>CM073736.1:92794300-97794300 GCA_037113605.1 Calophaca sinica
AGAGCAGCATTTGCCAACTTTGCTCATGTTTTTCATATGGTAACACTTAGAGCAAAGTGTCCTTAACTAAAACTTTGTAAACATTTTACTGTATGGATTATCTGCTTGAAGAGCATCTTCAAATTGGGGTCGTCGTCAGCCTGAATTGCATTTCAGATATTGAAAGTGTCCAAAATGGTGTCCTTAAAATTCATATAATGGAAACTAGTCTACTTAGAAAAATGACACACGTTTCTTTGTTATCAAGTCAACATAATTTTTTACATGGAAGGTACTAGCTGATTTTGTAACACCAGCAATCGAAGTTACAGAAATAAACAAGAAATAGCCTAACAAATTAGTCCAGTTGATAAGAATTTAACTCATTCCACAAAAACGTGAATTCGAATCATGCTGCCAAGGTAAAAATATCATTGGTAGATAATATGTAAGTATTTCTGTAAACACTATTTAAACCTTAAGAATTTTCTTGACCCTAGCGAACCACATAGACCCAACTCACCTAAACTTTTATTTATAAAATAAAAAATTAAATAAACAAGAAATCGTGACGGGAAAAACGGTTAACTGAAAAACTGCCAAAGGCATTTTCCATTGCAAATATACGACTGTACAACATATTAACATGATATTAAATTTTTTTTAAAAAAAAAAACTTCAACCCCCTGTACCACTCAATTCTGTTTAAAAATAACTCCTAATCTAAAATGTAATACAAATCCCCCCGCTGAAACTTCTCAACCAAATCCAAATCCCTCACTTGCTTCGTGAATTGCCAGCAGTAACCTCTCTTCCAAATGTTGTTTAGATGGATACTCCGGCAAATCTAATTGATTGAAACTGCATGAAGAAAAAAATCCATGTTTAATTAGTTCAAATCACGTGATAATAATGATCAATCAAGTTATAGATAACCAAAACAGAAAGCAAACACCTATAGAGAATTGAAAAGGGCAAAAAGATGTACCAAGTGTGAGCAGAAGGCAAGTGATGAGGACTTCCATATGCTTTGTGTATCTGAAACTTCTGGGAGCCTGAAATTCCTTGAAGAGCACTAAAACCTTCCAAAGGCACCTGAAACATCAGTGGTGAAAATCAGACACCCCAAATTGCACTATAAATGTTTTAACGGCTCTAGGTGTCAACGACATTCACTTTGCAGAAGTAGGATACAGAATACTAGATTCTGTTTAGTTTGGAAAATCATTTTTTGTTTTTTAACTAATATTTACGGAATGATACCTTTGTCTCCAGTTTTAAACATTTGTACATGAAATGGTGAGTTTGAAAACCAATGTGTTATTTTATGTGAAAATAAGAAATGAAAATAGAAAATATTTTCTCAAAGCAAAGGGATCCTTATCTTCCCAAGAAAACAGAGAAAAGCTTAGATCATTGTATGTTTTCAGGAGCATATATCTAGTCATATCTTCATTCCCGGCCTATTTAACAAATTGGATACCACAGATCACTCAAATTACCAGTGTAATTGTATCATAAAATACCTTTATCAAAGCCAATTAATATTCTGCAGCAGTTCTTAATCATGTGAGACAAACTCTTAACTAAAATGCATCACAAATAAATTGATAACTCACGAACTGGGCATAATTGCCAGTAACTACTAGCTAGCATAATAGGGAATTCATCCTCTGTTCAAACACCTTACAAAGGCCCATAAAGTTTGAGTTGATAAAAAATTAGAAGATTCAAACTCAGAGATCTTATAGTAATATACCTTGGATGTGCCTGTCACAAATTGCAATAGCCGAGCCTTGTCTTCTTTGCTGAAACCTTGAACAACCTCCCAAAACCATTGGATAACTGGTGATGCAGCACTATATCCAGAATATTCTGTATTTGCTCTCAAGTCATCCACTGAAATAAAATGCAAAACTGTTAAATATGCCTTTTCATGCAGTTTAATAAACACAGCAGTCGGGGAGAGCAAACAAAAGTAATGTAAAACAATGAAAGTCTTACCATCAATATCAGGAAGTCCACTGATCAATAATTCCAGCTCTTTGTCATTGAAAATGGATATCAAATCCCTGGGAATTAATTCACCGAACCCTTCCAAGAAAGCATTTATTTGAGGTCGAATAGCAGTTGTCAACCGATGTTCAGCAACCAAATCCACATACTGATGCTTGTTCTCCTCGGTAACTTTGATATTCCGTCCACCAGGAATCAACTCATAATCGGTCACCTGGACATGATCCTCAAGATTAGACTAAAAATGCACTATCCAAATTCCAATAAACAATCTCAAAAAGTTTAAGGGCACAGGCAATACTTCTGTTCGTTCATATAAGATCAATTTTTCCTCATCTGCATCAATGCTAAAAGTAAGATCCAGAACATCGCTGATATCATTCTGCAATCATATCAGAAACGAAGATATGATCATCACAAATTACAATTTACAAAATGTGGTGACAATACTAAAAAGAGGGGGAGGAACTATAAATACACTTGCCTCAAGCATCCATTTCAAATTTTTGAAATAATCAGGATCAATGGCTTCAATATCATGATATGTAACTTTGGCCCCAAGTATGTGCTTGTAGAATGACCGAGTAAAATGGACATCCAAAAGTTGACCATCAAATAGTGCTTTCCCAACCTGGATAAGGTAGAAGGGGGTAAGAAAGAATCATACATGACCAACAGCAAACATTGAAAGCAGTTGCAAACGGACTCACCACTCTACCAACAAATTTGAAATAAGATAAATGTTCTGTTTGGTAAACAGAATTAGGGTTTGGCTGAAATGTTGACTCATTTCCCACTGTAGTAAAAAGCAGTGCTCCTTTGTCAAAAATAACTCTGGACAATAATTGATACCATTCCCTTGTAAGTCCACCTGCATCAATACCTTCCTCCCCTTGAAAGTTAACAGTCAACCTTCCCTTCAAATCTTGAGTTGATCTCATGCGAAGCTGGTTATAAGAATCTTCTAGAACATATGCCCTTCTCACTGATATTCTTAAGGGGCTATGGTGATGGTCATGCTGATGCTTAATTTTTGATCGGAAGTGGGACCGCTTGTTGTCAAAATCAATAAATTTTGGAACCTTCAGCATGAGTGAGAAAGATTTCTCTAGCAAACCAGGATTTTGCCTTATAAAAGCATTTAAAAGTTTCCTATGCTTCTCTGAGAACCTAACAAAAGCAATTTGTTTCTCATCTACTTTCACAGCAGGTCCAGATACTTTCTGCTGAGATGCAGATGTGCTGGCATACTCAACATCAGATATAACAGGAGTACTTGAGTCATGACTAGCACCTGGCTGTGCAGGATGCAATTTCTCACAAACCACAAAGAAAGATTCTATGTATGGCAAGATATTTTGAGAGCCTGCTGGAAGTGGAGGCATGACACCAGATGGTTTAGACACAGAAGGTCTAGGTGGGGTGAGGAACTCAGATGTAGACTCAGAGTAGGACTCTATCTTGCTTATGCAACAGCTCAGCTCGTGCCACAATGGTTCTAATGCTGAATTGATTTGCCAAACCTCCGAAAGAGCAGCAGGAGTAACGCTATCACCCTGTTTCTCAGTCAGTGAGGCGACAAGGGAACTCAAGGCTTGCAAGACTCTCAAAATTGCAGCTCCATCAGTAGATGTAATACTAAGAAGAGCTTTCATTGTTTCACTGAAGACACGTAACTCATCCATTGCAGATGAAGTCAAATTTTGAACCGCTTGAGCCAGCTCAGTGACAAAAAGCTGACAATGAGTTGGAGCAATGGCCACCAATTTCTTCATTACCTCAGCAACAAGAGTATATACATTATCTGACAAACTGAAAGGAATGCATAAAATATCAGATCAACTCCATCATTAATAAATCATTAACATTGTCAATATGTCACTACAACATTAATAGCCAGATCAATGTGGCTTGGAGGTGATTGACATCAGCTGTGGAGTTACAAACAAAAGCAAGTAAATGCACACAGATAACAAAACCAGGATAACTGAATTTAAAATAAGTGGGGAGCTCTTGTGTCATTATTTTTTATCATCCCTACCCCTCCCCCAGAACCAGAAGCTCCTAGTGATGGTAAATAAATAAACAAAAATTAGGCATATTGACAAAAACACAGACAAGAATTAACACAAATCAACAAGCATAGGCCCAGAAGCATACCCTTCTTGTGCAAGCAATGAGCATAGAAGCCGGAGTTCAGCTTGTGGTAAATTACTCAACACTCTCTGAGATTCATATTCCACATTATTATCAGAGGGTGAGGGTTTGGAGGAATCGTCAACTGCAGTAGATGCATCAACTGTAGTATTCGCTTCTGCCTCCACAACAGAAGTTTGAGGACCTGATGAAGGCTTTGAAGCAGAAATCAGGGATTTATCAGATGAACTGGACTTGCTTCCAGCACTATCAACAATAACATCCAGTAAATTTAGCAGCTGAAAACACAAAAACACAGATAAAAGGTAAATCATGTCAGCATTGTCGCTAGGCACATGAAATTGAATAGCAAAGAGGCCAATAAAGCCAACCAAATCATCACCTGCTCAAGATGGGCTATGCTCCTCAAATAAAGGGGTTGGTTCAAGAGACCCAAAAGCATTGCAATGGAGATGTACCCTCCATTACTTTCACCTATATTGACTTCATCTTCAACAGCCATCACAGCTTTGCCACGTGCATCACTAACATTATCTGGTTCTCTTATCTCAGGATGAGGAAGCCTAGACTGAAGCAAAATTTTTGCCACGTATAGATGATTACGTGCAAGATAAGTGAGGGTTTCAAGTATTCGTCGAGACAGCAGTGGGGGAACCCCTGTGTAATCAAACAATATGAGAGGTATTAAGAAACTAATTTACCATGAAATAAGGAAACAAAGTCAACCAAACAGTACAAATGGTCACTTTAGTGCAAAAAAACTCGGAATAAGGAAAGTTGCTTAGGAGATTGCTTATTTGGGAAGATTCAAGATTCCAGACACCAACTATAAAATTGCATTTATATAAATCAGGACAGCATGAATAAGATCATTCAAGTATTCTTACCATCAAAAGACTGAGGACGTGAATACATTACATTGCTCTGACAACCATATAATCTATATGGTGGCTCAACAGTACTAAAAGAACTGACAGGCCTTCTCACATCAAGCATTAGCAAGTCCATCAGAATTTTCACTAAAGATATTCTGGTTTCACTGTGAGCACAAAGATTTAAAAGAAGCCTCTGCAATTGGCCTTTGTAGAGTGGCTGCAAAAATGTACGACACATTATTGATAATATAGAACTCATTTACATTTAGAAGGGCTTCTTCATATCATAAATTACTACCTGAACTATGCGAAATAACCGAATCATTGCATGCAAAGCTTCCGTGTCAACTAGTGGTGCTCCATCCGCTTCAACAACCTTAGCTCCACTAGAACGGCGTGAAGAAATTATTCCCCCTGCTCCATCAAGGCCAGAACCAATACCTTCACCACGTCTTGAAGTCTCACCTCTACGACTTCTTGGATACATACCAAAGAGGGTACGACTGAAACGGTGTGCAAACCTCTCACGCAACATATTTGCCTCAGCAACAAGGGCAGGTGTAAGATTGGCAAGGATAGTATCAGGTGAAGTTAACAGAACCTGAAGAAAACCAAAAAAGACAAAATTCAGATATAATCACATTTTTATATAAACGGCGGTCAATCAACAAACTTGCCTCTTCCCGTAAATCTGAAGGAAATGTTGCAATTATTGACACTGTATCCATTTCTACAGGTTGACCTTCCAACTCCTGAGACTGGTTCATCCTCTGTGCTTGCTGTTGAGCTAGAACTTCTGCTCGAATATCTGCAGGAAGAGCAGCAAGGAACTCTGGATCAATATCCCCAGTGTTTTGAGACTCAACATTCGATGGCTGAGCCACTTGACCCTGCTGAGCTGAGAGGACTTCAGCACGCAGCTCCACAGGAAGAGCATCTAGAAAAGCAGGATCAATTGCTCCTGATCCAGCATCACTGGTCACCTGCTGCTCTGCTGCGGGACCCACTTGATCCGCATCGCGGCTTGAATTTTCAGAAACTTCAGCAACACTATGAAGGGGGGCATCTCTTCCAACAGGAGAAAAATGACCCGAAGGCATATTTGCTCTTCTTGAGCGTGCAGCCTGTGAATCACCTGCTATCCTGTCTGCAGAAACCTGCCTTTCCCCACCATCATCATGGCCATCGGCACTTCCAATCTCAACATCTAGGCTCCGTAGGCTTTCACCAAAAGTTGCTCCACTACCACTACTCTCCTGGCTCACAGCTTCAACATCCCTCACAGCACCATCATTATGCTCAAACTGCATCTCAACAGCCTGTGAGTGAGTGTTTGATACATTTGTTTGCACAGATTCAGTCCCTGCAGGTCTGGTATCGGCATTATTGCCGTTATCATTTACTGGAGGAGTCATTGTACTAACTCCTTGAATATCATTACTTTCGACAGGGATTTCTGGCCTTGCACCTCCTAAATCTTGTGCCTGGCTGGTTTCAACGTTACCATGAGAACCTGCTTCTGCTATATTCTGATTGGATGAATTTTCAGGGGTACGTCGCCTTAATTGAGAGACAAGCAACCCCTCGAGGCCTTGTGGTACAACACTAGTGTTTGATCCACCACTCTGCTGGTTATTGTCAGACCACAAGTTCAAACGATGTCCATGGCGTCCACTTCTCAGTGATCGAAATATATTATCCAAACCAGATGAGCTGTTCTCCAATAAATTATCTGGAAAATTTTAATAAAATGCCAAAAACAAGTGTCATTCAAAACTATGTATACAACAAATAGCAATAATGAATAGATTAAGAAGAAAAACTCGGCATTGGAATTATCAATTGCAATAAATTCATAAAGGAACTAGCCTGATTGCCCCGTAGATGGGGGGAATGAGGAAGAAGGATCGACTAAGAGTGGATGACGGGAAGGCATCGCAGTATCACCAGTTCTGCCCAAAAGACTATAAATAGATGTTGTCCGCCCTGGACGTCTGGATCCAAAAACTTCAACTGGCATTACACGAAAAGCTTCATTTGGAAAACTATTATCTCTGCCAAGAACCTCAATGTGGTCAAGAACATTAATTCCATTAATGCCCTCCTCAAGTCGCAGTATAACACCATCCTCGTCTTCCTCATCTTCCTCGTCCTCTTCTTCCATTACTTCATCATCAAAATCATCATCATCAATCTCATGATCATCTTGATCGGTGTCAGGATGTGGCAAGTGATGGACTTCATCTTCCAAGTCATTATGTTCCTCATCATCCTCCTCATCTTCATCAACATCTTCGCCTTCATCTCCAGACATATCATCATCCTCATCGTCATCTTCATCAAGATTTTCTTGGCCATGAGGTTGGATTTCAAATTGTAGACCCACATTTTCCATTCCGTTTTCAAGATCTCTTGCATCCTCAGAATTTTCATGCATGTAATCATCCTCATTAGCAGGAGCAAAGCTCCCATCGAGATCTTGATCATGTTCCATATCATCGGTAACAGCTTCAGACCCACCATAGGTCTGACCTGTGTAAGACCCAACTTGGTCAGCCTGAATAGAATCACGATTGGCTTGAGATGTCATTTCCATGGAATGAGACATCTCACCAATATTATCTATTCTACCGGGTTGATGTAGATCAGAAGGTTTTGCTTTCCCAGCATTAGAATCAACTGAATGGACATGCTCCTTGGTAACCAACTCAAGAGCTTTAATAATACCAGTTGCAACTTTAGATGAATCAGCATAATCCAGGTCCAAAACTTGGAGAGTACGAGTGAATGATTTAACCAAACCAGCATCAATAAAAGTAGCAGAGGCCTCAGTTGAGATGCCTGAACCAGTAGGTGTGCGAGCAGCCAAAACATCATTAATCAGATCAATAAAAACCAGAATTTCATTGCCTGGAGGCTTAAAGCCATGACATGAATCAGCGAATTCATTGATGATATAACTAATCTCACTAAAAACCCTCTTTCTTGCCTCTGTAGAACGAACACAAGCAGCCACCATAAACTGGTTAGCCCTGGTTGCTAGTTTCTGCCTCCAATCACCATCAAGCTTCTTATCCTTTTTGGAGTTTCGAGAATATGGAAGAAAATTATGAAGAATGTGGTAGAATATTCCACCCATGCTTAAACCAACAGGACTCTTTTGACAAGTGCCCCTATTGCTGCTCAATTCAGCATCTCGTCGAAGTAGAACATAAACTGATGATGAATACATCAATAATATCTCTGTCAGGAGCTTCAAAATAAAGACAATCTTTGCAAGTGATGCAGAAGCGTCCTGACTACTGGTTTCATTCCCCTCAGACACAGTGGCAACAGCTTTTCCTTTTCCCTTAACCATAGAGACATCAATGTCCATGTCACTTGATGCTGCAGTGCCGGGAAGTACGTTCGGGGCAATGTCATCCTTCAAAGGGGGAACAAAAGTGCATATAGATTCAAGAAGAAGTTCTATCACATTAGTAAAACTTTGATTAGGTTTTCTTTGACTTTTGACACTCTTGGTATTTGAATCGTGAATTTTGCCAGGGCCATTGCCAGAAGCCGCCGTGTTTGTATGTCCCACACCAACCTTCCCATCACTATTCTGAATTTTATCTTTCTCCAATGATTTATCCTTCTCCTTTTCTTTCTCCTTCACTTTGTCTTTATCTTTCAGCAAGACAATGTAAGGTCTTTCACCTACCATTTCAATTTGGCACACAGATTGTGCAGCTTGCATAAAAATTGCTGGATCCCGAGAAATCACAGAAGCTAAATTTAAAAGGAAATTACGAGGATTGACCCTTCCATTTGGATGACGGTTGGATGCAGCTACAAGATTATGTTTTATCTCAGATTCCATCGCTTGCTGGAGTGTTTGCGGATCTTCAAGAACATGACGGACAATACTAGCAGCAACATTGTCAAACCCAGGGAAGAGGCTACTGGTTGGCAAAGAAAGAAGTAGACTTAAACCACCAGCATCCAAAAAGGCAAGAGCAACAGAATGATTCCTTGTAAGGTTGGAACATAGTAGCAGAACAGCATGCATTGTGTCTGAGGGAAGCTGATTCTTCATACAACTACAAGCAACCTCAACAAGTCTCTTCTGCTCATTTATATCTGCATACTTCATAGACAGTCCCAAGGCAGACTGTAACTTGTTTTGCCTATCTTCATCAATAGTAATTGATGCCTGCTGGCTATTCGCATTTTCCTTCTTTAACTGCTCTGAAATATCAGAAGTTAATTTTTGATCAACTTGCAACAACCTGTCTAATGCAAGAAAAGCAGCTGTGACCCATTTTGGCACCTGTTGTTTCTCCCTGTTATCAAGACTAGAATCCCACTGGCAGAGTAGATCAGAGGCAATTTTGATCAATTCACTCTTGGACGCAGCTTCACGTGACACAGTATCCTCATTAAGAATTAAAGCAAGAACATGAAAGAGAGTAGCCAGCATGATGTAATTTTCATTGCTAGAAACCAAACCACATTCTTTGATCCGGTCAACAATAAATGTGACAACACTAGATCTATGTTGACCATCATCCTGAGAACATATCATCACAAGTAAGTCGCGGATAGGAAAAGCAAGAGGTTCTTTCATCAAAAGTTTTGTGCAAGTAGATAACAACTCATCAATAGAAGGAAGTTGGACCATCTCTTCTTCAAGCTGCTGAGCATCTGCATTTGCAACCACATCCTTTGTGTCTGATTCAGAGTTCCCAAGGGACATGGCAAGTGCACGGGCAAGTTCATCATCTTCTGGAGTGTCCTCTGGATGTGAGAACAACCACTCCATTGCCAACTCTACACTATTTGAACCAACTTGCCTCAAAGCTTCCTCTGCTCTAGACCGGGAAAAACCCATCTCTACAATGGTTGAAATAGTAGTTTCATTAGGAGGCGGCCCGGTAATACGAGAACCACCACTGCCATTTACATTTTTTACTTCAACCCCTGAATAGACATGCCTAATGATAGAGATAACTGCAGAAATAAATTCATGACTACGGTCAACAAACTGGGGATGAGTCCAAACAGGAAGCACAGTCTTCAACACTCTGGATTGGAGGACCTTCACAAAAGTCTCAGCATCCCTTGGGAAAGGCGTGTCACCATTTGTAAGGGGCTGTGCAAGCAAATGCTTTGTGAATGATGATAATATAAAAGAGGAGGTTACTAGATGGTCCATCAATTTCCCATAACTAGCTAAAGAACCATAAATCCATGAATTATCTGTATCTTCCTTGTCATCTTGCTTTGCATTTGAATCATCAGTATCCATAGGCGAGGCAGGGGCCCGATTAACTGCAAAGAGCAGCTGACTAGTAGCTTCAAAGGTGGTCAATACAGATTGAATAACTCCACGTCCATACAAGCAATTCAGCAGAACAGGATTGCATGAATCTGGCCTCTCCATCAGAATACTATCTATAAAATCAATCACTTTCCCAAAATACCGACACTTTGTTGATATGGATTCTTCTGTTCCCGAAAGATTTACATGGCCCCCAAAGTTCATGTGATCCAGAGCAATTGAAGCCAAAGTAGAAGCCACTGATTTTGAAGCAGGACTTACATTCACAATATCATCACGTCGCCGAGAAGGTAGCAACATTACTTTTCCCAACTCTTGGAACAAATGGGTAATGTGAAATGAAAGTGATCTGACCATGTCACAACAAGAAGTATAATACGGCTTACGCTTGTCAGATTCCTTCTTATTATCAGTCCCAGCATTATCATCAGACCCAGAATGATGCAACTGATTACTGGAACTTGACTGCACGTTTGGCCCAGCAGAATTTGATCTATGTCGAGAACCAGTGGAACGCCCCAAATCTCGATACAAGTTTATAAGGTCAAAAAACTGAGAATCAATGCTCCATCCCGATGTCCTCCTCCTCAATAATGGATCGAGAAACTGCCTGAAAGAATTGAACCTTTGCTCCTCAGTTTCGCTTGCATCCCGTTCCGCCTGTTGTGAATCAGAAGAACAAGCACCGTCTTCTTCAATACCAGGCTTTTTATTTTCAAGTAGAGCAATTTGCCACAGAACTTCACGGTGGACACGCCCAATGTCTTCAAGAACATCCTTACTGTCATTTCCAAATTCCGTAAGCAAGGCACTCACCCAACGGTTGTCTTTTGATGCAGCAAGAAAGAGAAGGAACTCGACAAGGAAAAGTGACGAAAAGATGCCACCATCAGGTGTCATCCCTGGATCCAGCAATAAAGGTTCTGAAGCTGCACTAAACCCGGCTAACGCTTTCTTCAAGTGCTCTCTAAGAGAGGAGCAGAAGGCATGTGCCAGAGGTGTGGAGTGATGTTGAGCAAATCCCTTAAATACCATGGTGCTATGTAAAGCAATAGACATGCCATCTGAGGATTGCGCAATAGTGTGTCGTAATAACAACTTCAACAAAGCTTCAATTCCTGATTTTTCCACAAACAACCGGCATGTTTCAGAATTTTCCATAGTCCTATGAACCAATACCATCAAATGAAAGACACACAGCTGAATAAACTGCTCATCACTTATGCCTTCTGCAGCTGAATATGATGTGCCTACAAGGCAATCATGGCCTTCACTTTCTTTGGCTTCAGAATCTGTTTCCATTGCAGTACCCTCATTAGCTTTCCCAGAAAATCCAATACCATTTCCATCACCAAAGGATGAAATCTTATGGATGATTTCAATGATAATATCAACACCAGTGCTTCTCAATGAAGCTACATGACGTAGAAGTTCCTCTGTGGCGTTTGCCAAAGGAACAATAGCCTCATTCATTGCTAAGACATACTTTTTGCTAGTGAAAATATCAACAAGGAACCGCAGTGATGAAGATTCTTTAACAGCCTCTAACCCTCTGGCATTGAGACAAATGGCCCCAAGACCATTTGGAATGCATGTCAAAGCCTTTGATGAAGGAAGTATTTCAGATCCAACTGACGACAAAAAAGCATCAGGGAGACCCAACTCATGCAGAACAGAAAAACATGTAGGATCTTTGTGGATTATTTCGCTCATGACAGTAACAGCTGAGTAATAAATGTCACCTCCAAACTTATCTACATTCTGAAATATCAAGCTTAGAGTAGCAGGTAATGAATTGTCATGAGAATATTGAGATCTGGTGGAGTTTGCAGGTGCATATGTTGCAGAACCAAGTGCCTTAAGGGAGACCCTTATGAGCCTCTTCTGGGAGTACAATTGATCAGTACCAGTCCTTGAGCTTTCACCAGTGGGAAACATGGTATCGCTTTCTCCAACTAAACCAATGACCCTGTGTACCTCTTTCTGCAATCTCTGAGCCAAAAGTTCAATGCCCCCCAACTCTTTAAACAAAGATACAGCCGAGCTACTATAATCCATCAGTTTCTGAAGGGTTTTTACAGCAAAACAGACTAGATGGATATGTGCAGGATCAGAATCCTCCAGAAGCGGCAAGAATGTAGGTACCATGCCAGAACCTCTGATACTACTTCCAGAAGTTGAGGTTGAAACCACATGGAGCAAATAGAACTGAAGAAGTGCCTCAACAAAGGCTCGGGACGATGGATCACTTGAACTCTTCAATGACAAGATAGCCCTCTGGAGCACATTCAGGAGTATCATGCGGTTCCCACCAGCAAAACTTATACTAGATCCACTAAGTATCCGTGCCCGTTCATGTGAGGAAGTATATGCTGCTAATTGGGCTCCTAATGCAAGCATTGCAAGTGTTCTGATAGATCCAGATATAGTTTCTTCGGATCGTACAATTCTAATTAATTCATTTGTATATTCCGGTTCATTAGCAAAAAAGGACACAAGTTCATCATGAGCATCGCCGGATTGGACCAGCACAATGAAAGAAAGTAGGCAAATCCTGCTGTAAAGCCTGCATATTCTAGGAGACCGAAAGGCATGAGCATATCTGATTCTAGTAAGCAACGAAAATCTGAGCTCTGAAGGAATGTTATATTGTTCAATGCATTGCTTCAACAATGACAAATCATCTTCTTTGCGGAGATGCAAATCTGGCATATGTATAACTCTCAAGCCAGGGGAAACCGTGTCTGCACTGTGTTCTTCACCTTGAGCACTGGGTCCATGCAATTCAAAATAAAGGGTAGTACCTATGCGATAATTGGATTGATCACAACCAACCTCTACATCAGAAGGAAACAAGCATAGTGCTTCATTTTGGGCTTTCTCATTTGCCATTACGCAAGAGTACAATCCCAGGCCTTCCTCCTTGCTTCCCCATCCCTGTGCTAGGGACAAGAGACAGCTGTTCACTGAACCACAGCCAACCATCTTTGCACTTCCATGAAGCTTAGAGGGATTGACTTTTACAAGTGCAGAAAGAGTTTCTAAAGTAGCAATGAGAATCTCAGGATCCGTTGATGCTAGCAAAAGCTTGAAATGCTGAGAAGATACAGAGAAAGTATTAAAAAATAGGTTCAAACATAAATGACTGGAACGTTGGACTAAAAATAAATAATCAAGACCAGACTTAAATAAGCCATAATTGCTGTCCAACTAACCTCTATGCCATCAAAGGAACTCTTGTTTGGACAGTTATCTAAAATTATTTGCATCACCCGTAATATTTGCAGAATTGATTGTTTTGGTAATGGGCTGTCATCTTCTAGATTATCGAACAATGTCAGGTCATTTCTACACGACAAGTAAGTCTTGAAGTAGGTATCAAAATGAAGAAACAATGGTCTCCAGTGATGAAAATTCCCCTGATATGAGAGCAATGTATAAGGCACTGAGAAAATAGAATAAATTGCTTGATACAGCAAAACATGCAAATTATTACAGTAATATTACCTTATTATACTCCCACCGAAAGCCAGAGAGTGGTATAGCTATATCTTGTAACGGACACTGGATGACCTTCTCAATGAAGGCTTTGATCTTAGGAGGCTGGAACCAAGTAATCATCAGATTTAGATGACATTACATGGATGAGAAGGGAGGAAACAAATGACAATACGTGTGTATATACAATTACATATGCAATCACAAACTGAAAAATACATACAAATGAATCCAAGAATACAAAAACTATCGAACACAGTTGAAGTAAATACTTATTTGACTCCATGAATTGTCCATGATAATCAATTTTGACTGAGGAATAACAGTATAAATCGAACTTATAGAAAAAGAAAACCTTCACCATCTAACAATAATTTTACCAAAAGGAGTACATGCAAATGGATCACCAACGATTTAAATGAACATCCTAAGGAACTTGTCACTGAAGAAAGTCCATGCATAGACGTACCAAAATCTAAAGATATACAATAGCCAAAAGATGGTATACTGCTTGCTCTCTGAGTAAGAGGGTACATTTGTACTTTTGTACATGGGAAACCATGCTCATGTATGAGCAAATGCTACCAAAACCTATTATTCACTGTACATAGGTATAAATTAAGTGCATGAAATGCATAGAAACTAAGGCTGGAAACAGAGAATGGCCAGGAAATGTCACAATGGCATACTACTTGCAAGTATGTTTGACAGAACAGTATGCCTATTGACATGCAATGCAAGTGCATTTCATTTCATAGACTTGCAACTAATAGATGCTCAGAAACATGAGGACAATTATAGCTAATTAATAATATTTAACTATTCTGTGTTTAGCAATTCGGGACACCACAAAAATGCATCCAGGAGGCCTCAGAAGTATTATTAATTATTAATTGTACATATTTCAGTATTTCAGTATATCACTTCCCTTTATAAGAAACACATGCTGGGCATCAGCGGGCCTGATCAAACCAGCACTAGCAAATGACTAACTAATGAAATTAGCAATTAGTACATGCTAGTAATGGAGTGTATCCTAATCAAATTTTGAAGTAATGCTATCTTAATTATATCCTTTTATTCCATTAAGACAGCAACTTTTTTAAAATTTAAGAAACCAAAGTAACTATGTCTAAATTGCCTATTTCTTTAGTAATAACTGCTTCATAGGCGTCCTATATACATTGTAATGGCAGAAAGCAAAACTTCAAAAAAATTGAATGCTTATCCCGAAACCAAAATAAGAAAAACAACAAAGTGAGTTGCTTATACTGTTCAATCTTGCTTCATAACTTTCATAGTTAGTGGTAGATAATTTTTAGACAATCCCTATCCAGTCAATCTCAGACCAAACTCAAATAGCTCATTTTGCCATTCAAACCCAATAATCCACCAATAAACAAAATACACTTTCTAGGTTCATTTAATAACTGATGTATCTAGTCTATATTATAGACCAGATACATCAGTTATTTAAGGAACCTAGAAAGTGCATGTGTGCCTTATATTAAGGGACGGAGGGAGTACAAAACAGTATTGAAACAATCAGCAAATTCTACACCAAAGATTATTGATTTGATCACATGCAATATTAGTTTTCCTGGCTGTGTCCCATCTCAAGCAAAACTCAATAACTCGTCTTGCTATTTAAATAAGCTATTTCCAATTGAAAACATTAAAAAGGGAAAAAGGGGGGAAAATAACTTTTGCACAAGATATTTTGGAATAACTTCAGTTTATACAACTTCTGTTGTAAGCTTCTGTTTTATGCGGACTCAGCTAGCTGTTTCAATAGCTGTTGGGGAAGGTTAGTTTCGGTTGGTTGTGAACACTGAACAGTGTAAGTGTAACTATAAACGTAGCAAAGAAACCCACTTCTACAGTTAGTTACCATGGTAATGGCAGAATTCTTCAGTTTCAGAATCTCTCAAAACATTTTCTCATTCTTTTTCATACTTTCATGCATATAATTGGTTTCTATCAAGCTACAAATTTCGACAAATTTCGCCTATCAAGAAAAGCAGAAGAAAGACAGCTTTTTTCTCTAAGGGTCGAGGTCGACATCAATAACTCACCCAAAAAAGACCTTTTTAAAACCAATAACACTTCCAGGCTTCCAGTAAATAAATATCATTCAAATGCACAATTTTTGGGCACGATATTCAAAATTACCAACGACGCTGTATATTGCATCATTTTCCGTCATGCATAAAAGTATTTGCGAACTTCTAGATTGAAACAAAAGTGCTATACAAAATATACACATATGAAACAACAGATTTTTGTGTGGCAAGTGCCATTTTCAAGGCTAAACGAATGCAAACGATAAGCCACAATACATCAGAGCAGAAAAACAAACATGAAGGGATTTTGGGTAAATAGCTAAACTAAGTGCTTGTCATATAAGAGATTAAGCATACGTTGTTTCTATAATTAATAAGGAAATGAAGGTAAACTTTGAATAAGCTCTGTATAAACTGTTTTTATAAGCTAGTGTGAAGAGCTTATGAAAATACTCTGACTGCTTAAGCTGTTTTCATGATATATCATAATATCATAAGTACAAATAAGCTCTATCAAGTGCCCACAAAGCCTCTGAAAGTGCAGACTATTAAATTATCTCATAATATTCATACAAATGAATAAGAAGGGTATACAAATCTTAATGAGGTTAACTCGGCAGTTAAAATTCGATCCCTATAAACCAATATCACAAAACGGTGAGTATTAGAGAGAGAGAGAGAGAGAAACTCACGGGCTCAGAATCCAGCTTGATGGAAGGACCAATGGCACCCTCACTCGACAGAAGTTGGCGCAGCCTCGACGGCCAACTCGATCTTATGGTTGTCATCTCACCTCAACTTCTCTACTCTGAACCACTGCCTAAAACATTATAAATACATAAATAAATAAAATCAGTGTTTTTATTTTTATAAAAAAATCAGATTAACAAACAAAACCGAAGCTTAAAATAAAACAGAATAGACGAATAATCCGTGATTAGAGTAAACAGATTCCAAAACCACGAAGAGTTGGCAAAAAACGAGAACCGAATCAGCAATAAACCAGATCAAATTCGCGACATAGAACAAAGACATATAACTATTGGATGATTAAAGGGATACCTGAGAGATGAGAGATGAGAGAGAAAGGGGTTAGGTGCATACACATCCGAAGTGAAAATAGAAGAGGACGCGAGAGAGAAAGAGCGAACCGAAGCGAAAACGAAACCCCAGAGGAACGGAACAGGGAGCGAAAGGGCAAGGGTTGAGAATTTTGTTTACTTTCTACACACGAATTTGGGTCCTGAGAGAGGAGCAAATATATATATATATAGTGAGGACTGGGGGAAGAGTAAATTAGCTCTTGCTTCTACAGCGCGGTCTTCTAAACGGAGTTATTTAGCTTTTTACCTTTGTTGCCCCTAGGTTTTGGTGGTATTCCAACGTGGCCTCAATTGTTTGTTTGCTTGCATCCCGTTCATCATTCCTTGTTTTTTGGTCTCTCTGGGTTCCGAGTGAGATGAGTGAATCCTAATCATAGATTAAATCATGAATGGTTAAGATTAAAATAAAAAGTTATGTGACTTTTTTAAGTGGTCATGTGATCACTAAATAACTTTTAATCATGACTATCCATGTATGGTTGTATGGTCCAGATTTATTCATCTCACCCTCTCATATTAAATACTCATCTCACTTGATATGTACATACATATATATATATAAAGTAATAGTATTTAAAAACATTAATTAGAGGGGGCAATTTGGTCAAATTACTTAAATAAGATATAATAACAGCATTTTAGCATTTAATAATTGTGAAAATTAATTTAAATTCGAAAGAGATTTTAACAAATAATAATTAAAAAGATTTATCTTAAAATGAAAGAGATAACAAACCCAAATACTACGTATACGGAAGAGAAAGAGGCAACAGGGTAACCTAAAACAGATTTTCCTCTTGCGACGTTTTCCTTTTTCTCCTATGTGCTATTGCTTCTTTTCTCCTCAGCGTTTTCTGTGGTGATTTCATTTACAACAACAAATATAATATGCTCCCGCATATCTCGTTCGTCTCTCCTTTTTCTCCCTTTTAGATTTCGATTTTGCAGATTCCCTTCCAACATTGACGGAGTCTCTCAATGTTTATCTCAATACTTAATGAGAGAGTGAGATTGAAGGAGTACCTGTGAGGGAGATGGAGCATCTAACTTTTATGCTTTATTCCAAGTTTCTAACTTTAGTTTAACTTCATTTCATTTCCCTTACTAAAACGATGAATGTTAAGTTGTTATCAATCTGTCTTTGTCAAACAATTTATGAAATGACAAAAATTGGAAAGAAAAAAAGTTTGTTCCTTTTAATTTTTTTAATAATTATTCACTATATATATGTAATATCTTTTTTAATAACATTCTGATTTTTAGAATTATTCACTCGATAATTAAAGGTTTTTCATATCATTGACACTTTCTGAAATGGATCTATATGTATTTTCTCGCAGTCTTCTTTGTTAATATAGAGAGGATCTTTGTTTGCTGTGAGGTGCATCATACACAGTTAATATTTTGGGTTTTGTATATTTTGTATTCCTTTACAGTATTAAATGCTATGAGTCTCTTATCATGCTCCCTCTTTATTCTACTCAGTGGCATTCCAAGATAAGAGAAACACAAGTTGCACTTTAAAGGACGAATCATGGAGGAGATGGTCATGCCAACTAAGATGGGCAAAACGGGCTAAGCACGAGCGCTATATAACATATAGGTGGAAAAAATTTGCTAGGTATAAGAAATTAAAGGATGATAGACTTATTAGATTTGGGGTAACTATGTATGATCAAAGCAGGATTACTGCTGTCATTCAGGGTGGTTAGAAATCATGTAAATGAGAAGTAGAGTTTGAATATGTGGTCTCATTTTGAATATTTTTGGGATAAGGATAATTTCAAAACATTTTGTATAAATCCACTCTATGATTGGTTTTCTCCAATCTGACCTCTTTCTTTTTTATTTCTCAAATTTCCAAATAATGTAAAGGCTATTTGGGTTGTCCATACTCTTTTATTTAGTCAAAATATAATTTTTATTACATGAACTAGATATGTCTCCTTGCGTGATTTATGGAAGGGCACATTCACAGTCCAGACAAGAAGATAATTTTGATTCAGTAGTAAATCAATTAGAATCCCCTTAATTCACAAATCAATAACAAGTGAAATGTATTTTTGCAAAATAGGTACTTACCAAAATAAATAAATAAACTATTGAGTGATCATGTCAATTATGAATTGTACTAATTTTTTTCTTCAAACAATATTGATTTCAAATTTTAAACGATAATATTCTCTCTCCGTCATTATTTATCTTATTAGCAATCTTTAAGAATCTAATTTAGCGAATTAAAAACTTTTTTTATGGACAAATTTCCTTTTTATAAAATATGCATTCATATTTAAAAAATTTATTTATGTCGTAATAACAAATCATACGTCTACAAAAAAAAATGTAACATCCCAATTTTTAAGAAAAGTGATTTTAGCGATAAATCTTGAATACTTGAAGATAAGCCATAGAGATTGATCACCTCAACGATTTATTGAGAGTACGAAAAATTATTCTGGCTTATTTTGAATAATTTATTTATTATAAATAATTATTATTTATGATGTCAATTCAAATTAATAGATAGCGTAGACGTATGCTGCTTTTAAGGTGAATTCATCAATTATGCTTATAATAAGTTTTCTCTATGACGCGGTAACGCGTATTTTTGTTGACTAAGAAAGTGAGTGAATTAAATCAAGATAAAATTAAATTTAAGAATTAATATTTTATATTAATGCGTGGTTCGAGAATCGTCGAAATATTCTAACGAAGTTTCGTCGCGTTTTGAATCACCGGGTAGTTTTTATCCGCGAATAAAATTTTAAACAAAACCCGATTTCGATGAAAATCGAATTGTAACTTGTCGTGATTATTTTTGAGTGTTTTAGATTGTTTTTAATATTTATGATAATATTTTATTATGCGGTGAATTAATTTCTCGGTAAATTAATTTTCGCGAATTTGTCGGCAAATAATTAATCGGTAACGCGATTATTCGACGCCGTGTCTTTAGTACCCTTAAGACTCTAGGATTAAAGGGTAATCATAAGAGATGAGAGATTAGATGGTTAGACTATTTGATGAGATTAGCATCTTACTTTAGTCGTAGGTGTCACTTTTTGTGTGATTTAGTATTTTACACTTATTTTTAAGCTTGTCTAGTAAAAAAAAATGTTTTAATCCCTCTTTTAAGGGCTGGAGCCGTGACCCTCCCCTTCCTTTTACTCTTTTATTTTATTTATTATTAATTCTCTTTTGTTATGTCTTACGTTGGATAAAAAGGAGAGCACAAGGTTTTTCCTCATTCTTTCACTTCCTGGTCGTGGCCCTCCCTCAAGACCCAATTTATTTATCCCTTCCTTCTTTTCTTTGATAGCAGCGTGAGCCCTTTCCCCATTTTCTTCTCTTCCATTTCATTTCTCCTCCAATTTGCTCATGTGAGGTGAAGAAAGAACAATGCCAAATCTACTTCCTCTCCTCTTTTTAGGTTCCAGCCGAGGCACCCCTTCCACCTCCACTCACATTTTTTTTATTTTTCCCTTCTTCCTCCTTAAACAGGCCGTGACCCTCCTTTCTTTCTACCACCATCATTTCTTTCAATTTCTTCTCCAAATTAGCAATAGAACCTTGACCAAGTGAGTAAGTATGAGATCAATCTCTTCCCTTCCAAATTTGGGGCCAAAACCGTGGACCTAGGGTATGGGAGTGAGGGTTTCTTTTCATTTCTTGTCTAATTACTTGCTTATTTACTTGTAGAAGCTTTGATTCTTGCTTATTTATGTTTATATTTGGCTTGATAATGATCTTGGAGCAAAGGGATCAATATTCCTCAAATTTTGTGAACCCTAGGTTCTATGAAAAAAGGGGAAAAATGTGATTACTCATGTAAATCACTTCAATTAGCTTGTGATTATTGCTTCTTAGGTACTATTGTTGATATTGTAGTTGTTGGTTTTGATTTAAAACTTGGATTGAGAAGTTTTTCATGAAACCTTGAATTTTTGAAAGAGGCTTGAGTTAGGGTGGTCTTAATTAGGCTTGGGTTTGTGAAATTATCATTGTTTTGATGAAAGAAATAATTGATTGAATGATGTTGTTTAAGTAGTTGGGAACTTGCAAAATTTTTGGGAAGAAAAGGGGCAAGGCTGCGAGCTCTTCAAGGCTTGGGTGGAAAATTATTTTGTGCTTTAGTTCATATTAGTTGTATGTAGTATGTTTGAGAATCTCATGGACTTTGGGAAAAAAAATTAGAAAAAGGGTTGGTTTTAAAATGTTTGTTATTGTTCCTTTTATCTTGAGAATTAGTTCCAAGTAAGAGTGTGATCAATAATGAATATTTTGAAATTGATTATGGGGTAATTGTTTAGAAATTTTCACATTGTTTCCAAATTTTTAGTTTAAGGGCCGCGAGCCCTATAGAGAATAGGAAAGGGAAAAATTTATTGCAATCTTAATTTCATGATTATGTGATGTTTGATTGAACTTTAGAAGAAGTATGGAAAGGATTAGCTAATTTAAATGAAGTCTTGCAAATTTTTTTAGAAAAAGGGGCTGTGGCCGAGAGCCTTAAGGAGTAGGTGGAAGGAAATTATTTTTGTAAACTTGTTATAATGATTGAATTGAGGTGTTCTAAGCTTTGGAAAATTGAGGAAAGGTTTAATTTTATTTGGACTTGTTTTGGAATCTTGAGGCAATGAAACACATATGGTAATTGGGTTCCTGGGGTAACTTACTAGAAGTTTAGTAAGGGATGTAGCATGTCGACCAGCTATAGAATATTTATAGTTCATTTCAGTGTTGTAATAAAATGCCTATTATGTTTCCAGACATGTATTGTCGTATATGAATTGATGGAATAAATGAGTATGATTAATGTGGTTTATTTGGTGTCTTTAATTATTCACCGCCATGTTTCTATAATCGTTGTAATACTCTGATTGTCCCTTTAAAGAAGTTTTAAAAAGAAAAAAAAATATAGAACCACATTTTCGAAAAACGTGCAATACAGGGTATTTTGGATATTTGTGATCTCATTTAAGGTTCTTTGATGGTCAGGATAAGAAATACAAGATAAAATAAGTTATCTTATTATGTCTTTATCCATTGTTTTAGCAAGTCAGCATGACAAAATAAACTAATCCTATCAGATATCTTATATTGTTAATCTGATTAAAATTTTATTCTGTGGTGAGGGCGAAGTTAGAGACTAATAGGATAGGATAAAAAATTTGTTTGCCCATCTAACCTTATAAAAAATTATTTAAAATATAAAATTATTTTAAATAAAAATAAACAATAAAAAATTAAAAAAATAATACGTAAATTTTATAACAGGGTAGTTTTATTATTTTCTATAATAAAAGAAAATATATTTTATAAAAAATACAAATCTAATAAAATAGAAAATTAATATGAAACTTGTAAAAACTTTAAAAATTTATTTAAAATAATCAATATTTTAAAACAAAAATTTAAAAATTTATATGTAATTTTGTCATTTTATATTATTTAGAGAAAATAAAAATTATAAAATTATAATTTATAATTTTAACAAAAAAGAAATAAAACTAAAAACTGATATTAAAAATTATAAAAATTAATATACGTTAAAAATATTAAAAAACTTATATGTAATTTTGTCATAAGGGTAATTTTCGGTCACTTTCGATCAGTCGTCTCCCTGTTCCTCTTTCACGAATGGTGAAGCCGAAAATAGGGTCAGTTCTAAGGGAAAATGTCATGGGAGCAAAGGTAAGGGTGCGGAATGGAAAACCTCTCCACCACAAATCTGCCATCAGTGACCACGACGAGTTGTGGTAGTTCGTCGTGTCGCCAAAAACCCTAGCCTTCTTTCTACAACAATAGCTTATCTCTGCCCTAAACCACACCTCTGCAGCACCCACCATCGAAGCCTTTTGAATCGTCATAAACGTCGTCAAACTTAAATCGGACCAACACAACCAGCCCCAATCGCAAACCCTCATCACCAGACAGTCTCATCAAGACCTCGTAAACCACTGACAACTTGCTCGCAACCCAAACCAGAGACACCTTGGTCACTCCATTGTACCAAACTCCGTGTTTCTGTTCATCCTCTGTTCGCCAGTGACCCACAGTTGTAATGGCCTTCTGTAACACCCTACTTTTTTCGTATTTGTAGGTTTGTGTGCTTAGAGATGTCTTTAAGATCATCTTAGATGATTAGGAACGCTTTAGGATAATTAGAACCTTAGAATTTCACAAATCTGGTGAAAATTGAACATTTAATCGCTTAAGTAGTCCATATTTTCATTCGGCGCAAAACAACCGACATTAATCAATTAGCAAGCCTTATTTTTATCGATTAGATCCTGAAAAATCAACAGAATCGTAGAATCAAGTCTGTTTATTCAAATTTTAATCCAAAATGCAAATACCACGACCTTAATCCATCTGAGAGCCTATTTAAACAAATCTTAAGGTTTTGTTTCATTCACCCTTGATAATCCCTCTAAAGAGCAACCATTTTCTCATCTTTTTAAAAGGAGCACCCTTTAATAAAAAATCTCTCTATTCAATCAATTTACCCCCACTTTTTTGTTCTGATTTCAGTAATTAATCAAGGTAAACTCGTGGAAACCATCCCTTGAATTTTCCCATACTTCTTTTGATCTCATATTTAGTCCTAAACCTTTCTTTTTATCGTTAGAGCAAAATGAACAATTGTGTATGATACTCTTATAGTTTTGATGATAACAAATATGTCATAAGAATGAACAATCAATCTTACGAGTATTTAACAATTTTGCTAAGTGTGTAGGGAAGTCTTATTAACATGAACAAATTCGAAGAAAGAGCTAAAGCACTCTCTAGCATCTAAAAGGGATATACATGCAGTCAATGACAACATATCCAAATGTTATGAAAATATGTCTAAAGGCTAATCTAGTAGTGCATCTGAATGTTGCATGTGTGTTATTACACCCAAAGACAAAGACCATAAAGGAAGATTGAGCCATACTCCAAAGTCAGAAGCAATATATGCCTAATATCAAATCAACTATTGTGCCTGATCAAAGAAAGAAATGTTTCTGACTATGCTATATGTTGTGATATATGTATATATGTATTATGATGAGTTGATGTAAACTCCAAGACCTGGAATTTCTACTTATAAGAGAGGTTATGTCTGGTAGATAAGATTTCAATGTTATATGTAACACCCCGATTTTTAGAACGCTACTGATCTAAACTTAACCCCTAAATGCGGAATAATTTTTACAAATATAGTACTTGCCTTGTCTTATAAAAACACGATAAATTTTTTTGTAAACTCTTTTGCAAAACCACAAGTCAGAGTACTATAGTGTTTTGAAAACATGGTGTACAACTATAATGCAAAAGAGAATACAACTAAATATGCATATATATACAAAAACCCAAGGCAGTACAACTTTTCAAAGTTTCAATACAAAGAAAATCAAAATACAATACCAACCAGAAATGCACTTGGAATATGAATACTCTAAACTAAGAACACTCATACTCTTGAGATACTCCCGGCAGACACCTGCGCAGAGGGCTGCTCAAAAAACCAGGCCTCAGTCAGACTCTAGCAAAATGATACCCAAGACACTAAGCTGGTCACCAAAACATCAAAACCATAACAGTCGGAGTGGTCAATCACACTCTACCACCTCCACGACTAACTATCGAGATCCTCGGAAGGATCCTCCTCCTCCTCCCCGTCCATCATTACCACCTCCTCCTCATCCTCGTCATCACCGGTGAGGTCAATGACTGGGATGACTGGAAGTACCGCCTCGATCCTGACCTCCTCTACAGTAAAGTCCTCAATCCATCCACCGGAACTGCAATCTACAGTGTCACAGAATCTGCAGGCTGGAGGATCCACCAGAGAGGTAGGCTCGCGTAAAGGAATCGGAGAAGAAGGAGAATACTCCGGTACAATCTCTGGCTCCACCGGAGGAACCAGTGAGTCTACAACCACGCGAGAGGTAGATGCACCTACATCCAAACCTCCGGACCCCATGCTATTGCAAGCGGTCCTGCGCAACAATGAGCCACCAGCCCTAGGCTTGTCCCGAAAAGTAGTATGTCATGGGACATTAGATAAATCCTCCGAGGCAGCAACAATATCTCCATCAATCTGGGCTCCCAGCCAAGCGTCTACAATACATCCAAAGGGTACATGGAAGTCCATCACACTACACGTCACCTCAACTCGAGTAACCTGTCCATCTACCCTAGTGGTATTGATCACATCTCCTCTATATACAACCCTGTCGGTGGTGTGATCAACCACCCAAGCATGGGTTATATTCGAGTCTGGGAAGTTAAACGTCGTCTCCGACGACAACCTGATCGCTGTCAGCTCCATCGTCGTCATTAACTGGGATGACATCCTTGAGAATGCCTGAATATAAAGAGTCATCTTCCCAAACAAACATATAACAACAATAGCATATAGGCAAAATATATCATACTAACACAGTATAATTTAACACAAGCAACATCATGGCGTACAATACTCAATTAATCAGCACAATAAGGATGCACTACAAATCCCTATTGGTTAGTCTATATGCCAATGCACATGATTCCGGAATATCGCTACATCACCCTCGCAAGGGTATCACCGACCCAGTCTCGCCAGATTGCTTCAGGTCGGCATCTCCTTAATTTTCCCATAAGGATACATGTTAAGCATCACACAAGGATTTACCTGAGACATGCCGCCCATTTGTCTTGACTGTCAATATGTACTCGTACCTCAGTCTGGGCTCACCGCACGATAGCTTGACACTGGTCTTACTAAATACTATAGGTCGACATCAATGTATGCATGGAAATGCACGACCACGCTTAGTCACCGCAACTGGATCACTCACACAGAGTATCTGAGATATTCGACTTATGTTCTAACTCCCTCAATTTAAAACCCCACACCATCGTCTCGAAACCTCACTTAGTATTCCTAAGTCCTCTTTCTTTGAAAATTCCTACTAGTTGCAAAAAGATCGGTATTGAGAAATTCCACTAGTAATTCGAAAATAATTATTTTAATTATTCTAACACTCACTTTATTCTTTTTAAAGAAAGAGTGGTCAATCCATTACTACTTTAGGGTTTTTAGAAAAATCCACATTAAATGTCTCATTGATTTTAACTAAAATCCTTTTAGGCTTTATTCGAAAAACACTTACTTTCAATGTCATAGCTAGGGGTGGCAAAGTGGGCCTGGCCCGTTGGGCCGGCCCGCCAACCCGCCAAAATGGGGCGGGTTGGGTTGGGGTATTGAACCCGCCAACCCACATAACCCGCCCCGCTTGGACCATCAACCCACCGGGCCAGAGGCGGGCGGGCGGGCGGCCTTGACCGTTTTTATTTATCTATTACAATTTACAAGAAGTTCCACACGCGGCCCATATAACTCCACAGTCTGAAAAAAAAAGGCCCATAATCTCATCAAACAAACAAAAACCGTCCCACTCCCACTAACTAAGCCCAGAAAATAGAGTACATATGCTATTCAAATAAAAAATAGCTCAACAAATTAAATCACTCTAAAAAAAAATGGTACAAAAAAATTATTAGACTGGAGGATTATATGTTGAGTATTGGGCTTGCAATCAAAAGGGCAAAAAAAAACGATTTTTTTACATATTGAATTTTTTTTATACCCAGCAACAAAAAGACCAAAATGTAATTTTTTTTTTTTATGTTGGGTGGGCGGTCTGGCTCGCTGGCCCGCCAGCCCGCCATTAGGCGGGGTGGGCCAAAAAGTTGAACCCGCCACCCATGCCCGCTTTTTGGCGGGCTAAAGTGGGTTGGGGCGGGTTGGCCCGCTTTGCCTTCCCTAGTCATAGCTCATCACACTATTACTCTCGGTAAACTCCTTGCCCACTGATTATTGAACATACGCACACCAAATATATTTAATAAGTAACCATATAACAACAACAATTACTCAATCATAAT
This sequence comes from Calophaca sinica, assembly GCA_037113605.1. Lineage (NCBI taxonomy): Eukaryota > Viridiplantae > Streptophyta > Magnoliopsida > Fabales > Fabaceae > Calophaca > Calophaca sinica. The sequence goes on from CM073736.1 coordinate 92,821,239, forward strand.
CAACCACTATCTCAACATCATCATCACAAAACAACCATCTACACAACATACACACATATAAGTAAACAATTTGGAAGATGCCCTTATCACAAGGCTTTCCTTCCTCGCTACAGTCACAAACACGATCTCAAACTCGAACTCGAACTCGACCACTAGCACGATCTCTACAACCTTAAACAATAAATACTAGGGTTTTAGAAACAACTTATAAACTTTTATCCCTAACTTAGGCCTCAGCTCTAAGGCTTAAATTTAGGGTAATACTAAAATTTCTAGCTTTACTACCCACACTCCAGCTACTAAACCAAAGTTAAAAGCAAGGTTTTTAAGACTCAACATCTTTCTCAAAAATCTTCACAACTTTACTCCAGAAAACTTTGAACTTTCACCAACCAAAAACCATCTCTTTTTCAAACAAAATCACGAATCTAACTTTCAAAACTTGTTGTTCTTAAACTACGAACATTTTGATCAAATAAAAGTCGTAAAATCATCACCAAAACCTTTAGATCATCAACATAAACCTTTTTAATCATTAAAGACACAAGATCAATGCTTAATTCTTTCCCTTTTTTGCTTTTAAGGTCACGACCTAGAGCCATAGACCAAGATCAACCCTTTTTGTCTTAAAAACAATGGATTTAGTGGGAAATCATGATCAAAACATTATACTACCAAGATCTAGCATAAAGATTAAACCTTTTTAACATTCTTGACTCAATCTCTACTTAAGAATACTTTTGGTTTCCTAAACTTGAGATTCTCATCATCAAGATTTTTAGAAACATTTTGAACCAAAAAATCACAAGCTCCAACACTTCAAATGCTACACTAGCCACTTCTTTGAAAAACTTCAAGGATCTAAAATCTTTTCCACTTCTTTTTGTAAAACAAACGCTAGATTCAAAATAGTTTTCCATCCTTAACTCCTTAACAACAACAACAAATAACCGAGAAAAGCTAAAGAGAATCTTCCCCCAAAATCTCTCTATGGTCACGACTTTTAGAGCTCTTGGGAAAGATTAACTCTTTGATCAAGCTAACCATCAACAACCAACAACAAGAAATAGAAGTAAAAAAGAGTTGAAATCTCACCCACAAAGCCAAAGAGAGGTCATGGCTTTGCTCAAGAAATTGGTGGAGAAAAACTTCTCAAACTCTTGTTCTAATACTCAAGCACTCACACACTCTTAAGCACAAGATTTGCTCAAGATTGAAGCAAAGAAAACGAGTCAAAAAGGGAGGTGAGCTCATGGTTTCAAGAGAAGAAGATGAAGGAATTTTTTTTGCATTTTTCAAGAACCAACACCAAGTTTTCTTCAAGAGAAAAATGAAATGGATGAATATGTTTTAAGGGAGGGAGGCCGGCAGTTTTGTGGGAGGGAGAAAAAGAAGATTTTTGTTCAAATCCTAGCTCGGATGATAAGGCTAAAAAAGCTTAGGTGAATCACCAATTTAGAGTCATGAATCACCATTTAAGCCTTAACTTAGGCTTAACACATCATCACACACCCATAATCCCTCCAACCACTCTAATTCACCTTTTTGACTCTTGGTCAAATGGGTCTTGGCGTCGCAAAATCGCGGCGTTGGGTGATTGCGTTACCGGTCGCTCGTTCGTCAATTAATCACGCAAATTAATTTACCGAGAAATTAATTCAACGCGTGATTATGAAATTATCCGCGAATAATTTCCTTACCAAAAAATCATAAATCCAATTTTAAACAATCATGTACTATCACATCAAGCTACTATTCGATTTTCGTCGAAATTGAAATTCGTCAGCATTTTTTCTCGGGTAAAAATTACCCGACGACTCAAAACGCGACGAAACTTCATTAAAAATTTTCGACGAGATTTGAACCATGAACTAATATTAAATATAAATTCTCAAATATAATTTCATCTTGATAAATTTCATTCACTTTATTAACAGATAAAAATGCATATTAACTACATAATACAGTAAAATACAGTGCAGTAACGTTAATAAAATACAGTAAAACTACGGATGTTACATTATACTCTCATAAATCCATGAGTAAAGCCATTGTCTGAGTACATATAGAAGACATCTTCTACGGTACCACAAAAGATTGAAGTCATATCAAGGCTTTTGTTGGTGCATAATCATGGAATACATTTGTTGAAGAATATATCAAGAGTTAACACACTCTTGAATATATCCTAACTCTAAGAAGATTAAGAGAAGATAAGACGAATGAAGCAAGGAGGAATCAATGCATCTACTTCCGTAGACAAGGCTTCATGAGTGTCTGGTCACTTGAGAATAAGCTTGTGTTTGATAGACCGATTCCATATTCTCAAGAATGATGTGTCCAAGTATACAGTGCATCAAAGTCATATCTGCGTTTGTTTACATTGGAATCGATGAATACAAAACAGTCAACCGAAGAAAAGATCATTAGCACTTTTAAGATTAAGTATTCTGAGATATAAAGGTTCCTTGTTATTGGCAAGATACTAAATACTTTTATATTCATTTATCTTGTCCAAAGAACATAAAGGAAAGATGAGAAGCAAGTGTGTGTGTGGATGAAGGATCTCAAGAAGACTGAAGAAGTGTGTGTGGATCTCAAGAAGCAGAAACTTTGCTCAAATCATATACTTACCACCCCATCACGAGCTTATCATACATATCCTCTCAATGAGAGTCGTCTAGAAGAACACGGGCGCAACTTCAATATCCTCTTTGTCAAAAGAGTTGTGTGAAAACACCTGCACCTACATTCTTATCCTCTCTGTGAGTGTTATCATATTTGAGTTATATTGTTGTTGGTAGTTGCACTAACTCTACAACACATATTCTTCCACTTGTAATTGCAAGAACGGTCAGGTTGACAAGAAGGTTCTTATATATGCCAGTATTCTACTTGAATGAGTTAGATTGACCAGAAGATTTAGTAGAGACGTTGTCAGGATTCTACTTGAACATGTTTGTCTAACCAGATTGTTTAGTAAAGGCAGTTTTCAGGATTCAAATTGGACATATTAGATAACCATATCGTTCAGTAGAGGCATTGCCAAGATTCTATTTGAGAGTGTTAAGATTGACCAGATGGTTCAGCATAGAAATTAGCCAGAATTCTACTTGAACGTGTCAATTTAACCAAAAGGTTCAGCAGAGACGCAATTAGCCAGGATTTTACTTAAATGTTTCAATTTGACCGAACTGTTCAGTAGAGGCGATTGTATTCAGGATACTGTTGGAACAGTCACTTAGACCATAAGGCTCTGATAGTGGTTTTGATTAGTGGAAAAATCCTTCTATGTTGAAAGGACTAGATATAGCTATCAGGTTGATAATGAAGTAGTATAAAAATACTTTGTGTCATTCTCCTTTTCCCTACGCTCTATATTGTCTTTATAATCTATTCTACAAACTAAGGATTCGAATTCATTTAAAAGTTTTTTGTTATTATCTTATACAAGTATTTAAAACCTCGAGATGACAAGTCATCTTGCGTCTGGTTGAACTTTGTATTTTATACTAACACAAATACTCTTTGGAAGATACTAGTTCTTATGTATGCTTCCAATAGAATTCTATGAAAAGACATTTGCTAAAAGGTCTTTCTGTTTATCTTGTGAAAAGATTTATAAAATCTTCAGGCGATAAAGTTATGTCTTCGTTTGATTGAAATTATGCATCCGCATTAATGAGAACACAGATTTAGTCTTACAACTCAATGTATGTCTTACTTAGCATGCTTTAGAAGGTTTTTGATGAAAGTTTTTAAAACACAATTCAACCTCTTCTTGTGTTTTCCTATACTTCATTTATGTCTCATGCAATTTTTACCCATGAAAGGACCTTGGAATAGCCGCAAGAACTTACTATTCTTCTCTTCCCTTTTTGTTTGCACAACATTCCAGGTATGGGGGTAGAGTGATATGTAATATATGAGATTTCAAAGAGGATGAAAGATTGAGCGATTTCCCATAATCTCGTTTATGATTTATCTATTATTTTTTGCTAAGTTATTGAATAAAGAGGTATGTAAATGTGTTAATTGATGTTATTACTTACTGTTGCCATGGATTTGTTTTAGGAGAAATGAACCTCACATTTGAAACATGTTATTTGTGGATGATTGGATGTGTTTTTTTGTTGTAGTGCTTTAATTGTAAATTAGTGTCCATGCTCTGGTTATGGGTTAGGAATCCCATAAGGTTGAATTTCATGGATTAGAAGAGGTTAGGAATTTATCGGAAAAGGTAAACCAATATTCTGTGCATTTTTTGCTATCTGTCGCGTGTTATCTGATTAGAATGTGAAAGTTAACCGATTAAGTGACTTTGCAAACCCAGGAATTGTGTTTACCATGTGTTAACCAATTAAGTGGGATTTTGATCTATTGATTAATTAGAATGATGGTTTAACCAGTTAGAACGACTAAAACATGTTGCTGATCGATTATAATAGTGGTTTAATCTCTTAAAATGTCTTCTGGCTTGAATAGATGCCTAAGTTATGACTTTAACCAATTAGACTAGTAAGTTTAACTAGGGGTGTACACGGGTTCGGGTCGACCCGGTGACCCGGTGGCCCAACCCGCACCTGATCCAGTTTTGGCCCGATCCAACCAAGTTCGGGTCAAAACCGACCCGAACCAAACAAGCCCGTTCACTAATGGTTTGGGCAACGGATATTGAAATCGAAACCCGCCAACCCGGTCACCCGACCCGGAGGGGTATTCATTATTATTTTTTGACTTTTTTATACTTAGCAGTAGGTTTTACTCGATCAAAATAGAAACTGATACCCTAGACCATGACCATCATCGTCCTCAGTACTCAGCGTCGACCACCTCACTCTCATCTCATGCAGCCACCACACCCCTCCACGGCGCCTCCTCCACCGTCGCTTTCTGCTCCTTCTTCCCTTTCGCGACGCCGTCCTCAGTCCCCAGTCTCACTCATCGCCGTCTTCATTTCTGCAAGGGATAAGATCAGAGCCACCACACCCCTCCACGACACCTCCTCCACCGTCGCTTTCTGCTCCTTCTTCCCTTTCGCGTGGGTATGTTCATGATTCTTTGTTCTTTTTTGTATGCTCATCGATTACAAATCTGATTTTTTGTTCTTTTTGTTATGCTCATCGATTACAAATATTAAGCTTTGATATTGAGCTTCTGACAAATATTACAAGAAATGCTTTTTGTTATGATTTGCTTCTGACTTGCTTCTATATTGAGCTTCTGATTTGCTTTTTGATATTGAGCTTCTGATATTACAAATATTACACATTTGATATTAAGCTTTTTGTTATGTTCATTTTTTTTGTTAACACATCCAATTAAGCTTCTGACTTGAATTTCAAGAAATGCCATGACTTTGATATTGATATTAAGCTTTGAAATGCCAACACTCAGCTTTGAAATGCCAACACTCATTCCCACTTAGCAATGCCAATTATAACATGTTAAATCTGTTTCTTTTACATTTATTTCAATGAACATGTTAAAAATGGACAAGGTTTTATTCTATATAAATTGTGATCTTGAATTATCTTTTATATTATTTTGTAGAACAAATGGAACCAAGTGGCAGCGGGAGTGTTAATCCTATTGATGTGATGCCGACAGTGATGAGTCCCGCACAACGAGTGTGAAAACCCAATTTTGACCGGACTTTTCAAATTTAAAAAAAAAAAAACACCAAAAATACTTTTCACAAATACTAAATTTTTAGTCTTTATGTGAGTACATTATATCATTTTTATTCTGTTTTATCTTTATTAAAATGGGAAAATATAAAAAAACAAAAAAAAAATTCTTTTTTTTTCAGGTCTAATTACAGCAAAAAGAAAAAAAAAGAATAGAGTAAAAAAAAAAGTTTTTATTTTTTTAAGACGGGGTGTGTGAATTGAAAACTGGGGGTGCAACTAGCAACCTGGACCAAAAGGCCTTACCCAGCGCAGCCCAGTGCCCCTCCTTCCCTCTGTTTACTAGCGCACCCCCTTTTCTTTTTTCCCACAGCCCCTGCGCAGCTCTCACCCCTGTTACTGCGCACACCCCTGCATTTGTTTCTTACACCCTGCGCGCACCCTGCACATTTCCAGCGAACTTAAGCCCAAATGGCCCAAACCCAACACAATAACCCTAAATCATGAAACCCTAATTTTTTAACTCACTTTCCTCCTTCCCCATCAGATAGAAGCAGTCGCAACCACCCCCTCTCTCCAAAAAAAAAAAAATCGCCCACTCACTCTCTTCCTCTCTCCACTTATCTCTCCTACTCTCAAACCCTAACCCCAACCATCATCATCATCCTCTGAAACACTAGCCTCCCTACAGTGCACGCAATCAATCTGCACAGTGACACCCAGATTCGCAACCAACCACTTCGTTTCTCCCGTCGTCTCGCACAAGTCTCGAGCTTTTTCATCATATAAACGCAGAACGCTCTCCCAATGCTCGCATGAACACGCATAGCAGTTCTGGAGTTCTCCTATAAATACGAAAAGCACGCCCGAGCGAGGGGTTCGATCTTTTTCTGAGAGAGGTAGATTTGCAACGAGTTCAAGCCCAGAAGGAAGAAGATCTGGAATTGATAGAGAGAGTGAACTTTTCTTTCTTTTTTCTGATAAATTTTTTTTTTCTTCCACATTTGTGTATTTGTGAGGGAAGACACTTCATTACCATTGGCCTTGATCTGGGTAACCGTCTTAGGATGGGCGTGTAAGGGGTGCCGTGAGTTCAATCTCAACCCTTCCCTTCGCGCAAATGACTCCCGAACTCAACGTGGTTTTCGAAGATCACTATTTTTGAGGTTTTCCAATTTTTTCCTAAATTTAATAAAATTGGTGGCGGCTTCCAATCAATTTTTTTATGGATCGTTACAACGAGTGCAAGAGCCTCCGACACAAGAAGTAGAAGGACAAGAGCCTCCATTACAAGAAGTGCCACGAGAAGAGGTAACTAAAAAAAGACCTGCTAGAGCCCCTTCTGCTGCTTGGGCACATTTTACTAAAAAGGGTAATGATGCTGTATGTAATTATTGTGGGAAACCATATAAGGCAAATAGTTCTACTCATGGAACTTCTAACATGCTTAAGCATTTAGACAAGTGTATCAAAAACCCGAATAGGGTAGTTGATAAAAAACAAAAGACAATTGTCCTTGGAACGATAAATGAGGATGACCCTACTACTATTGGTATGAAACTTGTTGATTTTAATCAAGAGCGGACTCGAATTGCGCTCGCAAAGATGATAATTATTGATGATAATTATTCATGGCTGAGGCATGTCCTAGGTTTAAGATTCCTTCTCGTGTCACTGTTGCAAGAGATTGCATACAACTTTTTTATGAAGAGAAAGAGAAGTTGAAATCCCTTTTTTCTACAAATAAACAAATGGTTTCACTTACCACTGATACATGGACATCAATTCAGAATTTGACTTATATGGTAATAACATCTCATTTTATTGATGAGGGGTGGGAATTGAAGAAGAGAATATTAAGGTTTGGTCCGATTGGCGATCACAAAGGTGAAACCATAGGGATAATCCTGGAGAATTGCTTGAAAGAATGGGGGATTTACAACATTTGTTGTGTAACTGTTGATAATGCTGCTGTTAATACTGTGGCTACATCTTACACTCCAGCTACATCTTAAGGTATCTGTTGCTATTGTATTTATGCAGTTTTATTTTCAAGATATATGTTCAGTTTTCATCTCATATTTTGTTATTGTGTTTTTCTTTGCAAGGTTTGTCAGTGTTATTCTTGATTTGGAGCTGAAATGCTGCTCTGTTATTTCTGTTTTACTACTTTGGCTCAAGTGATATGTTATGTTGCAAGATCAAATGAAGTGATTAATGTTTATGCTAGGAAGTTGTGCTTGTGACACTGTTTGTAATTTGTGGGAGTTGCTTTCAATTTTATTTTTCTTAACGTATGCCTTTAGAATTGTGATTTAAAGTTTTTTTGGTTGTGACACTGTTGTATGGTTTCATAACAGACAGGTTTGTAAATTTTTTTGTGCCATGCTATATCTTATTCGTAATTTGTTTGGTTGATTGATATACAAGAAAACTGTTTGAATATAGTGTAAAAAAAGTCGCTTATTGACACAAGCTAGAATTTTGAGGAGGATGATTTTTAGAAGCCTCCCTTGGGGGATCATTTTAAAATCAGGGAATGAGAACTCTTATATATTTTTTTTTCACTTCACAACCCGCGAGCCCATCCAACCCAACCCGGTCAACACCGGTTCGGTTCGGTTCGGGCCATTTAGAAAAACTACGAATTTTTTTTGAAATCCAAACCATTCAAAGTGATCGGATCGGGCATCGAATTTGGCCAAAATCCATCCAAACGGGCCCATGTTCACCCCTAAGTTTAACCGTGAACCACCAATGAATGTGGTCCTCAGTAGAATTTGCCTAAAATAAGATAATTTTATTAACATCAACACTCTCCTCTCTTCCCTTCTATTTAGCTTGGACCAAAAACACAATAAATTAGCTCATAAAAAAACACAGTAAATTACTTTCCAGTAAAAGATTGTTAGAAATAAATTGTTCAAGACAACGTGTGAAAACTCAAGATATAAAATCTAACTCCTATAAAATAGAAAATATGTTTTTTTTTTTTACTAGAATAGAACACGTGCTTAAAAGGTAGTTACCATTGTTTAATCAAAATAACAATGATTAAAATTATAATAAAATATATAAACATGTTAAATTAAAATATAAAATTGGAAAATCTCAACTGTAATTTTTTTTGTCAATAGTTATAATTTCACATTTTTTTACCTAAAAGACATCTCTCCTCTTAGAAGAAAACCCCAAGAGTTTGTTTTGGGAGTTGAGAGGAGAAAGGTTTGAGGGGAGGGGAGGGGAGGGGAGGGGGGGGGGGGGGGAGAAAGGGAAGGGAAAGGGTTTCACCAACAAAAAAAAGGAAAAGGAAAGGGAGGATTACCCCCCACCTTGCACCGGTCTTTATTTTTCTCCACAGGACTAAAACTTTCCAATTTAGGAGAACTCAAGATGAATTAGGAAATGATTAGAGCATCTACAATGCAAACAAACTAGTTGGGTTGATTAACTCTTTTGTCTGGGTCCTAAAACACCGCACTTGATTTAAGCAATCCCATTAGATTTTACTCCAGTAATAATTGTTTAAATTTGTTTTAATGGGACTCACAATTGACCCCACGTGTTAACATTTTAAAATAATAACTCATTATTATTTTAAATACCTAAAATATGAAAATATATTAAAATATAACAATTTTGTTTCAATTAACTTTTTTAATAATAATGATAAATACCTATTCGTTTTCCATTTGTTTATTTTCTTGTAGATTTTTTTCTGGTGAAAGGACTTATCTTGTTGAGATTGAAGATGCTTAATTTGTGGGTGGAGTTTGGGCCAAACAATTCTGTTTTCCCCCTATATTTTCTCTTCATTAGGTTAAAAATGAGATTCGATCTTTCACATAAATTAGTTTTTTATTTGAAAGCAACCAGTACTTAAGAGTTTCTTATACAATGTTGCTTAATTTTTATCAATCTTCTATGATTCGTCCTCCAACTCCGGTGACATAAAAAGAAAAGGAATGATTGCTTATGGTTGGAGGGAGGGAGGGGGGAAGAAGAATTATTTTAAATTTTGTATGTTTGATCATTTTTTTAGAGAATGAAAGGGAAAGAGGGGGAGTAAAATCTCTCGTAACTCAATTTTGATTCCTCTCAAATATTAGGGAATTTGAAGGGAAGAGAATAGGAGCTTAAATAGTTTAAAATAAAATAACTTCAATATGCTTATATAAAATGTAATATAAAAGATTATAAAGATATAAAAGTAAAGACATCTTTTCCCTCTATTAAAATCTTCCCCTCACCTTATAAATCAAACAAACAAAAGCTCTCCTCCCTTTCAAACACAATATCAAATTCAATCCCTCCACTCCCTTTCCATCCCCTTTCCTCTATTAAAATCTTTCTCATCTCCTTCCACTCTTTTGAACCAAACAGATCCCAAAGTTGTTCTTAGAGAAGGATTTTGAAAGGAAATTTCTCTCCTGTTACTAATAAATTATTAATCATAAGCATTCCCCTACCTTCCAAGCTCCCAAACCAACCTAAGAGTTAATAGGAATAGGTAATTGCTTAAGCTTTGAGGGTAGCCAGCCTCTCAAACCATAGTAAAATAAATTCGTTTAGTGGCGCTCATGGAAGAATAGAACAGAGTACAGTTAAATAAGAGTAGGCTCATCCAATTCCCAAGTGGCATTCTCAATATAACATTAATTACCTAAGGACATGAAGATTGAAGGCCTTTTAAATCTATAACATAGTATAGATGCTAGTTCCTGCAAGAATTTAAGACCATCCGTCACTATGGTCTGGCCACCATTCCCATAGTACCAGCAGATAATAACAATTTCTCCCCATTGACAATGTGACAGAAATTGGACATATTATTGACTGAGCAACTTCGAGTCACACGCCACTATTTTAACCCGTCCAACATTCTCTTGGCTGTCTTCATTCTTAAACAAAGCATCTTGTAAGATGAAGGTCCAAACATTGTCACAAAATCTGTATGTATGGAGATGTCCCTGTGATTAAAAAGTGAAGAGAAAAAGAATAAAACTCAGGGAAAGATAATTATAAAGACTTGAGCTTCAGAAAAATTCATGAATTAGCAAACACATGGATCTATATTACAGTATCAAACATAAACAGATGTTATAAGGTGTTGGGTGATTCACCACCCACAAGATGTTTAATGATAAGAGCTAGCAAACACACTAGCAATATGAAATGACAGCCCACTGTCAAATTGATATTAAATATTCTATGAAACAAGAAAATCGCCCTTTCAACATACATTCAGAAGCATCCACACAATATGGTGAAACCAAATCATAAACTCCACTCGTAATCTTGTCTGATCACTTCAAACTACATTGGAGTAAGGCGAAAAATTAAGTCTACACAGAGAAGCAGTGAAATATTAATGTAGTGTTGAATGGTTATGTGGTACTGGTAACATTTCATCGTTTTTTAATAAGAATTCATACAGCCAGTCAATTCCCAAAGATCGAGATTAAAGCTTAATTCCATTATGTTAATATTCTGCTCTGGATCAATATAAGTTACAATCCTAGAAAATTCATAGCTCAGCTCAAGAAGACAAATTTTAAGAGACAATCATTCTTTAATAATCTTTAGAGGTATATGACAGGGAAGACCATAATTATATCAATTTGCAAATACATAACTGTTCTGTAGGTAAGAGTGATTGGAGAATCTTTTAGGATAGTTTAGTTCTTTCTCTCAGATTTGTTTTATTTTCCGGCCATTATGCAAGGATAATTCCACGTTCTACTTTTCTTTTCAATTATCGAATTCTTCTCCTATACACTACTGCTATAATGTCTAGCTAAACTAAAAATTATGAAGCATCTATATTAATAGAAACTTAAGCATTTATATAACAGGAGAACCAAAACATACCCATTCCAATCTGACATCTCCACAAAGAAAAATGCTACACAAGCAAACCATAGTTTTCATCATCAACATGAGACATACTATACTCTACAGTCTCACTATCCAACAATGTCTAGTTCGTTTAACCCACTCCCTCACAAAAAGATGGAGAAAGAGAGAGAGAGAGAGAGAGAGTAGTGGCAAAGGCTGCATAAGCAAATGGTAACAGTCATAATTAAATAAATGATGTCAATGGTAGTCATAATGACTAAAAAGTATGGAAGTTGCGACAGAACAAAAAAACACGAGGTTGTTTATTTCCAGAAATCAGCCATCAACAGATTATATCTGTAAGTAGTAGACCGCATACCTGACCAACGAACCAAATGTTTAAAGGCATAAAATTAAGTAAAAAGGTATTTGTGGATGGATAATCATGCTAACACAGTCTGTTTGAGTCTCGTGTTATTTTGATAGTTTTGTAAATACAAAGACAGATGTCTTGTTATAATTAACTAAAGTAACAAATGACAGCATGCATGATTCAACCATAAGTTAAATTTTGAATGAACAATTTTTTTTCACTCAAAACCAGTACACAATGATGAAAAAAACCAGGAAAAAAAAATGCAAATAAACAACACTTAAAAAGTTTCTCCTTTGGGAGGATACTCTCTCCGACGGAGTATCCAAATGTACAAAATTTCTATGTTTCAACAAACACCGAAAAATATCAAATATTAAGCTTTCAACATTCTATAATCGTTTTATAAAATGTTTACTGAATTTCCATGTGTCTCGGAACCTCCAAAGAACAAAATTTGCAAGTGACTCTCAAACATAGAATAGAGGAGAAAAAATAGGAAAAGAACAAAAGGGAGAAAGAATTTCAGACAAGAAGAACAATGGGAGGTCTTCTTCAAGGTATACAATTAAAAAATCTGCAATTTTAGGGTATGTTTGGACGGAGGGTTTTGGAGGGGAAAAACTTATTTTTCTTTTCTAAATTAAAGAAGCTATAAAATGTTTCTAAAAACGAATGAAGTGTGATTGAAATGTTATATGATCACCTATCATGTTATTCCTTTAATTTTTTTAAAATCTCAAATATATATCAACATATAGACTTAGCCCTCTAAAACCCTATGTTGATACATATGAGATTTAAAAAAAATTGAAAGAATAACATTAGGTGATCATATAACATTCTAATCACACTTCATTCGTTTTTAGAAATATTTTATAGCTTCCTTAATTTAAAAAAGAAAAATAAGTCCTCCCTTCCCTTCTCCTCCAAAACCGTCCATCCAAACATACCCTTAGATTCCTAATTGTAATTGTAAATACAAACTAACTCAAAAGAAAAATATATGAATAAAATTACTTCAGTCCCTCCTTATAAAAATAATTGTAACACTGACCGTCAAGGTCTCCATATACTCAATTCTAAAAGATTCTATATAAATTTCACTCCTTGTGCTAAAAATCATGCTTGTTAATAGTCATTCCTTACGGTCATTGACTACCTAAATCATAGAAAAGGGGAGAAATAACATTTTCGAAGACAAGAAGAAAATGCCCTAGACAAATCTATTGATTGTCACCATCGAACAATTAGACCCTTTTGACCCATTAACTAAATATATACAAACATGCATCATTATCAGCTTATCCCAACCAAGTCCCAATATAATTCTCCTTAAATACTTGTTTTGTAATATCACTCAAAATATTATTATTATTTTATTAATATTCTATTTCATTTATTAATACTACTGATTAAGTCAGAAAAAAACAATCAATACTTCTTTCATTTTCTAACATGACAAATAAAAAGATTCATAGGGAGTAGCTAGCTAGCTAGCAAGCCCATAACAGCAACAAACAATCAATATAATTTTACATACTAAATTGCATAAACCTACAACCAGGGCTGGAAGCAAGCCGAGTCTGCTCCTAAGCTTGCTTGCATCTTGATTCATTAACAACTCCATGAACTGAAAATTTTGGCTTGTTGATAAATAAGCCAAAGTTGGGCTTTCACATGTTAAACTTATTAATTCATGAGCAAACTAAATATGTAAATAGACATTTTTTTTTACGGAAAGAATATTATTAATAATGCTTAAATTTACTGCATATATATAGGATTATTTTTATGCGAGTGAAAGGAGTAAATCCATAGTCACCAAGTTCGCAATTCTCTTCGGTACGTGGTACAAGTACCTACTAAGTATTGGGTACATGGAGGGTATACATAGTCGGTACTCTTGGGTTTGCAATAGTTCTAATATAAGTATGTTACCAATAATTTTTTATCGAATTAAAAATTATAAATTCGATGCTATAAAATATCATTAATAAAAATTAAGTGGTTGGAGATCATTTTAGTTGTTTTTCATAATGTAGTAGTATAAAAGACTATATATTTAACTCAATTTTCTTCTTTACCAAAACTACAATTAAGACTCTCAGTCTCGATACTGTAGCCGCGTATTTAATTCTGGATCTTGGTTTGCTTATCTTCCTGAGATACTGAAGTTATCTCTCACAGAAATTATAAAAACAAAAGGTTATCTCTCACAGTCTCACTTAGTTTTGTCCTTTTCCTATAGTCAATGTTTTCTCTCTCCACTTGGGTCTTTCACCTAAACGCTTCATCTTAATCCTTCATCCTCAAACCCTTTGTCTTCAAACTGCCCTGTTCTGCGAAACCCTTCATCTTCAAACCGCTCTGTTCTGCGAACCGGTATGCAAAACGCGGAATAGCTAGCCTCGCCAAAATTAACAGTGAGCTGCAGGACCCAGTTTCAGAAACAAATCAAAGGTGCTGGGTTCCCCGGAAAAAGCAGATCTGGCTGGAAAACGCAGGAAAAACAGTAGATTTTGGTTCTTTTTCGGCTTTTTTCCTCCCTTTTCCCATCTTCTTCCACTTCCTGTTTTTGTTGTTTCTCTTCCATCTTCACCCCAAGTCTTGGTTCACGGGTTTCTGCAAATTAAACGCGAATTTGTGCGAATTGGTACACAAAAATACCGCGAACCAGTACACAAGTACCAGTTTGCGATTCGGGGGGGAGGAGCAAATTATGTGGCTATGAGTAAATCTTGACCCTTCGATCTAACCATGAATGGTCAAGATTAAAACATTAAGCCATGCAACTATTCTAAGTAGTTTTGTGACCATTAAATAACTTTCAATCATGACCATCCATATATGGTTATATAGTCAAGATTTACTCCACTCACTCACATAAAAAAAGTCCTCTCAACAGATATATCCCTTTATAAATATAAGTTAGGATTTCTTGACACCAGATATAAGTCTTAGCATAATCACATCATTCAATTACTTTATATAAATTGTAAATTTTATCAATTCAACCATTGGATTGAAAGTTCTAATAAATACGTCAAGTCTATAAAATTTCATACAAATTAAAAATTAGAAACTAATTGATACTTCATCCCATTACTTTATTTTAACGTATAATATGCACATGATTCAGTGGTTCAATTAATAACATTTACCATTTATAAAAAGTCAAGTATATCAAGCCTTATACATGTGTGTGTAACAAATAAAAAAACAAGGGTTGATCATACTAAAAGTGAAATGTGACTCCATGTAAACTTCTCCTCGTGAGTTTGAATTCCGGTGTCACAAATGAAGCTTAACTAATTGATCCAAAAATATTCAATTAATATAAGGTTCAGCTAGGCTCAGCACGAATCACTTCCAACCTTAACTACAACAGTACAACCAACAGCAGAGTAAATGCCCCTAGCATATCCTAACAACAATCATGATTCTCCACGCCAAAAATTTAACATCTTAAACTATACAACAGAAGATAAGCGGCAAGCAAAATAAACGGCTTTACCTTGATAGAAACCTTGCTCTTAACTTGCGTTTCCAGAGCCTCAGTCATAGACTAGAAAATCCACATGCAATTAAAATTAAAATAAATTAAAATTAAAACAAAGTTAATCCAGATCCAGAAACCGAACCCGTAGTCCTCTAGTACCAATTCCGAAACATACCTTATCGAACTGAACGAGAACCTGAATCGCAAGCTCGGGGCTGAGAGTTCCGTTCTGAACCATCTCGTCCAAAGTCTCGGTGAGGCACATTCCGATCGTCGACCTACGGTACAGTTCGAACGTCGCCATTCTACCTTGCGAAACGCGATCTGCGTCAATTAATTCAGATTAGAACACTGGTTTTGATAACATAAACCGAAAGATGAAGAAAAATTCGGGGTGAGAGAATTGAAAAATGATTATAATAATAATAATGATGATGATAATGAAAATTGCGGCGAAGGGAGAAAAAAAGAAGAACGGTATGGGAAGAAGATAACGAAGATCTAGGAATTGAAATTCATATTACGAATCGGGTGGCGACGTTTGAGACTTTGGAGTAAATCTCTCTGCTTTCTTCTGCTGCTGGTGCTTCTCAGTTAACGTTCGGGTTTGGCTCGATAGCGTTTGCGAGCGTAGAAATTTGGGGCTTTTATACCCTAGAATTTGGAGCTGAGGGTATATATAGTGAAGGTTGGAGAAGAACTTGCAATGACCATCGTACCCTCGTGCACGTTTCCGTCACGTGCGATGTCGCAGGTGACACTCGCAACTAAAAAAATACTCATGTCGCTGTCATCTAAAAAATAATAGTCTCGTCAAAAAAAAAATCTAAATAATAATAATAATAATTATGTCGCTGAAGTCTTTCCCATGGCCCATGCCCACGGGAGTGTTTAACTCATGGGATAGGATTATGTTCCAGAATGATCTTTTCAGGAATAAGATAAGATGATCGGTAAATACTTGTCATTTTTTGAAATATTTTTTAATTTATTTTAAGTTAAAATTACAAAAATTCAAAATATATATAAAAAAATAAGGTAGAGTAAGATGAAAGTAAGAAATTATGGTTAAAAATGTTATAAAATAACTTAAATCTCATGGGAATATAAGATTAGCACCCCTTCAAGTGAGAAAAATATGTGTAATCTAGATTCATGGGAATAAATAATATCCAGAATAATTTTTTATAACTTGTACCAAACAAAAAAATGCTACATTCTCAAACTCACGTTTCTAAGTTAACACGAAGAGCATAACGTTATTTTGATTCTTAACAGTGTAGGAGTTATCCGCTTTAATTCATTAAAAAGTTTCTGTAAAAAATCATTAATAAGTTTCTTAAAAAAATTCATCAATTTAGGGTTAGTTTAACTTAGATTTTTATCACCAAAAAATAAAAAACAAAATATTGTTTTCCAACAGAGTTTGATGAAAAGAAAAAAATTGTTGCTTAGAAAAAAATTGTTTGCAGAAGTCAATTTTTTAGGTTTGCTAGCTTTCACTGAGGTCTAAAACAAAGGTGATATGCTACTATGATTCCATGTACATGTGAAGGAAGGAATCCATACGATACATAGATATGGAAATGAGATTGTTGTCAACCAAAGCTTCAGAGCAAATGAATGAAATTTTAGTCTTACTCACACACTTTGGAAGGGGAATCAATGTGCGAGTTTCTTAACAAAATATGGGAACAAATGCATTAGAGTCTTTGAATGTGATATAAGAATTCCCTATTAGCATGAATGCTCACTTGTTGGTAGATGCAATGAGGATCATCTTCATTAATCGTTAGCTTATTTTATGTTTTGTTTTTCTTTCTTTTTCCTTTGTAACTAAAAAAACAAATACTCCTTCCGTCTTATATTATTTGTCATTTAATGTTATGCATACATTTTAAGAAAATCATTGATTGCACATATTTTCAAGGCAAAATAATTTATCTTGACTAAAATACCCTTATAGTAGTGGGAGTTAAGTGGAAAAAGTCAATTAATATAGGGTAGTTGAGATATAAATACATAAGTGTATTGTTTTTTTTATAGGCAAATGTTAGTGGTTAGCTTTGTTAGGGGAAAGGGGATTTTGTTAGCGGTAGGATTCAAACCCTGCACCTCCTGTTTAATACTCCTTCGTTGTCCCAACTCAAACCACTGGGCTATCATTTGGGGACATACATAAGGGTATTATTGGAAAAATATCATTAATACTCTCTCGATATTATAAAACGACAAATAATTTGAGACAAAAAAAATTGCAAATAATTTGAGCCCAAAAAAATTTTCAAATACGACAAATAATATGAGACGGGGGGAGTATGTTTTTATGCTATGTTTGGTTGTGAGAAGAAAGTGAGATTTGATGTATTGTTTGCTATAAGAGATAACCGAGAGAAATAAAAAAAAAGTGTGTTCTCTCTCTCTCTCTGTGTTTGGTTGGATAAAAAATGAGAAGAGATAAATATTATTATTATTTTTGAAATGGAAAAAATACCCTTAAACTAAAAAAAACAATATATAATTTTTTGTTGTTTGAATTTCATTTCTATCATAATTAAATTATTTTTTAATTTAAGTAAACTAAGCAAGTTTTGTCAAAAAAAAAATCAAATTAAGCAATTTAATTATTTAGTTAATTTTTCATTCTATTTTTTTAATTATGTAAATTAATTTAAGTTAATTTAATTAATTTAGTTTGTTAGATTGATAATTAATTTTAATTTTAGTTAAATTATTAATATGTTATAATTAAATTAATTGATTAATTTAATTCAATTAATTAAATTTAAGAAGAAAACCAAAACAGGAAAAACAAAATCACTTCATATCAGAGTTGAAAAATTAAATCCTTTATATAAAGAACAATCCGAAACTTAATTAAATAAAAAAGGAAAAATTGAGAAAAAAAAATCCTTTGGGAACATAGACATTTAATTTTCGATACAAGAATCTCGAGATGAAATAGTACCACTAGTCTGATCGTGAAGCCATGTCTGAAAATAGCAGGAGCAGTAACTACACCTTTGCGGCAAGAAGGCACCCAACACATTGCGCTCAACACCTCTGTCGTCTATGATACTTGCTTGCTAGATCCTCTATTTAAAGAACGAGAATAGAAAATAGCGAGAGAGAAGTGGCGAAGGCAGAGAAATGTGAAAAGCAACAAAAGAGATAATGGTAACCATGGCAAAAAGGAAAAGAAAAGCACGTCTCTTCTCACTTTCTTCGCATTTGAGCAAAGAAAGATAAAATAGATGGGTCTCACATGTTTTTTCTCTCTTCTTAATTTCTTACCTTTACCAAACATAATGGCTTCCCTATTTCTCCTAGCTTTCTCTCCCTCTTCTTTCTCTCTTTCCTAATTCATCTATACCAAACAAGATGATGACTACCTTTTTGTAAAGTAGCCTTGTTACGATCTTTGAGTTGAAATCAGATTAAGACACAAGTGTTGTTTTTAGCGCAATTGTCAAGACAAAGAAAATGGAAAGGAAAAAGGAATGAAAGCACCACAATTCCTTAAGGAATTGATAAGCAAGTCGAAGAACGCCACAAGAAGGTTACTTCTTGATAAGTTCTGTTTGGCTCAATCCAGAACCCAAGAGTGCATAACTCTCCTAAGTGTTTAACACTAGTTTTTCTCAAAAGCAAAACTCTGGTCTTTTCATTGATAATGACGTGATTATAAAGGGGAATACAAGGAAATGCAGTTGCTTTTTCTCTTCCTAAATAGCCCACTAATGGGTAATTAAATATGTAATACAAAAGTGTAACCAACTAGTACTTAATGGAACAAGAAATGAACACCAAGTCAGTAGCCCAAGTAAGTGTCTAGGCGTGGTGCATCAGCCCAAAGGATGAGCCTAGGCGTGATTTAGGTGCATAGAGGAGCTGCTGGAAATTCCTTTAGACAAAGCTTTAAAATTTGGCTTCAATATGTCTTCAAAGTGTAACTACCAAATATTTAAAGGTGAGACAATGCAATGAACTACTCCTTCAATTCTGATTCTTCAAAGTGTAACCACCAAGCATTAAAGGTGAGACAATGTATTGATGCTCTTCAATTCTTTGTCTTGTGCATTCATGAATCTTCATTAGTTTCTTTCTCTCTCTTGATGGCGCCTTAATTCAGCTTTAGTGTAGCTGAATTATTTGTTTTCCTCAATTAAAAGGCCATAGAAAAAACACACTCCAAATGACAAAAATGCAAGAAACCAAACAAACTATTTGTTGGGCTTTAGCGCAAATTAGATAGTTCAGCCCAACAATTTATTCAATTTTAAACACACCAAAACAACTTAAAATAATGCATGACATTGGGTCATGCGCCATCCATTGGCCCATCTATGCAATAGACCAATCTGGGCTCCAAGTCTTCAAGTATTGGGCTCTCCTTAAACATTTGGATCACCAAAAGGTTCAATGCCTCCTTAGCTATTTTAGCATGTGCCCTTGTCATAGGACCTCTCAGCCCTTGTAGAACTTGATCATCCTTGCTCTTTATGTCCTCATCACAAGAGAAAAAACTTTACAGAGATTACATTGGAAGACAATGTGAATCAGATACCCTTCTTTGGTTGACATTCATGTCTTTCGGTGGGATTTATGCTTCTCTCTACATGACATAAGAAGATGTGTCTCACCAAGACAACGAGATGGTACTCATTGAATGATTTGAGAAGAAATCCTTTGTCTCAAGGACTACTTATCAAGTGTCCTAAAAGGATTTGCTTTATCTAATAGGAAAAGAATGATTCCAAATGAAGTTAACTCTGAGAAGTTTGAAGCATTACTGACGTTGGCAAAGACAAAAGAACCTTTTCAAAAGACAACTCCAAGAGAAAAGGGAAATATTTGGTTGCACACGCTAAATCATTGTATGCTTTACTAAAAAAAGCCTGTTTGTATAACTGCAAGCCTACAACCACTATAGATGAAGACAAATTGAACAAATATTACACTTAATGCCAAGTCATAACAAATTTCTTCTATTTTACAATGCCATTAAATGTAAAGTTTATAAATACAAGAAGACTCAAAGACGAATGAAGTTTGCTGATCAGATATTGAACGACCAACGTTCTCTTAATATTCTTTCATTCTTTCTTTGTGCTCATGTGTGTTATCAATCATTTCTCACTATTTGTGTGTTGAGAACATTAAACACTTGAGTTGAATTCTTTGTGTCCTCACTTTATGAGTTGTTGAAACTATTTTCATTTATTTCTTGTAAATTGTAATATTCTGGAAGGAACACAATTGAAGTTTTCCTTAAAAGGTGTGTGTAGGTATATCCAAGAAATATATTGTGAACAATGTCTGGTTAATTATTTTATTTTCAAATGGAGGGACTAGACGTATAGCTCTTAGGTTGAGGATGAACCAGGACAAATACCTTATGTGACCTTCTCTCCTTTAAATTCTCCATTTTCAACAATATTTTTGTGTTTTAACTAATAGGGATTGAAGACTGATTTCATTAAAGCACAAGGTTTCTAAAATGTTTTTACAAAAGGATAAGACATATTCCATTTATGTGTCTTTATGTTTCAAAAGACGTTATAAGAAAATAAAACTAGCAACTTTTCATCTTATTCACTTAATACGTGCATTTAAGAAAAGTTTTTAGAAATCACAATTCAACCATCTTCTTGTGTTTTTATTTGTTTCAATTTTAGTTGGTATCATGGCTTGGCCTCTAGGGGTTGAGCATTTAACAATGCAGAGGAAACAAGATCCAAGGCACAATCACGGAAATGCAAAAGGGACAAAACATGAACATACATCATTTGTTCAATGGGACTAAATACAACTACTATGTGCAAGGAGAAGATGAAGACATTCTTCAAAGCTATTCATTTTGATTTACAGGAAATCATGGAGACTAGCTATTCGCTTCTTGCGTAGAATGGTTTTACTATACCCAGAGCTAACTAGACTCAAGCATAAAAGAACATATACCGTATAAACTCAAGGGCCATTCACTACTTGATGTGTGCCACATATCCAGATCCGAGTACGATAAGTATCAAAGCTGTACTACTGCCAAGGAAGTCTAGAACACTCTTGCTCTTCCTCATGAAGGAACCTCTCAAGTCAAACACTCGAAGGCTAGCATTCTCGTCTATCAGTTTGAGTTGTTCAAGATAGAGGAGAATAAGACAACTAGCCAGAAGTTTGGAAGATTCCAAATAATTGTCAATTGCCTTAAATCAATGGGGAGAACCTATAATAACCAATTCACATAATGAAGATTATAAGAAGTCTTCCTAAGTAGTGGATGTAATATCCCCATTTTTCTAAACCCTAGTTAGGCTTCATTGAGTAGGTTATAGAGCTTAGTTATGTGTTAGTATATAGTTAACAAATAAATATGTATACATAAATTCTTACCTTGAAAAGAAGCACACAGAAAAGCTGCTGCATCAGTAGAGACTTGATAATGTGTTATGAAAGGAATAGAAAATAAAGAGATGAAGACAATAGAAATATGAAGTCAATGACTAGTTCCTTGGTAACCAATTATAATCTATGTATTAGTAATCTCTTCAAATGTGTATAATGACAAACTTAATACTCATATTTATACGGATAATGGACTCTTAACTCTAAGCCAGACTAGGAAATAATAATGAGGAATCATTACATAATATCCCAAGATGCGGCAATTGTAACATCCTCAATTTTCTGACCTTGATTAGTGTGTATTATGTGTGCCTAAGTGGGTTCATGTGTGCTCGATTGTATACTTGAGTTTTGTGTGGCGGTTGAGCCTATCGTATTGTCAGTGTCCACGTATGAGAGTTAGGAGGTCTTGAGGGTTAGATAAAGGTAGAGGAATGTCAATTAGGGTTTTGATATAAGTCTTAGTAGCCATGTAAAATTCGAGAACAATCAGAGTTAGGGTTTTCGATTTTTGTAACCCTAAGTGCGAGCATGATCTTTTGCACACATGTTTGAGGTTAACCTTTGATCTTTAAGGTTGATTAAGGTGCCCTTTGGTACTTAGGAAGATGTTTGGAAGATAGGATATCAAGATCTGGGTCGTGCGAGCGTTAGAATCGAAGAAATCACGAAAAATCAAGATTTGGGACGCTGGAGGGCGCATAGCGCGCTTGGCACGCGCATGGATAAGATGCCCATAATGTGTGGACAACCTTGGGAGTGACACATGGCATTCTCTGATTGGACTAACGGTTGGTCCAATGGGAAGGTGACACATGGCAGAGCAGAGATGGACAGTCTGGGCAGAGAATTCTTCACGCTGAAGGCACGTGCGCAGTGCGCGTGAGCGCTTTTGGGGGCACTAGCATGGTAATTTTTCCTATAAATTCATCTCCTTTCACCTTAAATCAGTTTTTCACAACCCTTCTTCCCTAAAATAACCAGAGGACACCATTATTGGGTTCTTGAAGGTTCGGAGACCAAATTTCAAGTGGTTCCAAGTGTCGGTTCAATCGTTCAATCCTACCGGTTCGTTTGTGGCTGTTCGTACTTTCTAGGGTTTATCTCCGAGCGAGGTTTTGCCAAGGTAAATCTAAGTATCTTAGTGAAATAATAGTGTTCTTGAATCTGATCTTACACTAGTTTTTCTTAGGTTCTCAATCTTAACCCTAATCTGACAGTGTTTTTGGTCCCTATTTGACAATACGGGTACCAAATGAGCTAGGGCTTTGTCGAAACGTTCTCGGGAGCTTAGTTGAGCTACGAAACAGAGGAGGGTACCTCTGATTTCAGATCCTTTCATGTTTAATTCGTGGTCCTTATGTGACCTTTTTAATCCCTTATTAACTGTTCTTCGTGTTTTAGGGTTTTGGTGCGAGTTGGGTGACCGTAGGCGCAGGAAACCATTCCAGAAACTTGAGATTTGGTGAGGATCATTTATGAATCTTTAGGCCAGCAGCTTGGCCGAATCATTCCTTGTATTTTTATAATTCCATAGTTTGCCCTAATTCTAATCTAAGTGCATTTTTGTGTTTCTGGTGAAATATGAGTCGTATTGGTATACTCGGTTGAATTTTTGGATAATTCCTGGCTGTGATGGTGGTGTTGGCCGAACCCAAGGCAGGAGGGGGAAGCTTGATTGTTCGTTTGTGAGCTTGTGGTGATTAACACGTGTGCCTGTTCAGTTGTCTAAAAACAAGGTGGGGAAAGAACCGCACTTTCGTCGGGACAGTTAACTTAGCATTATATTTCACAATATACGTAGGGTTACCTAAGCCCTACTAGAGATTTATGCCAGTAACACCTAAAGATAGGGGTTACGGTCCTCGATGTCTAAGGATATGCGTCGTGGATCCATCAATCAACATAGGTTTGATTGTATGCTCGAAGTTGACTGATTGTGCCACTAGGCATTGTGTGTGATTGTAGTAACATGTTTAGGGTTTTCTTGTTTATGTGTTATATGATATATGATGATGATAGTAAATTGCCTTAGGATGTTATGCCTTGATGATGCATTATGTGTGAAATGACTATTTTACCCTTATTGTTCATACTATCGTTATTGTGTTATGTTATGCTCGATTGTGAGGATAAAGCTCGTAAGAAATATGGTATGAGTGATCTGTTGCGGCTCAGGCAAGTGCACCTGATCGTAACTCATAATAAAGTGAAGTATATTTAAGACTCCGAATGTCGAACTCATAGAGAATGCGCGAGTACTAAATTAATAGGGATCCTTATTATTTAGACGAACGAAAGTAATGGTTTTGAGAGTAAAACAATTGAATTGTAAATAACGAGATCCAAGTAATAACACAAGAACTAAATAGAGATCAATTAGGAAAAGCCTAGGAGAGCCGGGTTCACTAATACGTAGTCCTTGAATTTGTTAACCAACTATTATGAGATACGATTCCTATTTGAATGCCAACCACCCCCTCTAAAATTACTAATAACTACCTAATTAATAGCATTCTTCCTAAATAACTACTCTGTTTGGTCCAGGAAAGTAATTAAAGGAAAGAGCATTAAGAACATCGGAGTTTGTTAATCTAATAACCAATTGGAAACAAGCAAATACCTTGATCGGGCATAAAACGCGAGTTCTGTTATTCCTAGAGTTCCATTAGCTAATTGTGGTACGGTCGCCTCCAATTAACTAATTTATTAAGGATTGGCCAGATCCTAAGGGATTAAGCGTACTAAGAACAACACATTCAATAAGATAATAAGAAAAATCATAATAACAATTTAACAAATACCAAAGACATAGTAAAAGATCCCTATCACCCCTATTGATGGATTTAACTACTCATAGTATTTCTCAATAACATAGAATAACAAAGATCTAAAGAAGAAATCATAAAAGAAAAGAGATGAAAGACAAAAGGCAAGGATAAGAGGCAAGAGGCAAAAGCTAAAGTGGTCAAAAGACCCCCAGCCTCCAACTCTCTAGCTCCCTTGAAAGAGAGCTAAGATTGCCTATTTAAAGGCTTTGAGGCGCACTAGGACAACTGCCTTCAAATCTGTGCATTTTGGGCTTGGGTACAGCCGTATCGCATTAATACACGGTCGTACCAAACCTTATTTGCGATGCTGACCCGTACTTATGCACTCTGCACCTCCTGACAACAATTGTGTACGGTCATACTGCCGTTGGTACGACCGTACTGAACTTTCTCATCGGCGCCAGGCTATACTGACCAAGGGGATACGCCCCTACTACTTCTCTTGCATAGTTACGGCCGTATTGACTGACTGTCAGGTCCTATCGCTCGTCCAGAAGTGCTAAAAATCTCTAAAACTTGCCAGTTTTTGATCCATTCTCGTATCTTTTGCTCTAAGTGATGTCTTTATGTTAATTCTGAAAAATAGGACATAAGTAAGTACTTTTATACTTTAAATAGCACAAAATGATATAATTAAGTACTAAAAATGCCCTATAAAAATAGACAATTCACTATTAAAGACGAATAAGAATTTGAATAGCAATTTCAATAGCATCATACACTAGTATGTCTTTACGCTCTTTAATGGAACTTTAGCTTTAACTGGTCGTGACCAAGAAACTACCGGTTTTGCTTGGTGGGCCGGGAATGCCCGACTTATCAATTTATCTGGTAAACTACTGGGGGCCCATGTAGCCCATGCCGGATTAATAGTATTCTGGGCCAGAGCAATGAACCTATTTGAAGTGGCTCATTTCGTACCCGAGAAGCCCATGTATGAACAAGGCTTAATCTTACTTCCCCATCTAGCTACTCTAGGTTGGGGGGTAGGTCCTGGAGGGGAAGTTATAGACACTTTTCCATACTTTGTGTCTGGAGTACTTCACTTAATTTCCTCTGCAGTATTGGGCTTTGGCGGTATTTATCATGCACTTCTGGGACCTGAGACTCTTGAAGAATCTTTTCCATTCTTTGGTTATGTATGGAAAGATAGAAATAAAATGACTACTATTTTAGGTATTCACTTAATCTTGTTAGTGTTGACAAGTGACTCCAAACACAAGAGGGGGGTGAATTGTGTGTGAACGGTGCTTTCAAAAACTTTTGGAGAAATAAGTGCTAATTATGAGTTGCGGAAATATTAATGTGAAATAGATAAATCACTTGAAGAATAAATTGCAAACGAGTTAAAAATAAAGTAAATAGTAAGATATAAATAATAATAAAATAAAGTACAGAAATTTAATTGACTGAAAAGTAGAGATAAGGAGTAAAAAGCACACAACAAATTATCCAGGTTCGCCACCTAACACCCCCTGCGTGGCCTACGTCCCGTCTCCCAAAGCAAACCACTATGGGATTTTCACTAAGACACTAGCTTTTAAATCAGGTTCAGCTAGAAACCTTTACAACTCTAAACCAGAGCAATATGTTTAAGAGATATCACCTCTCTATGAACACCTTGGGATTCCTACCCAAAAATAAATGATTTTCACAAATAAAATGAGACGAAAAAGATACACTCAATAGTGCAGATATAACAAATTGAAGCTCAAATAATACAACTCAAATTATGTAGAATAAAAGGCTCTCAGAAAATTGTGCTCAAATAAGTGTGAGTGATGAAAAATATTTGTGAGTTTTTGGCACAAAAATTAAGCACTGCGTTGTTGTTTTTTTTACAAAGCTCACGAGTTGTGTTTATATAGGCAATGGAGGAGCGTCGAAATGACCGTTGCAGGATTTGTCCGTTGCAGCATGCCCGTTGCGTTTTGATTTGTCCGTTGGAATTTGTCCGCTATGCGTTGAACATGAAAGAATTGAAAAACACGGAGGCGGCTCGGCATACGACCTCACGAAGACGGCTCGGCCAGACGACTTACGAAGACGGCTCGTGACGACCTCGCCCACACGGCTCGACAGAAGACCTCGACCACGGCTCGGCATATGACCTCTGAACAGCTCGGCAAAGACCTCGGAACACGGCTCGGTATCGACCTCCTCATCAGCTCGGTTGTCATAGCTCGGTACCACGACCTCATCTCGACCACGCGACTTCCTCCTCGATTCGACATACGACTTCCTCGAGCTCAACATCCGACTTCCTCCTCACTCGACATCCGATTTCCTCATTTCGACACGCGACTTCCTCCTCGATTCGACATACGACTTCCTCAGATCTCGACACGCGACTTCCTCCTCACCGACATCCGACTTCCTCATTTCGACATCCGACACGAGATATGCATGTCAAAATATTTTGTGCGTGTGTGATTTAATTTTAATTGAGAGCTTTTTATTACTACTTACAAATTGTCTTAATAAAGATAAATAAATACCCAGAACCCAAAGACTTGAGAAACAATCATTTTTGATACGCGTCTTGGTATTCTTTTCCACTTTTTGCACGGTTGACTATTTGCAAAGCTCCCTTTTGTCAATCATCAAAATCATCCTGTCAAGGCATGTATTCACAGACTCCCCCTTTTTGATGATGACAAACATCTCATGGAGGGTTTTTTAGTAAAAATATAATCATGATATAGCAATGAGATATAAGCAAGGTTTTTCAATAAAAGATATCAGAGTTTAAGCACGTATTTTAGAAAAACTCCCCCTCACAATATTAAAAAAAGATATCAGAGTTTAGGCGCATTTTGGCATTTTGGTGAAGAACTCCCCCTCACAATATGCATGGAATAAACCACTCCCCCTGAATCATATAACTCTCCCCCTTTTGGCAACATCAAAAAGCGGAAAAGATAAAGGGAAAGGCATGTAAAACGTATGCATATACGTGTAACTAGATGGCGAAAAATAATAGAGTATCAAGGGTTCAATGAAGCATAATTGTTTGCGATTAACATAACTGCACAAACTTTTATTTTAGCGATTACAGTGAAGGGCGGTTGCTTTTGTCCCCTTTTAGTCTTGGTACCGGAACCTGCATAAAAATGTTAGCACACTCCAACGCCCAAGTTAGAACTTATTCATAATAAAATGCACTCACACGCAGTCATTCAATGCATGATTGATCTAAAATTCCTAACTCGGTTCTTATAAAAAGAAGCTTTCTTTAGGCAAAGGTTTAGTAAAAATATCTGCAAGTTGTTTAGATGTTTCCACAAACTCAATCACACAATCTCCTTTTTGAACATGAGCTCTAATAAAATGGAGCGTAATTTCTATGTGTGTGGTCCTGGAGTGATAAACGGGTTTTTCGTGAGGTTTATGGCACTAGTATTGTCGCACTTAATTGGAGCAGTTTTGATTAATCCCATAATCATTCAACTGTTGTTTCATCCAAATAATTTGTGCACAACAACCGCCACAACGTATTCCGCTTCAAAGAAGGGACAAAGCCACACCGCTTGTTTCTTACTATGCCATGAGACCAAGGCATTCCCAAGTAAGTGACATGTCCCACTAGTGCTTTTTCGGTCCATTTTGCAACCCGCAAAATCGTAATCCGAGTACCCGATAAGTGTGCGATCGGCACCTTTGGGGTACCATAAACCCATGGTTTGTGTGCGGTGATATATCTCATGATGCGTTTTTACCGCTAAGAGATGTGATTCCTTAGGATTTGCTTGAAAACGTGCACACATACAAACACTAGACATAATATCCGGACGACTAGCAGTGAGATAGAGAAGAGATCCTATCATACCTCTATACTTACTTACTTCGACTGACTTACCACCTTCATCTTTGTCAAGATAGCATGATGTGCTCATGGGAGTTGAGATTTCTTTGGCGTTGCTCATTCCAAATCTTTTAAGCAACTCCTTGCAATATTTGGATTGATTTATAAAAATTCCTTCTTTTGTTTGTTTGATTTGAAGTCCAAGGAAGTAATTTAGCTCTCCCATCATTGACATTTCAAATTCACTTTGCATGATATCGTAAAATTCCTTACACAAGGATTCATTAGTAGCACCAAATATTATATCATCGACATAAATTTGAACAAGTAAAATGTCATGCTTTTTGTGTTTAATGAAAAGAGTGGTATCAACTTTTCCTCTTTCAAAACCTTTTTCAAGTAAATTTTGCTCAACCTCTCGTACCAAGCTCTCGGAGCTTGTTTTAAACCATATAAAGCCTTTTTCAATTTGAAAACATGATTTGGAAATTCAAAATTTTCAAAACCGGGAGGTTGATCAACATATACTTCTTCTTGAATAAAGCCATTAAGAAATGCACTTTTAACATCCATTTGAAAAAGTTTGAAATCCATGATGCATGCAAATGCGAGAAGCATGCGAATAGCTTCTAATCTAGCCACGGGTGCATAGGTTTCATCGAAATCTATGCCCTCTTGTTGATTATAGCCTTTTGCAACAAGTCTAGCTTTATTTCTAACAATGATACCGTTTTCATCAAGCTTATTGCGAAAGACCCATTTGGTCCCAATGACTAGGTGATCTTTAGGCCTAGGGAAAAGTTCCCAAACATCATTTCTCTCAAATTGATTTAATTCCTCTTGCATAGCAAGGGTCCAATACTCATCAAAGATGGCTTCATTGACGTCATTTGGTTCAATTTGAGAGACAAAGGCCATATGATGACATGCATGATTAAGAGAGTTTGAGTCGTTACCCCTTTTGAGATATCACCTATTATGTTGTCAAGAGGATGGTTCTTTGAGACTCTCCATTCCTTTGGAAGATTTGAGTGAGAGAGTTCTTGAGAGGGTTGAGGCAAGGACTCTTGATCCTCCTTTTGAACTTTTGATCTCTCTTGTTCCTCTAAATAGGTATCTCCAAATACTTCGCAAGATCATCAACACTTTCTTCTCTTGAAGATTTGGGGTTAGATTCATCAAAAGAAACATGCAGATTCTTCAACACCCAAGTTCTTTTATTAAAAATTCAAAAGCTTTACTAGAAGTGGAATATCCAAGAAATAAACCTTCATCGCCTTTAGCATCAAATTTACCAAGGTTATTCTTACCATTGTTTAGGACAAAACACTTGCATCCGAAAAAGGTGAAGGTGGGAAATGTTGGGCTTCCTTCCTTTGTAGAGTTCATACGGTGTTTGCTTAAGGATCGGCCTTATAAGAACTCGATTCATCACATAGCAAGCGGTGCTCACGGCATCTGCCCAAAAGTACTTAGGAAGGTTAGTCTCATTGAGCATCATCCTCGCTAGCTCTTCAAGAGACCGATTTTTCCTTTCAACCACTGCATTTTGTTGCGGTGTCCTTGGAGCAGAAAAGTTGTGATCAATGCCATTTTCTGTGCAAAATGCTTCAAATGCTTCATTCTCAAATTCCCCACCATGATCACTTCGAATGGAAGCAATGTTAAGTCCCTTCTCATTTTGTATAACCTTTGCAAGTTTTCGAAAAGCATTAAAAGCATCATTTTTGTGAGAAATAAATAAAGTCCATGTATAGCGAGAATAGTCGTCCACAATAACAAGAGCATAGTAATTGCCACCAAAGCTTTTAGTTCTAGAAGGGCCAAATAAATCCATATGTAAAAGTTGTAAAGGCCGGTTTGTAGAAACAATATTTTTAGATTTGAAAGATGCCTTTACTTGTTTTCCTTTTTGACATGCATCACAAAGTTTATCTTTTTCAAAACGAAGCTTTGGTAAGCCAATTACTAAGTCCTTTCGATCTAACTTATTAAGATGATCCATGTGAATATGAGCCATTCTCCTATGCCATAGCCAAGATTCATCCTCTTTACTAATAAGACAACATGCATCATTTGAAGGTATTTTATCTAAATCAAGCATATAGATATTTCCAATTCTAGGTCCAATTACAATAACATTTTCATTTATAGAATCCATGACCATGCATTTTGAAGAATCGAACACCACTTTGTTTCCTTTATCACAAAGTTGACTAATGCTTAGCAAATTATGCTTCAAACCATCCACATACAAAACATTTTCAATAGTGGGATTAGGACTCTTACCAATAGAACCAATCCCAAGAATTTTACCTTTGTTGTTGTCACCATACCTGACATAACCACTATTCTTAGGTACCAATGAGGAGAACTTGCTTTTGTCTCCTGTCATGTGCTTTGAACACCGCTATCAAGATACCAATTTAAGTCCTTGGCTTTCAAGCACACCTACAACAACAAATCATATTTTAACCTTTGGTACCCAAACCATCTTGGGTCCATATGAGTTAGTCTTGGGCAAGGTGCCCTTTGGAATCCACATCTTTTGCCAACTACATTTTTATTCTTTCTAATATTGCAAATAGAGGCAAGTGTGACCATTTCTACCACAAAGTGAAAGCATTTAATGAAAGGACTACTTGAGGGTTTGTTGTGATTGAAGAGTTTAAAAGATTTTTCATGAATTTTTGGATGATAACCTAAACCAGCTTTTCCAAAAGTACCTTTTTGATTTCCTAACATAATGTTTAGATTATCTCTTCCCATCGTAAATTTTGCAAGAGTGTTATTTAAATCCTTAACCTTATTTTTCAAAACACTACACTCATTGCATTTTAAAACTTCATCCTTTTTATTTTCACAAGATATGGGAGGAGAAGTTTCAATCACAAAGAACTTCTTTTTCTTTAAGCATTACTCTTTTTTTGTTTAAAATTTGAATTTTTGATTCAAGAGAAGAGTTGGTTTTCTTAGACGAAAGAACAATTTTTCCAAGTTTAATCGTTTCATTATTGAATTCTTCACAAGCAGCAAGTAATTCATCATAAGTTAAAGAAGAGTCGATCATAAAAATTTACCTCATCTTCATCATGATTTCCCATTAGACTAAGGTGAGCCTCTTCATTTTCAGATTCATCAAGAATCCATATCATTATCATCCCAGGCAATGTAAGCTCTTCTTCCCTTCAATCCTTTGGTGGTTTCTTTTGAAATTTCTCATTCCTCGTTTGGTTTTGAGGACAATCGGGTTTTATGTGACCTTTCTTTCCACACTTGTAGCGGTAGGATTAAAAGAAGTTGTTTCATCACTTTTCTTTTGAGAGCTTGGGAACTTACCTTTGTTTCGAGTCTCATGAACCTTTGAATTTGCGAACCATTAGACTCATGTTTTCCTCATTATTTTCATCTTCAAGGAAATCACATTCGCCATCGTCGCTTTCCTCAATGCTTGCTTTGAGGCGAGCCCTTTCTTTTTCTTATCGCCTTCTTCGCTTTCCATGAGACGATTTAGTTCAATTTCATGTTCCTGCAATTTTCCAAACAAAGTAGCCAAGGTCATAGAAGATAAGTCTCTAGATTCTGCTATAGCGAAGACCGGGGGTTGCCAATTCCTGTTTAGACATCTAACGACTTTGTTGATCAAATCTTCATTCATCAAGACTTTCCCAAGAGCTCTCGAGATGGTTTATTATATGGATGAACCTTTTTTGCATATCTTGTATGTTTTCACTTGGTTTCATCCTAAATAACTCATACTCATGGGTTAATGTGTTCATTCGAGCCCTCTTGACCTCGGTAGTACCTTCATGGGTCAATAGAAGGGTGTCCCACATTTCTTTAGCAGCCTTGCAATTTGAGACCCTATAGAACTCATCGTAGCTTAAAGCGTAGTGATGATGTTCTTAGCCTTCAAATTGTATTGGACCTTTTCTTATCATCTTCGGTCCAAAGTGATCTTGGTTTGTCTACCACTGCATCATTAATTGATTGAGTGGGGACAAATGGACCATTTTCCACAGCATCCCAAATATCAAGATCAACACCCTCAAGAAAGATTTGCATTCTATCCTTCCAATAACCATACCCCTCACCATTGAAAAAAAGGGGTCTGTTCATGGAAGTTCCCTCGTAATTGTTTGAAGTCATTCTCTTGAGACGGTTAAGTCCTTTATACAAGATTCTAACTCTGATGCCACTTGTTGACAAGTGACTCCAAACACAAGAGGGGGGTGAATTGTGTGTGAACAGTGCTTTCAAAAACTTTTGGAGAAATAAGTGCTAATTATGAGTTGCGGAAATATTAATGTGAAATAGATAAATCACTTGAAGAATAAATTGCAAACGAGTTAAAAATAAAGTAAATAGTAAGATATAAATAATAATAAAATAAAGTACGTAAATTTAATTGGTGAAAAGTAGAGAGATAAGGAGTAAAAGCACACAACAAATTATCCAGGTTCGCCACCTAACACCCCCTGTGGCCTACGTCCTGTCCCCAAAGCAAACCACTATGGGATTTTCACTAAGACACTAGCTTTTAAATCAGGTTCAGCTAGAAACCTTTACAACTCTAAACCAGAGCAATACGTTCAAGAGATATCACCTCTCTATGAACACCTTGGGATTCCTACCCAAAAATAAATGATTTTCACAAATAAAATGAGACGAAAAAGATACACTCAATAGTGCAGATATAACAAATTGAAGCTCAAATAATACAACTCAAATTATGTAGAATAAAAGGCTCTCAGAAAATTGTGCTCAAATAAGTGTGAGTGATGAAAAATATTTGACAGAGTTTTTGGCACAAAAATTAAGCACTGCGTTGTTGTTTTTTTTACAAAGCTCACGAGTTGTGTTTATATAGGCAATGGAGGAGCGTCGAAATGACCGTTGCAGGATTTGTCCGTTGCAGCATGCCCGTTGCGTTTTGATTTGTCCGTTGGAATTTGTCCGTTGCGTTGAACATGAAAGAATTGAAAAACACGGAGACGGCTCGGCATACGACCTCTGAAGACAGCTCGGCAGACGACCTCTGAAGACAGCTCGGCAGACGACCTCGCCACACAGCTCGACAGAAGACCTCGACACAGCTCGGCATATGACCTCTGAACAGCTCGGCAAAAGACCTCGGAACACAGCTCGGTATACGACCTCCTCATCAGCTCGGTTGTCATAGCTCGGTACACGACCTCATCAGCTCGACACGCGACTTCCTCCTCAGTTCGACATACGACTTCCTCAGAGCTCAACATCCGACTTCCTCCTCAGCTCGACATCCGATTTCCTCAGCTCGACACGCGACTTCCTCCTCAGTTCGACATACGACTTCCTCAGATCTCGACACGCGACTTCCTCCTCACCGACATCCGACTTCCTCACCGACATCCGACACGAGATATGCATGTCAAAATATTTTGTGCGTGTGTGATTTAATTTTAATTGAGAGCTTTTTATTACTACTTACAAATTGTCTTAATAAAGATAAATAAATACCCAGAACCCAAAGACTTGAGAAACAATCATTCTTGATACGCGTCTTGGTATTCTTTTCCACTTTTTGCACGGTTGACTATTTGCAAAGCTCCCTTTTGTCAATCATCAAAATCATCCTGTCAAGGCATGTATTCACAGTTAGGTATAGGGGCTTTTCTTCTAGTATTTAAGGCTTTTTATTTTGGGGGTATATATGATACCTGGGCTCCTGGAGGGGGAGATGTAAGAAAAATTACGAACTTAACCCTTAGTCCAAGTATTATATTTGGTTATTTACTAAAATCACCTTTTGGGGGAGAAAATTTGGATTGTTAGTGTGGACGATTTGGAAGACATAATTGGAGGGCATGTATGGTTGGGTTCCATTTGTATACTTGGTGGAATCTGGCATATCTTAACCAAGCCCTTTGCATGGGCTCGGCGTGCACTAGTATGGTCTGGAGAAGCTTACTTGTCTTATAGTTTAGGTGCTTTATCCGTTTTTGGTTTTATAGCTTGTTGCTTTGTATGGTTTAATAATACTGCTTATCCTAGGGGATTTTCAAGTGCATGCTCAAGTACTTATTACCTCTTGGGTTGTAATTGCTATCTTATTAGTTTCAACCATTCTAGTTGTTCGAAATCCGCAAACTATTCCTACTTCCGGTCAGAATTTCTTTGAATATGTCCTTGAATTCATTCGAGACGTGAGTAAAACTCAGATTGGAGAAGAGTATGGTCCGTGGGTTCCATTTATTGGAACTCTGTTTCTATTTATTTTTGTTTCGAATTGGTCAGGGGCTCTTTTGCCTTGGAAAATCATAAAGTTACCTCATGGAGAATTAGCTGCACCCACAAATGATATAAATACTACTGTTGCATTAGCTTTACTTACGTCCGTAGCATATTTCTATGCGGGTATTTCAAAAAAAGGATTGGCTTATTTTGGTAAATATATCCATACTCTTATTTGCATCTCTTATTTCCATTTGATCTAATCCTTACCGCCTCCCGATTCGTTCTCTAAAACAATCGGAAAACAGCCTCTGAAATTCTTTGACTAGAAGTTACCGAAAAGAAAGAATTTCATTTTTCTTATAATGGAAATAGAATTGAAATTCTTGGATTAAAATGAAAAAATGATATAATATAGTAAATAAAAATATTAATTTAATAATAAAAATGAATAATCTTAATAGAAAATTTAGAACTATTCAAAATTTAAATAAATATAAAAAAGAAATCTAATTAGATATTCAATTTTATTAATCTAACTAATATTGAAATGCGGAAGCACTCATATACTTTACATGAGTCTATATACAAGGTTTTTCTTCAACCCCTTCCCCAACTAAACTAAAAATGGAATTCTATTTTTCTCGTCCGACCTATCCTTATCCAATCTTATTCAAGACCTAATCAGTAGACGAACACTACAGTAATAGTGGAGTGATAGGACTATTGTAACACCTGAGGACGAGATCGACATCGTATTAGGACGACGTATCGAGACCTCGACCAAGACCTTGTGTCGAGATTCCGTGCCAAGATCGTTTGCCGAGGTCATTTGCCGAGCTGAGGAGACCGCGTGCACTAGCTGCTGAACTGAGGAGATCGCGTGTCGAGTTGATGAAGTCGCGTACCGAGCTGATGAGGACGCATGTCGAGCTGAGGAGACCGCGTTCACGAACTCGTGTTAGAGCCTTGTGCGTTTGCACGAGCACCCTTGTCGACATCGTGTCGAGATGACACCTCGTATTCTTTCGAACGTTATTCAGCGCTATTATTATATTGTTTGTAATAATTATAGTGTCGGCTTGCCGTTCTCGTCGCGTGTCTAGACCGTTGACCGACAGAGTAGAGGGTAATTATGAGAGGAACGATTAGACGGGTAGATGATTGATGGGATTGGCATCTTATAGCTGGAGTTACGATTATGCCCTTCCAGCTGTATACCACGACCGATTCCCTCAAACACTCATTCTTTCTCTTTTCTTCTTTCTTCTTCCTTCCTTCTGCTCTGAGTTTCGTTGTTTTTCTCCAAGAACTTCCATCGAAGAAACCTTGAGTTCCATCGAGATTCTGCACAAGCTTTCTTCATCAATCTTGTTCATCATCATCTTCTCGACCTATATCTCGCCTGCTCGACCATCACCATTGAGGTATGAAGAACAGATCTTTCTTTTCCTCTGTGCTACTGTTTAGCGCTATTTCTTCCTTCCATTTTTAGCTAGTTTTCTGCTTCCAAATCATGTCAAACTGATGGGTTTTCTTCTTCACAATATTACCTATCTTTCTAACCGATTAATTGGGCTTGTAAAACAAATTTTCTTCCTCTGTTTTTCTGCAATCGGCAGTGCCCAGAAACCCCTATTTTTGGTTTGTTTCGATTTCTTGTTTTTCGTTTGTTGCTTCTGGTTATTGTTGTTGTCGATCTATCTGTTGAAGCATCAGATAATCTTTTTCATGAACTTTTGACCAAAAACCCTAACTTTGTGTTAGAGGAAAAATATATTCAGTTCTTGAGTTTTATATTTTTCTGGGTTGTGGTTAAGTTTGGGAAGAGAGCTAAGTGTATTAGAACCCATAGATCGAGCTGAGTTGTGTTTATTTTAGGAAGTCTGATTCCCGAGATCGTGTGATTTCTGAATCGAGGTGTACGGGAGAGCGAATCCGAGGACGTGGAAGCAGCGGAATCCAGATCGAGAACTGTACGTGTCGAGGTCGACTGAGAAGCGTACGTGTCGAGCTCGTTGAAGACAGCTGTGTCGAGGTCGTTGTCGAGCAGCATTTACTTGGAGTTCGGTAAGGGCGCTTCACATTAATACTTTCATAGTATGCTAGTGTAAGGGCAACTCTTAGACATTATTAAGACTTTATTTTTATTGTTATATTTATGTATGGACTCCTTGATTGGTGTCGAGATTGGGTTTTTGCATGTATTTGATATGTGATTGAATATATGTTGTGAATGGTGTATTGCTGTCGAATTGCGTTTCTTCATGCAGAATGTTTTATTGCTTAAATGTCGAATTGTGTTTTCTTCATGTTAAGCATGCTCTCTTTATTTGATATGTGATCAAGTAAGTTGTGTTACTCTTTGACATGCGGCGAGCTAATCATTGAGTGAGAGAGCTAGGGAGTCGTATGACATTTTTGAGCCGGACCCAGATAACTGAGGGTGCTAGGTCCCCTTTTTGTTTATGGTGGATTGGCTAGGCGTCGCATTATCAGTTTGGGGTTGGACCTGGCGATTAATGCATGGTATCGGTTTGGGGTTGGACTGCTGCTTACCTATTACGTCGGTTTGGGGATGGACTCGGCGATATTCCTAATAAGAGTTGTGTCGAGTCTAGAGTGAGATGGTCGAGTCACGTGTGGTGATTGAGATATATTATTCTTTGTTTGCTTATATCCTTTATGTCGAGCTTATCTTAAATTGTTGAGAAGTTGACCGCTTTCCGTGGTGCCTTCAATCCATGACTCGCTACCCAGCGGTTGAGGGCGCAGGAACTCGACAAAGATGATGCCGAGGAGGAGCTCGACGAGGACCGAGTGACGACCTCTATCCGTCGTGATTGATTATGTTCTTGGATGTTGTTTTTTTATGGTCGTACCTTGTTTTTTCTTTGCGATGGTATGTCGTGACCAGTTTGGCGGTGTTGTTTTGTTGTTTCAGGTAGACTGGTGGTCTTACTTTTGGAGCAACCCCATGTGGGAGTCTGGAAGTACCCCAGGGTATGATTGCTCTTTTGAAGTCGTCATTACCTTAGGTGTATTTTCTTTGCACATTTGCTACTCTGTATTTTGTATACATTATTATTTTGAGTGATATATATATGTATGTTATGCATGTATGTTTTATTAGGATTTAAGTCTTGTGTCTTAGTTGCACCATGTTTCAAAAGTCAGAATTACTCGATGTGCACGAGTTGGTTTTATAAAAATATCGTATTTTTAAAAAAGGCACAAGAGTTTCGTTTTTAAAACACATCTCATACAGGTTTATGTTGAGCTCGGTGTGTTGAGCTCGGTATCTCCAGCTCGGGATATTGAGCTCGGTAGCGGTCCTAAAGCGGTCGTTACCTTTGTTGGTATCGAGCGATTCGGTTCGACCGAAATTTGTGCATAGAGATTTGGGTGGTCACCGTGTCGGGTTATGTGTGTGGGTACCTAGTTGTTTTATGTTGATTCTTTGTTTGATTAAGTGAAGCACTTATTGCTTGAGAAATTGTTTGAACTGTTTCTTGATTGAAGCGGTGTGTTTTAACACATCCTTGTTGTGAGATTCAGCGGGGTTTTGAACTTTGTGGAATCTAATGCCACCTCGTAGAGTACGGCTACCGCAACCGAGAACGCCGACATGGAACGAGCAATTCAAGCTATGACCGAGATGGCGGCAGCCATGGCTCAACAATCACCGCTGCAACTCAACAGCTAACGCGATGGCTCAACAGACGGCGGCGTTAACTCAGCAGAACTTGCGGCAGCGAACAGAACGAAGCGAGCGAAATCTTTGAAGCGAGAGGATTGGCCGACTTCAGGAAGCATGATCCAGAAGTTCTACGGTGAGCCAAATCCGGATAAAGGCGATCTTTGGATGCAAGAGATCGAGAAGATCTTTGAGGCACTTCATTGCGGGACAACGTGAAGGTCGACTATGCCACCTACTTACCGCTAGGAGACGCAGAGTATTGGTGGAGGGAGTGAAGCAAACGCTTATAGCGTAACGTCGCGAGATGACCTGGGAGCTTTTTCGTGAAAGGTTCTTGGACAAGTACTTCCCAGATCGCACGAGCCGAGAAGGAGCGGTGAATTTCTTCAATTGCA
Source organism: Calophaca sinica (assembly GCA_037113605.1). NCBI lineage: Eukaryota > Viridiplantae > Streptophyta > Magnoliopsida > Fabales > Fabaceae > Calophaca > Calophaca sinica. The sequence continues at coordinate 92,859,931 of CM073736.1, forward strand.
AAGAAGGCAACTCGACAAAGGTCCGAGTATGCGCCAAGTTCGAAGTCGTTGGCGAGGTATTTCATCCATTTCGTGATCGAGTTGACCAGAGATGGTTGAGTGAGAGATTCCAACGGGATTGAGATTCGACATTCAAGTCGATGGTGTCGTTGAGGATCCGAAACCTCCAAGAGTCGATTGATCGTGTCGAGGTAGAAGGAGTAAGGAGCCACAAGAAGAAGACTGTAAGCGAACCGGTGAGACCCCAGTGCGGGGCGTAGATTTGCACGTAGCGGAAACAACCGCAGTAAGAAGCCGACCGACCTCGGGGAACGACAACAGGGACAATATCGTCCGATGACCCAGTGCAGAAGCGGAGGGCGGACCGATGTCGAGGTGACTTGTTTCCATTGTGGAAAGACGGGACATTACGCCAATAATCGTACTCGAGGGTGGAGGTGTGTTTCAACCGTAGAAGCCAGGACATTTTGTCAAGGATTGTCCTACACCCAAAGTCGAACCGACTATGCTTGCGGCGAGGGCCAAAGGAAAGCGTCAAGTGGCTAAAGGCGTAGTTTTACGCATGAGTGGCGAGGAAGCAGAATGAGCTGATGATCTTATCCAAGGTGAATGTGAGATCGAGGGTAAATCCTTATCCGTTCTTTTTGATTCGGGTGCAACCCATTCCTTTATTTCTTCTGATTGTGTGAACCATTTGAACTTGACTGTGATCGCTTTAATTTAAATTAGTAGTTACAACCCCAGCTGCTAAAGCTTTAGTCACAAACACTGCTTGTTTTATTTGAGTAGTGATTATTCAGAGTAGAAAGTTTGTGGTCAATTTGGTTTGTTTGCCTCTTAAGGGCTTAGATGTCATTCTCGGGATGGATTGGTTGTCACACCACCATGTCCTTTTTAATTTGTGCCAGTAAAAGCGTAATTTTTCCGGACCTTGGAGTCTCCAATTATCTTTCTGCCGAGCGTATTGGAGTTTCTTTGAAAGAAGGAACTAGGGAATACATGTATCCGCTAGTTCTAAGTTTTCCAACAGATCGACGTGAAGAATGTTCCAGTGGTGTGTGACTTTGAGGACGTTTTCGAAGGCGTGCCAGGGTTACCACCAAGACGAGAGGTCGAGTTCTCCATCGACCGATTCCAGGGCGGGACCGATTTCCAAAGCGCCATACAGGATGTCTCCTGCCGAGATGAAAGAGCTGAAGTCCCAGATCGAACACTTGGAGTCGAAGCAATTCATACGACCGAGCGTGTCACCGTGGGGAGCTCCAGTGTTGTTGGTTAAGAAGAAGGATGGACGATCAAGACTGTGCGTGGACTATCGCGAACTCAACAAGGTTATCGTGAAGAACCGTTATCCGTTACCACGTATTGACGACTTGATGGATCAACTTCGTGGAGCGGTGATCTTTTCCAAGATAGACTTGAAGTCGGGCTACCATCAGATTCGCGTGAAGGAGGAAGATGTCGCCAAAACAGCTTTCAGGACTAGATACGGTCACTACGAGTACTTGGTGATGCCGTTTGGAGTGACGAATGCGCCAGCTGTGTTTATGGATTACATGAATAGGATTTTCCATTCGTTCTTGGATCAGTTTGTTGTAGTATTCATCGACGACATACTGATCTACTCGAGGAACCGAGAAGAACACGCAGAACACCTATGTCGAGTACTGCAGATATTACGAGATAAGCAACTCTATGCCAACCTGTCGAAGTGTGAATTTTGGCTTGAAGAGGTGAATTTTCTTGGTCACGTGATTTCCAGAGAAGGAATAGCTGTGGATCTAACTAAGATTGAGGCGGTGTTAGCGTGGGAACAGTAGAAGGCGATTCTGAGATCGGGAGTTTTGTCGGCTTAGCGAGGATATTACCGAAGATTCATTGAAGGTTTCTCGAAGATTGTCGCGCCTCTTACGGTCGACGAGGAAGGATCAACTTTTGCCTGGACCGAGGAGTGCGGCGGTTTTCAACGGCTGAAGGAGCTTTTGACGACGGCGCTGTCTGATTTTGCCTCGGCGAAGAGCCTTTCGAGGTGTATTGTGATGCGTCACACCAGGGATTGGGATGCGTCGATGCAACATCGGAAGGTGGTCGCGTATGCTTCAAGACAACTTAAGATTCACGAGAGGAACTACCCTACTCACGACTTGGGTGGCGGCCCGATAGTTTTTGCTTGAAGATATGGAGGAACTACCTTTACGGGAGCACTCTTCGCTTTCAGCGATCACAAGAGCTTGAAGTACTGTTCGACCGTAAAGAGCTCAACATGCGTCAACGTAGATGGACGTAATTTCTCAAGGACTACGACTTTACGTTGGAATACCATCCCGTAAGGCTAACGTAGTAGCGGATGCGTTGAGTAGGAAGAGCGCTTTAACCTCGGTAATGATGATCAAGGAGTTGGAGATGCTCGAGAAATTCCGAGACTTGAAGTTGAGTGTCGAAGTTTCACCGGAAGCCGAGATTTGGTATGCTTACTATTTCTAACAGATTGTTGGGCGAGATCCGAGACCAGCAAGTTCATGACGAGCTTCGCAAGAGAAGATTCAGTTGATAAGCGCAAGGAAGGCGACATAATTTCACGTCGGGCGGACGACATCTTGAGGTGCAATGGCCGAGTGTGCGTACCTAACGATCCGAGCCGAGGAAGTTGATTCTCGGCGAAGCGCGCAAGAGCAACTTTAGTATTCACCCAGGAGTTACGAAGATGTATCAAGACTTGAAGAAGTATTTTTGGTGGTCAGGAATGAAGAAGCAAGTGGCCGAGCACGTAACCGTGTTTGGCGTGTCGCAGCGAAGGTGGAGCACCAACGACCTGCAGGAATGCTACAATCGCTTGACGTACCAGTTTGGAAATGGAATAGTATTTCCATGGATTTCGTTGTAGGTTTGCCGAAGACGCAGAAGAAGAATGATTCGATTTGGGTGATCGTCGACCGATTGACCAAATCTGCTCATTTCTTACCAGTGAGGTCGACATACAACGTGGAAAAGCTGACCGAGATCTACATCACGGAGATAGTACGACTTCATGGAATACCCTCTTCGATCGTGTCGGACCGAGATCCGAAATTCACGTCTCATTTTTGGAGGGAATTGTAAGGAGCGATGGGAACCGAGCTCAGGCTTAGCTCGGCATATCATCCACAGACTGACGGTAAGACTGAGAGAACGATCCAATCACTTGAAGATTTGTTGCGAACTTGTACGTTAGATCACCGAGGAAGTTGGGACGACGTCTTACCATTGGTGGAATTCACATACAATAACAGCTTCCATGCGAAAGTAAATTTGTATTCGCTTTGTAATGGTCTCAGCAAAAGTTCTAGAATGCACAACATGGGAAAATATCACTCAATCAATGAAAAGATGTAAAAAGTATGATGTGACCTCTCATTTAGGCTCAAATCTCACATTTAGTGGCTTACACAGACAAGTTGAAACTCATAAAACTTTAATGCTAATTATCAGCTAATTCTAAAACTAGCAACAATCTTATTTCAATCACAAGTTGTTAGATTTTTTTTATTTTTAAAATTGCCCCTAACTCAGAAAAATATCATATTTTCCATAATTTAATAGTTATAAGCATAGCCAAGTAATTATAATTATAGTTCTCTCCGCACACTTATTTTTAGATGTGTCCTCACTGCTAACAGTTATAAAATATGCAATAAAAATTGATCTAGTTAAAATAAGTGTTAAAAATAATTTAAGGTGGAAAGGTACTCCTTTTTGATAATTTCACGAACAAATTTCGGGAGTGATTCAATTAATAATGCTGCCTTTCCAATGCCTCTAGAGAGACTGTAAATCACAATAAACTATTAAAAATATAAAATAAATTGAATTAAATTAAATAACATAAAATTAAATAACACATGTTTCCTCCTGCAAAGCGCATGTTTAACGTCGTGAGTCTGACAATTTGCTCAAAAGTGGTCAACCAGGCGGCTCTCTAAGAGTGATTTTGCATTCATTGCATTGCTTCTCCTCCACTTCTTAACCATGTGGTTCAAGTTGTTTTTTCTTTATCCATGTGGTGGATTTTGATTTCAAAATATTGTGGAAATTTTATTTCTTTACCACCCACCAATATGTTATGATCCTGCAAGTTAGTATTTTTTTCTAAAGGGTCCTGCACTCTTAAATCATCAAAGCCGTTAAAAGCAACCACGCCATTAGTAAAATAGGAAAGAGTAAACGAACTTGTGACTTTTAGTAGAATTTAAAACCTTTAAAACATCATATTTCTTACCACTCATTAAAGTTATCTTTCCCTTTTGGACTTCAGTGACTGCTTCACCTATTTTAGTCAAAAGAGTTTGTCTCAAATTAATTGGGACTTTATCTTTTTGCTCACAATCAAGAATCATGGGGTCTTCCTTGTTTTCTTCATAAGTGCTCCCTTCAGCAGGAGCTTCAACCTTTTCTGGGATTGACTGTTCTTCATACTTAGGCTCAGACTTAGGCTCTTCAATCAGCTCCTCAATATTCTCAAGAATGATGACTCCGTCTTCCTATTTCAGATTAGGCTCAATTTGACTAGACATAATATCTTGTTCCCTCTGAGTCATAAATGTTGCTGGAGCAGAATCCTGACTTTCCAAAGATTCAGCAGGAGTTTCAAAAACATCAAATTTGTTACCAGGTTTTTTTTCTTTCCAAATTTAGCCAAAATCTCCTCCATGGTTAGTTCTTTATTTAGCTCTTCATCACTCTCATGGACGATGACTTCGTATTCCTCCTTGGGATTGGGCTCAACTTGAGTGGGCGGTGGATTTGAAGCTTGTTGAGTGTTCGGTCAAAATCGAAAGTATGCGATCTTGTCAAGTTATAGTATAAAAGATTATCGTCTCCACAGGAAATTGAAATGATTACTGCTCTACTTAGATCAATTTGTTATTTAGACAAATGATTCGAAGTGAACTTTAAATAAAGAGTGTATAAAAATTAAGTAGAAAAGATATTATAAAATATTTAAGAAAGGAATTTAGATAATAAAAGCACTAAGTTAATGGGTTCATTAATACTTATATATGTGTATTTGATTAATTTATAACATGAGTAACAATTCTTACTGATTACCAATCATCTATTCAAAAGCTATTAATACCCAATGATCATGCAATATTAACAGTCTTCTTTCTAATTTATTACTCAGTTTGATCATGCAAAGTAATTAAACAGAAAGAGCATGAAGTGTGAATAGATTTATCAATTCAATAACTGACTAAAAATGAACACGCAATCCTTGATCCGGCAGAGCATGCAGATTCAATTATTCCCAGAGTTCTGTTAATTAATTCAAGATACGATCGCCGAACAATTAATTAACTGTGTAAAGAGTAGCTAATTCTTTTTAAAGTAATATTACCAGGAATAATTTAATCAAAATGATTTAAACACTCATATTATAAATCATAAAGTTATCACAGATAAAGTAAAAGATCTCCCGCCACCTCAATGACGAGATTGGTTACTAAACATACTTGAAGATAACAACAACGTTGTTCCGGACTGGGCCGAGGCCCAATCCGGGGATCCAACATTTACAGGCCCAACAGCTTCCCTCAAGGCCACATCGTCCGCGTGCCTCTCCGCCTTCCCTCAACGTGGCCGACCCAACGGCTTTGTGCATTAATGAGATTTAATGCCGACTTCCGGGTTTCACGGGACGGTTACACATCGACGAACTGGCCCTCGACTCATATTTAAAGAAGACCGCATCGAACGGTCGAGGTAATCATCTTTCTACCACCTCTTACTCACCTCGACACACACCGGACTTGGCGTCGGGTGTTTGCGGTACACCACCCAACCCGCCGTCGTCCTCCGTCAGCGAGCACAACCGCCGCTTCCTCCGGCCATCCTCTGAAGTTCGTAACATTGGCGCCGTCTGTGGGGATCGTTTCGATTCCATCTTCTTTGTTGAAGTCTCCTTCTTCACTCGGCGATGATCGATCAAAGCGTCGGATCGCGACTAGCGATAGCTCATGCGAACGCAGATCTTGAACAACCTAACCGGTAGATAGCTCGGCTACCACTTCTCCAAAGATGACGCCGTTCGATCGTTCTTTGCTCAAACCGATGCCGAACGGAGACCACCGCCATCCTCATTCGCGAGTTCCGCGAATTCATCCAGTCATGCCGGCGATGCAGGCTCGTAATCAACGCCTCGATCGAATGGAGAATCGCCAGAAAGAAATTCGGATTCGGCGTTGCCACACAAATCGACAACAGAGAAGATCGTGTTTCTCGTTCTCCTCGGAGATCGAAGGAATCCAAAATCTCGTGTCCGTTTCATCACCACCACCGAGGCACGACTCAACACCGCTCTGGGCATAGAGCAAGCAGCCGTAACACTTCAGTAGATCGTACTCCACCTCGCCGTCACAGATCTGAGGTCCGTTTGCCTCAAAATGGAAGACATGAGCAAACACACCGCAGAAGAGTTTCTTCCAGAAATCTTTCTCCTGAATCCGATATGCCACACTCTCCACCGCACCATCGCCGCTTCTCGACGCGCGCGTCTCATCGCGAAGGTACCACCACGAGCAGCGACACTCCCCCAAGAAGAGCCGCCTCAGCCCCTAGGCGGCGAGTAAAATCTCCTGGCCGCACCTCTCACCGCCGCCGTGCTCGTTCTGTCTCATCAACCCCTTCTCAGAGCGATGACACAGATGACACGTGCAAGGCCTTTGGTCCTTTTACGTCTAAGATTATGAGATTCCCGATTCCGAAGCATCTTCAGAAACCGCCTCGTTGGACTCCTACGACGGGACCACCGACCCCGACGAACATGTTGGTCGCTGACACTATCATGGACTATAGGCGCCAAGCGGCCGGTAAAGTGCGTGATCTTTCCCTCACTCTGAAGAAATCGGCCTTGTCTTGGTTCCGGACTCTTAAGAGAAATTCCATTGGATCGTGGATCGAGCTCGTCGACCGCTTCTCCGCACATTTCACCGCATCTAAAGTCCAACCTAAGTCGACAGCAATTTCTAGCCGCGATTCAAAGAAAGGAAAGGAGAATCCCTCGGAGACTATGTCGAGCGTTTCAACAAAGAAGCCATTTTGGTGAAAAATGCTCGACGAGATGAAATTATACTTGCTAGAGCAAGGCCTGGTCGAAGGAAGTTTATTCGGTGTCGACATTGGTGTCGACAAACCGAGGTCCCCGACCGAAGTTCCTGGCGAGCTCAAAAATTCATGAATTACGAAGAGAAGTTGATGGCATCGAAAGCCAAAGGTAAAACCCAGGAGGAAGTCGGTGGACAACGCCAAGACAGTCGGCGTAGGGATAAGGAAAGTCGGGGTCCAAAGAAAGAGATACGACGAATATACCCTTTGAACACTACCCCTAGCGCATCTTGAATGAGTGCGCGAACACCGAATTCCGTGATCTTTGGAATTAAATTTCCCCGAAGGGAAAAGAGAAGCCGAATCTTTGATAAGTCGAGGTCTTGCCACTTTCACAAGTGTGTCGAGACACGAGGCCGATGAATGTTTTCACTTGAAGGACGCCATAGAACAACCGATCCAAAAGTGAGTTGACCAAATATGTGAAAGGAAAACCGAGATTTGGAGATAGAAGGTCTAGATCTAGATCACCTCGACCTCAAAGGAGAGACTCGACTGGGACGCAAAGACGAAGGAACAGTTCGTGCATCCGAGGAGAGACCTCGCCCTCCTCCCCGCCGCCATGGTCATTTCCGAGGATTCTCCGATAAGGGAGGCGAGCATCAATTCAAAGAAACGAAAGTTGAGAGAAGCGATGATCATTTCTCTTGTTTCTCCTTCATCAAGTCGGCATAAGGAAGACCACCCCTAGCCTTTTCTCGACGAAGACTTGGTAAATGGAAGGCGAACTATTTGATTCCCTGTTGGTGAAAGCCTATATGGCTAACTTTGACGTCGAGAAGAATCTTGATAGACCAAGGGAGCTCGGCGGATATCATGTTCTACGAGCCGCTTAAAACCTTGAAACTACCGTAAAAGATCTCGCATCGCACTGGTCCGACCGACCGTTTCAACGGTTCGAAACAAAGCCGTTGGGCTATGTGGAGTTGATGGTGACTTTTGGAGAGCAACCAATCTCCAAAGCTGTGAAGGTCCAATTCATCGTGTTACCATGCAAATCTGTTTACAAGCTGCATCGTCGGACGCCCGGAAACCGGTGAGTTAGGAGTGTAACCTCGGCAGTTCACCTGAAAATGCGTTTTCATGATGACGAAGACAAAGTCGCCACCATCGGCGACCAAGAAGCTGCGAGGAGATGTTATATTTTGTCTTTGAAGGCCAAGAGCAAAAGGAAGAGGAACAACTCCTTGACCAAGAAACTTGATCCTGCGAAGGCTGCTGCAGACGTCAATCTCACCGATTTCGACGCCCACTGAGCTCGAGGATGAGATACAGGAAGATGACCTCCGCCCGCGAGCTCCACCAAAAGATTAAAAGACCAAGACTGATGGAGAATTCATCCGAGTTCAACTAGGAGAAGACCCAGGGAAGACAAGAAGCTTGGCGTTGATCTCCTGAGCAGGTCAAATTGCAAATAACAGAGTGCTCAAGTCCAATGCCGACCTCTTCGCTTGGACAGCTGCTGACATGCCAGGTATTTCTCCCGATATTGCCTGCCACCAACTCGCTCTCGACCCCAAAGCTCGCTGGGTAGCTCAAAGGCGCCGTAAGCAAGCTCCTGAAAAAGCCGAAGCCGGGCCGCCAAAGTCGAAGACTTAATTAAGGCTGAATTCATTAGGGAGGTCAAATATACTACTTGGTCACAAATGTTGTATTGGTTAAGAAATCTAATGGAAAGTGGCGAATGTGTGTTGGTTACACTGAGCTTAACAAGGCGTGCCCCAAAGACGCCTACCCCCTCCCTAATATCGAGAAACTCGTCGACAATTCCTCTGGTTTTCAATTGTTGTCTTTCATGGACGCATACTGCAGGTACAACCAGATTCCGATGCATCATGTCGATCAAGAAAACCGCGTTCATGACGGATAAAGGTAATTCTTGTTATAACGTAATGCTTTTTGGCCTTAAGAACGCTGGAGCGACATATCGACACATGATGAACAAAGTCTTCGCCAACCGGATCGGTAGAATCTTTGGAGGTATATATGGATGATATGATAGTAAAAACAACGAAAGAAGTCGACCACGCCGTCGATCTTAGAGAAGTCTTTGCTTGAAATGCGAAGACATAATATGAGGCTCAATCCGAAAAGTGCACTTTCTGAGTTCGAATCGAAAATTTCTCGGTTTCTACTTAACCGAGAGGGAATCGAGGCCAACCCGACAAATGTCGGGTCAGAATAGAGATGCAGCAGCCATCGTCAAAGAAAAACATCCAGCAGCTCACGAGAATGCTAGCCTCCTTGACGAGGTTTATCTCAAAATCTGCAGAACATGCATTGCCTTTCGTTCGCTTACTCAAGAAGGGAATTCAGTTCGAATGGTCACCCGAGTGCGAAGAAGCCTTAACACAGGTAAAACACATACTATCCCAACCGCCAGTGTTGACGAGGCCGTCTCCAGGGGAGGTCCTTTATCTCTACTTGGGCAAAGGTTTCGAACGAAGCTCGAAAGTGCCGCCCTTATTCGCGAGGCGCATTTAGGACCGTAAACCGGTCTATTTTATAAGCAAAGCACTTCAGGGCCCGTGAGCCGAGATACCGTAAAATCGAGAAAGTCGTGACTCAGCGATAATCGCGCTCGACGCTTGAGACAATACTTCTTAGCACATCCCATAGTGGTCCGAATCGACCAATCAAACAGATCCTACAGGCCTGACCTGGCAGTGGCGTATGATCAAGTGGTCGGTCGAGTTATCCGACCGGTTACTTTCGGCCGAGACAAACTATCAAAGCCCAATGCTTGGCGGATTTCATTGCCGAGATGACTCCTGGAGCTACAGAACATTGTTCCAAATGGACGCTCCATGTCGACGGGTCGTCGAATTCCAAGGGCAGGGGCGCTGGTTTGTTGCTCGAGAACGACGACGGGCTGGTCGTCGAATTTTCATTGGGATTCTCCTTTCCCACCTCCAACAACCAGGCAGAGTACGAAGGCGTGTTTAGCTGGCCTCACACCGGCTCGAGACTTCGTACCAAGAGGTAAAGCTCGTAATCGATTCTCGGCTAGTTGTGTCCCGATAAGTGGAGAATACCAGGCTAAAGATCCACTTCTTCAAAAATACCTCGCCTGGTAAAGAAGAAAATGAGCGACTTCACCTCCGTGGAGATCGTGACACGCCCGAGAGAACAAAACGCCGAGCCGACATTCGGCCCAAACTCGCCAAAGACGAAGCTCAGAAACAACAGATCGGTAATACAAGAAACATTGGCCAAGCCTAGCATTACCGCCGTGGTTGATACCACTTATGACGAGGTAATCGAGGAAACTTCCAAATTACGCTGCGATTTCCCAGGCAAGCGTCGATGATTCGCCGATGAGCCCGACAGCTTGGATGACACCGATTCAAGAATTTATTCAATTGATCGGCTACACGATGATGAGAAGGAAGCCACAAAAATCGAAAAAGGCATCTTCGTATTCTATGATCGACGGTATCTTATATCAAAGAGGTTCTCCACCCTGTTGAAATGCGTCGACGATACCCGAGCGCAATATACACTTGCTGAAGTGCATGAAGGCATATGTGGGCAACACCTTGGAGGACGTTCCTTGGCAAAGAAAATCCTCCGCGCAGGGTACTACTGGCCGACCCTGAACGCGGACGCGATATCGTTCGTGAAGAAATGCAACAAATGCCAGAGACATGGCGATCTACACTTAGCTCCTCCTACAGAGTTAACATCCCTGACATCACCATGGCCCTTTGCTTGGTGGGGCATTGATATACTTGGACCTTTTCCAATGGCTCCGGACAGTGAAATACCTGGTCGTTGCGGTAGATTACTTCACCAAATGGGTTGGCGAGCCCTGGCGAAGATAATCGCAAAGAACTTAATTAAGTTCTTCAAAAGATATATTCGACAAGGTTCGGGATTCCTGTGGTGGTCGCCACCGACAACGGAACGCAATTCACGGTCGCGGATTCGAAAGACCTTGGAAGATCTCGACATCAAACAACACTTCACCTCGGTAGAACACCCCGCATTTAACGGCCAAGCCAAGCCGCGAGCGAGTTATCTTCACGAGGTCCGAGACGAAGATTGATGAGGCCAAGGCGGAAATCGGGCGTAAGAGCTCCCCCGAGTATTCTGGGCGTATCGAACTACTCCACATTCGACGACAGGAGAATCTCCTTTTCGTCTCACATATGGGACAGAGGCCATCATTCCTGTCGAGATTGGGGAACTTAGTTGGAGAACCTCGCATCCCCAGAGTAGCATTGACAACTGTCAGAGTATACGAGAAGAACTCGACCTCCTTGACGAATGCAGGGAGCTTGCAGCACTCAGCGAGGTCGCAGTAAAACAGAAAATCGCAGCAAGATACAACCGAAGTGTTGTACCTAGGGAATTCATGCCTGGAGACTTAGTCCTTCGACGAGCTGATGTTGGCCTGAAGAACGCCACACAAGGGAAACTTGCACCCAATTGGGAAGGCCCGTACAGAATTGTCGCAAAGACAGGTACCGGCGCCTACACCCTCGAGACACTGCAAGGACAGCAAATTCCAAGAACTTGGAACGCAAAGAAAGATGAAGAAATATTATAGTTGAAACAAATGTATCCTAAACACATAAATGTGAAGCAATGAAGTATGATTGGAGAAATACACAACCAGCATTTATTTATTATCAAAGCCTTGTGCATTGGCACAAGCATCCGATGTAGAGATCGACCTTGTCGAGACCGCGCGTGCATGAGCTTCGTGATAAAAGCCTTGTGCGTTAGCGCACAAGCACCTGAGATCGACCTCGTCTGAGACCGCGCCGCGAGCTCGGGATAAAGCCTTGTGCGTTAGCACAAGCACATGATGAATCGACCTCGTCTGAGACCGCGTGCCACGAGGCTGGGATAAAGCCTTGTCGCGCTGGGCACAAGCACCTGATGAATCGACCTCGTCTGCGAGACCGCGCGCACGAGAGCTCGGGATAAAGCCTTGTGCGTTGGCACAAGCACCTGATGAATCGACCTCGTGCCGAGACCGCGTGCACGAGCTCGGGATAAAGCCTTGTGCGTTGGCACAAGCACCTGATGAATCGACCTCGTGCCGAGACCGCGTGCACGAGCTCGGGATAAAGCCTTGTGCGTTGGCACAAGCACATGATGAATCGACCTCGTCTGAGACCGTAGCGCCGCAGGCTCGGGATAAAGCCTTGTCGCGTTAGCACAAGCACCGATGAATCGACCTCGTCTGAGACCGCGTGCCACGAGGCTCGGGATAAAGCCTTGTGCGTTAGCACAAGCACTGATGAATCGACCTCGTCTGAGACCGTAGCGCCGCAGAGCTCGGGATAAAGCCTTGTCGCGTTAGCACAAGCACCTGATGAATCGACCGTCGCGAGACCGCGCGCCGCAGCTCGGGATAAAGCCTTGTCGCGTTAGCACAAACACATGATGAATCGACCTCGTCTGCGAGACGCGCCGCAGGCTCGTGATAAAGCCTTGTCGCGTTAGCACAAGCACATGATGAATCGACCTCGTCTGAGACCGCGTGCACGCGAGGCTCGGGATAAAGCCTTGTCGCGTTAGCACAAGCACTGATGAATCGACCTCGTCTGAGACCGCGCCGCAGGCTCGGGATAAAGCCTTGTGCGTTGGCACAAGCACATGATGAATCGACCTCGTGCCGAGACCGCGTGCACGAGAGCTCGGGATAAAGCCTTGTGCGTTGGCACAAGCACCTGATGAATCGACCTCGTGCCGAGACCGCGCGCACGAGCTCGGGATAAAGCCTTGTGCATTGGCACAAGCATCTGATGTAGAGATCGACCTCGTGCCGAGACCGCGTGCATGAGCTCGTGATAAAAGCCTTGTGCGTTGGCACAAGCACCTGAGATCGACCTCGTGCCGAGACCGCGCGCACGAGCTCGGGATAAAGCCTTGTGCGTTGGCACAAGCACATGATGAATCGACCTCGTGCCGAGACCGCGCGCACGAGCTCGGGATAAAGCCTTGTGCGTTGGCACAAGCACCTGATGAAGAGATCGACCTCGTGCCGAGACCGCGGGCACGAGCTACCTGATGAAGAGATTGACCTCGTGCCGAGACCGCGTACATGAGCTCATGATAAAGCCTTGTGTCTTGCATAAGCACATTAAGCCTCGTGTCGAGAACTATCTCAGCAGACGTGGAACACGAAGGTCCCGAACGAACTAATGAACAAGCACGACATGACGACACTTGCAGTTCTTTACGAATAAGGACGTCGAACGTCGACATCAACGAACTTCGACAGCAAGTCACCACCTCGACATTCGAGCTAGCGACTTGGGGGGCAACTGTTCCGGACTGGGCCGAGGCCCAATCAGGATCCAACATTCTGAGCCCAACGGCTTCCCTCAAGGCCACATCGTCCGCGTGCCTCTCCGCTTCCCTCAACGTGGCCGACCCAGCGGCTTTGTGCATTAATGAGATTTAATGCCGACTTAGGGTTTCACGGGACGGTTACACATCGGCGAACTGGCCCTCGACTCATATTTAAAGAAGACCGCGTCGAACGGTCGAGGTAATCATCTTTCTACCACCTCTTACTCACCTAGACACACACTGACTTGAGCGTCGGAGTGTTTGCAGGTACACCACCCAACCCGCCGTCGTCCTCCGTCGCGAGCACAACCGCACCGCTTCCCTCCGGTCATCCTCTGAAGTTCTGTTCAGAACAAACGTGTTTACAAAAGACATATTTAAAACTAAAACTAGCAGAACAACTATAAAGTAAGACTAGAAGATTACAGAGAAGAAGAGAATTGGGAGAGAATCAATCCCGAGGGGTTTTTAAATGTTCTGCTGAGCGTTCCTTTTATAGGCAAAATTTTGGGCCCAACACGGCACCAGCACGACCGTGCTCCAAGGCCGTGCTCCCTTTACAGCCTGTTTACGCGTCATCAACCTTGACGACATGATTTTCTGATATTTTTGGTTGAGCACGGCCGTGCTCCATGATGAAGAGGTCGTGCTCCATCCAATTTGTGACAAAGTTGTAGGAAATTCTCTTAGCTTTCTAACGCCACTAAGAATGCCTTAATCCGATATCTATAGCTCCAGATATGATTAAAATACCAACCAGCTATCCGGGGAGCGCGTGGACGCGCGTGAGGCCCGCTCGTGGCTAATTGCTGCTTCAGGTAAGCATGAACATGCTTCATTATATTATGCGAAGGCCGTACTTAGCATTCTGGGCCTATTTCAAGCCCAAATTTGTATTTGACCACTAGTTTGCCCAATTTTCCATTTCTGCACAATTTAGATTAAAAGAGAGTGAATTTCAATTGATAATATTCAATAATTATTCAAATCACATTCTAATATCCTTATAAAAATGATACAATATTGGTGTTATCAGTTCCCCAACACTTGAGCTTTGCTTGCCCTCAAACAAAGTAATTAGTTTTTGATTTCCCAAATTTTTTTTATCAATGATAGCTGACCAATTAATGGGGCAAAGCAAATGTTTTTAAAAGACGGCTTTTTATCTCTTTGAGAGAAATGTATTTCACTTGATTGGATAATTAGAAAAATAAGCACCTTTGAAATCAAACCAACTAAGAATGTGTCACTCCCTTTCAATCTCTCAAGTGTATCAATGGGTATAGAGAATTTAGACAATTTTTTCATAGACAAAGCATTACCATAAGCTTGACGATAGACCAAGACTCGACTAACGATTTATAGATAATTTTGAAATCAAGGGGGCTTTTATAAGGTTGTAATGAGGCCATGGGTGAAAATTTAAGGTATGAAAATTCAAAGAAAGGATATTTCAAGAGCTATAGTAAATAATCAATTTCAAGCAACTATCCTTTTGAATCAAATTGGAGCTTTAGATATATGTTCACTTTCAAATAGAGCACCAAACTTTTCTTTTTTCACATTTTCCTTGTTTTATCAGAGTTCTTCATTACAACTATCTCTCTCTTTTTTTTTTAGGAATAAGTCTCTGCCTTATCACATTTCCATTGAATATATATCTGTCATCAAAACCAAGTTGCTCCATTTTAATAAAAAACGGTACCCGAATCTATTTTTTCCAATCAAATCAGAGGGTATAGAATAAAACTTTTTTTTAAAGCTCAAAGTGGTCAACTAAGTGGTGAAATTTAATCGCAAAGTGTAGCAGGCTAGAAACAAATCCTAAATGCCCCAATCATTTTCCAAAAATTCTATAAATTAGTTTCGCTTTGAATGGTCACATGTCAAGTTCTAGAACACAATGTTCAATGAAAAAAACTCTCATGAAGAATAGGGTTATGATAATCTTGCAACAATGCGCAAACCCAAATCAGGCTCAAATCCTCACTTTTAGATGCTATTTCATGGAAAAAATTTCAATCAAGGGCTCATCTCTAATTTTCAGCTTTCAGAAATTTATGTTATCTCAATAAACATCAAAAGCTGTCTTAAAAAAGTTCAAGTTTTTCGCCCCAAAATTAGTAGCTTCAATTTGTTTCAAAACAGTAATAACCAAAAATCAAGTGGTTAACTCCCTCCACAGTTATTTCTAACATGGTCCTCAATGTTAGTAATCACAGCATAAGCACATAAAGATATAACAACAAAATCAAGTGCTAAAAAGTAAAGAGTGGAAAGAGACTCCCCTGTAGAAAATTTCATGAGCATATTCTGGAGGGAGTTCAGTAGGCAAATTTCTTCCCAAAACGACAATTTGTCAAGATAAAGTAAGTGAAGATAGAACTGTCGACAAAATAAAATGGTGAACACAAAATAAAATAAATAAACTGAAATAATATAAACACAGGTTACCTCCTGCGAAACGCTTTATTTAACGTCGTGAGCTTGACGGATTGCTTAGAAGTGATCAACCAGCGAGTTCTCCAAGAGTGAATTTTGCATTTAACGCATTCCCTCTTCGCCATTTCTTGACCATGTTGTTTAAGTTGCTTGACCTCTTTCTTTGCGGTGGTGGAGGGTTATCATGGAGTGATGCAATTTTTACTTTAACATCCCCTACCAACATATTAGGATCCTGCAAGTTAGTAATGTATTTCAAAGGATCCTGTATTCTTAAACCAGCAAACTTGTTAACAAAAATATCCATATTATTAATAAAATCAAAAGAAATTAAAGGAGGATTGTTAACAGCAACCATATCGTCAATATAGTAACTAGAAATTGAAGGAGAGGGGTTAGAATTCAAAGATTGGGAAATATCTTCTTCCTTACCAGATTTAATAGTTACCTTTCCTTTGTGAACCTTAATGGCTGCCTCGCCAATATTGACTACAAGAGTCTGTCCCAAAGTAATTGGGGCTTCCATCTCTTGCTCTTCATTAAGTACTGAGAGGTTTCTCTTGCTTTCCTTAGAATCATTCTCTTCTGCGAGAACTTTGATCTTTTCTAAGGATGGTTGTGAGTCATGCTCAGGTTCAACCCCTGGCTTAGACCAAGTTTCAGAGTGAGTCTCAGGCCAAGTGTCAGACTCGGTGTCAGGCCAAATGTCAGACTCAGTCTCAGACTAAGTGTCAGATTCAATCTTAGGCCAAGTGTCAGACTCATTCTCAGGCCAAATGTCAAGCATGGCCTGAATGTCAGACTCTGTTTGAGACCAAGTGTCGGACTCAATACCTTCAATTAACTTCCCATCATCATCAGAAATGATGATTTCATCTTTAGGCTTTCGTTGATTAAGCAAGGTGGTCTGTCTTTCTCTATGGTTTATCAATTGAGCCAAAACTGATATTTTATTCTCTAATGATTTGTGACTTGCATTTGTAGTGTTTGTTAAAATACCACAACACTCACAAACGAAAAGAAAATCCATATTATTATTTTTTTTAAAGAGAAGAAAAGAAAAATTAGAGATTTTTTTAAAGAAAAGAAAAGAAAAATTAAAAGAAAGAAAAAAAATAATCCAGTCTTCCAACCAGGAGACACTACACAAAATAAAATCTAGTCTTCCAACCAGAAGACGCTACACAAAATAAAATCTAGTCTTTCTACCAGGAGACGAAATATAAAAATAAAAGCTCCGTCCATGTAGGAGGCAAAACCATCCATGTAGGAGGTGATAATAAAATTAAAATGACAAGAAAGAAAAAATAAAAGATAAAAATAAAATAAAATAAGAAAAAGGAAAATAATTACAAAAAGCGTCTAAATTAACAATTAATCATTTCGATCAATATCATTAACAATTCCCCGGCAACGGCGCCAAAAACTTGATCGGTCAAAATCGCAAGTATACGATCTTATCAAGTTATAGTATAAAAGATTGTCGTCTCCATATGGAATTGAAATGATTACTGCTCTACTTAGATCAATTTGTTATTTAGACAAATGATTCGAAGTGAACTTTAAATAAAGAGTGTATAAAAATTAAGTAGAAAAGAGATTATAAAATATTTAAGAAAGGAATTTAGATAATAAAAGCACTAAGGTAATGGGTTCACTAATACTTATATCTGTGTATTTGATTAATTTATAACATGAGTAACAATTCTTACTGATTACCAATCATCTATTCAAAAGCTATTAATACCCAATGATCATGCAATATTAACAGTCTTCTTTCTAATTTATTACTCAGTTTGATCATGCAAAGTAATTAAACAGAAAGAGCATGAAGTGTCAATAGATTTATCAATTCAATAACTGACTGAAAATGAACACGCAATCCTTGATTCGGCAGAGCATGCAGATTCAATTATTCCCAGAGTTCTGTTAATTAATTCAAGGTACGATCGCCGAACAATTAATTAACTGTGTACAGAGTAGCTAATTCTTTTTAAAGTAATATTACCAGGAATAATTTAATTAAAAGGATTTAAACACTCATATTATAAATCATAAAAATATCACATATAAAGTAAAAGATCTCCCGTCACCTCAATGACAGGATTAGTTACTAAACATACTTGAAGATAACAACAACGTGTTTACAAAAGACATATTTAAAACTAAAACTAGCAGAACAACTATAAAGTAAGACTAGAAGATTACAGAGAAGAAGAGAATTATTGGGAGAGAATCAATCCCGGGGGGGTTTTTAAATGTTCTACTGAGCGTTCCTTTTATAGAAAAAATTTTGGGCCCAACACGGCACCAGCACGACCGTGCTCCAAGGCCGTGCTCCCTTTACAGCCTGTTTACGCGTCACCGACCTTGCCGACATGATTTTCTGATATTTTTGGTTGAGCACGACCATGCTCCATGATGAAGAAGCTGTGCTCCACGATGAAGTGGTCGTACTCCATCCTATTTGTGACAAAGTTGTAGGAAATTCTCTTAACTTTCTAACGCCACCAAGAACGCCTTAATCCGATATCTACAGCTCCAGATATGATTAAAATACCTACCAGCTATCCGGGGAGGGCGTGGACGTGCGTTAGGCCCGCTCGTGGCTAATTGCTGCTTCAGGTAAACATGGACATGTTTCATTATATTATGCGAAGGCCGTACTTAGCATTCTGGGCCTATTTCAAGCCCAAATTTGTATTTGACCACCATATTGCCCAATTTTCCATTTCTGCACAATTGAGATTAAAAGAGAGTGAATTTCAATTGATAATATTCAATAATTATTCAAATCACATTCTAATATCCTTATAAAAATGATGCAATATTGGTGTTATCATTGAGTCACTATTGCTATCTGGACCGGACAAGATATGAGCTAATCGAGGTCATTCGGCCTGATGAACAAACCACTTTCGCCTTACAGGCTCAGCGCTTGGGGGACTGTGGACCGGACAAGATATAAGCTAATTGAGGTCAGTCGGCCTTATGAATATGGGCCGAGTACCAAGCCCGCCTCCAGAGAGCATTGGCCGAGTGGTAAGGATTGAAACTCCTTCGAGCATTCGACGTTAAGGCCGGTCGTCTTGTCCTTGATGGGGTCGGTCTTCCTTGATCGGCCTCCCATGCTTAACCCTCATTTGGACCAAAAGTGTAAGGCCCATCATAAGGCCCAATAAGCACCTATTTAGGGAGACATCCCACTGTTGGAACCTAAACGATTGAGAAGTTTAGACCCTCATTAATTTTGATGATAACAAAATATTTCTCAAGAGAACAATTTATCTTCTAACATTTCTTTGAGTGTACAGGTATCAAAAGCTTCATTTATATATGTACAAATCACTCAAGAAAGAAGAAGAAATATACAAAAGAATTGAATACAATCCACTAGTGTCGACATCAGAACCCACTTGAGCGTCTTGTTAATGGCGTCGGCGGTGTGACTTCTTGACACGTGGAACACTCAATTGCTACGAAGCGTCCGTCCTATGTTACGAGCGGCGTCTGATCTCTTTAATGAAGCACGTGGTGATCACGTTTTGCTCTTAGCCTCGCAGGCTCGAACAGATTCGAATTTGATTTTGTGCGCTCATTTTGATGTACGAGGAAGCAAAGGTGACACCTTTAGCATAAGACAAAAAATCGTACAAGGCAATTGCAAATTGCGAGATAAGTAAAACGGTAATGTGTACTATTCTGATATTCTCTGGAAAGGATGAAAATGACTACATTTCAAATTACCTCACTCAATAGCAAGGAGATATTTTTACTGCAACGGTAATACCCTTGAAGACTCCTATAAATACCCCAAGGTATTCATTGAAGAAGAGTTAGAGAAACTGTGAAGAAACTTCATTCTAAACGCAATATTACTCAAGTGTGCAATCAAGCTTCGTGCTAAGTTTCTGGTCTACATTGAACTGAACTCAACGTCTTATTCTTTCTTTTAGAAAGCTATTCTGTTTTTGAGCTTAATCTTTTCATCCTCTCTGTGAGAGTTATTTCGATTGTTATCAAAGTCATAATCTCTTTTGTAAAACTGTATTTGGCCTAGTTTAGACTCTGTTCCTCAAAGGCTCGACTGTACTGAGTCGTTTTGAGAAGTTGGGAGTATTGTCAAGTTTGTGACAGAAGAATACTCTTGAGGAAATTGTAATCAGTTGATTATAGTGGAAAATCCTTCAGGAACGAAGGGACTAGACGTAGCTGCCAGTTGGTGGTGAACTAGTATAAATCTCTGAGTCTCATCCTTTACTGTTTTACATTATTTATCTTTACCTTGCTCAGTAAAACAAGTTTTTATAAACTGGTTAAATTCTCTGCATCCGATATACAAAACAGTTTTGAACAACTTATTTTGAAGTTTTTACGCATTGATTGCGAAAAGTTTTTTAACACAATTCAACCCCCCTTCTTGTGCTCGCGTTCAATTGGTATCAGAGCTCGGCCTCTTGGTTGAGCACTTAACAGTGTTAAGAGAAAAGATCCTATACTGTGAACATGTCTACTGAAGGTGGTCATATGAACCGTCCTCCTCTATTCGATGGAGAAAAATTTGATTACTGGAAAGATAAGATAAAAGCTTTCTTTGAGACACAACAACTTGAGTTGTGGGATATAGTTCAAAGTGGTTACATTCCTCCCACTAATCCTCGTGGTGTTGCGATAGCCAGAGAAGATTGGAATGATGAACAGAAAAAGAGATATCAAATCAATCAAAAGGCTAGATTCATTCTTATCTGTGCTATGACAGAAAAAGAATATGATAAATGTGGCAAATTTGATACTGCCAAAGAAATCTGGGACTCACTTGTTTTATCTTACGAAGGCTCTGCCCAAGTAAGAGAAACCAAAGCTAGCATGTTGGTTCGCCAATATGAGTTATTCAAAATGGAAGATGGTGAAAACATTGAAACTATGTTTGGAAGATTTCAAACACTTGTTCAAGGGTTACAGACCCTTTGGAAAAAGTTACACTACACCTGACCATATTAGAAAGATCTTAAGAAGCTTGACTAAGCAGTGGAGACCCAAGGTCACTGCTATTCAGGAAGCAAAAGATCTAAATGTCTTACGACTTGAAGATCTTATGAGTTCGTTGAAAGCTCATGAACTTGAGATAAATGAAGAAGAACCGGTCAAAAAGGGCAAATCTATTGCCTTAAAAGTCTCTCAACATAAAGTCAGTTCTTCCAAAGCCCTTCAAGCTGAAGAAGAAGAATCAGAAGATGAAGCTTCAGAAGGAGATGCTGACACATCAGAAGATGAGCTCGCGTTTATATCCAGAAAGATACAAAGAATGTGGAAGAAAAGAAACTTCAGAAGGAAGTTTCAGAAGAAAGATACTAAGGACAAGAAAGAGAGCAAGGACAAGTCTCAAGTCATTTGCTATGAATGTAAAAAGCCTGGACATTTCAAGTCCGAATGTCCTAATCTTAAGGAGAAGTCCACAAGAAGTTCTTTCAAGAAAAAGAAGAAGAGTCTCATGGCTACATGGGAAGATCTAGATTCATCCTCATCTAAGGAAGATAATGAAGTAGAAGCAAAACTTGCTCTCATGGCAGACACTGACCTTGATTCAGAAGAAGAAGTTGAAGAGGTAATAGTATATGATTCCTGCTCTGAACTTCAACTTGCATTTGATGATCTTCTTAAAGACTCTGCCACTCTCTCTGTTGAGTATAAGAATTTGAAAAAGAAATTTTCAAAATTATCACAAGACTTTCAAGCTTTAAACCAAGAAAAATCTGTACCCAACAAAGAAAATCAGAAGCTGAAAACAAAAAATCAGCATCTGATGGATAACCAGCGTCTGATCGCTAACAAGCAACCAGAAGCTGAGAGCTCTCAAACTGAAAGCTCTAAAGTTACAAGCAATCCTAAATGCAAATCAAATGATTATGAGTATGCTTTTCAAAAGTTTCTTGCAGAGAGTGTAACTCGTAGCAAGCAAGCTTCAATGATTTGGGGTGTCAGTATAACGACAACTCATGGTCTTGTTATATATCAGATGAACCTCTTTTGGAAAATGATTCAGCATCTGATAAATCCAATAATCATAGTAAATGCTTGCACTGTACTTACTGCAATAAACCTGGTCATTTGAAAAGTGCATGTACTGTTTTTAAAACTGTGAAGGATAAGCCTCCTTCAAGAACTAACAAGAAAGGACCCAAAAAGATATGGGTACCTAAAGATAAAATAGTCTATGTTGCAGACATGCTTAGCAACAAAGTCAACACACCTATCTTGGTACTTAGACAGTAGATGCTCGCGTCACATGACGGGAGAAAAGCATATGTTCCAAGAACTAAGGCCTAAAGAAGCTGGATTCGTTGGTTTCGGAGGAAACCAGAAAGGTAAAATAGTTGGAATTGGTCGCATTGGTAAAGGCTCGCTTCCCTCTATTGATAATGTACTATATGTTGAAGGACTTAAACATAACTTATTGAGCATAAGTCAATTATGTGACAATGGTTATGAAGTCATCTTTACAGAAACTGGATGTCTAGTAAAAAGCAAGAAAGACGGCTCAACTTTCTTTACTGCTAAGAGGAAACAAAATATTTACAAAATTGATCTCTCTGAACTTGCAAAACAAGATGTCAAGTGTCTCATGTCTGTTGACGAAGAACAACGGATTTGGCACAAGAGATTGGGTTATGCCAATTTGAGATTAATCTCAAAACTAAACAAGCACAGTCTTGTCAGAGGCTTACCAAATATCAAGTATCAATCTGATGCTATCTGTGAGGCATGTCAAAGAGGAAAACAAGTTAAAACTTCTTTTCATTCAAAAAATGTTGTTTCAACCTCTAGACCACTTGAGCTTTTGCATCTTGATCTTTTTGGTCCAACAAGGACAGCCTCTTTAACTGGAAAGAAATATGGGTTAGTCATTGTTGATGATTTCACTAGATGGACATGGGTTAGATTCCTTGCTCACAAAGATGAGTCATTCAAGGTATTTACTGTATTCTGTAAAACAGTTCAAAATGAAAAATGAATTTGCATATCTTCTATTAGAAGTGATCATGGGGGAGAATTTGAAAATGAAAGCTTTCAAAAATTTTGCAATGATAACGGCATCTCCCACAATTTCTCCTATCCTGGAACACCTCAACAAAATGGTGTTGTAGAAAGGAAAAATAGGTCCCTCCAAGAAATGGCCAGGACCATGATCAATGAAGCTAATATTGCAAAACATTTTTGGGCAGAAGCAGTAAACACAGCTTGTTACATTCAAAATAGAATTTCTATAAGATCTATTTTGAAGAAGACTCCATATGAACTGTGGAAAGGAAGGAAACCAAACATATCATATTTTCATTCATTTGGTTGCACGTGTTACATTTTAAATACTAAGGATCAGCTTGGTAAGTTTGATTCAAAAGCTGACAAAGGAATCTTTTTGGGATATTCTGAAAGATCTAAAGCCTTTAGAATATACAATAAAGAAACTATGACAGTGGAAGAATCCATTCATGTCAAATTTGATGACAAGAAGCCTGACACGACCATGTCAGAGCTAGATGAATTGTTTTCAGAATTAAATATAGGTAATACTACAAATAGTGAACCTACACCTTCATCGTCCGGTGGTGACCAGACACAAGAATCTTGAAGAATTGAGAAAAGATTTGGAAGTACAAAGCCAATCATCCTAAAAATCAAATCATAGGAAAACCTGGAGATAAAGTAAGAACCAGATCCTCTTTTAAAGAGCATGCAGATATGGCACTACTCTCAGAAATGGAACCTAAAATGATTGATCAAGCATTGAAAGATGAAGGCTGGATTCTGGCCATGCAAGAAGAGTTGAATCAGTTCCAAAGAAACGATGTATGGAAGCTGGTTACCTTACCAGAAGATAAGCAAGCTATTGACACTAAATGGGTATTTAGAAACAAGCTTGATGAAGATGGAAAGGTTGTGAGAAACAAGGCAAGATTAGTTGCTCAAGGGTACTCACAGGAAGAAGGTATTGATTTTACATAAATATTTGCACCTGTTGCAAGGTTAGAAGCTATACGCATTTTGCTTTCTTTTGCTGCACATCATGATATAATTCTTTATCAAATGGATGTAAAAATTGCTTTCTTGAATGGTTTTATAACTGAGGAAGTCTTTGTAAAACAACCTCCTGGATTCGAAGACATTGAATTTCCAGAACATGTCTTCAAACTCAAAAAGGCCCTTTATGGTCTTAAGCAAGCTCCCAGAGCTTGGTATGAAAGACTTAGTACATTTTTGATGAAAAATAGATTTTCCAGAGGTCTAGTAGACACTACTCTTTTTAGAAAAAACATCAAACAAGCACTTTATAATTGTTCAAATATATGTTGATGACATTATTTTCGGAGCTACTAATGAAAGCCTTTGCAAAGAATTTTCTATGCTAATGCAGGCTGAATTCGAGATGAGCATGATGGGTGAACTGAAGTTTTTCCTTGGAATTCAAATCAAACAATGCAGTGATGGTATATATATACATCAAAGCAAATATATCAAGGAATTGCTAAAGAAATTCAAAATGGTGGACTGCAAACCTATGTGTACTCCTATGCATCCCACATGTATTCTTGGTAAAGATGAAACTGGTAAAAGAGAGTAACATTCCTATCTTCTGTGACAATACTTCTGCAATCTGTCTTACTAAAAATCCTATATTGCATTCACGAGCCAAACACATTGAGATTAAGCATCACTTCATAAGAGACTATGTTCAGAAGGGTATTCTAGAAATAAAATTTGTACACACTGATCATCAGTGGGCTGACATATTTACAAAACCCCTTGCTGAAGATAGATTCAATTTTATAAGAAGAAATTTAAATTTTCATCTTATAGAAGAATGATTAATCTCAACTTCAGATAAAATACAAAAGCTTAGCATCTGGTATGACATAAGCATGTATATGAATAAGCATCTTATTTGTCATATGCATCATAACTCATCGTCTGGTAAATCGGTTGCGTGCGTCCGAGCACACCCACACGTGTCACACGTGTTAAGGACTTAAGCGTCTCATCACATCTACTGAGTCATAATTATTTATGTCTTTCGATAAAATCTTTTTCTTGATCTTACTTTTCTTTTGGCGTCTGCATTTAATGAAAAGGCGAATCTTTATTTTATTTTCTTTTTGATTTAATTTTTATGTGGAAATACGAAGCGATTTTTTGAAAAAGAATTGTACCATTTTCTATCAACTTTCCCACTACTCCACATTTTTCGCTCCATCACTTCACTCTGCGTTTTCTGCAAAACCGTTCTCTTTCTCTCTGTCTCTCTGTCTCTCTCTGTGTGTGTGTTTTCGAACCCTAAAACCTTCATCACCTTCTCTTCAACTGTTACAATGGCCGACAGAAAGGTTAGACAATACACTGCTGCCTTCGACGTCTTCTCTGAGGCAAAACTTCTGAATGAGAACCGGGTTGATTTTGAGAACTTCAAGCTGTACGGGTTTGATTTTGAAGAAGGTATTGAGAAACTGGGCTGGAAAAACTACTTCATCTGGGAACCAGTTGACGTACTGAGCTACGCTATTAAGGAGTTCTGGGGAAATGCGTACTTACTTCCGGGGGAAGTCATAGAAGGTCACATCAGAGGCTTCAAACTACGCTTCACCATCAACTCTATTGCTCAGACGATTAAGTGTCTGTGTGAAGGAATCAGTTACCATTCAAACTGGGCTGATGCTTACAGAGGACTTGCAAACGTCAACGAAGCTCTGTTTGAGAACTACCGTGAACTGAAGAAGAAGAACATCACTCCCACAGCCAAAGACTTGAAAAGCCACTACCGTGTACTGCACAAAATCATCACCAAGAGCGTGATTTTGAAGGCTGGATCAAACGACATAGTGAACTACGAGCAAAAGTTCATTATGAGGAACTACATGGATGGGAAGAAAATCAATCTGCCAAGGTTGATTATCAACAATCTGATAAACGCCCTTGTCTTCTCAAGAAAGAGTGTTGATAAGAAGAATATCGTCAAGATAATCCCTTATGGAGTCCTTTTCTCCATTATGATGATCAAAGACGGCGTTGTGAGGAAGCTAACTGACTCCATCAACACAGAGGAAAGGGAAAAAATACTTTGGTGTTGGTGCTGTTGTTCGTCCAGAAGTTTTTGGAGTCAACAGTTTGGTCAGGATGCAGCTAATTACTGGCTCTATGATCAAGAAAGTGAAAATAGAGCAACAAGAAGGAGAAGCTGAAAAGAAAACCACCAGAAGCTCAATGACTGGTGTGAAAAGACCTGCTGAGTCTCCTTCAAGGGAGACAAGAAGAACAAAACAGAAGGTGGCTCCTGCACCTACTGTTGAATAACCAGAAGATGAGGATAGAATTCCCATCAGAAAGGTCTTGGAGAAACAGTTTAGACCAGCAGCTGAAAAGGATGCTTCAGCGTCCGGTCAAGGGAAGCAGATCCCTCCTCCTCCTCCTGCTGTTGTTGTCATGAGAGGATCTAAAAGAAGGCTGGTTAAGTCTTCAGAGGTTAACCCTAAGGTACTTGATTTTACTGCTGATGAATCGGTATCTGTCTTTGATGCTCATGATGTTATTCTTGTACCACCTTTGTCTGTTTCACAACCACAAACACAAACACAAACCAAGAAAACCAGAATGAGCCTCCGACAAACCTCTACCCCCCCTAAACCTACCCAACCATCATCCACTACACTCAACCTTGACCTACCACAAAATTCCTCAAATACTTCACTTACCACATATATTTCCAAACTTCACTCTCATCCTTGTAACCTATTATTCAAAGTACCTCCCGTTAATCCCTTCAAACCCTACACACCTAAAACCTACAAAATCACCAAAACCACTCCCACCTTACTCACCATTACTCATAAACCTACAGACGCTGGTGGAAGGAAGAATGTCTCATACAAACCACAGTTTGTTAAGTATGAGATATATCATAGCATCTACAATCGTCCCTCCACATGGCATTTGAAAACCTTCACCTCTGGAGCTGCAAACTGGAGATTGCCTCTCCGATGAGTGCTACCTTCAAAGATGGAGAAGACCAATTTCAGATGTCATTTAAAGGAAGATTGAGACCAGCATCTGGTAGCAGAGCAATTCCCTTCTCTGTTGACCTTCCAAGATCCCTACCACAATCTGAACCGCTCATATTGGAAGAATACGGAAGGTGGATCACAGATGAAGAAGCTGCCTTCATGGCACACTGTCTTGAGATGAAGAAGATTGAAGTAATCAAACAGTACAGGGATCCTTCGTCTGTAACAGTGAAGATTGTACCAGACAAACAAAGGTGGCTACCTTGGTCTATCCCTGGGAAAAGGAAAGAACCTGCTCCTGGCAAGCAGCCATTCAGCAAGATCGGGCTCACGGAGTATGAGAAGGCTCCCAAAAAGTACAACCTTAAGGAATTCTCTAAGCTTCCGATTGCAAAGATCTCTAAGGATCATGCCAGAAGGTTTTACCTGACATCTCTGAAGGAAGATGAATGGAGAACTGGCTCCTCAAACTGCTGCAATGCTGATAAGGCCACTATTCCAACAGTTGGCACAATCAGCAGAATTACTGACATCAATCTTGGAACAGTCTACTTCGATGATATGTTCAGATGTTCGATGTCGTGCCTCTTATTTGCATGAAGGTATATGTCTAATGGGCTGCTGTGACCAAGCACTTTGACATTGGATTTACTTGGAGTCAATGGTCTGAGTCTTGGAAAGACAAAGCCATGTTACCATGCCTCGTCCCCCTTGTGCTATGATAACATCAATATTACATCATATTATTAGAAATAGTAGAGTGTGATTTGAATAAATTATTGAATATTATCAGTTGAAATTCACTCTCTTTTTCTCTATATTTTGTAGAAATGGAAAATTAGGCAATACGGTGGTCAAACGCAATTATAGGCTTGAAATTGGGCCAAAAGCTAGGCCCAGAATGCTAAAACAGGCCTTTAACACGGCTGTACATGGCAAAGACACCTTGAGGCGACTTAAACGCAGAGCACGACCTCTTCATTGACCAAAGACGGCCTTTCATTTGACCAACACGGCCTTGAGGCGGTTTAGAAGCGTAACACGGCCTCTCCATTGATCAGACGACCTCTCCATTGACCCGGCCACAGCCTCTTCATTTGACCAAAGAAAGGCCGTGCTCAGCAAAAAAATCGAAAATCATGTCGACAGCGCGTTATGGAGCACGGCCACGAGCACGGCCGTCTTTGGTGTTGTCTTGAGCATAAATTTTGCCTATAAAAGGGGGCCGAGCATAACATTTACGAGTCATCGGGATTGATTCTCTCCCAATTCTCTTCTTTTCTCTGTAATCTTCTAGTCTTACTTTATATAGTTGTTCTGCTAGTTTTAGTTTTAAATATGTCTTTTGTAAACATGTTGTTGCTATCTTCAAATATGTTTAGAAACTAATCCCATCATTGAGGTGACGGGGGATCTTTTACTTTATCTGTGATATCTTTATAAACTTATAATATGAGTGTTTCAATCCTTTTGATTAAATTATTCCTGGTACTATTACTTTAAAAAAGAATTAGCTACTCTTTACACAGTTAATTAATTGTTCGGCGATCGTACCTTGAATTAATTAACAGAACTCTAGGAATAATTGAATCTGCATGCTCTGTCGGATCAAGAATTGCGTGTTCATTTTCAGTCAGTCATTGAATTGATAAATCTATTGACACTTCATGCTCTTTCTGTTTAATTACTTTGCATGATCAAACTGAGTAATAAATTAGAAAGAAGACTGTTAATATTGCATGATCATTGGGTATTAATAGCTTTTAAATAGGTGATTGGTAATCAGTAAAGATTGTTACTCATGTTTTAAATTAATCAAATACACAGATATAAGTATTAGTGAACCCATTACCTTAGTGTTTTTATACTCTAATTCCTTTCTGAAATATTTTATAATCTCTTTTCGACTCAGTTTTTATATACTCTTTAATCAACTTCACCTCGAATCATTTGTCTAAATAACAAATTGATCTAAGTAGAGCAGTAGTCATTTCAATTCCCTGTGGAGACGATAATCTTTTATACTATAACTTGACAAGATCGTATACTTGCGATTTTGACCGAACAAGTTTTTGGCGCCGTTGCCGGGGAATTGATAATGGTATTGGTCAAAATGATTAATTGTTAATTTAGATGCTTTTTGTAATTATTCATTTTATTTTA
Source organism: Calophaca sinica (assembly GCA_037113605.1). NCBI lineage: Eukaryota > Viridiplantae > Streptophyta > Magnoliopsida > Fabales > Fabaceae > Calophaca > Calophaca sinica. The sequence continues at coordinate 92,889,036 of CM073736.1, forward strand.
TTTCTGGTTACGTCTCCTGTTGGAAGACTATGTCTCCTGTTGGAAGACTAGATTTTATTTTTAATATTTTCGTCTCCTGGTTGGAAGACTAGATTTTATTATTTAGCGTCTCCTGGTTGGAAGACTAGATTATTTTCTCTTTTCTTTTAATTTTTCTTTTCTTTTCTCCAGACTAACCTTAAAAATAATTAAAAATTTCAGTTTTTGATCACGTGCTCCAGCTTTGTTGCAGTGTATGCTAACACGCTCTCAAGATCCTATCCTTCAGTTTGATCCTGAAATTGAAAGAACTGCAAGAGCTCTCAGAAGACAAAGAAGAGCAGTTAGAAGACAAAGAGGAACCATGGCAGAACAGGAATTGACTATGAATGAATACTTCACACCGACTTGTGAAGAACATGATAGTATCCAATATCCAGCGGTGGAAGCCAACAATTTTGAGCTTAAACCAGGCCTAATTTCTATGGTCAAAGATGTGCAATTCTCAGGCTTACCACATGAGGACCCAAATGCCCATCTTAAAAGATTCCAGCAGATTACAAAAACTGTAAAAATAAATGGGGTTCCTCCGGAAGCCATTAGACTCCGCTTGTTTACTTTTTCTTTGCAAGGAAAAGCTCAACTCTGGTTGGACTCATTGGAAGCCAATTCCATCACAACTTGGACAGATCTTAAAAGTAAATTTTTGAACAAATACTTCCCACCTGGGAAGTCTGCTAAACTAAGAGCAGAAATTTCTGGATTTACTCAAAAAGATGGTGAAACTATGCATGAAACATGGGAACGATTCCAAGATCTAATTTTAGGCTGTCCCCATCATGGTTTTAATAAATCCCTGTTAGTTCAAATTTTCTATAATGGTCTTTCTTTTCAGGATAAAGCGGCTATAGATGCGGCATGTGGAGGATCCTTGGGCTACAAAAACACCATCTGAATGCTATGAGATTATGGGCGGGATTGCCCAAAATAGTGCTCGATGGGCACCAGGAGAGAGAGACATATCCCAAAAATCTCCACAGTGCGGTATGTTTAAAGTAGATTCTAATCTTGCTTTAGAGGCCAAGATTGAGGCAATGAGCAAGAAGTTAGAGGCTCTCTTAACCTCGAAGTCTAAAACAGCTTGCCTCGGTTTCTCATGACAATGATGAATGGCCTATTGAGTTTAGTGGCATGGTGAAGAAATTAACGCCATTAAAGATCTTGATCCAAAAGTTGAAATGCAGAAGCAATGCTCAAATACATGCAAAGGCATGGACATCCGTGTATGGGTGTCTTGGCTAGTTATATGGAGAAAACCAATGAAAGGCTAAAAGGCATTGAGAAGAAGGGCCCTATGACCTCTTGTAATTCTTGTGGAACAGTGGGTCATGAGACCAAGGATTGTTTAGAAGAAGTTAATTTTGTAGGCACTAACTCTAGGCCTAGAAATGATCCATATTCTAATAACTACAATCCGGGTTGGAGGGACCATCCCAACTTTTCGTGGGGAGGGCAACAAAACCAGAATCAGAATCAGAATTAGAATAAAAGTCAGATTCAAGCCCCCTATAAACCCCCTAACATGCAAGTCCAACCTCAACCACAAAGAAGGCCATACCTTCAAGATCAAATTGATAGCCTTGTGGGAACTGTTAAACAATTAGAAAATACAGTAAATACTTCAGTTTCCAACCACAAAAATTTAGAAAGCCAAGTTTCCACTTTGGTGCAACTAATGACCAAAAGGGAGCAAGGGTCGCTCCCCAGCCAGCCTGAACAAAATCCTAAGGAGCAAATAAAGGCCATGAGTACTAGAAGTGGTAAAATTCTCAACTCACCAATGAATGAGGGTAGTCTAGTCCCTACTGAAAGGAACTCAAAAGAAAAAAATGAACAAACTTCACCAATTCCTGCAGTTCCATCACTTCTATCCCAAAACCCTAAGCCAAATATCCCATTTCCACAAAGGCTAAAAAGTAACATAATTGATCCACAATTTGTCAAATTTTTGGATATGTTAAAACAACTAACAATTAACATACCCTTTGTGGAGGCAATTTCTCAAATGCCCAAATATGCAAAATTTTTGAAGGACATTGTGTCCAATAAAAAAAGGTTAGAGGAATTTGCCACAGTTAAACTTAATGAGGAGTGCTCTGCTATATTTCTGAATAAATTACCTCCTAAATTGAAAGATCCAGGTAGTTTTACTATTCCCTGTTCAATAGGTGATTTACACTTTAAAAAGTGTCTGTGTGACTTAGGCTCTAGTATCAACTTGATGCCTTTGTCCATTCTGAGAAAGTTGGGAATTCAAGAGCCAAAACCCACAACTATCCAAATCCAACCGGCAGATAGATTCGTGGTGTATCCACAAGGTATAGTGGAAGATGTTCTCATTAAGGTAGACAAATTTATCTTTCCGGTAGACTTTGTGGTTTTTGATATGGAAATTGATAAAGAACCGATTCTTCTGGGAAGACCATTCTTGGCCACAGGTAGGACTCTAATTGATGTTCACCAAGGGAAACTCACTCTAAGGTTAAATGATGAGGAGGTTGTTTTTAAAGTTTTTAACTCTATGAAAACCCCGTCTACTTTTGAATCCTGTAATTTCATATCTTCTGTGGATAACACAAGTACTTTAACTCAGTACAATTTGCAGGAACTGTTAAGTAGTAACAATCTTGAAAAAGCTTTAACAATGAGTGAGTTTGATTTTTTGGATAATATGGAAATGTTGGATGAAGTCAAAGCCTTGGATGCTGGAATAAATCAAGGAGGTGTCAAATGGAAAGGGCAATATGAGAACTTGGAAAGAGATAATCTACAAAAAGCTAAGCCTTCCATTGAAGAACCGCCTGAGCTTGAGCTTAAACCTCTGCCTGCTAATCTGAAATATGCATTCCTGCATCCCCCTTCCTCTTTGCCTGTTATTATTTCTTCATCTTTGACAGGTATATTGGAAGAAAGGCTATTGAGAGTTCTGAGGGAACACAAGGAGGCATTTGGATGGACTATCCATGACATCAAAGGAATAAGCCCATCCATTTGCACTCACAGAATTCATATGGAAGAGGACCACAAGCCGAGGGTTCAACCCCAAAGAAGGCTCAACCCAAATTTAAAAGAAGTGGTAAAACAAGAGGTTATCAAACTTCTTGATGCAGTTATAATCTATCCTATATCTGATAGTCCTTGGGTGAGTCCTGTTCAAGTGGTCCCAAAAAAAGGAGGGACGACAGTAACTGAAAATGATAAGAAAGAATTAATTGCTGTTAGAAAAGTTACTGGGTGGCGTGTTTGTATTGATTATAGGAAATTAAATGAAGCCACTAGAAAAGATCATTTCCCCCTCCCCTTTATTGATCAAATGTTGGAAAAATTGTCCGGGCATGAATATTATTGTTGCCTAGATGGCTATTCTGGATATATGCAAATACCCGTGGCTTTTGAAGATCAAGAAAAGACCACTTTTACGTGCCCATACGGAACATTTGCATATAGACGAATGCCATTTGGTCTATGCAATGCACCTGCCACCTTCCAGAGATGCATGATGTCTATCTTCTCTGACATTTTAGAAGATTGCATAGAGGTATTTATGGATGATTTTTCTGTATATGGTACATCATATGATGCTTGTTTAACCAAATTTGTACAGAAACAAATTTGGTTCTAAACTGGGAAAAATGTCAATTTATGATCAGTGAGTGCATTGTACTCGGACATAAAATTTCTGAAAGAGGGATTGAGGTAGATCCTGCCAAAATAGAGGTTATTGCAAAACTTCCACCTCCTAATTCTGTAAAAGCTATCAGAAGCTTTACGGGTCATCTTTGGATTTTACAGAGGTTTATAAAAGATTTTACAAAAATTGCAAAGCCTCTATCAACCCTTTTAATGAAAGATGTGCCCTTTCAATTTTCTGAAGATTGTTTGAAATCTTTTAACACTCTGAAAACAAAACTGATTGAAGCACCTGTTGTTATGGCACCTGATTGGACACTGCCTTTTGAACTAATGTGTGATGCTAGTGATATAGCAGTGGGGGCCGTTTTGGGCCAGAAAAAGGATAAGGTATTTCATGTCATTTATTATGCCAGTCGTACTCTTGATGATGCGCAACAGAATTATACCACAACTGAGAAAGAGTTACTGGCAGTAATATTTGCTTTTGACAAATTTCGTCCTTACCTGGTTTTATCTAAAATAATTGTTTATACTGATCATGCGGCTATTAGACATTTGCTTGCTAAACAGGATACTAAGCCAAGACTAATCAGATGGGTACTCTTGGTTCAAGAGTTTGATGTAGAGATCAGAGACAAAAAGGGAGTTGAGAATGTCATTGTTGATCATCTGTCCAGGATTGATCCTGAGGTAAGACCAAATGTGGTTGAAGGGATAAAGGAAACCTTCCCTGATGAACAATTGCTAGCAATTTCTGAATTACCATGGTATGCACATTTTGTAAACTACCTGGTAGTAATGTTCTTCCTCCTGATTTATCTTATGCTCAACAAAAGAAATTCTTTTCTGATGTTAAACATTATTTTTGGGATGAACCATATTTATTCAAGATTTGTGCTGACAATATCATTAGAAGATGCATTCCAGAAATGGAATTTAAATCTATTTTAGAGCATTGCCACTCTAAAGAAGTAGGAGGTCATTTTGGCCCCACAAAGACTGCATACAAAGTTTTACAATGTGGTTTTTACTGGCCTAACCTTTTCAAGGATGCATACAATTTTGTCAAATCTTGTGATAAATGTCAAAGAAGTGGAAATATTTCCCGGAGACAGGAAATGCCCCTAAACAGTATTTTAGTCTGTGAATTGTTTGATGTTTGGGGCATAGATTTCATGGGACCTTTTCCGTCATCCTATAATAATGTTTATATTCTGGTTGCAGTTGACTATGTGTCAAAATGGGTAGAAGCAGTGGCTCTAACTACAAATGATGCTAGGGGAGTGATTAAATTTTTAAAGAAAAATATTTTCACTCGTTTTGGTACTCCCCGGGCAATCATAAGTGATGGAGGCTCCCATTTTTGCAATAAACAATTTGAAAATCTGTTAGCAAAATATGGAGTAACTCACAAAGTAACCACTCCTTACCATCCACAAACAAGCGGTCAAGTTGAAATCTCCAATCGAGAAATAAAGAAAATTTTGGAAAGAGCTGTTAACAATTCTCGAAAAGATTGGTCATTAAAACTTGATGACGCTTTGTGGGCATATAGGACAGCATTTAAAACTCCTATTGGCATGTCTCCTTACAAATTGGTTTTTGGAAAAGCTTGTCACTTACCTGTAGAATTGGAACATAGGGCTTATTGGGCCATCAAATATTTGAATTTTCAAATAAAAGATGCAGGTGAGAAGCGGTTATTGCAACTGGATGAGATGGATGAATTCCGTCTAGAAGCATATGAAAATGCTAAGCTATACAAAGAGCGCACAAAGAAATGGCATGACAAGCATATTCTGAGACGAGAGTTTAAGGAAAAATGCCTAAAAGGGCCAGACATGACCACACTGTCAGATCCAGAGGGCTAGCTCCTGGATCCCCAGCCTGCTGCTGAGATGATAGATCAGGATGAGGGGCATGATGAAGATCAACCACAGGCCCACGGGGAGGATGTTGAGGACGTAGAGCACGAGTTTTATCAGGCACCCCCCCCACCTTCACCAGTTCATGATCAGGCACCACCTCCACCTCCACCACATTATCAGCAGCCATATGACGAGTATTTTCAGGGGTTGGATCAGCGCTTCCATGACATGAGGCAGCATTATGATGCACGATTTGACCAGATGGCTGCAGACTTTGAGAGGAGGGAGCAGGATTATACTGCTCGATTTGACCAGATGGCTACAGACTTCCAGAGGATGCAGCAGGATTATACTGCTCGATTTGATCAGGTAGACCAGTCACAGGCTACCATCATAGAGCTTCTCCGGCAGATGCAGCTGCACTACCCGCATCCACCCCCGCATTGATGCCATACTTTCATGATATTTTGTACAAAAAGTGTTGTACTTTTGTATAATATATTCCAGGACATCTCAGGGGAGTTTTTATCGCTTACTTATATTTTCGTATTTTATTTTGCTATTTGGATACGTGACGCAATCATATTGCAAATATTTGACGCTCTTTTATTTTTCTTTCACTAGCTTTTTGGTATTTAGCTAGTCATAAGTGTGGGGGGGAGAACAACACAAGTTATGAATTCTCAATTAAAATTGGAAAATTGAAGTTAATCAATTTTTGGGGAAAATAAAATTGTTAGACAGCTTTAAATTTCTTAAAAGAAAATATTTTCTGAAAAGCTTAAAAAATTGAATAAGCCATTCATTGACAAAATCTCCAAGAAAAACTTCTATATGTGAGAATTCAAGCCTAATTCAGGGGTTATATTTAACGGATTGAGTTTTAAAAGAAAAAAACCCCCCTATTTTTCATTTGAGTGTTTTCAGTAACAAATTGTGTTCTAGAACTTGACATGTGACCATTCAAAGCGAAACTAATTTACAAAATTTTTGAAAAATGATTGAGGCACTTAGGATTGTTTCCAGCCTCCAACACTTTGAAATTGGAAATTTTTTTTACCACTAGCTGCCCACTTCGAGCCTTCAAGATAAAATTCATTCGATACCTCATATTCCTTTGAAAGAACTAAAAAATAATAATTTGGTTATCATTGAGTTATAAAGAGCAACGTGGCATTGGTAAAAAAAAAAAAATCTCTTGTGATGAGGAAGTTCAAATAAAAAGAAGAAAAGAAATCAAACTTATGAAAAAGGTGTTTTTTTTAACCTAAAAATGCCAAAGTTTTGAAACAAGGATTTATGCTCAAAAAGAAATAACTGAATTTTTTCAAAGCCCTTGTAAAACCATTTTTCTGGATCTTTATACCTTGAATTTCTACCCTTAACCTCATTACAACCTTATACCAAGACCTCTTAATTTCAAAATTTTCTGTGAATTGTTAGTCGAGTTTTGGTCTATTGTCAAGCCTATGGTAATGCATTGTTTCTGAGAAAATGTGTGAATTCCCTTTAATCATTGAAACACTTGAGAGATTGAAAGAGAGCGAAATATTCTTGGTTGATTTAAAATATCAAAGTGCTTATCTTTTTAAAAGTTTCAATCAAAGTGGAAATATTTTTCAAAGAGATAAAAGCTGTCTTTTAGAAACATTTGCTCTGCCCCATTCATTGTTAACTATTATTGAAAAATTAATGAGAATTCATAAAAACCAATTTGCTTGAGGGCAAGCAAAATTCAAGTGTGGGGGTATTGATAACATCAATATTACATCATATTATTAGAAATAGTAGAGTGTGATTTGAATAAATTATTGAATATTATCAGTTGAAATTCACTCTCTTTTTCTCTATATTTTGTAGAAATGGAAAATTAGGCAATACGGTGGTCAAACGCAATTATAGGCTTGAAATTGGGCCAAAAGCTAGGCCCAGAATGCTAAAACAGGCCTTTAACACGGCCTGTACATGGCAGCACAGCCTTGAGGCAGCTTAAAACGCAGAGCACGACCTCTTCATTGACCAGCACGGCCTTTCATTTGACCAACACGGCCTTGAGGCGGTTTAGAAGCAGAACACGGCCTCTCCATTGATCAGCACGACCTCTCCATTGACCAGCACAGCCTCTTCATTTGACCAGCAAAGGCCGTGCTCAGGCAAAAAAATCAGAAAATCATGTCGGCAACGCGTTATGGAGCACGGCCACAGAGCACGGCCGTGCTGGTGTTGTGCTGAGCATAAATTTTGCCTATAAAAGGGACGCTGAGCATAACATTTACGAGTCATCGGGATTGATTCTCTCCCAATTCTCTTCTTTTCTCTGTAATCTTCTAGTCTTACTTTATATAGTTGTTCTGCTAGTTTTAGTTTTAAATATGTCTTTTGTAAACATGTTGTTGCTATCTTCAAATATGTTTAGAAACTAATCCCATCATTGAGGTGACGGGGGATCTTTTACTTTATCTGTGATATCTTTATAAACTTATAATATGAGTGTTTCAATCCTTTTGATTAAATTATTCCTGGTACTATTACTTTAAAAAAGAATTAGCTACTCTTTACACAGTTAATTAATTGTTCGGCGATCGTACCTTGAATTAATTAACAGAACTCTAGGAATAATTGAATCTGCATGCTCTGTTGGATCAAGAATTGCGTGTTCATTTTCAGTCAGTCATTGAATTGATAAATCTATTGACACTTCATGCTCTTTCTGTTTAATTACTTTGCATGATCAAACTGAGTAATAAATTAGAAAGAAGACTGTTAATATTGCATGATCATTGGGTATTAATAGCTTTTAAATAGGTGATTGGTAATCAGTAAAGATTGTTACTCATGTTTTAAATTAATCAAATACACAGATATAAGTATTAGTGAACCCATTACCTTAGTGTTTTTATACTCTAATTCCTTTCTGAAATATTTTATAATCTCTTTTCGACTCAGTTTTTATATACTCTTTAATCAACTTCACCTCGAATCATTTGTCTAAATAACAAATTGATCTAAGTAGAGCAGTAGTCATTTCAATTCCCTGTGGAGACGATAATCTTTTATACTATAACTTGACAAGATCGTATACTTGCGATTTTGACCGAACATGCTAGAAGAAGATGACGGGGAAAATCTGCGAAGAGTATACCTGGCAGAAAATGAAGCACTCTCTTTCACTTTTGAAGCATTGAGTGTCTTTATCAGAAGAATATGGGGAGAAGAATCTGGAAATAGGTTTGATGCTTTCACTGCTGATGTAGTTCTGCACAGAGAAATCATCTTCATGGATTTGCTGTATCCAGAAGATGTGAAGTATAAAAGGAAAATTCAAGCAGAATCTGAGCTCAGAAAACTTGAAAATCTCATCAAATGGTTTATACCAAATGATGCATTCTTTCTAAGAGCTCAACGGAAGAAGGAATTGAGACTGACGCTATCCAACTGGGTGCTAGCAGAGCATCAGAAGATGAAACACCTGCTTGATGCTTGGACCTTCTACTTCTACTACTGCAGTTGAGATGGTCACTATTCCCAAAACAAAGTTTGAAGAAATGAAGGCCACAAACATGAAAGTCACTCAGCTGGAAACTGCTTTGAAATTACTATATGAACGTCTTAACATCCCTCCACCACCTCTTCCAAACCCTTGAATTTATTTATCTTTGTGTGATATAAAATATTTTTTTGTTTTGTTGGTACACTTATATATATACATTAATTTTGCTCTGATTATCTGTTTATATATACCTACATCTGACTTACATTCAAATTATTCTAAGTCTTATTTTGACTATGATGTGTTTTACACTCTTTTTGTCTGATGACAAAAAGGGGAGTAAAAGAAAGGTCTGATGAACACGTGAGAGTCTGATTAACAATTCACAGTCCGATGTTCACACTCCGGAACTGAAGTATCATGCATAGCATTTCATACATAGCATTTGTGTGGTTATTTATTAATGCGCTAATATTCATTGATCCAGTGCTCTAATAATGATCAATAAATTTCGTACAATGAAATAAATTTGATAAAATGAAAATCAATCTTTTTGATATAATGAAAATCAGCATTCGATCTCACTTTGTTAAAAATATGCTCTGATCTACGTATTTTTGCGATCACTTAATTGAATTTGTTTATCAACTATCGCCTTAATACTAGAATTGTCTTATATATCAAAATTGTTAAATTTAAGGGGAGACCCTTGATGACATTTTGAAACTAAATTGTTTATCAACCTTAGATATTTATCATCATCAAAAAGGGGGAGATTGTTGGAACCTAAACGATTGAGAAGTTTAGATCCTCATTAATTTTGATGATAACAAAATATTTCTCAAGAGAACAATTTATCTTCTAACATTTCTTTGAGTGTACAGGTATCAAAAGCTTCATTTATATATGTACAAATCACTCAAGAAAGAAGAAGAAATATACAAAAGAATTGAATACAATCCATTAGTGTCAGCATCCGAACCCACTTCAGCGTCTTGTTAACAGCAAGCATCCAGCAGTGTGACTTCTTGACACGTGGAACACTCAATTGCTATGAGCGTCCGTCCTATGTTCTGAGCGAGCGTCTGATCTCTTTAATGAAGCACGTGGTGATCACGTTTTTGCTCTCAGCCTCAGACTGTTCTGGAACGGAATTCGAATTTGATTTTGTGCGCTCATTTTGATGTACGAGGAAGCAAAGGTGACACCTTTAGCATAAGACAAAAATCGTACAAGGCAATTGCAAATTGCAGATAGTACGAAAACGGTAATGTGTACTATTCTGATATTCTCTGGAAAGGATGAAAAGGACTACATTTCAAATTACCTCACTCAATAGCAAGGAGATATTTTTTTCTGCAACGGTAATACCCTTGAAGACTCCTATAAATACCCCAAGGTATTCATTGAAGAAGAGTTAGAGAAACTGTGAAGAAACTTCATTCTGAAAGCAATATTACTCAAGTGTGCAATCAAGCTTCGTGCCAAGTTTCTGGTCTACATTGAACTGAACTCAGCGTCTTATTCTTTCTTTTAGAAAACTATTCTATTTTTGAGCTTAATCTTTTCATCCTCTCTGTGAGAGTTATTTCGATTGTTATCAAAATCATAATCTCTTTTGTAAAACTGTATTTGGCCTAGTTTAGGCTCTGTTCCTCAAAGGCTCGATTGTACTGAGTCGTTTTGAGAAGTTGGGAGTATTGTCAAGTTTGTGACAGAAGAATACTCTTGAGGAAATTGTAATCAGTTGATTATAGTGGAAAATCCTTCAGGAACGAAGGGACTAGACGTAGCTGCCAGTTGGTGGTGAACTAGTATAAATCTCTGAGTCTCATCCTTTACTGCTTTACATTATTTATCTTTACCTTGCTCAGTAAAACAAGTTTTTATAAACTGGGTAAATTCTCTGCATCCGATATACAAAACAGTTTTGAACAACTTATTTTGAAGTTTTTACGCATTGATTGCGAAAAGTTTTTTAACACAATTCAACCCCCCTTCTTGTGTTCACGTTCACCCACAAGACAAGGTAACCTCTCTAACCCTAATTTCACTACTTTATGATTTGGGGGCTGACTTTGGCATTGGAGTGGCCTTGTAGGTACACCCACCGGTGGCACCACCACGACGGTCCGGCGGAGCCACCATTTCCAACCTCCTCTCAAGGTCTCCCTCATATTCCTTACCAGAACACTATCAAAGTAGAAAGCTGACTTTTCAGGCATTATTGTTCTTTAAATTGATTCAATGTTCTTTCTAGTGACTTGAATCCTTCATCAGTCCGATTGGGCTCAACTTGAGTGGGTAGTGATTTTGAATCTTGTTGAGTCACTAATGCTGCCAAAGTAGAAAGATGACTTTTCAGGCATTTTTGTTCTTCTTTATATTGATTCATTGTTCTTTCCAGCGACTTGAATCCTTCATCAGTCCACTGGATAAATTTACTCTTTGTCAACTCAAGTTCTGGCTTTTGCTCCTCAAGTTCTTGCTCATTAAGTTCTTGCTCTTGAGATGGCCAATAAAAACTTCATATTCGATTCTGCCTTCCTTTGCTTGTATCTGTTTTCAGCTCAGCAGTTGTCTGCATGTCCAATAAAATAATCACAATACTCACAAAAAGGAAAGGACCCATGAGAAATCTTTTTTTTTTTCATAAAATAATAATAATAATAATAATTCTCTTTTTTTTTTGGTATAATAAAATATGGTAAGTTGAAATAAATATCAAAATAAAATAGGATAAGTTGGAACAAAGTGTTACACCCCGCCTAATTTAATTATTTTATTTTGTTAAATTAGGCATTTCTATGTTTAATTGATTTATGACTAGATAGTTTTGGGGTGTTAATATAAAGAAATGGGGTGTAAAGAGAGTGGCATGATAGGAGTAAAGGACAAAAGGAAGGTTATAGAGGTAATTTACCATAGAAAGATAGGGGTAGTTTAGTCTAAAATGAGTAGAATCCATTTTATTTTCCCCTTTTTCTCTCTCACTCGGCCATCCCTCGAATTTTTCTGTTGGAAGGAAAGAAGAAAAAAAGGAAAAAGAAGAAAGGAAGAAGAAGAGAAGGGAGCGAGGCTAGGGTTTGAGATTCTAAGTGAAACAAGAAAGATTCAAGTGAGGTTTCTTCCAATTCTTGCTTGGGGAAAGATATAGAGAGCTGAGTTTGAGTATTGGTGAAGAATTTGAGAAGCCCTAAGTTTGAGGAGAAGGAGAAAAACATGGAGAAAGGAAGAAGAGCAAAGCTCCATCACCTCTAGCTCAAGCCCTTGAAGTTGTGTGAGTTCTTTCACCTTAGGTGTTGGGCATTCATAAGACCCACATTATGATTATCTTCTTTTTCATTGTTGCTTGAATTCCATGCTTTCTAGTTTGGGGTTTTAGGGAAGGATATGATATGGGTTTGGTATGTTTGAAATTGATAAAATGTAGTTGTGTTTGATGACATTGATTCATGCTTTGCTTGTGACCATGTTGTTAAATGATATGATTTCTCCAATGTTATCTTGTTGATGCTTGATTTTGAGTCTTGTTCTTTTTGGAATTTGCTTGAATTGAGAAAGATTGAGGTAGGAGAAGTTGGAGCCATGAAAATGGGATTTTCTGCAGAATTCTGCAGAGGACGCGTGTGGCGAGCGCCCCAGCGCACCCTACGCGCGTCAAAACAGAACCTATAGCTCGAAATGCGTTTTGGGTGCCTCTCAGGGGCGCGCGACGCGCGGAAGAACAGAATGCAGGGACCAAACGCGCGCAACGTGCACCCTATCTTGTAAAATTATGTTTTTTTCATCATTTCTCAAGGCTTTTAAAGCTATGGATACTTGATTTTGGGTATTTTAAGCACTAAAGAATCATTGTTTACCTACACATCATCAATGTTATTAAGAATTGCCCCTCTTAATTTATTGACTCCATTGAAAGTATGCAAATATGATATGAAAGCATGTTTAGGCCTATTTAAAAAGGACTTAATGAAAGATTCCTCATTTACGGTATAGCCATGTACTTGTGGGACGCCACTAGGTTATAGACGTGTGACTGCTATATCGTATGTTATGATAGGATGGTATAGCCATGTACTTGTGGGATGCCCTTGTAGGTTATAGACGTATGACTGCTATACCGTAGAATATGTTGACCGGGGCCTAGGGACCTAAGCCTAGGACACAACCCGGAACATAATGTCCCGGTCAGGTAACAACTTGACCAAACGGGATCAGTAAGCTGTGCTTTAAAGCATGATGAAAGATGAATGATATGACTGTTGCTAATTTGCATTTATGTATGATTTAGCATGTGTATGCATCGATGAGGGATGGTGAGGAGTCCGGAAGGAACTCACTGAAATTTTTATCTCACCCCTTTCCATTATTGTTTCAGATAAGCAGGGAACTCCGGAGGATTGAAGAGATCTGGGATGCCAAGATCTTTTAAGTTGTATTTTAAATTATGTAGCTTGTTCTGAGTTGTTTAAGATTAGACTTCTTAAATGGTTATGTATATTTAAAATATGAAGTTTATTCCCTATGAGGAATTAGGAATCCTTGCGATATTTGGACTTGATGTAATGTCTAAGTTTAAATTTCTCTTAGAATTATCTGTATCTAATGTTTAATGTCTTACTTTCAATTAGTTTGAATGTATAGATGTTACATTATGGTATCAAAGCAGTTCAATCTTTTGGACTGTGACTAGTTAGATTAGTAGGTTGAAGTCTTGGTGATTGACTAGCTAGACTTTCTAAGTACTTTGTTATATCATATTGAGCCTGATAACTCAATGTTTTATGCATTATATGCAGAATTATGGCTAGTGGGTCACGAGGCTGACGAGAAACGAGACGAACAAGACAACCACCACCCGAGGGTGATCCTTGGAATGTCATGGCGGATGCATTACATGAGCAAACTCAAGCTTCAAAGCTCAAGCCCAAGCGACAAATGCCTTGCTTAACCAAATTCTCCAAGGAGGATTTGTGCCAGCCAACAATGCCAGACAACCGGATAACCCCAACCGTGCATTCTCCGAGTTCCGAAAGAATAGTCCTCCCCCTTTTAAGGGTGGCTCAGATCCTGCTGAAGCTCAGTACTGGCTGCAGGAAATGGAAAAGATATTCATTGTGGTTGCTTGTACAGAAGAACAAAAGTTGACTTTTGCCTGTCTCTACTTGAAAGGAGAAGCTGAAATATGGTGGAGAGGGGCTAAGGCTCACATGATTTCTCTTAAGACCCCCCTGGACTGGGAAAACTTTCAGAGGGTGTTTCAGGAGAAATACTTTCCAAGAAGTCTGAAAAGACAAAAGGAGCAAGAATTTGCTCATCTGACCCAAGGAAGCATGTCAGCGGGGGAATATGTAACCAAATTTGAAGAATTGGCCAAATATTCCACCTACCTTCAACATACACAAGACGACGAATGGAAGGCTCATCAGTTCGAGTAGGGCCTAAAGCTGGAATTGAGAAATGCAGTGTCAGCTTGAAGAAGCTGATTATGCAAAGCTGGTGGAAAAGTGTATAATCTCTGAGGAGGCACAGGCGGCCTTGGAAGCGGACCGACGTGATAGAATCCAAAGAAGGAAGGATGATAAGAATGTTCAATACATAAGACCTAAAGGAAAGTTAAACAAGGGGAAACAAGTACAAACTCATGACACTAGACCACATGATTACTGCACCATATGTGGTAAAAGGCATTGGGGAGAGTGTAGGATGGGAAAAGATATTTGCTTCGTATGTCGCCAGCCGGGACATATGGCAAGGGAATGTCCTCAATCCAAGAAAGGGAAGGGATCCAAGCCCAGTGATCCTACCCAAGGGAGAACCTTTACCCTGGATGCCAAGAAACCTAAGGGCGTTGAAAATCTGATGAAAGGTACATGTTTCCTCCAAGATGAACCTCTAATTGTTTTGTACGATTCTGGGGCAACCCATTCCTTCATTTCTGGTAATTGTGTACTGAGACTAGGGTTGTATCTTACTTCTCTACCAATTCCCTTGCATGTACACACACCCGCTGAAGGCAGCATTTCTACTTCTTTGATGTGTGAGAATTGTCCTCTGTAGTTCAAGGAAGAACATTCTTTGTGAATCTGGTGTGTCTACCCTTAGAGAGGATGGACATAATCTTAGGTATGGATTGGCTTTCAGCCAATCAAGATGTTCTAAACTGTTATTGTAAAACAATAGAGTTTCCAAGGGTCCAGCCATCTCTTGAAGAGTCTAGTTCTGATGTTTTGCCTAGTGTTCCTCAATTAAATCATTGTCTAGTTGAAGGCCATGCCGGATACGTCATGTTACTTTCCTTAACCACAGAGGTTAGCCTATATTTGATTAATGTCCCTGTAGTGAATGAATTCTTGGATGTATTTCCTGATGAGGTAACTACCTTACCTCCAGAAAGAGAAGTGGAGTTCTCTATAGATTTGGTTCCAGGAGCGAGACCGATTTCTATTGCTCCGTATAGGATGTCACTGTAGGGAAATAGCGCAATAACAGAGATTAAAAACGCAGCGGAAATTTAAACTTTCCCTTCCATGGATCCTTGCGAATGGTCATGACTCAGGGTTATATGAATTACCTCTTGTAACGCATATCGTTTGCAGACGAATATAGGAATCGAGCACGAGCGTCGCACAGAAAACAACGCCTCTACGTAGTCCACACGAACAGCCTTCGAATGGGAGCGGTCTCCGTCACAGTGCTAGCTGACGTACGGAACCAGTCACGATGCAAGTCACGATCTTTGAAATGGCTAGGGTTTTAATTCCGTGTTTTGACTTCAGTCTTAACGAGTCTATTTATAGACTTCACTTAAGACTGACCTAGCACACCGTAGCTTACCGTGTGCTCTCGGTATACCGTAACTTATCGTGTTCTGCGTCTTTCTTGACTCGCGCTGGTGCATCGTAAGAATGCACCACCGAATAAAATGAGTCTCACTCATTTATTTAATCTCCCATTAGCCTGTTCTCATGTGTGTGACCCTGTAGGTTCTCGTAACGTTGGCAATAATATTAAATCACTATTTAATATTATAAACAGTGAGCGGTGTCTAGCAACACATCACTGCTACCCAAGTAACGAGAATGTCAGTGTTGTGACGTAACCTTTCCGTGATAATGATCATGTGTATAATTACCCTTTTGCCCTTATATCTATATTGAACACAAGGCATAGTATGTGTCACCCTTGTATAGTTCAATATTATATTCCTTGATGCCCGAGTAGACTTAGTAACAACAAATAAGATCAATATCTCATATTGACTTATTTCAGCATGGCCATGCATTTTACAGTCATACTCTATCAAGGGGCCCACAGATATTACTCCTGTTATGTAGGAGGGGCAAATCCCATCTAGGTCACTCATGTCTCTTTGCAAGACTCGTTGAGTGCCCAGTTAACCGACTTTATAATTGTCTTGTTACAGACAATGTTTGACGGCAATAAAACACCCAACTCCTCATGTAGGGACCATAGTGGTTTCAGGTCTGAGGGTGGCATACACCACTATCACTATGAGAATAACTCATGACACTTACATAACACACTATGTAGTATTCTCATGGCGGGTCAATCCAAGACACAATTACCCTAACGTGTACCTATGTGGTGACTTGATATCTCATATCTATAACCTGTGAGATGAGGTTATCAGTCCACCCACATAATAGTCTTGATGCATTATTATTGTCCTTAATAATAATAATACTCGACTACGGATATTTAGAGTAAGTTCTTTAGTATCTCACAACCGAGTCGTCTACTCGATGTTCTATTGAAAACAAACTTTTACTCAAGGACTTTATTACGTTGAAACAAACATAATAACTGAAAATGCCTCATATAATAAATAAATGACATGATACAAAATATAAGTCCAAAGGAAAAACATTGGCCTCTAGGGCTTACACCAACAGTCACCTTTATAGCTAAGGGAACTTAAGACCCAGTTAGAGGATTTGATTGCAAAGTAATTTATTAGACCTAGTGTGTCACCTTGGGGTGCACCAGTTCTTTTAGTAAAAAATAGGGACGGCAGCATGAAATTATGTGTGGACTACCGAAAAATAAACAAGGTCACTGTTAAGAATAAGTACCCACTACCCAGGATAGATGACTTGTTGGATCAACTTAGAGGAGCTTCGGTATTCTCTAAGATTAATTTGAGATCTGGTTACCATCAGATTAGTGTTAAGGCCAAAGATGTTCCAAAGATTGCCTTTTGGACTAGGTACGACCATTATGAGTATTTGGTTATGCCTTTGGCTTGACCAATGCTCCGACCGTATTTATGGACTACGTGAATTGGATTTTTAGGCATTTTCTCGATAAGTTCGTAGTGGTCTTCATAAATGATATCCTAGTCTATTCCAAGGATCCGCATGAACATGAGGAACACCTTAGAATTGTGTTAGGTACTCTTAGATGAAAGAGATTGTTTGCAAAGCCCGAAAAATGAGAGTTTTGGCTTAGTGAAGTTAAGTTTCTAGGACATGTTATTTCTCAAGCTGGAGTGTCGGTTGATCCCAGTAAAGTGGAAGCCGTTCTTAACTGGGAACGACCAACCACTATCACAGAAGTTAGAAGCTTCCTAGGACTAGCCGGTTACTACTGTAGGTTCATTCAGGGATTTTCTCAATTGGTACTCCCCCTAACAAGGTTAACCCGCAAGGGGGAACCTTTTGTGTGGAACAAGAGCTGTGAAAACAGTTTCTTAGAGCTTAAGATCCAGTTGACTTTCGCACCCGTTCTAGTTATCCCTGACCCAGCTTTGGGTTTTGAAGTCTATAGTGATGCCTCTAAGAAAGGTTTAGGCTGTGTTTTAATGCAAAACCGACAGGTTGTGGCCTATGCATCTAGGCAGTTAAGGCCTCATGAAGAGAATTATTCGACCCATGATTTAGAACTTGCAGCAATAGTTTTCACGCTAAAGATTTGGAGGCACTATTTATATGGTGCCCGGTTTGAAGTGTTTAGTGATCATAAGAGTTTGAAATACCTCTTTGATCTAAGGGAACTTAACATGAGGCAAAGGAGGTGGGTTGAGATCGTAAAAGATTATGATTTCGAATTGAAGTACCATCCTGGCAAGGTGAATGTAGTCGCCGATGCGTTGAGTAGGAAATCTCTTCATGTTTCATCTATGGTGATTAAAGAAATGGAGCTGTTGGAGTCCTTTAGGGACCTAAACTTGAGAATGTTCTCCATAGGGAACAACCTCTTGTTGAGTCACATAGAAATTTCTTGTGACTTTAGGAGTCAGATTAGACTACTCAGAGTCTATATGAAGAGTTGCAAGCTAGGAGAACCCACCCGGTTTCTCTTAAGCTGATGATGACACTATTTTGTTCCACCAAAGGATCTGTGTTCCTAGAGATGAATTCATTAAGAAGCAGATCTTAGAAGAGGCCCACATAAGTGGATTTTCAGTACATCCTGGTTCCACCAAAATGTATCATGAACTTAGGCAGAGGTATTGGTGGCTATGTATGAGAAATGATGTAGCAGAGTTTGTAGCTCAATGTTTGGTTTTCCAGAAAACCAAAATAGAGCAGCAAAAACCCTCAGGTCCTCTTCAGCCTTTAGAAATTCCTGAATGGAAGTGGGAAGGAATAGCGTTGGATTTTGTGGGAGGTTTACCTCGCACACAGACAGGTTATGACTCTATTTGGGTCATAATGGATAGATTGACTAAATCTGCCCACTTTTTCCCCATCAAGTCTTCTTGTAAGACCGTCAGGTTAGCTAAGATCTATATTAGGGAAATTGTTAGACTCCACGGAGTGCCCACTAGCATTGTCTCTGATAGGGATCCCATGTTTACCTCTCAGTTTTGGAAAGCTTTACACCAAGCTCTAGGGACTAGATTGGACCTTAGTACGGCTTATCATCCTCAGACGGATGGTCAGTCGGAGATGACCACACAAACCATGGAAGATATGCTTAGAGCCTGTGTTCTAGAGGATGGTGGCAGTTGGGATGAGTACTTGTCACTCATAGAGTTTGCCTACAACAACATCTACCATGCCAGTATAGGTATGGCACTGTATGAAGCTCTTTACAGTCGTAAATGTAGGACTCCTTTATGCTGGTTTGAGGTAGGAGAACGGAGGTTATTAGGTCCTGACCTTGTTCAAGAAACTACTGATAAGATTCGCATGATCAGGGATAATTTAAGAACTGCCCAGAGTAGGCAGAAAAGTTATGCAAATCGTAGGTGTAAACCTCTTGAGTTTGCGGAAGGTGAACATGTGTTTCTGAAGGTCCACTCCTACCGTAGGTGTTGGTAGAGCCCTAAAGGCCAGGAAACTAACTCCTCGATATATCGGTCCTTACCAAATTCTCAGTCGAGTCGGTTCTGTGGCTTATCAGATTGCCCTACCCCCGTCCTTGTCAAATCTGCATAATGTCTTTCATGTATCTCAACTCAAAAAGTACATTCCAGATCCATACCAGCCCTTGGATCATGAAACTATACAATTAGATCAGATTTGACATTTCAGCCCATTCCGGTTCAGATAGTGGACCGTACTTTCAAGACACTCAGGAATAAGACCATTCCCTTGGTTAAGGTTATTTGGGGAGGATCCGATCTCGAAGAAGCCACCTGGGAACAAGAAGAGGAAATGCGAGACCAATACCCGTACCTGTTTCAGTAGGTATGTATTTTGTCTAATTTTTTAGGACAAATTTTTTTAAAAGGTGGATAGTAATATAACACCCTGCCTAATTTAATTATTTCATTTTGTTAAATTAGGCATTTCTATGTTTAATTGATTTATGACTAGATAGTTATGGGGTGTTAATATAAAGAAATGGGGTATAAAGAGAGTGGCAAGATAGGAGTAAAGGACAAAAGGAAGGTTATAGAGGTAATTTACAGTAGAAAAATAGGGGTAGTTTAGTCTAAAACGAGTAGAACCCATTTTATTTTTCCCATTTTCTCTTTCACTCGGCCATGTCTCTCTTTCACTCCCTCCCTCGAATTTTTCTGCTGGAAGGAAAGAAGAAAGAAAGGAAAAAGAAGAAAGGAAGAAGAAGAGAAGGGAGTGAGGCTAGGGTTTGAGATTCTAAGTGAAACAAGAGAGATTCAAGTGAGGTTTCTTCCAATTCTTGCTTAGGGAAAGAGATAGAGAGCTGAGTTTGAGTATTGGTGAAGAATTTAAGAAGCCCTAAGTTTGAGGAGAAGGAGAAAAACATGGAGAAGGGAAGAAGAGCAAAGCTCCATCACCTCTAGCTCAAGCCCTTGAAGTTGTGTGAGTTCTTTCACCTTAGGTGTTGGGCATTCATAAGACCCACATTATGATTATCTTCTTTTTCATTGTTGCTTGAATTCCATGCTTTCTAGTTTGGGGTTTTAGGGAAGGATATGATATGGGTTTGGTATGTTTGAAATTGATAAAATGTAGTTGTGTTTAATGACATTGATTCATGCTTTGCTTGTGACCATGTTGTTAAATGATATGATTTCTCCAATGTTATCTTGTTGATGCTTGATTTTGAGTCTTATTCTTTTTGGAATTTGCTTGAATTGAGAAAGATTGAGGTAGGAGAAGTTGGAGCCATGAAAATGGGATTTTCTGCAGAATTCTGCAGAGGACGCGTGTGGCGAGCGCCCCAGCGCGCCCTACGCGCGTCAAAACAGAACCTACAGCTCGAAATGCGCTTTGGGGCGCTCGGAAGCGCGGCTTGAAGAACAGAATCACGAGGACCAAACGCGCGCAACGTGCACCCTATCTTGTAAAATTATGTTTTTTTCATCATTTCTCAAGGCTTTTAAAGCTATGGATACTTGATTTTGGGTATTTTAAGCACTAAAGAATCATTGTTTACCTACACATCATCAATGTTATTAAGAATTGCCCTCTTAATTTATTGACTCCATTGAAAGTATGCAAATATGATATGAAAGCATGTTTAGGCCTATTTAAAAAAGACTTAATGAAAGATTTCTCACTTACGGTATAGCCATGTACTTGTGGGACGCCACTCGTAGGTTATAAACGTGTGACTGCTATATCGTATGTTATGATAGGACGGTATAGCCATGTACTTGTGGGATGCCCTTGTAGGTTATAGACGTATGACTGCTATACCATAGAATATGTTGACCGGGGCCTAGGGACCTAAGCCTAGGACACAACCCGGAACATAATGTCCCGGTCAGGTAACAACTTGACCAAACGGGATCAGTAAGCTGTGCTTTAAAGCATGATGAAAGATGAATGATATGACTGTTGCTAATTTGCATTTATGTATGATTTAGCATGTGTATGCATCGATGAGGGATGGTGAGGAGTCCGGAAGGAACTCACTGAGATTTTTATCTCACCCCTTTCCAATATTGTTTCAAATAAGCAGGGAACTCAGAAGGATTGAAGAGATCTGGGATGCCAAGATCTTTTAAGTTGTATTTTAAATTATGTAGTTGTTCTGAGTTGTTTAAGACAAAAGACTAGTATTTTGTATTAGACTTCTTAAATGGTTATGCATATTTAAAATATGAAGTTTATTCCCTTTGAAGAATTAGGAAGCCTTGCGGTATTTGGACCGGATGTAATGTCTAAGTTTAAATTTCTCTTGGAAGTATCTGTATCTAATGTTTAACGTCTTACTTTCAATTAGTTTGAATGTATGGGTGTTACACAAAGTATCAAACCAAAATAAAAAATGAATCAAAGTCTAAGATAAAAATTAAACAAAATAAGGAAAGTTGGAATAGAATTGAAGTAAAGTCAAATAAAATCAAAACAAAATAAAATAGGATAATATTATCCTAATCCAATCCTTATCAAATCTTTTCTTAAATTTAAATTCAAAATCTATTTATATCTAGTATCAGATTCAAAATAAAATAAGAAAAAGAAAGATTAGGATAAATATATAAGAAATAGGAAAATCTTTTTGGATTTTTGATATCAAATTTAAACAAAACAAAATAGAATAAGATAATACAAAATAAGATAAGATCTAAACAAATGGATAAAGAGATAAAATAAAACAACCAAACAAAAATTTAAAATCTAGATAAAGAGATAAGAAAAATCTTTTTGGATTTTTTTAATGTGAATCTAAATCTACAACTAAACAAACAACAAAAATTTTAAAATAAACAAATATCTTTATCTACTATATTTTTTTTCAAAAAAAAAAAACTCTAACAACCAAACAGTTAGGATTTTTTTTATGATAATAATAATAATAATAATAATAATAATAATAATAATAATAATAATAGTAACAATAACAATAACGACAACGATGGTGATGATGATGATGATGATGATAATAATAATAATAATTACGAAAATAAAAATAATAATAATAATAATAATAATAATAATAATAATGTTTAAAGTAACAAGGATCTCGTTGGTTTAATATTGCTTAAACATTCCCCGACAACGGCGCCAAAAATTTGTTGCGGCTCAGGCAAGTGCAAACTGACCGTAACTCGTAATAAAGTGGAGTATATTTAAGACTTCGAATGTCGAACCCACAGAGAATGCGCGAGTACTAAATTATTAGATATCCTTATTATTTTGACGAACGAAAGTAACAGTTTTGAGTGTAAAACAATTGAATTGTAAATAACGAGATCGAAGTAATAACACAAGAACTAAAGGGAGGTCAATTAGGAAAAGCCTAGAGAGTCGGGTTCACTAATACGTAGTCCTTGAATTTGTTAACCAGCTATTATGAGATATGATTCCTATTTGAATGCCAACCACCCACTCTAAAATTACTAATAACTACCCAGTTAATAGTCTTCTTTCTAAATAACTACTCCGTTTGGTCCAGGAAGGTAATTAAAAGAAAGTGCATTAAGAACAAGTAAGTTTGTTAATCTAATAACCAATTGGAAACAAGCAAATACCTTAACTGGGCATAAAACACGAGTTCTGTTATTCCTAGATTTCTATTAACTAATTGTGGTACGGTCGCCTCTAATTAACTAATTTATTAAGGATTGACCAGATCCTATGGGATTAAGCATGCTAAGAACAACACGTTCAATAAGATAATAAGAAAAATCATAGTAACAATTAAACATATATCAAAGACATAGTAAAAGATCTCCTATCACCCCTACTGATGGATCTAGCTACCCATAGTATTTCTCAATAACATAGAATAACAAAGATCCAAAGAAGAAATCATAAAAGAAAAGAGATGAAAGACAAAAGGAAAGAGACAAGAGGCAAGAGGCAAAAGCTAAAGTGGTCAAAATACCCCCAGCCTCCAGCTCTTTAGCTCCCTTGAAAGAGAACTAAGATTGCCTATTTATAGACTTTGAGGCGCATTAGGTCAACTGGATTCAAATCTGTGTGTTCTTGGCTTGGGTACGACCGTATCGCATTTATACACGACCGTACCGAACTTTATTTGTGACGCTGACCCGTACTTGTGCACTCTGCACTCCCTGATGGCAATTGTGTACGGCCGTACTGCCTTTGATACGACAGTACTAAACTTTCTCATCGGCGCCAGGCTATATTGACCAAGGGGGTACGCCCCTGCTGCTTCTCTTGCATAGGTACGGCCGTACTAACTGACTGTCAGGCCGTACCGCTCTTCCAGAAGTGCTAAAAATCTCCAAAACTTGCTAGTTTTTGATCTATTCTCGTATCTTTTGCTCTAAGTGATGTCTTTATGATAATTCTGCAAAATATGACATAAGTAAGTACTTTTACACTTTAAATAGCACAAAATGATATAATTAAGTACTAAAAATGCTCTATAAAAGTAGACAATTTGGTGTGTTAACATGATCATGACATGATTATGGTATGGTTTGATGATGTAGTCTTAGTACCTGACCCTTGAGTATATTATGATTGGTTGAGTTGCCCGTGTGGCTGAGATTGCCCGTGTGGATGAGCTGCTGGGTGGCTGAGCTGAGTTATTAGTATGTCGAAGTGCTAGGCTTTTGATTTGATATGAGTCAGTGAGATTCATATAGTTGCATGATGTCGATGGTTATGATTCACAGCCGTGTGTACGGGCGCACGAAGTCAGATGTGTCAAGTGCGATACGGATGATCAGTACAAGTCGTGGAGACCTTGGGGATGTAGTTGGGGGACGTCAATTGTTCCATAGGACACCGAAAGTATAGCCCCTATCGTGTCGTGCCATCGATGTGCGCTCAGCTATCCCGACATGTACTGAGTATTCCACGTCACTGTGTACAATCCCGAGAGAAGGCCAAACCCCCAATAGCTACCGATGTTGGAGGATTGGGGATGCACTCTTTTGATCACGATGAGCGGGATAGGTTCTTGGATAACGGACTCCACCCCTTTTGGGATGGGGGTGACACGTCCCTATCGGTTATTGGGGGACGCGACGAATCATCATCATTAGGTTTTGTGGTCACGAGTCCATACAGATCTAGAGGTGATATATGTTTGAGTGGTTTAAAGTAGAATGATATGAGTGGATTGAGTACGATCGAGGGATGATACACCCATTTGTCTGTGTGCTATTATGTGATATATGCTATTGCTTTCCATCTTATTTGATGACGACTGTGCTATTCTTATCTCTCTACTTTTGCTATGCATTGTCTGTATATTTGTATGACAGGTGATTTTGAGGATACTCTTATTTAGGAGGATGGACTTACCGCCATTCCCATCAATGACGGACCCGAGGATCTCGATACTCGGACAATTTGAGCTATAGTACGCTGATGAGGTTGGTTGGGAGATAGACTTCTCCCGACACACTGTGACCTATACAGGGCTAGTCACGGTGCATGTGCATTTTGCTGCCGTGCCCATGTTGAGTGTTTTGGGATCAACTAGGATAGCCCAGAGGTTGCCCTTTTAGCAGATGTGGGTAGATCCCCGCAACTATCATCACGACTATGACTCTGTTTGACGTTATCACGCTAGATCCTATCCAGTTGCGAGGCCCACGGGATGTCACTCTTGTGATGAGAGTCAGCGGGAGGAGGTCGGGCGCATGAGGTTGGACATGCTCGAACCTTTTACTTTCCACTCTGCTAGGCAGTATTGTCGTGCCTCTTAGAGGAGATCGGGATCTCATAGTGGGAGTTCCCACTATCCCTGAAGAGGCTGGAGGTATCTTAGTTGCTGTATAGTATGGCCAGTGGAGGTCTGAGAGGACTTGAGTCTTTTGTAGAGGCGATGTAGTGCCTCGAGATCTTTTTGCCTTAAACACCCTTTTTGTACACACTATGCTTCCTTTTTGGCAATCTGACGATCGTGGTGTACTTGATGTATGTATAGGCCCATAGAGAGGGCTTGATACTTATGTATTACCATACCTTGTTATATATATATGGTTTGTTTTATCGTGAGATGTGTGTTGTTTTAAAAGTTTTAAATTCCTACATATTTTTCGATGCTTGTAATTAACGCCTAAATTGCGCTTAAGAATAATTAATTAAGTTTCACATTAATGGGACGACGAGGCATCTCAGTAATGATATAATGAGATACAATTAGATAGTCATCCGTAAATATGCATCTTTACAGTAATATACAATTTTTACACAAAATCTAATCATATTTCACCGTGTTTTTTAAGAGATATTTCACTATGTTATTATCCGTTAATATTACTTCTTAAAACTTTTATCTTATTGTGGAAAGATGATAAATTATGTTTGAATATATATGTAAAATTTATATACTCTATCAATGCATAAATATAAAACTCTTGTATTTGACTTTTATGATTGCATGAAAAAACTAATGTATTTTTATTATTTTTTCCTTTAATTCCTCTTTTGTCTTTTTTAATCGAAACAGTTTATAAGGTTGGTTAGATATCAACCAAGCAAGTAGTTTCTATTTGCACCTCCTTGTGTAAGTTTTATTTTTTCTATCTTAAAATATCTTTTTCAGAAGTTAACTTTCAGGTAATTTGTACAAAAATACAGAACAGATAAATTTGTGTTCCAAAAATTAATTTTCAGACAATCTATACATTCCAGAAGTATACTTCCAGATTGTATCCAAAAATTTACTTCTGGAATGCATAAATTTGTTTTCCGAAAATTTACTTCCGGTTATAGTCCATAAGTTAAGTTTTGGATGGTACAGGGGAAGGGGCATCATAGGGGAGATGGGGTTGTGCGAGAGAGAGTTGTGGGACAATGTAGGGAGAAGGGAAGGAGAATAAAGCAGGGTTCCAAAAGTTAAGTTTCGTATAGGGTGGGGCTAGGTTTCGGAAGTTAACTTTCGATAAGGGTATTTTGGAAAAAATAAGAAAAGGGTAAGGAGGTGCATTAGGAGAAACGATGGGTGCAAATAGCAATGCCAAACAAGCAAACAATCATCATCATCTAAAAGTTCAAAGTTTTAATAGACCGGGTTTTACAAGGGGAAAAAAGATATTTTGACAAAAAAAAGGGCAAAAAAAGATATGACGCGGATAGCTGCCACGTAAAGAAATTAAGAAGGCAGATTCAAGAGACGTGTGAGCCTTAGGTTGTTATTATTAAAAAAAAATTATATTAGATAGATATTATCTTTGAAAAAAGGGTAAAGGTGATCTGAACAGAATGAAATGATATAAAAGAGATAATAAAATAGAATAAAAGGAAATAAAGTAAATTTGATTTGATTTGTTCAATATTTTATGATAGAATGAATGAATTAAATATTCGAAATAAGTAAATCATAATTTTTTATTTTATTTTATTTTATTTTTTGACTAATGTATTTATTTTAAATACATTAGTATTTTATTATTATTACTTCAAAGATTTCATATTTGTTTTTAACTGTGAATATTATGGTCCGTCAAAAAAAAAAACTGGGAATATTATAACAATGTTTTTTTTGAAAGAAGAATATTATAACAATGTTAAAAATTTTAGGATCCATGTATGTATCATATCAAGATATATTCAGAATTCATGTCAAACATAGGATATATAATAGTATAAAAAATAATGTAAGTTTTTAAATTTTAAAATATATTAAAAAAATAAAATAATAAAAATCATAAGAATAAAGGTGGTGCAATAACAGGGGAATAAATATTACTAAGTTCCGTTCCATTTTATTCAAAATTTTCTTTTCTCAATTCAAATATTAATAAAACATAGCTCTCTCTCTCTATATATATATATGTAGAAGATTTATACCATCTCACTTCACCTGTCCAAAAAAGGAAATTGGTTTTGTATGTTTATAGTACTTTTTATTGGTGGAAGATTTAGCAGGTAACAATGGAAGAGATGGCTCCTTCTTCTTCTTCAACCCCTATGTCAAATCACAACAAGACAACCTCTTTGGGGTCTCGTTTGAAGAGGAGTTGTTTATCTTTTGCAGTTTCTGTACAGGAAACCTTTAGATATGTAAAAGCCTTCTTTGTGGGTCAGGTAATTCGAAATCCAAATAAGCCTTTTAATTTCCATTTTTGGTGTAACACTGATTACAATATTATTATCATTTTTGGTGTTTTTTTTGTGTGTGTGTGTTTGTGGAAAAAGCAGGCTAAGACTCTTACTGCAAGAAATGAGAAGGAAGCAAGTGAAGCTGAACTTGGGGCTGCTAAGAAACAGGTTGAGGCTGCTGATGCTGCTGAAGACATCAAGAACAGACTTAATAATCCGCGTAAGTGAAGCTGGGAAACAAACATGTCTTTTATTAGTAGCGCCAGCATATCTTTTTCTTGTTTTGATAAATAAACATGAAGTATTGTTAGTAAGAGTGAATTTATCTGATTTAGTTGGATAATTTTGCTCTACATACTTTGTTTGTTTGTTGTTTGTTTTTTTCTTTTGGCATCTAATTGATTGATTGATAAGGTAGAAACAAATTGAAGACACGTGTGAGTGTGATTCATAGAAACTCTTAAGTCACCGGTGTTTGACACGTACCTAGATATTGGGCAAATTTTTCAATATCAATCAACAATATAAAATATATGCTGACAAAATAATGAACATTCCTGAAGAAAAACGGCGCCATCACCAACGAGGGTCGATCCGAATGATAACTGGGCTCGGATCCCATTTTAAGGTTTAGAGTTTGAGGGTTGGGTGTGGTAAAATTTCTGTTAGGAGAGGAGAATTACACTGGCCGAAGTAAAAAATCGCCAACCAGGTTTCAACGTAGATTAGTCGTCGTGTGGCCAGTGGATCTTCAAGACCAATAACATGGTAAAAAAGCCATCAAATGGAAAATGGATCGTAGTTTTAATTTTGTAACTAGAAAAATGGATCCTTTGTGTAATGTCTGGCATATATCCTCTCCTACTAATTTAATTTTCCCAAACCCTTTCCACTTAAAAGGTCCAGAATGCCCCTATTCACTCCCTTCCCCTTTTCCTGGAACCCCACTTCCATCGCTCCCCTCCCCAACCCCATTTCCTCTCCGTGTTTACGTTTTTTTTTAATTTTTTTTTTAATGACAAATTTTAGTACGTTAGTTGTTAGTTTTTCTCCTTTGCCAAGGTTTGAACCTTGGTCTTTGAACTCTTTGATCTCTTTATACCCTTAGCTCAAACCAGTTGAGCTACCCAATCACATTTTTTTTGTAATTTTTTTTATTTTGGAAAAAATTCTTTTTTTTCCAGAAAGCAATTTTTGTTTTGCATCTGAAAACTAGATTCCGAACGTAAAAAAATTGTCGTCTGAAAAACTGATTTTTTTTTTATTGTATTTTTTTCACGTCTGAAATTTAGTTTCTTGAAGGCAAATTTTGTTGTCTTTTGGAAATACATTCTGGACGTGTAAAAAATTATCACTTTTCAAGTATTGAAACTAAAATATGGACACACAAAAATTGTAGTTTTTGAACATACAAAATCATACATTTTTACATGGGGTGGGGGATGGTAGACTGGTAGTGGTGGTGCCGTGGTGGTAGGGGTGGGAAAGGGGTTAGTTTTAGGGGATAAGGGCATTTTACTCTTTTTATGTGGGGAAAGGGAAGGGAGGTGGGAAAATTAAGATGGGATGTAGGGATATAAATTCCCAATTTGTAATCAACTCAGAGTCCAAATCAAAGTTGTTATACAAATCAAAGTTGTTATATTTAAAACACAGAACAACACAGACAAACAAGATTGTCGAATTGTAATAGTTAAAAGTGTGGTAGGAGCATGTTCATATTGAATAAACTAATTTAATTTTCTTTGATTGAAAGAAAAGGGCCAGGGCTTTCTAAACGAATACAGTCATACATTATCCCTTGGAAGAGGGCCAAGGGGCCAGTAGCCATAGTTTGTGTTAGAAATATAGTGTTATCGCCTTTCCATAGCGTTAGACCTGGCACATCAACGTTGAATAGCCAGTAGAGCCCATGAATTCCATGTCTAGCTATTGCATTGTCCTTCCCAATCACCCCCGTAGTAAATAGTGGAGGATCTTGTTTTTGATCATTCACTCTAACCTTCGAAATTCCAAACCAAAAACATCATGGGATGAGACATGGTAACAGAAAGTTAAAAGCACTTAACAAATTCATGGTTACTTAGGAGTAGGACAACTACTAAAAGTTTTTGATGAGGTTCCAAACCTGTAATTCAGAGACATTTGCACTTGCAAGTGCCAATCGCAATTTATAGATTCCACTTGCCTCTACTTTATCAAGGTTGAACTTAATTTGCCATGTAGTTCCTTGGTAACTGCCATCATCTTTCTTCCTGTATTTCATGCATATAATAACAATTAATCTTTCTATCATAGAAACCCCATAAAAAAGATCCACAAACATGATCCACATGGGTGCAATGTTTATAAATTATAATAGTCCAAAAATAGAAGTAATCACATGTTGGCCAATAATAAAGTACATGTGGGTCAAATCAATAAATGTTTCAGACATAAAAAAAAAATCAATTAATGTTGTACAATATTTGAAATCTAAAATCTGTTTGGTTTGGGAAACATTTTCTGCTTTATTGTTGTCACATTTGGTTGCAAAACTTGTTTTCACCGTTTTCTGGTACAAATATTTAGAAACAAGAAACATAATGAAAAACAAAAATGATGAATGTCGCAAGAGTTTCCATTGGGAATTTCTAATTGGCTAGTCAAATGTTGACCCATCCTGTTTTCTATCAAATACAGAAGTAAAGCGGTTCTCTTTTTTTTTTTAAAAAAAAATAAAAAAAAACCACGCTAGCTCCGTAAAATTTCATAAACAAAACATTCACGATGTATAGCATTGCTCAGAGTTAATTTTACAATTAAAAGTGAAAACAAGAAACGGAAACACAATATTTTCTCAAACAAAACATGCCCCAGATAATCCAAATTTTACAAAATAAGTGATTGTGCATGTGCACAAAGATCCAAGTTCAGGTACTAATTTCAAAAAAGGTACTACTTCTTGAAAGAGTGTACCTGGTGATCTGTGCAAAGAACCAATCTTTTGTGTAGTCACTGACACCAACTGTATAAATCAAATCTTCATTTGGGTATAATTCAGCATATCTTTCCCACAAGCCATACTGCCTGAACCTATCATCATAGATGGTGGTTTGGTGGGAGCTCAAAAGATAAACAAAATATGGAACCTTCAAGGTTTAATTTATTTATTATTTATGTAAGGAGGAGTGACTTACTTGTCTGGATGGTTGACATAAAGCTTGTTTATGTACTTTGGATTAGGATCAGGAACATAGAACTCAGCAGCAGAGCGATCAGGAATGCCAATCTCCCATAATGTTGGACCATCTCTTGGTGGCTCATAAATAATGTCACCAAGGTTTATTTCACAACCTACATGTTGCAAACATGGACTGTAATATAAGCCATTTGATTTTCTCTATGTGCAATTCAGACTTGTAATTTTGAATTTTAATAGGTTAAGATCATGCACTTTATGTTATATATTAGCTGTGTATACACTTATTCATGTAATTTACAAAGAGTTTAATTGGTATACACTGTCAGTGTAAAGTTTTTTGCACCGTCAACCAATCACAAATCATGGTATGAAGGACTCGTAAGGTAGTTAAAATAAGAGTCAAACATTTTTACTAATGTGTCAATTTATGATTGGTTGATATTGTAAACAAATCTCTTGTATTGACGCTGTATACAAATTAAATTCATTTACAAAACAAGTTTACTTTAAGGAAGCCTTTCTAAATATATAGGGATAAATTAGAGCCCATAGCTATAGAAGAACCTGGGGTTATTTTAAGGACAAGATTGTTCCAATATTCTCCAATGAAACCTGGAACCCATGCGTAGAGATTGTAATCCCCACTCTGTATATTATTGATTGAAAAGTACCCTTCCTCGTTTGCTCTACTCCAAAATTGGTATCCCTGGCCAACAAGGCGTTGTGAATTAAAATTGCTGCCCAATCACTACTTGCACCCCTATAAGTCTAAAGTGTTTCATGAACAATTTAAGAATAGAACTCAAATTTTGTGTTGTTTAATAAGTATACGCTCCTCTAGTTTTCAAACCTTGCATTCTCTTTGCCATGTTCCAGCTTCTCCTGGTGGTGCCAATCCTACGTTTGCGCCTTGTGCTATTATGTACTCTTCACTTAAGCACCTGAAATTGTCATTTTGAGAGCTTAATAAAAAGCTGCACCTTTCATTTCATTAGGGAAAGGATGGTATAATTTCCTTTTCATGAGTATAGTTGTTCGGACCTCAAGATTGATTGTTTTTCGAGGTATTGTCCGCTTTGGCTCACACGTGGGCCTTCACGGTTTTGTCCTTATAAAACGTTTCGATGAGTTGAGGTAAGTGGGTGTTTAAAAACTATAGTGCCTTTATCCTCGATTTTCAAGTAAGATGAGACTTTTAGTGTATCGGAACAAGAATATTTGATACAACTAATTAAAAGTTTAAGATGATATCCAAATAATTTTAACACAAATTATCTTGTAAAAAAAAAATGAACACAAATTTTAGTAATTTTTTATTATTGTTTTAATGTATATCAAATTTTACATTAATTGGGTATATAAATATTTTGTTTCACACTAGAATTTATTACCTGTCTCGAACTAGTAACGTGCCACACACACTGCCCCGTTGGCTAGACTTCTGAAAATCATCTGAAGCTGGAAAATCACAAGGCCAACTTTGAACTTCCTTGTTCATCTAAGAGGGCAATTTTGGTGGTCTCAGTTAGTACTTAATTAGTAGTGCTAATTCTTTGTTACATTAATGAAACTAAAATTGTCCATAACATAAGGTTAATATGACTCAGGGCACTAATTCTTTGTTGCATTAATGAAACTAAAATTGTCCATAATATAAGGCTAATCTGATTCAGAACCTGATGTTTGGCTTCCTCCCAGAGCTCTAGTGGGTCCTCATGATTCAACAAAGTGTTGAGATAGACAAAAGTTGGGCCGAAAACTTTCTTCCATGGCTCATTTGGCTGGAGTTTAAGAACTATATCCTCTCCTGCGTAATGAGCACTAAGAAACATCTGATAACACATACACAAATATTGAAAACCCTTTGTTTAAACATCTGTAACAGTTTTGCATCATTGAAATTAAACACCCAACAAACAACTTACAGAGTAATTCAATTCTCAATTTTGTCATTGAACTTACACTCTCTTATTTTGTCCTTAAAATATATGAAAATAATAAATATTCTCTATCCGTCTCAT
Source organism: Calophaca sinica (assembly GCA_037113605.1). NCBI lineage: Eukaryota > Viridiplantae > Streptophyta > Magnoliopsida > Fabales > Fabaceae > Calophaca > Calophaca sinica. Next base: position 92,921,648 of record CM073736.1, read on the forward strand.
TAGTTCTCCGTAAGGGATTACTTATAAAACTTTAGGGATTAATTGAATGAATTTCACAAACTTTAAAAATTACTTATTATTTTCATATACTTTAGGGACCAAATAGGAGAGTGTGTGCAAGTTCAAGGACTAAATTGATGGTTTATTTTTTTTTTTAATAAAGAAAAGTTTAGGTGAGTTGGATCCCGGGGACTCACCAGGGTCAGGGAAAACCTCAAGGCTCAGAAAGTGCTTACAAAGGTACTTACATATTACCCACCAATGAGGTCTTCACATTGGCAGAGGGATTCGAACCCATGTTCTTGTAGAATATCAGTCGAATCCTTACCAACTGGTCCAACCAACATTGGCATTCTTTACAACTAGAGTAAACTGGTGGTTTACTCAAACTTATATTATTGGGTGCTACCTACAAACAAGGTTTATGCATTCTTTACAAACAAAAAATGTATACTTACTGCAAGGCTGATGGGGCCAACATGAGAGGTAAGGTTCTGTTTAACGGGGCCACCTGATCGGAACTCATTGCTGGGTATGATTACCCAGAATCCCATGGCTGGATTAGTTTCAGACTCTTGACTTATCCATCCATGCACCTTAAGATCTTTGTTCTCACTTGAGTATTGATACTTGTCATCCACCTTAATCAGTCAATAGCAAGTCTTATTAACCAATTAGAATGAGAATGAACCCCAGTTTTATTCCTTAAGCAAATGAACAAGATACTTTTGTTCTCTAGATAATTTTTTTCTTATCTACATACAAGGATGAGTTTAATTTTTATGCACTGTCAGTGTAAAAATATTTTACACAGTTAACCAATAATATGTTGTCACCTCATTTAAAGATTTTAGAATCATATGATTTGTGTTACTCATTTAAATGATGTCGTAACACATCATTGGATACATGTGTAAAATATTTTTACACCAACAGTATATATAAATTAAATTATTCAAAGATTTGAAGTGATTTCGAATCATTTCTTTTTAAAAAAGATTTTAATTTGTATACACTGTCGGTGTAAAAAATATTTTACCCAACATCGAATCATATGTTGCCACCTCATTTCATGAGTTTAAAACCACATGACTTGTCATACTTAATAAATGATGTGACAACATATCATTGGATGCATGAATAAAATATTTTTACACTGACGGTGCATATAAATTAATTTTTTAAAAAAATAGACATCGAATTGATTTTTGAAAAAAGTGCAACCACCTTAAATTTTATGAGAGGCATTCAAGTCACTCCAGGAGTAACTCCTGTCTGAGTTACTCCGGTTAATATTTCTCAATAGACATCAATTTTCATCAATCGGACCGTCACATTAAAAGTTCTTATTAAGTAGATCAACTCCATAAAACTTCATAAAATTTTAAAAATATTTGATACTTCATCAGATCACTTCGATTCAACGAATACTATACGTTTTAACTTACAAGTAAAATGTTGACCATATGATTATATAGCTATTGATGTTCAATTTATTTAAAATTTGGTATACATGATTATTAACATAATATGACAATATTAAATGGTTGGATTGATAAAATTCAATATCTACAAAGTGATATTAACTGGAGTAACTTAGACAAAAATTACTCCTGGAGTAACTTGAACGTTACTCAAATTTTATATATTTTTCATTTTAATTAGTCTTTAAACTTTTGTAATTATTATAATGCGTTCATTCAAGATTGACTTATTCGTAGCGAATAAATGTTTTTTTTTCTCAGATAAATAATGAATAAATCTTGTGAAAGTCTAAAATATTTTCACAAGGGGTGAGAGAGAGGAGAGAGGGGAGGGAGAGAGTGAGAGGAGAAGGGGGAGAGAGTACAATATTTTCAGTTAAAATATTTTTTTATGATTAAAAATATATTTTATGATTAAAAATAATTTTTTGTGATTAAAAATATTTTTAGTGATTAAAAGTAATTTTTATGGAGGGATTAGATATCCATCCATAAAAAAATTGTTAATGGACGGATTAAGTGATTTTTTTTTAAATGGATGATTGATGGATTAGATTTTTTTAATGAATTTTTAGTGGATGGTAAATGGATTGTTCCAATTCATTCATTAGAATCTATTCAAAAAATTATCCAATCCATCAATTTGCCACCCCTAAGACTTCCCATGGGATTTAATTTTTTTTTATTTTTTATTTTATTAGGAAGTCGGGACTAAGATCTACAACTTCTATTTTTAACTATTTTGTTAACCGTTAGGGCAAAGTCATGACTAGTGGCCATGCAAAATCCATTTTTATGTGTGCAAAATTTGATGGTCCAGGGACGTAAGAGCCGGGATGGCGAGGCAGTGAGGCGGTGGGTCGACCCTGCATCAATTGAAGTGGTATTAAATACACCGCTGCTTGAGGCGGTAAAAGGAGACTCGAGGGTATGGTGGCCTGATCCAAAAAGTCAATATAAGGTGAAATCTGCTTATAAGATTTGCATGGAAAAGATACTTGATACCAATCACTTGAAGGTAGCTAGAAATTGGAATGAAATTTGGACTCTCTTAGTACCACCAAAGGCGAAGAATTTTTCGTGGAGAGCCTGTCGAGATAGCATCCCAACGAGGAGTCAACTAAGAGTGCGTGGTATTGATCTTGATACTCGCTGTCCATGGTGCAACTCGAATGAAGAAATGTTGTGCCACATTCTTCTAAGCTATCCGAAAGCGAGGAGGTGCTGGCGCCAAGTCCATTTGTAGACAATGACCTTGCAACACGTGCGTAATAATGGGTGCTATTTGTGATTTTATTTTCTTGTGTTTACAACAGCTATCCAAGGAGGAAAAACTAGTGGTGGCTATGACGTTGTGAAGTTTATGGAGGAGTAGAAATCACAAAGTGTGGGATGGTGTGGATGAAAGCCCAACTAACATCACATGTCGCAACCAAGCTTGTTTAGAGGAGTGGAGCAAAGCTAGGGAGCAGCCGGCGGTGCGGGACCTAGGAGGTGAGGGGTCTTTGAGTAAGTGGTGCAAACCCCAAAAGGGCTTTGTGAAGTGCAATATTGATTTTTTTTTTTTTGCTGCACATCACAATTGTGATGGCATTGGTTTATGTATTAGGGATGAGTTTGGTTTATTCATGGGTCCAAAACTTGATGGTTCCAACCAATGCTTGAAGTCAAATTGGGAGAAACTTTGGGTCTAAGGATGACGATTGATTGGATGCTGAAGCTAGGCATAGAGGATGTTATATTTGATATGGATTCCAACCTAGTTATTGATGGGCTAAAGTCTACTTCTATTGATGTTACAGAGTTTGAGTCTATTGTCAATGAATGTAGGAAGTTACTCTCATCTTGTTTTAAAAACTCTCATTTAGAGTTCACTAGGAGACATGCTAATATGGTTACTCATAGTCTAAAAAAAGGGTCATATATATGTATATATATATAATCCCAAAGTCTTTTATGATACACGTATTGGGATTTTTATTTTTAATGAAATAAAGCAGATTTCTCTAAAAAAAGAGTTCTACAATATTTCGTCTCTTACTCTCTATGCGCGCGCTAATAAAAAAATGTACCTCTCCTGTGAACTCTGGTTCCACGGGATGGACGAGTAAAACTGCTTCTGGGGGAACTAGTTCTTCTCCTCTTCCGGGTAATCGATCGTCTGGAAGAGGCATGAATCTTTGTCTATTATCCGCCACAACCATGTAATGAAACCTGCATATATATGACCTCAAAAATCATCTTTAATTGTACAAAGCTTATTTACGTGTTTTTGTCAAATATTATCGGTTTGAGGAAGGAACAAGATTTCCCCTAATATATATATAAATATTCATAATTCATAAGGCTACAGGGAACGTGCATACTTGTCTTTTCGAAGCTTATAAACAATCCTGATTTGAGGTATGTTGAAAGCAGGCCACTCCTTCAGGTGTTCAAATATGGCGTAAGAGTAGAAGCCTGATGAATTACGAAGCATCACATACCTGTAGAAGCATTGTAGAAAAAAGTAATTAATCATCATCTTATTTCTCTCAAACGGGTATACAGTCATTTTGGTCCCTAAATACGTGAGACATTGTCACTATAGACCAAAATTACAAAAAATCCCTGAGTGTGTTTTCCGTTAGTAATTTTAGGACTAAACTGACTAACGAAAGATACATTCAAAAACTAAACCGACTAACAAAAGACACATTTATGGATATTATTGTAATTGTAATATATTAAGAGACTATTGTGATAGCGGCTCACACATTCAGGACCAAAGTGACATTTTACCCCAAAATAATTACTGTGGACTAATTTCTTTCTTATTAAGCAATTCATGTAATGGTACCTTTTGTCTATATTTAGGGGTGATTGCTTTCCGTTCAGCGATGTATCCCACATTCTTGTAAATGAGATTTCAACCTGTTCCTCATTTTCCACTATAACATGAAAACTTGTTCCCACGATCCTGCATTTTAATTGCGAATTAACCAGCTCGTGATAACAGTAAACAAGATATCAATTACAGCCAGAGTTACACATATTTTGGTTTATAATAAAGAATCTCTAGTACGATTTAGCTAAAGAAAAAAAAGCAAAAGATTAATTAGCTTAATTTATGAGAGACAATTATAACATACCGCTCAAATGTCCCAGTTGTTCCCGTACTTCCTGCTTCACTCCAAACGACATCCCAATACCTATGAATCCATTGAGGCAAGCAATAACCATATCGCATGAATTGTGAAGAAATTAGAGAAAAGAACATTGATCTAAATCTAAGTTTGTGTGTACCCTCTATTATTCCTTTCGTTAAGAACTTCAAGCAGATTATCAATGCCATTATATTGTATTCTAGTGACAAATCCACCTGGATTGGATAAATACACTTGTAGTATACCATTGTCCATAACCACCTGAAAAACTCGAAGATAATAAAAGTCTCAAGCTAATTCAATTTGATATAAATTCAAAACATTATCCCCAAATTTAACTCTACATGTAATGAAGAAAACAATATATGTCTTACATGATTGTCTTTGATACGCAACTGCACTGCTTGTGAGGACATGTTGAAGGATCTTCACTATAGTTGTTGCTATATTTAGTCTTACAATGTATTTTTGCTTGCTTTATTTGTTATATAGGTTCTTGAGTTCGTAAGAGTTTCAATTTGGTTTGGTTTTCACGGTCAATTCTTTACTCAATCGCCACTGTAGCCGTGTACGTTTAGGATTAATGTGGGGACAAAATTGAAGCTGAAGCAATAGAATATATAACAACCATATTTGATGTCCCAACTAATTAACATCACCAAATATACCAAATTGGGTTTGTTGAGATGGTTAGTGGTCACGACTTCCGGTGAGGAGAACAAAGTCTAAATTTCAAGAGTGACCAATTTGAGAGACTAAAAAAACAATGATTAATTCCCTTGATCAATGAGGCAATCGAAAAAATATATGTAAGTGCTGTGTGTGGACACTGGGAGTGCGCGTTCTAATCCGCAATGCTCTATTTTTCCCCTCTTCCCCTTACCATCTATATTAGACCAAAAAAATCACTTAAAACGAAGATTAGTCTCATAGCCAGTTCAAAAGGTCGAAGCTATGCGATACCCAGTAAACCCATTGGGGAGCTAAAAGCCCTGATTACGGTGGTTCTGGAAAAAAATCACCAAATATATGTGTCCCCAAGATTCAATTTCCGTGATCAAATATATTTCCTTGAATTTTTATTACAGCTTATTAGAAGATTACTTGAACTCTTTTTCCTTTTTCTTACATGGAAGGTAAAATGCTGTTCTTTAACTGACAGCAAAAGTGAGTGAAGATAAGAACATATTCTATACATCAAAAAGAAAAAAATTAGCCAAAATTAAGGAGAGACAGAGCACGAGAATTGGAGAAAGCGTCACACGATAGAGAGGGAAGCTGCCAATAAGCCAGACTTTGAGAGGTTGATTGACTTACTCCGACAAAGCCATAATCTTTTGGAAAGAAATTTGTGCTTCTTGCTTGAGTTAGATTTAGACAGCATAGATCCCTTACTTAGCATACGTAGGTGCTCTGTACATCAATGTTGTATAGGCAATGAAGTACATAAATCCCTAATATCAATATACTATTCACTACAACAGAGTAAAAAAATGGCGCCACCTTAAACAACGCTTCTTTCTAAAAGCGTCGGCTAAAATTATGAGTGGGACTTTACTAGCGTATTCTAGAATAAGCGCTAGTTAAAACGAACAAATAGACAGCGCTTCTTCGGTGAAACGCTACTAAAAATTCGCATGAGGATATCGCTAGCGCTTCCTCCAGGAAGGGCTATCAATTATCTGATCTTCACTAGCGCTTCTCTAGGAAAGCGCTATCTATGATTTGAGAACTAGACTTCACTAGCGCTTCTCTAAGGAAGCGCTAGCTAATATCTTACCTGATTACTATATTTTAACCTTCCCTCCCACGCGTTCCCTCATTAAATTTCCCTCTGTCGTTCTGAAACCTTATTTCCTCCCACGCGTTCCTCTTAATCTCTTCCCTCCCACGCCATCTCTCCCTCGACCTCCTCCACTCCATCTCCCACACCCTCCACGATGCCATTTCCCTTCACTCCCCAGAGCCTCCTAGACTCCCTCCTCGCCACCCTCGACTGCCATCTCACTGACTGCGATGTCCTTTTCCGCAGCGGAGTCCTCCTCATTGCCCGTTTGCAAATCGGGTCCCCTGAATCCAGAGCCACTCCCCCCATTCTCTTCCCCTTTTTCGAATCCTCCCTCTTCTTCTTCTTCTTTCCTTCATCCCCCACCATTAAACCCTAACCCTAACCCTAATCCAGATGACCGCGGTAGCCACTCCTTCTTCCTCTTTTCTCCTCCTTTTTTCTTCTATCAACCCTAACCCAAGAGAAACAACACATCTTGCTGGATAATGAAGTATAGGAATTGTGTCTTGTTGGCTAAAACTGTTAGAATTTTACAAAAGGATGTTCATGTTTTAGACAACAAGACACAATTGCCTATAATTCATGTGATAGGCAATTTATTCAAATTTAGGTGATAAGCATTTGCTTTGTTTTTAGCTTGGGATTTGTCTGGCACCTTTGAGTGGACACCACCTCTGTGAGTAATAGTAGAAATTTGTTCATTTGTTAATAAGTTTGGTTTTTTTTTGGGAATTATTTATTTGTTGGATTAAAAAATTTACTTGTTTTATTTCCGGTGGATGGTGTGAGAAACTGACAACAAGAACCTAACTCATGTGATAGGCATTCGCTCTGTTCTTAGCTTGGGATTCGTCTCGCAGCTTTGGGTGGACACCACCTCTGTGAGTGTCTATATTGTATTTGAATTTGAATTAGAAACTCGATCTTCAAAACCCTAAGTAAACTTGCTATCGCAACTGTTAATTTTAGTGTTTAATGGATTGTCAAATTATAGATTGAGTGGAAAACTATTTTGTTGATGTTTTGGTATGTAGGTAGCACATCTTTGTCAAAAGCTCCTTGTTTCATTTTACTATATACTTGCATGTTTGTATACTTGCTTGTTTTGGGTTTAGACACTTTAGAGATGGATTCAACTTTCTTATTTTCATTATTTTCTTGGAATGCAACTGATACAGAAATCCATCTTTCCAAACTAAATGCACCGTCCACCAGTTACTTTGAACCATTTCAGAATTTTCTTGTAATCACTAAATGCTTCAAATGATTCTAGATTTTTCTGTATTTTGATAGCCCTCCTAGAATAGTATAAATAGCCATACTACTTTTTGTGGTCACAGGTACATATCAAATCATGACACAACTTGGAATGGATGTCAATCTGTCCCTCCACAAAGCTGGAGTTACATCTTCATCATCTATATGTTTCATATCCGTTTGCTTTTTATGCTCAACGTTTTTAGAATGCAGTTGTTCCTATTTTAAAATAGGAACAACTGCATTCTAAAAACGTTGAGCATAAAAAGCAAACGGATATGAAACATATAGATGATGAAGATGTAACTCCAGCTTTGTGGAGTTACATACTTAAAAATTATAATCATACACCTAAGGTTTAGAAGAAGTAGCGTTTTGTATAAAGTCAAACCTTCATTTTCTAATGCTACCTTTGAGAATATATTTATATCATAAAATCATATTTTTTTTTAATATAAGTATGGGGTTAACAGATGGTGTCTAGACTGGTCGAATGATTATTATTTATATACATCTTGGTGACACTTGATATCCGAATTTGTCAATACCTTCCTTAGATGGAAACAAAATAATTGTCAAGTAATCAAAAAAAAAAATACACACCAATAAGAATAAGAATCATTAAAATTGGAAGATTTCGGTCACAATAGATGCAGTACATAATACAATTTGATCAAGTTTTGTATATCAATATTGTAAATCAAGGTCAAATTGTAAATAATGCGTAAGTTTAGAATAAAATTAATTCGGATATGAAGCAAATCATTAAATTCTGTATAATTGTGTGTATTGATATAAACAATATAAACAATGATTTATTGGTTTCCAAATTTCAAATCTGTGCTGATATAAGAAAATCAAATAAATTAGCCCATGATTCACATGACTTGTGTTGTGGAATGGAATGCACTAAGTTTGACTTGTGAATATTATTTTAATTGCTAAATCATTTGTAATAATTACGGAATATTATTTTAAGCGGCTTGTGCCATGCACGAGATAATTGACATTGGTAGAATAGAGATATTTAATGTGAAAAATAAATTATTATATTTTATAGATGTTATCAATAAGGAAAAAAGGACAATAATTTGTATAAAAAATATTAAGATTTTAAATTTTAAACTTGTACAAAAATGCTCATTCTTGTGAATTAACTTAAATTTACTTTTAAGTGTAAATTATCCACTGCTTATCATGTTAAATTGTATTCCCACGTGTAATGTTTTATCAATGATTTCTATATTAATCAATTTACATATAGATATTAATTTTTTTTTGTAAAATATTGCGTTGAATGTAATTTACCGTTAATTCTCTTGTAAAATGTTCATCCCCGTGTTGCGTTGAATATAGTAAACTAATTCTCTTAAATATATCACATCAATCATGAAGTATATATAATCTTGTCACATGCATGAACAAAAGCAAATATCAAAAACTGATTAGAGAAAATAGCTGTTATCGTCCTAATGAAAATTATGAAATAAGAGGCCTTATAATTGGAGAGTTACGAAGAGCAATACAATTCCATATTTTACATTAAGTTCTTGCATGTCAATAAACTCCAGTTTCCTTCTCCTCTCTGAGACAAAACCCTTAGAGGGTAAAGATGTTACCCTTTGGGGGAAGAGAAGGTATATCGAGCAAATAATAATTAACATAAAGAGGATTATATACACATATTACAAACTGAAACAGAACTACATCAAGTAGAATAACATTGTCCTAATATGAAGAAAGCACAAAGAAAAAGAAATAGGATTAATAACACAATCCTATTGGTAATCAACTCAAAGTCCAGATCAAAGTTGTTATATTTAAAACACAGAACAATATAGACAAACAAGATTTTCAAATTGTAAATAGTTAAAGGTGTGGTAAGAGCAGGTTCATAATGAATCAACTAATTAATTTAATATTCTTTGATGGGAAGAAAATGGTTAGGACCTTCTAAACGAATATAGTCATACATTATCCCTTGGAAGAGGGCCAAGGGGCCAGTAGCCATAGTTTGTGTTAGAAATATAGTGTTATCGCCTTTCCATAGCGTTAGACCTGGCACATCAACGTTGAATAGCCAGTAGAGCCCATGAATTCCATGTCTAGCTATTGCATTGTCCTTCCCAATCACCCCCGTAGTAAATAGTGGAGGATCTTGTTTTTGATCATTCACTCTAACCTTTGAAATTCCAAACCAAAAACATCATGGGAAGAGACATGGTAACAGAAAGTTAAAAGCAATTGAACAAATTCATGGTTACTTAGGAGTAGGACAACTACTAAAAGTTTTTGATGAGGTTCCAAACCTGTAATTCAGAGACATTTGCACTTGCAAGTGCCAATCGCAATTTATAGATTCCACTTGCCTCTACTGCATCAAGGTTGAACTTAATTTGCCATGTAGTTCCTTGGTAACTGCCATCATCTTTCTTCCTGTATTTCATGCATATAATAACAATTAATCTTTCTATCATAGAAACCCCATAAAAAAGATCCACAAACATGGTCACAGGGGTCTAAATGTTTATAATAGTTCAATAATAGAAATAATCACACATAGTCCAATATTAAAAGAAATTACATGTATCAATAAATGTTGTTCGATCTTTGAAATCTAAGGATCTGATTGGTTTGAGAAAACGTTTATTGTTTCCATTTCTTGTTGTCACTTTTAATTGCCAAACCTGTTCTCATCATACATATCTTTGAAAACAGAAAACAAAGTGAAAATTGAGAACAGTTTTATAATTAAAAGTGAAAACAGGATATAAAACACAGGAAATGTTTTCTCATACGAAACAAACCTAATTAATCCAAATTGTACAAAATAAGTTATTATGCATGTGCACGAAGATCCAAGTTCAGGTAGTAATTTCTTGAAAGATTGTACCTGGTGACTTGTGCAAAGAACCAATCTTTTGTGTAGTCACTGACACCAACTGTATAAATCAAATCTTCATTTGGGTATAATTCAGCATATCTTTCCCACAAGCCATACTGCCTGAACCTATCATCATAGACGGCGGTTTGGTGGGAGCTCAAAGATAAACAAAATGTGGAACCTTCAAGGTTACTCCCTCTGTTCCAAAATATTTGATATTTAAGGTTGTGACACACCTATTAAGAAATTATTAAATTGTATATACCTAGATCAAAATATCCTTATTTAATCATGCCTAAAAACTATGTAATGTGATCATTCTCATTAATGAGTAGTTAACTATTGGTTTGGTAACTACAATAGTCTCGTAATAAGCTCATAGTATTAATTAGAATCAATGGTATTTGGAAAAAATGCATTAATTTAGTCTTGGATTTGTAAAATATCAAAAGTTTTGGAACAAAACTAAAATGTTAAAATATAAAATGTTTTGAAACGGAGGAAGTAATTTATTTATTATTTATGTAAGGAATGACTTACTTGTCTGGATGGTTGACATAAAGCTTGTTTATGTACTTTGGATTAGGATCAGGAACATAGAACTTAGCAGCAGAGCGATCGGGAGTGCCAATCTCCCATAATGTTGGACCATCTCGTGGTGGCCCATAAATAATGTCACCAAGGTTTATTTCACAACCTGCATGTTCCATTGTTCTTATAGTATTGACTGAAATATAAACAATTTGACATTTGTCTGTAAAGTATAAAATTAAAGACTTTTAAATTTTAATAATATGTTAAGATCATGTACTTTATGTTATATTAATTATTATGCATATACTCTTTTTCGTGTATTTTACAAAACAAGTTTACTTTAAAGAAGCCTTATCTGCGTATATAGGTGTAATAAGCCATTTTGGTCTCTGAATGTGTGAGGTGCTGCCACTATAGTCACCGAATGTAATAAAATTACAAAAATATTCCCGAATGTGTTTTTCTTTAGCCAATTTGATCTTCAAATGTGATTTTTTTTAGTCAATTTGGTCCTCAAACGTGTTTTTTGTTAATCAGTTAGTCTCTAAAGTTACTAACAGAAGAGACATTCTAGGATGTTTTTAAAATTTTGACACATTCAATGACTATAGTAGCAATGTCTCGTATATATGCAGTGATAAATTAATGGCCATAGCTATAGAAGAACCTGGGTTTATTTTGAGGACAAGATTGTTCCAATATTCTCCAATGAAACCTGGAACCCATGCGTAGAGATTGTAATCCCCACTCTGTATATTATTGATTGAAAAGTACCCTTCCTCGTTTGCTCTGCTCCAAAATTGGTATCCCTGACCAAAAAGGCGTTGTGAATTAAAATTACTGCCCAATCACTACTTGCACCCCTTAGTCTAAAGTGTTTCATGAACCATTTAAGAATAGAACTCAAATTTTGTGTTGTTTAACAAGTCTACGCTACTTTAGTTTTTAAACCTTGCATTCTCTTTGCCAGGATCCAGCTTCTCCTGGTGGTGCCAATCCTACGAATGCGCCTTGTGCTATCATGTACTCTTCACTTAAGCACCTGAAATTTGTCATTTTGAGAGCTTAGAAAGCTGCACTTTCATTATTGAAACGATAGTACAATTTTTGCACTAGTATAGTATTAGATTCAACTAATTAAAAGTTTAAAATAATATTCAAATAATTTTAAACACAAAATTTAATACTTTTTGTTATTGTTTGACTTAAATATGTTTTTGATCGTTATAATATGTCCAATTTTTCATTTTAGTCCTTATAATAATTTTTGTTTGAAATAGTCCCTTCAATATTTTTTGTTTCTTTTTGGTCCTTATGTTAATTGCTGAGGTAACAAACGAAAGGCCAAATTAGAGGGACTAAAACCTAAAAATAATCATATTACAAGGACCAAACAAGTCAACTCAAACCAAAATTTTATAAAGACTAATTGCAAAATGTTGTAATTTTCAAAGGACGGATCAAGAACCGAAACAAAAAAATATATTCTAAGGACCTTTCAAACAAAAAAATTGTAAGGACTAAAATGAAAAATATGGTATAATAATATTACACTGACCAAAAACATATTTAAGCCTTATTAATGTATATCAAATTTTAGATTAACTGGGTCTATAAATATTTTGTTTCACATTCAAATATACTTACCTGTCTCGAACTAGTAACGTGCCACACACACTGCCCCGTCGGCTAGACTTCTGAAATTCATCTGAAGCTGGAAAGTCGTAGGGCCAACTTTGAACTTCCTTGTTCATCTAAGAGGCCAATTTTTGTTGTCTCAGTTAGTACTTGGTACCAATTCCTAGTTATATTATCTTTCTAAATTTAACCAGGTTTTCTACCTGTACACCTCTTTTTTCTACAAGCACACTTTGTTTTCTGAAAATTAATTTTCAGAATACATTTTAATACTTTTCAAAAAAGGAAAAAAGTATTCTAAAAACTAGTTTATGAAAAACTACGGGGTGCGTGTGGAAACAAAGTGGGGTGCGGGTAGTGATGGCCTTTAACTAAATATTCTCCATAACATAAGGTTAATTAATCATCCAATGTTTTAAAAACAGAACTAGAGATCGAACAGGCAAGACCTCTTGGTTCAATTGGTTCATTCGGCTCAATCATGGTTGAACCAGGTTGATCCGGATGACTAATAAATAAATAAATAAATAAATAAATAAATATTAAAATTGAAGAAAAAGTAAATAAAAAATTAAAAAATCATTTCAATTAGCGGTTCAATCCGATTCTGGTGGTTCAACTAGACTGTGGTTCAAATGAGGTTGAACCACTTGTCGAACTGGCCAGTTTCCGGTTCAACCGGTTGAACCGGCCGGTTCGATTCGGTTTTCAAAACACTGGGTTAATTGATTCTGGACCTGATGTTTGGCGTCCTCCCAGAGCTCTTGTGGGTCCAACGAAGTGTTGAGATAGACAAAAGTTGGGCCGAAAACTTTCTTCCATGGCTCATTTGGCTGGAGTTTAAGAACTATATCCTCTCCTGCGTAATGAGCACTAAGAAACATCTGACAACACATACAAAAATATTGAAAACCCTTTGATTAAATATCCGTAACAGTTTTATGTACCCAAAAAAAAAAGAAAAAGAATATCTGTAACAGTTTTGCATCATTGAAATTAAGCACCCAACAACAACAACTAATATTAATGTTTGTGCATTCTTTACAAACAAAATATGTACTTACTGCGAGGCTGAAGGGGCCCACATGGGAGGTAAGGTTCTGTTTAACAGGGCCACCTGATCGGAACTCATTGCTGGGTATGATTACCCAGAATCCCATGGTTGAATTAGTTTCGGACTCTTGACATATCCATCCATGGACCTTGAGATCTTTGTTCTCACTTGAGTATTGATACTTGTCATCCACCTTAATCACTCAATAGCAAATTTTATTAACCAAATAGAATAGAATGAACCGCTGTTTTACTATTTCTTAAGCAAATGAACAAGATACTTTTGTTTTCAAAATAATTTTTTCATTAACTGCATTTATGGATTTGAAGTGATGTTCTTTTTAAAAAATAGACATCGAATTGATTTTTGACAAAAGTGCAATCACATTAAATTTTACATATTTTTCATCTCAATTAGTCTTTAAACTTTAGTATGTTCATTCAAGATTGACTTTTGTTTGCTTAGTAATAATGACTTTAGTAATTATTTATAGTGAATAAATCTTTTCTTCTTTCTGACAAACATAGTGAATAAATCTTGTGAAAGTCTAAATCATTGGTTCATATTTTTTACTTTAAAAAATGATCTAATTTTAATTTATTAAATTAAAAAATTAGATTGTTTGAGGTTTTGTCTTATTTGCTTTTTTAAAATTTGGTTTGATAAATTTAGATATTAGATGATATGATTTTTAAAATGAAAAGTGTGAGTTAAAGTTTTTAGATTTAGTCGGAATGAAATGTTAAGAATTAATTGGTTTTTTATCCTAATGGTATAATTTGACCCCAAAATTACGCTTTTGGGGTAACTTTAACTTTAATTACGCTTTTCGGGTAAGTCGTGATTGTGGGCCATGACTTCCCATGGGATTTAATTTTTTTATTTTTATTTTATTAGGAAGTCGGGACTAGGATCCATGACTTCCATTTTTAATTTTTTTTTTAGGGCAAAGTCGTGACTAGTGTCCACGACTTCCTATCTTTCTTTTTATTTTTTAGGGCCAAGTCATGAATGTGACTCACAAATTTATCCTTTTTTTTTTTTTAGTTTTAACTTGTGAGTTTCTGATGCCATGCGAGTTTCAAGGGATGTGAAGTAAAGCATGTGAGATTCTTTGGCTTGTGAGATTCTTTTGGCAAAGTATGTGAAATGAGTTTGATTGCTCCATGCATGGGCTGTGTATATGCACCACATGGAAAAAGTGAAGGAAATAATAAAGAAGGGGTGGGCAAGATATTCTCACCGACTGAGAACCGATGCACCCGAAAAAATACATGCATCTGGGTGGATACTGTCGGGTCACTAGGTCTGTAAAATGGTTTGGAACGAGTAATCTCGGGCGGTTCGGATTTGTTTAAAAAATACCGTCAAAAACCAAATCCGACCGATATATAGAGAACTCTTACAAAAATTTCACGCCGCGTGAAGTGAACTGCCTATTTGCATCAACCACCTTTCTTCTAAAGTTATATTGTATTAGTTTCTGATGTCACTAGACCTGCAGTTGCACTTGCGGCTATAGTAGTATCTAAGAAAGCCTCTTGCTTTGTTTTTAAACTAGGACTAGGATAATCAGTCAGCATTTTACTACCTCTTGTCCTATTTATAAGAAACAAATGAAGTCTTTTTCTTTATCCTAAATATAAGAAACAAACCATCATTTTCAACCATATTAATGGTACTTTTCTATATTTGCCATTTTTTACTATGAGACTAATTTACAATATTTGCCAATTTGCCATTAATTATCTCTCTCCCTCTCTCATTTATTACAAGGGGTAATTTTGAAAAAAATTAAAAATATGACATCATTAATTGAGATTTACCCATTTTAATACGAGTAGAGATCTTCTTCATTTCTCAAAAGAAATGGAGATCTCCATTACTATAGTTTTGGGTGTGTAATTGCATATAAATGCATAATTAATGTCACTATTTTAAAAATATATGTATTTATACACCTAAAACTATAGTAATGGAGATCTCCATTTCTTTTAAGAAATAGAGAGGATCTCTACTCTTCTAATAAACCTCCTTGGTCATCGGGATTTTGTCCTATATTTCTTATATATAGGACAGGAGGTAGTATTATTTTGCTTGTAAAGTACCGAGGTGTGAGCTGTAAAGCACAAACTATAGAAAGAGAATATCAAAAACACAAATGGGCATTGGAAATGGACAGATGCATGTGAAGGCATGGTAATGGGATGATATAGCCTAGATATTAGCTAGCCGCGTGTGAACTCAAACTACAAAAGAGTTCACCTTCAAACTGTTGCCACATCTCCGCCGGAAATCATATACCACCGCATGAGAAGCACCACCATGCGAGGGACCCAACCTCATAAGCCACCTGGAACACCAACAGAACGAAGCCTCCCCAATCGTCACAGCCTCTCAACTCCTCACCGACAGAACCCACAACCTCTTTCATCTCGTGGCCTTCTTTCTCTGTCGTGACATGGTCCGCTGCATCATCGGAAGTAGCCTTGTTCTCTTCCCCTAAGCCACGACAACCACTATCATTCCATTCATCTCTCTCTCTTTCCCTAGCGGCCATAGCTTCCAGAGACTCGGGCCTAAAGAGCCAACCCAATATTACAACAGAAAAGTCTAAAAAAATGATTGGGCCAAAATGAAATGACCAGACCTGCTTCAACCCGACTGTTCCACCCGCCCAACCCGCGACCCACCCAAACCTAGTAGGCAACTGGACGAGATTGGGCCAAGAATAACATTGTTCGGTTTTAGTCGGATTTGGTTTTTTGGGCCCGAACCTGACCAAATCCGACCGATGCCCAGACCTTATAAAAATGCATGTGCCAGAAGAAACAAGCTTTTGGAAAAAGGTGTATATAAGTGGACAACTTTTGCATGAATATGGTGGAGAGAATAACAAAATGGAAATTCTGCAAAAAGTGGTAAAGACCACTTCAATTCATGCGCAAATAATGCGTAAAGTCTGGGTAAAATCGTGAGTCAGATTCACGACTTAGCCCTAAAAAAGGAAAAAAAAAAGAAGGAAGTTGTGGACACTAGTCACGACTTTGCCCTGACAATTTAAAAAAATAATTAAAAATGGAAATCGTGGATCCTAGTCCTGACTTCCTAATAAAATAAAATAAAATAAAAATTAAATTAAATCCCATGGCAGGTCTTGTTCCCAATCACGAGTTACTCTAAAAATGTAATTAAAATTAAAATTACCCCAAAAGCATAATTTTTGGGTCAAATTACACCATTGGGGAAATTAATTGAGATGAAACTGAAATTGAAGATATTTATTTGCAAGAGATATTGGGTTCAAGATGGCATAATAATTTGCATCAATTCTTTAATCACAAAGATGTACTTAGTTTCTCAATCATAAAAAGTTAATGTTAATTTGGTCTTACAATAATACAAGTTAACATCAATCTACTCCTCCAATTTTTCAAAATGTATAAGACGAAATAATCATGGTTTAGAGATTATTTTATATCGAAATTCTTTAGGAAAAATAATCATATTTGTATCCTTGAAAGCTAAAGTGTGTGTATACAGGGATAACATCAATTGCCATATTGTGTCAAAACTTTACATTATAACACTTAATAGTTTTTTTAGAATGTTAAATTATTATTTTTTATCCGGGAATGGACCTGAGGTATTCCCATAGTCGGTAGCCGTAAGACTAACCTCCCGAGATTGTAGAGTACCAGTTAAGGGACAACTCCTCTCCCTACAGATACAATACTATTCCTATTATTAGGATTCGAATTCGAACCCAAGACATATGATTAAAGAGCTTGAGCTACTAGCCACTTAGACCACACTTGTGGTTTGTAGAATGTTAAATTAATTAATATAACTAAAAGTTTTTGTGAAATAAATTAAGTTTGCAAATTTTCATATAATTTAGAAATTAATTGATATTTATCAAATTATCTTATTTTACTGTATAATATATTTAAAATTTAAATAAATATCTATTACTTAATAATATATTTACGAATATCTAAATTATATTTCTATGGCTCAAAGTGTTCTCAATTTCAATAAGAAAGCAAGAAGGGGCGATCTCATCCAAAAAAAAAAAAGTCATAAAGTTCACATGCAACTCAAGGACTTTATGCAAGTTATTTTTCGAATTAAATATAATTTTCAATTTTGGTCTCCCAAAATTTTTTGTTCTCATTTTCCTTCTCAGCTTTTTTTTTTCATTCAAAAAAAAGATTCACTAGCTTTTACACAACTTCTCTTACCTTCAGAGTTAGCTACATGGATTAAAGTTGACACATTTTTAGAAATAAGAGAAAAAAAATGAGACGAATTTTTTTGGGAACCAAAAAAAGTTTACCATATTCTTTGAGAGATTCAAAAATGTTTAAGCCTTATTTTTCTTATTTTCAAGTTGTACATTTCTAGACGCAGATTCATTGCATTAACTGCACCACACAGTAATTAATCTTGGCGATTACTTTGAGATCGGACAGCTCACATTACACCTTTATCAAATTAGATTTATATAATTTCTACTATTGATTTTAGATCGGACGATTTGGGAATGGACTCCCTGCCTTTAAATCGGAAAAGTCATCATAAATTTAACGTATTTTATAAGAGAAAAAAGTGAGAGAGAAAAAAGAGATCAGATAGGAAAAAATAAGGACAAAGATACGACTTTCCCACCGTAAAAATGGGGAATCCATTTCCCAAACCGTTTCCATTTGGTCTCTCTCTCTCTCTATACATATGCACGCTCTGATAAAAAAAAAGTACCTCTCCTGTGAACTCTGGCTCCACGGGATGGACGAGCAAAACTGCTTCTGGGGGAGCTAGTTCTTCTCCTCTTCCGGGTAATCGATCGTCTGGGAGAGGCATGAATCTTTGTCTATTATCCGCCACAGCCATGTAATGAAACCTACATATGTATGACCTCAAAAATCATCTTTAATTGCACAAAGCTAATTTACATGTTTTTGTCAAATATTATCGATTTAAAGCAGAAACAAGATTTCCCCCAATATAGATATAAATATTCATAATTCATAAGGTTACAGGGGACCGTGCATTTACTTGTCTTTTCGAAGGTTATAAACAATCCTAATTTGAGGTATGTTGAAAGCAGGCCACTCCTTTAGGTGTTCAAATATGGCGTATGAGTAGAAGCCCGACGAATTTCGAAGCATCACATACCTATAGAAGCATTGTTGAAAAAAGTAATTAATCATCATCTTATTTCTCTCAAATGGTAAACAGTCATTTTGGTCCTTAAATACGTGAGGCTTTCTCACTATAGGCCATGCATATATTGAAATTACAAAATTATTTTCGAGTGTGTCATACGCTAGTAATTTTAAGGACCAAACGGACTAACGAAAGACACATTGGATGACCAAAGTGACTAATGAAAGCCACATTTAGGGTTGTTATTGTATTAATTTTGATATATTCAGGGACTATTATGATAACGTATTGCATGTTCAGGGACAAAAATGACCTTTTACTCCAAAATAATTACTAACGGTGGAGTAATCTCATTCTTATTAAGCAATTCATGTAATGGTACCTTTTGTCTATATTTAGGGGTGATTGCTTTCCCTTCAGAGATGGATCCCACATTCTTGTAAATGAGATCTCCACCTGTTCCTCAGTTTCCACTATTACATGAAAACTTGTGCCCACGATCCTGCAATTTAATTGCGAATTAACCAGCTCGTGATAACAGTAAACAAGATATCAATTACAGCAATAGGTAACATATTTTGGTTTATAATAATAATAAAGAATCTCTAGTAAGATTTAGCTAAAGAAAAAAAGCAAAAGATTAATTAGCTTAATTTATGAGAGACAATTATAACATACGGCTCAAATGTCCCAGTTGTTCCTGTACTTCCTGCTTCACTCCAAACAACATCCCAATACCTATAATGAATCCATTGAGGCAAGCAATAACCATATCGCATGAATTGTGAAGAAATTAGAGAAAAGAACACTGATCTTAATCTTAGTTTGTGCCTACCCTCTATTATTCCCTTCGTTAAGAACTTCAAGCAGATTATCAATGCCATTGTATTGTATTCTAGTGACAAATCCACCTGGATTGGATAAATACACTTGTAGTATACCATTGTCCATAACCACCTGAAAAACACTCGAAGATAATAAAAGTCTCAAGCTAATTCAATTTGATATAAATTCAAAATATTATCCCCAAATTTAACTCTACATGTAATGAAGAAAACAATATATGTCTTACATGATTGTCTTTGATACGCAACTGCACTGCTTGTGAGGACATGTTGAAGGATCTTCACTATAGTTGTTGCTATATTTAGTCTTACAATGTATTTTTGCTTGCTTAATTGTTATATAGGTTCTTGAGTTCATAAGAGTTTCAATTTGGTTCGGTTTTCACGGTCAATTCTTTACTCAATCGCCACTGTAGCAGTGTACGTTTAGGATTAATGTGGGGACAAAATTGAAGCTGAAGCAATAGAATATATAACAACCATATTTGATGTCCCAACTAATTAACATCACCAAATACCAAATTGGGTTTGTTGAGATGGTTAGTGGTCTCGACTTCCCGTGAGGAGAATGAAGTCTGAAATCCAGGAGTGATCAATTTGAGAGACTAAAAAAACAATAGTTAATTCCCTTGATCAATCAGCCAAACCGAAAAAATATATGTAACTGTTGTGTGGACACTGAGAACACGGGCTCGAACCTCGCAACGCTTTACTTTCCGCCTCTTTCCCTTACCATTTGTACTAGACCAAAAAAATCACCTAAACCGAATATTAGTCTCATAACCAATCCAAAGAGTCGAAGCCATCCGATACTCCAGTAAACCCATTGGGGAGCTAAAAGCCCTGATTACGGTGAGTTCCTAAAAAAAAAGTCACCAAATATATGTGGCCCCTATTAAAGATTCAATTTACGTGATCAAATAGATTTCCTTAAATTTTTATTACAACTTATTAGAAGATTACTTGAACTCTCTTTCCTTTTTCTTACATGGAAGGTAAAATGCTTTTCTTTAACTTAAAGCAAAAGTGAGTGAAGATAAGAACAAATTCTATACATCAAAAAGAAAAAAATTAGATAAATAGTTCGTTTGTTTCGAATTATTTATAAAAAATCATATTTTTTTTTAAAAGAATCACTTTTAAGATTTTTTATTCGTTTGTTTCAGTTTATGAAAATAATCAGAATCTAAAAATAATCTAAAAATTGATTACAATGAGAAGCTAATGAATGTAAAAATGAGAGAAAAGATTAAAAAAATAATATTTATCATTATAAACACACAAATTAGCTTCTATTTTACTTAAAATTGTTTAAAAAATAATTTCTAAATTATTTTGTATAAAAATCACTTTTTCTAGATAATTTCCAATGTTTTTTTTTATTTCATTCTGATAAAGAAAAAACAAACTAGCCCAAATTAAGGAGAGACAAAATGCGAGAATTGGAGAAAGCGTCACGCGACAGGGAATCAGCCAATAAGCTAGACTTTTTGACTTACTCCAACAAAGCCACAATCTTTTGGAAAGAAATTTGTGCTTCTTGCTTGAGTTAGATTTAGATAGCATATATCCCTTCCTTAGCATATGAAGGTGCTCTGTACATCAATGTTGTATAGGCAATGAAGTACATAAATCCCTAATATCAATATACTATTTTTCCCCAAATAAAACACATACATAAACACAAAAACAGATACAACTATGTTATTTGAACAATAAATTGGGACACCTAAAAGCGACAACTATTTTGCTAGTTAACGCAGTTCACACACGTAGTTAATAAAGTGCTGAACTTGGTTAATAGATATACTTAAGTGTCGCAACTCATTAACCATTAACTGAATTTTATTAACTATAATTTTAAACGTCATTAACTATAATTTTTAGGTGTTCAAAATCTTGTCGTGGTTAATGAAATTCAGTTTGTGGTTAGTGAGTTGCAACACCTATATATCCATTAACTAAGTTCAATACTTCATTAACCACGTGTGTGAACTACGTTAACTAGCAAAATAATTATCCATTTTAGTGTCCCAATTTATTCTCCAAATCACCTTTCTCAACACCGATATGTCCTGCGGAAGAGAAATTGCTTCTGATTCTAATTCCTTTCACACTTGTGTTGTTACTATAAGACCGAATGCAAGTGCCTTCTACAGGTTAATTACTTTAATAATTACTCCTAATAAAATACATAAAAAGGGAAACCCATCAAAGAAGGAAAACTAAATGCATGATGGGAGCAGCGTATTGATAAGACGTTGGTGGCAATTTGGCAAAGTGGATATAGTGCCTGCTTGATAGGCGCCTGCAATTTTAATGAAGTGGTCATGTAAGTTGTTAATTAACGCAATTGGCGGTGCTTGCTTAGTTCATCTTCGCGCAATTCCATGTCTCGCTAGCTACTCAAATGCAACAACTTTTTAATTCTCTCCTAAAAGTTTGTCTACAATTTGTATTATTTTTTTTTTCAAATTACCCTTAAATTTATAGGCAAAATGGGATATTCATCCTCCTAAGAAAAATTTTATCTTGATAAATCACTTCATTTATTATTTAATGACAAAAAGTAAATTAAATAAGTATATTATGTTAAAAAATTAGTTAATGCAAAAGATAATTTAAAAAAAATCTTATAAAATGAGACAAATAAACTACTCAAAAAATTCCTATATTTTGGGACGGAGTGAGCACTTTAAATCATAATTATGTCTTTCATGTTTATTATCATTTACAGAACTCTTAGATTTTACACAATAATTAAGAAATACGATTAATATGTTAGATTTCACAAAAAATACAACAAGATTTCGTAATATACCATTTATCTCTCATATTAATTACAAGAACTAAAAAAGAAAAACACGTTGATCAAAAAATATATTAATAATGACTAAGGATATAATAAAAAAATAATTAATGCTTTATTGATATTATAAAATAATAATCAAAATGAGACAATATTTTACTAAAACGTCAAACAAAATGGGATAGAGGGAGTAATTTCTTGAGATTTAACATAAACACCCCCTCAAAGAAAAATCACAGAACATTTTGCAAATTCAGACCATATTAATTACACCATATGGGGACATTAGCATTTGTGCTTGAATTTTTTTTTTTCATCAAATGCAGAACTATAGTCGTCATTTTGAATAGTGTATATAATTATTCAACATTTGTTTAAAATAGTAGATGCAATACAATCAGAAATAGTTTTCGTCAAAAAAAAAACATTTATTTATTTATATATAATGACAATGCCGATGTGTTATAATACACTAGCAAAAGTACATCTCATAAAGATAAAGCAAATTTGCAAAATCCTAAAGTGTTTCCTCTGTTGTTAATGCACCTCACTGGGCTCTCCCTTCCTCTGTAGAAAAATAGATCCCAGTATAACTGCAATACCAGTGATGGCAATTGTGAAAAGAAGACGTCTAGTTGAGAACTCATTCCGATGCGGCGGCGGCGGCCTTCTTCTTCGAACACCTTCCTCTCTTTCAGCTTCCCTCACATTCCTTCAAACATAACATGGGTAAATAGCTCAATTACAATGTTAGCGAAAATTATAATTTTAGAAATAAATTATTACATTCGCAATACGCTTCGACGGAGGCGTACCATAATTCCAACATAAGAAATTCAGCAACATACCCTACCATTTCTTGATCCATTTCCTTTAATAACGAAATTAACTTCTAAATATTGCTAGTATGCCCTCACACATTGTAAAATTTGGACGGAAATAAGATATGCAGATGATAATTCTTTGTTCATAACTGCATTAACATGTCTATGGCTATCAATAGTATTAAATTACTATATTATCCATCTAACCAACATAAACTGAGATCCCCCAATACCATCTACTTTGCCCCAATAGGAGCATGCTTTTCATCCATTTTTGATTGGGAACATGGACTATGCCTGGTTAGTTAAAATTCTGTTAAGATGGTTATTTATTTGTTTGTGTGTTAAATTACTATAAGAGCGAAATAATGGTAATTACTGCTGAATTTCAGCAGAATGTGACATTATGCAGCTCAGGTTTGCAAACGAGGCCCAGCTTGAAAGAGAAGCCAGAGGATTCATGAATACAGTGTAATTGCTCAACATGAAGCCCCAACTAAATAATCTTGCAATATCAACAAGCTATGCCAAAAAAAAAAAAAAAAAAAAAAAGAAGAAAAGAAAGAAGAGATTATTGTACTTGACATGAACCAGCTCTCCCAAAATCTTATGATGTTGAATGAAAACACCTATGGTTTTATATCACATGTTCCCAATAAAAAAGTGACCACCAGTTATAGTATTGTAACCATCATATTCATAATGAAAATCACGAATGGTTATAACAAAAAAATTGGCAAGATTAATCTCAATCACGCAAATTTTTTTACTTAATAAATCAAAGATCAATGAAAGGGGATCGCTAGTGTACCCTTTTTCGTTGGGTACACCGGCGTTTTCTATCCTTAGTTCCTTATATACAAATTCTGAGTTTGAATCGAGGATAAATGCATACATCCATTTACCTTGTGCTGAAATTAACTCTTATTTGGAATAATGGGGTAATATTTAAATCGCATGATTCGTGATTCGAATCACACGGTTCAATGTAAGCCAACAAGCTATCCATTTGTATCATGTGATGAATCACATACGACTTTAAATCATGCAATACATGCATGAATTAGTGTTATTTGTATCACCAATATGAATAGCAGCATTCAGTGATTTGTTATTATTT
Organism: Calophaca sinica; assembly: GCA_037113605.1. Taxonomy (NCBI): domain Eukaryota; kingdom Viridiplantae; phylum Streptophyta; class Magnoliopsida; order Fabales; family Fabaceae; genus Calophaca; species Calophaca sinica. Next base: position 92,946,201 of record CM073736.1, read on the forward strand.
TTTTTTTCTTTTCCCTATTTCTTTCACAAATTCTCATGAAAGAAATCGAAAAGTCAAAAAAGCTTATATTATTAAATGATAAGAGACAAAAGGAGTGCCATTGAATGCACCCCGTTCAATTATTTCATCACTTTATTTTCAATCTTCTGAATCAGAGGCTTCACACAGCCATTCACTTAGTCACTTGCTCATATAGGGACACGCTATTTTTGGCTATATCTTTGCTCTGTTTTCATTCGATTTGAGATGCATGCCTTAAATTTTGTTTTGCGAGGTTTGTAGTTAAGGTTTTGTTAATTCCTAATTTAAAATTATTGCATCAAGCATTATGCATAATTTATATGATATATTTCAACTGTTTTTTAGTGTGTTTCTGAAGCATATGATTTGATATATTTATGATTCACGATTCAAAAATTAGATTGGTGATTCACGATTCGAATCGCGATTTAATGACTATAAAGTTATAGAGGCTTTGATACCATTCAGTTCCATAGATGTTGTGGTAGGAATGCCAAAGAAAGCAAAAGAGATATAAGGCCCTTTTTTGGGGTTTTAGAGATAGCTGAAGGTGAGTCCGATGAGATAACCGAGATCTGACTGGGTTATAAATACAACAACTACCAAGAACTCAAAAGGAAATGACCTGAACAAAGAAAACTACAGACATGAGCACGAAGGACTGAATACCTCAATAGGGCCAAACCAGACCTCCGACCCCCAGAACAGGTTGAGAAGATGCCAATGAGCAGAACAGGACTGTGGCATGATGATAACAAGTTGAAAGAGAGATCTATCTAGCCATTTGAGACAGAGTTAGGACCTTCGGGTAGGGAGGGGCAGACCCTCGAAGTTTTGCAGGCATCTCTCTGTAATTGGTGGAGATTTTCCAAATTTCTTTCGAATAAAAGGACATGTGGTAGGATGCATGAAGGTTACTCCGGCAACCAAGCTTGGAGGGATGGTCAAACAGAAACTTTTGAGACAGGATGTGCCCTCAGCTTGATGGTAGACAGCATTAATAACAATTATCCAGCATTGGAAGTGGCAGCTAGAGTGATGTGACTAGGGTTTTTCAGCTCAAGATCACATTATTTAGAATTATCCAGCATTGAGTGGCCACATTAATGGTTTCATACTGATAGTATTCATATGCAATATGAAAGCTTATAAATCACAATTGCTTCTATCAAAAAAAAAAAAAGTCTCAATAACCTAATCACCTAAAAGAAGCAAATTTTGGAAATACGCAGTTTTCTAGAAGCAATATAAAACATAAAAAACAAGAAGAATCAACCTTATGTGGTTTAATTTGTTGTATATGAAGTCGAGGACCAACTCTCCTAAAATCTAATAACACCATTATGCAAGAGTTCTCTGAGCTTCAAGTATGCACAATGCACAAATGCACTCTACCTTGTGCTGAAATTCAACTAAACTAAGAAGAACAAGGTAGCAAAGGAAAAACTCATAACTAGTTAATCACAGAGGTTTTTATACTATGTCGAGGATCAGTGTTCCTTAAAAGCTGAATTGTTAGAAGAAGGCTCAAGATTGGATTTATATCCGTGACATGAAGGAAGTAACCAACATGTTAAGTTCAGCTGGAAATCGAACGACTATGCAAGTACTAACTCCACAACTAACAAGTACCAAACAAAAACATTGCAATCATGCATTTTACACTTGCAAATGGGGGCCCAAAACTAGACAAAAAGTAGAAAATAACTGGGATACACAACCATTCCTTAAACCTCAGAACGGTTGGTAACAATCAAAATAGAAATATTCTGTTGAGAGGTATGTGTAATGAGAAATAGATATGCATTCTATGATGAGAGACAGGGTGCGGTATTCAGTCTATGAACAATTACCTACAGTCTACATGTGATAAAGTAAAAATTGAATTGGAGAATTTGTTTACGTAAATGATGATATTTCCTACCTCGAGGAGCCCACGGCACTATCTTGAATGCCATTGCACCTAGCTTCATGATTGTATCTTTCACGAAGTCTAACATATTTGTTACAAAGATGACACAGTTCTGTTCGATTCCCGCATACTTCCTGAAAGGTAAAATATCAAATGAAATTAGAGTAAAAGTACATATAATAATAAAATCTTTTAACTCAAAAGTTCTTTATAAACACTACCTGATGCTCAGCTAGATCAATTGCTGGCAATGGGAACTCACAGAACTCACATGTGACAATCCTTTGAGGGCAATTTTCACCTTTATGGATATCTAAAATATCTCGCTGCATTGTCTCACTGCACAATGAACAGGAAACCTACAGAAACCCACGTTTTTGTTTAGAAGACTATAGCATTTGTGATTTCTGTGTCTAAATCAAACCACACTCACCCCTATTTATAATAGCATGTACAATAAATACAATAAATGCTAATTGATATGATTTGCAAATCCTAATCCTATTCTATGATTTTGTATAGCTAATGATTGATTCTAATCCTAATAATAAATACACGGATTTGATTATTTGATTCTAACATTCCCTCTCAAGCTAAAGCGTACTAAGCTTTAAGCTTGTTACAAGAAAACCATGCATTTCCCGCAAAACTTGAAACTAAGTCTGACAACTGCTTCATAGAGACGAGGTCAGTGCATCTGGGACAAAAACGAAGTCAGGTCAGTACATTTGGGACGAAGAGCTGACTAGTGCGAGTCATAGCCAACATAAGTCACCATCGGAATGATCATCGGCGAGTTGAGAAGGCACAACTAATATTCATCTGTGGGAAGAGAGTCACCACTGGAGTGTAGGTGGGAAGAAAAGGTACCACCAGAATGATCGTCGGTGGGAGGAGAATGCACCACTAAAATGATTCATCTGGGAAAGGACACCACAGAATGATCCTCAATGGGAAGAGAAGTCACCACTAATATTATTCACCTGTGGGAAGAAAAGACACCACCGAAATGATCGTCGGTGAGAAGAGAAGTCACCACTAATATGATTCATCTGTGGGAATAGAAGGCCTGATGAACACTGAAGAAGAGACAAACAATAGTTAGAGAAAATAGGAGTCTTAACATCTGTGTACTGGAGGGAGCAAACGGTCAGCCAACAGGAGAGAGTTGGTGAATCGCAGTCTAGATAATAGGCACGTGAAGGCGCTTTTTGAGTGCATGGGCCCGAAACTTCAGGGTTGTGTTGATCGGGTGATTCCGATCCTGGTGGCGGCGGTCTCACCGGAAAAGAGCAGCAGAGACAGCGACAAGAGGTGACAGCAAACGCAGTAGGTCAACAGATGTAGCAAAGGATGGCGGCCAGAAATGGAAGAGATCACGCCGGAAAAGAGGAACACGACAGTGGAGAGCGGAAACCGCCATAGATGACTATAGCGGCAACGCACAACAGCTGACAGCGGAAGACAGTGACCAGACAGATCATAGAGGATGATACCGCCATAGAATTTGTGATTTCTGTGTGTCGAAATCAGACCACACTCATCACCTCTATTTATAATAGCATGTACAACAAATACAATAAATGTTAATTGATATGATTTGCTAATTCTAATCCTAATCTATGATTTTGTACGGCTAATGGCTGACTCTAATCCTAATAATAAATACAAGGATTTGATTCTAACAAAAGCTAACATAAAAGTGGATTTTAAATCTGACTTCAAGACGATTACATTGTGCTAGGGTGGCTGGAGACCTGCGGAGGGGTTGCCATCACAGGGAGGGAAGTGGTGGACATATAGCCAGCTTCCCCAACTTTTTCATTGTAAATCATGGGTGGTGTTAGCCCTCACATATCTAGTCAGCTAACATTCCAAGTTCTTATTTTATTCCCTTTTCTCCCTTCACATAAGCTCTCATCATATCAGATCAATTTTACATGATACAATCAATTGGTAAAATAACTTTTGCATATGTGACAACAAATTTTCCCTCATACTCCCATTATATAGCCCTGAAAATTAATGCCTCATAATCTGCAAAATCAACCACATTTGCTCATAAGGAAAATAATAAGCCATAATCAAGCTGCTTTAAGAAGTTGTATTTATATTTCCATTTACCAAACCTTACTATACTAATCGCATACAGAGAAATTATCAAATGTTCAGCAACCCGTCCATCCAGACCAACCCTACATGGATACAAATCAATCCACGGACTTATGCATTGATTTGTAATGGAATGGACCTATTAAGTCCAATCCATTTATCAGGTGGTTAATAAAGTATCCAAATATCCATTAAGTTTCCACCCCAAATGAATGCTTCTCAGCCATCCACTGAAAAATATTATTTGATTCTGGTAGAAGATTTTTAGAAGTGTTTCCGAGCCATGGTTTCTTACTCAAAAAAAATATTAGAGTTATTAAAATCTAGGGTATTTTTAGCATGCTACTTTTTGGAGCTTGCAACATTCTGGTTAAGCCATAACATAATTCCATGTATGGTGTCCATGTCTATGTGGTTGTGCTTCGATTCGAAACACCAAGAATTCTCACCTCCCCCAAACAAATTTAAAGTTTCTACTTATATTCACCTATAACAAGATTGTGATATTGCATTTCACTGCTAATAATGGCATTAGCATTTTTGGGGAGTAAAAGCATTATGATGATTTTCTACTCATGCCAACACACTTAGAACCCTGAATTGTAAAGGTCATTCCCTCTAGTTCAATATTTGTGTATACAGTTTGATTTGGCTTTATCTAATCAATATTAGGTAGTCATGAATCTTTAATTCCAAGTAACACATGAACCTTATAAATTTGTCACTACTTTCTCTAAAATTGAACCCTGGAAGAAGAAGAAGGGAAAAAAAATAAATAAAGAAAAAGCAACACAAACTTCATTCACATACTGGCGCATGAGTGGTTAAATAGTGATCCTCTGCATTTTTTCTGGGAACCATATCACCACAAACTTTGCATTTTTCAAGTTTCCGGGAGCAATGGACATAATGCAAGTCAATATTTGAAACAGGAATAGCCCGATCGCTGAAACCATTAAAGTAGAAAAACGAATCATCATCAGGTTTCTCAGATTACAAAGCACAATATCCAAAAAACAATTATATAACTAAGAAATTCACAATAAAGATTAAGAGCTTCTATCTACTTACCAAACAAATAATCCCAATTTCCCATAATTTTTCATTTTTTTTAAAGCATAAGCTCACGGGAACTAAGTCATGGACATAAAACTAGACCTAGTTTAAATAATCAGGGGAGACAAATAATACAAAATCATTGTACAGAATTTGAGGTGTTTTACCAGTGAGAACATATACTAGTGGCTTGATCCGACACAGTTTCCATCGCAGGAGATAGGGGAAAAAACAATTGAAAGGGTCTTTCTTTCTACGAACAAATCCTCAGAAAACGAGCAAAAGAAAGGGGAGGGGTGGATTTTGATTACTGCACTGAAAAATTGAAAGGAAATGAGGGAGATCTTATATTATGAGAAAGGGAGATTCGGATTATACGAGGAGTCAGAGAATTGGGTTTTCGAACAACGTTGGAATCTGGCTGAGGATTAGTAAACAAGGTTCGGTGGATCTTTTGGTTTCCTTTGTCTGTTGGAATGAATGGTTTTCTGGTTGAGAAGACTTTTTCGGACCAAATCGATGATTGAAGGCTTTAAAGAGGTCAGATAAAGACACGCTGTTTTACCGTACGCGCCCGGCGAGGAACTAAGATGGGTTTGGTTTGGATCACCATTACAGAAAGTTTGGCCCAAGAGGGAAGTGGTATTACTATTGACACCCCAATTTTTTATAACACACCACCGCCTCGTTTGTTATTTTCGTCAAATGGTCCGTGTCCAAAAGTTTATATCTAGATGGAACTGAAGTTCTATTTCGTTAAAAAACGAGCAATGCCTTCCCTCTCACTTCATCTTCTTCCCTCTCTCTCTCCCCCTATCTCTTCACCTTCTTCATTTTATCCCAAAACCCAACCCCTGATAATCCTTATACCCCATACTCAATCATCCCCCATCTCTTATAGCTGCCCTTGAGAAGAGGAATGTTGCATTCATCCTATCATGAGGTAAGTTGTTCAGTTTTTTGTGTGTTCTTGATGAGGACCTCACGAACCCAGATGAGAGCTAGAGCATGCCTTGAAAGGAGTAGGAGGGCCCTAGAAAAAGGATAGGGCAAAGAGGAACAAAGAGACAATGGAGAAAGGTGACTACCTTGATGGGACAAGGCTTGAAGAGAAGGAGGAACCAAAGTTGTTTCAATTCTTCCAAGTTATTATTGAATATGATGCTACGACTTCTTTAGCCATTTGATGTTATTTTGACATTTTTAATTGTTTTGAGTTGGAGGTGTAATAATTTTTAAGTTGGATTTGGTTAACGTCATGTGTAAGTGAATGTTGTATTTTGCTTTCTTACACTTATGGCCTGTTTGTATAGGATTTTCAAGGTCCAAAATCAATTATGGGAGAAGGAGCTATAGAACTTATTTCAAAATAATTGCTTGGGAAGCCAAATTTCGACGTTGTTCTAGTGAAAACTATCTAAAACAAACACGCTTTTATTTATTTTAGAAAATTTGATGTAAGCCCACCTATGGGCCCTTGGATATGCGCCTACCTATGGCCCATTTTAGGTTTAGGGAAGTTTTACCTTAAGTAAGCATTTGTTACCTCATTTGACTACTTTTGATTTTGAATGAAATTTCTCTTTGAGAATTGAGTTGAGCTTGTGTCTCCTCTTTACGTTCTTGGATTAGAACTTGATTGAATCTTATCAATGACATCCTTACTATTGTGGTGATTCTACCTTGGCTTATCAATCATCCTTCCATGAGTATGATTGTGGCGCCTTCTAGCCATTTTTTCTACTCCATTTGCTTGATTTTTTTTTTTGGTATTTCCATCATTTGGTATTCCACTTTATCTTTCTTGTTTGATTTTGATCCTTAATCCTTACCTAAAAATCACAAAATATGGGTTGAATTTACTTTTGATTGAGCTCACAGTTTTGGTTTGTTTTGGGGTAAGCTCACGGCCTAGCTACAATTTGGCTAGGGATTTGCGAATTTTATCACTCTTTTGGTGAATCTAGGCTTGTCAGAAGATCCTAATGGCAATGTGCATGGGTTGGAGCACATCATTTGGTATTTAGAGTCATCTCCATAAAACTTGAGCAAGAAGAAATTTTTGAAAAACCCCACTTCTAATTTCGGTTTGATCTTCTTTCCTTTCTTGATTTTATGTTTGTATGGTGTTTTTTAGGCTTAATCATCCATTGATCATGGGTGGGATCATATGGATTTCAAGTCTGGGGCAAAAATAGAAATAACAAAGAAAAGTGTTCCAAAATAGAAATAAAGAAAAATATTGGGTCCAAATATAAAATAGAAAAAAGTTTAGGGGCCAATTGTAAAAAAACTTATAAGGACCAAATTGCAATTTAGAAAATTTAAAAAACGTAATTTTTATTTTTGCCTCATCTTTCCATCGAAAGGTATCTTAGTCTCAATTTCTAACTCAAATTTGGACCTTGGGTTACTTTTGCAATTTGACACTTGTTGGCTCATTCTCTCATTATTTTGTCTTAACTCTACTATTTCCTTTTTGTCTTCTTTGACTTCTTATATTTGAGTGTGCTTATTTCTTTTCTTAGCTTTTATTATTTGTCTTTTTAAAGTCTTCAAGTTTTCCTCTTTTTAAACTCTTATGTTGATAACTTTGGGGGAATTATTGCTTTGTGTCTGAATTATTTGATTATGATTCTTGCTTGGGTTTGTGACATCCTGGTTTTCAAATAAGTCTTAAATAATTTTTAGAATGATAATTAAATAATAATTGGATATTAAAAACCCTAGTTAGAATTAAATTGGGCTTAAAAATGACTTGTAAGAGGCCTAGAATAATATAAAACACCCTAGAATCTCCTAGAGGGGTAACAACAGAACATTACTGTTTAAGGACCGTCGCGACGCGACGAAAAATACAAAGGAAACCGTCGCGACATGATCAAAGTCAGTGCGAAAGGTAGTGATTAGCGCCGCAGATCACACACCACGTGTCCTCGTCGCGACGCGACGCGATGGTAGGCTGTGTCTATGCCCATCACGACGCGATGGAGCCAATTTATGCCTATAAATAGAGCTCTCCTCTCCCCATTTCGCAAGGCTCACCAATTGACCATTGGGAGTGCGAAAAGGAGCTTGGGAGAAGGTAGAGCGACAGGACACGAGCGGAAGCGATCTTCTTAGCCAGGTAAGGGGGAAGATACCTCAATCACTAGGGAAAATAGGCAGTAGAGTAGTACTGTTAGCATGCGTAGGGGAACTTAATCCTACTAGGGGTTGACAATAGCAGCACCTCAGGAAAGGGGCTGTGAGCTGTGATAGCTGATGACAGTTGTCAGAGGTCTGTCAACCATAAGAATGATCTATTGAATTCTATGGATGGATGTTGATTGATGTGATGCTGATTGATATGAATGCTTTATGATTGTGTGACTGTTGATGTGCTGATTGATAACATGTCAGTAGTAGGTCGCCTGAGCGACAATAGGGTTGATCCTTATGTTGATTAAGGATGGTTGATAATCTGATTAACATGCAGATATTTATGTACTGGCTGTATATGATATTTATGAGTTCGATGTATGAGTCAAGACGCCCTCTAGTTAGAGGATTGTGAATCCCTAGATAGTAATAGTGAATATTAATGTCGATACCCCGTGACAGTGGTGATCACCGGGTCGGTGTACCCGAGGTTGGTGTACCTGAGATGTATATGATCGATCGTATGGAGTAGAGTGAAGTAGGTGTACCTGAGATGGATATGATTGATGGTATGACCGAGCTCCAGGACTCCACGTCCGACTGGTGGACAATCTTGGCCATTCCTGGTATGGGGAATGCCGTCTGAGTGCACGGGATGGTGCCTTACTCCGGTAATTGGATATAGTAGTATGAGATGCCGTAATCGATAATCAGAGAGGGTAACATAACATGATATGTTCCCGGGACAACCAACTTAAGTCTCATTCTGTGCTCTGAGACTGGTGATCAGTCTTGGGAGTAGGACGTTAATGGCTCGCAATATTCAGCGATAGTGTGGGTCAGTTGGGCTGGTAATTGAGCCTAAAATCTCCAGGACAGTAGGGCTGGTAATTGAGCCTGAAATGTCTGGTGGTCTGGGTCTGCAGGTCTGGTAATTGAGTCTGAAAGACCGGTGACATGTGTTAGTCTGTGGTATCAGAGTATGATGTGGTCTGTGACCGTGTGGTCAGGATTGTCAGTATGACGTATCAGTATAGTTTGGTCTCTGACCATATACTCAAGATTTTGAGTGTGTATTTGTGGTAACAGTTTTGTTAATGATTGTTGTGATATACTGTTGTGTATGGTGACAGTCTATCTGCTATGTTGTTTTATTGCTTGTTGGTGATTGATGAGTGTTTTACCCTTTCATTTTCTGTGTTTTCTATATTATATGATGATGGATAGCTGATGAATGAGAAGTTTAAGTACCTAAAGCCTGGGAAGCAGTGTTGCATCATGGCCAATGTGTCCTGCTGCATACTCGTGTTGGGTTTTCAAGAGGAATATTTTTAATTTTCATTATAGAAAAATCCTCTTGAGCGGAAAAACCCTTTTCCCATGGATCATGTCATTGCCAAGAATGACAAAGAACATGATAGTTTGTAGTGTTTACCTCTTGAAGCGTAGAGGAGATCGATCACCAACACTACGATCTTGTAGTGTCTCTACTCAGTCCACACGAACGGTAGCCTCGGAATGCGTCTTGCTAGTTGACCGCAACAGGAAGGAGGCACAGAAAGGTCTAAGAAAACCTAACCTCTAGGGTTTTGGGGCATTAAGCTTATATGCTCCCTTCCTTTCATTCTATTGCCCTAATGGGCCTCATACAATATGAGCCCATTTCCTTCTTATTTAATTAAATCACTATTTAATTAAATAATTTGATTCCGATTAGACCGTTCTATTGTGTGACCCTATAGGTTCCCATTAAGTTGGCAATAATATTAAATATTAAAATAATATTAAATATTAAATTAATATTAAATATTATAAGCAATGAGCGGCATCTAGCAATGCATCATTGCTACCCAATTAACGAAAAAAAAACCGGTGATCCGATTTTAACCTTACCGCAACTAAGGTTACTGTGAAGTCGATGTCCCTTCGTCCATATGTCTTAATTGAACACGAGGCATAAATGCGTCATCCTCGTTAAGTCCAATCATATGTTCCTCGATACCAGAATGAACGTGTAATCACAAGCGGGCCCAATATCATATATTGACCCACTTCCGCGTGGCCACGCATATTTCACGTCTCACTCTATCGAGAGGCCCAAGACATTACTCCTGCTATGTAGGAGGGGACGAATCTGTTTACATCACTGCATTCTCAACATGATTCATTGAAGGCCCAATTACTATCTTTATGATCATCACATTACGGATGACGTTTGATAGCATTAAAGCCTACAACTCTACATGTAGGAATCGCAGTGACTTCAAGTCAAAGGACTACTTCACTATGGTCGCCATGAGGAGCGCCTATGACACTTACATAACTATTATGAAGCGTGCTCATAGTGGTCACCCAATATAAATATTACTCTTAATATTTATATCTGTGTGCCGACTTGATATCGCATATCTATGACCCATGAGATGTGGTCATCAGTCTACTCACACAATAGTCTCTATGCATTATTGTCGTCCTAATTAACAATAATACTCGACTACGGACGCTTTTAAGAATAACGTTCTATATGTTCAATGGGGTCTCACGATCAAGTCATACTTGATGTTCCATCTATTCTAAGGACTTTATTATGCTATAAAATAAATAACACAATAAATGAAATGCCTCATATATATATATCAAATATATATAATCAAAGTCATGACACAAATAATAATCTACTAAAACTAGATTGGCCACTAGGGCTTACACCAACAATCTCCCACTAGCACTAGAGCCAATCGGGCATCAATCTAATACCCATCGATCTAGTGTGAGCATCATGCTTCTGTTGAGCAAGAGGCTTCGTCAGTGGGTCTGCAACATTGTCCAGTGTAGGTACTCTGCATATCTTTACATCTCCTCTATCGATGATCTCTCGAATGAGATGGAAACGCCTAAGTATATGTTTGGATCGTTGGTGAGATCTAGGTTCCTTGGCTTGCGCGATTGCTCCATTGTTATCACAAAAGAGGTCAATCGGGTCTGAAATGCTAGGAACAACGCCAAGTTCACTAATGAACTTCCTGATCCAAACGGCCTCTTTGGCTGTATTAGAGGCAGCTATATACTCGGCCTCTGTAGTAGAATCAAGAATCGCCTCTTGCTTTGAACTCTTCCATTAACAGCTCCGCCATTTAGGCAAAATACAAACCCTGATTGCGATCGGGAATCATCCCTGTCGGTTTGGAAGCTAGCATCAGTGTAACCCTTTACAACAAGCTCTTCCTCACCGCCATAAACCAAGAACGAATCCTTAGTCTTTCTCAAGTACTTAAGGATGTTCTTGACAGCTGTCCAATGGCCTTCACCAGGGTCAGATTGATATCTACTCGTTACGCTTAAAGCATACGAGATATCTGGTCTAGTACACATCACAGCGTACATGATAGAACCAATTGCCGAAGCATATGGAACTTTACTCATGCGTTCCCTTTCATCTAATGAGGTAGGGCATTGTCCCTTGGACAAATACACGCCATGTGACATAGGCAAGAGACCTTTCTTGGAATCTTGCATATTAAAGCGCCTAAGCACTTTGTCAACATATGTACTCTGACTAAGGCCGAGTAGCCTCAGTGATCTATCTCTATAGATCCTGATTCCTAGCACGTAGGATGCCTCGCCTAAGTCTTTCACCGAGAAACATTTCCCTAACCATGTTTTCACATTTTGCAGTGTAGGGATATCATTTCCGATGAGTAGTATGTCATCCACATACAATACCAGAAAAACAATTATACTCCCACTAACCTTCTTGTAGACACAAGGCTCATCTTCATTCTTGATGAATCCAAACTGCCTTACGCTTCATCAAAACGAAGATTCCAACTTCTAGAAGCTTGCTTTAATCCATAAATGGACCTTTGCAACTTGCATACCTTTTCAGCATTTTTTGGATCGACAAAACCCTCGGGTTGTGTCATGTACACATCCTCGAGAAGATTCCAATTAAGGAATGCAGTCTTGACATCCATCTGCCAGATCTCATAGTCATGGTATGCAGCAATGACAAGTAGGATCCTGACGGATTTAAGCATTGCGACTGGGGAGAAGGTTTCATCATAGTCTATTCCATGAATTTGCTTGAACCCTTTCGCCACCAATCGTGCCTTGAAGGTATTCACCTTACCATCCATGTCAGTCTTCTTCTTGAAGACCCACTTGCACCCTATGGGTTTTACCCCTTTGGGTGGCTCAACCAAGGTCCATACATGGTTAGTGTACATGGACTCCATCTCAGATCCCATGGCCTCTAGCCACTTCTCAGATTCTGGGCCAATTACGGCCTCCTGGTAAGTCACAGGCTCATCTTGATCCATAAGCAGCACATCACCTTCTTGAGTTAGGAGAAGTCCATATCTCTCAGGTTGGCGACGTGGCCTGCTAGACCTATGCGGCTCTTGTGCTACTTGAACCATTGGTTGAGCCACAACACTTTGTGAAACTGGTTCTTGTTCCATTACAGGTGGTTCGGTATTTTGTGGGTCATGGATTTCTCCAAGTTCTACATTCCTCCCACTGGCTCCTTTAGAGATGTATTCCTTCTCAAGGAACACTCCAGTCCTTGCAACAAACACTTTGTCCTCGGAGGTGTTGTAGAAATAGTATCCCTTAGTTTCCTTAGGGTACCCCACAAATATACATTTATCTGATTTAGGTCCAAGTTTATCTGAAATCATACGTTTCACATAAACATGGCAGCCCCAAATCTTTAGAAAGGACATACTAGGTCTTCGGCCCATCCATATCTCATATGGTGTCTTTTCAACCGCCTTAGATGGAACACGGTTAAGGGTGAAAGCAGCTGTAAGTAAAGCATATCCCCAGAAAGAGTCATGGAGGTCTGACTGACTCATCATAGATCGAACCATGTCTAACAAGGTACGATTCCTCCTTTCGGACACACCATTCCATTGTGGTGTTCCAGGTGGTGTGAGTTGGGATACTATCCCACACTCCTTCAGATAGTCATCAAACTCCTGGCTTAAGTACTCACCACCACGATCTGATCGTATGGCCTTAATACTCTTACCAAGTTGGTTCTCCACTTCGTTCTTGAATTCTTTGAACTTTTCAAAGGTTTCAGACTTGTGTTTCATTAGATACACAAACCCATATCTACTGAAATCATCAGTAAATGTAACGAAGTAGGGAAAACCACCCCTAGCAGTTTTGCTTAGTGGACCACATACATCACTATGTAGTAAGCCCAAAAGATCACTAGCCCTTTCACCTTGTCCAGTGAACGGGACCTTGGTCATCTTTCCCAATAAGCAAGATTCGCATACCTCAAATGATTCATAATCAAATGAGTCCAAGAGTCCATCTTTATGGAGTTTGGAAATACGCTTCTCACCTATATGGCCTAAACGACAAGGTTAAAGGTATGTCGGGTTCAAATCATTTGGTTTGACCCTTTTCGCATTTATGTTAAAAATAGGCATATCAAGATCAAGGACATAAAGCCCATTACTCATAGGTGCACTAGCGTGAAAACATCATCCAAATAAAGTGAACAACATTTGTCCTTAATAATAATATTAAAACCTTTTTGTCCAAACAAGAAATAGAGATAATGTTTACGCTAATTCTTTGGAACAAAATAACAATTATCCAATTCCAAAATAAGCCCAGAGGGCAAAGTCAAAACATAAGACCCTACAATAATGCAAAGCAACCTTTGCTCCATTTCCAACTCGCAGTCCACTTCACCCTTGGTCAAAGTCCTACTCCTTCTTAGTCCCTGCACATTAGTACAAATGTGAGAACCACATCCGTGATCTAATACCCATGATGCTGAAGTAGATAAATTAACCTCAATAACATAAATACCTGAAGTGGAAGTCTCACTTCCTTTCTTCTTCTTGCACTCTTCTAGGTATTTTGGACAGTTCCTCTTCCAATGTCCAGGTTTTCCACAATGGAAGAAGGAAGCATCCTTAGCAACCCCGCCTGCTGGCTTCTGGCTAAAAGAACTTTGCTTGAACTGTTTCTTGCCCTTGTCCTTCGTAGCCCAAGAAGCGGGCCTCTTGCCTTTTCCCTTTCCAGAGTTGACCATCATAATGGCCTTTCCCTTTCCCTTGTTAATATTTTGCTCAGCAGTTCTCAACATGCACTGGCAAGCTCGCAACGGTTTAGCAAAATCGTTCATGTTATCTTGCATGACGAAATGGCTAAAGTTATCCCAAGAACGATTGCGAGGATAAGGTCCGTTGCCAGCTCTAGGCCCAAAGGAAATCCCAGCCTCTCGAGACACTCAGTGTACCCAATCATCTTAAGTACATGAGGCCCTACTGGGTTTCCTTCAGCCAGCCTGCAATGGAAAAGGGCCCTGGAGGTGTCAAATCTCTCCTGCCTAGCTTGCCCTTGAAAAAGCATCTTGAGATGTTCGATCATATCGAGCGCCTCCATGTTCTCGTGTTGCCTTTGCAACCCAAGTCATGGTAGCTAGCATGAGACATCCAACATCTATGGCGTCGTTGAGGTTCTTCCGGTAAGCATCCTCTCGGCCTTAGGCGATAGCGTGCATCGTGCATCGAGCGGCTCATCAAGTGCATATAACTTCCTCTCTTGCTTGAGAACAATTCTCAAGTTTGTTGCCGATCGAGAAAGTTGCTTCCAGACGACTTGTCCTTCTCAAGGGCGGTCGCAATGACATGGTATTAGCGGTGTTGCGGACATGGTAATCTAAAACAAAATAAACATGCAGAGATAAGTATCATGACAATAACATATTTAATAAGGACTTTTATTAAATACGCTCCCACTATTTTACTCAAACCAATGACCCTCCACATTGGCTCGGAAAATCCCGTTGGAAGATTTTCTTGTGGGCCAAGATCCATATTTTGCCACGTCCTGAGTCAGCTTTGGCTGATCGCCCAGAACTCGACTATTTAGGTAGGAAACTATTTCCAATTGCATCTATATGCAACTCTTGGATCAGCTGGGTGAATAACCCTTTATTCTAATTCATCTTATGAATTAAAACCCAATTCTTGCCTCTAGGCCCATTTCTTTCTTATTGAATTCGGCCCAGTTAAGTCAAACCCAATGGTTGGCAGTTGGATATTTCACCTATCGCGCCTCACCAAGATAAAATAAGGTGCTCAGCTTTGGCATGACCCACACTTACTCTATCCTGGCCTTGACGAGTGCCACACATCGGAAGGCATTTCGACTTAATATTTTCTTTGAGGGAATTTTATTGTAAATGATCTCACCGGCGTTGTATTAACATACATGGCGTTTTGCTCTCAGCATACATGTCACACATGTCTATGTACATTCATCTAACATACAAAACATACAAGACATACATGCTCATACATATTTAAAACATTCAGATAATATATTTCATGCAACACTTGCGTAAATATAAAACGAGATATGATATTACGGTTATGGCCTTCTAAGAAAAAAAAAAGGTTAAACTATTATAATTCTTTAAGCTTCTCAAGCTCCTCCATATGGTGTTGCCTCCTCTTCAACTCTTTGAAGTAATTATATTTATTTAAATAAAATAAATAAAAAATGGCATGACACGCAGGTCATATTTAAATTACATTTTTAAATCACGACACACAGGCCGTATTTACCAAAAGTAAATAACATCAAATTCTAAGGCCACAACCATAAACCAAATGCTTAAAATACTTAATAAAAATAACAATAATAAGTTCTTTATTATTATTATTAAAATATTGTAAACACCAAAATATCAAAATACTGACACTTAAATGTCAACACACACGTTTTATCATACATCCGGAGTCCACAATAGCATAAAAGAATTCGCTAATTAAAAGTGAACCAATGCGCATGATAAAAGAAACGGAAATCAAATTTCACGTTTTCCTTTTTAATAAAAGTGTGCAAGTTACCTTTCAAAGCATTCACAAAATCTTTGAAATGTCAAATCAAGCTATTGTCAAGCCAACTAATTAAAACCATTTATCAGGATTCCTTTTATAAAACCATTATCACGGTTTTTGCAAAATCGATTGACCAATTAAATCCAATTTATGCACAGTAGAAAACGCACAAGCCAATCAAAATCATGGACATAAAGAAAGGTACCGTGAATTTAATGGTAAAACCCATTTCACGTTCAGAATGAAAATGCACAGTGAATCAAATCACGCAACATGAAAAGGAACAATATACTGGGTTTCAAAACAAATGAACAATGCCACTCAAATTGACCCATTGGATTTTCACATCACGTTAACATTATACATGGTCGGACCAATCATGATTCACAATTCTTTAAAAATAAATCTCAGGAATTTTCTTTCTAAAAGAAAAGTTCACGGATTCCAAAAAAAAAATTGAAACACCACACAGAGTTTCAAATAAAGCGCATAATCAAAACGCAGGGATAATGCAAAATTACGAGAATGCGTAATATCACAACCAGCAAGGAGATAACATGAACTCATATCAGTAACGGCGTGTATATGCATCATTCATATATATCGACATATATATTAAAACAAGCAAATCAAACAATCATGGATTCAAGCAATCAAACATCCAAGGCTCTGATACCACTGTTGGGTTTTCAAGAGGAATATTTTTAATTTTCATTATAGAAAAATCCTCTTGAGCGGAAAAACCCTTTTCCCATGGATCATGTCATTGCCAAGAATCACAAAGAACATGATAGTTTGTAGTGTTTACCTCTTGAAGCGTAGAGGAGATCGATCACCAACACTACGATCTTGTAGTGTCTCTACTCAGTCCACACGAACGGTAGCCTCGGAATGCGTCTTGCTAGTTGACCGCAACAGGAAGGAGGCACAGAAAGGTCTAAGAAAACCTAACCTCTAGGGTTTTGGGGCATTAAGCTTATATGCTCCCTTCCTTTCATTCTATTGCCCTAATGGGTCTCATACAATATGAGCCCATTTCCTTCTTATTTAATTAAATCACTATTTAATTAAATAATTTGATTCCGATTAGACCGTTCTATTGTGTGACCCTATAGGTTCCCATTAAGTTGGCAATAATATTAAATATTAAAATAATATTAAATATTAAATTAATATTAAATATTATAAGCAATGAGCGGCATCTAGCAATGCATCATTGCTACCCAATTAACGAAAAAAAAAACCGGTGATCCGATTTTAACCTTACCGCAACCAAGGTTACTGTGAAGTCGATGTCCCTTCGTCCATATGTCTTAATTGAACACGAGGCATAAATGCGTCATCCTCGTTAAGTCCAATCATATGTTCCTCGATACCAGAATGAACGTGTAATCACAAGCGGGCCCAATATCATATATTGACCCACTTCCGCGTGGCCACGCATATTTCACGTCTCACTCTATCGAGAGGCCCAAGACATTACTCCTGCTATGTAGGAGGGACGAATCCTGTTTACATCACTCGTACCCCTCAACATGATTCATTGAAGGCCCAATTACTATCTTTATGATCATCCTGTTACGGATGACGTTTGATAGCATTAAAGCCTACAACTCTACATGTAGGAATCGCAGTGACTTCAAGTCAAAGGACTACTTCACTATGGTCGCCATGAGGAGCGCCTATGACACTTACATAACTATTATGAAGCGTCCTCATAGTGGGTCAGTCCAATATAAATATTACTCTTAATATTTATATCTGTGTGCCGACTTGATATCGCATATCTATGACCCATGAGATGTGGTCATCAGTCTACTCACACAATAGTCTCTATGCATTATTGTCGTCCTAATTAACAATAATACTCGACTACGGACGCTTTTAAGAATAACGTTCTATATGTTCAATGGGGTCTCACGATCAAGTCATACTTGATGTTCCATTAAACGAACAGTCTATTCTAAGGACTTTATTATGCTATAAAATAAATAACACAATAAATGAAATGCCTCATATATATATCAAATATATATAATCAAAGTCATGACACAAATAATAATCTACTAAAACTAGATTGGCCACTAGGGCTTACACCAACAACTCGGATATTGGATTGAAAATGTGTTATTGCAGAGGTCGGAATAAAGTGATGCCCTGTCTCAGCGGAGTGTTACATTTGGTATCAGAGCAGTTCGGTTCTAACCAGACTGTGGGGAGGGTCGAGTCACTGGCCGTGTCTAGAGTCAAAGTTGCCTTCACATCGGACTACAACTGAGTTGAGGTTGGGCAGAGAGTTTGACTTTAGGAATTCTGTCCTAGAAGAATAACATCCTTTGAATTTTCGGGGACGAAAATTCATTAAGGGGGTAGTAACATGACATACTAATTTTTAAATAAGTCTTAAATAATTTTTAGAATGATAATTAAATAATAATTGGATATTAAAAACCCTAGTTAGAATTAAATTGGGCTTAAAAATGATTCGTAAGAGGCCTAGAATGCCCTAGAATAGTATGGAACACCCTAGAATCTCCTAGAGGGGCAAAAACGGAACATTACAATTTGAGGACCGTCGCAACGCGATAGAAAATACAAAGGAAACCGTCGCGATGCGATCAAAGTCGGTGCGAAAAGCGGTGATCAGCGCCGTGGATCTCACGCCATGTGTCCTCATCGCGACGCGATGGTAGGCTGTGTCTATGCCCATCACGACGCGATGGAGCTAATTTATGCCTATAAAAAGAGCTCTCCTCTCCCCATTTTGCAAGGCTCACCAATTGACTGTTGGGAGTGCGAAAATGAGCTTGGGAGAAGGAAGAGCGACAGGACGCGAGCGGCAACGATCTTCTAAGCCAGGTAAGGGGGAAGATACCTTAATCACTAGGAAAAATAGGTAGTAGAGTAGTACTGTTAGCATGCGCAGGGGACCTTAACCCTACTAAGGGTTAATAACAGCAGCACCTCAGGAGAGGGGCTGTGACATGTGATAGCTGAGGATAGTTGTCAGAGGTCTGTCAACCATAGGAATAATCTGTTGAAATCTATGGATGGATGCTGATTGATATGAATGCTTTATGGTTGTGTGACTGTTGATGTGCTGATTGATAACATGTCAGTAGTAGGTCGCCTGAGTGATAATAGGTTGATCCTTATGTTGATTAAGGATGGTTGATAATCTGATTAACATGCAGATATTTATGTTCTGGTTGTATATGATATTTATGAGTTCGATGTATGAGCAAGACGCCCTCTAGTTAGAGGATTACAAATCCCTAGATGGTAATAGTGAATATTACTGTCGATACCCTGTGACAGTGGTGGTAGCCGGGCCGGTGTACCCGATGTTGGTGTACCTGAGATGGATATGATCGATGGTATGACCGAGCTCCAGGACTCCACGTCTGACGGGTGGACAATCTTGGCCATTCCTGGTATGGGGAATGCCGTCCGAGTGCACGGGACGGTGCCTTACTCTGGTAATTGGATATGGTAGTATGGGATGCCATAACCGATAATCAGAGAGGGTAACATAACAGGATATGTTCCCGGGACAACCAACTTAAGTCTCATTCTGTGCTCTGAGACTGGTGATCAGTCTTGGGAGTAAGACGTTAATGGCTCGCAATATTCAGCGATAGTGTGGGTCAGTAGGGCTGGTAATTGAGCCTGAAATCTCCAGGACAGTAGGGCTGGTAATTGAGCTTGAAATGTCTGGTGGTCTGGGTCTGCAGGTCTGGTAATTGAGCCTGAAAGACCGGTGAAATGTGTCAGTCTGTGGTATCAGAGTATGATGTGGTCTGTGACCGTGTGGTCAGGATTGTCAGTATGACGTATCAGTATAGTTTGGTCTCTGACCATATACTCAAGATTTTGAGTGTGTATTTGTGGTAACAGTTTTGTCAATGATTGTTGTGATATACTGATGTGTATGGTGACAGTCTATCTGCTATGTTGTTTTATTGCTTGTTGGTGATTGATGAGTGTTTTACCCTTTCGTTTTCTGTGTTTTCTATATTATATGATATGATGATGGATAGCTGAAGAATGAGAAGTTTAAGTACCTAAAGCCTGGAAAGCAGTGTTGCATCATGGCCAATGTGTCTTGCTGCATACTCGGATATTGGATTGAAAATGTGTTATTGCTGAGGTCGGAATAAAGTGATGCCCTGTCTCAGCGGAGTGTTACATTTGGTATCAGAGCAGTTCGGTTCTAACCAGACTGTGGGGAGGGTCGAGTCACTGGTCGTGTCTAGAGTCAAAGTTGCCTCCACATCGGACTACAACTGAGTTGAGGTTGGGCAGAGAGTTTGACTTTAGGAATTCTGTCCTAGAAGAATAACATCCTTTGAATTTTCGGGGACGAAAATTCATTAAGGGGGTAGTAACATGACATACTAATTTTTAAATAAGTCTTAAATAATTTTTAGAATGATAATTAAATAATAATTGGATATTAAAAACCCTAGTTAGAATTAAATTGGGCTTAAAAATGATTCGTAAGAGGCCTAGAATGCCCTAGAATAGTATGGAACACCCTAGAATCTCCTAGAGGGGCAAAAACAGAACATTACAGTTTGAGGACCGTCCCGACGCGATAGAAAATACAAAGGAAACCGTCGCGACGCGATCAAAGTCAGTGCGAAAAGTGGTGATCAGCGCCGCGGATCTCACGCCATGTGTCCTCATCGCGACGCGATGGTAGGTTGTGTCTATGCTCATCACGACGCGATGGAGCCAATTTATGCCTATAAATAGAGCTCTCCTCTCCCCATTTTGCAAGGCTCACCAATTTACCGTTGTTAGTGCGAAAATGAGCTTGGGAGAAGGAAGAGCGACAGGACGCGAGCGGCAACGATCTTCTAAGCCAGGTAAGGGGGAAGATACCTTAATCACTAGGAAAAATAGGTAGTAGAGTAGTACTATTAGCATGCGTAGGGGACCTTAACCCTACTAGGTGTTAATAACAGCAGCACCTCAGGAGAGGGGCTGTGACATGTGATAGCTGAGGACAGTTGTCAGAGGTCTGTCAACCATAGGAATGATCTATTGAAATCTATGGATGGATGCTGATTGATATGAATGCTTTATGGTTGTGTGACTGTTGATGTGCTGATTGATAACATGTCAGTAGTAGGTCGCCTGAGCGACAATAGGTTGATCCTTATGTTGATTAAGGATGGTTGATAATCTGATTAACATGCAGATATTTATGTTCTGGTTGTATATGATATTTATGAGTTCGATGTATGAGTCAAGACGCCCTCTAGTTAGAGGATTACAAATCCCTAGATGGTAATAGTGAATATTACTGTCGATACCCTGTGACAGTGGTGGTAGCCGGGCCGGTGTACCCGATGTTGGTGTACCTGAGATGGATATGATCGATGGTATGACCGAGCTCCAGGACTCCACGTCTGACGGGTGGACAATCTTGGCCATTCCTGGTATGGGGAATGCCGTCCGAGTGCACGGGACGGTGCCTTACTCTGGTAATTAGATATGGTAGTATGGGATGCCATAACCGATAATCAGAGAGGGTAGCATAACAAGATATGTTCCCGGGACAACCAACTTAAGTCTCATTCTGTGCTCTGAGACTGGTGATCAGTCTTGGGAGTAGGACGTTAATGGCCCGCAATATTCAGCGATAGTGTGGGTCAGTAGGGCTGGTAATTGAGCCTGAAATATCTGGGACAGTAGGGCTGGTAATTGAGCCTGAAATGTCTGGTGGTCTGAGTCTGCAGGGCTGGTAATTGAGCCTGAAAGACCGGTGACATGTGTCCATCTGTGGTATCAGAATATGATGTGGTCTGTGTCCTTGTGGTCAGGATTGTTAGTATAACGTATCTGTATGGTTTGGTCTATGACCGTATACTCAAGATTTTGAGTGTGTTTTTGTGATAATAGTTATGTTAATGATTGTTGTGATATGCTGATGTGCATGGTGACAGTCTATTTGCTATGCTGTTTTCCTGCTTGTTGGTGATTGATGAGTGTCTTACCCTTTCTTTTTCTGTGTTTTCTATATTATATGACGATGGATAACTGATGAATAAGAAGTTTAAGTACCTAAAGCCTGGGAAGTAGTGTTGCATCACAGCCAGTGTGTCCTGCTGCGTTCTCTGATATTGGATTGAAAATGTGTTGTTGCTGAGGTCAGAATAAAGTGATGCCCTGTCTTAGCGGGGTGTTACATTAGTGGTATTAGAGTAGTTCGGTTCTAACCGGACTGTGGGGAGGGTCGAGTCACTGGATGTGTCGAGAGTCAAAGTTGCCTCCACATCGGATTACAACTGAGTTGAGGTTGGGAGAAAGTTTGACACTAGGAATTCTGTCATAGAAGAATAACATCCCTTGAATTTTTGGGGACGAAAATTCTTTAAGGGAGTAGTAATGTGACAACCTAATTTTTAAATAAGTCTTAAATAATTTTTAGAATGATAATTAAATAATAATTGGATATTAAAACCCCTAGATAGAATTAAATTGGGCTTAAAAATGATTCGTAAGAGGCCTAGAATGCCCTAGAATAGTATGGAAACCCTAGAATCTCCTAGAGGGGCAAAAATAGAACATAACAGTTTGATGACCGTCGCGACGCAACGGAAAATACAAAGGAAACCGTCGCGACACGATCAAAGTCGGTGCGAAAGGCGGTGATTAGCGCCGCGGATCTCACACCACGTGTTCTCGTTGCGACGCAATGGTAGGCTGTGTCTATGCCCATCACGACGCGATGGAGCCAATTTATGCCTACAAATAGAGCTCTCTTCTCCCCATTTCGTAAGGCTCACCAATATGACCATTGGGAGTGCGAAAAGGAGCTTGGGAGAAGGAAGAGCAAAAGGACGCGAGCGGCAGCGATCTTCTAAGCCAGGTAAGGGGAAGATACCTTAATCACTAGGGAAAATAGGTAGTAGAATAGTACTATTAGTATGCGTAGAGGACCTTAACCCTACTAGGGGTTGATAACAGCATCACCTCAGGAGAAGGGCCGTGACCTGTGATAGCTTATGACAGTTGTCAGAGGTCTGTCAACCATAGAATGATTTATTGAATTCTATGGATGGATGTTGGTTGATGTGATGCTGATTGATGTGAATGTTTTATGATTGTGTGACTGTTGATGTGCTGATTGATAACATGTCAGTAGTAGGTCGCCTGAGCGACAATAGGGTTGATCCTTATGTTGATTAAGGATGGTTGATAATCTGATTAACATGCAGATATTTATGTGCTGGCTGTATATGATATTTATGAGTTCGATGTATGAGTCAAGACGCCCTCTAGTTAGAGGATTGCGAATCCCTAGATGGTAATAGTGAATATTAACGTCGATACCCCGTGACAGTGGTGATAGCCAGGTCGGTGTACCCGAGGTTGGTGTACCTGAGATGTATATGATCGATGGTACGGAGTAGAGTGGAGTAGGTGTACCTGAGATGGATATATTCGATGGTATGACCGAGCTCCAGGACTCCACATCCGACGGGTGGACAATCTTGGCCATTCCCGGTATGGGGAATGCCGCCTGAGTGCACGGGACGGTGCCTTACTCCGGTAATTAGATATGGTAGTATGGGTTGTCGTAACCGATAATCGGAGAGGGTAGCATAACAGGATATGTTCCCGGGACAACCAACTTAAGTCTCATTCTGTGCTCTGAGACTGGTGATCAGTCTAGGGAGTAGGGCATTAATGGCTCACTGTATTCAGCGATAGTATGGCTCAGTAGGGCTGGTAATTGAAGCTGAAATCTCCGGGACAGTAGGGCTGGTGATTGAGTCTGAAATGTCCGGTGGTCTGGGTCTGCAGGGCTAGTAATTTAGCCTGAAAGACCGGTGTCATGTGTCGGTCTGTGGTATCAGAGTATGATGTGGTCTGTGACCGTGTGGTCAGGATTGTCAGTATGACGTATCAGTATGGTTTGGTCTGTGACCGTATACTCAAGATTTTGAGTGTGTATTTGTGGTAACTGTTATGTTAATGATTGTTGTGATATGCTGATGTGTATGATTACAATCTATCTGCTATGCTGTTTTCCTGCTTGTTGGTGATTGATGAGTGTCTTATCCCTTCGTTTTCTGTGTTTTCTATATTATATGATGATAGATAGCAGATGAATAAGAAGTTTAAGTACCTAAAGCCTGGGAAGCAGTGTTGCATCATGGTCAGTGTGTCCTGTTGTGTACTCTTGTATTGGATTAAAAATGTGTTGTAGTTGAGGTGAGAATAAAGTGATGTCCTGTCTCAGCGGGGTGTTACAGGGTTCTTTTTTAAGAACTTGAAGGAGGTACTTTGAATGGAAAAAGACAAGATTGAACATAGAAAGAGCCTTAAGTTTGATTGAAACACCAGTGGAAATTTCAAGAGTGCAAACATTCAGTTGAGTCGTGAGGTCCTTTATATCTTGTTTCTTAATTCTAACTTATTTCTTTGATTGAACTCTTGGCCTATGAAAGGCGTTCTACTCCTATTTCACCTAGAACTTCCAAAATCACGACTTAAATGGTAAATTTGCAAAGAGAATTTCAAAGGGAGATGCTGAAGATTAGTGATGATCTTGGAGAAAGGCTTAGTGTGGTTGAGAGAAACATCAGGTCTAGGTCACGACCAGGGACAGATACAATAAGGGGAAAACATGTGCCTTAGCCCCCTTCACAACTTTTAATGTGTATATATATAAATACACACACACACACATACACACATAGAGCTGGCAAAGCGGGCTTCCCGACCGACCCGTATCTGGCCAGCCCGCATCGGGTTCAGGATTTATCAGGCCGAGCTAAAAAGCCCAGGGTAAAAATTCTGGCTCAGAATTTACAGCCCATGCCCAGCCCTATGCGGGCTGTGGGCTTTTCAGGCTGGCCCAGATTATACAAATTGCTTATTTATTTTACACAGAAATCATGTTTATCACTGTCCCATCTGGCCATCTCTTTATGTTCACCGATTGGAGTAAAAAAAATATATTTTAATTCATGCATTCTCACAAAAGCACGGTTTTAAAATGTAGCTAGTTTTCCCAATCTTAAAAAGACACACGGTTCCACTGTATTGAGTTATTCATTGCGTAATTAATGAAAATGGTCGCATATATATGCACTGTGTTTGATTATAGGAGAAATACATTATCTGCAAGAACAAATAAGGGTGGTCTACAGTAGTTTAATCCTACTATTTAGCCATCCAAATGAATTACCAAAAAGTTACATCCAAAAATAGAGGCCACTCAAATAGTGAAGGAGAAAAAAACTAATTTCCAATATAGATATATATTTACCTGAAGCTCTGTGACATGAGTAACAAAAAACGTCACTGAGTCGGTGTCAGTGTTAGTAATAACATATGCGTTTCACTTCCTACAACGAGACTACTGTGTTTTTTTTAATTTGTAACATATATGCGGGCGGCCCAAGGCCTGGCCAGGCTAGCCCAGTACGGGCTCGGGCTTTATCAAGCTGGGCTAAAAGGCCCAGTTGTAATGCGGGCTTAGATTTTACTGCTCAAGCCCTATGTTTTATCAGGCTTTTTCAGGCCGACCAGATTGCTGTCTCTACACACACATAATTTAACTATTATGATTTAACTTTTATGTAATATTTATTATTAAATTTTTTCACCCTCGTTTAATAGGTTTCTATATCCGTCTCTAGTCACTACATAGACATTAATCACTTTGGAGTGATATTTGATATGTTTCTTTGGAGGAAAGGAGTAATAGGAAGGAAGTAAGTAGAAGAGGTCGTATGAGACATGAAGATAGGAGACATAGGAATGAAGACGGAGATAGTAGGCAAAATAGGGTTGTGAGAGAAAATAAGTTTGAAGAAAACGTTAGCATTACAAATTTTAAGGGTAGAAGTGACCCCGAAGCTTACTGAGATTGGAAACTCAAAGTTGAACAAGTTTTCCCATGCCAAGATTTTAGTGAAGAGAAGAAGCTGAAGTTAGTGGTGGTAGAATTCACGGGTTATGCTCTTTCGTAAGATTAAGATAAAAAGGAGGGGAAGATGTGAAGCTAGGCCTGTTGATAGTTGGGAGGAATTGAAGGCTATGATGAGAAAGAGGCATGTTCCCTCATATTACCATAAGAAATTGCTCAACAAATTGCATAGGCTAACCCAAGGGAGAAAAAGTGTTGATGAATACTGGAAGGAGATAGAGATGGTTAAGACTAGAGCCAATGTGAGAGAAGAAGTGGGTGCTACCATGCCTAGATTTATTAATAGACTAAACGAATACATAAGAGATGTTGTTGAGCTCCAACACTTTGTGGAGATTGAAGGCCTTTTCCACCAAGCAATTAAGGTGGAACAACAACTTAAATGAAAGCAAGCCTCAAGGAGGCTGTTCACACACTCAAAGCCATATTCCACCCACAATTCCTCAAGTTTGAAGGACAAGCAAAAGAAGGAGGGCTTACGAAACAACTCCAATAAGGCTGCTGCCAAGGCCAAGCATATTATGTTCTCTAACTCTACTTCTTTGAACCTTATGATAAGTGACATTAAATATTTTAAATGTTTGGGTAGAGGTCATATTCTTTATATTTGTCTTACAAAAAAGTCATGAATATGAAAGGTATTGATGAATATTGTGACGACCCCTAAAAATTAAAACAGTGATTTTGGGGATAAGTATATGGGCCAAGAAATACTTAGGAACCCTAATTAAGGATAAAAATGGCCTTAAAAAGATAAAAACACCTTTAGGGAGGCGTGGAGGCCCCTAGAAGCTTCTAGAAGAAAGAAAATTAGATTTTTTCTTAAACTCCTCATCGCGGCGTGATGTTACCGTGAGAGAGGACCATCACGATGCGGTGATGTCTGGCACCGTCATCATAAATTAACCTGTCGCGATGCGACGGTACTTGTGAGAGGGGGCCATCGCACCCTCAACTATGAATAATACCCCTCCCCTCCCAAAAAACATGCACCACTCTCTCTTCTCTTTCTCGGGGATTCGGGGAGCAGATTCGGAGGCGAGGTGGGGGTGCGAACGACAACAGTCTTTTAAGCAGGTAAGGGGAGATCTGAACCCTATCCACTAGGGACAATAGGATTAGGATAGGTGTAGAATAGGGGTAGGGTGGCCCTAGCCTTACTAGGGGCTGATAACCCCAACACCTTAGGAGAGGTGTTGTGACTACGATTGCTAAGGATAGTTATCGCTAGTCTATCAACCAGTAGGAATATTGGCTGTTGTGTGATGAACTCTAGGATGAATGACATGACTGTTGTTGATTGTGATTGATGATGCGTGTAGACGATGATCGCGCTTTGCGACGTTAGGACCGATTCATGTGCGTTGATGGTTGATTGTGTATGGTTGTTTGATTGATATTGTGATGGGGGAATGTGTGATGATTGATAGTATAACTAAGATGACTAGTGGATTTAGAGCTGATAAAGGACGAGCTGATATGGGATGATGATTAGGCTTTGATCTGGGGATTCTACGTGGTAAGGATTCCTATGCATAGCTGTAATCCACCGCCGTACGCTTAAGCTGGAGTACGAGTTCAGGTATCTGAGTGCGGGTACGAGTACTGTCAGTATAGGAAACGCTGGTCCTAGGGAACAGTCTGGGTCCGACAAGTCTACAGGTGACCAATGGTTGTCCACCATTGCGTTGGGACTCCGGAGTGCTTAGTCATCTTGACGGGGTATTGATGTATTCACTGTTCATAGTGACGATCCCGAGTGTCGCCCTGACACCTATTCCTAATGCTGAAGTTGGGGAATAGGGATGCACTTTTAGGGAGCGGGATATGTGGATGGATAACTGACTTACCTGCCCTTCACAGGCTGATGGGAGGTCTCTATTTATTTACTGTTATGGCTGAGGTGGGGCTGATTATGCTGATTATCACTGTATGGCCACTTAGGCATATAAATCTTAGGTGCATGAGTGTCGTGGGTAACTAGGTGATGATCCATCAGTTGACAGGAGATGTGTGTGATTGTGATAACCTATTCATACACATATTCTATTTCTTGCTTTCCTATTCATATGGTGTGTATAGTGTGTTCTTATCTCCCTTGTGTCTATTGTTTTCTGTGTTATCCATCATACGTGATTTAGACTCCGAGGAGGCCAGAGCTACAGATACCGTCGCTGAGGATGTCACACTATTTCCACTCATCGATGCTTCAGGAGCTGAGCATCCTGGTATGGGGTGACTTCATGGTCTACTATCACGACATGGATTGTGATTGCTGGGAGATCGACTATGGACGCCATGCCGTGATCTACACTGGACTAGTTAGCATTTTCTTTCGTCTTTTAGGATCCCCGAGAGCCTCCTTCATAGGTGACTTTAGGATAGCGCATTGGTTGCCCTTCCACCGTATGTGGCGTGAGTCTAGGTCTAGGTATCATGATCGCTATTCCACTACACCTTCTTTATTTGGTTCGTACAGTGTCAGTAGCAATAGCATATGGAGATAGGAGTTATGTCGTCATTCTGAGACTTTTGTTCCCTCTTCTCCCGTGATACCTATGGTTTAGCCTCTGAGGGTTTACTACCCTAGACTCCAGGGACACCCTTCTTTTGGTGATTCCCGACTTCCTCCACGACCGCGCATTAGCCTACGTTGACAGTAGTTTGGCCAGTGTTAGGATTTTGACTGTAGTAGAGGCAGACTCTCGTAAGAGATATTACTTTTGTACTTTTGTATACTCGGGGTGGTGCTGATGTATATTTCTCTGACTTTTGTATATCATTATTTTTGAAGGTTCCTTGGAGGGAACCCTCTGATGTGTGTGTGTGTGTCTATATATATATATATATATGTATATATATATATATACATTCATGCTTCTCTGTTGCACTCTGTTAATGTTATACTATAGTTTAATTATACATTAGGTTAATAATATTGTAAATGGGACGAGTATAGTAATATTGTATATTAGGTTAATTACACATTATTTTTATATTTTGCAGAATAATCCCTAACAATCATGTCTCCCTGCACTAGAGCCAAAATCTCTGCCTCCTTCTTGTCACGTAAATCCACAGGGAAGTAGTTCTCTAAGAATATGTCCTTGAAAGCGTTCCAAGTGATTGGTAGTTGTACCTCCGGCTTCCATGCGTTGACAGTAAATTTCCCACCAGCGTTCAGCCCCATCCTCAAGCTTGAAAGTAGCAAAGGTGACCTTCTACACATCAGTGCATACCATGGCCTAAAAAAGCTCCTCGAGCTCATAGATCTAATGCCAAGCTTCATTGGGGTCATAAGCTTATCTGAAAGATGGTAGGTTGTTTCCCTGAAACTTGAAAAGACTCCAGAATTCATCAGTCTCCAAATAAAGACTTTGGTCCCGTTCCATGGCATAATCTAGTCGTCCAAGAGTGTCGATAAGCACGTGATCATTCCTACATGCCATAACTTTGTGTCGGGATAATGTAGGAAAATCACTTAATTGGAAGATCTGACCAACTACTAATATGAGTTTCTAAGATCTCATATTATCATTTATACTAGTATAGATAATCATACAAGAGTACACAAAAAACACAAAAATATAATAAACAACCTAAAGAACAGACCGAGCACACATAATTCAACAACGCCGCCTAGTTAAGACCGAACTGCTCAAATACCACATAATGTGACTACCCCGTAAATGTTTATTATATAGATAATAAATAGAAAAGATTATACTTTTGTGGAATGAAAACGCGGGTCTTCGAAAATCTTTTCTTAAGCATAGCTGAGAGCATCACATCACATCACTAGAGACAAACTAAGGAAATAAGTAAAAGCTGTCGTAAAAAATTGCAAATTTCGTATGAAAAAAAAATAATAATAAAATAATCCCCTAGCCCGATGTCACATGGATCAGGGCTAAACAATTCCTAAACAAATATAAAATAACCAGGTTTTGAAGTCTAAAAACATAAATGATAAAAATGACGTGCAATCTGACGAACTCCAACTGATATCTGAGTGTTCCGCAGACATTACCCCTCAGTTGCACGTGTGGTTTCTGTAGACTCCTACTTTTCTTTTCATAGGAATGAAAAATAGTGCATGGGGTGAAAGATCATGTTCAAACTATATGAAAGAGATGAGACAATAAATCAAGATAGGTGCATAGACACAATCACGTAATCATAGCATACTAACAAACATACACACATAACAAACATAATCGTTACTCGACATGATGACAATGCATGACATTGCGGCGCAGGACCAATCTCTAACTACTCCGTAAGCAATGTGGATCCATAACTAACTAACTCAGGGAAGATGAAAACAAGTACATATTCGTCTAGCCTGGGTGGCTCACCAATCAACATGATCCCCCACCGAATACTCTCACCACTCCAAGTAACACACTGTGTCTAGTCGATGTAATCCTGTTAGATGAGTTCCCAGCAGTGAGTAGCTAACTTATGCCTATATATAAGGCCCCCCCACCAAACCTTATACCCCTAGGCCACGATAACACCCATCATCATGGCCTGCCACTAACGCGCTTCAAATGTGAAGTTACATGTTATGCCTTGAATTTCATTAATATTGAAGTTGATGATGGTGATGAGGGTTGTTGGAGGATGACTAATTGCAACCCGAATAGTGGTCGTTGTAGAGATTCCACTACAAAAAAATCAGTTTTTAGTGACCGATTTTTCGGTCGCTAAACCTCTAAAATCGGTCGCTAATCGAATTAGCGACCGATTTAGAGACCAACAAAAATCAGTAGCTAAAACGCTGGTCGCTAATTTTAGCGACCGATTTAGTGACTGAATATATAGCGACCGATTTAGAGACCGATTTTAGAGACTGATTTAGTGACGATTTTAGAGACCAATTTAGCGACCGATTTTAGAGACCGATTTAGCGACCGATTTTAGAGACCGATTTAGAGACCACATTTGACTAATTTGATTTTATATTTTTATAAACCGGTCTCTAAATCGGTCTCTAAAATCGGTCGCTAAATCGGTCGCTAATTTATGTTATTAAAAAAAATTAAACTTTCAAAAATCTATTTTTCAACACATTTTATCAGATTCCTTAAACTTTATCACCTTTTTTATAATCAAATAAATTTTATTAAAGGCCAAACCCTAGATATAACTTTATTTGAATAAAAATAAAATTCATCACCATGTAAGATGTTACAATACATCAGTAATTTCATTCAAACTGAAATATTACAAAACAATATAACAAAGAATTTCATTCAAACTGAACTATTACAAAAAATAGTACAATGTCAACATGAGAACCTTGCACACTAGTGTGTTTGGTTACGTGTCTTGTCCTCAGGTTTCACTACTCCTTCCCAATGCATTCCTTAGCCTGGTTGCATGCAGAAGTATGTCTTCCGGATCCATATTCGTCACACATATCACTCGTTGGTTTGTGTCCTCTACTTCCAACGGCTGCTATCTTAGCTTCAACAACAGCAAGGTTCTGACTCCTGAGTGAGCTTTATATTCTGAGACTGCAAATTCTTGATCAAACTCTCACTAACCTCAAGCTTCTCCAGCAACTCCTTATTATGGTTCTCACCTATAACTCTAGGGAAGCTTATCAAACAAACAGAAGCACCGTGATGGCTAGCATTTCAATGAATGTCTTTATTACAAAAATATTTACCCCTCTTTTTACACCTGGGATGGTTTTTACTTTTTACGACTGGGAGATGAGTGCTACAATGTCATAGAATGTAGTTGGCATCTGATAGTGTGTGTCACAGCTGTATAGCTGCTCATGTTTGAGTAGTTAGTAGATCTAACGAACTCATTATTGTTACAACTCTGTAAGAATTCAGTTAGTGTGTTAAGCAAACCACTTGTATGTCTTTAATCTTTGGTTCAAGATTCACCTGAATTAGTTTCCCCATTCTAATAAAATAACAAAAATATTCCATTCCCTTTTCACTCATAATTCTCTCAATTTAAAAAAACCCTAGAATTCTAATAGCATCAATTTACTTTTTACATGTACACGAATGCTGGGACACTAGTGGAGGAAAAATGTGAAATTATAATCATGATTGAAAAATCAACAAGCTGTGATTGTGATAAAATACATATACATATTACATGTATAGTATAAGTGTATAACAAATTATTAAATTCTACCATCGATTTTTCAATCAACAATTAAAATTATATGTTTCACCCTTTGAAATGCCTCCACTTTTGTGAGGAATCAAATTATGATTTTTACTAGTAGGAGATGAGAGCCACAAAGTCATAGAATGCTTTGTTAGCGGTGATAAATCAAGAAAAAATGCACCAAGTAGCAATGATAAAGAAATTCAGCTTGGTTTTTAGAGCTATCATGTTGCAAATTTATCAAATGTTCAATCCTTACTTTGTGATTAACCTGGAAAACTCACATTACACAAGCCAATAGCCAAAGAGTCAAGCCTCATTGGTTTGTAGATGCCATCTGATTCTTAATTAAGTTTGCAACATGCTGAGCCACCCATAGCGAGCCAGCCTCAGTGCAACAGAAACCATGGGTGTGGTTTTCTCGCTCAATGGATAAGGCAATACCTGGAACCTGCTTTGAGATCTGTGACCAGAATAAACAATAAGTTATGCTGCTTCATAAACAAGGAAGAAAACTTGAGAACAAACAGAAATTACTAAGGAAGCTTATGAAAGAAACAGAAGCATTGTGATCAATGCTAGAATTTCTATCAATGTTTATCTTTATTACAAAAATATTTACCCCACTCTTTTCCCATAATTTAACGTTAACATGGTATTTATCACTGCAAAAATTTACTCAAAACTTCAAAAGCATCAAGAACAAGAAGATTTGCATATATGTCTTCCAAAAAGTAGTAAATATTTTACTAGAAAGCCTTGACTCTAACCAGATGCCTAATTCACTCAGAAAACATGAGAGATAATGTAAAGTACACTGGAAGACCCTCTAACATGAGAGATTATGGTAAACAAAGTCCTCATTAACAAGTACAACTCGTTGATCATGAAGCTGTTGACTAAACATATCACTTTCTGCATTGCCTTCTGAATTTTCTTCCTCACAGCTACCTTCCACAACTTCTAAATTTAAATCTTTAACCCCTTTTTTCCATTGCTTTAACCTTTCTTGAATGAAGATGCTATTTAATAGACCAAAATACAATTCAAAAACTGGAAGCCTTGCAAAAATGCAGGGACATCTCGTAGGGGCTGTTCTAATTGACACAAGACCAATACCATTCTCGTCCACTTTCTGTGGGCATCTGGCAGCTGCTTTTCAGTTTCTTTTATGCTAAACAGAAGTTCATTGGTTTTCTTCAAGCTAGAGATAGTCAATTACTTTGAAACGACAAGGAGAATGGAGAAAAAAGAAAGTGCTTCAGGTATACTTTAAAAGCTAACCTCCCCAGTTTTAATGGTTGGTCAAATCACAATATTTTATTTTGTTTATCAATTTATGAAAATTTAATAAACACCTTTGGGAATACACTATCATGTGTCAATTTGCGCAGAATGCAAAAATGCCCCTAAATTCTGAAAGTATAAAGCAAGAGGATAAAATATACTCGAATAACAGAGTTGTTTGAAATTATTCCATGTGAAATCAGGACCCGGGAAGGAGGAAAAAAAGAAAGAAAAAAAGCCTAACCCTGTTTTGTTCTTCAAGAAGCAAGAACATGAAGGAAAAGCTTAAAGACCATAGCAGAAACAATGAAGCATGTTGAAGATATAGATCTAAAAGAGAGCTTGAGAGAGGAAGAGGAATCCTACCTCGATGGTGGTGGAGAGACATACAAAAGTGGAAGAGTAAAAATCCTCACCTCCTTGGACATCTCACACATACAAAGATAACACCCGCAAAACAACACAAACAGGCAACATCAACAGCTAATGTAATAGAAAACGTAAGAACAAAATAATAAACAGAAACCACAGAATATAAAGAAGGAGCGAAAATGGAAAAGATGGTGGCGAGATATTTTGGGGGAAGAGATGGAGGAGGAAGAATTTTTTTTTTCACAGGATAGGGTTCATGTTCCGTTGGGAGTCTTTGGGAGAAAATGAAAAAGAATTTGGGGATAAATGAAAGCGAAGGAAGATGGCATCGAGATAGGGAAAGAGAAGATGAAGGACGGTACCATCGCTCAGTATCTCTCCTTCATCCTTGTCGCTGCCTCCTTCTTCTCCCACATTCTTCCTCCTGCTCTCTCTCCCTCTCTCGCTTCTCTCTCTCTCTCTCTCGCCCGCTCCTCTCTCTCTCGCTCCTCTCTCTCGCTCTATCTATCTCTTTCTTCCCCTTCTTCATCACCACACCCAGCTCCTTCCTCCCCCCACACCACAGATCTCAAATTTCCCACCTCCTTTCCCATCTCCTTCGCCTCTCACCTTCTCGCTCGGCTCTCGCTCCCGCTCCCACCCCCTTTCCCATCTCGCTCTCGCCCTCTCACCTTTCTCAGCCCCCACCCCCACCCCCTTTGTTTTGTTTTATTTCTTTTGTTTTCTTTATTTAATAAATAAACTTAAAAAAAAAACTTAAAGAGAAGTTCAGCGACCGCTTTTTCGGTCGCTAACATTAATAAATTTTTTTAACTTTTTTAAACCGAATAAAATTCTGGTTTAGCGACCGATTATTCCGTCGCTAAGTATTCGGTCTCTAAATCGGTCGCTACAATTGATAAATATTTAATAAATTTTTTAAAACCAAATAAAATTTCGTTTTAGCGACCGAAAAATCGGTCGCTATATATTCGGTCTCTAAATCGGTCGCTAATATATATTTTACGTTTTTCATCAATAATTCTAAGAATTCGGTCTCTAAATCGGTCGCTATTGTGACCGATTTTTTTCGGTCTCTAAATCGGTCGCTAAATAGCTGATTTCTAGTAGTGTTCTTGGAACTTACTAAGACACTTTGAAACTTTGTCTACATTCCCTTGGTGCATTATAGGGGACTGCAATAAAATTCTATCCAATGTTGTCAGAATCGCGATTTGACTCGCTGAATTGTACGATTCTACGAGTTATGCGCACAAAACCGATTTGAATCGGTATAAGGATCGTAGAAATGTCGAATCGTTGGTGAATCGTCGTGCTGGGACACTGAATCGCTGAATCGCGTGCCGTTCCAAGTTTGAGGCACTGGTTTGTGCGTTTGATGTAAATCGCCGTATGAAAGCTTCGTCGCCGCCTTGAAGAGAGAAACCTTGGGTTTCGCGACCCGTTTCGTTCAGAAAGAAAGGAACACGGGTATTCGTGACTCGTTTAATGGGAGCCGGGTTTTCGTGACCCGTTTTCGAAAAGAAAGCATCAGACCCTTTTTTTTGTCCCACAAGTCAGCCCAGCCCATTTATTTTGTTAGTCTGCTCGGGCCCTTTTAGTATCCTCTCCTACTAGAATATTCTAGTCTAGTCGGTGACTATAAAAAATAAAAGCAGAAATCCAGAATCCTAATAGTCGTTCTCGTTCCCTATCCCCATTATCACACACTATCCTAATCTGCACCTAAACCGTTTAGAATTCAAATGGACTCATCTCGTAATTTGTTTGCAACTGTCTCCTTCTCTTTAAAGTCTCATTCACTGTTTAGAATTCTATCGATTCCCAAATACCATACCACCATTATAAATATTCCTCTTACTCTGACAACATTGCTCTGTGCCACAGTGCGAGAGCTTCTCAATTCTCATACTCTTTTCCAAACTCTCTCTGAAAATGTCTTCAAATGCTGGGACCAGTGCAAATACGACAAATGCATGTGCAGTTGGTGGGTCTAATGTCAGACCGAATAAAAAAACTGTTGGACTGAGAGGAGATGTTGCATGGAAGCATTGTATTGCAATTGATGGAAACACAAGGAAAGTAAAATGCAAACATTGTGGGAAAATTATTTCAGGAGGTGTTTATCATTTGAAACACCACTTGGCTAGAACACATAAGGATGTTGAAGGCTGCATAGCTGTTCCAGACGACGTTCGAAAGCAGATGTGGAATGTTGTTGCATCCTTGCAAGAAAAATTGGTTAAAAAGACAACTGAAAGGGAGTTTGAAGCAGATATTGGAAGCACTTCTGAATCAATTGATGAGGCTGGGAAAAGAAAAAATTTTGCTGAGACCGATGGTGCAAACCTTTTCAAGAGAAGGGGAGTGAGCACTCAGGCTACTATCAATAGCATTTTCAAGAAGAGTGTGAGAGAGGATGCATGCATGGACATTGCTTCTTTTTTCTACAATAATGCCATTCCTTTCAACGTGGCAAAGAGCGAAGAATTTGAGAGGATGTGTGGTTCTATTGCCCGCCATGGTTTAGGATTTAAACCGCCATCCTATCATGAGATCAGGGTGACATATTTGAAAAAAAAGGTAGAAGAAACAAATCTGATTTTGGAGGAACATAAAGCTTTTTGGAAAAAAACTGGATGCACCATTATGACAGATGGATGGACCGATCGAAGGAGGAGGACTATACTAAATTTTCTGGTAAATAGTCCTAGGGGAACTGTTTTTTTGAAGTCTATTGATGCATCTGAGATATCCAAGACAGCTGATAAAATTTTCAAGATGATGGACGATGTTGTTGATGAGATCGGGGAAGAAAACGTTGTCCAAATTGTCACAGACAATGCAGCAAATTACAAGGCAGCTGGTGATTTATTGATGCAGAAGAGGAAGGACTTATATTGGACACCTTGCGCAGCTCATTGCATCGACTTGATGCTGGAAGATTTTGAGAAAAAATACCCCTCCACAGCGAGACAATTGCAATTGGTAAAAAAATTACAACTTATATCTATTCAAGAACTGGCCTTATGTCTTTATTGCATCACTTCACCAAAGGTGGAGACTTGATTAGACCTGCTGCTACTCGTTTTTCCACTTCTTATTTGACCTTGGGTTGCTTGAATGATAATAAGGGAGCATTAATAAAAATGTTCACATCTGAGCAATGGAAATCTAGTGCCTTTGCAAAGTCGAAGGATGGACTGTTTGTTGAAAATCAGATTACGGATAAGGGATTTTGGAAGAATATTGTGAAATGCTTGAGGGGTGCATATCCCTTAATTAGAGTGTTGCGCTTGGTGGATTCAGACGACAAGCCAGCCATGGGATTCATTTAAGAAGAAATGGATCGGGCTAAAGAGAGGATACAAAGTGCCTTCAATGGGGTTCGTAAGAGGTAATTGTCTTCCACTTGTTACTTTTTGGTTTTATAATTTATAGACTTTGTTTGGAAATTAATTTGATTTATTTCTCCTTTCTTAGCTACACCCCCTATGGAAAATCATTGACAAAAGACGGGATAAGCAACTGCACAGGCCCTTGCATGCTATGGGCTATTACCTTAACCCCATGATGCATTATAGTCCAACTTTTAAAGTTGATTATGAAGTTAAGAAAGGAATATATGAATGTTTGGAAAGGATGGTGGGAAGCTTGGATGAAAGAACTAAGATTGATTACCAGCTCGAGGACTTCAAAAGTAAAGCTGGAATGTTTGGCAGTACATTAGCTGTGCGTGCACTTCAAACCAAAACTCCAGCACAATGGTGGGAATCCTATGGCGATGCATATCCGGAATTGCAAAGGTTTGCTATTCGAGTACTTAGCTTAACATGTAGTTCATCCGGCTGTGAGCGTAATTGGAGTGCCTTTGAGAGGGTAAGATTTTGAATTTATTAAATAAATTGTATATCATTCTTTAAATTACCTAGTATATTCTGTTTTAATTAATTTTATAATTATTTAGGTCCACACCAAGAAAAGGAATCGTTTAAAGCAAAAGACCATGAATGATGTGGTCTTTGTGATGGTTAATTCAAAAATCAACAAGAAGAAGCAAGTTACGAAAACAAATGATTATAGAATTGATGATCTTTCTTCTGACGATGATTGGATTGTGGAGAATGATCAAAATTCAGATTTGGATTTAGATTTGGATACTCCAATTCAGGTTGGTGAAGATGCAAGTAGTAGTGGTGGCATTGGTGAAGCACTTGGAGATAATTTGGAGATTCCTAATGCTGATGAAGGTGAAGATGCAATTGATGAGACTGAAGATCATATGGAGGAGGAGGATGACTTTCCTGAAATTGGATTGAATGCTATCCTAGATATCTAGAATTTTAAGTTTTAGATTAATTATCTAGAAGTTAGATTAATTATGAACTTAAGTTTTTGTTTTTAAACTTATGTTGAGTTGTTTCTGTTTTGGATCTTAATCTCATGCTACAAATTTATGATTATGAATTTTGTTATGAATTTAGTTTTATGAATTTTGTTATGTTTTAGAAGTTACGATCCTACGATTCTGTGTTACGATCCTATCCCGAGTTTTAATCCTACGATTTTGGTAGGATCTTACGATTCGTGTTACGATCTTTCACCCTTCTCCCGATCCTAGTCCGATTCACGTGTTTGACAACATTGATTCTATCTTTCAAAGATAAAAGGGGGAGAGTTGAAAACCCAAGTTGACGCATTAATGATTTCAGGAATGCTGTAAGTGATGAAGGTATCTCAGATATAGCTATGGAAGGTTATCCTTTTACTTGGGCGAAGAGTTTGGGGACTGGGACTGATTTCGCAGTTGAAGAATGAGTTGACTTTTCTATGGCTACAAATGCATGGTCACAATTAATTCTGCTCTTGAAGTTGCAAAATGCGGTGGAAACAATGTCCGATCACACTCCCATTTTCTTGTTTACAACCCATTCCCATATATTCATCGTGCAGAAGGTTCTAATTCAAGAACGCATGGCTGCTGGAGCTAGGCCTGGAGGAGGTGGTCTACCGTAGTTGGCTTGGTGGGGCATAAGTTGAGCT
Organism: Calophaca sinica; assembly: GCA_037113605.1. Classification (NCBI taxonomy): domain Eukaryota; kingdom Viridiplantae; phylum Streptophyta; class Magnoliopsida; order Fabales; family Fabaceae; genus Calophaca; species Calophaca sinica. The sequence goes on from CM073736.1 coordinate 92,985,112, forward strand.
TATGGACATCAATCATGTTACGGAACAACTGCATGCATGGGGATGGGAGTTGCGTAAAAAATTTAGGCAGACATTGAGGCATATAAGAAGGAGGTCGAGTCACTAAAGGGCTTACGTGATGACTGGGGCTCGTAAATTCCTTCATGCGAAGGAGAAGCTAGCTCGCGTGTTGTTACAAGACGAGAAATTTTGGAGTCAACGAGTTAAAGCGTTCTGGTTGAGAGAATACAGCCTAAATACCCCCCTTTTTTCATGCAACAACAACAACGCGCAAGAAGTGTAATACGATTTCCTCTCCCTGTTACTATACATAGGAGTTTTTTTAATCCCATCATATTTTTCTCTAATATCTATTTTTTCTTTCTTTCATTTTTTCCCCCATCAAATAATGCATAATTGAGGCAAATTCTTCTTTGATAGACCAAGATAAAAGAGAAGGGGATGTGATGTTTCAATATTTTTCTTGTGCTATGTCTCTTGAAAAATGATGAATTGTGAATGACAGATTGGGACCAGTTGGAAAAAAAAAAGTGGAGGGATGGGAAGGGAATTCAAAGTATAATTAACCTAGGATGTTGTGGTTATTGGCATTCCTATTTAAATATTATTTAAGAAATAAATCATGAATTAATAAACATAATAATGAATATTAAAATTATTATTCAATTTTTAGTATGTTCTTTATTTTTTATAATTTTGTCTCTCAATATTTTTTTATTAATTAACTAGATGAATATAAGGATATTATTGATAAAATATTAATTAATACTTTCTTGAATTTTCAAAGTTCCATATAAATAAAAATAATTTTTTCCTAAAATGAAACTTGAAATAATAATTAATTTAATAAATTACTTTCAATAAAACCTTGTTATAGTTTTCCCTAAACAATACTAGTACATATATATATTGTTGTTTGATTAAAAAAAAGTACATATATTGTTGTTGTTGAATAATAGTGACTTATGGAGTAAATATACAATATAGTCTTTAAAAGAAGCGACTTATAATTGTTTTTGTGTTTTTGCTTTTTTGAATATTTTTGTTTATTTTCATTGGTCCCTTTTTGGAAGTCACTCTAGTATGATTACAGGATTTATTATAAATTAATTAAATGTTAAAATACTTTGAATAATAATGGAGAAAGATTAGAAAACTTTACTGATATATTATATAATGTTATATAGAGTTAAATGATTGATTGTATTTAAAACACGTGTTCATGAAAAATTTATTGGTAAATAAGTGATTCAATCATTCAACAACTTAAAAAGATTGAACTTAATAACAAGTCGGCAAGTTAATAAACCAATTTTTTTTTTTAGAATAAAGCAATACAAATATCGAACCCTATAAAAAAGGCAATACAAATAACTAGGGTTGAACATTGGCCAAATTCAGTCGAACTCGAGCCCTAAATGCCCAATCCAAGACTAATTGGATGAAGCTATAATATATATATATATATATATATATATATATATATATATATAGGCCAGTATTGGACTAGATAATTATTTTTGGCCTGTTCAATTTTTTTTAGCACATTTTATACAACCATAGTTCATGCATTACTCGTCTCGAGTGCTGCAGCGCAGTGGTAATGCTGCATGGACATTTCTGTGGGTGTGTGGGGTCGAACCCACGAATCACCCATTGCCGCTCCCCAATGTGTGAGTTAGGCTGCTAGGCCTCCGATGGGTAAAAAAAATAGTTCATGCATTACTCTCCTCATATATAATGACTACTTATAATTTGATTTTTTATACTTTAATTTAAATAAAAATAGAATAAGAAACAACCTGGTATGATATTAGTAATGACAGAATGCAAAAAACAGGAAGACGAGGAATTTCTTTCCAAAGCAAAAAACTACTACTGTTGCATAATCAACAAAATTTAACGTTGTTATAAAGAGGAAATTTAACTATTGCGTAATCAACAAAATTGCATAATCAACAAAATTTAACGTTGTCGTAAAGTTTCCATATACAACAAAATTTCTTTACAGCAAAATCACAAAAAAGTAGCACAAATTAAATTCACCCAGTTGTAAAGAAGAGAATGGTCTGACGGGCGTCGCTACTATTCTTCGACTGTATGCTGATTTAGTTTTGACTTTCCAAGGCTGATGTAATTTTTTTCCTTTTCTGCTATTGTACTTTTTTGACTTAAGGTTGTAACAATTTACTATGGCTTATCAAAGAAATGTAGAAGATGGCTGTCGCCATATTCAACGCATAACATGGATGTCACCTTAACAAAAACATGTGAACTTATCGTCAAAGTTAACATTGTCATCGTTGTCATAATTAATAGCTTGGGGCTTCTCTACTTCTGCCACCACTTCTTCCGATGCCACTGACTTCTCTGGCTATTCTATAGCAGCTTCAAGAACAGCAACAAATGAATCAATGTCACGACTTCCCATGGAGGTGGTTGGTGAGGTAGATCTGAGACATAAATGGAGAGAAAACCCTAATAGAGGATAGGGGAAAAGGCTTATGGTTGAAGGTAGATCTGAGAGAAGAGAAGGAAAGATAGGGGAAGAAAGAAGATATTGAAAAAGAAACGAAGTTTGATAGTTTCTCCGGTGGGTAAAACAAGAAAGGAGACTTATTACATTCTATACTAGGGATTTTTTACTATTTTTTTTTGTTGATAAGCAAAGAAATATTATTAGGGGAGTACGACAGGTACTCTAACCCCAAACAACATGGAGTGCCTCACTAAAACCTCCTAAAGCCAAAACCCATTGGGAAAAAGACTAGGGGAAGAAAAAGAGTACACCAACCATGAGATACAAGTGTACAAGCAAACTCCACCACAAAAAAAAAAAGAATTGAGTAAAAATACATAAAAATTGCAAAGGGAATATGGCAGACAACATTGCAACATTGAAGTATTAGCTGCCACAAGCCACCAACAGAGCGCATAATAGAAACCTCCAGCCAAAGACACCTTTAAGTAAAAACAGTAGAATTCCCAAAGCACCAAAATCCGAACCAGACATATCAGCACAATATACTCCCCCTGTTACCAAAAACCAGCACCGCACAGTCTGCAAGCCACCCCAACAGCACAAACCGAAAAATTCAACAGACATGCACCCAACAAGACAAGAAAAACACCTTCAAAACAAAAAGCACAGCCACCAAATCAGAAAATAAATCACTTAACCGACTGTAAACAACCAAGCGGGTTCGAGCACCAATCCGATTATTGCCAACCAATATTTCTCCCAGCTTTAGCAATCACTACAAGAAAACTGCATATTACCGACGAAATTTTACGGACAGCCTCGACTCCGTCGGTAATATTTTAATTACCGAAGGCCAAGCCGTCGCTAATGCGCCGGAAAAAATCTGCTTACGAAATTATTTTTTTGCTACGTTACCGACGGCTTAGCCGTCGGTAATTCTGAAGGGCTTATGGGTAGTCAGAATTACCGACGCTTAGCCACGATAACATAAAATATATGCTCTTGATTTTTTGGCTCGTTACCGACGGCTTTTGGCTCGTTCTGACGGCAAGCGTCGTAGACCAACCATACTCCACACTTATGGCCCTTCCACCTTATCACTCCTCTTTCACCCCACTATTCCCTCCCACTCGACCTGTTGCAGCAAAGAAAAGGAGGAGGAAAAAATCGAAAGAAGAAAGAAGAAGAAGAGAGGAGAAGGAAGAAAAGAAAGAAAGAGAAGAGAAGAAAAAGGAAGAGGAGCGATCGGTAGGGAGAGGAGAGGGTGGTGGCCACGATGGCGCACCACCGAGCGCCTGCTCAGGCCGAGAGAGGAGAGATCGAGAGAGATATAGAGAGTGAGACGCAGAGGAGAAGAGAGGCGAGACGAGCGAGAGAGAATGGAGACCGCGAGAGAGAACGAGATGGCGAGAGAGAGGAGCCCACAATGGCGGCCTGGAGGCTCGCCAGTAGCGACCCTGGCCGGAGAAGGGAAGGAGAAGACGCGGCCGAGAAGGATGAGGCCGAGAGAAGCAGAACGCGATGTAGGGAGAGAGAGACGAGAACAGAGAGAGATCAAGAGATTGAAGAAGAAGCTGAGCTCAAGATGATGGATGGATGAAGATGAACAACAAGATTGAAGAAGTAAGAACCAGTTTTAGATTCAAGAGATTGAAGAAAGGAGATTGAAGCTTGAGAACCAATTTCAATGGAAGAGGGTTAGGGTTTTCAGATTCAAGAATTTGGGGATTTTTGGAATTGAAATCCCTAACTTGGGATTGCTCAGGTAACATAGACTTCCCCCAAAACCTCCCTTAGGGTGTGCTAGGATTTATCATTTAAATTCTTTAGCTTTATAATTAGTTTCTGAATTAATCTGAAATGGTCTTGTATGGGGTCTGACTGAAATAGGGTTGGCTACTGCCCCCCAACCCCCCTAAACCATTGTGTGTTGTTTGTGACCATTGCGAGTAATCAGGTGCCTGCTTCTTCAGTTACAGATTTTTTAATTGGAATGCACAAGGGTGTTATTTATTCAGGTGATTTGGTCCCAAAGAATATGGGTTTAGAAGAGAGGATGCAGAAGAGTGTAAGAGGAACAGTGACAAAGTTGGATTCCAAACCTAAGGATATGCAATACTGGATAACTTTTAACATGTTATACAATAACTTAATGTCAACATACACAATTTTTATTTATCCAGATTCCAGAGACATTGAAATACTACGTCGAGATTTTATCTCATGGTTTGTCAGGTCTTTTGTGATGTCTCTATTGCGTAGCTCAACTTTATATGTTTAGTATTATCAAATTTGAAATAATAGAATACAAGTAGTTTATGATTGTCATTTCATATCTCCAATGTTATTATTGCATTTTCTGTGTTTGTTATTTCATAAATTATATCCAATAATATCACGGCATTTTTTGTGTTGTACCACTTTATAAAAAAAATCCATTGTGAAGTTTTGAAGATGTACCACAAAATTGAGGCTTTCAGTGAATTTCATAGGCTGGAGGTGGAAGAATAAATCCATGAGTTGTGAAATAAGAATTTTCAAGTGATTGTTTTGGAGGGTTCTGAAATCAAAGCTTTATATTTACTATTAGCAATATCGATGTCTAGAGCTCCCAAATTGAGGTATATGAATGTTGCTGATTCAGAAGCAAGGCCTGTGCTTGGACCTGCTGGAAACAAGACAAGGCCTTTGAGTTCAAGGAAACCAGCTTCAAAGCCACTGAGGAAGGTTGATAGATTGCTGGATGAGGTTGCAATTGTAATTGCATCAGTCAAAGAGAAGAAATCACATCAAGTGTTGTCCTCACTTGTCACTTCCTCTCCTCAGTCACGTTCTGTCAGCGTTTCTTCTGTACTCGGCCGCCATGAGCAGTTGCTACATTCTAATTTATCTCTAAATGCTTCATGTTCCTCTGATGCATCCACAGATTCATTTCATAATCGAGCGTCTACCGGAATATTGACTCGGTCTTATAGCCTAGATAGAAGAAGGAAGCCATATGTGTCAAAGCCAAGAAGTGTTGCCTCTGATGGTGTGTTAGAATCTCCCCCTGATGGTTCACAATCCAAAAAGTGGTGTGCTTGGGTCACTCCTAATACTGGTTTATTCTTCTTCTTCTTTGACTTTTCCTAAATATATCAGGAAACATACTAATACTGATTGTAAAATAACATGAGCCATACATATATTTATCACTACAGTGATTATACTATGTTTTAAGCCTTTTGTCAGATACATCAGTTTCTTTTGGGTGTTGAATTACTCAGGAATGTGTAAATGTTAGTTCATTTCAAACTTTTACTTACCTTGATATATATTTTTACATGTTTTAAGCTGGCCTTGTGAATGATATGATTCTCATTTACTTCATGATAAATTTTAGTTCTTTAATATTAAGATTTTGCATTAAGTGTAAACCTCATTTGTGTAGTATAGTGTGTTTCCATATAAATTGTAAAATGAGCTTGAAATCTGGTTTAGTAAGGGTGTTTTTTAAGATACCGATTTCCTTCCATTTGTTTGTTCTACAAATATTCATGTATGCTATGGATTTTTAGCCAAAACATACAGAAAATGCACTGGTTGTATATTTTTTTCCCCTTGGATTTTAATTGGTGTTTTCCTGTTGAAGAGAAAATTGGAAATTCTAAGTGCCTAAATAATATGAACCTAATATGTTGATGGATATTGAGATAAATGCACATGAGCCAGCTATATCTTTCGTAAAATTCCTCCATAACACTTGTGATTTTGTAGAATACAAGTAGATGACAATCATAATTTTTTTTTTGTTTTAATTTCTAGATTACAATGGGCTTAGCCGTCGGTAAATTTACTGACGGCTAAGCCGTCGGTAACTTCGGATCTATTTTTTTATTTTAATTTGTAGTTTACAGTTGGCTTAGCCGTCGGTAAAGTACAACAGCAAAAATGGTTGTTTTTGTGGATTTTACTGACGGTCATGTGACGACTTTCTGACGGCCAAGCCGTCGGTAATTACTGACGGCTTTTTTGGCCGCCGGTAAATTTTACCAAGGAGGAAAATACCGACGACCTCGAGGCCGTCGGTAATCTCGAATTAACGACGGCTTTTGGCCGTCGGTAATGACGAAAATTCTTGTAGTGAATAAACTAACCCCAAGAAATTGCCTTAATTTTTGCCACAATATCTGAATGTGAAGCGGTATCACCCCTAAATAAAATATTGTTCCTTAGAGACCACAAGACCCACATCACAGCACACCAAGTTAGATACCTCACCTTTTTCTTCACTTTACCCAAACCCACCAGACCAAATTGAAGGAAATTTACAGCCCCCTCATATTGCCAGGCTCCAGAAAATCCAATCCAAGAAAAAATGGAACCCCACACCGCAACGGAAAAACTACAGCTGAAAAATAAATGACTTACAGTTTTCTCCTGATGAAAGCAAAGAACACAACAAACATTATGAATGGGTGTAATAATTCCACGACTTATTAATGCATCCCTAGTAGGAAGCCTATCTAGCATAAGTCTCCACACCATAACCGCTACCTTTGAAGGAATAGCAGAGTGCCACACCCCCAAGTAAACCTTAGACATCCTGTGATCTAAGGGGCAGTCGAGACCCCAAGACAACTTTACCAATTGTAGATAAGCAGACTTTATAGAAAGTTGTTCAAACGGGTCGTGTTTCCAAAACCATTTGTCTCTAGTAGAGGCGCTCAAAACCACAACCTGCAAGGTATTTTCCAACTCCAACCCCAAAGCTTCTTCATCCGGCCGTAAGGCCCGTATCCAGCTCCACTACCAGCTCCAAAGACCATACTCCCAGTTACCACAGTTTGCAACAGTAACCGAACAATTGGATGCAAGATGAAAAAGTAAAGGGAATTCATGCATGAAAGAGCGGGCACCCAACCAGTTATCTAACAAAAAATGTACCCTCTCACCATTTCCCAAATGAACTCCAACCGAACCATGGAACCATTCGGGGAAAAGCGAAATTAGGTCTCGCCACCAAATGGAAGAGTGTCTCCTTATTGCTCCTTGATCTAAAATACCACTGTGAAGTGGTCCATACTTTTGTTCCAACAGGTTCTTCCAAACCGCCCCATCAGCACATAAACAACGCCATTTCCATTTTGTAAGAAGACTAGCATTAAATAGCTCAAGGTCTTTTATCCCCAAACCACCCATTTTTTTTGGTTCACATACCTTTTTCCAACTGACCCAACAAATTTTCTTTGCCTCAGAATTACCTCCCCACAAGAAATTCCTATGTATACTGACAAGAGATTGAATGACCTTTTTTGGGGCTTTAAAGAAAGAGAACCAATACACCAGAAGGCTATTCAGAATTGACTTTATTAAGGCCACTCTACCACCAATCGAGAGATGCGAGCGCTTCCAAGAAGACAATCTTTTCTTCACCAACTCAACAATAGGAGCCCAAGTAGAAGACAACCTAGGATTTACCCCAAAAGGAATACCCAGGAACTTAAACGGAATAGAACTCACCCTGCAAGAGAGAAAAGTAGCTGCAACATCCAAAAATCTGTCATCAACGTTAACCGCATAAAGATTGCTCTTAAAGAAGTTGATTTTAAGACCAGAGGCCAGTTAAAAGCCTCTCAATATTGATTTTATCCACCACAAGCTCCCCCAAGTAGGTTCACATGTAATAATGGTATCATCTGCATATTGCAGGATCGAAAATGAAACATCCAAAAAGGCTTTATACTCGACAAGGACATTCAGCTCCACGACCTTATAAACCATACCAGTCAGACTTCAGCCACAATAAGAAAAAGGAAAGGTGCCAGAGGATCACCTTGTCTTAATCCTCGAGATGTAGGAAAATTAACAGTGGGACTCCCATTTACAAGAACTGACATTGTGGTTGATCTAATACATGCTTTCATCCAGCCTCTCCATATTGGGTCAAAACCCATCCGAGAGAGCATGTAATCTAAAAAACCCTAATCAACCGAATCATAGGCTTTTTCAAAATCCACCTTGAGAAATAAACACTTGTCTTTCCTACGTTTCGCCAGATCAACCAACTCATTTGCAATTAACACCCCATCCAGAATCTGTCTATTGGGTAAAAAGGCTGTCTGACAAGGGGAGATTAGCCTATTCAACACCGATTTGAGTCTATTCGCCAGCATTTTTGCAATGATCTTATACAAGCGCCTAATCAAAGAGATTGGGCAGAACTCCTTGAGGGATTGCGGGTTATCATTCTTTGGAATCAACGCAATAAACGAAGCTACAATGGCCTTAGGTAAATAGGCTCTTTGCTGAAACTTAAGAGCAAACCCCATAATATCATCTTTTAACAAATCCCAATGAGTCTTTAGAAAGTTAAAATTGAATCCATCAGGACCCGGACTCTTGTTGCCATCATTACTCCAAACAGCATCCCTCAATTCCGCTAAAGAGAAAGGAGCAATCAACATATGGTTCTCAGCATCCGACACACTATTAAATGAAAGTCCATCTAGGGTGGGTCGTACAAAATCAACCTTATCCGAGAATTGCTCTTGGAAAAATCTACACACCTCATTTTTCACTTCCGGTACAGTCTCCAACCATCTATCCCTATCCTTCAGTGCAATCATCTGATTTTTCCTTCTTCTAGCCTTTAAGCATGCATGGAAGTATTTAGTATTGGCATCCCCATCCGCAATCCGTTTTACTCTAGATTTTTGCAACAACATGCTCTCTTTGTCATGCAACTATTTCCAGAAATGAGTCAACAATAGTCTTCTTTGTACTGGATCTATAACCCCACCTGCAACCACTAATTCATCCAATTGATTAATCTCCGCAACTGTGTTTTCTATATTGAGGTCCACCACACCAAAAATCTCTTTGTTCCACTTTCTCAATTGGTTATTTAGATTCTTGAATTTTTCTTTTAAAACAAAACCTTTGCACCCTTGCACCTGAAACTCCGCCCAACACTTGCCCACAAAAGCCCTATACTCCTTATGATCTATCCAACAGTTATTGAAGCGAAAAGGTTTTGGGCCCCAATTCTTTTCCGCAACTTTCAGCCATACCGGGAAATGATTAGATATGTCTCTATCACCAACCCACTGAGCATCAACTTGCCACAACTACATTACATCCTCGGACAGCAAAAATCGATCTATCTTACTCATAGAGGTTCCATCAGAGCTGAACCAAGTAAATTTCTTACCTAGCATAGGCAAGTCAATCACTTCCATTTCCTCCACAAACTGTCTGAACTCCGAGATTTCTACATAATTAGGTTGAAAAACTGCGTCCCTTTCTTTCAGACGGATCCAACACTGCATTAAAGTCCCCAGCTATGCACCACCCACCCATTGGGAAGCCCCTTTTTGACATACACAGGTCTGCCCACAACTTTCTCTTCCCCTCAATGGAACAAGGCGAATAGACATTCACAATGTAAAGTGGCACAGTTGAATTATTATGCTCAATGCAGATGCCAAGAAAGCCAACACCTGAAAATTGAAACAACACACGAAACAGACCACCCTTCCACAGAGAAATCATACCACCAGATAACCCAATTGACTCTTTCACAGCCCATTCAACATCCATACCCCCCAAAGACTGTTAACAAATAAATTATCTACTGAGATGCATTTTGTTTCTTGTAACAAACAAATATCAAAATTACCTGAGCTTATAAAGGATCGAACACTGCGCCGTTTAGCCCGATCTCTCAACCCCCTCGTGTTCAATATCACAATCTTCATTAAGACTGTCCATTGTCCGCCCTTTCCCTCTGATCCTCAGTCTCTAGAACCTCCATCTCATGGATCTTGGCGACATACACTTCTTCACTGACTTTAGCAGTGACCCCAACCTCTTTAGTTTGAGTCCAGATTTGCACCGCTTTGTCAACCTCATACTTCTTCCAAAAATGAGAATTCCCTTGGTTCAAGTTGGAGCTGGTGGTTGAGACGCAGCAGTGAATGGATCCACCGAAAAATGAAGACACTCCTGCGGAGGAGGCCGACCCACCCTGCGTCCTACTCCGATTACGACCATGTTGCTTAATCGTAATGTATGGGTTCCTGGTGACCCCTTTATCATTGCACTGGAATTGGGTCATCGACCAAGACGAATTCTGTGAAGACTCTGTCGCGGCTAGGGTAGCACCCTCCACGCTCGGGTCACGATTTGGAACGGAGCCCAGACCAGCGGCACCCAACAAAGATGATGGGCCAGCACCAACAACAACTGGATCCAACTGCACACCACCCTCGTTTGCTTCAAAGACCCCACGTGAGGAGCTTGAGGAGCTTTCATCCACGTGAAGTTGAGGGCAACATGGGCTGACATGAGTTTCCCCCAAAGCGTTTGTTAAACAATTAGGCCCATTTGGGTCACAATTTGCAACCAAAGCCAGGCCACCAGAGAGAGCAACAGGCGTTTCAAGCTGGTTAATTGGAGCACCACCACGACTTACTACTTGCACCCCCCGATCACAGGACACACCCACGAGTTGTGTTGGGCCGAAGGTGGTTTCATTAACGGGCCAATCTATAGCAGGCTCGTGTTGCATCCCAGACTCCACGTGAACATCAACTTTTACAGCCCCTACAACTTCTTCTGTTGCATTCAAATTTTCCTCCACCATGCTGACATTTAATACCACATTATTATTCGCAACCAGGGTGCATCCCACGAAGCTCTCCCTACCATCAGAGCATGAATTTTCCTCTCCAGATTCATCCAACCTTGATTTATTCAAATTGCCATTAACCACCCCATCATTATCAATATTCTCCTCATAAATGGCATTTAATGGTGCATTTAATTGTGCAGCGAAATGTCCCACCTCCATCTCTGGTGAACAATCCTCCTCACCGTTGTCCCGGAACGATTCTGTATCCGCCTCCAAAGGTTCCACAGCATCCGGCATCATCCACTGCATAGGGCCATACCAATCCTCGACTATTTTGATGGGGAATACAAAACCATTGATATTGACTTGTACCAACCGGTTCAACAGATCATGGTTGTTGGATCTATAGAGAACTCTAGCAACATCCAAGGCACTTCTCTTCTTAGTAGAATCACTAACATCAACAAACACCCCAAAGGATGAGACTAAGAACTTAAAGAACTCCAACGACCATGCATACAAAGGAACTCCATAGACACGAACCCACAATAATCTCTCATTATCAATGTCCCTAGGACCCCATGGTCTTATTTCATCAAACCATTGTAGAAGCCACTCACTTCTATCCTTTATCAGATCGTTCACCTCCCCCACCTCCTCGGATTCTAACAGAACCAGGTTGGCACCCATGGGAGTTACTTTGATTGAGAAGATACTCTCCCTATGAAATTCCTGTTGCATGCAGTAGGAAAACCCAGGGATGTTGACTTTGCCCACATGTGCCTTGCCCAAGTTCTGTAGGTTTTCTGCCTCCACAAAAAATTCAAGATTTGCTTTAGCCACTTTGCGCATATATTTTGTTGCCTTTCTCCTCCCATGAATCCCAGGAATTGCTGTACCACCTTGTTTGACCACGTTAGCAAAATTTTTCCGCTGGAACTCACCATGGTGTATGGCACCATTGTTAACCCTGTGCATGTTCCGATTCTGTGGTACCATGCCATGCCCATGATTCCTAATAACTGTGGCCTTGTTGGGGATCATGTTTTCACGATTAAATTTTGGAAGATTAGCATGGATCTTTGTACTCCCAATATTAATATTATCAAGTCTTGTAGCAAATAGCTCCACATCTCTGACATCGGCAAATCGCACGAAGCCAAATCGTTTTCTAGATTTATAACGTTTGGGGGGTATTGCAACTTCCACCACCTTCCCATAAAATTGGAAGGCATTTAGCATAGCCCAGGCATCATGGTCATCTGGGAAAGAAGTGAAAAAGTAGGGTTTCTTTACTTTTAAGTTGCCCTCATTACAATTTTGGTCGGGTTTGGGTTCTGATGGACTAATTTGCTTTGCATCCTTCTTTACATGTGAATCGTGCATAGAAAATTAACTTAACTATTATACGAAAATTGTTATGTTAATTATTGATGAAATGGATGTTTGATTATTGTTATTAGTATCGGAGAAAAGCCCCAGCTTCCCGTTTGAGGTTCAATATATTATTGAGTACATGTACTCTTTTAAGGTACTACGTGCTCATTGTATATTGAACCTTGAATTGTCCAAGTCAGACAGTTTGGGAAAAAACTTTTTCTTTACTCGTATAATAGTTGTTGCTTAATTCTCGTATCTTTATATTTGATGAAATTTCGGTTCGATTCATTTCTTTTTGTTCTCTAGGTGCATACTTGATCGCGGTATTCATAACTGCGATCATTTAGTGTACTCAGAGACCAATAGGAAATGCTGCCGAAATTTTGTCAAGTATAAGATATGAGAATTAAGGAATGACTATTATACGAGTTCTGAAAAAGTTTTTCCTCGAATGGGATAGGGCAATACCATTTAAAGAAAGAGAGCGATTATAAGAACGTCGTGCTGCTGAAATTGTCATTTTTTTAACATGCAGAAGATGAAATTTTTCCCTTTGAGTCGTAGTTAGATGTACGATAGGTTGTTGATGCGTTCATTATAGCATATGGTTTGTTGTTAGTTTTGCATTGCATAGTAGTCATTTTAGTGGTTTTTACCCATAGTTCTCATGCATTTTGCTTGGTTTAGATAATGCACTTGGTTTGAGTTCAATTGTGCAGAAAAGAAGGTTATTGGCCTAGGAAAGCGGAGCTAAATCACTTAGACGGTTGTTGCAACCAACTCGGAGGCCAAAATACCAAAATTTGGCAAGATTTAAGAGCAGCACGGCCTGCCCGTGTTGCTTCCCACGGCCGTGCCTTGGTGGATGTGAAGAATTTCAAGTTGAGCAAACAGTGAATAACACGGCCAGGCCGTGTTTTCCACCACGGCCGTGCCTGTAGGTTCAGAGAACAACACGGCCTAGCCGTGTCCTCCACCACGCCCGTGTCGGGCTGCGCTTCTGCTATTTTGTATTTTAAGAGCAGCACGGCCAGGCCGTGCTGCGATTCGGTCCAGACTTGTATTTTGCGCGTTTTGACTTATTTTGGAGATGTTTTTCAACCCTTGTGTACGAGAACTATAAATAGATGGAGAAAACATTGACCTAGGGTTGGTTTTTGTTGGCTAGAGATTGAATCAAGAACAAGGATCAAAGGCAAATTTGAGGAATCAATGGAGTCTTTGGCTGTTTCTTCATCTCAATTGATTGGTTTCTTCTCTTTGATGAGGAACTAAACCTCTTGTACTAGGGTAAGATGAACTTTGTGGATCCTTTTATGTAATCGAATTCAGAATTTCAATGCAAGTATGATTTATGTTATTTGATCATTTATCTCTTTTCTTAATGCGATTCGATGCTTGATCACCATTGGATTGAACTAGGGTTTTAGCATCAATTGGAAAATTGAGGTTTTAAACTTGCTTTGGGATAATTTGACATGCTTAATAAAGTTATAGGAATATAATTTTTGTGGTATGAGTTTGCATGAATCCTTATTCGTTATGCTTGATCAAATTAATTTGGACCTAAGGAATTAGGACTCGTTCATTTAATCAAAGGGGTTAATAGAGAAGGGATTTTCGTTAATCTAAACTTGTGGATTTGAACATCAAATACCTTATCATTGCTTGCATTGGAATAGAATTCAAGAGCATAAAGGTTGAAACAAAGGGATTCGAGCCCTAGTCACTTTTATTCTCCTTAATATCCAAATACCTTGTCTCGTTAGTACTGTTTTTATTGCTAAACAAGAATTACAACTTTTCAAACACATTCGTATACGTTCAGTAGTTCAATTAGTTACAACTTTTGTTTAGTTAATAATTGGTCACAATCCCTGTGGATTCGATCTTTTTATTACTTGACGACGAATCGTACACTTGTGATTTTGTTTACCAGTTGTATCCGGGGAGAGGGGGTTTGAAACAATCTTTTTGCGATGGGGTTGATCATTTTGTCCAAGCCGCAATGGCACATGAAGATTTCGTAATTAATAGAGGGATTAGATGTTCGTGCCTTAATTGCGATTGCAGAAGGATCAAGAGCCCAGGTGAGGTCATATATCACCTGCAGAAAGTTGGATTTAGGCCTAATTAATTACTGGATTTGGACTACACATGGTGAAGAGTTGCCTCGGGTTGATTTAGGGGTTGACAATAATTGCATAGGTGCTTCAAGCAGTTGCGTACATACAGGATATGGTGAGCAAATTGAATTAATGCAAGATATGGTTTGTGATGCCTTGGGGGTCAACATATCATTCGAGGAGCAACAGTATGATGACACAGATGAACCTCCAAATGAGACAACACAAAAATTTTATAATCTCTTGTTAGAAACAAATAAGCCATTGTTTGAAGGGTCTGCAGACTTTAAGTTATCAATATGTGTGAGGCTTTTATCTCTTAAGTCCAACTGTGATGCTACGGATGTGTGCTTGGATCTCATAATGAAGATGACGTTGGACTCTTCACCTATCAGAGATGGTTTGCCAAAAAGTTATTACGAGGGTAAAATCTTAGTGTCCAAGTTGGGGTTGGAATATAAAAGGATTGATTGTTGTGTGAGAGGGTGTATGTTATATTACGACAATGAATTCGTTAAAAACGATGGTGCGCTGGTTGAATGCAAATTTTGTGGTGAGCCAAGGTATATTTCACACACCGATAATGGGAAGGGTAGACAAAAACCAGTTCCAGTGAAGACAATATTTTATTTGCCGATTATTCCAAGGCTGCAGAGAATGTTTGCATCAACACAGACTGCAGACAAAATGACGTGGCACTATGATAATAGAAGCACTTCAAGTATGTTGCGTCACCCATGTGATGGTGAAGCTTGGAAGCACTTTGATTATGTGCATCCCGAATTTGCGGCAGATCCACATAATGTACGACTTGGCTTATGCTCTGATGGTTTTACCCTGTATGTTCAATCAATGGCGAAACCTTATTCTTGATGGCCAGTTATTGTTACCCCATAAAATCTTCCTCCTAAAATGTGCATGTCTAAGCCTTGTATGTTCTTGACTTGTATTATACCGGGTCCAGATAATCCAAAAGATGGTATTGACATCTATTTATAGCCTCTCATTGACGATCTCAAAAGGTTTTGAAATGACGTTTTGACTTATGATATTGCACAAAAGAAGAATTTTACAATGAGGGCAGCTCATATGTGGACCACTAATGACTTTCCTGCATATGGCATATTGTCTGGTTAGGGTAATCATGGTAAAATGACATGTCCCCATTGCATGGAGCATATAAAAGCCTTTACCTTGAAATCATCGTATGTTTTTACCAGGTGATCATCCATTTAGACGGAATAAGAACGCCTTCAAGAAGGGGGAAGTTGAATTAGATAGCCCGCCCCCAAGGATGACATCCGAACAGATTTGGAGCAGGGTTATGGATCTGCCAAAAATAACAGATTATGGTGAATTGGATCGATTTGAAGGATATGGACAATGGCATAATTGGACTAAAAGAAGTATTTTTTGGGATCTGCCATATTGGAAAGATAATTTATTGAGACACAACCTTGATGTTATGCATATTGAGAAGAACTTTTTTGACAATGATTTTCTCACAGTGATGAACGTTAGAGGAAGAATGAAAGATAACGATAAGGCCAGACTGGACTTACCACTTTACTGTAGGCAACATGACTTGCATTTGACCACTTGGTCGGATGGGAAAACCCTGAAACCCGAAGCCTATTACTCTTCAACTGCTGAGAAAGCAAAGTTAGTCTGTCGGTGGATAAAAGAACTTTGAATGCCAGACGGTTATTCTTCTAATTTGGCAAGATGTGCCGATGTGAACAAAGGAACCATGATTGGGATGAAAAGCCATGATTGTCATGTATTCATGGAGTGTTTACTTCCTATTGCATTTAGTTCCTTGCCGTCAAATGTTTTAAATCCACTTACTGAACTCAGCCAATTTTTTAAAGATTTATATTTTGTGACATTGAGAGAGGATGATCTTATAAAGATGGAGCAGAACATACCAGTCATTCTTTGTAAGTTGGAGAGAATATTTCCCCCTGGTTTCTTTAACTATATGGAGCATCTCCCAGTGCATCTTGCACATGAAGATAGGCTTGGTGGACCGGTTCAATACAAATGGATGTATCCATTTGAAAGGTAATATAATAAAATATTCTTTAAAATAAATATTCATTTGAAGGGTTAAATGCATCAATTTTTATCATCAACCTTATTATTTTGTAGATTTATGGGTGACTCAAAACGGTCGGTGAAAAGTAAGGCCAGGGTTGAAGGATCTATTTGTGCAATTTACTTACACCGTGAGACAATCTATTTCTGTTCTCATTATTTTACGAACTTCATGTTGACACCAACAAATAATAGGAATGAAATAGAAATTGAAAGTGAAAGACACCCGCTAGCCTTATCAGTATTTTGCCTTCCCGGTCGTCATGCTGGAAAGGAGCTGACCCACTGGTTAACGGGAGAAGAGTGGAAGTCAGCCCACGTTCTCGTGTTGATCAACTGTGCCGAAGTATCACCATATCTTACGTATGTATCATTTTGACAACTTTCAATTTCTTTTATCCACAACTACTCATGATCATTTGTTTGGTAATGACTTGATCTGGGCATTCTTGTTAACTAAGCCCACAAGCGAACAAGACTCTTCTGCCTATATTCATGAATATTTTCCAACGTGGTTTATGAACCGGGTATGTATTTTTAGTCCTATTTTAACTATTTATTGTTTGAAAATACAAAAGATTGTTTGAAAAAAGGAACCATAATTTGTTTGCCTATGGATGTATACACAGGTGTACAGTGAGGTAGAATCGCATAAAATCGAACACTTGAGAAATTTATCTCATGGTCCTAACTCACATGTAAAAGAATGGCACACGTTTTTCGTAAACGGATACAAATTTCAAACTCAGTCAAAAACAGAGGGGAAAAAACAATTAACAGTGGAGTTTATGTAAAAGGTGCCACAGATGGAGATCAAGATGACCTCTATGGCGTGATTCAACATATAAATGAACTAGCGTACAATACTTTAGACTATACTAAAAGAATAGTGCTATTTTATTGTAATTGGTTTGATTCGTCAAGTAGAGGCACAAAAGTGGATCGAAAATATAATACAGTTGACATATGCATGAGCAGAAGATACCAAATGCTTAATTCGTTTATCATGGCACAACATGTAAGATAAGTGTATTATGTCCCTTATCCATCAACTCGAAGGGACAAACATGGTTGGTGTGTTGCAATAAAGACAAAACCAAGGGGTCGCGTTGAAGCAGATGATCCGTAGGAAGAAGTGGCTTATCAAGTGGATGAGATGTTTCATGTCAACATAGTAAATGAAGTGGAACCCACTTCTCGACTACGTGACAATCCAATCACATACGAAGATGTAGATGGAGCTCGATCCCCCGGTCGTTCGAGGGCGAGCATTATTCGACGTGATGCTGTTGGCTTTTTGACGTTGTCATCCACATAGCGTCCGCGTACTTCTACGCCTACACAGCCTCCAGCGTCTTCGGCCCCTACACAGCCTACGTCACATTCGGCACCTACACTGTCGACAGCACCTTCTGCATCGACCCCATTTGCCTCCCATTTACATGATCCCCAACCTGGGGTTCCAGCAGACACTTGGCGCTTCTTCCTCCCATTTTGTGCCTGAGACGGTGCCCGTACTCATCAGTTCGATCATGAGTATAGTACGGGCTATACACCTGATCAGACCGAGGTTGAGCAGGACGAGGTTGAGCAGCACGAGGTTGAGTAGAAGGTCGTCGAGGATCTTGAGATACTGCATGATGGCCGAGTTGTTATCAGGCCGGCTGGTAAAGGGTAAGTATTTGCATTTTTATTTTTGAGTTATTAATAATTTACATGTGTGTGTGTATATATATATATATATTTTTTTTAATTTGTTTGTCATCTTTTTATTGTTCAGGTTCTTTCCCTCAAAGCCAGCTGCGACGGCTATCACAACAGTAATTAAGGATAATTACCACACTTTTTGGACCAGTTGGGGGAAGTTGAATGACCAGGAGCAGAGACATATGTTCAAATCTTTCAGAGTAAGTTGTAATTTTTTTTTGTTGCATTTTTTTTTGTTTTTCATAAATTTCAATTATGTTTAATAATGTATTATATTCATACATGAGAGGGTTGCTTAGGAGGAGGATCATGAGGAGCGGATCGAGAAAAACTTCCATATGAAGGCTTCCCACCGCCTCTCTGATATGCTTAGAGATGCCCGCCTCATTGGACAACCCCACTGGATAGGGAATCAGCTCTGGCAGCAGTTGGTAGCGCACTAGAACTCCCCCGAGTTCATGGCGATCAACGAGAAGGCCAAGAAGAATAGAGCCTCTGAGAAAGGTGGGAGCTTGCACACCGGAGGTTCTGTCAGTCAGGCCCAACACGCAGCTCGACTTGTACGTGTTATATAATTATTATTATTAGGTGTTATAGTAATAATAATAATAATAATAATAATTATTATTATTATTATTGTTAGTTATTATTTATTTAAGGTGTTTTTATTAAATAATTACAGTCGAGGAGGTTGGGTAGAGAGGTACAGTTGCACGAGCTTCATCGTGCAACTCATATTAGGAGGAGTACCAGCGATTTTGTCGATGAGCGGTCAAGGCGGACCCAGGTAATTATAAAATATAATGTAATTTTTTAATAATGTTTATATTGTTTTATTACAAAAAAAAATTGACTTATTTGTTTATGTTTGACAAGAGGAGTTTGAGGCGACGATGTCTTAGATTTCTCAGACATCATGATGTTCCCCGTCTCAGAGCCCTGACGATCCATCTGCACCGCTCAGGGTTTGGGCAGATGTTGTTGGCTGCAAGAAGAAGGGTCGCCTATACTGTGCTAGAGACCTTGCCAGCAACTATAGGAAAGGGACCTGTCGCCCCCGCATCGGAGAGTCATCAAGTAATGGTGGTGCCGGTCGTCGCTTTACCGCGGATGAGCAGGAGATAGCCGAGTTGAAGCGGGTCGTGGCCGAGCAGAAGGAGGAGAGCCGTCGGATGAACACCATTTTGGCTCAGGTGCTGCAGCGACAGGACCAGATGTACCAGTTGCTAGTTCGCCAGCCGCCTCCTAGTATTGATGATCATGTCGATGATGCAGATGGTGTAGAGCATCTCGATCATGATCAGGACTACCAGGACTATTAGTGATATTTGTACTGATATTTTTTCATATTTTCGGATATTTTTTTAGTTACTGATGTTTGTTCGGATTATTTATTTATTTATTACGTTTATTTTTTTAATTTTTTTTGTTTACGTTATCATATGTTTTAATATGGGAATAAGTTTATAATTAAAAGTAATCAATTTTATTAAATTAAAATTACTAGTAATAGTTACTTAAATTAATTAAAGAAATTAACTAATTTAAAAATTAAATAAATAAATAATTTTTTTAATATGGGAATAAATTACTTTTAATAAATAAATAAATAAATAATTTAATTAATTTAATTTAATAGTTAATAATTTAATTAATTAATTTAACAAATTAAATTAATAGTTAATTACATTAATTACAAAAATTAAATTAAATAAATAAATCAATTAATTAAATTAAATATAAAAATTAATCAATTAATATAATTTATTATTTAAAATAAAATTCGGATTTACCGACGGGTTTATCCGTCGGAAATAAATAGCGAGATCACCTACGGGCAAGGCTGTCGGAAATCTACCGACGGGGATATCCGTCGGAATTTACCGTCAGATTGTGACCGACGGCTTAGCCCGTCGGTAATACCGACAGTAAAAAAAAGCCCGTCGGTAAACATTTGTGACGCACGTTTTACCGATGGGCCCCGTCGGTAATCCGTCGGAAAATCCACGTTACCAACGGTTTTTCAAAGTTACCCACAGCTTTTGGCCGTCGGTACGCGCGAGATTTCTTGTAGTGTATTGCTAGATGTTGTTGCGAGTCCCACATCGGGTGGTTAACGAGCCTGGCCGTTGCTTATATAGCTGGGTAGACCACCCCCTCACAAGCCGGTTTTGAGGGGACCATTCGGATGCCTGAATTCTAACATGGTATCAGAGCCACGTTCTGCCCGGTGGTGTGGATAGTGCCGCTAGCCCTCGCTTGTGGTGACGAGCCCAGGCTCGAGGGGGCGTGTTGCGAGTCCCACATCGGGTGGTTAACGAGCCTGGCCGTTGCTTATATAGCTGGGTAGACCACCCCCTCACAAGCCGGTTTTGAGGGGACCATTCGGATGCCTGAATTCTAACAGATGTCAATCACTATTTATAATATTTGATATTATACTTGATATTAGTATAATATTTAATATTATTACTAGCTCAGTGGGAACATATAGGGTCATATACAGAGCAGATTACGAAGTGTTAGATTAAATTAAATATAATTTAATTTAACCATGGAATTAGTTAATTAAATATGATTTAATTGATTAATAGTTAATTAATTAAATATTATTTAATTAATTATAGTAGTTGATTTAATTAATTACGATATAATTAAATTAATGGCGATTGAGATCGTAATGTAGAAGCCCAATAAGGGAACAGGTCAAAAATTAGGGTGATGTTATGATGCCTATAAATAGACAAGCTTACCTCACTTTTTAACATATGTGACATCAGCCACTCCCTACAGCTGTCAGCTAGCACTGACGCCCCGCTCTGATTTTGCTCGTTTGGATTGAGTATAGGTGTTACTCGCTTGCAGTGCTTGGTGATTTAGAAAGAACGCTACAAGAGGTAAACACAAATATTTTGTGATTCTCATAGTTCTAAGCAATCTCGATAAGGGGATTTTTTCAATCTTGAGATTAATTTTAAAAGAATTTTAAAAAGTCTTTCTCTTGATTCCCCAACAATAGTATGCATGATTAGAAATATATAAGGTATATGAGTATGATAATTATCTTAGGATTTCAGTCCAAGGCTTTAACACCAAGTATCGCAAGAGACTTGCACAAGGATACCGGTGGAAACACTCAGTATCAATAATCTGTCCCGGCCTAATTGAGATAATGAATGTGTGGTTGAGATCCCAATTGAAGTTGAGGGCCAGGAGTAATTATTTTAGAAAAAGTAATCTGCGTTGTTTGTCCCAAATGAGGATGAGGCAAGTTACACAACGGGGTTCAGAACCTACGATGACGATGCATAGTACACAATTAGTTTGACTAGGGACGGATACCAAGTTCACTAAGAGCAAATCGTACTCTCTTGGGGTTTGTTTTATCTCCCTGGTCACTTGTACCATGTACTATGCATCGTCATTATAAGTTCTGAACTCTATCCTACACTGTAACTGAAAGAGGCGGACTCTTTTATATATTGATATTTATATGGGTCTACACTTTAGCGAGATCGACACGGATTACTCGTAATCCGTTCGTTATTGCCAAATCGATTGAAAAATGAATCAATGAAACAAAAAAAAGACTCTTTTTTTTTTTTACTTTAATCCTTTCCTTAGACTTTATACTTACGGATCCTGTAAGGAATTTAGCAAAATCCGAGTGGAAAAAATATGTGATACGGAAAAAAGAAATAGCACTAGGGATGTATGAAATTTTTATTATTTCTATTTTATTATTCTTATATATTCTAGAATATATTTCTTTATAACTTTTTTATAAATATATTTCTTTATAATTCTTTATAATTCTTTGATTTTTTCTTTAATTTTAATATTGAATAAAGGGGAAGGACTTTTCTCTTTAGGGGTAGGAAAATCATGATCGGGCTAGCGGACCCTAAGCTATGGAATTTAGGTATGGGTATTTTGTCGAAATTAAATTCATTAGTTTTTTTGTTTCTCTATCAAGATCTTTATTTTTAGCCAAAGCTTGACAGCAATTATTTATTTTATTCTCATTGTAATTTATTGTGTTAGTATTTCTAGGATTGAAACAAATTAGAATTCTCAATTCTCTACAGCGTCTAGTGGACAAAATGTTTTCCGAAACAAGCAAATCATAATGATTTTTATCAACACTCCTTTTTTCTGCCTTTCTTTGAAACATTTGGCGCTTTTTCTTATGAATCAAAGATAGGCTTGTGGTTTGATACATAAAAAATTGTTCGTAGTTTTTTCTAGACAGGCGAACAGGTTCAATAAAAAAGAATTGTTTTTCCACCAATTCGGTCCGTTTTCCAAATAACCAGTATTTGAGTATTTTTGTTTGAGCCGTACGAGATGAAATTCTCATCTACGGTTCTCAGGGGGGTCACAGCGGAATGGTATACAAAGTCAACAGATCTCAATGAATAAAAAAGAGGATTTATGGCTACACAAACCGTTGAGGGTAGTTCTAGATCTGGTCCAAGACGAATTGTTGTAGGGGATTTATTGAAACCATTGAATTCAGAATATGGTAAAGTAGCTCCGGGATGGGCAAAAATCCATAGTTCCATTCCTTTTTTGGATAGATACGTTACCCGAAAACAAAAGAAGGAGTAATAAAAAATAGAAAAATTATTATCAATTTAATCGCCTCATCCTCATGAGGGACCACTAAGGCAAATTACTTCTCCTGTCACAATTATCCTAGGCACTCAACCTCAACCGGAATCCCAACCCCAACATTCAATCAGCACCTTGATTAAGTCAACGGAAACTACTGATACCAAGTTGCTATTAGTTTCAACGAGTATTCCATCACACCATGCACTTGCGAAACTAGGTGCCAAAGTCATTCCTAGATCTCCGCCATTATGCTCGAATCGTGCTCAACCTTTGATGAACTAATTTTCCACCTCTGGTCTTTCATGCTCAAGCAATTATATTTTGTTGTGTAACTTGTTTCATCATGAAAAAAGGGCATAGAAGATGAGAAAGACGCAACTCATTGATGATCCACAACTATTCCTTTACTTCTTGCATGACCTTAGGTCTGTCGTGCTTATACAACTACTCTGTACATAGTGAAACTCTCAATCCTCACCCCTCTAATCTAAAGCATATATATAAATAGTTCTCTGAATAAGCATAATTAATCTAAAGTAGTAAATAATTCCTTGAATAACACAATAAATAAAAATTTAAATAATAACTCTTTGAATAAAGCATAATAAACAAAATTAATCTAAATAGTTCTTTGAATAAAGCAGAATAAACAGAATTAATCTAAATAGTTCTTTGAATAAAGCAGTTAATAAAATATTCAAAAAAATCACAAATTAAAATTGAAAATAAGCATATATCTCCTTGGTATATCAGCAATCTTTATCTTACAGCTATCAGCACCTCAAACTTGCATTTACTGTTTCTTTAACAAGGGTACAAAAAATGGTGCCAAGGTTCGAAATTCATGAGAAAAAGATAGATTAGAAAGAACTTAAAAAAAGAGGTGACAGGAAAAACCCTCACCGTGTCGGTGTTTACCTTAGATGGTGGCTGTTGGAGCTTCCCTTCAGTGGAACAGGACAATGAGGTCCAAAATGCTCTAAACCTCTTCGCCAGAAAAGGACGGTGAGGGTCCAAAATGCCTCTAAACCGATTCTTTTTCACCGTTTCCAGATGGTGGTAGATGTTATAGGGTGAAAAGGGACGACAAGTATGTTATAACAGAGAAATGTTCTCTTAGATTTTGTGAAATACCGAGGAGTGAGATTTTCTCTACATCACCATCCCCCCACCCTGTGACCAATTGTACTAAGACCAAAAAATATATTATATTTTAAGCTTTAGATAACGCTTTTTACAACAAACGTTATTTGAAAAGGCACATTCACATGACGTAATGTTTCATTAAACAAACATCATCTTAAAAATATCTTTAGAGATAACGTCTGCTCAAACAAACATTATATATCTGAATGTTATATAAGTTTTCAGTGTTGTTTTAGAAGACATTTTTGTCTTGAAATATCATCTGAATGTCGTTATCTGATTAAATTTTTGGTGTTGTGATTCACTCATGAATATTTGTAAGCATATAAGTATTATATTAATGCTTGGAGTACGTATTGTTTATGGTTTTGTGCTTTCCTTATACTCTCTTTAGTAAATTTTTGCTTAAAAAAGATAAATATAAAATATTAGCCTAGTCAAAGAGAGAAGGGGAAAAAAAAAAAAAACTAAATCCGAAACTTTGTTAAAAGCTGAGTCGTAATTTGAATATTTTAAACAAAACCAATTCTTAACTTCTGAATCCAGAAATTAAAAAAAAATAAAAAAATAGAACACATTTTTATAATATAGACAATTAGGTTTAAAAATTGAAATGCGTCCAACAATATAACCAGTATATAACTAGAACATAAAACTTAACCATGAAAAGTTGATGATATTTTTTTTTTCCAACAGCAAAAAGAATATATTATTAATTAATTAGGAGTACTTCAGGGGTACTCCAGCCCATATACAGCTAGTACAATAGGGGCACTCAAACCCTTCAAACTGAGTACAAGGGATACGATCTAACCCAATACCTCTTGAAACAAAAGTCTGATGATATACATTTATACCATTAGAATGTTTGATTTAGAACTCCTTTACATTATTGTAGTTTGAGTCCTCATATAATTTAATTTAATTTAATATATATAAATGCATAAAAACAAAGTCTTAAGCAACTATTGAACTGAAGGCTCTATAAAATTATTGATAAAACGCTGAAAGCAGCCAAATAAAGTCTTAGCAAACAAAATACCCAAAAAAAAAAAAAGTCTTAGCAAACAATTAAGTTCAATAAAATTGAAAACAAAATAAACTAAAATAAACCCACAAAAAAAAAACCCATTGCTCCCAAAATAAAATAAAAGCAGCACAAACATATGCAGTACTCTCAAATATTCACCAACAGATTGATATCTCCAAATGCCTTGAAGCCTTTGGAAGCATAAGCAAGAGTTCTGCAGCTTCACGACGAGAAGCCATTCTCCTATGGTAACCTTGAACATCATCATTTCGTATGTTGATAATAATATTTTTCAAGACTTTCCCACGAATGATGAAATAACTCAGCACACAAAGCTCATTCGTAGTTCCTGTAAATCCCTTAATCTCCACCTTCTTCAAATTTATTCTCACGCATTTGTAAACTTTTGCATTGTCAATCCAGAATCTCTCCGGATTAAAATTGAACCACGGTTCAAAACCCTAATATAAATAACAAAAGTTAAATTAATGCATAATTTTTTTCCAAAATAGATAAATTAAAAATCCAATATATATATATATATATACAGGAAATTAAATTAAATTAAATTAAAACAAATTGTATGTAATACTTTTTTTTTTTTGGAAAAGCAAAGAATGATATACTCCAACAATTTTATGTAATACTCACCAACAAATGTTTTTCCAAACCCATTTCAATAGTGATACACTCCAAATAAGGGCTGCTGTTTAGCATGAATGTGATTCCCATAAACTCATTTTCATGCAAAGCTGTCTTCATTATCAAATGCTTCACATTCATGTTGCGATGCATACGTTGCCGTCGGCCTCCGGAAGGAATAACCTTAATGGCATATATCATACACGAAAACATTAAAAAAAGAAAAAAATATAATTTTGTGAAATAAATATCACAAACAAATGAATTTTTTTATAAACAAAAATACGAATTTTTTTATAAACAAAAATATGTTACTTAGAGGCATAATATAAAAACTAGGGTTAATGGATTGTAATATATAAAAATAGAGAGAATAAAATACAAAAGTATAAGATTTTACTTGTAATTTTCTGTTAAAAAAATATTTTACTTGTGAATTTTTTAAAATAATTAAGGAGATGCACTTTCACACCATCCCTAGTATAGATCCCCAACAGACGAGGGGTACTCCAATACTTACACATATTAAAACAAAACGATCCACGCTTAACAAAAAAAAAAATCATAAAACTAGGTGTCATCCACTCACCTTAAATTTCAGTTATAAAAAAAAAAAACTCATACAATCAAAAAGACATCCAACTTAACAGAAAGATCTCATACAAACAAATGAATTTAATCAAATATTAACGAACTAACTAATAATACTTTAATAGGATTGAAGCAATGTACCATGTAATCCAAAGCAAACCAAATATATAACTATATCAAAAAATAAATTAATTTTAAGAGAAAGGGTGATGAAAAGTACATACCATAAGCAAGTAACTGCATACAATCAAAACCCTAGCAGTATAGAGATTTGCCACAAGTTTGCAAAGATAAGGACCATGTCCTTGGCATCCATATTCTACAGAGAAGTCGAGTGTTGCTTCTTCAATTGCAAGTGATCGTATGTCAACGACAAAAAGGGTCAACATCCCACAAAAATAAAAAAATTTCATGTTTGGTGCATTGACTCTGAAAATATTAAACTTAAAATGACACCTATCAATGACCAACTTTTTCAACCCCAAATATTCTTCCCTTAAATCAAAGTCATCAGAATTCCAACACTTCACTAGACTCAAACTCTCAAGCATTTTACAACTCGATAAAAGAGATTTAATGGCAGAAACCCTAACTTTCATATAACCCAAAGAGACCTCTTTGAGTGAATGAAAGTTATGCACTTCAGTCTCAAGAAAATTGCATGAAAACAACTTCAAATATTGAAGGCCAGTGTTGCCATAAGCAATTAGTGGCAAGTCATATAAAGCTTGATAAATATCATAGTAGTAATTATCATTGTTCCAAGTTGGATAGGTGAAGTTAAGCTCCAAATCCTTCACACAATATTTCGTAGCAAATGCAGTGCATCGATCTATGACTTCACCCGAAATACCGGGGATTGTTAATCTTAAAGAGAACTTGTCAATGAAAGTTTCTCTGTGATTATCAATCCATGTTGTGGTGAAGTCAAAAAAAGCCCTTCTTTGGGCTTCAACAATTTCCTCAGGTTGATCATATCTAACAAAAAAGAGTTCATCGAACTCTATGTTTGTTGTTAACTTGAATATGTTCAACCAACTTTTGGAAAGGATTGAAGTTCTCACAGCTTCCTTGAAAGGAAGAGTGGAAACAATAGTTGAAAGCAAAGAGTCAGGCAATGTACTTAACCTATCAATGCTCACTCCCATGGCTATGAAACTTTTTTTTTTCTCTGAAAAAAAAAAGAAAATATTTTCTAGGTTTCGCAAGTGTATGTAACAAGAGAATGTTGAAGGTAATGACAATGGGTGCAATCCAATGTTATATGGAGGAGAGGATCTTATAGGGGATACATAATAATGTGATTATTTTTTTAATGTTTTAGTATAATGTTTTTTTTTTTTGACGAGATGTTTTGGAATAATGTTGCTTCTATGGTATATAATAATGTGATTATTTTTTTCTTCTTGTGGTTTTTTCTCTAGATTTTATGCATTTTGCTTGCTAACATCATACAATGGACGTCATTATTATTTTTTTTAAATTTACATAATATATATAGTCAATTGCTTTTTTTTTGAGGAAATATATAGTCAATTACACTGTACATTGTTTATATTCAAATTCTCCTTATTACAGTAAAAAATTATATTATAATTCTTCGTATAAATCGATACCATTTTAGGGCGGATGAGATTTTCCCTATAAGTCTAAGTTTTAAAAATAATATATAGTACATCTGATGTCACAAAACAAATACAGCACGTACAAATAATGGTGACTAGATTTTACGATTTTGGTTAAACATTGCTTCTATGGTATTTTTTTTTTTTTTGATAAGCGAAGATTATATTGATAACGGGAGTACAAGGGGTACTCCGAACCCATATATACAAGCTGTTCAGGGAAGGGTGTGCCTCATTAAAACCTTTCAAGGCCAAAACCCAGTAGGAAAAAAACCAAGAGAGAAAAAAGAGTACACAACCCAGGCCCAACAGGAAGTGATAAAAAAAACATTGGCATTAGTTGATAAATTCTCTTAATATAATTCTATGGTATATATTCTTGGAGTGATTTTTTCTTCTTTTATCGTTTTTTTCCCTAGATTTTATGTATTTAGCCCACATCACATAATGGATGCATTGTTAGAAAATAAAAAATTAGGAAAACATATTTAATCATTTACTATACGTCTTTGTCTATATTCAAATTTTGAAATGAACCCTACAATAGTTTTAGTCGAAATTGTAGTATAAGTAAATTATCGATTATTACTAGATACATAACATGTTATTTTATTTATAATATTTTATAAACATAATTTTAATTTTTTTCTAAATTTTTTACAATTTTTGATATATAAATATTATGATATAAATAAAATTTCGTTAATTATGAGAAGTAATTATATTAAGAGAATTTATCAACTAATGCCAATGTTTTTTTTTTTTTGCGTAACTTACATATTTTTTATATATTTTTTTGTTAAAAATGTAATATAATAAACGTAACTATATTTTCCATCAAAAAGAATAAACGTAACTATATTGAGAAGATTTATTAAATACATTATGGAATATTTTATTTTTAGTCTAACTTTATGGTACATTACATATACTATATATTTATATATTGTTATTTAACAGTATAAATCTATTAGGATTATATAGTTCCCTTATCAAAATGAAGGCCACTTCGAGATATTTATTATCAAAATTATTTGTAAACTAAGTAATATTTCTCTTCTATTACTTTATGTAATTATTTTTAATTTTTTTTTATCTAGTCATGGACGTAAAATGTAAAGTATAATCCTATTAATTTCATATTTGTAGTGTAAGGTTAATATTTCAGAGTAGCATAGTTTAGTTAAGCTTGTATTTACTTTTAGAACTTTTGTATTTAGATTGAAAGAAAGAGGTAAACTAAAAAATAATTGAATGTAATATGCTTAAATTATCATTAATTAAATATCATGATTTTTTCTCATACAATAATTAATATATTTGGTATCTGATATTCAATTATATATAATGTCTTTCAATTAATTTTAAATTCATTTTGCAAATAAGGATTTTTTTTTTGAGGGAATTTTGCAAATAAGGATTGTCAGTTAGTACTTTCAGTATTTAGCTTTAATACAAAATATCATAATATACCAATATTTTATAATTGATATTTAATATTTCATAAATTATAGTGACATTTAGTTATAATCAAGTATTTTTTTTCTCAAGTTAATTATTAGAACGGTCCTAATACAATTTTACTATTTAATGTTTTAATTAATATTAAATGTTTTTTATTTAATAATATAAAATATCATTCAAGTATATCAGTAGTTTAATATTGTTTTCAATACTTGCTCAAGTAAATTTTACCAATATATATATGAAATATAGATACACCAATACCATTTTAGGGTGGGTGAGATTTTGCTGAGAAGCCTAAATTTTTAAAATAATTAATTAATCAGATCATTCTTTTATATAAAGGCGCAATTAATTAATGTTAGGATATATTTCTCCTAGCTAGCAGACAACTAATTTTAAAAGAACAAGCAGATTTTGAAATAAATATATTTCCCATTGTAAAAAATTATTTCTCCAATTTCATTAATTTCACCTCCAGCATATATACATCCCTGCATTCTCCTAGATCCGTTATTTAGTATTTTTTTTTATTAGAAACAACAGAAAATAATCTTGGAAAGAAGAAGAGAAAAATAAATGATAATATAAAGTTATATATTATTTAGATAGAAAGAATACACAAATAAGAACAATATTAAATTAATTATTATAATTCGAATTTTGAAATGAAACATGTTCACAATTTTACTCCCTATTACAATAAGCAGATTATAGTTCCCAATGCGTAGCTCAGGTGGTTGAGCTGGGACACTTTAAGGAGATGAAGCATGAGGTCCTGGGTTTAAACCTGAGCTAGCAACAAAACACACACTAAATATTTTTCATTAAGAAAACGATAAGCAGATTTAAAATTCTTATACACGATACCATTTTAGAGTGGATGAGATTTTGCCTTTAAGTCTAAATTTGTTAAGAGCATTGTTAAACAGTAGGAAAGTTTTTATCATGAAACTATTGGACGTGAACACAAAAAGAGGGTTAAATTGTGTTGAAAACTTTTTCAAAACTTAAGACTAAAATCAAGTTATTTTCAAAACCTTTTATCACCGGATGCAAGAAAATACAGGACACTGAAAGATAGTTCGTGAAAACTTGTTTTTCTCGTAAAGTAGATGATAAATAAAAAGCAATAGAGAAGAGGTAGACACAGAGATTTATACTAATTCATCACCAACTGATAGCTACGTCTAGTCCTTCTTTTCTGAAGGATTTTTCACTATAATCACATTGATTACAAAAGCACTTAAGAGTATTCTACTGTCACAAACTTGACAATACTCTTAACTTCTCAAAACGACTCAGTAAGTTCGAGCCTTTGAGGAATCAACCTATTATAAGGCTATACAAGTTTTACAAGAATGATTTGAGTACAGAGAAAATAACTCTCACACGAGAGGATCAAAAATTTAAGTACAGAATAATTAACTTTCTAAAAGAAAGAATAAGACGCCGAAAGCTTTGTTTACTGTCTGGTTTGCAGAGTGCTTGGCACAGAATCTTAGGTTGCTCACTTGAATTGTAATTCTGTAACCTTCTTCAAAGGTAGAGCTGGAGTATTTATTGACAACTTTAATATTACCATTGTGAGGTAAATCAACTCCAATCATTGATTGAGGTAAATGAGGAAAATATCAGCAATTCCCTTTCCACGGGAATATTCAAATGGTACACCTTTATTACTGTTTGTACTATTTCCTTTTCCAATCATTTGCAGCCTGACATAATTTGAAAAGTGTACGAACTTTGTCCTTTAGCTAAAGGCGTCTCCTTTAATTCCTCGTACTATTAAATTGAGTGCATAAGGATATTTGAATTTACTGCAGAGATACGCTGAGACAGAGAGTAGAAAACCATGCGTGATTTGCACGTGCTTTACTAATGTACCGGATGCTCGCTAAGTTGTACCAGATGCTAATTAGTGTTGAGTCTGTTCCACGTATTACATTCTCTGAAAACTAGATGCTCGCTGCAATCATATACCAGATGCAAAGGTAGAACCGGATGTAGACAACATTCAGCGTACCAGTCTTCTTGTAAACTTCTTCTTCTTGCTTAAGCAATATTCCAATATATAGACATATTAAAACCTACACACTTCAAGACTTATCAGAAGGTAAATTGTTCTCACATAGATACTTTGTTATCATCAAAATTATTGAGGGTCTAAACTTGTCAATCGTTTAGTTTCCAACAATCTCCCCATTTTTTATGATGACAAATATCTAAGATTGATAAACAATTTATTTTAGAAAATAATTTCAAGAGTCTCCCCTTGAGTTCAATAGTCAATATAAACATTTATTTTCTAAAAAATTGTCTAAATATCAGAGTATGGGCCAATCCAAACATAGCAATATTCTATCAGAGCATGGTAGAATAGCGGATGTTTAATCAATCAAATGCTCAAAATGATTTCTAATGCATGATACGTGCTATGCGTGCCACTTTAGCGTTCATCAATGCTTTACCTTTTGCTTCCCCCTTTTGTCATCAGACAAATAGAGTGTAAACCATCGTAGTCAAAACTATAAGTAAGAGTCGTGAGAAAACTTTGACGCTAAAGAGAACTCATTGTATTAATAACAAAAGTAAAAGTAAAACAAAAATAACAAGAATTTTTCTATAAAAAAAATTAAGAAGGTGGTGGATTGTTTAAGCATTGCATCAGGCTAAGAACAATGTTCTCAAGACGTTCTAGTTTCTCAGAGGATTCCAAAAACTTAAGGAATTGAGAACGTGAGATGACAACAAGTTCATCATCTGAAGCAGATGCAGATGCAGAGGCAGAGGCTTAGAGTGGAGGAGCTTTGTCCTTAATCCATTCAGCAGGAGCAGAAGATAAAGCAGGTCTAAGCCAAGAGATAACCCTTTGCTATCTCTGAACAGGCATCCTGATATGCTCTAGGAGAATTCCTTGAGCCAGTTGAGTTTGTTTCTGTTTCTTCTTTTGAGCAGCCAGGTAGAAGTTATCATTTAGTAGACACTATTTGATAGGCCTTCCCAGCTTCTTCTTCTCAAAGACCATCTGCATATTCTCTTCTATTTCCAAATCAGCAGGGTCAAGGAGTCCTAGCCTTTGCACTTCTCTTGCCTTGAGAAAGGCATCCACAGTCTGATCAAACAAAGAGAGCATAGCTTCTGACGAATAAGCCTTCAGCTCAGCTTCCGCTTCACTAAGGCAGATGCTGATGATTTCTTGTTCCAGATCAAAACATCTCCTTCGATCATTCTTCTCTTCTTCTATCATCAGAGAAGTGTCCAACCAGTCCAAGTGGGCTTTCTCCAACCAATTGAGAGCCATAACTTCCCACTTGAAAGCAGCTTCTTCTTCCTAGCGGATATCTTCTTGTTCTTGTTCTCTCTTTTCCCTTTCTCTGAAGATCATTGGCCTTTGTACAACACATTGTAGCATATAATCAAAGTGATAAATGGCTAGGTCAGAATCCCAGTCATATCTCACAGTGCCAGCAACATCACTCTATGCATTTCCTTCATCTAACAAGCCAGAGGATCCAGCGCTCAAGGAATCTACTTTGACTTTATGGAAGTAGAAGTCCTTTGTAACACCCTCAATTTTGTTCCTAGGATTATAATTTGAAGTGATTCAAGTGTGGGGTTGGATGCATATTAGAGTGCCATAGTACCCTTATACACAAGGATATGTCTAGACCCAACCCTATCATTAGGTTTAGTCATTCGGTCGTCGTATTCCTCATTTTTGAACCTTCTAACAACTTAATTGGATTTAAGCTCTTTCAGGAAATTTGTAGATCTATCCTTTATCTTTCATTTTTCTTTGGTTTGACCTAAATCCGATGTCTAGAACTCAAGATAATCTTTTCGGAGGCAATGCAGCGCAAGTGTAGCACTTAGAAATATTGGAGTAAACTTCAAGTGCATTTTTAACCATGTTAGAGCCCGATTTCGGTTAGGCCTATTAGAGAGGAAATTGTAGAAAATTCTTTTATCTTTTTAAAACTAACAAGAATGCCTCAATCGGACATCGAGACCTCAAGTTATGGTGAAAAAAATAGAACAGGGCGCCCACACTAAGGCGCAGGGCGCCACAGAGACAGAAGCCAGGCGCAAGGCACCTACTGCAGCATGCTATTGCACATTTTGCTACATTTTAGTGCATTTTGGGTCGTTTTATGACTTCGTGAGACCCACTTTTGATCCATTCCAGGGAGTGACGACTTAGGGGACTTAACCACCCACTAACCACTTGTTTATAACCCTTAATCACGTTCATAAACTCCTTCCAAAGAGATCAAATTAGAAAAACTGCTCCTCTTGTTCTCTCTTCCATTTTTCTGAACTTGAGAGTTCTACCATGGAACTTAACTAGAGGAATCCGAAAATTAGCACATTGCTACCACCATTCTTCTCTCTTTATTGAGGGGTTGATTATAAGGTAAGTCTCTTTGATTAGGGTTATTCTTTCTTCCATTCCCAGGGCTCAAAACACACTTTTTTTTTCATTCTATATCACATTCTTATGTTCTAGAAGGAGGCAAAGCACTTTTGGAGAAGTAAGAACCATTCATTTCCACCTTTTCTAGAGATCACAAAATTGATTAAGGTAAAGGGGTAGAGTGATGCATGATAGTGGGCTTATGGATTTAATTTAAACAATAGGGACGTCCCATGGTCCCTAGGCTTGGTGCGGTCGTGCATGGATGAGTACCCTCACCATTGTGATGGGGAAACCATTATTTTATATGATGTCATAATGTTATAGTCAATATGAAATGCCTTGTGATGTGTTGTTGAGTTGCTCTTATGACATGTATGAATTATGTGATGGATTGGTTATCTGGGCTTGATTGCTTGATAGATGTGTGAATGAAATGTATGCCATGCATATGGTGTCATTTGTTCTTGTTGCTATTCTGAGTTTGATCTGATATTTGAGCACTAGAGTGTCCTAGGATATGGTTTTGATGCGCTTAGGTTCACTAGGATGATGGTATGATTATGCAGAAAATTGGAGTATGTGTGATAGCTAGTTATTATGCAGAATTTTTCTAAGGTAAAAACAATGTTTTAAATGGCTAAATAAGGATCAAGAGAGTCTTAGAAACTAAGATTGATGATGATTTTCATGTGTTGATGGTTTAAGTGTATAGGAGTAAGGATATGTGAGGTTTGGTAACTTAGAAAATTTTTTAGTGCAGAATATGACTGAAAAATTGAATAAGTGTTGACAGAATTTTATAAAGTTTCACTAATCGAATTTTTAAAATCAAGATAGGTTAGATATTGACCCAAACCCTTTTGGTTAGTGTTCCATAATTATTTAGGAGTAGTATGGTACGTCTAGTCGTCCCCGAATGCGTGGGGACCGCTTAATTAAATTCGACGAAAGTTAGGGAGACAGAGGTAAGGTGCTATGCACCCACCCCTGTAGGCGCCAGGCGCCCGGTGGGCTGCCTTGGTGCACCGTGTTTTCGTGTTTTTCGCTACATCCTGGCTTAGGGCAGTGTCCTAACGTGTATTCTAAGGGTTATGAGGACCAATGAGGTAACTTAAGGGATCATCTACCTTAGGTGAATTTAGTTGAAATTGCTTAATTGAGAAAAAGGTCTAAGAGTTAAGAAAGGTTAGTTAGTACTTAGTGTGGTGAGGTAGGATGATTACTTGGACTTGTGCCAAGGTTGGGAAAACTTGTCGACGTACTGACAAGTAGTACCTTGATGATGTTGTAGTTACCGACCACTTGCAAAATTGGTTGGTGTTGTTGATGGTTGTTGTTGATAGACACCTTATTTGCTTTTGTGTTCATGCATCGTGAGGTGTCGCGTTGTTGTTGTTGGCAGTGAGTAAAATGGATACGTTTTAGTGTCGGCCACATGGGCATGGTACCCGGCCTTGGAGGTCGATCAGGGTAGGGGGTCTTATATAAAGGTGGGGCACCGCTAGGGTGTCCCAGTTATAAACTGGATTACCTTGACTAGCCACTATTCATACTCGAGAGTGATGGGGGCACCCTCACTCGCTTACTTGAGTTTAGTTGGATCCGCATGTATTCCGAAGTAGGCGTCAATGTAGGATTGCATATGATGTTGATGTTGTGGTTGATATGTGATGTTGTTATGTACATTGCTTACGTTATTCCCTTTGCCGTTAAGTGCTATTATTGTATATGATTTCTAACCCCTTTGTTGTGGCTACTCATCCGCCATTGGGAATGTTTAGATGACGAGTTCGCAGGTGAAGAGGATGACATGGCTGAGGAGTGATTCGTGGATACGATCACCATGTAGTTAGGATTTCCCGTTTGTTGAATTGCTGATTTAGTTATTGTTACCGATGTCTTTACTTAGGGTCAGCTCTAAGATACTTGTGACATCGTGGGTTTATTTCAATTTTTCTTTTATTGGTGGTTGTAATGATTCTTGTTTTTAGTTTCGCGTTAATAGTTTTTGAGCATGACAACTCTACCTTTGGTTTGAAAAAATTAAATTGCCAGCGAACTTTATCATATGACTATTATTTCTATTTTATTCATAAATGTCAACATGCGGGGTAGAGGGTGTCACATCCTTGGCATGTGCTTCAGTCCTATTCTCAACCGGCATATCAAATAGGTATTTAACCATGCATTTCTGGGGTGCCTTTTCCCATAGGTCAGGAGTTAGCATTTGTGGGTGCTGTTGAGGGACCTTGTTCTTCCTCTTCTCAAAGATGAGCCATGGCAACTATCTATGCTTATCAGGCACAATTTTGACTGTAGCCGAAGAGGGGTCTCTATGGAGCAGGGCCAGCTTATATCTCTTCCTCTCTAGACATTGAAGCAAGAATGCTCTTTCGTCATTCGTTATCCATCGTCCGTATTCCTCCAATGTCATAGGCTCGTATTGAGGTAGAGAGTGGAGCATCTCAAAGGAGAGGGGAAGAATTCCTTGGTGCTGAGGAGGCTTGAGTCTTCCTCCAAAGTGCATCTTTAGGAATTTGTGATACATCATGGAGGCAATTTCCAATCTTGTAACCGCAGAGGTGAAAGTCTTGAGATGCCATAGAGAAGGATGATCATAAGCAGAATGATATTCTTCTTCTATGACAGGGACATGTCATGATGGCCTGAATCTGCATCTAAAGGGGCCAAAACGGGTGGTATCTGTGGATGAGGTTGTGGATGATTGTGAAGAGGCAGGTGTGGAGTCTCTGTGAGAAGTGGGGAAACAGTATAGTTGATTGAAAGGGTGAGAAAGAGATGAAGCAATTTCTGAGGTGAATGAGGAGATGGGAGAGGGATTGGGTTGTGGTTTGTATATGGTTAAGGCTTGAGACATAGAGGGTGAGGAGGTAGTGATGGTTGGTCTGTGTGTCCTATTTGCTAAGTACCAGGAGATTCCTGAAGGTGTAGCAACAGGTTTAATGGTGTGTGGGTAGGATGTAGAAGTGGTTTGGGGTAGAATGGAAGTGGGAGTAGGAAGTGTTTTAGATTTTGATGTGGTGAGGGCACCAGAAGGTGGAGGTGGTTTGGACTTGGTAGGAATCTGTGGAGGTTTTGCTTGTGGTGGTTTAGTGGTTGGGGCAGGAGATGGTGAAACAGACAAAGGGGGTGCAATGATAGGATCATCTCTATCATAGGAAGTTACAGATGTATCAGAGGTGAAGTCAAGTACCTGTGGCTTAACAGAGGCCTTGACAAGCCTTTTTCTCTTTTGTTGTACCATTGCAGGAGGTGGAACAGGTGCAGGTCTCTGAGGACCAGATGCAAAACTATCCATGGCAGCTTCTGCTTTCCTTTTCTCAAGGATCTTTCTGATGGGTACCTTGTCATCTTCATCATCAAGATCATATACTTCTATGAAAGCAGGTTGCACCTTCTACATCTTGCTTCTGGTCGATGTGACCAGATGCTCAACAGGTCTTTTAGCACCAGATGTTGTGCTCCTAGTTGAGCTTTTGGTGGCTTTCCTTTGAGAAGCAGGTTCAGCGACCTGTGTAGATGCTTCCTCAGCAGCAGCAGTTTCATCTTCCTCCTTGATATTCCTTATCATTTTAGAGGTGCACAAGCCCATACTTACTAGACTTGCCTTCCCAAAGACAACCCTAGTACCTTTAGCATTTTTGCCAAAATAATTTTCCTTTTCAGCAGCATCCAGTTGCTCCAGTTTCTCAACAATCTTTTGTTTCCTCATCAATTCAGAGAGGAGAACACCATAGAGAATGGTCTTGTTGATATTTTTATCCACCGCAGAGCCAAATCTTGAAGACCTAACAACATTCTTCAAGGTATTCATCAAAAACCTTGGAAGATTAATAGCTGTACTAGCAATATAGTGCCTCATAATGAACTTTTGTTCATGGTTCACAATGTCTGATGAACCGGCCTTCAGAATCATACACTTGGAAATGAGTTTATAAAGAACCCTGTAGTGGTTCTTCAAATAAACCGCATTCGAAGGCTTTCCCAAAGCCTTGAGTGCACTGTAGTTCTCAAACATAGTTTTATCTACAGCTTGTGAACCACCAAACTATGTCTCCCAACCTTCAGAGATAATCAACCCTTCATCAAGGCACATTATGAGGTCAGTAATGATCTTGGGAGTAACAACCAACTCGAAGCTAGCAATGAGTCCATTGATAGTGATTCCCCAGGATTCTTTCACAGCGTTAATGAGAGCTTGCTTCTCCTCCCATTGAAAGTATTCTCTCCAACCCATGAGAGTGATGCCTTCTCTGAAATCAAAGTCGTATCTGGCCATAAGGTCGAGGTCTACCCTGTGCTCTATAAGCACCTTGCCTTCAGTCATGGTGTTGAAGGCAGCAGTTTTCTCAATAGCCTTGTACGCTATTGATGCAGAGTGAAAAACCTTACAGAGGAATTTTGAGAGGTTTTGCAAACAAAAGGAAGGTACAAAAGTAGTGGAGTAGTGGAAAAGTTTAAAAAAGATAGTGGGAAAGTATTTGTAAACCGTATCAATTTTAAGAGAATAGAATAAATCAAAATAAAATTAAAATAAAAGATTCCTTTCATTAAATGCGCCGATTGCCAAAAACAAAGGTTACCACAGTAAAAACTTTATTGAAAATGTACAATTAATCATGACTCAGTAGGTAGGATTAGACGGTTCAGTTTGCATGCATTTGACACGTGTGCCAGAACCAGATGCTGAGTCACATATGAGATGAGGCATATCAACAGATGCTAAATGATGCAAAATGCATATTAAACAAGATGATTGATTACCCAGATGCTAGAATGCTATCAAATACATACTATCAGATGGATATGTTACCAGATGCACAACGTGCACCAGATGCTGAGATTGAACACTCATTCATTTATAAGATGAAAATTTAAATTTCTTCTTATAAAATTGAATCTATCTTCAGCAAGGGTTTTATAAAAATATTAGCCCACTGATAGTCTGTATCAACAACTTTTATTTCAAGTAAACTCTTCTGAACGTAGTCTCTTATAAAGTGATGTTTAATCTCAATATGCTTTGCATGTGAATGCAATATGGGATTCTTAGTAAGACATATAGCAGAAGTATTATCACAGAAGATAGGAATATTATTCTCTTTAATAAGATAGTCTTCAAGTTGATATTTCATCCACAGAAGTTGAAAACTGCAACTTACTGCTAGGATGTGTTCAGCTTTTGCTGTTGAGAGTGCTATTATGTTTTGTCTTTTGCTTGACCAAGACACAAGATTTGCTCTAAGGAATTGGTAGCCTCCACATGTGCTTTTTCTTTCAATGCGGTCTCCAGCAAAATCAGCATCACAGAAACCTACTAACTTATAATCTTTTGATTTCTTATCAAGCAAACCAAGATTAGTAGTTCCTTGTAATTATCTATAATTTTTTTTGATAGAACTCATATATGATTCCCTAGGATCAGATTGAAACCTAGCACACAGGCAGACGCTGAACATGTTATCAGGTCTTGAAGCAGTAAGATAGAGAAGTGAACCAATCATACCTCTGTAGAGCTTTTAGTCTACTTTCTTACCATTTTCCTCTTTGCATAAGATGCAAGTAGGATGCATGGGTGTGCACATTGGCTTGTAGTCAACCATGTTGAACTTCTTAAGCAATTCTTTGATGTATTTTCTTTGATGGATATAAATGCCATCATTGTATTGCTTTATTTGAATTCCTAGGAAGAATTTTAATTCTCTCATCATGCTCATTTCAAACTCAGCCTGCATTAACTTCGAAAATTCTTTGCAAAGGCTTTAATTAATAGTACAAAAAATAATATCATCTACATATATTTGCACAAGTATAAAGTGCTTGTTTGAAGTTTTTCTAAATAGAGTAGTGTCCACCTGTCCTCTTATAAAATCATTTTCCATTAAAAACGAGCTTAGTCTATCATAGCAAGCTCTAGGGGCTTGTTTAAGACCATATAGTGCCCTTTTAAATTTGAAGACATGTTCTTGAAATTCAATGTCTTCAAAACTAGGTGGTTGTTTCAAGTACACTTCCTCAGTTATGAAGCCATTCAAGAAAACACTTTTGACATCCATTTGATAAAAAATTATCTCTTGATGTGCAGCAAAGGAAAGTAAGACGCGAATAGCTTCTAATCTTGCAACAAGTGCAAAGATTTAAGTAAAATATATACCTTGTTCTTGTGAATAACCTTGGGCAACTAACCTTGCCTTATTCCTTACCACTGTACCGTCTTCATCAAGCTTATTGTGAAATACCAATTTTGTACCAAAAGCTTGCTTATCTTCTGGTAGTGTAACCAGCTTCCAAACATCATTGTATTGGAATTGATTTAGTTCTTCTTGCATAGCTAGAATCCAACCTTCATCTTCCAGTGCTTCATCGATTGTCTTAGGTTCCAACTCAAAGAGTAGTGCAAGATCAGTGTGCCCTTTGAAAGAGGATCTTGTTCTCATTTTGTCTCCTAGTTCCCTGATGAGTTGATCTTTTGAATGATAGGTTTTGAAGTGCCAGTTCCTTCTGGTTTCAGCTTGTGTCTGGTTTAAATCCTGTGTCTGGTGATCTGCACCAAATGTTGGTTTTGCAGGTTCCTTATTTGTTCCTCCAATATCTAAACCTGAAAATAGCTCATCTAGTTCTGACATTTCGATGTCAGGTTTCTTATCATCAAACTTGACATGAATGGATTCTTCCACTGTCATAGATTCTTTGTTGTATACTCTAAATGCCTTTGAGCGTTCAGAGTATCCCAAAAAGATACCTTTGTCAGCTCTAGAATCAAACTTACCAAGTTGATCCTTTGTTTGCTGGACCGATTATATATTGGGCTTCAGAAATTGGGTATTGTACAGCTGGATGGATATTCTTTTGGATAAATCATGTTTCGTTGTAGAGGAGCCTTTGGTAAATATAGTAGGGGTGTTAGTTATCTGTGGAGGAGAAATACATTTTTTAGGAAGAAAAATTATTACAGGTTTACGAAAAAGAAGACAAGTGGCTACGCGAGTAGAAACAACCGGAGGAATAATGTGAAGGGCATGGTGGATGAGACGGTGACCATTAAAAATGGTATTCCTGACAATTTTATTTACAACGATTATCTGACAATGCCAGGTTTAGGTCAGGGACCCGGATGCAGGAATTCTAACAAGATACGTGTTGCTTCAATCAATATCAATGGTTCTTTACGTATTGTTACTGAAGGCACGGAGACCCCGCGTATTGGAAGCCGTAGTGTAGGCATAGAGCCTATGCAGTCAGACATTCACCAGGAACAGGGGCATGATGAACATCTGGATAGGGTACAGCTCGGAGATGCCATTGTGGGTATGCTAGTTGTGCTGGACAGGACACCTGTCGATGCTATTAAGCCTACGTTTCATGACGTCTTTGGTGACGTCGTTGGGGACTATGGCTCAAAGTTGGACCTACATGTTCGAGCAGATAAGTTGAGTCGCTTCAAGGTGTTGATGCATTACAAGTCTATTGTGAAGGCTATTGATGAGATCCTCCATTTGGACCGGTACATAAAATTACTGGGGAAAAACGTTATTAATGTGACATTTCGTGATAATCAGTCTGAGAGAGAAGGGAATTATGGGAACATAAAAAATAATGCCATATTATTTTACATAGTTTGGGAGACAGAGGATGGGCGACGTTTGTATTGTAACCTCAATAGCAGGTGTTTGTACTACCATTAAATTAAAATACATTATGATGTGAAAGCATTGTTGATTAGACATGACAATATATTTTAGTATGTCATTTTTCTGTAAAAGCATTGGTTTTAATAGAGAAAACCATATAAAATAGAAAGACAATTGGATAACAAACATTCAGTTTCGTTCAATTTACATAACAAGAAAGGAATAAAAGAAAGGTATACGTAGTAATTGTGTTGTAATTGATAATGAAAAACATGTATACTCAACTCTTACCCCATTAATTGCCCGCGCAGCGGAAGCTTCATAGTCGTTAATCAATGAACAAGAAAAAAGATATTAATATGACATTAAATCTTTTTCCCAGATACAATTTGTGAGGCACTAGGTTTATCTATATTGCTAGTAGTGGGACCCACATGTTCATTAGTACCACTTGACGAACATATTTCCGAGATATGTACACCTGGATATGTACATCTGGATTCTAGGAGAGGAGAAATTCTGGGAGATACCATTTTCTTCACAAAATTTTAAAAGCTTTCATTTTCAATTTCTCCCCCATGATCACTTCCAATTGAAGAAATACAAATTCTTTTTTCATTTTGAACAATTTTGCAGAAAATAGTGAACATCTTGAATGACTCATCCTTGTGGGCCAGGAATTTAACCCATGTCCATCTAGTATAGTCGTCTACAATGACTAAGCCATATTTCTTTCCTATCAAAGAGGCTGTCCTTATGGGACCAAAAAGTTCAAGATGCAGAAGCTCAAGTGGTTTAGAAGTGGAAGCAACAATTTTTGAATGAAATGAAGTTTTAACTTGTTTCCCTCTTTAACATGCCTCACATAGAGTATTAGATTGGAATCTAAGATTTGGCAAGCCTCTAACAAAATAATGCTTGTTCAACTTTGAGATTAATCTCAAGCTGACATGACCTAATCTTTTGTGCCAAGTCCATTGCTCATCATCAACAGACATAAGACACTTGACATCTTGTTTTGTTAAATCAGAAAGATCAACTTTGTAAATATTGTTTTTCCTCTTTTCAATAAAGAATACAGAGCCATCTTTTTTACTTTTTACTACACAACCTTTTTCTGTGAAAATAACGTCATAATCTCTGTCACATAATTGACTTATGCTAAGTAGATTATGCCTTAGGCCTTCAACATAAAGTACATTGTCAATAGAAAGAAGAGTGTCCTTACCTATGCGACCAATTTCAACTATTTTACTTGTTTGGTTTCCATTAAAACCAATAAACCCACCATCTTTAAACTTCAGCTCTTGGAACGTATGTTTTTCTCTCGTCATGTGACACGAGCATCCACTGTCTAATTACCAAAACTGGTGTGCTGATTTTGTTGCTAAGCATATCTGCAACATAGACTATTTTATTTTTAGGTACTCAAATCTTCTTGGGTCCTTTCTTGTTAGTTCTTGAAGGATACTTATCTTTCTTCATTTTGAAAGTAGTGCATGCACTTTTCAAGTGACCATGCTTTTTATAGTATGTGCAATACAAGCAGTCACTGTGATCACTGGTTTCATCAGATGCAAGGTTTGTATTTTGTAAAGTAGGTTCATTTGATTTGTAGCCAAGGTCTTGAGTTGTCATTTTACTGACACCCTAAATCATTGAAGCTTGTTTGCTACGAGTTACGCTCTCAGCAAGACTTGCATTTTGAACTTCCTTCAGCTTGAGAGCTTTCAGTCACCAGACAGTGATTTTCAGCTTTCAGCTTCTGGTTCTCTTCATTGAGTTTTGTATTTTCACTATCAACATTTGAAATTATTTTGATAGTTTTGAAAATTACTTTTTCAAAGCTTTGTACTCAATGGAGAGGGTAGAAGAATCCTTAAGAAGTTCATCAAAAGCATTTTGAAGTTCAGAGTAAAAATCATGATTTACCTCTTCAATTTCTTGTTTAGATTATGAATCTGTATTAGCCATAAGAGCAACATTTGCTTATTTTTCATTCTCATCCTCTTCAGAGGACGATGATTCCAGGTCTTCCCATGCTGCCATGAGATCTTTATTTTTGCCTTTGAAGGTGTTCTTCTTAGGGTTCTCCTTGTTGAGTTGTGGACATTCAGATTTGAAATGTCTAGGCTTCTTGCATTCATAGCAAATGACTTGACTTTTGTCTTTTATTTCCTTCTAGATAAAAATGAGAGCTCATCCTCTGATCCGTCACTGTCTTTTTCTGAGACTTCATCTTCTGATTCTTCTTCAGCCTATAGAGCTTTAGAAGAAGTGGCTTTGTTTTTGTTGACCTTTAGAGCAATAGACTTGCTCTTCATCACAAGTTCTTCATTTAGCCCATGTTCATGAGCTTTTAAGGAGCTTAGAAGATCTTCGAGGCAAAGAGTGTTGAGATCTTTAGCTTCATGGATTGTGGTAACTTTGGGTCTCCACTGCTTGGATAGACTTCTCAGGATCTTTCTTACATGATCAGCGGTGGTATAGCTTTTTCCAAGGGCTTTTAACCCATGAACCAGAGTTTGGAATCTTCTAAACATCTTCTCAATGTTTTCATTTTCTTTCATATTAAATAGCTTTATCCTTCCAGTAATCAAAGTTTTCTCCAGTAAATATAGGAGGACGATTCATGTGGCCACTTTCAGTAGACATATTGTTAAAGATAGGATATTTTCCTCTCACACTGTTAAGTGTTCAACCAAGAGGCCGAGCTCTGGTACCAATTGAATGTGAACACAAGAATGGGGGTTGAATTA
The DNA here is from genome assembly GCA_037113605.1 of Calophaca sinica. NCBI lineage: Eukaryota > Viridiplantae > Streptophyta > Magnoliopsida > Fabales > Fabaceae > Calophaca > Calophaca sinica. The sequence goes on from CM073736.1 coordinate 93,029,464, forward strand.
TGTTGAAAACTTTTGAAAACTTAAAACTAAAATCAAGTTCTTTTCAAAATCTTTTAACACCGAATGCAGGAAAATACCAGACGTCGAAAGATAGTTTGTGAAAACTTGTTCTTCTCATAAAGCAGATGATAAATAAAAAAGCAATAGAAAAGAAGTAGACACAGAGATTTATACTAGTTCACCACCAACTGGCAGCTACATCTAGTCCATTTTTCACTATAATCACACTGATTAGTATTCTACTGTCACAAACTTGACAATACTCTTAACTTCTCAAAACGACTCAGTACGTTCAAGCCTTTGAGGAATCAGCCTATTACAAGGCTATACAAGTTTTACAGGAATGATTTGAGTACCGAGAAAATAACTCTCACACGAGAGGATGAAAATTTAAGTACAGAATAATTAACTTTCTAAAAGAAAGAATAAGACGCCGAAAGCTTTGTTCACTGTCTGGTTCACAGAGTGCTTGGCACAGAATCTTAGGTTGCTCACTTGATTGTAATTTTGTAACCTTCTTCAAATGTAGAGTTGGAGTATTTATAGACAACTTTAATAATACCATTGTGAGGTAAATCAACTCCAATTATTAATTGAGGTAAATGAGGAAAATATCAGCAATTCCCATTCCTTGGGAATATTCGAATGCTACACCTTTATTACTATTTGTACTATTTCCTTTTCTAATCATTTGCAGCATGGCACAATTTGAAAAGTGTATGAACTTTGTCCTTTAGCTAAATGTGCCACCTTTAATTCCTCGTACTATCAAATTGAGCACAAAAGGATATTTGAATTTACTGCAGAGATATGCTGAGACAGAGAGCAGAAAACCAAGCGTGATTTGCACATGTACTAATGGACCGGATGCTCCCTAAGTTGTACTAGATGCTAACTAGCGTTAAGGTCGTTCCACGTGTTACATTTGGAATGTGATCCCCTGCAGTCACCTATTTCAGCCGCTCTCTTCTTATATTTTTTTTTCTTTTTTTTAAGTCAAAATAATTTAAAGGTTAAGATTGACTATTAAATACGTCCAATGGTCCTCATATGGCCTGAATCCAGTGGTCTGTTGCATTCTCTGAAAACCGGACGCTCGCTGCAATCACATACCAGATGCAAAGGTAGAACAGGATGCAGACAACATTCAGCGTACTAGTCTTCTTGTAAACTTCTTCTTCTTGCTTGAGTGATATTTCAATATATAGACATATTGAAACCTACACACTTCAAGACTTATCAAAAGGTAAATTGTTCTCACATAGATACTTTGTTATCATCAAAATTATTGAGGGTCTAAACTTTTTAATTGTTTAGGTTCCAACAACTGTCACGAAAAAAAATTGACCAATAAGAAGACTGATGACCATACACAGATCGAATACGGATCTTATTCGTTTTTACGCATGTGTGGAAATACCTTGTTCGTAAAAGGTTTGTTATATATTTAAAAGCATATTTATTCTATATTAATGTTCTGTTAAATTCAAAAGGTTGAGCATAATAAATAGATGCATAAAATTGATATGTGTTCAAAGATGATAAAATTACATCGACAAACATATAATGTTTCCCCATGTGGGCTAAAAAACAAAATTATCTTTTATAAATTATAAAGACATTCATAAATTTGATATGTATTCAAAGACGATAAAATTACACTCACAACATGTAATGTTTCCCCCGTAGGGACTGCAAAACAAAATAGTCATTTATAAATAATAAAGACATTTATAAATTTGTCATGTGTTAAAAACAATAAAATTACAATTACAACATGTAACGTTTTTCCGTATGGACTAATAACGAAATTCACCATTTATAAATAATAAACACATTTATGAATTTGATATGTGATAAAAGACGATAAAATTACAACAGCAACATGTAATGTTTTCCCGTAGGGACTAAAAAGTAAAATAATAATTTATAAATAATAAAAATATTTATAAATTTGATATATGTTAAAAGACGATAAAATTACAACGACAACATGTAATGTTTCCTCCGTAGGATTGAAAAACAAAATAGTCATTCATAAATAATAAAGACATTTATAAATCTAATGTGTTAAAAGACGATAAAATTACAACGACAAAATGTAAAGTTTCTCGTAGGGACTAAAAAGAAAAATAATAATTTTTAAATAATAAAGACATTTTTGCTCATATAAAAATAAATAAATGTTAATTATTTTAAATAATAAAAATGAAACAAACAAAAAATAAAAAAAAATAAAAAAATATTATGAAAATAAAAAACGAAAAGAAACTTAAGAAAATTATAAAAATAAAATACAAATTAAAAACTACAAATTAAAAAGATAAAACAACATTAGAAAAAAGTATATAAAGAACTAATAGTAAAAAAATAAATAAAAACTAAGAAATAAAAAAATTAATAAAAATAAAAATACAAATGTAAGCAAAAATAGAAAATGTAAAAACATAGAAAAAATAAAAATAAGAAAAATAAAATTACAATATAAGAAAAAGAAAAGAAAAATAAAAATTTTCCCAAGAAAAATTAGAAAATAAGAAGAAAAAAATAAAAAGAAAAAAAAATAAAAAAATAAAAAAAGTAGTAATAAAAAATACAAAAACAAAAAAATAAAAAAGACACAAAAATGCAAAAACATAAATAAAACAAATAAAAAACAAAAAGAAAATTTAAAAATTTAAAAATTTTAAAAAATAAAAAATATTAGTTAAATATTAAAATACAAAGGTTGATGAGGGACTGCCACGTATCCTTGAAAAACATAGTTTTATTATGGTTAAATAAATAAATAAATATGTTTTTAGTCCCTCAAATTAGGAAAAAGTTTGGTTTTAGTCCCTCAAAAAAATTTCGTCTGCTTTTGGTCCTTTTAGTTTGAAAATGTGTCATATTTAGTCTCTACGAGTTTGGTTTTAGTCTATTAAAAAAATTTATCTACTTTTAGTCCCCTTACTTTGGAAATGTGTCACATTTGGTCCCTGCGATTGTTTTCGTCTGCATTTTAGTCCCTGCTTTTGGTTTGGTTTTAATATCTCATTTCTCTCTTTCTCTCTCTGCAACCTCTCTAACACCAGGTTTGATGTTATTATTCCCAGCAACATCAGTCGTAAAACAGACGAAAACAGACGCACAGACTAAATGTGACACATTTCCAAACTAAGGGGACCAAAAGCATATGAAATATTTTTGAGGGATTAAAACCAAACTCGCAGGGACTAAATGTGATACATTTTCAAACTAAGGGGACCAAAAGCAAACAAAATATTTTTGAGGGACTAAAACCAAGACGAAATTTTTTTATGGGACTAAAACCAAATTTTTTCCTAATTTGAGGGACTAAAAACATATTTAAGCATTCTATTATTATGTAGATTTTGCTCACATCACGTAATGGGCGCCGTTGTTTATAAAATTATTTTAGAAAATTTATTTAATCTATTGCTATACATCTTTGTCTATATTCAAATTTTGAAATGACTGGAAACAATTTTACACGCAATTGTAGTAAGTAAATTATCAGTTATTACTATATGCATTACATGTGCTTTTATTTATAATACTAACCAGTAGAATACTCGGGCATCCGCACGGGTCATACCGTATTGGTTGCAATGAATATTTTTAAAACATTTATTTGCATCAATTAAAATTGAATATCAGTTGCTATATCTTTTGACCTAGCAAATATTTTAAAATAGTGGTTTTTATACCAATTTTAATAGCATCATTCTGAACCACCTCTATACATTAATAGTCATAAAACAATATCAAAGCTAAATTAAATATATTTATAAATAATAAATACATTTATAAATTTGATATGTGTTTAATGATGATAAAATTACACCAGATCTTGTAAAATTTTCACGTCGGGACTAAAAAGCAAAATAATCATTGATAATAAAATTACCCCGACATGTAATGTACCCCGACATTGCTATATCTTCAAGTAATTCCCCGTAAGGATTCAAAAGCAAAATAATTATTTATAATAAAATTATATCGACAACATGTAATGTTTTCCCATAAAGGCTAAAAAGCAAAATACTTATTTATAAATGATAAAGACATTTGCAAATTTGATATGTGTTCAAACACGATAAAATTACACACACGACATGTAATGTATCCCTGTAAAGACTACAAATAAAATAATCATTTACAAATGATAAAAATATTTATTAATTTGATATGTGTTAAAAGACGATAAAATTGCACCCACATCATGTAATGTTTCCCCGTAGAGACTAATTAAGAAGCAAAATTATCATTTATAAATAATAAAAACGTCTACGTTCGTATAAAAATAAACATTTTATGTTTCTCCGTCTGGACAACAAAAAATCATTTATACCAATAGTATGTAATGTTTCTTCTCATTAAGAGTCAAAAGTAAAATAATCATCTATAAATAATATATAATAATGATATTTATAAATTTTTATCTTATGCCGACAAAATTTTAGGTTTCTCCGTTTGTACCCAAAAGAAAAATAATTATTTATACCGATAGTATGTAATGTTTTCTCCCGTTAAGAATCAAAAGTAAAATAATCATCTATAAAAATTATATAATAAATATATTTATAAATTTTGATACGTGATCAAAGACGATAAAATTATATTGACAATATGTAATGTTTTGTTATTGAGACTTTAAACGGAAATAATTATTTATAAATAATAAAAAAATTATAATGATAAAATATAAAAATATAGAAAAAGAGAAATAGAAAGAAAAAGTTGACAAAAAAAAAAGAAATAGAAAGAAGAAAGAGAAGAGAGAGGGTGTGAGAGAAGAAAGAGAGAAAGAGAAAGAGTGTCACATGAGAGTGAGAGAGAGAGAAGAAAGAGAAGAGAGAGAAAAAAAGTGAAAGCTGGGAGAGAAAAAGGTAAAAGTAGGTAGAAAAATTAATTTTTTTTATTTGAATTCAATTTTTATTTTGATTTATTTTGATTTAGATTGATGTATTTGCCTCTTTAAAATGATAGGTGGCAAAAATATGGTAATCTAGTTTAGTAATTTTTCCAGCCCTTTGATTGTAGATATATTGATAGTAGATTTTTTAAAACTATATAAAAGTTATTACAAATTCAATTTAATAAAATATGTTATAAGATTTTTTTTTCGACTGAATGAAGGTTATGTCATTTCACTTTCAATAATGTGAGCAATACAAATTGGAATAGTATCAAAAACTTGAGAAACAGCTGTACATGTAGCCGCCCTAGCCAAAGTATGAGCTGCTCCATTACCTGTCCTCCTAACAAACACTACCAAGGAGTGTGGTAAATTAGAGGAGAGTCTAGCTCTACAATTTCCAATAATTTCTCCAAATTCAGAGATATCCACACTAGACTTACTATTAACGTTATCCACGACCAATTTGGAGTCTAGCTCAAAGACCACATTGGTCAATCCGAGAGCTTCGACCCATTCAATGCTTCCTGTAGCCCGAGTGCCTCCCCTTCGCGCGGTTCAAGAATAGGAGAGTAACTCATCATCTTTGGCAGTACAAATTGCCTTTCGGAGTTGCGAATGCACATACCTAATCCAACCACACTAGACTGGTCGTTGAACGTCGCATCCACATTGCATTTAAGGAAGCCATCACTGGGCGGACACCAATCACAAAACTTCAGGGCCGGATCTGTTGGTGGTATGGGAATCGAGACAACCATTCACACGCTCCCATTGATGCAGATAAGACCGAGCTCTTTCAACTACCTGTTGAGCTCCTTCAATGGTGTTCTCCCAAAGTTGCAAATTCCTGCAATGCCACCTGCTCCACATGAGAGATCCCCAAAGAGCCCTGTTGTGATGATTTAGTTTCTTGGCTACTTCAAAGAATAGCTCCGTGAACCCATCTGCAGTGTCTACCAGCGGCTCTATAAAGGTCCACAAACCGGTTATCTTCCACATTTCAACATTGATGGGGCACATAATAAAGAGGTGCCAACAGTTTTCTGGGAAAACATCACATTTCAGGCACTTAGGTGGACATAGAATGCCTTTGGAGTTGAGCCTTTGACGGGTTGGTAAGCAATCATGCGCCGCTCTCCAGAGAATTTTTTTTATGCAGGGCGGTGCCTTCATATTCTAGATCAACATCCAATCACCCGGTTCCCTAAGATGAGATGAATCCACTAGCTTATTTAGGCATATATAGTACGCAGATTTGACTGAGAATGTGGCTTTGTGATTTGGCTCCCAGATGAGAGTGTCTTCAGTGACCGCCTCTAGCAAAGGCGAATTGAGAACTGCTTGAGTAACTACTGGGAGCATCATACTGTTGACAACATTTGGGTTCCATTCTTTCTTGCCATCGAGTAACAGTTCTCGACCATGTAGCTCACCGTCCACTGGTTGTGTACGAGCAATGGGGATTCTGCCAAGCGGACCCCTCAGCCAAGGGTCACTCCAGATGCGGACCTCATCACCAGTGCTAATATTCCACCTTAGTTCTTCACGCAATAGATTTTGAGAATGCCAAATGCTTCGCCACGTAAAACTAGGATTGTTGCCCACACGAGCGCTAAGAAAATCCCCTCTTGGATAGTATTTAGCTTTGAACATTTTTGAGATAAGCGCATTTGGTTTGGTCATCAACCTCCAACCTTTTTTTTCTAACATGGATAAATTAAACGCATAGATGTTATGGAAACCCATACCATCATGCGCCTTATTGATGGCTAGCTTTTCCCATGAGAGCCAATGAATTCCTTTCGTTCCTTCTCCGGATGAGCCCCACCAAAAAGTGTTCATCATTTTTTGTATCTTATCCCCTAGAGATTCCGGAATGAGAAAAATGCTCATAACATAGGAGAGAATAGCTTGGAGAACTGATTTAATAAGCACCTCTCTGCCTGCTCGAGAGAGAGCCCGCCCACTCCAAGAGTTGATCTTCTTCCACTCTCTATGCTTTATAAACTGAAAGATAGCCTTCTTGCTCCTTCCCACCATCGACGGAAGACCCAAATATTTACCGGTTGCCAGACACACAGTGACTCCCAAGAGAGATGCCAAGTGAGATGATATAGTTGGAGCGACGTTTCTACTAAAAAACACCTCAGACTTAGTGAAATTAATCATTTGACCAGATGCATCTTCATAAGCAGATAAGATGTCCTTAATGACATGTGATTCTTGGTCATTGGCCCTGAAAAATAAAAAAAGTCATCTGCGAAAAGTAGATGAGAGACAATAGGAGCACCTATACAAATCTTCGCTCCATGGATAGATCCATGATGCTCAGCTTGGTGAATTAGAGCAGACAATCCTTCGGCAACCAGGATGAATAAATATGGGGATAATGGGTCTCCTTGATGCAAGCCTCTCCCTGGAATGATAGGCCCAACAGGAGCATGGTTCACTAGAACAGTGTAGCGAACAGTTTCCACACAATGCATGACCCAATTAATCCACTTGTTTCCAAACCCCATCCTGCCCATAACACCTCTCAAATAGCCCCAATCGTGCTTGTCGTACGCCTTACTAATGTCAATTTTCATTGCTATCGTACCCACCTTACTGGCCGTTTTGCTCTTCAAGTAATGCACGATCTCAAAAGCTATTAGAGCGTTATCAAGAATAGACCGATCCTCTATGAAAGCAGACTGCTCTTCTGAGATACACTTATGGAGCACCTTCTTTAGACGATTAGCCAACACCTTTGATAGAATTTTGTACACTACGTTACATAGCGAAATTCGCCTCCATTCTTGCATTGACACTTGCTTATCACCCTTCAGAAGCAGCACAATATTGGTGTCATTTAAAGTGGGCAAAAAATACCACTGTCCAGCCAAACACAACAAGCATTATAAATATCCTTACCACACCTATCCCAAAACTTCTGATAAAACCCAGGATTAAAACCATCGGGGCCTGGTGATTTGTTAGGGTGCATTTGTCTAATGGCAGGATTAAACTCTTCAAGCTCTAACGGTGCTTCCAACAAATTATTATCATCCGAAATCACGTGTGGGTCAATGGCACTCAACACTCTGTCAACCGAGCTATGCTTGCGGGTGAACAAGTCAGAGAAATAGTGACACGCTTCCTCACACAAAGCATCCTGACTCTGAGCAATCATATTATCATTTCTCACCAGAGTTTTGATGGTATTACATGTTTTCCTTGCAGAGGCAGTGGCATGAAAAAAAATGTGTGTTCAAGTCACCTTCCTTCAATGAAAATGATTTGGCCCTTTGGCTCCAAAACTTCTCCTCTTGCGCCAATACTTTAGCTAGCTTCTCTTTGGCTTGAAGAAATTGACGTTGACCTTCCAAATCCTAGTCACCTCGCCACCTGTCTATTTCACGATTGCACCGCCCCACCTCACGTTTGAAATTGCAACGAAGCTTTCTACTCCATGCTCTCAAACCATCAGAGCACAACTTGATTTTTTCCATTACATCAAGTGCACCTCCTGGTACCCAATTACAACGCACCTCCTCACCCAAATCAGGCTTAGAGAACCATGAGTTCTCAAAGTGAAACATGTGCCTGTGGACGTCAACAATAACTAGTTGACGGGTCAAAACAATCGGAGAGTGATCAGATATAGCTGCTACCACATTCTGTAACTTCACCAAAGGGAATAATTGGAGCCCTGAATTAGAGGCCATGGCTCGGTCTAATCGCTCTTCAACAGCAGCATCAGTCCCTAAACTTCTTGCTCAAGTACAAGGATATCCCTCTAGCTCTATATCCATGACCCCAGCATCAATAACTACATTCCTGAAGCCATTAATGCGCCAACTAGGATGCTCTACTCTCCCCCATTTGTCATCCGGTGATAAAATGTCGTTGAAGTCTCCCATGACACACCAAGGAAGCGAAGATAAGGACGCTAAGTTCCTCAGTAAGTTCCACGACTCTCTACGCCGGCCATTCTCCGGATAACCATAGAACCCTATTAAACGCCACTTCCCGAATCCCTCTTCATCCACTTCCACGTTAATAAAATTAACTAGTGGCTGATTACCTCACACCTGAACTCTTTTTTTCAATAGAAAAGCTACACCACCTCCACGCCCCTCCCTCTCAACAACTAGACAGTTATCAAAGCCTATTTTCCTCTTAACCTCCTCCACTCGACTACGATGTGATAAAGTCTCAAGCAAAAAAATAGCAACCGGTTTATGGCACCGAACCAGGTACTTTAATGCAGGAACTGCGCTCAGGTTACCCAGGCCTCGGTAGTTCCAACTTATGATGCTCATTGGTCCTGGCAGGCCTGGGAACCAGGACCTGCCAATAAAAAATGCTCATCAAAAAGTGGGTTTGAGACAATTGCCATATCAGCCAGAGTAGTGTGTGGCTCACCCTGAGAAATTTCATGTTTTGACTTCGAGTCATGTTCCTTTCTCCTTTTTTTCTCTCTATTATTGGCGTCTGACTTGTGTAACACAAGTGCTGAAGACTGACCCACGCCGACAGCTGGACTCACTAACTCTCCAAAATTCGGGTTGACTTGATGCTGACTTGGCCTAGTTGGAGCAGTTACTAAGCTTGTGGAATAATTGTCAGCAGGCACAATTATAGCAGTGGGCCCCGAATTATTAGTACCCTTGACTATGTTCTTTCCTTTCTCTATTCTCTGCGGATTATTCGCATCAGATCCGAACGACCTAGCAAGATTTGAGACTGAATTTTTTCCATTAAACACAAAGATGAGATCTGCATTTCCTACATTAACTGGTATAGCGCTAGAAGATGGAATTCTGCCGTTATTGTCTTTTGAATGTGAAACCCTAGCGTCAATTCCACGCGTCTCCCAGCTAGGGTTTTGGGGTAGTCCTCATGCATCTCTGAGCCACCTGCTTATAGCCGCCACCGAGCTTCCTTGACGCCTCGGTTTCGCTCGTAATTCCACCCCCAGCCACGAACTCCATCATCCTTATCAAGATCGAATAGTTGGTTGTAGTTTTGTTCTAAATGACCAAGGCGGCCACACATGAAACAAAAGACATTTAACCGCTCATATTTGAATGATACCGTGCACCACTCACCTCCCGTTTGACGCACCTTCCACTCTTTCTTCAATGGCTGCCGAACATCTATAAGTACCCTGATCCTCATATAGTTTCTCCATATGCTAGAGTTGTTTGCTGGGTCATATTCTACAAATTCCCGGATGAAATTTGCAAGGTGTTTGCCTGCACTACAAGAAATCACGGGTATACCGACGACCTTCTACCGACGGCCTGTGGCGATCGCTGAAAACACGGCTTTTCCGACGGCTTTGCCCGTCGGTAAGTCCAATGTGGCATACCCTGGACTTACCGACGGGAAAACTCGTCGGAAAGGGCGTGTTTTCAGCGACGCCCACTGGCCGTCGGTAGAAGGCCGTCGATATACCTGTCACAAGTTTTCAGTTCCCCCGCTTTTATGACTTACCGACAGCTTTAATCTGTCGGTATTTGAAAAAGACCGTCGGTAATCCCGAGAAATGTTCTGACGGGTTGAGCCTGTCAGTAAGGTTAATATGGCCGTCGGTAACATCCGGATACAACCAGACGAAAGCCCCTTCTTCCCCTTCCCAGTTTTACTTCTCTCGGCTTCCCTTCGCACTGCTCGCCGCCACACGCTTCCCTTCGCACTGTTGTCTCTCCTAACCCAAACTAAGCGCAACAAAACGAAAACGCACGCTTCCCTTCAGTTTCCCTTCGCACTGCTCGCTCCCTTCACTGCCGCTTCTTTTGTTTTTTCCCACCTCGCCGCCACGCCTCCTCTATTCCATCGGCCCACCATCCTAGCTTCCACAGACACGAACGTTGGCGCCCCTCTCTTCCATCGGCAACCACCAGCCAACCAACATTCTCATTATCTCCGTCGCCTCTGTTTTGCATACATCCATAAATGTCGGCCCGTGACTACATTTTCCGGCGAGTTAAATAGCCCGTGCCGCCTGCGACTTTGCGCGAAGTGGTGTCTAACCTCTCCACTCCAGGCATCCAGGTACTTCTGCAAATTTGTGATTCTGTGTAAAATTTGTTTGCTTTTGATGTGATTCTGCAAACAGCCTGTACTTAATGTGATTCTATGTAAAATAATTTTGCTTTTGATTGTCTTAAGAGCATATTTGTGATTTGTGAAAACCGGTTCATCTGCAACACCTGAAATATTAATTAAGAGAAATAAGATGAAACAAGAAAAACTGGATCATAACACAAATTTTTAAAATCAAATAGCTTTTTTCAGTTCTTAATGGAGTTATATTTTCAGTTAATTTCAAGCTTCGCGAAAATCCCCACTGAAGTGTCGGGTTCGTGTGTTGATTCCTCGCCAGAGAATCACTCTCTTTCGCCTAACAGGTATGATCTATCTCTTGTTGTTTGTCACTCTCTTTTGTTTGATTTTTATGCTATTCACTCTGTTTTTTTTTTTGGTGTTACAGAGAGTACATCAACCTTCTTCCTCCACTGATAGCAAACGCGGCGTCTTGACTCCTCGCCGGAGAGTAGAGGATGTCCAGTTGCTTCTGTCCTTTGAAAGTGAGGTTGGTACTTTTTCCTTTGTTTCCTTTGAGTTTCTGGTTTGGTCATTTTGTCTCTCATCTTTCAATGTTGGTCTAAAATCCTGGTCTTTGTGAATTCACTAGTGTAGAAAAGGTCTTTTAAATCGGTTAAAATGACCCTTTTAAATCGATTTTGAAACCGATCTCTTTACGGCCGTGATAGTATGTGGACATTTTTTAAATTGGATTTAGACCCGATGTAAAAAAGTCTTTTAAATCGGTTATAAAACCGATTTTAAATACAAATTCTGAACTCTGTTATTTATATAAAATTCATCTTTTAAATCGGTTATGATAAAAACCGATTTAAAAGGATATCTTTTAAATCGGTTATCTGTATAACCGATTTAAAAGATTACCTTTTAAATCGGTTTTTAACATAACCGATTTAAAAGATGGTCTTTTAAATCGGTTTTTAAGGTTAACCGATTTAAAAGGTCATTTTTTTAAAATATTTTTTCGTTTTTCGTGGTTTCCAACCTAGAGAGCCATTCGAAAGACAAAACACACAAACATCAAAACCAACAGAACCATTCAACAGACAACCATTCAACTATCTTATAAAACTAACATCAAATATCATCACTTCAAATATTACATATAGTTCAACAAATCATCAAGTTAACATATATTAGTTTAAACAAAAAACATGATAAAACACACAAACTAGTTTCCAACTACACTTGAGTCATTTGTTATCTTTTAGGATTGCTTTGCTCCGAATAAATTCTTATAAAAAACTCTGCCCAAGTTTGCCGAATGTGGTCAATTTCCTCAGAGGCAAATGGTAACTGATCATTGAATATCTGCAAGTTGAAACAAATTATAGTTAAGTTAAACCAGAGAAAATAAACCATTATGTTAAAATGTGCATAATAGCAGAAGGTTAAAAATTGTATTACCTCCTTCCAATTATCAACAACAACCTCAGAGACAATGGTCAACATATGTTTCATGACATAGTACCCACATGCATATCCATTATTTTGTTTCGGTACCTACAAATTAATGAATACCAAAGTTGAATATAATGAGTAAATTATTATACACATTAACTATTATAAACTGTAAATGAATCTCAAATTTTAAGCTACTTACTAAGGGCACAAGTCATTCAGGTTTATTTTTTTTCACACCACCTGTCAGCTTATGATATCCAGCCATAGCTCTGACAACAGAATATTCATGATAAGTAAATTATAAAACTAAATAATACATATCACAAAGTAAGTTAATTATGACAAACAAAAGCTTACGAATCAATTGTGCGCATAATGGCTGTGTCTGGCTTATAATGCAACGAATACATCCAGACTACAACATTTTGACTAGGCAAAATGATTATCAATTGCCAGTGGTTGCTGCAATATTGGGCAACAATAATGGTGTATCAGAATCAACAGACAAAAGAAAACTAGACTACTAATTTAACAAAACAATTAGTAACATTTACTTACTCATTCACATACGGTGCAAGGTATCAAGCTTTTCGTTCTTTAAACAATTTATTTTGGATGTATGCTTGAACGACCTCTTTTGAACGGCCAGTGGCACCACTAATGCTGTATGGGTCCAAGAATCCATACACATGACTGATGGACTTTGTGATGCATTGGCGATATAGATACCTAAGATATTTAAACAAATGCTCATTATAATTGATACATACTTTGGAAATAAATTGATAACACATTGATACTTACGTGCACCATAATTGCAAGTGGGATGAGCCAATCCACTTATTACCCAGACACAAATCCGTAAGGTCAGTTTTATCAAGATAATAATATGATTGACGTTCATGCTCCAAATTTAACTTTGCACTTCCCTCACCAAGATCCAATGCCATTACAATCAATTCCTTTATCCAATCATGTTTAGGCGGCTCATCCACATTATCTGGTGCACAACTGCCCTTAGTGCTCACATGCACAGTAGCTCTAGGGATCTAGGGGAACACTCTGGATGGTCAGCTGATTTTTTTTGATGCAACCTATAGACGCCAGCTTCTGCAACAAATAACATTCGTAAACATTAATAGCATTCGTACAAATAGTAATTTTATTTTTATCTGGGTAAAGTTATACATACCTCCGATACCGCCTTCTCTATCTGCGAACTAACACTCTGTGAAACCTCCTGTAGGATTTCTTGCCACATCTGTTTTCTCATGGCAGTCACCCAATGCTCAGGAGGTATAGCTTCTGAAGTGGGGCCACAACGTGACGGTCCCCCACAATATTTCTTAAGGCCTACACCTCGTCCAGCAGTACGAACACGTCCAGGGTGCTCAGGTGTTCCAATTGCAGTAGTCAAGATATCTTGACGTCCATGCAGAACAAAAGTACCCTGCGTGGACTGTTCAACCAAGGAATCCTATAACATATAATACATAGTAGATGATGAAAGCCAATATGTAAGCTTGTTACAATTAAATTGACCAGTTGAATTTATACTTACAATCTTAGAAGCAACTGAGGCTGAGGCCTCAGTTGTGTAATATCATGTTGGCTTTAGTCGGGCCATCTTCCACATCTCATGACGCGGTGGGGATGGAGGATCAAAAACTAAGGCTTCATCACCCGCCTCTTCTTGCGCTACTTTCAGAGCATCTTCTTTCATCTTTTTCTTAAGTTTTTTATAACCGCCACGAGACAATCTGTGGTGGTAGATGTTCTTTGACACATTTTGTTTTGACTTTTGTCTTTTATTCTGTTACAAATAACACAAAACGAAAATCAGTAAAAAATTAAACAATTAGCATGACCAAGTTAAAAACTATAATTCAACCTAACCTGAAACTCCTCCTCCTCTCGACTCCTAACAAATAACTGCCATGTTTCGCCATCAACGAAACTGTACTTAGCACACGGCGTTTTATTGCCATCATTATCTCCATCCCCAAATATGTATGTCCTCGTGAGCATTGTCTTAAAGCTCTTCCAACGCTCACTCGCATAAAATTTCCATTATTTCTTACGATTTTCATCATCAGGAGTGTCAAAGGTTTCCTTAAGTACACAAACATAGAAGGGTAAAGGTAAATAATATATATATGCTTAATTAAACTATATAAAGAAACAAACATAGAAGAGTAAAGGTAAATACCAAAATGTCATCCCAAATCTTTTCTTTTACTCCATCAGGTACTTTACTCCAGTTTTCTGCCAAGATACTAACCTTGCTTCGAGCAAGTATCGCCACATAACTCTTGAATTTTGCTGCGTAGTCACCTATAGGTTTGCCAGTAAAAGCATCAAACTCAAAGGGAAACTTCTGCCCAGATCAACGTCCAGCAGTCAACTCCTGTAACGTCGTGGCACGTCTAGGCTTTCTTTTTGTAGAAGTGTTTTCTGATGAATCAGCCATGATGCCTGTTTTAACAAAAAATAATAAAGGTCAGAAACAATAATATTGGATAAATAATGGATAAATAACAAACACATATTAACAATAATATAAACCATGGATTAAAAAAATGCATTAACCTATACAGTCTTTCGTGGTCATGTTTGAATGTTCTCTAAGATTCCTTCTTGATTTTCATCACTCTCATGCATACTTCTTATTTGTAGGACCACTGACAACCTATTATTAGAAAGATCTTTGACATAAAACACCTGTTTTGCATGGAATGCCATGATGAAAGGCTCGTCCTTATAACCTACCTTGTCAAGGTGCACCAATGTAAATCCAAATTCATCGGTTTGTACACCACTGTTACTGTTAATCCACTTACATTTAAAAACAGGCACTCTAAATTTACAGTAATCGAGCTCCCAAATCTCTTCAATGACCCCAAAATAAGCTATGGATGCCAGAATGGGCTTTTTATCCTTCGAACTAGAGAAGTGCATGGAAGAGCCATGACCATAACCCCACTATTTTGCACGGTACTGTTCTCATCCTGTGACTTTGTATAAAAGGAAAATTTATTGATATCATATCCACTCCAACATAAGACATTAAAGCTAGGCTCATTTTCCCATTTTAATGTATCAGAAGCAGTATCATCATTCATTACATGTTCTTTAAACCAATTTAGGAACGTCTTGTTATGCTCATTTAACACCCATTTTTCGTTCATTCGAGGGTTTTTAGACTTGACAATCCTTTTGTGAGTAGACAAGTAAGGTTCAACCTCATCATTGTTATTCAATATATACAAGTGTGCCTGAAGCACTTCAACCCGACCCATGCTCTTAACTTTTAGACCTCGTGTACCCTTACCTTCATATCTACCATCATGATGAGACTTAGGAAGCCCTACAGGTTTTACTTCTGACAAGTAGTCTGAACAAAACTCAATGGATTCTTCTGTGATGTATCTTTCAACAATAGATGCTTCGGGACGGTATTGATTCTTCACATACCCTTTCAATATCTTCATGTATCGCTCGATAGGATACATCCACCTTAAATAAACAGGACCACACACTCTAATCTCTCTCACCAGATGGACAATTAAGTGAACCATGATGTCGAAAAATGAGGGAGGAAAATACATCTCCAATTGGCACAAGATAATAGCAGCGTCATTTTCCAACTCGTCCAATTTTTTAGGATCAATGACTTTGCTACATACACCATTGAAGAATAAGCACAACCTAATTATGGCAAGACGAACCTTTTTTGGTAAGATTCCATGAATAGCCACTGGTAGCAGTTGTTGCATCAAGACGTGGCAGTCATGAGACTTTAAGCCAAGTAACTTGAGATCTTTCATTGAAACAAGACTCTTGACATTTGAAGAGTAACCCTGTGGTACTTTGATGCCTCGTAGACACTCGCAAAAACTTCTTTTCTCTTGTTTTGAATAGGTATGACATGCCAGTGGCAAATATGTCCGGTCCCATTACTTCTTGGCTGTGGAGCTAACTTGTAACGACCTGTTTCCGGACCGCTACTGAGCTCAATATACCGAGCTCGAGTTACCGAGCTCAACACACCAAGCTCAACATAAACCTATATGAGATGTGTTTTCAAAACAAAACTCTTGTGCCTTTTAAAAATACGATATATATATATATATTTTTTTTTAAAACCGACTCGTGCACATCAGAGTAATTACAGCTTTTCGAAACATGGTGCAACTAAGACACAAGACTTAAATTCTAATAAAACATACATGCATAACATACACATATATATATCACTCGAAATAATAATGTATACAAAATACAGAGTAGCAAATGTGTAAAGAAAATACACCTAAGGTACAACGACTTCAAAAGAGTAATCATACCCTGGGGGTACTTCCGGCAGACTCCCACGCAGGGTCGCTCCAAAAGTAAGACCACCATACCTGTAGCAACAAAACAACACTGCCCAAACTGGTCACGACCTCGAACACAAAAGAAAAACAAGTACAGTCCTCAGAAAACAAATATCCAATAAACAAACAATCACGACAGATAGAGGTCGTCACTCGGGTCCTCGTCGAGCTCCTCCTCGGCATCATCTACTGTCGAGTTACCTGCGCCCTCGACATCGCCTGGGTAACCGTCATGGATTGAAGGCACCACGGGAAAGGGTCAACTTCTCAACAATTCAAGATAAGCTCGACATAAAAATATAAGCAAACAGCAAAGTATAACATTCACCGACGTGACTCGACCATCTCACTCTAAACTCGACACAACTCGCAAATCCATTTTCTCTCGACTCGACAATTTTTCCGGAATGCACACGCTGCATCAGATGTCGGAAAGTCCAGCCGAAGCCTTGGGATCCTCGCTCTCCCTAGGACAGTCAACTCAGGTCCCATAGCGTGGCGACGTCTAGTCAATCTCCCGTAAACAAAAAGGGGACCTAGCACCCTCAGTTATCCCGGTCACGGCTCAAAAACGTCATACGACTCACCTAGCTCGCTCACTCGATGAACAATTCGCCGCATACGATATTCAAAGAGTTAAACACAAGATATTCAACCGCATGTCAAATAAAAGAGCAAGCTCGACATGAAGAAACGCAATTCAACATGCAATACACAATTCACGACATATATTCAATCACATATTAAATACATGCAAAAACTCAATCATATCACAACATTTCAGCTCGACACAAATCAGGAAATCCATACACTATAACCACGTAGAATATGAAATGCCCTTATGCTAGCATACTACGAAAATATTAATGTGAAGCGCCTTTACTTAAGGACTTATAAAATAAAGCCTTAGAGATTTCTAGGAGTTGCCCTTACCGAACTCCAAGTTAATGCTGCTCGACAACGACTTCGACACAGCTGTCTTCAAAGAGCTCGACAACGACTTCGACACGTACCGTCCTCGATCTGGATTCCGCTGCTTCCACGTCCTTGGATTCGCTTTCCCGTACACCTTGATTCGGAAATCACTCGATCTCGGGAATCAGACTTCCTAAAACAAACACAATTTAGATCGATCCATGGGTTCTAATACATCTAGCTCTCATCCCAAACTTAACCACAACCCAGAAAAATATAAAACTCAAGAACTGAAAGATATTTTTCCTCTAACACAAAAGCAACGAATGAAAAACAAGAAATCGAAACGAACCAAAAATGGAGGTTTCTGGGCACTGTCGATTGCAGAAAAATAGAGGAAGAAATTTGTTTTACAAGCCCAATTAATCGGTTAGAAAGATAGGTAATATTGTGAAGAAGAAAACCCATCAATTTGACATGATTTGGAAGCATAAAACTGGTTAAAAATGGAAGAAGAATTAGCGCTAAACAAGAGTACGGATGAAAAGAAAAATCATTCTTCATACCTCAGCGGTGATCGAGCCAGGCGAGATATGGGTCGAGAAGTTGATGATGAACAAGATTGATGAAGAAAGCTTGTGCGAGAATCTCGATGGAACTCACGGTTTCGTCGATGGAAGTTTTGAAGAAAACAACGAAACACAGAGCGAGAAGGAAGGAAGAAGAAAGAAGAAAAGAGAAATGAATGTTTGAGGAAAGCCGATCGTGAATACAATTTGGAAGCGGCATAATCGTAACTCCAGCTATAAGATGCCAATCCCATCAATCATCTACCCGTTTAATCGTTCCTCTCATAATTACCCTCTACTGCTTGGTCAGCGGCAAGTCGACAATGTAATAATTACAAACAATATAATAATAACGCTGAATAACGTTCGAAAGAATACGAGGTATCATCTCGACATGATGTCGACAAGAGTGCTCGTGCAAGCGTACAAGGTTCTAACACGAGTTCGGAACGCGGCCTCCTCAGCTCGACATGCGTCCTCATCATTTCGATGCAGCGACTTCATCAACTAGACACCCGACCTCCTCACCAAAGCTAGTGCACGTGGTCTCATCGGCTCGACAAATGATCTCGTGAACGATCTAGTCACGGGATCTCGACACAAGGTCTTGGTCGAGGTCTCGATACGTCGTCCTAATACGATGTCGATCTCGTCCTCATGTGTTACAATCTCTCCCTCTAAAAAAAATTTCGTCCTCGAAATTGCAAATAAGATTCTTACCTCAGAAAAGTTCGAGTCTTGAGTCTTCATCTTCTCCTCCAGCTCCCAAGTCGCATCACCCGTCTTTTGATCCCACACAACCTTGACAAGTTGGATCTCTTTGTTCCGCAACTGTTTGGCTTTCCGATCAACGATTCTTGCTGGTAATGCTTCGAAAGATAGGTCGTCCTTCAGTTGAATCACATCCGGTTCGATGACATGAGAAGGGTCGGAAACATACTTCCGCAATTGTGAGACGTGGAAGACGTCATGGATGTTCGACAAGAATGGGGGTAAGGCAATCTGATATGCCACTGGACCAATACGACGAAGAATCTGGTAAGGTCCAATGAATTTAGGGGTAAGTTTCTTGGATTTGATCGCTCGACCAACTCCGATGGTGGGGTGACTCTAAGAAATACATGTTCTCCTTCCTCGAACTCGAGTGGTCGACGTCGTTGGTCCGCATAACTCTTACGTCGACTTTGAGATGTTCGCATCCGATCTCGATCAAACGGATCTTCTCGATAGTCTGCTGGATCATATCTGGTCCTCTGACGATACGCTCGCCGCCGCCCTGGTACCAACAAAGAGGCGTCGACATTTCCGCCCATACGGCGCTTCAAAAGGTGCCATCCCAATACTCGCATGGAAAGCTGTTGTGTAGGTGAACTCCACCAATGGTAAGGCGTCGTCCCAACTTCCTCGGTGATCTAACGTACAAGCTCGCAACAAATCTTCAAGCGATTGGATCGTTCTCTCGATCGGCCGTCGATGCGTGGATGATATGCCGAGCTAAGCCTGAGCTCGGTTCCCATCGCTCCTTGCAATTCCCTCCAAAATGAGGCGTGAACTTTGATCTCGGTCGACACGATCGAAGAGGGTATTCCATGAAGTCGTACTATCTCGCGATGTAGATCTCTGTCAGCTTCTCTACGTTGTATGTCGATCTCACTCGCAAGAAATGAGCGGATTTGGTCAATCGATCGATGATTACCCAAATCGAATCATTCTTCTTCTGCATCTTCGGCAATCCTACAACGAAGTCCATAGAAATGTTGTCCCATTTCCACACTGGCACGTCAAGCGGTTGTAGCATTCCTGCAGTCGTTGGTGCTCCACCTTCGCTTCGACACGTCAAACATGAAGCTACGTGCTCGGCCACTTGCTTCTTCATTCAGGACCACCAAAAATGCTTCTTCAAGTCTTGATACATCTTCGTAACTCAGGGATGAATACTAAAGTTGCTCTTATGCGCTTAAATGAGAATCAACTTCCTCGGCTCGGATCGTTAGGCACGCACACTCGGCCATTGCACCTCAAGATGTCGTCGCTCCGACCTGAAATTCGTCGCCTTCCTTGCGCTATCAATCGAATCTTCTCTTGCATAAGCTCGTCATGAACTTGCTGGTCTCGGATCTCGTCCAACAATCTGTTAGAGATGGTAAGCATACCAAATCTCGACTTCCCGGTGAAACTTCGACACTCGACTTCAAGTCTCGGAACTTCTCGAGCATCTCCAACTCCTTGATCATCAATACCGAGGTTAAAACGCTCTTCCTACTCAACGCATCTGCTACTCGTTAGCCTTACCGGATGGTATTCCAACGTAAAGTCGTAGTCCTTGAGAAATTCTCGTCCATCTACGTTGGCGCATGTTGAGCTCTTTCTCGTCGAACAGTGCTTCAAGCTCTTGTGATCGCCGAAACAAGAAGAGTGCTCCCATAAAGGTAGTGCCTCCATATCTTCGCCAAAAACTCTGCCGCTAGCTCCAAGTCATGAGTAGGGTAGTTCCTCTCGTGAATCTTAAGTCGCCTGAAGCATCTGCGACCACCTTCCGATGTTGCATCGACGTATCCCAATCCCCTGGTGTGACGCATCACAATACACCTCGAAAGGCTCTTACGGTTGGGGCAAAATCAGACAAAGCGCCGCCGTCAAAAGCTCCTTCAGTCGTGGAAAACTGGCTTCACATTCCTCGGTCCAAGCAAAAGGTTGATCCTTCCTCGTTAATCGTGTAAGAGGCGCGACAATCTTCGAGAAACCTTCAATAAATCTTCGGTAATATCCTGCTAAGCCGACAAAACTCCCGATCTCAGAATCGCCTTCTACTGTTCCCACGCTAGCACGCCTTGAGCCTTAGTTGGATCCACGCCTATCCCTCCTCTGGACATCCCGTGACCAAGAAAATCCCCCTCTTCAAGCCAAAATACCCCCTTCGACAGGTTGGCATAGAGTTGCTTATCTCGTAATATCCGTAGTACTCGACATAGGTGTTCTGCGTGCTCTTCTCGGTTCCTCGAGTAAATCAATATGTCGTCGATGAACACTACAACGAACTGATCCAAAAACGAATGGAAAATCCTGTTCATGTAGTCCATAAACACAGTTGGCGCATTCGTCACTCCAAACGGCATCACCAAGTACTCGTAGTGACCGTATCTAGTCCTGAAAGCTGTTTTGGCGACATCTTCCTCCTTCACGCGAATCTGATGGTAGCCCGACTTCAAGTCTATCTTGGAAAAGATCGCCGCTCCACGGTTGGTCCATCAAGTCGTCAATACGTGGTAACGGATAACGGTTCTTCACGGTAACCTTGTTGAGCTCACGATAGTCCACGCACACCTTGATCGTCCATCCTTCTTCTTAACCAACAACACCGAGCTCCCCACGGTGACACGCTCGGTCGTATGAATTGCTTCGACTCCAAGTGTTCGATCACGGGACTTGACTCTTTCATCTCGGCGAGGAGACATCCTGTATGGCGCTTTGGAAATCGGTCACTGTTCCTGGAATCAGTCGATGGAGAACTTCGACCTCTCGTCTTGGTGGTAACCCGCACGCCTTCTGAAAACGTCCTCAAAGTCACACACCACCGAACATTCTTCACGTCGATCTCTGGAAAACTTCCGAACTAGCCAAATATATGTATTCCCTAGTTCCTTTTTCAAAGAAACTCCAATCGTTCGCGAAAGATAATTGGAGACTCCAAGGTCCGGAAAAATTACGCTTTACGGCACACGATCCAAGGACATGGTGGTGTGACAACCAATCCATCCCGAGGATAACATCTAAGCCCTTAAGAGGCAAACAAACCAAATTGACCACAAACTTTCTACTCAATAATCACTACACAATTAAGACATGCGGTGTTTGTGACTAAGGTTTTAGCATTTGGGGTTGTAACTACTAATTTAAGCGGTAAAGCGATCCACAATCAAGTTCAAATGGTTCACACAATCGAAGAAATAAAGGAATGGGTTGCACGAATCAAAAAGAACGGATAAGGATTTACCCTCGATCTCACATTCACCTTGGATAAGATCATCACTCGACCGCTTCCTCGCCACTCATGCGTAAAACTACGCCTTTAGCCACTTGACGCTTTCCTTTGGCCTTTGCCGCAAGCATCGCTTGCTCAGCTTTAGGTGTGGGACAATCCTTAGCAAAATGCCCTGGCTTCTTGCGGTTGAAACACACCTCCTCCTTCGAGTACTGATTACTCGCGTAATGTCCCGACTTTCCACATCGGTAGCAAGTCACCTCGACACCGTCCGACCTCCACTCCTCGGTACTTGGGTCATCGGACGATCTTGTCCCTCGTTGTTGTTCCCCCGAGGTCGGTCGTAAGGCCTCTTCTGCGGTGGTTTCTTTTCTGTGCAAATCTGCCCCGCACTCGGGTCTCACCGGTCCGCCACAACGCCTTCTTCTTGTGGCTTCTCACTCCTTCTACCTCGACACATCGATCAATCGACTCTTGGAGATTTCGGATCCTCAACGACACCATCGACTTGAATGTCGAATCTCAATCCCCGTTGGAATCTCTCACTCAACCATCTCTGGTCAACTCGGTCACGAAATGGACTGAAATACCTCGCCAACGATTCGAACTTGGCCGCATACTCGGACACCGTCGAGTTGCCTTGCTGCAGTTGAAGAAATTCCTGCTCCTTCTCGGCTCGTGCAGTATCCGGTCCAAGAACCTTTCACGAAAAAGCTCCCAGGTCATCTCGCGATGTTCTGCTATAAACGTTTGCTTCACTCCTCTCCACCAATACTCTGCGTCTCCTAGCAGTAAGTAGGTGGCATAGTCGACCTTCACGTTGTCCGGGCAATGAAGTGCCTCAAAGATCTTCTCGATCTCTTGCATCCAAAGATCAACTTTATCCGGATTTGGCTCACCGTAGAACTTCGGTGGATCATGCTTCCTGAAGTCGGCCAATCCTCTCGCTTGACATTTAGATTACGCTCGTTCTTTGTTCTTTGCAGGAGTTCTTGAGTTAACGCTGCCGTCTGTTGAGCCATCGCGTTAGCCTTTGTTGAGTTGCGGCGGTGATTGTTGAGCCATGGCTGCCGCCATTTCGGTCATAAGCTTGAATAGCTCGTTCCATGTCGACGTTCTCGGTTGCGGATGTCGTATTCCAACGAGGTGGCATTAGATTCCACAAAGTTCAAAACCACTGTCGAGAATCTCACAACAAGGATGTGTTAAAACACACCGCTTCAATCAAGAAACAGTTCAAACAATTTCTCAAGCAATAAGTGCTTCACTTAATCAAACAAAGAATCAACATAATACAACTAGGTACCCAACACACATAACCCGACATAGTGACCGGTCCAAATCTTCCTATGCACACTGGCTCGAACCGAATCAAGCGCTCGATACCAACAATGTAACGACCGTTTAGGACCGCTACCGAAGCTCAATATACCGAGCTCGAGTTACCGAGCTCAACACACCAAGCTCAACATAAACCTATATGAGATGTGTTTTAAAAACAAAACTCTTGTGCCTTTTAAAAATACGATATATATTTTTTTTTTTTAAACCGACTCGTGCACATCGAGTAATTACTGACTTTTGAAACATGGTGCAACTAAGACACAAGACTTAAATTCTAATAAAACATACATGCATAACATACACATATATATATCACTCGAAATAATAATGTATACAAAATACAGAGTAGCAAATGTGTAAAGAAAATACACCTAAGGTACAACGACTTCAAAAGAGTAATCATACCACTGGGGTACTTACAACTCCCACGCGGTCGCTCCAAAAGTAAGACCACCAGTCTACCCTGTAGCAACAACACAACACTGCCCAAACTGGTCACGACCTCGAACACAAAAGAAAACAGTACAGTTCTCAGAAAAACAAATATCCAATAAACAAACAAACACGACAGACAGAGGGCGTCACTCGGGTCCTCGTCGAGCTCCTCCTCGGCATCATCTATCGCCGAAGTTCCTGCGCCTCGACATCGCCTGGGTAACCGTCATGGATTGAAGGCACCACTGAAAGGGTCAACTTCTCAACAATTCAAGATAAGCACGACATAAAAATATAAGCAACCAGCAAAGTATAACATTCACCGACGTGACTCGACCATCTCACTCTAAACTCGACACACCTCGCAAATCCATTTTCTCTCGACTCGACAATTTTTACGGAATGCACACGCCAGCATCAGTATGTCGGAAAGTCCAGCCAAGCCTTGGGATCCTCGCTCTCCCTAGGACAAATCAACTCAGTCCCATAGCGTGGCGGCGTCTAGTCAATCTCCGTAAACAAAAAGGGGACCTAGCACCCTCGATTATCCGGTCACGGCTCAAAACGTCATACGACTCACCTAGCTCGCTCACTCGATGAACAATTACGCCATACGATATTCAAAGAGTTAAACACAAGATATTCAACCGCATGTCAAATAAAAGAGCAAGCTCGACATGAAGAAACGCAATTCAACATGCAATACACAATTCACGACATATATTCAATCACATATTAAATACATGCAAAAACTCAATCATATCACAACATTTCAAATCGACACAAATCAGGAAATCCATACACTATAACCACGTAGAATATGAAATGCCCTTATGCTAGCATACTACGAAAATATTAATGTGAAGCGCCTTTACTTAAGGACTTATAAAATAAAGCCTTAGAGATTTCTAGGAGTTGCCCTTACCGAACTCCAAGTTAATGCTGCTCGACAACGACTTCGACACAGCTGTCTTCAAAGAGCTCGACAACGACTTCGACACGTACCGTCCTCGATCTGGATTCCGCTGCTTCCACGTCCTTGGATTCGCTTTCCCGTACACCTTGATTCGGAAATCACTCGATCTCGGGAATCAGACTTCCTAAAACAAACACAATTTAGATCGATCCATGGGTTCTAATACATCTAGCTCTCATCCCAAACTTAACCACAACCCAGAAAAATATAAAACTCAAGAACTGAAAGATATTTTTCCTCTAACACAAAGTTAGGGATTTCGATCAAAATTTCATGAAAAAGTTATCTGATGCTTCAACAGATAGATCGACAACAACAATAACCAGAAGCAACGAATGAAAAACAAGAAATCGAAACGAACCAAAAATGGAGGTTTTACGGGCGCTTTGTCGATTCTTGAGAAAAGCGAGAGGAAGAAATTTGTTTTACAAGCCCAATTAATCGGTTAGAAAGATAGGTAATATTGTGAAGAAGAAAACCCATCAATTTGATATGATTTGGAAGCATAAAACTGGTTAAAAATGGAAGAAGAATTAGCGCTAAACAGTAGCACAGATGAAAAGAAAAATCTGTTCTTCATACCTCAACGGTGATCGAGCAGACGAGATATGGGTCGAGAAGTTGATGATGAACAAGATTGATGAAGAAAGCTTGTGCAGAATCTCGATGGAACTCACGGTTTCGTCGATGGAAGTTTTTGAAGAAAACAACGAAACACAGAGCAGAAGGAAGGAAGAAGAAAGAAGAAAAGAGAAATGAATGTTTGAGGGAAAACCGATCGTGAATACAGCTGGAAGGGCATAATCGTAACTCCAGCTATAAGATGCCAATCCCATCAATCATCTACCCGTTTAATCGTTCCTCTCATAATTACCTCTACTGCTTCACAACGGCAAGCCGCCAATCTAACAATTACAAACAATATAATAATAGCGCTGAATAACGTTCGAAAGAATACGAGGTATCATCTCGACATGATGTCGACAAGAGTGCTCGTGCAAGCGTGCAAGAGGTTCTAACACGAGTTAAAACGCGGCCTCCTACGGCTCGACATGCGTCTCATCATTTCGATGCGCGACTTCATCAACTAGACACCCGACCTCCTCATTTCGGTGACTAGTGCACGTGGTCTCATCAGCTCGACAAATGATCTCGGCAAACGATCTAGTCACGGGATCTCGACACAAGGTCTTGGTCGAGGTCTCGATACGTCGTCCTAATACGATGTCGATCTCGTCCTCAGGTGTTACATAACTGCTCTCTTATACCCATCGCAACTAGATCTAGACGAGCATTCACACCATCCTTTGCCTTGCCCTGAATGTTGAGAAGCATTCCAATTACACTATCACACACGTTTTTCTCCACATGCATCACATCAATACAGTGTCTTACATCAAGACTGGACCAGTATGGAAGGTCAAAGAACACTGACCTCTTCTTCCAATTTTTTTCTCAGTAGGCTTCTTTTCCTTTTCTCCAAATTTAACATTGATGTCCTTCTGGCGTTGATAAACTTCTTCTCCAGTTAAGGCATTCGGAGCAATTTCATTCTCCTGTAATCCATTAAAAGCTTTTTTCAATCTACGATACGGGTGATTATGTTTGAGAAATCTCCGATGCCCGAGGTAAACAGTCTTCCTTCCATGTTGCAGTTGATGGTAGCATGTGCCTTCTTCACATATAGGACATGCTTTATGCCCCTTAACACTATACCCAGACAAGTTCCCATATGCTGGAAAGTCATTGATGGTGCAAAATAACATGGCACGCAATTTGAAATATTCACTGGAATGTCCGTCAAACACATCAATGCCTTCCTACCACAACACTTTCAAGTCTTCAACCAAGGGACTCAAATAAACATCTATGTCATTTCCCGGCTGTTGTGGTCCTAAAATCATCATAGATAACATAATGTATTTGCTCTTCATGCACAATCAAGGAGATAGGTTGTAAATTACAAGGAGAACATGCCATGAACTATGTTTACTGCTTAAGCTACCATATGGATTCATTCCATCCATAGCAAGTCCAAGCCTAAGGTTTATTGGCTCATTGCCGAAATCCGGAAACAAAGAATCAACTTTCTTCCATTGCAAAGAATCAGCCGGATGGCGAATCTATCCATCACAAGTCCTGTCATATGCATGCCATCTAATGTTCTTTGAGTCATTTACATTGGCGAACAATCGTTTAAACCTAGGAATAATTGGAAGATACCATAAAACCTTCGCAGGAGGACCCTTTGTACTCACCTCACAACTATTATCATCATCATCATCCTTTTTTTTGTACCGTGATGTATTACACGTTGGGCACTTATTCAACTCTTCAAACTCGTTCCGGTACAATATGCAATCTTTGGGGCATGCATGTATTTTCTTATACTCCACACCCATCGGACACAATATCTTCTTCGCCTCATAGTTACGATTCGGCAATGTGTTATCTTCTGGAAGCATGTCCTTCAACAACTCAAGCAATTCAGTGAAGCTTTTATCAGTCCACCCATTTATAGCTTTCAGATTGAATAATCTCAACACCGCTGACAACTGTGTGAACTTTGTGCACCCCGGATACAAAGGCTCTTCCTTGTCAGTACATAGAGTATCATACACATGTGCTCGCTGAAAAGGCTCATGTCCAATATCACGAATCATGTCTTCTAGTCGATCGTCCATATCAACATCAACTTTCTCTCTTTGGGACACACTTGGCTTGTGTAACACTTCACCATGCCATATCCATGTCATATAACCCTGGCAAATCCCATCAACACGAAGATGATCCCGTATTTCGCCAACTTCTAGTGAATTGATATTCAAACAATTAACACAAGGACAGTAAAACTTTCCATTACTATTGGAAAGATTTTTTTGAGCAAATTCTAGAAACTCTTCTACTCCATTTTCATAATCATCACTCATGCAATTTTTTTGCATCCAACTACGATCCATATCTACGTTCTGAAGTAATTAAGAATACATAATCAAGTTCAAAACCTATTGATTGTTCGAAGTCTAAAAAAAAAGAATATTATAGACGTAGCAAATATAAATGTACAAATTCTTGCATTTAGTAGGAAAAAGAAGACTAGAAGCATTTAGTAAGAAAGATGAACATCATGGGGAGCCAACTTCTATCATATCCAATAATGTCTTCATATAAAGCTGACATTGTATTCTTAAAAGAAAGAGTATTAAGTTGATATCAAAAATACCCTTACTTTCCCCCAATCTACTTTCATAATCCACCCTACCACACACTGCACCAGTTATAAAAAACAGCAAAACATTCCACTTATATTTGCAGTTTTTGGGAAACAAAAGGCATATACAAATTTGTCTAGATTCCTAGCCAAAGAAATTTTGAATGGAATCTAACCAATTACTACCTTATCCTCACGCCAATGTAATATACATCCCATGAACAATTCACACAATGAAAAACACAATCTTTGCTTTAGTAGAGGCAGAACAACCAATCACTAAAACTTGGAACAAACGAAACAAATGCTGCAAGAGACATGTTTTCACATGCTTATTGTCATGAGGATAATCAGCAAACTCAATTTTCTAAAAAAATAGTATTCAGACAATTGAAATTCAACACTTTATAACTTGAGTTTTTAACATAGAGAGAATTTCTAGAGTTCCAGAGATACTAACAGAACACAAATAACTGTCCAAGCATTTTTTACAACTTCAACAACAACAAATAATAGCAATGGTTCCAACACAAAATTAAAACCACCAACACTTGTTAAGAAAAGGAGCCTGCCAGGAAATCCAGGTAACTTTTCTAACAACCATCTCAGATTCTCAGTTATTTGCTAGTACATGCAGTTCAAAGATATTTGCATACCTCACAAAGTATTAAAGTTAGGAGATAATGTTGGCTTGATGCCTTTAGCAACCGAAACTTCACCTAGTGTCCTACAAGAAATTTGAAGAAATAAACACGTGGATATAGAAATAAACACCAAGAAAAAGAGTACAACTCAAATCAATGTAATTCCACATCAATAGAATAAGGCCTAGCCAAAAACAAACTCAGGGAAAAATAATTACTGCCTAATTGTGACCAAACTCATAACAAAACTTAATACAAAAAACAAATAGCCTTACAATTTATGACTGAAACTCACTTAGTCACTTACTTCTTGTACTCGAGTAGTTTAACTAATTAATTAAGAATACCAAATCTAATTATTCATAGAACCACCATGCTAATAATAGAACTCACTTAGTCACTTACGTTTGTCACAAGATGCACCCATAAACAAAAACAACAGCTTTAGAAGAGAAAAAATAAACAATGGCATACTATAAAACAAACTCAAAAGCAAAAAAAAAAAAAGCCATACTTAATATTCAGCAGCATTAGGTTGCCTTAGCCTTCTCATGTTATGCCTTGAGCTCAACAAATCTATTCAAACAAGGGTTTTTCTCCAGAACAAAATATTGAGCAGCTAAAGTAACACTAGCACCAAAACAAAATATTCACAACTTCAATAAATTTTTCAGCCAAAAAACCCATCAGCAACAATCTGAATGAAGATAAAGAATGTGGATAAAAATAAACAAATCTAAAATATTGTTAGATCACTAACTTCACTCAGTCAAATAAGTGAACCGACGTTCATCTAATTCGGTTCACGTCCTAGCAATACTGAGGATTTTTTTTTTTGGGATGTAATTAAAGCATTTGAGATTTTTTTCTCAGTCAAATTCTCAGAATGAGGAACTTATATTATCTTCATCATGCCCTGCGCATTTCATCATGCCCAACAATACATAATCCACATTGCAATAGATTTGATGGAAAAACACTAGATAGCTCAAAGCTCCTTTAAATTTTTGTACCTGCGCAGAGCTTGTTTGTTGAAGGAGACGCGCAGGTGGTGGGTCACGCGGTGGGAAGAGACGGCAGTTGGCGATTGGCTCGTGGTGACCGCGTCTGGCTTGTGGTGGTCGCGAACAACGGCGAGCTTCTCAACCCGAGCTTGAAGAACGGCGAGCAAAACCAGAGGCCTACATGAGCTTGAAGAACGGCGAACAATGGCGACAACGCGACGAGGAGGATGGAGGCGCGAAGGAGAGGTTCTCAACTCGAGCTTGAAGAACACGGCGGCGTGAGGGACTGTAGGTTTTTTTTTTTTGGGTCACAGAGTGGTTTGAGAGGGACTGGTTTGAGAGGGAAGAAACAAATAAAAAATTAGGTCATTTTAAACCTGCCTTTTAAATCGGTGTTTCTCATCCGATTTAATATTTCAACTTTTAAATCGGTTGTCTAAGAAAACCGATCTAAAAGAGTTCTGTTAATTTTTTCCCCTTACCTTTCAAATCGGTTGTTTATTAACCGATTTAAATAATGATAAAAACCGATTTAAAAGGTGTTCGACTACACATTTATTTACAAAATTGCCACCGCGTTTATCTTTTAAATCGGTTTTCGTTATAACTGATTTTAAAGCCCTGTTTTTTTTCCAATTTGTGTATTAGTGATTGTTTTGTACTTAATGTTGTTTTGTTTAATAGTTAGAAGTTTATCTAAAATTTGACTGATTCTTCAACTGCACACCTTGAACTTGAAGATTGTAGTTTTGTGCTAGTTTAGGGGAATGCCATTGCCAAGCTGTGAGAAATTTCAGAGGTGTGAAGTGATTTCTTGTTAGTAATTAGACCTTAGGAGGCTGCTGTGGTTGAAACAGAATATAGTACTCAATCAGATATTTCCTTTCTCATATTTTCCCAAATTTCCAGATTGTAATGCCTATGCATCTGCTGTATAATTAGTACATATCTATTTTTGATTTCTGAATATTGATGTCCATACTTACTACATGATCATAATAGGCAGCAAGTGGGAAATATCATTTTCCTCTATTATTTCCTTTCTCATACTCACTGCACCGTTTGGTGCTCTCTGTTCCAACATTGTGTGCTCACTGGTTTGGCTGTGTAATTGTGCTCTGTTGTTGTGATTCGCTTTTGGTTTCTCTGGCAATAATTAAGCTCTTGTTTTGCTGATATGAAAATGTTATCTAGTGGGGCTGCTGATATAGTGAAATGTCATTCAAATGTGATTTTAAGGTTATTTTGCTTATTTATGTTATTTTACATGTACATGTGCATATGTTATTTATGTTATTGCCCGTCGATAAAGCCGCGTTGTTCAACGACGGGCCTGAGCCATCGGTATGGCCGTCGGTATGCTTCTTATGAAGCAGAACGCGGCCTTCTCGTCCTGTCACTGTTCACATACGCTATCTCATCTCTTTCTCTTTGTGGAACGCGAGTCTGGCCACCACACTGCCACCAGCACACTTCCACCACCACTGTCCCTGTCTCTTGGCCACCGTCTCTCACTATCTGTCTGTTGCAGTCGCAACCACAACCACCCTTTCTCCTTTTTCTTTCACCGTCCCTGCAGCAGCCACTGCTACCCCACCACCCACACCGTCACCGTCCCTGTCTCTCGCCCACCATCTCGACCATCGTCTCTCACGGTCGCGACCATAACCACCCTTTCTCCTTCTTCTTTTGTCCGCCACAGCCACTGCTACCCCACCACCCACACCGTTCGTTTAGCTGTGGCATATCTTGGTAATGTGATTTTTCATTTGTCTATTTGGATTTTTGCTCACTGTTTTTGCTCATTGATTTGTGGTTTGCTCATATTTTTGCTCACATTTCACAGATCTATAATGCTGCTCGTTTGAATAGCAGATTTCTCTCATTCTCCCCCTTTCTTACTTACTCAGTTGCGAATCTCCACCACAATCTGGTTAGTTCCTGCTATTCGTTTGTTTTCCTCTCTTTTCTGTTCTGGTCTACCCTTGCTGCCAATTAGATATAGTAGCAATGTAACAACCATTTTACATTATGGAACAATAAGCTAATTTCTTAGACTACATAAACTTGGTACATTAATTTTATTAAACATTGATAACTTTAGTTGTTCATTTATATCTTGTGGAATATATTTTTATTTGAGGTTATTGATAAGGGTGACAGATTGGCTACTGCACAAACAATCAACCAGACGAATAATTTTTATTTCATGTCCTAAACAGCTTCAAGCTTATGACTGAAAAGAACATTTTTTTTCTATATACTAGTTCTGGAATTTTTTTCAAGTGCAGCAACTTTTTTTTTCCTTCAAATTTTTAGGATGATTCTGGAATGAATGAGGACTAGAAAAGGGTTACAGAATTGATATTAAATGGTCCTTAAAACTTGATTGAATTTTGGACTTGTTTGGTTGCTAAGCTTTGGCATGATTCCAAGTTTCCAACGTCGTTCGTGATAGTAGGACGTGTGTTCTTGTTGGTAGTGGATTTTCCTGATCCTGTTTCTGTTGAGTTTGCCTTTGGTTAACAACTGAAAAAGGTGTATGTGAATGTTAAATTATGTGTACACTGGACAAGGTTTATAAAAAGAGACGAGGTTCCTTGAATTATTGTGAATAAGGTGCAGAATGAGGCTGGCATAACATTATCAATATTGTATGTGTGGGTAAAAAAAATTATCCTATTAGTGCATAGTAATTAAATTATTTTTTTGTACTCACTTTTGTAATAATTTTTTTTTCTCTCTACCAAATAGCATTGCTGTTAGAGTTTCTGTGGCCCTACTCTTACGTTCTCTTTATGAAAACCCATGTGCACATCAATGACATTGTAGTCTTGAGGCGCCCAGCTTCTTGTGTGAAGCATTTGGATGAAGTTTTTCTTTTCCTTTGATCTCAATTTGATATAAAGTCTGATCCCCAATAATTATCAAAGTTCATACATGATATTTCCACTCTTATCCTTTTCCTTGCCGATTTGTAATTAAATCTCGTTATGATTTGAAAAGAAAGGGGAATTAATGTGTGGCAATTCTGTGGATTTGTCATTGCAATGTTATATACGTACGTAGTATTACTTTATAGGAAACCCATCTTTAAAAAAAGGGGGGATATCTGGCCAATCCATTAAAGTTAATAATAGTCATTCACCAGAAAAAAGACATTGCCTTAGCAAGAAAAGATGGGTTTTAAATAACAAATAAATAATAGTTAACGATAAGCAATTTAAAAAATAATAAAGATTATTCAAATCCAGTTTAAATATGTGTGTATCTAGGAAGTGCAGACACGAGAGTATAGTTAGGTTAGGAGCATATAGATCTTAGTGGTATAGATTGGCTTGTGGTCAAAGAATCATTGGATTTATGCGCAAAAAAGTGGTCAGAGACTCGAGAGTGTATGTGGTGTGGTGACCTTGAAATATTTTCAGCATGTTGCAATTTTACTATTTTTTATTTACTATTTTTGTTTGGTTCATGTTGAGTTTTCGACGTGGTTAATCTGTTTCTGTGCTTCCATATCTTGTCACGCCCTTTTTCTTATCTTATCTTAGTTATGAAGGCTATACTATGAAGTGGTGTGCCCCAATGATTGGCCGTATATGGCGCCAAGTTCTATGTGCTCTTAGCTGTGGCCTGTGGGAGTGAGTGAGGAGTAAGGATCCTGCACTACCCATTTTCATGTCTTTAATGCCCACAATTCCTGAAAATATACTTAATTGATAAAGATATGTTGTGATATGTATATATAAATATAGTTAGGGCAATAAATAATAGAGATACAATTGCAATGTTTAAATATATATACCTGAGCTCAATTTGCATGCTGTCACTCTCTTTTTTGATTCTATCAATTTCATTGGGGAGGTTCTCTGAGTTCAATCCAAAAAAGGAAGGAAAAAAAAAAGAATGAGGAGGCAAAATATTTCTCAAAAAATGAACATTTTGGTGTAGATCTAGCTCTGAAAGATGGTTACAATGTCAGTGAAAAAACTTGCAGTCAAGAGAGAGAGCCAGCCATAGGAGAGGAGAAATTTATTCATTTATTTATCACATATCTTTGTTCTCTACTTCCTTGAAACTCCTAAGATTCAGCTTTTCAAACTTCTTGCAAAGAAAAGGAAGCAATTGAATATTGCTTTATTGCCAGATCCGTTCATACAGACATGAATTAACTTTTTCTTGCTATTTGTCTCCTATTAGATAGTGTTTCATCAGTGAGAATGTATTTTAAAATAGTTTGCCAATCTAGTAATCATCAGTGAGAATGTTGATGTATTTTTAATAGGTATGTAAATCAAATGTGAATTATTATATGTATGTTTTGTAAATAAAATGCTATTTTCCTCTATGTAAATACTAGAGAATATTGCTGGAATTCTGCCTAGCTATTTTGACAGATCTGTAATTCTTTTTTTTTTGTTGTTGTTTGGTTGCAATGAAATATTGATAGCTCTAGTAAATTGTGTGGTTGCAATAGTGTTTTTGTGGGGGTTTAATTGAATTAAATCCTGTGGGTGTGGAAGGCATTGAACTTTCAAATGTTTAGGGTGAAAAATTAAAAAGAGGATTTTGTTGAATGGAATAGTCATTGATCGTTTTGTTCTCCGTCATATGAAATTTGATGAAAGAAATAGTGATTCATTTTGTTTGAATATAAGTCATTCAAGTGAACTATGTGTGAGTTAAGTTTGCCTGTGCTCCTATTATTATACAAGCTGCTCTAGTGGATGTCAACCCTTATTGTTCTTCTGTAGTTATGAGTTTATTTTGGTTTTTCAATCTTGTCTGCACAGTCTGAGACCGTCACACATCTCTGGGCTACCACACGGCTCTGCCTCCGTCTCGTTCCCCGTCACACAGACACAACTCTGTCTCGTTGTCGCTACATCACACATTTCAGGTATATGCAACTTTTGTGCTTTGGATTAGAAACTGATTTCATATGATGCTTGTTATCTAAAATGCTTGTTCACTGCATCACACAGCTTCGCTTATTCCTTTCTCCAGTTTGCCGCACCCCAGTCTTCTCTTCTGCAGGTATGGATTAATTTCTTTCCTTTAGTAACATGTGAACCTTAGGTTCAAGTTAGGGATTTTGAATATCCTTATGAAATAAAGTTTATTATTATTGATTTGATTGTATAGTGAGTCTGGTAAAGAGGTTGGCTTCCTGCCCCCAACCCCCCACAACTTGTATGTTTGATGTTTTGCTCCTATGAGTGTGATTATGTGTTGTCCATTATCTTGGTAAGTTTTGAGGCTTGACATAGAGTCCTAAATTCTTTATAATGATTTATGTTGAATTCCTTGATTTCCTATTTAGTTGAGACTTGGGAGATCCAAAGAAAATGTAAAAATAGGGAGATAAGGTTGCGTTTGATATGTACTGTGTGATTGAGGAATAAGTTTTAGTAGTAAAAGGATAAAAATTTCTAAATAGTCCCACGTTCTAAAAGATGTTTAAAATTAATGTTCGGTGATCATTTTTATAAGAAACAAACGTGTCCTTTTTTGTTTTTATTATAAGATACATACATCGATTTTCTAATGTATTAGTGCCTATTTGGTTCATCGTTTGCATCTCGTCAACGTCCGTTGCTGCAGTAAAAGAACGAACACCAAGAGAAAATATTGAATGAAATCACAGTTCCAATAAGAACAATTTTTTCTTTTAAAAAAGTTAGACATCGAAAAGCACTATGCAGTTTTTCACATTGGGCCGTTCAAAAGTGCGTATCATAAATATCTAATCTAATTATATATAATTAAATAAACTTAAAAATTATTAAACATTAATTACAGTAAATTATATGTATATGCCTAAGTTTAAATATTATATTTTTTTAAACGAAACGGTTAGTAAAAGAAATTGAGAAAAGAAAAGTAATTTGAGGGTCAACGATATTATTTATTCTTAAAAATAATTTAATATATTTTTGGATTACCTGGCAAATTCATTTTTTTATTTTTATAACAAAGTAACAGAAAAATAAATAATATTAATATATTCATACCATACACATAAAAACTCAAAAATAAAGAACTCACAAAATTTAACACATATTCGTAGACTTTTATAATTTTATAGATAAAAATATATTCTATACTATTAAATAATACAATTAGCTATTATATTATGTAAATAATCGATGAGATTAAGTGTCCAAAAATATCACATAATTAAGTATTATGTTGAATAATACATATTAAGTAAAATATATGAAATGTAGAAATTAAACCTAAAGCCAATGGAACCAATGTAAGTAACTAACTATTATATTTGGTAAAAAATAAATAAATAAGTAATATATCATATTAAGAATAATTAA
Source organism: Calophaca sinica (assembly GCA_037113605.1). NCBI lineage: Eukaryota > Viridiplantae > Streptophyta > Magnoliopsida > Fabales > Fabaceae > Calophaca > Calophaca sinica. Next base: position 93,065,673 of record CM073736.1, read on the forward strand.
GTAATACGTTGAATAATTATTATTAAGTAATTGAGCACCAAAAAGAATTAATTATTAAATAATTTAAGTTATATAAGAATTATAAGAATTAAGCCCTGTAGCTAAAAGAATTAAGTAATATAAGAATTAAGTAACATAACAATTATAAGAATTAAGCCCTGCCTCCGCGACGCAAAGCCACGCCACTATTGCGGCCGCAATGCCTGCTGAGGATGAAAAATGACCAACAGAATAGAAAATAGAAGAATTAGAAAGTAAATAAAAAGACAGATCTAATTCTATCGTTGTATGCAATTTGCTTTGCACATCTCTCTGTACTTCTTTTCCTTGTCACTTCTGCTCGTCTAATTCTATCCTTTAAGAGTATATCAACTTCCAACATGTTTCTTTTTAAATGACTAAGTAGATTTTCTACTTCTATCATCTCTACTTTTGATTTTTAGTGAATCATTTGCTTTGTTATTAGTATCGGAGAAAAGCCTTAGCTTCCCGTTTGAGGTTCAATATATTATTGAGTGCATGTACTCTTTTAGTACCACGTGCTCATTGTATATTGAACCTTGAATTGTCCAAGTCGGACAGTTTGGGAAAAACCTTTTTCTTTACTCGTATAATAGTTGTTGCTTAATTCTCGTATCTTTATATTTGATAAAATTTCGTTCGATTCATTTCCTTTTGTTCTCTGGGTGCAATCATTTTATGTACTCAGAGACCAATGGGAAATGCTGTCAAAATTTTGTCAAGTATAAGATATGACAATTAAGGAATGACTATTATACGAGTTCTAAAAAAGTTTTTCCTTGAATGGGATAGGGTCATACCATTTAAAGAAAGAGAGCGGTGTAAGAACGTCGTGCTGCTGAAATTGTCATTTTTTTTGACATGCAGAAGATGGAATTTTTCCCTTCGAGTCGTAGTTGGATGTACGATAGGTTGTATCCGGGGAGAGGGGGTTTAAAACAATATTTTTGCAATGGGATTGATCACTTTGTCCAAGTCGCAATGGCACATGAAGATTTCGAAATTAATGGAAGGATTAATGTCCGTGCCTTAATTGCGATTGCAGAATGATCAAGAGCCCAGGTGATGTCATATATCACCTGCAGAATGTTGGATTTAGACCTAACTACTGGATTTGGACTAGACATGGTGAAGAGTTACCTCGGGTTGATTTAGGGGTTGGCGATACAGGTGCTTCAAGCAGTTGCGTACATACGGGATATGGTGAGCAGATTGAATTGATGCAAGATATGGTTTGTGATGCCTTGGGGGTCAACGTATCATTCGAGGAGCAACAGTATGATGACACAGATGAACTTTCAAACGAGACAACACAAAAATTTTATAATCTCTTGTTAGAAACAAATAAGCCGTTGTTTGAAGGGTCTGCAGACTCTAAGTTATCAATGTGTGTGAGGCTTTTAGTTCTGTTAATGCACGAAATGGTGCAAGGTCGTACCTTTGCCGTTCTGCCTGGTAGTTGGGTGATGAACTCCGAGGTGAGTACTCCTTCTCCGGGCGACGTCCTTCCTTCTTCAGACCGGCGGGTGGGGTACCTGCAAAAGGCACTCCGATGCCTAAGTTAGATAGGGCTTTTAGGGTGAGCGTAGAGCTCGCATCGTAGAGATGAGTTTAGGATTTTGAGAGAGTAGACTGTCGAGAGTCGAGAGAGAGTAGAGCCTATGCAAACCTGGGGGCCTAGCCCTCTTTATATAGTGGAGTTGCGCGGCTACAGCGGCCCTACGTCGCTAGTGGAGTTGCGCTGCTACAGTGGCCCTAAGTCGCTAGTGGAGGTGCGCTGCTATAGTGGCCCTACGTCGCTAGTGGAGGTGCGCTTCTATAGTGGAGTTGCGCGGCTATAGCGGTCCCACGTCGCTAGTGGAGTTGCGCTGTTATAGCGGCCCCACGTGTTACCCTACCGCAGCTCGACGTTATCATCAGGAAAGTCGTACCCGAAGTCGGGTCTGGCGCGTCTCAGGTCGGTGGCAATTCGTCGAGCTCGGGTAAGCAGGAACCGAGATGATCTGCACGAGGTCGGCAAGCGTCCTAGAACTCGGCTAAGGAACCGAGATGATCTGCACCAGGTCGGCAAGCGTCCTAGAACTCGGCTCGGGACCGGTCCATAACACAAGCCCCCTAGACTTGTTGACTTGAAGAGTTGATACTTGAAGAGTTGATAAGTCTATATTATTTGTTTTTATTCGACCCTGTAAATGAGGGTTATTGAACTGGGAGTGATCCGTTGTTGATCTTGAACCACAAGCCCCCTAGACTTGCTTTTATGCTGAGGTAGCTTAAGTGCAGCAGCAGTAGAGCTCCACAGGTCTTCGAGATGACTTGATGATTTAGACCAGGTGTTTGAGGTCGAGAGAGCTCGACAGGTCTCTATGATGATTGGAGCTGGTTAGGCTTTTCTTTAGGCCGAGTTATCACCTTCCGAGATGCTTTAGAGCTCGACAGGTCTTCGAGCTGACTTGATGATTTAGACCAGAGGCGAGGTCGAGAGAGCTCGACAGGTCTTCAAGATGACGATAATTTAGACCATAGAGGTCTGAGGTCGAGAGAGCTTGACAGGTCTTCGAGAACGCGGGGGTCGAGCTGCGAGTGAGCCCACCAAGCCTTTATGCTGACTTGGGTTTAGGACCACAGGGGTCGAGCTGCGAATGTCGAGGTGCGAATGAGCACACCAAGCCTCTATGCTGACTTGGGTTTTCGGGACCACAGGGGTCGAGCTGCGAATGAGCTTGCCAAGCCTTTATGCTGACTTGGGGTCTTCGGGACCACAGGGGTCGAGCTGCGAGTGAGCCCACCAAGCCTCTATGCTGACTTGGGTTTAGGACCACAGGGGTCGAGCTGCGAGCGAGCCCACCAAGCCTCTATGCTGACTTGGGTTTTCGGGACCACAGGGGTCGAGCTGTGAGCGAGTTTGGGGACACAGGGGCCGAGCTGCGGATGAGCATACCAAGCCTCTATGCTGACTTGGGTTTTCGGGACCACAGGGGTCGAGCTGTGAGCGAGTTTGGGTCACAGGTTCCGAGCTGCGAGCGAGCCCACCAAGCCTCTATGCTGACTTGGGTTTTCGGGACCACAGGGGTCGTGTCGAGGTCGAGGTTCTTCCGACGCTGGGTGCCGAGATCCGTGGCGGGCTCGACCTTTGGTTTTGGGGCACTGTTCCTGTCAAAGTATAGACAACTTGCAACAACTTGATGTAATAAAGTTAGCATTAATTTTTATGCTGAGTAAAGTGCTCGTAGTCGAGTTTTATACTTCCCTGTGAGAGTAGTTGATTTGGCTGTCTAAACGGCAAGGTTGAGGTCATCAAGTAATCGAGGTAAGTGACGTAGCCGAGTTGAAAGCCGTCTGAATATTGAAATTGTTGAGGTGGGCCTGGTAGGCCGCCCGAGTACTGGACTGGGTATCCACCTGTTGGTTGTCTTGCTCGAAAGTTTGGGCAGACATGAATAAAGCGAGAAGACCTTATACAATGCTCCAGATAATAAAGAATAAAGTGACCCGAATCGTTGATGGTTCATAGTTAAGGATGAGATGCTGAAAGAAACATGGAAAAATAGCACCTGGTTTTGAGGGACGTATCTGGGGTCGTCCGAGTTGTTGAGGTCAGCAATGTGGTTGGCTTGAGCTCCTCCAAATAACTGAGGTCATATGACTATGAGTTGAGGTCGGTCGAATATCTGAATAGTTGAGGTCAGCTCGGTAGCTGAGATGAGGTTGACCAAGCCGAGTGGTGGAGCTTTGTTAGGCATATATCTTAATCTCTCCATTGATTTGTGTGGTCAACCTGGTTGATGAGTAGCACCGTGGATGAACATCCAGGTGATAAGCCGTAATCGGTCCGATTTTATTCCTGTCAACGTCTTTTGATTAGCTGTAAATCTGCTCTCTTCTAGGATGGTATGGGGTCTCCACCTGATGAATGTGTCGTCATGGGGAGCCCCCACGTTTGATGTGTTCCTATTTTCCCAAGTCGTTCAATAACGACCGATCTGCTTATGATCGCTTTTCTGACGGTTTCATCGTGTGCGTGTGCTACACCTCATGATGAGATGCATAATGAAACTTGAGGACCGGGAAAAGTTTTATCGGGACTTAAGGTGCTTCAAGATCGGATCTTCAGGTGGCCGTTGGCTCTGGCTGGCAGAGATCTGGCTTGACTCCTCCGGTGGCGATCATCAGTTCACCGTGCTCTTGGTTCTCATCGTCTTGCTCGCGTGGTATCCTTGAGGCCCAGGCTAGTTTTACCGGGCCCCACGGTGGGCGCCAATGTTAATGCACGAAATGGTGCAAGGTCGTACCTTTGCCGTTCTGCCTGGTAGTTGGGCGATGAACTCCGAGGTGAGTACTCCTTCTCCGGGCGACGTCCTTCCTTCTTCAGACCGGCGGGTGGGGTACCTGCAAAAGGCACTCCGATGCCTAAGTTAGATAGGGCTTTTAGGGTGAGCGTAGAGCTCGCATCGTAGAGATGAGTTTAGGATTTTGAGAGAGTAGACTGTCGAGAGTCGAGAGAGAGTAGAGCCTATGCAAACCTGGGGGCCTAGCCCTCTTTATATAGTGGAGTTGCGCGGCTACAGCGGCCCTACGTCGCTAGTGGAGGTGCGCTGCTATAGTGGCCCTACGTCGCTAGTGGAGGTGCGCTTCTATAGTGGAGTTGCGCGGCTATAGCGGTCCCACGTCGCTAGTGGAGTTGCGCTGTTATAGCGGTCCCACGTCGCTAGTGGAGTTGCGCTGTTATAGCGGCCCCACGTGTTACCCTACCACAGCTCGACGTTATCATCGGGAAAGTCGTACCCGAAGTCGGGTCTGGCGCGTCTCAGGTCGGTGGCAATTCGTCGAGCTCGGGTAAGCAGGAACCGAGATGATCTGCACGAGGTCGGCAAGCGTCCTAGAACTCGGCTAAGGAACCGAGATGATCTGCACCAGGTCGGCAAGCGTCCTAGAACTCGGCTCGGGACCGGTCCATAACAAGTTCTTAAGTTAAACTGCGGTGCTACGGATGTGTGCTTGAATCTCGTAACGAAGATGATGTTGGACTCGTCACCTATCAGAGATGGTTTGCCAAAAAGTTATTACGAGGCTAAAAGCTTAGTGTCCAAGTTGGGGTTGGATTCTAAAAGGATTGATTATTGTGTGAGAGGGTGTATGTTATATTACGACAACGAATTCGGTAAAAACAATGGCGCTCTGGTTGAATGCAAATTTTGTGGTGAGCCAAGGGATATTTCACACACTGATAATGGGAAGGGTAGACAAAAACTAGTTCCACAGAAAGCAATGTTTTATTTTCCAATTATTCCAAGGCTGCAGAGAATGTTTGCATCAACACAGACTGTAGATAAAATGACGTGGCACTATGAGAATAGAAGCACTTTAGGTATGTTGCGTCACCCATGTGATGGTGAAGCTTGGAAGCACTTCGATCGTGTGCATCCCGAATTTGCAGCAGATCCACGTTTATGCTCTGATGGTTTTACCCTGTATGTTCAATCAACGGCGAAACCTTATTCTTGCTGGCCAGTTATTGTTACCCCATACAATATTCCTCCTGAAATGTGCATGTCTAAGCCTTATATGTTCTTGACTTGTATTATATCGGGTCCAGATAATCCAACAGATGGTATTGACATCTACTTACAGCCTCTCATTGACGATCTCAAAAGGTTGTGGAATGGTGTTTTGACTTATGATATTGCAAGAAAGAAGAACTTTACAATGAGGGCAGCTCTGATGTTGACCATTAATGACTTTCCTGCATATGACATGTTGTCTGGTTGGGGCACTCATGGTAAAATGGCATGTCCGTATTGCATGGAGCATACAAAGGCCTTTACCTTGAAATTCGGGGGAAAAATTTTTTGGTTTGACTCACATCGCAGGTTTTTACCAGGTGATCATCCATTTAGACGGAATAAGTACGCCTTCAAGAAGGGGGAAGTTGAATTAGATGGCTCGCCCCAAGGTTGACTTCCGAACAGATTTTTGCCAGAGTTATGGATCTGCCAAAAATCACAGATCATGGTAAATTGGATCGATTTGAAGGATATGGACAATGGCATAATTGGACTAAAAGAAGTATTTTTTGGGATCTACCATATTGGAAAGATAATTTATTGAGACACAACCTTGATGTTATGCACATTGAGAAGAACTTTTTTGACAATGTGTTTCTCACAGTGATGAACGTTAGAGGAAGAACGAAAGACAATGATAAGGCCAGACTGGACATACCGCTTTACTGTAGGCGAAAGGACTTGCATTTCAAGACTTGGTCGGATAGGAATACCCTGAAACCCAAAGCCTGTTACTTTTTAACTGCTGAGCAAGCAAGGTCAATCTGTCGGTGGATAAACGAACTTCGAATGCCAGAAGGTTATTCTTCTAATTTGGCAAGATGTGCCGATGTGAACAAAGGAACCATGATTGGGATGAAAATCCATGATTGTCATGTATTCATGGAGTGTTTACTTCCTATTGCATTTAGTTCCTTGCCGTCAAATTTTTTAAATCCACTTACTAAACTCAGCCAATTTTTCAAAGATTTGTGTTCTGCAACCTTGAGAGAGGATGATCTTATAAAGATGGAGCAGAACATACCAGTCATTCTTTGTAAGTTGGAGAGAGTATTTCCCCTGGTTTCTTTGACTCTATGGAGCATCTCCTAGTGCATCTTGCACATGAAGCTAGGCTTGGTGGACCGGTTCAATACTGATGGATGTATCCATTCGAAAGGTAATATAATAAATTATTCTTTAAAATAAATATTCACTTGAAGGGTTAAATGTATCAATTTATATCATCAACCTTGTTATTTTGTAGATTTATAGGTGACTCAAAACGGTCGGTGAAAAATAAGGCCAGGGTTGAAGGATCTATTTGTGCAACTTACTTACACCGTGAGACAATCCATTTCTGTTCCCATTATTTTATGAACTTCATGCGGACACCAAAAAATAACAGGAACGAAATAGAAATTAAAAGTGAAAGACACCCGCTAGCCTTATCAATATTTTGCCTTCCCGGTCGTCATGCTGGAAAGGAGGTGATTTCCTGGTTAACGGGAGAAGAGTAGAAGTCAGCCCACGTTCACGTGTTGATCAACTGTGCCGAAGTATCACCATATCTTACGTATGTATCTTTTTTACCACTTTCAATTTCTTTTATCCACAACTACTCATGATCATTTGTTTTCAAATGAATTGATCAGGGCATTCTTGTTAACTAAGCCCACAGCCGTACAAGACTCTTCTGCCTATATTCATGAATATTTCCCAACGTGGTTTATGAACCAGGTATGTATTTTTAGTCCTATTTCAACTATTTATTGTTTGAAAATACAAAAGGTTGTTTGAAAAAAAGGAAATATAAATCACTTGTGCATGTGTATACGCAGTGAGCCAGAATCGCCTCAAATCGAACACTTGAGAAATTTATCTCATGCTCCTAAATCACGTGTAAAAGAATGGCACACGTTTTTCATAAACGGATACAAATTTCAAACCCAATCAAAAACAGAGGGGGAAAAAACAGTTAACAGCGGAGTTTATGTAAAAGGTGCCACAGATGGAGGTGAAGACGACTTCTACGGCGTGATTCAACATATATGAACTGGCGTACAATACTTTAGACTACACTAAAAGAATAGTGCTATTTTATTGTAATTGGTTTGATCCGTCAAGTAGAGGTACAAGAGTGGATCGAAAATATAATATTGTTGACATATGCATGAGCAGAAGATACCAAATGTTTGATCCGTTTATCATGGTACAACATGTAAGACAAGTGTATTATGTCCGTTACCCATCAACTCGAAAGGACAAACAAGGTTGATGTGTTGCAATAAAGACTAAACCAAGGGGTCACATTGAAGCAGATGATCCACAGGAAGAAGTGGTTTATCAAGTGGATGAGATGTCTGTTGTCAACGTAGTAAATGAAGTGGAACCCATGTCTCGACTACGTGACGATCCAATCACATATGAAGATGTAGATGGAGATGAGGAATTAAATGAAGAAGTGGCAGAGCCATCAAGATCTGAAGACGATACCGAAGCAGAGGGGGCAGAATGAAATTGTTTAACTTTTTACAATTAGCAAAATTAATGTCTAACAATATATTTTTATTTACTGTAACCGATGTATAAAATTCTTTTAATTATTCTCGCCATATGGATATTTATTCACGTATTCTAACTAGAATATAATATTACAACTGTCGTCTGTTAATCTAAGTGGTAAGGAGTTTAGTTTCTTTTAATTAAATAATGTCTCGAGTTCAAGTCTTTGAATGGTAAAATAGGCGTTAGAAGAGTTTTGCCTTAATATGGGTTCACACAGCTGGACTCAAATTATACCGAAAGTCTAAATCAAAATAAAAAATACGTACTACGATGTGACACTATATGGGATAATTCATAGATATACAATTTGAATTTCATTATTATGCATTCACAATGTAAAAAGTTCTGCACATATCTAATCATATCTCACAATGTAGATATTTATACGTATTTTGAGAAATATTACTGAGACACGACACTAAAGCTAAATATAATTGGATGTTTGTGTAAAAAAAATTTGCCTTGGTACCAAAAAAAAATACTGCAAAGGGATGTAACTTGTTTATTTTTATGGAATTCATTTGTAATATTGTTATGCTTAAATATATTATTTCATGACTGTTATTGTTGAATTGCTCCATAGACATATATGGCATCAGGAGGTGCAGGATCCGACCCCCCGACCACCCACTGGTGGTCAATGGAAGGGGAAGGGCATCGCCATTGACCCCCCTCGTTGTCGTCGGTCGAACATTATTAGGATTGACGATGCTGGCTATGCGACGTTGTCATCCACACAACGTCGTACATCTACGCCTACACAGGCTCCAGCGCGTTCGACCCCTACATAGCCTCCAGTGCGTTCGGCACCTACACAGCCTCCAGTGCGTTCGGTACCTACACAGCCTGCAGGACCTTCTGTTTCGACACCCCATTTGTCACCCATTCACATGATTCCCAACCCGGGGTTCTAGCAAACACCTGGCGCTTCTTCCTCCCATTTTGTGCCTGAGACGGCGCCCGATAGTCATATGTCCGATCATGACAATAGTACGGGTCATACACCTGATCAGACCGAGGTTGAGCAGGACGGGGATGTGCAGGAGGAGGTTGAGCAGCAGGAGGTTGACCAGGGGGTCGCTGATGATATTGAGATGCTGCATGATGGCCGAGTTGCTATCAGGCCAGCTGGTAAAGGGTAAGTATTTACTTTTTTTTTCGAGTTATTAATAATTTTCATGTATATATATATGTATATATATATATATATATTTATATATATTTTTTCTCTTGTTTGACATCTTGTTATTTTTCAGGTTCCTTCCCTCAAAGCCAGCTGTGACGGCTATCACAGCGGTAATTGAGGATAATTACCACACGTTTTAGCCCACCTGGAAGAAAGTGAAGGAGGATGCGGGGGATCATATGTTCAGATCTTTTGGAGTAAGTTTTAATTTTTATTTTGTTGCATAATATTTTTTTATTTCATAAATTTCAATTATGTTTAATAATGTATTATATTCATACAGGAGAGGGTTTCATGGAAGGAAGAGGATGAGGAGCAGATCGAGAGGAACTTCTATATGAAGGCCTCCCACCGCCTCTCTGACATGCTTAGAGATGCCCACCTCAGTGGACAACCCCACTGGATAGGGGATCAGCTCTGGCAGCAGCTGCAAAAGTATTGGAACTCCCCTGAGTTCAAGGCGGTAAGGGAGAAGGCGAAGAGGAATAGAGCTTCTGAGAAGGGTGGGAGTTTGCACACCGGAGGTTCGGTCAGTCAGGCGCAGCACGCAGCTCGACTTGTACGTTTTATATTATTATTATTATTTAGTTGTTATTATTATTATTATTATTATTATTATTTAGTTGTTATTATTATTATTATTATTATTATTATTTACTTGTTATTATTATTATTATTATTATTATTATTATTATTTAGTTAAGGTTTTGTATTAAATAATTACAGTCGAAGCGGTTGGGTAGAGAGGTACAGTTGCACGAGTTCCATCGTGCAACTCATATTAGGAGGAGTACCAGTGATTTTGTTGATGAGCGGTCGAGGTGGACCCAGGTAATTATAAAATATAATGAATAGTGTTTTAAAAATGTTTATATTGTTTTATGACAAAAAAAATTGACTTATTTGTATATGTTTGACAGGAGGAGTTTGAGGCGCGGATGTCTCAGATGATGTCTCAGACATCATCATGTTCCCCCACTCAGAGCCCTGAGGATCCATCTGTACCGCTCAGGGTATGGGCTGATGTTGTTGGCGGCAAGAAGAAGGGTCGCCTATACGGTGCTGGCAACCTCGCCGGCAACTACAAGAAAGGTGTCCGCCGCCTCAACATCGGAGAGTTGTCGAGTAGTGGTGCTGCCACTGGTCGCTCTGCCGCGGATGAGCAGGAGATAGTGGACCTAAAGCGGGCCATGGCCGAGCAGCAGCGGATCGAGGCCGAGCAGCGGGAGGACGCCCGTCGGACGAGTGCCATGTTGGCTGAGGTGCTGAAGCGACAGGAAGAGTTGTACCAATTGCTAGCTCGCCTGGCGCCTCCTCCACCGCCTCCGCCTCCTAGTAACGATGGTCATGATCAGGACTACCAGGACTATTAATTCTGTTTGTACTTATATTTTTTCATATTTTTCGATATCTTTTTAGTAACCGTTGATCTTTGTTCGTCGGTTTTTTATTTATTTATTACTTTTTTTAATTATTACTATTTTTTTCGTTTACGTTATCGTATTTTTAAATATGGGAATAAATTAAGAATTAAAAGTAATAAATATAATTAAATTAAATTACTAGTAATAGTTAATTAAATTAATGAATAAATATTTTTTAATATTGGATTCAATTATTTTTAATAATTAAATAAATAAATAATTTAATAAATTAAATTCATTAAATTAAATAAATATTTCAATTATCATTTTATTAATTAATTAATTCAATAAATTAAATTCAATTATAAATTAATAAATTAAATTCATTAAATTAAATAAATATTTCAATTATCATTTTATTAATTAATTAATTCAATAAATTAAATTCAATTATAAATTAAATTCATTAATTACAATATTTCAATTAATTAAATTCATTAAATTAAATAAATATTTCAATTATCATTTTATTAATTAATTAATTCAATAAATTAAATTCAATTATAAATTAATTTAGGCATTTAATTTAATATTTTAATTTAATAAATAAATTAATAAATTAAATTAATTACAGAAATTAATTAATTAATTAATTTTTTATTAAAAAAAGGGATTTACAAACATTAATTAATTAATGTTTTGCCCATTTACCGACTGCCAAAGCCGTCGGAAAATTCCGATGGCATTAACCGTCGGTATTACCGACGGCCACAAAAGCGCCGTCGGTAGGTATTTGCAACGCCCGTATTACCGATGGTCTTGAGGCCGTCGGTAACCCGTCGAAAATTCTGCATTACCAACGGCGCTTGTTGTGGCCATCGGTAATCCCGTATTTTCTTGTAGTGCTACTACTTCTGTCATAATACCCACCAGTAGGTGGTGGACCTGTGCCCAGAACATGACATGATTTAGAGCTATGTCTTGCAAGGCCACTCCCAATTGCATTCTCCCAAGGATTAGAATGTGATTGTCAAACGACCAAGGACTCCCTTTGATAACACTTTCCAAATCGAGCTTGTGAAAAAATTGGAAAAGGAACACTCCCGGCGTAGCCTCCGTAATGGACACCCCTCTCACCGGTCTCCAGATACCCGCCATTCTCTCTTTCATAATGTGTGAACGTATAGGGCGATCCGAAAGGAATCGACCCACCAGACAGAGTTGCAGATCGTGTGATGTGCCTTCCACTGGATCAACATGGAATGAAAGGCCCTCCTCTGCATCATCCGCAAGAGACAAATCACTCATTCGTTGCTTCATTGGTAGCCAAAGTTTTGTGTTAAGATGAAAACGAGACTTCTCAATGACTGAGAGAGAAAACAACACGACTCATACTGAGTGACTCCATTGCCGTGGAAGCTACGAATTGTAGCTTCGGATAGAATCAATTTTGGAATGTAGAATTTACTTGTTTCCTGTTAAATTACAATCATAGATTTTTGTTGGAATATTACACTTTGCATTCGAAAAATAGAAAATCACGTCATTATAGGTTGTCATAAGCTATGTTATAAGATAAAAAACTATTAATTCTGAAATATAATGAAAAAATATTTATATTAAGAGATTTTATTAAATAAATTATGCCAAACAATATTTTTATGTAATTTATATAGTTCTCATCATATTTTTTGTTAATAACATAATATAACAAATGTAACTATATTGAAAAAGTTCAATAAGTACTTTTTAATATATTTTAATTTTAGTGTAACTTTTTCTTGATTTTATGCGTTTTGCTTGCTCACATCATACAATGGACGTCATTGTTAGAACTTTTTTAATATATATATATATATATATATATATAGTCAATTACAATACATTGCTTATATTCAAATTCACCTTACTACAATAAGAAAATTATATTAAAATTCTTATACGGTAAGTAAATTATAAATTCTAATAAATCGATACCATTTTAGGGTGGATGAGATTTTTCTTGTAAGTCTAAATTTTTACAATAATATATAATAAGCACAATGTCACCAAAAAAAAAATATAGTATGTCCGAGTGTTAACTAGATTTTAAGGTTTTGATTAAATATGGCTTCTATGTATATATTATTGTGGGGATTTTTTTCTTCATTTGTCGTTTTTTTCCCTAGATTTTATGTTTTTTTCCCATCATCACATAATAGATGCATTGTTAGAAAATAAATATTAATAAAACTATATTTTATCTTTATCATTTACTATATGTCTTTGTCTATATTCAAATTTTGAAAGGAACCCTGCAACTGTTTTACTCGCAATTGTAGTAAGTAAATTATCAATTGTGCTGTTCTTTTATTTATAATATTATATTAAAATAATTTTAATTTTTTTTGACGTTGTTACAGTTTAAATATATAAATAAAATTTTATTATATATGGGAAATGTAATTGTCTCAGAATATCATCCGGCACTCAAACCTGCGAATCATTCATCGTAAAGTTGCTGTAATTTTGGGGCAGTGGGTTTCTGAGGAATATAATTTATTTGGTTGCTTTGTAAATAAATTTCCAAATTTTCATATTTCAATTTTACGGAATATTTGATGCAATGCTTTCTTTTGTAACATTCAAAACCTATTTTTGAAAGCAATAGACCTGTAATTAGACAGGTTTATTTGAAAAAAATTGTAACATTCTAGATATCTCAAATTTAATCGTCACGGACTCCTTGCGCCGGTTTTTCTCTGCTAGGGTTTCCTAGAGAGTGTGGCGGCGTATAGTGCATCTGACATCCCATCATTGGAGCAGTTTTTCCCATCATTGGAGGTGTTTCTTCTTGCGTTTTTTCTAACAGTTTTGCGCTGATTCTCATGGCTTCTATATCCAATAACACGTCGCCTAATCAGAGGGAAAGTGACAAACATCCCACTTTGCCCGATTCTGATGATGAGGAGGACGTGGTTCTTTTTGATGAGAAGGACGTTCAAGAAGGAGTCTCGGTGTGTGTCAACAGTATCATCGCTAAAATATTCACTGAGAAACCTATTCACACAGCTTCTTTACACAGTGCTCTCTCAAGCATATGGTGTAACCCTAAAGGTTTTCATATTGAGGAGGTTACTGACAAACTATTTCACATGTTCTTTGATAACCCTAAGGATGTCTCTCGTATTCTCAAGGGCAACCCATGGGTTTTCAGGAATTCTTGGCTGTTGGTGACACCCTGGAGGCGTGATGTCGAGCCACAGGAGGTGGAGTTTAGAAGGGTACCGGTGTGGATCCATCTCCTGGGTCTTCCACCCCACTGTCGTACCAAAGCAATGGCACAGAAGATTGGAGGGCGTATCGGAGAAGTGGTTGATCAGGGAGTTTTTCAAATGCCAGATAGAAGCAAGGTCCTCAAAGTTCAAGTCCTCCTAGACATTCTGAAACCGATCAAGAAAGGCCTCAACGTTGGCAGCAAATCTGATGGCGTTTTTTGGGTTGACTTCAGGTATGAGAAGTTACCACAATTTTGCTTCTATTGTGGGAAGATAGGACATGGAGAACAAGGGTGCATGGCTGGGCAAGATGATGCTGATGGCTCTAAACCTAAAAACCTTGGCCCGGCGTTGCGTATATCGTTTTCTGGTCGTAGAATACAGGAGCAAGCAGGTGTTGATATCAAGCCTGGAGCTGAGAGAAGTGATAGTAGGAGTAGGAGGAAGCTCCCAGATGAGTTTTTGGTCCAACTTGCCTCGATGTCAGTGAAAGAAGGCGAGACGGATCAAAACTTGAAGGAGGCACCCCTCTGCATGGGTGCAACGTTAGGATTGAACAAGTCTAGCGAGAAGGATAATGAGGTGGAAAGCGGTGTTCAGGTGGAGGAGTCTGGCAGTGAACAACAGCCGCCTATTTCAACTCATGTGAATGTGGGGGTTGTTGGTGCCCATTCGGAACCTATGTCACAGCAACACATGACCCCAAATGCTGGAACTAGAGGTTGGAAAAGAGTCACAATGGAGAGGCCCAGTACAAAGAAATCATCTGATGAGGCTTCACAGGTTGGAGAAAAAAGGAAGAAACTAGATGAGTGCACTGATATGGAGATTTCATCCCCAAAAAGACATGTCCCTTATGATTTTTACACAACGGCAGAGCCTGGTGAGCAGGCCTGCCGGGAGCAATGAATGTCTTAGCTTGGAACTGTCGAGGGCTTGGGAACCCTCGCACAGTTCGTGCTCTCAAGAAATTATTGAGAGAAAAAGATCCCGTGTTAGTATTCATTTCAGAAACTCGTAGAAAAGATTTTGAGATGAATACGTTCCGAAATTTCAATGGTTACTGCAATTTGGTTGCTGTGAGTTGTCAAGGTGAGGGGAGGGAACGAGCAGGTGGTGTGGTTTGTTTGTGGAAGGAGGAGATTATAGTGGACTTATTATCCTTTTCGCTTAATCATATAGACATGATGATCAAGCAGGAAGAGGGAGAGACTCCTTGGAGGTTTACGGGTGTGTATGGCTTTCCTGATACATCATCTAAACACAAAACCTGTGAACTACTGCAGGATCTAGCAGCTGCTTCTGATTGTGACAGATGGTTACTAATGGGTGATTTCAACCTGGTGTTGGCTCAAGAAGAGAAGGTGGGCGGAAATGATGCAAACTATCAACTGATCGATTTATTCAGAAACACCCTTCAAAGGCTGAATCTAGTGGATTTGGGGTATGAGGGCGACATGTACACATGGTGCAACAACCAAGATGGGGAGGGGCACATTAAGGCTCGGCTAGATCGAGCTATTGCCTCCTCGGATTGGCGTTTCTCTTTCCCTCGTGCCTCTTTGCTTAATCTTCTTCGCCATGCATCAGATCATATGCCCATTTACTTGTGCATGGAGCCGAGGAAAAATAATAGAAGAAGAGGTAATCAAAGGCTAATGAGATTTGAAGATTGTTGGATGCGTGACCCTAGCATTTTGGATGAGATTCGGCGTTCTAGGCAAAATAATAGTCAGCAGCTTGATTTCAAAATTCCTGCTTGTGTGGAGGCTCTAAACAAATGGGGACAAGACAAATTTGGAGAGGTGCCTCTTAAAATTAAGGAGGTGAGGAAGAGACTGGAAGCCTTGCAGCCTAGGTCTCACGAGAATGGGGTTATGAAAGAAATTTCACTCTTGGAAAGGAATTTGGATGATTTATTGGAGAGTGAGGAAATTTGGTGGGCTCAGCGCTCTCGGGCTATGTGGCTCAAACATGGAGATAAAAATACAAAGTTTTTCCACCAAAAAGCCTCTCAGAGAAGAGCTAGAAATTGGGTGGATTGCATTTTTGATGATTACGGGGAGAAATTCACGGAGGAAGAAGATATTGCTACTGTTGTTACCAACTACTTCCACAATCTGTTCTCCTCAAAGGATCCTAGCCGGATTTCCGAGGCAGTTGAAGTGGTTAAGGATAGAGTGAATGCGGAGATGAAAGATATTCTTGATGCTGACTTTACTCCAGAAGAAGTTTTTCAAGCCATGAAACACTTAAAACCGGGAGCTGCTCCAGGCCCTGATGGGATGCTTGCTTCTTTTTATCAAAACTTTTGGAGCATAGTGGGAGAAGAGGTGACAAATATGGTGCTTGGTGTGCTGAATGACGGCGTGAGCCCGACCAATCTTAACCATACTTTTATTTGCCTCATCCCGAAGAAAAAAAAACCCAAGTACACAGGTGATTTCAGACCGATTTCTCTTTGTAATGTTGTCTTTAAAGTTATTACTAAGACAATAGCTAACCGTCTGAAATTAGTTCTCCCTCTTATTATTGGCAATTTTCAAAGTGCTTTTGTCCCTGGTCGTTTGATTACTGATAATGCTTTAGTAGCTTTCGATTCATTTCACTATATGAGGAAAAAGAAAAAAGGAAAAAAAGGCTATGTTGGTTTGAAATTAGATATGTCAAAAGCCTATGACCGCATTGAATGGAACTTCCTTTCTGCAGTTATGAGTGCTATGGGTTTCTCTCAAAAGTGGGTTTCCCTCATCCACAATTGTGTATCTACAGTTTCTTTCTCAGTGCTCCTTAACGGCAGCCCTTGTAGGAATTTTTTACCTGAGAGAGGCCTTAGACAGGGTGACCCTATATCCCCGTATCTTTTCATCTTGTGTGCTGAAGTTTTTTCAGGTCTTCTGATTAAAGCCCAGGAAAGAAGAGCGATACATGGCATTCAAATTGCAAGAGGAGCACCGATGATTACCCATCTTTTCTTTGCAGATGACAGTCTCATCTTTTGTAGAGATACCCAACAGGAGGCTCAAGAGGTCAAGAATATTTTGGAGTTATACAAATCAGCATCTGGCCAACTTATTAACTTGGACAAATCCAAAATCTCTTTCAGCCGAAATGTGCCAACAGACAGAAAAATCATATTCCAAGGATGGATGCAAATTAAGGCAGTAGAGTGTCATTCCAAATACCTGGGCCTTCCAACTTTCGTTGGTAGATCCAAACAACAGGTATTTAATTTTGTCCAGGATAGAGTTTGGAAGAAGTTGAAGGGTTGGAAGGAAAGGTTTTTATCCACTGCAGCTAGAGAGGTTCTTATCAAGGCAGTTGTTCAAGCCATTCCCACATACATCATGAGTTGTTTTTTGCTACCCAAAGGATTATGCGAGCACATTGAAAGTATGACTAGTAGATTTTGGTGGGGAAGCAAGCAGGGAGAGAAGAAGATTCATTGGATTAATTGGGATTCATTATGTACCAACAAAAAAAGTGGTGGAATGGGGTTTAGAAGTGTATCATATTTTAATGTAGCTCTTTTGGCAAAACAAGGTTGGAGAATCATTCAAAACCCGGACTCCTTGCTAGCCAAATGCTTGAAGGCTCGTTATTTCCCTAGAGTTGAGTTTCTAAAAGCTCCTCTCGGTCATTTGCCAAGTTTTACTTGGAGGAGTATACACCACGCAAAGAAGACCTTGGAGAAAGGATGCCTATGGAGGGTAGGAAATGGTGGTGCAATCAATGTTTGGGATGACAATTGGCTACCATATCAGCCCGGATTCAAAGTCTGGTCGCCAAGGAATCAGTTTGTAAATCTATCTTGGGTATCTGAATTGATTGATCATAATGATAAATGCTGGAATTACAACCTGGTTTCATCAATATTCTTGCCTTTTGAAGCACAACAAATCTTGCAAATCCCTTTGCCTCTTCAAGCTCAACAAGACAAACTGATTTGGGGCCCAGATAAAAAAGGTTTGTTCTCTGTAAAGTCCTGCTACCACTTTATTCGTTCGCAATTTCATCCTGCAGGTGGCCAGCAGTCCAACTCCCAGCAAGCTTCAACCCATTGGTCGAGAGTTTGGAGCTTGAAGACTATTCCTCGTCACTCTCATCTAGTGTGGAGAATCTTGCATGATAAGTTACCTACGAAAGAAGCCTTATTTAAGCGTGGTGTCTTGTACTCCCCTCTCTGTGATCGATGCCATGATAGTTTGGAGACAGCATCACATATTTTTATGGAGTGTCAATGGGCTCAATTGGTTTGGTTTGCTAGTCCTTTGGGTATAAGATTCGATGAACATCTCGCTAGTGGCATCCCTTTCAAGGATTGGATGGTTTCTATCATAAATTCTACAAATGATGATGTGCTTGCAACAATATTTTCCATCTGCTATAGTATTTGGTCTGCGAAACAAAGTTGTGCTTTGACCAAGTTGTGCTCACCGCCCCTCAATTAATTACCCAGGCTATCAATGCTCTGCAGGATTTTAAGTCAAATTTTTTGGAGCACCCGAGCCTTCCATCTGCTGCTGAGCATAACGCAGTGAATTCCAGCACTTGGACTCCGCCCCCAATCACTTGCTACAAGTTAAATGTTGATGCTGCTGGGCCTTTAAATGACAAATGGGGTATTGGAGCTATCATTAGAGATCATTCAGCTTCATGCAGAGACTGACTCCTACACGGTGGCTGCGGCTTTTAATTCTGGATCTCACAACAACCACTACATGGAGCCAATCATTCAAGACTGCAAGCATCTCAGGGATTCCTTCTCCATTTTTAATTGTAAACATATTAGACGAAATGCCAATCAAGCTGCTCATGGCTTGGCAAAATCTGCCTTAGCTAATAGCGATAGAATTTGGGTGGAAGAAACCCCAGATTGTATTTCAAACATTATTTTCCACGATGTTTCATCTTTATCTGTTGAATGAAAGCAGTATTTCCACGTCAAAAAAAGACAGGTTTATTTGAGGAAGAGAGGCAATGGGCCGCATGTTAGGACCCAAAAAATTCCAAATAGAAGGTTTATTCTAGAAGGAAGTGAGACTGTAGAGCGGCTAAGTAGTCAGTTAAAAGAGTCACTAAGAATAGTAAGTCAGTAGAAAAGATTGATTGTAACAACTGTGAGTAGGAGATTGGTTGTAGCTATAATAAGTAGTTAAAGGAGGATAGGATATATACGGGAACTTCATTCTTGCAATAAAGAAAACGAATTCTTACCTCGGAGATACCAGCCTAACACCTATGCAGATTGTTTTTCTAGTATTATTTAAATTTTTATTAATTTTAGGATCAAAGGTGGGTTAAGGGATAACAATATAATATAATAAAGAATGTCATCTTTTTTTTTTGAATGGCAAATAAAAGGTATTAAGAAGAGAATACAAGAGGTATTCCAATCCAAAACAAAAACACTACAAAGATAGGGCACCCTCACTGGGGAGAACCCCCGAAGACCAAAAACACAACCACAGGAAGGAAAGGAAGGAATGAAATGAGCAACCCACTAGCAACACAAAACCGGACTAGAGTGCACTATCACCTACTTAGCAACCATAAGGGTCCACAAATCATTCGTAAAAGAGACAAGGGCACACCTAGCCTTTGCCAAAAACTACTTCCAAGATAACACTTTGATCCGATCAACCAGCTGCAATCGGGCATCGTGTTGGAGAAGATATGAGAATTCCTCAAGTCCCTTAGCCCCCATAACCAGTTAATGCAAAACTAAGACCAAACCCTATTTACAATAAATCCCAGACCCAATAGAACATAAAATAGAGTACAAATAAAGCAGATATGGGGGCATAACCAACTCTTATTCCAACCGTTTGAAGACATCATACGAAACTCGTAAGGAGAAATCACATATAACAAACAAATGTAGCACAGACTCCTTATAAAGACTACAAAGGACACAAATTGAGGCACTAACATCAGAGATCATCCTTCTACAAGCAAGCAAATTAGTCTGAATAGGGATCCTATCTGAAAGCAATTTTCTGAAGAAAGCATTTACCTTCAGGGGAGCGAAACTCTTCCATAGTTTGATACTAGGGCTAGAAACCCTTCTATTTGTTTATTTTCTTCTTTTCATTTACAACACAATTCTGACTTGGTTAATATAACTGGAAAATTCAACCTAAGATCATCAAAAAGGCAACCTATCCATTTGGTTGTCATGAAGTGCTTATCAAACCCCCTTGGTTTGTGGTGCCATACTCCATTCTCTTCCTTCTTCCATTTGTTTATTTTCTTCTTTTCATTTACAACACAATTATGACTTGGTTAATTGTTAAGTTAGAATTTATCTAGTTTTTACCATGTTTAATAGGCTTTATTAGCGGTTTATTTTTATTTATGTTTTATTTTTATTACCTTTGTTTATGTTTTGATTTGTAGGAAAGAGAGTTCAAAAGTTAATGAATTAAGTGCAAAATGCTAAGATTATGACCCCCAATGTTAAAGAACATGGTCATAATTCGTGTGAAGCAATTGGAAGGTCAAGTTCAGAAACAGAGAGAATTACGGCCCCCAATGTTTATCATTATGGCCATAATTCGGGCTTGAAGATGTGAAAAGTCACCAGTTCGAGAATTGTGATCCCCCCGGTGTTGATAATTACGGCCATAATCGTGGTAGACAGAGTGTAAATGTTAATTAAAATTTAGAATTTGTTAAGCTGTCTTGATGGGTTTTTAAGGGAAACGAGACATAATTGGGGTAGAATTAGGCTATAAATAGAGGCCTTTAGGGCTACGAAAATCACCACTCTCCTCTCCATTTTCTCTTAGCAAAACTTTGTCATTCTTTAGCTTTTGTTCAAGTATGTTCATGGCACTTTTATTTGGTTTTAGTTTATGAATGAAATTTAGTTTTTCCTTTCATTTTCTCTTCATTTTTTAATCCTTATTTCCTGCATGTTTAATTTATGCTTTGTTGTTTACATTTCAATTATGTTTGAGTAGTTTTCTAATCTTGGGATTGTGGGTATTCCAATTGATGGATTATTACCAATTCTGAATTTTCTTCGTTATGGGTGTTGTTTCCTTTTAATTTAACCTTAGTGATTTTGTATGCATGATCTTAGATA
Organism: Calophaca sinica; assembly: GCA_037113605.1. Lineage (NCBI taxonomy): Eukaryota > Viridiplantae > Streptophyta > Magnoliopsida > Fabales > Fabaceae > Calophaca > Calophaca sinica. The sequence continues at coordinate 93,086,702 of CM073736.1, forward strand.
TCAAATGATGGACTGAAAGGTGAAGTTTGATATTAGATCTATAAGGTTGAATAAGAGAATTGAACGACGAAAATAGATTTGGTTCTCTTGAGGTTGTGAAAAATATCTTTTCTTAATGAGTTTTTGCTAATATTTCTACCATGAAAATAGGTTGTTTATTAGCTTAAATACATTATTGTTCTTTGAAAGAAGGCAATAGTTACATTAGATTATTTGACCTTTAAAAATCCAACACTCATAGCTTTAGGAAATTGATTTGGGGATAATTGTCATTGTGAAGAACCATAATCTCACGAGTTTCTTTTCTTTGTTTTTAGTAATTATTTTATTGTTTGATTTCCAATAATCTATCATTTTAAATATAATTTTAGCTAATCACCATAGTGAAAAGAAATTGGTATTCAATACTAAGTCTCTTTGGGAACGATATTTTTACTTCACGATAAACCCGTGCACTTGCGGGCCTATTAAGTTTTTGGCGCTGTTGCCAGGGAACGAACCCGGGTCACCCGCGTGACAGGCGGGAATACTCACCACTAAAACTTGATAGACCCGCAAGTGCACGGGTTTATCGCATAGTAAAAATATCGTTCCCACAGAGACTTAGTATTGAATACCAATTTTTTTTCACTATGGTGATTAGCTAAAATTATATTTAAAATAATATATTATTGGAAATCAAACAATAAAATAATTACTAAAAACAAAGAAAAAAACTCTTGAGATTATGGTTCTTCACAATGACAATTATCACCAAACCAATTTCCTAAAGCTATGAGTGTTGGATTTTTAAAGGTCAAATAATCTAATGTAACTATTGCCTTCTTTCAAAGAACAATAATGTATTTAAGCTAATAAACAACCTATTTTCATGGTAGAAATATTAGCAAAAACCCATTAAGAAAAGATATTTTTCACAACCTCAAGAGAACGAAATCTATTTTCATGATTCAATTCTCTTGTTCAACCTTATAGATCTAATATCAAACTTCACCTTTCAGTCCATCATTTGATATCTAAGATCATGCATCAAAAATCACTAAGGTTGAATTAAAAGGAAACAACACCCATAACAAAGAAAAATCAGAATTGGTAATAATCCATCAATTAGAATACCCACAATCCCAAAATTAGAAAACTACTCAAACATAATTGAAATGTAAACAACAAAGCGTAAATTAAACATGCAGGAAATAAGGATTAAAAGATGAAGAGAAAATGAAAGGGAAAACTGAATTTCATTCATAAACTAAAACAAAATAAAAGTGCCATGACCATACTTGAACAAAGCTAAAGAAAAACAAAGTTTTGCTAAGAGAAAATGGAGAGGAGAGTGTGATTTTTGTGGCCCTAAAGGCCTCTATTTATAGCCTAATTCTACCCCAATTAAGTCTCATTACATCCCCTTAAAGATCCATCAAGACAGCTTAACAAATTCTGTTTTAATTAACATTTACACTCTGCCTACCACGATTATGGCCGTAATTATCAACACCGGGGGTCATAATTCTCGAACTGGTAACTTTTCACATCTTCAAGCCCGAATTATGGCCATAATGATAAACACTGGAGGGCCGTAATTCTCTCTGTTTCTGAACTTGACCTTCCAATTGCTTCACACAAATTATAGCCATGTTCTTCAACACTGGAGTCATAATCTTAGCATTTTGCACTTAATTTATTAACTTTTGAACTCCCTTTCCTACAAATCAAAACATCAACAAAAGGTAATAAAAATAAAACATAAATAAAAATAAACCACTAATAAAGCCAATTAAAACATGTTAAAAACTAGATAAATTCTAACTTATCATTAATATAACTGGAAAATTCAACCTTAGATCATCAAAAAGGCAACCTATCCATTTGGTTGTCATCACCTATGGTGAGAAAATTTTTTATTCTTGTTGCTTATGGTTAGATAGAGGTTACTTTACTCCCTCTATCAATGATACCAATATTGTTTTAATTCCTAAACATGATAACCCTGTCTTAATGAAGGATTGGGAACCAATATCATTGTGCAATGTTATTTATAAAATGGTGTCTAAGGTCCTGGATAACAGATTGAAAGTGATGTTACATACATGTATTTCTATGGTACAGTATGCTTTTGCACCTGGTAGATCTATTCTTGATAATGCAATGATAGCCATTGAAGTCATTCATTATCTGAAGAGTAGGATGAAAGGGAAAGAAAGGGATGTAGCGTTAAAGATTGATATGAGTAAGGCTTATGACAAGGTTGACTGGGTGTACCTTAAGGAGGTGATGTTACAGTTGGGCTTTAATGATAAGTGGGTGAGAAGGATTATGTTATGTGTGGAAACGGTAAATTACTCTGTTCTTGTTAACGAGCAGGTGGGCCCTATTCAGCCAGGTAGAGGTCTTTGGAAGGGAGATCCTTTGTCACCCTACTTGTTTATATTATGCTCTAAAAGATTGACAGCATTGATCAATCAGGCAGAGAGAAGAGAAGATCTCAATGGAGTTAAAATTTGTCGGGGGACACCTATAGTCTCCCATCTTTTGTTTGCAGATGACTGTTTTCTTTTTTTCAGGGCAACAAGAGGAGAAGCAGAAGTTATGAAGAACATTCTTGCCACCTATGAAAAAGCATCTGGCCAATAAATAAATCTTCAAAAATCAGAGATATTTTTTAGTAGAAATGTGATTGACGATAATAAGCATGATATTGCGTCCTTTATGGTGGATGAGGAAACGAAAATTTTGTGATGAAAAAAATATGACATGATCCCAGTTCATCCACCACCACGAGCTATGAAAACCCTTTTATAGGCTAGGAAACACCACCTAGGAGTATTACTAACTAACAAAGACAGAGCTTTTCTCAATTTTGTGAGCTTTACTCTTTTTGACGACATGTGGCCTCTATCATGTGTCATTATGGTCTCCTCATTGCCATTGCACCGTTACAAGCAATAAACTAGCATTCGCCATTGATGATCAAAATAATAGCACCATTCTCAATCCTCTTCTTCCTCTTAAGGACCATATCGAACTGGAAAAGTTTTTTCGACCTATCAAATTTGGTTTTCTTAAATCTTTTTTCGCTGTAGGTTTACGAAAATTTTGTGAAGAAAAAAATATGACATGATCCCAGTTCATCCACCACCACGAGCTATGGAAACCCTTTTATAGGCTAGGAAACACCACCTAGGAGTATTACCAATCAACAAAGACTAAGCATATTGAAGTGTAATAGGAGTAGGCAAATATCACAGTTTCTCCAATCTTGGAAAATATCGCAGCTCCTCATTGTTGATCCATCAAGTCATCGATACACAGTAATGGATACCGATTCTTAACAGTAACCTTGTTAAGCTGGCGGTAATCCACACACAACCTTGATCGTCTGTCTTTCTTCTTCGGCAGCAACACTGGAGCTCCCCACGATGAAACGCTAGGTCGTATAAACTGCTTCGATTCCAAATGTTCAATCTGGGACTTCAACTCCTTCATCTCTGCTGGAGACATCCGATAAGGCGCTATCGAAATCAGACCTGTTTCAGGAAGCAAATCGATGGAGAATTCGATTTCTCTTGCAGGTGGTAAACCTGGCACATCTTCAGGAAAAACGTCTAGGAAGTCGCACACTACTGGAACATCCTTCAACACGGTCTCTTGGAAAGCTTCTAGACTAGTAGGATACATGTACTCCTGAGTTCCCTCTTTCAATGAAACACCAATGTGATTAGCAAATAAATAGTTGGAAATTCCCAGATCAGGAAAAACTACTACTTTTCGGGCACAGTCCAAAAGGACATGGTGGTAAGACAACCAATCCATCCCGAGGATAACATCTAGACCCTTTAGACGTAAACAGATCAAATTAACAACAAATTTTCTACCCTGAATAACCACCACACAATTAAGGCATGCAGTGTTAGCAACCAAAGTTTTAGCAGCTAGAGTAGTAACTACTAATTTAAAAGGTAAAGCAGTCACAGACAATTTCAGACGATCCACGCAATCCAAGGAAATAAAAGAATGGGTTGCACCGGAATCAAAAATCACGGATAAGGATTTACCCTCAATCTCACAGTCTCCCTGAATAAGATCATCGGCCTGCTGCGCCTCTTCGCCGCTCATGCAAAAGAATCTACCCTTAGCCATCTGACACTTTCCTTTAGCCTTTGCCGCATTCACCACTGGTTCAGCCTTAGGAGCTTGGCAGTCCTTAGCGAGTGCCCCGGCTTCTTGTAGTTGAAGCACACGTTGATATGCGTCACACACATTCCAGACAAGCCATGCACGCGCCACACTCACGTCATGCATGCCTTACGCGCTTCGGTCCGTTTTCTCGCGATTTCTTCGATTTCAATGCTCGTACTATCTAGAACTTGATACCCTAACACTTAAACATCATTTTAAACACATAGGGCATCTAATTGACCTTAGAATTAAGGTTTTTAGAATCCTAATTGCTCGTTCAAAAGTTCACTCTCGCGCTAGGTTACGAGCACTTAAAACCCTAATTCCGACTCCGATTGTTCTCAAATTTTACAAGGCTTCTAAGCCTTATACTAAAACCCTAACAAGCACTTCTCTACGTCTAGTTAACCTTCAAAACCTCAAAATTCTCATACTTTCACATATACATAGGCGCAGAAAGTGAATACATAACCGAACACTTAAATACACTGTCAAACTCCACAGGGCACCCCTAGACACACACAAATACACGTATCCACGTACAATCACACATTAAGCAAGGTTAGAGAATTGAGGATGTTATAGAAAAAGGAAAGCCAAATCTTCAATTTTAGTTTGCATGTGGAGATTAGATGAAGAAGAAGTAGCTAAGGTCAACTTTCTTGGGTGATTGAAGAAGAAAGGAAATTGAGCTGAGAATGAAAGTTGAAGCAAGGGAAAAAGTAGAGTCAAGATCCAAGACTCAAGATTAAGAATTTTTACCATCAAAACCATCAAGCCCACAAGGTAACTTAGAATCCCCCTTCAAAAACCTCTCTTTTAGGGTGTGTTAGGCTTTTATGTTTGAGAATTTGTTGATGGAGTTTTCATACTCTTGATAAGATTATATGGAATTTGAAATGCATATTTAATGGTCGTTCTGTGTCCTATGAGAAAAGTATTGTGTTAGAATCTTTACAAGTAGAATTGTTGATTTCGTAATTGATGAGATGTTAATAATATGTGTGCCCCAACTATGTTTGACTTTGTGTCAAGTGGTAATTAAGGTGTTTAATGTATGATGCATGTCCAAGTCTATGTGTATGCCTCTAAATTGAAAGGATGGGGTTAATATGTATTTAAGTGTATGTAGTGAGTTTCTTCTTCTTTGTTTGTGGGCAACCATAAGTCCCAAGTATGGGTGAGTAAGTGGATATGGGCGGTGTTTGTTGAAAATCAAGATATGTTATTCAATGTTCTAAAATCTGAGTTTTGAATGAGCCATGTTAATAAAATAGGATTTCATTTGTGTTCCTCCTTATATTCATCAAAATCTCTCATCTTGAATGTTAAGAATATGAAATGCATGATTTAATTACTATGGTGAATGTTTAGCTAGTTTTTTGGTGTTTTGAAATGTGGAATTTATGTGGGGAAAAGGCCTAGAAACAAACCAAACTCAAGTGGCCTTATGAGGAAAAAAATTCTGCACAATTATGTAGAATTCAAGGTATGGGGCGCTGGAAGCGCTACTCAGACCCAGAGAAAAGGTCAAAATGCGTTGAAGCGCTGTGACTAGCGCTGAAAGCACTACAAGATGCGCTTGGGGCGCAAATGTCCTTGAACGACCAGGAAGACGATAGTATCACTACAAGAAATCACGTGTATACCGACGGCCACGACTTTTTCGACAGCTTTGCCCGTCGGTAAGTCCAATCCGTTGTACGCTGAACTTTACCGACGACCCGTTAGTAAAAGGTCGTCGGTATACACGTGGTTAGTTTTCGGTTTCCCGCTGTTTTTCACATACCGACGACTTAAGCCCGTCGGTATTTGAAAAAGGTCGTCGGTAATCCCGAGAAAGTTTTTGACGGGTTAGACCGTCGAAAATGTTACTGTGGCCGTCGGTAAAGTCCGGATACAAACACACGAACACCCCTTCTTCCCCTTCCCAGTTTTACCCTTTCTATCACACTTCAACTTCTGCAACCCGCTCTGCTGTTGCTCCTTCACCATTTTTATGTACTTCTCAGCTTCCTCAGAGTTCATCATAGTCCTTGAAACCTCCCTTTTGCCATACTCACAGCGAATCCTCTAGTTCCACTAAGAACCAATCAAATTCATCGTCAAGAAGCTTTGCGACACCGTTTCGGAGCTAGCCTCCGCTATCCTCTCTGACAACCCTACCGCTTGGCCTGACCTAACCTCCTCCTCCTTCTCTTTCAGTGGGTTACTTCCCCTGACCCTAGGCTCCAGGAAATTGAACGTGAACACAAGAAGGGGGGTTGAATTGTGTTAAAAACTTTTCGCAAACTATGCGTAAAAACTTCAAAATAAGTTGTTCAAAACTGTTTTGTATATCGGATGCAGAGAATTAAACAGGACCAGATGTAGAAATTTAAACAGTTTATAAAAACTTGTTTTACTGAGCAAAGTAAAGATAAATAATATAAAGCAGTAAAGGATGAGACTCAGAGATTTATACTAGTTCACCACCAACTGGTAGCTATGTCTAGTCCCTTCGTTGCTGAAGGATTTTCCACTATAATCAACTGATTATAATTTCCTCAAGAGTATTCTTCTGTCACAAACTTGACAATACTCTCAACTTCTCAAAACGACTCAGTACAGTCGAGCCTTTGAGGAACAGAGCCTTAACTAGGCCAAATACAGTTTTACAAAAGAGATTATGATTTTGATAACAATCAAAATAACTCTCACAGAGAGGATGAAAAGATTAAGCTCAAAACAGAATAGCTTTCTAAAAGAAAGTATAAGACGCTAAGTTCAGTTCAATGTAGACCAGAAACTTGGCACGGCTTGATTGCACACTTGAGTAATATTGCTTTCGAATGAAGTTTCTTCACGCTTTCTCTAACTCTTCTTCAATGAATACCTTGGGGTATTTATAGGAGTCTTTAAGGGTATTACCGCTGCAAGAAAAATATCTCCTTGCCATTGAGTGAGGTAATTTGAAATGTAGTCCTTTTCATCCTTTCCAGAGAATATCGAATAGTACACATTACCGTTGCACTATCTGCAATTTGCAATTGCCTTGTACGATTTTTTGTCTTATGCTAAAGGTGTCACCTTTGCTACCTCGTACATCAAAATGAGCGCACAAAATCAAATTAATTCGCCTGCGAGCCGAGGCTGAGAGCAAAAAATGTGATCACCACGTGCTTCATTAAAGAGATCAGACGCTCGCTCAGAACAGAGGACAGACGCTCGTAGCAATTGAGTGTTCCATGTGTCAAGAAGTCACACTACTGGACGCTTGCTGTTAGCAAGACGCTGAAGTGGGTTCGGATGCTGACACTAGTGGATTGTATTCAATTCTTTTGTATATGTCTTCTTCTTTCTTGAGTGATTTGTACATATATAAATGAAACTTTTGATACCTGTACACTCAAAGATATGTTAGAAGATAAATTGTTTTCTTGAGAAATATTTTGTTATCATCAAAATTAATGAGGGTCTAAACTTCTCAATTGTTTAGGTTCCAACAGAAATCTCCCTCCTTATCTTCGCTCAATTGGCTCATTACATTGGTGAAACCCTACTTCCTCAATTGACCACCCTCCACTCCGTCTTTCTCCATTGCCTCGGTGCCGCCACCTCTGCCGACATCTGCATCTCCGCCCTTACTGCCAGCATCAACTTCGTTCAGTTCCTCTCCAATCCCTCCGACCGTGACAGGTACTACAAGTTTATTACTCAATTGTTTGTTGTTGAACGAATATTCAAATTATGGTCTAATTTGGATTAACTTCAAGCTTAAGCTTTTTTTCAATTGAAGTAAGTTTAATGGTTTTGTGAAAATTGAGATGTAGTAGTTATTTATTTGAACCAATGAGAGATGTTATTGATTACCATTAGTATTTGGTTGAGAAGTTTTTCCGGACTGGCTCTATATAAAGTTGGTGGAGCTATTTGGTCATTCCCACTTCCTCTTCTTCTTCTCCTTATCCAATTTTTCTGTTTTTGTTTATTTTTTCTAGGGTTTGCTGAATTGGTCCTCTGCTTGCAGCAGCTGAAATTTGCTGCAGTCGAAAAAGGAAGTAGCATTGCTATCCTTCTGGTCCCTGTGTCCCCTGCCTCTATCCTGGTGTGGTTCCCTTTTCCTTTTCCCCCCTCAAATTGGTGTTTGATATTATACTGGATTTCATTTTTCTTTTTTATATTTCTGAATGATAATTGGAATTGTTCATAAATAGGGATTATGGATTTCACACTAAGAATTTATTCAGTGTTTGTACAATTTTTGTAGAAAAAGAACTAAACGGTGTAGTTGTAGTTATTTTTCATTTTCCAGCCAACTAATCTGAATACACAGATCTGACTCCAATTTATATGCTAATAATGAGTTATTTGTTGTTTTAAGACTATTTGATGTGCATAAACCAGTAAAATTTGTAGAATACTCATTTGCGAATCAATGAAATTGTATTTTGAGTACAAACATTTCGATAGCACTACGTACCCTGGGTCCCAAAGGTTCATGAAATTTTTGTTAAACTTAATAGCTAATCTTAATTACATATTATAGACTGAGCTTATGTAGTTATGAGTTTAATTTGGTTTTCCAATCTTGTCTGTCCCCAACCCCCCACAACTTGTATGTTTCATGTTTTGCTCTTATGAGTGTGATTATGTGTTATCCATTATCTTGGTAAGTTTTGAGGCTTGACATAGAGCCCTAAATTCTTTGTAATGATTTATGTTGAATTCCTTGAATTCCTATTTAGTTGAGACTTGAGAGATCCAAAGAAAATGTAAAAATAGGGAGATTAGGTTGTGTTTGATATGTACTGTGTGATTGAGGAATAAGTTTTAGCAATAAAAGGATAAAAATTCTAAATAGTCCCACGTTCTAAAAGATGTTTAAAATTAATGTTCGGTGATCCTTTTTATAAGAAACTAGCGTGTCCTTTTTTGTTTTTATTATAAGATGCATACATCGATTTTCTAATGTATTAGTGCCTGTTTGGTTCACCGTTTGCATCTCGTCAACGTCTGTTGCTGCCATAAAAGAACGAACACCAAGAGAAAATAATAAATGAAATCACATTTCTAATAAGAACAATTTTTTTTTAAAAAGTTAGACATCGAAAAGCACTATGCAGTTTTTCACATTGGATCGTTCAAAAGTGTGTATTGTAAATATCTAATCTAATTATATATAATTAAATAAACTTGAAAATTATTAAACATTAATTACAGTAAATTATATGTATATGCCTAAGTTTAAATATTATATTTTTTTAAACGAAACGGTTGGTAAAAGAAATTGAGAAAGGAAAAGTAATTTGGAGGTCAACGATATTATTTATTCTTAAAAATAATTTAATATATTTTTGGATTACCTGGAAAATTCATTTTTTTATTTTTATAACAAAGTAATAGAAAAAGAAATAATATTAATATATTCAGACCATACACATAAAAACTCAAAAATAAAAACTCACAAAATTTAACACATATTCATAGACTTCTATTATTTTATAGATAAAAATATATTCTATACTATTAAATAATACAATTAGCTATTATATTATGTAAATAATCGATGAGATTAAGTGTCCAAAAATAGGCGTTAGAAAAGTTTTGTCTTAATACGGGTTCACCCAGCTCGACTCAAATTATACCGAGAGTCTAAATCAAAATAAAAAATACATACTACGATGTGACACTATATGGGATAATTCGTAGATATACAATTTGAATTTCATTATTATGCATTCACAATGTAAAAAGTTATGCACATATCTAATCATATCTCACTATGTAGATATTTATATGTATTTTGAGAAATATTACTTAGACACGACACCATAGCTAAATATAATTGGATGTTTGTGTAAAAAAATTTGCCTTGGTACCAAAAAAAAATACTGCAAAGGGATGTAACTTGTTTATTTTTATGGAATTCATTTGTAATATTTTTATGCTTAAATATATTATTTCATGACTGTTATTATTGAATTGCTTTATAGACATATATGGCATCAGGAGGTGCAGGATCCGACCCCCCGACCACCCACTGGTGGTCAACGAAAGGAACGACATCGCCATCGACCCCCCTCGTCGTCGTCGGCCGAACATTATTAGGATTGATGATGCTGGCTATGCGACATTGTCAACCACACAACATCCGCGTACATCTACGCCTACACAGGCTCCATCGCGTTCGGCCCCTACACAGCCTCCAGTGCGTTCAGCACCTACACAGCCTGCAGGACCTTTTGTTTCGACACCCCATTTGTCACCCATTCACATGATCCCCAACCCGGGGTTCCAGCAGACACCTGGGGATTCTTCCTCCCATTTTGTGCCTGAGACGGCGCCCGATACTCATATGTCCGATCATGACTATAGTACGGGTCATACACCTGATCAGACCGAGGTTGAGCAGGACGGGGATGAGCAAGAGGAGGTTGAGGAGCAGGAGGTTGACCAGGGTGTCGCTGATGATATTGAGATGCTGCATGATGGCCGAGTTGCTATCAGGCCGGCTGGTAAAGGGAAAGTATTTACTTTTTTTTCGAGTTATTAATAATTTATATGTATATATATATATATATATTTATATATTTTTTTCTCTTGTTTGACATCTTGTTATTTTTCAGGTTCCTTCCCTCAAAGCCAGCTGCGACGGCTATTACAGCGGTAATTGAGGATAATTACCACACGTTTTGGCCCACCTGGAAGAAAGTGAAGGAGGATGCGGGGGATCATATGTTCAGATCTTTTGGAGTAAGTTGTAATTTTTATTTTGTTGCATAATATTTTTTTATTTCATAAATTTCAATTATATTTAATAATGTATTATATTCATACAGGAGAGGGTTTCATGGAAGGAAGAGGATGGGGAGCAGATCGAGAGGAACTTCCATATGAAGGCCTTCCACCGCCTCTCTAACATGCTTAGAGATGCCCGCCTCGATGGGACAACCCCCTTTGGATAGGGGATCACTCGCGGCCAATTTGCAAAATCTTGGAACTCCCCTGAGTTCAAGGCGGTAAGCGAGAGGGCGAAGAGGAATAGAACCTCTGAGAAGGGTGGGAGTTTGCACACCGGAGGTTCGGTCAGTCAGGCGCAGTACGCAGCTCGACTTGTACGTTTTATATTATTATTATTATTATTATTTAGTTATTATTGTTATTATTTAGTTGTAACTATTATTATTATTGTTATTATTTAGTTGTAACTATTATTATTATTATTATTATTATTATTATTATTATTATTATTATTATTTAGTTGTTATTATTATTATTATTTACTTGCTGTTATTATTATTATTATTATTATTTACTTGTTACTATTATTATTATTATTATTTAGTTAAGGTTTTGTATTAAATAATTACAGTCGAAACAGTTGGGTAGAGAGGTACAGTTGCACGAGCTCCATCGTGCAACTCATATTAGGAGGAGTACTAGTGATTTTGTTGATGAGCGGTCGAGGCGGACCCAGGTAATTATAAAATATAATGAATAGTTTTTTAATAATGTTTATATTGTTTTATGACCAAAAAAATTGACTTATTCGTATATGTTTGAAAGGAGGAGTTTGAGGCGCGGATGTCTCAGATGATGTCTTAGACATCATCATGTTCCCCCACTCAGAGCCCTGATGATCCATCTGCACCACTCAGGATATGGGCAGATGTTGTTGGCGGCAAGAAGAAGGGTCGCCTATAAGGTGCTAGCGACCTCGCCGGCAACTACACGAAAGGTGCCTACCGCCTCAACATTGGAGAGTCGTTGAGTAGTGGTGCTGCCACTGGTCGCTATGCCGCGGATGAGCAGGAGATAGTGGACCTAAAGTGGGCCATGGCCGAGCAGCAGCGGATTGCGGCCGAGCAGCGGGAGGACGCCCGTCGGATGAGTTCCATGTTGGCTGAGGTGCTGAAGTGACAGGAGGAGTTGTATCAGTTGCTAGCTCGCCAGGCACCTCCTCCACCGCCTCCGCCTCCTAGTAACGATGGTCATGATCAGGATTACCAGGACTATTAGTTCTGTTTGTACTTATATTTTTTCATATTTTCCGATATCTTTTTAATTACCGTTGATCTTTGTTCGTCGATTTATTTATTTATTTATTACGTTTCTTTTTTCTTTAATTATTACTGATCTTTTTCGTTTACGTTATCGTATTTTTAAATATGGGAATAAATTAAGTATTAAAAGTAATAAATATAATTAAATTAAATTACTAGTAATAGTTAATTAAATTAATAAATAAATATTTTTTAATATTGGAATCAATTATTTTTAATAAATAAATAAATAAATAATTTAATAAATTAAATTCATTAATTACAATATTTCAATTAATTAAATTCATTAAATTAAATAAATATTTCAATTATCTTTTTATTAATTAATTAATTCAATTAATTAAATTCAATTATAAATTAATTTAGCCATTTAATTTAATAAATAAATTAATAAATTAAATTAATTACAGAAATTAAATAATTAATTAATTTTTTATTTAAAAAAAAAGATTTACCGACGGCCACGGCCGTCGGAAATGTTTTGCCCATTTACCGACTGCCAAAGCCGTCAGAAAATTCCGACAGCATGTTTCCGACATCATTAACCGTCGGTACTACCGACTGCCGCCGTCGGTAGGCATTTGCGACGCCCGTTTTACCGACGGTCTTGAGGTCATCGGTAACCCGTCGAAAATTCTGCATTACCGACGGCTTTTTGGGATTACCGACGGCTTTTGGTCGTCGGTAATCCCGTGCTTTCTTGCTGTGTATTAGGATTTAGTGTCTTCATACGAGTTGTAGTCTTGGATGTTAGCTAACAAATGGCTTTGGTTTCAACTCAAAAGGAGTTTGTAGCCCTAGTTATGGCCTAAATATTGAGCACATGTCAACCACCATGATGAATGATGAATGTAGTCCTCTAGGGCTGGAAACTCCATCTTGATCCACTGGTTGGTGATAGGAGTGAATGTAGTATTCCTCCTAATGTTTCTGGCACTTATAACTACCATCTAATGGGGTGGTAGGGTTTATCTTTTTCTCAGATACAAAAACTCTTCCATAATTTCTCCAACGTGTGAGAAGGATCGCAATCATTCTCCGTCGTCATCAACCACAGTTCGCGGCGAAGTCAGCGACTCCGACCACCACTTCATTCCTCGCTCGGAACACAGGAAATGATGTTTGACTCCTACATCTTCGATCTTCCTTTCTAATTTGCAAATATAAACAAATATATAAATCAAATATTTTGCAAAATAAAACAGTTGCGTGAAGATTCCAATCGAAATATTTTTTATGAGAGAGGAGAGAGAGAGGGGGAGAAGAGAGGGAGATAGAGAGAAAAGGGAGGGAGGGAGGGGATCGAGAGAGAGGGTAGAGAAAAGAAATAGGGGGAGAGGGGAAGGAGAGAGGAGAGAGAGAGAGGAGAGAGTGAGAGAAAGGGGAGAGAGATAGAGGAGAGAGTAAAATATGTTTAATTAATATTTTTTTGTAAATAAAATATATTTTATGATTAATAATATATTAATTAAAAAAACTATACATTCCATCCATTTGCCACACTTAGTGTAATCCAATGGATTTAGAAAAAATAGTGGATGAATGACTAACCATCCATTAAATTAAATGGATGGATTGGATTCAATCCATTTAATTCACTACAAGAAATATCCCAACTACCGACGGCCAAATACCGACGGTCACAGCCCGTAGGAAAAAAAAGAATTTTCCGATGAAATTAGCCGTTGGTAAATTATTACCGACGGTCTAAACCGTCAGTCCAGCAGATTCGATTTACCGACGGACAAAAACCGTCGGTATATCCACAACATTTTTTATTTTTGCGCTTAATTTTTAAATACCGACGGTCCACGTCCATCGGTAATTTAAAGAACCCGTCGGTAAGGCCGAAAAATTTACCGACGGTTTAAGCCGTCGATAAAAGGCCATCGGTAACGTGCGATACAAACCAGAAACCGACTCTTCTTCCCCATTCTTCATTTTCGTCCATCTCTATTTTCGCTGCCACCACCACCACCACGACTGTTTCCGGCACCACCACTACCACCATTGCCTCTGCCACCGCCACATCCCTCTCTGTTCCGTCATTCCTCTCTGTTTTCGCCGCCATCACCACCATGAAAGTCTCGCTGCCACCACCACCACCACGACTGTTTCCGGCACCACCACTACTACCATTGCCTCTGCCACCTCCACGTCCCTCTCTGTTCCGTCATTCCTCTCTGTTCCCGCCGCCATCACCACCACGAAAGTCTCGCTGCCACCACCACCACCACGACTGTTTTCGGCACCACCATTACCACCATTGCCTCTGCCACCGCCACGTCCCTCTCTGTTCCGTCATTCCTCTCTGTTTTCGCCGCCATCACAACCACGAAAGTCTGTTTTCCGGTATCACCGCGCGTCCACCGTTGCCTCTGCCACCGCCACATAGGTATATTTCCTTTGTCTCTCTCAATATTGCTTTTATTTATCTGTATTTTCACATTTTCACAACTTTTCCCCCTTCAGATTCGTTGTACCATCGATTGGGAGCATTTGGGAACAGGTTCAACAACAAGAAGAAGTAGGTTGCCATTGCTGCTTCTTTTTTTTTTCCCTGTTGGTTCAACTTTTTTTGTGTTTGTTTGTAAATTGTGTATTGTGTACTTCTATTATGCTCTATTATATGTTTTAGATGAGGTGGTTAAATTGCTTTTGAGAATTCATGATTTGATAAAAATAGTGAAAGGCAAAAAGCTTACTTGGGGTTTATTTGGATTTATTTTATAACATGATTGTTGTTTGGTTGGCATACTGCTCATTTTTGTTGATTGCTATAAGGTAGCTTTTTTGTTAAAATTTTCTATGTTTTTTCAGTATTTTTAGTTCGAGGCCACCACACTGCTCCGAGACTGCCACTGACATCGAAGGACGTGGACACTCTCTTGTTTTGAGAATTAGGTATGCACTCTAACGAAATATCGGTTGACTCATTGGGTGGAAAAGGGTTGGCTGTTGACCCCCACACCGACATATTTATTTGATTTGCTTCATAGTTCTCTCCAAAGAGAGAATTTTGAGGTGATGTGTGTTTTGGCTAACAAATGATGTTTTATGTTGAAGTGATGTATAGTTCTCTCCACAGAGGGAATTTTGTCTGATGTATATTTTATGTTAGAGTAAAGGTAGCATGTAGATTATTCATTTAGCAAGCAACACATAAACTCAATTTCTGTCGGTTTATGTTCATCAATCAGTCAAAAAATTTAATTAGCATTAAGCATTATTAACAATAGGAAAAAGAAAGAAAAAAACTTCTATGCTTATGTGTGAAGTCTAAAAGTCAAGAAGCCGTGGAACTTAAAGATGGAGACATCAAGGCTCGCGGGCTTAGGAATTTTGTAAAAATCTCTTAAGACATACTTAGAATGGCTGATGCATTAAAAGACTTAAGAGAATTGAAACCCAACATGCATCACAAGCATCTCATGGAATAAGATTAAGTTTTGATGCATACTGACCATACAAGTGTTCTTATTTTGCCATATAAACATGCCTGTATGTTCAAGCATGCAATAGGAATTACAAGCCATTTATAACATGCTCAAAAGTTATTTCACATAAGTTCTAAGTTGCATGATCATATAGAAACTCGTTTGAATCATAGAAGGGTAGAACAAAGTGAATGGCTGTGAATAGATTCAAACATGATAGGAATTGATTCACATGGGCATAAGACTTTTTTAATGATGTTTTCCATCTGTGATTCGATTCATGGAATATTGGAATTGATTCACAAGAACCCTATAACAGTTTTATGGGCTTTCCTTAACAGCTACGCTAGTTCATACCTTGCTTTCAATCTTATCCCTTAAGTAGTTTATATAAAGAATTCTAAATCATCGGGGTTTATTCATTCAAAGAAAATCATTCAGAAACATTCTCTATTAATTCTTAAACTTTATTTGGCATCTTTGAGAGATTTATTGAGCTTTCAGTTTGTAATTTTTGCTCTATTTTGGAGAGTTTCTTTCTTGATTTTTTGATTTTTATTTTTGTGGTGTGATCCCTGTGTTGGTGATATCAAGGAATGAGTTATCTCCTAGGAAATTTTGTTGTAATTATTAGGGTGGGGTATTCCTAGTTGTGTTGAAGAGGGTTATTGGTGTGGGGCATCACCAAGTATAATCTTTGATCTATGACTTTGGAATCAATGTGATTATAGTGAAAACTCTCAGGCATTGCTTGGGAACTGGATGTAGGTCACAGTGGTTGTGACCTAAGAAATATACATAGCAGCACAATTCTTCTAAACCTATCTCTATTAATTTTGATTGTGATTTGTTATTTTTTGTTTTAAGGTTTATATAATATGGAATAAAATTGCATGCTTTAGGGCTTATATGTTGGTCTTGATCTTCTTTTTCACAAAATGTTGATCTTGATCTAATTACATCTAGAACTCATTAATTTTTTAACCAATATTAAGAGGTTTTCTAAAAGTGAAAAGTTTTGTGAAAATTCTCAAGAACCCTATTCACCTCCCCTTTAGGGTTCATATCGTGTCTGAGGCCACTTAGGCTAGCAAGTGATATCAGATGTAGTCTATGTGTGATTGGCTTTGCCGGCTTTAAGAGGATCATGGCCTCAAACATGATTTTTCAAACTAGATGGATCCTATAACAAGGCTTCTATTTTTAATGGAGAAGGTTATCAGTATTTAAAAGAAAAAATATGGATCTCAATCTTATCTCATGATCTAAATGTTTGGGATGCTATAGAAAATTGACATTTTGTTCCTACACATTTAGTTGATGGTGAAATGAGAGAAAAGCCTAGAAGCAATTGAGCCCAAGATGAGAAGAAAAATGTTCAATTAGTTTGGAGGAATAAAAATATAATCACACGCGCTCTAGGGCACGTTGAGTATTTCAGAGTCTAACCATACAATTGCTTAACAAATGTGAGATACCTTGCAAGTTACCCATGAGGGTACTAGTGAGATTAAAGGGGCAAGGGTTAATACCCTCTCATATATGAGTATAAGCTGTTTCATATTATTCAAGAAGAATCTATACAAGATATGAAACAGTTCAAATATATTGTTAATTAGTTGATTGCCTTAGGTAAAAAAATTCTAATGAATAGTTGGTTAATAATGTGTTAATATGTTTAAGACATGTAGCTTTTATCCTAAAAATTTCTCCATAACTCTATTTAGGGGAGGAAAATTTAGGTTTTTCAGTGTTTTCTTATATGTGGTTTTTGGTTTTGTGGGTTAGTTTTTTGTGTACTTCTCTTTATTTTCTAATATTTTTTTTTCATTATGTTGGTTTGCTATTTGGTTATTTTTTTCATTGGTAGGTTTCCTGAAATTTGTTTTGTTTAGTTTTAATTTGATTTGGTAGGTTTCAATAATTTTAATTTGATTATGAGTGATCGCTAGTTTGGTTTGACGGCATAGTTAGTACTATGACCTGATGCGCTTGTTTGGTTTGGTCCCTAAATATATGGGAAGTTATCACATTCTGGTTGTATCAATTTGGTTCCTAGTAGACCAAATTTGTACGTTAATACAGGGACTAAATTAACACATGAAATCTTTGATATAACCAATGGAAAACCGCACTATATCCTTTATAGATAGTGTTCCTTCCTCCTACTTTTGCTCACTCATGTTGTGGACCCCTTTTTTAGTTCCACTTTCCATTCTAAGGCAGTACTGCTAAACATTCCATTTGAGTTCCTCTGCCACACAACTTCTCTTTGTAAATCAAAAAAAAAAAAAAGATGTACACTTTTCCCCCTTGCAACTATCCTTGAATTAGACAAATTTCTGCATATAAATTAAAATTTTGTGAAATTTTGTGAACAATCTTTTTTTATAAAAAATCTATATATTCAGTTGGTAAACTATTACTTACTGCAATAAATTGCAATTAATCAAAACAGATTTAAGAGAAAATTCAACATCAGAAAAACATACTTCCATACAACCAACAAATGTTAACAGTGTTAACATAAAGACATACCTTTCCAAACACTCTGCAGAATTCTAAAAACTGCAATGCATTACCAACATCTTCTTGTGGAACCTCAATGCTCAATATTTTAGTAATTGCAGTGCCAGGGGGCAAAGAAATTTCTTCCTCAGTTTTTTCTGTCAATAAGCTCACAGGACATATGCCCATTTGGGTATTGACACCATCATCAGTAGCTACAGTGCCATTACAAGTTTTTTGATGGATTTCTTCTTTCCCACCACATGGATTAGGATTGGAAGAAAAACCATTTGAAGCCCAACTTCGAGGATCAAAGAAAAAATCTTTTGCAGCCCAAACCTCAGGACCATCTTTCACTCCATAGACAGTGTCTTGATTCTTATCACCATCATCTATTGCAACAGTGCCTTTGCCATTTTTCTTATTCTTGTCTACTTCTATTTCTCTTTCATCGTTTGAATTCCTTTTTGTTTCCCCGCCAGCAACTCCATTACAAAGCTTACGCCTTTTCAATCTCTTGTTTTGGCAAGCATCATCTAACTGCAGAAACAGAAAATGATTGCTTTTTGGCCAATTAATGGATTAGGATGTATGGTAGATGTGGCCATATAGGAGCTCTAATTGCATGGCATATACCAAGCCAAACCACTATGAAAACAAAAATTGTTAAAAGGATTTATGCTTCCCTTGCCACTTCTGCTTGTTTAATTCTATCCTTTAAGAGGATGTCAACTTTCAACATGTTACTTTTTAATTATTGATGAAATGGATGTTTGATTGTTGTTATTAGTATCGGAGAAAAGCCTTAGCTTCCCGTTTGAGGTTCAATATATTATTGAGTGCGTGTACTCTTTTAGATACCACGTGTTCATTGTATATTGAACCTTGAATTGTCCAAGTCGGACAGTTTGGGAAAAAACATTTTCTTTACTTGTATAATAGTTGTTGCTTGATTCTCGTATCTTGATATTTGATGAAATTTCGGTTAGATTCATTTCCTTTTGTTCTCTGGGTGCATACTTGATTGCCTTGTTCCTAACTGCAATCATTTTGTGTACTCAAAGACCAATGGGAAATGCTGCCGAAATTTTGTCAAGTATAAGATATGAGAATTAAGGAATGACTATTATACGAGTTCTGAAAAAGTTTTTCCTCGAATGGGATAGGGTCATACCATTTAAAGAAAGAGAGCGGTTGTAAGAATGTCGTGCTGCTGAAATTGTCATTTTTTTTGACATGCAGTAGATGGAATTTTTTCCTTCGAATCGTAGTTGGATGTACGATAGGTTGTATCCGGGAAGAGGGGGTTTGAAACAATCTTTTTGCAATGGGATTGATCACTTCGTTCAAGTCACAATGGCACACGAAGATTTCGAAATTAATGGAGGGATTAGATGTCCGTGCCTTAAATGCGATTGCAGAAAGATCAAGAGCCCAGGTGAGGTCATGCTGCACCTGCAGAGAGTTGGATTTATGCCTAATTACTGCATTTGGACTAGACATGGTGAAGAGTTGCCTCGGGTTAAATTAGGGGTTGGCGATAATTGCACAGGTGCTTCAAGCAATTGCGTAGATACGGGATATGGTGAGCAGATTGAATTGATGCAAGATATGGTTTGTGATGCCTTGGGGGTCAACGTATCATTCGAGGAGCCACAGTATGATGACACAGATGAACTTCCAAATGAGACTGCACAAAGATTTTATAATCTCTTGTTAGAAACAAATAAGCCGTTGTTTGAAGGGTCTGCCGACTCTAAGTTATCAATGTGTGTGAGACTTTTAGCTCTCAAGTCCAACTGTGGTGCTACGGATGTGTGCTTGGATCTCGTAACGAAGATGATGTTGGACTCGTCACCTATCAGAGATGGTTTGCCAAAAAGTTATTACGAGGCTAAAAGCTTAGTGTCCAAATTGGGGTTGGAATCTAAAAGGATTGATTGTTGTGTGAGAGGGTGTATGTTATATTACGACAATGAATTTGGTAAAAACGATAGCGCGCTGGTTGAATGCAAATTTTGTGGTGAGCCAAGGTATATGTCACATACTGATAATGGGAAGGGTAGACAAAAACCAGTTCCACGGAAGGCAATGTTTTATTTGCCAATTATTCCAAGGCTGCAGAGAATGTTTGCGTCAACACAGACTGTAGACAAAATGACTTGGCACTATGAGAATAAAAGCACTTCAGGTATGTTGCGATTTCCATGTGATGGTGAAGCTTGGAAGCACTTTGATCGTGTGAATCCCGAATTTGCAGCAGATCCACGTAATGTACGACTTGGCTTATGCTCTGATGGTTTTACCCCATATGTTCAATCAATGGTGAAACCTTATTCTTGCTGGCCAGTTATTGTTACCCCATACAATCTTCCTCCTGATATGTGCATGTCTAAGCCCTATATGTTCTTGACTTGTATTATACCGGGTCCAGATAATCTAACAGATGGTATTGACATCTACTTACAGCCTCTCATTGACGATCTCAAAAGGTTGTGGAATGGCGTTGTGACTTATGATATTGCACGAAAGAAGAACTTTACAATGAGGGCAGCTCTTATGTGGACCATTAATGACTTCCCTGCATATGGCATGTTGTCTGGTTGGGGTACTCATGGTAAAATGGCATGTCCCCATTGCATGGAGCATACAAAGGCCTTTACCTTGAAATTTGGGGGGAAGAGTTCTTGGTTTGACTCACATCGCAGGTTTTTACCAGCAGATCATCCATTTAGACGGAATAAGAACGCCTTCAAGAAGGGGGAAGTTGAATTAGATGGCCCGCCCCCGAGGTTGACATCCGAACAGATTTTTACCAGAGTTATGGATCTGCCAAAAATCACAGATTTTGGTGAATTGGATCGATTTAAAGGATATGGACAATGGCACAATTGGACTAAAAGAAGTATTTTTTGGGATTTGCCGTATTGGAAAGATAATTTATTGAGACACAACCTTGATGTTATGCACATTGAGAAGAACTTTTTTGACAATGTTTTTCTCACAGTGATGAACGTTAGAGGAAGAACGAAAGACAATGATAAGGCCAGATCGACTTACCACTTTATTGTGAAAGGACTTGCATTTGACTACTCAATCGAATGGGAAAACCCTGAAACCCAAAGCCTGTTACTCTTTAACTGTTGAGGAAGCTAGGTCGATGCAGCCGGTGGATAAAAGAACTTCGAATGCCAGGCGGTTATTCTTCTAATTTGACAAGATGTCTTTGATGTGAACAAAGGAACTATGATTGGGATGAAAAGCCATGATTGTCATGGATTCATGGAGTGTTTACTTCCTATTGCATTTAGTTCCCTGCCGTCAAATATTTTAAATCCACCTACAGAACTCAGGCAATTTTTTAAAGAGTTGTGTTACGCAACATTGAGAGAGGATGATCTTATCAAGATGGAGCAGAACATACCAGTCATTCTTTGTAAGTTGGAGAGAATATTTCCCCCTGGTTTCTTTGACTCTATGGAACATCTCCCAGTGCATCTTGCACATGAAGCTAGGCTTGGTGGACCTGTTCAATACAGATGGATGTATCCATTCGAAAGGTAATATAATCAAATATTCTTTAAAATAATTATTCACTGCCTCGGGTTAAATGTTGAAATGTTGATCACCAACCTTGTTATTCTCAGAGATTTATGGGTGACTCAAAACGGTCGGTGAAAAATAAGGCCAGGGTTGAAGGATCTATTTGTGCAACTTACTTACACCGTGAGACAATTCATTTCTATTCCCATTATTTTACGAACTTCATGCTGACACCAACAAATAATAGGAATGAAATAGAAATTGAAAGTGAAAGACACCTGCTGGCCTTATCAGTGTTTTGCCTTCCCGGTCGTCATGCTGGAAAGGAGCTGAAGCCCTGGTTAACGGGAGAAGATTGGAAGTCAGCACACGTTCACGTGTTGATCAACTGTGCCGAAGTATCACCATATCTTACGTATGTATCATTTTGACCACTTTCAATTTCTTTAGTCCACAACTATTCATGATCATTTGTTTGATAATGACTTGTTCAGGGCATTCTTGTTAACTAAGCCCACAAGCGAACAAGACTCTTCTGCCTATATTCATGAATATTTTCCAACGTGGTTTATGAGCCAGGTATGTATTTTTAGTCCTATTTCAACTATTTGTTGTTTGAAAATACAAAAGATTGTTTGCAAAAAGGAACCATAAATCACTTGTGCATGTGTATACGCAGGTGTATAGCGAGTCAGAATCGCCCATAATCGAACACTTGAGAAATTTATCTCATGGTCCTAAATCACGTGTAAAAGAATGGCACACGTATTTCGTAAACGGTTACAAATTTCAAACCCAGTCAAAAACAGAGGGGAAAAAAACAGTTAACAGCGGAGTTTATGTAAAAGGTGCCACAGATGGAGGTGAAGACGACTTCTACGGCGTGATTCAACATATATATGAGCTGGCGTACAATACTTTAGACTATACTAAAAGAATAGTGCTATTTTATTGTAATTGGTTTGATCCGTCAAGTAGAGGCACAAGAATGGATCGCAAATAGAATACTGCTGACATATGCAAGAGCAGAAGATACTAAATGTTTGATCCGTTTATCATAGCACAACATGTAAGACAGGTGTATTATGTCCCTTATCCGTCAACTCGAAGGGACAAACAAGGTTGGTGTGTTGCAATAAAGACAAAACCAAGGGGTCGCATTGAAGCAGATGATCCACAGGAAGAAGTGGCTTATCAAGTGGATGAGATGTCTCATGTCAACGTAGTAAACGAAGTTGAACCCATTTCTCGACTACGTGACGATCCAATCACATATGAAGATGTAAATGGAGATGAGGAATTAAATGAAGAAGTGGCAGAACCATCAAGATCTGAAGACGATGTCGAAGCAGAGTGGGCAGAATAAATTTGTTTAACTTTTTACAATTAGAGAATTTAATGTCTAACAACATATTTTATTTTGTCAGTTATTTTCATATAACTTGTTTATTTTTGGGAATTCATTTTTAATATTGTTATGTTTAAATATAATATTTCATGACTGTTATTATTGAATTGATCTATAGACATATATGGCATCAGGAGGTTCAGGCTCCAACCCCCTCGACCACCCAGTAGTGGTCAACGGAAGGGGAAGGGCATCGCTGTCGACCCCCCTCGTCGTCGGAGGCCGAACATTATTAGGATTGATGATGCTGGCTATGCGATGTTGTCATCCACACAAATGGCCCAGATACATCTACGCCTACACAGGCTCCAGCGAGTTCGGCCCCTACGCAGCCTACGTCACATTCGGCACCTACACAGCATGCAGGACCTTCTGCATCGACACCTATTTACATGATGCCCACCCCAGGGTTCCAGCAGACACTTGCCGCTTCTTCCTCTCATTTTGTGTCTGAGACGGTGCCCGACACTCATGTGTCCGATTATGAGGGTAGTGCGGGCCAGGCACCTGATCAGACCGGGGTTCAGCAGGACGAGGAGGTTGAGCAGCAGCAGGATGAGCATAAGGTCGTTGATGATATTCAGATGCTGCATGATGGCCGAGTTGCTATCAGGCCAGCTGGTAGAGGGTGAGTATGTAGGTTGAATACACATTTTTGCCCCTTATCTTTTTTTAGTTTTCAATTTCGTCCCTTATCTTTTTTTAGTTTTCATTTAAGTCCCTTAAACTTAAAAAATCACATCAATTTCGTCTTTTCTGTTTAATTATTCATTTTTTCTTAGACGAATCACCATCTAACACGTGGCAGAAAAATAAAATAAAACAAACTGCCACGTGTAAGATGGTATCTCGTCTAAGACAAAAAAAGAATAATTAAAAAGAAAGGGCGAAATTGAAGTAATTTTTGTAACTTAATGGACTTAAATGAAAACTAAAAAAAAAGATAAGGGACGAAAATTACAATTTAACCTATATTTTTTTAACTTGTTTGGTATGTTGTTATTGTTTAGGTTCCTTCCGTCAAAGCCAGCTGCGAAGGCTATCACAGAAGTAATTGAGCAAAATTACCACTATTGGCCCACCTGGGACGCTGACTGGATGAGGGGAGGCACATGTTCAATTCTTTCAGAGTAAGTTGTTTATTTTTTTTTGTTGCGTATTATTTTTTTATTTCATGAATTTCAATTATTTTTAATAACGTATTATATTCATACAGGAGAGGGTTTCTTGGAAGGAAGAGCAGGAGGAGCAGATCAAGAAGAACTTTCATATGAAGGCTTCCCACCGCCTATCTGATATGCTTAGAGATGCCAACCTCAATGGGCAGCCCACTTGGATAGGAGATGAGCTCTGGCAGCAGCTGCAAGCACACTGGAACTCCCCTGAGTTCAAGGCGGTAAGCGAGAAGGCGAAGAAGAATAGAGCCTCTGAAAAGGGTGGGAGCTTGCATACTAGAGGTTCGGTCAGTCAGGCGCAGCACGCAGCTCGACTTGTACGTTTTATATTATTATTATTATTATTATTATTGTTGTTGTTATTATTTAGTTAAGCTTTTTTTATTAAATAATTACAGTCTCAGCGGTTGAAAAGGGAGGTTCAGTTGTACGAGCTCCATCGTGCAACTCATATTAGGAAAGGTACCAGTGAT
Organism: Calophaca sinica; assembly: GCA_037113605.1. Classification (NCBI taxonomy): domain Eukaryota; kingdom Viridiplantae; phylum Streptophyta; class Magnoliopsida; order Fabales; family Fabaceae; genus Calophaca; species Calophaca sinica. The sequence goes on from CM073736.1 coordinate 93,111,467, forward strand.
TTTGTAGATGAACGGTCGAGGCGGACCCAGGTAATTATAAAACATAATAAATAGTTTTTTAACAATGTTTATATTATTTTATTACAATAAAAATTGACTAATTTGTTTATGTTTGACAGGAGGAGTTTGAGGCGAGGATGTCTCAGGTTAGATCTCAGACATCGTCATGTTCCCGTCTCGAGCCCGTGAGGATCCAGCTGCATCGCTGATGGTTTGGGCAGATGTTGTTGGCGGCAAGAAGAAGGGTCGCCTATACGGTGCTGGCGACCTTGCCAGCAACTACAAGAAAGGGGCCCGTTGCCTCTCCATTGGAGAGTCGTCCAGCAGTGGTGCTGTCGCGGATGAGCGGGAGATAGCAGAGTTAAAGCGGGCCATGGCCGAGCAGCAGCGGTTGGCGGCCGAGCAGCAGTGGATCGCGGCCCAAGCCCGGCGAGGAGGCTCGCCGGACGAGCCGCCATGTTGGCGAGTCTTTGCGGCGACAGGAGGATCTGTACCATTTGCTAGCTCGCGAGCCGCCTCCTCCACCGCCTCCGCCTCCGCCTCATAGTACTGGTGATCATGTCGATGATGCAGATGGTGATCATGATCAGGACTATCAGGACTATTAGTTATGTTTGTATCGATATTTTTTTATATTTCCAGATATCTTTTTTATTACTGTTTTGTTCGTCGAATTTTTTTATTTATTTGTTACGTTTCTTTTTTTTAATTTGTTTTATAGTTTACGTTATCGCATCGCATTTTTAAATACAGGAATAAATTAATAATTAAATGTAACAACTAGTAATCGTTAATTAAATGGATAAATAAATTAAATTGATTACAGAAATTAAAATTAAATAATTTAAAAAATTAAATAATTTTTTTAATAAAAATTTAAACAATTTTCAATTCAAAAAAAAATTTTAAGTTCGGCCTTACCGACGGTCATGGCCGTCGGAAATGTCAATTGTTGTAGACTCGGCATTACCGACGGGTTAAAGCCATCAGAACATACCGAACGATTATACCGACGGGCTAAAGCCGTCGGAACTTACCGAACGATTATACCGACGGGTTAAAGCCGTCGGGAATTACCGAACGATTATACCGACGGGGCAAAGCCGTCGGTACGCATTTGCGACGCGCTTTTTACCGACGGATATCAGCCCGTCGGTAATCCGTTGGAATTTTTGGAATACCGCGACAGCATTTGTGGATTACCGACGGCTTTTGGCCGTCGGTAATCCCGCGATTTCTTGTAGTGATTTTGTTATTTGTAATGGATGGATTGGATGAATTTTTTTATGGATGGATTGAATGGATGATGGATAAATTGATGACTTTGCCACCCCTAGTTCGAACCCACAATACCTTCAAATCCCCCTCCCCTATATATAAGGCTTAAGTATGACTCTTATGCAAATATATATATAGGCCATATCTAATGAGAATGTCTTTTTTATGTGAGAGTGAGAATAGTAAATCTAGGCCATACAAACCATACATGGATGGCCAAAATTAAAAGTTAGTTAGAATTTAAAAAAGTCACATGCCAATTTAAAAAAGTCACATGACTTTTTTGTTTTAATATTAACCATTCATGATTGGATCTAATGGCTATGATTTGCTCCTCTCACTCTCGCATAAATAAGGCCCTCTCACTAGATATGTCCCATATATATATATATATATATATATATATATATACACCCCACTGCAATTACGGACAACATCCACATTTATTTGTAGCCGTCACGATTTATTTCCGATTTATTTCCTTGATGACGAATCATCTAGTAAGTACTTAGCTCAACCTTTGCCATGTTCAAATTAATATGTGAAGGTATTTTGTGGTGCCTCTCCAAGTGGAAATGTAACAAGGACGTGATATGATATGCTTGTTTAGATTCTGCTAGCTTCCTCTCCCTCGAGAAGTCGCTTTCTACATCAAAGCTTTGGATTTGCACTTCAATGTTGAAGATGACCTTTGATGTCAAAAGCTATAACTCTTTCCTATTCTTCATAATCAATAACATGATCAAGTATATGTGTGAGTAAACAGCTTAATTAAGCGCTCATAGGATAAGCACTTATAATATAAGCGTTAATGTATAAGTTATTTCCATAATCAAAGAGAAAATATAGTCAAATTATTTTCATAAAAATTATAAACTGTTTTCATAAGCTATCCTGAATAGTTTATCAAAATAAGCTGAAAATAACTTATGGACATGTCATAAGTTATTTCTATGAGTTCTCTTAAACACTCTGATGAATGTTTATGGCAATAAATAAGCCCACATAAGCTCTCATAAGCCAATCCAATCACGCCCTAAGAGTTGAAAATCGTGGCATTATTTTAGTCTAAAAGGTTTCTTGCCACCATGTCCTCGAATAGTTATTAATTAGGTCCTATGATTCTTTTATTGTTTTGGGAATCCTGATACTTTCAAGAGCTACATTAATACTATAACCGTAGAGAAGAAGCATTGCCATGAGGAAACTTGAAGCTAGAATCCAATGGTACATCATTTTAAGGAGAAAATAATGAAAAAAGTTTGCTAGCTTAATTGGTTAGCGCAATTTAACAAAATTTTCATAGTACGCAAATTAACTGCAATGTGGGATCCAGTTTTAAATTTCTAACTTAATTGGTTAGATCAATTTAACAAAATTTTCATAGTACGCCAATTAACTGCAATGTGGGATTCAGTTTGAAATTTGAATTCACAAGTTCATTAGCCAACCAATTTTTTTTATGAATCGGAGGCCCTAAGGCCAATGAACAATGGAACTACAAAGGCACATTACGAGGGCCAGCAATCCCTGCAATGACTTCGCCTAACTTTATTTAACTAAGTATGTCATTAATAATGATTAGTATTCAACCTTATTTGAATTTTCTAATGACAAATTGCGTGTAATAATCTGAGTTAAACCGTACACCTATAACTATAATAGGGAAAATTTTGCGTGCTGTAGGTAAATCATTTAGACTTAAATCACAATTATATGTGTTATATACATATCTGAATTATCCGTATTATATTATAGTTTATATATTTTGCGTGCAGACTACAACAAAATTAAACTTTTGGCGGCAATTGATATTATGTTTTTATTGGCAATTTCAAAGGCGATCCGCTTTTGGTCGGCATCCGTGGAGTCGGTAGCAGTTTTACCGACGACTAAAATGTAGAATAAATGTTGTTAAAGACTCACTTAATTGCCCAAAAAACAAAGTATTCCCTCCGTTCCTCTTTATACAATGCCGTTTAATGTTGTTTTATACAAACCAAGATAATCAATAAATTTGGTTGTTTTTTATGAAATTATTACTAGCTTTTTTTAATGTGATACCTTTAACCATTTATTACTCCATAAAACATATTTCTCTCTATGTAATAAATAATTAAGGGTATAATTGATAAACAAGTAATTAATGTAATCTTAAACTTTGAGAATGACAAGTAATTAGAAACAATTTTTTTTCTAAAAAATCGACATGTAAAAAAAAACGGAAGGAGTATTTTGAGTGATGAATTTAATGGCCACTAAATGTTACTGTTTCTTACTTGACATAATCATCTATTTAGTAGCCTCTGGTATTGCTGGTAAAAGGCTTTAGGCTTTCCATGGTAATACCAATTGCCGGTAAATGTTATACAATTTGTCATCTAATCTATGAACTATTTGATTAAGAATTTTAAATTACTATTATAATTGCTCCTAAAATAATTAGTAACATACGAATATTCCAAATAAATTATACTAAAATTAAATCTGAAAAAGTTGAATATATTTCATTAAATTCACAACAAAAACTAACATTTATAAAGTATACATCAACCATAAGCTTGCAAGTGCTCTGAACAAAATACACCCTACATCAATGCTCAAACTAATGTCATTCTAAGCAAAATAACAAAATACAAAGTTATGACAACCATTAAGTTTTTTAGCAAATTGTTTTTATAAAACTCAAAACAGAACCAACTCGATAAGGAACAGGTTGGTTAAGATCGATTCATCGGGCCCACTATTTTTTAAAATTTTAAAATCTGTAAAAATATTTATACATTTTTAGACATTTTTAAAACGTTGAAATTTCAAAATAGTACCCAAAATTCACACAAAAATAACACATACCATTACCAATTTTTATATGAAAAAAATTATAGCAATAAAAAAACCATAAATCATTAGATTATCCCTAATTTTTTGAATCCTTAGAGTTAGAAAGTGGAAAGTGGTGAGGTAGGTCTATGCAAGAAGGGAATTTGTGGTGGGTTGACAGCTAACAGTAGCTCAACCATGAAGAGGAGTGACATGGGTAACAACCCAACAATGTTGGGAAAAGGAACCACTGTCTACGGTGGTAGTGGTCACGCGCCCAGGTAGAAATGATGATCTGAGATTGCGCCGCAAACTGAAGGTCAGAGGAGATGGCGAATGCAAAAGGAGATTGGATTGTGAAATTCAAAGTGAACGTTAGATCTGAGAAGTGAATTAGAGATGGAGTTCAGCGTTCTCTTTTGTGGCTTCATATTTTGTTCTCCTTTGTGACTTGATGTTCTGTTTTGGAACTCAACCTTCTCCTTTGTGAATCAGAGATGAACCCTAGGAAAAATGTTTTGCTGCTTGATATTGTAGCGACTGATGAAACGGGGAATAGGAATTCTCAGGAAGAGGTTGAAACAAGTGATGAGTTATGCGAGGATGAAGTTTCAAAAGGAAGAAACAAATTAGGGCTTGGGAAAAGTAAATTTTTTTTAGAATGAAGATGGTGATTTTTTAGAAACAAGGTATATCGAAGTACTAATAGTAAGTGACTATTTAAAAAAAAACTAAATATAGTGGTTTGGTTTGGGTATCGGATTATTAATCTTGAAACTCATGAGCCTGTTATCCGACCAATAGAGGCCGAGTTTATTTGGTTTGGTTCGAGTTTGACTCGAACATGGGAAAAAATTGAACCAATTAAATTGGTTTGAATTGGATTTTTTGGTTCGTTGGGTTATAGGTTTGGGTCTTACACCCGTTAATTAGGGAGTATTGTTTTTTGGAAGTTTATGAAGTAATATAGTAGAACCAAAACTAGGTAAACTTATTATTCTCTGTGTTAGTATGTAGTAAAGACAATCAACTCTTCATAAATCTCATCATTTATAAGCAAGAATCCTGCAAACTTTAGGAAATTTTTTTAACTAGAGTGATCCTTGCATGTGGACATATCAATTTCAATGTGAAGGTAACTTAAATTTTGAAAGCTCTGTGTGGTTAGGTAACTTAGGTAATACAAATATGCATGCCAAGTGTTTGTGAAAATACACTCACTCTATTGTTGGTTAAAATCAGTGTTTTTATGGGCTTAAATTGAACTATTTTTCGAATTCAATTGTCCAATTTGTTGCTACTGTGTTCTCAGAAAGCTGCTGCTAGACATAGACACATTAATCTTGAAGGTCTCCAGTGACGGGTTTTTGATGCCAAGGGCCAGCTGGGTAAGCAGTTTTTGCATGTTCCTGTTTAACCTGTGGTGGTATATTGGAAAAAACAGGGGATGCAAACAACAACCCCTTTTCTTGATCCACAATACAAAGCAATTGCCTAATCTCCACATGTTTAAATTTCAACTCGAGCGCAGCTAAAAAATGTGTGCCAAAAGTACAAATCGATTAGCAATTTGGGTTTTTCATAAAAGTGTTTGTGTTTAGCCTGAACCACCCCACACTTATGTTGGTTTCCGAGTTCCCGAACTAAAATCTTAAGCCCTCCTTCGATTCAACCCTTGCTTGTACACTCCATCTCTTTATTTCTCTCTCTCTCTTCCTTCCATTTTAAATTATTATTATACACCGTTCATAACTCAAGAGAGGCTAACTTTTTATATTTCTAATTTTTTGCGAATAGGAAGATCGACCAAAGAAACATAGGCAAAAATGAAGATGGTAACCAATTTCAACGTGAAGGTAACATAAATTTTGAAAGCTCTGTGTGGCTAGGTACTTAACTTAGGTAATACAAATATGCATGCCAAGTGTTTGTGACAATGCACTCACTACAAGAAATAGCGGGATTACCGACGGCGTCGGTAATAAAAAAATTTCGACGGATTACCGACGGCCTAATGTCGGTGGGTAAACTGCGCGTCGCAAATACGTACCGACGGCTTTAACCCGTCGGTAAATTTTCGACGGTTTTCTCCGACGGTTTTAACCCGTCGATAATTCCGATGACATTTCCGACGGCTTTAACCCGTCGGTAAGTTTCCGACGGCTTTTCCGACGGTTTTAACCCGTCGATAATTCCGATGACATTTCCGACGGCCATGACCGTCGGTAAATCCGAACTTTAAATTTTTTTTGAAAATTGTTTAAATTTTTATTAAAAAATTATTTACTTTTTTAAATTATTTAATTTTAATTTCTGTAATCAATTTAATTTATTTATCCATTTAATTAATGATTACTAGTTATCACATTTAATAATTAATTTCTTCCTGTATTTAAAAATGTAATGCGATAACATAACTATAAAACAAATTAAAAAAAAGAAACGTAACAAATAAATAAAAAAATTGATTTAACAAAACAAAGAATAAAAATATCCGAAAATATAAAAAATATCGATACAAACATAACTAATAGTCACGATAATCATGATCATGATCACTATCTACATCATCGACATGATCACCAAGATTATGAGGCGAGGCGAGGCGGTGGAGGAGGCGGTGGCGAGCTAGCAAATGGTACAGATCCTCCTGTCGCCGCCGCAAAGACTGAGCCAACATGGTAGCCGTCCGGCGGGCCTCCTCTTGGACGGCCGCAATCCGCCGCCGCCGGCCGCTAATCGCCGCCGCTCGGCCATGGCCCGCTTCAACTCTGCTATCTCCCGCTCATCCGCGGCAAAGACGATCGCTGGATTTACTCTCCAGCAGAGAGGCAATGGCCACTTTTTGTAGTTCCGCAAGGTCGCCAAAGACCGTGATAAGCGACCTTCTTCTTGCCGCCAACAACATTCGCCCAAACCATCGGCGACGCACTGGATCCTTCTGGGCTCGAGACGAGGAACATGAGGATGTCCGAGATCTAACCTGAGACATCCTCGCCTCAAACTCTCCTCTGTCAAACATAAACAAATTAGTCAATTTTTATTGTAATAAAACAATATAAACATTGTTAAAAACTATTCATTATGTTTTATAATTACCTGGTTCGCCTCGACCACTCATCGACAAACTCACCAGTACCTTTCCTAATATGAGTTGCACGATTGAGCTCGTAATGAACCTCCCTTTGCAAATCACGAGACTGTAATTATTTAATAAAAAAAGCTTAACTAAATAATAATAATAATAATAATAATAATAATAATAATAATAATAATATAAAACATACAAGTCGAGCTGCGTGTTGCGCCTGACTGACCGAACCTCCAGTATGCAAGCTCCCACCCTTTTCAGAGGCTCTATTCTTCTTCGCCTTCTCGCTTACCGCCTTGAACTCAGGGGAGTTCCAGTGTGCTTGTAGTTGCTGCCAGATCTCATCTCCTATCCAAGTGGGCTGCCCATCGAGGCGGGCATCTCTAAGCATATCAGATAGGCGGTGGGAAGCCTTCATATGGAAGTTCTTCTTGATCTGCTCTTCCTTCCAAGAAACCCTCTCCTGTATGAATATAATACGTTATTAAAAATAATTGAGATTCATGAAATAAAAAAATAATACGCAACAAAAAAAAATAAACAACTTACTCTGAAAGAATTGAACATGTGCCTCCGCTCAGCCACCGTCAGCGTCCCCCAGGTGGGCCAATAGGTGTGGTAATTTTGCTCAATTACTTCCGTGATAGCCTTCGCAGCTGGCTTTGACGGAAGGAACCTAAACAATAACAACATACCAAACAAGTTAAAAAAATATAGGTTAAACTGTAATTTTCGTCCCTTATCCTTTTTTTTAGTTTTCATTTAAGTCCATTAAGTTATAAAAATTACTTCAATTTCGTCCTTTCTTTTTAATTATTCTTTTTTTGTCTTAGACGAAATACCATCTTACACGTGGCAGTTTGTTTTATTTTATTTTATTTTTCTGCCACGTGTCAGATGGTGATTCGTCTAAGAAAATATGAATAAATAAACAGAAAAGACGAAATTGATGTGATTTTTGAAGTTTAAGGGACTTAAATGAAAACTAAAAAAAGATAAGGGACGAAATTGAAAACTAAAAAAAAGATAAGGGGCAAAAATGTGTATTCAACCTACATACTCACCTCTACCACCTGGCACGATAGCAACTTGGCCATCATGCGAGATCTGAATATCATCAACGACCTCCCGCTCATCCTATCGCCGCCAACCTCCTCGTCTGCTTGAACCCCGGTCGATCAGGTGCCTGGCCCACACTATACTCCTGATCGGACACATGAGTGTCGGGCACCGTCTAAAACACAAAATGAGAGGAAGAAGCGGCAAGTGTCTGCTGGAACCCTGGGGTGGGCATCATGTAAATGGGTGTCGATGCAGAAGGTCCTGCATGCTGTGTAGGTGCCCAATGTGACGTAGGCTGCGTAGGGGCCGAACTCGCTGGAGCCTGTGTAGGCGTAGATGTATGCGGACGCTGTGTGGATGACAACATCGCATAGCCAGCATCATCAATCCTAATAATGTTCGGCCTCCGACAACGAGGGGGGTCGACAGCGATGCCCTTCCCCTTCCGTTGACCACTACTGGGTGGTTGGGGGGGTCGGAGCCTGAACCTCCTGATGCCATATATGTCTATAGAGCAATTCAATTATAACAGTCATGAAATATTATATTTAAACATAACAATATTAAAAATGAATTCCCAAAAATAAACAAGTTATATGAAAATAACTGACAAAATAAAATATGTTGTTAGACATTAAATTCTCTAATTGTAAAAAGTTAAACAAATTTATTCTGCCCATTCTGCCCACTCTGCTTCGGCATCGTCTTCAGATCTTGATGGTTCTGCCACTTCTTCATTTAATTCCTCATCTCCATTTACATCTTCATATGTGATTGGATCGTCACGTAGTCGAGAAATGGGTTCAACTTCATTTACTACGTTGACATGAGACATCTCATCCACTTGATAAGCCACTTCTTCCTGTGGATCATCTGCTTCCATGCGACCACTTGGTTTTGTCTTTATTGCAACACACCAACCTTGTTTGTCCCTTCGAGTTGACGGATAAGGGACATAATACACCTGTCTTACATGTTGTGCTATGATAAACGGATCAAACATTTGGTATCTTCTGCTCATGCATATGTCAACAGTATTATATTTGCGATCCATTCTTGTGCCTCTACTTGACGGATCAAACCAATTACAATAAAATAGCACTATTCTTTTAGTATAGTCTAAAGTATTGTACGCCAGCTCATATATATGTTGAATCACGCCGTAGAAGTCGTCTTCACCTCCCTCTGTAGCACCTTTTACATAAACTCCGCTGTTAACTGTTTTTTTCCCCTCGGTTTTTGACTGAGTTTGAAATTTGTAACCGTTTATGAAATACGTGTGCCATTCTTTTACACGTGATTTAGGACCATGAGATAAATTTCTCAAGTGTTCGATTATGGGCGATTCTGACTCGCTATACACCTGCGTATACACATGCACAAGTGATTTAGGGTTCCTTTTTGCAAACAATCTTTTGTATTTTCAAACAACAAATAGTTGAAATAGGACTAAAAATACATACCTGGCTCCTAAACCACGTTGGGAAATATTCATGAATATAGGCAGAAGAGTCTTGTTCGCTTGTGGGCTTAGTTAACAAGAATGCCCTGAACAAGTCATTATCAAACAAATGATCATGAATAGGTGTGGACTAAATAAATTGAAAGTGGTCAAAAGTATACATACGTAAGATATGGTGATACTTGACACGCTTGATCAACACGTGAACATGTGTCGACTTCCAATCTTCTCCGTTAACCAGGACTTCACTCCTTTCCAAAGATGACGACCGGAAGGCAAAACACTGATAAGGCCACGGGTGCCTTTCACTTTCAATTTCTATTTCATTCCTATTATTTGTTGGTGTCAAAGATGAAGTTCATAAAATAATGGGAACAGAAATGAATTGTCTCACGGTATAAGTAAGTTGCACAAATAGATCCTTCAACCCTGGCCTTATTTTTCACCGACCGCTTTGAGTCACCCATAAATCTACTGAGAATAACCAGGTTGGTGATCAACATTTCAACATTTAACCCGGGCGATGAATAATTATGTTAAAGAATATTTGATTATATTACCTTTCAATGGATACATCCATCCGTATTGAACCGGTCCACCGAGCGTAGCTTCATGTGCAAGATGCACCGGGAGATGTTCCATAGAGTCAAAGAAACCAGGGGAAATATTCTCTCCAACTTACAAAGAATGACTGTATGTTATGCTCCATCTTGATAAGATCATCGTCTCTCAATGTTGCGGAACACAAATCTTTAAAAATTGGCCGAGTTACGTAAGTGGATTTAAAATATTTGACTACAGGAACTAAATGCAATAGGAAGTAAACACTCCATGAATACATGACAATCATGGCTTTTCATCCCAATCATTGTTCCTTTGTTCACATCAGACATCTTGCCAAATTAGAAGAATAACCGCCTGGCATTCAAGTTCTTTTATCCAATCGGCAGATCGACCTAGCTTCCTCAACAGTTAAAGAGTAACAGGCTTTGGGTTTCGTGGTTTTCCCATTCGACCGAGTCGCCAAATGCAAGTCCTTTCGCTACAAGAAAGTGGTAAGTCGATCGCCTTATCATTGTCTTTCGTTCTTCCTCTAACGTTCATCATCGTGAGAAAAACATTGTCAAAAAGTTCTTCTCAATGTGCATAACATCAAGGTTGTGTCTCAACAAATTATCTTTCCAATACGGCAAATCCCAAAAATACTTCTTTTAGTCCAATTGTGCCATTGTCCATATCCTTCAAATCGATCCAATTCACCAAAATCATGATTTTTGGCGGATCCATAACTCGTAAAAATCTGCTCGGATGTCAACCTCAGGGCCATCTAATTCAACTTCCCCTTCTTGAAGGCGTTCTTATTCCGCCTAAATGGATGATCTGGGTAAAAACCTGCGATGTGAGTCAAACCAAGAACTCTTCCCCCAAATTTCAAGGTAAAGGCCTTTGTATGCTCCATGCAATGGGGACATGCCATCTTACCATGAGTACCCCAACCGCACAACATGCCATATGCAGGAAGTCATTAATGGTCCACATAAGAGCTGCCCTCATTGTAAAGTTCTTCTTTCGTGCAACATCATAAGTCACAATGCCATTCCACAACCTTTTGAGATCGTCGATGAGAGGGTAAGTAGATGTCAATACCATCTGTTGGATTATCTGGACCGTGATAATACAAGTCAAGAACATATAGGGCTTAGACATGCACATATCGGGAGGAAGATTGTATGGGGTAACAATAATCGCCAAGAAGAATAAGGTTTCGCCGTTGATTGAACATATGGGGTAAAACCATCGAGCATAAGCCAAGTCGTACATTACGTGGATATGCTTTGCAAATTCGGGATTCACACGATCAAAGTGCTTCCAAGCTTCACCATCACATGGATGTCGCAACATACCAAGTGCTTTTATTCTCACAAAGGTGCCAAGTCATTTTGTCTGCGATGCGTGTTGACGCAAACATTCTCTCGCAACCTTGGAATAATTGGCAAATAAAACATTGCCTTCCGTGGAACCGGGTTTTTATCTACCCTTCCCATTATCGAGATGTGACATATACCTTGGCTCACCACAGAATTTGCATTCAACCCAAGCGCTTATCGCTTTTACCAAATTCATTGTCGTAATATAACATACACCCTCTCACACAACAATCAATCCTTTTAGATTCCAACCCCAATTTGGACACTAAGCTTTTAGCCTCGTAATAACTTTTTGGCAAACCATCTCTCGATAGGTGACGAGTCCAACATCATCTTCGTTCACGAGATCCAAGCACACATCCGTAGCACCACAGCTTGGACTTGAGAGCTAAAAGTCTCACACACATTGATAACTTAGAGCTCGGCAGACCTTCAAACAACGGCTTATTTGTTTCTAACAAGAGATTATAAAATCTTTGTGCGCCTCATTTGGAAGTTCATCTGTGTCATCATATCGTGGCTCCTCGAATGATACGTTGACCCCAAGGCATCACAAACCATATTTTGCATCAATTCAATCTGCTCACCATATCCCGTATCTACGCAATTACTTGAAGCACCTGTGCAATTATCGCCAACACCTAATCCAACCTGAGGTAACTCTTCACCATGTCTAGTCCAAATGCAGTAATTAGGCATAAATCCAACTCTGCAGTGCAAAGATGACCTCTCCTGGGCTCTTGATCTTTCTGCAATCGCATTTAAGGCACGGACACCTAATCCCTCCATTAATTTCGAAATCTTCGTGTGCCATTGCGACTTGAACGAAGTGATCAATCCCATCGCAAAAAGATTGTTTTAAACCCCCTCTTCCCGGATACAACCTATCGTACATCCAACTACGATTCGAAGGAAAAAATTCCATCTTCTGCATGTCAAAAAAAAATGACAATTTCAAAGAAGACGACATTCTTACAACCGCTCTCTTTCTTTAAATGGTATGAATCTATCCCATTCGAGGAAAAACTTTTTCAGAACTTCGTATAATAGTCATTCCAGTAATTCTCATATCTTATACTTGACAAAATTTAAGAAGATTTCCATTGGTCTGAGTACACAAAATGATCGCAGATAGGAACAAGGCAATCAAGTATGCACCCAGAGAACAAAAGGAAATGAATCTAACCGAAATTTCATCAAATATCAAGATACGAGAATCAAGCAACAACTATTATACAAGTAAAGAAAAAGTTTTTTCCCAAACTGTCCGACTTGGACAATTCAAGGTTCAATATACAATGAACACGTGGTATCTAAAAGAGTACACGCACTCAATAATATATTGAACCTCAAACGGGAAGCTAAGGCTTTTCTCCGATACTAATAACAACAATCAAACATCCATTTCATCAATAATTAAAAAGTAACATGTTGAAAGTTGACATCCTCTTAAAGGATAGAATTAAACAAGCATACCGACGGCAAGGGAAGCATAAATCCTTTTAACAATTTTTGTTTTCATAGTGGTTTGGCTTGGTATATGCCATGCAATTAGAGCTCCTATATGGTCACATCTACCATACATCCTAATCCATTAATTGGCCAAAAAACAATCATTTTCTGCTTCTGAGCTAAAAACTAGGCTAGCACCAGAATCTACTACATTAACCAAGGCAGTTGATGGTATCTCTAAACAACATAAAATTGGTTACTTTATTATTTTTTTAAAAAATAAGATCATCACATAATTAAATTCATCAAATATAGGATTTTAATAGTTTATAATTAGTGTCTGATACGATTAATTTGGGAATCAATTTCATCGGACGAATTCATGTCTTTGTGTAATAATATGTCTTTCATATGTTAAATTTTTTAGTTTAATAAACGTTGTTTGTATTTACAGTATAGTATATAGTTATAATCTGTAAATATTTTGGAGATTAATATGGTTACTATCTCAATATAAATTAGTTTCTATAAGTATAGCGAGACGTAGCATGAACATAGGATCAGAGATTCACTTACTGAAATTGAGTTTATGTGTTGCTTGCTAAATGAATAATCTACATGCTACCTTACTCTAACATAAAATATACATCAAACAAAATTCCCTCTGTGGAGAGAACTATACATTACTTCAACATAAAACATCCTTTGTTAGCCAAAACACACATCACCTCAAAATTTTCTCTCTGGAGAGAACTATGAAGCAAATCAAATAAATATGTCGGTGTGGGGGTCAACAGCCAACCCTTTTCCACCCAATGAGTCAACCGACATTTCGTTAGAGTGCATACCTAATTCTCAGAACAAGAGAGTGTCCACGTCCTTCGATGTGAGTGGCAGTCTCGGAGCAATGCCGTGGCCTCGAACTAAAAATACAGAAAAAACATTGAAAATTTTAACTAACAAGCTACCAAATAGCAATCAACAAAAATGAGCAGGATGCCAACCAAACAACAATCATGTTATAAAATAATTCCAAATAAACCCCAAGTAAGCTTTTTTGCTTTCACTATTTTTATCAAATCATGAATTCTCAAAAGCTATTTAACCTCCTCATGTAAAACATATAATAGAGCATAATAGAGTGGTGGTTGCGAACAATCGTTGAAACGTTGGAATAATTGGAACTTAGGCTTAACACAAAAATTAAATAGAAAAGCACAAATGTAAAGACATACATCATATATTATCCTAATACATTTATCCAATTAAAATGTTAAAGCAATCAAATACTAATGTACATAACATGCATAATATAAAATAGAGGCTAGCTAGTGGCGGCTCCTTGAGGGTCCCCAGACACAAATGGGGCGGTAGAATCCTCCGAAGGGGTCGATGGAGTGTAATCTGCTGCGGTGGGAGAATATTTTGGCGTGGACGGAGTGTAATCCTCTCCGATTGGAGAATACTCCGGTGAGGTCGGAGTGTAATCCTCTCCGATTGGAGAATACTCCGGTGTGGATGGAGTATACTCCAAGATCTCATCGTCATCGCTGGAGACCTGAACGATGTATGTCCCTCGATGAGCATCACCAGTAGCTACAGGCCTCCTGGGATCACCATGCTGGTTCATCAAATCACGATCCTCAGCACGATCCTTAGTCCTGATGACAAAGCTATTTCGATACTCCCTCGCAGACATCATCGGCCTCCTGGAAGGCATAGGAGGATCACGATGGCGAGCATCGCGATCCTCAATCATCACAAAGCTATTCCGATACTCCCTTGTAGACATCATCGGCCTCCTGGAAGCCCTACCTCGACCACGGTTTCAATCTAAAGACATTGTCTGTTTGTTGTCAACATTGGTCAGTCATGAGCATATAAACTGAAAATAATCGAATTACAACAAAACGAACAAAGGCATAGGTTTGCAGTATTTAAGACTTTATTCCAATATTTTTTTCAATATTTTTTTTCAAATCATGATGCTAACCGAGCAGGATGCGCCAACTAGAATTATTTTTTTTTCCCTTCTAATTAGCATGCTTAAGACAAACTTTTAACCTTGGACATAATATAAGTATCCTAAACTTTTAAAACAACTAACAATCCACAAAATCAATAAGAGTAGAGCAACCGTCAAACAACTAACAATCCACAAAATCAATAAGAGCAGAACAACCATCAAACAACTAATAATCTCACGCAGTGCTACTCTTGCAAAGCTACTAAAACAAAAATCAAATACCAACAACAGGGAATACAAACAAACCTTAGTTCCCAAAATCACAGAACACAAAATTGGAGGTCAAGCCACAAAAGAATACCTGTGATGCATCAAAACCTTCAAAATCACGTCAAAAACCTTCAAATCACTTCAAGAACCTTCAATCGTTCTGAAACATCGAAAAGGAACACCAAATCAATTTGGGATTCGGAAGAAAAAACACGAACAAAGAAGGACAATAGAAACAGAGAATAGACGGTGGTGGCAGAGGTGACGGCAGACCACGGTCTTTGTGGAGGTGGCCGCGGAAGGTACTTGTGGAGGTGGTGGCGGGACGGTCTTTGTGGAGGTGGCGGCGGCGGGCTGATACGTGGAGGTGGCGGTGGATAGAGAGAGATGAGAGGCAGAGAGAGAGACGGACACGGTGGTGGTGGTGGTGGCAGAGGAAACGCGGTGGTGGTGGCGACTAAGACGTGGTGGTGTGGCGCGGGTGTGGTGGTGGTGGTGGAGAGAAAGAGTGAGAACGGTGAGAGAACGAGAGAGAATAGAGAAAATAGAGTGGTGGTGGTGGTGGCGGCCTGGTGGTGGTGTGGGCGTGGTGGTGGTGGCGGCATAGTGGTGGGGCGGAGGAAGAGAGGAAGTGAAAGAGAAGAGGGATGAAGATGGAGGAGAAAGGGAAGGTCCGCTTCGGTTATTATTGCGCGTGCAAGCGGCTTTTTACCGACGGTCTAGGCCGTCGATGGAAGCGTCGGCATTACCGACGGGTTTTTTAACTTACCGACGGTATAAGGCCGTCGGTATTTGAAAAATAGGCGCGAAAATGAAATATCTTTGAAATTACCGACGAGCATTGACCGTCGGTAAATCAGATTCCATTTACCGACGGACTTGTTGTTTTACCGACGGCTTGGCCGTCGGAAAATCCAACGTTTAACCGACAGTCTCTGACCGTCGGTATATGCCCGTCGGTAAATCCGAATTTTCTTGTAGTGACTTGCTCTATTGTTGGTTAAAATTAGTGTTTTTATGGGCTTAAATTGAATTATTTTTCGAATTCAATTGTCAAATTTGTTGCTATTGTGTTCTCAGAGAGTTGTCGCTGGACTTAGATGCATTAATCTTGAAGGTCTGTGATGGCGGGTTTTTGACACCAAGGGCTAGCTAGGCAAGCAGTTTTTCCCTATTCCTGTTTAACTTGGGGTGGTGTATTGGAAAAGACAGGGGATGCAAACAACAACCCTTTTTCATGATCCACATTAAGAAGCAAAGGCTCAATCTCCAGGTTTAAATTTCAACTTGAGCCCAGTTCAGAAAATGTGTGCAAAAAAAAAAATCGATTAGCAATTTGGGTTTTTCAAAGAATGTTTGTGTTTAGCCTAAACCAGTCCACAGTAATGTTGGTTTCTGAGTTCCCGGACTAAAATCTTAAGCCTTCATTCGATTCAACCCTTGCTTGTACACTCCATCTCTTTATTTCTCTCCCTTTTCCTTCCATTTTCAATCATTATTATACACCGTTCATAAATCGAGAGCGGTTACCTTTTTATATTTATAATTTTTGTGAATAGGAAGATCAACCAAGGAAATAGAGGCAAAAATGAAGATGGTAACCAATTTCAACGTGAAGGTAACTTAAATTTGAAAGCTTTGTGTGGTTAGGTACTTAACTCAGGTAATACAAATATGCATGCCAAGGGATTGTGAAAATGCACTTGCTCTGTTGTTGGTTATAATCAGTGCTTTTGTGGGCTTAAGTTAAACTATTTTTCGAACTCAATTGTCAAATTTTTTTCTATTGTGTTCTCAGAAAGCTGCCGCTAGACTTAGACGCATTAATCTTGAAGGTCTCCAGTGGCAGGTTTTTGACGCCAAGGGCCAGGTGAGTAAGCAGTTTTTGCCCGTTCCAATTTAACCTGTGGTGGTGTATTGGAAAAAAATAGGGTATGCAAACAACAATCCCTTTTCTTGATCCACGTTATGAAGTAGAGGCCCAATCTCCACATGTTTAAATGTCAACTCGAGCCCAGCTTAGAAAATGTGTGCCAAAAAAAACAAATTGATTAGCACTTTGGGTTTTCATAGAAGTGTTTGTGTTTAGCCTGAACCACTCCACACTCATGTTGGTTTCCGAGTTCCCGAAATAAAATCTTAATCCCTCCTTTGATTCAACCCTTGCTTGTACAATCGATTTCTTTATTTCTATCCCTCTTCCTTCCACTTTGCACTCGTGTTTAGCCTGAATCGCTCCACACTCGTGTTGGTTTCCGAGTTCCCGAACTAAAATCTTAAGCCCTCCTTCGATTCAATCCTTGCTTGTACACTCAATCTCTTTATTTTTGTCCCTCTTCCTTCCACTCCAGATTAATAGGAGTTAACATTTAGTTGTCTTTGATATGGAGAATCATGAATAAATAAAGGAGAAAAATAAAGAATATCTTTAAGAATTTTGTTTACATTAAAGGGTAGGTTCTAAAATGTTAATATTTCAAATCTTAATTCTCTTTCCTCTCTCATCCCTCAACAACAACATTCCTAATTATTCACATTTTCAAGATGTAGATAGTTGCTCTGAACTTGATATGCTCTTCAAGAATGCATTGTGGTTTCATAAAACAACAGATGATATATAATTACTTAACGTTCTTAGGTGCATCTTCCCCTGCAAGACCATGGAGTTTAGGCAATAAGTGAACTACTCTAGACCTACACTCAAATTGTATATCTACTTATAGATATTGTATGTAGAGAGATTGATGATGGGTACAATTAGGTTTATGGTTTACAAAAGTTAGTACTAGAATCACTATGAGAAGAACTATTGTCACTAATATGTACTTGATCTCCCACTAGAAATGCTTGTCTATTTTCCCTTGGTATTTAATGGAAAGTCCTACATATTTCATGATCAAAGGAAAACAAGTCACCATTATTAGATCTAGTCATGAAACATAGGATAAAATAAAACAATATACTACTAAAAATCGTTACAAAATCACCACAAAAAATTCACAGAAAATGAAACCAGTACCAAATGAATTTTAAAAATTATGGGACTAGAATAGTTAATCAAATTAACATTTTTGGTAAACTATGGTGCAGAGAAAATATTTCAAAAATATAAAAGGTGGTCTAACTTATGAAAATTGGCCAAAATCCACTAGGGTCTATGATCCTTGACAATCATCCTTGATCCTTGAATTCTTCTCTAGCACCCCTGTCAAGTTTCTAAGCAATCAGAGTTAGTGGAAAAACTTCCAAAAATTGCAGATATACCATATAACTACGAAACTCCTATCAAACAACAAAAATTAAGTTCATATGATTTCCACCCTACTCCTAACAACTATACTCTTATGAAATTTTGTCCTTTTTAGCATATGAACTGGCTACGGTTCATATCAAAATTGTATATCTAGATCTTAACTTTTATTTACCTTGGTTTGACTTAATTAGGACACCTACAACTCAAGATATGCTCAGGAAATGAAGTAATTCCTAAACATAAGATACAGAACCTCAAAGCCTTCAATTTTATTTTCACATAACAACCCTTGTTTTTCCAATTATGTAGACCGTTGCCACTTATGTGAACAAGTCTTTGATGTCAGATTTTTCCTTTGTTAATGTTGGTGTCAACAGCAACTAATGAAGCACCGTTAATGGTATTCGTATTTGGCATATTAAGACCATTTTTTGTTATTACTCAAGACCCTTTAAGCACCTTTAGCTGAAAACGGCCATCCTTAAAACTGAACCCGACTTCTTGCAAAGTACAATCTGACATATATCTTACTTTTGTCAGGATGTTCTCGGTTCCATTTGCAAATCTGTGTTTGACGGATCCGATTGCTGCCACTTTACGTGTTGTGTTATTTCTCATTATGACATGACACTTTCAAACAATTGGTATTCAAAGAACCAATGTTTATTCAGACACTTTTGGAATGAGCTCCATAAATCCATCACCCATTTAGGCCATCTTGACAATCTGCAACTATTAAGACATTTGCACTTTTATAACAGTCAGATGCTAAGGAAAAATATCCTTCTCTCCAATCTTGTAATTCTTCAAGGATTTTTTATTTGAATAGTCCTGCTTTAAGTGCCATTCTGTATGACATGGAAAACAATTAAACTTCAATTCAGTCTTGGATCTTGATAGATCCTTTCCTTTTTGCTCTCGCTTTTGTCCGAGTGTCTCCTTAGCTAAGGCTCTCTCCAGTCAGCTCACACTTATTCAAGAGTCAATGATTCTCTCACACAAATTAGAGTGTCTACAAGACTATGAAACGAACTGGAAAGTGAAAGAATTTAGAGCAATGCTCGATTTTTGTCTTCTATTTTACTTGATGTTCTCTAAGTCAAGAATCATCCTAATGTGTTCATCCATGTGGTTTTGAATGGATCCCAGATTTCATCTTGAAAGTGTATAGTCTTTGCACGAGATACAGGCAGTTTGACAATGATTTTCTCATGCAAATATTTTCTAGCTTCAACCACAGAGCAATATCTGACTTTTCTTTCGATACTTCACGAATAACACTATCACCTAACACAAGATTATTGCACTATGATCATTGTACAATAGATCCTTATTTTCATAACTAGTTAACTTGTTAGGTAGAATCTTCCCCTATCGCTAAACTTCTTTAGGCCCTTGTTGAATCAGTAGGACATGCATCTTCAGCCTCCACAAGGCAAAATCATTTTTCCATTGAACTTCTTAGTATCAAACTTTGTCATCCGCATGAATCTTTCTTTTTGCAACTGGCTCTTTTACCAATTATTGTAAAAAGGGTACATAAAAAATAGAAAAGATACAAAAATAGTATTTAGAAAAACTAACCAAGATCAACATAATAAAACTATGGGGCAGAAATAAAGAACCAGACAAAAGAGATAGGGAAACAGAAAAGAACACTAACGAAGGCCTCAACAAACTAAGAATCCAAACTTTATTCAGAGCAAAAAATATACAAGTTAATTAGAATCCCTTTCAATCTTCTACAACTCTTAGCTATTTAGTTTTACCTTGATCTCAATTATACCCAAGTATCTCTAAGAAGTCTCACCCTGCAATTTTTGACTCTATGTAAATTTTAATGAAGTACGTGTGTGATCCTCTCTCTCTCTCTCTCTCTATCAACCTTTCCTTTTATATTGTCGCTTGTAGGACAGAACTAAAAAAAGCTAGAAGGAAATATATCTTGCTTTTAAAAGAATGTGATACATCAGCAACAATCAGTATAAGCTCAACTTTTCCATGGCATTGCGTAGAAAATTGACGATACAAACACAATTCCAATTCCACTATATTGTATAGTATCTGGATCCTCTACAGCCCTACAACTCCTACAACAACTTGGAAAAGAGAGAGAAAGAGAGAAAACAAATGTGAAAATAGAGAAAAATAAGAGAGAGAAAAAGGGGAATTCATGAGAGAGATAGAAAGGATGGAGAGACACTTGCTGTAGAGAATCCATATCCATATTGTATATTTTGTGGCGGGATTTAGAACAAGATTTGTCAATGGTATCAAATAGATCACCAACATATATTATTCATATATCAATGCTTGTAGTTTTCATCATTAGCTCACAACCTTTGTCTAAGCCATGTACAAAAACTAAACAATTAATCAAAATACTTTTGTTACAACAAATTATTAATTATTTAGTATGACGGCTAATATTATGATTTGTTATTCATCCCACTTATTTTGTTGTCCATATATCTCTTTTACTCTTTCTTTAAATTATTTACTATGTGTATTTGAGATGAAACCAAAAGAAAAAAAAACAAAACAAAACTAGTTGAAGAAATCATCAATCAAAAGCTTCGAGATTTACCCATGCCAGCTGGCACAAATAGCAAGTATTTTGGTTCCTCTTAAATAAGGTATCAAATTCGAGTTTTATGAATAGAAATAATAGACGCCAAAAGAGTTTTTTTTTTTCCTTTATATAGGTTTAGACTAATAAAAACTTCAAGATTTGATCTATATAATGACTAATAAATTTGGCATAAAAAAATTCATTGTCCAATCCCACTTCAACCCAAAATTTGTGATTTGATAACTAAGTATAATATAATAATATGGTCAATGCGGCAATGCCCATAAGTATGACTAATATATATCTCAAGTTGCCTGGCTAACCAGCTTATCAATCAATATCAATATAAGAAATCAATAGCCTATCAAAATTACAAAACTAGACATTCTAAAATATTGACACATCATCACTTTTAAGGTTAAAAATGACAATTTATATCCTAAAATTTTCAATTTTCTCTCTCTTTATTTCATGTTTTCCAACAACGACATATTTTTTAATATTTCAAATCTTAATTCTCTTTCCTCTCTCATCCCTCAACAACTCAGTTTTTCTCTACAAGATACTCAGGTGAATTTCTTCATATTATCAGTAACTTGTGTCCCTTATTCATCCCCAAAACACCGGTGCTTATTGGTCTAGGTGTTGGATGAGTCCCAACGCGGTGAGCTTGGGTTATTCCCTGCCCAGGCCCCCAGGGCGTGTGCAGGGGTGCCATGGGGCTTGCCCCCATGCTCGCCCAAGTCTTCCTAGGCTTGTGTGGCATCATTTTCCCTAGCAAACGCGGGTGTTTCGAAATCTTTGATTCGAGAAAAAAATTGAATTTTGCATCGCGGTGTGGCATCTTTCGACATCGTGACCCTTGAGACTCGGACACTGGGGTGCCCAAATGGTAACTCATGCCCAACGGTCATCCCCAGTACATGGATAGTCATTGGTCTCGGTGTTGGACTTGTCCCTACGTGATGAGCTTGGATTTTTCCCAAAGCAATGAGACTCGAAACACCTATGTGCATTGCGGCGCGGCTTCTTTCAGTATCATGACCCATGAGGCTCGAGCACTGGGGTGTCCCTAAGGTATCAAATTACACCGGTCTAATACTTGAGTATTGTTACACTAATTAATAACTTTGTATGCAATACCTGCACAATAAAATTCACCGTTGGATTGAAAGATACTATCACATAGGTCATATCTATAAAAAAATCATTAATCTAAGATAATTTGATAAGTCATTGAAATGCATTAGAGCAACTCCAGCAATAGAACCATAATTGAATTCTTAATTGATTTTTAGCGGGTCAGAGATTGCCACATCATGTTTAAGAACAAGTTCAAGTTTTCACTCCAATGGTAAAATCATTTAAGAACCCAATACTAGACCTCACTTTCCAGATTTTCCCTCACTCTATTGGATCATCTCTCATCCTTTATCTTCCACTTTATCTGCGAGAATGTGTTCTTGAGGGTTCTTCCCGGAGAACGATTCTTCACTGTGGCAAGCCATAGAGACATCTCCAATCCAAAAAATAAAAAATTAAGAACCGTTCTAGCTCTCCAAGAATAACTGTTGGAGATGCTCTCAAGATTAATGTCTTATGCAGTTTCATTAAACAACGTTACTTTTGATGTATATCATGACACATCAAATTATCTTAGATCAATGAAATGTTTTATAGATATGATCTATGTGATAGTATCTTTCAATCCAACAGTGAGTTTTGTAATATAAGTATCGAGTACAAAGTTATTGAACTGTGTAACAATCCCTAAGTATTACACCGATGTAATTTGATCTCACAGACACACACACATACACATCTATGTCTCTCTGTCTGAGAGTGTGAGAGGGTTAAATGCTTTTGTGAAGCTATTCGACAATGATCCCAGTTAACTCCATTTCGCAGCTTTAGGCTAAAAAAAATAATAGTCTTCAAACGTAATCAGTCAACCTAAAAATCCAATTCAACGTGTGCAACAATCTCAACAACACTCTTAAAATTCACGGAGCATGCATTGGAAAAAATATGTGGCCATCTATAATTTATGTAAAATGTTAGAACCATATTTTTACTCTATATTTAAATATTAATAAAATTTCATCTAAAAATCTTCAATAAATTAGTTGGGTGATAAGATAATGCATAGAAAATAAGAATACTCTATTTGGAAATAAGAATACATAAAAAGACAACTCTAATACGTAGACTCGTGCTACGTATGGTATATATATATTAAAAAAATAAATTTTATATTAAAAATAACATTCATATGAAGTATCTATTAAAATATTCTTCTATAATTAGTTAAATAGGATTTGGATCCTCTCATATTGGAATTCAACATGAAAGTAGTAATGTTCTTCCATTAACACATGTTTAAGTTGTTATAACTCTGATTCAGTGTAAAAACCAAATTTCTATAAGTTAAAAAAAGCCCATAGCAATCCATAAGAAGGTGCAATAAAAAATAAACACACCTACTGATAATGAATTTAAATCTATTAGCATTCTACAAGTTTTGCATTTACAACAATCGAAACAAGAACTTACGATTAAGTAAATTGATACTTTAAAATACATGATATATGCTAAAAGTCTTAATTTTTATGATACCAGTCAATCACATATACATCACGCACATATCTAAATCATGGTATATTCTCTTTCCAGTATATTATTTATAAAAAAATCAGCTGGAAAATAAATAAATTATAACACCTATTTGGATTGTTTTCCAATAGAGATATTTGTGCAAAAGAAAATACAAACAATATACGATAAACACATTTAAACATAGATCAAAATTCAAGAGTAAGCACTTGAAACGTCCCCACATGCGATATCACATAAATTCACTTGCCGAATTGATCAAGCCACTACAAGAAATCGCGGGATCCACAAATGCGGGATCTAAATTCACATAAAAAGCCGTCGGTAATCCACAAATGCCGTCGGTAATAAAAAAATTCCGACGGATTACCGACGGGCTAATATCCGTCGGTAAAACGCGCGTCGCAAATACGTACCGACGGCTTTGGCCCGTCGGTATAATCGTTCGGTCACTTCCGACGGCTTTAACCCATCGGTAAATTTCCGACGGCTATCTCCGACGGTTTTAACCCGTCGATAATTCCGATGACATTTTCGACGGCCATGACCGTCGGTAAAGCCGAACTTTAAATTTTTTTTTTTGAATTGAAAATTGTTTAAATTTTTATTAAAAAATTATTTAATTTTTTAAATTATTTAATTTTAATTTCTGAAATCAATTTAATTTATTTGTCCATTTAATTAACGATTACTAGTTATCACATTTAATTATTAATTTATTACTGTATTTAAAAATGCAATGCGATAACATAACTATAAAACAAATTAAAAAAAAAGAAACGTAACAAATAAATAAAAAAATTCGACGAACAAAACAGTAATAAAAAATATCCGAAAATATAAAAAAATATCGATACAAACATACTTAATTATTAATTTATTCCTGTATTTAAAAATGCAATGCTATAACATAACTATAAAACAAATTAAAAAAAAGAAACGTAACAAATAAATAAAAAAATTCGACGAACAAAACAGTAATAAAAAATATCCGAAAATATAAAAAAATATCGATACAAACATAACTAATAGTCCTGATAATCCTGATCATGATCACCATCTGCATCATCGACATGATCACCAGTACTATGAGGCGGAGGCGGAGGCGGTGGAGGAGGCGGCTCGCGAGCTAGCAAATGGTACAGATCCTCCTGCCATTTGCGGCTTTGAGCCAACATGGCGGCCGTCCGGCGGGCCTCCTCTATTCTTTGGCGCGATCTGCTTCTTTGCTCGCCGCCAATCATTCTTTGCCGGCCATGGCCCGCTTCAACTCTGCTATTTCCGGCGGCCATCCGGCTGGGCGACTCTCCAATGGAGCGGCAATGGGCCCTTTCTTGTAGTTCTTTGGCAAGGTCGCCAAGACCGTATAGGCGACCCTTCTTGCCGCCAACAACATTCGCCCAAACCATCGGCGATGCGGTGGATCCTCTGGGCTCGAGGCGGGGAACATGGCGATGTCACGAGATCTAACCTGAGACATCCTCGCCTCAAACTCCTCTGTCAAACATAAACAAATTAGTCAATTTTTATTGTAATAAAACAATATAAACATTGTTAAAAACTATTCATTATGTTTTATAATTACCTGGTCCGCCTCGACCGCTCATCTACAAAATCACCACCTTTCCTAATATGAGTTGCACGATGGAGCTCGTGCAATCGAACCTCCTTTTCAACCATTGAGGCTGTAAGTATTTAATAAAAAAAGGTTAACTAAATAATAATAATAATAATAATAATAATAATAATAATAATAATAATATAAAGCGTACAAGTCGAGTGCGTCTTTGCTTGGTGACCGAACCTCCAGTATGCAAGCTCCCACCCTTTTCAGAGGCTCTATTCTTCTTCGCCTTCTCGCTTACCGCCTTGAACTCAGGGGAGTTCCAGTGCACTTGTAGCTGCTGCCAGATCTCATCTCTTATCTAAGTGGGCTGCCCATTGAGGCGGGCATCTCTAAGCATATCAGATAGGCGGTGGGAAGCCTTCATATGGAAGTTCTTCTTGATCTGCTCCTCCTGCTCTTCCTTTGTGCAGTCTCATTTGGAAGTTCATCTGTGTCATCATACTGTGGCTCCTCGAATGATACGTTGACCCCCAAGGCATCACAAACCATATCTTGCATCAATTCAATCTGCTCACCATATCCCATATCTACGCAATTGCTTGAAGCACCTGTGCAATTATCGCCAACCCCTAATCCAACCCGAGGTAACTCTTCACCATGTCTAGTCCAAATCCAGTAATTAGGCATAAATCCAACTCTCTGCAGGTGCAGCATGACCTCACCTGGGCTCTTGATCTTTCTGCAATCGCATTTAAGGCACGGACATCTAATCCCTCCATTAATTTCGAAATCTTCGTGTGCCATTGCGACTTGAATGAAGTGATCAATCCCATCGCAAAAAGATTGTTTCAAACCCCCTCTTCCCGGATACAACCTATCGTACATCCAACTACGATTCGAAGGAAAAAATTTCATCTTCTGCATGTCAAAAAAATGATAATTTCAGCAGCACGTCATTCTTACAACCGCTCTCTTTCTTTAAATGGTATGACCCTATCCCATTCGAGGAAAAACTTTTTCAGAACTCGTATAATAGTCATTCCTTAATTCTCATATCTTATACTTGACAAAATTTAAGAACATTTCCCATTGGTCTCTGAGTACACAAAATGATCGCAGTTACGAACAAAGCAATCAAGTATGCACCCAGAGAACAAAAGGAAATGAATCTAACCGAAATTTCATCAAATATCAAGATACGAGAATCAAGCAACAACTATTATACAAGTAAAGAAAAAGTTTTTTCCCAAACTGTCCGACTTGGACAATTCAAGGTTCAATATACAATGAACACGTGGTATCTAAAAGAGTACACGCACTCAATAGTATATTGAACCTCAAACGGGAAGCTAAGTCTTTTCTCCGATACTAATAACAACAATTAAACATCCATTTCATCAATAATAAAAAAGTAACATGTTGAAAATTGACATCCTCTTAAAGGATAGAATTAAACAAGCAGAAGTGGCAAGGGAAGCATAAATCCTTTTAACAATTTTTGTTTTCATAGTGGTTTGGCTTGGTATGTGCCATGCAATTAGAGCTCCTATATGGCCACATCTACCATACATCCTAATCCATTAATTGGCCAAAAAACAATCATTTTCTGTTTCTCCAGTTAAAAAACTAGCCTAGCACCAGAATCTACTACATTAACCAAGGCAGTACTAGTGAAGGGCAAGGCAAGTGGTCATAGACAACAGGGACACCCCAGTGCCCGGGTCTCATATGTTTATTGTGGTTTGCCCATAACTGGTGAGATGGAAAAACTAAACAGAATCACCATAGTGCTTAAGGTTCCACTAAATATTGAAATTGTTAATACGAAGCAGAAGTTTTCCATTAAACCAATTTGAAACTAGACTTGGTGTTATTAAGCGGTTGTTTCATTTTGTTATTCTGAAAAATTTTGTTATTAAGCTTACACGAATTTTGCAACCTGCATTAGGGGGAAATTCTAACACAGCTATAATTTGTAATATCACACTTGCTCAGGTTAGATATCCCTGCATTTTGGAATCTGTAATATCCCTGTTAGTGTTTCGCCTTTTGTAGCACATCCAACACAACATATTCCCATATCATGTAAATATTAATTATAGAGTATTTAGTATGCATTATCTCCTTTTCTCCCATCTTTATGCCTGAAAAGATAAAACCCTATAATTTTAGCATGGTATTAGAACGGTGTCTTACTATCTTATCTTCCTTGACCCGTCTTATCAGTATTCCACTACCAAGTTCCCTAAAGTCTGGAGCTCCACTTTATTTTCATGATTATTTTCTTCCTTCTGATTAGTATCTCTCTTGCTGTGTTTTCCTTCCTGCATTCACTCATTCTTGTTTATATTTGTCAGTGGGCTTTTTCTAACAATGCTGCCACCAGCCCCATCATTGCCTCATTCACCTAGAAGCGTTGTTGCAGTTTTGACATTTTCTAACAATGCTGTCCCCATCCCTATTGTTATCCCATGCACCCAAAAAGGCCATGTCATAGTTTTGTCATTTACGACAAACTCATCCTCCCGATTTGTGTCCTCCACGAGTTTGTTCTTCCACAATCAGCCACTATGTATAATTTTGCCCATGCTTGACCACTTGTCCGGTGGTTATCATTTCAGTTCATCTCCTTCATCCAACTCAACGCCCGGTCTATTAAGGAAGCTTTGCTGTGTATCCTTATTTAACTGGGAAACATGGAAAACAGGATGAATTATGGAATTTTGAGGCAACAGGAGTCTGTAAACCTGTTCTCCATACCTTTCTACTAATTGGAAGGGACCAAAATAGCAGGCTGCCCATTCAGGAATAATCCTCTTAGCAACAGACTGCTTTCCATGAGGGCACAACTTAAGGAAAACCCAATCTCCCGCCATAAATTCCTCGATCTTTGTTTTCTGTCTTTTTGTGATTTGTTTTCTTATATAATTAGGATTAAGAGTGTAGTACAAGTATAAATAAGGATTAGAGTTATCTTTTGCAACACATCATCTATTTTCAAGTATTTAGTCTTTATTCCCTCCTTTTCCTCACTCTAGCTTAAACCCATAATTTCAACATTTTCTAAGATTAGAAATTTAAAGATCCATACTCATAGATTAGGAAACCCAAACAAATATTCACAAGATAAGCTTTCTGTTGTATCTAGCTACTCTCATAAAGTCATCTTTTGTGTCTTTCACATTTTTGATGTTACGTTTTGTCTTGTGGCATATTCATTGTAATGTATTGGTTTTGTTCAAATGCATTACTCTAGGCAGCTTTTATTATGGAATTAAAGGAAATTTTCACAAAAGCTGTTTCCATCAAAATGTATTTCTCACATATTTTCTTTGATTAAAAAATCATTAACACGCTTTTCTGTGGTTTCTAACGTTGTTTAGACTTGAGAGATGCCCAATTCATACTTTTTTTTTGGTTGGGATTTTCATGTGTAAATTTATATCCATGCTTAAACCAATTGCTTGAGATGATGAAAGTGTTGTTACCTGTAGCATCTATGTTGCAATTGAACAATACTTCAGTATTTTGGATTTTGCATTGCAGGCTCAATCGTGGGGATACTATCCGCTAATTCTAATAGGATCATGGGCTTTTGGCACTATTAACCGAATTCATGATTTTTTTGAACCTAACCACAAGATCTTTTGGCTTTCACTTCTTGATGTTGGAACGGCTGCCCTTATGGTATCTACAAGTAACCATACTGTTTCCAGCTTTATTTTCCATTCATTGAATGTTCTATAACTTGTTTGAAAACTCGGGATGGTCATGATTATTAATAAATCCTCACTTTTGACAGTTCCATTCATCTCTTAGGACCCATCTAGTACATTTTACTTTCTCGAACAATCGGACTTATTACATCTTCCCTACTAATATATTAATAACAGACTAGAATACGTTATCTAATTTGTAACCCAGATGCATCTGAAATAATTGATATTTGATATATTAACACTTTTGATTTTGATTGTGAAAATCTGGGTAACAACTTGTTCAAAATTGTCATTTCTTCATATTTAAACAAAAAAATATAATAATAGTTTAAACAGCGTGTGATTTCACTGCCTTCCTGGTATATTAGCAAGATTACAACTTTGATTTATCTGGTTCATACATACATCATATAAAATTCCCTCTGTGGAGAGAACTATACATCACTTCAACATAAAACATCATTTCTTAGCCAAAATATACATCACTTCAAAATTCTCTCTGTGGAGAGAACTATGAAGGAAATCAAATAAATATGTCGGTGTGGGGGTCAACAGCCAACCCTTTTCCACCCAATGAGTCAACCGACATTTCGTTAGAGTGCATACCTAATTAGAAGAACAAGAGAATGTCCACGTCCTTCGATGCTAGTGGCGGTCTCGGAGCAATGTGACAGCCTTGGACAAAAAATACTAAAAACATAGAAAATTTTAAAATTAGTTCATCATATATCAACTACCAAGACAACACTCAACATTTTTCTATGTCTCACACCATGCCCACAGTATCACCTAGAAGGCATACAAAATACCTTTCAAGTAAATAGCTATAATTTTACCTCAGAATAGTGGAGTTGATTTCTCAATCAATCATCTCTAGATGCTTGCATTATCACTTAACCTAAACACAAACAATTATCACCAGTAAGATATCAAGTCATAATGTGGGAGGAACTTATCTTTGCCTAGGATTACAAACATAAGTATTTCCTCTCTTTTCTATCATTGATAAGGAGGAGATTGAGCTTTCATTTTATATATCACTTAACTCAAACAAAGCTTCTAAACATCAGTACAATCAAAAGGGAAAATATCAAATAATAAATAGGAATAACAGTGAGGTAAAGCCAAATATTAACACTAACCACCTCGCAGAAAACGCTGGAAGAACGCCGCCGTGGAGAAACCCTAAGCCATTCGAAAGTGTCCTTGAGTCCGAGTGGAGAAAGAACCACACAGTCCGAGTGGAGAAAGAACCACACGCAGTGGTGCGGTCCGAGTGGAGAAAGAACCACACAGTCCGAGTGGAGAAAGAACCACACGCAGTGGTGCGTTGGTGGGACAGTGTCGCGATGGGGCAGTGTCGCGGTGGAGACAGGCAGGGGCGCGGTGGTCTGGCGAGATGAAGAAAGGGAAGAAAAGTCGCCGGAGAAGAAGAAAAGGAATAGAGAACGGAAGAGAAGTGGTGGTGGCGGCGGCGCTGGGAGAGGGCGAACAGAAGAGAGAAGTGGTGGTGGCGGCGGCGCTGGGAGAGGGCGAACAGAAGAGAGGTGGTGGCGGCGGCACTGGGAGAGAAGTGGTGTCGGAGAGAGAGGAGAGAAGAAAAGAGAAGTAAATCTGGGAAGGGGAAGACGGCCTCTGGTTGTATTTAAAGCTTACCGACGGCCAATTAAACTTACCGTCGGTCTAAAGCCGTCGGTCAAATCCGTTGGTATGCGAGTGTTTTCTTGTACCGACGGGCTTATAACATTACCGACTGTTGTAACCCGTCGGTTCATTGACAGTATTAACGACAGAAATATTCAAATACCGACGGCTAAGCTGTCGGTAATTTAAAAAAGCGGGAACCGTGGTGTCTATCGGGCCAGCCCGTCGTATTCTCTCTTTACCGACGGGTGAAAGCCGTCGGAAATCCCGCGATTTTACCGACGGTAAAAGGCCGTCGGTAATGTCCGTCGGTATATGCGTGTTTTCTTGTAGTGAGCAATAAATATCTCCAAGTTTATACAATTTGTACAACTCAAAGAGAGCACAAATCAACATATATCAAAAATTATATTTTTCAAATACTTATAAAATTTATGGTGACAATGATAACCATCAATGAAAAATAATATTACGTGCATTGAAAATATTTTTCAAAAATTATGCCAATAAAAGAGCACATACATTAACATTTGCGTGCAACCACCAATTACAAGAAGATCATTAAAAAAATACTTTTATATAATTAAGCACAACTTTTATTTATAGTCAACAAATAAATTAAATTGCTTAAAGTAAAACCATACGTGTTCAAGCATAAATCTAAATATGTTTAATAAATTACAACAAAAATTTTCAATAATTCAAAATTTATCAAACTAACAATAATCAAAATTAATATTTGCATCACAATATTCAATGGTCCACTGTTAAGACAAAATACGAATGCATTAGGACATGTAATATGAAAAGGTATAGCTCAAAATAAGACAAGCTATCACATTGAGGCCAATATAATGACACATTCACCTTTGGGTAGAATGAACATACCAAGATCACAACCTTGGTCAACCTCAGATGGGTTAATCCACGAGCATACACTGAGTTCAGTCACAACTTTCAATCACAACACACAATAGCGCCCTTTGGGCAGGTAATCACATGCAATGACTAAAAACATTTCTCAAACTACAAAGAAATATTCATGAATTAATACAAGTGGTCCCATTTTGGTGGTAACAGCTCATAGCGACGCATGAAAATTTTGCATATGAATCATTTTTCTCTTGTCCATACATACGACACTGTCAACAGGCAAGTACATCATGAAATGAGCACTCTTACTGGTCATATACAAAGCCAATAGCATTCCAAACTGTTTTGTATTATACAGACTAGCCTAATAAGAGCATATATATAAAAATAGTAACATACAATCATACACAAGTTTATAGGGAGAGTGTACACTATTATTAAATTCAGAATATATCATATTATTTTTTTAACATATTTTTCAATTTAATTTTTGTCAGAAAAATAATTAAAAACTCAATTTAATGTATTATATTTTAGAAAAATATCTAACGCAGCGAAAAAATTATGAAAAAAAATATAGTAAAATCAAGTATAAAAGATAGAGCGCAACGCAAAAGAAATGCGTCAAAAATGGGTCTCTATGGGCCCCACATGCTCCCTCACTCTCTTCTGCCTGCGAGTAAGCTTCGACTCGCGCGTGACTAACATCTTCTTCAGCCTCCAGAACAGGTCCAGTTCCGCAGAAAAATTAAGCAACAGTGTATTCAACCTTCAGATGCAATTTCATCATGATTTTTAATTCGTTTCATGCGATTATTGTGTGGGTTTTTATCAGAATCACGTTTAGAATTATTTTAGATCAGAAAGCCCCAATTTTTAACAACAAAAACATATGATTTTAAGTCCTAAATCACAGTTTCATGAACCCAAAAAAAGTCACGGTTTTAATCCAATTTCTCCCTTTACGGTTGACGAAAAAATATGAAACTAGTGCCATTGAATTTTCGTGTGATCATTCTCTATGAAACCCATATAATTTCATTCTTCGATTTGTTGTAAAACTTAGTCCGAATTTTGCACTCAATTTAAAAATGAAAATAATCCCAAAAAAAAATTTGAACGTCAAAAATTGCTCTACCTCAATAGTGGGTCCTAATCCATATAATAATCGCTCTGATACCACATGTAAGTATTAACATAATCTATTATATGATGAAATTAGAACACCGATTTAGAGCACTTACTTGTTGAAGACATGATTACAATTACCGAAAATTGTCTCTGTCTCGTAGAGCTCCTGAAAGAATCAAAACCAAGTCTTCCTTTACCTGTTCACACACTCTGGGATCTCGGTTCTCAATGGGGCAAACCGTAGAGCAAACAACTAATCATGTGACAACAAAGGGGACCTAGCCTTACTATATATTAATCCTAGGCACCTCCTATCATGGGCCAAGTGGTTAGGCCTACACTGTCTCCCATACATATCAATATTAGGTGTCCCGACCCATTACCAATTGATCACTTAACTAGCGAGCCTAAGCGTCATCACATAGATCATAAAATTAGCCCTTTTTTGAAATCCGAAAACCATATTTGACTGTAGTCTACAAGAATTTATTAGAAAAAATTCTAACATGCTGAAGTGTAGAGGTAAGCTGAAGGAGTTGTTTTCCCAACTTAGGCATCTACAGATCTTCAAATTACAATATGCTTCCAATTAATCCAGAAATGGTGAACAAATTTTGAATGTTGCCTTTATATAGTGTTTTAAAACTCGTACCGATCATCGACTCGATCGACGTAATGGGTCAATGGTCGAACAGAAGGGTCACTTATTAAACCGCATGAACCGGTATATATTGTAATAGCAACAGTAGAATAAGTATATATTTAGTTTTTGTGATCCATGTAACAAAATACAACGCAGCGCAGTGGTAAAGTGCCTGTGTGTAACCTGCTAGATGTAGGTTCGAATCCAAGCTGAGGCATTTTTAACATTTTCGTTCCCTTGCACGTGGGACGCGTGATGAAGTGCTGGAGACCGGTTTGCTCAGAGCCGGTTTGTACCGGTTCAATCCGATTTAAAAGCGGTTTTATGACGTCACCTCCGAGCAAGGTATTAAAAACCGGATCGGACCGGCCGGTCGGACCGATTGGACCGGGAACCGGCCATGTGTCCGGTCCGGTACACCCCCTAAAACCGGATAGCAAAGAACCGGCTAAAAGAACCGGAAACCGGCTAAAAACCAGTAACCGGTTGAAAAAACCGGAAACCGAACTGGACTTTTTTTTTTAAAAAATAAACTTTTTATTTTCTTTTATTAAAAAATCAATTTTTTTTATTTTCTTTTATTAAAAAATCAATTTTTTTATTTTCTTTTATTAAAAAAAATCAATTTTGGTCTCAAAAGGGCTTGAATCCCTATCCTCAAGGCTACAACAAGCCACTTTACCACTAGACTGCATGTTATTTTGTGTATAAATTGAAATATTATCCATATATTATCTATTTTTTAACATATATATACCAAATATATAATATATATACTATATATATATATATATATTATATTTGGTGTATATATATATATAAAATAACATTTTATTCGAACCCGGTTCAACCCAGGTCTGACCTCGGTCCGACCCAAAAACCCTGAACTCTGGCCCTCTCCGGTTCAATGTCCGGTCCGGTTTTTAATACCTTGCTTCCGAGTAAATGACATATCCGATCGAACATCTCAACCAAACCGCCTGGTGCACCGGTTCCCGGTCGGACCGGTCCAACCTGCCGGTCCGAGCCGGGTTTTAAAACTATTATGCCCTTATATATCACATAATGCTTATAAACTTCCCTAATGTTTTAATGCCACAGATATGCAACAATAAAAAAATTTAAAAAACAAAGAAAATGAAAAAGAATAGAGAACAAAGGACAGAGAGAAATAGAACGTCAAAGAAGAAGCCGACTTAAGCCAGATGGAAACAAGTGTCAAAGGAGCTTTATCAACTATTCTCCAAGAGAGCATAAATCAGTGTATAGTATTTGAACCCACATTTCAATTTAAAATCTTAAATTAATTGGAAAATATAACTCTGAAGTTGATATAGAATCTAAGTCCTATGACAGAGAATTAGATATTTACTAATGTTTTAATGCGCAAATTTGCAACAATAAGGGGGAAAAACAAAAGAAAAAGAATGGAGATTAGGCCTTGCTTAGGACATTGGGTTGCCCAAATGGTAACTCATGCCCTACTGTCATCCCCAGTACATGGGTAGTCATTGGTCTCGGTGTTGGACTTATCCCTACGTGATGAGCTTGGTTTTTTCCCTAAGCAATGAGACTCGAAACACCTACATGCATTGCGGCGCGGCTTCTTTTGGCATCGTGACCCATGAGACCCGGGCACTGGGGTGTCCCTGACGGTAACTCGTGTCCCTTATTCATCCCTAGAACACTGGTGCTCATTGGTCTAGGTGTTGGACGAGCCCCAACGTGATGAGCCTGGGTTATTCCCTGCCCAAGGCCCCAGGCTGTGTGAGGGGTGCCATGGGGCTTGCCCCCATGCTTGCCCAAGCCTTCCTAGGCTTGTGTGGCATCATTTTCCCTGGCAAACGTGGGTGTTTCGAACTCTTTGATTCGAGAAAAAAACCAAATTTCGCATCAGGGCGTGGCATCTTCTGACATCGTGACCCTTGAGACCCGGACACTGGGGTGACCAAATGGTAACTCGTGCCCCACGGTCATCCCCAGTACATAGGTAGTCATTGGTCTCAGTGTTGGACTTGTCCCTACGTCATAAGCTTGGTTTTTTCCCCGAAGCAATGAGACTTGAAACACCCACATGCATTGCGGCGTGGCTTCTTTCGACATCGTGACCCATGAGACCCGGGCACTAGGGTGTCTCTGACGGTAACTCGTGTCCCTTATTTATCCCCAGAACACCGGTGATCATTGGCCTAGGTGTTGGACGAGTCCCAGCGTGGTGTGTTTGGGTTATTCCCCGAGGCAATGATGGGCATGGGCGTGTGTATCACGTGGCTGGGGCATGGGCCAGGCAATGCATGTTCAAGTAACGTTGCCGCAACTGCATCCCCGAGACATGTGCCTTAAGTTGGCTGCATGCTTTTGTCCTATCATGGTGTTGGGGGAGAGTTGATAACAACAACGTGACACAGTGAGCTCTGCCCTAGAAGCGCGAGGCATACGAACGCAGGCAACATTGTTTTATACAAATAGAATATCCTATGCACGTAGCTGCAGCAACACGTTTTTGGTGGATAAAACAATTTTGTTCAAGGTTGAATGCCCTCGCGACAATGGTGCATGATATGAAAGACCCTATCGTGTAAAGTGAGTCTGCAATGATGCTGGTATTGTAGAAAAGTTCAGGGAAAATTATACCTTCCAGGTTGGGAATACTAAACTTTTGATTCTTCAACTTAAATCACATAGATGATGTAATATGTCATAATAACATTTTTTGACTATAATTCCTTAATTTTGTAATAAGGACACTCCCAAATATATGGATGGTATCCAACTTGAGGTCACTGGCACAAAGGATGGTGTTGACACTGTTGAAGTTGCACAGGTATATATTGAAAATCAATTCTACTTCATGCCATTTGTGTTTTCTTTAGAATAATTATATTTCTATCTCTCAATTTCAGGACTTACTTACTAAGTTTGCTGAAGCTGACTCTAAAAATCCACCACTGGCATTTCCAAGAGCAAGATGGGTGCTTGGTCAGAATGTCCACAGCAATTTCCTGGTACTGATTCCCCGACTACCATAATGGAATCTTTTTTACGCTGAGTCCGAGGTAGTGGAAACACGCCGTAGATGATTTCACCTTGTTCTAGCGCAAGGATGAGGATATTGATATTCACCTCGCACCCGCACCACACCGCCACGCTGTTTACACAAATACTTATATACCATTATATGTTATTACTAAGATAAGATAGAGTACCATGGTGGCCGTTTGAATCTTATACATAAATACCATATTGATACATAATCCTCTTTATTGCTTTGTGGCTGGTTTGATTCTTGAACCTGAACTAGATGGTGACAACACGGTGGCTCAAGAAACCAATCGTAGATGGAGCGAGAGGAGATGAGGGGAGAAGAGAAGGGGATGTTAGGGGGATCTATATCTGGAAGTGAGAAACAAGAGAGATAGATGAAGGAGATCAAAAGGGGCAGAACAGAGATGGATGTTATGGAGGAAGAAGGGAGAACGACAACGTTTTGCGGTAGAGGGTGATGCAGGTGCACCGCCAGAGCACACGCATGGGTGGCCTCGCGTCCATCAGGACAGCGGTGAGGGGCTTCCAACCCCTCTTTTACTTCTTTCTCAATTTTTTAACTCTCTGTTCTTTATTTGTTTTCTTTTTTATTGTTGCTATTTTTTTTTAACTTATTTTTCTTCTTTGGCTTTTTACATGGATGCCACAATGACAAGACAATGGTTAAGGTGGTCATGGGACGATGCAAATTTTTAGCTTATATAACGGTTACTCCAACCCAATACAAGGAACATGCGATCCATACAAGATGCACTTACAAGTGGAGAAAACTAAGTGCACTAAATGCATTTCAAAGACCATATTCAAGCAGATATTGAAAAGCCTAATGTATTTTAATAGAAGAACTGTAAAAGGCAAGACTCGAAGATTGTGTTCCTATCTAGTGTTTTAGCCTCTCATCTTCTTCAAGTCACAAGTTCTTAAGTGCTTGTTTGTTAATATCATGTGTCTGGTACAATATTCTTCTCTGTGAGATAAGTAGATATGTATATTGATCATAGTTGTATCAATTTACTAATAGGATGTTGGCAATAACACTAGGAAGTTATCTTGTTTGAAGCAAATTAATTGTTGTATTGAGCCTAGAGAGGCTAGGAGGAAAATAATAACCATGCAAGTTGTAAAAGCCTAGAGAGACTT
This sequence comes from Calophaca sinica, assembly GCA_037113605.1. Classification (NCBI taxonomy): domain Eukaryota; kingdom Viridiplantae; phylum Streptophyta; class Magnoliopsida; order Fabales; family Fabaceae; genus Calophaca; species Calophaca sinica. Next base: position 93,148,996 of record CM073736.1, read on the forward strand.
AGCTAAAAAGAATACTTAGTTGTGTTTCCTGAAGACGTATAGTTGAAAATAAAGAATATCTGAAATACAAAACCTGGAGAGGTTGTTATGTAAATTAGATTATTTGTGTTGCCTGGCTAGAGAGGCAGTTAAGAATAGGGATGACAAAAAAACTCGCACTCGTGGATACCTGCACGGATTACCCACAATGGGTAGTAAATTAATACGTTATTAAATGAGAGTGGAGATCATGGTACACGCCCCGTGGATACCCGCATATTCGTTATAATTATTTTTTTATTAAATATATAATATATACTATGACATTTTTTATCACTTTGGGATCAACTAATTTTTATTTCCTACATTATTTGATATTTTTAAGTGGATGGACCCATACTAATATAATTTTCTGAATGCATATTGTATATTATACAATTTTAATATAATATGTTGTTTTTTTACTGAATATAATATAATATAATATGTTGTTATATTATGTTGTATATATTAGATATTAATTGTGTCTCCTAAAGGGAAAACAATTATAATGCATGGCTTAGGACCATGGCACGTAGTGGCCAAGCCATCTTTGAATAATTTGGACGATTCTCCCAATGGTGTTGGTGATACAAGCAAAGATGGATCACATTTTGTCTGAATGAAGCCAAAACTGAGAAATGTCTTAGTTAGCCTTTCATACCAAGCATGAGGAGCTTGTTTAAGCCCATAAATGGCCTTTTGAAGTTTGCAAACCATGATTTTATCACCAAGTTCAAAACCCGGTGGCTGTGTCATCTAAACATCTTCATCCAACAAGCCATGAAAAAAGGCATTGTTAATGTCTATTTGTTTGAGAGGCCATTTGTTTGTGAGAGCTAAAGTGAGAACCACCTGAACTGTTACTAGCTTGACAACGGGAGAAAATGTCTCAGAATAATCACACCCAAGTCTTTGGTGAAACCCTTTGGCAACTAACCTTGCCTTATATTTGTTAACTGTACCATCAGGATTCTCTTTGATTCGAAAAACCCATTTACATCCAACTACAGATCGGCCAGGAGGTAAATTCATTAAGGACCAGGTTTTGTTTGCCATAAGTGCATCATATTCCAGTTGCATAGCTTGTTTCCATTGAGGTGTATCAAGAGCTTGCCTAACAGAATGTGGTTCAGCTGCTGTGAACAAAAGAGTAGAAAATATTTTGGGTTTGACAATACCAGACTTTGACCGTATTTGCATAGGATGATTATTTTGAGTTAAAGAGGAATTATTGATAGGCGTTGATGACACATTATTATGGGTAGGGGACTGAGTGCCAGCAATATTAGATGACACAGCAGTAGATGACTCAATATTAGGAGCTGGCAAACTGACTGGAGATGACACAGCAGTAGGACTCAGTGTAGGTGAACTAGACAAATCAGAAAATGAACCTGAATCTGAAACATGAGGAGACAAAACAGCAGGATTTGGTGTAGGCACACAACATATTACAGGAGGGACGACAAACAAACATTACATTGGGTGCTCCTAAACAAATAATAATATTATTCAACAACACAACATGACATGGGGGACTTCAAAACAAGCACGCCGTGGTCGAGCCATCAGATCAAGTCGATGAGTTTGGTTCACAGCAGCAGGCAATGATCTCGTCAACGGTTCTAGTTCTAGGTTGATGCAAGTTGGAAAGGATCTCCTCAGTTGATCTAGCCAACTGTGCATATAGCTCAATAGGGCCATATGACGCATGGTCACTGAATGCTGTGGACATCCTTGCTATGTTGCCGACATTTTGAAGTTGCATCATCCAATATTGCACACGACTGGATGCAACTGTCATAGGCCCCCGATAATAGATCTCACTAACCCTTCGTGATCTAGGTCTAATTTTTTCATGAATCTTTTGCCTTAATTCTTCGATTGTTACGTCTTCCTTGATCCTATATATTTTTGGATCGTAACATTCGAACTTCACTCCATCAGCATTTGTTGTAATTTTTCCAGCGTAATACACAATGGTCATAGTCGTATCCATCAAGAACTGTGTTGACTGAGTGAGTGCCATATCTGTATAAAATGAAGTCGTTGTCATATGCAAGCAATGAAGCAAACTCAAAAAGCAAAAAGATTCAGTAGCATTAACATGCCGTCATACTGCGTCAATTAATTTTTTGAATCAAAATGACAACATACGCGTCACTAAGATGACGCCAGTGTTAAATATAAAACAACAATGTTACAAATCGGGGCGTCAAGACGCCTATGTGCGGCAACAAGCTGACGCGCATGTCTGGTTTGCAGGAACAAAAATTGCCTGAGTTGGGAACATACATGCGAAGGGTTGACGGTGGAAAAGTGACGGAGGGAGGCGTGATGGAGGTGGCAGAGGAGTATGGAGGAGGGCGTGATGGAGGTGGTGGAGGGAGATTGCGGTGGTAGAGGGAAATATCGGAGGGAGGAAGATGGGAGGTGGGACGGTTGCACAGAACGGAGAGGGGAGAAAGAAGTGAGGTGAGAGATAGAGGGGAGGGGGAAGGAGAAGGTGATTTTAGGGTTTAAGGAGATAGGGGTATTTTTGTCTTTTCATGGGGGAGGGGAGGTGGGAAAAATTAAATGGGGGAGGTGCCAATAACAAAGCCCTTTAATTTATATTGGCTTGTGAAATAGGCAGTTGCTTCCTCCACCCCACCAACATGCTGCCAACACCCCCCACCCCCACTTAATTTTATGAAATCCCAAAAATACCCCTACCCAAAAAAAGCTAATTTTTATTCTTCTTCTTCTTCCTCTCACCACTTCTCCACCATGCCTTCACCATCCTCCACCACCCCACTACCGTCCTCCACCACCAACCATCGGAGCACCACCCCTCCACCACCATCACCTCCCCAAAATACCTCCATTCCTTTTTCCTTCTTCCCTCTTCCTCCCATCCCCCTCCACCACCGCACTACAAGAATTTTCGCTGTTACCGACGGCCATTTTCCGTCGGTAAACCAAGAAAGCCGTCGCTAAATGTTTATTACCGACGGCTTACCGACGGCCTCGGGGCCCTTGGTTAATGGCTCGTTGGAAATCATTTACCGACGGCCATTAAAAGCCGTCGATATCTGAAGGCTAAGCCGTCGGAAAAGTAAGAAAACCCGTCGGTAACTCGGTGACGTATTTTAAATTTTTTGTGAGATTTACCGACGGCTTAGCCGTCGGTAAAATGCCACCGTGCACGGTGGGGATTTAACGATGGCTAGGCCGTCGGTAAATCTGACAAAAAATTTAAAATACGTCACCGAGTACCGACGGCTTAGCCGTCGGTAATTTACTGACGGACACAAAAATAAATGATGCATTCATCAGCATTTTCCACAAGCTGATGCACCGGAAGTGGTGGCATTGTAAGGCTCTACAACCGTGTTTGAGACCTTAGGAGAAGGAAGACGGAAAACATCAACATCATACGATCCGGATACTCTTCGCGAATCTTCGAGATGAGAAGCGTTCCCATGCCCGAGCCAAGACCACCCCCAAAGAGTGGCACACTTGAAATCCTGTTCACAAATCACAAATTTCTCAAAACACACAACACGGAAACTTCAATGAAATTATGAAACCCCGATATAATAAGAGTCAATTTAAAAAGTAATTAATTAATTAATAATAATAAGAGGAATTGAAAAATTGGAAGAGATGTTGATACCTATGAGCAATCGCAATTCTCGGCCTCCTTCCTCACAACATCCAAGACGGAATCGATGAGTTCGGCGCCTTCCGTAAAGTGACCCTTGGCCCGCTTGTTTCCACACGGACCGGCCGAAACGGTTGTCGTATGAAGATCTGGCCAAGGGACCGGATCGAGTGAATCCATGGTGCCGGGTTCGAGATCCATGAGGGCGGCTCGTGGAACGCACCTTCCACCGCTAGCCTCGTTGTAGTAGACATTGATGCGCTCGAGTGGAGCTCTAATCGCCGTTGTACTTTCCGGTGTGGTCGATGCCGTGTTCATTGCAGATGACCTCCCGCACTTGGCCCCGATCCGTTACTGCACTGCCCGCCCTGGATGTGGAGGATTTCTCTTATTTTCTCGGGAAAATTGAAAAGAAGTGAGCGAAAATGGAGAAAGCGAGAGAAAGAGAGACGAGGAGGGGCGTAGTGGGAGCCAAGGGCTTTTTAGCGTTCGAGATGAGAAGTTTTGAGAATGAGAGGGAGAGGAAAATTAGAACAGATAGGTCAAAAAATTTTGTCTGAATATTACCGACGGCTTAGCCGTCGGTAAAGCCCGCCGTCGGTACTTCGTCCACCGTCCGCCAATTAAACGCGGGACAACAAAAATTTTTACCGCCAACATAATTTTGTACCGACGGCTTTCCCGTCGGTAATTACAGACGGCCCAAAAGCCGTCCGAAATTATCGACGGCTTAGCCGTCAGTAACGTAGGAAAAAAATCAGTTTTTTTATTTCGACGTTTCCAACGGCTAAGCCGTTGGTAATTACAGACGGCCCATCAGCCGTCTGTAATTACCGACGGTTATCGGAAAAAAATAATTTCGCAAGTCATATTTTTCCGGCGCATTAGCGACGGCTTAGCCGTCGGTAATAAAAATATTACCGACGAATTAAAGCCGTCGATAAATTCGCATCGATGAATTTGTTTTCTTGTAGTCTTGGGAAAACTGCGCGTGCCACCACCCCTTAACACCGGAACACCTCCCTAGGGGCCACCGCGACCAACCCAGCGGCCACCGGAGCTAAACCTGTCCATTTTCGCGATTCTACATTTTTTTTCGAAATTTTACAAGCTTCCGGTAAATATGCTTAACATAAATATGCTTTCGGTAATTTCATTACCAGAATACATACACCTCCAAGTAATGCAAATGTATTCCGGTAATTCAATTACCGGAAGCTTATTTTTTTCAAAATTATGATATGTTCCAGTAATTCAATTGCCGGAAGCTGTTGAAAATGTATTCCGGCAATTGAATTACCGGAACATATCATAATTTTGAAAAAATATGCTTCCGGTAATTGAATTACTGGAATACATTTTCAACAACTTGGAGGTATATGTATTCCGGTAATTGAATTACCGAAAGCATATTTATGTTCCGATAATTGAATTACCGGAAGCATATTTATGTTAAGCTTCCAGTAATTCAATTACCAGAAGCCTGTAAAATTTCGAAAAAAAAAGAAGCAGAATCGCGAAAATGGACAGGTTTAGCTCCGGTGGCCGCTGGGTTGGTCGCGGTGGCCCCTAGGGAGGTGTTCCGGTGTTGGTGGTGGAGGGGTGGTGGCTCCGGCGAGTTTTCTAGGAGTAGAGGGGGGGTGGGAGGAAGAAGGAAGAGGGAAGAAGGAAGAAGGAAGAAGGAATGGAGGTATTTTGGGAAGGTGGTGGTGGTGGAGGTGGTGCTCTAGTGGTTGGTGGTGGAAGACGGTGGTGGGGTGGTGGAGGCGGTGGAGGAGGGATGAGAGGAGGAAGAAGAAGAAGAAGAAGAAATGGGAGGGAAAAAAATTAAATTTGGTGGGTACTTTTGGAATTTCAGTGGGGTGGGGGATGTTGACAGCAATGTGGTGGGGTGGAGGAAGCAACTGCTGCAACACTTTGAATTGGGCTTACACAAGCCCTTTATGCCAAAACAAAAACAATACCCTAGATGGTGGTCCTAAGCAAAAGCCATGGACTGCTATTACTCGACAACACCCTTAGTTGACGTGAGTATCAGTATCCTCATCCACCACCATGAAAAACAATACCCTAGTGGGTGAGGACTTTTGTCTCAGATTATTTTCCTTTGCTACATGCAAACAAAATTAAGAAATTCTGCATATCAAATTGAAAAAGGTAGTAAAAGGCTCAGAACTTCCCACGTATGTTGTGGTCGGGTTTCTTTGTCCGGATATTAATATTGTCCTCATCTTAATTATGGAGGTGAAGAGGCGGAAGAAGAAATCTAGAAGCAAGAAACAAACTACAGAGCATTTCTTACATGAATATAGTACTATTTTCTAGAAAAAAATTAATTAAAAATTCAATTTCATATTTTTGTGAATCCTTTCTGCATTATAATTACTTTTTATATCCATCTCACATATACATTACTTCCTACCGCCCTATAAGAAGTTTTAGACAATTTTTTTTTTTTTGAAGTGGATCGGATGGAGTACCTGATTTCCAAATAATAATAATAATAATATTAAAACTTGTGTTGAAATTAATTTAATTATTTTTATTTGACCGTACATAATAAACATGCATGTGATGGTGCAAGAATTATTCAGGTAAACAGAAAACACAAAATTGAACACGTCACTTCCCTCACTTTTTGTTTGGGTCTCGGCAGTGAATTTGTGGTACCTAAAGCATGCTTCGATATCCACAGGATTCTAGCCCCATCCATCCATCCATTAATTCATGCACCACCACACCATTTACTCAGATACTCCAATTCTCCTTGCATATGCTCTTACATCACCCCATTTTTAAAACCTTCCAGATTCCATGGATATGGCATATTCTACTATGGTTCACCTTAAAAGTGGTCCACTGTGTGTTAGTAATTGAAAACTGTCACGATCATTCTCGTTCTCGTGGCTGAGGCAATCACCTGATTGATATCAGTTTTAACAAAAAAAAAAAGGAAAACAAATATAAGTGCTCCGAACTTAAATCATATTTTTTTTCTTATTTTTGTTTAACCGACACCAATCAATTCATTGTCTCTGTTGTGAGGACAGGAAGGACCACGAACTTATCTTTCCAATATGGTATTTAGTTGGAGTTTCGAATAATTTTCAAATACTGATATAGCCCCTAGTCATCCGAATTGGATAGCTCAAGTGGTGAGAGCTTGAAACATAAGATGTTGGAAGGAGGAGGACCAGGGTTCAAATCCCGACAAAGGAAAAAATACTAACATAATAACTAACGACTAATATTTGTAATTTGAAAAAAAAAAAACTAATACACCCTAGTCGGCCACCTATGTAAATATCTTCTTTATAAGAAGAGGGAGAAGCAAACTTCTAGTGTAGCCTCAAATACTACTCATTTGCCTCTTTGTAATTAGTAGCCATGATTTTCCAAGCAAACAATATTCCTCACTTCATTTTGTTTCCCCTAATGGCTCAAGGCCACATCATCCCTATGATTGACATAGCAAGGCTCTTAGCACAGCGTGGTGTGATTGTAACCATTTTCACAACACCAAAAAACGCATCGCGTTTCAGTTCAGTTCTTTCTCGTGCTATTTCTTCTGGCCTCCAAATCCGACTAATACAACTCCATTTCCCATCAAAACAAGTAGGACTCCCTGAAGGGTGTGAGAATTTCGACATGATAAATACAAAAGACATGTCCATTCTCTTCCATGCAATTACCTTGCTCCACAAGCCAGCAGAAGAATTGTTTGAAACACTCACACCAAAACCAAGTTGCATTATCTCTGACTTTTGCATTCCTTGGACTTCACATATTGCTGAAAAGCATCACATTCCAAGGATTTCATTCCATGGTTTTTCTTGCTTTTGCCTCCATTGCATGCTCAAGGTGCACACTTCAAAGGTTCTTGAAAGCATCACTTCAGAATCTGAGTACTTCACTGTACCTGACATACCTCACCAAATTAGGATTACCAAAGAGCAGACAGTTCAACCAATGACAGATGAATTGAAGGAATTTGAGGAGAAGATGATAGATGCTGAGATGAAATCATATGGTGTGATCATAAACACTTTTGAAGAATTGGAGAAAGCATATGTAGAGGGTTACAAGAAGGAGAGAAATGATAAGGTGTGGTGTGTTGGTCCAGTTTCACTTTGCAACAAAGATGGATTGGATATGGCTCAAAGAGGTAACAAGGCTTCAATTAGTGAACACCATTGTTTGAAGTGGCTTGATTTGCATCAACCAAAATCTGTGGTTTATGTTTGTCTTGGAAGCTTATGTAACCTAATTTCTAAACAACTTATGGAGCTGGCTTTGGCTTTGGAAGAGACAAAAAGACCATTTATATGGGTTATTAGGGAAGGAAATAAGTATGAAGAGCTTGAAAAGTGGATAAGTGATGAAGGGTTTGAGGAAAGGAACAAAGGGAGAGGCCTTATAATTAGAGGTTGGGCTCCACAGGTATTGATATTGTCACACACTGCAATTGGAGGATTCTTAACACATTGTGGTTGGAACTCAACACTTGAAGGGATAAGTGCTGGTTTGCCAATGGTAACTTGGCCACTATTTGCTGATCAATTTTTGAATGGGAAGCTTGTTACTCAAGTGTTGAGGATTGGAGTGAGTCTTGGAGCAGAGGTTCCTTTGAAGTGGGGAGAGGAAGAAAAGATAGGTGTGTTGGTGAAGAAGGAAGATATTAAGGAGGCAATATGCATGGTGATGGATGAGGGATTAGAAGAAAGTAAAGAGAGAAGAGAAAGGACCAGTGAACTGAGTGAGATGGCAAAGAGAGCAGTTGAAAAAGGAGGATCTTCTTATCTTAATATAGCTCTGCTTATTGAAGATATCATGCAACAATCAAGTAGTAAAGTTGAATCCTGAAGAGATGTAAAATTTACATGTTACGATTGATTGTCCCTGTGATGTTATTTTTTGTTTTTTATTTTGCTTTTTCTGTTTTGCATGTGGACTGTGTTTAATGTAACACAATTGGATCCACACTGCAAGCATAAAAAAATGATATATATCTTTCCAGAATCATGATTTGAATATATATAGAGTACTTCTTAATTTGTATAAGAAGAGGCATTATATATTTTCATCACTTCATTTTGCTTATGCGTATAAAAAATTGTCCAATCACTAACTGCTCCTTGTTAGTATGTTTTTATCATGAAACTGTAAATCAAAAAAATTAAATTGCTTATATTAAAGACATAATCAAATTCTCAGTTGTGTTTTTCTTATTGTTGGAGTTAAAAGAGTCCAGCTCATCAACCAATAAAGACAGCTCAACTAAGGGATAGCTCAGCATATCTGTGGGTGTATCAACTAAGGGACAAGAGATGTTTTCCAGAAGGTGCACATCCAACGAGTTATGTTTAGGAATAGCATCAACAAGGATATAAAGACCGAATTTGCTTAAAATGTGTATTTTCTGATATTCAGCTGTGAAAGCCTTGTTGATTATTATTTAGAGGATCTTGTTTTGGATAGTTATGGTGTTCTAACACAGGTGTATGGTTTCATTCTTGTACTTAATAAAAACCAGGTTTATTGATAATTTGCGAGGTTACAAATGCCTCAGTGATCCATGATCGTTTGAGGACTTTTGGTAATACATTGTTTACAATTGAAATCGAAATATAACATAAACTATTTAAGTGAAACAATAGGCTCTTCAGAAACATTTTCTGGAGAGCTCTTTCTACATGCTGAAAATTCCCAGTCTGCCCACCATGGAAGGCGGAAGTCGTTCGGAATGTGACTGTCCACCAAATCTTTGATAGACATAGGTTCTTTCGGAGGTTGTGATTCGCCTGCAAGCGGATGCTCTATAGATGTTCCTCCCAATGCACTGGTACTTGACCCGTATGTTCCACTTTGACGTATATGGGATTGGGCACTAATGCACATGGGACAGCTTGTATTGATGAATCGACTACAACAGTATCGCCCATGTTGGTCGTCAATCTGGTAGCGTGATGTGGTGAGAGTATACAAATAGCCACAATCAAACTTAATTGAGGGGACATGATACAGCTTCTTGCATTTGGCTGCCCTGTGGATCACTTCCTGTTGGGGTTGAGAACAACGATTTTTTTTTAAAAAAGACTTCAAAATATTTATATGATCTGAATATAAGAAATAATTGTCAGCATATATTAATTTAATGCAATTACTATATATATGGTGAAATATTTACATGATAAATTAAGATTAAAAGCATATAATAAAAAAAATCCATTTATTGAATAAAAGAATGAGAAACCAACTTGGAAATCTTACTTTTTTCTTTCTCAGAAAAAACTTTTACTACTTTAATATGTGAAGAAACAATTTTTTTTTCAATAGAATAATTTACATAAAAACATATTAAAATCTATATGAGAAACTATTTATATCTAAATTGTAATATATATATATAAGTGGGAAAGGGAAATGGAAAGTAGGAAGTAGACGGACTGCTCAGCACATATATAAGATTAAAGACAGAAATAAAATACAGAAAATTAAAGACAAAAAGTAAGGAACAAGAACTTAAAACATGCAGAAATAAATAAGATTAGAATATAGAACCTGCCATGTAGGCGGTTAAGAACAAGATAGAAATTGAAACAAGATTTTATTGAATACTGGAAATAAGTACAGAGACTGAAAAACAGAAATTGAAAACAGAAAGAAGAAGAGAAAGGCTTACTGAGCGTCTCTCTCTAAAACTCTCTAAACTCGGTAGAACTAAGGGTGTCCTACAATGAAGCCTGGCTACCCTATTTATAGAATTAAAATTGAACTATTTCTACAGTTCCGATAATATTCCAGTGCCACTTGGAACTATTGGCAACAAAAGTCAAATTTGCTAATGGTTGATAATTGAAACTGTACAATAATTGAAACTTAGTCTTTTGACCGAATGGTTGATTGCTGATAGGTCATTGCTTAACAGCGGAGTTTGCGGGAGAATTGTTTCATATGGATGACAAACTTTTGGGGTATTATGGCTCCATTCAGTTATCGAGATTTTATGCCTCGACATCATCCATGTAATCAAAAGATGCTTCACTGCTTGTTTCGTCAAAGTCTTCTTCAAATTTTGATTCTTGGAATAGTTCTAAAGAAGTATTGGCAAAAGGAAAAGTTATTTCTGTAGGCAGACATACAGGAACTGCCCAGAGCTTGTAAATTGGAGATTCTCCTACTAACTTTAGATTGGTCTATCCGGTAGGAGGAAGAAATTCTTCTTTTTTAAAAGATTTTTCGTGAGCCAGTAGCTGCACTTGAATTTTGAGTTTGTGATTGGTGAATTGAGATTGGGCATGAAAACTGTTGTACTTGCTATAAAATGATGGTTAGCATGGACAATAGCTAAACCAATATTTTCGGGAAGAGAAGATTTTACACTAAATGTAACTCTTCTTGACCTCTTGATAATTTCTGTAGCAAGCATATATAATTTATTTGGCCCAAATATCAGATCAATATAATTATTAGTCCAGAATTGGTCTAGCATTCCTAAGCTTAACCAAGTCCAGATTGAATACCTTTTTCCCTTATAATAAATATCTTTGTAAAAGGGGAGATTGATTCTAGCCTTAACAATTCCATTGTTGATTACCTGAGGATCATTTGAATGTGAATGATATTCCCGTAGCTCTAGATAAACTAATGGTTGGTAAACACTTATGCTTGGGAAAGATAAATTTCCTTCTGCAATTTTCCATAACAGTTCCTGGGCTATAAAGAAATCATTGAAAATGGATTCTTTTAATTTTTTCTGGATAAGATAATTGACTTCAAGATCTACTTTTCTGGTTAAATCTCCAATAATAAGTGAAGTTTGGAGAGTTAACTTCTTCATGAGATTGTCAAAATTATTATTTGCGATTGCCCTTTCTTGATTTGAAGGACAGGTGAGGTCACCAAATTTCTGAATCTTGAGATCAAGTTTATTGAACCTTTCTAATAATGTGTTGTAGCAGTTTGTCAAACACTCATACGCACTGGATAGTGTTTGGTTAATGGCTTGTAGTGTTTGAATCTCATTTTTAAGAGAGAGTATATTTTCCTCAGGAAGATCAATGATCTTGTCCTTGAGTTTGAGGTTGGCAAAACCCTTTTCTTGAAATTTTGAGCTAGTGAAAAGATTAGTAAATTTTGGATCAATAAAGAAATTGGTATCGATTGTTTGCTTTAAATGATTTAAAGCATGTTTGTAATTGAAAAATTCCTTGAAAACAAGATTTTCAAAAACTTTAATCTGCCTCTCTATATCTTCATAATTGAGATATAAACCAGGTCTTGGACCTTTGGTCAAAGCATAATAGGAAAATGCTTTACTTAAAGGTTTTTGCTCGATTTTTGAAAAGTAAGCTGCAAGTGAGTTTAAACTGTTGAGCTTTGATTTTGTATCTCTTGAAATCCAAAGATTATCAAGAATACATTTTTGGATCTGGTCAAAATTAATTCCTATGGGTGGAATAAAACCTTTATTAGAGTCTACTGGGAGTATTAGAAGTTCATATTTTCCAAATTTCATTCTTGAATCCTCAATTACTTCAATGAATTAAGTCATTCTGACCTGTAAGATAAAAGTTAGTTTTGATAATAAATTTGAAATATCTTGCATTTGGTACCAACTGTTTGCTTTAAATGATTTAAAGCATGTTTGTAACTGAAAAATTCTTTAAAAACAGGATTTTCAAAAACTTTAATCTGCCTCTTTGAACTTCCAATACTTTTCAAAAATCGAGCAAAAACCTTTAAGTAAAGTATTTTCTATAAATAGGGTAGCCAGGCTTCATTGTAGGACACCCTTAGTTCTATCGAGTTTAGAGAGTTTTAGAGAGAGACGCTCAATAAGCCTTTCTCTTCTTCTTTCTGTTTTGAATTTCTGTTTTTCAATCTCTGTACTTATTTCCAGTATTCAATAAAATCTTGTTTCAATTTCTATCTTGTTCTTAACCACCTACATGGCAGGTTCTATATTCTGATCTTATTTACTTCTGCTTGTTTTAAGTTCTTGTTCCTTACTTTTCGTCTTTAATTTTCTGTATTTTATTTCTGTCTTTAATCTTGTATATGTGCTGAGCAGTCCGTCTGCTTCCTACTTTCCATTTCCCTTTCCTAGTTAAGCTCTTCGTTCTGCTTCCGACCCCCTCTTGGTATCAGAGCCTGATGGGGAAGTAGGAATGTGATATTGATTTTGAATTCTGAGTTATTTCTCTGAGTTACTTGTTATGTTTAATCTTACTAAAGTTCAGATCTGTTGGTAGTGCTCATAATATTCTTCTGAAAAATGAAACTTTGCGTTTATTGTTTTATAAAAGGGACGAAAATCTCTTTTAGATCTAATGTTAGTTCATTTATTGTTCAGAACTGAAAATTGTTTATTAAAATTTTGATTAAAAGGAATTAGAATCATTTATGATCTGTAGGTAGTACTCTCAGTAATATTTTTCTTTACCAAAATGAAAAAGTATCAAAGACTTTCAGAGCCAAATGAGACTGTACGACGCAAGGCAGTAAGTCCCGATGGATAGGGCAGTATAGACCTAGTTACTGTACAGAGCCTCGAAGATCTGAAAGAATTTCATGATGCTTTGGTGAAGAATAAGTATTTTAGAGTAGCTTTTGACAGATCTAAAAAGATGATAATTGTCCTTGGTTTATAAACAATATGATTTGAGATGACTTTGAATTAGATTTGAAAAATATTTTCATGAGTCCTTATTTTAACATAAGAAGATTATTGAGATAGCTTTGTTTAGATCTGGAACAAATATGTATGATTAAACTTATATGAGTAAATTAGAATATAACTGTTAATTCAAGATTAATATCTATAGTCCTAACGAACCAGGTAATGGTGATGGTACTAATAGATGAGGAAGGCTTGTCTATTATGAGTATGCTTCGTTCTTTTTTCACTCGCCTTTCTTTCAAGTCTTCTCAACCCTCATCCTCCTCTCTTTCTGACAATCAAACCCACAATTTTTCTAAAAAAGTCTTCAAAGAAGAAATTCGATTTGAAGATATTAACCAACATTTAGACAACTGGGATATTCCTAAAATCAAAGGTGAAGATCTTTACAAAACAAAAAGTTTTTGGCATAAACAATCTGATTATGTTATTAAAACTGTTGAACAAAAATACAAAATTCAAAATGATGATGAAGAAATTCATCTGCTTTCTGATAAAAGCATCAAAGAACACCGAGCCAAAAATTACAATTATTTACGCATAGGAAGTGTACAAGTTGGCATGAAACCCCTTACTAGAGAATCTCTAGATGTCGCAGTTCTTTTCTGCATAAGGGATAAAAGACACAATCGTTTTCAAGATGATAAAAATATTCTTGATATTTTATATTTAAATGTCAAACTCCATGGGTACGATATGAAAGAAGGATCGATACCCATAACCCTGATCTATAGAGTTCAATACAAGGTAATGAACTCCATTAGGTCAAATTTTCTCAAAACCAATTGTGACAAACGCGGAGAAACAACTTTGTTTCTAACCGACAATAGTAACGCCAATATTATTGTGCCCAAGACAATTCAGTGGAGTGACATTACACTCCCAGACAAATGGACCTTAGAAAAGGAAACTCCAGCCTTACGCAGAATAACCCCAGAATTTCAAGACTTAATTCAACATCAAACAGGTCAAGTAGACTTAGTCTTTGATAGGAGAAATTCTTTTTCTCTCTTTAGGTCTGTTAGATCTACCAATAATTTCCAATCAGCCGTGATTAGGAGATCTCTTTTAGCCTTTAGATCTATCCCCAGATCAATCCATACAAACCAATCTGAACCTTCCCATGAAGGATCAACAATTCATTACATGGATTTGAAACCACAACCCCTGTAAGAACTTCTTACCTAAAGGATGAAGATGACCAAAGAACCATCCAATCTCTAACCTATTCTTCTCTTAACGAACCATATGATATTAATGTTATATCATCTGAGTTTGTTATTGACAAACAATCTCTTAGAAAAGATTTCTATTATGAGGAATGGACTCCTCACCGAGAATGGTTCTTCAAGCATTATCAAGGAACCGAAAGATTTTCTTTTTCCTAGAGCAAGTTCAATTCAACGTCCCATTCTTTGATTGGTTCAATGCCTATGCTACTAGGAAGAAAATCAACTATCCTTTCAAGAATCAATTGATAGGTAGTAAGACTTTAGATGTCATTACGGCGTGGCATTTAAGAGATGGACAAGTAGTCCAATTTGATCTTCCACCCAAAGCACCTTTTACTCTTAAGAGTAAAGACCAAAACAATCATGTTATGGCCTTTCCCTTCAAAACTAGAACTGAAGAAGGTCCCATATATGTCAGAGATATCAAAGATCTCATGGAACAATCCAATTACACCAATAAGTGTCTCCAAACTTTAGGAGAAATCAAAGGAAAAGAGAAACAAAAGGGTAAAACCCCTCTAGATTCCTCTAGAGATGATAAGCCGTCATCCACCACCCAAGTAGAAAAACTTTTGTTTAATCCTTATAGGATTTCAAAACAGCTCAAGAAAACCTTACAAGCTTCCAATCCTAGAAAACAAATCTAGAAGGAAATAGAAGAAACCAGTGATGAGCTTCTTACCAAGATCAATCAGCAATTACAACTTATTCCTGAACCACCTATAAATCCTATAGGTTCACCAAGGAATCAATCTATCAATATGATAGAGCAATCTTCATCTTTTGCTTACCCGGAAGAATTCAATTTGGATAAAGACAAGGTCCAGCAACCTTTCGCTAAAGGAAAAACCCAAAAGGACCTAGGATGGCCCTCCTAAACCTCGTTATAGGAAAATTAGCAATTCCAATGATCAATTAGCTAATAAAACTCTTGAGAAATATGACTCTCATCAAAAACCTAAAATTACTTGTTACACTTGTGGTAATCCTGGTCACAAGTATAGATATTGTAGGATAGAAAGAAAAATCGAAACCTTTTACCTCAATCAAATTCAGAAGGATATTAACAACTTGTTAATAAAATCTTTTCAAGATAATAAGACTAAGACTATCAATGAATCTTCTCAAATCCAAAATGTAATTTAGCTGAATTCTTTAATCAGGTCAATGTCTTAACTAAGGAGCAAGATCTCCTTTTCGAAGCCATTAATGCTATACCTGATGCTCAAGAAAAAATGAAATATTTAGAGAAACTTAAATCTTCTTTAGTAACTGAGCATCTTAAGAGTCCTATAGTTACTAATAAGTTCAATTTCAAAGATACATTCAAAAGACTTGAAAAAACTAGTATCAAGCCTGTTACAATCCAAGATCTCCGATTTGAAATCAACAATCTGAAAATTGAGATTAAAGAGTTGAAACTAAAACAAACTGAACATCAGTTGATCTTAGATCACTGGAAAAATAGTTGGTCTGAAGAAAACTCATCTTCAGAAGCAGCCCAATCTGAGGCTTCGACTTCTACTTCTAAAAAAGAAGAAAATCAATTCGACATAGTTGATGATTTTTTAGGATTAATCAATTATGTTAAAATTCATAAGTTTTTTATAAATATCAAAATTATCATTAATGAATTTATTCTTAAAACTATAGCCCTATTTGACACAGGTGTTGATTCAAACTGTATCTTAGAAAGGTTAATTCCTACTAAGTATTTTGAAAAGACTTCAGAACAACTTAGTGCTACTAATGGTTCTAAGTTAAAAATCAATTACAAATTTTGTACAGCTATAATTGAAAACCAAAATTTAAAGATAGAAACATCTTTTCTTTTGGTCAAAAACTTAAGGAACAATGTAATCTTGGGAACACCATTTATCAGATTACTTTTCCCTTATCAAACTACTGAAGATGGGATTATTACCCAACATTTAGGACAATCAGTTATTTCGAGTTTTTGAAAAAACCCATCATCAGAGATTTGAATCCAATTTCTTACAAACAAAATCAAATCAATTTTCTTAAAGAAGAAATTTCTTTTAGAAACATAGATACTCAATTACAGCAATCCAACACTCAACAAAAGATTCAAAGTCTTTTGAATCAAATTGAATCTTCCATTTGTTCGGATTTACCTAATGCTTTTTGGGAAAGGAAACAACACATTGTTGAACTTCCTTATGAAAAAGATTTTCAATGGGCCAATTCAAATGAATGAAGAACTTCTTCAATTTTGTCAAAAAGAGATAAAAGATTTGTTAAACAAAGGTCTAATTCGCAAGAGCAAGAGTCCTTGGTCTTGTTCTGCTTTTTATGTAAATAAACAAGCTGAAATTGAAAGGGGAACACCTAGGCTTGTTATCAATTATAAACCCCTTAATCAAGCACTTTGCTGGACTAGGTATCTAATTCCCAATAAAAAAGTTCTTTTAAACAGATTACATAATGCAAAGATCTTTTCAAATTTTGACATGAAATCTGGATTTTGGCAAATTCAGGTTAAAGAAGAAGACAAATATAAAACTGCTTTTACTGTCCCCTTTGGACAATACGAATGGAATGTCATGCCTTTCAGTTTAAAAAATGCTCCTTTAGAATATCAAAGAATTATGAATGAGATTTTCAATCCTTACTCCAAATTTGCTATAGTATACATCGATGACGTACTAATATTTTCTCAATCTATTGATCAACACTTTAAACACATTAACATTTTTATTTCCATTGTGAAAAGAAATGGTCTTGTTGTTTCCAAAACAAAAATCAATTTATTTCAAACTAAGATCAGATTTCTTGGTCACAATATCCATCAAGAAACCATTGTTCCTATCAATCGTGCTATTAAGTTTACGGACAAATTTCCCAACCAAATCATTGATAAAACTCAATTACAAAGATTTCTAGGATGTCTTAATTACGTCTCAGATTTCTTTCCTCAGCTTAGCAATCTTATCAAACCACTCCATGACCGTCTTAAAAAAGATCCTCCTCCTTGGACAGATGTTCATACAAATGTTATCAAACAAATTAAATCTCAAGTAAAAGATCTTCCATGTCTTTACTTGCCCAATCCACAAGCTTTCAAGATTGTTGAAACGGATGCCTCTGACATAGGTTATGGTGGCATTCTCAAACAAAAGGTTTCTGATAAAGAGCAAGTTATTGCCTTTACTTCCAAACATTGGAATCCAGCACAACAAAGTATTCCACTGTCAAAAAAGAAGTTTTAACAATTGTCTTATCGAGTTCAAAATTTCAATCTGATTTATTAAATCAAAAATTTTTAGTTCGTGTTGATTGCAAATCAACAAAAGATATTTTACAAAAGGATGTAAAAAACCTTTCATCAAAACAAATTGTTGCTAGATGGCAAGCAATTTTGAGCATTTTTTATTTTGACATTAAATATCTTAAAGGCTCAGCCAATGCTCTCCCTGACTATCTCACTCGTGAATACTTACAAGGAAAAGATGTCAACGAGGTCTTCTTCCTCCCGGGGAAGAAGTAAAGGTAAGAATATCATAAATCCTATAATGTTTGAACCGTCAAAGGAGGATTTTGAATTATCCATTTAGATATGGAAAGTAGGAAGCAGACGGACTGCTCAGCACATATACAAGATTAAAGACAGAAATAAAATACAGAAAATTAAAGACGAAAAGTAAGGAACAAGAACTTAAAACATGCAAAAATAAATAAGATCAAAATATAGAACCTGCCATGTAGGCGGTTAAGAACAAGATTGAAATTGAAACAAGATTTTATTGAATACTGGAAATAAGTACATAGATTGAAAAACAGAAATTGAAAACAGAAAGAAGAAAAGAAAGGCTTACTAAGCGTCTCTCTAAAACTCTCTAAACTCGATAGAACTAAGGGTGTCCTACAATGAAGCCTGGCTACCCTATTTATTGAATTAAAATTGAACTGTTTCTATAGTTCCGGTAATATTCCGGTGCCACTTGGAACAATTGGCAATAAAAGTCAAATTTACTACAATAAAAAGTCAAATTTGCTATAGTGCTAAATAGTAAAATTGTACAATAATTGAAACTTAGTTTTTTGACTAAATGATTGATTGCTGACAGGTCATTGCTTAACAGCAGAGTTTGTGGGAGAATTGTTTCATATGGATGACAAACTTTTGGAGTATTATGGCTCCATTCGGTTATCGAGATTTGTGCCTTGACATCATCCATGTAATCAAAAGATGCTTCACTGCTTGTTTCGTCAAAGTCTTCTTCAAATTTTGATTCTTGGAATAGTTCTGAAGAAGTATTGGCGAAAGGAAAATTTATTTCCGTAGGCAGACATAGAGGAACTGCCCAGAGCTTGTAAATTGGAGATTCTCCTACTAACTTCAGATTGGTCCATCCGGTAGGAGGAAGAAATTATTTTTTTAAAAGATTTTCCCTGAGCCAGTAGCTGCACTTGAATTTTGAGTTTGTGATTGGTGAATTGAGATTGGGCATGAAAACTGATGTACTTGCTATAAAATGATGGTTAGCATGGACAATAGCTAAACCAATATTTTCGGGAAGAGAAGATTTTACACTAAATGTAACTCTTCTTGACCTCTTGATAATTTCTGTAGCAAGCAAATATAATTTATTTGGCCTAAATATCAGATCAATATAATTATTAGTCCAGAATTGGTCTAGCATTCGCAAGTCTAACCAAGTCTAGATTGAATACCTTTTTCCCTTATAACAAATATCTCTTTAAAAGGGGGGATTGATTCTAGCCTTAACAATTCCATTGTTGATTACCTGAGGATCATTTGAATGTGAATGATATTCCGGTAGCTCCGGATAAACTAATGGTTGGCAAACATTTATGCCTGGGAAAGATAAATTTCCTTCAGCAATTTCCCATAACAGTTCTTGGGCTATAAAGAAATCATTAAAAATGGATTCTTTTAATTTTTTTTGGATAAGATAATTGACTTAAAGATCTACTTTCCTGGTTAAAATTATTGTTTGTGATTGCCGTTTCTTGATTTGAAGGAGAGGTGAGGTCACCAAATTTCTGAATCTTGAGATCAAGTTTATTGAACCTTTCTAATAATGTGTTGTAGCAGTTTGTCAAACACTCATACTCATTGGACAGTGTTTGGTTAATGGCTTGTAGTGTTTGAATCTCATTTTTAAGAGAGAGTATATTTTCCTCAGGAGGATCAATGATCTTGTCCTTGAGTTTGAGGTTGGCAAAACCCTTTTCTCGAAATTTTGAGCTATTGAAAAGATTAGTAAATTTTTGATCAATAAAGAAATTGGTACCAACTGTTTGCTTTAAATGATTTAAAGCATGTTTGTAATTGAAAAATTCTTTGAAAACAG
The DNA here is from genome assembly GCA_037113605.1 of Calophaca sinica. Classification (NCBI taxonomy): domain Eukaryota; kingdom Viridiplantae; phylum Streptophyta; class Magnoliopsida; order Fabales; family Fabaceae; genus Calophaca; species Calophaca sinica. The sequence goes on from CM073736.1 coordinate 93,168,916, forward strand.
GATTTTCAAAAACTTTAATCTGCCTCTTTATATCTTCGTAATTGAGATATAAACCAGGTCTTGGACCTTTGGTCAAAGCATAACAGGAAAATGCTTTATTTAAAGGTTTTTGCTCGATTTTTGAAAAGTAGACTGCAAGTGAGTTTAAACTGCTGAGCTTTGATTTTGTATCTCTTGAAATCCAAAGATTATCAAGAATACATTTTTGGATATGGTCAAGATTAATTCCTATGGGAGGAATAAAACCTTTATTAGAATCCGCTGGAAGTATTGGAAGTTCATATTTTCCAAACTTCATTCTTGAATCCTCAATTACTTCAATGTATTGAGCCATTTTGACCTGAAAGATAAAAGTTAGTTTTGATAATAAATTTGAAATATTTAGCATCAACAATTGAAATATTGGACTTGGTAAATTGAAGATTAAAATTTTAAATAATTGAACTCTATTACGGATTTGATCCCGAGATTTAGTAGTAACATAATTGGCAGGAGTAATGGTAGTCCCCTGGTAAGTGTTATTAACAAACAATTTGCTCTTGATTTGAAGTAAATTGATTTGATTTTGTTTGTAATAAATTGAGTTTAAATCTCTGATGATGGGTTTTTTCAAAAAGTTGAAAATAACAGATTGACCCAAATGTTGAGTGATAATCCTATCTTCAGTGGTTTGGTAAGGAAAAAGCAATCTGATAAACGGTATTCCCAAAATTACTTTATTCCTCAAATTTTTGACCAAAAGAAAAGATGTTTCAATCCTTAAATTTTGGTTTTCAATTATAGCAGAGGATAATTTGTAATTGATTTTTAACTTAGAACCATTAGCAGCACTAAGTTGTTCAGAAGTTTTTTCAAAATACTTAGTGGGAATTAACCCTTCTAAGATACAATTAGAATTAGCTCCGGTGTCAAATAGAGCTGTGGTTTCAAGAACAAATTTATGAATAATAATTTTGATGTTTATAAAAAAACTTTTGAATTTTAACATAATTGAGTAATCCTAAAAATCATTAACTATGTCCAATTGAGAGGGATTTTCATTCTTTTGAGAATTAGAAGTAGAAGCTTCAGATTGAGTTATTTCAGAAGATGAGGATGAATCATCTTCATCCCAACTGTTTTTCCAAAGATCAAGGATTGACTGGTGTTCGGTTTGTTTTTGTTTCAAATTTTTAATCTCTATTTTAAGATTATTGATTTCAAATTGGAGATCTTGGATTGTAACAGGTTTGACACTATTCTTTTCAAGACGTTTGAAAGTGTCTTTGAGATTGAACTTGTTAGCAACTATAGGACTCTTAGAAGGTTTAGTTACTAAGGAAGATTTTAGTTTCTCCAGATACTTCATTTTCTCTTGAGGGTCAGGAATTGCATTAATGGCTTCAAAAAGGAGATCCTGCTCCTTGGTTAAGACATTGACCTGACTAGAGAATTGAGACAAATCGTCGTCTTGGATTTGATTTAGGTCTTCAGTAAATTGATCAGAAGATTCATCAGTAGAATCTTCTTCCTGAGAGGATTCAATTAACAAATTGTTAATCTTATCCTCGATATCTTGATTTGCTTTGATTCTACCTTTTAACCTACAATATCTACTAATGTGGCCGGGTTTACCACATCTGTCAACGTGACTTGTCACTTCCCTGGTTAATTAATGAGCAAAAATTAGATGCATGGAGATAAACATAGCCCTATAACTTTTTCTCTAATTAACATTTTTCACTTCTGTATTTTGATCTACAGAATGATGACTTATGAATCTAAAATCAAAGGATATTTGACCTGTGAATTTGATTACAGCTATAATTAAAAGAATGAAAATAAGTAGTTAGTGTACCTTGTAGTTTGAACTACAAGATTAACCAAATGCAGGTTGTTTAACTCGTGAACAATGTTCATTCCATCTATGTTGCCATCGTCTAGCTTGTTAAGTTCTGTCCACATGTCAATGAGGGCAGCAACGGGTATTTTTTGGTCTTGAGGAAATAATCCAAGGTCCATGAAGCACTCCTTGATGATGGGCTTATCTTCCAATGCGTCCTCCAAAAACTTTTTGAGGTGATTAAGCAAATTATTATTAGAAACAACGATACCTTGGGAAAATAATTTCTCCATCTTTAGCCACATCTCAGTAGGCTGCCCACAGAGTGATCCACCGATCAATTTAAGGGCCAGTGGAGAACCCCAACAACCCTTTGCTACCTGCAATTTATGTATTCTTTTCAGCCGAGACTACAGTCCTCACCCAAATGAGAAGTAAGTACGGCTATTAATTGCAATTTTCTTATTTTTCTTGAGCATCAAACAAGAATATATATATTTAGAAATAGGAGTCCAAGAGATATTCCAATTAATATACAACAAAGAAGAAAACAAAATCAGGATTTTTTTTTCCAAACAGCAAAAAAAAAAAATATATTTAAAAAAGAAGTACAAGGGGCTATCTAACCCAACTATAAAGAAGAACTAATCACAATGAAAGGGGAAGCTAACAAAACCATAAAAAGAGGAATGGACTCCTAGCAATAGAAACAGGAGTGACTACTTTCTAGAAATGTACTATAGAGGTTCAACGGACTATTTATAGAAAATACAGACCCGACTTCGTTTTAGTCAAGAACCATATTTTCAGGACATAACCTTAACATGCTTCACAGTAATCGACATATCAAGCTCCAGAAGTAAGTCCAGCTCATTGGTATATCAAATTGTTTTAAATATAAATCTGAATGTATAAGATTATATGCATGTGAAATCATAGTTAATTTACAATTTTCAAGCTGCAAAAATCATCTATAACAATATTTATATTTTATAATATTATATAATACCAAAAAATTACCTTGTTAATTATAATATTTTTAAATGTAATTATATTTAATAAAATTGAAATAAATATACAAGGGTGTGTTTGGCTTAAATTCAAGAACATATAATATATGGATAAATATTGCTTTTATAAAATAATTATTTTTGAGAATAATTCTTTCAATTAAATTATTATACGTGTTTCAAAAAAAAATTAAAATAGTAAACATCAAAATTAATTACCTTTGGAGGATCATCAATATTATTATTAGTGGTAAACATTGAACTCAATTGGTAAATAACTAAATATTAAGCGTTAAACGTCGTTGTAAAATTTCTATTAATTTTAATCAGTTTTATTGTCTTTTCTTACTATATTTTCATAAAAAAATTGTAAAGTATAAATATAAATATATACTAAGAGTTTAAAAGAAATTTTTAAATAATTAATTAATTTAATTAATAAATTATTTTTGTTCTTAAATATTATTGTGTATCATTAACATGTGTTAAAAAATTAAGAATGAAGATATAAATAATTAACTACAAATTTAAAAAATTCAATTATTTTAAAGGGGTTAAAATAAAAAATTACAATTTTTGTTTCTTAAGCGTTGGAATTATAAGGTGGTTAAGTTGTTTCATAACTCAATTTTTTTAATATTCAAATATTTCAGTTACTATGTTTTTTCTTTTTCAAAAAAAAAAGTTACTATGTTTTTTCAGTTAATCTCAATTAATATATTCCAAGCATTTGTTTTTAATGTCGATATAGTAATCATGTAACATGAATTAATTTCACGACTATACAATTCCCCTCATAACTTTGAATTATTTCATTGTGCTTACTCACTCCTTCAAAATTCAAGCCATACGTTTATTTCATTGTGCTTACTCACTCATAAATTTTTAGAAAAAAATATAAATAATAAATATCACCATATATTAAAAATATTAACAATAAAAATATAACTAAGTACAAATAAGCAATTAAAATTATATTTTTTTTCAATTATAACAAGAATGTATTAGTTTGGCAATTAATAAAGATATCTTTATAAAATGATTCATGTAAAACATTAGTAAATTTATATTTAAAAATTACATAAAATAAAAATATTAGATAAACATATGAATTTTCATTTAAATAAATATGAGTAAAAATTAACTGTCACTATATATTATCAAATATTAATTCACTACCAAAATTATAAATATATATTAGTTTTACAGTAAAATGTTTTTCAAATGACATCGAGAATACATTAAATTAGTTTACATATCAATTATATATTTAATATATTATTATAATATTATGTTTTTTTTTGTATTTTTGGAGTATTAGAATTAAAATATTTCTTAAAACACAAAATACAAGTTACCAATCATGCATATGTCCTTCTATATCAATAAAATAATTGACTTTAAAAACTTTGTCATGATGATTTATTAATTATAAATGTCTTTAAAAAGTATATAATACTCCATAATGGATTGTATGATAGTATTGAGTGCTATATTTATTTACAATAAAAATCCTTGCTAATGAATTTTGAGAACAAATATGTAAAAAATAAATATCACATATACTATTAAATATTAATATAAATATAACTAAGTACACAAAAATTATTGTAAATTATTATTTTTTAAGTTATAACAAAAATATATGAATTAGCTATTAACAAAAGTATTTAAGATATTTCTATAAAATAAATCTTATAAAATGCTAGAAAATTTATAATTAAAAATTTATTACTTACACAAGTGCCTTTTCATTTAAATAATTTTTTTAAAAAGAAAGGTCACTATATATTATCAAATACTAACCACCGAAGTTATAACAATATATTAGTTTTGTTGAAAAACATTTTCTCAAAGGACAATGAGAATATATTAAATTAGTTGACAATTCAATTATATATTTATTATCCAGTCAAAAAAACTATTTATTTATTATATTATTAGAAAATAACTTTTGTTTATTTTCAGAATATTTGGAATTAAATTTATTTCTTAAAACAAAGAATACAAGATACCAATTAAGTATTTGTCCTTTTATTTCAATAAAATAATTGACTTCAAATATTTTGTCATGACAATTTAATAATTTTAAATGTCTTTTAAAAGTTGTCAAAAAATAGTAAATGTATATAAGAAAATAAACATGTGTAGATTCAGTAGTGTTGAGTATTATATTTAATAAAAAAAGATGTAGCATATTATATATAAAGCAAATTTCACTCGCTATTTGAGAGGCACTTTTTTGTTTAAGTTGATAATTTTTAAAAAAGAAAAATCTTATGCAAAAAACTAACATGTTCAGTATATATTTTCTATCTTAATACTAATTGAAAATCATAATTTAAGAAAAGTTCTTCCGATATAGATTAATTTACATTTTTTACGGGAAATTAATTTACAATATGTAGTATTGAATAAAAATTATTAAATAAATTATTTTATATGAATAACTATAATATCAAAATAACTTCACGATAGTGCCAGTTATTAACAACAAATTGAGATGAAAAATCATTAAAAAAAATTAAAAAATTGCATGTTTTATCATATATACTTTTTATATATTACTAAATATTAAGTATTAAAGTTACTTTTGACAATATTAATTTTGAATTATTTTTTTAAAAAAGGTAAGTTTGAATAAAATAAAATGACATTATATAGTAATAAATATTAATCATTTTGAAGTGGCAGTTACATATTTCCAACAATTCCTAAATGGGTTATTTAAATAAAAAGCTAATGCAACTCACTTGAAATAAATAACAACAAAATTATGTAAAATATTTTAGTCCAGATTTTCTTCTTTAGCTTCCCGTCCATTTTCCACCATGATAGAAGCCGAATCTGATTAAATTGCGTGAAATACAACTTGTAGAACTTTTTGTAATCTTTCCAACACATGAAGAACCATATCAATCAGACTTCCCTAGCTCCTGATTCAGCCAAAACAAGACAGACGGGTTATTTCCAAAGAATTTCAATAAGACCCAATTTTGTTATTCTTTTGTCAAGGGTGGTCATCCTAGTTTCACATCATTCCCTCCCTCTTCAAGGGAATTCAACCATGAATTTCTAGCTCTAATACCTCCTGGGTCAAAAATAAATCTAAAGAATGCATCACATGTAACTTCCACGTTAGAGAATTTTGCAAGGTCAGTGGAAGGATTAGCTTAATCCTCCTTCTCTTGGGATTCCAGAACATAATCATCTTTCCAAAGCTCACAAATGGTATCTACTCCTTGAAAACATTCTGCTTCATTCACTTCCTTCTCTTCAAGACTTATGAAAGAATTGTTAGATAAAAGAACATAATTAGGAGAATCCCAACATATGAAACCACAAGAAAACTTAGAAGAAGGGGTAAGAGTAGTAATTGGCCATGGCTTCCCAACTGTGCTTGAGGAATCATTTTGAACGTCATCTTCAATCTCCTTTTGAGGTACTTCTTCATGAGTTTGAAAAGCTGGCCTAGTAAGTAGAGGTACACTTGGAATGATGTCCACTTGATGCCTCAATCTAATGTTTGACACAAAGTTGTAAGGTACTTCCTTTGGAGACACATCTCCAAATTCCCCTTGCAATTTAACTTCAATAGATGCACTACATTGTTCCTTTGGAATTTCATTTTCAACCTCCTGCATAATTGAATCAACAGAACTTGGCAAAAGGTTAGGATAAAAACCAGTTTCCAAAATGACTTCCTCCACAACTTTTACCTCATTTTCTTGTTTTTCGTTCTCTACCTCTCCTTCTTGAATTTTATCTTCAAAATCAAAACTCTTTTTTTCCACACACTTTTTTTCTCCCAAATATTTTCTTTGTAGGATTTTCAACTCCTTACTAAACTCTTCACAACTTTTCTCAAAGCGATCTTGACGTCTTTTTTCGCTTCCATCAAGTGTCATTATGGTCTCCTCGCTGCCATTGGACCGCTGCGAGCTATATCCTAGCGTTCGCCGTTGATGATCAAAATAATAACATCATTATTAAGTTTCCTAACAATATATTTTTTACTCTTTAGTTTTAATATTAATAAATCTTTACATAGTGATTAATATGTTTTTGTTAAAAATATTCATATTCTTATGATATATTTTTATCCTTAGTGTATCCTATTTTTATTTATAATTGCTTTTATGACTGTCATATTAATAAACTTTTTGTAAATTTCCCATTTCTGTGCCTAGTAAGTATTTGCCTTCAAATCTTAATACGCTTCGAAAAAATATTTTATGTAATAAAATGTTATATTTCGCCACATATTTTGTAAACAATATATGGATTTAGAATATGTCTACCAATGATGAAGGTAATGATGTTGGGATGATCATAATTAATATATAATTATTCTTAGAGTTGTAGTAAAATAAATAGATCAGACCAAATAAATGAAACTATGACAAATAAAAAAAAGAAAATCCATTGAAAAGTTAAAAAAAAAATTAATTAGCTATCGTAGAAATTAATTCGTCAAAAAACTGTAGTAAGAATTAAGAATATAAAAAAGTTAAATTATATGATGATATAAAATTTTAAAATATATATGACTTCATTAATATAATTTTATTTAGTGTATTAAATAAATGAGAAAGAATATTAATAATTAATTTTTAAAAGTAATTAATATTACATTGAAAACTTAACATGACACTTATTTTGGACTTTTTTTTTTTTTTACAAATGTGACACTTATAATGGGACGGAAGGAGTACAATTTAACATTTTCTCTACATAAAATTATCTAAAAAAATTATCATTAAATTATTTTATGTATAAAATTACATTGTAATATTAAATATGTTACTTTTTTAACATTATATATAAACACAACGTGGTTTTCAAAAGATATCACTTCAAAGATTATTACTTTTTTTATATAACACTTAAATGTTGTGAATTTAAATTCTTGCAAAGCTAAGTTTATAAACATTTTAGCATATGTTTATTTTATACTATGTGCTAATATTAAATAAAAATAGTGGACGAACTATGTTTAGTCAATTTTTCTTCATAATCTATATATGCCAAGTCATTAAGTAATACGGTAAAAAATAAAATTAATTTAAATGAGTCTATACTTTAAATCTGTGATTGATCTGAATTAGATTATCAAGATGTCATTATTTTTTGTAAAAAAAAAAGATGTCATCAGTTGTAATATCTGCTCAATAATGCTTAACAAAAACAATCTCTCCAATTTTAAGTTTCATTTTTTTTCTCAAGGCAAGCTTATATTTATCTTATGAAAGTATTTTTTTAATTTTTTTAATATATATTACATTTGAAATTTGCTTTTTTTCACCTTATATGTTTTTAGAGAGTGCAAAAGACTTAAAAGAGAAATTTCTAGAAAGAAAAAATAAATTGAACTACAGAGAAAATAATAAAGTAATCTAAGAGGTTATCAAACAAACCTCCATAGTTGAATAACATCATATTGAATTGAAATTGCAATCGAAAAGAGAGAAGACATACACTTAAGAGAAGAAAGTTTGGACAATAAAAAGAGGGAGGGAGAGAGAGAGGGGGGGAACAGAGAGAGTTAAAATTCATTAATAATATAATAAAAGGTATTAAATGTATTAATTCAAAATTAAAAGATTTAAAATAATATCGACATCATTATGAAAATTATTCATTTCTTACCATATTAATTAAAATAAATAATCAATAATTCAAATTCATGATTGATATGCTTTAATAATGGTCAATTAAAATAATAAAAAATAAAATAAAAATAAATATTTTTAGTCGGGAAAAGAATGTCTGTGGTTTTGCCACAAGGCATGGTCCCACGTGGCAAAACTCGTTTTTATATAATATAGTTGATTACTTTTAAAAATTACTTATTAATATTCTTTCTCATTTATTTAATACAATAAATAATTTTTTTTTAATGAAGTCTTATATATTTTAAAATTTTATATCATCATATAATTTAACTTTTTTTATATTCTTAATTCCTACTACAGTTTTTTGACGAATTAATTCCTGCGATAGCTAATTTTTTTTAACTTTTCAATGGATTTTCTTTTTTTATTTGTTATAGTTTCATTTATTTGGTCTGATCTATTTATTTTACTACAACTCTAAGAATAATTATATATTAATTATGATCATCCCAACATCGTTACCTTCATCATTGGTAGACATATTCTAAATCCATGTATTGTTTATAAAATATGTGGCGAAATATAACATTTCATTACATAAAATATTTTTTCAAAGCGTATTAAGATTTGAAGGCAAATGCTTACAAGACACATAAATGGGAAATTTACAAAAAGTTTATTAATATGACAATCATAAAAGCAATTATAAATAAAAATAGGATACACTAAGGATAAAAATAAATCATAAGAATATGTATATTTTTAACAAAAACATATTAATCACTATGTAAAGATTTATTAATATTAAAACTAAAGAGTAAAAAATATATTGTTTGGAAATTTAATATTTTATATGAATGAATATTAGTATATAAATTACTATTGATGACTATTTTATTAGAAATACATTAATATAATTTTTAAATATATATTTTTCTGAAATATAGTGTACATATATTGTTTTTATTACTTTCTATTTTTGAGCCTTAGTTGAGGAAAAGACGAACATCCCATTTCTCTACACTAGAGTTTATGAGTGAATTGGAATATAGTGCATTGGTATTTTAGTTACAATCTCTAGAGTTGTTGAATCCAGTTAATTTCATTTCTCCCTCGCCAGAAGTTTGCATAAGCATGATATTTTAGTTTTAAAATTGTGTTTTATTTCTTTTAGATCTTCCTTCTCTTAAATAATAAAACGTGCATAAAGTGAAATAAAGAAGCATAATAGAGATCAACAATAGGATGCTCCATATATATGGCCTTTTAGACAGACTAAATGCTTTCAAAAGATACTACATTGTGACTTTATGAATTGTAGTAGCTAAAACAAAGTAATTTAGCTCAATTAGGATTACTTCACAATAATAGAATAAATTCCAAAGTAGTTTAGCTGAAACCATCTATGAGATCAACTATGACCTGCTGAATTGGTTTTTCGACCAAATAAGAGATTTTATCACCTATTACCAATAAAATAAGATAATCAAAAGACTGCAAATCAAAATAACAGGAATTCAGAGTTGGAGTCAGCTAAAGAGATTGTGGAACGCATTAAGTTGCTGTCTTGGAGCTGGTTGCACGCTGCAGAGAAAGGATTTAAGTACCCTGCAGCTATGTGGATTACTAACCCCCTGCCTTGCCTTGGAGGGACAGTGGCTTGATCTCTGCTGCCACTATCTGCTGCTACCAAGGCAAGCAGTGTGTGGTCCTTTATTTAGCGTCTGTTGCATTTTGCTGCATATTTCTGCTACTGCATATTGTTTGCTGCAGCTGATATTCTACATAGTGTTCATGGTCTTGATCTGAGGTATTGGTCTCAAGGTTTTTCCTGCTAGCAATTTTGTATTTTGGTTAAGAGGCTTGAAATGTTTCTGGGGAATTAACATGAAATTGGAGATGGATTTTTTTGGAGTTTTTTTTGTTGGTCAGTTATCGGCTCGAGTGCTACACCGCTAAAGAAGATTGAATGTAATTCCAAGCTTCTTGTTGCATATTTTTCAATAATGCTGTTGGATGTCGAAAGGAGCATCAGAGGCAACCTTGTGTTTCTGTTTTAGAAGGAAATTCAACTTCAATAGGTGACCATAGGGCTGTGTTCATGTTGCATTATTCAATATGATTGCTTGTCTTTAATTTGTTAGCTACATCTCACATATTGGGGTCTTTTGCTGGAAACATTGTAATCTGGCTGTGGCTCACCTTGAGCCTTGGCTCTTTTTTTTTTTTTTTTTTTTTTTGATAAATTCCTTCTTTTGCTTCTGCAAAAAAAATAAAATAACAGGAATTCAACAAAATTTATCAAAAACTTGCTTCCATCAAATATGCACTTCCAAGCAATGAAACAGAAAAGGGAACCAGTTTTGCTTTATCTGGACAACATACCTAACCTATCTTAATTGAAATCCAATTAAAAAAAATAGAAGCATCAACCTTGAAAATCTTAATTTTAATAGATATAAAAGTAAAGTAGTATGAGACTTAGAGATTGACAATATCCAATACATATGCTATGAATTTGCTACGACCCATCAATTTCACAATCCCAATTCCATGATATGCATTGTATGCCTAATAAAAGATAAGGCAAAGAAATGTAAATATTTAAGATGTTCTGAATAGAAAATATTGCTGAACTGATTCAAGTGAATGTAATTGGGAAATATTGCTCCTGAGCATTTTTTAGAAGCATTCACCTCAACACATAGTGTATTGATTAAGTGCAGGTGTATTGAATCGTAGTTTTCAAATTTTTGTTACGGTGCGCAGGTGTGTTGAATCATCATTTTTAGATTCTTAATAAAGAATGGCTACAATGCTAAAGAATGATTCCGACCTAAATAAAACAGTCTTGTCTTGTTTCATGAGGACATTATAGAAATACTAATGTTAGAAGGTTTCATTTAACGTGGTGCCGCTCAACTTTTTCTCCAACGTGGTGCCGTAAAATTTAAAATATAATTTCTTTATTAATTTGATTAGCTATTGTAATAATTTTTTAAATCACTAACTTTACAATTACTTTTTGAAGTAAAATGAATTCTTTTATAGTTATAACTAAATGAAAAAAAATGCTACTAAACATAAAATATCTCTTGTAAAAAAACATAAAATATCTAAATTAGATTTCAAGATCATTTAGAATTATTATTTTTTAAATTGAAACAACCCTTTAGACCAGTTACGCAACTAATCCTTGAGTCAAAAAAAAAAAGCTACACGACGAATCCCTGATTCGGCTGATGATAATAATAATAATAATAATAATAATAATAATAATATATTTTTCTTTCTTATTCACAATAACTAGTGTAATAACCCGTGCCTAAGGCATGGGCACGGGCATCGACAATATTTATTTTTATGGTGTGTTTTACTAATTTTATGTTTTATAACTTTTTTCTACCAAAAGTTTTAGAAAAGTAACTTCAATAGATATGAATATCAACATGTGAATAATTATATATTTTTATCTAAATAATATAATGTATATATGTCTTATATTATCCTAAGTGTTGTAGACATATTTTTTAATAAATATAAAATTATAGGGATACGAGAAATTTTTTAAATTCAGGATGCAGGTGCGGCCTAGATATGTTTTAAAATTTTATTAAAATTTTTATATAGACGCATATTACACACAATATCGTAAATAATAATTTTTAAATATTTAATATTATGTAATGTATTAAATAATATTTGTATATTAAATTTATTGATTCAGGTACCATTTGTGCAGTTATAATAAATAATAATAAAAACAACACAATATGTTTTCAGAAATAATAATAGTAATTATAAATTATAATAATAATAATAATTATTATTATTATTATTATTATTATTATTGTTATTATTATCATCATCATCATCATCAACAAAGCAACATTTATTTAGTGAGACAATTTGCTTTGTACGCCAATGTCTATTATCTAAAGTTAGTAAACAAAAAAAAAACAGAGTGCACTATCCATCTAGAGTTTTATATCATGTCTTGTCCCATCCACCGTTTCTTCTAAAGAAAACTATTTATTTTGAAAAAAAAAGAAAAAAACGAAACAGAGAATGAGAAGCGGTATTAAAAAAAATCAAAACAATAAAAATAGCAGGCGAACCTTGCCAACGAACATAAAAAGTACCTGAAATAGTAAAAGAAAAATGATAACAAAAAAACAATAATAAAAGACCATAAAATAAGAGAGAAGAAAAAGATAATATCATTCGAACTTGTAAAATAATGAGTGTGTTTTTAATTTAAAAATTTGTATTGCTATTTTACAATCACAAAAAATTTAAAAAGAGTAAGCATCAAAACAATAGAACTTTAATTTTTAAAGTAATAAATTAATAATAATCTATATTATTAATTTTAAATTTTTTAAATTCATCCAGTAAATACTTATCATTTTAATGTTTAAATTTAGATCTGAAATGATTATTGTTCAAATTTAAATTGAATGGTAAATCAAATTATATTTTTATCCTTTATATATTTAAATTCAAAGCCAAATATGTCCTCTGCTAAATAAGTCCCAATTCTCCCAATGTGGTGTGCCGGTGAGAGAGGGTGGATGAGAGAGAGAGAGAGCTCGAGCTAGAGAGGGAGAGTGCGAGCTGAGAGAGAGAAAGAGGGAGATCGGGTGAGACAGAGAACATGAGAGCTCGAATTAGAGGGAGAGGAAGGAAGAAGAAGGAGGTTCTACCTCCATTGAAGATCAAGGAAGAAGGAGGAGCAAGGATTAAAGTTTAAAATCAAAGAGGGAAGTGGAGCTCAACCCCTAGAATTTGGGGGTTTTTATCCCAAAGCACTTGGGAACAAGGTAACATAGATTTCCCCACGTTAAAACCTCTCTTAGGGTGTGTTAGGGTTTTTATTGATTTAATCCCTAAATTTGAATGTATGATACTTAAGTGGGTTTAGTTAAAAAGAGGTTGGATGGCTGCCCCCAACCCCCCACAAGCATATGTATGATGTTTAATCCATGGCGAGTTCCACAGAGCTCCCAAAGGAAGTGATGTATAAATGTTTATGTGAGATTTTTCAATCTCAAAATGTGGCAACCACAAGTCACCAAATAGGAATGACAATGAGGACATTTCCCTAAATAATGTATGCTCTTTGTGTTTTGGAGTTGCATGTTAGTGTTCCTTTAAAGTCCGGAGTAAAGGTTTTCCTTATGTGTTCATTTGAGTTCATGAAAGTTATGGATGATTGAATTATATTTGTATACTTCCTTCATTATGAGATTGCATTTGAAATATGATTAAATCAATGTTCAAAGATGTATGTTAAGTTAGAGTTTAATAATTGTTTTAGTTCATGAAGGTTAAGAGAAATAAAAGAATTTAATGAAGTTAAGCTTATGATCGTTGAAAATGGCATATGAGTGTTTTGTCATGATTATGTGATTTTAATAAGATGCATGATTTGGATAAATGAGGTTCAAATGCATGCTAAGTATGATTCCTTGGTTTTAATGTAGACTTCTTGGAATAGTTAGATGATGATGAGGATTAAAAAAAATATCCTAGTTTGCTACTTTACTTGATTGTATACATGCATAGAAGCATAAGCATTGTGATATATAAAAATCACTTAAGGCCCGGGCAAAACTCCTCTATTTATAGGAGAGATCGGTATGGTTAGCCTCGTGGGACGCCACCTGGAGGGTTAAAGACGTCTAACCACCATATCGAAAGCGTGTTGATTGGGGTATATGGACCAAAGTATATGACACAAACCCAACAACACAAAGCAAAGAAGAACAATAGGTTCTGATGTTTAAGCTGCATTTCATTTATGTTTCCATTCTTTTATTGAATGTAGAAAGTTATGAGATAACTGCATGTTCTATGTTCAGTAGTCTTACAAATGTGTTTATGTTTGTATGAGTAGAGTGATTTGGCTTAAATGCCTCAATCATATTTAGTATAATAATAAGAATTAAAGAGATGAGTTTTTCATATGTAGCACACCACGTATGGTTGGAAACAACGGTAAATGTTTTTAAGTTAAAGTCTATGTTAATGAGTTTTATAAACTCACTATGTTGGGGTGTTGTTTTCAAGCACAAGCTTGTAGGAAAAAGTTCAGAGAATGAAATTTTGCTCGGTCTCGCCGCGAAGCGAGACCTTGAGTACCAGATCACGTGTTAAAGTCTTGTATCAGTGCAACTGATTGTGTTAATTTTTATGTTTTTCATGTGCAATTATCTTAATTATGCAATTCTATAGGGTAATAATTATAATGACCAAGGTGTAATTTGTTTTGAATCCAATCTGAAATTCTTTGTAATTAGATACATTTTTATCTTTAATCACTAATGTTCATGTTTTTGAATACATGTTTTTACTACTGAGTTGATTTCCTTTAACACAATGTTACTTGTTTACCTTATAGAAAATGGAACGTAGTTGGATGTACGACAGGGTAAATGTCGATAAGTGTAGCTTGAAAGATGAGTTTGTTAAGGGTGTTAAAGAGTTTGTGAATAGGGCTATTGAAGAACCTTGCTATTTATCTGAGGGAGGATGAGGAACACAATGGGGATTATGTCGACGAATAGCTTATATTATAAAGGGGCTATTGGGGGTTTTCTTGGGGGATTTTTATGTATGTGTCCTAAGATTGAAAATGTACTTTGGTATTTAACATTATGTATGCTACTTCTCTATTTGTGTTTTCTATTTTGTTTGTATCTTGACATTTTTTTTGGACATCATGGCCTAGCTTCTGCCTCGTTGGACATTTGGGTGTTTTACATAATATATTTACATTTTGAAATGTATTGAGTATGCTACCTCTCTATTTGTGTATGCGAATATTTGTGCTTGATTATATTCATTTTTGTGACATTCCTAAAATAATAGTCTTCAAACGTAATCAGTCAACCTAAAAATCCAATTCAACATATGCAACAATCTCGACAACACTCTTTCTTCGTCTGTGTCTCCACCACTCTCATCAGACGATCCTTCGTCTGCTTCCAGTTCAGCTTGAAGTGCTTTGGAGGAGGATGCCTTGTTTGTAGATTTCAAAGCAATGGACTTTGATTTCTTAGGAGCTTCTTCTTCATCTAGCTCAAGCTTATGAGCTCTCAAGGAACTCAGAAGATCTTCAAGACGCAAGACATTTAGGTCCTTGGCTTCTTGAATAGCTGTGACCTTAGGTCTCCACTTTTTTGGCAGGCTTCTTAAGATTTTCTTTACGTGATCAGCAGTGGTATAACTTTTCTTAAGAACCTTTAGACCACGAACTAGTGTTTGGAATCTTCCAAACATATTTTCAATGCTTTCACCCTCTTCCATTTTGAAGAGTTCATATTGTTTGACCAAGATATTAGCCTTGGTTTCTTGCACTTGGGAAGTACCATCATAGGCCAAAGCCAATGAGTCCCAAATTTCTTTGGCATGTTTTTTGTTAAAAATTGCCACTCCATGAATGACACAAGGCATCATGTGATCGACACAAAGGTCGTTCAGGTTCAGATTAAAAGGTTTCTATTACCAAAATAAAAAAAAGATTAAAAGGTTTCAACTTTCAAAAACCATTTGCGCGCAGTTGCAGGAACGTAAAAGAGTAGAGACCCACAGCTGATTTGTCATTTATGCATGCAATCAAAATTTTCGCATAACTTTTGAAGGGAAAAAAAAGGGAAGCAAAATCCGTAAGACTCTCCACCGACGCCACCTCGTTTACCGGATCCGGTTCCGCCACCTGAGTCTGACCTTCCCATTGCCCTTCGTAAAGATATATGCTCTACTCATAACCGATCCCCTCATTACATTGCTTTGAGTTATCATCGTCTTTCTCCTATGCATTACACTTGTCTTTCCTCTTTGTCTTTTGTCTCTATTCCTAACTCTCCAAGTGAAGCTTTATCTCATCCCGAGTGGAGGCAAGCAATGATTGACGAGATGTGTGTTCTTCAAAGCAGTGGTACTTGGGAACTGATGCCTCTACATCCTGGGAAGTCTTTGGTTGGCTGTCGTTGGCTTTATGCGGTTAAGGTTGGGCCTGATGGTAAGATTTATTTATTTAAGGCCCGTTTAGTGGCCAAAAGATACACTCATATATTTGGGCCGGATTACAGTGACACTATCTCACCTGTGGTCAAGATGGCCTCTGTTAGACTCCTCCTCTCTATTGCAGCTATCCGACACTGGCCTCTTCACCAACTTGATATTAAAAATGCTTTTCTGCATGGCGATCTCAAAGAGGAAGTCTATATGGAGCAACCACCTGGTTTTGTTGCTCAGGGGGAGTCTTCCAAGATGGTTTGCAGGCTCCGCAGGTCTCTCTATGGTCTCAAACAGTCTCCACGAACTTAGTTTGGTAGATTGAGTTCTATAGTGCAGGATTTTGGTATGATTCGTAGTAATATTGATCACTCTATTTTCTATCGCCATTCAGCTCGAGGATGTGTTTATCTGGTTGTGTATGTGGATGATATTATGATAACTGGTAGTGATCAGTAGGGCATAATCCAGTTGAAGCAGTATCTCTTTCAGAAGTTTCAGACTAAGGACCTTGGTAAACTCCGTTATTTTTTAGGTATCGAGGTAGCCCAATCCAAGTATGGCCTAGTGATTTCATAGAGGAAATATGCTAATACCAAGCCAGTTAATACTCCTATGGACCCGAATGTCAAACTTATGCCTAATCAGGGGGAGCCCCTTTCAGATCCAGGGAGATACAGGGATTGGTTGGTAAATTTAACTATCTCACAGTCACCCGTCTAGATATTTCCTTTGCAGTTAGTGTGGTAAGCCAATTCTTAAATTCTCCCGGTCAGGATCATTGGGATGCTGTGATACGGATCCTGAAGTATATTAAAATTGCTCCAGGAAAATGTCTCATTTATGAGGAAAAAGGTCATACGCGAGTCGTTGGCTACTCAGATGCCAATTGGGCAGGCTCACCCAATGATATGCGATCCACTACTGGATAATGTGTACTAGTTAGAGGAAACTTGATATCCTGGAAAAGCAAGAAGCAGAATGTAGTAGCAAGATCTAGTGCTGAGGTTGAATACAGAGTCATGGCATTAGTGACTCAAGAGCTCAAGTGGTTATAATCACTTCTCAAAGAACTTAAGTTTGGAGAGGCTATTGTTTTTGTTTCCTAGAGGGTACACTGTGTAGTCTGATGATCTCTCGGATGTACAATCTAGTCAACTTCTCTAGCAAGAACTCCATGTTCACTCCAATGAAATGCGCCGCTTTAGTTAACCGATCCACCACTACCCAAATAGCGCCACAATCGGTTGGACTCCTCGAAAGTCCCGAAACAAAATCCATAGCAATGATATCCCACTTCCACTTTGGAATAGGCAATGGTTGCAACTTCCCAGACGGATTCTGATGCTCTATCTTGAACTTTTGACAAGTCAGACAGGCATATACGAACTCAGCTAACGCTTCTTCATTCCGGGCCACCAGAACATCTTCTTCAAGTCTTGGTACATTTTTGTAGCCTTGGGGTGAATACTCAAACATCTCCTATAACCTTCCTCCAGAATCATCTTTTTCAATTCCGGAACATCATGTACACAAATTCAATCTCAGAATCTGAAAATTCCATCTGTGTCTTCGACAAAATCCTCTAACTATAGAAGGTAGAAATCGGCACCTATATTGGTTGATGATACTCATGTGGGTGATACTCATGAATTTTGTTTACATTGTTGGAATTAAAAGAGTCCAGCTCATCAACCAATAAAGACAGCTCAACTAAGGGACAACTCAGCACATCTGTTGTAACCCCGAGCTATGTTATCATTGAGGATAATGTTAAGAGTCTTGTCTGATGTAGTTTCCACATCTATCTTGTCTATTGGCACTTGATTAGTTGAACTTCCTTGCTTCTTTACCATTCTTTTAGCAGCTACTAAACCAATAGGCCATGGCTTATTTGGTCGAATGTTGCTAGCTCCTCTAGCCGGGGACTTAGCCTGCTCGACATTGCCATAATATTTTACATCTCCTTTGACAACCTGACTCTGAACCTTAGGCTTTGCTTTGTTGTTGTCTGTGTTTTTGACAACAATACTTTTCAACTTACGATCAACTGGCAATGTATGACCTTGACTCGACCGTGCTTGAGCCTCTTCTATCTTCTTCCTTTGAATCTGCCTTTGCCTTTGACGTCTTCGTTTCTGACTCTTCGACAAAAGTGATTGTCCAGTGGTCTTAGACAAGTTTGACTGGCTGACTTTGACCTTGTCAACCACCTTACCCCTTTTGTAGTCTTCATCCCAAAATGGCTGTTTGGTTCTTACAGTAATCTTTTTGGCCTTATCCTTTATGTTAAAGTTTCTGGCCATTGCAGAGTTCTTAAGACATTTCTCAACAGCAACATTAACAGGAGGTTTTCTGGTCTTGGGCATTTGGCTTATACCAGTTGACTCTTTGATAGGTTTAGGTGTCCATTCTCTCCTGTTCATTCTAGCGTTGCTGCTTGATGCAGATATTGATAGGGAGAATGGTGCCCATCGAACAACATCTTTGACTTACCAGGAATCTTGCTGTCAACTCTCTTCTACCGTTGCCTTTGTTTTGCAGCCTTCTAAGCAGCTACATCATCAAAGTGCACTTCACATCATGGGCAAAGCTTGAGTTGCCCCCATGGTCTTTTCTTCTTGCAAATTCAGCAAAGGTCTCATCAGGCCTTGGATAGATGTCGAATGGGTCTTCAACATTTACTGCACTTTTTTGGCTTGTCCTGATGTTCACCATGCCAACATTGAAAGGAACTTAGCCTTCCAAACTTGCAGCCCCTTGGCTGAGAGGATCTGTTTCCACCTTCATGTCTGCTTTTGGCTAGTCAGCAAACTTTAGTTTGCCGTTCTTCAGAGCTTTTTGTATTAAATCCCAGAAATGAACACAATCATTAGTGAAATGGCCTGTCAAATTATGATACTTGCAATATTTTTGGCCATTTAACTCATCAAGCCTTTTAAGCCTATGATCATTCGAAAATTTCAATTGTTTATCCTTCAAAAGGATATCAAATATTTTGCCAACTTTGGTTATGTCAAATGAATATGTCTTTTTGTTAACATATTCCATTTTTTCCTTTTGCTCTAGCAGGCATGAGTGCCAGACAGGCATAAGGTGGGCCTTCCCTTAATTCTGCCAAGTTTATCTCAAGCTCTTCTGTGCTTGAGTCATCACTGTCAGATTCTTTAGCTTTGACCAGATTGATTTTTTCTCGCTTCACGGACTTCTTCTGATGCTTCTGATTCTTCTCAGCCTTTAGTTGTTCAATCTGTCGAACTTTTTGACCCAATTGTTCCAAATTAACTAAGTGTTGATTGACCAACTTCTTCCTGACGTAGTAGTCTAGACCGTTGACAGCAATCTTGACAGTTTCTGCTTTTGAAATAGGCGTGAAACATCTACTCTTCATTTTTCTGAATCGTGCCAAGTAGTCGTCTATTGACTTGTTATATGTCTGTTTGACATTAAATAAGTCAGTTAGGTTGACTTTCATGTCTCCTCTGAAGAACTGATCATGAAAGCTCTTTTCCAATTGTGCCCAAGAGTGGACAGAATTGGGTTTAAGTGTCGAGAACTAATAGAAAGCATTCTTGGTGAGTGAACTTGGAAAGAACCTCATCTTAAGGCTTTCCCTAGTGGCCAATTCTCCCATTTCAATGGTGTACCATGCGATATGCTTGACGGTCGATTCGCCACTTTTACCAGAAAACTTAGAAAGTTTGGGAATCTTCACTCCCCTGGGCAACTCTGCTTATTGGACCAAGTCAGGCAATGCTGACACTAAATATGGCTGGTTAGTATAGCCAATATTGAACCCAAATCTATTCAGAACCTGTTCAACAACTTGGTTGACGTTTTGTTCCACTTGATTTCCCATTATGTTTTGTCTTAGTGCCATTAAACATGGGTGAACTTGCCCTTCTTGCTCATCATTTCTGTTCAATATTTGAACATGGCCATAATGTAGATTCTGTTGGCCTTGTAACACCCCACTTCGATAGGGCGTCACTTTATCCTGACTCCTATGGTTAAAGCAACAACACATTTTTATTCACTATCAGAGTACGCAATGAACACACTGGCTGTGATGCAACACTGTTCCTAGGCTGTCTTTCCACATCGGTCACCTCTGCTAGGTCCTGCTTCCCAGGCGCTAAGTATATGATCTTCTTGATCATCTGCTATTCATCATGATATAATATAGAAAACAAAGAAAATGAAGGGGTAAGACACTCATCAATCACTAACAAATAGGAAAACAACATAGCAGAGGTACTGTCATCATGCACAGCACAGACATAGCAATCGTCATCATGGACATCACAACTTATCAACATGACTGTTACCACGCTTAGACCTTTAAGCAAACAGTCACAGACCATACCACACTGATACGATATACTGACAAGCCTGACCACACGGTTATAGACCACATCATACTGATACCACAGACTGACACATAACACTGGTCCTTCGGGCTGATCACCGGCCCTATAGACCCAGACCACTGGACATTCAGGCTGATCACCGGCCCTACTATCCTAGACCACAGATTTCTGAATATTGCAGGCCATTAACACCCTACTCCCTACATAGGATACACAGGAACATATACCTCAATTGGGGGTTGGAACTCTATAGTAAAATTGGATAATAAATTGTGCCGCTGTAAAAAATAAGTACTTGGGATCTTATCTCTAAGAATGGTCATTGCAGTTGTTCTATTGCCCGAGTTGTATGCCTTTGTGTATACTTCATTAATGGAATGTTGTCCCCCTCTAGTACTTTTGGGGTCCAGTTGACACTCACCCCATTCGATGAAATCTCCTCCCTTCTCAATATAGGCCTTGACATCGACGCTAGATTTAGCTCCCTAAATATTTGGATGGAAGCGTGTTGATCTGGTAGGGGATGCAAGATCGAAGAATCGTTGATCTTTGCAGTTGAATTTCCCCTCGAATTGGATAACCATGTGGAGATGAGGGTTCCCATCTTCATGTTCTTCGCAGCATATACGAATGTATTTTTTGTTGAAGGAGTTTGTAAAGCACGAATTTGGGAAAGTGCTTCTTCTTTGGTTAAAGAACATTGAGGATAGGTTAAGAAATAATTCTTGGCGTTCACCTAAAACCTACGAGGCGGAGGCATATTTTTGACACAAATAAACTTGGGTACCAGATAAGTGCTACAGAGCACTCAAAAGATAAACCCTATTCATCTGGTAGATGGTAGCTCTTATAAATAAGCCTCCTCAGTGTTGTCCTTTGAATTATGAGTTGTAACTCCACAGAAATTGCAAGATGCCTTAACTGTCTTATTTTCTATAACTTTTAATCTTTCATCAGTCTTCTACATAAAACCAGCTAAAACTCTCATACACGAATGTCCGTGTCTTTGCATATATTTTAACATAGCCTCTTGCATCCCCAATTTTGGGTCAAAATCTTTCTGGCCTATAGCATTGACTTCTTCTATTTGTCCTACAATTGCCATACAACCCCAATCACTTTTAGGATTAGACTGGGTTTACCGATGCTATTAAGCCTATGTTTCATGACGTCTTTGGTGACGTCGTTGGGGACTATGGCTCAAAGTTAAACCTACATGTTCGACCAAATAAGTTGAGTCGCTTCAAGGTGTTGATGCGTTACAAGTCTATTGTGAAGGCTATTGATAAGATCCTCCATTTCGACCGGTACATAAAATTGCTGGGGAAAAATGTTATTAATGTGACGTTTCGTGATAATCAGTCTGAGAGAGAAAGGAATTACGGGAACATAAAAAATAATGCCATATTATTTTACATTGTTTGGGAGACAGAGGATGGGCGACATTTGCATTGTAACCTCAATAGCAAGTGTTCGTACTACCATTAAATTAAAATACATTATGCTGTGAAAGCATTGTTGATTAGACATGACAATATATTTAAGTATGTCATTTTTCTGTAAAAGCATTGGTTTGGATAGAGAAAACCATATAAAATAGAAAGACAATTGGATAACAAACATTCAGTTTTGTTCAATTTACATAACAAGAAAGGAATAAAAGAATGGCATACATAGTAATTGTGTTGTAATTGACAATGAAAAACATGTATACTCAACTCTTACCCCATTAATTGCCCGCGCAGCAAAAGCATCATAGTCATTAATCAATGAACAAGAAAAAAGATATTAATATCACATTAAATCTTTTTCCCAGATACAATTTGTGAGGCACTAGGTTTATCTATATTGCTAGTAGTGGGATCCACATGTTCATTAGTACCACTTGACGAACATATTTCCGAGATATGTACACCTGGATTAGAAGAAGAAGGTTTATCACTTGAGAACTTCTTCAGGACTTGATTGTCGCTGGAGGATGGTTTATCACATAATGAGAGTCTCTTTTCCTGGAACATTTGGCCCGGTTCAATGCGATAGTCAATTGAGCATGGTAGGCAATTTGTAGAAAGGGCCCTACATAAGGCACGTGTATGTTGTGTGTGTCCTACGTGCCAGAAATCAACCTGGGAGAGATTGAACAACTTTGATTTAATGTCAATTCTGGGTGGTCTAAAGAGGATTTCATGTGGTTGTTTTGATGTCGATAGCTTGAGGTATGTCTTCATTTTACAGAAATGAACTTCTGGGTTGATATTGCTATCCTCCAGTTGGCACTTTCATACCTAGGGACATTGGGCCTCGTTTATTGAAGTGTGTGACGTTCCGTAATAGTGTAAGACACACTTACAAGCTATAGAGAATGTGAATTTAGCCTGTTTCTGTTCGTCCTTTGATCCTATCCTTGTGTCATAAATGTAAACCCTTACGGTTCCAGTGCTATTAATTGGAACCCGTGGCATGTAATGAATTTCACAATGGTCGATCTTCACAGATAAACCCCTAAATTTGTGACCTAATTGATGCGCAAAATTGGGGAAAGTTATCTTTATCTGTTTCTCAGAACTGGACGCAGTAACCTCTGTCATTTTCGATTTATAATTTTCGTCCATTTCTGGGTTTACATTTAGAGCCATAAACAGGATGCAGAGAGGTATAATACTTGAAGGAATTGGATTGGGAGACGAAGACGACGAAGGGTTTTGGCGTTGATTATAACACGAATGGCTATTTCTGGGATAAAAGCCTTGGGTACCAGATGAGTGTTACAGAGCGTTCAAAAGATAAACCATATTCACCTGGTAGATGGTAGCTCTTCTAAAGAAGCCTTCCCTATAGAAGTATTGTAATAGTCTCTCCCTATTTGGGCCATCAGTTTAATATCACCGGATGGCCCGCGCCGGTACCCGCCCCCCTTTTGGCGCATCTGGACCGTTGGATTGGGGAGACAAGATCCGTAAAACACGGCGCCTCTTAACAGTTCTGTGATGCTATTGGCTGATGAGTAAGTGCATTGTGACGGGTACCAGAAGTTTTCCACTACAGTTTGTTCGTCACTGTTTCTTTACTAGATGGTCCCACCAACGGGAAAAGAATAGTGTGTCAGGCGCAGCTGTCCCATGTGCACTTCCTTTTTTGGCGTATATGCAGCTTCCACTTTTGTCCCCGGTGCACCTTCCTCTTTTGTCCCATCGGCACCTTCCTTTTTTTTTCCCACCATGTGCACCTTCCTCTTTTAGCGTATCCGGACACTGTTGGTTGTAAACTTGGGCCGCAGTTAACGATGGGTAGGTAAAAACTGTTGCTGCATATGGGTTTACTGTTGCTAGTATCAGACCTTATTCTTGTTGATGGGACATTTTTATTCTTACAAAATAGTTAGAATTGGACAAAAACAACTTTTTTTGTTTGCTGGACCGATTATATATTGGGCTTCAGAAATTGGGTATTGTACAGTTGGATGGATATTCTTTGGATAAATCATGTTTGGTTATAGAGGAGCCTTTGGTAAATATAGTAGGGGTGTTAGTTATCTGTGGAGGAGAAATGTATTTTTTAGGAAGAAAAATTATTATAGGTTTACGAAAAAGAAGAAAGTGGCTATGCGAGTAGAAACAACTGGAGGAATAATATGAAGGGCATGGTGGATGAGACGGTGACAATTAAAAATGGTATTCCTAACTATTTTATTTACAGCGATTATCTGACAATGCCAGGTTTAGGTCAGGGACCCGGATGCAGGAATTCTAACAAGATACGTGTCGCTTCAATCAATATCAATGGTTCTTTACGTATTGTTACTGAAGGCACGGAGACCCAGCGTATTGGAAGCCGTAGTGTAGGCACAGAGCCTATGCAGCCAGACATTCACCAGGAACAGGGGCATGATGAACATTTGGATAGGGTACAGCTTGGAGATGCCATTGTGGGTATGCTATTTATGCTGTACAGGACGCCTGCCGATGCTATTAAGCCTACGTTTCATGACGTCTTTGGTGACGTCGTTGGGGACTATGGCTCAAAGCTGGACCTACATGTTCGAGCAGATAAGTTGAATCGCTTCAAGGTGTTGTGCGTTACAAGTCTATTGTGAAGGCTATTGATGAGATCCTCCATTTGGACGGGTACGTAAAGTTGCTGGGGAAAAAGGTTATTAATGTGACGTTTCGTGATAATCAGTCTG
Source organism: Calophaca sinica (assembly GCA_037113605.1). Classification (NCBI taxonomy): domain Eukaryota; kingdom Viridiplantae; phylum Streptophyta; class Magnoliopsida; order Fabales; family Fabaceae; genus Calophaca; species Calophaca sinica. The sequence goes on from CM073736.1 coordinate 93,193,938, forward strand.
AGAGAGAAGGGAGGAAAATTTTGGTTCTACCTCATGACTCGCTAGACTAATGATTTGTGTGATTGATGAAGTGGATGTGTAGCATGAAGGTGACATAAGGAGTTGATGAAAAAAACCCTCTGCTAGGGTTGTTCCTCACGCCGTCGTGCATCTTTGCACTTTTTGCAGCTGGCGCTGCTTGATTCTAACTTCTTTGCCATTGGTTCCTTCCTCGCGGGGCTTCTCCTTCGCGTCGTTTTTTCTTTGCGTGGTGTCTTCTCCTTCGCCACTGGTTCATTCTCCGCGTGACTTCCTATTTCTGGCTTTCTCCTTCGAGTGTTCCTTCGGCCGCTTCCTTCGCGTGTTCTGCCGCCACCGTTCCATATCGCGGTGCCCTGCAGGTTCTTTGGAACTTGCTGTGATCTTGGCGTTTCTTTCCTTCATCGCGTGGCTTCCTCTTTGGTACCTGCTGTGATCTTCGCGGCTGGTTCCTGCTACCTGCTATTTCTGGCTGCTTTCTTTGGTACCTGCTGTGATCTTGGTGTTTATTTGGCATCTGTTGCGGCTGTATTGCTGCTGTTCATGCTGTTTTTTCTGCTACGTCCATTCTGCATCAGATTTATTGGAGTGGCAGCTTCTGCTTTCTTGGCGTCGTGCACCAGCTTCTTGTAGTGGTGCATGGCGCTGCCGGCGCCGATTTGTTCATGGGCTTGCATCCCAACGGCTTCCCCTAGCCCGCCTCCTCCTTCTCTTCCGGCTGAGCAACTGAAATCTTTTGCGAAGGCCTTGAACAACTCCTTGGACATCTCTTTGAGCCAGTTGCCGAAGCCTTGCATGAAAGGTGATCGGGTTTCCATTAGGATATCTGACGATGAATACAAACGTGGTGTAGAAGGGTGCAAAAATAACCTTCACGGTCGTCTCCTCCTTCCCAAAGGCTCGACACCATTGAAGGCGGCTGACTTGCATGCCAAGCTTTTGAAATTATGGAAGCCACTGGGTAAGTGGCGCATGACCCCTCTTGGGAAAGGCTTCTACGAATTCAGTTTCGCTTCCTTGGAAGATTTACGCAGTGTTTGGTCGGTTGGCACGTGGAATTTGCAACCTGGTTTACTACGGCTTTCTAAATGGACTGCAGATTTCAAACCAAGTAATCAAAATAACACGCATGCTCGATCTTTGGGTGCGACTCCTGAATCTCGCCAAGAGTATTGGCGCCCTCAGACTCTCTTCGAGATTGCTGCTGGTTTAGGTACGCCTATATCTATTGATGATGCTACTAGAAATAGAGTTTTTGGACATTACGCTCGTGTGTTGGTAGATATTGATCTTTCAGGTACACTGTTGGATGAAATATGGGTTGAAAGAGAGGTCTTGCTATTGGTGTCTATATTGAATATGAGAAGCTTCCATACTTTTGTGCCTACCGCAAGGTTATTGGCCATGAAGACTCGGTTGCAAAAGGAAACAGTGTGGAGCATCCTCGCAGTGGCCACAGAACATGTTGTGCCAAGAAAGAAGATTGTTCAACAGGTCTATGTCAACAAAAAAGATAACCAGGTCGCAGGTCCTAGTAAGCTTAATCAGCCATCAGTTGCGCAGGATAAGGAGCCTCATCATGAAGATGTTCAGAGTTTGAAGGAAGGCAACGTTAATCCTGCTGTGGCCAGTCTCTCTGAAGATGATGATGTTGAGGTTGTCTATGAAGATCCGCCACCTTCCAATCATTCCCCGCATACAGAAATTGTAGTGACGGTGGCTGATAATGACATGCAACATGCAGACAACAATCAGGAGTTTGCAGGAGGGAATATATCAGGCTCTCCCAATTCTGGGGACGGTTCCACGCTGGTTCCTAACACACCAGCCGCAAGCTCTAATATGGAAATAGTGCAAGACACGCCTGTCGCCGCTCCTGTGGGTGGAGAGAATTAGGCGTCCACTCCCCCAGGCATGAATGCTCACGGGGATCAGGTAGGTGATAACCCTATTCAGATTATTGATAATTTATATGATATTCCTGTTGTGGTACACAAGGATATGCAATTCTTGAAGAATAGCTGGGCGGACTTGGCTGAGGATGCTGTTGACTCCCATCAACAATCAGAGGATGGTGAGTTCGAAGTTGCACTGTCAAAGTCCCAAAAAAAGAAATTGAAAAAAATGAGTAGCAAAGGGAAGAAGGCTAATGGTTACAACACCCGCAGGGCTGGTTCTAAGCCAGTTGCTAAATGAAGATCTTTTTTTGGAATGCAAGAGGTTTAGCCAACCCCTCTACAAGGTTGGCCCTTAAAAATTTTTGTCTTTCTCACAGACCAGATTTTGTTTTTATCTCCGAACCTTGGATGCTTCTTGAGAAGTTCCCTCCTAGTTTCTGGAGACACCAAGTGATGAAAATTTTTGTCATTAATAACCTACCGCTTGGTTTCTAATTTGTGGTGTGCTTGCGCTGATATTTGGAATCCCACTGTGGTTTTTGCATCTGAACAACATGTTTCTTTTATAGTTGATATTCTTGATTCCACTATTGGTTTATCTGCTGTTTATGCGTCTAACTCTTATTTGACAAGGCGTTTGCTTTGGCATGAGTTAGCTATGTTGCAGAATAATCACCCTATTCCTTGGTGCTTTATTGGAGATTTTAATGTGGTCCTTGGTGCTCATGAGTATAGAGGGAGTGGCTCCCCTACCAAGATTGCTTGTGATGAGTTTCAGCATTGGACAGATCAAAATAAGCTGTTGCACTTGCCTACTAAAGGGGCTTTCTATACGTGGAATAATGGCAGGAAGGGTAGAGCATTTACTGAAAAAAGGTTAGATCGTTCTATTTGTAATGATCTATGGATTAACTTCTGGAATAGTGTTTCTTGTTGCACTCTCACAAAGAGCAAATCCGACCATTTCCCTTTACTCTTGGATTTGAATAGGGATGATAGTCCTCGTATCTCTTCTTTTAAATTTCTGAAGGTGTGGGCTTCTCATCCGGATTGTCTGCATATGGTTAAGGATGTTTAGAAGGAGCCTGTGGTGGGTTGCCCTATGGTTGTGCTCAATCATAAGTTGAAGTCTTTAAAGCTGAAGTTAAAGGATTGGAATAAGTCTATTTTTGGTGATGTTAATTTAAAAGTTCAATCGGCTAGGAAGGAGTTGGACTCCATTCAAGCTCAGGTTGATCTGAAGGGATATTCTGATGATTTAATAGATGCTGAGAAAACCGCCCAGCTGAATTTAGAAGTGGCTTTGAAGTCACAAGAAGAGTTCTGGCAAGAAAAATCAAGATTAAACTGGCATATTCACGGTGACCGTAATACGTAGTTTTTCCATAAAATGGCTAAGGTACATTATGTTACCAAGCAAATTTCAGTACTTAAGCATGGTGATTCTGTGTTGAATTCAACTAATGATATCCAGAATCATGTGGTAAATTATTTCCAAAATATCTTCAGCACTGATAACGTCTGCATTGACAATGGTTTGGTGGAGGAAGTGATACCTTCTATTGTTTCTGCCGAGGATAACCTTCTTCTCACTAGCATGCCTTCTATGGACGAGGTGAAGCAAGCAGTGTTTTCTATGAATTCTGATGGCGCCCCAGGGCCAGATGGGTTTGGGGCTTTCTTTTTTCAGAAATTCTGGGAGGTGGTCTCTCTAGATGTCTTTAAAGCTGTGGTCCAATTCTTTTCTAGTGGTTGGATGCTTCCAAATTGGAATGCAAACACGGTTGTGCTTATTCCGAAGGTCCCTGAGGTCGATAAAATCGAGCAATACAGGCCTATTGCCCTTGCTAACTTCAAGTTTAAAATTCTCACCAAGGTTTTGGCTGATAGATTAGCTAAAATTGCTCCTCATATTATTTCTCATAATCAAAGAGGGTTCATAAGAGGGAGGAAGATCACAGACTGCATTTGCCTAACTTCTGAGGCCATCAATCTGTTGCATAAGCGATCCTTTGGCGGTAATTTAGCTTTGAAGATTGATATTAGGAAAGCTTTTGACACCATTGATTGGAATTTTTTATTGAAAGTGTTGCGTGCTTTTGGATTCGACCCAATTTTCTGTAAGTGGATTGAAACTATTCTACATTCTGCCAAACTTTCTATTTCTATTAATGGGAGAGCTTGCGGTTTCTTCTCTTGTAAGAGGGGGGTGAGGCAAGGTGACCCTTTGTCTCCCTTGTTATTTTGTTTGGCAGAGGAGGTTTTGAGTAGGGGCATTCAGAAGTTAGTTGATGATGGTAACTTGCATTTGATGCAAGGCGCTAAAGGGGCCTACGTTCCTTCACATGTTATGTATGCTGACGACATTATGATCTTCTGTAAGGGGCTTCAAATGAATCTTAAGGTGTTGACGGATCTTTTTAATCGTTACGGAATGGTTTCGGGACAAGTTATTAATCCTGCTAAATCCACTTTTTATCCGGGTGCGACTACTCCCCGTAGACAAGCTGCTATTGCCAATACTCTGGGTTTTCAGATTGGTGTGCTACCTTTTACATATTTGGGTATTCCTATTTTTAAAGGTAAGCCGAAAATTGTTCATTTGCAGCCTATTGCTGATAGGATTAAGGCAAAGCTTGCTGCTTGGAAAGCTTCTTTACTTTCTGTCATGGGTCGGGTTCAGCTTGTGAAGAGTGTAATTCATGGCATGATGATTTATAGTTTTTTGGTTTACACTTGGCCTGTCTCCCTGTTAAATGAGATTGACAGATGGATCCATAATTTTATATGGTCAGGAGATGTTAATAAGGCAAAGATTGTTACTGTTGCTTGGCATAAAGTTTGTTCTCCTTTCTCTGAAGGTGGGCTGGGTTTGAGATCCATTAAAGATGTTAATGAAGCAGCTAGTTTAAAACTTTGTTGGGATTTTTTCAATGCAGACACGCAGTGGGCTAATTTGCTCAGAGCTAGAGTTTTAAGGAAGCATGGTTTCATTAAATATCACATTTTTTCCACCATCTGGCCTGGAATTAAGAGCAAAATTTTTGTGGTTAGAGAAAACAGCAGTTGGCAGCTTGGTAACGGCGAGACTATCAACTTTTGGACTGATCATTGGGCTTCAACGACTTTGGTTCAATTGCTAAATATTCCCGGCAACCTTCATGATCATTTAGACGCCAAGGTTAAGGATTTTATTAGCTAGGGTATTTGGTCTGTTCCTCGGTCTATCCTGTGCGATTTTCCTTTGCTGCAGGCGGAATTGCAACACTGCATTATTCCGCAGTTTAGCGCGATAGACCATAGAATCTGGAGGCCAACGAATTCGGGTGAGTTAAATTTTAAAAATGCGTTCTTGTATCTCCGCCCCTTGGGTCAAACTGTGAAATGGGCAAAGTTGATTTGGAGTAATGCCATCCCTCCTGTGAAGTCTTTTCTTTCTTGGAAGTCATTGCATAATAGGGTTCCAACGGACGAGAATTTGAGGAAGAGGGTTGTCTCATTGTTTCTATGTGTAGTTTGTGTGGCAACGGTTTGAAACTAGCCTCCATTTATTCTCGTGATTGTCCTTTTGCTCAAAAGCTTTGGAGTTGGCTTAGTGGCGCCATGGGCGAGCAAATTGACACTACCTCTATCCATACTATTCTTAAAATTTGTGAGAAGTCTTGGTCTTCCCAAGTCGCAGATGTTATCCTTGCTGCAATTATTAACATAGTTTGGTGGATCTGGAAATGCAGGAACATGATCCGATTTGAGAACACAAGAATTCATTACCATTCTGTTGTTTCTGCCATCTCAGCCGGTGTCTCCTTGACTGGTCGCACAAGTAAGGGTTGCATCTCTTCTTCTTTACAGGAATTTGTGCTTCTTAAGGCTTTCTCAATCGACGCAAAGCCTAGTAAGGCTCCTAATATTGTCGAGGTTAAGTGGATTCCTCCACCGTTCCCTGGATTAAGTGTAATCGATGGCGCCGCTAGAGGAGCTCCGTTATCTTTGCTTGGGGCATCTTCAGAGATAGAAGTGGAGCAGCGTTAGGTTGTTTTTCTCTTAACATGGGCATCACTTTTGCTTTGCATGCAGAGCTCATGGGCGCCATGGTTGCTATTATTGATGGGCTTACAAAAAGGGTTGGCATAATTTTTGGTCGAATACGACTCACGCCTTGTTATCCTTGCTTACAATTCGGTCCCTATTGTTCCTTGGCAGCTTCGGAATAGGTGGTTAAACTGTATAGAGCTCACTAGGAAAATGGGTTTTAGAATTTCGCATATTTTTCGGGAAGGGAATCATTGTGCTGATAAGATTGCCTCTCTGGGGTTAACAGTGTCTGGTTTCCATTGGTGGGATACGGTTCCTAGAATAATTTGGGAGGACTTTTCTAGAAATAGAGTGGGTCTACCAAATTATAGATTTAAGTAGTGTTCACTCTGGGTCTAGTTTGGCCTTCTCTTTAGGTTTTGATGTGCTGCATATGATTGTTAATGACTTTGGTGCCAACATAGTTGGGATGATAGTCATTATAGTGATGCATGTGCATATCAAACCTTGTTTTGGCCTTTATTTAGGCGGTTTTCGCTTTTTTGCTGTTTTCTTTGTTGCTCTGGTACATGGGTTTTGGCCTAGTCCCCCCATGTTTTTTGTTTTCTTTTCTCTTTTTGTTTCAATAAATTTTAGGCTGGGGTACTCTTTTTCCTTCTTGGTGTTTTTTCCCTAAGGTGGGTTTTGCATCAGAAGATTTTAACGAGGCCCCCTCCTTTCTTTTGCAAAAAAAAAAAGACTAAAAAAAAAAGTCTAAGAGAGAAGGGAATTAGGGAAACATAAAAAATATTGCCATATTATTTTACGTAGTTTGGAGACAGAGGATGGGCGACGTTTGTATTGTAACCTCAATAGCAGGTGTTCGTACTACCATTAAATTAAAATACATTATGCTGTGAAAGCATTGTTGATTAGGCATGACAATATATTTCAGTATGTCATTTTTCTGTAAAAGCATTGGTTTTGATAGAGAAAACCATATAAAATAGAAAGACAATGGCATAACAAACATTAAGTTTTGTTCAATTTACATAACAAGAAAGGAATAAAAGAAAGGCATACGTAGTAATTGTGTTGTAATTGATAATGAAAAACATGTATACTCAACTCTTACCACATTAATTGCCCGCGCAGCGGAAGCTTCGTAGTCGTTAATCAATGAACAAGAAAAAAGATATTAATTTGACATTAAATCTTTTTCCCTGATACAATTTGTGAGGCACTAGGTTTATCTATATTGCTAGTAGTGGAACCCACATGTTCATTAGTACCACTTGAAGAACATATTTCTGAGATATGTACACCTGGATTGGAAGAAAAAGGTTTATCACCTGAGAACTTCTTCAGGACTTGATTGTCGCTGGAGGATGGTTTATCACGTAATGAGAGTCTCTTTTCCTGGAACGTTTGGCCCGTTTCAATGCGATAGTCAATTGAGCGTGGTAAGCAATTTGTAGAAAGGGCCCTACATAAGGCACGTGTATGTTGTGTGTGTCCTACGTGCCAGAAATCAACCTGGGAGAGATTGAACAACTTTGATTTAATGTCAATTCTAGGTGGTCTAAAGAGGAATTCATCTGGTTGTTTTGATGTCGATAGCTTGAGGTATGCCTTCATTTTATAGAAACGAACTTCTGGGTTGATATTGCTATCCTCCAGTTGGTACTTGCATACCAAGGTACATTGGGCCTCGTTTATTGAAGTGTACGACGTTCCGTAAAAGTGTAAGACACACTTACAAGCTATAGGGAATGTGAATTCAGCCTGTTTCTGTTCATCCTTTGATCATATCCTTGTGTCGTAAATGTAAACCCTTACGGTTCCAGTGCTATTAATTGGAACATGTGGCATGTAATCAATCGATCTTCACTGATAAACCCCTAAATTTGTGACCTAAATGATGCACAAAATTGGGGAAAGTTGTCTTTACCTGTTTCTCCGAACCGGATGCAGTAACCTCTGGCGTTTTGGATTTAAAATTTCCGTCAATTTCTGGGTTTACGTTTAGCGCCATGAACAAGATACAGAGAGGTATAATGCTTGAAGGAATTAGATTGGGTGACGACGAAGGGTTTTAGCATTCATTATAACACGAATGGCTATTTCTGGGATAAAAGCCTAGGGTACCAGATGAGTGCTACAGAGCGCTCAAAAGATAAACCCTATTCAGCTGGTAGATGGTAGCTCTTATAAAGAAGCCTTCTCTATAGAAGTATTGTAATAGTATATCCCTATTTGGGCCATCTGTTTAAAATTACCGGATGGCCTGCGCCGGTACCCACCCCCTTTTGGCGCATCTGGACCGTTGGATTGGGGAGACAAGATCCGTAAAATGCAGCGCCTCTTAACAGTTCTATGACACTATTGTCTGATGAGTAAATGCATAATGACGGGTACCAGAAGCTTTCCGCTATAGTTTATTCGTCATTGTTTATTTACTAGATGGTCCCACCAGTGGGAAAAGAATAGTTTGTCAGGCACAGCTGTCCCATGTGCACCTTCCTTTTTTGGCGTATATGTAACTTCCACTTTTGTCCCCTGTGCACCTTCCTCTTTTGTCCCATCGACACCTTCCTTTTTTGTCCCACCATGTGCACCTTCCTCTTTTGGCGTATCCGGACACTGTTGATTGTAAACTTGGGCCGTAATTAATGATGGATAGGTAAAAACTGTTGCTGCACATAGTTTTATTGTTGCCAGTATCAGACCTTATTCTTGTTGATGGGACGTTTTTATTCTTACAAAATAGTTAGAATTGGACAAAAACAACTTTTTTTTGTTTGCAGGACTGATTATACATTGGGCTTCAGAAATTGGGTATTGTATAGTTGGATGGATATTCTTTTGGATAAATCATGTTTCGTTATAGAGGAGCCTTTGGTAAATATCGTAGGAGTGTTAGTTATCTGTGGAGGAGAAATACATTTTTTTGTAAGAAAAATTATTACAGGTTTACAAAAAAGAAGACAAGTGGCTATGCTTGTAGAAACAACCGGAGGAATAATGTGAAGGGCATAGTGGATGAGCCGTTCACCATTAAAAATGGTATTCCTGACAATTTTATTTACAGCGATTATCTGACAATGCCAGGTTTAGGTCAGGGACCCGGATGCAGGAATTCTAACAAGATACATGTCGCTTCAAACAATATCAATGGTTCTTTACGTATTGTTACTGATGGCACGGAGACCCCGCGTATTGGAGGCCATAGTGTAGGCACAGAGCCTATGCTATCGGACATTCACCAGGAACAGGGGCATAATGAACATTGGGATAGGGTACAGCTTGGAGATGCCATTGTGGGTATGCTAGTTGTGCTGTACAGGACGCCTGCCGATGTTATTAAGCCTACGTTTCATGACGTCTTTGGTGACGTCGTTGGGGACTATGGCTCAAAGTTGGACCAACATGTTCGAGCAGATAAGTTGAGTCGCTTCAAGGTGTTGATGCGTTACAAGTCTATTGTGAAGGCTATTGATGAGATCCTCCATTTGGACTGGTACATAAAATTGCTGGGGAAAAACGTTATTAATGTGACGTTTCGTGATTATCTGTCTGAGAGAGAAGGGAATTATGGGAACATAAAAAATAATGTCATATTATTTTACATAGTTTGGGAGACAGAGGATGGGCGACGTTTGTATTGTAACCTCAATAGCAAGTGTTCGTACTACCATTAAATTAAAATACATTATACTGTGAAAGCATTGTTGATTAGACGTGACAATATATTTCAGTATGTCATTTTTCTGTAAAAGCATTGGTTTTGATAGAGAAAACCATATAAAATAGAAAGACAATTGGATAACAAACATTCAGTTTTGTTCAATTTACATAACAAGAAAGGAATAAAAGAAAGGCATACATAGTAATTGTATTGTAATTGATAATGAAAAACTTGTATACTCAACTCTTACCCCATTAATTGCCCGCGCAGCAGAAGCTTCGTAGTTGTTAATCAATGAACAAGAAAAAAGATATTAATATGACATTAAATCTTTTTCCCAGATACAATTTGTGAGGCACTAGGTTTATCTATATCGCTAGTAGTGGGACCCACATGTTCATTATTACCACTTGACGAACATATTTCCGAGATATGTTCACCTGGATTGGAAGAAGAAGGTTTATCACTTGAGAACTTCTTCAGGACTTGATTGTCGCTGGAGGATGGTTTATCACATAATGAGAGTCTCTTTTCCTAGAATGTTTGGCCCGGTTCAATGCGATAGTCAATTGAGCGTGGTAGGCAATTTGTAGAAAGGGCCCTACATAAGGCACGTGTATGTTGTTTGTTGAAGTGAAAAGATGTCACAAGAAAGGGGGGTTTGAATTGTGACTTATTAAAAATCCTACACTAAAATAGTTTAAATCTTGCTCTCAAGACAGTTCTTGTAGTTGAGTAAGTTAGTGATGCAGCAGGTGAACTTACTCAGGTTACAACGTTACTTATGCCGAATGTTTGAACAGTTTGTATAATGTCAAGAAGAAACTTGCATGATGTCAATCAGAAACATGTGTGATAAATGAGCAGTAAGTGGATGACATTTTTATAGAATGCTTAATGAACACCATTTATAAATGTTAAGTGAAGAGTGTGTGAAGTGTCACAAGTGGATAGATATAAAAGCATAAATAGAAATCACACCATATGTATAGTGGCTCACCCCAAACCTTGCGCTACATCCACTTCTCACTCCCAGTGAGTGTTTCCAATATTTCCTAAATAGTACAAGTGTTCTTTCACCCAGCCTCTTCAAGCTGTTTTACAAGTGTTCTTTCACCTAGTCTCTTCAAGTTGTTTACAACCAGGAACTTACTCTTGTTCCTGAACTATCTCCCTTAGCAGAACTCCTCACCAACACTCACCTACCCTAGGTAGTTTGATAGGGTTCAAATAAGACTAAACAAATACAGGGATAAGGTATTTTTGGGGTTTAAGGCATGATTACACAGAGAAAAATACGATCTAAAACATTGTGTTTACAAGCAGAAGAGTGCACAAAAGGATCCCCTAATAAATTCTGTAGAGTGCACATTTGAGTGAGTTGAGAGGCCGTTGGTTGGCAAATTTGAATTTGATTCAGCAGTTGAATTTGGCTCCCTCAATCTTTCAAATCTTCCAATACTGATATTTATAGGCTTAATTTTGGCCTCATAGCCGTTGCAGAGCCGCTGGAAATCCTTGAGGAAGCATTGGGCAGAGTTCTGATATTTTTCTGCAAATAGCAGTCTTGCTTTTTACCAACTGTCAGTTCTGTCCCATTGTCACATCAGCTTTTGGAACCTTCTCTTATTGAACTTCCTTACTTGCAGCAGTAGCAGCAACTAACACCTGATTTCAGTTATTGTTCTTCATGTTGTGCTCATAAATGTGATCACTTGATGCATTTAATTTGTTCCTTTTGCTGCTGAATCTGTTTCTGCAGTAGTTGAGAGTAAGTTGGAACTTACTCACTCTCAAGTAAGTTTGCTAGCTTTTGATTTTAGTTACTACAACTTTGTTTCTCAGGAATGCTGACCAATGCCATTTCATAATTAGCTATTTTCCACTTTGTTTAAAAGCTTCCTTCTCAAGAATGATGTCCAATGTCAATTCACCATATTTCACAGCATCTTATGTTTAATTCCATTGTCTTCTTGCTTGACATGTTTATTTTGCTTTTCTTTCTTTTGTTGGAACTTACTCACACTTAAATGTTAGAAACAGAAATGAGCCAATAAACTTAAGCATCTTTTCTCAGAGTTTGTTGATCATCAAAACTAGAATTTGAGAGTTTGTTTCAACATGTCCTACATGCCAGAAATCAACCTGGGAGAGATTGAACAACTTTGATTTAATGTCAATTCTGGGTGGTCTAAAGAGGATTTCATCTGGGTGTTTTGATGTCGATAGCTTGCGGTATGCCTTCATTTTACATAAATGAACTACTGGGTTGATATTGCTATCCTCCAGTTGGTACTTGCATACCCAGGGACATTGGGCCTCGTTTATTGAAGTGTGCGACGTTCCGTAACAGTGTAAGACACACTTACAAGCTATAGGGAATGTGAATTCAGCCTGTTTCTGTTCGTCCTTAGATCTTATCCTTGTGTCGTAAATGAAAACCCCTACGGTTACAGTGCTATTAATTGGAACATGTGGCATGTAATGAATTTCACAATGGTCGATCTTCACAGAGAAACCCCTAAATTTCACAATGGGGAAAATTATCTTTATCTATTCCTCAGAACTGGACGCAATAACCTCTGTCGTTTGGGATTTATAATTTCAGTCAATTTCTGGGTTTACGTTTAGAGCCATGAATAGGATGCAGAGAGGTATAATGATTGATGGAATTAGTTTGGGTGACGACGACGACGAAGGGTTTTGGCGTTGATTATAACATGAATGGCTATTTCTGGGATAAAAGCCTTGGGTACCAGATGAGTGTTACAGAGCGCTCAAAAGGTAAGTCTTATTCACCTGGTAGATGGTAGCTCTTCTAAAGAAGCCTTCTCTATAGAAGTATTGTAATAGTCTATCCCTATTTGGGCCATCCGTTTAATATCACCGGATGGCCCGCGCCGGTACCCGCCCCCCTTTTGGCGCATCTGGACCGTTGGATTGGGGAGACAAGATCCGTAAAACGCGGCGCCTCTTAACAGTTCTGTGACGCTATTGGCTGATGAGTAAGTGCAGAGTGACGGGTACCAGAAGTTTTCCGCTACAGTTTGTTCGTCACTGTTTCTTTACTAGATGGTCCCACCAGTGGGAAAAGAATAGTATGTCAGGCGCAGCGGTCCCATGTGCACCTTCCTTTTTTGGCGTATATGCAACTTCCACTTTTGTCCCCTGTGCCCCTTCCTCTTTTGTCCTATCGGCACCTTCCTTTTTTGTCCCACCATGTGCACCTTCCTCTTTTGGCGTATCCGGACACTGATGGTTGTAAACTTAGGCTGAAATTAATGATGGGTAGGTAAAAACTGTTGGTGCACATGGGTTTACTGTTGCTAGTATCAGACCTTATTCTTGTTGATGGGACGTTTTTATTCTGACGAAATATTTAGAATTGGACAAAAACAAGTTTTTTTGTTTGCTGGACCGATTATATGTTGGGCTTCGGAAATTGGGTATTGTACAGTTGGATGGATATTCTTTTGGATAAATCATGTTTCGTTATAGAGGAGCCTTTGGTAAATATAGTAGGGGTGTTAGTTATCTGTGGTGGAGAAATAAATTTTTCAGGAAGAAAAATTATTACAGGCTTACGAAAAAGAAGACAAGTGGCTACGCGAGTAGAAACAACCGGAGGAATAATGTGATGGGCATGGTGGATGAGACGGTTACCATTAAAAATGGTATTCCTGATAATTTTATTTACAGCTTTTATCTGACAATGCCCGGTTTAGGTCAGGGACCCAGATACAGGAATTCTAACAAGATACGTGTCGCTTCAATCAATATCAATGGTTCTTTACGTATTGTTACTGAAGGCACAGAGACCCAGCGTATTGGAAGTCGTAGTGTAGGCACAGAGCCTATGCAGTCAGGCATTCACCAGGAACAAGGGCACGATGAACATTTGGATAGGGTACAACTTGGAGATGCCATTGTGGGTATGCTAGTTGTGCTGGACAGGACGCCTGCCGATGCTATTAAGCCTACATTTCATGACGTCTTTGGTGACGCCATTGGGGACTATGGCTCAAAGTTGGAGCTACATATTCGAGCAGATAAGTTGAGTCGCTTCAAGGTGTTGATGCGTTACAAGTCTATTGTGAAGGCTATTCATGAGATCCTCCATTTGGACCGGTACGTAAAATTGCTGGGGAAAAACGTTATTAATGAGACGTTTCGTGATAATCAGTCTGAGAGAGAAGGGAATTACGGGAACATAAAATATAATGCCATATTATTTTACATAGTTTGGGAGATAGAGGATGGGCGACGTTAGTATTGTAACATCAATAGCAGGTGTTCGTGCTACCATTAAATTAAAATACATTATGCAGTGAAAACATTGTTGATTAGACTTGACAATATATTTCGGTATGTCATTTTTCTGTAAAAGCATTGGTTTTGATAGAGAAAACCATATAAAATTGAAAGACAATTAGATAACAAACATTTAGTTTTATGCAATTTACAGAACAAGAAAGGAATAAAAGAAAGGCATACGTAGTAATTGTGATGCAATTGATAATGAAAAACATGTATACTCAACTCTTACCCCATTAATTGTCGCGCAGCAGAAGCTTCATAGTCTTTAATCAATGAACAAGTAAAAAGATATTAATATGACATTAAATCTTTTTCCCAGATACAATTTTTGAGGCACTAGGTTTATCTATATTGCTAGTAGTGGGACCCACATGTTCATTAGTACCACTTGACGAACGCATTTCCAAGATATGTACACCTGGATTGGAACAAGAAGGTTTATCACTTGAGAACTTCTTTAGGACTTGATTGTCGCTGGAGGATGGTTTATCACCTAATGAGAGTCTCTTTTCCTGGAACGTTTGGCCAGGTTCAATGCGACAGTCAATTGAGCGTGGTAGGCAATTTGTAGAAAGGGCCCTACATATGGCATGTGTATGTTGTGTGTTGAATTGAAAAGATGTCACAAGAAAGAGGGGTTTGAATTATGACTTATTAAAAATCCTGCACTAAAATAGTTTAAATCTTGCTCTCAAGACAGTTCTTGGAGTTGAGTAAGTTAGTGATGCAGCTGGTGAACTTCCTCAAGTTGCAGCGTTACTTATGCAGAATGTTTGAACAGTTTGTATAATGTCAAGATGAAACTTGTATGATGTCAATCCGAAACATGTGTGATAAATGAGCAATAAGTGGATGACAATTTTATAGAATGCTTAATGAACACCATTTATAAATGTTAAATGAAGAGTGTGTGAAGTGTCACAAGTGGATAGATATAAAAACATAAATAGAAATCACACCAAATGTATAGTGGTTCACCCCAAACCTTGGGCTACATCCACTCCTCACTCCCAGTGAGTGTTTCCAATATTTCCCAAATAGTACAAGTGTTCTTTCACCCAGCCTCTTCAAGCTGTTTTACAAGTGTTCTTTCACCCAGTCTCTGCAAGCTGTTTACAACCAGGAACTTACTCCTGTTCCTGAACTACCTCCCGTAGTAGAACTCCTCACCAACACTCACCTACCCTAGGTAGTTTGATAGGATTCAAATAAGACAAAACAAATACAGGGATAAGGTATTTTTGGGGTTTAAGGCTTGATTACACAGAGAAAAATATGATCTAAAACATTGTGTTTACAAGCAGAAGAGTGCACAAAAGGATCTCCTAATAAATTCTGCAGAGTGCACTTTTGAGTGAGTTGAGAGGCAGTTGGTTAGCAAATTTGAATTTGATTCAGCAGTTGAATTTGGCTCTCTCAATATTTCAAATCTTCCAACACTGATATTTATAGGCTTGATTTTGGCCTCATAGCCGTTGCAGAGCCATTGGAAATCCTTGAGGAAGCTTTGGGCAGAGTTCTGATATTTTTCTGCACATAGCAGTCTTGCTTTTTACCAACTGTCAGTTCTGTCCCATTGTCACATCAGCTTTTGGAACCTCCTCTTACTAAACTTCCTCACTTGCACCAATAGCAGCAACTAACTCTTGATTTCAGTGATTGTTCTTCATGGTGTGCTCATAAATGTGATCACTTGATGCATTTAATTTGTTCCTTTTGCTGTTGAATCTGTTTCTGCAGTAGTTGAGAGTAAGTTGGAACTTACTCACTCTCGAGTAAGTTTGCTAGCTTTTGATTTTAGTTACTGTAGCTTTGTTTCTCAGGAATGCTGTCCAATGCCATTTCATAATTAGCTATTTTCCACTTTGTTTAATAGCTTCCTTCTCAAGAATGATGTCCAATGTCAATTCACCATATTTCGCAGCATCTTATGTTTAATTCCATTGTCTTCTTGCTTGACATGTTTCTTTTGCTTTCTTTCTTTTGCTGGAACTTACTCACACTTAAATGTTAGAAACAGAAATGGGCTAATAAACTTAAGCATCTTTTCTCAGAGTTTGTTGATCATCAAAACTAGAATTTGAGAGTTTGTTTCAACATGTCCTATATGCCAGAAATCAACCTGGGAGAGATTGAACAACTTTGATTTAATGTCAATTCTGGGTGGTCTAAAGAGGATTTCATCTGGGTGTTTTGATGTCGATAGCAAGAGGTATGCCTTCATTTTACAGAAACGAACTTCTGGGTTGATATTGTTGTCCTCCAGTTGGTACTTGCATACCCAGGGACATTGGGCCTCGTTTATTGAAGTGTGCGACGTTCCGTAATAGTGTAAGATACACTTACAAGCTATAGGGAATGTGAATTCAGCCTATTTCTGTTCGTCCTTAGATCCTATCCTTGTGTAGTAAATGTAAACCCTTACGGTTACAGTGCTATTAATTGGAACCTGTGGCATGTATTGAATTTCACAATGGTCTATCTTCACAGATAAACCCCTAAATTTGTGACCTACTTGATGCGCAAAATTGGGGAAAGTTATCTTTATATGTTTCTCAGAACAGGACGCAGTAACCTCTGTCATTTTGGATTTATATTTTCCGTCAATTTTCTGGGTTTACGTTTAGAGCCATGAACTGGATGCAGAGAGGTATAATGCTTGAAGGAATTAGATTGGGTGACGATGACGACAAAGGGTTTTGGCGTTGATTATAACACGAATGGCTATTTCTGGGATAAAAGCCTTGGGTACCAGATGAGTGCTACAGAGCGCTCAAAAGATAAACCCTATTCACCTGGTAGATGGTAGCTCTTATAAAGAAGCCTTCTCTATAGAAGTATTGTAATAGTCTATCCCTATTTGGGAAATCCGTTTAACATTACCGGATGGCACGCGCCTGTACCCACCCCCTTTTGGCGCATCTGGACCATTGGATTGGGGAGACAACATCCGTAAAACGCAGTGCCTCTTAATAGTTATGTGATGCTATTGGCTGATGAGTAAGTGCATAGTGACGGGTACCAGAAGTTTTCCGCTACAGTTTGCTCGTCACTGTTTCTTTACTAGATGGTCCCACCAGTGGGAAATGAATAGTATGTCAGGCGCAACTGTCCCATGTGCTCCTTCCTTTTTTGGCGTATATGCAACTTTCACTTTTGTCCCCAGTGCACCTTCCTCTTTTGTCCTATCGGCACCTTCCTTTTTTGTCCCACCATGTGCACCTTCCTCTTTTGGCGTATCTGGACACTGTTGGTGGTAAACTTGGGCTGCAATTAATGATGGGTAGGTAAAAACTGTTGCTGCATATGGGTTTACTGTTGCTAGTATCAGACCTTACTCTTGTTGATGGGACGTTTTTTACTCTTACGAAATAGTTAGAATTGGTCAAAAACAACTTTTTTTTTGTTTGCTGGACCGATTATATATTGGGCTTCGAAAATTGGGTATTGTACAGTTGGATGGATATTCTTTTGGATAAATAATGTTTCGTTATAGAGGAGCCTTTGGTAAATATAGTAGGGGTGTTAGTTATCTGTGGAGGAGAAATACATTTTTCTGGAAGAAAAATTATTACAGGTTTACGAAAAAGAAGACAAGTGGATACGTGAGTAGAAACAAGCGGAGGAATAATGTGAACGGCATGGAGGATGAGACGGTGTCCCTTAAAAATGGTATTCCTGACAATTTTATTACAGCGTTTATCTGGCAATGCCAGGTTTAGGTCAGGGGCCCGAATGCAGGAATTCTAACAAGATACGTGTCGCTTCAATCAATATCAATGGTTCTTTACGTATGGTTACTGAAGGCACGGAGACCCCGCGTATTGGAAGCCGTAATGTAGACACAGAGCCTATGCAGTCAGACATTCACCAGGAATAGGGGCATGATGAACATTTGGATAGGGTATAGCTTGGAGATGCCATTGTAGGTATGCTAGTTGCACTGGACAGGACGCCTGCCGATGCTATTAAGCCTACGTTTCATGACGTCTTTGGTGACGTCATTGGGGACTATGGCTCAAAGTTGGAGCTACAAATTCGAGCAGATAAGTTGAGTCGCTTCAAGGTGTTGATGCGTTACAAGTCTATTGTGAAGGCAATTGATGAGATCCTCCATTTGGACCGGTACATAAAATTGCTGGGGAAAAACGTTATTAATGTGATGTTTCGTGATAATCAATCTGAATGAGAAGGGAATTATGGGAACATAAAAAATAATGCCATATTATTTTACATAGTTTGGGAGACAGAGGATGGGCGACGTTTGTATTGTAACTTCAATAGCAGGTGTTCGTACTACCATTAAATTAAAATACATTATGCTTTGAAAGCATTGTTGATTAGACATGACATTATGTTTCAGTATGTCATTTTTCCGTAAAAGCATTGGTTTTGATAGAGATAACCATATAAAATAGAAAGACAATTGGATAACAAACATTCAATTTTGAGCATTTTACATAACAAGAAAGGAATAAAAGAAAGGCACACGTAGTAATTGTGTTGTAATTGATAATGAAAAACATGTATACTCAACTCTTACACCATTAATTGCCCGCGCAGCGGAAGCTTCATAGTCGTTAATCAATGAACAAGAAAAACGATATTAATATGACATTAAATCTTTTTCCCAGATCCAATTTATGAGACACTAGGTTTATCTATATTGCTAGTAGTGGGACCCACATGTTCATTAGTACCACTTGACGAACATATTTCCGAGATATGTACACCTGGATATGTACACCTAGATTCTAGGAGAGGAGAAATTGTGGGTGATACCATTTTCTTCACAAAATTATAAAAGCTTTCATTTTCAATTTCTCCCCCATGATCACTTCCAATTGAAGAAATACAAATTCCGTTTTCATTTTGAACAGTTTTGCAGAAAATAGTGAACACCTTGAATGACTCATCTTTGTGGCCTAGGAATTTAACCCATGTCCATCTAGTATAGTCGTCTACAATGACTAAGCCATATTTCTTTCCTATCAAAGAGGCTGTCCTTATGGGACCAAAAAGATCAAGATGCAGAAGCTCAAGTGGTTTAGAAGTGGAAACAACTATTTTTGAATGAAATGAAGTTTTAACTTGTTTCCCTCTTTTATATGCCTCACATAGAGTATTAGATTGGAATCTAAGATTTGGCAAGCCTCTAACAAGACAGTGCTTGTTCAACTTTGAGATTAATCTCAAGCTGACATGACCTAATCTTTTATGCCAAGTCCATTGCTCATCATCAACAGACATAAGACACTTGACATCTTGTTTTGCTAAATCTGAAAGATCAACTTTGTGAATATTGTTATTCCTCTTTGCAATAAAGAATACAAAGCCATCATTTTTACTTTTTACTACACAGCCTTTTTCTGTGAAAATAATGTCATAACCGCTGTCACATAATTGACTTATGCTAAGTAGATTATGTCTTAGGCCTTCAACATAAAGTACATTGTCAATAGAAGGAAGGGTATCTTTACCAATGCGACTAATTTCAACTATTTTACTTTTTTGGTTTCCATCAAAACCAACAAACCCACCATCTTTAAACTTCAGCTCTTGGAACGTATGTTTTTCTCTCGTCATGTGACACGAGCATCCACTGTCTAATTACCAAAACTGGTGTGCTGACCTTCTTGCTAAGCATATCTGCAACATAGACTATTTTATTTTTAGGTACTCAAATCTTCTTGGGTCCTTTCTTGTTAGTTCCTGAAGGATACTTATCTTTCTTCATTTGGAAAGCAGTGCATGCACTTTCAAGTGACCATGCTTTTTATAGTATGTGCAATGCAAGCTGTCACTGTGATCATTGGTTTTATCATATGCAAGGTTTGTATTTTGTAAAGTAGGTTCATCTGATTTGTAGCCAAGATCTTGAATTGTCGTTTTACTGACACCCCAAATCATTGAAGCTTGTTTGCTATGAGTTACGCTCTCAGCAAGACTTGCATTTTGAACTTCCTTTAGCTTGAGAGCTTTCAGTCACCAGACGGTGATTTTCAGCTTTCATCTTCTGGTTCTCTTCATTGAGTTTTGTATTTTCACTATCAAAATTTAAAATTATTTTGATAGTTTTGAAAATTTCTTTTTCAAAGCTTTGTACTCAATGGAGAGGGTAAAAGAATCCTTAAGAAGTTCATCAAAAGCATTTTGAAGTTCAGAGTAAAAATCATGATTTACCTCTTCAATTTCTTCTTTAGATTATGAATCTGTTATAGCCATAAGAGCAACATTTGCTTCTTCTTCATTCCCATCCTCTTCAGAGGACGATGAGTCCAGGTCTTCCCATGTTGCCATGAGACCTTTCTTTTTGCCTTTGAAGGTGTTCTTCTTAGGGTTCTCCTTGTTGAGTTGTGGACATTCGGATTTGAAATGTCTCGGCTTCTTGTATTCATAGCAAATGACTTGACTTTTGTCTTTGATTTCCTTCTAGATAAAAACGAAAGCTCATCCTCTGATCCGTCACTGTCTTTTTCTGAGACTTCATCTTCTGATTCTTCTTCAGCCTATAGAGCTTTAGAAGAAGTGGCTTTGTTTTTGTTGACCTTCTTCACAAGTTCTTCATTTAGCCCATGTTCATGAGCTTTTAAGAGCTTAGAAGTTCTTCGAGGTGAAGAGTGTTGAGATCTTTAGCTTCATGGATTGTAGTAACTTTGGGTCTCCACTGCTTGGATAGACTTCTCAGGATCTTTCTTACATGATCAGCGGGGGTATAGCTTTTTTCAAGGGCTTTTAACCCATGAACCAGAGTTTGGAATCTTCTAAACATCTTCTCAATGTTTTCATTTTCTTTCATATTAAATAGCTTTGTCCTTCCAGTAATCAAAGTTTTCTCCAGTAAATATAGGAGGACGATTCATGTGGCCACCTTCAGTAGACATATTGTTAAAGATAGGATCTTTTCCTCTCACACTGTTAAGTGTTCAACTAAGAGGCCGAGCTCTGGTACCAATTGAATGTGAACACAAGAATGGGGGTTGAATTCTATTGAAAACTTTTTAAAAACTTAAGACTAAAATCAAGTTCTTTTCAAAACCTTTTAACACCGGATGCAGGAAAATACCGGACGTTGAAAGATAGTTCGTGAAAACTTGTTTTTCTCGTAAAGCAGATGATAAATAAAAAAGCAATAGAAAAGAGGTAGACACAGGGATTTATACTAGTTCACCACCAACTGGCACTACATCTAGTCCCTTATTCACTATAATCACACTGATTAGTATTCTACTGTCACAAACTTGACAATACTCTTAACTTCTCAAAACGACTCAGTTCGTTCAAGCCTTTGAGGAATCAGCCTATTACAAGGCTATACAAGTTTTACAGGAATGATTTGAGTACAGAGAAAATAACTCACACACAAAAGGATGAAAAATTTAAGTACAGAGTAATTAACTTACTAAAAGAAAGAATAAGACGCCGAAAGCTTTGTTCACTGTCTGGTTCGCAGAGTGCTTGGCACAGAATCTTAGGTTGCTCACTTGAATTGTAATTCTATAACCTTCTTCAAATGTAGAGTTGGAGTATTTATAGACAACTTTAATATTACCGTTGTGAGGTAAATCAACTCCAATCATTAATTGAGGTAAATGAGGAAAATATCAGCAATTCCTTTTCCATGGGAATATTCGAATGGTACACCTTTATTACTATTTGTACTATTTCCTTTTCTAATCATTTGCAGCATGACACAATTTGAAAAGTGTACGAACTTTGTCCTTTAAATAAATGTGCCACCTTTAATTCCTCGTAATATCAAATTGAGCACAAAAGGATATTTGAATTTACTGCAGAGATACACTGAGACAGAGAGCAGAAAACCAAGTGTGATTTGCACATGTACTAATGGATCGGATGCTCCCTAGGTTGTACTAGATGCTAACCAGCGTTGAGGTCGTTCCACGTGTTACATTTGGAATGTGATCCCCTGCAGTCACCTATTTCAGCCTCTCTCTTCTTATATTTTTTTCTTTTTTTTAAGTCAAAATAATTTAAAGGTTAAGATTGACTATTAAATACGTCCAATGGTCCTCATATGGCCTGAATCCAGTGGTTCGTTGCATTCTCTGAAAACCGGACGCTCGCTGCAATCACATACCAAATGCAAAGGTAGAATAGGATGCAGACAACATTCAGCGTACTAGTCTTCTTGTAAACTTCTTCTTCTTGCTTGAGTGATATTTCAATATATAGACATATTGAAACCTACGCACTTCAAGACTTATCAGAAGGTAAATTGTTCTCACATAGATACTTTGTTATCATCAAAATTATTGAGAGTCTAAACTTTTCAATCGTTTAGGTTCCAACAACTGTCACGAAAAAAAATTGACTAATAAGAAGACTAATGACCATACACAAATCGAATACAGATCTTAGTCGTTTTTACGCATGTGTGGAAATACCTTATTCGTAAAAGGTTTGTTATATATTTAAAAGCATATTTATTCTATATTAATGTTCTGTTAAATTCAAAAGGTTGAGCATAATAAATAGATGCATAAAATTGATGTGTTTAAAGATGATAAAATTACACCGACAAACATGTAATGTTTCCCCATATGGGCTAAAAAACAAAATTATCTTTTATAAATTATAAAGACATTCATAAATTTGATATAAGTTCAAAGACGATAAAATTACACTCACAATATGTAATGTTTCCCCGTAGGGACTACAAAACAAAATAGTCATTTATAAATGATAAAGACATTTATAAATTTGACATGTGTTAAAAGACAATGAAATTACAATTACAACATGTAATGTTTTTCCGTATGGACTAATAACCAAATTCACCATTTATAAATAATAAACACATTTATGAATTTGATATGTGATAAAAGATGATAAAATTACAACGACAACATGTAATTTTTCCCGTAGGGACAAAAAAATAAAATAATAATTTATAAATAATAAAAATATTTATAAATTTGATATCTGTTAAAAGACGATAACATTACAACGACAACATGTAATGTTTCCCCCGTAGGATTGAAAAGCAAAATAGTCATTCATAAATAATAAAGACATTTATAAATATAATGTGTTAAAAGACGATAAAATTCCAACGACAACATGTAATGTTTCTCGTAGGGACTAAAAAGAAAAATAATAATTTTTAAATAATAAAGACATTTTTGCTCATATAAAAAATAAATTAAAAATTTTAGTTATTTTAAATAATAAAAAAATGAAACAAACAAAGAAAATTAAAAAATGAAAAAATATTATGAAAATAAAAAACAAAAAGAAACTTAAGAAAATTATAAAAATAAAATACAAATTAAAAACTATAAATTAAAAAGATAAAACAACAATAGAAAAAATTATATAAAAAATTAATAGTAAAAAAAATAAATAAAAACTAAGAAATAATAAAAGAATTAATAAAAAATAAAAATACAAATATAAGCAAAAAAATAGAAAATGTAAAAAACATAGAAAAATTAAAAATAAGAAAAATAAAATTACAATATAAGCAAAAGAAGAGAAAAATAAAAAATTTCCAAAGAAAAAAATAGAAAATAAGAAAAAACAATTAAAAACAAAAAAAAGTAAAAAGAATAAAAAACTTAAAAAAGTAAAAAAAAAAAAAAATAGAAATAAAAAATACAAAAACACAAAAATAAAAAAGATACAAAAATGCAAAAACATAAATAAAACAAATAAAAAACAAAAAGAAAATTTTAAAATTTTAAAAAATAAAAAATATTAATTAAATATTAAAATACAAAGGTTGACGAGGGACTGCCACGTGTCCTTGAAAAACATAGTTTTATTATGGTTAAATGTATTTTTAGTCCCTCAAATTAGGAAAAAGTTTGGTTTTAGTCCTTAAAAAAAAATTCGTCTGCTTTCGGTCCTTTTAGTTTGAAAATGAGTCGTATTTAGTCCCTGCGAGTTTGGTTTTAGTCTATTAAAAAAAATTTGTCTACTTTTGGTCCCCTATTGGAAATGTGTCACATTTAGTCCCAACGATTGTTTTCGTCTGCATTTTAGTCCATTTTTTTGTTTGGCTTTAGTACTTCATTTCTCTCTTTCTCTTTCTCTCTCTCTCTCTCTGCAACCTCTCTAAAACCAGGTTCGATGTTATTATTCCCAGCAACATCAATCGTAAAGCAGACGAAAACAGACGCAGAGACTAAATATGACACATTTCCAAACTAAGGGGACCAAAAGCATACGAAATATTTTTGAGGGATTAAAACCAAACTCGCAGGGACTAAATGTGATACATTTTCAAACTAAGAGGACCAAAAGCATACAGAATATTTTTGAGGGACTAAAACCATGACGAAATTTTTTTATGGGACTAAAACCAAACTTTTTCTTAATTTGAGGAACTAAAAACATATTTAAGCATTTTATTATTATTATGTAGATTTTGCTCACATCACGTAATGGGCGCCGTTGTTTAGAAAATTATTTTAGAAAATTTAGTTAATCTATTGCTATACATCTTTGTCTATATTCAAATTTTGAAATGACTAGAAACAATTTTACACGCAATTGTAGTAAGTAAATTATCAGTTATTACTTTTTTTTTTTAGGCAAAAGAGAGGAGAGAGGCCTCGTTAAAACCTTCTGAAGCAAAACCCTCCTTAGGGAAAAAACACCAAGAAGGAAAAAGAGTACCCCCGCCTAAAATTTATTAAAAAAAAAAGGAAAAACAAACAAACATGGGGGGACTGGACCAAAACCCATGAGCAGAAACAAAATGAAGATCCGCAAGAAAGAAACACCCGCCTAAAAAGAGAAAACAAAGCTTGACATGCACAGGCATCACAATAATGGCTTTCATCCCAACTATGTTGGCACCAAAGCCATTAACAATCATATGCAGTACATCAAGGGAAGACAAAGTAAAACCCAACCCCAAGGTGAGGCAATTATAACTAAAGACTGCAAAAAGCAAACAAGCCAAAAGCAAGGCACAATTACTTGAATCTATAACAAGGACGACCCAATCTATTCTTAAAGAAATCTTCATAAAGAAACTTAGGCAGCGAATTCCACCAGAAGAAGCCAGAGATACCAAGGCCATGAGCCGCTAAACGATCCGTATGATTATTCCCTTCATGAAAAATATGAGACACAAGGAAAGTCATATGCTTTGTTAGAGCAATGCAGTTATTCCATCTATTCTTAAGTCGCCAAGGCACAATACTTTGATTCTTAAAAGCGCCAACAACCAACTGGGAATCACACTCCAGCCAAAGGTGATGCCAACCCTTCTGATAGGCAGTCTCAATAGCGAACATGGCGCCAAATAATTCTGCCTGAAAAGAGTTTTTAATACCCAGGTTAGCAGAAAAACAACCCACAATAGCTGCATTATAATCACGAAAGATACCCCCACAGGAAGTAGGGCCCGGGAAACCCTTCGCAGCACCGTCGGTATTGCATTTAAAAAACAAAGGTTGAGGGGGAATCCAAAAAATCTCTTTAATAATAGGAGCTGGTCTGGGGTGACACAGAATCTTGAAAGCTTTCAAAATGGAAAACTCCTCTATAGATGGGAACATAGTGCCTTTGCTATAATTACCAGCAAGATAAACATTAGCAATAATGAGATTAATAACAGATCCCCGAGGGAGCACCTTATTATCAAATCTCAGCTTATTCCTGCAAAACCAAATAGCCCAGACTATGTTCACCACACAGGCTACAACAACATCCAAAACCTGGGAGCTCCAAGTTCTATTACAAACCTCTAGAATAGTACCAACTGAGGAACAGTCAATATGAATGCCGAGGATGCTTTCAAGCCAGCGCCAAAGAGACAAGGCAAAAGTACAACCATGGAACAGGTGGGACGAACTTTCCGAATTATTGCCACATAGGCTACAGACTGAAACCACAAGAATAATTCACCTTTTCTCAGATTATCATCAGTGGGCAGACGATTGTGAATTAATCTCCAAAGCAGGAAAGACTTTGAAGGAGGGATAGCACTTCTCCAAATAATCTTACACCAAGGCAAAGAATTACGAATGGGTTCAAAAAACAAGTAAGCATCTTTAAAAGATAAAATACCTTTTTCATTAGGCCCCCACATAATATCGTCTGATGTCTAAAGTTTCGGAATAGCTATCTCTTTTATCTCAGCCATAACGCTAGAGGCTCTAGCAGCAATAATGTGCGGGATAGACCAAGCTCCATCAATAATAAAATCATGCACCTTCGCATGCAGCAAAGGGCGCAAATAAGGAGGAAGGTTCAGAAGGTCCACAATTGGCTGAGACAACCACTTATCCCTCCAAAAGTTAACTTTAGATCCATCCCCAATATTCCAGGAAGAATGCTCATCAATAAAGGGTAAACAGGTTTTAATACCTGGCCAAATAGAGGAAGAGATATGGTAAGTGACAAGTCTATTATTCTTGACCGCTCTAGCTTTCAGCAGAGAGGTCCAATATAGGTCCGAAACTTTGAAATCCCAAGCAAGCTTCAGCATGCCAGCTTTATTAATAGACTTAATAGAACGGATGCCTAAACCTCCCTCCAAAGATGGTCTAGTCACTTTGTCCCAGGCAACGGTGACCAACTTACGCTGATTAACATCTCCAGACCAAATAAAATTACGAATCCACTGATCAACCAAAGACAACAAGCTCGAGGGCCAGGAGTAAACCTGAAAGCTATAAACCATCATACCCAGAATAACCGATTTAACCAGTTGCACTCTACCCATGATAGACAGTAAGGAACCTTTCCAAGCCGCAAGCTTAGTTTTGATTCTATCCGCAATAGGCATAAGATGAGATTTTCTAGGAGTGCCTTTAAATAGGGGGACACCAAGATAAGTGAAGGGAAAAGTACCTGAAGCAAATCCCAGCTGATTAGAAATAGCATCCTGACGAGAAGGAGAGACATTGCCCACATAAAATTTAGATTTATCCGAGCTAACAACCTGACCGGAAATAGCCTCATAATCAGAGAACAGACGCAGCAGACCGGAAATCGATTTTTTAGTCGCCTTGCAGAAAATCAAAACATCATCCGCATATAAAACATGACTAGGCATCCTGAAACCTCGAGGACCAGTCATCAACTGAAGTTTGCCTTCATTGACGAGCATAGAAATACCCCTGCTAAGAACTTCTTCGGAAATGCAAAATAAGAGAGGAGAAAGAGGGTCACCCTGTCTAACACCACGTTTACAACTGAAAAAGCCAACCGCATAACCGTTAACAGAAATAGAGAGCTTAGCAGAATTTAAAATCAAACTGATCCAGGAGCAAAAAGTATCACCAAAACCAAAAGCCTGCAAGACTCTAAGAAGAAACTGCCAGTCTATAGTATCAAAAGCCTTCTTAATGTCAATCTTAAGAGCAAGCTGACCTCCAAAGGATCGCTTATGGAGAAAATTAACAGCTTCTAAAGCAGTGCAAATACAATCAGAAATACTTCTACCTTTTATAAAACCCCTTTGATTCTCAGAAATAATCTTGGGAGCCACAATTGAAAGCCTGTCAGCCAAAACCTTAGTGATAATTTTAAACTGAAAGTTAGCTAGGGCTATCGGACGGAACTGGTCAATCCTATCAGCTCCAGAGACTTTGGGAATAAGGACCACCAAATTAGAGTTCAAGTTAGGAAGTAACCAACCTTGCCTGAAAAACTGAGTAACCGCAGCATAAACATCCTCAGCAATAATATCCCAATAAGTATGATAGAAGAAACCCCCAAAACCGTCAGGCCCCGGAGCGCTGTCACCATTTAAAGAGAAAACCGCTTGCTTAACCTCCTCAAAGGATGGCACCCTGGTTAGCAAATCATTATCTGTAGCAGTCACAATTGAAGGAATAACTTTATCAATAAGATCATTAGAACGACAAGAATTACCCACTGCAAAAAGATCTGTATAATAATTTAAAATATGTGCCTCGATATCCTCTGCCTCAGATAAAAGATCATCACCATTCTTAATAACAGATATTTTCCTGGTAGTCCCCCTGATTTTGGCCAGTCGATGAAAGAAAGCAGTGTTTCTGTCACCCTGTAGATGCCAATTTATCCGTGCCTTTTCTCTCCAAAAATCATCTTCCACACCTAGAGCATTTTGCAAAATTAATTGAGCTTCCTTCTCCCTACTGAAGAGATCATCCACTACAAGAAAACACGGGATTACCGACGGCCATTTACCGACGGCTTTCGTCCGTCGGTTAAAAAGCGGGATTTCCGACGGTCTTACCCGTCGGAAAACGCGTCCCGTCGTACAGTGGACATTACCGACGGTTTAAGCCGTCGGAAATCCTGATTTTTTAGCGACGGATTAAAGCCGCTTGGGTGTCCGCTTCAGACCATAAATTTTGAAAATTTGCCGCTTGTTTTTGAATACCGACGCCCATTTACCATCTTTACCGACGGATTAGCCCGTCGCTAATCTCAGTCGTTCTTAAGCATCGACGGCTTAAGTCGCTTGTAAGTTTACAATGGCCGCTTGAAGCTCTTTATTTGGCCGTAATGTAATCCTTCTTCTTCTTCTTCACTCGCAGACTGAACTCATCTCCCTCGACCTCAATATTTCATCTCCTCGACCTCGAACTCAATTCATTCACTCCTTCGCCTCCCTATATTTCATCTCCCTCGACCTCGTAACTCAATTCATTCACTCCTTCGCCTCCCTCGTTCGGCCTCCACCGCAGCCTCCCTTCATCTCCCTCGCTCGCCTCCGCCAGTAGCCTCCCGCCATCAACCTCGTTTCGCCTCCGCCGCAGCTTGTCGCTGCTTTGGCCGCAGCTTTGTCGCTGCTTTGGCCGACAATATCAGTCAAGGCTTTCATTCATCTCCTCTCTATTTATCAACCACATTCACAATTGCTTTTCTAAATGTCATGATTGGAAGTTTGGAACAAAATAATCAAATGTAGAGTAATTGGATTGGATGGATTATTTTTTTAGTCCGTGATCCGAATCTTTGTTGTATTGGGGGTTTAATATGATTGATTGAAGGTAAAGTTTTGATTGTTGGGATGTTATCTTGGTGGGCTTTGAACCGTTTCTTCTGAGAAATGTTTTCCAATTGAGGTGTTTTTTGTGGGGTGGAAACAGGGATTTGGGTGTGTCTACCCCAATTTCATAATTATTAGAGGTTTTGAATTGTTAGAAAAGTCCATTTTCAACTTTTTTTTTCCTAATTGATTGGATTTGATTAATGTTTGGCTTCATTTTGGATTTTATGATTTATCCAAGCTGGTGAATTATGTGTCTTAGAAATGGAAAGAAATGCTATGATGTGGATCACACCTTGATGATTCATCCCCCTTAGAAAATGGTTTTATTTATTTGTTTATTTTTGTTGGTGGGGTTTTGTTTTTCTGAAGAAAAGGACAGATGGAAAAGGGTTCTGACCTTAATTCGGGGATTCTTGGCGCTATGACCTATCTGTGGATCTATGAATCAGTTTTGATTAGTGATCCATTGTGTTTTATAGTTCTCATGGTGTCGATTCTGTGCTTTGGTTTCTCAATGGTTCTTCGCTTTCTTAATTACATGTTCATGTTTAATTTTATAAATTTTTATATCTCAATAAAAAATGTTGTTTCTCCGTAGGAAGTTCTATATATGTTGTCCATTGTGGTGTTTTATATTGGGGCCAAGACTAATTTTTCAGTCATTCATTCGTTTTTTCAATTTGGAGATCAAATGCATTGCAATTTTATTCATTTCCTTGATATACTTAAACTGGTTAAGTTTAGAAATATTTTGCTTGTTAACTTCAGATCCAATGTTAGACACAACTGTGTTAACTTAAGATAGCAATTGCAGTGGGGTTATAATTGAACTGAATCTTATAGTGGTAAAATTTTTGGACATAAGAACTGTAGTAACGTTGATTGATGTGTTAAAAATGGGAAAACAACGATGTAACAGTATGTTATCTAGGTCATTTATTAGTTAGCTTTTCAATTCTATGCATGATTAGTTGACATATGTACATGTGAATCAAGTTTATAGCAAGAAGCTTTTGATACAAATAAAAGACTATGTGAACCATCTTGGTATGTGATTTTTTTGCTGGTATAGTGTTCTGTTTTGTATGCAAATAAGAAAGTTTTTACTGTGTGTTTTTAAGTTCTGGTCATCAACAAAGGCAAGTGAAAAATCATGTTTTTACTGATTTTATGAGATTCACCATGTTCTTCTTCTTTCTTTTAAACTTTTTATTCAAAAAAGTTGCAATGTGTGCAGTAACCGTGGGACAAAAGCAACTAGGACCTACTCTCTCTCTCTCTTCAAGACCACAGTGCAAGCATTTTTTTTTCCTTGTAATTTTCTATCCTAGATTTTCTTTTTTCTCTTTTTGTGTTTCTGTTTCTGATATAGTTTACTAAATTTATGTTTCATTTGTTTTTAGGCTTGAGGAGCTCCAAGTTTTGGATATCAAATTTCTCTACGGTTGTTCAAAGCCAACTATTGTGGTGCTTTACCAGGTTTTTAACTCTATTATACCTATTGTTTTTTGGGGGTATTAGTTCCTTTGTTCATCAAATAGACTCTGTGTGAGCTGTTATCTTTTTTTGCTGCTTTCTATTTTTTCTTTTCACTTCTTTATTTTGGTTTGGAAAGAAGGGGGGGTTGGAGGAATTTACTACACCTCTTGCTCTTGCTTGATTTTATGCATTTATCTTGTCATATTGATTGAAGAATATGGGCTCTCGAGTCTTGATCTTGACCCTGCCGGGAGAATTCTTATAAGTGCTTCCATTCTTTCTGCACCAGGAGAAGGTCCTTCTTAGTAAATTTATTTGGAAATCTGGTAGTCTGTCCTCTAGACAACAGTTCTGAACATTTCTATATCTGTTCTTCAAATGTGTGGAATTCCTCTGAGTTAAATTTATTAAGAAATCTAACGCGCTTCATAACAAGGCTAAAATTTTGTGGCAGCATGCATTTAAGTGGTCCTTTGGAGTGTATAGTTATTCGTTGGAGTATAATGCTTGCATCTCAAAGGGTGTCTCTTTGGCCCAAAATTTATTGAGTGAGGGAATTATGTTTGTGTTTCATTGTAACAATGGAAGCCTGGCTTCATTTGCTTTAAAGATTATGTTCTTGTAACAAGCATGCTTCCAGAATAATACATATGCTTTTTCTGATCTTTCAAATAATTCCATTCGATTTGCAATTTAATATATTTGAGACACAAGAGGGGGGAAAAAAGTCTATGGGCAGGTACAACTTGTAATTTGTGTTATAGCAGTGACACAAAAATGTCAGCATTGCATGTTTTTGTATTGGAATTGTTGACACATGTTTAAGACAATATTTAAAGTGTCAAAGAAGGTTTGAGAGCCATATGTTATAGTTGTACTGTTGTAGTTTCAGTTTATGGTTGGGCTTATTCGTATTCCTGCATAACCTCATCTATTCACTGTTTCTATGATTTTATTTTTAATGAAAATTTATGCTGCTTTTTTTTTATTTCCTTTATGTAATATATTTGCTTAGAAACATAACCGCTTTTATTGTAAACATTTTGATGACTTTGATTGTATATTTTTAATGAAAATTCCAGTGTTGTTAATCGAGGATCGCGAAAAATAGCGTAAAATTAGTAGGATAGCGTAAAATAGCGAGGCGAGATAGCGTAAGTTAAATAGCGGGTGAAATAAATAAAATTATAAAATTATATATTAAAATAAGTTTAAATAAACCCTGAATGAATAAGTAGTTCTTCCGTTTTAAGAAAATAAAATATATAAATTAAAATTGCACATGAGCATTGATTTGTTAATAATTATTATTTATTGAAAAATAAATTTTTTTATTATATATGGCGGATGGCGTAGTGGCAACTAAATGATTAATAAAACTACACACACAATAAATGGACCATTGCTCAAAGAAACAATACAGATTTGAATTGGAAATGATAAATAATAATAGAATTAAAAAATAGATTTAAAATAAAAAATAATTAAAAAGCAGAATTTTTAAGAACAATAGAATAAAAAAGCAGATTTTAAAGAAGAAAGAAGAGAATAACAAAACGAAATGAGATACAATTGAAAAATAACATAATTAAAAAACTAGACGGATTGAAAAAACAGAATTGTAAAAATAATTAACAGATGAGCGAGAATTAAAAAAGAGAAACAAGGGAAACAATCGTTAAAAATATGATATAACAAAAATGAAAAAAGATCTCAAGAAGAGAAGAGTTAAAAATTTCAATAAAAAGAAATAAAAAATAACAACATTAAAAATTATCATATAAAAATTAAATGAAAAAGGAAAATAAAGTATTTTTTATTATTTATATATATATATATAAATAATAAAACTAATTCTACCCTTGTCACTTCTGCTTGTCTGATTGGTATGTTAATCATTGGTCGAATGGATGTTTGATATTTGTTATTAGTATCGGAGAGAAGCCTTAGCTTCCCGTTTGAGGTTTAATATATTATTGAGTGCATATACTCTTTTAGGGTACCATGTGCTCATTGTATATTGAACCTTGAATTGTCCAAGTCCGACAGTTTGGGAAAAAACTTTTTCTTTACTCGTATAATAGTTGTTGCTTAATTCTCGTATCTTTATATTTGATGAAATTTCGGTTCGATTCATTTCCTTTTGTTCTCTGGGTGCATACTTGATTGCGGTGTTCATAAGCTGCGTTCATTTTGTGTACTCGAGACCAATGGGAAATGTCACAAATTTTGTCAAGTATAAGATACGAGAATTAAGGAATGATTATTATACGAAGTTCAAAAGTTTTTTCTCGAATGGGATAGGGTCATACCATATAAAGAAAGAGAGCGGTTGTAAGAACGTCGTGCTGCTGAAATTGTGATTTTTTTTGACATGCAGAAGATGGAATATTTTCTTTCGAGTCGTAATTGGATGTACGATAGGTTGTATCCGGGGAGAGGGGGTTTGAAACCAGATTTTTGCGCTGGGGTTGCGTACTTTGTCCAAGTCGCAATGGCACATAAAGATTTCAAAACTAATGGAGGGATTAGATGTCCGTGCTTTAATTGCGATTGCAGAAGGATTAAGAGCCCAAGTGAGGTCACGCACCACCGTATTCGCTTGGATTTAGGCTTAATTATCGGATTTGGACTACACATGGTGAAAAGTTGCCTCACGTTGATTTAGGGGTTCTTTGATAATTGCGAAGGTGCTTCAAGCGATTGTAGATTCGGATGTGGTGAGCAGATTGAATTGATGCAAGATATGGTTTGTGATGCCTTGGGGGTGAACGTGTTATTCGATGAGCAACAAGATGATGACACAGATGAACTTCCAAATGAGACAAAGACAAAATTTTTATAATCTATTGTTAGAAACAAACAAGCCGTTGTTTGAAGGGTCTACAGACTCTAAGTTATCAATGTGTGTGAGGCTCTTAGCTCTTAAGTCCAACTGTGGTGCTACCGAAGTGTGCTTGGATCTCGTAACAAAAATGATGTTGGACTCGTCACCTATCAAAGATGGTTTGCCAAAAAGTTATTACGAGGCTAAAAGCTTAGTGTCCAAGTTGGGGCTGGAATCTAAAAGGATTGATTGTTGTGTGAGAGGGTGTATGTTGTATTACGACAATGAGTTTGGTAAAAACGATGGTGCGCTAGTTGAATGCAAATTTTGTGGTGAGCCTAGGTATATGTCACATACTAATAATCGGACGGGTAGACAAAAACTAGTTCCTGAAGGCAATGTTTTATTTGCCAATTATTCCAAGGTCATAGAGAATGTTTGCATCACCACGCATCGCAGACAAAATGACATGGCACTATGAGAATAGAAGCACTTCGTATGTTGCGCCACCCTTCCGATGGTGAAGCTTGGAAGCACTTTGATCGTGTGCATCCCGATTTTGCGGCAGATCCACGTAATGTACGACTTGGCTTATGCTCGATGGTTTTACCCGTATGTTCAATCCACGGCGAAACCTTATTCTTGTTGGCCGATTATCGTTACCCCATACAATCTTCCTCCGAAATGTGCATGTCTAAGCCTTATATGTTCTTGAGTGTGTTATACCGGTCCAGATAATCCGACAGATGGTATTGACATCTATTTAGAGCCTCTTATTGACGATCTCAAAAGGTTGTGGAATGGTGTTGTGACGTGCGATATTGCACCTAAAGAGGAATTTTACAATGAGGCGTCACCGATGTGGACCATTAATGACTTCCCTGCATATGGCATGTTGTCTGGTTGGGGTACTCATGGTAAAATGGCATGTCCGCATTGCATGGAGCATACAAAGGCCTTTACCTTGAAATTTGGGGGGAAGAGTTCTTAGTTTGACTCACATCGCAGGTTTTTACCCGATGATCATGCATTTAGACGGAATAAGAACGCTTTCAAGAAGGGGGAAGTTGAATTAGATGGCCCGCCCCCAAGGTTGACGCCAGAACAGATCTGGGAAAGGGTTATGGAACTGCCCAAAATCACAGATTTTGGCAAATTGGATCGATTTGAAGGATATGGACAATGGCATAATTGGACAAAAAGAAGTATTTTTGGGATCCGCCATAATCGAGAGATAATTTATTGAGACACAACCTTGATGTTATGCACATTGAGAAGAACTTTTTGACAATGTTTTTCTCACGATGATGAACGTCGAGGAAAAACAAAAGACAATGAGAAGGCGGACTAGACTTACCACTTCATCAGAGGCGAAAGGACTTGCATTTGACGAATCGGCCGGATGGGAAGACCCTGAAACCCAAAGCCTGTTACTCTTTAATTTTTGAGGAAGCCAAGTCAGTCTGTCGGTGGATAAAAGAACTTCGGATGCCAGATGGTTATTCTTCTAATTTGGCAAGATGTGCCGATGTGAACAAAGGAACCATGATTGGGATGAAAAGCCATGATTGTCACGTATTCATGGAGTGTTTACTTCCTATTGCATTTAGTTCCTTGCCGTCAAATGTTTTAAATCCACTGACTGAACTCAGCCAATTCTTTAAAGATTTGTGTTCTGCGACATTGAGAGAGGATGATCTCATAAGGATGGAACAGAACATACCAGTCATTCTTTGTAAGTTGGAGAGAATATTTCCCCCTGCTTTCTTTGATTCTATGGAGCATCTAGCAGTGCATCTTGCACATGAAGCTAGGCTTGGTGGACCGGTTCAATACAGATGGATGTATCCATTCAAAAGGTACTATAATAAAGTATTCTCTAAAATAAATATTTATTTGAAGGGTTAAATGTATCAATTTTTATCATCAACGTTGTTATTTTTTAGATTTATGGGCGACTCAAAACGGTCGGTGAAAAATAAGGCCAGGGTTGAAGGATCTATTTGTGCAACTTACTTACACCGTGAAACAATCCATTTCTGTTCCCATTATTTTACGAACTTCATGTTGACACCAACAAATAGTAGGAATGAAGTAGAAATTGAAAGTGAAAGACACCCGCTTGCCTTATCAGTATTTTGCCTTTCCGGTCGTCATGGTGGAAAGGAGGTGGATAACTGGATAACGGGCGAAGTGTGGAAGTCTGCCCACGTTCACGTGTTGATCAACTGTGCAGAAGTATCACCGTATCTAACGTATGTATCATTTTGACCACTTTCAATTTCTTTAATCCACAATTGCTCTTGATCATTTGTTTGATAATGACTTGATCAGGACATTCTTGTTAACTAAGCCCACAAGCGTACAAGACTCTTCTGCCTATATTCATGAATATTTCCCAACGTGGTTTAGGAACCAGGTATGTTTTTTGAGTCGTCATATATATATTATTATTATATATTGTTTGAAAATACAAAAATATTGTTTGAAAATAGGAACCATAATTTGTTTGCACATGGTGTGTACACAGGTGTATAGCGAGGCAGAATCCCCTAAAATCCAACACTTGAGAAATTTATCTCATGGTCCTAAATCACGTGTAAAAGAATGGCACACATTCTTTGTAAATGGATACAAATTCCAAACCCAGTCAAAAACAGAGGGGAAAAAACAGTTAACAGCGGGGTTTATGTAAAAGGTGCCACAGATGGAGGTGAAGATGACTTTTACGGCGTGATTCAACATATATATGAACTGACGTACAATACTTTAGACTATACTAAAAAATAGTGCTATTTTATTGTAATTGGTTTGATCCATCAAATAGAGGCACAAGAGTGGATCGAAAATATAATACTGTTGACATACACATGAGCAGAAGATACCAAATGTTTGATCCGTTTATCATGGCACAACATGTAAGACAAGTGTATTATGTCCCTTATCCATCAACTCGAAGGGACAAACAAGGTTGGTGTGTCGCAATAAAGATAAAACCACGGTCGCATTGAAGCGAGATGATACACAGAAGAAGTGGCTTATCAAGTGGATGAGATGTCTCATGTCAACGTCGTAAATGAAGTGGAACCCATTACTCGACTACGTGACAATCCAATCACATATGAAGATGTAGATGGGGATGAAGAATTAAATGAAGAAGTGGCGTAACCATCAAGATCTCAAGACGATGCCGAAATTGAGTGGGCGAATGGGCGATTGAAATTGTTTAATTTTTACAATTTGAGAAATTAATGTGTAACAATATATTTTAATTTGTCGGTTATTTTCATAACTTGTTTATTTTTATGGAATTCATTTGTAATATTGTTATGTTTAAATATAATATTTCATGATCAAGTATTATTCAATTGCTCTATAGACAGATATGGCATCGGGAGGTTCAGGAGCAGACCCCCCCAGACCACCCAGTGGTGGGAAATGGAAGGGGAAGGGGGTGGCCCTCGACCCCCCTCGCCGTCAGGGGCCGACCATCATTAGGCGTGACCTCATCGGGTTTTCGACGTTGTCATCTACACGTCGTCCTAGTACATCTACGTCGAGACAGCCTGATACACCTCCTGCACCTAGACAGCCTTCTGCACCACCTACACAGACTCAGGCACATTGGACACCAGCTACACAGACTCGGGCACGTTCGGCACCTTTGCCTCACATTGACATGATCCCCACCCCGGGGTTCCAGTTTGCACATGGCGCTTCGAGTTCCCATGTTGTGCCTGATCCGGTGGCCGATGCTCATCAGTCCGACCATGATTATAGTACGGGCCATACACCTGATGACACTGATGTTGGGCAGGACGGGGAGGAGCAGGAGGTTCAGCAGGAGGAGGTTCCTGAGCAGGGGGGGCCAGGAGCCTGACACTCTTGAGATGTTGTATGATGGTCGAGTTCTTATCAGACCATCTGGTAAAGGGTAAGTATTTGCAATTTTTTCGAGTTATTAATAATTTACATGTATATATATATATATATATATTTTATTTAACATGTTTTTATTGTTCAGGTTTATTCCCTCAAAGCTGCAGCGTCATTTATCACAAAGAACAATTGAGGAGAATTACCAGGAGTTTTAGCCCACCTGGGACACTTCAGGATTTTGAGCGGGACCATATGTTTAAGTCTTTCGAGTAAGCTGCAATTTTTATTTTATTGCATATTATTTTATTTTCGTAAATATCAATTATGTTTAATAATGTCTTATATTGATACGAGCGAGGTTGCTTGGGAGGAAAAATATGAGGAGGCGATGGAGAAGAATTTTCATATGAAGGCCTCCCACCGCTTTTCTCGACATGCTTCGAGATGCCCGCATCGGGGCCAGCCAGTTGGATGGGGATGACCTTCGGCGGTGGTAGCGCATCGAACACCCCCGAGTTCCAGGCGACCAGTAAGGCCAAGAAGAATAGGGACTCGAGAAGGGTGGCGGCTTGCACTGCTGGAGGCGATGTCGGTCGGTAGCGAAAGATTAGACTTATGCGTGTTATAAAATTGTTATTATTATTATTTTATTATTATTATTATTATTATTTATTTAATTTTTTTTATTAACACAATCTCAATCGAGGAGGATGGGGGGAGAAGTTCAGTGGCACGAGCTCCATCTTGCAACT
Organism: Calophaca sinica; assembly: GCA_037113605.1. Lineage (NCBI taxonomy): Eukaryota > Viridiplantae > Streptophyta > Magnoliopsida > Fabales > Fabaceae > Calophaca > Calophaca sinica. The sequence goes on from CM073736.1 coordinate 93,231,778, forward strand.
CATCTGAAGAGAGTCTTGGTGATTTCGTTGATGAGCGTTGGCGGACTCAGGTAATTATAAAATATAATAAATATTTTTTTAATAATGTTTATATTGTTTTGTTTAAAAAAAAAGATTTGACTTATTTGTTTGTTTAACAAGAGGAGTTTGAGGCGAGGATGTCTCAGCTTAGATCTCAGAGCTCATCATGTTCTCCATCTCAGAGCCCTGACGATCTATCTACACCGCTGAGGGTTTGGGCGGAAGTGGTTGGCGGAAAGAAGAAGGGTCGCCTATATGGTGCTGGCGACCTTGCCAGCAACTACAAAAAAGGGGCCCGCCGCCTACACACTGGAGAGTCGTCGAGTAGTAGTGCTGCCACTGGTCGCTCTGCCGCGGATGACCAGGAGATAGCCGAGTTGAGGCGGACCGTGGCCCAAAGCGGCGGAGCTTTGACTCAGTCTTTGCGGCGGCGAGCAGATGTACCAGATGCTAGCTCGCCAGCAGCCTACTCCGCTTCAGCCTTAGCCTCAGCCTCAGCCTCCGCCTCCGCCTCCGCCTCCGCCTCCGCCTTCGCCTCCGCGTACTCATGGTCATGTTGATGATGCAGATGATGTAGAGCATCTCGATGATGATCAGGAGTACCAGGACTATTAGTTCTGTTTGTACTTATATTTTTTCATATTTTTGGATATCATGTTTTTTTCGTTTCGGGTATTATTTTAGTTACTGATTTTTATTTGTTGATTTTTATTTAGTCATATCTATTCATGTCAGCATTGCGTATCAAGGTTAATATATCAGCGATGGTATCTTTACCCATGATAAATTAAAATGATTATTCCTCCTTACTTTCAATATAATCAACGTGCTCCCATTTTTCTATTTTTTATTTTTTGATTCAATAAAATATCTAATATTGAATATGAGAATATAATAAGACTCTATATATAGAAAATATTATCTTTCTTTTTTCTTTATATATAGTAGTACTTACTATGAATATGGAGTATTTAGTATACTATATATCTATACAAACAAGAACCAGTCCCAACGAAAAAGCAGAAAAAATTGGGTTGGGAAGTAATACTACTCCTAGACTTCCTAATACAAGACCCGATCCCAGAAAGACTAAAAGAAAATCATGTAGCGTTTCAGGCAAATCCATTATATGTAAAAAAAAGACAAAGAAATGGAAATTTCATGACCTTATTGATATGACCAGGAAAAAAAAATTTATATACTTAAATCTCTCTTTGCATTGAAAAAAAAATTCTAAGGAGTTTGAATTGATATAAGTACAGTTATATAATCAACGTCATTCCAGTCTTTATATGAAAGAGTAGTTTGAAACTATACTAAAACTAAAGTATAAAAGTATATATAACATATATAACTATGGAAAATGCACCTAAGATCAAATATTTCGAGCCGGCTTCCGTGGAAAATTCAGACTTTCTTTTTGATGCTGCCATCACATAAAAACATAAACTTTGAGGCTCAATAGCTAAATACATGGCAATTGAATCATGAGCCGAGATCATAAAGAGCATACTGCGAGTAGGAAGTGGAATTAATACAATGAATTCAAAAGCATCAAACCTCTCTTGTTCGGAAGAATCGAAACACATCGAAATGGTACCAGCCGTACTTAATAATAGAAGGATTTGGCAGAAATATGTAAAATTGTCCCTATCCCATTGTGATATTTTACGTTGTTGAATGGTCTCATTTGAAAACAATTAGATGATGACAAAATTATCAAAGATCGGCATTCCTTATTTCTATTCAACAACATACGAATAGTTCCTTGATTTTGGCTACGTGATTGTTGAATTTTTGCCTTGGAATGAATAGATAAAAATGGATTGATATTGAATAGTCCCACACTTCCTTTATTGCTTGATCGGTTGTTGAAGACAGATAAGACAATCCAAACAGCTTTGGGGATGCGAAGGCTTATCCTCGAGCTGCACTACACCGGTGATACTCATGTTCTCCCGAAGACCCACTCAATGCGGCTATCAGTGACTTTCGCTCTTGGGACTGCCTCTGACTCGTCCCCGTCAAGAATATCTGACTATTGCATGGGAACAGGTTCATCTTCGAAGTATTTTTCCCTTCCAATATTTTTCTATTGGAGCTTCCCTCATTCCTTTTATCGAGCATAATGATGCGAATCGAGCTTTAATGAGTTCTAATATGCAACGTCAAGCAGTTCCTCTTTCTCGGTCCGAAAAGTGCATTGTTGGAACTGGATTGGAACGCCAAGTGACCTTAGATTCAGGAGTTCCCGCTATAGCCGAACACGAGGGAAAGATCATTTATAACGATACTGACAAGATCATTTTATTTGCAAATGGGAATGCTCTAAGCATTCCATTAGTTATATATCAACGTTCCAACAAAAATAAAAAAGACCTAAAGTTAGGGATTTCTCAATAGGTAATGTTGCTCCAATACCCAACCAAAGAGCGACTACGGTACCAATCAAAAAGACGGTTGTTGCTACTGGACGGCGAAATGGGTTTTGGAACTTATTAACATTCTCCAAAAAAGTGCATTAATAATCCCGCATGATCGAAACCATTAAAGAACGCCCAATAACTTATTGGGCCTTTGTCTGAAAGTATTTGAAATCTGGGGAAAAAAATACCATTCGGGCAATATTTCCAAAGGAGTTGCGAATGGATCTGCGGGTTCCCCAATCATTGATGGTTCTAGAACCGCTAAGCCTACATTACAGGCTTTAATTCTTTAAAATGAAAAAAAAAAGAAGGGGTTCTAACAAAAAAGATCTTCGACAACCACAAAAAGTATATTTCTAGATTTCGCATCTAATTGAATTGTAGAAATTTTATAATTTCCTTCATGAATTATTAGAAACCAATTCATTCGATTCACATTTTAATTGATTCTCAGTTTCTAGTCCAAAGCTAATAATGAATGTGGAGAACCCTTATTTTATACTCTTAATTTGAGAATTTTCTATTCAGTACATCGAAACAACCAACAAGGAAAAAAGAAAGAAATTTTCTTTACTCCCTCCATTGATTCTAAAATTTCGTTGTTGTGTTAGAAGAAGGATAGCTATACTAATTCGGTATACTCGAAAGAGACCCTTGGTACAAAATTGACGATCTAACAAAGATTGCATTTCGGTAAATTTCTACTTACTGATCTCATCTTTTATGGAATCGATCCCCCTTTGATCGTATAAGAATATGTGGAGCTCGGCATGTCTGGAAGCACAGAGAACGTTCTTTTGCTGATATTATTACCAGGATTCGATATCTTGGATTATTCATAGCATTACTATACCCTCCCTATTCATTGCGGGTTGGTTATTTGTCAAAGACGGTTTAGCTTACGATGTATTTGGAAGCCCCCGCCCAAACGAGTATTTTACGTAAAGTCGACAAGGAATTCCATTAATAATCGGCCGCTTTGATTCTTTGGAACAACTCGATGAATTTAGTAGATCTTTTTAGGAGGCTCTAATGACCATAGATAGGAGCTATCCCATTTTTACAAAGACGATGGTTGGTCGTTCACGGACTAGCGGTACCCACCGTTTCTTTTTGGGATCAATATCGGCAATACAGTTCATCCAACGATAAACCTAATCCGAATTATAGAGCTATGACACAATCAAACCCAAATGAACAAAATGTTGAATTGAATCGTACCCGATCTCTCTGAGGGTTATTACTCATTTTTGTACTTGCTGTTTTATTTTCAAATTATTTCTTCAATTAATAGAAGAAAAGGGAATAGTATATATATTAGGAATTCTCTTATCCATTCGGAAGGATATCATTTCATAATTATCTATGACTGTTTAGGTCTCTAGCATGACTGACTACTTGATCAAATGTGGAGGAAAGTGGGATAAATGGCCGATACTACTAGAAGGATTCCTCTTTGGATAATAGGTATCAGAATCGTATTCCCGTGATCGGTTTAATTGGTATTTTCTTTTATGGTTCATATTCCGGATTGGGATCATCCCTGTAGTAATCGGATGAATTTAGTTTTCGAAATGAAAGCATAAGAACTCAACAGGGATCCACTCTTTCTTTGACGAATTCGAGGGGTCCCGTTGAGTTTTTAGTTTACGTTATCACATTTTTATATATGGAAATCAATTAATAATTAAATTTAAATTAAATTATAAGTAATTTTTAATTAAATTAATAAATAAATATTTTTAATATGAGAAATTAATTAAAGAATAAAATTAATTTGGTTATTAATTAATAATTTTATTAATAAAATTATTTTTACAATTAAACAAATAAATAATTTAATTAATTAATTAATTAAAGAATAAAATTAATTTTTTTATTAATTAATAATTTTATTAATTTTATTAATATAAAATTAATTAAAGTAAATTTTTTATTAAGCAAAAAAAAAAAACTTCCCGATTCTGACGGCTATGCCCGTCGGAAAACATCAGTCTGAAGCGATCATGTCCGTCGGAAATCTAACGACGGCTTTGCCCGTCGGAATACCCCGTCAATTTACCGACGGGTATAACCGTCGGTAATACCGACGGCAAAGAATAGTCCATCGGTAATCCTTTGCGACGACCATATTTCCGACGGGTTTTGGGCCGTCGGTAAGCCGTCGGTAGTCCAGACTTACCGACGGCTTTTAAGGATTACCGACGGCTTTAGACCGTCGGTAATCCCGTGTTTTCTGGCAGTGATCAGAGCCGCCTAATTGGTCAATATCTAATTGAATGGAGTCTAAATCAGCCATAGCATTAGAGACTTTACAATGAACATCACCAAAAACCTGCTTATTCCAAACCCTGAGCTTGGTTTTGAGAATTTTAAGTTTCTGAGAAAGAACATACATAGGACAACCATGAACCTGAGATTTCCAAATATTCTGGATGACAAAGTAGCGATCGGGATGTCTAGCCCACATTTGCATGAATTTAAAGGAAGAAGCAAATTGACGATCAGATTTCTTCAAAGTAAGAAGCAAAGGGAAATGATCAGACCGATCCCTTGTAAGAGTGCAACAATCAACAGAGGTCCAGAAATCAATCCAATTATCATCACAGAGAGTCCTATCAAGCCTCTTGGCATTATAATGATGACCCAGTCTACCATTTGACCAGGTATATTGAGCCCCACTCGTAGGGAGATGGATAAGATGATCATTGTCAGACCAAGCACCAAACTCAGAACAAGAGATCTGTGAGGGCTTACCTGCACCCTGACACTCATGAGCACCAAGAACAGAATTAAAATCACCAATATAGCACCAGGGTTCAGAGTTAGAAGCATGAAGGGAGTGTAGGCCAGCCCATAAATCCCTGCGTAAAATGTAGCTAGTAGAGGCATAAACAACAGCTAAATTCAAAACTTGACCTGCATAGTCAATAGTAAAAGCAACAAATTGATGTGCCCTTTGAGTAACAACAGGAGCATACTCAACTGAAGAGAAACACCACAGATTAGAAGGGAGAACACCTCTATCATTTTTTGCAAAAAGCGATAAATTTAAAGAGCGAAAATTCACACCGTGTTGGTTGTAATGAATGTTTCTAAAACATTTACTTGCATCAACTAAAATTGAATATCAGTTGCTATGTCTTTTGACCTAGCAAATATTTTAAAACAATGGTTTTTATACCAATTTTAATAGCATCATTCTGAACAACCTCTATACATTAATAGCCATAAAACAATATCAAAGCTAAATTAAATATATTTATAAATAATAAATACATTTATAAATTTGATATGTGTTTAATGATGATAAAATTAGACCAGAACTTGTAATATTTTCACGTAGAGACTAAAAAGCAAAATAATCATTTATAATAAAATTACACCGATAACATGTAATGTTTCTCCGTAAGGATTAAAAAGCAAAATAATTATTTATAATAAAATTACATCGACAATACGTAATGTTTTCCCGTAAAGACAAAAAAGCAAAATACTTATTTATAAATGATAAAGACATTTGCAAATTTGATATGTGTTCAAACACAATAAAATTACACCCACGGCATGTAATGTATCCCCGTAAGGACTACAAATAAAATAATCATTTACAAATGATAAAAACATTTATTAATTTGATATGTTTTAAAAGACGATAAAATTGCACCCACATCATGTAATGTTTCCCCGTAAAGACTAATTAAGAAGCAAAATTATCATTTATAAATAATAAAGACGTTTACGTTCGTATAAAAATAAACATTTTATGTTTCTCCGCCTGGACCAAAAAGAAAAATAATCATTTATACCGATAATATGTGATGTTTCTTCTCGTTAAGAGTCAAAAGTAAAATAATCATCTATAAAAAATATATAATAAATATATTTATAAATTTTGATACGTGATCAAAGACAATAAAATTATATTGACATTATGTAATGTTTTCTTATTGAGACTTTAAACGAAAATAATTATTTATAAATAATAAAAAAATTACAATAATAAAATATAAAAATATAGAAAAAGAGAAATAGAAAGAAAAAGTTGACAAAAAAAAAGAAATAGAAAGAAGAAAGAGAAGAGAGAGGGTGTGAGAGAAGAAAGAGTGAAAGAGAAAAAGTGTCACGTGAGAGTGAGAGAGAGAGAAGAAAGAGAAGAGAGAGGAAAAAATGTGAAAGGTGAGAGAGAAAAAGGTAAAAGTAGGTAGAAAAATTAATTTTTTTATTTGAATTTAATTTTTATTTTGATTTATTTTTATTTAGATTGACGTTTTTGCCTCTTTAAAATGATAGCTGACAAAAGTATGGTAGTCTAGTTTAGTAATTTTGCCAGCCTTTGATAGTAGATTTTTAAAAACTATATAAAAGTTATTACAAATTCAATTTAATAAAATATGTTATAAGATTTTTTTTCCAACTGAATGAAGGTTATGTCATTTCACTTTCAATAATGTGAGCAATACAAATTGGAATAGTATCAAAAACTTGAGAAACAGTTGTACATGTAGCCGCCCTAGCCAAAGTTTGAGCTGCTCCATTAGCTGTCCTCCTAACAAACACTACCAAGGAGTGTGGTAAATTAGAGGAGAGTCTAGTTCTACAATTTCCAATAATTGCTCCAAATTCATAGATATCCACCCTAGACTTACTATTAACGTTATCCACAACCAATTTGGAGTCTAGCTCAAAGACCACATTGGTCAATCCGAGAGCTTTGACCCACTTCAATGCTTCCTATAGCCCGAGTGCCTCCCCTTCGCGCGGTTGAACAATAGGAGAGTACCTCATCATCTTTGCCAGCACAAATTGCCTTTCAGAGTTGCGAATGCACATACCTAATCCAACCACACTAGACTGGTCATTGAACGCCGCATCCACATTGCATTTGAGGAAGCCATCACTGGGCGGACACCATCACAGAACTTCAAGGTCGGATCTGTTGGTGGTAGGGGAATCGAGACAGCCATTCGCACGCTCCCATTGATGCAAATAAGACCGAGCTCTTTCAACTCCCTGTTGAGCTCCTTCAATGGTGTTCTCCCAAAGTTGCAAATTCCTGCTACGCCACCTACTCCACATGAGAGATCCCCAAAGAGCCCTGTTGTGATGATTTAGTTTCTTGGCTGCTTCAAAGAATAGCTCCATGAACCCATCTATAGTGTCAACTAGCGGCTCTATAAAGGTCCACAAACCGGTTATCTTCCACATTTCAACATTGATGGGGCACATAATAAAGAGGTGCCAACAGTTTTCTGGGAAAACATCACATTTCAGGCACATAGGTGGACATAGAACGCCTTTGGAGTTGAGCCTTTGACAGGTTGGTAAGCAGTCACACGCCGCTCTCCAGAGAAATTTTTTTATGCAGGGCGGTGCCTTCATATTCCAGATCAACATCCAATCACCCGGTTTCCTAAGATGAGATGAATCCACCAGCTTATTTAGGCATATATAGTACGCAGATTTGACTGAGAATGTGCCTTTGTGATTTGGCTCCCAGATGAGAGTGTCTTCAGTGACCGCCTCTAGCAAAGGCGAATTGAGAACCACTTGAGCAAATACTGGGAGCATCATACTATTGACAACATTTGGGTTCCATTCTTTCTTGCCATCGAGTAACAGTTCTCGACCACGTAGCTCACCGTCCACTGGTTGTGTACGAGCAATGGGGATTTTGCCAAGCGGACCCGTCAGCCAAGGGTCACTCCAGATGCGGACCTCATCACCAGTGCTAATATTCCACCTTAGTTTTTCACGCAATAGATTTTGAGAATGCCAAATGCTTCGCCACGTGAAACTAGGATTGTTGCCCACACGAGCGCTAAGAAAATCCCCTCTTGGATAGTATTTAGCTTTGAACATTTTTGAGATAAGCGCATTTGGTCTGGTCATCAACCTCCAACCTTTTTTTTTCTAACGTGGATAAATTAAACGCATAGATGTTATGGAAACCCATACCACCGTGCGCCTTATTGATGGCTAGCTTGTCCCATGAGAGCCAATGAATTCCTTTCGTTCCTTCTCCGGATGAGCCCCACCAAAAAGAGTTCATCATTTTTTGTATCTCATCCCCTAGAGATTCCGGAATGAGAAAAATGCTCATAACATAGGAGAGAATAGCTTGGAGAACTGATTTAATAAGCACCTCTCTTCATGCTCGAGAGAGAGCCCGCCCACTCCAAGAGTTGATCTTCTTCCACACTCTATCCTTTATAAATTTAAAGATAGCCTTCTTGCTCCTTCCCACCATCGACGGAAGACCCAAATATTTACCGGTTCACAGACACACAGTGACTCCCAAGAGAAACGCCAAGTGAGATGATATAGTTGGAGCGACGTTTCTACTGAAAAACACCTCAAACTTGGTGAAATTAATCATTTGACCAGATGCATCTTCATAAGCAGATAAGATGTCCTTAATGACATGAGATTCTTGTTCATTGGCCCTGAAAAGTAAAAAAAAGTCATCTGCGAAAAGTAGATGAGAGACAATAGGAGCACCTATACAAATCTTCGCTCCATGGATAGATCCATGATGCTCAGCTTGGTGAATTAGAGCAGACAATCCTTCGGCAACCAGGATGAATAAATATGGGGATAATGGGTCTCCTTGATGCAAGCCTCTGCCTGGAATGATAGGCCCAATGGGAGCATGGTTCACTAGAACAGTGTAGCAAACAGTTTCCACACAATGCATGACCTAATTAATCCACTTGTTTCCAAACCCCATCCTACCCATAACACCTCTCAAATAGCCCCAATCGAGCCTGTCGTACGTCTTACTAATGTCAATTTTCATTGCTACTGTACTCACCTTACCGGCCGTTTTGCTCTTCAAGTAATGCACGATCTCAAAAGCTATTAGAGCGTTATCAAGAATAGACTGATCCTCTATGAAAGCAGACTGCTCTTCTGAGATACACTTATGGAGCACCTTCTTTAGACGATTGGCCAACACCTTCGATAGAAGTTTGTACACCACGTTACATAGCGAAATGGTCCTCCAGTCTTGCATTGACATTTGCTTATCACCCTTCAGAAGCAGCACAATATTGGTGTCATTTAAAGAGGGCGAAACATACCATTGTCCAGCCAAACACAACAAGTTTTGTAAATATCATTACCACACCTATCCCAAAACTTCTGATAGAACCCAGGATTAAAACCATCGGGGCCTGGTGATTTGTTAGGGTGCATTTGTCTAATGTCAAGATTAAACTCTTCAAGCTCTAACGGTGCTTCCAATATATTATTATCATCCGAAATCACGCGTGGGTCAATGGCACTCAACACTCTGTCAACCGAGCTATGCTTGCGGGTGAACAAGTCAGAGAAATAGCGATGTGCTTCCTCAAACAAAGCATCCTGACTCTGAGCAATCGTATTATCATTTCTCACCAGAGTTTTGATGGTATTACATTTTTTCCTTGCAGAGGCAGAGGCATGAAAAAAACGTGTGTTCAAGTCACCTTCCTTCAACCAAAATGATTTGGCCCTTTGGCTCCAAAACTTCTCCTCTTGCGCCAATACTTTAGCTAGCTTCTCTTTGGCTTGAAGAAATTGACGTTGACCTGCCAAATCCTAGTCACCTCGCCACCTGTCTTTTTCACGATTGCACCGCTCCACCTCACGTTTGAAATTGCAACGAAGCTTTCTACTCTATGCTCTCAAACCATCAAAGCACAAGTTGATTTTTTCCATTACATCAAGTGCACCTCCTAGTACCCAATTACAACGCACCTCCTCACCCAAATCAGGCTCAGAGAACCATGAGTTCTCGAAGCGAAACTTGTGCCTGTGGACGTCAACAATAACAGGTTGACTGTGACACCCTCTACCCGCATGTTATTATTAAATAAATAAATTAAAATAAATATAACCACTGAAAAATACGATCCAATAAATTTTTTCATAAATGAAGGTAGAGTCATCACGCTCGTACAAACTTACGGAAAAATCAAATAACAATTATGTCAAATCCAGAAAAATAAAAGCACCCCGATGTCACAACGTCTCAGAGCTGACCCAAGCACTTACATCGGAACAATCAACAACAGTAAAATAATAACAACGAAAATCCTAACTACGGTGACTGCATCCACTTATCACTCATAAGCCACATCGTCATCGTCACCTGCAATCTCATCGTCTAAACATAAACAATGGTGCATGAGTAGCCACAGTAAAGAGGGGTTAGACATCATATACAATCATAGCACAAATGGCAAAGGACATAGATTAAGCAATGCACACATAACAACTTCAGTATAGTTGACACATAACATGGATGCATAACTTAACGAGTACTAATGCAACCTAGACAATCTCTACTTCACCGAACATGTGGATCCAAACTAACTCAGATGAGCGAGTGAGAAAACATCATCACTCTTGAGTACGGACAGTGTCTAGTCAGGGTAACCAGATAAATTGGTCAACGCCCCAGCATTGGTTGCAAGCCGCTGCCTTTATGTAAGACGCCCCTATCCGATTGACCCCCAATGCCGGGTACCTTACTCATCATGGCCGATACTATATCGCATCATCGTTGCTCACCCCCAATAATGTTAACTTAACAAGACACAATGATGTAAGAACACAAATCAAACAAGTGTCTAACAATAACAACAACGACGGCATAACAGCACACCAACCATCTTATCAAGCGGTCGGCTACAACAACATTAACGAGGTACTATTCGTCAGTAAACTAACAAGTTTCCCCAACCTTGGAACAAGTCCGAGTTATCAGCCTACCTCACCACACTAAGTCTAAGCAAGCCTAACTTAATTTCTAGTTATCAGCCTACCTCACCACAATATCATCATGCAGAAATACGAATAAAAAAATATGGAATAAGTTATACGAGAAAAATAAAAACCCATCCCCGATGTCACATGATCAAAGCATAATCCTTTTAATAAAAGCACCAGCGAACTACTAAATATAAATCCTAACTACCAAGTTGATGTCCATCAGTCATCAGTTATAGTCTCCAGCTCTGCTAGCTCAGCTACCATAACCTCGTTGCCAGTCGGTTCCTTTTCTGCTCATAGTAAAAAAAAGTACAAGGAGACGCATATATAGGGGTGAGAGATCATACTAAAAAACAAGTGTAAGGTAAATGAAGCATTAAAGAGACAGGTGTATTAAACACATAGACATGATCAATCATCATGAAGTATCAGAAAGTACTGGAAAAACACATGAAGGTGAAGGTTGAATTGTGTTTTTAAAACTTTTTGCAAAACATATTGTTTAAAACACATGCGCTGCTCAGTTCAAGGCCAAGTCAATCAGATGCAGACAGACATTGCATCTGAAGGTTTTGTAAATCATTTTAACATATACAAAATTGTACTTTAAGCAAATCCATTTTGCATACTACTTATTGCACTTTGATTTAAACCATACTTAGATTAGTATGTTCCAAATACAATTTGCATAAGTATAAAGTACTGACTTCAACTAGATGCCAGGTTGTTAATCTAGATGTTTTCTTAAACATTTTCCCTACAACTAATCAGACAAGTAAAACATAGACAATAGGATAACAAGTTTACTTAATAAAAACAGACGTGTGATGAAAACAGAAAGTTAAATAAAACAGACATGCAGAAAGAGTAAAGAGGGACAATGATTTGTATTGGTTTACTATCCAGCTGATAGCTATATCCAGTCCCTTCATTACAGAAGACTTTTTCCACTATAATCAACCTGATTACAAAAACTTGTGAGTATCTACTGCTAACCTGGCTATACCTACAACATCTTAGACAACCACAATATCTTTGCGACTCCTAGGAAAGGACATACCCAGCCATCCTTTGTGTACATAATTCTACCGACCTGGCTATGTACCAAGTATCCTAGCAAGCACACAACAGACTGTCGTGCTTCTAAGGAAAACATCCTTTCGAGCGGTAATCCCAGTAGTTAGGGTAGCAAACCCATCCCTTACAAAGGTTTCATGCTTTCAAACTAAATGAGTTTCCATTGCAAGTACATTTTTCTCACTTCTACTGAGTAAATTTGTACTAATTTTGCTCATGTTTTCACTCATCTCGTAATCTAAGAGGATATAAAATTTCGCTCTGTGAACTAATTTAAAACACTCTAACAATGAATATCAATTTGGCTTGAGCTTCTTCTTCTTCTTGGTTGTCAGGAGCTTGAGCTTCAACATCTTTAATTTGATTCTTCATCAACCATTGATTCTTTCATGATGACTCTCATTTAGAGGATGTATATGCTCTGTACCATCATTTACTTCATCGTCTATTTGTTTTTCAGCTCCATGGTTGTTCTTCAGCAACAACATCTGCTATCTCTCCAGCATCAGCACTATCGTACCTCCGCTAGTTCTTCAGTCGAGTTCTTCAGTATTTATAGTCTTTGGCAATTTTTGAAATGTTACCATTGAGACTTGGGATTTATTTATCCGACAAATATGTCCGTTATTTTGTCTTATAGTGTTTTTCGTACTGACACACTTAACAAAGTTGTCTTTATACAGAAAAATGATTTTGCTTTCCAACGGCTATCCCATGACAGTTGGCAATATATATATATATATATATATATAACTTTTTGCCCTTTGTCTTTTTATAAGCCTTCCTGGTCTTCAAGAATTATAATAGACATTTGTTCTTTGCTATTATCAGATACAGTAGTACAGTCGCTGTTCTGAATAATTGGTCGGACACAAGTTTGTCTTTTCTTCGTTGTAAGCTTATACAAGATCCGTGGCTAGTAGCTTGTGTTTTTGTCAAACAGGCATACAAGGATTCTTTAACATGCTTGTCCCACTAAGATTTCTTCAGACGGTGTCTTCATCAGACATTTCCATTTGTTTGCATTTCTTCAATTCGGCATCTTTTTTTTTCTTTTTTCATCTTTGTAATCCCTTGATGGATAGATTTTTTCTATATGAGCTAGAGTGTCATCACACGATTAGACTTGTGTCTTGACTTCCCTAGTCAGACACTGCTTTGTATGAGACACCACAAATGATTTGTTTGGTGTTTGTTGCCTGATACAAATCTTTGAGCACATTCCATTTAGAGTTATTGAATGATATCAATAAGGCTTATGGCTCTAAAGGCTTATAAGATAAGCATTCTTCTGACTCAAACACAACTTTTGTCTTGCTGTTTCTGATCAGGTATTCTTTTTCATCTACTGTTGTTGTTTGAGCATCTTCAGGTTGATTTCAGGTTGATTTGCTGTAGTGAAGATCTTCTTGTTGTAACCTTCAGTTGATTATTGTTGTTGATGAGGTCTTATTTGTTGTGTTCTTCATGTTGATTGTTGTTGTTCATTACTCTTTATTGATTCTTCTTGTCACACCATCTTTGATGTATCTTGGCCATCTAGTCAGACACTACCATTTAGTGTTTTGATTATGAACTAAGTCTTCATGTACATCTAGACCAAATTCAAACATTACCATTTAGTGTACTGATTCTGAATTAGGTCTTCATATTCATCTTGATCAAATTCAGACACTAAATGATTGATTCTGAACTAGGTCTTCTGAGGTTTTCTAAATTAGACGCAATGGTTGAAGTATTGTTTCTGATGCAGTATTGTCTAATTTGTAGGTGTTTATCAGACATTACTTCATTTCTTCAATGTTGGGCTTCAAACTTTTTCATGTTGAACTTCAGATGCTACTTTGTTAATCTTCAGTCATCTTCATTGTTGATGTCATTTTGTTTCCGTCTTTATAAATACATTATGTTCTTTTAATCTATTTAGTTGGTTTTAACAAGTTTTCCTGCACACTTAACACACTTGTTAAATACTCATAAGATTAATTGTTCATCTTGTTTCTGATGTCTTTGTTATCATCAAAACTATAACAGTGTCAGACGCAATTTCACATTTTGCTCTAACACATCAGTTATGTATCCTAACTAACACAATTGAATGGTAACATATGCAAATCATAGACAGAACGACTTTGTGTTCATTTGGATCTATTCTATCTCTGGAAAGTCGAATGGGAGCTCCAAGTTCGGTTTTAAGATGGCTGGATCACCAATCAGCATAATCCTTGTTGATACACAAATTTGTCTAAATTATTGGGGTATTTTAAGTATAAAATATTGTAATTTTGTTCCTTATTAGATAAAATATACTCACTATTTCCTCATTTACGCAGAAAATTAAAAAAGACAACATGGAAATTAAGCAAAAAATGTAATTTTGGGAAGATTCTAGCAAGATTTGAACATATTTTGGTGATTCTGGACATTCAGTACGGCCTTACCTAAAGTCAGTACGGCTGTACCTAATTGCGCACAGCAGTAAGGGCGTATCCAAAGGTCTGTACGGTCGTACCCAAAGCAGTCAGGCCACACCCAGTGAAGAAGTACGAGCCAACGCCGAGAACATAAGGGGGTACGACAGTATATAAAGACGGCACGTCCGTACCCAAGCCCAGAATGCACAGATTTGAAGCCAATTTGACCTAGTGCGCAGCAGAGCCTATAAATAGGCATTCTCAACCCTTTTGGAAGGGGAACTCACTCTCTGAGTGTGGGGCTTTTGTCTTGCTTATGCCTCTTGTCTCTTGCCTCTCATCTTTTTTTTTTATGATTTCTTGTTTGGATTTATGTTATTCTAGCGTATTGAGAAATACTATAAGTAGCTAACTCCATCACTAGGCTTGATGGAGGATCTTTTACTATATCTTTGATATTTGTTTAATTGTTATTATGAGTTTTCTTATTATCTTATTGAATGTGTTGTTCTTAGCATGCTTAATCCCATAAGATCTGGCGAATCCTTAATAAATTAGTTAATTGGAGACGATCGTACCACAATTAGTTAATGAAACTTTAGGAATAACTGAATTCGCTAATTATGTCGGATCAAGGATAATTGCTTATTTCCAGTCAGTCATTGAATCGATAAACTCACTGTCTCTTAATGCTCTTTCTTTTAATTACCTTGCATGATATAACTGGGTAGTTCTTAGGAAGAAGACTGTTAGCATTGCAAGATTGTTGGGTGTTAATAATATAAGAGTGGGTGGTTGACATTCAAGTAGGAATCATAGCTCATAATAGTTGGTTAATAAATTTAAGAACTACGTATTAGTGAACTCGGGTCCCCTAGGTTCTTCCATACTTGATCTCTATTCTTTCTTGCGTATTTACTTTATTGTTTAATTGTCTCGTTCTCATAATCACTACCATCGTTCGTCTAAATAATAAAGGATCTCTATTAATTTTGTACTCACGCATTCTCTGTGGGTTCGACATTCGGAGTCTTAAATATACTCCACTTTATTACGAGTTACGATTAGGTGCACTTGCCTGGGCCGCAACAAGTTTTTGACACCATTGACAGGGAATGTTTTAGCGATATTAGACCAACGAGATTCTTATTACTTTAGACTTTTTTTATTATCATAATTACTATTATTATTGTTACTAATTGTTATTATTGCTATTATTACTTTTGTTATTATTGTTATTAGTAATTATTGTTAATTATTATCATAAAAAAATTTTACTGCTTGGTTATTAGTGTTATTATTATTATAATTATCTTATTTTAAAAAAAAAGTAGATAAAGTTGTTTGTTTTATTTTAAATTTTTGTGTGGTTGTTTAGTTTTATATTTTAACTTACCTTTTTTTGTTTTGATTTTCTTTCACGATACTTTGATTCTCTTTTATTTTAGAGTGATTCTCTTTTACTTTAACTTACCTTATTTTTGCTTTATTTTATTAAAAAAAATGTTTTGATTTGTATTTCTATTTTATTCCAACTTACCCTAATTTATTTTTATTCCGACTTACCCTATTTTATTACAAAAAAAAATTGACTTATTTTATTCCAACTTTCCTTATTTTGTTTGATTTTTTTTATTTTGTTTCATTAGACTTTGATTCTTTTTTATTTTAGTTTGATTAGTTTTTTTTATTCCAACTTACCTTATTTTGTTTTGATTGATTTTTCTTTAGTTTGATTCTTTCTATTTTACTTTGATCCTACATTATTTTGTTTTGATTCTATTTGACTTTACTTTGATTCTATTTTATTCTTTCTATTTAACTTTGATCTTATCTTATTTTATTTTGTTTTTATTTTATTTTTATTTTCTTAAAAAAGATTATTAATTTTATTATTATTATTATTATATAAAAAAAATTCATGGGTTCTCTTTTTCCTTGTGAGTATTTTGTAGGACATGCAGACAACTTCTGGGCTGGAATTAGAGCAAATTATGTGAATAACTCTTGGAGAAGTCAGAATCAAAGAGAAAATTTTTATTAGTCACCTCATCTGCACAATCAAGCTCAAAGCGAGAGGAGGCCCAATTTGGAAGAGACTATACGCACTTTCATGGGGCAAATTGTTGAAAGATTCAAATCTATAGAGAATATAGTAAACACCACCGAAGAGGATCAAAAATCCTTACAAGAACAAGTCTCTGCCTTGGTAAATTACATGACTCATAAACTTGAGAAGCAAGAACTAGAACTCGGGGGGCGATGAGAAAAGTTATGGAGTGGATTGATGAAAGACTCAAATTTATGGGAGAAGATAGTATACACCATCGCAGAGAATTAAATGGTCTTACAGAAACAAGTTTCTGCCTTGGTAAATTGCATGATTCAGAAATATAAAAAAAGATATTGAGCTCAAACCCAAAGAGGAATAGGAAGTCATCATCCATGAGAGTGATGAAGAGTTAAATGAAGAACTAACCATAGAGGAGATTTTGGCTAATTTTGGGGGGGAAAAACTGGTGACTAATTCAAGTTTTTCGAAACTCCTGCCGAATCTTTGGAAAGTCAAAATTCTGCTCCAGCAACATTGATGACTCAGAGGGAACAGTGCACCTATCCTAATCAAGTTGAGCTTAATCTAAAGGAAGAAGATGAAGCCATTATTATCGAAGGTGTTGAGGAATTGATTGAAGAGCCTAAGTCAGAGCTTAAGCATGAAGGATAATCATTCCCAAAAATGATAAAAAATCCTACTGAAGGGAGTCAAGCTGAAATAAAAGCTCATACTGAAGGGAGCATTTATGAAGAAAACAAGGAAGACCCCATGGTTCTTGATTGTGAGCAAAAAGAGGAACTCTCAATTAATTTGAGACAACTCTTTTGGCCAAAATCGGTGAAACAGTCATTGAGGTTCAAAAGGGAAAGGTAACTATAAGTAGTGGTAAGAAAGATGATATTTTAAAGGTTTTAAATTCTACTAAAAATCCAACTTATTTTATTCTTTCCTATTTTATTAATGATGTGGTTGCTTTTAACAGCTTTGATGATTTAAGAGTGTAGGACCCTTTAGAAGAAATTACTAACTTGCAGGACCCTAGCATATTGGTGGGTGGTGAAGAAATAAAAATTCCACAATATTTTGAAGCCCATCCACCACTTGGCAAAAGAAAGAACAACTTGATCCACATGGTTAAGAAGTGGAGAAGGGAAAATGCGATGAATACAAAGTTCACCCTTAGACAGCCACCTGGTTGACCACTTTGAAGCAAACCGTCACGTTAAACAAGCGCTTTGCAGGAGACAACCTACGTTATTTAATTTTATGATTTAATTCTATTTATTTTATATTTGTAATAGTTTATTGTGATCTATAGTTTCTCTAGGGGAATTAGCAAGACAACAACATTAATTGAATCAACCCCCCGCAATTTGGTCGTGAAATTATTCAGAGGGGAGTACATTTCCACCTTAAATTATTTTTAGCACATATTTTAACTGTCTAAATTTTTATTGCTTATGTTATAACTATTAGCAGTGAGGACACTGCTAGAAATAAGTGTGGGGAGAGAACTATAATTATAATTACTTGGCTATGCTTATAACCATTGAATTATGGAAAATTTGATATTTTTCTGATTTAGGGGCTATTTTAAAAAAAATTCTGACAACTTGTGATCGAAATGAGATTGTTGCTAGTTTTAGAATTTACTGATAATTAGCATTGAAGTTTTATGAGTTTCAACTTATTTGTGTAAACTACTAAATGTGAGATTTGAGCCTAAATGAGAAGTCACTTCATAATTTTTACCTCTTTTCATTGATTGAGTGATATTTTTCCATGTTGTGTATTCTAGAACTTGTACTAAGACCATTGCAAAGCGAATATAAATTTGGTTTCATGTGAAACTAGTAGGGACAATTTTAGGAATTTTTCAGGCCTACTTCAATTTTGAAATATTTTACCACTAATTGCCCATTTTTGTGCTTATTATTATATTTCTTTGGTACACTTTCATTGTTATTGATTATTATTTTTATTGAGGTAACCTTGGAAAATACTTTTGTTAGAGCAATTAGTGGCAGAAAAACAAAAGAATAATGTTAGAGATCCCTCAGGAAAGTTTATAAAAAAGAAAGGCTTTGCAAAATACTTTTCCCTCCTGGAATTATTAAGTTGTTAAATTGTTGCATAAAAAGCATAAAAGGAGGAAAGAAAAAGAAAAAGAAAAAATACGTTATTGCCTTCAAGGAATAAAAATAATAATTAATATTAGAGGAATTCTTGCCTACTCTTTATAGTGAAAAAGAAAAAAGTTACTTGTTTTGGTTGATTTATTTCTGACCCCTTTGCATGACATTTTCTTTCTTTTTATCCCACCTAACATTATTACCTTGGCCCCATTACAACCCATGAAAGACCTCGTTTCCTCTTTTGCATGATAAGCGGGTTTTAATAGTAGAGTTTTTGACAATGTACAAGCCTATGTAATGTCACTTCTTTGGGAAAATTTGAGCGCTTATGACTATACCTTTAAACACTTTGAGAGTGGTGAGAAGAGTGACTTAAAAATCACAGACTTTGTGAACTTGTTAAACTTGCATCTCTAATTGAGCATTCTATTACTTAGCATTTCTTATGATATTATTTTACTGTCCCATATCTCGTTTATGCCTTTAGTTTGCTTGAGGACAAACAAAGCTTAAGTGTGGGGATGTGTTGATACACTAATTTGTCTAAATTATTGGAGTATACTTGGTGATTTTGGATATTCAGTACGGTTGTACCCAAAGCAGTCAGGCCGCACCCAACGCAGAAGTACGAGCGAACGCCGAGAACATAAGGAGGTACGGCCATGTATAAAGCTGTACAACCGTACCAAAGCCCAGAATACACAGATTTGAGGCATGTTTGACCTAGTGCACATCAAAGCCTATAAATAGGCATTCTCAACCCTTTTTGAAAGGGAACTCACTCTCTGAGTGAGGGGCTTTTCTCTTGCTTTTGCCTCTTGCACTTGCCTCTCATCTTTTCTTTTCTTTTATGATTTCTTGTTTGGATTTATGTTATTCTAGCGTATTAAAAATACTATGTGTAGCTAACTGAATCACTAGGGGTGATGGGGGATTTTTTACTATGTATTTGATATTTGTTTAATTGTTATTATGAGTTTTCTTATTATCTTATTGAATGTGTTGTTCTTAGCATGTTGAACCCAATAGGATCTGACCAATTCTTAATAAATTAGTTAATTGGAGGTGATCGTACTACTATTAGTTAACGGAACTCTATGAATAACTAAATTTGCTAATTATGCCAGATCAAGTATAATTGTGGCCCGTTTGACCTAGTGCGCATCAGAGCCTATAAATAGGCATTCTCAACCCTTTTTGAAAGGGAACTCACTCTCTGAGTGAGGGGCTTTTGTCTTGCTCTTGCCTCTTGCCTCTTGCCTCTCATCTTTTCTTTTCTTTTATGATTTCTTGTTTGGATTTATGTTATTCTTGTGTATTAAGAAATACTATGTGTAGCTAACTTCATCACTAGGGGTGATGGGGGATCTTTTACTATGTCTTTGATATTTGTTTAATTGTTATTATGAGTTTTCTTATTATCTTATTGAATGTGTTGTTCTTAGCATGCTGAACCCAATAGGATCTGACCAATTCTTAATAAATTAGTTAATTGGAGGCGATCGTACCACAATTAGTTAACG
Organism: Calophaca sinica; assembly: GCA_037113605.1. Lineage (NCBI taxonomy): Eukaryota > Viridiplantae > Streptophyta > Magnoliopsida > Fabales > Fabaceae > Calophaca > Calophaca sinica. Next base: position 93,252,187 of record CM073736.1, read on the forward strand.
GAACTCTAGGAATAACTGAATTCGCTAATCATGCCTGATCAAGGATAATTGAGGCCTGTTTGACCTAGTGCGCATCAGAGCCTATAAATAGGCATTCTCAACCCTTTTTGAAAGGGAACTCACTCTCTGAGTGAAGGGCTTTTCTCTTGCTCTTGCCTCTTGCCTCTTGCCTCTTGCCTCTCATCTTTTCTTTTCTTTTATGATTTCTTGTTTGGATTTATGCTATTCTAGCGTATTAAGAAATACTATGTGTAGCTAACTCCATCACTAGGGGTGATGGGGGATATTTTACTATGTCTTTGATATTTGTTTAATTGTTATTATGAGTTTTCTTATTATTTTATTGAATGTGTTGTTCTTAGCATGCTGAACCCAATAGGATCTGACCAATTCTTAATAAATTAGTTAATTGGAGGCGATCATACCACAATTAGTTAACGAAACTCTAGGAATAACTGAATTCGCTAATTATGCCGGATCAAGGATAATTGCGGCCTGTTTGACCTAGTGCGCATCAGAGCCTATAAATAGGCATTCTCAACCCTTTTTGGAAGGGAACTCACTCTCTGAGTGAGGGGTTTTTGTCTTGCTCTTGCCTCTTGCCTCTCATCTTATCTTTTCTTTTATGATTTCTTGTTTGGATTTATGTTATTCTAGTGTATTAAGAAATACTATGTGTAGCTAACTCCATCACTAGGGGTGATGGGGGATCTTTTACTATGTCTTTGATATTTGTTTAATTGTTATGAGTTTTCTTATTATCTTATTAAATGTGTTGTTCTTAGCATTCTGAACCCAATAGGATCTGACCAATTCTTAATAAATTAGTTAATTGGAGGCGATCGTACCCCAATTAATTAACGGAACTCTAGGAATAACTGAATTCGCTAATTATGTCGGATCAAGGATAATTGCTTATTTCCAATCAGTCATTGAATTGATAAACTCACTGTCTCTTAATGCGCTTTCTTTTAATTACCTTGCATGATCAAAATGGGTAGTTCTTAGGAAGAAGATTGTTAGCATTGTACAATCATTGGGTGTTAATAATATAAAAGTGGGTTATTGGCATTCGAATAGGAATCATAGCTCATAATAGTTGGTTAATAAATTTAAGGACTACGTATTAGTGAACCCGGTTCCCCTCGATTCTTCCATACTTGATCTCTATTCTTTCTTGCATATTTACTTTATTGTTTAATTGTCTCATTCTCATAATCACTACCTTCATTCGTCTAAATAATAAAGAATCTCTATTGATTTAGTACTCGCGTATTCTCTGTGGGTTCGACATTTGGAGTCTTAAATATACTCCACTTTATTACGAGTTACGATCAGGTGCACTTACTTGAGCCACAACAGTCCTCCATCCGAACACTTTCACCACTCCTAATAACGTATTGTAGCTCGTCAAGGTAGTCCGACTTGGTAGAATGGATCACTCCTAGCACAAGAATCCAGCCCACACTAATAATGGTAACAGCCCATATCAGACTTTGTCCATCAAGGTCTCATGGTGACCTCCACCGTCGCGTCTCAACGTTTGCTTTCTCCCAATAGGAAAACCTCCAATGATGCATGAATGTAAAAACAACACAACAACTTCCAACCATCCTTCTTTTACATCATTTCAGTGTTTCGTCCTCAGGTTACACATCATCGCCATGTTGTTGTCAGTTGTAACATTGTCGCATAAGTCATTGAAAAGACGTTTCTATTCTAAGTCTTAGCGATGGATTAGTTCCTATGGGTCTTTACTATTCCCAATTACCTCAAAGAAATCATATCTTAGGCTTAGGAAAAGAAATCGTATCTTAGGCTTAGGTCGTCATACTAAGGTTCATAAGTGTTTATCAGATCATCACTTAGCATTCTAAAGTTTCAGTATGTCTGCAATCGATAAATACTATGGGTGTAATTGGTTAACACCTGCTTAATCAGTTAACTCAGGGTTTGTAATCAGTTGACAGGCTCTCTTAGACTAATTTCTGGTTTTTCAGATCTGCTAATATAGCTATACTATTCCTTCTGTTGATTTAGGTCATATCCTTGAGTTTCTAACAGTCCATATGGTTACTCAAGTAGCTACCGTACTAATCCTAATCAAGCTGCTCACAAAGAATCACCATTTTTAGTTCTGGACAGGGTTTAATCGATTAACTAACGTCTATCAATTGGTTATTACAATCAGGTTGTACATTTTGGCTCATTAAGGCTTAGATAATCGATTACGCTAAGGATGGTAATCGATTATCACATCATGAATCATCTAATTTTTAGAATGCGAGACAATTAATCCACACATACACATTAGAGAAAACATGTTTCTTTATCATTCATAACAAGCAATTCATAATTATGGAAAGTGCTTCTACACAACCAGTAATTAAAAGGAACTAAAACATGTAACTACATTCAGAATTAACAACAAATTAAGTCTTGCTCCTACAAGGGTTTCATACAATTAAAACAAGCACAAATAGGATCATGTAAATTCCTTCAATCTCTCATCTTCTTCAAATACCCACATGTTAGAGATCACTCTCCCCCCATACCTAGAATTAAGGTCACAAAAACCAACAAGGAAAATGAGGTGTTGCTGCCTTAAAAGGCGTTTCAGAACTAAGAGGATTGAAGAACGATTTAAAATATCAAATCCCATGAACTTTACCTTGATTTCGAAATGAATTTCTCTGGGACTGATGAGGAGTGAAAGTTCTGTCGTAGGCTGCTCTTTTATAGGAAGAGATAGGGTATTTGATTTAAATTAGGAAAATGTTTGTAGATATTTATCATATTAGGATCCTATGCGAACATGAACATGTAACAAAAAAAGAAGAAAAGGGGTTTCAGAACTAAGAGGATTGAAGAACGATTTAAAAGATCAAATCCCATGAATTTTACCTTTATTTTGAATTGAATTTCTCGGGGACTGATGAGGAATGAGAGTTCTATCCAAGGCTACTCTTTTATAGGAGAAGATAGGGTATTTGATTTAAATTAGGAAAAAGTTTGTTGATTTCGATCGGATTAGGATCATATGCAAAATTAAATAGTCCTCCTAAATAGATTGGGTCGTGATCTTACAATTAGAAAAGGAAAAACAAGGCGTTACAATTTTCCCTCCTTGTATAAATTTCGTCTTTGAAATTTCACTAACCCACGGTGAACAACTATGGATATAGGTCTTTCATCTTGTCCTCCAATTCCCCAGTGGTACTCTCTTTAGTAGCTCTACTCCAAATAACCTTTACCAAGGGAATCTCTTTTCCTCTCAGTTGCTTGATCCTACGACTCTCTACTCGAATCGGCCGAGTCTCGAAGGTCAAATTCTCCTTCGGCTGACCTTTGGCATAGTAGACTAGGTCATCCTTCATATAGCTGTTATCATCTTGTCCAAAAGCTTCATTGTAATATACCAAATGTTCTTCATAATAACTTTGATGTTTGTCATTTTGCCAAACAAAAGAAAACTTCTTTCTCCCTTTGTACTTCTATTGCACAATGTTTGTTTGATATTATCCATGTTGATATTTACCATTGTTGATGATAAGTCCAGATTCACATGGATCAAGTTAATGAAAACTAAGCCAGAAACTAGAAATCATATTATGCATTTTGTTGCTTTTGTACACACTCAGTTTGGTCTTTCTATTAAGACCATTTGGTCTGATAATGGAGTTGAATTCTCCATGACTGATTTCTACCTCTCAAAATGTATCACTCAATAATTAGCTTATGTTGAAATCCCTCAAAATCATGGGGTAGTGGAGTGGTAACACAAGCACATTCTCAATGTGACTACGTCTATCATGTTTCAATACAGTCTTCTTATTCAGTTTTGGGACTTTGCCATTTCCCAAGTTGTCCATATTATCAATCAACATTCTTCCACAGTACTGCATTCTAAGCCCTTGTTTTCTTACCTTACAACACATAACGTGACTCGACAACACTTATGGTATTTGGCTCTTCGTTCTATGCTACCATCATCACGGCCCATCGCACTAAGTTTAAACCAAGAGTAAGAAAGTGCATTCATATTGGTCACACTCAAGGCATCAAGAGATATCTTCTGTATGATTTTCATAGTCATGAGATATTTCTTTCTAGGCATGTTTCATTTTATGAAAACATATTTCCATTTGCCACTGCATCATCTCTTACCCAGCATCATTAATTTTCTCACTACCATTGTCTCTACACCCTCTAAACTCAACATTTCTAATCTTAATCTAGATCAGGCCCCTTCCTTATATATCATCTCCCACACCAAATACTTCCAACATATCTCATCAACAATCTGGTTTGGCACTCCCAATAATTCCCTTCCCCTTCCCATTCTTCCTAGAACTTCTAATAGGGTGAGGAACCATCCCACTTATATTCAAAATTATCATTATAACATAGTCAATTCCACTGCTATTGACAATACATCCTTAGGTACTACTTGTCCTTTGTCTCATTTTCTTTCTTATTCTCATTTATCCTCTTCCCATAAAGCATTTCTTCTAACTGTTTCTGACACTGTTAAGCCCAAGACTTATGCTCAAGCAGTTAACCATGAGTGTTGGAAAACTGCTATGGATCAAGAGATTAAGGCACTAGAGCTCAATAAAACTGGGATTACACTCATTTACCTCCCAAAAAGTAACTAATAGGCTGAAAATGAGTTTACAAAATAAAGCTTAAAGTTAATGGTTCTGTAGAAAGATACAAGGCCAGGTCAGTGGCCAATGGTTTTACATAACTTGAAGGAGTGGATTGTTCAGAAACCTTCTCCCCTATGGTTAAAATCACTTAGTTTTGGCCCTTGTAGCTGCTTATCAGTGGCATCTACATCAGCTGGATTTAAACAATGCATTCCTTCATGGGGATCTACATGAAGAGGTATATATATGTGCTCCTCATGGTTTCAAAACCACTCATCCTAATCAAGTGTGCAAGTAGCAGAAATCTCTCTATGGATTACAGTAGACCAGCTGACAATGGAATTCCAAGCTCATTTCATTTCTGATTTCCTTGGGTTATGTTCATTCCAAATCTACTATTCTTTGCTTGTAAAGTTAATTGAGGAAAAAATCACCATTTTGCTCTTTTATGTTGATGATATTGTCCTCAGTGGAACTAATCTTGAAGAAATTAAGTTGTTTAAGAAGTTAGTTGATGATCAATTTAGAATTAAAAATCTTGGTCCTTTGAAGTTCTTTCTTGGTTTGGAAGTTGCTAGATCTGCTCAAGACATTGTTTTTTCTAGAGGAAGTATGTCGTGTAATTACTTGTTAGTGCGGGTCTTTTAGCTTGCAAACCAGCCTCCACACCAATGATTCTTGGTCTTAAACTTAGTTCTACAGCAGGGGAGCCATTAACCGATTCCACTATCTATAAAAGACTGCTTGGTCGACTCATTTACTTGACTAATACAAGATCAAACATATGTTTTGCTATTCACAAGCTCAGTCAATTCATTTCCAAGCCATTGCAGCCTCACTTGGATGCTGCTACTCATATATTGAGGTATGTCAAATCTTGTCTTGGCAAAGGCTTATTGTTTTCCTCCATTTTGACATGCAGTTGAAGGCTTTTAGTTATTCAGACTGGGCTTCATGTCCTGACAGCCGTATGTCTGTTACTAGTTTTTGTGTTTTCAATGGCTCTTCACTCATTAGTTGGAAGTCTAAGAAACAAAGCACAATCTCCAAGTATTCCTCTAAGGCTAAGTATAAGGCCCTTGTCATGACTACTTGTGAGATTCAATGGATTCTTTACTTACTGCAGGATTTGCAGTAGAATCATTCCAACTCTGTTCCACTATATTGCAGTAACTGATCAACTACTCAAATCGCTCATAATCCCACATTCCATGAGCGTACTAAACACATTGAGCTTGATTGTCACTTAATTCGAGAAATGGTACAAGCTGGAGTTGTTCATTTGATGCCTATTCATAATGTTGCTCAACTAGCCATTGTGCACACTAAAGCTTAGCACCCTATCGTCTTTAATTACCTACATGATATCTACAACCCAGCTTATGAGGGATGATAGATATAAAACCTGCTTAATCAATAATTACCTTTATTGTATTTAATCCAGCCTGTAATGTATAGCTAAGCAAGTTACTTAGTTAGCCTAGGAGTTAGTTAATTTATGGTTATGAGGTTGTTAATGATCCTCTAACCTCCTCTTTTTTTATTGTTGTATATAAATATTTTCAGTGTTATTGAATAACCAAGAATCATTTTTACCATATCATAACACCCATTATTGCTTCAAGGAAACTTGAATATTTAGATAATTTCATTGGCCACCTCCCAACATATGACATTCTCTATAAAGGAAACTAGATCTGACTTTAACTTTTTACAACCATATTTTCTACAGTTTTAAAGCATTGTTTTAAAATAAGAGGATTGCAGTAGAGATTAAAACAATACAATGATGACCAAAATAGAAAAAATATTCCAGAGACCATTTTTGAACAAAAAATTTTTAAAACAAAGAAAGTGGTATATCACATACTTCAAAAACATATTTAAGTCTAAAACCCCATAATAAAGGAAGCTTACACTTTGAGTATCAATAATAAAAAAATATTTGAAATTTTATATTATTAACTTTTTTTACAAGAGCAAACTTATGTCATTTCATTCATGATAATAGGTGCAATACAATCAGGAACACAATAAAAAACATAGCTACAAGGCTTAAATACAGTCGCCCTAGCTAGAGCATGAGCAATAGTATTTGCTTGCAGCTTTACATAATTGACCAAACAATTAGGTCTATCACTAAGAGTTGTTTTACACATAAAATAATGGAGCCAAACTCAGATTCATCTGTGCAACTACCCATTAACACTATCCACCAATATTTTCGTATCAAGCTAAAAAATAACGTAGTCCAATCCCAAATCCTTTGTCCATTATAAAGCCACCAGGAACGCTTAAGCCTCCCTTTCAATGACCCTAAGACATGGGTCAACCCAAGCAGACTTAGCCTCCAAAAAGATGCCAAATTCATGTCTAAGACATAGACCATAACCAGTAAGATTTATCGCCTCAAAGAAAGCTGCATCAATATTACATTTGAGATACCCCTGTGGTGGTTTGCACTAAGAGAGCTCAACATTTCTACCTGTCCAAACACGAGCAGGGTTGTCCATAGCTTCCTTGGCATGGCGCCACATCTCCAAGTAGTGCTTGGCTCGGTATAACACTTCTACAGGGATCTCAAAACAAATATTCCATAACACATCATTCCTTTTTAACCATAAGCTCCAAAGGATCATTCCTAAGTCAGCCCGCAACGCAGCATCTAATGCAGACAATGCATAGAACACAAAATCCTTCATTGATTCACAGCTGGACACTAAATTATACGTGAACACAAGAAGGGGGATTGAATTGTGTTGAAAAGTTTTCGCAAACTTTAAGTTAAAACACACTTGAAAACAAGTTCTTTTGAAAATGTTTTGTAACCGGATGCTGAAATGAAAATAGTAAAAGCTTGTTTTGCTTGCAAGAAAGAAGTAAAGATAAAGCAATAGAGAAAGAGACACAGAGATTTATACGAGTTCACCACCAACCCGGTAGCTACGTCTAGTCCTTTCGTTCGTGAATGATTTTCCACTATAATCACACTGATTACAATTTCCTTAAGAGTATTCTACTGCCACAAACTTGACAATACTCTTAACTTCTCAAAACGACTCAATACGGTCGAGCCTTTGATGAAACAACCAATTACAAGGCAATACAAGTTTTACAAAGAAGTTTTGAATACAATCAAATAACTCTCAATAAGAGAGGATGAAAAACTTAAGCACAAGAGTATAACTTTCTAAAAGAAAGAATAAGATGCTGAAAGTTTAAGTTCTAATTCTCTAATATCTTGGCACAGAATTGTAGGTTGACCACTTGTAATGAAATTCTGTAACCTTCTTCAATGAAGAGCTTGGAGTATTTATAGACATCTTAAATAATGTTACCGTTGCAGGAAAACAATCAGCTCCAAATCATTGAGTGAGGTAGTTTGAAAATATCCTTTATTCCCTTTTCAGAGAATATCAGAATAGTACACCTTATGGCCGTTTGTAATATTTGCTTCTCCAATCATTTGTAGTCTGGCACAATTTGAAAAGCGTACGAACTTTGTCTTTTTCCCAAAGGTGTCACCTTGAATTCCTCGTACTATAGAATTGAGCGCATAAATCGAATTTGAATTTATTTCAGGATATGCAGAGGCATTGAGCAGATAAGATAAGCGTGATTTACACGTGATTCATTAAAAACCAGATGCTCACTCAAATGCATAAGACGCTCGCTGCTATGCTTGAGTTCCACGTGTCTTAGCCTTAGATAACCAGAAGCTCGCTTGATTGCATATACCAGATGCTAAGGGCCAACCGGAAGCAGACACAACATATATGTATTTATCTTCTTGTAAACTTCTTTTTCTTGCTTGAGTGATGTTACAAAATATGAATGATTTTATTTCCTACTCACGTCAAGACTTATCAGAAGGTAAATTTTTCTCTTATAGATACTTTGTTATCATCAAAATTATTGAGGGTCTAAACTTTTCAATCGTTTAGGTTCCAACAATCTCTTTTTTTTTTATGATGACAAATATCCAAGGTTAATAAACAAATAAAAAAAATAACTTCAAGGCTCTCCCCTTGAGTTCAACAGCCAAGTATAACTATGTATTAAAAAAAATATCTATATATTAGAGCATTTCCAAGTATCATAGCATCAATAAGATATATGAGTATTAGTTTTCATCAGATGCTGATAAAAAATCTACAATTTGTAACATAGCATAGTTAATGATGATATGTATTGCATGATACGTGCTACTTTGGCATTCATCAATCCTTATTCTTTTACTCCCCCTTTTGTCATCAGACAAAAAGAGTGTAAGGTATCACAGTCAAAACAAAGGAAATAAGTGAGAAAATTTAAGGTCAAAATCAACTGATTCATATATATAAAAATTAAAGTATCAGAGCCAACCAAAATAACATAAGTTTTAAAAGAAAATAAAACTAAGGAGGTGGAAGGGTTTGGTTAAGGCTCTCCAAAAGGGTTTGGACAACATTCTCAAGACGCTCAACTCTTCTAGTTGCTTCCTCAAAGTGATTGAACTGAGATCTTGAAATCATAACAGGCTCATCATCATCAGTAGGAAGGGTAGGAGGTTCTGGAATCCATTCAGCAGGAGGAGGAGGTTGAACAGGTCTAGGCCAAGAGATAGCCCTTTGCCATCTCTGAGTAGACTTCTTGATATGCTACAAGAGAACTCCTTGAGCCAGTTTTAACCTTCTCAGCTTCTTCTCTTGAGCTACTAGGTAGAACTCATCATTTGGTATGCACCATTTGATGATGTTAGGACCTAAACGATTGAGAAGTTTAGACCCTTAATAATTTTGATGATAATAAAGTATCTAAAAGAGAACAATTTAAACTTCTGTTAAGTCTTGAAGTGTGTAGGTATTAAAATCTCTCATATTTTATAACTCACTCAAGCAAGAGGAATAAATTCACAAGAAGGTGAATATTTTCACCAGTGACTGCATCCAGTTTACTCGAGCATACGGTATATGCACTTCCAGCGAGCGTTCGACATATGATTTCTTATGACACATGGAATACATATTTGCAGCGAGCGTCTTATGAATTCTGAGCGAGCTTCCGGTAGTTTAATGAAACACGTGCGAGATACGTTTATTCTTTCTGCTCTTTACCTCAGCTATTTGGAACGAAATTCAAATTTGATTTTGTGCGCTTAATTCTATGTACGAGGAATCAAAGGTGACACCTTTGGGATAAGACAAAATTCGTACACTACAAATGATTGAAAAGCATATAGTACAAAACGGTAAAGTGTACTATTCTGAAATTCTCTGAAAAGAAAGATAAGGACGTATTTCAAATTTCATCACTCAATGATTCGGAGCTGTGTATTTCTGCAACGGTAATATTCTCAAGGACCTCTATAAATACTCCAAGCTCTCCATTGAAGAAGGTTGACAACTCTGCTAGAAACGTCATAATGCAAAAGTTATTACTCAGTGAGCAACCTAGTTTCTGGGAACCAGAACTGAACTTCAGCGTCTTACTCTTTCTTTTAGAAAGATAATTGTTTTGAGCTTAAGTTTTTCATCCTCTCTTGTTGAGAGTTATTTTATTGCATTCAAAACTTCTTTGTGTAACTTGTATTACCTAGTAAAATCATCCTTGCGAGCTTTTGCATCTTGATCTTTTTGGTCCAACAAGGATAGCCTCTTTCACTGGAAAGAAATATGGTTTAGTCATTGTTGATGATTATACTAGATGGACATGGGTTAGATTCCTTACCCACAAGGATGAGTCATTCAAGGTGTTCACTGTTTTCTGCAAATCATTTCAAAATGAAAAAGGAATTTGTATTTCTTCTATTAGAAGTGATCATGGGGAGAATTTGAAAATGAAAGCTTTCAAAAATTTTGTGAACAAAATGGCATCTCCCACAATTTTTCCTCTCCTAGAACACCACAACAAAATGGTGTTATAGAAAGGAAAAAAAGGTCCCTCCAAGAAATGGCAAGGACCATGATCAATAAAGCTGATATTGCAAAACATTTTGGGTAGAAACAGTAAACACAGCTTGCTATATTCAAAACAAAGTCTATATAAGACCTATTTTGAAGAAAACTCCATATGAACTGTGGAAGGGTAGAAAATTCAACATTTCTTATTTTCATCCTTTTGGCTATATTTGTTATATTTTGAATACTAAGGATCAACTTAGTAAGTTTGATTCGAAAGATGACAAAGGTATCTTTTTGGGATACACTAAAAGATCAAAAGCTTTTAAAGTATACAATAAAGAAACTATGATAGTGGAAGAGTCTATTCATGTCAAGTTTGATGACAACAAGCCTGACACTGATATGTCAGAGCTAGATGCGTTGTTTTTAGGTTTAGACATTGGTGGAACAACAAACAGTGAACCTACAACCCCAGCATCTGGTGGTGACAATCAGACACAGGATTCAACTCAATTAGAAGCTGAAGCCAGAAAGAGTTGGAAATTCAAAACCCACCATCCTAAAGATCAAATAAGAGATAAAGTGAGAACAAGATCCTCTTTCAAGGAGCATGCAGATTTTGCACTACTCTCTAAAGTGGAACCTAAAACGATTGATCAAGCATTGGAATATGATGGTTGGATTCTAGCTATGCAAGAAGAGTTGAATCATTTTCAAAGAAATGATGTTTGGATGTTAGTCACTCTACCAGAGGATAAACAAGCTATTGGTACTAAATGGGTATTAAGAAGATGGTAAAGTAGTGAGAAACAAAGCAAAGTTAGTTGCTCAAAGTTACTCACAAGAAGAAGGTATAGATTTTACTGAAACTTTTACACCTGTTGCAAGGTTAGAAGCAATTCGCCTATTACTTTCATTTGCTGCACACCATAAGATAATTCTTTATCAAATGGATGTGAAAAGTGCTTTCTTGAATGGTTTCATAACTAAGGAAGTCTGTGTGAAACAACCTCCTGGATTTAAAGACATTGAATTTCTTAAACATGTCTTTAAGCTTAAAAAGACACTATATGGTCTTAAACATGCTCCCAGAGCTTGGTATGATAGACTGAGTTCCTTTTTCATGGAAAATGGTTTTACCAGAGGTCGAGTAGACACCACTCTGTTTAGAAAAACTTCAAACAAACATTTTATACTTGTTCAAATTTATGTTGATGATATTATTTTTGGAGCTACTAATGAAAGCCTTTGCAAAGAATTTTCTAAGTTGATGCAGACTGAGATTGAAATGAGCATGATGGGAAAATTGAAATTCTTCCTTGGAATTCAAATCAAGCAATGCAATGATGGTATTTATATACATCAAAGCAAATATATCAAGTAATTGCTCAAGAAGTTTAAAATAGTTGATTGTAAGCCAATGTGCACTCCCATGCATCCCACATGCGTCTTATGCAAAGATGAAAATGGTAAGAAGGTAGAGCAGAAGCTCTACAGAGGTATGATTGGCTCTCTACTCTATTTTACTGCTTCAAGACCTGATATTATGTTCAGTGTCTGCCTGTGTGCTAGGTTTCAATCTGATCCAAGAGAATCACGCTTGAGTGCTGTAAAAAGAATTTTTAGATATTTACAAGGAACTATAAATCTCAGTTTGCTTTATAAGAGATCAAAAGATTACAAGTTAGTAGGTTTCTGTGATGCTAATTTTGCTAGAGACCGCATTGAAAGAAAGAGCACAAGTGGAGGCTGCCAATTTCTTGGAGCAAATCTTGTGTCTTGGTCAAGCAAAAGACAAAGCACCATTGCACTCTAACCAGTAGAAGCTGAATACATCTTAGCAGCAAGTTGTAGTTCTTAACTTCTGTGGATGAAATATCAACTTGAAGACTATCTTATCAAAGATAGTAACATCCCTATCTTTTGTGATAATACCTCTGCCATATGTCTTACAAAAAATCCCATATTGCACTCACGAGCAAAGCATATTGAGATTAAGAATCATTTTATAAGAGACTATGTTCAGAAGGGAATATTTAAACTAAAATTTGTTGACACTGATCACCAGTGGGCTGATATTTTCACAAAACCCCTTGTTGAAGATAGATTTAATTTTATAAGAGGAAATTTAAATTTTCATCTTATAAAAGAATGATTAATATGCATTTTACTATTCTGCATCTGGTATGATGTCAGCATTTAAACATGTAACCATCTTATATGTCATTCATATTATATCACTCAACATCTGGTGAATGTGAATGCTTGCATCTGGTTACACACGTGTCACACGCTGCGGGGCTGGAACGTCTCATCTTACCTACTGAGTCATGATTAATTTATGTTTTCAATAAATCTTTTATTGATTTACCTTTTATTTTGGCGTCTGAGCATTTAATGAAAAGGGAATCTTTATTTTCTATTTTCTTTTTGATTTATTTTTATTGTGTGAAATGTGAAACGGTTTACAAAAATTAGATATACTATTTTGTTCAAAACTTCTCCACTACTTTTCCCATCTCCCATTACTTCATACCATTCCTTCCCTCTGTTTTCTGCAAACTGCTCTCTATATCTTTTTCTTTCTGAAAAACCTAAACTTGCTTCTCAAGCTCCTCAACACCGCCACTATGTCAAGTGTATTTAAAACTACTGCTATGTTCAACACTATGACCGATGGAAAGGTCCTAATTGAGAACAAAGTTTATTTGAGGCATTTGAAACAATTTGGGTTTAATTTCTATGATAGATAGAAGAATATGGGATGGTTAAATTACTTTAAATGGGAACCTAAGGAAGTCCACTTAAACGCGATTAGAGAAATATGGGGTACTGCTAGACTTCATGCTGGAAGTCTCATCAAGGCATATGTTAAAGGATTTGAGTTACAAGTAACTCCTAAGCATATTGCTGAAATTGTTGGTTGCTCTGATGAATGGGAAAGTATTTCTGATGGTTGGGAAACAACTTTTGGTGGTATGGATGTTGTGGATAAAGCTACGTTCGAGAACTATCATCAGCTGAAGGCTTCAAGCCAATTTTTGGTTGCAAAGAATTTGAAGGCTCACTACAGAGTACTTCACAAAATGATCACCAAGTGTGTTGTTCTGAAGGTTGGCTCAAGTGACATTGTGAACTGTGAACAGAAGTTCATAATGAGTCACTACAGAGCTGGGAACAAGGTCAATCTGCCTAGATTGATCATGACCACTTTGAAGCTGGCGATTGCAAATTCAAGGGTTGGAGTAGGTGAAGACAAAAAGGTCTATAAAACCATTCCCTATGTTGTTCTCTTCTCAGAACTTGCCAGGAAGCTAAGGATTATAGAAAAGCTTGTTGTTTTGAAAGGATAAGAAAAAGACAAATACTTTGGAAAAGGTGCTAGGACACTCCCTGATGTCTTTGGGAGAAATAACTTGGTCAGAATAAAGTTGGTTATGCCAAACAGATCAAGAAGGTTAAACAAGAAGAAGAACAAGAAGTTGGTGCTGTTGGTGATGCACAAACTCTTGTTCCTGTGGTTGAAACACAGAGGAAACCCACCAGAAGCTTAAAAAGCTCTGCCTCTAGTGTGAAGAGACCTGTTGAGCTTCCTGTCAAGGCGACCAGAAGCAAGAAGCAGAAGGCACTTCTTGCTCAAGCATCTGCCACTGTGGAACCAAAAGATGATGAGAATTTGGTCCCCATTAGTAACTTGATGAAGAGGAAGGCAGAAGCTGACATACATATTCCAGCCTCTGGTCCTATGAAGCAATCCTCTGTTCCTACTCCTCGTCCTCCTGCTGTGGTTACACAAACCAATAGATGGAGATTGATCAAGATTTCTGAGATGCCTGATCCAAAGGTATTAGATTTCACTACTGATGACTCTGTTGTACCCAATAACTGCACCCCCTCTTTCTGTTTCATCACCACATATTCCACCTTCATAACCTGCACTCACCAAACCTCAAACATAGAAATCCTCTCATAGAACCACAAAGAAAACACACCCTCTGTCTGGTGCTTTGACTGTTTCAAAGTCCATTCCCTCCACCACTCCACAACCTCCACTTCGCTCCGTATACCAATCCAAATCCATAAGCCTTTTGTTACCTCACTAAAACAATTTCCTGGTACTTAGCCAACCAAACACCTAAACCTAGCCAAGCAAGCCATAACCTCTTCTGAAACCCTAACCCTACTCAAACCCCAGTCCACTGCCTCCTCAAACACCTCCATCACCTCACAAATAGCCACATCTTTCTCTCATCCTTTCAATCAGTTATTCAAAGTCACCCACCCCAAACTAAGAACCTACAAAATCACTGTCACTCCCACTCCTACTTCCTCATCCACTCCATCATCCACATCTACCTCCACAACAGACAATACCTATTTTGGTGAGTCTAGGATTCGACTAAGGCCTACTCGGCCTATCCCCATTCGAGAAGAAGAGTATCATTCTGCTTATGATCACCCTTCTCTTTGCACTTGAAGACATTCACTTCTGGAGTAGCTAGGTTGGAAATTCCTCCCTTCAGCTATAATGAGATTCTTCAAACAACCTTTGGCGGCAGACTAAGACCTCCACCAAACCGTGGAATACTACCATTAGATTTTGAACTCTCTCTCTCACTGCCACAGAATGAACCACTCATTCTGGAAGAGTGTGGTAGGTGGGTCTCTGATGATGAGAAAGCTTTCATGAATCACTTCCTGGAAATGAAGCGGCATGAGATGGTTCTACTTAACAGGGACCCCTCTCTAGTCTCTGTAAAGATAGTTCCAGACAGGCAAAGATGGTTGCCATGACTGATTCCTGAGAAGAGGAAAAACAAAGCTCCTTGGAGTCTTCCAAAGATCATGACCTTGAAAGAGTTCAAAGAGGCTCCCAAAAAGTACAATATCACTTTCTTCTCTCTGGCAACTATTGAAGAGAGATCAGAAAATCATGCAAAGGAAGTCTATCTCACAAGCCTTAAGATGGATTCCAAAGCTACTGGTTCTTCAGGTATATGCAACGCAGAGAAAGCTGAAATTGATGTTGTTGGAGAAATAAGGAAAGTTTGGGATACCAATTTAGCAATTCAGCACTTTGATGATATGCTGCAATTTGCTGTGATCAGACCTCCTACCCAGCTGGTTGAAACAAGACAGAAATTCACAAGGTACATCAAAGGGTGCTTACCCAATGATGGTTTCTTTAAGGAGTTTCAAGAGAGAAAAGAAGGAAGGATGAAGTTGTCTCAAGGAGTTCTACTGGAACATGTCAAGCTACTCAGAGATGGCAAAGGGCAGTCTCTTGGCCTAGACCTGCAGAAAGACCTGAATAGGTTGAATGCGTTCTAGAACCTGCTCCTAATGAACCTATTGTAATTTCCAAAGCCCAATTTGAACACTTTGTAGAAGCTACAAAATCTGTAGCAAGGCTAGAGAATACTGTTCAACTTCTGATGGATCGCCTTAACCAACTTCTGCCTCCACCTTAGATTTTCCTTTTGATTTTAAACTTTTGTACTTTTGGCTCTGATACACTTATCCTTTATATTCCTACTTTGTTTATATAAATCAATTGCATTTTTGGATTCAAACTTTTCTCTCCTATCTATCTTATTTATGTTTGTTTTGACTATGATGTGTTTTACACTCTTTTTATCTGATGACAAAAGGGGGAATAAAAGTAAAGGTTTTATGAACATGATGAACACGCCTCAGTAACACATATCATGCATTACATAGCATCAATCATCGTCTGATACTTAGTGTATGTTACTCAGCGTATGATAATTGACACTATGATTTCAGCATCCGCTCCTCAATACTTATATATGAAAATGCTCTGAAACAAGTATGTATGTTTTTAAATACAAAAGCTCTTATACTTAGAAATATTTGACAATATTTTCTAGGATGTTGAACTCAGGGGGAGACCCTTGAAATCATTTTTGAAAATAAATTGTTATCAGCCTTGGATATTTGTCATCATAAAAAAGGGGGAGATTGTTGGAACTTAAACGATTGAGAAGTTTAGACCCTCAATAATTTTGATGATAACAAAGTATCTAAAAGAGAACAATTTTAACTTCTGATAAATCTTGAAGTGTGTAGGTATTAAAATCTCTCATATATTATAACCCACTCAAGCAAGAAGAAGAAATTCACAAGAAGGTGAATACTTTCACCAGGGACTGCATCCGGTTTACTCGAGCATCTGGTATATACACTTCTTGCGAGTGTCTGGTATAGGATTTCTTATGACACGTGGAATACATATTTGCAGCGAGCATCTTATGAATTATGAGCGAGCTTCCGGTTGTTTAATGAAACATGTGCTAGACACGTTTATTCTTTCTGCTCTTTACCTCAGCTTTTAGGAATGAAATTCAAATTTGATTTTGTGCGCTTAATTCTATATACGAGGAATCAAAGGTGATACATTTGGGATAAGACAAAATTCGTACACTACAAATGATTGAAAAGCATATAGTACAAAATGGTAAAGTGTACTATTCTGAAATTCTCTGAAAAGAAAGATAAGGACGTATTTCAAATTTCATCACTCAATGATTTAGAGCTGTGTATTTCTGCAACGGTAACATTCTCAAGGACCTCTATAAATACTCCAAGCTCTTCGTTGAAGAAGGTTGACAACTCTGCTAGAAACATCATACTGTAAAAGTTATTACTCAGTGAGCAACCAAGTTTCTGAGAACCAGAACTGAACTTCAGCGTTTTACTCTTTCTTTTAGAAAGCTAATTGTTTTAAGCTTAAGTTTTTCATCCTATCCTGTTGAGAGTTATTTCATTGTATTCAAAACTTCTTTGTGTAACTTGTATTGCCTAGTTACAGGCTTATTTCCTCAAAGGCTCGAACGTACTGAGTCGTTTTAAAAAGTTAAGAGTATTGTCAAGTTTGAGACTGTAGAATATTCTTAAGGAATTTTTGTAATCAGTGTGATTATATTGAAATCCTTCAGGAACGAAGGGACTAGACGTAGCTACCAGTTTGGTGGTGAGCTAGTATAAATCTCCGTGTTTCATTCTTTACTGCTTTACTTCTACTTTCGTCTTGCTAAGAAAAACAAGTTTTCATAAACTTCATTTCAGCGTCTAGTCTTTCTTCAGCATCCGGTAACAAACGATTTCTTAACAAACTTGTTTAAAGTGTTTTTAACAAAAAGTTTGCGAAAAGTTTTCAACACAATTCAACCCCTCTTCTTCTATTCAAGTTCATTTGGTATCAAAGGTCGACCTCTTAGTTGAGCACTTAACAGTGTTAGAGAAAAGAACCTATACTTGTGAACATGTCTACAGAAGGTGGCCACATGAACCGTCCTCCTCTATTCACTGGAGAAAAATTTGATTACAGGAAGGACAAAATAAAAGCATTTTTTAAGTCTCAACAACTTGAGTTGTGGGCCATTTGTTGAAAATGGATACATTATTCTCACTACTGTAATTGGTGCTGTTTTATCTTGAGAACAGTGGAATGATGACCAAAAGAAGAGATATCAACTGAATCAAAAAGCTAGATTCATTATTATCTGTGCTATGGCAGATAAAGAGTATGACAAATAGGCAAAAAAATCTGGGATTCTCTTGTTTTGTCTTATGAAGGCTCTGCCCAAGTAAGAGAAACAAAAGCTAGCATGTTAGCTCACTAATATGAGTTATTTATGATGGAAGATGGTGAAAACATTGAGTCTATGTTTGGGAGATTCCAAACTCTTGTTCATGGGTTAAAAGCCCTTGGAAAAAGCTACACTACACCTGACCATGTGAGAAAGATCCTGAGAAGTTTGACAAGTAGTGGAGACTCAAAGTCACTGCTATACAAGAAGCAAAAGATTTAAATACATTACGTCATGAAAATCTTTTGAGTTCTCTGAAAGCTCATGAACTTGAGCTGAATGAGGAAGAATATGTGAAGAAAAGCAAGTCTATTGCTTTAAAAGTCAACAAGCATAAAGCCAGTTCTTCTAAGGCCTTTAAACCTGAAGATGAATCAGAAGATGAAGCTTCAAAAGGTGAAAGTGATGGATCAGATGATGATCTTTTGTTCATATCCAGGAAGATCCAAAGAATGTGGAAGAAGAAAGGGAACTTCAGAAGGCAGTTCCAGAAGAAAGGTGGCAAGGACAAGAAGGAAAGCAAAGACAAGAGTCAAGTCATTTGCTAAGAATGTAAAAAGCCAGGACACTTCAAATCTGAATGTCCTAATCTTAAAGAGAAGTCCACTAAGAGTTCTTTCAAGGGAAAGAAGAAAGGTCTCACGGCTATATAGGAAGACCTGGACTCATCTTCCTTTGAGGATGATGAGAATGAAAAAGAAGCAAACGTTGCCCTCATGGCACACACTGATTCAGATTCTGAAGAAGAAGTTGAAGAGGTAATATATGATTCTTACTCTGAACTTCAGAATGCATTTGATGATCCTCTTAAGAATTCCTCCACTCTCTCCTTTGAGTGTAAAGCTTTGAAAAAGAAGTTTTCAAAACTATCAAAAGAATTTCAAGTTTAGACAATGAAAACTCAATGCTCAATGACGAGAACCAGAAGCTGAAATTTGAAAATCAGCGTCTGGTGGATCATCAACGTCTGGTAGCTAGTCAGCATCCAGAAGCTAAAAGCTCACAAGCTAAAGGCAATGTTAAGTGTAAATCAAATGATTATGAATATGCCTTTCAAAAGTTTCTTGTAGAGAATGTTACTCGTAGCAAGCAAGCTTCAATGATTTGGGGTGTCAGTAAAACGACAACTCAAGGTCTTGGATATAGATCTGATGAACCTACTTTGGAAAATGAAAATCTTGCATCTGATGAACCAAATGATCACAATGAAAGCTTGCATTGCCCTTACTGCAATAAACCAGGCCATTTGAAAAGTGCCTGTAATGCTTTTAAGAATAAGAAGGATAAGTATCCTTCAAGAACTAACAAGAAAAGACCCAAGAAGATTTGGGTACCTAAAGATTAGAAAGTCTATGTTGCATATATGCCTAGCAACAACGTCAACACACCTATCTTGGTTCTTAGACAGTGGATGCTCACATCACATGACGGGAGAAAAGCATATGTTCCAAGAGATAAGGCCTAGAGAAGAAGGATATATTGGTTTCGGTGGAAACCAAAAAAGTACAATAGTGGGAATTGGTCGCATTGGTAAAGGCTCTCTTCCCTCTATTGATAATGTACTTTATGTTGAAGGACTAAAGCATAACTTATTGAGCATAACTTAATTATGCGACAATGGTTATGATGTCATTTTTACAGAAACAGGTTGTTTAGTAAAAAGCAAGAATGATGGCTCTATATTCTTTTCTGCAAAGAGGAAACAAAACATTTATAAAATAGATTTTTCTGGACTTGCAAAACAAGATGTCAAGTGTCTCATGTCTGTTGAAGATGAGCAATGGACTTGGCATAAAAGATTGGGTCATGCCAGTTTGAGATTGATCTCAAAATTGAACAAGCTTAGTCTTGTCAAGGGCTTGCCAAATCTTAGATACCAATCTGAAGCTCTTTGTGAGGCATGTCAAATAAGAAAACAAGTTAAAACTTCTTTTCATTCTAAAAATGTTGTTTCAACCTCTAGACCACTTGAGCTTTTGCGTCTTGATCTTTTTGGTCCAACAAGGATAACCACTTTCACTGGAAAGAAATATGGTTTAGTCATTGTTGATGATTTTACTAGATGTGCAAGGGTTAGATTCCTTTCCCACAAGGATGAGTCATTCAAGGTGTTCACTATTTTTCGTAAATCAGTTCAAAATGAAAAAGGAATTTGTATTTCTTCTATTAGAAGTGATCATGGGGGGAGAATTTGAAAATGAAAGCTTTCAAAAATTTTGTGAACAAAATGGCATCTCCCACAATTTCTCCTCTCCTAGAACACCACAACAAAATGGTGTTGTAGAAAGGGAAAAAAGGTCCCTCCAAGAAATGGTAAGGACCATGATCAATGAAGCTGATATTGCAAAACATTTTTGGGTAGAAGCAGTAAACACATCTTGCTATAATGAAAACATGGTCTATATAAGACCTATTTTGAAGAAAACTCCATATGAACTGTGGAAGGGTAGAAAACTCAACATTTCTTATTTTCATCCTTTTGGCTGTATTTGTTATATTTTGAATACTAAGGATCAACTTGGTAAGTTTGATTCCAAAGCTGACAAAGGTATCTTTTTGGGATACTTTGAAAGATCAAAAGCTTTTAAAGTATACAATAAAGAAACTATGATAGTGGAAGAGTCTATCCATGTCAAGTTTGATGACAACAAGCCTGACACTGATATGTCAGAGCTAGATGAGTTGTTTTCAGGTTTAGACATTGGTGGAACAACAAACAGTAAACCTACAACCTCAGCATCGGGGGGTGACAATCAGAAGCTGAAGCCAGAAAGAGTTGGAAATTCAAAACCCATCATCCTAAACATAAAATCATAGGAGAACCTGGAGATAAAGTGAGAAGAAGATCCTCTTTCAAGGAGCATGCAGATCTTCCACTACTCTCTGAAGTGGTACCTAAAACGATTGATCAAGCATTTGGAAGATAAACGTTAAATTCTGGCTATCCAAGAAGAGTTGAATCAGTTTCAAAGAAATGATGTTTGGAAGTTAGTCACTCTGCCAGAGGATAAACAAGCTATTGGTACAAAATGGGTATTTAGAAGATGGTAAAGTAGTGAGAAACAAAGCAAGGTTAGTTGCTCAAGGTTACTCACAAGAAGAATGTATAGATTTTACTGAAACCTTTGCACCTATTGCAATGTTAGAAGCTATTCGCATTTTACTTTCATTTGCTGCACACCATAAGATAATTCTCTATCAAATGGATGTGAAAAGTGGTTTCTTGAATGGTTTTAAAACTGAGGAAGTCTATGTGAAACAACCTCCTGGATTTGAAGATATTGAATTTTCTGAACTTGTCTTTAAGATTAAAAAGGCACTATATGGTCTTAAACAAGCTCCCAGAGCTTGGTATGATAGAATGAGTTCATTTTTCATGGAAAATGGTTTTACCAGAGGTCAAGTAAACACCACTCTGTTTAGGAAAACTTCAAACAAGCATTTTATACTTGTTCAAATTTATGTTGATGATATTATTTTTTAAGCTACTAATGAAAGCCTTTGCAAAGAATTTTCTTAGTTGATGCAGGCTGAGTTTGAAATGAGAATGATGGGAGAATTGAAATTCTTCCTTGGAATTCAAATCAAGCAATGCAATGACAATATTTATATACATCAAAGCAAATATATCAAGTAATTGCTCAAGAAGTTTAAAATGGTTGATTGTAAGCCAGTGTGCACTCCCATACACCTCACCTGCGTATTATGCAAAGATGAAAATGGTAAGAAGGTATACCAGAAGCTCTACAGAGCTATGATTGGCTCTCTACTCTATCTTACTGCTTCAAGAACATATATTATGTTCAGCGTCTGCCTGTGTGCCAGGTTTCAATCTGATCCAAGAGAATCACACGTGAGTGCTGTAAAAGAATTTTTAGATATTTACAAGGAACTACTAATCTTGGCTTGCTTTATAAGAGATCAAAAGATTACAAGTTAGTAGGTTTCTGTGATGCTGATTTTGCTGGAGACCGCTTTGAAAGAAAGAGCACAAGTGGAGGCTGCCAATTTCTTGGATCAAATCTTGTGTCTTTAGTCAAGCAAAAGACAAAGCACCATTGCACTCTCAACATAGAAGCCGAATACATCTCAGTAGCAAATTGTAGTTCTCAACTTCTGTGGATGAAATAACAACTTGAAGAAGACTATCTTATCAAAGAGAGTAACATCCCTATCTTTTATGATCATACCTCTGCCATATGTCTTACGAAAAATCCCGTATTGCATTCACGAGCAAAGCATACTGAGATTAAGCATCATTTTATAAGAGACTATGTTCAGAAGGGAGTACTTGAAATAAAATTTGTTGACACTGATCACCAGTGGGCTGATATTTTCACAAAACCTCTTGCTGAAAATAGATTTAATTTTATAAGAGGAAATTTAAATTTTCATCTTATAAAAGAATGATTAATATGCATTTTACTATTCTGCATCTGGTATGACGTCAGCATTTGAACATGTAAGCATCTTATATGTCATTCATATCATATCACTCAGCATCTGGTGAATGTGAATGCTTGCATCTGGTTACAAACGTGTCACACCCGTGTGGGGCTAAAACGTCTCATCTTACTTACTGAGTCATGATTAATTTACGTTTTCAATAAATCTTTTTTGATTTACCTTTTTATTTTGGCGTCTGAGCATTTAATGAAAAGGGAATCTTTATTTTCTATTTTCTTTTTGATTTATTTTTATTGTGTGAAATGTGAAACGGTTTACAAAACATAGCTGTACTATTTTGTTCAAAACATCTCCACTACTTTTCCCACTCTCCCACTACTTCGTACCATTCCTTCCCTCTGTTTTCTGCAAACTGCTCTCTCTATCTTTTTCTCTCTGAAAATCCTAAACTTGCTTCTCAAGCTCCTCAACACCGCCACTATGTCAAGTGTATTTAAAATTACTGCTATGTTCAACACTATGACCTATGGAAAGGTCTTAATAGAGAACAGAGTTGATTTGAGGTATTTGAAACAATTTGGGTTTAATTTCTCTGATGGATTGAAGAATATGGGATGGTTAAATTACTTTAAATGGGAACTTAAGGAAGTCCACTTAAACACGGTTAGAGAACTATGGGGTACTGCTATACTACATGCTAGAAGTCTCATCAAGGCATATGTTAAAGGATTTGAGGTACAAGTAACTCCTAAGCATATTGCTGAATTTGCTGGCTGCTCTGGTGAAGGGGAAAGTATTTCTGATGGTTGGGAAACAACTTTTGGTGGTATGGATGCTGTGGATGAAGCTCTGATCGAGAACTATCATCAGCTGAAGGCTTCAAGCCAATTTTTGGTTGCAAAGAATTTGAAGACTCACTACAGAGTACTTCACAAAATGATCATCAAATGTGTTGTTCTGAAGGATGGCTCAAGTGACACTGTGAACCGTGAACAAAAGTTCATAATGAGTCACTACAGAGCTGGGAACAAGGTCAATCTGCCTAGATTGATCATGACCACTATGAAGCTGGCGATTGCAAAATTCAAGGGTTGGAGTATGTGAAGACAAAAAGGTCTACAAAACCATTCCCTATGTTGTTTTCTTCTCAGAACTTGCCAGGAAGCAAGGGATTAAAGAAAAGCTTGCTATTTTGAAAGGATAAGAAAAAGACAAATACTTTGGAAAAGGTGCTAGGACACTCCCTGATGTCTTTGGGAGAAATAACTTGGTCAAAATGCAGTTGGTTAATGCCGAACAGATCAAGAAGGTTAAATAAGAAGAAGAACAAGAAGTTGGTGTTGTTGGTGATGCACAAACTCATGTTCTTGTTGTTGAAACACAGAGGAAACCCACCAGAAGCTCAAAAGGCTCTGCCTCTGGTGTGAAGAGACCCATTGAGCTTCCTGTCAAGGCAACCAGAAGCAAGAAGCAGAAGGCACTTGCTGCTCAAGCATCTGCCACTGTGGAACCAGAAGATGATGAGGACTTGGTCCCCATCAGTAACTTGATGAATAGGAAGGCAGAAGCTAACATACCTATTCCAGCCTCCGGTCCTATGAAGCAATCCTCTGTTCCTGCTCCTCCTCCTCCTGTTGTGGTTACACAAACCAAGAGAAGGAGATTGATCAAGATTTCTGAGAAGCCTGATCCAAAGGTAATAGATTTCACTACTGATGACTCTGTTGTAGCTTTTGGTAGTGATGATCCAATAACTGCACCCCCTCTTTCTGTTTCATCACCACAACTTCCACCTTCACAACCTGCACTCAACAAACTTCAAACACAGAAATCCTCACATAGAACCAAAAAGAAAATACACCCTCTGTTTGGTGCTTTGACTGTTTCAAAGTCCATTCCCTCCACCGCTTCGCTCCATATATCAATCCAAATCCATCAAGCCTTTTGTTACCTCATCAGGAATAATTTCCTGGTACTTAGCCAATCAAACACCCAAACCTAGCCAAGCCATAACCTCTTCTGAAACCCTAACCCTACTCAAACCTCAGTCCATTGCCTCCTCAAACACCTCCCTCACCTCACAAATAGCCACACTCTTCTCTCATCCTTTCAATCAGTTATTCAAAGTCACCCTCACCAAACCAAGAACCTACAAAATCACTGCCACTCCCACTCCCACTCTTACTTCCTCATCCCCTCCATCATCCACATCTACCTCCACAACAGACATTACCTATTTTGGTGAGTCTAGGATTCTACTAAGGCCTACTCGGCCTATCCCCATTCGAGAAGAAGAGTATCATTCTGCTTATGATCACCCTTCTCTTTGGCACTTGAAGACATTCACTTCTGGAGTAGCTAGGTTGGAAATTTTGTTGGAACCTAAACGATTGAGAAGTTTAGACCCTCATTAATTTTGATGATAACAAAGTATTCACAAGAGAACAATTTATGTTCTAACAATTCTTGAAGTGTGCAGATACTAATAATACACATATCTAAGCCACTCAAGCAAGAAGAAAGTAATTCTCAAGAGAATGATACATTCCATGTGTCAGCATCCGGCTCATCCTTGTGAGCGTCTGGAATTTTCTCTCTATGACACAAAGCTTATGCAATTGCTACGAGCGTCCGAACTTCCACCTCGAGCGAAGGCCTCAACTTCATTTCAAATCACGTGTTAGTCACGTTGCTGCTCTACCTCTCAGAAGTTTCTGGAACGGATTTCAAAATTGATTCTGAGCGCTAAAATTGTTGTACGAGGTATCAAAGGTGGCACCTTTAGCTACAAGACAAAAATCGTACAAGCAAAGTAGTACAAAAACGGTAATATGTACTACTGGGATATTCTCTGCAAAGCAAGAAAGAGACAGCGTTTTGAATTTACCTCACTCAATGGAAAGGAGCCATTTTTTACCGTAACGGTAATATCCTTGGAATTCCTATATATACCTCATGGTATCCATTGAAGAAGTAACGAACATCCTGTGAAAAAGCTTGCTGAAATTCTGCTGAAATATTACCTCATTTACTGAGAACAAGCACTGCTTCTGTGAGCAACCAAGTCTCGTGCTAAGTCTCTGGACTACAAAAACTGAACTCAGCGTCCGACCCTTTCTTTAAGAAAGTTTTTCTATAGTTGAGCTTAATCTTTTATCCTCTCTGTGAGAGTTATTTTTAACTGTACTTCAACTCACTTGTAAAAGTTTGTTTTGGCCTAGTTAAGGCTGTATCCTCAAAGGCTCGACTGTACTGAGTCGTTTTGAGAAGTTGAGAGTATTGTCAAGTTGTGATGAGAATACTCTTGAGGAAATTGTAATCGATTGATTATAGTGGAAAATCCTTCAGAACGGCGGACTAGACGTAGCTACCAGTTGGTAGTGAACTAGTATAAATTTCGTGTCTCGCTTTTCGCTTTCTATTCATTTCTATCTTCTTTGTGTTAAAAACATGTTTTATCAAACCGCTTTTTCAAATGTCGATTATTCCCAACATCCGATAAACAAACAGTTTTGAAAAACTTGTGTTCTAAAGTGTTTCTAACTTAAAGTTTGCGAAAAGTTTTTGAACACAATTCAACCCCCCTTCTTGTGTTCACGTTCAGTTGGTACCAGAGCTGCGCCTCTTGGTTGAGCACTTAACAAAGGTCAAGAGAAAAGATCCTATATTGTGAACATGTCTACTGAAGGTGGTCATATGAACCGTCCTCCTCTATTCAATGGAGAAAAATTTGATTACTGGAAAGATAAGATGAAAGCATTCCTTGAGGCACAAAGTCTTGATTTGTGGGATATAGTTGAAAGCGGATACATTCTTCCCGCTAATGCCCTTGGTGTTGCAATACCTAGGGAAAACTGGTCTGATGATCAGAAAAAGAGATATCAAACCGATCAGAGGGCCAGATTTATTCTCATCTGTGCTATGACAGAAAGAGAATATGATAAATGTGGTAAATTTGATACTGCCAAAGAAATCTGGGATTCTCTTGTGTTATCTTATGAGGGTTCTGCCCAAGTAAGAGAAACAAAAGCTAGCATGATGGTACGCCAGTATGAGCTATTCAGAATGGAAGATGGAGAGAACATTGAAACTATGTTTGGAAGGTTCCAAACACTTGTTCATGGGTTGCAGGCCCTTGGAAAAAGTTATACTACACCTGATCATGTGAGAAAGATCTTGAGAAGCTTGACTAAGCAGTGGAGACCCAAAGTCACTGCTATTCAAGAAGCAAAAGATCTAAATGTTCTTCGGCTTGAAGATCTTATGAGTTCTTTGAAAGCTCATGAACTTGAGCTAAATGAAGAAGAACCTACCAAAAAGAGTAAGTCTATTGCTTTAAAAGTTAATCAACATAAACCTAGTACTTCTAAAGCTTTTCAGGCTGAAGAAGAAGAATCAGATGATGAAGCTTCAGAAGGAGATTATGATGGATCAGATGATGAGCTAGCTTTCATATCTAAGAAGATCCAGAGAATGTGGAAGAAGAGAAACTTTAGAAGGAGGTTTCAGAAGAAAGACACAAAGGACAAGAAGGAAAGCAAAGACAAGGATAAAGCCCAAGTCATTTGCTATGAATGTAAGAAGCCTGGACATTTCAAATCCGAGTGTCCTAATCTTAAAGAAAAGCCCACAAGAAGCTCCTTCAAGAAAAAGAAGAAAGGTCTCATGGCAACATGGGAAGATCTTGACTTATCCTCCTCTGAGGAAGATAAAGAAGAAGCTCACATTGCCCTCATGGCGCATTAATCGACATTGAGTCGTAAGAAGATGTTGAAGAGGTAATAGTATATGATTCCTACTCAACTTCAACTTGCTTTTGATGATCTTCTTAAGGACTTCGCCACTCTCTCCATCGAGTATAAGAATTTGAAAAAGAAATTTTTAAAATTATCACAAGATTTTCATTCCTTACGCAATGAAAACTCAGACTAATGAAGAGAACCAGGCTGAAAAATGAAAATCGTCTGGTGGATAACCAGCGTCTGGAAGCTAACAAGCAACCGTAGTCGAGAGCTCTCAAGCTAAGAGTTCAGAGTTACAGCAGTCTAATCGCAAATCAAATGACTATGAACAAGCATTTCAAAAGTTTCTTGCAGAGAGTGTAACTCGAAGCAAGCAAGCTTCAATGATCTGGGGAGTCAGTAAAACGACAACTCATGGTCTTGGGTATATATCAAATGAAACCCTTTTGGAAAATAATTCAGCATCTGATAAGTCCCATAGTCATAGTAAATGCTTACATTGCACTTACTGTAATAAATCTGGTCATTTGAAAAGTGCATGTAATGTTTTTAAAACTAAGAAGGATAAGCCTCCTTCAAGAACTAACAAGAAAGGACCCAAAAAGATATGGGTACCTAAAGATAAAATAGTCTATGTTGCAGACATGCTTAGCAACAAAGTCAACACACCAGTCTTGGTACTTAGACAGTGGATGCTCGCGTCACATGACGGGAGAAAAGCATATGTTCCAAGAACTAAGACCTAGAGAAGCTGGATTCGTTGGTTTCGGAGGAAACCAGAAAGGTAAAATAGTTGGAATTGGTCGCATAGGTAAAGGCTCTCTTCCTTCTATTGATAATGTTTTATAAGTTGAAGGACTGAAACATAATCTATTGAGCATAAGTCAATTATGTGACAATGGTTATGAAGTCATCTTTACAGAAACTGGATGTTTAGTAAAAAGCAAAAACGATGGATCTATATTCTTTACAGCAAAGAGGAAACAAAATGTTTATAAAGTTGATCTTTCTGAACTTGAAAAACAAGATGTCAAGTGTCTTATATCTGTTGAAGATGAGCAATGGATTTGGCACAAAAGATTAGGTCATGCCAACTTGAGGTTAATCTCAAAATTAAACAAGCACAATCTTGTTAAAGGCTTACCAAATCTTAAGTACAAATCTGATGCCCTTTGTGAAGCCTGTCAAAAAGGAAAACAAGTTAAAACTTCCTTTCATTTAAAAAATGTTGTTTCAACTTCTAGACCACTTGAACTCGTACATCTTGATCTTTTTGGTCCCACAAGGACAGCCTCTTTAACTGGAAAGAAATATGGTTTAGTCATTGTTGATGATTTTACTAGATGGACATGGGTTAAATTCCTTGCCCACAAGGATGAGTCTTTTAAAGTATTTACTGTTTTCTGCAAATCAGTTCAAAATGAAAAAGGCATTTGTATTTCTTCTATTAGAAGGGATCATGGGGGAGAATTTGAAAATGAGAACTTTCAAAAATTTTGTGAAGAAAATGACATCTCCCACAATTTCTCCTCTCCTAGAACACCTCAACAAAATGGTGTTGTAGAAAGGAAAAATAGGTCCCTCCAGGAAATGGCCAGGACCATGATCAATGAAGCTGATATTGCAAAACATTTTTGGGCAGAAGCAGTAAACACAACGTGTTATATTCAAAATAGAATTTATATAAGACCTATTTTGAATAAGACTCCTTATGAATTGTGGAAAGGAAGAAAACCAAACATTTCTTACTTTCATCCTTTTGGTTGTATTTGTTATATCCTGAATACTAAAGATCAGCTTGGTAAGTTTGATTCCAAGGCTGACAAAGGAATCTTTTTAGGATATTCTGAAAGATCTAAAGCTTTTAGAATATACAACAAAGAAACTTTGTGATTGAAGAGTCCATTCATGTCAAGTTTGATGATAAGAAGCCTGACACTGCAATGTCAGAGCTAGATGAGTTATTTTCAGATTTAAACCTCGGTGACAAGCCAGACGGTGAATATACATCTTCATCATCTGGAGGTGACAAGACGATGAATTTTACTCAAGCGGAAGCTGAAGCCAGAAAAAGCTGGAAGTACAAGACCAATCATCCAAAAGATCAAATCATAGGAGAACCGGGTGACAAAGTACGAACCAGATCCTCCTTCAAGGAGCATGCTGACTTTGCACTTCTCTCTGAGATGGAACCTAAGACGATTGATCAAGCGTTGGAAGATGAAGGGTGGATTCTAGCAATGCAAGATGAGTTAAATCATTTCCAAAGGAATGATGTCTGGAAGCTAGTCACTCTACTAGAAGATAAGCAAGCTATTGGTACTAAATGGGTATTCAGAAATAAGCTTGATGAAGACGGTAAAGTTGTGAGAAATAAAGCAAGGTTAGTTGCTCAAGGCTACTCACAAGAAGAAGGTATTGATTTCACTGAAACTTTTGCACCTGTTGCAAGACTAGAAGGTATTCGCATTTTACTTTCATTTGCAGCACATCATGAGATAACTTTATATCAAATGGATGTGAAAAGTGCTTTTCTAAATGGTTTTATAACTGAGGAAGTTTATGTTAAACAACCTCCTGGCTTTGAAGATATTGAATTTCCAGAACTTGTTTTTAAACTTAAAAAGGCACTATATGGTCTTAAACAAGCTCCCAGAGCATGGTATGATAGACTAAGTTCCTTTTTAATGGAAAATGGATTTACAAGAGGTTTAGTTGACACTATTCTTTTCAGAAAAACCTCAAACAATCATTTCATACTTGTTCAAATATATGTTGATGATATTATTTTTAGAGCCACTAATGAAAGCCTTTGCAAAGAATTTCTAAGCTCATGCAGGCTGAATTTGATATGAGCATGATGGGAGAATTAAAGTTCTTCCTTGGAATACAAATCAAGCAATGCAGTGATGGTATTTATATTCATCAAAGCAAATACATCAAAGAATTATTGAAGAAATTCAAGATGCTGGAGTGCAAGCCTATGTGTACACCTATGCATCCTACCTGCACTCTTAGTAAAGATGAAATTGGTAAGAAGGTAGATCAGAAACTATACAGAGGTATGATTGGATCTCTACTTTATCTTACGTTCAAGACCTGATATTATGTTCGTGCACTTTGTGTGCTAGGTTTCAATCAGATCCTAGAGAATCACACCTAAGTGCTGTTAAAAGAATATTTAGATATTTGCAAGGAACTACTAATCTTGGTTTGCTTTATAAGAAATCAAAAGATTACAAATTAGTAGGTTCTGTGATGCTGACTTTCTTTGGAGATCGAATTGAAAAAGCACAAGTGGAGGCCGCCAATTCCTTGGAGCTAATCTTGTGTCTTGGTCAAGCAAAAGGCAAAGCACAATTGCACTCTCAACAAGCAGAACTCGAATACATCTCAAAGAAGAAGTTGCGCTCTCAACTTCGTGGATGAAGTATCAACTTGAAGACTACTTGATAAAAGAGAGTAACATTCCTATCTTCTGTGATAATACATCTGCCATATGTCTTACTAAAAATCCTATATTGCATTCTAGAGCAAAGCACATTGAGATTAAGCATCATTTTATAAGAGACTATGTTCAGAAGGGTATTTTAGAAATAAGATTTGTAGACACTGATCATCAAGTGGTGACATATTTACAAAACCCCTTGAAGATAGATTCAATTTTATAAGAAGAAATTTAAACTTTCATCTTATAGAAGAATGATTAATCTCAGCGTCTGATGACAAACTAAATCTCAGCATCTGACATGACATAAGCATGTATGTGCATAAGCATCTGTCATATGCATCATGATTCATCATCCGGTAAGTCGGTTGCGTGCGTCCGAGCACACCCACATGTGTCACACGTGTTAAGGATTCAAGCGTCTCATCATATCTACTGAGTCATGATTATTTACGTTTTCAATAAAATCTTTTACTTTTATTTTGGCGTCCGCATTTAATGAAAAAGCGAATCTTTATTTTCTTTTCTTTTTGATTTAATTTTATAAGAGAATACGAAGCGATATTTTGAAAAATAACTGTACCATTCTCTTTTAACTTTCCCACTACTCCACATTTTTCGCTCCACTCTGTGTTTTCTGCAAAACTGTACTCGTTCTCTTTTTCTCTCTATCTCTCTGTGTGTGTGTTTAAACCCTAAAACCTCCATCACCTCCATCTCTCAACTGCAATCATGGTCGAGTAACAACTTCTGAATATACAGCTATCTACGACACCATGACTGAAGGAAAAGTCTTGTTAGAAAATCGAGTTGATTTGGAAAACTTCAAGCTCTATGGCTTCGACTTCTACAATGGGTTCAAGGCAATGGTGGGAACAAGATTTCTTCCGAACCCGTTGAGGTTACGGTGATCGCGATTAAAGAATTTTGGGGTAATGTTCGGTTACACAAAGGTGGAATCTTTGAAGGAACAGTGAAAGGATTCAAGTTTGTTTTTTCCATCAAAAATATTTCTGAAGTTACTGGGTGTCCGTGTGAAGGCATCGTCTTCTATTCAGAATGGGCTGACGCATTTCATGGGATTGAGAAGGTCAATAATGATCTGTTTGAGAACTACAAGCAGCTGAAAGAATCTGGTGAAACACCTACTGCCAAGAATCTGAAAAGCCATTTCAGAGTTCTTCATAAGATAATCACCAAGAGCGTCTTGTTGAAGGCTGGCTCTTGTGATATAGTCAACTACGAACAGAAATTCATCATGAGGCACTTCATGGCTGGAAACAAGGTAAACCTGCCAAGGCTGATTTACAACAACCTACTTAATGCACTGGTTAACTCGAGAAAAGGTGTTGCTGACAAGAAGAACACCTACAAGTTCATTCCTTATGGTGTCCTGCTCACCAAAATGATGATCAAGAATCTGGTCATAAACAAGCTGACAGCTTTACCAGATCAAGAGAAGGCAAAGTATTTTGGTCTTTGATAATATTGTGATTCCCGACACTTTTGGAGTCAACACCTGGTAAGAATGAAATTGCTCACCGGGTCCATGATCAAGAAGGTGAAAGTTGAGCAACAGAAGAGGAAGTCAAAGAAAACCACCAAAAGCTCAAAGCCTGGTGTGAAAAGACTGCCGAGTCTCCTTCACGAGACGGAAGAACAAAGCAGAAGGTGGCTCCTGCACCTCTTGTTGAAGAACCGTAAGATGAGGACAGAGTTCCCATCACCAGGTTCGAGAAAAAGGAGCAAGCCAAGGCGAAGCAAGTCTCGATCCGGCCAATGTAAGAAGGATATTCAAGATCCGCCTCCAAAGAATCGCCTCCAGAAAGTCAAGAGATTGGTCAGGCAATCTGAACCTGAACCAAAGGTACTGAATTCTCCTGATGAATCTGTATCTGTTTTTTCATCTGATACTATTCCTGCTCCACCAATATCCATTGCACAACAACCAAACACTCAAACCCGTGTACAGAAAACCTCCATAACTCCCACACACCTTACCCAAACACAAACCAATTCACTCACTATCTCATCACCTCAAACCTCCACATATAACTCCCTCACTTCATACATTTCCAAGCTTCATTCTCATCCTTTTAACCTCCTTTTCAAAACACCTCCCATTAATCCCTTCAAACCCTACTCACCAAAAGCCTACAAAATCACCAAAGCCACTCCCACCTTACTTACCCTTACCATTAAACCCACAGACGCTGGTGGAAAGAAACATATCTCATACAAACCACGGTTTGTCAAGTATGAGATATATAACAGCATCTACAACCATCCCTCCACCTGGCATTTAAAAACCTTCACCTCTGGAGCTGCCAGATTGGAAATTGCCGCTCCAATAAGTGCAACCTTCAAGGATGGGAAAGACCACATCCAAATGTCTTTCAAAGGAAGGTTAAGACCAAAGATCCTGAGCGAGCAATTCCTTCTCTCGCTGATCTTCCTAGATCCCTACCACACCGAACCGCTCACATTGGAAGAATGTGGAAGGTGGATCACAGATGAAGAAGTCGCCTTCATGGCACATTGTCTTGAGCAGAAAAGGCTTGAAGTCATAAGTCAATATCGAGACCCATCATCTGTATCTGTTAAGATAGTACCAGATAGACAAAGGTGGCTACCTTGGTCTATCCCTGGGAAAAGGAAGGAACCTACTCCGCAAGCAAATTTCTTCAAAGAAGATCGGGCTAAAGGAGTATGAGAAGCGTACACCGCAAAGTACGCCTTAAGGAATTCCCTCAGCTTCCGATTGCCAAGATCTCTGAGGATCATGCCAGAAGGTATTACCTGACTTCTCTGAAGAAAGATGAATGGAGAACTGGCTCCTCAAACTGCTGCAATGCTGAAAAGGCCACTATTTCAACTTGAGAGTATTGTCAAGTTGTGACAGTAGAATACTCTTGAGGAAATTGTAATCAGATTGATTATAGTGGAAAATCCTTCAGGAACGAAGGGACTAGACGTAGCTACCAGTTGGTAGTGAACTAGTATAAATTTCTGTGTCTCCTGCTTTACTGCTTTCTATTCATTTCTATCTTGCTGTGTTAAAAACAAGTTTTATCAAACTGCTTTCTCCAGCGTCTGATTATTCCCAGCATCCGATAAACAAACAGTTTTGAAAAACTTGTGTTCTAAAGTGTTTCTAACTGCGAAAAGTTTTTTGAACACAATTCAACCCCCCTTCTTGTGTTCACGTTCAAATTTATCCCTTCAGCAATAATGAGATTCGTTAGACAACCTTTGGCGACAGACTAAGACCTCCACCAAGCCGTGGAATTCTACCATTAGATTTTGAATTCCCTCTCTCACTGCCACAAAATGAACCACTCACTCTGGAAGAGTGTGGTAGGTGGATCTCTGATGATGAGAATGCTTTCATGAATCACTGTCTGGAAATGAAGCGGCATGAGATGGTTCTACTTAACAGGGACCCCTCTCTGGTCCCTGTAAAGATAGTTCCAGACAGGCAAAGATGGTTTCCATGGATGATTCCTGAGAAAAGGAAAAACAAAGCTCCTTAGAGGCTTCCAAAGATCATGACCTTGAAAGAGTTCAAAGAGGCTCCCAAAAAGTACAATATCACTTTCTTCTCTCTGGCAACTGTTGAAGAGAGATCAGAAAATCATGCAAAGGAAGTCTATCACACAAGCCTTAAGATGGATTCCAAAGCTACTGGTTCTTCTAGTATATGCAATGCAGAGAAAGCTGAAATTGATATTGTTGGAGAAATAAGGAAAGTTTGGGATACCAATTTAGCAATTCAGCACTTTGATGACATGCTGCAATGTGCTGTGATCAGACCTCCTACCCTGCAGGTTGAAACAAGACATAAATTCACAAGGTACATCAAAGGGTGCTTACCCAATGATGGTTTCTTTAAGGAGTTTCAAGAGAGAAAAGATGGAAGGATGAAGTTGTCTCAAGGAGTTCTACTGGAACATGTCAAGATGTCTACTCAGAGATGGCAAAGGGCAATCTCTTGGCCTAGACCTGCAGAAAGACCTGAACAGGTTGAATGGGTTCCAGAACCTGCTCCTAATGAACCTGTTGTAATTTCCAAAGCCCAATTTGAACACTTTGTAGAAGCTACAAGATCTGTAGCAAGGCTAGAGGATACTGTTCAACTTCTGATGGATTACCTTAACCAACTTCTGCCTCCACCTTAGATTTTCCTTTTGATTTTAAACGTGTGTACTTTTGGCTCTGATACACTTATCCTTTATATTCCTACTTTGTTTATATAAATCAATTGCATTTTTGGATTCAAATTTTTCTCTCTTATCTATCCTATTTATGTTTGTTTTGACTATGATGTGTTTTATACTCTTTTTGTCTGATGACAAAAGGGGGAGTAAAAGTAAAGGTTTTATGAACACGATGAACACGCCTCAGTAACACGTATCATGCATTACATAGCATCATTCATCATCTGATACTTAGTGTATGTTACTCAGCATTTGATAATTGACACTGTGATTTCAGCATCCGCTCCTCAATATTTATATATGAAAATGCTCTGAAACATGTATAAATATGTTTTTAAATACAAATGCTCTGATACTTAGAAATATTAGACAATATTTTCTATGATGTTGAACTCAGGGGGAGACCCTTGAAATCATTTTTGAAAATAAATTGTTCATCAGCCTTGGATATTTGTCATCATCAAAAATGGGGAGATTGCTAGAACCTAAATGATTGAGAAGTTTAGACCCTCAATAATTTTGATGATAACAAAGTATCTAAAAGAGAACAATTTCAACTTCTGATAAATCTTGAAGTGTGTAGCTATTAAAATCTCTCACATTTTATAACTCACTCAAGCAAGAAAAAGAAATTCACAAGAAGGTGAATATTTCACCAGCGACTGCATCCGGTTTACTCGAGCATCTGGTATATGCACTTCAAGCGAGTGTCCGATATAGAATTTCTTATGACACGTGGAATACATATTTGCAGTGAGAGTCTTTCGAATTCTGAGCGAGCTTTCAGCTGTCTAATGAAACATGTGCTAGACACGTTTATTCTTTCTGCTCTTTACCTCGGCTTTCTGGAACGAAATTCAAATTTGATTTTGTCCGCTTAATTCTATGTAGGAATCAAAGGCGACACCTTTGGGATAAGATAAAATTCGTACACTACAAATGAATGAAAAGTGGATAGTACAAAACGGTAAAATGTACTATTCTGAAATTCTCTGAAAAGAAAGATGATGACGTATTTCAATTTTCATCACTCAATGATTTGGAACTGTGTATTTTTGCAACGGTAACATTCTCAAGGACCGCTATAAATACTCCAAACTCTCCGTTGAAGAAGGTTGACAACTCTGCTAGAAACAACATACTGCAAAAGTTATTACTCAGTGAGCAACCAAGCTTCTGTGCCATGTTTCTGAGAACCAGAAATGAACTTCAGCGTCTTACTCTTTCTTTTAGAAAGCTAATTGTTTTGAGCTTAAGTTTTTCATCCTATCCTGTTGAGAGTTATTTTATTGTATTCAAAACTTCTTTGTGCAACTTGTATTGCCTAGTTACAGGCTTATTTCCTTAAAGCTCGAACGTACTGAGTCGTTTTTAGAAGTTAAGTGTATTGTCAAGTTTGAGACTATAGAATACTCTTAAGGAATTTTTGTAATCAGTGTGATTATAGTGAAAATCTTTCAGGAACGAAGGGACTAGACGTGGCTACCAGTTTGGTGGTGAGCTAGTATAAATCTCTGTGTTTCATTCTTTACTGCTTTACTTCGACTTTCATCTTGCTAAAAAAAACAAGTTTTCATAAACTTCATTTCAGCGTCTAGTCTTTCTTCAGCATCCGATAACAAACGATTTCTTAACAAACTTGTTTTAAAGTGTTTTAAACTAAAAGTTTGCGAAAAGTTTTCAACACAATTCAACCCCCTTCTTTTGTTCACGTTCATTTGGTATCAGAGCTCGGCCTCTTGGTTGAGCACTTACCAGTGTTAGAGAAAAGATCCTATACTTGTGAACATGTCAGCAGAAGGTGGCCACATGTACCGTCCTCCTCTATTCACTAGAGAAAAATTTGATTACTGGAAGGACAAAATAAAAGCATTTTTTAAGTCTCAACAACTTGAGTTGTGGGCCATTTGTTGAAAATGGATACATTATTCCCACTACTGTAACTGGTGCTGTTTTATCTTGAGAACAGTGGAATGATGACCAAAAGAAGAGATATCAACTGAATCAAAAAACTAGATTCATTATTATCTGTGCTATGGCAGAGAAAGAGTATGACAAATAGCCAAAGAAATCTGGGATTCTCCTGTTTTGTCTTATGAAGGCTCTGCCCAAGTAAGAGAAACAAAAGCTAGCATATTGGCTCGCCAATATGAGTTATTTAAGATGGAAGATGGTGAAAACATTGAGTCTATGTTTGGGAGATTCCAAACTCTTGTTCATGGGTTAAAAGCCCTTGGAAAAAGCTACACTACACCTGACCTTGTGAGAAAGATCCTGAGAAGTTTGACAAGCAGTGGAGACCCAAAGTCACTGCTATACAAGAAGCAAAAAATTTAAATACTTTATGTCTTGAAGATCTTTTGAGTTCTCTGAAAGCTCATGAACTTGAGCTGAATGAGGAAGAATCTGTGAAGAAAAGCAAGTCTATTGCTTTGAAAGTCGACAAGCATAAAGCCAGTTCTTTTAAGGCCCTTCAGGCTGAAGAAAAATCAGAGGATGAAGCTTCAGAAGGTGAAAATGATGGATCAGATGATGGCCTTTTGTTCATATCTAGGAAGATCCAAAGAATGTGGAAGAAGAAAGGGAACTTCGGAAGGCAGTTCCAGAAGAAAGGTGTCAATGACAAGAAGGAAAGCAAAGACAAGAGTCAAGTCATTTGCTAAGAATGTAAAAAGCCAGGACACTTCAAATCTGAATGTCCTAATCTTAAAGAGAAGTCTACTAAGAGTTCTTTCAAGGGAAAGAAGAAAGGTCTCATGGCTACATGGGAAGACCTGGACTCATCTTCCTTTGAGGATGATGAGAATGAAGAAGAAGCAAATGTTGCCCTCATGGCAAATACTGATTCAGATTCTGAAGAAGAAGTTGAAGAGGTAATATATGATTCTTACTCTGAACTTCAGAATGGATTTGATGATCTTCTAAAGGATTCATCCACACTCTCCATTGAGTATAAAGCTTTGAAAAAGAAGTTTTCAAAACTATCAAAAGAATTTCAAGTTTTAAATAATGAAAACTCAAAGCTCAATGAAGAGAACCAGAAGCTGAAATTTGAAAATCAGCGTCTGGTGGATCATCAGCGTCTGGTAGCCAGTCAGCGTCCAGAAGCTGAAAGCTCACAAGCTAAAGGCAATTCTAAGTGTAAATCAAATGATTATAAATATGCCTTTCAAAAGTTTCTTGTAGAGAGTGTTACTCGTAGCAAGTAAGCTTCAATGATTTGGGGTGTTAGTAAAACGATAACTCAAGGTCTTGGATATAGATCAGATGAACCTACTTTGCAAAATGAAAATCTTGCATCTGATGAACCTAATGATCACAGTGAAAGCTTGCATTGCACTTACTACAATAAACCAGGCCATTTGAAAAGTGCTTGTAATGATTTTAAAAATAAGAAGGATAAGTATCCTTCAAGAACTAACAAAGAAAGGACCCAAGTGTCTAATATAGCATTTCTTATGACACGTGGAATACATATTTGCAGCGAGCTTCCGTTTGTCTAATGAAACACGTGCTAGACACGTTTATTCTTTCTGCTCTTTACCTCGGCTTTTTGGAACGAAATTCAAATTTGATTTTGTGCGCTTAATTCTATGTAGGAATCAAAGGCGACACCTTTGGGATAAGACAAAATTCGTACACTAAAAACGAATGAATAGCAGATAGTACAAAACGGTAAAGTGTACTATTCTGAAATTCTCTGAAAAGAAAGATGATGATGTATTTCAATTTTCATCACTCAATGATTTGGAGCTGTGTATTTTTGCAACAGTAACATTCTCAAGGACCGCTATAAATACTCCAAACTCTCCATTGAAGAAGGTTGACAACTCTGCTAGAAACAACATACTGCAAAAGTTATTACTCAGTGAGCAACCAAGCTTCCGTACCAAGTTTCTGAGAACCAGAACTGAACTTCAGTGTCTTACTCTTTCTTTTAGAAAGCTAATTGTTTTGAGCTTAAGTTTTTCATCCTCTCCTGTTGAGAGTTATTTCATTGTATTCGAAACATCATTGTGTAACTTTTATTGCCTAGTTACAGGCTTATTTGCTCAAAGGCTCGAACGTACAGAGTCGTTTTCAGAAGTTAAGAGTATTGTCAAGTTTGTGACAGTAGAATACTCTTAAGGAATTTTTGTAATCAGTTGATTATAGTGAAAATCCTTCAGGAACGAAGGGACTAGACGTAGCTACCAGTTTGGTGGTGAACTAGTATAAATCTCTGTGTTTCATTCTTTGCTGCTTTACTTCTACTTTTGTCTTACTAAGAAAAACAAGTTTTCATAAACTTTATTTCAGCGTCTGGTCTTTCTTCAGCATCCGGTAACAAACGATTTCTTAACAAACTTGTTTTAAAGTGTTTTTAACTAAAAGTTTGTGAAAAGTTTTCAACACAATTCAACCCCCTTCTTATGTTCACGTTCAGATGAATCTTCCCAGTTTCTTCTTTGCAAAATCCAGCTCCATTTTCTTTCTATAGACAAGCTCTTCTGGGTCAAAAAAATTTTGTAAGTCCTCTTATCTTTTCTTAAAAAGGGCAGCAACAATATCATCAAAGAGCAACAATTCAGCTTCTGAAGCAATTCTTTTCAATTCAGCTTCTGTTTCAGTGAAGCAGATGCTGAGTATCTCTTCTTCAAATGTAAAGCGCCATCTCAAATCTTCCTTTTCCTCTTCAGCTAAGAGAATGAGTTCTAAACCATCAAGATACGCTTTGTCAATCCATTTGACGATCATCAGCTCTCGTCTAAACTCACCGTCTTGTTCATATAGAATGTTTGCTTGTTCAGCTTCAATCTTCAACATAGAAGGAAGTCTTATAACAGCACATTGCAGCACGTCATCAAAGTGCTGAATGGCTAGGTTAGTATCCCAAACACGATTTATAGAACCAACTCTTTCAATCTCCATTTTCTCTGCATCTGATAGACCAGAGGAATTAGTACCTTTGGAATCTACTTTGACCTTGTTGAAGTAGACTTCCATTTCATGATTTTCAGTCCTCTCTTCAATAGGAGCAAGATGAAAGTATTTGGTTTGATACCTTCTTGTGGCTTTCTGCAAATCTTCCAAAGTAAGCATTTTGGGATGCCTCTGAGGAACTTTGCTCTTCCTTTTCTCTGGGATCAGCCAAGGCAACCATTTTTCCCTGTCAGGGACAATCTTCACGGAGACCAAAGAAGGATCCCTATGAAGCAGAGCCATCTCATAACGCTTCATCTCCAAGCATTAAAGCAGAAATGCTCTCTCATCGTTAGTTATCCATCTTCCACACTCTTCTAGAGTTAAAGGTTGATGTTGTGGAAGAGATAAAGGTAGTTCAAATGACAAGGGGAGAATTCCTCGATTTGGAGGAGGCCTGAGTCTTCCACTAAGAGTCATCTTGATTTTGTCATTGTATTCCATGGGAGCAATCTCTAATCCTGCAATCCTAGAAGTGAATGTCTTAAGATACCATAAAGAGGGGTGATTGTAGATAGAGTGGTACTCCTCTTCTCTGACAGGGACATGTTGTTCAGGCTCTAATCGGATCCTGGAAGGACCAAAATAAGCAATTTCTGTGGTGGAGGGTGTTGATTATGATGTGGAAGTAGAAGTGGTAGTGATTATGGTGTTTCTGTGAATGATGGGGAATCGGAAAAGTTGATTGAAAGGGTGAGAGAGGGATGAGGCAATTTCTGAGGTGAGGGAGGTGACAGGAGAGAGATTAGGTTATGGTTTGTATATGGCTAAAGGTTTGGGTGTGGTGGAGGTAGAGGTAGTAGTGGAGATTTTTGGTGTTTGTTTAGGAGGATAGGATGGTGGTGGAGTTTGTTTTGGAGTGGACAGTGTTTTATATTTGAATAAAATTAAGGCACCAGAAAATGGATGTGGTTTCTTGGTGGTAGTTTGTGGAGGTTGTGGTGTTGGTGGTTTGGTAGGTGGGATTGATGGTGATGAAATAGATAAAGGAGGGGCAGTGATAGCGCCATCATTATCATACGCAACTGTTGAAACAAACTCTCAAAATTCAGTTTTGATGATAAACAAACTCTGTGAAAAGAAGCTTAAGCTAATCTGCTCATTTGTTATTCTAGCATTCCAAATTAAGTAAGTTTTAGCAAAGAAAGAAACAAAGGAACCTCTCAAGCAAGAAGACAATGGAGATTAACCCTGAGAATCTGAGAAAATTATGAGGGCATTTAAGGGACAGCAATATGGCTAGTTACATGCAACAAAGTCTCGAAGACATTTGAAGAATAAAGAAATCCAAGCTTCAGTGATTAAGTAATTGTTTGTAAACTTGCTCAGGGTGAGTAAGTTTAACAAACTTACTCTCGTGTGCAACACAAACAGGTTTCATTAACAGAGGGACAAATTAAATGCATTAAGTGATTGCATTTATTAGCACACCAAGTCATTTTTGAAGAACATTCACTGATTGCAAGAGGAAGTTGTTGCTACTGCTGCAAATGAGGAGGTTCTACAAGAGAAGTTTCTAAAAGCAGAAGTGACAGTGTGACAAGACTAACAGTTGGTAGAAAAGCAAATCTGCTTTTTGCAGTACCACTCATGACACTGCACAAAAACTTCCCAAGGTCTCCCAACGGCTCTGCAACGGCTATATTGACATAATCAGGTCTATAAATATCAGAAATGGAAGACTGGAAAGATTGAGAGAGCTAGCATCAACTGTTGCATCAATTCAAATTGTCAAACCAACTGCCTCTCAACTTACTCAAGTACACTCTGCAGAATTTGTGTGGGGATATTTTAATGTACCTCTTTGCTTGTAAACACAATGTCTTAGATTATATTTTCCATCTGTGTAATCAAGCCCAAACACCCCAAAATACTTTATCCTTTTATCTGTTTGGTCTTAGTTGAATCCTATCAAGCTACCTAGGTTGGTAAGTGTTGGTAAGGAGTTTTTCTAAAGAGGATAGGTCAGAAACTGGACTAAGTTTCTGTGTTAGAACAGCTTTAAGAGGCTGAAGAAAAGAATACTTTTGTAAGGCCAAGATGTGATCATAAGTGTTGTAACTATTTGGGAAATAGCGGAAATACTCACAGGAGTGAGAAGTGAATGTAACCTAAGGTTTGGGGTGAACCACTATACATCTTGTGTTATTTCTCTTTACTCATCTTTATTATATCACTTGTGACACTTCACACACTTCACTTAAAATCAAAGAATCTGTTTCATTGAAAAGGCTGCAGAATCATATTTTACAGAATGCCTAAATCATTGCATGTGGTTCTGTTTATCTGCATTTAATTTACTTAACACCTTGTATTAGTGATTCAGTAACTTGAGTAAGTTTATCTGCTGCATTACAAACTTACTCAACTCCAAGAATAGTCTTGAGAGCAAGTTAAATTGATTTAAGTCCAGGATTTTTAACAGGTCACAATTCAAACACTCCTTTCTTGTGACAACTATTCACTACAACAACAGAATCATCAGTGGTAAAGTCAAGTACCTTTGCCTTCTCAGAGGTCTTGACTAGTCTCCTATGCTTGTGT
Organism: Calophaca sinica; assembly: GCA_037113605.1. Lineage (NCBI taxonomy): Eukaryota > Viridiplantae > Streptophyta > Magnoliopsida > Fabales > Fabaceae > Calophaca > Calophaca sinica. The sequence continues at coordinate 93,294,654 of CM073736.1, forward strand.
TGTTTTTTGTGGAATCACAGTATGAGGTGGAGCAGGAGTTTGCTTCTATGGACCAGATGCAAAAGTTTGTTGAACAACTTCTGCTTTCCTCTTTTCCATGATTCTCCTGAGAGGACCCTTGCCTTCATCATCGTCTGATTCAACTTTTGTGACTTGTGAAGGAGGCACCTTCTGCTTCTTGCTTCTGGTTGACGTGGCCAGATGCTCAACAGGTCTCTTCACACCAGAGGCAAGCTTTCTTGGTGAGCTTCTGGTGGTTTTCCTCTGAGGGTTAGATACAACGATTTAAGTAGAAGCTTTTTCATCAACAGCAACAGCTTCTTCTTCCTCTTCTTCCTTGATTTTGTGAATCAATTGAGAAGAACACAAACCCATTCTAACTAGGTTTTGTTTCCCAAAAACATCAGCAACACATATAGCCTTCTTTCCAAGATACTTTTCTTTTTCTTCTCCCTTCAAAGTTTCCAACTTTTCCACAATCTTTTATTTCCTCTTGAGTTCAGAGACGAGAACATCATAGGAAATGGTCTTGTTGACGTACTTGTCTTCAGAGTACCCAGTCCTTGAGGATGCAACAGTATTCCTCAGGGTGTTCATTATCAATCTTGGCAAATTGATTTTAGTTCCAGCCCTAAAGTGCCTCATGATGAATTTCTAGTCACGTTCACAATGTCAGTTGAATTGGCCTTCAAAATAACACAATTTGTAATCAGTTTGTGAAGAACTCTGTAGTGGCTCTTCAAATAAACAGTGTTTAAAGGCTTTTTCAAAGCCTTGAGTGCATGATAGTTCTCGAATAGTTCTTCATCTACAGCTTGTGGACCTCCAAATAGAGTTTCCCAGCATTCAGAAAGATTTAATCCTTCATTAGGGCATCGAATGAGTTCAGCAATAATCTTGGAATTTACAACCAACTAAAACCTGTTAATATATCCCTTAAGAATGCTTCCAGTGAATAGTCTAGCAGTACCCCAGAATTCTGGAATAGCATTAAGCAGAACTTCCTTTGCTTCCCATTTAAAATATTTTCTCTAGCCCATGCGAGTTAATCCTTCTATGAAATCAAACTCAAACTTAGCCAAGTGGTGGAGGTCGACTATATTCTCAATGAGAACCTTTCCATCGGTCATGGTGTTGAACATAGTAGTGATCTCATACACCGAGAATGCCATTGAAGCAGGGTGAAAGCTTACAGGGGAAGTTTTAGGATTTTCAGAGAGAAAGAGAGCAGTTTGCACAAAATAGAGGGAAGGTACAGTACGAAGGTAGTGGTGTAATGGGAAAGGTAACGGGAAAGTTTTGAACAAAATATTACAGCTTTTTTTTTTGTAAAACGGTTTCAATTTTTCAAAGAATAAAGATAAATAAAAAATAGAATAAAATAAAAAGATTCCTTCATTAAATGCACAGTTGCCAGAAAGAAAAGTTATGTAGTAAAAACTTTATTGAAAATGTAAAAACAATAATGACTCAGTAAGTTAAGAAGGGACGCTTCAGTACGCACGTATTTGACACGTGTGTGACCAGATGCTAGCACATATTCATCAGATGCTGAATGATGCAAAGTGAGTGACACGTAAGACGCTTACTTCATCAAGATGTTGAGATTCTACCAGATGCAAACAATAAGATGCATGATGCACAAGATGCTGAGATTTACTAATCATTCTTTTATAAGATGAAATTTCAAGTTTCTTCTTATAAAATTAAATCTATCTTCAGCAAGGGTTTTGTGAAAATATCAGCCCACTGGTGATCAGTGTCAACAAATTTTATTTCAAGTACTCCCTTCTGAACATAGTCTCTTATAAAATGATGCTTAATCTCAATATGCTTTGCTCGTGAATACAATATAGGATTTTTTGTAAGATATATGGCAAAGGTATTATCACAAAACATAGGGATGTTACTCTCTTAGATAAGATAGCCTTCAAGTTGATATTTCATCCACAAAAGTTGAGAACTACAACCTACTACTGAGATGTATTCAGCTTCTACTGTTGAGAGTGCAATGGTGCTTTGTCTTTTACTTGACCAAGACACAAGATTTGCTCCAAGAAATTGGCAGCCTCCACTTGTGCTCTTTCTTTCAATGCGGTCTCCAGTAAAATCAGCATCACAGAAACCTACTAACTTGTAATCTTTTGATCTCTTATAAAGCAAACTAAGATTAGTAGTTCCTTGTAAATATCTAAAAATTCTTTTTACATCACTCAAGTGTGATTTTCTTAGATCAGATTGAAATCTAGCACATAGGCAGACGCTGAACATAATATCAGGTCTTAAAGCAGTAAGATAGAGTAGAGAGCCAATCATACCTTTGTAGAGCTTCTGGTCTACCTTCTTACCATTTTCATCTTTGCATAAGACGCAGGTGGGATGCATGGGAGTGCACATTGGCTTACAATCAACCATTTTAAGCTTCTTGAGCAAATCCTTGATATAATTGCTTTGATGGATGTAAATACCATCATTGCATTGCTTGATTTGAATCCCAAGGAAGAATTTTAATTCTCCCATCATGCCCATCTCAAATTCAGCCTGCATTAACTTAGAAAATTCTTTGCAAAGGCTTTCATCAGTAGCTCCAAAGATAATGTCATTAACATATATTTGAACTAGTATAAAGTGCTTGTTTAAAGTTTTTCTAAACAGAGTAGTGTCCACTCGACCTCTTGTAAAACCATTTTCCATTAAAAATGAACTTAGTCTATCATAACAAGCTCTTGGAGCTTGCTTAAGACCATGTAGTGTCTTTTTAAGTTTGAAGACATGTTCTGGAAATTCAATATCTTCAAAACCAGGAGGTTGTTTCACATAGACTTCCTTAGTTATGAAACCATTCAAGAAAGCACTTTTGACATCCATTTGATAAAGAATTATCTCATGGTGTGCAGCAAATGAAAGTAAAATACGAATAGCCTCTAACCTTGCAACAGGTGCAAAGTGTTGGAACCTAAACGATTGAGAAGTTTAGACCCTCATTAATTTTGATGAACTGAACTCAGCGTCCGACACATTCTTTTAGAAAGCATTTCTATATTGAGCTTAATTTTTTATCCTCTCTGTGAGAGTTATTTTTGCTTGTATTCAACTTACTTGTAAAAGTTGTTTTGGCCTAGTTAAGGCTGTTCCCTCAAAGGCTCGAATGTACTGAGTCGTTTTGAGAAGTTGAGAGTATTGTCAAGGTTGTGACAGTAGAATACTCTTAAGGTTTTGTAATCAGTTGATTATAGTGGAAAATCCATCAGGAACAAAAGGACTAGACGTAGCTACCAGTTTGGTAGTGAACTAGTATAAATCTCTGTGTCTCTTGCTTTACTGCTTTCTATTTATCTTTATCTTGCTCTGTTAAAAACAAGTTTTCACAAACTGCTTTTCCAGCGTCCGGTTCATTTCCAGCATCCGTTTAACAAACTGTTTTGAAAAACCTGTGTTCTAACTGCTTTTAACTTAAAGTTAAGGAAAAGTTTTCAACACAATTCAACCCCCCTTCTTGTGTTCACGTTCAGTTGGTACCAGAGCTCGGCCTCTTGGTTGAGCACTTAACAGTGTTAAGAGTAAAGATCCTACTGTGAACATGTCTGCTGAAGGTGGTCATATGAACCGTCCTCCTCTATTCAATGGAGAAAAAATTGATTACTGGAAAGATAAGATGAAAGCATTCCTTGAGGCACAAAATCTTGATTTGTGGGATATAGTTGAAAGTGGATACATTTCTCCCGCTAATGCCCTTTGTGTTGCAACACCTAGGGAAAACTGTGGTGATGATCGTAAAAGAGATATCAAACCAATCGGAGTTAGATTTATTCTCATCTGTGCTATGACAGAAAGAGAATATGATAAATGTGGTAAGTTTGATACTGCCAAAGAAATTTGGGATTCTCTTGTTTTGTCTTATGAGGGTTCTGCCCAAGTAAGAGAAACAAAGGCTAGCATGATGGTTCGCCAGTATGAGCTATTCAAAATGGAAGATGGAGAAAACATTGAAACTATGTTTGGAAGGTTCCAAACACTTGTTCATGGGTTGCAGGCCCTTGGAAAAAGTTATACTACACCTGACCATGTGAGAAAGATCTTGAGAAGTTTGACTAAGCAGTGGAGACCCAAAGTCACTGCTATTCAAGAAGCTAAAGATCTAAATGTCCTTCGGCTTGAAGATCTTATGAGTTCTTTGAAAGCTCATGAACTTGAGCTAAATGAAGAAGAACCTACCAAGAAGAGTAAGTCTATTGCTTTAAGAGTTAATCAACATAAACCTAGTACTTCTAAAGCTTTTCAGGCTGAAGAAGAAGAATCAGATGATGAAGCTTCAGAAGGAGATTATGATGGATCAGATGATGAGCTAGCTTTCATATCTAAGAAGATCCAGAGAATGTGGAAGAAGAGAAACTTTAGAAGGAGGTTTCAGAAGAAAGACACAAAGGACAAGAAGGAAAGCAAAGACAAGGATAAAGCCCAAGTCATTTGCTATGAATGTAAGAAGCCTGGACATTTCAAGTTCGAGTGTCCTAATCTTAAGGAAAAGCCCACAAGAAGCTCCTTCAAGAAAAAGAAGAAAGGTCTCATGGCAACATGGGAAGATCTTGACTTATCCTCCTCTGAGGAAGATAAAGAAGAAGAAGCTCACATTGCCCTCATGGCGCATAATCGATCTTGATTCAGAAGAAGAAGTTGAAGAGGTAATAATATATGACTCTTATTCTGAACTTCAACTTGTATTTGATGATATGTTAAAGGATTCTGCCACTCTCTCTATTGAGTATAAGAATTTGAAAAAGAAATTTTCAAAACTATCACAAGATTTTCATTCTTTACACAATGAAAACTCTGTACTCAATGAAGAGAACCAGAAGCTAAAAACTGAAAATCAGCGTCTGGTGGATAACCAGCGTCTGGAAGCCAACAAGAAACCGTGTCGAGAGCTCTCAAGTCAAAAGCTCTGTAGTTACAGGCAATCCTAACTGCAAATCAAATGACTATGAACATGCTTTTCAAAAGTTTCTTGCAGAGAGTGTAACTCGAAGCAAGCAAGCTTCTATGATTTGGGGTGTCACTAAAACGACAACTCATGGTCTTGGTTATATATCAGATGAACCTCTTTTAGAAAATGATTCAGCATCTGATAAATCCAATAATCATAGTAAATGTTTGTATTGTACTTACTGCAATAAATCTGGTCATTTGAAAAGTGTGTGTACTATGTTTACAACTAAGAAGGACAAGTATCCTTCAAGAACTAACAAGAAAGGACCCAAAAAGATATGGGTACCTAAAGATAAAATAGTCTATGTTGCAGACTTGCTTAGCAACAAAGTCAACACACCTATCTTAGTACTTAGACAGTGGATGCTCGCGTCACATGACGGGAGAAAAGCATATGTTCCAAGAACTAAGACCTAGAGAAGCTGGATTCGTTGCTTTCGAAGGAAACCAGAAAGGTAAAATAGTTGGAATTGGTCGCATAGGTAAAGACTCTCTTCCTTCTATTGATAATGTTTTATATGTTGAAGGACTGAAACATAATCTATTGAGCATAAGTCAATTGTGTGACAATGGTTTTAATGTTGTCTTTACAGAAAATGGATGTTCAGTAAAAAGCATAAATGATGGATCTATATTCTTTACAGCAAAGAGGAAACAAAACATTTATAAATTTGATCTTTCTGAACTTGCAAAACAAGATGTCAAGTATCTTATGTCTGTTGAAGATGAGCAATGGATTTGGCACAAAAGATTGGGTCATGCCAATTTGAGGTTAATCTCAAAATTAAACAAGCACAATCTTGTTAGAGGCTTACCAAATCTTAAGTTCCAATCTGATGCCCTGTGTGAGGCTTGTCAAAGAGGAAAACAAGTTAAAACTTCATTTCATTTAAAAAATGTTGTTTCGACCTCTAGACCACTTGAACTTCTACATCTTGATCTTTTTGGTCCCACAAGGACAGCCTCTTTAACTAGAAAGAAATATGGATTAGTCATTGTTGATGATTTTACTAGATGGACATGGGTTAAATTCTTTGCCCACAAGGATGAGTCTTTTAAGGTATTTACTGTATTCTGCAAATCAGTTCAAAATGAAAAAGGCATCTATATTTCTTCTATTAGAAGTGATCATGGGGGAGAATTTGAAAAGGAAAACTTTCAAAAAATTTGTGAAGAAAATGGCATCTCCCACAATTTCTCCTCTCCTAGAACACCTCAACAAAATGGTGTTGTAGAAAGGAAAAATAGGTCTCTTCAGGAAATGGCCAGGACCATGATCAACGAAGCTGATATTGCGAAACATTTTTGGCGTAAGCGATAAACACAGCTTGTTATATTCAAAATAGAATTCTTATAAGACCTATTTTGAATAAGACTCCTTATGAATTATGGAAAGGAAGAAAACCAAACATTTCTTACTTTCATCCGTTTGGTTGTAGTTGTTATATTTTGAATACTAAAGATCAGCTTGGTAAGTTTGATACCAAGGCTGACAAAGGAATCTTTTTGGGATACTCTGAAAGATCTAAAGCTTTTAGAATATACAACAAAGAAACTTTGACAGTTGAAGAGTCCATTCATGTCAAGTTTGATGATAAGAAGCCTGATACTGCTATGGTAGAGCTAGATGAGTTATTTTCATATTTAAACCTCGGTGACAAGTCAGACGGTGAACGTGCATCTTCATCATCCGGTGGTGACCAGACGAAGAATCCTACTCAAGCTGAAGCTGAAGCAAGAAAAAGCTGGAAGTACAAAACCAATCATCCAAAAGATCAAATCATAGGAGCACCTGGTGATAAAGTACGAACCAGATCCTCTTTCAAGGAGCATGCTGATTTTGCACTTCTCTCTGAAATGGAACCTAAGACGATTGATCAAGCATTGGAAGATGAAGGGTGGATTCTAGCAATGCAAGATGAGGTAAATCAGTTCCAAAGAAATGATATGGAAGCTAGTCACTCTACCAGAAGATAAGCAAGCTATTGGTACTAAATGGGTATTTAGAAATAAGCTTGATGAAGATGGTAAAGTTCTGAGAAATAAAGCAAGGTTAGTTGCTCAAGGGTACTCACAAGAAGAAGGTATTGATTTCACTGAAACTTTTGCACCTGTTGCAAGACTAGAAGCTAGTCGCATTTTACTTTCATTTGCAGCACATCATAAGATAACACTATATCAAATAGATGTGAAAAGTGCTTTTCTAAATGGTTTTATAACTGAGGAAGTTTATGTTAAATAACCTCCTGGTTTTGAAGATATTGAATTTCCAGAACATGTTTTTAAACTTAAAAAGGCTCTATATGGTCTTAAGCAAGCTCCCAGAGCATGGTATGATAGACTAAGTTCCTTTTTAATGGAAAAAGGATTTACAAGAGGTTTAGTTGACACTACTCTTTTCAGAAAATCCTCTAACAAGCATTTCATACTTGTTCAAATCTATGTTGATGATATTATTTTTGGAGCCACTAATGAAAGCCTTTGCAAAGAATTTTCTAAGCTTATGCAGGCTGAATTTGAGATGAGCATGATGGGAGAATTAAAGTTTTTCCTTGGAATACAAATCAAGCAATGCAGTGATGGTATCTATATACATCAAAGCAAATATATCAAAGAATTATTGAAGAAATTCAAGATGCTGGATTGCAAGCCTATGTGTACACCTATGCATCCTACCTGCACTCTTAGTAAAGATGAAATTGGAAAGAAGGTAGATCAGAAAATGTACAGAGGTATGATTGGATCTCTACTTTATCTTACGGCTTCAAGACCTGACATTATGTTCAGCGTCTGCCTGTGTGCTAGATTTCAATCAGATCCTAGATAATCACACCTGAGTGCTGTTAAAAGAATATTTAGATATTTGCAAGGAACTACTAATCTTGGTTTGCTTTATAAGAAATCAAAAGATTACAAATTAGTAGGTTTCTGTGATGCTGACTTTGCTAGATACCGAATTGAAAGAAAAAGCACAAGTGGAGGCTGCCAGTTCCTTGGAGCTAATCTTGTGTCTTGGTCAAGCAAAAGACAAAACACTATTGCACTCCCAACAGCTGAAGCTGAATACATCTCAGCAGCAAGTTGCAGTTCTCAACTTCTATGGATGAAGTATCAACTTGAAGACTACTTGATAAAATAGAGTAACATTCCTATCTTCTGTGACAATACTTCTGCAATCCGTCTTACTAAAAATCTCATATTGCATTCTAGAGCAAAGCACATTGAGATTAAACATCATTTTATAAGAGACTATGTTCAGAAGGGGACACTTGAAATCAAATTTGTAGACACTGATCACCAGTGGGCTGACATTCTTACAAAACCCCTTGCTGAAGATAGATTCAATTTTATAAGAAGAAATTTAAATTTCCATCTTATAAAAGAATGATTAATCTCAGCGTCTTATGATAGATATAATCTCAGCATCTGATATGACATAAGCATGTATGTGTATAAGCATCTTATTTGTCATATGCATCATAACTCATCGTCTGGTGAATCGGTTGCGTGTGTCCGAGCACACCCACACGTGTCACACGTGTTAAGGACATAAGCGTCTCATCATATCTACTGAGTCATAATTGTTTATGTCTTTCAATAAAATCTTTTTCTTGATTTTACTTTTCTTTTGGCGTCTGCATTTAATGAAAAGGCAAATCTTTATTTTATTTTCTTTTTAATTTAATTTTTATGTGGAAATACGAAGCGATATCTTGAAAAAAGGACTGTATCATTCTTTATTAACTTTCCCACTACTCCACATTTTTCGCTCCATCACTTCACTCTTCGTTTTCTGCAAAACCGTGCTCTTTCTTTCTCTTTCTCTCTCTCTCTCTCTGTGTGTTTCCGAACCCTAAAACCTCCATCACCTTCTCTTCAATTGTTACAATGGCCGACAGAAAGGTTGGACAATATACTGCTGCCTTCGATGTCTTCTCTGAGGCAAAACTTCTGAATGAGAACCGGGTTGATTTCGAGAACTTCAAGCTATACGGTTTTGATTTTGAGGAAGGTCTTGAGAAATCGATCGAAAAACTACTTCATCCGGGAACCGATTGATGTCTTGAGCTACGCTATTAAGGAATTCTGGGAGTGCATACTTACTTAGGAAATCATAGAAGGTCACATCGAGGATTCAAACTACGCTTCACTATCAACTCTATTGCTCAGACAATCAAGTGTCCGTGTGAAGGAATCAGTTACCATGCAAACTGGGCTGATGCTTACAGAGGACTTGAAAAAGTCAATGAAGCTCTGTTTGAGAACTACCGTGAACTGAAAAAGAAGAACATCACTCCCACGGCTAAAGACTTGAAAAGCCACTACCGAGTACTGCACAAAATCATCGCCAAGAGCGTGATTCAAGGTCGCTCAGCGACATAGTGAACTACGAGCAAAAGTTCATTATGAGGAACTACATGGATGGGAAGAAAATCAATCGCGAGGTTGATTATCAACAATCTGATAAATGCCCTTGTCTTCTCAAGGAAGAATGTTGATAAGAAGAATATCGTCAAGATAATCCCATATGGAGTTCTTCTCTCCATTATGATGATCAAAGACGGCATTGTAAGGAAGCTGACTCACTCTATCAACACAGAGGAAAAGGAAAAATACTTTGGTATTGGTGCTGTTGTTCGTCCAGAAGTCTTTGGAGTCAACAGTTTGGTCAGATGCGACTTATTCCAGGCTCCATGATCAAGAAGGTGAAAATAGAGCAACAGAAAGGAGAAGCTGAAAAGAAAACCACCAGAAGCTCAATGACTGGTGTGAAAAGACCTGCTGTGTCTCCTTCAAGGGAGACCAGAAGAACAAAGCGTAAGGTGGCACTGCACTCATCGTTGAAGAAACAGAAGATGAGGATAGAATTCCCATCAGAAAGGTCTTGGAGAAACAGTTTAGACCAGCAGCTGAAAAGGATGCTTCAGCGTCCGGTCAAGGGAAGTAAATCCCTTCTCCTCCTCCTGCTGTTGTTGTAACCAGAGGGTCGAAAAGAAGGTTGGTCAAGTCATCAGAAGTTAACCCAGAGGTACTTGATTTTACTGCTGATGAATCAGTATTTGTGTTTGATGCTCATGATGTTATTCCTGCACCACCTTTGTCTGTTTCACAACCACAAACACAAACCAGGAAAACCAGAATGAGCCTCCAACAAACCTCAACCCTCTCTAAACCTACCCAACCATTATCCACTACACTCAACCTTGACCTACCACAAAGTTCTTCAAATACTTCACTTACTATATATATTTCCAAACTTCACTCTCATCCCTTTAATCTATTATTCAAAATACCTCCCATTAATCCCTTCAAACCCTACACACCTAAAACCTACAAAATCACCAAAACCACTCGCACCTTACTCACCATTAGCCACAAACCTACAGACGCTGGTGGAAGGAAGAATGTCTCATACAAACCACGGTTTGTTAAGTATGAGATATATCACAAGATCTACAATCGTCCCTCCACATGGCATTTGGAAACCTTCACCTCCTGGAGTCGCCAGATTGGAGATTGCCTCTCGATAAGTGCTACCTTCAAGGATGGAGAAGACCACTTTCAGATGTCATTTAAAGGAAGATTGAGACCAAAGATCCGTAGCAGAGCAATTCCCTTCTCTGTTGATCTTCCTAGATCCTTACCACAAGTCGAACCGCTCACATTGGAAGAATACGGAAGGTGGATCACGGATGAAGAAGTCGCCTTCATGGCACACTGCCTTGAGATGAAGAAGATTGAAATGTCAGACAAGACAGTGATCCTTCTTCTCAGACAAGAAAGATTGTACCCAGACGCACAAAGGTGGCTACCTTGGTCTATCCCCTGGGAAAAGGAAAGAACCTCGCCTCAGGCAAGCACCATTCAAAGAAGATCGGGCTCAAGGAGTATGAGAAGGCTCCTAAAAAGTACAACCTTAAGGAATTCTCTAAGCTTCCGATTGCCAAGATCTCTGAGGATCATGCCAGAAGGTTTTACCTGAATTCTCTGAAGGAAGATGAATGGAGAACTGGCTCCTCAAACTGCTGCAATGCCGAGAAGGCCACTATTCCAACAATTGGCACAATCAGCAGAATTACTGACATCAATCTTAGAACAGTCTACTTCGATGATATGTTCAGATGCTCAGTAATCAGGCCTTTCGACTGCATGAAGATATATGTCCAATGGGCTGCTATGACCAAGCACTTCGACATTGGATTTACTTGGAGTCAATGGTCTGAGTCTTGGAAAGACAAAGCCATGTTACCATGCCTCGTCCCCCTAGTGCTAGAAGAAGATGACAGGGAAAATCTGCGACGAATATACCTGGCAGAAAATGAAGCACTCTCTTTCACTTGTGAAGCATTAAGTGTCTTTATCAGAAGTATATAGGGAGAAGAAGCTGGAAATAGGTTTGATGCTTTCACTGCTGATGTAGTTCTACACAGAGAAATCATCTTCATGAATTTGCTGTATCCAGAAGATGTGAAGTATAAATGGGAAATTCAAACAGAATCTGAGCTCAGAAAACTTGGAAATCTCATCAAATGGTTTATACCAAATGATGCATTTTTTCTAAGAACTCAATGGAAGAAGGAATTGAGACTGACGCTATCCAACTGGGTGCTAGCAGAGCATCAGAAGATGAAACCTGCACCGTGCGAAGTTGGACCCTCTACTTCTACTCCTGCAATGAGATGGTCACTATTCCCAAAGCGAGTTTGAAGAAATGAAGGCCACAAACATAAAAGTCACTCACCGAGACTGCTGCAAATTACTATATGAACGTCTCAACATCCCTCCTCCACCTCTTCCAAACCCTTGAATTTATTTATTTTTGTGTGATATAGACTATTTCTTTGTTTTTTTGATACACTTATATATATACACTAATTTTGCTCTGATTATCTGTTAATATATACCTACATCTGACTTATATTCAAATTTTTCTAAGTCTTATTTTGACTATGATGTGTTTTTACACTCTTTTTGTCTGATGACAAAAGGGGGAGTAAAAGAAAGGTATGATGAACACGTGAAAATCTGACTAACTCACCGTCCGATGGATACACTGGAACTGAAGTATCATGCATAGCATTTCATACATAGCATTTACTATGATTATTTGTTAATGCGCTAATATTCATTGATCTAGTGCTCTTATAATGATCAATAAATTTGGTACAATTTGAATAAATCAATCTTTTTTATCAGCATCCAATCTTACTATGATACATCTACGTATTTTTTTTTTGTGATCACTTAATTGAATTTGTTTATCAACTATCGCCTTAATACTAGAATTATCTTATATATCAAAATTGTTAAATTCAGGGGGAGACCCTTGATGTCATTTTGAAACTAAATTGTTCATCGACCTTAGATATTTGTCATCATCAAAAAGGGGGAGATTGTTGGAACCTAAACGATTGAGAAGTTTAGACCCTCATTAATTTTGATGATAACAAAATATTCACAAGAGAACAATTTATGTTCTAACAATTCTTGAAGTGTGCAGATACTAATATTACATATATTTCTAAGCCACTTAAACAAGAAGGAAGAAGCTCTCAATAGAAGGATACACTCCATGTGTCAGCATCCGGCTCATCCTAGTATATTGTCCTCGTGAGCATCTGGAATTAACTTCTTGTGACACTAGTCTTATCCATTTGCTATGAGCGTCCGATCTTCCGTTCTGAGCAAGCGTCCGAACTTCATTATAAATCACGTGTTGGTCACGTAGTTGCTCTTCCTCTCAGAAGTTTCTGGAACGGATTTCGAATTTGATCTTGTGCGCTAAAATTGTTGTACGAGGTATCAAAGGTGACACCTTTAGCTAAAAGACAAAAATCGTACAAGCAATTGTGAAAAGCAAGGTAGTACGAAAACGGTAATGTGTACTACTGAGATATTCTCTGGAAAGGAAGAAAGAGACAGCTTTTTGAAATCACCTCACTCAATGGAAAGGAGCCATTTTTACTGTAACGGTAATATCCTTTATAACTCCTATAAATACCCCAAGGTATCCATTGAAGAAACTGCCAAAACTCTACAAGAGAATATTGCTTCATTTACTGAGAACAAGCATTGTTGCTATACACTACAAAGAGTCAATACTCTGAAAGCACTGCTTCTGTGAGCAATCAAGTTTCGAGCCAAGTCTCTGGACTATAAGAACTGAACTCAGCGTCCGACACATTCTTTTAGAAAGCATTTCTATATTGAGCTTAATTTTTTATCCTCTCTGTGAGAGTTATTTTTGCTTGTATTCAACTTACTTGTAAAAGTTGTTTTGGCCTAGTTAAGGCTGTTCCCTCAAAGGCTCGAATGTACTGAGTCGTTTTGAGAAGTTGAGAGTATTGTCAAGGTTGTGACAGTAGAATACTCTTAAGGTTTTGTAATCAGTTGATTATAGTGGAAAATCCTTCGGGAACAAAGGTCGGGAACAAAGGGACTAGACGTAGCTACCAGTTTGGTAGTGAACTAGTATAAATCTCTGTGTCTCTTGCTTTACTGCTTTCTATTTATCTTTATCTTGCTCTGTTAAAAACAAGTTTTCACAAACTGCTTTTCCAGCGTCCGGTTCATTTCCAGCATCCGTTTAACAAACTGTTTTGAAAAACCTGTGTTCTAACTGCTTTTAACTTAAAGTTAAGGAAAAGTTTTCAACACAATTCAACCCCCCCTTCTTGTGTTCACGTTCACAAAGGTTTCAGTGAAGTCTATACCTTCTTCTTGTGAATACCCTTGAGCAACTAACCTTGCTCTATTCCTTACTACCTTACCATCTTCATGAAGCTTATTGCGAAATACCCAGTTTGTGTCAAGAGCTTGTTTATCTTCTAGTAGATTAACTAGCTTCCAAACATCATTGCGTTGAAATTGATTCAATTCTTCTTGCATGGCTAAAATCTAACCTTCATCTTCCAATACTTCATCAATCGTCTTAGGTTTCATCTCAGAGATAGTGCAAGATCTGCATGCTCCTTGAAAGAGGATCATGTTCTCACTTTGTCTCCAGGTTCTCCTATGATTTAATCTTTTGGATGATGGGTTTTGAATTTCCAACTTCTTCTGGCTTCAGCTTCTAGTTGAACTGAAGCCTGTGTCTGGTGATCACCACCAGATGCTGGATTTGCAGTTTCATCATTTGTTCCTCCAAGGTCTAAACTTGAAAATAACTCATCTAGCTCTGACATTTTAGTGTCAGGCTTCTAGTCATCAAACTTGACATGAATAGATTCTTCAACTATCATGGATTCTTTATTATATACTCTAAAAGCTTTTGATCTTTCAGAGTATCCCAAAAAGATACCTTTGTCAGCCTTTGGAATCAAACTTACCAAGTTGATCCTTAGTATTTAAAATATAACATATACATCCAAAGGGGTGAAAATATGAAATGTTGGGTTTTCTACCCTTCCACAGTTCATATGGAGTCTTTTTCAAAATAGGTCTTATGTATACTCTATTTTGAATATAGCAAGCTGTGTTTACTGCTTCTGCCCAAAAATGTTTTGCAATGTCAGCTTCATTGATCATGGTCTTGGCCATCTCTTGGAAGGACCTATTTTTCCTTTCTACAACGCCATTTTGTTGTGGTGTTCTAGGAGAGGAGAAATTGTGAGAGATACCATTTTCTTCACAAAATTTTTGAAAGTTTTCATTTTCAAATTCTCCCTCATGATCACTTCTAATAGAAGAAATACGAATACCTTTTTCATTTTGAACAGTTTTACAGAAAACAATGAACACTTTGAAAGACTCATCCTTATGGGCAAGGAATCTAACCCATATCCATCTAGTATAGTCGTCTACAATGACCAACCCATATTTCTTTCCTATCAAAGAGGTTGTTCTTGTAGGACCAAAAAGATCAAGATGCAGAAGTTCAAGTGGTCTAGAGGTTGAAACAACATTTTTTGAATGAAAAAAGTTTTAACTTGTTTTCCTCTTTGACATGCCTCACATAGAGCATCAGATTGGTATCTAAGATTTGGCAAGCCTCTAACAAGACCATGCTTGTTTAACTTTGAGATTAATCTCAAGCTGGCATGACCTAATATTTTATGCCAAGTCCATTGCTCATCATCGACTGACATAAGACACTTGACACCTTATTTTGAAAGTTCAGAAAGATCAACTTTGTAAAGATTTTGCTTCCTCTTTGCAGTAAAGAATACAGAGCCATCTTTCTTACTTTTTACTACACAACCTTTTTCTGTAAAGATGACATCATAACCACTGCCACATAATTGATTTATACTGAGTAGGTTAGGCTTTAGGCCTTCAACATAAAGAACATTATCCATTGAGGGAAGAGAGTCTTTACCAATGCGACCAATTCCAACTATTTTACCTTTTTAGTTTCCACCGAAACCAACAAATCCATCATCTCTAAGTCTTAGCTCTTGAAACATATGTTTTTCTCCCGTCATGTGACGCGAGCATCCATTGTCTAAGTACCAAGGCTGGTGTGTTGACTTTGTTGCAAAGCATATCCGCAACATAAACTATTTTATCTTTAGTACCCAAATTTTCTTGGGTCCTTTCTTGTTAATTAGTTCTAGAAGGATACTTGTCCTTCTTAATTTTGAAAGCAGTACATGCACTTTTCAAATGACCATGTTTATTGCAGTGTGTGCAACGCAAGCTTTCACTATGGTCATTGGTTTCATCAGATGATAGATTTTCATTTTGTAAAGTGGGTTCATCTGGTTTGTATCCAAGACCTTGAGTTGTCGTTTTACTGACACCCCAAATCATTGAAGCTTGTTTGCTACGAGTTACACTCTCAGCAAGAAACTTTTGAAAAGCACATTCATATTCATTTGATTTGCATTTAGGATTACCTCTGCTTGAGAGCTTTCAGCTACCAGACGCTGATTTTCAACTTTCAGCTTCTCGTTCTCTTCATTGAGTTTTGAGTTTTCATTGTTCAAAATTTGAAATTCTTTTGATAATTTTGAAAACTTCTTTTTCAAAGCTTTGTACTCAATGGAGAGAGTGGAGGAATCCTTAAGAAGTTCATCAAATGCATTTTGAAGTTCAAAATAGGAATCATATATTACCTCTTCAGTTTCTTCTTCAGAATCTGATTCTGTGTTTGCCATGAGAGCAACATTTGCCTCTTCTTCATCCTCATTATCTTCAAAGGAAGATGAGTCCAGGTCTTCTTATGTTGTCATGAGACCCTTCTTCTTTCCCTTGAAGGTACTCTTCTTAAGCTTCCCCTTGAGATATGGACACTCAGATTTGAAATGCCCTGGCGTTTTGCACTCATAACAAATGATTTGACTCTTGTCTTTGCTTTCCTTCTTATCCTTCAAACCTTTCTTTTGGAACTGTCTCCTGAAGTTCCCTTTCCTTTTCCACATGCGTTGGATCTTCCTTGTTATAAATGAGAGCTCATCATCTGATCCTTCACTATCATTTTTTGAAGCTTCATCTTCTGATTCTTCTTCAGCCTGAAGGGCTTTAGAAGAACTTGCTTTGTGTTTGTTAACGTTCAAAGCAATAGATTTACTTTTCTTCACGAGTTCCTCTTCATTTAGCTCAAGTTCATAAGCTTTTAGAGAGCTTAGAAGATCTTCAAGATGTAGAGTGTTGAGATCTTTAGCTTCTTGTATAGCAGTGACTTTGGGTATCCACTGCTTAGTTAAACTTCTCAGGATCTTTCTCACATGATCAGGCATTGTATAGCTTTTTTCGGGGCCTTTTAACCCATGAACAAGAGTTTGGAATCTTCCAAACATTGTCTCAATGTTTTCACCTTCTTCCATCTTGAATAGCTCATATTGGCGAACCAAGATGCTAGCCTTTGTTTCTCTGACTTGGGCAGAGCCTTCATAAGACAAAATAAGGGAATCCCAGATTTTCTTGGCAGTCTCAAATTTACCACATTTCTCATATTCTTTTTCTGCCATAGCACAGATAAGAATATATCTATCTTCTTGATTCAGCAGATATCTCTTTTTATGGTCATCATTCCAGTCTTCTCTAGGCAAGAGAGCACCAGTAGCAGTAGTGGGAATGATATACCCATTTTCAACCATATCCCACAACTCTATTTGTTGAGATTTAAAGAATGATTTGATCTTATCCTTCCAGTAATCAAATTTTACTCTAGCAAATAGAGGAGCGCGATTCATGTGGCCACCTTCTGTAGACATGTTTGTAAAGATAGGATCTTTTCCTCTCACACTGTTAACTGCTCAACCAAGAGGCCAAGCTCTGGTACCAACTGAACGTGAACACAAGAAGGGGGTTGAATTGTGTTGAAAACTTTTCACAAACTTTAAGTTAAAACACACTTGAAAAAAAAATTCTTTTGAAAACGTTTTATAACCGGATGCTGAAAGGGTACCGGACACTGAAATGAAAACAGTAAAAGCTTGTTTTTCTTGCAAGACAGAAGTAAAGATAAAGCAATAGAGAAAGACACAAAAAGATTTATACTAGTTCACCAGTCACCACTAACTAGGTAACTACATCTAGTCCCTTCATTCCTGAAGGATTTTCCACTATAATCACACTGACTACAATTTCCTTAAGAGTATTCTACTGCCACAAACTTGACAATACTCTTAACTTCTTAAAACGACTCAGTACGGTCGAGCCTTTGAGGAAACAGCCTATTACAAGGCAATACAAGTTTTACAAAGAAGTTTTGAATACAATCAAATAACTCTCAACAAGAGAGGATGAAAAGCTTAGCACAAGAATATAACTTTCTAAAAGAAAGAATAAGACGCTAAAAGTTCGGGTTCTGGTTCTCAGAGATCATGGCACAGAATTGTAGGTTGACCACTTGTAATGAAATTCTGTAACCTTCTTCAATGAAGAGCTTGGAGTATTTATAGACTTCTTCAAGAATGTTACTGTTGCAGGAAAACAATCAGCTCCAAATCATTGAGTGAGATAATTTGAAAATATCCTTTATTCATTTTTCAGAGAATATCATAATAGTACACTTTATGACCGTTTGTACTATTTGATTTTCCAATCATTTGTAGTTTGGCACAATTTGAAAAGCGTACGAACTTTGTCTTTTTCCCAAAGGTGTCACCATTAATTCCTCGTACCATAGAATTGAGCACATAAATCGAATTTGAATTTATTTCAGGATATGCTGAGGCATTGAGCAGATAAGATAAGCGTGACTTGCACGTGATTTATTAAAGAGGCCAGATGCTCGCTCAAAAGCATAAGATGCTCGCTGCTATGCTTGAGTTCCACGTGTCTTAGCCTTAGATAACCGGATGCTCTCTTGATTCATATACCAGATGCTAAGGGCCAACTGGATGCAGACACAGCATATATGTATTCATCTTCTTGTAAACTTCTCCTTCTTGCTTGAGTGATGTTACAAAATATGAATGATTTTAATTCCTACACACTTGAAGACTTATTAGAAGGTAAATAGTTCTCTTATAGATACTTTGTTATCATCAAAATTATTGAGGATCTAAACTTTTTAATCGTTTAGTTTCCGATATAAATGCTCAATCTTACTCCACAGGCTAGCTTGCACCCAACATAATGTACTGACCAGACAACGACGGAACAAATGCCAAGAATTAGCCCAACTATGATCACAGGAGAGACATGAAACTGGGCAATCAACACCCTTCGATCTAGGGGTGTTCAAATCCAAACCAATCCAAAAAAAACCGCAAACCAATAAAAAAAACTGAAAACCGCAAAAAACCGATATTTTTTTGCATTTGTTTGAGCCACTTTTTCCGTCAACCGCGCAGTTCGGTCAATTTGCGGTTTGGCTTACCTAGAATCAAACCGAACCGCATGTTATTAAAAAATTAAATTCAAAGAGAATTTGAAGTAAATCCACTCTTCAAATCCACTGTTTAAATATTTACCAAACTGAAACTTAACCAAACCAAAGTAACTTTACTCTTTAAATGTTTACAAAAAAAAATTAATTCTTTAAAAAATTAACTCTAAATATGTTATTTGAAGTAATATAAATAATTAATATATAATGCTCGACAAAAAATAAAAAGCCGAATCATCCGGTCCAATCCAAACCGCATTTAACCGGATCGGATTGGTTCGGATTTTTTTAAGGAAGTCATCCAAACCAAACTAAACCGTATGTTGTTTTATTATTTGGATCGGATGACTTTTTGCTTCAAAACTGAACTAAACCGCACCGTGAACACCTCTACTTTGACCGTATGCGATCTCGTGTAGGGACGCAATCGTGCCATAATCGCCACATAAAATTTTTACTTTTCGAGGGAACGTTCAAGCTCCAAATATCGTTCCAATTACCGTGAACTCTAAGGTTGTCAGTCCGGAGCAATCGATCCCATGCAAAGAAAATAAGCAAAGCGGACCGTGTAACACGCATATTTTTATGATACGTTAGTTAACGTTATTTAGTGTATTCTGTCGTATTTACGCTATAATAAAGCAATTTCTTGTTCCCTAAGAAAGCGTATTAATTAAATCAAGATCAAATTAAATTTGAGAGTTAATATTTTATATTAATCCACGGTTTGAAAATCGTCGAAAAATTCTAACGAAGTTTCGACGCGTTTCGAATCGCCGGGCGATTTTGTCGCAGATAAAATTTTAAATGAACTCCGATTTCGATGAAAATCGAATCGTAACTTGTTGAGACTATTTTTGAATATTTGACATGATTTTTATTATTTATAGTTAAATATTTTCACGCGATGAATTAATTTCTCGTTAAATTAATTTTCGCGAGTTATCGGTAACGCGGTATTTCGTCGCCGTGTTTTAAACAACCCCCTAGACTCTAGAATTAGTGGGTAATCATGAGAGATGTGAGATTAGGTGGGTAAGACTAGATGATGTGGTTAGGTAATAGGTGTCACATAATGTGTGATTGATTTCAAAAAAAAAAATTACTTTACTTATTTTAAATTATTATCAATAATGTGCTAATTTATTTAAGTGGATAAAATGTGAACCACTCCCCATTTTTTCAGCACCATTCACGCCACCCCACCTTCTCCAACCTTCCTCTTCATCTTCATCTTCTTCTTTCTTTTCTCTTGAGCAAGAAATGGGTTCCAAGTTCCATGGCCAACAACTTCCACACCTTTGAGATTTTGGTCTTACTTCCTTCATCAAAGTTGCTCCAAATCTTCTCCTCTATCTAGTTCCTCATCCTCATCATCATCTAAAGTAAGGAAAATCAGTTTTTCCTTCCTCCATTTTTCTGTTTTGGATCGCAAATTCCCTCCCCTTTGTGTAGTTGATTTTCTTGCTTTCAAACCTTGGTTCTTATTAGGTTTTCTTCCATACTTCATTATCTATGTATCCTAACTATTTGAGTATGAGAAAAATCAA
Source organism: Calophaca sinica (assembly GCA_037113605.1). Classification (NCBI taxonomy): domain Eukaryota; kingdom Viridiplantae; phylum Streptophyta; class Magnoliopsida; order Fabales; family Fabaceae; genus Calophaca; species Calophaca sinica. The sequence continues at coordinate 93,314,970 of CM073736.1, forward strand.
TTTTTTTGGCCCCAAAACAGCCCCTTGAACAGCGCCCCACACCCCCCTTTTTGTTTGATTAATTGATTTTGCTTTCCTAGTTTTAAATAAATTGATGTCTATGTGTTGTTTGTTGGTTTGATTTGTGCAAGAGAAGATGAGACATCCTCAAACCCTCTCATTAAGCTTTAGGGTGAAAACCCTAAGTGTTAGAAAGGGGGAAAATGATGTGATTCTCTTTGAATCAAACAATTAGTGATTTGTTGTGTTAATTGTAGTTATATGATGCTTGATTGGGTTAAAAATTGTAATGAGCATGCTTAGTTTATTATTTTTGGGTTTATGTTCATTCTTGAACTAGAGAAAATGTGGGTTCTAGTTGTGGGTCATTGCCTTGAATTGTCTAATTAAATTGTTGGGGTGATTTAATTAATTTTGGAAGTTGTGTGATGCATATTAGAGTTAGAGTTTTTAGTGAGCATGAATAAGTTGTTATTTTAAGGTTTTGCCTATTCTTGAAACTATAGAAAAATTGGGTTGTGATGTATAACCTTGTGTTCAAGTGTTTAATTAAAATGTTTTAGTTAATTTCAAGGTTTTGAGATAGAGTTGCATGGATAAGTATAGGTGTAGTTTATGTTTTGTAAAACAATTGACTATGGAGGGACTAAGTTGACATGTGAAGTATGATTGGCTTGTTCTAAATTTCTAGCTTTGCTTTGAATGTGATTAAGAGTGTTTGAATAAGAGTTGAAATAGTTGCAATTTTCTTTTTGTGAAAGAGGGAATTAAAAGGGGAAAGTTATTTTGTAACTCCTCATTGGTTTTGAAAATTTACTTTGAAATGAAAATTGATTTGGAATGACTTGTCTTAGAATATTGTTTTACAATGAGGGCTTGATGTTAAATTATGTGCTTAAGTGTTAGATAACATGTTTAGAATAACTTAAGGCTAGTAAGATAGATATGCATGAGTTAGCATGATTGTAGTTTATGTCTTATGCAAAATTTGGGTTTTGAAGGATTAGAATAGTATGTAGGATTTGACCAAGTTGTTCTTTAAATTTCTAACATGATGATGACATGATTCAATATGTGTTAAATAGGAAATTGAAAATAATTTGTCTTTGAAAGGAAAAAGGGTTTAGATATGGTTATTTGAAAGAATCCTTAAAGACTCTTGTTTTTGGAAAGCATTCTAGATTATGCTTGAATTATGTTTAGCTATAGTTGTTGTTCTATTGCCTTGAAGTGTGTTTGAAATTGCATTTGGAAATAACTTGGAAGTTACCATGAATATGGAAGGAAGGCTTGTAAACATTTTTGAAAAAAAAAGAAAAAAAAAAAGAAGTAGAGGTCGTGAGGCCATAGGTATTTTTGGAAGAGAGATTTTGGTTTGTTGACTTGTTTAAAAGCTTAATTGAACATGTGTTTTGGGTCTTATAAATTTTATGTGAGTGGTTAGTAGTTATGCTTTATACTTAAGGTTTTAGCAAGTGTTTTGTATGGGTAAGTGTTAAGATTTTGAAAGTTATGAAAATTGATTAATTAAATTGTGCTTACTTTAAAACTTTCAAGTAAGTTGGCATTTTTCTAAAGTGAAGTGTTATGCGTTACCTTTCGAAAAGTGTTTGATTTAAAAACCCTATTTATTTTCTAGTAGTTAGAAGTAAATTTTTGTGGATGCTAAGTTAGAGAAAGGGTTAAATTTGAGTGCATAGGATTGTAGAATTAAGTTTTTAGAATTTCGCTAAGTCGTTTCATGTGTTAGGCTCGAATAACCCGAGACAGTGCGGTACGGAGATCGAGGAGCACGTGGACACGTAGCTTGGAGTTTGGTAAAGGCACTTCTAGACATTTGTATGTTTTATTTTTGGTATGTCCTTGTGTAAGGGCGCTTCATATTTATAATTATTGTTATATGTCCTTGTGTAAGGGCAAATTTAGATACGAATTTAATTTCAAGTATTTATGCGAAGAAGTCTGAGAACCTCAGGGTTCGAAGTGAGGGTCTTGTACCCCTTTGCTTTATTTTTTTTACGCTGAGTATATTAGTGGGCTTGTCTGCAAGTGGTTGGCAGCTGTCCCCAACCCCCCACATTTGTGTACCTCTCTGTCAACTCCATCGAGTTGCAGAGGGATGGATTCCTCGAATTGCGTGTCAAGCATGTAATGTTGTGATATGATTGAGTTATGCATTATTTAATATGAGATTGAATATATGTTGCGAATTGCGTGTTGCTTGTTGAATTGCGTTTCTTCATGCAGGATTCTGTTATTGCTTAAAATGTCGAATTGCGTTTTCTTCATGTTAAGCATGCTCTCTTTATTTGATATGCGATCAAGTAATCCTGTGTATAACTCTTTGAATATCGTATGCGGCGAGTTGTTCATCGAGTCTGAGAGCGTTGTCGAGTCGTCGAGACATTTTTGAGCTGTGAGCCAGATAACTGAGGGTGCTAGGTCCCCTTCGTTTATGGTGGATTAGCTAGGCGTCGCAGCGTTAAGAACCGGGACTACTTACCTAGGGAGAAGCGAAAGATCCCAAGGCTACAGCTGGTATGTCAGTTGAAGGATCGGCGTCTGCTTTCCAGAAAAATTGTCGAGTCGAGAGAAAATGAGTCGTGAGATGAGTCGTGAGTCGAGTCTTGAGTGAACATATGAATTGAATTTCGTGAACTATATACGTGGCTGTTGATTATTGTTTTTGTGAATTTGTTATATATGATTTGTTGAGAAGTTGACCCTTTCCCGTGGTACCTTCGATTCATGATGGCTACCCAGGTGATGGAGAAGAGTATCCCGATACCCGAGATGCAGACCTCACCGAAGATTATCTTCGACTTTCTTGACATTGAGCTGCCTACGGCTATGGAGTATGACCCTATCTCCCACCGCGTGGTCTACACGGGGGATGTTGTGCAAACCTTTAGAGAGGATGGTATGGTTGTGAGGAGGGAGGTGACTAGACGTACCGTGAGCTTTCCAATTAGGACGACGCAGATCATCGAGGCTTGGAGGGCTTCTCAGGGAGAGGAGGCTATGCCAGACTCTTCCTCGTCTCCCGAGGGATCGACTGACGTCCCTAGAGCGACGGTTCCCAGGCTTTTATCCCGCGGACGTGGTTGAGGACCACGGGTGAGATGGACCGCTCGTAAGAGCGTGATTAGGCGAGGATCAGCAGGAGCATCGACTTCGAGGGCGGTTGCTATTTCGAGTTCCCCTCTTGTGGACCGAGTTCCCACCCCACCAGTGGAGCGGCCCCCTGTTTGTTCGGTATGTGGGGAGGCAGATTGCTTAGGCGCACGGACTGATGACGATGTGGCTGTGGGAGAGTACGTGCCGAGTGATGTGCCCGAGGATGTTCCAGCTGCGGCACCCTTCATCGATTTGACGAGCGAGGATCCGATGGAGGACGAGGCGGAGGAGGATCCATCGGAGGATCGGGACAGTGCTTTGTAGTTGCTGTGTTCTCTGATTTCTGTTGTGTTTCTTTTTGTGGATGACTGTAGTATATATATATATATATGCATCTTTTTGTGTATAGTGAGTTGGTGACCAGTTGGGCTGGGTGATGTTTTGCTGTCACAGGGTAGACTGGTGGTTTTCACTTTTGGAGCAGCCCCCTGCGTGGGTGTCTGCCGGGAGTACCCACAGGGTATGATTTCTCTCTCGAGGGTCTTCATACCATAGGTGTATTTCTTAGCACATTTTCTACTCTGTTATTTTGCACATACTGTATATATATGACTTATGTATTTATGCATGTATGCTTTATCAGCTTTAGAGTCTTGTGTCCTAGTTGCACCATGTTTCGAAACGCTGTAAGTAATCTGTGTGTGCTTTACGGGCACTATCGTTTAAAAAAAAAAAATAATTTACCGTATTTCCTGAAGGACACAAGAGTACCATTTTCAAAAATCTATCTCATACAGGTTTAGTGTTAGCTCTGTAGCGGTCCAGAAACGGGTCGTTACAGACCGTGTATTTAACCCATTTCTCATCCCACAATATGATATGATCTTGGTCAACATAAGACAATAATGGTACCCACATAACATCTGCAAAATCATTAGGAGAGAGCCAATGGGAAAGCATAACTCGATTCCAACATTTAAGATTAAGGAGAAAGAAATATCTCACCACATGTCTGCCAAGGAGGGATGAGGCTGAGGCATCAGCATCTTGTTGTCCTCCCTACACAACCAAGGGTTTTCCCAAAATCATATATCAACCCCATTACCAATAGTCCATCTATACCCCCCATTGATCAATGTTTGGGAGCTCCGAATACTCCTCCATGCATAGCTTGGTTGATAGCCATGATTGGCCTCCAAGTAGGACCCATTCGGGTAATATTTAGCTTTGTAAATGCGAGAAACTAGAGCATTAGGGTTGGATAAAATTTCTAACCTTGCTTCCCAACCATCGATAAATTAAAGGCACCCATACTATGAAAATTCATACCTCCATGTGCTTTCCTACAAGTTAACTTATCCCAAGATAGCCATTTGATTCATTTGCCACTAGTACCACTAGAACCCCACCAAAACTAGTTCATCATTTTTTCAATCTCCTCAGCTATAGATGGTGGCAAAATATAGATACTCATAGCAACTTGCACCAAGATTTGAGAAGTACCTCCCGACTCGCCCTTGATAGAGCCTTACCCCGCCCCGATTGAAGTCATCTCCAAACTCTATCTCGAATATATTGGAAAGTAGATTTCTTGCTACGACCAACCATTGAGGGGAGGCACAGATACTTTTCGGTACCCAGGCATGCACCCCAAATAATGTGAGATCCTAGTCAGAGTATCCGCATCAGTGTTCCTGCTGAAAAATACTTCAGATTTTTGGTATTTAAGAGATTGCCATGTGCTTGCTCATAGGTAACAAAAATGTTCTTCAACACCAAAGCTTTCTGGTTAGTAGTGTTGACACCTAAATTTGTCAATTTTTTCGGGGTATTTTGAGTACTAAAACATCTCAATTTGTGCTATTTAAAATATAAAAGTACTCATTTGTGTCTCATTTTGAAGAAACATCACAAAGACAACATTTTGAGCAAAAGATGCAAAAACAAACGAAAAACTGGCAAGATTTGGATATTTTTTGGCAATTCTGGACTTAAAGTACAGCTTGACATGCAGTTAGTACGGTCATACCTATTCAAGCACAGCAGTAGGGGCGTACCTCATGGTCAGTACAGCCCGGCATCGAAGAAATAGTCCAGTACGGCCGTACCTAAGGCAGTACGGCCGTATCTAATTACTGTCAGGTAGTGCATAATGCATAAGTACAGGCCAGTGTCGCAACTAAAATGCAGTACGGCCATGTATAAACGCAGTATGGCCGAACCCAAGCCCAGATCGCACAGATTTGAAACCAATTTGACCTAATGCGCAGCAGAGCCTATAAATAAGCATGCTTAGCCCCTTTTCAAGGGGTTGGAGGTTGGTCTTTTGACCATTTTACCTTTTGCCTCTTACCTCTTGTCTTTCCTTTTCTTTCATGATTTCTTATTTGGATTCTTGTTATTCTATGTTATTGAGAAATACTATGAGTAGCTAAATCCATCACTAGAGTTGATGGTGATCTGCTATGTCTTTGATATTTATCTAGTTAATTCTATGAGTTTCTTATTATCCTGTTAATTGTATTGTTCTTATAAGGCTTAAGCACTCTTTAATAAGTTAATTTAATTTGAAGCAATCGTACCATAATTAGTTAACGGAACTCTAGGAATAATTGAACTCGCTAGTTATGCCGGATCAAAGATAATTGCTTGTTTCTAATCAGTTATTGAATTAACAATTCCATTATCACTTAATGCTCTTCCTTCTATTTATCTTGCATTATCATTGGGGTTATTAGTTAGGAAGAAGACTATTAATAATGCATGATCATTGAGTATTAATAATATTAGAGTGGGAGATTAGCTTTCAACCAGGAAATATAGCTCATAGTAATCAACTAGTAAATTCAAGGACTAAGTATTAGTGAACCCAATTCTCCTAGGCTTTCCATAACTGATATTTATTCTGTTCTTGCGTGTTTAACTTATTATTATTGTTTCTTTGTCTCGTTCTTATAACCACCACTTTCGTTCGTCTAAATAATAAAGGATCTCTATAATTTAGTACTCACACATTTCCTATAGGTTCGAAATTCGAAGTCTTAAATATACTCCACTTTATTACGAGTTACGACCAGGTGCACTTGTCTAAGCCACAACAAGTAGCCCTGAAAAACAAAAAACAATCGTCAGCAAAAAGTAGGTGTGAGACGATAGGGGCGCCACTACACACTTTAAATCCATGAAGATCGCCTCTGCTCTCTGCCTGATGAATGAGGGCAGTGAGACCTTCGGCATAGAGAATAAGAGGTAAAGAGACAAAGGGTCCCCTTGCCTCAACCCTCTCCTTGGAAGGACAGGACCAACTGCCTCATTATTAACTACAACAACATAAAGACTGTCTGAACACACTGCATGATCCAGCTAACCCACTTGGTGTCAAAGCCCATTTTCAATATAATGCTCTAAGGTATCCATAATCAATGCGGTCATAGGCTTTACTGATATCTAACTTTAAAGCAACCTCTCCAAATTTGCTTGTCCTCTTGCATTTCTTGTGGCGGATAGTCTTGATGGCTATAAGGGCATTATCTAGAATAGGTTTGCCTTCAAAAAAACCAGATTACTCATCAGATATACAGTGTGGAAGAATGTGCTTCAACCTATTAGCAAGAACTTTAGAAATGATTTTATAGAGGACATTACATAAAGAAATCGGGCGAAGATCCTTCATAGACTGTGGAGAATCACATTTTGGGATTAAAACAACATTAGTATCATTAATAAAGGAGGGGAACGAACCCACCTCAAGCCACCTACAAGATGCGTGCACAATATCACTACCATACAGGTCCCAAAAACGCTAATAAAATGCCAGGTTAAGGCCATTAGGGCCTGGAGCTTTATCCGGATGCATTTGCTTGATAGCAATATGGAACTCTTTCCTCGATAAACAGAGCGATCAGCGAAGCATTATCCTTACTAGACACCCGCGAATGGATTTCACGTAAGACCGGTTCATAAGCTCCTTGTTGGGCCTAGAACAAATTTTCGAAGTAACACCTTGCCACTCACACAAACCTGGTTAGTTCGTCACCACCGTGCCATCGTCATTAACCAGCCTATGGATCTGGTTGCTCTTCTTACACGCTGTGGTAGTACGATGACAACATTTTGTGTTTTGATCGCCCTCTTTCAACCAAAACGACTTCCCCTTTGGCGCCAAAAATATTCCTCGTGCTGCAGCAACTTTGTAAGCTTGTCTTGGCCACAATTAAACATGCGTAGCCCTTCAGCATCAAACCGAGACCTGAGAATCTACAACTCTTTCTTTACCTATGAAATCTGGTCCTTAAACTGTGAGTTAATTTTCTTGCCCCAGTTGTCCAACTCATCCGTGCATATGCTTAGTTTATACAGAAGGTCATCACCCTGACCTCGTTGCACAAAGCTACGATTGACCAATTTATCATTTAGAATAATTGGGGAAATAGTTCTGACCAATTTGGATTCACCGTTGTATATATGGTCCATCTGTTCCTCCATTACACAAGGAGTGCCCCTGCTCTTGGACCAAGTGAAAGGGTAACCTTCTAACTGAATATCAACAATGTTGCAGTCGCTCACTACCTCCCAAAAACCTTTGATTAACCAATTCGCTCTCTCCGCCCGACTACATTTATCTTCGCTAGATAGGATATCATTAAAGTCACCCATAATGCACCAAGGGAGTGAGGACACGGCATTGAAGTTCCTAAAAAGGTTCCATGACTCTTTCCTTTGAGTACTTCCAGGCAAGCCATAAAAACCCGTGAGCCACCACTTAGCAATATCAGGTTCTTGTACTTCAAGATTGATAGTTTCTAGAATACTTTAAAATGGAATACTTAAGGGAATTCCGTCACAAAACCACGATCCTTCCACTTCCACCTTCTTGATCCACTGCAAAATAATTATCAAACCCAGCTCTATTCTTCAACTCTTCAATGTTAGCGACTTGCACCAAGTTCTCAATTAAAAAAATAACGTCTGGTCAGTGCGTTTGAATGAGGTCACAAATGCAATGAACTATGCACGGGTTACCCAAGCCCCAACATTTCTAGCTAATGATACTCATTGGTCCTGGCAGGCCTAGGAGCCAAGACCTGCCAATAATAAAAAATGACAAGAGGCTGCATCTGTAGTTTCACCCATGTCCACATCAAAAGGTGCCAAAAGCGGGCCTCCATACTCATATGTGTTAATCATCTCATGCACAATACGCCTCCTCTTCTTCTCCACTTGGACCATCGTACCACTTTCGGGTCCATGTTGCATCGTATCACTAACCGGGATTGCTAATTTGGCAATGACTAGTGCATTAATTGCTGGATGCTGATTGGTAGGGCTTTCATGCGATGTATCCACTGGTGCTTTAAGTTTGGAATTTGGATCCACATTTACTGGATTGATAATTGTTGCAGAGGAAACAATTTCAGCTCCAAATATTGGAGTGATGCATTTGTTTAAATTAGCCGCACCACTTGAGCTGACTAAGCCATGATCTTTGCTAAGATTACTAGGGTTTGAGCAAAAATTATGGGTCACATTAACTGTGTCGGTGCGGAGTGATGCCACTTGTTAACAAGGGAATGTTAGCAAGAACCACTCCCAATTGAGCTTTTCCAAAAATTAATAGCTGTTTATCAAATGACCACGGTCCTCCATTAACAATCCTTTCCAGATCAAAGCTTGTGATAAACTGAAGCAAATAGAGGCCTCTCTACACTTTTGAGATCGCCACTCCTCGACCCGGTTGCCAAACATTGGTCATGCGCTCCTTCATCATATTAAAGTGTATCTCACGCTTTGTAAGGAACCTCCCAACCAAGCATAGGTATAAGGTTAGACTCCTTAGATACAACCTCAAGCATGTTAAAAACTAATCCCCCTCCCTCATCATCAACCAGTGACAGACCTCTAGGTTGATCTCCATATAGTAACACTTTGCACAACCGAAATAAAGATACTCACTCTCAAAGAAGAGAGAAAAACGAAACTCCTAAAAGAGAGAGAATCTTTTGATTATAAGAAAGTTAAAAATCAGAAAAACAATAATTCTCATATTATTAACTTTTAAATATTTAATTTTTGACTAATAATTCATAATTGTATAAATACATGTTTTTTTCTCCAAGATACAGTACACCACTCACTTTAAAATATCCAAACCTCAACATATTGAGAATATATTTTTCCCAGGTATGTCTCCAGGTGCCAAAAGTGCAAAGACATTGGTGTCAGATTCACGGACCTGGCATCCAAATATCAAGTGGCTCCTGAAATGATTCTTGCCAAAGAGAGAGAGAATCAGGGGCTTTGGCAACTCCAAAATGGGTAAAGTACCAATTCCTTATTTGGAAACCTTAAAAAAATAAGAAAAAGATAAGTCCCTATCTTTATGAACCTTCGTTTCCATTAATAACATAAAACAGTGACACGTGCCCACCCTTTTCTTCATCGTACTTGGGAAGGCGAGCGCTCTGCGAGCTTTTGCGCATGCTTTGTGTGTTTGACACTTATGCCCTTTGCGGATAGAAACAGAACAGAGCCAGATAACTACGGCTTCGGATAACAATTGTGCAATGGTTAGCTTGTAATCAAATTTAATAAAATTAAATATAAATATTATCCACTAAACCAATTATGGCTTTTCATGCTCTATAATGAAATAAATAAAAAGTTCACTTTCTTCACGTGATTTGATCTCAATTATGGAGCCACTTGCATTTCTTTTATACTACTACAATTTAGTTGGTTAGTATGGGTCTCTTCACCATCTCGTTCCTAGTCCCGCAAGGAAATGGCAGCCTAGTGCAACACCCATAGATAATCTTCCCCTGCTGAAGCACGTTTTTAAACGAATTTTGGATATAGTATTATTCCCCCAAATTTTAATCAGTGGCGGATGTAATAAAATAATGTAAATTTTTAGGTACCCTTTAAATTAGTTGTATACGGTATCCATATTAAGTGTTCTAATAAAAATAGTCTATTTATTCAATATTTTTCATATAACCGTTACGACATACATTTTTTATTATTTTAAAAAATAAGCAGTAAGTTTTGAAAAATTATTTCGGTACCCCAAAATATAGTTTACAAATTTGCTAATATGTTGTTCTTCATCTTTTCTCTTTGACGTTTAGAATGTTCATCATATTAGAAAAAAAGTGAAGAATCAAATAGCAGTAAATATATATTGATGCCAGCTTGCTTTTGATATCTAGGCTCCATCGGAAGAAGAAGAGAAATTAAATCTATGTCAGGAGAAGAAGAACCGTGAAGTGGGTATAAAGATGAAGAAGAGAGAATACAAAGAGACACCGTTGATAGGTTTTTAGAAAAAAAATCATTATTTAGTTTAAAAGGGATGTATCTACAATTTTAAAAAAAATCAAATAATTAATTCAAAGTAATTAAAATAGATTCCATGACATAGTGGATATAAATGTGTGTTTTATTGGTCCAGCTCATTTGGATACTGATACTCAATACTTCCACCGGATACCGGATTCCTCACCAATAAAATAATCCAACTTGCACGATTCTAATTACTCAGTTAGTGCTTGATTGTAGTTAATTTATTGAATATAATAAGTTAATTACCTAATCCGTTGTCTTGTCTATTTATGACAGTTACATAACTTTGATTTGAATTTAAATTATTATTTTTCATTCATAAGCAACTTAAACTTACATGAGGTTTTATACTTTTAAATAAAAAGTCGAACCACACACACGTACGTGTTCCCATTATTTACACCCTATTTTACACTATATCATAAAAGCACTCCACAAACGTTTAATGTTAATTGGGTTAGAATCCCCTGCAGAGTAAATTTTCTGTAGTGGGATCTCAGCCCTTCATTTCAAACATGAAAAATATAAAAAAAAATATGGAGAGAAAGTATTGATGGATGAGATGAACACAGCATAATCTCCAGTGAAAATTTCATTGGAGAGAATCTCCTCCCATGTTAATTATAACATGTAAAAGCATTATGTGTGTTGTAACTATCATCGAACCGGGGATTACCGACTGTCTCTACAAATCAATACACGTTTTTTTCAGCGTGTTTTGTCCTCACTCACATATTTTCTGGGAAACTTCTCACAAGTGCACAATGTCAAGCACGCTTGACTATGTAGTTTTTATATTTTAGGCTGCTGATAAGAAGATGCATTTTGTTGATATAAATATTATCAATCAATTCTTTTAAGCCTTCCTTCAACTGTACAATCACATACCTGCACAGTTTCAAAATCCTCTCATTCCAGTATGAATTCAGTTCATTCATGTGTTCTTTTGCTTGTCCGTGTTTCACGCACTGGCGATCACTCCCTGTCGTCATCAGCCTCAAGCGTCACATGCCCACCAGTTTTCGTTTGATTCATCCCCGAACCATACCTTATTGGGAGAGGTCTACTCTGATATCATTTGTAACAACCACTACGAAAAAAACCAGTATTACCGACGGCCATAAGCCGTTGGTAATTCATAAAAACCGTCTGTAATACGGTTTTACCGACGGCTAACCGACGGCCAAAAACCCGTCGGTAAAACGGGCGTCGCAAAAACCGACCGGCTTTGTGAGTCGGAAAACTAAACGGTAGTATACCGACGGCTAAAACCGTCGGTAACACCGTCTATAATTTTTTTTATATTTAGTTCAATTAATTTATTTATTTATCTAATTTTTAAATTTATTATTTTCTAAAATTTATTAAATTAATAAATTCCATTATTAACTATTAAATTTATTTATTTATTTTTTAATTAATATAAACCTCGCATCTACGTGCCACTTAATATATTATTTGCGTCTTTTGGATTCGCGAACAATCGTTGAAACGTTGGAATAATTGGAACTTAGGCTTAACACAAAAATTAAATAGAAAAGCACAAATGTAAAGACATACATCATATATTATCCTAATACATTTATCCAATTAAAATGTTAAAGCAATCAAATACTAATGTACATAACATGCATAATATAAAATAGAGGCTAGCTAGTGGCGGCTCCTTGAGGGTCCCGAGGACAAAATCGGGCGGTAGAATCCTCCGAAGGAGTCGATGGAGTGTAATGCTACGGTGAGAGAATATTTTGGTGTGGGCCAGTGTAATCCTCTCCGATTGGAGAATACTCCAGTGAGGTCGGAGTGTAATCCTCTCCGATTGGAGAATACTGGTGTGGATGGAGTATACTCCAAGATCTCATCGTCATCATTTGGAGACTGAGCGATGTATGTCCCTCGATGAGCATCACCGGTAGCTACAGGCCTCCTGGGATCACCATGCTGGTTCATCAAATCACGATCCTCAGCACGATCCTTAGTCCTGATGACAAAGCTATTTCGATACTCCCTCGCAGACATCAACGGCCTCCTGGAAGGCATAGGAGGATCACGATGGCGAGCATCGCGATCCTCAATCCTCACAAAGCTATTCCGATACTCCCATGCAGACATCATCGGCCTCCTGGAAGCCCTACCTCGACCACGGTTTCCATCTAAAGACATTGTCTGTTTGTTGTCAACATTGGTCAGTCATGAGCATATAAACTGAAAATAATCGAATTACAACAAAACGAACAAAGGCATAGGTTTGCAGTATTTAAGACTTTATTCCAATATTTTTTTCAAATCATGATGCTAACCGAGCAGGATGCGCCAACTCGAATTGTTTTTTTTTCCCTTCTAATTAGCATGCTTAAGACAAACTTTTAACCTTGGACATAATATAAGTATCCTAAACTTTTAAAACAACTAACAATCCACAAAATCAATAAGAGCAGAGCAACCGTCAAACAACTAACAATCCACAAAATCAATAAGAGCAGAACAACCATCAAACAACTAACAATCTACAAAATCAATAAGAGCAGAGCAACCTTCAAACTCTAACCTTGAACATAAGTACTAAAATGAACAAAAAACAAGAACTATTAGATAATCAGAACCAATTGAAATCAAAATTCACAGCATAATTGCATAAAACATGGAAGGAGGAGATGAGAACCTAACCTTTTAGGAGGAGCTGAGAGAACAGATTGGCGGCGTGGTGGTGGTGGCGGCGTGGTGGTGGTGGTGGTGGTGGTGGAGAGAAAGAGTGAGAACAGTGAGAGAACAGAGAGAATAGAGTGGTGGTGGTGGTGGTGGTGGTGGAGAGAAAGAGTGAGAACAGTGAGAGAACAGAGAGAATAGAGAGAATAGAGTGGTGGTGGTGGTGGCGGCCTGGTGGTGGTGGTGGTGGTAGTGGAGAGAAAGAGTGACAACAGTGAGAATAAAGAGAATAGAGTGGTGGTGGTGGTGGCGGCCTGGTGGTGGTGTGGGCGTGGTGGTGGTGGTGGTGGTGGCGGCGTAGTGGTGGTGGCGGTGGTGGCGAAGGAAGAGAGGGAAGTAAAAGAGAAGAGGGATGAAGATGGAGGAGAAAGGGAAGGCTCGGTTTCTGGTTATTATCGTGCATTACCGACGGCGTTTTACCGACGGTGTAGGCCGCCGGTAAACTGTTCGGCCTTACCGACGGGTTTGTTAATTTACCGACGGTATAAGGCCGTCGGTATTTGAAAAATAGGCGCGAAAATGAAAAATCTGTGCAATTACCGACGAGCATTGACCGTCGGTAAATCAGATTCGATTTACCGACAGACTTTTTGTTTTACCGACGGCTTTGGCCGTCGGAAAATCCCACGTTTAACCGACGGTCTGTGACCATCGGTATAAGCCCGTCGATAAATCCGAATTTTCTTGTAATGAACTCGGACTACTTTCAGGATTGCCAACTGTCCCTACAAACTAACACGGGACTTTTCAATGTGCTTTGTCCTCACTCATATGCTTTTTAGGAAACTTTCCAGGAGATCACCTATCTCATAAGTGCTCCAAGTCAAGAACGCTTAACTGTGAATTTTTTATGTTCTGGGGCTCCCAAAAAGAAGATACATTTTGTTGGTATAGGTAATACCGATCATTTCTTTTAAGTCTTCCTCCAACTGTACAATCTCATGCCCACACAGTTTTCGGATCCATCTTATCCCAGTATGAATTCAATTCATTTATGTGTCTCTTTGCTTCGTGCCTCATGCACTACCTGACAAGGAAGTCCTCGAGGACACCGGGGTGGGGGTGATCTTGGGCTCTACTATCACAATGTCGCTCGATGGGAGATTGACTTTTCCACATTCAATATTGTATATATCGAGACTGTTAGCATGTTCTTTAGGTTTGGTGATTCCCCCATAGCTAGTCTAGTTGACACTACAACAAAATATGTAAAATATAGCGCCACTTTAAGCAGCGTTTTAAATAAAAAATGCTACTTTAGCTAATAGACAGCGCTTCAGAACACGAAGCACTGATTTTGGTCCTAAACGATAAACAACGCTTCCTATATGAAGCACTGATTTTGTCCTAAAATATTTGGTCCTAAACAATAAACAGCGCTTCCAGTATGAAGCGCTGATTTTGGTCCTAAACAATAAACAGCGCTTCCTATATGAAGCGCTGATTTTGTCAACAATAAACAGCGCTTCCTATATGAAGCGCTGATTTTGGTCCTAAAATAAGCAGCGCTTCCTATCTGAAGCGCTGATTTTGGTCTAAATGCGATGAGCGAATTATTAATATAATTAGTAGCTCTCTCGCAGCTGTTCACTCCAAATCGCTCTGTCTCTCCAAATCGCAAACCCTAGCGCTCTGTCTCTCCAAATTGCAAATCGCTTTTGCTTCTCACCGCCGCGTTGTCCATTATTCCACCTAGCTTCTTCGTTGTGTCAAAATCGCAAACCCTAGCTTCTCACCCTAGCTTCTCACCCTAGCTTCTCCACTGTGTCCATTGTTCCACCTTCACCATCGCGTTTCTCACTGCCATCCCGTTCCACCTTCACCGTCGCACCGGATCTGTGGATCTGTGGGTTTTTCACTAACAAGAAGAAGTGGAGGTGCCCTATCTGGTTGATGTCGCACCGGATTTCGGCCAGATCTGGTTTGATCTGGTTTGTTCTTTAGTTTTACCAAATGTTTCTCTTCTCTCTCTAGCTTTATCGAATGTTTATGGTTTTCGGTCCATTTTCCTTATTTTCGAGTTTGCTTTTGTTTTGAATTCAGGTCCATTTTCCCAAAGCTACAAGATCTGGAACTAGAAAGCAAGGGACTAGCGTTTGGGAAGAAAGAAGAGGTAGTGCTCTCGTGAAGACGAACACGACAGTGAAGATGAACACGCAGTGACAGAATCTGGAGGGGCTCAAGTTCAAGTTCAAGTTCAAGTTCAAGTTCAAGTTCAAGGCTTTTGTAATTTTTTTTTAGCTTCCCGTGATAGATTTGTTTGGTTTTTTTGTTTAGTTTTGTAAGCTGGATCTATGTACTTCTCATCATCTGAATCTATGTTTATTGATGAATTCAGTTTATTGATTATGTTTATGGATCTATGGCTTTTATTGATGGATTTGATTATGTTCTGGTCCTTGGTGCTGGTGGAATTTCCTCCTCTTCGATTAGATGCTGTAGTTTCGTTTCGTCTAATGCTGGAAATAAAAAAGGGGAAAAAACAGCTGTTTATTGTCACTTTTCAGCAGCGCTTCAAAAACGCTGTTTTTTTAATAACAATCAGCAGCGGGTAAATAAGCAGCGCCTTTTAAGCGTTGTTTAAGGCCAAAATAAGCACTGTTTATTGCCTATTTTTATTGTAGTGTTGAGGAATTTAGGATAGTGCAAAGGCTTCCTTTTGACATGATGTGGCGATCAACAAGAGATCATTCAAGTGACTTCGATCCTCCCCAGGTATCACACGCTAGCAGTAGGCAAGGTTTTGTACATAGAGGTGCGAGGGTCAGGACTCCAGAGTACTTGCGACGCATGGCGAGACAATGTCGTATGGTGGTCTCTCGTACTGTCTTTTCTGAGCGGGCTCTAGTTCGGGTCTATCAAAGGTGACATAGAGAGGGAGGGGGAGTTTTAGAAACCACAACTGAGTCTTTTTGTTAGGGTAGCCAATGCGTCTTGTGGAGTCTTTTCTTGTTTTTGATGTGTTTTGAGGTTGGAGGGATCTTAGCATTGTCTTTTGCATGACTGTACCACTACTATGTTTCTACACTACTTTAACTGCACTCTGAGTCTCTGATGGCTGTTTGTAGATATAATTATAACTTTATCAGTGATGTATGCATATTTTATGTATGTCTCTATGTGTGCTTTAAGTTTTACTGTCACATTAATGCATAAGTGTACTAATATTAATATTAATAAGATAATTAAGATTAGTTAATTAGGGTTATTTTAATGAGACAATGGGGCGTCTTATAGGATGCCATGTGTCACTTAATGTGCTACATAGGCAATTAACGATGACAAATTATAAGGTAGATAATATGGACCAACATGAAGGACGAGGAGTTTATTATTTTGCATTAATTTTTCTCCCATTTTTTCTTTGATGAAAATATTGTGGTGAGTTCCACAAGCATTTTCCTTTTTTAACTAAAACTAATCTAAAAAGTTGCTCATTTTCTATTTATTTTCTCTTTAACTAATTTCTCCTCTTTTTCTGTTCAAACAAAGAGAGTAGAAAGAAAATATGGATTTCCAATACACTAAAACAAAGTAAAAATATTTATTTGCACTTTTTTCCAATATATATCGGTGGCAATTTTTCTCATTTAAAAACTTTTTATTTTTTTAAATTTTTTTATGGAAACAAAGTTTATGTGAGTTGGGTTCTGAGGGTTGGGTCAGAAAAAACCTTAAGGCTCAAAGAGTGCTTACTGAGGTACTTGTATATTACCTACTAACGAATTTCTCACATAAGTAACGAGATTCAAACTCACGTCCTTGTAGAATATAAGTCATATCCTTACCTGGACCGACCTTCGTTGGCTAATAATTTTTTATTCGAACGTAAACCTTAACTTTTTATTTGTTATGCTCAAGTCTCTTCATTATTTTTTAACAAAAATCTTTAATTTAATTTTACGAATAGATTCAATAATTTTTGTCAGAAAAATGAATTGATTAAATAATTGTAAACTAAAACCCATTATTAAACTTAAAATATCTAATTCTATCCAATGAAAAAAATATTTTTTCCTCTGCAGAATCCTAATCTTTTTAATAAAATCTATCGAATTGTGATAAATTTTAACCAAATTTTCATTTTCTTAATTTTTAAAATTATTTCTTATTAAACTCTCAATTACTTAAGTAAAAAATAACAATTTAAAACTTTCAACTAAAAAGACTTGATTATAACAATCATAAATTTAGATTTTAGCAACAAAAAAATTTGAGAAACTAAAGAACTAAATGCAATGGAAGAGTGTTAGCGATACACTCTTTTCAACACCCTCTCTATAATTGGTGGAATTTTACATGGGTTTCACTAAATCATGTGGGTCTTTTTTTTCTTTTCAAAGTATTGAGACCCACATGACAAATTATAAAGAGAGTGTTGAAAAGAATGTGGCTAAGGTGGGACACTGTATCATGTGGTCTACAGTTGACCGATGCTTGAAAATAGCTCAAAATTCCAACGACGATCGATGTCTCGTCCCGTATGTAGAAGCTCACGGTCATCTAAATCCACACGACTAAGATTGTGACTCGTAGATGTCGGTTCGGCAAAAAAAATAAAGAAAAGATGCATATGAGTACCTCAAAACTCAACATATTCATTTTTTTTGTTTTTTGCCGAACCGACACCGATTGAGTCACCGTCTCAGACACGTGGACGTGAAGGACCATAAGCTTCTACATACGGGAGACAACGTCAGTCATCATTAGAATTTTGAGCTATTTTCAAATGTCGATTCACCTTAAACCACATGATTCACAATTATACCCTAGAAGCCGCCTATTTCTCAAATGCAATCACGTGAAGGAAAAAACATAAAGGGGCATATGAGACAATCTACAAGGGCGAGTGCAAGTCCGCCGTGCGGTGCTCGCGATTATTTGAAAGAAGCGCCATTTCCAAAAAAAGGAACTAATGTACGATCTACGGCATGCGTATTCGTAGTACCACGCGTCAGCGAACAACGGTGATTGCCACCAATGTCAAGAAACGAATCAAAGGAGCCAATGGCTTCCGAGATGTCGAATCCTGATTGGGCCACGTGGCATAACTTGGAAAACCAGTAGCGGTTTTGTACGCTCGGTTTCACCACCAACCAAAAGTAGTTTCATCACTTTCCTTATATAGCTAGCTCGTGCACTGATGTGAATTCAGTCGCTTTGTCTGTTATAACCAACGCGGAACACCGGTAAGCGCTCTCTTTCTCTTCTCTCTCCTTTTTTTTTTTTTTTGCTTTTTTTCTCTCGCGTTTCTCTCGCTATTCTTTTTTCTCTACTTTTCTCCCTTTTTTCTAGATTCTCTCTGTCTTTCTCGGAAAATTAATCCCATTTTCCTCCTTCATTTTCTGTTTCTTTCTTTTGTATCGAACCACAGTATATAACCTTGCAGGGATCGACGCTTCTCTCTCTTCGCTCTTTTATTTTTTTCTTTCCTTTCAGTTTTTACTTCTGATTTTCGCATTTTTCATTACCTTCTCGAAATTGAAGTTTTGATTCGTTTGATCCGTTCTCAGGTAGCGGTTTCTAGTTTGTTAGGGTTTATTTCGGGACACAAATGGGGAGAGGAAAGATCGTGATAAGGAGGATTGACAATTCGACGAGCAGGCAAGTGACGTTCTCGAAGCGAAGGAATGGTTTGCTGAAAAAAGCGAAGGAACTTGCGATCTTGTGCGATGCTGAGGTAGGAGTTATGATCTTCTCAAGCACTGGAAAACTCTATGATTTCGCCAGTTCCAGGTACTAGTTTCTATCGCTGAACTCTTAGAGCTTGTTATGTTTCCAGTTTCTACCGATCTGCTTTGAAACACTATGCTGATTTTGAGTGGTATCTGTGTTGTTCATAATGACATTGTTACTTCGTTGTTGAAGATAGATGCTTGTAGTAATATATAGGATAATTAATTAATATTAATGAAAGCTCAAGCTCTTGAGTGTGAACCAGTTGAAGCGATTTTTTCTTTAAGGATGCACATGGTTAATAGGAATCTTTGCATTGATTAGATGGAAAGTTGAAAAATTAATTAGCTGCTTAGTTTTGTTAGTCGCATGAAATTAGAGGAATATTGGAGTGTGTGAAATCGGGCTTGGTTTCAAGGTATGGAATCATTTTCCAGATCGCATAGTGTGTTTTGGAATGAGCCTGTGAGATAGTGTTAATTATAGGTTTGAGTCCCACAGGATTCTCCATATTCTTGTATGTTATAGGCTGAAATGCGTTAGGTACTAATCAGGACTTTTCGATTTGATATGCCTTCTTTAAGTTTGCTTTTGATGAGGTACTAATAGTTATGAAAAGAATACTAATGATGCTTCTGTCAAATCAGAGGCATGCATTTTCTTAAAGACTGAGATACGGCAAATACTGCACAGTCCCCAAAAAAAACTGTACGGAATGTCAGTCTTGAAATTTTATTTTTATTTTTTTAATAAATTAAACAAACATGGTACATTGGTACATGTAAGAGGTTTTGAGTGATCAGAGTATCAAACAATTATTATTCAATTGTATAAAATTTTATAGATTCAATGTGTTTAATTAAAAAAAATTATGTTAGAAATATTTAGTTAAAAGCTTACTAAAATTAAAATATCCTAAATATGAAGAAAATCCAAACATACATTTGATCTATGTTATTGAGAATTTTGAACTGAAAGATTAGATACATAAACTTTAGTGTTCATTTAGAAAGTATTAGAGGGAGTTTACTAAAACTTTATAAGCTTAACAATGGGACGAGTAGGGATAGATTTTCACTCAACTCAACCTCACACTATATCCTTGGGATTAAAACCCGAAATGTCCCCATAAGGAAAATATTTCAATATTTCAAATTAAAGTTATGAAATTGATCAATCTTTTATACAAATTCTCCTGCAAATAAGTTATGATCGATTAGGTTCGATCGATTCTAGGGCAATCCAGTGGTAGGCAATAATGTGGTCGCACCTTAAATCCTCATTAAGGTGGTAGTATCCCTAACCTTATCCTTCATCTTAACTTCTATACCCAAATCGTTTCATATTTTGACATTATCATTAACTAAATTAATGATAATACGTTATTAACATCATAGTTCCATTGACATCCGTACTTACTATAAAAATAAGTAGAGAAAACCTCAAGTGGCATGCATTAAAGATCTTCATTTCAGTGGCATGCATCTTTTGGGATTAGGTTCGGGTATCTTTTGTGGGTGGTCTTCTTTTGATGGGTGATGCCCTCTTGATGCTCTTTTTCTTTCTCCTCTTCTCCTCATGTTTGTGAGGTCCTTGTATGTAGGTTGGGTCACCCAGTGTTGTTAATTGCGGATTGCGGAAAATAGCGGTGACCCAAAAATCTGCTATGTGAAATAGCGGATCGCGTAGCGGGCAAATAGCGGAAGTCAAATAGCGGGTGAAATAAATAAAATTATATATAACAAAGTGACGTAATATTTAACTCAAAAGCTCAATTGTTCTAAACAAAATCTGAAATAACATAATAAAATTAACTCAAAAGATTGAATACCCAATTGTTCAAAACAAAATACTCTAAAGCTCAATTGTAACATAAAATTAACTCAAAACAATGAACATAAAAGACAAAAAGCTATTCATTCTCCTCCCCTTCGGCTTCTCCAATATAATCATCATTGTGACTCCAGAGCACGTTTGTGAAAGGAGGCTAGTGGAAGGGTTTACATATAGGAGTGGAGAGAATTAATCCTTGATCGTTGGATAGTGGAACGGTTTGATATACTTTGATTGATCCTTGATTTTTTTGTTTTCAAAGAGTCCATGTGCAGTGCACATGATGACTCTTTAGTTTTTCTTTTCAAAAAAACTGTCTATTGCACTTATCACATGCGGTATTTAAGGGTTTTAAAAGAGTCAACTGAGTCTTGTGCCTAACTCTTTGGTTTTTTTAAAAAACAAAACAAAACAACCACTGAATTCCGCTATGCCCGCGATGGAATGTATGGAAGACAGCGGCATAGCGGCTACTATAGCGATGGTAGCGAAATCCCAATAGCGTAGTGGTTTTCATAGCGGAGAGGCCAGAATCAGCTACGCAATAGCGCTATAGCGGCCGCTATGCCGCTATTTGATAACACTAGGGTCACCCTAGTAAAAAAAACCATTAAAGATCAATCTTCATTTCGTCGTTAGTGATGTTCACATTCTCACGTATTAGCCACCTGAAGTCTAAGAAGTTCACAAATAGCATTTTTTTTTTTAAATCAAACTTTGCTTGGCAAATGACATTGAGACTATTAGTTGTTAGATCGTTGATTATTTCAAGATAAAACCCTCAATATCTGAAAATCAAATTGAATCTGACCAATTTGAGTCAAGTCAGATATACTCTTTTAAAGGGGATAAAACTTGTCTTTTGTTATTTTTTTGGCTAAAAGGTTAGTCTGAAAGAGCTGGATCTTATTTCTATAAGAATCTTTTTTATTTTGAAATATATATATATATATATATATATATTAAATATTGTTATTTCATGTTTCTCCATGTTATAACCTATTTCCAGAAGCACAAAATGTAACATAAAAACACAAAATTATTTTTCTTTTTACGGTATTTTAGATTATTTTTTTAAAATTATTTAAAAACACTAAAATATAAAAGAATTTTTATATTTATTTTAAAATATTGAGGTGAGAGAGAAAGAAGAGAGAGAGAGAGAGAGAGAGAGAGAGAAGGTGAGTGGAGAGAGAGTAGGTGGAGAGAGAGTGGGCGCAAAAGTGGAAGAAAAAGAAGAGCAAGTGAGAGGCAGGGCTACCTTGCTGCCCTCCACTTCCCACTAGGGAGGTTGGTTTCGATACAAAGGGAGAGAAGAGGGTTGGGAGTGTGGGGCCTTGGGGCTAGGTCGGTTCCAAGCAACTGTTGTAGGTCGCAGAGGTTAGCGACGAGGTTCTGATCGTTGGCATGTAGTTCCACGTGGGTTTTTGAGAGAAATGCTCCACAGTAATACCTTTTTCCACTTATCTAACTTTCCTGAGGAGGTTGGGTTGGAGGAATTATTGTCTTTATTCTATAAATATGAGAGGGTGGGTGATGGCTTCATCCCATCAAAGAGAGAAAACCAGGGCAAAAAATTTGGGTTCGTGCGATTCTGGGATGTCGGAGACACTAAGAAGTTCCACAAAAGGCTTAGTACTGCCTAGCTAGGGAAATATAAGCTAAGTGTCAACATCTCTAAATTCCAAAGGGGGATGGGGACCTCCGTACCACCAAGGAAGGACATACCTAAAGTAAGCAAGCTAGGTATGATAAGGTCAAATAGGGTCGCTTTTATGCTACAACCCTAAAGGGGGTACAAAGGAGGCTAAAACTTTTAGGGTGGAGGTTCCAAGCGTAGTGAAAGGAGGCAATGTGGCCTAGATATTCATTCGGAGTATACTTTCCCGGATGAAACCTTGGTATGACTCTCTAAATGTTATGTTGGTAGGCTCCACCAGCATGGGGGTGTGGCCTCTCTATAGCATAACCTGATTCTTGAAGGTTTTAATTCTATCCAAGTGGTTCATATGGGTTGGTGCATGGTGCTTCTTGTTGGGGGTGAAGGAGAAGCAGTTAGAGAGATGGTAATGAGTAGTTCAGAGTGGTTCGACACTTGGTTTGAGGAGATACGCAGAAATTTTAGTGCCTACGGTTGATGGGGAACAATTGAGGGGGTTTTACACCGTCACATGCAGCAGCATCAGGCTTGGGAGGTGGTGTCAAGGGAAGGGTTACCCTTGGACCCTTTTGGCCAAGGAATAGTTGGTGGGTTGATAAGGTTTTTGAGTAGTGTGGGTCTGAGAGTGAATGGAAGGGGCAATGTGGAATTTGGCGCAAGGACATCTGGTGGCTTTGTTAACGTGTTAGTGGCAGTGAATACCATGTGTGGTGGTAACTCATAGGAGTTACCACAAGAGGTGTTAATGGACTTAGTGGGCTCGCTTTACTTGGTCCATTAGGGGATCTGATTCGCCCGACCCATCAAAATGGCCCTTTTGAATCTAATGTGGTTCACACTAAGCTATGTTTTGTCTTGATTTCCCACTCAACAGCGTCAGGGGTGTATCCCCGAAATACAAGTGCAACATTCCATTGGGCTAGGGCTACCTAGTGTAGCCTAGTTGCTGGAGGCCCCTAATCGTGTGGTACCCCAATATTCTTCATCGTGCCACTCTCAACTTGCTCTCGGATTCAGGGTCTATGCTCCCTCTCTGCTCTTCCAATAGAGGTCAATAGGCTTGGGTCAAGTAGGATATATCCACTTAGGGGCGCTCAATAGTGTGCAACCGTCGTTGGAAAGGATGGGTCTCGGAGGTCGATGGCAGGTGGTACAAGTGGGAAGGGGAGAAAAATAGGGTCGCCTAATCTTAAGGGGGTCAGCCTGTGACCGGTGCAAAATTTTGTCCTTTTTCTCACGGGGTCAGATGTTTCCTTGTGGAGCCAATGGGGTCAACTGGGACTCTGGTGAAGAAGAATTGTCGGAATCCAAAACCAAATGCTCCTGGGGTTCAACTTGGTGATCACACGGTGGGTGATGGTGTTCTGAATTTGGACTTGGTTACGGGTCGCACTGTTACTTGGAGTGCATCTTGGCTGTTATCTCGATGGCTCTTCTCAAAAGGTGAGTGGTTTGGTGCTACAGGGAAGGGGAGAGGACACACTCCCTCCGCGATGTTTTGATTTACGGGTGGTTAGGCCCAATCCTGTAGCAAGGGGTTCAATTGCTATTGACATTGGGATTAGTGGCGTATTATCCAATGGGGCGGCTCAAAATTTGTTTGGTCCATCTGAAATGCTCAATGGGGGTCATACTCATTGCTCTCGAGTGAAATTCCTTCTCGATCCCCTGTGTTACCAAATGGGGACGATGATGTGAACATTTTCCAGTATCTAGAGGCATGTTAAATCTTTGTGATTACTAAGAAGGCAAAGGTGCATGTTGTCTCCATGGATGGGGTGGTGGTTGATAGGTTGGCTGCCTGGGATGTCAGAAGCTTTGTGGCAGAAGAAGTCAAGGAGGTAGAGGAAGTTCCCAAATGATAGTGTGTTCTATTAATATTAGGGGTTTGGGGAGTAAGGTGAAGATGAGGAAGATTAGAAATTTGATCCGCTGGAATTTAGATTGTGATTGGTGTTAGGTTCCAGAGGTTGGAACTAGTGGGGAAATTTTATCCCTATGGAATAAAACTAGGGCTATTTTTCTCTTCTATTTCAAAGGAAATAGATTTGTAGGAGTGCGCCGAGAATGAGGGGTGGAGAGGAAAAATGATTTGTGGTAAATGCGTATTTAAAGGTTTGCTTATCGGCGAAGCGTATTCTTTGGAAGAACTTGCTAATGTCAAAGAGAGGCTTGGGTGGGGTCTCTGGTCTATAGCTGGGGACTTCAAATCGGTGTGTCATAGGAGTGAGCATAAGGGTATTGAATCCTCTGACCAGTTTATGGGACGCACGGAGATTATGGAGTTTGGTCATTTCTTGGAAGAACTACATCTTACTGACTTGCCTTTGTTGGATAGGAGATTCACCTGGGTGCAACCTAATCACATATTTATGAGTAAACTTGAACGCATTCTTGTCTCAGATGAGTGGGTGGGTACTTGGGGTCAAACCATCATGTGCGATCTTCCTTATGATGTCTCAAACCATTGTCCTTTGGTGCTCAGGAATGCTTCCTCTAACTAGGGACCTAAGCCCTTCCGCTTTAATAATCACATGGCTCTATCATAAGGGATTCCGAGATGTTGTTGATGAGAGTTGGTCGTTTTCCTCATTTTCTGGGTGGATGGGTTTTATTCTGAAAGAGAAATTGAAAGTTCTCAATGTTGACTTGAAAAGTGGAACCGTGAGGTACATGGGAATATGGATGTGAAGAAAGAATTGTTGGTAAAGGAAATTAAAGCGGCAGACCTAAAAAATGAAGGTGTGGGACTCTCAAAAGAGGAGGAAGGCATTAGGAGGAAGCACTTTTTGAGCCTTGGAAACTCCTTAAGAGCAAAGAGAGCTTGTTGTTTCAAATATCTAGGTCAAGATGGCTTCAAAATGGTGATCGAGGTACTTCCATGCATGCATGAAATCTCGGGGTAAAAGGAATCTCATCTTTATGCTCTTGGTGGATGGGAGACGAGTGGAAGACGTGGGCAGTGTCAGAAAGGAGGTAGAAAGGTATTTTTCTGCTCATTTCTCTAGTGAGGATTAGGACCGTCTAATTCTTGATGGTGTGGATTTTCCCCGGGTGTCAGTTTCCGATAATGAGCTTTTATCTGCACCTTCCCCCTATTGGAAGTTGAGGAGGTGATAAATTCTAGTGATGGTAACAAGAGTCTGGGTACTGATGGTTTCAATTTCACTTTCATCAAAACTTTTTGGCCTCTTATTAAAGGGGATATGAGAGTTCTCTTTGAGGAATTTCATTTGAATGCTAGGCTTCCAAAATGCTTCACCTCCTGTTTTCTAACTCTGGTGCCAAAGGTCGACTATTCCTTCTCCCTTGGGGATTTTAGGCTTATTTCTCTATTGGGTTGCCTCTATAAGGTGGTAGCCAAGGTGTTAGCTTCTCGGTTTGGGAAGGTAATGGACTCTATTATTGCTCCTAATCAGTCTACATTTATTAGGGACTGGAAACTTGTTGACAGGGATATGGTGGTGAATGAAGTAGTAGACTTTCTGAAAAATATTGGGAAGGAATGCTTGACATTAAAAGTGGATTTTGAGTAAAAGCTTTTGATTTTGTATCCTGAAGCTTTTTCTACTATATGTTGGGAAGGTTTGGTTTCAATAATAAGTGGACGGTTTGGATTCATGCTTGTGCTTTCTCTGGGAGTCTTTCTGTCTTAGTTAATTGCTACCCAATCGAGGAAATTAATATTCAGCAATGCCTTAAGCAAGTTAACCCACTGGCACCATTCCTCTTCCTTTTGGTGGCTGAGGTGTTAGGTGGGCTCTTTCAAAATGTGGTGCCCATTGGGTTGTTTAAAGCGTTTAGAGTGGAGAGTTTGGGTATGAATGTGTCCCATTTTCAATATGATGACGATGCTCTCCTGATTGAGGAGGAAACTGTGAAGAACTTATGGACTATAAAGTCTACCTTGAGAAGCTTTGAATTGGTTTCGGACCTGAAAGTTATTTTTTGGAAGAGTAGTCTGATGGAGGTTAATGTCTTGAATTTTTTTTCTCTCTATGGTTGTGGGGTTCCTACACTGTAAGATCAAATCAGTGCCTTTTAAATATCTTGGGCTCCCTGTGGGGAAAATCCTCGGAAATTTGGGACTTGGAAATCAATGTTGGATATCCTATGTGGTCGACTTGGAGCATGGGGTAACAGGTATGTTAGTTTTTAGGGCAAATTCTTCTTATCAGTTCGGTCCTCAATAGCCTTCTTATTTTCTATCTTTCTTTTCTCAAGATGCCTGTTAAGGTTTGGAGAGAGGTTGTTAGGATCCAAAGGAATTTTCACCGAGGTGGGTCTAAAGGAGACAAAAAATCCCGTAGGTGAATGGTTGTATGTGTGTAAGCTTATAAATAAGGGGGTTAGGGGTAAAAAACCTGAGGTTGTTTAATCTTAGCCTGTTGGGGAAATGGAGATGAAGGTTGTTGGTAGGCGAGTCAGCTTTTTGGAAAAAAGGTTCTTATAGCGAAGTATGAGAAGTGGTGAATAATCTAGACCTCAATGAGGTAAGGCTTCCATATTACTCTTCAGTGTGGTGAAAGGATATTTGTAGGGTGGGTGTTTGTCTAGGCCTGGAGTCAGATTGGTTCTCTGATGGGCTGGTTAAAAAACTAGGTGACAGTGTGTCTACCCTCTTCTGGCATCATGTGTGGGTAGGAAACTCACCACTGAGGGAATCTTTCCCACGACTATTTTCTATTTCTCTACACAAGGAGAGTATGGTGGCGGACTTAGGAAGATGGGTGGGAGGGGTTTGGGAGTGGAGCTTATCATAGAGGAGAGGGTTGTTTGTTTGGGAGGAGGGGTTGGTAAAGGACTTATCATCTTTTTGTCTTCTGCTTCTATGGGCACTGTTGGTGAAAGTTGGATATGGGAGGCTCGAAATGAAGGTGTACCTACTCAGTTAAATCGGAATATGAGCTCCTGCTACTAAAAAACCCTTTGTAGGTTAGGCGCTCTAATTTGGAGTCTTTTGTTATGCAAAAGCAATGGAAGAGATATGCCTCCCTAAAGTAGTTATTTTTACTTGGAAACTCCTTTTGAATAGGCTCCCATCTCAGGCTAATCTATTTCTTGGGGGTGTCATAATAGATGTTAGTGATACTAGATGTGTACTATGTGGGTAGTGCCATGAGATAGAACTGCATTTATTTGTTAGGGGTGACTTTTCCATCCGGCTTTAGTATGAGGTCTTTAAGTGGCTGGGGGTGGTCACTGTGTTCCCCCAGATCTCCTCACTTTGTTTTCGGTTTTCTACCATGGGGGGATCCCAATCCGGGATAAGAAAGGTTTGATCTTGATTTGGCATGTTGTCATATGGTCTATTTGGGATGTCTGAAATGAGTGTATTTTCTCTAATAGAGTGCTAGATTTTTCAGAGGTGTTAGACAACATTAGGGTGTGTTCATGAAAATGTTTTTTGCCAAGAAAAGTTTGGCCACTACCTTTCCTATGAATGGTGTGTTAATTCTTTGGATTGTATATCAAGGTTGTAGGACCTCGGAGGCTAGAGACATGGGAGACTGAGCTATTGTGGGGTTGTTTTCGGTCCTCTATTGGAATTATTAACTCACTAGAGCTATTCGTTGTATTGTTATTCTAGGTGTAATGGGTTTGAGTACCCATAATACTCATTTCTTAATATAATGCTTTTGATTTTTCAAACAAATATAAGAAGTTTAAAAAAAATTCAATCCAACACCAAGTTTGGCAAACAAAAGTTGATCAATATATTACTTGCACCATTCTTATTTGTAAACTACGTACTAGGGCAAGATATTGCGATCAGTGAAAAATCAGCTCCCGAAAGTCTTCTAATGTGGCTTCGATTTGGTTGAGTGGCTTATGTAATATAGGGATTTGAAAGAGGTTGAATGAAGATTGGCTTATAAACTGAGTGGGGAAAAAGATAGGAAATGGTGAGTTTGTTCATTTACTCTAGTTTAGTGTCATACTAATTAAGCATGAAAATATATTTGGGTGAGGATGGAAAATATACATTATTTTCTTAAAATTGTGCTAAAACCTTTTTCCCAATAAAAATCTATCTGATCTAACTAAAAAAATAGATTTGCATTTATCCATATTTGAATGTAGTATCATGCATCTATGTTGAAAAACATTCAATCTGATAAATTAATTTAAATCAAGAGTTTTAAAATTCATTTTATCACTTATGTCTTAAAACTCTATTTGAGATGGGAATTGAGGGAAGCCTTTAGAAAATACGTTCAAAAAGTTGACAACTTAGAAGACCTTTTAGGTTTGAAAAGAGAAAAAAAAGTTTCTATTTTTCGTTTCTTGTTTCACTTTTATTCATAAAAATGTCATTTTATTTTCACTTTATTTGTTATTTTCAAAGATATGTATAAGAAGAAGACATTGAGGATCTCCGTAGAAATAAAATGTATATATGCAAACTACTTCATTTAGCACATTTTTAATAATAATAAAAATGTAGAAATAACAACAACAAAAATTAAATTCTCTTAGAAACCTAATAATTAAATTTTTTTTATAATACAAAATAAGTAAATTTAGATATCCATTCATTTTTTTGTCAGTACACTCCTCAAGTGAGGAGTGCTGAGAAGAGTACTGACAAAAAATAAATATCTAAATTAACTTATTTTGTATTGTAAAAAGCATTTAATTAAAAGGTTTCTGAGAGAATTTACCATACCTCTTGAGTCTTTAATCAATTGCAGACGATGGAGATCTATTGACCAGATAGCAAACATTGTTAACCGCTTTAGCCCAAAATTGCTTTAGAAAACCAACATTTAGACGCGTGCAAGGAGCATGTTGTAGAAGTGTTTGTTTCATTTGTTTTGCAATCTCATTTTGTTGTGGGGTATGCCACACAGTATATGCCTCACTATACCTTTGTCCTTGTAGAATACATTAAACGGTGCATTACAAAACTCCAATATGTTGTTTGTTCTGAGTATCTTGACTTATTTGCCAATCTGTTTTTCAATTATAGTCTTCCGATCCTTGAATTACCCAAGCATTTCATCCTTGGACTTCAGAAAATACACTCAAATATTTCTATAGTAGTCATCAATAAACATAACAAAGTACTTGTATCCACCATGAGACTCGATTAGAGAAGGACCACATAAGTCATAATGAACATACTCAAGGATTCTCTTAGAGATATGCTTGAAAAAACTGAAGTTGGTTCAACTTTGCTTACCCATATAACACAGGCTCACAAAACTTAAATTTTCTAGTCACTACCCCACCTAACAATCCTTGTTTGCTCAACGCTACGAGTCTCGTCTCACTCCTACGACCTAATCTGTGACACCGCGAATTTGTACTATCTTTATGTTGCTCTAAGGAATTGGATGCGAACACCGTTCCTTCAATGGAATTACCCAACAAAATATAAATTCCATGTTACAGTTTTCCTTTCATCACTATCAGAGCACCCTTTAGAAATTTTAATAAACCCATCTTGCCCAAAGAAATTGTACCCCTATTTATCCAGAGTACCAATGGAAATAAAATTATGTTGTTAGCCAAGAACATACCAAGCATCAAATACTCCAAAAATGTCATCATGCATCTCAATCTGCACAGAACCACTGCCTTTCACACTAGGATCCTCATCATCCAACTTACAATATCATTTAACTCATTAAATGAAGTAAACAACTCCTTTTTGAAAGTCATGTGATAAGAATCACCAGTGTCCATGACCCAGTTATCAGTAGAACCATAGGCATTGACAACCAAAATATCAATGCAATATCCTTCATCTAAACTATCATCAGAAACAACAACACTGCTCTGCGCAACAACTACATTGCCTTTGCTACTTTATTCTTTCTTCTCATTTCTTTGTTTTTGCTTGGGAAAGTTTTTCCTCATGTGCCTGTTTTATCTACAGTATAAATATCATAGTCCAGTAGTCCTTGATTTGGAACTAGAAATCGAATTAGAACGTGACCTACTCTTATTATTACTTCCTTCTTTTGAGCTCCTTCCCTGCTGACAATCAAACATGCATTTTCACCGCCTTCATTGGAACAGAGACCTTCTTCTTCAATTCTTTAGATTGTAGATCATTTTACATCGTCAACAGAAATACTTTTTCTTCCATACAACATAGTATCCACAAATTTTTCATACGATTTCAGCAAAGAGTGCATAACATTATAATAGCTTAACCCTCATCATCAATTTTAATTGCAACACCTCGCAAGTCTAAGATGTTTTAGTTAAAATTATCAAGGTGATCTCTTACATATTTTCGACCATGTATTAGGTATAGACATTGCTTCTAGGACAACCGATTAGTTAGAGATTTCTTTAGGAATTTGTTTTTGAGCTTCTTCCACAATCTCACAGTCATCATGATCCCTCTTCATAATAATGATAAAACAAACAATAGGAACTTTGTCTCAGCAAAGTCTTCCCAGTACCCATTTCTGAATGTTGACTCCCTGATCCACATTAGGTGATGCACTTGGACTCTTCAAGGCCCACATGTGCATACGGATGACTTTAGGAATTGTGTAGTTTTCCTGCAATCGATGGACCATTAATTAAAATCGAACGGTTGAGATTTTGAGATTTCTATATGCCGAAGTCACACCGTAAGTTGTCTGATCTCCATCATATGGCTTAGATTAGTCCAATTGCAGTGACTGCTGGATTCCTCCATATTAGAAATAAAGAAGAACATAGAAACTGAAGGAAGAGTTTTTTGGATAAAAAGAAAGTGACAGAGAACTGCAAATCTATATTTTGGAAATCTAAATTCTGAATACTTACTACAAGGGATTAGGTACTTATAGGTTATATTACCTCACTGATTCAAAGATCAGTTAGTTACACCATACATTTTGTTACAACTGTCATCTATTTATCCTAATCCTAATCCTAATAGATATACAATTAAATAGATATACAAATATAGTTATCTCGCACTACTCTATTATTTTTTCCTCAAATCCTGCGTGATTGATTTAGTGATCCCTTATCTACTACCTTGAGTTTGTCTCTGAGTGTAAGGAATTTGAAAGGAGATAGAGAGGCTTGGGGAGAAGATCAACATTCTAATCATTAGCTAGAATATGTTAAACAATCATATTTTTGTCAAGGACCTTTTTCTTTAAGGAAGAAAATGTCTAGCTCCATGTGTTTTGTTTTGACATGTAGGACAACATTGTGAGAGAGTGAAATGAACGTGAACACAAGAAGAGGGTTGAATTGTGTTGAAAACTTTTTAAAAATCTTTTAACGAAAACAAGTTCCTTTTCAAAAACGATTATACTACCGAAAGCAGAGGCGCACCGGACACTGAAAAATAAGTTATAAAAACTTGGTTTCCTCTTAGAGCAGAAAGTAAATCAAAGAGAGAAGAGAGATAGTAGACACAGAGATTTATACTAGTTCACCACCAACTGGTAGTTACGTCTAGTCCCTTCGTTCCTGAAGGATTTTCCACTATAATCACACTAATTACAAATTCCCTTAAGAGTAAACTACTGTACAACTTGACTATACTCTTAACTTGTCAAAACGACTCAGTACGTTCGAGCCTTTGAGGAATCAGCCTATTACATGGCTACACAAGTTTACAAGAAAGATTTGAATACAAGAAATAACTCTCAACACGAGAGAATGAAAAGTTTAAGCACAAAACAGATAACTTTCTAAAAGAAAGAATAAGACGTTAAAAACTTGTTCACATTCTGGTTCTCAGAGTGCTTGGCACAGAATTCTTGATTGCTCACTTGATTCGTAATTCTGTAACCTTCTTCAATATCAGAGATAGAGTATTTATAGACATCTTCAATATTACCGTTGTGGGATAAATCAGCTCCAATCATTGAGTGAGGTAATTGAGGAAAAATACCAACAACATTCGAATAGTACACCTTTATTGTCGTTTGTACTATTTCCTTTTCCAATCATTTGCAGCCTGGCACAATTTGAAAAGCGTACGAACTTTGTCTTTTTGCTAAAGGCATCACCTTTGATACCTCGTACTATCAAATTGAGCGCAAAATGATATTTGAATTTACTGCACAGATATGCTGAGACAGAGAGCAGAAAACAGGGTGTGCTTCTCGCGTGCGTCATTAAAGAACCAGATGCTCGCTGAGTGAAAACAGACATTGAGAGTCATCAGAAGCTAACAAGCGTTTAGATGCATTCCTTGTGTCTCGATCTCTGAATATCGGACGTTCGCTACGATCAAATACCAGATGCAAGCGCAAGACCGGATGTTAACAGCTTTATCGCATGAGTTCTCTTGTAAACTTCTTCTTGCTTGAGTGATATTTCAAATATATAGACAAATTGAATCCTACACACTTCAAGACTTATCAGAAGGTAAATTGTTCTCACATAGATACTTTGTTATCATCAAAATTATTAAGGGTCTAAACTTGTCAATCGTTTAGGTTCCAACATGAAACTGCACTTGAGTTATCACAATACAGAACTAAGGTTTTAAAGGGCAAATACAACTATGTTCATAAGGATTGAATCCATAACACCTCTGATGCAGTGCTAGCTAAGCTTCGGTATTTAGCTTTCGTGCTTGTCCTAGACATTAATATTTGTTTCTTCGACCACCATGATATCAAACTTTGACCAAGACAGATACAAAAGCCTGAAGTGGATTTCATGTCATTGGGATCAACACCCTAATCTGCATCTAAGAAGGCAACTAATGACAGAGGTTATGCAAGGGAGGCTGGATGAGGAAGAAGATCATTCTGCAAAATGCCTTTGAGGTAGCGAAAGATGTGTTTTACTGCTTTCCAGTGACATTGAAGAGGTTAAGGGATAAACTGGCACACTTTGTTTGTTGTATAACTTTTTTTGGCCGAATAATTACTGCATATTGAAGTGCAGCCACAATGGATCAAAAGAAAAAAGGAACATTGATATAATATGATTCAAACTTTGAAAATTTTAGATTTAAAACCATAGGTGCAAATATCCCTTTTGCATCTACCATGTTGGCTTTAGCAACAAGGTCCCTAAAATATTTAGTTTGGGAAAGGAAGAAGTTCCTTTTTTTGATTTGTTTGACAAATTTTCCTAACAAATACTCCAAATTTCCAAGTTTCTTAAGAGCAAACTGATCATTCAACTTAGTGATAAGTTGTTGGATGTCAGAAACTTTTGTGGATTTAAGTTTAGATCCAAAATCTAAGAATCGAAAATCTCCTTCATATCATCGGGCTTCAAATTTGCAGGCAGTTTATCCTATCCGTCTAACGCCTCCGTATAACTTTGATGAACTAGAACTACCTTCATCTTCAATTTTCATAGGGTGAAGTCATTTTTTATGAGCTAAAGGGCTAGAGTGAAGTGAGTTGATTTATTGAATTTCTCAATATCAAATCCACATGAAGATATCACTATTAGCAAAAAGTTCCTTAGAAAACCTAGAGCTTTGGTACCACTTGTTATAATAGAAACGAGAATAAAATATGACCATAATCACAAGAAGCATATGAAACACACAAAAATTGATTCGACCAATGTGACCTACATCCATGGGTAGTCTAAGTGTTTCTCATTTCTTTTCAGAGAATAGACACAAGGAGTCTGAAATTTGCTTTAATAGAATGAGAACCTCTGTTACCCCTAATTACAACTGGTCTAAAATTATGAGGAATACAAAAATGGGCCTAGTCCATACTGCGAGGGCTATACTCCCACACCCAAAACCCGAGCGATAACACTGGCCTCCGATTTTTCTCCTTAATATTTTGAGCACTAAAATATTGGGTTAGATTACAATTTGGGTCAGCACATCAACACAGCTCAAGGCATCTTAGCAAACACTAAATCAAGTTAGGGATCTAGTCAATACCAATACCAATCCATGGTTTTATTAGAGAAGACTGCAATCAACTAAGTCATCATATTATAGATTTAGGTGATGCTTATACTTCTCATGGGTTTTGGTTTATGTCCCCCTATAATTCTTCTCCTTATGTATTCTTTTTTTTTCCCTTCTTTATTAATAAAATTATGGTGTGCTACAAAGGATAGGAAATGTCTTAGGTGTCAACCTCATTGGGATTTCTGGCATTATTGTGATGCTTCTGCGTACTATTTTGCGTTAAAAAAAATACCAATACCAATATCAAATATGACATAAACCCAACCTAGTCCAATAGTAACTTCAGTTGTTCAAACCAGACGTAAGTATCATAATTTTGAGCCTTTGAATAATTCTGATAACTTGTCAATTTCCTTGAGTAAAGAAAAATGATCTTGTACCAAGTATCTTGTATTTCAATTTGTGTCCACTAAATACCTTTGATGTAGCACTAGAGTTCTATTTTAGCTATTGATTTTATCATAATCACTACATCATTATGAGAATCTTTAAAGGATGAAACTGGGTTCAAATGATGAATGAAAATATAGGTGCATTGGAAGAAATAAGACTTGGGAGATTGTTGACAAGCCAAAGGGTAAAAAGGCAATGGGATGTAGAAGGATATACATTATGAAATATCAATGTGATGATATGATAGAATGATATACCGCAAAGTTGATTGCAAAGAGATACACTCAAACATATAGGACTGATGAGGAAACAATTGTTTCAATATCAAAAATGAATACAGCCAGGACTATTCTCACCTTGACAACACAATTTGGCTAGAAGTTACACTAGTTTGATCTTAAAAATGTATTTCTACATGAAAACCTGAAGGAAATAAGCTCCTCTGCCAGGTAAATGCCCAAACCCAGGTAAATGCAAATAAGCTCCTCTGCCAGGTAAATGCCCAAACCCAGGCACCACCCACACAATTTCTCACATCTGCCACCCTGACATTCTTCTACTAAGAAATAGGAAAAAATATGGAGAAAGACTGGCTCAGAGGAAGAGAGCCAAACCATACATCATGCTAGAAGGAAATAGATGTTCCACTCCTCACCTTGTTGACCACGCAACCTAAAAACCAATCAGAAGAACCCATACAGTTGACCACCAGACAAATATCTCTCCACCTCAACAAGGTATAATATAGAAACCTTAACCACCCCTCAGAAAAGGATTATCTACAACCTCATATTTAGCGACTAGGACATTTTTTCACGAAGGTGTCTTACGCACCTGAAGCCTCCACTCCCACTTTGCTAGTAAGCTTAGATTAAATAGCCTAAGACCCTTAACTCCAATCATCTCTCCCTCTTAGGCTTACATATGATTGACCACTTGACTCATGGAATCTTTTTCCCTTCCCCTTTGCCCCACCCCATAAGAACACCCCCCCCCCCCCCCTTTTTTTTTGAATTTTAACCACCTCTTGCCAAACCTTCGACGCCATCCTAAAAACAGAAAGAAAGAGAATAGGAATAATACTCATGACAAAGTTAATAAGAACAATCTTCTCCCAAGACTAACATTCTTGTTTCCCCAATACTAAACCTTTTTTTCTTTACAATTTAGTAATGTGTAATTTAGTAATGCTAACAACCAATCATCACATGACTGGAACAATCAGATTCAACGCTATTATTGTTTTCCTATACTCCCTTCAATTTACGTAGCACGTGCAAAAAACAGTAAATCACCCTTTCATGCAGGATTTATAAATGAATATTGCACCGTTAGTGCATATACCTGCATCATAATCCCTTTGCCGCTTCAGGACAAAAACAAAGATCCAGATATCTTACAAGCATAGCTTTGAGCATTACGCTCAAAGCAAAGCAAGTTTCTTGTAAAGCATATATGATACTTCTATGTTCGAAGCTAGTCCACCAGTCCTGCTACAATGGGGAAAAATCCATCGCCAATTGGAAGCATATATTTTTTTGTCTCCATAGAATATACTTTTGCTTTGCTGTGTTGGGTTCTTTTGTTTGTTTATATTTATTATTTTAGGGGCATACCATTGATCAAATTTGTTGTCAAAACCTTTAGAACCTTCAGGTTTTAGATTAATAGGTATAGCCTCTAAGTGTGAGGCTATCTCACACTTAGATACCCAAGATACTGTTATTATTTTATTATTATTTTCAGTTTTTCATGGACTCCGCTAATATTATTTGATAGGATATATTTGATTTTTTTTAGTGTTTATCGACCTTCACAAAAATTGCTCACCAGATAATTGACATGCGTGTTTTGTATTCATAGATAACTTTTCAGAATGTCCCCCACTGTTGGTTGCTTCGGCAATTTCAGCGACATGTGGACGCCGGGACCGGGGTTCGAACCCGGGTGTTGCCGTTTAGACGTGTGTGTGTATGTGTTTGTTTACCATTTTTACTAGCTGACCAAAAAAAAAGATAACTTTCCAGAATAGCTGAACATAGCTCAAAGTCACGGTTGTGTCGTCGATCCATGGACCATCACTTCAACCGTTGTGAATGTATTAAAATCTAGTCTAGTTTTTAATCAAAATAGAAATATATGTAACAGTTATGAGCAATGATCCACTGGGGAACCATAGTCTACCCTAGAATTACAGCACATGTTACTCCCCTTTTCGACAGAAAGGGAGGAGAAATAAATTTCAGAATTACGGTGCTTGTACCATGTTTGATATAGAATTGCTCATACAAAGATTGGATATCACTACTACGTCAATTGAAGCATCTATCCGCAAATCTGATATCCCCAAGAGATGTTTGCTAGCTTGTTACTTGTATCAAGTTTCAGAAGATTATTATCAGATATAAATATTTCTATCTGCAATCTGCATAGCATGATCCTAATTTCTTTTGTTGAACTTATATACAGCCAACAGAGCACATTTCTGATGCAATTTAATTTTCAATGACTTTTTCCAGCATGAAATCAGTAATTGATCGATACAACAAATCGAAAGAAGAACAAAATCAACTTGGGAGCTCTGCCTCTGAAATTAAGGTATTTATAAATATCTTATACCAATATTTGCATGTGACTTTACAATCAACATATATGTTGTTAAAAGAGATCATATAATTACGTCAACCATTAAGTCAAGTCTTGACAATACCAAGTGGCTCAAAAATAGGATTTATAACTCTAGCATCCTCAAATTTTCTAGCCTTTTTGTCTTCATTTCCAGAGTATTGAGTAATCAAAGACATGACACTACTCAAAATAAAGAAAAAAAAAATTCATTTTTTTTTCTTTTTTATTGAGACAGAAGTTCGAAAATGAGCAAATCAATTTGGAGGACTTCCCAGCCATTCTTTTCCGAAATTCTGGATTCCATAGATCATGACAAAATATTAAACATTGGAATGTGTAACAGATTATCCTATCTATCAACACCTACATGAAATAGAGAATCTAGTATCTAGAGCGTACATAAAACAAAAGCAAGAGCTTAGCAGGATCTCACAGAACTTGTTGGCATTGTCATATACACCGAAAGATCCATGTTCAGCCAAACCATAAACCACGGTGTCTGTCAAGCACTTCAAGAGAAATAAATATTACTCAGAGAAGATTATAAGAATAAATATTTTAATAAATGCATCTGACAACTGAACAACAATAGAAAACAGAGCAGTTAGCCTTTCGTATAGATGACAAACCATACCCTAGGAGATTGTTTGGGATCATTTAAGAATTTATAAAGACAACAAATCAGTCTTGAGGACTCCCCCAGACAACAAATCCAAGAGTATGCTCGATGTAAACTTCTTCCGTGATATTACCATTAATTCATCATACAAGTTGGTATAAAGGCTAATGGCAAATAGCAGTTGTGGACAAGAGTAATCTAACAAAGGTCATTTTAGCCATGGGAGACAAAGTGTCACCAAAGTCTAATCCAAAAAAATCTAGGCATAGCCTTCAACAACTTGACAAGGCCCAAGTATGCCAATTTGTCCATCAGGACCAACTTTCACTACAAAAATCCAGTGACAAACAGCAACAAGCTTGCTTGAAAAGGAACGAGATCTCAATTACCACTTCTTTGAAGTGCACACATCCCATCCATCATTGCTCGAGGCATCACCTACATTCTTAGGAATAGACATAAAAGACAAGAAAGAAAGACAGGTATAATACAAAGGAGATAAACAATGACATCTCAGTGACATAACAAGGAGAAGGGTTACGAGTTTTCAAAGTGCAATAGGAAGATCAACTTGTGGAGGTCGTGCCAAACCAGGAGTAATTGGTTTCGAAAGAAAGTCATTCCCATCACTATTCATGGTGGTAATTGTAAAGAAGAATATTGTCAATGTTTGTAAACTTGTAGAGGACATGAAGGAAGTGGATCTTCAGGAACATGTGATGTGACAACTCTAGAGGTCAACAGGGACACAAGGTGGAGAGAGTGGTAATATATTCGAGACAATTTTAGAAGTGGTGGAGTGGACACAAAGAAAATAACATCAACTGAGGCAAGATAACAACAGAATTGGCGAGTAATATTTCTAACCCTTTGAGACTTGTGGGAGCGAGGCAAGAGTTTATGAAGACTTAGAATGAGAATATAAACAATATACGTAGATCCTCATCCAAGGAGTCAAGGAGGCAACAGGTAGAGATATTGATAAGGGAAAGTGAGGTATTTGGTTATTTATAACAAATGAGGGCATCCATTATACAAGGAAACAAGTTGTAAGCACAACACCCTAAAAGCAATGAGGAACATTTCCATGAACCAAAAGTGTTTGGGTGATTTCAATAAGGAGTCTATTACTACATTCAACAACCCCATTTTGTTGAGTAATATGAGTACAGAATATTTGACGAAGAATGTCATGTGAAGCCACAAAATCTGAAATGGGAGAAATAAATATTGACGAGCACTATCGCTTTGTAAAGTGAAAATTGGAATACCAAACAATTTTTTATTTCTTGATAAATGACCGGAAGATAGAAAATAACTTGAATTGATTTTCCATTACATCGAGAATAGTCTTAAAAAATATGACAAAATATCTTGACCCATAAGTGGACACAGTACGACTAAGACCCCATATAATGAGACATAGCCCGAGAATTGAGACAACTAGGAAAAGGACTAGGGGCAAGTTTTTCAAATTGACAAACACATGACAAGGTATACAATTTTGAAAGATTAAACACAAGTTGGAGCTTGACAAGATTAGACGACCCAATT
Organism: Calophaca sinica; assembly: GCA_037113605.1. NCBI lineage: Eukaryota > Viridiplantae > Streptophyta > Magnoliopsida > Fabales > Fabaceae > Calophaca > Calophaca sinica. The sequence goes on from CM073736.1 coordinate 93,354,366, forward strand.
GAGCATGAACGAGAAGAGCAGAGTCCACCACCAAACCAACATAGGCAGAGGGTTTGAGTTGATAAAGATCATAGAACTCACATTGGGCGACAATCAATCAGCCTGAACATAAAAGACAATCAAGAGATGGAGTCAATGACTAATTGATAATAAATTAAAAGGGAGACCTAGAACCCATTATTTATTGAGAAAGAGGGAAGGGTGGATAGTACCAAATCCGAGTACTACTAAGACCCATTAGCCATGGTGACAAGGGTAAACAACGAGAAGTAGAAAGAGTGGAGAAAAAACACTTGTTATCAGTTATGTCATTGGTGGCCCCAAAATTAAGGAGACGAAGAGTGAGAAATACCAGCATAGGAATTACTCATGTGCACAACAAAAGCAATGGAATCAAAGCCCTAACACTCCCATACCATTTGAGGAAGTCAATAAAGGTGGTTAAAGATCATTAAAGCCATGTAGGATACCATGAAATCTTCCTAATAATTAGCCATGGGGTCATCAAGATGTCTATAGGTAATTACACTCATGAGATTTTGGCATACCCCGTTTAACTATTAAGTATCATTAGTATAAATGATATTAGCCTACTCCAAAACAACCTCACAAGTCTCATGAGCACAAAAGATCTTGCTTTTACAGAAGGATGAATAGTGGATTTAATGAAGATATAGAGTTGGGCATCAATCTTATTCCATCGATAAGAGTTGACTATAGGCATAAAGTCAGCTTTGTGGTGAGTGGGTCTTCATACACTTGACTTTAGGGCCAAGGTTTAATGTCAAAAGCCTACATATTATAGTTGCTACCATCCAACTTCTCATTTGAGAGTAGGACACTAATGTAATTGGAGAAGATATCAGCCTTCAGAGGGTCTGAAATTGCCATGGATCAGCCAAGAAGAGAAAGTGAATCCCCTAACAAGGTTGTATAGAAAAGGTAATGAGAGAGAGGGCTCAAAAACTGTAAGCGAGGACAAAACATGGACTAGGGTAGTTCGACAATCATAGTAGTGGAAGTAGGTACCGAAGATGAGGCTTCATGCACCGCCACACAGTTAAGGTGCCTCACGAGTGAGAGAGGGGCAATAGAGAAGGACTGGCCAATATGAGCGCATGCAAGCCCTGTTAGACCTAAGATTGTGGGTACAAACAGATCAACAAACAATGGTGTTAATGGTCGTGGTTCCACCAAAGAAATCCCTAGAAAAATTTCTCAAAGGCAGGGAATGATGTCAACGACAACTGGAAATTATAAAGTGCGTTCTTTATAATTTGCAGTCAAGACTCAAGAATGCAAACCAAAAGAGAGACATTGGTACCTAAAAAAAGCTAACTGATAGACAATGGATCCACTAGGTAAACACAACTTAGGATTACCATGTTGAGAGAGAGAGAGAGAGAGAGAGAACAAAAAAAAAAAAAAAGAGATAGCATATGTGAGAATGTGTTTTTTATTGTTATGCAAATTTAGGGTGAGCGGAAGGCGCTCCAATCCAAGGCAGGAAAAACCTTCGGGCTCAATGAGCACTTAAGAAGATAATTATACATTTACCTCATCTTAAAGGAACTAGTGGGACTTGAACCCGCAACATGTTGGATACAACTTTTGTCATACTCCACTAGGTCAACTCTTTGGGGTTGTGTGAATATGTGTTTGAATTACAAGTCAAAGAATATTAATATATACAAAGTTATAAATATAAGAATTTAGAGTTATTCTAACTGTCCTTATCACATGGAATTAACCATAATTACCCTATTTACATTCATTCTAACTTCCACCACATGGTGAGTTAAGTGATTGGCTACAACACTATTAGCATATGGTATATATGGTCTCGTGATAGACATTGCCTAGATTTCAGTAAGGCTCCCCTATCTACTACAAGTTTAGCATTTGGATTCTCCCTAAAAGAATCGACTAGTCTGCAATCTAGCATTTGGTTTATTCCAAGGCGCAAAACAAGCATAAAGTGAGAGGGGCAAGTCACATTAATTACCATTATTGTCCGCATAAACTGAACATGAGGTTTTGTAGCAGCCTTGAGGTGTATTCCTTATACTCACTATCCGACAAAATGTTTAGAAATGTCTTCAGATAGATAGGTGATTGTGTTATATTAGCACTTCTAAAAAATCATGCCAAAAAAAAAAAAAAAACAAAAAAAAACACTTCAATAATAGTTTCTTAAGTATGTCCCATCCACTTACAGAAGGAACATTGAGGGTGATTACCATGACCTCCTCTATTACCACCATGAGCACAACGTCTTCCTCCTCTTTTCTAAACCAGAGACAAAAAAAAAGATTATGGACTTGTTGAGGAACCAATCCTAACGGATTCTTCTAGTGAAGAAACTCATAACAATCGATCAATGAATTCATCCACAAAAGGGGTATTAGAATTGGTTAGGACTTGGCTCTGAACATTCTCAAAGTCTTTGTGAAGGCCGCGAAAATAAAATACCATATATTATCCAACACTTTTTAAAGATTATCACTAGTCAGTAGAAGCTTGGTTTGTTGGATGATAGTTTCTGCTTTGTTTATATAAGATGTTAAGTCATGATCTGTCACCTGAAGATTTGCGAAATTATGAACCAATTCATATCATTCACATGAGAAAAAAAAATTGAGCCTTTTTCCAAATTTCATAACATGACCTGTAAGAGTAATAAAGAACCAATAGATCATGTCAGTCAATGGATTGGCACAACAAAGCCACTAACTGATAATTTGCCTTTTGTCATTCATCACAGATTTTTGCATTGATATCCTCCGACTTCTAGGTCAAGTGATCATAGAACCTTGACCTAGAAACTAAACTTCAACAACAAAATACCAAGCCAAATAATTGTTGTCGTTTTACTTCTCAAAGGTGACTGTTGAGCTTCTTAAGAATGCAAATGAAGGAACAACTAGGGGACTAAAAGCCATGAGAAGTCGTAGAAATACCAACAGAAGATAGATCGAACTCGATGGACAAAGACCCACTAGCCAAACTGATGACCTAGATAAATAGAAGAGAGGCTGAAGATGAGATATGGGAGATTGACATGGTGTTTCAATGTAGAGAGGTATGGGTCACGCACCGACAAGGGTGTTGTGATTGGGGGTATGTAGAGAGGTATTCGGCAACAGCACTTGGGGTCAAGACAACCAGCCAATGACGATGTACAGTGGGTAAACATTGAGGGTTTTACCAAACTAGATGGTAGAACCTTGACTATAAACCCACACCGGTACAACTTGAAAATGTAGAGAGATTTTGTGAAAATGCTTAGGTGATTTCTTAACTTAGCAAATTGATAAATTTATTTACATCTATAAATGAATACACACTACTTATAATAAATTAATTCAGCTAGTTCCTAAGAATTGACTTATTTCTTAAGCAACAAAGAGCAAATTTCATAACTACGCTATTTCCCAGAATAATAGTTTGAATACACTTAGATTTTCCAATAGAAGCCAAGAAAACAAACTTGCTCCAAAGTCTTCTGTTCATTCAAAATTTTATAATTGCGTCCTAACTAAAAAACACCCAAGGACAGCAGACAAAGCACACTACCATAGAATTCTACCTTCCTTGTTTCCACCAAACACAGATTCAAGCATTTAGGTAAAGTGGTTCACATACATAGCGTTAAAGTCTGGTCTGACTGCATTTCAAACGCGTGCGACGACTCGTAGGAGCGCACGATTCCATGAGATTTGCCACCATCAACGAGGTGGAGCGGCGGCGAAATCGGCGGCACGGCTGGATCGTTGGGAAAGATCGCCAGATCGCCGGAGCGTCGCCCTATGCGCACGCCTAGATTTAGGGTTTTCTAACCCGTTTCTGCAGTTATCTGGTTTTAACCCGTTTGGCAAAAACCTGAACCCGACCCAATTTTACCCGGTTTTCAGCCCAGAACACTCTTCCTTCCCAACAAGCACGGTCACATGGAGAAATACACCGAACCGAAACTGAAACAATAATCTTCATACGCATTCTTCTTTAAATGATGGAGTAGGAGATGAAGATCGTATAAAAGATGTTGGTTTTGATCACAATGATTTGGATGATTTGTTAAAATAATGTTTTTAGATGCTGGTTAAGATTTGGGTGCTGGTCGTTTTGATGTTTTTAGTTTTATGTTTGAGACTATGAGAACACACGACTTGTGATTAAATTAATGAAATTTTTATGGTAAGGTTATTTTGGTGTTTTAAGGTTATTTTTCTTAATTATGTTATTTTATATGCATATATAAATAATTAAATATAATTTTCTCTCTTTGGAGGGATCTTACGATCCGTATTACGATCCCACGATTTACAATTTTCCTTCCCTCTTAACGATCCTAGGTGGATCTCGAGTTTGACAACCATGGGCCTCAACATCATGGGCCTTTAATTAAGGTCGTCTACCATAAAAAGGAGAAGAGGAATACGTGTAAACAGAAAAATATGACTTGAGAAATAGAGTGGAGGAGCCTGTTATGCAAGACTAACAGAATGGACATTTGGCAGCAGGAGTTGGGGAAATTGTCGCTGGTGAATATTAAGGGAATGGAGAGTGCTGTTGCACACTTCAGTAGAACAAAATCGCTTTTGCTAATGCCTATTTTAAGCTCTATGACAAAATCAACAAAATATCTCAACTAATTTATTGGGAGATCTCAAAACACAATACGTAAAATTGCCAACAGTTTAGAAGTAAACCTAAACAATTGGAAATTTAAAAAGCTCGAAGCAATTTAAAAGGTGGCAATTTAAATAGGAGTTTATGTTGCTCCATTCATAATTGCATATTTATCAAAAACTTTCTATTTTGTATCATTTAATTAATTACTACCGTCCCATTTTGTTTGATGTTTAAGGTTTTGACACAAGAATTAAGAAATACAATTAATATTTTAGATTTGATAAAAACTATTATATTATTTCTTAATGTACCATTTATCTCATATTAATTAGGTTTTTTTATCTCATATATATTTTATCTATCATATTAATGGTCAATGGAATAATAGGAAAAAAATATTTAATGCTTCATTGATATTGTAAAATGACAATCAAAATAGGACAATTTTTTTTTAGCTAACGTCAAACAAAATAGGACGGAGGGAGTAACTACGGGGGAACCTAAGGGGACATTTGTGGTGAGTCTTTTTTCATTACCGAGAATAATGTTTATGAGAAACATGATTTCTATCATGGTTGTCAAACTCGAGAGTCGAGATCCCACCTAGAATCATTAGACGGAAGGAAAATCGTAAATCGTGGGATCGTAATACGGATCATAAGATCCCTCCAAAGAAACAAAATTATATTTAACTATTTATATATGCATATAAAATAACGTAATTAAGAAAAATGACCTTAAAACACCAAAATAACCTTACCATAAAAATTTCGTTAATTTAATCGTAAGTCACAAGCTCTCATAGTCTCAAACATAAAACTAAAAACATCAAAACAACCAGCACGCAAATCTTAACCAGCATCTCAAAACATCTAAAAACATTATTTTAACAAATCATCCAAATCTTTTGATCAAAACCAACATCTTCCATACGATCTTCATCTCCTACTACATCATTTAAAGAAGAATGGGTATGAAGATTCATTGTTTCAGTTTCAGTTCGGTGTGTTTCTCCTTGTGACCATGCTTGTTGGGAAGGAAGATTATTGAAAATGTGACAAATTCCCATACTGACTTACCGGGTAATAAGCTTCGGCCGCCTAGGTTATAATCGTTTCAAGTTCTGGGCTGAAAACCGGGTAAAATTGAGCCGGGTTCAGGTTTCTGCCAAACGGGTAAAATTGAGACGGGTTCAGGTTCCGGTTCCGGCGATCTCCCTTGATGATCCCGCCATGACGCCTCCTCCAACGATTTCGCCGCCGCTCCACCTCGCTGATGGTGGCAAATCTCGTGGAATCGTGCGCTCCTACGAGTCGTCGCGCGCGTTTGACAACTATGATATCTATCAATGTATAAAATGCATCTGTCATGCCTGGAAGTTTCTTGAGAATGTTAGACAATGTTTACAGAATGTTTCCTGCCTTTACGGGAATCTTGGAAATGTTCTGCTAGGAAACATAATTAAAAAAATATCCTGGATATTTCCTGGCAATATTTTACAACATTCATACCAAACATGAAGATCTAAGATTTCCTAATTAAGATTCCTGGGAAACTTAAAACAATCTCCCAACTGAACACCCCCAAAGAGTTATCTTAAATGCTTAGTCTGATAGAAGTACTCATATTTGGTGATTCCTTTTCCTCATATCTAACCACAATGTATTTTGTTTCTTTCATTTTCTAGTTTTGGCAAAGGGAGGCAGCAATGTTAAGGCAACAATTGCACAATTTGCAAGAAAGCCACCGGTACACCCTTCAACATGTTTATTTTAAAGATAAGTTTATCAACATTAAAAAACTGTTGGAATAGTTTCTAAATTCATTAGCATATTCGGGTTAGTGCGTTAGTCAGCTGTAGTTTTTGTCTAGCTGTAAATTAAACCCGTACTACGAAGCTACTTGAGGAGATAATTACTCCAGTATTTTGGCTGTAATCAATAATTGACCAGTCGCTAGTATAAATATAACACCTGAAGAAAGGAAGGAATAATACTCTAAATAGTATCACATAGTCAGCTGTACATAGATGGTTTACAATTTATATGCTAATACTAATTATGAAAAAAAAGAAAAAAGAGAAAACCTACCCTGGTCTAGAGAAATAAATCAGCAGATCTGTACAAAGAGAATATATGGAAATTCTGCCCTAAAGTGTTATTTACATTATCTACAACAACATCTACACTTCCCCTCAAGCTAGTGAATGAATAACTACATTATGCTAGTGAAAAATGTATTAATTAGGAGTATATGATATGGTTAACCGGTGCTGAATTGGTTTATGAGCAATGTTGATGGCTAATTTGTTGCCATAAAATAACTCACTAAATCATCCAATATAATCTTAATCCACAATAACTCAAGACTCCATAGGCCATAGCTCGAAATTTAGCCTCTACACTAGACCAAGCAATTGCATTGTCTCTTACTCCATCATGTTACTAGATTTCCACCCAAAATAGCCTAGTGTTCACCTTGTATTTGTAACTCAACCTGCATAAGGAGCATGTACACCTCCATGGTCAAATTTCCACCCTTTCGTAATAGTCCTTTTCCAAGTGTGGTTCTAAGATGCTGAAGAATCCGATTCACATCATGCAAATCACTTACCCGAGTCATGCATGAACATACTTACAATAATACTGTTGAGATCTGATTTGTTTGCCTATGATTTGTTTCCCTTATTTGCTGATTGTATATTAATTAGATAGATTAGGTTGTTGATCCTTATCCCTATAATCAAGGGATCTTGATTGTAATTCTATTGTTAAAAATACACAAGGCTGAGGGACAATTCTCTCAAGCAATTCAAACCATCTAATTCAAGTTGGTATCTAGAGCTAGTTAGAATCCTCGCGCCTCTCGTCTTTGGGTTTAGCCACCGTCAAGCCTAACCTTAATTTTGTTTTTTCATTTTGGTTTCTGGTTGTCTAAAGGACACCACCGTCTGGTCCCTCAGCCGTCACAGTCACCGGAGCAGCTGCCACTGCCACAAGATTTGCCGGACGCCGAAGTCGCCTCGCCGAAACCTCCATCACACGCCGCCACATTCAGGCGGGTTTTCAAGCGCGCGTGAGCCACGTACCGACTTCCGGCCACCGTATCTCTGCCGCACCGGTACGGTTCAACTTGGTTTCCCCTTGCAGTTCCATTGGGACCCTTTCCAGATAATGGGTCCCGCGTTTGAGGCGTCTTCCAGGTGTTTTTGTGCTACAGCCCTCTATGTGGTCATTGTTTCTCCTTGTTTCTGCTAACAGTGTTCTATTTCTGCGACCAAGGTCCTGTTTTTTGGGCATTTCTGGTCCTCGCGTATTGTTTCAGATCTAGTCTCCAATGGCAAACGAGTCCCCGTTATCCTTTGTGTTCTCCGGCAATCCCTCTATCACATCGGAGAAACTTACCGGTAAAAACTATATGGATTGGTAAGTCACTGTTGAAATGTGGTTCTTTGGTCAAGGTCTATCCGATCACTCGAGTAAAAAGGCAACTAATATTGCTGAAGCGGAACGTGAGCAGTAGAAGGAGGCTGATGCACAGCTGGTCAGTCTTTTATGGCAATCCATTGATTCCAAATTGTTGGTATATTTTCTTCCCTACAAGACGTGCCTTGACATTTGAAAGAAAGCAAGAGATGTGTATTCAAATGACGTCCAACGTCTCTATGATGTAGTTCATAATTTATTTACTCTTCAAATGACATATCAAGATCTTCCATCGTACCTGAATAAAGCACAGTTCGTGATTGATGAGGTCAAATTGCTTTTGACTGGTGATGACCTTACCAAGACAGTCAACAAAATTGACAACATGTGCATGGTGTTACTCCTTCATGGCCTTCACAAGGATTTTGAATCTGTGAGAAACCAAATTCTGACAAACCCTAGTGTTCCCACCACAGAAGAACTTGTTAGTCGCCTGCTGCGAGTCCTCATCTGGAGGTTGTATCAGGAGTTGGTTCTCAACCAGGCTCAGAATCCTCTGCCTTTATAGCTAAGATGTGGAGGCCGTAGTTGTGGTCGTGATCGAGGTAATGGAAGGGGTGGTCGAGGGAACTGGGAATGGTCATCCTCAATGCTCTTGTTGTGCACGTGTGGGACATACCCAGGATATGTGCTTCAATTGATTTGTTTCTCTGAGAAGTCGGCAAATGCCTCTTATTCACAACCACCAGCTCCCGAAAATCAAATGGAGGACAACACTGGTAATCAGAATATTCTGTGAGATGCCGAGTATAAGGAGTACATCCTACAACCTATCTCTCTCATTCATCGTCTGTTGGATCCTGGATCTTGGATTCCGGTGCTTCCGATCACATAGCTGGTAATCCCTCACTTTTCTTAAAATTGTCTCATCCCAAAAATTCTCGCCATGTCACCCTAGCTGATGGTTCTACAGCTAAAGTCACATGCATTGGTCAAGCCACACCCTTCTCTTCATTGTCTCTGAATTCTGTTCTTTATGTACCTAGGTCTCTCAATGTAGTCTCTGTTAGTCAACTTACTCGTACTTTTGATTGTTCTATAACCTTCACTACCAATTCTTTTTGTATACAGGACTGGAGTACGGGGCAGCAATTGGCACAAGATATGAATCACATGGTCGCTATTACTTTCAGTCTCCATCCTCTGTTGCTTGCACTACTACCGAGTCTCCAAATCTCATTCACCGTCGTTTAGATCATCCAAACTTGAATAAATCGAAGAAAATGGTCCCTGGTCTTTCTCAATTGCAGTCCCTAGAGTGTGAGTCTTGTCAGCTTGGTAAACATGTTCGATCTAGCTTTCCAAGTTGAGTTCCTCATCATGCAAATTCCCCTTTTGATCTTATTCATACAGATGTGTGGGGTCTGGGTCGTGTCAGTTCTATCTTAGGATTTAGGTATTTTGTTACTTTCATTGATGATTTTTCTATATGTACTTGGATTTTCTTAATGAAAGAACGCTAGAGTTATTTACCATTTTTTAAAATTTTTGCAACGAAGTTCCGATTCAGTTTGGGCATTCTGTTCGTGTCTTGTGCATTGAAAATGCAAGAGAGTATTTTTTTGAGTTTTTAATAAATTTATGGCTGGTATGGTTCATCAATCCACTTGTCCCCATCCACCTCAACAAAATGGAATTGCAAAAAGAAAACACCGTCATATTATTGAAACTGCGCGTACCTTGTTGATACATTCCAATGCACCCATTAAATTTTAGGGTGACGTTGTGCTTACTACTGGTTATTTGATTAATAGATTGCCTTCTTCATCTCTGAACAACAAAGTACCTCATTCTCTATTATTTCCTGATGAGCCTCTCTTCAATGTTTCCCCTCGTGTCTTTGGTTCTACATGTTTTGTTCATGATCTTACTCCAGGTCTTGATAAGTTGAAGGCTCGTGCTATCAAGTGCATCTTCCTTGGTTACTCTTGAGTTCAAAAAGGATACCGTTGTTATTCTCTTTCAACTCATCGCTTCTATGTTTCAGCTGATGTCACCTTCTTTGAAGATACTCCATTTTTCGCTTCCTCAGTAACACAAGAATCTGTCTCTCTGGTATTACCAGTTCCCCCTTCTCTTCCTTTTAGTCCAGAGTTACCAGGATCAGATACACCACAGCCTTCCATTTCTTCGATTCCTCCTCTCGTTACCTATCAACGTCGTCCTCGTCCTGCTCCAATAGAGGAAGTTGTCATTGAAGAGACCTGTGATTCATCTCCAGTTCTAATCCCTCAACTTGCTTCTGCCCAATCTGAACAGCCTGTGGACATGCCAATAACCCTTCGCAAAGGTATTCATTCAACTAGAAACCCTCATCCCATTTATAATTTCTTGAGTTACCATCGCCTTCCCCCTCTCATTGAGCATTTGTGTCTTCTCTTTCCTCTGTGTCCATCTCAAAAACTGTACAAGAAGCACTTTCTCACCCAGGATGGAGACAGACTATGATTAATGAAATAACAGCTTTAGATTCTAACCAGACATGGACTCTTGTGCCCTCCCCTCTAGGGAAATCTATAGTTGGTTGTCGATGGATATTCACAATCAAGGTCGCCCCAGATGGTCAGCTTGATCGCTTGAAAGCTCGTCTTGTAGCTAAAGGCTATACTCAGATTTTTGGCTTAGACACATTTTCTTCAGTTGCAAAAACGGCCTCAGTTCGTCTTTTCTTATCCATAGCAGCTATGTGTAGTTGGCCTCTTTATCAGTTGGATATCAAAAATGCATTCTTGCATGGTGACTTAGCCGAGGAAGTCTATATAGAGCAACCGCCCGAGTTCGTTGCTTAGGGGGAGTCTCGTTGCTTTGTTTGTAAGTTGCAAAAAGCCTTGTAAGGTCACAAGTAGAGTCCTAGAGCATGGTTTGGCAAATTCAGTTATGTTCTTCAAGATTTTGGCATCCTTCACAGTGAAGCCAACCATTCGGTGTTCTATAGACATACATCTCCTAACCAATGCATTTATCTTGTTGTTTATGTGGATGACATTGTTATTACGGGAGATGATCAGTGGCATTCGTGATCTCAAGAGGCATTTATTCCAACACTTCCAAACCAAGGACTTGGGCCGACTGAAATATTTCCTTGGAATTGAAGTAGATCAGTCAAAGACAAGTGTTGTCATCTCCCAGAGGAAGTATGCTCTTGACATTTTGGAAGATATTGAGATGTTAGATTGCAAGCCCATTGACGCACCTATCGATCCAAATACCAAGCTTATGCCAAACCAGGGAGAGTCCTTTTCAAACCCGGTAGATATCGAAGGTTGGTTGGGAAGCTAAACGACCTTACTATGACTAGACCTGACAAATCTTTTCCCGTCAGTGTTGTGAGTCAATTCCTTAACTCTCCTTGCGACAGTCATTGGGATGTAGTGGTTCGGATCTTGAGATATATAAAAGGGTCCCCATGAAGAGGAATAATTTATGAGAATAGAGGTGTCACTAATGTTGATGCATATACTGATGCAAATTGGGTTGGATGTCCTAGTGATTGACGTTCCACTTCTGGTTACTGTGTCCTTATTTGAGGGAATTTTATTTCATGGAAAAGCAAGAAGCAAAGTGTTGTTGATAGATCAAGTGCAGAAGCTGAATACCGAGCTATGGCCCTCACTACCTGTGAACATATTTGGTTGAAACAACTTCTTGATGAGTTCAAGTTTTGCAAGTTCAAGTCAATGGGTCTCATTTGTAACAACCAGACAGCTTTACATATCGCATCTAATCCAGTCTTCCATGAGCGGACTAAGCACATAGAGATTGATTGCCACTTTATCCGAGAGTAGACTCTTTCTGGGCAGATCGTTACATCCTTTGTGGACACTAATAATCAGTTGACTGATATTTTCACCAAATCTCTCAGAGGCCCAAGGATATCTTATATATGTAACAAGCTTAATGCATATGATATATATGCACCAGCTTGAGGGGGAGTGTTGAGACATGATTTGTTTGCCTATGATTTGTTTCCCTTATTTGCTAATTGTATATTAATTAGGTAGATTAGGTTGTTGATCCTTATCCCTATAATCAAGGGATCTTGATTGTAATTCTATTGCTATAAATACACAAGGCTGAGGGACAATTCTCTCAAGCAATTCAAACCATCTAATTCAAGTAATACTACATATACTAATTATTAAATCACGTTTAGTATACAGCAAGTATATCATTTTTCTTACTAATATCTAATATTATAATTTATCAATATTGGGACTCTTCATTTTTTCCCATTTTGTGGTCTTTCTCAACGAGTACACTGGTAGACTTGCACCCAATTGTTGGTCCCACTGAGAAAATGAAGGACATATTTCCATTAAGATATAAAGATCCCAAGGAAGCACTTCAACCTCACAAGTTCTTTTACTTCAAATTCAGCAATTAATTTCTCGTTAAGGTAATGCTTCTATGAAGCACAAACACCTCTTCGAAGTGTCGTGTTGTCGTGTCAAAGACGCCTCGGATACCGACACTTCTTGAACACGCCTTAGATACGTGTCAAACACCCCTCTGCGGTATCAAAATTATAAATAATTTTTTTCAACTCGGACACCTCTAGGACACAGCTTGGACACTTTTCAGACACTCCTATCATAAAAAAAAATATTTTAAAAAAGTCAACTTAGCATTTTGAGATCATGGGTCACCAGCCCTAAATTAGATCTTTTACTTTTTGAGACATTTAGCAAATGATGCCTCTTAGCATTTTTTTGCAAGGCTCATTATCATAGGAGCTAACTAGTTATTTGATGAAACATGATTCATCTTCTTGTCTTGGGAATATTTTTGTAAGGATTGCATTGTGAAATGTTTTTAGAAGGTGAATATACAAATCTCAATTTAGATTTTTGTCATGTTGATTATATATATATATAGGACATTAGCTGTGTCGTGGTGTCCATTCATGTCGTGTCAGAGTCAGTGCTTCATAGTTCTTAACCGAGACGTCACTTGATATAATAATATCATCGACGTACATACATAAATAAAACTGGTAGTTAACCTCCTTGTCAGTTTTTAAAGAAAAACTGAAGAGGGTATAATCACCTTAACTCTGTCTATATCCCAGAGAACTCATTATTTTTGTAAGCCTTCCAATCCAAGCACAAGAATATTGCTTCAACTTGTAAAAGGCCTTCCTTAACATGTACACTTTGTTATTTCCACTAGTGGTATCCAAGGGAAAATCTCTATATGCACTTCATCTTCTAAATCTCCATGACAATATTTTTTCAATCAAATTGTTGTAATTCGAATAGGTTTGTTAGTTGTGGAGTTAGAGCGAGTTAGTTTGGATTAGTTAGAGAGATAGGTTATGCTGTATAAAGATAATAGGAAAAATGAGAGGGAGAATATGTAATCATTTGAGAGAGAATAGGGGCCTTTGAGCAATGGGGGTTTGCATAAGTTCTACAATGTTTTATCTTTGTAATTGGGGTTTATCCCTATTTCTTCATGATAAAATACCAAATCCTATTAAATTCCCACCCAAAGTGAGCAGGAAAGAATACAAAATCTCATGACATTCATCTTTGCTATCAAAGTAAATGTCTCATTATAGTCAATACCATAACTCTTGTCCTAATACTTTATTCATGTTTTTCTCTTAATCTCTCGACAATCTCACGTGTATTCTTCTCTATTTCTCTCAGCTTCTTATTTGTGGTTTGATCCTAATTCTTATCCTTTAATACTTCTTAGACTCGTTGGGGGACTCAATCAAAGTCAATAGCTAAATTGAAACTCTGGTATTGCAAGAAACTATGTTTACTAGAAACAAATCCAGAAATAAGTTATCTGGCACAAGACCCGTTCTGTTTTCCTTAATGCAACTAGCAAGGAACTTGGTCAGGGTCACAATTATCCAAAGTATTAGTTTCATAAAATGAGTCAGGAAAAGTATGATTAGTATCTTCAATAATCACCATTGGATCATGTAAAGAATGTTGTATTGGAATGTTGTGTGTCTTGTGACCACACATGAGATCGATTTATAATTAATAATTACACAGAATCATCTAATTACTCAACGTCTATTAAGCATCTAGTCAGCAGCTATTAATTACACATTAAACATATTAAACACATCTTAAACGTGTTATTTAAACTCTCCCTCAAGCTAAAGCTTACTAAGCTTTAAGCTTGTTACAATAAAACAATGTATTTCCCTGAAAAACTTGAAACTAAGTCCGATAATTGCTTTACAGTGACGAGTTGGGCTAGTGTGGGTCATGACCAACATAAGGCACCACCGGAATGGACGTCGATGGAAGAGAAGGCACCACCGGAATAATCGTCGATGGAAAAGAGTCGCCACTAATATGATTCATATGTGGGAATACAATCACCACCAGAATTATCGTAGGCGGGAAGAGAAGTCACCACAATATGATCCATTAGTGAGAAAAGAAAGCATGACAAAAAAAAAACCACCAGCAAAAAACCACCGAAAGATTTGCATACCAGGTGGGTTGTCAAGAGGAGAGAGAAAGGGTTATTTGAACTAGAGCTTGTTTATCTGTGGCTCGAAACAGGAACGTGAGACCAGATCTGGAATGAGGGGGCCTAGGCGACCTCAGCACCGGAAGACCGACAACAAAAACCATCGAACGCGCCGCCATGCACGGTGGCGACAGTCTGAGGAGGTGGAAATCGCGTCGGACTATGGTGGCGCATGAGGGTGCATCGTGTAGCCGCCAGAGGTGACATTTCGGGGGTTGGCCAGTTTGGAGGTCCACTCCTACTGGTGTGGTTGGTTGCCAGAAAAGTCGCCGGAGAAAGTGGTGGCAGATGGCGGTAGTATAGTTTGGGGCTGAAAAAACACACGCTGGAATGGCAGTGGAAAATCAGCATAATATGAGATGAAACAAAGGCACATTGGACAAAAGACTAGAGCAGAAGCAGTGAATGGATGCAGATGCATGCTGGAAAAGTATTGACAATTGCCAGGAAACTTTTCTGGTGGAGGCCGCTGGCGGCAACGATGAACCTTACTGGTCACAGAATCAGAACCTGCACTGATACCGTGTAAAGAAAGTTGAGTAGGGATGTTGTGTCTTGTGATCACACGAGCTCTATTAATTACACAGTGACTACAAAGTGTATCTCTTAATAATTAACAAAGTGTATCTCTTAATAATTACGCAGAATCATCTAATTACTCAATGTCTACTAAGCGTCTAGTCAGCAGCTATTAGTTACACATTAAACATATTAAACACGTGCTAAATGTGTATTCTAACAGGTCAGAAACTTAACATTGCTTATTGACCAGTTTAGGTATTGCTTTCCTCTAATACACTAATTTCAATGTTCTGACCTTGGTCTTAGCTATGAGGAAGGTACTAGTACTATATTGTGCATTGAAAGATAGTAAAGAGAAAAGAGGACTCGCGAAGAAGAGATTCAAGAAATAAAAACTTTTGGATTATTGTTATCCCACCGAATATGAGGATGAATGAAGAAGGGCTTTCTTTCATGAAAGATTACATCTATGAAGACAAAGAAACTATGACACTATGGATGATAGTTTTTGTATCCTTTTTTATCAGAGCCCCACAAAAACACATTTGACCATACAAGACTCAAAGTTTACCACAATGCTGACAGTAAATATGGACAACGGGCACATAGCCATAAATTTGACATTGAAGACTCTACATAATAGGAACAGAAGGAAAGTGAGATGTCATGAGGTGAACAGGGCCGACATTACCCAAAACAAGAGACTGTAACTGATTAACAAGTAGCAATTAAAACAGCTTCCCTTAATATGAGCTCAAAATAGATATAGGTATTTACTCAACACCATTTTGGTGGTGAGTGTGAGGACAAATGATTCTATGATGAATTCCTAAATCAGCTAGATACTGTTTGAAAGGACGGAATTCTCCTCCCCAGTCAGATTGAAGAGATTTTATTTTCTTATGCAATTGGAGTTCAACAAGGGCTTTGAATTGTTTAAACACTGTCAGTGTTTCTGACTTGTTTTTAAGGAAATAAATCCATGTATATCTGCTGAAGGCATCTACAAATGAAATGTAATGGGTGTAACCCATGGAAGATGTCATAGGGGCTGGACCCCATAGATCACATAAAATGAGTTCTAAAGGATCAGAATATACAGTATTTGAGAGATTAGAAGGTAATTTGTGAGCTTTTCCCATGCAACAAGCTACACAAAAATCTTGAACACTTTTATTGGAAACTGAAACATTACACATAGTCATTACATTCTGAAAAGTATGAGCATTAGGATGCCCCAACCTATTGTGCCACAAGGCAAAAGAAGTAGAACTATGTGATGGTACATTATTTTGAGGTACTAAAGGAGGTGTACAGTAATTGATAATACCGAAGAACTAAAAGAACTTGGAGGATGGGAGGAATCGGCCTTTAACTGTGCTGAGGAAGGCACTGGAATTTGAAGAGAATATAGACCATCTTTGCTAAGATAACCTTGGAGAAGCACTTTATGGTCAACCTGTGATTTGACAACAAAGTAGGGATGAAACTCAAAATAGACATTGTTATCTTTAGCAAATTGACTAACTGAAACTAGGTTTAGGGACAAGAAGCAGATTATGCAAATGAAGTTTGGTATATGAATGAGTAGGAGAAGGAAATGAAACAGAACCAATAGAATGGATTGGTAAACCTTGACCATTCTCTAGGAAAACATGTTCCTGAGTAGCAAGACCAGATGCAGTGGCAAGGTTACTTGGATTGGCAGTCACATGGTGCGAAGCTCCTGAATCAACAAACCAATTTTGTGACTGCTGTTGAGGTGTAGTGGAAGCAACAAATGCTTGAGGAGATACAAAGTTTGCCACTGGTGGTACTGCAATAACAGGAGACTGTAATGGAGGAGCACCAGGAACCATAGGAGGAGATGGTCATACTAAGGCATTCTGAGTTGGCCTAGTCCACTTATAAGGATTCTGAAACTGTGGAAACTGCATCCCTGCTGGCTGAGGTGAAAAATTGGTGTTGAAACAATGATAGCAAACTGAGGCTTCATGGCCAAATTTGTAACAAACTTGGCACTGCACATTGCCACGGCCAAAACGACCGCCACGGCCAAACCTGCCACCACGGTTACCACCGCGATAACCACCACGATTTTGTCCAAAACTCAGTATCTGTGATCCAGAAGTAGGCTGTGTAGCAACATTTGCTTGAGGTTGAACCTGAGTGGCTGGCATTGCTGGAGATTGAGTGGTAGAGTTAGGTTTAAAGAAGGCACTGAATTCAACACTTCCTTTTGTTTGTTAATGCAACTTTCATGAGCAAGAAGAAGAGACTCCATCTCAGAGAACTCAAACCACTCAGATTTGCTAGAGACTAAGGTTACAAGAGACTCTCATTCCGATGGAAGGCCAGCAAGAATAACATCCATTTGTTCTTGGATCGACACCGATTCACCAATAGAAAGTGACGAATCAGTGATCGTTTTGATACTACTAAGAAAAGAGGCAATAGACTTTTCACCTTACTTGAGATTGCGAAGATCAGAACGCAATTGCCTAGCTTGCGCCCAATGTTGTCAAAAATCGGCCATGGCGGCGCCATGGCGGAAGGCAGAGGCGGATTTTGAGTAAACCGCGACAGTCCAGGCGGTGGCGGGGCGGGTTCCGAATGGCGGCTCGTGGCGGCCGCTTCGCGTGTGGCGGCCATGGCAGACGGCGGGCGCCATGGCGGAAACCTGGCCCAGAAAACAAAAATAGTGTTGTTTGGCTAAAACGACCCGGATCCGACCCAGTTCGTTTAAGTTAAAATAAAACCCTAAACTCCTCTCCTGTCTTTCTCTCTCTCTCTCGTCACTTCTTCAATCTTCTCCCCGACCCTGCGCCGCGCCTCGCCTCCCCGGCGCTGCGCCGCGCCTCCCCGACTTCCGGCGAACTCGCGACCCGGTTCGTTCTCGTTCTCTCTCTATTTGTTTCCTCTGTTCATTCTCTTTTTTTTCTTCTCTGTTTTTCATTTTGTTTCCTCTGCTCATTCTCGTTCTCTTTCTTTTTGTTTCCTTTTTTTTTCCTTCTCGTTCTCTGCTCTTTTATTTCTTTCCTTCTTATTTCTTAAATAATTTTTTTCCAGTTTATACTTTTCAGTTTTATTTTTTTTAATCTCTTTTTATGTTGTTTTTAATCTTTTCTCCCTCTTATTTCTGTTCCTTCATTTGAATAGAGGTCTATTCATTCTTTTCATCAATGGTGGGTGAAGGAACAAGTAGTCAACCACAATCAAGTAGTCAACCACAATCAACAAGAAGTGCTAGAGTGGACCCGGGATGGAAATATTGTTATCCTCTAACTGAAGGAGACACTAATGCCATTGTGTGTAATTTTTGTAAAATGGTCACCAATGGAGGAATCACAAGAGCAAAACAACATTTAATGGGAAAGAAGGGGAATGTTGCTGCTTGCAAAAAGTGTCCACCAGACGTTAGAGAAGAGCTTTGGAAATATCTAGAACAGAAAAAAATTGAAGACAGCTTTGCAACTTCACGTGCTAGAGATCCAATTGAAAGTGAAGATGAGGTTGATATGATAGTAGCACAAAATGTTGGGGGAAATAAAGGACCAATGGATTTATTTTGTAGAAATCCAGAAGCTGCAATTGCAAAAAGAAAGAAGGAGAAATTGAGGCAAACTGGTATAAATGAAGCATGCGACAAAAATTTAACGGCTAAGGTTCATCAGTCAATTGTTCGCTTTTGGTATCAAGCTGGATTGTCATTCAATCTTATAAAGTTGAAGAGCTTTGAAGAAATGGTTACAGCTATTGGTTCCTTTGGTCCAAATCTGCGAATTCTCAGTTATCATGAAATTAGAGTTCCACTCCTAAACAAGGAATTGGAATTCACTGAAGAACCACTAAAAGATCACAAGGAGCAGTGGAGGAAACATGGGTGCTCTATTATGTCAGATGCTTGGACCGATAGAAAGTCTCGATCTATAATCAACTTTTTGGTGAACTTTGCTGCTGGGACGATGTTTTTGAAGTCTGTTGATGCCTCTGGCATTGTAAAAAGTGGCGATCTTTTGTTTGAGATGCTTGATTCTATTGTAGAGGAGGTTGGAGAGGAAAACGTCGTTCAAGTCATCAGTGATAATGGAAGCAATTATGTTTCAGCTGGTAATAAGTTAGAAGAGAAAAGACCTCATCTTTTTTGGACTCCTTGTGCAGCCCACTGCATTGATTTGATGCTTGAAGATATTGGAAAGCTTCCAATGATAAAGAAGACAATTCAAAGGGGAATCAGCCTTGTTGGTTTTATCTATGACCATACTAGTACATTGAGTTTGATGAGGCAATTCACAAACAAAAGGGAATTGGTGAGACATGCTGTTACAAGATTTGCTACATCTTATCTATCGTTAGAAAGACTTCATCAAGAAAAAACAAATCTAAGAAAGATGTTTACTTCCGAGGAATGGACCAAGAACAAGTTGTACAAGGAGGCTAAGGGGAAGCAAGCAACAAAAACTGCCCTAATGCCTTCATTTTGGAAACATGTGGTTTTCACTCTTAAAGTCATGGCGCCTCTTGTAAGAGTTCTTCGTCTTGCTGATGGTGAAAGAAAACCAGCCACGGGCTATATTTATGAAGCAATAGATCGGGCAAAAGAGACAATCACCAATTCCTTTAACGATCCAGACAAATACAAAGATGTATTTGCAATAATTAATAAGATATGGGAATGTCAGCTTGGTAGAGATTTGCATGCTGCTGCTCACTTACTAAACCCAAAGTTCTTCTATAGCAACTCAAAGTTGGAGAATGATTTGAAGGTTAATAATGGGTTATATAATTGCATTACGAGATTGATGCGAAGTGAGGAAATGCAAACAAAAATACTAAAGAAGTTGCCATATTATAAGAGTGTTGATGGTCTCTTTGGTACTAAGTTTGCAGTAAATGGAAGAAAAACTATGGCTCCCGGTACTAAGTTGCCATATTAAACCCAAAGTGCTCTCACAAGGTCAGGGTGTGTTAGATATTGTGGAAATTATAGGCATTTAGGTAGGGGAGGAGGAAGAGAGGGAGAAAAAATACTTAGAATAGTAAAATTATATTGATATTGTTAGGACCTCAGTCTCGAATACTAGAGAAAGGGCTTTATTCGTCCCTAATTTTATTGATAACCAAAGATTAGGAAAGAATACACTGAGGAACTCTATCCCCTACTCACTGGAAATTCTGTCCAGTAAAATTACTTAGCAATTCTCTACCCTTCTCTAAAACAAAGAGGCCCTATTTATAACTAGGAACCCAAACAAATCCAATCTAAACAAATCCAATCTAATCTAATTAATCTTATCCTAACAAATCCAATCTAAACAAATCAAAACAGATAGAATAACAAATAAATCTAAACAGAATAATAAATCAAATCCAACTGACTAAGCTAATCCTTTCTAACCCTCTTCCTCACATACACCTTCAGCGTCTTAGGTGGTAAATTATCCTCTTGTCTAACAGATATTGGTATAAGGCAGAGGGTGTAGATGCACCTGCTGAGTTTTCAAAAACTACAGATAGTATCATGAGTCTTTTAATTCTTGCCCCCCAATTTTTCTATATTTGAACACTTGCCTAGTTTTTAAAAATTGCAAAGTCCCACTTAGCCATTCATTCTCCCCCCCACCTCTCTCTAAAATTTTGATTCCTTCCTCCCACTGTCTCCCGCACTTTTTCCCCCCTTTTATTTCACAATCAAACAGCCCCCTTCTTCCCCATTTTTGCCCCACAAGCCATAAGTTAAACCGCAACTTGCAGCCCCCATCTTTCCAGATCTAAAACTGAATGTTGGGGGCTTTTGGGTCTGAACATTTTTTATTTTGACTTAAAATTTAATAGAACAGTACTGTTGAACGGTGTTGCGGTCCAACGGGTTTGTGGTGGCTGAAATGTCTCGTTGTTGTCCCCACTGGCTCAAGGTCTTGGATCCGCCACTAGGTATGAAGGATGTGTTATAGAACACAATGCAGTAAATGCACTAAACCCTATCTGTACAAATACTAGAGTCCTAAATTTTAATTAAATAGGGAAACATTTAATGCACATAATAAAATATGAAAATCACTTCTTGGAGATCACCATCAAATATACTCTAAAATATTCTAAGATCTAATAGTAATATTATATGAGATATTTTTTAGATACCCTACCATATATAAAAATTAATGTTGAGAGCTTGAGGGCATACCTAATAACTTTGCTTTTAAGAAAAATTGGTCCTTGATAATTATCAACACCTGTTGATACACGCGTCGATTTACAACAGAAGTTGATAACCTTCACACACATGTTGATAACCAACACAGAATGCATAATAATACAGAAGTACATAGATTATCAAACACAGAATAGGCATGCAATAAATGATGTCAAATCGATCTGGCTACCATACATCCTATTCCTTTAGTGTCTTCTTCATGGAATTGCATAATTGAATTATAGCAATTAATTGGAAACGAAGAAAAGGCATTAACAAGATGGTTTCAATGAGTTGATTATCAGTTTGTAACATTTGTTTGTTCTCCTTGAAACAAAGTATCTTTTGGGAGAAATTGTGTGTTTAGGTTATACTACGAGTGATAAAGTAGAGGAGCTAATCAAGGACAATTTATAGAGCTAATAATCAACAGATACTAACTACAATCATAACTATAGTTGACTGATGTTCTAATATGGGCATTAAGGGGGATTCCTTATCCTTCAAACTAATTTTTTTTATCCGTCTTTAAAGAAATTCTTCTTTTATCAAAACAATATCTAATATGCGTTAAATATATTAGGAACAACAAAACTCTTCTATTACATATAAACGTACTCAAAGAAAACAAGGCAAACATATAATGTGGGCTCCATAATCCACAATTGGAAAAGCAACTTGGTAAAATGACACATATGAGAAACAGACAAAATGAAAGCTGTTAGAAAAAGATAACACAGCTAAAAGATGGCTCGAATGATGCACAAACTAGTTGGTTCAAATGCTGCATGGTAACATAGATACCATTGGAAAGATGGGCAATAGAAATTTTCGGCCACACACTCATACATAGCATAGCCCATACTTCTCCAAATTCAAATAACCCAATAATGTCAAGTGTAAGACAATTATTGAGGTTTACTTCATAGCTTAAGAATTTGGAAGAAAAATTTCAAGGTGTAAAATTCTAGTTTCAAAAATAAGGCTTTAGAAGATATGTCTTATAAATGTTTTAGATATATTTTACCTCTCCAAATAACAACCCTGAAAAGACAACAGAAGTTTCAGCAAGATTATCATTACAAAATACATAGATCTGAAAGCATCTCCTAAATATTGTCAAATAATTAAAATACCAAAAAAAAAGGTACTTCTGGATTATACATCCATTGCATCTACCCAGTGAGGGATCCCAAAATTTTATGTTTCGGGGGCAATATTCACATATAAATCCTAGTGGGGGCAAATATGTATATATATATATATATATATATACACACACACACATATATGTTCTACACACACACACACACACATATATATATAGAACATGGATCCGTCCCTGCCTCTACCCCTGATAGTGAACTATCTTTTAAGTTTCCAATCCAAAAATTTCAATTCTAGCATGATTTAACAGGCAAATAATGGGGGAAGAACTGTCAGGCTTGACAGTCAAAGAATTACGGAGTTTGGAGACTGGATTATACATCCATTGCATCTACCCAGTGAGGAAAAAATTTTATGTTCCGGGGGCAATATTCACATATAAATCCTAGTGGGGGCAAATATATGTGTGTGTGTGTATATATATATATATATATATATAGAGAGAGAGAGAGAGAGAGAGAGATTTAGAACATGGATCCGTCCCTGCCTCTACCCCTGACAGGGAACTATCTTTTAAGTTTCCAATCCAAAAATTTCAATTCTAGCATGATTTAACAGGCAAATAATGGGGGAAGAACTGTCAGGCTTGACAGTCAAAGAATTACGGAGTTTGGAGAACCAACTGGAAATTAGCCTCCGCGGTGTCCGTATGAAAAAGGTTTGCATTTTCTATCAAAAATACAATTCTCAAGTTTGAATCTAAAGATAACATTGTTAACATACGATTGACTTGTGCAGGACCAACTTTTAATGGACGAAATACAAGAACTAAATCGAAAGGTCAGTCTTGAAACAGAGAAACTAAGAACTTAACTGTTCATTAATTAAAATACGTTTATATTTTATGCAGGGAAACCTCATACACCAAGAAAATGTGGAACTGTATAAGAAGGTAAACCTAATTTGTCAAGAAAATATGGAATTGAAAAATAAGGTATTGGTTCAGATGGCAATAGAAACAAAAATAATCTCCTCAAACTAAATTATCTACTTTTTAAATGAGGAAAACCTTGGTGTTTTATTCTGAACTTTAAAATTTCACTTACTCAGGTCTATGGAACAAAAGATGAGAATGGAACAAACAGAAATTCTGTTCTCACAGATGGTCTAGGCATGGGAGACGATTTGCAAGTACCTGTGAATCTCCAGTTAAGCCAGCCACAGCAACACCACTACAAGGAACCTTCAGGAACTACAAAATCGGGGTATGATCTAGATCATTTAGCTGGTAGACCATTAATCATGCTTCAAAAATATTGACATCAGATTGTTTTGATTGCTGCAGCAGATTGCAATTGCATTGATGCATTTACAGGAGATCAGTGTCTCTAGCCTGCTATCAAGAAAAACGTACTCAGATTTTAATTTGATGCTTTTCTATAAATGGACTCAGATTCACCTCAAAAGATTTTAATTTGGAATTATCAGAAGGAAAAAAAAAACACAACCCTAGCATGTATGTGATGAACAAAGAAGCATCCTATGTGAAGCTGACACTCGACTAAAATCCTCCAAACTGCACAGATGTGTAATTCACTTGACTTGTTTTGTTGTGTTAAAAATCATTACTGTCCTTCAAATGGGTGAAAACTGCCAGATTAAAGCATCCATGACGTTAGTAACATCAGACAAAATCAATGCAGGGTGAATATAAAAATTCCAGCAAAATTAAATACAATATTACTGCGTAATGAATTTAAACACCAATGCATGAAAAGAAACAACTATTGACATAAATTTACATCCAAGAATAATCTCAACCTAACTTTCACTTAAAATTCAGAAATGAATGGTCAACATTACCCACAAAATTTTGGACTTCTTGACTTAATATCATTTACACTTAAAAGAAGAAATTAATAAAAATCCCCACAGCGCTGCATTATGCAATGTAGCTCATCAACAGGTAAAATAGAAAAAGGATACAGCACGTAATATACGATATTAACAGCGCCTAGATTTCATGACAGTGGATGGGAGGGGAGATCAATATATTCCCAAGAAAACCAGATAAACAGAAATTAGAAAAGAAAGTTCTATAGGAAGTGTCATAATATTACTTTAGAGGGTAATGGAAACATATGAAACAAAACCATATGCAACTCACTTTTATTGAATTTACTGCTTTAACATGAAACTAGAATATCTTTTAAACTATTACAATCCTGGCTATTCAGAATTAGAAGGAAAAAAAAAATGTCATTATAATCTACAGTCAAATAAATGAACATTATTATGCTATGTACTTACTTTAAACAAGTAAAACCAACGAATATTTAGAAGTAGTATTTGTAAGCCCATTACCATTTAATACGCGAAGATGTTCAATCTATGATAAAGTAATCATTGCTATAGCGAAATTCTATTGCTAATGTTAGATAGAATACCATTCATGAGCTTTCACCTAGCAACTAAAGGGGCTTTTGTTTCAAGGTATAGAATCATAATCCTAAGAATATCGAGTTCCAATGAATATCAAATGATATTCCTAGGAATACCATCACCAACAATGTTATTCTCAAGTACAACTTTGAATTATATTTGGTAAGTAGATGATATTCCTAGATATATTTTTAAAATTTATCTAATTCAAAAATAAAAAATAGAAAAAAAAAATGTAGTAGAATGAGGTGAAAAGTAGAAAGTTATAGTTGGTTGGGTTTTAAAATGATTTATATTGGGAATATATTATTCCCATCCTTTATGATGGGAATGAAAAAGAATGGAAACACAAGTAAAAGATACTCTTGATACCCAAGAAAGTTTTGTAAAATTTGAGCCAAACATTGGAAAGTTGCATTCCTAAGCTCGCTTTTCAGGGAATATATTTGCATACCTTGAAACAAACATGCACTAAAGCTTCTTAGAGTGGGTTCTTGACCTGGTATGAGACTCTTCTTTCCCGAGTAGTATAAAATTAAATATTTGCTTCCCCCATTCTTCTAAATAAAAGTTTGAATTTCAGCACAAGGTAAGTGGGTCCATGCATTCTCCATGCTTCAAGCAAAGGGCTCATAAGGCAAAAGGGGTTGCTTCCAGCACCCCCCCCCTCCTCGAATAACAACACCCCATACCCGCAACTTTTATGAAAATCCGAAAATGCCCCTACCTTCTATAAACATGGTTGAAGTTATGGGGATTTAGATAAAAAGAGGAGAAAATAAAGAATAAAGATGTAATATAATTGATAATAACTTGATACAAGCTTGATGCAAAAGATTAAACACTAATCCCTATTTATAGAAATACAAGACTTCTAATCCTAATTAAATAGGAAAACTAGGAAACAAATCATGATAATAACTAAGTAAAATAGAAACTAATCTTAGGAGATAATCTAAGATACGAAACTAATCCTATGAGATAATTCAAGATATGCTAACATAATATCAAGAAATTATGAGATATTTAATATATTCTAACACTCCCCCTCAAGCTAAAGCTTACTAAGCTTTAACCTTGTTACAAGAAAACAATGCATTTTCCCGCAAATAAAAATAAAGGTTGAGAAGAAAACTCAGGGATGCTTGAGAAGCCGGAAAGAATTGCTATAAAGATAGCCTAGCCAGATAGCTTGAATAATCATCAGCCTGAGAGAAATTTCTTGACAAACAATGAAAACAAAACAAGGTCCGACCTTCTCAAAACCTCATTTGGAAGCTTCAAACCAATAATATTGGAGACCCAAAAATATTTAAACTTGAAGCTAAGTCTGCTTCTGGGACAAATACAAGAGTCAGTGCATCTGGGGCAAAGATAGGGCCATGCTAGTGCATTTAAGACGAAGACAGGTCCAATGCAATTAGGAAAAAGGCTGAGGCCAGAACATCAGGGACAGAGAGTCGAGCTAGTGTAAGTCATAACCAACATAAGTCATCATCTGAATAATTGTCGATGAGAAAATAAATCACCACTAATACGATTCATCTATGGGAAAAGAGTCATCATCGGAATGACCGTCGGTGGGAATAGAAGCCACTGATCTGATCTATTAGTGAGAGAAAAATTGCATGACAAACACCAAAGAAGTAGCAGACAATAGAATAAAGCCAAATAGTATCATATTTAAGCTTCGAATATCGCAAAGCATAACCCAAGAGATCCAAACAACCTCGTTGAGGTGGTGAACAGAGGTGACAGAGGCGGAGTCTTACTTGTGCACGATGCTGGACAAGGAGATGACAGATTTGAGTAGAGGGAGAGATCATGAACAATAGGAAAGTAGGAAAAAAAGAGACACAACGAAAGAGGTGACTAAATAGAGTTCTGAATTTTGGGGAACCCGACAGTGGAAAAGTGACGGGACAGGTGACGGAGGATGGGACCGCTCTAATACCATGTTGAAGTTATGAGGATTTAGATAAAAGAAGGAGAAAAGAAAGAATAAAGATGTAATATAATTTATAATAATTTGATACGAGTTTGATACAAAAGATTAAATACTAATCCCTATTTATAGAAATACAAGACTCCTGATCCTAATTAAATAGGAAAACTAGGAAACAAACCATGATAAGAACTAAGTATATAATTGATAATAACTTGATACAAGCTTGATACAAAAGATTAAACAATAATCCCTATTTATAGAAATACAAGACTCCCAATCTTAATTAAATAGGAAAACTAGGAAACAAAATCTTAGGAAATAATTTAAGATACGAAACTGTTGTGTATGGCTCATATTGTTAATGAAAGGAGGGCTGACGCTCGAGTTACGACGAGTGGGCTGGGGGGTGTGGGGGGAGAAGCCCCTGCGGTACGGTACTGGGTTATTATTGTAATTTGTATCGTCGTGTTGAGTAGTATTTAAACTGCGCTTTGTAACCCTATTCTGAATAATACAAAATACAGCCGCTAGAGCTCCCGAGGACATAAGCACACTTTGTCGAACCTCATTAAATCTCGTGTCCTTTATTTCTCTGCGTGTGTGCGTGTTCATGACTCGATTTCTCTTTAGATTCCTAGTGCGTGTGTTCTAACAGAAACTAATCCTATGAGATAATTCAAGATACGCTAACATAATATCAAAAAATATTATGAGATATTTCATATATTCTAATAAACATAAAACAACAAAACCTTTGCCTTTTCAGATCCGCCCACCCCCACCTACCTTTCCATTTTCAGAAACTAACCCCACCACTAAAAACCCTCTCCGCCAGCCCACATGCCCGACCCACCAACCCAGGAGGTCTATCGGCCTTTCTGCAACGTTTCCGAGGAGCCTGGGCGTCCACACGATCCCTGAGTAGTTCGCAGATCGAAAACTAGTTTACCAAAAGCTAATTTCAATGGTTTCCGAGAAGCTATTTGAAAACAGTTTTTTTTAAAACGTTCTGGAAACTCAATTTGGCTTCAAGAAACTTAGTTTCTGAAAGCCTATAAATCTACAGAAAAAAAGTACAAAGCTTACCTGCAAACCAAGGTAGTCAAAATCGAGATTTTACGCATAATCAGAAAGGGGATGTAAAATCGTAAATCGTGGAATCGTAACAATAATAGTAAGATTATACAAAATTCATAAAACCCTAATAATATTTTCTATTATTTAACAAGAACAATATATGTGTTTGATAAGTATTTTAATATGTTATGTATTCATTCGTATTATATAAAATTATGTATCAATATTTTTTATATATTTTAGAAATTCTTATTATAAGATGTTTTATGTTTTATATTTCGTATTTGCATTTACATATGTATAAAAGGGTTTGCGTATAGATAAACGTTAAAGGTTTTTTTTTTGGTCAAGGGATTTCATTGATAAACAAGGGCCAGGCCCAAGAGAACACAACAAACAAACGTTATCAGAGTTAAAGGGTTTTTTTTTTCGGTCAAAGAATTTTATCAGAGTTAAAGGGTTTGATACACCAAAAGAAAGAAAAAAGTTAAAAGGGTTTAAGATGAGTGACACGGTCCAATTTGGGGTGGAGGCCCAACACCCTCTAGAAACCAAAAAAACCCTAACCTTCTTCTTCTTCTTCTTCTTCTTCTTCTTCTTCTGCACTGCACAGGTGCTGCTTTCTTCTTCTACACAACTTATGTCGTTGCTCTCTTCTTCTTCTACACAACTTCTGCGCGAATTTTCTTCTTCTTCAACGCGCATAAAACCCACTGTTTTGCAAGCACGAACCCGACCCGGAAAAGTGAAAACAGAAAAAACGCCGATCTTACGATTTTTGCGATTTATCACTACGATTCTACCCGATTCCACCAAAATACGATTATACGTCGGATCTGAATCGCTGAGGACCATCGAAATCGTAAAATCGCACAATTACACGATTAAAATCGCGTTTTTGACTACCATGCTGCAAACGGAAGGGCTGATGACGATGCCAAGGATGGTGGTGGGACTAGCAACGTGGTTGCACCTCAATTCGCACTGCTAGTGGTGCCAGAGATGGGAGGCTAGGGTGGCCAAAAATTAAAAAATGGGAGACTGGGGTGGGAGGAGGTGTCTACGTGATTGGGTGTGAAGGGGGAGGGTTGATAAGACATAAAAATGAGAAGCACTAAAGATCATGCGGTCAGTAGCACTAGAGTAAATTACCCAAGAATCTCTTGGAATAGTACCAAAGGCAGTAAAGGATTAAGAATTAAAGTTCATATAAATCATTGCTAGAGAACAAGATTTAATGTGCTTACTGAGAGTCTGGGTTGGTCTTTGTGTTGGTTCTTAACATGCTTATAAACAAAAAACTCCACACAAAAAAGAATTTGGCTAGAACTGGTCCTAACCACAAAATATAGCAAAAATAGCACTACATAAACAATAACAATGAACACGAGGACGGCTCAACTAGTGCTCGTCAAAAATGTCTTATCCAATTGGTGCGATTGAGATTGATGATGGTTAAAACAAATATAGGAACCTCTGGCAGACCAAATGGGACAAAATCAACATTGAACAATGACCCAGAAGGCAGTGCATGATGCTCACTTGCCAGGACAAGAAGGAAAATTGCAACTGCTTGTAAACATGTGTAAAAGTGCATACTATATCCAACTAGAACAATCTCCTAGGGTTTAGCCAGCCAGAGAGAGATGAACCCTATTGGAGTCATCAGTTAAAAAGATGTGATGGCCAACAAAAGGAACTAATGAAGGAGTCACCAAGAAAAAATGAAATAAATAGGGATCCAAGACACAACAACAGTGAAGGTTGTTGTTCAAGGGCTAAAACGAAGGTAGTTGGTTGCGAAAGCGGAGACTCCCATATAAGGTGTTTTATGCCAATTTGAAAGGGTAGTTTGTGTATATTATTTCTATCATGGTTGTCAAACTCACGAGATAACTCATGAACTCAGACAAGTTTACGTGTCTAGGCAGAAAATTCTGGTTAACTCGCACCCAGACTCTTTTTTTGCATACTCGAGCGAACTAGCGAGTTTATTGACGAGTTTACGGCCGAATCAGCAAGTCGAAAAGTGAAATGGCAAGACCAGAACAGCAGGGCTCATTTACGTTTTGCCTCCATTCAATTGTGCCTTCCTATTCGCCTTCTCTAATCAGTTGAAATCAAAGGCCCGAAGATTGTTACTGAGAGAAACATCGAACGTTCTCACAAAGGGTTCCCTCGCGAAGCCTGTCTCCTTTCCAATGGCAACGTCTGGCAAAAGAATAAATGGATGCACAGAGCATGGTTCCTAACACTACACAGCGTTAGCTTTCACCACTAAACAAAGCAAGGTGGTGCATGTGCATAGCCTCACTCGAAGGTTGAAGGCTTCGCTACTAAATAGAGCAAGGTTTCTGACTTCCTGGACTTGCTTTTTATTTTTATCTTTCTTGCCATTATTATGCTTCCTAACTTTGTGTTATGCTTCTTGATTCCTTCCCTATTGGCTCTTGACATTGTCAGCTTCCTAAGTCTTGACAAATTACACGCTGCAATCAATGGTTCTTTACCATTTAGTTTTTTTAACCATTCCCAGTTCATCAATTTTATGTTGTTTCCCCTCTCCTAGGTTAAGGTATGTCTCTTCCTTTGTAGTCACATAATGTCTAAGGCCGACTGCAAAATAATACACTTAAATGTATGGTATTGTTTATGTTAATTGATTATTAATTATAGTGATACATTCTCTCTGGTAGCTAATATGGCTTCAGCTTGGCTCATTCTTGCCACGATTGGGCAATGGCCTTTATATTATATTAGCTTGACATTAAGAATGCTTCCCTTCATGGTAATCTTAAATAAGAGATATACATAAAGCAACCACATGGATCTGTAGCTAAGATAGAGTCGGGCTTGGATTGTGAGTTGAAATGATCTCTTTATAGGTTAAAGCAATCTCCTCAAGCATGGTTTAGAAAGTTCCATACCGTTGTTCACAAATTTGGTATGAGATGGAAAGAATCTAATCATTCAAATTTCTATTGACATACTCTTATTGGGAATGCATTTATTTGGTAGTTTATGTGAATAATATAGCTATTACAAATAACAATCATGAGGGCATATCTTAATTCCAAAACCATCAATTCAGTCATTTTTAAACCAGAGACTTGGGAAAACTTTTTCTTTTAAGATCAGTGTAGTGTGTCAATTCATGCAAGTAGTTCGAATTTTAAGATACATTGGGAAAGCTTCAGATCAAGGATATGAAGAAATACTCAAGTTGTGGGGTATTCAGATGCAGATTATGTTGGTTCACCTATTAATAGGTGGTCCATTTTAGGATCTGGTGTTTTTGTTGATGGCAGTCTTGGATCCTAAAAAAGTGTGAAGCAAGATGTGGTTTTCCGAACTTATATGATTACTTCATGAGTAAAGTTTGGGAGTTTTGATAAAATGAAGGTGTATTATGATAATCAATCTACTCTATATATTACATCAAATCTAGTCTTTCATGAATGGACCAAGCATATAGAAATTGATTGCCACTTTAATAGAGAAAAAATGATCTTTCTAAGGAAATCTCTAATGAATTTGCTGATTCCAATAATTTTATTTCAGATATTCTTGAAGTCTCTCTGGGCTCATCGAAGATAGATCAACTGTAACAAGTTTGATACATATGGTTTGTAGCTCTAACTTGAGGGGAAGTGTTGAAATGTATCTCCTATTTAAGGAGAATATCTACTATATTTTAGGAGATTTATATTTACACATTTGATTTAATTTGTATAGCTGTCTTTAATTTCCTTATTTTCTTAGATTCCTAATACTGTGACTATAAATTATGTAAATCATGTATATGTATATATAACCAATCATGCTGAGGTTTTCCCTCAAGCAATTCAAAAATGTTATTATCATCTTAAGAAAAACTATATGTCATTGTCAAAGGAAAAGAATCTCAGATAAAATCTGGTTACATATCAAACAAAATCCAGCAGTTTGTTCTATCAGTAATTGCCACAAATAGTTATTTTCCGTCAACTTGATAAGAAATTGGGTTAGACACACAGAATGCAAAAGTTAGCTCATGCGGTCTGCACTTTTTTCCCCCAAAGATAATACGAGAACAAACCACATTGAGCAAATCATAAACGAGGGGGTTATTCGATTTTACCGGAAAAAACCTAGATTCTAAAAGTCATTAAATAAAGATAAAGATAAAAAACAATATGGAAATAACTAAAAAAATAAATAAATTGCAATAAGATAGGGAATAAAAGAGGTTGCATATGACAGAGTAAAGTTTACGTTTAATTGATATAATCAATATAATCAAAGCGAAAACCAACAAAGTACTTACATTACAAGAGTAAAACAGTGCCAAAAGTTGCATAAAAGAAATAGAAAAACTAGCATATACTGTACTTGTAGTTTCGTATAGTTACCTGAGATCCGAACGCATGCCTCCATCGAAAGACCATCACAAAGTAACCTAGATAACATGAAAATACACTGCTAAGTGTACGACTAGAAAAAGCACCACGTGATAGCACGACGACGCAAAAACTAAAAAAAAAAAAAAAAACTAAACCAAAATAACTCTTCTCCCTAAACTGCATCTAAAAGAGGAAAAATCCAGCAATAGCTTTCTGTAAGCCTGTGTTTCGGACTTTCGGTTGCAATAAGATCGTTGTTATTTGATTTCGTTTGGTCTTACCTTTCTTTTCTCGCAGTTTCTCGGCGATCAAACGGATTCGGAAGATGGAAACTCGTCTCCGTTGTACGCCGGAAAAGATGAACCGCGGAAACTCGTTCCATGAAAACGAAATTCACGATACGGCAAAGCTGCGAGCAGCGAAGCAAGACGAAACAATGAGACGGTAACAGTAAGCAGAAGGCGAGAGAGAAAGAGAGAGAGAGAGAGAGAAACGAAAGAGTTTGATGAACGCACGAAGAAAATATCTGGAGCGACTGTTATACGTATTTATTTAGGAAAATGCTTTACGGTACGAACGGTTACCTTACGAAAAAATAAGAAAACATTTTATCTGTCCACATCACCGCGTGATTTCCGTCAAATGAGCGAGATTACAATTCATTTTTTCTTTAATAAACTGACACGTGTGAATTCTTACGTTTCGTATGCTAAATCCCTCGTACAAAATAGCATGTTGGACACAGGGTTGTGGGGCCATCGGGGTTTTGAATTTTTGAGTTTTCGGAGGAAAAAAAGGTACAGAATATATTTTTGGGTAAAATATGTAATTAGTACTTATAAAATTATATTTTTTTAAAGTTTAGTCCTAAAATAAGATTTATTCGTTTTTAGTCTTTATTTTAAAAACTTTACAAAAATGGGCGCTTTTAGTCTGTCTAGGGAGACTAAACAAATAGTCTCTATAAAAACAAAATAGAAAATAAAAATGAATAAAATTTATATAGAGACTAAGCTTGAAAAGTCGTAATTCTATAAGAACTAAAAACATATTTAACCTTATAATTTTTTAATAAAAAATTTAAATATTACTTCTATTAAATATATATTACTTAAAAAAAGTACAGAATATATTTTTGGATAAAATATGTAATTAGTACTTATAAAATTATGATTTTTAAAGTTTAGCCCCTAAAATAAGATTTATTTGTTTTTAATCTCTATTTTAAAAACTTTACAAAAACGGGTGTTTTTAGCCTCTCTAAGGAGACTAAACAAATAGTCTCTATAAAAGCAAAATAGAAACTAAAAATGAATAAAATTTATGTAGGAACTAAACTTGAAAAGTCGTAATTTTATAGGGATT
This sequence comes from Calophaca sinica, assembly GCA_037113605.1. Taxonomy (NCBI): domain Eukaryota; kingdom Viridiplantae; phylum Streptophyta; class Magnoliopsida; order Fabales; family Fabaceae; genus Calophaca; species Calophaca sinica. Next base: position 93,388,023 of record CM073736.1, read on the forward strand.
AAAAACATATTTAACCTTATAATTTTTTATTAAAAAATTTAAATATTATTTCTATTAAATATATATTATTTAAAAAGAATAAATCTCCTATTTAGTTTTTGAACTTACACTCTCCTACTTCGTCCCTAATACTTACAAAATATATAATCTATACCATTATCTAATGGGAATTGCTTTTCATAACTGTTTTTTTTTTGTGTCATATTTTACTTCCTATTTTACCCTTGGACAAATTACGAGAAAAATAGCTACACAGAAAAAAAAATTGCATCTTCTTCTTACTTGAAGTATTGTACCTTCTATCCATTCTTTTTTGCAAGTATTCATCGGAGCGCGATAGAAATTAGGAAAGACGGCCACTGCTCGTCTTGCTGCTTGTATAATATAGATGATGGATCAAAATACACCAGTGTAATACTTATGTATTGTTACATTATTCAATAACATCAACCAAATAAATATTTTTCAAAATCAATCATTGAATTGAAAGTTACTATCATATAGATCATGTCTATAAATTTTTACAATAATTTGTAATCATTTGTCATGTCATCTTAATAATATAACAGATAATTATAGATTGATGTAAAACCTTATATACATACATATATATATATATATATATATATATATATAGCGTATCAGGTGAGAACTAGTGTTTATTGTGAGCAATGAGAAATATCAATAACAACCATTGGACCTAATTAACGGTCGAGATTTAAAAAACCAAATTAAATAGTCACATGACCACTCCTTCTTCAGAACACCAAACGACCACCACTCAATCGCTTGGACGCACCTTCTGCGGCCTCCCCCATCGTGTTCTTTCTTGTATTTGGTGAACAGGTAACTATTCCCATTGTCTTTGTTCCTGTATTTGCTGATAATGTCACCATCTCCTGTACTCAATTAGTTGTCGTAGTTTATCAATTTTAATATTCTGTGGAGAATGGATGGTAAATTAATGTTTTAGAGTTATTTTATTAAAATAAAAAATAAGATGTTTTTGTAGAAATCATTGTGCAGCCAATCTTTGAAAATTGGCAGGATTGAATTTATCCCAAAAAAGTTATTGACAGGATTGAGATGAACTTAATCTTCAAAAAACTGTCACATCAATCGACCTATATATCACAATAAAAAATTGGGAAACGGATTGCCTGACTTTTATCCGCGAAAGGCACCCCGCCTTTTGTTTATTTTGCAACGTCGGATTAATCAAACCGTGTAGAAGGTGCCACGTGGCCCCCTTTCTCTATCTTTACTTTTTTTCTTTTAACAGCTTAAAATTAACACAGAACTGAACGCACAGACCCTAAAAGTGTAACACCCACAATACTGTCGCTGTCTCTCTGCTGCCGTCGTGACGCCGCCTTCCGCTACCGCACCGGCCGCCGTACAGGTAAAGGCTACTAAAAAACTTTGATGCTTACCAACACAGTGATGAATCAAATGATAGCAATCCGTTGGAACCATGTAAATGAAAAATTGAAGGATAGCACGCCTCCAAACTTAAAACATAAATAAAAAATTGAAGGCAGCATGTAAATGAGAAGAATAAGCCATACAAGCACAAATAATCAAAACAAAGGAAATTTGGTTCTGTCTCATGGTTTTGTATCTCAAGCTGCACCCACACATCAAATTCGTGCATTGCCGTAACCAATTTCACGCAAAGAACCTGTGTCCAAAACTAAACATTGGGTAAACAATCTGTATCAACAGTTAATAGTGAGCTATGAGAAGAATAATAAAGCACACAATCAAAAGAAAAACAACGATAAAAGTAAAATGAAAGAAAACAGAGATGAGAGGAAGATCCCAGGGGGTTGGATGAAGACGATGTCAGAAAGAGGGCGGAGACGAGAAAAATTGGCGAAGAGAAAGAGAGATAGTGTGCGGGAGAGAGAGAGATGGGAACTGGGTATAAGTGAAAGACGCATCAGCGGCGATAGCGGCGGCGGCGCAACGTCGTCGCGGCGGCAGCGGAGAGGCGTCAGAGAGACTTGCATATATGTTTGGTCCGTTTCTTTTCATTTCTTGCAACTGTGTTTTACGCTTTTTTTTCGGGGGGAAGAAAGGGACATGTGGCACCTTCTGGACCTTTAGATTCATCCAACGGAACAGAATCAATGAAAGGCAGGGTGCCTTTCCCGGGTTAAAGTCACGCAATCCGTTTCCCAAAAATTGGCAGCTGCAACCTCAATTGAAATAACTACGATGTGGTGTCTGATGCTTTCCATGGCTCTCAGATCTGGTGCTAAACCAGAACGAAGAAGACGGAGGGAGTTACGCGAAGTGAGACATATAAAACCAGTCACGTGACTATTAAATTTGTTTTTTTAATCTTGACCGTCAATTATGATCCAACGGTTGTTATCGATAATTCTCATTTCTCACAATAAACATAAGTTTTTACCTGATACGCTATATATATATATATATATATATATATATATATATATATATATATATATATATCAAATATTTTGTCAAAAAAATGCTTAATTGCACTTTTGGTTCCGTAAGTATCGCGATTGTGCGATTTTGGTTCCCCAAATTCTAATTGAGCGAATTGAGTCTTCCAGATATCGCAATTGTGCGATTTTGTTCCCCAAATTGAGTGAATTGGGTCTTCTAAGTATCGCAATTGTGTGATTTTGATCTCTCCATTCAATTGTCATTCAATTTAGGTTTAATTGCACTTTTGGTCTCCCAGGTATTACGATTGTGCGATTTTAGTCTCCAAGTTTCAGTTGTGCGAATTCGGTCCTCCTGGTATTGCTATTGCGCAATTTTGGTCCTCCAAGTTCCAATTGTGTGAATTGGGTCCTCCAAACGGGTTTATGTGGCGTGTTAGTTGGCTTAAAAATTAAAAAACTTTTACGGCATTTTCAATTATAAATCGAATGACAATCGAACAGAGAAACCAAAATCGCACAACTACGATACTAAGGGGACCCAATTCGCTCAAATAGAACTTGGGGACCAAAATCGCACAATTGTGATACTTGAAGGACCCGATTCGTTCAATTAGAACTTGGAGGACCAAAATCGCACAATTGCGATACTTAGGAGACCAAATGTACAATTAAGCCTTCAATTTATAACTGAAAATCTTGTAAATGTTTTTTAATTTTTAAGCCAACTAACATGTCACCTAGACCAAATTGTGTGTTAAGTCATACCCACACGTGATACATCAACATTTTTTTATTATAAATTGAATAGCAAAAGAAATCAAAATCACACAATTGCAATAATTGGAAGACTTAATTCGCACAATTGAAACCTGAGGGACCAAAATTGCACAATCGCAATACCCGGAGGACCCAATTCACAAAATTGAAACTTGACCACAATCGTGATATCTAGGGAACCAAAAGTACAATTAAAGCCAAAAAAAATTATCTCAAACACAGTTTTTTTTGTCAAAAGGCTTACTTCATTAATCGAAACTCGGCTAGAGCCCAAATACAAACATTACTACCTCCGGTCCTTATTATAAGAAAAAATTACAAAAAACACAAAGGCCAAGGAGATATTTTTAATGTTATAAAATTGAACTCTCTTTTCAAATATATCACTAATTATGTGTATAAGAAATATATACATCTATTACATATACAAGTCAATTATATAAAAATTGGGGTATAAAAAGTATTATAACAATTAATACATCTAGAAATAAGTCTATTTTTCTTATAATTAGGAAAAAAATTCTCAAATACAAACATTACTACCTCCGGTCCTAATTATAAGAAAAAATTACAGAAAACACAAAGACCAATGAGATATATTTAATATTATAAAATTGAACTCTCTTTTCAAATATACCCTAATTATGTGTATAAGAAATATATACGTCTATTAAATATACAAGTCAATTATATAAAAATTGGGGTATAAAAATATTTTAACAATTAATATATCTAGAAATAAATCTCTTTTTTTATAATTAAGAACAAAAAATTCTCAAAAAAGTTTCTTATAATTAAGATAGGAGATCACACGGCCACACATATCCCTTATGTAGGAGCAGGATTCCATGGTAAGCGCGTCCTACAGGATAAAACACACAAAGTAGTACATCTCAGACAGTTTTGTCCGGCATCGGTACCCGCATCACCACCTTGTGTCGTGGCTCTCTACGCAAATTGGGCCTTGGCACGTTCCCGTATTGGACGCCACACTGGTTCATCAATCATCACCTGCCCTGTGTCCCCCGAACTTGGGAACTCGGGAAGGAGAAGGTTCTACATAAAATTACTCATAAAGAATTGACCAAAATAAATTAATTATAAAGAATACTCTCTTCTTTCTTTTTTTACTTGCCCATTTAAAAAAATTTGTTACTATTTATTTATAGTTCTACATTTTTTGTCAATTATATCTTTAATTATTTATTATAGACAAAAAATAAATATAATAAAATAATAAACAATAAAGATATCACTTAAACAAAACTAAAAATTTTAATGTAGCAGCAATACAGTGCAGCTAATCTAAATTGAGTCAACTAGTAACAGTCTTTCGACACTTATATTTTTTTATTTACAAACATTTTTCACGAATCTTTTTTTTTATTTGTCAAAGTAATTCAAATTTTTATTTAAAAATATTATATTTCTTGTGTTTGGTAAAAATTATTATATTTCTTATCACTTGTATTTGTGTTGTGATGTTAAAGCATTTGTTTTGCATAAAATATAATACTATCTCCGTTCCTTATTATAAGACTCTTTTAGCTAATACACACAAATTAAGGAAATAATTGTTTACAATAAATTTGTCAATGATGTGTATTTTCTTTCCAAAATTACTTTTTAATAAATTTTTTACTTAACTAAGACATTGTATTCTCTTTCCACTTAATTAGGAAGTATTCTTTGTAAAAAAATAATTAATACACTTAAAAAAAAGTTAGAAAAGAATTTACGAATAAGACATTTTTAAAAAAAAACGCTAATATATTAAGGAAAGGAGGTGGTATAAGGATTCATGCTGCATATTAAATGTCATGTTGTCACTTGTCTACTTACTATAGCAGGTGGAGACAACTGTCGACCAAATAAGCTTTGTCGAGATTATTCTCACATTTTATAATTGCAAATAGCATGTGGAGACAACTGTCGACCAAATAAGCTTTGTCGAGATTATTCTCACATTTTATAATTGCAAAGGGAAGGGATATGATATTTTCTTAGATTTCCATTAAAATTAAAATACTTTGAAAAGTTGTTGCACTTATTTCATTTTGACAACGTCTCCCTGGAGTAATTCTTATTGTTGCACACACCCAATCAAATCAATCCAACACATTAAACTAATTTAAAAAAATAGAAAAGACAAAAGGCAAAATTTCAAAAAAGAATCACGTCACGTGATTACAATTACAATACAATCAACATAAACATTGAATTTGCTAGCTAAAACACTTTCAGCCTTTCTTCCATAGGTACAACGTGTCTTGAAAGTTCTGAAATTTGCCAAAATATTTGGTTCAACAAATGCTGCCACGAGAATGAGAAAAGCTGAAAATCAATCAAGTTTGTTCCATTAACTTCGATTCTCTTCTAAAATTGTATCAGAACTTTTCTCCAAATAATCATACACTACAAGAATATTTGATATTTCCTAGGGTCAAAAACCTTAGATAATGCCAAAAAACTGTAAAAAATGATTAAATTTCGGAGGGCTCGCCGAGAGTCACGTAGCTATAGGTAAATCATTGCTAAAAAATGAAAACTGATGGTCTTTTTATATAAGCTGTAGGAAATTTCCAATGGCTCAAAGCCCCAGAAAATTTTCTAGGGCCGTGTGGTCTTAGGTAATTTCCGTGGATCAAAGCCCTAAGAAATGCCAATGAGTAATTTAAAAAACAATAATATTCAGTAACCGAAACATTACTGATTTTTTGTTTTAATTTGCAAAAATGAAAAGAAACACTTTTGATTATCAATTAGTAGATATGTAAATCAAGCAAAATGATACAGCCTCCTTATAACACAAGGTTTAATTCTTGAATTAGATAATTGAAATTTAAAAATAAAAATAAAAAAAATAAAATTACAAAAAAAATTACAAACTGAAAACCTTAAACATATTCAGAGTAAACAAATAAAAAACGAATTCAGTAAATAAAGAAATAAAAAAAATCAAGAAATTAAAAAAAAATGTAAACAATGAAGTGAAAGAGGAAGAGGGTGGTGGTGCCCTGGGGTGGTGGTTATGGTGGTCGTAGGTGGTGGTGGAGCACCTCCAGATTTATTTCATCAGTTGCTACAACAACAAAGGAAGAGGAAGAGCACCTTCAGATTTACTTCATTAGTTGCTACAACAACACAACCCCTTTGTTTCCATCCATGACCAAAAACAGCAAATACAGAAAACAAAAAAAAATGACTAAAAGAGGAAGAGCAAATACAGATCCAGATCCACTCAGAGCACACCGGATCCAGTCAATACAGATCTAGTGAGGGGAAAAAAAGACTAAAAATCGCTAAAAATACGACTAAAACAATAAATATAGATCCAGTCATTCACACGGTATGAATGCCGCGCTTTTCTTCCTTCCCATGCACACGCAGCACACCGAATCATTCTCCTCCACCACCATCTCCCCTCCTCCCTTCTCCGTTTCCACTTTTGTTTCCTCCAACAGCGTCATTAACGACACCCTCCACGGCGTCCCTCCTTCTCCACTGCCCACTGCCTCCGCCTCCGCCTCCTGCGATCCCCGCAACTAATGCTCCACCGCCAGATTCAAGTTGGGTCGGGTCCGGATCTTGACCCTAGAGTTGTTGCTCTTGCTCCTTCGTAGATCCTTCTTGTTGTTGTTTATTTGTTTGTTGTCGGATCCTTTGCTTCAGGAGGACGTGGAGGAAGAGGTTGATGTTGCTCCAGTGAGGAGGAAGGGAAGAAGAAGGTGAGGAAAGAAGAAAGGAAGAGCCCAAAGAGAGAGGAGGAAGGGAAGAAGAAGGTGAGGAAAGAAGGGAAGAGCCCAAAGAGAACCGCAAGACAGAGAGGGAGTCTTAATAAAACAAGGCTGTTATTAAATGCACCCCCCACCTGGTAGGTACACCCCCCATTTTGCATATTTCCCAAAATACCCCTCGTATAAAATCATCAAAAATCCTTTTTTTTTAATTCCGAACATGTTACCGGAAATTGCAATTTCCGGTATACAATTTGTATACCGGAAATTGCAATTTCCGATAACAAATTTGCGAATTTCCCATAATGCCCCTTAATAACTTAACAAAAACTCAACCTTTCCCAATCCACTCACACTCACTCTTCCGGAAATTCTAAATCCCTGAAAACGCTCTGTTCTTACCGGAAATTCCAAATCTTCGGTACGTTTTTTTTTGTTATTTAATCGTAGTTCCGGAAATTGCAATTTCCGGTATACAAATTGTATACCGGAAATTGCAATTTTCGGTGATTTACAAAACATAGTTCCGGAAATTGCAATTTCCAGATATTAATTTGTATACCGAAATTGCAATTTCGATGCAAATATAAAGCACCGGAAATTGCAATTTCCGGAACTATGTTTTGTAAATCACCGGAAATTGCAATTTTCGGCATACAATTTGTATTCCGGAAATTGCAATTTCCGGTACAGAAATATAAAGCACCGAAAATTGCAATTTCCGGTATACAATTTGTATACCAGAAATTGCAATTTCCGGTACAAAAATGTAAAGCACCGGAAATTGCAATTTCCGGTATACAAGTTGTGTACCGGAAATTGCAATTTCCTGCTTACATTTTACGAAATTGCAATTTTTCAGATATTAAATTGTATACCAAATTGCAATTTCAGATGCAATTTATTTTATTACATTTGAATATAATTGATTTATTTGTCTTTCAGATATGCCTAAGTCGAGAGGAGAGAGTAGCTTCCACTCCTGGTAGTGCGCCCCACGTAGACCACGGCAGCTGTGGATCGCCTCTGAGTGTCAGAGGCGTATTGCTAGCAGGCTGCCGCACGAGGATGTAGTTGGCGACCAGGATCCCCATTTTGTATACGAGGCTCCAGATGATATAGCTGGAGGAGACCATGGTATAGTTGGAGACCAGGCTCCCTTTCCTGGAGGACCTTACGATGGGTCGTTGCTTACAGATTATCAGCATCACGTTGCCTATCAAATATGGCAGGGGCAGGTATATATCTTGTTGTTATTTGATCAAATGTTTATTATTTTTATATGATCAATGATGTTTTTTTGTGTGCAGGATCGTGATGCGCTTAAGGTGGCCTCTCACGGCCTGAAGTTGCAAAAATGGTTGAGTGGAAGAGTACCACCGCCTCCTCATGTAAATGAGCATCTCTCGGAGGCCGGCCTAACCTCCTTGCTATAATGCAGCTTTAGGATGGTTGACAGAGCCTTACTGTCAGCCTTTGCAGAGAGATGGCATCGGGAGACGAGCAGCTTCCATCTGCCCTTTGGAGAGATGACAGTCATGCTTGATGATGTGTCTGTCCTCCTAGGCCTTAAAGTGAGCGGCTCTTTTTATGTACCCCCAGTGATGGATCCAGACATTTCCATATCTTATTTACAGACATTGCTGGGGTGTACATATGAAGAGGCAAACAAGGAGACGACAACTATGAGGGGCGCTCATATGAGTATTGACTTCTTGATGAAGACATATGACCAGCGCGTTTACGATGGACAGTGGGACTGTGCAGCCAGGGCCATGATAATGTTGTTGTTGGCCTGTACCATTTTGGCAGACAAGAGCCATATATATATTGACATTAAGTACCTGGACCTGGTACGTGACTTGGGGGCGGTTGGTAGTGTGTCATGGGCTAGTGCTGCACTAGCCTTCTTGTACGGATATCTGGGAGACGCTAGCCTGCATGACACTAAGCAGATTGGCGGATACATGACACTTCTTCAGGTACGCAGCCTATTTTTGTAAACAATTATTTATTTAAAGTACATTGTATGGCGTGTTGATTCGTTATTGTTGTCACATGCATGGATATATGAGTATTTCCCTCGTCTCTGCAAGAGGAAGGATAACGAAATCACCCCGGGCATGATACGAGCCATGAGGTGGTCGTCGGTTAAGGGTGACGGCCAGGTGGAGCCCTTCAGGAGAGCGCTGGATGCGTTGACATTCGATGACGTTGTTTGGAGACTGTGGGAGGGCATTAGGGCGAGTTGTCATCCGGCGTGTCTGTTTTCGGGGTACATCCGGTGTGCCTCATTTATTGTGCCGTACCTGCCTGAGAGGGTAGTCAGGCAGTTCGGCTACATCCAGGACATTCCCCGGCCACCACCACCGCATCCCACAGCTGCAGAGATGATGGATGCATGGATACAGTTTCCTATGCACTCTATCATGTCGACTGTCCCCGATTTATACCTGGCCTCGTATCCAGCAGAGTGCACTGACGGGTACATGGAGTGGTATCGCAGGATGTCGCATCCACTCTTGATCAATCCGGGTGCTCCTCAGGCTGCTGCTACTCCTGATTGTGTAAGTGTTTAGATATACATTATGTATTTTTTGTGTTTGTTTATTTTCTCTTATGGCTCTCTGATGTCTTGTTATAATTTGCAGCCGCATTGTGATGATATGGCTGAGAGGCTGGCCTCGCCACCAAGATTCTCCGCATGACCTCCGAGACCGACTATGAGATGATGGACCCGCCTCGCTTGCCGAGTATATTTCCCAGGCACTACAGATAGCGCAGGGTGGGACGGAGGCGACCACATTCGGGGCGAAGCGTCGACAGCGAAGAAGATAGGGTTTTTTTTATGTTTATTATCTTTTTTTGTTATATTTGGACATCTTCTGACTTCTGTTGTTATATTTACATTTTGTTATATTTGCGACTTTTTTTCTCTGCAGACTATAGGTTTTTTTTTTATTTACCGATCTACCATACTTTTTTTTTAAGTACGATCTACCATACTTCCGCAGCAGTAGCGTGCGAGCGAGATCACAATCGCACGATGTCCTTATGACTGAGGTAAGATTCAAACTTCTCGAATTTCTTTCAACTAATTTCATTAGGTCGAGGAACATCGAAATCATTCTACATCACAAGGGAATGATGACCTCATCCATAAACTCGGCCTACATATCGAGCTCACCTTGCAAGTGACCCCGAAGTCAATCTGCACCGAGGTGCATTCTACATCACCAAGCAAGGGCAGGCATATGTAGATTTGTCACGAGTTCAATCTTGCATGAAGGACAGTGATTTCAGTTCACAGTTCACATCGTCGGCAATACGTTCGACATCTCTAGTTCGAAACACTGAGCTCGACAAGCTCACCACCTGCAGGAGGCATGATTACCTCGGATCCCGGATCTCGACATCTCTAGTTCGAAACACTGAGCTCGACAAGCTCACCACCTGCATAAGGCAAAGGCATTCCGAACTTGTTGAATCCGATGTCGAGCAATGAGAACGATACCTGTTACACCCAAAAGCAGAGGTCCTTGATGTCGCCCACTAGTTCTTGACCTCGAGCAAACACATCGCCTCGACTTGGTGATGATTTATAACATCAAAGATCCTCAGATCATGATTACCTCGGATCCCGGATCTCGACATCTCGGATCTATGACCTTGACAGCACAGCAGGTTTCTCCCACCAAGCTTTTCAGCTTAGATGAGGAGGACAACCTTGGATCTCGACATCTCGGATCCACGACCTCGACATCACAGCTCAACCTCTGAAGTTCTGTTCAGAACAATTACTTAACCTCTGTTGGACTGCAAATTCAACACTAAAAAAAACTAACGTCATATTACATTACATTGCATAACCAACAACATAATTCAGTCTGCCGCCAAACCCACATTTAAAAACAATAAAGTGTACTACATATCACTACAATGTAGTCAATCGTCGTCCAATCGTACATGGTCATCTGGTATCACGTGTAGTATGACGCAACGGTGGAAATAATGTAAACCATTCTTGCAATCGAGCAGCATACAGTGTTGCCCATGAGTGAGCCTCCGGATAAGCATATTGATGCCAACTGGGAGCGACGTTAGGCAATGGACATCCGGGCTTAAGAAATACCTGAAAAAATGCAGATTAATTAAACACATTGTTTAATTTTACATTAAAAAAAAGATAAATTTAAGTTAAAACACATTGTCAGAAAAATTTACCTGTACCCAGTGATTTTTGTTGACAAACCCAATACAAATTATGGCGTTGTTTGGCTGGGTTGGGTGACACATGCCCCTAAGAGGGAAAAATGTCCAACACGTTCGACTGCACTCATTCAAAGAGACTAGAACCAATTTATATTTGGTTGCTATTACGTAACCCATGTCTGGTAAGGTCATCCACTTGTCACGAAAATAGGTACCAGTTACACCTATCAACGACTCCCTCAATGCTTGATATTGATCTCCAAAAAGACGGCCATATAAATCATAATGCATTCTGATATCTTTTTCCAAGTCTTGCCGGACTATAGGCCATCCGTCCTCAGATTTACCAAGTAATGCTGCAATGGAACGATATCCGCAGTTTCCATCATCTTCAACATCCACTATTTGCTCAATATATCGATGAAACTGTGGAGGAAATTGGCTCAGGTAAGGCGTTTGATGTACATAAGATGGCACATCAGATCGTTTCTTTTTCCTTGTAGGCACATTAGATGGTAGATTAGATGCCTTTGATGTATTCCTAAATGGTACGTCTGAATACATGTTACCCACATGCTCAGAATACATGTTGTCCACATGCTCAAAATATGATGGGTCGCGCCTAACATCATATCCATCCATTGCTGGGGCCTTACCTTTACCCTTTTTCGGTGCTCCCTTGGTCTTCACCTTTTGAGGAGGTGGACACATTGAAGTTGTGTCTGGAAATACAAGTTCACGCACTTTGGCAAACAGTGTCCTCTTGCCAATAACATTAAGTGATCGAAATCGATTTACCAATGCATCCCATCAAGCGCAAGCTCTTCCTCCGACACCTCGCCTCGCCTCACTTTGTGTTGTTGCGATTGGTATTCACCAAAATGTAAACTCCTCCAAAGGCAAGTGAACTCGCCTCCAATGGAATAGGTGCAAACAGTCTTATGTAACCCGCCAACTCACAAGCACAAGGTAACCCATGTGTCGCTCGATTAGGCAACGACAAGTAGATTTATCGATACCCACATAATTCACTCGCCACACTCGTCGGCAATAAGTTGCGATCTGATCCTTGATACAAATCCATGCAACTGATAAACAAACGGTTGTTGTGCACGTGCTCCACTACGCTTATGCTTCTTTCGAATGATGCTTTTATCTCGCAGTGTTGCGGTGTAATCATATTGTTCATAGTTTCCCAACAATGACACAGTCACCCCTCGCTTTGTAGATTCCTCTTCAATGTCCAATGTGCAGACTCACTCTAATAACAAACAAAAATTAAACCACATCAAATACCAATGACACCATTTAAAAAACAAAATTATCAACATAATTTTATCTATCGTTTAAGCATACCTATTTGTTGTTGTTTTCGCGAAGTGCATGACTTGGTTGGTCCATGCCGCAACAAACTTTTCCTTAAAGGGGTTCAACCATGTATTCTTGACATATTCAACAAAAATAGGAAATTCGAACATACACACTCAAAAGTCATCAACCGTTGTCGATACTCAAACTCGTCACCGTGATCAACAACACCATCCCATGCATTCTTCAACGCCTCATGTTTGTCTTCATGAAATACCAACTTCTTGCATTTCGCATAGACATTCTTACCTATGTGCCATTGACACAAAGAATTGGCCGAAGTTGGAAAACAGACGCAATTGCATTCATCGAGCAAGATCTCTATCAAGAAGAATAACTTGAGGAAATGATTCTCGCCACACAAATGCACCTTTTAACTTTAAGAGTGCCCATTCAAAGTTATCTTGCCGTCAGAATCCAAATAGGCAAATGCCACAAAGGTATGTAAGGGATGTCTTTGGTAACACCAACAATTTCAAACAAACGGCACCGATATCCGTTGGTTTTGTAGGTCTTTGTCCATGAACAAGACAACGTGAAATGTATTCAATAAATTGACGGCATCTGGATGTGTCCAAAAAATATCTCTAACAACGTCAGAACCTTCATGTCTTCTATACTAGGACACATATCGATCACGTTGGATTAAGTTCAACAAGTGTTGCATTTCAGTTCTTGGACCTTTCTGTGTTGATCGAAACTTACGCCGCTCATTATATACTTGACTGATGGTAGTGAGATTGGCCACATTGCGACTTTTCAAAGGTCAATAGAATGCTTCTCGGCCTTACGTTGTTCTTTGTCATATCATGAACAATTTCTTTCTCATTTTGATTTAAACGACCAACAAATGGATGACCCATCATGCTTTCAGGTATCCGATGGTTGTGAATTCCACAGAGGACTTTAAGGATCCAAATTTTCACCCATTGACAAGGGTCTTCCTTTAAGCGCGAACAGACACTCACACTTATGAGATCCAGTTGACTTTGAAGAACTTGATGACTTTGATCTATACTTTCCACCCCTTTCACAACCCAGAATGACTTTTGTTTTTCTTCCTCTTTGTCCTGCTTCGTATCCGATCGCATAATGACAACAACTATATTGTTTTCCTTCCCAACCTCTCGAGCCCAATACAAAAGGTCATCTCTCGTAGGAAATATCTACAAAAAAGTATTAATCTTAATGTTTTGCAAAAAAAAATACGACATATTCACAATATCAAACAATAATTAAATTACCTGCGTAGTAGTGAATACATCACTACAATCGAAATGTTGGGAAACGTCGGTCGGCTTGTCAGCTTCGTCAGAATTGAAGCCACTAAAATCATCCATTTCCAATGAAACTAAAATGAAACAAACAATAGATTATTACGTGGGAAAAAAAAGTTTGAAAAAAAAAAAACGTACCGAAAATTTGCAATTTCCGAAAATTGATTAAAAATATAACGTACCGGAAATTCAAAATTTCCGGTACACAATATTTTTAATCTTTTTCCGGAAATTGCAAATTTCCGGTACGTTATTTTTGTATACCGGAAATTACAATTTCCGGAACAAAATTCAAAACGAAACAAAGTACGTACCGAAAATTCGTATTTCCGGTACGATGAAAGCGTTCTACACCAAGTCTGCGTGCAAAAACATAAAAAATGAGTGTTTGACTACAAAATCCTTTAATGTATACCGGTAACATTGTGTGTAAAATTTGTTACCGGAAATTGCAATTTCCGGTAACACGTTCGGAATTAAAAAAAAAGGATTTTTGATGATTTTATACGAGGGGTATTTTGGGAAATATGCAAAATGGGGGGTGTACCTACCAGGTGGGGGTGCATTTAATAATGGCCATAAAACAATTTAAGTAAACAAAAAAAAAACCGAGGGCCCAGCCCTTCGGTTAGTCCGAATTAGAAAAAAAAACACAGACTTGCAGCATCCGAGGGCCTGCCCCTCGGTGCTGCCAAAATTAAAAAAATAAAATAAAAGTCAGTGCTGTAATTTTCGAGAGTTTTTCTTAAAAAATCCTAAAAAACTCTCATGAGTATTTTCCTAGGACTTTGACTTTGGGTAATTTCTTAGGACCTGTGGCCCTAGGTAATTTTTGTAGGTAATAGGTAAAATTCTTGTAGTGATAGAAAATTAGAAACCATAACCAAGAAACCAGAGTTCTAACTTCTACGGATGCAGGCCAAGCTAAATAATTAATTTTCATGCAACGTGATTCCTGGGGTTCTAGCAACAGAGAAAGAAGGACCATTTGTAGGATTCTAACTTGACTGAGAATTCTGAGAGGTAGAAATTCCATCTTCTTCACACTCTGATACCAACTCGAGAAAGGTCTTAGAATTTTATAGATGATTTTTTTTTTATAATTGTTCGAGTAAATAACACTCAGCAGACATGATATTTATATACATATAGAAATAAATATTTTTAGATTTAAAATATACTCTCCCGTTTCATATTAAGCATCGCTTAAAGTTTCTTTATAAGGATTAAGAAAATCAATAAATAAGTTAATGGGTGTAATTTTACAGGATTATCCTTTAACTTTTTTTGGTGAAACAAAAATATCCTTTTTAAATTTTAACTATCGTGTATTAACCATTGTTATAAATTCATAATGTAGTATAATAAACTTGAGGGTAATACGCACAAGATTAATTTGGGAATAAAATTGGAATAAAAAAAATAATGGTACATTGAAAAAATAAAGAGTCAACCCTCAATTTGGTCCCTGAAGTATCACTCTCTCCTATTTACTCCTTAAAGTATATAAAAATATTAAATAGTCCCTAACGTTTTCTTTTATCCTTCAAGTTAGTCCCTCTATTAGTGTGAGCTTGTTTGAATGTTGTTAAATGCCATATTGGTCATTTTTTCTCCCTTACGTGTATCCTAAATAGTTCCTAAAGTCCCTAAAATACGTAATATCAATACCTACAATGTTTGAAGATAGAGAGACCAAATAAATACATCTAAAATATGTCATATCAGTACTACATTACAAGTAACGTAAGTTCTAATTCTAATTCATAAACCAGATTTTTTTTTGTACGAGTAATTCATAAACCAGATGTTGCATAGTTTGACCATAACATATGGCTTAGAAAGAACAATTAAATGACACATAACCCCTCCAAAAAAACAATTGCTAAATTATTTAGGGTTTAATCTTAAATGTCGAAATCAATTTCAGAATCGGGGTTATCAAAATTAGGGACGAAACGAGGGATGAAAATCAAAACCTGAATAAGGAATGAAAATGAGGAAACGAATCAGGGAGGGGAGCTCGCCTCCAAGTCATGTGTGTAATGGAGTGGTATAGGGATAAAAGTGATGGGTAATGAAGTTTAGGTCTGACTTGTTTGCAAGTAGGAGAGAGGGTCTGACCAAGGGGACTAAAATGATATATTTTAGGGACTATTTAGGATACACGTACGAGAGAGGAAATGTCCAACATAACACTGAACAACATTCAAAAGGGCTCACACTAACACAGAGACTAACTTGATGGATGAGAGAAAACGTTAGAGACTATTTAATATTTTTATATACTTTAGGGACTAAATAAGAGAGATAATGATACTTTAGGGACCAAATTAAGAGTTAACTCAAAAATAAAACGACACCTATTTTGTAATTTTTCTTCTTACTTAATTTAAAACGGGGGAGTAATTAATAAAGATCGTACACCCTTCACTATTTTTTAGTATTTGAGTGGGTTAATAAAACTGTATTTTTTTAAATTATTTTGAGGTATGGTTTCAAAAACCTCGGCAAAAAAAATCCCGTAAATTAACCATCTTTTTTAGTATACTGTAGTACTATTTCCAGTATACATGAATTTAATTATTACTGTAGTACTATTTCCAATATACATGAATTTAATTATTACTGTAGTACTATTTCCAATATACATGAATTTAATTATTGATTTCTGCTGCTACTTCCAACACTAATAGTAATATTCAGCGGCCATATGATTCAGCCCAAAAATTGACTGCACTCAAACAATCTGATCATGATATGCAGTTGAGCTAAAGATGTTTCTGCAAGCTAATAATGGCAAAATTGGACAATATGTGTTTAATTATATTTTTTTTTTGGGTGCAATGTACCCAGATTTTGAAAACTGGAGACAAAGTGAAAACTAGATGCTAATTTTGTAATCATTAATGATAACGTATAAACTGAGAAATGAAAACAAAAAAAAACCAAAAAAGCACCTGATTTTGGATGAAACTGTTTCTAGTAAGCCACTAACTATGGAGGAAACCACTAACTATGGAGGAAACTAAACACTCTGTATTAAATTTAGTAATGACATTCACAACTGCAAATATATTAAGTTGTAAACTTATGGAATGCGTGGTTTTGGTCTTTCTGTGACATCTTAAATTTTTAAACAATATTAGTAGGATAATTAAATTAAAAATTAGGTGATAAACGAGTGTTAAAAACCTTAATTTGGGGATAAAATGTGCTTAAAAGAGACCCAGAAACCCTAGAAAGGAGATAGAAATCATCGGAATAGCCTAGAAGTTCCTAGAAGAGCAAAGAATACCCTAGAACCTTCTAGGGCGGAAGAAACTAGATATTTCTGGAAATGGTCGCTCGCTCGCGATGGGCATAAGGAAGAAGACCATCGCGACGCGAACAATGTCGGTGCGAAAGGCGGTAATCAACGCCACGGATCTCTCGACATGTGTCTTCCTCGCAACGCGATGGGAGGCTGTGCCTACATCCATCGCGACACGATGGAGCCAACTTATGCCTGTAAATAGAGCTCTCTTCTCCCCATTTCGCAAGACTCTCCAATTGATCATTGGGAGTGCGAAAGGGAGCTCGGGAGAAGGAAGAGCGACAGGACACGGGCGACAGCGGTCTTCTAAGCCAGGTAAGGGGGAAGATACCTTAATCTTTAGGGAAAATAGATAGTAGAGTAGTACTGTTAGCATGAGTAGGGGTCCCTTAACCCATCTAGGGGTTGATAGTAGCAACACCTTAGGATAGGGGTTGCGGTATGCGGTAACTAAGGATAGTTACCATAGACTTATCAACCAACATAGGCTATGTTGTATAAGATTAGAAGATAGCCTCTTACGCGACGCTAGAATTTATTAATATGTTAATAAACTATAGTTGTTGATATTCTGATTTACATATGATATTTGTGTACTGGTTGTATATGATGTATGTGAGTCCGATGTATAAATGAAGGGTGCCGCTCTCTAGCTAGAGGTTTGCGAATCCCTAGATAGTAATAGTAAGTATTATCATCGATATCCTGTTGTTAGTGGTGATAGCCGGGTCAATGTACCTGAGGTTGGTGTACCTGAGATGTATATGATTGATGGTACGGAGTAGTGTGGAGTAGGTGTATATGACCGAGCTCCAGGACTCCATGTCTGACGGGTGGACAATCTTGGCTATCCTGGTATGGGGAATGTCGTCCTAATACACGGGACGGTGCCTTACTTTGGTAATTGGACATGGTGATTTTCGGTATGGGGGATTACGTATCCGGTAATCGGAGATGGTAGCGTGACAAGATATGTTTTCGAGACAACCAACTTATCCTATTCGGTGCCCTGAGACTAGTAATCGATCTAGGGAGTAGGGCGTTAATGGCCCACAATATTCAGTGGTAGTCTAGGTTAGTAGGGTCGGTAATGGGTCTGAAATCTCTGGGTCAGTAGGGCGGGTAATGAGCCTGAAATGACCAGTGACATGTATCGGTCTGCGGTATCAGAGAATGATGTGATTTGTGACCGTGTGGTCAGGTTCGTCAGTATGACATGTCCATGAATGGTCTGGTCTGTGACCGTGTACTCATGAGTTTCGAGTGTAGTATTTGTGGTAACAGGTATGTTAATGATTATGTTGATATGCTATGCCTGATGACAGATACTTTACTATGCTATTTTTCTGATTGATGGAGATTAATTAATATCTTACCCCTTTATTTTTCTGGTGTGTTTCTATTGTATGATGATAAATAGCAGATGGACAAGAACAACCTGTACATGAAAGTTGGGGAGTCTATGAAAAGATTGCCTAGAGGCAAAAAATGGATACTCGTGTCACGACCAATGTGTCTTTTGTCACCCATATGGGTGTATGGTCATATCTATACTTGTATATGTAATAAGTTTGTATACTTTAATAATAAATAAAATATGCTTGGTTGATTTAAGTGTGGACTATTATGGTTAAGTAAATAAAGTAAATGCCCTGTCTCGGCGGGGTGTTACACTTTCACGTTATGAGAATTGATGACAACAATGGATTTGGTAGTGTGAGATTGTGTAGCAAGGGCTGCAAACTGGTGAAAGCAACGGACTTGGTTGCACCTCACAAGCAGTTTTGTTCATATAAACACTTCCAAGTTCCATCTAGAAAGCTATTAAACGGGTTCTGTATTAAATTTTATGAAAGTATATAGTATGGTTGGGAAAATTTGCCAATTTTTGTCGAGCGTATGATATTAGTAAACCCGAGGGAACTTGGTCAAGAAAACGTTTAGGCAATCTTGTTTTTGTTGTTTCAAAGTTCAAATCTTCTGGTTTGAAAGCTAATTTGCAACAATCTATAAGATTCCCCAAAGGTGATTTGAATAGGGTAGAATCCTGGCCAAATGGGGTCAATACATCCTTGAATTTAGAGGAGTTTAAGATTCATCATCTTCGTATGTTGGTTATAAATGGGGAATTGGAGGAGGGTTTTAAGTTTATCGAGCATATGATTAACAAAGGCAACATCCCTGATGTCATTGTTTGCACAACTTTAATCTGTGAGTTTTGCAAGATTGGCAAGACTAGGGTATGTGTTTGAAATGAGGGGATGAGATGGATTTTAATGGAGTGAAGGGGAATGATTTAATTTCATATTGTGTTTGGTTGGGAGGAGGGAAGGGGAAGAGAGTCTTTATTTGTTTGGTTCAGGAGGGCAGATTTTATATCTTTATAATATTTTATATTATATTTTATATAAGGATAATTAAGTAATTTTATTTTAAATAATTTAAGCTCCCTTTTCCTAAAAAAAAAACTCAATATTGGAGGGGAGCCAAAATTGAGTTAGAAGGGATTTTGCTCCCCTCCCCTTCATTACCCTCAAACCAAACATTACCTAAGAAGGCAACCAGATCATGGAAATTCTGGAGGAGTCTGGAGTTGTTATATTGATGTAACAAGTTACAATGTTTTGATTGATGGTTATTGCAAATCAGGGGAGATAGAGAAAGCCTTGTTGATTTTGAATCGCATTTACGTTGCTCCGAATGTCATTACATATGATACAATTTTGCATAGTTTGTGAGATAAAGGGAAACTAAAGCAAGCCATGGAAGTTCTTGATAGACAGGTGCAAAGTAATGTTATCCAAATGTAACTATATACACTAGATTGATTGATGCAACTTGGAAAGAAAGTGGAGTTAGTCAGACAACAAAGTTGTTTGATGAGATGAGAAGCAGAGGATGCAAAGCTTATGTGGTTACATATAATGTTCCTATAGAAGGGATTTGCAATGAAGGTAGGTTGGACAAAGCAATTAGATTATTAAACAACTTTCCATCCTATAGTTGTCAGCCTAATATAATTCTTGGAGTGATAAGGTGGTTTGTTGGAAGGAACATAGGTGTTGGAAAAATAAGATGATATGAGTTCAAATTCCCCCACTAACATTTTTAACTACTAGCATTTGTCATTCAGAAAAACAAAAGCCTAATATAATTTTCCATAATATTATTTTGCGTAGCTTATGTAGCATTGAGATATGGATGGATTCTCATAATTTATTGGCTACCATGCTTCGCAAGAGGTGTTCCCCAATGTTGTTACTTCTAATATCTTGTGTCGGAATGGCTTACTAGTTAAAGCTCGTGATGTCTTGGAGATGATGCCGAAGCATGGTCATACTCCTAATTCGAGTAGTTACATTTCATTGCTTCAGGGGTTCTCTGATGAAAAAATTATTGATAGAGCAACTGAATACTTGGAAATAATGGTATCTAGGGGTTGTTACCCTAGTACAGTGACTAATAACATCTTGATAAGTGCATTATACAAAGATGGGAAGGTTGATGATGCAATTGAGATGCTGAACCAACTATGTTGTAAGGATTGGTCTCATGTTCGAATTACTTATAATACAATTATTGATGGACTTTTTAAGGCAGAGAAAATAGAGCGTGCAGTGGAACTCTTGGAAAAAATGTGCAAAAAATGTCTTAAACCTAATATAATCACTTACACTTCACTAATCAGGGGCCTCAGTAGTGAAGGAAAGATTCATGAGACAAGATTTTCAAACCTGGGAGGATTAGATGTTAGGCTCAATGCATTCACTTACAACTCAATCATGATGGGATTCTGTAAAGCTCGACAAACTAGTCGTGCCACTGATTTTGTGGCTTATATGATAGATAAAGGATGTCGACCTACTGAGGCTACATATAAGATTCTCATAGAAGGCATAGCTTATGAAGGATTACCAGAGGAGGCTTTGGAGTTATCAAATGAGTTGTACTCTAGAGGAGTTGTGAAGAAAAGTTTGGCTGAAAAGGTTGCAGCCAAGATGCAGGATTAAATATTAACATCAACAATAAAAATCTTAACCTACCAGGTGAGATTGGCTACTTAGCTACATAGTTTGGTTGATGCAATTGGGCACTTTCAAAAATCTATATTTCAATAAAATAATTTATATGTTCATTTTATAATCTAGTCAAAATGTAGGATAAAATGTATTTTTACCTTGTACTACTAAAGGGCTCTTAGCCAATTCCACCTTGTCAGATCAGGTTTAGATGGTGTTGTTTTATTAAAGGGCTTTTCCTGTTTATGCATATAGATTTTGTTGCCTTTAGGGATGGCAACAAGTACCCTCTAAGTTGGGTACTATAGTACCCGTCCCCATACCAGCGTTTAAAAAAATTACTCGTACCCGAGTTTGTACCCGAGTGTGTAGCAACTTTAGTACTCTTACTCATACCCTCTAGGTACCTAAGTACTCGTATTCATACTTTAACTATGAAAAAGTAATAAAAAGCAAAAGAAACATTATAACAATTAAAAAATAATCAAAAAATATTTTAAATCTACTCATAAAACATTACAAATCAAAGTATTAACTAAATAAAAATATTCAAAACATCACAACAAAGAAGGTATAGATGCTGCAAGGTTTAGAAAGTTTAGAATCTTTAGATTAATTTTATTTTAAAAAATTTGTATCATAGTTAAAATTATATATATTAGTAAAATAAATAAATAAATAATTATATATGTATATATACGGGTGCGGGCCGAAGTGGGTACCATAGTACCCGTACCTGCACCCATACTTATTCAAATTTGCAAGTAATTAATTACCAATACCCGCACCCGTACCCATTGTGCAGGTAATTACCCTATCAATCATGAGTATTTTTTGTGAGTGCCCAATGTGTAGTGTGCAAATTGTTCATCCCTAGTTCACAATTCACTTGGTCTAGATTACGAATTCTAATTTTTAGGAGGGGGAGCAAATGATGAAATTTAAGTCAATTTTTTAAGTAAGTTACTGAATTTTTATCCAAACATATTTTGTTATAAAGTATATTTTGTACTTCTTGACCTTCAATATTGGGAGTTTTTTTTTTTTTTGGAATATCCCTTATTTTTTTATTAACTGAATTGCCTCTCTCCCCAAGTACTTAATTGCCCTACTTTTTGGGCTGGTGGAAGTCGGCAATGCTAAAGTTGACTTCTCACCTATGTTATTTTTTTCATTTTTTATTTTTTTAATTACTAAGTAAGAAATCGCCTTTGGAGTTGAAGACTTCTCACTATCAATTTTTTTTTCGTTTTTAAAATTATTTTAAGGGTTAAAAATTAATTAATTGATTATGATGATTAATTATGCTAATTTGGATGTTAATTAGAGGGAAAAACTCAATACATGAATTAAAAACCTAAAAATACAAAGCAACATTAAAAAAATTATAAGGTTTAATTGGACGAGAATGCACCAACGGAGGGAATCCACCCCGACTTCCCTAGACCGTGCAAACAAAAGACCTTCAACGCCTCGTCATTCTTTCTATGTCACACCAGTAGAGACATTTGATTTCACCATGTCGATCCAACTAAACCTTGTAATTTTTTTTAGTGTTGCTTTGTATTTTTTATAGTTTTAATTAATGTATTCATTTTTTCTCTCTCTAATTAATACTTAAATTAATATAATTAATCAGCATAATCAATTATTTAATTTTTTTAACCTTTAAAATAATTTTAAAAACAATAAAAAAATTGATAGTGAGAAGTCACCAGCTCCAAGGCCGACTTCTCACTTAGTACTTAAAAAAACAAAAATTGAAAAAAAAAAGGTGAGAAGTTGGCTTTAGCATTGCCGACCTCCCACCAGCCCATAAAGTAGGGCAATTGGGTACTAATTTGGGGAGGGAGCAATTGGGTTAATAAAAAAAAATAAGGGATATTAAAAAAAAATCTTAATATTGGTCTACTTTTGTTCTCCAACTCTTTTTGGCCTCCAGTGAGATAGGTTTTTTTTTTTTTTTGGCTCTCCAGTGAGATAGGTTTTTTCCCCCTCCAGTGAGATGGGTTTTGAATCTAACCTTTTAACATGTTACTGGGATGATAATTGCTTTGCTGCAAGTTACGTGATGATTCATTAAATGAGAAAAAGTTCATTAGTTGTTTTTTGGACTGAAGCAATTCTTAATTTAAGCAAAGTAATAGGTGCTGTAGTAAAATGAAGGAAAATGATATATCAATACGATTTTATGAGATAAAATTAATGACTTATTTGGATTAGCAATTTAATTTATTTGGTACATGGGGTTGAGCATGTTATTACCATTTAAGGATTTTTTTCGTTAAAATTTATGCACCCCATCAACTTTCAAACATTCTGCTGAGGAACATGGGGATGCATGCTGCTTTGCTCAGGTTGAATTAATCTGCATTTTCCACCAGCTATGAAGCTTGGAAAAACATGAATGTTCAGGTTTGAATTGTAAAACAGTGCTGTTATTTGAACACAAAATGGGACACAGACACCGTATGTCCGTACAATACGGATAATTTTTTTTTCCAAACAAATATTTAAAAAAAAAAATTATCTGGTTAATCCAGTTCACATATCTGGTTAATATTATTCATTATCTGGTTAATGACAAATCCTGAACCTTTTGGACATCCCATTTTCTTATCTGGTTAATCACGTCACATATCTGGTTAATGCTATTCATTATTTGGTTATAATGCCAAATCCTAAAACTTTTGGACATTTCATTTTCTTATCTGGTTAATCAAGTTCATATATCTGGTTAATGTTATTCATTATCTGGTTAATGTCAAATCCTGGAACTTTTTCTTATCCGGTTAATCAAGTTCAAATATCTGGTTAATACTATTTATTATCTGGTTAATGCCAAAATCTGCGTTAACCAGTTAAAAAAATCTTAAAAAATATTAAAAAAATATTTTTTTAAAAACAAATTGTCCGTACTATATGGACATACGGTCCGTACAATACGGACATACGATGTCTCATATTTGTGTCCATTTTTGTGTTCAATTAACATTTTTCATTGTAAAAATACAACAAAAAACTTAAAATCTTGGTGTCACTGTGTATATCTATCGTCTTTGTACTTTCTTAGATCTCTAATGCACCAAATGCTCTCTTCGGGGCTAGTGATGGATCCAAAAGATTTAGGTTGTGGGGGTAACATTGACAAACACAAATATATGTTTCTAATATTAAAAGTACAATTTATTATATTTTTGACCAAAAATAATTTATTATTTTGAAAAATATAAATATACATTATAGTATCGCAAGGTATTAAAGTATAACATATTCTAATGACATGAATGAATATTTGTATTAAAAAAATATATTTTAATTGTCGTACACATACTATTGTTGTTGCCTGGCATATTGGTAAGACATCTTTTTGAAAATATCAGACTATGGTTTGATCCTCAATGAAATGGAGTTTAATTTAGCAAAGATTTTCATTATGTAAATGAGTGCAGTGGGTGTGTGACGGAAGTTGTGAGCAGAACTGAAACACCTAGACCTAAAGTCAGAAGTTGAGAGATAGAAGAGAGTAAACATGGGTTCTACTTTCTATATGCTGGAAAGCATCATACATTTTTCAGCTCATTTTTCATTTTTTTTTACTCTCTTTAGTGGGGTCAACACTTATTTTTTAGTAGCGAAAAAATAAAATTATTCAATAACTAGTAAAAAAAAAAATAAGTTAGTGGGGTTAACTGCCCCTAATTAAGTAGAGGTGGATTCGTCCATGTGTTTAGGGCAGACGACTTACAATGTTTTTTTAGTGTCCTTCATATATGCTCTATCTCAAATATAGGGGGTCTTCTTCCTCTGCTCTGAGTGTCGTCTATCTGAGCTCCCCTGCAAGCAGGCAGGTCGGTACTTGTTGGGTGCCAAATTGATTATTTGGTTCTTTGATGAAATCCAACGAGTTAAAAGAACTTGAGGCAAAGATTGGTAATAGTAGGGATCAAAGGAAGCATAAATTTCATTAAGTTATGAAAATTTTAAATTTGGATGAAGTGACCAAGAGTCGAGGGAAGCTGGAGCGGAGGCTACGTCGAAGTGGAGCAGAATTTCACTTGTTAGGATATGTGTCAGTACGGTAGACCGAGTCCATCAACTTGACAAGCGATGATATTGTCGGTTTTTAGGCTAGGATCTCTTGTAACTGTCGCATGCGTGTCAGTACATGTGACAGACAAATAGATAGTCATTTTTTATGGTTTTTTTTGCAAATAGTTGAACTTACGAATTTTTCAGGGTTGGATACTTGATAAGATGTCCTAAACATCTTACGTCAAGCAGATTAACGGATTACAAGATCAAGTATGCTTTCTAATCTTTATTTTTCATGCAATGAAATCCAATTTTACCATTTTATTCATTCTTAAAACTTAGCAAATCTTATTCTTTTTCTGCAAGTTATTTAATGCGATTCCCAATTTTTAAACTTAGTTTTCTCTTTCAAAATTCTTACTGTATTTGATTGTTTGCAATTTTTTAATGCTTTTCATTTCATGCTTTCCTACTTGTAAATGCTTTATTTTTACTTTAATTCATTGTATAATCAAGTATCATTCTATTTAGAAGCATGTTACTGTGTGTTTTACTCGCATTCCAAGTCTATTTTCTGTTTCTGGTGCATTTTTACTTGCTTATCGTAAATGGCCATTAGGCCATTTTCTTAGCATATTCCAATATACGTTTAACACAAAAGGTGTCACTTACATTATAATCTCGATGAGAATCCTTGGCAGTATGTTTAAGTAGATTCTTGTTTAAAGTCCATTAGAAGATTCAATAAGTTCTTGTTGAATAACACTCTTGGTCTAGGAACATTGATCATAAAGACCATTGTTAAAAATGAGATTACCATATAGCTCGTTGAATTCACAATTGTTTAATTAAATTATTTGTTTGCTTGATGAATTTGGTAGATAAATACTTAAAACCGAATTTCTCATTAAACAAACTGGCACGCCTGGTAGGACGAATTTAGAGTAACTCGTTTGACAATGATTTTATGCGTCTAAAAAGTGAAAAGACAACTACTTCTTAGACTCCAAAAGAACGAAGTATGAGTGGCAGTATTAAAAACAATGCCACATTACCAAACGTAACAAACACCAATGCTTCGATGGTTAGTACGACTGCATCTTTTGCCAGCACAAACGTTGGTGTGTCTGTAAGTGACCAATGCATTTTAATGCATCTTTTATAGCATTGCACTTGTTGTTCTTAAATGTGTGATTTGCCCAACAACTACTTTTTAACATGGTTTTGCATCTTTGGGTCTTAATTGGGCTTTAATGAATTTAATTGCTAATTTTCGGATTTTGATTACATCCTGACCTATGTTCCTTCTGCAGGCCATAACTTGAGCTATACTTGTTCGATTTTAGTGATCTTTGTGGCGTTGGAAAGCTAAGAAGCAGAGCTACAACTCTTATGTTGGTATCAAAGTCCCGTTTTGACGTTTTGAAGGTCGAAAATGCGAATTACTGCTGCAGGCGAGGTTCACTGCGAGTTTTGGATCAATTACTCATGTGATTAGTTGTTATTGGGCTAATTAATCTCTTTTGGGCCCTTCTCTTTGGTCATAAACTTCAGGTTACCTAGGTTAACCTAAGGAGACATTATAAATAGGATTTTTAGAGTCTTAGGATTTACCTTTTGATTACTTTTGAATATTTTGCCGTTTTTGAGTTTTTGCAATCTTTTCTCCTTCTCCCCTTCTTAATTTCGTTTTTGTCAAATCTTTCTATGGAAGGCTAAGCCCTTAGATTAATTCACTAGTTAGGGAGTTTTTATAAGATCTTGAGGTTTGATTATTATTGTTAATTTCGATTTTTGTGTTTCTATTTCTTTTCCTTTTGATCTTTCATCTCTTTGATTTCTGTTTGCAAATTCGTTTTGGGTATTGATGCTTAATCATATCAACTTCGTTTTTGCTCTTTGATTTGAGATTATTTGAATTAAATTGAACGCTTGCTTTAGTTTATTTCGAATAGAGATTATTAGGATCTATAACGCTTAGTTGTAGGTTTGATTGAATTCGGTTATTAGATTAATTATGTTCTTGTGACGATTGTTTCTTAATCATGATTAATCGATTATGTGACGCTTAATTGATGCTTAATTAATTCTGTTTTACAGTAGGAATTCTTATAAAGTTAATTGACGCTTGATTGATTAATTTTATGGTCAAACAAGAATAGAATCACGAAATAGAATAATCCTTTGAAACCCGTGATAGATCCAAATATTAATTATCTTGAACCAGTGGATTAGTCCTTTTTATATATTGATATTTACATCTTCTATAACCTATTTCTTGAATCGAAATCTCCCAACTTTATTTCTTTGCGTGTTCTTGTTATTGGTTATTGTTAATTAGAGATCCCTGTGAGACGACCAAGGTTAACTGCCTTGTTACTACATTCTTATTTTATTTATTTTGACCCGTGCGCGACAGCGGATCAAATTGGCGCCGTTGTCGGGAATCTCTAATCAATAGTTGTCAATTTAAGGACCCTACTAACGTCTTTAACAATTGGTTTTGTGTTTTTGGTTGTTTTAGGTCTTAACATCGGATTTGGCATTGATTAGTAAAAAAATCGGTTTTCGATCAACTTGCTCGGATTGCTCCGAAATTTGGCCAGAAAATCCGGAAAAAATCAAGGATCCAAAGTCCCATATCAAGAACTGATATAGGGAGTAGAGGCTAAAAATCCGAAATTCCATCGTTTAGACAACTTTTTTATTTTTATTTTTTTTTCGTTTTTTCAAAAAAATCCAAAAAAATTAACGTAATCTTTATTTGATTTTTAGAGATTTTTGGTGCTGTTTTTAGATTTTTTAGATTTTATTTGATAGGGTTTCTCGATTTTTTTAGTGTTTTAGCAATTAGGACATTTTTGATATTTTCTGATTTGTTAGTTTATGATGCATGACTAGTAATAACATAGGTAGTGATCATATAGGTGATAGTGATAGTGATAGTGATAGTTATAGCTTATTTAGTCATACTCTCTTTGATTCTAATTTTGATTCTGATTTTGATTCTGATACAATAGCTGCTAGAACATTAAGGGAACTTGCTACACCTGATGTCACTTATAATGATTTATGCATTGAATACCCTGATGTTGAGGTGCCTTTTGAGCTTAAATCCAGCTTAATACATTTGCTTCCTAAGTTTCATGGTCTTGCAGGTGAAGATCCTCACAAACATCTTAAGGAGTTCCATATTGTATGCTCCACCATGAAACCTCAAGGTGTCTCAGAAGACCACATCAAGCTGAGGGCTTTCCCATTCTCATTGCAAGACACTGCCAATGACTGGTTGTACTACCTTCAACCAGGTTCTGTGACAAGCTGGAATGAATTGAAGAAGTTGTTTCTGGAGAAATTCTTCCCTGCCTCTAGAGCTGCTTTAATCAGAAAGGAAATATGTGGCATCAGGCAAATTGCGAATGAATCTTTGCATGAATACTGGGAGAGATTCAAAAAGTTGTGTGCAAGCTGCCCTCACCATCAGATTTCTGAACAGCTGCTCATCCAGTATTTTTATGAAGGTTTGCTGCCTATGGACCGAAACATCATGGATGCTGCTAGCGGAGGAGCACTTGTGGATAAAACCCTAGCAGATGCAAGAAGCCTGATTGAGAACATGTCCATTAATTCTCAGCAGTTCACTACCAGAAACAATTCAGTGGTGCTGACAAAAGGAGTCAATAAGATACAGGCTGCTGAACACAAGAACTTAGACACCAGGCTTGATAAACTTGTTTCATTGGTGGAAAAGTTAGCTGTAACTAAAACTCAGGCAACAAGAGTTTGTGGTATTTCTGCAGAGCACTCTACAGATACATGTCCTACATTGCAGGAGCGTGACAATGCCAATACTCCTCAGGCCTATGCAGCAAACATATTCAATGACAGGCCTCAACCTAACTATGATCTGTCTTCCAATAGGTACAACTCCAGTTGGAGAAACCATCCAAACCTGAGATGAGGAGATGCCTCTACACAGCAGCCTAGGCCACAACCTGCCCCACTGCCAGCCCAGCAAAAATCTGAACCTTCATTGGAAGACCTTGTTAAGCAAATGACAGTCCAAAATCTCCAATTTTAGCAGAGAACAGATTCAACCATTCAGAATTTAGAGACAAAAAATGGACAACTAGCAACTTCCATTAATCAGATGCAGTCTCAGGGGTCGGGTAATTTTCCTGTTCAACCAGTAGTGAATCCAAATGTCAGTGCAAATGTAGTGCAATCACTCTCAGAGCTGGAAAAGTTGTTAACACTCCAGAACCTCCTCCAGCAGAAAATGCAAGTGGCAGCAGCAGAAAAAATGATAAGCCAATTTCTGTACCTACTTCTCCTCTTGATGAAGATGATGATGCACAACCTATACCACTTCCCTTTACTCAAAGGGTTGTGATAACTAAGAAGATGGATGAGGCAGATAAGGACAGGGAAATCTTGGACACATTTAGGAAGGTTGAAGTGAATATTCCTCTCCTTGAAGCGATTAAGCAGATTCCAAGATATGCTAAGTTCCTCAAAGAGCTATGCACACACAAAAGGAGGAGGAGGCTGAAGGGAAATGAGGTCAACACGAGTCGCAATGTTTCTGCACTTATACAACCCTTGATGCCCCAAAAGTGCAAGGATCCAGGAATTTTTACTATTCCATGTACCATAGGCGAGAGTAAATTTGAAAATGCCATGTTGGATTTAGGTGCTTCCATTAATGTTATGCCTACATCTATTTTTAACTCTCTGGCTCTTGGACCTTTGCAGAATACAGGTGTTGTTATTCAGTTGGCAAACAGGAGCAATGCTCACCCTACTGGACTTGTGGAGGACGTACTTGTTAAGGTTAATGACTTGATTATTCCTGCAGATTTTTACATTCTGGACATGGAGGGAGAGACATAATCCAGCAGGACACCTATCATTCTAGGTAGACCATTCCTAAGAACAGCAAGAACCAAGATTGATGTCCATGCTGGAACACTCTCCATGGAATTTGGGGATAGTATAGTTGAATTTAACATCTTTAATGCTACTATGAAGCATCCCATGGAAGATCCTTCTCTTTTTCAAATAGAAGTACTTGTTAGTTGAAGATACTCATTCTGATGTTACAAATTGCATGGTTGTGCCTGTTAATGTTACAAATGATGTTGCTACACTGCAAGCTTCTGATGTAACTCCATCCACCAAGATACTTCCCTCCATTGAGCAGAAGAAGGATGTTGTGAAG
Source organism: Calophaca sinica (assembly GCA_037113605.1). NCBI lineage: Eukaryota > Viridiplantae > Streptophyta > Magnoliopsida > Fabales > Fabaceae > Calophaca > Calophaca sinica. Next base: position 93,418,408 of record CM073736.1, read on the forward strand.
AAGAAGAAAATCAAACACTTCCATGTGTTCCATTCTCGCCTTAAAATCATGGCGGGTAAGCTTCGATCCAAGTGGATTGGCCCTTTTGTTGCAACTAGCACTTTTCCTTATGATGCAAAGGGAATAAAAAGTGAAGCCACCAGTAAAGTCTTCAAAGACAATGGACACCGCCTCAAGCTTTTCCATGAGAGCCCCGCACTTGAAGAGGAGACTGTAGAAGAGCTCCACTTGAAAAAGCCACCTTGAAGAGGTCGTTTTCTTTCTTTTCTTCTTACTTTTATTTTATACTTGTTGTTTACATTGAGGACAATGTGTGATTTAAGTGTGGGGGGATCTTTTAGCGTAGTTTTGTTTTTGTTTTTTGTTTTGAGTTTTTTGTTATTATAAAAAAAAAATTTGCATGCATTTTCATTGGATTTCTTGGTTTATATGAGTGGGGTGATTTCACTATTCTAGGACTATAGGTCTTGTGGCATGATATGGATGACTTCCTTGCATTCTTAGTGTGATAAGTTGGATTGGAATATTAAATTGTGCATATTTTGTGATAGATCATTTTCCTTGGTGAGGTTTGGGCCTTATAATGGATGGAATACATTTTCCCATTCTCTTTCTTTCTTGTGTGATGTTACTCATGATTGTTGGTTACTCTAGAACTTGACTTGACTCTTGTTGAAACTCTTGTTCACATGCATACATTGAAATGATCTAGGCAATTTTTGTTCTTTTTAGCCACTAGCCAAATAAGCCTACTTTGCAATTGTCCCTTTGTTTAGCTCCTTTGAGCCTATTTATCCCTAATAAAATAAATGGAGAATGATTAATTGATACGCTGCTGATCACAATCCCATAATTGTGATATTCTTGGTCAATGATTCATTTAATTGGATAATCATGTGTGATTTGTATACATCAATTTAGCATGATTCTAGGATCTAAATTAGCAATATGTTGCTCTCTGTATAGCTATATATACATGTTATTTTCTGCAGCATCAATATAAGGAAAAATACAATTGTTCCATATTGAATTTCATTATGGCATCAAAGCACGATGATTCTGGCTCAGACTCTAATATGCAAAAGGAGAAGATTAATACCTCCAGCAGCACAGATAAACCTTCCGCTATCGCAGCCACATCGCCATTCTATCTCAGTTCCTCGGACAGTCCAGGGACACCGCCAGGGCAAAGAACACTCAAGGGCGAGAATTATCGCAATTGGGCGCGATCCATGAGGACGGCGCTACGTGCAAAAAGCAAGCTAGGCTTCATCGATGGGACAGTCAAGAAACCTGCTAAGGGAAGCCCAGATTTCTACAACTGGGAGAGAGCTGATTCCATGGTCATGGCATGGATTATCAATGCTGTTGATCCGACCCTACATGGCAGCATTTCACATGCATCCACCGCTAGGGAGATTTGGCAAGATTTAGAGGAGTGATTTGCACAAACCAATGCTCCCAGAATTCATCAGTTATGGCGCATGCTATGTTTGATGGAGCATGAACCAGATTTAACTGTGACAGAATTCTACACCAAATTCAAGAGTCTTCTTGATGAACTAAGTGAGCTCCAGCCCCTTCCAGAATGCAATTGTGGTGCATCAAAGGAGCTTATGCAGAGAGAAGAAGATCAACGAGTTCACCTGTTCTTGGGCAGCCTTAACAGTGAGAAATATGATCATGTTAAGGCAACTGTGCTCAACACTGAACCATTACCTTCCCTGCGACGTGTCTTCAATCATGTTCTTAGAGAAGAAGCTCGATTCATGACTGATAAGGAGAAGATCATCACAGCCAAAGCAGATTCTGGAGGCTCAGCATTCTACACATCCAATCAAAACAAGCAGAGAAGGAGAGAAGGGCCAAGGCCAAGGTGCGATCATTGTGGCAAGATTGGGCACATCAAAGCTAAATGCTTTGAGATTGTTGGATACCCAGAAAATTGGGATACACGAAGGACACCTAATTCACGCTACTCAAGGGACACTGGGAAGGAGCCAAGTGCCCACCATGCACATGCCGATGAAAACCGAAAAGAGGAGAAGGAAGAGACATTGCAGGGACGCGCCTTACATGGCTCTCGTGTAAAGAAACACATGTCCACCGGCTGGTAATGATGTGCTATGTGAAGGACAAGAATGGGTCTTAGATAGTGGTGCATCACACCACATGACTCCCTTTGTCCCTAATGAGAGAAGTGACTAAAATAGAAAAACCTTTCTATATAACTTGTCCCACAGTGAACACAGTATTGGTAGAAATGATGGGAAAAATTGTCCTTAGCAAGAATATTATTCTTTGCGATGTTTTATTTGTGCTCGAGTTTGACCGCAATTTGATTTCAATTTGCAAGTTGACCCGTGAATTAAATTGCTTTGTGACTTATCATTTTGATCATTGTTTGATACGAGGACCATGCCACGAAGAAGAAGATTGGTATTGGTAATGTACATGGTGGGGTTTACATCTTTGAAGGAACAAGTCGGAGGATCAGCTCTAGTGGCTCATGATGAAGACAAAACTGCTCTTTGGCATGCACGAATGGGACACCCATCTTCTCAAGTTCTGCAGAAATTATCTCAGTCAGTAAAATTTAATTTCAATTCAAATAAAGTCGATTGCTGCGATATTTGCCATAGGTCAAAGCAATGTAGACTTCCCTTTTATATTAGTGATAATAAAGCTGAGAATCCTTTTGAACTTATACACTGTGATTTATGGGGGAGATATCGTTCTAGTTCTCATAGTGGTCGCCATTATTTTTTACCATTGTTGATGATTATTCTCGTGGAACATGGGTATATTTGATGAAGGAGAAAACAGCTGTGGGATTATTAACAAACTTTCTCAACATGATAAGAACTCAATTTAATGGGAAAGTCAAGAGATTGCGCAGTGATAATGGGACTGAATTCACCAACCGTGCATTCCAAGAAATTCTTCACCTAGAAGGAATTCTACATGAAACGTCGTGTGTAGGGACGCCCCAGCAAAATGCAAGAGTAGAGAGGAAACATAGGCATATACTTAATGTGGCACGAGCCCTACGATTCCAAGCTAATTTGCCCATTTCTTTTTGGGGGGAGTGTGTTTTGGCAGCCACGTACATCATCAATAGAACACCTACAGTGGCAAATGATGGAGTGACCCCATATGAGATGCTAATGGGAAGGCCTCCATCATATGAGCACTTCAAAACTTTTGGGTGCTTATGCTATGTTAAGAATTCAAGTAAGCACCAAGATAAATTTGATTCAAGAGCAGAAAAATGTATCTTCGTGGGGTACCCTAAAGGACAAAAAGGTTGGATGGTGTATAATCTAAAGACACATGAGATTTACGTGTCAAGAGATGTGATATTCTATGAGAGCAAATTTCCTTACATGTCACAAGAAGGAAATAACAGTGGAGCTGATTTTTCCGTTTCATGGCCGACTCAGGATGAGGTTGTGCATGATCATGATAAGGACCATAACCATAGTGAAGAAGGAGGAGAGCAGCCAGCTATGGGAGCCAATTCTGAAATTATAAGTGAAGAAGAACACCAACAAAGAGATGACTCCAATTCTGACATGTTAAATGAAGAAGATAATTCTCGAAATGAGGGGGAGAGTAGACTCATGGCAGAAACAGAATTGGGACCAAGGAATAGACACCCACCTAAATATCTTGATGACTACATCTGCCACTCAGCTAAGAAATCCCACACATGTACATCACCAAGCCCATCAACTTCATCAGGTATGGTTTATCCTATATCAAACTATGTTAATTATGATGAGTTTTCACAAAAACATCAAGCTTATCTTGCAGCTGTTGAAAGTATGGAAGAGCCACGATCATATCAGCAAGCGGCCCACAAACAAATATGGAGAGATGCTATGGCACAAGAACTGAAGGCATTGGAAGAAAACAAAACTTGGGAGCTTGCATTGCTTCCAAAAGGAAAGAAGGCAGTGGGTTGCAAATGGGTGTATAAGATTAAATACAAAGCGTCAGGTGAAGTTGAGAAGTACAAGGCTCGACTCGTGGCTAAGGGATATACACAAGTTGAAGGAGAAGACTTCAACGAGACTTTTGCACCAGTTGCAAAAATGACAACTGTGAGATGTTTACTTTCTGTTGCGGTGGCCAAAGGTTGGAAGCTCCACCAAATGGATGTGAGCAATGCGTTTCTACATGGAGAATTGGATGAGGAAGTGTACATGGAGGTGCCGCAAGGTAGCAAAGTTCCAAAGAAAGGAGTGGTGTGTCGCTTAAGAAAGTCGTTGTATGGACTACGACAAGCTTCACGCAATTGGTATTCAAAACTGTCACAAGCGTTGGTGAAATATGGATTCCAAGAGTGTGAAGCTGACCATAGTTTATTCACATACTCTCATGGTTCGTTATTCATGGCTGTTTTGGTTTATGTTGATGACCTTGTTGTGACCGGGAACGATGTGGAGGCATGCGCCAGCCTTTAAAAGGTATCTCAAAGTGCTTTCACATGAAGGATTTAGGAGAGCTAAAATACTTTCTTGGTCTAGAACTCGCACGCGGCTCTTCAGGTTTGTTTGTATGCCAGCGAAAATATGTCCTGGATATCCTAAGTGAGTGTGGAATGCTAGCTTGCAAGCCTTCCCCTTTTCCTCTTGAACCCAATCACAAATTGGCCTTAGACTCAAGCCCTTGTATAAGAATCCTTCTCAGTATCGCAGGTTGGTGGGACGACTCATTTACCTCACCATCACTAGGCCAGAATTAACATACTCAGTACATGTCCTTAGCCAGTTCATGCAAGAGCCTCGCCAAGGTCATTGGGACGCAGCTATGCACATCTTGAGATACTTGAAATCCTCACCAGGGCAGGGCATCATAATCCCAAAAGAGAATGATCTCAGATTGATTGCATACTGTGATTCGGACTATGCATCATGCCCATTGACTAGAAGATCTGTGTCCGGGTACGTAATGAAACTAGGAGCAGTTCCCATATCGTGGAAGACCAAGAAACAAACTACAGTATCAAGGTCCTCAAGTGAAGCGGAGTATAGGGCAATGGCTCATGCCACCAGTGAGATTATATGGCTGCGTAGGTTACTTGCACACCTACAAGTGAAATCTGATTCTCCCACAGTTCTGCATTGCGATAATCAAGCTGCCATCCATCTAGCTTCCAACCCGGTCTTCCATGAAAGAACGAAACACATCGAAGTAGATTGCCACTTCATCAGAGAATACCTTAGTAAAGGAGTTATATCAACAGTCTATATTCCAACCAAGTCACAGCAGGCAGACATCTTCACAAAGTCACTAGGAACCAAGCGGTTGAGTGTGATCAAGTTGGGATCGCATAACCCGCAATCTCCAACTTGAGGGGGAGTAATAAAATAAATGGAGAATGATTAATTGATACGCTGCTGATCACAATCCCATAATTGTGATATTCTTGGTCAATGATTCATTTAATTGGATAATCATGTGTGATTTGTATACATCAATTTAGCATGATTCTAGGATCTGAATTAGCAATATGTTGCTCTCTGTACAGCTATATATACATGTTATTTTCTGCAGCATCAATATAAGGAAAAATACAATTGTTCCATATTGAATTTCATTAATCCCATTCTTTGTTATATAGCTCATTATAAGCCTAAAAGTGGAAAACCATGATATGACCCAATCTTAGGGGATAAAGGAGCTTTGTTGTTTTGGAATTATCTTAATAATAAATATTGCATAAGTGTGGGGGGCTTAAGAATGTGGTTGTGATAGAATATCTAATGTTGTGCTTCATTGGGAATTTGGCAAGTGAAAAAAAAATAAAAAAATAGAAAAAAATAGTGGAGCACAACTTTTGGTAAAAAAGAAGAGAAAAAGAAGAAAAGTATGAAAGTGAAAAATTGATTGAAATTTGGTTGAATTGCCCCACATGATTATTTGGCAATTGTTTTCCATTGCTCCTCTATCCTCTTTGATTTAATAGCCTAGTTACCCTTTCAATTATCCCACCTTGACCTTGGCCCCATTATAACCTTAATAAAGACATTTTGATCTTTGTGTGCATGTGTTTCAAGTGTGGATGTTAGAGTCTTGTCAAGCCTATGGTAGTGCTAGCTTTCATGATGTGCTTTGAGTATAAACACTAGCTTAGACACTTGAGAGTTTGAGAGAAATTTATTCCTTGTGAGGATTCTATCACTTTTGATGCACTCTTTGGTTATTCTATCCTCTTGTTTGTTTTGAAGGTAATAAGCTGTTATTCATGATTGCCATGAGTCCTTGAAACCTTGAATGAGCATTTTGCTTGCCACTTTGCATTCTTGGGATTCATTGAAAATGCATCTTTGCTTTGTTTTGACCATGAGTTTTACTCGGAGTGCAAAAGCTTAAGTGTGGGGGAATTTGATCAATGCATTTTAATGCATCTTTTATAGCATTGCACTTGTTGTTCTTAAATGTGTGATTTGCCCAACAACTACTTTTTAACATGGTTTTGCATCTTTGGGTCTTAATTGGGCTTTAATGAATTTAATTGCTAATTTTTGGATTTTGATTACATCCTGACCTATGTTCCTTCTGCAGGCCATAACTTGAGCTATACTTGTTCGATTTTAGTGATCTTTGTGGCGTTGGAAAGCTAAGAAGCAGAGCTACAACTCTTATGTTGGCATCAAAGTCCCGTTTTGACGTTTTGAAGGTCGAAAATGCGAATTACTGCTGCAGGCGAGGTTCACTGCGAGTTTTGGATCAATTACTCATGTGATTAGTTGTTATTGGGCTAATTAATCTCTTTTGGGCCCTTCTCTTTGGTCATAAACTTCAGGTTACCTAGGTTAACCTAAGGAGACATTATAAATAGGATTTTTAGAGTTTTAGGATTTACCTTTTGATTACTTTTGAATATTTTACCATTTTTGAGTTTTAGCAATCTTTTCTCCTTCTCCCCTTCTAATTTCGTTTTTGTCAAATCCTTCTATGGAAGGCTAAGCCCTTAGATTAATTCACTGGTTAGGGAGTTTTTATAAGGATCTTGAGATTTGATTATTATTGTTAATTTCGTTTTTTGTGTTTCTATTTCTTTTCCTTTTGATCTTTCATCTCTTTGATTTATGTTTGCAAATTCGTTTTGGGTATTGATGCTTAATCATATCAACTTCGTTTTTGCTCTCTGATTTGAGATTATTTGAATTAAATTGAACGCTTGCTTTAGTTTATTTCGAATAGAGATTATTAGGATCTATAACGCTTAGTTGTAGGTTTGATTGAATTCGGTTATTAGATTAATTGTGTTCTTGTGACGCTTGTTCCTTAATCATGATTAATCGATTTTGTGACGCTTAGTTGATGCTTAATTAATTCTCAGACATAAAGAGGGAATTCTTATAAAGTTAATTGACGCTTGATTGATTAATTTTATGGTCAAACAAGAATAGAATCACGAAATAGAATAATCCTTTGAAACCCGTGATAGATCCAAATATTAATTATCTTGAACCAGTGGATTAGTCCTTTTTATATATTGATATTTACATCTTCTATAACCTGTTTCTTGAATCGAAATCCCCCCAACTTTATTTCTTTGCGTGTTCTTGTTATTGGTTATTGTTAATTAGAGATCCCTGTGAGACGACCAAGGTTAACTGCCTTGTTACTACATTCTTATTTTATTTATTTTGACCCGTGCGCGACAGCGGATTAGTAAGTGCAAGAATAAATGCATCTGCCGCTAGCACGAATGTTGGTGTGTCAGTAAGTGTTATGCAATCTGATGAAATAACCCCTGGCACTCTGGCCTCTTCTCCTGTACTTCAACTTGTGTCTGGGGGCCAGAAGACCCAGTCATCACCAAATAGCACCAGACTTTCTGGTGCTAGGCCAACCCAGGCTGTAACGCAACCCTTTTGGGGAATGCCTTATGGATTTTTGAATAATTCGACAGTCACAACTGTGGGTTCTTCTTCATTTAATCCTTTTGTCAGCCATCCATTCAATCCAATTGGTGAAAATAGTCACACTCAAGGAGTTGGAATGGCAGGCGCAACAGTCACTACTTTGGCTAGTATTCGGCAACAGGTTGATGATAGTAATTGTAACATACCTGATTTTTCAATTTTTCAAAAACGTGTTTTATGTATATTTTTATATATAGGGGTATTTTGGTCATTTTGAAAAGTGCGTATTTTGGAAAATGGATTTTACCGTTGAGTTCCAATATTTTGTTTAGTTGGTGGTTGTAACAGCTCTAATTTTCGTCGCTTGTGTGCTTGCAATTGTGTGTTGTTTGTAATATACGCTACAGGGGTATTTTTATAAATTTATAAAAGTGCGCAATTTTGGGAAACGGAATTCACGGTTGAATTCCAAATATTTTATTTTGCTAGTGGTGATTTTTTCAGATTTTAATTCTGACGAAAACCAGACGTCGTTTTGACTACTCGGTTAACGTTTTTACAAACGAAAAAGTCTGTTTTGACTCCAATACATTCATATTTTGAAATTTTTATTGCCTGTCAATAGAGTACGATTTGTGAGAAGGTAATAATTTTGTTACTGCTTTGTTGTTTTAACATATGTCAGTTTAATCGCATAACGTTTTAATCGCGTGGTGACTTTTATGCGATATAATTAGGATAAATCCTAATTAAAAATTTGTGGATAATTACTTTTTTTAGACAAGGCAAGAATTACCGCATTCATTCAAAATAGAGGTGCTAATAAAACTGGGACATCTTGAAAGATGTGGGGGCTAACATAATTAGTGGCCACCTTAGCATTATGAGCAACCACATTTGCCTCCCTCTTAATAAGCTCGACACGAGAGTTTGGAAAAAAAGAATGGAAAATCCTTCTGGAGTTGGTCAACACTGCACCTAACTCCGAAACATTATTAGCAGAGGAAAGAAAGTTATCAACCACTATCTTGGAGTCCATGTCAAAAATAACTTTATCATATTGGAGCTCTTTGACCCAATTTAGTGCCTGATAGAGCCCAATCACCGAACCTAGAACCACGTTGAGCATGGGCTTGTACCAAGAAGTTCTAGCAGCAATGAAATTTCCTGAAGCATCTCTGAGACACATCCCAAAGCCCACTGAACCGCTTGCGACTGAGAAAGCAGCATCCACGTTGCATTTGACAAAGCCAATGGGAGGCTTCGACCAAGACATTAGGGCTGAGATCGGAGATGAGGTGGGCATAAGACCACTCCCAACCCTCACTGAGCTCCAGATCTGCAGGTAACCTTTTCCCCTAGACACCACTTCCTGGGCCGGTTCATTTACATCCTCCCAGACCTTCTTGTTCCTGCTATTCCAGAGGCTCCAATAGATGGAGGCCCACTCGCATTTGATTTGATCCGATGCGTTCTTCAACAGGGTGAAAGCAAAATCACGAAAATCAGAAGCGCCACTGCTCCAGCGATTCACATCAGCAAGAAGATTAGCTGACCTCCAACACTCTACAGCTTTGGGGCAGATTAAAAAGGTGTGCCACGTTGTCTCCCGGTGGCCATCGCAGAAAGGGCAAAGGTCATCACATGGAACACCGCGCTGTTGAAGTTTGCTGCGAGTTGGGAGTATATCTTTGCACATTCTCCACAAGAAGCACTTCATCTTAGGCGGAATTTTGAGTCTCCAAAGATCAATCCAAGCACCATTGACCTCTAGATGAGTTGAATCCACCAGACGCTCTATACAAATCTGATAGGCCGAACGGACTAAGTTACAAATGCATATTTTATAATTTTGAAATCCATAAGCTTAATTTGATAATTTTTGGATTACAAAACTATTTTTAATTATTTTTGAGTTACATAATATATTTTATTCTTAACCATGATTACTTTATGTTAACCATGGTTAATCCTTTCTTTTTGAATAAGAAAGCTCTCCTATAAATACCCTTCTCCACTTCATTTTTTTTAGTTTCGAGAAGAGGAAGGTAGAGAGAAGAAATGTTTTAGAGAGAGAAAATGAGATAACTTCTTCATTTCTTCTCCAATCTTCAAACCAAGACTTGATCCATGATCCTTGGGGAGATTTGGATATTTGGTGAAGTTGGTACTAAGGAATTTTGGTAAGAGGTGGAATCTTAAAGATCTAATGTAAGGGGAATTTCTCTTGGAGTTTTGAGAAAGCATAAATTGTTGTGTGTTTGTGTTTGTATGTTTGTTATGAAATATTGTTTGGTTGAAAACTCCTTGAGAGTTTCATCACTTGTTGTTTTGGAAATGGGTATTAAACTTTGATATATAATTATTTTGGGAATGGATTTGGTATATGTTTGGTTATGTGTGATTTACTTGACATATGATTTTGTATGTGAACTTATTATACCGATTGTTAGTTAGTTTGATGACATAGTTAGACTATGACCTAATGCATTGATTATGTGTTGGTATTGAATTGTGACGGGCTTGACTAGTCGACGGGTGCTGATACTCAAATCGTGATGACAGGCAGGTTATGCCTGAATGGGTATACTTCTCACTATTTTTGGTGAGGCGGGTTTGAGTTATCATGCTCTTAGATTAGAACACAGCCCCAGCTAGAAAGGAATTCCATGGTATGTTGCATAACGAAATGTGGTCAAGCATAGCCAGTCATAATGAAGTGGTAAGCTGACTGAAGTTCAAGCATAGCCTATCATGACGAAGCGGTAAGCTGACTAGAGGTCTAGCGTAGCCTATCGTTATGAAGCGGTAAGTGGTTAAGTATAGCCTGTCATGACGAAGTGGTAAGTTGACTGAATGTCACACGTAGCCTGTCGTTATGAAGTGGTAAACTGACTAAAGATCACGTATAGCCTGTTGTGACAAAGTGATAAGCCGACTAAGGGTCGAGTGTAGCCATTATTACGAAGTGGTAAACTGATCAGAATAGAATAGACAACCTGCATTTAGAAATCATGAGACTGTGCTGGTATGGGACGGTACAGTAGTAGGAAGGATTACCTCTAGTTAGGATTGATGTAAACATATTTGAAGATGATTGTCGGTTTGACTTATTTGTTTACATGATATTATAATTATTATGTCCGTGTGTAATAGTTATTATTATTTTTATTTTACTTACGCGAGTATCGCGAAAAAACTCGTTAAGTGAGATTTTCACCCCTGCATTATTTTGTTGTTGTCCTGTTTTTATTTATGGACAGGTGTAAACGGGATGTGAAGAGTGGGTTCTCAGTCAGGAGTTCTTAGGTTATGGTTTAGTCCTGTTGGATTTTGTTCTTATTACCATGGCCAGTGGATTTCATTTTGTAATAACTAAACTTGTATTTTCTTCCGCATTACTCTGATGAAATAAAATTTTGTGCGTTGCACATTTTTAAAGTCTTCTGCTGTTTTCAGTTTAAATATTTTTATTTCCACGTGACACCTTTATTTTCGGAGGGTGTTACAGTAATCATGAGATGGTGCATATGTTCACGCAATAAATGAGAGTAGTTATTACACTCCTCATGGAAACTACCAACCAAGCTTGTACTGCATTGACTTTACAAATGGAAAGGCTTAATCAGGCTTTAGGATTAGCAACGCCTGTTAATAATCCTGCCCAACCAATCCTAATGGTAGCACCTCAAGGCCAGGCCATTGGAGCCATGCAATAGGGCATGAATGGACTAGGCCTAGTTCAAAACAAAGGCCAACCATTTAACCGGTTGGAAGATAATCAACAACCTAGAGTGAATGTCAATCAAGTTCAAAATTTGAATAATTTAACCTATGGGCAAGTTCACGTGTTGCAAAGGAATAAGGATCAAGGGGCTGTTGTACATCAAGGATTAACATCACTTAGACAAAACATTATGGGCAATCAGATAGGGCAAAACATCAATCAGGCGGCCGAGCATATGCTAAATAGACTTGGCTTCAATGTTGGTCAACCTAACCGACCTACTTCATCTTTGCTTTTCCTGAATGGTACAACAAGCAGAGGTTCCTAGAGGGATGAAAGTCCCTAAGTTGTCTAAGTTCTCTGGTGAAAATGGTGAATCGACTGTTGAACATGTTGCTAGATACACCATTGAGATAGGGGAATTGACCACAATTGAAAGCCTTAAAATGAGATTCTTTCTAAGTTCTCTTACTAAAAAATCATTTTCATGGTTTTCAACACTAAGGGCCAATTCAGCCCACTCATTTTCATGGTTCCATGATCAATTCATTAGAGGGGATTTTCATGTTAACCTGACAGACTTATTCAACGTTAAGCGTATGTATAATAAGTTTATAGATGATTGCTTAGCAAGACTTAAACAAATAAAGAGTAAGTGTTTCACACCTGTTCTAGAAACGGAGATTGTCAAAATGGCTGCCAGCGGTATGGATTATTAAGTCAGGAAGAAACTTGTCAATCAACAAATGGATGCCTTGGCTCAATTAGGAAAGAAGGTTCGACAGATTGAGCAACTCAAAGCTGAGAAGTCTTAGAAGAATAATAAGAAGTTTTTTAAACGAGAAAAAGTCAACTTTGTCGAACAAGATTGGTTTGACAGTGAAGATGACCTCACTGCAGGAAAAGATGTGAACCTTGCTGAGTTAAAGGAAGAACCACCTTATGCTTGTCAAGCATTGCTTTCCTCAAAGAGGAAAGAGAAAATGAGTTATGTAAACAAGAAAACATTTACCTTTGATTTGACTAAAGCTGACAAAATCTTAGACATTTTGTTAAAACATAAACAATTAAAATTGTCGAATGGCTACAAAGTCAAAGGGCCTGATGCCTCTAATGGTCGAAACTATTGTAAGTACCATGGAGCTCTAAGCCATCCTACCAATGAATGTTGTTTTTTAGGTACTTAATTTAAAAAGCTCTAAGGAAAGGAAGATTCAGGTTTGCTGACAAGCAGAAAGCTAATATAAAGGTGGATACATATCCATTTAGCCAAGACATTGCTACTGTTGATGAGTGTAGGCATGGTGAACATCAGTGCTGTAACATCCTCAATTTTCTAACATTGCTTAATGTGCGATTGTGTGTGGATAAGAGTATTTGTGTGTGCCTAGGTGTGTTTTGTGGAGTTTGACAGTATATTTAAGTGTTCAGCAGTGTACTCACTTTTTATGCTATTGTGTAGGTGCAAGTATGATATTTGTGAGGTTTTGAAGGTTAAGAAGCGGTAGAGAAGTGCTTGTTAGGGTTTTAGTATAAGTCTTAGAAGCCTCGTAAAATTTGAGAACAATCGGAGTTAGAATTAGGGTTTTGTGTAATCGTAACCTAGAGCGAGTGTGAGCTTTCGAGCGAGTAATTGGGATCCTAAATCTAACGTTAACTATATGTTCTATGTGTTTAGAAGGATGTTTAAGTGTTAGGGTATGAAGTTATGGGTCGTACGAGCATCAGAATCGAAGAAATTGCGCGAAAACGGACCAATCTGCACAGGCGCACGTGACGCGCGGATGGTTAGCCTACGAACGGACGCGTGTGGACCATCAGATCGTTATCCTTCGTGACACGTGGCGATCTGTGATTGGACCAATGTTTGGTCCAATGAGGAAGTGACACGTGGCAAACTCTGAGTGGACCGTCTGGTGATGGAAATCTTCACCGTGAAGAAACATGAACAGAGCGCGTGGTGCGCGGAGGAGTACGCGTAACGCGGGCATGACTAGGATTGGGCGTGCGCTGAGGGGTACGTGACGCATGCCCAGCTGGTGAATTTTCCTATGTAAGGTCATTTAACCCATTTTTACCACTTTTACTTCATTTTCTTCTTCTTTCACGACCAAAACACTCCCTCCAGACCAGAAAGCATCCATTGATGTGGTTCTAAGGTGTGGTGATCCATTTCCAAGCCATTCCAAGTGCCGGTTTGTTCGTTCGATCCTACCGATTCGTCTGTTGTCGTTTGTGCTTTCTAGGGTTTATCTCCGAGCGAGGTTTTGCCAAGGTAAACCTAAGCACCTTAATCTTTTGTCTATCAGTTCTCTTCTGATTTCAAGTTAGTAGTTCAAGGTTCTCAATCCTAGCCCTAATCAGACTGTGTTTTGGACCTCGATTGAGCTAGGGTTTTGCCGAAAACTCCCGAAGGGGGTTCCATATACCACGAAATAGAGGGTAGAACCCCTGTTTTCGGGGGATATGTTTGAGAACTCGTGGTTCCTAATTGATGTTCATAGTTCATAATAAACTGTTCTTCGTGTTTTAAGGTTTTGTGCAAGTGCGGGTACCGAACGTTTGTGAAACCTTTCCAGAAGTTGGAGTTAAGTAAGTTGAATCTCTTGAACCCTTAGAACAGGGGCTAGCCGTGACCTTCCTCATATTTTTGTAATTCCATAGTTTTCTAATCTAAGTACATTTTTGTGTTTCCGGTGAAATATGGACTATACCGGTGTGCTCGGTAGAATTTTTGGATGATTCTTGGTACTTTAATCATCATGGGCAAAACTTGGACTTAGAGAGAGGGGAAGATTAAGTTGCTTGATTGTTCGTGGTCAGGACTGTTAGAGGATGCGGGGCACATAATTGTCGCTTTGGAATCCAGGTAGAAGAAAGAATACATTTTTACCGGGTTTGCTAATGTAGAATAATATACATTTTATGCGTAGGGTGCCTAAGCCCTACTAGAAGTTGACGTCAATAACACCTAAGGGTAGGGGTTACGGTTTATGATATCTGAGGACAGGTGTCGTGGACCTATCAACTAACATAGGAACAATACTATGTGTTTTGTGATATATGTTTAACATGCTTAGTGCCTAGAAATGGATATATGTGTATTATTAGAAACATGCTTAGGAAAATGTGATATGACTTTATATGACAGTTTGCCCGAGTCATATGCTCAATGTGCCTTATTTGCTGTACTAAGTGTTACAGTCTTGTGTGATGTGCTGTGTTAGTGTGACCTGAGTGAGATGATAATATACATGCTGGGATATGTGAATAAAGTGGAAATATGTGCATAGTGATATGTGAGTGGTGAGAATGCATATAGTCAATGTGTTGGTGCTATGTCACAATCGTGTGTGGTGCACGAGGTCAGGAAATACTCGAGCATGAGTACGAGGTAATAATGCAAGTCGCATAGACCTTGGGGGTGCATACCATGGGGCCGGAATATTCCACAGAAGGCCGATAGTCTGGCCGCTATTGTGTCGTGGTTCCGACATTGTGCCCGTTTACCCCGACGAGTGCTGTGATCTTCACATCCTTAGTGAACGATCCCGAGTGCAGGCCTAGATACCCGACCCTAAGTGATAAGGGGTACGGGGATGTGCTCTTATAGGTCACGATGAACGGGATATGTTGCTTGGACAACTGACTGATACTCTGAGTGGTGACGAGTACATTGTGACATAGGGTTATACTCTGAGTAGCGAGGAGTACATCAAGCCATTGTAGTTAGTGGCCACGAGTCTATAATTAGATAACAAAAGAGTAATGAATAATTAGTGTTTAATTTAAACGTGTGAATTATGATATATGTGATTATGTGCTTGCAGTATACTTTGTATTGCCTTCTACTGCTACATTCCCATTTTATGGTGATTATGTTGTTCTTATCTCCCTGTATATGTGTTTCATGTGTATATGCTATATATGTTAGATACAAGTGTTGAGGATACTGTTGTCGAGGATGTCTCAGTTCATGCATCCATGGATGGGGATGGAGCCGAGGATCCCCTTCTGGGGGGATTTTGAGTTGAAGTTCCATGACTGGGACGATGCGGGTTGGGAGATAGATTTCTCTCCATCAGATGGTGTTGTGATGCTTGATGTACAAGTTGGCTCAGTGGAGAGATCAACCTTGTCTGTGGTGATCCCAACCAGGTCGAGTTATAACATTTTGCTAGGAAGAGAATGGATTCATGTTGTAAAGGTCATTCCATCAACTGTGCATCAAAAAATGATATTGTGGAACACTCAATACGAGATTAAGATTGTCGAAGCTGATGATAGTACATACTATTTGCAACAAATGCATATTGATTTCAAGGCCTATGCTCCAAATGTGAAGCCTATTTTTACTGAAGGAGATGTAATTGACAAGGAGGCACTAGATGCCTGTTTGATGGATCAATTTGGTGTAAAATTGCTGGCTAAGGCTGAACATGAACGACCAAGCAATGATTATGAGTCTTGATCATTAAGTGACACGACTGTCGGCTTATTTGGCCGATAAACAGCTGGATTCTGCTGAGGGTATCCTAGTTGATTGCATATTTAATGATGGCCCTTTGGGGTTTGAAAAGCGGTTAGAAGACAAGCATAATGTAGAGTTGGAGGATCCATTGGAAGAAATATATGTGGGGGATAATGATAGGAAAATACCAATTTTTATCAATGCGTTATTGTTAGAGGAATACAAGAAACAATTGGTTGAACTGATATCTGAATACAAAGATTGTTTTGCTTGGTATTATAATGAAATGCTTTGTTTGAGTAGAGAATCGGTTGAACACGGGCTACCTTTAAAAGTAAACTGTAAGCCAGTCAAGCAAGCTAATAGAAGGTTTGTCCCTGAGATTGTTTTGAAGATCTAAGAAGTTGAATGCCTGTTGAAGGCAAAATTTATCAGAACCCCTAGACACGTGGAATGGTTATCAAATGTTGTGCTTGTCATCAAGAAGAGTGACAAAATGAGGGTGTGTGTCGACTTTAGGAACTTCAATGTCACAACTCCTAAAGATGAGTAGTCAATGCCTATTGCAGACATATTGGTTGATGTTGCTTCTGGACATGAATTGTTAAGCTTCATGGATGGTCATGTAGGTTACATTCAGATTTCCATAGTTGAGGAGGATGTGCCAAAAACTGCATTTAGGTGTCTTGGATCATTTGGAACCTATGAATGAGTGGTTATGCCCTTTGCCTTAAAAAATGCAGGTGCTATGTTTCAAAGAGCTACGAATACTATCTTTAATGATATGATAGGTAAATTTATGGGAGTCAACATCGATGATGTGATTCTCAAGTCAAAAGACAAAAAGGAGCACTTGACCCATCTTAGACAAGCCTTTTAAAAAAGGAGGCATAGTCAAAAGATGAATCCTAAAAATTGTGGTTTTGGAGTTTCAGCTGCCAAGTTCTTGGACTTCTTGGTCCACAAGAAAGGAATTGAGGTCGACAAGAATAAAGCTAAAGCTGTTTTGGAAGCCAATCCACCAAGGAATAAGAAGGAATTATAGTCATTCTTGGGAAAGGTAAATTTCTTGAGAAGATTTATTTCAAATTTATTAGAAAGAACAATAATGTTTTTCTCCTTTGATAAAGCTTAAATCTGAAGAGGCAATTGTGTGGGATCAGTCTCATTAAGAAGCCTTCAACCAGATCAAACATTACTTGACAAATCCCCCGGTCATAATGCCACCAGTGTCGCATTGATCGTTGAAGTTGTACATTTCTGCATCAGAGGAGGCAATGGGTAGTATACTGGCTTAAGAAGATGAGAATACCATCGAGAGAGCCGTTTATTATCTAAGTCAAATTCTCAACAATGCTGAAACAAGATATAGTGCTATTGAAAAGTTGTGTCTTGCGCTATATTTTTCATATACAAAACATAAGTATTATACGATGCCTTATAATGTATTGGTCATGTCAAAAACCAATGCAATCAAGTACATGTTGTCACAGCCAGTTCTCTATAGTAGAACTGGAAAGTAGACACTTGCACTCTCTGAATTTTTGTTGCAATATGTACCCATGAAGACTGTCAAGGGTCAAATAATTGCTGACTTCTTAGCAGACCACCCATGTTTAGAAATTAATGAATCAGCAGGGTTGGTCGATTTGAAACACTGGCATTTGTACTTTGATGGCTCAAGACACCAAAAAGGTGTTGGTGTTGGTTTTTTTAATTATATCACCTCAAAGGGTGCCAACGAAGTTCATGTTTAAATTAAAGTATAGTTGTTCTAATAACGAGGCTGAGTATGAAGCCTTGATAGTAGGATTGGAAATCTTGGTCGAAATGAAAGCACGCTCTGTGCAAATTTTTGGAGATTCCTAATTGGTGATTAGGCAGCTTACTCAAGCTTATAAATATGTTAGCCATAATCTGATTAAACACTATCAAGTGGCTAGCAAACTCTAACGATGTAATAGTTGAACATATTCCAAGAGAGTTAAATCTGGAGGCCAATGAATTAGCACAGATAGCCTCTGGTAAGTGTTGACATATCTGATTGAGATTCGTGAACTATTATATCCACATGACATAAGAGATATTATGGTCAATGACAATTTGACCAAAGAAGATTGGAGAAAACCAATTATTGATTATTTGGAAAAATCCAAATATGTGTATTGATAGAAAAATTTGATACAAAGCTTCAAAATTTTTTTTTCTTGGGAGGAGCTTTGTACAGGAAATCAGTGGATGGTAACTTGGAAACTTGTCTAAGTGAAGAGGAGGCTTACTTAGCCTTATCAGAGGTTCATGAAGGAATATGTGGTGCTCACCAAGCAGGTGAGAAGATGAAATGGGTTCTGCGTCGACAGAGGATTTGTTGGCCAACATTAGTAAGGGATTGTATTATGTTTGCCAAGTCATGTAAAGAATGCCAAATGCATGGCCATATACAAAATGTTCCTGCAAGTGAATTGCATTCAATTGTCAAACCTTGATCATTTAGAGGATTGGCACTTGACCGTATAGGTTAGATTCATCCAACCTCGTTGAAAGGACATAAGTACATTCTGGTTGGGGTACGTTACTTTACCAAATGGGTAGAGGCAGTTGCTTTAAAGGAAGTTACTCAACAAGATGTCATTGATTTATTGAAAAACATATTGTTTGTCAATTTGGCATACCATAAATAATAACAACTGACATGGCAGAGTGTTTGTTAGAAGGAAAGTGGCCGAGTATTCTGAGTGAAGAAAAATCATGATGATTACTTCAACACCATATTATGCACAAGTAAATGGTCAGGTCGAGGCTATGAATAAAAACATCATTGCCTTGATAAAGAAACACATTGGCAAATACCCAAGGAGTTGGCATACTATGCTTGACCAAGTCCTTTGGATGTGTAGGAATTCTCCAAAGGAGTCGATATGTATCGCGCCTTATAATTTAGTTTATGATAATGATGCTATATTACCTGTCGAAATTAATCTTGGTTCATTATGAATTCAAAAGCAAGAAGAATTGCCAGTTGAACAATATTAAGATTTAATACTTAATGAATTGAATCAGGTACATGTTGAGAGGATCATTGTGTTGGAACATTTGGTTCGGCAAAAGGAAAAAATTTATAAGTTCTATGACAGTCGAGTTAAATATAAACACATTAAAGCTGATGACTTAGTTTGAAAAGTCATTTTGCCAATGGATAAAAAGTGTCGAGAATTTGAAAAATAGTCACCTAAGTGGGAAGGGCCATTTAAGGTTTTTCATGTATTTTTTTGGGAATGCTTATGCAGTTGTCGAAGTTAATTATGGCTTTAGAATTGAGTCTATAAATGGAAAATATTTAAAGCTATATACACCATCAATGTGCGAAGTAAGAATCGACAACATGAATACTTGAAAATAAAATCTTCATTCATAAGAGCCTTTTAGCAAATTATATTACATTACGATGTAAAATAGGTTATAAGCCTAGGGAAAAAAATAACAGTGAGAAATGGAAAACTATTTCCTAAACCTAGGCTATTATGAATAAGGAGGATTTTGGAAAAATAAAAGAAAATCCTTTGACCATTTGGCTGAGGCAGATTTTACAAATTGTTTTGTGCACCTCTCAAGCCAAATGGAAAGAGAAGGAAGGGTGAAGGAGTTTGAATCAAAAGTGGTCGATTTCAAAGTGAAACCAACCCCCTTTTTCAAGGCCACAACCCCCATCTGCCATATGAAGTCAGAGGCTATCCTTGACAATCTGGAACAAATTGCCTAGGAGAGCTTGACCAGAAGGAGAAGATTGAGTAGTTGTCGAAACCCTATTCACACCAAAATGGCTGGTGGAACCAAATCAACCACACTATGTGGTTTATGTAGTCCCATATCCGTTCTTACGTGGTTTATCTAAGCCCAAAAAGGCCTTCACTGTTAAGACAAAGGCCTTGTAAGAGCTATCTATGGGTGAGTCCACCCAGCTCCCATGACAAATAAAGAAGGAAGGAAGAGGTTATGGTCTTCACCTTCAAAGAATCTTCCTCTTAGTCTTTTTTTTTCCTACTTTTCCCACATGATCCTTGTTGTGTTTGCTGGAGAACTTCTTTAGACCCTCAAAGCATTTGAATTCTAAGTGGAACCCCAAAATTCCTATTAAGAATTCATAAAGGAAACGAGGAGAGGAGAAAGGGGATAAAATAAAATGCAAAGATGGCAGCATGTGCCCTTTGCTATTTATAGGCCTTTTAGCATTAATAGTAAGAATTAAGAAAGCTGAGTTGATTGGATGGTGCCATAATTACTTGCATGAGAAAACATAAAAAATTAAAGGAGAAGATAAAATGTACTGAGATTGAAACGACGATCTGATTGATTGAAAAACGTCAAATCAAGGTCGTCAAGGGTACATGCATATAAAATAGTCGAGCCTACAGGCTCTACGGGGACAAAAAAACAACAAATATAAAGACAACTTCAAAAGGGAGTTTTTTTTTATTTCCTCCCACGTGTTTGATAATTCATCCATGACGAAAAGAGCATTCATGTAACTCACTTCCATGCTATCGAGCTTTGACATAGTAGCTTTGACATAAGCAGCAATGAGGCGAAACTCTTTGTTCGGTAGGTTTAATTGAGCAGAATTGGCAGAAGAATCGCCAATGACATTCTTCAAGCTTACTTTGGCTTCTACCAACTCTTTCTCTAGATGCTTGATCTTCTGTTCTAACTCAACCTTTTTGGCTTGGTTAGGAGCATCTTGCTTGAGAAAGGCCTCTTTGCTGGTCTTGATCTTCTTAAGTTTGTCAATGAGGATTTCTTTCTCTTTTTCAGCCTCTTGAAATGATAGAATTCTGTTGGTGAGCTCTGGAAATTTAGGTTTCAAGTCTTCGACAAACTCGTGGATGACATTAAACATTCCTCGATAGAATAGAGGCAAACACTTTTGAATTTCTTTGACAATATGGGCCAGCTTACTCTGATGATCTCGTCGAAACAGATTGTGTCAAAATAATGCTTAAAAAAATCCTTTCAGCTCCTCAAACAAGTCAAAAACCTTGAAACTGTTGGAATCATCGCTAAGCAAGGTTGAAGAGCGAGCAAATAATAGAGAATTCTTGGTGCTGGATCCTAAAAGCAATTCAATAACCTCTTAGGCATCACCCTTTTCAGTACTAGTGTCTTTAGACATGGGGATAGCCGTCAGAGTAGTTTGAGCATTTTGAGTTGTCAGATCATCAAAAAGTTGATCCATATCAACATCTTCAGCAATTACCACCACTGGAGATACTTTCTCAGGAGATTAGGGGCAACAAACACTTTCTCAAATTCGACAGGAGTATCTTGTTGAGGAGAAGAAGGAATTATTTCTTCCGTTGGGGGATTTTGTTGCCCAACGTCTATGTCCATCGGGGTGACAGCTTCAAGGGACTCACCATGGTGTGAACCTTGTGCTTTCTGAAGGTTGACAAAAGAAAAGTAGGTGGAAGCTATTGGTGTAAATTGACACAGGTTTTATGTTATATACCTTTGCGGGTTGAATATTTTTTAGGTAGCTCCGGCTCTTTGACAGGCTCATCTGGATGTTCTTCGTTTGATTTCTCAGGGGACGCCTGTCGAACATCAAACAAAATGAGATAACTTGAAATTTCTACTTTTTAAGAATGCATAAGTTGCTGAGGAGCCAACCATTACCTTGTTAGAGCTGGATGATGGAATTTCTTCGATAGAGGGTGACCTCTTTAAAGTACATTCTTCAGAAGTTCATTTCTTAGTAGAAACTATTTTCTTCCCCTAATTCAAATACAAATGGTTAATGGATACCATGAGGAAGATGATAAAAGTTTGATTGAGACAAGTTGACTTACCTTAACAAATTCCGTAGGTGTGATTGAAGAACTCAGAGAGACTGAAATATCTTGAGGAGACTCCTGTTTTAAATGTCGTTTCATTACAATGGGATTGACTAATAGTCTCAATTGGAAATTAAAGGTTGAAATGTAAAATTTTACCTCAATTGGAGTGACAAAGCTTGAAAAGGAAACAACCTCGACCCCTTTACGTTTTTAGTTTGAGATGGGGGAATGGGAGGCGTAGTTTTTCTTTTAATCAACTGTTATTGAGAAACATTGGTCGATTATTTAGGCTTGACAGGGCGTTTCTTGGTCAAAATTTGTTTTTTTGCCCCTACCTTGCTTCTTGACATCAGGTGACTTAGAAACCCTCTTACTTGAAGATTTAGTGTTGACAGGAGATTCATCATCTTCATCATCACCATCTTCGTCTTCATCTCTATCAAGAGAACGACCACATACTTCTTTGGCTTTGAGTGGTTCTTTTAAAGGTTATGCTAAAGCGAAATAGAAGCAATGAGCAAATTGAAAGTAAAGATTCGATAAGGAATATGAACTTGATAAATTGGGGATACTCAGTATTAAACTTGACAGCCTTATGGTTTTGTTCGAATGGCAAGGCAAACCGACCAGCGAAAGTAACTCCATTGATACCTATTCTATCAAGGTTTGGAGTGAGAATAAAATCTTTCTAAATCAAGGAAGTTATCATCTTCATCATCATGATAATAAGGTTTCCTTAACGACTGTCCAGCCAAATTCCAGTGCTTCGATTCCTTTAAACTAAAATTTTCATCATGTACTTGCTTTGATTTGGCTCTCATTTCATTTATCTATTGAACAATAAACCGAGGATATCAAGGATCCCATTTTATCTTGTAGAATTTCTCAAAGGCGCAAATTTCTCTCAAGTGTTCACCTTTAGTCTTAGCAGAGGGGTCATGATCCTGCACACATGGACAAACACACCTATTCATACATAAGTCTAAAGAAGGATGAAATTATTTGTAATATTGGTCCCACCAATCCACGAAGTCCTGAGAAACGCCCGGTTGTGGTGTGAAGCTGACAAATTCAATGAGGTCTTTGCGTGAACCATTCTTCCTATTATTACCCTCAATATTTTTCTTCCTTGAGTTCAATGCAATCTAGAAGGATATTATCTCTCTTAGTGGTGTAAGGACCAGGAATGGATTGAAGAAGACCAAACTGATTGGCTGTTGTATTGGGTGGACACATAAAAGCAGAATCATCGTTTGACCTAAATAGGCCAGCAAGAAAGACTTGTCGAGCTAGGAAATATGACCAAATGATGTCATAGCCGCTGGAGTTTGTATTCAAAGGAGCTTTGAACCAATCAGGTTCATACTTGCGCCTAATGAAAGGCTAAAACCTAACCCCTTTGGTTTCTGTGGATAGAGAATGGAATAACTTGAAATAGTACTTGAAGTTGTCAATATCATCCCCAACTGATTTGGCAATGCGATACATTGATGTCATGCCAATGTTACCATTTCAAGGTCAACAGGGGCTTTGGAGGTGGTGTGGCTAGGAAACGTGGCATTCAACCACAATTGTAAAAGTCACATGGGACGTCCATCAACACTTTTCTTATCTTCCTCCTTAACCAAAGCATATAAATTCGACATGCTAGCAAATAAGTTGGACAAGAGGAAAGGGCCTAATGCCCACTTTTCACCTTCATGGAGAAGGTTGGCTAAGTTCAAAAGAAGCTTAGAAAGTTGAACATTTTTGTTGCACAAAACAAAAGCAGATATTCAAAGGAAAAGGAAATCAACATGTTCTTCATCAGAAACCTCTTCGACGTTCTTCATATGTTGGGATATGAACTTAGAAAAAGCTGTGGAAAATCCTATAGATACGTCATGGAGAACCTTTGGTTTGACCAAAAGATGGATCATATGACAATTGGGTCGAAGCCCAGTGATAGTAGCTGCGTCGAACAGGGTAGGATCCATCATTCCTCAAGGAAAAAGCAAATTATTGGTTGTTTTGTTCCAAAAGAAAATAGAGGCACCTAACATTAAGGGTTCTAACCTAACAGTATGTTTGGAAAGCTGAATGAGATGGTAAATGACAATTTCTTTCCAGAAATCAGCTTTCTTTTCCTCTATCCTTTCCAACCATACCAAGTACCCATCAATTTTCCCAGGGGCATTCTAAATAATCTAGCACTCTTCAAGAAATAATGAATGGGTAAAGATGGTGAAGAGGCATGGATATTTGTAGTACCTTTCGCATTTGGGAAATTTTTTTTCAAATTTACTTGGAAAAGTTTTTAAAGAAATAATGGGTCCTATGAAAGCAGCAGAAGGGCCTAAATGCGAAGAAGGATCATTCAAGTAAGACAAGATTACCTTGGATTGATGCCAAGCTATAGATTCATCGACGATGGGATTAATATCACCTTCCTAATAGGTTGGTTAGTGCTTTGATTGGGAGAAAAGACCAATGAAGCAATAAGAAGAGTTAAATGGGTTTTTGGAAGAGATACTTACACACACTCACTTACAAAATCATCATGATTTGAGCGTAGGTTTCAAAACTGTTCAACTGCTCAGATTATGCCACAATGACCCTATTTTCTAGGGAAGTGGGGAAGCAAGGTTACCGATGGGACATTATTACAAAATAATGGCTACATAAGAAACTTTTGCCTTTCTTATTAAAATTATCGAAAGTCAAAACTTGGGGGGCATCTGTTGGGTGCCAAATTGATAATTTGGTTCTTTGATGAAATCCAACGAGTTAAAAGAACTTGAAGCAAAGATTGTTAATAGCAGGGATCAAAGGAAGCATAAATTTCACTAAGTATTGAAATGTTGTTTAAATTTCGACGAAGTGACCAAGCATCGAGGGAAGCTGGAGCGGAGGGTACGTCGAAATGAAGCAGAATGACACTTGTCAGGATATGTGTCAGTAGGGTAGACAGAGTCCATCATCTTGACAAGACGTGATATTGTCGAGTATTAGGCTAGGATCTCTTGTGACTATCGTTTGCGGTCAGTACACGTGACAGACAGACATGTAGTCAGTTTTTATGGTTTTTGCCTATAAATAGTAGAACTTACGAATTTTTCGAGGTTGGATACTTGATCAGACATTATAAACATCCCAAGTGAACCAGATTAACTGATTACAAGATCAAGTATGCCTTCAAATCCTTAATTTCATGCAATGAAATCTAGTTTTTTTATCATTTTATTCATTCTTAAAACTTACCAAATTTTATTCTTTTTCTGCAAGTTATTTAATGTGGTTCCCAGCTTTTAAACTTAGTTTCTCTTTCAAAATTCTTACTGCATTTTATTGTTTGCAAATTTTTAATGCTTTTTATTTCATGCTTTCCTACTTGTAATCGCTTTATTTTTACTTTAATTCATCTGTATAATCAAGCATCAATATTCTATTTAGAAGCATTGTTACTGTGCATTTTACTCACATTCTAAGTCTATTTTTTGTTTCTGGTGCATTTTTACTTGCTTATCATAAATGGCCATTAAGGCCATTTTCTTAGCATATTCCATTATAAGTTTGACACAGAAGGTGTCACTTACATTATAATTTCGATGAGAATCATTGGTAGTAAGTTCAAGTTGATTCTTATTTAAAGTCCATCAGAAGATTCAACAAGTTATTGTTGAATAACAATTTTGGTCAAAGAACATTGATCATAAAGACCATTGTTAAAATCAAGATTACCATATACCTCATTGAATTCACAATTGTTTGATTAAATTATTTGTTTATTTGATGAATTTGGTAGACAAATACATAAAACCAAATTTTCCAGTACTGCTTAATCATTCAGTGAGGTCTTGCTCTCGAGGTATGGTATAGGGGTGACTCACTTGGGGTGCTTTTGTCAGCTTCCCCTACCTAATGTAGGTTCGGTTTGGTGGAAAGACGAATACTTAATCATTCAGTGAGGTCTTGGTCTCGAGGTATGGTATAGGGGTGACCCGCTTGGAGTACTTTTGTCAGCTTCCCCTACCTAATGTAGGGTCGGTTTGGTGGAAAGATATTTGTCGGGTGGGCCTTGTTGGAGATTTAGGAGGGTACTGGTTTGCAGGGAGTGTCAGGAGGATGGTTGGAGACGGGACAACTACTTCGTTTTGGTGTGATGCATGGCTGGATGATACACCGTTGGCTCTTAGATTCCCTAGACTATTTTCCATGGCAGTGGATCCGGAGGCGAGAGTTCATGACTGTGGTAGGTGGGAGGAAGGTGTTTGGCAGTGGGAAATCTCATGGAGGCGTTGTTTCTTTGTTTTGGAGGAGACTCTGTTGGCTGACCTTGAATCCTTTCTTACTCCTTTGGTAGTATCTGCGGAGTCGGATCGGTGGACTTGGACTAGACACTCTTCTAGTATGTTTTCGGTTTCTTCTGCGTATGGTTTCCTCTCTGAGACCTTTTCTCGGATATCTCGATTGGTAGACCAGGAAGTTCTGGTGTTGAGTAAGTTATGGAAGAGTTGTGCTCCATCCAAGGCAATTGCATTCTCTTAGCAGTTGCTCTTGGATAGAGTTCCAACTCAGACAAACTTGCTTAGTAGGGGTGTCGTATCGGATCTGGCGGTCGCTACCTGTATTTTGTGCGGTCGTCATATGGAATCGACTCTCCATCTTTTTGGTAGATGTGATTTCTCTAGTAGGGTGTAGTATGCGATTGTGAACTGGCTTGGTTGCGATTTTGTTATGCCTCCCGACCTTTTCTCTTTGTTCTCACACCTCTTCTACCTTGGAGGTACATCGAGAACTTTGCATGGCCTAGTATTGGTGTGGCACGCGGTTTTATGGGTCATATGGGAACTCTGGAATTGATGCATTTTCACCGGGAAAGCTCCTAATTTTGAGCTGATTGTCGACCACATTATATCAATGTCCTGGAGGTGGTTCTTGGCTAGAGGGAAGTCTCCGCCCTGTTTATTGTACGAGTGGTTTGTAGAACCTCTCAGTTGTATTGTTAGGCGCTAGTAGGATGGTTTTTCTTTGATTGCAGTGTTTGCTTGCAGTTTGGTGGAGATAAGTCCTCCTACTATGTCCTTGTATCGGTAACTTGGTTGGGTTGGAGTACTTCTAATACTCCCATCACCTTATTATTATATATATAAATATATGTTTGCCATTCAAAAAAAAAAATAGTAGAGACCTAAGTTGGTACTATATAGCAGTAGGTATGTTATCTATTGTAACATCTCGCCTAATTTTATTATTTAGCACAATTAATTTAGGGTTTATTATGTTTTAAAATTAATGTTGGGTAATAAAATTAGGTGTTATAAATAAATAGAAGGGGTGTGTATAGAAATGCCACTATGTAATTTTGATTTAAAGGAAGGATGAATAAGTACTTTACCTATACTAAAATAGGGATAGGATGGTCCAAAGTGTGAGGAAAATATTTTTCTTTTCTCTCTACCCCTACCTCTCGCCCAGCTCATTTTCCCCTCTCTTCTTCTTCATTTTTCGGCTGAGAAAGGAAAGAGAGAGATGGAGGTGGAAACCCAAACTTAGGGTTCATGAAATTGAGTGGAAAAGAGTGAAAAATTGAGTGATTCATTTTATCCTTGCATGGAATAGAAGATTTACATTGAGTGTTGGGCATTTGGGTGAAGATTTGGTGAAGCCCTAGTGGAGGAAGAGAGAAAAACGTGAATCCAAGAGGAAGAAGAGGAAGGAGATCAAAGCTTCTCCATATTTTGACTCAAGCTCTTGAATTAGTGTGATTTCTTCTTCCTTAGGTGGTGAGTAACCATAAGACCCCCATTAGGTCTTTCATTTTCTTTTCACTTGGTATGATTTCCTATGCCTTCTTTGAGTTGTTGGAGATATGGGTTAGGAATGTTTATGGTTTGTGTGTGTTGCCATTTTGATGAATCGTTAATGTTTAAAACATTTGGTTGCTCATGAATATAATTATTGTAATGAGTTAAGTTCCAATGTATCTTGTTTGGTGCTTGTTTTGGAGTGTTTGAGATAGTTTGGTGTGAATGAAGTCGGTGTTTTGGGTGTTAAATTTGGATTCTGCAGAAAGTGTAGAGAAATCTGCATTTTTTAGGGTCATAATCGATTATGGCCCTCCCCGTAATCGATTATGAAGCTTCTGTCTCTCCTTTGCGAATTTGATTATGATAATGACATAATCGATTATGAAGTCTTTTATAATCGATTACATAATCGATTATCGCCCAGATTCCTTTCCTAAAATTGAAATTTTGAGCATAATCGGTTAGGACCTATCCATAATCGATTATGCCAGTTATATTTCCAATTTTTACATATTTTGGATGTTATGTTCTCAAATTCAATATCTAGTGCAATAAAAGTAACTGCTTGGAAGTTTGTACTTGGTGCTCTAACACCTATAGTATTCAAGTTTGACTTATGATCTTGAGTTTGGAACTGATAGGGTTACAACCCTAGTTACGATGCAATACTAAATACTTCAAGTAACTTCATGTTTGATGTAATTGAATGGTTGAATGTTTGATTGCTAGAATTTGTTTGTGTATGCAATGTTTGTCGGTCCGGATTGCTATAAGCTTCGGCGGCGGGGATTCTCTTAGTTGTTACTTGATAATAGGGATCTTAACTCAATTTCAATTGAGTCAAGGGGGTTTGTGAATTAAGTTGCATTGTGTATAATGCTTTATGATCAAGTTAAATGTCATGATGTTTTAACTAAATGATGGTGAGGGGTCCGTGAAAGACTCGATCACTAGGATTTTCAAATCTCATTCCTTTCCATTTAATGTTTTCAGACAAGCAGGTTCATGGTGATTGACTGAAGAGTGGAGAAATGCATTAGGAGCAGCTCTCTTATCTTTTCATTATATAAATTCATTTTGAGGCTTAGAAACCTTATGTACCTTAATTACTTAGGACTTATGTAACTTGTATTTTGAAATACACTTCTATGGGTTGTATTCTCATGATTATGTAACTCTTTAAGAATTACGACTTGTTGATAACCAAGTTTTAATTTATCCACGTTTTTCAGTATCATAATTTGTTTAATGACTCTGATTCGATGTTAATTGAATTACGGGCATTACATCTATCATGCTACATTCCTAATAATATTGTTTATTCGAGAGGTTACAATTAACAAAAATCAAAAAGTGGAATACTTCATTATCAAAAAAAAAAAGTGGAATACCTTGTGAAGGTGGCTTTGAGTTTTTCTAGGCAGTTGAATTATTGTAGAGACAGAATGTCGTGTTTTCTACCTCCGGTTCCATAGGGATGCCCTCTATAGGAGTTACAAGTTTACAACCCATCACTTTGTCTTGTAACATGCTTTGTACCAAGCAAGTGAAAATGTACTACAAAGAATCAAACCATATGTATGGCTTTGCCGATTAGCAATGAGTCCTATAAAGGTATATATATAGTACTGCTAACTACTATTAGAAAAACAATTAAATTAATTATTACTTATACATAATTCGTTAATGAGAATTGAGATGCTTACTGAAAAATCACAATAGTTGATTTTTTCCTTTGATCTTTCTCACTTCGTACTATACTATTTTAAGTGCATATTACACCCTAAAGTATATCTAAGTTCCCTTTTTCCTTAAAAATATACAGATAACAACAACTTTGGCCTGAAATCTGGATCTTTAAAATAGTAGAAATAACATTGGCAATACTTACCAAGAAAAAAAAAAACATTGACAACTTGCCGTCCAGAATAACTTGGCCACAAATTTAGATAGAGGGGCATAAGAAATGCTCAATCGCACAGGACTGAAAAAGATGCCATATATGCTCATATAAACAAGATAATTTCATAAACGTCACAATTATGTTTGCCCACTACGATTAATGGTACAACTTCTGTCTCCTACATATTCTCTTCCCAAACCACCTATAAAATTTTGACGCCACGTTGATCTATTATCTATTTATAAAATTTAACTACACTAAAATTACGTGTCAAAATCTCATCTTATATCTGTTTTTTTTTTGATAAAAAATTATCTTACAAAAAACTTAACTACACTAAGTCATTTTTCTTTGTCACTCGTGCCGAGCATGAGTTTTGTCAGCTAGTTGGAGTTTAAATGTTAATAAATGTTTCTAAATCGCGGTTATAGTTTTAATCGCGTGTCCTCCAGGTATAGCTCATGTAGTTGAGATGAGACATCATAAGAAGTTTGAGCATGAGGGCTAGGTTCGAAACTTCACAGCTAACAAATACTAACAACTAACATTTGTCGCGAGCTAATGGAGATGCAATTACAATCACAAGAGACATAAAAAACCTTAATATCACCGTGGTGGACCATAAAATCATCACACTTGATAACCAATCCATATGCAGGTTAATTAAATGGTTTTAGCATAGTAATTTTTTTTTTTAAGAATTTATTTACTAATTATACTATCCTCAATCCTCTATTATTAACCTATTATTGAATACGGAAAGTGATCAGATTCGAGTCAACAATATTTTTGCACTTCCTGATTCCATGCAAACTGTTGTGAGCCCACCGTGTTTTGCCCACTGAATGAAAATTTTACTGTACCATTCCAGTCTGAGATTCTTTTTCCATATAAACCGATCAATCCAAAACGACAAATATAGATTCTTCGCTTTCATATAATCTCTTTCAAGCCCAAAATCGTTCATTCTTATGACCAACATATTTCGCAAATTAATTCTACTATTCTGTACCACACACTCAAAAATCATTAGCAAAAGAGAAGTTGTGAATAAATTTAAAAACAAAGGCCTCGTAAAAGAGCCTTTTATAATTCTATGAAGCTCTCTGGAAAACATGGAGAAAAGTTCATCTCCTAGAAGCACAGCACGCGGAGGCTTGTTTTCGTGTTTGGGGTGTCTCAAATTGAAGCTTCCTTGGACAAAGCGAACAAGCACTTACAAATCAATTGGTGGTTTTGGGTATGACCCTCTAAGCTATGCTCAAAACTTCGATGAGGGTTGGGTGGAGGATGATGAAGATTCTTCATGTCGTAGATTCTCTGCAAGATATGCAGCACCTTCAGGTTCAACTACATCGCTCAAGTAACGTTTAATTACGAAGGTAATAGTTTATATAGTACCCTCTCATGAGAGGAGACTATACAATTACAAGTGGATTATCAAAATTTAATGTTAATTAAATAAAATATTTTTTTATCATTATTCATGCATATTATAAGATTTTTACTAGCTAATCTGTTTTGATTTGTTTATTATTATAAACACATGCATTCCGATGCTTAAACTACTAATAGTTGATTCTTTCATAGAAAACTAATCACGTAGATAGGAGTTACAAACTTACAATTATACCCTGCCATTCGCACTTATATATATATAAGCCACAAAATGGTGGGCAAAGTGGACGCTACAAAATGGTGGTCAAAATGGACAACCACTTCACTGCATCCTACGGGGTAAAGTGTTTTGTGACTCTATTCTTAAATATCGGACATACGACCTTAGTTAAGGGGTAAGATGCCGAACCACTCATTCCAGCAACCTTGAGTCCCGTCATTTGCACTTTACCTTCTAAGTTCTAACCATGTTTATATAAATATAAATTATTAATAATTGAATGCAGCAAATAGAGTACAGTGAACTCAAATCTGCTCCTTTGTATAATTAATTTGTAGTGACTTTGCAGCCAGCTAGAATATTTTTTTTTGTGAATGTACTATTTATTTAGTCACTACAAGAATGTTGCACATTACCTACTGCCAAAGCCCTGGGAAAAAATCCATGGGATAATTAGCGAGTGCCTTGGTCCTTGGTACAACTTTTCTTTATTAGCGAGGGCCAAATCTGTAGGAAAGGACCGTGACACCATTAGCGAGGGCCACATCCCTCGGAAATGACACTTTTTTTCCCCCTTCAGACATTACCTTGGGCCAGGCTCCTCGGTAATGGGCCACTTTTTTAGCAAGGTCAAAGCCCTTGGTATGCCCCCTCAGCCCACACCCATTTAAACCTGGATCCAGCCCAAAACTCCTAACCTAATACTAAAAAACCCTAAATTTCCCTTTGCTCACAATCCCAGCCGCAACACCCATTTCTTCTCCCTTCTCTCTTCTTTTTCATTTTTCCCTACGGCCTCAACTCTTTTCTCTCTTCTCTCTCTTCTTCCTTCTTCCATCTCCCTCTTAACTCTAATTTCTTTCAAACCCAAACCCTAAAAAAGGAGAAAAAGACCGCCGCTCCACCCCTTTCCCCCCATTCTTTTCCTTCCTTCTTCATCTTCTTCTTTCATAAAAAGCCCTAAATCCGAAAATCCATTATGTCTTTTCTTTCCTTATTCATATTTTTCTCCTTCCAAAACCAAATCTGAGATCCTTTCCTCAATCAAAACCAAACCAAATCTTTCCCTTTCCCTTATGATTTAGTATGGATTCAAGCCTCAAAAAGAGAACGTGCGAATCAGGGAATTTTTTTTATTATTTTTTCTCTACTTTCTCGTTTTTAAAATTTTTGATTCTGATTTGTTTCCTTTTCTTGTAGGAACTGATTATTGGAGGCTATAAAAGGGCCTTAGGCGAGACGAAGAAGAGAGAGAGTGGTTCGGATCTACAAAAAAAAAGCAATAGGTGGCATTTTTTTGGAACCTAAAGAAAAGAGAAGAGCACGAATTTGAAGCGAGAGAGAGTACCAGAAAAAAAAACATAAAAAATAGATCTTTAGGTTTTATTTATTTATTTTTGTAATTTTTTGGGTGGCATGAAATTACTTGAAGAAATTCATATCAAGGTTCCATTTTTCCCCTTCCCCTGTTTTTGTTAGCGTTTCTTATTTGGTTGTAAAATTGGGAATTTTAGCCGATATTTGTTCTTCATCTCTTTCATTTTGTGTTGTTGTTTTCTTTTATTTTTATTTTTTTTGCTCTGTTGTGGTACTACATTCGGCTGTTTAATGAAAAATTAGATATTTTTAGAGTTAATGTTTAATGAAAAATTAGATTTTTTAATGAATGTTTTCTTTATCAATGATCTGACTCTTTTATTAATATATATTTTTTCTCAAAAAAATGTTAGTTACCTAGGGCCTAAGGCCCTCGGTAATTACCTAGGGTCTTTAACCCTCAGTAATTACTTAGGGCCACTAACCCTCAGTAACGGCCATAAAACCCTCAGTAATTACACGGGGTTTTTGACCTTCGGTAATTACCTACAGCTTTTCCTAAATTGCCCTCGGTATACATTTTCGATTGGAGACTTGGACACTTGGACTTCAGTGGGCCCTCGGTAACGCATGCTTTAGCAAGGGCTTTTTGTCTATAACGAGGGCTTTAGGCCCTCAGTAATAACTGTTTTTCTTGTAGTGAGTATTTACGATGGTTACTAATTGTTGTTCTAAAGACAAGTGCACTTGATTGCAAGTAGTAATAAAAGTGAGATTTTTGGAGTTTTGAGTTGTCGAACCCACAAAGAATAACAGTATCTAATTAAGATTTCTTTATTGTTTAGGTGATTAGTTTGTATAATAATGTCCTAAGTGCTACGAAAACAAAAAACAGGAGTTTTGAAAGCAGTGGATTAGAGCCTAGGGTCACAGTTTCATTTGTCCCTTTACCTCTTTCCTAAGTTTGATCCTATTTGGTTCCTTGAGTACCTTTGATTATTGATCCCTCTACTAAAAATCATTAAACCGTTGGTCAAACAAATCTAACTACATTTTCCCTAAAATAACTCCTTTGATCAAGTGATATTTAAAGTTAGACAAACCATTAAGCGCGAAGAAGTTTGAATAATCGAAAAATTAGAACTAGTGCGCGATTTTTCAATCTTAGTTTACTAACCCAAATTATTATGTGTTAACACACCAATTTGTCTACTTTTATAGGACATTTTTAGTATCTAAATATACCATTTTGCACTAATTAAAGCACAAAGGTAATCATTTATGTTCTATTTTGCAGAATTTTCATGAAGACACCACTCAAAGTAAAAGATGCGAAAAGGACAAAAAACTGGCAAGTTTTGGAGAGTTTTAGCACTACTGGACGAGCAGTACGACTTGACCTATATCCGGTACGGCCGTACCTAGATCAGAAACTCAGTAAGGGTGTATCCCCTCAGTCTGTACCATCTGATGCCGATGAAAAAGTCCAGTGCGGCCGTACACAATGATGCCAGGATTGCAGCACGCATGGGTACGAGCCAACGTCACAAGGAAAGCTCGCCAGACGACCGTATATATTCTGGCACTACCGCATTCGCCTCGTGACAGTGCGGTTGAAAGCCAGATGACCTAGTTCGCAACCAACATTATAAATAGGGGCTCTTAACCTTTTCTAAAGACCTTTTGACGAATTCCAAAGTCAAGAGTCCCCTTTTGAGAGTTCATATCAATTCCTTGCCTTTTCCATTGATTTCTGTGTTTCTTTCGAGCTTGGTGCCATCCCGAATCGCTATCGAAGCTCGTGAGGACGCGGAGAACGTGCTTAAGGACCGTCCTCATACCGCAAGGGTGTTCCGGTTTAGATTTATTCTCTTGTTATGAATTATTCTGGTTTTATGGTGAAGTTTATGTTATTATAATTTATATTGAGTAGCTAAAACCATCACTAGGGGTGATAGGGGATCCTTTACAATACTTTTGATGCTTTATCTACTTAATTATAGGAGTTTCTATTGAATGTTTGAGTGTTTTATGCCTATTGTGCTTAATCCTATAAGGCCTGATCAGCCTTTAATTAGTTAACTTAGTTGTGGTAATAGGATCATGATTAGTTAATGGAACCATAGGAATAAAAGAACTCGCTTTATACGCCGGATAGGTTATTGCTTGTTTCTAATCGGTTATTAGATTAATAAACGCATCTGTGCTTAATGCTCTTTCCTTTAATTACTTTCTAGGACCAAACGGAGTAATTAGTTAGGAAGAAGGCTATTGCAAGCTAGGTAGCCCTTAGTAATTTAGAGTGAGTGATTAGCTCTCTTTCATGATAGATAACTCATAGTAATTATTTAGTGAATTCAAGAGTAGAGTATTGGTGAACCTGGCTCCCCTAGACCTCCTATAATATAGTTAAACCGTTCTTGCATTTAGTTTAATTATTGCTTTGACACGTTACAACTTTCTCTACTTTTGCAATTACAACTTTTGTTCGCCTAATAGAATAGAACCATATTAAGTCATTGGTACTCGCTCATTCTCTGTTGATTCGACATTCGGAGTCCTAATTATACTCCACTATTATTACGAGTTACGATCAGGTGCACTTGCCTGAGCCGCAAGAAGTTTTTAGCACCGTTGCCGGAGAATGTTTTGCGATATTAATTGAATTAAAGATTTTATTTTCATTAGACATTATTTAATTTAGTTATTATTTTCTTTTATTTCTGTTTAGTTCTAAAGACATTCAAATTTGTTTTCCTTTGGTGTATGCAAACAAGGTCTCAACATCCTGAATTGATTTTTGATCCTGAAATTGAGAGAACACTCATATTGTTGAGAAGACAACAACTAACAATGGATAATGAACTAACGTTGATCGAGTACTTCACACCAACTACGGATGTGGCGAACAGCGTCAACTATCCGGCAATTGAGGCCACTAATTTCCTTTGGTGTATGCAAACAAGGTCTCAACATCCTGAATTGATTTTTGATCCTGAAACTGAGAGAACACTCATATTGTTGAGAAGACAGCAACTAACAATGGATAATGAACTAACGTTGATCGAGTACTTCACACCAACTATGGATGTGGCGAACAACGTCAACTATCCGGCAATTGAGGCCACTAATTTCGAATTAAAGCCAACACTGATCTCTATGGTATTTATAGTGCAATTCTCCCGATAATCACCTGAAGACCTAAATGTCCATCTTAAGAGGTTTCAGAAAGTTGCTAATACTGTCATGTGTCAAGGTGTGACACCGGAGGCCATCAATTTAAGGTTGTTCCATTTCTCACTACAAAGGAAAGGACAATTATGGTTGGATTCACTTCCATCAAATTCTATTACTACTTGGGATGACCTGAAGATCAAATTCTTGAATAAGTACTTTCCTCCCGTAAAATCTGCAAAGCTGAGAGCTGACATATCTGGGTTCGCTCAAAATGAAGGAGAATCAATGCATGAGGCATGCGAAAGATTCCAAGATTTAATTAGAAACTACCCTCGCCATGGTTTCACCAAGTGGTAGCTAGTTCAAATTTTATACAATGGTTTTACCATGAAGACTAGAGGAGCTATTGATGCTGCTTGTGGAGGATCTTTCGGAAAGAAGACACCTACTGAGGCTTGTGAAATTATGACTGAAATGGCTCATAACAATGCTCAGTGGTCGGCTAGTGATAGACAAACCGGAAAAAAGAACCATCAAGCAGGAATTTATAAAGTGGAAGCCAACACAGCTCTAGAAGCAAAATTGGAGGCAATGACTAAGAAAATAGAGACTCTGATGGCAGTGCAAACCCAGTCTAATGCTAATAATGATTGGGAATGCATGTCAATTGAAGGCTAATTAGAAGAAGTCAGTGCCATAGTACAGAAGGATTTTGACCAAAAAAGGGGATGCAAGAAGCTATGTTGAAATTTATGCAAAGGCACAGACATCCGTGTATGGGAGTTTTAGCCGGTTTCATGGAAAAGATTGAAGAAAGACTAAAGGCTATAGAAACTAAGACAATTAAAGCATCTTGCAATTTCTGTGGGGTAACAAGTCATGACTCAAAGGACTGCACTGAGGAGATGAATTTTGTTGGAAATAAACAGCAGAATGACCCATACTCAAACACCTACAACCCCGGATGGAGGAACCAGCCAAATTTCTCATGGGGAGGTCAACAGAGATCACAAGGTCAAAATCAGAATACTTATAAACCTCCACATTTACAAAATCGTGCTCAGAATGATAAAAGTCCCTGAGAAAATGAAATCAACAACTTTATGGGATAAATGAATGAAAGATACGACAGCTTGTAAAAGTTAATTACTGCTAATGCAGTGGAACAGAAATGTTGAGAGAACAAATGGCAACAGTGTTGAATGAGGTGACTCAAAGAGAAAAAGGAGCACTTCCAAGTCAAGTGC
Source organism: Calophaca sinica (assembly GCA_037113605.1). Taxonomy (NCBI): domain Eukaryota; kingdom Viridiplantae; phylum Streptophyta; class Magnoliopsida; order Fabales; family Fabaceae; genus Calophaca; species Calophaca sinica. Next base: position 93,455,371 of record CM073736.1, read on the forward strand.
AACCAAATTCAAATGAGAAGTGCAATGTAGTCTTTATGGCAAAGGAGGAACCAAAAGAGGAGAAGGCTCAAACTAAGTCTCAACAAGTAAGTAACTCTCTTCAAGGGTCTAAAAATTTTAGTAAGGATAGACAAGTTAAGAGATTATTAGAAAAACTTAGAAAGTTGCATGCCAATATTCCTTTTGCTGAAATTGTCTCTGAAGTGCCTAAATATGTTAATTTTTAAAAGAAATAATTTTTAACAAAAATAAATTAGAAGATGAGACTGTCAAATTAAATGAAGATTGCTCTGCCATGTTATTGAATAAATTACCTCCTAAGCTTAAAGATCCAGGAACCTTTGTTGTTTCTTGCTCAATTGGTAATAATACTTTTAAGGTACTATATGATTTGGGTTCAAGTATCAATTTAATGCCTCTGTCTATTTGGAGAAAATTGAATTTGCAGAAACCATAACCTACTAATATGTCCTTGCAGTTAGCTGATAGAACTCTTGTTTACCCAAGAGGAATAATAGAGGATATGCTGGTTAAGGTGGGGAAATTTATTTTCCCAGTTGATTTTGTAGTTCTGGATATGGAGGAAGACAGAGATGTTCCTATTATTTTAGGAAGACCATTTTTGGCAACTGGAGATGCTACTATCTAAGTAAAAAAGGGAACCATGACTCTGAGAATTGAGGATGAAGAAGAAAATTTTAATATTTATAACTCTAACAAAGATTCTTCCTCTATTGCTTCTTGTTGTTTCTTGTAGGATGTGGAAGTTAAAAAGGAAAAAGAAAAAGAAGAGCAAGTTGAAGAACAAGATAGCGACTCTTTGGAGCAGGATAAGGACATAACCCCTTCATTGATATTGGAGGCACTTTGTTTGCCTAAATTTAAAGGACTCTGTGGAGAGGATCCTATTCCTCATATTTTAAATCTCTATGACTTGGTCAAAACTAACAATTTTGCAGGAACCACTGTAGGTAGAATAAGACTTAAGTTGTTTCCTCTTTCTCTAGGAGGATTAGCTAAGCAATGGTTCTCAATATACCCCAAGCTTCACTTTTCAAGTTGGGAGGAACTAATGGAAGAATTTGTAAGAACTTTCCAGCCCACTCAAGAAGAAAAATTGGACCAAATGCAATGATTCTAAGGACTAAAGGATGACCCTCAAGAAGAATTTACTAGTTTTGAATTAAACCCGTCCATCATCTTAGAGATGTCACAATTACAATTCAAATGAACAACAGGACAAGATTCTATTGAGCATGTGAGGTGTAACATCCCAATTTTTTTATGAAAATTATTTTATAGTTCCAGCTACTTGAAAATAAATCATGGAGATTGATCACCTCAATGGTTTGTTAAAAGTATGAAGAACAACAAAGATTTATTGTAAACAATTTACTGTTTTAGCAATTAATTCAGATTAAGAGACAGTGTAGACGTATACTGTTTTTAATATGAATTAATCCTGAAAAATGTGAAAGATTGTTGTTTGATTAAAGAAAATTATTTTATTGAAAGAGAAATAATTTTCAAGATTTAATAAATATTTTCAAGTCATAGTTTGAATTTTCATGGTTTAGTTATTGTATTAATTGTCTGTTTTATGTCATATTTAATATGACTATTATTTTAAAGATTTTGTCTTGATAATTTTATTGTTTGAATAATATCTAGTTAATAAGAGAAATTAAAATTAGTGATCTTCACTAATTTACAGATTTTAGTACGCTGCGAGAATTCTATCGAATTCTGCCGTAACTAGGCTATTGTGTGTGTTTCTAACTGAAACATGCCCAAACATGATCTGAATTTTATAAAATTTGAGATCTTAGCATTTTCCAATATTTATGATTTATTGGAAATTTTTCTAGAATTTTTGGGCATCATAATAATATAGGGTGTTTTCTACGCCCAAAACTGCATTACGGTAGCGTTTTAGCTCGCAAATCGAGAAAGCGACATTCATAGAAATACATCTAATATTTTTAGGAAAATTTTGGTTGATTAATAATTTTTGATTTTAGAATAATTTATTAGATTTATTTTTGGAGTTTTTGATACAAAAACCCTAATATACGCGTAACGCCGCGCACCCGATTGAGCGAGAACGCGACGAAGCGAAATATCTAGATATTTTGGGCAAGTGGCTGATGGGATAAGGGCTAGGGGAGCTGAAAATCATCCTTAGAAGCTTCTTGGACTAGTGTTGGCTTAAGAGAGGTGGTTAGGTAATTGTAGTTAGTTAGTTTAGTTAGTTTGTGACTAGTTGGTTAGTTTCCAACTAAATGAACAAAATCTATTCCTTCCATGTCCCTAAAAATTTCGTGGCCTTCTTCCCCTAAACACAATCAGCCCCATTCACTCCTCCATTGTTGAAGAACTTAAGAAAAAACTTGAAGAGGAAAGCTTTGATTTTTTGAAGTTTTGGTGACCAAAGTTGCATCTTTACTTCCTTACTACTCAATCCTTGTTCAACCATCACCTAATCTCTTGGTAATCTCCATGAACCTTCTTTCATCTCTCTTGAGTTCTATGTTATGGGTTTTAAAGGTTTTAGGAGCTATTTTTGAGTTATAGTGCTTGTCTTGGCTAGTATTGCATGACTAGTTTCATAACCCCTTATTCCCTTCCATGTATTAGTTTGTTCTTGGTTTTTAAAATTTGGAAACCCTAACTTGTTGACTTGGCCGAAACCTAGGGGCTGTTCTAAGCCTTGGTTTGTTTAATTTTTGTTGTTTTAGAGTTGATTCTTGATGGGTTATACTTGCTAAGTTTGGAAACTAGTCATATATGCATCTTACAAGGTTTTTGGAAAAATGAATTTGTTGTAAAGGGGGGGCTGAAACCGTGACTGATAATATGATTTAGGGGGATGTTTTAAATTGATTTCAAAGTGATTTAAGTGTTTAAGAAGTTGGCTTTTGGTTAAGGTTTTAGAACTATAAAGATTGCTAGGTTTAAACTTTGAAAAATTGTTTGAAATAAATCAAATTTGGGGCTGTTTTGGAGTTCTCAAAACAGTAGCTTAGTAGCATGATTTGGGTGAGCTTCAACTTGTTTTTAATTGTATTAAAGTGGTAAAGAAGTTTGGTTTTGATAAGAAGTTTTGATTAAGCAAAGTTTGTAAGATTTTGTTGTTAAAAGGTTTGAAAACTTGGAGTTGTATTTGAAGCCTTGAAACCGTGGCCTTCAAAGGGATTTTGTGACTTGTTCTTGACTTGCATTTATGCTTAAAAATAGTTGTAAACGTGGTTGATGATTCGATTTAGCAAAACAATTCAAAGAAGCATGATTTTGGAAAAAGTTTTGGGTTATGTCTTAAGAATTGTTTTAAACTTGTAATGAATTTAATTCTAGAATTTTGTGACATGTTTTAGTGCTTTGAAAAATGGTTCAAAGTTGGCAAAATACTATTCATTTGGTAAAAACGCTATTCTAATTGGTAAATTTTGGTTTAGCTATTTTTCTAAGTGTGTAGCTTTTGTAAAAGCTTGAAAACTTGCATGGTTTGAATTTGTTTCATGGCATAAGGTTCGTGCATAAGGTTCGTGCGGGGAACGACTTGACGATAGTTCGAATTTACCTTGCTTGGATTGTTAAAGCGCCCAAGGTAAGGGAAATTCTTACATAGTGAGTTTGGGCTTTTCGCCTTGTGTGTTGTTTGTTTGATTGTTGATGGATTGTGTGGTAGTACTTGTAGTATTACTATGTGTTGTTGAGATGTTGTAGCATGAACTGCTGTGTATTGATTTGGCCCTGTGTGGCAAGACTGAATTGTATTGTGTGACTTAAATTATACTTGATTGATTTAATTGGACTTGAAATTGATGATAATATGTAGCATGTTCTTGGCCCTGCGTGACATTATGAGTTGTATTGTTTTCCTTGAATCACCTTGGATTTCATTGGAACTTGGCATTGAATTGGAATATGAAAAATATTATTGTTGATAATGGATTAATTAACAATGCGTTGATCAACTGCTATTGGTTGACGATTTACGTCGGTAAATCTGATGCGATTCCACAAGCCAAATTCTGATTTCGTAAACAAATTGTTAAGGGCACTTTGATTTAAAAATAAGCGTGAGAGTTTTAGTACAACTAGCCAAAGCTTGCAAGGAAATTCCAATGGAATAATAGTAGAGAAAAGAACTTGAAATAAATAGTACAATTTGCGAAAACGGTTGAGTTAAATGATGCGCCTGGGAAAATTCTGGCTAGGAAAGACTTGGTAATTAAGAGTGTTCGCACCACCTCTCTTTCCTGGGAATTCTTTCAGTGTGTTATTTAGCACAACTAGGGTTTCAACGACCTAGAACTAAAAAGCATTTTCAGATACATAGGAGTGATACAAGAACTGAGAAGGAGATTTTAAAGATGGAGTTTTTGAAAGAATAAAACATACGGAACCTAGTGTTCCTATTGAGCATATGGGCCATGTGTCCTGCGCTGGGACTTAATGTCCTGCTTGCGTGCGCATTTACTTGATTGAGGATTGGACCTAGTGTTCCGTATGGCGTGCCTAGTATCTTAACCTAAAAGTTGAGCCTAGTGTTCCGCATTACGTGCCTAGAGTTCTGATCTAAGATTGGGACTAGTGTTCTGCAATTGAACCCCCGGACTTTGTGTCCTGTGTTGAACTCTTAGTTAATTGAGATTTGGAAACCCACTAAGTTGAGTGATTGAGGGTTCGTCGATCCGCATTGATTAATTAAAACATTACTCGGGCGTTCACTACGGTGAGCATGCCATATTGTAAAATTTGTTGGAAATCACTCGGGCGTTCACTACGGTGAGCATGCCATATTGTAGAATTTATTGGATATCACTCGGGCGTTCACTACGGTGAGCATGTCATATTGTTGAATTTGTTTGGATGCATACTAACCATTGAGCATCGACACTCGGAGCGTTTGATTGGTCTTAAAGACTTCAAAAGACGAGTTGTCATGTCACTCGGAGCGTTTGATTGGTCTTACAGACTTCAAAAGACGAGTTGACACTGCATTGCCTAAGTAGAGGCAAGCCAAAGTAGTGGCAAGCCTAAGCAGAGGCTATCTTGTTCGGACGTTGGGAAAGTAGTCCCCGTCATACTGCTGACCTATTAAGGCTGCATGTGTATACACAACTTGTCATACTGCATTGACATGCATAGCTAACCACATTTATGATATATGATGAATTTGATATTGTGATGACTTGATCACTGATCTGTTGATAGATTTGCCTGCTCACATGCAATAGTTTGATATTATAGTGACTTGATTGTTGGTCTGTTGGTTGTTTTGTTTGCTCACATGCAAAGCTTGATATACCATGATGATGTGTGCGGTCTATTAAGTATGTATATGTATATAAAAGCATGTTGTTGTATTATATATGTATATGTTGTTTGCATGCGACATAGCCTATGATAAACTTGTGGACAAAGGATTTACCCTTGCACTGTTGTTGGATTGGATGTCCTTATGGATGTCACTTCCAGATGGAGTTCGGTTGCTGTTGCAGCTTCGTCTTTCAGGAGCATTGAAGATTGAGCCAATGGAGGAAGATTCCTCTGAGTGCTTCGTGTTATGGTCTTGCTGAGCTGTTTCTCAGTAAGAGTTATAGTTGTTGGCCAGCTTAGCTTAGGGTAATGCCGTTGTTATTTGTGTAATTACTCTTTTCAGAAAACCTCGCTTTAGTGCGAAATGATTATGTTATGTGAAGTATTATTTTGTGATGCATTATACTCTGATAATTGCAAAAGTCTGAATTGGCATCATTTAGAAAACTGTAGTACTCTATGTCTCATTTTGAAAAGGGTTTCAAAGGAAAGAAAATGAAAAAAAAATTACTCCTATTTTTTTCCATTGCGAAATACATAAGCGTACTGTTTAACTGAAATCATACAAGTATTAAATATTTTCAGCATTAGATTGGGTTGCACAGTAGCGCTCCGGAATCGGGGTGTCACATGAGGCAGTTCTGTAAGAAGATGAGGAAAGCAAAATGTGGGAGCTTGTCTCCAGATGAAGCAAAAATGATGATTTTTCCATTCTCATTAGATGAGAAAGTCAAGCTATGGCTCTATCTCCTGCCAATTGAAGAAATAAAAACGTGGAATGACTTAGTAAAGAAATTCATTAGGACATTTTCACCCAACCTTGAGGAGTCAATCTACATCTGTTAAGACTGTGGGTACACAATGAACCCACCAAAAAAGTGCTCAGGTCCAGTTTGGATGGACTACTCAGAAAAAGATAACTACTTTGCTGTGTTTTCTAATGGTGAGAAGACAAAACGTAATGTCAAAGACGGGCCATTGCCTGCTGAGGACTAATTTTTAAGTACTCCGAACCGTCAGGCTCGGGATGTTAAACAAGCACTTACCAGGAGGCAACCTGTGTTACTAACATTTTCCTTTTTATTATTTTTCTCTTATCTGTTTTTATTTTTATTTTTATTTTTATTTCTATGTTATTTTATTTTTATGATTATTAAAATAAAATATAATATAAAAAAATTATATATTCTGAAAAACCAAAAATTCGGAAAACCAAGAGTACGATGCAGCGTACCTTACATCGTGCACTACTGCACTACCACCCGCTTCATCCTGAAAAACGCAGAGAACAGATAGGTACGACCGGACATAAAATCGGGTACGGTTGTACCCCGTGCCCAGAGGTAGAATATAAGGTAAACAGTGAGAGGTAAGGGCGTACCTCACTCTTGTACACCCAAAACCTCTCCATTCGAGCACTCTCTTCTCTCAATTTCTTTGCATTTCCATCCACAATTTCATCCAGGTACTGATTCTAAACTCAATTTGTGGATTGATTGCCTATTTTACTGGTTGTTTTAAGTTTTTAGTCAGTTTAGGTTTTTAGTTTTGTTTAATTCTAACTTTAGTAACTTAGGAGTAATTTTGGCATGCTTTTGCATGCTTAGAGACCCAAGGAATGATTAGAGACTTATAATCTTGGCTTAAAGTTGAGAAAATCTGATCATAAGGTAGATTTTTCACAAAACCGTAGCGCAGTACGGCCGTACCTACCAAGAACAGGCCGTACTAGCAGCCTTAAGGTTTAGAACAACCATAGGTAGGCGTACCTATGGCACTGTACGACCATACATAATCCTTCAGTCAGGCTGTATTGACCTTTTAGGACATGGTGTACATTGAGATGTAGTACGACCGTACCACACGAAGCACGGCCGTACCTAATACAGTTTCTGCTTAAAAATTAACTTTCTCTATTTATTTTGCAGGAAAATGCCTAAACGCCAGAAAACCAAGGGCTCTTCTTCTTCTGCAGCAGCACGTGCCTCTAGGGTCGTGCCTAACTATATTCCCCAATAGTTCAAAGATAGATACAGGCAGCTGCGGGACTTCCACACCCACACTCAGAGATATATTGATTTTGATGTCCTCCAGCAGGTTGGCCGCGAGAGGAGGTGGAGACTCTACTGCAGAGGATAGGGTGGCTCCAGGCAGCCTCTGTCAGACAACCCTTCTATGTGGAGGCTGTTTTGGACTTTTTGACCACTTGTGGCTACCACATGAGGGATTGGGAGCCCCAGCACCCAGGTTGGGAGGATGAGCCGGAGCAGGAGCTGGTGGTCACATTTTGGATCCGCGGAGCCCATCATGAGATCACCCCGACCAATTTCAACATTGGGCTAGGATTTGAGACGGCGCAATCAGTTTAGACGCTGGAGTACATGGAGGCCCTTCTGGAGATCCCAGAAGGATGGCAGGATTCTGAGAGTTGAAGAGCTCTCACTGGGGTTGCCCATTACATCCCCAGCCGTGCCAAGGCTAGCAGAATCAGAGACCCAGATGTGCGGACAATGCACAGATGGATTGCCCGTTCCATAAACGGGAGAGCCTTGAGTGACGGCACGGTCATGAGTCTAGATCTTTTTCTGCTTTGGGCTATGACACAGGGACGCCGCTGTGACGTCGGGATGTTTTTCTTGCGGACGTGCACCCAGTTGGGCGTTCACCTTCAGATTCAGAACACCGGGCACATTATCTTGGGTTCTTTCATTTCCCGTCTGGTAGCCCACCTCGGAGTTCGCACCAGAGCAGGAGCCATGACCATTGAGATGGAGCCCATTGGACTTCAGACCCTCACCAACATTGGTGTTCTGCGTAGATTGGGGCACAGGGACTATGAGGTCATTAGACCGGAGGAGTAGCAGGATGAGGCTACAGATTTTGTACCCTTAGAAGAGGATCATCCACCACCACCATCACAGCCTCAGCCTCAGCCAGCAGCACAGGGCCACTCCTACGAGGACATCATGATGCGTCTCGATGAGATGCAGTCTAGCTTTATGGAGCATAGGACCCATGTGGACCAGCAGCTGACACTTATTTTGGAGCATCTATTGCGTCTCCAGCCTTTCCCTACTGCCGAGTGATACAGAACTTCATTTTATTTTCCTCTTTTAGTACTTAAGCTCTGCTTTTGTATTAAAAATAGTTGTTCATATTTTGGCACACTTGTAGGATACATTTTATTTTTATTGCTTTTAATTTTTATTTTGATATTTTATTTTATTGTTATCTCTTTTTATTTTGCTTCTAAATTTTTGAGTTTTGTTGCACAGTTCTTCTGCCGTTTACTAGCTTCATCGGTATTGCGACAAGAAAACAACATATTTTGCACATATCCCCATCCATTTTACTCGTGATATTTTTCAGACGGGAGTCTTTTTCCACATTCTTTTATTATAGCACTTATTTTCTTTTATTTTATCTTTTTGTGCCCGCTTTAATTTAGTCGCTGTGGGGACACTGCTATAAATAAGTGTGGGGAGAGAATCTTATATTACTTGGCTGTGCTTATAACTACTCATAATTATAGAAGAACTTAAATTTTTGCTGATTTAGGGGCTACAAACTTTTTTTTCTTCCAGACAACATGTGATTGAGTCAATTCTTTGCTAGTATTGGAATTTGCTGAAAATTAGCATTGAAGTTCTGTGAGTTTTAATTATCCCGTGTAAGCTACTAACTGTGAGATTTGAGCCTGAAATAAGAGGCCACATCATGCTTTTTCCTTTTTTCTTTGTTGAGTGATATTTTTCTGTGAATGTGCACTCTAGAACTTGTGTTGAGACCATTATGAAGCGAATATGAGTTTATTTTCATGTCAATTTGGAAAGAGCAAATTTTAGGAATTCTTCAGGCCACTACCAATTTGAATATATTATACCACTAGTTGCTCACTTTTGTGCCTAAAAGTACTTTATTTTATTTCTTTGGTACCCTTCCTGTTACTATTGATTATTCTCTGCGAAGGCAACCTTGCAAAAATTTTCTTTGAGAGCAATTAGTGGAAAAATCAAAAGAATAATGTTTTGAATCCCTCTTATATGTTACAAAAAGAAGGCTTAACAATTATTTCCCCTCCTAGGTCTTAAAAATGATTGATTGATGCATAAATGCATGAAGGGAGGAAAGGAAAATAAAAGAAATAGTTTATCCTGCTCGTGCCTTCATAACTTGCAAAAAAATATTGATTGAAAAATTTGGGATTCTTGGCTGCTTTTTAAAGTGAAAAAGAAATAGGTTGCTTGTTTTGGTTGATTTGATTCTGACATTTTGCATGACCTTTTATTTCTTTTATCATACCTAACATTATTACCTTGGCCCCATTACAACCAATGAAAGACCCTCATTCCTCTTTTGCATGTCATATAGATTCTAATAGTAGAGTTTTGGTCAATGTACAAGCCTATGGCAATGTCACTTCATTTGAAAAATCTGGGCGTTAATGACTATGCATATAACACTTTGAGATTAGTTAGAGTGTGACTTGAAAATCACAGGTTGTTGGCTTATTTGAACTTACACCATCTAATTGGACATTCTTTCTATTGGCATGTTTTGTGATATCATGTTGTTGTCTTACATATGTTTTTGCCCCTATCCAGTGAAAATAGTTTTTCTTATTATAATTACCCAAATAGTTTGCTTGAGGGTAAACAAAGCTCAAGTATGGGGATGTGTTAACACACCAATTTGTCTACTTTTATAGGACATTTTTAGTATCTAAATATACTATTTTGTACTAATTAAAGCACAAAGGTACTCGTTTATGTTCTATTTTGCAGAATTTTCATGAAGACACCACTCAGCAAAAGATGCGAAAAAGGACAAAAAACTGGCAAGTTTTGGAGAGATTTAGCACTATTGGACGAGCGGTACGACCTGATCTATATCTAGTACGGCCGTACCTAGATCAAAAACTCAGTAAGGGTATACCCCCTCAGTCTGTACCACCTGGCGCCGATGACAAAGTCAAGTACGGTCGTACACAATGATGTCAGGATTGCAGTACGCATGGGTACGAGCCAACGTTAGAAGGAAAACTCAGTACAGCCGTGTATATATTCGGTACGGTCGTACCCCGTCATAGATTGTGCAGATTTGAAAGCCAGATGACCTAGTTCGCAGCCAACATTATAAATAGGGGCTCTTAACCTTTTCTAAGGATCTTTTGACGAATTCCCAAGTCAAGAGCCCCCTTTTGAGAGTTCATATCAATTCCTTGACTTTTCCATTTATTTCTGTGTTTCCTTGGAGCTTGGTGTTATTCGAATCGCTACCGGAGCTCGTGAGAACGCGAAGAACGTGCTTAAGGACCGTTGTCATACCGCAAGGGTGTCCCGGTTTAGATTTATTCTCTTATTATGAATTATTCTGGTTTTATGGTGAAGTTTATGTTGTTATCATTTATAATGAGTAGCTAAACCCATCACTAGGGGTGATAGGGGATCCTTTACAATACTCTTGATGCTTTATCTATTTAATTATACGAGTTTCTATTGAATATTTGAGTGTTTTAAGCCTATTGTGCTTAATCCTATAAGGTCTGATCAACCTTTAATTAGTTAACTTAATTGTGGTAACAGGATCATGATTAGTTAATGGAACTATAGGAATAAAAGAACTCGCTTTATACGCCGGATAGGTTATTGCTTATTTCTAATCGGTTATTAGATTAACAAACCCACCTGTGCTTAATACTCTTTCTTTTAATTACCTTGTAGGACAAAACAGAGTAATTAGTTAGGAAAAATGCTATTGCAAGCTAGGTAGCCCTTAGTAATTTAGATTGGGTGATTAGCTCTCTTTCATGATAGATAACTTATAGTAATTATTTAGTGAATTCAAGAGTAGAGTATTGGTGAACCTGGTTCCCCTAGACCTCTCATAACATAGTTAAACCGTTCTTGCATTTAGTTTAATTATTGCTTTGATACGTTACAACTTTCTCTACTTTCGCAATTACAACTTTTGTTTGCCTAATTGAATAGAATCATATTAAGTCATTGGTACTCGCTCATTCCCTGTGGGTTTGACATTCGGAGTTCTAATTATACTCTACTATTATTACGAGTTACGATCAGGTGCACTTGCCTGAGCAACGACATTATGCAAGTCCATCAATTAGTCAAAGCATGATCACTATTAACAAACTAATTATTAACATGTTTAGAGTGATCAATCCAAACATGTGATTAAAGCGACATAATAATTTAATCAAACAAATAAGGAATGCAAAAAGGAATCAAACCATAGAGAAAGTTTTAGAGTACAAAATCCATCTAAGACCATAGAAGAGAGCATAGTTGCTCTTGCTTAGAGTAAAAAACAATAAACATAAAGAACGAGCAATTAGAAATCATAATAAGGATTGGTGGAAAAACTGGTGTGCAATATCTTGATTCAGTCTCCAATCCTTGGTTTCCACTCCAGAGCTCGCTAGGGTTCTTCTCAGCAGTAAAAATGTCCTTTTTCATGAAGTCAGCACCTCCTATTTATAGATTTTCTAATTTTCAGACTTCACTTACGCATGCACGGTCGTGCATCTATGCACGGGTATGCAGGAAGCGCTGAGCAATGCAATGTCTTCTTGCTCAGAGCGTTTGCTACCACATTAGCCTTTCCTAGGTGATAACTCAACTCGAAGTCGTAGTCCTTCAGGAACTCCATCCATCTCTGCTGCCTCTTGTTCAACTCCTTCTGGTCGAACAAATACTTCAAGCTCTTATGGTCGCTAAAAACCTCAAACCTTGCTCCGTAGAGATAGTGCCTCCACATCTTCAATGCAAAAACCACAGCTCCTAACTCTAAGTCGTGACTCGGATAATTCTGCTCGTGCAACTTCTGCTGTCTTGATGCATAAGCGACCACCTTACATTCTGCATCATCATAACTCCTAACCCTTTCTTCGATGCGTCGCAATACATGGTGAATGGTGCACTTGGATCAGGCAAAACCAACATCGTGCTGATGTCAATCTCTTCTTTAGCTTCTAGAAGCTTTCTTCACACTTTGAGTCCCACACAAAGACCTGACCCTTCTTGGTGAGTCGAGTCATCGGTAGAGCTATCTTCGAGAATCCTTCAATGAACTTCCTGTAGTAACCTGCTAAGCCCAGAAAGTCTTAGGTGCTTCCTAATGCTGCACGACCTCCGCTTTCGTCGGATCTACTGTTATCCCTTCTTTGGAGATTACATGTCTTAGGAAACTCACCTCCTCCAGCCAAAGTTTGCACTTGAACAACTTAGCATAAAGTTGTTTCTCCTTCAAGGTCTACAACACGATCCTCACGTGTTCTTCATGCTCCTCTTGAGTCTTAGAATAAATTAGGATGTCATCGATGAAAACGACAACGAATCTATCTAAGTACGGATGGAAGATCTTGTTCATATAGTCCAGGAACACAGTCGGTGCATTAGCCACGTCGAAAGGCATAGCCATATACTCATAGTGACCATAACGCGTTCTAAAAGTAGTCTTGGGGATGTCGTCTGACTTCCCACGAATCTGATGATAGCCCGACCTCAGATCATCTTTGAGAAGATGGAAGCTCCGATCAGTTGATCCATTAGGTCGTCTATTCTTGGTAGCGGATACCGGTTCTTGATAGTGACTTTGTTGAGCTGACAAAAGTCCACACACAGTCTCATCGAGCCATTCTTCTTCTTGACGAGTTACACTGGTGCTTCCCATGGTGAGATGCTAGGTCAAATGAATTGCTTCTGCATAATGTCCTCGAGTTGTTTCTTCAGCTCTGCGAGTTCCAATGGAGACATCCTGTAAGGCGCCATAGGGATTGGTCCAGTTCCCGAAATCAGGCCGATGGAGAATTTAGTCTCCTTCTCTGGCGGTAGGTTGTTGACATCGGAGAATACTTCCGGAAATTCCTTCGCAACCAGCATGTCCTTCACTTCCGATCCCTTCTCTGCTACCAGCAAGTATAACATCATATAAACATGTGCTCCTTCCTTCAAGGATGATATCACCCGTTTGGCGGTTAGTACTCGCAGATCTACTGACTCCGTAGTGCCGAAGACTATAGTCTTGTCAAAGCAGTTCAACAAAAGGTGGTTAACGGCCAACCAATCCATGTTGAGTATAACATATATCTCTTCCAGTGGCAGACACACTACGTCCACTACAAAGCTTCTATCCTCAATGACGACGGTGTAATCCTTGCAGACTAAACTTGTGATTACTGGTTCGTGAGTGGGTATGGCCATAGTCAAATTGGCTAAGAGTCTAGGCACTGATTGCTTCAACCTCTCCAGACAATCATAAGTAATAAAAGAATGGCTTGCCCCAAAATCATAAAGCACCACCAAAGGAATTCCCTGAATAAGACATGTACCTTGGATGAGATCTTCAGATTCTGATGCCTCTGTCCTTGTTAGTACAAAAACTCTGCCAGTAGTCTTCTTGCAATTTGCCTAGGGCTTCTTCGGCTTGTTATCGCATGCTGGTTCAGATTTGGCCCTCTCGTAGTCACGACTGAGATGACTAGGCTTCCCACACTTCAAGCTGAGGAACTCTGTCTCCTTACACTCACTGATATGATGATTCTTGCCACACTTGAAACAATTGGGTGGATTAGGTGCCGAATAACCACCTCCAGAAGATTTGGTAGTAGCTGAAGTGGACTTATTACCACCAGTATTCTTAAACTCCTTTCGATTTGGCACTAAGTGTTGCTTCCCTTTTCCTTGTGATGCAGGCTTCTTACTCTTGAATGAAGCAACTCTCTCATTATAGGCGTCTTCGTTGTTCCTGCACTTGTGAACCAGAGTCCCAAAGTCACGGGACTCCATCGTAGCAACTCCTTGCCTAATCTTAGCAGCATAGTCCCCTACAGACATATTCCCTTGAGTCAGGGCAAAACACTCAATATATTTCTTGTTGCGCAGGATAGCAGGGAAATACTTCTCCAAAAACTGTTCTCTAAACACAGCCCAGGTGATAGCATCTCTTGCAAACTCCAGATGGTGGTGCATGTTCTCCCACCAGTGCTCAGCCTCATCAGTCAACATAAAGGTAGTCAAGTTGACTTTCTGCGCATCACTGCATGCTATTGCCTGACAGATCTTCTCGAGCTTCTTGATCCATTATTGTGTTCCCTCAGGGTCGTAGGTTCCCTTCAATGATGAGGGATGATTCTTCTAAAAATCCGTCAGATCCTGATAGCCAGCAGCTCCTTCCCGTCAAGTCTGTTATGCTCTAATGCTTTAGTTAAGCGGCCCAGAGCGTCGATGACAGTGCAGTCGTTTCTGTTCATCATAGTTCCCTACTAACAAAAATAGAGGGCAATTCAGTTTCTAATTTATAGTAATAATATCGTATAGTATAATAGTTACTAAATCTAATACGCACAAGTTCATAGAGTGCACTGAAACACATAATAGACACATACACAGTCCGATTATGACCGAACTTCTTTGATACCATTAAATGTGACACCCATTACCCCCATCGTACAAAAAATGCATAAGTAACACATGCAAATACTAATAAAAGTATTGGTTTATAAAAACTTTAATAGAATAGTAGTTCACATCATAAAATTCATCTGCGGAATAAATCATAAGAACAAATTGCGAAAATAAAACTGTAACCCCGATGTCACATGTCTCACCTTAGTTTTACATCAAAAAATAATAACGACATAATACGTAAATAAATCCTAAGCTAAGCAACATCACATAGTCTACTCCTCAGCGTCCATCTCCACATCCACATAATCACCTGTAATCCAACCGTCTACTTGCACACGGGGTGTACAAGTAGCCACAAAACAAGAGGGGTGATGAATCATACTCAAATGAAAAGAAAATGATATAGGCAAAATAGCATGTTGTGTCAATAGCCAATCAATGTTTCATAGCAGACAAACAAGTCTCGACGATAAATCCTCGTGCAGTCATCAATCGGTCGGCAGTCCTACGTCGGCAACCAGCTAACGCGAACCTACCACTACTTCATTATGAATTCAGGATCCTTTTACTTTTTGGGTGAGCGAATGTGAGCATCCTCAGGATCCGAATACAATGCCATCGAGCCATGGGATCCCCCCATCGTGAGATGTTAACGAGTGCCACCATAGTAACTCAAATACAAACAACATTCTAACGAGCCATGCGGTCCCCCCAATCAATGAAACGTTGATGAGTGTCGTCATAGTAACCCATCATTCCTAGAACCAAGTCCTAACAAGCCATGGGGTCCCCTCCATCAGTGAAACGTCGATGAGTACCACCATAGAAACCCGAAGTCCCCACCCGAACGACTAGCGAACAACGAAATCCACTATGTCTAAAACTGGCAATGAGTTTTCCAAACACACAATATCCAACATTCCTATTGGATACCAATCCACCAATTGGTCACAAAATCCTGACCAATAAACAACAATCAACAATACAATTCAACCATACACAACACTTGGCCACAATCCGCGACTAACATCAATCATGGGGTCACTGGCCAGTAACCCTTTCAAACAAGTTAAATATTTGACTTAACACAAGCCTAGGTGGTTACTACCCTTAACCAACCATTACAAGTCATTTAAAACAATGTTTTATCATTAAACATGGGTATGAATCGATTCATGAGTCCTATGAATTGATTCAGGGTCAAAAACAATATTCTGTGAATCGAATTACATAGTTGTGAATCGACTCACAGCTTCAATTCATAGAATCTGAAACACTGCAGATGTGAATCGATTCATGCAGATATGAATCGATTCACAGGGCCTGTAGAAGTGCAGTAAAGCTGTTTTTCTACACTTCGTGCATTGGAGACTCCTCCTAAGTGGTCCCACATCTAGTCTAAGGTCTGGGGCAATCACTAAATTGTCCGCAGGGTCTTTAATCACAGATTTTAGATTCAATTCTTGATTTTAAACTTTTTTATCTCAATTCTATCATTAACAACTAAATCTTGTTTTTTATCCTTCTTTTAACACCTTAATCTTCAACTATTCGTCTTAATCCACTAAATCCCTTATCATTTATTGGTCTCAGTACCATGTACCATTCTTTTAATCTATTAGAGGTTCTTTATTCAATTTAAAAATCTTACTACTTAACTCAAGCCTTAGTTACTTATCTCAAGTTATTCAATTTTCACATCTTATTTGTAACACCCGTATTTTTACGATACGTTATTTAGCGTTATTGTAGTGTATTTTTTATCGTAATTATGCTATAATAAGCAATTCCTTGTTCTCTAAATAAGTGATTTAAATAAATCAAGATCAAATTGAATTTGAGAATTAATATTTCATATTAATTCATGGTTCGAATATCGTTGAAAAATTCTAACGAAGTTTCATCGCGTTTCGAATCTCCGACCAGTTTTGCCGCAGATAAAATTTTAAATGAATCCTGATTTCGATGAAAATTGAATCGTGACTTATTGTGATTATTTGTGAGTGTTCTAGATTGTTATTATTATTTATGATAATTTATTTTCACGCGGTGAATTAATTTCTTGTCAAATTAATTTTCGCGAATTTATCGGCAGGAAATTAATCGGTAACACGATTACTCGACGCCGTGTTTTAGCAACTCTTAAACTCTATTATTAAAGGGTAATCATAAGAGATGAGAGATTAGATGGGATAGATTAATTGATGGGATTAGAATCTTTACTTTTTGGAGAGGTGTTACACTTTGTGTGATTAGTTTTTTAACACTTTATTAGACTAGTTTTTAGCCAAGTGTTTTTAAGTGAAAAAATTATTTTTCCCCTCCCCTTAACCAACCCAAACCCGCGGCCTCCCCCACTCTCTACCCCCATCATCTTCATCCTTTCATCCTAATGAGAGAAGCTCTAGAGAAAACCTCCATGGTTCCAAGTTTCTTCAAGGTTTTCAACTTCATTTCACCTCCAGTTTGTAACCTTTCTTGCTCCTAGTTCTCCTTCTACTTCATCATCATCTATTTCATCACCAAGCAAGATTAAGAGAAGAATTTTCCCTTCCCCAAACAACCCCCTAGGCCGCGAGCTCAAGGAGGGAGTAGGTAGTAGTTCTTTTCCTTTCCTTTTCTTATTTTGTGTCTTGATGTTGGCTTGATTGTGATCCATGATAGAAATGAACACCAAGAACTCCTAATCTTGGAACCCTAGGTGAAACCCTAAGGGTGAAAAAGAGGGAAAGGGTGTGATCTTAGTGAATCAAGAAATTAATTGGTTAAATTAGCTTCTTTGATATTGTTGTTGTTGTTGTTGTGAGTGATAGTTTAGGAACTAGCATGTTGTTTAGGTTGTTTTGTAGATGGAGACCATTCTTGAAGAAGGGGATTAGGGGTATTTATTTTATAAATCATATAATTAATTGATGGTTCTTGTTTCTTGGTTAGTACAATTGTGTTTGTGATTGTTGAAATGATTTGAATCAAAAGAGTTAGTAAAATTTTATTGAAAACCTTGTTCTTGAGAGACATGAAAACATTTTTGGAACTCAATTAAACTTTGCCTTGAGCTATAGTTTGTTAGGTTGTGAAAGAAATTTCAAATGAATTGGTGTTGCTTAATTGTTTTGGGAAGTTGGAAATTGTCTCCAATTTTGGGTGTGAGGGCCGCGAGCCCTATGGAGCATAAGGAAGGAAAATTTGCTTGCAAACTTGATCTTGATAGTTGTACTAATGTTTGTTTGAGTTTTGGAAAAATTAGGGAAATGGTTTGCTAAATTAAATTGAAGTTTTGCATATTTTTTTTTAGAAACAAGGGGTGGTGGCCGAGAGCCTTAGAAGAGGCATGGATGGAAAATTATTTTTGTAAACTTGATTAGAAGGATTGTATTGGTGTGTTTCTAGGTTTTAGGAAATGATCGGAATTGAAAAATGGTGATGTTTTCATGTATTGGCTCTCAAAGAAAATGATTCTTTAAATTTAGTATTTCAAACATATGTTTTAGTATTCCAAATTGAGTTCTAAGTGAAAGTGTTGGTTAGGAAAAGGGATAGGATGAGAGCCTAATGTTTTAAGTTAAGTCTTAGAATTGTGCTAAGCTTGCCTTGTGGTGATAGGATTTGTGGATTCTGAGTTCGTGCGACGCGGGATTGAGGCGAGTGGTACCACACTAGCGGGCGACTTTGGTAAGGGCAACTTGTAGATATGAATAGATTTTAAATTTCAGTTATAAAGCGAAGAAGTCTGAGATCCTCACGGTTCAAAGTGAGGGTCTCGTACCCCTTCAATTTTTAGTTCTTAAAACTTTAATTATGATTATTTAATGGGCTTGTCTGCAATCCCAACCCCCCACACTTGTTTGATTTCCTCTCTGTCAACTCCACTGAGCTGCAGAAGGATGAATTGTATTTCGACCGTTGTGATATGACTTGATTGCTTGATACTGTTGAATTGGGTTGTCCTGTATTGAGCTTTGTGGGAATATTTATTTAATATGCGATTGAATAATTATTCGAGTTTTCTTTCTTGAATTATCATATGAGTTGATTTATTCATCATGCTTCCTTGAATCATCGTATGCATCGATTTATTCATTGGGGTGGAGAAAATTTCGTCGTGACGTTTTTGAACTATATCCAGAATAAACTTAGGGTGCGAGGAACCCCCTTGTTTTTCGGAAGCTTAGTTAGACGTCTTAACGTCAAGGAGCTCGTCCTGAATATCCTAGGGTGGTCGTGGAGCCCAAAGCCTATGGCTGGATTTCAGCAGCTTGTTCGGCGTTACTTCCGAAAATTGTCGAAAGTGTCTTGAGGGAGTGTGTCGAGAGTTGCATTATGGGCATCTGTGCATCTTATTGTCTCTTGCTTTATGTTTGTTGTTTCTATGTTTATTCGAGAAGTTGACCCTTTCCCGTGGTTCCTTCAACCCATGATGGTAACCCAGGCGATGACGAAGACCCTGGTGATACTGGCGATGACGACATCGCCGGAGATCGTGTTTGATTTTCCAGATATTGAGATGCCCGCGGTGATGGAGTTCGACCCCATCTCCCATCGTGTTGTATATACAGAGGATATTGTACAGACTTTCCGAGTTGATGGGCTAGTGCTGAGACAGGAGATATCTAGGCGTACAGTTGGCTTTCCGATCAGGACCATGCAGGTGGTGGATGCTTGGCGCAGTATTCATATAGAGCAGGCGATGCCAGTATCATCTTCTTCGCCGGAGGGATCTTTGGAGATTCTGAGGCATATTACTACTCGTTATGCACCTCTGCCTAGGGGAGCGAGATTTTGGATGACTGCTCGAAAGAGCGTGATCAGGCGTGGGACTGCTGGAGCTTCTACATCTCGAGCGGTAGCTACCTCGAGTTCCTTGGCAGGGCCTGAGGCTGAGACAGAGCCGGCTTCCCCCATGATTGTTAGGACACTACTCCACCGGGACATCTTTCACCAGTATGTCGAAAGTGCAGTGAGGCAGGATGTAGCGGCACAGGATTTATTGAGGAGGTGCTGGTAGAGGAGGACGTGTCAGAGGGTATACCTCATATGATTCCTTTCATAGACTTGACTGGAGAGGATGCGCCAGACCCGATGGAAGATGATGACGAGGAGGATCTGTTTGAGGATTCAGATAACTACCTGTAGTTGCTGTGATTGTTTGAATGCTTGTTTTGTATTTTGGATGACTGTAGTATTTTGTTTATAGAGTACAGTTTGGTTTGGGTGACCAGTCGGGTTTGGTGGATGTCTTTTGTGTACTGTAGGGTAGGCTAGTGGCATAATTTTGGAGCATCCCCTGTGTGGGTGTCTGCCGGGAGTACCCCCGGGGTATGATTGCTCTCACGAGGGCCTTCATACCATAGGTGTATTCTCTTGTACATGTTTATGCACTTTTTTATTTGGTACGCACTGCCTATGGCTACTTGCTTATATATATGTATGTATTTCCAGAGCATGCGTCTTGTGTCTTAGATTGCACCATGTTTCTAAAAGCTATGCCAACTCTGTGTATACTTGCGGATGTAATTGTTTTAAAAAAAAATAGACCGCATTTTCCAAAGGACACAAGAGTACTATTTTAAAAAGTGTGTCGCATATAGGGTTGGTTTTAGTTTTAGTAGCGGTCTGAAAACGGGTCGTTACATTGTTCAACTTCATTTAACTCCATATTAACAATCCCAATTAGCCTAAGCATATCACTCCGTCCAATCACGGAAACAATAACTACATATCATCATTCAAGTCATTAAACAATTTCAAATAACAACAAACCTTAGTAGCTCATGCTTCTACTAATCATTATTCATCCAAACCCAATAAATCAATATTGAACATGCATCTAATCATTAAGAATTATTAATTAACACTCCCAAGTTAATTATAACATGAAAGGACTTATTTAAACATCAAAACAGTAACCTATATACATAACTTATATTATTAAACAATACCAATAACACCAATTATCCTAAATCATGCCTTCTCTAACAAAAACACATAAAATATCAACCTTATAATAAAAAACATACTCCAATCCTTATAAACATGTTAATTAACAATTCCTATGGCTCCTTACCCATACAAGAGCTTCATAATAATCAAAACAACAACTAAAGTCATCCAAGCAAAGATTTAACAACACAAACTTGCCCCGCAAGGCATAGGGATCATGGGACATCCCTAACATACTATTTGAAGCCATATACCTTTTTTCAAGAGATCATCCACCCCCATACCTTATAATAGTCACGGTCTCCAAACAAGCTGTAGAGAACTCCGAATGAATGAGATAGATGAAAAGAGAATAGTCCTCTAGTTGTGGCCTTGAAGAAGGCATCCAAAACGGTGGAGAAACGGGAGAGAACGGGTCACGACGATGGCAACAACAACAGGAGAGCTCTAAGAGTCCTAAGGTTAAATTAGAGCTCTTTAATATGATTTAAGACTAGGTTTATGGTCCTTTTAGGTTTAGGAATTGATCTAGGTCGTGTTCCAATAGACTTATCACGGTTGGTAGTGAAACGGGCCGAAACGGAGCGACCCACTAATTAAAAAACATTGTCAGTTGTTGTGAATTGTTTAATACACGGGGTGAATCAATTCACAGACTCTTGTTTTCCTAAAAATGTTGTTTAATGAAATGAATCGATTCATACAAGGGGTGAATCGATTCATAGACTCAGAATTGCCTAAAAATTGGTTTGTCTTCCATTCTAAGGTCGTGTAGTCCCTTCTAAGGGTATCCCTTCCTAACTAAGCTATAAAATACCTAATCAAACACACAATTAGCAAGCAATGATCCTATAATCTCTAACACATAAGACCTAGAGATTCGAGGTGTTACAAACATGACAAATAGTGTTAGTATATGTTTCTTAGGTAGTCCAAGTCTATAAATACCAATTGTACAGATTGTTTTTAACACACTTAATCAATCAAACACAAACATTTACACTTATCTTTATTTTTTCGCTTTCCATTGTTGTTTTTTATCCTTTATTTTCATGCAATTTGAGTTTAGTAGTTTAACCTTCTACACTAGACACTCTTTGGAGTAGTCTAGGAACCCGTAGCTGAAAAAGAGTCTATTTCTCAGTGTAATCGCATGATCAAAAAAGGAATCATTGTTAGTAGTGCGAGTTAGCTGACCTATATGCTAATCAACTGAGCAAACGACTCATTAGTTGAGCAAATGACTCCTTAGCTAAGCAAACGACTACTCGGCTAAGCGCCAAATTTGCACGACACTTTAAAAAATTGGCATGCCCTATGGGATATTGAGTGTGAACAACCTGTTAAACTTTGGAGCACCACAACAAGAGCAACCACATGTTCAGCAGAACTTTACCACATGTTCAACCTAACTTTATTTAGGCAAAACCATTACCACATCTTCAACCGAATACATTTGCTACTATAACCCAGGGGGAAAATAGTGGTAAATGATACGGTTGATAATACATTAGGACGAATTGAAATATCGTTTGTTATGCTAAGTGCTCCGACTTATGGCACGACTTTACACGCCATTAATCAAGGACTTGCTGTTTATCAAGCTTTGGGTTCTGGAATGCATACAAAGCTACCCGGTGATTATATGGGGGAGCAACGATGGACTACTATTCCACCAACTCGGCTAATCAACCATTCTACCAGTCTATCCGATAATTGCCTTTTTATGACGAAGTGGGTTCAACTTTATTGACTAATGGTGATTATAATGGAGAGCAGCCATGGAATACCATTTCACCTTTATTGACTAATCACTCAACCATTCATAAGGCTCAATATGAGAATCTTGGTGATTATGCAGCAGAGCAGCAATGGATACCAAGTCCACCTACTATGTCTTATCAAACGATGATTCCAAACATGGCGAAACAAATGTACCAAATGTTGCTTCAAGAGATAACGATGCCAACAATACAATATGGTCTAACTCCAATCTTAGTACCAAATTTTATCCAGTCGATAATGGTTGAGAGTATACCGGTTATCCATCAGTCAATTGATCCCGACATGATAGTTGAGGTTATGCGAAAACACTTCAGCATATAACTAAGGCCTTTATGTAGGCCTATGTATGGAAAGCCATATACATAACGAGTGGACAAAATGATATCATTAACAAGTGGGTTTGAGACCCCGAGTTTCATAACTTTCTCAGGAAAAGATTTACTGCCTAGTGTGAAGAGACTAATCAAAGTGAATACTATAAGTTACAATTATTTCCTCTGTCATTGACATGGACAACCTTCATTTGATATTCTTTTTTTCCTCCTAATTCTGTGGTAAACTAGGCAAACATGGAAAGATGCTTACATGATAGGTTTTATAAACCTTGGCCTGAAGTTACAATAACTGACTTAATGGATTTGAAACAACAAGAGGATGAAATGACTGCTGACTTCATAGGAAGATTCAGGAAGCTGTGTAGCAGGTGTACAATACAGTTTCTAGAAGCAAAATGCATTGCAATAGTTGCGGGTAACATGCTCCCACCTATGGAAAAAAGTCAATTTCTCGTGAATTTTCATACTTGAGTTAGCTGATGGTCAAAGCTTCCGTGCTTGAACGTTCATTCTAGAGAAGCATTAGGAGGAATCTAACTGGGAAATAGTCCCTACAGATGATTATTATGTGTCTGAAGACATATCTGATGACCATAGTGATTAGGCAGCTAATGACATGGCAGCCGAGATCTTGAGGAAAATGCTAGTTGACAAGGGTGTAGCTGAAATGACAGTTAAACATATTTATTCATAGCTATAGTCTCCAATATGGTTTTCGTGTGTGACTTACCATTTCCTACATTAAACGATAAATGAAAATAATCCATACATAAGCAATGGAAACAAAAAGGCATACCAATTGAAAAAAGAAAGTGGGAGGACATTTGGCTATGCCAAATCAGCAAGGTAAGACTACTAGCTGCAAACCCAATGTCTTTGTAATGTTGGAGTTTATTGGATAAGGTGGATCATATAAAGCTGGGGGGGCATTAAGCTATGTCATTCTGACTTTGTGAGTTTACTATCTACGAACCTAGTAGTTCCAGGAGATTAAGTTTTCATATGCAACAAATCCATATTAGTCGAAAGTCAGAGCATCAAGCGGAAAGAAGTTCAACCGACATAATACATCTTTCAGCTTTCTCTTATTATTGTCAACTAAAAGATCTAGGGGCATGTGTTAACACCAAAAATAGTTGATCGGATCATGTGTTGTGTCAATAAGCTAAATTGCAGGTATTGCCTGAAACCCAGATCGACTGACGCCAAATCGGTTAAATCAAAGATCAACTGATTAATGTAAGTGGCGTCAAACACAATTACTCAGCTCAGACAGACAACTGAGAAGCATTAAGTGGGAAGAACCAGTTGGTGTAGAATCAGCTCACGTAGAATCAGCTGAAGCAGAATCAGCTGAACGTGGCTGCTAATCTAGATGGGCTTGGAAGCTGTTAATTGGGTCTTTATGGGCTCGTGTGAATGTTGACTAAAGGCCCAAAAAACTATAACTATATTTAAAGTGCATTAATCACTTTCCTAAATCATTGGGATGAAGATTAAAGGTGGTTTTAGAGAGATAATATGAAGATACAAAGATGGCCACTTGGAATCAAGGGCTGTTCAATTCAAAAACGTGCACTCACTCCCTTGAAAATAGGGATACGGATGCTCGCTTTCATGGATGCTCCTGTTACTGAAAATCCCTAGAAAAGGAAGAGCGAGCTCTGTTTCCTAATTCGTTAATCAATAGAAGATACCCACAGGTTACTTCCTTTCTACACATGAACAAATTGTGGTCAAGTGATGGGTAATTATCCGTTATAATGGGGTTTTGACCTATAACTTAGCTGATTGAGCAAATATGCGAATTATATGAGCTGACCAAGTTAAGGACATGCATGAATGTCTATTTCTTTATAGAGGATGTGGTCAGCTGATATGATAGTCAATAAGTTGGCCGATCAGCTGGGTAGTTACCTATATTTATGTTGTTAGCTATGATCTTATATGATGTAATATGTGATGAGGTAGTGGGTTAAGAACGGGGCAAGTAATCTTAGTATATGTTTCTTAGGTAGTCTGAGTTTATAAATACAAATTGTTTTTGACACATCAAATACAAGCCTTTACACTTATCTTTATTTTATCGCTTTTTATTCTTTATTTTCATGTAACCTTAGTTAAGTAGTTCAACCTTCTACACCAGACGTTCTTTGGAGTAGTTTAGGAACCCATAACTGAGAAATAGAGTCATTTTCTCAGCGCAATCACATGATTCAAATGACAATCATTGTTAGCATTGCAAGTTAAGTGACCTATAGGCTAATCAACTGAGCAAACAACTCATTAGCTGGGCAAATGACTAGTTGGCTAAGCATTAAATTCGCATGACGCTTTAATATAATGTAATGGGGGTTGGGTTGTGAGATTTGAAAAGGGTTTGGAGAGGGTTTGAAGAGGGAGAGGAAAAGAGAGGAAAAGGAAAATTAAGAGGGAACGGGAAGAAAGTGAAGGGGGCAGGGGAGGTTTTTTTAAAAATTGGATTTTGTGACATCTCATAAATGTATTTCCAGAGGAGGTTAAAAAGGGGAAAAAAAAAAGGAAAAAGGCGTGGGGAATGCATTTTAGTGAAAAATGGGGTGTTATTAGTTATTCCCTTCCAAAGAGGACCCAACGCTGTCGTCTGATCCGCTGTTGGCCCCATTAGTGTGGCACTGACGCCAGCCAAGGCCCCAATCCAGCACGCTTTTCAACTTTCAGTACCCCGCACTTCACATCACATAAAAATAGAAAGTAAAAAAAAAAAAAAAAATACTACAAATCAAAATCACCACCAACCTCGGCAGTACTCCCACCCACCCACTCTCACTCACCCTCCATTACCAACCCATATATACCAACACTACCCTCCTGTCCGAACCGAACCGAACCACCATCCCCAAACGTGAGAGAGCGAAAAAGAAAAGAAGCATCACAATGGCCATGGCTCTTCGCAAACTCTCCTCCACCATCAACAAACCAACTTCACCTTTCACCAACACCGCCTCTATTTATCGCATGGTATGTAATAAACATCCTCTTCCAAAACCCGCTAATTATTCGTTAAATCTGCATTCTCTTTTCCCGTTTTCAATTAACCGCTCTTACACCGTGTTTGGTTGCAGTCCTCTTTGCTCTCCGCACAAGAGAAACTCAAATCTCGCGTTGACGTAAGCCTCTTCAGCATTCTCACTAACTCCTTCATTCCTTTTCTTTTTATTTATGTTTCGTTTTCGCATCTAATTTGATCCAAAATTTCGAAAATGGCAGTGGATAAAGCAGCTTAACGATCCTCTTGAGACGGTGGATCCTGAGATCGCAGACATTATCGAACTCGAAAAAGCGCGTCAATGGAAGGTTGATCTCAGCTTATTTCTACCGTGCTTTTTCTTTCGAAGAACCAAACAAAGATTAACGTTCTCACTTTTTTCTTCATAAATAATTGTATAGGGGCTAGAACTTATACCTTCAGAAAATTTTACGTCGTTGTCGGTTATGCAAGCCGTTGGATCGGTGATGACAAATAAATATAGTGAAGGGTATCCCGGTGCTAGATACTATGGAGGAAATGAGTATGTGAAATTGTGGATCTGCTTATGATTGTTGCCTTTCTTTTTTTTTTTCAAATTCAGAAATTTACTATGGTTTGATTTCATGTGTTGATTTTGTGCATACAATTATAATCCGTTTAGGTACATTGACATGGCTGAAACCTTGTGTCAGAAGCGTGCACTAGAAGCTTTTGGGTTGGATCCAGCAAAATGGGGAGGTACATAAGCGCAAAATCATTTATGGTGCAATTTGAGTTTCTTTATTATGATAAAGAATGGTCATCTATGGCTATGAAATTGGGAACATTATAAGTTTTATTTGTTCGGTTGTTACTTTTCTTTCTTTCTTTTCTCTGCCCTCGTTCTTTTGTAGTTCAAAATTTTAAATGCTATAATTTATAGTTCAACACTCTACAAGTAACATTTATGTTATCTCCTCCCTTTTATAATGGTTGAGGATAATCTTATCTTCTCATGTCCTACCTAGTACCTACTGAATGCTTGTTTTGAGTCACTACTCACTATGATCATGCCACGGTGGTTTCACTTGTACTGGTTCCCCTTGTGTAATCATCACCTTTTCACTTTGCAGTTTTATATCTGTTAGTAATTTGTTTATTAAGTGATAATCCTGGTTAAGTTTTTGATTTATTCGAGTGTTGCCTCAGTACATCTTTGGATAGATACTTCATTTACCTAACTTATGGACAGCTTTTATTGAGTAAAAATAATATCAAAAGCAGTCTTTCTTTGTGGTACTAATGTGCTTATATAACTGGAATAATTTTCTCCTCCTTTTGATGCATAATGGTTTAGCATCCGTGTTGCTTTGTTGGGTTAGTAGTTTGTTATTCTTGTGGCGAACTTATGCTATTGTTTCATATGATCATTTACTTATGTCCTTTCTATTATTTTTCTCTGCAATTGAGGCGAATAAAATTTTGTTCATATGTTTGTTTGGAGAATCTTACATTCTCTGTTTTTGACAGTTAATGTGCAGTCACTATCTGGATCCCCTTCTAACTTCCAAGTTTACACTGCTTTATTGAAACCTCATGAAAGAATTATGGCGCTCGATCTTCCCCATGGTGGGCATCTATCACATGGATATCAGGTTAAATTCTGCTTCTGATTATCAGTTATGGTCATTGCACCTGCTGCCATGAGTTGCCAATCATAGCAAGTCTGCAACAGGACATGATAAATGAATGTTGTAGCAATGGCTCATATTTGGGTTTTTTTTTTTTGGGCTTATTAACAGGCACTTAAGTAATCAATATAGGGCCTTTGTTTTTGTTTTCTTTTTTTAGATAAGAGAAGCATTCATAAAGAAGGAAAGAGTTTAAAACAGGAATCCTCTTAAGACTCGAAAGAAAATATTTAGTAAAAAAAGAAAAGGGAGAATAAGTCAGTTCAAAAGAGAAGCCTGTTCTCTTTCCATGTCTTACCTAGGAAATAGGAACACCCATGAGCAGAATCTTACAAGGAAGCTAAGAAAACAAGTCTTTTTATAAAAGATGAGGGAGGAAGAAATTCAAATATTTGAAATCATATTCCGACCAAATATACTTGTGATTGGAATTAATACTCTGTAAACTTCTCTTACTTGGAGCAATAAATGGACCGGAAGCAATCTAAAAGAGTTTAATTAGTTGCACAAAAAAAAAAAAAAAGTTTCAATAGAGCCAAATCATTTCTAAAAATATCTGCATCTAAGGAAATTGAAAGAACAGTATGCTGTATATAAACTGCAAAAGAGGCACCTCCTAACTCTTCAATCTCACTGAAAGACCCCTAATCTTAGCTCACTCACAATCTTTTATTTGCAATGCCATCTACCGTCTCTTTTAATTATTCTACACTTGTGTTAATTTGGGGCGTAGAAATAATTTTATAGCCTTAGTAGGCTCAGCAAATGCATAATTTTGCTTCCTGCTTCTACACCATAGTGGCTCTATTTTCACATCTGTAGCTCGATATTCACATTTTATTTCGCTGTTAAATAATTGATTTATAAAACTTTATTCCCAAGTCATTTTTTGGGGGAAAATTCAACGGTTTTATGCCAAATGATGTCTTTCGTGAAATTTTGATGTAACATGAATTTGTATTTGGTATGATTCTGATATTTGCTTATTGAAATTATCAGAACAATGTGTATCATATTCTTTGTATACAAATCTTTATTTATGTTTGTGTCATGCAGACTGACACCAAGAAGATATCAGCTGTATCTATATTCTTTGAAACAATGCCGTACAGATTGAATGAGAGCACTGGTTATATTGATTATGACCAGGTAGGCAGGTACCATTGTATTTTGTGTTGTGGACATGTCCTTTTTTATCAAAGAGAATCTTCTGAGTAGTTAGTATTGTTTTTATTTCAGTTGCTGTCAGTTTTATCTTTGCCAATGAGCTCGGCATTTTTTTGTTCGATGCTTGATTATAGAATGTATGGGCAGAGATTATGATGCTTAAATCATTAACCTATAAAATATTGTAGCGATTATGAATTTTGGAGATGTTGATATTGATCAGGCTGCTCCTGCAATTAAGGCATACATTAGGGAGAAGGGAATAGCCACAGAGGATTGGGGAACTGGTGTGGGCATGTAGGAAAGGTGTGTGATCAGCATGTTGTGGGTTTGTTTCATAACAACCTGTGTTAGAGATGTAATATAAAATCATTCATCTGTCCTTACCTAATATCATAAGCTTTTGGAATAGTTGGCTCATGAGATGGTATTAGAGCATCTATTTACACGTGATCTAGTGTTCAGTCCTTGTTGTCCCTATTCCTCTAATGAAAAATTGAATTTCAGCATACAAGGTAGGTGAGCCTATAATTGTCCGTGCTTCAAGTCCAAAGGGCACTTGCGCGAGGAGGGGGGCCATTCATTCATGTATCTTCACTTGATAGCTTAAACGTATCAAAACAAAAACTAGGGTGCGGGTTTTGGGCAGGGAGGTTGGCAAACCCTGTCAGCAGGTCTCCCCCCCTCCTTTTCAGTATAATCAAAAGACATTTTCCCTATTGCAATGAGGGAGACTCCATTTTTTTAGTAATACAAGTTCCGATTAGATATCAAATTTGATTTGACTAGTCGTTTTCATGAGTTTCTTTTGTTGAATGTTAATAATCATTTCACCAGATAAATTAGTGATCCAATGTGTTATGCACATCATTTACGTGATTTGTTCTTATGCCAATACACG
Organism: Calophaca sinica; assembly: GCA_037113605.1. Taxonomy (NCBI): domain Eukaryota; kingdom Viridiplantae; phylum Streptophyta; class Magnoliopsida; order Fabales; family Fabaceae; genus Calophaca; species Calophaca sinica. Next base: position 93,484,932 of record CM073736.1, read on the forward strand.
CTTGTTCAGATACATTTAATCATTTCATGCCCAGGTTCAGAATATTTTGTCCTCTTAGTAGCTGACTGCCATACCATTCATCATTTTGCTATCTATTCTTGATTATTACATAAAGTTTCCTAGCTAATGGTAAAATATAATAAACAAAACATGTTTGTGAGCACGGTGAGGCATTAGATTCACACTTATTTACAATGGTTATGCTCTTTCATGCATGCTATGGGTTTAAAATTGTCTAATATGGCTTGACTCATCTAATATCTTCAGATGGAGAAAAGTGCTGCACTATTTAGGCCAAAGTTGATAGTTGCTGGTGCTAGTGCTTATGCTCGCCTTTATGATTACGCACGTGTTCGAAAGGTAGACTATATCTGATTATAGAAACTTAGATATTTGATGTTTAGAACAATTGAGTGATGATATTATATCTTTTACACATGAATTTTTTAGGTCTGTGATAAACAGAAGGCAGTTTTGTTGGCTGATATAGCACACATCAGTGGATTGGTTGCTGCTGGTGTCATTCCTTCTCCTTTTGATTATGCAGATGTTGTAACAACCACAACACATAAGTCACTCCGTGGGCCACGTGGAGCTATGATCTTCTTCAGGAAGGGTGTGAAAGAGATAAACAAGAAAGGGCAGGAAGTACGTTTTACATGCTAAATTTGATGTTATAAAAAAATGAATTAAAAATAGGGTAAAATACATTTAACCTATCCCCATTCTTAAGCAGAGCTCTATCTCAACTTACTCCCATGAAGTTTTTTATGTTAATAGTTAACCCTCATATAGTTTTGTTTTAAGTCAACTTTAAATTTTTACTTAACAGTTAAATCCAAACTTCAAGTAGGGTTTAAGTAATAAATGAACCAACCTTAGGGGGTCAAGTGATAAATACACCAACTTCAGAGGGGTTTAATTGATAAAAGAAAAATCTTCATTTTTGTGATGGTAAGTTACTAAGGTAACATGGTGTGTATGTGCCTTTGTTCCTTGGATTTAGCTCAAAATGTAACATTTTCACTGAAAATAACACATAGGGAGCAAGAAAGGGCTGTACTTAAGGAAGTCAAATTTATTTTATCTCTAAAATACAAGTTCTCTATTTGTTGTATTTATAGACAATGTTCATCAATATTTATTGATATATATTTGGTTGATACTTAAAGCAATTTCTCAGTATTTTGGATTTGTTAAGAGCCCACATCTGCTGTTTATTTGGGAAAAGTACCCCTTATAATGACTTGAGCAATCCTCTTCCCTTGAGCTAGCTTTCAGGATTGAAGTAACCCTTGTCCATTCTTTATTTTAACATGGTCTCAAAGCCAATGTCAATCATGGTATTACATCATCAACATATGTCGAGTCCTGCAAACTTTATTGTCCAGATGTACTGTCTTGAGGGTGAAGGGTGTGTTAAAATCCCTTGACTGTATATAGGCAAAGCAATCATTTCCCCTTGAGTTAGCTCTTGGGGTTGAGTTAGGTCCAATCTATTCCAAATTCTACCAATTTCAAAGTTAGCTAACTCGATTTTTTTTCCCCATTGGTTGAATTCCATCCTGACAGGTGTTGTATGACTACGAAGACAAAATAAATCAGGCTGTTTTTCCTGGACTTCAAGGTGGTCCTCACAATCACACTATTTCGGGATTAGCAGTTGCATTGAAGCAGGTTCTTGAATAGACTAATCAAAGGAACTACTCATTTTAGTGTTTTTTTTTTTTTGGCAAATATGTACTTTTCTATATAAAAGCAAAATGATCCTTGTGCATATTTTGTTGCTAGGCTGATGCAAGTTCGGTTCCTTCATTTCTGTTCATGTAGGCTATGACGCCAGAATTCAAGAATTACCAAAAACAAGTTCTTAGTAACAGCTCAACATTTGCACAGGTAAAATGAATGTGTTTTGTATGATGCTCAGTAGTGCTTTATGAAGCTATTACTTATTAGGTGTATGGTGTACTTATTGTTTAGCCTGACAGATTTGACTGTTATTGCTGACTCTGGTGTGTTAATTGAACTCCAGAGTTTGTCAGAGAGAGGCTATGATCTTGTATCTGGTGGAACTGAGAACCATTTAGTGTTGGTGAACCTAAGAAACAAGGTAAATGCTGTGATCCTTTCTTGGTCATATTTTTATCACAAAATGAATTCTGGATAGTGCCATTTTGTTCATACATGTCAATAAACCTGTTGAACAACCTTTCTATGCTTAGTTTGCGCTTACACCGAGTACTGAGGATGTAAAATCAGTATTAATATGGGCAAAATTGGATTTTGAAAGATATATGTGTAAAGCCTCATTCTTGAATATTTAGGAGGGAACAGCGAACAATGTGACGTATGGTTACATGTATGTAGGTTGTTTTAAAACAAAATAATTATAAGGGAAATTTTATTGAGTTATAGAAACTCCATTCTACCAACCAAAGCAATAGAAACATCTCAAGCCTTTAAAGACTCTTCTTGAGTTATTCCAGAACCATCAAACAAATCAACAACTCCCCCTATGTTTGTGAAATGACTAAGTTATTTTATGGGATGTTTCCATTTTTGAGATTAGGTACTTGAGCTATTTATTTGGTAGCCCTAGATAGTAAAAGATGTTAATATATGTGTAATATTTATATTTAGTAACATCAAGGGGAAAGAACTATCTTATACTGTGCCATTTGACAGGGCATTGATGGTTCAAGGGTTGAGAAGGTATTAGAATCAGTTCATATAGCTGCCAATAAAAATACCGTTCCAGGGGATGTATCTGCTATGGTTCCTGGGGGCATTAGAATGGGTACAGTCTCTGTCGGTCATCTTTTTATCTGCTTATTGATGGATCTATAATTACATGTTGATGAAGGTTATGTTTTCCTGATTCAGGAACCCCTGCTCTCACATCCAGGGGTTTTGTTGAGGATGATTTTAAAAAAGTAGCTGAATACTTTGATGCGGCAGTCAAGCTAGCCTTACAGATTAAGGAAAATGCTAAAGGTTGACCCTACGTTCCTGCATCTTAGTTTTATGTCATGTTTGCACTTCTGAAAGCATAGCAAGGTATCTTGGCCTTCACTTATACCGGCTCACTCTTGTTATTGATTAAATGAAACTCAGGTACAAAGTTGAAGGATTTTGTGGAAGCTATGCAGTCAGATGCACACATTAAATCTCAGATTGGTAATCTCCGTCGCGAAGTAGAGGATTATGCTAAACAGTTTCCCACAATTGGTTTTGAGATAGAGACAATGAAGTATAATAAGTGAAGATGACATATGGACCTTCTTTTGGAGGTTTATTTGGAAGTTTTTGGAATAATAACACGAATCTGGATATATTGCTGAACGGATTTGTACCCGAGTCTTGGAAGAAATTGTGAATTATATTATCAATGGTTCAAGTGAAAGAGAAAAGGGTTTCCTTTCAATGACAATAAACCAATTATAGGGTTGAGCATTTTCTTTCAAACTTGAGAAAAGATATTAATGATTAAAGTTTAAAATCCCTTTTGATGGTCAATGTTTTAGTGTAGCAAAACTTAGGTTGAGCATTTTCGGATTTTGTTATTTGCTTAATTTGTATTAACATTTGATATAATCAACCTTTCCCGTAAATTTCGTTATTGCATTACCCTTAAAGGTATTAGAGCATGAAAGCTTGGCAGTGATAAAAATCCGAGTCTCTAATCGAGGGTCAAAATCAAGTCCCTTAACTGGGTATAAAACACCAAAAATGCCTTTTTGTCTTCTTCCATTGTTTGTAGGTTCTTGAGAGCACCTCCAATGGGTTGTCTCTTAAAAATTTATTGGGTACATCAATTTTTTAGCTCACATTTGATTATTTTACTCTAACAGGCGGTTCTTTTAAATGATTCCCTTAAGCGGTCTCAACTAGGGATGGCAAAATGAGCCGCCAACCAACCCTACTACCGTCGTGAGCTCACAGAAATGGCTAGCCAATCGCCCGCCAAGGATTATGGGTTGAGATGTTGAGCCAAATGATCTATGACTTTGCCATGTCTGGCCAAAAAATAAAAATAACAAAAATAAATTAAAAAATAAATAAAAATCTAAAATTTAGACTAAAATCGGTCAAAACCAGCTAACTTGTCAGGTCGGCCCTCAAGAGTCCGCTCAAAATGGACCACAATAGTGGGTTGGTTGGCTAGCCCGCTCGAAAATGTAAAAAAGAAAAGAAAAAATTGTTCAAAAATAGGGAAAAAATATAAAATTGTATATATATATATTGGCCCGATGGGTTGACCCAACCCGACCCGCCCGTGGCCCGCAGGGTTGGTGAGCTAGATGGGTTGGGCTAAATGAGCTTGTGGGTTGATGAACCCCAACCCAATTCGGCTCATTTTATGCGCCCGGTGGGCCGGCCCGATGGGCCAAACCCATTTTGCCACCTAGTCTCAACGTGTCATTTTAATATTTTAATATTTGTACTTATTAAAATATTAATTTAACTATTTTAATTGTCCAAAAAAAAAAAATCTCTCCATTTTTATGTGACCTATCCATCTTTCAACGGTAACAAAATAATCACCTTAGAAGCAGTCACATTTTTATCTCAAAAAATATCAACATTTCTCTCTCGATTTTAGGCCACATTTTTTGTCTATCTCCTCAATGTCTCGGTCTCTATCTAACTAGGTCACCCTCAATCCCTCATTTCTCTCACATTTCTTTGTAACACATATTTCTCTCACAATTTTCGGTCACCCTCAATCCTTCCCTCCTCTCCAAAACCGTCAATACCTCTCCCTTTCTCCCCCAATCTCTCAAAGACCCAAACCCTTGCTCCTTTTCTCCCTTCTCTCAGAAATCGCCACCACCTGATCTATTCGCAACAACCACCTCCAGATTTGTCCCCCAAGACCACCACCCGATTCGTTATCTGTTCCGCGACCACCACCTTTGGATCTGTTCCTCTATGTCCCACCTGATCTGTTCACGACCACCACCTTCCAGTGGCGCTTTGTTGTTCGACGTAGCGGTGACGGAGAGCCGTTCGTTTGTGGCGGAGGAGAGAAGACACTGGTGCTCTGCTATTCTTTTTCTGTAAATTGTGGATCTGCCTTTTTTGTTATTGTTATGCCAAGATTTGCTTAGAATCGCAGAATCAATAGGACACAGTGTGAATAATTCTTAGAAACAAGATCAAAACGATAAAAGAACAAACACACCAAACATTTGATGATGGAGTTCGGCCAAATGATGCCTGCGTCTCTGGGACTGAGCACTGATTTTGTCCAATCTTATTCAAGAGTCAATAGAGATTACAATGAGTGTTACTCTCTCTTTCCCTCTGCTAACTCTCAGCCTTTCACACACCCTTGATCCCAATTACACCCAAGAGTTCCCAAGAATCAATTTCCTGATTCTCTCCTCTCTAAATTGTAACTCTCAAAATTGTAACTCTCAATCAAGTCTTACTGAGTGTATTGGTGAATTCACTTGACTAAGCTTATATATCGTTCTAAGCCAAGGAATACAAAAGAGAAGGCTAAAAACCGAATTAAGAGAAATAACAAAATTATGTTATTGAAGAGAGAGTAACTAACAAAACTAACATAACTAACTAATATCCCACATTAGCAACAGTTATTTTTGTAGATCTACAAGTGTTCTTCTTTGTTTTGTCTGTGGATCTGCTGTCTGAAATTTGTGGACTTCTGGATTTGCTATTTATTAATTTGTGGATCTGTCCACTTTTTATCTGCTGAGTTTTCGGTTGAGATTGAGTTGTTCCATTTTTTCCCTCCTCTTCTATTAATTTCTATTCATTTTTGTTTTTGAGCAACAAAAGTGTTGTATTTAATGTTAACCAATTGTCGTCCCTTGGACAAGAGACGTTCCATAAAATTAAGCAACTTCACCTGTCACATGTATGATTTCCAATGGCTTTAAAAATAAGTAATGTCAACTAAAGTGTTAAGCAACACAGTAAGCAACAGCGTTAGAGATGCTCATCTTTAATGGGGTAAAGTTAAGCAAGCCACTTTGTGTTCCTTAAACAATGCCATATCATATTTAGTGGCCTACACAGTGCCACGTCATATTTAGGCAACTCCTGTACATTTTCCTCAAATGGTGTAACTTTTAAGCACACAAATTGTCGTAGCTTCGGGTAAGAGAATAGAGAGTAGATGAAATTGATATGATTCGTAAAAAATAATTGAAATAAATGACATATATTTCACATTTATAGGTTACAAGAAGGAGAGTTAGAGCATGACAAAACGACTAGGAAGATACCAGGAAGGATGTTTATAGATCCATAAATTTTTTAATAATAAAATTATGGCTTAAATACTATTTTGGTCTCTTAACTTATTTTTGGGGTTCAGTTTGGTCCCATAACTTTTTTGGGTCAAATCGGTCTTTTAATTTAACGAATTGGACCATATTACTCCTTTCCGTCAATGTGGTAGTAGCAGTGTTAACTTTATCTGATGTGGCATAGATGTGGCAAATGACTAGACAAAAATATAATTTTTTAATGCCGCATGAAAATTATTAATTTTAAAATTATAATAATTCACCATTAACCATTAATTAAGTGAATAATTAACTAGTTTCAATATTTTAGAATAATTAAATCATAGTTAAATGAATAAAAATGCTGATTCATTTGTCATGTCAGATCCACATATGTAAGTACAGTGAGTTGGAGTAATGGAGGCAACGAAAAGGACTAACATGGTCAAATTTATTAAATTAAAGGACCGATTTGACCCAAAAAAAAGTTATGAGACCAAATTGAACCTCAAAAATAAGTTAAGGGACCAAAATAGTATTTAAGCTTAAAATTAATGAGTGGCTCAGATTTAAAGTTTCCACTTTCTTTCTATTTTTTGTGTTTTTGTCATGCTTGCTGAAACTTGTCACGATAACTAATTTTTGTTTTTCTTTTGCACCAAGTAAAAATTAATTATATGAAAACAGCAGCAGCAGCATGTTACAATTCTCCTCTCTTTTTATGAATTGTGTTATTATAATTTAACTACAAAGCTATATTGAACGCAAAAAAATTTCGAATCCCATTTTAACATTATCAAATTAGCATACAACAAAGAATTTATCAAAAAATTACAGGAAAAAAAAAATAAAATAACGCATGACAGATTTCTCATGCATGCATCTAACTCACACTTGCAAAGATCAAGGTCTATAAGAATCCGAAATTTAAAGCACCATATCAAGAACCTCTAGCAAACTATAGAAACCCCCCAAAGTGTTGTAGCTTCGGGTAAGAGAATGAGGAGCAGATGAAATAGATATGAAATTGATTTGTCATTTATAGGTTGCAAGAGATGGAGCATTAAGAAACAACTAGGAAGATACAGGGAAGGATGTATATAGATCTATAGATTTAATATTAAAATTAACTAGATGTTGACCCATGATTTGTGCGAAAGAATTTGAGATTGATGGTCGTCGTGCGAATTTGGTGCTTAGCCGATTAGCCGTTTGTTCAGCTGATTAGTTGTTGGCTCAGTTGGTTAGTCGTTTACTCAGCTGATTAGATGATATGTCAGCTAACTCGCACGACTAACAATGATTCTCCTTTTGATAAGGCGATTACGCCGAGAAATGGACATTGTTTCTCAGTTACGGGTTCCTAGACTACTCCAACGAGTGTCGTAGAAGGTTGAATTACTAAACTAAGATTACATAAATATAAAGGATAAAAAGCGATAAATGAAAGATAAATGGAAAGACTTGTGTTTGATTAATTGGGTGTGTTGAAAATAATCTGCACAATTGGTATTTATAGACTTAGACTACTTAAGAAACTTACACTAACACTGTTTGCCACAGTCTTAACCCATTAACCCACATATTACATCATATAAGATAATGACTAACAATAAAAATATAAGCAACTACCCAGTCAGCTAAGTTACAGCCCAAAAAACCACTTGGTCTAATAACTTATTGACTCCCATATCGGTTGACCACGTCCTCCATAACCCTATTTTTAAGGAAATAGGCTCGTGCACATTCTTGACTTGGTCAACTCATATAATTTTTATACCTGCTCAGTTGACTAAGTTGTGGGCCAAAATTCACTATCGGCTAACTATCTATCACTTGACCACGTTCTTCATATCCCTCTTTTTAAGGGAGTGAGTGCACGTTTTTGAATTGATTATTTGTTCATTATATGTGGTCAGCTTCTTATTTTCATATTCTTTCTCCGAAATCACCTTTAACCTTCATCCAAAAAATTCAGGAAGTCCATGCAACTACTTTTATTTTCTAATACGTAATTATAGTCTCTCGAGCTCTTAATCAACAATCACACGAGCCCACCAGGATCCAATTAACATCCTCCAAGCCCATCTAGACTTAGAATCCACGTTATGTTGATTCTACATCAGCTGATTCTGCTTAATTGTTGTTTCTCATCTGTCTAGCTCAGTTGAGTAGATATGTTTGGTCCAACAGATCTTAATCAACTAATCTTTGATTTAGCTGATCTTGAGTTAGTTAATATAGATTCAGCCTATCTTAAGTTATTCGATCTGGATTTAGCCGATCTTAGTTTAGCTGATCATAATTTAGCTGATTGGAAAATACTTGCACTTTGGCCGAGTGGCTCAATACATGATATGACCAACTATTTTTTGTGTTAACACATGCCCCTGCATATTTTAGTTGACGATAATACAAGGAAGCTGAAAGATTTTTTATGTTAGCTGAACTTCTTTCCACATGCTTTTCCAACTTTTGACTAATACGACTTTGCTGCATATGGAAACGTAATCTTCTAAACAACGACGATTGCAGATAGTAGACATACAATGCTAGAATGACACGCTAAATGCCCCCTAGCATTATACAATCCAACTGATCTAGGAAACTCCAACATTATAAAGACCTTGGGTTTGCAGATAGTAGTCTTATGTTGTCGATTTGGCATAGCTAAATGTCCTTTCACTTTCTTTATTCAATTAGTTTGCTCTTTTGTTTCGATTTCTTATGCATAAACTATTTCCATTTATCCTTTGATGTAGGAAATGGTAAGCAAAACACCAAAACCATATTAGAGTGTGGCGATCTTCCTTGTTAGCTTATCTTCTTCCTTTCCATGTTTGTAAGTTTTCTTCTAAGTTCTCCCTTTCTTGAATTTGTGGGAAAAATTAAGATCAAATTATGGAACAATTCTTTTATTTATTAGTGATTCTATGATAGGATCACATCACTAAATCTTTCTATGAAGTCAGCATCCACCTCATCCTTTTGTTGTTTCAAATAAATCAAGTCAGCTGTTGTAACTTCATGCTAAGGTGGAAGCACGTTTCCATATCTTCCCAGTTTTGCACAAAACTAGGAGGCAAAGAAGTATACCAAATGAAGGCTATCCCTGTTAACAACAAAGGAAACAATTGCAGCTTATAGTACTCATTCTAATTAGCCTCTTTACATTGGACAGTAAATTTGCCAATATGTTCCATGGTAGACTTTCCATCTTCTTTTAAGAAAGTCATGAAATCTGGGGTTTAAACCCACTCGGTGATGACACCATTTTGTCTACCCATTCTGGATATTGATTTTTATACATAGGCCTACATGAAGGCCTTAGTTGTACGCCAAAGTGCCTTTGCATAACCTCAGCTATCATGTTGGGATCAATTGGATGAGGGACAACCGGTCTACTCTCAACCATTATCGTCTATACAAAATCTAGTATTAATGTTGGAGTTGGGTCATGTTATATTGTTGGCATTGTTGCCCCTTGAAGCGACATTTTTTTCCAAGTGCATCCATGGAAGTAAATCTATAGCTGAAATAGATTATATTGTTTTGGATTGTAGAGAGCTTCCTAGTCTTATGACAAACACTAGAGTAACAAGCATTAGGAGAGAAAAAAATGCTACTGTGTGCACATGGTTTAGTAGGTGTAGCAAAGAATGTAGGAACTAGAATTTGGATAGGAATTGTCCCTGATCAACTTTACTCTACCTATTGTAAGGAGCTGTTTTTAATTTAATGAGAATCAGACTTCTTGTGGAAAAAAAAAAGTCAGAAGTTAATATTATGTTGGAAATGACAAACTGAAAGCTAATTTGCTGCAAGAAGATTAATATTTATTAGAATGTTGCCCACATAAATGAAACACTAAGATTAGGTGAGTACCAAAACCTGTAAAGTTTGTTGCATATCTTTCTATATTTTTCTTCTGCTTAATTGAGCAAAGTGGTATCCGAATGTCTCCACGTAAAACTCACCTTCTAGGTGTGATTGAGGTTGTAGATCCCAAGGTGTTGCAACTCGAATTTGTCCCAAGTTATTTTGGACTGAATTCCCAAAATAAAATGCTGTAAAAGAAGGAAACAAATGTTTAGGGGAAAAAACAATTATACGTTACATATGATCATTTTGACTGAAATTAGGCTAAGCCATATCATTAATAATCAAGTGGAAAATACATGTTGGAATCTCAATGAAAGTATGGGAGCTTGCTAAAGATGTGGCCACCCCTGCCAAAGCATGAGCATCCTCATTGGCTTGTCTCTTAGTAAACTTAACACGAGAGTTTAGAAAATGAGAGGAAATAATACGCCTACAATCTAGAAGAATAGCGTCAGTGCAAGAGACATCTTCCCTCGGGAGTTGAATTTATCCTCTACTATTTTAGAGTCCATTTCAAAATCCACACTATCCAAACGAAGATCTCTAATCCACTCAACTGCGGCTAACAAACCAAGAGCTTCACCCTCCTTCAACATGAGGCGACAATGATCAGCAACTATGTGTTCGGCTTGCCCAAATGTTGTAGCAAACAGTAGCCCATAAAGCTTGCTGGTCAGCGCTAAAGTCTTACAACAATTCAAAACATGCCTCCCTAAAGCCCATTGCCGGTAGAGTGCAGAGCACAATTGTGTCCCACAAGCCCACGCCCTACCAAATCTTTGTTGTAGCTAATGCTGAATTGCGATCGAACGAACTAGGAAGAACATGCAAAATAATAACTCGTGACAAAAAAACCTGAGGCGTGAGACTGCCCTTAAGGATTTATCTGTTTACTGCATGCAAACCCCCCTAGGGTACAATAGGAACTGGAATGTTGAAACCCATGAGAGATGAGGAGTGTATTCGAAATTAATTAAATTCAAAATCCACCCAATTATAGGTATTTAATAAATCCGAAATATAGCTGTTAGCGGGAGATAGTGAATCAAGTCGTGGTCTAAAAATCAGGATCAAATAAAAAGGAACGCAAGTCCTTATCGTGCGTGCAGGGGGGGAAATCGAAAGATTTGCACTAAAACCATCCACTTTGTGTCAGGCTCATGTGTGCGAGGCCCATCTCTTTCCCTAGCCACTTTTACCACCTCATATAACATGATGGCTTATAAACACTTTGACTCTTTGAGAACCATCCTATGTGGGACTTCCCCACTTTTGAAATATAACAAAAAAACACAACAATCTTCATGTTGTTAGGACATCTAAGTAATAGGTGCAAAGTATCTTCGCTGCTACCATCGCACAAAACACATGTGATTGGACACTCAACACCCTTATCCTGCAACCTAGATCATGTAGGCAAGCAGTCTCTACAAGCTCTCCATAAGAAATTCTTCACCTTGGGAGGGGCTTTGATTTTCCACAAAGAACTCCAATTCCCAGGAATTTTAAGATGATCTGTATCCAACACATGGCAAACGATTTTCCATGACTGAGTTGAATAATGGCACCATTTGAACACGATGGATGTCAGCAGGCTCCAATATTTGTGACAAAAACTCCTCATTCCAAGCTTTCCTACCTAGTAACATAACATCATGGACCCGATGTTACATATGATCATGAAATTCCTAATCAAGTATACATTGAAAAGATTCAATTTTACCCGCAGTTCCATTAAGCACATGGCTATGGACCAATGCAATGGTGCACATATAGAATTGTAATTGGGGCATGCGTGAGTTTTAAACGGGAATGTGATAAATTAGTGTTTAATGTATGATGTGTGATAGAATGAAAATAGTATTGAAGTAAGTGGTTGGGTGCATGGGCGGAGCCACGATTGGTCCGTTGGGGGGAGAGTTAATTAATGAGATTAAACAAAAGAAAGTGGAAATTTGGTCTAAATAAACAACAAAAGAAAAAGATAGTAATGAGATTAAAAAAAATGGGTTAATAGTTGATAACTTTGCTTGAATTTTAACAGACTGGAAATAACGAATCAATGGACCTGAAAGTCTTCAAAACTAGTGAAATCTTAAAATGGAAGTAGGAGAACTTGCGTTTCATTTTCATTTAATTCTATAATGCCAAACAAAAAGAAGTGGGAAGTAGTTGAAACTTGAAAAAGACAAGAGACATGAGAGAAAGCACTACAAGAAGACCAAACAAGATTGTAATGAACTCACCAATGAAAGTAATGGCTTTGGGAAGGCTTCGTCAAGTGCTTAAACGTTACAGCTTGAACGTTTTTAAATAGGGAGATAGAAGGGAATTAAGGCTCCTTGGAGAGAACGACTAGAGGGATATAGAAGCAGGGAATTAAGGAACCTGTTGTCGCTATGGTTGCTATTCTTCGTTCGTTCTTCTTTTGAAAATGCTTTGGTGCGTGAAAAAATAAATGTGCCAAGAATGTGGCCTCATAGAGTAGAGATTTTTATGTTGTACGTGAAAAAGTCTTTAAGAAAAGGGATAGGTAATCTTTGCACGGTTATTGCATAGGATAAAGATCTTAAAAAATCTTGGGGGCATGAGCCCTTGCAGAGCCCAACATAGCTCCACCCCTGGTTGGGTGTGCCATACAACGTAGGAGCAACAGAGAATTAGAAGTGGTTCGGTTTGGTTTAGAAGGTGTCATCTTAGATTATGTTTGACATGGCAAAATTGTGATTACATGGCATGAGAAGAGATGAGTTGTCGCCGTTAAAATCTGTGGCTCTGTTTTTAACTTTTTATCTGGGAGAAAACATTGGTCCTTTTCCATAGATACTATGTGTTGTTTTCCAATCACTACATGATGACACATGTATTGTTTATTTATATCTATTATAATATATAAAAACAGACTTCCGCACTGGTGTGATGACATCTCAGCTCCTTAACCACCATGTAATTCTATTTGAGTCACGTCACAAATATTTCTACGTGGCATACTTCAGAATTCTTCTACTTTCTGTTTCTTATTCTACCCATACAACACCTATTGCAAATGTGAAAAACAATAAAATTCAAGCATTTAAATACTATAAAAAACTTATAACTTCAATTGAAAACTTAATTGAAAAATCAATTACTCTTTATGTTATTATTTTAATTTGACTCTTCATTCACAAATCATTAATTCCATATTCAATATCATTATTATAATAGATAAATTACTAAAAGTTTGCGATGCGAGTCTACTAACAAATTAACACCCACTTTCAATAAATTAAATTATTATTTTTTGTAAAAAATTGAAATCCGATATATTTTTTTGACAAAAATAAAGATACAATTGATTTGAAACAAATAAAAATCAATATTAAAACTTTCAAAATTTACTTTTTGTTTTTTGTTTTTGTATATACATTTTACTTCATATCTTGGTGTGCGAAATTTGAAAATACAACCACACTTCTTAAGTTGCTGTCACATATATTGAAAACTAAAAAAATCTTATTTTAACACAACAATTTTAGCGGTGATTCTGACCTAAGAGTGCATACAACACCATCAAATGAAGTCAAAAAAACAAGAGTGCATACAACATCATCACAGGAAGATTTAGATATGAAATGCAATAAAGGAAAAAAGTCATCCAAATAAATACAAGAGATAACATCCTCTAATGAAGAAACAATTTTCATTCAAAGCTGAAAGAGAAAAACCACAACCCAAGAAAAGAAATGAGCAACAATGGTAAAAGCATAAAAAAAAGTGCAAAAAAACCTAAACAGTATATTTAACAAAAAATGATTTCCCTCATTTTATATTTCACATATTTGAAATGCTTATATTCAGCAACTCTATGCATATTTAAAATATGTTATCTCTTTATTTTTTCTTAAAATGATATTTTCAATTCAAATATTACACTTCAATAGATAAATATTACCAAATAATTATATTTATAATGCATAATATATCACTTACAAATCTGACAAAAAAAAATAGCGTCCGAGCAACTCGCGGGTCAGAATCTAGTTATCCATTATTTTTCAGTTTTTTTTTAAATGTTCAGGTGTCATGTTATAATTGAAAAACAGCATCAACATCACTCATAGAACAATATCTAAATTTTCTCCTTTTATATATTATAAATAGAATAGAAAGAGACGAGTTGTCACAGTTAAAATTTGTAACATTATAAATAGATGAGTGGCTGAGATTTAAAATTTCCTCTTTCTTTTTATTTTGTGTGTTTTTGTCATGCTTACAGAAATTACATCAGGACAACTAAATATTTTTTTTCTCTTGCAGTAAATAAACATTGATTGTTAATAATAATAATAATAATAATAATAATAATAATAATAATAATAATAATACGGACCAAAATATAAAGAGAATTCAAACTAGCTTTAGCAGTTTATTTTAACTTTATGGTTAAAGTAATGTTTTAGCCCTTATATATAATATCGATTCTTACTTTGGTCCCTATACTTAAAAAATTATTAAAACAGTCCATACACGTGACAACCGTTACCTATTTGGTCCCTGCCGTCCAAACCACGTTTCTAACTGTTACCCATTTGGTCCCTATACGTGACATAAATTCTTAATTTGGTCCTTATATGAATTTTTTTTTATTAAAACAGTCCTTATAAGAAACAGCGACTAAAAGCTTATTAATATAGTACCTATACGAAAAATAAACTATTAAAACAGTCTCTGTACGAAAAATAAACTATTAAAACAGTCTCTATACGAAAAAATAAACTATTAAAATAGTCCCTATTAAATGTCTTATATGTTTATTTGTGGATTAAATATGTCTTATAAGTACCTAACACATGGGTAAGTGTCACATTAGGGACCGTATTTGGATTGTAACATGGCCAGATTTTAGTCATTTTTTTGTTACGAGGACTGTTTTAATAGTTATTTTTATATAGGGACTATATTAATAGTTTTTTTTATAGGGACTATTTTAATAGTTTGTTTTTTATATAGGGATCAAATTAAGAATTTATGTCACGTATAAGGACGGTTAATAATTGTTTTTAAACAACTAACGCCGTTAAAAACAATGTTAGACGACAGGGACTAAATTAAGAATTTATACATATATAGAAACTATTTTAATAATTTTTAAGTATAAAAACCAAATTAAGAATCGATGTAATGGATTGGAGTAAAGAATTACTTTAGCCTAACTTTATTTGTTCTACACATCTGTACTCAGCGATTGGTTGACATTCGATATCCGTTTTCTTCCCTTCACAGTTTATCCAAGCAAGAACAGACAGGATATTTTCCAATGGAAGCAACCCAATCAATGATGCAAGTAGTGCTGAATTTCTGCTACCATTTCCCTTATCCTTCCTTCACAGTCATAGGCTGACTCTGCCATATATGGCTTCTCTACCTTCTGTTGCCGTCACTGCAAATCTTAAGCTCCACCCACAATTCCGAAAATACCCCCCAAGCTCCTTTCCCGTAGATAAGGTACTCCCTCTTTCAGTAAATCTGTTTCATTTCTCACAACAACAAACACTAATCTTTTGTTTTGGGCCTAAGTCTCTTACCTTTAAATCCACTTTATCCTTTTTTTGGGTTCAATATCCACTTATATTTTAGTCTATCAATTAATTGTGTAGCCATTTTTCTATTAATTACATAAATTACATAAACAACTACTTTTAACTCTATTATATTAATATCTTCCACTTAATTCAATATTAACCTGCAGCTTATGCTTTCAGGGTCAAAGCATTTCTTTACAGAAAAGCCAAATATTCACGCACTTGGAACCCAGCAGGTACCTTAATTTTCGGAAAGCACTTTCATTTGCAAAAGAGGGGACAGAGGAAGTGGACTCATCTTTCTACATTCCCTTATTGCAACAATGCTTAGACAGTTGCTCCTTTTCGTGTACACAAATCATTCACGGCCACATCGTGAAAACGGGTAGCCACGAAAACCTTTTTTTAATGACATTTCTGGTCAAAGTTTATGCAAAATGTGGTAACATGGAGGAAGCTCGCAAAGCCTTTAACCACATGCATGAAAGAAACGTTGTCGTTTGGACCAATTTAATGGGGGGTTATGTGCAAAACTCGCAGCCAAAACATGCCATCCATGTGTTTGAAGAAATGTTGCATTCAGGGAGTTACCCTTCTGTTTACACTTTTGCTATAGCCCTTAATGCTTGTACATCACTGCACTCTTTGAAGTTAGGGGAACAGTTACATGCTTACATAATTAAATACCATGCTGATTTTGACACAAGTGTTGGCAATGCACTTTGTAGTTTATACTCAAAATGTGGAAAATTGGAATTTGGTTTAAAAGCATTTAGGAGAATCAAAGAAAAGAATGTTATTTCATGGACTGCGGCTATTTCTGCTTGTGGGGACAATGGTGAAGCTATGAGGGGTTTGAGGGTTTTTGTTGAGATGTTTTCAGAGGATATGCAGGTGCAGCCTAATGAGTACACTTTAACTAGTGTCTTGAGTCAGTGTTGTGAGGTTGTGTCCTTAAAACTTGGGACTCAGGTTCATTCGTTGTGTATTAAACTCGGTTACGAATCGAACCTACGCGTTAGGAATTGTTTGTTGTATTTGTACATCAAATGTGGTTGTATTGGTGAGGCTCAACTGTTGTTTAATGGAATGGATGATATCAGTTTGGTTACATGGAATGCGATGATTGCTGGAATTGCACAAATGATGGAACATGCAAAGGATAATCTTTCTGCATACCAAAGTGGAAGTGAAGCACTCAACCTTTTCTCTAAATTGAATAACTCAGGCATGAAGCCTGATCCATTTACCTTCTCAAGTGTCTTGAGTGTGTGCAGTAGAATGATGGCTTTAGAAAAGGGGGAACAAGTTCATGCTCAGATTATTAAAACTGGGTTTTTGTCAGAAGTGGTTGTAGGTACTTCTTTAATTAATATGTATAATAAATGTGGAAGCATTGAGAGGGCGAGTAAAGCATTTGTTGAAATGTCTATTAGAACAATGATATCATGGACTTCCATGATTACTGGTTTTGCACAGCATGGTTGGTCACAGCAAGCATTGGATCTTTTTGATGATATGAAATTAGTTGGAGTTAGACCAAACCAGATTACCTTTGTTGGTGTTTTATCAGCATGTGGTAGTGCTGGTATGGTCAATGAAGCATTCATTTACTTTGAGATTATGCAGAAGGAGTATAAAATTAAACCTGTGATGGATCATTATGCTTGCTTGATTGATATGTTAGTGAGGCTCGGTCGGCTGGAGGAAGCTTTTGATTTTATAAAGAAAATGGATTATGAGGCTAGTGAGTTCATTTGGTCAAACTTGATTGCTGGTTGTCTAAGCCAAGGGAATATGGAATTGGGGTGTTATTCTGCTGAACAGTTACTGAGTCTCAAACCAAAAGATACTGAGACATATGTGGTGTTGTTGAATATGTACCTCTCAGCTGGAAAATTTGAAGATGTTTTTAGGGTGAAGAATATAATGAAAGAAGAGAAAGTTGGAAAAGTAAGGGATTGGAGCTGGATTAGCATCAAAGACAGACTGTATTCATTTGAAACCAATGACAAGGCACACTCACAGAGTTCACTAGTGTGTAAGTCATTGGAGGATTTACTTGTCAAAGCTAAGAATGTCGGATATGAGATGTTAGAAAATATGGAAATAGGTGACTTAAAGGAGGAGGAAAAGACATCTTCCCCTACCATTTATCACAGTGAGAAGCTGGCCATTACATTTGGGTTGGAAAACTTGCCAAATTCTTCACCAGTAAGAGTTGTCAAGAATACCTTAATGTGCAGGGATTGCCATAATTTTATTAGATGCGTCTCAACACTGACTAGAAGGGAAATTATCGTTAAAGATAGTAAACGGGTACATAAATTTGTCAATGGACAATGCTCGTGTGGAAATTTTGGTGGTTCTCTCCTGGTATAAACCGGATATCTTGCGCACAACTATAGAGACTAATCTCTCAAACTGGGTAGGACCACGAGCGGTAAAGCTCTCCCTCGAGAGCTTTAATGTTGGTGCATCCTCAAGCTCGGATTCGTGCTGGAGACCTTGGTTTTCTCTGATATCCTCTAAGGAGAGGCTAAAAGTCATAAGTTACCAATAGCAGACCATTAAAAGCTGATACATTTTTTACACCTTTCTACATTTACTGATAACATGTACGTTTCTCTATATTGACAAGTTTAAAATTGTTATAGGAAGTTAACTTTTAAATTTTGATTGTAAGTTCCCAAAAGATTTTATAGCGTGTATTACCAGGTGACTCATAAAAAAGTTTACATACAATAAATAATGTACAAATGGCTTGCCCATCAAAAGTAGTAAAAATTCAAGTGTAAATTTTGATTGGAAGTTTACTAGCAATTTACTTTCGAGTAAATTGTATTCATTCGCTTTTCATTTTCTCCTAGTATTAGTGATGCAGCACCGAAAAGAAATCACAAGTACTAACATAACTCATGCACTTCAATATACTGCAATGGTAATGATAACCTGTAAACTATTCATACAACTCAATCAACACTTGCACTGTTTCTGACTGTAAGAACTGGGTACATTGTAACGGTAGGACCAAAGAGACATAAAAAGATTTACAAACACCAAACTTGCTATATTTGTCTTTACAGTTTACTAGCGGGTTTGGAACCACAGTAGAAACCTTATAAAAACCTTATAAACGCATGACCATCTTAAACCTCCAGGTGCTAGCTTCTGCGGTGAAGCACTCCCACCGCAATTTCGAACATAGGATACACCTTCCTTTTTCTCTTTCGGATTTGAATCTGGTCTTATATAGGGATAAAAAGGCCTGGTTGGCAATAGATATTAGATATAGATACTAAAGAGGTGGGTTAGCCGAGCTGGCTTTTTAACCTTTTATATATGCAGGGCTCAGGTGTTTTACACTTCCTCATAAATACATATCTTCCACAACTATATTTTTTTTATCTCCTTTTCTTTTCAATCAGAACAGAAGGCACCACAGGTGCTATGAAACTACTGCCTTTTGCATCTAGTCTTGGAGGTCTTTAATTTGCTTGTTTCATGAGGCGGTTTCCAGATGATATCCTCAAGATTGCTAGAAAAATTCTTGTAAAACTGCAACACGGAAGAGCTATTTTTTTGTCATAAACTTGCATACAAGAAATTGACGGGAGGAAAGGTGAGGTCATACCAACCCAGTGTTATCGACTGCGGATGACGGACCATAGTGGAAGGCGAAAAATATGTTATTTTAGGCCGCTATTTCCGCCATAAAACGCCATGGCGCCGCCATCCTTTACAAATTGGCCATAGTAGTTGGCAAATAATCCGCCGTGGCGCCGCCATGGCCGCTAATTGATAACACGACACCAACCGTAAAAGCAGCTCTTAAAAACTGACCTTGAGATATTCACCTGCATCTCCAGCTGCTTTCTGAATGTCCACCATGAAAAATGTTGGAGCGACTTCAAATACCTTTCCAAACAAAGGAAAAAAGAGATCAATAAATGAAATTATTAGCCAAAATGTTTAGGGACTGTTGAAAGTCTAGTAGCGAGATATCAACTTACTTCCAGCATAACTGAGAAGTAAGAAGTCTTATTTGCTGAAATACCCTCTATTCTCATCTGAAAATTTAGACCCAGATCACTTCAGCTTAATAAAAATAAGAAATTACGGCAAGCTTGATCCTCAGAAGAATTAAAAGCAGATGCTATGTATTTAGGTTGATTTTTCAGGATAGATAAGTGAAAAATGATACAAAATAGTCCAGAACAACAAAGGTGGAAGGCTACAAACCTTATAGTTGCGAATATGTGTCTTAAATCCCATTGACTGTGCCACTACTTCCATACTTGATAAAACCACCTTCGCCGGCTTTTGAGCGATGAAGCGCGTTTGGTACTTCGTAGTGTCCTTAAGATAATGACAGAATATCGGAGTGCAACGATGCATTTTGTCATAGCAAGCCATGTAACTTGGTCAGCATTACAATTAAGATATTACATGGGCAGTTATTTGACTATTTGCACACATGATTATTGAGTCATAAAATCACAAACAAACAACAATGTGATAATCAAATACCTGTCCGCGATCAAATAGTGATGCAAGGTTTAAGCCTTGAGATAAAATTATCATGTCGAATGCATTAAGAATTAGAGGACCCGTGTCCTCAATCTCACATTGCTGATCAGCCCTCTGATCCTTCAGTGACAGAATAATCAATATGTCAACATAACTGAGAGATAATTTTCTTATGAATGCACTAGGAAACCGCAGCCCTCTTCCGGAATTGAAGGGGCGTAAAAAGTTAAGAAAACTGTGGTGATAGCTTTTGCACTCATATCAGTCCCTTTCAATTAACATCTCCTTGATCGCCATTGATTTTTGGAGCTTAGAGTACACCAGAGTTTTGAATGCCATTAATTGTTTTACTTTTAAGACACAGTACAACTTAAAATATCCTTCACTTATATTGTTATTTTGTACCCTTGAACTACTCTAAACCAATTTTAAGGTAGATAGGAGGACAGGTCATTCACAATGTATTAAATCCATTCAAATGAAATGAAGCTGATTAATTAGGTACGCTTGGAAACATTGAGAAGGATTAGCTAAAATGCCAAAATTTCCTATAAAATTCAACTTGACTTAATGCAGAAGCAGAATTAAAAAATAAACAGACCTCATCATTGTCAAATGCAGCATTTACATCATCCAGATTTACATCTTCATACTCAAGAACATGGACAGGAACATAGCCTTTTTGAAACCACTCATCATTTCTAATCTGCTCAATGGTTATACGCTGAACATGCACACACAACACACACAGATGAGAACGGGAAAGAGACTTAAGTATTGCAATAAAAGGAAGAATATATTAAATTCAATAGAATGTTAATATTAATACATTATAGTGTTCATGTAAACTAAAACAAGCCCCACAACAGAATATGGAATAAAAATCTTTATAATCATAATTAAATAAGGAAACAAATCATGATATATAAGGAAATATTGAAACTAATCTTAAGAGTTAATCCAGAATATTCTAAAGATAAGATCATGATATTGTAAGATATCTTTCATATGATCTAATAGACAACAAACAATAAAAACATCCGTATTCCTGCCAGTGAAAGAAATTTGACTTTGTGTGAATGATTTGATATCCAAATGACCCATGCAAACAATAGAAAAGCCACCAATATTGGTAGGTCTGATCAATTAATTTTTTCATTACAGTTTTTTTTTTTTTTTTTTAAAAAGTCATATAGTTCATAATTAAGATTGACAACTACATATCATGACACTCTTAGGCTTTCTTTGTCATGCAACATGAATCATATAAAAAACCCAATTCATTTTGTGCTTCTGTGCTCAAAGGCTGTCTCAAATCTCTTTAGACATTAAGGAAAAAATATTGTTCTGCAAAGCAAACTCTTACTTGTTCAGGATTTGGGTCCAAAATTCTATGTATCAAAGATTTTGCTCCCACGGGAAACCAAGGAGGGCATGAAAACTCTGCTTTATCAATCTGCAAGGGGGTAAGAAAAAGTTCAACAGCATTAATAATAATCTGAATTTTCTTTTGAACAAAACATCTTGATAAAAAGAAACTATTAGACAAAGGAGCATCTCCTGAGTCCTGAGCCTTTTGACACCCAAAAAAAAAAAAAAGGTTATCACAAGAACTTGTAGGAACAGCAGTCAGCACCTCTTATATAAAGCAAGAGACATTATACTCTGTTACTATATGCAAGATAAATAATTAAAGAAATATTCACAACTGGGGACCGCATCTACTATACAGTAAAATACATATTTGACATGTCTAAATCCATGCCTTACTGTATAACGTAGTTAGATCAAGCTCATCAAAGGGAAGATATCCAGCCAGCAGAACATAGAGGATAATCCCACAGGACCAAACATCTGCTGGAGCACCATTATAACCCTTGTGACTGAGCACCTGAGATCACAAAGATAAATGTCAAATGCGGAAGCGAGAGTACAAGAACAGTAAGTAGCTGAAGTTGACATAAAATCTTATTAAGAAAGCAGTAAGCTACCCATGTATTACCTCAGGAGCTACATAATTCGGAGTCCCACAAGTTGTCCGAAGCATACTAACCCCCTAATGAAAATTTTCACAAATTAATATCATTTGTCTAGTATTAAAACTTTTTATATCATTTCATCTACATGAATTAAAGTCAAATTTAAGAATTTTTTGTTAACAGTCTCACCTGTTCTGGCAATGCACTCAAACCAAAATCTGAAATTTTCATATTTCCTTGTGAATCAAGTAAAAGGTTTTCAGGCTACAGAAGGAAAATCAAAACAGTTAGAAGAAATAATGATAAGGATGAAGACAGCATTTCAGTTCCCAGTCAATGCAAACCTTTAAATCTCTATGATAAACTCCCTTACTGTGGCAATAATCTACACCATCAATAAGCTGTTGGAAGTATCTTCTGGATTCAGCTTCACTAAGACGCCCGTGGTGTACCTGCACCATTATTGTCTTCATCATAACATCTTCAACACCAAGTGAAGTATTGATAAAAATCATGACAGAAGCTTAGAAAAGAGCATTGATCCATCTTGAGCTACTCACAATTTTATCAAACAATTCACCACCTGTGATGAACTCCAATATGATATAAATCTTAGTACGGCTTGCCAGAACCTGAAGAAAATCATATATTAAAACAGAATGAAGCACTTGGGAACGGTGACAGACAACCAACAACAGAGAAACATCATAATGGCTTATCAGAGCAAATATTGAGTCATTGTGGCTCTTCTCCTAAAACACTTTCAAGGATAATAATAAAATAAAAATAAGAGAAAGGGAAAATTTCAAACCAAGTCAAATTCTAAAAAGATTTCTCTAATATTGTTCCTCTCTCCAAACAGTTAAAGAACCGAAAATTTTACAATTTTGGTTTTACTTTACTAACCTCAAAAAACTTCAAAAACTTACTTGATAACCTCATTTCACAATTCACATGTAATCATCATGACTTCAAGAACAAGAAATTATTTTCAAAACAGAAGCCAACGAACGGCAGCTTAATGACCGTCGGCAAAGGAGAAAAGAAGAAGATAAACAGTCAAGGAAATATCACATGCCTCATGAAGACGAACAACATATGGATGCCTGACTAGCTTCATAATAGAAATCTCCCTCTTGATCTGCATTAAATTGAAAAAATAAATAAAAATCAAGGACAATATGAAAATAGAAACCATAACAATCACAAATATAAGCATCAAACCTCTTGTGTATTTTAAAAAGGAAGAAATCCAAGCTGAAATAAATGTCTTAAAGTCCACTCACTCACTGGGATGCCATTCCAATCAAAGCATTTACCAACACTCAGAATTAAAGAGATTAACGTTCACAATTCATGAATTCATCCTAATAATAATATTAAAATCCACACAGAAACTCCCTATAACCATGTTCACCAGTCACGGCGACTTATTATTATGAGTAACTAGAAAGTATAAACTAGAAAGTGAAGCAGCGAAGACAGTCTTGACTATGTGTTAGGTGAGTATTTAATTAACGTGATTTTAAATAGAATTTCTTTTGTAAAATTGATTTGGTTATAATTGTGCCTGAAGTAAAATAATTTGTGTTTAGATGTTTTTACAGCAATGCAAAACATAGTGTAAACTTTTAAAATATTACCTTAAATGGAAAAGGAAAAAAAAAACTACTTTTTATCATTTTTAGTATACAGAGATTAACTGACACTGACCAAAGAAAAGTATTTTCCCTGAAATCATGTTCCACGGAGCTCAATTCTTCTGATACTCTAAACCCTAAAACCAAACACAAACTCAAACTGTGTTTTGCTAAGGTTGTGCCTATCATCTGCGCTATAGGCTTATGCCAACAACACATGAAAAAAGAATTAAAAAATTAAGAAACAAAATATAAGAGCCAATTGAATGAAATAGATCGTGCTGTGTATGAGAAAAGAGGGAAAAGAGAGTACCTGATCGGCCATTTTATGCTTAATGATGGTGCTACGATCGAGCACTTTCATGGCGACGCTCTCGCCAGTTTCTGTGTTCTGAGCGAACTTGACCTTCGCGAAGGTTCCCTCTCCAATGGTTCTCCCAATTTCATACTTACCTACTTTCCTCAACACCATGCTTTGCTTTTCTTATCCTCTTTGCTTTTCTCTGTTCGTTTCTTCTCCCAATCAGATGTGCTTTACCAACAAGCTTCTCACTTTTCCAGCGATTAATGACTTAATTAATGAATTAATTAATTAGATTATCTTTCGGATGGTGGTGGTGAGGGATGCAATGAAATTGCGACAGGAAGGAGGAGCAGCTGGGACTAGGAGTGGGAAAGCGAAGTTGATTGGCAAGTGTGAAAATAATGACTAAAAAGGTAAACTCGAAATCTTCTATTTGAAAATTGAAACTTGAACATTGGAATGAAGAGTTGTAAATTTGGTAAATGTCTTAATTTTGTTTGTCCGGACCTTTTTTTTTTTTTTTTTTTGGGTGCAATATTTTGTCCGGAATTTGGAGCAGCGGAAAAGCCGGCTTTTAATCAATTGGAAGGAAGAGTAAAGTTGCCAAGCTTATCCAAAAATGCCAAGTTTATCCAAAAATAATAGTACATCTTTGAATTCACTTTCATGAGTGGTATAAGTGGCTTCATACACGTAAAATTGATTTTGACAATTTTTAAATGTTTCGTTAGTAGAATTTATTTTGCTTTTAGGATGAATTCTGGTTTGAAGCTGAGATGTGGAGTTTTTTTCACAAAATATATTTTTTAATCTCAAATTTATTTTTTAACTTATTAATACTAGTGTATTTATCCGTGTTCACGCGGGTTAACTATATGAATTGTAATTGTATCTAACGTGTAAGAATAAATTTGAAGTTTTTTTTTAAAAAATTATTAGCAGATTTAAATTTTCCACAAACTATTATATAGATAATTCATTAGGAAGTAAATAATATATGTATTTATACAAATACTTCAATTTTTTTTGAAATATAACAAATAAAATAAAAAATATCGGTTCTATTTTTGTTTATGATTAGAGATAGTTTTTCAACTATGAGTTTCAACAAAAATATAAAGCACACAATTGAATTATTTATGTAAATTACTGTAAGATAAATTCAAAATAAATTACATGAAAAAGAGATATCAATCATCTCTGCTGGATAACAAATTAATCCTAGAATAAATTCTGATTTTTTTTCGTGTATAATATTGCAGCTTAAAGAAGGAAAAATAAAAATACATATTGATTTAATATTTATTATACTTATACATAAACAATGACGTGAATGTTGCAATGCTGAAAATTTTTTAATTTTAATATTATGTAAGAAATAAAATATACAAATTATGAAAAAAGATAAAAATTAAATTTAAATTATATAGTTATGATTTTTAAATTAAATATTATGATGTGCATAGTAAAATTTTACAAAATTAAATGTAACTAAATTTTTATGGTAAAATAATGTTGAATAGTATTTGTCAAAAAATAATGATATATAATTTCTGATAATTGATATAATTAATAAATAAAAATGGATAAGTTATTTAAGAGAATATATTAATGATTTACATTGCGAAATTATTGTTTGACATGGTGTAATGATAGTTGCTATATTTAAAAAAATAACTACAAAATAAAAAAAATTGAAATTAATTTGGCAAAAAAATTAATGATTCTCATGTTGTCACATGCCTTAGATAATATTTTGATTTAATGACAAATATTCAGACATGAGAATTAATTGATTGATATGTTTTAATTTATTACATTTTGAATATGAATTTGATTTAATTCAAATTTGATTGAATGATAAAAATCTAGATATGAGCATTAATTGATTGATATGCCTTAATTAATGAAATATCATGAATTAAAAAATAAAAAATAAAATATTTTGTATTTTGGAAGGAAAAAAATAAATGTAGAGCTGTCATGTAGCACTAGTCTACGTGACAAAACTCTGTTTTATATAATACTAGTATGTAGACTCTTGCCATGCACTGGGTACAATATTATATTAATAATAATATAACATTTCAAAATAATAATAATAATTATTATAATAATAATAATAATAATAATAATAATATAACATCACTAATCGATATTATGGGTAAATAATAGTTAATTATAGTCCGGAATATTGTTTTAGTATCGATCACATAATTTAAATATTAGGTGTTATCTGCATGGATTTGGCGTCAAACTGATTATTATAAGATAAGAAGATATGACTCAAAACAACAAATTACTTCGGTAACTGACTATTATTTAAAGAATTTCATTTATATGCACTGCCAGGGCAAACTTATTTTACACATGCATCCAATGGTGTGTTGCCACATGATATAATGAGTATGACAAATCATGCGTTTTTAAACTCATTAAATGATGTGGCATCATCTCATTGGATAGATGTGTAAATTTTTTTTATACCGACAGTGCAAATAAATTAAACTCTTATTTAAATATTTTATAATTTTCTTAGGTTTTCTGTGTGTGTATGATGTGATATTGTCATGCATGAGTACAAAAACAATTGCCATGCAATGAAGGAGTTGGCTTAGTGGTTGAGCCAAGGGACATGAAGGAGTTGCAAGTAGGAGGTGCAGGGCTCAGATCTTTGCCACTAACAAAATCCCTCTCCCCTCTAACAAACTAATTACTAACATTTGCCTATCAAAAAAAATTGCCATGCAATGGAATTAAAATATGAGAATATCTTAATTAAATTTGCTATTAATTTTAAAAAATAGTTAATTTATATATATATATATAAAAGAAGGTTGTCTAGGGGAAATATTAGTAATTTTCTTTGTCCATTTATGGGTTAATTTGTAATCTTACAATCTAATTAATAGTTTTAGAATAAAAGAAATAGACTAATTTTTAATTAGTGTCTTTAATTTTTTTTATTGCATTAAATTATTTTAACTAATTTATGTAATAAGTGTTTCAATTAATTTATGAATTAATGGTTTTAAAGGAAAAAAAATCATAAATGATTATGTAAAAAAACCTTATGTACCATTCCAATTCCCCTAAGCCTAATAATTAGAGATCCTAAATGAAAAAAGGATTTAATCCCTAAGGATTAAATAGGGTTTATAACCTTTAATTTATTAAGTTAAAACAAATTTGAATCTTAGGGGGTAAAATAGTAAATTTACCCTATGATTTAGGAAAGGTGAGACTAATTACTCTTGTGTAATTAGAATTGAGTTTGTTGGCCTAAGAGTAAATTATGAGATGTAGTATGAGTTTGTTGGCCTATTTTTAATAAATCATGGCATAGGTCTCACCGTACACCTCACTTATCCTCACCCCAACCTAGCACCCTCTCTCATCTCCTCATTTTACTCCCTCCTGCGTCGTTGTCTTTTTTTCCCTCTTTTTGATCCTCTTCTATCCTTTTCTCAAAAGCCAAAAATTCTGAATTGTCTGTACCTTTTTTCCTGAAATATTCTTTCAAATATTGGGATATATCATCGAAAAGATCACAAAAAAAGAGCGAGGATTTTTTGATTTTGTCCAAAAAAAGGGGGGAATGGGCATTGCTTTGAAATAGTTTCCAAGTCACTGTTTTACGCCTTTGAGCGCGCATAGATCCCCTGATTAATTCTCGGTTAAAATCGGGTTCGCGTGAATAATTTAGTAAAGCCAATTCTTGATTTGGTTCAATCGTATCATCAATAGTACTAGTATGATTATCCTCATTGTCATCAGTATTATATATACTCATAGTATTCAAACCTTCATTATAATTCTCTGTTTTACTATTAAAAATACTATACGGTCGGCTTTTCTGCAACGAATTTGAGCTTCAACAGAGAAGAAAAGAAGAGAAATAAGAAAAAGAAAGAAATGAAAGAAAGAAGAGAGAAGATGAGGGAGGCCGAGGAAGAAGGAAGAAAGGGGAGCCACGACGGCTCCGGCGTCCCTGACGCGGCTGCTGCGAGGAGGGAGGTGGCAGCGGCCACCGTGAGCAGAGAGAGAAGGGCGAGGCCGAGAGAGAGAAGGGGAAATCGAGGGAGAGAAAGAGAGCTCCATGGAGAAGAAGAAAAGGGAAAAATGGAATAGGAAGAAGGAGGTTCTACCTCCATTGGAACCTAAGGAAGAAGAATCAAGGACCCTCAACTAACCTCTTCATCTCCATCAACCTTCAAACCTAGGGTTTTCTCTCTAACAATCAAAGTGGGTTCTCTTTAGGGATTATTCTCATTTAGAGGTTGGAAACCTTGAAAAACTCATTATTAGGTTGATTATGTTTATTGCATGTTTGATTGTGTAACTTATGGTATTGAAGCACTTTATTGTTGATTTTGTGGGACTGTTCATGAGAGTCTCTTTGATAAGAAGTGTGGGTGGTTTAAGTTTTGTAATTGGATTTATGAGCAATCTTAGGTTATTGGATCCTTTGTTGGTTTGAATGTGACATCCTTGATGAATTTTGATGTTTTGGGATGATTGAAATAATTCCCGTTTATGTTGCCTTGGGTTTGTTTGTGTGCCCTTGTGGTGTTTGTTATATGTCCTCAAAGAGTATTCTTGAAAATTTGGTAAATAGGAACCATGAGCAAATTCAAAGGCTCATGGACATTGGTTTATAAATTTAAGAATGTTTGGATTTAAGTGGGTTGTGATTAGTGCTGGTGCTCTTGTTTGGTTGAAGGGTTGTGATTTGTGTCGGTGCTCATGTTTGATTTACAATGAATAATTGACTAGTAAAATGTTATATTTGGGTATAATTGCCTTATAGATTTGGCTCATTACCTAGAGGGTTTCAATCCTCATTGTTAAGTATTGCAAAGTGAGTTGAATCTATTTTAAGTAATGTTTTAAAATTAAAAATGTGATGGATTCTCTTACAATTAAATGCTAATTATTTGACATAGTTGGTTATTTTTTGATAACTGTCATTCATGAACGGTATGTAATGGGACGGGATTAAGGGAACTCACTGATATTTTTATATCTCACCCCTTTACTTTTGTTTATTACAGATGACAGGTACACCAATCACGGAGTATGTCCTTCAGTGGTTATACCAGATCACGAGTCTTTGTTTTATGTGTCCAATTACGTTAGAGTGACATAAGGAAATAAATTGCATAAATCTGATTAGCTTTTATTTTTCCATTTAGTCTAAAGGGTTGTATTTATATTTAAAATAATTTCCGCTTTCCAACTCTGATTTAGGTTTGCCAATTTTAGTGTATTGGGATGTTGTTCTTAATAAGGTCCTCTAGTAGCAAAATTATTTATGCCTCTTATGAATTCAAAAGAAAAATTTTCCGAATTACCTTCAATTCTGGATTAGTTAGTGAATAACTCCTTGATTAGAGTCGGAGCGTTACATCTTATATGATAAAGTTAATTTATTTATATTTATATTATTATATAAACCTAATGTTTATTTACATTTTTTATTGCATCAAAAAATTTATATTTTCTTACAAAATGTTTGTTTATATTATATGCTATGCCAAAAAAAAATTAAATTTTTCTAAACATTATTTTACTTTAATATAACAATTTTTAAAACATTTTTACTTTTTATTTATTTTATTTTTATTTCAAATTCATAAGTAAAAAAAAATTTAAAC
Source organism: Calophaca sinica (assembly GCA_037113605.1). Lineage (NCBI taxonomy): Eukaryota > Viridiplantae > Streptophyta > Magnoliopsida > Fabales > Fabaceae > Calophaca > Calophaca sinica. Next base: position 93,514,748 of record CM073736.1, read on the forward strand.
ATAAAACTGAAGTCCAAGTGTTGGTTGAGATGTAAGTTACACCAATTTCTACAAAAAAATACATATAAATAATAAAATGGTAAAATAAAAATATATTAGTAGTTAAATTTGTTTCATCTTCTATAACGGTTTTTTATTTAATCACTTTTACCATATATAAAGTAAATTATTATCCCTCTTCAGCAATAAAAAAAAGTAAATTATTATAATTCATTACTCTCATAAACAAAATGTAACCAATAGAGTGGGAAAAGAAAAAGGAATTGAAATATTCAGTTATAAAAGGAAGATAATGCATAAGAGAAGGAGAAAAATACTATCACCAATATGAAAGAAATCACACACACACACACACACACATATTTCTGTAAAAAAAAGAAAACATGGAGAACTAAAGTAAATGAGGAATCAGCACAAAAAAACCATTAGACTATCTCCCTCAAACCACTCCTCACCAGCGGCTAACTTCCAGAACCCACCAATGATCATCTCTTTCATCACTTGCCAATCGGAATACTAACCTCTCATGCTAATTTTTCGACATTGAAACCACTGTTACATTATATAAATAGACGAAGAAGTATACAGAGCCCATTTACGATGAGTTTTCAACAAACCACTCAATTTTTTTTTCCGTCAGATGAAAAATAATGGTTAAGAAACATGAAGTTTGACCCAAATACAATACCAAGACATGAGCATGACAGACCACCCAAATTTAAGGTTACTTTTCTTTTTGGTATTGTTCTGTCCCGGTCTTGGGACACGCTATCTGTAACACCCTCTATTTTATTATTATTATTATTATTATTATTATTATTATTATTATTATTATTATTATTATTATTAATCATACCTCCTATATTAATCTCTGATATTATATAAATAGATATGCGAGTAATTATATTATTATGTGAGTATGAGTTCTTGTGTGTTATTATATAATATTGTGTGTGATATGAATAAGTTTTAATATGTTAGTGCGTAATTTATTCATTTAAATATGTATCGTTTTAGTAAGTAGTATATTAGGATGATATATTATTATTATTATTATTATTATTATTATTATTATTAATGTTGAATTTATTAGGAATGATTATGTGAGAGGAGAGAAAAAAAAGTAAGGAAAAGAAAATGATTGGTGATAAGGGGGAAAAAAAGAATAGAATAAAAAAAAGGGAGAAGAAAAGGAATTGTGCAGTCCGTTTCTTTGTTTTTTTTTTTAAATTCCTCTACTTGTTGCACCTTGGTCTTTCATATATACACCCCCTAGGCCTGCACTATTCATCATCTTCTTGATGAATTAAAACACGCCGCAGACACACTCAGAACCAAAAAACAAACGAAACCCTTATTCCTCTTTTCTCTCTCTTCGAGTTCTCACCCCTCAGGACACAGCAGCGCACGAAACTTCACCCTCCCACTCGAAATCGGCCACTGAACGCGTTTTCGACATCAGTTCGGTAAATCGGGGTGTCGTTTCACCAGAAACAGCAGCATCTCCTTCCTTGGGCGTTCTGTTTTTGCCTTCTTCCAGCTACCACGGTCGCCGTTTGGAGAAACGGACCGCATTTTTGGATTCCTCGCGTCGAAATCGTCGGGAACCATTACCTGTTCTCTCATTCTGGTGAGGTTGACATTGGACCCCTCGTAACCCCGTTGTCTCGGTAAGACGTTTTTCGGTCAATCTTTTGGCTTTCTTTTGACTTCGTTTCAGCTTTAAAAATTCCCAAATATTATTTGATATTGATTGTCATTTTTTTTCTAGTCGTATTGCGTCCTTTGCGTGACCATTAATTTTCTCTGTGCTCGTTTGGTGCCTAATTCGGGTGTTGTAGGCAAATCCTCCTTGCTCTCTTAAACACTGCGATTTTTCTCGACCAAAGTAAGGGCTTTTCTCCTACAAGTTAGAGCTGAACGTTGGTAGTTGTTTAAATATGGATAGAAATTTGTGTGGTGTCTTGTTGAAAGGAAAAATTCATATCCTTATGAAATAAAAGTCTATGATGTTTCACTATTTAATTTTTATTTTCGTGTAACCCTCTAAATGAATATGTTGATGATTTTCTTGCTATTTTATTGATTCTATACTCATATGTTGTTGAAAATCGTGGGAGTTATATTTTTAGTGCTAAAGATTTATTCTATATTGTCCATGAAATATGTATTGTGGCTCCGTAATTTTGATAAGGATTGATTCATATAAATATGTTTTGTCTCTTGATGATTTATTATATTTCATTTGATAAGGAAAACGATTTTTGATATATGTAGAGTAACATGGATAGTTGCTAATTCTTGTCATCTTGATTTGATGCAAATCGGTTATGTGATTTATTTATTGTGATTTTAAATAATATGTTTATTGTGGATTATTGAACTTGTTTAATTAATTTGTGATGGATGTGCATTTGTGGTGCTATGGCCTTGAGATGATGAGGTTAGTTCAGGAAGGAAATTTTGATATGTGTGATGTGCATTGTGTTGTGGTAAGATCGTGATAAGATTAGGCTATTTCATAAAAGAAAATTGGATATGTGGTATTTGGATATGACATGTATTGGATTTTCTGGTGAATTACCTCTCATGGCATGAATTGACTTGACTAAATAACATGTATCATGTATAATGGCATGTGTAGGGCCTTCGTGGCGGTGATATGATTTAATTCCCCATTGATATGGGAGGTAGCTATTGTTTTGGACCTTTGTATTTAAGGCATTCGTGGCGGTGATATGCTTTGATTCCCCATTGGTATGGAAGGTAGCTATTATTTTTGGACGACCTTTGTGGTTAAGGCCTTCGTGGCGGTGTTAAATTAAATTCCCCATTGGTATGGGATGACTATATCGTGATCATGAGAGTCTTGCATAAGACATGCATACTAACTCGAATATGTTGAATTCTGTGATGTTGTAAATGTGTATATTTTATTTGTAAGTTAGTATAAAGAAGAAAAAGAAAGACTAGATTCTCTTATATCTTAAAGGTGATTATTTTTAATTTCAAGTTCGTATGTGGATGGGAATATATTTTCTTATTGGTTGTTTGTTGTGGTTATTCTGGCCTTACATATTTTTATTTAAATGTGAAAAAGAAATTATAAATAGTATTTGAGCAATTTTTCCATGCTTTAGCTTATTACAACTTGTCATATGAACTGACCCTTATACTACTTTTTGGTACAAGTGAATTTGAGAAGCCTCAAGCATGATTTATTTGCATTATGGTTGATCGTGACGTCGACGAATAATTGTGGGTACATGGGTGTTAGATACTCTGTGCTACTTTTTGAACGTTAATATTATTTCGCACGAATTGAACTTAGTATTTCCTTATTGCGGACATGGTGTTTTTTCCGCTAAGTAATTGGGATAACTTCAACCTTGGTTATTTTCCCTATAATTTATAATTTCACGATTTTATTACATTTTAGTTGTGTTGTAGAGTAGTTACAGGTACTTATTAATTTAGTTTCACATGATTTAAAATGAAATTAAATTTTTAGTTAAATAAAATTAGTTTAGTGATTAAGTAGGGTCCTTGCTATTAATTAGATTTTTACAATTGGCAATAAAACATTTTCGCGTTTAACGTTTATAAGTTATTAATGGTAACTTTTATTTATAAAAAAAAATAGGCCAATTTTCTTAGAATAGTCGAGTTAATGCCTTGAAAATTCGGGGCGTTACATTTTGGTATCAGAGCTTAGGATGAGTCTTCGGACTTTTTGGTGGGGCGATCTTGTTTGGCATATGCATCTGATTATCTTCTTACATTAATTAATTAAATTCCTGATTCTGAAATGCTTGTTGAAAATTTACTAATTTATTAATTTGGTTTTATTGTGATAATAGCATGCTTGGTTTTCCTTGATTATTGATTGCTAAATTATTAATTTGGTTTTATAGACCCCAGAGTTATGATCAGATCGTGAAAGTTTTTTTTGACCCAATAAAACTGTAGGAATTAAGATGGTTCGTCCTGCAAGTCAACCCGCCTCAGCTGAAGGAAACGAAATGGCAGGAGCAATCCGAGCCATGACTGCTATGGCCGCTGCAATGAACCAACAGGCAGCTGCGGTTGCTCAACAGGCTGTAGCCCAGACTCAGCGTGACATTCTGAGACAACAGAGAGAGGAAGCCGCTATTGCATCCAAAGGCCTGGTGGACTTTCGTCGTCACGACCCACCTAAGTTCAAGGGGGAGCATGACCCAGACAAGGCTGACCTGTGGATGTAGGAGATCGAAAAGATCTTTGACATTCTCCACTGCCCTGAGAATGTGAAAGTAGAGTATGCTACTTATCTACTGTCAGGAGAGGCTGAATATTGGTGGAGAGGCACCAAACAGATGATGGAGGCCAGTCATGAGGAATTGACTTGGGAAACATTCAAGAAGAAGTTTCTAGACAAGTACTTCCCAAAGAGTGCCAGAGCTGAGAAGGAGGCACAATTTCTGAGACTATATCAGGGGAGCCTGACCATTGCTGAGTATGCGGCCAGATTTGAATCACTGGCCAAACACTTTCGCTATTTCCAGAACCAGATGGACGAGGAGTACATGTGTGAGAGGTTTGAATATGGACTCAGGTATGAGATCAAGGAGTCGGTGGAGCCACTTGAGATTCGTGAGTATCGGTCGTGGAAAAGTGTAAGAAGGTAGAGATTATGAAGAGAGGCAAGTCAACAGTCGCAACAGGTGGACGATTAGGTCCCAGGCGTAATGACAACCACAGGTAGGAAGACAGATTTTCCAGCCGAAGCCCTATGCCCGTCCTCAGGGGAATGCCAGAGAGCAACCCCGACCACGACCACCTTTTGGAGGAGGTCAGAGAACACAGAACCAGGTGCAAAATAGGCCACCAGGGCCGAACCAAACCCAGATTATCCGTTGTTATGCTTGCGGGAAAGAGGGGCACAAAGCCAATGAGTGTGCTGACAGGGCCAAAGTTTGTTACAACTGCCAGAAACTGGGTCATCTTTCTAGAGATTACCGAGCACCAAGGGTACAACCTGCTGCCAACAACATCAGTGCTGCACGTCCTACTGCTAGGGGCCGTATCTATTAGATGGGTGGGGAAGAAGTCCTGCCTTCTTCAGAGCTAATTCAGGGTGAGTGTGAAATTGCTGGTAAACTATTTTCTGTGTTATATGATTCAGGAGCAACACATTCTTTCATTTCTTTGGATTGTGTGAACTCTCTGCAATTGCATGTTGCTTCACTACCTTTTGATTTGGTGATCACCATACCTTTTGCTGAACCGGTGATTGCTAATACGGCATGTTTACAATGCCCTTTGACTGTGCTAAACATGAAATTCAATGTTGATTTGATTTGTATTCCCCTTAAGCATTTGGGAGTGATCCTTGGGATGGATTGGTTGTCTAGCCATTATATTCTACTGGATTGTGCTCGTAAGTCTGTGATATTCCCAGACCCAGGTGTTTCGCAATTTCTCGATGCCAACAAGTTGAAGTTTTCTCTGAAAGGAGGAGTTCATAAGTATGTATTCCTCAATTCAATCAGTATGAAGCCAGAGGTGGAGATAGACGGAGTACTTGTAGTCAGAGATTTTTCAGAGGTGTTTTCGTCAGATGTGTCAGGGTTATCCCCAGTCCGGGATATTGAGTTCTCAATTGATGTGACTTCGGGTACTGGACCTATTTCTATTGCCCCATATAGGATGTCTCCGTCAGAGCTGTCAGAATTAAAAAATCAGTTGGAAGACCTCTTGTCTAAATAGTTTATACGACCAAGTGTCTCGCCTTGGGGAGCTCCTGTGCTCCAAGTAAAGAAGAAGGATGGAACGTCCAGACTTTGTGTAGATTACCGGCAACTCAACAAAGTCACCATTAAGAACAGGTATCCCTTGCCACGTATTGATGACTTAATGGACCAACTTAGAGGAGCCATGGTATTTTCCAAGATTGATCTGAAGTCGGGATACCATCAGATTCGGGTGAAGGAAGAGGATATACCTAAGACCGCTTTCAGGACGCGTTATGGGCACTTTGAATACTTGGTGATGCCTTTTGGAGTAACCAATGCACCAGCTATTTTCATGGACTACATGAATCGCATTTTCCATCCGTTCTTAGACAAGTTTGTGGTGGTTTTCATTGACGATGTATTGATCTATTCAAAGAGTCGGGAGGAACACGAAGACCATCTGCGCCAAGTTTTGCAGGTCTTGAAAGAAAAGCAGTTGTATGCTAACTTGGGGAAATGTGAATTCTGGTTGGAGGAAGTGAAGTTTCTGGGGCATGTCATTTCTAAGGAAGGAATTGCTGTTGATCCAGCCAAAGTGGAAGCTGTCGTGGCTTGGGAACAGTCAAAGACTGCTACAGAGATCAGGAGTTTTGTGGGCTTGACAGGGTGTTATAGGAGGTTCATTGAGGGGTTCGCTAAGATTGTAGCTCCGTTGACATAGCTCACTAGGAAGAATCAAATCTTTGCATGGACTGAGGAGTGTGAGAGGAGTTTTCAACAAATGAAGGAGAAATTGACCACATCACCGGTGCTAGTGTTGCCACGGCCGGACGAGCTATATGAAGTTTACTGCGATGCATCTCATCAAGGGTTGGGCTGTGTGCTTATGCAGAGTAAACAGGTTGTAGCCTATGCTTCGAGACAGTTGAAGGTTCACGAGAAAAATTATCCCACACATGACTTGGAACTGGCTGCAATAGTTTTTGCATTGAAGATTTGGAGGCACTATCTTTATGGGTGCAACTTCGAAGTATTTAGCGATCACAAGAGCTTGAAGTACTTGTTTGATCAGAAGGAGCTTAACATGAGACAGAGGAGGTGGATGGAATTCATCAATGATTATGAGTTCACGTTGCACTATCATCCGGGGAGGGCAAATGTCGTGGCCGATGCCTTGAGTAGGAAGCGGATTCACGCCTCGGCCATGACGGTAAAGGGGTTAGAGTTGTTGGAAAATTTCTGCGACTTAGACATTAACATGGACTCATCGACAGGAAAGGTGTACTGTGGGATGATTACTGTAACTAATAAGCTGATGGACGAGATCAGGATACTTCAGGAGACTGATGAGGTGATTCAGGAGAAGAGGAGTTTGATTGAGACTGGTAAAGCACCTGAATTCAAAGTGGGTCCGGATAATATCTTGAGGTGTAACGAACGTGTTTGTGTGCCCAATGATTCGGAGTTGAGAAGGACTATCATGGATGAGGCTCATAAAAGTAAGCTGAGTATTCACCCCAGTGCTACGAAGATGTATCAGGACCTAAAGCAGAGATTTTGGTGGCCAGGAATGAAGAAGCAGGTGGCAGAGTATGTAGCGTCATGTTTGACTTTCCAGAAGGCTAAGGTGGAACATCAGAAACCAGCTAGGCTGCTACAATCATTGAATGTGCCAGAGTGGAAGTGGGACAACATATCTATGGACTTCGTAGTGGCATTACCAAGGACCCAGAGGAAGTTTGACTCGATTTGGTTGATTGTAGACAGGTTGACGAAGTCTGCTCATTTCCTACCGGTGAAGACTACTTATGATGTGGCTAAGCTGACAGAGATCTATGTTGCAGAGATTGTCAGATTGCACGGAGTACCTTCCAGTATTGTGTCGGATAGGGATCCGAAGTTTACCTCTCGTTTTTGGAAAGCATTGCATGAGGCTTTGGGCACCAAGCTGAGGTTGAGTTCTGCCTATCACCCTTAGACGGATGGGCAGACAGAGAGGACCATTCAGACATTAGAGGATTTGTTGAGGGATTGTGTGCTGGATGATCGGGGAAGTTGGAATAATCTGTTGCCCCTTGTTGAGTTCACCTACAACAACAGTTATCATGCGAGTATTGGGATGGCCCCGTATGAGGCTTTGTATGGGTGTAAGTGTCAAACCCCCTTGTGTTGGTATCAGGATGGAGAGAGTTTGATCGTAGGACCTGAATTAGTGCAGCAAACCACCGAAAAGGTCAGAGTAATTCAAGAAAGAATGACGACAGCTCAGAGTAGACAGAAGAGTTATGCAGACCACGGGAGGAGACCTCTAGAGTTTCAGGAGGGTGAACATGTGTTCTTGAGAGTGGCGCCTACTACCGGTGTGGGCAGGGCTTTGAAGTCCAAGAAGCTTACCCCTAAGTTTATTGGGCCATATCAGATTCTTCGACGTGTGGGTCCTGTAGCGTATCAGATTGCTTTACCTCCGAATTTGGCCAACCTCCACAATGTGTTTCATGTGTCTCAGTTGAGGAAGTACATGGCCGATCCTTCACAAGTTATTGCACCAGATGATATCCAGTTAAAGGAGAACCTTTCCTTCAAAGTTCCACCGATGAGTATTGGAGATAGGACAGTTAAGCACTTGAGTGGCAAGGAAATTCCCTTGGTGAAAGTGATTTGGAATCGTACGACTGGAGATGCTACTTGGGAGTTGGAAGACAAAATGAGGGAGCTCCACCCTAACCTCTTCGAGTCTGCCTAATTTCGAGGATGAAACTATTTTAAGGGGGTAAGTATTGTAACACCCTCTATTTTATTATTATTATTATTATTAATCATACCTCCTATATTAATCTCTGATCTTATATAAATAGATATGTGAGTAATTATATTAGTATGTGAGTATGAGTTCTTGTGTGTTATTATAGAATATTGTGTGTGATATGAATAAGTTTTAATATGTTAGTGCGTAATTTATTCATTTAAATATGTGTTGTCTTAGTAAGTAGTATATTAGGATGATATATTATTATTATTATTATTATTATTATTATTATTAATGTTGAATTTATTAGGAATGATTATGTGAGAGGAGAGAAAAAAAAAGAAGGAAAAGAAACTGATTGGTGATAAGGGAAAAAAAAGAATAGAATAAAAAAAAAAAAGGGTGAAGAAAAGGAATTGTGCAGTACGTTCCTTTGTTTTTTTTTTATAAATTCCTCTACTTGTTGCACCTTGGTCTTTCACATATACACCCGCTAGGCCTGCACTATTCATCATCTTCTTGATGAATTAAAACACGCCGCAGACACACTCAGAACCAAAAAACAAACGAAACCCTTATTCCTCTTTTCTCTCTCTTCGAGTTCTCACCCCTTAGGCCACGATGGCGCGCGAAACTTCACCCTCCCACTCGAAATCGGCCACTGAACGCGTTTTCGACATCAGTTCGGTAAATCGGGGTGTCGTTTCACCAGAAACAGCAGCGTCTCCTTCCTTGGGCGTTCTGTTTTTGCCTTCTTCCAGCTACCACGGTCGCCGTTTGGAGAAACGGACCGCATTTTTGGATTCCTCGTGTCGAAACATTCGGGAACCATTACCTGTTCTCTCGTTCTGGTGAGGTTGACATTGGACCCCTCGTAATCCCGTTGTCTCGGTAAGACGTTTTTCGGTCAATCTTTTGGCTTCCTTTTGACTTCGTTTCAGCTTTAAAAATTCCCAAATATTATTTGATATTGATTATCATTTTTTTTCTAGTCGTATTCCGTCCTTTGCGTGACCATTAATTTTCTCTATGCTCGTTTGGTGCCTAATTCGGGTGCTGTAGGCAAATCCTCCTTGCTCTCTTAAACACTGTGATTTTTCTCGACCAAGGTAAGGGTTTTTCTCCTACAAGTTAGAGCTGAACGTTGGTAGTTGTTTAAATATGGATAGAAATTTGTGTGATGTCTTGTTGAAAGGAAAAATCCATATCCTTATGAAATAAAAGTCTATGATGTTTCACTATTTAATTTTTATTTTCGTGTAACCCTCTAAATGAATATGTTGATGATTTTCTTGCTATTTTATTGATTCTATACTCATATATTGTTGAAAATCGTCGGAGTTATATTTTTAGTGCTAAAGATTTATTCTATATTGTCCATGAAATATGTATTGTGGCTCCGTAATTTTGATAAGGATTGATTCATATAAATATGTTTTGTCTCTTGATGATTTATTATATTTCATTTGATAAGGAAAACGATTTTTGATATATGTAGAGTAACATGGATAGTTGCTAATTCTTGTCATCTTGATTTGGTGCAAATCGGTTATGTGATTTATTTATTGTGATTTTAAATAATATGTTTATTGTGGATTGTTGAACTTGTTTAATTAATTTGTGATGGATGTGCATTTGTGGTGCTATGGCCTTGAGATGATGAGGTTAGTTCAGGAAGGAAATTTTGATATGTGTGATGTGCATTGTGTTGTGTTAAGATCGTGATAAAATTAGGCTATTTCATAAAAGAAAATTGGATATGTGGTATTTGGATATGACGTGTATTAGATTTTCTGGTGAATTACCTCTCATGGCATGAATTGACTTGACTAAATGACATGCATCATGTAGAATGACATGTGTAGGGCCTTCGTGGCGGTGATATGATTTAATTCCCCATTGGTATGGGAGGTAGGTATTGTTTTGGACCTTTGTATTTAAGGCTTTCGTGGCGGTGATATGCTTTGATTCCCCATTGGTATGAGAGGTAGCTATTATTTTTGGACGACCTTTGTGGTTAAGGCCTTCGTGGCGGTGTTACATTAAATTCCCCATTGGTATGGGATGACTATATCGCGATCATGATAGTCTTGCATAAGGCATGCATACTAACTCGAATATGCTGAATTATGTGATGTTGTAAATGTGAATATTTTATTTGTAAGTTAGTATAAAGAAGAAGAAAAAAGACTAGATTCTCTTATATCTTAAAGGTAATTATTTTTAATTTCAAGTTCGTATGTGGATGTGAATATATTTTCTTATTGGTTTTTGTTGTGATTATTCTGGCCTTACATATTTTTATTCAAATGTGAAAAAGAAATTATAAATAGTATTTGAGCAATTTTTCCATGCTTTAGCTTATTACAACTTGTCATATGAACTGACCCTTATACTACTTTTAGGTACAAGTGAATTTGAGAAGCCTCAAACATGATTTATTTGCATTATGGTTGATCGTGTCGTCGACGAATAATTGTGGGTACATGGGTGTTAGATGCTCTGTGCTACTTTTTGAACGTTAATATTATTTCGCACGAATTGAACTTAGTATTTCCTTATTGCGGATATGGTGTTTTTCCCGCTAAGTAATTGGGATAACTTCAACCTTGGTTATTTTCCCTATAATTTATAATTTCACGATTTTATTACATTTTAGTTGTGTTGTAGAGTAGTTACAGGTACTTATTAAGTTAGTTTCACCTGATTTAAAATGAAATTAAATTTTTAGTTAGATTAAAATTAGTTTAGTGATTAAGTAGGGTCCTTTCTATTAATTAGATTTTTACAATTGGCAATAAAGCATTTTTGCGTTTAACGTTTATAAGTTATTAATGGTAACTTTTATTTATAAACAAAAAAAAATAGGCCAATTTTCTTAGAATAGTCGAGTTAATGCCTTGAAAATTCGGGGCGTTACACTATCCAAAACCAAAAGAGATGAAAAATTACAATTAGTATTTCTTATTGCATTTGTATAACCTGTGATGTAGTGTTCCAGAAATTATCATTTACTTTTTCTTATTTTTTATTCTATTTATTCTTTAATTTTTTTCTTTATTTTGGGTACGCGAATCGGTTTATTGTAATACAATGATAGTGTATATTTTTGTGTGACATATAATACATACCATTTTACTGTTTTTTTGTTCACAGGTGGTGAAGAGACAAAGCTTTATGCATGAGTGAATGAGTGTGCGATTAAGTGACGCAAGTATATGTTATGATGGTTATTAACAAGGAAATTCATTTTTCTTATGTTTATATTCAAATATGGGTACTATAACATGATTTGCAATGTCTTTTCTTCGTAAAAGTACAAAGTTTGATTGTCTTGCAATTTACGTGTAATATCACATTTGTCGTTATGTTCATCTGGTACGTGATTATCTTTTTTTGGTAAAGTGGTATGTGATTATCTTTTAGATGAGAAGATTCACTTTTTATATTTTTATAGTTTAGTTCAACAAAAAAATGAAATTTTTTTTGAATTAAAGAAAGAATAAGCCCCGCATTAATTCCATTTTATAGCAAAAATCATAGGAAACAAAATCGTTTTTTATTTCAATCAAGATTATTTTCTTTAAGTTAATAGAAAATCAAATATCATTTTAAACAATAGAATATGTAAATAAAAAACTGCAATATTTTTAAAATCAAAGTCAAATAATTTTAATCTAAGTCAACTATTTTTTTCTAAAATTGTAAATAGTTAGGTCGTTAGCAATAACTACTTTGAATCTACTTCCTGTTTTGTCATTACAAACACTTTTTAATTTTAAAATTAAAATTGAGTTATTAAGGATAATCATTTTGGATTTTCCTGTTTGATTATCGTGAATTTTTTTTAAAATTTAATTTATTAAAAACAAGTTGTTAGGATAGCCACTTTGAAAAAAAAGGATATGCAGTTATGCACTTCTAAATTCTATGTGGTTTTCACGAGCAACTTTAAAAAATATATAAATAGAATATTCATAACCATTTATGCATAAATAACTCTAAGTTTAGACAAAATCAAACTTTGAGTCAAATTTACATGTAGATTTCGACATCACAAGAAATATAAAAATTAGATAATCAAGAGGATTATCATTCTCCGCTCCTATTGCGATGTGGTTACGACAATGACAATGAGTCTTTTTATAAAGTATTTTATTCATTAGATGAATGTCTTTATTATTGAATTTCTAAAATGATTTGTTAATTCCACTTTTACTTTATTTTTGACAATTTTGTAGCTATTAATTTATAAAATAATTATAATTTATTCTTTTCGAATTTATAAATTTAAAATATCCAATTTTAAATAGTTTTGTATCTTATAATTTGATGTACTGAATTTATTTTTGATAATTGATGTACTGAAATTATGATTTGTCATTTAGAATAAATATTAAACAACCATTATTTGTTTTGTTTTTTGTTTTGTTTTTTTCAATTCTCATTTCATAACTATTTAATTTGTTTAAAAATTTCTTATCCAATAATATATCTTACGAAAAATATTCTTAATTCAATAGTTACTTGACTTTTATCAACAAAGTAACTGTTTATTTTTTAATAAACATAATCTATATACGTTTATCTTTATATTATATTATTATCTGGTATAACTCAAAAAAATAAGTCAACTAATCATCAAAACAATATAATTTCAATATACTTCCGTTTATGTATTACAAAAAAAGTAGTTTTAAAAAATGTTTTCCAGCTTACATCTTATTTAACTTCAAAAAAAACTTACATCTTACAAATATAATTACTTTTAAGAAATGATCAAACAATACATCTATCATATTTACACTTCAACAAAATAATTTTATACTAATATTTATTATCAATTAGTGACACGCCTCTAAAATAAAATACTATATTTTACATAAAAAAACTACTTCCGTTCAATAAAATATATTTTTAAAATTATATAAGTTCTTCAATCACATCACAAAAAAAGACAAAGAAACCCGTGCGATGCACGGGTCACGTTCTAGTATATATATAAAAGAATGTTGTCTATGGGCAACATTGGAAATTTCCTTTGTCTATTTATGGGTTAATTGGTAATCTAACAATTTAATTTGTAGTTTATTAATACATTTGATTAGTTAGTCCAAGAGTTGCAACAAATTGTATAAAATTGTGACACTTAAATATAAAAAATAAACATTAAAAATGTCCATTAAATTATTAGATATTTTCAAAATAAGGTACAATAAAAGTCCGATTTTACATTATTTTTTATTGTTTCGGTAATTCCTGTATTATTTTACAAGTTTTAAATTATATTGGCTAATTTCTGTAAAAAATTAATTTTATGAAAGATACTTGAGGTGAATTCTTTCAAAATTTACTTTACTTTGATTTTAATTTTTACCACATTTTAATTATTAGTTTTACTTAGATTTTAATTTTTACCACATTTTAATTATTAGTTGTTTATTTATTTTTATGTAATTATTTAACTTTCAAATAATTCTCTCCGCGCATTTAGTTTATGGTTTGATTTATTTAGTTGTTTTAACTATTTAAATATTTAAAATATTATATTTAGTTTATAATTTTTCTCCATGTTTTCATTTTACAATTTTTTATTTGGTATTTTTAAATTATTTAATTTAATAGAGTGGGTGATATTTTTAAATTTTTTAGTTTTACTTTGGTTGTCCAAATATCATTTCTCTAGAACAATAACAATAGGGTGGGTGAGTGCCTTGATTGTTATGTGCATTCATCTCCATCTTAAAAATATACTTTCAGTTATGACTGGTTTGCTTCTTGAAATATGATTGTGTATATCGAGCAAAATCTTTTCGATAAAAGATTTCATTTAATATATTTTTCTTTGTGTGTTTAGTCCATATATCTTTGATTAGAAGGACTATTTGTTGATTATTTTATGGATGCGTCTTTAGGGTTAGCGTTTGACTCTATACTTTAGATGTTGAAATTATTATTTCATGAAATCTGCCATAGTTCTCATACTTCATCACTATTCAAAATCCACTTTCAAAGAGTTTTAGGCAGAGTTTTCTTTAAAAAAAACACCCGCACATGCTTCTGCTGTCCCTTCTATTTTTATATTTTTTTTTACCTTTCATCAAAAGTATATATGTTCATCATTGATGATGTTAAGGTTTTGCGTATAAATTACATCATTTGTTTTTCCGTTGCAACTTAAAATGTTGGTTTTTGTTTCTCTTTTTGTCAACGTAATCTGTCATTGTTAGTTTATAATGATTCAACCATACAAGTTTGAGATTGATGGGCTTAGAATAAGGTTAAACATGTATTCTAATTACCAATTGAAATAATAAAATGGTTGAAGCAAATTTGGATGCTCTACATATGGGTAAAAGTATAAAATACTATCCAAATTTTTAAACTTAACAATATTTTAATAAATTTTATTTTAAATAAAAAGAATTTTTAAGCATTCCATCTTATTAACTATTTTTGAATTTTGTACACATAAATGAAAAAAAATTTGTTGAAATAAAAATATTATTCGATCACATATGTTTATTTAAAAATACAAAAATTTTATTTACAATAGTATATCAAATTAAATAAAAAAATATTTATTCAAATAGAATTACATAAATAAATAAACATTTATATAACATTAAATAAATTTAGTAAATAATTATCTAATTAAAAGATAAATAATTTTAAATTTTTTTTAAAATAGGTTATAAGTGATAGCCACTTTGGAACGAATAGTAAAATACTTATTCTTTTTGTTCATTTATAATTCGTTTTAGAATTATTTATTATTTTCAAAACTTCAAATGAATATTTATTATTTTTCAACAATATATTTTGTTACTTAATTAAAAATTAATTATAGAAATATAATATATTATACAGATATAATATTTTTTTAAATTAATTTACATAAAAATATGTATTATTTTTCTTGCTTTATGTGATATTTTGATCGAAACAACAAATGAGTTTTAGAAAATATTTCAAATTTTGAAAAAAAAAATATATATCTATATATATATATATATAATGAATAATCCTTTAAATCCCAAAAATTTCAAAGGTGAATATAATTGAAAATAGAAATAAATATGATAAGATACGTTTCTAATAAAAGAAATGGAAAAATATGAATTCCCTCACTAATTGTAGACAAATTTATAAACAAGTGAATAATATCAAAACATTTATTCTTGTTTTGTTCATATAATATATTGTGCTTAACAATGATGATTGGTTACTAATGTATTGAAAGTCTAATTTTTAATCTTATAATAAATATTTCATATATTATTGACTTTTAAAAATATTTGTTATGTTAATTTTGTAATTCTATTACAAATGAGACAAAGGAAATAATTGTACATGCAAGCATTAATGTGTCAAATCTTTGAAAATTTTGTCCTTTATCATTCTAGCTAAAACCATGTGGCTTCTATTTGGCTCTTCAAGTTCAGATATTGAACAAATAAAACAATTTTCACAGTGGATACTAAAAATTGGTGGTGGAATATTGTTATGAAAGTGTGTTGTAATGTTACGAATAACTTGCTGTAGCAATTTGTAAATCCTTATTTGTGACAATGATAATCACGTCTACGACACATTTTTAAATGTGGTTTATAAAGAAGTGTCTAAAAAATGACCATAAGTAACCCTAAAAAAATCCTTTTATTTGCTTTATTTCATCATATATGTATTGATTTCTTATAGTCTTTTCATAACTTTAAGAAGCATTTGTGAACAACTATCTCCCAATCTTCTCTAACCTTTGGGGTAGAACGCAAAGATAGATTACAGTTGATCAACATAAAAATGTTGTTCCAATCTACTTCTATGTCATATGCATTATAATATACTCTATTCCAATCAACTACTTTCAAATTTCTCTTTTTTAAAGGTATTCACTTATAGGCAATGCTCTTACAAAACACCTACCATATTTATCCTCAAATAGAATGATTTTTATGCATAAGTTTTGTCAAATTAATCATGGCACGCGTCTAAAATCCAACCTCTATATAAAAACATCACTTTTGTAAAAACGAAATTAACCAATTATTGTCAAAACATAATATTAAAACTCTTTAAATTAGGTCAGTAATATCAACCACAACTATAACAAGGATATTTTAAAAAACAAAGAAAAACAAAGATATATAACACACTTGCATCGCACGAGTCACGTTCTAATTTTATATATTTGACATTAAAAGCAAAACATATACTTTATACATGTATATAATATATTTGCCATAAAACAAAAATTGTTGGGTGTGTGTGTATATATTATAATCTATGAAATATTTGTTATGTTTTTTATTTTTATTTAATCTAAAAATAAATGTTGAGTATCTAGTGTAATAACCGTGCCATGCACGGGATATATGGAAGACTTCTAAATATATATGCAAAATATTTAAGATTTAAGATTTAAAATATACATAAAAGTTTATAAAAAATTATGAAGATTTTTTTATAAAAATTATTAAAGTTTTTTTATAGACTAAAGTCTCATTTTAATCCCTGACAATAATTACGCGACCCATTTAGTACCTGATAAAAAATAAGTCCAAAAATAGTCCCTAACAAATTTAAAACAAGGCCACGTTAGTCCCTCCATCCATCTCTTTCCAAATCTGTCAGTTAACGCATTGACGTGTCACGTTAAATACTGACGTGACAACGTTAACCCATCTGTTCGCTGGCCAATCACCTCCAGCTGTCCTTTTTTTATCCAAACCCGAATTGAGACGTTTTAGTCCCCGTCAACTTTAGGACATATTAGTCTGTGTCCCCCATTGTTACTTAAACAGTTCCTCTTCTTCTTGACTGTTGATGGAGGGAATGAGAAAAGGGTAAAGTGGGGCTTTATTTTTTGGGTCTTCTTCTTGATAACTTGGGTCTCTCTGCTGATTCCGACTTGAGCGTTTTTTCAAACCTCTTAAAGCTTGTGAAACTCTCCATGTCCAACAATTCCATATTAGGAAATCTACCTAACAACATTGCTGATTTCAAAAGCCTTGAATTCCTGGATATTTCCAATAACCTCTTTTCCTCACCCTTACCACTGGGAATTGGTAAATTTGGTAGCTTGCAGAATCTGTCATTGGCTGGGAATAATTTCTCTGGTCCAATTCCTAACTCTATTTCGGAAATGGCTTCCATCAAATCTCTAAACTTGTCTTATAATCGCTTTACCGAAAAAATTCCCAAAGGTTTTGAGCTAATTTTTGGCCTTGAAAAACTTGACTTGCACGGGAATATGCTTGATGGTCCTTTAGATGTTGAATTTATGCTTTTATCAAGTACAAGCTATGTTGATTTGAGTGATAACATGCTGTTGAGTTTTGATTCCCAGCAACATAGATTTCTGCCGCGAATTTCTGAAAGTATTAAGTATCTGAATCTTAGCCACAACCAGCTTACTGGATCATTGGTTGGTGGAGCTGAGCAACCTGTTTTGGGACTTAATTAGATTAGGGTTTCAACAGTCAACAAGAAGAAGAATAAGAAGAAGAAGGGCAACTGCTCTGGTAACAATGGGAACAGGGACTAAAACGTCCAAATTTGGGTTTGGATAAAAAAAGGATAGCTGGAGGTGATTGAGCAGCGAACAGATGGGTTAACGTTGTCACGTCAACATTTAACGTGACACGTCAGTGTGTTAACTGACGGATTTGGAAAGAGATGGACGGAAGGATTAACGTGACCTTGTTTTAAATTTGTCGGAGACTATTTTTGGACTTATTTTTTGTCAGGAACTAAAATGGGTCGCGTAATTATTATCAGGGACTAAAATGAGACTTTAATTTTTTTTTAATTATGCACATAAATTATAATAAATTATAAATTGTCATTATGAAGGCGGTTTTGTGGCAAAATGTGATTCTGTTTAATTTGGATGTCGGACCATGATTATGAAAAGATGATGAGAAGTCCTTAGCCAACCCAGACCACTTCCACCACTAATCTACCCAATTACACATCCTCCTTATTCAATTCAGTTTGAAGGGCTGTGAATGAAATGTTGTCATTCCATGATTAGAGGTTTTTTTTTATTGAACATGTGTCTCGGTCCTCTCAAATTCTTCTTCAAAAAAGGAATAGATTAGGTAACTTGTATCTTCTTTGCATGATTTCCTCCTTGGTGTTTGTCTTTTTAGTGAGCACTTGATTTGTTTGTACACATATATTGTTTGTATACAAAGTTCACCTAATGTACGAACTCGTGTGATGCTTGGGTGAGATTCAAATGTTACTAACTAATATTCATTATCAAAAAAAAAAAAACTAATATACAAAGAATAAAAAATCTAAAATATTTTTTAGAAATACGTGAAAAAATTAAAAGCAAATATGAAAATTTGATATAAATTATAAATTATCATTACATTGTCATTGTAGAGGTGGGTTTGTGGCCAGTCGCGATTTTGTTTTGGGTGTAGGACTCGTGATCCTAAAAGATGATGAGAAGTCCCTAACCGACTTAGACCACTTCCACCACTAACCTAACCAATTAATATTATGTGAAATATTAATAACAACATATATATATATATATATATATATATATATATATATGAGGTGGGATTAAAATACACTGGTGTAATATTTGGGCAATTTTACACACTTCAATAACATCATACCGGATAAATATTTTTCAACGTAAACCGTTGGATTGAAAGTTACTATTATATAGATCAAATCTATAAATTTTTATAAAAATATATAATCATTTGCCATGTCATCAAGATGCGTCAAGATTAACGTTATATGCAATTACACTGTTGACGTTAATCTTGATTAATTTTGATGACATAGCAAATGATTATAGATTTCTGTAAAAATTTATAGATATGATCTATATGATAGTAACTTTCAATCCAACAGTTGATTTTGAAAAATATTTATCCGCTAGGATGTTATTGAAGGGTGTAACATTACCCAAGTATTAACCAGTGTAATTTGATCCCTCCTATATATATGTTACACCGTTCAATAACATTGTAACAAATACCTATATTACAAAACCCACCGTTTGATCGAAAAATATTATCACATAGATCATATCTATAAATTTTTTTATTAATCTAAGATCGTTTGATGCATCTCAATGACATATCAAATGATTTTAGATTAATATAAAATTTTGTAGATATGATCTATGTGATAATATCTTTCAATCCAACGGTGAGTTTTGTAATACTCCCTCCGTTACTTTTTATAAGCCCCTTTAGATAAAAAAACGCATATTAAGAAAAGTAGTTAGCATAATTAAATTTGTCTATAATGTGTATGTTTTTCCAAATTTATCCTTCATTTATTATAAATCATACTTTTAATTAATTAATGCATCTCTTGGATTTTGTATTAATTAGGGTACTTTTGAAAAAAATAATTAATGTATCTTGTAATTTGAAAATAGGCTTATAATTAGTTATAATTTTTTTTTCTAAAAGGGGCTTATAAAAAAGTAAGGGAGGGAGTACATGTATCCGTTACAAAGTTATTGAATGGTGTAATATTACCCGAGTATTACACCGGTATAATTTGATCCCCTATATATATATATATATAGTATAATGATCCGTACTACACATAGTATATATTAAATTATTTTGTTGTGTTAAGACATTTATATTAACGTTTATTTTATATTAAAATGATCATCCTTAGTAATTTAAATTTCATTGTTTTTTCATGTTCAATTTTCTTATGATATATTTTTAATCTATAATCTAAATAATAATAGATTTACATGTATATAATAGGATGCTTTATTGTAAAACATTCATATTTATGTGATATATATGTGAACTAGTTTTTTATAGCTTTTATTTACATGATAAATATATAACTAATAGTTATAATTAACTCAATTAATCAGGAAAGTCACACTCTAATAGTGTGAATGCACGAACTGGTAGAGCTCTCCTCCTCTTGGCTCAGAGCCCTTCCTCCTCTAGAACGATTGGGGGTACCTGCAAAATATACTTCGATGCCTAAGTTAGATAGGGCTTTTTAGGAAGAAAAGAAGGTGAGCATGTGTAAGTGTTTAGGGTTCTAAAGAGTGTAGAGAGTATGCGTAACCTGAGGGGCCAAGCCCCCTTTATATAGTGGAGTCTCAGCTGAGGGAAGCAACCTCCGATCCGAATTACGTGCATCGTCCCTTCCTCCGCGAGCTACTGGGATGAGCTTATCTTTCTAGGTATTTCGCACCTGATAGAGCTCAGGGCTTATCTTGTACTCCTAGCGTGTTCCCCAATATTCGGGCTAGTAACGGCTCCAAGTATCACCTTACCCTTTAGTGTAAGCTTATCTGGTTGGGGGCATATTATTCCTTGGATAGCACTCCACTTTGGTGGACTCGGGTTGGTACAACTCGGATGACATTGGGTCGGGCTCGGAATGGCTCGGGTTTGTTTGGGCTCAGCTCGGTGGCCTAGCTAGAAGGTAAGCTCGAGGGCCGACCCATAACACAAGCCCCCTAGACCCTTTGCCTGAATAGGTACATCATCTAATCGTCGTCTTCTTAGGTCGGTGTCTGAGTTGAGTCGATGTTTTACTGGAGCGTATCTTGCAAACTTCTATGCTTCGGGTGTTGTACCCCACTTGTCACGCCTTTACTCGGCGTTCTGTCCCAAACGATGGGACAACTGCCGAACTGTTCCTCTTCAGACCATCGATCATGTGATCCAATCTTGGTCGTCGGATCAACATCTAGATTGACACGTGTAGGGGTCAGATCATCTCACTCTTTGGTCTCCCTCCTTCAGAGGCTTTAAAACTAGCCTTTCCCTCTTCTTCTTCCTCTTCCTTCATTTCCTGAGATCCTGCGACTGCCTCTGTTCTTCTTGCTCCTGCTCTCTACATTTGCTCCCTGTGCGCCTGTGTCCGCTTCCACTTCGCATCTCCGGTGAGTTCTCGTTTCCTCTCGTTGTTAATGGCTTCTTCTTCCTCAAATCGTCCCCGCTCATTGCTGTAAGTTCTAGGGACGAGTCTTCTTCTGATACGGTGAGTACATCTTTCGATCTTACTCTGCCTCCCCATATCTCCAGAAATTGGGATGAGTTCCCAAAGGAATCATCTCCTTCCGGTGGCCATGGCGGCCACGGGCCAGTGCCGCTTCGGGTGGTCACCCTTGTCTCTTGGGTTCCCCCTTCCGTTTCTGTCTCTTCCATTCCACCTTTTTTTACTTCATAAGGAGAGTAAACGCTGAGCGGGGGGAGATAGGTCCCCTTATTCTTGGGCGCACCCCGATGTGCTCAAGGTGTCTTCAGACATTTGCTCGGGGACTGCTTTAGTTTTTCTTAGGTCCGAGGTAACCTTTACTTCGAACGAGGAACGGGACGGGGAGATGACTTGCCTTCCTTATTCCCCCGAGGACCGAGTATGTTTCGGGAAGAGCGATTAGAGCTCCTCGGACTTCTGCATTTTTTACAAGACCTTTTTCACCCGAGTAGGTCTTAGGTTTCCTATTAGCGAGTTTCAATGCGAGGTCCTTCAGTGGCTGAATGCAGCACCCTCGCAGCTTCACGCAAACAGCTGGGTGTTTATCCGAGCTTTCGAGCTCGTGTTTGAGTATTTTGGGGTTAGTCCCTCTGCTGCCCTCTTCTTCAGCTTCTTCCAACTTAGGCTCGATAGACAGCTTAAGCAGTGTTCCCTCAACAAAATACCCTGTTACTTCATTCTTGAGCTGTTTAATAACTCTTTCAAGAAATGGAAGACAGATTTCTTTAAGGTTCGAGTGAGGGCTGGGGACCCTTTCTTCTTCTTGGTTCAAGGCGAGCTCTATTCCCTTTCTACTGGACTTCTGATCCTCGCCCCATAAAGGATGCCGATTACACTCAGTTGTCGGTCGCCGATCAAACGATAATAAATTACCTTAGTCGGTTACCCACTTTACATTCTGCACCACTCCTTTCCCGAGCTCTTAAGAATCCGCCCAAATGGAGGGAATATATAAGTAAGTGTTGTCTTTCCTTCAAGCGTGATACTTGCTTTGTGCTCGGAGACTGATTATTGGTTTTTATTGCAGGTGAGATGGCCCCTAAGATGAGCAAGAAGGAGATGGTCGAGCTGCTAAAGAAGGCCCAAAAAGAGAAGGTCGCTCAGGTTCCAGAGTCGGTACCTTCCCGAGTTCCTACTTCTCCTTCTTCAGCCAAGGTCGCCAAGAAGCGCCCTCTAGACTCTCCAATCCCAGTTTTCGACTAGCCCCCTACGAAGGTGCCAAGGGGGCCACACGGGGGAATCCCCTTGAACTTTCCTGACGGATCCAAGTTGTTCCACCACCCGCAGGAGTTTGCCGACCAGGGGGAAAGTGCTGCCGATTCCCTTTGGAATGTGGGGATTGATCAGTCTGACCAGATCGACCAGATCATGCGGCGAGCTGACGACCAGAGTATGACTGACGCTGGCGAGCTAGGCTTATGCAGAGCCTTGGGTCTTCGTGGGCTTCGTACCTCTGCGATGGCCCAATTCCTTTCGGATCGGATCAAAGCACGGGCTACTGATACCGAGCTGGTGCAGCAGAAATATAAGAAGAAGGCTGCGTCATTTACCGAGCTTGAAGGGAAGATGAGCAAGCTGAAGGAGGATTATGATCGGTTGTCCGAGGCGAGGGACACTCTGAACAAAAGCAACACTATGTTGCTTGAGCAACAAAGAGAGCTCAAGGCCGAGAGGGACTTCTTAGCCACTCAGCTGCAAGAGGAGAAAGAAAAGTGTTCGGCCGAAGCTGCTCAGGTTGAGGAGTACAAGGGTTACAGTGCTCTCCAATATAAGGAGGGTTTTGATAACGCCTTGGTCCAGCTCCAGGTGATCGCCCCCGATCTGGACATTTCCCAGCTCGACTTCACCAAGGTGGTGAAGGATGGCAAGATTGTGGAGGAAGAGGAAGAGGTCGAGGAGGCCGACCATGCCGAGCCCGAGAAGGAGAATGAGGCCGAGCCTGCTGTCGATGTGACTGGTCCGGGCACTGCAGCCAAGGAGAGCATGGTTGAAGACCAAGGGGATGCCCTTGTGTAACTTGTTTTTTTTTTCTTTTTTTCTTTTGCTCTTTTGCCCTTCTTTTGTTCCGATCTTGTAACTGCTCTTCTGAGAGCCACCTTTTGTAATCTTCTTTTGTTTAATGAAATTGGCTAAGTTTATGCGGTATATGATGGGTACTTACTTTTTCTTTTGCATTTTCCTGTAGTCCTCGAGAGGTGTACTCGGGTAATATAGTCCTCGGGTAGCTTCCCCCCTGAAAAACTTGTTTCAAATTTAAGTTTGGAACATTGGTCCTTCGTAACAACATTAGTTGAGTAGTCATTCAAGTCGAGTTGCTTTTCAAGCGGGCCAGGTCTTTACACTGACTTAGTGTCTCGAACTATTTAAGTTCTTTTTGTGGGTCGAGTTATGACCTTTCGAGCTGCCTTAGAGCTTGTCAGGCCTTTATGCTGACCTGGTTTCTTTAAACCACGGGGGTTTTGTTTAGGTCGAGTTATGACCTTCCGAGCTGCTTTAGAGCTCACCAGGTCTCTATGCTAACCTGGAGTCTAAACCACAGGGGTTTTGTTTAGGTCGAGTTATGACCTTCCGAGTTGCCTTAGAGCTTGTCAGGCCTCTATGCTGACCTAGTTTCTTTAAACCACGGGGGTTTTGTTTTGGTCAAGTTATGACCTTTCGAGCTGCTTTAGAGCTCGCCAGGTCTCTATGCTAACCTGGAGTCTAAACCACAAGGGTTTTGTTTAGGTCAAGTTACGACCTTCTGAGCTGCTTTAGAGCTCGCCAGGTCTCTATACTGACCTGGAGTCTTTAAACCACAGGGGGTGCGTTTAGGTCGAGCTGCGACCTTCCGAGCTGCTTTAGAGCTCACCAGGTCTGTATGCTGACCTGGAGTCTAAACCACAGGGGTTTTCTTTAGGTCGAGTTACGACCTTTCGAGCTGCTTTAGAGCTCGCCAGGTCTCTATGCTGACCTGGAGTCTTTAAACCACAGGGGGTGCGTTTAGGTCGAGCTGCGACCTTTCGAGCAACTTTAGAGCTCGCCCATGCACACAAATCATGTTTTGAATACAATGGAGGTAGACTTTATTAAATGTGGAAAAAAGGGAAATAAGGACGCGCCTCGTTAAAACCTCTACAAACCAAAAACCCGGTGGGAAAAAGGTTTGCAGAGGAAAAAGAGTACGCCATCCGTTTACAAATGATTTTAACTAAAGTAGAGCTTCAGGTGCGTGGCATTCCACGTCGTCAGTATTTCTTTCCCAGATAGTTCTTCAAGCTGATAAGCTCCGTGGCAGTGCTCCGATCTGATGCAGTATGGTCCCCCCAAGTTGGTCCGAGCTTTCCCTGCCTTGGATCTTTACGCGCTAGCTCGACCTTTCGGAGGACTAAGTCGCCCACCTTGAATCCTCTTGGTCGAATCTTGGAGTTGTAGTGTTTGGCAACGCATTGTCTAGTTGCAAATTATTGTACTCGGGCAATCTCTCGAGTTTCTTCTAACAGGTTGAGCTCTACTCTTGCCGCTTCTTCTTGTTCTAGCGAGCACATTAGCTCTCTCCTGGTTGAGGTTGAGCCGAGCTCAACTGGCACCATGGCGTCCATTCCGTACGTTAATCGGAAGGGTGTTTCATTTGTCGCTGATTGAGGGGTGGTGTGGTATGCCCACAATACACTGCAGAGTTCTTCTGCCCAATTTCCCTTTGCTTAACCTAGTCGTTTGCGCAGGCCGTTTAGGATGACTTTGTTACGGCTTCGACCTGACTGTTGGTCTGTGGGTGCTCGACCGAGGCGTAGGTAAGTCGGATACCTAACTCTCTGCAGAAGTCTTTGAAAACTGAGCTGGTGAACTGCGTGCCATCATCAGTGATGATGGTGTGGGGGAGACCATGGCGGCAGACCAGGTTCTTCCACACAAATTTCTTAACTTTCTCTGAGGTGATGGTTGCTAGTGGATCTGCTTCGATCCATTTGGAGAAGTAATCGATGGCGACTATGATGAATTTGAGCTGGCCTGGTGCAAGGGGGAAGGGCTGAGTATGTCAAGCCCCCAAGTGTTGGAAGGCCAAGGGACAATGACTTCATGTAAAGCTTCTGGGGGAAGGTGTTCTCGCCTTGCATACCATTGGCAGTTGTCACATTTCTTTACGAATTCGAGGCAATCTGACCTGAGAGTTGGGCAGTAATAGCCAGCTCGCAAGATTTTGGCTGCTAGAGTCCAAGTTCCACAGTGGTTTTCGCAGATCCCTTCATGCAGTTCTCTCATGATGTATTCAGAGTCTGCCTTGTCAACACAAACGAGTAGGGGCTGTGAGAAGCCTCTTCGGTACAGCCTGTCTCCGACCAAGGTGTAGTGGGTGGATTACCGTTGGACTCTTCGTGACGCTGTGGGGTCATCGGGTAGCCTCCCATGTTTCACGCATTGTATGATGTCTGCCATCCATGTATCTGATCTGTGCACTGAGTTCATTTCTGCTGTTTCTATGCTTGGTGATCGCAAAGTTTGGACGACCACTGTGTGATGTTGTCCTTCAGTCTTCATACTGGCTAATTTTGCTAGCACATCTGCTTTGCTGTTCTGATCTCGAGGTATATGTTCAAGCTGAACCTTTTGGAAGTTTTGGATCATGGCAGTCACTTTCTGAGCATACCGAGCTAGTACATCATCTCGGACTTGGTACTCGCCCTTGACTTGGTTGATGACGAGCTGGGAATCGCTTTTGACTCAGAGAGTTTCGGCTCCCAACTCCCAGGCGAGCTTGAGGCCGATCAACAGTGCCTCGTACTCGGCTTGATTATTACTTGCCTTGAATAAGAATCTGAGTGCTTGTCTACAAAGACTCCAACAGGGCTTTCTACAATGACTCCTGCTCCGCTACCTTTGGCATTGGAGGATCCATCCATGTAAAGCATCCAGTACTCGACCTCGGGGGTCGGTGTTAGTTCTGCAATAAAGTCAGCTAAAATTTGGGATTTAATGGGTCCTCTAGACTCGTACCTGATTTGAAACTCTGAGAGCTCTACCGACCATGCTACCATCTGACCAGAGAGCTCAGGTTTCTGCAGGATTCGTTTGATGGGGTAGTCGGTTTTGACTACCATAGGGTGAGTCTGGAAGTAGGGTTTTAGCCTTCTGGTGGAGACCACTATTGCAAAGGCCAACTTTTCGACCTTTTGGTACTTAAGTTATGCTCCATGAAGGACTTTGCTTACGAAGTACACAGGCTGTTGCTCGGAATTTCTTTCTTCAATCATTGCTTAGAAATGATCGATTTGTCGATGGCGACCAGGTAGAGGAGCAGGGTGGCTCCATTGGTGGGGCGAGTTAGAACTGGAGGTGATGCTAGGAGCTCCTTAAGCTTCTGAAAGGCTACTTCGCACTCCTCGGTCCATTCAAATCGAGTTGGGTTCTTCAGTACCTGATAAAAGGGAAGTGATCTATCAGCAGAGCGGGTTATAAACCTCGAAAGGGCCACTATCCGACCAGCTAAACGCTGCACTTCTTTGACAGAGTTCGGACTGCGCATGTCAGGCACGACTCGACATTTGTCCAGGTTGGCTTCGATCCCTCTGTGGGTGATCATGAAACCTAGGAATTTTCCTCTGAGCACCCCAAACGAACACTTCTCAGGGTTTAGCCTGATGTTGTATTTCCTCAAGACGTCGAATGCATCTTGAAGGTCCCTGTGGTGTGTGTCAAACTTAAGGGTTTTGACCACCATGTCATCCATGTATACCTCGATAGTCTTACCGAGCTGGTTGGAGAAGACTTGATCCATCATCCTTTGGTAAGTAGAGCCTGCATTCTTCAACCCAAAGGGCATGGTGATGTTGTAAAAGTTTGAGGTCTCTGTCATGAAAGCTGTCTTTGGTACGTCAAATAGGTGCATCCTGATCTGGTTGTACCCCGAGTAGGCATCCATGAAACTGAGCACTTGGTACCCTGATGTGCCGTCGACCAGGGCGCCGATGCTCGGCAAAAGGTAAGGATCCTTGGGGCAAACCTTATTCAGGTCGGTGAAGTCAGTGCACATCATCCATTTGCCATTACTCTTCTTTACTAACACCTCGTTGGAAAGCCAAGTGGGGTATTCGATCTCCCTGATGAATCTTGTCTTCAGGAGCTTTAAGGTTTCATCTCGGACTGCCTGCTTCTTTTCTCCAGCTATCTTCCTTTTGCGCCGGGCTATGGGGCGAGCTCCCAGCTCGATGGTGAGTTTGTGGCAGACTACTTTCAGGTCTATCCTGGGCATGTCTTATCGGCTCCATGCAAATAGGTATGCATTGGCAAGCAGAACCTTCATCTGGGATTTCTCGTTTTGCTGAGCTAGTTGTGTTCTGATTCTTACGCTCTTCCCTGGTCCTCGGATTTCCACATTTTTTATATCATCCACTGGTATTGGTCGGAAGTCGTTCTCTCCCCGAGGGTCCAGCTCGATCATGTAGCTCGACCTTTGGTGATCTCGCTTCTTGTCATCTTTAAGACTGTTGACAGAGCACTGCCTAGCTTCTTGTTGATCGGCATGTGTTGTGGCTATCTGCCCATCTGGTAAGGGGAACTTCATTGCCAAATGGGGGGTGGAGACTATGACTCCTATGCCGTTGATGACAGTTCTTCCGATTATCATGTTGTACGCTATGTCAGCAGTCGACTCGGCTGCTACTACTAGTATGCGGGCTTCAATTGTTTTGACTCTTATGTCTGCCTTGAAGTTGAGCAGAACATCGAAGTACCCTGTTACCCGAGCTTTGGCACCTGAAAAACCAACCAACGTACCTCGATATGGCCTGACGATTGAGGTGGGCAGCTTGAGCCGGTCAAAAGCTTCTTTGTAGATGACGTCCGCCGAGCTGCCTTGGTCAATGAGCACTCTCCGAACGTTGAATCCGGTGAGGTGAACAGTGATAACCATAGGGTCGTCTTGGTGGCGATCGATTCCCCGGTAATCCTTTTCTGAGAAGGACATGGTCGGTAGGGCTGCTGGAGGAGCAGTTACCGAGCTCAAGCTGTTGACAGATCGCAAGTGTCTTCTTCGGCTGCTACTCGACTCGCCTCCACCTGCAATCAAGTTAAGTGAAGGAGTACCTCCGGCTGGTTCTTGTCTGCGTTGTCGAGCAGGTGAATGCCTTTCTCTCCTATTCCGAGCTGGCGATCGCTCGTGCTTGCGCTCGGGTGTGCGGGGTCTTCTGCGACTTCCCTCGTTTTCTTTGGAGGTTATTCTAGTTTCCTTGTCGATGTACCTTGTTAAGTGTCCGACCTATATGAGTTTCTCGATCTTTACCTTTAGCACCTGGAATTCGTTGGTAGTGTGCCCATAGACACGGTGGTACTCGCAATACCATTGGCGAACTGCGTCAGGCGGGGAGTCTCTCCGAGGAGGCAGAGTGATGAGAGTACCCGCATAGGCTTCTTTGAGTACTTGGTCTCTTCCCACTGTCAAGGGGGTGAATCGTCCCCCATAGTCTTAACGTCCCCGGCGATCGCTCTTCTTGTCCGTCCGATCTCTGACTGATTCTTTCCCCTGTCTTGCTGATCTTGGGTTTCTTTTTTAGCGACAACGACTTCTTCCATGTTGATGTACCTCACGGCTCGGCGCCTCAGCTCGTCCTGGGACTCGATAGGGCATTGGACGAGGGAGTCAGAGAAAGGTCTGGGCTTTAATGCTGACACTATGGCGTGGAGTGCCACATCGGTGTTGAGGTTCTTGACCTGAGTCGTCTCGTTGTTGAAATGTTCTATGAATGACTTGAGGGTCTCATCCGATCTCTGCTTGAACCCGACCAGGCATGTGGAGTTTTTTCTGAATGCTCGGCTCGTTATGAATCTGGCCACGAACTGCTCGGCGAGTTGGCTAAAGGAATGTATTGAGTGCTGTGGAAGGTTAGAGAACCACATCATGGCGGACCTCTTCAGAGTGCATGGAAAAGTTCTGCATTTTAAGCCTTCAAAGGCCCCGACCAAAAGCACCCGAGCATCGAAGAAGGTGAGGTGTTCCTCGGGGTCGGTTTTGCCTTCATAAGCGTCCATGTTGGGAATTTGAAAGTGCTTGGGGGACCGAATCGGACATGATCTCCTCACTGAAAGGGAGTAGGGTTAGTCCGATCTCTGAGGGTCGGTCTTTGTGACGGTGAGCATTTCAACGCTTAGAACTTTCTGTTCTGCTTGACCGATCCGTCCTGGAAGAATCTCTATCTTCGTCTCTCTTAGTCTCTGGGCGTGTCCTGGAGGGTGTCTCATGGCCGACTCTCTTCTCACGATCTAGAACTTCATTGATCTTGCGCTTCAACTCCTCGTTCTCCGCCCTGAGAAGCTCCAAGACAGGGTCTGGAGGTGGGCGTGCGCTTTGACTGACTGTGTTGTGGCTTGGTGGTGGCGATCTGCGATTCACCGTGCTCTTTGGATGCACCATCCTGCTCGGTGGTATCATTGAGGCCCAGGCTAGTTTTACTGGGCCCCACGATGGGCGCCAATGTTAATGCACGAACTGGTAGAGCTCTCATCCTCTTGGCGCGTAGCCCTTCCTCCTCTAGAACGGCGGGGGGTACCTGCAAAAGGCACTCTGATGCCTAAGTTAGATAGGGCTTTTTAGGAAGAAGAGAAGGTGAGCATGAGTAAGTGTTTAGAGTTCTAAAGAGTATAGATAGTATGTTTAATCTGAGGGGCCAAGCCCCCTTTATATAGTGGAGTCTCAGCTGAGGGAAGTAACCTTCGATCCGAATTACGTGCATCATCCCTTCCTTCGCGAGTTACTGGGATGAGCTTATCTTTTCAGGTATTTCGCACCTGATAGAGCTCAGGGCTTATCTTGTACTCCTAGCGTGTTCCCCAGTATTCGGGCTAGTAACGGCTCCAAGTATCACCTTACCCTTTAGTGTAAGCTTATCTGGCTGGGGGCATATTATTCCTCGGATAGCACTCCACTTTGGTGGACTTGGGTCGGTATAACTCGGATGACATTGGGTCGGGCTCGGAATGGCTCGGGTTGTTTTGGGCTCAGCTTAGTGGCCCAGCTAGGAGGTCAGCTTGGGGGCCGGCCCATAACAAATAGAATTAAAGAATCATAGTTAAAATTAAATTATAACTAATATAAAAATATTGTTTGGTAATTTATATGACATTAAATATTAGTAACAACATGTCTATATTATAACAGCTTGTGTTACGCATAGTATATAATAGAAATTTATATTGATTATTATTTAATGTGAAATATTCAAGCCTATTATGATATATATCTACTCTGTTATTTAAATGTTAATAGATTTTCATGTAGATATTAATATGCTTTTATGTAAAAAATTTCACCTCTGTATGGTATATTTGTACTCTTATTATATCCTATTTTTGTTGATGGTTACTTTTATGGCTCATACATTAATGTGTTTTTGTATACATTTTTAATTCACATGCAATATACGTATTTACCTAAATTTTAATACGTTTTTATTAATTTTTATCTATGAGTAAAATTTATTTATCTCTTGTAATCTATATATTGATGTGTAATTTATGTTCATGGGGTGCCAGTTCAGTGGTAAGAGCACGACATCGTAACCTCAATGAATATAGTTCAAATTCCCTTGGGGACAGTTGTAATATGGTCATTGAGCCACTAAAATAATAATATATCTCCTTTTCCCATCCTTTTTAAAAAAAAAAAGATGTGTAATTTAAATATTAATAGACTTTCATGGAGGTATTAATATTTTTTTATGTAAAATATTCATCTTTGTGTGATATATTTGTATTCTTTTATCACATTTTTAATTGTAGTTACTTTTATGATGGCCCCTAATGTAGACCCTATTTTAGGGGTCCAAAGGTGGTTCTTGTGTTAAAATTGAATATATCTGATTTTATTTTATTTTTTAAAAATTTTCTTTAGACAAACCATTAAAAATATAGTATTGGGTGTTTGAAATTTAACAAATTTCCATTAAAATTTTGGTAAAATAGAGGGGTCCAACATATTGGACCCGGTCATATTAGGGGCTACCTACTTTTATGGCTCATACATCATTGTGTCTTCGTGCGAAATTGTTATTCCCATGAGATATACGTATTTACCTCTAAATCTTTATTTATTTTTTATAAATTACCCCTATATCTTTATAATACGTTTTTTCGCAAAACTTTTATGTCTGTAAGATTAAGTTCCTCCCACTATGCCCTCTCTTCATCTGTGATTTAAAAAAAAAAAGTAAAAAGAAAAACTATTGAAACTTCATTTGATATCAATGTTCCATTCACCATAAGGTAAAAATTCTGTAAAACTTTTAATTCTTGAAAAATCACATTAAAATCCTCCCGCTATACACTCTGCGAATTTATTGTTCTCTATTTTCTTGAGAAAAAGTCAGAAGGAAATTGGAG
This sequence comes from Calophaca sinica, assembly GCA_037113605.1. Classification (NCBI taxonomy): domain Eukaryota; kingdom Viridiplantae; phylum Streptophyta; class Magnoliopsida; order Fabales; family Fabaceae; genus Calophaca; species Calophaca sinica. The sequence goes on from CM073736.1 coordinate 93,546,557, forward strand.
TGAGACAATATGAAGACTCGTTTTAAATTATAAGATCTTAAGAAAAGTAGACGTAGAATGTTGAGTACCTTTTCGAATTACAAAATGATACCTATAAATTATATTGCCAAATTTACATACATTAAGGATTGTTCTGGAAGCCAACTTAAAAAGGGTATTTCAGTTTAAAATGATTTTAAAAAATGCAGCGAATGATATATTGGAGGGTCATATATATTCAGCTTATGGCAATGGGAAGCAACTCGCCCCATCTGGATCCTCGTCCAGCTCTTCAGTAGACACTCATATAACTAAAATATTATCGATAGAATCATGAAAATGGAAGGTGCCCATATATTTCAGGGTCCAGTATTACTTTGTTTCAAAAGAAATATAAGAATTAAATTTTTTGAATATTGAACTGAACCTAGTATCCAGTATAATATTTGTTTATGGAGCAGTAGTGTTTTAGTTTGTGAAACAAACCATATCAATTATGTATCTATATGTCTATATATTTGGTTAAATGGCCTATATACAATTACGGTTATGTATGTCATTTATGGCTATTTGGAGAATCTAAATTTGTAAACTTTGGAGTGTAATTGTAGTAATCAGCAACTAAATTTGTAAACTTTGGATTGTAAAATTGTAAACTTTTCTTCCTGAATTCTAGAATGATATGAATTATTTCTGTGATTTGAATGCTTGCACATATTCCTTTTACGGCAGTCTTTAATGTTTGGTGTGTGCGAGCCAGTCATGTGGCTTATGCTCCCTTTGTTTATCCTCAAATGTATAAATAGGGATAATAAATGTTGAAACATAAATCATTTTGCATTCAACTTATTTTAACAAAAATCAATTTTATAAAATTAATTCATTTAAAATCAATTTTTGTCACGATATAACCATACACACACTAAAAGTAGTAAATGAAAGATATTTAAAAAATACTTGTTGGCAATAAATGATAGGAATAGTTGAGAGGAGTGTGTGTCCCTCTTATGGAGGGATTTTTATGGTGTTTGTCTCCTACATTGTACTGTCTTGGTTTCTTAGTTTTTCTTGGCCCGCAGGCCTCTTCCCTATAAAAAAAAAGGATTAGGTCAGATGAATGGTAATATATTAAAAAATAAAAAATTTCATAGATTTTATTTTGAAAATCAAACTAATAAATTTATATGTAATGTTTGTTAACCAGCGAATTGATATTAGTTAGGTTTAAATATAATTTTTCCCAATAAAAATAACACTTTATTTTTTGTCCCTGTAAAAAAATTATTGTTTTTCATCCGTGCAATGTCCAAACTCTCTTTTTTAGTCCCTATCATTAGTCACTATTAAAAGAGAAACATAGAAGGAGAGAATTCATCTCAATGGAATTGTAGTTTCATTCTTCACTAAATGAGATTTACATAGAGTTACATATTTATACACTTATGATTGCTTGTAATCGAATACAATTGCATAACAGAATATAACAGAAATGATGAGCTGGCATGAGCTGGCAGTGAGTATAACTAACTGGCTGAGGTGGCATAACCGCTTCTTAACTTCCAGAGATTAATCACCAAATGATATACTCTATTAGCCCCCCTTCAAGCTGATGGTGGGAGTGAAGGGAATGACCACCTTAAGCTTGTCTCTGAGATCAACAAATCTGGTAGATGGAAGTGATTTGGTGAATGAATCAGCCAGTTGATCAGCAGCTGGTACATGCTGGACAATGAGAGCTTTGGAGAGCACTTTTTCACGCACAAAGTGAATGTCTAGCTCCATGTGCTTAGTCCGCGAATGAAGAATTGGATTATGTGCTAAGAGAACAGCACTCAAATTATCACATAAAAGCATAGGAGTATGAAAGGCAATCTGAAGCTCACTGAGCAAGGATTGAATCCACAACATTTCTGAAATTGTGTGATCCATACTCCTATATTCTGCTTCAGCACTAGATCGTGCTACTAGTGATTGCTTCTTCGAGCTCCATGAAACAAGGTTCGGGCCAAAAAAGATACATGACCCAGAAGTAGACCTTCGATCATCTAGATCACTCGCCCAGTCTGAGTCTGAGAATGCACGCAGGGAGAAAGGTCCAGTAGATAGAGCAGGTTGCAGCAGCAAACCATGCGAGACAGTTCCCTTTAGATAGCGAAGGAGGTTGCTGTGTTGCAGGTGCAGGACGCGATGGTTGAGCACCAAAAGAGTGATCAAACCAATGCCAGCAACTTTGTGCATCATGACCATACTTCTGACATTGCTGACATGTAGGTCTATTGCCAAACCTTCCACGACCAGATCTACCGCGATCGCGAAAACCTCTACCACGACCACGAAATCCAGGAGCACGTGAACCAGTGCTAGACTCACCAAAGGAATTAGAGCCACCATTGCTAGCAGTCTTTCTTTGTGCAACATTAGCTGAGGCATTAGAGACCGGTAATTCTTGCCTAAATTTTGCAAACTGAGATTCTTGTACCAGAAGTAAACCTTCAATGTCATCAAGTGAAGGTTAATCAGGCATTCCATATATCATCATCACGAACGGATTATACTCCTCTGGTAATCCTTCTAGAACAACATCAATCTTGCCCTATTCAGAAACCGGATCTCCAATAGCAATTAGTGTATCAGTGATGGCTTTAATACGAAGAACATATTCAGAGATCGTGCGATTTGCTTTCTTGATCGTCTTTAATTCAGAATGAAACTGACGAATCTTGGCCTTCAACAGAGAATGAAAGTGTTTATGCACTTTCTCCCAAACTTGCCAAGCATGTTTGCAACCTATTATCCTAGGTAAGATAGACTCAGAGAGTGACGATAACAACCAAGCAAACACCATCTGATCTTGAACTAGCCATCGATCATATGCCTCAGTTACAACATTTTGAGTTCTATTCAATTCCGACTCAAATTGAAGAGGAATTTCAGGATTAACCACAATTCTATGCAATTTATGAGCAATCAAAACACTCTCAACTTGTTGGAGCCATAACAGAAAATTTTGATCATCTAACTTGATCGAGAGTTTGTGATGAAAATTTACCGAAGAATTGTTCGCTGCAGATTGCGAAGAATTGTGCACTGCAGATTGCGAATCTTGTTGTTGAATCGACGCAGCTGAATCGATGCATGCACAGAGTTATGCGGAGGCGATGTGGGAGACGATTCTGCCATAGCCACACCTCGAATCTCAGGCCCTAGGAAAAATGGCGATTGATACCATATTAAAAGAGAAACATAGAAGGAGAGAATTCATCTCAATGGAATTGTAGTTTCATTCTTCACTAAATGAGATTTACATAGAGTCACATATTTATACACTTATGATTGCTTGTAATCGAATACAATTGCATAACAGAATATAACAGAAATGATGAGCTGGCATGAGCTGGCAGTGAGTATAACTAACTGGCTGAGGTGGCATAACCACTTCTTAACTTCCAGAGATTAATCACCAAATGATATACTCTATTAGTCACCTTTACAAAAATACTGGCTTGGCTAACAGAGGTACGTGTCATCATTGTCACAAAAGATTCATGATGTCACGCGACAGTGCCACATAAGACGGTGATGCCACATTGCGTAACGGTGCCACGTGACATTTTGTTACCACGTCAACAACTAGAGTCGTGTTTGGCCTAAGGCAATTGCCTTAAGCCCCAAAATATTTTTACTCATTATTAGTATATTATATTTGAGAGTTTATGCCTCAAAATTTTCATTCACTATTATTATATTGTACTAATAATTTAGGATTAGCAATTATTATTGTTATCAATATTTATGGCTATGTGTCTTATATTTTAAGTATCAATATATGTTTAACGTCTAGTTAATTAGCAAACAGTTTGAATCAATAATTACTGCAAGCAAACCCGTTTTGAATACTATATATTTACTAGTTACTATACCTTAATGTAAAAGTGACAAACTGAAAGTCTCAAGTTTACGGTTTCAATATTGCTTACTACTTCTCATTTTACTAGTTAAAATTACTTGATTATAACACTTCGTTAAATGGTTTTGCAGCTCAAAAAATTAGAAAAAATAACACATAAGGATTGATAATTTATTTTATATTAAGTCTCTCTAGTAATTTTGCCTAAGGCCTCAAAAGTTCTAGACACGGCCCTGTCAACATCTAATGTGCACGCCCTCTTGGCAGGGGAGAAAATTAAAAAAAATATTATATTTACATGGACTAAAAGCAAAAGACCAGAAAATAAAAAAAAAGAATAATAAATTGTATTAGTAGCATGACATCTCTGTAATTTTATTTTCAAATTCTAATATCAATCATAGCATATGTAAGTAGATCATTGATCCGCTGTCGCGCACGGGTCAAAATAAATAAAATAAGAATGTAGTAACAAGACAGTTAACCTTGGTCGTCTCACAGAGATCTCTAATTAACAATAATCAATAACAAGAACACGCAAAGAAATAAAGTTGGGGGGATTTCGATTCAAGAAACAGGTTATAAAAGATGCAAATATCAATATATAAAAACGACTAATCCACTGGTTCAAGGTAATTAATACTTGGATCTATCACGGGTTTCAAATGATTATTCTATTTCGTGATTCTATTCTTGTTTGATCATAAAATTAACCAATCAAGCGTCAATTAATTCTATAAGAATTCCTACTGGATTAAGCATCACAGAATTCAATTAATCATGAACAAGGAATAAGCGTCACAAGAACACAATTAATCTAATAACCGAATTCAATCAAACCTACAACTACGCGTTATAGATCCTAATAATCTCTATTCGAATTAAACTAAAGCAAGCGTTCAATTTAATTCAAATAATCTCAAATCAGAGAGCAAAAACGAAGTTGATATGATTAAGCATCAATACGCAAAACGAATTTGCAAACAGAAATCAAAGAGATGAAAGATCAAAAGGAAAAGAAATAGAAACACAAAAATCAAAATTAACAATAATAATCAAACCTCAAGATCCTTATAAAAACTCCCTAACCAGTGAATTAATCTAAGGTCTTAGCCTTCCATAGAAGGATTTGACAAAAACGAAATTAAGAAGGGGAGAAGGAGAAAAGATTGCTAAAACTCAAAAAACGACAAAATATTCAAAAGTAATCAAAAGGTAAATCCTAAGACTCTAAAAATCCTATTTATAATATCTCATTAGGTTAACCTAGGTAACCTGAAGTTTATGACCAAAGAGAAGGGCCCAAAAGAGATTAATTAGCCCAATAACAACTAATCACATGAGTAATTGATCCAAAACTCGCAGTAAACCTCGCCTGCAGCAGTAAAGTGGATTTTCGACCTTCAAAACGGAAGAACTGGGCTTCGGTGCCAACATAAGAATTGTAGCTCTGCTTCTCAGCTTTCCAACGCCACAAAGAGCACTGAAATCGGACAAGTATAGCCCAAGTTATGGCCTGTAGAAGCGACATGGGTCAGGATGTAACAAAATCTGAAAATTAGCAAATAATTCCACTAAAGCCCAATCAAGACCCAAAGATATAAAACCATGTTAAAAAGTAGTTGTTGGGCAAAACACACAATTAAAAACACCAAGTGCAAAGCTATAAAAGATGCATTAAAATGCATTGATCAATCATCACTTTAAAATCACGAATTTTGTGTCTATATTCTTCTCTTTATCCCTTGTAAATTTTATTCCCAAATTCAAAGTTTAATTGTTATTTTTAGTGAGCACTACCAAAAACCTAGAATTAAAAACTACTATATATTACTAATAAATAAATCATTTAAAAAAACAATTCTTTAAATAAATCTATCAACAACAAACAAATGAATTATTCAATGACATATTAACAAAAATCACCCTCATTCCCTGTTTGAACCTAATCTTCATTTTGTAAGTAAAATGCATTTTAAAGGTCTTTATGTGATAAAGGATGAAAAAGATCATTCGAACTTAGGCAACGACTAAAATGCACCACCTTAATAGGTGGTGTAGGTGCCGCACTTGCTTTCTACTGTTAGATAAATGATATCCAATGATTCTAATATACACCTGTACACACCAAATCTAGTTCACCATCGTTGCCCATACCACGAAGAGAAGAGACAAATAGAAGGAGCACTGACAAGGTCACCCACGTCCGTCGTGAGATTCATGACCTTTGATGGTGGCACCGCTGCCGGACTGCCACACGGCCTGTGGTCGTCGTCGTGACCATAACTGCATCTCCCACTCGACTAGTTGCACCACCAGCTTCTGCCATGGCTTCTGCTCTCCGCTTTTGCCTCGACACTGTCCTTCTATTATCTTTACTTTCTCCCCCTTTTTTTCTTTATTGTGCGTTGTGAAATGCCTTAGGTAGTTTTTCTTTTTAGTTGGAGGTTTTGTTTTAGGAGGAGCCCATGCCCACCTGCAAACAACATACTAGCTTCAGAAATCAAAGATTTCTTGCGATTCAGAATTGGAAGCTAGGGATTGAAAACGTGTTCTTCACCGATTGCTTCAGAAATCTAACGAATTGGTCTCCATTAAACGAGAATCTACCCGGCACCTACAACTGCGAGTCGCCACCCTCACTCCATGAAATAACATCTACCGATTTCTGAAAACGCGAATGTATGGATGATAATAAAGCTGGTGGTGGTGGGTTTCTCCCGATGTGGCGGTGTCATTGATGGTGGTGGCGGTGGAGGGTCGAAGGGAGAGGTGAAAAGGCTGAGAGAGAGAGAGAGAATGGAAGGTGTCATTCATGGTGTGGGTTTCACCGATGTGCTGGTGCCATTGATGGTGGCAGTGGTGGAGGGTCGAAGGGAGAGGTGATTAGTGAAGAAGCTGAGAGAAAATGGAAGGTTAGATTCAGTGTGTGCATCCCACTATCGAATCCAGTGGGACTGCAAGATCGAACGATGGAAAATGCATAAAAAGAGTGGAGTAGCGTGCCGCATCTATAAGCAGTGGCATGTTAGACACCGCCTCGAACTTAAAGCATGGTATTGTATCTTGCACCCTTTAAGGAAGTGGTTTAATTAACTAATTTTACACAAATAACAACAACAAAAAAATTAACACAACAACTATTCTAGTTTTCACTCAAGGCTAAGGGGTCAAACAGACCGATCTGCAAAAAGAATTGGGTTGAGTTTTCTAGCCTGTCCTTCCCCATCGCGGGTGGCGGGTTAACCCACGATTGAAAATAATGGGTTGACCCGCCTAAATGCACAAAAATTAAAAACAAAAAATAATTAAAAAAAATACACAAAAGGTGGGTTGACCTGTCCCAATCCATTAAAAAAAACAAAAAAGGTAAAAAAATGCAATTTTTTTAAAATGTTAGGTTGGGTAGCGCTGGTTGGTGGGTTGAGATACCCTAGCGAGCCCCGTTTTGCAAGCTATGTGAGTTGGCGTGCTTTGTGAACTCTATTCAAGGCATGTTCAAGAGTATGCAACTTATAGTAGGTACAAAAATGACAACTGCTCTCTCGTCAAGGCTTAGAATGGAGAAAAAATTGAAAAATGGGATTTTAGAGAAAGGCAATATTCTAAGCGGGGTAAAAGTTGGAAGATCTGCGTATTTTAAAAAATAAACTCCTCGTTAGAGCTTTTTCAAAAGCTTTTTCTTTATAGTTTTTTATTAAAAAAAATAGGCTACTTATTTTGTTAACAACTTTTTTAAATGAGTGTTTGACCCAGTTTTTGCTTAGTAATTCATTTTGTCCTTTATCTTCTTTTCATAAATAATTTTGGTTTTTTTATTTAAAAGATAAAGGACTAAAATAAATACACCTGTCGCTAGATCTAACGAGATTGACGAAAAAGACTATTTTGTGTAACATATGAGAGATAAAAGACCAAAATGAATATTTTAAAAGATAAAAGACCAAAATGAATTAAAATAAAAGATAAAGAACCAAAAGTATATTTTGGCCAAAATAAAATAATGAAAATAAAAATGAAAAAAATGTGTATTTATTAAGATTTTGGGCCTAACTCATCCTTACAAAATCGGTTTTTAATATGAGAGGCTCCATTTACTTATAAACTCTTTTTTAGTTCTTATCTCCAGTCTATGTGGGACTTGGGTTTTTCCCAATACACCCCTGTTTACTCGGATTTTTGATTTGACGAGAAATTGTCTACCAAATCCAAAATAAAACAAATGATTTTTCAAACAATTGTAAATTTTACAAGTTAGACGGTAATCTTGTCTAATAATAGGTTTTATGTCTACAATTAGTGGTTCGTCAAGAAATTAACTTAGTCAATTTAGACCAAAATTTTTGTCAGAATCACTGTGAGACTTAACTTAGCAGTAATGCCAAGGATTCTCGTCAAGTTGACGGTTACAAACAGTATGAAAGAAAACAGTTTTAATGGAAGTTTAAGAAATGGAAATATGATGGAGTTCGAAATTGACAATGAAAACGAGATGAACATGAAAGTGATTTTTATGGCTTTTTAGGTGTTTAAAAGATTGAAAGTAAATTGAAAACAAGTAAAATTTGACAAGAAATAGATTGCTGGATGCGTAAATGAAATGTAAAGGCAAGTGCGAAAATTTAAAGGGTGCAAAAATGTAAAGGTTGCAGAAACTTAAATGCAGAAAAGTAAAAGTGCAGAAGAATAAAATAGACGAAGAAGTAAATGACTTGAAAGGTAAATTTGCATTGAAATGAAAAGGGTGAAAGGAGTACTCAATGTCAATCCGCGAGTCTGTGATGTGTGAGACGTAGGGAAATTGATCAAGTATCCAACCTTGATTACATTGTTTGACCCACTATTTATAGAAAAACTTGGAAATAACTAATTGCCTATCTGTTTGACACGTATACAGTGGTTAAGTCTGCATGTCTTGCAGTTACATCACACTAAATCTATTCGACGTCCTCTAACTTAGACAAATCTAACTACAACTAGCAAGCATTGTGCCAATCTTGACAAGTCTTCGTTAGCTTTGACAATGCCTCAATCACCAAGGCAGGTTGATTCGACCATATCTTAGCGCTTTACCAAAATTTCACGAAGTCCTCAAGGCTTAGTTATTCTAGTGAATTGGCAAGTACTTCGACTACATCAAACTTGTGTCTAGCCGGAGCATGCTAATTTTAACCTTCTATTGGCTTATAAACTTAGCCAGTTTCTCATTCGCTTTAGGTCTTTGACCAAATCTTCATATTCGTTCGACAATAGTCTGGTTTCTCATATTCCCGCTTTTCTTTCCAAAAACTTGGTTTTCTCCATTTATCTTCCTTGCATTGCTTTACCATTCAACCACATCATGTTCTTTGTCAACATGAAGCAAATCAGTTCCATTGACCTTTTGTAAAATATGACCCGTCTAAAATCAAAATATATTTTGGCACCTAATAACCCCCTCACGACCAACACTATTGGGCTTGGTGCGTGTATATAATGTAGTGGGTGGCCCATGGATCTAGGATAGACTCTGATACCATATTAAGATTTTGGGACTAACTCATCACTATAAAACTGGCTTTTAAGGCGAAGGGTGTCATTTACTTATAAACTCTTTTTTAGTCCTTATCCCTAGTTTATATGAGACTTGAGTTTTTCCCAATAATACGCATAATTTTTTTACGGTAACTAAAAAACCCATGTTTTAAAAACCGATCCGGCGAGACTTTTGGGTCATGGTTCAATTAGTTCAACTATGATCGAACAGGATGGCTAATAATTAAATAAATAAATAAATAAAAAGTATATAATTAGGGGAAAAGGTAAATAAAAAAAACTAATAAATCATTTCAAAAGGTTCGACCCGTTTCAATTAGCGGTTTAAAATGGTCCAACCGCGGTTCAATCTGGTTCAACCCAGTTCTGGGAGGTTCAACCAGACTGTAGTTCAAATGGGATTGAACCACCCACCGGACTGGCTGGTTCCCGATTCTATGGTTGAACCGGCCGGTTCGGTCCGGTTTTTGAAAAAAAAAGGGAGTATGATAAAAAAAGGAAAATGATTTTTGTATATCACTTTTTGCGACAACCATTACGACACCGTCTTTTGCCCCTTTTTTTTGAAAAAATATTATTTGGTGAAAAAGCTATTAAAGTCGTGAATCACATGTGGTTAACAGAGTTAATATAAGTGGTTAACACAGTACTGAAAGTGATAATGGGTATAATTTTTGGTATCAGAATAACCCATTAACCAGTTAGTAAACTGAATTAACCACTTATTTGCAATGCATTAACCACTTTTAATACTGTATTGATAATGATACTTGGTTAACCAAATTGATAGTACTGATTAACATAGTGGTTAATACAGTTCATGTTAGTGGTTAATATAGTTCGCTAACTGGTTAATATACTACTCTGATGCTAATTTGTCAAACTGTACTCATTAACCACTTTCAATACTGTATTAATCACTAATATCAATTCTGTTAACCACTTATATCAACGAGTTGCACTTGCACTCATTGACCACTTCCAACATTGTATTAACCACTTTCAATATTACATTAATCAGTAATATCAACCTTGTTAACAAGTAATGTCAACTATGTTAACCACTAATGTCAGAATAGCCCATTAACCAGTTAGTGAACTAGATTAACCACTTATTTGTACTGCGTTAACCACTTTTATAACTTTTTTTTTGGAAAAAAATTGTTTTTTTGAATAATTTTTTATTTTAAAAAAAATGTCAGAATAGCCCATTAACCAGTTAGTGAACTGGATTAACCACTTATTTGTACTACGTTAACCATTTTTATAATAATTTTTTTTGGAAAAAAAATTATTTTTCTGAAGAACAAATTTTTTATGAAAAATATATTTTTGAAAAAAAAAAACTTGTCCGTACATGTACGGACATACGATCCGTACACGTATGGACGTACGGTGTCGCGTAGGTGTCCTGAAAAATGATGTCCATTTATCGCGACCGATAAAAAAAAGGCTAAAATACTGTTTTAGTCCCTTATGTTTATTTTAGGTTTTATTTTGGTCCCTTATATTTTATTTGTTTCGAATTGGTCCCTTACGTTACAAAAGTTATACCAAAATGGTCCTACCGTTAGTAACACTGTCAAAATGCTGAGTTGGCAGCTGAATTGACACGTTGGGGGACCAAATTGAAACAATATTTTTTTTTTGTTTCAATTTGGTCCCCCAACTCAGCTGCCAACTCATCATTTTGACGGTGTTACTAATGGTAGGACCATTTTGGTATAACTTTTGTAACGTAAAGGACCAATTCGGGATAAATAAAACATAAGAGACTAAAATAAAACTTAAAATAAACATAAGGGACTAAAACAGTATTTTAGCCGTAAAAAAAACATATCTAAGCCTCACTTTTAAATTGATTTTGATTTCACCGGAAAAAAAAAAAACTGAACCTATATCATTCGGTTGGCCCTCAAAATCAAAACTTCGGGCTCCATACTTTTCCTATAATAATCAGGAAAAAAGAAACATCTTTGTGCGGGTACTTAACCATAAAAATAGCGGATAATTTGTTCGTCTTGTATTTGTGGGTCAATGGAGAAAAAAAAAAAAAACCATCAGTCAATAACTCAACCATCAACCATTGAAAGTTTCAGAGCAAAATCACACACACACCTCTAATCCAAACACAAGATATCCACGTAGCGTATGCACTAAGCGAGTTTCGTTTCAACTTAGACTTTTATTTGTTCTAACCTGGTGGCTGGTGCAGATTGACAAAGATGTAAGAAGGGAATTTCATAAAACTTAACAGTTGACAAAAATAGAAAAAGAAAACCACCAATTGATCCAATGTTTTAAACAGATACCACTGATTTCTTTGTCCTTCAATTCACGATGGTGATGTTGAGACAACAATAATGGAGACACAGCAAGAGTTAGAGTGGGCTGAAGCCCAGAACACTGTCTTAAGCCAAGACCTCGTCGCCACGGCAAAGCAACAGCTTCTGTTTCTGGAAGAGGTTGATAGGAATCGCTGCCTTTATGATGGACCAGTTTTACACAGAGCTAATTATAGGTATGTTTATGTTCATACATACTCTTACCAAGTTTTCAATAGGTTTAACTGGAATGTTCCAACTTCAAACTAATCACAAATTTAGTCTCTGAAATCTAAGATGTTGCCGACTTAGTCTTTAAAATTAAAATTAAGGAAATTCTAAAATTATCCATGAATTTGAAAATAAATATTTTAAAAATTGAACCGGTGATCAAACCGGTTAGACCTTCGAGTCATAGTTCAACTGTTTTAAACTGCTCAAACCGAGACGAAACCGTGGTCGAACCATCAAAATAACCGGAAGGTAAATAGGGTCGGTTCAAGGTTCAATCGGTTGAACCGTCCGGTTCGGTTCGGTTTTTAAAACACTGATTATCGAATACAATTGAAGATTTTCAATTTTAAAGACTATTTTTTAATATTAATAATTTGAGGAACTAAATTAACCGTACCTACAATTTTAGAGACTAAATTAGTGATTTATTAGTTCAATTTTATTTAAAAAAATTTATTTTTATGTTTTTTTTTTTTTTTTTTTTGTGTGTGATTGTGCATGCCTTTGCGATCAAAGCAGGTATAAATACTGTTGGCTTCCTTTACTAGCCAAACATGCCAAGTCACCTGTTACAAAAGGCCCTTTAGTTGTGCCTCTTGATTGTGAATGGATTTGGCACTGTCATAGGCTTAATCCGGTAAGCTTCAGCACTGAAACCAAAATTTCATGCACTTTTTATCCATGAGCTTATTTTTTGTAAATATAGTTGCAATTGCGGAATTACCCTTTAATCTGAGTGTACTTACTTGTCAGGTGCGCTACAAGAGTGACTGCATGGAACTGTATGGGAGAATACTTGATGATTGGAATGTGGTATCTTCAATTCAGCGAACCAGCAAAGAGGAAACTGAAAAAATCTGGGAGAAAATGTTTCCAAGTGAGCCATATGAAATTGATCTAAACAATGACTCAGTGCAAGATTTTAAAGAGAATTACTTGGGCACATCAGAAAATACCACCAATTATGATCTGATTTCAGCTGTGAAAAGACAAACTACTTTCTTCTATCAGGTAGGCATATAAGAATTTTAAAATACCATGACTTTTTAAGACCTACCTACAAACTGTATGTTTGTGTCTTGAACAAATAAATAATTGTCATTGTGAGATACTCTGAACCAAGGTTTTAAAGCCCAGCCGCGTCGCAAGTTGAAATTGTAGAGTATTACGGTCAAATACGGCTCATGCAGTTGCAGTTGCGGTCGCAAAGACATAAAAAACCTTGATGTTACGGCCAAAATCACGTTTGTGGACCTTTTTTGAAACCCTGCTCTCAACTAGTTGATCATACATTTTATTGGTAACAAAATTAAGCATATGTAGTAGAGTACATTTGTTTTGGAATAACACATCAATTAGAGTAAGGGTGATTTTATTCCTGTCTACTCTATCAATAAAATGACTCAAAAACATACCAGCCTTTTATCCATTAGTCTCGAACATTGATGGTTTCATCCTGACCATTGTAGATTGTAGAATGGCAACATGTGTTAATGATGGATGGTGATATTATGGCAGGTTTCCAAGCCTTACTGGAATGATGATGCTTTTCTTGAAGGAGCTGTGGCCAGATACAAGGGGTTTCTTCATTTGATCAAGAGGAACAAAGAGAGGTCTATAAGCCGTTTCTGTGTTCCAACTTATGACATTGACCTCATCTGGCACTCTCACCAATTGCACCCTGCATCTTACTGTGAAGATCTAGTGGCAATTATAGGCATAGTGTTGGAACATGATGACACCGATTCTGGTCGGTCCAAGGGCCAAAAGCTTGATGTTGGGTTTACTGAAACCACCACACAGTGGGAAGAGACATTTGGTTCAAGATACTGGAAAGCAGGAGCAATGCACAAGGGTAGCCCCCCATCTCCTCTTACTGTCAATAAGTACAAAATAGATGCTATGCACAACAGTTCAACGCCATCGAATGCTAACCTTGATCTGATTCAACTTCCACAGAAAATGCTTGTTGAGGTAGCCCCCAATATGTCTTCATCAGTTTTATTGTTTATATGAGAAGACACAAGCAACTGTAACTTGTCAAAATACCTTTCTGCAAGGTTTTTAAAAAAGGTTTGCGGTCGTGATTTGGGCCGCGACATTATGGTTTTTGATGTCACCGCGACTCAATGCAATAGCGATTGAGGTTGCATTAGCCGTAATTGACCACGATTCTACACAATATCAAGGATCGCAACGCGGCCGCGATCGCGACTGTGACCGCAATATAAAACCTTGCTTTTTTGGACATCAATAGTTGTTTCGTAACTTTTTGGGATCATGATTCTTATTCAGGTGATGCTTGAGGTTGTTGATGTGAGAAACTTACCATCCGGGCATAAGGGCAAGCTAGTTGTATCCTTCAACAAGAAACAGCAAGACATGGTTTTCAATACCAAGAAACAACTAAGCATTTCCTCAGACTCAGAAGGGAAACAAGTTGCTGTTTTCCAATGTGAAAGTAGTGGAGAGTTAGTCTTTGAACTTATTCACCGCCCGAATTTCAACTTCCGAACGTTAAGGCCGGCGAAAGTATTGGGAAAAACTTCAATCAATCTGGAGGATCTGCAAAATGTGGCATCTAAACTTCCAACAGAGATGTGGTTAGATTTGAAATCCGCAGTCAATTGGCCGAAGCCTATTAGTATCCGCATCGGTTTCTCTTTAACTCCATTTCCAGCACCATATCAGTTGCACATGGTTCCCACACGTCCATCCATGGGAAGTTATTTTTCTTTCTTGCTTCCGAGAAAGTTCCAACAAGTGAAGAATTGGACCAAAATTGTGGATGAGGCTGGCAATGAGATCATCAGCATCGCCACGGGGTAAGTCAAACTGAGTTTGTTAGCAGTTAAGAATGTTGAACCAGGAGTTACATGTTTTAGCATGTGAGTTTTAGATTAAACAGATGGTTCTATCATCATTAGATTAAACTGAGTTTTCGTAACTTTTCTTACATCCTACTAACAAGATCTTCTTGAGTTACGACCATTGAACAAAGGAGGCAGTATTGATATTCTAATTGGCATATATTAGATTTATGTCGTTTTGTGGAAGATACAGTGAATGGTTTAACGTTTCCCTGCACTTTGAATATTTGTGGTCACCTGCTTGGGCACTAAGCTTGATGCTCCCTTGCCCTTTTTTTTTTTTTTGGTATAATAGGAACTTGACAACTGAGAACATGAGAATCAATAATAATATCAATAAAGAAGTGATTGGAAGGACTGCATCTGGTGAAACTCATCTTCTTGCAGAGTTGAAGGGAACCATGTGGTCTATGATGAACTCTGATTGGACGTTACATACAAAGAAAACCATTGATGAAGAGGAACATGTATTTGAGCTAACAGGCACTCGGAAGGTCATCATCTTCTTCTTGTCTTAGTTTAGATTATTAATTCTATTACATAGCGCAGAGTTTATCCTAACAAAGAAGGTTCAATATTTTGTTCATCTTAACACTAACGATTTAAGCTATTTCACAGGTGATTATTTTTCCAGGTAAAAAATTGGAGTTTGAAAATAGATACTATGGAAATGAAGAGGGAAATTACTTCATGACAGCAGTCGAATTCTCTCAAAAATATCCTTACGGAAAAGCAGTGGCTTTAATGGATTTGGCATATGGATTTCTAGAGGTATTTTCTTTATTGAACAAAACCGCGTCTTGATTTTTTTTTTTTTTTTTTATCATCTAATTTCGTTCATTTGTGACTGCTCTAAATTTTGATGAACAGATCAAGGAAGTGTGGCTAGTATTGCCTGCGATATTATCTGCATTTGTTCTCTCTAATTTTCACGACTTCAGTAACCAAAGTATAGAAGCAAATGGGACTAATGCATAGAAAGAAAATCAGAAAAGCTACGACAAATACTGGTATGGAATCTAGTAAATGTGATGTTACTTTTCTCTAGAAAGATTCCCAGGCGAGGCCACTGTTCCATAAAGAGTCTGCCAAGCAACTTTATACACCTCCGATAGAAGTTTAGAACTACTTACGGTCGGATGACTTTCAAAAGGACACTTTGGTGTATTCAGATTCATCTTTAGCATTTGACAGGAAAGA
This sequence comes from Calophaca sinica, assembly GCA_037113605.1. NCBI lineage: Eukaryota > Viridiplantae > Streptophyta > Magnoliopsida > Fabales > Fabaceae > Calophaca > Calophaca sinica. The sequence goes on from CM073736.1 coordinate 93,562,606, forward strand.
AAAAAAAAAAAAAGAATTCATTTTTAGCACTGATACACTAAGAACATATTAATATTTACCAAATGATTTAGATTTTAATATAGCACCGCCCAGTTTTATATTACTTTATTTGAGAACAATTGATCTAGCTCATAATTTACCCACCTAAATTACGTACCCAAATCTCATAATCTCGTTGCTCAAGACGGCAGCAGCCACCCTCATTGTTTAACACGTGTATACAAAAAGGTTATTTCGATTCTTTTTCCCCCTTAGTAGAACAAACCGTAAATCCCATTTTTTCGTTTGTTATTTGTTAATTAAAAATATAGATTAATATTGTTGTTAATGGGTTTCGCTAAACCATTGCGTAACAATGTCAGACAAGCATTACGTAAAAAAAAGGCTGGAAAGCAAAAAATGGGGCAAAGTAAACAACTAATTGCAAACATGGACATTGGACAGAACCACACAGTGATGATAACTGCAAGAATACTAATCAGAAACGAATTTCAGAATCCTTTCAAATATGCAATGCACCTATGCACAAGAATCAATGTTCATAGTTTCATACCAATATGCCAAATAAAGAAAAAAAGAAACACCAGAAAGACCAGCACTGTGCTTTTCAAAACGAAGAAATTGAATGAATGTCTTATATGCAGTATATCACGCAGACACAGCAAATGAAAACTTAACCACAACCTCCAACGAGCACCCTAGCCGCCGTCAATTCCAGCCGTCTCCGCCTGGCGCCGCCGCGGCCTGGCGCGGCAAAGCTGACCTGTCAGGGATGTACGAAACATGCGAATAGCCACGCTCCGAAACCGCACCACCAACCTCTGAACCATTGTAAGCAACCTTGTGCGCCATTTGCGAATGCGGTGTTTGAATGAAATAAATCGGTTGACCTACCGGTCCGGTAACAGGTCTCACGGCTTGGAAGATTCCGGTCTGTGTTTGGATGAGATAAACCGGAGACGGTTCAGTTCCATTTGCAGGAACCCCTAACGGAAAACCAGTATGCCTTTCCGGTAAAAACGATGAATGAACCGGTACCGGTCCAGGAGCCTGAACCGGAAACGAACCGGAATGGACTTGAGCAGTTGCATGCGTTACTAATGGCACCGCTTTCTCCGAATTATTATTATTCTGAGGGTAACAGTCCGCAGCAGGACCGTAAACTCTGCCGTTCTCTCCGTCAATTTTCCGTTGTTGTTCGTTATTCCCAAGCTGCAACTTCTGCATCTCCTGAATTTCAGTTTCTCTAACCGTCTCGGACCCACACTCCGAACCTGCCGCCGAATCTTTCGCCGAGAAATCCAGAACCGTCGGCGGGAAATCCGCCTGTTTCGCCGCGGGATATGCCTTATCAAATCCGAACAGAAAATCCGGATTCGGCGGTGGCGGCGGCGGAGAAGAACCTTCCAGAGGCGGAACCTGAACCTGAACCTGAACGGAATTGAGAGCGTCGACGAACCACTGCCGCTCCGGTTTCGAATCCGCGGCCACTAGATTGATGGTTGAGGAGACGGAAGAGGCGTTGTTGTTGATGAGGGGGAATAGGAAGAGCCTCAACCTTGCGGGTTTAGGTGAGGCGCGACAAAGGCGATCGTATTCAACCATCATGTGATCGAGATCCTCCTCGTTGGTGACGGAGATCAAGGCGTCGAGATCCTCGCCGGGGAGTTGGTACTTGAAGCAGACGTCGGCGTTAGCGAGGGAAGAAAGCTTGGCCATGACGGCGGAGAGCTTAACGTTGCGATCGACCGCGAGGATCTTAGTGTCGCCGCCGACGTACACGAGCTGGTTGTCGTGAGGCCTGGGTTGGATTTTGCCGCCGTAGCTGCACATGAGCTTGACTCTGTAGGTGTTGGACGGAGGAGGTTCGTCGAAGGAGGAGGGATTTTCGTTATCCATCAATTCGCGAGAGTGAGGTGAGGAATCGCCGGAATTGGGGTGGGAAGAGTAGGTGTAATTCTCCATGGATTAGGTGAATTAGGGTTTTCTGAAGGGATTTTGGGAACAAGTGTTTGGAGGAGGCAATGGGAAAATTTTGGAAGAGTTTGGAGGGTGTGGAGTAGAGTGGTGTGTTAAGAGAGAAAAACGGCGTGACGGCGAATGAGAGAGGAAACGAGAAGAGTGTGGTTTTATGGGAGATGGGTGTGGTGGGGTAGGGGGGACCGAAAAGTGTCAGATGCGTGGGATAGAAGAACGCGCCAGAAGAAGAAATGACCCCACTTATCACTTTTTTTTTTTTTGATTTTTGAATTTTCATAATATATGTACCCTATTTGTTTTCATATATAAGTAAGAAAACATTTGCTTAGTTCATTAAATAACTTATAAATAAATTTAAAAAGTGTTTTCTTACTTATATATAAAAAAAGAGGGAATGAGATAAGATATAGCAGATAAGCAATAATAATATTTTTTTTTGAGAAAAAAAGATAAATAAAAAGAAGAAATTAATAAAGAAGAGAAATTATAAAAATAATATGAAAGAAAGAGATGTGAGAAGGTTAGGAAATAAAATAATGTTATTTAACTATTTAAGATCATTATGTGCTGTTACATTAACAAAACATTTTAAAAAATTATTTGAATTTAATTTGTATCACTTTGGGCGTAAAAATGTTTACACATATATCCAATCATGAGTTGATATATTATTTAATTAGTATCACGAGTCATGTATTTTAAAACTCATTAACGAGATGCCAACATATTATTAGATGATTATATAAAATATTTTTATTTTTACACAAATAGTGCATTTATAATTAAACTCAAATTATTTTATATAAATTGAAATAGGTTTTACATAAATGTATAATTATCATTAGAAAATGGATTTCTCTATATTTATGCAGTTTAGCACTAGTGAATAAGATCAAATGAATCACATTTTAATTTATATTTTAGACCAGATTTACCGACGTTGGAACGTAAATCGCCCGATCAATATCAGATAATATGACTTGTGTAACTTTGACAAATGCGTGCTTTTATTACTATGTGAAATATGTATCCTTATCTTTCACAAGATGGTAAGATACATCGAATATGTTTCCTAAAAATAAAAGATACATCGAATGTGTGTCTAAAAGTTATCTTTTTTTTTTTATAGAAATATGTGTCTAAATAGTCATTAATATTTTTATGGGAGTTATTATTTTTTATGGTAGTTATTAAATTCTTTAAAAAAATTACACAATTTCAATCACGTATTAGCATTATTTAAAAATATGAATGAGTAAAATATTAAATATTAATTTTTAATATGTAATTCGTAAATAATTATAATTATAATTTTTTATATTTATCTTGGCTGGGCTTGATAAAAATAAGCTATAAGCTAATAGCTGATGAGATAGCTTATAGCTGAAAAACTAGCTGATAGCGGATAACTTATAGATAAAAAAACTAGCTAATTAAAATTAAATTATTTAGTAAAATTAGCTGTTTAACTAACTGATAAATATAAAATGACATAAAATGATAAGAGTTTATCTTTATTTTAAATTTTAAAAAAAGATAAAGAATAAAATAGCGAGAATAAAAATGGAAAAAAATAAAAAGCTATAAGTTATAAGCTCAGATGCTACTTCAAGTAACATCTCAAAAAAACTATAAGCTAGTGTGATAAGCTTACCTACCAAACACATTTTCATCGACTAAACAAGCTTATAAGCTAGTCCAATAAGTGATAAGCTAGCTTCTTGGCCTTACCAAACCGAGCCAAGTTTGTCGATGGGTAATTTTTAAAATAAAATTATAAAAAATGTTAAGAATATATATCTAATTTAATTTTTTAAAACGAGTTAAATTCACACAGATTTTTTTTTTATTTTTTTTTTGATGAGAGAATTTTAGGGTGAGGGGATGACGCCCCACTCCAAGGCATGGAAGACTTTCGGGCTCTTTGAGCACTTACGAATGTAATTATATTTACCTCACCCCAAAGGGACTAGTGGGGACTCGAACCCGTGACATGTCAAATACAATTCATGTCATGCTCCACTAGGCCAACCCCTTGGGGTTTACACAAATTTTAATTCTATGCATAGAGAGTAAATCTTATTAATCATGAAATGAAACTCACGAGTTAATTATCTTATGTTGTTTTGCAGATTATATTCTTTTTTTTTTGTAAGCTTTTTGCAGATTATATTCGAATGCTTAAAATAGAATCTTTTTTGATGCGTTAGTGTGTTAGACTCACCAATGCAGAAAAAAAGAGATTAACATAATTGTTTTTTTTTGATAAGCAAAGATATTTATATTAACAACGGGAGTACAAGGGGTACTCCGAACCCAAATATACAAGGTTCAAGGGAGGGAGTGCCTCATTAAAACCTCTCAAGGCCAAAACCCAGTGGGAAAAAGACCAGAAGAGGAAAAAGAGTACACCACCCAACCCAAGAATGTAACAAAGACTATTAGCAAGTCAACCAACAAGAATATAGTGCTACAACGCCTACCATATAGTGCAATAAAATACCATTATCAACCCAGACATCAAACCTCACAACACTTCATTGCAGCATTGTAGGGGACTAATGCACCAATCAGAATAAGTCTTTCGTAAATGTCTTCCTGCACGAGAGATAAACCACCTCCACGACACTTGTTTAATCCTCGCAAGTATCTCCATAAAATCCACCTGCCCTCCATTAAAAATCACCTCATTTCTGGTGAGCCACAAAGTCCATACCACTGCGCACCAAATGAGATGTCTTAACTTTTTCTTGTGTTTCCTAGCCCTTTTCATTGGAAACGAAAAAGACAAGAAATGATCAACCAGCATATTATGACTAACACTGGACACTCCAATCCAAGCGAGTACTTGTCTCCAAATATTAGATGATAGCTCACAACCACAGAACAAGTGATCAGCAGTTTCAATGGGAAAAGAGCAAAAAGGGCACCCTTGCTGTTCCGGGAGGATCACCACACCCCTCCTCCGAAGTTGCTCACGCGTAGGTAACCTGTTTTGAATTAAGCGCCACACAAAAACCAAAGCCTTCGATGGGACCGAAATCCGCCATATTAGTTCAAAAACTACATCCATACTAGTACTCCTTCCGATACCCAAAACAGTAATCATATTATCGTATGCAGTTTTTGTGCTAAATGCATGCTCCTCGCTATATTTCCAACCCCAACCATCTGGAGTAGAGTGAGATGGATTAAAATCTGCAACAACAGTATGCAAGTCTCGCAAACTCATATCTTCCGCCATGGATAGCGCGTGGTCCCACTGCCAATTCCAAATCCAACCTCCGTCTAACCAAAGAGTCTGCCTCGCAATAGTCGCAGATGGTGAATTTCACGCCTGAAATAAATCTGGATAAGCATCCATAAGTATCCCTACCACTCCAATTATCAATCCAAAGCGCAACATCACCCATACGGTTTTTAAGGACACCGAATTGCGAAACCAATCCACCTTGAGACCTATAAGATCCCGCCACCACAAGGAGCTTTTACGATCTGGGGACCCATCCGTAATTCTATGAGGTAAAGATCCATACCTACGATTAAGAAACTCCCACCAGTTAGCCTCGATCATTAAGGCAACGCCACTTCCATTTGGCCAAAAGACTCAGATTAAATACTTCCAACCGTTTAACCCCGGACCACCCAAAGATTTAGGTTGACACACATTGTCCCACCGGACCCAACATATCTTCCTTTCTTCCGATAGGCTACCCCACAAAAATTCATTTGGATACTTATTAAGGTATCAATTACTGTTTAGGAGCTTTAAAAAGGAAAAGAAATACAGGTAAATTAGTCAAAGCGAGAATTTATCAAAGTTACCCGACCACCAATGGATAGTGTGTATGTTTCCAATTAGAGCTTCTTTCTCATCGGATCAATAACCGGCTTCCAAGTGGAAACCTCCTTGGATTGGCACGATAGGGATTCCAAGCAATTTGAATGGAATAGTGCCAGCGAGCAATTCAGAAAGAGGCCGCAACCCTAAGGAAAAAATCATCAATGTGCACCCCCATCAAGTTGCTTTTCAAGAAGTTAACTTTTAGGCCCGACACGAGGGCAAAACCATGCAAAATTGCCTTAATGCACCACAAGTTATCCCACGACGGTTTAAACAAAAAAATGGTATCATCAGCATATTGCAAAATAGGAAAAGATAAACCTGGAAATGCTTGTACTCCGTCTAGGTGACCCTCCTCTACCGCATTATGAACTAAACCCGCCAGACCCTCACCTGCAATTAGGAAAAGAAACGGGGCCAGCGGATCTCCCTGTTTGAGGCCACGGTATATCTGAAAATCCTGGGTTGGGCTGCCATTTACCAAGACCGACATTGTCCCAGTGCATATACATGCCTTAATCCACCTACGCCATTTAAAGCAAAAACCCATCCTACTCATCATATAGTCCAAGTAACCCCAATCCACAGAGTCATAAGCCTTTTCAAAGTCGACCTTGAAAACCATGCACTCGTCCTTTCTCCTCTTTGCTAGATCAACCAATTCATTAACCATCAACACACCATCAAGGATTTGACGGTTAGGAAGGAAAGCAGTCTGACATGGGGAAATAATTCTACTCAAAATCTTCTTCAACCTTCTAGCTAAGATCTTTGCAACAATTTTGTACAGACATCCGACAAGAGAAATAGGACGGTATTCATGCAAAGACTGGGGTGCTCGCTTTTGGTATCGAGCCAAAAGCAAAGATAATAGCCTTAGGGAATTGTGCATTCACCTGAAATTCATGTACAAAATCCAAAAGTTCATCTTTCAACAAATCCCAACAAGTTTTGATAAGCGTGAAGTTAAACCCATCCGGACCAGGGCTTTTGTTACCGTCACAGCTCCACACGCTATCTTTTAGTTCCTCCTCGGAGACAGGCTGAGAGAGCAACATGTTTTCCTCATTAGTAACCTGTTTGAAATTGAGTCCCTCCAGTATTGGTCTCCTATATATGACACTATGCGAAAAGTGGTCCTTAAAGTGCCTACCAACCTCTTCTTTAACACCATCAACTGACTCCACCCAGTTATCACCAATCTTGAGGGCTACAAGTTGGTTCTTTCTGCGGCGAGCCTTGAGGCAGGCATGAAAGTATTTTGTATTGGTATCCCCTTCAAGATTCCATCTAAAGCGTGACTTTTGAAACAAGAGGCTCTCTTTTAACCGAAGTTGTTGCCAAAACTGACAAGTGAGATCTTTTCTTAATGCCAAATCCACAATACCATTACTTGCATTCTCCTCATCAATAGTATTTAGATCTGCCACTGTTTTTTCTAGCTTAAGATCCAAGATACCAAAGACCTCTTTATTCCACTTCCTCAGTTGATCCTTAAGCAGTTTGAATTTCTCCTTAAGCATGAACCCTTTCCACCCTTCCACTTTGAAACCTTTCCACCATGTAGTGACGCTCGGAATAAAATCCTTATGATCGATCCAGCAGTTATTAAAACGGAATGGTTTTGGTCCCCAATCCATAACTTTGCAATTTAACCACACCGGACAATGGTCAGAGATATCACGTGTTCCCACCCATTGGGCAACCACCTCCCAATCTTTAATAACTGCTTCAGACAATAAGAACCTATCTAACCTGCTCATTGCAAGTCCATCAGAGCTAAACCAGGTGAACTTCTTACCCAAAACCGGCATATCAAAAACATTCATATCATCCACAAACTGACAAAATTCACTTCTCTCTCTCGAACAATCACCTAAACCTCTTCCCTTTCTTTCCACTGAATGTAGGACTGCGTTAAAATCTCCCGCAATGCACCATTCTTCTTCTACTGATCCCTGTTTCTTTGCCAACAAATCTCTCCACAGCTGTCGTTTCCCTTCCAAAGAGCAAGGCGAATATACATTGACTATGTATAACGATTTCCCATCCTTCCCAAAATCTACTTCTATGCCCACATAACCAGCCCCTGAGAGTTGAGAACGAACCTGAAAAATTCCAGCTTTCCAAAGCAAAACCATACCACCAGACAAACCCACAGAGTCTTTGGATACCCATTCAACATCCACCCCCCCCAAATATCATGTATCAGTCTAGCAGTCACGTTATCACATTTCGTTTCTTGTAGCAAACATACATCAAAAGTACCTGATCGTATCAGAGATCGAAGTCTTCCTCTTTTAGCCCGATCTCCAACCCCACGAATATTAATTGTAAGAATCTTCATAAGGATCTTCTTCTATTCTCCCTCTCCATCTGCGCTAAAAGCTCGGTATCTTCCAATTGTTTTATTTCTGAAACATAGACCTCGTCGTCCTCCACTCCCGTGAAGATTAACATAATTGTTGTCACGGTGTTAGTGAACCGCCACTTGAGAGTTGATACCCCACGGGAACAAAGCATGGCATGACCCTCATGTTAAAAGGTTGACTATGATCTAAGAGCATTGAAAGTGTGAGAAATCTAGAATCATCAATCTCACTCTTCTCATTCATGATATGATTGCATTATTTAATTTGTATGGCGTTTTCCCCCTGCATAGTTCATATCTCCTTGAAGTATATAATAATTTCCTCTTCTCCCCTGCCAAACAAATATGTGAAAGACTCTCTATAATTTAAAGGCATCCTCATGTCACTGATATTTTAATTGAAAACTTGACTGCTTAATTTGTACAAATTGACAGTGTTTGCCTATCCTTTGATCAAATTGACACTGTTTGTCTCTACAGACCGGTCCCCACCAGTAGGCTCCTCAAAGTTAGGTCCCACCAATAGGTCTTTCTAAGAGCTGGTCCCGCAAACAAGCCTTTTCGTAGCTGGGTCCCTCAAAATCAAGAAGACATGAGCACCCATGAACAGACTTTTCCGAACTTCGAAGCTGGGTCTGGCCCATCGAACGTTACAACACATTACAACAATGCTAGCAGTCGTGCAAGCATGGCCAATGGTTTAGACCATGACGTCGATCATCAACGATGTTTATTAACAACATTGGGAATATATCAACACAAAAAAATTTGGCAATATCAATCACATACATCACACATGTGATACAGTCATCCTTAAAACATTGTTCACGAGGGTCTAATCGGTTATCGGGCTTATCCTAATCGGTTAACTGGTTAATTCTAATCGTTTAACTAAAAATTAACACATCTAATTGGATAGAGTTAACAATCTAATCCGTTAAGTCTCTTGAGTTAAATTCTGAGTTTCCTACTACATGCTCAATTGGTTAAGACACCCGATTTAATTGATTAAGGTCAATTCTTTAGTCATTTACTGACTTCTAGTACATCTAATCAGTTAAGATTGTTACCTTAACCGGTTAAGGTTATCTTGTTAAGTATTCTCGGAAAGCTGCATAGGTCTAATCGGTTTACAAATTATTCTAACTGGTTAAAGTCCATCAATTTCACATTCTGGTCTTCTAGCACGTTCTAATCGGTTAGGTATAAATACCTATTATGTTAGAGGGTCTTTATTTAAGCGTTTTCTAGAACTGATACCATCTAACAGGTTACCTAAGTGCTTTAATCGATTAATGTCTTCTTATTCTGCAACACATTTTAATCGGTTAGACTATTGCTCTAATTCGTTAAGTTACAATTTAAGCCTATTTTTCATTATTTCAAGCAGCATTTCTTACAGTGAAATCAATATGAGATATGTACTAACCTCTCATATCATATTTAACACAATCAATAATTAACTAAAAACATGAATCATTCAGAAAGAAATATAAACAAGTATTCATCTAATAGTCATAAATACAGGCATATAAGCAGTAAATATTTATCAGATATTCGTCAATACAATTTAGGATTCATTGCTCCTGCAATAACTTGACCAAGCTTAATGACATAACCCTTTACTCCTAAAAGGGACATCATAATCATAAAACGACAAAAATGGGGATCAACAAGGACTGCGGCTATCTCAACTCTATCTCAAAGTTCTCGTATATAATGCTCAATCATTCCCCCATACTTGGACAGAGAAATCGCAGACACCAAAGAGGAAGAGGATGGCAAGAAGGCATCTCCTAGCAGCAACAACGTCTTTCGACGAAGAACGAATTAATGGGACGAAGCTTCAACCTTGAAGAATCCTCAGAGGAAGATGAAAGAATAAGAGAGAATGAGAGAAGAAGGTCTCTAAGGATTTGTGACGGCAAAAAGTAAGGTTTATGGCGTGATTAAGAAGCTTGAAAGGGATTAAGGCAGACTGGGCTCGAAATAGAAAGCCTAAAAGCGAAAATATGTAGAATAGCGCAGGTTAATCGGTTAGACTTCAAAGTCAAATTTATTAGGACATTACATGACTGCACATCGTCATTGTTTTAGCCATAATTGGAGCTGCGGGTGTCCAATTGAGGCATTTTTAGTGGGTTGGAAAGCGTAGAGAAATATCTACAAAATTGTATGTGATGCCATAATCTAAATCGAAACTTAACGTGGTGAAAAATTCACGTGAAGTTTCATTTGGTGTTCCACGGTTTGAGACGATGCATTGCTTCCGGAAAGCATGTATAGAGTTTTAGGTATTAGATTTTGGGTCAAATGAAAACAAAATGAAAGCTAAGGAGTAAGGCAACAACTTTCACAAAAGCATCTAAATGCAATTCAGTCCTTAGATGGGTTGAAAAGAAAGAAAAAAGATTGATTAATAATAGGCACGAGATTTGGGTTGTACCCAAATGAGACCTTACATAACTAATACATATCGATTCAATTATCCACTAGTAGACTCAAATCCATGCACTTAACATATGTTTCACCCCACAAACAACATAAGACATTAAGGGAAATCGGGGTGTTATGTAACACCCCTTGTTAGAAATTATGAGAAGAAAATGTTGAATATTATTAGAAATAAAAGGAGAAGAAGGATGTTTTGTCGTGGCAAAACCACATCCCTGAAAGCAAATTTCGGTGGACTTCCAGTGCAACCCAATATCCGGTTTGCTCCCCAAGGTTTACACAGCAGTGTCTGGACTTGTGCATTCGAGGCCAGAATCATGTTGGAGCTTCACAAATAATGTCCAGAACAAAGGACTTGAGAGAATTTTTCTAATTTTGTTCTAACCTCTAAAACTCATAACGACATGCTTATATTGTTGTTCCATATTTTGTGTGTTACAAATGTCATTGATTTGGCGATAAAATGAAATCAATTGTAGTAAAAACAATACCCAAGCGATTATTATAGCAACAAAGCCAAAGATGTTATTATTTTAATTGTTATAATATGGTATAATTGTTATAAAAGCTGAAATATAACTTACACTTGAATACATTATCTCCACAATAACATGGTAACCAAAAAAAAAAAAATTATCTCCATAATCCCCCCTCTATAATAGCAAGCAAGTGGAAGACAAAAAATTTGCGAAAGGACATGTTTTTTCGTGCTTAACTGTTAATATCTTGAGAATTGAATTGACACGTAGTGAAGTGAGGCAACACCTTATGTCTCAAAAGTGAATTATTCTTGAACTAAAAGAACTTAAGGTGAGACTCTCACAATACACACTTTTACCTTTAAGATTGTGATAGCTCCGCGATAGTTTATTTGCAACATAATGTAGGCTTTTTTTATATATTCACCTTGGGTTGCTCATGAGTGCTCTAGAAAGAATCCAAAGTATTTCATGGAAGGTGACATATACCTTAACACTCACGTAAGTAGATACATTAAGTATATCTCTATAGCACCACCCATATTAAGGTCTATGTATCTGTTAAGAGCTCATGGCTCAACTTCACATCAAGCACTACTGCATGTCATAGGGATGGGAAGTGTAGTGCATAGGAATATTCATATGGCTTCGTTTGACCACTAATTGGGTGTCCACCATACCTTTCTCCACTCAAGACATTAATCTCATCCCCCTCAACGTATCCAAGACAACTTTCCTGGGAAATCATCTTGTAAAAGGATATGTATGATTTTTCTCATTTTTCACGTACTCAAGTGAGATAACACCATTTTTAATTAAATGTCTGACAACACTATGTCTCACACGTATATGTCTTCTCTTATCGTTATAGCAATAAATCCAAAGAGGTTAATATGTTAATTGTTATAATATGGTATAATTGTTATGAAAGCTGAAATATAACTGACACTTGAATAGATTATCTCCACACCCTCGACATCACATTAACTTAAACCTTAATTAGTTAACTTAATTGTGGAGTATAACATATATAAATACAGAGAATTAAAACATTTATTCAAACAACATATAACACACATAATTTCTCTTTTACATAAATTAAAGCGTGGTTACATATGTATAATATATGTACATACATTTGAGGCAAGACTCAAAATACATCAAAGACTACAGACTTGGTCACCTCAGTAATACCCAAACCCAGTACACAACAAATGGACCTTATAAATATGACTGGACATCCACTAAAAACAACTCCCAAACACTGACATGCTCTGAATTACTCAGTGGAGTAATCTTGAGTCTCCCACTTCCTCCTTAGGCTTCGTCTTTCTTTCGTAAATGTGCATTACGGGTGTGCTACTCATCCTCCTCTCACTAAGACGTTTGAGCACCTCAACCCTAGCCGTCCGGGCTCTCAACATAGTTCCCCTCATGACTATCCCGACGCGACTCTTAACATGACGGGAAGGTTCAAGACGCCTAAACCCACCTACCACATTCCCTCAAAAGGAAATCAGAGTATCACTCTAAAGTGTCCTAAGCGACTTTTTTGCTCGCCATTCCTCTTATGTGTGTGTGACACGTGACCTTGCCTATGTAAACCACTGTGAATGTCGAGAAGTCAAAGCTCTAGCATCTGCCTCCATCATTATGAAAGGTGATGTCCACAATTATGTCCACTACTCGTGGTATAGGAATATGGACAGTGCAGCCAGTCTCCATCTGAAGTTGTTATCCAATAGGATAGACCGCGAATACATGGATATAAAGGTAGAAGGGGTAAATCTTCTAAACGTCATAAACAAGGATATTATAGCAACTATTAGTAATTCAATGCACCACACAATCAATCTCAATCATCTTTAGAGTTCCACTCTAGGATCATAACCTAACTATATATCTACATGCATGTTGGCCAGGTCTTTAATTGCACACTCACTCTTCGGGAAGGTCGCTGTCAATGTGATCCCTTCCTTACTGTCGGCCTCAGAAGGTGTTCCCTGCAAGCTGGACTGATCACCGACTAGTCTTGTCAAAAGAATTCAATCAATCATAAGTGCGTCCCCATCCCTCAAAAGAGTTACTTTCATCATCCCTTCATAAGAGCGTCGTACAAGAAACCTCACTCTGGGAGGCTTCCATTCATGGAATTTAACCAGTGTTCCGGAAGGGAATCCCTCTAGTCAAGAAGTTCTCTATACATAGCGAGCGATTCTGCATACCATTCGGAAGAGAGTAAACCTCTTTGAGGAAGAATGATGTTGAACCTTTCTTAGTAAAGAAAGTCAATGTGCATGCTATGTCATGATGCACTCATTCTAATTCTCAAGTTCTGACCTACAAATAGGTCATGTCAAAATTTTGAGAAAATATGTACAAAGTTGTGAAAAGAAGTTTTGAATATGTCTTGTTGTGATGTTGTATTACTAAATAGGACTAACTAATATGATGTTATATTAATCAAGGACTAACTTAGTTTTTTAAAGGTTAAAGTTAGAATGGATAGAAAGTGGATGTCTGCCAATCGTTTATCGAAGGAATATAAGGATGAAGTGCAATATTTTATTAGGTTTGCAGTTCAGTATGAAGAAGATCTAGACCTAAGTAGAATTGTATGTCATTGTTTGAGTTGTTGTTATGTAGGTCGAGTTAATGTTCAGGAATTGGAAGGACATTTAGTGAGCAATGGAATTGATCAGAGTTATACCTGTTGGACAAAGCACGGTGAGACAAGAGGGGAATCTTCTAATATGGGGAATAGTGGGAGATATGCGTCGGATGACACCGGTACAAATACATATTATGACGACCGTTTTGAAGAGATGACAAATACGGTTGAAGAAGATCTCCGTGATATTCCTCAAATGTTTGAGAAGTTGGTAAGTGATGCGGAGAAGCCGTTGTATGAGGGTTGTACTAAATTCACGAGATTATCGGTGATGTTAAAGTTGTATACCTTGAAATCGGGCAATGGATGGACTGATAAGAGCTTTACAGACTTACTCACCTTATTGAAAGATATGTTGCCAGATGATAATGTGCTTCCTGGTCAGACATATGAGGCTAAACAAATCTTACGCTCTATTGGCATGGGCTATGAGAGGATACACACTTGTCCTAATGATTGTATTTTATTTAGAAATAAGTATGCGTCGTTAAAGTGGTGTCCTAAATGTAAAGCCTCACGGTATAAGAAGAATGAATCGGAATCGGTTCCAGAGAAGGTTATGTGGTATTTCCCCATAATTCCCAAATTCAAGCGCATGTACCATAGTTCAGAAGATGTAAAACACTTGACATGGTATGAGGATGAAAGGATTAAGGATGGCATGCTGCTGCACCCGACAGATTCTCCTTAATGGAAAAAAATTGATATGGAGTATCCTGATTTTGCGAAAGAACCAAGAAACCTAAGACTTGCATTGTCTACTGATGGGTTTAACTCGCATGGTGTTCAGAGTAGCTCTCATAGTACATGGTTGTGATTTTGATGATTTATAACCTATCTCCATGGCTATGCATGAAGCGCAAATATATGATGTTGTCTATGTTAATTTCTGGGCCCAAACAACCAGGAAATGATATAGACATATTCTTGGCTCCTTTAAATGAAGACTTGAAGCAAATGTGAGAGATGGGTATAGATGTGTACGATGGGTATAGAGAAGAAAGTTTCACCTTGAAGACTATGTATGATCTTTGGCATAATTAATGATTTTTCGACATACGGTTATTTGTCTGGATACAGTACCAAAGGCTAGTGTGCATGCCCTATATGTGAAGATGGTACTGATTGGATGCAGTTGGAATATGGTAAGAAGAATGTCTACCTTGGGCATTGTAGATTTTGCCTCAAAAGCATCATTATCGGTCGTCGAGGAAAGCATTTAATGGGAATACTGAAGAACATAGAGCTCCTTTGCTTTTAACGGGTGCACAACTGTTTGAAAAGGTAAAAGATTTGAGTATTGAATTCGGGAAACCTTTTGCAGGAGAGCTTGTCACACGAGGGTGGAAGAAAATGTCAATTTTCTTTGAGATGCCATATTGGAAGTCATTGTACGTGAGACATTTCATTGATGTGATGCATGTTAAAAAAATGTCTTTGATAGTGTCATTGATACCTTACTCAATATGCCCGGGAAGACTAAAAATGACATTAATGCAAGGTGGGACTTGTTTAGTATGAGATTGAGATGGGAATTGGGACCAGTAAAGAAGCGAAAACCATGTACATATCTACCTCCAGCCGCTCATACTTTGTCTAGAAAAGAGAAAATGGTTCTTTGTAAGTTTCTTCATGGAGTTAAGGTTTCAGAGGGGTACTCTTCAAACATTATGAACATCGTATTAGTGAGAGATCTCAAGTTAAAGGGTCTAAAGTCCCATGATTGCCATGTTCTCATGAAGAATTTGCTACCTATTGGTTTACGATCCATTTTGCCCATCAAAGTGCGGAATACCTAGGGGTGCACAAAATAACCGGATAACACACAAAAACCATATTCATGTCCAAAACCATTTTTGAATAACCGGATATTGATAGTAAACTTTTTAACCAAACCATTTATTTTTGGTTTAGGTTATCTGTTTTTAAATCTGGTTACTGAAGTGGATGTCCATATGCATTTCTTTGTCAACTCAGCCATAACTGGACACTTACAACTGCCACCTTGTCAAAACCCCAGCTGCCGATTCTCCTATTATTCCATGTCCTGCTGCTTTCGTTCATGCTTCCAAGATGTAGCGCAGAAGCGAATTCAAGATGACGCCATCGCCGTGAGAGAGAAGGATAAAAAATCTGATGTAGGTAGTCTATCACAATATTAGGTGAAACTGTGAATCCAATGGTGATTAAACGTTGCGGTATGTGCACCGCCTATAGTGGTGGTGCATGCTAGAATTCACCTATGTTTGGATCTCGAGCATCTTGCGAGTTGTGAATTCCAACATTCCATTGCGGTGTTTGACTGAAAATGGAATTTTCGTCATTTTTTTTGTGTGTTTCCCAACTGCTCTTTTGCTTTTATTCCTACAATCTTTCAAGTTGCTCCTTTCCTCTAGTGTGTTGGCAATATTGTCATTGGACTTGCAGATAAGAAATTCCGTTCCTTTTGCTCTTGAACAAGCTTTTTTACTTCTTCTTTACTTCACTCGGGCTTGTATTCATGAAAAATTTGTAATCATACTCGAAGCCACTGGCTACTGAAGTTATATTATAAATTGGATTCATGACAAATTTCATTGCTCTCACTCTTTTTTGTTTTTCATTATGACTGTTTGACTTCAATCCTTATAGCTATTCCCATATTTGTAATATCTTCAATCTGTTTAAAGGTTAGATGTGTCATACTAGTACTATAGAAACAATATCCATGTTTGATGTTGCAAAGCATAAAAAGCAACAATATCAGAAATGTTGTCCCAAAGAATAAGAAATATTGAATAAATAATTGAAAACCATAGTAACAAAATGTGTCCAACTCCATGCATTCACAAAGTTGAGGTCACAAAATAAAGAGACATTCATTTACTTTATAGGAAAAAACCGAATTTTACAGGCAAAAACCGGCTTTGGACGGCGAAAACCAAATTTTATAGGCGAAAACCGATTTTATAACCGGATTTGGGATCCATAACCGGTTACGTAACCGGTTTTAGGATAGAAACCGGTTAATAACTGGGTTTTGGGTCTCAACCGGTTTCATAACCGGATATAGGAAAACAACCGGTTTTATATCCGTAACCATATTTTGAGATCCGGTTTTAGAAATTTGGATTTGAAAACCCAACCTAATATATGGTTTTAATTGGATTTGGTTTTAGTTACATTAATAACCAAACCATGAGCACCCCTAGGAATACCTTAACTAAACTTTGTTTCTTCTTCAAGACAATCTGCAGCAGAGTGATTGACCCAGGAAAGTTGCCAGCATTGCAAACATAAATTGTTTTGATTTTGTGTGAGCTTGAGATGTATTTCCCACCTTCATTCTTTGACATAATGATTCATCTGACAGTTCATCTGGTTAGGGAGACACAATTATGTGGACCAGATTACATGAGATGGATGTACCCGTTTGAGCATTACATGAAGATATTAAAAGGGTATGTGAAAAACCGATCACGGCCAGAGGGTTGTATTGTTGAGCGGTATACAGTCGAAGATGTTGTTGAATTCTGTTCCGACTACCTATCTGACATTGGATATTCCATGGGGATGCCAAAATCTCGTCACATAGGAGGAAGCGAAGGGAAAGGGATTACCGGATCTAAAATATTGGCTATATCAAGGCAACAGATGGAGCAAGCACACTTATTTATTTTACACAACGCCGATGAAGTTGATTCCTATGTTGTAAAACACAACGAAATGCTCAAGAGTTTGCACCCAAATAAGAATCAAAATTGGTTAACAAGAGAACATAATCGGTGTTTTATAACGTGGCTAAGAGATCACATTTCTGTAGAGCTTGCTATTAATCCTACCTCAGTTTCAGAAAGACTCGGATGGTTAGCGAGGGGTCCATGTAAACATGTTGTCTCTTACACTGGTTATTTGATGAACGGGTACACATTCTATACAAAAGAACATGATGATCAGAGTAAAATTCAAAATAGTGGGGTCACTCTTGTTGCTCAAGCTATGCATATCTCAAGTGCCAAAGGCAGAAATCCCATTTATATGAATATGTCATATTTTGGGGTCATTGAACACATATGGGAGTTGGATTATGCGATGTTTTGGGTGCCTGTGTTCCAATGTAAGTGGGTTGACAATAATTATGGTGTAGAAACGGATGAGTTGGGGTTCGTACGGGTGAATTTCAATAAGTTAGGATATAAAGATGAGCCTTTTATTTTAGCATCGCAAGCTCGACAAGTGTTTTATGTCACCGATCTATGTGATATGAATTGGTCCATTGTTTTGATGACTAACAAAAAGATTGTTAATGGGATTGATGATCAAGCAAATGAAGATGCTGATATTGAAGATGACCCGTTCTTTGTGATATAATCACTATTTGGTGAGGAAAGTACATCAAGAGAGGATGATGCATATATTAGACATGATCATAAAGAGGGGATCTGGACCAATCAGAGGAAAAGAAAAAGGAAAAGAAGTTGACTTAAACATGTATGTAGATTGTGTTTTTTTAGTTAAATGACTATGACTATGAATTATGTACTTATTAAATGACTATGAATTATGTACTTGTTAAATTACCTGTGTCTCTAATTACTTGTGTCTAATTTTTTTGCAGATAGATAGATGGCTTCTTTCGGACATGATAGCGATGCTCATGATAGTGATGCTGCAGCGGCCCAAAATGTGAAGCGCCGTCCCCGTGGACCGACATACAAAAAGAATATCATCCGAGCTAGGAGTAGAGGAGAGATACAAATGGTAAGATACTTACTAATTAATATAATTAGTTGTTTTTATCTATTTATTATCTAATGTTGTACACTTAATTTTTTTTAGGTTTCATGGAATGCTAAAGGTCAACCCATAGGCAAAGGTAGCAGAGATTTGATAAGTTTGATTGGAACTCAAGTGCGAATGATGGTTCCAATTACGTTTAGTCATTGGAAGGAGAAAGATAATGTAGTTTTGGATAGATGCAAAGAGGAGCTTTGGGCTGAGATACAGGTATATAAATTAATTAACATTGATTATTTGTATTTCTTCTCAGTTGTGTAAATATACTTACCCTACCATTTTGTTTATAATGTATTTGCAGAAAACATTTGATGTTGACAACACCTATAAGGACATGATATTGAAGCTTGCTGAAAAATCTCATCGGACATTTCGAGCATGGTTGTCTAAGCGGCCGAGAGATAAAAAAGGGAATATTAGACCTAATCTTCCACCATTGCATGCAACAATCATAGGAGTGGATGTCTGGAGAGATTTTGTAGCAAATCACACTACAGATAATGAATATCTGGTATACTTATATATGTCCTTACTTGTATACCTGTATATGTATGTCTTGTTGGTGTAAGCCCTATTGGCCAATCTATTTTATATAGATTGTTATTTGTATCATGACTTCAGCCATATATTTACTATATGTAAAGGTGTCATTTATTATGTTATTAGTGTATAACATAATAAAGTCCTCAGAATAGACAATTTGTTTAATGGAACATCAAGTGTGACTTGATCGTGAGACCCCATTGAACATATAGAACGTTATTCTTAAAGTATCCGTAGTCGAAGTATTATTGTTAATTAGGACGACAATAATACATATAGACTATTGTGTGAGTAGACTGATGACCAAATCTCACGGGTCATGGATATGTGATATCAAGTCGGCACACAGGTATAAATATTAGGTGTAATATTTATACCGGATTGACCCACTAAGAGGACGCTTCATAATAGTTATGTAAGTGTCATAGGCGCTCCTCATGGCGACCATAGTGAAGTTGTCCTTCGACTTGAAGTCACTACAATTCCTATATGAGGAGTTGTAGGCTTTAATGCTATCAAACATCATCTATAACAGGATGATCATAAAGGTAGTACTTGGACCTGCAATGAATCATGTTGAGGGGTGTGAGTGATGTAGACAGGATTCGTCCCTCCTACATAACAGGAGTAGTGTCTTGGGCCTCTCGATATAGTAGGACGTGAAAAATATGCGTGGCCACGCTGAGATGGGCCAATATAGGATATTGGGTTCATTTCATGATGACACGTCCACTTGGAGATCGAGGAACATAAGATTGGACTTAACGAGGATGACACATTTATGCCTCGTGTTCAATCAAGACATATGGACGAAGGGACATTGGCTTCATAGTGATTATGGTTGCAATAAGGTTAAAATCGAATCACCGATTTTCTCATGGGCTGGGTAACAGTGATGCATTGCTAGATGCCAATCACTGTCCATGATATTTAATATTATAGTTAATATTTGATATTAATATAATATTTAATATTATTGCCAGCTCAGTGGGAACCTATAGGGTCACACACAAAGAGCAAACTAATCGGAGCAGTTAATTAATTAAATAAGATTTAATTAATTAATAGTTGATTTAATTAAATATAATTTAATTAAATTAACGAGGATTGGACCCGTAGTGTACGAGCCCAATAGGGTTAGGGTAAAGGAGAGGAAGGTTAACAACTTAAGTTAAGTTTTGTGCCTCCCTCACTTGCTACTCAAGTAGATTGCGCCCTTGTGTCGTCAGCTAGCACCGACGCTCCTTCTCTGACGCCGTTTGCTCGTGTGGACTTAGTAGAGGTGCTGCCCTTTTGCAGCGCTGGTGATCAAAGCACGCTACAAGAGGTAAATACAATAACCTTCTTTGTGATTCTTGGCAATGACATGATCCATGGGAAAATGGTTTTTTTTTTCCGCTCAAGAGGATTTTTCTATATTGAAAATTAAAATTATTCCTCTTGAAATCCCAACAGTGGTATCAGAGCCTGATTGTTCTATTGCTTGAATCCTTGATCATTTTAATATATATGATGATATATATGTGATTGTTGCTTGCCTTGTTCGAATGGATTTTGCAATTTTGAAATGTTCAATATGCTATTCGTTGTTGTTCATTGCGATTTGGTTTTTTGATCAATATTCATTGTGATTTGGTTTTGTGAAATGTTTGCGCAGCACACTTTAAAAATCATGAAATGGTTTTCCCTTTTTCATTTCTTTTGAAGTTGTGCGCTGTACACTGCTCAGATATTTCGATTGATCGAATTTCCTTTGGTTTCGTTTTTTTTATCGGTTTCAAAGGAAACACGCCCACCATTCATTAACAATAAAGGCATAAAAAAAAACAATTAGTTAACCACGCAATGACTTTATTTTTTCAAAGGAAACTGTACGTGTTGTTTGCTTTGATTGGCAAATTGGAAATTTTTTCCTTTTGTTGTTTCTTCAAAAAAAAAAAAAGAGTGCTGGTCACGTTGCCTTTTGAGATTAGAAAAAACATAAATTGATTATGGTCATTTAATTTAATTGATTTAGTCAAATGAATAAATCCTTTCGTCACACATTTACGTTTCCCTTTTTGAGGCACAATTAAAATATGATTTTAATTTTGTGTGGCCAATCATTTACTTGAGCCCGTGAAATGGGTTTGAGGCTCCAATTCTAATTCTCAGTTATTTTTTTTTGTGAGCTCTAATTCTTGGATACTGTTAAAGCGTTTCTTGTTTCCATGGGCAAGGTCTTGCCTGATTGTTTGCATTTGTGATGTGAGTGTTAGCATTTGAATATTTTTATGTTTAAAATATTTTAATAATAATAATAATAATAATAATAATAATAAAAGGTTTATTATTATTGTTTGTTATTAAATATTTTAAGATCATGGTTTATGGTTATGGCCCTGGATAATAGTGTTTATTAATTTTGGTAAATACGACCTGCGCGTCGTGATTTATTTTATTTTATTTTATTTTATTTTATTTAAATACGACCTGCGAGTCGTGCCATTTATTTATTTTATTTAAGTAAATATATTTTCTTCAAGAGTTGGAGAAGGACAACACTATATGCAGACACCAGTGGGAGCTTGAGAAGCTTGCTCGTGTGTCGAAGAATTGTAATATTTTAGTTATTTAAATTCTTGCATATTAGGAGGCCATAATCATAAAACCAAATCTCGTATGTTTGTGTATGTGATGCATGAAATGTATGAGATGCATGTTTATCGTGTTATATGTTTATGTATGAGATGCATGTAATATATTTCATGTGATATATGATTTAAATAGTTTGTTTAAATCTATGTGAGCATGTATGTTTGTATGCTTTATATATAATTGTGATTGTATAAGAGCACGTAAAACATGTATGCTGAGAGACGTTTGTACGTGATACAAAAGCGGTGAGATCAGTTTAGTAAAAAATCCCTCAATCTAAATATTAAGTTTAAATGTCTTCCGATGCGTGGCACTTGCCAAGGCCTTGATCGAATAAGTGTGGGTTATGCCAAAGCCGAGCACCTCATTTTATCTTGGTGAGGCGCGATAGGTGAAATATCCAACTGCCAACCATTGGGTTTGACTTAACTAAGTAGATTCAATAGGATTGAAATAACTTAGAGGCAAGGAGATGGGCATCAATTTATAAGATAAATTGGGATAAAGAGTTATCCACCCAACTGATCCAAGAGTTGCACAGAGATGCAATTGGAAATGAGTTTCCTACCTAAATAGCTGAGTTTTGGGCGATCAGCCAAAGCTGACTCAGGACGAGGTGAAATATGGATCTTGGCCCACTAGAAAATCTTCCAACGGGATTTTCCGAGTCAATGCTGAGGGTCATTGATTTGAGTAAAATAGTGGGAGCATATTTAATAAAGTCCTATTAAATATGTTTTCAATGATACATATATTTTGCATATTTCTGTAAATAGAATTACCATGGCATCAAACACTGTTTTTATTACTGCGAGATTTGTCCTTTACAAGGACATGAGATCCAGATTTAATTTTCTGGATTGGTACATCAATTTGAGGAGTTTCCTCAAGTGCGAGAAAGAGTTGTATGTTCTCAAGCAGACAATTCTTGAGCAACCTGCTCCTACTAGGATCGAAAGGGATGCTTATGAGAAGCATTAAGTCGATGTTTTGGATGTAGGATACTTCATGCTTACGATCATGGAGGTGTATAATATGATCATTCATCTCATGATGCTCTACCAAGAGCAAGCAAGTCATGAAAGGTTTGAGGCTTCCTATTCCTTTTCCAACTGCAAGTTGGTAGTGGGAAACTCAGTGGGTCCTCATGTGCTTCATACTATTGAGTACAATGAGATCCAAGAAAAGCTGGGATTTTCTTGTTGCCAAGAGTTGGCTACTGACTTAATTATGCAAGAGTTGCTGGATAGTTAGAGTCAAAAAGAATAGGCCATGTTGATGGTCATGGAAAGGAAAGGCCTGATGTTTGCTATCAAGGAGTAACACATGGGCAAGAACAAGTTCAAGCCCAGTACTTCTACCTTGAAGCTGACATACAAAGGTTGCTGAGGAGGGCACTTGCTTCCAATATGGTTGGACCGGATGTTGGAAGGAGAATTGCCACATGAACTAGAAAGAGTATAAATTGAAGAAAGGAAGTTGGACTTCCCCTTCGGGTATTTTGTCATAGAGGACAAGGGGCTTGCCTTGGAACTAAATAAGTGTTATTAAGTTCCACCTATTGATTGAAACATCGCTTCCATTTCTTGAGTGGACAAGAAAGGATTTTATGTTGTAATAAAAGGACAATTGTTGTTCCATTTATTCAACTGATGTTTTCAATGTTGGAGATCTTGAAAGACACGTACCACGTGTCGTTGATCTCAAGTTTCCCATCTATGACATAAATACGAATAAGGTCAAATCAAGTGATTTGATTTTTATATACCTAGGCATTAATGTTTAGGCTAAAAAGGTAAGAAACATAATTCTAAGTTCCATTAAGATGGATTCTCGGACTCATTCGATTGTGAATCATTTGAGGTCTATAGTTCTTACCTATTGGAAAAGACTACTAAGCTCTAATCACCAATCGTGGTGAAAGGACTAGTAATCTTTTGGCGTGATACATGAGATGTATATGGACCACTAAACTAGTTTGCAAAAGGTAGGTTTTCGGACTTCATTGGGTTTACTGTTGACTACAGTAACTAAGGATTTATGTATCTTATGAAACATAAATCGGGAACCTTTGAAGAGTTCAAAGAGTCCAAGGATGAAGTGCAGAAACACATTGGCAAGAGTATTAAGACCATATGATTGGATCATGATGGTAAATACTAAAGCCAAGAGTTTGATGACTATCTAAATCGTACCTTGTCAGACATGGTCCGATCATTGATGAGTCAGTCAAAAGTTTGTGACTTTTTCTGGAGTATGCTTTATATACAACTGTTTCTCGCCCTTAACTATATTCCATCGGAGGCAATAAAAGGGCTCCATATGAGATATGGAAGGGCTTGAAAGCCAAGTGTGACATTTATGAAGATTTGGCTTATCTAGATTATTTGATAAACTTGAACCCAAAATGAATAAATGTACTTTGTGGAGTATCCTTAGGAAACTAAGAATACTTTGTTTCTCTGATGTCTCCAAGGACAAAGAGTTTATCGCGGAAACTGGAGTATTCCTTAAAGGAGTTCATCTCCAAAGGAACTAGTGGGAGAAATGTAGAACTTTGCTTGCCTGCAATGGAACATGAATCGGTTCCACAAGTGTTATGGATGAGCCACCGATTCAAGTTACACAAGATCTATGTAGATATAACAGGTCACATCACCAACCTGTGAGACATGGACTTCTCCTAACTCAAGAAGGTGATGTGCTGCTCATGGATCAAAATGAGCCTGTGACCTACTTAGATGCCATAGTTGGCCCTGATTCTGTGAGGTGGCTTGGAGCCATAGAATCTAAGATGGAATCCATGTGAACCAATAAGGTTGGACCTTGATGGAGTCACCCCAATGGGTAAAACCTATAGGGTGCAAGAGGGTTTTAATAGAAGACTGACATGGATTGTATTGTGAATACCTTTAAGGCGTGATTTATTGTGAAAGGTTTCATGCAAATCCATAGTATAGACTGTGGTGAGACATTCTTCCAATCACGATGCTTAAATCCATTAAGATTTTACTTGTTGAAGATCCATTTATGGATTTGAGCAAGCTTCCAGAATCTAGAATCTTTGTTTCGATTAGACTGTTGGACAGTGAGATATATCATGAACGAAGATGAACTTGTGTACATACAAAGGTTAGTGGGAGTATTATTGATTTCTAGTCCTATATGTAGATAACATACTACTCATCAGAAACGATTTTCCTACAATGCTTTAAAACATAGTTGGGAAATGTTTCTTGATGAAGGACTTATGCGAGAATTCTTAAGTGTTAAGAATCGAGATCTATAGAGATATATTGCTGGCATTACTTGGCCTAAAGTTGAAGTACATGTATGTATTGATATGTACTCGACAAGATGTTTTGTATGCATTGAGCATGATAAATATGTTCCAATCTGATCCCAGAGAAGGTCACTGGACTGCAATCAAGAATATCCTTGAGTACCCAAGAAAGACTAAGGATTTATTCTTGACAGATGATGGTAAGCAAAAGATCATTGTAAGTAGTTACATTGATGCTACTTCCAAACCAATAAAAGTAATTCAGGGTCGCAGTCTGGATTTGTGTTTTGCCTATATGGTAGCACTGTGAGTTGGAAGTGTTCCAGTCGTGACGTAGTTTATTTCTCTTACAGAGGCTGAGTATATAGCCGCCTCTAATATGATTAGAAGGTGTTTGGATCAAGAAGTTCTTTTGAACTTGGCGTAGTTCCTAGCTATGTGAACTCCATTGATCTCATTGTGATGATGATGGAATAATCATGTAAGTCAAGGAAACTTGATCTCACCAGTGATCCGAACATATACTTAGTTGCTTCTATCTCATTTGTTAAATGATACAAGAGATGTGAAGATATGCAGAATGATAACACGAAACAATCCCCTAAAGGGGTCTTATACTCAATAGTAGCTTGACACTCACACTAGTTCGATGGGTGTTGAACTGATGCTCGATTGGCACTAGTGCTAGTGGGAGATTGTTGGTGTAATCCCTAGTGGCCAATCTATTTTATATAGATTATTATTTGTATTATGACTTCAGCCATATATTTACTATATGTAAAGGTGTCATTTATTATGTTATTAGTGTATAACATAATAAAGTCCTCAGAATAGACAATTTGTTTAATGGAACATCAAGTGTGACTTGATCGTGAGACCCCATTGAACATATAGAACATTATTCATAAAGTATCCATAGTCGAAGTATTATTGTTAATTAGGACGACAATAATACATAGAGACTATTGTGTGAGTAGACTGATGACCAAATCTCATGGGTCATGGATATGTGATATTAAGTCGGCACACAGGTATAAATATTAGGTGTAATATTTATACCGGATTGACCCACTATGAGGATGCTTCATAATAGTTATGTAAGTGTCATAGGCGCTCCTCATGGCGACCATAGTGAAGTTGTCCTTCGACTTGAAGTCACTACAATTCCTATATGAGGAGTTGTAGGCTTTAATGCTATCAAACATCATCTGTAACAGGATGATCATAAAGGTAGTACTTGGACCTGCAATGAATCATGTTGAGGGGTGTGAGTGATGTAGACAGGATTCGTCCCTCCTACATAACAGGAGTAGTGTCTTGGGCCTCTCGATATAGTAGGACGTGAAAAATATGCGTGGCCACGCCGAGATGGGCCAATATAGGATATTGGGTTCATTTCGTGATTACACGTCCACTTGGAGATCGAGGAACATAAGATTGGACTTAACGAGGATGACACATTTATGCCTCGTGTTCAATCAAGACATATGGACGAAGGGACATTGGCTTCATAGTGATTATGGTTGCAATAAGGTTAAAATCGAATCACCGATTTTCTCATGGGCTGGGTAACAGTGATGCATTGCTAGATGCCAATCACTGTCCATGATATTTAATATTATAGTTAATATTTGATATTAATATAATATTTAATATTATTGCAGCTCAGTGGGAACCTATAGGGTCACACACAAAGAGCAAACTAATCGGAGCAGTTAATTAATTAAATAGGATTTAATTAATTAACAATTGATTTAATTAAATATAATTTAATTAAATTAACGAGGATTGGGCCCGTAGTGTACGAGCCCAATAGGGTTAGGGTAAAGGAGAGGAAAGTTAACAACTTAAGTTAAGTTTTGTGCCTCCCTCACTTGCTACTCAAGTAGATTGCGCCCTTGTGCCGTCAGCTAGCATCGACGCTCCTTCTCTGACGCCGTTTGCTCGTGTGGACTTAGTAGAGGTGCTGCCCTTTTGCAGCGCTGGTGATCAAAGCACGCTACAAGAGGTAAACACAATAACCTTCTTTGTGATTCTTGGCAATGACATGATCCATGGGAAAAGGGTTTTTTTTTCCGCTCAAGAGGATTTTTCTATAATGAAAATTAAAATTATTCCTCTTGAAATCCCAACATGTCTATACTTGTATATTTAATTGTTGTCGTTCCTAAGCACATTTATATGTTTGTCTATATAGAGAATAAGTAACGTAAATCAGCAGAGAGCATCAAATCCTCCTTACCCATACAGAGGAGGGGTTAAGGGGTATCCGGGCATTGAGCAAGATTTGGTATGCAGAGTAACCTTAAATTATATGTACAATTGGTGAACTTGAGCATATTTGTAGAGTAACCTAATTAACACTGATGAATTTCAATTTCTTTTTTAATATGAATAGTTGAAGCAAGCAGGAGAAGATGTATCCTCGTAATCAATCAATTGCCATGCCTTGTGGATAGAAGCCCGTCGAAACAAGGATGGTGAGATTGAACACCCCCCCACTGCGGAAGTGTATGAAAGAATTGTAAGTATGATAGATTAAATAACATTTTCATTTGAAAGAATTGTAAGAATTGAAAGTGATAACACTTAACAATCTTTGTTAATAATATTTGTGTCTCAGGATGCCCTATCACAGGAGGCTATGTTGGAACCTAAACGATTGAGAAGTTAGCTCCTTATTAATTTTGATGATAACAAAGTATTTGCAAGTGAACAATTTATCTTCTGATAAGTCTTGGAGTGTGCATGTATTAAAATCACTCATGTTTTATAACTCACTCAAGTAAGAAGAAGAAATTCACAAGAAATTGAATACATTTCATGTGTGTCTTCATCCTGCTCACTCCAGCGTCTTGTCTAAAGCGAGCATCTGGTTATGTTATCCTTTGACACGTGGATTACCCAATTGCTGCGAGTGTCCGTCCATTGTTCTGAGCGAGCATCTGGTCTATTAATGAATCACGTGATCGTCACGTTTTTGCTCTTCATTTCAGCTATTTTGGAACGGAATTCGAATTTGATTTTGTGCGCTTATTTTGATGTACGAGGTATTAAAGGTGACACCTTTAGTATAAGACAAAAATTGTACAAGGCAATTGTGAAAAGTAGATAGTACAAAAACGGTAATGTGTACTATTCTGATATTCTCTGGAAAGGAAGAAGAGGACAGCATTTCAAATTACC
The DNA here is from genome assembly GCA_037113605.1 of Calophaca sinica. Classification (NCBI taxonomy): domain Eukaryota; kingdom Viridiplantae; phylum Streptophyta; class Magnoliopsida; order Fabales; family Fabaceae; genus Calophaca; species Calophaca sinica. The sequence continues at coordinate 93,590,830 of CM073736.1, forward strand.
CCACTCAATGATATGGAGCTGAAATTTACTGCAACGGTAATACCCCTCAAGGACTCCTATAAATACCCCAAGGTATTCATTGAAGAAGGCAGCAAAAAAAAATTGCTAGAAACTATATTCTGAAAGAGTTATTACTCAAGTGAGCAATCAAGTTTCGTGCCACGTTTCTGGACACCAAGAACTGAACCTCATCGTCTAATATTCTTTCTTTTAGAAAGTTATTGTTTTGAGCTTAATCTTTTCATCCTCTCTGTGAGAGTTATTTGATTGTATTTAAAAATACTTTGTGAAAATTGTATTGCCTAGTTAAGGCTTTGATTCTTCAAAGGCTCGAATGTACTGAGTCGTTTTGAGAAGTTAAGAGTATTGTCAAGTTTGTGACAGTAGAATACTCTTAAGGAAATTCATAATCAGTTGATTATAGTGGAAATCCTTCAGGAATGAAGGGACTAGACGTAGCTACTAGGTTGGTGGTAAACTAGTATAAATCGTTGTGTCTCTTGCTTTACTGCTTTACTTTTATTCTTATCTTGCAAAGAAAAATAAGTTTTCATAGACTGTATTTCCAGCGTCTGGTCATACTCCAGCATTCGATAACAAATAGTTTTAAAATCAAGTGTTCAAAAGTGTTTTTAACTTAAAGTTTGCGAAAAGTTTTCAACACAATTCAACCCCTCTTCTTGTGTTCACGTTCAGTTGGTATCAGAGCTCGGCCTCATGGTTGAGCACTTAACAGTGTTAAGAGAAAAGATCCTAAACTGTGAACATGTCTGCAGAAGGTGGTCACATGAACCGTCGTCCTTTAGTTACTGGAGAAAAATTTGACTACTGGAAATATAAGATAAAAATTCTTTGAGACACAACAACTTGAGTTGTGGGACATTGCTGAAAGTGGTTACATTCTTCCCACTAATGCTGCTGGTGTTTCAATAGCCAGAGAAAATTGGAATGATGAGCAGAAAAAGAGAAAGCTAGATTCATTCTTATCTGTGCTATGTCAGAAAAGGAATACGGCAAATGTGGCAAATTTGATACAACCAAAGAAATTTGGGATTCTCTTGTTTTGTCTTATGAGGGCTCCGCCCAAGTAAGAGAAACTAAAGCTAGCATATTGGTTCGCCAACATGAGTTGTTTAAAATGGAAGATGGTGAAAACATTGAACCTATGTTTGGAAGGTTCCAAACACTTGTGCATGGGTTACAAGCCCTTGGAAAAAGTTATACCACACCTAACCATATGAGAAAGATCTTGAGAAGTTTGACCAAGCAGTGGAGACCCAAAGTCACTACTATTCAAGAAGCAACAGATTTAAATGTCTTAAGATTTGAAGATCTCTTAAGTTCTTTGAAAGCTCATGAACTTGAACTGAATGAAAAAGAACCTGTGAAGAAAAGCAAGTATATTGCTTTGAAAGTCAACAAACATAAAGCCAGTACTTCTAAAGCCCTTCAGGATGAAGAAGAATCAGAAGATGAAGCTTCAGAAGGAGACGTTGATTGGTCGGATGATGAGCTCGCATTCATATCCAGGAAGATCCAAAGAATGTGGAAGAAAAGAAACTTCAAGAAGAAATTCCACAAGAAAGATGTCGAGGACAAGAAGGAAAGCAAAGACAAAAGTCAAGTTATTTGCTATGAATGTAAAAAGCCTGAACACTTCAAATCTGAATGTCCTAATCTTACAAAGAAGCCCACAAGAAGTTCCTTCAAGGGAAAGAAGAAGAGTCTCATGGCCACATGGGAAAATCTGGATTTATCCTCCTCTGAGGAAGATAATGAAGAAGAAGCCAATCTTGCCCTTATGGCAAATACTGATCTAGACTCAGAAGAAGAAGTTGAAGAGGTAATAATATATGATTGTTATTCTGAACTTCAACTTGCATTTGATGATCTTCTTAAGGACTCCGCCACTCTCTCCACTGAGTATAAAGCTTTGAAAAAGAAATTTTCAAAATTATCCCAACAATTTCAAGTTTTGAAAAATGAAAACTCAAAGCTCAGTGAAGAGAACCAGAAGCTAAAAACTGAAAATTAGCGTATGGTGGATAGTCAACGTCTGGTAACGTGTCAGGAACCAGAAGCTGAGAGCTTTCAACCTGAAAGCTCTGAAGCTAAAGGCAATCCTAGATGTAAATCAAATGATTATGAATATGCATTTCAAAAGTTTCTTGCAGAGAGTGTAACTCGAAGCAAGCAAGCTTCAATGATTTGGGGTGTCAATAAAACGACAACTCAAGGTCTTGGTTACATATCAGATGAACCCTCTTTAGAAAACGAAAATCCTGCATCTGATAAATCCAATGATCACAGTGAATGCTTGCATTGTACTTACTGCAACAAACCTAGTCATTTGAAAAGTTCATGTACTGCTTTTAAGACTAAGAAGGACAAGTATCCTTCAAGAACTAACAAGAAATGACCCAAAAAAATATGGGTACCTAAAGATAAAATAGTCTATGTCGCTGACATGCTTAGCAACAAGGTCAACACACCTATCTTGGTACTTAGACAGTGGATGCTCGCATCACATGACGGGAGAAAAGCATATGTTCCAAGAGCTAAGACCTAGAGAAGAAGGATTTGTTAGTTTCGGAGGAAACCAGAAAGGTAAAATAGTTGGAATAGGTCGCATTAGTAAAGGCTCACTTCCCTCTATTGATAATGTACTTTATGTTGAAGGACTAAAGCATAACTTATTGAGCATAAGTCAATTATGTGACAATGGTTATGATGTCATTTTTACAAAAACTGGATGTTCTGTAAAAAGCAAGAAAAATGGCTCTATTTTCTTTACTGCAAAGAGGAAACAAAATATTTATAAGATTGATCTTTCTGAACTTGCAAACCAAGATGTCAAGTGTCTCATGTCTGTTGAAGATGAGCAATGGACTTGGCATAAAAGATTGGGTCATGCCAATTTGAGATTAATATCAAAATTAAACAAGCACAGTCTTGTTAGAGCCTTACCAAATCTTAATTCCCATCTGATGCTCTCTGTGAGGCATGTCAAAGAGGAAAACAAGTTAAAACTTCTTTTCATTCTAAAAATGTTGTTTCAACCTCTAGACCACTTGAGCCTTTGCATCTTGATCTTTTTGGTCCAACAAGGACAACCTCTTTAACTGGAAAGAAATATAGGTTAGTCATTGTTGATGATTTTACTAGATGGACATGGGTTAGATTCCTTGCCCACAAGGATGAGTCATTCAAGGTATTTACTGTTTTCTGCAAATTAGTTCAAAATGAAAAAAGAATTTATATTTCTTTAATTAGAAGTGATCATGGGGGAGAATTTGAAAATGAAAGCTTTCAAAAATTTTGTGAAGAAAATGGCATCTCCCACAATTTCTCCTCTCCTAGAACACCACAATAAAATGGTATTGTAGAAAGGAAAAATAGGTCCCTCCAAGAAATGGCCAGGACCATGATCAATGAAACTGATATTGCAAAACATTTTTGGGCAGAAGCAGTAAACACAACTTGCTATATTCAAAATAGAAATCTTATTAGACCTATTTTGAAAAAGACTCCATTTGAACTGTGGAAAGGTATAAAACCAAACATATGTTATTTTCATCCCTTTGGCTGCATATGTTATATTCTGAATACAAAGGATCAACTGGTAAGTTTGATTCCAAAGCTGACAAAGGAATCTTTTTGGGATACTCTGAAAGATCTAAAGCTTTCAGAATATACAATAAAGAAACTTTGATGGTGGAAGAATCCATTCATGTCAAGTTTGATGACAAGAAGCCTGACACTGCCATGTCAGAGCTAGATGAATTATTTTCATTTTTAAATATTGGTGGTACAACAAACAGTGAACCTGCATCTTCAGCGTCTGGTGGTGACCAGACACAAGATTATACTCAAGCAGAAGCTGAAACCAGAAAAAGTTGGAGATACAAAACCAATCATCCTAAAAATCAAATCATAGGAGAACCTGAAGATAGAGTAAGAACCAGATCCTCTTTCCAAGAGCATGCAGATATTGCACTTCTATCTGAAATGGAACCTAAGACGATTAATCAAGCATTGGAAGATGAAGGTTGGATTCTGGCTATGCAAGAAGAGTTGAATCAGTTCCAAAGAAATGATGTTTGGAAGTTAGTCACTCTACGAGAGGATAAACAAGCTATTGGTACTAAATGGGTATTTAAAAACAAGCTTGATGAAGATGGTAAGGTAGTGAGAAACAAAGCAAGATTAGTTGCTCAAGGTTACTCATAAGAAGAAGGTATTGATTTCACAGAAACTTATGCACCTGTTGCAAGGTTAGAAACTATTCGCATTTTACTCTCATTTGCTGCGCACCATGAGATAATTCTTTATCAAATGGATGTGAAAAGTGCTTTATTGAATGGTTTTATAACTGAGGAAGTCTATGTGAAACAACCTCCTGGTTTTGAAGACATTGAATTTCCAGAACATGTCTTTAAGCTTAAAAAGGCTCTGTATGGTCTTAAGCAAGCTCCTCGAGCTTGGTATGATAGACTAAGTTCCTTTTTGATGGAAAATGGTTTTACCAGATGTCAAGTAGACACAACTCTATTTAGAAAAATATCAAACAAGCATTTTATACTTGTTCAAATTTATGTCGATGATATTATATTTGGAGCTACTAATGAAATCGTTTGCAAAGAATTTTCAAATCTAATGCAGGCTGAATTTGAAATGAGCATGATGGGTGAATTAAAGCTTTTCCTTGGAATTCAAATCAAGCAATGCAATGATGGTATTTATATACATCAAAGCAAATATATCAAGGAATTGCTAAAGAAATTCAAGATGGTGGATTGCAAGTCAATGTGCACTCCTATGCATCCCATGTGTATTCTTGGTAAAGATGAAACTGGTAAGAAGGTAGATCAGAAAATGTATAGAGGTATGATTGGATCTCTACTTTATCTAACTGCTTCAAGACTTGATATTATGTTCAGCGTCTGCCTGTGTGCTAGATTTCAATCTAATCCTAGAGAAGCACACTTAAGTGCTGTTAAAAGAATATTTAGATATTTTCAAGGATCTACTAATCTTGGTTTGCTTTATAAGAAATCAAAAGATTATAAGTTAGTAGGTTTCTGTGATGCTGACTTTGCTGGAGACTGAATTGAAAGAAATAGCACAAGTGGATGCTGCCAATTCCTTGGAGCAAATCTTGTGTCTTGGTCAAGCAAAAGACAAAGCACAATTGCACTCTCAACAGCAGAAGCTGAATACATCTCAGCAGCAAGTTACAACTCTCAACTTCTGTGGATGAAATATCAACTTGAAGACTACTTCATAAAAGAGAGTAACATTCCTATCTTATGTGATAATACATCTGCAATTTGTCTTACTAAGAATCAAATATTGCATTCTAGAGCAAAGCACATTGAGATTAAACATTAATTCATAAGAGACTATGTTCAGAAGGGTATTCTTGAAATAAAATTTGTAGACACTGATCATCAGTGGGCTGACATCTTTACAAAACCCCTTGCTGAAGATAGATTCAATTTTATAAGAAGAAACTTAAATTTTCATCTTATAGAAGAATGATTAATCTCAGCGTCTTATGATATGCATCAATCAACATCTGGTATGACATAAGCATTCACACGTGTACACATATGATATGTCATTCACATCACATAACTCAGCGTCCGGTAAATTCATTTGCGTGTGTCCGAGCACACACGTGTCACGCGCGTGTGGGGCTTAAGCGTCTCATCACACCTACTCTGAGTCATGATTATTTAGGTTTTCAATAAAATCTTTTTCTTGATTTTAACTTTATTTTGGCAACTGCATTTAATGAAAAGGGGAATCTTTATTTTATTTTATTTTTGATTTATTTTTTTATTCAGAGGAAATGTGAAGAGGTTTTTTTGAAAAAGTAACTGTACTATTTTATCAAAACTTTTCCACTACTCCACCTCTTTTGCTCCACACTCACACTGTTTTGTCTGCGAAAACTGTTCTCTCTCTCTCTCACTCTATGTGTGTTTCCTGAAACCCTAAACTTCCATCACCTACTCCTTAACTGCTACCATGGAATCTATTAAGGTCAGTCAGAACTATGCTATATACGACACCATGACAGAAGGAAAACTCCTAAATGAGAATCGAATTGATTTGGAGAATTTTAAGCTCTACGATTTCAACTTCAATGAAGGTTTTAAGGCTATGGGGTGGACTAATTACTTCTTTTGGGATTCTGCTGTCGAAGTTTTAGTTACTGTCGTTAAGGAACTTTGGGAAACTGTTACTCTGGTCAAAGATGGATTAATCGAAGGCCAAGTTAAAGGTTTCAAACTGGTGACTTATGTTAACACTATTGCTGTAGTTACTGATTGTCCAGTTGAAGGAATTAGCTTCTATAATGGTTGGGAGAATGCCTTCCATGGAATGGAGAATGTAAATGAAGCCCTGTTTGAGAACTACACTCAGTTGAAAGAATCTGGAGAGACTCCTACTGCCAGGCATCTAAAGAGTCACTTCAGGGTGCTTCACAAGATTATAGCCAATAGTGTTCTTCTGAAGGTTGGGTCTAGTAACATAGTGAACTACGAACAGAAGTTCATTATGAGGACTTACATAGCAGGACAGAAGGTAAACTTTCCTAGATTGATCTTCAACAATCTAGTCAATGCTATTTTAAGTTCAAGGAAGAGAACTACTGAAAAGAAAAACATCAACAAGTCCATTCCTTATGGTGTTCTTTTTACTGCATTGATGATTAAGAATGGCATTGCAAGAAAGCTTGGAGCTTTAAAAGGAATAGAAAGGGAAAAATACTTTGGTGTAGGCGCTATTGTTCGCCCTGATACTTTTAAAGTTAACAGTTTGGTGAGAATGCATCTCATTACTGGTGAAAGAATCAAACAAGTGAAACAGGAAGAAGAAACTGGTGCTGCTATTGGTGAAGATGTAAAGAAAACCACCAGAAGCTCAGTGTCTGGTGTGAAAAGAACCGGTGAGTCTCCAATAAGGGAGACAAGAAGCAAAAAGCAAAAGGTGCCTCCTGCACTAGAAGATAGAACTGAATCAGAAGCAGATGAGGACCGGGTCCCCATTAGAAAAATAATGGAGAAAAAGAGAAAGGCAGAAGCTGAAAAACCTGTTTCAGTGTCTGGCCCTAGGATGCATGTTCCTCCACCTCCTCCTCCTACTGCTGCCCCACAAGGAAAAAGAAAAAGATTGGTTAGGCACTCTGAGCTTAACCCAAAGGTACTGGATTTTACCATTGATGATTCCATTACTACCTTTGGTTCTGATGACACTATTCCTGCACCACCACTCTCTGTTTTATCACCACAAACACACTCCACACAACCATCACCCTCCAAAACACTAGCCAAGAAAACCACAAAAACCAAATCTCAAACCACTGCCCTTATCACTCAACAACCTCCATCAACCGAACCACAAACCTCCCAATTAACCACAAAATCCAGAACACTTACATTTCCCTCACCACAACCCTCATGAAACACATCCTTCACTGCATACATATTCTCACTCCATTCTCACCCTTTCAGCCTACTTTTCAAAATCCCTCCAAACAAACCCAAAACTTACAAAGACAAGGTGACTTTCTCTCTCCCACTTTCTCTCACTTTCAAACCTACTAACTACTATGGTGCCAGGAAATATATGTCCCCTATAAACAAACCATAGTTTGTAAGAGAAGAAGTGTATCATTCCATCTATGATCGCCCTTCTCTGTGGCACTTGAAGACATTCACCTTTGGGGCTGCAAGACTGGAGATTGCCCCTCGTTCACACCTCACTGGCTCTGAAGATGATGAGAAAGTGGAAATGTCATTTGGTGGAAGGTTAAGACCTCTTTCAAACAGAGAAATTATTCCTTTCTCTGTTGATTTTCCTCATGTTCTGCCACAACATGAACCTCTCACTCTGGAGGAACGTGGAAGATGGATCACAGATGAAGAAATGGCATTCATGGCTCACTGCCTGGAGATGAAAAAGCTTGAGCTAATTCATCAATGCAGAGACCCCTCTTCAGCATCTGTAAAGATTGTGCCTGATAGGCAAAGGTGGCTACCCTGGTCTATCCCTGATAAAAGGAAGGAACCAGCTCCTGGTAAACTTCCAAAATCTATTGTTCTTAAGGAGTATGGAGAAGCTCCTAGGAAATACGATGTCAAAGCATTCTCTGGGCTTCTGGTTAAGAAGCTATCTGAAGACCATGCTCGGCGTGTGTATCTGAACCTTCTCAAGAGAGATGCTTGGAGAACTGGTTCTTCTAGCTACTGTAACACAGAAAAGGCAACCATCCCTACTGTTGGCTCTACCAACAGGGTAACAGAACAAACCTCGCTTTTGTTCATTTTGATGACATGTTTATGTGTTCTGTTATTAGGCCTCTAAGTGTTATGAAAATGGAAGATCAATGGACTGTTATTTGCAAACATTTTGACATTGAATTCTGTTGGAGTCAAATGACTATGTCTTGGAAAGACAAAGCCATTCTACCTCATTTTAGGCCTCTTAATATTGAAGAAGATGATAAGGAGAATCTGCATAGGTTGTATCTGGCTGAAAATGAAGGCATCAACTTTATTCTTGATGATATGGGAGCTTTGATAAGATGCAATTTTGGAGAAGCTGCATTTGCAAAATTTGATGCATATGTAGAATATTTGTTTAAGCACATGGAAACTATCTTTATGAGTATGCTTTACCCTGAAAAGATTGTGCATAGATGGGAATGGGCTATGGATCTTGAGAAACAGAAGCTAGGAAAAATTATCAATTGGAGCTTACCAAATGATGATTTTTTCCAGAAGGCTCAGGAAAGAAAGGAAAGGAAATTGAGTTTGTCACAGGCAGTGTTAGCAGAGCATCAGAAGCTGGAGTCAAGAAGGGTTATTATTGCTGAACCTGTTCTAGAAGTTGAACCTTCTTTTGCTCCTCCTGCTGCAAATGATGACATTGTCGTCTTACTAAGAGCTGAATTTAAAGCCATCATGGCTACAAATCAGAAAATGCATCAGTTGGAAAGCACTGTGAATGTTCTCTTAGAACGCTTCAATTAACTCCTTCCTCCTCCTCCACCAAACCCTTAAAAACATTTTCTCTTTTATTCCAAATTTTTTGTATTGTGTTAATTTTTGGTACAATTATCTATTTTTGCACTTGATACAATTATATTTTGAATTGCTCTGATCTTTATCATCAAATTTTTCTAGTATTATTACTTATTATTTTGACTATGATGTGTTTTACACTCTTTTTGTCCGATGACAAAAGGGGGAGTAAAAGCAAGGTCTGATGAACACGTTGAAAGTCTGATGAACACGCTGAAGTATTACACATTTCATGCATAAATCATACATAGCATATCTTTGAATTGCCCTGATACTCATTAAGATGTGTTGCTCTGATACTCATGGATATTCATTGTCTGGTGCTTTGATACTCATTAATATCTGTTGGAACATTTTTATTATAATTGGTACAATAAATTTCAGCATCTGATCCTCAATAATTGCTTAAGTATATTCATTATTGGTACAATGATTTCAACATCCGATCTCAACGCTTAATTGAATATATGCTCTGATACTTGTATGCATTTTGCGATCACACAAATGCTCTGATTATTATAAATCACTTTGATACCTGAAATATTTAATTATATCTGAGTTGTTAAACTCAGGTGGAGACCCTTGAAATTATTTTTGAAATTAAATTGTTCATCAACCTTGGTTATTTGTCATCATCAAAAAGGGAGAGATTGTTGGAACCTAAACAATTGAGAAGTTTAGACCCTCATTAATTTTGATGATAACAAATATTTGCAAGTGAACAATTTATCTTCTGATAAGTCTTGGAGTGTGCAGGTATTAAAATCACTCATGTTTTATAACTCACTCAAGCAAGAAGAAGAAATTCACAAGAAATTGAATACATTCCATGTGTGTCTTTATCCGGTTCACTCCAGCGTCTTGTCTAAAGCGAGCGTCCGGTTGTGTTATCCTTTGACACGTGGATTACCCAATTACTGCGAGCGTCCGTCCATTGTTCTGAGCAAGCATCTAGTCTATTAATGAATCACGTAATGGTCACGTTTTTGCTCTTCACCTCAGCTATTTTGGAACGGAATTCGAATTTGATTTTGTATGCTCATTTTGATGTACGAGGTATCAAAGGTGACACCTTTAGTATAAGACAAAAATTGTACAAGGCAATTGTGAAAAACAGATAGTACAAAAATGGTAATGTGTATTATTCTGATATTCTCTGGAAAGGAAGAAAAGGGCAGCATTTCAAATTACCTCACTCAATGATATGGAGTTGAAATTTACTGCAACGGTAATACCTCTCAAGGACTCTTATAAATACCCTAAGGTATTCATTGAAGAAGGCGACCAAAAAAAAACTGCTTGAAACTATATTCTGAAAGAGCTATTACTCAAGTGAGCAATCAAGTTTCGTGCCAAGTTTCTGGACACCAAGAAATAAACCTCATCGTCTGATATTCTTTCTTTTAGAAAGTTATTGTTTTGAGCTTAATCTTTTCATCCTCTCTGTGAGAGTTATTTGATTATATTCAAAAATACTTTGTGAAAATTGTATTGCCTAGTTAAGGCTTTGATTCCTCAAAAAGCCCGAACGTACTGAGTCGTTTTGAGAAGTTAAGAGTATTGTCAGGTTTATGACAGGAGAATACGCTTAAGGAAATTTGTAATCAGTTGATTATAGTGAAAATCCTTCAGGAACGAAGGGACTCGATGTAGCTACCAGGTTGGTGGTGAACTAGTATAAATCGCTGTGTCTATTGCTTTACTGCTTTACATTTATTCTTATTTGCAAAGAAAAACAAGTTTTCATAAAATGTATTTCCAGCGTCTGGTTATACTCCAGCATCAGATAACAAATAGTTTTAAAATCAAGTGTTCAAAAGTGTTTTTAACTTAAAGTTTGCAAAAAAATTTCAACACAATTCAACCCCCTTCTTGTGTTCACGTTCACGCTATGTCACAGGGGGTTGACATAGACATCCTTTCCCAAACCATCCCCATTAAAGAGTATCTAGGACGTGTAAGGGGTGTGGGATTTGGTATCTCACAGAAAGCTATCTTCGGTGCGCCAAAGCGCGCAAGAAAAGATGAAAACGAAGACTTGAAGTGGATGGTAGCCAAACTCTATCAGGAGGTCCAGGAATTGAGAAAGGTGCATCATCAGGACAAGGGATCAGTAGAGGTGCATCAGGATGGTATTGCCAAAGATAGTTGCACTTAAAGTCACACAAGATAATAAATCAAATTACTTCAAAGGCAGAGTTTGGTAGATTAATTAGTATTTGTGAATTGGTAACTAAGTATACTTGTCTAGTGGCTATGTTGCATACTAGGTAGACTTGTATAGTGATTTGTGCTGGCTGGTATATGGTATTTTTTGTTGTTACAAGTATTAGATAAATTTTGGAATGTCCATATTTTAGGGGAGACTCTGCCAAAATTTTGTTAGAAATTCAAATTGAAGTATTCAAATATTCTAATTTAATATTTAATATTATTGTGGATCTTGATTACTTAAGGAACCGATGGAGGTAATGGAACTGATAGAGGTGCACGAGCCTAGTTTACCCATGGATGGATGCACTCTTAAGTCACCTGAGGTAATAAATCATTAGAAATTGTCGTTACTCGTATGTATTGCATCAATGATTTACTTGTATGTATTGCATCAATGGTTTATCATATTAATATTTTGTTTATCATTGGCTTAGGATATCAAAGAGTGTACGCTATATTTGTCAGGCCCGTCTTGAATGGTTGGTAAAGGGATTTGCTACACCTATTTAAATGACACATTGCACAATCATCCATTACCTATCCATCATTACAAAGTTAGAATTGACTTTGCAACTGAAGAGGATGCACCATTGCCTGTACCACTTGAGGAGGCAGATATCATGACAGTGGGACAGGCAATAGGTACTTATGTGGCATGGCCATTAAAACTCGTTGTAAGTGACGTACTATTTTTTAATAAACATGATTCATTATCATAATATATTTATAAAATTACGTGGTTACTAACTAATGCAAAATATATAGGTACCCAAAAAATCTAAATCCAAAGCCAATGACAAGGATAAGGGAAAGGGTAAGGGCAAGGGCGAACTGCATGAACTCACGGCTGGAGTGGGGAAGCAGCAAACAGTTGAGTCTTGTACATTCCCAGTAAAGCCTGTGGACAAATCTCAGCATTCTCCTCCTACACCTCTTGAAGCAAAATTCTTTAATTATCTTAAAGTTCATGCTGAAATAAGAATGCCATTGACCGGAGAACAAATCGAAATATCAATGGATAAAAAAAATTTTGGTTATGAATCTGCAATATTGTTCGGTGCTAAGGATGAACTGACAGAAGTTTTTACTCATGGCGCGTGGATCAGTCAAACTGTAATTAGTGAATATATCAGGTACAACATTCAACTTTAAAGTATACGTTTTTTTTATTGTTTCACCTAAATAATGAAGTTATTGTTAATCCATTAATTTGTATACGTTTTAATTCAAGGTACTTGTGTATTGAGTTACTGATCCCAGAAGAACAGACCGAGAGGTTTGTGTTCTTATGCCCAGAGAAAACAAATTTTCAATTTCAATATGGGGAAATGACAGTATATATATCTGAATGCTTGACATTTGCGAGGCTAGGTGTTGACACCTTATTTTTGTCACCTTGCAACCTAAGGTGAGTCATTTATTTAAGGTGTTGACACCTTGTTTTTGTCACCTTGCAACCTAAGGTAAGTCATATATATATATATGTGTGTGTGTGTGTGTGTGTGTGTGTGTGTGTGATTACCTGCTAATTAGGATTTTCTTATTCAAACATTTTATTAGGGGCCATTGGGTATTGTTAGCGATCAATCCCCGAGAAGACACGATGTACTATATAGATCCTTTGCGTTCTTGTTTGAGCAACCGCAAAGAAATGAAGGATATGTTCAATATTGAGGTTGAAAATTTCTGCACTAATTAATATATCTAATTATATGTTATGATCTCAGGGCTTTGGCAATTCATCAAGAACATCGAACACTAAACAAGTCCCGATTTTATAAATCATCCACGACAACTAAGTGGATAACTATAGAGGTATTATCAAAATTGTTATGCAATTATTTAGTTTAAAGAATAAAAAATATTTATTTATAATATTTGCCCCGGCCAACCAAACTTCAATAATTGTGGCTATTACGTTATGAAGTTTATGAAGGATATTATTGTTCATAACCAAATACAAATCTCAAAGGAGGTATATATTTTCTGTTCTAATTTATATAAAATAATTACTCTTTCTTTTCACCATTTGCGTACTTAAACTTTAATATGATGTATTTATGATTTCGCAGTATCTTCCTGAATGTAAATACGATTCATATTCTCAAATTGCTCAACTTAAGGAAGAGTGGTGTCGTTATACGGCTGAGAAGTTTGTTTTAAAACTATGATCATTGTGTATACACATTATAGTAGTAGTTAGATGTATATTGTTGGCCCATGTGAAACATTATTTTGGTTGGCATTGTTTGTTGTATTTATACAGCTACTTATGTTATTTTGGAATGTCCATGTTTTAGGGGAGATTCTGCCAAAATTTTGGTAGAAATATCTTTCAAATGTACGTAATTCTCTACAATATTGTAATTCCATTTTGTGATAACTTTTGTAAATTAATATGCTATTATTATTATTTGCCCCATTCCTATATTCAGCACTTGCACATTTCTTATAGAAACATATGTTGAATAGATCGGGTTTTAAGAATTATCAATAACTGTAACTGTAAAATACTGCAACTGTAAAAAAAAGGAGAATAGCTAGCGCTTCCTCGAGAAAGTGCTATCTATTGTTGAGAATAGATAGCGCTTTTTCAAGGAAGCTCTATCTATTCTTTGAAATATTTCTGTGAATAGATAGCGCTTCCTTGAAAAAGCGCTATCTATTGTCAACAATAGATAGCGCTTTCTCAAGGAAGCACTAGCGATTCCAGTTTTTACTAGCGCTTTTAAAACGCTGTCTTTTCGAACTAGGATCACTAGCGGGTGAATAGGTAGCGCTTTTAAGCGCTAGCGAAGGCAAAAAATAAGCGCTATCTATTTCGTTTTATGTTGTACCCATAGAAGATAAAGAAAAGAGCCTTTGTACAAAAGGAACCTAAGAGGAAAAAAAATTGGGGGTTTGACACTCTAACCTAGGTCATGTTTTCAGCATATTATCTGCCCCTCATATTGGAGTTGGTTTTGAAGCTAAACTAGTGAATAAGAAGAAGGAGTCGAGGCAAGGAAAAAAGCAACACTTGGAAGAGTTCATTTGCTAACTTTCTCATCTTCATCTTTAACTTTATTTCCCATTGTTGAACCGGATATTATGGATGTAATGGTTCAGATGTTCAGTTTTGTTATGTCTAAACTCACCATGAGCTAATTTCCTTTTGTTAGGGTACAATGACTTTATAAGGTAGTTTTATGGGGAAAGGAAATGTTACTTGATGCTTAGCTCTTTAATCAAGCTGTTTTTAACGTCAATTTGTTTTAGGTAAGACTGATTATCTTAACTAAAATACAAGCTCACTGACTTGGGGAAGGTTGGGAGTGGAAATTCTTGCTTAATGTGGATTAAGCGGTTAATTGGGAAATTAATCATGTTGGATGGATAGGAATATCATCCAAGTCCATAGAGTAACTGAATCATGCTTATTAGAAGGGGAGTAACTAATGTCAGATTAGGAATAATGCAAGAATGCAAGCTTAGTGAACCCCACCTCAAAGTGATTGGAAAATCGCAACATAAATTCAGAACCCAGATGTTATAGCATCTCGCAAGCATTCCTGCACCTATAAAATGACTTGTAAAGGAGTTGTATCTCTAGCTACTTTACGTAGCTGATTTTTACCTTATTTATTTACTCTGTTTTACTACCATTAATATTTAAATTCACTATTTTAATCACCCACATTAATGGTCATTTGTTACTTGTGTTTTTTTTTACTAGCTAAATTAATTAAATTGAGAGTTAATAGAATTAACCGTGTTCAATCTATGTGAAAACACTCTTTTATATTTACTATTTGTTTGACTGTGTATACTTGTCCGTTGCACACACAATAATAGCTCCTAATAATTAGTGCTCACGTGATTTTTTAATTTAATGTTTTTGTCGTTGGTGATTATTGAAAGATTTTTTATTTATTTATGGAAAGATGGTTATCGAAAGACTAAATATGATTCCCAACTATAATTCTATAATTCTGACTTTGTACTCAATTAAAAGAAAATCCATTTCAATTAAAAAAAATCCATTTCTTTTATTTTCTACTCAATTTTATTTCTTTAATATTCTTTAATTTGGCTTAATTGTATTTTTAGTCTCTATACTTTTTTAAATGCACGATTTGGGTCTCCCTCTTTATTTTTCATTAATTTGGTCCCCATAATTCTTTAGTTGTACTTTTGGTCATCCAAAATCGTGGATTTTTGCACTTTTAGCCTACTATTTTTCCAAAATCCATGAATTTTGAGATCGAAAGTGTAAAAAATCCACGATTTTGGGATCAAAAGTGTAATTATAAAGTGTGAGGACTAATTTCGTTGAAAATTAAAAGTGTGCTGACTAGATTCATAAAAAATAAAAGAGAAAAACCGAAACGGTGGATTTGAAAAAATAAGAGTCCAAAAATTTCCTTTCAATTTTTTTTTTGTGCCCAATCAGAGCATAAAGAAATGACAACCAGGCAAACTATATGATATAATTCGACTTATTATAAGCAAAAAAAAGTACATGTATATGGTCGAAATTTGGAATAAATACATGTATTTTTTTTGCTTATAATTAAGTCCGTACGGAGTATATAAGAAACTTAACTACACTAAGAACACGTGACAAAAACTTATTCATCTATTTCTTGCTAAAAACTATTTTCTTCCTAAAAACTTAACTACGCTCCAAAAACTTAATTATACTCTCTCTGTTACCTAATATAAGCAAAAAACATTCAAAAATTTTGTTGCTTAATATAAACAAAAATTAATTAATGTTATATTATTTAATGATTAATTTTCACAATTGCTCTTAATTAATTTAAAATTTATTTTTCAACGATCCTATTCAATAAGTAATCATCATTAAGAGTGATTTAGAGAATATACTTGAGATTGAAAAAATTAATTATAAGTTAACTATAAGCTGAATTCATGTATTTTTGCTTATATAGATTTTATTATAAGTTAACTATTAGTTACTGTGAAAAGTCATTGATTACGGGTTGATTCTGCAAGTCAATGTCATCGATTACAGGTTGTTTCTACTTTTCCTGACAACGGTGGGTCCGGTTAAAAGCAATCAATGAAAATTAACGGTAGAGTTTTGCTGACTATTGTAGAGTCACGCGTCTACATTAACCTTAGCAACGGTACTATCCGCTCCAGAACTCGTCATATAAATTCACCAGAACCCACAGGCTCTTCCAAGTTCCAACATCTTTCTTTTTTCTTCAATTCCTTTCCTCTTCTCTTCTCTTAAGATTTTGCAGCCAAAGTTTCTCCATTTCCTTTTTTCCTACCACTTTCTTTTCAGTTGTTTTCCTTCTAGACACTTGACGTTCCTCTATGGAGATAACTCAACGGCGGAGGCTTTTGATGAACCTTCAGTTAGTGGATGCTCACCCACAGTTGCAGCGACTTCAGGTGTGTGGATTTCGTCAGAGGTTGGTTCGATCTTGAGGGTAGTGAAGCGTCACTTTCGGGTAAGAAAATCTTCATTAGTACGTACTTTTTTTGTTGCTGTTAAAATCATAGCGAAAGAAAAATATAATGAGTATATGAGATTTAAAGTTTTCTATTTCTTTCAAAGTAATTTGCTATTTTGTTCATGCTTACAGAAATTGTTAAAGTCATAGCAAGAGATTTATTCTTTAATTTATTTTGAATATTTTTCAAAGAGGAGTGATAAATTAAATAAATTAAAAGAAGTTTCTTTCTTAAGAAAGTACAAGAACATTAAAAAACCACTGTAGTACTGTTTCCAAAATTAAGTATCAAATTACCACTCTTAATTATGTGCCAAAATATCAGTTTTTTCAAATAGGTAAGAAATCGGTCCTGAAGGACCCAATTTCATAACATGGGAGTGCTTTTTTTTTTTTGCCCCCTTTCAAAATGAAGTTGGGAAATCGGTCCTTGAGGACCCAATTTCTCAACATGTTTTTTAATTTATTTTATTTAATTTTAATGGGTGTAATGGTTAGGGTTTTGTGTGAATGGTTTTGATTAATTATTTTAGTTGTTAATTATTTAAGTTAGTTAATTAATTAATATAGTTAATAAAAAAATAACACTGATCTAAGTAGTTAAAAGTATTCATTAACATTAATCAATTTACGACAATTACATATAAATATTAAATTAAATTATTCTCCTAGATAATATCCAGTCCCACACTGTGGAGGTCTCCGGTTACGTGCAGGAAGTATTCGTCGTCGACGTGGTCAGGTTGGCTGTTCTTTCTCAAAGGGGGTGGGTTGCTCTTCTCGAGACCAACATTTGTTAGAGTCGGTGAAGAACTAGCACCCGCTTGGTTAGCGAACAATGGAACGCCGAATGAGTACAAATTGTTCATATATTGAACCGATTCTGGCATATCCATCATGACACCAAACATGCTGCTCACAAAATCGTCGTCGCTGGAACCGATAGAGTGTCGACGAGCGTCGTAATGCTGAGGAGCATCTTATTGGGTTTGTGTAAAGGCAAATGAATGGCGTAGTGGTTCTGAGTGTGTTGGCATGAAAGAAAATGAGTGTCGGGTCCCCCTTCTTGGTCTTCATCTTCCATGGCAACTGGGGTGCTGGGGTTGGGTTCTCCATGCCTATTACATCGTGCATGTCGTTGGGTTGGTTAGGGGGGCATACTGGGTTGGGGGTATACTGGGTCCAACATATGACTCTTCTTGAAGACCAACCAATAGGTCCTGCAATTGTGGCGGAATTGATAAATATAGTTCGGAGTTGGCCCTCAGCCACACCATATACTCATTTATCATTAGTGGGCAACACACGACCATGAAACATGACCATGAATTGGTTGTCCCGTAAGCACCCGACGTCGGCGTTCCATCCAAAGTTGGATCCACTCAGCATGTACATCTTTCCAGTTTTCATATTGATTGCCTCGCATGTCCACATCATGCTGTGCATCCATATTTGCAGGTTTGTTTGGTATTTCTTGCCAAAGACCAAACTCGAGCTTGACTCTATCTGTTTGATGCCATTCCACATTATGGAAACAGATCAATGTGGTGTTGGCAGTCCATATTCCGAAATCCCTAAATGTTTGGTAGGTAGTTCAGAAGATCTCTGTAGGGCATCCACAGAAACTAGAAAATTAAGCTACGTTAGTAATCTGTCAAAGTAATTGGTTGCACAAAGTATAAGTGAATGTATTGAACAATGAAATTTTTAACCTGATGGCTTTGCATGTGATCTATACGCGATCTATAACCAGTAATGTCTCCGCGAAGAGTTTCGGTATAACTCATTCCCCTGCCACTCCATCTAGTAAAAGACATGTACATTTACAAGTTAGTATAGTATAATCAATACAAACGTAATGAACTTTTAGGCAGTAGTTTTTATTTACAGTTTTGCTAGTGGAAATGATGGTGTATGGTTGCACTGTGGTACAATGGCATGCGGTACCATACCAAATACAATGGTGCAATTGCAGGACACATTTCTTCGTAGAGTTTTGCCAAACAGGCTGAGCTCCCAGCTGTGGCATCCAGCATGCTGAAATCTCTCAGTTTGGGTAGATACATCAGGTGCACTCTGTTGCCTGATTTGTCTGGCATTAAGACCCCTTACGCCTGATCGGGGGGTCTTAATGCTAGACAAATCAGGCAACAGAGTGCACCTAATGTATCTACCCAACCTGAGGGATCTTCAGAGTGATGGACGCTTAAGTTGGGGCTCAGTCTATTTGGTTGGGGCTCAGTCTATTTGGCAAAACTCTACAAAGAAACGTGTCGTGCAACTACACCATCGTATGCTTGTATGGGTGGATGTACGCTACTGCTACAGTCTTATTTCTTGGTTCTGTCTAAAGCCACACACACACACATATATATACATATATATGTATATATATGTGTATATATACATATGTTTATATACATATATATATATATATACATATATATATATATATATATATATATACATATATATAGAATCTTAGGAAGTAGGAACAGTTCAAGTTTCTATCTTTAGTAGCAATCGGGTCATCCACCCAAAGTCCAACTGGGTCATTAACCCAGAACCAACTTGGATCCTCAATCCAGAACCAATTGACAACTGGGTCATCCACCCAAGCTCAAATTGTCGGGCCAAAAACCCGTAGCCAATCAAAACAAACTCCTCATGAGTCAAAGGAAGATTATTTCTTCCCCATCCAAACCTTACAAGCCCTCCAATAGCAGGGTTTAACCCAATTGCCAACCAATACCTGGGCTGGAACCGTCCAAGGAAAACCAATCAAGAGTTTAGATCTTATGATCCAAAACTCTAAAAACCAAATTTACCAAGCCAACCCTAAACCTGTTACGACTGTTGTGGCAGGATCTTCCAAAACCCAATATATTCAAAAACCAAATTTTTGGCCTATCGTAGGTTTAGAACCAGAATTTTGGGACACAAATATTAACAAAATCACTTCCAAAATTCTCCCTAAAGGATTCCATTTTGTTCCTTTAGCCCCAAATAAGACTCACAAATTTTATCAGTTAATTCTAATTGATACCGAGTCTGTCAAAATCAAACATCACAAGGATCCTAAAGATTCTTCAATTATCACCCATTCTACCCTCCAAATCCTAGAGGTCTTAACACCTTCAGCGTGGGGACAAAATCCCAGCAAATTTAGAAAATTCTCCGGAAATTTCAACCCAATTGGTTTCTCCTACTGGGATTACATCAAAGCCTGGGATCTTTTGATTCTAGGTCTTCAAAACAAATTTTTTAGACATTCCTGGTTTATCTATTTTAAAACAGGTACCAGGTATCAATTTCCAAATTGGTTTCTCCAATGGTGGGACTCTTTTGGACCAAATCCTGAAATCCTTCCTCCTGATGTAAATGACGGATTCCAACTTTTCAAAACAAAGTATGATCAAGAGGCTGATAGCACTACAAAAAAGCGGGTAAATTACGGCGGTTTCATTAGGGCGGTTTCATAAAACCGCCGTTTTTTAACATAATTTTGTTGGTATACTATAGATGAAAAACATGATATAACTCAAAAATTGAAGTTGAATGTCAAGGATGTCCATGACTTGGCTGCTGGATGGCGTATTCTGGTGGAATTTGATGATTGTTTCTCACCTATTGGAGAGGCAGCTGGGTTGCTTGCAGGAGTGTGCGGACAAGCAGCAACAAATACTACCTTATTTCCTTTAAGTTTTGATAAGCGGTCAGATTTGCCAGAAGATTTCTTTAACAAGCAGTGGGATATTCTCTTTGTGGTAAAACATTTTAAACTCCGTACTTTATTTTTTTGTTTTGAGATTACACGTATGAAAACGTAATGAACTAACACTTTTTATTTGAAGCCTCGATTTTGTTTCAAGGTAAAACATGAGGATATTGCAAAACGATTTGTTGAACAATCAATTGGGAAAAAATGGAAAGAATACAGACTTAAGCTGTGGGATGAATTTTATGATCCAACTATGAGTAAAGATGATATTATCAAAAATGTTCCTGAAGGTGTCAGCCTGGAACAATGGGCTGCATTTGTTAAATATCGCTTTAAACCCGCGACAATGGTGAATACAAAAATTAGTTTATTATATAACATACAATAATCCTATGCAAGTACTACAATAGAAATGGCAATAAATAAATCAGATTAAATCAATCTAACAAAGATTAGGAAAATCATCACATGCAAGCTAAATTAAAACACCATAAAGAACAACAACATAATAAAGAAGGGGAAAAAAACCCTCAAGCATGACGAATAACAGATAAACAAATCATCAGAGACCCCACAAGATTTGAGATCACTGGTCCATAAAATACCCCAGAAATGTTTATAAAATGCCAAGTCTTGGTTCTGATGAGAAACATATTAATCAAAATAGCATCTCTTTATAGTACTGACAAAAAAGTTCTTTTTTTCTTCTCAAGCTGAACAAACCAACAAAAATAGATCTAGAATAAAAAAGAAGAAACAAAATAGATAATTGACTTCTTGATGGTCATTTAGGTTCTTTCCTATAGAAACCAATGGATTTGCCAGAAAGATAACAATTTGTACATTCATGCTTCTGATTTTTATGTCTAAAATTCATGAGTTGTGTATTTATGTATAACAAGTTAACTGCATACGACCTTTAAGATACGCATAATTCTCCCAATTCAACAACTAGTATAATAAGCTATAAAAACTTAATATCTTTGGTTAAAAAATTAATTATAAATTCAACGTTTTAAGGTAAGAAAAAATATTCAAATTAATACTTATTTCTTCATATAATGTTCCTTTCACTTGTTATCTTCTTTAATCAATTCCTCGCATTTAAAATACAAACTGCTAGTCAACATCTCTTTCTACTCTTGGTGTAGCCAGTAATATAACCACCTACCTTACCATCTTAAGTTGTTTTAAAAAAATAAAGCTAAGAAACAAACGGATAAACAAAGGTAACAAAAATAAAAATTATTCAAGAAAAAAGAGAACAAAAATAAAGCCAAGAAATAAAGGGATAAATAAATAGTAAAATAGTAAAGAAACCCACATCTGTCCGCAGGCATCTTTTAATCTCTTCTTGTTTTTGTATTCAATATGGACATTAGGACAAAGAATTAAAGAAATTAAACATGTCCTTGTTGCCTTAAATATTCCAAGGTATGCCCTTGTTGTACCACTTTCAATCTTGCTTGATTTGGGAAATCACTCCATTGATAATATTAACAGGTAATAGGCACATCAACAATGCAGGTTGAAAAAATAATGCCTAAAATCATTTATACTAAAAACTAATATTCATTTAGTGATATACCTGCTGTGCAGAACTAGTAAATAAGCTAGCTAACTCGTCAGGAATTTTGCCTCCTTCCTTTGCACTAATATAGGCAAACAGTGCTTGCATTTGAGTTTGCATTTGAGTTTTCACAATTGCTACCTCTTTTAATTCAGATTCCATACTTTCCACCTTTTTTTCTAAGTCTCCATAGGATGGACCGCTGCTAGATGAACCAAAGTCCATACCACTCAGTCGCGTGGTAGTTGCATTAAATACAAGGGTAGGTACCGCTCCTATTCCTAATGCTCGAACATGACCAGGATGTTCTATCCCAAATATCACACCAACAGCATCATTTGGAGAAATTTCAGAAGAAGCTTCTGAACTACAACTAATATGGTGTTCAATTGTCTCCTGCACACAAGACCGAAAAATAATAATTCTTCTTTAATATCAAAACAATGCACACATTAGGAATGATAAGGAAAAAAATCATTAATTTACCCCTATCTCCATAGCCACGTCA
Source organism: Calophaca sinica (assembly GCA_037113605.1). Lineage (NCBI taxonomy): Eukaryota > Viridiplantae > Streptophyta > Magnoliopsida > Fabales > Fabaceae > Calophaca > Calophaca sinica. The sequence continues at coordinate 93,613,406 of CM073736.1, forward strand.
TTCACATAACTTCCATCCTTTCTCTTGTGAGTTATGTTCCACATTGGGCCCACCAAGAGTCTTACCTGCCTCAATTTTCTAAAAATTTTAGTGTAGAAGATAATTTAGAATGAAATAAGGTTATAGATTATGGAAAGAATTAAGTTAATCAGGGTAATGTTAAACTACCAGCCTCGTCGCCTTCTTGCTAAAGTCTTAGCACCACAAGTATGAGGAATAATTTGTTTTTTCCTTATTTCTCGATTCCTCTTGCAGAGCTCCTGCAAGCAAAAGTAGCTTAGTTTCTACAATTTAATAACAAGTCATTTATAAATAATAAATAAACATTCAATGTGTATGAAGTATTCACCATTGTCGCGGGTTTAAAGCGATATTTAACAAATGCAGCCCATTGTTCCAGGCTGACACCTTCAGGAACATTTTTGATAATATCATCTTTACTCATAGTTGGATCATAAAATTCATCCCACAGCTTAAGTCTGTATTCTTTCCATTTTTTCCCAATTGATTGTTCAACAAATCGTTTTGCAATATCCTCATGTTTTACCTTGAAACAAAATCGAGGCTTCAAATAAAAAATGCTAGTTCATTACATTTTCATACGTGTAATCTCAAAACAAAAAAATAAAGTACGGAGTTTAAAATAAAGTACCACAAAGAGAATATCCCACTGCTTGTTAAAGAAATCTTCTGGCAAATCTGACCACTTATCAAAACTTATAGGAAATAAGGTAGTATTTGTTGCTGCTTGTCCGCACACTCCTGCAAGCAACCTAGCTGCCTCTCCAATAGGTGAGAAACAATCATCAAATTCCACCACAATACGCCATCCAGCAGCCAAGTCATGGACATCCTTGACATTCAACTTCAATTTTTGAGTTATATCATGTTTTTTATCTATAGTATACCAACAAAATTATGTTAAATACCAACAAAATTATGTTAAATACCACAAAATCATTTTATCAAACACCATAGATGAAATATATATCACTATTAGGGTAGACAATTCAAACGAGAGTGATTGAGAATTAGGGGTTCAACATCGTACATGAAATTCTCACAAACAACCACCTGCGCTGCGAACAGCTGAGGGAGTTGGAGACGAAGAAGCAACGGTGGAGATTACCGGAGACGAAGCAGCAGAGCTCCTGGAGAAAACAGATGCAACATATTTAGGGATTTGGCTAAGCCGAAGAGAGAGAGAGAGAGAGCAAAGCGTAAGAGACAGAGAGAGAGAGAGAGCAAAGGAAGACATTACCGGAAGAGACAGAGAGAGAGCGCCGGAAGATGTTACTGGAAGGAAAAACAGCCGTGGGATACCAAATTGAGATTTAGGGCATCCAGTGGGAAAACATGTTGCAACCAGTGGATTTCTCTCTTTCTATCTTTACGGCATCCAGTGGGAAGGAAAAGTAAAGCGCGGGGTAAAACGAAAAAGAAGAGCGTGGGCTGAAAACTGAGCATGTTTTTGTGAAAGAAAAATGTAAATTCTGGCGGTTGAAACCGCCGTAATAAATGTAACATTAAGGCGGCTCTGGAAACCGCCGTAATATACAGTAAAAAACGGCGGTTTTATGAAACCGCCGTAATTTACCCGCTTTTTTGTAGTGCTATCAGCCTCTTGATCATACTTTGTTTTGAAAAGTTGGAATCCTTCATTTACATCAGGAGGAAGGATTTCAGGATTTGGTCCAAAATAGTCCCACCATTGGAGAAACCAATTTGGAAATTGATACCTGGTACCTGTTTTAAAATAGATAAACCAGGAATGTCTAAAAAATTTGTTTTGAAGACCTAGAATCAAAAGATCCCAGGCTTTGATGTAATCCCAGTAGGAGAAACCAATTGGGTCGAAATTTCCGGAGAATTTTCTAAATTTGCTGGGATTTTGCCCCCACGCTGAAGGTGTTAAGACCTCTAGGATTTGGAGGGTAGAATGGGTGATAATTGAAGAATCTTTAGGATCCTTGTGATGTTTGATTTTGACAGACTCGGTATCAATTAGAATTAACTGATAAAATTGGTGAGTCTTATTTGGGGCTAAAGGAACAAAATGGAATCCTTTAGGGAGAATTTTGGAAGTGATTTTGTTAATATTTGTGTCCCAAAATTCTGGTTCTAAACCTACGATAGGCCAAAAATTTGGTTTTTGAATATATTGGGTTTTGGAAGATCCTGCCACAACAGTCGTAACAGGTTTAGGGTTGGCTTGGTAAATTTGGTTTTTAGAGTTTTGGATCATAAGATCTAAACTCTTGATTGGTTTTCCTTGGACGGTTCCAGCCTAGGTATTGGTTGACAATTGGGTTAAACCCTGCTGTTGGAGGGCTTGTAAGGTTTGGATGGGGAAGAAATAATCTTCCTTTGACTCATGAGGAGTTTGTTTTGATTGGCTACGGGTTTTTGGCCCGGCAATTTGAGCTTGGGTGGATGACCCAGTTGTCAATTGGTTCTGGATTGAGGATCCAGGTTGGTTCTGGGTTGAAGACCCAATTGTTAATTGTTTTTGGGTTGATGACCCAGTTGGACTTTGGGTGGATGACCCAATTGCTAATTGGTTTTGGGTCGAAGACCCAGATTGTTTTCCCTGCAAAAGAGCATCAAAAGGGTTGGGTTAAGAACAGTTTTACCTTTGTCTTTCCCTTTAGTACCTTTTCCTTTCCCCGTAGGGAAGGAGGACATTGTTGATATTGGACAAATCTGGTTAACCTCTTTTCCCTGCAAATATTCCCGGGTTTGGAAGTCAGGAAGGGAATTTTGAGAACCTTTGAGATATTCAATATCAAAATAAAAAATGCTTAAAATTGATTGCCATCTGGCAAAAATTTGTTTTGAAGCAAGATTTTTAACATATTTTTTCAAAATATCTTTTCTTTGATTCTGATCGGCCGAACCAAAAACTTCTGGTTTAGTAAATCAGACTGAAATTTGGAAATGGATAAAACAATTGCTAAAACTTCCTTTTTAACAGTGGAGTAATTCTGCTGGGCAGAATTCCAATGCTTGGAAGTAAAGGCAATAACTTGCTCTTTACCAGAAGGAGTTATTTCTGTTTAAGAATGCCACCATAACCAATGTCTGAGGCATCTGTTTCAACAATTTTAAATAATTGAGATTTGACTTGTTTGACCACATTGGTATGAACATCAGTCCAAAGAGGAGGATCCTTCTTAAGACGATCATGGAGTGGTTTGATGAGATTGCTTAATTGTGGCAAGAAGTCAGAGACGTAATTAAGACATCCAAGAAATCTTTGCAATTGAGTTTTGTCAATCAATTGATTAGGAAATCTATCAGCAAAGTCAATAGCACGACTGATAGGCACGATAGTTCCTAAATGGATATTGTGACCAAGAAATCTGATCTTAGTCTGAAATAAATTGATTTTGGTTTTGGACAAGGCCATACCACTCCTCTTAACAACAGAAATAAATGTGTTAAGGTGTTTGAAGTGCTGATCCACAGATTGAGAGTAAATTAAAACATCATCGATATAGACAATGATGAATTTTGAATAAGGATTGAAAATGTCATTCATAATTCGTTGGAATTCTGAAGGAGCATCTTTTAAGCCGAATGGCATGACATTCCATTCGTATTGACCGAAGGAGACGGTAAAAGCAGTCTTATACCTATCCTTCTCATCCACCTGGATTTGCCAAAATCCAGATTTCATATCGAATTTGGAAAAGATCTTGGCATTATGAAGCCGATTCAAAAGATATTTTTTGTTTGGAATTGGATACCTAATCCAGCTAAGAGCTTGATTAAGCGGTTTGTAATTGATGACGAGACGAGGGGCACCTCTCTCAATCTCAGAAGGTTTATTGACGTAAAAAGCAGAACAAGACCAAGGGCTCTTGCTTTTACGGATAAGACCTTTGTTGAGGAGATCTTTAATCTCATCTTGACAGAATTGAAGGAGTTCATGACTCATTTGGATAGGACGAGCCTTAGTAGGAATTTGCCTATCAAAAAAATCCTTTTCATAGGGAAGATTAACAATATGTTGTTTTCTTTCCCAAAAAGCATTTGGTAAGTCAGAACAAATTGAATTTTGAATCTGGTTCAAAAGATTATTAATCTTTTCATGAACATAGATTGTTGTAATTGAGATTCAATGTTTCTAAAAGAAATTTCTTCTTTAAGAAAACTAATTTGGTTTTGTTTGAAAGAGATGGGATTTAAATCTCTTACAATCGGTTTTTTCAAAAATTTGAAAAGAATGGATTTACCCAAATGTTGAGCGATAATCCCTTCTTTAGTAGTTTGATAAGGAAAAAGTAATTTTATAAAGGGAGTTCCCAAAATCACTTTGTTCCTAAGATTTTTGACCAATAAGAAAGAAGTTTCTATCTTAAGGGTTTGATTTTGGATAAACACCGAAGAGAATTTATAATTGATTTTTAGTTTTGAACCATTAGCCGGACTGAGCTGTTCAGTAGTTTTTTCAAAGTATTTAGTAGGGATTAAACCTTCTAAAATACAATTTGAATCAGCTCCAGTATAAAAAAGGGCTACTGTTTCAAGAATAAAATCTTTTATAACAATTTTGATGTTTATAAAAAACTTTTGGATACTAACAAGGTTGTTAATATCAGAAAAATCATTTGAATTAGAAGCTAAGGCTTCATCATTTTGTAAAACAATGCTTTTGGAAAATTGAGTTTGTCTTAAGTCTGCAATTTCGGACCTAAGGTTGTTAATATCGAAACAGAGATTTTCAATAGTGATATTTCCACTAAGAGACTCAGAGTCGAGGACATTTAATTGACTATCAGGATGGGAGTAATCATTCTGAATAAAAGAATTGGTGTTAATTAAGCAATTTTCCCAAAAATGCTCAATCAAAAGATTGTTGACTCTAAAGTCAATTTCTTTGCAGATCCTATTGTCAAAACGACAGTATCGTTTTCTGTGACTGATCTGACCACAATTGGAGTAAATATACCTTTTGCGAGGTTTTTTCTTAGAGAGGCAACTATCATTATAGAGTTGCTTCTGAAGATTGTTATCACATATCTTACACCACTGAGGTTTAGGGCGTTCGTGACAATATTTGGATTTTGAATCATTTTTCCTGATAGACATGATGGAAAAATGTTTTTGACTGTCAATAGTGCTAGAAGAATTTCTGAGCAAATTACTTTGATTATTGACAGAAAGATTGATAGGAATATTAATCATAGAGAAGGTGGGGACCACAGTCTCTTTACTAATTTCCAACGGTTGGATAGAATTGACGAGATCAATAGTAACTGATGAGTTGGATTCAACTACCATAGTACTATTGTCTTTTTGACTAGGAGTAATGGAAAGGACAGAAGTCACAGTCTCATTAATGCTAGGAGGACTAATAATAGAGGTGTTGGCAACAGTGTCGGTAACAACTGTCACTCTACTATTATCAGTTTAAAAATTGTCAGACAAAGTATTTTCAAAATTGTCTTTTTCTAAATTGTCTTCATTATGAAAAGAAGATAAAGATGTATCCTTTTTCTTTTCAAAATGTTTTGGATACTTTTGTAAAATTATTTTTAAAGTCTTTTGGTGTAAAGACTGACTAATGAAAGGATAATTAAATCTACTTTCAATAGCACATGTATTAAACCATTGGAAAAATACCATATTGAATTTGATTGCTTTGATGAATTTATGAAATTTTTCATAAATCATTTTTCTTTGATTTTCAAAAAATTCATTAAGAAACCATTCCCTGTGAGGAGTCCAGTTTTCAGAATGAAAATTTCAGAATGAAAATCTTTTTTGAAAAATTCTTTGTTAAAGACAAATTTGGAAGAATTGATTTTTGTATCCTTGACAGGACCTTGAGATTGGGATCTAGGACTAGATCTGGAATTGTTAACAGATCCAATAGACCTGATAGCTTTGTTATAAGAATTGTTCTTCTTACGGAGAGATTGATGACCATTCTTGAGAATAGCTCTAGCTACTCTAAGATTGTCTTGAGTGGAATTGAATGGATCATAAGACCCATGGTTTGACATTTGACTTATACTAGATAAACTAGATAAGCAAGATTGGGAGGTTAAGGATTGAGAAGATTGACAAGTACTATCAAATTGATTAGTACTATAAGAACAAAAAGAAGAATTGTTATCGGAGCAAATAGAATAACAAGACATAATGGAGACAACACAAAGATCCAAAAAAGATCAATCTTAACAAGCCTTCCTCACCCGTAAGTACCATTGCCATCACCTGGTTCATTAGGACAGCAGGATATTGAACAAGAACTAACAAATCATGCACTAAGATACTTTAACTGGATTTAACCAATCATATCTGATATGCTGGGACTATAGTTATTAAGAAAGAATAAATAGTTACAGACTGTTTTGCTAGACTATGAAATAACCAAGTATCATGTTCAGATCCAAGCTACAAACGTTGCTGTAACAGGTTGGTTCTAGTAAAAATAAAAGATCAATCGAGTTAGTTGAATATAAATCCGCCTGACATGATTGCCTCAATCTTACAATACTGAAAGATCTTTATAAACTGAAATCTTTCTAGTTTATTTGCGGTCATATTAATAAGATATATTAGTCTGTGGTCTAAATCCTGTATTCAGCTTGTTCAAAACGTTATTCAACTAAAAAAATTTCAAAAGACAAACCCATGTGAATAAAGTAGTGGCCTTTATTAAATCATAAAAAGGTGTTCCCAATTAGTACGTCAGTCAAGGTAGTCATCATAAAGACTTACTGCCACATCCGTTGGGACTTAGTGCTTCTCCTACTACCTTTTCATCATACTAATAGGACAAAGCTGATTTAATAATACCGAATAAAGAAAGATTCGTTTTAATGGGAAGGTTTTCAAACAAAAGTTGAACGACAAGACAGAGCTGAATAATTATCAAAGGCATAATATATTTTATTAAAATTCCAAAAATAATAAACTAGTCGTTTCAAAAAATTATTCCAAAATTCCAGATTGTAAGAGCACGCAAACGAATACCAGATTCATACTACCTAACAAGAGACTAATTTTTTAACAGTAAAAATATCCTGATACATTGAACATAAGTAGCTACAGTGCTGAATTCTTTCATGGTTAATCATAAACAGCGAATCAGAAGAGTAACAAAGTATTCTAACATAATAACATCTTTCCACCGCACTTTAGAATGATTAAACATAGAAAGTACGTTAGATGCATCATAAACAGTTCAAGTTCAATAACACGTTCCTACTTCCCCATCAGGCTCTGATACCAAGAGGGGGTCGGAAGCAGAGTTAGAAGAGCGGAAAGAAATGGGTCTAATTCACAAAAGTAAAAGTCATTGGTCTTGTTCTGCTTTTCATGTTAATAAACAAGCCGAAATTGAACGTGGAACACCTCACATTGTTATCAATTACAAACTGCTTAGTCAAGGACTTTGATGGATTAGGTATCCAATCCCCAATAAAAAGGACCTTCTAAATAGGTTACACAATGCTAAGATTTTCTTAAAATTTGACATGAAATCTGGATTTTGGCAAATCCAAGTCAAAGAAGAAGATAGGTATAAGACTGCCTTTACCTTTTGGTCAGTATGAATGGAAGATTATGCCATTTGGTTTAAAAAACGCTCCTTCTGAATTTCAAAGAATAATGAAAGAGATTTTCAATCCCTATTCTAAATTTGCCATTGTTTATATTGATGATGTTTTAATATATTCCAAATATATTGATCAACATTTCAAACATATCAATATTTTTATCTCTGTAATAAAAAGAAATAGACTTGCTGTTTCTAAAACAAAGATTAATTTGTTTCAAACAAAAATCAGGTTTCTTGGTCATAATATTTATCAAGGGGCCATTATTCCTATTAATCGAGCTATTGAGTTTTCTGACAAATTTCCTAATCAAATCATTGATAAAACTCAATTACAAAGATTCCTAGGATGTTTAAATTATGTCTCAGACTTCTTTTCACAGCTTAGCAATCTTATAAAACCTCTTCATGATCGTCTTAAAAAGGATCATCTTCCTTGGACAGATGTTCATACAGATGTTGTCAAACAAATCAAATCGCAAGTAAAGAATCTTCCATGTCTTTATTTGCCCAATCCTCAAGCCTTTAAAATTGTTCAAACTGATGCCTCTAACATAGGTTATGGTGGTATTCTTAAACAAAGAATTTCTGATAAAGATCAAGTAATTACCTTTACTTCTAAACATTGGAATCTAGCACAACAAAAATATTCTACTGTTAAAAAAGAAGTTTTAGCAATTGTGTTATCTATTTCAAAATTCTAATCTGATTTTTTAAATTAAAAATTTTTAGTTCGTGTTGATTACAAATCTGCAAAAGACATTTTACAAAAAGATGTTAAAAATTTGGCATCAAAACAGATTTTTGCTAGATGACAAGCAATTTTGAGCATTTTTGATTTTGATATTGAATATCTTAAAGGCTCAGCAAATGCTCTCCCAGGCTATCTCACTCGTGAATACCTACAGGGAAAAGAATAACATGTCCTCCAGGGTTTCTTCCTCTCGGGGAAGAGGTGGCAGAGGTAGAGGTAAGAATGAATTAAATGCTTTAGCTCCATCTTTTATTTCTAACCAAACTGGGTCTCCTACCCAAAATCAATCTGGATCTTCGATCCAAGCTCAATTAATTGGGTCATCAACCCAAAACCAAGCAACCCAGAAAAGTTCAAACCAATCCTCAAAACAAATTGCTAAGCAAACCAAACATGACTATGCCTTCCCAATTCAAACTCTCATAGCCTTCTAAGAACAAGGCTTTACCAATATACCCAAAAAGACTTGGGCCAGTATGGCTGAAGCAAATAGTGACCTAGATCTCCCGTCTTTGGATCTCATGATCCAAAATAAAAAAACCCAAATAGTCCAAGGAAATCCAAAACCAATTCAGATTAAATCTGCTAGTACTGCCAAAACTCAATATATCCCAAAACCCAAAGTCTATCCAGTTGTAAGATTAGAACCTGAACACTGGGATGAAAATCCAAACAAAATTCCATCCAAGATATTTCCTCCTGGATTCCATTTTGTTCCTATGGTCCTTAATAAAACACAATTATTCTTTGAAAAAATTTTCATGGACTCTGACTCTGTAGCTATCAAACACTACAAAGATCCAAGAGATGAGTCAATTACCACCCATTCTACCCTTCAAATCCTGAAAGTTATCACACCTTTAGCTTGGGGACAGAATCCTAACAAACCCAAAAAAATTTCGGACTTTTATGATCCAATTGATTACACTTACTGGGATTATGTTAAGGCTTGGGATTTCATGATCCTAGGTTTACAAAATAATTCATTCAAACATTCCTGGTTTATTTACTTTAAGACAGAAACAAGTACTCTTTTTCGAATTGGTTCCTCCAATGGTGGGATTTCTTTGGCCCAATACCTGATATCCTTCCTACTGAAGTTCAAGAAGGATTCCAATTATTTGAGAAAAAATTTACCAATGAGTTTGATAATCTGCCAATTCTATTAAACTTTTTTTCTCAAATTCTCTTTGTCATGGGTATTTTCCTGGCCATACAAGCTTGTGAATAGTTCAATCCCAAAAACTATGGCACTACTCCAAAAACAAACCTTTGTCAAATGCTGAGCCTTTTAGACTTTGGGTTTTGAGATGTATTGAGTTTTAGCAGTACTAGCAGATTTAATCTGAATTGGTTTTGGATTTGCTTGGATTATTTGGGTTTTTTGATTTTGGATCATGAGATCCAAAAACGGGAGATCTTGGTCACTGTTTGCTTCAGCCATGCTGGCCTAAGTCTTTTTGGGTATATTGGTCAAGCCTTGTTCTTGGAAGGCTAGGAGAGTTTGAATTGGGAAGACATAGTCTTGTTTGGTTTGCTTAGCAATTTGTTTTGAGGATTGGTTTGAACTTTTCTGGGTTGCTTGGTTTTGGGTTAATGACCCAATTAATTGAGCTTGGATCGAAGAACCAGATTGATTTTGGGTAGGAGACCCAGTTTGGCTAGAAATAAAAGATTGAGCTAAAGCATTTAATTCATTCTTACCTCTACCTCTGCCATCTCTTCCCCGAGAGGAAGAAACCCTGGAGGACATGTTATTCTTTTCCCTGTAGGTATTCACGAGTGAGATAGCCTGGGAGAGCATTTACGGAGCCTTTAAGATATTCAATATCAAAATAAAAATTGCTCAAAATTGCTTGCCATCTAGCAAAAATATGTTTTGATGCCAAATTTTTGACATCTTTTTGTAAAATGTCTTTTGCAGATTTGCAATCAACACGAACTAAAAATTTTTAATTTAAAAAATCAGATTAGAATTTTGAAATAGATAACACAATTGCTAAAACTTCTTTTTTAACAGTAGAATATTTTTGTTGTGCTGGATTCCAATGTTTAGAAATAAAGACAATTACTTGATCTTTGTCAGAAATTCTTTGTTTAAGAATGCCACCATAACCTATGTCAGAGGCATCGGTTTCAACAATTTTAAAGGCTTGAGGATTGGGCAAATAAAGACATGAAAGATTCTTTACTTGCGATTTGATTTGTTTGACAACATCTGTATGAACATCTGTCCAAGGAAGATGATCATTTTTAAGACGATCATGAAGAGGTTTTATAAGATTGCTAAGCTGTGGAAAGAAGTCTAAGACATAATTTAAACATCCTAGGAATCTTTGTATTTGATTTTTATCAATGATTTGATTAGGAAATTTGTCAGAAAACTCAATAGCTCGATTAATAGGAATAATGGTCCTTTGATAAATATTATGACCAAGAAACCTGATTTTTGTCTGAAACAAATTAATCTTTGTTTTAGAAACAGCAAGTCCATTTCTTTTTATTACAAAGATAAAAATATTGATATGTTTGAAATGTTGATCAATAGATTGGGAGTATATTAAAACATCATCAAATTCCCTCGTTTTTCGAAACCACAGCTGAAAAATCCGGAAAAAATCAAGGATCGGGACTCCCATAGTAGGGACTACTTACGGGACTACGGGCTCAAAATCCCAAATTCCCTCGTTTTCTATTTTTAATTAATTTTTTAATTTTTCATATCTCCGAAAAAATCCAAACAAATTTGCATATCTTTCTTTTAATTTAATTAGATTTTTCGTAGTGTTTTTATAATTTTTAGGTCAGATTTGAGTCGTTTTCTATTTTCTGCATTCATTTTAGCATTAGGACATAGTTGGTATTTCTAGAATTGTTGCATTTTCCTATTCCTTACTGCATACAGTGCATGACCAGGTCCAATACTGTTAACTTTCACCCTTTTGACCCTGAAATTGAAAGAACATTGCATCATAGACTTAGGGATCATATAGAAGATAGTGGTAGTGATAGTGACAGCATCTTTAGTCACAATCTCTTTGGTTCTGATTCTGATATTGAGTCTGTTAATATGGCTGGTAGAACACTAAGGGAACTTGCTGCACCTGATGTTACTTACAATGCTCTGTGCATTAATTATCCCGATGTTGCTGTTCCTTTTGAATTAAAATCTGGTTTAATACACTTGTTGCAAAAGTTTAGTGGTCTTGCAGGTGATGATCCACACAAACATCTCAAGGAGTTCCACATTGTGTGCTTAACCATGAAGCCCCAAGGAATTCCAGAGGAGCACATTAAACTGAGGGCCTTTCCCTTCTCACTCTAAGATGCAGCCAAGGATTGGTTGTATTACCTCCAACCAGGTTCTGTTGAAAATTGGAATGACTTGAAAAAGTTGTTCCTAGAAAAGTTCTTTCCTGCATCCAGAGCTGCTTCAATCAGAAAAGAGATATATGGTATCAGGCAGAACTCCACTGAGTCTTTACATGAATACTGGGAGAGATTTAAGAAGTTGTGTGCAAGCTGCCCTCATCATCAAATCTCTGAGCAGCTACTCATCCAGTATTTCTACGAGGGTTTATTGCCCATGGATAGAAATATTATGGATGCTGCTAGTGGAGGGGCACTTGTAGACAAAACCCCAACAGATGCAAGAGCTTTAATAGAAAATATGTCCATAAACTCTCAACAATTCACAACCAGAAGCAATTCTGCAGTTCTAACAAGGGGAGTGAATGAGATACAGGCTACTAGTGAGGAGAGCTTAGAAAACAGGTTGGAAGAACTCACAACTTTGGTAAAAAAATTGGCAACAGGTCAGACAGCAAGGGTTTGTGGTATTTGCACCTCTGTAGAGCACCCCATAGATGCATGTCCTATGCTGCAAGAGGACCCTAATGATGATACCCCTCAAGCATATGCAGCTAACATCTTTAACCCTCAAGCCAATGTTGATTTATCTTCTAACAGGTACCACCCAAGCTGGACGAACCATCCTAACCTTAGATGGGGAAATCCAGCAGCACAACAACAGCCCAGGCAGCAAAATAATCCACCACAAGTTGCACCCACAAGCTGCTGTCAGGCTTGAACCTTCATTAGAGGATCTAGTTAAGCAAATGGCTGCCCAAAATCTCCAGTTCCAATAGAGAACAGATGCCTCAATTCAGAATTTGCATACATAAATGGGACAGATGGCTACCACAATTAATCAGATGCAAGCCCAACTGCCAGCTCAAGCAGTGGTTAATCCGAATGCACCAAACCCCAATGTTAGTGCTATCACATTAAGATCTGGGAAAGCTGTTGACGCCCCAAAGGTGCCTGAGACCATTGTTTCAAAAAATAATAAGGCACCTGAGCATATTTCTGATGAACAAAAAATACCCCTCCCCTTCCCTCATAGAGCAGTGAGTACAAAAAAACAAGATGAGGGAGAAAGGGATAAGGAGATCTTGGATACTTTTAGGAAGGTGGAAGTGAACATTCCCCTTCTTGAGGCAATTAAGCAAATTCCAAGATATGCCAAGTTTCTGAAAGAGTTGTGTACACATAAGAGGAGGCTGAAAGGGAATGAAAAGATAAACATGGGGCATAATGTTTCAGCCCTCTTCCAATCCATGCCCCAAAAGTGCAAGGATCCAGGGACTTTTGCCATTCCATGCACCATAGGCAACAATCAGTTTGATGATGCCATGTTAGATCTAGGGGCTTCAATCAATGTAATGCCTAAATTTGTTTTTAACTCTCTTGCTCTTGGACCTTTGTAGGAAATAGGTGTTACCATTCAGCTTGCAAATAGAAGCAATGCTCGACCTGCTGGACTGGTTGAGGATGTTCTTGTTAAAGTTGATGATCTTATTTTCCCTGCAGATTTTTATATTCTGGATATGGAAGCAGCGACTAAGTCCAGCAGGTCACCCATCATTTTAGGCATGTCATTCTTGAAAACTGCCAAGGCAAAAATTGATGTTGGTACCGGGACTCTTTCCATAGAATTTGGTGATAGCGTTGTAAAGTTTAATATCTTTGATGCTATGAAACACCCCATGGAAGAGCATTCCCTTTTTCATATTGAATTGCTCGCTGATTTGGTTGATGCTGTTTATTCTGATGTTGTTACTGCATATTATCCTTCATTGGATGATTTTGCTGACAGTGTTACTTGTGATTGTTGCACTAACATCCATACTTTTGCTGAAGTTGAGGCTGTTTTGCAGGTTGACACTTTGCCTAATGTCCCCAATGACATAGGTTTTGTTGCAGATGTAGCTGCTGCTACTAAGATTCTGCCCTCTATTGAAAAACCACATGTTCTAGAGCTTAAGCCACTCCACAAAGAGTTAAGATATGCATATTTAGAGGGGAGTGGTGATTTGCTTGTTATTATTGCAGCTAACCTTGATTCCGAGCAGGAAGAAAAGCTGTTGCAGATGCTAAAAAAATACAAAAAGTCCATCAGATGGACCTTAGCTGATATTCCTGGTATTAGCCCATCCATGTGTATGCACAGGATTTTACTTGAGGATGGGGCGAAATCTGTTAGGCAGCCCCACAAAGGCGGCTTAACCCGTTAATCTTGGATGTTGTGAAAAAGGAGGTGACCAAACTCCTACTGGCTGGCATTATATACCCAATTTCTGATAGTCAATGGGTAAGCCCAGTCCAAGTGGTTCCTAAAAAGACTGGTCTCACAGTGGTGAGGAATGAAAATAATGAACTCATCCCCACAAGAGTTCGTAATACCGAGAGAGTGTGTATTGATTACAGGAGACTTAACCAGGCAACCAGAAATGATCACTTTCCTTTGCCGTTCATTGATCAGATGCTTGAACGGTTGGCTGGTAAGTCACATTATTGTTTTCTTAATGGTTTTTCAGGTTACTTTCAGATCCATATTGCACCGGAAGACCAAGAAAAGACCACATTCACTTGCCCCTTTGGCACTTTTGCCTATAGGAGGATGCCTTTTGGCCTATGCAATGCACCTGGGACTTTCCAGTGTTGCATGATTAGTATTTTTGCTGATTTGATAGAAAATTGCATAGAAATGTTTATGGATGGTTTTACTGTTTATGGTTCTTCATTTGATTCATGTTTGGATAGTTTGGATAGAGTTTTGCAGAGATGCATTGAAACTAACATTGTTCTGAATTATGAAAAATGCCATTTTATGTTAGGACAGGGTATTGTTTTAGGGCATGTGATCTCTGAAAAAGGGATGGAAGTAGATCCTGCCAAGATTGAAGTGATTTCTAGTTTGCCTTACCCATCTTGCATTTGCGAGATTCGTTCATTTCTTGGTCATACAGGTTTTTACAGGCGCTTTATCAAGGATTTTAGCAAGATAACTCTTCCATTGGCAAACCTGCTGCAAAAGGATGTTAGCTTTACCTTTGATGATAAATGCAAGCAGGCCTTTGATTGTATCAAGAAGTCTTTGACTTCTACTCCCATCATTCAGCCACCTGATTGGATACTCCCCTTTGAAATTATGTGTGATGCATCTAATTATGCATTGGGGGCGGTTCTAGCACAAAGAGTTGACAAGGCTGCCCATGTTATTTATTATGCTTCTAGGACTTTAGATGCTGCACAAATTAACTACACCACCACAGAAAAGGAGATTTTGGTTATTGTATTTGCTCTTGATAAGTTTCGATCATATTTGCTTAGTTCCAAGGTGGTTGTTTTTACTGACCATGCATCTTTGAAGTTTCTTTTAAAGAAACCAGAGGCAAAGCCAAGATTGATAAGGTGGATGTTGCTCCTCCAAGATAGAGAGGGCTGAGGACTTAGTGGCTGACCACTTAAGCAGGATAGAGAGGGCTGAGGATTCCCTCCCAATCCATGATGACTTTCCCGATGAGCAGCTCATGCAGCTTCGTGAGGCAACTCCTTGATATGCTGATATAGTTAATTATCTTGTGGATGGAGCTTTACCCCCACATGCATCTAAAGCATAGGTACATAAACTCAAAAGTGATGCGAAATGTTATGTGTGGGATAACCCCTATTTGTGGAAGTTTGGTAGTGACTAGGTGATTAGGCGATGTGTACCTTACCATGAGGTTCCATCCATTCTTCAATTCTGTCATGCTTCTCAGGTAGGTGGACATTTTGGTCCTCAATGACATGAGAAAAGTCTTAGACTCGGGCTTCTATTGGCCCACCATTTTTAAAGATGCATTTGAGACTTTCCGCACTTGTGAACAGTGTCAAAGGGCTGGGACAGCAATCACTCGCAGGAGTGAGATGCCTCAGCAGCCCATGCTTTTTTGTGAAATATTTGATGTTTGGGGGATTGATTTCATGGGCCCCTTTCTTGTTTCTTTTGGCTTTACTTATATCCTGCTTGCTATTGATTATGTTTCCAAATTGGTGGAAGCAAAAGCCACATGCACTAATGATTCTAAAGTTGTTGTGGATTTTCTCAGGTCCCAAATTTTTTGCAGGTTTGGTATTCCAAGAGCCATCATAAGCGACCAAGGCACTCATTTCTGTAACCGCACCATGGAAGCTTTGCTTCGGAAGTATGGGGTGGTGCATAGGGTTTCTACACCTTATCACCCCCAAACTAATGGGCAAGCTGAGATTTCAAACAGAGAAATTAAACAAATTCTAGAAAAGATGGTGTAACCAAGCAGGAAGGACTGGAGTCGTAGGATAGAAGAGGCTCTTTGGGATCAAAGAACAGCCTACAAAACACCAATAGGGATGTCTCCCTTTAGACTTGTGTTTGGTAAGGCATGCCACCTCCCGGTGGAGATAGAGTATCGTGCTTATTGTACGGTCAAAGGTTGTAATTTTGAACTAGAAAAAGCAGGTAAAGAGAGAAAGCTTCAATTGCAACAACTTGAGGAGCTTAGGCTAGAAGCCTATGAGAATTCCAGAATTTATAAGGAGAAAACTAAGCACTTCCATGACAAGATGATTTCTAGGAAGGAGTTCTCCATTGGTTAAAAAGTCTTGTTGTTTAATTCCTAGCTGAAAATTACGGCTGGAAAACTTAGATCCAAATGGATTGGCCCGTTTGTTATTACTAATATTTTTCCTCATGGTGCAGTTGAAGTTAAAAGTGAGGCGACAAACAAAATTTTCAAAGTCAATGGACAACGCCTCAAAGTATTCCATGAGAGTTCCGCATTTGAAGATGCATCCATAGAAGAACTCTCATTGGAACATCCCACCTACACTGCAGTCTGACCGGGGAGTCCCTCGCCCTTACTCTTATTTTATGCTTGTTGTTTTCATTGAGGACAATGTGTGATTTAAGTGTGGGGGGGATCTTTTAGCGTAGTTTTGTTTTTGTTTTTTGTTTTGAGTTTTTTGTTATTATAAAAAATTTTTTTTGCATACATTTTCATTGGATTTCTTGGTTTATATGAGTGGGGAGTGATTTCACTATTCTAGGACTATAGGTCTTGTGGCATGATATGGATGACTTCCTTGCATTCTTAGTGTGATAAGTTGGATTGGAATATTAAATTGTGCATCTTTTGTGATAGATCATTTTCCTTGGTGAGATTTGGGCCTTATAATGGATGGAATACATTTTCCCATTCTCTTTCTTTCTTGTGTGATTTCACTCATGATTGTTGGTTACTCTAGAACTTGACTCGACTCTTGTTGAAACTCTTGTTCACATGCATGCATTGAAATGATCTAGGCAATTTTTGTTCTTTTTAGCCACTAGCCAAATAAGCCTACCTTGCAATTATCCCTTTGTTTAGCCCCTTTGAGCCTATTTATCCCATTCTTTGTTTTATAGCTTATTACAAGCCTAAAAGTGAAAAACCATGATATGACCCAATCTTAGGGGATAAAGGAGCTTTGAACAAAAATTGAGAATAAATTTTGCATAAGTGTGGGGGGGCTCAAAAATGTGGTAGTGATAGAATATCTAATGTAATGTTCTGCTTTATTGAGATTTTGGCAAGTTTAAAGAAAAAAAATATAGTGGAGCACAACATTTGGTAAAAAAAAAAAAAAGAGAGAAGAGAAAAAGAAGAAAAATGTGAAAGTGGAAAATGGATTGAAATTTGATTGAATTGCCCCCATGATAATGTGGCAAGTGTTTTCCATTGCTCCTCTATCCTCTTTGATTTTATAGCTTAGTTTTCCTTTCAATTATCCCACCTTGACCTTGGCCCCATTATAATCTTAATAAAGACCTTTTGATCTTTGTGTGCATGTGTTTCAAGTGTGGATGTTAGAGTCTTGTCAAGCCTATGGTAGTGCTAGCTTTCATGATGTGCTTTGAGTGTAAATACTAGCCTAGACACTTGAGAGTTTGAGAGGAATTTATTTCTTGTGAGGATTCTATCACATTGGATGCACTCTTTGGTTATTCTATCCTCTTGGTTGCTTTGAAGGTATCTAGATGGTGTTCATGATTGCCATGAGTCCTTGAAACCTTGAATGAGCATTTTGCTAGCCACTTTGCATCCTTGGGATTCATTGGAAATGCATCTTTGCTTTGTTTTGACTATGAGTTTTGCTCGAAGTGCAAAAGCTTAAGTGTGGGGAATTTGATCAGTGCATTTTAATGCACTCTTTATAGCTTTGCACTTAGTGTTTTTGATTGTGTTCTGTACCTAATATCTAAGTCTTAGCACATTTCTAAACTTTGGGTCTTACTTGAGCAGTATAGTAATTTATTGGTTAACCTTTGTTTTTACTGCATATTGACCCCTGTCTACTCTGCAGGCCATAACTTTGGCTGCGATTATCCGATTGAGGCATGTGAGCATGCGTTGGAAAGCTAAGGAATAGAGCTACAATTCTTGTGTTAAGCTCGAAACCCAATTCTGATGTCTTGTATGTCAAAACTACGAATTACTGAAGCAGTACAGTGTAAAACGGGTTTTGGGCCTAACTTTAGTTTGTCATCGGGCTTTTATCATAGAACCCGTTTAGGGATTTAGTTTTTTTTGTTGAGCTGACATTAAATACACCAGGAGCAGCCATTTTTCAGTATCTTACGTTTTATTTTACAAAACTTGTGTGCCCTAGCCTCGATGGAAGCCTAAGCTCCTAAGTTGATTCATCGGTAAAAGGCTGCTGTTTACGGATTTTGAGGTTCGGTACCTAATGTTTTAATACAAATTAATTTTAATTTCTTTAATTTCGTCTCTATCAATTTCGAATTTGGTTTTGAATGTATGCAATCTATCCGGTTCATTTCTGCTTATTTAATCGTTCTGTCTTCGTTGCAAAACGCGATTCAGTTGTGTATGATGCTTGATTGTATGCAATTCTGTTTCGTAATTTTTAATATTTCGAATTACTTGATTGCTTAGATTAATTGATTCGAGTAGAAATTGACAGAGGGCTGATTAGAATTCTGTTATGATATTGGTTGCGTTTTAAACGGTGCTTGTCAAAAGTGACCGATTGAACCATTGTTTGATGCTTGCTCGAAATGGTGTGAATTCATATAAATTGATTAACGCTTGTTTAGTTAGTTTATGTCAACTGCGAATTTGAAATTAAATGAATTGTTGTTTTTAGAACCTGTGATAAATCCAAGGCACGCACCCGAAAACCGGTGAATCAATTGTCTCGCTAATTTGATAAAACCTCAAACAGAAACTGTCTTCACAAAAAAAACCCCTTTGTTATTGTTGATTTTTGTACTTCCTGATTTTGGTAATTTTGGTTTTTAGAGGTCCTCGTGAGACGACCAAGGTCTCTTGCCTTGAATACTATATCAAATCTTTTAATTATTTTGACCCGCGTACGACCGCAGATCACATTGTGTAACCTATTTAAAAGGTCTTTTTTATTGGGGATTGGATACCTAATCCAGCAAAGTGCTTGATTAAGCGGTTTGTAATTGATAACAAGGTGAGGTGTTCCAAGTTCAATTTCAGCTTGTTTATTAACATAAAAAGCAGAACAAGACCAATGACTTTTACTTTTACGAATTAGACCCTTTTCTAATCAATCCTTGATTTCTTTCTGGCAAAATTGAAGTAGTTCTTCATTCATTTGAATTGGCCTAGCATTGGTTGGAATTTGTCTTTCTTGAAAATCTTTTTCATAAGGAAGTTCAATAATGTGTTGTTTCCTTACCCAAAAAGCATTAGGTAAATCCGAACAAATGGAAGTTCGAATTTGTTCCAAAATATTTTTGATTTTTTGTTGAGTATTAGAATGTTGTAATTGGTTTTCTATATTTCTAAAAGAAATTTCTTCTTTAAGAAAATGGATTTGATTTTCTTTATAGGAAATTGGATTCAGATCTCTGATGATGGGTTTTTTCAAAAATTTGAAAATAATAGATTGACCCAGATGTTGAGTAATAATCCCATCTTTAGTGGTTTGATAAGGAAAATGTAATCTAATAAATGGTGTTCCTAGAATTACTTTGTTCCTAAGATTTTTGACCAAGAGGAAAGATGTTTCTATCCTAAGGCTTTGGTTTTCAATTATAGCAGAAGACAACTTGTAATTAATTTGTAACTTAGAACCATTAGCAATACTAAGTTGTTCTAAAGTTTTTTTAAAATACTTAGTGCGAATTAACCCTTCTAAGATACAGTTTGAGTCAGCTCCAGTGTCAAAGAGAGCTGCAGTTTCAAGGACAAATTCTCCTATGAGGATTCTAATGTTGATATAAAACTTTTGAATTTTAACATAATTGATTAATCCAAGAAAATCATCAATTATGTTGAATTGAAATGGGTTATCATCCTTTTTGGAGGTTAAATCCGTAACTTCAGATTGGTTTTGCTTCAAATTTTTAATCTCATTTTTTAAATTATTGATTTCAAATTGGAGATGTTGAATGGTAATAGGCTTGATACTAGATTTCTCCCTGAGATTGAACGTGTTAATAACTAAAGAATTCTTAGAAGGTTTAGTCTAAGGAAGAATTTAATTTTTCAAAATATTTCATTTTTTCTTGAGGATCAGGTATGGCGTTAATGGCTTCAAAAAGGAGATCTTGTTCCTTAGTCAGAACATTAACCTGATTAGAAGATTCAGATAAATTATCACCTTGAATTTGATAGTTGTTTTGAGAAAAATTATTGGTAGTAATATTTTCTTGAAAAGATTCTGTTAACAAGTTATTAATATCTTTTTGAATTTGATTGAGGTAAAAGGTTTTGATTTTCTTTTCAATCCAACAATATCTATACTTGTGACCACGTTTACCACAAGTGTAGCAAGTAATTTTAGTTTTATGGTTTTGATGAGAGTTATAATTCTCAAGAGTTTTATTAGTTAATTGATTATTGGAATTGCAAATTTTCCTATAATGAGGTTTAGGAGAATCATAATAGTGTTTTGGTTTGTTGACACCAGGTAGACTAAATGATTCAGAGAGAGTCCCTAGATTCTTATGGGTTTGAGCTTTTCCTTTTTTGGAACGAATATGGATCTTTTCCTCATCTAAGTTGAATTCTTCTGGGTAAGCAGAAGATGATTGCCTTATCATATTGATAGATTGATTTCTAGAAGGTGGTGTTATAGGAGTATCAGATTGGATATCTTGTCCATCTTTTAAATACCATTCCAAAATGATACATAAAAATTTACGTCCTATAAGCTTATATTTGAAAGGGTAATTGATCTTATGTTTAATAGCATAAGCATTGAACCAGTCAAAGAATGGAATATTGTATTGGACACGTTCAAGGAATTGATAGAATTTTTCTTGGATTTCTTTTCTTTTGGATCCTTGATAATGTTTGAAGAACCATTCTCTGTGAGAATACCATTCTTCAGATTTCATCTCTTTTCTGAGAGATTCTTTATCAATAATAAACTCAGATGATATTACATTAATATCATAAGGTTCATTAAGGAGGAGTAGGTTGGAGATTGGATTGTTCTTTGGTCTTCTTCATCCTTTTGGTATGAAGTTCTTACATGGGTTGTGGTTTCAAATCCTTGTAAGTGAATTGTTGATCCTTCATGGGAAGGTTCAGATTGATTTATATGGATTGATCTAGGGATAAATCTAAAGGCTGAAAGAGGTCTCCTAGACCTGGCTGATTGGAAATCATTAGTAGAACTAACAGACCTAGAAAGAGAGAAAGAATTTCTCCTATCGAAGACTAAGTCTACTTGACCTGTTTGATGTTGGATTAAATCTTGAAATTTTGGGGTTATCCTAGGTAAGGCTGGAGTTGCCTTTTCTAAGATCCATTTGTTTGGGAGTGTGATATCACTCAACTGAATTGTCTTGGGCACAATAATATTGGCCTTACTATTGTCGGTCAGAAACAAAGTTGTTTCTCCGTGGTTGTCACAATTGGTTTTAAGAAAATTAGACCTAATGGAGTTCGTAACCTTATATTGAACTCTATAGATCAGGGTTATGGGTATAGACCCTTCCTTCATATCATACCCATGGAGTTTGACATTTAAATATAAAACATCAAGAATATTTTCATCGTCTAGACTTACGGTTAAGTCCGGAAAACAACTTAAAAAGATTGGACCATGACTTAGGCTAGATTCAACTGTACCTAAGAGAGAGTCTTGAAAACGATTGTGTCTTTTATCCCTTAAGCTGAAAAGAACTGCGACATCTAGAGATTCTTTAGTAAGGGGCTTCATGCCAACTTGTACACTTCCTATCTGTAAATAATTGTAATTTTTGGCTCGGTGTTCTTTGATGCTTTTATCAGAAAGCAGATGAATTTCTTCATCATCATTTTGAATCTTGTATTTTTGTTCAACAGTTTTAATAACATAATCAGATTGTTTATCCCAAAAACTTTTTATTTTGTAAAGATCTGCATATTTGATTTTAGGAATATCCCAATTGTCTAAATCTTGATTAATATCTTCAAATCGAATTTCTTCTTTGAAGATCTTTTTGGGTAAATTGGTCAAGCCTTGTTCTTGGAAGGCTAGGAGAGTTTGAATTGGGAAGACATAGTCTGTTTGGTTTGCTTAGCAATTTGTTTTGAGGATTTGTGTGAACTTTTCTGGGTTGCTTAGTTTTGGGTTAATGACATATATATATATATATATATATAGACGGGGTCAGAAGCAGAACTAAGAGCTGATCTTTAAAAGAACGGAAAGTAGGACTGAGACAGACTCGGCATAACATTAAACACTAGGACTTAATCCAAAAATAAGTAAAATTAAAGACAGAAAATAAAAGCGTAAACACAAAAACTAAAACATGAAATGCAAATGCAGATCAAAATAAAGAACGTGCAATGAAGGCGGTGATGAACAACATAAATAAAAGAGAATCGGACAAACTTTTATTAAAAACTTAAAATACAGAAAGCAATAACATAGCTGAGGGATAAGGAAAAGGGAGAACTCACTCAGAGCTCCTCTCTCTAAACTCTCTCTAGGATTGAAGAAGAGCGTAAACTGAAGCGTGCCTAACACTGAGCCTACGCACTGCTTTTATAAAGATTGAAAATTTACTATTTGAATAGTTCCAGTTAAAAACCTAAACTATTATAGACTAATTGCTACAGTACAAGTTGCAAATAGTACCAAATAGTAAAATCATTGATTGGGGTCTTCAGACCAATTGGGTGCATGACAGTCTGTCAGCGGCGATTGCGGATGACTTTTGCAAAGGGGAATCTTTTCCTGTTCCTGCAAGAGATAAAAATTGAATAATTGGACCAGTTGCTAATCCTTCTTGGGGGATGGTAGGAACTCGTCATCAGAATTGCTTAGTTTGAAGTCAGAAGGGAAGATGCCAAAACAGTCATCTTCATTCTGGTAAAATTGGTCCTCAGTTCCTGAGCCTTCAGAATCAGGTTGAAGAGCAGCTAGTTGAAGAACCTGCTTAAGTTTTGAGGACGAGGACGTGCCTGGATCCTTTTCTTGAGATTGCTTTTGCAATAATTGGAGGATATTTTGTAGATTGGTCAGCATATCATCCTCTGTTGATGAACGCAAAAGGGCTGCTGAAATCTGTGATTTTTGATTTTGAAGGTGGCAGATTGATTCTTCTGCAAACTTGAGGAGTTTAGTGTTCTTCCTAAACCATTTTTTAACACCTTCTTTTGAAGCTCTGGAACCATCAAATTCAGACCACCATTTGACAAAGGCCTGCTGTTGGAGCCATGGAAGAGCATTTGGGACAATTGATTTAATTATTTTAAATTGCCACGAAAATACCCATGACAAAGAAAAATTTACAAAGAAATTTAAATCAATTGGGAGATTGTCCTTGGATTGATCATATTTCATTTTGAAAAATTGAAATCCTTCTTCAACCTCTGCAGGAAGAATTTATGGAATTGGACCAAAGAACTTCCACCAATGGAGGAACCAATTTGGAAATTGATACCGAGCTCCAGTGTTAAAGAAAATGAGCCAGGAGTGTTTGAAAAATTTGTTTTGCAATCCTAAGATCGTGAGATCCCATGCCTTGATGTAGTCCCAGTAAGAATAACCCATTGGGTCAAAGGTTCCTGAGAACTTTTTGTACTTGGAAGGATTTTGCCCCCAAGCAGATGGAGTTAACACATCTGTAGAGTTGAATGGGTTATGATTGAATTATCATGTGAATCCTTAAAATGTTTGATTTTAACAGATTCAGAGTCTATGAGGATGAGTTCATAGAATAATTGGGTTTTGTTTAAAACCATTGGAACAAAATTAAATCCCGAAGGAAAGATTTTTAAAGGGATTTTGTTTATATCTTTATCCAAAAACTCGGGGTTCTAAACCTACTGTGGGCCAGTAATTTGTTTTAGGGATATATTGGCTTTTGGGAGATTGGGTGATTGGTTTGGGATTCACTTGAGTAATCTCCATTTTTTGGTTCTGGATAGCAAGATCCAATTTTTGGGAAGGATTGTTTTGGACGGTTTTGGTCCAAGTGGTGATTGGTAATTGGGTCAGTCCTTGCTGTTGAAAGGCCTGAAGGGTTTGGATTGGAAAGAAATAATCTTCTTTCTTTTGATTGGGGGTTTTTTTTGGAAGATTGGCTACGAGTGGATGACCCGATTAATTGGGCTTGGGTTAATGACCCAGATTGGTTTTGGGTTGATAACCCAGATTGGTTTTAGGTTGATGACCCAGATTGGTTTTGGGCCAAATGCCCTGATTGATGTTGGGTCGATGACCCATCTTGATTTTGGGCCAAATACCCAGTTGTACCTATTAAGGCAAGGGTTAACTTACCTTTCCCTTTATTTCCTCTTCCCTGAGAGGAAGAAAATCGGGTGGACATCGAACAAATCTGGCTGGTGTCTTTTCCCTGTAAATATTCCCGGGTAAGGTAGTCAGGGAGACTGTTTTGGGAGCCTTTGAGATATTCAATGTCAAAATCAAAGATTGATAAAATTGCTTGCCATCTGGCAAAAAATTGTTTTGATGCAAGATTTTTAACATCTTTTTGTAAAATCTCTTTTGAAGATTTACAATCTACACGCACTAAAAATTTTTGATTTAATAAATCAGATTGAAATTTTGAAATTGATAAAACAATTGATAAAACTTCTTTTTTGACAGTAGAGTAATTCTGCTGGGCAGAATTCCAATGCTTGGAAGTAAAGGCAATTACTTGCTCATTACCAGAAGAAGTTTTCTGTTTGAGAATGCCACCATAACCAATGTCAGAGGCATCAGTTTCGACAATTTTGAAATATTGCGGATTGGGAAGGTAAGGACACGGGAGATCTTTAACTTGAGTTTTGACTTGTTTGACCACATTAGTATGAATATCAGTCCAAGGGGGAGGATCCTTCTTGAGACGATCATGAAGTGGTTTGATAAGATTGCTTAATTGAGGAAAGAAATCAGAGACGTAGTTAAGACATCCTAGAAATCTTTGTAATTGAGTTCTGTCAATTAACTGGATAAGAAAATTGTCAGCAAAACTGATTGCACGATTGATAGGAACAATTGTCCCTAGATGGATATTGTGACCAAGAAATCTAATCTTAATTTGGAAAAGATTGACTTTTGTTTTGGAGACAGCAAGACCATTTATCTTAACATTATGTATGAATATGTCAAGGTGCTTGAAATGCTGATCTATAGATTGAGAATACACCTATACATCATCGATGTAAACAATAATAAATTGAGAATAAGGATTGAAAATGTCATTCATAATTCTTTGGAATTCTGAAGGAGCATTTTTGAGGCCGAATGACATGATACTCCATTCATATTGGCCAAAAGGAACGGTAAAAAGCAGTCTTATACCTATCCTCATCTTTGACCTGGATTTGCCAAAATCCAGATTTCATATCAAATTTTGAAAAGATCTTTGCCCTTTGTAATCTATTCAGGAGATCTTTCTTGTTTGGGATTGGGTACCTAATCCAGCTAAGGGTTTGATTAAGCGGTTTGTAATTGATGACCAACCTAGGTGTTCCTCTTTCTATTTCAGCTGGTTTGTTGACATAGAAGGTTGGACAAGACCAAGGGCTTTTAGATTTATGAATAAGACCTTTATTCAGTAAATCTTTGATCTCAGATTGGCAAAATTGAAGGAGTTCATGATTCATTTGGATTGGCCTAGCTTTTGTGGGGATTTGTCTTTCAGGAAAAATCATTTTCATAAGGAAGTTCAACAATGTGTTGCTTCCTTTCCCAAAAAGCATTAGGTGAATTAGAACATATTGAATGTTAAATCTGGTTCAAAAGATTATTAATCTTTTCTTGAACACTAGATTGTTGTAATTGATAATCAATAGTCTTAAAAAAAATTTCTTCTTTAAGAAAATCAATTTGATTCTTTTTGAAAGAAATTGGATTGATAATTCTGGTTGTAACAGCCCAGATTTTTTTTTCATCTTTCAAGATTAGGATATGTCTTAGGGTATTAGAACATGCTTATAGTTGCTTGGGATGGGTTTCATATGTTTTACCATTCCTTCAGCCGATTGAGTATCTAGATGTACCGTTATTCCTATGTTTAGTTTTTTCAGTCACCGTATTCCCCATTTTCGAACCTCTTAAAAACTCAATTGGATTTAAGTCCCTTCAATAAAGTTGTAGCGTTATCTTTTATCTTTTAGTTGGCTTTAGTTCGACTCGATTTCGATACTTACAACTCTAGATATGCTCTCTGGAGTCAACACAACGCAAGCGTAACACCTATAAATATTATAGTATATTTCAACTGCATGTTTGATCCTGTTAGAGTCCGAATTTGGGTAAGCCTATTAGAGAGAAAATTGTAGGAAATTCTCTTAGCTTTCCAACGACAACAAGAACGCCTCAATCAGACATCTGTAACTCCAAATAAGGCCAAAACAGTGAAACAGTGGCGCAGAGAGCCCAGACTCAAGCGCAGGTGCCCGGGATCACCGAGAGCCTGCGCCAAGCGTCTATTCCAGGCGCCAGGCGCCTACTGGCACCATGCTGTCACACGATATTTTTATGTTTTGACGCGTTTTGGCACGTGGAATCTGACCCATTGGACCCAAACTCGACCCAATTCACTAAGATTACATGTTAGGGTTATGAACCACCAACTAAGCCTCAGTTTTTACTCTAACCACGTTCTCTAAACTGCCCACAAAGTGTCTCACAAGAAAAACCACTTTCTTCTTCTTTTCTTTGCTTTTTCTGCTCTAGGGTGTTCTTGGATAGAGCTTGTGCATAGAAACTCGAATTGAAGACTTGTATCACTGTCATTCTCTTATGTCCATTGAGGAGATTAGTTTAAGAAAGTCGCTAAGGAAGAATCTTGGAGTTCTCTCAACCTACTCTAGGAGAACGAAATTCTCTTAAGGTAAGGGGTAGTTGTTTCTCATCTAGTGAGTGTATGGAACTTGAGTGAGCAATAGGGGTGTCCCAAGACCCCTACGCCTCGCACGGTAACAGTAAATGAGTACTATCACCACCGTGATAGTAAAATACTTGAACCCTTGGATAATAATCTTCGATTTGTGATACCTACCGTAATGTAATGTGATAAATTCATTTGATAGATGGTTTTGGTGTGGTGATTGAGCCTTGACTGTTTATATGATAGTTACTCTTGATGACCTCTTTGATGTTCATGGATTTATGAGTTTTTGGTTGTTGTTGTAGATTGCTATGGCATGAATCCTACAAACTTTGAAGATATACTATATGATTTGTGTTGTTGTGCCTTGGTATTGACACTGATATCATGTGCAAGTTAATGAATTGCCTAACTCAACTAGTTGTTATTGTAGGGAATTAGAAGGTAATGTTATACTTTAAAAACAGAATTCTTATGAGGCTAAAAATGGAGTTAAAATCGACTAAGTTAGGATTAATCATCTAGAATAATTGATACACGAGTTAGTTATGTTTTGATAATGAATTTTCGTGGTGTCAAGATGACGTCTGAGTACTAATAGTAATGGCTAAGTAGATTATGCAGAATTTTCTGTCGAAAATTATTAGGTGTTGAACTTAAATAGTTAAAGAACCACCTTTCGAATTTTTTAAATTTGTAGGGACTAATTATGGATCAAAGGACTCTAGATTATGCTTAATTATGTATTATGGGACATTACGGTGCGGCGTTTGGTCCCCGAACGAGTGGGGACTACCATTTTACTATTTGTAAGACAGTGGCAGGGCGCCAGGCGCCCACTCTGCCAGCGCCAGGCGCCCAGTGGCAGCCTGTGTGTGAGTTGTGTTGTCGCTTTTCCCTAGATTCCCGTTCTTTATACAATGTTGTAAGACCTATGTAGAATGCCTAAGATTTGTCTAAGACGCCTAATTCCCGTTCTTGCCGAATTGACTAATCATTTAAATTGATGATTTATTTAAGTGTTATGTGCTTAAACTAAATTGGCTAAGGGTGTTGATTTATTCTCTTGTTGATTGAAGGCACTCGTTGTTGTATTGACCCATGTCTTGAAGTTGTTGTTGTTGTTCTATCGAGGATATTGCGATAGAAGTTGTTGTTGTTAGACACCGCATTTGGTTATGTTCATGCATCATGGTGTCGGCATTGTTGTTGTTGTTAGTAGGGCGTATCGGGCAAGGTATCCCGTGACGGTGAGGTTTCCTGGTCCTACGGTTAAAAAAGGGCGAATCGGGCAAGGTATCCCGTGACGGGCAAGGTTCCCGGTCCTACTGTTAATGGGGCGAATCGGGCAAGGTATCCCGTGACGGGCGTGGTATCCCGGTCCTGTCGTTATTGGGGCATTACGGACATGGTAGTCCGAAACGGGCAATGTATCTCGGCCTCGTTATAAATGGATCCACATGCATATTGTTATGGTCCTAGAAATATATCATTTTACATGATAACATGCCTGGTTGTTTAGTTTTTGGTGGTGTACTTTAATGTTGTGGTTGATGTTGTGGCATGTGATATTTAATTGTTGTGGTAACATCTTTATGTCGTGGTTGATGTTGTAGTACTGGTGATTAGATGTGGTCATTGGAATTGTTGTTATATTGCGCATTGTTCACTGATTTCCTTCATCAGTATGTACTATTTGAGGTTATGATGACTAACCCCTTTTGTGGCTATGCATATCCCATTGGGTATGTATAGATGATGAGACTGCAGGTGTTGAGGGTGTTAATGCCGATGGGTTATCGTGATGGCTCGTCGGAATAGATAGAAGACTTATTTTTGTTTTGAACAAGTTATTGTATTTTTTGTTGTTGTATTAATTAGGGAGAAGCTCTGAATTAATGTGACATCGGGGAACCTTGGGTTTATCTCCTTTTGATGTTTTCCCTCTTGTACTATGTTTGATTTCCGCAAGTTGAGAGTGACAGCCCTACCTTATTTGAAATGAAAAGCTTTTACTTGGATCAAAATTTTATTTCTTGTTCTTTCCTTCTTACATTGCTAAAATGCCATGACGGGGTAGAGGGTGTCACATTTAGTGGTATCAGAGCTCAGCTTGTTCTTCAGGCCGTGGTATGTGTCTATCATGTAATCTCTGTGTACTCTTGTATGATTATCTATGTTAGAATAGATGATGGTATGAGATTTTAAGACTTTACTTAGTGACTGATTCATTTCTTGACTGCCTAAGTGAGAAGGGATGAAGAACGAGAGTAACCATGTTGTCCTCGACGTTGTTGAAAGCTTGATTGATGTGAAGGGACGTTCGACCCGGGATGAGCACCACATTGGATTTGTGGGATGGAGAAAATTGTTCTGAGGGATGACTTGCACGGATGCTCCGAAGGTGGCATTCGCTACATTCAAATTGACCGACGAAGCTGAACATTGGTGGGATGACACTTGCTAACGCTTGGAAAAGCTAAAGTTGCTATCAGCTGGAAGCTGTTCAATGGGAGATTTTCTTTGGAGAAGTGTTTTCTAGTCTGAAGGGTAGCAAGGGTCACTACATTAGTGAGTGCCCGGAAACTAAAGTCATAGGTTGCAAGTGCCATAAGCCGGGCCATATTTGTAGAGACTGTAAGGGAGTTAAGCCTGAACCAGCTAGTGGGAGTACGCCTCAGATGCCCTAAGCTAATAAGATAAAGTCCACTGGCCGAGTCTTCACCCTCGCAAGAGTAGAAACAGCTGAGTTAGAGAGCCTCATTCAAGGTATATGTCGCATTGAGAGGATTTCCAGTTGCCCAATTGTTTCTTGCCCCATTTGCTTTGAACGTTTGTTCTTGGGTTGTGACAGGTAGAAGTGTGGGGTAAACCATAGTTGACTATTAACACTGAGTATGAACTAGATTGTTACGTTAGATGCGTTAGATCCCCCATTTTAGATTAGGCGACAGGCCACGATAGTTAGCTTCGGGGATGTACTATGATAGCAGATAGTGGGTGGTTGATAAGGGTAGTACTGTTAGATACAAGGTAGATTATCAGAGTAGCGCAGCGGAATTGTGGTAATAACAAATAGGGATGAACTTTAATAGAGCTTGAGGGTAACTGTGAGGTACCAACATTTTTACGCTCAAGCCCCTATCATAGATCCTTATAGAAGTGCTAGTAAATGGTATGTCTGATTGTTGTTGCTCTGGTTACTCGGCTAGACAAGTAGGAGGGATGGCCACCCAATAACTTATCACCAGTGACCGAAGCAAAGGTGATCGACATGGATAAATAAGATTAGTGGTGTAGACTATCATAGTTAGATGGATATACTTACAAGTAGGGGTTAGTTACCTTACCATGATAACCCTAGAGACGTTCGGAAGGACTAATAGGGAAGTTGCGTTAATAACCTTGAAGACGCTAGGATAGGAGATTAGGTCCTTAACATTTGTCGGAATTTCGAGGACGAAATTCTTTTAAGGGAGGTAGAATTGTAACAGCCCAGATTTTTTTTTCATCCTTCAAGATTAGGATATGTCTTAGGGTATTAGAACATGCTTATAGTTGCTTGGGATGGGTTTCATATGTTTTACCATTCCTTCAGCCGATTGAGTATCTAGATGTATCGTTATTCCTATGTTTAGTTATTTCAGTCACCGTATTCCCCATTTTCGAACCTCTTAACAACTCAATTGGATTTAAGTCCCTTCAATAAAATTGTAGCGTTATCTTTTATATTTTAGTTGGCTTTAGTTCGACTCGATTTCGATACCTACAACTCTAGATATGCTATCTGGAGTCAATACAACGCAAGCGTAACACCTAGGAATATTATAGTATATTTCAACTACATGTTTTATCCTGTTAGAGTCCGAATTTGGGTAAGCCTATTAGAGAGAAAATTGTAGGAAATTCTCTTAGCTTTCCAACGACACCAAGAACGCCTCAATCAGACATATGTAGCTCCAGATACGGCCAAAACAGTGAAATAGTGGCGCAGAGCACCCAGACTCAGCCAGTGCGCCGGATCACCGAGAGCAGCACTGTGCGCCATCTTGGCACCATGCTGTCACACGATTTTTTTATGTTTTGACGAGTTTTGGCACGTGGAATCTGACCCATTGGACCCAAACTCGACCCAATTCACTAAGATTACATGTTAGGGTTATGAACCACCAACTAAGCCTCAGTTTTTACTCTAACCACGTTCTCTAAACTGCCCACAAAGTGTCTCATAAGAAAAACCACTTTCTTCTTCTTCTCTTTGATTTTTCTGCTCTAGGGTGTTCTTGGATAGAGCTTGTGCATAGAAACTCGAATTGAAGACTTGTATCACTGTCATTCTCTTATGTCCATTGAGGAGATTAGTTTAAGAAAGTCGCTAAGGAAGAATCTTGGAGTTCTCTCAACCTACTCTAGGAGCACGAAATTCTCTTAAGGTAAGGGGTAGTTGTTTCTCATCTAGTGAGTGTATGGAACTTGAGTGAGCAATAGGGGTGTCCCAAGACCCCTACGCCTCGCGCGGTAACTGTAAATGAGTACTATCACCACCATGATAGGAAAATACTTGAACCCTTGGATAATAATCTTCGATTTGTGATACCTACCGTAATGTAATGTGATAAATTCATTTGATAGATGGTTTTGGTGTGGTGATTGAGCCTTGACTGTTTATATGATTGTTACTCTTGATGACCTCTTTGATGTTCATTGATTTATGAGTTTTTGGTTGTTGTTGCAAATTGCTATGGCATGAATCCTACAAACTTTGAAGATATACTATATGATTTGTGTTGTTGTGCCTTGGTATTGACACTGATATCATGTGCAAGTTAATGAATTGCCTAACTCAACTAGTTGTTGTTGTAGGGAATTAGAAGGTAATGTTATACTTTAAAAACAGAATTCTTATGAGGCTAAAAATGGAGTTAAAATCGACTAAGTTAGGATTAATCATCTAGAATAATTGATACATGAGTTGGTTATGTTTTGATAATGAATTTTCGTGGTGTCAAGATGATGTCTGAGTACTAATAGTAATGGCTAAGTAGATTATGCAGAATTTTCTGTCGAAAATTATTAGGTGTTGAACTTAAATAGTTAAAGAACCACCTTTCGAATTTTATAAATTTGTAGGGACTAATTATGGATCAAAGGACTCTAGATTATGCTTAATTATGTATTATGGGACATAATGGTGCGGCGTTTGGTCCCCGAACGAGTGGGGACTACCATTTTACTATTTGTAAGACAGTGGCAGGGCGCCAGGCGCCCACTCTGCCAGCGCCAGGCGCCCACTCTGCCAGCGCCAGGCGCCCAGTGGCAGCCTGTGTGTGAGTTGTGTTGTCGCTTTTCCCTAGATTCCCGTTCTTTATACAGTGTTGTAAGACCTATGTAGAATGCCTAAGAATTGTCTAAGACGCCTAATTCTCGTTCTTGCCGAATTGACTAATCATTTAAATTGATGATTTATTTAAGTGTTATGTGCTTAAACTAAATTGGCTAAGGGTGTTGATTTATTCTCTTGTTGATTGAAGGCACTCGTTGTTGTATTGACCCGTGTCTTGAAGTTGTTGTTGTTGTTCTATCTAGGATATTGCGATAGAAGTTGTTGTTGTTAGACACCGCATTTGGTTATGTTCATGCATCATGGTGTCGGCATTGTTGTTGTTGTTAGTAGGGCGTATCGGGCAAGATATCCCGTGACGGGCGAGGTTTCCCGGTCCTACGGTTAAAAAAGGACGAATCGGGCAAGGTATCCCGTGACGGGCAAGGTTCCCGGTCCTACTGTTAATGGGACGAATCGGGCAAGGTATCCCGTGACGGGCGTGGTATCCCGGTCCTGTCGTTATTGGGGCATTACGGACATGGTATTCCTAAACGGGCAAGGTATCCCGGCCTCGTTATAAATGGATCCCCATGCATATAGTTATGGTCCTAGAAATATATCATTTTACATGATAACATGCCTGGTTGTTTAGTTTTTGGTGGTGTACTTTAATGTTGTGGTTGATGTTGTGGCATGTGATATTTAATTGTTGTGGTAACATCTTTATGTCGTGGTTGATGTTGTAGTACTGGTGATTAGATGTGGTCATTGGAATTGTTGTTATATTGCGCATTGTTCACTGATTTCCTTCACTGTATGTACTATTTGAGGTTATGATGACTAACCCCTTTTGTGGCTATGCATATCCCATTGGGTATGTATAGATGATGAGACTGCAGGTGTTGAGGGTGTTAATGCCGATGGGTTATCGTGATGGCTCGTCGGAATAGATAGAAGACTTATTTTTGTTTTGAACAAGTTATTGTATTTTTTTTGTTGTATTAATTAGGGAGAACCTCTGAATTAATGTGACATCGGGGAACCTTGGGTTTATCTCCTTTTGATGTTTTCCCTCTTGTACTATGTTTGATTTCCGCAAGTTGAGAGTGACAGCCCTACCTTATTTGAAATGAAAAGCTTTTACTTGGATCAAAATTTTATTTCTTGTTCTTTCCTTCTTACATTGCTAAAATGCCATGACGGGGTAGAGGGTGTCATACTGGTGATGGGTTTTTTCAAAAATTTGAAAATAATTGGCTTACCCAAATGCTGAGTAATAATACCATCATCAGTAGTTTGAAAAGGAAAAAGTAATTTGATAAACGGAGTTCCAAGAATTACTTTATTCTTTAAATTTTTAACTATTAAGAAAGTCGTATCAATCTTAAGAGTTTGACTGAGAATTGCAGCAGAAGATAATTTATAATTGATTTTTAACTTGGAGCCACTGGTTGTACTGAGCTGCTTAGAAGTTTTTTCAAAGTATTTGGTGGGGATTTACCCTTCCAAAATACAATTTGAATCAGCACCAGTATAAAAAAGAGCTGGTGTTTCAAGAATGAAATCATTTATGATTATCTTGATATTGATGTAGAACTTTTGAATCTTATTAACAGTGTTAACAACTTCAGAACAACTATCATCATTTTGCAAGTTGGAGGATTGTTTTAAAATCTCTAATTCAGATTTTAAAGTTTTGATTTCAGAACGAAGATTTTGAATATCAACCAAATTGGTATTATCAGAATCTTCAAGAAAATTGACTTGATTAAAAGATTCGTCAGAATCTTGATTTTGAGAAAATTGGGGAAAAATCTTTGGACTGTTTTGAAAATTAAGGGTCTTAGAAAAACATTTCTTTTCCCAAAAGTTTTCAAGAATAAGATTATTAATCTTATTAACAGACTGTTTGAGGTTTTTCTTGATTAACCAACAGTACCTAGTCTTATGGCTAGAATTACCACATGCGAGGCAGATACTATTAGGTTTGGATTGATTACTATTCTCCTTAGCGGATTGGGCCTCAAGGTCAGAAATATGTTTCTTCCTATACTGAGGTTTGGGCCTAGGAAGGTAGTAATTGTATTTGGATTTAGGTTTGGGTCTGGGCTAACGAGCACAGGTTAAACCTAATTGATTGGGTTTGCTATCAAATCTAAGGTTGGATTCTATTTCCACCGAAAGAGGATCTAGAGGATCAAGCCTAAGATTGATAAGAGGTTGTTGACTAGTGTCTGACCAAAGATAACCTATCCAAGGTTGACCTAGCATGCTAATGTTTTGAAAATTGGATTCTATCCTAATTTGGATAGGAGATTGACAACTGATACACAACCTATCATCCAGGGGTGGAGAGGAAGGTTCTGCTGATTGGATGGCGCTAGGAGGTTCTATGGGAACATCCTTAAGATTATCGCCTAATTTAATATTGGTTGAAGAATCTAAAGAAAACTCTTGAGAACCTATTAAGGAATCTATAGGAGTCTCTATTATAGAAGGTACCTGGGGA
Source organism: Calophaca sinica (assembly GCA_037113605.1). Taxonomy (NCBI): domain Eukaryota; kingdom Viridiplantae; phylum Streptophyta; class Magnoliopsida; order Fabales; family Fabaceae; genus Calophaca; species Calophaca sinica. The sequence continues at coordinate 93,648,250 of CM073736.1, forward strand.
ACTAAAACAAGTTCTAGGGATTCTTCTATATGTTCTTCAGATTGAAAAGTATTAGTAGGTAAACTAGAGGACTCTATCTGACTAGTTAAACTATCAGAAATAATCATATTGCTTTTACTACCTAACTTTTGTTCTGGATTGTCAGATTGAATCTTTTCACTCGTGTGAAGAGATTTAAATCTAGATCTAGGTTTAGATCCAGACTCAACTTCAGGGACTAAAAGTTTCTTTCTAGTCTTAGAAGGATTGACTTTCTCAGATCCATGGGATCAAGAGATTGCTCTGGCGACTAAAGGCTTATTAGTCTTTGAGTCTTTACGAGTAGATTGAATAGCAGAACAGACAGATTTGTAAAAACTGTCTTTTTGCATTTTCTTAGATTTCCTAAGAAGCTACAAGTTCTTCTTGAAGACGGATCTGGCCATCTCAAGGCTATTATCAAGAAATTTAAAAAATTGTTGATTGGAAAATTGATCTTCAAAATTAGAAGACATAACAGATTGATTATTAGAAAATTGAGATGAAGATTGATTATCAGAATAATCTGAAGATTGAAATGATTGTTTAGACTAATGGGAGGCCAAGGATTGATAAGATTGTTTAGAGTAAACAGATTGATTGTCGTAAGACATATTGGAATAGATTAATTGATTGTCAGAATAAATAAAAGACATGATTGAAGACAAGGAAAAGAAATAACACAAGATAAGTGGAAAGAGTAGAAGACAAACAACCAAAGATCAACAAACAGACAATCTTAACAAGCCTTCCTCACCTATTAGTATCTTCACCATCATCTAGTACTGATAGGGATAATGGTATTAAGAATGAATAAAACAATAGTTACATTCTAACATACATAACTATGTTTAACCGGGTATACTTGCTTCAGATCCATGGGAAAGATAATTACCAGAGATATTGTTTCTTAAAAATAACTCTAGTTAACTAGAATATTATTCCTTCTAATCACAACTTCAGTTACAAGTATTAAAGACTATGAACAACAATGCATCTCAGAAATCATTCCGAAGTAAATGATATTAAAGCTGTATCTGTAAAGTATATGCTTGTGATGACTTTATGAAAACTAAGGCTAATAGAATGCTTTCAGATTAACAAGGAGTTATGAAGATACTAGTACTTGCCTTTTCAAATATATATATATATATATATATATATATATATATATATATATATATATGTGAGGAGTCTGTCTGCCTCTTACTTCTCAGCTCTTTTCCCTTTCGTTCTTAGTTCTTGCTTCCGACTAAAGCCACACACACACACACACACACACACACACATATATATATATATATATGTTTAATAATACATATTTGTTCCAGATCTGTATAAAGACACCTCGAAATGTATTGTTCTTAATTCAAGGACTATAAAATTCTTTCAGGTCTAACAAAAGCCGCCTCAACTTTATCCATAAACTAAGGACTTTTAAAATACTTTCAGATCTAAACAATTCCTGCTTAGACATGGCCATAGACTCACTGCCCTATCAATCGGGACTTACTGCTAGCATCCATCTTACAGAGATCAAAGTCAGATCTGAAAGGTTTTACTGCCTTTTGATAAATTCAGATAATAATTGCTAATTCAAGTTCAATATTTATATTTCTAACTAACCATGTGATTGTGATGATACTAATGGGTGAGGAAGACTTATCTATTTTTATGTTGCGATAATTTTCTTCTCGCCTTTCCTTTAAGTTTTCTCAACCCTCATCCTCCTCTCTTAATGAAAATCAATCTCAATCTTATTCCAAAAAAGTCTTCAAAGAAAAAATTCGATTTGAAGATATCAATCAAGATTTAGACAATTAGAAAATCCCTAAAATCAAAGATGAAGATCTTTACAAAACAAAAGGTTTTTATTTCAGTAGAAACACTTATGTGATAAAAACTGCTGAAAAAAATACAAAATTCAAAAAGATGATGAAGAAATTCATTTGCTTTCTGAGAAAAGCATCAATGAACACAAAGCCAAAAATTACAATTATCTGCACATAGGAAGTGTCCAAGTTGGAATGAAACCCCTTACTATAGGATCTTTAGATGTTGCAGTTCTTCCCTATTTAAGAGACAAAAGACACAATCGTTTTCAAGATTTCCTCTTAGGTACAGTTGAATCTAGCCTAAGTCACGGTCCAATCTTTTTCAGTTGTTTTCTGGATCTAACTGTTAGTCTGGATGACAAAATTATTCTTGATGTTTTGTATCTAAACGTCAAACTCCATGGGTATGATATAAAGGAAGTATCTATACCTATTACTTAATTTATAGGATTCAATACAAGGTTATAAATTCTATTAGATCTAATTTTCTCAAAACCAATTATGACAAGTGTGGTGAAACAACTCTGTTTCTCACCAATAATAGTAAAGCCAATATTATTGTGCCCAAAACTATTCAGTGGAGTGATATTACATTCCCAGACACATGGTCAATAGAAAAGGAAACACCAATCTTACCATCATTCACCCCTGAATTCCAAAATACAGTTCAGCATAGAACTGGTCAAGTAGACTTAGTTTTAAATAGGAGAAATTCCTTTTCTCATTCTAGGTCTGTTAGATATACCAATAATTTTCAATCTGCCATGTCAAGAAGATCTTTTTCAATCTCCAGATCTACACCCAGATCTCTCCCAAATGATCAACCTGAGCTTTCTCATGATGGATTAACAATTCACTTACAAGGATTTGAAACAACAATCCCTGTAAGAACGACCAAAAATCTATCCAATCTGCAACATATTCTTCTCTTAATGAACCTTATGATATTAATGTTATAGTATTTGTGTTTGTTATTGACAAACAATTTCTTAGAAAAGAATTCTATTCTGAGGAATGGACTCCTCACAGAGAGTGGTTCTTCAAGCATTATCAAGGAATCAAAAGAAAAGAAATTCAAGAAAAATTTTATTTTTTCCTAGAGCAAGTCCAATTTAATGTCCCATTCTTTGACTGGTTCAATGCCTATGCTATTAGGAAAAAAATCAATTATCCTTTCAAAAATCAATTGATAGGTAGTAAGACCTTAGATGTCATTATGGCGTGGCATTTAAAAGATGGACAAATAGTCCAGCCTGATCTTCGTCCCAAAGCACCTTTTACTCTTAAGAGTAAAGATCAAAATAATCCCGTTATGGCTTCTCCCTTCAAAACCAGAGCTGATGAAGGCCCCATAGTAGCCAAAGATATCAAAGATCTCATGGAACAATCCAATTATACCAATAAGTATCTCCAAGCCTTAGGGGAAACTAGAGGAAAAGAGAAACAAAAGGATAAAGCCCCTCTTGATTCCTCCAAAGATGATAAGTCATCATTTTCCACTCAAATAGAAAAGCCCTTGTTCAATCCTTATAAGATTTCAAAACAACTCAAGAAAACCTTATAACTATCCAATCCTAGAAGACAAATCAAGAAGGAAGTTAAAGAAGCCAGTGATGAGCTTCTTACGAAGATCAATGAACAATTACAACTTTACAAGTTGGTTATTCCTAAATCACCTATAACTCCACCTCTTATAGGATCATCCAAGAATCAATCCATCAATATGTTAGGTAATTCGTCTTCTGTTTGCTCAGAAGAAATCAATTATGATATTAATCAAGAGATTAATATTAATCCGGTCATAACTGGCCCAAAGCTCAATTGGAAAAATTCAACCAAACTTTATTATCCCAGAGCAACAGCTCCAGATATTCTTTTAGAAGAAAAAGAATCCAATTTCAAAAGTTTCAGTAAGTTTCAGTGCCAACAACGTCTATGAATGGAACATAGATGGAGAAAATGAGTATGGCATAACCAAAATTCTTCAAAATATGACCATGGTAGCCACTGCCTATGAAACATCCAATGATTGTCCAGAGACAATGATTGTTGAAATCTTAGTTACAGGTTTCTGTGGCCAACTCAAAGGATGGTAGGACAATTATCTCACTGAAGAAGAGAAACATTAAATTCTTAGTGCTATCAAATTATATCCTGATGGTACTCCAATCTTAGAAAATGATGCTAGCATCCCAGATGTTGTCAATACCTTAATCTTTACAATAGCTCAACATTTTATTGGAGATCCCTCTTTAATTAGAGATCAATCTGCAGAGCTATTATCCAATCTTAGGTGTAAATCTTTAGGAGATTTTAGATGGTATAAGGATACCTTCTTAACTAGAGTTTGCAATAGAGAAGACTGCCAACAAGCATTTTGGAAAGAAAAATTCTTAGCTGGTCTTCCTAAATCCCTTGGCGACAAAGTTAGAGAAAAGCTTAGAAGCCAAAACCCCAATTTAGAAATTCTTATGAGAAATTAAGTTATGGATAGTTAATTTCCATAATCCAAAAGGTTGCTCTTAAGATTTGTCAAGATGACAAGATCCAGCAACAATTAGCAAAAGAGAAAGCACAAACCCGTAAAGATTTAGGGACTTTCTGTGAGCAATTTGGCTTATCTTGTGCTAAGAAACCTAGGTTCAAGCCCAAACCAAAACACAATTACGATCCTCCCAGACCTCAATATTATAGGAAAAAGCGTTTTGGTAAACCTAAGCTAGAACCTAGAGATCAATATACCAAACCTTATGAGAAACATAATTCTCATACCAAACCCAAAGACAAAATTGTTTGTTACAAATGTGGTAAACCTGACCACATTAGTAGATATTGTAGGTTAAAAGGTCGGATCAAAGCCTTAAACGTAGATCAAGACATTAAGGATAAGATTAATAATCCATTAATTGAATTCTCTCAGGAAGAAGATTCTTCTGTGGAGTCCTCTGATCAATTATCTGAAAATCTCAATCAAATTCAAGATGGCGATTTGTCTGAATCTTCCTGTCAGGTCAATGTCTTAACTAAGGAGCAAGATCTCCTTTTTGAAGCCATTAATGTCATTCCTGATCCTCAAGACAAAATGAAGTACTTAGAAAAACTAAAATCTTCTTTAGTAACTAGACCTTCTAAGAGTCCTATAGTTACTAATAAATTCAATCTCAAAGATACTTTCAAAAGACTTGAGAGAAATGATGTCAAACCCGTTACCATCCAAGATCTTCAATTTGAAGTCAACAATCTGAAAATTGAGATTAAAGATTTGAAACAAAAACAAACTGAACATCAATCAATCCTGGATCATTAGAAAAACAGTTGGGATGAAGATGATTAATCCTCTGAAACAGCTCAATCTAAAGCCTCAGCTTCTACTTCTAAAAAAGAAGAAGATCAATTTGACATAGTTGATGATTTTTTAGGATTAATCAATTATGTCAAAATTCAAAAGTTTTTTATAAACATCAAATTATCATTGATGAATTTGTTCTTGAAACCACAGCTCTATTTGACACCAGAGCTAATTCAAATTACATCTTAGAAGGGTTAATTCCTACTATGTATTTTGAAAAAAACCTCAAAACAACTTAGTACTGCTAATGGTTCTAAGTTGAAAATCAATCACAAATTGTCTTCTGCTATAATTAAAAACCAAAGTCTAAAGATTGAAACATTTTTTTTTGTTAGTAAAAAATTTGAGGAACAAAGTAATTTTGGGAATACCGTTCATCAGATTACTTTTCCCTTATCAAACTACTGAAGATAGGATTATTATCCAACATTTGGGACAATTTGTTATTTTCAAGTTTTTGAAAAAACCCATCATCGGAGATTTGCATCCAATTTCTTACAAAGAAAACCAAAACAATTTTCTTAAAGAAGAAATTTCTGTCAAAAATATAGAAAACCAATTACAACAATCTGGTACTCAGCAAAAAATTAACAATCTTTTGAATCAAATTCAAACTTCCATTTGTTCGGATTTACCTAATATTTTTTGGGAAAGGAAACAACACATTGTTGAACTTCCTTATGAAAAATATTTTTAAGAAAAACAAATCCCAACAAAAGCTAGGCCAATTCAGATGAGTAAAGAACTTCTTCAATTTTGCCAGAAAGAAATCAAAGATTTATTAGACAAAGGTCTAATTCGTAAGAGTAAAAGTCCTTAGTCTTGTTCTGCTTTTTATGTCAATAAACAAGCCGAAATTGAAAGAGGAACACCTAAGCTTGTCATCGATTACAAACCTCTTAATCAAACTCTTTGCTGGATTAGGTACCCAATCCCCAATAAAAAAGATCTTTTGAATCGTTTACATAATGCAAAAATATTTTCAAAATTTGACATGAAATCTGGATTTTGGCAAATCCAGATTAAAGAAGAGGACAGATACAAAACAACTTTTACTATCCCCTTTGGTCAATATGAATGGAATGTTATGCCATTCGGTTTAAAAAATGCCCCTTCAGAATTCCAAAGAATAATGAATGAACTCTTCAATCCTTATTCTAAATTTGCAATTGTTTACATTGATGATGTATTAGTCTCTTCTCAATCTATTGATCAACACTTCAAACACATTAACATTTTTATTTCCATTGTGAAAAGAAATGGTCTTGTTGTTTCTAAAACAAAAATCAATTTGTTTCAAACCAAGATCAGATTCCTTGGTCATAACATTTATCAATGAACCATTATTCCTATCAATCTGCTATTGAGTTTACGGACAAGTTTCCTAATCAAATTATTGATAAAACTCAATTACAAAGATTTCTAGGTTGTCTCAATTACGTCTCAGACATCTTTTCTCAACTTAGCAATCTTAACAAACCACTCCATGATCGTCTAAAAAAGGATCCTCCTCCTTGGACAAATGTTCATACAAATGTTATCAAACAGATAAAATCTGAATTAAAGACCCTTCCATGCCTTTACTTACCCAATCCTCAAGCCTTCAAGATTGTTGAAATTGATGCCTCTGACATAGGTTATTGTGGCATTCTCAAAAAAAGAATCTCTGGTAAAGATCAAGTTATTGCCTTTACCTCCAAACATTGGAATCCAGCACAACAAAAGTACTCCACTGTTAAAAAAGAAGTTTTAGCAATTATTTTATCAATTTCAAAATTTTAATCTGATTTATTAAATCAAAAATTTTTGGTACGAATTGATTGCAAATCTGTAAAAGACATTTTACAAAAGGATGAAAAAAATCTTGCATCAAAACTGATTTTAACCAGATGGCAAGCAATTTTGAGAATTTTGATTTCGACATTGAATATCTTAAAGGCTCAACAAATGCTCTCCCTGACTATCTCACTCGTGAATATCTACGGGGAAAAGATGTCTACTAGATCTTCTTCCTCAGAGGAACAAATTTAGCTTTAGAGAGGAAACAAATTGATCTTCCATCCATTCAATCTGGGTCATCAACCCAAAAGCAATTAACTGGGTCATCCACCCAACCTGGGTCATCAACCCAGAAAATTCAAAATCAATCTTCAAAACAAACTCCCAATCAAACTAAGGAAGACTATGCCTTCCCTATCCAAACTCTTCAAGCCCTCCAATAACAAGGCCTAACCCATTTACCAAAAAAGACTTGGGATGGCATGGTAGAAGGAGAGTCTGATGATGATCTCCTATCATTAGACCTTATGATCCAAAATCAAAAAACACAAATAACCCAAGCAAATCCAAAACCAATTCCATCCATTCTTGCCTAATCTTCCCGTTCTCAATATATTCCTAAACCCAAATATTGGCCTGTGATACATTTAGAACCTGAGTTTTGGGACAAAGACATTAACAAAATTTCATCCAAAATATTTCCTCTGGGATTCCATTTTGTACCATTAGTTTCAAATAAAACCCAATTATTCTATGAGTACATCCTTATAGATTCTGAATCTGTTAAAATCAAGCATTACAAAGATTCCAAAGATGATTCAATTTCCAAATCCTGAATGTCTTAACTCCTTTGACTTCGGGACAAAATCCTAGTAAACCTAAGAAATTCTCCGGTATCTTTGACCCAATAGGTTATTCATACTGGGATTACATCAAAGCATGGAACTTCATGATTCTAGGTTTACAAAACAGATTTTTCAAACATTCCTGGTTAATTTATTTAAAATAGGAGTCAAGTACTCATTTCCAAATTGGTTCCTCCATTGGTGGAATTTCTTTCGTCCAATTCCTGATATCCTTCCTCCAGATGTTCAAGAGGGATTCCAATTTTAGTCCAAAAAATTTAACAAAGATTTTGACAATCTCCCAATTGAATTAAACTTATTTATCGACTTTTCACTCTCATGGGTCTTCTCATGGCAGTACAAAACTGGTGAAGCTTCAATTCCTAATACCCTGCCTTGGCTCCAGAAGCAGGCCTTGGTCAAATGGTGGTCCAGCTTTGACGGATCAAAAGCCTCCAAAGAAAATATCAAGATATGGTTTAAAAGCCATCCAAAATTTTTGAAGTATGCTGAAGCATCTACATGTTTACTTCAAAATCAAAAGGCTCATATAGCAGCTGCACTTGCAACCTCTTCTTCAGAAGACAAAGTTCTTCACAATTTGCAAAATTTTGTTCAACTTCTTCAAAAGCAATCTTCAGAGAAGGACCAAAGTTTGAATGACTACCTTCATCCTTAACCCAGCAAGCAAAAAAGAAGAGTAAGAAGAAGCAAGTTCTCCAACCTGCAACCCTTTAACCCTCCTCAGAAGAATCCGCAACAGAAAATCCATTTTTTTGAAATGAAGATGATTGTTTCGGAATCTATCCTACTCCCATCAAATTTGCTGATGAGCAGTGATCTGTCAGGAATCAATCATTCTGTCAAAAGACTAAAATTTCAATTATTGTACAATTTTACTATTTGGCACTGTAAACAAATTTGACTTTTTACTATAGCCAATAGTTCCAATTTGTACCGATAACTTATCGGAACTGTAGAAACAGTTCAATTTCAATTTCTTTAAATAGGGTGCTCAGGCTTCATTGTTAGGCACCTTTTGGGAAAGCCTTTCGAATTTACTGTTTTATTTATGCAGCTAGAGGGAAGTTAGAGAGAGGTGCTCTGAGCTTGTAAGCTTTTCTCTTTTCTTCTTCTTCCTGTTTTCAATTTGTTCTTCAATCTTTGTAGTTTCAATCTTATGTTTATATAAACAATCCTTTGTTTCAATTCAAGTTTATGGTCGGTTCTACCACCTAATCTTGTTTGCTTTTATTTTCTGCATTTAATTTCTGTACTTTAATATTATATATGGGTTGAGCAGTCCGTCTGCTTCCTACTTTCCATTCTCCCTTTCCGATTTAGCTCTTTAGAGGGGTCGGAAGCAGAACGAAAGAGCTAAATCGGAAAGGGAGAATGGAAAGTAGGAAGCAGACGGACTGCTCAGCCCATATATAATATTAAAGTACAGAAATTAAATGCAGAAAATAAAAGCAAACAAGATTAGGTGGTAGAACCGACCATAAACTTGAATTGAAACAAAGGATTGTTTATATAAACATAAGATTGAAATTACAAAAATTGAAGAACAAATTGAAAACAGATTGAAGTGAAAAGAAAAGAGAAAGGCTTACAAACTCAAAACACCTCTCTCTAACTTCTCACTAAACTGCATATTGAAAGGTAAACTGAATGGTGTCCCCAAAAGTTCAGTCTGGGTACCCTATTTAAAGAAATTGAAATTGAACTGTTTCTATAGTTTCGGTATGATACCGGTACAAATTGGAACTATTAGCTACAAATAATTAAAATTATACAATAATTAAAATTTTAGTCTTCTGACTGGATGATTGAGTTCCTGACAAACTACTGCTCATCAGCATAATTGACGGGAGAATAGGTTCCGAAACTGTCGTCCTCATTTTGAAAAAATGGATCTTTTGTTGCGGATTCTTCGGAGGAGGGTTGAAGGGTTATAGGTTGGAGAACTTGCTTCTTCTTGCTTTTCTTTTTTGCTTCCTGGGTTGAGGATGAAGGTAGGTCATTTAAGCCTTGGTCCTTCTCTGAAGATTGCTTTTGAAGAAGTTGAACAATATTTTGCAAATTGTGAAGAACTTCGTCTTCTGATGAAGTGGCTGCAAGTGCAGCTGCTATATGAGCTTTTTGATTTTGAAGTAAGCATGTACATGGTTCAGCATACTTCAAAAATTTTGGATGGCTTTTAAACCATATCTTGATATTTTCTTTGGAGGCTTTTGATCCGTCAAAGCTAAACCACCATCTGGAGCCAGGATAGGGTATTAGGAATTGAAGCTTCACCAATTTTGTACTGCCATGAGAAGACCCATGAGAGAGAAAAGTTGATAAAGAAGTTTAATTCAAATGGGAGATTGTCAAATTCTTTGTTAAATTTTTTAGAGAAAAATTGGAATCCCTCTTGAATATCTGGAGGAAGGATATCAGGAATTGGACCAAAGAAATCCCATCAATGGAGGAACCAATTTGGAAATGAGTACTTGACTCCTGTTTTAAAGTAAATTAACCAGGAATGTTTAAAAAATTTGTTTTGTAAGCCAAGAATCATGAAGTCCCATGCTTTGATGTAATCCCAGTATGAATAACCTATTGGGTCAAGGATACCGGAGAATTTCTTGGGTTTACTAGGATTTTGTCCTTTAGCCGAAGGTGTTAAGACATTCAGGATTTGGAGAGTTGAATAGGTGGTAATTGAATCATCTTTGGGATCTTTGTAATGCTTGATTTTAACAGATTTAGAATCTATAAGGATGTACTCATAGAATAATTGGGTTTTATTTGAAACTAAAGGTACAAAATGGAATCCTGGAGGAAATATTTTGGAAGGAATATTGTTAATGTCTTTGCTCCAAAACTCAGGTTCTAAACCTATTACAGGCCAAAATTTAGGATTTGAAATATATTGGGAACGAGAAGGTCCTGCAGAAATGGAAGAAATTGGTTTTGGATTTGCTTGGGTTATTTATGTTTTTTGATTTTGAATCATAAGATCTAATGATAGGAGATCATCATCAGAAACTCCTTCTACTGTGGCAGTCCAAGTCTTTTGGTAAATGGGTTAGGCCTTGTTGCTGAAGGGCTTGTAGAGTTTGGATAGGGCAGGCATAGTCTTCCTTAGTTTGATTGGAGATTTGTTTTGAAGATTGATTTTGAATTTTCTGGGTTGATGACCCAGATAATTGCTTTTGGGTTGATGACCCAGATTGAATGGATGGAAGATTAACTTGTTTCTTCTCTAAATATACCAGCAAATTACCTACCAGCGAATTACCTTAAACTTGGATTTCCACATTGTGCCGCTTAAATTGACATTTCCTGTTGGGGTTGAGCATTCACAATTTTTCTCCTCAAATCACTCACATCGGGAACACACAATTGAGATCTAAACCACAAGACGCCATTAGAATCAAATGGAAACTCTGAAACTTTACCATTTCGTACATCATCTACCATCTTCACCAAGTGTGAGTCTTGACTTTGAGCCTCTTTGATATCATCAAGTAAGGCGGAACAAATTTGCACATTGGCTAGCAATGCACTTGAATGATCAACTTCAAGCTGAACTCCACTTTCAATAAGTTCTTGAAATAGGCCTCTTCATTTCTACTAGGTGGGCAAGACTTCCCATAGATTTCTGTTAGACCTCTTATTAGCAAGTATTATAAAAGAAAGGGTCGAGCCATGTAGGCTTGTTTGTGTGTCTGTTGTATTTTTAGTTATGTGTATCAATTTGTATTTTGAATTTGGTGTGTCAATTATTTGTATTTTAAATTTGGTGTGTCAGTTATTTTTAATAAATAGGAAGTTGTAGGAAAGGGGTGGTTAGGCAGTTATTGAGTGTGAAAATTGGGAGGGAGAGACCAAGCTCTCTAGTTCTTGGAGGAACATTTCTGTAACTTGATCTATCTCTTTCTGTTTATGTTCTAAGTCTGTAATTCTGGTCATGTGTGTATTTCAACTTCTGGAAGCAGTTATTCCAGCAGTTATTGAATAAAAGTCAGTTGTGCGTTTTAGAAATTCCTTTATGTTAACCAGCTTTTATCAACTGGTATCAAAGCAAAAAGATCTTGGTGTTATTGATGGTATCAACCAAAGGAATAGAGGACAGACTGGAGACTCTTGAGCACGGCTTTGAAGGGTTGTTGGCCGTGCGAGAGAATTTGGTGAAAAGTCTTGAACAGGAGAGACTTGAACGCTTAGAAACTCGCAGACAACTAAGTGAATCGGTGGACACGGTGTGAAAAATGGCAATCTGAAATGAACAAGAAGATGATACAGATGAGGGCAGTTATGCAGGGATAGAAAACCAAATGGGTTTTCATGGGGGAAGCTGAAGAAGGGAAGAAAGGTGGCACAACCTGCAGATTCCAGTTTTTGATGGGGAGGACACATATGGCTAGACAAATAGGGTGGAAAGGTATTTTGATTTGAAGGAAATGAATGAAAATGAGAAGTTACAGGCAGTTATGGTGGCAATGGAAGGCAAGGCGTTGACTTGATATTAATGGTGGGAATTTTCTACACCAAATCCAACTTGGGATGAATTTAAATCTTCTGTAATTAAGAGGTTCCAACCCTCTATGATTCAAAGCCCATTTGAATTATTGTTGAGTCTGAAGCAAACTGGAGACGTGGAAGAATACTGGGAACAGTTTGAATTATATAATGGCCCCCATAAATGTGTTGAACCAACATATCTGAAGGGAATATCTCTGAATGGACTCAAAGATGTAATAAGGGCAGAATTAAAATGCTATCCTGTAGAAGGGCTTTCTGAATTGATGGATTATGCGCAAAGGGTAGATGAAAAGAATAATGTGACAAGCAAGGGAGGCATTGGTACAAGTTCTGGAGGGTCTAGAGGGTAGTACCACTCACGATGCCGAAAGATGCCACGCCGCGATGCCCCGGTCTCAATGCATCGGGGAAAAAACTAAGCTCATCACGTTGGCACTCGTCCAACACCTAGACCAATGAGCACCGGTGTTCTGGGGATAAATAAGGGACATGAGTTACTATCAGGGACACCCTAGTGCTCGGGTCTCATAGGTCATGATGCCGAAAGATGCCACGCGGCAATGCGGAATTTGGTTTTTTTCTCGAATCATAGATTCCCGAAACACCCACATTTACCATGGAAACTGATGCCACACAAGCCTAGGAAGGCTTGGGCGAGCATGGGGGCAAGCCCCATGGTACCCCTGCACACGCCCTGGGGGCTTGGGTGGGCAGGGTGCTGCCCCCTATTGTAACACCCCAAATTCTCTAAGATAAGTTGAGAGTAACTTATGAGGAGTTGTGTGATTGTATTCAAGCTTAATTTGGTTTCAAATTATACAACGTTTTAAGGGGTAAGTTATTGATTTTGAGTTGAGAAATAAGTTGGATTTAATCCTAAGATGATTGGGAGTGTTAATTAGGAGTTAATTGATGAAGATTTGATGTTAAAAGATGATTTTCCACATTTTAGTACAGTGTGAATCGATTCCCACAAGCCTGAATCGATTCACAACTGTGTTCCAGACCACAAAATGATGTTGTGAATCGAATTGGGAGTCTGTGAATCGATTCACGGATTAGATTTACGTAAGTGCAGGTGCAGTTTTAAGGAGATGAATTGATTCACAGTTTACTGTGAATCGATTAACACACTGTAAAATGCTTAAAAACACTGTAGAACGAGCTGAAACGTGAAAAAGAGGAAAAAGGGAACGGACGGAAGGAAAAGGTAAGAGAGAAAAGGGGAAAGTGAGCTAGGGTTTCACCCTTTGGGAAGGATTGAAGAGGTTCATGTGGGATTTCTTCAATCACTTACTTAAATGGAGAGTTTGAGAGTTGAAGATGGGTTTTAATGGAAGTTTAAGGAACCCTAACCTAGAGAAGAAAAAGAAGCACGAATTGGAGAAGAAGAAGGGGAAGAAGACCAAGCTCCAGCAAGGATGGCTCAAGTCCTTGGATTGAGAAAGAAGATTGAAGGTTGTAGATCAAGATTTGAGGAGTATTTGAAGAAGCCCTAAGTTGAGCAAAGAGGAAAAAGCTTGAAGGAGAGCAAGAGGTCAAAGCTCCACCCTTCTAGCTCAAGACCTTGAACAACAATGGTGAGTTCTTCATCCCTTAGGTGATGGGCAACCATAAGTCCCTCATATAGGAATTTTCCTCAAAGAAGTCTTTAATTCCCAAAGGGTTCAAAGTTAGGGTTGTTAACCCCTTTGATTTTAATTTAATGTTAAAGTTATTATTATGAAATTATATAGGGTTTGACTGAAATAGGGTTGGATTCTGTCCCCAACCACCCTAATTATTATGTGATGCTTGAATCCTTGAATGCTTCGTAGAGCTTCAATGAGATTATGTATGTTTGTTATTAGCTCCTATGTTAGCCCCATAGAGTTTCAAGGTATATGTTTAATGTATGTGTTGTCCATTAATTTGGTCAATTGTGAGGCTTGTCAATGAGCCCTAAGTGTATGTCCATGGTGTCAAAGAAAGGACCCTATGAAAGTGTGTGATAAGTGAATAATTGAAGTAGATATTAATAATTTGGTATAAGTCTTATTATGAGTATAGCATGTGTAAGCCTCTAAGTGAGCAGTTAGCTAGAAATGAATGTTGTTAATATTAAGCTAGATTCATTGAAATGATTGTAATTTCCTTGAATAGTTAAGTAATGAGGATGATGTTAATAAATCCTAGTTTGCTAAGTTGCATTTCTATAAACATGCATAAAAGCATGACCAAAAGCATGAGCAAAAGCAAAAGCATGAGCAAAAGCATAAGCTAAGGCATAAGAATAAAGTCCATGGCAAGACTCCTTTATTTATAGGAGAAGCACGGTATGGTTAGCCTCGTGGGATGCCACTCGGAGGGTTAAGACGTCTGACCACCATATCGTAGACGTTACTCGGGGTCTCGGGACCTAAGCCTTGACAAAACCTGGTAACGGAGATTCCCTGTTGAATACCGATTCAACCGGTGGGAAGAGCTTGAACGAGCTTAGTAGCACAACATAGCTGACTATGAACTTAATAATGTTCAAGTCTATGAGTGTTAAGCAAAGTTGACTATGAACTTAATAATGTTCAAGTCTAAGAATGTTAATCAATTCCTTATATATATATATATATATATATATATATTCGGAGTTAGCTTAGTTAAGTAAATGTTATGATGGATTGTAAATCCTTAGATGCTAAATTACTTAATGGTAATGATGCATAGAAGTAGTAAGAGTTGTGTTAAGATCTCTTACAAAAGCAAGCAAGCTAAGTTGATTGGAGTCTATAGACTAAAGCATATGATCAAATCCAATAGCATAAAGAAAAGCAAAGATGTGTTAAGTATAAAGTGAGTAAGTAGTAAAAGGAACTAAATGTTCTTAGTTAAGAAAGTTTGCATTTTCGTAGCATTGTGTTTAGTTGTGCTAAACATAGTTAAAGAAGTAATGTTTAAATGATTTATGAGTAATGCTATTCATTTATATGATTAGTTGAATCACAAGTTGATAAGTGGTATAGTGGACCTAGGATTATCCTACTCCGTAATATGCCAAGTTCTAAGTTCATGTTAGCTCATTCTAAGGCGTTCTCGCTTAGAATGTCAAGGAGTTTCTTTTTAAGTTCCTTATAGTTAATAGGGAGAGTAATGTTTAAGTTAGTCTTTTCATGCTAGTATGATTCGGCGAGCGAATGGTGAGGAGTCCATGAAGGGCTCACTGAGATTTATAATCTCACCCTGTTCCATTTATTTGTTTTTTTCAGATAAACAGGTACCGAAGACGATGAGACGAAGCTCAAAGCTTGGGATTTATAGATCAATTTTATAGTGTAATGGAATGTTATATTCCGAGTACTGTGTAAGTTGTAATCTATTTATTAGATTAATGATTTGAGTTTAATCTATGACTTGGATCACTGTAACCAAAGTTGTAAATTATTAGTAATTCATGTACTTTAATATAATTTGTCGTACTTTCAATTTGTATTGAGGTATGGGTGTTACACCCATAGTAGCAAAATATGCAAAAACCACTTTTCCACCAAAAAGTGTATTTTTTGCCGAGGAGACATAAGGCCCAAAAATGGACCTAGAGGACAAACTTTGATGCCATTTTTTGCATTCATGCTTAGAAAAATGAGATCTTCTCAGCCACCAAAAATGAGAATTTTTTTCCAAGTCATGAATTTAATATTAATTTTTTAGTGGCCAAAACTGTAAAAAACCAAACAAATAAAAAATCACACTTAGAGTTGGATTTTAGACCCCAATATTTTTTGACAAGCTTAGAATAATATATATAAGCTTCCCACCAAATGGTTTTCCATTCTAATATGGGACCTATTTTATAAAACATTTTGAAAAAGATGCCAAAAAGAAGAATTACCGAAATTTTTTCAAAAATTGGAAACGTGTAGCTGCAAATTGGATATTGCCCTGGTCTCTTCCAGGCATATCTAAGACAAAATATCCAATGTTCCTTCCAAGTTTGGTTCCGTTCCGCCATGGGACCGATTTTATATGATTTTTCTACCAAAATATGGGAAATACCGAAAATGCACCAGGAGAGCTGAACCACTACAAAAAAATCAGTTTTTAGTGACCGATTTTTCGGTCGCTAAACCTCTAAAATCGGTCGCTAATCGAATTAGCGACCGATTTAGAGACCAACAAAAATCAGTAGCTAAAACGCTGGTCGCTAATTTTAGCGACCGATTTAGTGAATGAATATATAGCGACCGATTTAGAGACCGATTTAGCGACCGATTTTAGAGACCGATTTAGTGACTGAATATATAGCGACCGATTTAGAAACCGATTTTAGAGACTGATTTAGTGACTGATTTTAGAGACCGATTTAGCGACCGATTTTAGAGACCGATTTAGAGACCGAATTTGACTAATTTGATTTTAAATTTTTATAAACCGGTCTCTAAATCGGTCCCTAAAATCGGTCGCTAAATCGGTCTCTAAAATCGGTCGCTAAATCAGTCGCTAATTTATGTTTAGTTTAAAAAAAATTAAACTTTCAAAAATCTATTTTTCAACACATTTTATCAGATTCCTTAAACTTTATCACCTTTTTATAATCAAATAAATTTTATTAAAGGCCAAACCCTAGATATAACTTTATTTGAATAAAAATAAAATAAAATTCATCACCATGTAAGATGTTACAATACATCAGTAATTTCATTCAAACTGAACTATTACAAAACAAAATAACAAAGAATTTCATTCAAATCAACTATTACAAAAATAGTACAATGTCAACATGAGAACCTTGCACACTAGTGTGTTTGGTTCCGTGTCTTGTCCTCGGGTTTCACTACTCCTTCCCAATGCATTCCTTAGCTTGGTTGCATGCAGAAGTATGTCTTCCGGATCCATATTCGTCACACATATCACTCGCTGGTTTGTGTCCTCTACTTCCAACGGCTGCTATCTTAGCTTCAACAACAACAAGGTTCTGACTCCTGAGTGAGCTTTATATTCTGAGACTGCAAATTCTTGATCAAACTCTCACTAACCTCAAGCTTCTCCAGCAACTCCTTATTATGGTTTTCACCTATAATATAACACACATAAATAGTCATAGGATAAAGAGTCAACACTTTGATTCAAAGTTTTATAGAAAGAAAACAATCATCCTCAGATCATGCACCAAACAACAAAAAAAGAAAACTAAAAACAGTAATACCAAAGATGAACACCAAAATTTACACCTCTTTTTGACCATTTTCATCTCCTTCAAAACTTAAAATATTCAACAACACTAAGAATCGATACTTTTCATGCCAAACTCAATAAAAATCCTTAATTGGGCTCCACTTGGCTTTCTTGAGTCTCAAAGAACTCAATTACCATATGTGTTTCATTGCCTCAAGGATCCAACCAAATGGGCTATATTTTTCTTCTTCTTTGTATTTTCTCTAATCGAATTTGAAACCCTAAGATGGAGTGAGAAGGGGAAGCTCGAGACAGAAGGAGGCGGAAGAGGAGAGGAGGAGAAACAGAGAGAAATGGAGATGAGGGGAGAGAGAGGGGAGGTGTTGAGAGAGATTGGGAGTGGAGAGACCGAGATCGAGAGATGAAGATAGAGAGGGGGGGATGAGAATCAGATAGTTTTTGGTTTGGGTGAAGATAGAGTTTGGGTTTGAAATTTGATCTCGATTTTGACCGAATAGAAAAAGAAAGATACCAAATTATCCTCGGTTAGGACACGTGTCACCAGATGAGAAGGATTATTTTGTCATTCCATGAGTGAGTGAGGGTTTAATAAAACTAGTAAAGTACCCGTGCATACGCACGGGGCGCAACGTGTTAAAAATTAAATAACAATAAACATTTGATTAAATATATTGGTAATCATACCTCTGGGCGAGATCCACCAGTTAAAATGGAAGCACCCTCACTCTTAATAGTCGAGATAAACTTCAATATTTTTTTAATACTGAACCATATAATATAAACATTAGATATCACATAATCCACAACAATATCAAATGTAAGAGACAAATAATGAAGCATTATACCTGTAGTTATTTCACTATGTAATTGAAAGACATCTCAGTTTTTTTTGAATTCAACTAAACCACCTTTCCTTGTCTGCAAACCAATCACACCTACATGTTGCACATCCTAGCACTTGCAACATTGAAAAGAATGTGGTGGAAGTCTAGTATCCCACGACTGATTTGTGTAAAAATGACTGCTAATTATTGATAGTTTGCATAGTCTCATTCAATGTTATATTGTTGTTTCCCTTGATAAGTCATTTGACAAATCAAAACTCCTAATTTAACCATGTACGCTTGACAATTGACACACACATATACTAATATTAATATTCATTTATGCCCAGCTAGCACAGTCATCCTCTGGAAAGTCTCTGATGGTCCCGATAACTACATCATGATAAACCATCATGTATGTCTAGCCATAGAGAGGAATGAAATGGAATAAGAATAAAATTAGATGTTATAATGAAAGCTCCATAAAAAAAAGAAATGCTGCAAAAGAAAGATTGTCCCTTAGTAATATGACATTTTGAGCTGTGTAACATTTCAAGGTTGAAACATGGCTACCTAGCTCCATTGCAAGATCCCATACTTCTGTCACTAATTTTCAATATTACGTTCTTGTAGAATATAAATAATACTAAAAAAACACAATTAAAAGAAATAGCTTTCTAGTGTTAGTAATATATGATAGGAGTACTTCATAGCAAACATCATTTACTAAATTATGTATCACTCACCATGTATTTGAATATGACCAAAACACACCATAATACATTAGAAGCAACAAGATTTAAGTCCATAGATAAGTGTCCCCAATTCAATCTGTTTATTATCTAACATATTTCCAATATCAGATAATGCATTAAGACCATCAGGTTGTGTAAACCCCCCCTGAAGGTTTCATGGATATTTTGATTTTGATATGAAAAAGCTATAAAGCTATAATAGATGCCATCCTAAAAGATTCAAAGAAGCTCAACTCACTAACCTATAAAGCTAGACAAATGATTTGTAGCAAGCTAATGGAAACAAACTCACCTATAAGAAGGAAAACCACACGCCTACATTTATTGAGCTTCCAAAGAACCTCAAGTCAAAGAACTGAAAGTGAAAAATAACATTGCTTTACAAAGAGAATAAAAACCACAATGCTTGGGTTAGTAAAGAGTGAATAGGAGGTGGAACATGCAGAGTATTTTGAAAAGGGATATTACCTCGCTCAAATCGATATGATTCTCGCTTTCTTTGATGCCACTTGATTTAAGGCATGCTCAAAATCTCTTTGGTTTAACATCCTTCTTTCAAGTATACAGAGAAAACCACTAGTAGAAATCTAGAAACAAAAATTAAAAAAGGGAGCAAGCAAGTTATATGTAAGAACATTAAAAACAAAATGATTATCCAAACAAAACTTTTCAACAATTACAAACCAAGATCAAACAAAAACAAACCTGAATATGTTAATAAAGTTTGATGCTCTTTCAGCTTTTCACTCCATGCCATAAACTCATCCTTTCTAACAGCTATTTGTATCTTGTCTCCCTAGTTCATTAAAAGATATACATATAACAATAGTTAAAAATATAAATAAAATATGCAATAATCAGCAAAGACATTGGACAACAACAAAAAAACTACTGTGCAATCCATCAATATCATTTCCAAATGTCCCGGTTTAGGGGGTTTTTGGACATACCAATGGTCTATAATTCAAATAGCAACCTTCCATAAGTGTTTTGTGTCATTTAGATCTTTGATCATGTCAAACGGACGTATGATTTGTTCACTAAGTGCCATTGCCCAAGACTGTAAAACACAAGTGAAACTTCATCTCAGAAAATCCAGATGCTGAGCAGTAGTGGTTAAATATAGCATTTAAAAAAATGCATATTTTTTGCTTTCCTCCTAAATAATGCAACACTATTCTTCCGTAAAGAGAAACAATACGGCAATATATTTTTGCTTTCCTCTAACATATTCTTGTAACAACAATTACAGCGGTCTTTATTAATGGAAACAGCATAGAACATGAATAATAAAATATAAAAGCCAGAAAGGTCAAAATCCTGCCACAAGAATGCATTTTATTCAAAAAACAAAACATGGGCAGCAAAATCCTTAATTACATTCCCTTTCATTAAAGATGTGTTTAACAATGAATCAAACCTATGCAAAAAATCTAAAACAGCAATTAATTTAATAGCAATTAATCAAACCTATACTGATAAAATAGCATTATGTTTATGTATGAATAAAAAGTGCAAATGGTGTGTACATATCAACTAGTATCTGTTATAAATGATTGTTGATGTATGTATATTCAGTGATGAACAACTTATTATGACCAATTCACATCATAATGTTAATTATGAAATCTTCTTATATAACACTGGTATCAGAGACTGGTTATCAAGTACAATCTTTAACATATCACTTTATCAATTGTTAATATGCTATAATATTATCCAAATTTACAAGCAACACGACAGCAAACTACAGGTAAGTAGTACTTGGGTACTGTTTTTATTATATTATACAAGATTTTAACACAAATGCAACTGTTCATTACACATAATTCAATCTGTAAAGTGTTGACAACATTACATTACAGTTTCTTTACATAAGCTAACATGATTTCCTGTACAATACACCATACCATCTAGTTTCAACCATGCACAACTAGTTTTCTATAATAATATTCAAAATTACTCACATTTACAGATTTTACACATTATTACACAACATACATCGGCATATGTTTTATTTATTACTTACAACACTTCACTGCACTTTTCGTGAAAATATCTTTAACATTATTCAATAACCTTACATTTAACTATTGCACAAATCTTGATACACACAACATTTATCTTGTATAGATTTTTTCTTTTCTTTTTGCGTAATGCAATTTACTTATTTACTACATCTCTTTATATCACATAAATAATCCGAGTGAGGCTCGATGGAGCTCACAAATGTAACAAACATCAAACATTGGTTTAGGGGTTGGGGCGGCAGTCCAACCCTATTTCACCAAACCCCATACAAGACCATTCAGTATAACTAATAAGCTAATTATTGAGCTAATAAAATTAATAATAAAACCTAGCACACTCTAAGGGAGGTTTTGGGGGAAGTCTATGTTACCTGAGCAATCCCAAGTTAGGGATTTCAATTCCAAAAATCCTCTTTCCCTTTCTTCCTTCACTTTGAGTTCGGAATCTTCATCCTCAACACTTAGAAGCCACATGCAAAGCCTTCCTCTTCACCTTCTTCTTCTATTCAGCCTTTGTTTCTTCCAATCTCTCAGTCCCTTGATTTCTCTCAGCCTCTGGTTCTCTTTCTCACTCTCGGCCTCTATCTCTCTCTCACTCTCGGCATCCACCTCTTTCTTTCTCTCCCTCGGCCTAACTCTCTCTCACGGTCGTGAACAGTGGCGAGGCCACCTCCACACACCGCCGCGCCACCACCACCAGCCACCAACCACCACCCTTCGTCCTTCTCCCCCATCGATCGCCCAGTTCCTCTCTCGGTTCTCTCTCTCTCTCGGCGCTTTGCTTCTTTCCTCTTCTCCGCCGAGCACAGTGGCGTGGGAGGTGTGCCGCCACCATCTGGCCGTTGCGGCGTCGAGCTCAGCAGCTCGCCCTCCTTCCTCTTCTCTCGTGCGACTCCCTTCTTCTCTTCTCTCCTTCTTCTCCTTTCTTCTTCTTTTTTCTGTTTTCCCTCTTTTCGATTTTTGCTTCTCCTTTCCTTTCTTGTGGTCTTTGAGAATCACGATGGGGGAGGGAGTATTAGGGTTAAAGAAGGGGTGCTAGGGTAGATTTAAATGAAAGGTGGTGTATGGTGGTCCCTTGGGTTTTAAATTAATTAAAAACTATTGCAATCAAGCCCTTAATTAGCTTCTTAATTCAACCTTTGGTTTCTAATAACATCTTGAGTAATTTTAATCAATTAGAACTACTCCTAATTAATTAGTCCCTTAATTAATCAATTTTAACAAGAAAGAAGAAGAAGTCACCGCGGCCAATGACTCCGGAGCGGTGGTTGCGATTTCCGGCGCGGTGGAACTCCGGCGAAGGTGCTTCGTTTTGAGCTCTGATTGAGGGGTTTTGTTGCTGACAGAGAGGAGAACACGAATATCCAGTCTATTTTCCAATTGGAGGCTCACGGTGGCCGGAATCTAGGAGAGAAGGCGCGGACATAAGGTTTTGAGATCTGTCCGTTTAGGACCTTTTCATGGAGAACGTAGAACTGGAGGAGAGGAGAAGAATAGTGGTGGTGGTTCTTCGATTCGCGACGCGAGTTGCCGGAAAACGTCATTAGAGGTCGCGGTTGGGGTTTCATTTTGGTCCCTGTTTCGTGAAGTCTTGATATGGGTTTTGTAGAGAATGAAGAGAGGAGAAGAATGGTGGTAGTTTCGTGGCCAACGGAGGATGGGCGGACAGGGGGGCCGTTGGAAGTGGGGCGGCGGCGGTCCTTGATGAGAGAGAAGAGAGAGCTTTTTTTTTTTTTTTTACTTGGTTACTGAAGAGAGTTTTCTATGCAACCCAAAAAAAAATGAAGAGAGTTTTCTAACAAGGCTTTTATTTTTCTTTTTTTGACGGAGAGTTTTCTAACAAGGCTGCTACTTGGCTTATTGGTTTTTTTTTTTTATACGTGGTTTATCATATCATATAATATATAACTATCTTCTTAGTAGTTAAGAATCTCAAGTATGAGTTAAATTAGTCCATAATATGACTAAAATATCCTTAAAAATTATCTTAAAAATATTTAAAATCAATCAAACACACAAATATTTTCTAGAAGAATTACGTGACTTTTGAGTCCTCATTTCACCGGAAGAAACGTAGGAGCGGGTCAATTCCGTCAACTCAAATTAAATTTTTTCCAATTTAGTTTCTTTAATTTTTTATGTTCATTTTTGTACTTAATATTACTTTTATTTAATTTTGGGTTGAAACAAATATTTTTTTTGAACGAGAATGAGTGAGTGAGGGTTTAATAAAATAAACTTAAGCTTCAGCACCAAAAAAAAAAAAAACTTAAGTTTAACGACCGATTTAGAGACCGATATTTCGGTCGCTAATTATCGGTCTCTAAATCGGTCGCTAAAGCTAGAAAATAATTTTTAAATTTTTGCAATGCAAATAAAAATCCGATTTAGAGATCGATATTTCGGTCGCTAATTATCGGTCTCTAAATCGGTCGCTAAAGATAAAAAATAATTTTTAAAATTTTTAATACGAATAAAAAATCCGATTTAGAGACCGATATTTCGGTCGCTAATTATCGGTCTCTAAATCGGTCCCTAAAGCTAGAAAATAATTTTTAAATTTTTGCAATGCAAATAAAAATCCGATTTAGAGACCAATATTTCGGTCGCTAATTATCGGTCTCTAAATCGGTCGCTAAAGATAAAAAATAATTTTTAAATTTTTTAATGCGAATAAAAAATTCGATTTAGCGACCGATATTTCGGTCGCTAATTATCAGTCTCTAAATCGGTCGCTAATTTATTATTTGGGACCGATTTGGCGACCAAACATTTTTTATCAATAACTCGAAGAATTCGGTCTCTAAATCGGTCGCTATTGCGACCAATTTTTTTCGGTCTCTAAATCGGTCGCTAAATAGCTAATTTCTAATAGTGAACTCCCCAACAAAGCTAACCAGGGAGTCAGGATTGAATACCCATTTCACAAATGTTAGAGACATGTTGTGGGGAGAACTTCACCCCAATGCTCATGTAGCCATGCCACCCGTGCCCGTGAAGACACACGAGCACCGAACCTGTGCACGTGGGTATGACCAGTGCCTGCGTCTGCTCACGTTGCCCATGGGCAAGACAAGTGCACCACTCCATTTTTCTGTGAGCAATTCTCCACCTACGCTCGAAAGAGCCACAATTCCCACTGAGACTCGATCTTTGTGTGCACACGTGCACCGCCCTTATCGATGTAAACACAAAATGTATCTAGTAGGTGACAAGCACATAGCGCCGCTTTTGCGAGGAACAAATCCCCCTGTGGCACAATGTCCACGCCCGGGGACACAGTGTTTGAGAGACAAATCCAACTGATGGGCACAGTGCCCACGTCTGTGCCCACGTGTTAGGTGCCAAATTTCAGATTTGGGTTCTTCGACCAAACTTCAAGACTTCGACGAGTGAAGATGCAAGGAGCCAGAAATAAGTAATCAAAAATTTGCTAAGTTTGAAAGATCAAGTGACTTGGCGGTTGTTCGATGGAGTGTGTGAAACGACGAAGATGTCAATATGGGCATGGTCGAATTAGACTTAGGCGTTATGAAACACATGTACAGCTCGACAGGAAGTGTTACTATCGGGATTAAGTAGTTTTAGTATAAACAAATACCGATCTTGTGTCCGTACACGTGTCAGGTCGGATGATAGATAGTTTTTTACATTTTTGCCTATAAATAGTAGTTTCTACAATGTAAATCAGGTTGGATACATGATCTAAATTCCTAACATCTTGACGGCTAAAGCATATTAAGGGAAAACGATCACTGTATGCCTTCCAAACTCTATCTTTTTGCAATTTAATCAATTCAAGTCCATTTTCAATTATTTGCATTTGTCTATTCATTTATCTTATCTGCAATTTTACATTCTATTTATGCATTTTACTTTAAATTTTATCGCATTCAAACTTTACTTTTTTACAGCACTTTAAACTTATCTGTTTTTATTATCTACATTTCTATTCTCATTGAAAACCAGTTTACTTTTTGCATTCTTTTCAATTTCAGTATCTTAATTCGTGTTCTTTACATTTTCCTCCACTTTTACTTTCAAAGTCATCTACAATTCTTTATTTAGATTCACGTTCTTTAAATGTTTTCATTTAAATTCATGTCTTTTAAAAGTATTACTTAATATCAGTCATTTAAGTGCTTTTTGTTTGCATTTCTGTATTGTTTTCAATTGTATGTTTAATCCTACAAATACATTTTTATGATATTGCATCGTATGCATATACTTGAATTTTTCTTTAATTACTTGTCAATCAAGTCATTGGCTGCCAACGGCCAATCTTGTATATTTAATCTGTTATTGCCATTTCGACGACAACTGATTTGTTAGTTGAAATTATTATACCCAAAATTGGCATAAGACATAACAGTTAATGGCTCCAGAGCCAATAATGTTATAAAACCAATAACGCGTCGAGAAATTGACCGCTATTTGATAAAACCGTTGTTTGCAAAACGAGATTACCACATAACTCGTCTATCTCGTAATTGTTTGAACTAATTATTTGTTACTTTGCTAAATTTGGTAGAGATACACTAAGAAACCAAATTTTTCAGTAAACAAATTGGCACGCCCGGTGGGACGAGTTTAGAGTAACTCGTTTTTAAACGATGGTTTTATGCATTTAAGAAGTGGAAAAATTACTGCTTCTGACGTAACGCGACAAAGAAACATGAGTGGCTGCACGAATAACAGTGCCATGATACCAAATGCTGCTAATGCGAATGCGTCGTCAAGCAATACTAATGCTTCGATCACCAGTACGAACGCAGAGGTAGTTAATATCCCACGGATGAATAATACTATCATTGGGACGGGTACTGGGATGACAATGGCCAACACGCAAGGAGAGGCTATTTCAAGCGCTGTAGTACATGAACACCCGGTGGTTCAAAGTGCTCCAGAAATTCAGGCATCGCCTGCAAGCGCAAGGAATTCAAATGTTAGGTCAATACCGCAGGCAACACAACCTCTGTTTGGAATGCCGTATGGTTATTTGAATAACTCGACAGTTCCCGCTATTGGTTCGACCATGTTCAACCAATATGTTAACCAGCCTTTCTTGCCCTTTGGGAATTCTTCCAATACTCAGGGAATAGTAGACATGACTACTACCACAGCCAATCGACAAGGGTCTGGTGTAGGGGAGATGTCAAGGCAAATGCCTCAGAATAATGGGAGTCTGACCCAAAATTCATTGGCGAGCATTCGGCAGCAGGTGGATGACAGTAACCATGAGATGGTGAATATGTTCACTCAGCAAATGGGTGCAGTAATTACGCCTCTTATGCAAACTACTAACCAAGCATGTAATGCATTGGCTGTACAAATAGAAAGGCTGAATCAAGCGTTGGGTTTGGCAACACCAGTGAATGACAACGTTCAGCAAGGCCTAGGAATCAGGCCTTAAGGTCAATACTTAGGGGGCATCCCACAAGATGTGAATAACCCCAATGTTATGCAGAATGAAGTCATTCAACCAAATCAAAATCTTAGCCAGAATGTGAACAACTTGGCTTATGGCCATGTTCAAGTTTTGCAAAGGAATCAAGATCAATGGCCACCAATGCATCAAGGTTTGGCCAACCTTAGGCATAATATCATGGGGAACCAGATAGAGCAAAATGTGAATCAAACAAACTTGGTTTCAATATTGGTCAAGCTAATCGACCGTATTTCATATCTGCGTTTCTTGAATGGGTACAACAAGCTGAAATGTAAAGGGGAATAAAGATTCCTAAACTGTCCAAGTTTTCTGGTGACAGTGGAGAATCGACTGTCGAGCATATTGCCAGATACTCGATAGAGATGGGGGAATTGGCCACTATGGAAGGTTTGAAAATGAGGTTCTTTCCAAGTTCGTTAAAAAAGAATGCGTTTTCTTGGTTCTCAACTTTAAGGACCAATTCAGTCCACTCTTGGGCCTAACTGGAGGGTTTGTTCCATGATCAATTCTTTAGGGGTGACCTAAGGGTTAATTTGACTGATTTATTCAATGTCAAGCGCATGTATAATGAATCTATAGATGATTACATCTCTAGGTTCAAACACATGAAGAGCAGTGTTTTACACACATCCTGGCGAAAATTGTTAAAATAGCCGCTAGTGGTTTGGATTACCATATTAGAAAGAAATTGGTGAACCAACACATTGTCGATCTTGCCCAATTAGGGGAAAGGGTTTGGCAGATTGAACAACTCAGGTCTGAAAAGAATCAAAAAAACAATAAGAAATTTGTTAGACGTGAGAAAATCAATTGTGTCGAGCAAGACCAAACAGACAGTAAGGACGAGGCTATGACTGAGTAAGAAATAAACCTTGCTGAGTTGAAAGAAGGGCCGCCCTATGCCTATCAAGCTTTAATACCTTCCAAGGGGAAGGAAAAGATGAGTTATGTAAACACGAAAACATATACGTTTGACATATCTAAAGCTGATAAAATATTTGATATTCTGTTGAAAGACAAACAGCTTAAGTTGTCAGATGATCATAAAGTAAAAAGGCCTGAGAACTCCAATGGTCAAAACTATTGTAAGTACCATGGGGCTTTAGGCCATCCTACTAATGAGTGTTTTCGTTTCAGGGATTTGATACAAAAAGCTCTGAAAGAATGTAGATTCAAGTTTATTGACAAGCAGAAGCCTAGCATGAAAGTGGACACTGATCCATTTAGCCAAGGCATATCCAATGTCGAAGGTCATAATGCAAGAAGCTACAACATGGTGAATATCAATGCCAAGCAGAAGTATGTGGTGAATATGGAAGACCCATTCGACATTTACCCAAGGCCTCACGAGTCTGTTGAAGACTTTCTGAGAAGGAAGAACAATAGGGGGCAGTTGAGTTTATGCCCACATTGTGACAGATATTTTGACGTGAAAGCTGCTCAGAAAGCGAAGAACGATCGAAAGGTTATATCTCACCAACACATGCGAACTGGCTATGCGAAGAGAAACTATAATGTCGTTCCAATAAACCAGATGCCTGTTTTAGTGAACCGAGTGCAGAGGCTTATAGCACATAAGCCTCACAGAGCAGTTGGCGGTTGGTTGGTTGAGCCCTCAAGGGAATTAATTGGAAGCATCCATGGGTCATCTCCTGTTCGAGTGATAAATAAGACTAGGAAGCCTAATGCCAATGTGGTGGTGAACAAGTGGGTCGAGAATTCTTCCAAGGCTCGTTGCCCTGAGCTGAGAAATAGGGTGAGGGCTAGGAAGAGTGATCCATGACAAGCACCATTTTGGAATGAAGATTACCAATTTGGCAGAATGCCTTATCCTGGTGGTGATCAAGTGAAGAAAGCCCCACTGTTGAAGAGTCAGAAACGTCGTCGACAGAGGATGAGGAAAGCTCAGAAACAAAAACTGAAAGCTGCTGAGATGGCCAAGACTCAACATGAGGACTGCTTCATGGTTGGGATCCAGAAGGTGCCATTGCCCAAGGAGGTTGGGTCGAGATTACAGAGTGTGGTAGTTGATGTCAAAGGGGCTAATTTTGAACGGGGTCAAACGTCCCAGGCCGGGGGGCAAGCATTCTCACCAGATTCCAAACGGAATGACAAGCCTGCTAAGGCTCTGTCGATAGTTCAATAGAGGAAGCTTTGGCCAATATGTTTGATTGAAGCTGAAAAGTTGGCCTCCAAGCGAGGAAAGTTTGGTGTTCAAGCGGCTCCAGTCGAAGACACAAACAGTGATGTGTTTATGGAGGAATTAAGGATCATAATCAATGACTCTGATTTGCTAGATAAACCCATGATACCAGTGGAACAAAGTCTTGTCAAAACAGACTTGTCCGTGGAAGAGGTCATTGAAGCATTAAATGATCCAGATGACCTAATTGGTCTTTATGACAAGGAGGAGTTTGATCTTGACACTAACTTAGACAAAGACCTGGATGAATTGGTGATGGCGATGGGAACAACCTTGTCAGATTTGGGGTCTGAAGAATGTTTTCTTGACAAAGAAGACATGAGGTTAGGAAGTTATTTGGAAAATGAGGAAACAGCTACTGAAGAGGAGTTCACCAATCTTGATGTGAACTTGGTTTCGATTTTGCTAGCTGAGTATCAGGCTCAGTATGAATTTGTTGTACAAGTTCCTGATGAAGAGGAGTTTGATGATTTCCAATTGGTTGGCACTTTGTCGGACAGGATATGGTTACCATCTTTGACAATTTTGCTCATTAAGATAAGCCAACTAATGAGGAAAGAAGTCATCTTCGGCCGTTGCACATTAAGGCCATGATTGAAGGCAAGCCTGTCAATAGGGTGTTGGTCGATGGGAGAGCATCTGTGAACTTGATCCCAAGAGCTATGTACAAGAAGTTAGGGAAGGACGAAACAGATTTGCTACCAACCAACATGGTTGGTTACTGACTTTGGAGGTAGATCTGCACCGACAGATGGTGTAGCAATGCTGAATGTGCAAGTGGGATCAGTAGTAAGATCCACTTTGTTCGTGGTGATCCCTTCAAGGTCAAGTTACAATGTCCTGTTGGGTAGGGATTGGATCCATGCTGTCGGAGCAGTTCCTTCGACGGTGCATCAGAAACTTATCTTTTGGAATGCTCATGATGACATTGATATTATTGAAGCTGATGACAGCCTATGCTATCTGCAGCAAATGCATGTGGATTTCAAAGTGTAAGACCCAAAGGTGAAACCCATATCTGTGCAGGGTGGTATTGTTGATAAAGATGTTTTGAATGCTTGCTTGGAGGAGTAGTTTGGAGTTAGGCTTCTAGATGAGGCCGATGAAAGTCAGCCAATCGAATACAAATGTCGGCTTGCAAGGCCGACCGTCAGCCAAACTCAGAAGAAGGGGTATTGGCTGATTGCATATTTGATGATGGCGCTTTAGGATTTGAGAAGGGGCTTGAGGATAAAGATGGTTTCGAGTTGGAAGATCCTTTGGAGGAGATTGATCTGGGGGATGAAGATAGAAAGAGGCCAATATATGTTAGTGCTTTATTGCCAGACCAGTTTAAAAGGCAGATTGTGGAATTAATCTCTGAGTATAAAGATTGTTTTCCTTGGGATTATCATGAAATGCCAGGTCTGAGTAGAGATCTTGTGGAACATAGGTTGCCTCTCAAACCTGATTGTAAGCCTGTCAAACAAGCCAACATGAGGTTTGCTCCTGAAGTTGTGCTGAAAATCAAGGTGGAAGTTGAGCGCTTGTTAAAGGATAAGTTCATTCGCACAACTAGGTATGTTGAATGGTTGTCGAATGTAGTGCCTGTCATAAAGAAGAATGGCAAGATGAGGGTGTGTGTTGATTTCAGGAATCTTAACACTGTAACTCCTAAAGACGAGTACCCTATGCCCATAGCAGATATGCTAGTGGATGCAACATCTGGTCATGAATTTCTAAGTTTCATGGATGGACATGCTGGTTACAACCAGATATTCATTGCAAAAGAGGATGTACCTAAAACTGCTTTCAGGTGCCCAGGTCTATTGGAACTTATGAGTGGATAGTGATGCCTTTTGGTTTAAAGAATGTTGGTGCAACTTACCAAAAGGAAATGAACACTATTTTTCATAAAATGATAGGTAAATTTGTGGAAGTCTACATCGATGATGTGATTGTCAAGTCAAAGAGCCAAGAGGAGCATTTGAGCCATCTTTGGCATGCTTTTCAAGAAATGAGAAAGCACAGTTTAAAGATGAATCCTGAAAATGTGGTTTTGGTGTTTCAGCTGCTAAGTTCTTAGGTTTTTTGGTGCATAAGCATAGAAATAGACAAGAACAAAGCTAAGGCTGTATTGGAAGCGAAACCACCTACCAACAAAAAGGAACTCCAATCTTTCTTGGGGAAGGTGAACTTTCTTAGAAGGTTCATATCAAATCTTTCAGGAAGGACAATGGTGTTTGCTCCTTTGGTAAAGCTCAAAGCAAAGGAAGCCTTTGTATGGACTTAATAACATCAAGAGGCTTTTGAACAAATCAAGCAATACTTGACAAGTCCACCGGTCATGATGCCTGCAGTGCCACATCGACCAGTGAAATTGTACATATCTGCATCAGAAGAAACTATAGGTTGTATACTGGCTCAGGAGGATGAGAATAACGTCGAAAGAACCGTTTACTACCTCAGTCGAGTGCTGAATGATGTAGAAACATGATAGAGTGCTATAGAGAAATTGTGTCTAGCATTATATTTTTCATGTACAAAACTTAAGTATTACTTAATGCCTTGTAATGTCTTAGTGATGTCAAAGACGAATGTAATTAAGTACATGTTGTCCCAGCCAATTTTGAATGGTCGAATTGGAAAATCGACACTTGCATTGTCAGAATTTTCTTTGCAATATGTACCTCTAAAGGCTGTTAAAGGTCAAGCAATTGCTGACTTTTTGACGGACTATTCTTGTTTAGAAATAAAAAAATTGACAGGGCTAGTTGATTTAAAGCCTTGGCATTTGTATTTTGATGGCTCAAGACACAGAAATGGGGTTGGTGTTGGCGTTCTCAAAATTTCACCTTTAGGTGTGCCAACTAAACTAATGTTCGAGTTAAAATATGCTTGCTCCAACAATGAGGCTGAATATGAAGCCTTAATTGTGGGTTTAGAAATTTTGATAGAAATGCGAGCACTCACTGTCAAAGTTTTTGGGGATTCACAATTAGTTATAAGGCAGTTAACTCAAGAATACAAATGTGTTAGCCATAATCTTGCCAAATACTGTTAAGTAGCCAGAAGGTTAATGAAACAGTTCAACAGTGTCGAATTGGAGCATATCCCGAGAGAGCTGAATCAAGAGGCTAACGAATTAGCCTAGTTGGCCTCAAGATATAAGTTATCTTCAAAGGTGTTGACAGAATTCATAAAAGTCCGTGAGTCGAATTCTTGTTTCCAATGCGTCAAATTCGCCTGATTGGCGTAAGCCAATAATTGAGTATTTGGAAAATCCAAGTGCTGATGTCCATATGAAAATTAAGTACAAAGCAACTAAGTTTGTTATACTTGCAGGAGCTTTGTATAGGAAGTCTGTCGATGGTAATTTGGAAACATGCCTTAGTGAAGAGGATGCCTACTTGGCATTGGCAAAGGTTCATGAAGGAATTTGTGGAGCTCATCAGGCAGGCGAGAAGATGAAATGGGTGCTAAAAAGACAAAGAGTATATTGGCCCACTTTGGTTAAATATTGCATTATGTTTGCAAAGTCTTGTGAAGAATGCCAAAAACATGGCCACATACAAAATGTGTCTGCTAGTGAGTTGCATTACATCGTTAAACCTTGGTCTTTTAGAGGATGGGCTCTGGATCTCATAGGTCAAATCTTTCCTACTTCTTCAAAAAGGCACAAATATATCTTAGTAGGGGTGGACTACTTTACCAAATGGGTAGAGGCAGTAGCCTTGAAATAGGTAACACAACAAGACATTGTGGATTTCATTGAAAATCACATTGTTTGTAGATTTGGTATACCACAAACAATCACAACAGACCAAGGATCTGTGTTTGTTGGGAAGAGGGTTGTCGAGTATGCTGAGTCGAGGCAAATCAAGATGATGACTTCGACACCATACTATGCGCAAGCAAAAGGTCAGGTCGAAGCCATGAATAAAATCATCATTGGGTTGATAAAGAAGCACATTGGCAGATATCCAAAAAGCTGACACTTAACTTTGGAACAAGTCCTTTGGGCATGTTCGATGTTTGATTAATTAAATGAAATCCATGATGAGAGAATTGTGGCTTTAGAGCATTTAATTCGACAAAAAGAAAGAATAGCTAAATTCTATGACAGTCGAGTTAAGTATAAACGGTTCAAGGTTGGTGACTTAGTTTGGAAAGTTATTTTGCCAATGGATAAGAAGTGTCGAGAATTTGGAAAGTGGTCCCCAAAGTGGGAAAGACCATTTGAGATTGTCTAAGTATTCTCAGGAAATGCTTATGCACTTGTTGAAGTTAACTTAGTCTATTAATGGCAAATATTTAAAGTCATATAGACCAACAATATGCGAAGTGAAAATACAACTTTGAAGTATGAGCTGGATTACTTTATTCATAAGCCATTTGGCAGTATACAGTATACATTGTCGAATAGGCTTATAGCCTGGAGATACAAGCACTGAAAAGTTCTTAAATCTAGGCTATTACAAAATAAGTCCAGTTGAAGAAGCTTTGCCATGTTCAAAATTCAGCTCATGCCGAGGAAGAATTTAGGAAGAGAGAGGAACATGGGAAGCAGAAGCGGTCTCCCTGGCATGTCACCTGGATAGACAATTAAGTCTGCGAGAGCCGCTTCAAAGGAGTGACATCTAACTCGACGGGGATTTGAAGTTGAAGGACGCGTCAAGGAGGAATGTCTAACTTTGTGTGAGCAAAGGGAAGACTAGGATCCAAAGAGAGGCAGTCGTCGGTGCCATAATGCGCTTGACAGTAGGCCTCGACCCTGCTAAATCTTTCCAGTAGTTTTACGGATCTTTCAGGATAAGATTTCCAACGTGAGGTGTGAAATAGCGTAAAACTACTGAAAGAAAGAATGGACCAGGCCTTCATCCTTCTCACACAGTTCAATGAGCTTGGTAAACCACATTAGGCAACTTACCAAAACTCATTGTTGGTATTAGGCAAATTACCAAAACCCAATGTCGGCCTCACCGTTAAAGCAGAGACCTTTTTGGTAACTACAAGGAATGGAGTCTCCTGGTTCCCAAACGAAATGGTAAGAACCAGGTGGGAAAGGTTGAAAGTAGGTGAAAAGGACTTCCATTGCAATTCGTTACTCTCAGTTAGTTTGTTCAAAGGCAAAAGGAAGTTACATTCGGGTTTGAAATGTGTTCAAGAAGTAAATGGCTCTCAGAAGTTTTGGAGAGGAAACTAAGAGAGTTTTAAGAGTTATTGATTGTGGTGATGGCAACTGGGGTGCCATACCCCTATTTATAGCACAAACTGACGTTAATTTTTAAGTTTTAACAGTCAAGTTGACTGATCAAAGGCTTTGAATGTAATTTATGGTCTGAAATTGAAAATTAAAGTGATAAAGGAAACGTGCTAGCTGGACGGTGAAATGATTGATCGAAAACAGTCAAATCGAAGATCAGTGTTGCAGTAAAGTACAAGAGATGGTCGAACAAATGTGGTCGATAGAAACAAATTAAACAATTTTTTTTAAGGAATGAAAAGTTAAAGAGGTGCTTTCTTGAGGTCTTCCCAAGCTACAGCAAATTTGAACTTCGTGGCTTCGGCATTTGCGTAGTTGACTTCAAGATCTTCAACCTTCGACAAGATAGTCTTTGCTTCGACAGAGCTTTTGGACATTTATTGGTCAAGTGCCTTGATTTCTTCTGAAAAGGACGCTGTAGTGGCTTCAAGAAGTTGGGCCTTGGTGGTGGCCAATTCTGATTCCAAACGAGCAACAGTTCTTTCCAATTTAGGTATTTTCGCTTGATGGGGAGCGCCTTGTTTGACCAATGCAGCCTTGTCCTGTTGAAGGGCCACCAGTTTGTCACGAAGTTCTTGTTTTGCTTTGAGGGCTTGTTGATATGGCATGATGCTGTTATCAAGTTCAGGCAGCTTGGGAGTCAAATCTTCAACGAACTCATAGATGGCATTGAAGTAACCTCGTCGAATTGGAGGTAGCTTCTTGCGAAGAGCGTGAAGTTATTTGGTTACACGCATCAAATTGCCTCTGAGTTCTGGACTGAGATAAAGCTCATCAAATGAGTATTTGAAAAAACCTTTCAGTTCTTCCATCAGGCCATCAATTTTCTCAGCAGAGTTGTCCCCAGGGAGAGTGGAAGAACGCGCTGACATGGGTGATGTCTTGCTGCTAGATCCTGATAGCAAGCTGATCCATTCATCTATTCCAATGATGCCCTGTCCAGTGTTGGCATTTTGTGACATGGGGTTGGTTGATGAAGCAGTTCGAGTAGATGGAACGATAGGATCATCAAACAATTGATCCATGTCCACACTGTCTGCCCTAATTACCATGGGAGGTACCTTCTCAGTAGCTTGGGGGACAGAAGTTGTTTCCACGGAAGTTGCTTTCATGTGTAGTGTGGGATCATCTTGATGAGTAGAAGTGGGATTTGGATTTTCTGTCGAGCGGGTAGGCTAAGCCACATCGACATCCATGGCAGAAGGTTCTTCAACCCCATGTTCAAATTGAATCTCTGGGATTTCCTGTAAAAAAAGAAAAAAAAATATATCAGTACAAGTTGTAAGCCATTGTGCTGATGCCAATGAAATGATAAGAAGTGTCATACCTCAGTGGCAGAAGGAACAATGGTTGGAAAAATTGTTTGCAAGGATAGTGAAGTATCTACATTTGCTTGCCCAGGAGAGTCCTGACAAATGGGTATGATGAGGTAATGTTCAAAAGAGTAATAAAAACGAGGGTGGTTCAAATAATGTACCTTATCACTGCTCGACGAGTCAACTTCTTCTATAGAGATAAGGTCTTTTGAAGTATATTCTTCAGACACGCCTTTCTTCAAAGATTTGACTCTTGGTGCCTGCAAATGTTTGAAACAAATAAGTGTAGGGCTTGTATAATGTAAAGTGGCCATCGTATTAGGCAATGGTGAAATTAAAATGTACCATGGTACACTCTGCTGTTGGAGTATCTTCAGAGCTTTCAGAAACGGATTTCTTTGCATGAGATTCCTGAAAAAATGAAGGTTCAGAGAATGGCTAATTATGGGTCATAAAAATAAAAAAATTTATACAAGCAAAGAAAGAGAAGAACTGTTTGAGGTGTCGAATGGGAGGGAGAGTCAAGCAGAATCATTCTGCATTTTGATGGTTTAACCTTAGGACCAGTTGCTTGCACCTTCCTTTTGGTGGATTCTTGCTGGGAAGAGCTAGTCGAACGCTTAGACCTTGTTGGTTTTTTTTTCGACACAGTTGGTTTTTTGCCAGTGTTAGGTTTAGTGACCACAGATTTAGAAGATTTCTTCGTTGTTGATCTGGATTGAAGAGGGGGTTCATCATCTTCATCATCCTCTTGTACTTCCATCTCTATAGCCTTGCCACTTGTTTTCTTGCATTTCAAAGGCTCTTTCAGAGTCAAAGCTAAAACAAAGCAAAGAGTGTAAGTACAAAATGAGTGGGTTTTCAAATAGAAGGCAAAGGAAACTAAATACCTTGAGGAAACTGGGTGATAACCTTGATAGCCCCATCATATTGTTCAAAAGGAAAGGTAAACCGACTAGCATAGGTAACTTCTTTGTTTTCATAAGTGTTGATATTAGTATGGAAATGAAATCTTTCTGGGAAAAGGAAGTTACCAGCTCTTGTCGGTTTCCCTGAAAATGGATCAGCCAAACCAAAATTTACACAGGGTAAAGGCACTAGTTCAAGACAAGGGGGTTTCACAAGTGATTGACCTATTTCTTGTCAATGTTTCAGAGTTTTAATGCCCCAATTATTCTCGTGCTTTTCTTTTGATTGGGCCGTCATTTCCTTTATTTGTCGAACAATGTGAAAGGGGCATTTAGGATCCCATTTTATTTTGTAAAATTTCTCAAAGCTGCGTATGTCTTTTAAGTGCTCACCTTTGGTCTTGGTCGAGGGATCCTGTTCCTGCACAAAGGGATCAACAAGTCTGTTCATACAGTCTTCAATAGATGGATGGAATTTCTTGTAGTATTCATCCCACCAAGCAACAAAATCTTGGGATACGCCCAAAGTGGGAGTGAAAGGAGCAAAGTTGACAGCGGACATACGCACTTCATTCCTTCTCTGTATGCCCTCAAAGGTGTCTTGCTTTAAGTTGATGCAATCTAGGAGGATGTCTTCTTTTTTGAGAGGGAACGGGCCCGGAATGGATTGCATGAAACCAATGTTATTAGCAGAGGCGTTAGGCAAGCAGGTGAAGGCTGAGTCGTCCGTCGAACCAGGTAGACCGGCAGGAAATACTTGACGAGCAAGAAGGTGACTCCAAGTGCTTGTACAACTTTTAGAAGTTGGATCAAAAGGGGATTTGAACCATGTAGGTCCATATTTTCTGCCAACAAAGGGTTGAAAACGGACACCTGGAGTATTGGCAGAAAGAGAATGGAAGAGGCCGAAGTAGTACTTGAAACTTTCAATCTCATTGTCGAATGGCTTGGGAATGTGATACATGGCTGATGTGCCATAAGTTACGATGTCGAGTTTAGGTGGTGCTTTATCGACAGTGTGGCCTGGAAATGTAGTGTTTAGCCATAATTGCATGAGCCACATTGGGCCTCCAATTTCACTTTTCTTTCCACCTTCTTTCACCATGGTGTATAGGTTCGACATGCTTGAATAAAGATTAGACAGAAGGAATGAGACAAGGGCCCACCTTTTACCTTCGTGGAGAAGATTCGCTAAGTCGAGCAACGTTTTAGACATTTGAACATTTTTGTTACACATAACAAAAGCAGATAGCCAATGGAACAGGAAGGCTACATGTTCAAGGTCAGAGATTTCAGGATCACTTTTCATTTGACTAGAAATGTATTTGGAAAATGAAAGTGGTTCATTGCTGAAAACGTCAATGACATTGTTTGGCGTGACAAGAGGGTGAATCATTTGGCCATCCGGTGGGAGGCCAGTAAGCGCAACAACATCAAAAAGCGTTGGACCCATCATCCCACAAGGGAAATGGAAGTTGTTGGTAGTCTTGTTCCAAAAGAACACAACAGCTCCTAACATTGTTGAGTCTAGCCTAAAGACATGCTTGGCAAGTTGAATAAGGTGATAAAAGTGTTACCTTTCTTAGTTTCAACCCTAGTGAGCCAAGCAGAATAACCACTTACACTAAATGGAGGAGTTCTAAAAAGCCTAGAGCTTTTTAAGAAATAGTGAACATGCAAGGTAGCGGAAGCAGCAAGAATGTCATTTTGACCTTCTTTATTCGGGAAAGAATCCCTAAAATCTTCGGAAAAATTAGAAAGGGTCATGACGGGTCCTAAATAAGCAGCAGGGGGATTCAGAATGTAAGAAGGATCGTTCGTGTAAGGTATCATTACCTTAGATTTTTGCCAAGGGATTGACGCGTCGACATCCGGATTGCACCATGTTTTCCGAAGGGTCGTCGTAGTTCCTTGAGTTGGGATTGGTGAAGACGCCATTGCAAACTCGTTGAAGCTTTACAGAAGATTCAGAAGATGGAAAAGTGTTTCAAGTGGGGTTTTGAAATCTATTTGTAGTGGAAGCTGATGAAGTAAACGTGCGAACAGGCTTGTAACCGCCTACTTTTGAAATAATGATGGTCCTATTTTTTAGGGAAGTGGGAAGTGTAAACCTGTGATGGGACAAAGCGGAAAAGTAACCGTCGCGCGTGGAGTAGATAAAATTCTGGTTCTCTTCACATATTGGTGTCGAAAACTCAGAATTTGGGGGCATCTATTAGGTGCCAAATTTTAGATTTGGGTTTTTTGACAAAACTTCAAGACTTCGACGAGTGAAGATGCAAGGAGCCAGAAATAAGTAATCAAAAATTTGCTAAGTTTGAAAGACCAAGTGACTTAGCGGTTGTTTGACGGAGTGTGTGAAACGTCGAAGATGTCAATATGGGCATGGTCGAATTAGACTTAGGCATTATGAAACACATGTATAGCTCGACAGGAAGTGTTACTGTCGGGATTAAGTAGTTTTAGTAGAAACAACTACCGATCTTGTGTCCGTACACGTGTCAGGTCGGATTATAGGTAGTTTTTTACATTTTTGCCTATAAATAGTAGTTTCTACGATGTAAATCAGGTTGGATACATGATCTAAATTCCTAACATTTCGACGGCTATAGCAGATTAAGAGAAAACGATCACTGTATGCCTTCCAAACTCTATCTTTTTGCAATTTAATCAATTCAAGTCCATTTTCAATTATTTGCATTTGTCTATTCATTTATCTTATCTGTAATTTTACATTCTGTTTATGCATTTTACTTTAAATTTTATCGCATTCAAACTTTACCTTTTTACAGCACTTTAAACTTATATGTTTTTATTATCTGCATTTCTATTCTCATTGAAAACCAGTTTACTTTTTGCATTCATTTCAATTTCAGTATCTTAATTCGTGTTCTTTATATTTTCCAGCACTTTTACTTTCAAAGTCATCTACAAGCCTTTCTTTAGATTCACGTTCTTTAAATGCTTTTATTTAAATTCATGTCTTTTAAAAGCATTCCTTAAAATCAGTCATTTAAGTGCTTTTCGTTTGCATTTCTGTACTGTTTTCAATTGTATGTTTAAGCCTACAAATGCATTTTTATGATATTGCATCGTATGCATATACTTGAATTTTTCTTTAATTACTTGTCAATCAAGTCATTGGCTGCCAACGGCCAATCTTGTATATTTAATCTGTTATTGCCATTTCGACAACAACTGATTTGTTAGTTGAAATTATTATACCCAAAATTGGCATAAGACATAACAGTTAATGGCTCCATTGCCAATAATGTTATAAAACCAATAAGGCGTCGAGAAATTGACCGCTATTTTATAAAACCGTTGTTTGCAAAATGAGATTACCACATAACTCGTTGATCTCGTAATCGTTTGAACTAATTATTTATTACTTTGCTGAATTTGGTAAAAATACACTAAGAAACCAAATTTCCCAGTAAACACCACGCCCCCCATGCCCGCGAAGACACACGAGCAAAAACCTACGTGGGCAAAGGTCATGGTCATGCCCACGTGCACAGAAGGTGCACATCCAACGGAAAAACTGAAGGTATGTTAACCATAACCCATACCATGTGGCCAATACCTAGACATAAACTCAAAAATTCTCGGTCAAATGCGAGAGCGAGAGACAGAGGGAGAAAGAGAGACCACGTACGAGCAGATAAATTTAGGGTCCCACAACTATATTTATGAGTTTATTGATTTAAATACCAGATTGTATAGTAACGATCCAGTTGACATGTACAACGTCATCGATGACGTACCACCCAGTTAATTAGTCAATAAGCATTGGAAGTCGTTACTTGGGGCCCAGCATAACTTTACTTCAAACATTAAATATGGGCGGGCGATTCAAATTAAAGGTAGTATCCCATCAATCGTGTTGTGCAATCCAGGTGGCATTTATTCTTATAAAGACTATCTCGAACAACCCAAAAATGCATCATTGAAAAGGTGGACATATTTGAATGTCGAATTTCAATTTCTCAACAGTCCGCTGTTCTCAACCACAACAGGAAGTGATCCACGGTGTAGCCAAACGCAAGAAGTTGTACCATGTCCCCTCAACAAGAGATGTAATTTCTGATATTCAGCTGTGAAAGCCTTGTTGATTATTATTTAGAGGATCTTGTTTTGGATAGTTATGGTGTTCTGACACAGATGTATGGTTTCATTCCTATTCTGACACAGGTGTATGGTGTTCTTGCGTTTGGCTACCCCGTGGATCACTTCCTGTTGTGGTTGAGAACAGCGGACTGTTGAGGAATTGAAATTCGACATTCAAATATGTCCACCTTTTCAATGATGCATTTTTGGGCTGTTCGAGATAGTCTTTATAAGAATAAATGCCACCTGGATTGCACAGCACGATTGATGGGATACCACCTTTAATTTGAATCGCCGGCCCATATTTAATATTTGATGTAAAGTTATGTTGGGCCCCAAGTAACGGCTTCCAATGCTTATTGACTAAGTAACTGGGTGGTACGTCATCGATGACGTTGTACGTGACAACAGGATCGTTACTATACAATCTGGTATTTAAATCAGTAAATTCATAAATATAGTTATGGGACCCTAAACTCCTCGCCCATTGTGTCTTTCCCACATGAGAATCACCCTTAATTATGATAGACTTCAATCTTTTCATTGTCTGCACAACGGGATCATCAATTAAGTTTGTATCATCCCATTCCTGAATTTCTGTAGGAACCCTATTGAACAAGGACATAGGATACGCAGGAACATATACCTCAATTGGGGGTTGGAGCTCTGCAGTATATTGTGTCGTTGTAAAAAATAAGTACTTGCGATCTTATCTCTAAGAATGGTCAATGTAGTTGTTATATTGCCTGAGTTGTATGCCTCTGTGTATACTTCATTAATGGAATGTTGTCCCCCTCTAGTACTTCTGGGGTCCAGTTGATACTCACTCCATTCGAGGAAATCGCCTCCCTTCTCAATATAGGCCTTTACATCGGCGCTGGATTTAGCTCCCTGAATATTTGGATGGAAGTGTGTTGATCTGGTAGGGGATGCAAGATCGAAGAATCGTTGATTTTTGCAGTTGAATTTCCCCTCGAATTGGATAAGCATGTGGAGATGAGGGTTTCCCTCTTCATGTTCTTCGCAGCATATACGAATGCATTTTTTGTTCGAAGGAGTTTGTTAAGTACGAATTTGGGAAAGTGCTTCTTCTTTGGTTAAAGAACATTGAGGATAGGTTAAGAATTAATTCCTGGAATTCACTTGAAACCTACGAGGATGAGGCATGTTTTTGACACAAATAATTTTGGGTACCAGATGAGTGCTACAGAGTGCTCAAAACTTAAACCCCCTTCATCTGGTAGATGGTAGCTCTTATAAATAAGCCTTCTCTATTGAAGTATTGTAATAGTCTATCCCTATTTGGGCCATCCGTTTAATATTACCGGATGGGCCGCGCCGGTACCCACCTCCCTTTTGGCACATTTGGACCGTTAGATTAGGGAAACAAGATCCTTAAAACGCGGCACCTCTTGACAGTTGTGTAACGCTATTGGCTGATGAGTAAGTGCATAGTGACGGGTACCAGAAGTTTTTCGCTACAGTTTGTTCGTCACTGTTTCTTTACCAGATGGTCCCACCAGTGGGAAAAGAATAGTATGTCAGGCGCAGCTGTCCCATGTGCACCTTCCTTTTTTGGCGTATATGCACCTTCCACTTTTGTTCCCTTTTCACCTTTCTCTTTTGTCCCATCGGCACCTTCCTCTTTTAGCTTATCTACACCTTCCTCTTTTGGCTTATCTGGACACTATAAAATTTGTAACAGTTCTGCGATGCTATTGGCTTCTTTATGGCAGTGGAAACATGTGGGTCGCACCACTAAGTCTTTAAACTTGATATTGACCGATGGAGAATCACATCGTGGGTGAGAGGATTGGGCTTTTGGATACCGATCTCGACTAATTAAAGCGGCTTGTAAATATCTACGGTTCGCAAATTGTTTGTTTGGAGGCTCAGATTTACGAGGCCTTCAATAACAGGTTTAATGGCAGTAAGAGGTCAAAAATGGATGGCCCAGTAACCATTGACACCAGCCCAGAAACGTTAGTATGCCACGATGGTAGGGCAAAACCTATCCAAACACCGGACGCCATTAGTGTTTCATTCTAGGCCGACCCAGAAGCAGAACGTGTGAAAGCCCAATTACATTAGGGTGCATCGTCAGTGTGTGATATTGACTAGGTCGAAGTGGGTTGTTGGAAATTCTGTATGTATTATGTGTTGATGTTGATCCGGAATATTGGAGTATCAACTAAGGGACAAGAGACATTTTCCAAAAGGACATCCAACGAGTTATGTTTAGGAATAGCATCAACAAG
The DNA here is from genome assembly GCA_037113605.1 of Calophaca sinica. Lineage (NCBI taxonomy): Eukaryota > Viridiplantae > Streptophyta > Magnoliopsida > Fabales > Fabaceae > Calophaca > Calophaca sinica. The sequence continues at coordinate 93,690,873 of CM073736.1, forward strand.
GATATAAAGACTGAATTTGCTTTAAATGTGTATTTTCTAATATTCAGCTGTGAAAGCCTTGTTTATTATTATTTAGAGGATCTTGTTTTGGACAGTTATGGTATTCTGGCATAGGTGTATGGTTTCATTCCTGTACTTAATAAAAACTAGGTTTATTGATAATTTGCGAGGTTATAAATGCTTCTGTGATCCATTATCGTTTGAGGACTTTTGGAAATACATTGTATACAATTGAAATTGAAATATAACCTAAACTATTTAAGTGAAACAACAGGCTCTTCAGAAATATTTTCTGGAGAGCTCTTTCTACATGCTGGAAATTCCCAGTCTGCCCACCATGCAAGGCAAAAATCGTTCGGAATGTGACTGTCCACCAAATCTTTGATAGACATAGGTTCTTTCGGAGGTTGTGATTCACCTGCAAGCGGATGCTCCATAGATGTTCCTCCCAATGCACTGGTACTTGACCCGTATATTCCACTTTGACATATATGGGATTGGGCACTAATACACATGGGACAACTTGTATTGAAGAATCGACTACAACAGTATCGTCCATGTTGGTCGTCAATCTGGTAGCGTGATGTGGTGAAAGTATACAAACAGCCACATTCAAACTTGACTGAGGGGACATGGTACAGCTTCTTGCATTTGGCTGCCCTGTGGATCACTTCCTGTTGGGGTTGAGAACAATGGACTGTTGCGAAATTGAAATTCGACATTCAAATATGTCCACCTTTTCAATGATGCATTTTTGGGTTGTTCGAGATAGTCTTTATAAGAATAAATGCCACCTGGATTGCGCAGCACGATTGATGGGATACCACCTTTAATTTGAATCGCCCGCCCATATTTAATGTTTAAAGTAAAGTTATGTTGGGTCCCAAGTAACGGCTTCCAATGCTTCTTGACTAAGTAACTGGGTGGTACGTCATTGATGACATTGTACATGACAGCTGGATCGTTACTATACAATCTGGTATTTAAATCAATAAATTCATAAATATAGTTGTGAGACCCTAAACTCCTCACCCATTGTGTCTTTCCTACACGAGAATCACCCTCAATTATGATAAACTTCAATCTTTTCATTGTCAGCATAGCAAGATCGTCAATTAAGTTTGTATCAGCCCATTCCTGAATTTCTGTTGGAACCCTATTGAACGAGGACATAGGATACGCAGGAACATATACCTCAATTGGGGGTTGGAACTCTGCAGTAAAATTGGATAATAAATTGTGCCGCTGTAAAAAATAAGTACTTGGGATCTTATCTCTAAGAATGGTCATCACAGTTGTTATATTGCCCGAGTTGTATGCCTCTGTGTATACTTCATTAATGGAATGTTGTCCTCCTCTAGTACTTCTGGGGTCCAGTTGATACTCACCCCATTCGATGAAATCACCTTCCTTCTCAATATAGGCCTTGACATCGGCGCTGGATTTAGCTCCCTAAATATTTGGATGGAAGCGTGGTGATCTGGTAGGGGATGCAAGATCAAAGAATCGTTGATTTTTGCAGTTGAATTTCCCCTCAAATTGGATAAGCTTGTGGAGATAAGGGTTCCCATCTTCATGTTCTTCGCAACATATACGAATGTATTTTTTATTCGAAAGAGTTTGTAAAGCATGAATTTGGGAAAGTGCTTCTTCTTTGGTTAAAGAACATTGAGGATAGGTTAAGAAATAATCCTTGGCGTTCACCTGAAACCGACGAGGCGGAGGCATGTTTTTGACACAAATAACCTTGGGTACCAGATGAGTGCTACAGAGCGCTCAAAACTTAAATCCCCTTCGTCTGGTAGATGGTAGCTCTTATAAATAAGCCTTCTCTATAGAAGTATTGTAATAGTCTATCCCTATTTGGGCCATCCGTTTAATATTACCGGATGGCCCGCGTCGGTACCCACCCCCTTTTTGGCGCATCTGGACCGTTGGATTGGGGAGACAAGATCCGTAAAACACAGCGCCTCTTAGCAGTTCTGTGACGCTATTGGCTGATGAGTAAATGCATAGTGACGGGTACCAGAAATTTTCCGCTACAATTTGTTCGTCACTGTTTCTTTACTAGATGGTCCCACCAGTGGGAAAAGAATAGTATGTTAGGCGCAGCTATCCCATGTGCACCTTCCTTTTTTGGCGTATATGCACCTTCCACTTTTGTCCCCTCTGCACCTTCCTCTTTTGCCCCATTAGCACCTTCCATTTTTGTCCCACCATGTGCACCTTCCTCTTTTAGCTTATCTGCACCTTCCTCTTTCGGCTTATTTGGACACTATGGCGTGTTAGATAAGATTTGTAACGGATGGCCCAGTAACCATTGACACCAGCCCAGAAATGTTAGTGTGCCATGATGGTAGGGCAAAACCTATCCAAACACTGGATGACATTAGTGTTTCATTCTGGGCCGGCCATGCACATGGGACAACTGAGGAGTACACCTGGGTGGTATATCCTTTTATAACCTCAAAGAAATATTGTACGGACCATTATCAAAATAATTTAGAATTGATCTACGCTTGGTTGATTTAAGGCTAAAAAGTATGCTTAATTGACCCCTAAACATTGAAATATGCTGTCAAGGACCCAGCTTTTCACATATGTTCATCATTGAAATGCGGGGACATACCATGTGGCCAATACCATGTGGATGTTTCAAGTCATCACTTATTTGTCACTTATGCTCTTTCATAAGGTAAATTAGCTTATGTGGTACGAACCATTCTAGAAATAAATTCCTCCATAATCAAAAATTATTAATCAACCAAAAGTTACCGTTAGGTAGTTTCTAGATGTAGAAAATGCCTTATATATTTTCTTATTCCCAAAAATTTTCAATAAATCATAAATATTGAAAAATACTTAAATATCAAATTTTATAAAATTTGGATCACATTTGGGTATGTTTCAGTTAAAAACTTATCTAATAGCCTTATAACGACAAAATTATTACAACATAGTAAAAACTGTAAATTAGTAATAATTACTAATTCTAATTTTTTTCTATCATCAAGAATAATTTCAAATAATAAAATTATCCATAGAAAATTATTAACAGAGAAGTCGTATTAAATACGACAGAAAACAGTCAATTAGTAATTAACTAAACTTCAAAAACTTCAAACTATGACTTAAAAATATTTATTATGTCCTAAAACTTATTCCACCTTCAGTAAAAAAAATTCATAAAAATTGGGGTGTTACAACCCTCAAGTGGAGTAGCTCTACTTGTACTTGTTTGAAATTGTTTCTTAATTGAAACAATGTGTGTTGACACACGAAATTGTTGTGGGGTTCTAATGAGGTTGTAAAACCTTGTGGGAATCCAATACCCCCGAGACAAATAATTATTTCCGTTAAAGCAGATATGTCAGAGATGGATCAGAGGATTCAGATACCCTAAGATGTCGCAGGGACGGTAGTTGTTGTTGGTCAACAGACTGCTACGAGGGATCAATGTGATCTGTTAGGACAACAGGGAGAAGAGCAAGCTGCAGAGACCAAGGGATTGGTTGACCTTTGTCACCATGAACCTCTTAAGTCCTTCGTAAAATAAGAGATGAGATTTCGGGATTATCGTAGGAGACGCTTTTATTATTATTATTATCTTTATTGTTTAATATGATATTTGGCGTATTAGTGATCCTAGATATAGATCACGAAAATGATTGATGTTCGTAGTATTTTGATATGTATTATATTTGAAAAATCAAAAATATTTTATGATTTTGTGACGTTTGCCACTTTCTGTGTTTTCGCAGTAGTCTATTTTTTTTCACTGATGTGAATATATGTCATCGATTGTGTGATTTTTTATTATTGTGAGACATATTTTTTTCCCAATGAAAATATTATACGCAATTATTTTTTAGCAAGCATTGATTAAACGTCTTATGACAATTTAATTTATGCAAGATTCATTTGATTCAGTCAAATGGAAGCTAGAGTTGTTGGTAGGGATATAGTGGGGTTAGTGCGTGACGAGTTGTCTAACTAGCTTTGGATAGTGCCTACATTTTTACCAAACCCTATCCTGAATTTTTTTAGATCATGGAATATTTCCTTTAAAGGAGAGCCAAGTATAGTTGGATGACTCATTTTTCACCTTTTCTTTCTTACTTGGCTAACCACTTCCTCAAAAAAGGGTGCAGAAGAAAAATATTCCATTTGAGTCTTAGCATTAGTAAATGATGAGGACTTGGGCTAAGATTTTTGTGAGGATTTTTCTCTCCTATCTTTCGGATCTGATCGATCATTTCTTCAAAAAAAAGGGGTGATTTTGAGTGATTCTCTTACTACTTTGTCGGCCACGATTAAAAAGAAAAGTGGGGGGGGGCAATAGTTTGTTTTGTTGGGTATTGGTGTGAGTGGTGAAAAGTTTAGGTTCCCTTCTTCCTTTTCCCCTTCGATACATCGCGAGCCACTCCTGCTTGAGAAACCCCATTTTTCTTCCATCCTTCTTCTAGCCTAACTGTGTGGTAATGGGTTGTGTGTTAGAAACCTTAAGAAGCTTGGAGAGTTTTGAGAGTTGCATTTCCTTCCATTTCTCTCTTGAGAAGCTGCGAACATTAGGATGATTTTGGTAGAAGATTCCCTTTCATTTTCTTATTATTTGTTGATGTGGTTGTTGTTGTTAATATTAATAATTTTGAGAGTTTTGATGTTCTTCTTTTGTTGATTTAACACTGAGAGTACTTGGAAGCTCTAGGTGAGTATTTTAGTTCTTTTGCTTTCAATTTTTTTTTGTATTGTTGTTAATAATCTTGTTGAAGATAGTTTTGAGTTTTAGATGATTTTGTTAAATTAGGATTTAATAGTAAAAGTTTGGGAAGGTTTGCTTTCTGTTGTTGTAAAAGATAATTTCAAGGTTTCTAGTCAATCTTGGGTTCAAGAATGTTTTTGATCTTATTTGGTTGGAAAATGTTCTTGATCTTATTTTCTTTTGGAAAAACCAAGTTTTTCTGTGTAGGTATTGGCCATATGGTATGGGTTAGGGTTAGAGACTTGTATTACTTATCTCAATGAAGGTTGATCTTCACAGATAAACCCCTCAATTATATAGGGGTTTATCTGTGAAGATCGACCTTAGGGTTCAATTATATATGATCCTCACTTCTTTTCTTCTATTCCTCTTCGCTCTAGGTTACAATTTTGATTCCCAATAACATGGAATGCCTCTGATTCACAATCCCTAAAGCCGTGAGATCGAATCGTTCGGGGTAATATCTTTCCTTTTTTATTCTCGTTTCTTTTATTGTGCCTTTGTAGTTCTATAAGTTTGATGTTCCTGTCTAATTTACTAAACTTCCTTAAGATTTATTTGTATCAATAATTTACCTTAGGTTTGTTTGAAACTCTAGTTCTGCAAGTTGGTTTGTGCTGAATGTTATGATATTGATTCGATTGTAAATAAAATTTTTACTTAATATTGAAATATAAATCGTTAATATTACATTCCAATTCGTTTATTATTAATAAAAAATCATTAATACCAAGATGTGAAGGTCAGGTGTGGTGTAAGGGAGGCTGAACAGGGAGGTTGGCCATGCCTGAGGATTTTGTTGATGGACCGAATTTAAAACACTTGTATATCTGAGAAAACATAGGCCATTTTTGTATCAGTTTATTGAATCATGAATTAAATCTCTGGAGTTTTAATGTTTTAATTAGAAGTTTGACTATTTTCTTTGAGTGTTGAAGTTGCAATGATTATAGGTGTTCTATATTAAGGCTGAAATTATATATTGCCAATGTTCAAATTGTTAATTACAATTCTGATGCAACTAACCTTATTTGTTGTTGACACATCTCTGACTGGATTTGCATGAGTAGGTGACTTTATCTTGAGTTTTGAAGGAAAACAAATTAATCAACATTATATCGTCATTCGAGTTGTTAAAATTTTGTGTTATGTTTGCAATTCAAGTCTCTAATCAAAGCAAATCGACATTCATCTCTGTCACCTAATTTTGATCTCCCTCTTGGATACTACTATGACATAAGGTAATACAGGTTTAGAGAAACCATCAACTTTTTTTTTTTCCCTTTCAATATTGTTATAACGCATTATGATTGTTACTTCTTTGACATGTATAATTCAATTCTCTTTGCTTTATTAGCCTGTTGTATTGACATCATTTTTACCAATGTTTTGCATGCTTGGGCATCTCATAACTATTATTTACAATAACAGTTCAAACACATACTTCATGATTATTATTTACAACTACTTGCCGTGACCATTCTGACTGCATCTGCATTGATTCCTTCTATTGCTTCATTAAAATTATAAAATATTTTCAAGCCTCTGTTTTTCCTTGCTAAGAATTTTTTCTTGTAGGTCACTAGAAAAGTACTTATTTCTCTCTCTTTTTTGAAGTTATGTGATCCTGTTAGACACTTGCTCTTTTGATTGTGATTTTTTTTTTATTTGTGACTTGGACTAATTTGGGTGTTTATGTGCTGCAAAGTTGAAGCATAATCGAATGACCAGGCTTTAGTTTTATGTTTCTAGCTTCTTCCCATGCAATGGTCTGACTGGAGCCAAGGCAATGGTCTTGAGATAATCCCATGTAAGTTTATATTTTTACCACTTTTTGGCGGTTTGGACTAATGATCACTACTACACTTAGCGTCTTTAGCAACATTCAGTTGTTTACATTTATTAAAATGTTACTGAATGGTTTGCTGAGTGCGGTATTGCAACATTTTTTAAACAAAATCTTGCCCGGCAGTTATTTTTTTTTTTTTTTTTTCTCTCGAAGCCTACTAGTTATTTCTTTCTTTTACAAGTTTATTATTTTATTATGAATATTATGCTCGTTCAAAAATATACTTCTCTCACTATCGCTCTCCAACCTATATCTTCCATGTTTCTTCACAATTTTCAGAAAATTTCTTAATCGAACAGGTGAATTTCCATTTCTTTGATTTCATCTTTGATTTCCCCTTCACATTTGATTTCGTTTTCATTTCTTGTCATTATTATTTGAATAGGTTTGGTACTTCTCTTCTGTGTGCTGTGATTTTGTCATGTTTATTCTAATGAGACAAGGTTTACTTTGTAGTGTTACTTAAATTACTTAAATATCTTTAATTTTGATGTTTAAATAGATTCACTTTTGGGCAGGTGTTTTGCTTAAATAACTAAAATTGCTAGATGATTTTGAATAGTGTGCATTAATGATTAATCTCTAGCCCCTATGTTTGTGAACTATATAAAGCTGCTAAAATTATAGAGAGATGTCAAAGCCTAATGTTATAAGCTGAATAAGAATAATAAGTACTTAAGTGACCTATTTGACTTTTGTTGATTTAAACTTGTGACTAAATGACACATTACCATTCAAGAATAATTGAATGGCTTAGCGGCCTAAGATAATGACCCTAGCTAGAAGAGATTTCTCTTGCTATTATTACTTCCATTTATATATGACAGGATATGGTAATGCTTTTTCAAAACTGGCATATATTATGCCTAAGAGGTTAAATAATTCATCCTTGCTTTTTAATTTGCAGAAACATGCAGGGCACTAGTCTCCAAGAAACCATTCCAAAGGGCAAGCACGGTGGAAAGGTGAGGCATATTTAAGAAAGTGTTTTGTTTTGTTTAGTCCATGTGTGACCAAGTTTCTTAAATTTCTTATCAGTATTTTTTGATATTGAAATTTCTTATCAGTATTTGTCACAAAGTTAAAGATTTATGTAATCTTTGTTTTTAACTTGTTACTAAGACTTTAATGATTTTCTGTTGGCAAGTTTATTTATTAAACTAATACAGTTCATTTCTTGTATTCATTATCACTTTAACAATCTAGTTCATTATGAAATGGTTAACATATAGCAGTTTAGAGATGTTTAGTGGCATTAATGGGAAGTTGAAGATGATAAAGAGGGAACAACAAAATTAGAATATATTTTTATTGTTTTTTTATTGGAAAATGGAGTGAGGACCTAAATGACAATGTATATTTAGCCTTCAAGTCAGTCGGTTAGCATTTTCACCAGCATAGAGAGAGAGAGAGAGAGAGAGATGTGGAAGTTGACATTTAACCCAAGATTAATTACAAGAAGAAAGCTAAGCATGGAAATTCAGCTTCTGGTGCCGATGACTGATCTGATTACATTGACCAAGTATAATTACTAAAAACTAGGAACTGACCTTATAGGTAATTGATATTAAACCGTGTAGAAGTTTATAACTCTAGCTTCATGTATAGTTGATGCAATGATAGTGTGACACCAGTATAACAAAAAGTAATATTGCTTTGTTGAATATTTTCATAGGATGAATTTCTCAGTTAAGCACCATTTATCCATCTATTTTGGAACTGGAGGAAGTAACTTTAAGTCATTAACCCACCACAAAAGTTGGCAACTTGACAAATTTGTTGAAACTTAATTATCTTTTCTCTTCTATGCAGGGGTCCAGGGATCTTGATGTTGTTGCTATCATGGTGTCTGACCTTAAACACAATGTGGCAAATGATCCAGCTACATGAATGTGTTCCAGGAATGCGTTTTGATCGATAACTTGATGTTGTTAGCTTAATTTTTCTGTTTTCAATGGTTTAAGATCTTAGTGATGTTGGCATGTGTTCACCTTTAGAAGCTGTGCTTTTTCTGGATAATGGTAATAGGGGAGAAGAAACTAAATCAATTAGCATTTGCTAATAATTTAGTTAATTTGAGTCTTTAAAATTGTACAAGTTGTGTCTGGTTGCATTAATTTTGCATCCTATGCTGTGGTTCTGATTTATGATTTGTATTATGCATTTCTGGTTCTGGTTTGTATTTTTCTTGACAGAAAATTCATAGTGATGGAGGCATATTCATGTACAAAGACAATTTCATGAAGTGCATACCTCTTACAATTCTATGTTTTTGGTCTTAGCATCTTTTTGTATCTTGTAATGAAAACTTTTTAGATGTGACTTCATTGTTGTACTTAGCTTAACACTCTTGTGTGAGCTATGGGATCTCTCCTTGGCATGCTAGTTTTTTCCTTCTTGTTTTTGTGTATTAAGGATTTTCAATGTGTATATTTTAATACTAGCTATTTTATATAAAGAAGTATTATCTTATTTTGCACAATATGCGCGTTTGATATGTGATTCTAGTTTAAGCAAATGTGAGTTAGATTTTTGCATTTTCAGATTTCAGTTTTTTACATGTTACGAAAAGAGTAAATTAGCGACATTGTTTATGTTGCAAAATAACATTTTCCAAATGTTATAAAAAAGTAAGAAAAATGTTACCAAAAACATATTCTAGTCACATTTTTTTAAATGTTATAAAAGGGTGAAATTGTTGCCAAAAGCATATTCTGGTAACATTTTATGAATGTTAGGAAAGGGAAAAAAAATGTTACAAAAGGGATAAATTAGTAACATTTTTAACATGTTGCCTTTTATGTGTTAAAATGTTACTAAAACCTTTTAGCAACATAGGCTTTACACTACATTTGATAAAATGTCACTAAAACTATTTAGCAACATTTTTCCATAATTTAGTAACATTTTTCAAATTTTGCTAAAAATTATATATGGCATAGTGATTTTACTCCGCGTGCAGGAAATATCTTGCATTAATTTAACATCATTTAGTTGCATATCAACACCTAAATTAAGCTCATTTGCTTCTGTTTCCATGGATAAGTGGTTTTTTTTTCTTATTGATTTCGCACTCTCATGCCTGTCAGGATCAAATGATGGTAACAGACCAACATATTGGCTTGCTGCACCACCACCATCTGTCGTTTTCTCATCTACAGCGTAACTCCATTTCTTTTTAGATGTCTTTTAAGGTTGTTTTACACAAACCAAGGAAACCAATAAATTTTATTGCTTTTGATAAAATTATTAGTCTTTTTCCTATGACACCTTTGATTATTCATTACTCCATAGAACATATTTCTCTCTCTATAATAAATAGTTAAGGGTATAATTGACAAAGAAATAATTAATATAACCTTAAATTTTGAGAATGACAAGTAATTAGAAACAAAATTTCTCTAAAAAACCGATATGTCAAAAGGAACAGAGGGAGTATTTACTATAACAGGTAGACCACGCACTCATCATTAAGGGAGGGGTATTAATAAAACATTGACTCCACTAAAAATGGAAAATAGTAATCCTAGTACTGTTACGGACTAGTCATACATCAACAAACACAACTAAATCCACTGTCCGAATCAGTTTGTTATAGGCTTATAGCATATATGATTCATGTTTGGGGTGGTTGTATAGCGCACATCAATTGAGGATTGTATATGTTTTCGTTCCCCTAATATAACCCAATCAATGAAATCAAAATTTCCCAGTATTTTATCACCATTTTTCATCTCTTATTAGTTATTACCGAACATCTCTACTTTGATCATATAAATTTATAAGCTAACTTATTGACATTACCAAAAATACTCTAAATATCATGTTGGGCGATAATTTTTCCAATATGCATTTAAATGAGTGTGTGAGGGGCTAGATTGACACGCATTGAATAACATGCCCTCCTAAATATGTTTGACTTCGTTAAGAACTCATTTTTAAACATAATCGCCAAACTATATTATCTCGCCATCGGGGATTTTGGTGGAAACATTGATTTAACCAATTAGGTAAACCGTTTATTGTTTTTGACGGGTTAGATTGGGTTTTTAACACGTCAACTAGTTTCAGTTATGAGCATTTTACACGAGCTTTCCTCACTTTTTATAATTATCATATTGATGACAAGAGGACTGAATTAATGCAATGTGGAATCTTCTTTTTATGAAGTTTTAAAATTAATTATTATAATAAATTTTGAAATATTAGTATTGTTTTAACTGGTAGGCAACTGTCCTTGTGTCAACCAAGGCATCATTTGGTAATCAGAAGAACAGGAAGAAAGGAAACCTCTTTATATATATATATATATATGTATGTATGTATATAATTCACAAATCCCACAAAAAGGGGGAAAAATAGCAAATTACGAATTAAGCATTGAAGTTGATTTCACAACGATCATTTTTAGATTCCAAGTTTTTTAGAGGAAAAAATGTTTGAGATCTCCAACAAAAATGGAGAACAAAGTGTGTTGGCACTCACAGGCCACATCATGGAGGGAAAAAAGTGTAGGAAAAAAAAACAGAGAAGTGAGTAACTGAAAGACATACTTGTTGGATGTGAGTGGAATGGGGTTGGCGTGGTAAGAGACCTTCTGGAATGGGGCTGGCGTGCACGGTAAGCTTGTAGAAGGCTTTTGTGTGCTGCTACAAGTGCAAGACAATGCTCCAGGGATGTCATTTTCTTTTCATGGCCCAAGCGTAAATCACCACCTGCACAATTTATCTAGATTTAGATAATAGTTAGATAATATAACATAAAAAAAAATTAGATCAGTATTTTGATAGATAATAACTGAATAATAGTAAATAATAAGGCTTAAATATGAAATTGGTCCCTAAAAAATTCACGAAGTTTGTTTTTAGTCCCCCCAAAAAAAAATTGAAGGTTTTTAGTCCCTCAAATTTGAAAATATTTTTCCGTTAGTCCCTGTCACTGACGCCGTTGGCTTGGGAAATCACGTCATGGAAAGATGCAGAATAGTCTATCCCTATTTCGACATATCCCTTAGGCAGAGGAGAAATTAAAATCGTAAATCAATTACAGAAATAAGGACATCAAAATATTTCTTTGAAGAGCGTAAAAGAATAGTTGGGAAATATTTCTTTGATGAAGGACTTAGGGTTTTTTTGTTCCCCATTTTTCAGCCTTGGTTATATTAACAATATTCAATGCATAAAACTCATGAAATCTAAATTTTATATTTAAAATGATATTAAAATATGTTAGTAAACTTGTATTTGAAAAATAACTTTATTTTAGAATTTTAAGTTTACGTTATTTTTTAAGAATCATATTAATGAGTATTGGTTGGAATACTTAGATAATGAGTTCGAGCTATTATGTTGAAAGTTATATTAGTAAGACTAGTACTAGTCTTACTAATATAACTTTCAACCAATGTTTTAAATATCGGACCGAAGATCGAACCGGCGAGACCTCCGGGTCATGGTTCAATTGGTTCATCCGGTTGAACCGTCGGTTGAACCGGATGATAATTAAATAAATAAATAAATTTTACACTACAAGAAATATGTTCAGTACAATCACAAAATTGTACCATGCATATGTGATAATACAATTAATTAATGTCCCAACTAAGGGAGAGACCGAGAGACAGAGGGAGAAAGAGAGACAACGAGAGAGATAGAGAGAGAGAGAGCTCGAAATAGAGAGAGATGGAAGAAGAAGAAGAAGAAGGAGGTCTTGCCTCCATTGAAGCTTAAAGAAGGGGAAGATGGAAGAAGGAAGAAGAAGGAGCAAAGATGGAGACTTGAAATCAAAGAGGGAAATGGAGCTCAAGCCCTAGAAATTCGGGATTTATCCCCAATTTCATCAAAACCTTAAGGTAACATAGAATCCCTTAATTTAAACCTCTCTTAGGGTGTGCTAGGGTTAATTGTTTTAATTCCTGACTTTTAATATCTAATGAGTAGAAGTTAAGATCATTGAGTGGGTTTGGTTAAGGGTTGGATGGCTGCCCCCAACCCCCCACAAATATTTATGTGGTGTTTGCCCATTGTGAACTCCATAGAGCTCCAATAGGAATGAAGTGTTAATGATTATGTGAGTTTCTTAAATCTCAAGTTGGGGGAAACCATGAGTCCCCAGATAGAAATGACAGTGAGGTCATTTTCCTAAATAATGCATGCTTGTTGTGAATTGAGTTATAGATTCTGGTTTCTGATAAAATTGGAGTTGGGATTTGAAGTTGCCTGTTAGTGTTTCTTTCAAATTCTTGAATAATAGTTTCCTTATGTGTTTTCACTTGGATTAATGAAAGTTGTGAAATGAGTTTAATGATGTTTAAGTTTATGATTGTGATGATTGTACATGAGTTTGTATTGTCTTGATCATATGATTTCTCAAGGATGTATGATTTGGATTTTTGTTGTTCAAATACATGTTAAGCTTGTCTCCTTGACTTTGTTGTAATTTCTTGGAGTTAGTTTTGATAGCTAATGATGATGAGGATTGAAAATCCTAGTTTGCTAGATTACATTATTGTAAGCATGCATTGAAGTATAAGAGTAGTTATAGAAATCACTTAAAAGACACACAAGATTCCTCATAAGAGGAGAGATCGACATGGTTAGCCTCGTGGGACGCCATTTGGGGGGGGTTAATGACGTCTAACCACCATACTGTTAGTAATGTTGATTGGGGTCTAGGGATCAAAGCCTATGACAAAACCCAGTAACATAGATTCCCGGTTGAAAATCAAGTTAACCATCAAGGGAATAGCTAAGATGTGTTAAGCACAAAGTAAAGAAGAACTATATGTTCTTAGTTAAAGTTGCATTGCATTTTATGTTTCAATCATTTTGTTGGATGTAGCAGTTATGAGAAGTTGAACTATATGTTCTTATGCTAAATAGTTTGTCAAATTATGTTTATGTTTGTATGAGAAAAGTGTTATGGCTTACATGCCTTCATTATGTTTATCATAATAGTATGATTTGATGAGAGGAGTTTTCCATACATAGCACACCACGTATGGCTGAAAACAACGGTAATGTTTTAAGTTCCATTCTATGTTACTGAGTTTTATAAACTCACATATTTGGGGCGTTGTTTTCAGGTACAAGCATATCGAAGGAGTTAGAGTATGAAGATGTGCTCAATCTTGCCTTCGCAGCGAGACCTTTTTGAGTTAATACCGGATCACGAGTTGTCCTTAATGTATTAAGTTTTATGTTAAGTCGAGTGGTTTATTATGAGTCTTTTGTAATTAATTGAAAAGTGTATGTAATTTCTATAAGAGTCTTTGTATTTGTTAATTTGTTTTTAAGGCCTCTACGCCGTAGCGTATCCAAATAATTTTATTTAGCCAAAAGTATTGCCTTTCAAAAGGATTCACTTATTATTGTAATATGTGAAGTGAAAAATTTATTACGTTTAATATCAGATTTCTGTTAAGTTAGTAAGTAATGCTTTGATTAGAGTTAGGGCGTTACAATACGTGGTGGCCACCTGCAAAACACTCTAACGCTCGAGACGAGAGTGAGAGAGAGAGAGAGAGTGTTTAGGATGAGGCCTACATTGGTTGTTGATTATACCATATTTACACGTGGACTCCAGTCTTTGATCTTATGAACAAATCTTTAGAGTAGTGTGAAAACCTGAATGTGGCCACTTGCTAGATGCTTAAGCATGAGAAGAAAAATCATAATCTATAAGAGAAAATAATGTCTCGGCATTGAAGACATGGTCTTAACTAGTAAAATGAAGGCATACCTCAAGGTAGACTAAAGAAGCAACACCTCTACTCAGTCCACACGAGCGTCTAACGGAGCCGGGGTGCCAATGCTAGTTGGCCTCTCTAAGGTGCCTTAGCCTCCTCCTTCTCATCTTAGGGAAACTAGCCTCCACATGACCTAATAAGCTAGTGCTCTCCTTTCCCTTGAATAAGTGAATGACCTAAGCCTTATTGGGCCAAGCCCAATAACCTTGCCCATTTAATTAAATATTATTTAGTTAAATCCTTATGTTAATTAAATTAAATCTTATTTAATTCAATTAACATGTTGATTTAAACTAAATCATATTTAATATAATCAACTATTGACATAAATTAAATCCTATTTAATTTAGTTAATTACCAAGTTGCTCCAATAAATCACTCTATGTGTGTGACCCTTATAAGTTCCCACTAGATTGGCCATGATATTAAATATTATATTAATATTAAATAGTAAATATAATATTAAATGTCATAGACAGTGATTGGCATCTAGCAATACGTCACTGTCACCCAGCTTATGGAAATATCGGTGATACAATAAGAATCTTGTTGCAACCAAAATCACTGTGAAGTCAATGTCCCTTTGTCCATGTGTCTTGATTGAACACGAGGCATAAATGTGTCATCCTCGTTAAGTCCAATCATATGTTTCTCGATCTCCAAGTAAGCGTGTAATCACGAAATGAGCCCAATATCTCATATTGACCTATCTCGGCGTGGCCACGCATATTTTCACGTCCTACTCTATCAAGAGGCCAAAGACACTACTCATGTTATGCAAGTAGGATGAATCCTGTCTACATCACTCACACTCATCAACAAGATTTATTGTAGGTCCAATTACTACCTTTATGATCATCCTGTTACGGATGACATTTGATGGCATTAAAACCTACAACTCCTTATGTAGGAATCGTAGTGACTTCAAGTTGAAGGACTACTTCACTATGGTCGCCATGAGAAGAGCCTATGACACTTATATAACTATTATGAAGCATCCTCATAGTAGGTCAATCTAGTATAAATATTACTCCTAATATTTATACCAGTGTGCTGACTTGATATCACATATCCATAACCCGTGAGTTGTGGTCATCAATCTACTCACACAATAGTCTCTATGTATTATTGTCATCCTAGTTAACAATAATAATTCGATTACAGATAATTTAAGAATAGTGTTTTATAGTTCAATGGGGTTTCACGATCCAATCAAATTTGATGTTCCATAGAACGAACTGTCTATTCTAAGGACTTTATTATGCTATGCACTAATAACATAATAAATGATGCCTTTACATATATTAAATATATGATTAAAGTCATGATAATATTCTATACAAAATAGATTGGCCACTAGGGCTTACACCAACAATCTCCCGTTAGCAATAGTGCCAATTGAGCATTAGTTCAAAACTCATCGAACTATTGTGAGTATCAAGCTGCTATTGAGCAAGAGACTCCTTTAGCGGATTGTGTTGTGTTATCATTATGCATATCTTTACTTATCGAATGAGATGGTAGTAGCTAAGTTTATGTTCGGATCACTGGTGAGACCAAGTTTCCTTGACTTACACGATTATTCTGTCATCATCACAACGAGATCAATGGAGTTCGCATAGTTAGGAATTACACCAAGTTCAAAAGAACTTCTTGATCCAAAAGCCTTCTAATCACATTAAAGGCAGTATATACTCGGCCTCTGTAAGAGAAATAGACTTTGTCCCCGACCTAGAACTCTTCTAGTTCATAGTGCCACCATATAAGCAAAACACAAATCCAGACTGTGACCTGGAATTATTTTTATTGGTTTCGAAATAGCATCAGTGTAACTACTTACAATAATCTCTTCCGTACCATCATCTGTCAAGAATATATCCTTAGTCCTGCTTAGGTACTCAAAGGTATTCTTGATTGCGGTTCAGTGACCTTCATTGGATCAGATTGGTACATGTTTATCATGCTTAAAGCATACAAGACATCTTATCGAGTACATATCAATGCATACATGTACTTCGACTTTAGGCCAAGTAACATCAGCAATCTATCTCTATAGATCCTGATTCCTAACACTTAGGAAGTCTCGCCTAAGTCCTTCATCAAAGAAATATTTCCCAACTATTCTTTTACGCTCTTCAAAGAAATATTTTAATGTCCTTATTTCTGTAATTGATTTACGATTTTAATTTCTCCTCTGCCTAAGGGATATGTCGAAATAGGGATAGACTGTTCTGCATCTTTTCATGATGTCATTAACATCTATGCATAGGCTAAGAGTGTTCAATTTGAGCCAATACCACAGAAGCTTCATGAATTTTCGTATCTGTTATGTCTTATGGCCAGATGAGTCAGCTTTTATTTTCGCTACTATGTTACTCTGACATGTATAAACTTGATTATTATAATAAATAAAATGTTTTCTATATTGTGTGTTATTTCTGTCCTCTGGTTATTTATAATTAATTTAGGACGTCACATCCAGCATTATTTGTATAACACTTCGAAATAATATCTGAGTGAAAAATAAGTGCTATATGAATACTTTTTTGGCATAGTGGGGAAAAAAATTTGACTAATTGAAAATCCAACGTTAAATAAAGTATAAAGGCTCAAGTATAAATTGTTGTTATATTAGATTTTTATGATTTATTTTTATCTTACAAGAATGAGATACTTTTGCACAATCGGAGAACCTTCGCCGGCGACCACCGCGTCGAAAAATCGCACCACCGTGCCGAAAAGTTAATTTATTTGAAACCCTTGGTTTAATTTTGGAAGCTTTGAAAATTGTTGTACTATTGATATTGTTAAAAAAAATTAGTTTTTAGTACTCCTTGAGCTTGAATCAAGAAATGACTTAGAGGAGAGTTTAGGGGAAAAAAATTGTTACATAAAGTCTTGTTTTGATTCTTAGGATTTAGTAGTTGCTTTTGACATATTTGTTATTGAAGTTTTGTTGGAAGGAAATTAAATATTTTTCCCCTAATTTTTGTTATTGAAGCCGCGAGCTTCAAGGGAGGAAAGAAATTTTTGTGATTTAAAATTTGTTTCTTCCATAGTTTAGTTATTATTATAGTTTAGTAATTTTTAGAAAAATTATATTTGAGTTAAAGTTGTTTTTAGTGTTGTTTGAGTTGAATAAGACTATGAAACACTTAAAGTTTAAAGATATCTTTGTATTTCTTGAACAAGGTGGAGTCTTGAAAATATTAGTGTGAAAAATATTTTATTTTAGTATTGATTTTATGGTTTTGAGATTTGAAAAAAAGTGATTTTCTAGTACTTTTAAAATAGTATTTTTAACTTGATTTTAGTGTTTTTAAGTGTGAGTATTACTAAAAAGAATTTTTTGGGTTGTGTACCCTAGGGGTTTGTTTGCAAACCAGGACCTAGGGGTTATTTTCAAGTGATTTAGAGATTTTTCTGAGACTTATGGTTTTCTCTTAGGGTTGTTGAGGTCGTGAGTACATGCGTGTGAAAGTTCATGACGTGTCTTTGACATTAGCGTGGACGTGGAACTCCATTATGTAAGGGCACTTCACATTCCATACTTATATAGTATGATAGCATAAGGGCACTTCATATTCCATATTTATATAGTATGTTAGCGTAAGGGCTACTTCTAGACACACTAAGGATTTTATTTGTTTTCTGATCAAAGAAGTCTGAGAACCTCATGGTTCAAAGTGAGGGTTTTTATTACCCCTTTGATCTTTAAAGCTTTATATATGATTATTTAGTGGGTTTGTCTGTAAGAGGTTAGCGGACCACATTCAAGCTATTCAACCCTAATGATTATCCAAATCCTAACCACTAGACGTAAGGTATTTCCGCTAGGGTCTGATACTAGCAACAGTCATCTTCAACCTGCATCTTGCTAGTCCCACGCGCATGAGGATGAACTGTAGCAGATAAGTTGAGTCGTTTCAAGGTGTTGATGCGTTACGAGTCTATTGTGAAGGCTATTGATGAGATCCTTCATTTGGACCGGTACATAAAATTGCTGGGGGAAAATGCTATTAATGAGACGTTTCGTGATAATCAGTCTGAGAGAGAAGGGAATTACGGGAACATAAAAAATAATGCAATATTATTTTACATAGTTTGGGAGACAGAGGATGGGCAACGTTTGTATTGTAACCTCAATAGCAGGTGTTCGTACTACCATTAAATTAAAATACATTATGCTGTGAAAGCATTTGTTGATTAGACATGACAATATATTTCAGTATGTCATTTTTCTGTAAACGCATTGGTTTTGATAGAGAAAACCATATAAAATAGAAAGACAATTGTATAACAAACATTTAGTTTTGCTTTTTTTACATAAAAAGAAAGGAATAAAAGAAAGGCATACGTAGTAATTGTGTGGTAATTGATAATGAAAAACATGTATACTCAACTCTTACCACATGTTCATTATCATCACTTGACGAACATATTTATGAGATATGTACACCTAGATTGGAAGAAGAAGTTTTATCACTTGAGAACTTCTTCGGGACTTGATTGTCACTGGAGGATGGTTTATCACAAAATAAGAGTCTCTTTTCCTGGAACGTTTGGCCCGGTTCAATGCGATAGTCAATTGAGCGTGGTAGGCAATTTGTAGAAAGGGCCCTACATAAGGCACGTGTATGTTGTGTGTGTCCTACGTGCCAGAAATCAACCTGGGAGAGATTGAACAACTTTGATTTAATGTCAAATCTGGGTAGCCTAAAGAGGATTTCATCTGGGTGTTTTGATGTCGATTGCTTGAGGTATGCCTTCATTTTACATAAATGAACTTCAAGGTTGATATTGCTATCCTCCAGTTGGTACTTGCATACCCAGGGACATTGGACCTCGTTTATTGAAGTATGCGACATTCCGT
The DNA here is from genome assembly GCA_037113605.1 of Calophaca sinica. Lineage (NCBI taxonomy): Eukaryota > Viridiplantae > Streptophyta > Magnoliopsida > Fabales > Fabaceae > Calophaca > Calophaca sinica. Next base: position 93,710,104 of record CM073736.1, read on the forward strand.
AATAGTGTAAAACACACTTACAAGCAAGAGGGAATGTGAATTCAGCCTGTTTCTGTTCGTCCTTAGATCCTATCCTTGTGTCGTAAATGTAAACCCTTACGGTTCCAGTGCTATTAATTGGAACCTGTGGCATGTAATGAATTTCACAATGGTCGATCTTCACAGATAAACCCCTAAATTTGTGACCTAATTGATGCGCAAAATTGGGGAAAGTTATCTTTATCTGTTTCTCAGAACTGGACGCAATAACCTCTATCGTTTTGGATTTAAAATTTCCGTCATTTTCTGGGTTTATGTTTAGAGCCATGAACAGGATGCAGAGAGGTATAATGCTTGAAGGAATTAGATTGGGTGACAATGACGACAAAGTGTTTTGGCGTTGATTATAACAAGAATGGCTATTTCTGGGATAAAAGCCTTAGGTACCAGATGAGTGCTACAGAGCGCTCAAAACATGAACCCCCTTCATCTGGTAGATGGTAGCTCTTATAAATAAGCCTTCTCTGTAGAAGTATTGCAATAGTCTATCCCTACTTGGGCCATCCGTTTAATATTACTGGATGGCCCGCGCCGGTACCTACCCCCCTTTCGCGCATCTGGACGTTGGTTTGGGGAGACAAAATCCGTAAAACGCGATGCCTCATAACAGTTCTATGACGGTATTGGCTGATGAGTAATGCATAATGACGGGTACCAGAAGTTTTCCGCTACAGTTTTTTCGTCACCGTTTCTTTACTCTATGGTTCCACCAGTGGGAAAAGAATAGTATGTCAGGCGCAGCTGTACCATGTGCACCTTCCTTTTTTGCCCTATATGCATCTTCCACTTTTGTCCCCTGTGCACCTTCCTCTTTTGTCCCATCGGCACCTTCCTTTTTTGTCCCACCATGTGCACCTTCCTCTTTTGGCGTATTCGGACACTGTAGGTTGTAAACTTCGGCAGCAATTAATGATTGGTAGGTAAAAACTGTTGCTGCACATGGGTTTACTGTTGCTAGTATCAGACCATATTCTTGTTGATGGAACGTTTTTATTCTTATGAAATAGTTAGATTTGGATAAAAAAACCTTTTTTTTGCTTGCTGGACCGATTATATATTGGACTTCAGAAATTGGGTATTGTATTGTTGGATGGATATTCTTTTGGATAAATCATGTTTCATTATAGAGGAGCTTTTGGTAAACATGGTAGGGGTGTTAGTTATCTCTGGAGGAGAAATACATTTTTCAGGAAGAAAAATTATTACAGGTTTACGAAAAGGAAGACAAGTGGCTACACGAGTAGAAAAAACCCGAGGAATAATGTGAAGGGCATTGTGGATGAGACGCTAACCATTAAAAATGGTATTCCTGATAACTTTTTTTACAGCAATTATCTGACAATGCTAGGTTTAGGTCAGGGACCCGGATACAGGAATTTTAACAAGATACGTGTCGCTTCAATCAATATCAGTGGTTCTTTACGTATTGTTACTGAAGGCACGGAGACCCTACGTGTTGGAAGCCGTAGTGTAGGCACAGAGCCTATGCAGTCAGACATTCACCAGGAACAGGGGCATGATGAACATTTGGATAGGGTACAGCTTGGAGATGCCATTGTGGGTATGCTAGTTGTGCTGGACAGGATGCCTGCCAGTTCTAATAAGCCTACGTTTCATGACGTCTTTGGTGACGTCGTTGAGGACTACGACTCAAAGTTGGACCTACATGTTCAAGCAGATAAGTTGAGTCGCTTCAAGGTATTGATGCGTTACAAGTCTATTGTGAAGGCTATTAATGAGATCCTCCATTTAGACCGGTACATAAAATTACTGGGGAAAAACGTTATTAATTTGACGTTTCGTGATAATCAGTCGGAGAGAGAAGGGAATTACGGGAACATAAAAAATAATGCCATATTATTTTACATAGTTTGGGAGACACAGGATGGGCGACGTTTGTATTGTAACCTCAATAGCAGGTGTTCGTACTACCATTAAATTAAAATGCATTACGCTGTGGAAGCATTATTGATTATACATGACAATATATTTCAGTATGTCATTTTTTTGTAAACACATTGGTTTTGATAGAGAAAACCATAGAAAATAGAAAGACAGTTGGATAACAAACATTCAATTTTGTTTCTTTACAAAAAAAGAAAGTAATAAAAGAAAGGCATACGTAGTAATTGTGTTGTAATTGATAATGAAAAACATGTATACTCAACTCTTACCTCACTAATTGCCCGCACAGCGGAAGCTTCATAGTCGTTAATCAATGAACAAGACAAAAAGATATTAATATGACATTAAATATTTTTCCCAGATACAATTTGTGAGGCACTAGGTTTATCTATATTGCTAGTAGTGGGACCCACATGTTCATTATAATCACTTCACGAACATATTTTCGAGATATGTACACCTGGATTGGAAGAAGAAGTTTTATCACTTGAGAACTTCTTCGGGATTGTCGCTAGAGGATGGTTTATCACATAATGAGAGTCTCTTTTCCTGGAACATTTGGCCCGGTTCAATGTGATAGTCAATTGAGCGTGGTAGGTAATTTGTAGAAAGGGCCCTACGTAAGGCACGTGTATGTTGTGTGTGTCCTACATGCCAGAAATCAACCTGGGTGAGATTGAACAACTTTGATTTAATGTCAATTCTGGGTGGTGGATATAGGATTTCATCTGGGTGTTTTGACCTCGATAGCTTGAGGCATGCCTTCATTTTACAGAAATGAACTTCTTGGTTCATATTACTATCCTCCAGTTGGTACTTGCATACCCAGGGACACTGGGCCTCGTTTATTAAAGTGTGCGACGTTTCGTAATAGTGTAAGACACACATACAAGCTATAGGGAATGTGAATTCAGCCTAATTTTGTTCGTCCTTAGATCCTATCCTTGTGTCGTAAATGTAAACCCTTACGGTTCCAGTGCTATTAATTGGAACCTGTGGCATGTAATGAATTTCACAATAGTTGATCTTCACAGATAAACACCAAAATTTGTGACCTAATTGATGTGCAAAATTGGGGAAAGTTATCTTTATCTGTTTCTCAGAACTAGACGCAGTAACCTCTGTCGTTTTTGATTTATAATTTTTGCCAATTTCTGGGTTTACATTTAAAGCCATGAACAGGATGCAGAGAGGTATAATGCTTGAAGGAATTAGATTGGGTGACAATGACGACAAAGCGTTTTGGCGTTGATTATAACACGAATGGCTATTTCTGGGATAAAAGCCTTGGGTACCAGATGAGTGCTACAGAGCGCTCAAAACATAAACCCCCTTCATCTGGTAGATGGTAGCTCTTATAAATAAGCCTTCTCTGTAGAAGTATTGTAATAGTCTATCCCTATTTAGGCCATCCGTCTAATACTACCGGATGGCCAGCGTCGGTACCTACCCCCCTTTGGCGAGACTGGACCGTTGATTGGGGAGACAAGATCCGTAAAACACGGCACCGCTTAACAGTTCTGTGATGCTATTGGCTGATCGGCAAGTGCATGGTGATGGGTACCAGAAGTTTTCCGCTACAGTATGTTCGTCACTGTTTCTTTACTAGATGGTCCCACCAGTGGGAAAAGAGTAGTATGTCAGGCGCAACTGTCCCATGGGCACCTTCCTTTTTTGGCGTATATGCACCTTCCACTTTTGTCCCCTGTGCACCTTCCTCTTTTGTCCCATCGGCACCTTCCTTTTTTGTCCCACCATGTACACCTTCCTCTTTTGGCGTATCCAGACACTGTTGTTTGTAAACTTGGGCCATAATTAATGATGGGTAGGTAAAAAAACGTTGCTGCACATGGGTTTACTGTTGCTAGTATCAGACCTTATTCTTGTTGATGAGACGTTTTTATTCTTACAAAATAGTTAGATTTGGACAAAAACAACTTTTTTTTGTTTGTTGGACCGATTATATATTGGGCTTCGGAAATTAGGTATTGTTCAGTTGGATGGATATTCTTTTGGATAAATCACGTTTCGTTATAGAGGAGCCTTTGGTAAATATAGTAGGGGTGTTAGTTATCTTTGGAGGAGAAATACATTTTTCAGGAAGAAAAATTATTACAGGTTTACGAAAAGGAAGACAAGTGGCCACACGAGTAGAAACAACCGGAGGAATAATGTCAAGGGCATTGTGGATGAGACGCTGACCATTAAGAATGGTATTCCCGACAATTTTATTTACAGCGATTATCTGACAATGCCAGGTTTAGGTCAGGGACCCGGATGTAGGAATTCTAACAAGATACTTGTCGCATCAATCAATATCATTGGTTCTTTACGTATTGTTATTGAAGGCACAAAGGCCCCGCGTATTGGAAGACGTAGTGTAGGCACAGAGCCTATGTAGTCAGGCATTCGCCAAGAACAGGGGCATGATGAACATCTGGATAGGGTACAACATGGAGATGCCATTGTGGGTATACTAGTTGTGCTGGACAGTACGCTTGCCGGTTCTATTAAGCCTACGTTTCATGACGTCTTTGGTGACGTCGTCGGGGACTACGGTTCAAAGTTGGACCTACATGTTCGAGCAGATAAGTTGAGTCGCTTCAAGGAATTGATGTGTTACAAGTCTATTGTGAAGGCTATTGATGAGAACCTCTATTTGGACCAGTACAAAAAATTGCTGGGGAAAAACGTTATTAATGTGACGTTTCGTGATAATCAATCAAAGAGAGAGGGGAATTAGGGGAACATAAAAAATAATGCCATATTATTTTACATAGTTTGGGAGACACGGGATGGGCGATGTTTGTATTGTAACCTCAATAGCAGGAGTTCGTACTACCATTAAATTAAAATACATTATGTTGTGACAGCAATAATGATTAGACATGACAATATATTTCAGTATGTCATTTTTCTATAAATACATTGGTTTTGATAGAGAAAACCATATAAAATAGAAAGATTCAGTTTTGTTTCTTTACGTAAAAAGAAAGTAATAAAAGACAGGCATACGTAGTAATTGTGTTGTAATTGATAATGAAAAACATGTATACTCAACTCTTACCTCATTAATTGCCCGCACAGCAGAAGCTTCATAGTCGTTAATGAATGAACAAGAAAAAAGATATTAATATGACATTAAATATTTTTCCCAGGTACAATTTGTGAGGCACTAGGTTTATCTATATTGCTAGTAGTGGGACCCACATGTTCATTAGTATCACTAGACGAACATTTTTTCGAGATATGTACACCTGGATTGGAAGAAGAAGTTGTATCACTTGAGAACTTCTTCAGGACTTGATTGTCGCTGGAGGATGGTTTATCACATAATGAGAGTCTCTTTTTCAGGAACATTTGGCCCTGTTCAATGTGATAGTCAATTAAGCGCGGTAGGCAATTTGTAGAAAGGGCCCTAGATAAGGCACGATGTTGTGTGTGTCCTACGTGCCAGAAATCAATCTGGGAGAGATTGAACAACTTTGATTTAATGTCAATTCTGGGTGGTCTAAAGAGGATTTCATCTGGGTGTTTTGATGTCGATAGCTTGGGGTATGCCTTCATTTTACAGAAATGAACTTCTGGGTTGATATTGCTATCCTTCAGTTGGTACTTGCATAACCAGGGGTATTGGGCCTCGTTTATTGAAGTGTGCGACGTTCCGTAATAGTGTAAGACACACTTACAAGCTATAGGGAATGCGAATTCAGCCTGTTTCAGTTCATCCTTAGATCCTATCCTTGTGTCGTAAATGTACACCCTTACGGTTCCAGTGCCATTAATTGGAACCTGTGGCTTGTAATGAATTTCACAATGGTCGATCTTCACAGATAAACTCCTAAATTTATGACCTAATTGATGCGCAAGATTGGGGAAAGTTATCTTTATCTGTTTCTCAGAACTGGATGCAGTAACCTCGGTCGTTTTGGATTAATAATTTCCATCAATTTCTGGGTTTACGTTTAGAGCCATGAACAGGATGCAGAGAGGAATAATGCTTCAAGGAATTAAATTAGATTGGGTGATAATGACGACGACGGGTTTTGGCATTGATTGTAACACCAATGGCTATTTCTGGGATAAAAGCCTTGGGTACCAGATGAGTGCTACAGAGCGCTCAAAACTTAAACCCCCTTCATCTAGTAGATGGTATAAATAAGCCTTCTCTATAGAAGTATTGTAATAGTCTATCCCTATTTGGGCCATCCGTTAAATATTATCGGATGGCCCGCGCCGGTACCATCCCCCTTTTTGGCGCATCTGGACCGTTGGATTGGGGAGACAAGATCCGAAAAACGCAGTGCCTCTTAATAGTTCTGTGACGCTATTGGCTGATAAGTAAGTGCATAGTGACGGGTGCCAGAAGATTTCCGCTATAGTTTGTTCGTCACTGTTTCTTTACTAGATGGTCCCACCAGTAGGAAAAGAATAGTACGTCAAGCCCAGTTGTCCTATGTGCACCTTCCCTTTTCAGCGTATATGCACCTTCCACTTTTGGCCCCTGTGCACCTTTCTCTTTTGTCCCATCGGCACCTTCCTTTTTTGTCCCACCATGTGCACCTTCCTCTTTTGGCGTATCCGGACACTGTTGGTTGTAAACTTGGGCCGCAATTAATGATGGGTAGGTAAAAATTGTTGCTGCACATGGGTTTACTGTTGCTGGTATCGGACCTTATTCTTGTTGATGGGACGTTTTTATTCTTACGAAATTGTTAGATTTGGACCAAAACAACTTTTTTTTGTTTGCTGGATCGATTATATATTGAGCTTCGAAAATTGAGTATTGTACAGTTGGATGGATATTCTTTTGGATAAATCATGTTTCGTTATAGAGGAGCCATTGGTAAATATAGTAGCGGTGTTAGTTATTTGTGGAGGAGAAATACATTTTTTTCGGAAGAAAAATTATTACAGGTTTACGAAAAGGAAGACAAGTGGCTATGCGAGTAGAAACAGCCAGAGGAATAATGTGAAGGGCATTGTGGATGAGACGCTAACCATTAAAAATGGTATTCCTGACAATTTTATTTACAGCGATTACCTGACAATGCCAGGTTTAGGTCAGGGACCCGGATGCAGGAATTCTAAAAGATATGTGTCGCTTCAATTAATATCAATTGTTCTTTATGTATTGATACTGAAGGCACGGAGGCCCCGCGTACTGGAAGCCGTAGTGTAGGCAGAGAGCCTATGCAGTCGGACATTCACCAGGAACAGGGGCATGATGAACATTTGGATAGGGTACAGCTTCGAGATGCCATTGTGGGTATGCCAGTTGTGCTGGACTGTACGCCTGCCAATTCTATTAAGCCAACGTTTCATGACGTCTTTGGTGACGTCGTTGGGGACTATGGCTCAAAGTTGGACCTACATGTTCGAGCAGATAAGTTGAGTCGCTTCAAGGTGTTGATACGTTACAAGTCTATTGTGAAGGCTATTGATGAGATCCTCCATTTGGACTGCTACATATAATTACTGGGGAAAAACGGTATCAATGTGACGTTTCGTGATAATCATTTTGAGAGAGAAGGGAATTACGGGAACATAAAAAATAATGCCATATTATTTTACGTAGCTTGGGAGACAGAGGATGGGCGACGTTTGTATTGTAACCTCAATAGCCGGTTTTTGTACTACCATTAAATTAAAATTCCTTATGCTGTGAAAGCATTGTTGATTTGACATGACAATATATTTCAGTATGTCATTTTTCTGTAAACACATTGGTTTTGATAGAGAAAACCATATAAAATAGAAAGACAACTGGATAACAAACATTCAGTTTTGTTTCTTTTACATAAAAAGAAAGGAATAAAAGAAAGGCATGCGTAGTAATTGTGTCGTAATTGATAATGAAAAACATGTATACTCAACTCTTACCTCATTAATTTCCCGTGCAGCGGAAGCTTCATAGTCGTGAATCAATGAACAAGAAAAAAGATATTAATATCACATTAAATCTTTTTCCCAGGTACAATTTATGAGGCACTAGGTTTATCTATATTGCTAGTAGTGGGACCTAGATATTCATTAGTATCACTTGACGAACATATTTCGGAGATATGTACACCTGGATTGGAAGAAGAAGTTTTATCACTTGAGAACTTCTTCAGGACTTGATTGTCGCTGGAGGATGGTTTATCACATAATGAGAGTCTCTTTTCCAGGAACGTTTGGCCCGGTACAATGCGATAATCAATTGAGCGTAGTAGGCAAATTGTAGAAAGGGCCCTACATAAGCCACGTGTATGTTGTGTGTGTCCTACTGCCAAAAATCAACCAGGGAGAGATTGAACAACTTTGATTTAATGTCAATTCTGGGTGGTCTAAAGAGGATTTCATCTGGGGGTTTTGATGTCGATAGCTTGAGGTATGCCTTCATTTTACAGAAATGAACTTCTGGATTGATATTGCTATCCTCCAGTTGGTGCTTGCATACCCAGGGACATTGGGCCTCGTTTATTGAAGTGTGCGACATTCCGTAATAGTGTAAGACATACTTACAAGCTATAGGGAATGTGAATTCAGCCTGTTTCTGTTCGTCCTTAGATCCTATCCTTGTGTCATAAATGTAAACCCTTACGGTTCCAGTGCCATTAATTGGAACCGGTGGCATGCTACGAATTTCACAATGGACGATCTTCACAGATAAACACCTAAATTTATGACCTAATTAATGCGCAAAATTGGGAAAGTTATCTTTATCTGTTTCTCAGAACTCGATGCACTAAACTCTGTCGTTTTGGATTTATAATTTTCATCAATTTCAAGGTTTGCGTTTGGAGACATGAACAGGATGCAGAGAGGTATAACGCTTGAAGGAATTAGATTGGGTGACAATGACGACGAAGGGTTTTGGCATTGATTGTAATACGAATGGCTATTTCTGGGATAAAAGCCTTGGGTACCAGATGAGGGCTACAGAGCACTCAAAACTTAAACCCCCTTCATCAGGTAGATGGTAGCTCTTATAAATAAGCCTTCTCGATAGAATTATTGTAATATTACCGGATGGCCCGCGTCGGTACCCTCGCCCCTTTTGGCGCATCTGGACCGTTGGATTGGGGAGGCAAGATCTGTAAAACACGGCGCCTCTTAACAGTTCTGTGACGCTATTGGCTGATGAGTAAGTGCATAGTGACGAGTTCCAGATGTTTTCCACTACAGTTTGTTCGTCACTGTTTCTTTACTAGATGGTCCCACCAATGGGAAAAGAATAGTATGTCAGGCGCAGTTGTCCCATGTGCACCTTCCTTTTGCGGCGTATATGCAGCTTCCACTTTTGTCCCCTGTGTACCTTCCTCTTTTGTCCCATCGGCACCTTCCTTTGTTGCCCCACCATGTGCACCTTCCTCTTTTGGTGTATCCGGACAATGTTGGTTGTAAACTTGGGCCATAATTAATGATGGGTAGGTAAAAACTGTTGCTGTACATGGGTTTACTGTTGCTAGTTTCAGAACTTATTCTTGTTGATGGGACGTTTTTATTCTTACGAAATAGTTAGATTTGGACAAAAACAACTTTTTTTTGTTTGCTGGACCGAATATATATTGAGCTTCGGAAATTGGGTATTGTACAGTTGGATGGATATTCTTTTGGATAAATTAAGTTTCGTTATAGAAGATCCTTTGGTAAATATAGTAGGGGTGTAAGTTATCTGTGGAGGAGAAATACATTTTTTTCGGATGAAAAATTATTACAGGTTTATGAAAAGGAAGACAAGTGGCTACGCGAGTAGAAACAACCAGAGGAATAATGTGAAGGGCATTGTGGATGAGACGCTGACCATTAAAAATTGTATTCCTGACAATTTTATTTACAGCAATTATTTGACAATGCCAGTTTAGGTCAGGGACCCGGATGCAGGAATTCTAACAAGATACGTGTCGCTTCAATTAATATCAATGGTTTTTTACGTATTGATACCGAAGGCATGGAGACCCCGCGTACTAGAAGCCGTGGTGTAGGCACAGAGCCTATGCAGTCAGACAATCACCAGGAACAGGGGCATGATGAACATTTGGATAGGGTACAGCTTGGAGATGCCATTGTGGGTATGCCAGTTGTACTGGACAGTACGCCTGCAGATTCTATTAAGCCAACGTTTCATGATGTCTTTGATGACGTCGTTGGGGACTATGGCTCAAAGTTGGACCTACATGTTCGAGCAGATAAGCTGAGTCGCTTCAAGGTGTTGATGCGTTACAAGTCTATTGAGAAGGCTATTGATGAGATCCTCCATTTGGACCGGTACATAAAATTGCTGGGGAAAAACGCTATTAACATGACGTTTCGTGATAATCAGTCTGAGAGAGAAGGGAATTATGGGACCATAAAAAATAATGCTATATTATTTTACATAGTTTGGGAGACAGAGGATGGGCGACGTTTGTATTGTAACCTCAATAGCAGGTGTTCGTACTACCATTAAATTAAAATACATTATGCTGTGAAAGCATTGTTGATTTGACATGACAATATATTTCAGTATGTCATTTTTCTGTAAATACATTGGTCTTGATAGAAAAAACCTTATGAAATAGAAAATCAATTGGATAACAAACATTCAGTTTTGTTTCTTTTACGTAAAAAGAAAGGAATAAAAGAAAGGAATACGTAGTAATTGTGTTGTAATTGATAATGAGAAACATGTATACTCAACTCTTACCTCATTAATTGCCCGTGCAGCGGAAGCTTCATTGTCGTGAATCAATGAACAAGAAAAAAGATATTAATATGACATTAAATCTTTTTCCCAGATACAATTTGTGAGGCACTTGGTTTATCTTTATTGCTAGTAGTGGGACCCACATGTTCATTACTATCACATGACGAACATATTTCCGAGATATGTACACCTGGATTAGAAGAAGAAGTTTTATCACTTGAGAACTTCTTCAAGACTTGATTGTCGCTGGAGGATGGTTTATCGCATAATGAGAGTCTCTTTTCCTGGAACGTTTGGCTCGGTTCAATGCAATAGTCAATTGAGCGTTGTAGGCAATTTGTAGAAAGGGCCCTACATAAGGCACGTGTATGTTGTGTGTGTCCTAAGTACCCGAAATCAACCTGGGAGAGATTGAACAACTTTGATTTAATGTCAATTCTGGGTGGTCCAGAGAGGGTTTCATCTGGGTGTTTTGATGTCGATAGAATGAGGTATGCCTTCATTTTACAGAAATGAACTTCTGGGTTGATATTGCTATCCTCCAGTTGATACTTGCATACCCAGGGACATTGGGCCTCGTTTATTGAAGTGTACGATGTAACACCTGAGGACGAGATCGACCTCGTATCAGGACGTCGTATCGAGACCTCGTGTCGAGATCCCGTGCCAAGATCGCGTGCCAAGGTCATATGTCGAGCTGATGAGGTCGCGTACCGAGCTGAGGAGGTCGCATGTCGAACTGAGGAGGCCGCGTGCACGAACTCGTGTTAGAGCCTTGTGCGCTTGCACAAGCACCCTGATCGACCTCGTGTCGAGACTTACAAACGTTATTTAGCGTTGATGTTTATATTGTCTGTAATATTTATATTATCGGTTGCAGTTCTTGTTGCTGTGTTTTAGATCTGTAACCTATAGATTAGAGGGTAATCATGAGAGAGAAGAGATTAAATGGGTAGAATGATTGATGGGATTAGCATCTCATAACAGTAGTTACACGTCAATTAATTGTGTTTTGTTTTAAAAAGAAAAATATCCTTTAAAGGGTTTCTTGACCAGCTGTATCTTCGATCAGCCCCTCACAACTCTCACTTTCTCTTTCTTCTTCCTTCTTCTCTGAGTTCCTCTTCCTCTCCAAACCTCCATCGAAGAACCTTGAGTTCCATTGAGCTTCTGCACAAACCTTCTTCATCAATCTTGTTCCTCATCATCTTCTCGACATATATCACCACCTCGACCATCATCTGAGGTATGGAAAAACAGATTTTCTCTTCCTTCATGCTACTGTTAGCGCCACTTCTTCTCTCCATTTTAGCTAGTTTTTATGCTTCCAAATCATGCTATATTGGTAGGTTTTCTTCTTCATGATATTACCTACCTTTCTAACCAATTATTTGAGCTTGTAAAACTAATTTCTTTCTCTGTTTTCTGCAATAAGCAGTGCCCAAAACCCTCCCTATTTGGTTTGTTTTGATTTCTTATTTTTAGTTTGTTGTACGTTGCTTCTTGTTGATGTTTGTTGTTGACTTATTTGTTATAGGATCAGATAACCTTTTTCATGAACTTTTGATCGAAAACCCTAACTTTGTGTTAGAGGAAAAATGGTTTTGTCTGGTGATGTATGAAAGAAGTTTTTAATAAAATTTTAGAGAAAAGGAGTTATTTTGTAACGTTTGAATTCTGGTTGTATTTGTTTAAGTTCTTGAGTTTTAAATGTTTACTTGGGTTGTGGTTAAGATTGGGATAACGAGAGCTAAGTGCTATTAGAACCCATAGATCGAACTAAGTTGTACTCGTATTAGGCAGTGTGATTTTTGAGATCATGCTGCAAGGAGATCAGGGTGTACGAGAACACGAAACCGAGGTCGACTGAGAGCCGTACGTGTCGAGATCGAGTAAGAGAAGTCGTTGTCAAGCTCGTTTGAAGACAGCCGTGTCGAGGTCGTTGTCGAGCTCGTTTGAAGACAGCTGTGTTGAGGTCGTTGTCGAGCAGCGTAGCTTGGAGTTCGGTAAGGGCACTTCTAGACATTCTAGGATTTTTATTGTTATGTTACTACGTATGGATTCCTTGATTTGTGTCGAGCATGTAATGTTGGGATATGATTGGGTTTTTGCATGTATTTAATATGTGATTGAATATATGTTGTGAATTATGTATTGACTGTTGAATTGCGTTTCTTCATGTCGAGCTTGCTCTTTTTATTTGACATGCGGTTGAATATCTTGTGTATAACTCTTTGAATATCGTATGCTTAATTGTTCATCGAGTGAGCGAGCTAGGCGAGTCGTTATGACGTTTTGAGCCGTGACCCGGATAACTAAGGGTGCTAGGTCCCCTTTGTTTATGGGAGATTTACTAGACGCCGCCACGCTATGGGACCCGAGTTGATCGCCCTAGGGAGAGCGAAGATCCCAAGGCTTCTACTGGACTTTCCAAAGATACGGTACGCAGCGTGTGCATTCCGGAAAATTGTCGAGTCGAGAGAAATGGATAGCGAGTTGAGTCGAGTTTAGAGTGAGATGGTTGAGTCACGTTTGGTGAATGTTATACTTTCTTTGTTTACTTATTTCTTTATGCCGTGTTTATCTTGAATTGTTGAGAAGTTGACCTTTCCCGTGGTGCCTTCAATCCATGATGGTCACCCAGGCAGGTCGAGGGCGCAGGAACTCGACCAGATGATGGCGAGGAGGAGCTCGACGAGGATCGCATGGCGACCTCTACTTGTCGTCATTTGCTTTGTCTATGTTTTTGTGTATAGTGGTTGTGACCAGTTTGGGCTAGATGTTATTTTGAGCACAGGGTAGACTGGTGGTCTTACTTTTGGAGCAGCCCCCTGCGTGGGTGTCTGCCGGAAGTAACCCCAGGGTATGATTGCTCTCTTGAAGTCGTCATACCTTAGGTGTATTTTCTTTATACATTATTACTCTGTATTTTATATACATCATCATTTCGAGTGGTATATATGTATATTATGCATGTATGTTTTATTAGAATTTATGTCCTGTGTCTTAGTTGCACCATGTTTTCGAAAAGTTGTAATTACTCTGATGTGCACGAGCTGGTCTTAGAAATAAAAAAAAATATATAGACCGTACTTTTCTAAAGGGCACAAGAGTATCGTTTTAAAACACATAGCATACAGGGTAACTAGAGCTCGGTGTGTTGAGCTCGGTAACTCGAGCTCGGTATGTCTGGAGCTCGGTAGCGGTCCGGAAACGGGTCGTTACATACGACGTTCCGTAATAGTGTAGGACACAATTACAAGCTATAGGGAATGTGAATTCAGCCTGTTTCTGTTCGTCCTTAGATCCTATCCTTGTGTCGTAAATGTAAACCCTTACGGTTCTAGTGCCATTAATTGGAACCTATGGCATGTAATGAATTTCACAATGGTCGATCTTCACAGATAAACACCTAAATTTGTGACCTAATTATTGCGTAAAATTGGGGAAAGTTATCTTTATCTGTTTTTCAGAACTGGACGCAGTAACCTCTGTCGTTTTGGATTTATAATTTCTGTCAATTTCTGGATTTACATTTAGTGCCATGAATAGGATGCAGTGAAGTATAATGCTTGAAAGTATTAGATTGGGTGACCATGACGACGAAGGGTTTTGGCGTTGATTGTAACACGAATGGCTATTTCCGGGATATAAGCCTTGGGTACCAGCTGAGCGCTACAGAGCGCCCAAAATGTAAACCCCCTTCATCTGGTAGAAGGTAGCTCTTATAAATAAGCCTTCTCTATAGAAGTATTGTAATAGTCTATCCCTATTTGGGCCATCTGTTTAATATTACCGGATGGACCGCGCCGGTACCCACCCCCCTTTTCGCGCATCTGGACCGTTGGATTGGGGAGACATCCGTAAAACGCGGTGCCTCTTAACAGTTCTGTGACGCAGTTGGCTGATGAGTAAGTGCATAGTGACGGGTACCAGAAGTTTTCAGCTACCCTTTGTTCGTCACTGTTTCTTTACTAGATGGTCCCACCAAAGGGAAAAGAATAGTACGTCAGGCGCAGCTGTCCCATGTGCACCTTCCCTTTTTGGCATATATGCAACTTCCACTTTTGTCCCCTGTGCACGTTCCTCTTTTATCTCATCGGCACCTTCCTTTTTTGTCTCACCATGTGCACCTCCCTCTTTTGGCGTATCCGGACACTATTGGTTGTAAACTTGGGCCGCAATTAATGATGGGTAGATAAAAACTATTGCTGCACATGGGTTTACTGTTGCTAGTATCAGACCATATTTTTGTTGATGGGACGGTTTTATTCTTACGAAATAGTTAGATTTGGACAAAAACAATTTTTTTTTGTTTGCTGGACCAATTACATATTGGGCTTCGGAATTTTGGTATTGTACAGTTGGATGGATATTCTTTTGGATAAATCATGTTTCGTTATAGAGGAGCCTTTTGTAAATATAGTAGGGGTGTTAGTTATCGGTGGAGGAGAAATACATTTTTCAGGAACAAAAATTATTACAGGTTTACGAAAAGGTAGACCAGGGGCTACGCGAGTAAAAACAACCGGAGGAATAATGTGAAAGGCATTGTGGATGAGACGCTGACCATTAAAAATGGTATTCCTGACAATTTTATTTACAGCGATTATCTAAAAATGCCAGGTTTAGGTCAGGGACCCGAATGCAGGAATTCTAACAAGATACGTGTCGCTTCAATCAATATCAATGGTTCTTTACTTATTATTACTGAAGGCACGGAGACCCCACCTATTGGAAGCCATAGTGTAGGCACATAGCCTATGCAGTCAGACAGTCACCAGGATCAGGGGCATGATGAACATTTGGATAGGGTACAGCTTGGAGATGCCATTGTTGGTATGCTAGTTGCGCTGGACAGGACGCCTGCCAATTCTATTAAGCCAACGTTTCATGACATCTTTGGTGACGTCGTTGGAGACTATGACTCAAAGTTGGACCTACATGTTCTGGCAGATAAGTTGAGTCGCTTCAAGGTGTTGATGCGTTACAAGTCTATTGTGAAGGCTATTGATGAGATCCTCCATTTGGACCGCTACATAAAATTAATGGGGAAAAACTTTATTAATGTGACGTTTCGTGATAATCATTCTGAGTGAGAAGGGAACTACGGGAACATAAAAAATAACGCCGTATTATTTTACATAGTTTGGGAGACAGGGGATGGGTGACGTTTGTATTGTAACCTCAATTGCAGGTGTTCGTACTACCATTAAATTAAAATACATTATGATGTGAAAGCATTGTTGATTAGACATGATAATATAATTCTGTATGTCATTTTTCTGTAAACGCATTGGTTTTGATAGAGAAAACCGTATAAAATAGAAAGACAATTGGATAACAAACATTCAGTTTTGTTCCTTTTACATAAAAAGAAAGGAAGAAATGAAAGGCATACGCAGTAATTATGTTGTAATTGATAATGAAAAACATGTATACTCAACTCTTACCTCGTTAATTGCCCGTGCAGCGGAAGCTTCATAGTCGTCAATCAATGAACAAGAAAAAAGTTATTAATATGACATTATATCTTTTTCCCAGATACAATTTGTGAGGCACTAGGTTTATCTTAGTAGTGGGACCCACATGTTCATTACTATCACTTGACGAACATATTTCCGAGATATGTACACCTGGTTTGGAAGAAGAAGTTTTATCACTTGAGAACTTCTTCAGGACTTGATTATCGCTGGGGGATGGTTTATCAAATAATGAGAGTCTCTTTTCCTAGAACGTTTGGCCCGGTTCGATGCGATAGTCAATTGAGCGTGGTGGGCAATTTGTAGAAAGGGCCCTACATAAGGCACGTGTATGTTGTGTGTGTCCTACGGGCCAGAAATCAACCCGGGAGAGATTGAATAGCTTTGATTTAATATCAATTCTGGGTGGTCTAAAGAGGATTTCGTCTGGGTGTTTTGATGCCGATAGCTTGAGGTATGCCTTCATTATACAGAAGGGTTTTGGCGTTGATTATAACACGAATGGCTATTTCTGGGATAAAAGCCTTGGGTACCAAATGAGTGCTATAGAGCACTCAAAACTTAACCCCCCTTCATCTGGTAGATGGTAGCTCTTATAAATAAGCTTTCTCTAACGAAGTATTGTAATAGTCTATCCCTATTTGGGTCATCCGTTTAATATTACCGGATGGCCCGCGCTGGTACCCATCATCTTTTTGGCACATCTGGACCGTTGGATTGGGGAGACAAGATCCGTAAAACGCGACGCCTCTTAACAGTTTTGTGATGCTATTGGATGATGAGTAAGTGCTTAGGGACGGGTACCAGAAGTTTTCCGCTACAGTATGTTCGTCATTGTTTCTTTACTAGATGGTCCCACCAGAGGGAAAAGAATAGTATGTCAGCCGCGACTGTCCCATGTGCACCTTCCTTTTTTGGCGTATATGCACCTTCCACTTTTGTCCCCTGTGCACCTTCCTCTTTTGTCCCATCGACACCTTCCTTTTTTGTCCCACCATGTGCACCTTCCTCTTTTGGCGTATTCGGACACTGTTGGTTGTAAACTTGGGCCGCAATTAATGATGGGTAGGTAAAAACTGTTCCTGCACATGGGTTTACTGTTGCTAGTATCAGACCTTATTCTTGTTGATGGTTTTATTCTTACGAAATAGTTAGATTTAGACAAAAATAACTTTTTTTTGTTTGCAGGACCGATTTTATATTGGGCTTCGGAAATTGGGTATTGTACAGTTGGAATGATATTATTTTGGATAAATCATTTTTCGTTATAGAGGAGCCTTTGGTAAATATAGTAGGGGTGTTAGTTATCTATGGAGGAGAAATACATTTTTCAGGAAGAAAAATTATCACAGGTTTACGAAAAGGAATACAAGTGGCTACGCGAGTAGAAGCAACCGGAGGAATAATGTGAAGGGCATTGTGGATGAGACGTGACCATTAAAAATGGTATTCCCGACAATTTTATTTACATCGATTATCTAACAATGCCAGGTTTAGGTCAAGGACCCGGATGCAGGAATTCTAACAAGATACGTGTCGCTTCAATCAATATCAATGGTCCTTTACGTATTGTTACTGAAGGCACGGAGACCCCGCTTATTGGAAGCCGTAGTGTAGGCGTAGAGCCTATGCAGTTAGACATTCACCAGGAACAGGGGCATGATGTACACTTGGATAAGGTACAGCTTCGAGATGCCATTGTGGGTATGCTAGTTGTGCTGTACAGGACGCCTGCCGATTCCATTAAGCCTACGTTTCATGGCGTCTTTGGTGACGTTGTTGGGGTCTATGGCTCCAAGTTGGACCTACATGTTCGAGTAGATAAGTTGAGTAGCTTCAAGATGTTGATGCGTTACAAGTCTATTGTGAAGGGTATTGATGAGATCCTCCATTTGGACAGGTACATCAAATTGCTGGGGAAAAACGTTATTAATGTGACATTTCGTGATAATCAGTCTGAGAGAGAAGGGATTTACGGGAACATAAAAAATAATGCCATATTATTTTACATAGTTTGGGAGACAGAGGATGGGTGGCGTTTATATTGTAACCTCAATAGCAGGTGTTCGTACTACCATTAAATTAAAATACATTATGCTGTGAAAGCATTGTTGGTTAGACATGACAATATTGGTTTTGATAGAGAAAACCATATAAAATAGAAAGACAATTGGATAACAAACATTCAGTTTTGTTTCTTTACATTAAAAGAAAGTAATAAAAGAAATGCTCACGTAGTAATTGTGTTGTAATTGATAATGAAAAACATGTATACTCAACTCTTACCTCAATAATTGCCCGTGCAGCGAAAGCTTCATAGTCGTTAATTAATGAACATGAAAAAAGATATTATTATGACATTAAATCTTTTTCCCAGTTACAATTTGTGAGGCACTAGGTTTATCTATATTGCTAGTTATGGGACCCACATGTTCATTAGTATCGCTTGACGAACATATTTTCGAGATATGTACACCTGGATTGGAAGAAGAAGTTTTATCACTTGAGAACTTCTTCAGGACTTGATTGTCGCTGGAGGATGGTTTATCACAAAATGAGAGTCTCTTTTCCTGGAACGTTTGGCTCGGTTCAATGCGATTGTCAATTGAGCGTGGTAGGGAATTTGTAGAAAGGGCCCTAAATAAGGCATGTGTAAGTTGTGTGTGTCCTACGTGCAAGAAATCAACCTGGGAGAGATTGAACAACTTTGATTTGTTGTCAATTATGGGTGGCCTAAATAGGATTTCATCTGGATGTTTTGATGTCGATAGCTTGAGGTATGCCTTCATTTTAGGGTAATGAACTTCTGGGTTGATATTGCTATCCTCCAGTTGGTACTTGCATACCCAGGGACATTGGGCCTCGTTTATTGAAGTGTACGACGTTCCGTAATAGTGTAAGACACGATAACAAGCTATAGGGAATGTGAATTCAGCCTGTTTCTATTCGTCTTTACATCCTATCCTTGTGTCGTAAATGTAAACCCTTACGGTTACAGTGCTATTAATTGGAACCTGTGGCATGTAATGAATTTCACAATGGTTGATCTTCACAGATAAACCCCTAAATTTGTGACCTAATTGATGCGCAAAATTGGGGAAAGTTATCTTTATCTGTTTCTCAGAACTGGACACAGTAACCTCTATCGTTTTGGATTTATAATTTCCGTCAATTTATGGGTTTACGATTAGAGCCATGAACAAGATGCGGAGAGGTATGATGCTTGAAGGAATTAGATTTGGCAACAATGACGACGAAGGGTTTTGGCGGTAATTATAACACGAATGGCTATTTCTGGGATAAAAGCCTTTTGTGCCAGATGAGTGCTACAGAGCGCTCAAAACATAAACCCCCTTTATCTGGTAGATGGTAGCTCTTATAAGTAAGCCTTCTCTATGGGAGTATTGTAATAGTCTATCCCTATTTGGGCCATCTGTTTAATATTACCGGATGGCCCGCGCCGCTACCCATCCCCTTTTGGCGCATCTGGACCGTTAGATTGGGGAGACAAGATCCTTATAACGCGGCACCTCCTAACAGTTCTGTGACGCTATTGGCTGATGAGTAAGTGCCTACTCACGGGTTCCAATAGTTTTCCGCTACAGTTTGTTCGTCACTATTTCTTTACTAGATGGTCCAACCTGTGGGAAAAGAATAGTATGTCAGGCGTAACTGTCCCATGTGCACCTTCCTTTTTTGGCGTATATGCACCTTCCACTTTTGTCCCATCTGCACCTTCCTTTTTTGTCACACCATGTGCTCCTTCCTCTTTTGGCGTATCCGGATACTGTTGGTTGTAAACTTGGGCCGCAATTAATGATGGGTAGGTAAAAACTGTTGCTGCACATGGGTTTATTGTTGCTTGTATCAGACCTTATTCTTGTTGATGGGATGTTTTTATTCTTACGAAATAGTTAGAATCGGACAAAAACAACTTTTTTTTGTTTGCTGGACCAATTATATATTGGGTTTCGGAAATTGGGTATTGCACAGCTGGATGGATATTCTTTTGGATAAATCATGTTTTGTTATAGAGGAGCCTTTGGTAAATATATTAAGGGTGTTAGTTATCTGTGGAGGAGAAATACATTTTTCAGGAAGAAAAATTATTACAGGTTTACGAAAAGGAAGAAAAGTGGCTACGCGAGTAGAAACAACCGGAGGAATAATGTGAAGGGCATTGTGGATGAGACGCTAGCCATTAAAAATGGTATTCTTGACAATTTTATTTACAGCGATCATCTAACAATGCCAGGTTTAGGTCATGGACCCGAATGCAGGCATTCTAACCAGATACATGTCCCTTCAATCAATATCAATGGTTCTTTACGTATTGTTACAGAAGTCACGGAGACCCCGCTTATTGGAAGCCGTAGTGTAGGCATAGAGCCTATGCAGTCAGAGATTCACCAGGAACAGAGGCATGATGAACATTTGGATAGGGTACAACTCAGATATGCCATTCTGGGCATGCTAGTTATGCTGGACAGGACGGCTGTCGATTCTATTAAGCCTACGTTTCATGACGTCTTTGGTGACATCTTTGGGGACTATGGCTCAAAGTTGGAACTACATGTTCGAGCAGATAAGTTGAGTTGCTTCAAGGTGTTGATGCGTTACAAGTCTACTGTGAAGGCTATTGATGAGATCCTCCATTTGGACCGGTACATAAAATTGCTGGGGAAAAACGTTATTAATGTGACGTTTCATGATAATCAGTCTGAGAGAGAAGGGAATTACGGGAACATAAAAAATAATGCCATATTATTTTACATGGTTTGGGATACAGAGGATGGGCGACGTTTGTATTGTAACCTCAATAGGAGGTGTTCATACTACCATTAAATTAAAATACATTTAGCTGTGAAAGCATTGTTGATTAGACATGACAATATATTTCAGTATGTCATTTTTCTGTAAATGCAATGGTTTTGATAGAGAAAATGATACAAAATAGAAAGACAATTGGATAACAAACATCCAGTTTTGTTTCTTTTACGTAAAAAGAAAGGAATAAAAGAAAGGCATACGTAGTAATCGGGTTGTAATTGATGATGAAAAACATGTATACTCAACTATTACCTCATTAACTGCCCGCGCAGCGGAAGCTTCATAGTCGTTAATCAATGAACAAGAAAAAAGATATTAATATGACATTAAATCTTTCTCCTAGACACAATTTGTGAGGCACTAGGTTTATCTATATTGCTAGTAGTGGGACCCACACATTCATTAGTATCACTTGACGAACATATTTCTGAGATATGTACACCTGGAATGGAAGAAGAAGTTTTATCACTTGAGAACTTCTTCAGGACTCGATTGTCACTGGAGGATGGTTTATCACCTAATGAGAGTCTCTTTTCCTGGAACGTTTGGCCCGATTCAATGCGATAGTTAATTGAGCGTGGTAGACAATTTGTAGAAAGGGCCCTACATAAGGCTCGTGTATGTTGTGTGTGTCCTACGTGCCAAAAATCAGCCTGGGAGAGATTGAACAACTTTGATTTAATGTCAATTCTGGGTGGTCTAAAGAGGATTTCATCAGGGTGTTTTGATGTCGATAGCTTGAGGTATGCCTTCATTTTTCAGAAATGAAGTTCTGGATTGATATTGCTGTCATCCAGTTGGTACTTGCATACCCAGGGACATTGGGCCTCGTTTATTGAAGTGTACGACATTACGTAATAGTGTAGGACACACTTACAAGTTATAGGGAATGTGAATTCAGCCTGTTTCTGTTCGTCCTTAGATCCTATCCTTGTGTCGTAAATGTAAACCCTTATGGTTCCAGTGCTATTAATTGGAACCTGTGGCATGTAATGAATTTCCCAATGGTCGATCTTCACAGATAAACCCCTAAATTTGTGACCTAATTGATGCGCAAAATTGGGAAAGTTATCTTTATCTGTTTCTCAGAACTGGATGCAGTAACCTCTATCGTTTTGGATTTATAATTTTCGTGAATTTTTGGGTTTACGTTTAGAGCCATGAACAGGATGCAGAGAGGTATAATGCTTGAAGGAATTAGATTGGGCGACAATGACGACGAAGGGTTTTGGCGTTGATTATAACCAGATGAGTGCTACAGAGCGCTCAAAACTTAAACCCCCTTCATCTGGTAGATGGCAGCTCTTATAAATAAGCCTTCTCTATAGAAGTATTGTAATAGTCTATCCCTATTTGGGCCATCCGTTTAATATTACCAGATGACCCGGGCCGGTACCCACCCCCCTTTTGGCGCTTCTGGACCGTTGGATTGGGGAGACAAGATCCGTAAAACACGATGCCTCTTAACAGTTCTGTGACACTATTGGCTGATGAGTAAGTGCATTGTGACGGGTACCAGAAGTTTTCCGCTACAGTTTGTTCGTCACTGTTTCTTTACTAGATGGTCCCACCAGTGGGAAAAGAATAGTACGTCAGACGCAACTGTCCCATGTGCACCTTCCTTTTTTGCCATATATGCACTTTCCACTTTTGTCTCCTGTGCACCTTCCTTTTTTGTCCCATCGGCACCTTCCTTTTTTGTCCCACCATGTGCACCTTCCTCTTTTGGCGTATCTAGACAATGTTGGTTGTAAACTTGAGCCGCAATTATTGATGGGTAGGTAAAAACTGTTGCTGCACATGGGTTTACTGTTGCTAGTATCAGACCTTATTCTTGTTGATGGGTTTTTATTCTTACGAAATAGTTAGATTTGGACAAAAACAATTTTTTTTTGCTGGACCGATTATATATTGGGCTTCGAAAATTGGGTATTATATAGTTGGATGGATATTCTTTTGGATAAATCATGTTTCGTTATAGAAGAGCTTTTGGTTAATATAGTAGGGGTGTTAGTTATCTGTGGAGGAGAAATACATTTTTCAGGAAGAAAAATTATTACAGGTTTACGAAAAGGAAGACAATTGGCTGCGCGAGTAGAAACAACCGAAGGAATAATGTGAAGGGCATTGTGGATGAGACGCTGACCATTAAAAATGGTATTCCTGACAATTTTATTTACAGCGATTATCTGACAATGCCAGGTTTAGGTCAGGGACCCGGATGCAGGAATTCTAACAAGATACGTGTCGCTTCAATCAATATTAATGGTTCTTTACGTATTGTTACTGAACGCACGGAGACCCCGCATATTGGAAGCCGTAGTGTAATTCATTACCAAGGGTGTTTATCTTTTAATTCAGCTAAGTAATGTTAGGTTTCAAGAGAACAGAATCAATTCTATATAAATCACATGAAAAACAAGTCATGTGGCCAAAACACCCACGTGCTCAATTGTATGCTGTACTCAAATGACCTACCCTCTTAGAAGTCCTGTTATGTTTTGCAGTGACTCTGTATCCCTGCAAAGTGTCATTGACTTCTTCTTGAGCATGACATTTTTGAAGAGGTGGTAGGCTTCACCTCTGAAGTTTTAATTTTCCATGTCTGGATAGTTTGTCCAAGACATAAAGCATAGTCGGGGGGAAATCCATAATAATTTGTTGACCAAATGTAGAATTCCAAAAATCGATGGTTGGCTCTGAAATGGAGGGATATGGGTGATCAAGAGTTTTTTCAAATAGAGGTTCATGAAGTCTGAGTAAAGCTGAACCAAAGTTTATTGGAGGTTGACTTCTTCTTAAGGAACTAAGAATTTCAGACCACAGAAGTTGGAGTTCATCCTTTGTTCTTTCATCCTGCGTTCCCATATTTGATAGCCATTGAAGTAGTGCACAAGAAACAATCTGCAATCAAGTATACGGAAAATCACGTACGGAAAACCAGGTAGTGGGTCTGTTACCATCTTTGTCCTCAATAAATTCATATACCTGAGAAATGCCATGTGAATATGGTCAGGACAGAAGCAATTTAAATAAACGATTCCCTTGGTTTTGTAAATAATTGACATACCCATGACAGCTATGAGAGTAGGTTAGCTAATACCAAATGTCGGGTTAAAATCAAAATGATATTCATATTGACCAAGTAAAGCAGCAAAATACATATCAGGAAGTCCATTGCTTGCCTACGTTGTGATCATAATCTCAACATTCTAATAACCTATCCCCAGAAGATAGAATAGACACCAATAATATATAAAAATTAAATATAAAAAGGAAAAGAAGTGTATTGACATGCCAATGAAATTGCTTTCTACATCTCCAACTTAATGCAGGACGAGAACAATTTCAATGTCATCTTATCAGGCTATTGAAAAAGTAGATACATGTTGAAGAGGAACTTCTACCATTCAACTTTACCTCACACAAAAATATGAAAAAGATACTCACAAAGTCAGAGAAAGAAAGACAGAGAGATCAGGTATGAAACAAACAACTAGAAAGGCATATCCTATCTTTACAATACAAGTTTGAACTTACTTGGAAGCAAATTTTAAGCAATTCTTTATACTGCTGAGTTTCTGGCTACCACATTCAGATTTACTTTTGTCTGTTTCTGAAACTAATTTCGAAGTCTGAATTTGTTCAAGAATGCATATCAAGAAATTGCCAGATAGATGAAGGACACCAAGATCTATATCATTGCATGTTAACTTAAAATCAGTGACACTCTCAAACATGCCAGCATTTTCATCAAGGCACCTATTTATCAATTGGCAAAGATCCCCTGAGAAATTGGTGGATGTTGAACATCCAAATCCTGAAGCACTAACGGCCAGATTGTTTGGTGAGAAAACGAGACGAGAGAGAACTTCAAGAGAGAAAAAGAAGAGAAATTAGAATAGTTGCCTGATTGGTTTGGTGAGAAAACAAGAAGAGAGAAAATAAAACAGTGGGTCCCGTGTTTTCAATTTCCTCGCTGATGTGCGAAGAAAACGCGGAGAAATTGGACGCTTGCCTATGTTACCCTCCTTGTCCTCCGCACAGAACTTGGCCTCTGCTTGTTTCTTCTTCATCTTCTTGTTCTTCGACCCATTCTTCCATCACCGACGGAACCCACCTCTTCTCACCTCTGTGATAGGTTTTGATGAAAATTGCATACAGTTACAGCGCAATATTATTCCCAGGGAGCATAAAGCTTTGTCCTTTTTCAGAAGTTGGGGAGTGAACGCGAGGTTGCCGATGAAAGAATTTCACCATTTTCTGAGAAAGTGTAGAAGTTTTTAGATATTGGGGTTCTTGAGTTGTTTCTTATTTTTTAGGTAAAAGAGGGAACAAAAAACAGGGAACAAAGAAAATTTGGGCTTTTTTTAAAAACTTGTCCACGGTTACAAATTTGTGGCTAACCATATCTAATCACCGGTTCTTTTGTAGTGTGTTTTCTATTTCTTCCAAATTCTGCAACTATGGTTTCTGAATCTGGGAAACGAAGAGAGAGAAGACAGAGAGAGAAAGAGAGAGAGAGAGTGGTGGGTGGAATTGTAAATTGTAAAACTAGTTTTGTCTGAATCGATGTGAGTAGTTTTTTAAAAACTTGTCCATGGTTACAAATTTGTGGCTAAGTAACCATAGCTAATCACCGGTTCTTTTGTAGTGTGTTTTCTATTTCTTTCAAATTCGACAACTATGGTTTTTGAATCTGGGAAACGAAGAGAGAGAAGATAGAGAGAGAAAGTGGGGAGAGAGAGAGAGAGAATGGTGGGTGGAATTGTAAATTGCAAAACTAGTTTTGTCTGAACCGATGCGAGTAATTTTGGAAGTGGTAGAGGTAAGTGGGAAAGGGTATTTTTGTCTATTTGCAAAATATTACTCATTCTCTCCTCTCATTTTCTACCCAAACCAATCAAGAGAGAGAAAACTTTATATTTCTCTCTCTTCTTTTTCTCATATTTTTCTCTTATTCCAATCAATACCCCAAATCTACCCAATTTCTCACATTTTTCCCTCTTTTCATACTCTCTCTTCACAATTTCTCTCGTGAACCAATCACAATCTAAGAGATCCATAGAGTGATTTCCATGTTTGAATAACAAGCTCAAGCCTAGAGGCACTAGCATTTGACAAGGTTAATCTCGAACCTTCAGAATGTGCCACGACTGGGTAAATTAAAAGATGGCATAAGGAAGAATATCCAATGCTGTCAGACAAGGATTCCTTGAGTGACTTCCAGTCTGCATCATGTACACAGTAATTCAGACCTTGGGCCACTGCTATCCATATGTTTAAGTAAATTGGTTCAAAATGTTTGTACAAGAAGCCAACCCAAGTGAGGAGATTTTCCAAGGGATCACCTGAGGAAAATATAAATTTAAAATATTCACGTATCCCTTGTGAGATGCAGTCTGATTGATGCGACTTTAATGGTAACTGAACCATCATATGGAAGTAAAGCGCTGTCAAGTAAACCAATGGAGAAACCTTATCCATATAAGAAATACAGTTGACCGTCAGAAACTTCAGGTGTTTGTTATGATCAACAGATTGCATGTCATTAATGTACTTTAAGTCTAAAGAAAACTTGTACAGAAGAGATCCCAAGATAGAAGGACCTAACTCCTTTGTGATAGCATCTATAAACTGAATGGAAGTATAATACACGCCATAATTTTCACTGCCATCTGAGTACAAATCTTCACATACTTTTTTCATGAATGTTAGTATTGAGTTCAAGCACCGTATAATACCATCATAATTGGTAGATGGACTTTCCATGTCCAGTTTGACTCCTTTCAGAATATATATATATATATATATATAAATAACTTTAAGGCAGCATCATAAACATGACTTCTATGATCACAAGTGGCCGTTGTCCCTGATGCCTGATGAATGAGAACAAAAATGATACTCAGATAAAAGTCCAATCGACTGATATCCCATGGCAGCCATCCAATTGGGTGTTGCTTCCAAGAGCATTTGCCAGATAAAGAAAGTCCAATTTCAATGCAGATGGCATCCCTACACTTCTCTGAGATACTATCACTGAGCAGATCAAGGCCCAGGTTCCATAACCCGATGGTCTTGCTATCAGGTCCATTCTGAAATATTGCTTTAAGGATAGGCTCTAAAACCATTTTTATCAATGATCGTTCACTGACAGAGGTATCAAGCTTATGTAGCAAATAACACCACGTGTTTAAGCAGGATGAATGAACTGATATATCTCATTTGCTAGACATGATGCCAATCAGTGGAGTCATTATAAGCTTCATGCTTTTGTAAAACCCATTTGCTTGATCGTCACAATTGCTTTTCTGGAGAGAATTATCCTTAGCTGGTTTATTTTTCTCTGGAACCAATTTTGGATGGTGAACAAGAGCATCAATAAGACCTTCCCAGGCAACCTGCACATAGGACGCTTGAAAAGTCACATGACCATAAATCAATAAACAACCCTAACAACTTGTGAGTGATCTATTCATTGGTCTTCAAATTTTAATCAAATTTTGTTAAGCCACTTTGCGACATGTCACTTATAATATGAATAGCTTGCATCCCACATATAACTCATCGCTATGAATCATGGACGAAATAATGCAGTAACTCAAATATGGTACCTGTGTAGCAATTTCAACTTGAGGGTCGGGATCTGTAAATGTACGCTCAGGGATTTTCAGCATATCATTAACTAAATGCCTATTCTTCAAAGCATGGGACCCAAGCATTCGAATAAACCACCCCCATGCTTGAATAGCTTGAATCACTTAGCTTTATCACTTGAGAACATGGTTAGGGTTACAATATCATATATAATTGTGGGACCCTAAAGTGAAAATGGTTGGCCACATGGTATGGGTTAGGGCTTGGGACTTGTACCACTTATCTTGACTTGGTTGGCCACGTGGTTAGGGTTAGGGCTCGGGACTTGTAACACTTATCTTGACTTGGTTGGCCACATGGTAAGGGTTACGGTTTGGGACTTCTAACACCTAGCTTGACTTAGTTGGCAACAATGTTTGGGTTAAGGTATAGGACTTATAGCACTGAGCTTGACTTAGTTGGTCACATGGTTAGGATTAGGGACTTGTATTTCTTAGCTTGAATTGTCGGGCGACACGGTTAGGGTTAGGGTTAGGGTTAGGGATTGGTATTACTTAGGTTGTCTTTGTTGGCCACGTGGTTAGGGTTAGGGTTTGGGACTTGTATCACTTAGCTTGACTAGCATCACTTAGCTTGACTTGGTGGGGCCACACGGCTACGGTTAGGGTTAGGGTTAGGAATTGGTATTACTCAATTTGACTTGGTTGGCCACATGGTAAGGGGTTAAGGTTTGAGACTTATAACACCTATCTTGACTTAGTTGGCCACAAGGTTTGGGTTTGGGTATAGTACTTATAGCACTGAGCTTAACTTGGTTGGCCACATTATTAGGGTTAGATTTAGGGTTAGGGTTAGGGACTAGTATTACTTAATTTGACTTGGTTTGCAATTAAATTCTTGCAAGTTATTTATAGCACCTTATTTGCAAAAGATTTTCAAAAGCACTATCCACACACAATTCAACCCCCTCTTGTATTTGGAGTCACTTGGCAACAAGTGATATTAAAGCTAGACTCTTGTTTAAAGGACTTAACCGTCTCAAGAGAATGACTTCAAACAACAATGAGGGAAGCTCCATGAACAGATCCCCATTTTTCAATGGTGAGGGGTATGGTTATTGGAAGGATAGAATGCAATTTTTTCTTGAGGATGTTGACCTCGATATTTGGGATGCTGTGAAAAACGGTCTATTTGTCCCCACTCACTCAGTTAATGATAAAGTGGTGGACAAGTCAAGATCACTTTGGACCGAAGATGAAAAGAGAAAGGTCCAACACAATTTGAAAGCTAGGAACACCATCACTTCAGCTTTAAGCTACGATGAGTTCTATAGGGTCTCAAACTGCAAGACTGCCAAAGAAATGTGAGACACCCTTCAATTGACCCATGAAGGTACTACCGAGGTCAAAAGGGCTCGAATGAACACATTAACCCATGAGTATGAGCTATTTAGGATGAAACCGGGTGAAAACATACAAGATATGCAAAAACGGTTCATCCATATAATAAACCATCTCAGAGCTCTTGGGAAGGTCTTCAACAATGAAGATTTAATTAATAAAGTTCTTAGATGTTTAAATAGAAACTGGCAACCCAAGGCTACCGCTATATCTGAATCTAGATATTTATCTACTATGTCTTTGGCAACCTTATTTGGTAAATTGCAGGAACATGAACTTGAATTAAATCGACTCATTGTGAGTGAGGAAAGTGAAAAGAAAAATAAGGGAATTGCTCTCAAAGCAAGAGTCAATGAAAAAGGAGACTCTGACGAATATGATAGTCTTGATGAGGATGAGGATGAGGAAGACATGAGGTCGATGGTTCGAAGATTCAAAAGGTTCATGAGGCAAAAGGGAAAAACAAGCAAGTTACAAAATTGTCAAAAGAAAAGTGAGGAAGGAACCTTCAATCCAATTTGCTATAAATGTGGTAAAAAGGGTCACATAAAACCTGACTATCCTCAAAGTCACAAGAAAAATGAAAGATTGGATAAAAGATCACAAAAGGATCCAAGAGAAATAAGAGCTTACATTGTCTGGGATGACAATGACATGGACTCGTCTGATGAATCAAAAAATGAGGAGGCCAACTTATGTCTCATGGCAAATCACGAGATAGATGAGGTAAATGCTCTTGAACACGAATCTCTTTTAACTTATGATGAGTTACTCATTACTTGTGAAGAATTTAATAATGAAACGATTAGGCTTCAAAAAATTGTTTCTTCTTCTAAGAAAACCATCTCTTTTCTTGAATCAAAAATTCTTACTTTAAACCAAGAGATAGAAGTTCTTAAAGAAAAAGAAGTTGTTGTGACTGAAGTTCCATTTGTACTTTTTGCGAAAACCAAAAGAACAAAGTTTTCAAGTGTGATGAATGCACCATTTTGAAAAACAAGATTGAAGACTTGCAAAACACCCTTGCCAAATTTACCATGGGAAGGGATAACTTAAATATTCTTTTGGGAAAACAAAAGGCACTTTTGGAAAAGCCGGTTTGGGTTATGATTCAAAAACGCATGAAAAATCTTTCAAACTTGTCAATCACAACAACACTTCAAGCAGTCCTTTCATTAAGTGTTTTTATTGTGGTAGAAAAGGCCACATTGCCTCTATTTACAACAATAGAAAGAACAAGAATGTGACTAGCAAAATGATATGGATTCCAAAGGGCACTTTGCCCAAGACCGACTGATTCAGACCCAACATGGTTTGTATACCAAAAGTTAAAACTTGATTGTGTATTACAGGTGTGCTTGAAAGCCAAGAGCTTAATGTGGTATCTTGATAATGGTTGTTCAAAGCATATGATAGAAGACAAAAGTCACATTAACTGTAAACGATTTTACGTTCAATATCAGCGAAGATAAGGAAACAACTGATGACGAGAATGAGTCGGATGAGGACTAGTAACCCTCATCCTAGTGCTTTATTTTGCTATCTCTTTTACTGAATATTTTGTTGACCATGGATTTCTGATGCTTCATTGAACCCATGATACTCTATTTTGATTATTTTTCGCCACATCTAGTTATACTTATATGCATATGTTTTACATGTATTTTTCTTTATCTTTCCCGCTTTTTGATGTTGCCAAAAGGGGGAGCGTTATATGATACAGGGGGTGAATTATATTATGTATATTGTGAGGGGGAGTTTTATCTAAAATACCGCTTAAACTCTGATATCTTTTATTGAAAAATCATGCTTATATCTCATTATTATTTCATGATTATACTTTACTAAATTCCCTCGTTGGGATGTTTGTCATCATCAAAAAGGGGGAGTCTGTGAATACATGCCTTGATAGGATTGTTTTGATGATTGATAAAAGGGAGTTATGCAAATAGTTAACTGTGCAAAAAGTGGAAAAGTATAATAAGACGCATACCAAGGATTGGAGGACTTCAACTCTTTAAGTTTTGGGTACTTACTTATTTCTTATGACTATTTGTAAGTAGTAATAAAAAGCTCTCAATTAAAATAAAATCACACATTCACATTGTTTTATCCAAAATTACTTTTATGACATTTTTCTTAAATTATTTTAGTCATCAAATATTTTGAAAAATATTTTGAACAGTGTCCAAAAATACCTATATTTTATCTTGGAAAAATCTCTTATTTTTTGTATTTATTTTGAATAAAAACTGAATGCTTATAATCGTTTATGACACTCACTATAATTATTTGTGTCAAACACATCATAATCGATTATATAATATAACATAATCGATTATGTTAAGTAGGACAGCATCTCCGTGTTTCTCCATAATGGTTTGCACAAATTCCTTAATCGATTATGTTTGACTAAACTTCCTCAATGTCCCAATCTTTTCAATTTTATAATCGATTACATCTCTTTTTAATAATCGATTATATAGCTGTTAAATTTCCAGATCAAACGCAAAGGTCATTTTCTTTTAATGCTGCAACGATTCTTTTATTCCTATAAAAAGAGCAGCATCGTGTGCTTCTTAAGACAAGACTTTTACTTATTTTTTGTGTTAAAACTCTGTCAAAATATTTTCTATCACTCACACTATTTGAGCACAATATTTTTTTTGAGAGCCTTTTATATTATATAGTTTAATTGTATTTTTCTGATCTTCAAGGTGTATACATCTGCACTTTGGAGTGTATTTTCTTCATACAATTTTATTTGTAAAATTATTTTTGGGTAGAAATCTCAAGTGGTTCATATAGAGGTGATATCTCTTGAACTAGTTACTCTGGTTTAGAGCTGTAAAAGTGTACTTCATAGATAGGTGATATCTCTTGAACTAGTTGCTCTGGTTTAGAGTTGTAAAAGTTTCTAGCTGAGCCTGATTTAAAAGCTAGTGTTTTAGTGAAATCCCATAGTGCTTTGCTTTGGGGACAGGACGTAGGCCGCCACAAGGGTGTTTAGTGATCGAACCTGTATAAATTGTTGTGTGCTTCTTTGTGCTCTTTATCTCCTTTACTTTTCAACAATTTACATTTCAATTATTTATTTTATTGCTCTTTATTTTTCGTCATTTAAATTCAGCAATTTAATTTGAGCAATTTATTTTACGCTATTTATTTCATTGTTATTTAAATTCTGCAATATTTATTTCAAGTCATTTATCTTTTCTCAATTAAATTCTTGCAAGTTATATATAGCACATTATTTGTAAAAGATTTTCAAAAGCACTATTCACACACAATTCAACTCCCTCTTGTGTTTGGAGTCACTTGACAACATATATAAAAAAAATTAAATACTCCTAACATTTTCTCTCATCCATCAACTTAGTCTCTATATTAATGTGAGCCATTTGAATGTTGTTAAGTGTCGTATTGCTCATTTTCTCTCTCCTCTGTGTATCATAAATAGTCACTAAAATACATTACTATGAAATGTAATGGCTAATATAATGTATTTTAGAGACTTGAGAAATTATCTAATATTTATTTTAAGGATTTTAAGGACCAAATAGATATATTTATTTGAGCTCTCTATCTTCAAACATTGTAAGGACTGATATGGTGTATTTACACGTGGGAAAGAGGAAATGACCAACATGACATTTAAACGGGCTCACACAAACGGGGGGCTTAACTTGATGGATGAGAGAAAACATTAGGGACTACTCCCTTTGTCCTATTATAAATGTCACATTTGTAAAAAAAAATAGTCCTAAAATAAGTGCCATGTTAGGTTTTCAATATAATATTCATTACTTTTTTCCAGTTTTACCCTTAAATTATTAATGAGTACATCACTCCCAAGTCATTATACTCTACTATGTATTTATGACAATTGTTAATACCCAATGGTTAATAAGGATAATTTTGTAAAATTATTACATTTTTTCATTTATTTATAGCTTCTTCTTAATATGTATGAAATTTTCTAATGCGACATTTATAATAGGACGGAGAAAGTATTTAATATTTAGAGACCAAATAGGAGAGAGTATTTAATATTTAGGACCAAAAGGGTTAACTAAAAAAAATGAAATAGTTTGCTCCTTTTTTTAGGGAAATCGAAAAGTATTTGCCAATAATAATATATCGTGATGGTTTCGGGAAGTAACCATTCGCGATATAAAGCATTTTCCTTTTTAAAACAGAGGGATTAAAATTGTTAACAAAATTTGAGGCACCAAATCGCACATACTCCCATTAGAAAGTACAAAAATGTAATTAAGACAAAAAAAAAAAATAGGCATGGATGAGAAAAAACGGGGGTTGAAAAAAGCAAACCCCTCACGATGTCAAATCTAATTTTACTCGTCACATAGCACTATTTACCATGGAGAAAGTGTCAATTGGTGCAATAAACAGTTCCACAAAAAATGGTCTAATAGTATTTTTTTTTTTTTTTTGGTGAGTTGGTCTAATAGTATGACATATTACTTGATGTGTAAATATATGTTCACTAATAAAAAAATGGGGTGGAGAATGTACCCAAAAAAAAAAATGGGGTGGTGATGCTTGGGGCTGAGATGTGATTTTTTGATATTTATAACTATATATAAAGGGGATATCTCCTCTTAGTGTAGACTTTTATTTGGACATAAATAACCTTTAGAATAACCACCACAAACACCACAATGATCAGATGATAACTTCCACTTTTAATTTATATTTATACCATTATATATTTATACCATTATATAAAGGAAACTACTTTCAATAACTATTTTTTAGTATACTAATTTACTTCTTATTTTATCCTTGAGCAGTTTACAAGAAAAATAACTGAAAAAAAAAACTGCATCTTCTTCTTCTTACTTAAACTTCTATACATTTTTTTATAGGTATTCATCGTAGCGCAATAGAAATGCCGAAAGACGGGCACGGTAGTGCCCGTCTTGCCGCTAGTAATCTATAACTATATATAAAGGGGATATCCCTTTTTGGTGTAGACTTTTCTCTTTCTAATTTTACCCTTCATTTCTCTTTTATTTATGCTTATCCATAAATTAACTTCTCCCTACTTTTGTGTATATCAACCGTTTTTAACTTATGCACTTCTTCTCCCTGATAGCGGTTAACATATACACACGTAAATTCATAGTGAAATCAAATATCTTAAATCAATTTCTAAAAAGTAAATCCAAATCCAAATTCTTTTTATTAAAAGAAAGTAACATATATGTGTACATATCAATAGGCGTTAAATACTGTTAATTAATAATAATATGTCATTTTCAAAATTAGTGTAATAAAATATAAGAAATGCTTAATCAAATTTCTTAAAACCAACATTAAACAATAAAATGCGATAAAATATTTCATACTGTAGCGTAATAGAAATGCGGAAAGACGGGCACGGTACCGCTAGTAATAATAATAATAATAATAATAATAATCTATACCATTATATAAAGAAAACAGAGTAAGATAACTTTTTTTTTGTGTACTACTTTTGTTTCCACTATTACCCTTTAATAAACTGTTTTGTAAATTTCAAAAATAAATTTTTTTAAACTGCTGCACCTTCATTTCAAAGAAACCAACACCAACAAATATAGCTACCT
Source organism: Calophaca sinica (assembly GCA_037113605.1). Taxonomy (NCBI): domain Eukaryota; kingdom Viridiplantae; phylum Streptophyta; class Magnoliopsida; order Fabales; family Fabaceae; genus Calophaca; species Calophaca sinica. Next base: position 93,744,644 of record CM073736.1, read on the forward strand.
CTCTTTCTCACAACAAATGTGTTGTGGACAAAAAAAATAATAATATAAACTACTATCACACAATAAAAATGCGGAAATACGTGCCCGTTTTGCCGCTAGTAAAAATAAAGGTGATACAGAGAAATGAGAAAACTGAAAAAAGTGTATAAAACTGAAAAAAAACGTTTTCACCGTTTCCTTTCTCAAAATTGAAAACGAAAAGGAATGAAAACGCGGTGGCACAACGGTAATTATAAAGAAACTTGTTTTATTTTAATGCGGTGATTCTACCTCTACTTGTCATTCTCGGTTTTGCCTTTTCTTTTGTCTAGGCGGTGTATATCTTTCCTTTCATTTCATTTGTTTTGCTGTCAGAAAATTTCCGATTATTGCTGTCTCATTCGATCGACAAGCAAGTAAAATAATAATGAGAAGCATTTCTTTTTCACCTCTCTTTTTTCATTTGAGGAAAAATATATTATTTTATTACTATTTTAAACACAAAACATCAGTAAACAATTCAGATTTAATAATAAAAAGTCTATTATAACAGTAATAAGAGTTCAATTATTAATTGACATGATGCGACGAAATTGCCAAATTAAAGAAATATAATATTCAATACGATTTTATGATGTTTTTCTTGTTATTTAATTTTTTTACTATACTTTGGTGATCCCTGAAAGTGTTTTTAAAATTGAAAGTATTATTTTGAATATTAATATCACTTACACGTGTTTTGGTATATATAATTATCTTCATCATCATCATTATTTTTCCCTGCTTTTATTTATTTATTTTATCCGAATACTTTTATTTATTCAATTATCCATGTAAAAATTATACACACGCATATGTAGAGACAATTTTAGAATGACACTTTGTTAACCGAAGAGATATGTACCCTAGAATTCATGTTTGGTCATAAAAATATATGTTGAAACAATTTTAGAATGAAGAAGGAAGTGTTTGTAATAAAATTGTTATTTATAATGTTTATTAATAAAAAATATTTAATACATTATTATTATTATTAAAAAATTATTTTTAAATTATATTCACAAAATATTTTATGAAATGATAAATAAAATTGGTCAAACCAAACACATTTTCAATATTTTCATTTCTTGAAAATGAAAATAAGAAGTTAAAACAAACACATTTCCTAAATCTTGAAATTTTGAAAATGAAAACGAGAAATGAAAACAAGAAATGTTTTCGCAAACCAAACGGGTTATGTTATTCGTCTTTATCACGAGTAAAGATCCTCTCTATTTCTTAAAAGAAATAGAGAACTTCATTACTACAGTTTTGAGTGAATAAATATACACATTCCTAAAATAGATGACATATATTTGGCATTTATGTGTATTTATACACCTAAAACTATAGGAATGGACCATCCATTTCTTTTGAGAAATTGAGAAGATCTCAACTCATTTATCACGGCTCTAAGTCGGGATAAATTTGATTTACTCACTTTGGTATCACGTAACATTGATTGGAACTACGCATAGGTTAATAATGTAATAGAATAAAATGGAAAGAATGCACGGGAAAAAAAAGGAATAAAGTGGAAAGAAAAATGCCTATTGTTCATGAATTTGGAAGTAAAAAGTGTGTAATCATTGTTAGCATCCATCTTTTCATCTTAAAAATTGGCACCTATATATGTAGCCAATTTACTTACTTCCCCGTAAAAGGGATTTTAAAATTGCTCTTGTTAAAAATAATTTAGATTAGTTGCTAATAGCAGAAAGTTAGTCAGGAATTAGTTGTAAAGGGATTGGTTGTTACAAGTTAGTTACTCATGTGCTTAGTCTATGAATACAATAAATTGTAATATGATATGAAGTAGAAGCAATAAAAAATATCCATTCAGTGTATGTGTGATTCACTCTTCTCCATTTTACACATTTTGTGAGTGGTGTGTTTGTGTGTGTACCAATTGAGTGTGACGTGCAAAGTGTTCATACAGTGAGGTTGAGTGATATACCGTGTGTGTATGAGATAATTGATCCAACAAATTGGTATCTAGAGCCTATGATCCATGGCGCATATAGGAGGTAATGTTCCCATATCCCTTCCAATCTTTGATGGGAAGAATTACGAGAGGTGGAGCACTCAAATGAAGGTCGTGTTCGGTTACCAAGAAGTGCTTGATGTGGTCAAGAATGGAGTTCAAGAAGTGGCAACAGATGCAACTGAGGCACAAAAGACATCATATAACAATTCCAAGAAGAAGGACTGTAAGGACCTATATTTCATTCATCAGAGCCTTAATGATGCGAATTTTGAGAAGCAAAAACAGCAAAAGAAGCGCGGGATACTCTAGAAAATAGTTTCAGAGGAGAAGCAAAGGTCTCGAAGGTGAGATTGCAAGTATTGAGGAGACAATGGGAGCTGTTTCAAATGGAAAGCAATGAAACAGTGGCTGAATACTTCAGCAAGATTCAGTCACTCACCAATCAAATGAAGACAAATTGAGAAACAGTGACAAATCATAATATAATGGAGAAGGTTCTTTGATCCCTATCATCAAAATTTGATCACATTGTGTTAGGATATATGATATTAGATAAGGAGTTTGTCAGGATAAGGGTTAAGAGTTTGTTAGGATAAGGGGTAAGAAGTATTGTTAGGATATAAGTAAGATGTGAATTAGTTAATTAGTTAGAGTGTCAGTTAGATGGGCCTAGGGTTTGTTAGATGGGCCTCTTAGTATAAATAGGGGGTTGTAGGCTTAGAGGAAAAGGATTCAGATTATTATCATTTGTAAACCTAGAGCAGTGGCTCAGGGTGTGAAAGGGGAAACCCTTTGGAGGAGAGTTCTCTCCCCGATTTTCTTCTATTGTCTCAAATTCTCTTTGCTTTTCAATAAAAGTGTTCTTTCTTTTCCATTAGAATTTCTGGGTTCCTAACAAATTGGTCCGACCTGCCAGATCTTCGAGGGAGAGCCAGTGCTGCCGGATCTTGGTCACAATGGAACAACGAATTGCAGCCGTGGAGAGAACAACCAGCGAGCATGAAGCAATACTAACAGAATTGCAAAAGGATGTGGCTTACATCAAAGAGAACATGCCAGACATGAAGCAACTCCGGGCGTTGTTCATGGAATGTTTAACCAAGAAAGCTACTGATGTCGAAGAGGAGAGTTCCACTAACCACAAAACGGGTTCAAGTGCGAAGGAAGAAGAAGCGTCGGTAAACAAGAAAACACCAACGACAGAAGAAGAATTCCAGGGGTCCGAAATAGAGGGAGAGGAATTACCAACCTTTGAAGGGAACGACCCAAATGGAGATGGGATTGAGGGTCCGGTTGATGAAGTATCCTCTGTTATCGCAAGAACTGAGGAAGGGCATTACCTTGAGGCGTGCATCGAAACAGAGACGACAAGAGAGGCAGGCAAGGTGCGCCACTGTCGAAATCGTCGGAGACCCAACTATCGCAGGTCCCAACCAATACGTTTCTCCCTTCTGAACCGAGGAGCGCGGCCCGTGGTGCGAAACCACCAACCCCGGTGGTGAGTATAGAGAAAAGAAGGCAGAAGCAAGTGGTTTGGGCTGAGCCACCACCTCCGCCGGAACCACCGGACACCGGCGCATGCGTGGCGACCTTTCTCCGCTCAGTAACGCTGCCAAAGCCGCCAGATTTGGATGCCTCAGTGGACGGCGAGGGTTCTGGGGCGCAAAGGAACTCGGATCACGTTGCGCCGTCGTCGGATTTGTCAACTTGGGAGTTGCGCGTGGCAACAACGGAGGCCGATCTCCTTGCATCCGGCACTGGGTTACTGTTGAATGAAGCTCCATGGGTTTGGATCTTCGAAGAGCAGACGCTGAGGAAGAACCAAGACAGAGGGAAACCGACGCAAACTAAGGAGACGCAGACCGAGGAGGAAGAAATAGGGAAACATCAGGGTAGCAGTCCAATCCCCAATTCTAAACCTAATGGGTTGAGCCCAATCTTTCTGTCTTCGGGTTTAGCCTCTCTTCTACAAAGCAAATGGAGGCAGTGGTTGAAACTAATGGGCCAAGCCCAATCTTCTTTGATTAGTCTTGGTTATGGTAAAGGAGAGGCAAGGTCACACCTGAAGCAGTATCACGGACCGGTGGACTTTTTGGCCCAATTTAAAAAGGAAGGGAAGAAGCCTCAGAAGGAATGGATAATGGGCCTAATGAATGGTGGGCCAAATTCTAATTTTTCAAATGAATTGGAGACAGAAAATGGAATCAACAAGAAATGGAATCACATGGGCCTAATGAATAATTACGCTCCTATAAATGGAAAGAATAGGGAAAAGGAAGGGGAATCAGCACTGTTATCTTTTCTTCATATGGGAATCTCTTTCATGGAGGAAATAGCAAATAGTTTTGTCATGCTTTTGGAAATTACAGAAGATGTAGCATTAGATATATGGGATGCTTCCAGTGAGCCTGATTTTTTCTCAACTCGAGCTGTGGTTGACGACATTCGAGCATCTTGGAATCTGGAAGAGATTAACTACATGTTGCCACCCAAATTCAGCAGGAATGAATTTGTGCAGTGGTCTCAATCATCTGAAGTTGGCCCATCAAGCTCCAAACAGTGGGATCCAAGAAGAGAGAATTTTATTTCAGCAGTATTTCTTTTGTTTTCTATTTCCAACCTTGAGGACAAGGTTGTTTTGGGGTGGGGTGTATTGTTAGGATATATGATATTAGATAAAGAGTTTGTTAGGAGAAGGGTTTGTTAGGATAAGGGTTAAGAGTTTGTTAGGATAAGGGGTGAGAAGTATTGTTAGGATATAAGTAAGAGGTGAATTAGTTAATTAGTTAGAGTGTTAGTTAGATGGGCCTAGGGTTTGTTAGATGGGCCTCTTAGTATAAATAGGGGGTTGTAGGCTTAGAGAAAAAGGATTAAGATTATTATCATTTGTAAACCTAGAGCAGTGGCTCAGGGTGTGAAAGGGGAAACCCTTTGGAGGAGAGTTCTCTCTCCGATTTTCTTCTATTGTCTCAAATTCTCTTTGCTTTTCAATAAAAGTGTTCTTTCTTTTCCATTAGAATTTCTGGGTTCCAAACACATTGTGGTAGCAATCGAGGAATCCAAGGATCTTGATAAAATGACCCCTGAAGAACTTCAAAGCTCACTAGAAGCCCATGAATTGCGATTAACAAAAAGATCGAGGGAGAAGCAATAGGTGCAGGCCCTACAAGCTCAAAGTTTCAAGAAAGGAGATAGAAACAGTGGAAGATACAAGAAGAACCGTGGCAGAGGCATGAATAGAGGAAGAGGCAGAGGCAGATCAAATAAAAGAACCCAAGATTCTGATCAAGAAACTCAAAATTCTTATTAGAATCAAGGGGGAAGCAACTCAAGAAGAGGGGCTCACTGTGGAAGAGGCAGAGGGAGAAAATTTGACAAGAGCAAGATTCAATGCTATGACTGCAACAATTTCGGCCACTTTGCTGATGAGTGTTGGCATAAAAAAGATTCTCAGAATGCCAATGAAGAAGCCAGATTTGCTCAAGAGGAAGACTACTCAGATGAGATTTTGCTCATGGTCACAACACCAGTCAATGAATCAAATGCCAACCTTTGGTATCTTGATTCAGGATGCTCAAATCATATGACTGGAAGGAGAGATTGGTTTACTGACTTGGATGAAAGTGTCAAAACCAAGGTGAAATTTGCTGATGATAACTCAGTGGCTGCAGAAGGGATTGGAAGAATTCTGGTTCAGCACAAAAATGGTAAGCAGGCTTTTATTAATGATGTTCTTTATGTTCCAAGTATGAAGAACAATTTGTTAAGCCTAGGTCAATTACTTGAGAAGGGATATTCAATGAAGTTAGAACATAAACATTTAGTGGTGTTTGACAATAGAGGAAGGTTAGTTTTGAAAGTTCCTTTGTCTAAGAACAAAACTTTTAAAATTGACATTCAAACCTGCCACTATAAGTGTCTAGCAGCAGTTGTAACAGATGATAGTTGGTTATGGCACTTGAGGTATGGGCACTTGAATTGGAGAAGCCTACAGGAGATGAGTAGGAAGAAATTAGTGCATGGTTTACCACTGATACAACAGCCACATGAGATATGTCAAGGTTGTGTTCAAGCAAAGCATCCTAGGAGAGCATTCAATACAGAGGTTAACTCAAGAACCTCTAATCTATTGGAATTAGTATATTCTGATGTATGTGGGCCTGTGAATGCTGTAACACTTGGAGGTAACAGCTACTTTGTGTCATTTGTGGAAGATCACAGCAGAAAAATGTGGGTTTACTTGATCAAAAGGAAAGATGAAGTCCTGGAGGTGTTCAGGAAATTTAAAGTGATGGTGGAGAATCAGTGTGGCAGGAAACTGAAATCATTAAGAACAAATGGTGGAGGTGAATTAAATTCAACAGAATTTCAGAATTGTTGTGATCTTTAGGGCATTGTGCATGAGGGAACAACCCCATATACTCCCCAACATAATGGTGTAGTGGAGAAGAGAAATAAAGCAGTGATGAATATGGTAAGGAGTATGCTTAAAAGCAAGTCATTGCCTAATCACTTTGGGGAAAAGCTGTAAATACGACTGTGTATATTCTGAATAGGTGCCCAACCAGGAAGTTGAAATGGACAATTCCAGAAGAAATGTGGACAGGTAGCAGACCAAGTGTGAGTCATCTAAAGGTTTTTGGCTCTCTGTGTTAGAAACACATACCTGAAGAGAAAAGAAGGAAACTGGATGACAGAAGTGAGGAAACAATTCTGTTGGGATACCATTCAACTGGTTCCTACAAATTGTTTAATCCAGTTACAAAGAAAGTAGTGCACAGCAGAGATGTGATAGTAGATGAATCAAAGAAATAGGATTGGAACGCAGCAGCCAGCAGTATGCAAAGATCAAGTAATCCAATTGAATTTGGAGATGAATCAGATTCTGTTCCTGGTGAACCAGAGGGAAATGCAGGAAGTGGAATTCAGAATTCTAACCAGGAACCAACCAGCGAGAGACCACAGATAAATAGAGGGCCACCAAGAAGATTGAATGAGTATGAAAGATTCCCAGATAATGAAGTCACATATGAAGGAGAACTAGTTCACATTGCCCTCTTTGCTGATGCAGAACCCGTGCACTTTGAGGAAGCAATTGAAGACCAGAAGTGGGTAAGTGCTATGGAAAAAGAATTGAAGTAATAGAGAACAACAAGACATGAGAGTTGGTTCCATTACCACCACAAAAGAAGGCTATACCTGTGAAGTGGGTCTATAAGGTTAAAGTGAATCCTGATGGATCTATTTCCAGGTATAAGGCCAAACTTGTGGCCAAGGAGTTTATGTAGAAAGCAGGACTAGATTATCAAGTGGTGTTCTCGCCAGTAGCAAGGATTGAAACAATCAAAATGGCGGTGCTATTGCTAGTTATAAAGGCTGGCCCATGTACCAACTTGACGTGAAATCTGCCTTCCTAAATGGGCCACTTGAAGAAGAAGTTTTGTTATGCAACCACCAGGATTTGAGGTACAGAAGCATGAGCAGAAGGTGTATAAATTAAGGAAGGCACTCTATTGGTTGAAGCAAGCACCTAGAGCATGGAATAAGAAGATTGATTCATTCCTATCTAGAAAAGGCTTTGTGAAATGCACTAATGAGTATGGAATATATGTGAAAGGAGAAAAAGGCAGAAGAACTTTGGTGGTATGCTTATATGTTGATGATCTGCTAATCATAGGGGAAAAGGAGCAGGAAATTGCTGAATTTAAAAGACAGATGAAGGAAGAATTCGAAATGACAGATTTGGGAAAACTTTCAGATCCTTTCTGGGTCTACAATTTGTGCACACTGAAAGGGGGCTATTCCTACACCAAAAGAAGTATGCTTGTGATGTGTTAAAAAGGTTCAATATGCAGAATTGTAATCCTGCTAATACTCCAGCTGAATGTGGAATTCGATTGGTGAAAGATGTCAATGAAAAGAGTGTGAATCCTACATTGTTTAAGCAGTGGGATGCCTAAGATACTTATGTAACAGTAGGCCAGACATTTCCTATGTTGTAGGCTTGGTGAGCAAATTTATGGAAGATCCAAAGGTCTCACATATGTGTGCAGCCGAAAGAATCCTGAGATATGTAAAAGAGACTCTTGATTTTGGCATGTTATTCACTAATAACTGGAACAAGATTAAGGGAAACATTACTGGTTTCAGTGACTCGGATTTGTGTGGAGACAAGGAGGATAGGAAGAGCACAAGTGGCTATGTTTTTCAGCTTTGCAACACTACTTTCTCATGGTGTTCTAAGAAGCAATCGGTTGTGGCTCTCTCATTATGTAAGCAAAATACATTGATGCATCAATAGGGGCATGCCAGGCTGTGTGGTTGCAAACACTACTCGATCAAATGTGCCTGGGAGTGGAAGGACCAATTGACTTGCAGTTGATAATGTTTCTGCAATCAATTTGGCGAAAAATCCAGTGGCTCATGGAAGGAGCAAGCACATAGAGACCATATTTCATTATTTGAGAGATCAAGTGACTAAAGGGAAGATAGAATTGATCTACTGCAAGACTGAAGAGCAGGTGGTTGACATTTTAACTAAACCGTTGAAGATTGACAGGTTTCAAATGCTTAGGAACAAATTGGGTGTCATATCACTTAGTAATCTGAATTAAGGGGTTGTGTTAAGAATAATTCAGATTAGTTGTTAATAACAGTAAGTTAGTTAGGAGTTAGTTGTAAAGGGATTGGTTGTTACAAGTTAGTTACTCATGTGCTTAGTCTATAAATACAATACATTGTAATCTGATATGAAGTAGAAGCAATAAAAAATATCCATTCAGTGTATGTGATTCACTCTTCTCCATTATACACATTCTGTGAGTGGTGTGTTTGTGTGTGCACCAATTGAGTGTGACGTGCAGAGTGTTCATACAGTGAGGTTGACTGATATGTCGTGTGTGTATGAGATAATTGATCCAACAGCTCTTATGGACATAACTTATTCCCAAAAAAAAAAAAAAAACATTTGCCTATAAATATAATTCCTAAATCATTATGTTATACTGAAGAAAATACCATGACTATAACAGACGACCGGCTAGTCAGTAGCATCACTGGGAAGATCGGGGCCACGAGGAATCTTGCCAGGATAGTTGGTAGTTGACTTGTTTGATCCAATCATACTGCAGATATAAAACTCAAATGAATTTTCTGCAAAAGCTTGAATATAAAAAGTTCTATGTTATGCAAGCGAAATGCTCACCCTCTATCAACGATAACCATGGAACGTAGCTCACAATTAGCAAAGCTGTAAAACAGGAAACAAAATTTTGTTAATTAGGTAGTTAGTCTTATGAAAGTATAACACATATAGGGCTCTTGCAAACAAATATTTATTTTGATGTAAAAACTTTTCGACTATGCTACCCTATCCATTGAGAATTTGAGATTAAGAATTTTCCATTTTTTCTAAGCAAAAGAATAATATTCTAACAGGGTAAAGATAGTTGCCACATTAACTCCATGATAAAGTCAGAAAATTTAAATTAAATAAGAAAAGCAGAAAAAAAAATTCTTGTGGAGCCACCCCTTGGAAGGCTGAGAACTAAGGGATAACACTTTGTTCAATCAGCCGAACCGGAAACTAGCCCATAGCAAGCCCAAAAGAGGGATACTCTGATGGACTGACTCAGCCCGAAAGACTAATTAGGATAAGTTTCGAAAAAATGGAAGTTACCATATATGAGTTTACATAAGATGAAGTCATGAAGGTTCTGTTTGTTTTTTTAAATTACCTACCTTTTTCATAAAGGATTGAGGTTTGATCCATCTAGTGCTTCTTAAGACACTTTCGGAAAAGCACCTAGTTATTTATTATTCCCGCATATATATCAAAACTTGAATATGCTGTCCATCAATACGATTAGGCAAACTTTCAGGAGAAATGCTTACTGTGTGCACATTTCACTCTTAATATTTGGGTGACAATCATTTCCAAAAGCACCGAGGGTATTAAACAGAAAACTGCTGTGGGTAACAATTGCTATCTCCTTCTCTTTACGTGTCCACAACCTGGACCAATAACAAAATTTTAGGAAAAGATGTCAGATCTTTGTTTATAGCCATTCTGCCACTAGATGACACTAGCAACAAATAATCCAGAAGGTATTCAAGCAGAAGAGAAAAAACAAGAATGTGAGAAACCATCTAAAATGTGGATTCTGGTATTATTGTCAGAGGTGGTGCCTTCTTGAAATCTGAAGCCACAAATACTGGAAACCAGCGCTTCAGATGCAATTCAGATAACGGTGAAAACAAATGCAATCCTAACTACAGAGTATAGCAGCGATGCTTTAATAAGATCAAAAAGTCTTCATGATGCTGTGATAAGGCCTGAGGCATGGGCGGATCCTTTCATACTTATGGGGTAAAAAAAAAAAAAAAAAAAAAGAAATTAATATAGACCAGGTATATATATTGTTATTTTAGCTCCCAAAAAATATATATTATTATTAGAACAAGGACAAACTTTGGGCAGAGGGAAGAGTCTCCAAGTTGACCCGTGAGAATCAGGTATAAATTGACAATAGTTTAGTGTTTCCACTTTTATTACCTTCTGAGTTCACAGAGCAAGCAAACATTTTTTTCACCTTCAAAAATTATGCACAAGATTAACAAATGAAGTTCATTTTTCCTATAAAAAATTTACTCTTTATTTATATTTGGCCCCCTCATAAAAATTGAACTAGCTCCGCCACTTGCCTGAGGGAACCATATGTCAACACAATGCCTTGACTTTATTTTACTAAGTGAAGAATGGTTACAAAGTAAACCTTAAAGTGATCATTCCATTAAAAAAATAATTATTCAATTTCAATTATGTTAAAGTGAACCTTTATTTCAGTATGCTCTGGCCTCTTTTTGGCTCTCCCTATTTTCGTATAATATGATTACTCTTCTGGTTAAATATGCATAGTCATCGGCTAAAACATAGATAAAATTATTTAAACACACTCACCATTCCAAAAACTTCAGTCCCCTAGCAGTAACTTCTTCTTTCTTCTCTCTTTCAGGTGTCCACCAAATATCCTCGTCACTTTCAATCTATAAAGATTTATGTTAAGCAGAAATCCCATTCAACCAAATTTTAAATATCTTCTAGCAAGTAGCAACCAGTGCATCAGAACAAACTTGATTATAGTAGCTGCTAGATCATATATCATGAGGTAAGAATGAAAAGATCACTTACCAGTGAAAAATCAATTGCTGGAAACATGTGCCGGTACTCGCTGATGGTTCTCCTCTTATCACAAGGATGATGTCCCTGTATTATAAAAATAAATTAGAAAAGCATATTGATTTATATAGCAAATTAAATTTTAAACAATAGGAGGGGAAGTAAAGAATTCTACTATAATTTTCAAACTCTTTTCCTCCTCATCCTAATCTAATTTTGTCACTAGCTACAAGTCCATTGGCCTTGTGATTCTATTATAATTTTCAAACTTTTTTCCTCCTCATCATAATCTAATCTTGTCACTAGCTACCAGTCCATTGACCATGTGATAAATGCAGAAACAAGTAACTTCTCAACCAATTGTTTAATGAAGAGGAAAGCCTAGTTGAAAAATCTTACACAGTGCAAAATATAAGTATTTCAAAGAAGCCATACCCACTCCACAATACAATGGACCAGCCAAGTATGGACAGTTCAAAAGACATTGGAAACCTAGTTGAAGATGTAATAATGTGAAGTAACATAGGAACGGCGAACTTTTGACTAGCGAGAATGGTCGAATAGTCGTTCTTCAACCCTCAAGAAGCTTATATGATTTGAAGTGAATTCAGTTAAGGAACAGAGAAAGCACGATTGGCAGACACGACTTTCATTAGTTTTGTTTCATCAAGAAGCTAGAATGCTCAAGACGACAAGGTAGATGGTCTAGTAGTCATGTTGTTATTGTAAGTAGTTTCTCTGATATATGTCCTATTTACAGATGCTGGGCAATCTTGAAGATTTAGTAGCTAGGTGAATTTAAGAAACGAAGTGTCCAAACATCAAAGACCAAAGCTACACAATACTCATCAAGTGGCATTTATTTTATCAACATACCATCTGCTCTCGGCAAAGCTCTACTGCTATAAATGGTGGGCAGTTCAGACTAGAAACTGCAGGATGATCACTATGTCCCACATTTTCCATCATCAGAGCAGGTTCATTAATTCCATCAGTGTATGCTTCACCACCAAAGACTCCAACTGCTGTTTGCATGGTCCTGCAATGCAATAGTTTGATTTTTAACTTATTAAGCCCCAAATACAGAAGGACTTTTATTTGCTCACTAAATGGAAAAAAAAAAAAAAAAAAAAAAAAATCTGCAAACATACCATCAATATAGTTGTTACAAATAATGTAAATGAGGTAGTCATATTTTTATGATATCATGTAAATATAGTGAATAGGGTAACCACTAACCAGTAATGTTAATATTTGTATTTATAACCACTAACCAGTAATGTTAATATTTGTATTTATTGTGATCCAATTTATATATATAACCGAGCTTGGTTGTGTTGTTAGAGACATAGGAATTCATAGGTTAGCTAGTTGGTTACTAGTTTGTTAGCCTATATAAAGGCCTGATATAGTCACTTTGTTATCACTTTTCTCATTTTGTATCATTTCACTCAAATACAATCAATACACTCTTTTACATTTTCTCTCAATTTCTTCCCTCATTTCATTTCATGGATGTCGTGTTTCTTAACAACATGGTATCCACCCTGAAGATTGATTTTCGTTGTATTCATTTTCTTTTCCTTTTAGATTTTTCTGAGAAATATTTTTCTCTTCACCTTCAAATCTGTTTTTCCTCAACTGTTCGTCTTCGGTTATTCTTCCATCTGATATTTGCATCTCCAGACATTGTTTTCTTCAGCATTTCCGCCATTTCTGATCTATCTCGTTCATTGTTCGATTTTTTATGCGTTTTTCTTTTGGTTCAACGAGAACATCTACACAGAGATATTGGTTATGCATTTCACTCTCACTGTGTGCAAGGAGATAGTTGCATTGTGCTCCAGGTTTCTTAACTTCTTGGCAAAGAGGCGTGAATCGGTTTGCATTTCATCTTCTTTGGAGTTTATGTTGTTCTTGATTTCGGCTTGAACTCGCCATTTTTATTGTCGTCGCTGCAGTTTATGGCACCTTTGGATCTGTTAGCTAGCAACATTTGTGGCTTCTATCACCTTCATGCTTGTATTCCTCATCCCTGTCACATTCGCACAAGCTATTGATGGACAAGCATTGGAGCTGCTGTCCTATACTCCACAACATTCTTTTTGGTGACGTAATGCATGTTTGCCTACAAAGGTGATTGTATTAAATCCTCTAAGAAGACATATTCACTCATGTGGTTTGGTGGAGTGTTGAAGATGGAACTCTTGGGAAATTGTTTGTATTTTCTTTTAGCCTCTATTGGCTTGATGTAAGCTTTTGTCCATGGTGGTTAAGCATATGATGCTTCTGCCATGGATGATTAAGCATTGCTATTTTTTGCTTCTGTTTTGAGTGGTTAAGTGCTCTTGATGGTTAAGCTTTGTGCCTTAATTGGCTGATGATTTTAGTTTCTGCCTTATGGTGGTTAAGCGTTGTAGCTTTTGATAAGTGGTTAAGCCTTGAGATATGGCTTCTGCTTAATGGATAAGCTTTGGATTGTTGCTTCAGCCAAGTGGTTAAGCATCGAGTTGTGGCTTCTGCTTGGTAGTTAAGTTTTTGCCTTATGGCTTTGATTTCAGCCGATGTATTTTTCGACACTTCACTTTCAATGTTTAATTGATTTGATATGCACTTTTATTGCTCATCTCAAGCTGGAAGTGTTGAGAACAACTTCCAGCTTGCGGGGGGCTGTTATATTAAGGCTTGATATAGTCATTTTGTTATCACTTTTCTCATTTTGTATCATTTCATTCAAATACAATCAATACACTATTTCACATTTTCTCTCAATTTCTTCCCTCATTTCATGGATGCCATGTTTCTTAACATGTGTAATACACACAGATTCACTCATGCTTTCTCGCTTTCCTCTATCTCAACATGCTTTTTAGATCCTGACATGAGGCATCCCTAATACGTGCTTACTCAGTATTGGTGCAAACCGTGTACTACTTCTGGTTTCTGCTCTCCACTGTCGTGTCGTATTCCCTTTTTTCGGTGTGTTCTCAGAACTTTCAGGACGCCACCGCTAGAGAATTTTCTCCGTGGACTTTTTGGCCTAATCTCCCACCATTCGATGTGCCTTCCATCGATTCTCTAGCCCCAAAAGCCCAACCTCAATTGCCCAAAGATGTGCTCACACGCACTCGCCTTTGTTCTTGTGCCTGCAATGCATTCACCAATTCTGCTAAGGAAATGTTCAACATATCTTTAGTTTCTTCTAATGAGGAAATTTTTGACTCATATCTCTCTGGCACAAGAACTAGAATTTTTTCGACAATTCTTTCATCAGAAAAATCCTTACCAAGCAATCTCACCTTGTTAACTATACCCAACAACTTGCCTGAGTACTCCTTGATGGTTTCTGCTTCCTTCATTTTCAGCATCTCGAACTCCCGAATCAAGTTGAGTATCTGCTTGTTTTTGGTTCTTTTATTTCCCCGGTATTCCTTTTGGAGGTAGTCTCATATCCAGCCACTGGGAGGGGCTATTGCTTCTTTTGCCCAAATTTTCTGTCTCCTGTAGTTGAATTTTCCCTCATTTTATGCTTTTTTCAGTCTGAGACAATTTCCATATCATTACAGCTTCTATTTGGTACGCGTTTTCCTCTTTTATTCGCTAAAATATGGCTCCTGAGATCTCATGTGCACCATTTACTAACCTGTTACAACACCAGCCACCTTTGATGATTTCTTGAAGTAGTTCAAAGAACACTAAACCTCGGGTTTTACTGCCCCACAAGCCGCCTATTCTGATTTCTTGAAGCGGTTTCAAGAGCGTCAGACCACATATTCCACTATTTCTGATGTACACACTAGTAATTCTTTTGCTTTTCTCTCCCAGTCACCTTTAATTGGTCCTAGGGTAATAAATCCTTATTATCTAAACATTCTACCTCTATTTATTTACCGAGAGTTACATACAAATGGTTCCTACAAATAATCCAAAGCGATAGGCACTACCTATATCCCTTCTATCCTTGTTAGTTTATTTTGTATTATATTTTCTAGTTTCCTCATTTAAGTTAAATTCTGGACAAAATTACTCCTGCGATCCCTTAACTTAATTTAAAGTTTCGGATTCGTCCTTTATCTTCTTTTTTTTCCCAAGTTGGTCTTTTAATTTTTAAAACGTTAGCACCGTTGACCTTTTTTTGAGTTTTCATCAAGACCCGTTAAAAAAAAATGCCTTTGTGTCAGTTAACATGTCCATGTGTCCGTTAATATGTCCACATGGTTGTTGAGTCATACTCCAAGTCATTATTTTTATTTATTTTTTATTAAAAATAAAATAGACATCTTCTTCCTCTTTCCTCTCGCCATGGTCCACGAATTAAAATGGGTGATGCTTGAGTCAAGTTTCACCCCCATCAAAATCGAGTCATGCACTGATGCTTACCATTTCAGTTTCTTCTCAACCCGCTTCCCATTTATGTTCAACAGTGTTTGATCTTTTTGGCTCCAAATTTGATTTTTGGTGTTGCGCTCCCATTGACAGTGTAGTGTTGTTATTCATTCGAACCCATTGACATCGGTTGATTGCATTTTCTGGGTTTGTTTTGTTTTTTCTTTTTGGTGTTTGAATCTATTTGATAGAACTTTCATGGCAAGATCCCCAAATCATCAAACCCGAACCCATTTTGAATTTTTTCCCCAAACCATCAGATGGTGCCAAAAACATTCATGGCAAGATGAAATCTTTGAGCAAACTTTGCATTTTTCCCTTTCTGGGTATCTCTGATTTTCGAGATGAACTCTTTGGTTTTCTTCTTCTCTCATTTGCTGGTTGATCATCAAATCTAGGTTATTAATAAAGCATGTGTTTTTTCTGAATAGTGTATTAAAAGCTTGTGCTTTTAGTTTGGATTTTTGCCTTTGGTTAACTTGTGCTATGATTTTATTTTATATGTTGTGTTTCAGCTATAGCTATTAGTTTGATTTGTGAAACCCTTAATTTGGTTTTGATTGATTTCCTTTTTCTGGAGAAACAATGAGGACGATGCAGAGGAAGATGACTTTAGGGTCAGGTTCCATTGCGAGAGGAAACAGGAAGAAGATGTCTATTTTATTTTTAATAAAAAATAAATAAAAATAATGACTTGGAGTATGACTCAACAGCCATGTGGACATATTAACGGACACATGGGCATGTTAACTGACACATAGGCATTTTTTTAACGGGTCTTGACGGAAACTCAAAAAAAGGTTAATGGTGCTAACGTTTTAAAACTTAAAGGACCGATCAACTTGGGAAAAAAAAAAAGATAAAGGACGAATCCGAAACTTTAAATTAAGTCAAGGGACCGCGGGAGTAATTTTTCCTAAATTGTATTAGTGGCTTAATTGGTTCTCTTGACTATGTCATCTTTTTTACTAAATATTTTTTTTCCCTTCAAGATTGGAGTTTTGGTTGGATGATTGGCATCGGATGTGAGTCTACCTTACAAATGATTCCTAAAATACTCCAAAGTGATAGGCACTACCTATCCTTCCCTTCCTTTCAAATCATTTTGTATTATATGACCCAGGCATTACTTGTCCTTCCTTCCCTTCCTTTCAGATTCTGTTTTCTTTCAAAGTTACAAAAAGTGGTGTCAAGCCTCTTTGAGTTATCCAATCTATATTGTGAGTCATGTCAACTTGGTAAACATACATGTAGATCATTTCCTAATTAAGTCTATTGGCGAGCTAAGTCTCATATTGCATTGGTCCATTTTGATATTTGAGGTCCGAGTCATATTGAGTC
Source organism: Calophaca sinica (assembly GCA_037113605.1). Lineage (NCBI taxonomy): Eukaryota > Viridiplantae > Streptophyta > Magnoliopsida > Fabales > Fabaceae > Calophaca > Calophaca sinica. The sequence continues at coordinate 93,761,554 of CM073736.1, forward strand.
AACCTTGAGTTTTAAAATATTTTGTTACATTCATTGATGATTATTCATGTTGTACTTGGTTATTTTTTATGAAAAATAGGTATGAATTGTTCTCCATTTTCCAGCAATTTTACTACAAGATAAAAATAATAGTTGGAATTTCTATTTGTACTGTGTGAAGTGATAATGCTCGTGAATGCTATTTCAATCCTTTATGGCATCACATGACATTCTTCACCAAACTCCTTGTACTCGTTGAATGCAAAAAATTTCATCTTATTGAAACAACTTGGACACTACTAATCCATGGCAATTTTCCTTTTCATTTTGGGGGATGCTATTCTTATTACTTGTTATCTTATAAATTAGATGTCTTCCTTCCGCTGTTCTTGATAACCAAATACCTCAATCTGTTTTATTTTCAGCTAAGTATCTACTTGTTTTCTACATAATCTTGCTCCTAGACTTGATAAATTGTATGCTCAGTCTTTGACTTTGAAATGTATCTTTCTGAGTCACAATCAATCCCAAAAGGGTTATTGTTATTCTTCTTCTAGTCTTTGTTGGTATCTAGTCTCAGCTAGTGTTACTTTCTTTCTGTCTGTACCTTTCGTTGGACCTTCTTCCATACTTGAATCTATCTTGGTCACTTTATCTCTTCCACATGTATCAGCTGAGTACACTCCACCAAAATTGAAGGAATGTGAAAGTTCTACCCTTGTGACCCTTGTGACAAAAGGACTTGATTCAAAAGGATATGAGAGGTAGAAAACATAGTGTCAACACTGCAAGAAACTTTGGCATACAAAGGAGACTTTCTGGAAACTACATGGAAAGCCACTGAAATGGAAAAAAGAAATCCAATGGGGAAGGACATTCATTCTAAACATCAATAGAAGAAAGTTAGGACCAATAATTCAATTCTAAAACAACCCATTTACAAAAGAACAGTTGGAACACTTGTGCAAAAATTTTCCCCAAAATTGCCTATTAGTCCATCTTCTTCCGAAGCCCAAAACGGTCCTCACCTATCTATTGCATTTCTTAATACAAAACAGATTTCAAAAACTTTATGGATCATTGATTCTGGATCAACAAATCATACGACAAATTGTCCAAATTGTTTATGTCGTACAATCCTTGTGCAAGTAACAGAAAAATTTAAATTGTAGATGGCTGAACCTTTGCAATAGAGGGAACTAGTCCAGTTCCCATATCTCATTCACTAAGCATTCATAACACCCTTTATGTCCCTAACTTGTCATGCAATCTATTGTATATTAGGTAGTTGACTCATGATCTTAAAAGTCGTGTTGTATTTAACTTCTTAGCATGTAAATTTTAGGAGTTGAGCTCAAAGATGATAGGCAGTACTAGGAAGATTGATGGACTTTATTTTCTTGAAGAAGGAGCTGATTTGAGTGGACAAAGTAAACATAACTGCTTCGAGTCAAATTCTGTTTCTAAGGAATGTATTGAATTTTGAGATACTTAAACAGTGCACCAAGTAAAGATCAACTTTTCAAAAAAATTGGAGAGTAGACTATTAAAACCAACGTTGATACTGACTGGGCTGGAACAATCACGGATCATAGATCAACAACAGGATACTGCATATTTGTGTGGGGGAATTTGGTCACATGTTAAAGTAAAAAACAAAATGTGGTTGCAAGGAGCAGTGTTGAAGCTAAATATAGAGTTATGGCTTCAGGAGTGTGTAGAATACTGTGGCTTAAAAGAATTCTTCAAAAAATGGACTTGCTTGTGAATCTATCAATGAAGCTATACTTATGACAATAAGGTTGCTACAATTATTGCTTAAAAGCAAAACAGCATGATCAAACCAAGCATGTGGGAATTGATAGACACTTTGTAAAGAGAAGATAAGTGAAGGAATTATTAGTATGCCATTTTTCCCAAACGCTCAACAACTAGCAGTCATCCTCAACAAGGGATTATTTCGCCCTAACTTTGAACTTATTGTAAGTAAGTTGGGTATGATGGATATCTATGCACCAAATTGAGCAAGGGTGTAAAAATTTCTTAGGAATAATAGTTTGAACTTTTGGATTAGTTGAGATGGTTTAAAATCTGAATTATCAAATTCAGATCTGATTTTAAATTTTTATTTCATCTTTTATCTTTTTCTTTTCTATTTCTTTCCTAAGTTGTAGCAGATTGGTTAGTATTTTTCTAACCAACTCTGCCTTTATATCCAATCCTTGTATCTCTTCACATGAATAAGAGAAACAATTATTATCTCTTCTCCTAAAATTACACAGACCATGTTCAGATATACAATTTTAATAAGAAACGGAAAAAGAAGTAAAATAACAAAGTGAGACAGATACATGAATTGGCAGAATTGTAAATTACAACGAAGTTATACCTTAACAACGGGGAAACCACAACTAGTTCAATTCTGCTGAGAAGTCCACATGCCTTCACATGCTTTTGCAGATTATCAACCTGTCATAGAGCCTCAAGGCACATGCATTCCACCACGCCATTTAAAGAACACAAAAATTTACAAAGAAAAACTAGCAAGATAATTAGCAGGAGATAGATGTATGCTCAGACAAGATTATTATGGACACGTTAATTTCTTTAATGGAAATCAAATTATGGAATTACGACGGAAGAATACTGATACCAATCTCTACAGTATCATCTTGATAATTGTAATCAGTGATATGTTCAAAGAGAAATTCCCCATAACACAAAAACCATCAAGAAATACTTGACAACATGACATTTAACAAAATTTGACCCGCAACTACCTGCTTCCAGCCGAGAGGAGTTAAGTTTGCATCAAAAAAATCGTTAGATAGGTATGCATCATGGATCTTCTCTCCTTCTACATTATGAACCCCTTGGGCATGCCTAACCTGTATACAAGGTTATACAATACATTAATGCTATAAATACTACAGCAAATTATAAATGGTGTCAAGATCCAGAATACAACTACTCCAACACACAAGCTATTAACTAATGTACTTTTGTAGTGACAAGAATACCAAGTCCTTGCAACACAGTCTGTATTAACTGATTTTCATCCTGTTCCTAATTTTTGTGAAGTTCACATTGTTCGGAAACTAATTTTATAATGTCATTCAGGAAGAGGTAAGTACAGCTTTGGATTTCATCCCACACATAAAGAAAATCACAGGTGAGTACAGCTTTGGATTTCATCTCACACATAAAGAAAAATAGCATTTTTTGTATGCTAAGGAAAGCACAAATCTGCTTCAAGGATAAAATTGCCACAAACCAGGTGAATAGTTTTGCAATGGTGCAATGGATAGAGACTTTGACCTGCTGCAGTATCCATAACTGCAATCACACAAAAAAAAGTGATTGATGAAGTTTGTACCAAACCAGTGTTATGGAAAAGAAAAAATGCACGCTATTGTGCAACACAAGAATAGATAAATAAATAAATAAATAAACAAACAAACAAACAAATCGCACAAATCAAGCATAGATTTTTTTTTTTAAATTTTTAGGGCTTTTCACCAGATATCCCCACAAATATAATGGTGAGAATAACCCATGAAGCTAAGATGCCGCTAAGTGACAGATTCCGAAATTCCAAACCAAAGCAAGCATGGAAAAGTTTGAGCAATCAGTGTTGGTACCCAAAGCAAAGTTACAAAGTAACAATGAATTGCGACTTGCAAACAAAAATTCCCAACAGTTGCAAGCACTACAAAAATAGATTCCGAAAAGCAAGAACCTTTGCATACATACGCTACTAACACAACACTGGAAAACAGCACCAAAAAGGTATCAGGAATGTTACACAGAATATTCTGAGAATAATATTTCAAACCTTGATTAAATAAATATCAAAAACTAACTATGCTAAAGTTTAACTTTAGACAAATAAATGGTTTTATATTAAAATTTCTACCACCGCAACCACCTACCTGGAACTCAAATTAAACTTATTTATTAAAAGAATCTAGACATTTAGGATTGATCTCTATACCACATTACCACCTGAAAATAGAAGCTTTAATATCATATCATGAAATAACTATTCCAAAAGCAAGATTAAAAACATTAAACATTTTCATTACATATCTAACAATAATAGAACAAGATTAAAAATTAGGAGGTGGATTTTGAAAAAAAAAATTCCACAAGTTCAGCGATCATTAATGTATAAATTATAAACAAAAAAGGCAATTGCAAAATGTTAAAAGTGCGAAAGAACGCAAAAGAACTGCTAGAATTTTCAATTTTGCAATTTGTGATCTGAAATAAACAGTGGGTTAAAAAGTGATTCTAAATGTATAAGATAAAAGCAGCTTAAACAGGAGAACGTTGATTTGATAAACATAAAAAAATGGAAACAAACACTTTCCTAAAACAAATAACACAAATTCTAGAGATAGTAAGTAAAAAAGCTTGACCGAATTTATAAAAATTAAATCCACAACGGAGTTTCCGAAACGCAAGCGAATTGCTATCGAAAATGAACACCGTTGGTATTTGACGTACCAGAACAGAAGAACAAAATCACGAGGAGTGATTGGTTGCAGGGGAGGGAGCGAGCGAGGGAGAAGCTAGAAAGAGAGGCAGAGAGCACAGAGCAGGGGAAGCTTTCATATGGGAGTGAGGACAAAGGTGGAATTTTACCATGGGAAGATTAGTTGGTCTATATAACGGTTGGGCAGTTATTGGTTGATTGAAAGGGGAGAACATGGAGAGGTGCGTGTTTGGCTTTTCCATTCCACGCGTGTAGTTGATGCAAGGAACCTCAAAAGAGTTTCGGAAATTTAATTTAATATTATTTAATATTAAAAATTAAAAAATGAATTTGGTTTGACTGGTAAAGCAAAAATTAATTTTAAAAAGAATCTTACAAAGTAAGAAATTGATTTTTAAAATTTTATAGATTTATATTCATATGTAAAATTTATCGAAGTAGTGGCGGATTCAAAAAGTTTGTTTAGTGATTTTTTACTTTTCATCATTCTTATCATCTTAGTGACCGAAATCAAATTTGAATCAAGGTAAATTTGTGTACCTTTAATCCCTCAATTCAATTCTTTGGTTTTATCAATTCTAAAACTCATCAACTAATCCTTTCTCTTCCGTTCATCATTCTTTATGCATAGGAACTTGAACAACAACAAAATCAACCCTTTCCTCCTTTGTTGTGTGCTGTGATTTTGATTCCAGATATGGGGGGAGTGATCAATAGCATATGGGATTTCGAAGAAGATTAAAGATGGTGGGACTGCCCATGATCCCTTCTTTATGATTTTTATGTTTATGTGCTGGTGTGATGAATCCTTGTATGGGTAAGGATATGTTTGTGATGTTTTAAATTCTAGTATGACAAATTCATTGTAGCATGAGCAATGAATCATAATGATTAACATGTTGATTTGTGATCAATTGAACACATGTGAATATGCCTTAATGATGTTATGTGCGATTCTTGTTGTGACATGATTTGATTGAAATTCAGTGTAGTATTGTTTTAGGACCGTGATTGGATCTTTAGAAGTGATTAAGAGATGTTTTGGGACATTAGAACAGCGCTTTCGTAATGAAATTTTGAAGAATTATTAATTGTGTTAATCGCTTAGATACCCTGTCTAATTGCTTAATTAAACTTTATAGAAATCCCAAGAACTGATTTAAACATTGTTTAATCGCTTAAGGTGTAAAGTTAAGGCTCAAAATGATCAAAATTGCCTAATTTAATCACTTAAAATCGGTATTTAATTGCTTAAAGGGTTCTGGACTTGAGATTTCCCTAAGTATGATTCTTTAATCACTTGAGTGATACTCCCTCCGTTCCTTATTATAAGGAATAAAACCCTAATTCAGACATACCAAAGAAATGCATTGAAAATAGTTTTTTCTAATTAATACTCTTAAAGATTTAATTTTTTTCAAGAATACCCCTTTTGTGAATCAGCCTACTTGCATAGGAAATAGACTATCTCATTAATATAAGTCTTACTATAAATAAGGGCATAAATGAAAATTAGGCATTTAATGCATTTAGAAATTGATGTAGTTTCTTATAAATAGAACCAAGAAAAATGATCATTTTGTTTCTTATAAAAAGGACCGGAGGGAGTAGTTTTTAATTGCCTAAATGGTTATTGGTTTAGAAGAATGTTACCATGGTCATAACATGGGAAGATTTGTTGGTCTTTATAACGGTTGGGCAGTTAATGGTTGATTGAACTCGGAGAACTTTGACAGATCTGTGTTTGCCTTTTCCAATGCACACTTAAGTAATTGATGCAAAGACACTTTAAGGAGTTTGGAATATTCTAAAATTTAAAAAAAAATTATTTGGTTTGACTAGTAAAGCCAAAATTATTTGTAATTATTAGTCACATTGGTTTGAATGGAGAATCTTTTTAGGAGTATCAAATTCATGGTGTGTTTTTTGTTTGCAAAGTGATGTTTGTTTCAAGAAAAATTCTTGGATGGATACAAATCTACCACCTTGTCTCTAGGCACAACGATTCACACATTTACAACTAATTAAACTAAAAAAATGAACAATTAAAAAAACACACACTTGTGATTTTGAGAGGGGTCATTCTTCCTCCTTTTTTATCGTTGTCTTTCTCCTCTTTGGAACATATGACCCAAATTTATAGCAACAAGATTGTAAGGTTACATGGGATTCCTTCGAGCATTGTTTCAGGTCAAGATCCAAGGTTCACATCTCGATTTTGGCAAAGTCTATAGAGAGCATTGGGAACAGGGTTAAGGTAATGTTTAGCTTATCATCAACAAATAGATGGTCAGACTACGAACTAATCAATCATTAGAAAGCTTGTGTATTGGAACATACAAGTACCTGAAATGGTTTCTTACCGTTGATTGAGTTCACCTACAACAACAACTTTCACTCGAGATTAGAACAACACCTTACGAGGCTTTATACGAACGTAAGTTTTGAACAACACTTTGCTGGCACGTGACAAGGGAGCGTCAACTTCCTATACCCAATGTTGTGTAGCAGACCACATAATTAGTTCATATGATTTGAGCAAAGATGAAAGTCGCACAAGATAGGTGAAAGAGTTACAGCGAAAAAAGAGAATACCTCTCAAATTCCAAGAGGGTGATCATGTTTTCTTGAGAGTTACTCCAAAAAATAGAATTGGCAGGGCGATAAAACCTTGAAAACTCACTTCTAGATTCATTGGACCTATTGAAAGTCCCACATCGACTAGAGATATGGCCTGAGTGGTCTTTGTAAGGCTTAGGCAGTCCTCACCTTACAAGCCGGTTTGGTGGGGTTGAGTTAGGCCTAAAACCTAAATTTAAGATGGTATCAGAGCCTATCCTAGATCTGTTATTGGGCGATGATCTCTGTCATTCCACTTGCATTTGTCCACGCTATAGATGTCCGGTCCTGGGCGTGAGGGGGTGTGTTGAGATTCCTATTATTCCACCCACATTAGTCCACGCTTCAGATGTCCAGTCTTGAGCGGGAGGGGGTGTGTTGAAAGTCCCACATCGACTAGAGATATGGCCTGAGTTGTCTTTATAAGGCTTAGGTAGTCTTCACCTTACAAACCGGTTTTGTGGGGTTAAGTTAGGCCTAAAACCCAAATTTAAGAGGACAATTCCAAATTCTTCATCAAACTAGTCGTGCAGCATATCAGATATCTTACCATCACATTTGTCAAATCTCCACAATGCCTTTTATGTATATCAACTCTGAAAATACAATCTTGCCATCTCATGTGTTTAAGTTTGGGTCAGTACAGTTAAGAAAAAACCTAGAATACGAGATATATCTTGTTAGGATTGGGAATAAGAGGATGAAAGAACTTTGTGGGAAACAAATTTCCCTATTGAAGGTTATATGGGACGATGTCACTAGTGATACAATGTGCGAAATGGAGGATAACTTGTAGCAATATTATCCATATCTTTTATGTGGTATGTCAAATTTGGAAGACAAATTTTCTTTTAAAGGGGATGGTAATGTAATATCCCACTTTCTAAAAGCCTTAACTACATCTTTGATTGGTAATTAAGTGAACTAGTTAAATTTTTAGGGTTAGGTTAGCACGCTCAAGTGTTGGCTGACTGCATGCTTAAACGTGGGTGAAGTAAATGCTCATGCGTGTAGTGCAGTACACGTGTAGGTGACTCTGGACACATGTTAGTTGCATACAGGGGTCAATGAAATCGACTCAGTGTGCCTTTCTAAGGAAGGAAAGAACGCTTAAATGTTGGCTTGTAGGATGCTTAAACATTGGCGGATGGCATGCTTAAGCATCAATGCTAAAACTAAAAAAGATAAAATTTCTCTTTTTCATCACTTCCCCATCATCACACTTCGTCTTGTCCATCCATTTTATGTAAAAATAACACAAGAAACATTTTAGAGAGAAAAAGTTGGGTTTTGGGAGTTTATGTCATCGAAACCCTATTCTGACCTGATCATTTGCTTCCGTTCTTCATCTACCTTGATTTCACGAATCATTTTTTGTTTAGGTCTAAGGTAAACTGAGATTCCTCATAATCTCATTTCGCCATTATTGACTTTTACGTCAAGTTCATCCTTATTCATGGTTTTGATATTGTTTTCGGGCCGTTCTAGGTGTTTCAGTGCGTTTTCAAGGTTGAATTTGAGTTTATGGTTGAGTTTGGGTTGAGGAGCATGGAAAGTGTGTGTATGGGATTGTGTTTATTCATAAGATATCAATAGTTTAGTTTATGACTGTGTGTTATATCTTATCGAATAAGCTAATGGTTACTTTGGTAGGAATCAGATGACTCGTGGTACAAGGGGAGGTCATGGAAGGGAAACTAGAAGTAATGGGGAATCTAGGGCTTACATTAATGAATCTGAAGCTATGAGAATTACGTCCATGCAACAATGATAGCAAAACACGATTCTAATGCAACAGCTGCGAGAGCAACGTCAGGCACAACAAGTTCCTGTAGTAGCTGAAGGGGGATTGTTTGAGTTTATGAAAAATCAACCACCATTGTTTAGAGGAGAGTATTATTCCAAAGCAAATGAGTTATGAGTGCAAAGATTAGAAAAGATATTTGAAGTGATGAACCTGAGCGAAGATATGCGAGTGTGACTCATGAAGCTTTTATGTTAGTGGGTAATGCTTTGGTGGAAGGGTACAATGAGGATTTTATAAATAGAGGGTAGAGAAATCATCTGGTAGTTATTTATGTAGAGGATCTTAGAGAAGTACTTTTTTGAGAGTCTGAGACATGAAAATGGGAAAGAATTTGAGTCTTAGGTAAGGAAATATGATAGTAGGGGATTATATGTAACACCCTAATTTTTGCTTGTAAGTGTTATAATATCTATAACATCTTATAAAGAGAACTCCTTTTGATAACCACTTTTTAGTTTCCTAATTTTCTTTCCTAAACTACTCTTTGAACATTAACACATATTTTCATCCATGACATAACCACTAAACAGCAGTTACGTAACCTCCCACCAAGTCAGGAAATAGGGTATAATATAGCGCAGTAGAAATGCGGAAAGACGGGCACGGAAGTGCCCGTCTTGCTGCTAGTGTTACTGAATGATTTTACATGTTAATCTATGTCCTTAGATTCATTTTGGATGCCTAAGTACATGATTGGCCTTAAGAAGGGTCAATATATATCGGTGATAACAGACCATTTAATAGATCATATACAACACTTAATCAATTATATTCTGCACCAGAAAACTTATTTCTTGAAACAAACATCATTTAATCGATTATTCATCACAGAATAATATATTAAGTCTGTGTTTTACATCAGAATAAATAGCCTTCAGGCCTCCTTCTCAAAAAAAAAAAAACCCACACATGACATGTTTTCTTTATTTAAAGTAAAAATACAAAGCATGGATAAATTGAAATGAATGCTCAATGGAACATTTTTCTTACGAAAATGCTCATATTGGAACTGGATCTACAAGAAAAGCTTTAATGTATGTCTTCATTACTCCTTCAGCATGAGTGTAGTTATCTTTATCTTTGTAAATCACATTCATAAAGCGCGATAGGTTGAGAGCGCGCGTCAGAAAAGGCATTGGAACTTCGGTTGGCCTAAGACATTCCTCATTTATATCTTTCCATGCATTGGCAGTTCCCTTTCGACATTCTTCAATGGCAGCTTCCCTAGACTTATCATATTGCCTCGTATAGCATTCCAAGAATGAGCAAACATGTCCTCTTTTCTGTTCAAACTGTACAACCAGAAATAATTAATTCAAAAATTTAAATCGTATATGAAATAAAACAAACATATTGTACTAAAAAGTATTTGTATAATACCTCATGGGATAACACAAGCGGCATTAACAATTTTGGGCTCATTTGTTACCCAATTGAAAATGTTCTCTGTGAAAAAAAAAAATGTTCTCTGTGGAAAAAAAAAAATGTTCTCTGTGGATATGTCTCCCATGCTAATGTAAGAAGTTGTTATCAACAATGAGTAACAACACGATTTTGTTGATACGCGCATGTACTCTTCTTTTGTTGGTACATAGTTACTGTTGAGCCATCTCGCCTCAGTCATAAAAGCTTGCACCGCCTTTTTAAACTGCCATCAACACGCAATTTAGTAACAGAAATGATTTTTAAACACACAATGTCACACAGACACAATACGTATACGATCCGTACTGTATGGACATATGGTTCGTACAGTACGAATACAGGTTTTTTTTCAATGTTTATTTTTTAGATTTTTTTTAATTGGTTACAAAAATATTTGTCATTAACCAGATGATGAACTGCATTAACCAGATAAATGAACTTCGTTAACCAGATAAATAAATGGAATATGAATTTGGCATTCACCAGATAATGTGAATCATTAACCAAATAAGTGAACTTCGTTAACCAGATAAATAAATGGAATGTGTTAAGTTTTAGGGTTGGCATTCACCAGATAATGAGAACCATTAACCAGATAAGTGAACTTCGTTAACCAGATAAAAAAAATGGAACGTCAGTTTGGCATTCACCAGATAATGTGAACCATTAACCAGATAAGTAAACTTCGTTAACCAGATAAATAAATGGAATGTGTTAAGTTTCAGGGTTGGCATTCACCAGATAATGAGAACCATTAACCAGATAAATGAACTTCGTTAACCAGATAAAAAAATATTTGAAAAAAAATTTTTGTAAAAAAAAATAAAAAAGTAGTGTCCGTACTGTACGGACACATGCGTAAGCAAAGTAAGATAATAGTTTACAAAAAATGTAAGATAATTTTTCCTAAAAAAAAAGTAAGATAATATTTCAATATTTAAAATAGGATATTTTATGAGATAAATTTAATAATTATCTGTTTTTTAAATAACTATATAATAAATTTCCATATATATATATATATATTCATTATCTGTAATTTTTGTTAACAACTTTAGTGCATAAAAGTATCCTTCATTATTGGATATAAAATCTTTCAATTGTAGTTTTGAGGTTTTGTTATTGGATCTCAATTCAATACATATGTTTTTGGTGTACCATTTTTAAAATGATATTTGAATTATAATTGCATGTAAGTTATTTAAATCCCTCACTACTACTTTAATCACAATTTTAGTTTAATACCACTCAGGATAATTGTACCATTATTTGATGTTATTGTAAAATATTTATATTAAGCATACTTTTTTATTTTTACAATTAAAATATAATTAAATATTATTTGATTTGTATAGTTGAGATTTCTTTTCCAACATTGATGCTTTTGCGCATGCCAAATTTCTTTTTAAAAAAATATTACTTGATTCAATACTTGAAGTATTAAGGCAAAATTGTGCTTCCAGTCCTTTAAATTATTTTTAAAGTTTACATTCGTTCTTTAAGTTTTTTTTGTCTTAAATAGGTCTTTTATGTTTTAAAACGTTGACGCCATTACCCTTTTTTTGGAACTTCCGTTAGAAAAAATTCTATGTGTATGTTACAATGCTTATGTGTCCACTATAGTGCTTATGTGGCCACTTAGTCATAAGCTGAGTCATATTTCTTATTTTTTATTAAAAAGAAAAAATCAACTCTCAATCCAGAATTTCTTCCTTAACCCAGGATTTCTTTGACAGTATACTCTCAATCCAACCCATAATTTGTAATCAAGCGCCTTTGCATCTGATGATCCACTTGATTCCTCTTCCCCTCTTTCTATTCCTTCATTCCACAATGGCTTCTTCAAATACCTTTTTTTTTCCCCTATCAGAAACAGAGGACCCGTGCTGTTTGTTTGAACCAACTGAAAATGGAAGAAGAGGTTAGGGAACTGATGAAGGAAACGAATCCTCTCCTTCGCCATTCTCTACAACACCCTCTCTTGCATTATTTTTGGTCGTTGGATGAAACCAACCGCTGAGAGATCAAATTGAAAAGATAATAAAAAAATGGCAACTGAACAAAGCTTAAAGAAGAACCCTAATCCCTATTTTGATTTGTTTTTGTTTTTTAATAAAAAATAAATGAAAAATTATAACTAAAATTTAAAATAGTCCAATTAATGCCACGTTTTAGTCCATGTCATCTCCATTTGTGTCACGTCATTTTTTTTAACGGGTATGAACGGAAGTTTAAAAAAAGGGTAACAGTGTCAACATTTTAAAACATAGAGGACCTATTTGAGACAAAAAAAAACTTAAAGGACGAATGTGAACTTTAAAAATAACTTAAAGGAACGGAAACACAATTTTGCTAAGTATTAAATCTCATAAGATGATTTATTTTATATTTTTTATATAACTAATAATTAAATATTACTTGATTCAATTCTTGTTGCTGGAGACAACCACCAATAGGGTGGATGAAATTGAATTGTGATGGTGCTTGTCAGCAACCATCATTAGACACGGGATGTGGAGGGCTCTTGAGGAACGAGGTTGGTCGTTGGATTAAGGGATACACGCGTAGGGTTAGGACCTATGATGCTCTACAGGCTGAAATGTGGGGAATGTTCGTGGGGCTGGAGTTAGCTTGGAAATCTGGTATCTCCAAGCTCATTGTTGAGAGTGATTCTAAAATGCTGGTTGATTTAGTCATATCTCCTGGCAATGATGGGGCGTTCGAACATGCCTTGCTTAGGAGAATTCATAAATTGCTGCAGTTAAATTGGCAAGTGCAGGTTGTTCACACTTGGAGGGAGGGTAATCGGTGTGCTGACTGGTTAGCTAATTACAGTTTCAGGACAACTGGTTAGGATACTCAGGTATTGGATCATGCGCCGCAAGAGCTGCAACAGCTGCTGTTTGAAGACTATTCTGGAGCAGCCTTACCTCGGAATATTAGTCTTGCTAGTTAGTTTTTGACTAAATTGCAATTTTGGTCCCATATTTTACTCAATTTTTTTATTTTAGTCCCTCCATTTCTAATTTCGGACATTTAGTCCCCTTATTTTTAAAAATTCTGACATTTAGTCCAAATCTTAAATTCGCATCTCAAATTGATGACGTGGCATGCCTTAAGCTTAGGTGGCATATGACTGAGCAACACATGTGGCTGCCACATCATTTAAATAAGCCATATCAGCTGCCATGTCACAAATTCAATTAATCTTAAAAACTAAAAAAAATGGAAATTCAAATTCACCAGAAATTGAGAACCCTAAAAAATTCCAATCTCATCGTCTTCTCCCTCTTCTTGTGCTTCCTCCCTCCTCCCTCCTCTTCTCCTTCCTCCCTCACAGCGTCTTCCATGGTGCCACCTCCCTCCTCTCCTCCTTCCTCCCTCCACTGCCATCATGTCCCACCTCATCCTCTTTTCCCTCTCCCCATCCTCTCCTATCATCTTCCCAGAAGAAACCCAGAAGAAATAATTCGAAGATTAAAAAATGTAGAAATCCTCAAAAACGCAGAAATCATTCGATAAAGAAATCCTAAAATCTTCCTAAACCTAGAATTGGAAGATTCAAAAACGCAATCTTGCTAAACCTAAAATCCAAAACCCAGAATGTGAGAGATCGTCGTCTTCCTCTCGCCCAGATCTCTCTGTTTTTCTTCTTCCACCTCATGGAAGCACGACCACCACCAACATCGCTAAACAGTCGTTGCCTCACCCTCCTCCTCGACCCTAATCGGAAATGAGAGCTATCTCCTCCTTCCCCTCTCCTTCTCGGTCATCGTCACCCCCAAATCCCCAAATCTGAGGTCCTAGATCCCCAAATCTGAGGTTCTACAGCTTGCCTTAACCACTGGTGTTTCTGTTGCTTCTTCTTTTCCTTAACCAACGCACAGAATTAGGATTTGGGATTTGTGGGATTTAGGGATTCTCGAAGAACATGAAGCAGAAACGATGCAGAAGAAGCACATGAAGCAGAAACGATGCAGAAGAAGCAAAAGAAGAGGAGAAGAAGATGCGATGCAGAAGAAGCAGCAGAAGAGGAGAAGAAGCGATTAGGGTTCATAAAAAAATGTTGTTGTTGTTGTTGTTGTTGTTCTTGCAATATGGTTGTGTTGTTCTTCACGTGTATAATATGGTGGTGTTGGTGCTGTTGAAGATGTTGTTTTTGTTGTTCTTGCTCTTGTTCCACAATTTGATTTTTGTCTACCCCGAATTTGATTTTTATCTTGATGATGATGTTGTTGTTTTAGAACACGGTGGTGTTGGTTTTTTTGATCAGGACACGGTGGTGTTGGTCTAGTTGATGATGATGATGTTTATTTATTTAATTGAAAAATAAAATAAAATGATTTAGTTTTATTATTTTAAATGGATTAAATGACTTGGCAATTAAAAAGGCCACCTATACAGTCCAGTCACTTGCTACATCACTGCCACCTCAGCGTTTGACCTGCCTCATCACCTAATTTTGACCAAAATTAGAGATAGGGACCCAATTTCAGAAATGTTAAAAATTAAGGGACTAAATATCCGAAATTAGAAATAGAGGGACTAAAACAAAAAATTAGACAAAATAGAGGGACCAAAATTACAATTTAGCCTTAGTTTTTTTCCTTTTTGTTTTCTGCTTGGACTTAGGCCTTCTTTTGTACCAAAAAAAATGAGTGCTTTTAAATGTACTAAAATAAATATGTATATGTACATATTAAATTAACTATATAATTTTAAAAGTATTTATTTATTTATTTATTTATTTGTTTGTTTATTAATATGAATTTATAAAAGAAGTGAAAAGAAGACTCGTGCATGACACGGTACCTTTCTAGAAAATCTTTAAAATGATTAAACATATTGCAAGAATAAGAAACGTGATACATGTGGCGCTAATGGCTATTATAAGAGTGTGAGTAGATCAAGAAATTGAAGTATTCTCAACCCTTAGTGATCACCCATGTGGCACTAATGGCCTATTCTATTTCACCTTTGTTTTTTTCCATAAATAAAGTGAAATGACTAAAAGGAAAAACATAAAATAAAGTGTGTGAAAAATATCATTAATCAAATATATATGGCTTTTCTGTAGTTTTAGTCTCCCAATTTTCACCAATCCGTAATTTTGGTACCCTCATTTTTAAATCCGTAATTTTGGTCCCCTAATTTTTTAAAATTCTGAAATTGGGTCCCCACCTCTAAATTTGGTCAAAATTGGGTGATGTGGCAAATGAGGTGGTGATGTGTCATATAAGTGGACTATACATGTGGCAATTGTGTCCCATTTGGCTTCCAAGTCATCATAAGTTAGTTAAAATAATCCAAAAAAAATCATTTAATTTTATTTTTCAATTAATTTTAACTTTCAATTAAATAAATAAATAACAAAATTGAAGAACAAAATTAGGTCAGGGAAGAAAAATTAGGAGTTCCTCCGATGCCTCCACACCATCCTCATCTTCGGACCTTCAAATCCTCACCCTCTCAGAAGAAAAATTAGGTCGAAGGTGGAGAGGAAAGAGTGAGGAGTTCCTCTTCACAGCTGCTTCTTCTTCTTTTTTCTCAATGCTTCCCATCTTCTCTAATTCTTTAGCTCACTGATAGAAAAATTCAAAGGAATTGAAATTTGAGCATCCATGGGAAAGTTTCTGAAATCCCTCGCGGCCTCCCCATCTTGCAGATCTGGTGGCCAAGGAAGAAAGGACAAGTCAGAGAAGGATCCAGAGACGGTGTTTTGGGAGAGATCTATGGAGGTGAGGGAGGAGCTACACTTGGAAGTGTGGGAGAGGGGAATGGGAGTGGCTGTGAGGTTGGTGGATTTGAGGGTGAGGGTTTGGAGGTGGTCGAGGGTGAGGAGGTAGGTGGCGATGACGATGAGGTTAGTGTGAGAGGGGTGGAGGTGAGGTCTATGGAAGTGAGGGTGGTTTGGTTGCAGGTTATAAAACCCTTCGACTCTGCTCCTTCTCCTTCCACTCTACTCCTTCTCCTTCCACTCACGATCTTCTCCACTCTGCTCCTGCTCCTTCTAGGGTTTCTGGGTGAGGGTGGGAACGATGGAGTCCAAAGATGAAGGGTTGATGGAGGGTTTCTGGGTTTCATTTTTTTTTCTCAAGAAAGTGAAGGGTTTGATGTGGAGGTGAAAGAAGGAGGAGGAGGAGGAGGAGGAGGTGAGAGAAGAAGGTAAGGGGAGGTGAATCGAATGGGTGGTGATGGAGGTGAACATGAAAGCAGCTCTCTCATTCTGGAACGTGACCACGTCAAGGATAGGTTGAGAGATTTGGGTTGGTGGAATGCGACGGTGGTGGCAGCGGAGGAGGTGGATGAGAATAGTGGTGGTCGGTGGCGGTTGGGGAAGGGCAAAAGCAAGAAGGGAAGGGGGAAGGGGAAGACTGTTTAGGATTTTTTTAGTTTTTTAATTTATTTATTAATTTATTAAATAAAATTTTATAATTAAAATAATGAAAAAGAATTAAAATAAAGAAAAAGATGACATGGAAATGTGATAAGATAAATAATAATATTTCTCTCACTTCCACATAAGCATTTGACCTGCCACATCACCCAATTTTGACCAAATTTGGAAGTGGGGACCCAATTTCAGAATTTTAAAAAATTAGAGGACCAAAATTGCAGATTTAAAAATGGGGGAACCAAAATTAGGGGACCAAAACTGCAGAAAAGCCAATATATATATATATATATATATATATATATAGCAGACTTATCAAGTGAGAAGAGTATTTTATTGTAAGAGGTGAGAGGATCAAATAACACCCCTTGGATCACATAAACAGTTGTGATAGTGTTCAGTTTTAAAAAACTCATGTGCCTCACTTTCATCATGTTCTCCTTCTCTAGCGCACACCGCTCATGTACCATATCGTTCCACCTAGGGGTGGGCACGGGTATGAGTTGACCCACGAATTCGACCTACCCAACCCAACCTAAAAAATCTGGGTTGGTTTTGGTTATTGGGTTAGGTCAGTTTTAAAATAAACAAACCCAAATCTGAAGATTGCGAACCCAAGCAACCCAACCCAACCCATTATAAATTAACACATAGTCTTTTTTTACTTACTAAGTGAACGTGTCACATATATTATAAAAAGTAACTTTTTTTTTGTAACCCTAGGTGAATGTTGAGTCACGTATTTGGAATATGAAATATGTGTTTGCGTTTGAAATGATTTATATATTTGAAATATGAATTACATTATGAAATATGCTGCTCTTCAAACGTTATATATTATGAAATTGTGTTGCATATTTGTTGTTTTTTCAATCAAACTAGATAAATGTTTGATAAATTGATGTTTAAGGTCTTGATAATGATTTTTTTCTTCATAAATATTTGTGTCCTATTTTGTCTTCGATTTTTTCTAAATTGTTTTTTTTTAGAAATAAATATTTTAATAATAAACCCGTCCACCAACCCATAACAAGTCGGGTTGGGTTGGTTCGGGTTACACAATTTTTTTTAACTAAACCGATCTAACACAACCCATATATATTTGATTAAGTTGAGTTTTTACACACCCCAAACCTAACTCAACTCGACTCATGCCCACCCCTAGTTCCACCGATAGAAATTCTCACTGCAATGTTTGAGTTTTTCATGTGCGTTTTGCTCGGAAACTGCGACATTTGCCGACTTGATTTGTCACTTATTCACTTATTGCAATCACAGATGCGATTAATTTACCTGAGTGGTGCATTTTGACCACAAATTTACGTATTTGGGGTAAGTCAGATATTATTTATGTGTCTAGTGTAAGTCATGACTACCAATTACGATTTATTTATTTATTTTTTAATTGAGTCGCGGTCGGCAACCACAACTTTTTTTTTAATATGAGTGGTGAATATCATTCAGGATTTATTTATTTATTTATTTTTTATAAGTTGTTTGTGACTATGGTTTACGACAGATAAAAAAGGAGGTGAAGAAGGTGAATCAAAGGGAACCTCCTTTTCTTGATTGGCACACCTGCAACTAGACGACTAAATTGCCTAGCAAAGGACTTTACCCCACTCTGTCAATATAAGATCAAGCAATCAATATCCAAAAAAGAACATTCACGATTCATTTATATAAAAAAATAAAAAAATAAAAAGGGGGGGTCGTGAATGATAGTCACGAATCATGTAAAAAAAAATTAATATATATATATGTCGTGAACTATACTCACGACTTATAAAAAAAAAGTCGTGAATGACATTCATGACTCATAATAAGAAAAAAAAATAAGCCGCGATTGTCAACCACGACTCATTTAAAATTGTTCTGAATAGAACTTCAGAGGACGACAGGAGAGAAACAGCACGACGGCGTTCGCGACGGACGGCAATGGCGTGCGGTGGTGGTGTACCTGCAAACACTCCGACGCTCAAGTCAGCGTGTGTAAGAGGTGAGTGAAGAGGTGGAAATGAACGATTACCTGGATCGTTTGAGGTGATCCTCCTTTTATACGAGTTGAGGACGGTTATTGAGGAATAACCGCTTCCGTGGGATCCGGGGCACCGTCAGATCGTTGCCAGCCTGTGATGAGCTGGGGTGGAATGCTGAGGGCCGTTGGATCGGCCACGTCGACATGGTCTCGAGGCAAGGCGGAGGGAGCTGAACGCGGAAATGGGCCTGAAGCGTGAATCGCCGGATTGGGCCTCGGCCCAGTCCGGAACAGTTTCCCCCCAAGTCGCAAGCTCGAATGTCGAGGTGGTGACTTGTTGTCGAGGTTCGTTGATGTCGACGTTTGACGTCCTTGTTCGTAAGGAAGTGCAAATGTCGTCGGCTGCTTTGCGAAAAGAGAGTTGAAATGTTCTCGAACCCTAGGCGCATGAGGGTTAATTTCAAATTTCAAAAATGTTCCGTCAACCGCCTTTGGGATTCGGGGAGACGCTTTGTTTCGAGGCATGATGATTGCTTCTTGTTCTGAACAGAACTTCAGAGGACGACCGGAGAGAAACAGCACGGCGGCGTTCGCGACGGACGGCAATGGCGTGCGGTGGTGGTGTACCTGCAAACACTCCGACGCTCAAGTCAGCGTGTGTAAGAGGTGAGTGAAGAGGTGGAAATGAACGATTACCTGGATCGTTTGAGGTGATCCTCCTTTTATACGAGTTGAGGATGGTTATTGAGGAATAACCGCTTCCGTGGGATCCGGGGCACCGTCAGATCGTTGCCAGCCTGTGATGAGCTGGGGTGGAATGCTGAGGGCCGTTGGATCGGCCACGTCGATATGGTCTCGAGGCAAGGCGGAAGGAGCTGAACGCGGAAATGGGCCTGAAGCGTGAATCGTCGGATTGGGCCTCGGCCCAGTCCGGAACATTTGCCCCCAAGTCGCTAGCTTGAATGTCGAGGTGGTGACTTGTTGTCGATGTTCGTTGATGTCGACGTTTGACGTCCTTGTTCCTAAGGAAGTGCAAATGTCGTCGGCTGCTTTGCGAAAAGAGAGTTGAAATGTTCTCGAACCCTAGGCGCGTGAGGGTTAGTTTCAAATTTCAAAAATGTTCCGTCAGCCGCCTTTGGGATTCGGGGAGACGCTTTGTTTCGAGGCGTGATGATTGCTTCTTTAGTAAGAGTGCAACGTGTCGTTGATCAACGGCATGGGGAGAGGGAATGTCATATCACCCGGATCAGATCAACGACTGGGAAGAGGAAAGGTCACGTCGCTCCAACCAGGGCTAAGGCTATAAATATTCATTGCGCCCTTCCCTTTTGTTTCTTTCGTTTCTGCAATATCTTTCCCAATTCTTGAGAAGTGTTTGTCTTCTTTCCTCTTCCTTCTCCGGTGATCTTCGAGTGTCTGGTTAGTTGATTTTCTCCGGTGGTTCGTTTCCGAACGTTCGTTGTTGTTCGCGTTTCATTCCCAGGGAATTCCTCCGCAAATTTCATTGTTTCAGGTAAATTCCCTCCCTTCTTATCTGTTTCTGCTTTCGTAATTTCCAGAATGGGTAGCAATACTAGGGCTATTTTGAGGGATTCCTCCTCGTCTTCTTCCATATCTGGTTTGTCTAGTTCGTTATCTGGTTTTTCTAGTTCGTCTTCCTCGAATGGCCCTTCTGGGGGACCAAATGACGGTGATGCCGGAAACGGTTTCTCATTACCGGATGGTAGTGTCGTTTCGGTGAATTCTGGGGAGGAAAGTTCTTCCCCTGTAGTCTATTTCCCAGGGCTCTTCGTAGGAGATTATGAAGGTAAGAAAGTGTCCCCTGTAGACCCGGTCGAACTCGAAAATCTTTCTGTAAACTTAAAGAAGACGTTCGGACGGTCCTTCACGGAGAGGGAGGTAGAAAGGTGTTTAGTAGAGATAGATAAATATCGACCTTTTTTTCATGACAGTGCTTCGTCGAGTTCGAAGATGGGGAAGAAATTACTTCAGAGGGACGACCTCATCATGCCCCCAACTGCAGATGATTTCCAATGGGTGGCATTGGATGCTCTTGGCACTCGTTCTGTTTTCTCTTCGTCAGAGAATTTTTCTTTAATGTTGGATTCCATGGACATCGCGGATGGAGTCCGCAAGTTCGAGAACTGGAAGATATGTCGTCCTCACATCAATGATCGAATTTGTTCGCAATCGGACCTGATAGTGATGTTTATGTATGATGTTCTTTTCAAAGAAATGGGTTTCCGGTTGCCCTTTTCGGATTTTGAAGTCTCAGTTTTGCAGCATCTGGAGCTTGCCCCCTCACAACTTCATCCAAACGTGTGGGCGTTTATCAGGGGTTTTCAAATTGTGTGTGCTTATCTTGGTGTCGACCTCCTCCTCGAAACCTTTTTCGCGATCTTCTCTCCGTTGTGGACGAACGCTGACCCCCAGAAACGTCAAGGATGGGTCTCCTTGAAGCAAAATGGGAAAG
Organism: Calophaca sinica; assembly: GCA_037113605.1. NCBI lineage: Eukaryota > Viridiplantae > Streptophyta > Magnoliopsida > Fabales > Fabaceae > Calophaca > Calophaca sinica. The sequence goes on from CM073736.1 coordinate 93,782,727, forward strand.
TGTTCGAGCTGTTCGCGGAGTCTCATCGCGGATTCAAGTCGAGGTATTTCCTCGTTGAGGCCATCAGTTCAGCTGCTCTGGAGAACGTCTGTGTGCCAGTGGAAGCACTCGACGAAAAGGGGCAGGTAGTGACCGACTGGCACGAGAGATTCCCATTGTGCTGGAACGACAAGCATTTTCAATATGAGAAAAGTGGATTCTCGTTTAAAGTTGAGGATCTCGATGACAATGCTCGCTACAGTCTCAGGCAAATTCGTAAACTTATGGCCGGACTCAAAAAACGGCAGTATACGAATAAAAAGGGGGAACTAGTCACTGAAATAGGCTATGTCTACACTCGGCGTCTTCTCAAATGCAATTCTCAAGAGACTGCCAACGCGTGTTTAGGTAACTTTGCACGAGAAGCTACTCGATTTCAGTTCTCTTTTATCATTCTAACTCATTGTTTTCTTGCAGATTCGATGGCCACCTCTGCATTCCTGTCGTGCATGAGGAAAAAGATGCAAGCGGAGAAGGCTCATTCTCCGGTGGTTGGAGAGGGTTCGAGCCAGTCTGCCCCTATTCAAACTCCTCCTCCGGCTTCCCCTGTTCAGGGTGTCGGCCCTGAGGTTGCGTCGAGTCGGGCTCAAGGAGTCCCCGCCAAGATCCAAACCACCAAGGAAGTTGAAGGAGCTTCTCAGGGGAGTAAGCAACCTTCAGTTCAGATCCAAGAGGAACCTGCTGCTAAGAAATCGAGGAAACCTCCTTCTACGCCCAAGACATCGGCTCCCTCGCTGACAATCAAAGCAGGTGGGAAACCGAGCAAGGGTAAGGAGGTCGTGGAGTCTCCTGGCGAGGTTCCACCAGTATGGTCCAGTACCCAAGTGTTGGATGCGGACCGAGTCAGCAGATTGGTTCCACCCTCTGATGAAGCCTTCTTCAACGAGCTCTCAGAGAGCGTCAAGGCGGACAAATTTTATGAGACCCTGACATCCATGATGCGTCACGTGGTGATCTCAAAGTGGATGTTCGAGAAGAACAGACATCTGGAGGTCGAGCTTGCCAACATTCGCCAGAATACGTCGAAGTTTGAGCAAATGGAGGCTGAGCTCGCCACACTTCGCAAAAGTAAGTCTAAGTCTGACGAGAAGATTCGGTCTTTTGAGACGAAGATTAAATCTCTCGAAGATCAATTGAAGTCAGCCCAGACGGAGACCCTCAATGTCAAAGGCGAAGTGACAAGGCTGTCTGATTAGGTCAAGACTCTCTCCTCTGAGAAGAATAATTTGGTCGAGGAGCGTGCCCAGCTCTCACAAAAGATTCAGGACTTCCAGAAATTGGAAGAAAGTATGAAGCTGGAGGCTCTCGAGTATCAACGCAAGGTTGAAGGGTTGAGCTCAGAGGTCGAGCTCCTTACTAAAGACAATCAACAGCTCCCTTCGCTGACTGAGAAGGTTACAAAATTGGAGGAGGAGAAGAAATCGATTGTGGAGATGTTCTTGAAGGCTGGCGACGATTTGTTCACCAACGCTGTTGCTCAGATTCGATTTCTTAATCCTGGTCTTGTATTCAACACTGCAGGAATGAACCCCGATGGTGTCGTCGAGGGCGACAAGCTTGTGGATGCTGAGACCAAAGAGGTTCTCCTCAGTGGGCCCGGTCCATCTTCGGAAACAGTCATTCCTCAGGCTTCTGATGCTCCTCCTCCTTCCACCTCTGTTGAGTCAGTTCTGTCGACTTCGGGGGCGGCTGTGCCTCCCAAGTCTTAGGGTTTTATTCTGCTTTTTCTTTGTAACTTGTAAAGAATAATTTGTTCGTAATGATAATTTCTTTTTGTTCAAGAGAATCATACTTCTTTAGCTTACTTGTCATTTGTTCGGGACCTTCGTGTTCCACCTCTGCTGAGGCAGTTCTCGACACGAGGCTTGATGTGCTTGTGCAAGGCACAAGGCTTTATCACGAGGTCGTGCTCGCGTTCTCGACACGAGGCTCGATCACAGGTGCTTGTGCAAGGCACAAGGCTTTATCACGAGCTCGTGCACGCGGTCTCGGCACGAGGTTCGATCACAGGTACTTGTGCAAGGCCCAAGGCTTTATCACGAGCTCGTGCACGCGGTCTCGGCACGAGGCTCGATCACAGGTGCCTGTGCAAGGCACAAGGCTTTATCACGAGCTCGTGCACGCGGTCTCGGCACGAGGCTCGATCACAGGTGCTTGTGCAAGGCACAAGGCTTTGGGTGACAGTAAATGAGTAAATGCTGGTTGCGTATTTCTTCAACCATACTTTATTGCTTCACATTTGTATGTTTCGGATACATTTGTTTTCAACTATAATACTTCTTCATCTTTGCTGCGTTCCAAGTTCTTGGAATTTGTTATCCTTGTAGTGTCTCGAGGGTGTAGGCACCGGAACCAGTCTTTACGACAATTCTGTACGGGCCTTCCCAATTGGGTGCAAGTTTCCCTTGTGGGGCGTTCTTCAGGCCAACATCAGCTCGTCGAAGAACGAGATCCCCAGGCATGAATTCCCTGGGCACAACACTTCGGTTGTATCTTGCTGCGATTTTCTGTTTCACTGCGACCTCGCTGAGTGCTGCAAGCTCTCTGCATTCGTCAAGGAGGTCGAGTTCTTCTCGTAGGCTCTGACAGTTGTCAATGCTACTCTGGGGATGCGAAGTTCTCCAACTAAGTTCCCCAATCTCGACAGGAATAACGGCCTCAGTCCCGTATGTGAGACGAAAAGGGGATTCTCCTGTCGTTGAATGTGGAGTAGTCCGATACGCCCAGAGCACTCGGGGAAGTTCTTCTGCCCAGTTGCCCTTGGCCTCATCTAATCTTCGTTTCAAACCTCGTAAAATAACCCTGTTTGCGGCCTCAGCTTGTCCGTTTGTCTGGGGGTGTTCTACAGAGGTGAAGTGCTGTTTGATGTCGAGGTCTTCCAAGGTCTTTCGGAATCCGCGATCTGCGAATTGTGTTCCGTTGTCAGTGACGACCACCTTGGGAATCCCGAACCTTGTCAGAATACATCTTTTGAAGAACTTAATCAAGTTCTTTGCAATTATTTTTGCCAGGGGCTCTACCTCAACCCACTTGGTAAAGTAATCCACTGCGACGGCCAGGCACTTCACCTGTCCGGGAGCCATTGGAAAAGGACCAAGTATATCAATCCCCCACCAGGTGAAGGGCCATGGCGATGTCATGGATGTTAACTCTGTAGGAGGAGCCAAGTGTAGATCGCCATGTCTCTGGCATTTGTCACATTTCTTCAAGAACGATCTCGCATCCGCGTTCAGAGTTGGCCAATAATATCCTGCGCGGAGGATTTTCTTTGCCAAGGAATGTCCTCCAAGGTGTTGCCCACATATGCCTTCATGCACTTCAGCAAGTGCATATTGCGCTCGGGTATCGTCGAGACATTTCAACAGGGGGTGGAAAACCCTCTTCGGTATAAGATACCGTTGATCATGGAGTACGAAGATGCTTTCTTTCGGATTTTGGCTGCCTCCTTCTCATCATCAGGGAGTTGGCCAAGTTGAATAAACTCTTGAATCGGTGTCATCCAACTGTCGGGCTCACCGGGCAAATCATCGACACTTGCCTGGGAAATTGCAAAGCAGAATTTCGGAAGTTTTCTCAGTACTTCGTCATAAGTGGTATCAACCACTGAAGTAATGCTAGGCTTGGCCAGCGTTTCTTGTATCACCGATTGTTGTTCCCAGAGCTTCGTCTTTGGTAAGCTTGGACGAGAATGTCGACTCGGCGTTTTGTTCTCTCGGGCGTACGATCTCAACTGAGGAGAAATCGCTCATTTTCTTCTTAACCAGGGCGAGGTATTTTTGAAGAAGTGGATCTTTAGCCTGGTATTCTCCACTAATCTGGGATACAACTAGCTGAGAATCAGTTCTGAGTTTTACCTCTTCAGCACCGAAGTCTCGAGCCAGTGTGAGGCCAGCTAAGTATGCTTCGTACTCTGCCTGGTTGTTGGAGGTGGGAAAGGAGAATCCCAATGAAAACTCGACGATCAGTTCGTCGTCGTTCTCGAGCAATAACCCAGCGCCACTGCCCTTGGAGTTCGACGATCCGTCGACATGGACCGTCCATCTGGAACAAGGTTCTGTAGCCCGAGGAGTCATCTCAGCAATGAAATCTGCCAAGCACTGGGATTTGATAGCTTGTCTCGCCTCGAAAGTAACTCCGAATTCGGACAACTCAACCGACCACTTGATCATACGCCCTGCCAGGTCAGGCCTGTGTAGGATCTGTTTGATTGGTTGGTCAGTTCGAACCACTATGGGATGTGCCAAGAAGTATTGTCTCAAGCGTCGAGCTGCGACTATCAGCGCGAGCGCGACTTTCTCGATTTTCTGGTATCTCAGCTCTGGGCCTTGAAGTGCTTTGCTTACAAAGTAGACCGGTTTCTGGCCCTCATCTGTTTCGCGAATGAGGACGGCACTCAGAGCTTCGTTCGACACTGCCAAGTAGAGATAAAGGACCTCCCCTGGGGACGGTCTCGTCAAGACTGGCGGTTGAGACAGTATGCGTTTTACCTGTGTTAAGGCTTCTTCGCACTCGGGGGACCATTCGAACTGAATTCCCTTCTTGAGCAAGCGGAAGAAAGGCAACGCATGTTCTGCAGACTTTGAGATAAACCTCGTCAGGGAGGCGAGCATTCCAGTGAGCTGCTGAATGTTTTTCTTTGATGATGGCTGCTGCATCTCTGTGACAGCACGACATTTGTCGGGGTTGGCCTCGATTCCCCTCTCGGTTAGGTAAAAACCTAGAAATTTCCCAGCTCGTACTCCGAAAGTGCACTTTTCGGGATTGAGCCTCATATTATGTCTTCGTACTTCAGCAAAGACTTCTCTAAGATCGACGACGTGGTCGACTTCTTTCGTTGTTTTTACTATCATATCATCCATATATACCTCCAGCATTCTACCGATCTGGTTGGCAAAGACTTTATTCATCATGCGCTGATATGTCGCTCCAGCGTTCTTGAGGCCAAAAGGCATTACGTTATAGCAGTAATTGCCTTTGTCCGTCATGAACGCGGTTTTTTCTTGATCAGCAGGGTGCATCGGAATCTGGTTGTAACCAGAGTATGCATCCATGAAAGACAACAATTGAAAACCGGAGGAATTATCGACGAGTTTGTCGATATTAGGAGGGGTAGGCGTCTATGGGACACGCTTTGTTAAGATCGATGTAATCACCACACATGCGCCACTTTCCATTAGATTTCTTAACCAATACAACATTAGAAAACCAAGTAGTATATTTGACCTCCCTAATGAATTCAGCCTTAATCATGTCTTCAACAGCTTTGGCGGCTTGACTTTTCAGGGGCTTGCTTACGGCGTCTCTGGGCCACCCAGCGAGCCTTGGGGTCGAGAGCGAGTTGGTGGCAAGCAATGTCAGGAGAGATACCTGGAATGTCAGCAGCAGTCCAAGCGAAGAGGTCTGCATTGGACTTCAGGCACTCTGTCAGTTGCAATCTGACCTGTTCAGGGAGGTCAGCACCAAGCTTCACTGTCTTCCCAGGGTCTTCTCCTAGCTGAACTCGGATGAATTCTCCATCAGGTACTGGTCTTTTAATCTTTTGCTGGAGCTCGCGGGCTAGGGGGTCGTTCTCCTGTATTTCATCTTCGAGCTCAATCCTGGCGTCAAAATCGGTGAGATTGACATCTGCAGCAGCCTTTGCAGGATCAGGTTTCTTAGTTGACGGAGGTTGCTTCTCTCTTGGCTCTTCGGCCTTCAAAGATAAGAGATAGCATCTCCTCGCAGCCTCTTGGTCAGCTTCTATGGTGACGACTTTGTCTTCGTCATCATGAAAGCGCATTTTCAGGTGAACTGTCGAGGTCACAGCTCCAAGCTCACCCAGCGTCGGGCGTCCGATGATGCAGTTGTAAACAGACTTGCATGGTAATACGATAAATTGGACCTTCACAGTTTTGGAGATTGGTTGTTCTCCAAAAGTCACCATCAATTCCACATAGCCCAGCGGCTTTGTTTTCGAACCGTTGAAACCAGTCAGATCAGACCCCGGGTACGGTACGAGATCTTTTTCTGGCAGTTTCAAGGTTTTAAACAACTCGTGGAACATGATATCCGCCGAGCTCCCCTGGTCTATCAAGATTCTTCTGACATCAAAGTTAGCCATATAGGCTTTGACCAACAGGGGAATCAAGTAGTTTGGCCTTCCATTCACCAAGTCTTCGTCAGAAAAGGCTAGGGGTGGTCTTCCCTTGTGCCTGCTTGATGAAGGAAAAACAGTAGAGACGGTCATCGTTTCTCTCAACTTCTATTTTGCTGAATTAATGCTCGCCCTTCCCTTATCGGAAAACCCTCCGGAAATGACCATGGCGACTGGAGGAGGACGAGATTGCTCCTCGGATGCACGAGTTGCTCCTTCGTGCTGCGTCACAAAAGCTGATTCTTTCTTTTGAGGTCGAGGTGATCTAGACCTAGACCTTCTATCTCTGGATTTTGGTTTTCCTTTCACGTATTTGGTCAACTTCCCCTTCTGGATCAGTTGTTCTATGACGTCCTTCAGGTGAAAACATTCATCGGTCTCATGCCCTACACACTTGTGGAAGTGGCAGTACTTCGACTTATCAGCGTTCGGCTTCTCTTTCCCCTTCTGGGGAAATTTGATTCCGGCATCACGGAATTCGGTGTTCGCGCACTCATTCAGTATGCGCTTGGGTGTAGTGTTCAAAGGGGTGTATTCGTCATACCTCTTTGCTGGACCACGGCTTTCTTTCTCCCTACGCGACTTGTCCTCGCGTTGTCACCCAGCTTCTCCTGGGTTTTACCTTTGGCTTTTGATGCCATCAACTTTTCTTCGTAATTCATAAATTTCTGAGCTCGCTTCAGGAACTCGTTCAGGGTCTTCGGTTTGTCGACACCAATGTCGACGCTGAATAAACTTCCTTCGATCAGGCCTTGCTCTAGCAAGTACAACTTCATCTCGTCAGAGCATTTCTTTACCAGAATGGCTTCTTTGTTGAAACGCTCGACGTAGTCTCTGATAGACTCATCTCTCTTCTGCTGAATTGCGGCTAGTGCCGCTGTCGACTTGGGTTGGACTTTAGACGCAGTGAAATGCGCGGAGAACTGGTCGATGAACTCAGTCCACGAACCAATGAAATTTTTCTTAAGAGTCTGGAACCAAGACAATGCTGCCTTATTCAGAGTGAGGGGAAAGATTCTGCACTTCACTGGCCCTTAGGCGCCTCGATAGTCCATGACAGTATCAAAGCAGCCAACATGCTCGTCGGGGTCGGTGGTTCCGTCGTATGAGTCCAAAGTGGGTGGTTTCTGAAGATGCTTCGGAATTGGGAATTTCATGATCTTGGAAGTGAAAGGACCAGAGGCCTCGCACATGTCACCCGTGTCATCGCTCTGAGAAGGAGTTGATGAAACAGAATGAGCACGGCGGCGATGAGAAGTGCGCCCAGGAGATTTGACTCGCCGCCTAGAGGCTGAGGCGACTCTTCTAGGAGGAGTGTCACTACTTGCGGTCGCACCTTCACGACGAGACGCGCGCGCCAGGGAGCGGCGACGGCGCGGCGGAGAGTGTGGCATATCAGGTTCAGAAGAAAGACTTCTGGAAGAAACTCTTCCACGGTGTGTTTTCTCATTTCTTCTTCCGCTTTGAAGCAAACGGATCTCAGATCTATGGCGGCGAGGTGGACTACGATCCAAAGAATGGTTACGGCGGTGTGCATTGCGCACAGAGCGGTGTGGAGTTGTGCCACGGTGGCGGTGATGAACAGATCTGAGATTTTCAGATTCCTTCGATCTCTGAGGAGAATGAGAAACTCGATTTACTCTGTTTTCGATCTGTGTGGCAACACGAACGGAGATTTCCTTCTGCTGATTCTCCATTCGATCAAGGCGTTGATTCTGAGCGTGCATCGCTTCGGCATGGCTCCGAATGAATTCACGGAACTCATGGATGAGGAAGGTGGTGGTCTCTGCTCCTGTAGCGGTTTGAGCGGCGATGATCTGAGCGGCGTTGTTCTGAGGCGGAGGCGGAATGTTACTCCTATGTCTTTCATATTCAATGGTGAAATTAACAGGTTCATTGTGAGGTGGTTCCGCCGGGGCTATCGGCGGATTCGGTGGTTCAAGATCTGCGTTCGCACGGTTGGAACTGCGAGTCACGATTTGACGCTTCGATCCAGTCATCATCGAGCGAAGAAGGAAAACTTCGACAAAGAAAGATGAAATCAGAAACGATTTCCCACAGACGGCGCCAATGTTCTGAACAGAACTTCAGAGGACGACCAGAGAGAAACAGCACGGCGGCGTTCGCGACGGACGACAATGGCGTGCGGTGGTGGTGTACCTGCAAACACTCCGACGCTCAAGTCAGCGTGTGTAAGAGGTGAGTGAAGAGGTGAAAATGAACGATTACCTGGATTGTTTGAGGTGATCCTCCTTTTATACGAGTTGAGGACGGTTATTGAGGAATAACCGCTTCCGTGGGATCCGGGGCACCGTCAGATCGTTGCCAGCCTATGATGAGCTGGGGTGGAATGCTGAGGGCCGTTGGATCGGCCACGTCGACATGGTCTCGAGGCGCGGCAGAGGGAGCTGAACGCGAAAATGGGCCTGAAGCGTGAATCGTCGGATTGGGCCTCGGCCCAGTCCGGAACACTTCTTTAGTAAGAGTGCAACGTGTCGTTGATCAACTGCATGCGGAGAGGGAATGTCACATCACCCGGATCAGATCAACGATTGGGAAGAGGAAAGGTCACGTCGCTCCAACCAGGGCTAAGGCTATAAATATTCATTGCGCCCTTCCCTTTTGTTTCTTTCGTTTCTGCAATATCTTTCCCAATTCTTGAGAAGTGTTTGTCTTCTTTCCTCTTCCTTTTCCGGCGATCTTCGAGTGTCTGGTTGGTTGATTTTCTCCGGTGATTCGTTTCCGAACGTTCGTTGTTGTTCGCGTTTCTTTCCCAGGGAATTCCTCCACAAATTTCATTGTTTCAGGTAAATTCCCTCCCTTCTTATCTGTTTCCGCTTTCGTAATTTCCAGAATGGATAGCAATACTAGGGCTATTTTGAGGGATTCTTCCTCGTCTTCTTCCATATCTGGTTTTTCTAGTTCGTTATCTGGTTTTTCTAGTTCGTCTTCCTCGAATGGCCCTTCTGGGGGACTAAATGACGGTGATCCTGGAAACGGTTTCTCATTACCAGATGGTAGTGTCGTTTCGGTGAATTCTGGGGAGGAAAGTTCTTCCCCTGTAGTCTATTTCCCAGGGCTCTTCGTAGGAGATTATGAAGGTAAGAAAGTGTCCCCTATAGACCCGGTCGAACTCGAAAATCTTTCTGTAAACTTAGAGAAGACGTTCGGACGGTCCTTCACGGAGAGGGAGGTAGAAAGGTGGTTAGTAGACATAGATAAATATCGACCTTTTTTTCATGACAGTGCTTTGTCGAGGTCGAAGATGGGGAAAAAATTACTTCAGAGGGACGACCTCATCATGCCCCCAACTGCAGATGATTTAAAATGGGTGGCATTGGATGCTCTTGGCACTCGTTCTGTTTTCTCTTCGTCAAAGAATTTTTCTTTAATGTTGGATTCCATGGACATCGCGGATGGAGTCCGCAAGTTCGAGAACTGGAAGATACGTCGTCCTCACATCAATGATCGAATTTGTTCGCAATCGGACCTGATAGTGATGTTTATGTATGATGTTCTTTTCAAAGAAATGGGTTTCCGGTTGCCCTTTTCGGATTTTGAAGTCTCAGGTTTGCAGCATCTGGAGCTTGCCCCCTCACAACTTCATCCAAACGCGTGGGCATTTATCAGGGGTTTTCAAATTGTGTGTGCTTATCTTGGTGTCGACCTCCTCCTCGAAACCTTTTTCGCGATCTTCTCTCCGTTCTGGACGAACGCTGACCCCCAGAAACGTCAAGGATGGGTCTCCTTGAAGCAAAATGGGAAAGTGTTCGAGCTGTTCACGGAGTCTCATCGCGGATTCAAGTCGAGGTATTTCCTCGTTGAGGCCATCAGTTCAGCTGCTCTGGAGAACGTCTGTGTGCCAGTGGAAGCACTCGACGAAAAGGGGTAGGTAGTGACCGACTGGCCCGAGAGATTCCCATTGTGCTGGAACGACAAGCATTTTCAATATGAGAAGAGTGGATTCTCGTTTATAGTTGAGGATCTCGATGACAATGCTCGCTACAGTCTCAGGCAAATTCGTAAACTTGTGGCCAGACTCAAAAAACGGCAGTATACGAATAAAAAGGGGGAACTAGTCACTGAAATAGGCTACGTATACACTCGGCGTCTTCTCAAATGCAATTCTCAAGAGACTGCCAACGCGTGTTTAGGAAACTTTGCACGAGAAGCTACTCGATTTCAGTTCTCTTTTATCGTTCTAACTCATTGTTTTCTTGCAGATTCGATGGCCACCTCTGCATTCCTGTTGAGCATGAGGAAAAAGATGCAAGCAGAGAAGGCTCCTTCTCCGGTGGTTGGAGAGGGTTCGAGCCAGTCTGCCCCTATTCAAACTCCTCCTTCGGCTTCCCCTATTCAGGGTGTCGGCCCTGAGGTCGCGTCGAGTCGGGCTCAAGGAGTCCCAGCCAAGATCCAAACCACCAAGGAAGTTGAAGGAGCTTCTCAGGGGAGTAAGCGACCTTCAGTTCAGATCCAAGAGGAACCTGCTGCTAAGAAATCGAGGAAACCTCCTTCTCCGCCCAAGACATCGGCTCCCTCGCTGACAATCAAAGCGGGTGGGAAACCGAGCAAGGGTAAGGAGGTCGTGGAGTCTCCTGGCGAGGTTCCACTAGTATGGTCCAGTACCCAAGTGTTGGATGTGGACCAAGTCAGCAGATTGGTTCCACCCTCTGATGAAGTCTTCTTCAACGAGCTCTCAGAGAGCGTCAAGGCGGACAAATTTTATGAGACCCTGACATCCATGATGCGTCACGTGGTGATCTCAAAGTGGATGTTCGAGAAGAACAAACATCTGGAGGTCGAGCTTGCCAACATTCGCCAGAATACGTCGAAGTTCGAGCAAATGGAGGCTGAGCTCGCCACACTTCGCAAAAGTAAGTCTAAGTCTGACGAGAAGATTCGGTCTTTTGAGACGAAGATCAAATCTCTCGAAGATCAATTGAAGTCAGCCCAGACGGAGACCCTTAACGTCAAAGGCGAAGTGACAAAGCTGTCTGAGCAGGTCAAGACTCTCTCCTCTGAGAAGAATAAGTTGGTCGAGGAGCGTGCCCAGCTCCCACAAAAGATTTAGGACTTCCAGAAATTGGAAGAAAGTATGAAGCTGGAGGCTCTCGAGTATCAACGCAAGGTTGAAGGGTTGAGCTCGGAGGTCGAGCTCCTTACTAAAGACAATCAACAGCTCCCTTCGCTGACTGAGAAGGTTACAAAATTGGAGGAGGAGAAGAAATCCATTGTGGAGATGTTCTTGAATGCTGGCGACGATTTGTTCACCAATGCTGTTGCTCAGATTCGATTTCTTAATCCTGGTCTTGTATTCAACACTGCAGGAATGAACCCCGATGCTGTCGTCGAGGGCGACAAGCTCGTGGATGCTGAGACCAAAAAGGTTCTCCTCAGTGGGCCCGGTCCGTCTTCGGAAATGGTCATTCCTCAGGCTTCTGATGCTCCTCCTCCTTCCACCTCTGTTGAGGCAGTTCTGTCGACTTCAGGGGCGACTGTGCCTCCCAAGTCTTAGGGTTTTATTCTGCTTTTTCTTTGTAACTTGTAAAGAATAATTTGTTCGTAATGATAATTTCTTTTTGTTCAAGAGAATCATACTTCTTTAGCTTACTTATCATTTGTTCGGGACCTTCATGTTCCACCTCTGCTGAGGCAGTTCTCGACACGAGGCTTGATGTGCTTGTGCAAGGCACAAGGCTTTATCACGAGGTCGTGCTCACATTCTCGACACGAGGCACGATCACAGGTGCTTGTGCAAGGTACAAGGCTTTATCACGAGCTCGTGCACGCGGTCTCGGCACGAGGCTCGATCACAGGTGCCTGTGCAAGGCACAAGGCTTTATCACGAGCTCGTGCACGCGGTCTCGGCACGAGGCTCGATCACAGGTGCTTGTGCAAGGCACAAGGCTTTGGGTGACAGTAAATGAGTAAATGTTGGTTGCGTATTTCTTCAACCATACTTTATTGCTTCACATTTGTATGTTTCGGATACATTTGTTTTCAACTATAATACTTCTTCATCTTTGCTGCGTTCCAAGTTCTTGGAATTTGCTGTCCTTGTAGTGTCTCGAGGGTGTAGGCGCCGGCACCAGTCTTTACGACGATTCTGTACGGGCCTTCCCAATTGGGTGCAAGTTTCCCTTGTGGGGCGTTCTTCAGGCCAACATCAGCTCGTCGAAGAACGAGATCCCCAGGCATGAATTCCCTGGGCACAACACTTCGGTTGTATCTTCTTTGCGATTTTTACGTTTCACTGCGACCTCGTGAGTCTTTGCAAGCTCTCTGCATTCGTCAGGGTCGAAGTTCTTCTCGCAGCTCGGCGGTTGTCAATGCTACTCTGGGGATGCGAAGTTCTCCAACTAAGTTCCCAATCTCGACAGAATAACGGCCTCGATCCGTATGTGAGACGAAAAGGGGATTCTCCTGTCGTTGAATGTGGAGTAGTCCGATACGCCCAGAGCACTCGGGGAAGTTCTTCTGCCCAGTTGCCCTTGGCCTCATCTAATCTTCGTTTCAAACCTCGTAAAATAACCCTGTTTGCGGCCTCAGCTTGTCCGTTTGTCTGGGGGTGTTCTACAGAGGTGAAGTGTTGTTTGATGTCTAGGTCTTCCAAGGTCTTTCGGAATCCGTGATCTGCGAATTGTGTTCCATTGTCAGTGACGACCACCTTGGGAATCCCGAACCTTGTCAGAATACATCTTTTGAAGAACTTAATCAAGTTCTTTGCAATTATTTTTGCCAGGGGCTCTGCCTCAACCCACTTGGTAAAGTAATCCATTGCGACGGCCAGGTACTTCACCTGTCCAGGAGCCATTGGAAAAGGACCAAGTATATCAATCCCCCACCAGGCGAAGGGCCATGGCGATGTCAGGGATGTTAACTCTGTAGGAGGAGCCAAGTGTAGATCGCCATGTCTCTGGAATTTGTCACATTTCTTCACGAACGATCTCGCGTCCGCGTTCAGAGTTGGCCAATAATATCCTGTGCGGAGGATTTTCTTTGCAAAGGAATATCCTCCAAGGTGTTGCCCACATATGCCTTCATGCACTTCAGCAAGTGCATATTGCGCTCGGGTATCATCGAGGCATTTCAACAGGGGGTGGAAAACCCTCTTCGGTATAAGATACCGTCGATCATGGAGTACGAAGATGCTTTCTTTCGGATTTTGGCGGCCTCCTTCTCATCATCAAGGAGTTGGCCAAGTTGAATAAACTCTTGAATCGGTGTCATCCAACTGTCGGGCTCACCGGGCAAATCATCGACACTTGCCTGGGAAATTGCAAAGCAGAATTTCGGAAGTTTTCTCAGTACTTCGTCATAAGTGGTATCAACCACTGAAGTAATGCTAGGCTTGGCCAACGTTTCTTGTATCACCGATCTGTTGTTCCCAGGCTTTCGTCTTTGGCAAGCTTGGACAGAATGTCAGCTCTGGCGTTTTGTTCTCTCGGAACGTGTACGATCTCAACTGAGGAGAAATCGCTCATTTTCTTCTTAACCAGGGCGAGGTATTTTTGAAGAAGTGGATCTTTAGCCTGGTATTCTCCACTAATCTGGGATACAACTAGCTGAGAATCAGTTCTGAGTTTTACCTCTTCAGCACCGAAGTCTCGAGCCAGTGTGAGGCCAGCTAAGCATGCTTCATACTCTGCCTGGTTGTTGGAGGTGGGAAAGGAGAATCCCAATGAAAACTCGATGATCAGTCCGTCGTCGTTCTCGAGCAATAACCCAGCGCCACTGCCCTTGGAGTTCGATGATCCGTCGACATGGACCGTCCATCTGGAACAAGGTTCTGTAGCCCCAGGAGTCATCTCGGTAATGAAATCTGCCAAGCACTGGGCTTTGATAGCTTGTCTCGCCTCGAAAGTAACTCCGAATTCGGACACCTCAACCGACCACTTGATCATACGCCCTGCCAGGTCAGGCCTGTGTAGGATCTGTTTGATTGGTTGGTCAGTTCGAACCACTATGGGATGTGCCAACAAGTATTGTCTCAAGCGTCGAGCTGTGACTATCAGCACGAGCGCGACTTTCTCGATTTTCTGGTATCTCAGCTCTGGGCCTTGAAGTGCTTTACTTACAAAGTAGACCGGTTTCTGGCCCTCATCTATTTCGCGAATGAGTACGGCACTCAGAGCTTCGTTCGACACTGCCAAGTAGAGATAAAGGACCTCCCCTGGGGACGGTCTCGTCAAGACTGGCGGTTGAGACAGTATGCGTTTTACCTGTGTTAAGGCTTCTTCGCACTTGGGGGACCATTCGAACTGAATTTCCTTCTTGAGCAAGCGGAAGAAAGGCAACACATGTTCTGCAGACTTTGAGATAAACCTCATCAGGGAGGCGAGCATTCCAGTGAGCTGCTGAATGTTTTTCTTTGATGATGGTCAGCATCTGCGGACAAAGACGACATTTGTCGGGGTTGGCCTCGATTCCTCTCTCGGTTAGGTAAAAACCTAGAAATTTCCCAGCTCGTACTCCGAAAGTGCACTTTTCGGGATTGAGCCTCATATTATGTCTTCGTACTTCAGCAAAGACTTCTCTAAGATCGACGACGTGGTCGACTTCTTTCGTTGTTTTTACCATCATATCATCCATATATACCTCCAGCATTCTACCGATCTGGTTGGCAAAGACTTTATTCATCATGCGCTGATATGTCGCTCCAGCGTTCTTGAGGCCAAAAGGCATTACGTTATAGCAGTAATTGCCTTCGTCCGTCATGAACGCGGTTTTTTCTTGATCAGCAGGGTGCATCGGAATCTGGTTGTAACCAGAGTATGCATCCATGAAAGACAACAATTGAAAATCGGAGGAATTATCGACGAGTTTGTCGATATTAGGGAGGGGGTAGGCGTCTTTGGGACACGCCTTGTTAAGATCGGTGTAATCAACACACATGCGCCACTTTCCATTAGATTTCTTAACCAATACAACATTAGAAATCCAAGTAGTATATTTGACCTCCCTAATGAATTCAGCCTTAATCAGGTCTTCAACAGCTTTGGCAGCGGCTTCAGCTTTTTCAGGGGCTTGCTTACGGCGTCTCTGGGCCACCCAGCGAGCCTTGGGGTCGAGAGCGAGTTGGTGGCAAGCAATGTCAGGAGAGATACCTGGCATGTCGGCCAGCATCAAGCGAAGAGGTCTGCATTGGACTTCAGGCACTCTGTCAGTTGCAATCTGACCTGTTCAGGGAGGTCAGCACCAAGCTTCACTGTCTTCCCAGGGTCTTCTCCTAGCTGAACTCGGATGAATTCTCCATCAGGTACTGGTCTTTTAATCTTTTGCTGGAGCTCGCGGGCTAGGGGGTCGTTCTCCTGTATTTCATCTTCGAGCTCAATCCTGGCGTCAAAATCGGTGAGATTGACATCTGCAGCAGCCTTTGCAGGATCAGGTTTCTTAGTTGACGGAGGTTGCTTCTCTCTTGGCTCTTCGGCCTTCAAAGATAAGAGATAGCATCTCCTCGCAGCCTCTTGGTCAGCTTCTATGGTGACGACTTTGTCTTCGTCATCATGAAAGCGCATTTTCAGGTGAACTGTCGAGGTCACAGCTCCAAGCTCACCCAGCGTCGGGCGTCCGATGATGCAGTTGTAAACAGACTTGCATGGTAATACGATAAATTGGACCTTCACAGTTTTGGAGATTGGTTGTTCCCCAAAAGTCACCATCAATTCCACATAGCCCAGCGGCTTTGTTTTCGAACCGTTGAAACGGTCGATCGGACCGGAGTGCAGACGAGATCTTTTTCGGCGCTTCAAGGTTTTAAACAACTCGTGGAACATGATATCCGCCGAGCTCCCCTGGTCTATCAAGATTCTTCTGACATCAAAGTTAGCCATATAAGCTTTGACCAACAGGGGAATCAAGTAGTTTGGCCTTCCATTCACTAAGTCTTCGTCAGAAAAGGCTAGGGGTGGTCTTCCCTTATGCCTGCTTGATGAAGGAAAAACAGTAGAGACGGTCATCGTTTCTCTCAACTTCCGTTTTGCTGAATTGATGCTCGCCCTTCCCTTATCGGAAAACCCTCCGGAAATGACCATGGCGACTGGAGGAGGACGAGATTGCTCCTCGGATGCACGAGTTGCTCCTTCGTGCTGCGTCACAGAAGCTGATTCTTTCTTTTGAGGTCGAGGTGATCTAGACCTAGACCTTCTATCTCTGGATTTTGGTTTTCCTTTCACGTATTTGGTCAACTTCCCCTTCTGGATCAGTTGTTCTATGACGTCCTTCAGGTGAAAACATTCATCGGTCTCATGCCCTACACACTTGTGGAAGTGGCGATGCCGACTTATCAGCGTTCGGCTTCTCTTTCCCTTTCTGGGGAAATTTGATTCCGGCATCACGGAATTCGGTGTTCGCGCACTCATTCAGTATGCGCTTGGGTGTAGTGTTCAAAGGGGTGTATTCGTCATACGTCTTTGCTGGACCACGGCTTTCTTTCTCCCTACGCGACTTGTCCTCGCATTGTCCACCAGCTTTCTCCTGGGTTTTACCTTTGGCTTTTGATGCCATCAACTTTTCTTCGTAATTCATAAATTTCTGAGCTCGCTTCAGGAACTCGTTCAGGGTCTTCGGTTTGTCGACACCAATGTCGACGCTGAATAAACTTCCTTCGATCAGGCCTTGCTCTAGCAAGTACAGCTTCATCTCGTCAGAGCATTTCTTTACCAGAATGGCTTCTTTGTTGAAACGCTCGACGTAGTCTCTGATAGGCTCATCTCTCTTCTGCTGAATTGCGGCTAGTGCCGCTGTCGACTTGGGTTGGACTTTAGACGCAGTGAAATGCGCGGAGAACTGGTCGATGAACTCAGTCCACGAACCAATGGAATTTTTCTTAAGAGTCTGGAACCAAGACAATGCTGCCTTCTTCAGAGTGAGGGAAAAGATTCTGCACTTCACCGGCCCTTGGGCGCCTCGATAGTCCATGACAGTATCAAAGCAGCCAACATGCTCATCGGGGTCGGTGGTTCCGTCGTATGAGTCCAAAGTGGGTGGTTTCTGAAGATGCTTCGGAATTGGGAATTTCATGATCTTGGAAGTGAAAGGACCAGAGGCCTCGCACATGTCACCCGTGTCATCGCTCTGAGAAGGAGTTGATGAAAGAGAATGAGCACGGCGGCGATGAGAAGTGCGCCCAGGAGATTTGACTCGCCGCCTAGAGGCTGAGGCGTTTCTCATTTCTTCTTCCGCTTTGAAGCAAACGGATCTCAGATCTGTGGCGGCGAGGTGGACTACGATCCAAAGAATGGTTACGGCGGTGTGCATTGCGCACAGAGCGCTGTGGAGTTGTGCCACGGTGGCGGTGATGAACAGATCTGAGATTTTCAGATTCCTTCGATCTCTGAGGAGAATGAGAAACTCGATTTACTCTGTTTTCGATCTGTGTGGCAACGCGAACGGAGATTTCCTTCTGCTGATTCTCCATTCGATCAAGGCGTTGATTCTGAGCGTGCATCGCTTCGGCATGGCTCCGAATGAATTCACGGAACTCATGGATGAGGAAGGTGGCGGTCTCTGCTCCTGTAGCGGTTTGAGCGGCGACGATCTGAGCGGCGTCGTTCTGAGGCGGAGGCGGAATGTTACTCCTCTGTCTCTCATATTCAATGGTGAAATTAACAGGTTCATTGTGAGGTGGTTCCGCCGGGGCTATCGGCGGATTCGGTGGTTCAAGATCTGCGTTCGCACGGTTGGAACTGCGAGTCACGATTTGACGCTTTGATCCAGTCATCATCGAGCGAAGAAGGAAAACTTCGACAAAGAAGGATGAAATCAGAAATGATTTCCCACAGACGGCGCCAATGTTCTGAACAGAACTTCAGAGGACGACCGGAGAGAAACAGCACGGCGGCGTTCGCGACGGACGGCAATGGCGTGCGGTGGTGGTGTACCTGCAAACACTCCGACGCTCAAGTCAGCGTGTGTAAGAGGTGAGTGAAGAGGTGGAAATGAACGATTACCTGGATCGTTTGAGGTGATCCTCCTTTTATACGAGTTGAGGACGGTTATTGAGGAATAACTTGCGGGATCCGGCACCGTCGGATCGTTACCCGGCTGTGATGAGTGGGGTGGAATCTTTGAGGCCGTTGGATCGGCCACGTCGACATGGTCTCGAGGCAAGGCGGAAGGAGCTGAACGCGGAAATGGGCCTGAAGCGTGAATCGTCGGATTGGGCCTCGGCCCAATCCGAAACAAAAATAAATAAATTATGACTGGTAGTCACAACTTATACCAGACACATAAATAATATTTGACTCACCCTAAATACGTCCCAAATAGATAAATTTGTGGTCAAGATGCACTACTTAGATAAATTAATCCACAGATGCTATCATTTTTTGTTATCGGAAATATGCAATATATAGCATTTTTTATTGATATAACATGCCTTGTCAAGTGGATTCATTACTGTCAATCAAACTTTATTGTCATATTGGAATCGATTGGCACTTTGTAATATTTTAATGTCATAAAAACAATATAAAGGCCAAAATCTAATAATTTATTCCTTTTAGGTTTTTTTTTTCTTAAATACTATTTTGGTCCTTTAATTTATTTTTAAAATTCAATTTGGTCATTTAACAATTTTTTAGGTCAAATAAGTCTTTTAAGTTTTTAAGTTGGGTATAATAAGTCCTTTAAGTTTTTAAATTGGGCCAAAAAAGTTTTTAAATTGGGTCAAATAGGTCCGGCATGGCAATGACTCATTTGGCCAAACTTAAAAACTTAAAAGACCTATTTGGCCTAACTTAAAAACTTAAAGGACTTATTAACTTAAAAAATAGTTAAAAGGCCAAATTAAACGTCAAAAATAAGTTAAGGGACAAAAATAGTATTTAAGTTTTTTTTTTATAAGAACTCCTTTTAGTTCTTGAAGCATACATGGTGAAGTCAAGTCAATTTTATCAAAGTACATAGCAACATGAACCACATTTTATCAAAGAGGTATGATACTCAAGTCAAAAATGGTGTCCATTTAACTTTTCTGTTTATCAAAAGGACATAGCGACATGAACCACAAAGGGCGCGCGTGCAGAGGTGGAAGTGACGGAGAGAGACTTTCTTTGACAGGTGATTGGAAAATCCAACAAAGGGGGTTTTGTTCTGTCGAGCGTGCACCACCTGTTTAGGGGTGCATGGATAGACTAGAAATAAATAAATAAATCTAATTTTTATCTCTCTCTATCCATTTCCATACCTGTCCTACCTTTTCCCGTAGGACCAGCATATCACTACGTCATATCCCCTAGCATATCACTACGTCATGTGTTGACTCTTTTTTTTTTTTGGTAATTGTCATAGTTCTATTGTTACGTTATTATTATATATTATATATAAGAAGTTTTTTAAAACAATTAATTATTCAGTCAAAAAAATAATTGTTTTGATTTTTAAAATAATAAATAATAGGTAGAATTATTCTACCTATTGTTTTTATTTCCTACCATGGGGCGGGTACCATGATCCCCACCTCCTATTTAATAACTATCCATTTACTACCCATTGCGGGTAATCCGTACGGGTGTCCACAAGTGCGGGTTTTTTTGCTCATACCCGAGCCTGTACCGACGTGGGTAGTAATTTTAGTACCCTTACCCATAACCTTTGGATACCTAAGTACTCGTATCCGCTCAAATTTGTGGGTGTGGGGTGGGAACTATAGTGCCTGTACCTGCACTCGCACCCGCACCCACACCATACCAACTCAAATTTGCGAGTAATTAGCAATGTTTTAAAAATTGAATTGGAGATCGAACCAGTGAGACCTCTGAGTCATAGTTCATTCAGTTCAACCATGGTTGAACCAGATGACTAATAGAAAAATAAAAACAAAAGTATTATATTATATTTAGGGAAAAACCAATTGATAAAATCATTTCAAATGGTTCAATCCGATTTAATTAGCGGTTCAAAACTGTCCAACTACGATTCAAAATGATTCAACCTAGTTTTGGACGGTTCAACTAGACTGCGGTTCAAATGAGGTTGAGCCAACTGCCGAGCTGACCAATTATCAGATTTCGAAACACTGGTAATTACCCATAATCAAAGCTGTGCCTATTATGCAGGTAATTACCCTATCCATTGTGGGATAAAATTAAGCTTTTTTTTCTTAAAATTAGGGTTGTTTTGGATGAAATTAGGATTTTGGGATAAAATTAGGATAAAATTAAGATTTTTATTAAAATTAGGATTTTTTTTAAAATAAAATGGATTTTTTCTTAATTAAAATACGTTTTAAAAAAATAAAAAAACAAAAGGGTGTCGTGATTGCAAATCACGACGTAGCCCCTATTTAAAAAAAATTATTAAATAATGGATGTTGTGGTTTAGAAAATCGACTTACCCAATTTTTTTAAAAAAATAATAAAAAAACGGGTGTCGTGAATTGGAAACACGAATTAGCAATACAATTTAAAAAAAGGGAAATCGTGAAAAATAACCACGACTTACTCCAAATCTGTAATTAATTTAAAAGTTATCTCAAAAGCGTAATTTTTTTGTCAAACTACACTTTTGGAGTCAAAAAAAGCCATTTTTTTTAGCATTTTGTCTATTATTTTTAGCCAATTTCACTTTGTGTAACAAAAATAAATAAATGGGCTTCGGAAAGAGTTGTCTAACAAAAATAAATCAATTTCACTTTATCGCTCACACAGAGAGTAGAAAAGAGAAAAAGAAGAAGAGAGAAGATTTCATCATTTCCAATTTTGGCCTTTTAATTTCAATCGTTCATCTACAAAATTTTAATCAATTGGCCATAAGCTTCAAGTGCACCGATGGGCTACGAATAACTAGTCCACCCTACACGCCGTCGTTTTCATAATGGCGATCTTAAAGGAAGAAAAAAAAGCAGTGAATGCGAGATGGATAATACAAATTGTAGAAATCAATTTCGATAAGGAAAACGCAGGAGTCGTGCCAGAAAACGGGCGAGCAACAAGAAAGGTTAACGCTTAGATTGGAAATACAGATAGCACATGCATCTAATTTTAAAAGAAATTTGATCAACACCGTTTATTTAAATCCAACGCTTATCTTTTAATCCTCTCACCTCTCGCAATAAAACACTCCTCTCACTTGATATGCCTCATACACACACACACACTCTTATTTCGGATGGTAGACAGGGACATATCCAGAAATCAGTTAAAGGAGGGCCTAAAATCAATGAGAGCCCACGAAGTTGGTGGTTATTTTAAAATGCAGTTATAATAGTAGACTGACATAGCAGAATAGTAGACTCTCATTGGATGTCTGTCTAAAATTAATTTATACCGACAATACATGCCCTGCTAAATCTAAAAATCTACTGAAGTTATAAAACTTTTTTTTTTCTTTTTATAAGGGAAGTGGGGGAAGGGATATTTTTATTAAAGCAGTGACACTAATGGCCATATTACAACTGTCCCCGAGAGGATTAGAACCCTGTCCCTTGGAGTTACAAGGCCAAGCTCTTACCACTGAGCTGACACCCCATGGACAATAAAACT
The DNA here is from genome assembly GCA_037113605.1 of Calophaca sinica. Taxonomy (NCBI): domain Eukaryota; kingdom Viridiplantae; phylum Streptophyta; class Magnoliopsida; order Fabales; family Fabaceae; genus Calophaca; species Calophaca sinica. The sequence continues at coordinate 93,804,384 of CM073736.1, forward strand.
TAAAAATTAATTTAACTAATTTATCTTATAATACTCCCTCCCACGGATGGATCTAGAATTCAGTTAAAGGAATGGCTGAAATTTTTTTCTTGGAGATAGCCACTCTTTTTAAATTTATTGTTTAGTATTTGAAAGTAGAAGAGCTCAATTATGTAACTTCTTTACTCAGTTCTTACAAAACAAAACCCATAACAAACCAACACTAATAAACCCATTACATATCAACACAGCTACCCCTATGCAAATAATGCTCGCCACAATAAGATAACATCACCAATATACTGGAATGATTGATTTTATAATGATACCGCAAATAAATGGCCAACACAAAGCCATAGTCTAGTAATATTTCAATGCTGCTATAGAGTTGGAGAACCAAATTACTATGAAACACTAGCAACTCCATTATTGTTTAAACAATCGTGTATTTTGAAAGCCTACCCACATATTGTATAGCAGCAGCCCTATAGAAATATTAATATAATTATAGATGGTAAAACGGGCTACCCGGTCCACATCTCGCCAGCCCGCATCGAGTTTGGGCTTTATCGGGCTGGGCCAAAAGTCCTAACTTAATTCGGGCTCAAAAAATGATGTCCAAGTCCAGCCCTATGCAAGCTGTAGGCTATTCAGGCCGTCTTGGATGATATAACAATTTAGTAGATAATATATAACTTTGAAGATAAAGAAAAAAACATTGAAAACAGAAGCAAGCTACAGTACTTTTTTCATGCGCTATGGAAACATAAATGATTTTTGAACACACAATATGACACAGACACAATACGATTATCGATCAGTCTTTGTCATACGGACATACAGATGCATGCAGTCACCGGTTTTTATCAATGTTTTTTTTTGAGATTTTTTTTAACTGGTTACAAAAATATTTGTCATTAACCAGATAAATGAACTTCGTTAACCAGATAAATAAATGGAATGTGAATTTGGCATTCACCAGATAATGTGAACCATTAATCAAATAAGTGAACTTCGTTAACCAGATAAATAAATGGAATGTGTTAAGTTTCAGGGTTGGCATTCACCAGATAATGAGAACCATTAACCAGATAAGCGAACTTCGTTAACCAAATAAAAAAAATGGAACGTGAGTTTGGCATTCACCAGATAATGTGAATCATTAACCAGATAAGTGAACTTCGTTAACCAGATAAGTGAACTTCGTTAACCAGATAAACAAATGGAATGTGTTAAGTTTCAGGGTTGGCATTCACCAGATAATGAGAACCATTAACCAGATAAATGAATTTCGTTAACCAGATAAAAAAAAAATTGAATTTTTTTTTTTTATAAAAAAAAAAAATGGTGTCCGTACAGTACGGACGTGTATTGTGTCGCACGCTGTATTCAATTAACAGCGTTGCTATGGAAATTAATTGTGACGTGATATAACTCCACCTGAAAATTTGTGGGCATGATTAGAATGACAATATCTATAGTCTGTCCAAATGAATGGTTTTTAAAATTAAAAGGTATTAAGTGACAAACAAAATACACTATAAAGCAGCACAATGGGAAATGTGTATTAGCATACAAGTATAACATGAAATGGATAATACAATATATGTACATGCATCTCAATGTCTCCAATAAATGGTAGCACTTCACAAGTTTAGATATACCAGCGGCAGTAATTTTGGTGCACTGACCAGCTGTAAATAGTCTCAATATATCAAGTTGGTGCGATATACCAGTAGCGCTTCAACTTTTTTTTGTTGACAAAATAATAGCGCTCACCTAAACATAATAGCATGTTTATTGAATTATCAATTTCAAGTATAACTTGAAATGGATAATTCAATATATGTACATGCATCTCAATGTCTCCAATAAATAGCAGCTCTTCGCAAGTTTAGATATACCAATAGCGGTTCAACTTTTTTTTTTGACAAAATAGTAGCGCTTCACCTAAACATAATAGCATGTTTATTAATTTTTAAGTGATATATGCGGGCTAGCGGGATTCCCGAAGCCCGACTGGGCTAGCCCAGTACAGGCTCGGGTTTTATCGGGCAGAGCCAAAATGGCCCTGTTGAAAATCGAGCTCAAAATTTAATGCCCAAGCCCTATATTTTATCGGGATTTTTCTGGCTGGCCAGGTCGGGTTGACCCATTTTGCCGCCTCTAAATATAGTATGAGTGTGTATTGAAGTTTTAAAGGGGAGGGAGGGGCTAGGGCCCATGCTTGCCCTCCCCTATATCCATCCCTGATGACAGAGACACAAGTCTACAAAAAGGAATTGATTCCTATAATATAGGAAATTTATTTAGACAAAAAAACTAAAAAAATGTTGATTATACTCTGCTGATAGGGGAGGCGAGTATTGTGTACTATGAAGTCCATGCTTCGGTTCTTTGAGTTGGTATCAGTCCTCAATGTCAACTTTCATAAAAGTAGCCTCTTGTAGGTAAATGTTCAAGACTCCTTTCTTGCTATGGTATCAGACTTTCTCAATTGTAAGCTTGGGTCGGTGTCGTTTAAGTATTTGGGGATCCTTGTTGGTGCTTGTAGCATCCGTCATTTTCATGCCTTGTGTTTTGTTATGCTTATATGTGTGTTTGGATGCGTTTGACATGATTTGGAATGCATTTCCTAGCATTTTACGTCATTATAATCGATTAAGGTATAATATTAATCAATTAGATCGAATATTTCTGGACCCTGTTACAAATTCCAGGGAGGTGATAATCGATTAGGGCTATGTTCTAATCGATTAGGGTTTGGTTTTTGGTCCAATACATTTTCTAGGGGCGTTCTAATCGATTAATAGGGGCCTATAATCGATCAGAGCGTATTCAAAAGTCTCAGTATGGTTTCCAGAGTGTTGTTAATCGATTAACAATCCTCCATCATCAATTAGATCGCGATCTGCATCAGTTTTTATGCATTTAGGCTTGGCCCGTTCAACCTGTTTCGACCCAATACGACCTAAGCTCATGGGAGACAGTTAATATACTTAAACCTAAGCCTAAACACTTAGTTTGTACTTCCTAATCCCATCCCTAAGCTTTTGGGAGAACCTTAGCTCTTAACTCGCCGTTATTGCCCCTTTTTTCTCTGAATCTGTTCTGCAACTTTGGCTATTGCTATAACTCGTTTTCTTCATCTATTTCTTTCATTATTTCTAGTTCTAAGAGTTTATCCTCTAAGGTAAGTCTTTACTCTTTCTCTCCTTTTGTTTCCTCTTGGTTTTTGGGGTTCTTGGCACCTTTATGACCCTTTTGATGTGTGCAACGTAGGAAAGAACTCGTTTTTGGACCTCTCTAAATCCTTTGGAGTTGCGATTTGGATTGAGGTAAGAAGATGGTGGTTGATTCATATGGAAAAAGGGTAGATAGGGATTTAAGGACGTGATTGGGGTATCCCATGACACTTATGTCTCGTGCTACGAATATTTGTGGAAGTACCATTGCAAGAGCAATGGGAAAATCTGTCCTTATGTGTTAAAAAATGATTAAGACCCTTGTAGGAGAAATGAGTCATGCTATGATTATGCTAATTATGTCAATTTTGGTATAATGGTGTTCTTTGAGTGCTTGATGCATGATGTAACACCCTAATTCAATTTTCACATCGAATTATTGGTGTTAAACAATAAATGATACCAAAACGTGGATAAATTAAAAACTTGACATTCACCAAGTCATAAATCCATACAGAGTGTATATTCAGCGGAATACAACATTTGAACCTGTATCTCAAAATACAAATTACATAATAGGTTCATAGACCCTTAGTTACAATACAAGGCCAAAAATATAAAAGATTAGCTTCTAAAGAGCTTCAGCTATGGTCAATCTCCTCTCGAACCTGCTATCTGAAATAAAATAGGAAAGGGGTGAGATTTAAGAAATCTCAGTGAGTCCTTCACGGACCCATCACCATCGCTTACCTCAATCATAATCAATATAACAAAGATTCAGCATTGTTACATAGCAATCACAAGTATATACCTCAAGTCATAGTATTGCAATCAAATGCTCTATAGTGTTTACAAGCAATTCACATGGCATAAGCCTCAAATCATATCAATGCATCCGGCCCAGGCACGACCTTTGGTCAACGACCCTTAAATTTGCCAATGGACGTTACTCACAAAGAATTCACGAATGATTCAGATACAATACATCCGGCCTAGGCACAGACCTTTGGTCAACGGCCCTTAAATTTGGCAATGGACATTACTCACAAAGAATTCACGATTGACATCAAATACAACACATCCGGCCCAAGCACAGACTTTTGGTCAACGGCCCTTAAAGTTGGCAATGGATGTTCTCAAATTCAAACTCAAATTTCATACATCAATCACAAGACATTAAACAATAATGTAATGCTAAGTATTCACATAGATCATCACATAAGGTCGAAACCCTTTCATATTCAACATTGGTCATACATAAGCATACTTAGGCAAACCTTAATTCTATCGGGCTTAGAACACCAAAATATCAAATATTCTTAACCCTAGAATCCCCTAGAAGTGAAGGAAGTCACAAAATCTGTCTAAAATTCTCTGTCAAATTCGCTCAGCTCAGGTAAATTCGCTGAGCGAAATTCAGCCAGAAGCAGAGGGGAATTTCTGCAGTTCTACGTCTACTTGCGTGATTTTATTAACATATCAAACGGAGTCGGAATTGGGCAAACGACCACTCGTTGGAAAGCTTAGGATGTCTAGTTTATGAATATAATTTTTATTTTAGAGGATGTCATCCCAATTAGTACAGTTTTAACAAACAATCCACTGATATCAGAAAACAGGATAGTATTAATATCTTAACTTGTAAATTCTATATCTAATTCAATTATTAACATTTTCAAGTGATTCTTGTGCGTAAAATGAAGCCCCTCATGTCTAGTTTACACAGAAATAAGAAGCATTTCAATCCAAGGTCTATAGAGAGAGTTGTACTCAAAATACCGGAGAGTGTACAGATTACGTTTTGGGACAGATTTGATACCTTTTGTTCTTAGGCCCATTAGTCTAACTCGTACCCAAATATCCTTCATTCCAAGCCATTCTAAATAAAATCAAAGCTCAAACTCAAGGATTTAGGCATGATAAAATGAAGGACAACACCTTTAATACATGAATTTCAAACTTATCCACAACCATTCACCTATAAACACACGTCTACAAACATGCAAGATCATCAACCCTTCCATACCCATTTTCTACATTCTTCCCTAAACCCCAAAACTGAGAAAGTGAGCATGCAACAGAAAATACCAAAGGGGAAAAACCTATTGTAGGTCTTATGGATTGCCCAATAAGAAGAGAAGAACTCACCTTAAATCAAGAAGAAGAATCAAGAGCTTGGAAGACTTCCTATCCTTCCTCTTCCTCATTGTGATTTTCGAGCTGAACTACTCCTTCTCCACTCAACTTCAGTTTGGTCCACCAAAGAGGTTGCAATCCTAACCTTCTTCTACCCAAGGACCAAAATATGAGAGTGCTTCCTTCTCTCCTTTGTTCTTCTTCAAGGTGCAGGACTTAGCTTATTTTTTTTTTCTTCTCCCCTAGGGCATGGAGAGGAAGAAATCGTGGGTGAGGGTAGAGAGAGGGCTGAATGTGTGTTGTGTGAGGAAATGAGAGGTAATGCGGGTCTTCTAGAGGTATAGGTTTACTATCCTACCCTTGGTTAAGATTCATCTTACTAATGGCCATCTCCATTCACACCCCACAAATCATACATTACACCTCAAAGTATTCTACTCAATTAATTAACAATAACCCATATGAATCCTAATTTAAAAGTTAACTAATTAAATTAGGCAAATAAAGCAATTTAAGCAAATCATACAATTATGCAAATTATACAAATTAGGCAATTTTGGTGGGATGTTACACATGATTTCGTGATTTTGGCATGTTTATTGCCGGAAAACATGTTGAATAATTAATGTGACTTTAATGTCGTTTTGGATATGATAATATGTTAGATTTGATATTAATATTTGTCCGGGTGGTTGTTTATGTTATTTGATCGGATGATTATGAGCCTTGGTTGGGCTATTCTGTTCATGTGCAAAAATTGGGATGTGTGTGTGAAGTTTTTCCCTAAATCAGTGTATTAGATTTGGATTTAAGAAATTGGAAATCGGGTTAAGAATTCCAAAGGAGTAATTATGCAGGAAATGGATTAGGTTAGCATTTAGGATGAAGATTGAGGAACGATATAGAGATTCACAAGAAGGTATAGTCTTAAGGTTGATTTAAGTGAGAAAGGAGCGAGGCTAGGGACTCTAGCATTGGGTTGGTTTGTAGAGAGCAATGCATAATTCTGGAATTCTAACTAGGTGAACTATGGTTGGAATCACACATAGGTTTGTTACTACGCTCGAATTACCTAAGGAAGTTAGATAATGATTGAAAGACCGAAAAACATTAAATCATAGTATATTAGGAGTATTATGACACATTAGGGTTCCAAATGAAATGGTATGCGACGGTTTAGAAATTCTTAGGTCTCTAAATAATGATTAGTGAAATGGATTAGTGGATGGCCTTAGGATTGACCTCCATTGACTAAGGTTCTTAATACTTGGTCTGAATAAGATTGAAGGATAGGCGGTTGTCAAGACGATTAGTGCACAAGTAAGCCACACTATAGTTATTAGATTGCAGTTTCGGGATGCAATTGGTTAAAGGGATTAGATATGATGATGACCCTTGGGTGATTAATGACTTAGGACCATGCTTGGTTATGTTTGATTGTTGGACTTGTCCATATTTTGGGGGAACCTCGTCAACATATTGACGTAATAGTACCCTTGTGATTGTTTTCTATTATGGTTTAATCGCGAGTTTTGATATGATACATAGGCTGGTTGCCTTGCATCTGTGATGTCGTGTCTTGGGGTGGTAAGCAAATGGCTTAGAAACAATGTGGTGGCTGTCACAGGAGCTCTACTCGGCCTAGAGGGTAGAAATTAGTAGGGGGTTTTATATAAAGGCGGGGCACTGCTGGGGTGTCACATGATTATGCTGGATCACCCCATGAAAGAGCTATTACTCAAGTGATCAATCAAGTTTCGTGCCAACTTTCTGGAAACCAAAGAACTGAACTTCAACGTCTTATATTCTTTCTTTTAGAAAGCTATTGTTTTGAACTTAATCTTTTCATCCTCTCTGTGAGAGTTATTTGATTGTATTCAAAAGAAAAATCATTTGTAAAAGTTGTATTGCCTAGTTATAGGCTTGATTCCTCAAAGGCTCGAAACGTACTGAGTCGTTTTGAGAAGTTAAAAGTATTGTCAAGTTTGTGACAGTAGAATACTCTTAAGAAAATTTGTAATCAGTTAATTATAGTGTAAATCCTTCTGGAACGAAGGGACTAGACGTAGCTACCAGTTTGGTGGTGAACTAGTATAAATTTTTGTGTCTCTTGCTTTACTGCTTTACATTTACTTTGGTCTTGCAAAGTAAAACAAGTTTTCATAAACTTCTTTTCAGCGTCCGATTATATTTCAGCATCCGATAATAAGCAGTTTTCAAAACATAGTGTTTTTATCTTAAAGTTTGCAAAAAGTTTTCAACACAATTCAACCTCCTTCTTGTGTTCACGTTCAGAAGTGGCGTCTACTCCTTGGGGAGTCAGTGGTATGGCGTGAGGTCTTAGCGGCAAAATATAGGGAGGGTGTCGTGAATAATCCTAACTTAGGGAGCTTAAGGATTCATCCCTAGTCTTCGGCCTAATGGAAAGATATTTGTTTGGTGGGTGTATGTAGGGGCTTTTTAGGTGATTGGTTCTCGGAGTTTGTGGCTAAAAAGATGGGATATGGGGTTTCAGTTTTATTTTCTAGAAAAAAGATGTGACTTTTGAGTTGCTCATTGCACCAGAGGACATGCAGGAGCAGCCAAACATCGTCAAGTCAAATTTGAATTTTTCTAATTTAGTTTCTTTTTTTAATATTTATTTTTAACTTATTGTAATTGTTTTTTAATTTTGGGGTAAAACAAATATTTTAGAACTTATAATAATTTGCATAATAATTTTGAGATTTTCCAATTTTTACCTAAATTTAATAAAATTGGTGACAGCTCTTAAAGTTTTTGGATCGTTACGTATGATCGTTAGCACACCAAAGGGGACAAAAGTGACAAAATCCCTACAAGAAGGCCTTTTTTAGGAATCAAATGAAGCAAACTAGTAAACTCATTTGAGATATCAAATGAGTTTATATTTTATTGTAAAATTTATGATTAATTTTTTTTTTTTTGTTTAAAAGCTTGTACATTTTGCATATGTAGGCTGTTATTGAAGCTGGTCTCATTGCTCCGCTTGTCAGTCTTCTTCAAAATGCTGAGTTTGACATTAGAAAAGAAGCTGCTTGGGCCATCTCAAATGCTACCTCTGGTGGAACTCATGATCAGATCAAGTATGTGTTTTCTTTAATTGGTTGTTCTTCAAAATGCAAAAACTGAATTATGATATTCACTTATCTTATGGGGTTACAAGGTACATGGTGGGTCAGGGTTGCATAAAGCCACTCTGTGATCTGCTTGTTTGCCCCGATCCAAGAATTGTCACCGTCTGTTTAGAGGGCCTAGAGAATATTCTGAAAGTTGGAGAAGCTGAGAAGAGCCTGGGTAACAATTTAGCTGTCAACTGGTATGCTCAGATGATAGATGATGCTGAGGGACTGGAGAAGATTGAAAACCTGCAGAGTCATGACAACAATGAAATATATGAGAAGGCTGTTAAAATTCTTGAAACATACTGGTTGGAAGAGGAAGACGAGACTATACCTTCAGGCGATGGTGCTCAACCTGGTTTCAGCTTTGGAAGCAACGAGCTTCCAGTCCCATCTGGTGGATTCAACTTCAGCTGAAAACCTTTTCTTGAGAAGGTAAATGCTTTACTAGTCTTTCGGGTGACAAATCATATGATCATAGTTTTGGCTCATTTTGTATAAAAAACTTCAGCATTAATCCTAAACCATATAGTCTCAACATTTGTAGGGACTTAGTTGGATGAGTCAGGGTTTCATGCTGGGTGGCTGGTGGGATCAAGTCTGGAGGGTCAGTCATTGCACCTTGTGTCTGGTTAAAGTCTGGTCTAGTTTCGTGGTTAATGAGGTGCTGGTGGGGTCAGTTTACGCAACCGTGTCTGGATACGAACAACGGGCTGGTGTGGCGGTGTCAGTTGTGTTGTTTTAAAAATACACATGCTGGGGAAAGTATCCAGGTTATTTGTTGCAGCAAAAGGGATCCGGGTTATATAGTGCTCTTTAAGGCGGCTGACTGCCATTTGTGTTCTGGTTGAATTTGTAAGTTTTACTGGGTCAGTATTTGATGTGGGTGAATATATTGTTTAGAAACCAATATTATGGTATATTCGAATTTCGAAGGGAAAAAAATTAGTGCTATGTTTTTTTTGAGATATATGGCGACTTTATTGAGGATGTTTGAGAATCAAGCCCGTTCGATTGATTGTGTAAATCTTGTTTGTTTGACCCTTTTATTTTTTTTATATCTTTTTGCATGTGTTTTTTTTTTTTCCCTCATTGATTTGTTTCTATCTGATTGACCCGCTTCTTTTATTTGTACATATTTAATGTTGATCGAATTGATATATAGGTTTACACATTTAATCCCTAATTGATTTCTCTCCCTTATTTGTATATATTTAATATTTAATGTTTGATTGATTAACTTTTTTCATTTGTATATGTTCAAGGTTTTCTCGTAATAGTATTACGTTGTTTCCTTATTGGATTTATATGATTGTTATACTCTACATGTTTGTATATACTTTTTTATTTGTTCCTTATTATTTTTCTTATAGGTAAATGTTTGTTAATAATTGTTAGAATTGTTAGTTTCCTGGGTGTGAACCCGAGACCTCCAGCTTGTACTCCTTCAGCGTCTTTTTAGCTCACCAATCGAGCTACTTACTTGAAACATTTGTTTCCTTATTTATTCTTGCATGTTCTCAACCCTAGGGTAGAAGACTTTTATTTCCTTGTATACATTGTCTTTGTCTCGTAGGTTGAGTTATAAATTCTTAGGTTGTATAGATTTCTTATGCTCCCTTCACACACCACGCCTACACTTTTGACACACACTATGAGTGGGGCTCTATACTGGAGCCTACATAAAGCCTAATTAAGTTAGCAAGAGGTTGTTAGTGCTAGCCATTTTGGATGTATGTCCTGTGGTTATCATGAATTCCTCATCTAGAGTGCAAAACTTTCGTGGGTGCCCAAATTTTGGATGTACGTCCTGTGTGTGGTCAACACCTCGAAACGGCTCTAGAGACCTAAATGACTGGAGGTTAGAACAGCCATCTGTTGTGAGTGTTCACTATAGAAAAAGCCAATAGATCTATAGGATAGATGCCTGTTGGCATAACGAAACATGTATAGGCCACAGATGGGAGCATGGTTCTTGTTTCTAGCCTTTTTTTTTACTTCCTAAAAAATTCAAAAATTCTATAAAAAAGGGCAAAAAAATTCATGTAATTTGTTTCTCTATGTATCTTTTTTTTCCTATATAAAATTCATTGTTTGTCACTTGCATAAAAAAAAGTAAGAAAAAAAAGAGTGAAAATTTTGCATTGCATTCATAAAAAGGCTTGGATTATTTTTTATTTAAATTTAAATTTAAATAGTTACGTTGCATCTCATTGTGCAAAAAAGAAAGAAAGAAATTGCTATGTTTATCGGTTTAGTCTTTTGCATGTTGCATTCATTGCAAATTAGAATGTGAGTTAGAATTTTTTTTAACACTATGCATCTTGGATTATGTCATTCACATGCATAAAAAAAGGACATAAAAATACATTCTCGCATTTTCATGGCATATTAGTGCGTGGTTCATTATGCATTTAGCATCATTTTTTATAAAAAACATAAAAAATAGTACAACCAAAAAACATTGATACCAATCAAACTTTTACTGATGAAATTAGATCACATCGAAGAAAACTGCTAGAGAGGTCCCAATACTGATGTAGCAATGAAATTTTTTCCAAGCAAGAATGGAGGGAATGGAGCATGAAGGAGACAATATGATGAGGGTCAAGATATTGATATTGAGGCATATTTAAATGAGTTCATACCCCTAGAATGAAAAAGAAAAGAAAGCAAGATGAGGGGAATGGGGCAAGCAGTAGTGAACTCTGTAAGTGCATAACCTCAACGCAATGTAATGATGAGGTGTTTGAAATCTGTGCTTGTTTGGTCATATTGTTCTATGGAATGAAGTCATGCATGTAAATATGGAAACTATGTTAACTTCATTGAAGCTTTGTTATAACGAATTTGCATGGATTTCAAAGAACTATCCTTTTCATCTTTTTCCAACTTCCCCATTTTTAATTCTTGCCACAAGAAATAGTCCTCAATTGATTCGGATTGCTCCCATGGATGGATGCTAATTTCCAAAGTCCCATGTTTCCAAAAAAAATATATAGAATGAAAAGAAAATCAAAGAAAATAAGACAAAAAAAATGAGAACAAAGAAAGTTTAAAAAAAAAACATGTTTTTTACACTGACGTTGCCTCAAAATTAAAACTTGAAAATGAGCAATTTGGATTTGAGCTGATAAATGGTCTTCTTTCTTTATCGTTTAAAAGAAAAATGATCATATCCCTTGATGTCTCCTTTGAGCCTAAATTTTAGGGGTGAGCATCATGAACAGACCCGACCGAAACCCGAATCACCCGTGTTTGAATTTGCTGCAACGGGCGGTTGTGTTCGGGTTTTCGGGCATTCGGGTGATGGAGGCGAGTTAAGGGTGGTTTCAGGTGGTCGGATTCGGTTTCGCAAAATGAAGCCCACCGGTGACCGAATCCGACCGAAAATGGGAAACAAACTTACAGAAACATGGAGATGAGAGAAAAACTCATGGGGGCATGCGACGGACAACGGTTGCCTGAGTGCGTGAGGTGATAGAGAGAGAGTGAACCAAATGAAACAACAAAAGAGAGAGACACACGTTGATCGATTTTACGGTGATTGACACAGCTGTAAAGCAATAAAATACGGTCTCCCTTACTCCCCATGTGACTCCCTCTGCCCTGTGTCTGTACTACCTGAAGTCTGAACACAACACTGAACGCTCCCATCACAAATAAAACAATTAACACTTTTTTATAAAAAAAAAAAGAAAGAATTGAGCTTACGAAGTGAACAAAGAGAGTATTACTAACTGATACATAACTAATAAATTACATAATATAATATTTAATTTTTTGTGATATTAAATTATCTTTTTAATTTGTATACGTCTAATGGCCATCTAGAGGAAATAATATTTAGTATTTAAACTTGGAAGAAATCATGGAGATCAAAATATGCCTTTTAACCAATTAAATAAGCCAAGTAAGCTGCTAATTCTTTGTCAAAGCTCCCAACCTTCCCTTGTCAATTGGAAACAAAAAAACATTGTCTCTTTCTTCAAACATCTTAGCTGAAATTGGGAATACCATAAGGAAGCTTAAGGAGCAGGAGGGAGAGCATAAGCAAGAATGAAGGGTCTAAAAATAATGGGAATTTTAAACCCATCTAAAGGTCAATCCCTCTCCCTCACCACCAAGAGACTTCTTCCTTAGACCCTTTATGTTCTTTTTCTCATAGCTTTGCTCTGCTTATACTTCTACCCTTTACCCTTTCCTCCATCTCCACAAACTGAGCTTCCCCATTCCAGTACCACCACCACCATCTCACACTCATCTCCCATTCCAGCTGCATCTTCATCTTCTTCTTAACGCCAACCACAACTCAGATAGTTGCTGCCATTCTTCTTGCTAAACACGTGCATGGAGAAGCTATCACGTCAAAATCCTCTAAAGCTATCGCTTGTCAACCGAACTAAACCACCCGACCCACCCTCCACCCGCCCAAACCGCCACCCGTACAAACTATTTGCACAAACGGACGGTAATGGTTGTGTATTTTCTCTCTTCGTTTTCATTCGGATGGGCTATTTTTGGACCGAACCCGTCCGTGACCGACCGGTGCTCATCCCTACTAAATTTATTTTCTTTCATTAAACCCTGGATAAGGATCAATGTTACATCAGCTTTTAGTGCTTTAAAGCACAATCACTACATGGATCAAAGGTAGAAGGAAAAATAGCACAAAGGGAGAATAAAGAGAAAAGATGATAAGGAAATGAAGTAACGATGATAAGGAAACAAGGGGAATGAGAGAAGAAGGAAGAAGCCAATAATAATCATAGGGCAAGGGAGAAAAAAAAGAATTAGTAAAAAGGGAAGATATAGATAAAGGGTGATGGAGAAATGAAGGAAGAATGATGAAAACGAAGGAGAAATTAAAGAAAAAAAAGTCATTAAAAATCACAAGGCAACGAAGAAAAGGGGAAAGGAAAAGTAGTGAAAAGAAGGGTAGAGACTAACAATAAAGAAAATAAAGGAGAAGCGTGAGAAAGAGGAAATGAAAAAAACGAAAAGAAAAATTATAAGGCAAGTGAGGATGGTACAAAACTAGATTAGAGAGACTCCTCTCTAATAATTCCTCACAAGAACTCAATATATTTCTTAAAACTTGAACGAAAACAGAGTTCAAGCAACCCCAATTTATACTAGCTAGCAAGGGCAATATGGGCATTAAAACAAGACGAAAAATACAATTAAAATAAAGGAAAATGATGCAACAATAATTGATGGTGATTGATGACCTCATGGATGAGGTAACTTGCATTATTGGTGGAAGTGATATTTGGTTTTAGCTTTTCCAACCTGTATCATACTTTCCAGGTTGGAGAGAACTCGCCATCGAGTTTAGCATTTTCTTCCATGGCGGAGTTTCATGTTAAAAAATTTCTTCAGGAGTAATCTTTTGTTCAAGTATTTTGTCTCTTTGTATACTTGTCTTCTTGAAATTTTCTTTGGTCACTAAAGACACGAATGACTTGGATTTCTTCTTCTTAATTTCACTTAATGGCAATGTTGTGAGCTTGACTCTAACTCCATCCTTTTCGAAGGAGAAGGAGTAAGTGTTTGCATCACCGTCCTAAATGGTGCGACGATCATATTGCTAAGTTTTTCCAAAGAGAATATGACAGACATCCATAGGAATAACATCACACATGACTGTGTCTTGGTATTTTGGACCAATGGAGAATGTCACAAGGCAGTGTTCAGTGACTTTTACTTCATCATCTTCATTTAGCCTCTGTAACTTGTATGGATGAGGATGATTTTGTGTTGGCAGCTTTAATTTCTCCACCATGTAGTTTGATACTAAATTTTCACTACTTCCATTGTGTGTGATAACATCACAAACTTTATCTTGTACCCTACAGCGAGTGTGAAAGATATTATGCCTATACCATGATTCTTCTAGTGTTGTATATGGACTTTGTCTCACTATTAGCAACTCACCATGACCTGGATGCACAATTTCTTCATCATACACTGGTGGAACATCCTCTTTGGTTTCCTTTTGTTCCTAGATTACTTCTTCCTTGATAGTGGTTACAGTTCTTTTAGTTGAACAGTCGGAAGCTATGTGTCCAAAACCTTGACATCTGTAACACTTGACTGCTTTGGAGTTGGGCTCTTTTGTGGATTTGTATGGAGTTCTATTTGAAGAGATGGATTGCAAGGTTTTTGATGTAGTGGTTGAAAAATGATTTGTTGAGGAAGATGGTTATTGTTACGACGATCTTTTGACTATTTGCTTCTCAACACGAACAGCTAGACGGGTGACATCGTCTAAATACCAGTACTATTTTGAGTTGGACTGGATGGGCAATGTCTATGTTTAGCCCTCCGAGGTACTGAGCTATGGTTTGTTCCTCCCTTTCTTGAATATCACATTTCATCATCAACTTCTCAAATTCTTGAGTATATTATTCCACAGACAAGTCTTTTTGCTAAAAATTTTGTAGTTGAATAAAGTTATCTTGATAATGAAATGAGGGTAAGAATTTACTTATTAGCTCAAGACACATTTTTTCTCAGGTCCTGATCTTGCTTTTTCCTTCACGCTCACACTTATTTTAAGATTCTCCCACCATATGGAAGCGTATTTCTTTAATTTGACAACAATGATCTTAACTTTTTTCTCTTCAGGTACCTTTTTGTATTCAAATACTCGTTCAACTGTTTGAAGCCAATCGACAAAGTCATCTGGTTGAAGCTTTCCTTCAAAATCAGGAATTTCTACTCTGATATCATCACTTCTAAATGGTTGATGTTGTGGACGACATCTTCTAGTTGATGATGAATCACTACTAGATTGATCATTGCTTGATCTTCTAAACTGCTCATCCAATAGGGCTTATTGTGCCTCAATAGTTTCCTGTAACTACTGAATTTTTCTTCTTAAATCTTCATTTTCGATTTCTTGTTGAGGTTGTCATCTTGGAGGCATTTTTTTATCACTCTTTTTATACTTTTTATGCCAAGGGTAAAACTGGAATTTCAAGATTTGGGGGTAAATAGGGACCAATTTACCATTTTAAAAGTTTAGGAAAGAAAGTGCAATTTCTAAAAGTTTAGGGGTCAAATTGTAATTTCTAGAAAGTTCAGGGGTAAAATTATAATTTCCAACCAATTCAGGGGTCAACTTACAATTTTCAGAAGTTTAGGGTTAAATTGTAATTTTCAAAAGTACATGGGATGAAATGCAAATAACTGAAAGTACAGGGCTTTATTTGCAATTCTGGAAAATTAATGTGATTGGGATGGTGTGGTGTGGCACAAGATGACACGTGGCAGAAATTGGTTGGTTTAGTGGATGACGGGACTACGTGACATGGCAGATGACATGTTGTTGCCAACTGTGATGACGACGTGGCTGATTGGGACCTATGGCACACAGTGAATGGTCCACGTGACTGATGCCAGTGTCTTCAACCTCTAGCAGGTGTGAAAGCGCGTGTATCTTCAGGCTGTGCGTGATCGGTGCGTGCAGTGTCCTTTGGCCGTGAAACTTTGGATCCCAGGGTTTTCGGACCTTCCGGACGCAATGGCATTGTCAGTTTTGGCAAATTTGGATCGAAAACAAAGGTTTCGAGGGAGCAGTTCTATTCCTCAAGAACACCCACTAGAAAATTTGAAGTTCTTCACTTCTTTCACTCAAAACTCACAAACTTGTGCTCTGATACCAAAATGGTACAAAACCAGAATAGAGAGACTCCTCTCTCACAATTCCTCAAAAGAACACAATATATTTCTTAAAACTTGAATGAAAACAGAGTACAAGCAATCCCTATTTATACTAGCTAGCAGGGGAAATATGGGCATTAAAACAAAACGAAAATACAATTAAAATAAAGGAAAATGATGCAACGATAATTGATGGTGGTTGATGACCTCATGGATGAGGTAACTTGTATTATTGGTGGAAGCGGTATTTGGTTTTAGCTTTTCCAACCTGTATCAGAGGAGGAGTGAAAGAATTGTCTCTTGCACAAAATGCGATTAAGCCAACACTTCGAAAGCATTCAATGGAGAATTGATCCTTGACCCTATTTAAACCTTAAACACTTATTTGGGCCTTTTAAATCCTTTCTTTCATAAACCATAACCGGCCACATTACAAGCCTTAAAAGTCCATTCTGATTGATGAATGATTGGTTCTATTTTCAAGATTTTAGTGTTGAGGCAAACCATTTTCATGCTTTTTTAAAACTCATTTGCTTTCTCAAGACCACAGAGAACAACATCATATAAACTTGCGTTCCTTCCTTCAAGGATGATCTAACTCGCTTGGCAGTTATGATACAAGGATCTTTAGATTCGACAGTTCCAAAGATAGTGGTGTCAAAGCAGTTTGGAAGAACATGATTCGCAGCTAACCAGTCCATACCAATAATAAAGTCGATCTCTTTGAGAGGCGAACAAAGTAAATCTACTGCGAAGCTCCTTGATCCAATGTTGAGCTCTTTCTGTGTCATAGGTTCCCTTGAACGATGAACGATTGCTCCTCAAAAAGTCGGCGAAACCTTGATATCCAACAGCGACTTTGCGACGAGTCTTGTTATGCTCCATCGCTTCAGTTTGATGCCCTAAAGCATTAGTAACAACGTGATCATTTATGTTCGTCATAGTTTCCTACCATGACAGACGAAAGAATGAGTCAGTTTCTAAAACTGAGTCCTAATATCTCATATCATCATCTATTCTAACATAAACAATCACATTAGAGTACACAGAGAATACATAATGGACATATACACAGTCTGGTTAGGGCTGAATTGCTTTGATATCACTAAATGTGACACCCACTACCCGGTATAGCAAAAATGTACATAAACTCTTGCAGAAATAATAAAAAATAGTAGTTTATTAAAACTTTATCAAAGGGCAAGAATATCACGTCAACAAGCTTCATAAAAATCACGAAATTATTAAAACCAAGTGCAAATGAGTCAAAAAGTAAATAGAAGCCATAATCCCCGATGTCACATGTCTCAGAGCTAGTACCCTTAGTTTATTACATCAGAAATAATAATAATCAATAAGAAATCGACTAATAAATGTCCTAAACTACGCCGCATCATGAAGACTATTTCGCAGCGTCAACGTCAATCTCAGCATCAACTGCAGGCTCACCGTCTACCCATACACCATGGTGTATAAGTAGCCACAATGGAAAATAGAAGAGGTAAGGAATCATATTCATAAGGAAATCTCATGGCAGGGGAAAACAACAACATGATGCGATAAATCATCTCATCATACAATCCTAACATGTCATCTAATGACACAACAAATGCATATCATGATCTGCTACTAACTCATCAATGTCTAATGCAAGCCTCGAGGTACCATCTACTTCGCCAGTGCATGTGAATCTATCTAACTCCGGGTGAGCGAATAAGAGTATCCTCACTATCCATAGAGACAAGCATAGTCTAGTCAGGGTGATCCAGGTAGTGCCCCATTTACGTAATACCCCCTATTGGTAACTACCCGCAAGGCCGAGTAAAACTTTTCGTGGTTGTCACCGCATTGCTCTGACGTTTTCTTACCATCCCACCTAATAATAACGATGATGCATGGCAATCTAGCCTAAGCATCAACAACAACTTGTGGTAAACTCTCGACCACAATTAGACACGTTATCATTTCCTAACATAACAAGGTATACTTCTCGCCCATACTGCGATGAGTTTTTGCCGATATTACAACAAGATTTTGTAACACCCTCAAATTTGAATTACTAAGATCCTATAAAGTATGTGCTTATATGATAATTTTGGGACAATTTGTGTGTATTTGCCTTAATAACTAGTATATTTTAATTAATACTATTTTACTATATTTTTATTAAATATTAGTTTTGAATTTGTTATAGATATTTTAGAATAATGGTATATTTTTTTAAAAGTTAGTAAAAACATGAATTTCTTTAATTGAGAATAGTTTAGAAAAAAATATATAATTATTATATACATTATTATATATATAGATATATGTGTACGTAGTACTGATGCATTTTTGCCTAAATCCCACCAGCCCACGTTTTGTTTCACGTTTTGCAAAATGGGCTTTTTTTATCAACAATAAAAATGGGCTACGATTTTTCTGTTTTCCAGCGCCGTTTCAGACTTTCATTGTTATAAACTGTTCATCGTCTCTCAGAAGCGCCGCGCAGTGAAGAAACGCTCACTTTCAAATTTCTCTGTTCTTGTTCTCCCTTTCTAGGCCACGAAAAAATCCCAAAACTTACAACCCAACTCGAAATCGACCAAAGAACACGTTTCCGACCTCTGTTCGTTCAATCGCGGCTTCGTTCGTTGCGTTTTGATCTGTTGGGCGAACTGTACTGTCACTTCTTCGGCCTCCACAGTTTTCGGTTCGAAAAACGGACGCCATTTCGGATTCCTCGCGTCGAAACCTTCAAGAATCACTACTCCTTTGCTCGATTCGGTGAAGTTGACGCCGGACCCCTCATAACCTTTTGTCTCGGTATGGCGTTTTTCGGTCACTCTTTTTGCTTCCTTTTAATTTCGTTTCAGCCTTAAAAATTCTAAAAATATATATTATACTAATTATTTTTTTTTCCAGCCGCGTTTCGCTCTTCCGTAAATTTTATCCTGTGCTCAGTTGGAGCTCAAATTGTCGTTGTAGCCAGTTTTCTTCGCCTTGGAATACTTCAAACTTTTTATTGAGGTAAGGGGGGTAGATGGATACACGATTAGTGGGCTCATGGATATAATTAGGCAATAGGGACGTCCCATGGTCCCTAGACTTGGCGCGGTTGTGCAAAATAAGTACCTTTGCCATTGTGATAGGGAAAACTTCACATTGAATTCTGTCATGATATTTATGTTAATAGAAATTGTCTTATAATGTGTTGTTTGAGTTGATATGTTATGATATGTAAGGATTATAGGATGATTTGCTTGTCTTGGCTTGTTGTTGATAAATGTATGTATGAGGTAAATGGGTTGAAATGAGATTACTTGTAGCTATATGATGTTTTGAAATTGTTGTGTTGAGTGAGAACTAGATCATCATAGGGTATGGTTTGTTATACTTAGATCCTCTAGGTGATATATCATGGTTATGTGAAGGATAAAGTATGGACGGTGGGTATGATTGTTAGGAGTTAACTAATGTATAATTATGTTTCTTTTGCATTTAAGTTACGGTATAAACAAGTCTTAGGACTAGGATATGACGGTTGACATTTGGTGTTGGTAGTTTAAATGCTTTAGAAGTAAGATTTGACGCTGTGAGTATTTAGCAATAGTTGTGCAGAAAAATGATTAATTCTGGGATTGTTTTAGCTAAGTCTTACTCATTTAATTTTTGTAAATTCAATACATAATAATTACTAACTCAAACTCTTTTGGATAGCGTCCTATAATTTTAGGGGAGAAGTATGGTACGTCCGGTTAAAAAATAATAATAATAAGTAAGTTGAAACACTTGGGTTAAGAGTTAGAAATTAAGTTAAGCTTGCTTAGACTTAGTGTGGTGAGGTAGGCTGATAAATCGGACTTATTCTAGGATTGGGGAAACTTGTTAGTTTACTGACGAATAGTACCTCGTTAATGTTGTTGTAGCCGACCTCTTGATAAGATGGTCGGTGTGCTGTTATGCCGTTGTTGTTGTTATTGTTGGACACTTGTTTGATTTGTGTTCATGCATCATTGTGTCTGGTTAAGTTAACGTTATTGGGGGTGAGCAACGATGATGCGATATAGTATCGGCCATGATGGGCAAGGTACCCGGCCTTGGGGGTCAATCGGATAGGGGCGTCTTACATAAAGGCAGTGGCTTGCAACCAATGCTGGGGCGTTGACCAATTTACCTGGTTACCCTGACTAGACACTGTTCGTACTCAAGAGTGATGATGTTTTCTCACTCGCTCATCTGAGTTAGTTTGGATCCACATGTTCGGTGAAGTAGAGATTGTCTAGGTTGCATTAGTACTCGTTAAGTTATGCATCCATGTTATGCGTTAATTATACTGAGGTTGTTATATGCGCATTGCTTAATCTATGTCCTTTGCCATTTGTGCTATGATTGTATATGATGTCTAACCCCTCTTTACTGTGGCTACTCATGCACCATTGTGTATGTTTAGACGATGAGATTGCGGTGGCGATGGCGATGTGGTGATGAGTGATACGTGGAAGCCGTCACCGTAGTTAGGATTCTGTTGTTATTATTTTATTATTGTTGATTGTTCAGATGTAAGTACTTGGGTCAGCTCTGAGGCGTTGTGACATCGGGTGCTTTATTTTTCTGAACTTGACATAATTGTTATTTGATTTTTCCGCAAGTTTGTATGCAGCGTGACGACTCTACCTTCGTTTATGAAAAATTTTATTGGACCGTATTTTTCAAAGGGTTATATTTATTTTGATTTATTTCTTTAATAATAACATGCGGGTAGAGGGTGTCACATTTAGTGGTATCAGAGCTCGGCTTGTTCTTCAGGCCGTGGTATGAGTCTATTATGTATTCTCTGTGTGCTCTTATAAGGATGTCTATGCTAGAATAGATGTGATTACAACCGTACTTAGGCCGAATCTAATCTCGTTCTACTGTTTGTTTGTGAAGGAGGAAATGGCAAACAGGACTGACCGTACTGTGATTGAGGCTTTAGGCCGGCTTGCTGAGGCGATGGAACGCGACCACGCTCGTCGGGATAGGACTACCCACTTTCGGGGCATTGCTGACTTCCAGAAGAATGACCCTCCGTCGTTCAAGGGAGCTTTTGACCCTGAAGGAGCACAGCACTGGATCCGCGAAATGGAGAAGATTTTCCGGGTGATGACTTGCACTGACACCCAGAAGGTAGCTTTCGCTACTTTCAAACTGATGGATGAAGCCGAGCACTAGTGGGAGAACACCCGTCAGCGCCTGAAGAATGCTGAAGTGGTTGTCACCTGGAATCTGTTCAAGGAGCATTTCCTGGATAAGTATTTTCCGGCCGAGTTACGTGACAAGAAGGAAGCTGAGTTTCTGGCATTGACTCAAGGCAACATGTCAATGGATGAGTACGCCGTCAAGTTTGAGGAGCTGTCTCGCTATTACCCTCCCTATCAGACTGCTGCAAGTGACCGCTCTAAGTGTGTGAAGTTCAAGAACGGGCTGCGTCATGAACTCAAACGGGGCATAGCCATTCTGGAGATGAACAACTACGGCAACTTGGTGAAGAAGACCAGAGATTATGAGGATGCCTATAAGGAGAGCGCAGGTGCACTGAGGAACGCCAGAGGCAATCAGTATCAAGGAAAAGGGAAGCAACCTTTAGTCCCTACTGGTCGAGGGTTCAAGCATGAAGGTAACAAGAAGAACAACACATCTGCAGGGGGACCAGCTGGAGGAGCCACTTGGCCGTACAGTCGTATCAGGTGCGGGAAGTGTGGTTCGGATCACTATACCCAGGAGTGCAAGGAGACTTCAGTCATCTGTTTTAAGTGTGGTAAGCCGGGGCACATTAGCAGGGATTGTGGGGAAGCCAAGTCTGAACCAGCAAGTGGAAGCAAACCTCAGAAGTCTCAAGCTAACAAGATGAAGACCCTTTGGCGTAGTCTTTGCTCTCGAGAGCAAAGCAGCAGAATCAGAGAATCTCATCCAAGGTACTAGTTTCATCCAAGGAACTCCTGTTTTAGTATTGTTTGACTCTGGCGCGAGCCATTCTTTCATCTTGCATGACTGTGTGAGAACCTTGCAACTACCTTTGACTCGACTTACTTTAGATTTGGAGGTAGCCCTCCCTGCAAAGGATCCAATAATTACTTCTTATGCATGTAAGAACTGCACTATAGAGATTGGCGATAGGACCTTTGTCCTGGATCTGGTGTGTTTACCTCTTCGAGAGTTGGAGGTCATACTCGGAATGGATTGGTTGGCTGCCAATCAAGTGTTTTTGAACTGCTTTGACAAGACGGTGATGTTTGTAGGACCTGAGCCTAAGGACCCAAATGTTGTCACTGCTAAGCGTGTGAAATCATCTCTGAAGGAAGGAGCCCAAGCTTATATGATGTTGTGTACCATGGTGGCAGAGAAGAAATTGGAAGTGAAGGACATTCCGACTGTCTGCGAGTTCCTAAGTATTCAAGAGATTAATAGCCTACCACCGAGCGGGATGTGGAGTTTGCAATTGATCTTGTTAGGGAGCAGGACCCATCTCTATGGCACCTTACAGGATGTCCCGTTAGAATTGGCGTAATTGAAGAAGCGGTGGAAGAGATGTTAGAGAAGAAGTTTGTAAGGCCCGATGTGTCGCCATGGGAGCACCGGTTTTATTGGTCAAGAAGAAGGATGGTTCTATGAGGTTGTGTGTAGACTAGACAACTCAATAAGGTTACTATCAAGAATCGCTACGGTTGCCACGGATAGACGATCTTATGGACCAACTGATAGGGGCTTGTATTTTCTCGAAGATTGACTTAAGGTCTGGATATCATCAGATTCGAGTGAAGCAGGAGGATATTCCGAAGACCGCATTCGAGCAACGTTCACGGTCACTATGAGTACTCGGTGATGCCTTTCGGCGTAACAAATGCACCAGCAGTATTCATGGACTATATGAATAAGATTTTTAGCCCCTACCTGGATAAGTTTGTGACTCTAAGACTCGAGAGGAACACAGAGGACATCTAAGGGTTGTCTTGCAAGTCTTGCAGGGGAAACAACTGTATGCAAAGATGTCGAAATGTGAATTCTGGTTAGAAGAGGTGAGTTTTCTCGGGCATGTGATTTCTAAAGGAGGCATAGCAGTCGATCCAACCAAGGTTGAAGCCATCTTGCATTGGCAAGCCCCTAAGTCTTCGACGGAGATTCGAAGCTTTTTGGGACTAGCAGGTTACTACAGGAGATTTATCGAAGGCTTTTCCAAGATTGCACTACCGTTGACTCGTCTTACGAGGAAAGGACATGTGTTTCTATGGGATGCTAAGTGTGAGGAGAGCTTCCAGGAGTTGAAGAACAAGTTGACTTCAGCACCAGTGTTAGTTTTGCCAGACCCTGGTGAACCGTTTGTGGTGTATTGTGATGCTTCCAAGCAAGGATTGGGTGGAGTGTTGATGCAGCATGGTAAGGTGGTGGCGTATGCATCGCGACAGCTGAAGGTGCATGAGCAGAATTACCCCACTCATGACTTAGAGTTGGGAGCGGTGGTTTTTGCTCTAAAGATCTGGAGACATTATTTGTATGGCGCCAGATTTGAAGTTTTCAGTGACCACAAGAGTTTAAAGTACCTGTTTGACCAGAAGGAGTTGAATATGAGACAACGTAGGTGGATGGAGTTCTTGAAGGACTACGAGTTCGAGCTGAGTTATCATCCCGGTAAGGCTAATGTGGTGGCAGATGCTCTGAGTAGGAAGGCCTTACATTGCTCAGCCATGATGGTTAAGGAGATGGAGTTAATAGAAGATTTCAGGGACATGAGTTTGGTTTGCGAAAGGACTCCAGTGAGCGTTAGGCTCGGTATGCTGAAGGTGACTAGTGAGCTGATGGACCTGGTCCGTGAAGGACAGAAGACTGATTTGTTCTTAGTTGATCAGAGGGCCCTGATGGTACAAGGGAAGTTAACGGATTTCATTGAAGGCACAGATGGTATTTTGCGATTCTGGGATCGGATTTGTGTACCGGATGTTCCGGAGTTAAGGAAAATGATTCTGGAGGAAGGTCACAGGAGTCGTTTGAGCATTCACCCCGGAGCTACAAAAATGTACCAAGACTTGAAGAAGATGTTCTGGTGGCCTGGAATGAAGAAAGAGATAGTTGAGTTTGTATATTCATGTCTGACTTGCCAAAAGTCCAAGATTGAGCATCAGAAACCGTCTGGGAAGCTGCAGCCGCTACCTATTCCAGAATGGAAGTGGGATAGCATTGCCATGGATTTCGTGTCAGGACTTCCAAGGAGTCCAACGGGTTGTGACGCTATTTGGGTGATTGTGGACCCGGTTGTGGCGGCTCATTTCATAGGCGTGAACATGGAGTACTCCGGAGAAGTTGACTAAGTTGTATATTCGCGAGATCGTCGGGTTGCACGGAGTACCCTCCAAAGATCGTGTCGGACCGAGATCCCAGGTTCACATCGGGCTTTGGGAGAGTTTGCATGCCGCTTTGGGGACCAAGCTTAAGTTAAGCTCGCCTACCATCCTCAGACGGATGGGCGATCGAGAGAGGGCGATTCAATCCTTGGAGGATTTGTTGAGAGCTTGTGTCATGGAGGAGGCGGGGGTGGGAAAAGTTCTTACCTCTCATAGAGTTTACCTACAACAATAGCTTCCATTCTAGTATTGGGATGGCACCGTATGAGGCCCTATATGGGAGGAGGTGTAGGACACCGCTTGTGTTGGTATGAACCGGTGAACAACTTGTGTTAGGAAGGAGATAGTGCAAGAGACCACCGAGAAAGTGAGGATGATTCAAGAGAAGATCACGAGCGCAAAAGCGGACAAAGAGTTATCATGATAAGAGAACTAAGGATTTGGTGTTTCAAGAAGGTGATCATGTGTTTCTACGGGTTACGCCCACCAAAGGAGTTGGAAGGGTAATGAAAGCTAGGAAGTTAACGCCTAGGTTCATTGGACCCTATCAGATTTTGAAAAGGGTTGGTGAGGTAGCATACCAGGTGGCGTTACCTCCGTTTCTGTCGAATCTGCATAACGTATTTCACGTGTCGCAATTGCGGAAGTACATTCATGACCCGAGTCATGTGATCGAGCCGGATGCTATACAATTGAAGGAAAATCTTACTTTTGAGGCGCTTCCGAAAAGGATTAAGGATCGAAAATTGAAACAGTTAAGGGGAAAGGAGATCCCGCTAGTGAAGGTGATTTGGAGCGGAGCTACGGATGAGAGTTTCACATGGGAATTGGAAAGTAAGATGAAGGAGCTTTACCCGCAGTTGTTCGCGACAGGTTAGTGACAATTCCGAGGACGGAATTTTTCAAAGGGGGGGAGGATTGTAACACACTCAAATTTGAATTACTAAGATCCTATAAAGTATGTGCTTATATGATAATTTTGTGACAATTTGTGTGTATTTGCCTTAATAACTAGTATATTTTAATTAATACTATTTTACTATATTTTTATTAAATATTAGTTTTGAATTTGTTATAGATATTTTAGAATAATGGTATATTTTTTTAAAAGTTAGTAAAAACATGAATTTCTTTAATTGAGAATAGTTTAGAAAAAAAAATATAATTATTATATACATTATTATATATATAGATATATGTGTACGTAGTACTGATGCATTTTTGCCTAAATCCCACCAGCCCACGTTTTGTTTCACCAGCCCACGTTTTGTTTCACGTTTTGCAAAATGGGCTTTTTTTATCAACAATAAAAATGGGCTACGATTTTTCTGTTTTCCAGCGCCGTTTCAGACTTTCATTGTTATAAACTGTTCATCGTCTCTCAGAAGCGCCGCGCAGTGAAGAAACGCTCACTTTCAAATTTCTCTGTTCTTGTTCTCCCTTCCTAGGCCACGAAAAAATCTCAAAACTTACAACCCAACTCGAAATCGACCAAAGAACACGTTTCTGACCTCTGTTCGTTCAATCGCGGCTTCGTTCGTTGCGTTTTGCTCTATTGGGCGAACTGTACTGTCACTTCTTCGGCCTCCACAGTTTTCGGTTCGAAAAACGGACGCCATTTTTGGATTCCTCGCGTCGAAACCTTCAAGAATCACTACTCCTTTGCTCGATTCGGTGAAGTTGACGCCGGACCCCTCGTAACCTTTTGTCTCGATATGGCGTTTTTCGGTCACTCTTTTTGCTTCCTTTTAATTTCGTTTCAGCCTTAAAAATTCTAAAAAAATATATTATACTAATTATTATTTTTTTTCCAGCCGCGTTTCGCTCTTCCGTAAATTTTATCCTGTGCTCAGTTGGAGCTCAAATTGTCGTTGTAGCCAGTTTTCTTCGCCTTAGAATACTTCAAACTTTTTATTGAGATAAGGGGGGTAGATGGATACACGATTAGTGGGCTCATGGATATAATTAGGCAATAGGGACGTCCCATGGTCCCTAGACTTGGCGCGGTTGTGCAAAATAAGTACCTTTGCCATTGTGATAGGGAAAACTTCACATTGAATTCTGTCATGATATTTATGTTAATAGAAATTGTCTTATAATGTGTTGTTTGAGTTGATATGTTATGATATGTAAGGATTATAGGATGATTTGCTTGTCTTGGCTTGTTGTTGATAAATGTATGTATGAGGTAAATGGGTTGAAATGAGATTACTTGTAGCTATATGATGTTTTGAAATTGTTGTGTTGAGTGAGAACTAGATCATCATAGGGTATGGTTTGTTATACTTAGATCCTCTAGGTGATATATCATGGTTATGTGAAGGATAAAGTATGGACGGTGGGTATGATTGTTAGGAGTTAACTAATGTATAATTATGTTTCTTTTGCATTTAAGTTACGGTATAAACAAGTCTTAGGACTAGGATATGACGGTTGACATTTGGTGTTGGTAGTTTAAATGCTTTAGAAGTAAGATTTGACGCTGTGAGTATTTAGCAATAGTTGTGCAGAAAAATGATTAATTCGGGATTGTTTTAGCTAAGTCTTACTCATTTAATTTTTGTAAATTCAATACATAATAATTACTAACTCAAACTCTTTTGGATAGCGTCCTATAATTTTAGGGGAGAAGTATGGTACGTCCGGTTAAAAAATAATAATAATAAGTAAGTTGAAACACTTGGGTTAAGAGTTAGAAATTAAGTTAAGCTTGCTTAGACTTAATGTGGTGAGGTAGGCTGATAAATCGGACTTATTCTAGGATTGGGGAAACTTGTTAGTTTCTTGTGAATAGTACCTCGTTAATGTTGTTGTAGCGACCTCTTGATAAGATGGTCGGTGTCTTTGTTATCTTAGTTGTTGTTGTTATTGTTGGGCACTTGTTTGATTTGTGTTCATGCATCATTGTGTCTGCTTAAGCTAACGTTATTGGGCGTGAGCAACGCTGATGCGATATGCTATCGGCCATGATGGGCAAGGTACCGACCTTGGGGTCAATCGGATAGGCGTCTTACATAAAGGCGACTTGCAACCAATCTTTGGGGCGTTGACCAATTTACCTGGTTACCCTGACTAGACACTGTTCGTACTCAAGAGTGATGATGTTTTCTCACTCGCTCATCTGAGTTAGTTTGGATCCACATGTTCGGTGAAGTAGAGATTGTCTAGGTTGCATTAGTACTCGTTAAGTTATGCATCCATGTTATGCGTTAATTATACTGAGGTTGTTATATGCGCATTGCTTAATCTATGTCCTTTGCCATTTGTGCTATGATTGTATATGATGTCTAACCCCTCTTTACTGTGGCTACTCATGCACCATTGTGTATGTTTAGACGATGAGATTGCAGGTGACGATGACGATGTGGCTGATGAGTGATACGTGGAAGCCGTCACCGTAGTTAGGATTTCCGTTGTTATTATTTTATTATTGTTGATTGTTCCGATGTAAGTACTTGGGTCAGCTCTGAGACGTTGTGACATCGGGGTGCTTTTATTTTTCTGAACTTGACATAATTGTTATTTGATTTTTCCGCAAGTTTGTACGAGCGTGACGACTCTACCTTCGTTTATGAAAAATTTTATTGGACCGTATTTTTCAGTGGTTATATTTATTTTGATTTATTTCTTTAATAATAACATGCGGGTAGAGGGTGTCACATATTTCCCCTAAACGTGGACAAGTCCGCTTAAAATTCGTGACTAGCGTAACCACTAGATACTAACAACTAACCAGCCCTTAATAAGTCTAATCACAACGACTAGTCCCTCACTAAGTCACAACTAATTAACGGTCCAATTAGAAAGTTACTTGATCGGAAACCATTTTCTTATCTTTTTAACTTAATCACTTAAGGTTTAAATAAAAAAGAATTAATCCAAAGGCCATCCACTAATCCTTACTCTTAATTATCATTAGAAACCCCAATTATTTTTAAACTATCAGGTATCTATTTGGTCTGGACCCTAATGAGTTGAAACGGCGGAAAAAACGACGAACGGGAACACTCAGCAGGGCGCCTGGTGCCTCGATTCTATCTATGAAAACAAATTCTGGCCCGGTAGACCCCGAGCCTTGACGTACATGTCGAGACATCGCTAAATTAACATAGAACAAGGTTCTCAAGTCCTTTCATAAAAACTATAACCTATGAATTATTTAATTCATTTATTTGCACCTAAGTTATAGCATAGTTAACCAATGAACTCTAAGCTTTTTCTACATAATTCCAACTCTTAACATCCTACCTCTTGTGAAACCTTCTCAAACCAACCCAAAGAGTGACCTTACCAATTATCTAGACCATTTTTCTGCATAACCACGCTTAGACACTCTAAGTCCAACAACCAACCTCCTATTCCATAGTCAGAAAGTCCTAACCATCTTAGGATCATCTTGGCATACTAGAATTTGCAAAATCAAGGTAGTACTAAGGCTAACCAACAATAGTAACCCCACAAATCCTGCACAAGGCGAAATAGGCAAGACAAAGCTTGTAACAACAACAATTCTTATCCATAGGATGAGACAACATCCCATAACAGTCATTAACATGGAAAATCACCATTTCAAGATATCACATCACATTTAAATCGTGTAGGTAAGTAACACATATCTCAATCAATGAAAATACCAAAATAGTCATATCATCATACATCTAACAAGCATTACACATACTCTTGCCAATTATCACATAATTAACATAACTTTACCATATCCCCTTTCTCCTACAAGGATCTTATGACCATTAAAACACAATTAACAGTTTTTCCCATTGCTCCCGTAATGGTACTTCCATAAACAATTATAGCACGAGACGTAGGAGTCATGGGACACCCCAATCACGTCATTGAGTCCCTAATTACCTCTTCCCATATGAAATCATCCACCCTCTTCTTACCTCAGTCCAAAATTGCGAGTTTCGAAAGGTAAAGAGAAGATACGAGCATTCCATTTCCAGTTCCTACCATTGAGAAGTCCAAATATGAAGGTTAGAATCCCAAAAACCCAATTAGAGTTCAAACCAAAAAAAAAAGAAAAAGGAAAGACTTAATAAGGGGTTTTCCTCCTTAGAAACATAAAGGAGATGAGATTAACAGGTAGAGGGTCGCGCTCCAGTCATAACCCTTCAGACGAAATCAAATTTCGGCGAGAAACAAGAGAGAACAATAAAAAAAGGGTACTTTGAGAGCTTAGGTTCTTGAGAGCACCCAGGGAGTGATTAGAGAGCAATCTCCAGAGGCAAAACTAGGTTTTAAACTTCAGCTTTAGTCCCTTAGTCATCCTACACTGTTCTAGGTCGAAAAGGGTCACACAGGTTAAGCCTAACGGTCAAAACGCACCGAAATGTGTACCAATTAAGAGGTGTAGGGCGCTTGGCGCCAGAGGCTTGGCGCTTGAAAGTCAGAAGCAGAGCACCTGGTGCTCGAGTCTGGGCGTCGGGCGCTCGGGTTTTCATAGATTTTTTGTTTAGTCCCTCCTCACTATTTTGCCCATAACTTGGGCTACGAGTGTATGATTAAGGCGTTCTTTGTGGTGTTGGAAAACAAAGGAAAAGATATAGAACATTCATGAAAAAACAAAATTGAATTCAATCATTAAAAGTGTCAAGACAATGACTAAATAAGGATAGGCTCAAGATCCGGGTTGTCTATTTAGGTTCTAAACGTCCTAACTAGTATCCTAAACATTTAAATACATGCCCAAACACATATTCAAACATATAAACACACATAACAAGCATACACATTCATGCACACATGCCCTAAGTTCTAGGAAATGAAAATCAGGGTGTTACAATAAGCACACTAATGCATCCCACTTGCGTCTTGAGTAAAGACGATACAAGTAAGGCAATAGATAAAAAGATACACTAACCATCTCCAAGGTCATAGTCATCTCGATCAACACATGCACTAAGTATGTATTTGTTCCTATATGCATGCTGGTCGATCCTAAATTTCATCACCTTCTCACAGGGCAAGGCCACTTCCTCATAGAGCGAGGTCAATAAGTCTCATCACCATCCCACAAGGTAAGGCCGATAATCTTCTCACAGAGAAAGGTACGTACGCCTGTCTCCTTCCCACAAGGTGAGGTCCATGCACATGCCATGCCTATGCATTTGTCCTTGATCAAGCTTCTATCTTCTGACCTGTGAAACTAGTATCTCAACCTCTCATCACCACAACTGGGTGACTAATAACCCTATAGGGTATTTTGCAATCTATCCAATTCACATTAGGCTAGATACTACAAATCATACATACTATTAGTCAAGCAAGTCAACATACATGTCGTTGTATCAGCACTAAAATCACCATACTTAAAATCATGTTATCAATATCATACATGGATATCTAGCATTCAATCAAAACATACAAATATCGACATCAACTCATATTAACACGTACAATTATCATCAACGGGCATGTTATCAAATACATCATCCTAAAGAAGCATATCAATCAATCAGTAATCATGTATCGTAAACATATGTTGATAGACCTAAAATTTCTCAACTTAGATTGGTACTAGCCATTTCTATTCTCCAATGTAGGTTAGGGATTAACAATTACTCAACCAATAGATATGACGAGATATGGGTTCCCCTACGCTATGTTAGAATACTTTAAACTACTCTTGCCTCCCCGATGAATGAGTTTTTTCCTCCCCACCTTAATGTAAGTAATCCACGTGTCCAAAACAACCTCAAACATCCCTCAATCAACCTCGACCTAAGTCTCTCAAGCACGTATGCAACTTCTCACTCAACCTTGATCGCAGCAATGAACTCGAAAACATGCTAAAAGACTTTAAATGATTGAAATGAAGATCAAAGATTAGGATTGTGAAGAACTCGAGGTAGAGTTGTCGAAGTCGAAACTGTAATGTTGACAAAATATCGTCTTACCTCAAGCATTATCGACAGACATGTGGTTAGAATTGAAGTAGACAAAGAAATGAAGCAAACAAATGAATTTATACACTACACCTTATACTATACTGCACATACTTGTTTTTTTTTTTTTTTTTGAAGTCCTGAAATCTTTCTCAAATCATAATTCAAGCGTTATTTCTTTTATCTTCCATAAGTAAACCTTCGGATAAGATATATGTTTCGGAAGTTGGACTCCATAATTTATAAAATTGTGAACTGGAGATTAATATTCGGAAGGTTAATCACATCAATAATACCTTCCAGATGTTAACTTCTGAGAAAACAATTTTTTTTTCACATTGTGGAGTCTAACTTCCGAAATGTATATGTAGTTTGATAGTTTACTTCTAGAAAGTAATATAAATTTGAAGAAAAACAAATCATTCCAGAAATTCACTTCCGTATAGGGGTATTTTGGGAAAAAATTAGGTTTAATTACATTTTTTATACCTCAAGTTTGAGCTATGTACAATTTTGATCCCTTTAGTTTTTTCGAGCGATTTTAGTCTCTCAATTTTTCAATTGTTACAATTAAATCCCCCCATCCCTTTTTATTTATTTAAAACTCTCAAATTCTCATAATTTTTTTAAAATATTATTTCCCTTAGAGCTCACCAATTAAAATATTAAATTAATTCAAAATAAAAAAAATTCCAATTCTTCAAACTTTATCAATTTTTTTACTTCTAAGATTGTTTTATATCTCAAATCCATCATCAAACCTAAAATATTTTAATAAAAATAAGAATTTAAGGAGTTAAGGTGAAAAATTATGATGGTAGTACCATATTTGACTAATTTTTAAAACAACAGTGCTTTTCATCACGAAGAAAATGTATCACCCGAGTTCAGATTTGCCAGGGTTTTTTTTTTCTTTAACAAATGAGTTAACCCTCAATTTTGTTGAGTTTCACTCTCTCTCCTATTTAATCCCTAAATTATATAAAAAAAATTAAGTAGTCCTAACATTTTCTCTCATCCATCAAGTTAGTCTCTATATTAGTGTGAGCCATTTGAATGTTGTTAAGTGTCATATTGGTCAATTTCTCTCTCCTATGTGTAGTATAAATAGTCCATAAAGTCCCTAAAATACATTAGTGTGAGCTGATATGATGTATTAGAGACTTGAGAAATTATTTAATATTTATTTTAATTGAGCTCTCTATCGTCAAACGTTGTAAGGACTGATATGACGTATTTACACGTGGAAAAGAGGAAATGACCAACATGACATTCAAACGGGCTGACACAAATAGGGGGACTAACTTGATAGATAAGAGAAAATGTTAGGGACTACTCCCTCTGTCCCATTATAAATGTCACATCTGTAAAAAAAATTAGTCTCAAAATAAGTGTCATGATATGTTTTCAATGTAATATTAATAATTACTTTTTTTCAGTTTTACCCTCAAATTAATAATGAGTATATCACTCCCAAGTCATTATACTCTACTATGCATTTATGACAATTGTTAATGCTCAATGGTTAATAAGGATAATTTTGTAAAATTGTTACACTCTTTTATTCATTTATAGCTTCTCATTAATATATGTGAAACTTTCTAATGTGACACTTATAATAGGACGGATGGAGTATTTCATATTTAGGGACCAAATAAGAGAGACAGTGATACTTTAGGACCAAAAAGGTTAACTAAAAAAATGGAAATGGTTTGCTCCTTTTTTCGGAAATTGAAAAGTATTTGCCAATAATAATATCTCGTGATGGTTTCGCGAAGTAATCGTTTGCGACATAAAGCATTTTCCTTTTTAAAATAGAGGGATTAAAATTGTTAACAAAATTTGAGGCACCAAATCGCACGTACTCCAATTAGAAAGAACAAAAATGTAATTAAGATAAAAAAAAATAAGGCATGGATGAGAAAAAACGGGGGTTGAAAAAAGCTACCCATAACGATGTCAAATCTAATTTTACTCGTCACATAACACTATTTACCATGGAGAAAGTGTCAATTGGTGCAATAAACAGTTCCCCAAAAAATGGTGCAGAGTAAGAGAGTACAAAGCATATGACAAGGTCACATAGTATGACATACTACTTGATATATAAATATATGTTCACTGATAAAAAAAAATGGGGCGGTAATGCTGGGCTGAGCTGTGGCTTTTTGATATAAAAAATTAAAGGTGATACAGAGAAATGAGAATGATATTTAGCTTCTTACGTTATTCATCTTTATCACGGCTCTAAGTCAGGATAAATTTGATTTACTCACTTTTATATCACGTAACATTGATTGGAAGTGGAACTACGCATAGGTTTATAATGTAATAAAATAACGTGGAAAGAAAAATGCCTGTTGTTCACGAATTTGGAAGTAAAAAGCGTGTAATCATTGTTAGCATCCATCTTTTCATCTTAAAAATTGGCACCTATATATGTAGCCAATTTACTTACTTCCCCGTAAAAGGGATTTTAAAATTGCTCTTGTTAAGAATAATTCAGATTAGTTGTTAATAACAGAAGGTTAGTTAGGAGTTAGCTCTAAAGGGATTGGTTGTTACAAACAAGTTAGTTACTTATGTGCTTAGTCTATAAATACTACACTCTAATCTGATATGAAGTAGAAGCAATAAAAAATATCCATTCAGTGTATGTGTGATTCACTCTTCTCCATTATACACATTCTGTGAGTGGTGTGTTTGTGTGTGTACCAATTGAGTGTGACCTGCGGAGTGTTCATATAGTGAGGTTGAGTGATTTACCGTGTGTGTATGAGATAATTGATCCAATAAATTGGTATTTAGAGCCAATGATCCATGGCTCATATGGGAGGCAATGTTCTTGTATCGCTTCCAATCTATGATTGGAAGAATTACGAGAGGTGGAACACTCAAATGAAGGCCGTGTTCTGTTACCAAGGAGTGCTTAATGTGGTCAAGAATGGAGTTCAAGAAGTGGCAACAGATGCAACTGAGGCACAAAAGACAACGGATAACAATTTCAAGATGGAGGACTGCAAGTAGGGGTGAACAATATCAGATGACCCGATCAAAAACCGAGAAACCCGCCATCACAAGTCTGCAATTGGGGCGGGTGGGTTGGGTCATTGGGTCTGCAGGTGAAGAACTCAACCACATTTGGTTTCGCACGGGCGGGTCCGGTTGTTTCAAAAAAAAAATTCGACGATATCTATATCCGACCAAGTTGAGATATTTGTCTTGGTCTGAGTAGTACTATCTTTGCAAGTATAACAAGGCACTGAATTAAAATGAAAACATGTAAAGCAAAGTGATGCAAACTGATGTGACTACTCACAGTAACTGCCTACTTTATTCAATAAATAAAGTTGTTTAATAAAATTTGCTTCCCGAGAGTGGAGATATAGACCATCACCAATCAAAATTCAGATGCTTGTTTTCAATAAAGAAATTTTAATTTAATAAATAAGTTTTCTAAAATTTGCTTCTCGAGAGTGCCATGGCTATGGGCAGCTATGCTTTTTATTGGTAATTGTTACGACGCGTGAACTTAATTTTGTCGCTTTCATTTCATCAATGCATTTCCATCCAACTTTCATTAATATTTTTATTTTCTAAACAATCTCTTACACCCTCGACTCAAGTCCATCAGGCATCACTATTCATCAAGTTCTTCACTCCATTCAAATTTAAATTAAAAAAAAAAAGAAAGAGAAAGGATAAGAAGTTGAAGCAGATGTAGCGTTTCCTGCGCACACCTTTCGTCACGCACTGGCACCGCCTTCAACAGCACAAGATGCGGCCAAGCCATATTGTTGTTTCCTCCTCACACGTGACCGATCTACTTAACGCCACCACCGTAGAGCACTGTGCCGCAGCTGTCCAACCGGAGCTGAGTGCAGAGGGCCACATGGGAAAACAACATTTTACAGCGAGAGGAAAACAACCGCATGCGGCAAAGGATTGAACTTCTTCTCTATTTTTCTTTCTTACTTTCTTCTTTGATTTAGCAAAGAATTCTTATTCTTGTGGGGGTTTTCGGGTAAAAGGGAAGAGGAGGGGAAGATTTTTGTTTTTGACTTTGGATTTCATGTTGTTTGTCTCGGTGAAGTTTGAGAGAGAAATTTAAATGTTGAAGGTTTTTTTTTTTTTTTTTGGACGAGAATTTCAATGTTGAAGTTGAAACCCGTATAAACCCAACCGAACTAACCCACCAGCCAAGAAACCCGCAACCCGATGAACCCATTAACACAGATGGACAGAAATGGATCATATATTATATGATTCGATTAAGCTCGGATTGAGTTTTTCTGGCCCGAAACCGACCGAACCCGTCCGGTGATCAGCCCTAACTGTAAGGCCCTACTTTTCATTCATCAGAGCCTTAATGATGCGAATTTTGAGAAGATTGTTGCTGCAAAAACAGCAAAAGAAGCATGGGATACTCTGGAAAATAGTTTCAGAGGAGGAGCAAAAGTCTTGAAGGTGAGATTGCAAGTCTTGAGGAGAAAATGGGAGCTGTTGCAAATGGAAAGCAATGAAACAGTGGCTGAATACTTCAGCAAGATTCAGTCACTAACCAATCAAATGAAGACAAATGGAGAAACAATGACAAATCAGAATATAGTGGAGAAGGTTCTTCGATCCCCGCCATCAAAATTTGATCACATTGTGATAGCAATCGGGTAATCCAAGGATCTTGATAAAATGACCCTGAAGAACTTCAAAGTTCACTGGAAGCCCAAGAATTGCGATTAACAGAAAGATCAGGGAAGAAGCAACAGGTGCAGGACCTACAAGCTCAAAGTTTCAAGAAACGAGATGGCAACAGTGGAAGATACAACTGTGGCAGAGGCATGAATAGAGGAAGAGGCAGAGGCAGATCGGATAAAAGAACCCAAGATTCTGATCAAGAAACTTAAAATTCTTATCAAAATTAAGGGGGGAGCAGCTCCAGAAGAGGGGCTCATAGTGGAAGAGGTAGAAGGAGAAAATTTGACAAGAGCAAGATTCAATGCTATGAATGCAATAAATTCGGCCACTTTGCTGATGAGTGTTGACAAAAAAAAGATTCTCAGAATGCCAATGAAGAAGCCAGATTGCTCAAAAGGAAGACTACTCAGATGAGATTCTGCTCATGGTCACAACACCGGTCAATGAATGAAATGCCAACCTTTGGTATCTTGATTGAGGATGCTCAAATCATATGACTAGAAGGAGAGATTGGTTTACTGACTTGGATGAAAGTGTCAAAACCAAGGTGAAATTTGCTGATGATAATTAAGTGGCTGCAGAAGGGATTGGAAGAATTCTGGTTCAGCAGAAAAATGGTAAGCAGGCTTTTATTAATGATGTTCTTTATGTTCCAAGTATGAAGTTAAGCCTAGGTCAATTACCTGAGAAGGGATATTCAATGAAGTTATAACAGAAACATTTAGTGGTGTTTGACAATAGAGGAAGGTTAGTTTTGAAAGTTCCTTTGTCTAAGAAAAGAACTTTTAAAATTGACATTCAGACGTGCCACTATAAGTGTCTAGCAGCAGCTGTAACAGATGACAGTTGGCTATGGCACTTGAGGTATGGGCACTTGAGGTATGGAGAAGCTTACAGGAGACTAGTAGGAAGAAATTAGTGCATGGTTTACCACTGATACAACAACCACGTGAGATATGTCAAGGTTGTGTTCAAGCAAAGCAGCCGAGGAGAGCATTCAATACGGAGGTTAATTCAAGAACCTCTGATCTATTGGAATTAGTATATTCTGCAGTATGTGGGCCTGTGAATGCTGTAACACTTGGAGGTAACAGCTACTTTGTGTCATTTGTGGATGATCACAGCAGGAAAATGTGGGTTTACTTGATCAAAAGAAAAGATGAAGTCCTGGAGATGTTCAAGAAATTCAAAGTGATGGTGGAGAATCAATGTGGCAGGAAACCGAAATCATTAAGAACAGATGGTGGAAGTGAATTCAATTCAACAGAATTTTAGAATCGTTGTGATCTTTTGGGCATTGTGCATGAGGTAACAGCCCCATATACTCCCCAACTTAATGGTGTAGTGGATAGGAGAAATAGACCAGTGATGAATATGGTAAGGAGTATGCTTAAAAGCAAGTCATTGCCAAATCACTTTTGGGGAAAAGTTGTAAATACAGCTGTGTATATTCTTAATATGTGCCCAACCAGAAAGTTGAAATGGACAACTCCAGAAGAAATGTGGACAGGTAGCAGACCAAGTGTGAGTCATCTAAAGGTTTTTGGCTGTGTTACAAACACATACCTGAAGAGAAAAGAAGGAAATTAGATGACAGAAGTGAGCAAACAATTCTGTTGGGATACCATTCAACTGGTTCCAACAAACTGTTTAATCCAATTACAAAGAAAGTAGTGTACAGCAGAGATGTGATAGTAGATGAATCAAAGAAATGGGATTGGAACTCAGCAGCCAGCAATATGCAAAGATCAAGTAATCCAATTGAATTTGGAGATGAATCAGATTTTGTTCCTGGTGAACCAGAGGGAAATGCAGGAAGTGGAATTCAGAATTCTAACCAGGAACCAACCAGTGAGAGACCACAGAGAAATGGAGGGCCACCAAGAAGATTGAATGAGTATGAAAGATTCCCAGATAATGAAGTCATAGATGAAGGAGAACTAGTTCACATTGCACTCTTTGCTGATGTAGAACCCGTGCCTTTGAGAAAGCAATTGAAGACCAGAATTGGGTAAGTGCTACAGAAGAAGAATTGAAGTCAATAGAGAAGAACAAGACATGGGAGCTGGTTCCATTACCACCACAAAAGAAGGCTATACCTGTGAAGTAGGTCTATAAGGTTAAAGTGAATCCTGATGGATCTATTTCCAGGTATAAGGCCAGACTTTTGGCCAATGGGTTTATGCAGAAAGCAGGAATAGATTATCAAGAAGTGTTCTCACCAGTAGCAAGGATTGAAACAATCAAAATGGTGGCAGCTATTGCTAGTTATAAAGGCTGGCCCATGTACCAACTTGATGTGAAATCTGCCTTCCTAAATGGGCCACTTGAAGAAGAAGTTTTTGTTACGCAACCACTAGGATTTGAGGTACAGAAGCATGAGCATAAGATGTATAAATTGAGGAAGGCACTCTACGGGTTGAAGCAGACACCTAGAGCATGGAATAAGAAGATTGATTCATTCCTATCTGGAAAAGGCTTTGTGAAATGCACTAATGAGTATGGAATATGGAATATATGTGAAAGGAGGAAAAGGCAGAACAAACTTTGGTGGTATGCTTATATGTTGATGATCTGCTAATCACAGGGGAGAAGGAGCAGGAAATTGCTGAATTTAAAAGAGAGATGAAGGAAGAATTAGAAATGACAGATTTGGGAAAACTCTCTTATTTCCTGGGTCTGCAATTTGTGCACACTAAAAGGGGGCTGTTCCTACACCAAAAGAAGTATGCTTGTGATGTGTTAAAAAGGTTCAATATACAGAATTGTAATCCTGCTACTACTACAGCTGAATGTGGAATTCGATTGGTGAAAGATGTCAACGGAAAGAGTGTGAATCCTACATTGTTTAAGCAGATTGCGGGATGCCTAAGATACCTATGTAACAGTAAGCCAGACATTTCCTATGTTGTAGGCTTGATGAGCAGATTTATGGAAGATCCAAAGGTCTCACATATGTGTGCATCCAAAAGAATCCTGAGATATGTAAAAAGGACTCTTGATTTTGGCCTACTATTCACTAATAACTGGAACAAGATTGAGGGAAACATTACTGGTTTCAGTGACTCGGATTGGTGTGGAGACAAGGAGGATAAGAAAAGCACAAGTGGTTATGTTTTTCAGCTATGCAACACCGCTTTCTCATGGTGTTCTAAGAGGCAATCAGTTGTGACTCTCTCATCATGTGAAGCAGAATACATTGTTGCATCAATAGGGGCATGTTAGGCTATGTGGTTGCAAACACTACTCGATCAAATGTGCCTGGGAGTGGAAGCACCAATGGTACTTGCAGTTGATAATGTTTCAGCAATCAATTTGGCGAAAAATCCAGTGGTTCATGGAAGGGGCAAGCACATAGTGATCAATCGAATTCTGTTATAGAAGAGAGTAACTACAATACAGCTCACTAACAGCTGGCACATGACAGCAGAATTATTCCCAGTAACAATGATGTCGTCAACATAGACTAAAATGTAGACCAAATCTGACTTATTGGAGTAGATAAACAGTGAAGGATCACATCTACAAGCTTTAAACCCGAACTGCAGCAGTGTGCCTTTGAGTCTATCAAACCAAGCTCTTGGAGCTTGTTTGAGACCAGAAATTGCTTTATTGAGTTTACAAACCAAAGACTTGTCTTGTGCTTCAAAACCTAGAGGTTGAAGCATATACCCCTCTTCTTGAAGAATGCCATTGAGAAAGGCGTTATTAACATCCAACTGTTGCAACTTCCAGCCCCTAGAAATAGCCAATGTAAGGACAGTCCGAATGGTTACTGATTTGATTACTGGTGAAAAGGTTTCTGTGTAGTTAGCCCCATACTTTTGGTGAAAACCTTTAGCAACTAGGCGAGCCTTGTATTTGTTGATACTACCATCAGGATTTTCCTTAATTCTAAAAACTCATTTGCATCCAATTGGAACCCTGTTTGGAGGTAGGGACACTAAGGTCCATGTATTGCAGCCAACCAAGGTGGGTTGGCCAAGGCTTGTTTTGTAGTTTTAGGTTCTGCATGTGCTAGAAGCAAGGTTGGATTAATTCTAGGACAAACAATCCCTAACTTTGCACGAGTCTGCATTGAATGAATATTGTTAGGGTGAAGAGGAACTGGTTGTGGCAACACAGCAGTACCTTGAGACTGAGTGACACTGTTCTGAGATATTGAAACAGCTCCTGAAACATGTGAAGAGTGCTGTACAGATCCAGAGGGAGACCCAGACTGAGTATTTGAAGTATTTGGGACAAGAGTAGCAGCATTGGAAGAAGTACCAGCAGCATTTGAATTAGCTGCACTTGAAACAGAATTGGATGTATTGGAATTAACAGCATGAGAAACAGAATTGACAGTGTTTGAAGAGGAATGAGACACACTGGATGAAACAGTGTTTGGAGATGATGCTGAAGGCAGATGTGAAGTAGAAGGTACTAAAGGAATTGAAGCAGGAATGGGTAAAGAAGCTGCTGCAGAGGTGTTCTTAGTGAACATATCAGAGTAAGGAAACCTGGTTTCATTGAATAACACATCTTTGGAAATATAGAGTCTTCCTTCAGAAGATAGGCATTTATAACCTTTGTGTGATGTGGAATAGCCTAAAAATAGGCATTCTTGTGACCTATACTCAAGCTTGTGTTTGTTGTATGGCCTAAGAAGTGGAAAGCATGCACAACCAAAAATTTTGAGGAAACTATAGTCAGGTGATTGATTGAACAGTTTAGTGAAAGGTACCTCATTATTGAGGGCTGCTGTAGGGAGTCAATTAATGAGATAAACACTAGTGAGGACTAGTGAGGAATGCAAAATCCCAAAATTTGAAGGGTAACGAAGCTTGGGACAGCAAAGTTAAGCCAACTTCCACTATTTGTCTATGATTCCTCTCAACCACTCCATTTTGGTGATGAGTATGAGCACAAATTAGCCTATGAATGATCCCATGTTGGTTTAAAAATTGAGTGAATGGTTTAAACTCAACCCCCCCCCCCCAAATCGGTTTGTACAGCCTTGAGTTTTTGAGAAAATTGATTTTCTACTAAAGCCTTAAACTATTGGAACACAGAAAAGGCATCAGACTTCTTTTTTAGTAGATAAATCCAAGTGAATCGTGTGCATGCATCAACAAAAGAAATATAATAGCTAAAGCCAGAATAAGAAACAAATGGAGCAGGTCCCCCACAAGTCACTAAAAACAAGTTCCAAAGGACGTGAATATACTGTGTTAGAAGCATGTGAAGGCAGCTTGTGTGCTTTCCCTAAACAGCCGCACAGAAATCAGCTATGCTTTTATTTAGATGAGGTATATTACAATGTTTAAGAACATATTTTTGGACTTTACGACTTGGATGACCAAGCCTTGAATGCCAAGTAGAGAAAGAAACAGTAGCAACGGAAGCATTAACTATAGGAAATGGTTTAATACAATGAGAAGATGCAGAATTATTAATGGAAGGTACAGACTTGTGCAGCAGATTGGAGAATTTGTAAAGTCCATCATGGTCAAGTCGTCCTTTGAGAATGACCTCATTGGAACCCTGACATTTGACAAGACAATGGTTAGGATGAAACTCAAAGAATACTCCATTGTCACGGGCAAATTGACTCACACTCAACAGATTTTTGGTTATTGAGGGAACATGTAGTAGATTAGAAAGAATTAAGTTAACTTTAGGATTAATAGGGGATTGAAACATTGAAGAACCTACAGAATTAACTACCAGACCTTGGCCATTGCCGATCAAGATCTGATCAGGTCCCTCAAAAGGAGCAAGTTGCTGGATGTTCTGAGCCTGAGAAGTCACAAGGTGTGATGCTCCTGAGTCAGGATACCAGCTTGGTGCAGGAACCGAGCTTGTATTGGCCAGAAAGGCTTGTGGCCTCTGCTACTCAGATACCAGCTTGGTGTAGGAACCGAGCTTGTATTGGCCAAAAAGGCTTGTGGCCTCTGCTGAAAAGCATAATTCATTCCCATCATAGGATGAACTTGTGGAACCGGTTGAGATGCAGAAGGCATGGCTGCAACTGGAGGCATTTGAGGCAAGGAGAACAATGATGGTTGCATAACTGGTCTTGAAGGTCCATAATAATTCCAGGCAGAATAAGGCCAGGAAAGAGGACAAGACATAGCAGGCCACACAGAATTCATGCCTTGAACCATTGATTGACCAGAATTGGACCATGGAGCAGAGTCAGTGAGTGGAATTGAAGACACAAAATCACGTTTGAACCTGTGGAAACAAACTGAGGCATCGTGGCCATGTTTATGGCACACTTGACACTGAACCGATCCACGGCCTCCTCTGCCTCTGCCTCGACCATGAAACCTATTGTCACCACGACCATGATTAGGTCTACCACCACGATTTCCAGAGAAATCCGAATCAGAGACAGTATCAACCGATTGGGACAAATTAGCTTGCGGAGCAGAGGCAGGTGGTGCTGAATTGGACGCAGAGGATGAGTGCGTGAGGTTCACTGAGGGAACAGTCGCCTTTCGAAATCGATCCAAACGCGCCTCGTGACCTAACAGTAGCGTTTGAACCTCCGCGATAGAAATTGGGCCAAACTTACGACAAATTAGCGATACTGTAGACTCATAGTCCTATGGTAAACCTTCAAGGATCACATCGAGATGTTCGCACACAGATACAGGTTCTCCTATCACACTTAGCGAATTAACCAGAGACTGAATTTTCAAGAGAAACTCTGAAATCGAACAATTCTCAAGCATTGTGTTATGAAGTTCGAATCGAAGATGTCGCGACTTCGCCCGAGTATGCGTTTGGAAGAACTCATGTACCTTATCCCATAGTTGCCACGAGTGCTTCGAACCAATGACACGAGTGAGCATGTCGCGCGAAATCGTGGACTGAAGCCACGCCATAAGGAGTTGGTCTTGCTGTTCCCATTTCGTGAACGCCGGATTCACTTTTTCCAACGAACAATCTTCAACGGTGAGGTATTTTGGAGGAATAGTTGGATTTACAAGAAAATGATGAAGTTGATGAGCCTTGATCACTGGCTCAACTTCTTGTTCCCACAACAAGTAGTTTTCCGAATGCAGTTTTTCTGAAATCGCCAAAAAAGAATGCACCTTCGCGTGAGACAGAGAAATCAAAGCGGAAGCAAGCGGAATCGATGCGACACCATCGCCATCAGCCGCGACGGGATTTGTGACGGTCGCCTGAATAGAATTCTCAGGATCAGTGTGACTAACTGATACCATGTTAAAGTTCTAGAAACCCTAGAACCATCTAAACAGAGAAGAGAGAATAGAAACTAAACTTTTCTGAATTGTATTGAATGAATCTTTCTTAATTTGATTACAAAGGACTGCAGCTATATATAGCTTACAGTGATCAATCGAATTCTGTTACAGAGAGTAACTAACTAACTTACAGTTAGTTAGTTTTACAATACAACTCACTAACAGCTGGCACATGACAGCTCACTAACTGACATTAACAGTTTATATTAACTAGAGTAAAAGTACTCCTCTAATACATAGAGACCAGATTTCATTATTTGAGAGATCAAGTTTCTAAAGGGAAGATAAAATTGATCTACTGCAAGACTGAAGAGCTGGTGGCTGACATTTTAAGTAAACTGTTGAATATTGACAGGTTTCAAATGCTTAGAAACAGATTGGGTGTTATACCACTTAGTAATCTGAATTAAGGGGTTGTGTTAAGAATAATTCAGATTAGTTGTTAATAACAGAAAGTTAGTTAGGAGTTAGTTGTAAAGGGATAGGTTCTTACAAGTGAGTTACTCATGTGCTTAGTCTATAAATACAATGCATTGTAATCTGATTTGAAGTAGAAGCAATAAAAAATATCCATTCAGTGTATGTGTGATTCACTCTTCTCCATTATACACATTCTGTGAGTGGTGTGTTTGTGTGTGTATCAATTGAGTGTGATGTGCAGAGTGTTCATACTGTGAGGTTGAGTGATATACCGTGTGTGTATGAGATAATTGATCCAACAGCTCTTACAGACATAACTTATTCCTTAAAAAAAAAAAAAATGCCTATAAATGTAATTTCGAAATCATTATGTTATACTGAAGTAAAAATACCATGACTATAACAGACGACCGGCTAGTCAGTAGCATCACTGGGAAGATCGGGGCCACGAGGAATCTTGCCAGGATAGTTGGCAGTTGACTTGTTTGATCCAATCATACTGCAGATATAAAACTCAAATGAATTTTCTGCAAAAGCTTGAATATAAAAAATTCTATGTTCTGCAAGCAAAATGCTCACCCCCTATCAACGATAACCATGGAACGTAGCTCACAATTAGCAAAGCTGTAAAACAGGAAACAAAATTTCGTTAATTAGTCAGTCTTATGGAAGTATAACACATGTAGGGCTGTTGCAAACAAATATTTATTTTGATGTAAAAACTTTTCGACTATGCTACCCTATCCATTGAGAATTTGAGATTAAGAATTTTCCATTTTTTCTAAGCAAAAGAATAATATTCTAACAGGGTAAAGATAGTTGCCACACTAACTCCATGATAAAGTCAGAAAATTTAAATTAAATAAGAAATGCAGGAAAAAAAAAAAAATTCTTGTGGAGTCACTCCGAGAACTAAGGGGTAAAACTCTGTTCAATCAGCCAAACCAAAAATTAGCCCATAGCAAGCCCGAAAGAGGGATACTCTATGGATTGACTCAGCCCAAAAGATAACTACGATAAGTTTCGAAAAAAAAAACAAGTTACCATATATGAGTTTACATAAGATGAAGTCATGAA
Organism: Calophaca sinica; assembly: GCA_037113605.1. Classification (NCBI taxonomy): domain Eukaryota; kingdom Viridiplantae; phylum Streptophyta; class Magnoliopsida; order Fabales; family Fabaceae; genus Calophaca; species Calophaca sinica. Next base: position 93,849,205 of record CM073736.1, read on the forward strand.
GGTTCTGTTTTGTTTTTTTTAAACTACCGACCTTTTTCATAAAGGATTGAGGTTTGATCCATCTAGTGCTTCTTAAGACACTTTCGGAAAAGCACCTAGTTATTTATTATTCCCGCATATATATTTATATATATATCAAAACTTGAATATGCTGTCCATCAATACGATTAAGCAAACTTTCAGGAGAAATGCTTACTGTGTGCACATTTCACTCTTAATATTTGGGTGACAATCGCTTCCAAAAGCACTGAGGGTATTAGACAGAAAAATGCTGTGGGTAACAATTGCTATCTCAGTCTCTTTACGTGTCCACAACCTGGACCAATAACGAAATTTGAGGAAAAGATGTCAGATCTTTGGTTACAGCCATTCTGCTACTAGATGACACTTGCAACAAGTAATCCAGAAGATATTCAAGCAGAAGAGAAAAAACAGGGATGTTAGAAACCATCTAAAAAGTGAATTCTGGTATTAATATTATTGTCAGAGGTGGTGCCTTCTTAAAATCTGAAGCCACAAATATTGGAAACTTGCGGTTCAGATGCAACTCAGAAAACGGTGAAAACAAATGAATTCCTAACTTCAGAGTATAGCAGTGACGCTTTAATAAGATCAAAAAGTCTTCGTGATGCCGTGATAAGGTCTGAGGGAACCATATGTCAACACGATGCCCTTGACATTATTATACTAAGTGAAGAATGGTTACAAAGTAAACCTCAAAGTGATCCATTCCATTAAAAAAATAATTATTCAATTTCAATTATGTTAAGGGGAACCTTTATTTCAGTATGTTCTGGCCTCTTTTTGGCTCTCCCTATTTTCGGATAATATTATGCACAGTCATCGGCTAGAAACATAAAATTATTTAAACACACTCACCATTCCAAAAACTTCAGTCCCCTAGCAGTAACTTCTTCTTTCTTCTCTCTTTCAGGTGTCCACCAAATATCCTCGTCACTTTCAATCTATAAAGATTTATATTAAGCAGAAATCCCATTTAACCAAATTTTAAATATCTTCTAGCAAGTAGCAACCAGTGCATCAGAACAAACTTGATTATAGTAGCTGCCAGATCATATCATGAGGTAAGAATGAAAAGATCACTTACCAGTGAAAAATCAATTGCTGGAAACATGTGCCGGTACTCGCTGATGGTTCTTCTCTTATCACAAGGATGATGTCCCTGCATTATAACATAAATTAGAAAAGCATATTGATTTATATAGCAAATTAAACTTTGAACAATAGGACGGGAGGTAAAGAATTCTACTATAATTTTCAAACTCTTTTCCTCCTCATCCTAATATAATTTTGTCACTAGCTACAAGTCCATTAGCCTCGTGATTCTATTATAATTTTCAAACTTTTTACCTCGTCATCATAATCTAATCTTGTCACCAGCTACCAGTCCATTGACCATGTGACAAATGCAGAAACAAGTAACCTCAACCAATTGTTTAATGAAGAGAAAAGCCTAGTTGAAAAATCTTACGCAGTGCAAAATATAAAGTAATTCAAAGAAGCCATACCCACTCCACAATACAATGGACCAGCCAACTATGGACGGTTCAAAAGACACGGGAAACCCAGTTGAAGATGTAATAATGTGAAGTAACATAGGAACGACGAAGTTTTGACTAGCGAGAATGGTCGAATAGTCGTTCTTCAACCCTCAAGAAGCTTATATGATTTGAAGTGAATTCAGTTAAGGAACAGAGAATTAATGCACGACTGGCAGACACGACTTTCAATAGGTTCTTTCATGAAGATGCTAGAAAGCTCAAGACGACAAGGTAGATGGTCTAGTAGTCATGTTATTGTAAGTAGTTTATCTGATATATGTCCTATTTACAGATGCTGGGCCATCTTGAAGATTTAGTAGCTAAGGGAATTTAAGAAACGAAGTGTCCAAACACCAAAGACCAAAGCTGCACAATACTCATCAAGTGGCATTTATTTTATCATCATACCATTTGCTCTCGGCAAAGCTCTACTGCTATAAATGGTGGGCAGTTCAGACTAGAAACCGCGGGATGATCACTATGTCCCACATTTTCCATCATCAGAGGAGGTTCATTAATTCCATCAGTGTATGCTTCACCACCAAAGACCCCAACTGCTGTTTGCATGGTCCTGCAATGCAATAGTTTGATTTTTACTTATTAGAGCCCCTGCAATGCAATAATTTGATTTTTACTTATTAGAGCCCCAACTACAGAAGGACTCTTATTTGCTCATGAAATAAAAAAAATAAAAAAATAAAAAATTCTGCAAACATATCATCAATATATATAACCGAGCTTGGTTGTGTTGTTAAAGATATAGGAATTCATAGATTAGTTAGTTGGTTACAAGTTTGTTAGCTTACATAAAGGCTTGATGTAGTCACTTTGTTATCACTTTTCTCATTTTGTATCATTTCACTCAAATACAATCAATACACTCTTTTACATTTTCTCTCAATTTCTTCCCTCATTTCTTGGATGCCATGTTTCTTAACAAGTGTAATACACACAAATTCACTCATGCTTTCTCGCTTTCCTCTATCTCAACATGCTTTTTAGATCCTGACATGAGGCAACCCTAATGCGTGCTTACTCAGTATTGGTGCAAACAGTGTACCACTTCTGGTTTCTGCTCTCCACTGTCGTGTCATATTCCCCTTTTCCGGCGTGTTTTCAGAACTTTCAGGACGCCGCTAGAGAATTTTTCCCGTGGACTTTTTGGCCAAATCTCCCACCATTCGATGTGCCTTCCATCGATTTCTCTACCCCCAAAAGCCCAACCTCAATTACCCAAGGATGTGCTCACACGCACTATTCTCCTTCATTTCAGTTTTTCCACCCGCAACCATTGGACGGGCTGTTGCTTCTTTCGCCCAAATTTCCTGTCTCCTGTAGTTGAATCTTCCCTCATTTAATGCTTTTGTCAGTCTGAGACAATTTTCATATCATTACAGCTTCTGTTTGGTACCCATTCTCCTCTCTTCTTCGCTAAAATATGGCTCCCAGGATCTCACGTGCACTATCTACTAACCTGTTACAACACCAGCCACCTTTGATGATTTCTTGAAGTAGTTCAAAGAACGCCAAACCTCGGATTTTACTGCCCCACAAGCCGCCTATTCTGATTTCTTGAAGCGGTTTCAAGAGCGTCAGACCACATATTCCACTATTTCTGATGTAAAAACTAGTAATTCCTTTGCTTGTCTCTCCCAGTCACCTTCAATTGGTCCTTGGGTAATAAATCCTTATTATCTAAACATTCTACCTCTATTTATTTACCGAGAGTTACATACAAATGATTCCTACAAATAGTCCAAAGGGATAGGCGCTATCTCTCCTTCCCTTCCTTTCAGATCATTCTGTATTATATGATCCAGACACTACCTGTCCTTCCTTACCTCGTTTTGATTCTGTTTTCTTTCAAAGTTAGAAAAAGTGGTGTCAAGCCTCTTTGAGTTATCCAATCTATATTGTGAGTCATGTCAACTTGGTAAACATACACGTAGTTCGTTTCCTAATCGAGTCTATTGTCGAGCTAAGTCTCATATTGCGTTGGTCCATTTTGACATTTGAGGTTTGAGTCAACCTTGAGTTTTAAAATATTTTGTTACATTCATTGATGATTATTCATGTTGTACTTGGTTATTTTTTATGAAAAATAGGTATGAATTGTTCTCCATTTTCCAGCAATTTTACCAAAAGATAAAAACAAGATTTTGAATTTCTATTTGTACTATGTGCAATGATAATGCTCGTGAATGCTATTTCAATCCTTTATGGCATCACATGACATTCTTCACCAAACTTCTTGTGCTCATTGAATGCAAAAATTGTCATCTTATTGAAACAACTCGGACACTACTAAACCATGGCAATTTTCCTTTTCATTTTGGGGGGATGCTATTCTTATTGCCTGTTATCTTATAAATTAGATGTCTTCCTTCCTCTGTTCTTGATAACCAAATACCGCAATCTATTTTATATTCAGCTAAGGATCTACTTGTTTTCTACATAATCTTGCTCCTAGTCTTGATAAATTGTATGCTCAGTCTTTGAAATGTGTCTTATTGAGTAGCAATCAATCCCAAAAGGGTTATTGTTATTCATCTTCTAGTCTTTGTTGGTATCTAGTCTCAGCAAGTGTTACTTTCTTTATGTTTGTACCTTTCATTGGACCTTCTTCCATACTTGAATCTATCTTGCTTACTTTATCTCTTCCGCATGTATTAGCTGAGTACACTCCACCAAAATTGAAGGAATGTGAAAGTTCTAACCTTCTGACCCTTGTGACAAAAGGACATGATTCAAAGGAGACTTTCTGGAAACTACATCGAAAGCCACTGAAATGGAAAAAGAAATCCAATGGGGAAGGACATGCATTCTAAACATCAATAGAAGAAAGTTAGGACCAATATTTCAATTCTGAAACAACCCATTTACAAAGGAACAGTTGGAACACTCGTGCAAATTTTTTTTTCCCCCAAAATTGCCTATTAGTCCATCTTCTTCCGTAGACGAAAATGTTACTCACCTATCTATTGCCTTTCGTAATACAAAACAGATTTCAAAAACTTTATGGATCAATGATTTTGAAGCAACAAATCATACGACAAATTGTCCAAAATTGTTTACGTCCTACAATCCTTGTGCAAGTAACAGAAAAATTTAAATTGTAGATGGCTGATCCTTTAATCCCGCCTGTGTATGCTTTGGTATGCATAGCCGGTCCCAAGCCCGGATAAAGGGAGAGGGTTGTGTTAGGCAGTCGACAACCAACGTAAAACTGAGTCGAATCTCATGATATGGATCAAAGATGGAATAGTGTTAATGCTAGGTCGTTGCCGGAAACAGCTTGTATGTCGCTTCGATCTGATGTCCGATGAGCTAGAGCATTTGCATCGCCTGGATGCAGTGAAAAATAAGCAAGGGTTCCCACATTTTTGTGAACGGGTGTGGGTAAAGAAGCTAGTTCACGAGAGGAGGATTCGTTTTGGAACTTGGAATGTTGGCACTCTTACAGGTAAATCTATGGAAATAGTTGACACTATGATCAAAAGGAGGATCAATTTCATGTGCCTTTAGGAGACTAAATGGGTGGGAGAAAAGACAAAGGAATTAGACACCTCGGGTTTCAAGCTTTGATATACTGGCAAAACTAAATCTAGAAACGGTGTGGGCATAATTGTTGACAAGATCTGGAAGAGGGACATTGTGGATGTTAAAAGGATAGGAGATCGGATCCTAGCTCTAAAGTTTGTTGTGGAACAGGATACCTTTAATGTGATCAGTGCATACGCACCTCAAGTTGGGTTGGAAGAGCACATCAAGGTAAAATTTTGGGAGGATTTAGAAGGTCTGATTCAGGATATACCACTAGGAGAGAAGATTTTCCTGGGAGGGATCTAAATGGTCACGTTGGGAGGACGTCTAAAGGCTATGAGAGTGTGCATGGAGGTTTTGGCATAGGGGAGGTAAATGCTGAGGGTAAATCTATCCTTGATTTTTCGGCAGCATTTGATCTCACTATAACCAATACATGTTTTAAGAAACGAGAAGAGCATCTCATCACGTACAAAAGTGGGGCAATACACTCTCAGATTGATTTCTTCCTCATTAGGAAAGCGGATAGAAAGATTTGTATGGACTGTAAGGTTATTCCTGGCGAGAGCTTGACTACTCAACATATAGTCTTGGTTATGGATGTACGAGTTAAGGGGAGAGTGAAGAGAAGATGCCACGATAAGGTTCCAAGGATCAGATGGTGGCGAATGAAGGGTGAAAAACATATGATCTTCCAACGCAAGGTCCTGGAAGGAGGTTTCTGGGAGGCAAACGGTAGCGCCAATGTCATGTGGAACAAGATGGCTGAGGGGCTCAGGAAGATGGAAAAAGAGACCTTTGGGGAATCAAGAGGCTTTGGTCATAGGGATAAAGAATCCTGGTGGTGGAATGATAGTGTGCAAGAGAATGTTAAGGTCAAAAGGGAATGTTTTAAGGCTTGGTCGTTGTGTAAAAATGCGGAAAACTGGGATAATAACAAGGAAGCTAAGAAGGAGACCAAGAAGGCAGTGAGTGAAGCGAGATCTAAAGCTTATGAAGGGTTTTATCAATCCTTAGGCACCAAAGCTGGAGAAAAATCTATTCTACGTGCTTGCCAAAGGTAGGGAAAGGAAGACGAGAGATTTGGATCAGGTGAAATGTATTAAGGACGATGAGGGTAAAGTATTGGTTATGGAGCGGGATATCAAAGATAGATGGAAGAAGTATTTTCACAATTTATTCAACGAGGGCCATGGAACTTCTTCATACTCTAATGTGCTATGCACTAGAGAGGAGGACCAAAATTATACCTTTTATCAGAGAATTCAAGAGCGTGAAGTTAAAGAGGCTTTAAGAAGGATGGACAATGGCAAAGCGATCGGACTGCACAATATTCCGATTGAGGTTTGGAAGAGCCTGGGAGATACAGGTATTCATTGGCTCACCAAGTTGTTTAATGAGATTTTGCGGTCAAAGAAAATGCCGGATGAATGGAGGAGAAGCACTTTAATCCCGATTTATAAGAACAAGGCAGACATACAAAATTGTGCTAATTATTAGAGGGATTAAACTCATGAGTCATACTATGAAGCTATGGGAAAGAGTGATTGAGAAGAGGTTGAGAAAGGAAACTTACACTACGGAGAATCAATTTGGTTTTATGCCTGGGAGATCGACTATGGAGGCAATCTACTTATTGCGTCCGCTCATGGAGCGATTCCGGGAGGATAAAAAAGACTTGCACATGGTTTTTATTGACTTGGAGAAGGCGTATGATAGAGTGCCTAGAGAGATCTTGTGGAAAGCTTTAGAAAAGAAAGAGGTTCGCGTGGCCTATATCCGAGCCATCAAGGATATGTATGATGATGCCACTACTAATGTGAGGACTCAAAGCGGATCCACAGAAGATTTTCCGATCACTATAGGGCTGCATCAAGGGTCGGCTTTAAGCCCCTATCTGTTTACACTGGTCTTAGATGTGCTCATGGAACACATACAAGAGCTAGCACCGCGGTGTATGCTATTTGCAGATGATATTGTCCTAGTCGGGGAATCGAGAGAGGAGTTAAATGAGAAGATTGAGACTTGGAGACAAGCTTTGGAGACACACGGATTCCGCTTGAGTAGGAGTAAGACGAAGTATATGGAATGCAAGTTTAGTAGAAGGCAAAACACCCTTAGCATAGAGGTGAAAGTTGGGGACCATATCATACCACAAGTTACTAAGTTTAAGTACCTGGGGTCCATCATACAAAACGACGGAGAAATAGAGGGTGATGTGAACCATCGAATTCAAGCGGGGTGGTTGAAATGGAGGAAGGCATAAGGTGTTTTATGTGATAACAAGGTCCCACTCAAGTTACAAGGTAAGTTTTATCGGACAGCGGTTAGACCTGCGATGTTGTATGAGACTGAATGTTGGGCGGCGAAAAGTCAACACGAGACTAAGCTAAAGGTGACAGAGATGAGGATGTTGCGATGGATGAGTGGTAAGACTAGACGGGACAAGATCCAGAATGATAGTATCAGAGAAGGAGTGGGGGTGGCACCTATTGTGGAAAAGATGGTTGAATCTCGGTTGAGGTGGTTTGGGCATGTTTGGAGGAGACCGGTAGATTCAGCACTAACCATTCATAACATCCTTTATGTCCCTAACTTGTCATGCAATCTATTGTATATTAGGTAGTTGACTCATGATCTTAAGAGTCGTGTTGTATTTAACTTCTTAGCATGTAAATTTTAGGAGTTGAGCTCAAAGATGATAGGCAGTACTAGGAAGATTGATGGACTTTATTTTCTTGAAGAAGGAGCTGATTTGAGTGGACAAAGTAAACATAACTGCTTCAAGTCAATTTCTGTTTCTAAGGAATGTATTGAATTTTGAGATACTTAAACAGTGCACCAAGTAAAGATCAACTTTTCAAAAAAATTGGAGTAGACTATTAAAACCAACGTTGATACTGTCTGGGCTGGAATAATCACAGATCATAGATCAACAACAGGATACTGCATATTTGTGTGGGGGAAGTTGGTCACATGGTAAAGTAAAAACAAAACGTGGTTGCAAGGAGCAGTGTTGAAGCTAAATATAGAGTTATGGCTTCAGGAGTGTGTAGACTACTGTGGCTTAAAAGAATTCTTCAAAAAATGGACTTGCTTGTGAATCTATCAATGAATCTATACTGATGACAATAAGGTTGCTACAATTATTGCTTAAAAGCCAAACAGCATGATCAAACCAAGCATGTGGGAATTGATAGACACTTTGTAAAGAGAAGATAAGTGAAGGAATTATTAGTATGCCATTTGTCCCAAACGCTCAACAACTAGCAGTCATCCTCAACAAGGGATTATTTCGACGTAACTTTGAACTTATTGTAAGTAAATTGGGTATGATGGATATCTATGCACCAAATTGAGGGAGGGTGTAAAAATTTCTTAGGAATGATAGTTAGAACTTTTGGATTAGTTTAGATAGATTAAAATCTGAATTATCAAATTCACATCTGATTTTAAATTTTTATTCCATCTCTTATATTTTTCTATGCACCGAATTTCTTAGGAATAATAGTTAGAAATTTTGGATTAGTTTAGATAGTTTAAAATCTGAATTATCAAATTCGGATCTGATTTTAAATTTTTATTTCATCTCTTATCTTTTTCTTTTCTATTTCTTTCCTAAGTTGTAGCAGATTGGTTAGTATTTTTCTAACCAACTCTGCCTTTATATCCAATCCTTGTATCTCTCCACATGAATAAGAGAAACAATTATTATCTCTTCTCCTAAAATTACAGACCTTGTTCAGGTATACAATTTTAATAAGAAACGGAAAAAGTAAAATAACAAAGTGAGACAGATACAAGACTCGGCAGAATTCTAAAATACAACGAAGTTATACCTTAACAATGGGGAAACCACAACTAGTTCAATTCTGCTGAGAAGTCCACATGCCTTCACATGCTTTTGCAGATTATCAACCTGTCATAGAGCCTCAAGGCACACGCATTCCACCATGCCATAAAAAACACAAAAATTTACAAAGAAAAACTAGCAAGATGATTAGCAGGAGATAGATGTATGCTCAGACAAGACTATTATGGACACCTTAATTTCTTTAATGGAAATCAAATTATGGAATTACCACGGCAGAATACTGATACCAATCTCTACAGTATCATCTTGATAATTGTAATCCGTGATATGTTTGAAGAGAAATTCCTCGTAACACAAAAACCATCAAGAAATACTTGACAACATGACATTTAACAAAATTTAACCGGCAACTACCTGCTTCCAGCCAAGAGGAGTTAGGCCTGCATCAAAAAGATCGTTACATAGGTATGTATCATGGATCTTTTCTCCTCCTACATTATGAATCCCTTGGGCATGCCTAACCTGTATACAAGGTTATACAATACATTAATGCTATAAATACTATAGCAAATTATAAATGGTGTCAAGATCCAGAATACAACTACTCCAACACACAAGCTATTAACTAATGCACTTTTGTAGTGACAAGAATACCTAGTCCTTGCAATATAGTCCGTATTAACTGATTTTCATCCTATTCCTAATTTTTTTGAAGTTCACATAGTTCGGAAACTAATTTTATAATGTCATTCAGAAAGAGGTAAGTAGTCAACACTCATCCATACAGAAAATCACAGGTGAGTACAGCTTTGGATTTCATCCCACACATAAAGAAAAATAGCATTTTTTGTATGATAAGGAAAACACAAATCTGCTTCAAGGATAAAACTGCCACAAACCAGGTGAATAGTTTTGCAATGGTGCAATGGATAGAGACTTTGACCTGCTGCAGTATCCATAACTGCAATCACACAACAAAAAAAAAGTGATTGATGAAGCTGGTACCAAACCAGTGTTATGGAAAAGAAAAAATGCACGCTATTGTGCAACATAAGAATAGATAACATAAATAAATAAACAAGCAAATCGCACAAATCAAGCATAGATTTTTTTTTTTTTTTTTTTTTAGGGCTTTTCACCTGATATCCCCACAAGCATAAAGGGGAGAATAACCCATGAAGCTAAAATGGCGTTAAGTGACAGATTCCGAAATTCCAAACCAAAGCAAGCATGAAGAAGTTTGAGCACTCAGTGTTGGTACCCAAAGCAAAGTTACAAAGTAACAATGAATTGCAACTTGCAAACAAAAATTCCCAACAGTTGCAAGCACTACAAAAGTAGATGCCTAAAAGCAAGAATCTACCTTTGCATACATACGCTACTAACACAACACAGAGAAACAGCACCAAAAAGGAATCATTGCAAACAAAAATTCCCAACAGTTGCAAGCACTACAAAAGGCTACTAACACAACACAGAGAAACAGCACCAAAAAGGAATCAGCTTGCAAACAAAAATTCCCAACAGTTGCAAGCACTACAAAAATAGATGCCGAAGAGCAAGAGTCTACCTTTGCACACACACGCTACCAACACAACACAGAGAAACAGCACCAAAAAGGAATCAGCTTGCAAACAAAATTTCCCAACAGTTGCAAGCACTACAAAAATAGATGCCGAAGAGCAAGAGTCTACCTTTTGGAGGGGCTGTTGTTTCTTTTTCCCAAATTTCCTGTCTCCTATAGTTGAATCTTCCCTCATTTTATGCTTTTGTCAGTCAGAGACAATTTTCATATCATTACAGCTTCTGTTTGGTACCCATTTTCCTCTTTTCTTCGCTAAAATATGGCTCCCCGGATCTCACGTGCACCATCTACTAACCTGTTACAACACCAGCCACCTTTGATGATTTCTTGAAGTAGTTCAAAGAACGCCAAACATTGGGTTTTATTGCCCCACAAGCCGCCTAGTCTGATTTCTTTAAGCGTTTTCAAGAGCGTCAGACCACATATTGCACTACTTCTGATGTACACACTAGTAATTCCTTTGCTTGTCTCTCCCAGTCACCTTCAATTGGTCCTTGGGTAATAAATCCTTATTATCTAAACATTCTACCTCTATTTATTTATCAAGAGTTACATACCAATGGTTCCTACAAATAGTCCAAAGCGATAGGCACTACCTATATCCCTTCCATCCTTGTCAGTTTATTTTGTATTATATTTTCTAGGTTCCCCATTTGAGTTACATTCTATTAGTGGCTTAACTCATTCTCCTGACTGTGTCATCTCTTCTACTAAATATTTTGTTTTCCTTCATGATTGGAGTTTTGGTTGGATGATTAGCATCAGATGTGAGTCTACCTTACAAATGATTCCTAAAATAATCCAAAGGGATAGGCACTACCTATCCTTCCCTTCCTTTCAGATCATCTGGTACTATATGATCCAGACACTATCCTTCCTTCCCTTCCTTTCAGGTTATGTTTTCTTTCAAAGTTACAAAAAGTGGTGTCAAGCCTCTCAGAGTTATCCAATCTATATTGTGAGTCATGTCAACTTGGTAAACATACACGTAGTTCGTTTCCTAATCGAGTCTATTGTTGAGCCAAGTCTCATATTGCATTGATCCACTTTGACGTTTGAGGTCCAAGTCATATTGAGTCAACCTTGAGTTTTAAAATATTTTGTTACATTCATTGATGATTATTCATGTTGTACTTGGTTATTTTTTATGAAAAATAGGTATGAATTGTTCTCCATTTTCCAGCAATTTTACCACAAGATAAAAACAAGATTTGGAATTTCTATTTGTAACGTGTGCAGCTTTATGGCATCACATGACATTCTTCACCAAACTTCTTGTACTCATTGAATGCAAAAATTGTCATCTTATTGAAACAACTCGGACACTACTAATCCATGGCAATTTTCCTTTTCATTTTGGGGGGATGCTATTCTTATTGCTTGTTATATTATAAAATAGATGTCTTCCTTCTTCTGTTCTTGATAACCAAATACCTAAATCTAGTCTATATTCAGCTAAGGATCTACTTGTTTTCTACATAATCTTGCTCCTAGTCTTGATTCAGTCTTTGAAATGTGTCTTTCTGAGTCACAATCAATCCCAAAAGGGTTATTGTTATTCTTCTTCTAGTCTTTGTTGGTATCTAGTCTCAGCTAGTGTTAATTTCTTTATGTTTGTACCTTTCGTTGGACCTTCTTCCATACTTGAATCTATCGTGGTCACTTCATCTCTTCCACATGTATCAGCTGAGTACACTCCACCAAAACTGAAGGAATGTGAAAGTTCTACCCTTGTGACCCTTGAGACAAAAGGAGTTGATTCAAAAGGAGATAAGAGGAAGAAGAAATAGTGTCAACACTGCAAGAAACCTTGGCATACAAAGGAGACTTTCTGGAAACTACATGGAAAGCCACTGAAATGGAAAAAGAAATCCAATGGGGAAGGACATGCATTCTAAACATCAATAGAAGAAAGTTAGGACCAATAATTCAATTCTAAAACAACCCAATTACAACGGAACAATTGGAACACTTGTGCAAATTTTTTTCCTCAAAATTGCCTATTAGTCCATCTTCTTCTGTAGCCCAAAACGGTACTCACCTATCTATTGCATTTCTTAATACAAAACATATTTCAAAAACTTTATGGATCATTGATTCTGGAGCAACAAATCATGCGACAAATTGTCCAAAATTGTTTACCTCCTACAATCCTCGTGCAAGTAAGAGAAAATTTAAATTGTAGATGGCTCATCCTTTGCAATAGAAGGAACTAGTTCAGTTCCCATATCTCATTCACTAACCATTCATAACATCCTTTATGTCCCTATCTTGTCATGCAATCTATTGTATATTAGGTAGGTGACTCATGATCTTAAAAGTCGTGTTGTATTTAACTTCTTAGCATGTAAATTTTAAGAGTTGAGCTCAAACATGATAGGCAGTACTAGGAAGATTGATGGACTTTATCTCCTTGAAGGAGGAGCTGATTTGAGTGGACAAAGTAAACATAACTGCTTCAAGTCAATTTCTGTTTCTAAGGAATGTATTGAATTTTGAGATACTTAAACAGTGCACCAAGTAAAGATCAACTTTTCAAAAAAATTGGAGTAGACTATTAAAACCAATGTTGATGCTAACCGGGAGACTTCACGGATCACGGATCATCTTTTTTGACTTCACAGGGTATCCTCCATCAGACTTCATGTGCCCATACTCCACAACAGAATGGTGTTGCTGAAAGGAAGAATCGACACTTAGTTGAAACAGCTCGTACCATGCTCCTTCATAGTAATGTACCACCTCAGTTCTGGGGGGATGCGATTCTCACAGCTTGTTACTCAATCAATCGCATGCCTTCATCTGTTCTTGACAACCAGGTACCACACTCCATTTTGTTCCCTCACCAACACCTCTACTCTCTACCACTCCGAGTCTTCGGATGCACCTGTTTTGTCCACGACCTTACTCCATGGAAAGATAAACTTGCTTCCAAGTCCCTCAAGTGTCTTTTCCTCGGCTACTCCCGTCTGCAGAAAGGCTATTGATGCTATTCGCCAGATCTTCATCGGTACATTGTCTCTGCGGATGTCAGCTTCTTTGAGACTAGTCCTTTCTTTCCTTCTACTCCTGACAAGGCAAATGATCCCGGTAAGTCCCACTTTCTTCCCTTAGAGAACTCTGTTATTCCAATTGCACCTACCCCTGTTTCTATTCCTACCTTCCGCACATATCAACGGAGGCCCCGTCCAGAAGCCACTTCTGCACCTCAGGACTCATCTCCTACTCTACCAGACTCTCAGGCTCTGCATCCTACACCGGAACAACCCATTGCACTACATAAAGGTAACAGGTCCACTCGGAACCCTAATCCTATTTATGCTTGTGTTTTGGATTATCAAAAATTATCTCCATCCTACTCTGCCTTTGTTTCCTCCTTGGATTCTGTGTCTATTCCCAAAACTACAGGTGAAGCTATGTCTAATCCTGGCTGGCGACAAGCAATAGTGGATGAGATGGCGCTTTGCACTCGATGGTACTTGGGATTTGGTACCTTTGCCTAATGGCAAAACTACTGATGGGTTGTCGATGGAGTCTACGATTAAGGTTGGGCAGATGGGAAGATCAACCGCTTGAAAGCTCGCCTCGTAGCAAAGGATACACATAGATTTTTGGCCTTGATTATGGGGATACTTTCTCTCCGGTTGCCAAGATCGCATCATTCGTCTTTTCCTTGCCATAGTCGCTATTCATCACCGCTCTCCATCGATTGGACATCAAAAATGCCTTCCTACATGGTGAGTTACGAGGAAGAGGTGTACATGGAGCAACCTTCGGATTCACTTTGTTGGTAGTGCGCCTCACCACGTATCTGGCCACGTCGATCTCTCTATGGTTTGAAACAATCTCCACGTGCTTGGTTCGGGAGATTTAGCACTGTACTTCAAGCGTATGGCATGACCAGATGTGAAGCTGATTACTCTGTCTTCTTCATGCATTCTTCACCTACTACCTGTCTTTATCTGCTTGTCTATGTTGATGACATCATCATCACAGGTAACGATCATGCGGGCATCCATCAGCTCAAACAACATCTGTCCATCCACTTTCAGACCAAAGACTTGGGTCCCTTAAAATATTTTTTGGGGATTGAAGTTGCTCAGTCTAAGGCAGGTGTAGCTATTATTCAACGGATATATGCGCTTGATATACTAGAGGAAACCGGGATGCTTGATTGTCGACCTAGTGATACTCCCATGGATCCCAACGTCAAACTACTACCAGGCCAGGGGGAGCCATTGAAAGACCCTGGTAGATATCGACGTCTGGTTGGCAAACTTAACTATCTTACGATGGCAGGCCTAACATTACCTTTCTTTGTAGCGTAGTCAGTCAATTTCTGAATGCTACCTGTGACAGCCACTGGAACGCCGTGGTTCGCATTCTTAGGTATATCAAGAATGCACCAGGTAAAGGATTACTTTATGAAAACAAGGGTAACACCGAAGTTGTTGGCTATTCGATCTTTGATTGGGCAGGTTCACCATCAGATAGAAGATCCACTACAGGATATTGTGTCTTTGTTGGAGGTAATTTGATCTCCTGGCGAAGCAAGAAGCAGAACACAATCGCAAGATCGAGGGCGTATGAGTATCGTGCTATGGCGATGCGACTTGTGAACTCACATGGCTTAGACAATTACTCCAACAACTCAAATTGGGAGATGTCAAGACAATGAAACTAATGTGTGACAACCAAGCTGCAATGCATATTGCTTCCAATCCAGTATTTCACAAAAGAACTAAGCACATAGAGATCGACTGCCACTTTGTGAGAGAGAAAGTTCTTTCAGGAGAAATTATGACTAGTTTTGTCGGTTCCAATAATCAACTGGCTGATTTGTTGACTAAGTCCCTTAGAGGACCTCGGGTTGAATCCATTTGTAACAAGCTTGGTGCATATGACATGTATGCTCCAACTTGAGGGGGAGTATTGCTTGTAATTAATATGGACGGTGTGGACGGTAGAGTCTTATCCAATGTATTCTACCATTCATTGTATCCATTCCTCTAGGAATTAGCATAGGCATTTATTTCTCTAGGAATCAGGTTCATATCCTAGTGTATATATACACATTGTACTCATGTTGAATCAACAAGTAAATATACAACTCTTTGCAAAAACCAATGTTGATGCTAACCGGGCTGGAACAATTACGGATCACAGATTAACAATAGGATACTGCACATTTGTGTGGGGGAATTTGGTCACATGGTAAAGTAAAAAACAAAACGTGGTTGCAAGGAGCAGTGTTGAAGCTAAATATAGAGTTATGGTTTCAGGAGTGTGTAGAATACTGTGGCTTTAAAGAATTCTTCAAAAAATGGACTCGCTTGTGAATCTATCAATGAAGCTATACTTATGACAATAAAGTTGCTACAATTATTATTATTATTGCTTAAAAGCCAAACAGCATGATCAAACCAAGCATGTGGGAATTGATAGTCACTTTGTAAAGAGAAGATAAGTGAACGAATTATTAATATGTCATTTGTCCCAAACGCTCAACAACTAGCAGTCATCCTCAACATGGGATTATTCCGACCCAACTTTGAACTTATTGTAAGTTGGGTATGACGGATATCTATGCACCAAATTGAGGGAGGGTGTAAAAATTTCTTAGGAATAATTGTTTGAACTTTTGGATTAGTTCAGATAGTTTAAAATCTGAATTATCAAATTCAGATCTGATTTTAAATTTTTATTTCATCTCTTATCTTTTTCTTTTCTATTTCTTTCCTAAGTTGTAGCAGATTGGTTAGTATTTTTCTAACCAACTCTGCCTTTATATCCAGTCCTTTTATCTCTTCACATGAATAAGAGAAACAATTATTATCTCTTCTCCTAAAACTACACAAACCTTGTTCACATATACAATTTTAATAAGAAACGGAAAAAGAAGTAGAATAACAAAGTGAGACAGATACATGACTTGGCAGAATTCTAAATTACAAGGAAATTATACCTTAACAATGGGGAAACCACAACTAGTTCAATTCAGCTGAGAAGTCCACATGCTTTCGCAGATTATCAACCTGTCATAGAGCCTCAAGGCACATGCATTCGACCACGACATTTAAAGAACACAAAAATTTACAAAGAAAAACTAGCAAGATAATTGGCAGGAGAAAGATGTATGCTCAGACAAGATTATTATGGACACGTTAATTTCTTTAATGGAAATCAAATTATGGAATTACCAAGGCAGAATACTGATACCAATCTCTACAGTATCATCTTGATAATTGTAATCAGTGATATGTTCAAAGAGAAATTCCGCATAACACAAAAACCAACAAGAAATACTTGACAACATGACATTTAACAAAATTTGACCGGCAACGGCAACTACCTGCTTCCAGCCGAGAGGAGTTAGGTTTGCATCAAAAAGATTGTTAGATAGGTATGCATCATGGTTCTTCTCTCCTTCTACGTTATGAACCCCTTGGGCATGCCTAACCTGTATACAGAGTTATACAACACATTATAAATTTATAAATGGTCTTGAGAACCAGAATACAATTACTCCAACACACAAGCTATTAACTTATGTAGTTTTGTAATGAGCAGAATACCAAGTCCCTGGAATATAGTCCGTATTAACTGAATTTCATGCTGTTATTAATTTTTTTGAAGATCAGATAGTTCGGAAGTTCATCTTATAATGTCATTCAGAAAGAGATAAGTAGGCAACACCAGTCCATATAGAAAAGCACAGGTGAGTAAAGCTTTGGATTTCATGTCACCCATCAAGAAAAATAACATTTTTTCATATGATAAATAAAACACAAATTGCTTCAAGGATAAAATTGCCACATACCAGGTGAATAGTTTTGCAATGGTGCAATGGATAGAGACTTTGATCTGCTGCAGTGTCCATAACTGCAGTCACAAAAAAAAAAAAAAAAAAAAAAATCGATTGTTGAAGTTGTTACTAAACCAGCGTTATGAAAAATAAAAACTTCACGCTATTGTGCAAAACAAAAATAGATAAGATAAATAGACAATCAAATCACAATATCAAGCATAGAATTTTTTATTTTTAAGGCTATGGACCCCCACAAGCATAAAGGTGAGAATAATCCATGGAGCTGAAATGGCATTAAGTGACAAATTTCAAAATTTGAAACCAAAGCAAGCATGGAAAAGTTTGAGCAATTAGTGTTGGTACCCAAAGCAAAGTTACAAAAGTAACAATGAATTGCAACTTGCAAACAGAAATTCCCAACAGTTGCAAGCACTACAAAAATAGATGCGGAAAAGCAAGAATCTACCTTTGCATACATACGCTACTAACACAATACAGAAACAGCACCAAAAAGGTATCAGGAATGTTACACAGAATATTCTGAGAATAATATTCCAAACCTTGATTAAATAAATATCAAGAACTAACTATGCATAAGTTTAACTTTACACAAATAAATGGTTTTATATTAAAATTTCTACCACTGCAACCACCTACCTGGAACTCAAATTAAACTTATTTATTAGAAGAATCTAGACAGTTAGGATTGATCTCTATACCACCTGAAAATAGAAGCTTTAATATCATATCATGAAATAACTATTCCAAAAGCAAGATTAAAAACACTAAACATTTTCATTGCATATCTAACAATAATAGAACAAGATTAAAAATTAGGAGGATGATTTGGGGGGAAAAAAATTCCACAAGTTCAGCGATCATTAATGTATAAATTATAAACTTAAAAGGCAATTGCAAAATGTTAAAAGTGCGAAAGAACGCAAAAGAACTCGTAGAATTTTCGACTTTGCACTTAGTGATCTGAATAAAACAGTGGGTTAAAAAGTGATTCTAAATGGATCAGATAACAGCAGCTTAAACAGGAGAACGTTGATTTGATAAACATAAAAAAATGGAAACAAACACTTTCTAGAGATAGTAAGTAAAAAAGCTTGACAGAATTTATCAAAATTAAATCCAAAACGGAATTTCCAACACGCAAGTGAATAGCGAACGAAAATGAACACCGTTGGTATTTAACGTACCAGAACAGAAGAAGAAAAGCACGAGGAGTGAGTGGTTGCAGGGGAGGGAGCAAGCGAGGGCGAAACCAGAAAGAGAGATGGAATTTTACAAGGGGTAATGGTCACTTTTCGTCCCTAAAAGTATGATTCGCTGTCACATTAGTCTCTGAAAGCATGTAAACTACAAATTAGTCCCTGTAAATGTTTTCTGTCCGTCAGTTTAGTCCCTGCCGTTAGCAACTTAGTTAACACCGTCCAAAATACATATGTGGCTGCTAATGTGTGATTATTTTGGGTGACTGTGGTCCATGTGGAAGGCCCAACGTGGCCAAGGGTAAAATTAAAAGAAAATAGAAATGAAAATAAAAAAGAGACTGCGAATCAAACGAAGGAACTCAAAACCCCAATCCCTAAATCCCCAATCTTGAAAACGAAGGAATTGGAACTGAGAATCAAGAATCAATTGTTCTTTCCTCTTCTGAAACATTCTTCCGAATCAAGAATCAAGATGCGACGCGGCTGCAGGAATTCGTTTTCTTTCTTTCTTCTTTCCTCTTCCGAACATTCTTCTCTCCTCCGCTGACCTTTCTCCTAAGATCAAACGGTTTCGCACTGTGGTTGTACTCTTCCAATCGTCACAATAACATCAACAGTTTCAGAACCAGATATATAACTATAACTACTCTTCCATTACTACTCCACCACCTCTGAATGTTGTTAACTCTGGTACTGGTACCAGCAATTATGTGAATGCGACGTCGTTTGGTAGCTTCCTTCAAAATCAAGAGAATAATAATCGTGGTTTTGTGCCGTTATCTAAGTTGATGACTAATCAAGGTTTGTTGAGAGACAATTGGCTTCTTCAGGACATTGTTGCGCCAACTAAGATGGGAGGATCAGCTGGAGAAGGAAGATCATGAAGATGATATCTCTGGGTCTGTGCCTCTAAAGTGTTTTGTGTTTTTGAGGTTACCTTAGAAAAAACCTAACCTCCTTCAGCCGGCATTTGTTCATATGAGACTTTCAGACTTAATTTTTAGAGCTTCCTTTATTAATTGTAGCTTGGGTCTTTAGATTCTGATTTTGCTGCTTTTAACTTCTTCTTACCTTCTATGGGGTTATTAATTCTCAATTGTTACCTTCTGGGTCTGTCCAAGGTTCTTCTTCACTTGCAAATTGTTGAAGAGAAATCAGGTTTGCTTCATGTTGATGCAAATAAATGCAAATGCCATCCCCTGCCTCAGTGATACATAGGGTGATGCTTAACAAAGGGTTTGTGCCACCTATGCATTTATTGTCCTTGCTTTTCATATTGTGAAAACAGAAATTGGAACTTATCTTGCATCCAATCATTTGTCTCAAGTTTGTGATTTTTATAATTGCTTGAATGATGAAAAAGCTCAGCATGTGGTCATGTTCAAGCCGGTAGGATTAGTGAACTTTCAAAACTTTTACTTAGCATTGAAGAGGAACTATATTCAGTGGCAGGATCCGGTTTGTGTTCTGCTGTGATTGGTGCTTGCATTCAGATGGGATGGGTTGAGTCTGCTCATGACATTTTGGATGATGTAGATGCTACTGGGTCTCCAATGGGCTCGGATACATATATGTTACTCTTGTCAACATATCAGAAAGGAGGAATGCGAAGAGAAGCAAATTCAGTTGGTAAATCAAATTCAGTTGGTAAATCAGATTTGGCTATTACCTTGGCTCAAATATTGAAAGATGAAGAATAGACAGTTTTTCATCATAGAGAAAGCATTCAAGCAAGTTGTACTTAATTGGTCTTGTAAAGAACACCAGAAGGATTTCCAAATTGTAATCAAGAGTCTTGTACTACCAAATTGTATTGAATTAGTCTTGTACTAAGTTGTAATAAAAAGAGTCTTTTAAAGAGTCTTTGGTAGCATCTGTTTTTATTTTATGAAATAGTGTGATTGCTGGTAGCATACAAGTTTGGAGCATTGAAGATTGAAGACAAATTTTTTTTTGCTTAATGTAATGATGTATATGCACATGTTAGGTGCAAGTATTTTGACAAGTTTGTAATTTTAGACATAGTAGTATGAATTACTGGATTTGGACAAGTATTTTGTAATGTTCTTGGATATATTGTGTTGGTATAAATTACTGGATGTTGGTTGTTTTGCATCATATCTGGAACAATTTTGTTTAGCACTTGCACTTGCATAATTCTGTTTTGCAATTTTGCTGCATTCTGGTTTATTGCTGAATTATTGGCAGCATAGTGGTCCAATTTACTGCAATTCTGTTTTGCTGCAATTTTGTTGCATTATTGGTAGCATATATTTAGCCTTTATTTGTTTTCCTTTAGACAACAATTGTCACAGCACATGAAGTAGCTCACCAATGGTTTGGAAATTTGGTAACTATGGAATGGTGGGCTCATTTATGGCTCAGTCTGTCATTGAAAATTTTTTTACACCAAAATAATTAGTTACGTGCATTTAAACATTTATATCAACAACACTGATAAAAGATACTGCTTAATTAAGACAAAGGACACTGCTTAAGATACTGCTTACTAAGTTACATAATTACTTATGCATTTTACAGATTATGCATTCTGGTTTTATGCACTTATGGATTTACTTATGCAGAATTTTACATAACTCATTACATAATGTGCAAGTAATTTCATTCAAAACTGATTTGTGCATTCAAGGGAAGCCTAGATCCAGGAACAATATTACAATGATGGGTCAGAAAAGACCCCTGATAGTCACTCCAACACATTTTTGAATTACACATGCTCACCCAATACTCCCTAACAAATATGTCAGACTTTACAATTAATATTAGCACATGACATGCTTTCCACTCCACCCTATCTTCACATCTGTTAGTTACCCCATTTTTCACAAAATTGCTGCACCACCTTTTTAGTTATGCAGAGGATTTTATAGTCAGCAGAAAAATGAGTCCCCTGCGAATTTTGGCTGCTATATTAACTCAAATTTGGCAGTGATCCTTAACGGCAAAATGTCCTTTGAATGCCATCTTCTACCATACAATCAGAGACCAAGGCATTCGGCAGGGTTCAACATCCAGAATGTAATTGGATAAATAAAGCCCTTAGATCTTGAGTTCAACCAATTCCAAGAGTATAGCTTTGCATTCTCCACAATTAATATTGTGCATTCTGGTTTTGCTGCTGCTACTGCATTTTGTGCTGCTGCTATACTTTGCTGCATTTTGGTTGTTAACTGCATAAACCAGAAATCCTTCAGGACTGCAGAATGCAACTAAATTAGAAACAGGGAACCAGTAACAATTTCATTGATAGTGGTAGTGAACCTGATTGCAATTAGGTTTACCCAATTCTCGCATAAAAACCCTCAAAACAGGTCCTTAAAAAAAGTTTGCAACACCCATAAAAGACAAAAGAAACAAAAAATGAGAATTTGTTTTGCTTGATTTTGAATTTGTTTTCGCATTTGATTCCTTGATTTTATTGTGTTTCGCATTTATGTGATATTGAACAATCTAAATTGATTTTAGAAAAGATGACAATGAAGGCTCTCACGGTGGAGCCATGGGTGAAACAGGGTTTCGAGCTTGCCGAAACCAGGCAAAACTGTGGGGAGCAGAAGGGGGTTGGTGGTGGTGGTAGGATGATTCCATGGATGAAGATGGTGGTAGGATTCCATGGATGGTGTCCGATGGAAGAGATGAGAGGGTTAGGGTTCTATTTATTTATTTTTTTTCAGATGGCCACGTTGGAATAGCAATTGAAGCTCAGTCACCAAATTTAATTACACATCAGCAGCCACGTCATGATTTTTGACGGTGTCAATTAATTGAGTAACGGTAGGGACTAAACTGACGGACGGAGATCACTTATAGGGACTAATTTGTAGTTTATATGCTTTCAGGGACTAGTGTGACAGTGAGTCACACTTTCAGGGACGAAAGTGACTATTACCCCAATTTTACAATGCTAGTCACAAGGGAAGATTAGTTGGTCAATATAGGACTGTTTGGATTAAAATTTACAAATGGATGATTGATTCAACTTATTTTTTTGCAAAGGGACATTCGATTAAAATTAAGTTTATTGCAAGTTGATTTTTGTTTGGATATTTTATTCGTAATGTGTTTGACAAAATAAAATTTATTTAGATGATATTAATCAAAAGTACTTTTAAATATATAGTTACCGAAATGGATATGAGTTTTATAATGTAATATTAATATTGTTTCTTTTTCTATTATTTTGTCAGAAAAATAAAAATAAAATGAATTTGCAAGGTAATCTGAAAAAATATTAAATTACTTTAAACAATAAATAATATGATTGCACCCCAAATTGTTTATCCTTTCTCAACAAAAATACAACTCGTTTGTAAACGGACGTTTGATTCAACTTTATTTTGCAAACGGACATTTGGTTAAAATTAAGTTTATTGTAACGTGATTTTTGTTTGGATATTTTATTTGCAATATGTTTGACAAAATAAAATTTGTTTGGATGATATTAATCAAAAGTATTTTTGAATGTGTAGTTACTAAAAGGATATAAGTTTTATAATGTAGTATTAATATTGTTTCTTTTTCTATTACTTTGTCAGATAAATTAAAAAAAATGAATTCGCAAGATAATTTGAAAAAATATTAAATTACTTTAAACAATAAATAATAAAATTGCACCCCAAATTGTTTATCGTTTCTCAACAAAAATACAACATTTTGAGTCACAAAAAAAAAAACTTGTCTTGAATGATGCACAAATAACTTCTAGGGTTAAATATGTTTTTAGTCCCTATAAAATTAGCGAATTTTGCTTTTAGTCCCTATAAAAAATTCGTTCGAACTTTAGTCCCTCTAATATTTTTCGTTAGTAACTTTAGTCTCTTCTGTTAAGTTCCTGCTTAAGTGATAAACGGTGATACAGCTGGCACCTTTTATGTGTATTTTTTTATGAGGTGTCATTACTTAGTGGACACTAATAATTTTTAAAAATCCACAATTTTATTATTCCCAAAATATTCAGCCTCAGTATCACTCCAGAGGCAATCTGCTCAAGCAATTCCCAAATATTCAGGATCAATTACGTAGGGCCACTCCATGATTTACAGAGCATAAGAAGCGATCGGAACCAACCAAAAAAAACAAAGACGAAGACGACAAAGTAATGAAAGAAGAATTCAACCAGCGTTGCAAAAATAAATAGTTAAAGCCAAAATCAAATTTCCATAGAGATAATGCATCGCTACATCAAAACGAGATCATCCAAGATATACATTATGTGAACCCTAATTAAAATAAGTCTATTTAAGAGCTGGTGAACTTGGTGACAGCCTTGGTTCCCTCAGAGACAGCGTGCTTGGCGAGCTCACCGGGAAGGACAAGGCAAACGGAGGTCTGGATCTCGCGAGAGGTAATGGTAGGATTCTTGTTGTAGCTAGCGAGTCTAGAAGCCTGAGCGAGCTTCTCGAAGATGTCGTTGATGAAGCTGTTCATGATCCCCATAGCCTTGCTCGAGATCCCGATGTCAGGGTGAACCTGCTTCGGAACCTTGAAGATGTAGATCTTGTAGAATTTAATTTTGGGAACAATAGAATTGTGACATGGATTTTTAAAAATTATTTGTGTGCACTTAGTAATGCCACATCATATTTGTGTCCACTCAGTAATGCCACCTCATAAAAAAAATACACCGAGAAAATGTCAGCTGTATCACTGTTTGCCACCTAAGCGGGAAGTTAATATTAGGGACTAAAATTACTAACGAAAAATATTAAAGGGACTAAAGTTCGAACAAATTTTTTATAGGGACTAAAAGCAAAATTTGTTAATTTTATAGGAACTAAAAACATATTTAACTCTAGCTTCTATAATGAGCCACTGGTACGAAGATATTTTAAAAAATACATAAAATAACAATCAAAACTCAAAAGACAAAATAGAAAACTTTAGAACCATAGAATAAAGTAAAAGAAAGAGAGAGAACGTAGATTAGAAGCACCAAAAGAGAGACGCAAATTGAGAGGGGAGACAATCATCTGTGAATGAAAAACAGGGGACAAACCATCGGGCACAAAAACAGGGAAATGACGCACATCCATTGAAAAAACACAGAAAAGAAAAGAGGAGGTGAACCAACAAAACAATAGGTGAGCTCGTTGAAGAGTTTTAGGAGAAAAAATTAAAGAGATACTCAATAGGAAGAACAGTACACGGCTGCTCTGAACAAAGACGAGAAATATTATAATAACATATTGATGCTGGTCTTTTTCAAAAAAAAAAAAAAAATTGATGCTGGTTGGTGCTAAAAAAAGAGGGTAAAATGGGAAGTAAATGAATTGTTGGTTCCCCAATGGCAAACTTCAGAATGAAAAGCATCATATATGTTACTTCCGGTTGAAACGTCGTTTAAAGCCAAACGTGGGTTGAAAAATTGATATAACGGAGAACCAAACAAAAGCTAAATTATGTTCACCATTTGGAACTGATGTTTGTGAGTGTTGAACGGGAAACCAAACAGGCACATAATGGTTGGGCAGTTATTTGTTGATTGAAACGGGAGAACAAGGAGAGGTCCGTGTTTGTCTTTTCCCTTCCAGGCGTAAGTAAATTTTTTTTTGTTACATCCGAGAAAGAAAAGAAAAGAAAGACAAAAGGAAGCACTAGTGTCTCACAAAAGAAATGCCCAAGGCATCAGCCGACAAAATACTCTCCATCCCCACAGGAGGGGCCTGTAGGACTATAAAGGAGTCACTACTGTTAGCTTCTAACTTAGCTAGGAAATCTACACATTGGTTTCCTTCTCTTAAAAAGTGTTGTAACTTGACCTCACAATCCCTTTGTAGCATAAGTCTAAGTAGGGCAATCTCATTGCCAAACTTATGGTAATTATGATTAGCATCCTGGACCAACCTCAGATTATTAAGAGAATCAGTGTAGCAAATAATTTTACTGAACCCCATCTCCCAGCACAGAGAGATACCATGAAAAAGAGCCATCAACTCGGCATGCAAACACTACAACATTTTAGGTTATTAACAACACCAAAAAACTGTTGCCTTACACCAAAAAAATGTTGCCTTTTGATACGACCAACGGTTTTCAAACTGTGGTGAGTTAAGGCGTTGTCTATTCTTTAGGCAACGGTTTTTTCAACTTAAAGGCAACGCTTTCAGAAAACCGCAGTCTAAGGTGTGCTTTAGAGAACGATTTTAGAATTTTACAACGCCAACAGTTTTGAACCGTTGCTAGCTAAAAACCGTTGTTGTTAGTGTGCTTTAGAGAACGGTTTTTGAGTGAGCGACGCCAACGGTTTTGCACCGTTACTACCAAAAAATCGTACTTATTTACAAGTTATTTCAACCAAAAAATCGTACAAATTGAACCTGAAATCAATTAAAGAGACTACTTATTTACAAGTTATGTCAACCAACTCTCAATTAAAGAAACTACCTGGCCTACATCAATAACTTCAATCTAAAAAATCTGAAAGAGAGTAGAAATTGTAAGACTTATTTCCAGGCTCACAACTCCGATATTGGAGACAATGCCTTCAGGTAATGTACCTGACTTCCACTAGGTCTGCACTAACTCTACTAAGAAGATAAACAATTATAAGCCCTAAAGTTGGAACATGTGAATTAGCAGAAGATGGATGACTCATCTAAAATATGGATGTAATGTAGGTGCATCCAATTTGGTTTATGAAAGCATGCAGAGTAAGAGAAAGAACCTTGCAATTATCAATTACCATATACTGGATGTTCATTCTCCATCTTAATAGTTTCTGCAATATGAAACCAAAAGAATTATGCCTAGTTCAGAATTTGGAAGAATAAGAATCCCTACTCAATCAAAGCTATCATAGTCAAAATCAATATCAATACCAAGAAGTTTGCAGCTGATAACACAACTTCCAGGAAACTTCTTCCCTTCATTATATTCTTTTTTAATTATATTTTTCTTAAGGCATCATTAGAAAGAACCACGAGAGCATATAGGGATAATGGCATACCTTTCGATTCCTTGTAATTTTCTTTTCTGATTTAGCTTTAGCACGGGACTGCCTACGCCTTAATATATCGTGATACTGTTTTGCATTGACAAACACAAGATCCACAACTACATCACTTGGCAAAGGAACACCTGCTTTCTGAATTCCCATTAACTGAATATTAAGATTGACCTGGCACAGATATGGTTCAATAATATGCGGATCATAAAAAGTTTTGACAAGAAGTCACCGTATTACAAAAATCAACATCAAGAAATTAGAATGAACCATTGGATGTCCACCATAGGCTTGCGGAGGATAAGGTTATGCATCATAGGGAGCAGAGATGCTTCAGGACTACATATCTGGATATGGATAAGCAGGTGGTGAGTCCAAAAAGATACAAAAGCAACAGAAATCAATAAAGTGCAAACAAAGTTCACAATTAAAATACAATGGGACAGAAAAAACCAGCAAGGTAGCGGCAATATCAAATGTCCAGAAGGAGGGGAGGGGCACTAGAGTAATTCAATCGCAGTATTTTTATCGGAAAGGTCCATGCACCAACTAAAAACCTGCAGGCAGTTGCATTAGTTAAAGGTCACCTAAGCTATTAAAAGTTGCAGTATTTACCTCTTTCATATGGTTTCCTTTTTCCATGTGTCAACACCTTTCAAGGACGCCTTCACTAATGCACTGTGGGTCTCAATATAACAAATCAATCATGTTACCAATATAACAAATCAACCATGTTATCAGCAAACTTTTAAGTGGACTTGAAGTATAAGTCTTCTATAATTACCCATAAAGATAATTAGTAGAACAAATGATCATCCAGAATAGTTCATAAACAAGTTTCTTCCCAAGAAAAACTGTTAATTCACATCACCATTTTGAAAGATTCTTTCAGAAAACAACATCTACAGTATATCTGAATAGGTAAATGATGACCGAGAACATGTCTTCAAGGGCTCTAACAAACATAAATTCATCTCCCTATCATCAGCAAAAAAAAAAAAACATAAGAAAAATAAGAACCATGAAAAAAAATGAAAGGAATAGGATCAGGAAGGGAGAAAACGGGAGAAAAAAGAGAAAGAGAGCAGGAAACAAAATTCATAGAGTGATAGGGTGAGAGAGAGAGAGAGAGGTCTTAACCCCTCATCTCTGCAGGAATGCTGCCTCCTACACCGCAGGTAATCATCCTCGTCGCGCTGCTCTGACACCAACCCTGCTGCGCAATGCATGGTCGTCTATCGTCCGCGCTCAAGATCTTCTAAGTTAACAGTATTTGTAAAGCATAAAATGACCCCCTAGTAGGCGTGTGAAGTGAAATGACTTGAGGATGCTAGAACTCATACCTGCATATAAAATGCTAAGTAATTTAATTTCATATTAAATTTAATAACATTGGTTTCTTTTCATAGTAAACATGAATTCTGACCTGTGTATGTCACTTTTCTTTCAAGGAAGCATATTTTTCATGTCAAAAGATTATGTTACTTCAATTAAAACAAAAAATTGTGTTAATGTCTGATGCTCTTCAAAAGCCATTTTATTCATGTACTCTGTAACACAACTTAACAGCTCATGTGAACTACATTCAGAGATACAAAGAACAAGGCTAGTGACATTTTCTCTAACTTAACAGAATAGAATCTAATACAAATTGGAATTTTTTTACAAAGAATTAGGGAAAAATACCCTGATTATAGAACAATAATGCAAAACTTTGAGGGTATGCAACCTCCCTGTCTTAAGGCCCTAGTTCTCTCAAATGACTATCTACATTCTCCTTTCCTCTCTTCTTTTATTTATATACATTGTGACCCTACCTACCCTCTCTAACTACCTGAGTCTACTAACTACATATTTGTAACTAACTAACTAATGGTGTTACGTAATAGAACCCAATCCATTCTCTAGCACCTCTCAGTTCCTAGCAGCAGAACCATCAAGTTATTATAGACCCAAGAAACACAAAGCAAAGTCAGTCCACCACCACTGGGTTTCAGGACCCAATTAGGTAGTTGGTGACTTTATTACTACTTTGGCAGCTTGCCATAAGAAAACACACCTGTGACAAAAGGTTGTTTGTACATGTCAGTTTCGAATGCTAGCCTCTCTTTGCTAAAAACCATCCATGTGAAATACAGAAAAATGAACCCCAGAGGGAGACTCCATTAAATCAACAGCTGACTTACCATCCATTGGCATATATCTGGAAGAAAAATAATGGTTAAAAATAATTGATAGAGTGCCGAAAGGGATGGATACTTCCAAGTGCAAAAGAGAGACCCATAATTGGATGTCTTCAAGTGAATTATTCTCATTGAAATCAACAACTCTCATTTGATTACAGGGGATATCTGACAAGCATATATTCTGTAATTCAAGTCCACAAACGATACGATTTAGCTGGACTGCTCAAATGATAAAAAATTGATGTACCAAAGAAGAACCAAACAGTATATGTGAATGCGGCATAACTTGAAAATAATTTTCAAATGATGAAAACATAATCAGGGTGCAAAGGGCCAAACACGTAGAGGTAAAATGAGACTAAATATCATCCAAGACCAAAGCACTCAAGGAAGAGCACTGTAAGACAAAAAATAGTGAAGTGAAGCTTGTTAGTTTATTTTGGAAAATCAAGCTAGAAGTGTACCTCAAAAGAGACCATACCAAAACATCAAAGCAAAAATTTGTTGGTAATACTCAAGGTACAAAAATAAAATAGTACTACAGATTCTTATAAATTAATTTTTTTTTCCCTAAACTCCAAATCAGAATCACGAAATCAAAGAATAAAGAGAAAGATGGGAACAAAAGAAGGAGAAGAAGAAAAGGAAACTTACTCGTTCAAGTGAGGAGACCCGCCATGGAAGCGGCTTCGACTAAGCTTCGGGATCATCTTTGTCGGTGGAACGATACGTTTCAGGATCTGCAAGCGCCATATTCTTCAAGAGCGACATTCTTCTTCTTCGTTTTTGAATTCGCAAACCCTAGTTTCACGATACTCTTCCATTTCAGTTTCTGATCTTCGAACTTGTTTCTTCTTCCAGCAACTCTGTCCTCTGCATTCCACCGGTATAGAGAGAGAGAGAGATGAAATTAAAAGGATTGAAGATACGGAGGTCGGTGTGTGAGTCACAAATGTGAAGAAGAAAATGAGGAATACTGAAAATTGTTTACGATCGGTTTTTTTTTTTTTTTTTTGGTGGTTGCGGCGGAAGACAAGAGAAGCAAGTTTGGGGCGCTGCTGCAAACTGCTAATCACGATCTGATTTGGTTTCAATTATTAATATCAAAAATAAAATTATAAAATTTAAAAGATACTAAAAAGAACAGTTTGCATTTATAAATCAGTATGTTACGACTATTGAACTGTTTTAGAATGTAAAAGTATAGGGCTACGGTCAAGATTATGTTCCCCTTGTTATAGGACAACGGTTTCACACTATTGTATAAAAAAATTATAAATTTTTTCCATTTGCCAACAAATGTTAAAAACAGTTGTCTATCATATTCTAAGACAACGGTTTTTCAGCCCCCTAGAAAACAAGGCGCTGTGTTAGGCTAAAAATGTTGTAGTGAAAATATTAGAGTAACCCACAGAGCTATAAAACCCTTTAAGAAAAGCTCCAAAATGATCTCTAATAAGCCCACCAAACCCTGACAAACCAGGATTTGTGAGAGCACTCTCATCCACATTTAGAGCAACCCAGTCAAAGTCTGGTCTTCCCCAAGAGACTTTCCTAGGAGCATGTCACACTGAAGGAGCAACAGGCACAGATTGGAACGCCAACAAGG
Organism: Calophaca sinica; assembly: GCA_037113605.1. Taxonomy (NCBI): domain Eukaryota; kingdom Viridiplantae; phylum Streptophyta; class Magnoliopsida; order Fabales; family Fabaceae; genus Calophaca; species Calophaca sinica. The sequence continues at coordinate 93,879,495 of CM073736.1, forward strand.
TGTCGTGGTGTAATGCCATAATCTAGGCAACCAGCATAAACCATGTGGTACCAACATTATCAAAAACCATCCTATTACGAGCGCACCAGCACTTCCAAAGAACAATTACCACAAGTGCACCATGCTTAAGAACTGCTTCATGAACCCAAGTAAAAGGATCAAAGTCTACAACTCCCGACAATGTGATAGTGCTATGAAAACACGATCTCCACACTTGCTGCACAAAGGGACACCCAAAAAGACAATGATGTATGGTCTCAGGTTCCATACCACAAGAAAGGCAACTCATATCTAGTTGTATACCTCTTCTGACTAAGGTATCTCTAGCGGGGATAGCCGAGTGGCACACTTGCCAAATGAAAAATTGAACATTTGAAGAGACATGCAGCTTCCAAATCCAACCCCAATGTCTAGCCGGAGACATGTTAGATGAACTAATAGATAGCCATTTGTAAGCACTACTAGTGGAATACATACCTGAGGAACACGGATACCATGTCCATCTATCACGACCCCATCCACCAATCTCGGCTTCAAGAGCTTTATGGCATTTTGAATTTCCTGTGGCAGAGATGTGTACAAGGACTGAAAATTCCAATCACCATTCACATAGAGATCCTTAATTGTGAGTGCCACATCATGAATATCCACGACTAAGACTTTCGTGCATAATGGTTCCTTCATCACCCAAGGATCATACCATAAGCTAGTGCTTCCCTCACCAATCTTGATTTGTAAGCCATCTTTGAGAACCTCCAAGACTTTGGAATAGAATTCCACACATTTGAGCCATACCTTTTCTTAGTTGCAAAAATATTGCCATGAGGCGCATACTTATCAAGAAGGAGAGACACCCAAAGTTTATCTTCTAAGTTTAAAAGATCCCACACTAATTTTCCCAGGAGAGCAGAATTTTGGTTTTGAGCAATCCTCACACTAAGGTCGCCAGCACTCTTAGATTTAGTGATTTTGTTCCAACCAACCATATGCATTCCTTTATCTCTATGGCTCTTCCAAATAAAGCTCCGGATGGTTCTATCAAGCTCATTACACACTGATTGGCGAAACCATTAAATTTACATACCATAGGAAGGAATAGATGCCAACACTGCATTAGCAAGAGTGAGCCTCCCCGGTTTATTAAGGAGCCTGCCTTTCCAAGAAGCAAGTTTAGTGTTCACTCTATCAATCCCCTCATGAAAATCATCCTTTTTAATTCTGCCTTTAAACAACTTGAATCTCAAATGCTTCTCAATACGATTGGTGTAAATATCTGAGTTATCACTGTGAATACATGCCTTGACAGGATGGTTTTGATGATTGACAAAAGGGAGCTTTGCAAATAGTCAATCGTGCAAAAAGTGGAAAAGAATACCAAGACGCGTATCAAGAATGATAGTTTCTCAAGTCTTTGGGTTTTGGGTATTTATTTATTTTTATTAAGACTATTTGTAAGTAGTAATAAAAAGCTCTCAATTAAAATAAAATCACACACTCACAAAATGATTTTTATTCTAAAATTGATTTTATGATAATTTTTCTTAAATTATTTTTAGGCACAAAGTATTTTGAAAAATTCTTAAGTTGTGCTCAAAATATTGTTTGGAAAATATTTCAAGTTTTCTTTGGAAAATATTCTCCGTGTCGGCGGTGATATTTTGACATGCAAGTCGTGTGTGCCGAGCCGAGGTCGCGTCTTGCCGAGGTCGCGTGCCGAATCATGGGGAAGTCGCGCGGCCGAGCCGAGGTCACGCGGCCGAAATGAGGTCGCGTGCATCGAATGGGGAAGTCGCTGCGTCGAGCCGAGGTCTCGTCTTGAGCCGTGAGGAGGTCGCGCTTGGCCGAGCCGTGAGGAGGTCGCGTCGGCCGAGCCGTGAGGAGGTCGTGGTTCTGTGCCGAGCCGTGAAGAGGTCGTATGCCGAGCCGAGGAGGTCGTATGCCGAAGTGAGGAGGTCGTATCTTAGGGGGAGAGGTCGTATGTAAATACGATGTCGAACACCAAGTGTGCCCGAGAATCATTTCCGACTCCGTGTTTTCAAATTCTTCATAATCAAAGCATAGCAGGCAAATTTCCCTTTTAATCTTTGCAACGGACAAATTATCCTTTTAATAATCAAAACGCATAGCGGGCAAATTTTTAATGCTACACGCTCCTCCATTGCCTATAAAAGCAACAAGACAGGATGTTTTAAAACAATACACTCACTTACTCTTTGTGCCAAAACTCTATCAAATATTCTCCATCACTCACACTTATTTGAGCACAATTTTTTTGAGAGTTTTTTTTTATTCTACATAATTTGAGTTGTATTATTTGAGCTTCAATTTGTTATATCTGCACTATTGAGTGTATCTTTCTCATCTCATTTTATTTGCGAAAATCATTTCTTTTTGGGTAGAAATCCCAAGGTGTTCATAGAGAGGTGATATCTCTTGAACGTATTGCTCTGGTATAGAGTTGTAAAGGTTTCTAGCTGAACGTGATTTAAAAGCTAGTGATTTAGTGAAAATCCCATAGTGCTTTGCTTTGGGGACAGGACGTAGGCCACATGGGTGTTTGGTGGCGAACTCGTATAATTTGTCATGCGTGCTCTTCTTTGCTCTCTGTCTCTTTATCATTCAAGCACTTTATTTATTTTTGTTCTTTATTTATTTTTCGGTCATTTATTTTCTGTCATTTATTTATTGCAATTTATTCTTCAAGTTATTTATCTTTTCGCAAGTTATTTCTTTCAAGTTTTTTTTTAATTCAATAATTTATCTGTAATTTTTTTTATAAGCACCGCTATCACAATTCACCCCCCTCTTGTGTTTGAAGTCACTTGGTAACAAGTGGCATCAGAGCTAGACTCTTGTATAAAGGACTTAACCGTCTCAAGAGAATGACTTCAAACAATAACGAGGGAACCTCCATGAACAGACCCCCATTTTTCAATGGTGAGGGGTATGGTTATTGGAAGGATAGAATGCAAATCTTTCTTGAGGGTGTTGATCTTGATATTTGGGATCTTTGTGGAAAATGGTCCATTTGTCCCCACTCAATCAATTAATGATGCAGTGGTAGACAAACCAAGATCACTTTGGACCGAAGATGATAAGAAAAAGGTCCAATACAATTTGAAAATTAAGAACATCATCACTTCTGCTTTAAGCTACGATGAGTTCTATAGGGTCTCAAATTGCAAGACTGCTAAAGAAATGTGGGACACCCTTCTATTGACCCATGAAGGTACTACCGAGGTCAAGAGGGCTCGAATGAACACACTAACCCATGAGTATGAGTTATTTAGGATGAAACCAAGTGAAAACATACAAGATATGCAAAAAAGGTTCATCCATATAATAAACCATCTCAGAGCGCTTGGGAAAGTCTTGATGTGAAGATTTAATTAATAAAGTTCTTAGATGTTTAAATAGAAGCGCAACCCAAGGTTATCTTGCTATATCTGAATCTAGAGATTTGTCATCTATATCATTGGGAACCTTGTTTGGAAAATTGCAGGAACATGAACTTGAACTAAATCGACTTACTGAGAGTGAAGAAAGTGATAAGAAAAAGAAAGGAATTGCTCTCAAAGCAATCGTAAATGAAAAAGAGGAATCGACAACAATGATAGTCTAGATGAGAATGAGGAAGACATAAGTCCGATGGTTCAAGGTTCAAAAGGTTCATGAGGCAAAAGGGGAGAACGGGCAAGGTACAAAATCCTCAAAAGAAAAATGAGGAAGGAACTTCTTTTAATCCAACTTGCTACAAGTGTGGTCAAAGGGACATATAAAACCCGAGCGCCTCATGGTCGAAGAAAAGCGAAAAATTTGATAGAAGACCACAAAAGGAATCAAAAGGAAGAAGAGCCTACATTGCCTGGGATGACAATGGTATGGACTCGTCTGATGAATCGAGAAAATGAGGAGGCCAACTTATGTCTCATGGCAAAACACGAGGAGGATGAGGTAAATGCTCTTGAACTCGAATCTCCTTTAACTTATGATGAGCTGCTTATTACTTGTGAAGAATTAAATAATGAAACGACTAGACTTCGAAAAATTATTTCTTCTTCTAAGAAAACCATCTCTTCTCTTGAATCTAAAATTATTTTCTTACACCAAGAGATGGAAGTTTTTAAGGAAAAACAAGTTGTTGTGACTGAAGTTTCTACTTGCACCTTTTGTGAAAACCAAAAGATTGATACTTTCAAGTGTGATGAATGCAATGTTTTGAAAAACAAGATTGAAGATTTAGAAAACACCCTTGCCAAATTTACCATGGGAAGGGATAACTTAAACATTCTATTGGGAAAACAAAAGGGTACTTTTGGAAAAGCCGGTTTGGGTTATAATCCACAAACGCATGAAAAATCCTTTAAATTTGTCAATCACAACAACACTTCAAGCAACCTTTTCATTAAATGCTTTCACTGTGGTAGAAATGGTCACACTGCCTCCATTTGCAATATTAGAAAGAACAAGAATGTGGTTGGCAAAAAGATATGGATTCCAAAGGGTACTTTGCCAAAAACTAACTCATCTGGACCCAACTTAGTTTGGGTACCAAAGGTTAAAAATTAATCTGTTGTTGTAGGTGTGCTTGAAAGTCAAGGACTTAAATTGGTATCTTGATAGCGGCTGTTCAAAGCACATGACAGGAGACAAAAGCAAGTTCTCCTCATTGGTACCTAAGAATAGTGGTTATGTCCGGTATGGTGACAACAACAAAGGTAAAATTCTTGGGATTGGTTCTATTGGTAAGAGTCCTAATCCCACTATTGAAAATGTTTTGTATGTGGATGGTTTGAAGCATAATTTGCTAAGCATTAGTCAACTTTGTGATAAAGGAAACAAAGTGGTTTTCGATTCTTCAAAATGCATGGTCATGGATTCTATAAATGAAAATGTTATTGTTATTGGACCTAGAATTGGAAATATCTATATGCTTGATTTAGATAAAAAATGATGCATGTTGTCTTATTAGTAAAGAGGATGAATCTTGGCTATGGCATAGAAGAATGGCTCATATTCACATGGATCATCTTAATAAATTGGTTCGAAATGACTTAGTAATTGGCTTACCAAAGCTCCGCTTTGAAAAAGATAAACTTTGCGATGCATGTCAAAAGGGAAAACAAGTAAAGGCTTCTTTCAAATCTAAAAATATTGTTTCAACAAATCGGCCCTTACAACTTTTACATATGGATTTATTTGGCCCTTCTAGAACTAAAAGCTTTGGTGGCAATTACTATGCTCTTGTTATTGTGGACGACTATTCTCGCTATACATGAACCTTATTTATTTCTCATAAAAATGACACTTTTGCTGCCTTTCGAAAACTTGCTAAAGTTATCCAAAATGAAAAAGGAATGAACATAGTATCCATCCGAAGTGATCACGGTGGGGAATTCCAAAATGAGGCATTTGAGGCCTTTTGTATTGAAAATGGAATTGAGCATAATTTTTCCGCACCTAGAACACCACAGCAGAATGGAGTGGTGGAAAGGAAAAATCGGTCTCTTGAAGAGCTTGCGAGGACGATGCTCAATGAGACCAACCTTCCTAAGTATTTACGGGCGACGCTTGATAAGCACCGCATGTTATGTAATGAATAGAGTCCTCATAAGACCTATTCTAAAACAAACGCCCTATGAAATTTACAAGGGAGGAAGCCCAACATTTCCCACCTTCACGTATTTGGATGTAAGTGCTTTGTTCTAAATAACGGTAAAGATAACCTTGGTAAATTTGATGCTAAAGGCGATGAAGGTTTATTTCTTGGATATTCCACTTCTAGTAAAGCCTTTCAATTTTTAATAAACGATTTTTAACTGTTGAAGAATCATGCATGTTTCTTTTGATGAATCTAACCCCAAATCTTCAGAGAAGAAAGTGTTGATGATCTTGCGAAGTGTTAGGAGATACCTATTTAGAGGAACAAGAGAGATCAAAAGTTCAAAAGGAGGATCAAGAGTCCTTGCCTCAACCCTCTCAAGAACTCTCTCACTCAAATCTTCCAAAGGAATGGAGAGTCTCAAAGAACCATCCTCTTGACAACATAATAGGTGATATCTCAAAAGGGGTAACGACTCGAAACTCTCTTAATCATGCATGTCATCATATGGCCTTTGTCTCTTAAATTGAACCAAATGACGTCAATGAAGCCATCTTTGATGAGCATTGGACCCTTGCTATGCAAGAGGAATTAAATCAATTTGAGAGAAATGATGTTTGGGAACTTGTCCCTAGGCCTAAAGATCACCTAGTCATTGGGACCAAATGGGTCTTTCGCAACAAGCTTGATGAAAACGATATCATTGTTAGAAATAAAGCTAGACTTGTTGCAAAAGGCTATAACCAACAAGAGGGCATAGATTTCGATGAAACCTATGCACCCGTGGCTAGATTAGAAGCTATTCGCATGCTTCTCGCATTTGCATGCATCATGGATTTCAAACTTTTTCAAATGGATGTTAAAAGTGCATTTCTTAATGGCTTTATTCAAGAAGAAGTATATGTTGATCAACCTCCTGGTTTTGAAAATTTTGAATTTCCAAATCATGTCTTCAAATTGAAAAAGGCTTTATATGGTTTAAAACAAGCTCCGAGAGCTTGATACGAGAGGTTGAGCAAATATTTACTTGAAAAAGGTTTTGAAAGAGGAAAAGTTGATACCACTCTTTTCATTAAACACAAAAATCATGACATTTTACTTGTTCAAATTTATGTTGACGATATCATCTTTGGTGCTACTAATGAGTCCTTGTGTGAAGATTTTTCCAAAATCATGCAAAGTGAGTTTGAAATGTCCATGATGGGAGAGCTCAACTACTTCCTTGGTCTTCAAATCAAACAAACAACAGAAGGAATTTTTATAAATCAATCCAAATATTGCAAGGAGTTGCTTAAAAGATTTGGAATGAGCAACGCCAAAGAAATCTCAACTCCAATGAGCACATCATGCTATCTTGACAAAGATGAAGGTGGTAAGTCGGTCAGTAAGTAACGTATCGAGGTATGATAGGCTCTCTTCCCTTTCTCACTGCAAGTCGTCCAGATATTATGTCTAGTGTTTGTATGTGTGCACGTTTTCAAGCAAATCCTAAGGAATCACATCTCTTAGCGGTAAACGCATCATGAGATATCTCACCGCACACAAACTATGGGTTTATGGTACCCCAAAGGTGCCGATCGCACACTTATTGGGTACTCGAATTGATTTTACGGGTTGCAAAATGGACCGAAAAAGCACTAGTGGGACATGTCACTTACTTGGGAATGCCTTGGTTTCATGGCATAGTAAGAAACAAGCCGGTGTGGCTTTGTCCCTTCTTTGAAGCGGAATACGTTGCACGGGTAGTTGTTGTGCCGCAGATCATTTGGATGAAACAACAGTTGAATGATTATGGAATCAATCAAAACTGTTCCAATTAAGTGCGACAATACTAGTGCCATAAACCTCACGAAAAATCCGGTTTATCACTCCCGGACCAAACACATAGAAATTAGGCACCATTTTATTAGAGATCATGTTCAAAAAGGAGATTGTGTGATTGAGTTTGTGGAAACATCTAAACAACTCGTAGATATTTTTACTAAACCTTTGCCTAAAGAAAACTTCTTTTTTATAAGAACCGAGTTAGGAATTTTAGATCAATCATGCATTGAATGACTGCGTGTGAGTGCATTTTATTATGAATAAGTTCTAACTTGGGCGTTGGAGTGTGCTAACATTTTTATGCAAGTTCCGTTACCAAGACTAAAAGTGGAGAAATGCAACCGTCCTTCCTGTAATCGTTAAAATAAAAGTTTGTGCAGGTTATGTTAACTGCAAACAATTATGCGCTTAATATCAGTGAAGATGAGGAAACAATTGATGATGAGAATGAGTTGAACGAGGACTAGTAACTCTTATCCTAGTGCTTTATTTTTGCTATCTCCCTGAATAATTTTTTTACCAAGGATTTCTTAATGCTTCATTGAACCCTTGATACTCTATTATTTTTCGCCATCTAGTTACACGTATATGCATACGTTTTACATGCCTTTCCCTCTAATCTTTTCCGCTTTTCGATGTTGACAAAAGGGGGAGAGTTTTATGATTCAGGCGGAGTAAATTATATTATGCATATTGTGAGGGGGAGTTTTTCTAAATATTGTGCTTAAACTCTGATATCTTTTATTGAAAAACAATGCTTATATCTCATTGCTATATCATGATTATATTTTACTAAATTCCCTCCATGAGATGTTTGTCATCATCAAAAAGGGGGAGTATGTGAATACATGACTTTACAGGATGGTTTTGATGATTGACAAAAGGGAGCTTTGCAAATAGTCAACCGTGCAAAAAGTGGAAAAGAATACCAAGACGCGTATCAAGAATGATAGTTTCTCAAGTCTTTGGGTTTTGGGTATTTATTTATTTTTATTAAGACAATTTGTAAGTAGTAATAAAAAGCTCTCAATTAAAATAAAATCACACACTCACAAAATGATTTTTATTCTAAAATTGATTTTATGATAATTTTTCTTAAATTATTTTTAGGCACAAAGTATTTTGAAAAATTCTTAAGTTGTGCTCAAAATATTGTTTGGAAAATATTTAAGTTTTCTTTGGAAAATATTCTCCGTGTCGGGCAGTGATATTTTGACATGCAAGTCGTGTGCCGAGCTGAGGTCGCGTGCCGAGCTGAGGTCGCGTGCCGAACTGTGGGGAAGTTGCGTGCCGAGGTCGCGTCGAGCCGAGGTCGCGTCTTTGCCGAGGTCGCGTCAATCAGGGGAAGTCGCGTCTTGGTGAGGTCTCGTCTTGGCCGTGAGGAGGTCGCGTCTTGCCGAAATGAGGAGGTCGCGTCTTGCCGTGAGGAGGTCGCGTCTTGGTGAGGAGGTCGGCGTCTTGAGCCGTGAGGAGGTCGTGTCTGTCTTAGAGCCGTGAAGAGGTCGTATCTTGAAATTTGAGGAGGTCGTATCTTGAGGCCGAGGAGAGGTCGTATGGAAATACGATGTCGAACTCCAAGTGTGTCCGAGAATCATTTCCGTCTCCGTGTTTTTAAATTCTTCATAATCAAAGCATAGCAGACAGATTTCCCTTTTAATCTTTAGCGGAAAAATTATCCTTTTAATAATCAAAACGCAAAGGGGAAATTTTTTAATGCTACACGCTCCTCCATTGCCTATAAAAGCAACAGCACCGGATGTTTTAAAACAATACACTCACTTACTCTTTGTGCCAAAACTCTATCAAATATTCTCCATCACTCACACTTATTTGAGCACAATTTTTTTTGTGAGTTTTTTTTTTATTCTACATAATTTGAGTTGTATTATTTGAGCTTCAATTTGTTATATCTGCACTATTGAGTGTATCTTTCTCATCTCATTTTATTTGCGAAAATCATTTTTTTTTGGATAGAAATCCCAAGGTGTTCATAGAGAGGTGATATCTCTTGAACGTATTGCTCTGGTATAGAGTTGTAAAGGTTTCTAGCTGAACCTGATTTAAAAGCTAGTGATTTAGTGAAAATCCCATAGTGCTTTGCTTTGGGGACGGGGCGTGAGCCACAGGGGTGTTTGGTGGGCGAACTGTATAATTTCTTTGCGTGCTCTTCTTTGCTCTCTGTCTCTTTATCATTCAAGCACTTTATTTATTTTTGTTCTTTATTTATTTTTCGGTCATTTATTTTCTGTCATTTATTTATTGCAATTTATTCTTCAAGTTATTTATCTTTTCGCAAGTTATTTCTTTCAAGTTTTTTTTAATTCAGTAATTTATCTGTAATTTTTTTTTATAAGCACCGCTATCACAATTCACCCCCCTCTTGTGTTTGAAGTCTCGTGCCGAGCTGTGAGGAGGTCGCGTGCCGAGCTGTGAGGAGGTCGCGTGCCGAGCTGAGGAGGTCGCGTCTTGAAAGGCTGTGAGGAGGTCGTGGTCTGCGGCCGAAATGTGACGAGGTCGTATGCCGAAATGAGGAGGTCGTATGCCGAGCCGGGAGAGGTCGTATGGAAATACGATGTCGAACTCCAAGTGTGTCCGAGAATCATTTTCGCCTCCGTGTTTTCAAATTCTTCATAATCAAAGCATAGCAGGCATATTTCCCTTTTAATCTTTTAGCGGACAAATTATCCTTTTAATAATCAAAGCATAGCGGGCAAATTTTTTAATGCTACACACTCCTCCATTGCCTATAAAAGCAACAGCACCGGATGTTTTTAAACAATACACTCACTTACTCTTTGTGCCAAAACTCTATCAAATATTCTCCATCACTCACACTTATTTGAGCACAATTTTTTTGAGAGTTTTTTTTTATTCTACATAATTTGAGTTGTATTATTTGAGCTTCAATTTGTTATATCTGCACTATTGAGTGTATCTTTCTCATCTCATTTTATTTGCGAAAATCATTTCTTTTTGGGTAGAAATCCCAAGGTGTTCATAGAGAGGTGATATCTCTTGAACGTATTGCTCTGGTATAGAGTTGTAAATGTTTCTAGCTGAACCTGATTTAAAAGCTAGTGATTTAGTGAAAATCCCATAGTGCTTTGCTTTGGGGGACGGGGCGTAGGCCACAGGGTGTTTGGTGGCGAACTCAGTATAATTTCTTTGCGTGCTCTTCTTTGCTCTCTGTCTCTTTATCATTCAAGCACTTTATTTATTTTTGTTCTTTATTTATTTTTCGGTCATTTATTTTCTATCATTTATTTATTGCAATTTATTCTTCAAGTTATTTATCTTTTCGCAAGTTATTTCTTTCAAGTTTTTTTTTAATTCAGTAATTTATCTGTAATTTTTTTTATAAGCACCGCTATCACAATTCACCCCCCTCTTGTGTTTGAAGTCACTTGGTAACAATCACCCTATTTTGTCTTTCTTTGTCACAGGCACCACTGCTGATGCAAAATTTATTTGATTTCTTAGTGCTCACCTTTAGACCAGAGATGGCACAAAAGGAATCCAAAATATTCTTTATCAACTTAGCCTGAGACACTGTCGCTTTACCAAACAGCAAGACATCATCCACAAAAAACAAATGAGAGATGCATGGACCATTTCTAGAAATTTGCATAAGCTTCTAATTAGTCTCCCTTACCTTTTTAGATATCATCTCACCCAACCTCTCCATGCAAAGCACAAAAACATAAGGTGATAAGGGTCCCCCTGACGGAGGCCTCTTTTAGGCATAAAGCCTTCTGTCTTACTACCATTCCACAACAAGGAAATAGAAGAGGAGATTATGCCATACATAATAAGATAGATGATTGGTCCAGGAAACCCATACATGCTCAGGGTACCCCTCAGAAAATCCCAATCAACTCTATCATAGGCTTTTTCCAGATCAAGTTTGAACACCATGTCACCTTTTTTGCACTTCTTCTTCTTCTGCATGTGGCAGATGATCTCCTGAAGAACAATAACATTATCTTTAGTGCCTCGCCCTAGAATAAAACTATTTTGCAAAGGACTGACAATACTCCCCAAATAAGGCCTCAAGCGATTTGCCAAGACCTTATAAATGAGCTTGTGTATGACATTGCACAAAGTGATAGACCTAAATTCTTTAAAGGAGGTTGGGTGGTCCCCTTTAGGAATTAGAACTATCAGTGTCTCAGCCGCTCTAGTGTCAAACCTACTATTCTCAAAAGCATTCTTCACAAATTGCCAGGTATCATGGCCCACCTCATCCGAAAACATTTTAAAGAATATTGGCTGAAAACCATCCGGCCTAGGAGCCTTATAAGATTTCATGCTCATGAGAGCACTATAAACCTCATCCTTAGTAATCGGACCCATTAGGGCTCTACGCCCATCATCGCTCAAAGGATTATCATTCCTCAGTCTCTCTGTGCTACAGAAAAGATTCTTAAAGAAATTTACCACTTCCGTTTAAAGGACGGTTGGATCTATACACCACTGACCAGACGGCAAGTGAACACCATGAATTTTGCTTCTTTTTCTTCTAACCACAGTTTGGGTATGAAAGAAGGTAGTATTCCAACTTCCTAGCTTAATCCACTTATCTCTGGACTTTTGGAACCAAAGAGTTTCTACCTGAAAAAAAATTGCCTCATGCTCACTCAACAGCTCCTTTTGAATCACAATAAGTCTAGTTGAGTCACTATCTTCCAGTGCACGTTGAATCCCTTGTAACCGTGCCTCCGGCTTTTTCTTCTTATCAAAATATTCCCAAACACCTCCTTATTAAAAGTGATGGAACCAGATGAGACATTATGAAGAGCCTTTACAATATCACCGGCATCCCTTTTCCATGACTCCCACACCACTCCAAGGTAATCCTTATGGGTGCACCACGCAGCTTGGAACCTAAAAGGCTGCCCCTGCATGGTGCCACCAGAATCACATCATCTCATCAACAAAGGATTATGATCAAAGTGTCTTTTCACCAGATGTTCCACCCGTTGCCTCAACAAAAAAATTCGCCACTGACTGTCACAAACTGCTTTATCCAACCTCTTAGAAACAAGACGATTTCCTCTGCACTTACGTTGCCATGTAAATTTAGTCCCATTAAAATCCACATCAAGCATATCACAATTATTCAACATCTGCGCAAAACGATTCACTCTCATTCTACGAAAAAGACCCCCTTTTTGCTCCGACGGGAGAAGAATTTCATTAAAGTCCCCAATCACGGTCCAAGGCATATGAATGTTACTCCGCAATACACACAAATGGTCCCAGAGCTGACACCTTCTTACATATCCCGGGCTGGCATATGCCCCGAAAACAACCCAAGTTACTGCCATTTGCCACTGAAAGTGTGATACACTGATACATAGAGTCCAACACATTAAAAGATAATGGGCTTTTTCTATTCCCAAGAGCCCAAATACCATTAGAGTGGCCGCGAGCCTCCTGCAAACCAATACAATCATACTCCATTCAATCCCAGAAACGAGACGCAGTAGCGAACAGAGTGTGAGTTTCAAACACAAAAATCAACTCAGGTTTATATTTTCTAATAATTTCCCGCATGTGTTGATGGCTCTCCTTACTAGCAAAGCCAAGAACATTCTAAGAAAGAATGCACATATCATTGTACCTCATCATCAAGACTATATAAAGTAAAGGAAGAACCGTTACAGAGACTCCCTTAGCGTTGGAGAAGCTCAGGTGTTTCTTCCACCATATCCTCTGCCTCGGATTCACATAGCTGGAAAAAGCTGAAATAATGACAGATTTTAATGACGGAAAAATCATTTCTCGTCTCTAAATCTTTGGTCGCAAATATTTATGACGAACATATTTTTAATTTCTTAATTCTTGTAATTCATGTTCGTGTTGACATAAAATATTCTGAAACAATATAAGTGATCTAGTTATTCTTTCTATTTCTTCACTATCACCTTCGGCTATAAAATAATCTAGCCTATTGCATAATAATTCTACAATATTTCTATTTCCTCTAATTAATTCCATAAGCTCAATAATTCGTAATTCTTTTTTAGATCTAGCTAAGCTCATCTTCTAATCTAGTATTTTTTGTTCTTGTGCTAAAATTCTATTTCTAATTTCTTGCTAATTTCTCTCATTTACTCTATCATGATCTCTTACAAGATCATCTATAGTTCTATAAAGTCTTTCTACTTCTATTTTTTCCGGTCTTATTTTTCTCAAATTATATTCTTTTTATATTCTTTTATTTCCCCTAACGATATACCATATTCATCCATAATACCAAAATATATCATCAGAAAATCTCATAAATTCTTGACATACTAATCATCCATACCATTCTATTATTTTTATTTCTTTGGGTAATTCTAATTTCCAAATATACTTTAACTTTTCACAGAAAAATTCATCTAGTCTGTATGATTACAAGAAAACACGGGGATACCCGACAGCCTACTACCAACGGCCAAAGCCCGTCGCCAAAAAACCGGCTTTTCCGACAGCTTTGACCGTCAGTAAGTCCAATCCGTCGTACGCTGAATGTTACCGACGACTTCGACCGTCGGTAGCATTCAGCGTTCCTCGGATTGGACTTACCGACGGTCAAAGCCGTCGAAAAAGCCAGACGGGCAGAGGTCGTCGGTAATCGGCCGTCGGTATGCATAATATAGGTTTTAGGATTCCTACTAATTTTTCACATACGGACAACCTTGCCCGTCGGTATTTGAAATTGGCTGTCGGTAATCTCGAGACAGTTAGCCGACGAGTTTAGGCCGTCAGTAATGTTAATGAGGCCATCAGTAATGTCTGAATACAACCAGAGGGCGACCCCTTCTTCCCCCTTCCCAGTTTTACTTCTCTTCTCTCCTCTCTCTCTTCCGTCCTCCCTCTCTTAGCGCCGCCGCCACCACTATCTCTCTTCCGTCCTCCCTCTCCCAGTGCCGCCGCAGCAGTGCAGCACCCCTCGTCCTCACTCCGAAGAAGTTTTGCCGCTCTGCTGTCCGCACTGCCTCTCTGTCGTCCGCACCGCCACCGCCACCACGTTCTTCCCAAGCCCGACCCTGCAACCACTTCGTTAGTTTGCATTTAAAATATTTTGTGTTTGTGATGTTCTGCACATAATTTGAAGGAGCTACTTATTACTTACTTGCCCTTCATTGGTTCCTCATTTGTTCTATTTTTTGTCTTTTGTTTGGTCTTTGATCTCATCCCTTTCTTTTTTACTGTTATTTCCTTTATGTGTCAGATTAAAGGATGATGAGTCTTGGTTGGAGTTGTGATCGTAGAAGGCAATAACTATTGTTCTGGTTTTGGCAGAGGTGAGTACTTATATATATATATAGATATAGATATATTTGCTATTATCCTTTATATTGATGGATGCAAGTCATTTTTCTGGTTGTTAGTGAAACTAGTTAGCAGTAATTCTCTTTTGTTTCATTGCCATTGCCAAATTCATGGTACTTTGGTTTGATAGTTTCCTAATTCTTTCCATTCCATCTAATAGGAGAAATTTTCTGGTTTTTTTCCCCTCCATCTAATAGGAGAAATTTGATAGTCATGAATAAGCAATTGATATTTGCATCTCTATCTTTCTGCCTCATCAGTCATTTTCACACACACAAACACATTCACCTGTGTGCTGGATTTTCTGTCAACTTGTAGTAGGTTTGTGCTTCGAATCTTCAGGAGCACCGTGTCCATCGTGTTCGATAATTCTGATAGGAATCGAAGCCCTCTTGGATACGAAGACCATTCTGAGATTACAGTCACAAGACATGTTTTATTCTTTTTTATTCTTATTTTAATTTTAATTCTTTGCTTTTACCTATAAATTTCTAGTTGAATATTGTTTCTGATGCTTTAAAAGTTTGCATTTTACATCATTTTGACGAAATAGAATTATGGGTTTTGAGTTTAACTGTTGCTTGAGTAGATTTTCTGTCACTGCCTTTTTCTGGTTCATAGTGGAATGCTTGCTTCTGTATGGTCTCCAACTCTGCACCCTTAATTTGCTTTAGAATAGGATTATATTCATGCCTTTTTAGAATGAGTTTTCCAATTCTCTAATGGATGTACTTTGCCTTTACTGTTATGGACGATATCTTATCCTTCACCTAGCTATGTTTCCCCTCTTTTGTTTTATTTTATATTTTTTAATAAAAAGACAGATGTCAGTGATTTTCTACGTCTTTTTTCTTCCAATATCCGTTTATCTTTTGCAAGTGGCTTCCCTTGAATTGGTTTTGTGTGAGAAATGGTTGAAGTGAGAGTTGATATTTAATGGGGTTTGTTGAGGATGTGAGATGAATCTGCATTTGTTATATGTGTGAATTGTTCTTCATTCTGTCTTACTAGGTTTTGGTTTGCAACATATGTGGTCAAATAAATTTTGGCTTGCTCTTGTTTTTGGAATTTGTATATGGCAAGTGTTGTATGGTGTATGTACTGTTGCGTAATAAATTTTGGCTTGCTCTTGTTTTTGGAATTTGTATATGGCAAGTGTTGTATGGTGTATGTACTGTTGCGTTATACATAGAGTTTTTTGCTTTTTTTTTAAACAATCTAACTAGTTTTTAGTTGTTGAACTTTAATTGTAAAAGGCACAACTGTTTTGTTTTGTTTTAACTTTTCAAGCAGTAAGTGTATAAAAATCGTTGGGAAATTATTGGGAATTAATTTGTTTATGTTGTTACAATAAACACTTAGAGTTTGATACATTGCTAGAAGTTAATTAATTTAAAAATTAAATAAATAAATCAGTTAGTTAATTAAATTAAATATAAAAAATTAATCAATTAATTAATTTAAGTTTTCTGGAGGCATGCATGATTTTTGATTTGTTGTTTGGTTTCTGTGTGTTGGAAGTTAATCTCCATAAATATATTTACCCATTGTTTTGTTCGTGTTATTCAGTAGCTTCACTGCTCCGCCACACTGCTCTGAGGTCGCCACACTGCTCTGAGACTGCTACTGGCATCCAAGGACGCGGACGTTCTACTTCTCCTTGGCACTCTCTTGTTCTGAGAATTAGGTATGCACTCTCTTCAAATGTCGGTTCCTTTTGGGTGAAAAAAGGTTGGCTGTTGACCCCCCACCGACATTTTTCTTTGATTTCCTTCCTAGTTCTCTCCATAGAGGGAATTTTGAAGTGATGTATGTTTTGGCTAACAAATATACGTGAGTGAATACTTTTGTATTCCTTACCTATATTTAAGAGTCTAGGAATGAGTTATGATCACGAATTGGTCAGTGTCACACCCCGATTTTGTGAAAACTTGATCATACATGGTTAGTGATTTCGTGCTTTAAATTGTATGTTATAGGGTTAAGGGTTGTTAGTGATTTCGTGCTTTAAATTGTATGTTATAGGATTATTTTGTTGTTAGTGATTTCGTGCTTTAAATAGTATTATTGAATATTTTTCTATCATGCTTGATGCTTGAAATGTCGGTTCTTTTTGGGTGGAAAAGGGTTGGCTGTTGACCGCCACATCGACATATTTCTTTGATTTCCTTCATAGTTCTCTCCACAGAGGGAATTTTGAAGTAATGTATGTTTTGGCTAACAAATATACGTGAGTGAGTACTTTTGTATTCCTTACCTATATTTGAGAGTCTTGGAAGGGGTTATGATCACGAATTGGTCAGTGTCACACCTCGAGTACGAAGTGTTTAGTAAAGTGATTAATGCTGATAATTCCATGTTTGCTTAGGCTTCATGATCCTATTAGGTTTTGTTGTGTAAACCGAACCACCATTAGTAAGATGTATGATTATTGATGAAATAAATGAATGATGTAGTGGCTAAAGCAGCAACACACAGTATTGAAGGACTTGTGCTTAACCCTTTAAGAGTTGTCTCATTAGTACCTATTATACAATTAGGCGAAAAAAAGGTTTGGTTGGTTGCTATGTACTTGAACATATGTTGTTATTTAAAGACTTGAAGTAGAAAGCAAGATTGAAGCCTATGTTCCTTAGTTCCTGTCTTATTTCTTGTCCTAGTTGTACTTCCTTTGGTGGCTTACATCTTACTTGGAAAATGAAGTGAGACTACAAAGAAGAGAAATAGGATCATCATTGCGTCTTTCAAACTGCCAATGTTCAAAACAAAAACCTATCGACAATACATTATACATATGTTAGATTGGCCCTGGGTAGGAGGAAGAGATAAAGTACACTACTCACAACTACTCCACTACATTCACTGGATAAACATTGAGTCACCAGTAATTAATTTTCTAGTGTAAGTTTGGCCTTCCCAAGTGCTTCCTTGGCTGCAATTTGCTTTGCACTTCTTTCTCTTGCCACTTCTGCTAGTCTAATTTTATCCATTAAGGGGATGTCAACTTCCAACCTGTTTCTGTTTAAATGACCAAGTCGATTTTCTACTTCTATCACCTCTACTTTTGAGTTTTAGTGAATCATTTGCTTTGCATCATTCTTTACATGTGAATCGTGCATAGAAAATTAACTTAACTATTATACGAAAATTGTTATGTTAATTATTGATGAAATGGATGTTTGAATATTGTTATTAGTATCAGAGAAAAACCTTAGCTTCTCGTTTAATGTTCAATATATTATTGAGCGCATGTACTGTGACATCCTAAAATTTTAGTCTATATATCTACAGTGGAAATAATTTTATTTTAATATTTTGGACGAAAGTAAACAAATGTGTTCCAAAAATAACCAACTTTAAACCAACTTTAAGACCTTTTAATTGTACAGAGTATCTAACAACTGGGACTGGCTATGAACCCTCAATCTCTATCTTTCTTTTAGAGCTCGGCTGACACCTGCCACTTTCTAAAAGCAGATATATGCAAAATAAGAAATAGCACAGGAGACTCAGAACACACTATACACACTATTAAATGGGAAGGTAGGATTTAGAACTCATGCATAACCAAGCATCACACAACAGCAAGGCAGAACAATAGAATATATGATAGATTAAATCATACATCTCCCAGTAACTGTTTGGATCATTATCTAGCTGCCTTTCCCATGCAACCTGCGTCTATATGCCTACGTGGCCACACAGCTTAATTATGGCAAAAACAGCCCCACCTTAGCTACTTTGCCTTTATAGATAACAGCGACCTTTCACTGGCGTGTAAGTAGGCCAAGCCAGTTGTCCATCCCCCTATCCCGCACGTCGTACCCCTAAGAGTGCATCCTTGCTCTTCGATAAGAACAGGTATCGGGGCGACACTCGGGATCCGCACTATGGACAGTGGTGCAATAGTACCCCGTCAGGATAACCAGGCTACTCGACGTCCCGACACAGTGGGGCCAAATCACTGGTCACCTAGGAGCCTTGTCGGACCCAGACTATCCTCAAGGAACCACGTGAAGCGTGTCCTATACCGACTGGGATAGGGTCATACCATTTAAAGAAAAAGAGCGGTTGTAACAACGTCGTGCTGCTGAAATTGTCATTTTTTTAACATGCAAAAGATGGAATTTTTTCCTTCGAGTCGTAGTTGGATGTACGATAGGTTGTATCCGGGGAGAGGGGGTTTGAAACAATCTTTTTGCGATGGTGTTGATCACTTTGTCCAAGCCGCAATGGCACATGCAGACGGATTAAGAGCCCAGGTGAGGTCATATATCACCTGCAGAGAGTTGGAT
The DNA here is from genome assembly GCA_037113605.1 of Calophaca sinica. NCBI lineage: Eukaryota > Viridiplantae > Streptophyta > Magnoliopsida > Fabales > Fabaceae > Calophaca > Calophaca sinica. Next base: position 93,898,539 of record CM073736.1, read on the forward strand.
TTAGGCCAAATTATTGGATTTGGACTAGACATGGTGAAGAGTTGCCCCGGGTTGATTTAGAGATTGGCGATAATTGCACAGGTGCTTTAAGCTCTTGCGTAGATACGGGATATGGTGAGCAAACTGAATTGATGCAAGATATGGTTTGTGATGCCTTAGGGTCAACGTATCATTCGAGGAGCAACAATATGATGAAACAGATGGACTTCCAAATGAGACAGCACAAAAATTTTATAATCTCTTGTTAGAAACAAATAAGCTGTTGTTTGAAGGGTCTGCAGACTCTAAGTTATCAATGTGTGTGAGGCTTTTAGCTCTTAAGTCCAACTGTGGTGCTACGGATGTGTGCTTGGATCTCGTAACGATGATGATGTTGGACTCGTCACCTATCAGAGATGGTTTGCCAAAAAGTTATTACGAGGCTAATGTTGGAACCTAAACGATTAAGAAGTTTGGACCCTCATTAATTTTGATGATAACAAAGTACTTGCAAGTGAACAAATTATCTTCTAATAAGTCTTGAAGTGTGCAGGTATTAAAATTGTTTACACTTTATAAGTCACTCAAGCAAGAAGGAGAAATTCACAAGAAATTGAATACATTCCATGTGTGTCAGCATCCAGTTCACTCCAGCGTCTTGTGTATAGCGAGCGTTTGGTAGTGTTATTCTTTGACACGCGATTACTCAATTGCCGCGAGCGTCTGTCCTTGTTCTGAGCGAGCATCTGGTATTTTAATGAATCACGTGATGGTCACGTTTGTGCTCTTCTACCTCAGCTGTTTTGGAGCAGAATTTGAATTTGATTTTGTGTGCTCATTTTGATGTACGAGGTATCAAATGTGACACCTTTGATATAAGACAAAATTCGTACAAGGCAATTGTGAAAAGCAGATAGTACAAAAACGGTAATGTATACTATTCTGATATTCTCTGGAAAGGAAGAAAAGGACAGCATTTCAAAATACCTTACTCAATGATATGGAGATGAAATTTACTGCAATGGTAATACCCCTCAGAGACTCCTATAAATACCCCAAGTATTCATTGAAGAAGGTTGCCAAAAACTACTAGAAACTATATTCTGAAAGAGTTATTACTCAAGTGAGCAATCAAGTTTCGTGCCAAGTTTCTAGACACCAAGAACTGAACCTCATCGTCTGATATTCTTTCTTTTAGAAAGTTATTTGTTTTTGTGCTTAATCTTTTCATCCTCTCTGTGATAGTTATTTGATTGTATTCAAAAGAATATTACTTTGTAAAAGTTGTTCTGCCTAGTTAAGGCTTTGTTCCTCAAAGGTTCGAACGTACTGAGTCGTTTTGAAAAGTTAAGAGTGTTGTCAAGTTTGTGTCAGTAGAGTACTCTTAAGGAAATTTGTAATCAGTTGATTATAGTGGAAAATCCTTTAGGAACGAAGGGACTAGACGTAGCTACCAGGTTGATGGTGAACTAGTATAAATCTCTGTGTCTCTTGCTTTACTGCTTTACATTTACTTTTATCCTGCGCATAAAAACAAGTTTTCATAAACTTTATTTCCAGCGTCTGGTCATACTCCAACATCCGTTTCAAACAGATTCAAAATCCAATGTTCTAAAGTTTTTTTAACTTAAAGTTTGCGAAAATTTTTCAATACAATTCAACCCCTTTCTTATGTTCACGTTTAGTTAGTACCAGAGCTCGGCCTCTTGGTTAAGCACTTAACAGTGTTAAGAGAAAAGATCATATACTGTGAACATGTCTGCAGAAGGTGGTCACATGAACCGTGCTACTCTATATACTGGAGAAAAATTTGACAACTGGAAAGATAAGGTAAAAACTTTCTTTGAGACATAACAACTTGAGCTGTGGGACATTATTGAAAGTGGTTACCTTATTCCCACTAATGTTGTTGGTGTTGCTATTACCAGAGAAAATTGGAATGATGAGCAGAAAAAGAGATATCAAATCAATCAAAAACTAGATTCATTCTTATTTGTGCTATGTTAAAAAAAAATATAATAAATGTGGCAAATTCGATACTGCCAAAGAGATATGGGATTCTCTTGTTTTGTCTTATGAGGGCTCTGCCCAAGTAAGAGAAACTAAAGCTAGCATGTTGGTTCGCCAATATGAATTGTTTAAAATGGAAGATGGTAAAAACATTGAATCTATATTTGGAAGGTTCCAAACACTTGTTCATGGGTTACAGGCCTTTGGAAAAAGTTATACCACACCTGATCATGTGAGAAAGATCCTAAGAAGTTTGACCAAACAGAGGAGACCCAAAGTCACTGCTATTCAAGAAGCAAAAGATTTAAATGTCTTGAGACTTGAAGATCTTTTGATTTTTCTGAAAGCTCATGAACTTGAGTTGAATGAGGAAGAACTTGTAAAGAAAAGCAAGTCTATTGCTTTAAAAGTAGACAAACATAAAGCCAGTACTTCTAAAGCCCTTTAGGCTGAAGAAGAATCAGAAGATGAAGTTTCATAAGGAGACGTTGATGGGTCAGATGATGAGCTCGAGTTCATATCCAGGAAGATCCAAACGATGTGGAAGAAAAGAAACTTCAAGAAGAAATTCCACAAGAAAGATGTCGAGGACAAGAAGGAAAGCAAAGATAAAAGCCAAGTTGTCTGCTATGAATGTAAAAAGCCTGGACACTTCAAATCTGAATGTCCTAATCTTAAGAAGAAGCCCGCGAGAAGTTCCTTCAAGGGAAAGAAGAAGAGTCTCATGGCTACATGGGAAAATCGAGATTCATCATCCTCTGAGGAAGTTAATGATGAAGAAGCCAATCTTGCCCTCATGGCAAATACTGACTTAGACTCTGTAGAAGAAGTTGAAGAGGTAATAATATATGATTCTTATTCTGATCTTCAACTTGCATTTAATGATCTTCTTAAGGACTCTACCAGTCTCTCCACTGAGTATAAAGCTTTGAAAAAGAAATTTTCAAAATTAACACAAGATTTTCAAATTTTGAAAAATGAAAACTCAAAGCTTAGTGAAGAGAACTGTGAAAACCTAAAATCAAGATCTGGTGGATAGTCAAAGATCCGTGACATGTCAAGAACTGTGTTCGAGAGCTCTAAAACTGAAAGCTCTAAAACTAAAGGCAATCCTAAGTGTAAATCAAATGATTATGAATATGCCTTTCAAAAATTTCTTGCAGAGAGTGTAACTCGAAGCAAGCAAGCTTCAATGGTTTGGGGTGTCAGTAAAACGACAACTCAAGTTCTTGGCTATATATCAGATGAACCCTCTTTAGAAAATAAAAATCTTGCATCTGATAAATCCAATGATCACAGTGAATGCTTGCATTGTACTTAATGCAACAAACCTGGTCATTTGAAAAGTGTTGACAAGTGACTCCAAACACAAGAGGGGGGGTGAATTGTGTGTGAACGGTGCTTTCAAAAACTTTTGGAGAAATAAGTGCTAATTATGAGTTGCGGAAATATTAATGTGAAATAGATAAATCACTTGAAGAATAAATTGCAAACGAGTTAAAAATAAAGTAAATAGTAAGATATAAATAACAATAAAATAAAAATCTGAAATTTAATTGGTGAAAAATAGAGATAAGGAGTAAAAAAGCACACAACAAATTATCCAGGTTACCACCTAACACCCCTGTGGCCTACCTCCTGTCCCCAAAGCAAACCACTATGGGATTTTCACTAAGACACTAGCTTTTAAATCAGGTTCAGCTAGAAACCTTTACAACTCTAAACCAGAGCAATACGTTCAAGAGATATCACCTCTCTATGAACACCTTGGGATTTCTACCCAAAAATAAATGATTTTCACAAATAAAATGAGACGAAAAAGATACACTCAATAGTGCAGATATAACAAATTGAAGCTCAAATAATACAACTCAAATTATGTAGAATAAAAAGACTCTAAAAAATTGTGCTCAAATAAGTGTGAGTGATGAAAAATATTTGACAGAGTTTTTGGCACAAAAATTAAGCACTGCGTTGTTGTATTTTTACAAAGCTCACGAGTTGTGTTTATATAGGCAATGGAGGAGCGCCGAAATGACCGTTCTTTGGATTTGTCCGTTCTGCGGCATGCCCGCTGCGTTTTGATTTGTCCGTTGGAATTTGTCCGCTTCGTTGAACATTAAAGAATTGAAAAACACGGAGACGGCTCGGCATACGACCTCACGAAGACGGCTCGGTGGCGACCTCACGAAAACGATTCGGCCAGACGACCTCGCCACACGGCTCGACAGACGACCTCGACACGCGGCTCGGCATATGACCTCTGAACAGCTCGGCAAAAGACCTCGGCACACGACCTCGAAACACAGCTCGGCATACGACCTCCTCATCACCTCGGTTCTCATAGCTCCGTACACGACCTCATTAGCTCGACACGAGGCTTCCTCCTCGATTCGACATACGACTTTCTCGAGCTCAACATCCGACTTCCTCCTCACCGACATCCGATTTCCTCACTCGACATGCGACTTCCTCCTCGATTCGACATACGAATTCCTCAGATCTCGACCACGCGACTTCCTCCTCACCGACATCCGACTTCCTCATTTCGACATCCGACACGAGATATGCATGTCAAAATATTTTGTGCGTGTGTGATTTAATTTTAATTGAGAGCTTTTTATTACTACTTACAAATTGTCTTAATAAAGATAAATAAATACCCGTAACCCAAAGACTTGAGAAACAATCATTCTTGATACGCGTCTTGGTATTCTTTTTCCACTTTTTGCACGGTTGACTATTTGCAAAGCTCCTTTGTCAATCATCAAAATCATCCTGTCAAGGCATGTATTCACAGACTCCCCTTTTTGATGATGACAAACATCTCATGGAGGGTTTTTAGTAAAAATATTATCATGATATAGCAATGAGATATAAGCAAGGTTTTTCAATAAAAGATATCGAGTTTAAGCACGTATTTTAGAAAAACTCCCCTCACAATATTAAAAAAGATATCGAGTTTAGGCGCATTTTGGCATTTTGGTGAAGAACTCCTCACAATATGCATGGAATAAACCACTCCCCTGAATCATATAACTCTCCCCCTTTTGGCAACATCAAAAAGCGGAAAAGATAAAGGGAAAGGCATGTAAAATGTATGCATATACGTGTAACTAGATGGCCAAAAATAATAGAGTATCAAGGGGTCAATGAAGCATAATTGTTTGCGATTAACATAACTTTGCACAAACTTTTATTTTAGCGATTCTGGGGAAGGGCGGTTGCATTTCTCCACTTTTAGTCTTGGTAACGGAACTCGCATAAAAATGTTAGCACACTCCAACGCCCAAGTTAGAATTTATTCAAAAAGAAAATGCAATCACAAAATACTCAATGCATGATTGGTCTAAAATTCCCAATTCAGTTCTAATAAAAAAGAAAGTTTCCTTAGGCAAAGGTTTAGTAAAAATATCTGCAAGTTGTCTAGATGTTTCCACAAACTCAATCATGCAATTACCTTTTTGAACATGATCTCTAATAAAATGGTGCCTAATCTCTATGTGTTTAGTCCGAGAGTGATAAACCGGATTTTTAGTGAGGTTTATGGCACTAGTATTGTCACACTTTATTGGAACAGTTTTCAAATTAATTCCATAATCATTCAACTGTTGTTTCATCCAAATAATCTGTGCGCAACAACTACCTGCCGCAACATATTCCGCTTCGGCAGTGGACAAAGCCACACTGGCTTGTTTCTTACTATGCCATGAAACCAAGGCATTCCCAAGTAAGTGACATGTCCCACTAGTGCTTTTTCGGTCCATTTTGCAACCCGCAAAATCCGAATCCGAGTACCCAATAAGTGTGCAGTCAGCACCTTTGGGGTACCATAAACCCATAGTTTGTGTGCCAGTGAGATATCTCATGATGCGTTTTACCGCTAAGAGATGTGATTCCTTAGGATTTGCTTGAAAACGTGCACACATACAAACACTAGACATAATATCCGGACGACTTGCAGTGAGATAGAGAAGAGATCCTATCATACCTCGATACTTACTTACTTCGACCGACTTACCACCTTCATCTTTGTCAAGATAGCATGATGTGCTCATGGGAGTTGAGATTTCTTTGGCGTTGCTCATTCCAAATCTTTTTAGCAACTCCTTGCAATATTTGGATTGATTTATAAAAATTCCTTCTTTTGTTTGTTTGATTTGAAGACCAAGGAAGTAGTTGAGCTCTCCCATCATGGACATTTCAAACTCACTTTGCATGATATCAGAAAATTCCTTACACAAGGATTCATTAGTAGCACCAAATATTATATCATCGACATAAATTTGAACAAGTAAAATGTCATGCTTTTTGTGTTTAATGAAAAGAGTGGTATCAACTTTTCCTCTTTCAAAACCTTTTTCAAGTAAATATTTGCTCAACCTCTCGTACCAAGCTCTCGGAGCTTGTTTTAAACCATATAAAGCCTTTTTCAATTTGAAAACATGATTTGGAAATTCAAAATTTTCAAAACCGGAGGTTGATCAACATATACTTCTTCTTGAATAAAGCCATTAAGAAATGCACTTTTAACATCCATTTGAAAAAGTTTGAAATCCATGATGCATGCAAATGCGAGAAGCATGCGAATAGCTTCTAATCTAGCCACGGGTGCATAGGTTTCATCGAAATCTATGCCCTCTTGTTGGTTATAGCCTTTTGCAACAAGTCTAGCTTTATTTCTAACAATGATACCGTTTTCATCAAGCTTATTGCGAAAGACCCATTTGGTCCCAATGACTAGGTGATCTTTAGGCCTAGGGAAAAGTTCCCAAACATCATTTCTCTCAAATTGATTTAATTCCTCTTGCATAGCAAGGGTCCAATACTCATCAAAGATGGCTTCATTGACGTCATTTGGTTCAATTTGAGAGACAAAGGCCATATGATGACATGCATGATTAAGAGAGTTTCGAGTCGTTACCCCTTTTGAGATATCACCTATTATGTTGTCAAGAGGATGGTTCTTTGAGACTCTCCATTCCTTTGGAAGATTTGAGTGAGAGAGTTCTTGAGAGGGTTGAGGCAAGGACTCTTGATCCTCCTTTGAACTTTTGATCTCTCTTGTTCCTCTAAATAGGTATCTCCAAATACTTCGCAAGATCATCAACACTTTCTTCTCTTGAAGATTTGGGGTTAGATTCATCAAAAGAAACATGCAGATTCTTCAACACCCAAGTTCTTTTATTAAAAATTCGAAAAGCTTTACTAGAAGTGGAATATCCAAGAAATAAACCTTCATCAGCTTTAGCATCAAATTTACCAAGGTTATTCTTACCATTGTTTAGGACAAAACACTTGCATCCGAAACCGTGAAGGTGGGAAATGTTGGGCTTCCTTCCTTTGTAGAGTTCATACGGTGTTTGCTTAAGGATCGGCCTTATAAGAACTCGATTCATCACATAGCAAGCGGTGCTCACGGCGTCTGCCCAAAAGTACTTAGGAAGGTTAGTCTCATTGAGCATCGTCTCGCTAGCTCTTCAAGAGACCGATTTTTCCTTTCAACCACTCCATTTTGTTGCGGTGTCCTTGGAGCGTAAAAGTTGTGATCGATGCCATTTTCTGTGCAAAATGCTTCAAATGCTTCATTCTCAAATTCCCACCATGATCACTTGAATGGAAGCAATGTTAAGTCCCTTCTCATTTTGTATAACCTTTGCAAGTTTTGAAAAGCATTAAAAGCATCATTTTTGTGAGAAATAAATAAAGTCCATGTATAGCGAGAATAGTCATCCACAATAACAAGAGCATAGTAATTGCCACCAAAGCTCATGGTTCTAGAAGGGCCAAATAAATCCATATGTAAAAGTTGTAAAGGCCGATTTGTTGAAACAATATTTTTAGATTTGAAAGAAGCCTTTACTTGTTTTCCCTTTTGACATGCATCGCAAAGTTTATCTTTTTCAAAACGAATCTTTGGCAAACCAATTACTAAGTCTTTACGAACCAATTTATTAAGATGATCCATGTGAATATGAGCCATTCTTCTATGCCATAGCCAAGATTCATCCTCTTTACTAATAAGACAACATGCATCATTTTTTATCTAAATCAAGCATATAGATATTTCCAATTCTAGGTCCAATTACAATAACATTTTCATTTATAGAATCCATGACCATGCATTTTGAAGAATCGAAAACCACTTTGTTTCCTTTATCACAAAGTTGACTAATGCTTAGCAAATTATGCTTCAAACCATCCACATACAAAACATTTTCAATAGTGGGATTAGGACTCTTACCAATAGAACCAATCCCAAGAATTTTACCTTTGTTGTTGTCACCATACCGGACATAACCACTATTCTTAGGTACCAATGAGGAGAACTTGCTTTTGTCTCCTGTCATGTGCTTTGAACAGCCGCTATCAAGATACCAATTTAAGTCCTTGGCTTTCAAGCACATCTACAACAACAAATCATATTTTAACCTTTGGTACCTAAACCATCTTGGGTCCATATGAGTTAGTCTTGGGCAAGGTGCCCTTTGGAATCCACATCTTTTTGCCAACTACATTTTTATTCTTTCTAATATTGCAAATAGAGGCAGTGTGACCATTTCTACCACAGTGAAAGCATTTAATGAAAGGACTACTTGAGGGTTTGTTGTGATTGAAGAGATTAAAAGATTTTTCATGAATTTTTGGATGATAACCTAAACCAGCTTTTCTAAAAGTACCTTTTTGGTTTCCTAAAATAATGTTTAGATTATCTCTTCCCATTGTAAATTTTCCAAGAGTGTTATTTAAATCCTCAACCTTATTTTTCAAAACACTACACTCATTGCATTTTAAAACTTCATCTTTTTTATTTTCACAAGATATGGGAGGAGAAGTTTCAATCACAAAGAACTTGTTTTTCTTTAAGAATCACTATCTCTTTGTTTAAAATTTCAATTTTTGATTCAAGAGAAGAGATGGTTTTCTTAGAAGAAAGAACAATTTTTCCAAGTTTAATCGTTTCATTATTTAATTCTTCACAAGCAATAAGCAGCTCATCATAAGTTAAAGGAGATTCGAAGTCCAAGACATTTACCTCATTCTCCTCGTGTCTTGGCATGTGACATTAGTTGGCCTCAGTAGTACCTTCATGGGTCAATAGAAGGGTGTCCCACATTTCTTTAGCAGTCTTGCAATTTGAGACCCTATAGAACTCATCGTAGCTTAAAGCAGAAGTGATGATGTTCTTAGCTTTCAAATTGTATTGGACCTTTTTCTTATCATCTTCGGTCCAAAGTGATCTTGGTTTGTCTACCACTGCATCATTAATTGATTGAGTGGGGACAAATGGACCATTTTACACAAAGATCCCAAATATCAAGATCAACACCCTCAAGAAAGATTTGCATTCTATCCTTCCAATAACCATACCCTCACCATTGAAAAATGGGGGTCTGTTCATGGAGGTTCCCTCGTTATTGTTTGAAGTCATTCTCTTGAGACGGTTAAGTCCTTTATACAAGAGTCTAGCTCTGATGCCACTTGTTGACAAGTGACTCCAAACACAAGAGGGGGGTGAATTGTGTGTGAACAGTGCTTTCAAAAACTTTTGGAGAAATAAGTGCTAATTATGAGTTGCGGAAATATTAATGTGAAATAGATAAATCACTTGAAGAATAAATTGCAAACGAGTTAAAAATAAAGTAAATAGTAAGATATAAATAACAATAAAATAAAGTACGTAAATTTAATTGGTGAAAAATAGAGAGATAAGGAGTAAAAAGCACACAACAAATTATCCAGGTTCGCCACCTAACACCCTGTGGCCTACGCCCCGTCCCCCAAAGCAAACCACTATGGGATTTTCACTAAGACACTGCTTTTAAATCAGGTTCAGCTAGAAACCTTTACAACTCTAAACTGAGCAATACGTTCAAGAGATATCACCTCTCTATGAACACCTTGGGATTTCTACCCAAAATAAATGATTTTCACAAATAAAATGAGACGAAAAAGATACACTCAATAGTGCGGATATAACAAATTGAAGCTCAAATAATACAACTCAAATTATGTAGAATAAAAAGACTCTCAAAATTGTGCTCAAATAAGTGTGAGTGATGAAAAATATTTGTGAGTTTTTGGCACAAAAATTAAGCAACTGCGTTGTTGTATTTTTACAAAGCTCACGAGTTGTGTTTATATAGGCAATGGAGGAGCGTCGAAATGACCGTTCTTTGGATTTGTCCGTTGCAGCATGCCCGTTGCGTTTTGATTTGTCCGTTGGAATTTGTCCGTTGCGTTGAACATTAAAGAATTGAAAAACACGGAGACGGCTCGGCATACGACCTCACGAAAGCGGCTCGGTGACGACCTCAAGACGGCTCGGCGACGACCTCGCCACACACTCGACAGACAACCTCGACCACGGCTCGGCATATGACCTCCGAACGGCTCGGCAAAGACCTCGGCACCACGACCTCGAAACACGGCTCGGCATACGACCTCCTCATCGGCTCGGTTCTCATAGCTCGGTACACGACCTCATTAGCTCGACACGAGACTTCCTCCTCAGTTCGACATACGACTTCCTCAGAGCTCAACATCCGACTTCCTCCTCAGCTCGACATCCGATTTCCTCAGCTCGACATGCGACTTCCTCCTCAGTTCGACATACGACTTCCTCAGATCTCGACACGCGACTTCCTCCTCAGCTCGACATCCGACTTCCTCAGCTCGACATCCGACACGAGATATGCATGTCAAAATATTTTGTGCGTGTGTGATTTAATTTTAATTGAGAGCTTTTTATTACTACTTACAAATTGTCTTAATAAAGATAAATAAATACCCAGAACCCAAAGACTTGAGAAACAATCATTCTTGATACGCGTCTTGGTATTCTTTTCCACTTTTTGCACGGTTGACTATTTGCAAAGCTCCCTTTTGTCAATCATCAAAATCATCCTGTCAAGGCATGTATTCACAAAAAGTGCATGTACTGCTTTTAAGACTAAGAAGGACAAGTATCCGTCAAGAACTAACCTGAAAGGACCCAAAAAGATATGGGTACCTAAAGATAAAAAATAGTCTATGTTGCAGACATGCTTAGCAACAAAGTCAACGCACCTATCTTGGTACTTAGACAGTGGATGCTCACGTCACATGACAGGAGAAAAGCATATGTTCCAAGAGCTAAGGCCAAGAGAAGAAGGATTTGTTGGTTTCGGAGGAAACCAGAAAGGTAAAATAGGTGGAATTGGTCGCATTGATAAAGGCTCTCTTCCCTCCATTGATAATGTACTTTATGTCGAAGGACTAAAGCATAATTTATTGAGCATAAGTCAATCATGTGACAATGGTTATGATGTCATTTTTACAGAAACTGGATGTTCAATAAAAAGCAAGAAAGATGGCTCTATTTTCTTTACAACTAAGAGGAAACAAAATATTTATAAAATTGATCTTTCTGAACTTGCAAAACAAGATGTCAAGTGTCTCATGTCTGTTGAAAATGAACAATGGATTTGGCATAAAAGATTGGGTAATGCCAGTTTGAGATTAATCTCAAAACTAAACAAGCACAGTCTTATTAGAGGCTTACCAAATCTTAAATTTCAATATGATGCTCTCTGTGAGGCATGTCAAAGAGGAAAACAAGTTAAAACTTCTTTTCATTCGAAAAATGTTGTTTCAACCTCTAGACCACTTGAGCTTTTACATCTTGATCTCTTTGGTCCAACTAGGACAACCTCTTTAATTGGAAAGAAATATGGGTTAGTCATTGTTGATGATTTTACTAGATGGACATGGGGTTAGATTCCTTGCCCACAGGGCCACAAGGATGAATCATTCAAAGTATTTACTATTTTCTGCAAATCAGTTCAAAATGAAAAGGGAATTTGTATTTCTTCAATTAGAAGTGATCATGGGGGAGAATTTGAAAATGAAAGCTTTCAAAAATTTTGTGAAGAAAATGACATCTCCCACAATTTCTCCTCTCCTAGAACACCACAACAAAATGGTGTTGTAGAAAGGAAAAATAGGTCCCTCCAAGAAATGGCCAGGACCATGATCAATGAAGCTGATATTGCAAAATATTTTTGGGCAGAAGCAGTAAACACAGCTTGCTATATTCAAAATAGAATTCTTATTAGACGTATTTTGAGAAAGACTCCATATGAACTGTGGAACGGTAGAAAATCAAACATATCTTATTTCATCCCTTTGGTTGTATATGTTATATTCTGAATACTAAGGATCAACTTGGTAAGTTTGATTACAAAGCTGACAAAAAGGTATCTTTTTGGGATACTCTGAAAGATCGAAAGCTTTTAGAATATATAATAAAGAAACTTTGATAGTGGAAGAATCCATTCATGCCAAATTTGATGACAAGAAGCCTGACACTGCCATGTCAAAGCTAGATGAATTATTTTTAGAATTAAATATTGGTGGTACAACAAACAGTGAACCTGCATCTTCAGCATCTGGTGGTGATCAGACACAGGATTCTACTCAAGCGGAAGCTGAAACCAGAAAGTGTTGGAGATACAAAGCCAATCATCCTAAGGATCAAATCACAGGAGAACCTGGAGATAGAGTAAGAACCAGATCCTCTTTCAAAGAGCATGCAAATATTGCACTTCTCTCTGAAATGGAACCTAAGACGATCGATCAAACATTGGAAGATGAAGGTTGGATTCTGGCTATGCAAAAAGAGTTGAATCAGTTCCAAAGAAATGATGTGTGGAAATTAGTCACTCGACCAGAAGATAAGTAAGCTATTGGTACTAAATGGGTATTTAGAAACAAGCTTGATGAAGATGGTAAGGTAGTGAGAAACAAAGCAAGATTAGTTGCTCAAGGTTACTCGCAAGAAGAAGGTATTGATTTTACAGAAACTTTTGCACTTGTTGCAAGGTTAGAAGCTATTCGCATCTTACTTTTATTTGCTTTACACCATGAGATAATTCTTTATCAAATGGATGTGAAAAGTGCTTTCTTAAATGGTTTTATAACTGAGGAAGTCTGTGTGAAACAACCTCCTGGTTTTGAAGACATTGAAATTCCAAAACATGTTTTTAAGCTTAAAAAGGCTCTTTATGGTCTTAATCAAGCTCCTCGAGCTTGGTATGATAGACTGAGTTCCTTTTTAATGGAAAACAGTTTTATCAGAGGTCAAGTAGACACTACTCTATTTAAAAAATCATCAAACAATCACTTTATACTTGTTTAAATTTATGTTGATGATATTATATTCGGAGCTACTAATGAAAGCCTTTGCAAAGAATTTTCTAAGCTAATGTAGGCTGAATTTGAAATGAGCATGATGGGAGAATTAAAGTTTTTCCTTGGAATTCAAATCAAGCAATGCAATGATGGTATCTATATACATCAAAGCAAATACACCAAGGAATTGCTAAAGAAATTCAAGATGGTGGATTGCAAGCCAATGATCACACCTATGCATCCTACATGTACTCCTAGTAAAGATGAAACTGGTAAGAAGGTAGATAAGAAAATATACAGAGGTATGATTGGATCTCTACTTTATCTTACTGCTTCAAGACCTGATATTATGTTCAGTGTCTGCCTGTGTGCTAGATTTCAATCTGATCATAGAGAATCACACTTGAGTGCTGTTAAAAGAATATTTAGATATTTACAAGGATCTACTAACCTTGGTTTGCTTTATAAGAAATCAAAAGATTACAAGTTAGTAGGTTTCTGTGATGCTGACTTTGCTGGAGACCGAATTGAAAGAAAGAGCACAAGTGGAGGCTGCCAATTCCTTGGAGCAAATCTTGTGTCTTGGTCAAGCAAAAGACAAAGCACTATTGCACTCTCAACAGCAGAAGCTGAATACATCTCAACAGCAAGTTGCAGCTCTCAACTTCTGTGGATGAAATATCAACTTGAAGACTACTTGATAAAAGAGAGTAACATTCCTATCTTTTGTGATAATACATCTGTAATTTGTCTTACTAAGAATCTGATATTGCATTATAGAGCAAAGCACATTGAGATTAAACATCACTTCATCAGAGACTATGTTAAGAAGGGTATTCTTGAAATAAAATTTGTAGACACTGATCATCAGTGGGCTGACATCTTTACAAAACCCCTTGCTGAGGATAGATTCAATTTTATAAGAAGAAACTTAAATTTTCATCTTATAGAAGAATGATTAATCTCAGCGTCTTATGATATGCATCATTCAGCATCTGGAATGACATAAGCATTCACACATGTACACATATAATATGTCATTCACATCATAGAACTCAGCGTCTGGTGAATTCGTTTGCGTGCGTCCAAGCACACACGTGTCACGCGTGTATGAGACTTAAGCGTCTTATCACACCTAATCTGAGTCATGATTATTTAGGTTTTCAATAAAATCTTTTTCTTGATTTTATCTTCATTTTGGCAACTGCATTTAATGAAAAAGGGAATCTTTATTTTATTTTCTTTTTGATTTATTTTTTATTCAGAGGAAATGTGAAGAGGTTTTTGAAAAAGTAACTGTACTATTTTATCAAAACTTTCCCACTACTCCACCTCTTTCGCTCCACACTCACTCTGTTTTTGTCTGCGAAAACTGCTTTCTCTCTCTCTCTCTCTGTGATTTCTCTGAAACCCTAAACCTCCATCACCTACTCTCCAACTGCAACCATGACTGATGTTAAGGTCGGAAAATACACTGCTATCTTCGACACCATAACAGAAGCAAAAGTCTTAACTGAGAACAGAATCGACTTGAAAAGTTTCAAGCTTTATGGGTTTGATTTAGATGAAGGTTTGACGAATCTGGGCTGGAAAAACTTCTTCCTTTGGGAACCTGTTGATGTTACGGTTAATGCTATCAAGGAAGTCTGGGGAAACGTTCACATGCTTCCGGGTGGAATACTTGAAAGTCATGTCAGAGGTTTCAAGTTGATGTTCACCTTAAACACCATCGCTGATACCATTAAGTGCCCCTGTGAAGGCATTAGTTACTATGCTGGTTGGGAAGATGCTTTCAGAGGAATGGAAAATGTCAACGAGGCTCTGTTTGAGAACCATCGCCAGTTGAAGGAAAATGATGTAACTCCTACTGCCAAGAATCTGAAAAGTCATTATAAAGTTCTACACAAAGTTATTGTCAATGCGCTTGTTGGTTCAAGGAAGGGTTCTGCTGACAAGAAAAACATTATCAAGGTTATTCCCTATGGAGTTCTTCTTACTACTATGATGGTCAAGGATGGAATTGCAAGAAGGCTCAGTGCCTTGATAAACAAAGAAGAAAGAGATAAGTATTTTGGAATTGGTGCTATTGTTCGTCCGGAGGTTTTTGGAGTTAATAGCCTGGTGAGAATGGAATTGATCAATGCTGATATGATCAAGAAGGTAAAAAAGGAACAAGAAAAAGGAATAGAAACTTCAGTTAGTGAAGTAGCTGAAACAAAACCCACCAGAAGCTCCATATCTAGTGTGAAGAGAACTGGTGAGTCTCCAGCAAGGGAGACAAGAAGCAAAAAGCAGAAGGTGCTTTCTGCACCAGAAGGTAAAACTGTACCAGAAGATGATGAGGACCGAGTCCCCATCAGAAGTATTATGGAGAAGAAGAGAAAGGCAGAAGCTGAAAAGCCTGTTTCAGCATCTGGCCCTAAGAAGCAAGCTCCTCCACCTCCTCCTGCTGCTGCTGCCCCACAAGGAAAAAGGAAGAGATTGGTTAGGCATTCTGAGAAGCTTAATCCAAAGGTACTAGACTTTACAATTGATGACTCAATTACTACCTTTGACTCTGATGACACTATTTCTGCACCACCACTCTCTGTTTCATCACCACAAACACACTCCACACAACCATCATTCACCAAAACATTAGCCAGGAAAACCAAAACACAAGCCCTTATCCTCACCACTCAACAACCTCCATCCACCGAACCACAAACCTCCCAATTAACCACAAAACCTAAAACACTTACATTTCCCTCACCACAAACCTCTACCTCATTAAACACATCACTTACTACATACATTTCATCACTCCACTCTCACCCTTTCAACCTACTCTTCAAAATCCATCCAAACTAAACCAAAACATACAAAGTCAAGGTGACTTCCCTTTTCCCACTTTCTCTCACTCTCAAACCTACCAACTACTATGGTGCCAAGAAATCTGTGTCATCTATAAACTAACCACGATTTGTAAAAGAAGAAGTGTATCATTCCATCTATGATCGCCCTTCTCTGTGGCACTTGAAGACATTCACCTCTGGGTTTGCAAGAATGGAGATTACCCCTCGATCAAGCCTCACTGTCTCTAAAGATGGTGAGAAAGTGGAAAGGTCATTTGGTGGAAGATTAAGACCTCTCTCAAACAGAGGAATTATTCCTTTCTCTGTTGATCTTCCTCATGTTCTGCCACAACATGAACCTCTTACTCTAGAGGAATGTGGCAGATGGATCACAGATGATGAGAAATCATTCATGGCTCACTACCTTGAAATGAAGAAGATGGAACTGGATTTCCTAAACAAAGATCCTGTTTCTGCGTCTGTGAAGATTGTGCCTGATAGGTAAAGATGGCTACCCTGGACTATCCCTGGTAAAAGGAAGGAACCAGCTCCTGGTAAACTTCTAACATCTATTGGTATCAAGGAGTATGAAGAAGCTCCTAGGAAATACGATGTTAAAGCATTCTCTGAGCTTCCGGTTAAGAAGCTATCTGAAGACCATGCTCGGCGTGTATATCTGAACCTCCTCAAAAAAGATGATTGGAGAACTGGCTCTTCTGGCTGCTGTAACGCAGAAAAGGCAACCATCCCTACTGTTGGCTCAATCAGCAGGGTAACAGACACAAACCTAGCTACTATTCATCTGGATGACATGTTTATGTGTTTTGTTATTAGGCCTATGAGTGTTATGAAAATAGAAGATCAATGGGCTGTTGTTTGCAAACACTTCGACATTGGATTCAGTTGGAGTAACATGCTTATGTCTTGGAAAGACAAAGCCATTCTACCTCTTCTCAGGCCTCTCAATATTGAAGAAGATGATAAGGATAATTTGTATAGATTGTACCTAGCTGAAAATGAAGGACTTATCTTCACTTTTTATCTAATGGGAATCTTTATAAAAAGCAATTTTGGAGAAGATGCTTTTACAAAATTTGATGCATATGTTGAAGATCTGCTTAAGCACAGGGAAATTATCTTTCTACGTATGCTTTACCCTGAAGAGATTGTGCAAAGATAGAAATTGTCTATGGAAATTGAGAAACAGAAGCTGGGAAATATCATCAAATGGAGCTTACCAAATGATGGTGTCTTTCAGAGGATCAAGGAAAGAAAGGATTTGAAACTGAGACTGTCACAGGCAGTGCTAGTAGAGCACCAGAAGATGGAATCTCAACGAGCTGCTATTATTGAACCTGTTCCAGAAGCTGAACCTTCTTCTGCTCCTGCTGCTGCAAATGATAATGTTGTCATCTTGCCTAGAGCTGAATTTGAAGCTATCATGGCTACAAATCAGAAGGTGTACTAGCTAGAAAGCACTGTGAATTTTCTCTTGGAATGCTTCAATCAACTTCTTCCTCCTCCTCCACCAAACCCTTAAAAACATTTTTTTTTAATTTTGTATTACTGTTAACTTGGTACAATTTTTTTGCTTAGTTCATATTTTGAATGATCTAACTTTTTGGTACAATTCAAATTTTTCTAGTATTATTACTTACTGTTTTGACTATGATGTTGATTACACTCTTTTTGTCTGATGACAAAAGGGGGAGTAAAAGAAAAGGTCTGATGAACACGTTGAAAGTCTGATGAACACGCTGAAGTATCACACATGTCATGCATAAATCATTTCATAATATATTCATTGTATGTGATTTGTTGTTCTGATACTCATTGATATTCATTGTCTTATGCTCTGATAATCTTTAATCATTTGCTTGCACAATTTTATAATAATTGGTACAATGAATTTCAGCATCTGATCCTCGAAAATTGTTTGAGTATATTCACTATTGGTACAATGATCTCAACATCCGTTCTCATCGTTTAACTGAATATATGCTTTGATACTTGTATGTCTTTTGCGATTACAATGCTCTAATTGTTATAAATTGCTCTGATACCTGAATTATTTAATTTTATCTGAGTTGTTTAACTCAGGGGGAGACCCTTGAAAATATTTTTTTTACAATTAAATTGTTCATCAACCTTGGATATTTGTCATCATCAAAAAGGGGGAGATTGTTGGAACCTAAACGATTGAGAAGTTTGGACCCTCATTAATTTTGATGATAACAAAGTACTTGCAAGTGAACAAATTATCTTCTAATAAGTCTTGAAGTGTGCAGGTATTAAAATTGTTTATGCTTTATAAGTCACTCAAGCAAGAAGGAGAAATTCACAAGAAATTGAATACATTCCATGTGTGTCAGCATCTGGTTCACTCTAGCGTCTTGTGTATAGCGAGCGTCCGGTAGTATTATTCTTTGACACGTGGATTACTCAATTGCCGCGAGCGCCTGTCCTTGTTCTGAGCGAGCATCTGGTCTTTTAATGAATCACGTGATGGTCACGTTTGTGCTCTTCTACCTCAGCTGTTTTGGAACGAAATTCGAATTTGATTTTGTGCGCTCATTTTGATGTACGAGGTATCGAAGGTGACACCTTTGATATAAGACAAAATTCGTACAAGGCAATTATGAAAAGCAGATAGTACAAAAACGATAATGTGTACTATTCTGATATTCTCTGGAAAGGAAGAAAAGGACATCATTTTAAAATACCTCACTCAATGATATAGAGCTGAAATTTACTGCAATGGTAATACACCTTAGAGACTCCAATAAATACCCCAAGGTATTCATTGGAGAAGGTTGCCAAAAACTGCTAGAAACTATATTCTGAAAGAGCTATTACTCAAGTGAGCAATCAAGTTTCGTGCCAAGTTTCTGGACACCAAGAACTAAACCTCATCATCTGATATTCTTTCTTTTAGAAAGTTATTTCATTGTATTCAAAAGAATATTACTTTGTAAATGTTGTTCTGCCTAGTTAAGGCTTTGTTCCTCAAAGGCCCGAATGTACTGAGTCATTTTGAGAAGTTAAGAGTATTGTCAAGTTTGCGACAATAGAATACTCTTAAGAAAATTTGTAATTAGTTGATTATAGTGGAAAATCCTTCAGGAACAAAGGGACTAGACGTAGCTACCAGGTTGGTGCTGAACTAGAATAAATCTCTGTGTCTCTTGCTTCACTGCTTTACATTTACTTTTATCCTGCGCATAAAAACAAGTTTTCATAAACTTTATTTCCAGCGTCTGGTCATACTCCTGCATCCGATTTCAAATAGATTCAAAATCCATTGTTCTAAAGTGTTTTTAACTTAAAGTTTGCGAAACGTTTTCAACACAATTCAACCCCCCTTCTTGTGTTCACGTTCAGCTAACAGCTTAGTGTCCAAGTTGGGGTTGGAATCTAAAAGGATTGATTGTTGTGTGAGATGGTGTATGTTATATTACGACAAGGAATTCGGTAAAAATGATGGCGTGCTGGTTGAATGCAAATTTTGTGGTGAGCCAAGGTATATTTCACACACTGATAATGGGAAAGGTAAACAAAAACCAGTTCCAGTGAAGGCAATGTTTTATTTTCCAGTTATTCCAAGGCTGCAGAGAATGTTTACATCAATACAGACTGCAGACAAAATAACGTGGCACTATGAGAATAGAAGCACTTCAGGTATGTTGCGCCACTCATCTGATGGTGAAGCTTGGAAGCACTTTGATCGTGTGCATCCCAAATTTGCAGCAGATCCACGATATGTACGACTTGGCTTATGCTCTGATGGTTTTACCCCGTATGTTCAATCAACGGCGAAACCTTACTCTTGTTGGCGAGTTATTGTTATCCCATACAATCTTCCTCCCAAAATGTGGATGTCTAAGCCTTATATGTTCTTGACTTGTATTATATCGGGTCCAGATAATCCAAAAGATGGTATTGACTTCTACTTACAGCCTCTCTTTGACGATCTCAAAAGGTTGTGGAATGACGTTTTGACTTATGATATTGCACGAAAGAAGAATTTTACAATGAGGGCAGCTCTGATGTGGACCATTAATGACTTCCCTGCATATGGCATGTTGTCTGGTTGGGGTACTCATGGTAAAATGGCATGTCCCCATTGCATGGAGCATACAAAGGCCTTTACCTTGAAATTCGGGGGGGAAGAGTTCTTGGTTTGACTCACATAGCATGTTTTTACCAGGTGATCATCCATTTAGACGGAATAAAAATGTCTTCAAGAAGTGGGAAGTTGAATTAGATGGCCTGCCCCCAAAGTTGACATCCGAATAGATTTGGAGCAGAGTTATGGATTTGCCAAAAATCACAGATTATGGTGAATTGGATCGATTTGAAGGATATGGACAATGGAATAATTGGACTAAAAGAAGTATTTTTTGGGATCTGCCATATTGGAAAGATAATTTATTGAGACACAACCTTGATGTTATGCACATTGAGAAGAACTTTTCTGACAATATTTTTCTCTCAGTGATGAACGTTAGAGGAAAAATGAAAGACAATGATAAGGTCAGACTGGACTTACCACTTTGCATTGACACCTCATTTGCCTCCCATTTACATGATCCCCAACCCGGGGTTCCAGCAGACACTTGGCGCTTCTTCTTCCCATTTTGTGCCTAAGACGGTGCCCGATACTCATCAGTCTGATCATGAGTATAGTACGGGCTACACACCTGATCAGACCAGGGTTGAGCAGGACGAGGATGAGCAGCAGGAGGTTGACTAGGAGGTCGTTGAGGATCTTGAGATGCTGCATGATGGCTGAGTTGTTATCAGGCCGGCTGGTAAAGGGTAAGTATTTACAATTTCTTTTTCGAGTTATTAATAATTTACATGTGTGTATATATATATATATATATATATATATATATATATATATATATATATATATATATATTTTTTTTTAATTTGTTTGACATCTTTTTATTGTTCAGGTTCCTTCCCTCAAAGCCTGCTGCGAAGGCTATCACAGCAGTAATTGAGGATAATTACCACACGTTTTAGCCCACCTGGGGAAAGTTGAAAGACGAGGAGCGGAGACATATATTCAAATCTTTCGGAGTAAGTTGTAATTTTTATTTTGTTGCATATTATTTTTTTATTTCATAAATTTCAATTATGTTTAATAATGTATTATATTGATACAGGAGAGGGTTGTTTGGGAGGAAGCGAATGAGGGGCGGATCGAGAAGAACTTCCATATGAAGGCTTCCCACCACCTCTCTGATATGCTTAGAGATGCCCGCCTCGGGGGACAGCCCCACTGGATAGGGGATCAGCTCTAACAACAGCTGGTAGCGCACTGGAACTCCCCTAGGTTCAAGGCGACCAGTGAGAAGGCTAAGAAGAATAGAGCCTCTGAGAAGGGTGGGAGCTTGCATACCAGAGATTCCGTCAGTCAGGCGCAGCACGCAACTCGACTTGTACGTGTTATATAATAATAATAATAATTATTATTATTGTTATTTTATATTTATTATTTATTTAAGGTTTCTTATTAAATAATTACAGTTGAGGAGGTTGGGTAGAGAGGTATAGTTGCACGAGCTCCATCGTGCAACTCATATTAGGAGGAGTACAAGTGATTTTGTTGATGATCGGTTGAGGCAGGCCCATGTAATTGTAAAATATAATGAATAGTTTTTTAATATGTTTATATTGTTTTCTTACAAAAAAAATTGACTTATTTGTTTATGTTTGACAAGAGGAGTTTGAGGCGAGGATGTCTCAGATTAGATCTCAGACATCATCATGTTCCCCGTCTCAGAGCCCTGAGGATCCATCTGCACCACTCAGGGTTTGGGCAAATGTTGTTGGCGGCAAGAAGAAGGATTGCCTATACGGTGCTTTAGACTTTGCCAGTAACTACAAGAAAGGGACCAGCCGCCTCCGCATCGGGGAGTCATCGAGTAGTGGTGGTGCCAGTCGTCGCTCTGCTGCGGATGAGCAGAGTTAGCCGAGGTGAAGCAGAAACTGGCTGAGCAGCAGGAGGAGACCCGTCGAACGAACGCCATTTTTTCTCAGGTGCTGCAACGGCAGGAAGAGATGTACCGGATGCTAGCTCGCCAACAGCCTCCATCGCCTCCGCCTCCTGGTACTGATCATGTCGATGACGCAAATGGTGTAGAGCATCTCGACCATGATCAGGACTACCAGGATTATTAGTGATGTTTGTACTGATATTTTTATATTTTCAGATATTTTTTTAATTACTGATGTTTGTTCGAATTATTTATTTATTTATTACATTCCTTTTTTTTAATTTCTTTTTTGGTTTACGTTATCACAATTTTTAATATGGAAATAAATTAATAATTAAAAGTAATCAATTTAATTAAATTAAATTACTAGTAATAGTTAATTAAATTAATTAATTTAAAAATTCAAGAAATAAATAATTAAATAATTAATTAATTTAATAGTTAATAAATTAATTAATTAATTTAATAAGTTAAATTAATAGTTAATAAAATCAATTACAGAAATTAATTAATTTAAAAATTAAATAAATTAATTAATTAATTAAATTAAATATAAAAATTATTTAATTAAATTGTGTGGAAAAAAATTCAGCGTTACCGGCAGGTTTGGCCATCGGAAAAACAAGTGTGGCATTGCCGACGGTCGTGGCTGTCGGAAAATTACCAAAGGGTTTGCGCATCGAAAATTACCGTCGGATTTTGACCGACGGATTCGCCCGTCGGTAGTAGCGACAGTAAAAAAAAAAGCCCATCGGTAAACATTTGCGACGCCCGTTATACCGACAGGCTTGTGGCCGTCGAAAATTTCGCGTTATCGACGGCTTTTTGGCTTTACCGACGACTTTTAGCCGTCGGTAATCTCGAGTTTTCTTGTAGCGTTCTATCTATATATAAAATTCTCATGTTATTACTTATTTTCATTACTACATGTAATTCTCTATTAATTATACTAAGTCTAAATGTATTTCTCATTTTTCAACTCCGCAGACTAGTTACCTGCTCTGATACCAAATAAATCCAGGGCATAAGGCATACATAAGACATGCATATTTCAAATAAATCCCAAAATAAATATTTAAAAATCCTAAAATTCTAAAATTTCTAATTAAATCAATGGTACGATAAATCCTATAATTTCTAGTCATCATCTATAAACTAATCTTCTATGTCAAAATCTTCTAATTGCCCATCTAAATATATTTCTGGATAATTATCAGGTAACATAAATTCTTCCCACCATAAAGCATCAATAATCTCATTATTATATACTATAGATTGTGCACATAATTTTCCATAATTTATACATATTATCCTTTTTATTTCTCATGGCAAATCCAACTTCCATATACATCTTATTTTCTCATAAAAATCCCTTTCTTCATACTTGAATATATAATAGTAGATCTTTCATTTCTTTTTATTTGTATTTCCATAATTCTATTATTCATAGAAAATATAGTTGTACTCATATCTTATTTTTTAGATACAGTTCTAAATCTTTCACTTGATTTGCTAATTTATTTATTTCATTTTCTTCAATCCTAACTCTTTCTGGTTCTGAAAGCATAATTAGTCTTTCTATTTGTGTACTATATCCTTCTATCATATTTCTAAATTCTCTATTTTCTGCCGAATTAATATCATTATATTTCAATTGTAATTTCTCTGGTCGATCCTCTAAGTTATTTTTCTTAGGCATATATATTTTTCCTATATCCATAAATAATTCAGGTAAATTTATTCTATCATTATTTCTAAATTCTATACTATGGTGAGAATTGCTAAGTGCAAAACTAACACAATAAGTAATTAAAAATACTTTTCCCCTGGTCTCATTAAATCCTTTCTTGCAAATTTGTATGTAAGAGTCAAAGTTTTTTCTAACCTTTTAGTATTTAGTAGAACTCCAATATTTGGAAAAACCTCAAATTTTACCTTTGTGTATGCTAAATTTGCATCCATAATTTCTAAAATAGAATCATATTTATCTACAATTCTATTGTTCATCAAAATAATTTTAATTGGTGAATTTGTTCTATCAGCATAAGTTGCTTTTAATAAAATTTGTACTGCTCCTATATGAACATATCATATTTTCTTTCTATGCTCCTTATTTTTAATTATTCTCATAACATTATTTATGTCTCTTGCAATAATTAATTGTAAACTCGTTTTTCCTTCAGTATCCTCAATGTTAATAGTTGTTTCCGGAGCTGATTTTCCAAAATAAAGATTATTTTCTCTCTTATTAAAAACATTTATTGCTGATTTTAATTTCTTCTTTTTTGTAGATCCTTTAATATTATATCCTTAAGGAAGCTCTATATTTTCTTTTTGTATTTCTTTAAATTTATCTTTATTTAAAACTATAGTAGACGAATAATTTTCTGCTTCTTCATGGATTTCTAGATGTTCTATATCTTTATATTTGGTTACTTCTAAATCCTTTGATGTAGAGGCTATATTTATGTGGAAACGATATAATTTTCCAAGATAGATACTAAATAATATATTTAAATCTAAACTCAAACATATATCTTCATAATTAGAGATGTGATTTTGAGTATACCTAAGTAGGAATCATGTTTTTAAAAGTACCCACTTTGCTTCTGCTTGATAATTGATGATATATTGGATGATATATAATGAGTAAATTGAAAAGAAAAAGAATGCTTATGGGATATGTAGAGAAAACTGAGTATTTTTTATTAATATTTCACAAGGATAGATACATAGGGGTTACCACTCTCAAGGTAACGACTCAATTCCACAAGAAAAAGAGCACGAGCTTCCTAATCGGAGAAGGAAGACAAGACTCTATAAAAGAGACTTTCATAAGTTTTTTTCCTCTCCCCGAGCCTTAGCATAAGAGGTCTTATTTATAATTACAAAAAACTACTCCATACTACTACACAAGACATGACACTTTCTACACATCTATACGTGGCATCCTTTATTTCTTCTGCCACTAACTTAATTCACCTAGCAATTAATGCTATTCTAGCTTTTTCTTTTTTGTCTTTATGCTAACATATTTATCTTTTACAACAACGTAGCATTCACAACTAACATGCTACTGACATCTACGAAGCAGATTTATCATAACACGTAACCACTATTCACATGTGACACGTAAACTATTTACATGATATTTTGGGCTTTTTTTGCCCTTACATAATTTTTCTATGACCTCATGGCTCACATCATTCCTCTATTATTGCTTCACACGATTCTTCTGAGAAAGTCTTATCAGCTAATCCCGAAGATTCTTCCTTATCTTCATTCTTGTTTACATCCGGTCTTGGCTTTTCTTTTTCCTCGAAACATAATCACATGCATGATCTTGATATATTTTGATAATTTTGCACAACTTTTTCTTGACAGCTGGCGAGTAGTTGATATGTGGTCCCATTAGAGACAAGAAAGGGGCTTCAAAATTTATCACCCCATCTAACTCTTCCTTTTTAATTGGGCGCTTAATCTCCGATGTAATTATCGCGTTTGGTCCTTTATAATTAACCTTCATGGGCATATCTCCTCGAATTTTCTGAGGTTGCTCCAATATATAGGACAGCCGACATGCAATAATTGTTGTATATTCTTCTTCATTGTAAGGTACTTCTGGAGGCTTATCCATATATAGGAATATACCGTTGCTAATTCCAATGCTGATGAAGTGCTTTGCAGTCTGCATTGATTCAAATTCTGGATAGCTTGAATACATCTTCATGAATATTGGCCGATCCCTGGCAACTGTTTGCTCATAGAACTTCACTGCTTCTTTTATCCCTGTAGGAAAAAATTATAATTCTTGAAGATCATTTGAAAAATAGATGCATTCAATTAATCCAATCTATCTGCCACTGATAAGTCTTTGTTGTTTGTGGCTTTCCTTAATGTTTAAATTCTTGAAACCTGCAACATAAGTAGAGTCAGTTCTTACCAGGAATTCATGGTGCATTAAGTATATCTGATGCTTTCTTAGCATTCTTATTAATGCTAAGGTTTCTTTCTCATGAATTGGATAATTTAGCTCATGATCATGAAATGAGCCTGACATATATTTACAGAGTAACTCTGTTTTTGGCTTATTTATTGATTTGGCTTTCATACAACCTCCCAAAGTTATATCGGACGCATCGATCTAGATAATTATATAATCATTTTCACGAGGTGGTATAATTTGGGAAGATTTTTGCACAACTACTTTAGTCTTTCAACTATCGCAGTGTCCTCCTCTGTCCATTTCCACTCCGCGTCTTTCTTGAGTTTAAGCTACAAAAGTCTTCTTTCTTCTGCAAGATCTTTAATAAATCCTTCATTTGAAATATATGTTAGTAATCCAAGAAACCTTTGTAATTTCTTAACATTTTTGACTTCAGAAGGCAAATGTAATTTTGTTAAAACATGTTTTTGCATAACAATATTACCTCCATCTATTTTTAGACCAAGATAATCTATTCTTTTTTGACCAAGAACAATTTTCTTTCTACTTAAGATAACTCCTTGTTCTAAACATCTTTCTAAAACTTTCTTAACATATTTAAAATGATCTAATAAATCATCCTTATCAATAAATATAAGAATGTCATCAATATAAATAACACAAAAGTCTTTAAAATCTCTTAATACATTATCCATTCTATGCTGGAAAATACCTGGTGCTTGCTTCAAACCCATTGGTAATACATTCCATTCATATTGTCCATAGGGACAACTAAATGCTGTTAAAGGTTTACTTTCCTCATGAGAGAAATACTTGCATAGACTCGGACTAACACGTCATCCTCAGACGCAACGAATAAATTCGTGACACGTCATCAAAACTTAAAGCAAAAATTGTAAAATAATAAAACTGGAAGGTCGTCAATTTCTTTCTCCTTCTTCAACCGTCTTCGAGAGTGCTCCACTGCCGTTTAATCCTTCAACCGTCTTTCTTCTTCAACCTTCTTCAAGTTGCAACCTTTTGTTTCGTAGTTTTGACATTTTTGCAGTTGTATCAAAAAAATTAAAAAATAAAAGCCAAACCAT
This sequence comes from Calophaca sinica, assembly GCA_037113605.1. Lineage (NCBI taxonomy): Eukaryota > Viridiplantae > Streptophyta > Magnoliopsida > Fabales > Fabaceae > Calophaca > Calophaca sinica. Next base: position 93,925,573 of record CM073736.1, read on the forward strand.
TCGGAGAAAAAACAATGATAACACCCGTTTAATCCTTTATCAACACCTCATCCCAATGAATCTCAGTCGTAATGCTATTAGCATTCTCATCTTATGCATCATCACCAAAATGATGAAAATAAAAAATGTCACATAAAAATTCAGAGGCGGAAACATGTAAAAAAAAAAAAGGAAGAAAATAGAATAAAAAAAAGATGGAGGAATCCACCCCTTCCGGCCCATCCCCGGCACCGCCACCAGCGCTTTGCGGTGGTCACCCCCCTCCGTCCTCACGACGGCGCCACCCAGCCCATAGGCGGCTCTGGAGCGGTTCCCCCTCCCTCTCCTCTCGCCCCACCTTGTGTTTCAACTCTCCCTTTATCCCAAACTCCCTTTCCCCTTCTCTCAACTCTCTCTCTTTTTCCCCGAGGTTGACCGAGCCAATACTCAAGCACCACCACAGCGTCGATTCATGTTCCTCTCTATGACAAATCGATTTTGTTTTCTTGCTAACTTGTTAAATTAACAGTGAAGTAGTTTAAGAAAAAAAATCTGATTTGCAGCGACCCATAACTTTTAATTGACGAAAAAAGAGGAAAAGAGGACTTTCTGTTTTCATTTTTCTGATTTTATATTTTTTTTCCTTTAAATTTAAATGATGTGTCAAATTTTTATTCGCTGCGTCTAAGGATGACGTGTTAGTCCGAGTCTATCCAAGTATTTCTCTCCTCATGAAGTCTTAATTGATAGAAACCTGATTTACAATCAAGACTACTAAATAATTTCTTTCCACGAACTAATTCAATTATATGATCCTTTCTAGGGATGAAATATGCATCTCCTTCTAAAGCTTTATTCATAGCTTTATAATTTATCATCATTCTTCTCTTTCCTCTTTTCTACTCATTATGATTATCTACATAAAAGGCTGGTGCAGAATGCTTACTTTTTTATGGTCAAATTAACCCCAAATCCAACCATTTCTTTATATCTTCTTCAAATTCATCTCTATCCTGTTTAGTGTAAAACATAGGTTTACACTCAATTTCCTTGCTAGGATCTTTTAACCTAAGAGAAATTAACTCCTGATTTTTGTTATTAATTTTGGGATCAAGTGGATTTTCACTACATACTTTATCTAAAAGCTCTTCTATTTCCCGAGGAATTGGAATTTTTTTTTTGGCCTAATACATATATTTTATCCTAAAAAAGTCCTACAATTTTTGTTATTTTATTATATATATCACCACGTTTTTACGCGTGAAACTCTGATGTATATTTTGTAGCTCTATTTTCGGATTCATGAATTATAGGAGTTAATATAAGATTTCTCTTTTGTGTTCCTGCTATATAGGGTATCTTTAATTGAATAAACCTCTTATATTGCCAAAAAGGTACATATAACCGTAAAAAAGTATTTCCTAAGATTAAATCTAATCCTGATTCCTGTTGATATATGGTAGGTATAATAAATATATAATTTTTTATATATGCTATGGCTTTTCTAATGACTTTGCTAATCACTTTAGTGGATCCATCAGCAATCTGAACTTTTAAAGGGTTATCTTAATCAATCCATTTGTTTTTTTGGAAATAAATACTTTGTTGCTAAACAAATACTTGCTCCACTATCTATATATGCTTCCATAGCATATCTAACCGTATTTGTTTCTATATCTATTCTAATGTATGTACTATTCAGGTTCACTTTCTGAAGTTGCTCCATCATCACTCGATTCCGTGCTATACTCATATATTTCTTCATCTGAACTAAATTCTTCTTCTGCCGGTTCATAATTATTTCTAAAAGCTAAATTAATCAACTTAACATTTTCATCCTTCTTACCTTTCTTAGGACACTCATTTGCATAATGTCCTTCTTTTTTGCACAACCAACATGTGCACTTCTTTTTTCCTTTGGGACAATATTTCTTAGGGATCTTATTTGGATTTCTCTTCTTAAAATATCTTTTCTTCTTATATGTTTCCTTTCTAGGATAAGATCTCCTAAATTTATATTTCTTTCCTTTCTTGAAATATATATTTTTTTCTATATGGTTTTCTAGAATCACTACATCCCCATTGATTTGGAAGGTCTATATTCGGGTTCTTACAACAAATTCCTTTGTTATTTTTATGGACATTCTAATTCGCTTTCATTGACATTCCTTAGCTAGCAATTCATAAACAGTTGATATAATTCCTCCTAAGGTGTCTGCAACTTCAATTCTTCTCTGTTGCCATAATTCCTTAACCTTTTCATTTATTGGGAATGGTAATTTATTAATAAATATACCCTTATATATTTCCTTAGATTGATTATCTAACTAATAAGAGTATTTCTGAAATTCACAAGCAAATTCTTCAAAGTAACACATACCACATATATTCATATTATCTAGATGGAGTAATGCTTTCTCATGTCTCGTTCTATCTAACTCCGCTTGTCTAAATTTATTATCAAAACTAACAAATTCTCTATAGATAAGTTTAGTAATTCTTTGTATTATATCAGTATTTTTTGTGACACCACTTATTATATGCTGCCATTGAGATGCTCTAATACTATTTAGCATTTTTTGAACATTTTCTGATGTCTTATATAAGACTAAATTTAATACTGCATCAAAATATATGGTTTTTAAATACTCATCTGTTTGGAGAATTAGGCTTAGTTCATTTGTCTATTCATTTGTCAATTCTTCTTTATTTGTAACACAATCTAGATTTAAAATGTTTCTATGTCTAAGTGTTTCTACTTTTGGTTTATAATCTGATGGGTATTTTTCCCATTTTCCTTTCTTTCTATAATATCCTTGTCTACCCATATGTGGTTCATCATAAGATCTCCAATAATTTGGATCATTCCAAAAGGTACCCCAAGTCCTTTTTCTTTGGTAATTTGGTTGATTTCTACTAGCTCCTTGGCTACTAGTTTCTTCGTTTTTCATATCTACTCTTATATGTTCCTCGTCCTCATCTTCATATCCTAAGATGACTTCTTCTAAATCATTTTCCTGATTATTATTTATTTTATATATTTTTGTATTGCAAATGTCGTCCTTTAAAATTTTTAATTCATTCATAAGTCTACTTATTTCTTCTATTTATGTTGCATTTTTTACATCCTCTTGATATTCTCTAACTAATTTTTCCATAATCCTGGTGGATAGACTAAAGTTGTACTTTCTTCATTCTTTACAAATTTTCTATCACTAAGAAATTCTCTTAAATCTTATATAGTTATATGCCTACTATTTTCTTTTTTTCCTAAGAGATTTTCTAATTGCTGAAAAACTTCTTTAATTCTATTAATATCCTTATTGTCATCAATATTTATATTATCTAATGTGTCCTCTATATTATTTATTACATTCCTACCATTTTGTAATTTATTTAAAGTATAATTTGTAATTTTATTGATTTTTTCTAATAATAGGAATATATTTTTATTAATTTCTTCTAGTGTTTTACTTAATGTCATTTATTTTTTTCTACGTTCCCGTCGCTATTTTATGTTTTTCTAGTAGTGTCATCACTATCGACCTCTTTCAACTCTTCCACTTCTCCCTCAACCTCCTTCATTGAATGCGGATCAGGTGGCTTAGGGGGCTTGGGATCATCTTCCAGGAGAATAATGTGGTTTGGTCCAATCACTTCAATATTCATAGCTGTGACAATGTCATGCTTGTGAACATACTGTTAGTGTTGCTTCGATGTTATAATCTGGTTGGGTTGAGCTTCCCTATGGTCTTCCTTGTTAGGTTCCACAATCCCTCCTTGATGATGGGCTGATTATGAGGTTGTACCACGTGATTATGGCCTCACCACGTTATCAGTAGGGACAATATTTTTCCCATTATGAATGGCAATAACTTTCGGACTACTATCACTTCTTTGCCATTTCTTTTTTGACCAGGTTCTCTCTCCAGCTCTTGAATGCTCTCCCAGATGAAATTTGGATCCCGCGAACAAAGGAGCTACATGAGTTATGTGAGGGCATTAACTACGCCCTGATTATCATTGTCAGTTAGGATCCCAAATTGATTACTCCTCATATCAATTTTCTTCTTCCCCTTTTTACCCGCACTAGTTACTTGATTTGCGGCCTGAGATTTGGTGAATTGTCTAACAGATTTCCTCCCTTTTTCCACAACTAACCAATCATGATGAAGATCCCCCCAAATATCGCTAGCATTAACTCCAGCGGGACCCGTTTGCCTAGGGTTAGGGTTTGCATAGGCATTGACCACACTCGCCCAACAATTGGCTGATCAAGATTAATCTCCACACAAAAACTCTAGCAAACTTGCCTCTAGAAGCATCAATGGTTCTTATGCCAACTTTAACCGGCTTGCCCACCGCCGTGGCTAAAGCCATGAGAACACTTTCATCATAATATTCAAAACCTAAACATGGAAATTGTATCCACACCATTGTAGTATTAATCTTCACCTCAAATGAAATAAAATCATGCTCCCATGGCCTCACAACAACATAATGATCAAAGATCATCCAAGGCCCCCCACTAATCATTGTTTCTCTATCTGCCTCTAGATCAAACTTCACCATAAAAAAGCCGTTTCCAATATCCACTATATCCATTCCCCCCGTGGGCTGCCAGGCAACCTTTAGCCTATCTTGCATCGTGAAATAGCCAATAGATATCCACAACAACGTCACAATGACAACATCTTTCCATGGCTTGCACTATTCCTCCAATAGGCTATTATCAATGTAACACCTTGGCTTTAATCTATCACCATTATCATATTCAATCTTGAATAGATTTTTGGCCAATAGATCAACCCTTTCCCGTCGTGGCAATGCCGTCTGCGATCCCATTAATTTATCCCGAAACGAGATCTCCTCACCCCTTCCCATCAGGTGGTTTGGAAAGTGGATGTTCTCCATGGTTGCTATTCTCGCACTCCTTGCTCTCGCACTTCATCCCTTGTGATTTTACTTAGATGTTTGTTTCAGGTAAATCTTCCACGCGTAAGTAATTTATGCAAGGAACCTCAAAGAGTTTCGGAAATTTAATTTAATATTAGAAATTAAAAAATTGATTCGGTTTGACCAGTAAAGCAAAAATTAATTTTAAAAAGAATCTTACAAAGTAAGAAATTGATATAGACAATTTTATAGATTTATATTTATATGTAAAATTTATTGATGTAGTGGCAGATTCAAAAAGTTTGTTTAGTAGTTTTTACTTTTTATCATTCTTCTCATCTCAGTGACTGAAATCAAATTTGAATCAAGGTAAATTTGTGTACCTTTAATCCCTCAATTCAATCCTTTATTTTTATCAATTCTAAAACTCATTAAATAATCCTTTCTCTACCATTCATCATTCTTCATGCAAAGGAACTTGAATAACAACAAAATCAACCATTTCCTCCTTTTTTGTGTGCTGTGATTTTGATTCCAGGTACAGAGGAGTGATCAATAACATATGGGATTCTGAAGAAGATGAAAGATGGTGGGACCCTTCTTTATGCTTTTTATGTTTATGTGCTCGTGTGATGATTCCTTGTATGGGTAAGGATATGTTTGTGTTGTTTTAAATTCTAGTATGACAAATTCATTGTAGGAGCGACGAATCGTAATGATGAACATGTTGATTTGTGATCGATTGAACACATGTGAATATGCCTTAATGATATGTGAGATTCTTGTTGTGATTCACATGATTTGATTGAAATTCAGTGTTAACAACCTTGGGTCAGGGTTAGTATTGTTTTAGGACCGTGATTGGATCTTCAGAAGTGATTAAGAGATGTTTTGGGACATTAGAACAACGCTTTTGTAATGAAATTTTGAAGAATTATTGATCGTGTTAATCGCTTAGGTACCTTGTTTAATCGCTTAATTAAACTTTGTAGAAATCCCAGGAACTGATTTTAACATTGTTTAATCGCTTAAGGGGTAAAGTTAAGGCTTAAAATGATCAAAATTGCCTAATTTAATCACTTAAGATAGGTATTTAATTGCTTAAAGGGTTATGGATTTGAGATTTGCCTAAGTATGATTCTTTAATCACTTAAGTGATACTCCCTCCGTTCCTTATTATAAAGAACAAAAACCTAATTCACATATACCAAAGAAATGTATTGAAAATAATTTTTTTCTAATTAATACTCTTAAAGATTTAATTTTTTTCCAAGAATACCCCTTTTGTGAATCAACTCACTTGCATAGGAAATAGATTATCTCATTAATATAAGTTTTACTATAAATAAGGGTATAAATGAAAATTAGACATTTAATGCATTTGAAAATTGATGTAGTTTCTTATCATTAGAACCAAGAAAAATGATCACTTTGTTTCTTATAAAACGCACTGGAGGGAGTAGTTTTTAATTGCCTAAATGGTTGTTGGTTTAGAGAAATGCTACCATTGTCATAACATGGGAGGATTTTTTGGTCTTTATAACAGTTGGGCAGTTAATATTTGATTGAACCCGGAGAACTTTGACAGATCTGTGTTTGGCTTTTCCAATGCATGCTTAAGTAATTGATGCAAGGACACTTTAATGAGTTTGGAATATTCTAAAATTAAAAAAAGATTTGATTTGACTAATAAAGCAAAAAATATTTGTAATTATTAGTCACATTGATTTGAATGGAGAATCTTTTTAGGAGTATCAAATTCATGGTGTGTTTTTTGTTTGCAAAATGATGTTTGTATCAAGAAATATTCTTAGATGGATACAAATCAACCACCTTGTCTCTAGGCACAACGATTCACAAATTCACAACTAATTAAACTAAAAAAATGAACAAGTAAAAAAATACACACTCGTGATTTTGAAAGGGGTCATTCTTTCTCCTTTTCTCTCAATGTCTTCGTCCTCTTTGGAATATATGACCCAAATTTATAGCAACGAGATTGTAAGGTTACATGGGATTCCTTCGAGCATTGTTTTAGGGTTAGGTTAGTACGATCAAGTGTTGGCTGACTGCATGCTTACGTGGGTGAAGTAAATGCTCATGCGTGTAGTGCAGTACACGTGTAGGTGACTCTGGACACGTGTTAGTTGCATACAGGGGTCAATGAAATCGACTCAGTGTGCCTTTCTAAGGAAGGAAAGAACGCTTAAATGTTGGCTTGTAGGATGCTTAAACGTTGGCGGATGGCTTAAGCATCGATGCTAAAACTAAAAAAGCTAAAATTTCTCTTCTTCATCACTTCCCATCAAAACACTTCGTCTTCTCCATCCATTTCATGTAAAAATAACACAAGAAACATTTTAGAGAGAAAAAGCTGGGTTTTGGGAGTTTTAGCCATCAAAACCCTAATTTGACCTGATCATTTGCTTCCGTTCTTCATCTACCTTGATTTCACGAATCATTTTTTGTTTAGGTCCAAGGTAAACTGAGATTCCTCACAATCTCATTTTGCCATTATCAACTTTGACGTCGAGTTCATCCTTATTCATGGTTTTGATATTGTTTTTAGACCGTTCTAGGTGTTTTAATGCATTTTCAAGGTTGAATTTGAGTTTATGGTTGAGTTTGGGTTGAGGAGCTTGGAAAATGTGCAAACGGGGTTGTGTTTATTAATAAGATATCAACAGTTTAGGTTATGACTGTATGTTATATCTTATGGAATAAGCTAATGGTTACTTTGGTAGGAATCAGATGGCTCGTGTTATAAGCAGAGGTCATGGAAGGGAAACTAGAAGTAATAGGGAATCTAGGGCTTACAATGAATATAAAGCTTTGAGATCCATGCGGCAATCATATCAAAACACGATTCTAATGCAGCAGCTGCAAGAGCAACATCAGGCACAATAAGTTCCTGTAGCAGCTGAAGGGGGATTGTTTGAGCTTATGAAAAATCAACCACCATTGTTTAGAGGAGAGTATTATTCCAAGGAAAATGAGTTAGAAGTGATGAAACTGAGCGAAGATAAGAGAGTGACTTAAGCAACTTTTATGCTAGTAGGTAATGCTTTGGTGGAAAGGTGTAAGGAGGGTAGTTATTTAGGGAAAGGATCTTAGAGAAGTACTTTTATGAGGGTGTGAGACACGAAAATGGAAAGAATTTGAGTCCTAGGGAAGGAAATATGATAGTAGGGGATTATATGTGTAACACCTGAGGACGAGATCGACCTCGTATTAGGACGTCGTATCGAGACCTCGCGTCGAGATCTCGTGTCGAGACCTCGTACCAAGACCTCGTGACGAGATTCCGTGCCAAGATCGTGTGCCGAGGTCATATGTCGAGCTGATGAAGTCGCGTACCGAGCTGAGGAGGTCGCATGTCGAACTGAGGGGGGCCGCGTACACGAACTCGTGTTAGAGCCTTGTGCGCTTGCACGAGCATCCTGGTCGACATCGTGTCGAGATGATAACACTCGTATCTTTTACGAATAATACTTAGCGTTAGTATATTTTGCTGTGATTATGAGAGGGAACAGATTGGATGGGTTAGACTTGTTGTTAGATTAATATCTTACCTTACAATCCAGGTGTCGCTTAAATTGTGGTTTTATAAAAGATAAATTCTTTTCAAATGGTTTTCTTGTAATTAACTATTGTTTAAGAGATATTTAAGTGAGATAAGACCAAACTTTTCTTTTTCCACCAGCTGTAAGATAAGTATCATGATTAGTTTCCTCCACCTACATAAATATCACGATCAGCCGCCTCAAATCCTCACTTGCTATTTCTTTCTTTCTTCTTCTCCAAGTTTCCTTCTCTTCTCCAAACCTCCATTGAAGAACCTTGAGTTCGTTGAGCTTCTGCTTAAACTTTCATCATCAACCTTGTTTCTTATCATCTTCTCGACCTATATCACCATCTCGACCATCTGTAGAGGTATGGAAAAACAGAATTTTCTCTTCTTTATGCTACTGTTTAGCTCTACCTCTTCCTTCCATTTTAGCTAATTCTATGCTTCCAAATCAGGTCATATTGATAAGTTTTCTTCTTCATAACATTACCTATCTTTTTAACCATTTATTTGAGCTTGAAAAACAAATTGTTTCCTCTGTTTTCTACAAGTAAGTAGCGCCAAAACCCTCTCTATTTGGTTTGTTTGATTCCTTGTTTTAGTTTGGTGTTAGAATATTTTTTGTGCAAAAATGGATTTTTGAGGGATTATAAAATCGATTTCTTTTTGAGTTTTAAAATTTTGACAAAATTGGTTATGGTCTTATTTTAATTTCTGGACCATGACGAAAATATTTTTAAGAAATATAAACTTAGATTTTGATTAAGTTGTGCTTAAGGTATTAATTGATTTTAAGCTTGAATTAGTACTTGAAAAAAAAAATGGCTTTGTCTGATGAAGTTTGAAAGAAGTTTTTAATAAATTTTAGAAAAAAGGAGTTATTTTGTAATGTTTGAGTTCAGGTCGTATTTGTTTGAGTTCTTAAGTTTTAATGTTTATTTGAGTTGTGGTTAAGAATGGGATATGAGAGCTAAGTGTTATTAGAACTCATAGATCGAACTAAGTTGTACTCGTATTAGGCAGTGTGATTTCCGAGATCGTGCTGCAAGGAGATCAGGGTGTACGAGAACACGAAACCGAGGTCGACTAAGAGCTGTACGTGTCGAGATCGAGTGAGAGAAGTCGTTGTCGAGCTCGTTTGAAGATAGCCGTGTTGAAGTCTTTATCGAGCAGCGTTAGCTTGGAGTTCGGTAAGGGCAACTCTTAGACATTATTAAGGCTTTATTTTATATGTTGTGAATTGTGTATTGCCTGTTGAATTACGTTTTCTCCATGCAGATTGTTTTATTGCTTAAATGATTGAATTGTGTTTTCTTCATGTTAAGCATGCTCTCTTTATTTGATATGTGATCAAGTAATTTATGTGCCACTCCTTGACTGCGGCGAGCTAATCATCGAGTGAGAGAGCTAGGCGAGTCGTATGACGTTTTTGAGCCGTGACCCGGATAACTAGGGTGCTAGGTCCCCTTTTGTTTACGGGAGATTGACTAGGCGTCGCATTATTAGTTTGGGGTTAGACCTGCTGATTAATGCATGGTATCGGTTTGGGGTTGGACCTGCCGCTTACCTATTTCGTCAGTTTGGGGATGGACCTGCTGGCGATATTCCGGAATAAGAGTCGAGTCTAGAGTGAGATGGTCGAGTTACGTTTGGTGAATATTATACTTTGTTATTTACTTATTTCTTTATGTCTGGATTATCTTGATTTGTTGAGAAGTTGACCCTTTCCCGTGGTACCTTCAATCCATGACGGTTACCCAGGCGATGTCGAGGGTGCAGGGAACTCGGCAGCAGATGATAGCGAGGAGGACGTCGACGAGGATCAGGGCGACGACCTCTATTTGTCGTGATTGGCTTTGTTTATATTATGTTTCTTGGGGTAGCTGTTATATGACTTTTGTGTACAGTGGCTGTGACCAGTTGGGATGGGTGATGTTTTGTCATTTTGAGCACAGGGTAGACTGGTGGTTTTACTTTTGGAGCAGCCTCCTGCGTGGGTGTCTGCCGGAAGTACCCCCAGGGTATGATCGCTCCTTTGAAGTCGTCATACCTTAGATGTATTTTCTTTGTACATTATTACTATGTCTTTTTGTATGCATTTTTTTATGTCTTGTATATATGAGTATGTACTTGTTACCTGCATGTTGTTATTTAGAACTTAAATCTTGTGTCTTAGTTGCACCATGTTTCGAAAAGCTGTAAATACTCTGATGTGCACGAGATGGTTTTAAAAATAATATGTAGACCGTACTTTCCTAAAAAGGGGCACAAGAGTATCATTTTAAAAACAAATCGCATACAGGGTTTCTTGAGCTCGGTGTGTTGAGCTCGGTAACTCGAGCTCGGTATGTTGAGCTCGGTAGCGGTCCGGAAACGGGTCGTTACAATATGTAACACCCCAATTTTTGCTTGTAGGTGTTATAATATGTTACTGAATGATTTTGCATGTTAATCTATGTCCTTAGATTCATTTTGGATACTTAAGTACATGATTAGCCTTAAGAAGGGTCAATATAGGTGAAAACAGACCATTTAATAGATTATATACAACACTTAATCAATTATATTTTGCACCAGAAAACTCATTTCTTGAAACTGACATCATTTAATCGATTATTTATCACAGAATAATATACTAAGCCTATGTTTTACATTAGACTAAATGGCCTTCAGGCCTCTTTCTAAAGAAAACCCACACATGACATGTTTTTCTTTATTTTTTAAAGTAAAAATACAAAGCATAGATAGATTGAAATGAATGCTCATATTGGAACTGGATCTACAAGCAAAGTGTTAGAATTTGGGCATCCGAAAGGTCCCCTCAAAACCAGCTTATGAGGGGGTGGTCTACCCAGCTATATAAGCAACGGCCAGGCTCGTTAACCACCCGATGTGGGACTCGCAACACGCCCCCTCGAGCCTGGGCTCATCATCACAAGCGAGGGCTAGCGGCACTATCCACACTACCGGGCAGAACGTGGCTCTGATACCATGTTAGAATTTGGGCATCCGAAAGGTCCCCTCAAAACCGGCTTATGAGGGGGTGGTCTACCCAGCTATATAAGCAACGGCCAGGCTCGTTAACCACCCGATGTGGGACTCGCAACACAAAGCTTTAATGTATAACTTCATTACTCCTTCAGCATGAGTGTAGTTATCTTCAGCACGCCTCAAAAAAGGCATTGGAACATCGGGTGGCCTAAGACATTCCTCATTTATATCTTTCCAAGCATTGGCAGTTCCCTTTCGGCATTCTTCAATGGCAGCTTCCCTAGACTTATCATATTGCCTCATATAGCATTCCAAGAATGAACAAGCATGTCCTCTTTTCTGTTCAAACTGTACAACCAGAAATAATTCATGCAAATATTTAAATCGTATATGAAATAAAACGAACTTATTGTACTGAAAAGTATTTGGATGTATATATAATACCTCATTGGACACAATTTCATCCATTAGCCTACAAATAACGCAAGCGGCATTAACAATTTTGGGCTCATTTGTTACCCCAATTGAATATGTTATCTGTGGCGGTGTCTCCCATGCCAATGTAAGAAATTGTTATCAACAATGAGTAACAACATGATTCTGTTGATATGCGCATGTACTCTTCTGTTGTTGGTATATAGTTACTGTTGAGCCATCTTGCCTCAGTCATAAAAGCTTGCACTGCCTTTTTAAACTACCATCAACACGCAATTTAGTAAAATTATTAAGCTCGTGCTTTGGGGTACACCGTACACACAAATAGTAGTTTTCTTTATGATTTAAGGTAAAGTCGTATTAGCATTTTTCTTATGTTTGGATTTTAGCATACACTTCAGATGAACTCTCAATTTCTTTATGATTTTTATTACAAATCAGTGAATAATTATAATATCAAATTAAAATTGAAATCTGAGCCTAATTTCATAATATAATCAAAACTTTTTCAAATAAATAATATTATAAATAATGGTTCATATATGTAGCTAATTAAATTTCATGATCATTACTATATATAAATCGAGTTTGTATAAGCATAAATGATAAGTTTCTCAACTTCACAAAATAAAAATTACAATTATATTAACAACTAATGAAATTTGTAGTCTAGCTATTTATAGGTATAAAATTTCTGTTTCAGAATATAGGAACTGCAGTTGTTAGGGTGCCCTGCATGTATCTCCGAGCTAGGTGTTGTTGTTTGTCTGTGACACTCAGTTATTGGCGTATCTATAACAAGAGAATTTTGTAAGGTGTTTTATTATCCAGCTGTCTGGCACATGATAGGGTGAGACCTCTACAACCCTTCATAGAAAGTGGGTAGAGTGTGCCTACTTTGATTCTGTAGCTGGATACGTATGAATAAAATCTTTACTTATCGAAAAATATTTACAGCTAATGAAGCGTGAGAATTTCTTTAATATACAAATATTTCATGCTTTTTTACTTCTATGTTATTAAGACATTAATTTAATAACAAATTTAAAAAGCTTAAATGTGGTTTTCATCCCTGCAAATATTGATGTTTTTGTTTTTTGGTGGCTGCAAAAATAATTGTTTTTCATCGCAGCAATTTTGTTTAACTTTTTTGTCCCTACAATTTTTTTTCTTTTTGTCCCTAATTTATATATTTCAAGGACTAAAAGTAAGATGGTCCCTAATTTCAGGGACTAAAATCAAACATGAAAAAAATAGTATAAGAACTAAAACGAAACAACTATGATCAAAAGTAAAAATTCTTATATTGTAGGGACGAAAAACAAAAAACAATGTTATAGGGATGAAAAACAAAAACCCTTATATTTGCAGGGACATAAAACATATTTAAGTCAATTTAAAATGACAACTTTGTTCAGTAGTTGAGTCAAGTAAAATCAACCAACTATTATATTGCAAAATAAGTAGAATTAAAAATAGAAACAAATTGTCACTCATGCTTTGCTAATTAATAATGAAAAAGGAAAATACAGACTCATACTTCTTTTATGAAGTAGTTTAAGGTATAGAGTCTTCCTTCTTTCCTCATTTCTTCCTCTATATCTTCGTAAACCTTCCAGGGTGTTCTATAAGTGAATTTCATGTAATCTGGAAGATCATCCAAGACGCTAACATCCCACCTGAAAATAACTTTCATTAATTACAATAACTTTCACCTTTGTAAAAAAAGTAAAATAGAAGAAAAAAGAAATTTGAAATATATATATATATATATATATATATATATATATATATATATATATATATATATATATATATATGTGTGTGTGTGTATGCGCGCGCGAGAATCAACCTTTCAATAGCCTTAGTAGAAAGTTCTAATTCATCAAGGGTTCTGTATGCATCATAAATATCATCAATGGTTGACATCATGGAGATTACTTTAATCATTATATTATTCCTTGCTTGAGAATACTGGGGCTCAAAATATACCGCCAAAATCCAAAAGCAACATTCCACAATTCTATCTCGTGCAAAAGGTAGTTTTGTAGAGAAGTCCAACTCCTTCCACCATCTACAAAGACAAAAAACAATAATCGTAAATACAAGGAGTAGTTTTAATTTGAAATCCCATAATAAATGTCGTCTTAGGTTTTTTCTACACAAATTAAGAAAAAACTATAAAGGAATGAAAAAGTGTAAAAATTTTACAAATTTATTTTTATTAATTATTGTCATAAATGCTTGATGCTGTATAATAACTCGGGAGTGATGTACACATTATTAATTTGGGGTTAAAAATGGAACAGAAATAAATAATATTACAATGAAAAGATTAAATGTCACTTATTTTAGGATTTATTTTTTCTTCAAATACGATAATTATTATGGGATGAAGGGACCATTTTTTTTTCTTTTGTTACTAAGAAGTTTGTAGCTGAAGTGCTTACTTGCAAATGTTTCCAAATTCCTTTTGATGTAGACTTTGGGGCATATTGAAATCCAGTTTTGCCAAAGTGAGTAGAATTGCATTATGAGAAGGATATTGCTCGTACATAGAAATGTAGGTCCGTGCCTCCAGCCTAGGCAAGTTCTTATGAAGAGCCTGTGTTAAGCTATGTTTGACTTGTGCTACTTGAAAAGGGCTCAATTGGCTGGCAATAGACTCAAGTTGAGTAGAAGTGAAGGCCAAGGCTTCTTCCAAAATGTCCTCTCCATGAATCTGAATATGTGAAGCTTCATACAAGCTTAACATCCCCTCAATATCTGTAGTAAGTCTTTCACTGAAGTTTCCTTGCTTGTTCTTGAATTTGTTGAACACATCTAGTTTTTTATGAAACAACCACAAGATTGAACGTCCATTAGAGACAATAACATTTAAAAAACGGAAAAAAAATATAGAAAGTAATATAATATATAGGTGTTACCTAAGTAAAAAAAAAAAAAAAGTTTTTCCACTACTAAAAAAAGTTGTATTACTAACGAAAGTTCGAGATGAATAAAAAAATGAAATAAAAGTTGTATTCCTATTGTTTATTCAATAATTGCTTCAGAGCTTTCTGGACTCTGTTCAATACTATTTTTGAAAACAAGTTCATGTTGTGATTAATTTCCATGGTTTTCTAAGCCTGAAAAATAAAATGTCTGTTCCTATTCTATTTAGTGTTTTCAGATCTTCATAATACTTAAAATAAAGTATTCAATTTGACGTCCTAGTAAATTTTCTAATATATTAGTTTATACGACAATAGTGGAAGTAATTTTATTTTATTATGGCAGGCGGAAGTGTACAAATGTACCTAAAGGTACCAACCTTAGGGCCCTTAATTGTACAGAGTGTCAAATAACTGAGACTCTTTAAAATACTGACTTTGTCTCACTGACTGTGTATCGACTGAACCATTTCCTTTCTGGAATTGTCTGATACCTGCTAAGACCCGTAGACAGAATATACAGGACACAGAAAAGAAGCGGGAGATAAGAACACACTATACACACCATTCAGTGGGAAAGCAGGACTTAGAACTTATGTATAAAAAGGCATTCACATGCATAAACAGATCAGCAATCACACATAGATAGAATAATAACCTTATATAAACAGATCAACCACTCTCGCACTCGTGCACCTAGAGTTCTACATGCCTACGTGGCCACACAACTTCCAAGAATGGCAGGGCCTCACCTTAGCCACTTTGCCTTTTATAGTCAACAACTCCTCAACAAATTTCCACCGACATTTAGATATGTCAAGCCAGTTGTCCATCCCCTATCCCGCTCATCGTACCCCTAAGAGTGCATCATTGTTCCCCAATTTCGACGTTAGGAACGGGTGTCGGGGCGGCACTCGGGATCGGCACTATGGATAGTGATACGACAGTACCCCATCAGGATAACTGAGCTATCCGATCATCCCGACACAGTGGCGGCCAAACCACTAGTCACCTAGGAGCCTTGTCGGACCCAGACTATCCCCAAGGACCGACATGTCCTGTACTCTACGTATCGTGCCCGTACTCTGGCACTTGGCCTCGTGCACAGCTTATGTACATGGCGATGGATTACAACACAACAATGCATATGAAACCTTCCCTCGTAAAGTTTCATTATTCACCATTTCACTTTAATATTACAGGCTCAACCATTACTAACAACACAACTCAGCCTGCACTAATCAGCTTTATCAACTCAACCAGCGTTAACCTCTTACCTCATCTTTTATCATGCTCTATCAGTCTCAGCTTATCAATTTGCTGTTATTTCAGCTATTATTAACATCATATCATAGATAAACAGCTCATCATATGTCCACACACATAGCATTATTTGGTAACTTAACATAAGAAGAACTACCAACATGTACATCACAACTGTCAGTACAACATCATATTAATTACCAACCAGTATCACATAGGTCAACTAACATATCACTTATATCAACCGTCCTTGATCAACAATATGGATCAACCCTAGTGTCGCTCAGAGACCCACTATAGTCATATTATTAACCAGCATACTATCAATCAATCGCACAACCATAAGCAATTATACAGAATTAGCATCACATCAATCCACATCCATTCATCAATATCAACAGATCACTCCTATTGTTGACAGACCTCTGACAACTGTCCTCAGCTATCACAGGTCACAGCCGCTCTCCTGAGGTGCTGCTATTATCAACCTCTAGTAGGGCTTAGGTCACCCTACGCCTAGTTATACACTTATTCTAATCCTACAATCCCTGGTGGATAGGGTTCAGATCTCCCATACCTGGCTTAGAAGACTGTTGCAGCTGCTGCCACTCTCTGTGTCCTCGCCGCTCCTCGCACTCCTACCTCTAGACACTCCTATCTAGCTTACTAGACCGCTCTCATCCTCCCCTCTCAGAGGTTTACCTACTAAGGGCTTTCTGATGCACAAGATCCTCTCTTGAGGCAAGTGCAGAGCATACGTGCTCCTTAGTGGCCCCCTAAGTCTCACTCTCTTTCTCAATCTCAATGATTACTTTCTAAGGATTTTCTGATGTGCCAGATCCTCATTAGAGGCAAGCACAAAGCATACTAACTCCTTAGAAGTTCCTAGAGAGAGAAAGCTAGAGAGAAGAGGATTTAGGGCGAGTTGGAAATGGAGGGGTGAAGGAGTATTTATAGTGGATTTCGAGTCCATCGCATCGCGATGGGAAATACACATAAATCTCGTCGCGTCGCGAGCTGGGACACGTGGCACGCATCGAACGAGCGTGATCATCGACTTATCCACCGCCATTCATCGCGTCGTGAGGAGTAAAGACTAAATCTCCATCGTGTCGCGATAGCGACACATGTCACCCGTTTATTGGCTGTGATCACTGACTTTGAAAACTCTACAGGATTCCAGAATCTTTTGTCATCGCGTCGCGATGGCCTCTAGTACAATCTTGGTCGCGTCGTGACCAAGGCAAAGGAGACATTCGTAATTTCTTTCATTCTAAACGTTTCTAGGGGTTTCTAGGCCTTCTTAGGGGTATTTTGTCTCTTTTGAGTGTTTCTATAACACATCTAAGCCTATTTCCTTTCAAATTAGGATTTCTAATGTTTACTTATCATCTAAATGTACTTTAAATATTATTTTCTGAAAAACGGGATGTTACATTCAACATTATTTTTCATGTGCTTAATTCCTTTTGAAATGATGCTGTTCTGCAGTGAATTTTGATGAGTTATTATACATTAAAGAGACAGAAATATATTAGGATCTGGCTTTTTATTGGGTGGTAGAGGGAACTAGATTGTCACTCAAAGGGAATGCTTGAGTAAGGACTACTTGAGAACCTGTACTGCACATCTATGGGGCCAAGGTAACCTTTAGGGGAAGCCTCTAAACCTCTAAGCTAGACCTCTGCACATCTATGGGGTCATAAGGATCTCATGACAATAAGGATCTCATGAAATTTGACAAAGATTACTGTTTAAATCAAGTATAAGTATGTCCTTTATAATGTTTCTTTCGTCTGTATATTGAGCTTTATTCCTCTGCATCTTCATACATAATTTGAATAAAGATAGGGAAAGATGAGAAGATTTCAATACTGTTCCACACACTTACAGTTTGGTTTATTTTAACTAAGTATTTTTCTTTGGTTATTTCAGCCAACAGATACTACAAGTGAGCCTAATTCGCCTTTGGAAGCAAGACGATTGTCTGGTGCTAGCAACGTTTGAAGATGCTTAAGTTCCTTTTTGTATTAGACTTCTTTTGGCGTTCTATAAGACTTTTTTTTTTATGTTCCTTTAGTGCTATTTTTGAGGTGTATTATCACATTTGATGTTTGAACTACAAATGTTTGGAGTACATTTATGTTATTATGGTTATATTTTTAATGGATTTTTTGGGTACTTTTATAAAATTTATTTCATGTTTTACAATTGCTATAAATTATTTCATTTTTGTTGGAACAAAGCATTAAAAAATAGATTTTTTTTAGTAACAAAATTATTCAAATAGTAAGGTATATAATATATAGGTATGCTAATAATAAAATCACCAATCAACTCAAAAATCTGATTACAAATGAAAATATAGAAGGGGAGTTTTAAAATCCATGACTGACAATTAGAGGAGGTCAAAAAGCCACACTAAATAACTACATAATAAGGGGAATCTGTGGCGCAGATCGTGGAGGTTATCAACCTTCACAATAAAACCGTCGCAAAATAAGGCGCATACCGACAGTTCCGAAAAACCCCCGCAAATAGATTGTGGCGACCGTAACTGGGGCAGTTTTAGAAACCGCCGCAAATAATTTAGCGGGGGTCGAAAACTGCCGCAAATTGCAAAAAAACCGCCACTATTTAACTTTTTTTTTTTTTTTAGTGTAAGGGCTTCTCAGACTCCGAGACAAGCATTTTTCTCACTTTGTATTTTAATGATTCAATTTGTTGCGCAATGTTCTGATTAATAGATAGTCAAAGACCAAAAGCAAGATCAGCCGACCAAAAGCAAGATCAGCCGAGCATAAGCAAGATCAGCCGAGCATTGACAGAAATTGATTCAACATTGATTCATATTGATGCTGTCATTAATAGCTTCCATAAGTAGAATTATAGCATGTGTTTCTTATGCTTACACCTCTGTAATTAGCTGTCCTATACTGTCAATTATTTGCATTTAATGAGGGAGATTTCATCTCTCAATCTCGATCAAATCAGCACAAATATGTTGCTGTCATTATATTATAAATACTGCACAATTGTACTTGTTGAAATTAAGGAAATATACATTCTCTTTTATGGTATCAAAGAGCTATTGAAGCCCAGCGGCTATTTTTTTTTCTCGATCCTAAAACACCATGTCTTCCATGCCTGCAGCCATAGACAGCAAACTGGTTGTTCTCAATGCCAGTTCTCAATTGCACATCAAGCTTGATGGCGACAATTTCCCAGCTTGGAGAATTCAGTTCCTAGCTCTCCTAACCGGCTATGATCTTCTTGGCTACATTGACGGCACCAAAACCTGCCCTGCCAAAACCTTGGCCACTGAACCACCCACTGCCAACCCAGAATTTACACACTGGGTGAGGCAAGATCAGCTCATTATTCATGCAATTGTCTCATCAGTAACTGCTACTGTTGTTACACATCTTGCCACTGTCAAAACAGCCAAAGAAGCATGGGATACCCTCAAGACCATGTATGCCAACAGGTCTAGAGTTCGAGTAATGACACTCAAACACAAAATCTCCACTTTTATCAAAGGCACTCAGTCAATGGCCACATATCTTCAAGGTATTAAAGCTATTTCAGATGAGTTAGCCATCATTGACCATCCTCTTGATGAAACCGATTTGGTCATACATACTCTCAATGGTCTCAACAATGAGTACCATGACATTGCAGCTGTTCTTCGCAGCAGGGAAAATCCAATCTATTTTGCTGAGCTCCATGAAAAACTCATGGATCATGAGTCAGTTTTGCAACGTGATCAAGCACAAGCCACAGATCCACTTGTTGCTCACGCAAATACCGCAAAGACGCAATAAAAATCAGTCACAGAGGAACCATTTCAGCAACCATCAGTCTGCACCAGCACTGCATATGGAGAACAAAGTCATATGTCAATTCTGCAACAAGCCTGGCCATATAGCCCGCAACTGCTACAAAATCAGAGGATACACAAGGAGGAATGGCAGCAGGCCAGCAGCCAACATTGCCTCTCATCAACCAGTAACTCATAACTCAAGCTGGATCATGGATACTGGTGCATCTCATCATATTGCACAGGATCTTCAGCAGCTGACCTTGGCTAATCCTTACCCAGGTTCGGACAAAGTAACCATTGGTGATGGCTCAGGTTTGACAATCACCCACACTGGTCACACTTCTCTTCACACACACAATAAACCACTTTACCTTAACCAAGTTTTGTGTATACCGAATATTCAATCCAACTTACTATCAGTTTCCAAACTTTGTCAAACTAATAATTGCTCAGTTGAATTTTTTCCTAATTGTTTTGTTGTGAAGGATTTGAAGTCGGGCCAGGCACTGATTCAAGGACCACTTAAACAAGACCTTTATCACCTCCACAATCCATCCATCAGCCACCAATCACCTCAAGCACTTACCACAAGCATCCAATCCACCACCACATGGCACCATAAACTAGGATATCCTTCTTTCAAAATTATGAAACATCTGGCCAACAGTCTTCATGTTCCAATAAAGTTGCCAACATCTCATGAATGTAGCTCCTGTCAGTGTGCCAAGAGTCACAAACTTCCTTTCTCAAATCAACATATGACTAGTAGTAGACCCTTGGAGCTCATTTACTCT
Organism: Calophaca sinica; assembly: GCA_037113605.1. Classification (NCBI taxonomy): domain Eukaryota; kingdom Viridiplantae; phylum Streptophyta; class Magnoliopsida; order Fabales; family Fabaceae; genus Calophaca; species Calophaca sinica. The sequence goes on from CM073736.1 coordinate 93,946,255, forward strand.
GATGTTTGGGGACCAGCACCAATTAGATCATTAGATGGCTACCTATACTATGTAGTCTTTGTTGATCACTTTTCCAAATATGTATGGCTGTACCCAATGAAAAATAAGTCAGATGTATTCACTATCTTTATCCAACTCAAGTCTATTGTTGAGAAATTTTTTGGTCTGCCTATTGTCTCCTTCTTTTCTGATAATGGTGGGGAGTTCATTAAACTAAAAACATTCCTAGAAACTCATGGTATCTCTCACTTTACCACACCTCCCCATACCCCTGAAATCAATGGCACAGCTGAAAGAAGACATAGACACATTGTTGAAACTGGTAGAGCTCTCTTACTTTATGCCAAATTACCCTCCCATTTATGGTCATTTGCATTTACCACAGCCACATTTCTCATAAATAGGATGCCCACTTCCACAATTAACATGAAAACTCCATTTGAGATCTTGTTCCACAAGCAGCCCAATTACACCAAGTTGCACTCCTTTGGTTGTTTGTGCTTTCCATGGTTGAGACCATATACTAAAAACAAACTCCAACCAAGGTCTCTTCCTTGCATTTTTCTTGGCTATTCAAACTCACAACATGCATACCTATGCCTTGAGCCTACCTCAAATCCGGTTTATGTATCTAGGCATGTCAATTTCATAGAGGATTCCTTTCCATTTCAAACCTTAGTTCCCTCTTCCAACCCTCCAAACTTTACTCAGATCATTGACACCTCACCTCACACCCTCATTCCCACCTCATTCAATCAGAATCCTCCACAACCAGGCCTGCCTACCACACAAAATCCTATACAACAAGACCTGCCTGCCGCATCAACTACTCTACAACCTGCCACAGAAAACCCACCTCAAAGCCCAAGACTGAAGTGGTTCCTGCAGCAGTACCTGACCAGAATTCAGGTGTTCATCCACTTCCACAATCAGGTAACAATTCAACTCTGCATAATTCTTCTGTTTCAATCTCTAATAATCAAACCCGCAGCCATAACACGACAACCAGGTCTCAAAATAATATTTTCAAGCCTTAGAGAGCCTTCACCACTACACATCATTCTCTCCCTGAGAATCTTGAGCCTTCCACCATCACACAGGCTCTCAAAATGCCTCACTGGAGCAAAGCTTGTTCAGCAGAATTTGATGCCTTAATGAGCAATGGCACTTGGACCTTGGTGCCTAGATCATCCACAACTAATTTAGTAGGCTGCAAGTGGTTATTCAGGATCAAAAGAAATCCAGATGGAAGCATTGCAAGATACAAGGCAAGGCTTGTAGCAAAAGGGTACACTCAATTGCCCGGCCTTGACTTCAAGGAGACATTTGCACCTGTTGTTAAACCACAAACAATTAAAGTGGTTCTCACAATTGCTTTAGCTCGTGGCTGGTCATTACATCAAATGGATGTCAACAATGCCTTCCTACAAGGCAGCCTATCTGAAGATGTATACATGCAACAACCCCCTGGCTTTGTTCACCCTGAATATCCACATCATGTATGCAAACTTAAGAAAGCCATCTATGGTTTAAAGCAAGCACCACGGGCATGGCATCAATCCCTCAAGGCATTTGTTCTACACTATGGTTTCAAGACTAGTCTCACTGACCCTTCTTTGTTCATCTTTGATAAGCCAGGTGTCCAAGCATATCTCCTAGTCTATGTTGACGACCTTCTGCTAACAGGGAACAAAATTCAGTTCCTTAACCTCTTTATGGCAGAACTTTCAACAAAATTCTCAATTAAACACCTTGGCTTTCCACACTATGTCCTTGGCATTGAACTCATACCTACAAAAGATGGTCTTTTCCTCTCACAGCATGGATACATCCGGGAACTGTTAGAGAAGTTCAACATGGCTGGAGCAAAGCCTACCACTACCCCCCTCTGTCCAACTACACCACTCAAGCTCCATGATGGCTCGGCTGCTGCAGAATCAAAGTTGTTTCGCAGCATTACATGTGCTCTACAATATCTCACCTTAACAAGACCGGACCTATCATTTCCAATCAATAAGCTGTCTCAATTCATGCATCAACCGTCCCAAATCCATTTTCAGCAGCTCAAGCGTGTACTAAGGTACCTCAAGTTCACTATGAACCATGGCCTGCACTTGAAGAAACCCACTCATCTCCAAATTCAAGCATATAGTGATGCGGATTGGGGGGGCAATCTAGATGACCGGACATCCACCTCAGCTTTTATCATTTACCTTGGTGGAAATCCTGTATCATGGCTTTCAAAGAGGCAAAGAACAGTTGCCAGATCCTCCACTGAAGCGGAATACCGGTCTGTGGCAAATACTACTGCTGAAGTTATGTGGTTAACTAACTTGCTTGGTGAGCTCGGCCTGCAGCCTCAGATTCCTTCCCTTTTTTGTGACAATATTGGCACCACTTATCTTTGTTCAAATCCAGTATTCCATTCAAGAATGAAACACATTGCCCTTGATTATCACTTTGTGAGACAAATGGTTCAAATGGGCAAGCTAAGGGTAGCTCACATCTCTACCAAGGACCAATTTGCTGATGTGCTTACCAAACCACTCCAAAGAGCAAGATTCAATCTTCTAAGAGACAAAATTGGAGTCATAGATGGTGACCCAATTTTGAGGGGGCGTAATAGATAGTCAAAGACCAAAAGCAAGATCAGCCGACCAAAAGCAGGATCAGCCGAGCATAAGCAAGATCAGCCGAGCATTGACAGAAATTGATTCAACATTGATTCATATTGATGCTGTCATTAATAGCTTCCATAAGTAGAATTATAGCATGTGTTTCTTATGCTTACACCTCTGTAATTAGCTGTCCTATACTGTCAATTATTTGCATTTAATGAGGGATATTTCATCTCTCAATCTTGATCAAATCAGCACAAATATGTTGCTGTCATTATATTATAAATACTGCACAATTGTACTTGTTGAAATTAAGGAAATATACATTCTCTTTTACTGATCAAGTTACCGCAGGTGTTGAAGAAATTAAAAATCATTCAAGTTATAAAAAAAATATGCACTTGCTTTTATACAAAAATAAAATAAAATAAAGCACTTGATTTTTAACTGAATTGATAAGGCTAATCGTTGAAATTCAAGAGCTGTTGACTGTTATTATGGTTCATTGCATGAATGCAAGATGAAACATGATAAAAAGCATATATATATATATATATATATACGAACCATAGATTCCGAAGCATATTGAATGAAATAATCCTTCCAAATGCTGGGGTGATAATCTGCAACATTTCTATGCAATTCAGAATTGGCATCAGGATTGAAGCAAGCTACAACAGACATCCTTAAATGTTCACAAGTGTAATGGATGCTTAATCAATTCCTACTTCAACTGTAGAGGTTGTGTTGGGGGAAGGTGTCTAACATTAGATATTTATAGTAGACTATAATGAATTATATTATATAACTTGCATATAGTGTCCCACTAAATCTTTAAATGATTAAACATATTGCAAGAATAGAAACGTGACACATGTGGCGCTAATGGCTATTCTATAATAAGTGAGTAGATCAAGAAATTGAAATATTCTCAACCCTTAGTGATCACCCATGTGGCACTAATGGCCTATTCTATTTCACCTTTATTTTTCATAAAAAAAGTGAAATATCTAAAAGGAAAAACATAAAATAAAGGGTATGAAAAATATCATTAATCAAATACACACACATATACACACACGCACGCGCTTATTTCGGACGACAAAGATACAAGTCTACACAAAGGATTTGATTCCTATATCATAAGAAATTTATTTAGACAAAAAATTAAAAAAATGTTGATGGTAATATATTGATAGAGGAGGCGACTACTCAAAATTTGTGTACTATGAAGTCCATGCTTCGATGCTTTGAGTTCGTATCGGTCCTCAAGGTCAACTTTCATAAAAGTAGCCTCCCGGAGAAAACGATGGGGAGCCCCGACTAGTTTACTAGGCAAATTTAGTTGTCGTGATGATACCTTTTTTAGTGGAAGATCGAAAAATACTTCTCTTCATCACGAGACTGATCGGATCCGTCGTAGTCACAAGGCAGGCTAAAAGAGTCAGAAGACAACAAGCAAAGCAAGAAGCTACGAGAGTTTAGTTCTCAGGCATTAGAAGGAAGCTAAGGCAAGTAATCAGTACACGAATCCCCGTCCTTTAGAAATATATGCCGCCCCCTCTCTTAACTCTAATGCACAGATGACTAAGAGACTCTCTTCAAGTGGAGTGAAGCCAGCACGCAGTACACAGCATACAGGTGGACGGTGTAACATCCCAATTTTTGAGAAAAATTGTTTTAACAATAAAATCTCGAATACTCGAAGATAAGTCGTGGAGACTGATCACCTCAATGATTTACAGAGAGTACGAGGAACTATTTTGAATTATTTTGAATAAATTGATAACTATTATTTATGATGTCAATTCAAATTAATAGACAGCGTAGACGTATGCTGCTTTTAATGTGAATTCATCAACCGAGTATTCGGTGAGTTTTCTGTTTGACGCGGTGACGCGTATTTTTGTTGACTAAGAAAGTGGGTGAATTTAACTAAAATGAAATTATATTTAGGACTTAATATATCATATTAAGTCACAGTTAAATTTTCAGTTCAAAATTCCACCATTTTCCGATCGCGTTTTGAACTACCCGGGTAAGTTTTTGCCCGATTAAAAAACTCTAATTCGACCCGAATATTTAAATATTTGGGAATTTGATGTTTTATAATTTTTCTGATTTATTAGAATTTTTTTGGCAATTTTACTTAATTTTTTATAATACTGTATTTTCTACTCGCCGGAGACGCGAGACACGTGAAACCGAACGTGCGACGAAACTGGGAGCTGAGGGACCCTAGGGAGAGGGCGAGTAAAATCAGAAAATATATGATTAGATTATGTTAGATTTTAAGAGTGACATAAGGATAGGGTGATGTGATTAACTTACCTTAAATGTTAAAGTTTAGTTCCATTTATGGTAAGAGTTAGTAAGGTCTTTATGCTAGCTTGCACCCATGGATTTGGCCAAGATTTCCTCCTCTTTTTCAACCCATATGGGACACATCATGCAGCTGATTTGGGAGAAGAATTTCACTCCTAAATCATTCACCAAAATCTTGATTTCATGCATGATGATTTCCTATCTTTTCCTAGCTTTTCCCTATCATCTCCTAAGATCACTTCAACACCAAATCTCCTTCTTTTTTTAACATCAAATCTCCTTGATTTCTGGCTGGAAATCAGCTTCTCTAATTGATCAAATCCATCACTTTTTTTGTGTCATTTGCTAAGCACAAAATGAGGAACTCAAGGGTAATAACCATGAAATCTTTTGACTAGTCTTTAACCACTTGAGCAAGTAAAATTCTGCACTTCTAAATTCAGTTTTGGTGCGCCCTCAAGGTCTATATAAGGCCAACAACTTCAGCTCATTCACTTCCTTGAGTGGAGAAAAAAAATAGTGGAAGAAGTGAGGTAGTTGGAGAGAGTGTTAAAGTTGTTTTGTTCACAAAAAAAAATCTGCACTTGTTCCTTTTCTTGCAAGCTGCGAACAGCAGCCCTTGGGTAAGAAAAACACCATTCTTCTTCCTTCTTAAGCTCACTTTATATCACTAGTAGTTGGCCATGATCCCTACTTAAGTTCTTCCAAAGCAAAAGAGAGATTTTATGCTATTTGTATTGCCATTTTCCTTCCATAGTTCTAGTTACTTAAGCATGTGTTTTCTTTTTATTTCAAGCTTGATGAGAAGCCAAGAACATAGATGGATACATATATATATATATATGTGTCATGAATGGTCTATGTAAAGGCTTGAGAGCATTTCTTTAAAGTTGTGACTTGGGTTTTGTTGTTTAAAACTTGCTTGGAAGATTTCATTTTGTTAAAACTACTACCAATATTTTAAGATAAGTTATAAACTCCAATGAGCTTGATGAAACACATAGAGTCTTGATCATTTCAAAGGTCATGACCCAAGTGGTTGAGAGCAAGGGAACTCCATTTTTTTCACTCTTTCTTGTTGAAGAGCTTATGGACTCAAGAACCTCAAAGAAAAGAACTCTACTACATCATTTGTAATATAGTAATAAAAAGGTTTTTGAACCAACAAAATATTTTCTTGTTGCTTCTTGTTGACCGCCCCTTTCTCCATTTTGGGGGTAAGAATAAAAAATTTCCTCCTTACCTTCTTGAATACCATGAGTAGAGAAAAATATGTATATTTTAAAACTCCATTGTTTGGGCTATGATCTAAAAGAGAGCCTCACTTTGAATGGGTGAAACATCTACTTGATGAAAGGATGTAACCCATGACAAGTTTCTTACTACTTTCATTCTCTTATCATAATTTGTTGATAAAGGGAATGGATATTAAAATAAGAAAGAATGATCTAGGCATTTTATGGCCTTGAGGCCGTGAGCTCCACTTGGAGAAGGAGACAAATTCTTCATTTGATTCCTTGTTTTCTTGATAATAAAGAATAACGTTTTTTTATAGTTAAGTGATCTTACACTTTTTTTTGAGAAACAAACTCTCCTTGCTCTTTCCTTGTAGAACCGTGGCCATAGGGTAGGGATTAGGACACTAGGTTCACTAGTGCGAAATACACCTAAAAATTAGACTTATAACGCCGGTTTTGGCAATAACCGGCGTAAAAAGTGAGGCGGTGGCATTTTTGAAATTAAAGCATCAATTTTTACGCCGGTTATTTCTAAAACCGGCGTTATAAGTGTCATCCCAGGCCACAATAAAAATAGGTAAAAAGAGCGAAACTTTTAACGCCGGTTTTTAAGTAAAACCGCGGTTAAAAGTCTAAGTTATAACGCCGATTTTTAAGTAAAACCGCGGTTAAAAGTGTCCCTTTTTTTTTTTTAAATTGTAACCTACTTTTAACGCCGGTTTTAAGTTAAAACCGCGGTTAAAAGTCTAGGATTTAACGCTGGTTTTTAAGTAAAACCGCGATTAAAAGTCTAAGTTATAACGCCGGTTTTTAAGTAAAACCGCGGTTAAAAGTGTCCCTTTTTTTTTTTAAATTGTAACCTACTTTTAACGCCGGTTTTTAGTTAAAACCGCGGTTAAAAGTCTAGGATTTAACGCCGGTTATACGTATAACCGCGGTTAAAAGTTTCCTTTTTTTTTAAATGTAACCTATAGCGCCGGTTTTTTGGAAAACCGCGGTTATAAGGTGTTTTAAAAACACAAAATCAGACCCCCTCCCTCCTCTCACTTACGCGTTCTCTCATTTTCCCTCTTCGTCCTCTTCGTTCAGGTACCTCTCCCTCCTCTCACTGCCGTCGTCCTCTTCGTTCTCAACGTTTTCTCCCTCTATCGTCCTCACCGTCGCTATTTTCCTCTCCGCCGCACTCGCAAACCGCGAGCCATCCCTCTATCGCCCTCTCTTCGTGCGCGCAGCAATAAGCACCGCCTCGACTGGTGACAAAGATCACGTCCCTCCATTTCAATAGGCCCTCTTGTCCCCCGCGACCATTGTCCTCGCCACCATCGCCCAAGCCACGACACCGTCGCACCATCTCATTGTCGCCGCTTCCTCCCGCCACAAAGATTTCTTGCTCGAATATGTCGCCGTTATAGTCCTTTCAACCTCAGTAACTTTCTCGCCGCCGCACCATCTTGTCGTCATCGTCCACTCTTGAGCACCGTTGCAGTCCTCTGAAAGTTGGGTTAGTTTTCTCTTCCTTTTCTTCTTGAGTTAGGATTGGATTATCAAAGACATTATAAGCTATTCTCATAGGATTGTTTCAAAGGAGTGTGTTTTCTCTTGGTTGGCTAAATTTCTCTTGGTTATTGTTTAGGGAATGTGTTTTCTTTGTTGTGATATCATACCATAGAATCTGCACATTCACTTCTTTTCATAATCGCTTTTTGATGGAACACTTAGCTTGTTTTGATCTTCTTTAGAATGTAATTCAAGGATATGTTGTGTAAATATTGGATATGAGACATGGAACCTCTTTTATTGTGTTTTGGGTTGTTCTTTGTGATTGGAAACTTAGACTTGTTTTGGGTTAAACTGTGTTAGAGAAGTTTTAATGGTGAGAAATAAAGTTTAGGAGTGATCATGTTAAAATTCAGATTTTTATATAGTGTGTTAGTTAAATATCTAATTGTTCTAACTTATGCATACAAACATGTCAATGTTAGTTAAATATCTAAGCATAAAAGTATGTGTATATTAGTTTTAATGGTGAGAAATAAAGTTTAGGAGTGATCATGTTAAAATTCAAATTTTTATATAGTGTGTTAGTTAAATATCTAATTGTTCTAACTTATGCATACAAACATGTCAATGTTAGTTAAATATCTAAGCATAAAAGTATGTGTATATTATTTCAGAACACAGTTATGGATCGTAGTTGGATGCAAAAACATCGCTTAGGTGATGAGTATAAGAACGGAGTCGAAGACTTCTTACAATTTTCCCAAGCAAAACTTCCTAATCAAACAACTTTCTATTGTCCTTGTGTTAAGTGTTTGAATGGGCCAACACTAAAAGTTGAGGAGATACGGAATCATCTTCGTGTTTTTGGGATTTGGCATAGATATACGACATGGACCTGGCATGGTGAAGTGTTAAACAAGCCAAGTGTGTCCACAAGAGAGGAATTTGATGTAGATATGGACGATCGACTAGAGGACATGATTCGTGATATTGGACAAGAATCTTTTCAGCGGGCACATGTGTATGAAACTCTATGCAGCGACAAGGAAAAACCTTTGTATCCGGGCTGTAAAAATTTCACACGGTTGTCAGCGGTGTTGAAATTGTTCAATCTGAAGTCGATAAATGGGTGGACTGATAAGAGCTTCACTGAATTGCTTAAACTGTTGAATGACATGCTTCCGGAAGGTAACACATTGCCAAACAGTAATTATGAAGCGAAGAAGATATTATGTCCGATGGGTGTGGAGTATAAGAAAATACATGCATGCCTGAAGGATTGCATATTGTACTGGAAAGAGCATGAAGACAAAGAAGAGTGTCCCGAGTGTAATACACCACGCTACAAAAAGAAGGACGGTGTTGATAATTGTGGTGATGTGAGCAAAAAAGGTCTTCCTGCGAAGGTGTTATGGTATCTTCCAATTATTCCCAGGTTTAAGCGACTGTTTGCCAATGTAAATGATGCAAAGAACCTTAGATGGCATGCAGATGATAGGAAATGTGATGGAAAGCTTCGCCATCATGCCGATTCTTTGCAATGGAAGAGAATTGATTCATTGTTTCCGGAGTTCAGCAATGAGCCAAGAAACCTTAGGCTTGGACTTGCTACAGATGGAATGAATCCATATGGTAACTTAAGTAGCATCCATAGTTCATGGCCTGTTCTCTTAGTAATTTACAATCTGTCTACCTGGTTGTGCATGAAGCGCAAGTACATTATGTTATCTATGATGATTTCTGGTCCAAAACAACCGGGAAATGACATAGATGTTTATCTAAAACCCTTGATTGATGACTTGAGAACATTGTGGGAAGAAGGCATTGATGTGTTTGATAGGTTTTCAGGTGAAGATTTCAAGTTGCGTGCCATGTTGTTTTGCACCATCAATGACTTTCCAGCATATGGGAACTTGTCCGGGTATAGTGTTAAGGGGCATAAAGCATGCCCTATTTGTGAAGACGGCACATGTTTCTTTCAACTGAAAAATGGGAGAAAGACTTGTTACCTTGGGCATAGAAGATTTCTGAGACGTGATCACCAGATCGCAGTTGAAAAAGGCTTTTCATGGATGTCAAGAGACCGAAATTGCTCCGAAAGCTTTAACCGGAGAAGAAGTTTATCAACGGGTGAACTCCATCATGTTAATTAGGGGAAAAAAAAGAGGAAAAAATATTCTTCTGTGAAAAACATATGGAAGAAAAGGTCAGTATTCTTTGATCTTCCATAATCGTCAAGTCTTGATGTAAGACATCAGTATTGATGTGATGCATGTGGAGAAAAATGTGTGTGATAGTGTAATCGCATGCGCTTCTCAATATTCAGGGTAAGACAAAGGATGGAGTAAATGCTCGTCTAGACCTTGTTGCCATGGGTATAAGAGAGGAGTTAGCTCCTCACCAAGAGGTAACAAGACATATTTGCCACCAAATTTTGTCATACATTATCAAAAGAAGAGAAAAAGCTTTGCGAGTGCCTACGGGTGTGAAAGTGCCACAGGGTTACTCTTCAAATGTAAAGAGTCTTGTATCGATGATGATCTCAAATTAGTTGGCTTAAAATCTCATGATTGTCACGCCTTGATGCAACAATTACTAATGGTATTATTCGTGGCATCTTGCCAAAAATGTTCGACATGCCATAATTAGATTGTGTTTATTCTTCAATGCAAGATGTAGCAAAGCTATTGACCCTCGAAATTGGACGAGTTAGAAAATGAAGTCATTATCATTTTGTGTCACTTGGAGATGTTCTTTCCTCCTCATTTTTGACATCATGGTTCATTTAATTGTTCATTTAGTCGAGAGATTAGAGTGTGGCGGTTTACTTAAGGTGGATGTACCCTATCGAGCGATACATGAAAATATTGAAAGGGTATGTGAAGAATCTATATCGTCCCGAAGCATCTATTGTTGAAAGGTACGTAACAGAAGAAGCCATTGAGTTTTGTTCAGATTATTTGTCAGAAGTGGCGCCTGTAGGGCTTCCTAAGTCTCGTCATGAGGGAAAATGTGAAAGTAAGGGTACACTAGGTCTAAAAACTAAAAGCATGGGTCGAGCGGAAGTGTTGCAAGCACATTTGTATATATTGAATAATATTGATGAGGTTGAACCTTACTTGTCTGCTCACAAAAATCATGTCAAGGCCAAAAACCCTCGAATGAATGAAAATTGGGTGTTGAAGGAGCATAACAAGACATTCATACCTTGGTTTAAAGAATGATTTTGAGTGATGATATCGCTTCGAGACATTAACATGGCTAGCACATGATCCTAAATTTAATGTCTTGACATGGAGAGGATACAATATCAACAAATTTTCTTTTTATACAAAGTCACAGGATGACAAGAGCACCGCATAAAATAGTGGGGTTATGGTTATGGCTTCTTCTATGCATTTCTCTAGTTCAAAGGATAAAAACCCTGCTCGGCATTGATAGCTTATTTTGGGGTCATTGAAGAGATTTGGGAGATCGATTATAATAAATTCAAAGTGCCTGCTTTTAAATGTAAGTGGGTGAACAGAATGGTATGCATAAACCGATGAGTTAGGATTTACAATGGTGGATCTTGACAAGATAGGTTATAAGGATGGACCTTTCATCATGGAAATTCACGCCAAACAAGTGTTTTATGTCAAGGATCCCTCTAACAAAAGATGGTGTGTGGTTCTCCAAAGAAGAAGTATGCATGAGAGTGATGAAAATCAAGATTCAACATTAGATATTAATGACACCCCTTCTTTCTCAACACAAAGACCCATCTTCATTGATGAAAATGAAGTAGACGATGTATATGCCACTCGTGATGATCATCAAGAAGGGATATTGGAGGACATTGACTACTAAAGAATTTTATAGGTGAATACATGTTTGTTAGATTATATATCCACATTGATACATATTTGTTAGATTATCTCACATTGTTTCTTATATTTGTTTGTTTGTTTAAACAGGCATCATATATGGCTGATCCATCCACATCAGAGTCCTCCAAAAAAAGGACTAGAGGTGTTACCACTACATCACAATTGAAAAATAGACTTCTTCCTGGTCAGAAGTTTTCTATTGAATTTGATCCAGACATCTTGGCGACTGATGGTGATAATGCACCAGCTTTGCACTTATTTCGCGCACCTTGCACGAAGCAAGGCCTCCATTCTGATACCTAAATGGAGAGATGTCCTGAAAAAACTAAAGATATGATATGGCAAGATGTCGTGGTATTGACCTTTATCTCTAGTTGTATGCATATTTGTATTTAACTTTATTGATCTTTGTGTGTATGTATTTACTAACACCACCATTTTGTTGTGTATTGTAGGATATTTTTGATGTTCCCCATGATAAAAAGTTTAGTGGACCGATGGTTGTCCTATGCGGGTGAGCGTTGGAAGGATTTTAAGTCTAAACTCTCCAGGACATTTGTATTTGGGAATGGAGACAAACCGGTTGCACAAATCCTTGTCAAGTATAATTTCCTTCAGAGGACATATGGGATGAGTTTGTTAAGAGCCGCAATGAAGAAGCGTTCAGTTAGTTTGAATTATATTTTTAACTTGCTTAATATAATTTTTTACTTATTTTAATTTGTGGTGTGTTACGTTATGTGTAATGTAAAAAGAGAAAAGTGGAAGGACAAATGTCGCAAAGAATATCTACCCCCACTTATTTTCTCGTGGGGTTATGATAAACTTGAGAAGAATGTAATGACACACGTAAGGAAAGCCTTGCAGGAAGAGGTCGAGATGAAGCCTTAGAATCCCTCCAAAACCAAACCGGTATGAGCTATGGACTATGGCTCGAACAAAACCATCAGATCCTATACATCCGATCTTTGTGGCCTCGCTGCTTCTAAAATTGTAAGTGTATCTACCTTATTTAATATTATGTGATTTGTAACCAATTTAGGTCGATCGACCAAAAACCTCTTTGATTGAATTTGGTTGTAGGAGTCATTGGTTGAAGATGAATCTCAGGGTACTTTTATTCCAACCGACGTCAAGATATCTTGACTATCGCCTTGGAACACCCGAGCATCTGTGGTCGTGGTCCGCACCGGCCGGTGGAGGTGTGGGCTTCAAGAAATACTTCGGAGGAACTTCACGCAGTCAATCAAAGCAAATGGACATGGATGCCATGAGACATCAGATCATACAGGAGGTTAGTCAAATGTTTGAAGCTAAGTTTGAAGCTTTTCAAATCTCAGCTCAAGTCAGATGTGGAAGCCCAACTAAGTCAGCAGATAATGTCTTCTCCTAAAGCCACTGCGCATGTCAGCACCAAGGATAGTTGTTCGCCAGAAAATGAGGAGGATCCTAAAGACGATATTTTAAAATGCATTGGTCACATGGCTTTTGATCTTCCCGATGGACAAGTTGGGATTACCTTGGAGCACGACAATCTTCCAATTTTTTACATTTTTATAAGGACTTAACGGACTGCCGCTTCGGTGATGAGTTCCGCTTGCCAATCAACACTTGCAATTATGGTGCACGTAAGTATTAATTAACATATTTGTATATTTTTATCTCCTTTGTATCAATTATATATAATTAACATTATTTTGTTTTAACTCCTAGGTATCTCAGATCGTGATCAGTATTCGTAACAACTACGGTGATGTATATGGATTCTTGGATCCAACGTTGATGGTTGTCAAGCCCAACCCAAAAGAGTCTAATGAATCTGCTCAAGCTTACATAATCGATAAGCTAATTCAAAGCAGACAAAGATGTTTTCTTAGGACCGCATCGCACAGTGAATACATTTTTATTCATAGCATACTTTTTCTCTTTGTGTTTCTAATATACCTTTATTGTTGTTACCTAGTAATCATTGGCGCTGATTGTCGTTTGTCCTAAGCATAATCTCATAGTCTGGATATGCTCACTTCATCAAAGGCCAAACCTACAGATTAAGCGTGTACTTGAGGGGTAAACTTTTAATTTACTTGTCATACTTGTGATATCATATATGTATTTATCTTATATCTATAACTTATATTATTTTATCAGAGCTATGATGGACTATAATAGTAAGAAAGGTCTGGGAAAAGGAAAGAGGCCTAATTGGAACATACTCGCGGTAAGTAGTTTGTCTTTATATAATATTTACATATTGAAAGCCGTATTAGTTATGTGTATATATAATTTTTACTAATTTATATTGTCATTTGTAGGGGCCTTACCAAGACAACTCATGGGCGTGTGGTTATTATGTCATGAAAACCATGTTATCCATTGTCACGATGAGGATTACCTCTGGATGGGATTTGGTAATAAAATATTTCATATCTTGTTATTTGATCTTTTTGATACCTTACACTATTTGTAGTTAGTTAATTACATATGTTTTGAATTGAACTTGTAGTTATTTGATGGTCGTGGCACAAACTCATACAATCATGAAGAAATTGTCGAGATTCGGAAAACATGGGTGCGTTTTTTTGTGACTAAGATTGAAGAGCAAAATCTAAACCTAGAACCACCAAGACGCCGAACAAGAAAAACAACACAACAAAAATGAGAAGGTTTGAAGAGAAGAAAAAAAGGGATAACAGAATTGTGTAACTAATAATTCGTAGCATTTAGGAGTTGTCTGAATGTTAATTAGAGGATAGTTGAAGTTTTGTTTTTTGACAATAGAGTTTTGTTTTTTTGTCTGAATGTTAATTAGGAGTTTTGTTTTGTTTTCTTCTTGTGTGAGTTTTGGAGTTCATGATGATTAATACATGACTGGATTTGTATGCAGTGGTTGTATGTATTGGCAGTTCTGTTGGCAGTTCTGGAAATGGAAATTTCAAAAATGTAGTATTAAAAAAATTGATGCATCTATGGCGTCGGTTTTCCTTAAAACCGCGGTTAAAAGTCATATATCGCGCCGATTTTTTTTAAAACAGCGGTTAAAGGTGACTTATAGCGCCGGTTTTCTGAAAACCGCGGTTAAAGATAACATACGGCGCCGATTTTCAGAAAACCGCGGTTAAATGTCATATACGGCGCCGGTTTTTCTAAAAAACAGCGGTTAAAACTTTTTTTTTAAAAAATTTTTTTGTCCTTTACATCATGATTTAACTCCGGTTTTATAAAAAACCGCAATTAAAACTTCCTTTTAACCGCGGTTTATAAACCGGCGTTAAATATTTACACTTACAACGTCGGAAGAAAAGACGCCGGATTGAAAACCGACGTTAGAAGTCCAAAAAAACCGCGATTAAAAGTGGTTTTTGCACTAGTGGTTGAGTTCTAACTTAGTTGAATAACTTGATTGGTTGAAGGTGTGAGAAAGTAAAATTGTAGAGCAAAATCGTGCGTTGGAAGGAAAGCGTCTACGGTAAGGGCGCTTCACATTCTAAGTGTTATTGTTATGTATTTATGCGTGAGGGCAACTCTTAGATATTGTTAAGGATTATGCTTTATATGCTTGTATTTTACATGCTTATGTTTCATATGCTTTATATGCTTGTATTTTACATGCTTATGTTCCATATGCATATGTGTAAGAACATCTTTAAGTGTGTATATTAGTAATATGTGAATGCATAAATTAAGTATGTGATAATATGATGAACAATGTGATGGAATGTTTTTTTTTTGAATGATGCCTTGTGATTATGATTATTGTGTTGTGACCATTGACTATATTTGAGAATATATTGTTAAATGACTGTGATAATTTGGGGAAGTGCCGAGAGCACGTGAGTTGGGTTACCGTCGCATCAACGTCAAATAAATCTTGGATTTTGAAATAAAAACTAAGAGGCATTTTATTAAAATCAAAGAGACACTTAAAAATAGATCTTTCTAAAACCTTAATTAGTAATGGACTAACCACCTTTTCATTAAAAAGAATTAAGTGAGAGTTAGAATAACTAAATTAATTATTTTGAACTATTAATGGATTTCCAACATAAATCATTTCATAACTAGTAGGAGATTTTCTAAAGAAAAGAGACTTAGGACTATAAAGGGAGATCTTGAGCCGAAAATTTGGGGTTCTAATTAAGGGAGTTAGTACAAGAATAGATGATCTCGGACACTCCGTGTGAGTGATCCCGTCGAGGTAAACTAACTATGATGATAGAGTTGCTTGTTCATGCATACATCGATGCCAGAAGCGAGGTGTCGTAGAGTCGCCCAGACCACGTACCGACAGTCAAGCGGAAAAACGGGCGTTGTGTCATCAGGGGGATTGCTCTGGGCACAAATCCCTGCGGGGAATAGCGTTTGAGAAAGCCTGGTAGCGGACTCCAGAGCTCCTAAGGCCCTTGCGAGGGTGATATTCCGGAATCATGTGCATTGGCATATAGACTGACAAATAGGGATTTGTGGTGCACTTTATCTTGTGGATTATTTGTTGTGATATTGTGTTATGCTTTGTATATACATATTGCTGTTATATATGTTTTATTTTAAGAAGTTGACCCTTGCCCGTGGTTCTTTCAATTAATGAATGTAACCCAGACAATGAAGACTGCGAAGTATTCGAGACTGCTGACGAGGGTAGCTGAGGACAGTCCTTTGTAGTTGTCTGCTTGTGTAGCTTTATGGTAAGCTTACTAGAGGGTCTAGTAAGTGCAGTAGTGTGATGACCAGCTATAGGGGGTTTAATGTATTAATTTCAATATTGTACTAAATATACTATGTTATCAAAGAATTGAATCATTTGTGTGAATTGAGTAAATGAGGTAAATTGCATGGTTGCTATAAATTTGATTAGGGTGTTTATTTATTCACCACCTTTCGAAAATACTGCAAAACTCTGATTGCTATTTTCAAGAAGTTTGAAAAGAAAAGAGAAAATTTTAGACCCATATTTTCTAAAACCCATGCAAACAGAGTATTGCCTCCAAAATTATTTCAATACTCTTAGGTTATATTAGATCAGTAATGCTTCGAAAAGCGGGGTGTTACAGACGGTCCATTTCTTTGTATTTTCTTTGGTATTTCTATTTTCTTCATTTCTTTGATCGTACTTTTCTTTTTTCGTAGCCGGATATAAATGTTTCAGACTCCTTTCTTGCTATGGTATCAGACTTCCTTGTTGGTGCTTGTAACATCCCTCATTTTCATGCCTTTGTGTTTTGATATGCTTATATGTGTGTTTGGATGTGTTTGCCATGCTTTGGAATGCATTTCTAGCATTTTGAGTCATTATAATCGATTAAGGTATATAATATTAATTAATTAGATTGAATTTAGGACCCTGGTACAAATTCCAGGGAGGTGATAATCGATTAGGGCAATGTTCTAATTGTTTAGGGTTTGGTTTTTGGTCCCAATATGTTTTTCAAATGCGTGCTAATCGATTAAGAGGGGCCTATAATCGATTAGGCATATTCAAAAGTCTCAATATGATTTTCAGAGAGTTGTTAATCGATTAACAGCCCTCCATAATCAATTAAATCGCGATCTGCATCAATTTTTATGCGGTTAGGCTTGACCCCTTCGACCTTTTTCGACCCAATATGACCTAAGTTTGTGGGAGACAGTTAATATACTTAAACATAAGCCTAAACACTTAGTTTGTAATTCCTAATCCCATCCCTAAGTGTAACGACCCGTTTCTGGACCGCTATGAAACTAGAACTAAACCTAAATGCGACACGTTTTTAAAATGGTACTCTTGTGTCCTTCCGAAAAAAATGCGGTAATTTTTTTTTAAAACATTTGGTGCCCGCAAAGCACACACAGAGTACTTACAGCGTTTTGAAGCATGATACAAACTAGGACACAAGCTACGTACTGGAAATACATACACGCATAAATATATACAATCAACATACACAGTACGTACAAAATAAACAGAGTAGTAATGTAAGAGAAAATAAACCTAAGATATGAATACCCTCGAGAGAGTGTTCATACCCTGGGGGTACTCCCGGGAGACACCCACTCAAAGGGCTGCTCCAAAAGTAGAACCACCAGTCTACCCTGCATCAGCAAAACAGCACTAGCCCAACTGGTCACGTACAAACTGTACACAAAGTCATATACTACAGTCATCCAAAAAAAAAACATACGAAATAGTCAGATAACACAGCGACTACAGATCAATGCCCAGATCCTTCGATGGATCCTTCTCCTCCTCCTCGTCATCCATCGGATCATCGCCTGTCAAATCGATGAAAGGTGCCGCAACTGGCATGTCCTCTGGCATGTCACTCAGCACGTACTCTCCTGCAGTCGCATCATCATCAAGCCGTGCACCTAGACAATCCGCCTCTCTGCACACCACGCAAACGAGAGGTGGATCCACTGGGGAAGTAGGGGTCCTAGCAATGGAAGGAGAAACCGGTCCTACACGAGAACTCGTAATGAATGCCCTCGAGGTAGACGCCTCGCAGATCTCGACCAATCACGCTCTTACGAAGCGGTCCATCTCACTCTCGGTCCTCGACCACGTCCTCGTGACAAAATCTCGAAACAGAGATCTAGGAATCTCAAGCGGTCCTTCCGAGACGAAGAAGAGGCCGGCACACTCTCACACCGATAGTCCTCCAAGCATCAACCACCGCATAGTCCGTATAGGAAACTTCATCAGACGTCGCGACACCTCTCGCCTCACAAAGAACACCGCCCTTCGAAAGTTCAGACAATATCCCCGGTATATACAACACGGCGAGAGATGGGGTCAAATTCCATCGCTGCGGGCTACTCGATGTCGGGGAAATCAAAGATGATCTCTGGCGTCGTCCGTATCACCGGAATCAGTACGCTCTTCGCCATCACCTGGGTAGCCAGCATGAATCGAAGGTACCATGGGAAAGGGTCAACTTCTCAATGAATCAAGATATAACAATTCATAAAGCAATAAGCACACAACATTGTATACAGTTCATAAGGCTCAACTCAAAACTCTCGCTCAAGACTCGACTCACGACTCATTTTCTCTCGACTCGACAATTTTTCCGGTAAGCAGACGCCGATCCATCCACTGAATACCAGCCGTAGCTTTGGGATCTTCGCTCTCCCTAAGACATTCAGCTCCAGTTCCTTAACGCTGCGACGCCTAGCTAATCCACCATGAACGAATGGGACCTAGCACCCTCAGTTGTCCGGCTTACAGCTCAAAAACGTCTCGACGACTCGACTAAGCTCTCAGACTCGATGAACAATTTGCCGCATACGAAATTCAAAGAGCAATTTGCATAATTATTCGACCGCATATCAAATAATTTATAGCAAGCTTATTATAGTGAAACGCAATTCAACAAACATAAGCAGCATAAGCAGTTCACATTGTGAAACACAATTCAATACATAAGTAATTCACGGCAGTTATTCAATCACATATTAAATAAATGCATAACTCAACAACATCGTCATTCACATCATGGAATCCATCCCTCTGTAACTCGATGGAGTTGACAGAGAGGTACAACAAGTGTGGGGGGTTGGGGTCAGGAGACCAACCACAATATTTTTCACCCACGAACGACTTGGAATATAGGCGACCGCACGACAATAATCACGAAGGGGTTCGGAAACCCTAACTTCGAACCCGGAGAGTTCTCAGACTTCTTCGCATTTAAAACTTGCCCTTACACAAGGACATACAAAAATAAAAGCCTACAAATATCTAGAAGTGCCCTTACAAATAAAAGCCTACAAATATCTAGAAGTGCCCTTACCACAAGTTGTCGCTAACGTAGCTCCGAAGTCCTCAGGTCCGCGTCGCTCGGTCTCTGGTATTACGATTCCTATCACCACGACAATTTAGTACGCTTCTAAGTAAAACTAAAACTCAGCTCTCACTTAGCCCTTTCCTAACCAAAACTCAACAAGCATTAAAAACAATACTAGCCCTTAGAAAAGAAATAAAATCTTAAACTACAAGGTTTTCTTGTATTACAAGTAACACAAAAAATAACTCTTTTTCATAAGTTCAAAACTTTATCACAAAATCTACAAGCATTTAATCAAGTTTAACAACCAAATTTTTTCTAAAAACCCTCCTAAGCCTCACGGCCTCTACTCCCTTTTTCTCCCAAAAATATTTGCTAAAACTATTTTTCATCATTACAAGCATTTTCAAATCAAGACATCAAGCAACATAATTCATAGTTAAAACACATACAAAAATATGTTTCCAAATCCTTTTCCAATCAAATAGCTAGTGCCATTTTCAATCTTTCCAATCAAATCTTACATGTTAACCTATCCTTTAAGAATCCATTTTGCACCAAAGCATAAACTAACACCTAATTTAATTCATGCAAATCTATCTCAAAAACCTTAAAATTAACCAAGACATTTAATTAAACACTTGAACACAAGATTATGCATCACAACCCAATTTTTCTATAGTTCAAGAATAGGAAAAATTCCAAAAATGATAAGTTTAAGCATACAATTCAAAACTAACCTTCCAACAAGCATCAAGCAACTTTAACTAACCCAATTAAATAACAAATTACATGATTGAACCACTCACACCCATTTTTCCCCAAATTCAAGAAGGAACATAAACCCTAGAAATCAAGTTTCACATGCTCATCGAAAATTACAGCCCAATTAAACATCATACAACTTCCAATAACACATATAAACCATCAAACACTGTATGTTGGCTCTTAATCGTACAACAGGTCTTCATTAAACACATGTTGATGTGTCAACCGCTGAAGAGCAACCAACTGTTGAGTCGAATGGTCCACCTGTAATCGCAGTCGTGTGATCTCGTCCCGCTGAATCTCGCCTCGCTTAAGCATGTCCTCCAGGTTAGTATTGACAGCACGTCTCCTTAGCGGCATAATTTAATACAGAAACGTACTGACTACTGATATCAATTTGATGTAGCGTACGTGATGGGCGTAAAGGATTCTCAACTACTCATTTAGTCAAAGAATACCCGATAGGTTGGAGATAACAACTCATTGATTCAAACGAATACTCGAGAGACTAACAAACAAAACTGAGAAAAATATCATTTTCTTAGTTCAAATTCAATCTAATCTCCCTTACTAGCGGTTGTAAGTACAAATATATAGGAAATAACAAAAACAAATCATAAGAAATTAAAAGAACAAATCCTAATAAATAAATGATAGAATCCTAAGAATTAAAGGATTAATAGGAAATAAATCATAAGAAATAAAAAGAACAAATCCTAAAAAATAAATGATATAATCCTAAGAAATAAAATGATTAAAATAAAAGAATCATAATAACTGAAAGGGCTATTGGACTCATCTGTGGTTGTTGATGTTATCAATAAATAATTTTGCGCTCCGCCATTTATTAAGCCCCTTTTTGAAGAGGTCATCTATTTAATTTGCTTGCCTGATTGGATTTCTTTGACAAATACTATTAGTAGGCAAGCAAATGCCTGTGCAGACATGCTGGTTAATGAAGGTCATTTAGCTTCTTTTAATGTTATTGATGTGGAAACTGTTTCTCCCTTATTAGGCATACTTCTTAGAAAAGATTTGGGGGTTATTCTCCAAGGCAAGTTCTACGGTGCACAAGTTTCATGGGTAACACCACCGTGCACAAGTATCAGTTGTCGTTGGATCAATCTCATCCCATAATAATATCATCCACCATCATCACCAAATTTTTTCTCTGTTCTTCTCTATCCCCTTCTCCCTCACCCTCTCTCCGCCATGAGCCACCTCTCCCTCAGGTCTCCCCTTCCTTTCTCCCCAAGACCCAACCTCCCTCAACTGTTTCGATCTCAAATCGACCCAAAATCGCGTCCTGCACAGCTCCACCGTCGCACCATGTGCGACTGTTTGCAACCCAGCCACCAGAGCACTGCACATAGCCTACATCTAGCTACTGCGTGCCTCCCCTACTTCCATCCACCACACTTGATTATCTTTTCGTCCACTCCCTAATTCCAGAACTCAAACGCAAGAGAGGGGAAGAGTAGATCGAAGAGTCAGAAGTGAGATGAAAAAGGGAAATCGAACCACAGGCCAACAAAAGGGTTGTGTACGGTTGTTAATGTGAAGCAGGGGCGGCGACGAGGCTCGCGGTGGTTCGTGCAAAGTGGGTCAGCTCCGGGTGGTTGGGGGCACAGGGTGGTTGCTCTTGCGGCGGGTTGGGAATGAGGGAACGTTCTAGAAGCTGAAGGGCGCCGTTAAGGATGGTGGTGAGTTGGATGTCTGACATGTGGAAGAGTTCTTGGAAGTTAGGGATGGTGGAAGGGGAAGGAGGAAGAGGAAGGTGAGTGTCGCTGTCTCTGTGTGTGTTTGTGTTGGTATTGGTATTCGTGTTGGGGGTGTGAGGAGTGGAAGTGAGGGTGGGAAGAGAAAACCTCCACTGTGTGAAGCTTTGGGAAGTGGCGGAAGAAGAGGATAAGGTGGAAACTCAAGCAGAGGCGGTGATGCTTCTGATCTCTGGAAAAGGGGAGAGAAGATGAATGATATGGTGCAGAATACTCACCATAACATATGGTAGAATTTTTAATCAAATGGCCAAAACTACTTGTGCATGGTGGTACCACCTAGCACACTTGTGCATGGTAGAATCAGCCTGTACTCCAATAATGATTACTTAGTTTTGTATCCCTTCATATATAAAAAAAAATTGTCTTCGTCCTTATATATAAGACATTTTTGACTAATTCACAAGAATTAAGAAAATTAGTTAATTCAGTTAATTACATTAAATTTTTCATTAATGTGTATTTTTTTTAAAATTTACTTTTCAATTAATGAAACTCATCATTTTTTCACTTAATTAATTATTGTCTCGAGCTTTTAATCAATTAGAGGTTTTTTTGTAAAATATTTAATCAACACATATAGCAATTTGGAAAAGTTCTTATAAAAAGGGACAAGAAATTTTTTAAAAGTGTCTTCTATATAGAGACTGAGGTAGTATAAATTATGACAACATGATAGTATCTATTGTTGCTAAGAAGACCTTGGTTATTACACCTGAGGTTTTGATTTCTATCTATAACTAGTCTAAATAAAAAGTTAAGTCTGGAAACTGAAAATAAAAGAGCCTGAAGCAAAACCTCATTATGCAAGAAATTTTGCCTTGGCTACATTCTTTAGGAACCCTATGTAATATAATAGTCAGTAGGAATCCTGATTCTGGAAATCTAAGGGAAACCACTATAATGTAAGGGAAAGCAGTTTTACAACTATCCTAGAAGATGACATTGTTCTGCTATGGGTTTTAAACAAATAATTCGGGAAAACTGGCCTCATTTCTTTTTTGAAAGGTTGTTACAAATTAAGAGGAACATATTTTTTATGCATCTTTTTTATTTAAATGACATGTGAAAGCATTACAATAATGATAATGGCTCTAACTAAGTTGGCACCCCATCAACTACCAATCATCAGCGCAATATAATTTTATTAAAATTTAATTACTTTGGAAGTCCCTGAACTATTTAGAGATTTTGAAATATCTAGGTCCCTGAACTATTTTTTTTTTTGAATTGGGTTCCTAGACTATTTTTTCATTTTTAATTAGGTCCTTCTGTTAAGCTGCTATTAGTGGGACATTAATTTATTTTTAATTAGGTCCTTGAACTATTGATTTTTTTAAATAGGTCACTGAGACCAAAAAAAAAAAAAAGAAATGAATATAAACATAGTCTGTAGATGAGCCTTTATATGGGTTCTCGAATGAAATTTTCAATAGGCTTTGGATCCATTTCAAGTGAAAATGTCCCATACTTTGTTTAGTCCATTTGTTTCCTATTCATATATATGCTGTGGGAATAATTCTCAACATAGTGTGTGTATATATATTTATATGCATAACTTGACCTTTTTTGGTCATCTTTCCTTTCTTCCACTTTTTCTCGGTTAATTAGTTGATTCAAGTAGGATCACATCATTTTCCCCTTTCTAACACCTAGGGTTTTCGCCCTAGAGCATCAAAGGAAGGGCCCTAGAGTATCAAAGGAAGGGTTGAAGATGTTTCATCTCCCATTAATCATCACCAACCATCAAACAACAACAATCAAGCATGTAATCAAGACTTGAAACAAGCAAAATCAAAACAATCAAAATGGGGAGGGGGTGGCGCTGTTTTTAGGGCTGTTTTGGGGGAGGGAAAATTGATTTTTCTTCTCATTCAAATGGTTGGAAATATAGATAATGAAATAGAGAAGGAAACCTAGCAAGAAAACTAAGTTTGGAAGCCAGAATCTCAAGAACAAAAACAAGGGAGGGGGCACGATTTTGGGGCTGTTCAAGAGGGAGGAAAACAGAATTTTCTCCTTACTTGATGATGAAGAAGATGAGGAACTAGAGGTAGATGAAGCTCATGAATCAAGTTGATGAAGGTTGGAAGCTCAAAATCTCAAAGGAATGGAAGGTATGAACCATGGAACCTTGGAACCCTTTTCTTACTCAAGAAGAAAAAGAAGAAGATGAGATATGAGAGAGTGAGGGAGGGTCACGATGGGGGGCTGCATATAGCCCTTCCTTCCATTTATTTTACTTAAAAATAATAATAAACATAGTTAGTATAAAATAGTTTAGTAAAAAGGGATTTTCCAAATTAATCACACACATAATGACACCTAGCAATAAAGTAAAGATGCTAATCACATCAACTAATCCATCCCATCTAATCTTACACCTCTCATGATCACCCACTAATCCTAGAGTCTAGGGGTTGTTAAAACACGGCATCGAAAAACCCGCATTACGGATAAACTCGCGAAAATTAATTTAACGAGAAATTAATTCATCGCGTGATAATATTTAATTGTAAATAATAAAAATCATGTCAAACACTCAAAAATAGTCTCAACAAGTTACGTTTCAATTTTCATCGAAATCTGCAGTGAAACTGCCTGGCGATTCGAAACGCGACGAAACTTCGTTAGAATTTTTCAACGATATTCAAACCACGAATTAATATAAGAATATTAATTCTCAATTATATTTGGCTCTTGATTTATTTAAATCACTTACGTAGAGAACAAGCAACTGCTTATTATAGCATAAATACGACAGTTAATACTATAATAGCGCTAATAATCGTATCGTAAAAATACAGGTATTACACTAAGCTCTTGAGAGAACCTTAGCTCTTAACTCACCGTTATTGCCCCTTTTTGCTCTGAATCAGTTCTGCAACTTTGGCTACCACTACAACTCATTTTCTTCATCTATTTCTATCATTCTTTCTAGTTCTAAGAGCTTAATCTCTAAGTGAGTCTTTACTCTTTCTCTCCTTTTGTTTCCACTTGGTTTTTGGACCTCTCTGACCCCTTTGGACCTGCGATTTGGACTGAGGTAAGAAGAGGGTGGTTGATTCATATGGAAAAAGGGTAGGTAGGGATTTAAGGACGTGATTGGGGCATCCCATGACCCCTACGTCTCGCACTACGAATATTTGTGGAAGTACCATTGCAAGAGCAATGGGAAAATCTGTCCTTATGTGTTAAAAAATAATCAAGACCCATATAGGAGAATGGGCCATGCTATGATTATCCTAATTATGTCAATATTGGTATAATGGTGTTCGTTGAGTGCTTGATGCATGATTTTGTGACTATTTTGGTATGTTTGTTGTTGGAAAACATGTTGAATGATTAATGTGACTTTAATGTCATTTGGATATGATAATATGTTGTATTCAATATTAATATTTGCTCGGTTGGCTGTTTATGTTGTTTGATCAGATGATTATGAGCCTTGGCTGGGCAATTCTGTTCATGTGCATAAATTGGGAAGTGTGCGTGAAGTTTTCCCCTAAATTAGTGTATTGGATTTGGATTTAGGAAATTGGAAATCAGGTTAAGAATTCCAAAGGAGTAATTATGCAGGAAATGGATTAGTTAGCATTTTGGCCGAAGATTGAGGAAATGGATTATGCTCCAATGCCCACGTTTATATACATTTATTGTGTTCTTTTCTTTTTTCTCTTTTGTTTTCCTTTCTAATCGCCTTCCCCTTTTTCTATTCCCACTTCAACATTGTCAACACCTAAATTTCACAGAAACTAGAGAACATTAAGAGTCATCCTTCCTAGAAAGCATAAGCACATCAAAGTCTTATATAATTATATTTAATGCACTACTCAGTCATAGTCGCAAGTGACCACAATACATAGCAAATCAATTGAAGTTTATTGCATAAGACATGATTACATGATATGACAGAACCGATTGAAACTATTATCCATACATATGCTATTTTGACATAAGCAATCCAAACTATTTTAAGGCAAAAGAAACATACAAAACAAAGCTTCATCCAGAACATAGCACTTATTGGGTGAGAGTTAATGATAGCCTAAACAACCACTTGAAAAAAAAGGTTCTGAATAAAGCTTGAAAAAAGTTCTGAATGTTTAACATAGGTCTATAATCCAAAATAGGAGAATGACCAATTACAACAAAAGCTACTACCTTGAGACAACAGATCATCAAAGGTTCTAGTTGCAAGCATGTATGAGGCAGTAGATACAAACTAAAAAACGACTTGAAATTCATATACCATACACACAATAAAAAAGTTCTCTATAGCTGACCCTACAACAAAAAAGTTCTTAGTACCAAAAATTACCTTTAATTTGAGATAAGCCGAGATGAAATCCTTCTTCTCATCCAATGGAAGAGCTTTTAGAATTGCTAATTTGTTTGGATTTTCTGTCAACCAATCAATTGCTTTATACCGTTGTGCATTACCAAGATCAGGTATCATCTTCAATTCATTCAACACTTCATGTACCACTTCTTGAGCATTTCCCCCCATCTTTCTTTTACTTACTTGTACAAATTCTTTCAACGATTCAGCTACTTCTCTCATAAAGTTAATTATCTCATCTTTGTCTCTACTTTTATTTGCATAAGTTAGATGTCCTTTTTCTCTTTGTTGCAGAACTTGGTTCCTCTAAGCCAATATTCACACTGTAACTTTCTTCCTCTACATTTGCTTCTTTGCTCATAACATCATCCGAATCAAATGGATGCTCTACTCCGATTCCAGTTGCTTTATCTTTGGCACATATATCTACGATATCATCCCAATTGGGAATGACCTTAAATCGGAATCGCTTGGCTTCTTCATGTGACTTCAAAACAAAAGGAAACACGTTAACAATAACACAAATAATAATTTCAATCAAAAAATACGTAACAATAAAAAAATGATTACCTTGACATATTCATTCCATGCATTTTCATTTTCAACTGTAATCATATATTTTGTGCCATCCCAGTCAAATCCACTTTGACTTAGAATGTCACTAACAATTCCATACATCCACGCCAAAGTTTAATACGATTCTTAACATTCTCTCCCATAAGTTGAACATTGAAATGTGTAGACAACACTTGAGCTGCAGTGTTGTATGCCACTGCTTTCCAAGCTCCATCACTCTGTTAACCCAAACTTCTTTGATCTCTAAGCACATCGGCTAATACACGTTCCATCTCCAAATTCCATGTGAAGTAACTTCTTGTATCCTCTTTCTTGTCCTCTGTGCTACCTTCTTCCATCTTTCTTTTTCCCAGCTTTGTCTTGCTCTTTACTTTGGATGACTCCATTTCTCTAGATTCAACAAAAATAACCACACATGCATAATTTATAAACATGAACGAACAGGCATAGAGTCAATTTATAAACCATTTGCAATTCAACAAAAATAATCATAGATCCTTATATAACTCCATTTCAACTTTCTGTAATCTTACAAACAATGTATGATCAAAATGACATATTTATAGAGTCAATTACAAATAAAAGGACTCTCACTAAGCAATAATTCTTCTAGCTTGATAATCAACAAACATGTTCATTGCTAAAGTGTCACGAAATGTTGTCCATTCCTTGGTCACTTGAACAATCGTGACCTCATCTACAACATTACTTGTTCCTCTTTCCCTTTGTTGATTGGTTAACTCTCTATCGACAGCAGATAGAAGTTGCAAGTCTTCACTCTCTAAAGTTGGATCATTTCGCTTTTCATCTATTATAAAATTCTGTAATATGAAGCAAGGTAACACATAAATGAACCTTAAATCTGGACCACAAACTCCTAAGATATTCATAGAGATATCACCCTTTCTATTACGATATCTAGGCCTATCTTCCGTAGCAACTGTTATAGGAATATGTGTCCCATCAAGTGCTCCAACTGAATTCTAAAAACATTCCAAAATTATACCAAATTACAAAGTTATAGTCACTTAAAATGCCTTATAATTACTTAAACAAATGATAAGCTTACCTCATACCATCTCCATTTATATGCCTCCGAGCCATCTAGATTATAGTCACGAAACTTCAAATATTCCCTGCTCACTTTCATAACAGCTCGTAGGATGTTATTGAATTGCCAACTTATTGTTTCTTTAGATCTGTAATTGTTGGAGCATAAACGATTGAGAAGTTTAGACCCTTATTAATTTTGATGATAACAAAGTATCTTCTGATAAGTCTTTGAATGTGCAGGTATTAAAATCTCTTATGTTTTATCTCACTCAAGCAAGAAGAAGAAACTCACAAGTATTGAATACATTCCATGTGTGTCAGCATCCGATTCACTCCAGCGTCTTGTGTATAGCGAGCGTCCGGTAGTGTTATTCTTTGACACGTGGATTACTCAATTGCTGCGAGCGTCCGTCTCCTGTTCTGAGCGAGCATCTGGTCTTTTAATGAATCACGTGATGGTCACGTTTGTGCTCTTCTACCTCAGCTATTTGGAACGGAATTCGAATTTGATTTTGTGCGCTCATTTTGATGTACGAGGTATCAAAGGTGAAACCTTTGGTATAAGACAAAATTCGTACAAGGAAATTGTGAAAAGCAGATAGTACAAAAACGTTAATATATACTATTCTGATATTCTCTGGAAAGGAAGAAAAGGACAGCTTTTCAAATTACCTCACTCAATGATATGGAGCTGAAATTTACTGCAACGATAATACCCCTCAGAGACTCCTATAAACACCCCAAGGTATTCATTGAAGAAGGTGGCCAAAAACTGCTAGAAACTACATTTTGAAAGAGCTATTACTCAAGTCAGCAATCAAGTTTCGTGCCAAGTTTCTGGACAACAAGAACTGAACCTCAGCGTCTGATACTTTCATTTTAGAAAGCTATTTGTTTCTTAGCTTAATCTTTTCATCGTCTCTGTAAGAGTTATTTTGATTGTATTCAAAATTATCTTTATGAAAGTTGTATTGCTTAGTTAAGGCTTTGTTCCTCAAAGGCTCGAACGTACTGAGTCGTTTTGAGAAGTTAAAAGTATTGTCAAGTTTGTGACATTAGAATACTCTTAAGAAAATTTGTAATCAGTTGATTATAGTGGAAAATCCTTCAGGAACGAAGGGACTAGACGTAGCTACCAAGTTGGTAGTGAACTAGTATAAATCTCCGTGTTTCTTGCTTTACTGCTTTACATTTACTTTTATCTTGCGCATAAAAACAAGTTTTCATAAATTTATAAAAACAAGTTTTCATAAATTTCATTTCCAGCGTCTGGTCATACTTTAGCATCCGATTTCAAACAGACTCAAAATCCAGTGTTCTGAAGTGTTTTTAACTTAAAGTTTGTGAAAAGTTTTCAACACAATTCAACCCCCTTCTTGTGTTCACGTTTAGTTAGTACCAGAGCTCGGCCTCTTGGTTGAGCACTTAACAGTGTTAAGAGAAAAGATCATATACTGTGAACATGTCTGCAGAAGGTGGTCATATGAACCATCCTCCTCTATTTACTAGAGAAAAATTTGACTACTAGAAAGATAAGATAAAAGCTTTCTTTGAGACACAACAACTTGAGTTGTGGGATATTGTTGAAAGTGGTTATCTTATTCCCACTAATGCTGCTGGTGTTGCTATTGTTTGAAAAAACTGGAATGATGAGCAGAAAAAGAGATATCAAATCAATCAAAAAGCTAGATTCTTTCTTATCTGTGCTATGTCAGAAAAAGAATATGATAAATGTGGCAAATTCGATACTGCCAAAGAGATATGGGATTCTCTTGTTGTGCCTTATGAGGGCTCTGCCTAAGTAAGAGAAACTAAAGCTAGCATGTTAGTTTGCCAATATGAATTGTTTAAGATGAAAGATGGTGAAAACATTGAGTCTATGTTTGGAAGGTTCCAAACACTCGTTTATGGGTTACAGGCCCTTGGAAAAAGTTATACCACAACTGACCATGTGAGAAAGATCCTGAGAAGTTTGACTAAGCAGTGACCCAAAGTCACTACTATTCCAAAAGCAAAAGATTTAAATGTCTTAAGACTTGAAGATCTTTTGAGTTCTCTAAAAGCTCATGAACTTGAGTTGAATGAGGAAGAACCTGTAAAGAAAAGCAAGTCTATTGCTTTGAAAGTCAACAAACATAAAGCCAGTACTTCTAAAACCCTTCAGGCTGAAGAAGAATCAGAAGATGAAGCTTCAGAAGGAGATGTTGATGGGTCGGATGATGAGCTCGCATTCATATCTAGGAAGATCCAAAGGATGTGGAAGAAAAGAAACTTCAAGAAGAAATTCCACAAGAAAGATGTTGAGGACAAGAAGGAAAGCAAAGACAAAAGTCAAGTTGTCTACTATGAATATAAAAAGCTTGGACACTTCAAATCTGAATGTCCTAATCTTAAGAAGAAGCCCAAAAGAAGTTCCTTCAAGGGAAAGAAAAAAAGTCTCATGGCTACATGGGATGATCTGGATTCATCATCCTCTGAGGAAGATAATGATGAAGAAGTCAATCTTGCCCTCATGGCAAATACTGACTTAGATTCTGGAGAAGAAGTTGAAGAGGTAATAATATATAATTCTTATTCTAAACTTTAACTTGCATTTGATGATCTTCTTAAGGACTCTGCCACTCTCTCCACTGAGTATAAAGCTTTGAAAAAGAAATTTTCAAAATTATCACAAGAATTTCAAGTTTTGAAAAATGAAAACTCAAAGCTTAGTGTAGAGAACCAGAAGCTGAAAACTGAAAATCAACATCTGGTGGATAGTCAGCGTCTGGTGATATGTCAGCCACCAGAAGCTGAGAGCTCTCAACCTGAAAGCTCTTAAGCTAAAGGCAATCCTAAGTGTAAATCAAATGATTATGAATATGCATTTCAAAAGTTTCTTGCAGAAAGTGTTACTCGAAGCAAGCAAGCTTCAATGATTTGGGGTGTCAGTAAAACGACAACTCAAGGTCTTGGTTACATATCAGATGAACCCTCTTTAGAAAAAAAAAATCCTGCATCTGATAAATCCAATGATCACAGTGAATGCTTACATTGTACTTACTGCAACAAACCTGGTTATTTGAAAAGTGCATGTACTGCTTTTAAGACTAAGAATGACAAGTATCCTTCAAGAACTAACAAGAAATGACCCAAAAAGATATGGGTACCTAAAGATAAAATAGTCTATGTTGCAGACATGCTTAGCAACAAGGTCAACACACCTATCTTGGTACTTAGACAGTGGATGCTCGCATCACATAACGGGAGAAAAGTATATGTTCCAAGAGCTAAGGCCTAGAGAAGAAGGATTTGTTGGTTTCGGAGGAAACCAGAAAGGTAAAATAGTTGAAATTAGTCGCATTGGTAAAGGCTCTCTTCCTTCTATTGATAATGTACTTTATGTTGAAGGAATAAAACATAATCTATTGAGCATAAGTCAATTATGTAACAATGGTTATGATGTCATTTTTGCAGAAACTAGGTGTTTAGTAAAAAGCAAGAAAGATGACTCTATTTTCTTTACAGCAAAGAGGAAATAAAATATTTATAATATTAATCTTTCTGAACTTGCAAAACAAAATGTCAAGTGTCTCATGTCTGTTGAAGATGAACAATGGATTTGGCATAAAAGATTGGGTCATGTCAGTTTGAGATTAATTTCAAAACTAAACAAGCACAGTCTTGTTAAAGGCTTACCAAATCTTAAATTCCAATCTGATGCTCTCTGTGAGGCATGTCAAAGAGGAAAACAAGTCAAAACTTTTTTCATTCTAAAAATATTGTCTCAACCTCTAGACCACTTAAGCTTTTGCATCTTGATCTTTTTTGTCCAATAAGAACAGCCTATTTAACTGGAAAGAAATATGAGTTAGTCATTGTTGATGATTTTACTAGGTGGACATGGGTTACATTCCTTGCCCACAAGGATGAGTTATTCAAAGTATTTACTGTTTTCTACAAATCAGTTCAAAATGAAAAAGAAATTTGTATTTCTTCAATTAGAAGTGATCATGGGGGAGAATTTGAAAATGAAAGCTTTTAAAAATTTTGTGAAGAAAATGGCATCTCCCATAATTTCTCCTCTCCTAGAACACCACAACAAAATAGTGTTGTAGAAAGGAAAAATAGGTCCCTCCAAGAAATGGCCAGGACCATGATCAATGAAGTAGATATTGCAAAATATTTTTGGGCAGAAGCAGTAAACACGTCTTGCTATATTCAAAATAGAATTCTTATCAGACCTATTTTGAAGAAGACTCCATATGAACTGTGGAAAGGTAGAAAACCAAACATATCTTATTTTCAACCCTTTGGTTGCTTATGTTATATTCTGAATACTAAGGATCAACTTGGTAAGTTGATTCCAAAGCTGACAAATGTATATTTTTAGGATACTCTGAAAGATCTAAAGCTTTTAGAATATACAATAAAGAAACTTTGATAGTGGAAGAATCCATTCATGTCAAGTTTGATGAAAAGAAGCCTGACACTGCTATGTCAGAGCTAGATGAATTATTTTCAGATTTAAATATTGGTGGTACAACAAACAGTGAACCAACATCTTCAGCGTCCGGTGGTAACCAGACACTGGATTCTACTCAACCAGAAGCTGAAGCCAGAATGAGTTGGAGATACAAAACCAATCATTCTAAGGATCAAATCATAGGAGAACCTGGAGATAGAGTTAGAACAAGATCCTCTTTCAAAGAGCATGCATATATTGCACTTCTCTCTAAAATGGAACCTAAAATGATTGATCAAGCTTTGGAAGATGAAGGTTGGATTCTGGATATGCAAGAGTTGAATCAATTTCAAAGAAATAATGTTTGGAAGTTAGTCACTCTACCAGAAGATAAGCAATCTATTGGTACTAAATGGGTATTTAGAAACAAGCTTGATGAAGGTGGTAAGGTTGTGAGAAACAAAGCAAGATTAGTTGCTCAAGGTATCACAGGAAGAAGGTATAGATTTTACATAAACTTTTGCATCTGTTGCAAGGTTAGAAGCTATTTGTATTTTACTTTCATTTGCTGCACACCATGAGATAATTCTTTATCAAATGGATGTGAAAAATGCTTTCTTGAATGATTTTATAACTGGGGAAGTCTATGTGAAACAACCTCCTAGTTTTGAAGATATTGAATTTTTAGAACATGTTTTTAAACTTAAAAAGTCTCTGTATGGTCTTAAGCAAGCTCCTAGAGCTTGGTATGATAGACTAAGTTCCTTTTTAATGGGAAATGGCTTTACCAGAGGTATAGTAGACACTACTCTATTTAGAAAAACGTTAAACAAGCATTTTATACTTGTTCAAATTTATGTTGATGATATTATATTTGAGCTGCTAATGAAAGTCTGTGCAAAGAATTTTCTAAGTTAATACAGACTAAATTTGAGATGAGCATGATGAGAGAGTTGAAGTTTTTTCTTGGAATTCAAATCAAGCAATGCAATGATGATATATATATATATATATATATATATATATATATATATATATATATATACATCAAATCAAATACATCAAGGAATTGTTAAAGAAATTCAAGATGGTGGATTGCAAGCCAATGTGCACCTATGCATCCCACGTGCATTCTTGGGAAAGATGAAACTGGTAAGAAGGTAGATCAGAAAATGTACAGAGGTATGATTGGATCTTTACTTTATCTTACTGCTTTAAGACCTGATATTATGTTCAACGTCTGCCTATGTGCTAGATTTCAATCTGATCCTAGAAAGTCACACGAGTGCTGTTAAAAGAATATTTAGATATTTGTAAGGATCTACTAATCTTGGTTTGCTTTATAAGAAATCAAAAGATTACAAGTTAGTAGGTTTCTGTGATGCTGACTTTGTTGGAGACCAAATTGAAAGAAAAAGCACAAGTGGAAGCTGCCAATTCCTTGGAGCAAATCTTGTGTCTTAGTCAAGCAAAAGACAAAGCACTATTGCACTCTTAATAGCAGAAGCTGAATACATCTCAGCAGCAAGTTGCAGTTCTCAACTTCTGTGGATGAAATATCAACTTGAAGACTACTTGATAAAAGATAGTAACATTCCTATCTTCTGTGATAATACATCTGCAATTTGTCTTACTAAGAATCCAATATTGTATTCTAGAGCAAAGCACATTGAGATTAAGCATCACTTCATAAGAGACTATGTTCAGAAGGGTATTCTTGAAATAAAATTTGTAGACACTGATCATCAGTGGGCTGATATTTTTACAAAACCCTTGCTGAAGACAGATTCAATTTTATAAGAAAAAATTTAAATTTTCATCTTATAGAAGAATGATTAATCTCAGCGTCTTATGATATGCATCATTCAGCATTTGGTAAGACATAAGCATTCACACGTGTACTCATATGATATATCATTCATAATGCATAGCTCAACGTCCGGCAAACTCGTTTGCGTGCGTCCGAGCACACACGTGTTGAACTCGTGTGGGACTTAAGCGTCTCATCACACCTAATTTGAGTCATGATTATTTATGTTATCAATAATATCTTTTTCTTGATTTTATCCTCATTTTGGCAACTGCATTTATTGAAAAAGGGGAATCTTTATTTTATTTTCTTTTTGAATTTTTTTTATTCAGAGGAAATGTGAAGAGTTTTTCAAAAAGTAACTGTACCATTTATCAAAACTTTCCCACTACTCCTTCACTTTCGCTCCACACTCTGTTTTTGTCTGTGAAAACTGTTTTCTCTGTGTGTGTATGTGTGTGTGTGTGTGTGTGCGTGTGTGAATTTCTCTAAAACCCTAAACCTCCATCAAATCACTCTCCAACTGCTACCATGACTGATGTTAAGGTCAGTGACTTCACTGTTATCTATGATACTGAGAAAGAAGCAAAGGTCCTGAATGAGAACAGGATTGATTTGGATGAGTTCAAACTGTATGGTTTTGATTTCACTGAAGGTTTTGAGGCTATGGGTTGGTCAAAATATTTCTTTTCGAGTTCTTCTGTTGAAGTTATGGTTATTGCTATCAAGGAACTATGGGGAAATATTACCTTTCAAAATGGTAAAATAGTAGGCCATGCCAGAGGATTCAAGTTAGAATTTTCTATTGAAGACATTGCTGAGGTTGCTGGTTGTCCACTGGAAGGAATTGTTTTCTACAATGGATGGGAAAAAGCTTTCAATGGTATGTAGAAAGTGAATGAAACTCTGTTTGAAAACTACTCTGAGTTGAAGGAAACTCCTATTGCCAAGCATCTGAAGAGTCACTTCAGAGTACTTCATAAGATCATAGCCAAGAGTGTTCTTCTGAAGGCTGGGTCTAGTGACATAGTGAACTATGAGCAAAAGTTCATTATGAGAACTTACTTGGCAAGACAGAAGGTGAATATGCCTAGATTGGTCTACAACAATCTAACTCAAGCTATTATGATTTCAAGGAAAGGCTCTGCTGAGAAGAAAAACATCTACAAGAAAATACCTTATGGTGTTCGTCTTACTGACCTATTGATTAAAGCTGGTATTCCCAAAAAGCTTGGAGCTTTGGCAGAAAAAGACAGGGAGAAATACTTTGGTATTGGTGCCCATGTGCGTCCGGATGTATTTGGTATATACAGTTTGGTAAGAATGCAACTGGTAACTGGTGAAAGGATGAAGGAAGTGAAACAGGAACAACAAGAAGAAGTAGGTGCTTCTATTGGTGAAGTTGTGAAGAAACCCACCAGAAGTTCAGCATTTGGTGTGAAGAAAATTGCTGAGTCTCCAGCTAGGGAGACAAGAAACAAGAAGCAGAAGGTGCCTCCTGCCCCTCAAGAGAATGTCGAAGCAGAAGATGATGAGGATCCGGTCCCCATCAAGAAAATAATGGAGAAGAAGAAGAAGACAGAAGCTGAAAAACATGTTTCAGCGTCTGGTCTCAGGAAGCAAGCTCCTCTTCCTCCTCCTGCTGTTGCCACTCAAGGCAAAAGAAGAAGACTTGTTAAGCATTCTGAGCTTAACCCAAAGGTACTTGATTTTACAGTTGATGATTCTGTAACTACCTTTGAGTCTGATGATACTATTTCTGCACCACCATTGTCTGTTGCACAACCACAAACAAAACCACAACCACAAACCAAACAACAAACCACTGCCCTAATACCTACAGAAGACTTCACTTGAAAATCCATCCAAACAACCAAAAACTACACTGTCAAGAAGACTTCACCTCTCCCACTTACCTCACTTACAAACCTACCTTCTTTTCTGGTGCAAAGAAGCTTGTATCTGCCATTAACAGACCAAGGTTTGTTAGAGAAGACGTGTATCATTCCATTTATGATCACCCTTCTCTATGGCATTTGAAAACATTCACCTCTGGGGTTGCAAGACTGGAAGTTGCCTCTCCATTAAGAGTTGTATTCAAAGAAGGAGATGAGAAAGTTGATATGTCCTTCAAAGGAAGATTGAGACCTCAATCAAACAACAGAATAATTCCTTTCTCTGTTGATCTTCCCAGGTTCCTACCATAGAATGAACCTCTTACTCTTGAGGAATGCGGAAGGTGGATAACAAATGAAGAAGTGGCCCTTGTGACTCATTGCCTGGAGATGACAAGGCTTGAGCTTATTCGTCAATATAGAAACCTTGCTTTAGCATCTGTCAAGATTGTCCCTGATAGGCAAAGGTGGTTGCCTTGGTCTATTCCTGGAAAAAGGAAGGAACCAGCTCCTAGGAAAATGTCGTTCAGTAAAATTGGACTGAAGGAATATGAGAAGGCTCCTCGGAGATATGATCTCAAATGATTCTCTGAGCTTAAGGAGTTGTGTGAAGACCATGCTAGGAGATTCTACCTGAATTCTCTAAAGATAGATGAATGGAGAACTGGCTCCTCTGGCTGCTGTGATGCAGAAAAATCAAAGATTCCTACAGTCGGCTCTATCACCAGGGTACCTGACACTAATCTTGGAACACTGTATTTCGATGATATGTTTATGTGTTCTGTGATCAGGCCTCTGAATGCTATGAAGATTTATGACCAATGGGCTGCTGTTTGCAAACATTTTGATATTGGTTTCACTTGGAGTCAAATGATTGCGTCTTGGAAAGACAAAGCCATTTTGCCACATTTTGTGCCTCTGGATATTGAAGATGATGATAGGGAGAATCTGCGAAGATTGTATCTTGCTGAAAATGAAGGACTCAACTTCATTTTTGAAGCAATGAGAATCTTTGTTAGAAGAATTTTTGGAGAAGCCGCTGCTATGAAATTTGATGCTTTTGTTAAAGATCTGATCAAGCACAGAGAAATTATCTTCATGAGTCTATTGTATCCTGAAGAGAATGTGCAGAAATGGGAAGTGGCTATGGAAGTTGAGAAACAAAAGCTGGGAAGTTTTATCAAATGGTTCTTACCAAATGATAACTTCTTCCAGAAGGCAAAGGAAAAGAAAGAGCTAAGATTGAAATTGTCCAACTGGGTGCTAGCAGAGCATCAGAAGCAGAAACCAGAAACTGTTGAACCTGTTCCAGAAGCTGAACCTTCATCTGCTCATCCTGCAGCAGATGATGATGTTGTCATCTTGCCTATAGCTGAATTTGAAGCTATCATGGCTACAAATCAGAAGGTGTACTAGTTGGAAAGCACTGTGAATCTCCTGTTGGAACGATTCAATCAACTACTTCCTCCTCCTCCTCCACCAAATCCTTAAACACTTTGTTTTTTTTTATTTGGTACTGTGTGATAAATTTTTTTTAGGTACAAGTATATGTTGCACTTAGTATCATTTTGGAACAATTATTCTGCTTACATGGTACTATTATATTTCTATGGTCTGATCTTTTATCTTCAAATTTTTCTAGTATTATATCTTACTGTTTTGACTATGATGTGATTTACACTCTTTTTATCTGATGACAAAAGAGGGAGTAAAAGAAAGGTCTGATGAACACATTGAAAGTCTGATGGACACGTTGAAGTATCATACATTTCATGCATAAATCATACATAACACATTTCTAAATTGCTTTGATACTTTATAAGATTTACTGCTCTGATAATCATTAATATCTATTGGTTTATTATATTGGTTCAATGAATTTCAAGATTTCTTTGAGTATACTCATCATTGGTACAATTATTTCAGCATCCGATCCCCACGTCTAATTGAATATATGCTCTGATGTTATTATGTATTTTTGCAATCACAATAAATGATATCATTATTAAAAATCGCTCTAATATCTAAATTATTTAATTTTATCTGAGTTGTTGAAATCAGGGGGAGACCCTTGAAATTATTTTTCGAAATTAAATTGTTTATCAACCTTGGATATTTGTCATTATCAAAAAGGGGGAGATTGTTGGAACCTAAACGATTGAGAAGTTTAGACCCTCATTAATTTTGATGATAACAAAGTATCTTTTGATAAGTCTTTGAGTGTGCAGGTATTAAAATCTCTTATGTTTTATCTCACTCAAGCAAGAAGAAGAAACTCACAAGTATTGAATACATTCCATGTGTGTCAGTATCGGATTCACTCCAGCGTCTTGTGTATAGCGAGCGTCCGGTAGTGTTATTCTTTGACACGTGGATTACTCAATTACTGCGAGCGTCCGTCTCCTATTCTGAGCGAGCATCTGGTCTTTTAATGAATCACGTGATGGTCACGTTTGTGCTCTTCTACCTCAGCTATTTGGAACGGAATTCGAATTTGATTTTGTGCGCTCATTTTGATGTACGAGGTATCAAAGGTGACACATTTGGTATAAGACAAAATTCGTACAAGGCAATTGTGAAAAGCAGATAGTACAAAAACAGTAATATGTACTATTCTGATATTCTATAGAAAGGAAGAAAAGGACAGCTTTTCAAATTACCTCACTCAATGATATGGAGCTGAAATTTACTGCAACGGTAATACCCCTCAGAGACTCCTATAAACACCCCAAGGTATTCATTGAAGAAGGTGGCCAAAAACTGCTACAAACTACATTCTGAAAGAGCTATTACTCAAGTCAGCAATCAAGTTTCGTGCCAAGTTTCTGGACAACAAGAACTGAACCTCAGCATCTGATACTTTCTTTTTAGAAAGCTATTTGTTTTTTAGCTTAATCTTTTCATCCTCTCTGTAAGAGTTACTTTGATTGTATTCAAAACTATCTTTGTGAAAGTTGTATTGCCTAGTTAAGGCTTTGTTCCTCAAACGCTCGAACGTACTGAGTCATTTTGAGAAGTTAAGAGTATTGTCAAGTTTGTGACAGTAGAAGACTCTTAAGAAACTTTGTAATCAGTTGATTATAGTGAAAAATCCTTCAGGAACAAAGGGACTAGACGTAGCTACCATGTTGGTAGTGAACTAGTATAAATCTCTGTGTCTATTGCTTTACTTCTTTACATTTACTTTTATCTTGCACATAAAAAAATGTTTTCATTTCCAGCTTCTGGTCATACTCCAGCATTCGATTTCAAACAGATTCAAAATCCAGTGTTCTGAAGTGTTTTTAACTTAAATTCTTGTGTTCACGTTTAGTAATAACTAAACTCCACTACTCTATACTTTAGGTTGTGAGCAAGGATATGCAAAAACATCGCCACAACCTCAGTTGTAGAGACATTTCTTGTCCTTACTGATTGCCATTTCTCTTGTAAAATTCTACAAAGCTTCAAAAATGCCCCTTTACTGACCCTTAGTTGATTAATGCAATCGCTTTCCTTTCCTCTGTATAGGCAATTAAGAAAATTGCGCCTTTCCAATTCCCAATTTCGAGATGGTTCCTTGACAAAATATTTGTCATGATACCAAGCCATTACACCCAAAAGCATAGTAATGACACTAAGAACAATGAATGTTGTTTCCTCAAGCTCTGCCACCTCTTCTTCATTTCGTTTACGCTTTTTTGAAGCATCAACTATACTAGTGTCCATTTCTTCAAGTCAAATTAACAAAAAAAAAGTAAGCAAACATATTCATTACACCAAGACATGAAAATGGTTCCTAATTTGACATCATGCATGATCATCAGCAATAGAATGTCTTAAACAACATTTTCTAAAACCAAGAACACCTAGACAGTTAATAGCGTTGGTCAGGAAATGGACCAAGCAAGTGATTTGAAAAAAAAAATAATATTAAAGGGAGCAAGACGAGCAGATGCATTTTAGGCCATATAAGTGATAATCCTATTCCTACCACATATAATAAGAAATAGACTCAGAAAATAAGGCAACATATAAAGGTATATGTATTATCATTGTCTCCACTCCCCACTGATTTGTGTTTTCAAAATAATATCAATTGAAATAACTCATACATTTTAAACAAATAACTCATCCTTCTCCCTTTTTCTTAAAGCAAAATATGTCTCAACTTAGTATTCAATTGAATCGAAGGATCCCCCAAGATTCAGCATGTAGAAGATATACATGACATAAACCTTCATAAAACCCAAAAAAGTAACTAAACATGCCTTGAACACATCCATGAAAACTGAATAGTCAACAGGATCAAACAAGATCTAGACAAGTGAAAAGAAGCAAATCCAACTCAAGGGGGTGAACACCACCAATAAACCATAGCTAACATCAAATTTCCATCCACACACTTCATCTTCTCCACATAAAACCATCCCACCGGTCCAGATCACACGCAGAAATAACATAAACCCATTTGAAAATGAGTAGAAAACCAACTAATTAGTTGACACAAATAGTGATTATTCAGAATCAACGCAGAAATAACATAAACCCATTTGAAAATGAATAGAAAACCAACTAATCAGTAGACACAAACAGTGATTATTCAGAATCAACGCACAAGTAACATAAACCCTTTTGAAAATGAATAGAAAACCAACTAATCAGTAGACACAAACAGTGATTATTCAGAATCAACAGCAAAATTAAGCAACAACAACAAGAATCGGATAAATAAAATGTAAATCAAAGAAACAGTGTTCAAAACGCACCTTCTTCAAGCAAAATCGATTTCCAGGTGAAGTGTTTTGGTGGCGACCGCTGCAATCAGCATGAGAGAGCTCGACAGGGAGAAGAACGCACGCGTGAATGAGAGAGCTCGAGAGGGAGAAGAGCTGAGAATTCTCAAATTCTCTCTCTGTAGATGAGATCGTGGGCTGAGAGGGGGAGAGAGGGTCTAGGGTTTTACCATGG
The DNA here is from genome assembly GCA_037113605.1 of Calophaca sinica. Taxonomy (NCBI): domain Eukaryota; kingdom Viridiplantae; phylum Streptophyta; class Magnoliopsida; order Fabales; family Fabaceae; genus Calophaca; species Calophaca sinica. Next base: position 93,987,181 of record CM073736.1, read on the forward strand.
CTGAGCTCGAGAGGGAGAAGCAGAGAATCAAAACGCTCGAGAGGGAGAGGGAGAAGAAGCAGAGAACGAGTTAGCGCGAGAGGGAGAAGTGTTGAGGAATTCTCAAATTCTCTCTCTATAGGTGATATTTGAAATTCCTTATTTTTAGCTATGGTAAGATCCTTCTTAAAATTCCAGAATTTTTAAAATTCATTCAACTTATTATCCAAACAAAGTATTTTAAGTAAAAGTATTTCAATTACCCCCCAAAAATTACATTACCCCCAAAAATTACCCCATCCAAATACACCTTTAAAGTGATAGGTTCATGTGGCATCTTATATATTCTTTATTAAGCGATGTGAGACTATCTCACATTTGAATACCTATCAATGGCCATGATAGTAAATACAAGCAATCCAATGACTCGCATTTCATGACTTCATAGTTCCAAGGTGACCCATGTGTGGTTAACGAATAACGACACCGACGCCTTTGAAACTCCAAGATAAACATGATAGATCACCAATTTTTTGTTTTTGATAAATAACATGATGGATAGCCACTGGTTCATAGCCGGAAGCCATGTGATTTGTAATGTTCTCGTAGACACGTTATCTTATATCTATAAGGTTAAATTACAAAATTAGTCCTCTATGTTTATTTTAGGTTTCAATTTGGTCATTTATGTTTTATTTGTTTCGTTTTGATCCCTTACGTTTTAAAAGTTACAACAGGTTAGTCCTTTCCGTCACTAAAAGCCAATTGTCTATAGCTAAAAGCCAAATAACATTTTGGAAAATGGACTTCTAACTACGGACAATTGACTTTTAGTGACGGAAAGGACCAAATTGAAAACTAAAATAAAACGTAGAGGACCAAAACGAAACAAATAAAACGTAGAGGACCAAATTAAAACCTAAAATAAACTTAGAGGACCAATGTTGTAATTTAGCCTATCTATAAACAGGCTTTCTCTAACGTGCATGACCCTTATACACACACTAGCGGCAAGACGGGCACGCCGCATTTCTATTACGCTACAGTATGAAATATTTTATCGCATTTTATTGTTTAATGTTGGTTTTAAGAAATTTGATTAAGCATTCCTTGTATTTTATTACACTAATTTTGAAAATGACATATTATTATTAATTAACAGTATTTAACGCCTATTGATGTGTACACATATATGTTACTTTCTTTTAATAAAAAGAATTTGTATTTGGATTTAACTTTTAGAAATTGATTTAAGATATTTGATTTCACTATGAATTTACGTGTGTATATGTTAACCGCTATAAGGGAGAAGAAGTGCATAAGTTAAAAACGGTTGATATACACAAAAGTAGAAAAAAATTAATTTATGAATAAACATAAATAAAAGAGAAATGAATGATAAAATTAAAAGGAAAAAAATCTACACCAAATAGGGATATCCCTTTATATATATAGATTTTATTGCAAACCCACACCTCTTCCGCTCCCTTCTCCATCCAAATCTTATTTGAATAGATTCTCCCATCTTTTTTCTTGTCCTTAAACCACTGCAATCCTCACTTCAAAAAATTAAGGAAATCAGAAATTAAAAACAGAAACACAGAGATCTGAGAGAGAAGAGAGAGAGAGAGATAGAGAAGAACCAAACAGAAAAGAAGACGAAGGGGGCACGGGTCCTGTCGTCGCGCCGGTGGCCGACCACCAGCACGTAGTCCTCTGCTGCACTGTCTTTTGCCACCGTCCAGCTACCATGCGAAGCACGGCCCCCTTCGCACGACCCACCATTAATCTCACCGTCACCTAAAACTAGGATCCAGATGCGATGGAGAAGCCAAAAAGTTCAAATCATCACAAACCCAATCCATGATAGAAATTAGCCGGAAAGCTCATTCTTTGATAAGCATCAGAAAACTTCTGTACAAACCAAACCCAAAAAAAAGAAATTCAAACTTTGATACTCCCCAACAATTCCCAGTTTCAAAATCTTAGAAATTACCCCACAATTCCCAGTTTCTATCCTCTCTCATAAACCCTACCCCCAACACCATGCTCTCCGCAACAACATTCCAACCAACACTGTTAACCTCCTAATTCCCGAAACAAGCGTGGTGTTGAGTTTCTTCAAAAAAACCAAAAAAAAAAAAATTCAGAACAATTGGTTTTCAAACAAAATAAAGAAAGCGGAACATATGGTCTTCATTTCAATCTTGAACCACCGTTTGATCCTGTAATGATAAAAACCAATAATTTGAGTTACTAGTTTGAACAGAAAAATCAGTAGCTAAAAGAGTGAAAGAAAGGTCTGTAAGATAGTGCGTGGTTGGCCACCGCGAATGGCGGTTCCTCGTCGCCCCTGCCACCGGCAACTCGCAAGTCCACCATGAACGCACCCAAATGGTCGAACGCCACTGTGCCACTTTCCCGTCATCCGACGAATCACCGCGTCGCCTAGCCCCTGGAATTGGTCACCTCACCGCTGCGCCTCTGCCCACTGCTACGACCAGCTGGCAACTCCCATTTCCCCTAGTTCCCTTTTCTAGTTCAGTCTTGGAGCCACCGTGAGACACCACCCCCTCTGCGAAACAGTCTCGCCACTGCCAAGCCCCACGTCTAGCACCCCGTGAGCGCCTTTCGTTTGAGTCTCCACCATCAAGGACCACCGTGGTCCTTCTTCCCCAACCCTTGGTTGAGAACTCCGCCGCGACTCACTAATAATATATTTAGGCTTGGAAGTAATTTTTTTTTTTTTGGGGTTAAAACGGGCCTTTGTATTGTACGTGACTCATAATGGCCATGTACGATAGAAGCAGCCCTATAACAATAGTATTAGTTTCTCTGTATCTCATGATTTTTTTTTTTTTATAAGTAATTCCATCCAGGGATTAATGAAACGGATTCAATAAAATTTTAGGGAATAATATGATAGATTTTATAAATTTTAGGGAGTACTTATTATTTTCATATACTTTAGGGACTAAATAAAAGTTTATTCATTAATTAAAGAGTTAGGCTTCCATCTCGCAACACCAAACTCCAGAGTAGTATTTCTTGGCTTTTTTTTCCTCGGTAGCCTAACTTTTTTTTTTATTTACTCAACTAGCACACTTTTTAACACGTTGAGAAGTCGTTTTTAGAAAACATACGTGATTTTTTTTAATTCCTGTTGAAGGGGCGACTTCTCATAGTTAAATTTTTTTTTAAATAAAGAAGAGAAGTCGCCCCTTCCATGGGGACTTTTCTTTTTTTGTAAATAAATTAAAAAAGGTCAGAAACAAATTAAAAAAAAGCAAAGTTGGGAAGGGGCGATTTCTCTTCTATATTTAAAAAAAAAATTAACTATGAGAAGTTTCCCTTAGAAGGAGAGACTTCTCAATAGGAATTAAAAAAAAATCACATTGAGAAGTTGTGTTTCCCAAAAACGACTTCTCAAAGTGTCAAAAAGTGTGTTATTCCGGTACTTAATCTAAAAATTGTGTTAGTTCTATAAATAAAAAAAAAGTATGCTACAGACAAAAAAAAAGCCGTATTTCTTTTTCTGACGAGAACTCCAGACTCCAGAGCAGTATTAAATATAAAATAATTGGCGCTTATGAAAATTAAGTAGTATCTCTAAGGAAAGTATTTTTGCCAAGAGTCCTGTTAATTGGACACAAAATGGAATACAAAGTCCGTACTGTACGGATATACGGCCCGTATAATACGGATACAGTATTTTTTTTTTTAAATTTTTTTTTAGATTTTTTTAGCTGTTTAAAAAAATATTTGTCATTAACCAGATAATGAACTGCATTAACCGGATAAATGAACTTCGTTAACCAGATAAATAATGAACTTCAGGGTTAGCATTCACCAGATAATATGAACTATTAACCAGATAAGTGAACTTCGTTAACCAGATAAATAAATGGTTTACATTATCTGGTGAATTATTTATCTGGTTAACGAAGTTCATTTATCTGGTTAATAGTTCATATTATCTGGTGAATGCCAATCCTGAAGTTTATTATTTATCTGGTTAACGAAGTTCGTTTATCTGGTTAATGCAGTTCATTATCTAGTTAATGACAAATATTTTTTTAAACAGCTAAAAAAAATCTAAAAAAAATAAAAAAAAATTTGAAAAAAAAATGTTGTCCGTATATGTACGGATATACGGTCCGTACACGTATGGATATATGTTGTGTCGTATTTTGTGTCAAAATATGTGTACAAATATCATTATTGTTTTGCCAATTGTTTTACGCACGTCTATTTTGAAACTTAAATACCATCATACGATATGTGTGTGTTCATAAAAATTTAAAATTAATGCACGTATATAAATTTTTTTTTTGGGTACATTGCACGTATATAATTTTAGAGGGATACAACTAAAAGTGGACAACATAGACCAATACCGTATTTGCTTCTTTATTTCTCTTACTTGTTTTTCCTATTTTCCCTCTCTCTTACTTTTCGGCAATACATCAGAAATAAGGGGACACCGTATGGTGTCCCAAATATGGTTGTCTGTTGAACATTTCTCATAATTTTAAGCACATCTAATTTGAAACTTAAATACCACCACATGATCAAGAAGCCTAACGACCTTAGCACCTCTCTCCTTTCTCTCTAAACTCCCTCTCTTCCTTCTTCCTCATCCACCGGGGAGGGTATTTTCTACATCATTTTTTTCTCTTCTTTTATCTAAATAAGTGGTTTTTTTTTCGCATAGATTTAGTTTTTCTTTCTTGTTTTTCTGTGATTTCGTCGTCTGAGTGTGGCGTTGTTTTGTTTGTCGTCTTGGTGCGGTGTTGTTTGGCTTTCTGTCTTGTTGCGTGTTTGATTCAGATTGGCAGATCAGCTTCGATCCATCCTAGTTTCAATCAAGACGTGGGCGTCAAAGTTACAGATCCGGAGTGCTAATGGTAGTCACCGCCAACCTCAGCATCATTTCCTGCCTACAAATGGCTCCTGAGCATGTGGTTCGATTGGTCATATCCGAGACCACTTATAGTCGATTTGAGTGTGCATAGAGTATAGTAATGACCCGTAACTGAATGGGTTTAAAGACTGTGGCTCCTCATTTCTCTTTGGCCATCCACCGTACTTGGAAGCTTTTGTTTTGGCTGTTAAGATTAAGATGGCTTGGCAATACCATATTGGCTTGTGTTCTGATTAAGTGTTTCATTACCGTGTACTTGGTTGACTTAGATATTCGTGTTGATTTTCAATTGTGGATGGGGAATGCCCAACACATTCTGTTCAATCTGGGTGTATTGATCTTTTTTTTTTAATTTTTGAATGAAGTTTGGATTTCCGTCAAAATAAAAATACCACCACATGATATGCGCGTGTTCATAAAATTTAAAGGTTAAAAATGATGTTTTAGTCCCTATACGTGACATCAATTCTTAATTTGGTCCCTATATAAAAAAAGTTATTAAAACAGTCCCTACACGTGCAACTGTTACCCATTTATTCCCTGCTGTTCAACCACGTTTTCTAACTGTTACCCATTTGGTCCCTATACATGACATAAATTCTTAATTTGGTCTCTATACGAAAAAAATTATTAAAACAGTCCCTCTAAGAAACAGTGACTAAAAGCTTATTAATATGATCCCTATACGAAAAATAAACTATTAAAACAGTCCCTATACGAAAAAAATATTAAAACAGTCCCTATACGAAAAACTATTAAAACAGTCCCTGTAACAAAAAAGTGACTAAAACATGCCCATATTGCAATCCAAATATGGTCCCTAATGTGACACTTGCCCATGTGTTAGGTACATATATGAAATATTTAATCCTCAAACAAACATATTAGATATTTAATCCACAAACAAACATATAAAACTACTTTGATTAGGTACATAAAAGTGCATATAAATCCACAACATAATATGTTTGTAGATTAAATGTTTTATGTGTTTGTTTATGGATTAAATATGTCTTATATGTACCAAACACATAGGCAAGTGTCACATTAGGGACCATATTTGGATTGCAACATAGGCATGTTTTAGTTATTTTTTTGTTACAGGGACTATTTTAATAGTTATTTTCGTATAGGGACTGAGTTAATAGTTTTTTTCCGTATAGGGACTGTTTTAATAGTTTATTTTTCGTATAGGGACCATATTAATAAACTTTTAGTCATTGTTTCTTACATGGACTGTTTTAATAATTTTTTTTGTACAGGGACCAAATAAAGAATTTATGTCACGTATAAGGACTGCTAATAATTGTTTTAAACAGTTAACGCCGTTATAAAATGTGGTTAGACGACAGGACTAAATTAAGAATTTACGCACATGTAGGGACTGTTTTAATAACTTTTCGTATAGGGACCAAATTATGAGTTGATGTCACATATATGGACTAAAATATTATTTTAACCAAAATTAAAAATTAACGTACATATATAATTCTGACATTACTATTGTATGTGAATTAGACAGTGTTATGGCTTCGATGGACAAGGGACAAATGGTCCCTGATGGATCAATTTTATTTACCATTTGATGATCTAAGCCTCACCGTAATATCCTATACCCTCTACACAATATCCCTCCCCTCACTATCGCACCAGCTGCCTGTATGCTCATACTCATTGCGAATGGCGGTTTTTTCACCGTGTACGGCAGACCATCTCCCTTTCTCTCCGAATCTGCTCGCATTTCTCCTTGGAATCCTACCGTCCTGACGACAAATCACTATATCCTGTGACCCAAATCAAATCTCTAACCCCTCTCTCTGCTCAAGTGACCGTCCCCTTCTTTGTCTTCCCTTCTACTCAGTCACACTGCTGCAGTGCGCCGACCTAGGTCAACTTCTAGCGAGGTGGATTTTCTTCCATGGCCACTAAACTCTCAGCACCTCATCGAACTCTAAAATTAGGATTAGGGTTTTCGTTTTCCAAAAACTGAGTGTTTCTTTTAAAAATGGCGGAACAGTTGAACAATAGGTCTCTTTCTCGTTCGCTGGTAGCCCTTATGGATTTGAGGTGGTTCGTGCTCTCTACAATGGTTAGGGACGCGGTTGAGGTTTCAATAGTGGTTTCAATTGGTGAGGTGAACAACTTGCAGTAGAGTTATGGGTCTTTTGTGGCTATGGATTCCTGGCAGGGTTGTTTTGAATGAGTGGGGTTCACAACTTTGGCTTTGCACAGAGGTAGGAATAATGCCCGTAGTGGTGGTCATAAGATGGAGCTTAGCCGTACGCAGTGGCACCACAAAAGCTTGCTCGCGCCGTTTCCGACGAGGGTGGTGGAGAGAGAGGGACCAAGATGAAAGATAAACGGAGAGGAAGATAAGTTTTGGTGTAGAGCGTACACCATTTGATTTGGTAGGCATGCATGATCTAAGGGTGAATAATATTTGTCCATCATGGATTATTTGTTCTCCTTGTCCATATTAGAATTAGTCATTATACAAAAAGTATCAGTAGGACAAACCACGTGTTTTAGAGTTCACTTGTCTCTTGGTATAGTAGGAAGCAAATGAGTCTGGTATTGTGTATGGCCAAAGTCGAGTATTGCGGCAATAAGTTTTTGTGCTCAAATTTTTTAGATAAAGCAACAACTCTTATACTATGGTATAAGGCTTTGTCATATCCTAATTAGATGTGACAATACTAGTGCTATAAACTCATTGAAAAACAACTCCTAGATAAGGCTTGCCACTTCCTAATTTGTTGTGACAAGTGTTACTGAAAGCTCTAATTTGCACTCTAGAACTAGAATAAATAAAATTGAAGACATCATATATTTCATTCGGAATCATGTTCAAAACGGTAGATGCATACTTGAATTTTTTGAGACTAAATAGACTAAATAATCTTATATTAATGTTTATCCTGGTTTTTTGCAAAAAAATGTATTTCAAGAGCAATCTAATCTAAGATGAGATAAGATTCTCTTATATAAGGGACTCTTTTTTCTTGCACATGTAATTTGGGTTCAGGTTTCGAATTAAGCCTTTTTCTTATTTTTAGATTTCTGTGACAAACAAATTATATATTAAAACAATTAAGACACAACATCTGTTAATTCGATCAAAATTACATGTAACATCACTACACTTGGTTCACAAGTTCAAATGGTAAATTAGAACTACAACACATAAACAACAAGATATCACGAATGGGATCATCATCTTGTCCGACAAAAAGTCAATGAGTTCCTAAGTTGTTTACTAGCTTCACCCATGACTCCCGAGAAATACTGCACAAGATAAAACATTCTATCCAATAACTGTTCATTTCTGGTTAGACGCCTACCAGACATGTTGTCTTTAGGCTCGAGTGCTGGCTCAACACACAGTACGCGAGTTATTAAAGCTAAACAAAACAAACAACACGTAAACAATATTAGTAAAACAATCAAAGGAAAGCCTCCTTCAAATGCTTTCACTGTAAAATAAGTAGTTTGAAATAAATAACGAATTTAAACATGAAAGCAAACAAAGACGTTTAAAAGCAAGTGAAAAAAGTTCGAAACAAGGTTAAAGAACTGGGGATGAGAGTTTGATTATTTTTAGAAATAAGAGAGAGAATTTGACGAAGGTGGAAGAAGCATAGACGAAGGGGAAGTGAAGTAGACGAATGGAGATGAGAGCTGAAGAATCTTGATGAGAAAATAGTCGAAAGTAAGGGAGAATTTGAGTTCCGGGATAGAAGAATGCAGAAAAGTAAATTGAATTAGATGAGTGTAGAAGTGGTAATCATTACATTCTCGACGATCCTTGACTTAGTCATTTGTCACTCTAGGGACTTTTAGGCCTTTCAGGATTTTGTGAGAAATGAAATTCCGACCTTGATTACGTCATTGAAATACCTATTTATAGATAAGTAAGATAGCTGATCAAGCTTTCCTAAGTACGACATGTATAGGATTTCTAACATAACTAACTATGTGCAGGCACGCCATTCGTCCCACTTTTAGGGTGTGGTAGTTCCTTTGTAACCACCATAAGCTTTGTCTCATAAATATGCAACTTCCTTCAATCACTGGGTAACTTCCACAGGCGTTCGCTCCACTTTTAGGTTGTGTCACAAAGCTTCGATATGCGTTAACACTTCAAACCAATTGCACCGATCCAATTAAACGTTGAATCAATGTAGTGGCTTCGAATGGAAAACTTAAGTTGTTTTCTTTAATTCTTTTGATCAAGAAGCTTTCCATCATGTCTCATTTGACTTGGTCTATAACTTTGATTTTAAACTAAGCCACTTTTATTAACCTCTACTTCGAATGCATGTCCCATACTTGCTCGAAGTATAGGAGGACACAATACTCAGTTGGTACTTTGGTCATTTTAAATTAGCCAATTTTCTCTTTTGCTTTCGTGATTTGAACACATCCCTTCCTCAAATATGATATTCGCCACATGTCTCCCCCATATGAGCCATAAGTATTTAGCCTTTGATGCTATTATTTTACTTCGATCCATTTTCTGGTTCGAAATGGTGAATTTCTCACAAACAATTATATGAGTGTATTTGTTATTCAATGATCAATTTTTTGTTGTTCATGCATTTATCTGTGATTAGAATTGTTGGTTTGATCAAACTTTTGCTCAAATTGATGATTTTTAATGAAGAGATTATGTGAAAAATGTAGTCGACTACCTTTAGATGGTAATCAACTAGATTAAATATGAAATACGAATGTTGAACAGTATCTAGGAAAATAGTTGACTAATTTATAAAAATAATCGACTACTCCATAATAAGAAATTTTCTTTTGCTATTTCAAAAGAAAACCCCATACTAAGAAATTTTATTTCATTTATGTTTTAGAAAGTCGTCGACCATGTACACTACAACAAATTCCTCAAAAGACGACGCTACTTTAAACAGTGCTTTAGTATCGAAATGCTGCTTAAAATTAGGTTGAAAACTTTTACTAGCTAAAGCATAAAGGCAAAAACAACGCTTACAAAAAAATGCTACTTTAGGTGATAAATAGCGCTTCAGTAAGAAAAACGCTGGTTTATGTGATAAATAAATAAACAGCGCTTAGTTTGGGAAGCGCTGTTTAAAGTTATACCGAAAGAATAAAAAGCGCTTAGTATATGAAGCGCTGCTTTTTTGGTGTTGACAATAAGCAGCGCTTTATATATTTAAAGGTCATGCTTCATATATGAAAAGAGGAATGGTGGAGGTTGGTCGTTGACAGAGAGAGAGGACGAGGGACAAGAGGGTCGAAGAAGGCCGCCTGGTGGCCAAGGGTCGTGCGACGCCACCATTGAAGGATATTTGCGGGGAGGCCGCACGGTGAAGGGGGTACAACAGGCTGAGACGCAATGGGGACTCCTGCGATGACGACATCTTTACGGTTGTGGAATCTTGCGATTGTTTTCGGACCGGAGATGGATGAACGAGAGGGGGATTACACGTGGCAGAGGACCATCGTACATGGCGGAGGAGCAATTTTTTCCCTCGCTCCTCAAGATTCATATCTCTCTCTTGCAACGAAGGACCTATACTCAGCCTCTCTCGCAACTCTCTTCTCTCGCAAACCCTCCGCCACTCTCTCTCGCTCACGTCGTCGCACCCCTTTCCCCTTTTCCTTTTTCAAATTCTTTCCTTCTTTTTACTGTTAATTTGGGGGTTGTGATGTGTTTCAGTGGATCTGACCTAGGTTGTGATGTGTTTGTTCTTTTTGCAGCAAGTAGAGGAGGTGCTCGTGTATTATGGGAAGTTCTAGCAAAAGCGATTTGTCAATGTTTGGTTCTCCTTTCGGCTCTTCATCGATTTCGTGTGTTTGCTCTTGATTCGGAATTGGTTCTCCTCTTAGCTGAAGCTCACAAGTAATTTTTCTGGCAAGAGTCTGATGAGTCCCCTTGTGCATGGACTAGCATCACCTGCCATCCTAGTGAACAAAGAGTTCGCTCAATGTATGCAATGCAAGCAGCACCATGCTCTTCATTGTATTATTACTGTTTCCCATTTTCTCAGCTTAGTGTGACACTTTGTTTGTCTTGTGTTCTTCTAAAATCTGCCATACATGCAGCTTGGAGGAATAATATCTCCTAGCATTGGTAAACTCAGTAGATTGTAGAGAATGTAAGTAGAACACATTCCTCACATCATTTATACACATGCATATTTAGACTACTGTCATTCTTATTCTAATTAGTGGTTTAATGAATTAGGGCGCTTCATCAGAATGGCTTGCATGGAATCATTCCTAATGAAATTACTAATTGTACTGAGCGTAGAGCCTTGTAAGTAAAATAGTTCACTCCGTAGCTAGAAATTTGCCATGTATGTGTATTCTCTAAATATATTTCCTTTTTTATACCATGCTGAATGTTTCATCTGACTCTATTGAAAGGTACTTCAGGGCTAATTATTTCCAAGGAGGCATACCATCAGGTATTGGAAACCTTTCATTTTTAAATATACTGTAAGTCACTCTCTTGTTTTTTTGCTATTCCATTCCTTTATTATGATTTGAATTGGTTTCTATTTTTTTTTTCAATAGCTATGGACCTATCTTTGTCCAGGTTTCAGTTAAACTGCATATTTTTTTTTTTTTGTTTCTCAACTGGTTTTTAAATTTTCACTTAGGATGTTAATGCAAAGTTTAGATACAGGGATTTATCAAGCAATTCATTAAAAGGAGCTATACCTTCTTCTATTGGTCGTCTCTCACATTTACAAGTTCTATAAGTCAATTTAGCTTATAGCTCAGTGGCATAATGATACTGAAAACAACAATTTTCATTTTTTGCTGATCTTCCTTGTCGTAGGAACTTGCCTACCAATTTCTTTTCTGGTGAAATCCCTGACATTGGAATACTAAGCACCTTCCAGAAGAACTCGTATGTACTCTTGCCTTATAAAGCCTGGTGGTTTGGCTGATACATAGTAGCCTTTAGACCAAACAGGATTTGAAATTCTATGAGGTTATGTAATCATAATGGATAAGTCTATTCTCTTATGTGCTATAGTGGGTGATGAGAAAATATATTCACAAGCTTGAATTATAGTTGCTGTATTTTAAAAATCATTAGAGTCAAATAAAGTTGCATTTTTATAATTTTTATATGTACTCTTCCAACAATGTCTAAGGCTTAATTTATTGCTCTCTTGATTAAGGGATATAGTTGCTAATCTTGATTGGCTTAAATTGGTGGCTACTTTCTCTAGTATATACTTATGTTGGGCCTGCATATCCCAGTTTTGATGGATAATGAGTGCAATTTATACTATCAGCAAAATGGCTAGCTAAAGCTACAAATTTGTAGGAAAAAAAGGAAGCGCTGCTTGCTCCCAGAAAAAGGGGAATAAACAGCGCTTCATTCTGGAAGCGCTGCTAATTCTTAGGGAATAAGCAGCACTTCCTTCAGGAAGTGCTGTTTATTCCATGCGAATAAGTAGCGCTTCCTTTAGGAAGCGCTGTTTATTGTCAGTTTTCAGTAGCGCTTCGAAAACGCTGTTTTTTTTTTAAACATATTCAGCTACGGCTAAATATGCAGCACCTTTAAGGCCAAAATTAAGCGCTGTTTATTATCTTTTTTGCTATAGTGTGTACTAGAAAAGTAATCGATTACTCTGATTGCTTGATCAAACCTAGTTTTTTAAAAGAATAAAGCAATCAACTATTTTTGAAAAATAATATACTACTTGAGAAAGTAATCAACTACACTTTATGAAAATAATTTTTCTGACTTTATGTTTACCCAAAGTAATCAACCACTTTTCAAATTTTTGTATGTTTGGAGGGGAGAAAAGAGGAAGGGAGGGCTTATTTTTCTTTTCTAAATTAAGAAAGCTATAAAATATTTCTAAAAACAAATAAAGTGTGATTGAAATGCTATATGGTCATCAATCATGTTATTCCTTCAATTTTATTTTAAAAATTTTAAATATATATATATATATATATATATATATATATATATATATCAATATATAGACATAGCCCTCCAAAACCCTGTCCTCCAAATCCCTCATAAACTGTCTATCCAAACATACGCTAAAGGTTTGTTTGCCTTTCGGCTCTTCATTCTCTCGAAACATCATCTTTCTAAGTCCTCCAAAATCCAGATCAAAACTTGTATTTGATAGATTTTTCATTGACTAAATCACTTTTCTTGCATCAAAATGTAAAACCCCATGAAAATCCAACCCAAAGACCATTAAATATGTAACCCTCTCATCACTATCTTCTACATCCTCATCCTCATGTCTTCAAAGAACCATCAATGGGACCAAAACATAGGAATAGACAAAGAACCTACTTTGGTTCATCTTCCTCAAGGCTGAGAGCACGTGGTGGCACCACCAACCAACCAAGAACAAGGAGTTGTTCTTCTTCTACACAAGGTTCTTGATGAGTGAATATTTTGTGATATTTTAAGTATATTTACCCATATTTCTAACCCATTTCATATGATAAATCCTCATATTTACTCATATTGTGCAAAAAAGGGTAAAAGGACCCTCTTGGAGCAAAAGTATGCAATTCTGGGAAAAAACGAATAAAAAAGAGTGAAATTCTGAGCTTCTGGGCAACAGGTATGGCCGCACATACTCTATGTACAGCCGTACACCCCTTTAGTGAGAAGTAAGGGCATACAATGCAGTATGTATAGGCTAGCGCCGAAGTCTTTCAAATGTACGACCACACATACACTAAGTACGACTGTATATATATGTGCGTAAAAGTTAGAATCAGGAGCTGTGCGAAGTACAACTATACATATTAAGGAAGTACAGCCGTACATAATGACGAATCAGGCAAATCTGATGGCCTGTTGACCTAATTTTGCCTAATTCTATAAATAGGGGCTCGATCTTCCTTTGGGGGGACGCTTTTTGAGAGAGAAAAAGGGCAAATCCAAATTTTGAACCTGTGGAGCCGTCAAGAGGACTTTGGAGCGTGAGCCAGAATTTGTCTAGAGACTAGAAAGAATACCTTCCCGGTTTCTTTTACTATTCTTGAATATGTTTCCTATTGTATTGCTTTTTTATTTTGTGACATGACTAGCTGAGCTCTCTTTTAGGGTATTTAGTGTAGTTTATCGTGTAGTTCCTTAAATATGTCTTAGTGACTATTTTATTCTATTTCTATTTCGAATTTTTTATCCATGTTAAAGTTCCTTAGTATTATGATTGCTTGTAATTTATTTATCTATGCATGAGTCGTTGCATTATCTGTGGAAGATCTGGGGTTTTACAACGGGGCTATAAAAGAACTTTAGGTAAATAAATTGCATGTTTTTGTTAATTAATCTGTCGGAGGACTGGAGTTATTTAATGGACCTATAAGGGAGTTGAGGACTTATAACGGAACCGAAAAGGGGAGATATAGGACCTTTCGACCAATTCAAACTCCTGGACTATCATAGGACTTAATGCTTTCAACCAAGGTTAATTCAAAAAGTTAGTCTTAGGGAGAAAAGAGTATTGGCTGTCTGAGGATCAGGGCTAATAGCTAAAAAGGGGTCAATAACATGGAGTAAAGGAGGAATATGATAGAATAGGATTAAGAACGAACAGGATAAATGAAACCAAGGCCCTAGGCTCTAACTCTATTGTTCTTCTAAACGCTTTTCTACGCTTTCTTTCTTCATTGCGCATTCAAACCAATTATTCGACGCTTAAATAATTGAGACGCCTAAAGTATATTAATGCTTATCCTTATTCCTTGTGGGTTCGACAACCAGACTTAAAATCTCAATTTATTACTACAGCTGACCAGGTGCACTTGCTTGAGACGCAACAATTCTCCTCCTACCACTGGATTCGAACCTCCTCGAACTCGAGCAAGGTCAGATGATTCACCCTTGTTTTCATTTGATGAGAATTTTAAATTGTTTATTGCACTATTTCAAACTAGAAATTTAATTTAACCTAGATGGATATATGAGTTGTGAGTTTTTCTCTGAAGAAGCATTCACCTTCTAGGGTGATATTATGACTCAAATTTCAAGGAAGTTTTGTAGCCTTATATTGATTACTAAAGCAAATGAAGATCGAGTTGAGATGATAAAGAATCAGCTTGATGAGTTCTATGCCTGCTCTGGTCAGAAGGTCAATTTGGCAAAATCAAAGGTCTATTTCTCGAGCAATATAGATTCTGTGGTTACACATAATCTGAGTCAAATGTAGGCATTGAAGAAACAAAGGATTTTGGGTAATATCTTGGAGCACCTATGCTTCATCAAAGAATTTCAAAACAATCCTTTACTTTCATCTTGGATAAAATGAAGAAAAAGCTAATTGCTATGTGGAAGGTGAATTCTTTATCTTTTGCTGGAAGAATGACACTTGCTCAGTCGTGTCTTGCTAGCATTCCGGGTTATAATAACGCAAACTACTACTGTACCTCTGTTTATATGTGATGCAGCTGAGAAATTATGCAGAAACTTTCGGGGTAGCACAAATGAAAAAAGGAGGTGTCACTTGGCGTCTTGGGAAAATATTTGCAAACCAAAAGATGCTGAAGGTTTAGGCTCTAGAAATATGAGCATTTTAAATGAAGCATACTTATTAAGTTGGCTTGGCATCTTGTTGTGCATAGAGATTGGTTGTGGGTTCAAATTGTAGGGAGCAAGTATAAGTGTGGTTCTCAATTGATCTTTAAGGTGGAAAGCAGAGGTGTTTCATCTAACATGTGGAATGGAAAACTATATCTAGAGCATAAGAGAAAGTGGTTCCAAACATTGAATGGGTTATCAAAGATGGTCAGGAAGCTAGGTTCTGGAGGGATAAGTGGATTCCGAGGACTGATAATCTAGACTCCTTTCTACAGGACAATATACCTCAGGGTAAAAGAGAATTCCGGGTTTCTTTTTATGCACTCAAGGTGAGTGGAAATGGAGTGTGATTAGAAATCATGTAACTGATTTTATATGCTCTAGAATTGCCAAAGTTAAACCTCCAATTCCTGGCAATTTAGATGTTGAGATACTAACAAGAATAAATGAACAAATAGCAAAGGCAACCAATACTAAATTTAATAGCAACCAAAACAATGCAATAAAGTCAATCAAACAAGGAGTAGAGAGTAGGAAGAATAACACCGCTATTTGGTTACGCAGTTCGGCCCCAAAAAGATGACCTACGTCTGCGGAGAGAGCGACCCTCCGTTTCACTATCAAAGAGTCTTTACAAGAGATTACAATTGCTTTGAACCCCTTCCAAATGTCCAAGAAGAACAAACCCAAGAGTTCCCAATCCCTCTCTCTTTTCCTCTATGAAAACCTCTCAAGAACAACAATAGAGAAAGCCTTCAATCCTCTCTCTATGATTTCCTAAGACCCCAAGGTGTTTCAATGTGTTTCCAGCCCCAAAAAACCTCACAAAGACGCTCAAGAACAGCCACACACAACCCTAGAAAGACTGCCCGTCGTACAACACGTTTCTGCAGCGTCAGGTTTATAAAACCCGACTGTGAATCGATTCACAGGCATAGGTGAATCGATTCACCTAGTTAAAAAAGTCTCCCCTGCACGAATTAATGAAATGAATCGATTCCTGCAGGCTTCCCATGCGATTCACAGAGGCGTACTTCGATTCACAGAGTCCCAAACATGCTTGAATCGATTCATATAGCTAGGGAATCGATTCCCAGTGTTTAAGAAACACTTTCAAGCAATTCCATGATCCTCCAAACTGATTTTAAGACACTCTAAACTCCACATTAGATTTTCTTAACTGGAAGCTGGAAAATGATGGTTTATTCACTATTAAATCTGCTTATATGTTCCAAAATGATTTGACTCAGGGCATTGTAGAACCAGATCCGATATTCAAGACTGTTTCTCAGTGGAAGGGAACAACTAGAATAAGGTCTCTACTTTGGAAACTAGCTCATGGAAGATTAATGACAAATGAATTTAGATTTCAAAAAGGTATGGCTGCTGATAATTTGTGTCCTAGATGAAATTTAGTAGGGGTGAGCAGCACTTAACCCAACCAGAAGACTCGTCCTGTCTTTGTCCTATTTGACCCGCAAAGCATCGAGTTTGTTCTGGTCTAGGGACGGGTTAGAGCCTAAAGAATGGACCCGACCGAAATTTAGGGTCGGATTAGGGTCATTCATAACCCGTCCTAACCCGTCCCTTACTCACCCATTTAGTAAATTCTATTATGTTTGTGATTAGACTTCTATAAATAAAATATAAAAGTTTAAATTCATGTTAGTTTAGTTAGTAATCTTGTATTAAAGTATAATTGTAAGAGCCATGTTTGGCTTTGAGTACATGGTAAAACACTAAAATTATTCAATTTTTCACTTTTAACTTTTACTTAGAGACTCTGAGATTATACAAGGATTTTTTAATAAAAGTATCGAACCTATGGAATATAGCAGATTTTTCAGTTTAGGCATTTACCAATGGCTTAAATGGAATCTCAATATTAGGAAGATGGGAACAATGCTATGGAACTAGCCAGGGGCGGACCCACATAGTCTCCAGTGTGGTCAGCTGCACCCACTGAAAAAAAATTTACTTATACCCTATATAATTTTTTTTGACCCCACTCATTACAAAATTTTGCACCCAAACCCCTATGTCCCACTAACTCTCAACCACTCTCTATTCACTCTCACGCTCGCAGAGATCCACTCTCCACTCTTTGTTCACTTCTCTCTCTCACGCTCACGGACTCTCTGTTCTCTCTCACGCTCACGGACAGCTCCACCGCCAGTCGCCTCCATCCCTGCGTCGCGAGTCGCGACCCCATCTTATCTTCGGTCGCCTCCATCTGTTCTCGCTCTCTTGACCAGAATGGCGATCGCCTAACGCCTCCCTCTGTTCTGTCGTTCTTCACTAGAACGACAACTGTCTCCCTCTCGTCTCTCTCTCCTTGTCGCGTCCTCCTCCTCCGTGCTCCCGCCGCCGCCCGCCGCTCCTGTTAGTTGGTGAGTCTGCCCCTGTTTTGCCCCTTTTCTCTCTCTGTGTAGGTTTGAATCAAAAATCAAAATAGAACCCCTTTAGCCCCCTTTGCTTGAATCAAAATAGAACCTCGTTCTTAGAACCCGTTGTGTTCTTTGAATCCCCTTTTTTGCTCATACCACTACTTCAGAAGCAAAATGATTTAGGATTTAGGGTTTTAAGCATTCTTATGATTGCCCTTGGCTTGACTGCTTGCGTTCTCTGCTTGGTTGCTTGCTTATCAATTAAAATAATTTATGAAACTAATTTCAAGTGAGTATGTATGAATTCCACATGCTTGGCTTGGGTGCTTGCGTTCTGAATCTCTGATATGTATGAATTTTGATTTGTATAGGTTTCAGTGAGTGAGCAATCTTGTGAAACAATTTTGACAATGGAAAAATATTTGACGAGGAGATTACCATCAAATGAGCAACAAGCATGTGGATCAAGTTCATTATGACAACACATTGATGTTAATTTAGAAGAGTTGCCATCAGATCCAGGAAAGCGAATTAAAATGTCGACATATCATCCTAATGATCGAGAGAAGATACGGAGAACATATTTACAAAGATGACCATGTCAACCTACTCAACACAAATTTCCCCAAAGAAAAATTGGAAATTCGTTGAGAAAATTTTGTCCTTCTTAGTTTAAGGAATTTGGCAACTGGTTAGAATATAGTATTGAAAAAGATGCCACATTTTGCTTATGTTGTTATCTTTTTAAGCCCGATTATGGAAAGCAATCAGGTGGTGATGCATTTGTCACTGAGGGATTCAAAAATTGGAATAAGAAAGACAGACTCTCAATTCATGTTGGAGGTCCTAATGGTGCTCATCACATTGCTTGGAAGAAGTGTCAAGATTTAATGAATCAAAATCAACACATTGAAGTTTCAATGTCTAGGCAATCTGAACAAGTTCGTGACATATATCGAACGCGTTTAACAGTTTCAATTGACTGTATTTGCTTTTTGTTAAAGCAAGGATTAGCTTTTGATGGTCATGATGAGTCAACCAATTCTGCTAATCAAGGTAATTTCCTTGAACTTCTTAAATTTCTTTCTGAGCACAATGAATTGATAAAGAATGTTGTCTTGGAAAATGCTCCTAAAAATCATCAATTAACTGCTCCAAAAATCCAAAAGGATATTGCTAATGCTGCTGCATTAGAAACTACTGCTGCTATTATTACTGATATTGGAGATGAATTATTTGCTATTCTTGTTGATGAAGCCCGTGACATATCAAATAAGGAGCAAATGGCTGTTGCTTTGCGGTATGTTAATAAAATTGGTAGTATTGTTGAGTGTTTTCTTGGTATTATTCATGTTAAGGATACTGCTGCTTTATCAATGAAAATGGCAATTGTTGAATTGTTTTGCAAATATGGACTTAGTATATCAAGAATCCATAGACAAAGTTATGATGGTGCTAGCAACATGCAAGGGGAATTTAATGGTCTCAAAAGTTTGATTTTAAAGGAGAATTCATGCTCATTTTATGTACATTGTTTTGCTCATCAATTGCAACTTACTTTAGTTGTCATTGCCAAAAATTACATTCAAGTTGCCTCTCTTTTTAATTTAGTCTCCACTTTAACAAATGTTGTTGGGGGATCTTGCAAATGACATGACATGCTTCGTGAAAAACAAATAGACAATATTAGAGAGGCATTGGGAAAGGGAGAAATTTCTAGTGGGCAAGGTTTGAATCAAGAAACTAGTCTTAAACGAGCTGCTGATACTCGTTGGAGTTCACATTATGGAACTTTGATCAATTTGATATTGATGCATTCTTCTATAGTTGATGTTCTTGAAATTATTAAAGAAGAGGGAACAAATCCAGATCAAAGAGCTGAAGCCAATGGTCTTATAAATTTGTTAGATGGTTTTGATTTTGCATTCACATTGCATTTGACGAAAAATGTGTTGGGTATTTCAAATGAATTGTCACAATCATTGCAAAGGAAAAATCAAGACATCATCAATGCTATGAACTTGGTTAACATCGCAAAACGGAGGTTACAAATTATGAGGGATAGTGGATGGGAGTCTTTATTGCATGAAGTATTTTTATTTTACAATAAACATGACATTGATATTCCTAATATGGAAGCTATGTTTTCTAAGGGGAAATCACAACGCCGAGGCCAAGCTTAAGCTATGACAATAGAGCGTCACTATCGTGTTGAGTTATTTTATACTGTTTTGGACATGCAACTTCAGGAACTTAATGATCATTTCAATGAGACAAATACTCAGTTGCTCCTTTGTATGGCTTGTTTGGATCCAACCGATTTATTCTCAACTTTTGATAAGCAAAGTTGATTGAATTTGCAATGTTTTATCCACATGATTTCTCTCCATTTGATTTACTGATGCTTGATAATCAACTGGAGACTTACATCATTGATATGCGTAGCAATGTTGAATTTGCATCCTTGAAAGGATTATCGAGAAGGAGATACATTATCCTAGCCTATCTCTCTCAGATTTAAATAAGAGCATGTCTCACAAGTGGGTTGCTCCTCCTAAAGGTTTCTTTAATATTAATACAGATGGGTCGCATAAACCAAGTACAGGAAGCTCTTTCGGTGGTGGAATTGTCAGGAATGATTCTAGAGAGTTTGTCAAAGGATTCTACTTCAAACTTGGTCCTTGTAATGCTTTGTATGCTGAGATGAGCGCTTTGTTGCATGGTGTCAAACTAGCTTGGTCCATGGGTTTGAAAAAGGTTGTTTTCTGATGCAGCGTACGTGATGGGCGGAATAAGGATTTCAACTACTCGTTTAGTCAAAGTTTACCCGAGAGGTTGACGACAACAACTCGTTGATTCAATCGAATACCCGAGAGGATGACAAAACTAAATTAACAACTCGTTGATTCAAAGACTACCTGAAAGGTTAACGATAACAAAATTGAGAAAATTCTTATTTTTTTAATTCAAATCCCAATTTGATGCAGCGTGTGCGATGGGATGGAACAAAGAATTCAACAACTCGTTGATTCTAAGAATACCTGAGAGGTTGATAATAACAACTCGTTGATTCAAATAATTACCCGAGATGTTAGCAAACAAAACTGAGAAAAATCTCTCTCTTTTTTTTCTATAATAATTCAAATTCAATCTAATCTTCCTCACTAGAGATAGTAAATACAAATATAAAGGTAATAACAAAAACAAATCATAAGAAATAAAAAGAACAAATCCTAAGAAATAAATGATAGAATCCTAAGAATTGAAGGATTAACAGGAAATAAATCCTAAGAAATAAAAGGAATAAATCCTAAGAAATAAATGATAGAACCCTAAGAAATAAAACGATTAAAAGGAAATAATCCTAATAATTGAAAGGGCTTTTTATGGTCAACTTTGCACTACATCATTCTCCCCAGGATGGAGAAGATTCGCCCTGGTGATTCGAGAAACCAAACAAAAATCAGGATTTGAGCTTCTTCTGTTGTCAACTTGAACTTTCTCTTTGCAACTAAAAAAACTAGTGAAACGACTTCCTTGGAAGGTTTTGCCATGGGCGAGGACTGTCTTTCAATATTCAATATACTTTCTTCCTTAAATCGATGCTATTCCAATATGTTGAACTTTCTGGGCTCAACATCCTATTCGACATCATACTCTAGTACTTGGTCAAAGAATTGTCCTTCATCAAAAATGGATGCTTTGTCAAACAATGACCATTCATCTTCTTTATGCTCTTTAGCAAATAGTGGTTTTCCACCAAAGATGAGTTCTTCAACAAACATTGGTTCATCTTCATCGTTGTATTTTGGCGCTTCATTGTATGTTGGCTCTTAATCGTACAACAGGTCTTCATTAAACACATGTTGATGTGTCAACCGCTCGCTGAAGAGCAACCAACTGTTGAGTCAAATGGTCCACCTGTAATCGCAATCGTGCAATCTCGTCCTGCTGAATCTCGTCTCGCTTAAGCATGTCCTCCAGATTAGTATTGACAGCACGTCTCCTTAGCGGCATAATTTAATACAGGAACGTACTGACTACTGATACCAATTTGATGTAGCGTACGTGATGGGCGTAAAGGATTCTCAACTACTCATTTAGTCAAAGAATACCCGATAGGTTGGAGATAACAACTCATTGATTCAAACGAATACCCGAGAGGCTAACAAACAAAACTGAGAAAAATCTCATTTTCTTAATTCAAATTCAATCTAATCTCCCTTACTAGAGGTTGTAAGTACAAATATATAGGAAATAACAAAAACAAATCATAAGAAATTAAAAGAACAAATCCTAATAAATAAATGATAGAATCCTAAGAATTAAAGGATTAATAGGAAATAAATCATAAGAAATAAAAAGAACAAATCCTAAAAAATAAATGATATAATCCTAAGAAATAAAATGATTAAAATGAAAGAATCATAATAACTGAAAGGGCTATTAGACTCATATGTGGTTGCTGATGTTATCAATAAATAATTTTGCGCTCCGCCATCTATTAAGCCCCTTTTTGAAGAGGTCATCTATTTAATTTGCTTGCCTGATTGGATTTCTTTGACAAATACTATTAGTAGGCAAGCAAATGCCTGTGCAGACATGGCTGGTTAATGAAGGTCATTTAGCTTCTTTGAATGTTAGTGATGTGGAAACTATTTCTCCCTTATTAGGCATACTTCTTAGAAAAGATTCGGGGGGTTGTCCTCCAAGAATGATTACTTAGTTTTGTATCCCTTCATATATAAAAAAAAAATTGTCTTCGTCCTTATATATAAGACATTTTTTACTAATTCACAAGAATTAAGAAAATTAATTAATTCAGTTAATTACATTAAATTTTTCATTAATGTGTATTGTTTTTCCAAATTTACCTTTCAATTAATGAAACTCATCATTTTTTCACTTAATTAATTATTGTCTCGAGCTTTTAATCAATTAGAGGTTTTTTTGTAAAATAATTAATTAATACATATAGCAATTTGGAAAAGTTCTTATGAAAAAGGACAAGAAAATTTTTAAAAGAGTCTTCTATATAGAGACTGAGGTAGTATAAATTATGACAACATGTTAGCATCTATTGTTGCTAAGAAGACCTTGGTTATTACACCTGAGGTTTTGATGTCTATCTATAACTAGTCTAAATAAAACGTTAAGTCTGGAAACTGAAAATAAAAGAGCCTGAAGCAAAACCTCATTATGCAAGAAATTTTGCCTTGGCTACATTCTTTAGGAACCCTATGTAATATAATAGTCAGTAGGAATCCTGATTCTGGAAATCTAAGGGAAAACACTATAATGTAAGGGAAAGCAGTTTTACAACTATCCTAGAAGATGACATTGTTCTGCTATGGGTTTTAAACAAAGAATTCGGGAAAACTGGCCTTATTTCTTTTTTGAAAGGTTGTTACAAATTAAGAGGAACATATTTTTTATGCATCTTTTTTTATTTAAATGACATGTGAAAGCATTACAATAATGATAATGGCTCCAACTAAGTTGGCACCCCATCAACTACCAATTATCAGCGTACCATAATTTTATTAAGATTTAATTACTCTGGAAGTCCCTGAACTATTTGGAGATTTTGAAATATTTAGGTCCCTAAACTATTTTTTTTTTTGAATTGGGTCCCTAGACTATTTTTTCATTTTTAATTAGGTTCTTCCATTAAGCTGCTGTTAGTGGGACATTAATTTATTTTTAATTAGGTCCCTGAACTATTGATTTTTTTAAATAGGTCATTGAGACAAAACAAAAAAAATGAATATAAACATAGTCGGTAGATGAGCCTTTATATGCGTCCCCGAATGAAATTTTCAATAAGCTTTGGATCCATTTCTAGTGAAAATGTCCCATACTTTGTTTAGTCCATTTGTTTCCTATTCATATATATGCTGTCGAATATATATATATATATATATATATGACCTTTTTTTGGTCATCTTTCCTTTCTTCCTCTTTTGCTCGGTTGAGAGCTTATGGGGAAGGGGAAAAATCCCACTACATCCATATGCTTTTGGTGGAATTTTCTACTAAATTTCATATGCTTTTGCATGAACATTATTATGATTTTGTTTTTATACAATTATTGTTTGGGAAGGGGATGCAAGGCTTAATGAAAATTTCATTCAGGGACGTATTTATTTATATTCATTTCTTTTTTTTTTTTACAATTTTTTGTCCCAGGGACCTATTTAAAAATTCAATAGTTCAGGGATGTAATTAAAAATAAATTACCGTCTCAGCTTAACAGAATGGCCTAATTAAAAATGAAAAAATAGTTTAGAAAAAAAAATAATTCAAGGAACTATTTCAAAATTTTCAAATAGTTCAGCGACTTCCAAATAATTAAACCTTTTATTTAAGATAAGAAAAAAGAATACAATAAAAAAAAAACGTATGGGGGGCACAGACCAAACTCATGGAAAAATATCATCTAAATCTAAAGTTAAGATCAACCCTATTACTGTAAAAGTCATCACTAGTAAATCTAGGAATCAAGTCCCACCAATAAAAACCTTATATAGAAGTGTCATGTGAGGCAAACTCACCTACACACGTATTACCCTCACGAAAAATAGGAGAAAAAATAAAATTCATACTTTTACTTAACACTAAACAATTTCTCCACCTATTCCTAATCTTCCAAGAAACCAAATTGTCATTGTGTAAGGCAGAGATGACTAGTTGAGAACGGCATTCAAGCCAAAAATTGTGCCAAGTACAATTGCCAACATTGCACTTGTTAGCTCAGCCTAAAGAGCATTTGTCATGCCTAAATTTGCTGCAAGACAACCAATAGTTGCCACACTCTTGTATCTAAAAATACCATGCCACAAGCGCAGCTGGACCTGGAGCACCCTTTACAGCACTATCGATGTCGCACTTGATTTAGTTGTAAATGAGAGGATGACAGTGACTTGCTTAATGGAAGGTGCGCAAGATGGGTGACCAACAACAGAAAAAGATTTCATAACCATGAACTCTGAAATGGATGAGGACTCCAAATGGCCCAAATTACATAAATAATGCCTGCTGGTCCACATAAACTACACATGGAGACAATACTATAACCTCTAATCCAAAGATTTTTCATCTGTGGGCATGCGGTTGTGAAGAATTCTTCAAAGCAGAAAAAGATATTGAGGGAGAATACAACTGTTCCAAATTAACTTTGCTCAGGGTAAAGCTTGGCCTTTTTGATTTTGGAAAAGAAAAGCTTCTTTGAATGATAAGGTGCCAGAATCTGAGTTGCACCACATTAACTAATCAGCACAAGGCAACTTAGGAATAACAACTTGCTCTACCTCAGATTTAAGGGCTTCTAAACAAGGTCACTGACTTTGGCACTTAAAGAATTGTGCAGCCCAACATGAATGATGATACGGAAAAGTCTAATCACTTTGATAAAAACATCATTTCATATAAAAATTAAGAAGATCGATAAATGGATTGGAGTGCCTTGAAAATGTAACATTAGCTGCTACAAAACTAGACGATGATAAGATTCAGGCAAAGTTGGATGGTACTGAAGGTTAGACTAGATCACAGCCTATGAACACAGATTCCACTGCAGGAAGCTCCTCTGGATATCATGGATCCATAGATCCATTTTAGATCTATGTGGCACGACAATTTTCTATGATGACATAGGGTTTTGTAAACATTAATATCCATTTGACAGTATGGGTAGACACTTCAAGAAGATGGATTCAAGATTGGCAGCAATAGAGTCACGTTTTGATGTTGATAAACAGAAGGATGAAAAAAAATAATAATAATTTTGAGAGTCATATTATTTATTCATATAGAAGGGTGAAAGTTTAAGTCCAAGGCACTTCTGATACATCCGTTCGAGAATAGCCTTTAGCTAATTGTACAAATTATTTATAAATTTTGAAATATTTATTTTTAACTTTAAAATTAAAGAAAGTAATTATATTGAATATGATATTTTGTAAGATAATAGAATTTATTGAGAAGATAATTAAAAAAATATATGGACTTGACAAGAACTGGTCCTACTCCTACGTATTCCACAATGCAATGAAAAACTCAACGTCATGTAGTTCTTGCTTAAATAAGTTGTGTATTGATTGATTGTAAAGAAATGATTTTGACTCACGAAAAATTGATATGACAAAAAATATGATTAATTTGACGAATGATTATTTGGATTTATTAATGTAATTAGATAGATACAAAAGCTTTGGGGGAAACCAAGTCGCAACTTAAGTGCCTTACAATTGGTTGTGGAATTAACAAGGCATCGCATCTCAGTTAAATCCTAATATCTTATAAGTGTTAAATAGCCAAAGATCCCAAAAATGATTTTTACATTCAATTTTTGAATTAAGCTCAGGATCACTATTAGCTAAATAAACTTGCCACATAGGATAGTAGTAGTTATACGGATCCTTGCCTATATAAGGCTTTGTATTCATACTTTACTATTCATTCAAAACAACTCAGTCTCAGTATTGTTTCATTCACTTTCTCTATTCTGTTAGAATTCTGTTACCAAGATGGTATCAGCAGTTTTCACATAGTTCTGTTGCGCACTCTCCTCTCATGGCGCGAAATTCTTCCTCTACCCAAAGTCACAATTCGAGCGCCGTCGTGAACGCTCCTGCTCCTCCGGACACGACGAGTCCATTCTATGTTCATCCGAATGAAAGCCTTACTTTGGTGATGGTTAAGCCGCAATTAACCGGTTCGAACTTCCACGTTTGGGCGCTATCTATCAAGCGCGCTTTGGTTATGAAGAACAAATTTCGATTTGTTGACGGCACGATCGACATTCATCTTTCTACCGATCTGAACTTCGATGCTTGGGATCGGTGTAACAATCTTGTTCACTCGTGGATTATTAATTCTGTTTCGCCTCTAGTCGCTCAAACGATTATGTTTATTGATCACGCGATTCAAGTTTGGAATGATCTCCGTCAGCGTTTTTCACAGGCAGATCGCATTCGTTTGCAGATCTTCAGGTTGAGATCTCAAATCTAAAATAAGGTACCAATTCTGTTAGTGACTATTTCGCTGAATTGAAATCACTTTGGGAGGAATTAGAACAATATCGTCCTATTCCTCAATGTGTTTGTCCTGTTCCTTGTTCATGCCTCGCCATGCGAAATGCTAGACAATTTCGCAATGAGGATTATGTCATTCGGTTCCTTACTGGTTTATTTGATCAGTTTAGTGTTGTTAGATCACAGTTTCTACTAATGGATCCATTGCCTAATTTGAATCGCTCATTTTCGTTGATTCTTCAACAAGAACGTCAGTATCACAACGAGCTTCCTGCTGATGAATCTCATGCAATTGTTAACTTTTTTTTATATTAGAAAATTTGCTGGTCGAGGCCTTGGTTCAAATTACAAATCACCTGGCAGGGTTTGTACTCATTGTGGTAGATCTGGTCACACCATTGATGTGTGTTATCGGAAGCATGGTTTCCCTCCTTCCTATGGTTGTGGTACTTCTTATGCGAATAATTCCTATACTGATGACTCAATTTCCCAATCTGGTGATACAGCAAAGGAATCAGATGATTCTGGTTCGTTCTCCTTTACTAAAGAACAATTTACTGGTTTGCTTGCCTTGCTCAATTAGCAAACTGCTGGTTCTCCAGAGACTACATTCACTGCCACTCCTAATGTCACCAAAGTGGTAAAGACTTCTAGCTTTGAAGATACTTCAGGTATTTTTTGGCTCTCAATTTCTACTGAGCAATCAATCACTCGTTCACTCTGGATACCGGAGCTACGGATCTTATTTGTTGCTCATTACAATTCTTTACATCATTTACTCGCATTTCACCTAAACCTGTGAATCTTCCCAATGGACACATGGTTGTTGCGCATATTTCTGGATCAGTGAAGCCTACACAGTGGCTTACCATTGATCAAGTGATGTTTGTGCCATAGTTTTCCTTCAATTTATTCTCAGTATCTCGACTTACTACTGGCTTAGATTGTAATCCTAGCTTCACTCGTGATTCTTGTATTATTCAGGACATCAAATTGAAGATGATTGGTTCGGCTAGACTTAGACATGGTCTATACTACCTCAAGACAGATAGTTCAAGTGCACCTGCTGCAGTTTTTGTTACACTTTCTGCTCACAGTTTGCTTGATGGATCTCTTTTTGAGTCCACACTTTGGCATTTAAAATTAGGACATCTTTCTCATGATCGTATGCACACACTCCATTCTACCTATCCCTACATCCTTGCCCCTTCACATATTGCTTGTGATATTTGTCATTTAGCAAGACAAAGCAAAATTCATTTTCCTGTAAGCAACTCTAATGCTGTTAAACCTTTTCAATTACTTCATATGGATATATGGGGCCTATATTCTACTGCTTCTGTGCATAATTATTGTTATTTACTGACTGTTTTGGATGATCATACATGGTTTATTTGGGTGATTGTGTTGAAATCCAAAGCTGAAGTTCGTAATATATTCAGAATTTTGTTGCTATGGTTGAGACACAATTTTCTGCTCAGGTTCAAGGGATTCGTTCTGATAATGGTCCCGAATTTATGCTCCATGAATTCTATGATTCTAAAGGCTTATTATACCAGACTAGCTGTGTTGAGACACCATATCAAAATGGTAGGGTTGAGCGTCGTCATCAGCACATTCTCAATGTGAGTCATGCCTTGATGTTTCAATCGCAATTGCCAACTGCCTATTGGTCTTATGCAATTCTTCATGCGGTTTACTTAATTAATCGTCTTCCTACGCGGGTTTTATCAAATAAATTTGCTTATGAGGCTTTGTATGGCACTCCACCAGCTTTGGATACACTTCATGTGTTTGGGTGCCTTTGTTATGCTTCTACACTTTCTGCTCATCACAGTAAGTTTGCACCACGGGCTCGCAAGTGTGCTTCCTTGGGATTTCACAATGGTATGAAAGGTTATGTCCATTTGGACTTTTCTTCTAAATCCATCTTTGTTTCAAGACATGTAGTTTTCCATGATTTACAATTTCCTTTTCATCATTCCACTACTTCTCTTAAACCTTCCATTCCTTACATATATTTTGATACATCTAACATTTGTTTAGATGATCCCATTCCTTCACCCACCACACAACCCCTTCCTTCACCTTTTGTTTCATCCATTCCTTCCTCATCACCTTCATTAGTTCCTTCACCTCCACTCTTGCCCTGCCAATCCACATTCCCTCATCATCCACCAAAACACCTTCAAGATTTTGTTTGTGCATCCTCTTCAAACACACCATATCCACTTTCTAATTCTATTTCTTACTCTCGGCTCTCTTCTCCTTATCTTAGTTACATCAATGCCATTACTAATGATGTGGAACCCTCCTCTTTTTCCCAAGCCCAGAAAGATACTCGTTGGCAAGAAGCAATGGCTGCTAAAATCAGTGCCCTTGAAGCAAATGGAACTTGGACATTTATTGATCCCCCTTCTCATGTTGTTCCGATTGGCAGCAAATGGGTGTTTAAAATAAAACGCAAAGCTGATGGTTCTATCGAATGATACAAGGCGCGTCTTGTTGCTAAGCTTTCTACTGTGTGATTGCTTTTGGTTGTTGCTTTTATCAAACATTGGCATCTTCATCAGCTTGACGTAAATAATGCATTCCTTCATGGTGATCTTCAAAGGTTGTTTATATGCAAGTACCTCAGGGTGTGTTTTCCCCAAAGCTGGGTCAGGTTTGCAAGCTTCTTAAGTTCTTATATGGGCTCAAGTAAGCTAGTTGCAAGTGGTATGAAAACTCACCTCTTGCCTTCTAGCTCAAGGATTTCTGCAAGCTCATGCTGACCATTCTTTATTCATATGGTCTTCCTCCACTTCCTTCACTGCGTTGCTTGTTTACGTTGATGATATCATACTTGCAGGAGATTCTTTGGATGATTTTACTTATACTAAACTGCTTCTTGATCAGCAGTTTCGCATCAAGGATCTAGGCCAATTAATTTTTTTTCTTGGGCTTGAGTTTGCTCATTCCAACCGTGGTATTTCTTTATGCCAGCGCAAGTATTGTTTGGAGTTACTCTCAGATGTTGGACTGACTGCTTGTAAGCTTGCTAGCACATTTCTTGACCCTGCTATTCGCCTTTCTGCTGATGCAGGACCTTTATATCCCGATGTAGCTACCTATCGTCTCATTGGCCGTTTGTTATACTTGACTACAACCAGATCGGACATTAGCTTTGCCACTCAACAATTAAGTCAATATATGGCAAAGTCAACTGAATCACATCATCGTGCTGCTCTTCATGTGCTCTGTTACACTAAACATTATCCAGGTCGCGATATTCTTTTTCCCCGCGATTCTAATTTGCAACTACTTGGTTTTAGTGACGCTGATTGGGGTGGTTGCATTGATACTCATCGTTCGGTCACTGGTTATAGTTTCTTTCTTGGCCGCTTGTTGGTTAGCTGGAAGTCTAAGAAACAACCCACTGTTTCTTGTTCTTCTTTAGAAGCGGAGTATCGAGCTCTGTCTTATGCTATGTGTGACCTTCAATGGCTTACATTTTTGCTTGTTGAACTTTAGATTTCTTTGACTCGACCCTCTGTGCTTTACTGCGATAATCGGAGTGCTTTGCATATCGCTGCTAACCCTATTTTCCATGAACGAACTAAGCACTTGGACATTGATTGTCACATAGTTCGTGAGAAGATGGAAAAGGGTTTAATGTGTTTGCTTCCTATTGCGTCTCAAGAACAAAAAGCTGATTTGTTCACCAAAGTTTCTTGCCCGCGATTCTTTCATTCTCATGTACAAAAGCTGGGGATGCTTGATTTGTATCATCCTCCAGCTTGGGGGGGTATTAGCTAAATAAACTTGCCACATAGGATAGTAGTTGTTATACGGATCCTTGCCTATTTAAGGCTTTGTATTCGCACTTTACTATTCATTCAATACAACTCAGTCTCAGTATTGTTTCATTTACTTTCTCTGTTACAATTCTGTTACTAAGAATCACCAAGTTGTATAGTCAAATATCCGGAAAAACATATAGGGCCTACAAGCCATACAACTAAATGAACCTCATTTATAAATAAAATACAATTGAATTTTATGTTTTCAATTTAAACTCAGGATAATCGGGCTATACAGCCAAGGTCCTAAAAAATATGAGTTCGACAAGCCGTCTCGACTAAATGAATCCCTTTTTAAAATTAACTTTAATTAAAAGAATATTTAGTTTGATCTTAAATATTTGATTTTAATTTAATTAAATATGGATTTGGATTGAATATAAGAAATAATGTTGTTTTAATAAAGCTTTAATATTAGGTGGCTTCTAGGGTGGAGATCTATGTCAAATGGTTCATCGGTTGGTTCATCGGTGAGCCACGATTAATAACCGTTCGATCAATTAACTCCAACATAACCAGTGGCAGACCTAGGACCCTAGGTCAGTGGGTGCAAAAAAAAATTTAAATCCATACACTATTATAAATAATAAAGTAATAAATTTTTAATATATCTAATTAAATAAATTACATACATCATAATTGTCCTCTACATGATTTCTATTTTGAAATCATTGAATAATGAGCTCAACATCAATGCTATTGAATACATCTCTCTCAAAATAAGTCACCAGACAATCATTCATCCATGCATCTCCCATTCGATTACGCAACCTATTTTTCACAATTTTCATAGTAGAAAAAGCTCTTTCTACGGTTGTTGTGGCAACAGGCAAAATCATTGCTAACTTCAGAAGAAGATAAACTAATGGATAAAGAATGTGTCTTTTAGTTGCAACCAACTTCTCTGAAAGACTGCTTAATCCTTTCAAGGATGCAAATTCAACATTGCTACGCATATCAATGTTGTAAGTCTCCAGTTGATTATCAAGCATCAGTAAATCAGATGGAGAGAAATCATGTGGATAAAACATTGTAAATTCAATCAACTTTGCCTTATCAAAAGTAGAGAATAAATCGGTTGGTTCCAAACAAGCCA
The DNA here is from genome assembly GCA_037113605.1 of Calophaca sinica. Taxonomy (NCBI): domain Eukaryota; kingdom Viridiplantae; phylum Streptophyta; class Magnoliopsida; order Fabales; family Fabaceae; genus Calophaca; species Calophaca sinica. The sequence continues at coordinate 94,018,999 of CM073736.1, forward strand.
TACAAAGGAGCAACTGAGTATTTGTCTCATTGAAACGATCATTAAGTTCCTGAAGCTGCATGTCCAAAACATTATAAAATAACTCAACACGATAGTGATGCTCTATTGTCATAGCTTGAGCTTGGCCTCGGTGTTGTAATTTCCCCTTAGAAAACATAGCTTCCATATTAAGAATATCAATGTCATGTTTATTGCAAAATAAAAATACTTCATGCAATAAAGACTCCCATCCACTATCCCTCATAATTTGTAACCTCCGTTTTGCTATGTTAACCAAGTTCATAGCATTGATGATGTCTTGATTTTTCCTTTGCAATGATTGTGACAATTCATTTGAAATACCCAACACATTTTTCATCAAATGCAATGTGAATGCAAAATCAAAACCATCTTACAAATTTATAAGACCATTGGCTTTAGCTCTTTGATTTGGATTTGTTCCCTCTTCTTTAATAATTTCAAGAACATCAACTATAAAAGAATGCATCAATATCAAATTGATCAAAGTTCCATAATGTGAACTCCAACGAGTATCAGCAACTCGTTTAAGACTAGTTTCTTGATTCAAACCTTGCCCACTAGAAATTTCTCCTTTTCCCAATGCCTCTCTAATATTGTCTATTTGTTTTTCACGAAGCATGTCATGTCGTTTTGCAAGATCCCCCAACAACATTTGTTAAAGTGGAGACTAAATTAAAAAGAGAGGCAACTTAAATGTGATATTTGGCAACAGCAACTAAAGTAAGTTGTAATTGATGAGCAAAACAATGTACATAAAATGCGCATGAATTCTCCCTTAAAATCAAACTTTTGAGACCATTAAATTCCCCTTGTATGTTGCTAGCACCATCATAACCTTGTCCACGAATTCTTGATATACTAAGTCCATATTTGTAAAACAATTCAACAATTGCCACTTTCAATGATAAAGCAGCAGTATACTTAACATGAACAATACCAAGAAAATACTCAACAATACTACCAGTTTTATTAACATAACGCAAAGCAACATCCATTTGCTCCTTATTTGATATGTCACGGGCTTCGTCAACAAGAATAGCAAATAATTCATCTCCAATATCAGCAATAATAGCAGCAGTAGTTTCTAATGCAGCAGCATTATAAATATCCTTTTGGATTTTTGGAGCAGTTAATTGATGATTTTCAGGAGCATTTTCCAAGACAACATTCTTTATCAATTCATTGTGCTCAGAAAGAAATTTAAGAAGTTCAAGGAAATTACCTTGATTAGCAGAATTGGTTGACTCATCATGACCACGAAAAGCTAATCCTTGATTTAATAAAAAGCAAATACAGTCAATTGAAGCTGTTAAACGCGTTCGATATACGTCACGAACTTGTTCAGATTACCTAGACATTGCAACTTCAATGTGTTGATTTTGATTCATTAAATCTTGACACTTCTTCCAAGCAATGTGATGAGCACCATTAGGACCTCCAACATGAATTGAGAGTCTGTCTTTCTTATTCCAATTTGTGAATCCCTCAGTGACAAATGCATCACCACCCGACTGCTTTCCATAGTCGGGCTTAAAAAGATAACAACATAAGCAAAATGTGGCATATTTTTTAATACTATACTTTAACCAGTTGCCAAATTCCTTAAACCAAAAAGGACAAAATTTTCTCAACGAACTTCCAATTTTTCTTTGGGAAAATTTGTGCTGAGTAGGTTGACATGGTCCTCTTTGTAAATATGCTCTCTGTATCTTCTCTCGATCATTGGGATGATATGCCGACATTTTAATTCACTTTCCTGGATCTGATGGCAACTCTTCTAAATTAACATCAATGTGTTGTTGTTATGAACTTGATCCACATGCTTGTTGCTCATTTGATGGTAATCTCCTCTTCAAATATTTTTCCATTACCAAAATTGTTTCACAAGATTGCTCACTCACTGAAACCTATACAAATTAAAATTCATACATATCAGAGATTCAGAACGCAAGCAGCCAAGCCAAGCATGTAGAATTCATACATACTCAATTGAAATTAGTTTCATAAATTATTTTAATTGATGAGCAAGCAGCCAAGCATAGAACGCAAGCAGTCAAACCAAGGGAAATCATAAGAACGCACAAAACCCTAAATCCTAAATCATTTTGCTTCTAAAGCAGTGGCAGTGAGCAAAAAAGGGGATTCAAAGAATTCAAGGGGTTCTAAGAACGGGGTTCTATTTTGATTCAAGCAAAAGGGGCTAAAGGGGTTCTATTTTGATTTTTGATTCAAACCTACATAGAGAGAAAAAGGGGAAAAACAGGGGCGGACTCACCAACTAACAGGAGCGATGGGCGGTGGCGGGAGCACGGAAGAGGAGGACGCGACAGGGAGAGAGAGACGAGAGGGAGGAGGTTGCCATTCTGGTGAAGAGCGACAGAACAGAGGGAGGCATCAGGCGATCGCCGTTCTGGTCGAGAGAGCGAGAACAAAGGGAGGCGGCCAGAGATAAGATGGGGTCGCGACTCACGACGCAGGGAGGGAGGCGGCGGCGGCAGAGCTGTCCGTGAGCGTGAGAGAGAGAAGTGAACAGAGAGTGGAGCCTGGGTCTCTGCGAGCGTGAGAGTGAACAGAGAGTGGTTGAGAGTTAGTGGGACATAGGGCTCTGGGTGCAAAATTTTGTAATGAGTGGGGTCAAAAAAAATTATATGGGGTATAAGTAAATTTTTGTTTTCAGTGGGTGCAGCTGACCACACTGGAGACTATGTGGGTCCGCCCCTGAACATAACTTGTTACACACCTCCACACCGAATAATCTCTCGAAAAACATTTCTTCCCCTTTTGGCACTCTTTCTTGGCTTCCTTTTCTCCTTCTCCCTCACAATTTCTTTTCTCTCTCCTTCTCTCTCACCAAAAACACGAATTGGTGATAGCAGAACCCGCCAACCCTTCCAGACTTCCATATAATTTGTTTAGCCAAATACAATGATGATGAAAAATATGTTCATTTATTAAGAATGGTGAATGCAAAATAAATAGAAGGAAAAAACAAATTATGGTGATGTTATTGTTAATTAGATGTGAGAGTGTGTGAATATTATTGTTAGATGGTATTTGGGGTGACAAATTTACTGGGAAACCAGCAAGCACTGCTGAACAAGAAAGCATGCAGATGGAAGGAAGAAAAAAAAAACATTTTCGACGAACTGGAGAAAGGAGGAGGGAGAAGTGTAGGAAGAGAAAAGAGGAAGAAAAAAGTATTTAGTATATATGGTGCATCATAAGATTTGGTACATCTATTCGATTCAACGGTTATTAATATCATAATGAACCACTTAAACACTGGTTCACCCTAGATGCCACCTTAATATTAAGGCAGAAGCAAGCTTCTAATAGTAGTTAGAAATATATATATATATATATATATATATATATATATATATATATATATACGGTGGCTTCTAGGGTAAACTTTTTCACCATGTGGTTCATCGGTAAACCACTAATAACAACCGTTAGATGAAAAAAGCTCATACTAGGCATTACAGCACTGGATCATACTTTCATCCACATTGTTTTGTTTCTCTCTCCCTGAAAATTCATCCACAAGTATGTATAGCAATACTGTATTAGATAATTTAATTTCTATTTGTCGTATCTTATTATTGTAATTGCTCGGGGATATTATTGAGCATCACATGCTTCAATCAAACCCCCATAAATTGGTTTGTCAGGTGCCTTTATTGTATATTCCGTCAATCCACTTTCAGTGACAGAGTAGAATTTATTCCTGTAACACACTCATATACTTCTAACGTTGGAACTAAAATCCGTTGAATCCTTTTAAAAGGCAGTATTTGCATCAATTACAATCATCATATGTTAATGATACTAAAACCATCACGTAGACAACGTAGAGGAATTACAACACCTGGAACCAGAAATGGATTCAAATGCAAAACGAGTTGATTTTAGCAAAACCTGAACTAATAAATGGTTGCAAATCCAGAGTCTCGAAAAATGAACACAAAGACCAAAATATAAAAACAATAAATGAATAAATGAAAGAAACATAGTAGCAACAACCTTGGCTTCTTTTGAGAAAAAAAAAAAAAAACCTTGGCTTCTATCTTCTTATTGACCAAAAGGGGAGAAAATGATATCGTCATCTAGAAAGGGAAAAATAAAAAGAAAGAGAATACAACGTTATAGAAAGTGAAGATGAAATACCAACATGAATGAAAGGGGTGGAGGGATTAAAATGCGACACGCAGCAATGTCTGTTTGTTGCCTAAATCCAGATCTACATCAGTCATCACAAAGACATGAGCAAGAAGGGGCACCACTGTAGTGCACTTCAGCTGTCTAGAGCGCTGAGATGGTGGCCGATGTTGTTGAGGAGAGGAAGAATGCATCAATGGGGGAGGGATAGGGGCAGGGATTGGGTGGGGGGAAGGTGTATGTATTACTCTTTCTTTTCCAACACATCTGAACCCTCAGATTATTTTTAACATATCTTACAGTATATTATTAGTGGTTCACCGGTGAACTACGTGGGGAGAAAATTCACCTTAAAATCCACCTAGAAATACACGGTGGCTTCTAGGGTGAACTTATTACCATATGGTTCACCGGTGAACCACTTATAATATACCGTTGGATTTAATCAATGACTCAGATGACTTGAAAAAAATGAGTAACACCTACGTTTTTCCCCACCCAATCTCTTTCAATAAATGCTGGAATTTGTCATTATAACTACAAAAAAAAATGACTAGTTAAAAAATTAAAGGTTTTTTTATGGATTAAAAAATTAAAGGTTGTTTGTTACTGATTAAACAAAAGTGATTTTGATCAAAAATAATTTAAAAATTATTTTTTTAGAAATTTTTAAGAAAAATAAAAGATAAATTGTGTTTGTTTACAACCACAAAAATCACTTTTAAAAAAATGAGTTTATCATGTTTGGATACAACCACGTAGAAGTAGTTTTACCGTAACAAGATAAAAATCATTTTTTTAAAAGCAATTTTTATAGTTGTAAACAAAAGTTTACTATCATAAAAATTAAGAAAGAAGTGATTTTGATATTCAAAAGTTTAGAGATTATGTTTTAGAGATTTTTATGAAAACCAGAATCTATTTTGTGTTTGTTTACTATCATAAAAATTATTTTTAAAAAAATTTGGGCCCGCTTGTTATGAATTAAGAAAAAAGTGATTTTGACATTCAAGATTTTAGAGTTATGTTTTAGAGATTTTTAAGAAAAGCATAATCTATTTTATGTTTGTTTACCATCGTAAAAATCATTTTAAAAAAAATTGATTTTTACCCAAAAAAGCTAATGAGAATAGCTTTTCATCTTACCCATAAAAATGATTTTTTTTTAAAATGATTTCTTTGAAAAGCTATAACAAACACAATTAATAGCACTAAAAATGATTTTTAACTTTATGGGATTCTTACCCATAAAAAGCTAACAAAAATAGCTTTTCAATTTACCCATAAAAATGATTTCCTTGAAAAGCTGAAACAAACACAATTAATAACAATAAAAATGATTTTTAACTTACAAAAAGTGATTTTTTTAATAAAAAACTGTAATAAAGAGCTCTTGGCTTTTGCTTTTTTAAAAAATTTCTAAAACATAATCTCTAATATACCATCATAAAAATCATATTTTTTTTAAAAAATGATTCTTATCCCAAAAAGTTAACACAAATAGCTTTTTATTTTATCCATAAAAATTATTTTTTTTAAACGATATCCTTGAAAAGCTTAAACAAACACAATTAATAACAATATAAAAGAGAGAGAGTGAAAGGGAAAAAAATTTGATGTGTGTAGTGCATTATAAGATTTGATAGACCTTCAAAATCTAATCGTTAATCAACTGGTCAACCCATGAACCATCTATTACATGGTCCACCCTAGATGCCACCGAAATACACATAATCACACAAACATGGAAAAAAAAAGTCTAAGCACTATTTGGGATAAACACATAAAATATATTTTGATATTTTAATACAAAGTTTTTTGTTTTGTTTTTTGGGTCAAAATATCAAGCATTAAGCAGAAGAAGACAAGAGGCACAAAAGCCCAACAGAGGCTGTCCAGCTAAACAAGCAACAGTAGACACATGGTAGTAAACCTAGACCACGCTGTACTGGATCAAGTCCTAGGTGATTCAAGTACACGGAAGCAACTGGTAAGTACAAAGCACTTACCCTTCCATGTAACTAACCCTAGATTTCTAATCTACTCTCTCTCTTTGAACCGCATCGAAGAGGGGAGGGGCGAGACGACCATCAACGCGAGAAAGGCAACCACCCCCCCTCGAAGGGAAAGAGATAAGAGACTTAGCAGGGAACAACTAGGAGTCTTCTTCTTCTGGAAACAGTCAACTCGAAGTAGATCTGGGAGCGTCCCTATCAGAGGACGCTTTATCCTTCGTCAAAGCCTGTTGAATATCATCTGGTGGGTGAGAATCCCAGTGAGCCGAGAGAAAGCGGGCTATTGCATGCTTAGCAATGAGGTGGCCACCTGGTTTCCCTCTCTTTTGGTCCAGGAGAATTTACAGAGATCAAGACCAGCACTAAGGGTAAAGATATGACTTTTTTTTTCCAGTACCATAGTTTTTTTTTTATTTACTCATCTACCATACTTTTTTTTTAAGTACGAGATTACCACAGTTTTTTTTCCTGTTGAGAAATCGAGTCCTGGAGGACCCGATTTCTCAACACAGTTTAATTTTTTTTTTTTTAATTTTAGTATGGAAATCGGTCCCTCTGGACCCGATTTCCCTTCGTGTTTTTATTTTATTTTTTAAAATTTTCGTAGTGAAATCGGTCCCTTTGGACCCGATTTCACTCCTAATTTTTTTTTTTTGGTTTTGTAGTTGAAAAATCGGTCCCTCTGGACCCGATTTTTCAACGTGTTTTCTGTTTTTTTTTCCTGAGCGTGGTTTTAATTTGTTTTCTGTTTAGTTTATTTTAATTGGGTGGTGGTTTAGGGTTTTATGTGATGATTTACGGTTTTGGTGGAAAATTTTGGTTAATTATTGTAATGGTTAAATATTTAAGTTAGTTAATTAACTAATATAGTTAATTTAAAAATAACATTGGCCTAAATAATTCTTTTAATTATTTAATTTAGTTAATTAATTAATTATTTTATTTTTTGGTTAATTAATTAATTTATTTTTTTCCAGTTAAGTAATATTAATAATTTTAATTAAATTGGTGTTTGTATTTTTTAATTTAATTGACTAAATATTAAAATAACTAAAAATATAATTGGAAGATAATTAACTCAAACTGATTAAAAATTAAAAATACCGACACGAAGGAGTACAATTACAGATATAAAATGGGTACAAATAAAAATACAAATGAGGCAAATTTTTTATTCTTGCTCAGGAGTTCTAGAACGGTTTGGGCACTTATTCTTGCTATGTCCCTCATTTCGACACAATCCACATCTCTTGGGGTGACGACTCTTTTCCCTTTGATCCATCTCTGCATTTAATACACCGTGGATTGTGGACGACCTTTTGGATCTCTCCGCATGGCTGGATTGTGACACAATTCAACTCCATTGTACTTTGGCCAGTATGATTCGTGAGGCACTGGTTGGAACTCTTCGCGATAAACGTTGAAAACATATTGTAACGTGTACTGGGGAGGCACATATGTCATGTAGTCATGATGAACATGGGAACAAGCAGCGATGACGTGTGAACATGGGTAGTGTAGTGCCTGGAATTCGCCACAGTCACACCACTGTTTTCCCAGATCTACTTTGAATGTCCCTGTTGGTCGGCCTGATGGGGGGCGTCTCAACTCCTTAACTGTGAAAACACTTTGCTCTCGGTTGAAAATTTAAACTTGGTGAGAGTTGGACATTCCCCGCTCTATCTCAAGTTTTTCGATGACTATGTCTGTATAAATCCTGCCGGATGTCATCATTGCTTAGGCCTGTCTCCCCCTTTCAACGAATTTTGCATTCAACCTGCGATAGGTTGATCGGACTAACGAAGTGATTGGTAGATTGCGCATCCCCTTTAATACATTATTGATGCATTCGGCAAGGTTAGTCGTCATGTGCCCCCAACGTCGCCCTTCATCCCATGCTTCGAGCCATTGTTCCTTTGGGATGTTGTCAACCCACCTGACGGCTTCTTCACTCCATTCACTGATTTCGCTCTTGTAGTATGCGGCTCCCGGTTGAGTCATTGAGTATCCTGAAGAGTTTGAAGGAACAAAAGTCAAGGTTGGTAACGATAGAATAAAAAGGAATGGATAAGCATCAATGTATATGAAAGGTATACTAACCCATATTGATGACACTTTTTCTCATGTCCGCATTCTTGAAAGTCCTCATAAAGTTTTGTGCGATGTGACGAATGTAGAAGACGTGATGCCAATCACTCTCTAGGCGCCGAACGACACTCTTTATTGATTCATGTCTATCCGAAATCAAGCAGAGGTCAGGCTGGGGTGTAACAAACATTCTCAAGCGTACGAGGAAGAAATACCATGCATCTGCCGTCTCACCCTCCACAAGGGCATATGCTATAGGAATGGTTTGATTCCTCCCATCTTGAGCAATTGCCATCAAGAGCATCCCTCGATACTTGCCATACAACCATGTTCCATCAACTGAAACAACAAGTTTGCAGTAAGGAAACGCATTGATGCACTGTTGGAAGGTCTAGAAGAGTCGATGGAAGGTACCCTTTCCATGAACTAGTTGGCCATGTTCGTAGAAGGGCATTGTTTGCCAATCGACAATAGTGCCTGGAACATAGAATTGCAAAGCGAGCATAAACTGTGGAAGCTCCTTGTATGATTCCTCCCAGTTCCCGAATATCTTTTCAACAGCCTTTTGCTTTGCCATCCATGCCTTCCTGTACGTAGTGGTATATGTGTATTTTGATCGTATGTGTGCAATCAACACTGAAACTGATATTGTTGGATCTTCCTTTACCAGCTGCAGGATGCTTTCACACATAAAGTCTGAGGATAGCTGACGGTGATCTTGTGAAAGCCGTGTTGATGCACATGTATGCGGTGCTTCCAGCTTTCGGATCTCCCAAAGCTGTAATTTTTTGCGGTATGCAACTCGACACCTCCACATGCAGTTTTGGTTTTCACAACAAATAATCCATTTGTCTTGATCGGAGTACTCTACAATGAAGTTCTGGGACTTGTTCAGATGGTATTCTTTTATGGCATGTTGGGCCATTGCTATTGTGGGAAATGTCATCCCAACTTGTAGGTTATCAAAGTTCGGAACAAGGTATGTGAGGGTGCGGGACATAGGATGGCCAAATTCTGGGTCTGAGTTATCCATCTCGTCGGAGGTCACATTGCGAAAATGCGAGGACAGGTCATAGAACTGAAGGGCTGACGAGGGACCCCCACCGGATTCCATATCTTCATCACAGGGGGCAGCATATAGCCCAAGAAGGTCGTCTTCGTTGTCGCTAAAGTCACCGACTTCTTTGTTGTGGACACCAGCCACAACACTAATAGGAATACGATCAACTGGGATGTTAAGATCAATTGTGGTGTTAAGATCAACGCCCTGAGTTGATGGTGTTGGGTTATAGGTTGACGAAGAAGGCATGGAGTGATGATGGTGGGGTTGTGTTTCGGTAAAAAGTGGACTGAATTCTTGTGTTGGGATACTGAGATCTATGGGTTCAGAATATGGTGGCTCGGTTTGGGTGTCATCATTGGGAGCATCTACCAGCTCCGCATACACTTCAGCGGCAGAAACACCAAGGCGTTTACATGCCCTGAACATGTCAAACATCAATTGTATCTCATCATCTCCTACAAGATTCAATGACTCATACCGATGATATCCCTGTGCAAGAGCTGTAGGGTATCGATAAATAAGTCCGACCACCCTCCTTGTATTGTCTGGTTGAATCTTCTTCTGGATTTTTTGTATAAGTTGATGCAATTTCATGTTTGTCTTCACTTTGAGCAAGGTTGTATGGTTGCATGCAAAGACCACACCTTTTGTATCAGTCCTGCCAACATGTCCATTGTAATAGACAGAGAGAAATAGCTTTGCTGGAGGCATGATTTAGCTAAGAAATAGAGATGAACGTTTTAACTTAGGTAGAAATAGCTCACTGAAGAAATAGCTCACTTAGGTAGAAATAACTTAGGCATATTTATAGTTTTTTTTGGAAATAGTTATTAACATTGAATAAAAAAAACAAAAGTAAGGAATTCACTGAGAAGATAACATGCACGTTCTTTTGCATCAGAGCACCCATAATTGAAACACATTTGTTTTTTTGCACCACATAATTGAAAAAGAATATTGAATAGTAATGTTAAGCAACTCAAGCATGGCATGCACATGGTTTAAGCCTTATATTTTTGTTTCTTATGCACTATTAGTATAAGCCTATTCAGGAGACAAAAGCATGGCATGCATTGAATCTTTGGATGTGTTAAATCAAGTCACGTTAAATCAAGCATGGCATGCACATGGTTTAAGCCTTGCATTTTTGTTTCTTATGCACTACTAGTATAAAGCCTATTCAGGACACAAAAGCATGGCATGCATTATTCACATCACATGCTTGACACTAAAAAAATACTACCCCATACATTCTATAAATACCAACACTCTTCATCAGTTCATCACACACAAATTTTTCTAAATCTATTCAGTGCTTTATTTTGTTCTAAAACACACGAGCACACACCCATCACACACTCAATGGCACTACTAAGAAACCGACTCAATCATAGATCTTCACAAAGAGGTTCAACAGTAAGTGATCTTACTTTTTAGTTATTCGTTGTATTTTTATACTTGTCCTTTATCATCTTGTACTAACGAATTTGATTCAACTTGTAGAATCTGATTGACGTATACCATTTAAGTGTAGAGGAACCAAACCTAGTATTGGTTCCGTACTTGGAACAAGCTGGGTTTTCAACTGTTGCAACTTTGGGATTTTGTAAGGTGGACAAGGCATTGGTGACTGCTATGGTAGAACGGTGGAGGGATAAAACACATACGTTTCATCTTCCAACAGGAGAATGCACAATAACTCTAGAAGATGTTGCGCTACAGCTAGGTTTGCCGGTTAACGGACCATCGGTCACTGGACCCAGTATGTGTGAATGGAATGACGTGTGCGTAGAACTTTTGGGTGAAGCTCCTCCAGCCAATCAAATGGTGGGACAGTGTGTCAAATTAAGATGGCTGAAAGATAGATTCGCCACTATACCACAAGATCCAACAGAGGAACAACTACAATTCCATTGCAGAGCATACATTTTACGCTTGATCGGGGGGGTGGGTTATAAAGAGGGCTTTTTTTTTTTTCTGTACCATAGCTTTTTTTTTATTTACCGATCTACCATACGGGGTGGGGTGGGTTATAAAGAGGGCTTTTTTTTTTTTTCTGTACCATAGCTTTTTTTTTATTTACCGATCTACCATACTTTTTCTTTTAAGTACGAGATTACCACAGTTTTTTTCCCTGTTGAGAAATCGGTCCTAGGGGACCCGATTTCTCAACACATTTTTTTTTTAAAATTTTAGTATGGAAATCGGTCCCTCTGGACCCGATTTCCCTTCGTGTTTTTTTTTTTAAATTTTCGTAGTGAAATCGGTCCCTCTGGACCCGATTTCACTCCTAATTTTTTTTTTTTGGTTTTGTAGTTGAGAAATCAGTCCCTCTGGACCCGATTTCTCAACGTGTTTTCTGTTTTTTTTTCCTGAGCGTAGTTTTAATTTATTTTCTATTTAGTTTATTTTAATTGGGTGGTGGTTTAGGGTTTTATGTGATGGTTTAGGGTTTTGGTGGAAAATTTTGGTTAATTATTGTAATGGTTAAATATTTAAGTTAGTTAATTAACTAATATAGTTAATTTAAAAATAACATTGGCCTAAATAGTTCTTTTAATTATTTAAATTAGTTAATTAATTATTTATTTTATTTTTTGGTTAATTAATTAATTAATTTTTTTCCAGTTAAGTAATATTAATAATTTTAATTAAATTGGTGTTTGTATTTTTTAATTTAATTAACTAAATATTAAAGTAACTAAAAATATAATTGGAATATAATTAACTCAAACTGATTAAAAATTAAAAATATCGACACGAAGGGGTACAAATACAGATATAAAAGGGGTACAAATAAAAACACAAACGAGTAAATATTAAATGTAAATATTAAATTAAATTAAATTATTCTCCAAAATGATGCCCAGTCCCACACCGTCGAGGTTTCCAAGCATGCGTGTGGTTTTTCCGCTGAGGTGGTTCGCAGGTCGTTTCTTCCTCAACAATGGTGAGTTGCTCTTCTTGATGCAACGCCTAATTGAGATCAACATTTGTTGGATTCATTGAAGAACTAGCACCCGCTAGGTTAGGAAAAGTTGGAACACCGAATGAGTACAAATTGTCCATATACTGAACCGATGCTGGCGTATCCATCCTGACACCAAACAAGTTGCTCACAAAATCGACATCGCTGGAAGCAATAGAGTGTCGATGAGCGTCGTAATGCTGATGAGCATCTTGTTGGGTTGGTGTAAAGGCAAATGAATGGCGTGGCGGTTCTGGGGTGAAAGAAAATGAGTGTCGGGGCCCTTCTTGGTCTTCATCTTCTATGGGTGCTGGGGTGCTGGGGACGGGCCCTCGACGCCTACTATGTCGAGCGCGTCGTTGGGTTGGTTGGGGGGGCATGCTGGGCCCAACATCTGACTCTTCTTGAACATTACCCCGTGGGTCTCGCAATTGTGGCTGAATTGATAGGTATAGGTTGGAGTTAGACCTCAACCACACCATATACTCGTTAGTGGGCAACACATGACCATGAATTGGTTGTCCCGTAAGCACCCGATGTCTGCGTTCCTTCCAAAGTTGGATCCACTCAACATGTACATGTTTCCAGTTTTCAGATTGATTGCTTCGCATGTCCACATCGTGTTGTGCATCCATATTTACAGGCTCATTTGGTATTTCCTACAAAAGACCAAACTGGAGCTTGACTCTGTCTGTTTGATGCCATTCTACATTCTGAAAACATATTAATGCGGTGTTGGCAGTCCATATTTCAGAACCCCTGAATGCTGCTTCTGGTAGGTAGCCAAGAAGATCTCTGTAGGGCATCCATAGAAACTGCAAAATTAAGCTACGTTAGTAATATGAAAAGGTAATTGGTTGCACAGTGTATAAGTGAATATATTGAACAATGACATTTTTAACCTGATGGCTTTGCATGTGATCTATACGTGATCTGTAACCGGTAATGTCACCACGAGGTGTTCCGATATAACTCATTCCCCCGAGACTCCATCTAGTAAAATACATACACATTTATAAGTTAGTATTGTATAATCAATAGAAGTGTAATGAGCTTTTATGCTGTAGTTTTTATTTACCGTCGTGCTAGTGGAAATGATGGTGTATGGCCGCATTGTGGTGCAATGAATGGCATGCGGTACCATACCCAAGACTGTAGCAGCATCGTACATCCACCCATAGAATTATATGATGGTAGAGTAGAGTGTTGCCAAACAGGCTGAGCCCCAGCTGTAGCGTCCAACACTTTGGAGATCTCTCAATTTAGGTAGATACATTAGGTGTACTCTATTGCCTGATTTGTCCGACATCAAGACCCCCCGATCAAGCGTAAAATGTATGCTCTGCAATGGAATTGTAGTTGTTCCTCTGTTGGATCTTGTGGTATAGTGGCGAATCTATCTTTCAGCCATCTTAATTTGACACACTGTCCCACCATTTGATTGGCTGGAGGAGCTTCACCCAAAAGTTCTACGCACACGTGATTCCATTCACACATACTGGGTCCAAAGGACCTGGTCCGTTAACCCAAGAAACCTAGCTGTAGCGCAACATCTTCTAGAGTTATTGTGCATTCTCCAGTTGGAAGATGAAACGTATGTATTTCATCCCTCCACCGTTCTACCATAGCAGTCACCAATGCCTTGTCCACCTTACAAAATCTCAAAGTTGCAACAGTTGAAAACCCAGCTTGTTCCAAGTACGGAACCAATACTGGGTTTGGTTCCTCTACACTTAGATGGTATACGTCAATCAGATTCTACAAGTTGAATCAAATTCGTTAGTACAAGATGATAAAGGACAAGTATAAAAATATAACGAATTACTAAAAAGTAAGATCACTTACTGTTGAACCTCTTTGTGATGATCTATGATTGAGTCGGTTTCTTAGTAGGGCCATTGAGTGTGTGATGGGTGTGTGCTCGTGTGTTTTAGAACAAAATAAAGCACTGAATAGATTTAGAAAAATTTGTGTGTGATGAACTGATGAAGAGTGTTGGTATTTATAGAATGTATGGGGTAGTATTTTTTTAGTGTCAAGCATGTGATGTGAATAATGCATGCCATGCTTTTGTCTTCTGAATAGGCTTATACTAGTAGTGCATAAGAAACAAAATGCAAGGCTTAAACCATGTGCATGCCATGCTTGATTTAACGTGACTTGATTTAACACATCCAAAGATTCAATGCATGCCATGCTTTTGTCTCCTGAATAGGCTTATACTAATAGTGCATAAGAAACAAAAATATAAGGCTTAAACCATGTGCATGCCATGCTTGAGTTGCTTAACATTACTATTCAATATTCTTTTTCAATTATGTGGTGCAAAAAAACAAATGTGTTTCAATTATGGGTGCACTGATGCAAAAGAACGTGCATGTTATCTTCTCAGTGAATTCCTTACTTTTGTTTTTTTTATTCAATGTTAATAACTATTTCCAAAAAAAACTATAAATATGCCTAAGTTATTTCTACCTAAGTGAGCTATTCCTTCAGTGAGCTATTTCTACCTAAGTTAAAACGTTCATCTCTATTTCTTACCTAAATCATGCCTCCAGCAAAGCTATTTCTCTCTGTCTATTACAATGGATATGTTGGCAGGATCGACATGGTAAGGTGTGGTCTTTGCATGCAACCATACAACCTTGCTCAAAGTGAAGACAAACATGAAATTGCATCAACTTATACAAAAATCCGTAAGAAGATTCAACCGGACAATACAAGGAGGGTGGTCGGACTTATTTATCGATACCCTACAGCTCTTGCACAGGGATATCATCGGTATGAGTCATTGAATCTTGTAGGAGATGATGACGTACAATTGATGTTTGACATGTTCAGGGCCTGTAAACGCCTTGGTGTTTCTGCCGCTGAAGTGTATGCGGAGCTGGTAGATGCTCCCAATGATGACACCCAAACCGAGCCACCATATTCTGAACCCATAGACCTCAGTATCCCAACACAAGAATTCAGTCCACTTTTTACCGAAACACAACCCCACCTTCATCACTCCATGCCTTCTTCGTGAACCTATAACCCAACACCATCAACTCAGGGCGTTGATCTTAACACCACAATTGATCTTAACATCCCAGTTGATCGTATTCCTATTAGTGTTGTGGCTGGTGTCCACAACGAAGAAGTCGGTGACTTTAGCGACAATGAAGACGAACTTCTTGGGCTATATGCAGCCGCCTGTGATGAAGATATGGAATCCGGTGGGGTCCTCGTCACCCTTCGCATGACCGCCTCTAGCATTTTCGCAATGTGACCTCCGACGAGGTGGATAACTCGCACTGCACTTGACCATCCTATGTCCCGCACCCCACGCACCTTGTTCAACTCGATAACCTACAAGTTGGGATGACATTTCCCACAAAAGCAATGGCCGAACATGCCATAAAAGAATACCATCCGAACAAGTCCCGTAACTTCATTGTAGAGTACTCCGATCAAGACAAATGGATTGTTTGTTGTGAAAACCAAACCGCATGTGGAGGTGTCGAGTTGCATACCGCAAAAATTACAAATTGGGAGATCCGAAAGTCGAAGCACCGCATACATGTGCATCAACACGGCTTTCACAAGATCACCGTCGCCATCCTCGACTTTATTTGTGAAAGCATCCCGCACCGTAAAGGAAAATCCAACAATATCGATTTCAGTGTTGATTGCACACATACGATCAAAATACACATATACCACTACGCATGTGAAGGCATGGATGGCAAAGCAAAAGGTCATGAAAAGATATTCGAACCGGGAGGAATCATACAAGGAGCTTCCACAGTTTAAGCTCGCTTTGCAATTCTATGTTCCAGGCACTATTGTCGATTGGCAAACAATGCCCTTCTACGAACACGGCCAACTAGTTCATGGAAGGGGTACCTTCCATTGACTCTTCTAGACCTTCCAACAAAGGCATCAACGCTGCTTCATCGCAAACCTGTTGTTTCAGTTGATGGAACATGGTTGTATGGCAAGTATCGAGGGACGCTCTTGATGGCAATTGCTCAAGATGGGAGGAATCAACCCATTCCTATAGCATATGCCCTTGTGGAGGGTGAGACGGCAAATGCATGGTGTTTCTTCCTCGAACGCTTGAGAATGTTTGTTATACCCCAACCTGACCTCTGCTTGATTTCGGATAGACATGAATCAATAAAGAGTGTCGTTCGGCGCCTAGACAGTGATTGGCATCACGTCTTCTGCATTCGTCACATCGCACAAAACTTTATGAGGACTTTCAAGAATGCGGACATGAGAAAAAGTGTCATCAATATGGGTTAGTATACCTTTCATATACATTGATGCTTATCCATTCCTTTTTATTCTATCGTTACCAACCTTGACTTTTGTTCCTTCAAACTCTTCGGATACTCAATGACTCAACCGGGAGCCGCATACTACAAGAGCGAAATCAGTGAATGGAGTGAAGAAGCCTTCAGGTGGGTTGACAACATCCCAAAGGAACAATGGCTCCAAGCATGGGATGAAGGGCGGCGTTGGGGGCACATGACGACTAACCTTGCCGAATGCATCAATAATGTATTAAAGGGGACGCGCAATCTACCAATCACTTCGTTAGTCCGATCAACCTATCACAGGTTGAATGCAAAATTCGTTGAAAGGGGGAGACAGGCCCAAGCAATGATGACATCCGGCAGGATTTATACAGACATAGTCATCGAAAAACTTGAGATAGAGCGGGGAATGTCCAACTCTCACCAAGTTCAAATTTTCAACCGAGAGCAAAGTATTTTCACAATTAAGGAGTTGAGACGCCCCCCATCAGGCCGACCAACAAGGACATTCAAAGTAGATCTGGGAAAACAGTGGTGTGACTGTGGCGAATTCCAGGCACTACACTACCCATGTTCACACGTCATCGCTGCTTGTTTCCATGTTCATCACGACTACATGACATATGTGCCTACCCAGTACACGTTACAATATGTTTTCAACGTTTATCGCGAAGAGTTCCAACCAGTGCCTCACGAATCATACTGGCCAAAGTACAATGGAGTTGAATTGTGTCACAATCCAGCCATGCGGAGAGATCCAAAAGGTCGTCCACAATCCACACGTATTCGTACCGAGATGGATCAAAGGGAAAAGAGTCGTCACCCCAAGAGATGTGGATTGTGTCGAAATGAGGGACATAGCAAGAATAAGTGCCCAAACCGTTCTAAATATTTAGGCCAATGTTATTTTTAAATTAACTATATTAGTTAATTAACTAACTTAAATATTTAACCATTACAATAATTAACCAAAATTTTCCACCAAAACCCTAAACCATCACATAAAACCCTAAACCACCACCCAATTAAAATAAACTAAATAGAAAATAAATTAAAACTACGCTCAGGAAAAAAAAACAGAAAACACGTTGAGAAATCGGGTCCAGAGGGACCGATTTCTCAACTACAAAATCCAAAAAAAAAATTAGGAGTGAAATCGGGTCCAGAGGGACCGATTTCACTACTAAAATTTTAAAAAATAAACACGAAGGGAAATTGGGTCCAGAGGGACCGATTTCCATACTAAAATTAAAAAAAATAAAGCGTGTTGAGAAATCGGGTCCTCCAGACCGATTTCTCAACAAAAAAACTTATGTGTCTAAATCTTAAAAGAAAAAGTATGATAGATCGGTAAATAAAAAAAAAGCTATGGTACAGGAAAAAAAAAAAAAAAAAAAAGCCTAAAGATATCCTCCAACCATAAATGAACATGAAAAGTGGACCCCGATTGCTTTTGGGCCAATGTGCCATAACCCAGTCTCATACAACAGTAGGAAATAAAAAAAGGAGACTGGGGTTTCTTTTTGCAGCCCTCCCCTATTTTTTCTCACACACCCACCCCTTTTCTGTTCATTGTTTTCCCAAATTTACCCCTGTTTGGAAATTAAATTTTTGACGCTTATAAAACCTGCAGCACCCCATTTATTTAAAATAAAAATATTCCTACGCCCCATCGCCATATTCTTTCTCACGTCTAGACACACCCCTGTCGGCATTTCTTCAATAGCCACCCCACCATTGGTAACCCCGCAACCCAGGCGTGTCTCCTCCTCTTCCTCTTTCTTCCTTTTCACCGACTACAATCAAGTTGGTTGCACCGTCTATTTTTTTCCTTTGTTTTTACACAATCAGGAAATATACTAATGTATATTTTTGAATTTTAAACTAGTCGAATGTATGTATCTGAAACTAATATTAGTTAATGGAAAAGGCTTATTGTTACGAGAAGTTTTCGCACGAAATATAACGAACGTAGCTGATCTAGTTAATCCCAATCTCAACACCTGTGTATTCTGCCACTTGCCCGTATAACTGTATTATTCCCTTGAGATAATTAAAAAAGAGTAATCTCTTTAGTCCCTAAATTAATACTCTATCTCATATTTAATCTCTAAAGTATATGAAAATAATAACTAATAAGTAATTCTTAATATTTGTGGAATCCGTCAAATTAGTCCATAAAATTTTATAAATAATCCCTTACGGTGACTAATGAGACGAATTTCATAAAATTTTATAGGTAATTTGTCGGATTTTACAAACTTTAAGACTACTTTATTTTCATATACTTTAGGAACTAAATAGGAGTGAGAGTGTAATTAGTTTACGGACTAAATTAAAAGTTTACTTTAAAAAAAAAACGTTTGTTCAATTCGTTTAGATTTCGTTCATAACAAATAGCACTGCTGCTAATTAATTAATGGATACATATTTCTAAAACCATGTTGAGTTGAATTCTAAATATATGTATCCTCTCCCTCCCTAGGGGCGCCATCGAGCCCTCCCCATTGATGGTCTGCAAACTCCTCCTCTTCTTTCTTTGTGTTTCACTTGACACACTCACCTCACCCCCTCTCTCTTCTCCTTGATGTTGTTGTGTCATGTTAGTTTTTCCTTTTGTGCAAATGTGTTTGTGTTTTCATTTAATACTACAATTTTGTTTGTATTGGTGTAATTGTTTGTGTAATTGTGTTTGTGCCGGTAGGTAGGTTGCACCTTTTTTTTGTAACATTATTAATGAAATTGATAATGTAGAAGGCTGGATTTAATACTACATTTATGTTTTTTATTCTTATTTAATACTCTTTCTGGTCTCAAATATAAGCAAAAGTCAATATGCATTTGGCCCAAATTTAGTCTAAATACATTTTAACTTTTGCTTATATTTGAAACCGGAGGGAGTACTACAATTTTATTTGAAGTAAACAGAAGGTGTGATGCATTGTTTGATTATAAATATAGAGATGATAAATTTGTTCCCCTCAAAATATTTGGTCAAGCTTTGCCTCTTACTTTCACAATCATCAATTTCAGGAATGGATTCAATTAGCTAAAACAAAACACCAGAAATTTTATGAATTGTTTATGGTGCATTTCAGATTTGCATGCATGTTGCGAAGCTTGAAGCGTCATTTAGCCGAATTGTCAGTATCAATAACTGTATGAAACATTTGAAAACAGAAAAAATTGATACATTTGGAAACAGAAAAAATTGATAAGTTAACTTTGCGGATATATAAGACAGAACTTTCTAAAAATGGAATACTGTGGCTGATGTGAACGTAAATACAAGAAGAGGGGTTAAATTATGTTATAAAACTTTTCACAAATCTTTTGATAAAAACAAGTTCTTTAAAAAACAGATGCAATACCTGACGATGGAAAGCACCGGACGCTGAAAAATAGAGTTATAAAAACTGTTTTTTCTTAAACACAAAAGGTAAGATAGAGAGTAAAGAAATAGAGCAGACACAAAGATTTATACTAGTTCACCATTAACTAGTAACTACGTCTAGTCCCTTCGTGCCTAAGAGATTTTTTCACTATAATCACACTGAATACAAATATCTTGAGAGTATAATACTGTCACAAACTTGACTATACTCTCAACTTCTCAAAACGACTTAGTACATTTGAGCCTTTGAGGAATTAGCCTTTCACAGATTAAACAAGCTACAATGAAATGGTTTGAAAACAAATTAACTCTCAACAAGAGAGAAATTTAAGCTCAAATGAAATAACTTTCACGAAGAAAGAATAAGACGTTGAGGCTTGTTCACTATTGGTCCACAGAGGGCTTGGCACAAATTGCTTGATTGCTCACTTGATGAAAAATCTCAATCACTATCTCTTCATTGACTGAAGTAAACCTTTTATAGTGATTGTGTCCAAGAATACCATTATAGCTCAGCATAAAACTTCTTCAAGATATTTTCCAATAAATCTGTTAGCCTTGTCCTTATCCAAGTAGTAGAGAGAATCTTTGTACAGAAATGCACAACTGTACCTTTGTACGAATTGCTTTTCCAATCATTTTAATTGTTGCAGTTTGGCACAATTTAAAAATTGTACATTTAGCTTTTCCTTTTGCTAAAGGTGAGGCCTTTGATACTTCGTACCATCAAATTGCGCGCTAAGAAATATTTAGACTTGAATACGCTTGATTCACTAGACAAGATGCTGAGATCAGAAGATGCTGAGGAGAACATGCTTCACACGTGCTTCTTGTGTCTTCATAAATGACCAGATGCTTGCTAAGATATAAGACAGACGCTGAGAACCACCGGATGCTGACAATGAGCATTTGGATGCATTCCATGTGCCTTGATCTTAAGATACCAGATGCTCGCCAAGAGCTAGTACCTGATGCAAGCTTGTTACCAGATGCTACGGCTTTCAGCGCTTGATTTCACTTGTAACTTCCTTATTCTTTCTTGAGTAGTGTTCTTGATTTTTATAAATATTTAGGAAATTGAGTCCTACACACTTGTTAACACACCAATTTGTCTACTTTTATAGGGCATTTTTAGTATCTAAATATACCATTTTGCACTAATTTAAGCACAAATGTACTCATTTATGTCTTATTATGCAGAAATATCATGAAGACACCACCCAGAGTGAAAGATGCAACAAAAAACTGGCTAGTTTTGGAGAGTTTTTAGCACTACTGGACAAACGGTACAACCTAACTTACAAGAGGTACGGCCGTACATAGAGCAGAAGTTCAGTAAGGGCATATCCCCTCAGTCTGTATCACCCGACGCCGATAAAATAGTCCAGTACGGCCGTGCCAAAGGCAGTACGGCCATACACAAGTGATGCCAGGGTCGCAAAGACGACGCACGGGTACCGGCCCAAATATCAATGAAGCTCTGCACGACTGTATATATGCCGTGTACCGCACCCGCCTCGTAATAGTGCAGATTTGAAGCCAGATAACCTAGTTCGTAGCCTAATCTATAAATAGGGGTTCTTAACCTTTTCTAGAGACCTTTTGACGAATTCCCAAGTCAAGAGCCCCCAGTTGAGGTCTGATATCAATTCCTTGCCCCTTCCATTGATGTTGTGTTTCCTTGAAGCTTGGTGCCATCCCGAATCGCTACTGGAGCTTGTGAGGACGCATAGAACGTGCTCAAAGACCGTCATCATACCGAAAGGGTGTCCGGGTTTAGATTTATTCTCTAGTTATGAATTATTCTGATTTCGTATCTAAATTTATGGTATTATCATTAGTAATGAGTAGCTAAACCCTTCACTAGGGGTGATGGGGGATTCTTTACAATACCCTTGATGCTTTGTTATTTAATTATATGAGTTTCTATTGAATGTTTGAGTATTTTATTCCTATTGTGCTTAATCCAATAAGGCCTGATCAACCTTTATCTGGTTGGCTTAATTGTGGTAACAGGATCATGATTAGTTGACGGAACCATAGGATAAAAGAACTCGCTTTATACGCCGGATAGGTTAGAGCTTGTTTCTGATAAGTTATTAGGTTAACAAACCCACCTGTACTTAATGCTCTTTCCTTTAATTACCTTCTAGGACCAAACGGAGTAATTAATTAGGAGGAAGGCTATTAAACGCTAGGTAGCCCTTAGTAATTTAGAGTGGGTGGTTAGTGCTCTTTCATTATAGATAACTCATATTAATTGCTTAGCAAACTCAAGAGTAGAGTATTGGTGAACCCGGCTTCCCCTAGGCTTCCCATAACATAGTTAAACCGTTCTCGCATTTAGTTTACTTATTACTTTATTTCCGATAACTTTCGCTACTTGCATAATTACAACCTTTGCTCGCCTAATAGAATAGAATCATATTATTTCATTGGTACTCGCTCATTCTCTGTGGGTTTGACATTCGGAGTCCTAATTATACTCCACTATTATTACGAGTTACGATAAGATGCACTTGCCTGAGCCGCAATAAGTTTTTGGCGCCGTTGTCGGGGAATGATTGCGATATTAATTGGATTATAGATTTTATTCTCATTAGGCATAATTTTATTTAGTTATTTAATTTTCTGTTATTTGTATTTAGTTCTAAGACATTCTAATTTGGTTTCCTTTGGTGTATGCAGACAAGATCTTAGCATCTTGAATTGATTTTTGATCCTGAAATTGAAAGAATACTTAGATTGTTGAGAAGATAGCATCTAGCAATGGCAGACGAATTAACGTTAAACGAGTACTTCACATTAACTACAGATATGGCAGACAGTGTCAACTATCTGGCAATTGAGGCCAATAATTTTGAACTAAAGCCGGCACTGATTTCTATGGTATCTGCAGTGCAATTCTCTGGCTTATCTTCTGAAAACCCAAATGTTCATCTTAAGAGGTTTCAGAAAGTTGCTAATACTGTCAAGTGTGAAGGTGTGACACCAGAGGCCATCAAATTAAGACTGTTTTCTTTCTCACTGCAAGGGAAAGCACAATTATGGTTGGATTCACTTCCACCTAACTCTATTACTACTTGGGTGGACCTGAAAACTAAGTTCTTGAACAAGTATTTTCCTCCCGTAAAACTAAGTTCTTGAACAAGTATTTTCCTCCCATAAAATCAATGCATGAGGCATGGGAAAGATTTCAAGATTTAATTAGAAGCTACCCTCATCATGGTTTCACCAAGTGGCAGCTGCTTCAGATTTTATACAATGGTTTTAACATGCAGACTAGAGGAGCTATTGACGCTTCTTGTGGAGGATCTTTCGGAAAAAAGACACCTACTGAGGCTTTTGAAATTATAACTGAAATGGCTCAGAAGAATGCTCAGTGGTCAGCTAGTGATAGACAAATCGGAAGAAAGAACCAACAGGCAGGGATTTACAAAGTGGAAGCCAACACAGCTTTAGAAGCAAAATTGGAGGCAATGACTAAGAAAATAGAGACTTTGATGGCAGCGCAAACCCAGTCCAATGTTAATAATGATTGGGGTTGCATGGCAATTGAAGGTCAATTGGAAGAAGTTAATGCTATAGGCTAGAAAGATTTTGACCCAAAAATGGGGATGCAAGAGGCTGTGTTGAAATATATACAAAGACACGGACATCCGTCTATGGGAGTTCTAGCCGGTTTCATGGAGCAGACTGAAGAGAGACTGAAGGCTATAGAAACCAAAACAGTTAAGGCATCTTGCAATTTCTGTAGAGTAGCAACTCATGACTCAAAGGACTGCACTGAAGAGGTGAACTTTGTTGGGAATAAGCAACATAATGACCCATGCTCAAGCACCTACAACCCCGAATGGAGGAACCACCCAAATTTCTCATGGGGAGGTCAACAGAGATCACAGGGCCAAAATCAGAACACTTATAAGCCCCCACATTTGTAAATTTGTGCTCAGAATGATAGAAGTCCCGGAGAAAACGAGATTAAAAACTTAATGGGATAAATGAATGAAAAGTGTAACAACTTGGAAAAGTTAGTCACTGCAAACGCAGAAGGACAGAAAATATTGAGCGAGCAAATGACAACTGTGTTGAAGGCAGTAACTCAAAGAGAAAAAGGAGCACTCCCAAGTCAAGTGGAGCCAAATCCCAATGAAAAGTGCACTGCAATCTTCATGGAAAAGGAGGAACCAAAAGAGGAGAAGGCTCAAACTGAGTCTCAGTAGATAAGTAACTCTCTCCAAGGTTCTAAAACTTTTTGTAAGGATAGGCAAGCTAAGAGGTTGTTAAAAAACTTAGAAAGTTGCATGTCAATATTCCTTTTGCTGAAATTGTCTCTGAAGTGCCTAAATATGTTAAGTTTTTGAAAGAAATAGTTTTTAACAAAAATAATATGGAAGATGGGACTGTTGAATTGAATCAAGATTGCTCTGCTATGCTATTAAAAAAATTACCACCTAAGCTTAAAGACCTAGGAACCTTTGCTATTTCTTGTTCAATAGGTAATAATACCTTTAATGCACTATATGATTTAGGCTCAAGTATCAATTTAATGCCTCTATCTATTTGGAAAAAATTGAATTTGCCGGAACCACAACCTACTTACATGTCTTTGCAGTTAGCTGACAGAACTCTTGTTTACCCAAGAGGAATAATAGACGATATGCTAGTCAAGGTAGGAAAATTTATTTTCCTAGTGGATTTTGTAGTTTTAGATATGAAGGAAGACAAAGATGTTCATATTATTTTAGGGAGACCATTCTTGGCAACTGGAGATGCTACCATTCAAGTGAAGAAGGGAACCATGACTCTAAGAATTGAGGATGAGGAATAAGTATTTAATATATATAATTCGAATAAAAATTCTCCCTCTAGTGCTTCTTGTTGTTTCTTGCAGGATGTGAAAACTGAAAAAGGAAAAGAAAAAGAAGAGCAAGTTGAAGAACAAGATAGCAATTCTTTGGAGCAGAATAAGGACATAACCCCTCCCTTGATTTTGGAGGCACTTTGTTTGCCTAAATTCAGAGGACTTTGTGGAGAAGATCCTATTCCTCATATTTTAAATTTTTATGACTTGGTCAAGACTAACAATGTTGCAGGAACCACCGCAGGAAGGATAAGACTTAAATTATTTCCTCTTTCCCTAGGAGGAATGGCTAAGTAATGGTTCTCAATTTACCCCAAGTTTCACTTTTCCAGTTGGGAGAAATTAATAGAGGAATTTATAAGAAGTTTTTAGATTATACAAGAAGAAAAAGTGGACCAGTTCCAAGGTTTCCGAGGACTAAAGGAAGACATCCCAGAGGAATTTACAAGTTTTGAATTAAACTCATCCATCATCTTTGAGGTGTCAAAATTACAATTCAAGGGAACCACAGGATAAGACCCTGCTGAGCACATGAGACGGTTCTGTAAGAAGATGAGAAAGGAAAAATTTGAAGGCTTGTCTCCAGAGGAAGCAAAATTAATGATGTTCCCATTCTCATTAGATGAGGAAGTCAAAGTATGGCTTTATCTCCTGCCAGTTGAGGAAGTAAAAAATGGAATAACTTAGTGAAGAAATTCATTAGGACTTTTGTACCTAACTTTGAAAAGCCAATTTACATCAGTGAAGACTGTGGGTACACAATGAACCCACCAAAAAGGTGCTCAGGTCCTGCATGGATGGACTACTCAGAAAAAAGTGATTATTTTGCTGTGTTTCCCAATGGTGAGAAGACAAAAGGTAATGTGAAGGACGAGCCATATCCTGCTAAGGACTAATTCTTAAGTCGTCCAAACCGTCAGGCTCGGGACATTAAACAAGCGCTAACCAGGAGGCAACCTTGGTCACTAACATTTTTATTCTTTATCTGTTTGTTTTATTTTTATTTTTATTTTTATGATTATTTAAAAATAAAAAAAATTATACAATTGAACAATAATTTTTTTTTCTAGAGAACAGACAGGTACGGCTGGACATAAATCAGGTACGGCCGTACCCCTTGTCTAGAGGCTGAATATAAGGTAAACAGTGAGAGGTAAGGGCGTACCTCAACCTCGTACGCCCAAAACCCTTCAATTCGAGCACCCTCTTTTCTCAATTTCTTCGCATTTCCACTCACAAGATCATCCAGGTACTGATTATAAACTCAGTTTGTGGATTCATTGGCTGTTTTACTGGTTATTTTAAGTTTTTAGTTAGCTTAGGTTTTTGGTTTTGTTTAACCCTAACTTTAGGTGATTAGGAGTAGTTTTGGCTTGGTTTTGCATGCTTAGAGACCCTAGGAATGATTAGAGACTAAAACTCTAGGAAAAAAATTGAGAAAATCTGATTATAGGGTAGATTTTTCACAAAACCGTAGCGCAGTACGGCCGTACCTTTCAAGAACAGGCTGTCCTGAAGGCCGTACTAGCGGCCTTTGGGTTGAAGATTGACCAGAGGTACGGGCGTACCTGTGGCAGAGTACGACCGTACCTAGACCTTAAGTCTGGCCGTACTGACCCATTGAATTAGGACGTACTTAGAGATTCAGTACGGCCGTACCACACGAAGCACACCCGTTCCTAATACAGATTTTGCTTAAAAATTAATTTTTTCTATTTTATTTTGTGGGAAAAATGCCTAAGCGCCAAAAGACCGACGGTTCCTCATCTTCTGCTGCAGCAGCATGTGGCTCTAGAGCTGTGCCTAACTACATTCCTGAGCAGTTCAGAGATAGATACAGACAGCTGCGGGACTTCCACACACATACTCAGAGATATTTGGACTTTGATGCCCTTCAGCATGTTGGACTGCGGGAGGAGGTGGAGACCGTACTACAGAGGATAGGATGGCTCCAGAAAGTCTTTCTACTTGGAGGAAATTCTAGATTTCTTAGCCACCTGTGGCTATCACATGAGAGACAGAGAGCCCCAGCTCCCAGACTGGGAGGACGAGCCGGAGTAGGAGGTCGCAGTTACTTTTTGGATTCGTGGGACCCACCTTGAGATCACCTTGGTCGGGTTCAACATTGGGCTCGGATTTGAGACGACAGAGTCAGTTCAGATGCCAGAGTATATAGAGGCCCTTCTAGATATCCCAGAAGGATGGCAAGATTCAGAGAGTTGGAGAGCTCTCACTGGGGATGGCCACTACATTCCCAGCCGCGCCAAGGCCAGCAGGATCAGAGACCCAGCTGTGCAGACAGTGCACAGATGGATTGCTCGTTCCATAAACGGGAGAGCCTTGAGTGACGGCACGGTCACGAGACCAGATCTCTTTCTGCAATGGGCCATGACACAGGGATGCCGCTGCGATGCTGGGATTTTTTCTTGCGGACGTACACCCAGTTGGGCGTTTATCTTCAGATTCAGAACACCAAGCACATTGTCTTGGGTTCTTTCATCTCCCGTCTGGCACATCACTTTGGAGTTCGTGCCAGAGCTGGAGCCACGATAATTGAGATGGAGCCCATTGGACTCCAGACCCTCCTTAACATTGGTGTTTTGCGGAGATTGGGGCAAGGGGACTTTGAGGTCGTCAGACCGGAGGAGCAGCAGCAGCAGCAGGACGAGGCTGCAGATTTTGTCCCACTAGCAGAGGAGCATCCGCCACAACCACTGCCACAGCCTCAGCCAGCAGCACAGGGCCACTCCTATGAGGATGTCATGATGCATCTCGACGAGATGCAGTCTAGCTTTTTGGAGCACAGGACCCGTGTGGACCAGCAGCTGGCACATATTTTAGAGCACTTACAGCGCATCTAGTATTTTCCTCCTGCCGAGTGATACGAGACCTTATCTTATTTTTCTCTTTTAGTATTTAGGCTTTGCTTTTATATTAAAAAGAGATGTACATATTTTTGGGCACACTCGGAGGATACACTTTATTTTATTGCTTTTACATTTTCATTTTGTTATTATATTTTTCTGTTATTTCTTTTTATTATGTTTCTAAACTTTTGAGTTTTGTAGCACAGTTCTTCCACCGCTTACCAGCTCCACCGGTATTGCGACAAGGAAACAACATATTTTGCCAATATCCCCATCCAATTTGCTCGTGATATTTTTCTGAAGGGAGTCTCTTTCCACATTCTACTATAGCACTTATTTTCTTTTGTTTTATCTTTTGTGCTTGCTTCAACTTAGTCGCAGTGGAGACACTGCTAGAAGTAAGTGTGGGGAGGAAATCTTAATTTGTGCTTATTACTTGGCTGTGCTTAAAACTGCTTATAATTATAGAAGAACTTTAAATTTTTGCAGATTTAAAGGCTATAAATTTTTTTTTATGATAACTTTTGATTGAATCAATTTGTTGTTAGTATTGAAATTTGTTGAAAATTAACATTGAAGTTCTGTGAGTTCTGACTTTCTGTGTAAGCTATTAAATGTGAGTTTTGAGCCTGAAATAAGAGGCAACATCATGCTTTTGCCTCTTTTCTTTGTTGAGTAATATTTTTCTTGAATGTGCATTCTAGAACTTGTACTGAGACCATTACAAAACGAATATGAATTTATTTGCATGTGAATTTGGAAAAGGTAATTTTTAGGAATTATTCAGGCCACTACCATTTTGAATGCATTGTCGCACTAGTTGCCCACTTTTGTGCCCAAAAAGTATCATGTTTAATTTCTTTGGTCCACTTCTTGTTACTTTTGTTTATTTTCTGTGAAGGCAACCTTAGAATACAAATTTTATTTGAGAGCAACAAGTGGCAAAATCAAAAAAATAATGTTTTGAATCCCTTTTATATGTTTACAAAATAGAAGGCTTAGCAATTTATTCCCCTCCTAGTTCTTAAAAATGATTGACTACTGCATAAATGCATGAAAGGAGGAAAGGAAAAAGAAAAGAAGGAGCATTGAAAAGAAAAGAAAAATTATTCATCATGCTCATGCCTTCATAATTTGCAAAAAGAAAAAAAAATAAATATATTGATTGAACAAAAATTGGGATTCTTGCCTGCTCCTGAAAGTGAAAAAGAATTAGGTTGCTTGTTTTGGTTGATTTGTTTCTGACCCTTTGCATGACCTTTTCTTTCTTTTGTCATACCAAACATTATTACCTTGTCCCCATTACAACCAATGAAAGACCCTCATTCCTCGTTTGCATGTCTTATAGATTCTAATAGTAGAGTTGTTGTTCAATGTACAAGCCTATGGTAATGCCATTTCATTTGAAAAATCTGAGTGTTAATGACTAAACCTACAAACAATTTGAGATTAGTGAGAGTGTGACTTGAAAATCACAGATTGTTAGCTTACTTGAACTTACACCTCTAATTGGGCATTTTATTTACTAGCATGTTCTGTGATATCATAATTGTAGTTTTACTTTTTCTTCAGCCCCTATTCAGTAGAAATAGTTTTTCTTACTATAGTTAACCAAGTAGTTTGCTTGAGAGCAAGCAAAGCTCAAGTGTGGGGATGTGTTAACACACCAATTTGTCAACTTTTATATGGCATTTTTAGTATCTAAATATACCATTTTGCACTAATTTAAGCACAAAGGTACTCATTTATATCTTATTATGCAGAAATATAATGAAGACACCACTCGGAGCGAAAGATGCAAAAAAGGACAAAAAACTGGCTAGTTTTGGAGAGTTCTTAGCACTACTGGACAAGCGGTATGTTAACACACCAATTTGTCTATATTTATAGGGCATTTTTAGTATCTAATTATACTATTTTGCACTAATTAATGCACAAAGGTACTCATTTATGTCTTATCATGCAGAATTATCATGAAGACACCACTCGCAGCAAAATATGCAAAAAAGGACCAAAAATTGGCTAGGTTTGGAGAGTTTTAGCACTCTTTGGATCAAGCAGACGGCCTGACCTACCAACCCAGACGGCCGCAAGAGCGTAACCTCGAGGGCGCACTTCCCTCCTGCACTACCACCTGACGCCTATAAAATAGTCCAATACGGCCGTGCCAAAGGCAGTATGGCCGTACACAAGTGATGTCAGGGAATAGCATGAATGGGTACAGTCCAGCGTCATCAACGAAGCTCGGTACGACCGTGTATATATGCGGTACGACCATACCTCATCCCTGATCAGTGCAGATTTGAAGCCAGATAACCTAATTCGCAGCCTAGTCTATAAATAGGGGCTCTTAACATGTTACAAAGACTTTTTGACGAATTCCTAAGTTAAGAGCCCCCTTGTTGAGAATCATTCACAAACACCATATGATTGGAGTAAGTTTTGGAGCATTGGAGCTTCCCATCAATTCAGAATTGCTGTTGGAGTCAGTGGAAACGTGAGGAACACACGAGAGGATTTCCATCATACTGAAAGGGTGTCCCGGTTCTTTAACTCATTTCTTTTGTTGCATAACATTATGAGTAGCTAATTCCATCACTAGGGGTGATGGGGGATCTTTTACGATATTCTTGATATCTATTTAATTGTTATTTTGAATTCCTTATTATCTTCATGAATGTGTTGATTCTAGTATGCTTAATGTCATAGGGAGTAGCTAACCCTTATAAAATTAGTTAATTGTGGTAACAGAATCATAATTAATTAGTGGAACTCTATGATCACAGAGCTCACGGTATACGTCGGATAGGTTATTGCTTGTTTCCAATTAGTTATTAAATTAACAAACTTGCCTGCTCTTAATGATCTTTCCCTTAGTTACCTTCCTGGACCAAACTGAGTAAGTAGTTGGGAGGAAGGCTACTGTACGCGAGGATAGCCCTTAGTAATTTAGAGTAAGTGGTTGGCATTCAATGAGGAAATACAATTCATAATAGCAAGGAGGTAGATTCAAGAGCTAGTATTAGTGAACCTGGTACCCCTAAGTTTCTCCTATTTGATCTTGCTCTAATCATCTTAGTTTAAAGTCTTATTTTCATTCCGCTTAGTTTTCTATTCAATTCCAACCCAATTATTCTGTTCGTTTAAAGAGTTAAAAAAATTTATTACGCTGGTACTTGCCCATTTCCTGTAGGTTCGACATTCGGAGTCCTAATTATACTCCACTTTATTACGAGTTACGATCAAGTACACTTTCTTGAGCCGCAACAAGTTTTTGGCGTTGTTGTCGGGGAATGTTTTAGCAATATTAGTTCAACGAGATCTTAGTTACTTTAAGCATTTTTATTCTATTTTCTGTTTTACTATTTTATTGATATTTTATTTATATTAATTACTATCTATGTACTCAGGCACCGCAATGGAAGAAGAACCAGAGCTCACTTTTGGAGAGTACTTTTCTGCTTCTGTTGATACACAAGATAGCATTAACGGCCCAACTATTAGGCGGCGTAACTTCGAATATAATCATGCTTTAATCAAGCTAGTGTCTACAGTACAATTTTTGGGACTACCTTCGGAAGACCCACATACCCATCTCAAGAGCTTCCAAAGAATACTTAGCACTGTTAAGTATAATGGAGTCCTAGTAGAAGCTATTAAACTAGCACTATTTCCATTCTCATTGCAGGGAAAAGCTCAAGTTTGGTAAGACTCTTTGGCACCAAAATCAATCACCACTTGGGAGGATCTGAAGGGCAAATTTCTCCAGAAATATCTATCTTTAGCCAAATTTGCAGAAATAAGAGCAAAAATAACTAGTTTCAAATAGTCTGAGTTGGAACCAATGCACGAAGCTTAGGAGCTTTTTCAAGAACTACTTAGAGGTTTTCCACACAAGGAATTCACTACATGGCAACTTGTTCACATTTTCTACAATTGGTTAAATGCACATAGTAGAGCTGCCATAGACGCTACCTGTGGAGGATCTCTGGGAACAAGAGCACCATCTGAGATGCTAGAAATTATTAAAGAGATGGCTCAGAATGATGCTCAATGGTTTTCAGAAAGGAAACAGATTGATCCTGAAATAGGGAGCCATGGGAGGCAATCCCCCTTATCTTTAGAAGCCAAGGTAGATGCACTCATTGAAAAATTCAAAGCCTTGTTAGCATCTCATGCTCATATCAAAACTTCAAGGAAGTCTTCAACAATTGGGAATGAAGTTGCAAAGGTTAATTTTATAGGCACCGAGAAACATGGCAATCACTGCTCAAATAATAACAATCCGATATGGAGAAAACAAGGCTCATTTTTACAAGCTCAAGCGGGAAGGAAGCCATATCCAGGCCACCCTGCATCAGTTCATGGATACATGAAGGCACCTGACGAAAGGTTTAAGCATCTAGAAAAATTGGTATCAACAAATGCGGAAAGACAGAAGCAATTAACAAATCAGTTAGCTCTCTTGATAAACCATTTAGCTAAGAAAGAAGAGAAAACATATAGCCAAGAAGTGCAATCTAATCTAATAACTACAAGAGGAGGGACAATACTCGTGGGGCCATCTAAGAAGAGCAAGGAAAAAGTCATATCCGCTCAGCCCCAAGAAAAAGCACCTATCCCTACCGAACAAAGAGAGACAAGAAACAAGGAGCCTGAGAAAGAATAGTCAACATTACTTGTCAATCCACTTGACACAACCCCTGTTGTGCCATTCCCACATAGACTGAAGAACGACTTGCAGGACCCTTAATTTGTATAATTTTTAGAAGTCCTAAAGCAGCTAACTATAAACATACTATTAGTAGAAGCTACTTCTCAGATGCCTAAATATGCTAAATTCTTGAAGGATATCCTTGCCAATAAGAAAAAGCTAGAGGAGTTATCCACTATTCGGTAAAGCTTGGAGTGCTCAGCCATAATCCTGAAAAAGCTACCTCCTAAATTGCAGGATCCAGGGAGTTTTACAATACCATACACTATTTTGAAAAAGCTCTTTGTGATTTAGGATTTAGTATAAATCTAATGTCTATTTTTCAGCGACTTAGTTTAAAAGAAGTCAGACCCACAAGACTTCAAATACAGCTGGCAGACAGGTTCGTAGTGCACCCAAAAGCGATAATTGACGATGTCTTGGTAAAGGTAGAAAAATTTATTTTTCCAGCTGATTTCGTAGTTCTAGACATGGAAGAAGACAAGGAAGTACCCCTTCTTTTGGGAAGACCATTTTTAGCAACAAGAAAAACATTCATTGATGTTCACCAAGGAAAGCTTACATTATGGCTTAACGATGAGGAAGTTGTTTTCAGCGTGTTTGATTACTTAAAAACACTAAATTCTCACTTGTACAATTTTATTGACACTTTAATAGAAACTTTTTTGATGTCTCTTGATTCGCAGGTACACTAGCTTACAGACCCTTTAGAAAAAGTTTTAACTTGCAGTAAAGAGGTCATCACCGATGAAGAGGAAATTAAAAAGGAAGTTTTAGCTCTAGAGGCAGGCATGGAACCAAGACCATGGAAAGGGGTGCAGCGATTTGAGAAATTAGATAAACCCAAAAAGACTGCAGTCAAATCATCTTTAGAAGAGCCACCTGAGCTGGAATTAATACCGCTACCCACTAATCTTAAATATGTATTTTTACACCCACTATCATCCTTACCAGTTGTCATTTCATCTTCTTTAACAGGTCCGATGGAGGAAAAACTTTTAAGAGTCTTGCGGGAGAACAAGGCCGCATTTGGATGGAGCATCCATGACATAAAAGGGATAAGTTCTATAATTTGTACCCACAGGATTTACATGGAGATTGATCACAAACCCAAAGTGCAACCTCAACGAAGACTCAACCTAAATCTGAAAGAAGCTGTCAAGCAGGAAATTATTAAATTACTTGAAGCTGACATTATTTATCCTATTTCTGATAGTCCTTGGGTGAGTCCTATGCAGGTAGTTCCTAAAAAGGGAGGAACCACAGTTATGGAAAATGAGCAAAAAGAATTAATTGCAGTTGGGAAAGTGACCGGATGGCGTATGTACATCGACTACAGAAAACTAAATGAAGCCACCAGGAAAGGTCAATTCCCTCTCCCTTTTATTGACCAAATGCTTGAAAAATTTTCTGGCCTTGAATTTTATTGCTGTTTAGATTGTTATTCTGGTTATATGCAAATTCTTGTAGCTAAGGAAGACCAAGAAAAGACTACTTTTACATGTCCTTATGGGACGTTTGCATATAGAAGAATGCCATTTGGTTTATGCAATGCCCCTGCAACATTTCAAATATGCATGATGGCTATCTTTTATGATATTTTAGAAAATTGCATTGAGATATTTATGGATGATTTTTCAGTTTATGGATCGACATTTGATGTCTGTCTGCATAATTTAGAACTTGTGCTAAAAATATGCATAGAAACAAGTCTAGTTCTGAATTGGGAAAAGTGCCAATTTATGATTTCAGAATGTATAGTCTTAGGACACAAAATTTCTCAAAAAGGCATTGAGGTAGACCCAGCAAAGATTGAGGTTATTTCGAAATTACCACCTCCAAATTCAGTTAGAGGTGTTAGGAGCTTCTTAGGACATGCTGGCTTTTATAGGAGACTTATAAAAGATTTTTCACAAATTGCAAAACCTCTTTCTAACCTCTCAATGAAAGATGTACCATTTGAATTCTCTGAAGTATGCCTAAAAGGTTTTGAAACTTTAAAATCTATATTAATAAATGCTCCTGTTGTGATAGCACCTGATTGGTCTATTCCTTTTGAACTAATGTGTGATGCTAGTGATGTCGCAGTTGGTGCAGTTTTGGGACAAAGGAAAGACAAAATCTTTCATACTACTTATTATGCTAGTAGGACTTTGGACGAAGCACAACAACATTACACTACTACTGAAAAAGAGCTAGTAGCTGTCATATTTGCAGTTGATAAATTTTGTTCTTATCTGGTGATGTCTAAAATCATAATTTGTACTGACCACTCTGCTATTAGACATTTACTTGACAAATAGGATGCAAAACCAAGGCTAATTAGATGGATTCTACTGCTTCAAGAATTCAACATCAAAATTAAGGATAAGCAAGGCATGGACTATGTCATCGCAGATCACCTGTCAAGGATAGATGCAGCAGTAAGACAACATGATAAAGAGCAAATTCAAGAAACATTTCCAGAAGAGCATCTATATGCTATTTCTATGGCACCATGGTATGCTGACTATGTTAACTTTTTAGCCGGTAAGGTACTTCCACCCAATTTATCATATGCACAGCATAAGAAATTCTTTTCTAATGTTAAGCATTATTTCTGGGATGAACCTTATTTATTTAAGACTTGTGCTGACAGAATAACTAGAAGATGCGTAGCAGAAACAGAGTACTAATCTATATTAGAACACTGTCACTCTAAGGAAGTAGGAGGCCATTATGGACC
The DNA here is from genome assembly GCA_037113605.1 of Calophaca sinica. Taxonomy (NCBI): domain Eukaryota; kingdom Viridiplantae; phylum Streptophyta; class Magnoliopsida; order Fabales; family Fabaceae; genus Calophaca; species Calophaca sinica. The sequence continues at coordinate 94,054,183 of CM073736.1, forward strand.
CACATGTACAGCTCAGAAAATCTTATAATGCGGTTTTTTCTAGCCTACCTAATTTAAAGAAGCTTATAAATTTGTCAAGGCTTGTGACCCCTGCCAAAGAAGCGAAAATATCTCTAGAAAACAAGAAATGCCTCTAAATATTATTCTGTATTGTGAACTTTTTGGGGCATTGATTTCATGGGACCTTTTCCTAAATCTAATAACAACATGTATATTTTAGTGGCAGTAGATTATGTCTCCAAATGGGTAGAAGCAATAGCATTACCAACTTACGACGCCCGAAGGGTAGTAAGGTTTTTGAAAAAGAATATTTTCACTAGATTTGGAACTCCTAGAGCAATAATCAGTGAAGGCGGAAGTCATTTTTGCAATAAACAATTTGACAACCTCTTAGCTAAATATGGAGTCAACCATAGAGTGGCCACACCTTATCATCCCTAGGCCAGTGGCCAAGTAGAAATCTCTAACAGAGAACTTAAGGAAATCCTAGAAAAAACTGTTAGTGCGTCAAGAAAAGACTGGTCTTTCAAACTAGATGATGCTTTGTGGGTATACAAAACTGCTTTCAAAACACCTATAGGAATGTCACCTTATAGGCTAGTGTTTGAAAAAGCTTGTCACCTCCCTGTCGAATTAGAGCACAAGGCTTATTGGGCTACCAAATTTCTAAATTTTGATATGCAGATGGCGGGTGAGCATCGTTTATTATAGATAAATGAGATGGATGAATTTCGATTGGAAGCTTATGAAAATGCAAAATTGTACAAGGAGCATACTAAGAAGCTACACGATCAACGCATCCAAAAGAGAAACTTTCAAATTGGAAACAAAGTATTAATCTACAACTCTCGACTTCGACAATTTCCAGGGAAACTCAAATCTCGTTGGTCAGGTCCCTATGAAGTAATACAAGTCTTTCCATATGGAACAATGGAAGTGGTTGCTAAAGATGGGTCAACTTTCAAGGTGAACGGAGAGCGAGTAAAAATCTATGTTGCAGGAACACCTAGGGACACATTCAAAATCTCACTACAATTACCAACCACTTAAAGCAACATGTCAGGCTTGTGACGTTAAACAAGCACTTCACAAGAGGTAACCTGTAGACCTTTACTCAGTATTTATCATTTGTTTTCAGTAATTTTAACTCGTTTACTTTTACAGTTTGTCTATCACCTCCGAGGCACTCCAGCAGCTGAACATGATGACATAGGAACATTAATATCCCCATCAATTTATTCGTGATATTATTCAGAGGGAAGTCTCTTTCCACGTTCCTTTATAGCACTTATTTCTCTTTTTATTTATCTTTTTATGCTTGTTTTAAAATAGTCGCAGTGGGGACACTGCTAGAAATAAGTGTAGGGAGAGAGTTTTACATTATGCTTATTACTTGGCTGTGCTTATAACTGCTTATAATTATAGAAGAACTTTAAATTTTTGCTGATTTAGGGGCTATACAAAAAAAATTTCTTTATGACAACTTTTGATTGAATCAATTCGTTACTAGTATTGGAATTTGCTGAAAATTAGCATTGAAGTTCTGTGAGTTTGACTTTCTGTGTAAGCTATTAAATGTGAGTTTTGAGCCGAAAATAAGAGGCCACATCATATTTTTATCTCTTTTCTTTGTTGAATGATATTTTTCTTGGAATGTACATTCTAAAACTTGTGCTGAGACCATTACGAAGCGAATATGAATTTATTTGCATGTGAATTTGGAAAGGGCAATTTTTAGGAATTACTCAGGCCACTACCATTTTGAATGCATTATCCCACTAGTTGCCCAAAAAGTATTATGTTTAATTTTTTTGGTACCCTTCTTGTTACTATTGATTATTTTCTGTGAAGGTAACCTCAGAAAAGTTTATTTGAGAGCAATTAGTGGCAAAATCAAAAGAATAATGTTGCAAAATCCCTTTTATATGTTTACAAAAGAGAAGGCTTAAAAATTTATTCCCCTCCTAGTTCTTACAAATGATTAACTGCTGCATAAATGCATAAAAGGAGGAAAAGAAAACGAAAACAAGAAAAGAAAGAGCGTTGAAAAAGAAAGGAAAAAGAAAAAAAATTTGTGATCATGCTCATGCCTTCATAATTTACAAAAAAAAATAATATTGATTGAAAAATTGAGATTCTTGTCTGCTCTTAAAAGTGAAAAAGAATTAGGTTGCTTGTTTTGGTTGATTTGTTCCTGACCCTTTGCATGACATGTTCCTTCCTTTTATCATACCAAACATTATTATCTTGGCCCCATTACAACTAACGAAAGACCCTTATTCCTCTTTTGCATGTCTTATAGATTCTAATAGTAGAGTTTTTGGTCAATGTGCAAGCATATGGTAATGTCATTTCATTTGAAAAATCTGAGTCTTAATGACTATACCAATAAACCCTTTGAGATTGGTGAGAGTGTGACTTGAAAATCGCAGATTGTTAGCTTACTTGAACTTACACCACTAATTGGGCATTCTATTTACTGACATGTTTGTGATATCATATTGTTTTCTCACATATTTTTCTCCCCCTATTCAGTAGAAATAGTTTTTCTTACTATAGTTACCCAAGTAGTTTGCTTGACGGCAAACAAAGCTCAAGTGTGGGGATGTGTTAACACACCAATTTGTCTATATTTATAGGGCATTTTTAGTATCTAATTATACCATTTTTCAGTAATTAATGCACAAAGGTACTCATTTATGTCTTATTATGCAGAATTATCATGAAGACACCACTCGGAGCAAAAGATGCGAAAAATGACCAAAAATTGGCTAGTTTTGGAGAGTTTTTGCACTACTGGACAAGCGGGACGACCTGACCTACCAACGGTACGGCCGTACCTAGAGCAGAACCTTAGTAGGGGTGTACCCCCTCAGTTTGTACCACCTAACACTGATAAAATAGTCCAATACGACCGTGCCAAAGGCAATACGGCCGTACACAAGTGATGTTAGGGCAACAACATGCATGGGTATAGTCCAGCGTCATCAACGAAGCTCGATACGGCCGTGTATATATGTGGTACGGCCATACCGTGTCCCTGATCAGTGTAGATTTGAAGCCAGATAATCTAATTCGCAGCCTAGTCTATAAATAGGGGCTCTTACATGTTACAAAGACCTTTTGATGAATTCCTAAGTCAAGAGCCCACTTGTTGAGAATAATTCACAAACACCATACGATTGGAGTAAGTTTTGGAGCATTGGAGCTTCCCATTAATTCAGAATTGATGTTGGAGTCCGTGGAGACGTGAGGAACACACGAGAGATTGTCGTCACACCGAAAGGGTGTCCCGATTCTTTAACTCATGTCTTTTAGGAGTTTGGATTTGTTTTACTTTCTTTTGTTGCATAACAATATGAGTAATTAATTCCATCACTAGGGGTGATGGGGGATCTTTTACGATGTTCTTGATATCTATTTAATTGTTATTTTGAATTCCTTATTATCTTCATGAATGTGTTGATTCTAGTATGCTTAATCTCATAGGGAGTAGCTAACCCTTATAAAATTAGTTAATTGTGGTAACAGAATCATAATTAATTAGTGGAACTCTATGATCACAGAGCTCGCGGTATACGCCAGATAGGTTATTGCTTGTTTTCAATCAGTTATTAAATTAACAAACTTGCATGCTCTTAATGCCCTTTCCCTTTGTTACCATCCTGGACCAAACGGAGTAATTAGTTGGGAGGAAGGCTACTGTACGCGAGGATAGCCCTTAGTAATTTAGATTAAGTGGTTGGCATTCAGTGAGGAAATACAATTCCTATTAGCAAGGAAGTAGATTCAAGAGCTAGTATTAGCGAACCCGTTTCCCCTAGGTTTCTCCTATTTGATCTTGCTCTAATCATCTTAGTTTAAAGTCTTATTTTCATTCCGCTTAGTTTTCTATTCAATTCCAACCCAATTATTCTGTTCGTTTAAAGAATTAAGGATCTTTATTACGATGGTACATGCGCATTCCCTATGGGTTCGACATTCGGAGTCCTAATTATACTCCACTTTATTATGAGTTACGATCAGCTGCACTTGCCTGAGCCGCAACATGGTACGACCTGACTTACAAAAGGTACGAACGTACCTAGAGCAGATGTTTAATAAGGGCGTACCCCCTCAGTCTGTAATACCTGACGCCGATAAAATAGTCCAGTACGACCGTGCCAAAGGCAGTACGGCCGTACACCAGTGATGTCAGGGCTGTAACATGCATGGGTACGGTCCAGCGTCATCAGTGAAGCTCGGTACAGCCGTGTATATATGCGGTACGGCCGTACCCCATCTCAGAATAGTGTAGATTTGAAGCCAGATGACCTAGTTCGTAGCCTAATCTTTAAATAGGTGCTCTTAACCTTTTCTAGAGACCTTTTGACGAATTCTCAAGTCAAGAGCTCCCAATTGGGATCTGATATCAATTCCTTGCCCCTTCCATTGATTATGTGTTTCCTTGAAGCTTGGTGCCATCCCGAATCGCTACCGGAGCTTGTGAGGACACGAAGAACGTGCTCAAAGACCGTCGTCATACCGAAAGGGTGTCCCAGTTTAGATTTATTCTCTTGTTATGGATTATTCTGGTTTCGTATCTAAGTTTATGTTATTATTGTAACATCCCAATTTTTATGAAAATTATTTTATAGTTCCAGCTACTTGAAAATAAATCATGGAGATTGATCACCTCAATGGTTTGTTAAAAGTACGAAGAACAACAAAGATTTATTGTAAACAATTTACTGTTTTAGCAATTAATTTAGATTAAGAGACAATATAGACGTATACTGTTTTTAATATGAATTAATCCCGAAAAATGTGAAAGATTGTTGTTTGATTAAAGAAAATTATTTTATTGAAAGAGAAATAATTTTCAGGATTTAATAAATGTTTTCAAGTCATAGTTTGAATTTTCATGGTTTAGTTATTGTATTAATTGTCTGTTTTATGTCATATTTAATATAACTATTATTTTAAAGATTTTGTGTTGATAATTTTATTGTTTGAATAATATCTAGTTAATAATAGAAATTTAAATTAGTGATCCTCACTAATTTATAATTTTTATTGCGCTGCGAGAATTCTATCGAATTCTGTCGTAACTAGGCTATTGTGTGTGTTTCTAACTGAAACATGCCCAAACGTGATCCAAATTTTATAAAATTTGAGATCTTAGCATTTTCCAATATTTATGATTTATTGGAAATTTTTCTGGAATTTTTGGGCATCAGAATAATATAGGGTGTTTTCTACGCCCAGAACTTCATTACGGTAGCGTTTTAGCACGCAAATCGAGAAAGCTACATTCATATAAATACTTCTAAAATTTTTAGGAAAATTTTGGTTGATTAATAATTTTTGATTATAGAATAATTTATTAGATGTATATTTGGAGTTTTTGATATAAAAACCCTAATATACGCGTAACGCCGCGGACCCGGTTGAGCGAGAACGCGACGAAACGAAATATCTAGATATTTTTGGGCAAGTGGCTGATGGGATAAGGGCTAGGGGAGCTGAACATCATCCTTAGAAGCTTCTTGGACAAGTGTTGGCTTAAGAGTGGTGGTTAGGTAATTGTAGTTAGTTAGTTTAGTTAGTTTTTGACTAGTTGGTTAGTTTCCAACCAAATGAAGAAATTTCTTCCTTCCATGTCCCCAAAATTTTCGTGGCCTTCTCCCTTGCCCAAGATCAGATCCATTCATTTCTTCCATTGGAGAAAAACTTGAAAAAATTTTAGAAGGAGAAAGCTTGGGTTTTTGAAGTTTTGGTGATCAAAGTTTCCAACTTTACTTCCTTGCTACTCAATCCTTGTTCAATCATCGTCTACTCTCTTGGTAAGCTCCATGAACCTTTTCTTATCTCTCTTGGGTTCCATGTTATGGGTTTTGAAGGTTTTAGGAGTTATTTTTGAGTTATAGTGCTTGTTTTGGCTAGTATTGTATGATTAGCTTCATAACCCCTTATTTCCTTCCATGATTAACTTTGCTCTTGGTGTTTTAATTTTGGAAAACCCTAACCCCTATTCTGGCCGAACCTAAGGGGCTGTTCTAAGCCTTGGCTTTGCTTGGTCTTTGTTGTTTTAGAGTTGATTCTTGATGGGTTATACTTGCTAAGTTTGGAAACTAGTCTTATAATCATGTTTTACAAAGTTTTGGAAAAACCAATTTGTTGAAAAGGGGAAGCTGAAACCGTGACTCCTAATATGATTTTAGGGGATGTTTTAAATTGATTTCAAAGTGTTTTAAGTGTTTAAGAAGTTGGCTTTTGGTTAAGGTTTTAGAACTATAAAGATTGCTAGGTTTAATCTTTGAAAAATTGTTTGAAATAAATCACATTTGGAGCTGTTTTGGAGCTCTCAAAACAGTAGCTTAATAGCATGATTTGGGTGATTTTCAATTTGTTTTTAATTGTATTAAAGTGGTAAAGAAGTTGGGTTTTGGTAAGAGGTTTGATTAAATGAAGTTTGCATGATTTAGGAGTTAAAGGTTTAAAACCTTGAAGTTGTTTTTGAACTTCCAAAACCGTGGCCTTCAAAGGGATTTTGTGACTTGTTCTTGACTTGCATTTATGCTTAAAAATAGTTGTAAAAGTGGTTGATGATTTGATTTAGCTAAACAATTCAAAGAAGCATGATTTTGGAAAAAGTTTTGGGTTATGTCTTAAGAATTGTTTTAAACTTGTAATGAATTTAATTCTAGAATTTTGTGACATGTTCTAGTGTTTTGAAAAGTGATTCAAAGTTAGCAAAACACTAATCATTTGGTAAAACACTATTCCAATTGGTAAATTTTGGTTTAGCTATTTTTCTTAGTGTGTAGCTTTTGTAAAAGCTTGAAAACTTACATGGTTTGAATTTGTTTCATGGCATATGATTAGGTGTGATCCAAATAGGTTAAGTTAGAAAGATTGTAGGCCCTTTTTAGGACTAAAACCGTGGCTGCCCTAGAGTCTTAGGACTTGGGTTTTTGGTTCTAATTGGATTAAGTTTGCGTTGTTAAGGTTCGTGCATAAGGCTCGTGAGGGGAACAACTTGACGATAGTCCGAATTTACCTTGCTTGGATTGTTAAAGCGCCCAAGGTAAGGGAAATTCTTACATACTGAGTTTGGGCTTTTCGCCTTGTGTGTTGTTTGTTTGATTGTTGATTGAATGTGCAGTAGTACTTGTAGTATTACTATGTACTGTTGAGATATTGTAGTATGAACTGATGTGTATTGATTTAGCTCTGTGTGGCAAGACTGAATTGTATTGTGTGACTTAAATCATACTTGATTGATTTAATTGGACTTGAAATTGATGATAATATGTAGCATGTTCTTGGCCCTACGTGGCATTATGAGTTGTATTGTTTTCTTTGAATCACCTTGGATTTCATTGGAACTTGGTATTGAATTGGAATACGAAAAATATTATTGTTGATAATGCATTAATTAACAATGCGTTGATCGACTGCTATTGGTTGACGATTTACATCGGTAAATCTGATGCGATTCCACAAGCCGAATTCTGATTTCTTAAACAAATTGTTAGGGGCATTTTGATTTAAAAGTAAGCATGAGGGTTTTAGTACAACTAGCCAAAGCTTGCAAGGAAATTTCAATGGAGTAATAGTAGAGAAAAGAACTTGAAATAAATAGTACAATTTGCGAAAACAGTTGAGTTAAATGATGCGCCTGGGAAAATTCTGGCTAGGAAAGACTTGGTAATTAAGAGTGTTCGCACCACCTCTCTTTCCTGGGAATTCTTCCAGTGTGTTATTTAGCACAACTAGGGTTTCAACGACCTAGAACTAAAAAATATTTTCAGATACATAGGAGTGATACAAGAACTGAGAAGGAGATTTCAAAGATCGAGTTTTTGAAAGAATAAAACATAGGGAACCTAATGTTCCTATTGAGCATATGGGCCGTGTGTCCTGTGCTGGGACTTAATGTCCTGCTTGCGTGCGCATTTACTTGATTAAGGATTGGACCTAGTGTTCCGTATGGCGTGCCTAGTATCTTAACCTAAAAGTTGAGCCTAACGTTCCGCATTACGTGCCTAGAGTTCTGATCTAAGATTGGGACTAGCGTTTCGCAATTGAACACTCGGACTTTGTGTCCTGTGTTGAACTCTTAGTTAATTGAGATTTGGAAACCCACTAAGTTGAGTGAGTGAGGGTTCGTCGATCCACATTGATTAATTGAAACATTACTCGGGCACTCACTGCGGTGAGCATGCCATATTGTTGAATTTTTTGGATATCACTCGGGCGTTCACTACGGTGAGCATGCCATATTGTTGAATTTGTTTGGATGCGTACTAACCATTGAGCATCGACACTCAGAGCGTTTGATTGGTCTTAAAGACTTCAAAAGACGAGTTATCATGTCACTCGTAGCGTTTGATTGGTCGTACAGATTTCAAAAGGCGAGTTGACACTGCATTGCCTAAGTAGAGGCAAGCCAAAGTAGTGGCAAGCCTAAGCAGAGGCTATCTTGTTCGGACGTTGGGAAAGTAGTCCCCGTCATACTGCTGACCTATTAAGGCTGCAGGTGTATACACAACTGGTCATACTGCATTGACATGCATAGCTAACCACATTTATGATATGTGATGAATTTGATATTGTGATGACTTGATCACTGGTCTGTTGATAGACTTGCCTGCTCACATGCAATAGCTTGATATTGTAGTGACTTGATTGTGGATCTTTTGGTTGTTTTGTTTGTTCAAATGCAATAGTTTGATATTGTAGTGACTTGATTGTTGATCTGTTGGTTGTTTTGGTTGCTCACATGCAATGCTTGATATACCATGCTAATTGTGTGCGGTCTATTAAGTATGTATATGTATATAAAAGCATGTTGTTGTATTATATATGTATATATTGTTTGCAAGCGACATAGCCTATGATAAACCCGTGGACAAAGGATTTACCCTTGCACTGTTGTTGGATTGGATATCCTTATGGATATCACTCCCAGATGGAGTTCGGTAGCTGCTTCAGTTTCGTCCTTCCAGGAGCATTAAAGATTGAGCTAGTGGAGGAAGATTCCTCTGAGTACTTCGTGTTTGGTCTTGTTGAGCTGTTTCTCAGTAAGAATTATAGTTGTTGGCCAGCTTAGCTTAGGCTTTTGAATTTGTTGTTTTGTAATTACTCTTTTCAGAAAACCTCGCCTTAGTGCGAAATGATTTTGTCATGTGAAGTATTATTTTGTGATGCATTATACTCTGATAATTGCAAAAGTCTGAATTGGCATCATTTAGAAAACTGTAGTACTCTATGTCTCATTTTAAAAAGGGTTTCAAAGGAAAGGAAATGAAAAAAAAAATTACTCCTATTTTTCCATTGCGAAATACATAAGAGTACTCTGTAACTGAAAGCATACAAGCATTAAATGTTTTTAGCATTAGATTGGGTTGCACAGTAGCGCTCCGAAAATGGGGTGTTACATAGGTGGTATCAGAGCGGTTTGGTTCTAACCGGACCACTTTGGGTTAAGCTGGCCTAGATTGTTGGGGATTGTCGGGTATAAGTCTGTTATGCCTAGCTTATGTGGACTTTGTTGTGATTGTCCGTGATGTTTCCTAGCTGAAACAGGTATGATATTGTGTTAAATTGTGTGCGATCATCTCAGATGATTGAGTTTGTTGTGGGGATTTTGGTTAGTTTACTTTGTAGAAATTCGATGCCTTCGGGGCGAACGAGTCTTTCTGCTAGTGCTAGTAACTTAGACGTGAATCACGTAATTCGGGTGATAGTCTGGATAGTAACTACGATCGCACAATAGATCGCCGTGGAGAATCAACATGATTGGCCGAGACAACAAACGAAGGAGCAAGATATTAGAGGTTCAGTTAAGCCAGATTATCAAGGCAAAGGACAAAGATGAAGACATCAACAAGGAACATCTCATTTCCATCCTCAGAGAAATGACCGCAGTCAGGATCGTCTTGTGGCGTAGGCTATTGGGAATGACCCGGAGTTGAAGTGGAACTGTCATCAATGTGGAAGCAAGGAATAGTTAGCTGAAGAATGCTCATCGAAGGACCGACTATGCTGTAACTGCAAGAAGCCAGGATGTACTATTAATTGCCAAAGATGGATCAACTGTAGATACTGCGAAGGTTGCGTGCCCAACTACTAAAGGATATGTCTACATGATAGACAGAAGAGGGAATCACAAGCATCGGTAGCCGAAGATGCACTACTTCAACGGTAAAGATGAGGAGCACAACGTTAACAGCAACCAACCAAGGAAAGATTATGCTTTAACTACAAGGAATTGGGATATCTGTCCAGAGACTGCAAAGTACCACGAGCTGAGTCTATTATCAACAATGTTGAAACTACAAGACCAACCGCTAAGGGACGTGTCTACACCCCAAGTAGAGCAGAGAACTCATCATCTGAAGACTTCATCGCAGGAAACGTGACACAAGGAGTTTTTAGCGGACCGAGATTTACGAGAGGTTATCCGTAGGTGACGCTATAATTATCGTATTATATGTATTATGGTGTGCGCGTGGTTCTAAATATAGACCACATAAGTGTTTTAACTCTGTGACGTATTTTATTATTATACTAGATTCCAAAATCCAAATTTTATTATACTTTTGGTATTACAATAGATGTTATTGTGATTGTGTACAATTATTTGTAAGTGATGTTGTAGATCTTGTGGTTAATATTATTTTTTTTTTGAATTTTCTTTTCCTTTTGGTGTCATGATCATGGGTTAGACAATTTTGTAAAATCCTATTCCACTTTATCTTGTCTTTAGACACATAGATGGCTTAGTAGAATTTTTGGGGTGGGGGTCACTTTTCCTTTCACATTCTCCTTAGCCGATTCCTTTTAATAATAGAGGGGAGAATTCATATTTTGTATAGAACATAAATTGTATAGAACATAAATTGTACAAGAACATAAATTGTTCAATTTTGTATAGAATTTGGACTTGTTCATTGTAAAAAAAAAAAAAAAAGTCATTAATGTGTAAATATTACCTATTGTTCTTAATCAATTATGTTGGGGGAGATTTATGTGAATGAATACAAGGGTTTGATATCAATGTCGTGAAGTGGTTTATTTCTTACTTCAAGATTATGAGCCTACTATCCAAATAATTCCTGCCCTTACCTAAGCCCCGTTACAACCTTAAAGGCCTTTTAAATGTGTATTACATTGCATTGTATTTAATTTTTTAGAACTTGGTCAAGCCTATGGTAGAGTGTTGCGTATGATGTGATTGAGAGAACGATCCCAATGACACCGGAGTGAAAGTGAAATATCATTTGTGAGGAAAGTCTGATAAGTTGAGCATAATTGATAATTGTACGTTATGTTGCTTGATTTGTTCATTTGGGAGAATTTGGAATTGAGAAAGCAAGTGATATAAGAAGGCATGAATTGTCACCTTTGACAAGTGTGATTAAAAAGAAAGTTGATTGAGCATGTGTTTATGGTGGAGATTGAAAATACATCCATTAATTTCAATTTTTTTTACCCATGTTTTTAAATTAATTTTTTGCTTGAGGACAAGCAAATTGCCAAGTTTGGGGTTGTGATAAGTTTTCATCTTATGCTAATTTAGAGTGATTAATTGAATTAAATACATGAGGAATTGAGAGAGTTGAATATATATTGAGCTTAAACTTTGGAATTCTTTACACTTGGTTGTTTGATTGTATGTTTTAACTCTTACATTATTCTCATGTATATTGCACTTGAATTGCTAGGAATGGAAACAAAACCAAAAGAAGACACTCTCAAGAATTCAATTAAAGGCAAAGAAGATGATTCGTGAGAGCATAAGATTCGAAGGCAGCCAAAAATGCAGAATTTAGCCAAGTAATTGAGTATGCGTGACGCCGCATTTACAAATAAAGGAATGCGCGTGGCCGCATTTATGTAAATGGCTCTGTCTTCATGCGCGCGTGACGCCGCTGATCGAGGAAGAATCTGCGCGCGACGCGCATCGATAAATCTGGAAGCCGCCTCGGTCTGTGACGCGCGCATTTATCTTGTATCGCTTAATCTGCGCGACAGCGCGCGGTCTTTCAGAATCTGTATAATTAGATATTTGTTCACTTTTTAATCATCTTGGACCTTTGCTAACAGCCAAAACACTAAAGAGAAAGATAAGGAGTGCTAGGGTTCCATTGTTCTTCATCTTCAAGGAGGATTCATTCTTGGGAACAAGGTTTGGATCATCAATGGAGTTGTTTTCTTTCATATGTTTGTTTTCTTCTTTTACTACCATGAGTAGCTAAATACCTTAGATTAGGATGAGATGAATCATGTACAAACTCTTATGTAGTTAGTTCTCTTATATTAATACAAGTTTATGTTATGTAAATTGAGTTTCTAATCTCTATACTTCATGCTTTTCAATACTTGATCACTATTGCATTGAATTTGGGTTTTCATCTTTATTGGAAAATAGGATGAATGAACTTGAACTGAGATTAGTAATCATAATCATGAAGATTATAGGAATATAACTTGTGGTTATGTGTTCTAATGAATCATGGATCTTATTGCTTAGTCTAATCATTAATCACCTAAGGGATTAGGGATTGTGGCTAGAATAAAGGGTTTATGAGGCAAGGGATTGTCCTTAAGCTAATTCAGTTGATTCGAACTTCAACTTATATGAAATTACTTCAGTTAATGATGAACTAGTTACATAAGAGCAAGTACAAGAGGATTCAAATCCTAGTCGTTTTCAACCAACCAAGTCAATTCTATTTTTACTTTAACTTGTTCAACGTTACAATTACAATCAAAATATCCAAATCATTTCCGTTTTAAGTAATTACACACTTATTCTTATTGATAACCATCATAATCCCTGTGGAGACGATACTCTATTCATTACTATATTACTGGTTGCGATTGGTGCACTTGCCTTAAAAAGTAGTGTATGAATTACGCTAACACATAACATGAACGATTTTGCTAAACCGTTGTCAGAGCTTGTAGGTATGTTGAGAACTGCTGAGCAAAATATTAACAAGGGAAAGGGAAAGGCCATTATGATGGTCAACTCTGGAAAGGGGAAGGGCAAGAGGCCCGCTTCTTAGGCTACGAAGGACAAGGGCAAGAAACAGTTCAAGCAAAGTTTTTCTAGCCAGAAGCCAGTAGGCGGGGTTGCTAAGGATGCTTCCTGCATCCATTGTAGAAAACTTGGACATTGGGGGAGGAATTGTCCAAAATACCTAGAAGAGTGCAAGAAGAAGAAAGGAAGTGAGACTTCCACTTCAGGTATATATGTTATTGAGGTTAATTTATCTACTTCAGCATCATGGGTATTAGATACCGGATGTGGTTCTCACATTTGTACTAATGTGCAGGGACTAAGAAGGAGTAGGACTTTGACCAAGGGCGAAGTGGACCTACGAGTTGGAAATGGAGCAAAGGTTGCTGCATTAGCTGTAGGGTCTTATGTTTTGACTTTGCCCTCTGGGCTTATTTTGGAATTGGATAATTGTTATTTTGTTCCAGCAATTAGCAGAAACATTATCTCTATTTCTTGTTTGGACAAGAAAGGTTTTAATATTATTATTAAGGACAAATGTTGTTCGCTTTATTTGGATGATGTTTCTACGCTAGTGCACCTATGAGTAATGGGCTTTATGTCCTTGATCTTGATATGCCTATTTATAACATAAATGCGAAAAGGGTCAAACCAAATGATTCGAACCCGACATACCTTTGGCATTGTCATTTAGGCCATATAGGTGAGAAGCGCATTTCCAAACTCCATAAAGATGGACTCTTGAACGCATTTGATTATGAATCATTTGAGGTATGCGAATCTTTCTTATTGGGAAAGATGACCAAGGTCCCATTCACTGGACAAGGTGAAAGTGCTAGTGATCTTTTGGGCTTAATACATAGTGATGTATGTGGCCCACTAAGCAAAACTGCTAGAGGTGGTTTTCCCTACTTCGTTACATTTACTGATGATTTCAGTAGATATGGGTTTGTGTATCTAATGAAACACAAGTTGAAACCTTTGAAAAGTTCAAAGAATTCAAAAATGAAGTGGAGAACCAACTTGGTAAGAGTATTAAGGTCATACGATCAGATCGTGGTGGTGAGTACTTAAGCTAGGAGTTTGATGACCATCTAAAGGAGTGTGGGATAGTATCCTAACTCTCACCACCTGGAACACCACAATGGAATGGTGTGTCCAAAAGGAGGAACGTACCTTGTTAGACATGGTCCGATCTATGATGAGTCAGTCAGACCTCCATGACTCTTTCTGGGGATATGCTTTACTTACAGCTGCTTTCACCCTTAACCGTGTTCCATCTAAGGCGATTGAAAAGACACCATATGAGATATGGACGAGCCGAAGACCCAGTATGTCCTTTCTAAGAATTTGGGGCTGCCATGTTTATGTGAAACGTATGATTTCGGATAAACTTGGACCTAAATCAGATAAATGTATATTTGTGGGGTATCCTAAGGAAACTAAGGGATACTATTTCTACAACTCCTCCAAGGACAAAGTGTTTGTTGCAAGGACTGGAGTGTTCCTTGAGAAGGAATACATCTCTAAAGGAGCCAGTGGGAGGAATGTAGAACTTGGAGAAATCCATGACCCACAAAATACCGAACCACCTATAATGGAACAAGAACCAGTTCCACAAAGTGTTGTGGTTCAACCAATGGTTCAAGTAGCACAAGATCCGCGTAGGTCTAGTAGGCCACGTCGCCAACCTGAGAGATATGGACTTCTCCTAACTCAGGAAGGTGATGTACTGCTCATGGATCAAGATGAGCCTGTAACTTACCAGGAGGCCATAATTGGTCCAGAATCTGAGAAGTGGCTAGAGGCCATGGGATCTGAGATGGAGTCCATGTACACTAACCAGGTATGGATCTTGGTTGAGCCACCCAAAGGGGTAAAACCTATAGGGTGCAAGTCGGTCTTCAAGAAGAAGACTGACATGGATGGTAAGGTGAATACCTTCAAGGCACGATTAGTGGCGAAAGGGTTCAAACAAATTCATGGTATAGACTATGACGAAACCTTCTCCCCAGTCGTAATGCTTAAATCCGTCCGGATTCTACTTGCCACTGCAGCATACCATGACTATGAGATCTGGCAGATGGATGTCAAGACTGCATTCCTTAATGGGAATCTTCTCGAGGATGTGTACATGACACAACCCGAGGGTTTTGTCGATCCAAAAAATGCTGAAAAGGTATGCAAGTTGCAAAGATCCATTTATGGATTAAAGCAAGCTTCTAGAAGTTGGAATCTTCGTTTTGATGAAACTGTAAGACAGTTTGGATTCATCAAGAACGAAGATGAGCCTTGTGTCTACAAGAAGGTTAGTGGGAGTATAATTATTTTTCTGGTATTGTATGTGGATGACATACTACTCATCGGAAATGAAGTCCCTACACTACAAAATGTGAAAACATGGTTAGGGAAATGTTTCTCGATGAAAGACTTAGGCGAGGCATCCTACGTATTAGGAATCAGGATCTATAGAGATAGATCGCTGAGACTACTCGGCCTTAGTCAGAGTACATATGTTGACAAAGTGCTTAGGCGCTTTAATATGCAAGATTCCAAGAAAGGTCTCTTGCCCATGTCACATGGCGTATATTTGTCCAAGGGACAATGCCCTACCTCATCAGATGAGAGGGAATGCATGAGTAAAGTTCCATATGCTTCGGCAATTGGTTCTATCATGTACAATGTGATGTGTACTAGACCAGATATCTCGTATGCTTTAAGCGTAACGAGTCGATATCAATCTGACCCTGATGAAGGCCATCGGCGGTATCGAGAACATCCTTAAGTACTTGAGAAAGACTAAGGATTCGTTCTTGGTTTATGGCAGTGAGGAAGAGCTTGTTGTAAAGGGTTACACTGATGCTAGCTTCCAAACCGACAAGGATGATTCCCGATCGCAATCAGGGTTTGTGTTTTGCCTAAATGGTGGAGCTGTTAGCTGGAAGAGTTCAAAGCAAGACACAGTTGCTGATTCTACTACAGAGGCTGTGTATATAGCTGCCTCTAATGCAGCCAAGGAGGCCGTTTGGATCAGGAAGTTCATTAGTGAACTTGGCGTTGTTCCTAGCATTTCAGACCCGATTGATCTCTTTTGTGATAACAATGGAGCAATCGCGCAAGCTAAGGAACTTAGATCTCACCAGCGATCCAAACATATACTTAGGCGCTTCCTTCTCATTCGAGAGATCATCGATAGAGGAGATGTAAAGATATGTAGAGTACCTACACTGGACAATGTGGCAGACCCACTGACGAAGCCTCTTGCTCAGCAGAAGCATGATGCTCACACTAGATCGATGGGTGTTAGATTGATGCCCGATTGGCTTTAGTGCTAGTGGGAGATTGTTGGTGTAAGCCCTAGTGGGCCAGTCTAGTTTTAGTAGATTATCATTTGTGTCATGACTTAGATTATATATTTGATATATATATATATATATAAGGCATTTCATTTATTGTGTTATTTATTTTATAACATAATAAAGTCCTTAGAATATACTGTTCGTTTAATGGAACATCAAGTGTAACTTGATCGTGAGACCCCATTGAACATATAGAACGCTATTCTTAAAGTATCCGTAGTCGAGTATTATTGTTAATTAGGACGACAATAATGCATATAGACTATTGTGTGAGTAGACTGATGGCCACATCTCACGGGTCATGGATAAGAGATATCAAGTCGGCACACAGGTATAGATATTAAGAGTAATATTTATACTGGACTGACCCACTATGAGGACGCTTCATAATAGTTATGTAAGTGTCATAGGCGCTCCTCATGGTGACCATAGTGAATTAGTCCTTTGACTTGAAGTCATTGCGATTCCTACATGTGGAGTTGTAGGATTTAATGCTATCAAACGTCATCCGTAACAGGATGATCATAAAGGTAGTAATTGGGCCTTCAATGAATCATGTTGAGGGATGCGAGTGATGTAGACATGATTCATTCCTCCTACATAACAGGAGTAATGTCTTGGGCCTCTAGATAGAGTGAGACGTGAAACATGCGTGGCCACGCGGAAATGGGCCAATATGTGATATTGGGCCCGTTTGTGATTACACGTCCATTCTGGTATCGAGGAACATATGATTGGACTTAACGAGGATGACGCATTTATGTCTCGTGTTCAATTAAGACATATGGATGAAGGGACATCGACTTCACAGTAATCTTGGTCGCGGTAAGGTTAAAATCGGATCACCGGTTTTTTCCCGTTAATTGGGTAGCAATGATGCATTGCTAGATGCCGCTCATTGTTTATAATATTTAATATTAATTTAATATTTAATATTATTTTAATATTTAATATTATTGCCAACTTAATGGGAACCTATAGGGTCACACGATAGAACGGTCTAATCGGAATCAAATTATTTAATTAAATAGTGCTTTAATTAAATAAGAAGGAAATGGACTCATATTGTATGAGGCCCATTAGGGCAATAGAATGAAAAGAAGGGAGCATATAAGCTTAACGCCCCAAAACCCTAGTGGTTAAGTCTTAGTCTTTTCTGTGCCTCCTTCCTGTAGCCGTCAACTAGCAAGACACATTCCGAGGCTACCGTTCGTGTGGACTGAGTAGAGACACTGCAAGATCATGGTGTTGGTGATCAATCTCCTCTACGCTTCAAGAGGTAAACACAATATCCCTGTGATTTTCGTAGTTCTAAGCGATCTTGGCAAGGGAATTTTCCGCTCTTGAGATTGATTTTGAAAGAATTTTTAAAATTCTATCTCTTGATTTCCCAAAAGGCTTTGTCATCAACTTCTTCATCATCAGATACAACAATTGGTGCTACCTTCTGAACCTTGCTTCTGCTTGGTATAGGCAAAGGCTCAGCAGGTCGCTTCACACCTGAAACAGCTTTTCTGGTGGAGCTTCTGGTGGCTTTCCTTTGAAGAGCAGGTTCAGCAATATGAATGAAGGGATCCTCAGGATTGAGTCCTTCTTCTATCTTGACCTTTCAGATTATCTCGACAAAAGATAATCTCATTCTAACCAAACTCTTTTGGCCGAACTCAACTAATACACCTTTGGTATTTCTGTTCAAATACTTTTCCTTCGTTTCTATAGCCATTTATTCAATCTTGGAAATGATTCCCTGTTTATCCATCAATCTAAAGAGAATCATACCGTAGGGGATGGCTTTGTTAGGTTTTTCAGGAGCGTTATTTTGTACAACAGCTTGTACCAAAGTTTCAACAATCATCCTTGGAAGGTTGAGTTGAGTTCTAGCGGTATAGTGCCTCATAATGAACTTTTGGCCCTTATTCATAACATCAGTGGACCCTGATTTCAGCAACACACATTTGGAAATAATCTTGTGGAGAACCCTGTAGTGGCTCTTCAGATTCATCGCATTTAGGTGTTTTCTTGATGCTTTCAATGCCTCAACTCCTTCCTCGAGAAGTGCCTCATATAGAAAGTCATCTACAGCTTTTACTCCTCCAAACTGGGTTTCCCAACCATCAGTAAATAGTAAATCTTCATTTGGATATTTTATCAAATCAGAGACCGATTCTGGAGAAACGGTTAACTCAAAACTAGCAATGTATCCTTTTACAATTCTTCATAAAAACAACCTTGCAAAAGCCCATAACTCCTTAATGGCAGTAATGTAGACTACCTTCTCTTTAGGAGACTCTCTAACCCATCAATGTCAATCCTTTCTTGAAATCAAAATCAAACTGAACAAGCTTATCTAGGTCGACGCGATGTTCAATCAAAACTTTTCCTTCTGCCATGGTATTATAGGCAACAGATTGAGCAATATCCTTGAAGGACATGATTGCAGAGAAAGAAAGCTTCGAGTAAAAGTTGGGGTTTTCTGAAAGAGATAAGTTTTTCACACACAGAGAGAGTGGAGTAGTGGAAAGAGTAAAGTGAGCTAGTGGAGGGATTTTATAAAATCGTACCAAATATATTTTTAAAAAAAATAAATGAAAATTATTTTCGAAATTCGGCGATTGCTATAAAAGACGGTTACCACGGTAAAATCGGCTTGAAAACGTAAAGGTAATCATGACTGAGTAAGCATGGGATTGATGAGACATTTCAGTGTCCACGCAACTGGCATTTGTATTAGCAGCAGATGCTGAGTCATACAAGTTGCAAAATGATATCAGATGCTAAATATGATTAGATGCTTATTTAACCAGATGCATATATACAACAAGATGCACACAATACCAGATGCATATAAACATCAGACACACGTAGTGAACAGATACTTAAATTAAACACTTATTCATTTATAAGATAAAAATTTACATTCTTCCTTATGAATTTGAATCTATCTTCAGCAAGGGTCTTGTAAAGATATTAGCTCATTAATGGTCTGTATCGATAAATTTAATTTCAAGTACACCCTTCTGAACATAATCCCTTATAAAATGACGTTTAATTTCAATATGCCTTGCACGAGAATGCAAGATGAGATTCCTTGTAAGACAAATAGCAGAAGTATTATCACAGAAAATAAAAATGGTACTCTCTGTTATCAGATAATGTTCAAGTTGATATTTTATTCACAGTAGTTGAGAGTGCTATAGTGCTTTGCATTTTGCTAGACCAAGACATAAGAGTTGCTCCAAGAAATTAGAAGCCTCCACTTGTGCTTTTTCTTTCAATACGATCTCCAGCAAAGTCAGCATCACAGAAACCTACTAATTTGTAATCTTTTGATTTCTTATAAAGCAAATCATGATCAGTAGTTCCTTGTAAATATCTAAATTCTTTTAATAGCACTTAAATGTGATTCTCTAGGATCAGATTGAAACCTAGCACACAAGTAGATGCTAAACATTATATCAGGACTTGAAGCAGTAAGATAAAGGAGTGAACCAATCACACCTCTACAAAGCTTTTGGTCTACCTTTTTATCATTTTCATTTTTGCATAATGTGCAGGTAAGACGCATTGGTGTGCTCATTGGCATGTAGTCCACCATCTTGAACTTGTTGGGAAATTCCTTGATGTATTTGCTTTGGTGAATATAAATACCATCATTACATTGCTTTATTTGGATTCCAAGGAAGAATTGTAATTCTCCCATCATACTCGTGTCAAATTCAGCCTACATTAGATTAGAAAATTCTTTGCAAAGGATTTCGTTAGTAGCACCAAAATGATGTTATCAATATAAATTTGAACAAGTATAAAATGCATGTTTGAAGTTTTTCTAAAAAGAGTAGTGTCCACCTGTCCTCTTGTAAAACCATTGTCCATTAAGAAGGAACTTAATCTATCATACTAAGCTCTTGGAGCTTGTTTAAGATCGTATAGTGTCTTCTTAAGTTTGAAGACATGTTTTGGAAATTCATTGTCATCAAATCCAGGTGGTTATTTCACAAACACTTCCTTAGTTATGAAACCATTCAAGAAAGCACTTTTAACATCTAGTTGATTAAAAATTATCTCACGGTGTGCAGCAAAAGAGAGTAAGAGACGAATTTCTTCTAACCTTGCAATGGGTGCAAAGGTTTCAGTAAAATCTATACCTTCTTCTTATGAGTAACCTTGGGCAATTAATCTTGCCTTATTTCTTACCACTTTACCATTTTCATCAAGCATGTTACGAAATACCCATTTTGTTCCAATGGCTTGCTTATCTTCTGGTAGAGAAACTAGCTTCCATACATCGTTGTGTTGGAAATGAATGAGTTCCTCTCGCATGGCTAAAATCCATCCTTCATCTCCTAAGGCTTCATCAATTGTTTTGGGTTCCAGTTCTGAGAGTAGAGCAAGATCAGTGTGCTCTTTGAAAGAAGATTTTGTTCTCACTTTGTCTCCCAGTTCCCCAATGATTTGACCTTCTGGATGATGCTTCTAGTAGCGCTAGTTCCTTCTGGTTTCAGCTTCTGTCTGGTTAGATGCTTGCTTCTGGTGAGCAGTTCCAGATGCTGACTCCTTAGGCTTTTCACCGATTCTTCCAATGTCTAAACCTGAAAATACTTCATCTAGCTCTAACATTTTAGTCTCAGGCTTCTTATCATCAAACTTAACATGGATAGATTTTTTCCACGATTGGAGATTCTTTGTTGTATATTCTAAAAGCCTTTGAGCGTTTAGAATATCCCAAAAAGATTCTTTTCTTAGCTCTTGAGTCAAACTTTCCAGGTTGATCTTTAATGTTGAAATAGTTAAAATACATATTCCTTTTTCATTTTGCACAGATTTACAGAAAACAGTGAATACCTTGAATGACTCATCCTTGTGGGCAAGAAATTTAACCCATGTCCATCTAGTGTAGTCATCTATAATAACTAATCCATATTTCTTTCCACTCAAAGAGGTTATCCTTGTAGGACCAAATAAATGAAAATGCAGAAGCTCATGTGGTCTACAGGTGGAAACAATATTTTTAGATTGAAAAGAAGTTTTAACTTGTTTCCCTTTTTGACATGCCAAACATAAAGCATCAGATTGACATCTAAGATTTGATAAGCCTTTAACAAGACAGTGCTTGTTTAACTTTAAGATTAATCTCAAGCTGGCATGACCTAATCTTCTGTGTCAAGTCCATTGCTCATCATCGATAGACATAAGACACTTGACACCTTGTTTTGCTAAATCAGAAAGATTTACTTTATAAATATTGTTTTCCTCTTTCCAGTAAAAAAAATATGGAGCCATCCTTTTAATTAACTTCTTTACACTATTTTTGATTAAAGACTACATCATAACCACTATCACATAATTGGCTTATGCTAAGTAAGTTATGCCTCAGTCCTTCAACATATAAGACTTTATCAATAGAGGGAAGAGAGTCTTTACTAACACGATAAATTCCCGCAATTTTACCTTTTTGGTTTCCTCCAAAACCAATAAACCCATTATCTTTATATGTCAGGTCTCAGAACATACGTTTTTCTCCCGACATGTGACGTGAGGATCCACTGTCTAAGTACCGAGACTGGTGTGTCAACCTTGTTGCTAAGAATATCAGCAACATAGATTATTTTGTTTATAGGCACCCCAAAATTTTTTTTGGGTCCTTTCTTGCTAGTCCTAGGAGGATATTTATCATTCTTTGCTTTAAAACTAGAGCAGCCAATTTTGCAATGACCAAAAGCTCTACTGCCAGTACAGAATAAGCTCTCACTTGGGTCATTGGTGTCATCAAATGTAAGATTTAAATTTTGCGTTGTAGGTTCATCTGATTTGTAACCAAGACCTTGAGTTTTCGTTTTACTGATACCCCAAATCATAGTGGCTTGCTTGCTTTTGGTCACACTTTCTGCCAGAAACTTTTGAACTGCCTCTTCATATTCAGATGAATGGCATTTAGAACTCACTTCAACTTTAGAACTTTCACCCACCAGAAGGTGCTTTTCAGCTCTAAGCTTCTCATTCTCTTCATTGAGCTTTGTGTTTTCATTGTTTAAAATTTGAAATTCTTTTGATAAGTTTGAAAACATCTTTTTTAAATCTTCATACTCAATGGAGAGTTTTCAAGAATATTTGAGGAGTTCATTAAAATCAGCTTGCAATTCAAATAAAGTTTTAGAGTTTACCTCTTCACATTCAACTTCTAATTCTGACTCAATTTCAGCCATAAGAGCAATGTTAGCTTCTTCCTCCATTTCATCTTCCTCAGAAGGTGTGAGATCCATATCTTCCTATGTTGCCTTGAGACTCTTATTTTTACCCTTGAAGTTGCTCTTCTTTGGCTTCTCCTTGGTTAGCTGAGGGCATTCAGACTTGAAGTGCCTTGGCTTCTTACATTTGTAGCAAATGACTTGACTCTTGTCTTTACATTCCTTCTTCTCCTTGGATCCCTTCTTTTGGAACTGTCTTCTGAAGTTCCCTTTCTTCTTCCACATCCTCTGGATCTTTCTGGATATGAAAGAAAGTTCATCGTCTGATTCTTCCTCAGCTTGTAAAGCTTTAGAAGGAGTAGCTTTATTCTTGTTGACCTTCAAGGCAATAAACTTGCTTTTCTTCGCAGGTTCTTCTACATTAAGCTCAAGTTCATGAGCTCTCAGAGAACTCAAGAGGTCTTCTAGACGCAAGGTGCTATGATCTTTAGCTTCTTATATAGCTTTGACTTTAGGTCTCCATTTCTTGGGCAAGCTTCTCAAAAAATTTCTGACATGGTCAGCAGTGGTATAGCTCTTTCCAAGTGCCTTCAATCCATGCACCAATGTTTGAAATATCCCAAATATCTTCTCAATACTTTCCTCATCTTCCATCTTAAAGAGTTCATATTGGCGAACCAACATGTTATCTTTGGTTTCTCAGACTTGTGCATAGGCTTCATAAGATAAGACTAATGAATCCCATATCTCTTTGGCAGTGGTACTTTTACCACATTTCTCATACTCTTTCTCTGTCATAGCATATATAAGAATATATCTAGCTTTTTGATTAAGCTGATATAATCTTTTATGATCAGTGATCCAGTTTTCTCTTGGCAACTCAGTGCCATCAACAACAGTGGGAGTAATGAAACTAGTTTCAACCATTTCCTAGAGTTCTAATTGTTGTGCCTCAAAGAAAGATTTAATTTTGTCCTTCCAATAATCAAAGTTTTCCCCAGAAAAGAGAGGAGGACGGTTCATGTGGTCACCTTCAGTAGACATTTCACGAAAAAAATGATCTTTTCCTCTAACATTGTTAAGTGTTCAACCAAGTGGCCGAGCTCTAGTACCAATTGAACATGAACACGAGAAGGGGGTTGAATTGTGTTGTAAAACTTTTCACAAATCTTTGGATAAAAACAAGTTCTATAAAAAATAGATGCACTGCCAAACGCTGGAAAGCACAGGACGCAAAAAAAATATAGTTATAAAAATTGTTTTTCTTAAACACAGAAGGTAAGGCAGAGAGTAAAGAAGTAGTGCAGACACAAAAATTTATACTAGTCCGCTACCAACTAGTAGCTACATCTAGTCCCTTCGTACCTAAAGGATTTTTCCACTATAATCACACAAATTACAAATTTCTTGAGAGTATACTACTGTCATAAACTTGACTACACTCTCAACTTCTCAAAATGACTCAGTATGTTCAAGCCTTTGAGGAATTAGTCTTTCACAAGGCTAAACAAGTTACAATGAATTGGCTTGAAAACAAATTAACTCTCAATAAAAGAGAATACAAAATTTAAGCTCAAATGAAATAACTTTCACAAAAAAGAATAAGATGCTGAGGCTTGTTCACTATTGGTCCACAAAGGGCTTAGTACAAATTGCTTGATTGCTCACTTGATGAAAAATCTGAATCACTATCTCTTCATTGACTGAAGTAAACTGTTACAGTGATTGTGTCCAAAAATACCGTTATACCTCAGCATAAAACTTCTTCAAGATATTTCCAATAAATTCGTTAGCATTGTCCTTATCCAGGTAGTGGAGAGAATCTTCGTATAGAAATGCACAAGTGTAACTTTGTACGAATTGCTTTTCCAATCATTTGAATTGTTGCAGCCTGGCACAATTTAAAAAATGTACGTTTAGCTTGTCCTTTTGCTAAAGGTGATGCCTTTGATACCTCGTGCCATAAAATTGAGCGATAAGGAATATTTAGAATTGAATACACATGATTCACTGAGATCAGAAGATTTGAGGAGAACGTGCTTCACATGTGCTTCTTGTGTCTTCATAAAAGACCAGATGATCGCTAAGATATAAGACAGACACCGAGAATCACCGGATGCTAACATAAAGTCATGAGCATTTAGATCAATGCGTTCCACGTGTCTTTATCTTGAGATACCAGACGCTTGCTAAGAGCTATTACTAGATGCAAGCTTGTAACGAAATGCTACGCCTTTCGGTGCTTGATTTCACTTGTAATTTTCACTACTAGAAAAATTGAAATTACAGAAGGACAACATCTCTCACTAAACATACAAAAATCCGTCACAAACCACATTAATGATGGATTTTGTGACAGACACGATTTCGTCACTAAATTTGGCGTCGCAAAAATTTTAGCGAGGGAAATTAGGATCCATCGTAATTTGTGATGGAAAATCTCCCTCACAATTTGTATTTTATTATAAAAAAAATAATTGAATATTACGACAGTTTTCACGTTCTCCACCACCGCCTCTCCTTCCTCTCTCAGCCTCCTCCATCAACAGAACCACCAAAACAGAACCTTACTCGTCCTCCATCTTAGATCTACCAGCAACAGACCTTCATCAAACTTAAAAACCAGAAAATTAAAAAGACAAGAAGAAAACCAAACTCGACAGATCTTGCCACAACGAAACTGATCTCACAACCACCAAATAGATCTTCATCTCGGCCTAGATCTCGCACATTCCAGAACAGTGGAGTAGAGGGAAACCAGTAGATCTTGCACATTCCAAGACGCATAAAGAAAGCCAGAAACAAACATTCCAAAAGAAAAAAATAAACCTAGAAAGATACCTAGAACAGAAAGCATCAAACTTAAAACAAAGCATCAATCCTTTTTAGTTTCTTTTTACAGAAGAAAAAAAGCTTGAAATTGTAAGAGATCCGGACCACTTCGTCTTCTTCATGAGGCAAAGGCAGCAACTTTCGCAGATCTCGACCACTTCGTCTTCTTTCATTTCGTACGCCGAAGGGTTTGACGCTGTACGGCTTTCAAAATGGCTAGAATGCAACCGCTTCCACAGCTCTGCACACGGAGGGTTGTGCGTCATGATGGCTTGCGAAGACCTGCGAAACCGATTTTGTGTGGGAAGATGGTCGGTGGAGGAGTGGGTTGTCGCGTGGAGGTTGGGGGCCGAGAGCGAGTAGGAGAGGGGGTTTCACCGTGAGAGAAAAATGGGGAAAATGAGGGTTGTGGGGAAGGAAGGAAGGAAGGAAGTAGGAGAGTGGCCTAAGGAGGGGAAGTGGTCTGAGGAAGAGAAGTGAATGAGGGAGACAAATGAGGAGAAAAATGAGGGTTTTTGAATGATGAAGCAAATAAATGAAGTTTGAAATGAAGGCAGTGGTTTTTTTTTTATATAAGAAGGCGTTAGGTTTTTGAAATGAAGCAAATAAATGAGTGAGATAAATGAATTTTCCGTCGCAACCCCAAATTTCCTTCTCAGCCTGGGGAAAAAAATAATCATTAAAAAAAAAATTAGTGACGGACAATATCCCTCACTAATCATTGAGCTAAAAATTTCTCACAAAATCCGTCGCTATTAATGAGGGAAAATATCCCTCGCTAATCATTGAGTTAAAATCCCTCACAAAATCCGTCGCTATTAGTGAGGGAAAATATTTGTCGCTATTTGTGACGGATTTTGTGACTAAATCCGTCACTAACTGTGTCTTACAAATTTTTGACGAATTTAGTGACGGAGGAGTTAAAGAGGGTATCTTTCTGTCGTAAAAATCTCTCACTAAATATATTTTAGTCAATTTGTGACGGATTTTGTGATGGACAAATTAGCGACGAATTTTTTCCTTCACTAACTCCGTCACAAACTAGATACAACTTAAGTCCACCTGATATCTTATTTTCTGTCGCTAAATTCGTCACTATTAGTGAGGGATATGCGTCCCTCTCAAATTTCTATCTCTAAAATCGATTTTTCTAGTAGTTTTCCTTCTTTTTTGCTTGGGTAGTGTTCTTGATTTTTTTTTAAATATTTAGGAAATTGAGTCCTACACGCTTCAAGGCTTTCGGTGCTTGATTTCACTTGTAATTTCCTTCTTCTTGCTTGAGTAATATTCTTGATTTTTATAAATATTTAGGAAATTGAGTCATACACACTTCAAGACTTATTGGAAGATAAATTGTTCTTACTTAGATTCTTGTTATCATCAAAATTATTGAGGGTCTATATTTCTCAATCGTTTAGGTTCCAACATGGTGACGGTACACAAATTTACCATACAAAAGTGACTGGAGACGCTTCCATTAGGCACATACTCATAATATTTTTCCTGGCAATAACCTAAAAGAGTCGCGATATACCGATCGATAGTGAATAGGTTAAGATAGCATACCTAAAGTAAAACTCAATTATGTTTTATCAAAGCAAGAGAATGAAAAATAAGGGATACCTATATTTGAGAATAAAACCAAAATAATATATGCAAATTGTCAATCCATCAGAATTATGAAGAGAAAATAACTGAAAAAAAGAGGTGTCAGGGATCTTAACCCCATGCATCATAGCACCGATCACGTGTTGTTAAAATTTTTGGTTTCTCAAATTTTTATATGCTTTGGTTTTCAATTTGTATATGCTGCAGACGAAAAAATAATTAACTAAATAATAAATTTATTTATTTTCCTATTACTTTGAACTTCGAAATTAAAGTATCTTTAAAATATTAAATTTAAATAAAAAATATTTTTGAAAAGTAGTTTAATAAAAAATTCATTTGCAATGGTACGAAAAGAAAAATAAAATAAAAGTTTCAAAAATAAAGTTAATCCATGAAAACTATTTCAATAGTGAAATTATCAATTAAATTATATTTTAAAATATTAAATTTACTTGATAGAAATATTATTTTTATGAAAAGAAAATAATTTTGAATATAAGTCCTTTATTTCGATAAAAAATTGTTTTTGAAAATAATTTCCATTTTTGTTGAAAGAAGAAAATTGTCTCTATTTGACTTTAGTATTTAAAATTATTAAATTATATGTTTTCAACCAATTCTGCCCCCAACAAAATCTTATCTAATATTCTCACTTAATAATTTATTGAAGTTTTTCTTTTATTTAACTAAATTTTATTACTTTTACTTAATTAATTTAAATATAATTACATCATAGAAAATTAAAATAAATTATGACATTTGTTTTTATCATCTTCATTCAAATTTGTAATTTTAAATATTAATACTTTTACATAAATCATTATTCCTTTTTTATTCATTATCTTCTCACCTAACTAATTTGTTGAATATTTTTATAATGATCAAATTTTAACTTTTTGGTTAATAACTAAATGTATTTATCGGTATATAAATTATGAAATAAATATGTAACACGGGGATAAAAATTTTATATGAAAGTATGCAAGTGAAATTACACATAAAATTTGCGAATGAATAATTTGCATGAAAACATACTTATATAAGAAATATTGTGAAAATTATGTTTTATAATAATTTGAGTACCTATTAGCAACTTATCGTTTTAAAAAATTTATTATTTCTTAATTAGTTATTATATTCCCAAATAATTAATTTATTAATGATTCTTTGTCTAAATAAATTTAAGTTTGCTTTTACCTAATTAATTTAGATTTTATTACATGAAAAAAATTAAATTAAGTTCATATGTTTGTTTTTATATCTTTTCTTTACAAGTGCAATATTTAAAATCTTAATGATTTTTAGGTAAATTATTCTTCCTTTTTTATTTTTATATTTTCATGTAATTGTTAAATATCCTGTTCAAATATTTTAATATATAATTATTTTCTATTGAGCATGTTGGGAAAACAAGAGATAGACTTAAAAAATTTCTTTTAAAATCGATCTCAAGAGAGAAATATCCTCTTACCAAGATCGCTTAGAACTACGAAAATCACAGGGATGTTGTGTTTACTTCTTGAAACGTGAGCAACGATAACTAGTACCACAACGGAGCAGCACCTCTACTCAATCTACGCGAGCGCGACGTTGGTGCTAGTTGACGGCCGTAGGGAGTGGCTGATGTAACACCCTCGTTTTTCGCTTTCTAGAACTTAGGACGTGTATGATGCTAAGTGTAGATATGTTAAATATATTTTATATGTAATTTTATTAATTATAATAATTAGTTAAGTGTGTGGTTGGATGCATATTATAGTGCTTTAGTACCTATTTACACAAGAACGTGTCTATGTCCAGCTCGGTCATTATGTCTAGTCAATTCAGTCACCGTATTCTTCATTTTCTAACCCTGTAAGGACTGAATGAGAATTATTAGTCTTCATGAAAGTTGTAACTTTTCTAACTCTGTAAGGACTCAATTTCCATACCTACAACTCTAGATATGCTATACGGAGTCAATGCAGCGCATGTGCAGAATTGGGAACGCCTGAGTCAACTTTAGATAGATTTTACACCATGTTAGAGTTCGTTTTAGTCAAGGAACCTGAAATATGATTTTGTGAAAAATTCTCTTATTTTTCCAACGCCAGCATGAACTCCTCAATTGGACACTCGTAACTCGAGTTATGGCCAAAACAGTAGTTCAGGGCATTTGGAACAGGAGCACCTGATGCCTTACTTCGATCTCCAGTGAGCGCAAGGCGCTCGTAGGGCGTCTGGCACCCCGTGTTAGACGACGACATCACGTTTTTAGTTCATTTTTACATTTTGACTTGTTGGGCTTGACCCATATGACTCGTTTCGACCTAAAAATGACTTAGACTCGAGGGGGATGGTTAGTATACCTAAACCTAAGCCTAAATCCTCAGTTATCATGTTCTAAACTCATTCCTAACCTCTTGAGCATGCCCTTGATCTCTAAGCACCACTCTCCGCCATTTTTCATCATTCTTCTTCGTTACTCGCCGGAATTCGATTCCGTTTGAAGGGTTATGATCGCAAATTGATCCTTTATCATCTAATCTATTATATTCTGCCTTTCCATAGAGTAATTCGTGATTTAGAAGCCTCTATCTTTTTTGTTTTCAATCCTCTTTCAATTCTATGTGTTCTAATTCATGTTTTTGGCTTCGCCAGTGTTCTTGACAGAAGGAACCGAAAGCAAGCATTCGTATCATCTCTCTAACCCTTGGAACTCATGTTTGGACCTAGGTAAGAAGTGGGTGGTTGATTCATATAGGAATTGGATAGTTAGGGATTTAATTGATATGATTGGGGTGTCCCTTGACCCCTAAGTCTCACGTGACATTGATTCTTGCTTTTTCTCACCATTGTAGGAGCAAATGGTGTCTGCTTATGCTACTGTTTTATGTGTTAGAACCCTTGTAGGAGCAAGGGGTTAAATTACTAAATTGTTGATCAAGTAGTTGGAATAATATGAACATGTCTAGTGATGTTAAATTGCTTGAATTGGGGACTGTTTTGCTTGCTACATGATTATAGGTTAATTTATTGGTTAAAAGGTATTACATATGTGTGAGCACATGCTATTAGAATCAAGATTGTAGTAGTATTTGATTACGGTTGTTGTAGCCCATGGTTTGGTTGCATTGCCTTGTGCAAGATTATTGATCTATGTTGTCAATGTTAGTTTATTTACTATTCTAAGGTTAGTTTCTCGTATGCCAATATGTCCCTAAGAGTCTTAGGACATTTGGACTATTGTTTGGAAGTGGGATATGGTACTAAGAGCAACTAAGTGGATTGGGTAGTAAACTGGTTAAAAGAAAATATTAGATTGAGTTAAGGAAATTGGTAAGGTTATTTAATTGTCTAGTTTAAGGTTGGTTACAACTTGAATATAGGTTGATAGGAGTTTTGGTAAGTGTGAAATCACTAGGCTAAGCGCAAATCAACTTAGACTTCAAGAAAAGAATTAAATAATTCATGGAAGTTAGATTTTGATGAAAAGACTTTAGAACCTTGCTATATTATGAATTAGAGATGTCTTGACGCTTGCACTAAGACTAGGGACCCACCGGGCCACAAAATCACGATTTGCGGATAGAGTCGAGGCGCAGGGCAATGAGCCTTACTGACACAAGGGCACAGGGCGCCTACTTGCGCCTGTTGGCAGTGTTTTATGCCTTGTTTTTTCGCCATTACGACCTGCTAGGTTTTCGACTTGAAAGGTACTCGATAGAAACCAATAATTATAGATTCTAACGTTGATTAAGAGTATGGATTATTGGTTGGTCTTAGGGATAATTAATTTAATTAGATTCCTAAGTGGCCTAAGTTAAAGAATAGAAGTTAGCTTGCTAATGAATAACTAGGGAATTTCTAGTTGGATTAAAGGTATATAGTTATGACATAGTAAGGGATAAGTCACTGTAATTAAGGATGCTAGTTATTAGCAATTAGTGTTGATGCTAGTTACAAATCGTTAAGCAGA
This sequence comes from Calophaca sinica, assembly GCA_037113605.1. Classification (NCBI taxonomy): domain Eukaryota; kingdom Viridiplantae; phylum Streptophyta; class Magnoliopsida; order Fabales; family Fabaceae; genus Calophaca; species Calophaca sinica. The sequence continues at coordinate 94,085,143 of CM073736.1, forward strand.
CTTGTCTACATTTGGGAAAACCTTGTTGCAATATGGAAAAGAACTCATCGCAATATGGGTGAGAAGTACCTTGTTGTCATTAATGGTCGTGTATTACAATTGTTAGAGAGGCCCAGCTCTAAGGAGCCTTTTTATGGGTACTCTTTGATGAATGTTTGTGTGAGAATCGGCTCTGCAAGGCCAGCTTATGGGACTCATATAACATCATCAATTTCTAAACCTTGCCTAGTATGCGATTATGTGAGATTGAGTGTATTCGTGTGTGCCTAGGTGTGTTCTATGGGGTTTGACAGTGTACTTCGGTGTTTAGTGGTGTATTCGCTTTATGTGCCCTTATATAAGAGTAAGTGTGAGACTAGAGAGGTTTTGAAGGTGGAAGAGGGGTGGAGAAATGCTTGATAGGGTTTTATTATTAGTCTTAGAAGCCGCATAGAATTTGAGAGCAATCAGAGTTAGAGTTGGGGTTTTGGTGTACTTGTGACCTAGAGCGAGTACGAGTGTTTGCTCGAGTAATTGGGATTCTAAATCCTTGATTCATAGATCAGTTAGGTGCCCTATGAGTTTAGAATGATGTTTAAAGTATTTAGAATGATGTTTAAAGTGTTAGGGTGTCGAGTTCTGGATTGTACGGACGTAGAAATCAAAGAAATCGCGTATAATCGGACAAAACAACACAGAAGCGCGTGGGAAGCGCTTATGGCGCGCTTAAGCACGCTGGTCCATGCAGGAATAGCAGTTCCAGATCCTTCTGCGCCACGTGGCGGGTTGTGATTGGACCGTTTGATTATCCGGTGAGAAAGCGACACGTGGCAGGCATGCATTGGAAGTCTTCAGTGCGAAGAAATGTAAGGCAGCGCGCGTGGAGCGCATAGAGCATCAGGGGTGCGCGTGGGTCACAGTGGAGCGCTTGAAGACCATTTCACTCAATTCTAATCCTTTTGACCTCTTCTTCTTCTTGTTCCACGACCATAACACTCCCTCCAGACCAAAGGACACTTATTCTTGAGTTTCTAAGGTTTGGTGATCCATTCCCAAGCCATTCCTTGTGCCAGTTCATCAATCTGATGGTACCGATTCGTCTGTTTCCATTCGTGCTTTCTAAGGCTCATCTCCGAGCACCGTTTAGTAGAGGTAAAACTCTGTTCTTAGGTATTCTTGTACTACTTTCTAATCTGATTTCATGATGCCTTGTATGGTTCTCAATCCTAACCTTAATCCGATGTTGTTTTAGGCCCCTGTTTGACCGAACGGTTACCAAACGAGCTAGGATTCTGTCGAAACTTTCGGAGTAAGTTCCAAGCACCACGAAATAGAGGAGGATGCCTCTGACTTCTGGTTTGCTTGTGGTAAACTTGTGATCTTTGGTTGGTGCTTTTAGTCCCTGATTAACTGTTCTTCGTGTTTTAAGGTTTTGGTGCAATTATGGCTACCAAATGAGTTAGGAGTTGATCCTGAGCTTTAAATCTTTCTATTGGTGAGTATATGACCATGTGGTATGGCTCTATTCCAGAGTCTATACTTTTTATTTCAATTCACCGTTCATTTTGGTTTTGGTCCTTAACAGTATATTCTTCGCAGTTTGGAGTCTGGTGCAAAATTTCAGCTGTTGTAAGTGCTAGAAACCACTTCAAGGCTTGTAGTTTCGTGGCTGTCATCATTGGTGGGGTAAGACCAGAACCATGTTCATTTTTTCCACAAACTATTCGTCGCTCGTTCGTTGTCCATATTCTAATCTAGTAGTGTTTTTGTGTTTTCGGTGAATTATGGATCCCATGGGCATGCTTGGTGGAGTTTGTGGACAAATTTAGGTGATTATCCCATTGAGGGGTAGAACCATATATGTGTGATGTGGAAGTGTGTTCGTGACTTTCGTTTCCATAGTTCGTGCATTTGTGAGTTCGTGAGTAAGGTTGATCCTTAGTTGGCGCGAAACAGGAGTTTTACCAGGTGAGGAGGATGAAACCTTAATCACTAGGATTTCAAGTGTATTATATGATCTTTAACATGTGTAGGGTACCTCAAACCCTATTAGGGGTTGATGTCAGTAACACCTAAAGATAGGGGTTACGGTCTATGGTGTCTAAGGATAGGCGTCGTATACCCATCGACCAACATTGAATTGATTCATGGTGCTTATGGATGATTGATAACATGTGATATTAGGATAGATGACTTGATGGTATGAACAATGGATTTGTATATGCATGGTGAATTGATTATGTGTGACAGCCTGTGTACTTAATTGATAACATGATAATTGGTCGCCTTCGCGACACTAGTGCAGACTTGTATATTGATCAAGAGAATGTGACAACATGTGATGCCTGATAACATGCTTGGGGTGTATTATGATGCTATAACATGTTGTTCATGTGCTATTGTGTGATAATATGATGTGTTTGGTGATGTGCTCTGGTGTGTTGTAGCATTTGTTAATGTATGATGACTTGTTGTGTGTTGTATCATGTTGTTAGTTGTGTAGGCCTTCTTAGTTGGAGGGAAACCTTTCTATTGTTGGGATTGGTATTCTATTGTTTAAGTTGCATACGTTGTAGTTGTGTTGTTTAGTTGTTTAAAGGAGAATAGCTCATAGTCCGGAGAGCACTGATTCCATAGTTGGGGATCAGTGTTGAGTGTTGTTTCCACAGTTGGGGAACAATACTCCTTGATTATGATCTATTAGCCTATATGTTGTGTTGTTCAGTTGAAGTTGTGTTGTTTCGTTGTTTAAAGGAGAAAAGCTCTTGGTCAGGTGAGTGTTGTTCTTAAGTTGGGGAACAATACTTCTCGATTATGATCTATTAGCCTATATGTTATGTTGTTCATTTGCATATGTTGTAGTTGTGTTGTTTAGTTGTTTAAAGGATAATAACTCATGGTCAGGTGAGTGTTGTTCTTAAGTTGGGGAACAGTGTCGGAAATTGTTAAGTACGACGTGCTAAGTGTCGGAAGTAGTTGAGTACGATTGCTGGGTATACTGACTCGATTATGATCTATTGGCCTATATGTTGTTAGATTTCGTTGCATGTGTTGTAGTTGTGATGGACCATGTGAGGTTATGCACAAGTCTTCACAGTTGAAAGGGTGTTGATCTTAAGTTAGGGGTCAGTGTCGGAAATAGTTGAGTACGACGTGCTAGGTACGGAAATTATTGAGTACGTTAGCCTAGCATACTCTCTAGTTGTGAATTCTTGTGGATCTGCCGACATGTGTACAGATCGTGCGAACATGTTATTGTGTTGTGTATTACCTTGTTTCCCATTGTATGGTGTTTTATGAGTTTCTTACCTCCTCTCTATATTCCTGCGTATCCTTGTATTTTTGTTTTGAGATTAGAAGACGGTGAGTTCGTAGCTGTTGGCGAGAGCATTGAGGAGATTGATATTGATCGAGGCGGAAGATACTCTTAGCGAGGTTACTGATATCTAGGAGAGACTGTTGAGTTTCTTGTAGTTTTGTACCACGGCCAGTGGAGAGTCTGTTGCTTCTATTATTGTACGCACTCTGATGTGAATACTTCAGTATTAAAATCCTGTATGTTTTCACGTGTTTGTTTAAAGTTTTAAATTTTTCTGAGTTTTGGCTATGGATTTAGGTGTCACAACTCATCTCTGAAAGGCCCTTTTATGGACCCAGTCGATGAATGGCTCGTTTAAGGGACCCACCTTTGAAGATTTCATTGATGAGACCCTTCCCCTACGGAGCCCGTTCATGAGTGTTTATAACGAGAAATCCATATGGATCTTGTTTGTTGGTGTTGTATGAGGTATGTGTGATCGAGTAGTTGATAGACAAGTCTTGCATCATGCTATTGTTGACGTAGTTGGATGTTGTTACATGGTTGTGGTTACGATGTTAAATGATTGATATGATCACGTGTTGGTTGTATGGGCATCATGTTTGTTATTTCCCTTACCATGTGATTTGTATATGGATTTGATTCCTCACCTCTTCTTCCTTTGTGACTATTCGTGCACCTTTGTGTACAAGTACATGGTGAGCATGCAGGTGATGATGATCTTGTGGTCATGGACGCTGAGGAAGAGTCTTCAAGATGCTGCTTAGCTTAGGACGTTATAGTTATGATTGACTGATCGTTTGTGTCTTTTCATTTTCGAAGTATTTATAAAAAGGGAATAATATTCTGACCACGTGATATTGGGTAGAGATGTTTTTACTCGTATTTTCTTAATTAAAACTCATTGAATTGTAAATCGTTTGAGATCTATTTTATGTAGAAAATCGTACAAGGTCATTGTATGCCTAAGTCTTTCCTTATGTAGTATTTATATTATTTAAAATGTTTAATTTAACAACTTTTGATGTGATGTTCTTTACTTGCAAAATGATTTTTGTAACTCATATTTTCCGCAATGAACTACGTTTTTTCGCATTTGCTCTTTATCAACACTTTCAGGGTAAAGAGTGTCACAACTGACCTCACAAGTGTGCCAAGAAATGAGGCAATCATGTCTATTTATAGGCGTCATAACCTCACCCTAATTTTTGACATACTTCCTTATTGGGCTTATACGCTACGAGCTCAATCCCCATTAATTTAGTTAAATCATATTTAACTAAAGAAACTATTAATCAATTAAATCATATTTAATAAATTAATTCCAAGATTAAATTAAATTAAATCAATTTAATTTAATCTAATGCTTTGTAATTTTCTCTATTCGTGTGACCCCATAGGTTTCCACTGGACTGATAATTATATTAAATATATATTAATATCAAATATTCAATATAATATCAAATATTATAAACAATTATTGGCATCTAGCAATATATCATTGCTACCTAGTTCATGAGAATATTGGTGATCAGATTTTACCTTACCGCGACTAAAATTACCATAAAGTCTTTGTCAATTGAACACGAGGCATAAATGTGTTATCCTCAGGTCCAAGTGGACGTGTAATTTTCACATCCATCTAGGCGTTGCCACGCATATTTTCACGTCCTACTCTATCAAACCCTGAGACACTTCTTCTGTATGTAGGAGGGAAGAATCCTTTGTCCATCACTCACGCCCCTCAACATGATTCATTGCAGGCCCAATTACCACCTTTATAATCATCCTGGTTGATAGAATCAAAGCCTACAACTCTACATGTAGGAATCTTAGTGACATCAATTCGAAGTACAACTTTACTATGGTCGCCATGAGAGGCGCTAATGACACTTACATAACTATTATGTAGCATTCTCATAGTGGGTCAATCCAGTATAAATATTACTCTTAATATTTATACATGTGTGCTGATTTGATATCGCATATTCATTACCTGTGAGATGTGGGCATTAGTCTACTCACACAAAAGTCTCCATGTATTATTGTTGTCCCAGTTGACAATAATACTTCAAACTACGAATACTTTAAGAATAGTATTCTATAGTTCAATGAGGTCTTATGATCAAATCATATTTGATATTCCATTGAATGAACTATCTATTCTAAGGAATTTATGATGATATACACTAGTAACATAATAAAAGATGTCTTTGCATATAATAATGTTGGAATCAAGTGGATTCAGAAACAATGACCTTTAATTGTTTTGGTGATAAAAAGCAATGAAAAGAACAATTTATCCTCTGATGTGTTTGTTTGTGTGCAGAACTTAGTGAGTAAGTCACTATTCATCAGATGGAACTGTCTCAGAAAGCAGTGCCTCTGTGTGCATTTCACCTCTGGTCCATTCTTCTGAGTCTGGCATTGATCATCTAGTAAGTACTGATGACATCAGCGTCTTATAGCCTCGCTCTGGTGACCATGCTCTGGTAGTCAACGCTCTGGTAAGAAGCTTTGGTAGTCAACCCTCTGGTAGGCCATGCTTTGGTAAGATTACACTGTTGAAATCCTGTGTCTAATACTACAAGACACTAATATATGAAAGGCCAAGAAAAACTACGTTGAAGAACTTGCCTCTGGTCCAAGCTTACTTTGGTAAGCAAAGTGTCTCAGTAACAAGCATCATCTGGTAGAAGATGCCTCTGGTTGGAAACCAGACTGAGTGAAGCATTAAAGGCTACTTCAAGTATTAAAGGATCTTCATTGATGATCTTCTAGTGTACGAGGAATCAAAGGCCAAAGAGAATGTCGACGGATATAATCATCATATATCTTGCTCTAAAAGTGTCTTAAATTCAAAAATGATCACAAAAGGACAGAAACTTCTTTTGACAACTGTGTAGTGTATGGACTATAAAATGAAAGTGACATGACTGACTAAAAGCCACAAAAAGCGGATCTCAACTTTGCCCACTTGTGAAAGACCTGTTAGGTCACAACGACACTATTTGGAACCCTAGCTATATATACCTTACTCAATTCACTGAAGAAGGTTAACGCTTGCAAACGAATTAATTTATTCTTGCTAGACAGTGAGCAACCAAGAAATCATTCCAAGTCTCTGAGACCAAGTGAACAGCACTTAATCGTTTTATTCTTTCTTCAAGAAAGTTATTTTTCTTTGCTTAAAGCTTTCATTATAAATTCTCTCTGCTGAGAGTTATTGTTATTGTTTCAAAGCATTTTGAACTCTTGTTTTTAGCCCAGTAGTGGCTGTATTTCCTTAGAGGCTTGACTGTACTAAGTCGTTCTAAGAAGTTGAGAGTATAGTCAAGTTGGTAGTAGTATACTCTTGAGTGTAATCAGTTGATTATAGTGGAGAAATCCTTCAGTTTGTGAAGAGACTAGATGTAGCTATCAGGTGATAGTGAACTAGTATAAATCACTATGTCCTACTTTTTCTCTTCTCTTTACTTATTCGCTTTGTTATTTATATTAAAGGGTTGTTTTGAAAAGGTTTTCAAAAACATATAAGTATTTCAAAAAGATTTCTAAAACCCAATTCAAACCCCCCTTTCTTGTGTTTTTCTCATGTTCAATTGGTACCAGAGCTCGACCTCTTGGTTTAGCAGTTAACCGTGTGAGAGGAAAAGATCTTATACTTTATCTAAGGCAAACAATGAAGCTGGTGGTCACGTTAACCATCCTCCTTTGTTCACTGGAATAAACTATGACTACTGGAAAGATAAAGTTAAAACATTCTTTGAGTCACAACAACTCAAACTTTGAGATATGGTTGAAAAATCATATACTGAGCCCGTTGATTCCAAGAAAAACCTCATTCCTAGGGATAAGTGGGAACCTGAGCAAAAGAAAGCTTATCAACTGAATCAGAAAAAAAGATATTTCCTTATCTGTGCTATTTCTGAAAAATAGTATAAGAAGTGTGGCAAGAACGGCACTGCTAAAGATATTTGGGACTCATTGGCTTTGTCCTGTGAGGGTACCACCCAAGTAATAGAAACAAAGGCTAACATTCTTGTTAGACAGTATGAACTCTTCAAGGTGGAAGAGTGCGAAGATATTGAAACAATGTTTGGGAGATTTCAAACATTGGTTTCACGGTCTAAAAGTTCTCAATAAAAGCTACACTACTGTTGATCACATGAAGAAGATATTAAGAAGCCTGCCCAGACAATAGAGACCTAAGGTCATGGCTATTCAAGAAGCCAAGACCTAAATAGACTGCATCTATAAGATCTTTTTAGTTCATTGAGAGCTCATGAGCTTGAGCTAAATGAAGAAGAACCTCCAAAGAAATCAAAGTCTATAGCTTTGAAAGCAAGAAAGAAAGCTTCCACTTCCAAGGCTTTGCAAGCTAAACAAGAAACAGACGAAGGATCTTCTGGTGAGAGTAGTGATGGAACAGACGATGAACTTTCCTTTATTTCAAGGAAGATTCAACGTATGTGGAAGAAAAAGGGAAGGTTCAGGAAGCAATTCCAGAAGAAGGATACAAGGGAAAAGAAGGATTATAAAGATAAGAGCCAAGTGGTGTGCTACGAGTGCAAGAAACCAGGACATTTCAAGTTTGAATGTTCACAACTCGAAAAACAGAAACCAAAGAGAAGTGGTTTCAAAGGCAAGAAGAAGTGTCTCATGGCAACATGGGATGACTCTGATTCATCATCGTTTGATGATGATGAGGGACACGCAAACATTGCTCTGATGGCTACCATAGGATCAGACAGTGAAGAAGAGGAAGAAGAGGTAAATTCTAACTCATCCTCCGATGTTTAAAAAGCTTTTGATGAACTCTTAGATGAGTCTTTTAAGCTCTCTATTGAGTATAAAGCATTGAAAAGAAAATTTTCAAAACTTTCAAAAGAATTTTTAACACTCAATGAAGAGAATGCAAAACTCAAAGCTGAAAATCACCGTTTGGTGAATAACAATGCCAGCTCTAAGAATGAAGAAAAACCTGAATGCAACTCTTCAAAATATGAAAAGGGATTTTAAAGGTTTCTTGCTGAGTGTGTGACACACAGGAAACAGGCATCTATGATCTGGGGTGTCAGCTAAAATGGCAAAAAGGGGTCTTGGTTATAAACTAGAGGAACCCACTTTTCAAAACACCAATCTAAAGTCTAATGAGACCAACGATCATAGTGACTGTCTACTATGTACCTACTGTAATAGGAAAGTCACATAAGAAGTACTTGCTATGCTTTGAAAAATAAGAAGGACAAGTTTCCTTCTAGACTAACAAGAAAGGACCCAAAAAGATTTGGGTACCTAAGGATAAGATTATCTATGTTATAGATTTGCTTAGCAACAGAATTGAAACATCAGTCCTAGTACTTGGACAGTGGGTGCTCACGTCACATGATGGGAGAAAGACGTATGTTCTAAGAGCTTCAATATAGAGAGAGGGTGGAACAATTGGTTTCGGTGGAAACCAGAAAGGTAAAATCATTGGCATTGGAAAGGTTGGTGAGAAATTTCTACCTTCTATTGATAATGTTGGACTTGTTGATGGATTTCAGCATAATCTATTTAGCATAAGTCAATTATGTGATAGTGGTTATGATGTTGGCTTTAGTGATAATGCCTGTGTAGTAAAAAAATAAGAAAAATGGCTTTATTTTCTTTACAGCAAAGAGGAAAAATAATATTTATAAAATCAAGCTCTCTGAGTTGGCCAATCAAAATGTCAAGTGCTTTTTGTCATTTGATGAAGAACAATGGACTTGGCACAAGAGATTAGGTCATGCCAGCTTGAGGTTAATCTTAAAGCTTAACAAGAAGGAACTTGTTAAAGGCTTACCAAATCTTAAGTTTCAGTCTGATGCTCTTTGTGAAGCATGTCAAAAAGGGAAACAAACAAAATCTTCATTTCAATCTAAAAATGTTGTTTCCACTTCAAGGCCTCTTGAACTTTTACATTTAGATTTATTTGGCCCAACTAGAACTGTCTATTTGTCTGGTAAGAAATATGATCTTGTTATTGTTGATGACTATATCAGATAGACATGGGTAAAATTTCTTGCACACAAGGATAAGTCCTTTAAGATGTTTTCTATCTTCTACAAATAAGTGCAAAATGAAAAAGGTTTTTGTATTATAACCATTAGAACACCACAAAAATTTTGTGAAGAACATGGCATTTCTCATCATTTTTCTTCCCCTAGAACACCACAACAAAATGGTGTTGTAGAAAGAAAAAATAGATCTATTTAAGAGATGGCCAGAACCATGATTCATGAAACTAATATTGCAAAGCACTTCTGGGAAGAAGTAATAAACACTGCATGCTATATTCAAAATAGAATCTATATTAGACCAGTCTTGAATAAGACTCCATATGAATTGTGGAAAGGAAGAAAACCCAAATTTTCTTATTTTCATCAATTTGGATGTGGCTGCTTTGTTCTCAATGCAAAGGACGGTCTTAGTAAATTTGATTCTAAAGCACAAAAAGGTATCTTTTTAGGATATTCTGAACGCTCTAAAGCTTACAGAGTATACAACAAAAAATCTTTTATCGTTGATGAATCAATGCATGTAAGGTCTGATGACAAGAAGCCTGACACTGAAATGTCAGAGATAGATCAGAGTTTTACAGATACGCAGATAAATAATGGAACAGATGCTGATGCGTTTGGTGGTGACTCTGATGTTGCTCTAGTCCTGCTTCTGGTGACCAAGTGACAGAGTCAGAACCAGATCATTTCTCAAAGAACACTCAGATCTTGCACTATTGCCAGAGATTGAACCAAAGACAATTGATGAAGCACTGACAGACGATGAATGGATACTTGCTGTGTAAGAGGAACTAAATCATTTCCAAAGGAATGATGCGTGGAAGCTAGTGCCTCCACTAGAGGATAAGCAAGCCATTGGAACCAAGTGGGTTTTCATAAACAAACTTGATGAAGATGGTAAAGTGGTAAGAAACAAAGCAAAGTTAATTGCTCAAGGGTATTCGCAAGAGGAAGGTATTGACTATACTGAGACCTTTGCACCTGTAGCTAGACTAGAAGCAATTAGAATTTTATTATCATTTGCTGCACATCATGACATTACTTTATATCAGATGGATGTAAAGAGTGCATTTTTAAATGGTTTCATATGTGAGGAAGTATTTGTAAAACAACCACCTGGTTTTGAAGATGTTGCTTTTCCAGAGCATGTCTTCAAACTTAAAAAGGCTCTATACGGTCTTAAATAAGCTCCAAGAGTATGATAGACTTAGCTCCTTTTTAATGTCAAATGGCTCTATACGGTCTTAAAGGAAGGTATTTGTCCTAGAAAAAAGGAGAAAAATCACTTCGAATAAGTTGGGGTAATTTGTGCTACAAGTTGATAATGTAATGATGTCTCAGCCTGACACCTGTTCAATATTTTAATCATATCTGGAGTTTTAGGTGTCCAAATGAGATGAAATCGGTGCCATTGGAAAGCTAAGATCCATAGCTTCAACTTTCATGAAACCTTGAGCTAATTCGAATGTTAAAGTGGTGAAAAATACAAAACAACATGAAGCACGACCTAGCCGTATCAGGAAGCAAGGTCGTGTTGCGACAGCACCTGAACAGCGCGAGAAACAGAATGAAGCACGGCCTAGCCATGCCTCACACCACCGCCGTGCTACGACAGCACCCTGGTCGCAGAATTTTACGTTTTTACATGTTTTGGACTTGTTTTTCACTCTTTTTCATCCTAGACTATAAATAGACACTTTAGAGACTCATCTAGGGTTCGAACTTTGATTCTTGGAGGCACGGTGGAGGATTGGGATCAATCTCTTCGTCTCTCCTCTCTCGATTTCCTATTTTGAATGTTTATTTATATGGATTCTATTTTATCCATCATGTTAGAGTAGTTTCCCTTGTTCTAGGATTTGGGGCTATGCCTTTTGATGTCTTTTGGATGATTATTTGATACTCTCTCTATTACTTTGAATGCAATTCGATTTCGTTCTTATTGTTATTATTATTTCTTATGAATTTGGTGGCCACTTATTCATATGTGTTAGATTTCTAGGGATGAACCGAGAGGTGAACCTTTGTTATCGGAACCATAAGAACGGAACTTAGGATTAAAATCACGAGAGTAATTTTTAGTCCTTCGAGGATAAAACAAGCTATCATATTTCTTAATGGGTTTAATTCGATTTCAATTACCACGAGAGTAGGAATTATATCGCTTAAGCATGGTTTCTGTATCCTGGGATGGAACTTTTACTAAATTAGGATAGCTTGCCTTCAATTGAATTCATTTGTTAATAAGAGAATAGTCAATTAGGATTTCAGAGCATCATTGTGGTACCCCCAGTCCTAGAAGCTTTTCCTTATTATTAAAATCATCCATTACATTGTTCTTAATTTATTTTATTTCTATTACAATAACAAATTCTATTTCCCGAATTAGTTTAATTAGCGTAAAAGTAGTCTCTGTGGGATCGATATTTTATTACTTGACGACAACTCTGTGCACTTGCGGATTTGAGCCATCAAGTTTTTGCCGCCGCTGCCGGGGACTGCGTCTTATTGCTTTTTAAATTAATTCATGTTAATATAAAAAAAATATTCTATAATTGTTGTTGTGCTACTTACCTTTTCCTTTAGTGTTGTGCATGCGAGGTAAACAAACAAGTGAGCTGTTGTTTGATCCTGAAATAGAAAAGACCGCAAAGGCTAATAGGAAAAAGGCAAAGGAAGTAAAACAACAACAAAATCAAACCTCTGCTTCTACCTCTCTCGTTACAACTCAAGTAGTAATGGGGGACGCACCACCACCACCACGCACCTTGGGTGATTTTGGGAGAAGGAACAACCATCAGATGACAGTCATTGCCTACCAACAGGTGGAGGCAAATGCTTTTGAGATCAGAACATCTCTGTTGAACACTCTCAAGCAAAACCAATTCGCTGGGGATGAAGTTGAAGACCCAAATCAGCACTTGGTAAATTTCTATGAAATCTGTGGCACCTTGAAGCTGGATGGAGTGACAGAGGGGGCCAAGAAACTAAGGTTTTTTCCTTTCACCCTGCGAGATAGAGCAAGAGATTGGTTGCACACTTTGCCTCAAGGAAGCATCGCTACTTGGGATGATTTGGAGGATAAATTTATGAAATTTTTTTTCCACCCTGCAAGTTCATCAAAAGAAGAGGTGAAATTCATGGGTTCCAACAGAACCAGAGCAAAAATCTGTATGAAGCATGGGAGAGATTCAAGCTTCTTATGAAAAGATGTCCTGGCTGTGGGTATGATGAGTTTAATCAGATGCAGATGTTTTGCAATGGGTTGAGGCCAAATACAAGAATGATGTTGGATGCCTCAGCTGGAGGTACAATTAACAGCAAAACAGCTGAAGAAGCAAGAACTTTAGTGGAGCAAATGGCTTCAAATGAGCAGTTGTGTCAGAATGATAGAGGCACACAGGGTAGAAGAGGAGTCCTTGAACTAGAAACACAAGATGCACTCTTGGCTCAAAATAAATTGGTCTCTCAACAATTGGAAGCTATCACAAAGGAGCTTAAAGCGCTGAAAATGGGAGCCTCTATTCCCGCTCAGGTGAATCAGTTGAACAGGAACTTGAGATGTGATTTTTGTCAAGGGCCTCATGAAAATGGAGGTTGTGATGCTAAGGGAATTTTGAATGAGCAAGCCAACTAGAGGGAATCCTTATTCTAACACCTATAATCCTGGGTGGAAGAATCATCGCAACTTCTCTTAGAAACAGCAAGATAACCCATCATCAAGCAACCCTCCACAACCTCAAAAGCAAAAGAAGCCAAATGCATTAGAGGAAGCTCTCACTCAATTCATGAAGATGACTCAATCCAATTTTCAGAACATCTACTCTAACTTTCAGACTCACAGTCTCATTTCAAGAACCAAGAAGCTTCTATCAAAAATCTGGAGAATCAAATTGGGCAACTCTCAAAGCAACTCGCAGAGCAATCCAAAGGTAAGTTTTCTGCTAGCACAGTAGATAATCCTAAGAGTGAAAATTGTAGTGCTATTACTTTGAGAAGTGGGAAGATGATGTCTAAAGTTGAGGGGAAGAAAAAGAGTGAAAAAAGTGAGGTGGATGGAGTTGAAAATGAGAGAAGTGAAAATAAAGAAAAAGAAGAGAAAAAAGAGGTTAAGAAGAAATCCAACTCAGGAAAGGAAGGCATAGTTATAACTGAACAGCTGCGGGTGAGAAATAAGCCCAAAGTGGTTCCTCTATATATGAAGCTGCCATATCCTCCTGTGAGCAAGAAAAAGGAGAAGGATGAACAGTTCTCTAAGTTCATGGATATCTTCAAGCGCCTCCAGATCAACATTCCTTTCGCAAAAGCTCTTGAGCAAATGCCCTCATAAGCCAAATTCATGAAGGAATTGTTGACCAAGAAAAGGAAATTCAAAGAAGATGAAACTGTAGCTTTGATAGAAGAGTGCAGTGCCATCATTCAAAGAAAGCTCCCTCCAAAGATGAAGGATCCTGGAAGCTTCACAATTCCCTGCACTATTGAGAATTTAAATATTAACAAAACCCTTTGTGATTTGGGAGCTAGCATCAATTTGATGCCGTTATCTATGTTGAAGAGGTTGGGAGGAGGTGAAGTCAAGCCTACAAGAATGACATTGCAACTGGGGGATGGGTCAATCAAATACCCTTATGGAATTATGGAAGATGTGTTAGTAAGGGTTGGCAAATTCTTTTTTCCAGCAGATTTTGTAATCCTTGACATGGAGGAAGACAAAGAGGTCTCTCTTCTTCTTGGAGGACCTTTCCTAGCTACAGGAAGAGCCTTGATTGATGTCCAACAAGGTAAATTAATTTTGAGGTTCCAAGATGAGAAGGTGACTTTCAATGTGTTTGAGGCTATGAGGCACCCCGATGACACTGAAAAGTGCTCTAGAATTGATATGATTGGGGAGTCGGTTGGAGAATTGCTTAATCAAGACCGACCTTCCGAGCCCTTAGAGAAGGTAATCGGGAATTCCATGAAGGAGATGGATAAAGAGCAAAAAAAAGCCAAGTGCAAAGCTGAGAAGCGTGCTCGTAGGAAGCTATTTCCATCGAGACTCCCTTGGCCTCCTTATGCTAAAGGAAACATTTCTGATACAAAAGGGAAGGTGAAGGGGCCAAGAATCCTTAAGATCTGGAAGGTGAAGGGGAGTGCCACTCCCAAATTGGAACCGAGCTGAGCACTTACAAGGGTCAAACTAGTGACTTTAAACAAGCGCTTCTTGGGAGGCAACCGAAGTTTTTAGTGAGTTCTTTTCTTCTCATCCTTGCTTCAACTTAATTCCTTACATTGGGGACAATGTAAGCATTTAAGCTTGGGGTAAAGGGTTTCACTTTCATTCTTGCATTTAGTCTTACACCTCATGTTAATTTTTGCATTTTGTGTTAGTTTTAATTTTTGCATGCATCATTTTATCCCCCAATTTATGTTAATGTGTGCCATATAATCATTGTGGAATGTAGAGATTGCTATGATTTGGAACCCAATTATTTTTTCTTGTCATAAGCTTAAAGGCAGTGTTCTTAATATACATAGAGATGATCTTTTGAAAAGTTGAGAATTAGCATGTGGCACTCTGATTTGATGTTTTTCACTGATTTTAACTTCTAAATGTGAGACTTGAGCTTATATTGGGGCTTGTTCTTCATCATGTTTTTATGCCCCTTCTCCTTGTTATGAGTGTGTTCATCTTGATTGTGCTCTCTAGAACTTGACTTGAAACCTTTTCAAAACTTGAAAATTTTTGTCTACACACTTGAAAATGATTAAGGCATTTTAGGCAATTTGTTTCAAGCCTCTGATTTTTGAATGAAAGCTTTCTCTAGTTGCCCCTTTTGAGCCTTTATTGAAATAAATTTTCTTGGTACCCATGCTTTTGTCAAATGTCTATGATACCCTTTAGAGTATGTTTAAGGAAGCAATTGGATGCTTGATCTTGTTTGAATATTGATGCTTGATCTTAGGATCTCTTCTGTTGTTTAGTTCCTCCCCAATAATTATTGCAAAATTTCAAATGGGGGAGATTAAAAAAAAAATAGAACAGAAAAAAAGACAGAAGATGAGCAAAATAAAAAGGTTTTGAAAGCAAAAAGGGAAAAATGGATTGCTCCACTTATTCTGCTTTAAAAGGGTTGCTTTAATTGATCATTTTGAAAGCCCTTGAATTTCCCTTCCTTGTTTTTATCCCACCTTACAAGTAAAATCCCATGGCCACGTTACAACCTTTTGAAAGGTCTTTTGATTCTTGTGTGTTTTCATTAATTATTTGCTGAGATTTGGTTAATAGTCAAGCCTATGGTAGAGCACTTTCATTGATGGATATGAGCGAATTGTCTTAACCTTTAAAACATTTGGAGAGTGATAAGGAGAGTGCCCTTATCAGTGACAAACAGGATTTCAGAGAGCTTAAACTTCTAATTGGGCTTGATTTTGATTGTCTCCATTGTGTTTGATAGTCCTTTAGCCTATTATTTGATCTTGCTTCTATCTCTGGTTCCTTATCGGTTGCATCTCGTATTTTCTATTTCATCTTTGGCCACAGCAATTGCTTGAGGACAAGCAAAATTCTAAGCTTGGGGTAATTAGATGCGTTCGAAATAGCATATAGCTTAGTGTTAGTTTTACATTGCATCTTAGTCATTTTAGTCATTTTAATCCATATTATTTATGCATTTGGCTTGATTTGAATAATGCACTTGGTTTTTGTTCAATTGTGCTTAAAGGAAGGTATTTGTCCTAGGAAAAAGGAGAAAAATCACTTGGAATAAGTTAGAGTAATTTGTGCTACAAGTTGATAATGTGATGTTGTCTCAGCCTGACACCTGTTCAATATTTTAATCATATCTAGAGTTTTAGGTGTCCAAATGAGATGAAACCGGTGCCATTGGAAAGCTAAGATCCATAGCTTCAACTTTCATGAAGACACCTTGAGCTAATTCAGAGTTTAAAGAGGTGAAAAATACAAAACAACATGAAGCACGGCCTAGCCGTATCAGGAAGCAAGGCCGTGTTGCGACAACACCTGAACAGCGTGAGAAACAGAATGAAGCACGGCCTAGCCGTGCCTCACGCCATGGCCATGCTACGACAGCACCCTGGTCGCAGAATTTTACGTTTTTACATGTTTTGGACTTGTTTTTCACTCCTTTTCATCCTAGACTATAAATAGACACTTTAGAGACTTGTCTAGGGTTCGAACTTTGATTCTTTGAGGCACGGTGGAGGATTGTGATCAATCTCTTCGTCTCTCCTCTCTCGATTTCCTGTTTTGAATGTTTATTTATACGGATTCTATTCTATCCATCATGTTAGAGTAGCTTCCATTGTTCTAGGATTTGGGGCTATGCCTTTTGATGTCTTTTGGATGATTATTTGATACTCTCTCTATTACTTTGAATGCAATTTGATTTCGTTCTTATTGTTATTATTATTTCTTATGAATTCGGTGGCCACTTATTCATATGTGTTAGATTTCTAGGGATGAACCGAGAGGTGAACCTTTGTTATCGGAACCATAAGAACGGAACTTAGGATTAAAATCACGAGAGTAATTTTTAGTCCTTCGAGGATAAAACAAGCTATCATATTTCTTAATGAGTTTAATTCGATTTCAATTACCACGAGAGTAGGAATTGTTTCGCTTAAGCACGGTTTCTGTATCCTGGGAGGGAACTTTTACTAAATTAAGATAGCTTGCCTTCAATTGAATTCATTTGTTAATAAGAGAGTAGTCAATTAGGATTTCAGAGCATCATTGTGGTACCCCCAGTCCTAGAAGCTTTTCCTTATTATTAAAATCATCCATTACATTGTTCTTAATTTATTTTATTTCTATTACAATAACATATTCTATTTCTCGAATTAGTTTAATTAGCGTAAAAGCAGTCTCTATGAGATCGATATTTTATTACTTGACGACAACTCTGTGCACTTACGGATTTGAGCCATCAACTACACTCTTTATGAAATCATCTAAAAAGCATTTCATATTAGTTCAAATTTATGTAGATCATATTATCTTTGGTGCTACTAATGAATCTCTTTGTAAGGAATTCTCTAAGCTTATACAGACTGAGTTTGAGATAAGTATGATGGGAGAATTGAAGTTCTTCCTTTGTATTCAAATCAAACAATGTCAAGATGGAACTTATATTCATCAGACAAAATATGTGAAAGAACTCTTGAAGAAGTTCAAGCTAGAGGAAACCAAACCAATGAGCACACCAATGCATTCTGCATGTGCTTTAAGCAAAGATGAATCAAGTAAAAAGGTAGTCCAAAAGGTATAGAGTTATGATAGGTTCACTCCTTTGTCTCACTGTCTCAAGGCCGGATATAATGTTTAGTGTATGCTTATGTCACTACAACGATTCAGGCAAACTATGGCGGTTCTGAAGGCATTCTGCGGCGGTTCTAACCACCACGAAATACCCCTGTCGGTGGTTTGGAAACCGTTGCAGTTATCAGTGTCGGGACGTCATTTCGCGACGGTTATAACCAACCACTGGTATAACCGTCGCATGTTACCGAGGCTATTAGCGGCAGTTTAGAACCGCCGCAAATGTCCCTAAAAAATAAAAATAAAAATGTAGGGGCGGTTTTGAACCGCCGCAATGTTCCCAAAAAAAATAGGGGCGGTTTTGAACCGTCGTAGTGTTCCCCAAAAAAAAAAAATATAGGGGCTGTTTTGAACCCCCTCCATAAAATGAAAATGAAAAAATTACAAAATGATTCACCATAAACATTATAATTCACATGCAAATCAATATATACTCATTCAAATCGATCTCCAACATCAAACTAAGCAACACAAATCAATTACAGACATATAAAAGAATAAGAGAATATTGGTGTGTAACAATTTTGAAAAGTATATATGCAAATTACTAATACATATATACATATCATGATCGATCCATCCAGCATCACCAATTGTCAAGCCTTTGGTGGTTCTGCTTGTTCCACTGCAGCAGGTTTCTCTTCCTGTTTAGCAGCAGGAGCAGCCTCTGCTGCAACTTGTTCTTCCACCTTAGCTTCAGCAGCTACAGATGCCTCTGATTCAATTTTCTCAGTATGCAATATGCCCCCACATGGCCTTCAGGGACTTGGTGCAGAATTGATAACGAATTTTTGAATGATGGTGATGCTGATGGGACCAAAACCTGTAGATAATATTACATGGTTTAAGCTTTGGATCTTGAATAGAATCAATTTTCAGCACTACAACAAGAAGTCAATAACAACAACAATAAAAAATCAAACCTTATCCCACCAGCTATTTCAAGAAGGGGGGACTACACACACAGATCAAATAAACCATTATGCTTTATAAAAAAGTAAGCAAGCAAAGCAAGAACTAATGCCAAAACATCGATGAATTAAGACAAACATCTTATTGCCTATTCAATAAGACAAGTGAATGTCGATATCCAAGCATTGATCTGATGATGTATGTGCTGCCCTAAGTGTCCTGTGTATATACCATTTCCAGATCATATTTGGTGCAAAAACAAAGGCTATCTCATCCACATTTGGAAGGAAAGCTGTGTTGCAAAGAAAGGACACAAAAGCCAAATATACAAAACAAGGTTAATGAAGGTCAAGCTTGATAAGTTAGAACTATAGAATACTACATCTTCTCTGTACTTTTTCTAAAGAAATGTGATAGTTTGAGGCAATCAAACTCAAGGATAATATGAATTAACATATGTGAGTGCAGAAAGTCAAAGGGTACTAAAACAGTTATACGTAGCAAAGGATTATAACATAATGTCTTCAGTTATTTGTAACTAGCTAGTGTCTTTTAGCAAACAACATGCTTATAATAAATAAATGTAGGCGATGTTGAACAAATTAAAATAATATTTTACTACAAAGAATAAGAATCTAACAGTTCATAAAACCTTGATCCCCAAAGCAATTGACAAAAGGGAAAAATCGTTTTATCAAAAGTTGAAGTTAAAATTTGAAAGACACACAAAAAGTTACATATAGAAATACTCAAAATCAGGGTAATAATGTTATAGCACTGCACACCATGTATTATGAATTCAAGGAAAGAAACCGAGGTTTACCAATTAGTACATTTGCCATCAAGAAGTTTTTGAAAAATTTGTACAGACAGAAATAAAGATAAGTAAGGCCTATCCTATCATAGCATTCTTCTCTTAACAAAATCAGCACATGAGAAACAAATGTGGGGGGAACTTTGAATTACCTCATTCGCAACATCTTCATCATCCTTGTACCCCACTCTTTCCAAAATTTCATGTATTGTAACGAGATCTCTTCTAAAACAAGCTTCACCAAACGGTGTCAATGAATATGCACCATTGCGGCGATGATGATGCATATGCACCTATCATATTAGGCAATACAAATTCACATACTACAAATGAAGTACTGCAAGAAGTGGAAGTTCTAAGACATGAAAGCAGTACTTGATTTTATTTATAAATAACACTATAAAAAAAGAGGAAGAAAGAATCACCTGCAACTGGAGTGCCTCTGATCTGGAGCTAATTTGCTTCCTTGCAGGACGAGCACTACCGAAATCCATCAGTATGGCAAGTGGTGGTTGTCCTTTCCTATGTGTGATGAGAACATTACCAGGTTTGACATCATTATGTGCATATGGAGGATCTAAACTGTGCATGTGCTTTAGTCCTGCACAAAGCTGTTGAGTTGATTTTACAGGGTTAGAAGGGTCTTAGAATAACCCATGTTACATGAATTGCTAGGTTGATACTAATATGTGTGTGCGACAACCAAGAATGGCTATATTCCACTATAATAAACGTCAAAGAAGATATAATGAAAATGTTGAATCACAAGAGTGATGCTTCAGGTCCCTGGTCCCCATCCCCCGATGAAAGAAGTTACAATAAGTAAAATGCATAACAGAAATATGGTTCTTTTTACCTGCCGAAATATTTGCAGAACATCTGAGGTGGAATAGGATTCCTTCTTGGCTTTCATTACTTTGGCATTGTCTAGCAATGTTCCATCCAAATGAACTGGAAATAACAAGTATGCTTCATGGCTCCAACACTACAAGAATAATGAGTCCTGCCTACGGCATTTTTTCGTGGGTCAAGTTCGCAGCAAATTATCGTGGGCCTAAGCCCCAAGAAATGAAAAATTTGAATTTCGTGACTTATTTTCCTAGGCCCTAACCCACGATACTGGACGTAGATGTTTTCGGCTGCTTTTCCCACGCTAATGTGAACCTGACCACGGTACCGTTAGCCTCTGACACCTTTGACCACATTGTGTGGGTCATCTCCGACGGTAGGTACCGGTTTCGAATAACGTGGGTATAAGCCCACAAAAATCTCTGACATGGCCGCGGAATTTTTTTTCGTTTGTACCGCCTGGTCTATTCATTCATCTGGATCCCACTTCGTTCATTCCCTCTTCTCTCCGGTTTCAACCAAAAAAAATTCCCTCTTCTTCGTTTCCTCTCCCTCTCCCACAGCTTGCACGTCCATCTCCTGCATTCCCTGTCCCTCTGTTCCCCATTTCACTCTTAACAATAAGTTTATTTATCTATTTAAATATTTATCCCTATTTAAGAAAAAAAAATTATCTGCACTCATCTATATTTCATTTTTTGTTAGTAAATCCGGAACCACCTCACCGGACTCACAATCATCGGACTCACCACCACCGTAATCACTTACTCAGAGGTTAGTATTATTTGATTTTTTTAACAGAATATTTATTATATATTTATTTAGTAATTTATTAATTATATAAATATATTTATTGACTGTTAATATATTTTTTAAAATTTAAGGGAAAAATATATAATTTTTGTTAATATATTATCTGATTTTTTTTTTTGATGAAATCTGATTATTTGTTTTGCTATTAATATGTATAATATTCTGAAATTGTGTGAATAAAAAATTGTTCCTACTAAAAATTAGTTTATTGACCGTTTGTATTTTTTTTTTTTGATGAAATCTGAATATTTGTTTTGTTATTAATATGTATAATATTCTGAAATTATGTGAATAAAAAATTGTTCAGACTAGAAATTAGTTTATTGACCGTTAGTATTTTTTTGTCAATAAATATGTATATTATATTTTTGTTAATATATAATATTCTGAAAATTTGTTGTTATTAATATGTGTAATATTTATGTTAATTGTCAAATTATATTGGGATAATATATGTTTTAGCTCTAGTTTTTTTCGTGAAACCTATATTAGGATAATTTTTTTTATTTGTTTATTAAATTAGTTATCCCTATGTTAATTGTTAATAATTATTAGTTATATAGTAAATTATATGTTAAGAAAAATGTAACACCCATGTTTTAGCTGTATTTTTTTTTCGTGCTGCTGTGATTATTTGTGTGATTATTTTTAATTTATTTTGAGTGTATCTATTATATGCAAATCTTTTTTATATGCAGCAAATGGACCGAAGTTAGATGTATGATAGGACTTATTCTGGAAGAAGAGGTTTGAAAAAAGCTTTTACAAAAGGGGTTGATCGGTTTATCCGTCACACAAAGCGCCAGGATAGTTACCGTATTGAAGGGGGATTAGATGTCTGTGCACGACATGCAAGTGCCAAGGTGTGTTGACTGATGAAGAGGTCACAATGCACTTGTATCATGTGGGGTTCAAGCCTAATTATTGGATTTGGACTAGTCATGGCGAAGTTGTTCCCACTATTGATCTGCATGTTGAAGACAATTTCGTGGGTGCCTCAAGCAGTGAACCATCGAATATGCAATATGAGCAGTTTGATGTGATGTAGGGGATGATTACTGATGCTCTAGGGGTAAATGTGTCCTTCGATGAGAAGCAATATGATGACACGGAAGAACTTCCGAATGAGGAAGCACAAAAAATCTATAATCTTTTGACAGAGTCGAACATTCCATTGTTTGAAGGGTCTGATCAATCTAAGTTATCAATTTTTGTGAGGCTTTTAGGTCTCAGATCGACCTTCAATTGTGCTGAGACATGCTTGGATTATATGTCCCAAATCATGTTAGACGCAACATCTGTTAAAGATGGTTTACCACAGAGTTATTATGATGCTAAAAGGCTAGTGTCCAAGCTGGGTTTAGGCGTTAAAAGGATCGATTGTTGTGTGAATGGTTGTATGTTATATTACGATAATGAATTTGACACAAATGGCAGTGTGTTGGTTGAATGTAAATTTGCCAACAGCCTAGGTATCGTGTCTGCAAAAGGGGGACGAGTAGGAGTAAACCAGTTCCAAGGAAGGCCATGTTTTATCTGCCTATTGTATCAAGGCTAAAAGATTGTTTGCATCGATGCAGACTACAGGTAAAATGATGTGGCATTATGACAACAAAAGAACTTCAGGTGAGTTGCGACATCCGTCTGATGGTGAGGCATGGAAGCACTTTGATCGAGTGCATCCTGATTTTGCAGCGGAACCAAGCAATGTCCGACTTGGGTTATGCACTGATGGGTTTGCACCGTATATCCAGTCGAGACTAAAGCATATTCGCGCTAGCCAGTTATTGTCACTCCGTACAATCTCCCTCCTGATATGTGCATGGCTAAACCCTACTTGTTCTTAGCTTGTGTAATTTCGGGCCCAAATTCACCAACAGCTGGTATTGATATATATTTGCAACCTCTGATTGATGATTTGAAGAGGTTGTGGACTGGTGTTGTTACATATGATATTTCTCGAAAGAAAAACCTTATGATGAGAGTAGCCCTGATGTGGACTATTAATGACTTTCCTGCTTACGGCATGTTATCTGGGTGGGGGACTCATGGTAAATTGGCATGCCCGATATGCATGGAGGATACGAAGGCATTCACCTTGCGCTACAGGGGGAAGGCTTCTTGGTTTGATGCACACTGTAAGTTCTTACCAAGCGATCATCCATTTAGGACGAATAAGAATGCCTTCAAAAGGGGGGTAGTTGAAAATGAAGGCCCACCACGTAGGTTGACGTCGGAAGAGGTATGGAGAAGAGTTAAGGATCATTCAAAAGTAAAAGTTATAAATGGTGTTGTTGAACAACCAGCAGAGGGTTATGGACAGTGGCATAATTAGACAAAAAGAAGTATTTTTTGGGATCTCGAGTATTGGTAAGACAATTTACTGAGGCACAATCTCGATGTTATGCACATTGAAAAGAATGTTTTTGACAACATATTTAACATTGTCATGAATGTGAAGGGCAAAACCAAAGACAACGAGAAAGCTAGGAGGGACTTAGCTATTTACTGTAGACGAAAGGACTTGTTGTTGGTGGATGACCAGGCTACTAGGAAGACCTTAAAACCGGAAGCCAGTTACACTTTATCCTCCAAAAAAGTTAAAGCAGTTTATCAGTGGATAAGAAAACTCAAGATGCCTGATGGTTATTTTTCAAATATATCAAGATGTGCAAATGTGGACAGTGGGTATATGTAAGGAATGAAGAGTCATGATTGTCATGTATTCATAGAATGTTTACTTCCGATTGCCTTTAGTACATTGTCAACACATGTTTTGAACTCGCTGATTGAAATTAGTCAATTTTTTAAGAACTTATGTTCCGCAACATTGAGGAGTGGTGATCTTATCAAGATGCAGCAAGACATTCCACTGATTATATGTAAGTTGGAGAGGATATTTCCCCCTGGTTTCTTAGAAACAAAGACCCTTAATTGTTTTGATGATAAAAATAATGAAAAGAATAAATTATCCTCTGATATGTTTGTTAGTGCGCAGAACTTAGTGAGTAAGTCACTATTTATCAGATAGAACTGTAACAGAAAGATGTATCTCTGTGCGCATTTCACCCTCTGGTCTATTCCTCTAAGTCTGGCATTGATCATATGGTAAGTGCTGATGACGTCAGCGTCTAATAGCCTCACTCTAGTGACCATGCTCTGGTAGTCAACGCTCTGTTAAGAAGCTTTGGTAGTCGACCCTCTGGTAGACCATGCTCAGGTAAGATTACACTGTTGGAATCCTGCGTCTGGTACTACAAGACACTGGTATATGAAAGGCCAAGAAAACTACGTTGAAGAACTTTCCTCTGGTCCAAGCTTACTCTGGTAAGTAGAGTATCTCAGTAACAAGCATCATCTGGTAGAAGATGCCTCTGGTCAGAAACCAGACCGAGTGAAGCATTAAAGGCTACTTCAAGTATTAAAGTATCTTCATTGATGATCTTTTAATGTACGAGGAATCAAAGGCCAAAGAGGATGTCAACAGATATAATCATCATATGTCTTGCTCTGAAAGTGTCTCAAATTCAAAAATGATCACAAGAGGATAGAAACTACTTTTGACAATTGTGTCAGCATACGAACTGTAAAGTGAAAGTGACAGGACTCATTAAAAGCCACAAAAAGCGGATCTCAACTTTTGTCCATTGGTGAAAGACTTGTTAGGTCACAACGGCACTATTTGGAATCCTAGCTATATATATCTTACTCAGTTCACTGAAGAAGGTTAACGCTTACAAACGAATTAATTTATTCTTGCTAGACAGTGAGCAACCAAGAAATCATTCAAAGTCTCTGAGACCAAGTGAACAACACTTAATCGTTTTATTCTTTCTTCAAGAAAGTTATTTTTCTTTGCGTAAAGCTTTCATTGTAAATCCTCTCTGCTGAGAGTTATTGTTATTGTTTCAAAGCATTTTGAACTCTTGTATTTAGCCCAGTAATGGCTGTATTTCCTTAGAGGCTTGACTGTACTAAGTCGTTCTTGAGTGTAATCTGTTGATTATAATGGAAAAATCCTTCAGTTTGTGAAGGGACTAGACGTAGCTATCAGGTGATAGTAAAATAGTATAAATCATTGTGTCCTACTCTTTCTTTTTTCTTTACTTATTCGCTTTGTTATTTATATTAAAGAGTTGTTTTGAAAAGGTTTTCAAAAACATATAAGTATTTCGAAAAAGATTTCTAAAACCCAATTCAAACCTTCTTTCTTGTGTTTTTGTCACGTTTAATTAAATATATGATTAAAGACATGATACATATTATAATCTATACAAAATAGATTGACCACTAAGTCTTACACTAAAAGGCCATCACTACTTCATAATAGTTTTTCTAATATATTTTTTAGAAACATTTACATATATGTGGCAAGAGGCAACCACAGTCAACTTTTTGGCTTATATTTATATAATAACAATATCCACTAAATCAAATATTATTTATTTTGTATAAATATATATTTTTAAAATAAAATAAATAACAATTTAACTATTAACCTATATTGATGAATATATGAAAAGACAATCTAACTATAACAAAATATGACGACTTAAATTAGGCAAATTTTTTAATAATTTATTTATATCATTGAATAAATGTGATTCAACAAGTTTTTGAAACATTTGTCAAAAAAAAGTTTTTGAAACAATTTAAAATATAATTTTTCAAATTTTTACAGCACTATAATAGAAAAAATTAATTTTTTTTATTACAATTTATTATTAATATAAAACTATAATATTTTTAAAATTTATTATTATTATTATTATGTATAAATACATTTTTTTAAATATTTTAATATATAATTATTATGCATTTATTGTATAGGGCACGGACCGTCACTACTTCGTAATGGATTTTCTACTATTATTTCCCAAAAACATTTTCATATATGTGGCAACCATTATCAATTTTTTGCTTTATATGTATGTAGAAATAATTATCCACTTATCAAATGTTATTTATTTTGTATAAATATATCTCATAAAATAAAATAAGGAACCATTTTGTTTAATTATTATTATTCTTTGGTGAATTTTTTAATTTTTTTGCTGAAAATTTTAAAAAATTTAATATATAATTTTTATGTGTAGTATGCAGTGCACGGATCATCACTTCTTCATAATAAATTTTCTAAAATATTTTTTAAAAATATTTACATGTATGTGGTTATCATTATCAACTTTTTGTGTATATGGATGTAGCAACCATTAGTGTCATTATAATACGGTAGCAAAGTATGTAATGGAGAACCCTAACTATCAAAAAATGACGCAATTTTTGCATAAAGATAACAAATTAGAATAAAGTTTCAATAGTTTAAATATTATTATTCAAATTATACCAAATGCACTACATGCATTCTGTTTAGTATAATTACTATTAACTTACAAAATATAAATTATTAACCATTTTCAATAGAATACATATACTCATGCATGACAAGGGTCAAATAATCTAGTAAAGAATCAATATATTTATTTTTATATTGAAAAGTTTAGGTGAGTTGGGTCTTGGTGGCTCACCAGGGCCAGAGAAAGCCTCAGGGCTAAAAGAGCGCTTACAATGGTACTTACATATTATCCATCAATGAGGTCCTTACATTAGCAGCGAGATTTAAACCCACGTCCTTGTGGGATATGAGTTGAATTCTTACCAACTAGACTAACCTTCGTTGGTCAATATAATTTTTTTTATGAGGATGAGAACAAAAAATGCTAATATTATAACTTTATAAGGGGAAACGAATGAGTTGAATTTTGGCTCTCTGACGCGCTATTATCACAAAAACCACGGTAAGGTAGGAGTGGAAGGGGAAAGGCATAGGTAGTCGTTAGATGTTCAAATAATTTTACAAGTAGGAAAATGCTAACAAGTGCCCTTAGGGTATTGGTTAAGTAATCAAAAGAGGTAAGTTTGTATAAAAAAAGTGATGCATATATTACATCGAAAATGTTTAATTTTGTATTTTCAAAACAAATTTTCCTTTTACGGATTCCTTAACCAATGCCCTTAGGACACTCGTTAGTAAGACTCTTACAAGTATTAGTCTCTGTAAATATATATATAATGGTGATCTACTCTAAAATCCGCCCAGGGCTGTGTCCTGAACTTTTGGGGCTTAAGACAATATTATTAAAGAGACGCAATAAGAAGTAAATTATCAATTTATTATTCTAAATTTTGAAGCTGCAAAACCATTTATTAAAGTTTTATAATCAAGTAGTTTTAAGGAGAAGCAATAAGCAACATTTAGACAATAAACTTGTGAATTTTACATCAAAACTGTAGTAACCAATAAACATGTAGTATTCTAAATGATGTTACTTGCAATAAATATCGCCTCAATCAGTTTGCCGACTTAGATATTAGACATATATTAATACTTAATAGATAAAATACATAACCATAAATATTAATAACTATATCAATTATTAATTATAAATTATTAAGTACAATATAATAATAACAAGTGAAAAATTTAAAGCCTAAACTCTCAAGTGTAATATAATATTAGTGAGTAAAAATAATTTGGGGCCTAAGGCAACTGCCTTAGTTGTCTTAGGCCATACACGGCCTTGAATCAACAACTAAGCCCCTTGATGCCACGTTCAAAGTCCAACCTGTGAAATGGAGATGAGAGAACAAACTAGCCAACTAGGAGTCTAGGATGCAGATCACGGATCCGAATCCTTTCCTAATTTTTATGTCTCTTTTTTCTTACAAAAATGCATCACAACCATTAAATTAATCGTGCGGATGAGAAATTAAAATTGATTACTAAATTTGAATTTTAAATTAAAACCGAATTTTAAAATAAACAAAAGATCATTCTCACTCTCAATTTGTCATGTGCGTTTTCTCCCTGATTTAAAACCCGTTCGTTACGGATTAAAAAAATGATTTTGATATAAAATAATTTAGAGATTATTTATAAGAGATTTTTAAGTAAAGTAGAAAATAATTTGTGTTTGTTAAAGATTACAAAAATCACTTTTTTAATCTTCTCTCTAATATTGACATTCATTAAAATCAGATTATTTCTGAGAAGCTACTTCAAATAGCTTTTCATTATAGTCAGATTTCAGATTATATTTAGATTTTGATTATTTCTAAAAGTTGTAATAAACGAATAAAAAATCCTAAAAAGTGATTATTTCTTTAAATAAAGTGATTCATTCATAAAATATTCTGAAACAAACGGGCTCTAAGACCAGTTTGTTATAGATTAAAAAAATAATTTTGATGCAAAATAATTTAGAGATTCTTTTGAAAAATAATTTAGTGATTTTGTATCCAAACAAGTTTAAAATGATTTTTTTAATAAATATTTTTTATTATTGTTAACAAACGTAAATTAGTTTTTACTTTTTAAAAAAATCTCTAAATTATTTTGTATTAAAATTACTTTTTTTGTTAAATCTGTAACAAACGGGTTTTAAATCGGGTAGAAAATGCACACGATAAATTGGGAGTGAGAAGACCTTTTGTTTATTTTAAAATTTAGTTTTAATTTAAACTTTAAATACAGTTTTAAATTTTAATTTCTCATCTATACGATTAATTTAATAGTTGTGATGTACTCCCTCCGAAACAATTTATAAAAAGAAATTATTTTTAGATTCGTTAAAAAATGTACGTACTTAGTCCATTTTTTATAAGGATGCTGATCCCGGCTGATCATAATCACTCATACAGTCTGGCTTGTGTGTCAGATGAGTTAGCGACAAATCGGCCGTCACGTGAAGTTAATCTGCTAACTACCAAACAACAAAACCATTTGGTGCGTCACGTGTTGAACGAGGAGGTCATGACTGAAAAGTATAACGTTAGCAGGTTAAGCATTTAAGTCAAACCATTTGGGAACTTGTCCTTACTTTCTACTATTTGTCAAAAAAACACTATTTCCTATTCGTGGTTAGAATTTTAATGTCAGTTAAGGACCCGCTCCAAAAAAACGCAACAAAGAAAGAATCATTTTCATTAATGAAAAAATATTAACATATAATCATATAAATATTCAACATAACATATCAAAAAAAAAATGAATACTCGTAAAAAAAATATGAATAATTAAATATGAAAAAGTATCTTTCATACATAAATAGAGAACTTTTATAAAGACAATTCAATGGGTGTGGCTAAGTTCACCGCGGGTTAGTCTTATAGCTGACCCAAAATATCGAAGTCGTTGCGATATTTTGGGGCTCCACTAGGGTCAAAGGTTCTAATTACGGTAATTTAAAAAAATTATAAAACACAAATGCTAACCATTATCTTTTCCTCCTTTAAAAGAACCATTATCTTTTTTTGAAAATGCTAACCATTATCTTAAAGAAAAATGATATTTGAACACCTATTTTTGGGATGCCCGTGTGGACACCGTATGTTCTTACGGACATCCGTACGGTTTTTTGTTGTTATAGATTTTTGTAAGTGATTAACGCAGTTCATGTAAGTGGTTAACGTAGTTCACTAACTGGTTAATACAAACTTTTAACTGGTTAATGCAGTTCATGTAAATGGTTAACGCAGTTCATGTAAGTAGTTAATGCAATTCATATAAGTGATTAACGCAGTTTACTAACTGGTTAATACAGATACATATTTTTTTAACTGGTTAACGCATTTCATGTAAGTGGTTAACGCAGTTCATGTAAGTTGTTAACGCAGTTCACTAACTGATTAACGATTACTCTGTGTCTATTAACCACATAGTGGATTGCGTTAACCACTTACATGAACTACGTTAACTATTTACATGAACTGCATTAACCAGTTAAAAATCTGTATTAACCATTAACCAGTTAATGAACTGCGTTAGACACTTACATGAACTGCGTTAACCTCTTACAAAAATCTGCAAAAAAAAAAAAAAAATTTCGTACGGATGTCTGTACAGTTCCGTACATGCCTGTATATATCCGAATCGCACGGACATACGATGTCCATACAGATGTCCCAAAATGTGATGTTTATATATCATTACTCTATCTTAAAATACGAGTAAAATTTGATAAAAAAATACGAGTAAAGTAATTAAGAAATATAATATCTTTATTTAAATATATAACATTCATATTACCCACATATGTATTAAATGATCGATGATGTATATTTGAAATAAAGACTCATTTTTTTCCTAACTAGTGCTCTTTAACTACAGGTTAGTATTGTCGGAAAAAAAAACAGGTTAGTAAGATATTTTTCATAATTAAGAGTACTTGTTACTCTTTTTGACATATAATGAATACTTTTTTTTTTTTGACGGAGACATATAATGAATACTTGTTACTAAAATACTACTCCTATTATCTTGTTGAATATTTTTCCTCTTTAATATATTTTGAATTTTAACTTTAAATCATGGTCTTACTAATCGATGCCCCGATTAAGGAATAAAAATATTAAGTATTGTTGATTACAATTTTTTAAAATATTTTTAAAATACCCATGAAGAGTAAAAGCAAAAACAAGAAGCATTCATCTATCAAAGCCAAAACTCTGCAAGAATATCTACTCAAGCTTAACTTCTCTTATTCTCTCTGGTTGAGAGTTACTTCGTTTAATTGAGCTTAAATTTTCTACTCTCTAGTATTAAAAGATGAAACTTACTCTTTTGTAAAAAAATATTTTTTTATCAGTTGTAAGCCTTGGTTAGGCAAATTCCTTAAAGGAACAAGGTTGTGTCGTTTTAAGAAGTTGAACGTATAGTCAAGGTTGACTAAGAGATACGTTTAACGTGTAATCGGTTGATTATAGTGAAAATCCTTTAGAAACGAAGGAACTAGACGTAACTATCAAGGTTGATAGTAAACTAGTTTAAATTGCTTTGTGTGTTTCTCTCTTTCTGTAATATCTTTTAGGCAAAATTACACCAGAGGTCCTTTATCTTAATTTAAAATTTCAGTTCAATTCTTTATCTTTTTTTTTGTCAAGTTAGTCCTTTAAAGTTAATTTTAGTTTCAGTTTAGTACCACATGTTCTAAAAAATTGACAATATTGGCAAAATTGGTCTGTTTTTACCTTTTTGCAATAACTTTTGGGTTCTCATTTGTGGCACATCTGATACGGTAGATTATGCTTGTGACAAACATGCATTTTTTGTTATAAATCAGCCAACTTTTTGCGTAGAAATTAACGTTTTAAAACATGTGGGACTAAATTGAAACAAAAAAAAGATAAAGGACTAACTTCAAACTTTAAATTAAGATAAAAGACCTATAGAGTAATTTTGCCTCTCATTTTATAAGCATGTATTCAAAAGATCATTTTATCTTTGACTTGAATTATTTCCTGAACACTGTTCTTAATCATTTCAAACAAACTTAGAGCATCTGACTTAATGAGTGTCCACCCACTATCTAAGACTTCTTGTGTGGGCCTTGCGAGAGAGTTTTTGAAAAATTAGTGCTTTACCAAAAGTTTTTCAAAACACAATTCATTCCCCTTCGCGTGCTTTATCCTTTACATTTCACCCACTTCTCTTACCCTAGATCAACACCGATTGATTGATCGATTATATGCCAATATGTGATTGCATATTTGATGACTTGTTTGCTTGATTAGGACCTTAGATTAGTGCTAGAATTGACCTAGGACTGAAGGAGAGACTAAAACCAAAACCCTAGGTTTTGGCCCCACACTTGGTGCTAAAGCGTTGGCTCCATGCTAAATCATGGTCTTGTCCACATTTGAGTGTGCAATTCACTCGTCTACGTGTCGTGCCGCATGCGATCGATTGGACACCTATCCACCAAGTATTAGGGTGCATGTTGAAGTGGAGGTTTATCACAAGAAGGGGGTTGAATTGTGACCAGTTAAAATTATACCTGAAAACTTACACAAAGAATCTTAAGGTGTCCCTTGGATAAGCAGAGGTTAGTTCCAAAAAAGTATTCAGTGACCATCATCTCGTATGCTTTGAATCACAAAGAGGAAAAAGTGAACCATCCTCTCAAAGTATTGCTTACAAATAATCAGAGAATGTATGTAGCTTAATAAAATGTTTTTAATGATTATGCCAAAAAGGTTGAAGAGCTTAAAGCATTACACACTTAGAGAATTATGCAAATGTGATGAAAACATAATTTTCACAGATTCACAATATGAAAGATTTTAATCAAAGTTTGTGGGAAAGAAAATCATTTTGTAGAGATATAAGGAAAGAAGAAAAACATAAGGTATTTATCTTGGTTCACCTTTAATCTTAGGCTACATCCAGTCCTACATCATGTAAGTTTTTCCACACTTTTGCCAAATAGCATACAAGTATTTTTCACTACAACTTCTGGCTTAACAAGTAGTCTTTCACACAGCCTTTTCAAGCTGCCTTCTACACTAACTACCCTCTAAACCATGCAGGATCCTAACAAAGTAAATTCCTCTCCTACACTCAGCCTCTCTTGGTAGCTAGGAAGCTTGATACAAGGTTTAAAGTAAATGAACAATTTTTCTGGGATATTACAATAGCTTTAAAAAACTTAACAAGTTAATGATAAACTAAAGAATAAAGCTGGAACACACTCACAAAGATATCCCTAGCAGTTTGCAAAGTATTGACTGGAGTGTGTTTGGGAAGATGGTGATGATCTGCGTAATGACATAATTAAAGAATCTCAGATGCACTATTCTGAGTTTGTTGAAGCAGAAGAACAAGTTAAATAGCCAGGAGAAGGTTTCCTTTTGCTGTTTTGCCCAGTGCAGAAGTAATGGTGGCCTAGGACAACTTTTACAAAAAGGTGACAACATAGACATAAAGGGGTTGTACTTTATGCAGAGTTGTAGAATGTTTGTAAGGGCAACAGAACTAATGCCTAACTAACTCCCTCTCAGTAAAACCTTCCTCTTTAGTGTCCTTATCATGGGTCTGTCCTCTGACTTTCACTGCTAGTTCTATCACTGTCCTCTGACATCATTCTATTGATCAACTGCTATGCTTGACTCATGATCCTCTCAATTTTTGCCACTATCCTCTCCTCAAGATCCTCAATTTCCTTCACTATCCTCTGGTGTTGATGTGACCATCCTCTCATTTTGTCTTGATTGTCCGCTTGAATTTGCTTGACGTTCCTCTCGTTAGGTTGCTTCATTTAAGTTTTGATTAGGATTTTGTGTATGCTATTTTTGGAAGCCCAACCCTATTCACCCATAATAGTTTACACTTGGAGGTTGGTCTTTGATGAATCAACTTTCTTGAGCTTCTTCCAGTTTCAAACCTTCCTTTACTTTTGATGTATGCTTCTAAGTATGGTCCTTGTTTTTGCATTGTAGGGTGTTAATCCTTCCTCTTAAATTACCTTTAACTTGTTCTAATTTATTCACACTTAAACACAGAGGTTAATCATTTAAGATGTCATAATACTTAGATATATTCTGTTAGAGTTTGTTGTCATTAAAACATTACATAGGGGTTTGGCCTCAATAATCTCCCTCATTTTGAATATGTACAAAGTATTATGTAAACAAAATGTATATGACAGTTATTATGAGAGGATAGTGCTTGTAACACCCTCGTTTTCGGTTCTTAGAACCTTGAATATGTTTGCATGTGTGAATGTGTTTTTTGTGTGTTATTATATGTTTGAAAAAGTTTTTGGATGATTAGAATACTAATTCGGAAATTACGGATCTCGAACGGGCAAATCAGGACGAAAAAGGACCCAGGGGGCACCTCTAGAGGGCGCTTGCCACCTAGACTTTGTCTGCCAGGGTGTAGGGCGCAGACCCGATTTTACTACACACGCGTTTTTACGCGTTTTGATGTGTTATGACCCATTGGGCTTGACCCAAGTGAGCCAACTCGACCTAAGACATCATGGAATGACTAAACTACTAAACCCTAAGCCTAAACACTTGTTTTAAACCTATCTTAGTCATTCTAAACCCAACCTAAGAGTTGCTGAAGGACCTTTAAGGAGGATGTCGTAGTTTTTTATCAATCTCTCTCGTTTCTCATCGGAATTCGACACTGTTTGAAGTGTTGTGACAAAGGAGACTTCCTCCACATCCTAGCCTCATTCTCTTTCTGTTTTAGGGAAGTAAATTTCTTGGGCAAGCCTTTCCAAAATTCTGTTTCAATTCTCACCTTGAGATTTCCCAATTCTAATGTCGTTTTCGGGCTCTACAGTAATCGTTATTATAGAAACCATGAAAGAAGCTGTCAGTTCTACCTTTCTCACCCTTGGATCGCAATTTGGACTAAGGTAAGAATATGGTGGCTAATTCATATGGGAATTGGGTGGTTAAGGATTTAATTTATATGATTGGGGTGTCCCATGACCCCTAAGTCTCGTGCAACATCGAGTCTCGCTTTCTCATCATTGTATGAGCAATGATTCTTCTTTCTGCTATTGTTTTATGTGTTATAAACCTTGTAGGAGCAAGAGATTAAATTATTAAATGGTTGATTAAGTGATTGGAATGATATGAGCACCCCTATTTATGTTAAATTGCTAAGTGATTGGTTTAAATGTGTTATTCATGTATGAACATGCTCTAAGAATCATGATGATGTGTATGTTGTTTAAGGTTGCTGCTGTAAATCATATGTTTGTGCATAAGCCCTTGGTTTGGCTATGTGTTGATTATCATGGCCTATGGTATGGCTACCTTGCCCTTGTGCAAGATTGACGGTTGATAATGTTGATGATACTTTTGTTTTACTATCCTAAAGTTGATTTCATAGACCAATATATCTCTAAGAGTCTTAGGACATTTGGGATACGATTTGGGTTTGAGATAAGACACTTAGAGGAATTAAGTGGATTGGGTAGTGAATTGATTAAAAGAAAGATTAGATTGAGTTAAGATAATTGATAAGGTTGTTTAATAACTTGGTTTAAAATTAGTTACAGCCTAAGATTAAATTGATAAGAGTTTTAATGAGTTTCACCAATGATAGGATTTTAAAAGTAGAAAACACTCTAAATGCAGAATCACTAAGTTAAGTGGATGATGACTTAGGCTTCAAAAAAAGAATTAATTAATTCATATGGATTAGATTTTGAAGAAACGACTTTAGAACCTTGTCTATAATAGATTAAGGATTTCTCGCGTGTGCACTAAGACCAGGGACCCACCAGGGCCTACGTGGGCCCAAAATTACATTTGACGGACAGAGTTAAGGTGCAGGGCGCTGGTCCTTGCTGATACAGAGGGTGCAGGGAACCCATAGGAAGGCGCCAAGCGCCTGCTGGCAGTGTGTTTTGCCTAGTTTTTTTTTTTTGCCATTTCTACCCGCTAGGTTCCTGACCTGATAGGTACTCGATAGACGACCAATAATTATAGTTTTTATTGTTAATTAAGAGTATAGTTTTAGTGGTTGTTTTTAGGAATAATTAATTTAATTTGATTCCTAATTGATCTAAGTTAAAGAATAAGAGTTGGCTTGCTAATGATTAACTAGAAAACGTTAAAAGTGGATTAAGGGTAACTAGTTATGACTTAGTAACATATGAGTCGCTGTAAACAAGATGGTTAAAGGGATGTTAGTTGTAAGTAATTAGTGTTGTTGCTAGTTACGAATTGTTAAGCGGACTTGTTTGCTATTGGTGGAAAGCTTGTCGAAAACTCGTCACAGTATGGGCGAGAAGTACCTTGTTATGTTAGGACATGCTTGCGTGCTAGCCATGTGGTCGAGAGTAAACCACAAGTTTTTGTTGATGCTTAGGCTAGATTTCCATGCATCGTCGTTGTTGTTAGGTGGGGTAGTGAGGAAACGTCGAAATAATGCAGTGACGGCCACGAGGAGCTTTGCTCGACCTTGCGGGTAGTTACCAATATGGGTCTAACATAAAGGCGGGGCACTGCTAAAGAGTCCCACAGATACATTAGATCACCCTGACTAGACTCTGATAGTCTCTATGGATAGTGAGGGCACTCCTATTCGCTCACCCAGAGTTAGATGGATCCACATGCACCGATGGAGTAGATTATAGCTCGAGTTTGCATTTCGCCGTTGTTGGATGTTGTTACTTGGTTATGATTATGATGTTAGATGATTGGTAAGATTAGTAGTTCCCATAGGATATCTAAATATTCTTTTGACAACAGTCATGTTAGACTCTTTAGGTGAGGATTGAAATCTAGCACATAATCCAACAACATACACAATATCAGGTCTACTTGCAGTAAGATACAATAAAGACCCTATCATGCCTCTATAATCCTTTTCAGGAATAGGTTTTCCATCCTCGTCCTTATTAATGCTCATAGAAGGATGCATAGGAGTTGTCATGGCTTTATTATCCATCATTTTATATTTCTTGAGCAGATCTTTGGTGTATTTTTCTTGTGAAATAAAAAAGCCACTGTTTCAATTGTTTAATTTCTAGCCCTAATAAGAATCTCAATTCACCCACCATGCTCATTTCAAATTCAATTTTGATGAGTTTTCCAAAATCAGCACACATCTTTTCATTTATTGCTCTAAAAATTATGTCATCAACATGGATTTGCACAACTAACAATTCATTCTTATATGTTTTTCTGAAGAGTGTGGTGTCAACCTTTCCACTAGAGAAGCCATTATTGATCAAAAAAGTATTTAACCTCTCATACCAAGCCCTAGGAGTTTGCTTGAGTCCATACAGGGCCTTGGTTAATTTGAAAACATGATTCGGCTTTTCTGAGTTTATAAAACCAGGAGGTTGATAAACATAAACTTCTTCATCCAAAAAATCATTTAAGAATGTACTTTTAACATCCATTTGAAAAAGCTTATTATTTTTGTGAGTAGTATATGCAATTAAAATTCTAATAGCCTTTAGTCTAGCAATAGATGCAAATGTTTCATCATAGTCAATACCTTCCTGTTGATTGTTACCTTGAGCAACCAACCTTGCCTTATTTCTGATGATCTTACCATTTTCATTCAGCTTATTTCTGAATACCCATCTGGTGCCTATGACAGATTGATCATTTGGTGCAGGGACTAATTTCCAGACCTCATTCTTTTCAAATTGGGAGAGTTCATCCTCCATGGAATCAATCCATGATGGATCACAAATGGCTTCATGTATAGACTTAGGATCCAATTCAGATATTAGGGCCATGTTTGAGTCCTCCTTTCTGAATAAAGATCTGGTTCTGGCAGATTTAGCTGTTTCTCCTATGATTTTCTCTTGAGGATGGTCATTTACAATCCTCCAACTCTTGGCCATTTTGTGAGGATGATCAGTTTGTTGTCCTCCTCTTGAATGGGTTCACTCTCTTTAGCTTTCTCTATTTTAGCATCATCCTCTTGCTAATCTGCTTTAATAAGTTCATCCTCAACCTCATCTGTTCTTTCTTTACCAAGATGATGGTTAGTTTCACTAAAGACAACAAGCACGCTTTCCTCAACAATTTGAGTTCTATAGTTATAAACCCTACATGCTTTGGAGGATGTAGAATAACTAAGAAATATTGCCTTATCAGGTTTGGAATCAAATTTTCCAAAATTTTCTTTGTTGTTAAGAACAAAGCATTACATCCAAAACAATGAAATTAGGAAATATTTAGTTTTCTGTTTTTCCAAAGCTCCTATGGAGTTTTTTCTAAGATGCTTCTAATAGAGACTCTATTCAAGACATAGCATGCAATGCTTACAGCTGCAGCCCAAAAGTATTTTTCAAGGTTGGATTCATTCAAAGTAGTTCTAGTCATTTCTTGCAATGTCCTACTTTTTCTCTCAACGACTCCATTTTGTTGAGGATACCTTGGACATGAGAAATTGTGTGATATGTCATTCTCCTCAAAGAATGTCCTGAAGGATGAGTTTTCAAACTCACCTCTATGATCACTTTTGACAGCAATGATGTTAGAACCCTTTTCATTTTGAACTCTCTTACAAAATGTTTTGAAGGCCTCAAAGGATTCATCCTTATGTTTTAAAAATAGACCCCAAGTGAACCTTGAGTAATCATCAACAATTACAAAGCCATATCTTTTTCCAATAATGCTAGCATTTTTTGTGGGGCCAAACAGATCGATATGTAAGAGTTCAAGAGGCTTTTGAGAGGTTAAAAGATTTTTTGAGTGAAAACTTGATTTTACTTGTTTCCTTTCACATAGGCCTCACATACTCTAACATTTTCAAATTTGATTTTAGGGAATCCTCTGACAAGCTCAAGTTTGGACAATTTTGAAATGGTTTTCATCTTGTTGTGTTCTACTTTTCTATACCAAAGCCATTTGTCTTTTTCAAAAGAAATGAAGCAAGTTTGCTCAAGCTGTTCCTATATCTAATGAAGGGAGTTTTCTTAGAGGGTGATTCTTTCACTATGCATGCTTCAGGTTTAAAGATGACTTCATTACCACTATTATCAGCTTAAATTAACTAATGTTAATTATGTATTAACCATAGTTAGTTCAGTTATTGATTAATTAGTTTTAGCTTTAGTTAGTTGTTGCTTAGTCAGCTTATTTGGTTTGTATATATACCTTAATTCATCTTAATTCAAATACTTTTTGCCATTTACATTCTGTAATATGGTATCAATTGACATAATTTCCACAAAATTCTTTCTATTTCTTGTATAACTGCTTTGGTTTTCTCTCACTTTCTCGCTTAACCGCCTCGATTTTATTTCATTTTCTTGGATAATCGCTCAGTTTCCCCCCTTTTTTCTTGCATTTTCTCGCATCAGCCATCATCGTTCTTGGCAATTTCTCTGTGTATTCTCTATCTTCGATCTCAGTTTGATCCTTCTTCTCTTACGATTTCCTAAAACCCTAACACAATGTCTGAATCTTCTTCTTCCACACCGAATTCTACAGCGGTGATTCCCGATCCTGCTTCTATGAAATCATAACTTCAAGGTCCATTGGATGTTTTCTACATTCATCCGAATGAGAATCCGTCTCTTGTTCTAGTTTCTTCTCCTTTGGAGGCTTTTAATTTCCATTGCTGGGCGAGAGTCATGTCCAATGCATTGTAGATGAAAAATAAATTCGATTTTGTTGATGATATGATTATGAAGTCGTCCATTGATGATCCTCGCTTCAAGGCCTGGAAATGCTGCAACACACTAGTTTTGTCATGGCTCCATCATTCGATGAATAATGAGATTGCTTCAAGTGTCATTTGGCAGGACACTGCATATCAGGTTTGGCAGGAAATTCACAATCAATTTTCTCAAGGTGATTTTGTTCGAATCTCACAATTACACTCTGAATTACACTCTCTCAAGCAAGGAGAATTGTCTGTTACTGCTTATTTTACCAAGATGAAGATCATTTGGGATGAACTCTATAATTTTCGACCTATCTCCAACTGCACATCATCGGTTTCTGGTTACTATAATGTGGTTTGCCTGGTTCAACAATACCATGATAATGATTTTGTTCTGTCTTTCTTACAAGACCTTAATGACAATTTTGTTGGAGTTAAATCTTAGATCTTACTTCTTAAACCACATCCCCCTTTGTCCAAGGTGTATTCCATGGTAATTCAGCAGGAACGCCAATTTCAACAGCCTCTCTTTCCCGCACCTACTACTATGGCGGTTTCCTCCAATTCTGGTTTTGTTTCTGGCAACAACTCATCACAACCAGGAAAAGTACGTCGTACTTTTAGGCTTTTTAATCTGAAGCATCAAAGGCAATGCACACATTGTGGTCGCCTTAATGACACAGTGGATACTTGCTTCATGAAGAATGGCTTTCCTCTTGGATACAAGTCCAAGAAATCTATCAATGCAGCTCAGAACCTAGCAATACTGTTGTTGCTACTTTAGCTTCCATCCCCAGTTTTACTCAAGAGCAGATTCAAGGTCTCATGTCTTTGCTGTCCACAGCATCAACTGTTGCCTCACCTCAAGCATCCAACACTGCCTCCACCAATTTGATTAGTTCTCACCATGCCTCATCCGTGACTACTTCAGGTAGCACTTCTCACCCGTGGATCATAGATTCAGGGGCAACCGACCATATTTCGTCCTCACTTCAATATTTTAGCACATATAGGACAATTAAACCAATTTCCATAAACCTTCCCAATGGCCAACAAGCCCTCATCAGTATTTGAGGCACCATTCATCTCACACACTATTACCCTTTTTGATGTCCTATATGTTCCTCATTTTTCATTTAATCTCATTTCAATCACTAAGCTTACTAACCATTCACCTTGTTTTGTTTCCTTTTTTAATGATCATTGTCTTGTAAAGGAAATGAATACCTTGAAGATGATTGGCAAAGCTAGAGTGGCTCATGGACTATATGAAGTAGTTTTTCCTCACTCCAACCTGGTTCCCTCTATTTGTTTACACTTTGCAAATAACACTTGTACAAGCATTTTTCATTCCAATATATGGAATTATAGATTAGGCCATCCATTTTTACAATATTACAATCTTATTCAAAAGAATAATACTGATGTTTCTTCTTTGAATCACTTTGTATGTGATACTTGTCATTTTGCTAAGCAAAATAAACTATCTTTTCCTCTTAGTTCTTCAATTTCTCAAAATGTATTTGATCTTGTACATGTGGATATTTGGGGTCCCTTTGAGACTCCTTCTATCATGGTCATACATATTTTCTTACAATTGTTGATGACAAATCATGTTTCACTTAGATTAGGCTAATGAAATCCAAGTCAGTTACTAGACCTTGCTTGATTCAGTTTGTAAATTTTGTGGAGACTTAATTTTCTTCAAAAATAAAAGGCAATAAGGTCAAATAATGGTCAAGAATTTTTATTTGAGTCTTTTTACAAAAGCAAGGGTATTCTTCATCAACTTTCGTGTGTTGAAACACCACAATAAAATAGAGTGGTTGAAAGGAAACGTCAACACATTCTAAATGTGTCAAGGGCTTTGATATTTCAATCTCATCTTCCCATTTCCTTTTGGGCTTATGCCATTTCACCTGCTGTTCATCTCATCAATTTTTTACCATCTTCCAAATTACAAAATCAGGTACCCTATTCTATCCTTTACCATGAACACCCTGACCTTTCTTATCTCAAGGTATTTGGTTCTTTATGCTTTGCTTCTACCTTAACTTCTCATAGAAAGAAATTTCAACCTAGAGCTAGAAAATGTGTCTACCTAGGCCATAAAGAAGGTGTTAAAGGTTTCATTTTATTTGACCTTCTTAACAGAGAACTTTTCTTATCTAGACATGTGATCTTTTATAAAAACACATTTCCCTTTATTTCTTCACCCGAATCTTATAATTTATCCATCTCTAATTTTCCTATTTGCCTACCTCATCACAAAAATTCCACAGATGTTACTCCTTTACCAGCTATTGGTCCTAGTTCTATTGCCACTAATAACATTGCTATCCCTCTTGTAACAATGATATTGTTACATCTCCTCCACTTACATCTGGTTTTGTTTCTGCAAACGGTTCTACTTCAGCCTCTAACTGTCCTCTTGTTCCTTCTCCTGTTCTTAGGGTATCCACCCGACCCAAACACCCACCTAAATACCTCAAAGATTGTCACTGCAATATAGTTCACACTCAGTATTCTCCAAGCTAGTCATCAGGTATTTCTTATCCTCTTTCTAATTACATGACTTTTGATCATTTGTCTCCCTCTTATAAATTTTTTTGTGTTTCTATTTCCCATATACCTGAACCTAAAACATATAAACAGGTTGTAAAACATGCCTATTGGTAGCAGGCCATGGTCCAAGAAATTTCTACTTTAGAGCAAAATCAGACTTGGAAACTCACTGACTTACCACTTGGTAAGCATCTCATTGGATGCAAGTGGGTTTATAAGGTGAAATATAAGTCAGATGGTAGCATTGAGAGGTATAAAGCCCGGCTTGTTGCTAAGGGTTTTACCCAACAAGAAGGCATTGACTACTTTGATACATTTTCACCCGTTGTCAAAATGACAACTGTGAGACTTGTGCTTGCTTTAACAGCTGCCAAAGGTTGGCATCTTCATCAATTGGATGACAACAATGCCTTCTTGCATGGGAACTTACATAAAGAGGTTTACATGACCGTACCTCCTGGTTTTAACACTTCTCAACCCAACCAAGTTTGCAAATTGCTCAAGTCTCTTTATGGACTTAAGCAGACCAGTTGCCAATGGAATTTCAAGCTCACTTCTGCTCTTTTAAAGCTTGGTTACTTGCAATCAAAATCTGATTATTCCCTTTTTGTTAAGCATCTTGGTTCTAACATCATTATACTACTTGTATACGTAGATGACATTGTTCTTGCAGGGAATGATCTTGATGAAATTAATTCTGTTAAGTCTCAGCTTGATCTTCAGTTTCGGATTAAAGATCTTGGCTCCCTCAAATTCTTCTTGGGTCTTCAAGTTGCAAGGTCCACTAAGGGTATTTCTCTTTGCCAAAGAAAATATGCACCTGAGCACTTGGATGAGGCATGCCTCCTAGCTTGTAAACCAGCTTCAACACCAATGATTCCAAACCTCAAACTTTCGGCTACTGATAGTAGTGCATATTCTGATCCAGCAGCTTATCGCAGGCTCATTGGTCACCTGATTTATCTCACAAATACTCGACCTGATTTGGGCTTTGCAGTCAATAGACTCAGCCAGTTTGTTTCAGCTCCTACTGAGGCACATCATGTAGCTGCTCTACAATACATTAAAGGCTCTCCTAAAAAGGGTTTATTTTTCTCTGCATTTTCTGGCCTCAAGCTTTCTGCTTTCAGTGATTCAGATTGGGCTTCTTGCCCTGATTCTAGAAGGTCAGTTACAGACTATTCAGTGTTCCTTGGTCCATACTTGATCTCTTGGAAGTCTAAGAAATAACCCTGTTTCTTGCTCAAGTTCTGAAGCCGAGTATAGAGCATTTGCTTTCACCATTCGTGAAGTTCAATGGCTTCTCTACATTCTACAAGATCTGAAATGTGCACATGTTGGCCCTATTCCACTCTACTGTGACAGCAAGTCTGCTATTGCCATTGCCCAAAATCCAATGTTTCATGAGAGGACGAAGCATATAGAATTGATTGTCATCAAGTTCGAGAGAAATTTCAGGCTGGTGTCATTCAATTAATCTCAGTTCCCTTTGCCAACCAAGATGCTGACATTCACACAAAGTCCTTACATCCCTCAGTTGTTCATTCCTTGTTGTCCAAACTGAACTTGACTGATATATATGGTTCAGTTTGTGGAGGGATATCAATTTAAATTAACTGATGTTAATTATGTGTTAACCATAGTTAGTTCAGTTGTTGATTAGTTAGTGTTAGCTTTAGTTAGTTGTTGCTTAGTCAACTTATTTGGTTTGTATATATACCTTAATTCATCTTAATGCAAATACCTTTTGCCATTTACATTCTGTAATAACTATCACAAAACTGATTTATACTAAGCAAGTTATGTTTTAATCCCTCTACAAAATTAACATCCTGTAATACTGAGTGACTCACATATTGCTTGTTGAGGTGTGACCAGGCAGTCGTAGAAGAATCAGCAGAGGTGATGATCGTTTGAGCTTCAGAGCCACTTGAAGCAAAAAGTACCAGAAAGACATAATGGTCTTGTCGCTTTCCAGTGAGAGTATGTCGGATCGGAGACAATAGCATCATTGAGCCAATTTTGGGAGAAAGACATTTTGTGGTTTCAATAACATAGCCAAGAGGTTGATTGGCTTCAAGGGGATGAGTGATTTGCATGTACCAAGTGTGGTAATTAGTTGAGTTAATCTTAATTGTCAGAGTTGAAGCAACTGAGAACTCTACAAGAGCCTTGGGAGCGACAGAATATTGGCAGTGGCCATGAGGGAAAAAATGGAGGATCGATGGAGCTATTAGGCTAAAGGCGCTTTGATACCATATAGAAAAACAATGGAGGAAAATAATTTTATTCATTCAAATTCAATATAGTTGTACAAAAGATATATAGAGAGAGATACAAAAGAATAACTAAACTCCTAAAATATTTACACTTGAATTTGCATTACATTAACTTGAATTTAAATTGCAAATACTATGTCAATAGTCCAATACTACTCCCCCGTCCCATTTTGTTTGACGTTTCTATAAAAAAAATTGTCACCTTTTGGTTGTCATTTTAAAATACAATGAAGCATTAAATATTTTTTTCTATTATACCCTTGACCATTAATGAGAGATAAAAGATATATTAGAGATAAAGAGCCTAATTAATTTGAGAGATGATGGTACATTAAGAAATCACATAGTATTTTTCATGAAATCTAAAATATTACTTATATTTCTTATTTTTGTGTCAAAACCTTAAACGTCAGACAAAATGGGATGAATGTAGTAGCATTTTCTATCAATTATGTTGCCACATTATAATTAAGGCAAAATTACTCCAAATGTCTTTTATCTTAATTTAAAGTTTCAAGTTATTCCTTTATCTTTTTTCTTTTTTTCAATTTAGTCCCGCATATTTATAAACATTAATTTCGAGGCAAATTATTGACTGATCTGCAACGAGAAATGCATGTGGCCACAAACAATCTGCTGTATCAATTGTGTCACAAATCAGAACCAACAAGACTTTTGTTGAAAGCCAAAAACAGACCAATTTGGCCAACATTATCAATATTTTAAAACACGTGAGATTAAACTGAAACTAAAACTAATTTTAAAGGACTAACTTGACACAAAAAAAGGTTAAGAACTGAGTGAAATTTTAAATTAAGATAAATTACTTCTAGAATAATTTTGTCTATAATTAATATTCATGTTAAATTTCTAGAATTTGTTGATCGGCAGGTAAATTAAGCTCATCCCGACTCATTAATTCTCAGGCATCTCCTCTCCCCACTCCTAGTATACAGCCTGAAAGCTTCTATAAAAGCACCCACCCACTCATACATTATTTCCCATTCCACCATCAAGCCAACCCGAATCAGAAGGGGGGCAAAAAAAAAAAAAAAAAAAAAGAAAGAAAGAA
Source organism: Calophaca sinica (assembly GCA_037113605.1). Lineage (NCBI taxonomy): Eukaryota > Viridiplantae > Streptophyta > Magnoliopsida > Fabales > Fabaceae > Calophaca > Calophaca sinica. The sequence goes on from CM073736.1 coordinate 94,130,050, forward strand.
AACAGAAGTTTTCATATGGGTTCATACTCAGAAACTGTTTGCGTAACAGGGGCAGCGGGTTTCATTGGGTCATGGCTTGTCATGAGGCTCATCGAGCGCGGCTACGAGGTTCGAGCCACCGTACGCGACCCAGGTCATTCTTTTTTCTTTCTTTTTGTTACATCAGGTTTCATGTTTGTTACATCATTTTTGTTCAATCTACACCAACAAAATTATAAATTATAAATATATAACACTAAATTCATAAGCATTGTTGTTATATATGCACACACTTAATTTGTGCAGCTAACATGAAGAAGGTGAAGCATTTGCTGGAACTGCCAAATGCAAAGACCAAACTGTCTCTTTGGAAGGCTGACCTTGCTCAAGAGGGAAGCTTTGATGAAGCCATTAATGGCTGCACCGGCGTTTTCCATGTCGCCACCCCCATGGACTTTGACTCCAAGGACCCTGAGGTATACACACTCATATTAAACTGTGCTAAAAAAAATGGTACCGTACGGATATTGAACTGTCAAAAAAATGATGCTATAACCCATAGTTGTTAAAACCGGACCGGACCGGCCGGTCCGACCGGTTGAACCGGACCCCTGTCCGGTCTGTTTGAACTTGAAAACCGGACTGTATAAGAACCGGCCTAAAAACCGAAAAATCGGTAAAAAACCGGCCAAAACCGGGAAACCGCGAAAAAACCGGCCAAAACCGGGAATCGGCCGGTTCTTAAAAAAATTAATTTTTTATTTTTTATTTTTTTTAAAAATGGTAAATGACATTATCTTTGACACATAAGAGATTTTTTTATCCATTTTTTTCATGTTGATGGATTAAATTAAATATTATAATAAAATTTAAAATTAATTTATATATTAATATTATTATGAGAGTACTTACATTACAATATTTGTGATTATTGAATATTATAATGTTTTTATAACATATTTGTTTTAGTTTAATATGTAATTTTTACATGTTATATGTTGACTTATAACATTTTAAGCGGAGTTTAATTTTTTATATCGTGATATTATAAATATTATGTTATTTTTTGTTTATTAGTGCTTTATATGTTATATTAAAAATTTTGAAAATATAATTTAATTTATTTCCGGTTCGACCCCAGTCTAACCTTAAACCAGTACCTACACCGATTCAGTGTCCAGTTCAGTTTTGATAACCTTGCTATAAACCGACTTGTTTTTGTAGGAGTGGAAGAGGTTTGAGACACTTTGTCCTGTACACGTTTTATAAAAATTAAATTAAATTTCGTAGTGATTTGATATATCGCCACAAATTTAGTGAATGACAGGTATGGGATGGATCATGATTTTGATTTGATGCAATGGACTACTTCACCATCCATATCTCTACTCCTTTACTTCACCATAAAAGCACCCACCCACTCATACAAATGGTCTATAATGATCAAAGAAAATTTAAATTACAAAATACTCGTTCGATTGTTAAATTAAAAATGAACAGTTAAAAATAAAAAAGAATACTATACTCTTACCGACAAACTTGTGGATGAGGTCCGAAATATAAATTTTGGGCGCAAAAAATGATCCAAATTATACTGCCAGTACAAAACACTGTCCAGAATTCAATAGAATTTTAAACCCAAATTTTTACCGTAGCCTGTTATGATATAATACGTTTGATCTATTAATTTACTTTCGTGAAATTCAATCATTTGATCATAGATTAAAAATACGATTAATCATTAAATTTGTCCTATTAACACAAGGTTAACTGTATTTTTAATCTATGATCAAATGAGTGAATTTCACGAAAGTAAATTAATAGATCAAACGTATTATATCATAACAAGCTATAGTAAAAATTTGGGTTTAAAATTTTACTGAATTCTGAACAGTGTTTTGTACCGGCAGTATAATTTGGATCATTTTTTGTGCCCAAAATTTATATTTCGGGCCTCATCCACAAGTTTGTCGGTAAGAGTATAGTGTTTTTTTTTATTTTTGACTGTTCATTTTTAATTTAACGATCGAACGAGTATTTTACAATTTAGATTTTCTTTGACCATCATGGACCATTTGCCTAAATGGTCCATGCTAGCCGTCGCCTTAATTTAAATATGTTCCGGACTGGGCCGAGGCCCAATCCGGAGATCCAACATTCACAGGCCCAACGGCTTCCCTCAATACCACGTCGTCCGCATGCCTCTCCGCCTTCCCTCAACGTGGCCGACCCAACGGCTTTGTGCATTAATGGGATTTAATGCCGCCTTCCGGGTTTCACGGGACGGTTACACATTGACAGTAACCGTCCTCGACTCATATTTAAAGAAGACCGCGTCGAACGGTCGAGGTAATCATCTTTCTACCACCTCTTACTCACCTCGACACACATCGACTTGGCGTCGAGTGTTTGCAGTACACCACCCAACACGCCGCCGCCCTCCGTCGCGAGCACAACCGCACCGCTTCCTCCGGTCATCCTCACGAGTTACGTTCGGAACATTGGTGCCGTCTGTGGGGATCGCTTCGATTCCATCTTCTTTGTCGAAGTCTCCTTCTTCACTCGGCGATGATCGGATCGGCGTCGGTCGCGACTAGCGCTCCACTCATGCGAACGCAGATCTTGAACAACCAAACCGGTCGATAGCTCTGACAGAACCACTTCTCCAAAGATGACGCCGTTCGATCGTTCTTTGCTCAAACCGATGCCGAACGGAGACCACCGCCATCCTCATTCGCGAAGTTCCGCGAATTCATCCGGCCATGCCGGCGATGCAGCTCGTAATCAACGCCTCGATCGAATGGAGAATCGCCAGAAGGAAATTCCGTTCGGCGTTGCCACACGATCGACAACGAGAGAAGATCGTGTTTCTCGCTCTCCTCGGAGATCGAAGGAATCCGAAAATCTCAGGTCCGTTTCATCACCACCACCGAGGCACGACTCAACACCGCCTGGGCATAGAGCAAGCCGTAACACTTCGCAGATCGTACTCCACCTCGCCACAGATCCGAGGTCCGCTTGCCTCAAACGGAAGACATGAGCAAACACACCGCGGAAGAGTTTTTTCCGTAAGTCTTTCTCCCGAATCCGATATGCCACACTCTCCACCAGCGCCATCGCCGCTTCGACGCTGCGTCTCATCGCGAAGGTACCACCACGAGCCGACACTCCCCAAGAAGACCCGCCTCACCCTCTAGGCGGCGAGTAAAATCTCCTGGCCGCACCTCTCACCGCCGCCGTGCTCATTCTGTCTCATCAACCCCTTCTCAGAGTGATGACACAGATGACACGTGCAAGGCCTTTGGTCCTTTTACGTCTAAGATTATGAGATTCCCGATTCAAGCATCTTCGTAAACCGCCTCGTTGGACTCCTACGACGGGACCACCGACCAAACGAACATGTTGGTCGCTTTGACACTGTCATGGACTATAGGCGCCAAGGGCCGTAAGTGCGTGATCTTTCCCTCACTCAAGAAGTCGGCCTTGTCTTGGTTCCGCACTCTTAAGAGAAATTCCATTGGATCGTGGACTGAGTTCGCCGACCGCCCCGCACATTTCACCGCATCTAAAGTGCAACCCAAGTCGGCAGCACTCTAGCCGCGATTCAAGAGAGGAAAGGAGAATCCTCGGAGACTATGTCGAGCGTTTCAACAAAGAAGCCATTTTGGTGAAAAATGCTCGACGAGATGAAATTATACTTGCTAGAGCAAGGCCTGGTCGAAGGAAGTTTATTCAAAGGTCGACATTGGTGTCGACAAACCGAGGTCCCCGACCGAAGTTCCTGCGAGCTCAAAAATTCATGAATTACGAAGAGAAGTTGATGGCATCAAAGCCAAAGGTAAAACCCAGGAGGAAGGTGGTGGACAACGCCAAGACAGTCGCGTAGGGAGAAGGAAAGTCGGGGTCCAAAGAAAGAGATACGACGAATATACCCCTTTGAACACTACCCCTAAGCGCATACCGAATGAGTGCGCGAACACCGAATTCGTGATCTTTGGAATTAAATTTCCCGAAGGGAAAAGAGAAGGTGAATCTTGATAAGTCGAGGTAATCGCCACTTTCACAAGTGTGTCGGACACGAGACCGATGAATGTTTTCACTTGAAGGACGCCATAGAACAACCGATCCAAAAGGCGGAGTTGACCAAATATGTGAAAGGAAAACCGAGATTTGGAGATAGAAGGTCTAGATCTAGATCACCTCGACCTCAAAGGAGAGACTCGACCGGGACGCTGACGAAGGAACAGCCAGGCATCCGAGAGAGACCTCGCCCTCCTCCCCGTCGCCATGGTCATTTCCGAGGGTTCTCCGATAAGGGAGGGGCGAGCATCAATTCAAAGAAACGAAAGTTGAGAGAAGCGATGATCATTTCTCGCTTTCTCCTTCATCAAGCTCGGCATAAGGGAAGACCACCCTAGCCTTTTTCTCGACGAAGACTTGGTGAATGGAAGGTCGAACTATTTGATTCCCCTCTGGTGAAAGCCTATATGGCTAACTTTGACGTCAAGAATCTTGATAGACCAAGGAGCTCGGCGGATATCATGTTCTACGAGCCGCTTAAAACCTTGAAACTACCAGAAAAAGATCTCGCATCTGCATCCGGTCCGACTGGCCGTTTCAGCGGTTCGAAACAAAGCCGTTGGGCTATGTGGAGTTGATGGTGACTTTTGGAGAGCAACCAATCTCCAAAGCGTGAAGGTCCAATTCATCGTGTTACCATGCAAATCTGTTTACAATCGCATCGTCGGACGCCCGACACCGGGTGAGTTAGAGTCAGTAACCTCGGCAGTTCACCTGAAAATGCGTTTTCATGATGACGAAGACAAAGTCGTCACCATCGAAGCCGACCAAGAAGCTGCGAGGAGATGTTATATTTTGTCTTTGAAGGTCAAGAGCAAAGGAAGAGGAACAACTCCTTGACCAAGAAACTTGATCCTCGCTGGTCGCTGCAGACGTCAATCTCACCGATTTCGACGCCGGAATTGAGCTCGAGGATGAGATACAGGAAGACGACCTCGACCCGCGAGCTCCACCAAAAGATTAAAAGACCAAGACTGATGGAGAATTCATCCGAGTTCAACTAGGAGAAGACCCAGGAAGACGGTGAAGCTTGGTGTTGATCTTCCCGAGCAGGTCAAATTGCAAATAACAGAGTGCCTCAAGTCCAATGCCGACCTCTTCGCTTGGACACCGCCGACATGCCAGGTATTTCTCGATATTGCACGCCACCAACTCGCTCTCGACCCCAAAGCTCGCTGGGTAGCTCAAAGGCGCCGTAAGCAAGCTCCTAAAAAAGCCGAAGCCGCTGCCAAAGCTATCGAAGACTTAATTAAGGCTGAATTCATTAGGGAGGTCAAATATACTACTTGGCTGTCAAATGTTGTATTGGTTAAGAAATCTAATGGAAAGTGGCGAATGTGTGTTGATTACACTGATCTTAACAAGGCGTGCCCCAAAGACGCCTACCCCCTCCCTAATATCGACAAACTCGTCGACAATTCCTCTGGTTTTCAATTGTTGTCTTTCATGGACGCATACTGGGTACAACCAGATTAGATGCATCATGCCGATCAAGAAAAACCGCGTTCATGACGGATAAAGGTAATTATCGCTATAACGTAATGCCTTTTGGCCTTAAGAACGCCGGAGCGACATATCGGCGCATGATGAACAAAGTCTTCGCCAACCAGATCGGTAGAATCTTTGGAGGTATATATGGATGATATGATAGTAAAAACAACGAAAGAAGTCGACCACGCCGTCGATCTTAGAGAAGTCTTTGTGAAATGCGAAGACATAATATGAGGCTCAATCCGAAAAGTGCACTTTCGAGTTCGAATCGAAAATTTCTCGGTTTCTACCTAACCGAGAGGAATCGAGGCCAACCGACAAATGCTCGGTCAGAATAGAGATGCAAAGCAACCATCGTCAAAGAAAACATCCAGCAGCTCACTGAATGCTAGCCTCCTTGACGAGGTTTATCTCAAAATCTGCAGAACATGCATTGCCTTTCTTCCGCTTACTCAAGAAGGGAATTCAGTTGAATGGTCACCCGAAAGTGCGAAGAAGCCTTAACACGTAAAACGCATATTATCCCAACCGCCGGTGTTGACGCAGGCCGTCTGTGGGAGGTCCTTTATCTCTACTTGGCGATCGAACGAAGCTCGAAAGTGCCGCCCTCATTCGCGAGGCGCACGAGGACCGTAAACCGGTCTATTTTATAAGCAAAGCACTTCAGGCCCAGTGAGATACCGTAAATCGAGAAAGTCGCGACTCGCAGCGATAATCGCGGCTCGACGCTTGAGACAATACTTCTTAGCACATCCCATAGTGGTCCGAATCGACCACCAATCAAACAGATTCTACACAGCCTGACCTGGCAGCGTATGATCAAGTGGTCGGTCGAGTTGTCCGACCGGAGTTACTTTCGAGCCGAGACAAACTATCAAAGCCCGGTGCTTGGCGGATTTCATTGCCGAGATGACTCTGGAGCTACGTAGCAGTGTTCCAAATGGACGCTCCATGTCGACGGATCGTCGAATTCCAAAGCGATGGCGCTGGTTTGTTGCTCGAGAACGATGATGGGCTGGTCGTCGAATTTTCATTGGGATTCTCCTTTCCCACCTCCAACAACCAGGCAGAGTACGGCGTGTTTGGTGGCCTCACACCGCTCGAGACTTCGGCTACCGAAGAGGTAAAGCTCGAATCGATTCTCGGCTAGTTGTGTCCCGGATAAGTGGAGAATACCAGGCTAAAGATCCACTTCTTCAAAAATACCTCGCCCTGGTAAAGAAGAAAATGAGCGACTTCACCTCGTGGAGATCGTAACGTTCGAGAGAACAAAACGTCGAGTGACATTCGCCCAAACTTCGCCAAAGACGAGAAGCTCAGGAAACAACAGATCGGTAATACAAGAAACACTGGCCAAGCCTAGCATTACTGCCGTGGTTGATACCACTTATGACGAGGTACTGAGGAAACTTCCGAAATTCTGCTTTGCGATTTCCCAGGCAAGCGTCGATGATCCGCCCGATGAGCCCGACAGTTGGATGACACCGATTCAAGAATTTATTCAATTCGGTCGGCTACCTGATGATGAGAAGGAAGCCGCAAAAATCCGAAAAAAGGCATCTTCGTATTCTATGATCGACGGTATCTTATATCGAAGAGGGTTCTCCACCCCCTGTTGAAATGCGTCGACGATACCCGAGCGCAATATGCACTTGCTGAAGTGCATGAAGGCATATGTGGGCAACACCTTGGAGGACGTTCCTTGGCAAAGAAAATCCTCCGCGCAGGGTACTACTGGCCGACCCTGAACGCGGACGCGATATCGTTCGTGAAGAAATGCGACAAATGCCAGAGACATGGCGATCTACACTTAGCTCCTCCTACAGAGTTAACATCCCTGACATCACCATGGCCCTTTGCTTGGTGGGGCATTGATATACTTGGACCTTTTCCAATGGCTCCCGGACAGGTGAAATACCTGGTCGTTGCGGTAGATTACTTCACCAAATGGGTTGAGGCAGAGCCCCTGGCGAAGATAACTGCAAAGAACTTGATTAAGTTCTTCAAAAGATATATTCTGACAAGGTTCGGGATTCCCAGGGTGGTCGTCACCGACAACGGAACGCAATTCACAGATCGCGGATTCCGAAAAACCTTGGAAGATCTCGACATCAAACAGCACTTCACCTCGGTAGAACACCCCCAGACGAACGGCCAAGCTGAGGCCGCGAACAGAGTTATCTTACGAGGTCTGAGACGAAGATTGGATGAGGCCAAGGGAAACTGGGCAGAAGAGCTTCCCCGAGTACTCTGGGCGTATCGAACTACTCCACATTCGACGACAGGAGAATCTCCTTTTCGTCTCACATATGGGACAGAGGCCATCATTCCTGTCGAGATTGGGGAACTTAGTTGGAGAACCTCACATCCCCAGAGTAGCATTGACAACTGTCAGAGTATACGAGAAGAACTCGACCTCCTTGACGAATGCAGAGAGCTTGCGACTCGAGGTCGCGAGAAACAGAAAATCGCAGCAAGATCCAACCGAAGTGTTGTACCTAGGGAATTCATGCCTGGAGACTTAGTTCTTCGACGAGCTGATGTTGGCCTGAAGAACGCCACACAAGGGAAACTTGCACCCAATTGGGAAGGCCCGTACAGAATTGTCGCAAAGACAGGTACCGGCGCCTACATCCTCGAGACACTGCAATGACAGCAAATTCCAAGAACTTGGAACGCAGCAAAGATGAAGAAATATTATAGTTGAAACAAATGTATTCTAAACACATAAATGTGAAGCAATGAAGTATGATTGGAGAAATACGCAACCATCATTTATTTATTATCAAAGCCTTGTGCATTGGCACAAGCATCTGATGTAGAGATCGACCTCGTGCCGAGACCGCGTGCACGAGCTCATGTTAAAGCCTTGTGCGTTGGCGCAAGCACCTGATGAAGAGATCGACCTCGTGCCGAGACCGCGCGCACGAGCTTGGGATAAAGCCTTGTGCGTTGGCGCAAGCACCTGATGAAGAGATCGACCTCGTGCCGAGACCGCGTGCACGAGCTACCTGATGAAGAGATCGACCTCGTGCCGAGACCGCGTGCACGAGCCCGTGATAAAGCCTTGTGCGTTGGCGCAAGCACCTGATGAAGATATCGACCTCGTGCCGAGACCGCGCGCACGAGCTCGGGATAAAGCCTTGTTCGTTGGCACAAGCACCTGATGAATCGACCTCGTGCCGAGACCGCGTGCACGAGCTCGTGATAAAGCCACAAGCACCTGAGATCGACCTCGTGCCGAGACCGCGTGCACGAGCTCGTGATAAAGCCTTGTGCGTTGGCACAAGCACCTGAGATCGACCTCGTGCCGAGACCGCGTGCACGAACCCGTGATAAAGCCTTGTGCGCCGCGCAAGCACTGATGAAGAGATCGACCTCGTCTGCGAGACCGCGCCGCGAGCTCGGGATAAAGCCTTGTGCGTTGGCACAAGCACCTGATGAATCGACCTCGTGCCGAGACCGCGTGCACGAGCTCGTGATAAAGCCTTGTGCGTTGGCACAAGCACCTGAGATCGACCTCGTGCCGAGACCGCGTGCACGAACCCGTGATAAAGCCTTGTGCGTTGGCACAAGCACCTGAGATCGACCTCGTGCCGAGACCGCGTGCACGAGCTCATGATAAAGCCTTGTCGACCTCATGCCGAGACCACGTGCACGAACTCATTATAAAGCCTTGTGTCTTGCATAAGCACATCAAGCCTCGTGTCGAGAACTGTCTCAGCAGACGTGGAACACGAAGGTCCCGAACGAACTAATGAACAAGCACGACATGACGACACTTGCAGTTCCTTACGAACAAGGACGTCGAACGTCGACATCAACGAACTTCGACAGCAAGTCACCACCTCGAAATTCGAGCTAGCGACTTGGGGGGCAACTGTTCCGGACTGGGCCGAGGCCCAATCCGGAGATCCAACATTCACAGGCCCAACGGCTTCCCTCAATACCACGTCGTCCGCATGCCTCTCCGCCTTCCCTCAACGTGGCCGACCCAACGGCTTTGTGCATTAATGGGATTTAATGCCGCCTTCCGGGTTTCACGGGACGGTTACACATCGACAGTAACCGTCCTCGACTCATATTTAAAGAAGACCGCGTCGAACGGTCGAGGTAATCATCTTTCTACCACCTCTTACTCACCTCGACACACACTGACTTGAGCGTCGGAGTGTTTGCAGGTACACCACCCAACACGCCGTCGTCCTCCGTCGCGAGCACAACCGCACCGCTTCCCTCCGGTCATCCTCTGAAGTTCTGTTCAGAACAAAATATAAGGTTTGAAAGTTAAAAAAGATATGACAAATTAAGGTGGTAGTGACTGAGAACATGGTGGTGAGTCCAGTGACAAATATGGTGGTGATCATGCAAGTAGCACAGGTGGTGAGAATCACTGTTTAAAGTGAGACAAATAAATTAATGAAAGTAAGTTTTAGCAAAAGTAACTAAAATTAATGAATATAGTAAGTTTTTTTTTATTAATAGTACATCTAGTCTTTTATATAAGAAGAAATTACAAAAATCATTAAAAACAGGAAAATCTATTTAATGTTATAAAATTGAATTCTTATTCTAAATATACCCTTAATAAATAGATGCATAAGAAAAATGTGAACTTCTAATAAATATATATGTTTCATTATAATAGTGGTATTCAGCAATTAATACATTTTGAAATAATTCAATTTTTCTTATAATTAGGATAAAAAAATATTCAAAATATTCTCTTATAATAGGAACAGAAGGTAATATGAATATAGTAAGTTTAAAGAGCATACCAAATATTATATTGAGGGAAATGATTGAAATTATAATTGAAGGACTAATTAATATATGATACGTTGAGATACCAATAAATAAAAGTATAATTACTATTTAAAAGGTAATTAATTATATTCCAAAATTGATAGATATATAATAATGTAAGACACAGGGTAATAAATAAATATATATAAACATGTGATGAAACAGTTAATCACGTACTTTAAAAAATAACTACTTCGTTGACCTGTGCGTTAAATGGGATATAAGTTATGAAAATTATATTTGGTTTCTTTATTATTTTTGTATGTGTTTTGAAACCACATGTTCCAATGTCGGTATTGGGGTAAAGCTAAACAAAAAAACATATTTTAAAAAATAAAATTCTTTAGTGTATTCATAAGTGATATATTAATTAAGTATTAATACATATAGTTATTGATAAATTGCCAAATGAATTTATTTAATCATATATAATTAGGCCTTTGTTGAAGAAAAATAGTACGTACCTAATGTTTATTATCGACAACCACATTTTTTATGTTAGTTTATATGGACACAATATAATCACGATACAAGAGGTCGAAAGACCAAAACTATCTCCGCAGTAACTAAATAAAAGATTCTTATGTACCTTTATTATGTTGATCTTAAATATTGTACCAGCTGTAGTGTTTTTTTTTTTTTTGATGGAAATGTACCAGCTGCAGTTAAAGAAAGATGCAATTACACTTTGTATATTTAAAGTACCAAGTAGTTAAGGTAGTAAATTGGATTTGAATGTAACGAGATGAGATCAAATCTCGTCTTTACCGCATTTCCTTTCAAGGAACTTGTGGGTAAAAAAATGTCGTTTTTTCACAAAAGGGAAAAATGTCATTTATTATGTAAAAAAAATGTCATTTATTGCTTAATATCTAAAAAAAATCACAAATTAAGCTATATAAGTCCAAAATCACGAATTAAACTACACAAGTCAAAAAAGAAAATTTGTTCATAAAAATAAAAGAAAAAATATGATTCTTTTGAAGGAATAATTTGTTTTAAAAAAATTAAAAATTGCAATCATTAAGTAAGAAATTGATTAGTCACATATCTAATTATCTAAGGTAATAAACATATATATATATATATATATATATATATATATATTTGGTGAATAGGTAATAAACATACGTATATTCACACTTTAATGATACATGATAAAATACTCCTTTTGTTTTTTTTAATTATCTTTCAAAAGATGACTAATTCTAAGCAGTACGAACCATTTTTATATGAAAAAGTACGAAATAATATACAACCAATTATATGTAAAACATATACAAACAACTAGGAGAGATTAATAATAAACTAGAAGAGGCTCATAAAAATAAAATTGAGAGGCTAAAAGTTTTTTCTCTTAAAATACATCAATTAGCACCATGCATTTAATTTGTCTTAAATATATAATAACTAGAGATTATAAAGCTGGTGATTTATCCTTATCCATCCATATGCCCTACCATTAGTCCATGAAAAAAGGGGGTGACAAGGTAGGCTCGTTTTTTAAATCGAATTGAAGGTAACATATTGTGTTTTATAGTGATTTTGCTGGTCAACCTATTGCTATCTAAATAACAATAAAAAATATATAAAATAAATTAATTAAGTAGGTCCTTGGGTGTGCAGCGCAATGGTTAGCGCGCACGTTTAAAGCCCAGGACATCAGGCAGTGCGGGGGTTCGATGCCCCAAAGTCTCCCTCCCTGTGTGTGTGAGTTAGGCCAATGAGTCTCTTTATGTAAAAAAATAAATAAATTTAATTAAGTAGAAAAATATGAAAAATATAAATTTTGAAAAAAAAATGAATGAGATAGGAGATAACATATACATGAAAAATAAACTTAGATTTAAGTCTTTAAAAACTAGAGATTATTAAAAAAAATTAAAAAAATTAAAGATAATTAATAACCTACCAGGTATTCGTTCCGTGATTCGTCACAACCCATCAGTAATGTGGGCCGATGGGCTACATAATGTAGTCTAACTTAAAGGGGAAAAAAAGATGGGTTAAAAGAGTAAGGACCAACGCGATGCGAAAAAAATGGCACAAACTAAATTATATGATTAAAATATTCATTTATATATAAATTAATATTAAATTTTTCAATATGCTTTTTCATCTAATCCATAGATTATCTCTCAACTTCTATTTCTTATTATTAATTAATAAGATAAAAATAAGTACATCATTAATAAAACAGTGATTAATTTTATCTTGAATTTCTGTAAAAAAATTATCTTGGAAGTCTAAAGAGAAGATAAATTACTAAATTAAAACAAATACTACTAAAATCATATTAAAATGACACTTCAGAGAGGAAAAAAGACGGTATCTAATCAACTAACAATATTTAAACTTTCATGTTGACGAATTGATGTGTCGCCAAAAGTAATGACTACTTTAGGAGATATATGGCAGCAAACGTAAGTATTCAAGTCACATAACGTGGGTAGCTCTAATAATATATGTCTCTCCAGTAAAAATAAAAAATAAAAAAATGTATGCTTCTAGAATTCAGCACTGGTCCAAATACCCACTTAGACATAAAACAAACTTTAAAACGAGATCTAAAAACATTTCTATGCCGTCATTTTTATTGGGCCACAATAAAATGCTAAAAAGATTACAACAAAATAAGTTATTGTGGGGTTTGAACCAACAATCACAATGTCTAAAGTATTATGTTGTACCATTTGAACTAAATAGATTTGTTGTAAGTCAAAGGAATTTGACATTGATATTTAGTGAAAATAAAAATTTTGAGACCTTTTTTGTCAAAAAAATTTGATACCTAAAGTCTTTGCTTTATAGCTTGGCCCCTGAGCCACCCAGCTAGAATTTGCGCATGCCCTTGACCACCAATGCCTTTTGGAAAATTATTATTGAAAATTAGTTTGGAAAATCTTGAAATGTGAATGCAATATTGATGGAGATCAAGTCTCTTAAATGGTTTGAAATTTGATTTGAACCGCAGAATGAAGTAATCAAGCCTACCATAAACGGAGTGCTTGACATCATGAAAGCATGCCAGAAGGCCAAAACTGTCCGTAGGCTGGTTTTCACATCCTCAGCCGGAACACTCAACGTTACCGAACACCAAAAGCTCGTTTACGATGAAAGCTGCTGGAGTGACGTTGAGTTTTGTCGGAGAGTCAAGATGACTGGCTGGGTTAGTAATTTACTTCATTATTTAGTCCTCCTCTATTTTCTTTTTATCTTTTGGTAATATAAGTATTTTCCTTTTTAAGTTTTTATATTCTTTATTCTTATAAGATTTTTGACTTTTTTAAGTATGAAACCAATCCAGGTGCCATAAATAAAAGTCTCTTAAAAAATTAATGCATTCAAAGTGAATAAATAGATATAAATATATGTTTAATATAAAATGTATCGTGACTGAATGGATTCATTTTTTTTATTACTTTAGAGACTAGATGACTTTGTTGAATTTTGTCCAAGTATTATTGTGTTGTTGTGTCAATGTAAAATAAAACTGAAATGTAATACCGCAAAATTCAAAGAAAACAGAAAAGACACTTAATAATTTACAGCAACCCTTTTGGTCATCATCTTCTAAAGTCTCAAGTTGCCCCATTTCATTATTTTGTCCCATATCAGAAAATTGCAATATTTTGGATTTATAGTTTATGTTACAATTATCAGTTTTAGTTAATAATGATTTTATTTTGGTTCAATGTTGTTTAGATGTATTTCGTTTCAAAGACACTGGCGGAACAAGAAGCATGGAAATTTGCCAAAGAGCACAACATGGACTTCATCACAATCATTCCACCTCTTGTCGTCGGCCCCTTTCTTAATCCAACAATGCCACCTAGCCTAATCACGGCCCTTTCCCCTATCACCGGTACATTATATATAAACTAATTAAGAAACAGTGGAGACGTGTCTATGTTCTAGCTTGTCCATATTTTATGGAGATCTAGATGTATTTTTATAATTTTTATTTTTTTAATACTAATATGTATGAAAGTACTATTATCATTATGATATAAATCATAATGTTTTATCATATTTATAATTATTCATGTTTACTTTAAAATATCAAATTATTCTTTTAATTTAGGATTGTGTTTTACAATAATTTTAAATGTTATATTATAATTACATCTTAGCTTATTTTTTTTTTAAAAAATGTGCGCTCTCTCTATATAGAGAAAGAGAGAGAGAATATTTTGCACGAGAAAAAAAACTTAGTACGAAAGTTGCACGAAAATCAGCCAATGAATTTGTTGTTTGCTAGAATACAAGGGTTAATAAAATTTAAAGAGATTCTGCTCAGGGACAGACCTACTTGTTATGCTACAAGTGTCGTGTCAGGCCCTGATAGACATTTTTAGAAACTTGCAAGTGTTTAGTTGATTGATTTGGAAGCTTTTCCTTGCATATCAAACATGGAACAAGGTGACTAGTGACTATTGATATTGCTAGCTAAGCTAGGGAGTGTGATTCTCTACTGTTGCCACAGTCTCTCTCTCTCCATCTGCATTTTTCTTTATTTTTTTATAGATAAAATAAATGAACAACTATGATCTACCAATCCAATGGTTATCAAATGTCCAACTACAGTGACTGCAGTCAATTTTGACTGCAGTGAAATATGATCCCCTAAGCTAGTCGCTTTTCTAGTGGAGGGTATTATATATATTATCTCATTTATTTATTAATAGTACAATTGTGGCTGATTCCAATGTGATTTGTAGATGTAACTTTTGCAATTTGTCTCATTTATTTGTTACCGGCCCTTCCCATGGTATAAGTCTGCCCTGTGGCTCTGTCTCTGATTGTGCCACAATAATGTTTTTCTCACTTCTTATCTCTTATGTGCAAAAGTTACTAAAGAAATTTGCATAAAAAAGGGTACGAAGAGAGAAACATTAACATATTCCTACACAATACAATCTCCTTAAATCCTTGTATTTTTTTTAAAAGGGAATAAGGAAATGAGATATATTATTATTTCAGTGGCACTAATGGCCATGTTACAACTGTCCCAACGAGATTTAAACCATGTCCTTTAGGTTTACAAGACCAAGCTTCTACCACTAAGTTAGCACCCCATAGACAAATCCTTGTATTCTAGCATTCAACAAATCCATCTGCTGATTTTCGTCATGTGGCTTTTGTACTAATTTTTTTGGTGCAAAATAGCATCTCTATATAAATATAGATATATATAGTGTATGATACTATTATTGTAAGAACTAACCAAAGAAATTATAATATATTGAAGTTGTACTCACAAAAATTAATTGGCAGGAAATGAGGTCCATTATTCGATCATAAAGCAAGGCCAATATGTCCACTTGGATGATCTTTGTCTTGCTCACATATTCCTGTTCGAGAAGATGAAAGTAGAAGGGAGGTATATATGCTGTGCATGCGAGGCTAATATTCATGACATTGCAAAATTAATTAACGCAAAATACCCAGAGTACAATGTCCCCACAAAGTAAGTCACCCAAGCATGTTATGATTCGTTGACTGCATGTTCAGTATTAAAGTAATTAAACAAAATTAGTAGCCTAATTAATTGGATTGCAAATTTAGATTAAACAGTTAAGAGGACTATATGTTAGGCTGATTGTTCACATTGGATTTGTAGGTTCGAGAATATTCCAGATCAATTAGAGCTTGTCAGATTTTCTTCAAAGAAGATCACAGACTTGGGTTTCCAGTTTAAATACAGCTTGGAGGATATGTACACTGAAGCAATTGACACATGCAAAGAGAAAGGACTTCTTCCTAAATCTGCAGAAACTACCGTCAATGGGGTCACAAAGAAATAAATAGGTCATGTCCTTGTGCGCATGCGATGGCTCTGTTTTTCAATAAGGTTTTCTGTCTTATGAATTAATAATAGTCACAATATCTGTGTAAGGCCATATTTGGTTTACGTTTGGAAAGTCTCAATCCTTAGTTGTGGGCCTAACTCATGGATGGATGTACATGAGTTTTCGCTTAAATAAAAGTTGTGTCCATTTTGAGTTTTATTATTCTTTTTTTTAGGAAAAGCAAAATTATTTCATTGCAACTTAAAAGATATGTGGACTAGATTCTAATAAGGACACTCTAGCTAAGCTATGAACAACCTTATTTGCTTGTCTCCTAACAAAAGCTAACTTATAGTTAGCATGAAAAGAAAGCAATTCTCTACATTTATCAAGAATGATCCCTAACTCAATTGCATACTCAACATGATTTGAAAGAGTATCCATAATTGTTTTGCAATCTGACTAAAAAATAACTCTCTCAAAACTTAAATTACTAGCAAGATTAAGTGCCTGAAAAGAGCAGATGTTTCTCCCTCCATTTCCGAACAATTAGTGTTGGACCATGACGTTTGGGCAAGAACAAAGATACCTGTAGAGTCACAAAAACAAATTCCCACAGCTGATTTTGATTCATTAGGAAAGAAAGCATAGTCCACATTACCTTTAAGCACTCCATTTGCTGGTTTGGACCACTGGACTACATGTGCTTCATGATGAATTCTATTGTTCTCTGTGTTAACTCTTGATATTTGCATCCACTGCCACTCATGCAAAAAGTCTTTAGCCATTGAAACCACTTTCTTAATTGGTGTAAGAACTCCATCCCAAAGCTTGACATTCCGACATTTCCAAAGACTCCATAGCAACATAACAAATAGCTCGCTATCTTTATATTGAAGATAATTGCAAACCTTAAAAAATAATTCTGCAAAGTTGTCAGATTGATTCATGAAAATCTCTATCTGAGGTCACAATTTAACTTCTCTCCAACAAGCTATTGCATGATCACATGTTAAAAAAAAAATATGCCAACTGTTTTCAATATTGTTCTCGCAAATTGCACACAAGCTGGAGCACTCAACATCACGTGATTGAAGACTGGATGTTGTGGGTAAACAATTGCGAGCCGTCCTCCAACAAAAAGAACGGACCCTATGCGGAACAGATATATATGGTCCATAAGTTCTTCCATTATCCTTCAATTCTCACACTACTTGCAATGTCCACACGGTCCATACATAGTCTATAACCAGACTTAACTGTATATCTACCACTTGCTGTAAAATGCCAAATTTTATGATCCTTTTCTGCTCTAGAAAAATGTGACATTCTAGCTATAGCTTGCACATCACAGGAAATAAATATTGATTGGAGTAAATCCATATGCCAAGAATTATGCATCGAATTAAATAAATGCCTTACTTTAAGATTAGAGAGGTGGATTGCCATTTGTGTTACTGGCTTGAGGGTTTCATTAGACCAAATCCAAGAATCAGTCCAAACATTTATGTTATTTCCACTACTGTTACGGGCTGGTCTCGAGGCGAGTTCTAGTGTGTTCACCGAACCGGGGCGGATCAGGTCGGTTCCTGCTTATCCGAGCTCGACGGATTGCCACCGACCTGAGCGAGCCAGACCCGACCTCCGGTACGACTGCCCCAATGATAACACCGAGCAGGGCGGGGCGAGCCGGCTCATGACCCTCGAACCTTCTAGAAAGGGATACACCTGGAAACGATGCTTGGGGCCGCTACACTCAGATTGAGGATCACGCAGCCAGATGCGTGACGGATTTGGCAAAGCGAAATATCGTGAAGAGGAGCCGATCCTTGGAGCGTGAGGAGGGTCATCACACACGATTCCTGGACCGGTGGTCACCCTCCTTCTCCGCAACTCCACTATATAAAGGGGGCTGGACCCCCTAGGTTGATAGACTCTCTACACTCTCTCTAAACCCTAAACTCATCTCTATGATGCGAGCTCTATGCTCACCCTAAAAAGCCCTATCTAACTTAGGCATCGGAGTGCCTTTTACAGGTACCCCACCCGTCGGTCTGAAGGAGGAAGAACATAGCGCCCGGAGGAGGAGTACTCATCACAGAGCTCACCACCCAACTACCAAGTAGAGGAGCAAAGGTACGACCTTGCACCATTTCGTGCATTAACATTGGCGCCCACCGTGGGGCCCGATAAAATTGGCCTGGGCCTCAAGGAAACCACCGAGCAAGATGGTGAACACTGAAAGCACAGCGAATCCCAAGTCGCCGCCACGAAGCCAGAACACAGTCAGCCAGAGCCAACAACCATCTAAAGATCCGGTCTTGGAGCACCTCAAGCCCCGGTAAAACTTTTCCCGGGCCTCAAGTTTCATTATGCATCTCATCATGAGGCGTAGCATACGCACACGATGAAATCCTCAAAAAGCGATCATAAGCAGATCGGTCGTTATTGAGCGACTTGGGAAAATAGGAATGCATCAAACCTGGGGGCTCCCCACGACGACACATTCATCAGGTGGAGACCCCATACCATCCTTAAAGAGAGCAGATTTACAACAAATCAAAAGACATCGACGGGAATAAAATCGGACCGATTACGGCTTATCACCTGGATGTTCACCCACGGTGCTACTCATAAATCAGGTTGACCACACAAACTAAGGGAGAGGTCAAGATATGCTTGGCAAAGCCCAACCACTCAGCTTGGTCAACCTCATCTCAGCTACCGAGCTGACCTCAACTACTCAGATAGTCGTATGACCTCAGTTATTTGGAGGAGCTCAAGTCAACCACATTGCTGACCTCAACAACTCAGACGACCACAGATACGTCCCTTGAAACCAGGTGCTATTTTTCCATGTTTCTTTCAGCATCTCATCCTTAACTATGAACCATCAACGATTCGTGTCACTTTATTCTTTATTATCTGGAGCATTGTATAAGGTCTTCTCGCTTTATTCATGTCTGCCCAAACTTTCGAGCAAGGTATAATTTGTCATTTGAATGGATGATGTACTTTCACATTGTTGATGGCTAACCTCAACAGATCAATATATAGACAACCAACAGGTAGATACCCAGTCCAGTACTCGGGCGGCCTACCAGGCCCACCTCAACAATTTCAATATTCAGACGGCTTTAAACTCGGCTACGTCACTGACCTTGATTACTTGATGACCTCAACCTTGCCGTTTGGACAGCCAAATCAACTACTCTCACAGGGAAGTATAAAACTCGACTACGAGCACTTTACTCAGCATAAAAATTAATGCTAACTTTATTACATCAAGTTGTTGCAAGTTGTCTATACTTTGACAGGAACAGTGCCCCAAAACCAAAGGTCGAGCCCGCCACGGAGCTCGGCACCCAGCGTCGGAAGAACCTCGACCTCGACACGACCCCCGTGTGTTCAAAGACCCCAAGTCAGCATAAAGGCTTGGTAAGCTCGCTCGCAGCTCGACCCCTGTGGTCCTAAACCCAAGTCAGCATAAAGGCTTGGTGAGCTCACTCGCAGCTCGACCCCTGTGGTTCCGAAGACCCCAAGTCAGCATAAAGACTTGGTAAGCTCGCTCGCAGCTCGACCCCTGTGGTCCTAAACCCAAGTTAGCATAAAGGCTTGGTGGGCTCACTCGCAGCTCGACCCCTGTGGTCCTAAACCCAAGTCAGCATAAAGGCTTGGTGGGCTCACTCGTAGCTCGACCCCGTGGTTCCGAAGACCCCAAGTCAGCATAAAGACTTGGTAAGCTCACTCGCAGCTCGACCCCCGTGGTTCTGAAGACCCCAAGTCAGCATAAAGGCTTGGTAAGCTCGCTCGTAGCTCGACCCCTGTGGTCCTAAACCCAAGTCAGCATAAAGGCTTGGTGAGCTCACTCGCAGCTCGACCCCTGTGGTTTCGAAGACCCCAAGTCAGCATAAAGGCTTGGTAAGCTCGCTCGCAGCTCGACCCCTGTGGTCCTAAACCCAAGTCAGCATAAAGGCTTGGTGGGCTCGCTCGCAGCTCGACCCCTGTGGTCCTAAACCCAAGTCAGCATAAAGGCTTGGTGAGCTCACTCGCAGCTCGACCCCTGTGGTTCCGAAGACCCCAAGTCAACATAAAGGCTTGGTAAGCTCGCTCGCAGCTCGACCCCTGTGGTCCTAAACCCAAGTCAGCATAAAGGCTTGGTAAGCTCGCTCGCAGCTCGACCCCTGTGGTCCTAAACCCAAGTCAGCATAAAGGCTTGGTGAACTCACTCGCAGCTCGACCCCCGTGGTTCCGAAGACCCCAAGTCAGCATAAAGGCTTGGTAAGCTCGCTCGCAACTCGACCCTTGAGGTTTCCAAGACACCAGGTCAGCATAGAGGCCTGGCAAGCTCAAAAGCAGCTCGGAAGGTCTCCAGTCGGCCTAAACAACCCCTGTGGTTTCGAAGACACCAGGTCAGCATAGAGGCCTACAAGCTCTAAAGCAGCTCGGCTAAGGTCGCCTGTCGAGCTAAACAAGACCATTGTGGTTCCAAAGACACCCTGTCAGCATAAAGACGTGCCGAGCTCAAACACGGCGCGATAAAGACCAACCCCTGCGGTTCCAAAGATTTTAGGTCAGCATAAAGACCTGGCGAGCTCTAAAGCAAGCCCGGTTTCGGTCATAACTCGACCTCAGAAACACCTCTATGGTCTAAATCATCAAGTCAGCTCGAAGACCTGTCGAGCTCTACTGCTGCTCCACTTAAGCTACCTCACACAAAGCATAAAAGAAAGCAAATACAAACTACTCAAGGGTATCCCCTTGGAATCCTGTTGGGCCACCATCGGCAATAATTCTCTACGTTAGCAAAGAACCGCTTCTCCTTGCTTCATCGGGATCACCCTGGTTGGTCTTTTTCGCTTCATCCTCCTCCTCCACAATCTTGCCATCCTTGAGTCTTGGTGAAGTCAAGCTCTGAGATATCCAAATCGGGGGCAACCACCCTGATTTGGGCAAAGGCATTATCAAAGCCCTCCTTGAACTGTAGAGCACAAAAACTCTTATACTCCTCCGCCCGAACAGCTTCGGTCGAGGATCTCTCCTTCTCAATCGCAAGGTCGAAAGCCAAGAGATCTCTCTCATTTTGCAACTCTTTTTGGTCCTCCAAGTGCCTCATGTAGCTCTCACAAGTTCGGTTACAACTTGCTCGGCCACAGCGAGCCCAGATCGAATAAGCTCGACCATGACCGACCATCCTGGAGAAACAACGAGGATGCTGGAATAAGTGCAGCCGCGACGCAGTTAAATAATTGGGGGCTTACGTCCCCTTGTAAAGACAGGAAATAAGGTTAATGCCTGACACATGTAGCACATGAACCAAGGAAGACTACGTGATCAGTCGAGGTCCAGTACCTCTCACCAGCTCAGACCTCAGAGATCAGACCTCATAGGTCATCTCAGACATTTAGACATCATGCCTCGCAGATCAGATCATCCGACCACCATTATATTATTGATTTGAAACCCATGTAATCGATCGGGGCACTTAGATGGGTCCAACCCGGCCTACTACTCCCTACAAATGCTCACCGATCGGCAAGCAAGTCTCGGGGACTTATGGTTCAAAATCAACAACGGATCACTCCCATTCAATAGCCCTCATTCATAGGGTCGAAAAAGAACAAATAATATAGACTTCTTAACTTTTCAAGTTAACAAGTCTGGGGGCTTATGTTATGGGTCGGCCTCAGCCGGGTTTCCTAATCGATCACCGAAATGAGCCGAACCAATCCGAGCCCTACATTTACGAAACCGGATGTAGATCTAGCGCTCAGGCCGCATCGGATGATCGACGGCGGGAAGAGGAACGGTTGAGCGGGCGTCCCATCGAGTCCCATCACGTGGCGTAACGCCGAGTAAAGGTGCAACACGTGGGCGTGACCCCCGCACAAACAAGCTTACGTATACGCCCCGACCTCAACAACTCGACTCGGATACCGACCCAAGAACAATAGGTAGACCCTCCGCCTTCGTGCGCAGAGTCTAGGGGCTTGTGTTACGGGCGGTCTCGAGGCGAAGTTCTAGTGTGCTCACCGAACCGGCGGATCAGGTCGGTTCGCTTATCCGAGCTCGACGGATTGCCACCGACCGAGCGAGCTGCATCCGACCTCCAGAAGATCGCCCCAATGATAACACCGAGCGTATGGCGAGCCGACTCATGACCCTCGAACCTTCTAGAAAGGGATACACCGGAAACGATGCTTGGGGCCGCCACACCAGATCGAGGATCACGCAGCCGATGCGTGACGGATTTGGCGGTGCGAAATATCGTGAAGAGGAGCTGATCCTTGGAGCGTGAGGAGGGGTCATCAAGGCTGATTCCGGATCGGTGGTCACCCTCCTTCTGCGCAACTCCACTATATAAAGGGGGCTGGACCCCCCAGGTTGATAGACTCTCTACACTCTCTCTAAACCCTAAACTCATCTCTATGATGCGAGCTCTATACTCACCCTAAAAAGCCCTATCTAACTTAGGCATCGGAGTGCCTTTTGCAGGTACCCCACCCGCCGGTCTGAAGGAGGAAGGACATAGCGCCCGGAGGAGGAGTACTCATCACAGAGCTCACCACCCAACTACCAAGCAGAGGAGCAAAGGTACGACCTTGCACCATTTCGTGCATTAACAACTACCAATTCGCTAATGATAGCCAAGTTACAACAAAGGTTGAGAACTCCATATACTCCTCCAAGTATAGCTTGGACTATGACCAAGAGGTGTATTCAAGAAGTCCCTAATGGGAAAATATTTAGCTTTGAGAACGCAAGTAAGTAAGGAATGAGGATAAGTTGTGAATTTCCAACCTTGTTTGGCAAGCATAGCTAAATTGAAGCCTTCTAAGTCCCAGAAATTAGGTCCACCCAATTCTTTTTTAGCAGCAAGTTTATCCCAACGCACCGAATTAATCCCACGACTGCCATTCTTTTTAGAAACCCAATAGAAAGAATTGAGAATACACTCAATTTCCTTTTCAAGAGAAATGGGAAGAAGAAAAGCTCCCATACAATATGCTGGAATAGATTGTGCCATAGATTTTACAAGAATTTCTTTACCAGCTTTTAGACATTTTTTTAGCATTCCAAGATTGGATTTTTCTTCCAAATATGATCCTTGAGGTAACCAAAAATTGACTTCTTGCTCCGACCCACTACAGACAGCAACCCAACGTATTTTCTTTGGCCTATAGAACAAGAAACACCCAACAATGAAGAAATTAAAGCTTGGTTGTCTGATGAAGCATTTTTGCTAAAAGAAATGGAAGACTTGCCATAATTTATAGCCTGACTCGATGCTAAAGTGTACAAATCCAACAACTCTTTTAAAGAATTAGTTTCAACATTCGTAGCTTTACAAAATACAAAGCTATCATCTGCAAATAATAAATTACTGACAGATGGCGCATATCGACAAATGCAAGTTCCATGAATGCTACGACGAGCTTCATAACGCTTAATGAGAGCTGAAAGACCTTCAGAGCCAAGAATACAGAGATAAGGAGAGAGTGGATCTCCTTGACGAAGCCTACACTCTGGAATAATTGGCCCTACACGGTCATTATTGACAATCATCTGATACTTGACCACAGTCACACAAAGCATGATCCACTTGATCCAAGTATTTGAAAAACCCAACTTTAACATGACTAGCTGCAAGTAGTTCCAATGAACTGTATCAGACGCTTTGCTTACATCCAATTTCAGCGCCACAAGGCCTTCCTTTCCACTTGTCTTGCACTTCACGTGGTGAAAAATTTCAAATGCAGTCAATGCATTATCCAAAGTGTAACGACCCAGAACAAATGTTGCCTGCTCAAGAAAGATACATTTGTTGAGCAGAGGCTACAGTCTATTTGCAAGAACTTTTGATAAAATCTTGTATATCACATTACAAAGAGAAATGGGTCTCATATCTCTCATAGTGATTGGATTATCAATTTTGGTGGCCAGAATAATATTAGTATCATTAAGAGACGGAGGGAAGCACCCAGTATCAAGCCAATAACATGCGACAGAGAAGATTTTCCTACCAATAGTTGGCCAAAACTGCTGAAAAACCCCAGATTAAGACCATCGGAGCCTGGTAAATTGTTAGGATGCATATAAAAAATAGTCTGCTGGAATTCGTCTTCTGAAAATGGGACAGTTAACTTTTCATTATCCTCCTCAGTTATACAGCAGCAAAGAGAAGAAATGATTGGAGTAGCTTCACATTGACTCCCTCTTTGAAAATAGTCTTTTTCTAACAAGGATAATCCTTCCTGATTCTCCACCCACGATCCGTTATCCACCTTAAGTTTGCGACACTACAACAAGTTTTGGCAATAAACAACGCTTATTTTTAGCCTAAAACAGCGCTTAAAAGCGCTGAAAATTAAGCCGCTGCTGATTGTATTTCAAAAAAACAGCGTTTATGAAGCGCTGCTGAAAATAGACAATAAACAGCGCTTCAATTAGGAAGCGCTGTTTATTGTATAGACAATAAACAGCGCTTCCATCTTCAAGCTGTTTATTTTGATAATTAGCGCTTCCTTTTAAGCTGTCTTTTTATACAATAAGCGCTTCATTATTGAAGCCTGTTTATTCTTCTTTTTTATTAAATTTAGTTCTCTCACATTTACATTATATCATTGCATAATAGTGATAACACAAAATGTAATCAAAATTGTCATCAACATTCCCCAACATCAAAATTTAACATTATAATGTAATTTTTTCATAAATTCCTAAATATCCTTACATTAACATAAATAAAGTACAATATATTTCATAGTCAAATTTACAATTATACAGAATAGATCACTAAAATATTGCACATGTCATGCTACAAATCCTACCTAAATAGTAATATCTTTTTCTTCTGTCACTGCAACTAAACATGCATACAAAGTCAAAATTCTAACAAAATTTTGGCAGAGTTTTCCTTAAAATATGGACATTCCAAAATATAAAAAATACCTGTAAAACATAACATATCATACCAAACACCAACATAAAATATATAAAATATTAGCCAACATAAAAAGGAATTTTATTCCTAATTTCATGTGAACCTTTCCAATTCAAGTATGCTAAACTAAAAAAAACAAATTTAACAAAAACTCACGTAAACATTAATATTAATCTTCTTCTATCTCGCTTATAAATGATAAAATTTGTAGTAAAATATCGACACCACTCTTCTTTGAGTTCTGGTATGATCGATGTATGTGTCGAATTGACAATCGTGATAATATCACAAATAAAAATTAAATGAAGTTAGAATTGAACATAAGCATTCAAATGGTATGCGTAAAAAAAAAAATTATATAAACTTTGAAATTGTTACAAACATACCTCTGTTGGAATTTCTGTTTGATTATGAACGACAATATCCTTGAGAAACTTTAAAACATATCGGCCACAATCATCAGAGTTCGGTTGGTGGAGACACTATAAAACCAAAAATATGAAATTAATTGTTTTTATTTTTGGTAATTTGAATAATTGCATAAAAATTTGATATAAATACCTTTATCGGTATCCATTTAGGTGGAGTAAATTTAGAAAATCGAGACTTGTTTCTTCGATAAAGTAGGATTGCCCTAAGTGCAAAATCAAACAAAATCATTCAATATGGACACATAGACTATATATATCAAATTTCTAACAAAATTTTGGCAGAGTCTCCCCTAAAATATGGACATTCCAAAATTTATAAAACACCTGTAACTTAAACAAATACCAAAACCAAAGACAAGATGTCACGTAGGCCAAACATAAACAAATAAACACTTCAATATTACAAGTAACTTAAACGTTTAAGAAATTGCATACATACATATATATATATATATATACATATCTATGATTTATACACACTTACTGATTGTACTTCTCTTTCATTGTTTTGCGCATGTTGATATGTACACGCAATGGATCAAGATAGTACACAACGTTTTGATTCAAGTTAATCGCTAACAATAACCAATGATCCCTACAAAACGTTGGACAAAAAAATATAAGAAAGTAAACACATTTCAATAAATTTAGTAATATTGATTAAATTAAATGACTTACACTACGTTGCAAGGTGACAAAAACAAAGTCTCAAAGTCAGGATTTGCTAATGTCAAGCGGTGAATGACATACTCAGACATGTCAGCATTCCATGATCCCATATGTGTCCGTTGTGGGCACAAAAATACAAACCTTTGAGTTTGTTCTTGTGGGATCAATATCTCTTGATACAAGTACCTTAAATTAAAACATGCATACAAATTAATGCATTAACAATAACATAAATATTTAGTGTAAAAAATAAAAATCATTGGATACTTTAAAATTTAATGCAATACCTGAGATATACACTAATAACAGTTTCACTTAACCATAGGTTGTCATTAAGAATTTCTTGAAGTGCACCATCAACACTAGCTCTTAGGTCGTGCTCATAACCCAAAATTGATTCATCCATTGGTACTTTAATGGTATCTCACGCCTCCATCTTTGTTGCCATATGGACTCTTAAGATAAATTGTAAAATCAGAAAGGTGAGTCAGAGGAGGCCGAGATACCATGACCTTCTTCACTGGAGATGTGAATGACCCATTTGTTGGCTGCTTGCCAACACTCTTGCTAGCTATAGGCAGCTTGCCCTTGCCTTTGTCCTTGGCTTTGGATGTTGGAGATACCTACATATTTTGCATTCCAACATATTGACTAGTTAGTGAGTGATCACCTAATTTAATAAATATATGCAAGTATATGATAGTGAAGCATATACTTTAACATATACGTACCATATCACTTGTAACTACGAGGTGGTTTGGCCATGCCACATAGGTTCCTATTGCCTGTTCCACTGTCATCACATCTGCCGCCTCCAATGGTACAGGCAATAGTGCATCTCCCTCAAGTGCAACGTCAACTCTAACCTTTACATGATTAGGAGGTAAGGGAAGGTTGTGTAGTGACACACCTGGTTCATTATACAACATTCCTTTACCAACCATTCGCTATGCTGGACTTGTCAAATATAGACTGCACTCATAAATGCCCTAAACCAATGATAAACGAAATATTAATATGTTAAATCTTTGAATACTTAGGTGAGAAAGTATAAAAAGAAATGTAACGATTATTACCTCGGGACTCACAATAGTGCAACTATCTCTAACACTCTTTGGGTTAGGGATAGGTGACTGATGCTCGTTCCTCTCCACTTCATCTTTATCCTTCTTGCTATCTTCCAATTCCTGAACTTTTTGGTATAGCTGAGTTACCATTCTCCTCAATTCTTCTCGTTTCACTAGCATCGGCATGGCGTCTTACGCGCTTACGTGATCCAAAGATAGCGCTCGAGACGCCAAATCCCACGCCTCTTACCCGACCAGGATACTCCTTGATGGGTATGGCTTGGGAAAGGATGTCTTGACTGCAAATCTGACATAGACATTGACAGTTCATTCTGCGAGACACAAATATTATTAAATATTATTAAATAATATCATTAATTTAAACGTTAATTAATGTTATCATACTTACAATTTTATCAGCCACTTCTCTAGTGGGTAGATGTTCAATGTCACCCTTCTTGTTTCACGGCTTCTATCCACAAACAAGATCGATCAATGGATTGAGAAGTTGCATCTTCTCCTGACTCCAACAAATGTACATGTGAACAAACAAATTGAGAAAGTAAGAAAGAAATTGTACATACCAAGAGATGCGTTAAAACAAGTTATAATTAAAGATATTGTACATACCATTTCTTCCTCAATGCGGGGATACCCTTTAACCCCTCCTCTGTAAGGGTATGGAGGATTTGACGCTCTTTGCCGATTTTCATTGCTTATTCTCTACATAAAAACATAAGAATATATTAATGCATGGTTTAATGTCATATATAAAAGTTATAAATATTATTGTACATACTTTATATTCTTCATCTTCTGTGCGTCTTCTTACAAAAGCGCTCCAATCATCCTGTTCTATGAACGACGCATATTTTGCTGGAGGCTGATGTCTGATGTTCCCGTGTTGGTCTCTCAACCACTTGTTCGCTAACGCAGTTCGGAAATTCCGGTGTGATCTTCCAGCTAACCTAAGTGTAATATCCTTTCGGGTCTCATCAACATCAAAATGCTTCTGCAAGAACATTATAAACAAAATGGTAGACTATAAGTATGTTTAGATAAATTAAAAAACAATACAACTAACCAATGTTAATTAATCCCATTTTTATATACCTGTATCTCAGTCCATATCTCATCTTTTAGCTCCTTCAAATATGGATCCTTATCCTTCCAATTATCGCGGCTAATTGGGACCGTCTTCCGCACTGTGGCCCCAATGAATTGAATAAAGTCATTAACATTTTCACCAATTGGTTGACCCTTAGCATTCCATATAACCTATAAAAAAATAGTATTAGTGTACAAATTTAGATACTCAACTAAAAAAAATAGTATTAGTGTACAAATTTAATCGACAAGTATCTTACCACACGTTTTGCAACTCCTTTACTCCTCTCACGGATGAGTTTCTTCTTAAAAGTCGGTCCACGGGACGCCGTCCCTTTGGGGGCCTCAAGCACTATCATCACTTTCAGATGCCATTTACCTGAAAAAAATTATACACATAAGTTATTAATAAAAATTAATAAAGAAATCAATGTATACACATTTAATTGATCAATAAATTAATAAAAATTAAATAGCATTCACTACATACATGTACATTTAAGCAACTCTTTTTCTTTTTCTCGTTTTATTCAGATTTGCGCATCCCTTATGAAATAATGGATTGATCCAAAGCCCTTCATTATGATCATTTCTAATATACACATCATCCTCTATAGGTGTACTTGCCCCAAACAATGATTGTGATGTCCCGAAGAAAGGGTCATCCTCAATGTCAGCATATTCATGTGCTTCATCATCAATCTCATTAACAATTTTTTTGTTATTCAATAGAACAATGGACCAATTCATATCAATTGGATCGGTGACATAGAACACTTGTTGAGCTTGCGATGCTAAAATAAAGGGCTCATCCTTATATCCCAACTTATTAAAATTCACCCGCATGAACCCCAACTCATCCATTTGTACACCGTTGTTATTATCAACCCACTTGCATTGGAACACAGGCACTCGAAACATCTTGTAATCCAACTCCCATATGCTCAATGACCCGGAAGTATGACATATTTGCATATATGGGATTTCTATCTTTAGCACTTGATATATGCATAGCTTCAGCTACAAGAGTCACTCCACTATTTTGTATTCTCCTCCGATCATCATGTTCTTTTGTGTAAAAAGTGTACCCATTAATCAGATAACCTGTAAGAACTAACATGTATATCTGGACCTTTAGCTAACCATCTCAATCTTTCTTCAAACCGAGCTAGGATTTGCGATGAAACTGCAGAAATGTATTCTTTCAACCATTTTATAAAACACCGATTGTGTTCTCGTTGTTAACCAATTTTGACTCTTATTTGGGTACAAGCTCTTGAGTATGTCCTTGTGTTTTACAACATATGACTCAACTTCATCGGCGTTGCGTAAAACATATAAGTGTGCTTGTTCCCATTCTTTCCTTGATATAGTCAATATTTCAAGTCCAAGAATCCCTCCCCGCACTTCTTCCCCGTGTGACGAGACCGCGGCGACCCTATAGAATGTTCAATATCGGATACATACTCGATGTAATTCAACAAATTTCTTCGACTATATACCGCTCAACAATACAACCCTGGTCGTGATCGGTTTTTCACATACCCTTTTAATATCTTCATGTAACGGCTCAAACGGGTACATCCATCTCATATAAGCCGCCCACACAATTGTGTCTCCCTAACCGGATGAACTATCGGATGAATCATTATGTCAAAAAATGAAGGCGGGAAATACATCTCAAGCTCACACAAAGTCGAATAATTTCTTTTTGCAAGGTGGCAACTTTCCAGGTCAATCACTTTACTACAAATTGCCTTAAAGAAGAAACAAAGTTTACTTAAGGTATTCCGCACTTTGTCGTGCAAAATAGATCGTATAGCTATGGGTAGCAAATTCTCCATGAGAACATGACAATCATGAGACTTTAGACCCTTTAACTTGAGATCTTTCATCGATACTGAGGTTCTTAATGTTTGAAGAGTACCCTCTGGAACCTTAACTCCATCAAGAAACTTACAAAAATCTCTTTTCTCTTTTTAGATAGAGTATGAGCGTAGGAGGTAGATATGTCTGACGTTTCGCTTTCTTTACGGTCCCAACTCTCGCCTCAATCCCATACTAACCAAGTCCAGCCTTGCATTGATGCCATCTTTAGTCTTCCGGGCACATTAAGTAAGGTACCACCGAGACTATCAAAAATATTTTTTCAACATGCATCACATCAACGAAATGTCTTACGTATAATGATTTCCAATATGGCAACTCAAAGAAAATCGACCTTTTCTTCCACCCTCGTGTGGCAAGGTCTCCTGCAAAGGTTTACCGAATTTAATATTCAAATCTTTTACTTTTTCTAACAGTTGTGTGCAGATTAGAGGTAAAGGAGCTCTCCGCTCTTACGTATTCCCATTGAATGCCTTTCTCCATGACCGATAATGATGATTTGGATGCAAAAATCTGGGATGCCCAAGAAAGACATTCTTCCTACCATGTTCCAACCGAATCCAATCTGTACTATCTTCACATATAGGGCATGCACACGACCTTTGGTACTATATCCCACAGATTACCATATCTTTGGAAAATCATTAATTGTGCCGAAAATCATAGCCCTCAAGGTGAAACTTTCTTCTCTATACCTATCATACACCACCACACCTGTCTCCCACATTTGCTTCAAATCTTCAATTAAAGCGACCAAATATACATCGATATCATTTCCTGGTTGTTTCGCCCGTAAATTAACAAAGACAACATCATATATTTTCGCTTCATGCATAGCCATGGAGGTAGGTTATAAATCACCAAAATCACAGGCCATGTCTTGTGAGAGCTACTTTGAACACCATGTGGGTTAAATCCATCGATGAGACAATGCAAGTCGTAAGTTTCTTGGTTCATTCCCAAAATCGGGATAATCAATATCAATTTTTTCCATTGAGGAGAATCTGCGGTGCCGTAGCTTGCCATCTTGAATCCTTTCATCCTCATGCCATGTCAGGTTTTTGCATCTTCAACTACGGTGCATACGCTGAATCTGGGAATTATGGGAAAATACCACAATACCTTCTCTGGGCCGAATTTTCCTTCTTATACCGTGAGGCTTCACATTTTGGACACGACTTTAACGATGCATATTCATTACGAAATAAAATGCATCGTTACGACAAGCATGTATCTTCTCATAGCTCATGCCAATAGAGCGTAACATTTGTTTAGCCTCATATGTCCTACTAGGAAGCACATTATCATTAGGCAACATATCTTTCAACAGTGTGAGTAAGTCAGTAAAACTCTTATCACCCATCCATTGCCCGACTTCAAGTTAAACAACTTTAACATTGCCGACAATCTTGTGAATTTAGTACAACCTCATATAACGGCTTCTCCGCATCACTCATCAACTTCTCAAACATTTGAGGACAATCACGAAGATCTTCTTCAACCGCATTTAACATATCTTCAAAGCGGTCACCATCATATGTA
Organism: Calophaca sinica; assembly: GCA_037113605.1. Lineage (NCBI taxonomy): Eukaryota > Viridiplantae > Streptophyta > Magnoliopsida > Fabales > Fabaceae > Calophaca > Calophaca sinica. The sequence goes on from CM073736.1 coordinate 94,161,845, forward strand.
TTTGTAGCGGTGTCCTCGACGCATATCTCCCACTATTCCCCATATTAGAAGATTCACCTCTTGTCTCACCGTGCTTTGTCCAATGTATAAGTTTGATCAATCCCATTGCTCACTAAATGCCATTCCAATTCTGAACACTAATTTTGTTTGTATAACAACAACTTAAACAAGGACATATGATTCTACTATGGTGCATTTGTATGCCCAACTACAAACCCAATAAAATCTTTCACTCCATCCTTATATTCCTTCGACAAACGATTGGCGGACATCCACTTTCGATCCATATTTTACCTATGGATTGAGAGGTAAAACAACAGAAAAACCCCATTTAAATAAAGCAAGACTAAAACTATCAATGCTCTTAAAATCAACACACAGACTAGATCAAAATTCTAACAAAATTTTGGCAGAGTCTCCCTAAAATATGGACATTCCAAAATATATACAATACAGAACATTCCAAAATTCATTGTTCAAACCAAAAACCAAAATCAGGTTCCACAACAAAATTCATTGGTCATTTTTCCATTGATTCCCATCGATATGCATATATATTTACTAATCAGACATTTTAACAAACTGATTCCAAGCATGTTTAACACTTCTAATTTATCTCTGGACAACAGTGAACAAAATCAAACAAAATCAAACCCTTCTGATTGCAAAGTGGTGAACAGTGAACAAACTCAAACAGAATCTAACGAAGACAAAAAACTAACGAACCACCAACAATGTAAACCAATGTGGAATCGAGATACAAAATGGAGACAGTGGCCATACACTGAAATGGGCGCAAAGCAGAGTTTGGAGATGGAGGCGGGAGATTTGAGGCCGAGCCGCCAGCAGCCTTTGCTCGGATGGAGGGCAGCGGACGAGTTTTGGGCGAGCTCAGATTTCAGGTTTTGAGGGCGGCAGACGAGCTTCGGATGGAGGGCAGCCGGGCGAGTTTTGGGCGAGCTCGGTTTCCGCTTTTGGGCGACCTCGGATTTCAGCTTTTGGAGGGCGGCGGACGAGCTCGGTTTCGGCTTTGGGCGAGCTTCGGTTCCAGGCTTTTGGGCGAGCTCACGATCTCCGGCTTTTGAAGCACACGATCTCGTTGAGGGGCGGCGGCGGTAGAGATGGAAGCGGCAGCGGTGGAGTTTGCGAAAAGAGAGTTGTGACAGAGAGAAAGCGGTGCTTCGGATGCGAAATGAGAAAGGAGGAAATACATATATTTAATAAACTGACCAAAAACAATAGCTTAATAAGAAAGCGGCGCTTATTATTTCGAAAAACAGCTTAAGTCTAAAAGCTGTTTATTTTAACACCAAAACACGCTCCTACTATGAAGCGCTGTTTATTGTTCCTATGATCAAAAACAGCGCTTCATGTTTGGAAGCGATGTTTAATGTGCCAGTTCGTTTTTTATTATTTAAAGATAAAACAGCGCTTAAAGGACTAAGCGCTGTTTATTATATGAACTAAACAGTAGCGCTTAGTTAGTAAGCGATGTTTATTGTTTACGTATGACATAAAGTAGCGTTTTTTATTTTAAGCGCTGCTTAAAGGAGTGCCATCTTTTTTAGAATTTGTTGTAGTGCGAATAGTATTCTTTTTCTTACGAGCAAAAGCTGAGGCATGAAAAAATTTGCTATTTGTATCACCATCTTTAAGCCAAATTTTTTTAGCTCTTTGCCTCCAATAACTGTCTTCCTGCACAATGACACGGGTTAGTTTGTCCTTTAAATCTTTCACCTTATTTACTGAGACCACTGCAACAAAATGTGTAAAAGATAACATCACTTTAAGCAGCGCTTACAAAGAAAAATGCTATTTTAGCTATAAACAGTGCATCAGAACACGAAATGCTGCTTTAGGCGTAGAGGAATAAATAGCGCTTAAGTGGGAAAGCGCTGTTTAAAGTTGTACTAAAAGAATAAATAGCGCTTAATAAAAGAAGCTCTAATTTTGGTCCTAATAATAAGTAGCACTTCCTCAATGAAGCGCTACTTATTCTCAATAAAGAAAACCACTTTCAGTGATTCCCTATTAATTTCATTCACTCTCACTCTACTCTCCCTCCTACATTCAGCAATTCTGCTCTTAATTTCTTTCTCTCTCGCTCACTCTCGCACTCTGCTCACCTTACCACTTCCTCCGTTGCGTTCTGAAAGTGGCTAGGGCTCTCCGACTCCGCTTCCTCCTTTTTCAAATTCTTTCCTTCTTTTCACTGTTAATTTGGGGGTTGTGACATGTTTACTCTTTTTACAGCAAGAAGAAGAGGAGGTGCTCGTGTCGCACCAAATTTCGGCCTCCATGGGTCAGTTCGGAACGAAATAAAGGCCAGATCCATGAGCCACCACCACCGTGAGCCACCACATCGGAATCTTTCACATGGTGACTTGATGTGTTTCGTCTCTGCGTTGATTTCCCCAATTTTTCTCGAAACCCTAACGTTTTTCATGTTTCATCTCTGTCTTGTTCGTGAAATTGCTCAAGATTTCAAGGTTTGCATCACTGGTACGCTCTCTGTGACTTGGTACAGATATGACTGGCTGCGCGTTGGCTGCACTACGCGACAAAGGGGAGGACGACCGAATCTAGAGGGGTTCAAGTTCAAGTTCAAGTTCAAGTTCAAGGCTTTCCCATGAGTTCAAATTTTATAATTTTTTTTAGCTTCCCCTGTGATAGATCCGTTTGGTGGTCGCCATATCTGTTTCAGTGGTGGTCGCAGATCTGTTTGGTGGCTTGCTACGAGTTTGTCGTTCTTGTAATTTTAGTTTTGTAAGCCATATTTGTTTTATGGTGGTCTTGACCAGATCTATTTGTTTGGTTTTTTTGTTTAGTTTTGTAAGCTGGATCTATGTTCTTCTCATCTTCTGGATCTATGTTCTTTTCGTGACTTCAATTTTGGAATTTTTGATTGATTTGATTATGTTTATTGATGAATTTGTGTTCTGGTCCCTGTTGCTGGAATTTCCTCTTTGTTTAGATGCTCTAGTTTCTTGTTTAGTTTCTTGCATTGTGTAATGCTGGAAAAATAGTGCTACTTATTCCCAACTTTAAGCAGTACTTCTTAGTAAAAAGCGCTGCTTAAAGGTGGGAATAAGTAGCGCTTCTACAAGAAAGCGCAATTTATTTCTTATTTTCAATAGCGCTGCTTTTTTGTAATACATTCAGCAGCAGTTGAATAAGCAGTGCTTTTAAGCGTTATTTAAGGCTCAAAATAAGCAGCTATTTATTCCCAAATTTGTTGTAGTGGACTTTATCGGATTATTCCGCAGCTTCTCTATCTCTCACCTGTAATGGGATGCAGCAAGACGATAATGAGGAGTTTTTTTGCTTATTCCAAGCCCCCATGACTTCAATGCAATAATGAAGCTTTGTTAAAACCTGGGAAGAAGGATAGTGGTCTCGAGATTGGACCAAGTCAATCAGGTCGTGCTCGAGTAACCGGCGTTCTCAAAATCTAAAACTTCTTATTATTTTATTCTTATTGTATGTTACTTGTTATTCTTATTCTACCCATTAAATTTCATAAACTTAAAATAACTTTTGACAAATATTGATTTTCAAAAATTTTAATTAAGAAAGGCACTCATACAGTAAGATGGAATTGACTGTGCAACAGATTTAATCAGGACTTCCCTTCCTGCTTTCGAGATATGCTTTCCTTTCTACTGTTGTACTTTCCTCTAGACTTTCTCTCTCAGATAGGCGACGATAGCTTTCTTGTCCCTCCCTATCATAGACGGTAGGCCAAGGTATTTACCTGTGCCCAGGCACTCAGAAACCCCCCGTGATGAGATGATGTTTGCACGAGAATCTGCCCGAGTGTTCCTGCTAAAATAAATCTCTGACTTCTGCATATTGATCGCCTGTCCTGAGGCTCTCTCATAGGTCTCCAATATCTCCTTCATGGTTCTGCTTTCCCTGTCATTAGCCCTGAAAAACAAAAAACAATCGTCAGCAAATAAAAGGTGTGTGAGTATTAGAGCACCCCTACACACTTTCACTCCATGTATATCACCTCTCGCTTCCGCTCTTTTTATCATATGAGTCAGACCCTCAGCACACAAGATAAAAAGGTAAGGTGATAATGGGTCACCTTGCCTTAAACCTCTCCCTGGAGTGATTGGCCCAACGTTTTTCCCATTGACAATGATTGAGTATTGTACAGTTTCCAAACACATTCCCATCCAGTCTACCCATTTTTGGCTAAAGCCCATTCTGAATATCATCCCCTTCAGATATCTCCAGTCCACCTTATCATAAGCCTTGCTAATGTCTATCTTCAAAGCTACCTCACCCTCCTTTCCATTTACCTTGCATTTCATGTGATGGAGAGTCTCTATAGCCACCATAACATTGTCCAAAATGGATCTATTTTCCACAAAAATAGACTGCTCCTTGGAAATACATTTGGCCACTAACGGCTTCAACATGTTAGCAAGCACCTTTATAAACAATGTTACATGGGGATATGGGTATAAAGTCTCTCATGGAAGTGGGGTCTTCTTTTTTCGGAATAAGGACAATGTTAGTATCATTTAGATGAGGAGGGAAATAGCCCCTCTCCAGCCAAGAGACACCAGCATTAAAAATTTCCATACCACGGAGATCCCAAGACCTTTTGTAAAAAGCCGGATTCAATCCATCAGGACCCGGAGATTTATCAGAATGCATTTGAAAGAGTGCTTTTTTGAACTCAATTGCTATGAATCTAGAAGTAAAGGCACCATTATCCTCTACTGATATCTGGTTTTGAACCAAATCAAGCACCGGCCCATAATTACCCGGCTTTTGCTCAAAGAGATCATTAAAATAAGACTGAGCAATATCACACATACCTCTGTGGTCCTCCACCTTTACACCGTCGTCCCTTTCCAAAGAATATAGAGTGTTCCTGCGTTTCCTAGCACTTGCCATAGCATGAAATTTTTTTGTATTGGCATCTCCATCGCGAAGCCAAAAACCTTGGCCTTTTGTTTCCAAAAAGCCTCTTCACGGGCAAGATGAACACTCATTTCTGCCTGGACTTCCTTGTAGGTATGTCACCCCCCATTCCCCTCCCATATATCCTCCAACTCGCGCCTACACTCCTCCACAGCAATACGGTATTTTTCTCTAAGCTTCTTCCCCCACGTATTCAGCTCGCTAGTACAATAAGTGAGTCTCTCCAAGAGTTCTCTAGGCATACTCCTATCCCAGCCTTCCCTCACCATAATCTCCAAATCAGGCTCATCTAGCCATTTATTCTCAAACCGAAAGCTTTTACCCCTACCCTTCTCTCCCTTTCATAAAGTTTGAGAAGAATAGGAGAGTGATCAGAACGGTCCGCCACACCATTAATAAGCCTATTTCTTGGAAATACATCAATCCAACTCTGAGTTGCTAGGGCTCTATCCGACCTTTCTTTTGTAGTATCTGGGTCTTCTCTACTTCTCCTCCAATGAACTGATAGCCTTCAAGGGGAAGGTCAATGAGATTAATATCTAAAACAGCCTCTCTGAAACCTCTGAGTAACCACGGAGGGTGATCCACATTTCTACTAGAATCATCATTGGAAACTAAATCATTGTAATCTCCCATGGTGCACCAAGGGAGGGAGTTGTCTTGAGCCAGAGTACGAAGGAGGTCCCAAGAGTCCCTTCTCCTACTTCTATCTGGGAACCCATAGAAACTTGTAAATCTCCAGTTCGGACGGCCCCTTTGAATAATCACAGCATTAATATAATTCAAATAGTAATTTATTATATTGCACTGAAAAGGTTATTTACAAAGCAAAGCAATACCCCCACTCCTACCATTCCTATCAACCACAAAAGCAAAATCAAAACTCAATCGAACACGAACTTCCTTAATCTTGCTAGCTTGAACTAAAGTTTCACACAAAAAAAATAATATCTGTGGGAGGAGATTGAGAGGATGATTAACTCATTCTGGTGGGGATCGAATAGTGGCACTGGAAGAGGTATCAACTAACTGAGTTAGGAAAAGCTTACTATGAGAAAGGAGAATGGAGTTATAGGTTTCCGTCATTTTTATGGTTTTAATTTGGCTATGCTAGAGAAGCAGGGGTGGAAGATTGCCACCAATCAGATGCTATAGTGTCTCAAGTCTTCAAAGCAAAATACTACCCAAATGGGGATTTTTTGGGGGTCCGGTTGGGTCATAATCCCAGTTATCTTTGGCGTAGCATCCACACTTCCCGTGTGGCAGTCAAATTAGGCTTGAGATAGAGAATCGGGGATGGAAGGAACATTGGTATTTGGCACCATCCATGGGTGCGACCAACTGAGTCTTCAATGGTGACAACTTCTCCGGTTGTGGGCACGGAACATTGGACTGTGGCTCATCTCATTGATGATTCAACATCTACTTGGAAGCATGATGTGGTAAGATCTATCTTTAATAATGAAGATGCAGAAAATATTCTTAATATGCCTTTGCCTTGTTTGAGAACCGAAGATAATCCTATTTGGAAACTAAGTAAGAATGGCATCTAATCGGTAAAATTGGCTTACTACGGTGTTATAGAGAATCTCGTGGACAATAATCACCTCAAGGTCCAAGGTGATTGGATGCGGGTTTGGAAATTCAAAGCACCACCAAAAGTAAAACTTCTCATTTGGAGAATCTTGAGAGGTGTCCTTCCAACTCGTACAAGATTGTAGTCCAAAGGGGTAAATTGCCCAAACCATTGTCCTTTTTGTGACGTTGGTGAGGAGAGTGATTGGCATATCTTTTTTGGGTGCAATAAGGCTTGGAGTATGTGGACTGCGGCTGGTCTTGAACAACACGTCAGGGACTTAATACACCATGATGCTACTGCCCGAGAATTGATCTTTTTTCTGCTGTAAAATCTGGCCGAGGAGCAACAGCATCAATTAATCATGGTTTCATGGGCATTATGGAAATGTAGGAATGATAAGGTGTGGAACAATGTTGAGACCGATGTGGGGCTGTCATGGATCAAGGCGAGGTAGGTTCTAAGCGATTGGGAGATGGCCAAGCAGCAAAAGAATTCGGCCAGCAACCAGCTGCCGCAAGCAGCACCAGAAAATTGGCAAAAACCAGCTCCTAATTATGTGAAATGCAATGTAGATGCAGCTGTATTTTTGGACCAGTTAAAGTTAGATTATGGCATGTGTGTTCAAAACCATTTGGGCGAATTTCTTTGTGCAAAAATAATGGTGATTGAGGGAACAATTCATGCTACTGAGGCAGAAGCACGAGGTATGTGGGAATCCTCTATTGGGTTGGCAGCTTGCGGTTTGAAAATGTCATTTTTGAATTGGATTGCATGTATGTAGTTGACAACATTCATGGAGACAACAATTGCCAAACTGAGGTTGGAGTTATCATTAACGCGTGCAAGGAGGCATTACGTCATTATCCAAACCACTCAGTTAGTTATACTAGGAGATAAGCGAATATTGTTGCCCACTTGTTAGCACGGGCGTCAAGATTCTATGCTAGTCACCAAATTTTTGATTATATACCAACTTGTATCTTTGACTCTATTTTAAAGGAAATGGAATAATTTTGTCCTTTTCAAAAAAAAAATAATTAAATAAATTATATTAAATTAAATTAAAAAAACAACCCAAAAGGCCAAAACAAACCCAATCAAAAATAATTAAGGCTTAAAAAGAAGAGTAAACAACTATTTTAGTCCTGAATGTGTGAGGCATTGTCATTATAGTTCCTTAATATATCAAAATTATAAAAATATCCCCAAATATATCTTTCGTTACTCAGTTTGGTTATTAAATATGTCTTTCGTTAGTCAGCTTAGTCCTCAAATGTGTCTTCTATTAGTCAATTTGGTTCCTGAAAATACTAACAAAAGATACACTCGGAGATGTTTTTAAAATTTCGATACATTCAGGAACTATAGTGACAACGTCTCATGTATTTAGCACCAAAATGACTATTTACTATGAAAAGAACCCATACTCCGGATAATAACTTATTCTGATTTCGTGTGCCTAGGTGTCGGTGTACAGACTTGAGTTAACTCACCTTTGACATGGGCTAAAAACTAATGGTTCTTTGAAAAATTGGTGGGTAAGCAAATATTTAAATGATTTTGGGTGGGTAACTAAATATTTAAAAGATTTGGTGAAGAAAACAAACATAAAACTAAAATAAACTAAAAATCATAAATTTAGTTCCAAAACATATAATTAATGATGACAATCAAATTTAAATGCGACCGACATCTATAAAAGTTAATGACAATGCAGCAACACTTTTACATATCAAATAAGTGCATATTTGGTTAAGAATATGAAGAGTCTAGAATCAATTCTAGGAGCAAAAATTTAAAATTATTGTTCATGTGTTTGGGTTACAAAATCATGGTGGATAAAAATGATTTTGAGGTGGGTAGAATTGATTCTGATGGAAGCAAAAATTCATAGCTTTTGCATCTAAAAGAAATCAACTCTTTTGAACCAAAACTTTTAAAATATCATTACCAAACGTAATTTAGTTTTTTAAACTTCATTTTTTTAAAATCAATTCTATGTCAAACAGAAGCATGTTAGGGTTTTGCTCTCCTAGGGTTTCTTCCACGTGACCACCTAGGGTTTGCATGTCCATGGCAAGTAAACCTATATGCATGTGGCCTTGTTTTGGCCCTACTTCGCTGGCTGATCCTCCTCTTTCTACCACAGCTAATGGTGACTCTCTCACGGTTTCTCGATCACCTGTTAGAAAGACATTCATTCAGGCGCTACACAATTCTTGTGCGATTCCTCCAAGTCTTCTGCCGAAGCCTTGTGTGAAAGGCAATGACTTATCCATTAAGATTTCGGAGGTAGATTATATTGCAGGAGTTGAGTGTTGCCAAAACGTTCTTTATGATCGTTTGACGATGTCCAAGGGCTCAGTGCCATTGCGCATAGATGATCTGCGATATCGAATTGCCAAATTTTGGAGAACCAAAGAGGCTTGGTTGATGTATCGCTCGACTCGACAGAGGCTATTATGAATTCGTGTTTTCCTCACTTGATGACATGCGCACGGTCAGATCAATAGGTTCATGGAACTTGCAGTCTGGAGTGCTACGTTTATTTGCGTAGACGCCAAATTTTAATCCCAACTTGATAAGGCAAACTAGTGTGCAGACTTGGTTAAGGATCTATGGTCTTTCAAGAGTATATTGGAGACCTAAAACTCTTTTCGAGATTGCTGGTGCCCTTGGTGTACCATTGGCCTTGGATGAGGCTACCATGAAGCGCTCAATGGGTCACTTCGCAAGGGTGCTCATAGATGTCGATTTGAATTCAACTCTGCGTGATCATCTTGTAGTGGAAAGAGAGGGATTCACCTTCTATGTTGATGTGGAATATGAAAAAGTTCCTCCCTTTTGTTCTTCTTTCCAAGTTATTGACCATTCATTAGATAATTGCAAAAGATTCTCTGTTGTTTCAAAGCCAGTCAAGGATCATAAGGAATCCAAGAAGCATTCTATTCAGTATGTTCCTAAGCCTGCGAGAAATAATGCTGCAATAGGTGGAAATCCGCAGCTGAAGTCCTCAGTGATTGATAAGGGTAAAGGGTTAGAAACGGGTCAGGATAAGACTCAGCATATTTCCAATGAAACAATAGCTAGTTCTTCTAAACAGGATCATGTTATTTCTGTTTGTAAGGAGGTGGTTCAAAATGCTTTTAAAGGCCTCAATAATATTTCTTGGGATGATCCGCAAACAAATCCACTAATTGGTTTTATTGGATAAAGCTTCTAATGCTACACATGTTCTTCAAGTGGATCGCAATCCTGCACAGGATCTGCAAAACACAGGTTCTGTTGGGCAAAATGTTTCTTCGCAGCAGCAGGGTGTTAATAATGCTACTGCTGTTGTTGATTCGGTAGAATTGAGCTCACCAACTATGGATGCTACTCATTTGTCAGTGGAGACTGGTTCTGTGGTTGGTAATTCTATTCAATCTGATCACTCTATTGCTGACATGATCAGTGGTCATTTGGTGGAAACTCCTAATGTTCATGTAAATCCTGTTGTGGCTAAGGATATGTAACTTGTTAGCAGATTTTGGAGCGACAATTTAAAAGAATCTACTGATGATGAGATTGAGATTATTGCAGGGAATAACGATGATGGGCCAGATTCATCCAAGTATTTGGTGGAGAATAATGAGAAACCAGAATCTGTAGATTCCCAAGGTGGTTTTACAGAGGTGTCATCCAAATCCAAAAAGAAGAAAATGAGGAAAAATCAACTCCAAATTCAGAGGAGTGAAGGATATAGAACCCATTCCAAGGGTTGTTTAAATTCATCTTCTCAATGCTGAAGTTACTGTACTAGAATGTAAGGGGGATTGGCAATCTTGACACCAGATTGGCCTTAATAAACTTATGTCATCTTCATAAACCGGATATCTTGATCATTGCGGAGCCTTGGATTTCTTTTCATCAAGTTCCAGCTAGTTTTTTTAACTCCCTGAATCTAAAACTGTTTGCTAAAAATGATAAAGGTCATTTACTTTCTAATATTTGGTGTTTTTGCTCTTTATCTCATGATCCTGTTATTATTAGAACAGCTAGGCAGCATATTACTTTCTTTATTAATCATGCTGGTGTGAAATTTTTTTGCTGCTGCGGTTTATGCTTCGACATCTTACATTATGAGAAGACAGCTTTTGTCAGAATTACATGATTTTCGGGTTGCTAATTCTGGCCCTTGGTGCTTATTAGGAGACTTTAATGCTATCTTGGGTTCCCATGAATATCAAGGTAAGGGCATTCCATCATAATTGTCTTGCGATGAATTCAGGTCTTGGGCTGACTTGGACCATTTAATTCATTTGCCAACAAGAGGTTCTCAATTTACTTGGTCTAATGGTAGACTGGGCAAATATTATGTTGCTAAGAGACTTGATAGATCCTTCTGTAATGAAGTCTGGGTGGATTATTGGAGCAGTGTTGATTGTTGCACTCTTATCCGAGATAAGTCGGACCATTTTCCTATTTTGCTGAGCATGAAGAAATCTGAGAGGAATTTTGCTTCTCCTTTCAAATTTTTGTAGATGTGGTCTAGGCATCCAAATTGCATTAATGTTATTCAGGAAGCCTAGCAATCTAGTGTTGTTGGCTATCCAATGTTTGTCCTTGCCAAGAAATTGAAGATTCTAAAGTCTAAATGTAACACTCCGTTTTCGGAGAGCTACTGTGCAACCCAATCTAATGCTGAAAACATTTAATGTTTGTATGCTTTCAGTTAAAGAGTACTTTTATGTATTTCGCAGTGGAAAAATAGGAGTATTTTTTTTTTCATTTTCTTTCCTTTGAAACCCTTTTCAAAATGAGACATAGAGTACTACAGTTTTCTAAATGATGCCAATTCAAACTTTTGCAATTATCAGAGTATAATGCATCACAAAATAATACTTCACATAACATAATCATCTCACACTAAGGCGAGGTTTTCTGAAAAGAGTAATTACAAAACAACAAATACAAAACCCTAAGCTAAGCTAGCCAACAACTATAACTCTTACTGAGAAACAGCTCAGCAAGACCATAACACGAAGCACTCAGAGGATTCTTCCTCCATTGGCTCAATCTTCAATGCTCCCGGGAGGACGAAATCAGAGTAGCGACTCAACTCCATATGGAAGTGACATCCATAAGGATATCCAATCCAACAACAGTGCAAGGGTAAATCATTTGTCCACGAGTTTATCATAGGCTATGTCGCATGCAAACAATATATACATATATAATACAACAACATGCTTTTATATACATATACATACTTAATAGACCGCACGCATCATCATGGTATATCAAGCATTGCATGTGAGCAACCAAAACAACCAACAGATCAACAATCAAGTCACTACAATATCAAACTATTGCATGTGAGCAGGCAAGTCTATCAACAGACCAGTGATCAAGTCATCACAATATCAAATTCATCACATATCATAAATGTGGTTAGCTATGCATGTTATGCAGTATGACAAGTTGTGTATACACCTGCAGCCTTAATAGGTCAGCAGTATGATGGGGACTACTTTCCCAACGTCCGAACAAGATAGCCTCTGCTTAGGCTTGCCACTACTTTGGTTGGCCACTACTTTGGCTTGCCTCTACTTAGGCAATGCAGTGTCAACTCGCCTTTTGAAGTCTGTGATGGGACCACGACAAGTGTACCGGGTCGTTGCAAGTAATAAATTCGGTAAGTGACCGGTTATCGTTCTCAAGGATCGAAAGCCAAACACCAATGTCCGTTAGCAGCTACTAAGTGAACACCAAGGGATTTTATATGATTGGTGGTGGTACGAGAATAACAAAAGCACAATGCAAAGGGTGATTTGATTCAATGGAGGAAAGTGTTGGAGTCAAGCTTCATTCTACTTCTACTTTGGAATTTTAATATAGCAATTAACGCAATGTGGTTCTCTAGTTTGTCTATCAATTTCATTAAACTAGTTAAATCCCAATTCCTTGGGCAATTAACCCTTTTTATCCAGCTAGAAAGTCCAATTCCTTGGATGCATTCAACAAGGTAAAAGCATGAAGAAAAAGAAATTACAAAGATAGCAAGTTCCTAAAGGCTATTCCTAGCTCAAAAGAAACAAGGGTCACCTTCCTTGGGCACAAAAGCATATTGAACTTCCATTCAACACACAAATCAAAAGTTCATTCCAAGATTGATCAAGTCTCAAAAAGCATTAAGAAAAAGGAAGGAGATCACCAAACTAAGAGAAACTCACATGCATTAATAGGAAACTACATCAAATATCCATAGTGTTCATAGAAATCCACTCAACTCCAACAAAAGGAGATTTAGTTCAACATGATGATAGTAGAGAATGAAAAGAAAAACAGAGAAAAGAGATAAGAACCCATCCACAAGCCAAGGAGTTGAGCTTCCACCCTTCTCCTCTTGCCTCCTTCAATGGGTGTGCTAGGGTTTGTGCTCCCAAGTCTTCTTTCTGCCTCTAATTCGTCCTCCCCCCTCTTCAGACCATTAGTTAGGTATTTATATCAACTGGGCCTGAAAGAAAGCCCAAAACGCGCAAGAACAAAAGATACCAGTAGGCGCCCTGCGCCCAGCATTCCCGAAAGCAGGCGCCAGGCGCTAGCCCCTCTGAGGCGCCCTGCGCCCTGCAACTTCTGCTAACATGCTTCCCAGCAGGCGCCCTGCGCCTGGATTGGCTGGGCGCCCTGCGCCCTGACTTATGCAGCAACTCCACTTCAAAAAGCTATCATGGTCTTGGGAACATGTCTCCAATCAATCCTTTTCTTACCTACATTAAATCAAGACCAAAGTAAGGACATTTTTCCATCAAAACAACAAAAGAAATAACATGATTGTCAACTAGAATATCTCCAAAACAAAGACTCAAACACCTAAGATTAGAGGCCAAACAAGGAATAAAGTCTAAGTTTTGCATGAGAATTCCCTTCAATTAAGTGCATGAAATTGAGCATACTAGGGAACAATCAAACACTCCAAACTTAAACCTTGCTTGTCCTCAAGCAAGAACTCAACAAACAAAAAAAATAACTACCCAAAATGTCAATCTTGATCTAACCACTTGGACTAACCACAATTTTTTCACCGCTTTCAATTGTTATCACACAAAATGTACACCAATCACAGATTATTTTACTGGGCTTTGTCATCATCAGAACCAATATGAGACTATTACAAATTAGAAATTGGAGTCACATAAGCAATGAATTCACCATTATAAACTCAATAAGTAATGGAATGTACAATTGAAACTTTCAATGTCATTGAATGCTTTCTTTTTCTACTCACAGAGATTAGGAAGAATTTTCACTCCAACTCTCAAGTGTTTGGGGTTTTTTTGTTTCACTCAGTCAACACTATTTAAGCCCGTCCCCCATGGATTTGATTTTCATCTCTTTCTGACATGAGTACCACTTGCACAATGCTCCAACCAAAAGGTCTTTCAAGGTTGTAACTTGGCCAAGGTTAGGGTGGATGGATTAGACATTTAGGCTATCACCCTTCAAAGGTAGATGAGCATCAACCAACTCTAGAAATTTTCACTATAATTCCTCTTTTCTTCAATTTTCCAAAGGTGGTGTTTTCCAAAAGCTCAATCCTTAAACAACTTTGTATCACACAATTATTAATTCCCCCAATAACTCTTTGGTCTCAAAAGGGGTACCAATCCAAAAACAAGCCATTTTTTCTCTGGTTTTTCTGTTTTTTTTTCCAGCTCAAACCATAACCAATCATAATGTTGTTCACTTTCCCCCCAACTCCAAACTTAGTTCTTTGTCAACCTTAGTCAATTCATGCTCATCCAACCTTCTTAGGTGGGTAACAAGTTAATCACAAGGTTAAAAGCTATTGTTTTGATAGGTTAACAAGAACAGAATGTTTTAGGCTCAACGGGGCTTTGCAAACAAAAGTCATATCATGTCGGGTTGGCTTTTTGGCTAATTGGCTTCCACAAAATTTGCCTTTTTATATCAAAGCATTGTACAACCAATAACATGCAACATAAATTCAATCAAATTTAGGGGGATGTAGACTCAAATGTGTCCTCTCCAAAGAATTATTGATGGAGGCTCTACAAACACCACAGGACAAACACATATCAATCACAAAGACATTATAACAAACCAAAACAATTGAGCAATGGTTGACTCACTCCAAAAAGTTTTTAGTCTCAAGTTGTAACTCTTCAGCAGCCCACTTAACATCACACCAAGTGATTGGTGCTTAACACAAAATTCAATTCACAAGTGGGTTCAAATCATAGTTCAGCCAGCAGTTATTTCAATTTGACATCTAGGACTTACAAACTAAAAATAAAGGAACTCCAAACTTAAGCTTTGACAACCATGCTAAAATGAAATCAAACAAACTAAATTCTAAAAAATGCAAGAGAAAGGGATAGAAACTCCCTCGCATGGGTTGCCTCCCATGAAGCGCTTCTTTAACGTCACTAGCTTGACGCATGAAGAGGTTGATCATGGCTCCTTGAATGAAGAGAAGAAGATTGAAGCACATCCATCTTTAGGAAGATGCACACCCATGGCATTGGGTGCTTGCAAAGAAATCACCTCCCTTTTCTTCATCGGTCTTCTTTTTCTCCTCTTGAATTTATAAGGGTGGAAATTGTCATCCCTCACATGTTGAGTGCACTCTTTATAGGAATGAGTAGATTTTGCTTGTGCATTCTTTGGATTTTTGCAATTTGGGATTTGTTTCCCATCCTTCACATGCATACCACCCTTTCTTTTTCCTTGCACTGGCAATGTTTCAAGGGGCATAGAAGTATACTGCTTATTAGAGGCACCATCATACATATCATCAGCTACATTAATGCGGTAGCATTGTTCTTCATCATTTGTAGGATGCGTAGCCTCAAATACGCTAAATGTTACCTTCTCATCTTGAACTCTAAGCATGAGCTGCCCTTTTTGTACATCAATAAGAGCTCTTCCAGTTGCTAGAAATGGTCTTCCCAGTATTAGAGGGACCTGAGCATCTTCCTCCATGTCAAGGACAACAAAATCAGCTGGAAAAATGAATTTATCCACTTTCACCAGAATATCTTCTATAATACCATAGGGGTATTTGACTGATTGGTCCGCTAACTGGAGTGACATCCTTGTAGGTTTAACATCATTTGTCCCTAATTTCTTCAACATGGACAGTGGCATGAGATTGATGCTAGCCCCCAAATCACATAGTGCCTTCCCAATAGACATATTCCCTATAGTGCAGGGAATTGTGAAACTACCAGGATCTTTCAGCTTTGGAAGAAGCTTTCTTTATAGGATTGCACTGCACTCTTCAGTCAAAACAATTATTTCATCTTTCAATTTCCTCTTCTTTGAAAGAATCTCTTTCATGAACTTGGCATAAGTAGCCATTTGCTCAAGAGCTTCGGCAAAGGGAATGTTGATTTGCAATTTCTTGAATACATCTAGAAATTTGCCAAATTTTTTCTCATCCTTCTCCTTACTCAACCTTTGAGGATATGGCAATTTGATGATTGGCTTTGGATAGACCATTTTCCCTTGCACAATAGGTGGATTAGGTGCTTCATTTGGGTCCTTCTCATCTTTCTCCTTAGGCTCACTTGACTTCTCCACTTCTTTCCTGGGTATGGGCTCAATCACTTTTCCGCTTCAGGTAGTGATGGCACTAACATTCTCATGTCCCTTGGGATTTGGAATTGTGTCACTTGGTGGAGAACCCAGAGGTCTTTCTGTTATTTGTCTAGCCAACTGACCAACTTGAGTTTCAAGGTTCCTTATGGAGGCCTCTTGATTTTTGAAAGCAGCCCTTGTTTCGGTCATGAAAGCTGAAGTTTGCCCAGCTAGTTTTTCAATAGCAATTTCCCAACCGGCTTTCTGCTCAAGGGCTTGTGGTTGAGATGAAGAACTTCCTTGCAGTCCATGTGAAGCTTGAGCACCTTGATCCTTCCAAGAGAAATTCGGGTGATTTCTCCACCCCGGATTATATGTATTTGAATAAGGATTATTGTGTTGCCTTTGAAAATTATTGACAAAGTTGACCTGTTCTGAATCTTTGCTAATCTCCACAGGGGCACACAATCAATGCTAGCATGTTCTCCTCCATAAAAACCACATTTGGGGTTTACAGAACCAACTGAATTTATGTTCATCCCTCCAATTTGCTTGGTTATAGAGGCTAATTGTTGACTCATAGCCTTATTTTGGGCTAGAATAGCATCCAATGCACCCACTTCGAGCATTCCTCCTTTTCTTTGTTGCCTATCAAATGGTGCATTCATGGGGTTTTCCGCCATAGCCTCCATAATCTCAAGGCTTTCAGCTGGAGTTTTTAAGTCAAAAGAGCCTCCGCATGCAGCATCAATCATCACCTTAGTATTCGGAATGAGCCCATTATAGAATGTTTGGGCTTGAAGCCAATTGGGCAATGAATGTTGAGGGCACTTTCTAAGCAATTCTTTAAACCTCTCCCAAGCATCATAGAGTGTCTCCCCCTCCTTTTGAACAAAGGCAGTGATTTCACTTCTCAGCTTGGCAGATCTAGAAGTTGGGAAGAACTTGCTCACAAACTTGTTGGCCAAATCATCCCATGTGGTGATACTCCCTTCAGGTAGAGAACTAAGCCAGCTTCTAGCTCTATCCTTCAAGGAGAAGGTAAAGAGCCTCAAGTAAATGGCATCATCAGTAACGCCATCAATTTGCACTGTATCACACAACTGGACAAAGACCTCCAAGTGTTGATTCGGATCTTCATGAGGCAAACCGGCAAACTGATTCTGTTGAATAACTTGCAGGAGGCCCGATGGAATAGTGATGCTATGGCCTTCAACACGGGGCCTGACAATGCTCCCATAATACCCCCTGGGAGTGGCCTTGGAGTAATCACGGAGAGTTCTCCTTTCATTGTTCGCGTCACCCATCACTTCTTCTGGTGTTTCAACAATGGGTTCCGGAATTGTTTGTTGTGCCTCTCTTTGTCTTAGCCTTGCTTCTCTTCTTCTAGCCCTTGCTTCCTTTAGGTTACGTCGAGCTGTTCTTTCTATCTCTGGGTCAAACAATAGCTCTTGAGGATCTATTGTTCCACGCATACACTGAAAAGCAAGCACCTCAAACAAGTGTCAAAGCAACTGAGAAATAAAAAAATGTTATGGAAAATATGAAAAAGAAGTAATTAAACTAACACTAAAACAGAAATTAAAACGGGTTTAAAATAGAAGTCGCCTTCGAAATTACTGGTAATGGTAAAATCGATCCCCGGCAACGGCGCCAAAAACTTGAAGGGACCATGGCAAGTGTACCGGGTCGTTGCAAGTAATAAATTCGGTAAGTGACCGGTTATCGTTCTCAAGGATCGAAAGCCAAACACCAATGTCCGTTAGCGACTACTAAGTGAACACCAAGGGATTTTATATGATTGGTGGTGGTACGAGAATAACAAAAGCACAATGCAAAGGGTGATTTGATTCAATGGAGGAAAGTGTTGGAGTCAAGCTTCATTCTACTTCTACTTTGGAATTTTAATATAGCAATTAACGCAATGTGGTTCTCTAGTTTGTCTATCAATTTCATTAAACTAGTTAAATCCCAATTCCTTGGGCAATTAACCCTTTTATCCAGCTAGAAAGTCCAATTCCTTGGATGCATTCAACAAGGTAAAAGCATGAAGAAAAAGAAATTACAAAGATAGCAAGTTCCTAAAGGCTATTCCTAGCTCAAAAGAAACAAGGGTCACCTTCCTTGGGCACAAAAGCATATTGAACTTCCATTCAACACACAAATCAAAAGTTCATTCCAAGATTGATCAAGTCTCAAAAAGCATTAAGAAAAAGGAAGGAGATCACCAAACTAAGAGAAACTCACATGCATTAATAGGAAACTACATCAAATATCCATAGTGTTCATAGAAATCCACTCAACTCCAATAAAAGGAGATTTAGTTCAACATGATGATAGTAGAGAATGAAAAGAAAAACAGAGAAAAGAGATAAGAACCCATCCACAAGCCAAGGAGTTGAGCTTCCACCCTTCTCCTCTTGCCTCCTTCAATGGGTGTGCTAGGGTTTGTGCTCCCAAGTCTTCTTTCTGCCTCTAATTCGTCCTCCCCCCTCTTCAGACCATTAGTTAGGTATTTATATCAACTGGGCCTGAAAGAAAGCCCAAAACGCGCAAGAACAAAAGATAGCAGCAGGCGCCCTACGCCCTGTGGGCGCCCTGCGCCAGAAACACCGGGCAGCGCCAGCGCCGCTTCGAGGCGCCGCGCTCGACTGATTCTGCTACCAGCGCCGCGCCTAACATTCCCAGCAGCGCCAGCGCTAGCTCCTCTGAGGCGCCCTACGCCCTGCAACTTCTGCTAACATGCTTCAAGAGCGCCTAGCGCTGGATTGGTCGGGCGCTCGCGCTCGACTTATGCAGCAACTCCACTTCAAAAAGCTATCATGGTCTTGGGAACATGTCTCCAATCAATCCTTTTCTTACCTACATTAAATCAAGACCAAAGTAAGGACATTTTTCCATCAAAACAACAAAAGAAATAACATGATTGTCAACTAGAATATCTCCAAAACAAAGACTCAAACACCTAAGATTAGAGGCCAAACAAGGAATAAAGTCTAAGTTTTGCATGATAATTCCCTTCAATTAAGTGCATGAAATTGAGCATACTAGGGAACAATCAGTCTGTAAGACCAATCAAACGCTACGAGTGACATGACAACTCGTCTTTTGAAGTCTTTAAGACCAATCAAACGCTCCGAGTGTCGATGCTCAATGGTTAGTACGCATCCAAACAAATTCAACAATATGACATGCTCACCGTAGTGAACGCCCGAGTGATATCCAAACAAATTCTACAATATGGCATGCTCACCGTAGTGAACACCCGAGTGATATCCAAACAAATTCTATAATGTGGCGTGCTCACCGTAGTGAGTGCCCGAGTAATGTTTTAATTAATCAATGCGGATCGACGAACCCTCACTCACTCAACTTAGTGGGTTTCCAAATCTTAATTAACTAAGAGTTCAACAAAGGACACAAAGTCCGAGTGTTCAATTGCGGAATGCTAGTCCCAATCTTAGATTGAAACTCTAGGCACGTAATGCGGAACACTAGGCTCAATTTTTAGATTGAGATACTAGGCACGCCATACGGAACACTAAGTCCAATCCTTAATCAAGAAAATGCGCACGCAAGCAGGACATTAAGTCCCAGCACAGGACACATGGCCCATATGCTCAATAGGAACACTAGGTTCCCTATGTTTTATTCTTTCAAAAACTCAATCTTTGAAATCTCTTTCCCAGTTCTTGTATCACTCCTATGTATCTGAAAATGCTTTTTAGTTCTAGGTCGTTGAAACCCTAGTTATGCTAAATAACACACTGGAAAATTCCCAGGCGTATTATTTAACTCAACCGCTTTCGCAAATTGTACTATTTGTTTCAAGTTCTTTTCTCTACTATTATTCCATTGAAATTTCCTTGCAAGCTTTGGCTAGTTGTACTAAAACCCTCACGCTTACTTTTAAATCAAAATGCCCTTAACAATTTGTTTGCGAGATCAGAATTCGGCTTGTGGAATCGCATCAGATTTACCGATGTAAATCGTCAACCAATAGCAGTCGATCAACGCATTGTTAATTAATCCATTATCAACAATAATATTTTTCATATTCCAATTCAATGCCAAGTTCCAATGAAATCCAGGGTGATTCAAGGAAAACAATATAGCTCATAATGCCACGCAGGGCCAAGAACATGCTACATATTATCATCAATTTCAAGTCCAATTAAATCAATCTAGTATGATTTAAGTCACACAATACAATTCAGTCTTGCCACACAGGGCCAAATCAATATACAGCAGTTCATGCTACAACATCTCAACAGCACATAGTAATACTACAAGTACTACCACACAATCAATCAACAATCAAACAAACAACACACAAGGCGAAAAGCCCAAACTCATTATGTAAGAATTTCCCTTACCTTGGGCGCTTTAACAATCTAAGCAAGGTAAATTCGAACTATCGTCAAGTCGTTCCCCGCACGAGCCTTATGCACGAACCTTAACAACGCAAACTTAATCCAATTAGAACCAAAAACCCAAGTCCTAAGACTCTAGGGCAGCCACAGTTTTAGTCCTAAAAAGGGCCTAAAATCTTTCTAACTTAACCTATTTGGATCACACCTAATCATATGCCATGAAACAAATTCAAACCATGCAAGTTTTCAAGCTTTTACAAAAGCTACACACTTAGAAAAATAGCTAAACCAAAATTTACCAATTGGAATAGTGTTTTACCAAATGAATAGTGTTTTGCGAACTTTGAATCACTTTTTAAAACACTAAAACATGTCACAAAATTCTAGAATTAAATTCATTACAAGTTTAAAACAATTCTTAAGACATAACCCAAAACTTTTTCCAAAATCATGCTTCTTTGAATTGTTTTGCTAAATCAAATCATCAACCACTTTTACAACTATTTTTAAGCATAAATGCAAGTCAAGAACAAGTTACAAAACACCCTTGAAGGCCACGATTTCCAAAGCTCTAAAACAACTTCGAGATTTTCAACCATTTTCAATGTTTTAAACATACTAAACTTTATGGATTCAAGCCATAACCAAAAGCCAAATTCTTTACCACTTTAATATAATTAAAAACAAGTTAGAACTCACCCAAAATTTGATCATAAGCCACTGTTTTGGAAGCCCCAAAACAGCCCCAAATTATTTTGTTTCCAAACAATTTTTCAAAGCTTCACACATACAAATTCACTACATTCAATCCTCTTAACAATAAACCAACTTCTTCAACACTTACAACACTTTGAAAATTTAAAACATCCCCCAAAATCATATTAGGAGTCACGGTTTCAGCTCCCCCCTTTACAACAAATTCATTTTCCAAAAACCTTGCAAGATGCATATATGACTAGTTTCCAAACTTAGCAAGTATAACCCATCAAGAATCAACTCTAAAACAACAAAGACCAAGCAAAGCCAAGGCTTAGAACAGCCCCTAGGTTTCGGCCAACTCAAAAAGTTAGGGTTTCCAAATTTTAAAAACCAAGAACAAAGCTAATGTTGGAAGAAAACAAAGGGCTAGAAGACTAATCATGCATATCTAGAAAAATCTAACACTTTTGCCCAAAAATAATTCCTAAAACCAACCAAACCCATATCATGAAACACAAGAGAGAAAAGAATGGATATGAAGCTTACCAAGAAGTTTGGAGGTGACGGATCAAGGATTAAGAAGAAAGGATGGAAGATTGAAGCTTAAACATCACTTTCCTTCAAGAATCAAAACTAAAATCATGAGAAACAACACAAATACCATGAAAACTCATCCATGGCAGCCATGGAGAAAGGAAAAGGAATTAGGAATCTTACCCACAAGGATGGTGGTGATCGAATCAAGGAGGAAGAAGAAAGGATCAAGATCAAAGGTTAAATCACAAACTTTCTTCAAGAACACCACTTTCTCTCTCAAGAATTTTTTTTCTCTCCAAGTCATGAATGGAAGAACTGAAATGGGGCAGCTAAGGGAAGGAGAAGCCACGAAATTTTGAGGGACATGGAAGGAAGAAATTTCTTCATTTAGTTGGAATTTAACTAATTTGGTCCAAAACTAACTAATGTAACTACCTTCCATTACTTAACCACTAATCACACACTAACACTTGTAAAGTCACACTCAAAAAGCAAATTCAGCTCCCCTAGTGGCTGGGTGAACCGCCCCTTAGCCCAAAATATCTAGATATTTCATTTCGTCGCGTTCTCGCTCAATCGGGTGCACGGCGTTACGCGTATATTAAGGTTTTTGTATCAAAAACCCCAAAAATAAATCTAGTAAATTATTCTATAATCAAAAATTATTAATCAACCAAAATTTCCCTAAAAATATTAGAAGTATTTCTATGAATGTCGCTTTCTCGATTTACGAGCTAAAACGCGACCGTAATGCAGTTATGGGCTTAGAAAACACCCTATATTATTCTGATGCCCAAAAATTCCAGAAAAATTTCCAATAAATCATAAATATTGGAAAATACTAAGATCTCAAATTTTATAAAATTCGGATCACGATTGGGCATGTTTCAGTTAGAAACACACACAATAGCCTAGTTACGGCAGAATTCAACAGAATTCTCGTAGCGTAAGAAAAACTGTAAATTAGTGAGGATCACTAATTTCAATTTCTATTATTAACTAGATATTATTTAAACAATAAAATTATCAAGATAAAATCTTTAAAATAATAGTTATATTAAATATGACATAAAACAGACAATTAATACAACAACTAAACCATGAAAATTCAAACTATGACTTGAAAATATTTATTAAATCCTAAAAATTATTTCTCTTTCAATAAAATAATTTTCTTTGATCAAACAACAATCTTTCACATTTTTCAAGGTTAATTCATGTTAAAAACAGTATACGTCTACACTGTCTCTTAATCTGAATTAATTTCTAAAACAGTAAATTGTTTACAATAAATCTTTGTTGTTCTTCGTACTTTTAACAAACCATTGAGGTGATCAATCTCCATGATTTATTTTCAAGTAGCTGGAACTATAAAATAATTTTCATAAAAATTGGGATGTTACACTAAACTCAAAGCTTGGAACAAAGAAAAGTTTGGCAACATGCATTCCAATGTTTCCAATGCTACGTCTGAGTTAGATTTGATTCAACAAAATATCTGTAATTCTGGTGGCTCTGATGATTTATTTTTACAAGAGAAGGCAACTTTGTTAAAATTACAAGATGCTTTGAACTATGAAGAAGATTTTTGGCGGGAGAAGGCCCGTTTGAATTGGCACTTACATGAATACTGCTTATTTTCACAGATTAGCCAAGATTAAAGGTGTTATCAAATAGATTTATGTTATTAAAAATGGTGATGAGCTTCTTTCAAACCCCACTGACCTAGAAAATCACATTGTTAATTACTACAGCAATTTGTTTGCTTGTGGTAATTCTTGTCTTCCTCATGACTTAGTTCAGAATGTTACTCCTTGCTCTGTGACTGCTGCTGATAATGATCTGCTCACTAGTTTGCCTTCTTTTGATGAAATCAAAAGTGTTGTTTTCTCCCTTAATGGGGATAATGCTTCTGGTCCTGATGGGTATGGAGGGCATTTTTATCACACCTACTGGGACATTATTTCTCATGATGTTTATAATGTTGTGCTTCAATTTTTCAAACAGGGTTGGTTGCTTCCAAACTTGAACTCAAACTTGGTTGTGCTTATTCCAAAAGTTACCGGGGCAGATAAGGTAGAGCAATATAGGCCAGTTGCTTTGGCTAATTTTCAGTTTAAAATTATTACTAAAGTCCTGGTAGACAGACTTGTAGCAGTTGCTCCCAAAATTATTTTAGACAACCAAAGAGGTTTTATCAAAGGTAGAAATATTACAGATTGTATTTGTACTACTTCTGAGGCAATTAATCTTCTTAAAAGATCTTTTGGAGGCCAGCTTGCTTTGAAGATTGATATTAAAAAAAGCCTGGAAATTCTTGCTTCAGGTTTTACAGGCTTTTAGCTATAATGAAAAATTTTATTCTTGGATTAATATTATTCTACATTCAGCCAAGGTCTCCATTTCTGTTAACAGTCATGCAGCGGGTTACTTTATTTGTAAAAGGGGGTGCATCAGGGCAACCCTTTATCCCCTCTGCTGTTTTGTATTCCTGAGGATGTCTTGAGTATAGGCATTACTAAGCTTGTGATTGAGGGCAAGTTACAGTTAATGTCAGGTCCAAGAAATTATAGGATGCCGAGTCATGTTCTCTATGCTGATGATATTATGATTTTCTGTAGAGCTACTAAAAAAAGCATTAGTATTTTGCTTTTACTGTTTGCAGATTATGAGGCTGCTTCCGGTCAGGTCATCAGCCCAGACAAATCTAAGTTTTACACTGGTAATATTTCTCAATCCCGGTTGAGATCCATTGCTGATTTGTTGGGTTTTGTTCCTGGTTCTCTCCCGTTTGATTACCTTGGAGTTCCTCTCTTTCAAGGCACCCTGAGGCATGCTCATTTGCTCCCTATTGCTGATAGGATTAAAACCAAGTTGTCTTTTTGGAAAGGTTCTTTGTTCACTATTATGGGCAGAGTTCAATTGGTGAAATCTGTTATCCTTGGCATGTTGGTTTACAGTTTTCGTATTTATGCTTGGCCCACTAATCTTCTTTCTACTGTTGGTCGATGGATCAGGAATTTTATCTGGTCCAGAGATGTTAATACTCGGAAATATGTCACCGTTGCTTGGAAAAAAACGTGTTCCCCCTCTCTTGAAGGGGGTCTGGGGATTCGCTCTATTAAGTCCAATAATAAGGCGGGGTTGCTCAAGCTTGCTTAGTATTTTAGATCTTAAAATTTGCAACGGGCCCATCTCTTGAGGGCTAGAGCTGTCTGGAATAATAAACCAGTTTGCTATCATGTCTCTTCTTCTATATGGGCTGGCCTTAAATCTTATTTGTCTAATTATTGATGAACTCTATATGGCAGATAGGGGATGAATCTAATATTAATTTCTAGACTGATTCTTGGTTGTCTAAGCCAATTATTGATATCCTGGGAATTCCTCCTTCTTGAGGCAAAGGTTAATGGTTTTATTCTTAATGGATCTTGGTCTATTCCTGTTGAGCTTTGTTCCCATTATCCCAATATTTTAGCTGAGATCATAGATATTGTCATTCCTCAATGTCCGGGAGTGGATTGTTTATTGTGGAGAGATAATGACTCAATTATCTTATCATTCATGGACTCTTATTTGCTCAATGAACCTATTGGTCAGACCGTCCCTTGGGCTAAATTGATTTGGAGAAACTGTATCCCTCCTTCCAAGTCTTTTATTCTCTAGAGAGTTATTCATGATAAAGTCCCTACCGATGATCACCTACATAATAGAGTTATCATTGTGGTTTCTGTGTGCTCTCTCCGTTAGGAATGCTGCAGAAACAACTCATCACTTGTTTCTTGACTGCTCGTTTGCGCATTACATTTGGCACTAGCTCGGATCCATTTTGAATATCCATATTGATTACTCCTCTGTTCAGTCCATTCTTGCTATTTGCAATCGTAGTTGGAGCTCTCAGGTTCTTGCTGTGGTTACTGCTTGTGTCATTAATATTTTTTAGGCTATATGGCATTGCAGAAATAAGTTAAGGTTTGATAACAAAGCTACTCCTCTCCAATTGGCTATTAATACTATTTTGTCTAATATTTCTTTAGCTGGCAATTCCAGTAAGGGTAGCATGTCCTCTTCTATCTCTGAATTTGCTATTTTGAAGACAATTAAAGTGGAAGATCGTTATTGTGGTGCTCCGCACATTAGAGAAGTCATTTGGAAAACTCCTAGTTAAAATATGATTAAATGTAATACCGATGGTTCTGCCAAAGGTTGCCCAAGCATGTCATCTTGTGGGGGCATTTTAAGGGACTCTAGTGCCGCTGTTCTTGGTTGCTTTGCTGCTAATCTCAACACTCGCAATGCTCTTTAGGCTGAATTATTTGGGGCAATGATTGCCATTGAAATTGCTTTTAAAAAAGGCTGGCATCGTTTATGGTTGGAGTGCGACTCTCAACTAGGGATTCAAGCCTTCAAGAATAACTTAATTGTCCCTTGGAAGCTCAGAAATAGATGGAACAATTGTATTGCCCTCACCAAGCAGATGACTTTTGTTTTCTCTCACATTTACACGGAGGGGAACTCTTGTGCGAATAAGCTTGCCTCCCATAGAACAAATGTCAATGGTGTTGCTTGGTGGAATCTAATCCTACACTTTATTTCGGAAGACTTTTTCAGAAATACAAATAGTCTGCCTAGCTTCAGATTTATCTAATTCTTAGGCTTAGTTTTTGTCTTTTGCTGTTTTTGTCTTTTTTAGACTGCTATTTGTTGCTATTCATGAGTTTTGGCCTAGTCCCCCTATGATTTTATTGTATCCTCTTTTTCCTTTTCTTTAATAAAAATAGGGGGAGTACTCTTTTTCCTTTCTAGATGTTTTTCCTTAAGGAGGGTTTTGCATTAGAAGGTTTTAACGAAACTTCTTTCCTTTATTTATAAAAAAAAATCTAAAACAAACGGATCGTGTCCAATAAGTGATACTTTGGGTAGGTCTCAGTAGCATAGTATAATACTTATCCCCATACACACCGGTATGTTTTTTTAAAAAAAAACATGTACTCAAATCCATACCTACGTAGATAGCAATTTTTTTTTTTTGACAAAACGTAGATAGCAATCTTAATACTTGTATCCTTACTTGTTGAATATCTAATTATTCGTACTCATTAGCCACATTTTAATTAATTATAAAAATTAAATAAATACTGATTAAAAATACAGTTGTAACTTAGTTGAAAAACTATTCAAAAATATTTTAATCATATATTAAAATTACAAATAAATAAAGATATAATATAACAAATTTATTAAATACAACTCATATTGATATGTTTGAACATTAAGTAAATATTACAATAAATTCCCAAAATAATAAATTCATAAAAATTTGTTAGCCTAGTTAATATTAGGTTAAGATTAATTTTATTTTCAAATTTATGTTATAATTATAATTATATATGCGCCCGGTGTGTGGGTGTGGGTGTGTGTATATGTGTGTGTGTGTGTGTGTGTATAAAAGTAGCTAATAAGTGGAACAAGACATTAATTGTGGAGAGAGATACAAATTAGAAAATTTAAAATTAAAATATCAAATTACATTTATACCCATATATTTAATTAGTTATTAAAAAGAAAGTGTTGGGTTTTGTGTCCAAGTTGAAAAAGTGCACATTGCTAACATGCTCATTCTAAAAACTAAGTGGGAGTATATAATTTAGTTGTGTAATTGTTTGTCTTTTCATTTGTATACCAAACAAAAAATAGAGTGTGTGTATGAGTAGAGTGGGTATTAATGTACCCATACCCGGACCAATTAAATTTTATGGGTAATTACTCATACCTATCGAATAATTACTCTACTCTGTGAATACATGCCTTGACAGGATGGTTTTGATAATTGACAAAAGGGAGCTTTGGTAATAGTCAACCGTGCAAAAAGTGGAAAAGAATACCAAGACGCGTATCAAGAATGATTGTTTCTCAAGTCTTTGGGTTCTGGGTATTTATTTATCTTTATTAAGACAATTTGTAAGTAGTAATAAAAAGCTCTCAATTAAAATTAAATCACACACGCACAAAATATTTTGACATGCATATCTCGTGTCGGATGTCGAGCTGAGGAAGTCGGATGTCGAGCTAAGGAAGTCGGATGTTGAGCTCTGAGGAAGTCGTATGTCGAACTGAGGAGGAAGTCGCGTGTCGAGCTGATGAGGTCGCTTGCCGAGCTATGAGAACCGAGCTGATGAGGAGGTCGTATGCCGAGCTGTGTTCCGAGGTCGTGTGCCGAGGACTTTTGCCGAGCTGTTCAGAGGTCGTATGCCGAGCTGTGTCGAGGTCGTCTGTCGAGCTGTGTGGCGAGGTCGTCTGCCGAGCCGCCTTCGTGAGGTCGTATGCCGAGCCGTCTCAGTGTTTTCAATACGCAACGGACAAATTCCAACGGACAAATCAAAGCATAGCAGCAAATCTTTTAGCGGACAAATCCTGCAACGGTCATTTCGACGCTCCTCCATTGCCTATATAAACACAGCTCGTGAGCTTTGTTTTAAAGATACAACAACGCAGTGCTTAATTTTTGTGCCAAAAACTCTGTCAAATATTTTTTATCACTCACACTTATTTGAGCACAATTTTCTGAGAGTCTTTTTATTCTACAAAATTTGAGTTGTATTATTTGAGCTTCAATTTGTTATATCTGCACTATTGAGTGTATCTTTCTCGTCTCATTTTATTTGTGAAAATCATTTCTTTTTGGGTAGGAATCCCAAGGTGTTCATAGAGAGGTGATATCTCTTGAACGTATTGCTCTGGTTTAGAGTTGTAAAGGTTTCTAGCTGAACCTGATTTAAAAGCTAGTGTCTTAGTGAAAATCCCATAGTGGTTTGCTTTGGGAACAGGACGTAGGCCACAGGGGTGTTAGGTGGCCGAACCTGGATAATTTGTTGTGTGCTTTTTACTCCTTATCTCTCTACTTTTCACCAATTAAATTTCATACTTTATTTTATTGTTATTTATATATCTTACTATTTACTTTATTTTTAACTCGTTTGCAATTTATTCTTCAAGTGATTTATCTATTTCACATTAATATTTCCGCAACTTATAATTAGCACTTATTTCTCCAAAAGTTTTTGAAAGCACAGTTCACACACAATTCACCCCCCTCTTGTGTTTGGAGTCACTTGTCAACAAGTGGCATCAGAGCTAGAATCTTGTATAAAGGACTTAACCGTCTCAAGAGAATGACTTCAAACAATTACGAGGGAACTTCCATGAACAGACCCCCATTTTTCAATGGTGAGGGGTATGGTTATTGGAAGGATAGAATGCAAATCTTTCTTGAGGGTGTTGATCTTGATATTTGGGATCTTTGTGGAAAATGGTCCATTTGTCCCCACTCAATCAATTAATGATGCAAAGGTAGACAAACCAAGATCACTTTGGACCGAAGATGATAAGAAAAGGTCCAATACAATTTGAAGGCTAAGAACATCATCACTTCGCTTTAAGCTACGATGAGTTCTATAGGGTCTCAAATTGCAAGATTGCTAAAGAAATGTGGGACACCCTTCTATTGACCCATGAAGGTACTACAGAGGCCAACTTATGTCTCATGGCAAAACACGAGGAGGATGAGGTAAATGCTCTTGAACTCGAATCTCCTTTAACTTATGATGAGTCGCTTATTGCTTGTGAAGAATTAAATAATGAAACGATTAAACTTGGAAAAATTGGTCTTTCTTCTAAGAAAACCATCTCTTCTCTTGAATCAAAAATTGAAATTTTAAACAAAGAGATAGTGATTCTTAAAGAAAAACAAGTTCTTTGTGATTGAAACTTCTCCTCCCATATCTTGTGAAAATAAAAAGGATGAAGTTTTAAAATGCAATGAGTGTAGTGTTTTGAAAAATAAGGTTAAGGATTTAAATAACACTCTTGCAAAATTTACGATGGGAAGAGATAATCTAAACATTATGTTAGGAAACCAAAAAGGTACTTTTGGAAAAGCTGGTTTAGGTTATCATCCAAAATTCATGAAAAATCTTTTAAACTCTTCAATCACAACAAACCCTCAAGTAGTCCTTTCATTAAATGCTTTCACTGTGGTAGAAATGGTCACACTGCCTCCATTTGCAATATTAGAAAGAACAAGAATGTGGTTGGCAAAAAGATATGGATTCCAAAGGGTACTTTGCCAAAAACTAACTCATCTGGACCCAACTTAGTTTTGGTACCAAAAGTTAAAACCTGATTTTATTTTGTGTGTGCTTGAAAGCCAAAGATTCAAATTGGTATCTTGATAGCATTGTTCAAAGCACATGACAGGAGACAAAAGCAAGTTCTCCTCTTTGGAACCCAAAAATAAAGGTTATGTTTATTATGGTGATAATAATAAAGGTAAAATTCTTGGGATTGGTACTATTGGTAAGAGTCCTAATCCCATTATAGAGAATGTCTTGTATGTGGAAGGTTTGAAACATAACTTGCTAAGTATTAGTCAACTTTCTGACAAAGGCAATAATGTTATATTTGATTCTTCAAAATGCATGGTCGTAAATTCTTTTAATAAAAGTACAGTTTTTGTTGGATCTAGAATTGGAAATATCTATATGGTTAATTTAGATGAACTACCTTCAAATGATGCATGTTGTCTTTTTAGTAAAGAGAATGAATCTTGGCTATGGCATAGAAGAATGGCTCATATACACATGGATCATCTTAATAAATTGGTTCAGTAAGACTTAGTACTTGGTTTGCCAAAGATTCATTTTGAAAAAGATAAACTTTGTGATGCGTGTCAAAAAGGAAAACAAGTAAAGGCATCTTTCAAATCTAAAAATATTGTTTCTACAAATCGGCCTTTACAACTTTTACATATGGATTTATTTGGCCCTTCTAGAACCATGAGCTTTGGTGGCAATTACTATGCTCTTGTTATTGTGGATGACTATTCTCGCTATACATGGACTTTATTTATTTCTCACAAAAATGATGCTTTTAATGCTTTTCAAAACTTGCAAAGGTTATACAAAATGAGAAGGGACTTAACATTGCTTCCATTCGAAGTGATCATGGTGGGGAATTTGAGAATGAAGCATTTGAAGCATTTTGCACAGAAAATGGCATTGATCACAACTTTTCTGCTCCAAGGACACCGCAACAAAATGGAGTGGTTGAAAGGAAAAATCGGTCTCTTGAAGAGCTAGCGAGGACGATGCTCAATGAGACTAACCTTCCTAAGTACTTTTGGGCAGACGCCGTGAGCACCGCTTGCTATGTGATGAATCGAGTTCTTATAAGGCCGATCCTTAAACAAACACCGTATGAACTCTACAAAGAAGGAAGCCCAACATTTCCCACCTTCACGTTTTCGCATGCAAGTGTTTTGTCCTAAACAATGGTAAGAATAACCTTGGTAAATTTGATGCTAAAGTCGATGAAGGTTTATTTCTTGGATATTCCACTTCTAGTAAAGCTTTTGAATTTTTAATAAAAGAACTTGGGTGTTGAAGAATCATGCATGTTTCTTTTGATGAATCTAACCCCAAATCTTGATAGAAGAAAGTGTTGATGATCTTGCGAAGTATTTGGAGATACCTATTTAGAGGAACAAGAGAGATCAAAAGTTCAAAAGGAGGATCAAGAGTCCTTGCCTCAACCCTCTCAAGAACTCTCTCACTCAAATCTTCCAAAGGAATGGAGAGTCTCAAAGAACCATCCTCTTAACAACATAATAGGTGATATCTCAAAAGGGGTAACGACTCGAAACTCTCTTAATCATGCATGTCATCATATGGCCTTTGTCTCTCAAATTGAACCAAATGACGTCAATGAAGCCATCTTTGATGAGCATTGGACCTTTGCTATGCAAGAGGAATTAAATCAATTTGAGAGAAATGATGTTTGGGAACTTGTCCCTAGGCCTAAAGATCACCTAGTCATTGGGACCAAATGGGTCTTTCGCAACAAGCTTGATGAAAACGGTATCATTGTTAGAAATAAAGCTAGACTTGTTGCAAAAGGCTATAATCAACAAGAGGGCATAGATTTCGATGAAACCTATGCACCCGTAGCTAGATTAGACGCTATTGGCATGCTTTTCGCTTTTGCATGCATCATGGATTTTAAACTTTTTCAAATGGATGTTAAGAGTGCATTTCTAAATGGTTTTATTCAAGAAGAAGTATATGTTGATCAACCCCCCGGTTTTGAAAATTTTGAATTTCCAAATCATGTTTTCAAATTGAAAAAGGCTTTATATGGTTTAAAACAAGCTCCGAGAGCTTGGTACGAGAGGTTGAGCAAATATTTACTTGAAAAAGGTTTTGAAAGAGGAAAAGTTGATACCACTCTTTTCATTAAACACAAAAATCATGACATTTTACTTGTTCAAATTTATGTTGACGATATCATCTTTGGTGCTACTAATGAATCCTTGTGCAAGGAATTTTCTGATATCGTGCAAAGTGAATTTGAAATGTCAATGATGGGAGAGCTAAGTTACTTCCTTGGACTTCAAATCAAACAAACAAAGGAAGGAATATTCATCAATCAATCCAAATATTGCAAGGATTTACTCAAGAAATTTGGAATGACCGATGCAAAAGAAATCTCAACTCCAATGAGCACTTCATGCTATCTTGACAAAGATGAAGGTGGTAAGTCGGTCAAAGTAAGTAAGTATAGAGGTATGATAGGATCTCTTCTCTATCTCACTGCTAGTCGTCCTGATATTATGTTTAGTGTTTGTATGTGTGCACGTTTTCAAGCTAGTCCTAAGGAATCACATCTCTCTGCTGTAAAACGCATTATGAGATACCTCATTGGCACACAAAACACGGGTTTATGGTACCCCAAAGGTGCCGAATGCACTTTGATTGGGTACTCGGATTCTGATTTTGCGGGTTGTAAATTGGACCGAAAAAGCACTAGTGGGACATGTCACTTACTTGGGAATGCCTTGGTTTCATGGCATAGTAAGAAACAAGCCAGTGTGGCTTTGTCCATCGCCGGGAATATGTTCTGCGGCGTAGTTGTTGCGCACAGATTATTTGGATGAAACAACAGTTGAATGATTATGGGATTAATTTGAAAACTGTTCCAATAAAGTGTGACAATACTAGTGCCATAAACCTCACTAAAAATCCGGTTTATCACTCTCGGACTAAACACATAGAGATTAGGCACCATTTTATTAGAGATCATGTTCAAAAAGGAGATTGTGTGATTGAGTTTGTGGAAACATCTAAACAACTCGCAGATATTTTTACTAAACCTTTGCCTAAAGAAAACTTCTTTTTTATAAGAACCGAATTGGGAATTTTAGACCAATCATGCATTGAGTGACTGCCTGTGATTGCATTTTCTTTTTGAATAAATTCTAACTTGGGCGTTTGAGTGTGCTAACGAGTTTATGCAGGTCTTTTCCCCTTCCATTTTCTTTAAGTACTAATAATGAGTGGGTGACGCATTTGTCTTATGCAACTAGCTAATCATGTCCAACCAGCTCATCTGTCACACACCAAGCTTGGTATCACGTAACTATCAAAATATGCTTGTTTAATCCTGAATATATGCCTTGCTTTATTTGTCTTTCCCACTTTTTGATGTTGCCAAAAGGGGGAGAGTTACATGAATGCATGATTCAGGGGGAGTGATCTTTTAAGTATTGCCTATTGTGAGGGGGAGTTTTTCTAAATATTGTGCTTAAACTCTGATATCTTTTATTGAAAAACCATGCTTATATCTCATTGCTATATCATGATTATATTTTACTAAATTCCCTCCATGAGATGTTTGTCATCATCAAAAAGGGGGAGTCTGTGAATACATGCCTTGACAGGATGGTTTTGATAATTGACAAAAGGGAGCTTTGGTAATAGTCAACCGTGCAAAAAGTGGAAAAGAATACCAAGACGCGTATCAAGAATGATTGTTTCTCAAGTCTTTAGGTTCTGGGTATTTATTTATCTTTATTAAGACAATTTGTAAGTAGTAATAAAAAGCTCTCAATTAAAATTAAATCACACACGCACAAAATATTTTGACATGCATATCTCGTGTCGGATGTCGAGCTGAGGAAGTCGGATGTTGAGCTCTGAGGAAGTCGTATGTCGAACTGAGGAGGAAGTCGCGTGTCGAGCTGATGAGGTCGCGTACCTAGGTCGAGTGTCGAGCTGATGAGGTCGCGTGCCGAGCTATGAGAATCGAGCTGATGAGGTCGCTTGCCGAGCTATGAGAACCGAGCTGATGAGGAGGTCGTATGCCGAGCTGTGTTCCGAGGTCGTGTGCCGAGGACTTTTGCCGAGCTGTTCAGAGGTCGTATGCCGAGCTGTGTCGAGGTCGTCTGTCGAGCTGTGTGGCGAGGTCGTCTGCCGAGCTGTCTTCAGAGGTCGTATGCCGAGCCGTCTCCGTGTTTTCAATACGCAACGGACAAATTCCAACGGACAAATCAAAACGCAACGGGCAAATGCTGCAACGGACAAATCCTGCAACGGTCATTTCGACGCTCCTCCATTGCCTATATAAACACAGCTCGTGAGCTTTGTTTTAAAGATACAACAACGCAGTGCTTAATTTTTGTGCCAAAAACTCTGTCAAATATTTTTCATCACTCACACTTATTTGAGCACAATTTTCTGAGAGTCTTTTTATTCTACAAAATTTGAGTTGTATTATTTGAGCTTCAATTTGTTATATCTGCACTATTGAGTGTATCTTTCTCGTCTCATTTTATTTGTGAAAATCATTTCTTTTTGGGTAGGAATCCCAAGGTGTTCATAGAGAGGTGATATCTCTTGAACGTATTGCTCTGGTTTAGAGTTGTAAAGGTTTCTAGCTGAACCTGATTTAAAAGCTAGTGTCTTAGTGAAAATCCCATAGTGGTTTGCTTTGGGACGGGACGTAGGCTGTGGGTGTTAGGTGGCGAACCTGGATAATTTGTTGTGTGCTTTTTACTCCTTATCTCTCTACTTTTCACCAATTAAATTTCTCAGACTTTATTTTATTGTTATTTATATCTTACTATTTACTTTATTTTTAACTCGTTTGCAATTTATTCTTCAAGTGATTTATCTATTTCACATTAATATTTCCGCAACTTATAATTAGCACTTATTTCTCCAAAAGTTTTTGAAAGCACAGTTCACACACAATTCACCCCCCTCTTGTGTTTGGAGTCACTTGTCAACATACTCATTGTGGCTAATTCTTTTTTTAATTCTTTTTTTTTTGTTGGTATCCATAAGGTCCAAGTATAGATGTGGGTACAGGAGCCCCAATACCAGCCTTTTTCTTATCCAATATCCAATATGTTTATAATGTTTTATAACTAAA
Source organism: Calophaca sinica (assembly GCA_037113605.1). Lineage (NCBI taxonomy): Eukaryota > Viridiplantae > Streptophyta > Magnoliopsida > Fabales > Fabaceae > Calophaca > Calophaca sinica. The sequence goes on from CM073736.1 coordinate 94,196,822, forward strand.
ATTTAAAATTTTAGAATTAAGTTAAATTAATTTATTTGCATTAATTTATAACAAGGCGGAATATGCAGCCAAAATAGTCTGCCAAAATGCTTCTAATTCACACAGCCATTAGTCTGCCTTGGAAGACATCTTTGTCCAATCAATAACCAAAATCGGTAAACTATACTTTCTAACACATACCTAAGCAATGGATTAAGCGTGGGTGCTGAGGGCCACTTTTACCTAGGTTATGCTTTTTAATTTCATCATTGTTGCACCTTTTCCCATTCCCCATTATTATTAGGCTTAAATATGAAATTAGTCCTCTAAAAAATTCGCAAAGTTTGTTTTTAGTCCAAAAAACAAATTGAAGGTTTTTAGTCCCCAAATTTTAAAATGTTTTTCCGTTCATCCCTCACTCTGACGCCGTTATGATTTTAGTCCCTCAAAAATTTACAAAGTTCGGTTTTAGTCCCCCAAAATTCTAAAAGGTCGTTTTTAGCCACGTACGCGCCACAATACGCCGTCAGCGATAGGGACCAACGAAAAACCATTTTCAAATTTGGGGGACTAAAGACCTTCAAATTTTTTTTTTTGGACTAAAAACGAACTTTGTAAATTTTTGGGGGACTAATTTTATATTTAAGCCTTATTATTATTATTATTATTATTATTATTATTATTATATGTGGGATATTTAGTGTAAAGTAAGTAATTCTAATTTTCTCATTAATGGTTGAGATTACTCACTTTACACTTTACTCATGAATAATAAATCAACCCTTAATTTTCTCATTAATGGTTATGATTACTCACTTTATACTTTACTGTTGTTCCCAGAATTCAGAATCGCACAAACCAGAAAAACAATACTCCAAGAAAAACCGATAACTTGTAATACAAGAAATGAAATGAAACAAAAGATAGCACACAGTGATTTGATGACGGAGTTCAGTCAATGTGACCTACATCTCCGGGACTAAGCAATGCTTAGAGTCCAGCTTCATTTACATGTCAAAGAGTTCAAGAGTACACAAATATACACCAATTGAAACCCTCACACAAGTGTTTCCCCTCACTTCCCTTTTCCCTTGATACACCCAAGATCACTCACCAGAATCAGCAGATTCTGCCCCTGAATAACCAAGCCCTCCCAAGATCTAAAGCCTAGAAGTGAATCACTTTCACACTCTATGATTACAAAATGAGAAAGCATACAAATATAGTGATGGCAGCAACTATATATAACAGTGTGCAGAACAATCTAGAAGTAGTTAGGATAAACTAACAAAACTGAATTCTAATAACTAACCCTGCATACAGTTATAACTAATCATAACTGAGATGCCACATCAGCAACATTTACTCATGAATAATAAATCAACCCTTAATTTTTTTATTAATAGTTAAGATTACTCACTTTACACTTTAGTCACTTTAAATGATCCAAATCGTTCGCTGACCAACGCACTATTTTGAAATCAGGCTGGGATGAACATGACCTTTGGTTTCTTTCTTCTCTCTCTATTCTTAATTAATGTCCAGTGGTCTTGCTAGCAAAGTGCAATTAATTCCCACGATTTCCGTTGCACTTCATCCATTTCGTTTCCCAAATCCATTCAGTGCATCGCTTCATATTCGAATGGGGTAATAGACTTGCTTCCAATTAATTGCAGCGACTCTTCATTCTCATTGTATCTGCATCTTACTTATTCATTATTGCTTATTCTTTCCCATTTGGTGCACAACTTCGTTCTTGAGGAGGACTTTTAGGTAATTAGGTTTCCTTTCTTCTGGCCCTATCTCCTCAACTAATACCATTAATGCATATCAGTAAAAAAAAAGGATAGGGTGTGCATAGCAACTGAGTGATTAACATGGAGTATAGAAGGAGGAAGAAGGGGAGAAATGGTGAGAAAGGAGGGAAGAAGCAATGGGGGTGTCTCTGAAGGGTTCATTGCTTTGTCATTGCAAATGCATGGGAAGTGTCCGCGGTGGATGAGACATTGGCACTAACTATGAAGTGCGACCAGAGAGGCAGTATCGGTGCAATTGAAGAGATAACTTGGGTGAGTTGTGTTAGATTAATTTATAATCCATCGATTGTGTGGATTGACATTAATCAATTATGGTCATTAGTTTTTGTTATAGCACCCTAATTAATTGAGGCATATTGTATTGGGCTTGTGTTCTTAATAGCCCGTGATGGGTTGGGCTATTCAATTGATACCAAATGAGAGGTTTCTACCATCATCCGTTAGGCTATTTAGGGCCCGTTTGGATTAAAGTTTGCGAACGGATGTTTGATTCAACGTCATTTTGTAAACGGACGTTTGGTTAAAACTGAGTTTACCGTAACGTGATTTCTGTTTGGATACTTTTTTCGCAAACATACATTTGACAAAATGAAAATTGTTTGGATGATGTTAATCAAACGTACTTTTAAATGTGTAATTACCAAAGAGGGTATGAGTTTTATAATGTAGTATTAATAATATTTTTTTATTGCTTTGTTAAAAAAATAAATTCCACTAACAGGTGAGGAAATTTCCAATACAATCTTAGTAAAAGTATAAAACAACAAGCTAATATATATGCCCCAAATTTAAAAATAAAATAACAAGAAAAATATATAGAGCAAAAAATTTAATCAATAACAAAAAAATAAATATAAAGAAAATTTCAGATATTCTAAATTTTCAATATCTAATTAATGTACAACATTTATTTAAATATAAAAGAAATGAGGTGACAACAAAATAAAATAGGTGATGAAGGGCAAAATTGGGAGTCAAATCTCCCAACGGAAAACGGGAAAAGGAAAAGCAAGGGGATTATTCCTTCCATTCCAACCAACGTTTGATGGCAAATTCCGTTTCATTGACAGAAGTTGAGGGCGTCCAAACGAAGAGGAAAATCAGTTCGCCATTGGAAACGGACGTTGAGGGGATGAGAACGGCAATCCAAACAGGCACTTAATCGTTTCCCCATTAGATAGTTAACGCGTGCTGAAAACCAATTGGGTAGAGGGTAGTTCTCCTCTCACACACAATCTCTCTTATTTTTCTCTTCTCTCTTGGATCTTAAAAAGTACACGCTTTTGATCCCGTTTCAATTATACATGCTGTGATTTGTATCTATATTGAGTTAACTGTATTAGGATTATTTTTGAAATCCTTCAATTGGTATCAGAGCCCAGTTAAATACATGTTATAGCTGTTTTGTTGTGCCTTGGATCAAGATTTTTCTTTTTAGAAACCGCTTTTGCGTTTGTTTTCCAATTGGCGAACTGAAACGCACGATCCCATTTTTTTGGGCAATCGTTATCACAAAATTTTGTTGTGGAAATCATGAGTATTAAACGTTGTAATTATTCGATTTTCCACAGAACTCCGTGTTAGGATTTTCGGTCCATTTTTCTTCAAACTTGCAGTGAATTGGAAACTAATTTGGGGTAAACATCTTTCTGGAATCAAACGGATCAACAAAAAAATTGCAGGTTTCCAAACTCAACAGTTTTTCAATCTAAAAAAAGTAAAAACTCAAAAACGGTTGAACGATTTTGAAAACTTCCAATGGGGTTCTTCAAATCGATGATTCATGGCTAACATACCTAAAAATCGTAGTATTTCGTTTCCTTTTTTGAGAGATCGAACTGGGTCTGTCGCGGCTCGCTCATGACCCGTTTTCTGCATCTGATGCGTGAAGAAGATGAACTCATGTTCATCAGCGACGCCCACTCGCGAGGCCAACCGCGTGGGGTGCGTGTAAGTGCATTCCGAGTCCCATTTTTTTATCCAAAAATTATTATTTAACATATTTAAATATTTTGGTAGATTTTGGAAAATTTTAGGAACGCTCAACATATTTTATGTTAATTAATTTGAGAGTAATTTGCAATCTTTACTATTAAACTCTCATTTTCTGGGGTTGATAATTTTTTGTGGAAATTCCTTATTTTGTTTGTGGCACTATACTACACTGTACTCTCTCTATTGATGTGTCATATTAAGGAGTTAAGTTCAAATTTTATTCCATATTGCTTATAAAAAAATTTTATTCCATATTAATCAATCTGATATTATAAATTTTTTTGATACCCAGAAGATTATTATCGTTCCTATTTCGGGACTTGGAAAATTTTAGGGAAATCCCCTATTGCGCAAATGACACTTTTGTATACACACCCTGAGAGTTGTGATTGATGATTTAATTTTGAAGCCGTATATTGTGATAATTCTTATGCCAAAATATATCATTGATCTTGTTTTGGGTCATCATATAGGTTAAAGCCCATTTGTTTTAGATTAAATAAATATATGTAGTGAAATGTATATTATTTTATTTTATTTTATGCCATTTATGTATGTATAATAACTTATTCTAAAATTGGCATAATTTAATTTTTCAAATTAATATGATATACATTGTTTTTCACTACCGTACTTTCTAACTAGAGACCCATAATTTTTCATTCTTAATTCAGTGACAAATATATACCGAGTATTTTCTCTATTCATGTGCTTGAGTCACAAGAAATTTTGGATCATAATAGAGTTGAATCATATGAATTTTATATTGACTTATATATAGATAGTGAATGATGCATTGTGCATTATTTTATGCCAAATTAATCCAAAGCTTGGATTAAATGCTATTTGCCATATTGTTATTAGTATGCTCACTTATAAAATATCATCAAAGATAATTATTTGGAGCAATTCTTAAGGCAATCTAAAATTGTCTCATCCTTGTATTGTATTGTTAATGCACGAAATGGTGCAAGGTCGTACCTTTGCTCTTCTGCTTGGTAGTTGGGCGATGGGCTCCGTGGTGAGTACTCCTTCTCCGGGCGTGATGTCCTTCCTCCTTCAGACCGGCGGGTGGAGTACCTGCAAAAGGCACTCCGATGCCTAAGTTAGATAGGGCTTTTTAGGGTGAGCATAGAGCTCGCATCATAGAGATGAGTTTAGGGTTTAGAGAGAGTGTAGAGAGAGAGTGAGAGATCAGAGAGCCCCCTTTACCTGAGGGGTCAAGCCGCTTTATATAGGAGTGGTAGTTCCGGGTTATGTGCTAGCTTCCTTCTTCAGAAAGTATTATTTGGAGGGCCTTGCTAGATCAATGGGCTTGGGTATGGTTGGGCTCAGCTTGGTGATCCAATTAGGAGCCCAGCTCAGAGGCCGGCCCATAACACAAGCCCCTTAGACCCTTTGCCTGAAAAGGTACAGGGTCTAATTGTTTTTTCGTTAGGTCGGAATTCGAGCTGGGTGGAAGGCCAAGAAAGAGAAAGTCGCCCAAGTTCTCGGGTCGACCCCTTCCAACGTGTTGACCGTCTCCTCTCCTACAAAGGTCGCCAAGAAGTGATCACAAGGTTCTTCTTGTCCTATCCCTGTCCACCCCCTAGACTTGCTTGCCGATCAGCTGAGCATGTTTAGAGTGCAAGTATTTGGTTTTCTCCAAATTCCCTGTAAGAGTTGATCCCATCATAGAATCGCTTCACGAGCTTGAAATAGTATAATTACTTCTTGAGAGTAGTAGGTCAAATGATCTGATATGCGAGGTATGATATCAAAAACCTGAGATGACCTATGAGGTATGAGCTGGTATCTGATGCGCGACTTGAGGTCATCCAATTATCTGCATAGTTTGAGATCATCCAGATCGCTGCGGTCTTCCAATTATCTGCACAGATTGAGGTCATCCAGATCACTACGGTCTTCCAGTTATCTGCCCAGTGATCTCTTGAACACGGGGAGCTTAAATGCAGATCGAGCTTTGAACTGGTTGAGTCGAGCTCAGATGAGGATGAGCTCCGAGCAGGTCGAGCTCCAGTCAGGATGAGTTCCGAGCAGGTCCAGCTCCAGTCAGGATGAGCTCCGAGCAGGTTGGACTCCAATAAGTACTTGTGTTGAAGTGCAAGGAGAGCTTGTAAATAGGTTTGAACTATGGGTAGAGCTTCGACCCCAAACTTGACCTTTGACTTGAAGATTAAGGTAGGTAGAACTCCAAACAGGTTTGAACTGTAGGTCTCTGCATTGGCCGAGCTCTGACCTATGGTGGTCTACTCCCACCTAAAATTTGTACTTGAATTTGAAGAATTGAAGTGCATGTTGAGATATAGGCCTCTACATTTGAAGTGCTGATGGGGAGCTGGTCTTTATTGGTCAGCTCACGGAGAGCTACTTCTTGTTAGTGAGATCACGGAGAGCTTTACTTATCCGAGCTCGTGTAGAGCTGGACTTCATCTCGAGGGTAAAAAGGCTTCAGTGCTAACAACATTAGTCGAGTGCTTGTCTAATCCGAGCATCGTTTTGAGCTGTCAGGTCTCTATGATGGTTGGAGCCGGTTAGGCTTTTCTTCAGGTCGAGTTATCATCTTCCGAATTGCTTTAGAGCTCGCCAGGCCTCTATGCTGACCTGGAATCTTTGGAACTGTAGGGGTTAGTCTTTGTCGCGCTACGTTTGAGCTCACTAGGCCTTTATCCTGACCTGGAATCTTTGAACTCATGGGGGTTAGACTTTAGGTCGAGTAGGACCTTCCAAGCTGCTTTCGAGTTCGGCACGTCTTTATGCTGACGTGGTGTCTTTGAAACCACAGTGGTCTTGTTTAGGTCGACAGGCGACCTTAGCCGAGGTACTTTAGAGCTCGCCAGACTTTTATGCTGACCTGGTGGCTTCGAAACCACAGGGGTCGACAGGTGACCTTAGCCGAGCTGCTTTAGAGCTTGCAGGCATCTATGCTGACCTGGTGTCTTTGAAACCACAGGGGTTGCTTAGGTCGACCGACGACCTTAGCCGAGCTGCTTTAGAGCTCGCCAGGCCTCTATGCTGACCTGGTGTCTTCGGAACCACAGGGGTTGCTTAGGTCGACTGGTGACCTTCCGAGCTGCTTTAGAGCTCGCCAGGCCTCTATGCTGACCTGGTGTCTTCGGAACCACAGGGGTTGCTTAGGTTGACTGGCGACCTTCCGAGCTGCTTTAGAGCTCGCCAGGCCTCTATGCTGACCTGGTGTCTTCGGAACCACAGGGGTTGCTTAGGTCGACTGGCGACCTTCCGAGCTGCTTTAGAGCTTGCCAGGCCTCTATGCTGACCTGGTGTCTTCGGAACCACAGGGGTTGCTTAGATCGACTGGCGACCTTCCGAGCTACTTTAGAGCTTGCCAGGCCTCTATGCTGACCTGGTGTCTTCGAAACCACAGGGGTTGTTTAGGTCGACTGGCGACCTTCCGAGCTGCTTAAGAGCTCGCCAGGCCTCTATGCTGACCTGGTGTCTTCGAAACCACAAGGGTTGTTTATTGGGTCGAGTTACGACCTTCCGAGCTGCGTCGGAGTTCGCCAAGTCTCTATGCTGACTTGGGGACTTTGAAACTCAGGGGTTTCGTTTAGGTCGAGTTACGACCTTCTGAGCTGGTTTAGAGCTCGCTAGGTCTCTATGCTGACCTGGAGTCTTTAAATAGGGGTCATTTATTAGGTCGAGTTATGGCCTTTCGAGCTGCGTCGAGCTCGCCAAGTCTCTATGCTGACTTGGAATCTTTGAAACCACAAGGGTTAGTCTTTGTCGAGCTGCGTTTAAAGCTCGCCAGGCCTCTATGCTGACCTGATGTCTTTGAACACATAGGGGTTGTGTTGAGGGCGAGCTTCTTCCGACACTGGGTGCCGAGCTCCGTGGCGGGCTCGACCTTTGGTTTTGGGGCGCTGTTCCTGTCAAAGTATAGACGATTTGCAACAACTTGATATAATATAGTTAGCATTAATTTTTATGCTATGAGTAAAGTGCTCATAGCCGAGTTTTATACTTCCCTTTGAGAGTAGTTGACCTGGCTGTCCATGTGGCATGGTTGAGGTCGTCAAATAATCAAGGTCAGTGACGTAGCTGAGTTTAAAGCCGTTTGAATATTGAAATTGTTGAGGTGGGCCTGGTAGGTCGCCTCGAGTATTGGACTGGGAATCCACCTATTGGTTGTAATACTGATCTGTTGAGATTAGCAATGTGGTTGACTTGAGCTCCGTCGAATAGTTGAGGTTGTTGCTTGCTCCTCAGTAGCCCTTGCCCCCCCCCCCTTTTTTTTTTGAAAAAGATAGAACCCGAGCTGAGGTTGTTGCTACCAGGCTGGTTGACTTAATCAATTTTGATCGCTTCTTGAGGTCGGTCGAATATCTGAATATTTGAGGTCAGCTCAGTAGTTGAGATGAGGTTGACCAAGCTGAGTGGTTGAGCTTTGTCAGGCATATATCTTGATCTCTCCCTTGATTTGTGTGGTCAACCTGAGCTCCTAATTCTTAGGATGTTTAAAGACTTTGGTCTTTATCTTGATCTCTCCAAAAAGTGGTTAGTAAAATATGACAAGATATTTCCAAGTTGAATATTAGGAGAGGAGATGCGATTTGCAACAATAAGACTTAATTTAAATTCTTGTTAGAATTTAAATTTTGAATATGAAATGATAGGATAGGCCATAACTACCTCAAAGATAAGATAATTTAATTTCTGGAAATTAAATAACAAAATGATTTGAGAACTTGCATTGAGGTTGTTGTGTGTGACTAGGATCATCCAATTTGATGGTTTTGTCCGCCACGGGAAAGATCTCGCGTTTGTTTTCACAACGACTCTATTTGATGAAAAATTGAGGTCGGCTACCAATATGCTTAGCCAATAGCTAATATCTCGAACAGGTCGGTTGGCATATGCTACGTATATGCATTGAGATCGGCTAAATATGCTTATCCAATAGTTAGAGAAGACAATTTGAATTCAAAGTAATCATTTTGAAATATTCATTGAGGATTGGATAAGGCAAATGCCTGGAATTAATTCTACGTTGACGCACGCGAGCTATCAACATGTGATGGTTGATAAATCACAAATTAATTTAGAAACCTGCCAAAACCTTAAAAGGCATTTCTTTCTTTTTGATAAGATAAATGAGGATTTAAATCATGCTAAAATTGATCGACTTGCAGCAATGTCTCCCAGGTTATCAGGAGTATTATATAAAAATCCATGCTTTATTCGTTTCCATAAACCGAGCTCCCGTTATAGAATTCCCGCAATTATAGTATGCCCATTGTGATATATTTCGATATATAAATTTCCAAAGGAATATTCTTTATGCTGAATTTCAAAGGACTATCATCGAGAATTTATCCGATTGTAAAAGTATGGAGAGGTGGTGATCATCGTCTTTTAAAAACTAATAATGTATAATTTGTTAGAATTGGTAAGATAGCACCTGATTGTGGGTGGACCTGAACATGATCGTCCGAGCTATTCTCTATGTTAGTCGCGGGGAGATCTCTGAGTCTGAGGTCCTATGCTTTTCGTATTTTTCCTTGGAAGTCACTCGGTGATGTCCAACAATTAATTTCCGAATTGTTTCGCTTGATGTTTACTTTCTTCTTTAAGGATGATTCGAGGTCTCCCTCCTGGTGGTCACGCTTCTCCTGAGGATATCTTGATTATATTGTACTCCTTGCGGGTACAAAGATTGCGATAAATAGCAACGTTTGAAGTCTTGGCGATGGTCGGCCATGGTTGATCAGCTTCCAAGATCGGATCTTTAGGCTGCCGTTGGCTCAGGCTGACTGTGTTCCTCTGGTGGCGATCCTCAGTTTGCAGTGCTCCTTGCGTGTACTATCCTACTCGGTGGTATTCTTGAGGCCCAGGCTAGTTTTACCGGGCCCCACGGTGGGCGCCAATGTTAATGCACGAAATGGTGCAAGGTCGTACCTTTGCTCCTCTGCTTGGTAGTTGGGCGATGGGCTCCGTGGTGAGTACTCCTCCTCCGGGCGTGATGTCCTTCCTCCTTCAGACCGGCGGGTGGGGTACCTGCAAAAGGCACTCCGATGCCTAAGTTAGATGGGGCTTTTTAGGGTGAGCATAGAGCTCGCATCATAGAGATGAGTTTAGGGTTTAGAGAGAGTGTAGAGAGAGAGTGAGAGATCAGAGAGCCCCCTTTACCTGAGGGGCCAAGCCCCTTTATATAGGAGTGGTAGTTCCTGGTTATGTGCTAGCTTCCTTCTTCAGAAAGTATTATTTGGAGGGCCTTACTAGATCAATGAGCTCGGGTATGGTTGGGCTCAGCTTGGTGATCCAGTTAGGAGCCCAACTCGGAGGCCGGCCCATAACATGTATGATTTGTGGTTATTTTAATTAGAGCTTATTTGCAATATTGCAAATTTCATTATTACGGTTTAATGTTAACTTTGAACCATTTGAGATGACAATTGTGAGATTTTTTATACTCTCGATAAGTCATCAAAACTCATCAGTTCTACACACAACGATGAATGTCACGATCTCTGAGGTTAGTTGTAATTTTCTAACCTCTTTTGAATTATTATATGCTTGCATATATGAAAAATTGGTTAATAAAATATTTTTTCCTTTTGAGATCATTAGTATGCAATTGTATATGAGAGTATGACTGTTTCCCAAAATATTATGAAATTACAAGACTCTACAATCAATTTATTGATTGCTCGTTAAGATAATATATATTTTTTTAGTGAGAGTATTTCGTATCTTATTATTTTTTTTAGAGTTCTATTTTGGGATAAATATAAAATTGCTTTGTGCACTTTTGTATGCTTGGCTCCGTCAAAGTAGAAACAAGTTATTGTATTCTTTTCTACAAAAGTCATGTTTATTACATGCTAATTTAAAATATTGTTGGGTATGTATTGGATTTATTTGAACATGATTGCCGTTAAATATCCTTTAAAATGTCAACTGAATATTTTATGCATTATATTGATATATCATATTGTATTGGCATAATTATTCTTAATTTGTATAATTGCATCTCACCTATCGTGGGTACAACTATGTAGATTTTGTATTGGTTGGATAATTAAGTTTTATTATTAATTATGATTTGTATTGCATTGATAATAATTATACCCTATCGGTGTGTTGTTATTAATATAATTTGATATACAATGCACTATTTATTTAATGCTTATGTCAATTATTTGTTCAAATATCCTATCGGTATTAGAATTTTTATGACATAAGATTTGTGCATTATATTATTATATTTCTTGTTTATCATAGTTCGAGACCCTTAAGTGGGATCACAATAAATAAGAAATTGTCTCTTTGGGCATATTATTTATGCAATTCAATTTTTTTAAAGTTTTACATTGGCCTATCGCGATGCAAATTTCTGTTAATTTTTTTTATCTTGGAATTGATTGCGATTATGTAAGAAATGGACTTACCCTATCGGTATGACATTACTTGACATGATCATTGTGTGATAGAGAAAAATAGTTGAATATTTATTAATATTTTTTTAATACCTTGAATATTTTAAAATTTTAATTCAACTATATTTCTCTATCAAGTGGGAGAATCTTGCTTGCTAAAAGTCATGTCTTATATAGGACTGCGTTGATATACAAGATCTCTACCTTAATTAAATGCCCAATTAATTATATGTGAGAAAGTAAATATAATTATATTTGCAAATATCATTTATTCAGTATTTTCTCTTCACATATTGTTTGTCATCGCTTTGTTATGAGGACTTATGTTGAGGATATAATAGTCTTTTATGAGAATACACTAAACAATAAATTCTATATTATTATGTTGTTAAGACAATATAATGAAATACTAACTTTACCTAGCAAGTTTTTTTGAGAATAATTTCTCTACTCTACACCATTATTATTCTATCTCGTTATAAGTAGTATATTTGGGATATATATTTTGCAATAATTTTCTTAATGTTATATTTTGAGAACATTATTGCTATTCTTTGATAGTTATACGAGTTTCAAACTCTTCTTTTTATATCCTCAATTACAGTAAAGTTTAAGCCCCATGTGTTTCCCCTGCACATAAGCAAATTTGTTCAAGTGAGTGTGACTATTTTCTAACACTTGAGTTTTGAGTGAGCTATTGAAAACTTGCAAGTAGTCCCATATTCTATTTAAAATATTAGGGATTTTGATCTCACTCATATGGTGGTATAAAGGTTACCTCTCTTTAAAAATTCTTTTGAGAATTCATGTTTGCGATGACTAGAGGAGATTCTCTGTTATAAAGTGTCAGTCAAGCACTTATAATCTCCTTAATTTTATATGCAGAATATGTGGTTAACTATAAAACTCAAATTTAGCTAAAATCTGCCATTCATAAATTATGTATATCGGGTTTCATATTGTCATCTAGTAACCACTTGTCTTGTTAATTATGTTATATTCTAAATTTGTGTGCAGAGTATGTGGTTATATTTAAAAAAAAAAACTCTGTATGTTATAAATTCTATAACCACTTCTCTTAATGATTCTGCACTAGTCTATTTCTCTCTAATTTATTTGCCTAAGCCTACCCTTGAAAAGAGAAAGCTTATGAGTTGTTTGACTCAGGTTGGATATCAGATTACAGAGTTAAGATCCCACTATTGTGTATACTATACCATTAGAGCATTTTAACATTAGTAGGCTCTAATAGAAATCCTAATCTTGTTTTGGTATACTAGATTAGTGGGAGTGTGCACACTGTGCATGTCTCAGGACTTATTAATTGTGCGTGCATTTTGTGATCATGTGGCATATTCTAAAAGGACTTTGTTATTCGATCTTGTCCTATTGTACTATGGTATATATAAAATTTGTTGAATCTCAGTAAGCATCTTAAGTAGATGTTAGGTTTGTTGTTGGAAAATGCACAACAATCTTTTGGCATGCGATCATGATGTGCTTCTCTCTTTTAACCAACATTCCACATTTTGTTAGGTCTCAAATGTATAAGTGTCTTGCACGTGTGATGTCATTACTCCTATCGAGTATGATCCTTGTATTATGAAGGTGCTTGTATATCTTATAGTCATAAATGTTTTTTTTTTTTGTTATTGACGTTCTTGTAGCCACATTAATCCAAAGTATTTTTTTAACCAAAAAAAAAAGGTGTCTATGCAATTCAAATAAAAATCCTTTGATTTCCAAATTCTTTATGAATTTGCATAGTCACTCATTTAGTAAAACTTGGATTAATTGAATGTCAAATATTGTAGAGCATTTACTGATTTTGATCAAATGCAATTACTTTTGTTAATGGGCTATCCCCATATGTAATTACTCTTGATAGACCTATGTTGATATCCTATGACCCTTAGAGTTTAAAAATATTGGCAGACCCACTGACCAAAGACTTTATTATTTGAGTTTTATAACTCATTGGTTTGATTAAGTTTATTTTTTTTGATATTTTGGGTTAGTGGGAGTTTATTATGAGATATGTGAGAGACGACATCACTTTGTTATCATATCTCTTATAGTATTTTAAGATGTTTGGACCATTGTTTGGGATTACATATTTCTTGTAAGTAATAATGTTATGTTTTTCCTTATCCATCTGTATTTATGTGAGAAATAAGCTTCTTAGCATACATGATTTATGTCCATATCGGTAATATTTCTGCAACGTTAAGAGTTTATATTTCCTTTGTTTTGAGTTGATGAGTACTAGGCCATAATTGATATTTTGTGTTAAAATTCCTACGTGTTGCTAATTGACTAATGCTATCCAAGTGGGAGAATGTTAGATTAATTTATAATAAATCGATTGTGTAGATTGGCATTAATCAATTATAGGAATTATTATTTAATTATAGTCATTAGTTTTTGTTATGGCACCCTAACTAATTGATGGATATTGTATTGGGCTTGTGTTCTTAATAGCCCGTGATGGGTTGAGCTATTCAATTGATGCCAAATGAGAGGTTTCTGCCCTCATCCGTTTGGCTATTTAATCGTTGCCCCATTAGACGGTTAACGCGTGCTGAAAACCAATTCGGTAGAGGGTAGTTCTCCTCTCACACACACAATCTCTCTCATTTTTCTCTTCTCTCTTGGATCTTAAAAGGTACATGCTCTTGATCCTGTTTCAATTATACGTGCTATGATTTGTAACTATACTGAGTTAATTGTATTAGGATTATTGTTGAGAGTTGCTCTTCCAATTTCCCGAATCCTGTCTGAATGGGGTGATACACTTGCTGCAAATATTTAAGTTTCAGTTTAACCATTTATTTTCCTTCTTCAACTTCGGCGTCGTGACTTGGTTGTTATTCCCATCATACTTCTTACGTATCATTTTCTTTGAGTGAATCCATGCTAACATGTTTTTTTCGTATCCATTTTTTCAGAGTTCCTGATTTTGGTATTGTGCAATACATCTTTTAATTGGTTTCTTCTTTTGTTTTTCTCTGGCTTCATGAGTTTGATTTGTTGGCTCATTTTGAGTATGGTGAATACTACAATCTTTTTTTTTTATCTATTATGCCACTGCTAAGAGCTTAAAGGATATGTTCTGTTTTCTTTATTTTGTTTAAAAACCAATTGTTCTGAATTTATTTTGGTTTTTTTTTTTGAAGAAACCCAGCTCCATGCTTGTTTCGGGAAACATGAGATTGACAGTGTTGGTTGGAATGTTGTTGCAGAGAGCATGATGTTGGGGGTAGGGTCTATGAGAGAGGATATAGACTAGGAATTGTGGGGTAATTTCTAGGATGTTGAAATAAATCAAGGACTTATAATTAATTTCAAAATTATTAAACAATCCTTCTGCATTGTACATGACCCACAATGGTCATGCACGATAGACGCCGCCATTTAATGTTTATGATATGCCTTTATTAAAGTTTTTTTGAGACTAAAATTGACTCAACTGAGGGGAGCACCTCTCATCTGAGTAAGAAGCAGATCCGGTCAAGTAAGGCCCTATTTAATTGGATTAATAGACTTTTTTTGTTCAAATAATTAATAGACTAGCTATTTGGGTTAAAATTTTATAATTGGGCTAGATGTAATTTGCATGTTGGAAACTTGGAGGTTGTTGTTGCGCACATCCATCACCTCATTAACCACAACCCACAATATTTGAAAACCTCAAAATACTCCTAACTTAAAAAATCTTAAAACTCCCTAAGCTTCCCCACACTCACTTCATCTCACATTTTCTCCACACCCCTTACTATAAAAACGCAATTTACAGTTTTTTTTTATTTTAAAACATACCATAAATTACACAATTTACAGTATTAACAAATTTTTTTAATACCATAAATTATGTAATTTACGGCATGTGTTTATACCGTAACTTACATAACTTACGGTATTAAAAAAATTTGTCAATACGATATACATTTTTTCAAAACACATACTGTAAATTACATAATTTACGGTATTGAGAAATTTTTGTCAATACCGTAAATTATGTAATTTATAGTACGTGTTTTAAAAAAACATATTGTAAATTACATAATTTATGATATTAACAAACTTTTTTCAATACCATAAATTATATAATTCACTGCATGTGTTTGAAAAACTGCATATCGTAAATAGTCAATTTACGGCCGATTGTAGGAGTAATTTGATCAAATCAAAATTTGTGGGGTGTGAACAATAACTTGTTGAGTGTGGACAACAACGGCTCACTTGGAACCCAAGCCATATTTCACCAGTCCAAGCAAATGGGTTTTCGCAGAACACTACATCTCCATCTCTTTTTATTGATCTCCCTCCCATGGAACACGGTGATCCCATGCAATGTGTTATCCTGTTTTCTTTTCTGTTTTGTTTAATTAAAAAAAGACAACAGAACGTAACCTTTATTTTTTGACTGAAAAAAGAACCTAACCATTTTTATTTTTGGTAAAGAATTTTGTACATAAAATAAATTATGTGTTATTCATCTATAAAAAAGCATATGACTATTGGAGGGAGTGATATTCAAAATAATAAAGTTGCTCCGTTTAGAGTACTTCCCTATAATTTCCATTTGTTTTCATAGATTCTGGAAAAAGAGAGAAAAGAAAGAAAAAATTTAAAAAGAAAATGTGTAATTTCACTCTTGAGAAAGGTGACGACAACAAAAGAAAAGAAAACACAGGAGTCTCTCAAAACAAATTTATTCATTTTATGCGAAGAAAATTGAGTGGGAACATGCTGCTGTGAGAAAAATACACAAGTACCCCTCTCGAGATGCATTTCACGCTCTCTCCTTTCATTTTATTGGGTATCATGTAAATTGAGGTGGTTGAATCCTCTCCCCGCAAATTTTCCCTTAGAAATCTCGTAGTCTCCTTGTTTCTCTTTAAATTCTTTTCTCTCACTTAATAACTTTCCTATTTTTCTCATTTTCTCTCTCTTCTTATACTAGTTTTTGGTTTTTTGCATTGTAAAAGGTGTAGCGTAGGAGAGAATCCAATCTCCCAATTGAGGGATAAAATTTCTTATGTCCATTAACGGCATTTTAGTCTTTTTGATAAACATATTTTTTTAACGTTTTATTTAGCCAAAGAAGTAAAGAGAAGTTATTACTTCCCGTCCAAACAATGTATAACTAATTAAAGTTTTTTTTTTTTTTAAAAAGAATGGGGGAAGGGGATATATTGTTATTTCAGTGGCACTAATGACCATATTACAACTGTCCCCAAGGGGATTTAAACTCTGTCCCTTAAGGTTACAAGGTCAAGTTCCTATCACTGAGCTGGCAGCCCATGGACAATTAAAGTTTTTATCTGGTTAGTACTAGAGAATATTGTTTGAAAGAATTCACTCACAAAATGTTATTTTTTTTTAATTACGCTTTTAAATATTTATCGAGAAATCATTTTCGGGAGCTTAAGATCAACATATTTGGATAAAATTAAAATTAGAAGATCCATATATCCAATTTCAGACGGTGTGAGTATGTAATTAATCCTTTTCTTCCTTTAATCTTGGAGAAACTTTCTAGAAATTTACAAGGACTTGATAAATGCTAAAGTATTATTTTTGACAGCTTTTTTTTTTTTAAACAAAACAGGCATGCAAAAGCATTACAATAAAGACTATGATCCCAACTAGGTTGACACCCTAGCCTTCATCCATTATTTGCAGCACACTTGAACTTTATTAAAAAAAGGAAAAGAATACAAGGCCATGGGGAGACATAAACCAAAACCCATGGGGAAATTATTTGAATCTAAAACTTGGAAGTGAGTACCTATTGCGGTAAAAATCCTCCCTTATGAAATTAGGAATTAAATCCCACCAAATAAATCCAATGTTGCTAGTAACGTAAGAGGTTAGTCTATCTACACAATTATTCCCCTCACATTAAATATGAGAAATTATAAACTTCATGCTACGTGTGATTTCTATACAATTTAGCCACCTATTTCTGAGCTTCCAAGGAACCAAAGACGGATATTGATAGGCTGCGACAACTAGTTTAGAATCGCATTCCAGCCAAATATGTGTCCAATCTTTATTCTGGGCTATCTCAATTGCAATCATAGCACCCAATAACTCAGCATGAAGAGCAAAAGAAATACCCACACATAAGGAAAAACAACCAAGTGTAGCAGCACTACAATCACGAAAAATGCCGCCACAACTTAATCCAATAAGCCCTTAGAGAGAGCCAATCAACTTGAATAATTTTAGGAGCACGAATAGGGTGACTTGGAATATCAAACTCTTTAGAATTTTGAACTCTGCCATGCTAGATGACACACAACAAGAAGAAAGATTCCCTGTTAGACGAATATTAGAAGAGACCGAAATCTGAGCAGCTGAAAGAAGCGTCATCTTGTTCTCAAAACGGGCTTTATTCTTGCAACGCCAAATAGTAGCAACAATATTGACAATACCAGATATAATGATGTCCTGAATTTGACTACTCCATTTCTGATCACAATGTTGGAGAATATCAAGCATAGAATTGGTATTAACTTGTAAATTGAGAATATTGCTGAACCATTGCCAAAGATTTACCGCAAAAGAGCTGAAGAAGAGATGAGTTGTTGATTCTTCACTTGATAAGCACAAATTGCATACTGAAGCAAGGCTACAACCACTCTTACGAAGATTATCATCAGCTGGCATGCATTGGTGAATGATGCGCTAGATCAAAAAAGATTTCGATGGAGGGACATATCTGTTCCAAATCAGTTTTGGGGAATTTAAACATTGACCTACTGGATTTAAAAACAAAAAAGCCTCCTTTAACGAAAGAGATCCCGAAGCAGTGCTACACCACATTTTCTTATCTAAGGCAGCAAATTTAGGGATTGAAGTCAGAAATAATAGCAGGACATTTTAGAATAATAATATCAGGAATTTCCCAAGTACCATTGCTGATAAAGTCCGACACCTTAGCCTTTAAAGAATGATGAATATGGTGAGGAATATTTAAGAGACTTACCAAGGGTTTAGACAGCCATTTATCGGTCCATAAATTCACCTCTGTGCCGTCTCCAATCTGCCAAGCTACATTCTCCAACACTATGGGTATGATATGCTTTAAACCTGCCCAAATAGAGGAACTATATGACGAGTGATAGGTTTTTTATACTTGAAAACTCTTGGTCGTAAAATCTTGGCCCACTGATTGTTCGAAAAAACTAATTCCCAACCCAATTTTAGAATAGAAGCCTCATTGTTGGCCTTAAGAGGCCTTAGACCGAGGCCTCCTTCTAGAACCGGGCTGCAAAGTTTTCTCCAAGCAACGGTAACTATTTTTTGAATCAACATCACCTGACCAAATAAAATTTTTCAACCATCTATCAACTTGGTTGACAAGAGCTATAGGCCATGCATACACATGGAAGCTATATGTTAACATGCTCTGAATAACCGATTTCACCAATAGAACTCTACCCATAATGGAAAGAAGGGCAGCCTTCCAATTAGTTAACTTACTTTTAATCCTGTCTGTTATAGGCTGAAGGTGGTACTTTCTAGGCTTGTCTTTAAACAAACGAATCCCAAGGTAAGTAAAAGGAATCACCCAGAAGAAAATCCAAGAATTGATGAAATAATAGCTTTCCTGGAGTCAGGGATAGACCCTGCATAAACCTTGGATTTAGACGTGTTGATATGCTGCATAGAAACCTCAGTATAAGATCTAAGCGGGTCCATCAAATGAATCATGTTCCTCTTTGATCCTCTGCAAAAGAGCATAATGTTGTCTGCATATAACACATGAGAAGGCATCTGATAACCTCTCGGCCCTGTCATAAGATGAAACTTCCCCTCATTAACCAATTTAGTGATACCCTTTGTAACACCCCGTTTCCAGAGCGCTACTAAACTAATAATCCGACAAACGTTGGCATATTCCTGAAAGTTGGAATACTCTGCTTGTAGGGTTTGTTCTGAAAATGTGGTTCTATTTTTTTTCACTTTTAAAATTCTTTCAAGGAGCAGTCAGAGTATTACAATGACTTTTAGAAACATGGCGGTAAGTAAATAAAGACACCAATTAAACCACATTAACCATGCTCATTAAGTTCTCCCTTCATTTAATATATGATAATACATGTCTAGAAGCATAATAGACATTTATTACAACCCTGAAATGAATACAACATCCTATAGCTGGTCGACATGCTACATCCCTGTGATACAATATACGACGAAGCTTTCGTTAGAGTTTTCCGACAATTTTTGAACCATGAATTAATATGAAATATTAACTCTTAAATTAAATTTAATCTCAATTTAATTCAATCAATTTCTTAGTCAGTACAAATACACATTACTGCGTCAAACAGAAAACTAATAATAAGCATAATTGATGAATTCACCTTAAGCGCAGCATACGTCTACCTGCTTGTTAATTTGAATTGACATCATGAATAATAATTATTTATAATAAATAAATTATTTAAAATAAGTCAAAATAATTCCATGTGCTCTCAGTAAATCATTGAGGTGATCAATCTCTATGACTTATCTTCAAGTATTCAGGATTTTATCGCTAAAATTACTTTTCTTAAAAATTGGGATGTTACATTACCATCCCCTTAAAATAGTTTCGTCCTCGAAACTTCATGGATAGTAAAATACGGAAAAATTATTTTACTCAAAACCGTAAAATAATTTACACACATAAGCATTCGCATTACCTATTATTATACGTAGTAATATAATATTTATAGCTACATAGTATAGCATGCAATAATAACAATCACAAGGTATATACGTATCGCACACGGTAAAATAAACGTAGTTAGTGGACGAATAATTTCTTACGACTGACTGATGCTTCATTTCCGGTCACGACATCTATTCATCCACGATTCACGATCACGCTCACGAACACGAATACAGATATAAACACGAGCTTGACCACAGTTACGCGTCAATACTATGAAAATAGTACTAACCTATTCACGTGCAACCACGGTTTACACATATCAGAAATACCAAAATTCACTTAAAATTTCCAAAAAGATTAAATTTTTTTCCCATCAATCACCTTTCTGAAACAAAACCCAAAATGAAAATAAAATTTAAGAAGCCCAACTTTTTCTTTAGGACTCAACCATTCTCATGGACACTAAAGTTCCTTTGAGATTAGATTCCCATTATCTCAAAATCATTACACACGCTTCGGTTCAAGGGTTAAAACCAAATTAATAACTCACGTATCTTTAAAATCCCTTTTAAATCAAAGTTTTTCCTAAAGAAAATTTCACACACCAATGACTACGTACTCAGAACTCGAAATCATTTTTCTCTTCTCAGAGCACTATAAAAATTACACACTTGCCCAAGAATTTAATAACTAATCTTTTAAATTTAAAATACTAGAAAATCATTTTTCTTTCGGAACCAAGCAACTATGAAACTTTTAAAATAGCTAATTAACAAGCTCTAGCACATCAAGCAAACAAAACTTAGATCAACAGTTCAAATTACTAGTCGCCCTCACGGGTTTAATAAAGCTAGTAGACAAATAAAGGTTTTACACCCAAATTTTCAAATCTTTTCTTAGCAACAACACCCAGACAAAAATCTTTTTCAGGGCTCCACCTTGTCCAAAAACCACAAGGATTCCTTTAAACATTGGGTGTTTCATGGCCTTTAAACACAAATCAACTAAACAACAATATACTAAAACCTTTAAATCACTAGCCCAAACTTTAAGTCTTAAAATTATTTTCCCATCATAACCTGATTCAAGTTCAAGGATTTCGAAATCAACTCTTTTCTTAATCAAGGGTTAGACCAAGTTTCTAAATCAAATATGGTGGGTACATAAATTAGTCAAGACTCCACCTTGGTTTAGGAATACAAAGATTTCCTTCGACCCTAGTGTTTCATAGTCTTAAAATGCTAGAATAACACTTTACAAAATTTAACCCAATCAAATTTTTTTTCAAAGATTCCTAAACTATGACACTAACTGAACTATAAAGAGACAAGTTTGAAGTCACAAAAATTTCTTCTTTTTTCCCTTTGAAGCTTACTGCTTCTACAAAAATTAGGGAAAATATTTAATTTTCTTTCAACAAGACTTTAATAACGAATATAATAAAACAACTTCTAAAACTTTAAGAAATCAGGTAAAAGCTTCAAATAAAATTTTTTCCCCTAAAAAAACTATTCTCCAAATCATAGCTGGAATCAAGCACAAGGAGAACAAAACTAAATATTTATTAATAACTCCTAGACCGTAATAACACAAAATCCTCAAGGACTTAAGTTATAAAAATTTAAAATTAGACCTCATACAAAATATGTGATCATGGGTTCGTGTTCCTATTTAATAACACAACTTTCAAAAAAAAAATCTTTTCTTCAACAATACGCACACATAAACTTGCTTTTCCAAGAAGGACAAAGTCAAGAACACTCTTGAACCCAAGTTTGACTAGAAAATCATGAAATTACCTTTTACAACAAAAGAAATTAAAACCATTTTCAACAAGATCATTAACAAACAATATAGGAACTGGAAACAAGAATTAAAACACTCACCTAGAGCTCCTCCAAGAACTCGCGGTGCTAAGACATTAACAGAAGCAGAACATCAACACCCTCAGTATTATCAACATTAACAATAGCTCCCACATCAACAAGTAACACGAAACGAAAAAGGGATCTTCCTCCTAAATCGTCCTAGGGCTCGCAGTTTCTCAAAAAGGAAGTAGAAGGAAATGGAACTCTCTAAGCCTCTCAAGATCCCTCACACTACCCACCACCACACGGTTTTGTATATTTAGGAGGAAGGTTGAAGAAAATAGGTTTCTGGAGCATGAGTGGCTTGCGACGCACCAAAGGGGAAGGATAAAGGGAATCAATTTTCTTTCCACTCAATCACTCCCCACTAGACTAATTATTCCCCCACTTTTTCTTTTCGTTCATGGCCGACAAAGTAACAAGAGGATCACCCAAAACCTCATTCTCCTTTTTTTTTAAACAGGAGTGGCCGGTCTCGGTCCCAGAGGAAAGAAGGGAAAAGGCTCACAACACACCACCCACTAACACTAAGGCTAAATGGAATATGCTTTGCTCCACCTATTGTGGACGAGTAACTGGTCACGTAAGGAAGCGAAGTGGAAAATGAGTCATCCCACTATGCTTGGCTCATCTTACAGGTCAATCTCCCATGACTCAAAAGAATAAGGATAGGGTTTGGTAAAAATGTTTGGTACTACCCATTACTAAATGGACAAGTCGTCACACACTACGTTACTACCATCAATTCCCACCATCCCTGTAGATTCTATTTAACTGGGTCAAATGGATCTCACCCGAATTAAATTGTCATAAGATATTTAATTAAGGCTTGCTAAAAAGAAATTGCGTATGATACTTTCCTTGGAAAATAAGAATACGCCCACACAAATAACAGGCACACAATCAGTCACACATATTCGCAGCAGTGCAAGAATAGACTATTGCCAAAACACAAATGTTAGTGGCAACCATGTCACACTCAGAAAATCATGAAGTATTTTTTATTTTCAAATCTAGTACGTATCAAAATAATTCAAACATTAACACTGTGGTTTATATCTACAACCACTAATGTTTCAGAGATCTCACTAAGCAATAATATTAATAATGATAATAATTATAATAACAACGTCTCCTGCAACAATCCTGGAATCTCATTCCTCATTTCCCGAAGGACTTAAGGGAGTCGTGGTGACGGAGGTCAACCAATCTCACGGTCTCTGCAACTTACTCTTCTCACTGTTGTCCAAGCAGTTCACATTGATTCTTCGTAGTAGTCCGTTGAGCAACAACAACTGCCATCCTTGCCACAGCTTCAGTCGCCTGAATCTTCTGATCCATCACTTAAACTATCAGTTCTAATAGAGAGGGTTACTCGTCTCTGAGATATTGGATTCTCACAAGGTTTTACAACCTCAGTAGAACCCCACAACAAATTCGTGTGTCTCAGTACACTTTGTTTCCAATTAAGAAACAATTTCAGACAATTACAAGTAGAGTTACTCTACCTGAGGAACAAGCACACAAGCATGGTTTGACTCACAGCAAGACATGGTTTGACCCCCAACAATTGTTCTCTACAAAACCCGACACATAACCAGCTATAGTTTCCCAACTCAGAGTCCGGTTAGAACCGAACCGTTCTGATACCACTATTGTAACACCCCGTTTTCAGAGCGCTACTAAACTAATAATACGACAAACGTTGGCATATTCCTGAAAGTTGGAATATACTGCTTGTAGGGTTTGTTCTGAAAATGTGGTTCTATTTTTTTTTCTCTTTTAAAAAAAATTCTTTCAAGGAGCAGTCAGAGTATTACAGCGACTTTTAGAAACATGGCGGTAAGTAAATAAAGACACCAATTAAACCACATTAACCATGCTCATCAAGTTATCCCATCATTTAATATATGGAAATACATGTCTGGAAACATAATAGGCATTTATTACAACCCTGAAATGAATACAACATCCTATAGCTGGTCGACACGCTACATCCCTTACTAGAATACTAGTAAGTTACCACAAGTAGAAGCCGGACAGACTATCTTTCGCTCCGCTGGTCAGCAGTCCCGAATACTCCATCTGGGTTACATTCATTGATTGAAAGAACCATGGGCAAAGGTCAACTTCTTACAAAAAGATAGGTATAAATACAACAGCATATTTGACAACAAAGCATATTAAATAGACATTATGGAACTCGCATGTTTCGACACAAATAAATCAACAAACATGACGCACAAGATAACAAAATGCATAAATTCCCATAACACAACTCAAGACACTCCCCCAAGACACCCTCGACAATTTCCCGAAAGTAACGCCGAACAAGCTGCTGAAATCCTGCCATAGGCTTTGGGCTCCATGACCACCCTAGGATATTCAGGACGAGTTCCTTGACGTTAAGATGTCTAACTAAGCTTCCGAAAAACAAGGGGGTCCAAGCACCCTAAGTTTATTCGGGATATAGTTCAAAAACGCCATGACGACACTTTCACCACCCGACGTCTAGCTAAGCAGCCGAATTACCAGCTGAAGCCTTTTGGGGAACTTAGCACCCTAGGTTATATGGGTCGAAGCTCAAAAACGTCACGACGACACTTTCACTACCCCAATGAATAAATCGACGCATACGTAATTCAAAGAAACAAACTCAAATAACTATTCAACCGCATATTAAATAAATATTCATGCAAGGCTCATAACAATATAACTCAGTTCAACAGTAATAAGCAATCAACGTAACCAAGTGATATCACAACATTCAATCACATAATCCATCCCTCTGCAACTCAGTGGAGTTGACATAGAGGAAAACAACAAGTGTGGGGGGTTGGAGACAGCTGCCAACCACTTGCAGACAGGCCCACTAAATAGTCATAATTAAAGTTTTAAGAACTAAAAATCGAAGGGGTACGAGACCCTCACTTCGAACCCTGAGGTTCTCAGACTTCTTCGCTTTATGACAGAAATTTAAAATCTATCCATATCTACAAGTTGCCCTTACACCTACCATACAAAACATAAACACATATAATGTGAAGTGCCCTTACACTAACATATAATAACAATTATTCAACTCTAAGCAATATCTAGAAGAAGCCCTTACCACAGTCGTCAAGTCTCAAACCAACGCACGTCTCGGTCTCATGCGACACGAACTCGGTTTCACAAGTCCTAGCACCACAACAAAACTTAGCACAATTCCTAAGCATACACTAACTCTAACTTCCTAGGTTCTCAAACCTGAAACCTCCAACTAACCAAACCATTTATACTAAAATATACAATTTGAAATACAAGTTTTTGAAAGAATTACACATACTTGAAAATCACCAAAAATTAAAATAATAAAGCTTTGAAACTAAGTCTCATTTTTCTAAATCAAAATATGAACAAACCCACAATCAAATTCTCTTTTTCTCAAAATACTTAATCAAGGCTCCACTTGGTGTCTAGGATCTCAAAGAGTCAATTTCACCTTAAGTGCTTCATCGCCTTTAACCATCAAACAACCTTCAATTTAAATAAAACCATTTCCAAATTTTTTCCAAAACTTAAACACAATTTAATACAACTAATATAAGTCAAAGAAACACAAAGATGATCTCCCCTCAAGCTCCTAAAGCTCGCGGCCACCACCCCATTTTCTCCCAAAAATTCTCAACTTAAGCTAATTCAAGGCAACACCATTTCAAATCATTTATTTCTTTCACAAAACAACACATATCAACAAAACATAAACATTAATCAAGCCCAATCCCAAAATATGCCTATTCAAGAAC
Source organism: Calophaca sinica (assembly GCA_037113605.1). Classification (NCBI taxonomy): domain Eukaryota; kingdom Viridiplantae; phylum Streptophyta; class Magnoliopsida; order Fabales; family Fabaceae; genus Calophaca; species Calophaca sinica. The sequence goes on from CM073736.1 coordinate 94,222,340, forward strand.
AAGGGTTTCCCAAAAACTTATCAATTCTTTGATTCAAATTTAAAACTAACTACTAAAGCAACAATAACTATCCTTAAGAAACAATAACCACAAATCAATTCAAGATTCACTTGAGGAATCACATACCCCTTTCCCTTAGGCCATTCAACCTAGGGTTTGTAAAAATTGGGGGAATTAGTGTTCATCTTCCTCATGATCATCATCAAGCTATTTATGAAGCATTAAAACAAGTTAGAGGCAAAAATATCATCTCCTACACCTACTCTTGGAGCTCACGGTTTTGTCTCTAAAATTGGGGAAAGAAGAGTTGGTTTTTCTACTTTCTTACAAGGTTTGGAAGAAGTAATCAAGAGGAAGAAGAAGTTAGAAGCAAGCAAGGTTGAAGGATGGAAGCAAAATCAAGCCAAGAAGATGATGGAAGAAAAAGCCATGGAAGCACCTTGGTTTCTCTCTCAAGAAGAAGATGAAGGAAAATAAAGGGAAGTAAGAAATAAGGGGAGGGGGGTCACTGCTGCAGCCCCTAAAAGGGGAGGGATTATTTACTAAAAATAAAACACATGGTTAGGAAGTAATTAGGAAAAGTGATAAAGTGTTAATCACCCAAAAAGTGACACCTCTCACTAAAGTAAGATGCTAATCTCATCAATTAGTCTATCCCATCTAATCTTCAATCTCTCATGATTACCTTCTAATCCTAGAGTCTAAAGGTAATAGAAACACGGCGTCGAGTAACTGCGTTACCGATTAATTCTTCGCCGGTTAAATCGCGAAAATGAATTTACCGAGAAATTAATTCACCGCGTGATAAAATATTATCATAAATAATAAAAATAATCTAAAACACTCCAAAATAATCACAACAAGTTACGATTCAATTTTCATCGAAATCAGAGTTCGTTTTAAATTTTAATGCGGATAAAAATTACCCGGCGATACAAAATACGACGAAACTTTCGTTAAAGTTTTCCGACGATTTTTGAACCATGAATTAATATGAAATATTAACTCTTAAATTAAATTTAATCTCGATTTAATTCAATCAATTTCTTAGTCAGCACAAATACGCGTTACTGCGTCAGACAGAAAACTAATAATAAGCATAATTGATGAATTCACCTTAAACGCAGATACGTCTACGCTGCCTATTAATTTGAATTGATATAATAAATAATAATTATTTATATTAAATAAATTATTTAAAATAAGTCAAAATAATTCCACGTGCTCTCAGTAAATCATTGAGGTGATCAATCTCTATGACTTATCTTCAAGTATTCAGGATTTTATCGCTAAAATTACTTTTCTTAAAAATTGGGATGTTACACCCTTACTAAGAAGTTCTTCTGCAAGGCAAAAAAGAAAAGGAGATAGAGGGTCTCACTGCCGGATCCATCTTTTACGAGAGAAGAAACCAACTGATTTTCCATTCACCGAGATAGATAATTTGGTAGATAAGAGAATGGTTTGAACCCAATTACAGAACTTGTCATCAAACCCAAAGCAACGAAGGACCTTAATAAGGAAGTTCCAATCCAGAGTATCGAAAGCCTTCTTGAGGTCTATTTTGATAGCTATATTTCCACTAAAACACTTTTTGTCCAGTAAATTAACTGCTTCAGAGGCAACACAAATGCAGTCCAAAATTTACTTGCCCTGGATGAAACCTCTCTGATTTTTAGAAACAATTTTAGGGACCACTTTAGCTAACCTATCAGCCATAGCTTTTGTGATAATCTTGAATTGAAAGTTAGCTAAGGCTATCGGTCTAAAAAGCTCTATTCTATCTGCTCTTTTTTCTTTAGGAATTTAGACCACCACATTGGAGTTAAGATTAGGAAGGATCCAACCAGAAGAGAAGAATTGGAGGACAGATTTGTAGACATCTGTGCAAATAATTTCCCAAAAATGTTGGAAAAAGAAACCCTCAAACCCATCTGGTCCCGGAGCACCATTTCTATTAAGTGAAAAAACTGCACTCTTGACTTCATCAAAACTAGGCATTATCCACACAAGTATTTGGAGATGCAAACAAGTCTTCATAATAACCAACCATATGCTGCTCAATATCCTGCAAATCAGAAAGAACTGTGTCTCCAGATTTAAGAATAGATATCTACTTGCATACCTGTCTAACTTTGGTCATCTATTAAAAAATTATGTGTTCTTGTCCCCATTAAGAGTCCAGTTAATATGTGCCTTCTCCATCCAAAATTCCTCTTGTAAAATCAAAGCATATTGGAGATCAGATTGAGCTAGATCCTTTTTTGCAATTAATGCCTCTAAGTACCCATTAGAGTCTAATTCTGCTTGAATCAGATCCACCTGTGTTTGGCCTCTTCCACCTTTATATTAACATCCCCAAAGTCCTTCTTATTCCATTCCTTTAAGGAAGTCTTCACAGCTTTCAATTCCTGGCTTAAAACATACATGGGGCATCCCACCACCTCTGTACTCTAAGTCTCAGAGACCAGCTTGTAGCACTCCGAATGATGAACCCACATTTTCATAAATCTGAACGAGGAACTACAACAGCAGGTCTCATTTTTTGCATCCAGAAGTAAAGGAAAATGATTAGATCTTGACCGAGTTAAAGTGCAGCTAGAGATGGACGACCAGAAATTAATCCAATCTTGATTACACACTGCCCTGTCTAGCCTTTCTCTGTGTAGGCAGCCCCTTTCCTTCCATTTGACTAGGTAAATTAGGAACCCCTAGTCAAAATATGAATGAGATTATTGTTGTCTGTCCAAGTTCTAAATTCTGCTATAGCAATATTAGAAGGCACACCACTTCCACGATATTCATGCGCACCTAAAACGACATTGTAGTCTCCAATAAAACACCACGGACCCGGGAAAGCCACCTGCGGGTCATTTAATTCCTTCAACAGATTTCTTGTCAAAATATAAGAATGGCGAGCATAAATTGCAGCAATATAGATGTCTTTATTATCAACCATAACAAAAAAAGAAACCTGTTGCCTAGAAATAGAAATAACTTTTGGATCTATAAGATTTGCACAGACACACCAGAGATTTGGAATGAGAGAATCTCTATTATTAACAGCCACCACTTTTAAATTCAATCTTCTCCAAAATCCAGTTGGAAACTTATCTAAAGGAATCCAAGGCTCAGAGATGAAGATAAAAGCTGGTCTATGAACTATACACATACGTTTAAGAACAAACCTAGTATCTAGGTTTGCTTAAAATCTTCATTGGACAACAGCTGAAGCACCACCCTTCGCACGGGTATTGTATTTTCCAAATTTTACAACCTGATTAGCCCTTTTCCTCAATTGCTTTTTCTTAGACTTTGAAAGAACAACAGAAAATTCAGATGCCTTTTGTTTGTTGGTGTCAATCATATATTTGCTACCATCTTTAATCTGAGAAGAAGGTGGAGAATCTACCTCTATTTCTTCATCCGGCTCCTTCAGAATCATCGTCATCAGCCCATAATTTTCCAACTGTAGCCATATCCTTTCTGACATTCTCATTGCTGTGAGCATCAACAATATGCACAAGAAAATGACCAACAGAGTTCGGAACAATAGTGGAGCAAGTGTCCGGAATTGGACTTGTAATTGGTGAGTCAATGACAACAGTAGCATCAACCAATGGCTCACTAGAGATCAGAATCTCCTTTCCATTCCTTAAGGAATTATTATTGCATTGTAACTCTAAAATTACAACCTAATTTGCTATTTGATTTTATTGGGCTCTTGTATAATATTTCTATTGCTAGTTTCGGCCTCCTCAAAGATAGAATCCACAGGAATACGCTCCTCATTCACAATGTCTTTCCTTTTTGTAATCTCAACAACATTATCATCATTAATCAGGTTACCAGCATCCTCTGCCTTTTCACCCTGAGCTGCTATCTGAATAATTTATGCGTTATGTCGAACCTTATGCTTTGCTACATAAACCAAATCCTTCTTTCTTTTGTCTTTGGAGGTAGGAGCATCCTTAGCTTCATGAGCGGAGTTATGCTTTCTACAATTGTCATAAGAGTGACCAGTTACCTGACAACCACTGCAAAACTGAGGAAGATTTTCATATTCCAAACCCATAAAAAAAGCAACTCCTTCCCTTTCCACTAGAATTTTGGCACGTATCATGCCAGTAAGATCAATGTCAATTAATACTCTAGCAAAATGCCCAAAAAATTTCTTAGTTTTGCCTCATCTAAGGCAATTGGAACTCCAATTCCTCTTGCTATGGCAAATAAAATTTTTGGACGCCAATACTCTAAGGGAAGATCCTATATCCGAACCCAGCATTGAACATGAGAGTTCTTTTGAAAGGCAGGGTTAAAATCAGGGGTCCACAAGGATAAACGCAAAATACCTGGCTTGAGATTCCATGATCCTATAGATAGCATACTCTTCAGATCGGTGGTAGAAGAAAAATAAAATTTGAAGAATCCACGACCCAGGGAAACCATACTCCAGTGACCAATCGGCTTCCACAAAACAGCAAGTTTCGACGCAATTCCGTGAATTTGAGAGGAGTGTCGCCCTTGGACATGATTAGTTGACCGTGCAAATTGTTTTTGCAACCCTCCAATCCTACTTGATACTCATCCTCAAGAATTCTAATGGCGGTCACATCTCCCTTAACTGAAGGGCGTGGCAATTGGCTAACTGGAATGTCGCATGAATTTTTTAATGCTTGGGCAAACGTTCTCCTTTGAGGAGATGCCGTGATATCCACTTCGAAGAAGAATGACGGGGAATAGAAGGGGAAAATGGGGCCAAGAAACCCCATGTGCAAATGGGGTTGACTGTTGTCATCTTAGAGACCTTAGGGTATCACGAGTCAAACCCTAGCAGAGCCATCCGGAATTTCTCCACGTCCTCTTAGGTGCTTTTGATTTAGCAGTGTTGGGGCATTCCCCATCCACATTGACTGGCCTACCCTAATAGTTAATCCTAACATATGCTCAACAACACAACACACAGAATGTGTAAGTACCAAAGGGGTGACAATCCAATCTCTGTCTCCTAACTTCCAGCCGTTCCATATCTTCCTCACACAGGCAGAGACAAAATGGATTTGAGAATCCATAGTCTTAACATCAGTCCAATTAAGGATCATTTCTTTGGCATTTTTTGGGCTCAGTTCGACTATATGTGGTCTCAAAAATGTCAAACTTAACCCTAAATAAGGAAATCCATTAAGAGGTGGAAGGGATGAACAAATTGGAATTGACCACAAAGGGACTTACATACTCTCTGGCTATCCAACAAAAAGAGCTCGGATAGGACTTAAAAACTAGTATCACAAGAGTATTCTTGGCCCAATCTAAAATTCAAATCACACACAGAAGGTATCCAGTAGGAACATCCTCAATAACACATCCAAGGTGGGATTTTTTACCAAAGTCAGGTGGTTTTGCCAGAGGTCGCAGAAAGACCTAGTGGGGGGGGCAGAGGAGCAGCTTCAGAGTGTTAAGGAGGTGGCTTCATTTTCATTTTGCGGGTGTGACCAACAGAAAACACTAGATGTTATCGGCTGTCACGTGGGGGTAGTTCAGGTGGGGGACGCCGTGTCTGAGAGGGGTGCGCGCACATCGGTGAGTGGCCACTTGCTAGTGAGGGCGTCGTGGAAGAGATTAACAGTGGGGAAGTTGGATCCCAAAAGAAAGTAGAGTTTTGGCCGATGTAACCTTGGTGGGGGAGCAGTTGTTGGGAGAACGCGGTGGTGGTAAAAACTTGTTGCGTCGAGATCGCAAGTGCACGATCACGTCAAGTTATAGTATAAAATATTATCGTCTCCATAGGAAATTGGAATGATTACTGCTATACTTTGATTAGTTTGTTATTTAGACAAATGGTTCTAGGTGAAATTTGATTAAAAGAGAAAAGAGAAAATGGAATAAGAACAAAAACTATGATTATAGAATTACTGAGGTTCTAGGTTCACTTTATACTAATACTTTTTCACTTAACTAATTCACAAATAGAGCTGAGGAAATATCCTTATTGTTACCAATCATCTATTCAAAAGCTATTAACACAGTTTGGTCATGCAATATTAACAATCTTCCTCCTAATTTATCACTTTGTTTGGTCATTCAAAGTAAGTAAATAGAAAGAGCATAAAGCATCAATAGATTTATCAATTCAACGACTGACTGAAAATGAACACACTTTGTTTGGTCATTAAAAGCATACAGATTTAATTAATCCTAGAGTTCGAAGGTTCAGTCACCACTCAATTAATAACCAAGTAAAGAATGATCAATTCTTATAGAATAAATTTACCAGGAATAATTTAATCAAAAGGATTAAGAACTTATATTATAAATTAAATTAAGATTATAAGCATAGTAAAAGATTCCCCATCACCACAGTAATAGAATTAGTTGTACATTATATTTGAAGATAATAGCACAACAATAATTCTAGAATCCTTAATAATATTTAAAGAGTAAAGAAATAAAATTACAAAAACTAAAATAACAAAATAACAAAAGAAAATAAAGCTAAAAGGGGAAGAAATGAATCAGGAAATGCATCTGCACTCAGAAGGGACATTTTAAACTGAAACTGCGAACTCGTATTTATAGGCAAGAATTTGGGCTGAGCACGGTCATGCTGGATGGCTGTGCTCCTTTTACAGACTGTTTACCCGTCTGCTCTTGCTGATATAGTCACATGAGATTTTTTCTGATGAGCATGGCCGAGCTGGTCAAATGAAGAGGCCGTGCTGGTCAAATGAAGAAGTTGTGCTGGTCAAATGAAGAGGTCGTACTCTGCTTCTTAAACCAACTCAAGGCGGTGCTGTTTTGAAAAGGCCTTGCTGCAAGGTTTTGGGCCTAGTTTTGGCCCAATTTTAAGCCCAAAACACGTTTTTGTCCACCAAATTGCCTAATTTTCCATTTCTGCACAGTTTAGAATAAAAGAGAGTGAATTTCAATTGATAATATTCAATAATTATTCAAATCACATTCTAATATCCTTAAAAAATGATACAATATTGGTGTTATCATTGGCCGGTTCGCCGGGCAAAGGGGCTTCAGGTGGGTTGGATTCGCCAGGCAGGAAAACAGAGATCCAGAGGTGGTGGCGAGATGCGGAGGCAATTGTGAGGGAGAACCCAGTGGTGGATGGTCGGTTTGTCAGGCAGCGGGGCTTTGGGTAGGGTGGATTTGCCCATGGGAAATAGAGGAGATCTTATAGGGAGGAGGGAGAGGGCTTCTGTGACACCCTCTACCCCGTCATACAAGAAATGCATAGAAACGTATACGAATAAGATAAAAATGTGGTTTTACAAAAATCTTTCACGGAGTAGAAGTTTCACATCAACATAACTCATTTGTAGAATAAAAACAAATTACGGAATTAAACCCAACAACCCGATGTCACATGTCTCAGAGCTTGACCCTTTGTTTTACATCGGTACGTAATATCAATATAATACGTAAATAACTCCTAAGCTAAGCAGTTGCACAGTCTACTCCTCAGCGTCCACGTCCACGTCATTACCTGCAAACTCATTGTCTACTCGTACACGAGGTGCACAAATAGGCACAAAACACAAGGAGGTGAGGAATCATACTCAAATGAAAAGACAACGACATAGGCAAAATAATATGTTGCGTCATCAGTCAGACAACATTTCATTCACGGTCAAACAAGGCCCGACGATAAGTCATCGTGTATCATCAAATGGCCGGTAGCATCAAACGGCCGGTAGTCCTTAGTCGGCAACTAGCTAATGTGGACCTACAACTTATTCAACATAACCTTAGATGCAACATGTTATGAGTATAACAACAGGCATACAACAATCCAACAAATACCACGTAACCAGTCACAATCCTACGTCAGCAACCTGCTAACACGAATATACAACTATTCAACTTAACTTTAGGATCCTTTACCTTATCCGGGTGAGCGAATGTGAGTGTCCCCAACATCCGTACAATGCCATCGAGCCATGGGATCCCCCATCAGTGAAACGTCGACGAGTGTCACCATAGTAACTCTATTTAAATGGCGTCCCATTGAACCATGCAACCCCCCAGTCAGTGAAACGTCGACGAGTGTCGTCATAGTAACCCAATGTGCTTTAAATCAATACCAACGAGCCATGGGATCCCCCTTCAGTGAAACGTCACGAGTGCCGCCATATAACTCGAAGTCTACACCCGAACGACTAACAAACAAGAGAGACTAACGAGCCATGTGGTCCCCCAAGCAGTGAAACGTCGTTGAGTGCCGTCATAGTAACTCGTCATCGTCAAATCGATTCTTCGAGCCATGGGGTCCCCTCCATCAGTGAAGCGTCGATGAGTGCCACCATAGAAACTCAAATGCAAACAACGAAACCTACTGTGTCGCAAACCGGTGACGAGTCATACAAACACATGGTACCCAATAAAACCATTGGATACCAACCTATTAATTGGTCCCAAACTTGTGACCAATACACAACAATCAACCAAACCAAACAACGTACACGATATTTAGATGCACCTGTGCCCATCATCAATTATGGTGTCACTAACCGGTAACCCCTTCAAACAAGCCAAACATTCAATATTTAATAAGCCTAGGTGGTTACTACCCTTAACCAACCCCTACAAATCATTTTAAACATCAAGTTATCATTAAACTGGGGTGTGAATCGATTCAGGGTCAAAACGTCACTATGTAAATCGAATTGCACTGCTGTGAATCAATTCACAGCTTCGATTCACAGGGACAACAACTGTGTGAGTCGATTCACACAGTAGTGAATCGATTCACAGAACCTGCAGAGCAACATTTATGCAGTTTTTTTAGCAATTCACGCATTGGGGACCCTTTCTAAGTGGTCTCACGTCTAATTCAAGGTCCGGGGCAACTACCAACTGATTCTTAAGGTTTCTACTCATTTTTTCTTGATTCCATTCATGCCCTTAATATTTAATGGTTCCACATTTATTCAAAGTAATTCCCATATGTCCCCTATCTTCTTTTTAGCCTCTTAGTTCATAACTACTTATTTTAATCCATTTAGTCCGTCATTCTTTTACCAAATTCAGTATCTAAAACAAGTCCATAGTTCATTATGACCTTTCCATTCAATTCTAATTCTGAACATACAATTTAACACGGTTAGAGTTTAAATCCTAATTCCCATATTAGCTTACATCCTCACTATACTATCCTTGATTCTAGCCATACCATCAATTCCAAAACAATGAGCAAAACTCATTATCTTGCATTTTAGATCATTACAATGAACTCAAACTCTATACACATATGTTAAATCTACAACTATGAGCACACCAACATAGTCACGTATAAGCATCTATATTTAACCACAACAAATCCTAATAATTAAGCATCAAGTTGAAAGCCACAAACATTAGTTACAAGTTCTAACTCATGTTATCCAATCATCAAGAACATCAATTCATACCAATCATGCTCTTCTACTATCCAATTATCAAGGCATTACATACATAACATTTATTAACTCTAGATTAATCCTAAGCATATGAGCACATACTTAACAATTAAAATAGTAACTAAAATATATTTATCATGCCTTTACATAATCGTCACAATGTTATTGAGTCCTACATCATGCTTTTACTACATCAACACTTCCAACACAATCAACCAACACCAGTTGCACATATAGCCATATAAGAACACTTGTTACCAACCCCAAATTACTTCTAAAATATGAGAACTCTTAGCCAAGCATTAAAACACAATTAAAATATATGAATCATGCTTCTTTACAATTAAATAGAACCAATAACCTTAGATCATACTCATGCTAATAAACACACATAAAGCACAAGCCTTTTGTTATTACACATACACCAATTTACTAAGACATGCTATTTATCAATACTAAATTAATTCCAAACATGAGAGTTCTTAACTAAATTGTCAAGATAGCAACTTCTTACCACAATTCATGTTACTAAACCGTACAACTATAACTAATGATCCAAGGTTATTCCAAAACACATAAGGCATCAACCTTTTGTTATTAAACATGCATTAATCTACTAAAACATGCTAGTCATCAATTCTAATTTAATTATAGGCATAAGACATCTAATCAATATTCAAAACAACAACTTCATATTATAAGTTATGCCATTAAACAATCCAAACAATACTAATTATCTTAAACCATGCCTTTTCCAACAACAATACATAAAGCATCAACCTTTAAATGATAAACATACTTTAGTCCATTTAAACATGTTAATTAACAACTCTTATGGTTCCTTGCTCATACAAGGGCCTCTCCAATTAAATTAAAACATAAACCATAGGCATCCAAATCCACACTCTTGCAAGAATTACACAACAATAGCTTTGCCCCGCAAGGCATAGGGATCATGGGACATCCCTAACATATTATTTGAAGCCAGAAGCCTCTTTCCAAGAGATCATCCACCCCCCATACCTTATGATAGTCGCAGCCTCCAAAAGTGTCCTAGAGGATCCGAGATTGAGTTCTTTGCTACTCCAAGCCTTGTGGTATCCAATAACTCCAAGTTCAACAGTTAGAAAAGAGAGGTAGAAACTCTAAGAGAGCAAAAACCATAGAACAGTGAGGGTCACGAATTTTGATCCATAAAAATAGAAAAGAAACTAAGAGGAACGAAGAGAATGTTCTTACGATCACAACCTTGAAGACGGGATTTGGTTGAGGAACGAGAGAGAAACGGCGAAAACAGTGGCAACAACAATAATAGAGCTCCAAGGAGTTCTAGGGTTCTTAAGAGCTCTTAACTAATGTTTAAAACTAGGTTTTAGAGTCCTAATATGTCTAGGATCAGGTTTGGGACGTGATTTATGAGTCTCATCATGTTTGGAGACGAAAGGGGCCGAAATGGGGCGACTCGCTAATTAAAAAACGCTGTCAGCAGGTGTGAATCAATTCATGCACGTGTGAATCGATTCACAAAGTCTGTTTTGGACATAACTTCCCTTACAGTTGTCCGATTGAGGGCGTTCTTGGTTGCTTTGGAAAGATAAGACGATTTCCTACAAAATCTTGTTTCATGGTCCTTTCCTAAAATGGACTCTAACATGGTGTAAAATCTATTTAAAGTTGACTCAGATGTTTCCAATTCTACACTTGCGTTGCATTGACTCGGGAGAGCATATCTAGAGTTGTAGGTATCGAAATCGAGTCAAACCAAAGCCAATTGAAAGATAAGGGATAAAGCTATAACTTTCATAAAGACGCGTAATTCTTATTCAGTCCCTAAAGGGTTAAAAAATGAAGAATACGATGATTGGGTTGACTAAACATAATGATAGAGTTAAGTCTAGACATGTCCTTATGTAAATGGGTATTAAATACTTATTCAAACCCCAAATGACACCCAACGGCTCTATAATTTCTAACGCTTAGGCTTAAGAAATTTAGAGTGTTACAGCTTTGCTCAGCTACTAACCCCCAACAATGGGGGAGCAAACCTCCACAGAGGGAGGGAAAAATGACCCAGCGCCACTGCATGGGGTAGGAAACCCTAACAGAGCCTCAGGCTCGTAGGGAGAGAGTTACCGATCCAACATATATGTCTACGGCTAGATCAATGATAAATGCTAAAGTAAATATACAATGGAAATGGCGTTGCCTAAATGATCATAGAGCAATTTGGTACAATCTTCTGAGGTACAAATACGGGCCTTTAGAAGCCAAAATTCTTGACGGTGGACCAGCAACTCGCCATTGTTCTATATGGTGGCGTGACATTGTATTGTTGAAACCAGACTGGTTCAGAGAGAACATCTCTCTGCGAGTGGGGCAAGGGAAGGTGGTTCGATTGTGGGAAGATCAGTGGGGTGGTGTTGGCGCCCTGCGTGATCAGTTTCCAGTCCTATACCAAGTTGCAGTTAACAAACACATCTCTATTGCTGATGCAGGAGATTGGATTGAGGGGGTTTGGTGTTGGAAGTGGCATTGGAAAAGAAACTTATCTACGAGGGAAGATGACATGTTACTAGAGTTGATTGGTTTCTTGGCGGAGTTTGAGCCTGCTAGAGAAACACCAGACGCATGGGTTTGGACGGCATGTAAAAGTAATTGCTTTTGTTGCAAATCAGCTTACTTTAGCTTGTTGCAATCGGATTTTTTGGAGTTGAATACAAATCTGTCTTGTGCTCTTAAAAGGGTATGGCGCACGTCAATTCCTTCAAAAGTGGGGGTTTTCGTGTGGAGACTTTTGCAACACCGTATTCCTACGCGGGTGGCTTTAATTCATCGAGGTATCATTCCTACTCTCAATAATGAACATTGTGTTTTCTGTGGCCAACATCCTGAGAGTGTGGATCATTTATTTTTGACGTGCAACATGTCTTATAATATTTGGTGTGCTGTTTTTGCTTGGATTGGACTGTCTGGGGTCTGGAACAATAGTGTAGTGGAGAACTTTTTGGCTTTCCATTTACCAATTAAGGGCCGAGTGGGTCGGAAGGTTCGGTATATTATTTGGTGTGCGGTTGTTTGGGTATTATGGAACTCAAGGAACCAACGCTTATTTCAAGAGTTACCGGTGGATTTTGGTACTGTGGTTAATAAAATCAAATTATTCTCTTGGAGATGGTTCATTTCAAGAGAAGGCAGACATTCAGAGTGGAAATATTCTGACTGGTGTTCGAATCCTTTGTTATGTTGTAATTCATTGTGATTTGCGGGCTGTGTCATGTGGTTGGGAATGGATGGCAATAATATGCTTTGGTCTACTTTTCATATTTGAAGATCTATTGTTGGATGTGTTGGATGAAGGGGGCTGCAAGTGAATGAAGGGGGCTAGTATTATGTGTTTTATGCAGGTTAATTGTGCTCTTGGTTGGAGGTTGTGGCGCCTCTGCAAGCTGCAGGATTCCAATTCAATCGTCTACAATTCTGGTGGAAGTGGTGCGGATTTAATGGCATTGTTTATGCCTGTTACATGTTGCTGGTTATTTTGGCCTTCCCTCTCATTTGTTTGTTATGTTGTGTTTCCTCTGAGAAGTGGGTACTGCTGTCTTTGGCGTTTTTGTTTTGGGCGGGTTTATGGTGTTGCTGTTTTTTTTTTTTGGGATTTTGTATCGCTGCTGCTGCTCTTATTCTTTCGGTAGTGGCAGCTGTATTCTACTGGCTGTAACATTGTACATTGGTGGTTGTGTACTCTTTTTCCTCCCCTAGTCTTTTTCCCACTGGGTTTTGGCTTTGGGAGGTTTTAACGAGGCATTTCCATCCTGTTGGAGTACTCCTTGTACTCTTTTAATAAAGTTTCTTTGCTTATAAAAAAAAAAGAAATTAACATTACTTTTCCAGAATTTCTCGTGCAAGAATACTAACGTAAACTAGAACAAATTAATATGTACGTCCGTACTACTAATCATTGTCATCACGGTCATCAATTATTAATTTTATCGATGAATATATATGGAGTTTATGAACAATTTCGTCCCTGAAATTGGCGAAAAATTTAATTTGGTCCCTGACTTTTTCGATATTCTAAAATAGTCCCTCATTTTTGTAAATTCGTCTCAGTTTAGTCCTTCCGTCATTTGTGTCTGTTAAAATTATTCAACAACGTCCCTGTAATTTATCACTTAGTGTCAAATTGGTCCCTGAAATACCAAAATACAGGGACGATGTTGAATAATTTTAACAGAAACAAATGACGGAAGGGCTAAACTGAGACGAATTTACAAAAATGAGGGACTATTTTGGAATATCGAAAAAGTCAAGGATCAAATTGAATTTTTCGCCAATTTCAAGGACGAAATTGGTCATAAACTCAACATATATGGGTGCAAAATCTTACATACAGATCGTTGCCTTGAGCGATAATGCATCGATCGCAGCCCTGGTTTTCCATATACAGTCCCAAAATAATTTAACAATGAACAGAATCAAATGAAGAAGTAGAATATAATGGTTTATAAGTAGATTCTGAAGATTTTATTAGCTAGTTTAATTCAGCTATTTGTCTTTAGTGCTCCTTAGTCATTAGTTTGAATATATATTTTTTCCAAAATCATTTGTACGTGTGCACCTAGCCAACATGATCATACCTTATGTATCTCATGAACTGTGTGCTTCTGGTCAATATTGTAATATTTCACATATAAACATACATTATGATAAGAGCCTGGTGACCAATTAATAACCTAACATTAATTGTTGTGATTAACCGAGACAGCTAATGAACTGGTGTACTTTCCTAATCAATACTCTAATTTGATAAGCGGAACTAGCTAGTTTTTTTTTTTTTTTTTTATGGTCCTGCTGTAATCATTAATCAATTACATGTGCAGCTAGTTTACAGCCACAAATTTAGTCTAGTCCGTGAAAGAGAAACACGATTAAATAATTTGTAACTTGTTTTCCATAAAAAAAATACTCTCTCTAGTCCATATTATAAAGAGACAAAATCCTAATTCATGCAGATCAAGAAAATACTTTGAAATTAGCTACTTCTAATTAATACTCCTAAAAATTTAACTTTTTTTTTCAAATATATCTCATTCATAAATAGTGGCTGATAACTTAACGAGAGTTAATTCACACAAATTTCACCAACTTAAATAAAGACATAATTGAAAATTAGTAGTTAATGTATGTAAAAACTGATGTTTTTTTATTATATTTTAGACCAAAAAATGGAACTCATTTGTCTCTTATAATATGAACCAGTTGCTATTTACTTACCTAGAGAATTAAACTGCCTATAATTTTGAATGATTTTTCTCAGTTTGTTTTTTGCCGAGTGCCCCCGCACAAATTTGACTTGAAAGTATTAGTTTCATCAAAGCTAGCTAGCTAGCTCAAAAGATGATTTTTTTTTCCTTGTAACGAAAAGGACAAAATGAATGAATACCTAATTAGTTTTTTTTTATAGGCAAATGTTAGTTGTTAGTAATTGTTAGAATTGTTAGTTTCCTGGGTTTGAATCCAGGACTTCCAGCTTGCACTCCTTCAGCGTTCCTTAGCTCACCAACCAAGCTACTTACTAGAGACGAATACCTAATTAGTTTGATCATGGCTAGCCCAAAAGAGGTTAGCACAAAGAAGAGTGACTTTTTTAGAACGGTGGAAGATGTTAAAAAATAAGAAGAGATATATTTTTCAGAAGTCCAAAATCCAAATCCAAAATCCAAAAATAAGAAGAGATGTGTTGAAAAAAGGAGATGCAAGTTTAAGATTTTTTCATGTTTAGTATTAAATCTAGGAGGAAGAAAAATCATATGTATGCATTGCTGGTGACAAATGAGTATGTGGTAAGAGGTTACACAGATTACCATATGTCCTATTGTGCTAAGACGCACAAACTCTAATCAGGACCTAAGCCATTTTGATTATTCGGAAGACTATAAAATACATTCCTAAGAATAAAGAAGTGATCAATTTGGATGCTGAAGCTAATACTAGTAATATTGCAGCTAATCTCAATATGGCTACCAATGGAGCAGTACCTACTGATAATGTGAACAAAAATGAAGCATCTAATCTTATTGATGTGCAAATTTTTCAAGAAGCATCTAATCAACAGCCTCAATATGTTTATCACATTCTCAATCCTCTTCTGGGTTATGTGCATTATTTGCCAACCCAAAATCTTAATGATGGAGGAAGTAGCTCAAATGCTAATGCTAATCACTTGAACTCTGGAAGTTAGTCCCCTGCTGGAGGCAGTAATGCTAATGTTGCTAACTTAAATGTGCACAACCAACATTGTGTTCTAATATCAACCTCTACTTTAATTACTCAGAATGTTAATATGGTCAATGACAGAGTTTGCTGCCTAGGTGGATATCATTGTGGAGGAGTTTTTCCATCCTGATTCTCCAAATGTTATGAATTAAAAAGATTGCAGACATGGCCTTAGGTAATAATTTTATTCTAAGTAATGAACTGTTTCGGGTATGAATTCAACAACTCATGTGATCACTCTTGTGAGTCAGCATACTAATGAAAATATAAGACATTAAACATGATATAAGAATTGTTGGAATGGAAACTGAAACTCCAAATCCTTCACCTCATCAGTAAGTTGTAGCAGCTATCAAATGCCTCAATGAGACTTAAAGCAATGCCAACGAGTAGGGAATCACTTCAGATTTTACTATGGTGCTGCCAAAAAAAAAAAAAAAAAAAAAAAGAGGATGTGAAAGCAAGCCAGTCAAATGCATAAAGTTGATAAGTACAAAACCCAGTCAAGAGTTGGCCCTCAAGATTATGATTGATGAAGATCGTATATTGGAATACTAGAGGTATTGGTAACCTAGATACAATGTTAATGTTAAAAATAAATAAATAAATAAATAAAAAATTGAAGCCATTCATAGTCAACAAAAGGAACAATTCTCTCCCAAATTTATGGTGTTCTTGTAATATTCATCTATCTCCTATCATCATTACTAACTCTGCTCAACATTTTTTTTTTGTCTATTACTCTTGATGGATCTCTACATTTGTGCAGTCTATTCTAGACTGAATTGACATTGTCATGGTGATAGGAATACCAGTTTCTTCCACAAGGTGACAAAGATCATATATGCTTCTAAATTAATGTTTGTCCTTAAAAATGGTGACTCTGTTATTGATAATCTGGATGTTATAGCACAACATGTGGTGAATTATTACTCCTATTTTTATGCCAAAAATAATGATTGTGTGGCAAATGACTTGATTAGAAAAGTTATCACTTCTCTTGCCAGTACTGCAGACAATGATCTTCTCACTAAAATTCCTTCTACAGATGAAATTAAGGAAGTTGTCTTTTCTTTAAATGTTGATGGTGCCCCTGGCCCTGATGGGTTTGGAGGGTGCTTTTTATCAAGTGTTTTGGGACATCATTGGTCATGATGTTTTCAAATTAGTTTTTGTATAGCTAGTCAAGTCTATTATTCAAAGCATGCTTTTGTATAGCTTTCATGTTTATTCTTGGCACATCTCTCTATTGAAGCTTCTTGACAAAATGTATTAGAAACTTTATTTGGGATGGATACATTCAAGTTAGAAAGGTGGTAATTGTTGCTTGGAAAATATCTTCTTTGCGCTCAATTTTTATTGTCTAAAATAAAAATTGGAGCCCACAAGCAAAGGATTTGATATTGTCTTGCACTATCAATATTCTTTGGGTGATATGGCACTGACGAAATAAAGTTAGATTTGAAAACAGATCAATTGCTTTTGCAACTACTATTGGAATGATAATTGCTTCAACTTCTCTTACTGGCAGCCTCACTAAGAGTCATATGTCATCTTTTATTGAAGAGTTTGCCATTTTGAAATATTTTTCAGTTACAGGTCATCCTTGCAAAGCCTCTACAATTATTCAAGTAGACTGGAAGTCAACACTAATGGTGCGGCCAAAGGTTCCCCAGGTCCTACTAGTGTTGGAGGTTTTTTTATGAATAGAACTGGTGATGTCCTTGATTGCTTTGCATTCTATTCAGGCATTACTTTCTCTCTCGATGCTGAGTTGTCTGCAGCTATGTATGCAATTGAAAAGGCTTAGAGGAAAAGGTGGCACATGTGGTGGTTATAGTGTGACTCTTTTATGATGGTTCTTGCTTTTTCTTCACCGGATATAGTTCCTTGGAGACTTAGAAATAAGTGGAGGAATGACCTTCTTTTAACTTCTTCCATGCAATTTAAAGTTTCTCATATATATAGGGAGGGGAATCATTGTGCTGATAAATTGGCTTCTTTTGGGGTAGTTTCTCAATGCTTCACTTGGTGGGACTTAATCCCTTGTTTTATTAGGACAGACTTCTTCTGCAATGGCTTTGGTTTGCCTAATTATAGATTTAGATAGGTATCTTTATGGTTCTATGGGTTTGGTTTATGTCCCCCCATGATTTTGTATTCTTAATTTTATGTTTTACTTTTTTAATGGTTGTTGAAATATAGCACAACAATGCTGGACAAAAAATAAAATTGAGCAATGATACTTCTTAATTTCAACAATATCTTGATATTTTGGTGCCATCATTTTGACTTATTTTTTCTCTTACTGATTATTTTCAAAAATAATTTCCAGTTATGGTCATGGTCCTTCTATTTTGCATTGTGCAACCAGCAGTTCACAACTCTTGAGGCATGTTTTATCATTCTTCAATTTCAATATACCAAAATCATGGTGTTTTTATTAACCTGTTGAAAGTTAATAGTTTCTGGTTAATATCTGAAAGTTTTATTATGCAGCGGGATGGATGAAGTGGGAGGAGCTGGTTCCATGATGGCACTTGCGGCACGACAAAAGGGCAGCACGGATGCGTCGGCGAACATCAGAGGCACCTTTTCTCTCAATCTTCTCTCTTTCAAGTTACTACTACTGCCTTCTTCTTTTTCTAATCTGTTTTCTAATTTTTATTTTCTTCATCTTTCCATTTTTTTTGATATTCGTTTACTATTGCTACTGCCTTCTTGACAGGTAAGGATATATTGGTTGTGAATGAGGGAGGACATGTTTGCTTGATGCGAGAGTGGTATAATATAATAGCAATTTGGTCAAATTATTTCAATCACATCCTAGAATGGTGATGTATCTGGCTGCACAAGTTCACATCTATAAAGAGAGAAGTAGATTTCCTCTAATTCAGTTGCCAATCCAATGCTCTTAATAAGATTCCAATTATGTAAGTCTTTTGTTGGTTGGCAAATTGTTTCCCCCATTTTAAAGAAAAAAAGGATATGATATTTCAACTTTTAGAAGAAGCCAAAAGGCACCATGATGTTTTACCAACAAAAAAAAAAAAAAAAAAAATCAGAAGAGGAAAAGATTAAAAATTTGTTTATAGAGATGGCTGTTACTCAGTAAGCTTTATCTTTAAACCTGGAAATATGAATTTTCACATGTGTCTCCATAGTTTTGGAGAAAAGATCAGTACATGACATTTTTATATTAAAGAGACAATGCTCACCTCTTCATTCTTTTGGTTTTAACGGAAGGAAGTTTTTATTCACTGAGGATGAAGTAAAATATAGTCGGTTTTCCTCTAAGACATGTTTACTCTTCATAAGACTATTGTTTAATAAATTACTGATTTCGAAACTAAACTTACTTTTGTCAACTCTTTGTAGGTTGAGGATGATAATATAGATGAATAAGCCATACATAAAATGCATAAATCATGACATAAACTGCATGACAACTTAAGTTCATAAATGTTACATACTATTTAAGTAACACATTTATGTTTCATCGCTATTTTAATCATGATTTTTACCTTATTTTGTTTCTATTTTTATATTTACTTTTCTTTTTTTTCCTATATTAATTTTTATTAATTTTGAAAAACGTAATGGCTTGGATTGAGTTTATTATGCATACGAGTTCCGATAGGGAAACAAGTAATGTTTGGATTGAGTTTGTCGAGATAGTTCCATTGCTTCTGGGCACATATCAATTTTATATATGTATTATTTATCAATGATCATTTTTCTTTTGAGTCATGACAACGAAACATGTAATAGTTTTTATTGAGTTTGTCGGTATAGTTTTATTGTCTTTAAGCACGTATCAATTTTATGTATGTATGTTTTCGATCACTATATTTTGATTGGTGGCAGACACGTTGTGAGTTATTGATTAGGGAACCACCAAAGAAGTCTACAAAACTAGGGAAGGGATGTAAGACTTTTTGTATCATTTTGCAAGCTCCATATGTCAAAGAAGTTTTTCAGGCAACCAAGTGTCAAGCAATGCTGAGTCTTTTGCCAAATTAGAAACTTCAGTACTAATTGAGCTATATTATGTTGGAGCACTTTGTTGTTAACTAATGTTTCAACATATTGGTGGCCTTCTGTCCAAAAAAAAAAAACATATTGGTGGCCTTAATGTCAAACAAACTATTATACTATTTGTTAAAATATATATTAATCAAATAGTTAGTATTTTCCTCAAATGTTTAATATTTATAGTTATATCAGGCTCTTACTTCTCTCTATTGATACCAAGTTTAAAACTAATCAATTGTGTTCCTAATGAAGTACTGTCTATCATTTCTGAAATTGAAAATAGAAGTTAGCTTTCAACAAATTAGAGTTTGGCAGCATTGAAGCAACAATTTGCAATATATTTAATCTGGACTATAAACTGTGATTCTAACTATGTGAGATTACTATATTGTGTTACAAATATTAGTAGCAATGAGTAACTATTAGTAACAATCAACGACACGCCCCCGTATGGATACACGAGTATGGTACTAGTTATAAGAAGAGTTTGAGGTGTCGGTATAGTTATGATTTCTTTTTCTATTGTGATATTTTTACATATCCTTCTTTGCTTAAAAAGAACATGGACTTCCGTAATATGGTTAATAATTGTTAGACTAACTAAAATATTTTGGTTGGAAAAGGACTTGTGTTGAAAAAGAAGTTGAAATTGTTGAAAAATGAACTAAAGAAATAGAATTTTGAGGTCTTAGATTTGAAAATTTAGTTGTTAGTAGACGAGATAAAGGCTGCTAATATAAAATATTGAATTAATTGGCTTTTTTGATGAAGAGTTAGAGTGACTTTTTTTTTTTTTTTTTTGAATTGTGGTAGAAGTTAAAAAGTAAATAAGGAACGGGCTTTGTCTAGCCTACACAAACACTTTAGGTGGTGTATGGCACACAAAGAGTGAAATAAGTGGTGCAAGTTTCAAGACGTTAAAATAACCGTTAGATTGAGATGTTGCACTGGATCTTATGGTAGCCCTTATGTAGAATATCTTTTCTCCTTCCACTCACTCCTCCTGCACAACGCCTTCTTCCTCATGCAGCCTTCTTGTACCTCGTTTTCGGCTTCTCTCTCCTTAACCCCATGGAAGAACAACTTCTTCTTTCCTCTTTTCTTTAGAAAAATTGTAAAGCATCTTGCTTTTCACTCTCATTCGCTTTCCTTACTTAATAAACCAAATGAGAATGCACCTTTCTTTCCTTCTGAAAACCTCCGTCGCGGGTTGCCTTTCAGGCACGATTTTCCGGCGACCACATTATGTCACCTAGAGACTTCTGCCTCCCCTATGCTCTACGCTATTAGTTTCTTTCTCTTTCCTTTGCTTCATCTTCTTCCCAGACATAATAGATAGGAAAGTTGCATAGCAAGAGTCCAAACCAAAATCGTAATGTTGAACAATAATTGGGGAATTAAAAAAATCCAGTTAAAAAAAGTGAACTTTGGTAATAAAAACTATGTTGGGAAAAAAATAGAAATTTAGGGCATGTTTGATACACTTCTTAAAAACAGTTTTTCTGCTTTTAAAAAGAGACAAAGAACAAATTTTGTTCTTGTTAAAGTTTTTTAAAATAGAAAACTGTTTTAAAAAGGATAATCAAACATGCTCTTAGTGTGGGGGATTTAGGTTCTAGTGTTTAACCTATTGTGTTTTGGGGTTGTGGCCTCGATCTTCCCATATAATGCTCTTTGGATCACTATGTTTGGTGGCCAAAAGAAAAACACATGGGGGAAGAGATGTAGGTGGAGTTTCTGGAAACGGAGTCAATAGCTTCTCTCCATGTTGCGTCAGTGTCTTCTTCGCCACTATTGCCGAAGAACCATTCATGGGTTCTCCGACCGTTGTGGCCCCCCCTTTCGAACATCTGAACCGGTGGATGGACTCTACGCATTGTTAGCAACAAAACCCTTAAGATGGGTTTTTGATCGGAGCTCCTTCGCCGCCATGTACTACCGTGCGCCGTTCGCCGGAGATTACATAGTTGTTTGAATGGAGGGAGAGTAGAAAAATCTTGTGCAGACAGTCCACCATCATATCCATGGAACCTCTAAATCCAACGATTGATAAAGTCTCGAAGGTTGTGCCACTTCTTTTTTTCAACTTGTATACTTTACACAACCTATCAAAGTTGTGTACGGTAGACAACGCCTTAAGGAACATACTATTTTCTAGAAGTCTAGATCTTGATGACCGAAGGAGGGAGCTGCAAAATTGAGATTCTTTCGTACTTATATTAAATCTGGAGGAAGAAAAATTATATTTATGCATTGCTGGTGGGAAGTGAGTGGATAGAAGATACTATAGGAGAAAGATTTGAATTTAAATTTGTTTCTTTGAGCATTTTTCAGACCACCTTGGGATCGTCCCAAGTTAGATGATGTTACCTTTTTATGTTTGACACATGACCAGAGTGATATGCTTACTTGTCAACTTTAAATTAGCTGCAGACATTGAGGATGGTTAATAATTGTGATAGTCTGCAGCTTACTTGGCCAGATAACAGCTAGAGAAATTGCGGATAGTTAAAATTGTGATGGGAATAGCAATATGGGTTTAATTTTTGTTTATCAAGTCTTTTTGGGACTTGAATATTTTAGAAGGGACGTGACTTTGTCAATTGTTGATAAATGGTGGCATTTTATTCGTGTATGTATTTACTATATTGTTAACTACTCCCTTCACAACCATTTATAAAGAAAAAAGTCATTTCTAGATTCGTTAAAAAATATATGTATCTGGTCTAAAAATAGACCAGATACATACATTTTTTAACGAATCTGGAACTGACTTTTTTCCTTATAAATGGTTTCGGAGGGAGTATTAGTTTTAGTTAATAAAATCCTACAGAAGTGATGGGTATTCAGAGGGGGTGAAATATGGGAATCCTCTTACCCTATTCTGTTTTTTTTTTTTGGTAGTAAAAAGTTCAAGTGGTTTGATCCAAAAGATTGTTGAATGTGGTAGATTTAAAAGTTTTATAATAGGAAACCTGAACACAAGATCTCCTTAATTTGGGGAGGGGCATTTGTAAGATTGGAATTTGGAAGGGTTCTGATGTTAATCTGTTTGTTGGGAATGTGAGTAAATTGGTGGGGAATGGGGAATCAGTGTATTTATGGAAGGATGTGTGGGCGGGTGATATGCCTTTACTTCACGCTTTCCCGTGACTATATAATGTTAGTGATTGAAAGGATGGTCGAGTCTCTAGTTTCAGAGTTTGGGAAGGGTAGTCTGGGTGTTGTGGAGGAGGGCTCTATTTGTTTGGGAAGAGGCACTTGAGGCTGGTCTTTTTGCTTTGCTATCCACATGTTCTCCCTCTCTGTAGAATGACAGGCGGACATGGAGGCCACAGACAGAGGGTTTATTATCAGTGAGATCTTTCTATTCCTTTTTGTCTGATTCTTGCTTGCTCCGGCCTTCCTTTTCAGATATGAAACTCTTCGTGTTTGGTAAGCAAAAGAAGAGTTTTTCCCTATCCAAGGTAATTGTTTTTGCTTGGTAGGTGCTGCTTGACCATATTCCAACACGTGGAAATCTCTTTATAAGAGAGGTAATATTTGATATAAGGGAGTCGTCATGTGTTTTCTGCGGAGAGGTGAATGAGACGACATCCCATTTGTTTCGTACTTAAGAACTATTTTTTTCTGTTTAGATGGTTGTTTTTAGGTGATTAGAAATTGTGATTGTTATGCCCAATGCTTATTTCATTTATATTCCATTTTCTGTGGTGGGGGGAGAGTTAAAAGATGTTTGGCTACGATTTGATACTTGATTTTGTGGGTTATTTGGAGGTCACAAATGATTGTATTTTCTCTAACGTATCCCTGGATTTTGGTAGGAACATGGATCTTATTAAGGTTTGGTCATGGAAATGGTTTGTGACCAAGTCTAAGTGTAAGTGTAACCTATGCCTCTTCTGTAAATGGTTTGTTAATCCTTCGGTGTGCCTTCATAGATAGTTTTTCGATGTGTCTGTGTTGGTGGACTAAGTGGGTCGTTCGCTCTCTGGGTTTTCCCCTTGAGCCTTAGTAGTTTTGATCTTTGCTTTGTATGTGGGTTAGAGTACCCCTTTACTCTTCTTTAATATTTTTCATTTTGTTGTTAAAAAAAAAAAGAACAAAAAAAAAATGACCATGTTATCTCTTACGTACAATATGCAGATTATAGTCTTCCGGTAGGTGAAGCCTGTTAGGAGAATTTATGGATAATGATAACTGTTTTGAGAAATTTTTATTAGGTTAGCAAACGAAATTAACTTTTATAAGAGTAGTATCATTAAAATTAAGGGTTAAATATGTTTTTAATCCCTATAAAATCACGACCATTTAACTTCTGTCCTTAAAAAAAATTATCCATTTTTAGTCCTACATTTAACAAAAAAAATGCATGTTTTTATTCCCTCGATAAGGACTCTTTTTCCCTAAGGAGGGTTTTACACCAGAAGGTTTTAACGTTAACGATACCTCTTTTCTTCATTTAAAAAAAAAATAAATTCCCTCGATAAGGACTAAAAGCAATCAGTTTTTGCGTTTTACATAGACTAAAAATGAATAAAAAGGGTCGTGATTTTATTGGGACCAACAATGTATTTAACCTAAAATTAATATGGAAGATCATTTTTTGAATTTAGCTATGAATTGTCTAAATTGTAGAATTGGTTCAATTACATTTTGGTATCTTTCCCTTTGAGTGTTAATCCAAGAAAAGTTTCCACTTGGCACCCTTTGGTTTATATGTTATGATGAAATCTTTCATCTAGAAAATAATATTATCTATCTTAATTTTGGAGGTAGAATTGTTACTTTTCATAAATAATTTTGGAGGTAGAATTGTTACTCTTCATTCTGTATTATAAAGCATCCCTATTATTAAGTGTCCACGTGTCAGGTGTGAAATAAAGAATTCATATATTGCCTAATAATGAACAAAATGAAGAGTATATAAGAAGTAGACCTATTAACCTAACATCTTCAAGTGGTATCAGAGCCGATGGTGTGAGTATATAAAGAATTAAGGTTTTGGGAATAAATGTGGTCAAAGTATCTTCATGCTCCCCTCAAAACCTCCCTACAAGTGATATCAGAGCCGATGGTGTTAGTGACTGGCTCCTTCTGTCGAAAGTCTACCTGGAAATGTGGAGGCTAGGTGGCGTGTCCCGTTGATGTATGTGAGCCAATAGTGATGCAAGTACAAGTAGGTGGATGAAAAAGCTTCTGCTTGAGGGGGAGCTTATGGTGTCCGAGAATAGCTCAATAAATAAACCTAAGTATCTCTTGAAGTGGCCCGATGTGGAGGAGACTCACACTTGAGGGAAATATGTTGGGTATCTAAGTGTGAGGTGTGAAATAAAGAAGTCTCACATCGCCTAATAATGAACAAAATGAAAAGTATATAAGAGGCTAGACTCATTAACCTAATCCCTTAAGGTTTAGGGAACAAATATAGTTAAAATCTATTGGAGCTCCCCTAGAACCATGTCGCACAAGTGGTATCAGAGCCGATGGTGTGACTTAAAACTGACTGACTCCTTGTATCGAATGTCTACCTAACAATGTAGAGGCTAGATGGCGCATCTCGTTGGTGTATATGATCCAACAACGGTGCAAGTACAAGTATGTGGATGAAAAAGTTTCCGCTTGAGAGGGGCTTACAAGGTACGAGAATGACTCGGTGAAGAAACCTGAGTATTTCTCGAAGAGACCCAATGTGGAGGAGACTCACACTTGAGGGGGAGATGTTGACTGTCAAAGTGTACATGTGAAATAAAAAAGTCTCACATCGCCTAATAATGAACAAAATGAATAGTATATAAGAGGCTAGACTCATTAATTGATGTTTTTGGAGGGTTTTGGAGGGGAATATTTTGGAGGACTAGGTCTATATATTAATATATATTTGAAATTTTAAAAAAATTAAAAGAATAACATGATAGATGGTCATATAATATTTCAATCACACTTTATTTGTTTTTAGAAATATTTTATAGCTTCCGTAATTTATAAAAAAAAATTATTTTATATCATTCTTTATAATCCAGGCGAGGGTGTTGAAAACTGTTATTCGGGTTCAGAGGAACTTTTTTTTTTGTTTTTGGAAAAGGGCAGGGAGGAATATAATTCCTTAAAAGGTTAAATGGGAGGACATTTTTAAGCCCAAATGTAAAGAATAATGTCCTTTAATGACTTTTTCTTATGTAGTTCTATTTTTGTAGGGCCATGGAGACTCTAAGGCCACTAAGGCGATTGCCTTAGACCTCAACCAGACTCCATAGAAGATATAAGGTCCTATTTTGTTTTCTAGTCATAATTAGTGTTGAATTTAGAAGATAGAAATGCCCTATTTTGATTTTCAACCATACTTATTATTGAGTGGAGAAGATAGAAGGTCAAAACAATACATTTTTATCACTTTTCTTTCACTATTTTTGTTATAGATAACTGTCTTTGTTTACTGCAAAATTCCAAAGACCCCGAAATTCCTATATATTAAGTTTATGGATCTTGCTAATGAGTGCCCTTAGGGCACTAGTTAAGGAAACAAAAAAATAGAAGTTTTGTATTGAAAAGAACAATTTTTAAACTTTCAAATGATTGAATACTGTTGAAAGTCCCACATAGACTAGAGATATGGCCTGAGTTGTGTTTATAAGGCTTAGGCAATCCTCACCTTACAAGCCGGTTTTGTGGGAATGAGTTAGGCCTAAAGCCCAAATTTAAGATGGTATTCTCTGTTATTCCACCCATATTTGTCGACGCTACAGATGTCCTGGGCGTGAGGGCGTGTGTTGAAAGTCCCACATCGACTAGAGATATGGTCTGAGTTGTGTTTATAAGGCTTAGGCAGTCCTTACCTTACAACACTTCCCAACACAATATTTCTATATTTGCTTCTTTAACCAATGCCTTAAATGTACTCGCTAGTATTTTCCTAAATTTATTTATGTTTATTGTTCTTTTTTCTATAGCCCCAAAATCCGTATACACGCCCGGTATTTTTGTATAACAAGTAACAAGTTAGAATATAAATATATACACCACACCCCCCCCCCCCGGCAAAAAAACAAAAATAAAATAAAATAAACTCTTCTCCCTTTTCATACATGATCAATTCATTACAAGTGCTACTGTTATTACATATAAATGCCTGTTCTGTTCGCCACTTGAAATTGTAAATTAATTTGATATCATTGGAGTGAAAAGCTATAAAACTGCTCAATCCAATGCATCTGTCAACATTAGTCTGCTTCCATTGACGTTGTTTCTTAAAGCTATAGACCCAAAAAACTTATATCAGCAAAAACTCCTTTGACGTAAAGGACAAACACCAAAGACAGATGGTTTGACACGTCATAAGAATATGTCACAAAGTCACCAATAATATTAGGAAACAGACACCAAGTACCCTAATTATTTGCAAAATTAATAACACTTTATTTTGGAAAGCAAATTAATAAGAGTTCGATCAACACAAAATGGCTTTATAAGGTTTGCAGTGGGCGCCAACAGTTTTCCGTAGCTAAGTACCCTGTTTAAGTGCAAAAATAGCCAAGTACAGTTTTTTTTTTTTCAGTAAAAAAAAAATTGCAAAAATTGAGAGTCCAAGACTCTGCTTAGCTAAAATTGAGAGTAAAGAATCAAATATAAACAAAAATAACTAAATGTACACAATATCAATTAATCTTATCTAATTTTTTTATGTAATAAAAAATAATTTCATTTCTCAAACTACTATTTCTCTTCATTTAATTTAAGGGTATTTTGCGAATAATAATATTAAATAGGGTAGAATTAGTTGAAATTTATTTATATTTTATCCACCAAACATGACTTGTTTTTGCTTATATTTGAGTCCAGGAAAATATATACTAACTCCGGCCTCTTTTGATTTACGTTTAAGGTTGTGGTACAAGAACTACAAAATGAAATTAATATTTCGGAATTCATAAAAAAAAATACACTTTCCTAATATGTCCATTGTTAATCTCTCTCTATCTCATAGTAATTGATTATTTAGTTTAAGTCGAGAGAGTATAAGTTGAGATGAGAGAGTTTTTATCTAAGTAGAGAGAAAATAGTACTCACAAATACTATTGCAAAAGTGAGTTTTATTGGAATTACGAATGTCATTAGTTACAAATGAATTGAGAAAGAGAAATGAGTAAAATTATAAAAAAAAAACTACATTAATACTTCAAGGGCATAATAGAAAAAAATAATTTAATACTTCATTAATGCCGTAAAATGACAAAAGTTGAAAGACGTGTTTATTGGGAAATGAATTTGACATTAATTATATAATGCTTTGTCAAAAGAAACAAAACCTTAATTCACACAGATCAAGAAAATGTATTGAAAATAGTTTTATCTAATTAATACTCTTAAAGATTTAATTTTTTTCTCTAAAGTACCTTTTTTATGAATCAACCCACTTGCATAGAAAATAAGTTATATCATTAATATAAGTCTCACTATAAATAAGGGTATAAATAAAAATTATGCATTTAATGGATTTATAAATTGATGTTATTTTTTATAATTTTGACCAAGAAAAAGTACTCTTTTATTTCTTATAAAAAGGACAGGAGAGAGTATAATGCTACTTACTAAACAATTATCATGAATACTTTCGGTTTCGAATATAAGCAACAAAAAAAAATTTACGCTAATTAAGATTAGTATTACAGGATACAAATTCAGTTAGTAATTAGTTTGCTTGTTAACTTGTAATGAGTAATCAGTTAGATTGATTAGCTGGTTGTTAGCTGGCTGTTATTAGTTAGTTCCATTTAGTTAGTTTGGTTTCCCTTGTAACCATGTATATAAGGTCGTGATTGTATTACTTTCATTTCATTCATTTTCTTTCAATGAGAATGAGTCGATTATTCTCCTCTGTTATTCTTTCCATTTCTCTGTTATAATATGATATCAGAGCTTCTTTCTTCAAGCTTCCTCCATTGAAGCATTTCTTCAAACATCTTCTCTCTAATTTCTGCAATCATGCCGCCGCACACTCAACCACATGTGGTGGTTCCCAATCCGGCTCCCATGGATAACACACAACACATATACTACATTCATCCTAACGAGAGCTCCACAAATCTGTTAGCTTCTCCTCCTCTCAGTGGCACGAAAAATAATCATTCCTGGGCAAGATTAATGCGTAAAACCCTAATCATGAAGAACAAAATTCGATTTGTGGATGGATCGTTGCCTTCTCCTCAAGATGGCTTTGATCTGAGCTATGACGTCTGGGAGCGTTGTAATAACCTTGTGCACACTTGGATCATGAATTCTGTTACTCCTACAATTGCTCAAAGCATCGTCTACTCAGAAAATGCCTTCAATGTGTGGAACGAAATCCGTCAGTGTTTTTCTTAAGGAAATTCGGTTAGGGTTGCAGATTTGCAACAACAATTATATTCGGCAAAGCAAGGTTTGCTTTCGATTACCGATTTTTTCACTCATCTCATAATTCTTTGGGAAGAATTGGACAATTATCGTCCCATTCCTCTCTGTAGCTGTGATGCTCTGTGTGATTTGAAGAAATTTCGTGAAGAAGATCAGGTCATGCGATTTGTAAATGGTTTGAATGAAAGTTTCAGTTTAATTCGTACTCAAATCTTGATGATATTTCCTTTTCCTTCTCTTAATGATGCATTCAATCTTGTGGTCCAATTTGAGTATCAAAAAAATTTGGAACCTGAAGTTTCTGATGACAGTTCTGCTTCTGCTTCCATTAATGTTGTTGATGCAAAAAGATCCTATGGAAGAGGCAGAGGTACCTCTAGCAATTTTCGCAAGCCACCTGAATGTACTCACTGTGGTAGGATCGGTCATACAGTGGATAAATGCTACAAGAAGCATGGTTTTCCTCCTAGTTTCAAGAAAGGTTCTTCATCAGTCAACAATTCCATTGCTGATATTTCTGAGATCAAAGAAGCTGACAATTCCAGTATTTCATCTAATTCTCAGGCTCCAACTCTCGGTTCTGATGAACACAAATTGCTTTTGCAATTGGTTCAAAAGCTGAACATTACACCATCTGCAACAGACACTTCTCATGCTGTTAACCATCTCCAAGTCTCAAAATCTGTTGATTCCTCTGAAATTGGTGACATAGAAGGTATATCCTATGTTTTTTCTTGCACATCACATATGTCTTTAATTCATTGGATAGTGGACTCTGGTGCTACAGATCACATTTGTGGCAATCTGAATTCCTTTGTTTCTCATAAATCTATTTCACCTATATTTGTTAAGTTACCCAATGGCAATAGTATTGTTGCTAACATTGCGAGTATTGTCCAACTTTCACCTCTACTTGTTTTACATGTGTTCTTTACTTACCACAATTGCAAATCAATCTTATTTCAATCCCTAAGTTAGTAAAATTTGGCCAATGTCACGCCATTTTTACTGACAATGTTTGTTTAATACATGATTCCTCGCACAAGAGGATTTGTTTTGCTAAATTGCATCATGGTCTTTTCCACTTAGACCCTGGAGATCCCACTGGATCCAAGAATTCTGTTTATGTTTCTGTGGATAAATCTATTTCTGAGCATGCTTTTGTTTCAAATGTTGCTAAATCTGTTTCTGATCAGGTTTCTGTTGCAAATGTTGCTTCTGTTTCTGTTGTAAACATTTTACCTGTTTCGGCCATTTGGCATTTTAGATTTGGCCATGTTTCCCATGATAGATTGGTCACTTTGCCTAAAGTTTTTCCTGATATTCAAGTGAATAAAAACATTGTTTGTGATATATGTCATTTTTCTAGACACAAAATACTTCCTTTCTCAGTTAGTCATAGTAGAGCCAACATTTCCTTTGAATTATTGCATATGGATATTTGGGGACCTTGTTCCTTCTATTCACAATTTCAAATATTTTCTAATAGTTGTTGATGATTTCACACAATTTACATAGATTATTCTGCTTAAGCATAAGCATGAAGTTCAGACTCATATTCCGCACTTTGTAGCTTTAGTTAAAAATCAGTTTCAAAAGTCTGTCAAAATTATAAGGAGTGATAATGGTCCAGAATTCAAGCAACCTAGTTTCTATGGTCAGTAAGGTATTCTTCACCAGACAAGCTGTGTAGAAACACCTGACCAAAATGGTCGGATGGAACGTAAGCATCAACATATCTTGAATATTGCCAGGGGCTTGATGATGCAATCAGGTTTGCCCAAGTTTCTTTGGAGTTATGCAATTCTGCACTCAGTTTTTCTTATCAATCGGGTTCCTTCAAAGTTACTTGATGATCAGTCTCCTTATTAGTTACTTTTTGGTACTTTGCCTAATCTAGATGATTTGAAGATTTTTGGTTCTCTATGTTATGCTTCTTCCTTGGCAGCACATCGTTTAAAATTTGATACAAGGGCCCGAAAATTTGTATTTCTTGGTTTTAAATATGGTGTGAACGGATTTCTAGTTTATGATATTATCTCAAAATCTGTTTTCCTATCAAGGAATGCAGTTTTTTATGAGTCTATATTTCCCTAAGCCACTTCTACAGCTGGTCCTCTTTGGCAATGTTTTGTTCCCATTGAACCAACCACTTCTCTTCCACTTACTACATCAAAATCTAATGCTTTATTACCTGTCAATCCACCATTGACTGTACCATCATCTTCACCACAATCATCTTCCTTAATTCCTCCAATTCCCGTAGCCATCCCTCCTCCACCATCACCTCAAGTTTCCCATGAATCAACTACTGTTGCATCAACAAATTCCCCAAACACTTCACCAAATATTTCACCAAATGTTTCCCCAAACACTTCATCAGACCCTTCACCACCCATACTTAGAAAATCCAAATAGAAAATCCAAAAGACAAAAACATGTCCCTTCTTACTTAGCTGACTTTCAATGTAACAATGTCACATCTTGTTCTACCCCTTACCATATCCAAGACTATATTTCCTATGCCTCTGTTTCTCCTTCACACAAGGCTTTTGCTTTGGCTCTTTCAGCTCAAGCTGAACCTTCTTCATATGCAAAGGCTAACAAAGATCCTTGTTGGCAAGATGCTATGAAAGCTAAGTTGATAGTTCTTGCTTCCAACAAAACTTGGATCATTGTTGATACTCCACCAGGTGTGCACCCTATTGGTAATAAATGGGTGTTCAAAATAAAAAGGAAATCCGATGCGTTTATTGAATGATATAAAGCTCGTTTGGTGGCAAAGGGATATACACAAACTGAGGGTCTAGACGACTTTGATACGTTTTCTCCAGTGGCAAAATTGACAACTGTTTGGATGCTTCTTGCAATTGCTTCCATAAAGGGTTGGTTTGTTCCCCAATTGGATGTGAACAACGCTTTCCTACATGGAGAGCTTAAGGAAGATGTTTACATGTCCATTCCTTTACGAATTTCCTCTCTTGGACTTAACAAGTGCTGCAAACTTATCAAGCTTTTCCTCTCTCTTGATTATACGGGCTGAAGCAAGCTTCTAGAAAATGGTATGAGTGCCTCTCCTCTCTCTTGATTTCTTCTCTGGGTTTTCAGCAGGCACACAGTGATTATTCTTTGTTTGTTCAGCATAATGATTCTCACTTTACAGCAATGTTAGTTTATGTAGATGACAATGTTTTAGTTGGGAATTCTATCTCTGTGTTGAACCATATTAAATCTGTCCTGCACTCAAAATTTGGCATAAAAGACCTTGGTGTCCTCAAGTTTTTTTTGGTCTTGAGGCTACCCATTCCAGCTGCGACATCAGCTTATGTCAACGACAATACTGTCTTGATTTATTAAAAGAATATGGAATCTTGGTTGCAAACCTGTGAACACTCCACTAGATCCCAGTGTTTGGCTTTTTGCTTCTGATAGCCTTACTTATTCTGATCCAGCAAGTTATCGTAGACTCATTAGTCGCTTGTTGTATCTTACTACTACTCGTCCTGACATTTCCCATGCGGTTCAGCAACTCAGTCAGTACTTGTCTAGTCCCATAGAGATACATTTTAGGGCTGGCCAACGTGTGCTTCATTATCTTAAAGGTTGTCCAGGCAAGGGATTGTTTTTCCCTCGCTCTACCACTTTGCAATTACTGGGTTTTGGTGATTCAGATTAGGGGGGATGCCTAGATACTAGAAGATCTATTAGTGGATACTGTTTTTACTTGGGCAGTTCTCTCATTGCTTGGAATTCCAAAAAGTAAACTACAGTAGCTCGGTCTTCATCAGAGCAGATTACCGTGCTCTTACTTCTGCAACTTGTGAGATGCAGTGGCTATCTTATTTGCTGGCAGATCTTCACATCCATTGTGTCCAGTTTTGTTCTGTGATAATCATAGTGCCCTTTATATTGTAGCAAACCCGGTGTTCCATGATAGGACGAAACATTTGGAAATTGATTGTCATGTTGTCCGAGATTGATTCCTTGGTGGTCTCATGCGTTTACTTCCCATACCTTCTGCTGCTCAAACTGCGGATATCCTTACTAAAGCTTTACATCCGACCTAGTTCAAGGCTTTGGTTTCCAAGCTCGGGCTCATAGACATCTACCACCCCTGAGCTTGTGGGGGGGGCTATTACAAGATACAAATTCAGTTAGTAATTAGTTAGCTTGTTAACTTGTAATGAGTAATCAGTTAGATTGATTAGTTGATTGTTAGCTGGCTGTTATTAGTTTGTTTGTTTTCCCTTGTAACCTTGTATATAAGGTTCTGATTGCATTACTTTCATTTCATTCATTTTCTTTCAATGAAAATGAGTCGGTTATTCTCCTCTGTTATTCTTTTCCATTTCTTTGTTATAATAAGTAGTAGTTAATCTTATTTAATTTTCTTGGTGTAATAAAAAAACAATCGCATTCTCCAGAATACCCATCATGATAACTTGTTTCCTAGGAATACAAAAGGTTATTGAAAAATGAAATCTAAATTAATTGAATGATATTGTATGAATGATATCATTAAATAGGGTATAATTATTTGAGATTTGTTTATATCTTAGATCACCAAAAGTTAGATTTTTTGTTGTTGCTTATATTCAAAATCAGAGCGAGAATGTCAAAATGATATATAATCATCGTTAGTTTGATTGTAATTCTTTTTTATTGCAACATTTTGAATAAGTCATCAATATAATTTAATTTGATTTTATCACTATATTTCAGCTTTTTATTTAAAATTATAGTAGATCCTCAATTTCGTCCCTAAACTAAATAAAAATAATAAGTAGTCTCTAATATTTTATAAGTAGTCCGTAATTCTTTGTCTATCCATATAATTAGTCCCCATAAGGGACTAACGAGAAAAATATGACAAAATATTAGAAACTAACATGACAGATATAAAAAACATGAGGGACTACTTATTATTTTTGTTTTTTAAAAAAGCATATTTTGGTTTTTTAAAAGCAAATTGGCATGCACATGCTTCACAATATGGAAAGACATTCCAACTATGTGGCACCCTATACCTTATTAATCATTTGCAGCACGCCAAAATTATATTAAAAAAACTGAAAAAGAACATAACAAAAATCATAGGGGGCTAGGCCAAAACCCACGTGTGGAAAAAAAGAGTCATCAAAATCTGAAAAATGGAAGACTAAATCAATTGTGATAAAAGTCCTTCAAAATAAAATTGGGGGGTAAATCCCACTAAGTGAAACAATGATTAGATATGCCGTAGGAAGTAATTTGTCTACGCAAGAGTTGTTGTCCCTATAAATATTAGAGACATGAAATTGCATATTTCTGGTGACACTAGTACAAATTGAGGATTTAAAATTGGTTATTTGGGGATTTAATATCGGTTGGACAACCGATTTAATTGCTCCGGATTTAATAAGTTTGGGGATTTTAAATCGGTTATTTATATTAACCGATTTACAAAGTCTGAATTCGAGTCCCAAACTGGTATTAAATTGAGGAATTTAAGTCGGTTGTTTATAAACACCTGATTTAAAAGGTCTTTGGAATCTATTGTGTGCATACAACCGATTTAAAATGTCTTCTTTTAAATCGGTTGTTTTTAAACAACCGATTTAAAAAATTGCAAAAGACCTTTTAAATCGGTTGTTTACAAACAACCGATTTAAAGTGTAATTTTTTTTTTCAAAATTTTATATTTTTTTAACAGCAACCATATATACCTATAAAAACTAAAACTAAACCACAGCAACAAACTTTTTCCAGCAACTAACTTATATACAAATACAAACTAAAACTAAACCAAATCAAATACAAACTAATATACAAATACAAACTTAACTAAATTAAAAACGCAAACTTAACACAAATCAATAATCTAAAAGGACCTGTAGTTCATCTTATTCATCTTTGTAATTTTTGCCTCATAGATGCATCTGGCAACTTTAAAAGGACTTGGAGTTCAATAGCTCTAATAAGAGAAATAGCATCAATATAAGAAGCCAAAATTGCTTTTATAAATGGACAAATCTATTACACAAAAACAAACTCTAAGACTCAGCCAATAAATTTTCACCACAAAAAAATAGACAAATCAAAGAAATTAAAATAAACCACAGCACACTAGTACATAAGTTTGCAATTACAAGCACAATAAAATCCTATAAATACATTCTCAGGTCTTTCACAAAGTTAGCCTAAGAGAATGGACTCTGCCACATCTCTACTTCTAAAGAACCTGTAATGATTCGTATAACCTTGCTTTCCTTATAGCTCACATTAGTATTACCCTGAAGGAAGTAAGATCAATCACATAGAACTTATCAAAGAATTCTTCAAAAACGGGTCATCTTTTTCGACAGATTGTCATCCCATCTCCAATGGGTACCTAAGAATCCAAAAGAGAAGAAGATTATACATCAACTTGAAAGAATCTCTCTGAAAGTGTATTAGTAATTAGAAAAATAGGTATGCACCTACCATACTGATGCTTACACGCTTGTCTTGCATTAACTGTTGGTTAAAATTTCTAATGCTGATAGTTTTAGGGTCACTTACCTGCATATAGTATATTAGAAGTCAAGGTCATTTAACAGGATATAAAGGAAATATGATAGCATTTATTTACCAATGGATCATCAACTTTTCCATGCCAAAGGACATTATCAATTACAATAAGACCTCCAACCCTCACCTGCAACAACAATTTATTCAGTGCATATGTATATATCAAATTCATAGGAAACACTCTTTGAAGGTTGGAGAAAAATATTATAATTAAGTAGGAATAAGAGGCACTTAACTTCTTTGGCTATTTTATAATGCTCTTACCAGCTGTAGTAGCAGATCAAAATATTTCTCAGTCATCCTTTTCTCGGCATCAATAAATGCAAAATCATAGCTGCATAAAAAGGAAATATGTAAATTCTATTTTACTAGTTATTTCTCTGATAATTCACATCATATAGACCCGATTTTTTGCGAACAATATCCCTCAGAAAGAGATCATAGAAAAGAAGACATCCCAGCCACTATATTCGAATGGGGAGAATCCACGTACCTTCCTAAATCACCATTCAGAATTAGGGATTCTAGGGAATCCGCTGCAAGTCCAAGTTTTACATCCACCTAGTGTCATTACATTAAAACTTCAGAAAATACAGGCAGCAATAATCCAATCTAAAAAGAGTTATTCCAAAGAGAAACAACAGAAATTTGGCACCTCTTCAAATCAAAAGCATAAGTTTAAGTTATACCTTATGTGAAACACCAGCTAGCTGATAATACTTCTTGGCAACATCAAGAGATTTGGCATCTCTTTCACAGGCAACTAAACGACCTGATTCCGGGAGGACTAATGCTATGGCTAATGACAAGTAACCCTGGTCAAATAAACAATTTAATACCTCATTAGTTGAAGGAAGATAGCCTGCTTAAGAAATCCAGGCATGACAATGGAAACAAACCGATAAATTGCATAGCAATGTTAACAAAAGTAAAATAAGAGGTCATTTTAAAACTCCCAAATGAATTCAGTAATTCAAATTCTCCCACCCTTAATATTTCTAAAACCTGTTATTTGGGGAGTAAAATTAAGAGTGCAGTAGAAACCCCAGCTTGCAAAGTGAAGATATAAGCATCTACCAAATGGTAACAAGTCTCTTAGTGAACTGAGCGAGTAAATTTGCATAAGAACAAACTGAACGGAGATACCTGCATGACTTCCACGCATAGAGGCTGTCTCCACTCACAATTGCTTTAGAATCTGAAATACAACCACTTTACAATAAGCACATAAGGGAACTTAGCAAACTCAGTTGTTATCAGATACATAAAAGAAAATTTATCTCTTTTTCACGCTCAATAATAGAAGGGGAGCCTTGGCACAATGTTTAGAGTTACTGAATTAGGAAGTCACATATTAGAGACTAGGCTAGACAAAGCCCGTTCCTTAATTACATTTAACTTCTACCACAATTAAAAAAAAATCACTCTAACTCTTCATCAAAAAAGCCAACTAATTCAATATTTTACATTAGCAGCCTTTATCTCGTCTACTAACAACTAAATTTTCAAATCTAAGACCTCAAAATTCTATTTCTTTAGTTCATTTTTCAACAATTTTAACTTCTTTTTCAACACAAGTCCTTTTCCAATCAAAATATTTTAGTTAGTCCAATAATTATTAAATATATTACAGAAGTCCATGTTCTTTTTAAGCAAAGAAGGATATGCAAAAACATCATAATAGAAAAAGAAATCCTAACTATGTTGGCACCTGAAACTCTTTTTATAACTAGTACTATACTCGTGTATTCTTACGGGGCGCGTCGTTGATTGCTACTAATAGTTACTCATTGCTACCAATATTTGTAACACAATATAGTAATCTCACATAGTTAGAATCACAGTTTGTAGTCCAGATTAAATATATTGCAAATTGTTGCTTCATTGCTGCCAAACTCTAATTTGCTGAAAGCTAACTTCTATCTTCAATTTCAGAAATGATAGACAGTACTTCATTAGGAACACAATTGATTAGTTTTAAACTTGGTATCAATAGAGAGAAGTATGAGCCTGATATAACTATAAATATTAAACATTTGAGGAAAATACTAACTATTTGATTAATATATATTTTAACAAATAGTATAATAGTTTGTTTGACATTAAGGTCACCAATATTTTTTTTTTTTTGACAGAAGGCCACCAATATGTAGAGACATTAGTTAACAACAAAGTGCTCCAACATAATATAGCCCTATTAGTATTGAAGTTTCTAATTTGACAAAAGATTCAGCATTGCTTGACACTTGGTTGCCTGAAAAACTTCTTTGACATATGGAGCTTGC
The DNA here is from genome assembly GCA_037113605.1 of Calophaca sinica. NCBI lineage: Eukaryota > Viridiplantae > Streptophyta > Magnoliopsida > Fabales > Fabaceae > Calophaca > Calophaca sinica. The sequence goes on from CM073736.1 coordinate 94,260,285, forward strand.
AAAATGATACAAAAAGTCTTACATGATCCCTTCCCAAGTTTTGTAGACTTCTTTGGTGGTTCCCTAATCAATAACTCACAACGTGTCTGCCACCGGTCAAAATATAGTGATCCAAAACATACATACATAAAATTGATACGTGCTTAAAGACAATAAAACTATACCGACAAACTCAATAAAAACTATTACATGTTTCGTTGTCATGACTCAAAAGAAAAATGATCATTGATAAATAATACATATATAAAATTGATATGTGCCCAGAAGCAATGAAACTATCTCGACAAACTCAATCCAAACATTACTTGTTTCCCTATCGGAACTCGTATGCATAATAAACTCAATCCAAATCATTACATTTTTCAAAATTAATAAAAATTAATATAGGAAAAAAAAGAAAAGTAAATATAAAAATAGAAACAAAATAGGGCAGAAGTCATGATTAAAATAGCGATGAAACATAAATGTGTTACTTAAATAGTATGTAACATTATGAACTTAAGTTGTCAATAGTGAATCATAATCTTACAAATGCAAGAGTTGGTGGCTCGAACATGGAGTGCGCCAACCATAAGCTCCTGGCGATGCTTGAGCCATATATTCCCGATGGCGGCGATTGCATCGCCACGAGGTGGGGGTTCCGGTGGGGGCCTCACCGTTGGTGGCAAGAAACGGATCAGAAAAAGAGTTGCATTGTTCAGATTTGGAAGATTTGGCATGTTCCAGTTAAAGAAGAGCCCGTTCATAACCCCTTCTTCATCTTCTTTGGAAAGATGAACATCTTCCCAGTGATCCATCTCATCAACACCAGAGACGAACTCGCGTCTCACCAACAACCAGAGACCAACTCGCGAAACGTGGTCAGAACGCGAAGAAATGAGAGCAATCGTGAAAGATCAACAGAGCCAAATTGCAAATCGCGAAAGTTACCAGGATGCGAAAGTAACAGAGACTTCCGCGAAGAGAACCAGAGAACGAAGACCCGCCAGGCCAGAGGGACTAGGAGGACCTAGAAGGAGACCAAGACGTGATGGAAGGCGGCCAGGGGTGAGTTGGGAGGCAGCCGCCACAGAACCCTAGCGAGCGCTACAGGGTCGGGACGGAATGAGGGGTCTAGGACCGCTCTGCTCTTTTCCCTTTTCCCTAATTTCAGAATATAATGTTTGGATTGTAAATCGGTTGTTTACATATAACCAATTTAAAATCCCTTGGGTAAAACTTAAAAACATTTGAAATCGGTTGTTTAGCACCCCCAATTTAAAATCTTTTTCCGTAATAGCTTTTAAATCGGTTGTGATAAACAACAGATTTAAAAGGTGTAGCAGAATGTTGAAACTTCAATTTAATTTCAAAAATACCACCGCATTTCTTTTTAAATCGGTTGTTTAAAACAACCGATTTAAAATCTCTGTTCCGAAAGGTAGTTTCGCACTAGTGTGAGCTGCAAACAATTCCTCCAACGGTTTCGCAAATTTCTAAAAGCCTCTACAACAAGAAGAGAGTCGCACTCTAACCAAAAATTGGTCCACCCTTTTTTATGAGCAATTTCATTAGACAACATAGCCGCCATTAATTTCGCATGATAAGAAGCTTTAGTACCCAGAAAAATCTGAAAAACAACCAAGAATGGCACCACTAAAGTCCCCTAAAATATGCCCACCAACTGCTAGGCCAGGATTACCTCTAGAAGCACCATCAAAATTGCACTTGATCCAACTGCAAGGAGGCTTATACCGATCGACTTGAATGATAGATGGTGCCTTAGGGGGTGGCAATCTACGTAAAAATGCTTCAAGATTCTGAATTCATCAATACAAGAGGAAGAGTGTCCTTTAGATAGTTTACCTGAAAGAGACACCGAAGAGATAACCAAATGGATGGCCCTGTTAAAAGATATGCTCCTATTCTGGAAAGTCAATTGGTTTCTGGCATATCAAATGACCCAGAAAATATGAATAACTACAGACAAAACAACATCTTTGACTTGGGGGCTCCAAGGTTTGTCACAAATCGCAAAGACAGATGAAATACAGAAGAAATCAATTTGTGTCTGGATAATTGAACCAAGCCAATTCCACAGTTTAGAAGCAAACTGGCAATGGAAAAACAAGTGACTTGAAGATTCAGATGCTACATTGCAAAGATAACACATAGATACAGTCACACACCCTCTCTATTGTAGTTGAACATCCATAGGACTTTATTATGAAATATTCTCCAAACTAAAAAAGATTTAGAAAGAGGAATAGCTACACACCAAATAAACTTTTCCTAATGAACCTTAGGGCCTGACAGATTCAACGTACTGTATGCATCATTAAAAGTCAAAAGGCCCCTTTCATTTTCCTGCCAAAAAAATTGATCATCACAATCATTAGTTAAAATCACAATCTACTGCATATCAGTATCGGAATAGCCCAAGATCTATTTATAATAAAATCTGCAACTGAAGCTTTCAAAGAAGAGCAAATAGAAGCAGGAATATCAATCTGATTCTATATGGGCTCGCCAAACCAATTATCAAACCAAAAATTTATTTTGCTACCATTCCCAATACACCAACAACTACCAGCCAGAGCAGTTTGCAAGAATTGTCTAACACCGGGCCAAATGGAAGACTGGACGTAATATAGAGTGTAAGTTCGGCAACGAAATAAAAGGTTTAACGATTCATAAAATTATTAGCAAGTAGAAGATTTGATTTGATTTAATCGTTACATAGGCCTTGCTAATTAAGTAGGGTGTTCGTAAAAAAAAGTAGGATGTTGGCTTAATTACAATCAATGGGGTAAATAACTAAGCCGTGGAAATTAGTAAATTAAGGAAAAGAGATGAGTGACTCAGATATTAGGAGAGGAGATGGGTGACATGCAATACTCTCATGATGGGGAATGGTGAGCATATATTACTGGAAAAAACCCAATCCTACGTGGCTTACAGATAAAGCCTCATAAGCAATAGACATCTCTCAAGCTGGTTTTGTAAGGATGAGTTAGACTCAAAATCCTAATTATATATGAGGTGGTGGGGTTTGGTGCTCCATCTCGATCGCTTCCTTGCACCGGAAATGACTCATGATCATTTACTAGTACACGAAACAGAAAAGAATTGGGCCTTTTACACTGGTTGTGCATATAACCGGTGTAAAAAATGACGCGGTGGCAAATTTGAAATTAACGCGTCACTTTTTATACTGGTTATACCTACAACTGGTGTAAAAGAGGTTGTTTTGTAAAAAGAATGAGACTTTTTACACCGGTGGTAACGTTAACCGGTGTAAAAAGTCTTTTGTTTAGCGAAATAACTCGTGATCATTCACTAGTACACGAAACAGAAAAGAATTAGGCCTTTTACACTGGTTGTGCATATAACCGATGTAAAAAGTGATGTGGTGGCAAATTTGAAATTAACGCGTCACTTTTTACACTGGTTATACCGAAAACTAGTATAAAAAGGTTGTTTTTTAAAAAGAATGAGACTTTTTACACCGGTGGTAACGTTAACCGGTGTTAAAAACATTCTTTTTACACCGGTTCTACGTATAACCGGTGTAGAAAGTCTTTTGTTTAGCGAATCATATATTTCATCATTCTTCTCAGTCTCAATTACTTCAACTTCTGAGTACCCTAACCTAGCTCTGTGCGAACAAAACACTCTTCTTCTCGTCCTTTTCCTTTTCGTGGCCGTTTGATCTCCTTCTCGTCGCCATTTGTATCACTCTTTGACGAAGACAAAGCGAAGCATTTACGACTACGGCCACACCGTTTGGATCACTCTTTGAGGAAGACGAAGACAAATCACGCGCGCTTTGGAACAGCCTTCTCTCCTCTGCCTTCTCTCCACGCCATCTTCTTTCTTTTGCTTCTTCTTCTTCGGTACATTATCATCGTAGAACTGTAGAACTGTAGAAGTCATTTGAATTGGATTATTGTTGTTTTGGACTATGGTCTTCTGTATTGTTGTTTCTTCGATTTGATGCATTGTTGTTTTGGACTGTGGTCTTTTGCATGCTCTGTTGCGGAGTATTTGTTTTGTTTGATCGATGGGGGAAAGAAGTATATGTTTCTATTTAGGTAGTAGGGAATATATTTGAAGAGTGTTGCTGATGAGACAGAATCCCCTTTCGGTGTTTAGCTTCTTATGCATTTTGTTTGATAGTAATTAGAATCACCCTCTGCTAGAAAAGCACAGTTTATTTTTCTTTGTTTAATGGTATGAAAAAAATTATCTTGATATGTAGTGATAGTGTAGGAAAAAATTATCTTCATATGAATATTTTATTTTTCTCTTTGAAATCATAATGTTTTACTATTCTGGAACTTGGCCAATTTTTTTCTCTGCTTATGTTTAATTTCTTTGTGTTTAGAACAAAAATTGTTAAGGGTGTGTTCTGGAACTCGGTTTGCTTTCTACCACTTTTGAGGAAGAGTCATGTTGAATTAGCATGAATTTGGACTATTTGTATGATAGAAATTTCTTCATGAACTGTTTGGATTGTATGAATTTGGATGACCATAGGATAGAAATTTAGTTTTTTAAGGATAGCATGAATTTGGATTACCATAGAAGGGAATTGAAGTTGTGCAAAGACTTGATTTTTTGTTGGGAGCTATCAATAGCTTTTTAAGTATATTATGTTTTTTGTTATCATTCAATTAAACTTCAGTTTGGTTGCTCATGATTGGCAATTGTTGATGTAGTACCCTAATTTTGTCTTGTTTTTTAATTTTAATTTTATTATTATTATTATTATTATTATTATTATTATTATTATTATTAATTAGTAGTAGTAATAATAAACAAAATAATATTTTGGTTTTATAATAAAGAAGAAAAAGTTTAAAAAAGAGAAAAAAGAAAAGAAAAGAAAAAGGAAAAATTATTTTTTTAAAGAAGGGAGGGTGCCAATTGAAATGTGGGAGGTGCCAAAAGCATTTAGCCAAAGGATGGCCCAAGCCAATAATGCACGCAGCCCATTTCCTCCATTCCTTCGCACGCCCTTTTTTTTATTTACACACCCCCAGCCCAACCACTCTCACGCCACATCAAACTCACGCAGCCCAGTAGCCCAAGTGCACAAACCCATCCTTTTTAACCTAAAAACCAACAACCCTAAAAACCATTCACGCAGCGCCTCTCGTCATTCTTCCTTCCTCATTTCCTCTTCTCCTCACGCGGCGCCGTGCTCGTCCCACTTCCCTTCGTCCCTCTCTTGACCTAACCCTAATCCACCTCATCCTCTCTCATCTTCTTTCTCCCCCGCGGCGTCCCCCCGCTCCTCTCACCCCATCTCTTCTCCGCGGCGCACAGCGCCCCTCTCCTCACTCTCAACCTCACAATCTCTCTTCTCTCCCTCCTTCCATAACCCTAGCCGCGGCGTCCCACTTCGTCCCCTCCGCCATTTCCGCATCCATCTCCTCATTCTTCTCCCCCAATCCCGGCCTTAACTACTCCGCCCTTCACTACCTCAAATCAAACCCTAATAAACACGGCGTCCTCCACCTTTTCTTTCTTTCCCTCCCAACCCTAAACCTAGAAAATGGCCGCGGCCCCAACCTATCCTCAAATCTCTCTCAATCAGAGATCCATACCTCCATAAGGGAAGTTTCTGTTTTTTTTCTTCTATTATTTATGTTTTAAAATCACTATTGATTTCTTTCCCTTTTGATTCACAGGTCTTGAAGAGGAACTAGAAGGCTATAAAAAGGAGGAGAAGACGCAGAAGAGGGGGACCGGGCCCGAGAGAGAGCAAGAGAAGGACTGAGAGACAGAGAGCAAGAAGGAGAAGCAGAATCAAGGAGGAAGGAGAGAACCCACGAGACCACCCAGATACAAAAACTTTAAACACTTTTAGTTTAGGTTTTTTTCTTTTCTCTCCTCCATCTTCTGTTTGTAATTTCCTGGGGAGCTGAAAAATCCAGGTTCCCACCTTGCTTCGTTTTCTCATTCTTTTTTGCCATGGTCTGTATGCTGAATTGATATACATAATTGTGTCGTTATTATTGTTGTTATTGTATCGTTGTTGTTGCTGCGGTTTGTTGTTGTTATTGGTTACTGTGATTGTTGTTGTTGTTATTACTATTGGTATCCACGGTTTGGGTTGCAATTAGGTTTAGGTTTTGGCCTTCCAATGGGGCCAAACCCTAAATAGGGACTAAACTGCAAATATATGATAAAGAAGGACTAAACTGTAAATATATGGTAAAAGGGGCCTGAAAGCAAAAAATTAAAAAGTCTTTTTTAATTTAATTTTCTGTTCATACACGTTTTAAGATTTGGTCTTCCAATGGGGCCAAATCCTAAATAGGGACTTATTCGCAATTTACCTTTTTTTATTTTATAAATAGTCAGAATTGAATAAAAATGATAAAGGGTATACAAGCAAATAAAAAAGAATTTCTCTTCTATATTTTTATTGACATAATTAGTTTGTATTCTTTTAGGTTTCTTTATTTATTATTTTTATTACATTAAAAAGGAGTAAATAATGATTTTTGTAGAATATTTGAGTTTTCTTTCAAAGTTTCCTTTAATATTTTTGTAACGTAGTAGTTGATATACTTAGATTTCTTTTTAAAAAAATTCATTTGGGAATAATTTATTTAATGATAAGCAAATTTTTTCTTTTTAAACAATTAAAAGGGTACCATTTTATGGGCGTCTTAAGGGTGCTAACACCTTCCTTGAGCGTAAATAACTCCCGGACTCGAAATCTGGTTCAAAGACTTCTTCTATTTTTAAATTATCGTCATAAAAAAGGTTTTTCCTATTGTTTTTCCTTAATAAACTTTAGGTGGCGGCTCCATTAAAATTTTTAGGGTGGTTGTCACAGCTTGCTGCCCCTCCTTAATTACATTTTACTCGAAGGTCTTCGTTCATTCGTTGTAAAAGATAATTAAGGATAAAGGACTCTAATTTTGTCTAGAACGAAATTGTTTGAGGATGCGAGATCGGCTCCCGACTTTGCTTTAAGACCCTAGGTTTGATTCCTAGTGAATTCTCGGTAAGGCATATGTTTGGTTTCTAACTCTTACAAAATTGGTGAGAGATTCTAGGTTCGATTCCTAATGAATTCCTGATGAGGCGTAGGTCTGATTCCTAACCCTCATATCTTCGGTATTGATCATTCCCTTACTTAGGGAAAGTTTAGGGTGTCAGCTACTCTGTCGCTCGACACAGGTTTGGGTCAGATTCCCAACAAGGGTAAGTCAGGTTCTTAACTCTTGCTAAAAGGTACGGATTGACTACCTTACTTTAAGGAATGTCCGTGATATGAGTTTCTCTGTCACTCAGTGTAGGTTCGGGTCAGATTCCCGGCAAGGTGTAGGTCAGATTCCTAACCTTTGTTAAAAGGTGTGGATCGTTTTCCATAATTGAGGAAGATCCGAGACGCGGGTCAGGTTCCCGGCTAAAGACTTGGGCCAGATTCCCAAGGTGGTGGGTCAGATTCCCAGCAAGGTGTAGGACAGGTTCCTAACTTTTGCTAATAAATTGAACAGGCGTAGTACTAGTTCTTACTGAGTAACAACAAACCAATTTTATGTAATATTTGATAGAGTGGATCAATGGACCCAAAAACTTTGATAGTCATGCAGTATGCAATGAATGGTATGCCATGCATGAAATGAAATTTTTATTTTTTAGAGAAATGTTTTTGAAGACGGGTTGTGTATCAAAAAGTATTGGTGATTATGCAAGATGCAGTGAATAGCACGTCATGCATGAGTATTATTTGCTTTATCAGGGATAGGCAGTATCCTCTTGACTACTTCTGAAACTTTTCTTGGTAAGTTAATTCCAGATCTCTTTAGTTGGCGAGTTCTGAACAAGCTAATTGGCTTTTTCGTAGCGTATTCGCCATTGAAGATTTTGCATTAGGTGAGGTGCCTTACTAGCTCTTTTCCTTAATGCGAAGACGTCGAATTCCTTAGATCCTTTTAGAATTTTCGGTAATTACACAATGCTCTTATGTTTTGATTTGCACATGTTTGTCTTTTAGCACAGATTTCTCTAGAAAGAAAATGCAAATTGATAAAATCCCGAATTGAGTTTGGAGAGGCTGAAATAAGCATTCTATTGTGCTGATTAATAAACGGCAACATGGGTAAGAATGGATTTCCACCATGGTGGGAGAGATAAAATATTACGAACAGAATAAGCTCGTGTTTGCTAAATTAGAAACTGGTGAGAAATATCAGCTACACATATAATCCTTTGGAAAACAAATCGTGCTGCCCTTTCGTGATTCAGACCCCGATCGCCTTCTTGATCAACTTCAAAGACTTGTATTAGTTTTGATCATCTCTGCCCCGGTTGGTCAGGGTTCAATTCTGTCTACTTTTGACGCCTTCTGGTTGTTTTTTTTGCTCAGGCCGCTCTTTGCGAGTTTTCGACCTGGCGGGTTGCTCTAAATTGCCTTTGCGGGTTTTCAACTTAGTGTTTTTATTTGACCTTAACTTTTGCCTAGACCGCCCTTTCAGGTTTTCGGCCTAGCGAGCTTTCCCTTTTTTTTATGTTGTGCCATTCTAGACGTAGTATTTCTCGACTGCATCTGAGTTTATTGGCGGTGGTAGGTCATGCCCCTCCATATCTGTAAGAATGAGGCCTCCCCCAGAGAATGCCTTTTTCACTATATATGGACCTTCATAATTTGGAGTCCATTTTTCGCGTTGGTCTTTCTGAATAGGTAGAATCTTTTTTAATACCAATTCCCCTTCCGAGAATTCTCGATGACGTACTTTTTCTCGTACGCTCTCTTGAGTCTCTTTTGGTATAATTGGCCATGGCAAATTGCCTCTAACCTTTTCTCTTCTATAAGATTCAACTGGTCATATCGTGCTTGGACCCATTCAGCTTCTTCGAGCTTGGTTTCCATAATTACCCTTAAAGAAGGGATTTCTACCTCTATAGGGAGTACTGCTTCTGTAACGACCCGTTTTCCAGGACGCTACTAAGCCAGTATCTTGACAAAAGTTTATATATTTCCGAAAGGCGAAATACTCTGTCTTGCACGTTTTCCAAAAATGTGGTCATATATATATATATATATATATATATATTTTTTAAAACTTCTTTTTCAAAAATGACTGTCAGAGTATTGCAGCGACTTTAGAAACATGGCGGAATTATTTAAAAACACTACCTAACCACATTCAATTATTTCATCAATTCACGTCTAACAATACATGTCCTGAAACATAACAGATATTTATTACAATCTTGAACAACGATGATTATTCTATAGCTGGCCTAAGACAATACATTCCCTACTAGACTACCAGTAGACTCTACATACAATCAAGCTAGTTAACCATCTACAGCTGTTTCTTCCTGCAGTTCCAATCCTCTGCTTGTTCCGCCATCTAGGTTACAATCATTAATTGACAGAACCACTGGCAAGGGTCAACTTCTCAACAGATCATGATAAACCAAAGCATAAAGCAATAAGCAACCACATTTTATACAATTCACAGGCATTAAGCAAACAACAATGTATATCATTCACAGAACGTGACTCAACTCTCTCACTCTAGACTCGACTCAACTCACTACTCATTTTCTCTCAACTCGACAATTATTCCGGAATGCACACGCCGTGCTGGAAAGTCCAGCCGAAGCCTTGGGATCTTCGCTCTCCCTAGGACAGTCAACTCAGGTCCCATAGCGTGGCAACGCTTAGAAGTCCCCATAAACGGAAAAGGGGACCTAGCACCCTCTCCGCTATCCGGGTCGCAACTTCAAACGCCAACGACTCGCTAAGCTCTCTCACTCAATGAACAATTCGCCGCATACGATATTCAAAGAGTTACGCATAAAATTACTTGACCGCATATCAAATAAAGAGAGCATGCTTAACATGAAGAAAACGCAATTCGACATTTAAGCAATAAAAACATTCTGCATGAAGAAACGCAATTCAACAGCAACACGCAATTCGCAGCACATACTCAATCTCATATCAAATAATGCATAACTCAAACATATCATCACATTACATGCTTGACACGCAAATCAAGGAATCCATCCCTCTGCAACTCAATGGAATTAACAGAGAGGTACAAACAAGTGGGGGGTTGGGTTCAGCAGACCAACCACAAAGTTTTCACCCACGAATGACTCGGAATATGTTCGACCAAGACGACAACAAAAAGCGAAGGGGTTCAAGACCTAACTTCGAACTCGTAGAGTTCTCAGACTTCTTCGTATTTAAATAAAGCAATTTAAATAACAAAGCAAGAGTTCAAGCATATCCAAAGTTGTCCTTACACAGGGACATAAAAATAAATCCTAAATGTCTAGAAGTGCCCTTACCACTCCAAGATGCGCGTATTCATGTATTCCCTGATTTCTGCACTGCACGATCCCGGATTACTCGAGCCTAACACCACAACAACTTAGTAAAATTCTATAATTTCTAAACTAGCTTAAGCTCTCAAGCCTAACCCTTTTTCTAACCAAAAGCAAGCATTTAAACTACTAGCTAATTGAAAAGAGTAAGATCTTTGAAAATAAAAAGTTTTCTTGCATTTTAAGTAACATCAAACCATTTTCATAAGTTTTCAAAATCTTAACACATATTCATAAAATTTCTAAGGCATAAAACCTATCACATACAAGTATTAAATCTAAGTTCACAAAATAGTTTTCCTTCCAAAACCTTTCCTTTTAAATGTGACAAACCATTTCCAAATCATTTTCAAGTTCCATATTCATACTTCAAGCATTAAACAACAACCATAACTAAGACATACTCAAGCACATGATTTAACATCAAGACCTCATGCTTCTCATGTTTCAAGAATAGGAAAAATTCTAAAACAACATGTTACACATACTCACACAAAACTATAACCTAAATCATGTCATAATCTTGTTAGAAATTTAAATAACCTCTTGATCAATTCCTACATGTCATTCTAGTCCCTCAAGAACCAAATCTTGCATAAACATCAACTAACACCCATGCTACTACATGCATATTCATTCCAACAACCTTAAAATTAACCAAAAACATATCATTTAACAATTGAATATATGATTCTACAACATAAACCCTTATTTCCACAATTTAAAGAAGAGATTTAAACCATAAAACAACTAGTTAACAAAGTTGATTCCAAATTACTACCCCAAATTAAAGAATAGGGCTAAACCCTTAAACAACAAGTTTAGCATGCCAATTTAAAAACTATTTCTTAAACAAGCATCAAACAACTTCAAATAGCTCAAATAAACAATGACAATTTCACAACCCAAGCCTAATCAAGTCTAAAAATACCCTACAACATTTCAAGAGTCCACAATCTTCAAATAAATTACCTAATCATGCTTCTAATCCAAAATTATCCATTACAACAACAAGAACAACACCTAGCAAGATAGAAACAACACATAATTGCAAGATTGTTCATCATGTGTCATTCTTTACACCTAAAATAAGTGTCTTGGAGCCCAAACTCATACCAATAGGCTAGCTCGGGTGTCGAGCCATTTCAGAATCCAATTCATACATTTTAGCAAACATAGTAATCACATAAATAATCCGAGTGAGGCTCGATGGAGCTCACAACAGAACAAACATCAAACATTGGTTTAGGGGGGTTGGGGGCAGCCGTCCAACCCTATTTCAATCAATCCCCATACAAGACCATTCAGTATGACTAATAAGCTGATTATCGAACTAATAAAATTAATAATAAAACCTAGTACACTCTAAGGGAGGTTTTGGGGAATTCTATGTCACCTGAGCAATCCCAAGTTAGGGATTTCAATTCCAAAAATCCCCAAATCCTAGACATCCTCCATTGAAGCTCCATCCAAGTTCTTCACATCCTTCTTCTTCTTCTTCAATCTCTCGATCTCTCTCTGATTCGGCCCCCCTTCCTTCTCTTTCTCTCTCTCAAGCTGTATCTCTCCCTTTCTCGCTCTCGGCTTCAACCTTCTCGGCCGTGTTCTACTTCTTCCTGCTCCTCCGGCGCGATGGTGCGCTGGCCCCACGCCCAGGCCATGGCGGCGTCTCCCCTTCCTTCCCTTCTTCCTCCTCTTTCTCGGTCTCTCACTCCATATCTCTCATCTGTCTCTGCTTCGTCTCTCTCTCTCTCCAAAGACCTCTCCCTTTCTGCTCGCTTCTTCTTCCCTCATGTGACCGGCGCGGTGGTGCGCCGCCAACCACAGGGCCGTTGCGGCCTCCCCTTCTCTCCTCCCCCGTCGCGCCCCTTCTCTTCTCTTCTCTTCTCCCTCTTCTCTTCTCCCCTGCTCCTCGTTTCCCTTTTTTTTTTTCCTTCACTTATCCAACCCAGCTTCTTTCTCACGCAGGGAAAAATTAAAAGGGGATAGGGAGAGTGCTAGGGTGGGAAACATGTAAGTGGGGTGTATGGTAGAGTAGTCAATGTTTTATTAAAATTAAACCAATTAACTCCCATATAACTATCATCAATAATAAAACAAGTGAAAACACTCAAAAATAATCACAATAATTTACAATTCGATTTTCATCGAAATCAGAGTTCATTTTTAATTTTAATGCGGATAAAAAATTACCCGGTGATTCAAAACGCGGCAAAACTTCGTCAGAGTTTTCCGACAATTTTCGAACCATGAATTAATATTAAATATTAATTCTTAAATTTAATTTCATCTTGGTTTAATTCAATCAATTTCTTAGTCAACAAAATACGCTGCTATCACACACACCGAAAACTTATAATAAATATAATTGATGAATTCTCTTTAAAAGCGACATACGTCTACGCCACAATTAATTCAATTGTCATCATGAATAATAATTATTTATAATAAATAAATTATTTAAAATGAGTCAAAATAATTCCACGTACTCTCAGTAAATCATTGAGGTGATCAATCTCTATGACTTATCTTCAAGTATTCAGGATTTTACCGTTAAAATTACTTTTCTTAAATATTGGGATGTTATAATACCATCCCCCTTAAAATAGTTTCGTCCTCGAAACTACACTGATAGTAAAATACGAAAAATTACTTTACTTAAAACCGTAAAATTATTTACACATATAAGCATTCACAATATTTATTATTGCACATAGTGTCATAATATTTATAGCTACATAATATAGCATGCAATTAATAGCAACCAAAGACGCAACATACAGCACACCACAAAGTAAGCGTAGCTAGTGGACGGAAAAATTCCTTGCGACTGACTGATGGTTCATTCCAGAGCCATGTTCTTTGCTTAATCTCGAATGCGAATACCAACACGAACACGGACACGAGAACAACTATGGCTTCACACCATTATTACGGAAATAATGCTAACCTATTCACAGGTATCCACGTTTACACATATCAGGAATATCAAAAATTCACTTAAAATTTACAGAAAGGTTAAAATTCTTTTCTCAAATCATTCATTTTTCATAAAACAACATCAAAGCTCTTAAGAATCATATTAAATGAAGAACTGGTAAAACAAACTTTCTCAAGACTCAACCATTCTCTTGGACATTAGAGTCCCTTTGAGATTAGGTTTTCATTGTCTCAAAATCATTACACATACTTTAATTAAAGTCTAAAAGTACTCTAAATTTTAAATCGCCGCTCAGTTGGTTTCAAAATAATAAGATAGTACCTACGAATTTTCGTCTCTCAAGAGCTTTTGTAATTATAGGACTCATGCTAAAACAAATTGAAAATTTTAAATGTCTAAGTCCCTAAGACTCCACCTCGTTTAGGAATACTAGGATTCCCTTGACTTTAGGTGTTTCATTGTCTCAAAATACTACAATAACATTTTACAAAATTCTTAGCTTAACCAAACTTGTCCCATTAACTTATGATTTAATAGAATTCTTTTAAAACTTGAAACTATTTTCAACAAAAACCATTTTTTTTTTTATAAATAGGCTGAAATCACTTATAAGTTTCCAAGAAAGTAAACAAGAACCAAATGAAATTAAAGTTTCTAGTACTCTACTCCAAAAGTCTTTTCAAAACCATACTTACCCATATATGGACTTATAGTAAAAGGTTTAATCATCAAAACTACTATCTTTTTCACAAAAGAGAACAAAATCATTTTCAAGCTTCATTACAAAAATCAGGATTTAACAAGAATCATAAAGAAAACTTAAGACTATTGTCAACTAGATCATTAACAAAGGTACGACATTGAAACAAAAGGACTAAGACACTCACCTAGAACCTTCCAGGAACTCGCGATTTGGGGAGGGACAGGAGGATTGCTATAATCACCAACCATAAAATCGCCCATAACATCACCCAAGGATACAAAGGGTATAAGGAATAGTCCTCACTTGACATCTCTTAAAGTTTTGGCTTAACTAAGGACTTGAAGGAAATAATTTCCAAGTTTCTCACACACTTCAAATGCCACAAGGTCTAACACTACTTAAGGGAAGGATCGAATAGCGTAGGGGTCCCTTAATAGAATTTGTCCAAAACGCATAAGAGGAAAAGAAGGAAGGAATCGAGGGTTGTCACCTTCTTCTAATTTTTTTTTTTCACGGTTCCTCCCACTTCTCACTATTACACGGCTTATTTAGGGAAAGGATTGGACAAGAATGAGAATCCCTTGTGTAAGAAGAGCGCCAAAGTGCATAAGGGAAGGGAAAAGAAAGAGAACTAGGTTCCCTCTATCTTCTATGCCCACAATAGAACTCGTAAGACAACTAATTATTCTCTCCCACTTTTCTAAACTTAGTGTCACCTAAGGAAGGAATTGAAGAATAGTGGGGATCCTTTAAATAGGATTTGTTCGTGATATACCTTAGAAGGAAAAGAAAGGAATCCAAATCCAACACTAGGACCAATAATGCAAAATGAATTATTCTCCCTTTTTTTTTTTTTTAAAACCGCCAACGCAAATTTAAAGGAGGGGAAAAATTCACAAACTTTTGGTCCAAGGTCTTCATCACCTACTAGCACTAATTCTAAAACAGAATATTTCATTTTGCACTCTTTACAAGCGTGTGGTCGGCCAAGTAAATACAATGAAAGATGAAAATAAATTATTCCGCTTTGCTTGGCTCTCCTCTTAAAAGGAAAATTCTGTGATCAAAAATTCGGGAGAAGGTTTAGTAAAAGAATTTTGGCTACTACCCACTACTAGCTAGGCAACCTGTCACGTACTAAACTATTACCCGCAACTCTCACTAATTTTCTAGCTCCCATTCAACTGAGTCACATGGTTCCCACATAAATTAAGTTGTCACAAGACAATTAATCTGCGCTTGCTAGAAAGTAGTCGCGTTTAATATTTCCTTTGGAGAATATTAATACGCTCACACAAATAACAAACACACAATCAATTACATACATTCACAGCAATTCTAAAGTAGACTATTGTGAACACAGATGTTAGTAGCAAACATGTAGCATTCAGAAAATCATGAAACAATTTTCATTTTCAAATTTAGTACGTATCAAAATAATTCAAACGACAAACATTGTGGCTTATACTTAGAACCACTAATACTTCAAGGATCACATATATGCAATAATGCTAATAACGCCTCCTATGAACTATCTCTATTCCAAATCTCCGCTGTGCATAACACCTCATTGATGTGTTCCCCGAGATAAATTCTTCACCGCTAAGCTCTTTCCTTTGCTTAATGGGAAGACACGTCCTGCGTCTGGAATCTGAGCCATCCAATTCCTCCGATCCATCTCTAACTTATCTACCAAAACAGAACAACCATTCGTTTTGGAGGTATTGATTTCCACGAGGTTTCTCAACCTAATAAAAATCCCCAATAGGTTTAGTGCGCCTCAAAGACACGTTGTTTCAATTAAGGAACAATGTCAAACAATTACAAGTAGAGTTAATCCACTTGAGGAACAATCACACAAGCATAGTTTGACTCCCAACAAAACACATGTTGACTCCCAACAGGCTAACTTCTATCCTCCCGACACTTGACCAAGCTATAGTTTGCCAGCTCACAGTCCGGTTAGAACCGAACTGCTCTGATACCACTATTGTAACGACCCGTTTTCCAGGACGCTACTAAGCCAGTATCTTGACAAAAGTTTATATATTTCCGAAAGGCGAAATACTTTATCTTGCACGCTTCCAAAAATGTGGTCATATATATATATATTTTTTTAAAACTTCTTTTCAAAAATGACTCACGAGTATTGCAAATGACTTTAGAAACATGGCGTAATTATTTAAAAACACTACCTAACCACATTCAATTATTTCATCAATTCACGCCTAACAATACATGTCCTGAAACATAACAGATATTTATTACAATCTTGAACAACGATGATTATTTTATAGCTGGCCAAGACAATACATTCCCTACTAGACTACCAAGTAGACTCTACATACAATCAAGCTAGTTAACCATCTACAATTTGTTTCTTCCTGCAGTTCGATCCTCGCTTGTTCCGCCATCCGGGTTACAATCATTAATTGACAGAATCCACCGCAAGGGTCAACTTCTCAACAGATCATGATAAACCAAAGCATAAAGCAATAAGCAACCACATTTTATACAATTCACAGCATTAAGCAAACAACAATGTATATCATTCACGAGCGTGACTCAACTCTCTCACTCTAGACTCGACTCGACTCACTACTCATTTTCTCTCAACTCGACAATTATTCCTAATGCACACGCCGCATCAGTATCTTTGGAAAGTCCAGAAAGCCTTGGGATCTTCGCTCTCCCTAGGACGATCGGCTCGGGTCCCATAGCGTGGCAACGCAGAAGTCCCCATAAGCGGAAAAAGGGGACCTAGCACCTCTCCGCTTATCCGGTCGCAACTTCAAACGCCAACGACTCGCTAAGCTCTCTCACTCAATGAACACCACGCATACGATATTCAAAGAGTTACGCATAAAATTACTTGACCGCATATCAAATAAAGAGAGCATGCTTAACATGAAGAAAACGCACTCGACATTTAAGCAATAAAAACATTCTCGCATGAAGAAACGCAATTCAACAAAGAACACGCAATTCGCGACACATATTCAATCTCATATCAAATAATGCATAACTCAAACATATCATCACATTACATGCTTGACACGCAAATCAAGGAATCCATCCTCTGCAACTCAATGGAATTAACAGAGAGGTACAAACAAGTGGGGGTTGGGTTCAAGGACCAACCACAAAGTTTTCACCCACGAATGACTCGGAATATGTTCGACCGCACGACAACAAAAACGAAGGGGTTCGAAGACCCTAACTTCGAACTCGTAGAGTTCTCAGACTTCTTCGTATTTAAATAAAGCAATTTAAATAACAAAGCAAGAGTTCAAGCATATCCAAAGTTGTCCTTACACAGGGACATAAAAATAAATCCTAAATGTCTAGAAGTGCCCTTACCGAACTCCAAGATGCGCGTATTCATGTATTCCCTGATTTCTGCACTGCACGATCCCGGATTACTCGAGCCTAACACCACAACAACTTAGTAAAATTCTATAATTTCTAAACTAGCTTAAGCTCTCAAGCCTAACCCTTTTTCTAACCAAAAGCAAGCATTTAAACTACTAGCTAATTGAAAAGAGTAAGATCTTTGAAAATAAAAAGTTTTCTTGCATTTTAAGTAACATCAAACCATTTTCATAAGTTTTCAAAATCTTAACACATATTCATAAAATTTCTAAGGCATAAAACCTATCACATACAAGTATTAAATCTAAGTTCACAAAATAGTTTTCCTTCCAAAACCTTTCCTTTTAAATGTGACAAACCATTTCCAAATCATTTTCAAGTTCCATATTCATACTTCAAGCATTAAACAACAACCATAACTAAGACATACTCAAGCACATGATTTAACATCAAGACCTCATGCTTCTCATGTTTCAAGAATAGGAAAAATTCTAAAACAACATGTTACACATACTCACACAAAACTATAACCTAAATCATGTCATAATCTTGTTAGAAATTTAAATAACCTCTTGATCAATTCCTACATGTCATTCTAGTCCCTCAAGAACCAAATCTTGCATAAACATCAACTAACACCCATGCTACTACATGCATATTCATTCCAACAACCTTAAAATTAACCAAAAACATATCATTTAACAATTGAATATATGATTCTACAACATAAACCCTTATTTCCACAATTTAAAGAAGAGATTTAAACCATAAAACAACTAGTTAACAAAGTTGATTCCAAATTACTACCCCAAATTAAAGAATAGGGCTAAACCCTTAAACAACAAGTTTAGCATGCCAATTTAAAAACTATTTCTTAAACAAGCATCAAACAACTTCAAATAGCTCAAATAAACAATGACAATTTCACAACCCAAGCCTAATCAAGTCTAAAAATACCCTACAACATTTCAAGAGTCCACAATCTTCAAATAAATTACCTAATCATGCTTCTAATCCAAAATTATCCATTACAACAACAAGAACAACACCTAGCAAGATAGAAACAACACATAATTGCAAGATTGTTCATCATGTGTCATTCTTTACACCTAAAATAAGTGTCTTGGAGCCCAAACTCATACCAATAGGCTAGCTCGGGTGTCGAGCCATTTCAGAATCCAATTCATACATTTTAGCAAACATAGTAATCACATAAATAATCCGAGTGAGGCTCGATGGAGCTCACAACAGAACAAACATCAAACATTGGTTTAGGGGGGTTGGGGGCAGCCGTCCAACCCTATTTCAATCAATCCCCATACAAGACCATTCAAGATGACTAATAAGTCGATTATCGAACTAATAAAATTAATAATAAAACCTAGTACACTCTAAGGGAGGTTTTGGGGAATTCTATGTCACCTGAGCAATCCCAAGTTAGGGATTTCAATTCCAAAAATCCCCAAATCCTAGACATCCTCCATTGAAGCTCCATCCAAGTTCTTCACATCCTTCTTCTTCTTCTTCAATCTCTCGATCTCTCTCTGATTCGGCCCCCCTTCCTTCTCTTTCTCTCTCTCAAGCTGTATCTCTCCCTTTCTTGCTCTCGGCTTCAACCTTCTCGGCCGTGTTCTACTTCTTCCTGCTCCTCCGGCGCGATGGTGCGCCGTCCCACGTCCAGGCCATGGCGGCGTCTCCCCCTTCCTTCCCTTCTTCCTCCTCTTTCTCGGTCTCTCACTCCATATCTCTCAGTCTGTCCTGCTTCGTCTCTCTCTTTCTCCAGCACCTCTCCCTTTCTCGGCCGTTCTGCTTCTTCTTCCCTCATGTGACCGGCGCGGTGGTGCGCCGCCAACCACAGGGCTGTTGCGACCTCCCCTTCTCTCCTCCCCCGTCGCGCCCCTTCTCTTCTATTCTCTTCTCTTCTCCCTCTTCTCTTCTCCCCTGCTCCTCGTTTCCCTTTCTTTCTTTTTTTTTTTCCTTCACTTATCCAACCCAGCTTCTTTCTCACGCAGGGAAAAATTAAAAGGGGATAGGGAGAGTGCTAGGGTGGGAAACATGTAAGTGGGGTGTATGGTAGAGTAGTCAATGTTTTATTAAAATTAAACCAATTAACTCCCATATAACTATCATCAATAATAAAACAAGTGAAAACACTCAAAAATAATCACAATAATTTACGATTCGATTTTCATCGAAATCAGAGTTCATTTTAAATTTTAATGCGGATAAAAAATTACCCGGTGATTCAAAACGCGGCAAAACTTCGTCAGAGTTTTCCGACAATTTTCGAACCATGAATTAATATTAAATATTAATTCTTAAATTTAATTTCATCTTGGTTTAATTCAATCAATTTCTTAGTCAACAAAAATACGCGTTACCGCGTCACACCGAAAACTTATAATAAATATAATTGATGAATTCTCTTTAAAAGCAGCATACGTCTACGCTGTCAATTAATTCGAATTGACATCATGAATAATAATTATTTAAAATGAGTCAAAATAATTCCACGTACTCTCAGTAAATCATTGAGGTGATCAATCTCTATGACTTATCTTCAAGTATTCAGGATTTTACCGTTAAAATTACTTTTCTTAAATATTGGGATGTTATAGCTTCCATCCTGTATACTAGAGAAAAAGGTGTTGCCCCCGTTGAAGTGCGTACGGAAGTTCGGTACCCGTGTAAAGCAAAAGGGAGCATCTCGTGCCAATCCTTGTAAGTTACCACCATTTTCTGAATAATTTTCTTGATATTTTTGTTGGCCGCTTCTACTGCCCCATTCATCTTTGGACGATATGGAGAAGAATTGTGATGTTGGATTTTGAAATCATCGCACAACTCCTTCATCATTTTATTGTTTAAATTAGTCCCATTGTCTGTGATGATCTTTCTTGGTAAACCGTACCGACAAATTATTTCCTTTTTTATGAACTTGACCACAACACTACGAGTCACATTGGTATAGGAGACTGCTTCGACCCATTTTGTGAAGTAATCAATAGCCACGAGGATGAATCGGTGCCTGTTAGAGGCTTTTGGTTCAATCATTCCTATGACGTCCAAACCCCACATGGAGAACGACCAGGGTGCACTGAGGACGTTTAGGGAATTTGGAGGTACATGAATATTATCAGCATAAGTCTGACACTTATGACATTTCCTCACATGCTTGATGCAGTCACTTTCCATTGTAAGCCAATAATACCCAGCTCTGAGAATCTTCCGGGCCATTGCATAACCGTTGGCATGGGTCCCGAAGGTACCTTCGTGGACGTCGTCAAGAATTTGTCTTGCTTCTGCAGAGTCCACACATCGGAGGAGTACCATGTCGTGATTTCTTTTGTAGAGTACGTCGCCGTTCAAAAAGAAGCTCATAGCAAGCCTCCTCAAAGTTCGCTTGTCGTTCTCTGAGGCACCCGAAGGGTATTCCATGTTTTTGAGGTAGCACTTGATGTCATGGTACCACGGTTTTCCGTCAGACTCTTCTTCTATCGCCTGGCAATAAGCGGGATTAGCACGACTTTCCATCAGGATGAGAGGCAGTTCCTTGTCGCTGTTTATTTGGAACATAGATGACAGCGTGGCTAGTGCATCAGCCAAGTGATTATCTTCTCGTGGGATATGTTGAAACGTGATCCCATCAAAAGATTCAACGAGTTCTTGGATATACTCGTGGTAAGGGATTAGCTTAGAATCTCGAGTTTCCCATTCTCCATTCAACTGATTGATAACTAGAGCAGAATCCCCATATACTTTTAGGACTTTGACCTTAGTTTCTATGGCAGCTCTGATTCCCATAGCACACGCCTCATATTCTGCTATATTATTGGTGCAACTGAAACACAGGCGAGCCGTGACAGGAGTGTATTGATTTTCTGGGGAAATTAGTATTGCCCCGATTCCGTGCCCCAATGCATTAGAAGCCCCATCGAACATCATGGTCCACTCTTTGTTTCTTAATTCTTCTCTTTCGGCAGACATTACATTCTCATCAGGAAATTCATAGCGGACATGTGAATGGTCATCTATTGGTTGATTGGCTAAGTGCTCAGCTAGGGCACTACCTTTGATGGCTTTCTGAGAAACGTATGGAATATCATACCCGGATAACAACATTTGCCACCGGGCAATCCTTCCAGTGAGAGCAGGTTTCTCGAATACATATTTGATCGGGTCCATCTTTGACACCAACCAAGTTGTGTGAGAAAGCATATACTGTCTTAGGCGGTGAGCGGCCCAGGCTAGGGCGCAACATGTACGCTCCAATATCGAATAATTAGCTTCATATCTGGTAAACTTCTTACTCAAGTAGTAAATGGCACATTCCTTTTTACCCGTTTCGTCATGTTGTCCAAGTACACACCCCATAGATCCGTCTAGCACTGTCAAATAGAGGATTAATGGCCTGCCTGGTACTTGAGGTATTAACACAGGGGGTTTTTGTAGGTATTGCTTGATTTTGTCGAAAGCCTCTCGGCATTTCTCATTCCATTCAATAGTTTGGTCCTTACGCAGAAATTTGAACATTGGCTCACAGGTGTCAGTGAGTTGCGATATAAACGGGGAAATATAGTTTAACCTCCCTAGAAAACCCCGAACTTCTTTTTCTGTGCGAGGAGCTGGCATTTGTAAGATGGCTTTGACTTTTTCCGGATCGACTTCTATTCCTTTCTGACTCACAATGAATCCCAGCACCCTACCTGACTGGACACCAAAGTTACACTTGGCAGGATTGAGTCTTAGGAGAAACTTTCTCAATCGCTCAAAAAGTTTCCGTAAATCAATTATATGGCTTTCTTCAGTTTGCGACTTAGCAATCATGTCGTCCACGTAGACTTCCATCTCTTTATGGATCATATCATGAAATATAGTCACCATTGCTCTTTGATATGTTGCCCCGACGTTTTTTAACCCAAACGGCATCACTTTGTAGCAGAAAGTTCCCCAAGCTGTAATAAACGTAGTTTTCTCCATGTCTTCTCTGGCCATTTTAATCTGATTATACCCGGAGAAACCATCCATGAAAGAGAAAACAGCGTGATGAGCGGTATTATCCACCAGAACATCAATGTGAGGTAGAGGAAAATCATCTTTGGGACTTGCTTTATTAAGGTCCCGGTAATCAACGCACATTCAGACCTTTCCACCCTTTTTGGGAACAGGGACAATATTAGCAACCCATTGGGGGTATTTAGCCACGGCATAAAATCCAGCATCAAATTGTTTCTTAACTTCTTCCCTAATTTTTAAGGACATATCAGGTCTCATGCGTCTCAATTTCTGTTTGACAGGAGGGCAATCGGGTTTAAGAGGTAGTTTGTGTTCGACAATATCGGTGTCCAACCCTGGCATATCTTGGTAAGACCAGGAAAATACGTCTTTATAATCTCGGAGGAGTTGAATCAATTTAGCTTTTACTTCTTGTGACATGGTAACACCAACCTTGACTTCTTTTTTGTCTTCTTCGGTTCCCAAATTAATCAACTCAGTTGGTTCTTCGTGAGGTTCAATCTTTCTGGATTCCCCCTCTATAAGTCTCATTAATTCAGGGGGAAGATCTTCATTTGGATGGTCCTCTTCACAACCTTCATCAGTATGATTAATTAGGCAATCAAAATCTGGTAACGAAACTTCAGCACAATCGTTTTCAAAAGTATTATCCATAAGCCTGCATTATCAAGGTTAGCAATAAGGAGAGAGAAAGGAAAGGAAGTAGGAAGGAAAAGAAAAGGAGACGCTTGGGATGAAATCAAAATGCATTTTATTAATATTTGAAATAGGCTTTTGAAAAACATGCGGGGCCCTTTAACATTTCCTCTACCGCCTCGGGCTGAGCGGAGAGGTGAGCATTAAATGGATTACATTGAAAATGCATTAAGGGTCCTAGGATTTTCCACGATCTCCCAATTGCAAGGCATTGAGGAACATGGGCGAACCCATTCCTCTTCGAGAGCAGCAAGATCCTCTTCTATAGCAGTTACTTGATCTGCATAGATCCATCTAGCACTACGAAAAGTCTGACGGAGATTGCAGATGTGCATTTTCCCAAAATCGGGTTCTCGATTTTCAAGCCGAGCCTTCCTCTTTTCTTTCCTTGCCTCGATTGCTCTTTCCCTGTCTTCTCGAGTGGGGACAAATCCCAAGCCGTATCGGTCTTTGTTTTCAGGAATCCTTAAGATTGAGACAATACCTTCCTGACTTTTCCCTAGTCCTTTTCCTGGCTGATATCCTCCTTTTAGCATGACTCCGCCCACCATTAGGGCATTGTTGGATAGGCAGGGTTCTTTAGTTGTAAACCCTACGTAAGTGCTATCGACAATTTCCAGTGCTTGAAATGATGTCCCAAGGGCTTCTTCAGCAGCTTCAATGTAACTCGTAGATGTTGGCTTGCTTACCAGCAGGTCCTCTTCTCCGGATACGATGATCAACTTATCATCCACCACAAACTTCAATTTTTGATGCAGAGTTGATGGTACTACCCCGACAGAATGAATCCAAGGCCTTCCTAACAAGCAACTATAGCTGGGCCTGATGTCCATCACTTGGAAATTAACGGCAAAAGTGAAAGGACCAATCTGAATCGGCAGCTCAATCTCACCCATTACTTCTCTTCTTGAACCATCAAAGGCTCTCACGAGCACCGAGCTGGGCTTCATATGGGTTTTGTCGATGGATAACTTATCCAAGGTAGATTTAGGCATCGCATTCAGGGAAGATCCATTGTCTACAAGTACTTTAGCTATAAGATGCTCTTTACACTGAACCGAGATATGTAGTGCCTTGTTGTGTCCTCTACCTTCTGCAGGCATTTCTTCATCATTAAAATAGAGGTAGTTGCATGCGGCGATGTTGCCAACTAGGTCACCGAACTGATTCAAGGTGATATTTTGAGACACGTGGGCTTCATTCAGGATTTTCATTAATACTTTCCTGTGACTCTCAGAGTGCATTAATAGGGCAAGTAGCGAAACTCCCGCCGGTGTGCGGTTTAGTTGATCTATTACCTTGTATTCACTCTGTTGAATGAATTTGAGGAATTCAGCCACTTCCTCACGGGAGGCTTCTTTCTTGTCTTCCTTCCCTATGTCTCATTCATCTATCGCAACTCCTTTTCCTTTGTCTTGGTCTTTCACTTGTCCCTTTGCGGCTACTTTTATTGGTTCTTTCCTAGGGGCATAAATCCGCCCACTCCGAGTCATCCCGCCTATTCTCATGATGTTGGTAACAGTCGGAACGCTTGGTTGTGTATTACTCCCTTCGAGTTGGATTTGGCATCATATATCCAAGGAACTGCCTTATCGTCCTTGTACGGAAAAGAAGATGGTACTTGGACAGTAATAGCTTTGGGGGCGTTAGGCATTATGGGTGACGTATTCTTGGAGAATTGAACCACCAAGGGTTTTGGAACCGTGGCTCCCGAACTTTGCGCAGATTGGACCATAGATACTTCTTCTTCTCTCTGAGAGATAACTTGAACTATGTTTGTATCAAGCAGTTTTTGGAGGATACTTTTAAATTCCGCACATTCTTCATCAGACAAAAGATCTTCATCATAGGTCCTGCTGATATCTGTTCTTTCTATCAAACCAACCTTGCAAAGTTCGATGAACACTTCTCTGATAGGGGTTTGTATTTCAGCGACATCCTTTATTATTTTTCCTTTGGGCTCATTGTCTATCATATTTACTGATGCATTCCCGTGGTTAGGTAACCGGTTTTGTTCCCCACATTGGGATTATTCTCTTGGAAACTCAACCACTTGGCATTTATCAGATATTGAACTTTGAACTTCATAGCCCGACATTCTTCTATAGAGTGGCCTGCGGCCCCAGCATGGTATTCACAGGTGGCGTCTGGGTTATACCATTTTGGGTAAGGCGATTCCATAGGCTTTTGCGGGCAAGGGACCACCAATGAGTTTTTGAGTAAATGCTGATAGAGATCTTTGTAAGTCATGGGGATCGGATCAAACTGGACCGACTTTCTTCCTTGAGGGTTGTGAGCTCTCGGTTGATTGGGGTTCTGACCTCCTTGACTATCAGAAGCAAAGGGTGTCATTTGAACAGGAGGCTTAGGCATGATAGTTGCCGCAACGTATAGAGGGGCACTACTCACTGCGTTAGTCTCTCCTTATTTCTTTCTCTTGACGAAGGGTTTTTGCGCGTGGGATGATGAAGTATTATTATTATGGATCTTCCTAGTTTGCATCCCCATTTCCACACGCTCCCCTATGACAATCAGGTCAGAGAAGCTTGAGAACATACTTCCAATCATCATATCATAAAAGGTCGATTGGAGCGTGTCTATGAACGTGTCAATCATTTCTTTGTCTGACAAGGGTGGCTCCACTTGAGCAGCCATGCTTCTCCATCTCTGAGCATATTCCTTGTAGCTCTCACTGTCTTTCTTCTTCATGCTTTGCAACTGATTACGACTAGGAGCCATGTCCATATTGTATTTGTATTATCTGACGAAAGCATTAGCTAAATCCTTCCACGAGCCGATTTTAGACCGCTCTAACTGCATATACCATCACAGCGGTGCCCCCGTTAAGCTTTCTTGGAAGAAATAAATTAAGAGTCTGTCATCATTAGAACAGAAAGCCATATTTCGGCAATACATGACCAGGTGGCTTTTGGGGCATGTTTCTCCTTTATACTTTTCGAACTCGGGTACTTTGAACTTTGTAGGAATAACTACATCGGGGACTAAGCACATGTCTGAAGCTTCGAAACCTATGTGATTTGCCCCTTCAATCGCCTTTAGCCTGTCTTCAAGTATTTGAAACTTTCCTTTGGCTTGAGCATCCTCCTGGGGGGTGATGATGGGTACAAAATTTTGAGTATTTGTGTTCTGCGAGGTCCCATTATTTAGAGGTGCATGCCCTTGTGTGGTATGGGCGTGTGTCTCATTTTCTCTTGGCTGACTTTCGTCTTGATCCTCTTCGGACCGCTCTGTTTCCGATGTCCTTTTTGCATGCAGGGCTTCCAACAAATCGCATAGCCGATCTATCCGCGTACTCATTCGGTCAAGCTCCCCTCTCATGGCCTGTTGGTTTTGTTCTAACGCGTCCATGAGTCTGGCTTGGGATCTCGTTCTGTAAGGATACAATTTCTTCGTGTTTATTTTTCTGGGTCATGAAGGATATGGTGAGTATGGATGAATGATTTATGCCATGGTTATGCATGCCATGTAAGATGCTCATTTATTTTACTTTATTCGTTTTACTTTTGTCGGCTCATTGGAGAATCACAAAACTTTGCAAATGCCTTATCGGTTTGCTGCATATTGCGAAAACACACTTTTGTATTAAACAGAAATATCATAATTCAAATTGCCCTGAGGGCTTACAGACTTGAGAAAGAAAGGGAAATTGCGAAAACACATAAAAACGCAAGAAACATGGTCTTCAACGATCTCGTCGGATCTGCTTCTCCAACTCCTCCACCAAAACCTTGCAATACTCTAGCAAACTCATCACTTTTCTTGGTAAAGGTCGGAATCCTATTGCTAATTCCGCTTCTTCCAAGAGTTCTGGCATATCTTGGATACCTCTATTTGCAAGCCAGACCAGTTTGGAGCAACGATCCATCTAGTATCTAGTTTCCTTATCAAACCAAGTAATGACTTCTCGCTGGTTGTCAATCTTCTCTTGCATGTCGAGGACTTTCTCACGTTCTTCCTCAAGATCTATGTGGTAGCCTATGAACTTTTCTTCAGCAATTCTCCTTTCTTCCTCAAGTTGGACTTCGTGCAATTGCATGGTATTTTTTAATTGTTGTATTGAGTCTTCAATCCGTCTTTGCAAAGCTATGCTAGCCTTTTGAGAATCAGCCCACATTTTCCTCAAGTTGCCTTTTTCGCAGAGAACCAGGTCTAACTCCTTTTTCACCAAGTCCAATTGTTGATTTGCAGCCTTCAAGCAACCCTGGGTTTGGAGCCGGCTTGCTTTCTCAGCCTTGGCTTTCTTCTGGGATCCTTCCAAAGATTCATTTTTTCTATCATATTCATCTTGTAGGACCTCTATATCTAGATATGCCCTTTTCAAATTCTCCCGGAGAACTTTCCTTTCCTCTTCCACCCTTTCTAAGGCTAGCTTTAGTTCTTCCACTTCTTCATTTTCGGCCGGAGGTGGAGGTGGCACTTCGGGAACCAAAAATGTGTTCTGGAAAGGCAGCTTGACTTGCTGAACTCTTGCTATAACCCGTTGGCGGTATTTTTCATCTGCATGAGTACTCCTGCGCCTTAGTATCCTTTTGATCGTTTTCTTCCAAGCTCGACACACCCTTGTGAACAATGCCAAATCCGAGGAGCCCCGATCATGTATAATGAAAGCGGCTAGCTCTTCTTCAGCAGGTTCACCCAGCATCGGGGCACCGAGTTGTCTTAAAGCCAGAGTGGGATTGTAGTTGATGCAGCCTATGGTCCCAATAAGGGGTACATTGGGAAAATCTCCACACCGACAGATTACCTCATTGATCTCCTGTTCTCTGGAATACCATATTATAGACTCCTCGCTGAGACTCAATAAATAAGTAGCCCACCCTGCATTGCTCCTAGGTCCAAAGGGATGCCCATTTTTTACCAAATGATTTTTCAGCCATAAGTACAAGACAGGGACACAACAACGAATTCGACCTCCCTTTTTCTCGTGGCGCATATGAAGCTCATAGTATAAATCTGCGAGGATGGCAGTGGTGGGGTCCATACCTTGAGTTTTAAATGCTATGAAGGCGTCAATAGCTGTTTCATCCACAAAATGATCAACATGAGGAAATAAGACCACACCAAAGATAATAAGGGCTACCACATCCATGCATTCCTTTAATTTCCCTGCATCATGAAGATCCTTAACCTTTCCTTCCAGGAAGCTCCTGGGGAAGCCTTTGAAATCTTCTTCTATCTTCACCGCGAGCGTCAAGTCTTCTTTAGAGATGCCTAAAACATCAGCAATGGTACTCATAGCTGGCGGATACTTTGCATGGCGATACGGACCATTTTTCTTTTCTGGAAAGCCCAAAATTTTTCGGTATTCCTCCAAGGTTGGCGCCATTTGGAAATTCTTGAACGTGAAGCATCTTAGGGGAGGATCATAAAATTGGGCCAATGCTGTTAAGGCTCCTACTTGCACGTCCACATTCAGCAATTCCAAAATGTTTTCAAATTTCCCCACGAAACTAATTCGATTCACTTGTATCCAATTTTCAGCTATGAAATCAACCAATGTTCTCAGGTGCATCAAACGGGGGGGTTCGATTTTGAATTTCAAAGTATTTCTTCTCTCTAAACCCACAACTGCGCTTTCCGAAGACATTTGCAAATTTTTTTTGAATTTTCCAACAGGCCTGACGAAACAGGGTAATTAGTGTTAATGCATGTATATGAATGGGTATGATCATATTTATTTTTGTCATTTCATGAATGGAAAGAAAAAGAAAAGGAAAAATAAAGAAAGAAAGCACCGTATTTATTTTATTTATGAAGATGTAAAGAAATATACTCTTATACTTTTTATACAAAGTTCACATCCTACGTGGAGTAAAAACTTAGCATCTATTTTTGGAATAATAGATTAGGTTTCTAAATAAAGGTATGTACTTTGAAAAACTATTTTTTGGAAATATTATTTTCGAAATAAGTTTGCAAAAATAAATAAACAACTAAAGTGGTAGGGTAAGCTCCTTTTGTGACCGAGGCCGGTAATTCCTAATAGGGGTCTAAGGATTATGTCAAGTGCCTCTCCATTTGGTGGATTCAAAATACTAATCTAAAAGGTCCCCAGAGCCAAGGGTCCCGTCTGAAAATGTTACCACCAATAATAAGTATATTATTAAAGGATGGTTTTTTTTCAAACGGAGCCAAACTCTGGGTGAGGCTTTCATAGGAACCTACTGGCCGTACGTCCAGCAGAGCACCCATTACACAGCCTCTCCTAACTTAAGGTTCACTCGGGCCCGGGTATAGGGCACCCACTCATAGTGTGTTTAAACAAAGTGTATAAAGTGTAGTGTGTGAAGGAATAAACTTAAAACTACCCGCTGCAAAATAAAAAATACAATATATATACATGTCTTCTACCCTAAGGTTTCAAATGTATAAACACACATAATATACATAAGAAAAAAAACAAATAAAAGAGAATGAATCATAAACAAAAATAAAATAATAAAAAAAAATATAATTTTTAACGCATGTTTTACATCCTAGGATTCACGTATACAAACATATATACAAATGAACGAATAAAAACAAAAAAGACAAAAAGGGAATAATTTATTTAATAAAGCAACAAATCATATAAACAATCATAGGGCCTAACTCTCTAAAGTCCCCAGTGGAGTCGCCAGCTGTGACAACCACCCTAAAAATTTTAATGGAACTGCCACCTAAAGTTTATTAAGGAAAAACAATAGGAAAAACCTTTTTTATGACGATAATTTAAAAATAGAAGAAGTCTTTGAACCAGATTTCGAGTCCGGGAGTTATTTACGCTCAAGGAAGGTGTTAGCACCCTTAAGACGCCCATAAAATGGTACCCTTTTAATTGTTTAAAAAGAAAAAATTTGCTTATCATTAAATAAATTATTCCCAAATGAATTTTTTTTTTAAAAAGAAATCTAAGTTTATCAACTACTACGTTACAAAAATATTAAAGGAAACTTTGAAAGGAAACTCAAATATTCTACAAAAATCATTATTTACTCCTTTTAATGTAATAAAAATAATAAATAAAGAAACCTAAAAGAATACAAACTAATTATGTCAATAAAAATATAGAAGAGAAATTCTTTTTTATTTGCTTGTATGCCTTTTTTTATTTTATAAATAGTCAGAATTGAATAAAAATTGATTCTACTGTTCCAATACCATACATCAAGGAAAACCAAGTGCTCATCAAGGTTGTGGCTGCAGCACTTAATCCTATAGACTATAAGAGGGCTCTTGTCTATTTCAAGAGTTATGGTTCTCCTTTACCCGTAAGATTAATTATTATTATTTTTCTTTTTTTTTCTTTTTTTTTTTAATTGTTTAATTTTTGTATTTTTGGTGTTGAAAAGACCATTCCAGGGTATGATGTAGCTGGTGTGGTGGTTAAAAGAAAGTTAAAGGCTCTAATGTGAAATAAGCCTTTAAATAAGCTACAAGGTCAGACTATGCTTTCAAAAAGGCCAGATCAAGTCTAAAAAAATCCTATGACAACCAGAAGCATAAAGAGAAAAGAAAACCAACCATTAACAAAAATGAGGTAGGAAAAAAAAGACTTCAAATTTCACAGTTATGTGTACACAGCTCAATGAAAATGAATTTCTTCAACATGAGGAGTGTTTTCATATGGCTGAGAAAAAATTAGAAGAGAAATTGTTTGATGTAAGTGATGATTTACACTATTGTTACTGAATGATGCAGGCTTCAGCAAGCACCACTGAGCAGAATACTGTTCTATTTTCTTAGGAGCCACAGGGCTAATATATATTGTGGTAACAACATAACTATATGTGGCAACAAAAAATATATAACAAAATAACTATACTCGTGGCAACAAAAGAAAACTATACTCATGTGCCCATAACAGCAAAGAACTCATGTGGCAACAAAAGATCACAACTACACCTATACCAGCCATTAAAACAAGATAAAGTTTCAAATCTAGGAGTTGAGCTTCTGCATAATTCTTCTTTGACCAATTTGACTTCAGTAATTAATCATTGGGAATTTCAAATAAAAATCCCTAAGCCCCATTTTAGTGTGTGGGTAGATTCACTTAAGAAGAAGACAACACAAATTCAAAAAATGGATGAACATAGGATCAGAGATTCACTTACTGAAATTGAGTTTATGTGTTGCTTGCTAAATGAATAATCTACATGCTACCTTACTCTAACATAAAATATACATCAGACAAAATTCCCTCTGTGGAGAGAACTATACATCACTTCAACATAAAACATCCTTTGTTACCCAAAACACACATCACCTCAAAATTCTCTCTCTGGAGAGAACTATAAAGCAAATCAAATAAATATGTCGGTGTGGGGGTCAACAGCCAACCCTTTTCCACCCAATGAGTCAACCGACATTTCGTTAGAGTGCATACCTAATTCTCAGTACAAGAGAGTGTCCACGTCCTTCGATGTGAGTGGCAGTCTCGGAGCAATGTGGTGGCCTCGAACTAAAAATACTGAAAAAACATAGAAAATTTTAACTAACGAGCTACCAAATAGCAATCAACAAAAATGAGCAGGATGCCAACCAAACAACAATCATGTTATAAAATAATTCCAAATAAACCCCAAGTAAGCTTTTTGCCTTTCACTATTTTTATCAAATCATGAATTCTCAAAAGGTATTTAACCTCCCCATCTAAAACATATAATAGAGCATAATAGAAGTACACAATACACAAAAGACAAAAGACATATTATTGTAATCCAGCCAAAAGACAAAATTGTGATTACTAACTTTAACCAGGAGTACAAAAATATTGGACATGTGGCCAGGTATTAACCTTATTCAAGCCCAAGATAAAGTTCGCAGTGAATCACGTCACAACGTAGCTTAACCATATTGCAATATCTGCTTCCAAGAAAATTCAACATGACGAGAGCGCATCGTGGGGCAAGCAACACAACACCACAATACAATAGCAGTACAAAATGTTGCTATTAACTACTCTGAAACCTTAAAGACATCTAGATGACATTAATCATATCTTGACTTGGATATATTGCACATGTTGCTTGGTAAAGTGAGGCCCAAAAAAATGGCAATGAGTCAACACTCCTCATAGTTAAACAACGGCAACTAAATAGTTATGAAACATAAATGCCCCAACTTTTTTCTTGAACATCTCAGTTGCAAAGATCCAAACTGTATGTAAATATTATGCAAGCTCAGCCACATATGACTACTCCCACCATGCTAGGATGACATTACAAATTCACAAATTAAGATCAACCCAAAAAAACTAGTGATTATGATATCTAACAGTACTCATTAAAGATGTTTACAAGCAAGAATGCATTAAACAATACAAATTGTCCCAAATAAAAGTTAGGCATTAGACATCTCTATGTGATGCCACACAAGCAATGGAATTGAGGCACAAGTTAAGAGACATTCACAGAGAAAGAGAAAAAGAAATAGATTGAACCTATTAAGAAGTGCTGCATCTGGAACCTAAATTTTGACAAGTAAAAAAAAATGATTTCCTAGCTACTGCTACTCTAATTCTACAATTCTAGTTCTAACAATTATGAGTTTCTATCAAGGCCAAAATCAAATGGAATCCACTATGATTTTTATAATTTTATTTATTTCTCAAAATTAACTTATCAAGTTAACATAACCAATATAAAAAAAAGAGCATCGAATCAATGCTAGTAACTTCTTTGTTTCAATACAAATTTATTAGTTACTAGTTGTATTAAATGGATAACAAGAATAGTAATTTAAAAAATAATATATGTTAAGTTTCTCACTACAAAATAAATAGCAAGCTCCATAAGCTACAGATAAAAAAATATGTAAACTTTGTCAAGCAAAATTCTAACTGAAACCTATCTGCACAGAGGTAGAAGGCAAAGTTTAATTGACTCAAAACAACTTATCTACATGTGTAAACTTCATTCTTTTTGAACAATTTAACACACTGTAGTTAATTCTCATTTCTATATGGGAGCTGTCACTCCAAAAAGAAAGAGAACATAATTTATATTTTTGTTTAGAATGAAGTGAATTATTAGGCACTTCAATATAGAGTATAAATCAGGTAATCCTATTTAAAAACCTATAAGGCACCAAAACTGAAAGATAGAAATGGGGAAAACACAAAAATCACATGATTATTGCCCGAAATAAGAAACTCAGAGACAGAGAGAACTCCTTTTTCTTTGAAAAAACAACAAACTGTTAGTATAGGAAGTTGAGAAAATTAGTTAGTGAAAGTTATCGCAATGTAAGTATGATACATAGAAGATTGAATTAATAAAGACTAATAAGGTAATTATAATACAACATCAAACACTGTTTCAAAGATAATTGGGTAGCCAATATTAATTCATTACACTTGCAATATTAGGATAATCAAAACCAGGAGACAATCAAGCATAATAAAGATTCAGAAGGAAAAATTTGAATGACTAAATATACTTGGACAGTTTTGAAAATATAAACTCCTTTTCTCTCTTTTTAAGCATGCAAAACATTCTGAAACCAGTGAAATTAAGAACGATGGTCTAAGAGGAGAATTTATAGTTTATTTTCCCTGCAAGTAGGCAAGTCCAAAATCATAATTGCAGTAACTACTAAAGCAAGAGCCAACATGGAAAGTCAGAAGAACCACATACACCATATTGACATTAATCAAACAGTAGGTGTGCAATCTAGTGATTCTAGTTATTCCACAATAAACAGAACCATGTCAATGTACGAAGTTAGTAAACGGACCTCAATGTACGAAATGTTCTGCTCACAGACCTATACAGAGTAACACACAAGCTTGAACATGTGATAATGTAACTGGAAGCTTTTCTTGGAAGTACAGATACGCCAAGGTAGGAACAAAATCTAAGATCCGTCAAAAAAAGGGGAAAAAAACAAAGGTTAAAATGGTTGAAGTTATGGGTTTTAGACAAAAGGAGGAATAGAAAGAACGAAGACTTAAAAATATGATTATGATTGGTGAATTTATTATGATTTGATAACCATTAACTCCTATTTAGAGGGATACAAGACACCTAATTCTAATTGAATAGAGAAAACTAAGCAATAAGAACTTAATCTATGAGATAATTCAAGACAATTTCGTATAAGATAAAATATACTCTAAAAATACGATACGATATTTTCATATGTTCTAACAAAAAATATACTTAAAAGCACTCCAAATCACATAAACAGGTGTTTTAGTGATCAGCATTATGTGATATCAAATAATATTTAGCATAATCATATCACATACAGAAAAGAAGTGCAAGATTAGGGATCAAAGAAACTCATGGCAGCATAAAAATAATCAACTTCTTTGTGTTTAAAGATAATTAGGATCATTCATGCAAACCATGAGAGCATATAGGAGCAGGAAAATGACAACTCCAACACTCTAGCTATGCATATATTTCAGATAAATACAGTTAAAGATGAGATGGTATCAGAGATCTAATACCCGAAAATACACAAAACCATTCTAGAAAGAAGAGATTGAGTACCTCAAGTCTTGATGGAGAACAAAGATAGAACAACGAGTTATGAACGAACAAAATTGTCAGAAATCAAAGATTTCTGAAGTTGCATGCGTGAATGAAATCACCGGAGCATGAAAGAATTGCCAGTTGTTATCAAAGGAACAAAATCATCAGATCCTGAAGAGTGTGCGATCAAAATCATGAGCAGTGAATCAGAATTTTGAAGGAAATTGCAACAATAAATCAAAGATTAGGGTTCTAATTTGGGATTAGAGTTAAGGTTCTTTGGTTGTGAACTTACTAAAGTTGAACAATGAGAGTGGACAAGTGCTATTGCAGGATGCTTCGTTCGCGAGCTTGCCACAAAGGGTCACAGGTGGAGGGGCAGTGGACGTGCGGCCCTGGCGGAGGGGCAGTGGACGTGCGGCCCTGGTGGAGGCAGACGTGGTGGCTGCGCGGCACTGGGAGAGGGAGGACGGAAGAGAGGTGGTGGTGGCGGCGGCGCTGGGAAGAGAACGAATGATAGAGAGGAGAAGAGAAGAGAAGCAACAGGAGAACGAAAGAAAAGGGGAAGAAACGGTTTTTGTCTGGCTGTATCTGGACTTTATCGACGGCCACATTAACATTACCGATGGGCTAAACCCGTCGAAAAATTTCTCGGGTTTACCGATGGCTATTTTCGAATACCGACGGTGTTAATGCCGTCGATATGTGAAAAACAGCGGGAAACTGAAAACTAATCACGGGTATACCGACGGCCTATTACAGACGGTCTGAGGCCGTCGCCAAAAACACGGATTTTCCGATGGCTTTGCCTGTCGGTAAGTCCAATCCGTCATACGCTCAATGTTACCGACGGCAAGGCCGTCAGAAAATCCGTGTTTTTGGCGACGGCCTCAGACCGTCGGTAATAGGCCGTCGGTATACCCGTGATTTCTTGTAGTGAGTAGCCACCACTAGCTTCGACACCATTTGCTTATGAATTTTATTATTGTATTTGACTTTTTCGATCTTGTAATTGGATAAATGAGTTTTATATATGTATCAGGAGAATATATATTATTGTATTTTTCATTGCTTTTTATGGATAATAAATAGTTGGATAATTACGATATATGAAGTATATTTTTATATTTGAGTTTCTCTATTTAATTTGTGTTAAGCTTTAGTTTCCGTTTGAGATTCAATAAAATGTTTGCGTTTGTACCGGGAAGGTACCGCTCATTTTATTGAATCTTGAATTGTCCAATAAGACAGTTTGGGAAGAAATGTTTTCTTTTATTTGGTTAATAGTTAGTCTTTGAATATTTTATCTAATACTTGATGAAATTTCAAATTGCTAAATTTTCTATTGTCTCTGGGTGCATGCTTGATCGTGGTAGATGTCACCACGTTTGGGTTGCGTACTTGGAAACCAATGGGAAATGCTGCAGAAATTTCATCAGGTATAAGATATAAGGATTTAAGGACTAACTATAGAATGGGATATATTCATACCAAATATACGAAGATCGGTTGGATAATTATGGTTGAAGGGTCCTGAAGTGGTGATTGTGTTCATTGACTAAGTGTGTGTATTTTTTTTTCCAGAACGTAGTTATGGATCGCAGTTGGATGCAAAAAATTCGGTTGAGTGATGAGCATAAGAATGGAGTGTCAAAGTTTCTAAAATTTGCTCAAACGAAGCTTCCTAATAGTAATGGAAGATTTTATTGTCCTTGTGTTAAGTGTTCGAATCAGACACCTCTAACAGTTGAAGACATACAGGATCACCTTTGTGTTTATGGGATTTGCCAAAGTTATACGAC
Source organism: Calophaca sinica (assembly GCA_037113605.1). NCBI lineage: Eukaryota > Viridiplantae > Streptophyta > Magnoliopsida > Fabales > Fabaceae > Calophaca > Calophaca sinica. The sequence goes on from CM073736.1 coordinate 94,296,645, forward strand.
ATGGACATGGCATGATGAAGTGTTAGACACGCCAAGTGTGTCAAAAAGAGAGGAAGTTGAGGTAGATATGGGCGATCGACTAAAGGACATGATTCGTGATATTGGACACGACTCTTTTCAGCGATCACATTTGTATGATATTTTGTGCAGTGACAGGGAAGAGCCTTTGAATCTGGGGTGCACAAGTTTCACACGGCTGTCAGCGGTATTGAGATTGTTCAATCTAAAGGCGATACATGGGAGGACTGATAAAAGCTTCACAGAGTTGCTTGAGCTTTTGGATGACATGCCTTCTGAAGGCAACACATTGCCGAACCGTACGTATGAGGCGAAGAAGATATTGTGTCCATTGGGTTTGGCGTATAAGAAAATACACGCATGCCCTAATGATTGCATGCTATACTGGAAAGATAATGAAGACCAAGAAAAGTGTCCCAAGTGTACGTCATCACGCTACAAAATGAAGGGTGATGATGAGGGTTATAATGTGACCACAAAAGATCCTCATGCAAAAGTGTTATGGTATCTTCCAATTATTCCAAGATTTAAGTTATTTTTTGGCAATGTAAAAGACACAAAGAATATTAGATGGCATGTAGATGAGAGAAATTGTGATGGAAAGCTTCGCCATTCGGCTGATTCTTTGAATTGGAAGAGAGTTGATTCTTTGTTTTCGGATTTTCGCAATGAGCCAAGAACCCTTAGGCTTGGACTTTCTACGGATGGAATGAATTCATATGGTAGTTTGTGTAGTAACCATAGTTCATGGCCTGTTTTCTTGGTTATTTATAACCTATCTCCTTGGTTGTGCATGAAGCGTAAATATATTATATTATCTATGATGATTTCCGGACCAAAACAACTAGGAAATGACATTGATGTTTATCTAAGTCCCTTGATTGAAGGCTTGAAAATATCGTGGGAGAAAGGCATTGATGGGTTTAACGGGTATTCCCGTGAAAATTTCAAGTTGTGTACCTTATTAATTTGCACCATAAATGATTTTTCAGCTTACGGGAACTTGTCTGGGTATAGTGTTAAGGGGCATAAAGCGTGTCCTATATGTGAAGAAGGCACATGCTACCATCAATTGCAACATGGAAGGAAGACTGTTTATCTTGGGCATCGGAGATTTCTCAAACGTAATTACCCGTATCGGAGGTTGAAAAAGACTTTTAATGGATGCCGCGAGAATGAAGTTGTTCTGAAGGCCTTAACTGGGGAAGAAGTTTATCAACGGGTGAAGAACATCAATGTTAGTTTTGGAAAGAAACAAAAAAAAGTCTACTGAAAAAAACATATGGAAGAAGAGGTCAGTGTTCTTTGATCTTCCATATTGGTCAAGTCTTGATGTAAGACACTGTATTGATGTGATGCACGTGGAGAAAAATGTTTGTTATAATGTAATCGGAACAGTTCTCAACATTCAAGGCAAGACGAAGGATTGTTTGAATGCCCATCTATATTTCATTGTGATGGTCATAAAAGAACAGTTAGGTCCATAGCCAAGAGGAAACATGACATATTTGCCACCAACATGTCATACATTGTCAAAAGAAGAGAAAATAATTTTTTTTTGAGTGTCCACGGGGCGTGAAAGTGCCACAGGGCTACTCTTCAAATTTCAAGAGTCTTGTGTCAATGAAAGATCTCAAACTACTTGGCTTAAAGTCTTATGACTGCCATGTCTTGATGCAACAACTACTACCAATGGTTATTCGTGGCATCTTGCCAAAAAAGGTTCGGCATGCCACAACTAGATTGTGCTTATTCTTCAATGTTTTATGTAGTAAAGTGATTGGCCATCAGGAATTGGACGACTTGGAAAATGAGGCTACTATTATCTTGTTACAGTTGGAGATGTTCTTTCCTCCCTTATTTTTCGACATCATGGTGCACTTAATTTTTCATCTAGTAAAGGAGATTAGGGTGTCTGGCCCCATTTATTTAAGGTGGATGTACCCTATCGAGCGATACATGAAGATCTTGAAAGGGTATGTTAAGAATCCATACTGTCCCGAAGCAACTTTTGTTGAAAGGTACATCATAGAAGAATCCATTAAGTTTTGTACTGACTACTTGTCAGAAGTGGAACCTATAGGGCTTCCGAAGTCTCGTCATGAGGGAAGATATGACGGTAAGGGTACACGAGGTCTAAACGTTAAGAACATGGGTCGGGTGGAAGTGCTTCAAGCATATTTGTATATATTGAATGACACTGATGAGGTTGAGTCATATTTATCTACTCACAAAACCATTGTCAAGGCCAAAAACCCTCTAATGAACGAAAAATGAGTGTTAAAAGATGATAACAAGTCATTCCTAAACTGGTTTAAGACACAGATTATGAATGATGATACTGCTTTTGATACCTTAAAATAGCTAGCACATGAGCCTAACTTTAATATCTTATGTTGGAGTGGGTACGGTATAAATAAATTTTCCTCTTATACAAAGTCACGTGATGACAAGAGTATCGTGCAAAATAGTGGGGTTATGATCATGGCTTCTGCAATGCACTTCTCTAGTTCAAAGGATAAAAACCTTGTTCTGGCATCCATAGCTTACTTTGGGGTCATTGAAGAGATTTGGGAGCTCGATTATTGTAAATTTAGAGTGCCCTTTTTAAATGTAAGTGTGTTAACATTAACAGTGGTGTACAAACTGATAAATTAGGATTTTCATTGGTGAACCTTGACAAGATAGGTTATAAGGACGAGCATTTCATCATGGTATTCCACGCGAAACAAGTGTTTTATGTCAAGAATCCCTCTAGCAATAGGTTGTCTGTGGTCTTCCAAAGAAGAAGCATGCATCAAAGTGATGAAAATGATGATTCGACCCTAGATATTTATGACACTCCTTCTTTCTCAACACAAAAACCTTCTTTCACTGACCAAGTAAGACTTTCTATGTTATTTCTAACATTATAATATTATTGTTAATACATCTTACCTTCCAACCCATTGGTCTGTATGCTGCGAAGTTGAAGAGTTATGTTGGGTTTCTAGCCCGTAGCAAGGCTAGTATCAATGAAAGTGATTGGAAAAAAGTTCACTATGATGTCAAGAACATGATTTGGCAACTGTTGCGGCTCAGGCAAGTGCACCTGATCGTAGCTCGTAATAAAGTGGAGTATATTTAATACTCCGAATGTCGAACCCACAGAGAATGCGCAAGTACTAACGTAATAAAGATCCTATGTTATTTAGGCGAACGAAGGTTGTGATTTAAACGATTGCAATAAGTAACTCAAACAAAATAAGGATCAAACAGTGCGCAATAACGAGATAAGACAATTATGGGAAGTCTAGGGGAATCGGGTTAACCAATATTTAGTTCCTGAATTTACTAGTTAATAACTATGAGCTATATTTCCTTGTTGAAAACTAATCTCTCACTCTAGTGCTATTAATACCCAATGATCATGCATTATTAACAGTCTTCTTCCTAACTAATACTCCCAATGATCATGCAAGATAAGCAACAGTGGAATTATTAATTTAATAACTGATTAGAAACAAGCAATTATCCTTGATCCGGCATAATACGCGAGTTCAATTATTCCTAGAGTCCTGTTAACTAATTGTGGTACGATCGCCTCCAATTAAATTAAATTATTAAAGGGTGATCAAGCCTTATAGGATTAAGCATGCTAAGAACAATACAATAAACAGGATAATAGGAAACACATAGAATAAACTAAATAAATATCAAAAACACAAGAAAGGATCCCTCATCACCCCTAGTGATGGATTTAGCTACTCATGGTAAGTGTAAATAGCATACAATCATCTAAAAAGCAATAAAAACCCCATAATAGAAATAATTAAATCTAAGCCAAGACACCATTTCGGTATGACGACGGTCTTTAAGCACGTTCTTCGCGTTCCTCAGGAGCTCTGGCAGAAAAACTGGTCTGGGCAAAAGGCTCTAAGGTTCCAGGATCAAAAGTCAGCAAAAAATCTTGAATAGTGGGCTAAGAATGCCTATTTATAGGCTAGGTAGTGAATTAGGTAATTTGGCTTAAAATCTGGGTGATCTGGGACTGGGTACGACTGTACTGCGTTTATACATGGCCTACCACACTTGATTTACGACGCTGGCTCGTATCTGTGCAATCAGCACCACCTGCCAGCAATTGTGCACGGTTGTACGTACTGCCTTTGGTACGGCCGTACTGGACTTTTTCTCCAACGCCAGGCTGTACTGACCATGAGGTACGCCTCTACTGCTGTACATGAATACGTACCTCTTGTCCAGAAATGCCCAAAAATCTCCAAAACTTGCCAGTTTTTGGTCTGTTTTCACATCTTTTGCTCTAAGTGTTGTCTTTGTGATATTTTTACAAAATGGGACATAAGTGAGTACTTTTATACTCTAAATAGTGCACATTGAGATGTTTTAGTACTAAAAATACCCCATAAAAATAAATAAATTGGAGTGTCAACACATTCCCACACTTGAGCTTTGCTTGCCCTCAAGCAAATTACTTGGGTAATTATAAGAGAAACTATTTTTCACTAAATTAGGAAAAAAACGAGTGTATGACGACAAAGTGATATCATAAGAAGTGTCAAGATATAGAATGCATAATTAGAGGTGTAAGTTCAATAAGTCAACAATATGTGATTCACAACTCACACTTCTCACCACTCTTAAACTGTTTACAGGTATAGTCATGAATGCTCAAATTTTTCCAAAGAAGCACATTGCCATAGGCTTGTACATTGACCAAAGCTCTATTATTAAAATCTACTTATTATGTAAAAGAGGAAAAAGGGTTTTTCATGGATTGTAATGGGGCCAAGGTAGTAATATTAGGTGGGATAAAAGAAAGAAAATGTGATGCAAAGGGTCAGAAATAAATCAACCAAAACAAGTAACATTTTTCTTTTTTCCACTTAAAGAGCAGGAAAGAATCCCTCTGATTCTTTTTTTTTGTCAATAGATTATTCTTGTATTTTCCCCTTTTCTCCTTTGATGCTTTTTATGCAACAAATAAACTCTTTTAATAAAATAGGAGGGGAAATAGAGACTACGCCTTTTTTTTCACAAACATATATGAGGGATCCATAACATTTCTTTCGAAATTTTGCCACTAATTGCTCTAGCAACAACAATTTCCAAGGTTACCACCACAAAATAATAATAATAATAATAAAGAGAAGGGGTACCAAAGAAACATAATCATAGGCATAAAGTTGGGCAACTAGTGGTAAGATATTTCAAAATTGTAGTGTCCTGAAAAATTCCTAAAAATTGCCCTTACTAAATTCACAAGAAAATAAACTTTTATTCGCTTTGCAATGGTCTCAACACAAGTTCTAGAATACACAATAAGGAAAAATATCACTCAAACAAGGAATAGAGGTAAAAAGTATGATATGACCTCTCATTGAGGCTCAAACCTGCATTTAGTAGCTTACACAGAGAATTGAAACTCAAAAAACTTCAATGCTAATTTTCAGCAAATTCTAAATCTAGCAATATTCTAAATTCAATCACAAGTTGCCAGAAAAAAAAATTTAACAGCCCCAAAGTTAATTTGAAGTTCTCTATAATTATAAGCAATTATGAGCATAGGCAAGTAATAATAAAAAAATATAAAATGCCTCTCCACACTTATTTTTAGTAGTGTCCTCACTGCTACTGTAAAGAATAAAAACAAAAAGATAGATGTACTAAAAATAAAAGAAGTTGGAAAGAGACTCCCCTCTGAAAAATTTTACGAGCAAATTGAATGGGGATATGAGTTAAAATTGATGTTGCCTTTCCTCCCAATATCGATGGAGCTGGTAAGCGGGCACAGAACTGTGCATCAAAATAACTAAAAACTTTAGAGTCAAAATAAAGAGAGATAATGATAAAATAAAACGACAAAATAAAACAAAATACTATAAAATAAAATAAAAATAGATCCCTATGAGTGTGCCAATATATACAATCCTCTTTTAAATACAAAAGCAAATAAAATGCCTAAGTACTAAAAGAAGAAAAATAAGGAAGTCCCGCATCACTCGACAGGCGATTGTGGTTGGAGCTGTTGGAGGAGTCCCATGATGGCTGCGAGCTGCTCCCCCTGGGTGTCAAAATGCAGGTCTACATGGGCTCGATGCTCCTGGAAGCTGATCTGCATCTCGTCGCGATGCGCCATGATGTCCTGGTAGGAGGGAGCCTGGGGTGATAGCCCTGCATGTGGCAGTGGTGGTGCGGGGTACTCCTCCGCAAGTGGCTCCATATCTGCAGCCTAATCCTCATGTTGTTGCTGTTCCTCTGGCCTCACAAGCTCATAGCCTCCGAAGCCAACTCTCCGCAGAACACCGATGTTGTAGAGGGTGGAAAGTCCGATGGGCTCCATCTGGATAATAGTGGCTCCCGTTCCTGGGCGAACTCCTAGGTGGGCGGTGAGCTGGGAAATGAATGAGCCCATTAATGCAGCCGGCGAGCCACCTGTGCGTTGTTCGCACAACTGGGTCTCTAGTCCTGCTGGCCTATGCTCTACTGGGGATATAATGAGCGTCCCCAGTGAGAGCCTGCCAGCTCTGGCTATCCTGCCATCCTTGTGACACGTCCAAGAACGCCCCTATATACTCCGGGGTCTGAACTGTCTCCGTTGTCTAAAATCCTTGCGCGATGTTAAACTCGGCTAGGGTTATGTCGTGTCTCGTCCTGCGGAGAAAGAATTGCACGATGATCTCCTGCTCTGCCTCGTCATCACTGTCGAGAATCTCAGGCTCCCGGTCCCTGGTGTAGAAGCCACATGTGGCTAAAAAGTCTAAGACAGCCTCCACGTAGGTGGGCTGTCTCAAAAGTGCTGCTCAGTGGCAGCCTATGCACTGGAGCAGTCCTATCTATGCTAAGATCTCAAAGTCCAGGTGGCGCTGCGCGTGCATGTGGAAGTCTCGCAGCTGCCAGTATCTATCCTTATGTTGCTGTGGAATGTATCCCAGGACTGGGTGTGATGCAGCGATGCTGCTGATTAAGTAGTGCCTCTCTGGCATTTAGACATGACACCTGCAAAAATTGGAAAATTGGAAAAATTAATAAATTTTTGAATTTTTGTAAATTTAGTGCTAGGTATGGCCTGACTTCGTGAGGTACGGCCATACATGTGGTCTCTGTACGCCCTAGCTGATAAGTATATACGACCTGACCTATGAGTTATGTACAACAGTACTGCACAACAGGTACGCCAGTACCTATGTTAGTGCATGATCCCTAAGGCCGCCAGTACGGCCTGTTCTTGACAGGTACAGCCGTACTGCGCTACGGTTTTACTAAAAATCTACCCTATAATCAAAATTTCTCAGTTTTAGCCTAATAGTTAGGTCTCTAATCATTCCTAGGGTCTCTAAGCATGCAAAACCTAGGTCATTCTACTCCTAAATTGCTAAAATTAGAATTAAACTAATTGGAAATACTAAAAACTCAAATAAACAGCAAATCAAGCATCCAATCCAAGAAATAAGTTGAGAATCAGTCCCTGGATAGTCTTGGAATGGAGATACTAAGTGATTGGGGGTAGTGGATGCTTGAGCAGAGAGGTTCTGGGCGTACAAGGGTAAGGTAAGCCCTTACCTCTCACTGTACCTTTTATTTTCTGCCTCTGGACATGTGGTACGGCCGTACCAGGTTATATGTGCAGTCGTACTGTTGGGCAAAATCGCAAGTGTACAATTTCGTCGTTAAGTAATAAAAGATCGTATCCACAGGGATTATGACCAATTCTTAACTATACCAACGATATACTATTTGAACTATCAGACGAACGAGTAGTGTTTTAATTGTGTAACTCGTGTTTAACAATAAGATTATAACTAACAAAACAATTGATTTAAATATTAAGGAGAATAAAGTGACTAGGGTTCGAATCCCTTTGTCTCACCCTTTACGCTCTTGAATCCTATTCCAATGCAAGTAATGATCACGTATTTGAAGTTTGAATCCTCTACATTAGACTAACGAAAATTCCTTTCCTCTTAATCCCTTTAATTCAACTAATAAGCCCTAATCCCTTAGGTTCCAATTAATTAAATCAAGCAATAAGGATAAGGATTCATACAAACTCATACCAAAGAGAATTATATCCCTATAACCCTATAGATATGTCAAAATATCCCAAAGCAAGTTTAAAACTTCAACTTTCCAATTGATGTTAAACCCTAGTTCAACCCCATGGTGATCAAGCATAGAATCGCATTAAGAACAGAAATAATTGATCAAATAACATACATCAAACTTGCATTGAAAACTCTGAATTCAATTACATAAAAGGATCCACAAAGTTCATCTTACCCTAGTACAAAGGAATTAGTTCCTCATGGAAGAGAAAGAACCAAGCATTTGAGATGTAGAAGCAAAGAATAGACTCCATTGATTCCTCAACTTTGCCTAGAATCCTTGTTCTTGATTCAAACTCACAAGAGGCCACTAACCAAGAGTCGATTACCTAGGTCAATGTTTTATCTATCTATATATAGTTCCGGACCAAAAGGGTTGAAAAACATCTAAAAATTAAGTCAAAACGCGCAAAAAATAAGAGTCTGGCCGAGACGCAGCACGGCCGTGGAGCCTGGCACGGCCTGGCCGTGCTGCTTGTAAAGCACAAAAAAAACAGATACGCAGCCCGACACGGGCGTGGAGGGAAACACGGCCAAGCCGTGTTGTTGTCTGGAAGCAGGGGCACGGCCGTGTTGGATAACACGGCCTGGCCGTGTTTTTTACTGACTTCAAATTTTTGATTTTCTTCACGTCCACTAAGGCACGGCCGTGGCATCAACACGGGCAGGCCGTGTTTTCCTCTGATCTTGCCATATTTTGTGATTTTGGCCTCCGAGTTGGTTGCAACATCCGTCTAAGTGATCTAACTCCGCTTTCCTAGGCCAATAACCTTCTTTTCTGCACAATTGAACTCAAACCAAGTGCATTATCTAATTCAAGCAAAAATGCATGAGAACTATGGGTAAAAACCACTACAATGCCTACTATGCAATGCAAAACTAACAACAAACTATATGCTATTATGAGCGCATCAAATTACCCCAAGCTTAGAATCTTGCTTGTCCTCAAGCAATTGCGTGCCAATAATAAGCAAAGAAACAAGAGACGCAACAAGTAAGGAACCCGAGATGATAGCACATTCAAGCAATAGGCTAAAGGCAAGAACAACCAATAGGGACAACCAAAATCAAGTCCAAATAGAGAATCAGGCTCTCTGAATTCATATCTCTCACTGATAGGGCACTCTCCTCCCAACTCTCCAAGTGTTTAAAGGTTATGACAAATCGCTCAAATCCATCCATGAAAGTGTTCTACCATAAGCTTGACTATTAACCAAATCTCAGCATACAATTCATGAAAACACACAAGAATCAAAAGGTCTTTGTAAGGTTGTAACGTGGCCATGGGATTTTTCTTGCACGGTGGGATAAAAACAAGAAAGGGGGAACACAAGGGCTAAAATAATAGACAAAGAAAACAACCCTTTAAAAGCAGTATAAGCGGAACAATTTATTCTCCCTTTCGTTTTCAACACCTTTTAACTTTGCTCCTCTTCTGTTATTTTATTTTATAATTTTTTTTTATTCAAGAACAATTTTTTTTTTGTTTGTTTCCTCCCCCATTTGAGTTACTGGGAAGGAATTGAATAACAGAAGAGGTCCCAAATGTCAAGCACTGCATAATTAACACAAGATTCACAACTAATTGCTCCCTTACACATACTTTAAGAGGTACTCAAACATTTAGCAATCACCTGGGTACCAAGAAAATTAATTTCAGTTCAGGCTCAAAAAGGGCAACTAGAGGGAGTTTTCATTCAACAAACAGAGGCTAGAAACATGCCTAAATTGCCTAAATCATATTCAAGTGTGTTGACAAAAATTTTCAAGTTTTGAAACGGTTTCAAGTCAAGTTCTAGAGAGGACAATCAGGATGGACACACTCATACAAGGAAAAGGGGGGCATATAAACATGATAAAGTAAAAGCCCCAATATTAAGCTCAAGTCTCACATTTAGAAGTTAAATTCAGTGAAAGACATCAAATCAGAGTGCCACATGCTAATTCTCAACTTATCCAAAGATTATCCCTATGTACATTAAGAATATTGCCTTCAAGCCTATCACAAGAAAAGATAGTTGGGTTCCAACTCATTGTAATCTCAAATTTCAAAAAGGTTGTAGCACACATGCCAAAACACAAGAGGATAGCGTACAATTGGGGGATAAAATGATGCGAACAAAACAACAGTTAAAACAAATATGCAAACATTAAACTAAAAATGCAAAACTAATATGCAAAACTAAATGCAAAAATTTAAACGCCCTACCCCAAGCTTAAAAATTTACATTGTCCCCAATGTAAACAATTAAACTGAGATAGGGATGAGGAGGAAAGAACTCACCGAAAAACTTGGGTTGCCTCCCAAGAAGCGCTTCTTTAACGTCACTAGCTTGACGCTTGCAGGAGTCGATCATGGCTCCTTAAAGGAGGAAAAGAAGATTGAAGCACCGCCTTCCTTGGGAAGATGTACACCCATAGCCCTGAGTGCTTGCATGGAAATCATTTCCCCTTTTCGCATTGGTCTCCTTTTTCTCCTCTTGAATTTATGTGGGTGGACATTGTCATCCCTCGCCTGTTTGGTGCGCTCTTCATAAGAATGAGTAGGTTCTACATGTGCCTTCTTTGGAATTTTGCAATTTGGGAATTGTTTCCCATGTCCCATATGCAAACTACTCTTTCCTTTTTTCTGCACTAAAATTTTTTCCATCTCATCATCCAGCTCTTCAGACATCTCCTCAATAGAATTCATTGTCCTCTTCTCTAAGGGTTTGGAAGGTCGGTTTTGATTAAGATTCTCTCCAACCGGCTGCTCAACCACATCAATTCTAGAGCACTTTTCGGTGTCATCGGGATGCCTCATACCCTCAAACACATTGAAAGTCTCTTTTTCATCTTGGAACCTCAAAATTAATTTACCTTGTTGGACATCAATCAAGGCTCTTCCTGTAGCTAGGAAAGGTCTTCCAAGAAGAAGAGGGACCTCCTTGTCTTCTTCCATGTCAAGGATCACAAAGTCTGCCGGAAAAAGGAATTTGCCAACCCTTACCAATACATCCTCCAGTATTCCATAGGGGTATTTCACCGATCTATCTGCCAGTTGCAAAGACATCTTGGTAGGCTTGACTTCACCTCCTCCCAGCCGTTTCAACATAGAGAGGGGCATCAGATTAATGCTAGCTCCTAAATCACAGAGAGCCTTTCCAATGTGCAAATTCCCAATAGTGCAAGGAATTGTAAAGCTTCCCGGATCGTTCATTTTTGGAGGAAGCTTCCTTTGGATAATGGCACTACACTCTTCAGTCAAGGCTACCGTCTCATCCTCCTTGAACCTTCTCTTTTTGGTCAACAACTCCTTCATAAATTTTGCATATGTGGGCATTTGCTCAAGAGCTTCGCAAAGGAATGTTGATTTGGAGACCCTTGAAAACATCCATGAACTTAGAGAATTGTTCATCCTTCTCCTTTTTCTTGCTCACGAGGAGGATATGGCGACTTCTTATATGGAGGAACAACTCGGGCTTCTCTTGTACTTGCGGTTTGTCAAGAATAACCCTGCCTTCCTCACCTTCTCTTTTTTTTTCTTTTTCAATATTTACTCTACTCTCATTTTCAACTCCACCTCTTTCTTTTTCAACTTCTTTTCCTACTTCCACTCTCTCTTTTTCAACTCCATCCACTTCACTTTTTTCGCTCTGTTTCTTTCTATCTACTTCAGACAACAACTTTCCACTTCTCAAAAAAACAGCACTACAATTTTCATTCTTAGGGTTGTCAACTGTGCTAGCAGAAAACTTACCTTTCGATTGCTCCGCTAGTTGCTTTGAAAGTTGCCCAATTTGGTTCTCCAGATTTTTGATAGAAGCCTCCTGGTTTTTGAAATGGGACTCATGATTCTGGAAGTTGGATTATGTCATCTTCATAAACTGAATAAGAGCTCCTTCTACTTGATTTGGCCTCTCTTGCTTTTGCGGTTGTGGAGGGTTACTGGATGATGGGTTATCTTGCTGCTTCCAAGAGAAGTTGGGATGATTCTTCCACCCTGGATTATAGGTGTTAGAATACGGATTCCCTCCTTGCCTTTGAAAATCACCCATGTAATTAGCTTGCTCCTTGGAGTTTCCTAATGTATCACACCCTCCATTCTCATGAGGCCCTTGACAAAAGTCACATCTCAAGTTTTGATTCACCTGATTCACTTGAGCAGAGGAAGAGGCTCCCACTTTCAGTGCCTTCAACTCCTTTGTGATAGCCTCCAATTGTTGAGAGACTAACTTATTTTGAGCCAAGAGTGCATCTTGCGTTTCTAGCTCAAGGACTCCTCTTTGCCAATGTTCCTCTATCATTCTCGACACAACCGCTCGTTTGAAGCCATTTGCTCCACTAAGGTTCTTGCTTCGCACTGCCTTGTTGTTGATTGTACCTCCAAATTGAGGCATCCAACATCATCCTGGTGTTTGGTCTCAAACCATTACAGAACATTTGCATTTGGTTGAAATCGTCATATCCATGTCCTGGACACCTCTTTAGAAGGAGCTTGAATCTCTCCCACGCCTCATACAAGTTCTCACTTTGGTTCTGTTGGAACCCATGAATCTCACCTCTTCTTTTGATGAATTTGGAGGGTGGAAAAAATTTTGTCATGAATTTCTCCTCCAAATCGTCCCAAGTTGCAATGCTTCCAGTAGGCAGGGTGTCTAGCCAATCTCTTGCTCTCTCTCGCAGGGTCCAAGGGAAAAGCCTCAATTTCTTGCTTCCCTCAGTCACTCCAGCCAACCCAAAAGTATCACAAATTTCATAGAAGCTCACCAGGTGTTGATTTGGGTCATCAATTTCATTCCCCGCGAATTGGCTTTGCTTGAGAGTGTTTAACAAAGCCGGCTTGATTTCAAAATTGGCATTTGCCTCACCCTGTTGGTAGGCATTGACAGTCCTGGCATGGTTGTTCCGTCTCCCAAAATCACCCAAAGTACGTGGTTGGTCCCCCATGACTTCTTGAGTGGTGACTTGAGAAGTAGATGCGGAGGATTGTTTTTGTTGCTGTTTTGCTTCTTTTGTCTTCTTCCTTAATGCCTTTGCTGTCTTTTCAATTTCTGGGTCAAACAATAGTTCACCTGTTTGTTTACCTCGCATGCACAAAACTAAGGCAAAAGGTAAGTAGCAAAGCAACAGTTAATGTAATAAATTTTTTTTTTAACAGAAAATAAATAAAAGAAATAGTTCAAAAAGGTACTCGTTTGCCTTGTTAAAAATTAATTAAACAATCCCCGGCAACGGAGCCAAAAACTTGTTGGGAAAAATCGCAAGTGTAGGATTTCGTCGTTAAGTAATAAAAGATCGTATCCACAGGGATTGTGACCAATTCTTAACTATACCAACGATGTACTATTTGAACTATCAAACGAACGAGTAGTGTTTTAATTGTGTAACTCGTGTTCAACAATAAGATTATAACTAACAAAACAATTGATTTAAATATTAAGGAGAATAGAGTGACTAGGGTTCGAATCCCTTTGTCTCACCCTTTACGCTCTTGAATCCTATTCCAATGCAAGTAATGATCACGTATTTGAAGTTCGAATCCTCTACATTAGACTAACGAAAATTCCTTTCCTCTTAATCCCTTTAATTCAACTAATAAGCCCTAATCCCTTAGGTTCCAATTAATTAAATCAAGCAATAAGGATAAGGATTCATACAAACTCATACCAAAGAGAATTATATCCCTATAACCCTATAGATATGTCAAAATATCCCAAAGCAAGTTTAAAACTTCAACTTTCCAATTGATGTTAAACCCTAGTTCAACCCCATGGTGATCAAGCATAGAATCGCATTAAGAACAGAAATAATTGATCAAATAACATACATCAAACTTGCATTGAAAACTCTAAATTCAATTACATAAAAGGATCCACAAAGTTCATCTTACCCTAGTACAAAGGAATTAGTTCCTCATGGAAGAGAAAGAACCAAGCATTTGAGATGTAGAAGCAGCAATAGACTCCATTGATTCCTCAACTTTGCCTAGAATCCTTGTTCTTGATTCAAACTCACAAGAGGCCACTAACCAGTAGTCAGTCCCTAGGTCAATGTTTTATCTATCTATATATAGTTCCGGACCAAAAGGGTTGAAAAACATCTAAAAATTAAGTCAAAACGCGCAAAAAATAAGAGTCTGGCCGAGACGCAGCACGGCCGTGGAGCCTGGCACTACTGGCCGCGTCGCTTGTAAAGCACAAAAACAGATACGCAGTCTCGACCACGCATGAAGGGAAACACGGCCAAGCCGTGTTGTTGTCTGGAAGCAGGGGCACGGCCGTGTTGGATAACACGGCCTGGCCGTGTTTTTTACTGACTTCAAATTTTTGATTTTCTTCATGTCCACTAAGGCACGACCGTGGCATCAACACGGGCAGGCCGTGTTTTCCTCTGATCTTGCCATATTTTGTGATTTTGGCCTCCGAGTTGGTTGCAACATCCGTCTAAGTGATCTAGCTCCGCTTTCCTAGGCCAATAACCTTCTTTTCTGCACAATTGAACTCAAACCAAGTGCATTATCTAATTCAAGCAAAAATGCATGAGAACTATGGGTAAAAACCACTTCAATGCCTACTATGCAATGCAAAACTAACAACAAACTATATGCTATTATGAGCGCATCACGTGCCGCCCCCTTTCTCCGTGTTTTTCAGGCTGAGGCCATTAGGTACGGCTGTGCTTAATGGTATGAATAACTGTACATACTGATTTTTCAGAAATTTTTTTGTTTTTTGACTTTTTTCAATTTTTTTGTATTTTTAATAAAAAATACCATTAATAAATCCAAAATAAAATAGATAAAAATAAACAAAAATAAAAGAAAAGGTTAGAAAACACAGGTTGCCTCCTGGATAGTGCTTGTTTAACGTCCTGAGCCTGACGGTTCAGAGGACTTGAAATTAGTCCTCAGCGGGCATTGGCCCTTTTTGGAATCTCTTTTTCAGGAGCTCTGCTAGACCACAATAAGGACAAATGGAAGTGGGTTCCTTTGTGATTGTTGAAAAGGTCCTTATGAACTTTCTTACTGCACTGTTCCAAGTTTCTACCTCCTCCTTTGGCGATAGGTAAAACCAAATCTTTGCTTCTTCATTGAGTGAGTAAGGGAAATGTTCTAGTTTTACAGAGTCTTGAGCACTCCTCATTATTTTGCAAAATTTTCTCAGGTGCTCAATTGGGTCTTCTCCAGAGGTCCCATTGAAGTCCAATGATGCCACTTCTTAAATAAGGTGAGGGTCTATTTCAAGCTTCTCTTATGGCTCAATATTTCCTTTGGAATTGTCCACTTTAGGAGGATGCACATTATTTTTTTCTTTAATCTCTGGGATGACAATATCCTGCAAGAAACAACAAGATGCACAAGAGGAAGAATTTCTATTAGCATTATACATTTTAAATATTTCTTCCTCATCTTCAATCCTCAGAGTCAAAGTCCTTTTCTTCACTTGAATGGTAGCATCTCCTGTTCCCAAGAATGGTCGTCCCAATATGATAGGAATGTCTCGGTCTTCATCCATATCAAGAACCACGAAATCCACTGGGAAAATAAATTTTCCCACTTTAACTAGCACATCCTCTATTATTCCTCCTGCGTAAACAAGAGTTCTATCGGCTAATTGCAAAGAACTATTAGAGGGTTGTGGTTCCTACAAGTTGAGCTTTCTAAAAATAGATAAAGGCATTAAATTCACACTTGAGCCCAAATCACATAGTGCATTAAAAGTCATATTACCAATTGAACAAGGAACGATAAAAGTTCCGGGATCTTTAAGCTTAGGGGTAATTTATTCATAAATATCGCAGAGCAATCTTCATTCAATTTAACTGTCTCTACTTCCTCTAATTTATTTTTATTAAAAACTTTTTCCTTTAAGAACTTAATATATTTAGGCACTTTAGAGACAATTTCAGCAAAGGGTGTATTGAAATGAAATTTTCTAAGTTTTTCTAAGAGCTTAATTGCTTGCCTATCGTTATAAGAATTTTTAGAACATTGAGGGGAAGAGTTACTTACCCGTTGAGCCTCAATTTTTGCCTTCTTTTCTTCACTTCCTTCAGAATTATCCTTAATTTTAAGGATTGGTTACTCCCTTGCAATAAAGATAGCATTGCACTTCTCATTTGTGTTTGGTTCTACTTGACTTGGAAGTGAAATCCTTTCTCCCTTTGAGTCATCAAATTCACCAAGGTTGAAACTTGGTATTTCAGAGAGTTCTGATTCTTTGCAGTAATGCTCACTACTTTTTCTATAGCCTTGAATCTCTCATCCACTTGTCCCAGGAAATTATTCATCTCATTCTAGCTGGGTCTCCTTTCTTCTTGGGCTTGATTTTGTAAGTGCGGTGGTTTGTAGACATTCTGGTTTTAGCCTTGTGATTTCTGTTGACCTTCCCATGAGAAATTGGGGTGGTTTCTCTATCCAGGATTGTTGGTGTTAGAGTACGGGTCATTCTGTGTCTTACTTCCCACGAGTTGACTTCTTCAGTGCAGTCCTTAGAATCATGTCCTATTACTCCACAGAAATTACAAGAAGCTCTAGTTGGTCAGGTTTCAATGGCCTTAAGCCTTTCATCAGTCTTTTCCATGAATCTAGCCAAAACTCCCATACAAGGATGTCCGTGTCTCTGCATATATTTTAACATAGCCACTTGCATTCTGGTTTTTGGATCCAAGTCCCTTTGGCCTACATCATTGACTTTTTCCAATTGGCTCTCAATGGCCATGCATCCCTAGTAATTACTAGTTGCCACTGGATTAGACTGAGTTGTCATTAGAGTCTCTATGTTTTTAGTCATTACCTCCAACTTAGCTTCGAGGGGTTGTGTTAGTGTCTACCTTATAAATCCCTACTTGCTGAGCTTTTTTTCCAGTTTGTCTTTCTCCTGCTGATCACTGAGCATTGTTTTGAGCCATCTCTATCACTTTGTCATAGGCTTCAGTGGGTGTCTTATTTCCAAAAATCCTCCACAAGCAGCATCTATAGCACCTCTGGTTTGTATAGTGAAACCATTATATAATAATTGAACTAGCTGCCACTTGATAAATCCATGAAGAGGGCAACTCCTAAGTAGATATTGAAATCGCTCCCAAGCCTCATGCATTGATTCACCTTCGTTTTGTGCGAATCTAGATGTATCAGCTCATAGTTTTGCAGATTTTGCAGGAGGTAAGTATTTGTTGAGAAACTTGGTCTTTAAATCCTCCCAAGTGGTAATAGAGTTTGGAGCTAATGAGTCCAACCAGAGTTGAGCCTTCCCTTATAGCGAGAATGAGAACAATCTTAATTTGATAGCATCTGGTGTCACACCATGACACTTGACAGTAATTGCAATCTTCTGAAATCTCTTGAGGTGAGCATTTGGGTCTTTAGAAGGTAAGCCTGAGAATTGCACCGAGGATACCATTGATATGAATGCTGGCTTCAATTTGAAGTTAGTGGCCTCAATCGCCGGATAGTTGAAGTTGTCTGTCACAACCATAGTTGGAGTGAAGTACTTGTTCAACATGAGCTCGTTTTCCATTGCTTTGTGTTGTCTTCTCAACGAACGGAGCGTTCTTTTAATTTCAGGATTACATTTCAATTCAGGACGTTGAGAACGTGTCTGCATACACCAATGGGAACCAAATTAGAATGACTCTTATGAATAAACAAATAAAATAAAATTAAACAAATAATTATAATAAGCAAAATTCAAACAAAAATAAAATAAATAGAAAAACAAGTAAACTAGAATCTCGTTATTTTAATATCGCTAAAAACATTCCCCAACAACTGCGCCAAAAACTTGCTGCAGCTCAGATAAGTGCACCTGATCGTAACTCGTAATAAAGTGGAGTATATTTAAGACTCTGAATATCAAACCCACAGGAAATGCGCGAGTACTAACGTAGTGAAGATGCTATGTTATTTAGGCAAACAAAGGTTGTGATTTAAACGATTGCAATAATTAACTCAAACAAAATAAAGATCAAATGGTGCGCAAGAATGAGATAAGACAATTATGGGAAGCCTAGGGGAACTGGGTTCACCAATATTTAGTTCCTGAATTTACTAGTTAATAACTATGAGCTATATTTCCTGGTTGAAAGCTAATCTCCCACTCTTATGCTTTTAATATCCAATGATCATGCAATATTAACAGTCTCCTTTCTAACTAATACCCCCAATGATCATGCAAGATAAATAGATGGAAGAGCATTAAGCAACAGTGGAATTGTTAATTTAATAACCGATTAGAAACAAGCAATTATCCTTGATCCGGCATAATACGTGAGTTCTGTTATTCCTATTGTTTCGTTAACTAATTGTGGTATGATCACCTCTAATTAAATTAACTAACTAAAGGGTGATCAAGCCTTTTAGGATTAAGCATACTAAGAACAATACAATCAACAGGATAATAGGAAACTCATAGAATCAACTAGATAAATATCAAAAACATAATAAAGGATCCTCCATCACCCCTAGTGATGGATTTTGCTACTCATGGTAAGTCTAAATAGCATACAATCATCCAAAAAGCAATAAAAACCAATAATAGAAAGAATTAAATCTAAACCGAGACACCCTTTCGGTATGACGACGGTTCTTAAGCACGTTCTTCGCGTTCCTCATGTGATCCAGCAGAAAAACAAGTTTGGGCAAGAGGCTCTAAGGTTCCAGGATCAAGAGTCAACAAAAAGTCTTGAATAGAGGGCTAAGAATGCCTATTTATAGGCTAGGCAGCGAATTAGGTCAATTAGCTTTAAATCTGGGCTATTTATAGGCTAGGCAGCGAATTAGGTCAATTAGGTAAATTCTCCTTGGGCTTGATTTTGTAAGTGCGGTGATTTGTAGACATTCTAGTTTTGGCCTTGTGATTTCTATTGACCTTCCCATGAGAATTGGGGTGGTTTCTCCATCCAGGATTGTAGGTGTTGAAGTACGGGTCATTCTGTGACATACATCCCACGAGTTGACTTCTTCAGTGAAGTCCTAAGAATCATGTCCTGTTAGTCCACAGAAATTACAAGAAGCCCTAGTTGATCTGGTTTCAATGGCCTTAAGCCTTTCATCAATCTTTTCCATGGAGCTAGCCAAAACTCCCTATCAAGGATGTCCGTGTCTCTACATATATTTTAGCATAGCCTCTTGCATTCTAGCTTTTTGATCCCAGTCCCTTTGGCATATAGCATTGACTTTTCCAGCTGAGTCTCCTTTCTCCTTGGGCTTTATTTTGTAAGTGCGGTGGTTTGTAGATATTCTGGTTTTAGCCTTGTGATTTCTGTTGACCTTCCCATGATAAATTGGGGTGGTTTCTCCATCCAGGATTGCAGGTGTTCGAGTACGGGTCATTCTGTGTCTTACTTCCCACGAGTTGACTTCTTCAGTGCATTCCTTAGAATCATGTCCTGTTACTCCACAGAAATTACAAGAAGCTCTAGTTGATCAGGTTTCAATGGCCTTAAGCCTTTCATCAGTCTTTTCCATGAATCTAGCCAAAACTCCCATACAAGGATGTCTGTGTCTTTGCATATATTTTACCATAGCCACTTGCATTCTGGCTTTTGGATCCAAGTCCCTTTGGCCTACAACGTTGACTTTTTCCAATTGGCTCTTAATGGCCATGCATCCCCAGTCATTACTAGTTGCCACTATATTAGACTGAGTTGTCATTAGAGTCTCTATTTTTTTAGTCATTGCCGCCAACTTAGCTTTGAGGGGCTATGTAAGTGTCTACCTTGTAAATTCCTGCTTTCTGAGCTTTCCTTCCGATTTGTCTTTCTTCTGCTGACCACTGAGCATTGTTTTGAGCCATCTCTGTCGCTATGTAATAGGCTTTAGTGGGTGTCTTCTTTCCGAAAAATCCTCCACAAGTAGCATCTATAGCACCTCTGGTTTGCATAGTAAAACCATTATATAATATTTGAACTAGCTGCCACTTGGTAAGTCCATGAAGAGGGCAACTCCTATGTAGATCTTGAAATTGTTCCTAGGCCTCATGCATTGATTCAGCTTTGTTTTGTGCGAGTCCAGATATGTCAGCTCTCAGTTTTGCAGATTTTGCAGGAGGTAAGTATTTGTTGAGAAACTTGGTCTTTAAATCCTCCCAAGTGGTAATAGAGTTTGGAGCTAATGAGTTCAACTAGAGTTGAGCCTTCCCTTGTAGTGAGAATGAGAATAATCTCAATTTGATAGCCTCTGGTGTCACACAATGACACTTGACAGTATTTGCAATCTTCTGAAATCTCTTGAGGTGAGCATTTGGGTCTTCAGAAGGTAAGCCTGAGAATTGCACCAAGGATACCATTGATATCAATGTTGGCTTCAATTCGAAGTTAGTGGTCTCAATCACCGGATAGTTAAAGTTGTCTGCCACATCAGTAGTTGGAGTGAAGTACTCGTTCAACGTGAGCTCGTTTTCCATTGCTTTGTGTTGTCTTCTCAACGAATGGAGCGTTTACAAGTGCAGAAGGAGGATTTTACACCGGTTAAAATTGACATTTTACACTGGTTTTGGTACCGGTGTAGATGCTCCTGTGTTGTATGTTGGGGTTTTTACCTCGATTATTTAACCGGCGTAAAATGTGGAGTTTTACACCGGTTATATATCCGGTGCAAAATTTCAATTTCTTTTTATTTTTTATTTTTTTGAAGGACCTTTTACACCAGTTATTTAGATAACTGGCGTAAAAGGTAAACTTTTTTTTTCTTTTTATTTTTATCCATTATTGCCAGAGGCTTTCTAAAATGACAATAATATAGAAAATTTGACAAGAATTGGCAGCAGAATATATTGGCACCAAATTTGCCCAAAATTCAAACAGTACTCTAATTTAGCAGTTAATTTTACACATAAATAAAAAACAATGACATATCTACATTATTACTAAACTTTTCAAAACAAGGAAAGATCTACATTACTACATTATTTACACATAAATAAGAAAGCAATGACGTTTGTGTCACTTTCCTTTACTGATTCTTCAACTTCAACATGTTGCCGTTTAGGAGACGGAACCTTCCCAAGGCTTCATGATTCTTCTTCACATAATGCAGGAATTCTAGGGTTGATGCATTAGTTGAAAAGATACAATGAAGAGGAACCTGATGCATTTTGTCCACCAGATGATGGCGGAAACAATGAGTTCTTCTCTGGATTCTGTGATGGCGTCAAGAGAATAACTCCTTGGTTTTCCCATCATCTTGGGGACAAATTTCTTCAACGAGGAGGAAAACTAAGGAGTTATTTTCTTGACACCATCATAGAATCCAGAGAAGAACTCATTGTTTTCGCCACCATCTGGTGGACAAAATGCATCAGCTTGCTCTTCATTGTATCTTTTCAATTAATGCATCAGCCTTATAATTGCTGCATTACATGAAGAAGAATCATGAAGCCATGGGAATGTTCCGTCTCCTAAACAACAACATGTTGAAGTTAAAGAATCAGTAGAGGGAAGTGATGCAAACGATAACAGCAATGACAAGTGTCCATCTTAAGGCTAGTTTTGGCCAGTAATAGAAGAGCAACTAGGACAAAATCGGGCAATAGATTCCTTCAAAGGAGTCGATGGAGTGTACTCAGGTGCGATGTGAGAATACTCCGGTGTGGATGGAATATATTCTTCGATCTCATCATCATTGCTGGGGATCTGAACAATGTCTGGCCCTTGATGAACCTCCCTGGCAGCTATGGGCCTCCTGGTAGAGGGTGGTCTCCTCTGAAACATGCGCATACAACGGCCTGGGCCCCAACGGTCAGCGTCTGCACGGGGATTAGCATACTGATTATCCATCAAATTGCTATCCTCACAAAGCTAGCTTGATACTCCCTCACAGTCATCATTGGCCTGCTAATAGAGGGACGTGACCTCCTGGAAGCCATGCAAGTACGACACCCCTCACGACCACAGTTTTCATCTAAAGACATCGTCTATTGTGAACAATAGTCAATCATGACCAACCAAAGTTTAATTGAATGACAAAAAAATCATAATAGGGAAGCAGCAGTCTAATTACTATTCGTAAGTGCAGAGAATTACCTTTTTGTAAAGGATATAAACTTGAATAAAAATAAAAAAACTCAGTAAAGCATTAAACTTCAAACATTTGGCCATAATTTAAAAACAACAATCCATTATTGCGTCACCTTTAACGTACATAACTTGTAACATAAAGACTCTTTTCCAAAAGCTTAATTTAGTCAAACAACCTCTTCCCTATTATCTTTGTAGGTAAACTTATATACACATTGCAGACAATATTACATGGCATTCTTTGTCATGTGTTAAATGTCAAAAATCATGTACCAAATTGTTCCATAACACTTAACAGTAACACAAGTAGCAAGGAAGGACTTTAACTTGAAATAGTGGCACAACCCCGAGTGGCACAAAGTACATAGCAACTAAACATAGTACATAGGCCGCCAATGATGAATACCCGTGAAGCTAGCTAATGCTCAGCATTTGACCAAAGTTAGATTAGAAGCTAAGGTGAATAGATTATCAAACAGATTAAAACCAAAGGGCCAAAGCTATAAGGTAGAGAAACAAACCTATAAGCACGGAGAAGGAACAAGTGGTTGTGGTCGCTTCTGGTTTGCCTCTGAGACAGGGCTTCGAAGGAGAACAGCGACGAGAACCACGTGAAGTAGAGGTATTCAAACGACTATGAGAGAGGATGAGAACGACGACAGTGCAGCAGCGAGAGAGAGGGCTCGAACGGTGGAGAGAACAAGGAGGGTTCAGTGGCGAGAGAGAAAGAGAGAACAAGGAGAGTAAAGTAGGGTTATCTCAGAGAAATGCTTCGCGCGTATCTGAGAATGAGAGGGAAAAAGTTACTTTAATCAAAAGAAAACCTTTTAACACTGTTTTTGGAAATAACCAGTGTAATATGTTACATTTTTTAACACCAGTGTAAAACTTCTTTAGTTTTTAAACTTCTTTAGTTTAAAACCTGGTGTAAAACTTCTTTAGTTTTTAAATCGCAAGCCTTTTACACCGGTTGGTTATATACCTAGTGTAAAAAGTGACGCGATAATTTCAAAATTGCAACCGCGTCAGTTAAACCTAAAACTAGTGTAAAAGACCTAATTCTTTTCCGTTTCATGCACTAGTGTTTGATTCAATTTCTGGATTAAACTTCAATGTAGGATGTTGAGAACGTGTCTGCATACACCAATGGGAACCAAATTAGAATGACTCTTATGAATAAACAAATAAAAATAAAATTAAACTAATAATTATAATAAGCAAAATTCAAACAAAATAAAATAAATAGAAAAACAAGTAAATTAAAATGACTAAAGCAACTAGAATCTCGTTATTTTGATATCGCTAAAAACATTCCCCGGCAACGGTGCCAAAACTTATTGCGGCTTAGGCAAGTGTACCTGATCATAACTCGTAATAAAGTGGAGTATATTTAAGACTCCGAATATTAAACCCACAAGGAATGCGCGAGTACTAACATAGTAAAGATCCTATGTTATTTAGGCGAACAAAGGTTGTGATTTAAACGATTGCAATAATTAACTCAAACCAAATAAAGATCAAACGGTGCGCAAGAACGAGATAAGACAATTATAGGAAGCCTAGGAGAACTGGGTTCACTAATATTTAGTTCCTGAGTTTACTAGTTAATAACTATGAGCTATATTTCCTGGTCGAAAGCTAATCTCCCACTCTAGTGCTATTAATACCCGATGATCATGCAATATTAACACCTCCAATGATCATGCAAGATAAATAGATGGAAGAGCATTAAGCAACAGTGGAATTGTTAATTTAATAACCGATTAGAAACAAGCAATGATCCTTGATCCGGCATAATACGCGAGTTCAGTTATTCCTAGAGTTTTGTTAACTAATTGTGATACGATCACCTCCAATTAAATTAACTTATTAAAGGGTGATCAAACCTTATAGGATTAAGCATGCTAAGAACAATACAATCAATAGGATAATAGGAAACTCATAGAATCAACTAAGTAAATATCAAAAATATAATAAAGGATCCTCCATCACCCCTATTGATGGATTTAGCTATTCATGGTAAGTCTAAATAGCATATAATCATCTAAAAAGCAATAAAAACCCATATTAGAAAGAATTAAATCTAAACCGGGACACCCTTTTGGTATGACGATAGTTTTTAAGCACGTTCTTCGCGTTCATCACGAGCTCCGGCAGAAAAATAGGTCTAGGCAAGAGGCTTTAAGGTTCCAAGATCAAAAGTCAGCAAAAAGTCTGGAATAGAGGCCTAAGAATGCCTATGTATAGGCTAGGCAGCGAATTTGGTCAATTTGCTTTAAATCTGGGTGATTTGGGACTGGGTATGGCTGTACTGCCTTTATACAAGGTCGTACCGCACCTGAGTTGCGACGCTGGCCCGTACTTATGCATTCAGTACCACCTAACAGCATTTATGTATGACCGTACTACCTTTGGTACGGTCCTACAGAACTTTTTCTTCGACGCCAGGCTGTACTGACCATGAGGTACGCCCCTACTGCTGTGCTTGAATAGGTACTGTCATACTAAATGTATGTCAGGCCGTATTTCTTGTCCAGAAATGCCCAAAAAACTCCAAAACTTGCCAGTTTTTGGTTTGTTTTCGTATATTTTGCTCCAAATGTTGTCTTTGTGATATTTCTACAAAATGGGATATAAGTGAGTACTTTTATACTCTAAATAATGCAAATTGAGATGTTTTAGTAATAAAAATTCCCAACAAAAATTGCACAAATTGGAGTGTCAACAACAACATATCATGGTATTTAATATTAACACAATTATTTTTAATGCTTATTAACATAAAAACTATGTTTAGCTCCATTTACTAACCCCACCCTTTTGTTATGGAATGTTGTAGGATACCTGGATTGTTCTAAATGATGAGCCATTTAAGAAGAAATGGCTTGTTTATGTGAGGGAGTGTTGGATACAATTTAAGACAATGCTCTCCAAGACTTATGTATTTGGAAAGGGAGATAAACATGGCAACACAACACCATTAGCTACATATAGTTTTAACTCCGAGGACATGGCAGTTGTTTGTCTAGAGCCGACATGATGAAGAGTTTCAAGTTAGCGTCAATCATAGCTTTTTACTTGGCCTAGCTAATACTATTTTTTATTGACTTTTAATTTGTTATGTTATTTGTAACAGGCGAAAAGCCAAAAGGGCAAGCAAAATGTAGCAAAGAACCTATACCCCCACAGAATGTCTCGTGCGGGTTATGTAAAGCTTAAGGAGCACATTGCGGAAGAGAGGTTGGAAAAAATGAAGGAAGAGGCAGGAGATGAAGGCTCAGTTTTAAATGAGCTTCCCGAACCAACACGTTATGAGCCATGGATGTTGGCCCCACAAAAGCCATCAGGAGATTATACATCTAAAGCCATAGCCTCAGTGGCTTCTAGGATTGTAAGTAAAACTTTCAATTCATCAATGTAATTGTTTTACAACTTATACATTTCCTTGTACCATGTATTAATTGAGAAATTTATATATATGTTGTAGGAAGACTTGGTTGAACAGAGCACACAGGGTACTTTTGTTCCACATGACATCAGGATATCTCGACTACTGCCATTGGAACATAAGAGTACCCTGGTTGTGTCTGCACTGCTAGTTAAGGTGTGGGCCTAAAGAAGTACTATAGAGGACCTTCACCCCCCACCTCAGGAGCTATCTCTGGTAAGGTACTTCAGGCCATCCGGCAGGTGATCCAGCACGAGATTGTTGCAGCTCAGGCAAGTGCACCTAATCGTAACTCGTAATGATAGTGGAGTATAATTAGGACTCCGACTGTCGAACCCACAGGAAATGCGCGAGTACCAATAACTTAAACAATTCTGTTCTATTAGGCTAACAAAAGTTGTAATGAGAAAGTAGTAAAAGTTGACACGTAATCAAAGCAAGAATCAAACTGAATGCAAGAACGGATTAACTAAGTTATGGGAGGTCTAAGGGACCTGGGTTCACCAATACTCTACTCTTGAGTTCACTAAATAATTACTATGAGTTATCTATTATGAAAGAAAGCTAATCACCCACTCTAAATGACTAAGAATTACCTAGCTTGTACTAGTCTTTCTCCTAACTAATTACTCCGTTTAGTCCTAGAAGATAATTAAAGGAAAGAGCATTAAGCATAGGTGGGTTTGTTAATCTAATAACTGATTAGAAATAAGCAATAACCTATCCGGCATATAAAGCGAGTTCTGTTATTCCTAGAGATCCGTTAACTAATTATGATTCTGTTACCACAATTAAGCTAACTAATTAAAGGTTGATCAGGCCTTATAATATTAAGCACACTAGGCATATCACAATCAAACATTCAATAGAAACTCATAGAACTAAATAGATAAATAATCAAAAGTATTGTAAAGGATCCCCCATCACCCCTAGTGATGGGTTTAACTACTCATTATCATTAACAAAAACATAATCATAAAACCACAATAATCCATAACAAAGAGAATAAATCTAAACCGGACACCCTTTCGGTATGGCGACGGTCCTTAAGCACGTTCTTTGCATCCTCACAAGCTCCGGTCGCGAATCGGGATTGGCACCAAGCTCCAAGGAAACAGAAATCAACAGGAAAGGCAAGGAATTGATATGAATTTTCAAAAGGGGGCTATTGAATTCGTCAAAAGGTCTTTAGAAAAGGTTAAGAGCCCCTATTTATAGTGTTGGCTGCGGATTAGGTCATCTGGCTTTCAAATTTGCACATTCTGAGACGGGGTACGGCCATACCGAATATATACATAGTCATACCGAATTTTTCTTGTGACGTTGGCCCGTACCTATGCGTGCTGCATCCCTGACATCATTTGTGTACGGTCGTACTGCCTTTGGCACGGCCGTACTGGACTTTTTCATCGGCACCAAGTGGTACTGACCAAGGGGGTACACCCCTATTGAAATTCTGATCTAGGTTCGACCGTACTGAAGGTCTATCAGGCCGTACCGCTAGTCCAGTAGTGCTAAAATTCTCCAAAACTTGCTAGTTTTTTGTCCTTTCTCACATCTTTTGCTCCGAGTGGTGTCTATATGACAATTCTGCAAAATAGAACATAAATAAGTACCTTTGTGCTTTAAATAGTGCAAAATGATGTATTTAGATACTAAAAATGCCCTATATAAGTTGACAAATTGGTGTGTTAACACATCCCCACACTTGAGCTTTGCTTGCCCTCAAGCAAACTACTTAGGTAACTATAGTAAGGGAAATTATTTTCACTGGATAAGGGCAAAAACAGAAGTATGACAACAAAGTGATATCACAAAATATGCCAGTAAACAGAATGCCCAATTAGAGGTGTAATTCAAATAAGCTAATAATCTGTGATTTTTACGTCACACTCTCACCATTCTCAAAGTGTTTATAGGCATAGTCATTAACGCACAGATTTTTCAAACGAAGTGACATTGTCATAGGCTTGTACATTGACCAAAACTCTACTATTAGAATCTATTTAACATGCAAAAGAGGAATGAGGGTATTTCATTGGTTGTAATGGGGTCAAGGTAATAATGTCAGGTATGATAAAAGAAAAAAAAGGTAATGCAAAGGATCAAAAACAAATCAACCAAAACAAGCAACCTATTTCCGTTTCACTTTAAAGGGCAGGTAAGAATCCCAAATTATTCGATCAATATATTTTTTTATTTTTTGCAATTTATGAAGGCATTAGCAGGATAAACAATTTTTCTTTTCAATACTCTTTCTTTTCTTTTCCTTTCCTCCCTTCATGTAATTATGCAGCAATCAAACATTTTTAATAACTAGGAGGGGAAATGAATGCTAAGCCTTCTTTTTGTAAACATATAAAAGGGATTCATAACATTATTCTTTTGACTTTGCCACTAATTGCTCTTAAAGAAAATTTTTCTAAGGTTGCCTTCGCAGAAAATAATCAATAGTAACAAGAAAAGTACCAAAGAAATTAAATAAAGTACTTTTAGGCACAACAGTGGGCAACTAGTGGTACAATGTATTCAAAATAGCAGTGACCTGAAAAATTCCTGAAATTGCCCTTTCCAAATTCACATGAAAATAAACTCGTATTCGCTTTGTAATGGTCTCAGCACAAGTTCTAGAATGCACATTCATAGAAAAATATCACTTAACAAAGAAAAGAGGCAAAAGCATGATGTGGCCTCTTGTTTCAGGCTCAAATCTCACATTTAGTAGCTTACACAGAAAGTTAAAACTCACAGAACTTCAATGTTAAATTTTAGTAAATTCCAATACTAGCAAAGAATTGACTCAATCACATGTCGTCAAGAAGGAAAAAAAATTTGTAGTCCCTAATTCGGTAAAAAATTAAAGTTATTCTATAATTATAAGCAGTTATGAGCACAACCAAGTAATAACCATAATAAAATATTCCCTCCCGACACTTATTTCTAGCAGTGTCCCCACTACGATTAAGTTTAAAGCAAGCACCAAAAGAAAATTAAAAAATAAAATAAGTGCTATAATAAAAGAAGGTGGAAAGAGACTCCCATCTGAAAAATATCATGGGCAAAAATGGATACGGGCAAGGTATGTTGTTTCCTTGTTGCAATACCGATGGAGCTGGTAAGCGGGTGGAAGAACTGTGCATCACAAAACTTAAAAATTTAGAAATAAAAGAAATAAAAAAAAGTAAAAAAATAACAAGATAAATTTTAAAAGCAATAAAAATAAAAATAAAATGTATCATGCGGGCATGCCAAAAATATGTACATCTCTTTTTAATACAAAAGCAGAAGCCTAAGTACTAAAAGAGGAAATAAAAATGTGTTCCGCAACACTCGACAGGAGGGTAAGGCTGGAGACGCTAAAAGTGCTCTAAAATGGCTGCTAGCTGCTGGTTCACGTGGGTCGTGTGCTCCTGAAAGTTAGACTCCACCCACGTCCTATGCTCTTGAAAGCTAGTTTGCATCTCATCAAGACACATCATGACGTCTTCGTAGGAGTGGCCCTGTGTTGCTAGCTGTGGCTGTGGTGGTGGTGATGGATGCTCCTCCGTTAAGGGTACAAAATCTGCAGCCTGGTCCTGCTGCTGCTCCTACTGCTCCTCCGGTCTGATGACCTCATAGTCCCCATGCCCTAATCTCCACAGAACACTAATGTTACAAAGGGTCACAAGTCTAATAGGCTCCATCTCGATGGTCGTGGCTCCTGCTCTGGTGCGAACTCCGAGGTGAGCTACCAGACGAGAGATAAAAGAACCCAAGACAATGTGTCTGGTGTTTTGAGTCTGAAGATGAATGCCCAACTGGGTACACGTCCTCAAGAAGAACATCTCGGCATTGCAGCGGCGTCCCTAGGTCATGGGCCATAGCAGAAATAAGTCCGGCCTGGTGACGGTGCCGTCTGTAACACCCTGTTCTGGGAGCGCTATTAAACTAATATTACTGTCGCTAGTTCAAATATTTTCGTTAATGGAATGCTCTGCTTGCATGGTTTTCAAAAAAACGTGAGACTAATTTTTTTTTCTTTTTCTTCAAACTTCTTTTGAAGTAGCAATCAGAATATTGCAGCATTTCCAAAAGGTAATGAATGAATAAAACACCGTGATTAACTTACAATAACCATACAAGTAAATTTATTTAAAACATATACATACGACAATTCAAGTCTTGAAACATAACACATTTATTACAACATGGTAATTAAAGCATTTGACACCTTATAGCTGGTCGGAGAACTACAACACTTACTAGTCCTCGTAAGTTACAACAAAGACACAAGTAGAAAGCCAGACAGGCTATCCTCCGCTACGCTTGTCGGCAGTCCCGAACACTCCGCTTGCTTCATCATCTGGGTTACATTCATTAATTGAAAGAACCACGGGCAAGGGTCAACTTCTCAAAATAAAATAGATAATACAAAATAGCAGATACGACAACCAATCATATTATATAGACAAAATATATAATATGAAACCACATTCTTCAACACATATGAACAATTATATCAATAGCATACAGAACAATCAATAAGGATGCGCCGATTATCTTATTGATGCAACTATATGCCAGTTCAATTTTAATTCCGGAATAATGAACATCGCAGCTGAACACCAGCCGTAGCTTTAGGGGACTCTTTCACCCTTGGTTATTCAGGTCGAAGTTCTACTGTAGACACAACACATGCCTTCTACGGAAGTTATACGCAATACATGCCTCCCGATCGAAGTTATGCTGCAGACGAGACACATGCCCTCTACCAACCCCAATGAATATGTCAACGCATATGACAATTTAATCAGGCATAATCAAATATTTAACCATCCACAACAATTAAATATTCAACTAGCCAATATCACCAACAATACATTTCAAACCAACACTACTAAGTCATAATCAATCATCAATATCAATAACACAGTTCATCCCTTTGTAACTCGATGGAGTTAGCAAAGAAAAAATCAAACAAGTGTGGGTGGTCAGAGTCAGAATACCAACCACTTTTATTAAGCCCATGAGATAATAACAATAAGCTTAAACAATAAAATCGAAGGGGTACGAGACCCTCACTTCGAACCCTGAGGTTCTCAGACTTCTTCGATCGGAAAGCAAATAAAAATCCTAAGCTTGTCTAGAAGTAGCCCTTACACTAACATACTATAGCAAGTAGTGAATGTGAAGTGCCCTTACATAAATAGAGTTCCACGTCCATGCTAACGTCAGGACACGTCCCGAATTCTCGCACGCACGTACTCACGACCTCAACAACCCTAAGGCAAAGACACTAAGTTTTAGAAAATCTCTAAATCACTCGAAAATAACCCCTAGGTTATGGTTTGCAAACAAACCCCTAGGTTACACAACCCAAAATTTTTTTTTAGTAATACTCACACTTAAAAACACTAAAACCAAGTTAAAAATAATATTTTAAATACTTACAACTTATTCAAATCTTTATAACTTTCTCATAACTTTCTAACTAAATTTGAAATTTTACAAATACAAGAAAAATCATTTTCTTTCAAATCTCAAAACCATAAAATCAATACTAACATAAAATATTTTTCACACTAATATTTTCAAGACTCCACTTTGTTCAAGAAATACAAAGATCACTCTAAACTTTAGGTGTTTCATAGTCTTGTTCAACTCAAACAACACTAAAAACAACTTTAACTCAAATATAATTTTTCTAAAAATTACTAAACTATAACAATAACTAAACTATGGAAGAAGCAAATTTTAAATCACAAAAGTTTCTTTTCTCCCTGAAGCTCACAGCTTCAATAACAAAATTTAGGGGAAAAATATTTAATTTCCTTCCAACAAAACTTCAATAACAAATATATCAAAAACAACTACTAAAATCCTAAGAATCAAAACAAGACTTTAAGTAACAATTTTTTCTAAAAACTCTCCTCTAAGTCATTGCTAGAATCAAGCGCAAGGAGTACCAAAAACTAAATTTTTTAACAATAGCAACAGTACAACAATTTTCAAAGCTTCCAAAATTAAACCAAGGGTTTCAAATAAATTAACTTTTCGGCGCAGTGGTGCGATTTTCTGGCACGGTGGTCACCGGCGAAGGTTCTCCGATCGTGAAATGTCTTTGTGCGTTCTGTTGCCAACGAAGAGAGGATTCCAAATATCCACTTAGTTTCTTGAACGGAGGTTCGTGGCGGCCGAAATCTCGCCAGAAAGGTGGCGGTTTGGGTTTTTGGATCTGTGTGTTTTCATAAAAAAGATAGGATTTTTTGATAGAGGAAGATGAGCACATTACAGTGGTGGTCGTGGTTTGTTGAGACACGGCCGGAGATGGCCGGAAAACGAGCTCCAAGGAGAGACCCATTTTTCGATTTGCTCCAATCAAAATTCTAACTAGACAGATAGAAAGAGGATGAAGAGAGGCGTAAGAATATGGTCTTAGTTTCTGGTTTGAGCCTCATGGTGGCCGAAAATTTAGAGAGAAGGTGGCGGTTTTAGAGAGAGAGACAGTGGTGGTGGTCTTCTTGTAAAACGCAGGTCGACGTCACTGATGAAGAAAAAAGGAGGAAGTGGTCATTTGGGTAACGATCCATGAATTAATATCAAATATTAACTCTTAAATTTAATTTCATCTTGATTTAATTCAATCACTTTCTTAGTCAACAAAAATTATGTGTTACCGCGTCAAACAGAAAACTTATAATAAGTTTAGTTGATGAATTCACTTTAAAAGCAGCATACGTCTACGTTGTCTATTAATTTGAATTGACATCATGAATAATAATTATCTATAATAAATAAATTATTCAAATTAAGTCAAGATAATTCCTCGTACTCTTACTAAATCATTGAGGTGATCAATCTCTACGACTTACCTTCAAGTAACTGGGATTTTATTGCTAAAATAATTTTTCTTAAAAATTGGGGTGTTACATCGTCGCTCAAGGCTTTCCCGTTTATGGAACGGGCGATCCATCTTGCACTGTCTGCACAGCTGGGTCTCTGATCTTGCTGGCCTTGGCGCGGCTAGGAATGTAGTGGGCATCCGAGTGAGAGCTCTCCAACTTTCCGAATCCTGCCACCCTTCTGGGATCTCTAGAATTATGGTGGGACCCACGAAGCCAAAAAGTAACCACTAGATCCTACCCTGGCTCATCCTTCCAATCCGACTGCTGGGGCTCCCTGTCCCTCATATGGTAGCCACAAGTGGCTAGAAAGTCCAAGACAACCTCCACATAAAAGGGTTGTCTGACTGAGGCTGCCTAGAGCCACCCTATCTGCTGCAGCAAAGTCTCCACCTCCTCTCGCAGGCCAACCTGCTGGAGGGCATCAAAGTCTAGATATCTCTGTGTGTGGGTGTGGAAGTCCCGTAGCTGCTTGTATCTCTTTTTATGCTACTGGGGAATATAGTTAGGCACGGCCTTAGAGGCACGTGCTACTACAGAAGAAGAGCCTTCGGTTTTCTGGCGTTTAGGCATTTTCCTGCAAAATAAATAGGAAAAATTAAATTTTAAGCGGCGTGTTAGTGCAGTAGTGCTTAGTGTGAAATGCGGCTATCTTTGCGTCTCTATGTACGCCCTAATCTAAAAGGTAAGTACGGCCTGACTAAATGAATATGTACGTCAGTACAATGCCATAGATATGCCCGTACCCATGGTCAGTCTAAACCCTAAGGCCGCCAGTACGACCTTCAGTACGACCTGTTTTTGATAGGTACGGCCGTACTGCGCTACGGTTTTGTGAAAAATCTATCCTATGATCATATTTTCTCAATTTTAAGCCTAGATTTTAAGTCTCCAATCATTCCTAGGGTCTCTAAGCATGTAAAAAGCCAAAACTACTCCTAAATCACTAAAGTTAGAATTTAACAAAACTAAAAACCTAAACTAACTAAAACTTAAAATAACCAATAAAACAGGCAATCAATCCACAAAATGAGATTAGAATCAGTACCTGGATGATCTTGTGACAAAAAATGCGAAGAAATTGAGGGTAGAAGGTGCTTGGGTGGAGAGGTTTTGGGCGTACGAGGGTAGGGTACGCCCTTACATCTCACTGTTTACCTTAAATAATCTGCCTATGGACACGGGGTACGGCCGTACCTGGTTATATATGTGGCTGTACCAGTCTGTTCTCCATGTTTCTCAGGATGAAGCCGTGTGGTATGCCCATGCCTGATGTAAGATACGCCCGTACCTACTGGTTTTCCAGAATTTTTTTTAATTTTTCAGAATATATGACTTTTTTATATTTTTAATAAAAATAAGAAAATAGAATTCATAAACAAAATAAATAAATCAGAGAAAAATAATAAAAAATATTAGTAGACACAGGTTGCCTCCTGATAAGCACTTATTTAACGTCCCGAGCCTAACGGTTCGGAGGACTTAGAATTAGCCCTCAGCGGGCAATGACTCGTCTTTGATATTACCTTTTGTCTTCTCACAATTGAGAAACACTGCAATGTAATTACCTTTTTCAGAGTTGTCCATCCAAGCAGGACCTGAGCACTTTTTTGGTGGGTTCATTGTGTACTCACAGTCTTCACAGACGTAAATTAACACCCGTATGATAGGTGAAAATGTCCTAATAAATTTCTTTACCAAATCATTCCACGTCTTTAATTCTTCAATTGGTAGGAGATATAGCCACTGCTTGACTTCCTCATCTAATGAGAATGGGAAAATCATCAGTTTTGCTTCATCTGGAGACAAGTTCTCGTATTTTGCTTTTCTCATCTTCTTGCAGAACTGTCTTATGTGCTCAATAGGATCTTGTCCTGTTGTTCTCTTGAATTGTAATTGTGACACCTCTGAGATAATGGACGGGTCTAATTCAAAACTAGTGAATTTTTCTTGAGTGTCATCCTTTAATTCTTGAAATCCTTGGAATTGGTCCACTTTCTTTTAGTGTAAGCTGAAAAGCCCTTACAAACTCTTCCATTAGTTCCTCCTAACTTGAAAAGTGAAACTTTGGGTATATTGAGAACCATTGCTTAGCCAATCCTCCAAGAGAAAGGGGGAATAACTTAAGTCTTAGTCTACCTGCGATGTGTAACACCCCGTTCCTGGAGCGCTACTAAACTAATATTTCTGAAAAGGGAAATACTCTGCTTGCATGGCTTTCAAAAATGTGGTTCTATTTTTTTTCTTTTAAAAGAGTAGTCAGAGTATTATAGCTATTTTAGAAACATGACGGTGAATAAGTAAAGACAAAAAAATAAAACCACAATAACCATTTCTAATAAATTTATTCAATCATTGCACATATGACAATTCAAGTCTTGAAAACCAAAATACACTTATTACAACATTGTAATTAAAACAGTGCACATCTTATAGCTGGTCGACACGCTACAACACTTACTAGACCTCTAGTAATTTCAAACTAACACACAAGGCGAATAGCCAGATAGGACCATCTTCAGCTACACTTGTCAGCAACCTCGAACACTTTGCAGTCTTCATTATCTGGGTTACAATCATTGATTGAAAGAACCACGGGCAAGGGTCAACTTCTTACACAAACAAATACAATAGCAACAGTATGTACAATAACAATTCATATTATACAGATAGAACATAATATACAATTCAATAAGAATGCATAAATGCTCTACAAATGCGACTGCATGCCACTGTTTATGATTCCGGAATATCGCAAATACCCATGCCAAACGGCTTATCGACTGGTCCTCTCACAGGTACACAGTTCGACAGGCTAGTCCGCTCACAGGTACACAACCATGGGTTTATCGGCTAGTCCGCTCACAGGTACACAGTTCGACTAGCTGGTCTGCTCACAGGTACATAACCGGATGTTCCCAAAGGAATTTATACCACAATGCATGACAATGCATTCGACCAACTCCAATGAACATATCATGCATATGATATTTCAACATGCCATAATTAAATAACATTTAATTATCCAACACCAATCCAACAACATATAACTTAAACACAAATAAGCATATATACAAACATGTCATGTTATCAATTCATAAGAACACATCTCAACAATTCAACCAACTTGCATCCACAATTCCATATTCAGCAAACATAAACATATGAACATAACCACATCTCAACAGTTAAACATTAGAACTCTAGATATGTCTAGAAGTAGCCCTTACCGAAAGATATACTGCTCACGTGTCCAAACATGTCACTAAATACTTTTCATCAAAATCTTTGAATTAAGACTCCACTTGGATTTAGGATCACAAAGTCCTAATTTGCCTTAACTGTTTCATTGCCTTAACAATCAAAACAACTTCCAATCAAATCAAGATATTTCCAAAATTTTTCCAAAACTTAAACACAATTCAATACAACTAGTATAAGTCAAGAGCATCAAAATTTTCTCCTCCAAGCTCTCTAGGAGCTCGCGGCCATATCCTTCTTTTTTCAAAAAAATTGCAAAACTTTCATTTAATAAAAACAACACCATTCAACACTTAATTTCTTTCCCAAAACATTTATTTTTTTCCAAAACAAAACCAATACTCAACTCTATCACCCTATCATGGTTTTCAAACACTCAAGGGTTTGTCAGAAATTCACAATTCCTTTGATCACAACCAAAATTGACAACAACAACAACAATAACAAACATTAAGGAGTAAGAACCCCAAAGTAATTGAATGATTCACATGGAAAATCACATAACCCCTTCCCTTGGACCATTGGTCTAGGGTTTGAGAAAATTGGGGAAAAGTGTTCATCTTTTCCATGATCACAATCAAGACACCAACAAAGCATTTAAACAAAGAAAGAAGCAAAAAAAATCATCTCCTACACCTAGAACAAGGCTCACGGTACAAAGAGGAAGAAAAGGAAGGAATAATTTTGCTTACTTTTCTCTAGCACCCACACTTGCTCTCTTAGGAGGAAGAAGAAATAAAATGGTTGAGAATGAGGGGGGAAAGGGCCACGGCCTGATTTCTTAAGGAAGGAGGAAGAAAATGGCTTGTTTATTTTTCTCCTACACTTAGATCAAATAAGAAAGGGAATGGCATGAATAAATGGGTGAAAGAGAAAGGGAGAGCTACGGGTTTTCCTAAAGAAAAGGAAGAACTTGGTGTGTTAGAAGCTTCCACCACACTTCATAAACTTAAGAAAGAAGGAGAACGAAATTAAAAATATGGATGGGTGAAGAATGAGGGGCTACGGCCTGATGGAGAGAAAAAGGAAGAATAAAATAAAATATTAATCCAAATAAAGGAAACCAAAGGATAAGATCAAGTAGATATTTTTTTTCTAATCACCATTAGAAACTTGACACTTAGCACTGACCCAAGATATTTATTCCTAACCCAATTAAAACATGACACCTATTTCTAGCCCATGCTTATTTACTAATTCTAGTATAATACTAGAGTTTTTGTGTCCTAAAATTACGGCGCCGAGTAATCATGTTAATACTAATTCGCTCGTCGATTAATCGCGTAAATTAATTTACTTAGAAATTAATTCAACGCGTGATAAATAAATTATATATAAATATAAAAACAATTAAAAACACTCAAGTATCATCACAATAACTTACATTTCGATTTTTATCGAAATTGGAGTTCATTTTAAATTTTAATGCGGATAAAATTTACCTGGCGATTCAAAATACGGTGAAACTTCATTAGAATTTTTCGACGATTTTGAAACATGAATTAATATTAAATATTAATTCTTAATTAAGTTTAATCTTGATTTAATTCAATCACTTTCTTAGTCAACAAAAATTACGCGTTACCGCATCAAATAGAAAACTATATAAAGTTTAATTGATAAATTCACCTTAAAAGCAGCATACGTCTACGCTATCTATTAATTTGAATTGACATCATAAATAATTATTAATTATAATAAATAAATTATTTAAAATACATCAATATAATTCCTGATACTCGTAGTAAATCATTGAGGTGATCAGTCTCTACGACTTACCTTAAAGTATCTGGGATTTTATTGTGAAAACAATTTTTCTTAAAAAAATTGGGGTGTTACACTACCACCCCCTTAAAGTAGTTTCGTCCTCGAAACTACACGGATATTAAAATACGAAAAATTATTTACTCAAATCCATAAAAATAATTTGCAGCACACAGTCATTCACAGTACATATTAATATAAGTAGTACTATAATATTTATAGCAACATACATAATATTGCAATGATAGCATAGCATGCAACAATAACAATCACACTCAATAACACCAAGTATATATATATCATACAAAATTACACACGTAGATTAATAGTCGAGGAAACCCTTACGATCCATTGACGCTTTATTCACGGGCCATGATCTCTGCTTATTCACGATCACGAACACGAGCACGAACACAAACACGAACACGACTACGGCTACATGCTACCACCACAAACATTAATACACAACATACAACTAGTCATAGGTACACACATCGAAATACAAAGTCATTTAAAACATCAAAAGATTAAAATTCTTTTCTCGAATCAAACATTTTTCCTATAAAAAAATTTTCTACGTCCCTTGAGAACGTCACCAAAATAGAGAACTAATGAAACATAATTTTACTTAAGACTCAACCATTCTCATGGACACCAAGGTTTCTTTGAGATTAGGTCCTCATTGTCTCAAAATCATCAACCACACTTCAATTAAAATTTAAAACTAAATCTACACTTTCTAAATCAACAAAGTCACCCTTTTTTTTAGCATTGGTCGGTCAGATCCAAAAGACAGGAGAGAAAAATCCGCACAAAAATCTTAGCGCAAGTCCTCATCACCTACTAATACTAAGACTAAAATGGAACATTTTCTCCTACACCCTTTTATGAGTGAATGGTCGGCCAAGTAAGAAGGAAAAATGAAAATGGATTATTCAACTTTACTTGGCTCTCCTTTAAAGAAAATCTTCCATAACTCAAAGAAATAAGGATAAGGTTTGATAAAAACTTTAGGTACTACCCAACATTTGCTAGACAACTCGTCATGCACTAAACCACTACCTTACCCCACTAAACCTCTAGAGTCCATTTAATTGAGTCAAATAGGTCTCGCGTAAATTAAAATATCATAAGACATTTAATTGATGCGTGCAAAAAAAAATTGCGCACAATATTTTCATTAGAAAATATGAATACGCTCAAAATAAATTCAGAATCACACAATACACCACATATATTCACAGCAGTACAAGAATACACTACTGCGAAAACACAGATGTTAGTGGCAAACATGTCACACTCTTTTTTTTTTTTAAAGCAAAAGAAAGGAAGAGGGCCTCGTTAAAACCTTCTGGTGCAAAACCCTCCTTAGGGAAAAAACACCAAGAAGGAAAAAGAGTACCCTCCCCTAAATTTTATTAATAAAAAATAAAAATGAAAACAAGTAAACATGGGGGGACAAAACCAAAACCCATGAGGAAAGACAGTACAACAAAGAATGACTAAAAACCCGCTGGCGTGCAAAAGCATCACAATAATATCTCTCATCCCAACTATGTTGGCACCAAAGATACTAACAATCATCTGCAGCACACCAGTCAAAGAACAAAAACAGCCAATAAAAACCACCATAGAGCATAAACTATTTAAATCTAAAGTTGGGGAGCCCAAATTTATTCCTGAAGAAATCCGTCCTGATAAAAGAAGGGATAGAATTCCACCAAGAGAAGCATCTAGAAGTGACACCAAAAGAGGCCAACTTGTCCGCACAATGGTTTCTGTAACGACCCGTTTCCGGACCGCTACCGAGCTCAATATACCGAGCTCGAGTTACCGAGCTCAACACACCAAGCTCAACAAAAACCTATATGAGATGTGTTTTAAAAACGAAACTCTTGTGCCTTTTAAAAATACGATATATTTTTTTTAAAACCAACTCGTGCACATCAGAGTAATTACAGCTTTTCGAAACATGGTGCAATTAAGACACAAGACTTAAATTCTAATAAAACATACATGCATAACATACATATATATATATCACTCGAAATAATAATGTATACAAAATACTGGGTAGCAAAGTCTAAAGAAAATACACCTAAGGTATGTCGACTTCAAAAGAGTAATCGGACTGGGGTACTTCCTCCAGACTCCCACGCAGGGGTCGCTCCAAAAGTAAGACCACCAATACCTCAGAGCAACAAAACAACACCGCCAAACTGGTCACGACATACTACTCCAAAAGAAAATAAGGTACACCATCAAAAGAAATACGTCGAACAAACAATCAATCACGACAAGTACAGTCGTCACTCGGGTCCTCGCCGAGCTCCTCTCGGCATCATCTATCGCCGAAGTTCCTCGCGCTCGACATCGCCTGGGTAACCGCTATGGATTGAAGGCACCATGAGAAAGTGGTCAACTTCTCAACAATTCAAGATAAGCTCGACATAAAGGATATAAGCAAACGGCAATAATATATCTCAATCACCACACGTGACTCGACCATCTCACTCTAGACTCGACACAACTCTTATTCCTAATATCGCCGCCAGTGTCCATCCCCAAACCGACGTAATAGGTAAACGGCAGTCCAACCCCAAACCGATACCATGCATTAATCGCCAGGTCCAACCCCAAACCGATAATGCGACGCCTAGCCAATCCACCATAAACAAAAAGGGACCTAGCACCCTCGCCATCCGGGTCCGCCAAAACGCCATACGACTCCTAGCTCTCTCACTCGATGATTAGCTCGCCGCATGTCAAAGAGTAACACAACTTACTTGATCACATATCAAATAAAGAGAGCATGCTTAACATGAAGAAAACACAATTCGACATTTAAGCAATAAAACATTCTCGCATGAAGAAACGCACTGACAAAGAATACACCATTCACAACATATATTCAATCACATATCAAATACATGCAAAAACTCAATCATATCACAACATTCCAATCTCGACACCAATCAAGGAGTCCATACATAAATATAACAATAAAAATAAAGTCTTAGAGATATCTAGGAGTTGCCCTTACCGAACTCCAAGTTAATGCTGCTCGACAACGACCTCGACACATTGTCTTCAAAGAGCTCGACAACGACTTCTCTTACTCGATCTCGACATTGTCTTCAGCGAGCTCGACAGCGACTTCGACCGCGTCACGTCCTCAATCGTCCTCGACACGCGTCGCTTCTCGGTCGACCTCGACACGCGTCTGATTCTTGATCCGGATTCCGCCGCTTCCACGTCCCTGATTCGCTTTCCGTACACCTTGATTCGAAATCACTCGATCTCGGGAATCAGACTTCCTAAAACAAACATAACTCAGATCGATCTATGGGTTCTAATACATCTAGCTCTCATCCCAAACTTAACCACAACCCAGAAAATATAAAACTCAAGAACTTGAAATATATTTTTCCTCTAACACAAAGTTAGCGATTTCGATCAAAGTTCATGAAAAAGGTTATCTGATGCTTCAACAGATAGATCGACAACAACAATAACCAGAAGCAACGAATGAAAAACAAGAAATCGAAACGAACCAAAAATGGGGGTTTCTGGGCACTGCCGATTGTAGAAAAACAGAGGAAGAAAATTTGTTTTACAAGCCCAATTAATCGGTTAGAAAGATAGGTAATATTGTGAAGAAGAAAACCCATCAATTTGACATGATTTGGAAGCATAAAGCGGCTAAAAATGGAAGAAGAAATAGCGCTAAACAAGAGTACGTAGAAAAAGAAAATCTGTTCTTCATACCTCAATGGTGATCGAAAGGCATTTAGATATGTCGAGAAGATGATGATGAACAAAATTGATGAAGAAAGCTTGTGCAGAATCTCGATGGAACTCACGGTTTAGTCGATGGAAGTTTTTGAAGAAAACAACGAAACACAGAGCAGAAGGAAGGAAGAAGAAAGAAGAAAAGAGAAATGAGTGTTTGAGGGAAAACCGATCGTGAATACAGCTGGAAGGGCATAATCGTAACTCCAGCTATAAGATGCCAATCCCATCAATCATCTACCCGTT
This sequence comes from Calophaca sinica, assembly GCA_037113605.1. Lineage (NCBI taxonomy): Eukaryota > Viridiplantae > Streptophyta > Magnoliopsida > Fabales > Fabaceae > Calophaca > Calophaca sinica. The sequence continues at coordinate 94,338,158 of CM073736.1, forward strand.
TAATCGTTCCTCTCATAATTACCTTCTACTGCTTCACAACGGCAAGCCGACAATGTAATAATTACAAACAATATAATAATAGCGCTGAATAACGTTCGAAAGAATACGAGGTATCATCTCGACATGATGTCGACAAGGGTGCTCGTGCAAACGCACGAGGCTCTAACACGAGTTCGTGAACGCGGCCTCCTCAGCTCGACATGCGTCCTCATCAGCTCGGCAAATGATCTCGGCAAACGATCTAGTCACGGGATCTCGACACAAGGTCTTGGTCGAGGTCTCGATACGTCGTCCTAATACGATGTCGATCTCGTCCTCAGGTGTTACAATCTCTCCCTCTAAAAAAATTTCGTCCTCGAAATTGCAAATAAGATTCTTACCTCGGAAAAGTTCAGGGTACTGAGTCTTCATCTTCTCCTCCAGCTCCCAAGTCGCATCTCCCGTCTTCTGATCCCACACAACTTTGACGAGTTGAATCTCTTTGTTCCGCAACTGTTTGGCTTTCCGATCAACGATTCTTGCTGGTGACGCTTCAAAAGATAAGTCGTCCTTGAGTTGAATCACATCCGGTTCGATGACATGAGAGGGGTCGGAAACATACTTCCGCAATTGTGAGACGTGGAAGACGTTGTGGATGTTCGACAAGAATGGTGGCAAGGCAATCTGATATGCCACTGGACCAATACGACGAAGAATCTGGTAAGGTCCAATGAATTTAGGGGTAAGTTTCTTGGATTTGATCGCTCGACCAACTCCGATGAGTGGGGGTGACTCTAAGAAATACATGTTCTCCTTCCTCGAACTCGAGTGGTCGACGCCGTTGGTCCGCATAACTCTTACGCCGACTTTGAGATGTTCGCATCCGATCTCGATCAAACGGATCTTCTCGGTGAGTCCTGGATCATATCTGGTCCTCTGACGATTCGCTCGCCGCCCTGGTACCAACAAAGAGGCGCCGACATTTCCGCCCATACAACGCTTCAAAGGTGCCATCCCAATACTCGCATGGAAGCCGTTATTGTAGGTGAACTCCACCAATGGTAAGACGTCGTCCCAACTTCCTCGGTGATCTAAGGTACACGCCGCAACAAATCTTCAAGTGATTGGATCGTTCTCTCGGTCGGCCGTCGATGCGTGGATGATATGCCGAGCTAAGCCTCGAGCTCGGTTCCCATCGCTCCTTGCAATTCCCTCCAAAAATGAGACGTGAACTTCGGATCTCGGTCCGACACGATCGAAGAGGTATTCCATGAAGTCGTACTATCTCCGCGATGTAGATCTCGGTCGACTTTTCTACGTTGTATGTCGACCTCCTTTGGTAAGAAATGAGCAGATTTGGTCAATCGGTCGGACGATCACCCAAATCGAATCATTCTTCTTCTGCGTCTTCGCAAACCTACAACGAAATCCATAGAAATACCGTCCCATTTCCAAACCGTACGTCTGCGATTGTAGCATTCCCGCAGTCGTTGGTGCTCCACCTTCACTTTCGACACGCCAAACACGGTTACGTGCTCGGCCCCTTGCTTGTTCATTCCGGACCAGCAAAAATGCTTCTTCAAGTCTTGATACATCTTCGTAACTCCTGGATGAATACTAAAGTTGCTCTTATGCGCTTCGTCGAGAATCAACTTCCTCAGCTCGGATACGTTAGGTACACATACTCGGCCATTGCATCTCAAGATGTCGTCCGCTCAGGCACTGAAATTCTCGCCTTCCTTGCGCTTATCAATCGAATCTTCTCTTGCAGAAGCTCGTCATGAACTTGCTGGTCTCGGATCTCGTCCAACAATCTGTTAGAGATGGTAAGCATACCAAATCTCAGCTTCCCCGGTGAAACTTCGACTCTCAACTTCAAGTCTCGGAACTTCTCTAGCATCTCCAACTCCTTGATCATCATCGCCGAGGTTAAAACGCTCTTCCTACTCAACGCATCTGCTACTACGTTAGCCTTACCGGGATGGTATTCCAACGTAAAGTCGTAGTCCTGAGAAATTTCGTCCATCTACGTTGACGCATGTTGAGTTCTTTCTGGTCGAACAGGTACTTCAAGCTCTTGTGATCGCTGAAAACAGTAAGAGTGCTCCCATAAAGGTAGTGCCTCCATATCTTCAGCGCAAAAACTACTGCTGCTAGCTCCAAGTCGTGAGTAGGGTAGTTCCTCTCGTGAATCTTAAGCTGCCTTGAAGCATACGCGACCACCTTCCGATGTTGCATCACTACGCATCCCAATCCCTGGTGTGACGCATCACAATACACCTCGAAAGGCTCTTCAGGTTAAGGCAAGATCAGCACAGGCGCTGTCGTCAAAAGCTCCTTCAGTCGTTGAAAACTGGCTTCGCACTCCTCGGTCCAGGCAAAAGGTTGATCCTTCCTCGTCAGTCGTGTAAGAGGCGCGACAATCTTCGAGAAACCTTCAATGAATCTTCGATAATATCCTGCTAAGCCGACAAAACTCCTGATCTCAGAATCGCCTTCTACTGTTCCCACGCTAACACAGACTTCAATCTTAGTTGGATCCACAAATATCCCTTCTTTGGAAATCACGTGACCAAGAAAATTCACCTCTTCAAGCCAAAATTCACACTTGACAGGTTGGCATAGAGTTGCTTATCTCGTAATATCTGCGATGCTCGACATAGGTGTTCTGCGTGTTCTTCTCGGTTCCTCGAGAAAATCAATATGTCGTCGATGAACACTACAACGAACTGATCCAAAAACGAATGGAAAATCCTGTTCATGTAGTCCATAAACACACCGCGCGATTCGCCACTCCAAACGGCATCACTAAGTACTCGTAGTGACCGTGATCTAGTCCTGGAAGTCGCTGTTTGGCGACATCTTCCTCCTTCACGCCGAATCGATGGTAGCCCGACTTCAAGTCTATCTTGGAAAAGATCGCCGCTCCACGAAGTTGATCCATCAAGTCGCCAATACGTGGTAACGGATAACGGTTCTTCCACGGTAACCTTGTTGAGCTCGCGATAGTCCACGCACGCCTTGATCGTCCATCCTTCTTCTTAACCAACAACACCGAGCTCCCCACGGTGACACGCTCGGTCGTATGAATTGCTTTGACTCCAAGTGTTCAATGCGGGACTTCACTCTTTCATCTCGGCAGAGACATCCGGTATGGCGCTTTGGAAATCGGTCCTGTCCTGGAATCAGTCGATGGAGAACTCGACCTCTCGTCTTGGTGGTAACCCCGCACGCCTTCGAAAACGCCCTCAAAGTCACACATCACCGTACATTCTTCACGCCGATCTGTTTGGAAAACTTCCGAACTAGCCGATACATGTATTCCCTAGTTCCTTCTTTCAAAGAAACTCCAATACGCTCGCGTAAAGATAATTGGAGACTCCAAGGTCCGAAAAATTACGCTTTACGGCACACCCAAAAGGACATGGTGGTGTGACAACCAATCCATCCCGAGGATGACATCTAAGCCCTTAAGAGGCAAACAAACCAAATTGACCACAAAGTTTCTACTCGAATAATCACTACACAATTAAGACATGCGGTGTTTGTGACTAAGGTTTTAGCATTTGGGGTTGTAACTACTAATTTAAACGGTAAAGCCACAAATAAGTTCAAATGGTTCACACAATCGGAAGAAATAAAGGAATGGGTTGCACCAATCAAAAAGAACGGATAAGGATTTACCCTCGATCTCACATTCACCTTGGATAAGATCATCACTCGACCGCTTCCTCGCCACTCATGCGTAAAACTCGCTTTAGCCACTGACGCCTCTTTGGCTCTTGCCGCAAGCATAGTCGGTTCGACTTTGGGTGTAGGACAATCCTTGGCAAAATGCCCTGGCTTGCGGTTGTAGCACACCCTCCTTATGAGTACGATTATTGGCGTAATGTCCCGTCTTTCCACAACTAAACAAGTCACCTCGACACCGTCCGTCCCTCCGCTTCTGCACTGGGTCATCGGACGACATCGTCCCTCGTTGTCGTTCCCCGAGGTCGGTCGTCACGGCTTCTTCTGCGGTTGTTTCCGCTTCAGGCAAATCTACGCCTCGCACTCTGGGGTCTCACCGGTCCGCCCACAATAATCTTCTTCTTGTGGCTCCTTACTCCTTCTACCTCGACACATCGATCAATCAGCTCTTGGAGATTTCTGATCCTCAACGACACCACTGACTTCTGAATGTCGAATCTCAATCCCCGTTGGAATCTCTCACTCAACCATCTCTGGTCAACTCGATCACGGAATGGACTGAAATACCTCGCCAACGACTCGAACTTGGCCGCATACTCGGACACCGTCGAGTTGCCTTCAACGCAATTGAAGAAATTCTTGCTCCTTCTACTGCGTGCAAGATCTGGGAAGTACTTGTCCAAGAACCTTTCACGAAAAAGCTCCCGTGTCATCTCGCGATGTTCGCTATAAACGCTTGCTTCACTCCTCTCCACCAATACTCTGCGTCTCCTAGCGATGAAGTAGGTGGCATAGTCGACCTTCACGCTGTCCCGCAATGAAGTGCCTCAAAGATCTTCTCGATCTCTTGCATCCAAAGATCGCCTTTATCCGATTTGGCTCACCGTAGAACTTCTGTGGATCATGCTTCCTGAAGTCCGCCAATCCTCTCGCTTGACAAAGATTTCGCTCGTTCTTTGTTCTTTGCAAGTTCTGCTGAGTTAACGCCGCCGTCTGTTGAGCCATCGCGTTAGCCTGTTGAGTTCTGGCGGTGATTGTTGAGCCATGGCTGCCGCCATCTCGGTCATAGCTTGAATAGCTCGTTCCATGTCGACGTTCTCGGTTGCGGTTGTCGTATTCCTACGGTGGCATTAGATTCCACAAAGTTCAAAACCCTGTCAGAATCTCACAACAAGGATGTGTTAAAACACACTGCTTCAATCAAGAAACAGTTTAAACAATTTTTCAAGCAATAAGTGCTTCACTTAATCAAACAGTAATCAACATAATACAACTAGGTACCCAACACACATAACCCGACACAGTGACCAGTCCAAATCTCCTATGCACACGGTCGAACCGAATCAAGCCTCGATACCAACAATGTAACGACCCGTTTCCGGACCGCTACCGAGCTCAATATACCGAGCTCGAGTTACCGAGCTCAACACACCAAGCTCAACAAAAACCTATATGAGATGTGTTTTAAAAACGAAACTCTTGTGCCTTTTAAAAATACGATATATTTTTTTTTTTATAAAACCAACTCGTGCACATCAGAGTAATTACAGCTTTTCGAAACATGGTGCAACTAAGACACAAGACTTAAATTCTAATAAAACATACATGCATAACATACACAAATATATATCACTCGAAATAATAATGTATACAAAATACAGAGTAGCAAATGTGCAAAGAAAATACACCTAAGGTACGACGACTTCAAAAGAGTAATCAGACCCTGGGGGTACTTCCGGCAGACTCCCACGCAGGGGGCTGCTCCAAAAGTAAGACCACCAGTCTACCCTGTAGCAACAAAACAACACTGCCCAAACTGGTCACGACATACTACTCCAAAAGAAAATAAGGTACAGTCATCAAAAGAAATACGTCGAACAAACAATCAATCACGACAAGTACAGGTCGTCACTCGGGTCCTCGTCGAGCTCCTCCTCGGCATCATCTACTGTCGAGTTCCCTGCGCCCTCGACATCGCCTGGGTAACCGTCATGGATTGAAGGCACCGCGGGAAAGGGTCAACTTCTCAACAATTCAAGATAAGCTCGACATAAAGGATATAAGCAAACAGCAATAATATATCTCAATCACCACACGTGACTCGACCATCTCACTCTAGACTCGACACAACTCTTATTCCGGAATATCGTCAGCAGGTCCATCCCCAAACTGACGTAATAGGTAAACGGCAGTCCAACCCCAAACCGATACCATGCATTAATCGGCGAGTCCAACCCCAAACCGATAATGCGACGCCTAGCCAATCCACCATAAACAAAAAGGGACCTAGCACCCTCGCTATCTGGGTCCGACTCAAAACGCCATACGACTCCTAGCTCTCTCACTCGATGATTAGCTCGCCGCATGTCAAAGAGTAACACAACTTACTTGATCACATATCAAATAAAGAGAGCATGCTTAACATGAAGAAAACACAATTCGACATTTAAGCAATAAAACATTCTACATGAAGAAACGCACTGACAAAGAATACACCATTCACAACATATATTCAATCACATATCAAATACATGCAAAAACTCAATCATATCACAACATTCCAATCTCGACACCAATCAAGGAGTCCATACATAAATATAACAATAAAAATAAAGTCTTAGAGATATCTAGGAGTTGCCGCTTACCGAACTCCAAGTTAATCTTTGCTCGACAACGACCTCGACATTTGTCTTCAAAGAGCTCGACAACGACTTCTCTTACTCGATCTCGACACGGCTGTCTTCAACGAGCTCGACAACGACTTCGACACGTACCGTCCTCAATCGTCCTCGACACGTACGCTTCTCAGTCGACCTCGACACGTACAGTTCTTGATCTGGATTCCGCTGCTTCCACGTCCTTGGATTCGCTTTCCCGTACACCTTGATTCGGAAATCACTCGATCTCGGGAATCAGACTTCCTAAAACAAACATAACTCAGATCGATCTATGGGTTCTAATACATCTAGCTCTCATCCCAAACTTAACCACAACCCAGAAAATATAAAACTCAAGAACTTGAAATATATTTTTCCTCTAACACAAAGTTAGCGATTTCGATCAAAGTTCATGAAAAAGGTTATCTGATGCTTCAACAGATAGATCGACAACAACAATAACCAGAAGCAACGAATGAAAAACAAGAAATCGAAACGAACCAAAAATGGGGGTTTCTGGGCACTGCCGATTGCAGAAAAACAGAGGAAGAAAATTTGTTTTACAAGCCCAATTAATCGGTTAGAAAGATAGGTAATATTGTGAAGAAGAAAACCCATCAATTTGACATGATTTGGAAGCATAAAACTGGCTAAAAATGGAAGAAGAAATAGCGCTAAACAGTAGCACAGAGAAAAAGAAAAATATGTTCTTCATACCTCAATGGTGATCGAGCAGACGAGATATGTCGAGAAGATGATGATGAACAAAATTGATGAAGAAAGCTTGTGCAGAATCTCGATGGAACTCACGGTTTCGTCGATGGAAGTTTTTGAAGAAAACAACGAAACACAGAGCAGAAGGAAGGAAGAAGAAAGAAGAAAAGAGAAATGAGTGTTTGAGGGAAAACCGATCGTGAATACAGCTGGAAGGGCATAATCGTAACTCCAGCTATAAGATGCCAATCCCATCAATCATCTACCCGTTTAATCGTTCCTCTCATAATTACCTTCTACTCTGTCGGTCAACGGCAAGCCGACAATGTAATAATTACAAACAATATAATAATAGCGCTGAATAACGTTCGAAAGAATACGAGGTATCATCTCGACACGATGTCGACAAGGGTGCTCGTGCAAACGCACGAGGCTCTAACACGAGTTCGTGAACGCGGCCTCCTCAGCTCGACATGCGTCCTCATCAGCTCGGCAAATGATCTCGGCAAACGATCTAGTCACGGGATCTCGACACAAGGTCTTGGTCGAGGTCTCGATACGTCGTCCTAATACGATGTCGATCTCGTCCTCAGGTGTTACAGTTTCCTTCCCTGAATATATGAGAAATTTTAAAAGACATGGAAGAAGTAGTGATGATGCAGTTCCTCCATCGGGTGCGAAGATGCCAAGGGGCGAGAACAGGATGAGAGAAAGCTTGGACCACTAAAGAAGAGTCATACTCCAACCAAAGCCGATTCCACCCTTTACGGGCCGCCTCTTCAATGGCGAAAATTGCAGCCAAAAGCTCAGCCTCAAAAGAGGAAGTGGTGCCAAAAAAATCAGCAAAGCAACCCAGCACAGCACCACTGCGGTCCCTGAAAATGCCTCCACCCCCAGCAAGACCAGGAGCACCCCGGGCAGCCCCGTCAGTGTTCGCTTTAACCCAACCACAAGGCGGAGGAAGCCAATCAACTTGGATGATAACAGGCGCCTTAGGAGCATGGATCCGAATGCCAAACTTTTTAAGAATCAAGAACTCTTGCAGAGAGGAAGACATACAAGCAGTGGTCAAATTGCCAGATAAAGAAGTAGAGCCCACAACCATGTTCTTAGCAGCCCAGAGAGCGACCTTTTTGCCATCGAACTTAAGCTTATTCCGACAGAACCAGATGACCCACACAATATTTATGAGAGCAGCAGAAACAACAACCTTAGTTTGCGGACTCCAATGTAAATTACACACCTTCAACAAATCCCGCATGGAAGAGGAGCCCAAATTAATGCAGAGGATCGAAGCAAGCCAATCCCAGAGAGCTTTAGCAAAACTGCACTGAAAAAAAAGATGATTGGAAGTTTCCTCAGTTGCATAGCAGAAACTGCAAATAGAGACACACACGCAACCCCTAGAAACATGTCACACTCTGAAAATCATGAAATATTATTATTGTTATTATTATTATTATTATTTTAAATATAGTACATATCAAAATACTTCAAACATCAATCATTTACGTGATCTATATCTAGGACCACTAATACGTCAAAGATCATACTAAATAACAACAACAACAACAACAACAATAATAATAATAATAATAATAATAATAATAATAATAATAATAATAATAATAATAATAATAATAATAATAATAATAATAACAATAATAATAATAATAATAATAATAATAATAATAATAATAATAATAATAATAGTAACCGCGTCTCCTACAACAATCCCATAATCTCATCTCTTATTTCCCGAAAGACTTAAGAGATTCATGGTGACAAAAGTCAACCAATCTTTTGGTCTCTGCAACTTGCTCTTCTCCCTGCTGTCCTAGCAGGTCACATTGATCTTCCGTAGTAGTCTGTTGAGCAATAACCACTGGTACCCCTACCACAGCTTGGCTACCTAAATCCTCTAATCCATCTCTAAATTATTAGCTCTAACAGGAAGAATTGCTCGTTTCGAAGGTATTGGATTCCCTCAAGGTTTTACAACCTCATTAGAACCCCACAACAATTTTGTGTCTCAGCACATATTGTTTCAATTAAGAAACAATCCAAACAATTACAAGTAGAGTTACTCCACTTGAGGAACAAACAAGACACAAAAGCACAATTTGACCCCTCACAATCTGCTCTCTACAAAACCCAACACTTGACCAGCTATAGTTTCCCAACTCACAGTCCGGTTAGAACCGAACCGCTCTGATACCACCTTTGTAACACCCCGTTCCTGGAATGCTACTAAACTAATATTTCTTAAAAGTGAAATACTCTACTTGTATAGTTTTCAAAAATGTGGTTCTATTTTTTTTCTTTTAAAAACTTCTTTTAAAAGAGCAGTCAAAGTATTACAGCGATTTTAGAAACATGATGGTGAATAAGTAAAGACACCAAAATAAAACCACAATAACCATTTCTAATAAATTTATTCAATCATTGCACATATGAAAATTCAAGTCTTGAAAACCAAAATACACTTATTACAACATTGTAATTAAAACAGTGCACATCCTATAGCTGGTCGACACACTACAACACTTACTAGACCTCTAGTAAGTTGAAACTAACACACAAGGCGGATAGTGCCTTAAAAGTGTTATTACCAATTGAGCAAGAAACAGCAAAGGTTCCTGGATCCTTAAGCTAGCTTAGGTGGTAATTTATTTAATAACATAGCAGAGAAATCTTCATTTAATTTAACAGTCTCAACCACTTCTAATTTATTTTTGTTAAAAATTATTTTTTTTAAGAACTTAACATATTTAGGCACTTTAGAGATAATTTCAGCAAAGGGAATATTAACGTGCAATTTTCTAAGTTTTTCTAATAATTTATTTGCTTGTCTATCCTTATAAAAAATGTTAGAACCTTGGGAAGAAGAGTTACTTACCTGCTGAGGCTCAGTTTGAGCCTTCTTCTCTTTTGATTCCTCCTTTGCCATGAAGACTGCATTGTACTTCTCATTTGGATTTGGTTTCACTTGACTAGGAAGTGCTCCTTTTTCTTTTTGAGTCACCGCATTCAACACGATTGCCATTTGTTCTCTCAACGATTCCTACTCTACAGCGTTGGTAGTAACTAGCTTTTCCAAGTTGTTGTATTTTTTGGTCATTTTCCCCATAAAGTTGTTGATCTCATTTTCTCCGGGACTTCTATCATTCTGAGCACAATTCTGCAAATGAGGAGGTTTGTAAGTATTCTGATTTTGACCTTGTGATCTCTGTTGACCTCCCCATGAGAAATTAGGGTGGTTCCTCCATTCGGGTTTATAAGTGCTTGAGTAGGGGTCATTCTGTTGCTTATTTCCAACAAAATTTACCTCCTCAGTGCAATCCTTAGAGTCATGACTTGTTACTCCACAGAAATTGCAAGATGCCTTAGTTGCCTTGGTTTCTATAGCCTTCAGTCTTTCTTTATTCTTCTCCATAAAACCGGCTAGAACTCCCATACACGGATGTCCATGCCTTTGCATAAATTTTAACATAGCTTCTTGCATCCCCCTTTTTGGGTCAAAATCCTTTTGTCCTATAACATTTACTTCTTCCAATTGGCCTTCAATTGCCATGCATCCCCAGTCATTATTAGTTGCATTGGACTGGGTTTGCGCTGCCATTAAAGTCTCTATCTTTTTAGTCATTACCTCCAATTTAGCATCAAGAGCTGTGTTGGCTTCCACTTTATAAATTTCTGCTTGATGGTTCTTTCTTTCGGTTTATCTATCACTTGCTGACCACTGAACATTGTTCTGAGCAATTTCAGTCATTATTTCATAAGCTTCAGTAGGTGTCTTCTTTCCGAAAAATCCTCCACAAGCAGCATCAACATCTCCTCTAATTTGCATGGTAAAACCATTGTATAAAATCTGAACTAGCTGCCACTTGGTGAAACCATGATGAGGGCAGCCTCTAATTAAATTCTGGAATCGTTCCTATGCTTCATGCATTGATTCTCCTTCATTCTGAGCGAAACCCAGATATGTCAGCTCTCAGCTTTGCAGATTTTGCGGGAGGAAAGTACTTATTTAAGAACTTGGTTTTCAGGTCCTCCCAAGTAGTAATAGAATTTAGTGGAAGTGAGTCCAACCATAATTGTGCTTTCCCTTGCAGTGAGAAAGAAAACAATCTTAAATTGATGGCCTCCGGTGTCACACCTTGACACTTGACAGTATTAGTACCTTTCTGAAACCTTTTAAGATGAGCATTCGGGTCTTCAGAAGATAAGCAAGAGAATTGCACTGCAGATACCATAGAGATCAGTGCTGGCTTTAATTCAAAATTAGTGGCCTCAATTGCCGAATAGTTGATGCTGTCTGACACATCCGTAATTAGAGTGAAGTACTCGTTCAACGTAAGTTCGTTATCCATTGCTAGTTGTTGTCTTCTCAATAATCTAAGTGTTCTTTCAATTTCAGGATCAAAAATTAATTCAGGATATTGAGACCTTGTCTGCATACACCAAAGGAAACCAAATTAGAATGTCATAGAACTAATTAAAATAAAACAAACAGAAAATAAATAACTAAGTAAAATAATGCCTAATGAAAATAAAATATTCATTCAATTAATATCGCAAAACACTCCCCGACAACGGTGCCAAAAACTTGGTGTGGCTCAGGTAAGTGCACCTGATCGTAACTCGTACACTACAACATAAAATGAAATAGATAGCGCTTATTTTTTGCCTTCGCTAGCGCTTAAAAGCACTACCTATTCAGCCGCTAGTGATCCATGTTCAAAAGACAGCATTTTAAAAAGCGCTAGTGATAAGTGGAATTGCTAGCGCTTCCTTGACAAAGCGCTTTCTATTATTGATCATAGATAGTGCTTTTTCAAGAAAGCGTTGTCGATTCACTGAGAATAGATGGCGCTTTCTTTAAAAAGTGTTATCTATTATCAACAATAGATAGCGTTTTCTCAAGGAAGCGTTATCTATTAAGCTTTTTTTTTTTTTTACAGTAGCAATATATTACAGCTACTAATAATTCCTACAACCTGGCCAATACAACATTTCTACCAAAATTTTGGCAGAATCTCCGCTAAAACATGGACATTCCAAAATAACATAAGTACCTGTATAATTACAACAAATAATGCCAACCAAAATAATGCCTCACATGGGCTAACAACATACATCTAACTATTACTATATTAATGTGTATACACAATTAATGATCAAAGTTTTAAAACAAGAACCAAGAACACACAACAATTAGACCAAAACACATATATGGTAATCACAACAATTAAACCAAAATTTTCAGGATGACATGTGGCAAGGAGAAATAAGGAACATACAATTCTTGCAAATAGGTGATTTGCCATAACTCTGGTGAGAAACCCTTTAATGATGAACCAGAGATGTTTCTGCAAAGAAAAATCCCAATTTATAGTATAAGGTATGTGCTAACTTAGAAATTCATGTCAATTGATAGCAACAGTACACCTCACAAAAAAGAAGAAAAAAAAACACTAGCCAGAGAAGGATTGATGGTATCTTACAGCTTGATACCATGATGCCGAGTCATAGTGCATGAGATGCCAAACCAATTACAAGCATCAGAAAGAAAAAAAAAACAGTGCAAACACTTCATTTCTATAACTACATTCTCAAAAGTTCCAATTTCACACAGAAAACAATACTTGCCATCTTTGCTACTTACTAAATGACACTTCAAATAATTAAATTATTCACTCACAAATAATTAATCAAGTCCGGAAGAAGCCATCTATCTATCTGCAAAAAAATTAGATACAAGTAATTAGACACACAAGTAATTTAACAAATACATAATTCATAGTCATTTAACTAAAATAACACAATCTACCTTTCCTTTTTCTTTTCTTCCGCCTGATCCAAAGCCCCTCTCTATGATCATGTCTAATATATATCATCCTCTCTTGATGTACTTTCCTCACCAAACGGTAATTGTATCACAAAGAACGAGTCATCTTCAATATCAGCATCTTCATTTGCTTGATCATCATCAATCCCATTAACAATTTTTTTGTTGGTCAACAAAATAACAGACCAATTCATATCAGATGGATCGGTGACATAAAATATTTGTCGAGCTTGCGATGCTAAAATATGAGCGTCATCTTTATATCCCAACTTATTGAAATTTACCCGTACGAATCCCAAGTCATCCGTTTCTACACCGTAATTATTGTTAACACACTTACATTGGAACACAGACACCCGAAACATCGCATAATCCAACTCCCATATGTGTTCAATGACCTCGAAGTATGACATATTCGCATAAATGGAATTTCTGTCTTTGGCACTTGAGATATGCATAGCTTGAGCAACAACAGTGACCCCACTATTTTGCATTTTACTCTGATCATCATGTTCTTTTGTATAAAATGTGTACCCGTTCATCAAATAACCGGTGTAAGAGATAACATGTATAGCTGGACCTTTACTAACCATCTGAATCTTTCTAAAACCAAGCTAGGATTTGCATTAAACTCTGTAGAAACATGATCTCTTAGCCATGTTATAAAACACCGATTGTGTTCTCTTGTCAACCAATTTTGATTCTTATTTGGGTACATACTCTTGAGCAATTCGTTGTGTTTCACAACATAGGGCTCAACCTCATCGACATTGTGTAAAACATGTAAGTGTGCTTGCTCCATCTGTTGCCTTGATATAGTCAATATTTTACATCCCGTAATCCCTTTCCCTTCACTTTCTCCTGTGTGACAAGATTTCGGCATCCCTATGTTACATCCAACGTTAGATAGGTAGTCGGAACATAATTCAATAGCTTCTTCGACTGTGTACCCCTCAACAATACAACCCTCTGTCCGTGATCGTTTTTTCACATACCCTTTTAATATCTTCATGTAATGCTCAAACAGGTACATCCATCTCATGTAAGCTGGTCCACGCAATTGTGTCTCCCTAACCAGATGAACTGTCAGATGAATCATTTTGTCAAAGAATGAAGGTGGGAAATACATCTCAAGCTCACACAAAATCAAAACAATTTATGTTTCCAATGCTGGAAACTTTCCTGGGTCAATCACTCTACTGCAGATTGCCTTGAAGAAGAAACAAAGTTTAGTTAAGGTCTTCCACACTTTGACGGGCAAAATGGATCGTATACCAATGAGTAGCAGATTCTCCTTGAGAACATGGCAATCATGGGACTTTAGACCCTTTAACTTGAGATCTCTCATTGATACAAGGTTCATAATGTTTGAAGAGTACCCCTCTGGAAATCTAACTCCATGATGAAACTTACAAAAAATCGTTTTCTCTTTTCTAGACAAAGTATGAGCGGCTGGAGGTAGATATGTACGTAGTTTCCCCTTTTTTACTGGTCCCAATTCCTGCTTCAATCCCTTACCAACCAAGTCCCGCATTGCATTGATGCCATCTTTAGTCTTCCCGGGCACATTGAGTAAGGTACCAATGATACTAACAAAGACATTTTTTTCAACATGCATCACATCAATGAAATGTCTCACGTACAATGACTTCCAATATGGTAGCTCAAAGAAAATCGACCTTTTCTTCCACCCTCGTGTGACAAGCTCTCCTGCGAAAGGTTTCCCAAATTCAATACTCAAATATTTTACCTTTTCAAACAGTTGTGCACCAGTCAAACGCAAATGAGCTCTACGTTCTTCAGTATTCCCATTAAATGCTTTCCTTAACAACCAATAATGATGGTTTTGAGGCAAAAACCTATGAAGCCCAAGGAAGACATTCTTCTTACCATGTTCCAATCGCATCCAATCAGTACCATCTTCACATATAGGGCATGCACACTGGCCTTTGGTACTGTATCCAGACAAATTACCGTATGCTGAAAAATTATTAATTGTGCCAAAGATCATAGTCCTCAAGGTGAAACTTTCTTCTCTATACCCATCGTACACATTTATACCCATCTCCCACACTTACTTCAAGTCTTCAATTAAAGGTGCGAAGAATATGTCTATATCATTTCCTGGTTGTTTGGGCCCAGAAATTAACATAGACAACATTATATATTTACGCTTCATGCATAGCCATAGAGGTAGGTTATAAATCACCAAAATCACAAGCCATGTACTATGAGAGCTACTCTGAACACTATGCGGGTTAAATCCATCAGTAGACAATGCAAGTCTTAGGTTTCTTGGTTCTTTCCCAAAATCAGGATACTCAAATCAATTTTTTTCCATCGAGGAGAATCTGCCGGGTGCCACAGCATGTCATCCTCAATTCTTTCATCCTCATGTCATGTCAAGTGTTTTGCATCTTCCTCACTACGGTACATGCACCTGCATCTGGGAATTATGGGGAAATGCCACATAACCTTCTCTGGAGCCGATTCTGATTCCTTCTTCTTATACCGTGAGGCTTTACATTGATGACACGACTTTAACGACACATATTCATTTCTAAATAAAATGCAATCGTTAGGACAAGCGTGTATCCTCTCATAGCCCATGCCAATAGAGCGTAACATTTGTTTAGCCTCGTATGTCCGACCAGGAAGCACATTATCATCTGACAACATATCTTTCAATAAGGTGAGTAAGTCCGTAAAGCTCTTATCAGTCCATCCATTTCTCGATTTCAAGTTATACAACTTTAACATCGTCGATAATCTCGTGAATTTAGTAAAACCCTCATACAACGGCTTCTTTGCATCACTTACAACTTCTCAAACATTTGAAGACATTCATGGAGATCTTCTTCAACCGCATTTGCCATCTCTTCAAAGTGGTCTCCATAATATGTATTTGTACCAGTGTCATCTGACGCATATCTCCCACTCTTCCCCATATTAGAAGATTCACCTCTTTTCTCACCGTGCTTTGTCCAACATGTATAACTCTGATCAATTCCATTGCTCACTAAATGTCCTTCCAATTCCTGAACATTAACTCGGCCTACATAACAACAACTCAAACAAGGACATATAATTCTACTCAGGTCTAGTTCTTTTTCATGCTGAACTACAAACCTAATAAAATCTTATACTCCATCCCTATATTCCTTCAACAAACGATTGGCAGACATCCACTTCCGATCCATTCTATCTTCAACCTTTATAAATTCAATAGTCATTCCCATTAATATAACTTCATATTAAATATATTTCTATTCTCAATATTTTACCACTAAACATCCACAATTCATAGTTCGTATTCAATTCACAGTTTGAATTTTTAACAAAATTTGACAGAGTGTCCCCTAAAATATGGACATTCCAAAATATATCCAATCCAATCAAACATAAAACACTTCAAAGTTCAAAGGAAGCAACAACTCATTTCCTTATAACCGCATGTGACTAGTCTTACTATTTTATCTCTCATTACCTTTTTGTTTGAAACTAGGTTAAGCTTATGATACATTCATATAATATTGCAATAGCTACACCAAACAAAGAGAGAATCACATTTTCAGAACAAATATGCACATGAATCAGACCCATGAATCACAAAAAAGGACAAACATGAAGAGCTACCTTCTAAGAATCAAACAAAGAGAGAATCACATTTTCAGCACAAATATACAGAAACAAGTTAAAAAGAGAGGCTAGTACCTCTAAAGTCAGAACCCAAAAAATTACACACGGTATCAAGCACAAAGCAGTTTCCAATATCCAACACCACTGAACCGGTTGAAAGCCTCGTCGTTTTCCAGTATCCAACACCGTCTCTTCGTCATTTCGTTCTCAGAGAGAGAGAGAGAAACACAGAATCGGAAGAAGGGCGACGGTGGAGAGGAGGACGAAGCTTAAGGAAGGAGAGGAGGACGGTAATGGTGGTTTTTCGTGGTGGTTTTGCATGCTACAGAGAAGGAGAGAGAGCGAGATTTAGAGACTGGCGGCATTCACGAATGGCAAGAGGGGCAACGGTGGAGAGGAGGACGAAGCTCAAGGAAGGAGAGGAGGACGGCGGAGGTGGTTTTGTGTGCGACGGAGAAGGAGATAGAGCGAGATTTAGAGACCGAGAGGTTTTGCGTCAGCAGAGAGGGAGAGGTATGCATGCATTCTTGTGTCATTATTTGGGTTTATCAAGAAATGATGTTAACAAGCGCTTCCTTGAAAAAGCGCTAGCAAAGACCATTAACAAGAATCATAGATAGCGCTTCCCTGGGAAAGCACTAGTGAAGATTAGAAAATAGATAGCTCTTCCTGGAGGAAGCGCTAGCGATATCCTTACGCGTATTTTTAGTAGCGTTTCACCGACGAAACGCTGTCTATTAGTTCATTTTTACTAGCAGTTATTTTAGAAAGCGCTAGTACAGGCCAAAACATAATTTTAGCCAGCGCTTTCAGAAAGAAGCGTTGTTTAAGGTGCCGCCATTTTTTTAATAATCTGTTGTAGTGGTAATAATATTGGAGTATAATTAGGACTCCGAATATCGAACCCATAGGGAATGCGCGAGTAATAATGACTTGAACGATTCTATTCTATTAGGCTAACTAAAGTTGTAATGAGAAAGTAGTAAAAGTTGTCACGTAATCAAAGCAAGAATCAAACTAAATGCAAGAACGAATTAACTATGTTATGGGAGGTATAGGGGACCCGGGTTCACCAATACTCTACTCTTGAGTTCACTAAATAATTACTATGAGTTATCTATTATGAAAGAAAGCTAATCACCCACTCTAAATTACTAAGAAACTACCTAGCTTGTAATAGCCTTCCTCCTAACTAATTACTCCGTTTGGTCCTACAAGGTAATTAAAGGAAAGAGCATTAAGCACAGGTAGGTTTTTTAATCTAATAACTGATTAGAAACAAGCAATAACCTATCTAGCATATAAAGTGAGTTCTATTATTCCTAGAGATCCGTTAACTAATTATGATCCTGTTACCACAATTAAGCTAACTAATTAAAGGTTGATCAGGCCTTATAGGATTAAGCACACTAGGCATAACACAATCAAACATTCAATAGAAACTCATAGAATTAAATAGATAAATAATCAAAAGTATTGTAAAGGATCCCCCATCACCCCTAGTGATGGGTTTAGCTACTCATTATCAATGATAATAACAAAAACATAATCATAAAATCACAATAATCCATAACAAAGAGAATAAATCTTAACCGGGACACCCTTTTGGTATGGCGACGGTCTTTAAGCATGTTCTTCGCATCCTCACAAGCTCCGGTAGCGAATCGGGATTGGCACCAAGCTGAACGTGACAAAAACACAAGAAAAGGATGTTTGAATTGGGTTTTAGAAATCTTTTCGCAAAGCTTATGAGTTTATGAAAATCTTTTCAAAACAACTCTTTAACAAAATATCAAAGTAAGTAAGTAAAGAGAAGAGAAGAGAATGACACAATGATTTATACTAGTTCACTATCACCTGAAAGCTGCGTCTAGTCCCTTCACACACTTGAAGGATTTCTCCACTATAATCAACCTGATTACACTTGAGAGTATAACACTGCCAAACTGGATATACTCACAACTTCTTAGAACGGCTTAGTGCAGTCAAGCCTCTAAGGAATACAACCACTACTCGGCTAAATACGGTGTTCAAAAATGGTTTGAAACAATATCAAATAACTCTCAGCAGAAAGGATATACAATGAAAAACTTAAGCACACAGAATAACTTTCAAACTGAAAGAATAAAACGATTAAGTGCTTGTCCAATGTGATCTCAGATACTTGGAATGATTCTTGGTTACTCACTTTGATTCACAGCATTTCAGTTTCGTTAACCTACTTCAGTGAATGAAGTAGGGTATATATAGCTAGGGTTGTGAATAGTGTCGTTGTGACCTAACAACTCTTTTCACCAGTTGATAAAACTTCACATCCCCTTTTTGTGGTTTTAGCAAGTCAAGTCGCTTTTCACTCTGCTCTTGCATACTGACACAATAGACAATATCAGGATCTTTTCCCTTGTGAGCTTTTTGAAAATTAGACACCTCTTGAGCAAGTTTTCTGATGATTATATACGTTGACATTCCCTTTGGCCTTTGATTCCTCCTACATTAAAATACTCATCAATGAGGTCTCTTAAATGCATGAAGCAGCCTTAAATGAATACTCAGTCTGATTTTCAATAAGAGCATCTGTCAAACAGACAATACTTGTTACTGAGATACTCTGTTCACCAGAGTGAGCTTAAAACAGAGGTAAGTTCTTCAGTACAGAATTTGTTGGCCTTTCATATAAGAGAGTTTTGTAGAAACGAACGAAGGCTTCCACTATGTAGTCTATTCATAGTCTATTGAGCGTTTACCAAAAACAGAGCGTTGACCAAGACAGAGCATGATCTTACCAAATCATGGTCTACCAGAGCTTTGACTACTAACAGAGCGTTGACCAAAATAGAGTGAGGCTATCAGATGATGATGTCAGCAACTTTCAGAGGATCAATGCCAGACCCAGATTCATGAAACTGAGAGTGAAAAGCATACTTTCACTTAGTCTTCTGAGATAATTCCTTCTGATGAATAGTGACTTCTACACACTAACAAACACATCAGAGGATAAATTTTTCTATTAACTATTTGTTATCATCAAAACAATTAAGGGCCATTGTTTCTGAATCCACTTAATTCAAACAATCTCCTCCTTTTTGATGATGACAAATACATAGATTGATGAACAATTTTTCATTAGAAAAATATTTACTTAAAATAATTTTAGAGACTCCCCCTGAAGTAAACAGAGTGATCTTTCAAACCATATATTTATTAATACAACATCAGATCATACATTCCAAGTTAATGAATCAGAGTAAATAATGTAAAAATGCAATGCATGACGACACTTGGTTGATATATCAGGTTTATCAATTACTTTATATTTCTTTATTTTCTTCTACCCCTTTTTCTCATCAGACAAAAAGATTAAGAATAAATAAAGAACATCATAGTCAAAACAGAGTTTGAGAAAGGTGAAGTTAAAACAGAATAAGTACCAAAAATTGATGTCATTAGTTAATAAGTACCAAGGTACAAAATGTTTGTCTTAAACAAAGTAAAAACAAATACAAGGCAAAAAAATAGGTGAAAAACCTAAAGGCTAGCTAAGGTTTCTTCAACTGATCCAGAATAGCCTGCAGCATATCTGTGACAACATCATGCTTCTTATCAGAGGCTTCCAACTGTCGTTGAGTAGTTTCCATAAACTGCTTGAAGCACTTGTTATCTTCAACAAGTTAGTCCAAAACCTCTTTCGAAACTACAACTGAATGACTAGCAGATGCAGAAGCAGACCCAAAAGTAGAAGGCTGAGATACCGTTACAGTTGAAGCAGCAGGAAGGGTTACAGGTTCTGGAGTAGGTAGAAGTATAGGAGTAGATTTTGGTTCCCAAACAACATGGATTTTAACCCTTTGAGACACTCTCCAAGTAGGACCAGTAAGAAATCTCCTATTTCTTACAAGTTGATCATTCTTGTGCTTTTCAAACCAGAAGTGCACAAATTGCCAATTTTCATAGAAGTCCTCTGGAGCCTGTGCAGTACTGACACCATCCATTTTGTCTTCTTCAATGCATTTCCAAATATCAAACTCAAAGTGTCTCTTAGCCTTGAACAATTCATATCCAGTAAACAGCCGAGGATAAGGCCCGGGCACAATAACTACTGCACGATGGTTAAGAGGAGGTTCACAACCAATTTGACCAACTGGAGCAGGAGGTGCAGGAAGAAGCAGGATTGGTGGATCAATGATGGTTACATCATCATCTTCTAGTTCAAGTTCTTAAACTACTTCAGTAGCAATTGTAGCAGCAATGACCAGGTCATCATCTACAATTGGTTCTGTAGTAGATTCGGGCTCAGGCATAATTGGTGAATAAGGTGGAGAAGGGATTTGTGGTGGTGAAGGTAGTACGATAGCAAGAGGCTGAAAGGTAGTGAGGGGTTGAGCATCACAAATCGTATCAGAGCCAGTTTTAGGGGATTGAGGTTCCTGGATAATAGGCTCAGGTTCTGTTTCAGGATGTGATGGTAGGTTTAGGTCAGATTGAACCAATAGAGGTGATTTAGGGCTAGGTGGAGGAGTGGTGGGTTTAGGTTGTGGTGAAGGTGTTTTAGTGGGTTATGGTTGTGTTGGTGTTGTTTGTGTAGTATATGGTGGTGGTGTGGTAGTTGTTTGTGGTTAAGGTGAAGGAATTGGTGTGGAAGTAGTGGTTGTTGGGTGAACAATAGAGAGGGGCTCAATGTAATGAATTGAGACTTTGGGTAAAGGTCTCTGTCTTTGTCTCAAGGGGACTGTTGCAGCTCAGGCAAGTGTACCTAATCGTAACTCGTAATAAAGTGGAGTATTTTTAAGACTCCGAATGTCGAACCCACAGAGAATGCGCGAGTACTAAATTAATAGAGATCCTTATTATTTAGACGAATGAAAGTAATGGTTTTGAGAGCAAGACAATTGAATTGTAAATAATGAGATCAAGGTAATAACGCAGAAGAAAAGAGAGATCAATTAGGAAAAGCCTAGGGGAACCGGTTCACTAATACTAGATCCTGAATCTATTTCCTTGCTATTACGAATTGTATTTCCTCATTGAATGCCAACCACTTACTCTAAATTACTAAGGGCTATCCTTGCGTACAGTAGCCTTCCTCCCAACTAATTACTCCGTTTGGTCTAAGAAGGTAACTAAGGGAAAGAGCATTAAGAGCAGGCAAGTTTGTTAATTTAATAACTGATTGGAAACAAGCAATAACCTATCCGGCGTATATCGCGAGCTTTGTGATCCTAGAGTTCACTAGTTAACTATGATCCTGTTACCACAATTAACTAATTTTATAAAGAATTGGCCAGATTCTATGGAATTAAGCATACTAAGATCAACACATTCAAAAGGATAATAGGGAATTCAAAATAACAATTAAATAGATATCAAGAACATAATAAAAGATCCCTCATCACCCCTAGTGATGGAGTTAGCTACACATATTGTTTCTTAACAAAATACAGAATAACATAAATCTTAACATGCAATCCTAAAAGAAAAGAAGACAAGAGATAAGAGGCAACGTCTAGAGCAAAAGACAATAGGTAAAGTCTAAAGCAAAAGACCCCCACTCAGAGAGAATGAATAATCTCATAGAGAGTGAGTTAGTTCTAAAAAGGGGGTAAGAATGCCTATTTATAGGCTCTAGTGCGGATTTAGGTCAACTGGCTTCAAATCTGAGCGCTCTGGGCTTAGGTACGGCCGTACTACAATTTTACACGGCCGTACTGGGCTTAAGTTGCGATGCTAGCCCATACTTCTTCACTGGATGCAGCCTGACTGCAATTGTGTACAGCCATACTTACTTTGGTCCAGACGTACTGGACTTTTTCTTCAGCACCAAGCCGTACTGACCATGCGGTACGCCCCTACTTATGCTCTCGGATAGGTACGGCCGTACTAAATAGATGTCAGGCCGTACCGCTTGTCCAAAAACGATAAAAATCTCCAAAACTCGCCAGAATCTTCCCAAAATTCATTATTTTGCTTTTCATATTGCCTTTATTACTTTTCTGCATAAATGAGGAAATAGTGAGCATACTTTATCTAATAAGGAATAAAATCATAATATTTTATACTCAAAATATCCCAAAATAATAGACAAAATGGAGTGTTAATAGGGACATGATCTTCTTCATCATCATCATCAGATGAATAAGAGGGTAATGAAGGCAAAGGCTTTTTAGGAGGAGAGGGTTTAGCAGGGGTTGGTCTAGAAGGTTTGAGAGAAGGAATAGGTTTAGAAGTTTGGAGAGGAGGAATATGGTTTGAAGGCAATGGTTGAGAGGAGTGTGAGTGTTGGGTTGCAGAAGCACCTGTAGCTGCAGTACTAGTACCATACACAGAGTCATACAAGTTAACAACATGATCTAATACCTTGGGTCTCTTTGCAGCAGGGAGATCAGCCAACTTGGTTAATCTCTTCAACTTTGTACCGATTCTGCGATGCTTGGCGATCTGAGGCAACAACCAAGGCGATTGAGGAGCAAAGCAATAAATGGTGCCTGTTGCATAGGATGAGCAAAGGTTTCTCTTTGAAGAAGACCTCTTGCTTTGCGATCCTCATAGAACTTGCGAGGTTCCTCTTGAGATTTTGCAATAAGCTCAGCAATTACTTCCGTCTTATCTTCATGTTCCTCTGTCATAAAAGAGGGCATGCATGTTGGTTTCACTGGATGAACTAGTTGAGTAGGCTTATAGGCAATATAAATGCCAGTACTTCTAGTAACTCTCCTCGTAGACTGAGTAGGAGCATCATAAGTCATCTTCCTCTTTCCCATCCTGGCTGGTCTATTGTCAGCTTCTTCTTCCTTTTGCATCTCAGCAATGATCTCAGTAGATAACACCCTCATCTTCTTCAAGTTATCACTGTTGAAGATTGGGGCACTTACAGTTTGTAGTGCAACTCCAGCTTCTTCAGTATTTAACCCTTGAAGATGCAAAATAAGTCCTTGATTAGCCAGAAGCGCAGAGATCACCCTTCCATAAGGTATATTCAAGTTCTTCCCTTTCCTGGAGAAGATAACATTTCTGCACAGGTGGTCAAAGATGAGACTTGGCATATTGAGTTTGGATTTAATCTCGTAATGCCACATGATAAACTTGTGGTCAGTGCTTACTGTGTCAACAGACCCAGATTTGGGAACAATGCAGTTCTTGATTATCTTGAACAGCACCCTGAACGTGAACACAAGAAGGGGGGTTGAATTGTGTTAAAACCTTTTCGCAAACTTTAAGTTAGAAACACTTTAGAACACAAGTTTTTAAAACTGTTTGTTTATCGGATGCTGGAAATAATCGGACGCTGGAAAAAGCAGTTTGATAAACTTGTTTTTAACACAGCAAGATAGAAATGAATAGAAAGCAGTAACGCAGGAGACACAGAAATTTATACTAGTTCACTACCAAACTGGTAGCTACGTCTAGTCCCTTCGTTCCTGAAGGATTTTCACTATAATCAATCTGATTACAATTTCCTCAAGAGTATTCTCTTGTCACAACTTGACAATACTCTCAACTTCTCAAAGCGACTCGATCTGATCGAGCCTTTGAGGATACTGACCTTAACTAGGCCAAAACAAACTTTTACAAGTGAGTTGAAATCTGATTAAAAATAACTCTCACAGAGAGGATAAAAGATTAAGCTCAACTATAGAAAAACTTTCTTAAAGAAAGGGTCGGACGCTGAGTTCAGTTCTTGTAGTCCAGAGACTTAGCACGAGACTTGATTGCTCATAAAAGCAATGCTTGTTCTCAGTAAATATTTCAGCAGAATTTCAGCAAGCTTTCTCACAGTATATTCGCTGCTACTTCAATGGATACCATGAGGTATATATAGGAATTCCAAAGATATTACCGTTAAGGTAAAAATGGCTCCTTTCCATTGAGTGAGGTAAATTCAAAACGCTGTCTTTTTCTTGCTTTGCAGAGAATATCCCAGTAGTACATATTACCGTTTTTGTACTACCTTGCTTGTACGATTTTTGTCTTGTAGCTAAAGGTTTCACCTTTGATACCTCGTACAACAATTTTAGTGCTTAGAATCAATTTTGAAATCCGTTCCAGAAACTTTTGAGAGGTAGAGCAGCAACGTGACTAACACGTGATTCGAAATGAAGTTGAGGCCTTCGCTCGAGGTGGAAGTTCGGACGCTCGTGGCAATTGTGTAAGCCGTGTCATAAAGATAAAATTCCAGACGCTCACAAGGATGAGCCGGATGCTGACACATGGAATGAATCCTTCTCTTGAGAATTACTTTCTTCTTGCTTGAGTGGCTTAGAATATGTGTATTATTAGTATCTGCACACTTCAAGAAATGTTAGAACATAAATTGTTCTCTTGTGAATACTTTGTTATCATCAAAATTAATGAGGGTCTAAACTTCTCAATCGTTTAGGTTCCAACAATCTCCCCCTTTTTGATGATGACAAATATCTAAGGTTGATGAACAATTTAGTTTCAAAAAGACATTAAGGGTCTCCCCCTGAATTTAACAATTTAGATATATATGAACAATTCAGGTATTAAGGCAATTGTTGGTAAACAAATTCATTTAAGTGATTACGAAAAAATCCGTAAATGTATCAGAGCATGTATTTAATAAAGTGAGATCGGATGCTGATTATATACCAAGTAGATTGATTTAATCAAATATATTTCATTGTACCAAAAATTTATTAAACATTATCATAGCACTAGATCAATGAATATTAACGCACAAAAATGCTATGTATGAAATGATATGCATGATACTTTAGTTCCAGTGTATCCATCGGATGGTGGATAATAGGATTCTCACGTGTTCAATATACCTTTCTTTCATGTTCATCATACCTTTCTTTTACTCCCCCTTTTGTCATTAGACAAAAAGAGTGTAAAAACACATCATAGTCAAAATAAGACTTAGAAAAATTTGAACAAAAGGCAGATAATTAGATCAAACATATTTATATATATATAATTGTATCAACCAAATAGATTTTATATCACACACAAGTAAAAACAAAAAAAACTCAAGGGTTTGGAAGAGGTGGAGATGGGATATTGAGACGTTCATAGAGCAGCTTCAGTGCAGTCTCCAGCTGAGTAACCTTCAAGTTTGTAGCCTTCATTTCTTCAAATTCTGCTTTGGGAATGGTGACCATTTCCATTGCAGAAGAAGAAGCAGAAGGTCGGCTTACGCATGCAGGTCTGGACTTCATCTTCTGATGCTCTGCTAGCACACAGTTGGATAACTTCAGTCCCAAATCCTTCTTCCTTTGAGCTCTCAAGAAGAATGCATCATTTGGTATAACCCATTTGATGAAATTTCCGAGTCTTCTGAGCTCGATTACATGCGAATCTTCCATTGATGCTTCACATCTTCTGGATATAGCAAATTCATGAAGATGGTTTCTCTGTGACGAATAACATCAGCTGTGTAAGAGTCAAACCTATTCCCAGCGTCTTCTCCCCATAAATTTCTGATAAAGACACTCAAAGCTTCACTGGAGAAGGAGAGTGCTTCATTTTCTGCCAGGTAAATTCTTCTCAGATTTTCCCTGTCATATTCTTCTAGCACTAGGAGGTCGATGCATGGTAATATGGCTTTGGCTTTCCACGACTCAGACCATTGACTCCAAGTGAAACCAATGTCGAAGTGCTTGGTCACAGCAGCCCATTGATCATAAATCTTCATGCAATCCAAGGGTCTGATTACTGAGCATCTGAATATATCATCGAAGAATACTGTTCTGAGGTTGATGTCAGTAACTCTGCTGATTGTCCCAACAGTTGAAATAGTGGCCTTCTCAGCATCACTGCAGTTTGAGGAGCCAGTTCTCCATTCATCTTTCTTCAGAGAAGTCAGGTAAAACCTTCTGGCATGATCCTCAGAGATCTTGGCAACCTAAGCGAGAGAAATCCTTAATATTGTACTTGGTAGGTGCCTTCTCATATTCCTTTAGCCCGATCTTGCTGAAAGGCTGCTTGCCAGGAGCAAGTTCCTTCCGTTTCCCAGGGATAGACCAAGGTAGCCACCTTTGTCTATCTGGTACTATCTTGACAGAAACAGATGATGGGTCACGATATTGACTTATGACTTCAAGCCTTTTCTGCTCAAGACAGTGTGCCATGAAGGCAGCTTCTTCATCTGTGATCCACCTTCCACATTCTTCCAAAGTGAGCGGTTCAGACTGTGGTAGGGATCTAGGAAGATCAACAGAGAAGGGAATTGCTCTGCTTCCGGATGCTGGTCTCAACCTTCCTTTGAAAGACATTTGGACGTGGTCTTCCCCATCCTTGAAGGTTGCACTTATTGGAGCAGCAATTTCCAATCTGGCAGCTCCAGAGGTGAAGGTTTTTAAATGCCAGGTGGAGGGACGGTTGTAGATGCTGTTATATATCTCATACTTGACAAACCGTGGTTTGTATGAGATATGTTTCTTTCCACCAGCGTCTGTGGGTTTAATGGTAAGGGTAAGTAAGGTGGGAGTGGCTTTGGTGATTTTGTAGGCTTTTGGTGAGTAGGGTTTGAAGGGATTAATGGGAGGTGTTTTGAAAAGGAGGTTAAAAGGGTGAGAATGAAGCTTGGAAATGTATGAAGTGAGTGAAGTGTTTGGGGAAATCTGTGGTAGGTTAAGGTTGATTGTAGAGGATGATGGTTGGGTAGGTTGTTTAGAAACTATGGAGGTTTTCTGTATAAGGGTTTGAGTGTTTGCTGGTTGTGCAACGGATATTGGTGGAGCAGGAATAGTATCAAATGCAAAAACAGATACAGATTCATCAAGAGAATTCAGTACCTTTGGTTCAGGTTCAGAGTGCCTGACCGATCTCTTCAGCTTCTATCTGGGGGAAGTTCTTTGGAGCGGATCTTTGAATATCCTTCTTACATTGACCGGATCTTTGAGACTTGCTTCTCGCAGTTTTCTCCTTTCTCGTAACCTGGTGATGGGAACTCTGTCCTCATCTTACGGTTCTTCAACAATCGTCTGAGCCACCTTCTGTTTTGTTCTTCTGGTCTCTCTCGAAGGAGACTCAGCAGGTCTTTTCGCACCAGGCTTTGAGCTTCTGGTGGTTTTCTTTTCAGCTTCCTCTTCCTGTTGCTCAACTTTCACCTTTTTGATCATAGACCCAGTGAGCAATTTCATTCTTACCAGGCTGTTGACTCCAAAAGTGTCAGGAATCACAATATTATCAGCACCAAAATACTTTGCCTTCTCTTAATCTGGTAAAGCTGTCAGCTTGTTTATGACCAGATTCATGATCATCATTTTGGCAAGCAGGACACCATAAGGAATGAACTTGTAGGTGTTCTTCTTGTCAGCAACACCTTTTCTTGAGTTAACCAGTGCATTAAGCAGGTTGTTGTAGATTAACCTTGGCAGGTTCACCTTGTTTCCAGCCATGAAGTGTCCCATGATGAATTTATGTTCGTAGTTGACAATTTCACTGGAGCCAGCCTTCAACAAGACGCTCTTGGTGATTATCTTATGAAGAACTCTGAAATGACTTTTCAGATTCTTGGCAGTAGGTGTTTCACCAGATTCTTTCAGCTGCTTGTAGTTCTCAAACAGATCATTATTGACCTTCTCAATCCCATGAAATGCGTCAGCCCATTCTGAATAGAAGACGATGCCTTCACACGGACACCCAGTAACTTCAGAAATATTTTTGATGCTAAAAACAAACTTGAATCCTTTCACTGTTCCTTCAAAGATGCCACCTTTGTGTAACCGAACATTACCCCAAAATTCTTTAATCGCAGTCACCAGAACCTCAACTAGGTTCCAGAAGAAATATTGTTCCCAGCCCATTGCCTTGGACCCATTGAAGAAGTCGAAGCCATAGAGCTTGAAGTTTTCCAAATCAACTCGATTTTCTAACAAGACTTTTCCTTCAGTCATGGTGTCATAGATAGCTGTATATTCAGAAGTTGTTACTCCAGCCATGATTGCAGTTGAGAGATGGAGGCGATGGAGGTTTTAGGGTTTAAACACACACACACAGAGATAGAGAGAAAAAGAGAACGAGTACAGTTTTGAAAACCACAGTGGAAGCGAAAAATGTGGAGTAGTGGGAAAGTTAAAGGAGAATGGTACAGTTATATTTCAAAATATCGCTTTGTATTCTCTTATAAAAATAAATCAAAAAGAAAAGAAAATAAAGATTCGCTTTTTCATAAAATGCGGACGCCAAAATAAAAGTAAAAGATTTTATTGAAAACGTAAATAATCATGACTCAGTAGATATGATGAGACGCTTGAATCCTTAACACGTGTGACACGTGTGGGTGTGCTCGGACGCACTCAACCGACTTACCGGATGATGAGTTATGATGCATATGACAAATAAGATGCTGATGCACATACATGCTTATGTCATATCAGATGCGGAGATTTAGATTATTATCAGACGTTGAGATTAATCATTCTTTTATAAGATGAAAGTTTAAATTTCTTCTTATAAAATTGAATCTATCTTCAGCAAGGGGTTTTGTAAATATGTCAGCCCACTGATGGTCAGTGTCTACAAATTTTATTTCTAAAATACCCTTCTGAACATAGTCTCTTATAAAATGATGCTTAATCTCAATGTGCTTTGCTCTAGAATGCAATATAGGATTTTTAGTAAGACATATGGCAGATGTATTATCACAGAAGATAGGAATTTTACTCTCTTTTATCAAGTAGTCTTCAAGTTGATACTTCATCCACAGTTGAGAAGCGCAACTTCTTTGCTAAGATGTATTCAAACCTGCCGTTGAGAGTGCTATTGTGCTTTGCCTTTTGCTTGACCAAGACACAAGATTAGCTCCAAGGAATTGGCGGCCTCCACTTGTGCTTTTTCTTTCAATTCGATCTCCAAAGAAAGTCAAGATCACGAAACCTACTAATTTGTAATCTTTGATTTCTTATAAAGCAAACCAAGATTAGTAGTTCCTTGCAAATATCTAAATATTCTTTTAACAAAGACTTAAGTGTGATTCTCTAGTATCGATTGAAACCTAGCACACAAAAGTGCATTAATCGAACATAATATCAGGTCTTGAAGCCATAAGATAAAGTAGAGATCCAATCATACCTCTGTATAGTTTCTGATCTACCTTCTTACCAATTTCATCTTTACTAAGAGTGCAGGTAGGATGCATAGGTGTACACATCGACTTGCAATCCAGCATCTTGAATTTCTTCAATAATTCTTTGATGTATTTGCTTTGATGAATATAAATACCATCACTGCATTGCTTGATTTGTATTCCAAGGAAGAACTTTAATTCTCCCATCATGCTCATCTCAAATTCAGCCTGCATAAGCTTAGAAAATTCTTTGCAAAGACTTTCATTAGTGGTTCCAAAAATAATATCATCAACATATATTTGAACAAGTATGAAATGCTTGTTTGAGGTTTTTCTGAAAAGAGTAGTGTCAACTAAACCTCTTGTAAATCCATTTTCCATTAAAAAGGAACTTAGTCTATCATACCATGCTCTGGGAGCTTGTTTAAGACCATATAGTGCCTTTTTAAGTTTAAAAACATGTTCAGGAAATTCAATATCTTCAAAACCAGGAGGTTGTTTAACATAAACTTCTTCAGTTATAAAACCGTTTAGAAAAGCACTTTTCACATCCATTTGATATAAAGTTATCTCATGATGTGCTACAAATGAAAGTAAAATGCAAATTGCTTCTAATCTTGCAACAGGTGCAAAAGTTTCAGTGAAATCAATACCTTCTTCTTGTGAGTAGCCTTGAGCAACTAACCTTGCTTTATTTCTCACAACTTTACCGTCTTCATCAAGCTTATTTCTAAATACTCATTTAGTACCAATAGCTTGCTTATCTTCTGGTAGAGTGACTAGCTTCCAGACATCATTCCTTTGGAACTAATTTAACTCATCTTGCATAGCTAGAATCCACCCTTCATCTTCCAACGCTTGATCAATCGTCTTAGGTTCCATCTCAGAGAGAAGTGCAAAATCAGCATGCTCCTTGAAGGAGGATCTGGTTCGTACTTTGTCACTAGGTTCTCCTATGATTTGATCTTTTGGATGATTGGTTTTGTACTTCCAGCTTTTTCTTGCTTCAGCTTCCGCTTGAGTCGAATTCTTCATCTTGTCACCACCGGATGATGAAGATGTATATTCACCGTCTGGCTTGTCACCGAGTTTTAAATCTGAAAATAACTCATCTAGCTCTGACATTGCAGTGTCAGGCTTCTTATCATCAAACTTGACATGAATGGACTCTTCAACTGTCAAAGTTTCTTTGTTGTATATTCTAAAAGCTTTAGATCTTTCAGAATATCCTAAAAAGATTCCTTTGTCAGCCTTGGAATCAAACTTACCAAGCTGATCTTTAGTATTCAGGATATAACAAATACAACCAAAAGGATGAAAGTAAGAAATGTTTGGTTTTCTTCCTTTCCACAATTCATAAGGAGTCTTATTCAAAATAGGTCTTATATAAATTCTATTTTGAATATAACACGATGTGCTTACTGCTTCTGCCAAAAAATGTTTTGCAATATCAGCTTCATTGATCATGGTCCTGGCCATTTCTTGGAGGGACCTATTTTTCCTTTCTACAACACCATTTTGTTGAGGTGTTCTAGGAGAGGAGAAATTGTGGGAGATGCCATTTTCTTCACAAAATTTTTGAAAGTTCTCATTTTCAAATTCTCCCCCATGATCACTTCTAATAGAAGAAATACAAATGCCTTTTTCATTTTGAACTGATTTGCAGAAAACAGTAAATACTTTAAAAGACTCATCCTTGTGGGCAAAGAATTTAACCCATGTCCATCTAGTAAAATCATCAACAATGACTAAACCATATTTCTTTCCAGTTAAAGAGGCTGTCCTTGTGGGACCAAAAAGATCAAGATGTAAAAGTTCAAGTGGTCTAGAAGTTGAAATTTTTAAATGAAAGGAAGTTTTAACTTGTTTTCCTTTTTGACAAGCTTCACAAAGGGCATCAGATTTGTACTTAAGATTTGGTAAGCCTTTAACAAGATTGTGCTTGTTTAATTTTGAGATTAACCTCAAGTTGGCATGACCTCATCTTTTGTGCCAAATCCATTGCTCATCTTCAACAGATATAAGACACTTGACATCTTGTTTTTCAAGTTCAGAAAGATCAACTTTATAAACATTTTGTTTCCTCTTTGCTGTAAAGAATATAGATCCATCGTTTTTGCTTTTTACTAAACATCCGGTTTACGTAAAGATGACTTCATAACCATTGTCACATAATTGACTTATGCTCAATAGATTATGTTTCAGTCCTTCAACATATAAAACATTATCAATAGAAGGAAGAGAGCCTTTACCTATGCGACCAATTCCAACTATTTTACCTTTACGGTTTCCTCCGAAACCAACGAATCCATCTTCTCTAGGTCTTAGTTCTTGGAACATATGCTTTTCTCCGGTCATGTGACGCGAGCATCCACTGTCTAAGTAGCAAGACTGGTGTGTTGACTTTGGTGCTAAGCATGTCTGCAACATAGACTATTTTATCTTTAGGTACCCATATCTTTTGGGTCGTTTCTTCTTAGTTCTTGAAGGAGGCTTACCCTTCTTAGTTTTAAAAACATTACATGCACTTTTCAAATGACCAGATTTATTGCAGTAAGTACAATGTAAGCATTTACTATGACTATGGGATTTATCGGATCTTTGAATTATTTTCAAAAAGGGTTTCATCGGTATATAGCCAAGACCATGAGTTGTCGCTTTCTTGACACCCTGCATCATTGAAGCTTGCTTGCTTGAGTTACACTTTCTGCAAGAAACTTTTGAAATGCTTGTTCATAGTCATTTGATTTGCGATTAGGATTTGCTGTAACTCTGATACTCTTAGCTTGAGAGCTCTCGACCGTTGCTTGTTAGCTTCCAGGCCAAGTTATCCACCGACGCGATTTTCATTTTTCACGGTTCTCTTCATTGAGTACGAGTTTTCATTGCGTAAGGAATGAAAATCTTGTGATAATTTTAAAAATTTCTTTTTCAAATTCTTATACTCGATGGAGAGAGTGGCGAAGTCCTTAAGAAGATCATCAAAAGCAAGTTGAAGTTGAGTAGGAATCATATACTATTACCTCTTCAACATCTTCTTCCGACTCGATGTCGATTATGCGCCATGAGGGCAATGTGAGCTTCTTCTTTATCTTCCTCAGAGGAGGATAAGTCAAGATCTTCCCATGTTGCCATGAGACCTTTCTTCTTTTTCTTGAAGGAGCTTCTTGTGGGCTTCTCTTTAAGATTAGGACACTCGGATTTGAAATGTCCAGGCTTCTTACATTCATAGCAAATGACTTGGGCTTTGTCCTTGTCTTTGCTCTCCTTCTTGTCCTTTGAATCTTTCTTCTGAAACTTCCTTCTGAAGTTTCTTTTCTTCCACATTCTTTGGATCTTCTTAGATATGAATGCTAGCTCATCATCTGATCCATCAGAGTCTCCTTCTGAAGCTTCATCATCTGATTCTTCTTCTTCAGCCTGAAAAGCTTTAGAAGTACTAGGTTTATGATGATTAACTTTTAAAGCAATAGACTTACTCTTCTTGGTAGGTTCTTCTTCATTTAGTTCAAGTTCATGAGCTTTCAAGGAACTCATAAGATCTTCAAGCCGAAGAACATTTAGATCTTTTGCTTCTTGAATAGCAGTGACTTTGGGTCTCCACTGCTTAGTCAAGCTTCTCAAGATCTTTCTCACATGATCAGGTGTAGTATAACTTTTTCCAAGGGCCTGCAACCCATGAACAAGTGTTTGGAACCTTCCAAACATAGTTTCAATGTTTTCTCCATCTTCCATTTTAAATAGCTCATACTGGCGAACCATCATGCTGGCCTTTGTCTCTCTTACTTGGGTAGAGCCTTCATAAGACAAAACAAGAGAATCCCAGATTTCTTTTGCAGTATCAAACTTACCACATTTATCATATTCTCTTTCTGTCATAGCACAGATGAGAATAAATCTAGCCTTTTGATTGGTTTGATATCTCTTCTTTTGATCATCATTCCAGTTTGCCCTAGGTATTGCAACACCAAGAGCAGTAGCAGGAGAAATGTATCCACTTTCGACTATATCCCATAAATCAAGATTTTGTGCCTCAAGGAATGCTTTCATCTTATCTTTCCAGTAATCAAATTTTTCTCCATTAAATAGAGGAGGACGGTTAATATGACCACCTTCAGTAGACATGTTCACAATATAGAATCTTTTCTCTTGACACTGTTAAGTGCTCAACCAAGAGGCCGAGCTCTGATACCAACTGAACGTGAACACAAGAAGGGGGGTTGAATTGTGTTAAAAACTTTTCGCAAACTTTAAGTTAGAAACACTTTAGAACACAAGTTTTTAAAACTGTTTGTTTATCGGATGCTGGAAATAATCGGACGCTGGAAAAAGCAGTTTGATAAACTTGTTTTTAACACAGCAAGATAGAAATGAATAGAAAGCAGTAACGTAGGAGACACAGAAATTTATACTAGTTCACTACCAAACCGTAGCTACGCCTAGTCCCTTCGTTCTTTGAAGGATTTTCCACTATAATCAACTGATTACAATTTCCTCAAGAGTATTCTACTGTCACAACTTGACAATACTCTCAACTTCTCAAACGACTCAAGATCGAGCCTTTGAGGATACAAATTTTAACTAGGCCAAAACAAACTTTTACAAGTGAGTTGAAATACGCTTAAAAATAACTCTCACAGAGAGGATAAAAGATTAAGCTCAACTATAGAAAAACTTTCTTAAAGAAAGTGGCCTGACGAGTTCGATTCTTGTAGTCCAGAGACTTAGCACGAGACTTGATTGCTCACAGAAGTAGTGCTTATTCTCAGTAAATATTTCAGCAGAATTTCAGCAAGTTTTCTCACAGTATATTCGTTGCTACTTCAATGGATACCATGAGGTATATATAGGAATTCCAAGGATATTACCGTTAAGGTAAAAATGGCTCCTTTCCATTGAGTGAGGTAAATTCAAAACGCTGTCTCTTTCTTGCTTTGCAGAGAATATCCCAGTAGTACATATTACCGTTTTTGTACTACCTTGCTTGTACGATTTTTGTCTTGTAGCTAAAGGTTTCACCTTTGATACCTCGTACAACAATTTTAGCGCTTAGAATCAATTTTGAAATCCGTTCCAGAAACTTCTGAGAGGTAGAGCAGCAACGTGACTAACACGTGATTCGAAATGAAGTTCGGACGCTCGTGGCAATTGTGTAAGCCGTGTCATAAAGATAAAATTCCAGACGCTCACAAGGATGAGCCGGATGCTGACACATGGAATGAATCCTTCTCTTGAGAATTACTTTCTTCTTGCTTGAGTGGCTTAGAATATGTGTATTATTAGTATCTGCACACTTTAAGAAATGTTAAACATAAATTGTTCTCTTGTGAATACTTTGTTATCATCAAAATTAATGAGGGTCTAAACTTCTCAATCGTTTAGGTTCCAACACACCCTAAACTTGTTCTTCATATTTGTAGCCTTCAAATCTTCCAGGTTCTCATAGATGGAGGAGTTGATGGTATCCCAGCCACCATACTTGCTTTCCCAGTTGCTTGTAATGATTCTTCCAGAATTAGGGCATTTGATTGCATCAACAATCAATTCCTGAGTAACCACTATGTGTCTCCTTTGCACATAGCTGTAAATGGAGTTGTCTTTACATCTAGCAAACATCCAAAATTCCTTCATAAGTTCTTAATAGATGGGGCAGTTCTCCATGCAGAAGAAATCCATGATCCCCATATCAACAAAATCAGTTCTGAAGGCGTACCCATTATTAGCTAAGTCCTTGAAATCAACTTGATGTTCATACATCACTTTGAGTTGGTGTTGTTATGCGTTCACCAAAGTAGGTCGAGGTTCCTCCTCAGGACCATACACAACTTGTTGTGGAGCGGCCATTGTAGAGAAAGAGTTGCAGAGAGTAGGTATTGAGAGAGAGCTTTAGGGTTTCAAAAGTGTGGCTTCTCAGAGAGAGATAGAGTGAGTAGTGGATGAAGTGAGTGGAGTGAATGGGTAATAAACATGTTGAAGAAGGCAAACCGCGTTGTTCAGTTTTTAAAATAAATGAATTAAATAAATTGTCGTTTCATAAATGAAACGTGTCACGCACAGTTTTAAAGAGGTGCAGTAAAGCTGTCCTCGACCAGTAAAAACAATTATGACTCAGCAAGAGTAAATCTCATCCACTAATGCATCAACCAGTCCCAGAGAGACATGTGTACACAAAGATTCCCAAAGGGACTTTGTAACAGACTCACATGAATATGAACAGTTAACAACAACAGATAATACACACAATGAATTTAATAATTAATAAATAAATAAATATAATATAATATAAACAAAGGCACATGTCAAAAACAGACGCACACATAACAATAGAGGCATATGTCAAAAACAGACTTACATGTAAAACCAGAAGCACATTTGAAAAACAGACGTAATAACAAAAATAGAGGCACATATGCAATCAGACGCAGGCATTTCAGAAGCACAAAAATCAGAGGCATATATATTCAAATTAAACACTTATTCCTTTATAAGATGAAAATTCAAGTTTTTTCTTATAAAGTTGAATCTATCTTCAGCAAGGGGTTTTGTAAAGATATCTGCCCATAGATGGTCAGTATCAATAAATTTAATTTCAAGTATCATTTTCTGAACATAGTCTCTAATGAAGTGATCAAAATAGGATTTTTAGGCAAACATATTGTAGAGGTATTATCACAGTATATAGGAATGTTACTCTCTTTTATCAGATAATCCTCAAGCTGATACTTCATCCATAGGAGTTGTGAGCTACAACTTATTGCAGATATGTACTCAGCTTCTGCCGTGGATAGTGCGATTGTGCTTTGCCTTTTGTTAGACCATAAGATAAGGCTTGCTCCAAGAAATTGGCAGCCACTACTTGTGCTCTTTCTTTCAATTCTATGTCCAGCAAAGTCAGCATCACAGAAACCTACTAACTTGTAATTATCTGAATTCTTATAAAGCAAACCAAGTTTAGTAGTTCCTTTGAGATACCTAAAGATTCTCTTAACAGCAGTTAAGTGATATTCTCTAGGATCAGATTAGAATCTTGCACATAAGCACACACTAAATATAATATCAGTCTGTGAGGCAATAAGATAAAGGAGTGAACCAATCATACCTCTATATACCTTTTGGTCCACCTTGTTACTAGATTCATCTTTGCTTAAAGCACATGTTGGATGCATTGGGGTGCTCATTGGTTTGGCTTCCTCAAGCTTGAACTTCTTCAAAAGTTCTTTCACATATTTAGTCTGATGGATATAGGTTACATCTTGGCATTGTTTGATTTGAATACTAAGGAAGAATTTCAATTCTCCCATCATACTCATTTCAAACTCGTTCTGCATAAGCTTAGAGAATTCCTCACAAAGAGATTCATTAGTAGCACCAAAGATAATATTATCAACATATATTTGAACTACAATAAAATGTTTTTTAGATGATTTCCTAAAGAGTGTATTATCCAGCTGTCCTTTTTCAAAATCATTTGACAATAAAAAGGAACTCAGTCTGTCATACCAAGCTCTTGGGGCTTGTTTAAGACCATAAAGAGCCTTTTTAAGTATAAAGACATGCTCTGGATAAGTAATATCTTCAAATCCAGGTGGTTGTTGTGACACCCTCTACCCCGTCATGGCATTTTAGCAATGTAAGAAGAAAAGAACAAGAAATAAAATTTTGATCCAAGTAAAA
This sequence comes from Calophaca sinica, assembly GCA_037113605.1. Taxonomy (NCBI): domain Eukaryota; kingdom Viridiplantae; phylum Streptophyta; class Magnoliopsida; order Fabales; family Fabaceae; genus Calophaca; species Calophaca sinica. The sequence continues at coordinate 94,375,392 of CM073736.1, forward strand.
GCTTTTCATTTCAAATAAGGTAGGGCTGTCACTCTCAACTTGCGGAAATCAAACATAGTACAAGAGGGAAAACATCAAAAGGAGATAAACCCAAGGTTTCCCGATGTCACAACATTCAGAGCTGACCCTTACATATTACATCGGAAATAAAACATTTATTCAATAACGAGGCCATCAAATCCTAACTAAATGAGGGCTCCCAACGGTTGCTCCTCGATCACATCTTCATCAACACCTGCAGCTTCATTGTCTACACATACACAATGGTGTATGCATAGCCACAACAAAGGGGTTAGAAATCATGCACTCAAGTAGCACTTTAAGGTAAAGGAACTAAATGAACAATGTGCATAAACTGAATAACTCCTAATATCAACATTGTACCTACAACAACAACACATAATAACAACAACCATCCAAACACCACAGGCTACAACATCAACCACAACATTAGAATAACATCACGACATATGCACAACCAGGCATATTATCATCATAATGATGCATCTCTAGGACCATAACTATATGCATGTGGATCCATTTATAACGAGGCCGGGATACCTTGCCCGTTTCGGAATGTCATGTCCGTAATGCCCCAATAACAACAGGATCGATACCACGCCGCCACGGGATACCTTGCCCGATTCGCCCCATTAACCGCAGATCGAAACCTCGCCCACACGGGATACCTTGCCCGATTCGCTTTTTAACCGTAGGATCGGAAACCTCGCTCACACGGATACCTTGCCCGATACGCCCTACTAGCAACAACAACAATGCCGACACTAGGATGCATGAACATGACCAAATGCGGTGTCTAACAATAACGACTTCTATCGTAATATCCTCTATAGAATACCAATAACGGCATCAATGAGACACTCATGATACAAGAACAATCAGCCAAGTGTCAACAAATTACATACAACAGCAACAAAGTTGACAAGTCAGTACGTTGACGAGTCCCTTTAACCAGCAACATAATAACAATCAACCTACTTAGCTAACTAAGTTTCAAACGCACAATACTTAACTCAATCATTTAATTAAATAATTATCTCATCCAAGTCTTATCATGTTAACCATTCTTTAGTTACCATTGGCAAGTTTTGGACATCTAATATAGTTCATAGGATATAGCCCAATACGCGAGAAATGGTAGGATATTAAAGATACACGCGGCGGCCAGTGCCCAGAGGGTGCCTGGCGCCTGACAGAGTGGGGCGCCTGGCGCTCAGCTTCTGTTCAAAACCTTCAGTCTTGTGATTTCCACACTTTTGGGGATCGTTTGGGGTACTGTTATGTCCTATAATTCATACTTGACACTAATCCAGAGTCCTTAGAACCACAACTATCTTTTATGGAATTATAAAATTCAAACACACGAGACCTTAAAACCAATCAACCCAACACTTAGCATTTTTACAGAGAATTCTGCATAATAGATTTTATATCCTTCCTACTATTCTTTTATTAAACACTTAAGGCTATAATACCAACATCAAGAAATCACCAAAATTGCCTACCATTTATTTAGTACATTTAATCTAGATTTTAACCGTTAAACCCATTACCCTTATTCCAATTTTCTGTATAATTTATTAGAACCAACACCACTACTTCAAACAATATTTTGCATTAACTAGCAAATCAATCATGCACAAATACTCAATCTCAAGACATGAAGTAGCAAATTCCAAAGAGCATGTTCATCACTTAGACACCAATCTCTTAACAAGGAAATCACAGCATGTTGCAAACATCAACAGATAACATAAGATCATAGGTGTTAATAACAAGTTATTTGCATCATGTTTCAAACACCAAAAGAAGCATAAAATCATGCACAAATACTTAATCTCAAGACATGAAGTAGCAAATTCCAAAGAGCATGTTTATCACTTAGACACCAATCTCTCAACAAGGAAATCATAGCATGTTGCAAACATCAACAGTTAACATAAGATCATAGGTGTTAACAACAAGGAATTTGCATCATGTTTCAAACACCAAAAGAAGCATAAAATCATGCACTTCAACCACCAAACATCAATGAGTCAACCATCAACCACAACCACAGCATCCAACCACAATATAATATCATAAAATCAATAAGGAACATATTTAAACATCAATTTACTGGTTTTAGATTGATTTTCTCGTCACCACGGTGACGGTACTCTCTCATGGCAACCGCGCGAGGCTTAGGGATCTTGGGACATCTCTATTGCTCATTTGCACTCCATAAACCCACTACATGAGTATCAAACTACCCCCTTTCCTCTTAGAATTTCGTGCTCTAGATAGGGTATGTGAACTTCAAGCTTTTCCTCTCCCTTCGTGGCTTTCTCCATAAAAAAACACAAGGATAGGTGATGAGAAGTGAGAAAACTAATGTTTGGAACCCTAACGGCGATCATAAACTAAAACTTAGATCAGAGGCATTACCTTAAACCCAAGCCCTCCAAGAATGATGAAGGATGTTGGTAGAGCAAAGCCCCAACAATGGTTCTTCAGTCCCAAGAGTAAGGTTGAAATTCACCAAGTGCAGAAAAATAGAGAGAATGGAGAAGTGAGGTTTGATCTTTGGTGAGAGGTTTCCAAACGTGATTAGGGTTCAAAACTGAGGCTTAGTGGTTGGTTTGTAACCCTAACATGTAATCTTAGTGAATTGGGTCGAGTTTGGGTCCAATGGGTCGGATTACATGTGCCAAAAACGCAACAAAACGCACAAAAACGTGCAGAAATCACCTGTCAGCAGGCGCCTGGCGCCTAGAATGGGCGCCTGGCGCAGGCTCTCGGTGATCCCCGGGCGCCTGCGCTTGAGTCTGGGCGCTCAGCGCTACTGCATCACTGTTTTGGTCGTATCTGGAGCTACAGATGTCGGATTGAGGCGTTCTTGGTGTCGTTGGAAAGCTAAGAAAATTTCCTACAATATTCTCTCTAATAGGTTTACCCAAATTCGGATTCTAACAGGATCAAAAATGCAATTGAAATATACTATAATATTCCTATGTGTTACGCTTGCGTTGTGTTGACTCCAGAGAGCATATCTAGAGTTGTAGGTATCGAAATCGAGTCGAACTAAAGCCAACTAAAAGATAAGAGATAACGCTACAACTTTATTGAAGGGACTTAAATCCAATTGAGTTGTTAAGAGGTTCGAAAATGGGGACTACGATGACTGAAATAACTAAACATAGGAATAAAGGTACATCTAGATACTCAATCGGCTGAAGGAATGGTAAAACATATGAAACCCATCCCAAGCAACTATAAGTATGTTCTAATACCCTAAGACATATCCTAATCTTGAAGGATGAAAAATTTGGGCTGTTGCAATTCTACCCCCTTAAAAGAATTTCGTCCTCGAAATTCCGACAAATGTTAAGGACCTAATCTCCTATCCTAGCGTCTTCAAGGTTATTAAGGCAACTTCCCTATTAGTCCTTCCGAACGTCTCTAGGGTTATCATGGTAAGGTAACTAACCCCTACTTGTAAGTATATCCATCTAACTATGATAGTCTGCACCACTAATCTTATTTATCCACGTCGATCACCTTTTGCTTCGGTCACTGGCGATAAGTTATTGGGTCGCCATCCTTCCTACTTGTCTAGCCGAGTAACCAAAGCAACAACAATCAGACTTGTCATTTACTTCTATAAGGATCTCTGATAGGGGCTTGAGCGTAAAAATGTTGGTACCTCACAGTTACCCTCAAGCTCTATTAAAGTTCCTCCCTATTTGTTATTACCATAATTCCGCTGCGCTACTCTGATAATCTACCTTGTATCTAACAGTACTACCCATATCAACCACCCACTATCTACTATCATAGTATATCCCCTGGTTAACTCTCGTGGCCTATCGCCTAATCTAAAATGGGGGATCTAACGCATCTGACGTAACAATCTAGTTCATACTCAGTGTTAATAGTCAACTATGGTTTAGCCTACACTTCTACCTATCACAACCCAAGAACAAACATTCAAAGCAAATAGGGCAAGAAACAATTGGGCAACAGGAAATCCTCTCAACGCGGCATATACCTTGAATGAGGTTCTCTATCTCAGCTGCTTCTACTCCTGCGAGGGTGAAGACTCGACAAGTGGACTTTATCTTGTTAGCTTGGGGCTTCTGAGGCTACTCCCACTAGCTGGTTCAGGCTTAACTCCCTTACAGTCTCTGCTGATACGGCCCGGCTTATGGCACTTGCAACCTATGACTTCAGTTTCCTGGCACTCACTAATGTAGTGACCCTTGCTACCCTTCCGACTAGAAAACACTTCTCCAAAGAAAATCTCTCCTTGAACAGCTTCCAGCTGATAGCAACTTTAGCTTTTCCAAGCATTAGCAAGTGTCATCCCACCAATGTTCAGCTTCGTTGGTCAATTTGAATGTAGCGAATGCCACCTTCGGAGCATCCGTGCAAGTCATCCCTCAGAACAATTTTCTCCATCCCACAAATCCAATGTGGTGCTCATCCTGAGTCGAATGTCCCTTCACATCAATCAAGCTTCCAACAACGTCGAGGACAACATGGTTACTCTCGTCCTTCATCCCTTCTTACTTAGACAGTCAAGAAATGAATCAGACACTAAGTAAAGTCCTAAAATCTCATATCATCATCTATTCTAACATAGACAATCATACAAAAGTACACAGAGATTACATCATAGACACATACCACGGCCTGATGAACAAGCCGAGCTCTGATACCAATAAATGTGACACCCTCTACCTCGTCATGGCATTTTAGCAATGTAAGAAGAAAAGAACAAGAAATAAAATTTTGATCCAAGTAAAAGCTTTTCATTTCAAATAAGGTAGGGCTGTCACTCTCAACTTGCGGAAATCAAACATAGTACAAGAGGGAAAACATCAAAAGGAGATAAACCCAAGGTTCCCCGATGTCACAACATTCAGAGCTGACCCTTACACATTACATCGGAAATAAAACATTTATTCAATAACGAGGCCATCAAATCCTAACTAAACGAGGGCTCCCAACGATTGCTCCTCGATCGCATCTTCATCAACACCTGCAGCTTCATTGTCTACACATACACAATGGTGCATGCATAGCCACAACAAAGGGGTTAGAAATCATGCACTCAAGTAGCACTTTAAGGTAAAGGAACTAAATGAACAATGCGCATAAACTGAATAACTCCTAACATCAACATTGTACCTACAACAACAACACATAATAACAACAACCGTCCAAACACCACAGGCTACAACATCAACCACAACATTAGAATAACATCACGACATATGCACAACCAGGCATATTATCATCATAATGATGCATCTCTAGGACCATAACTATATGCATGTGGATCCATTTATAACGAGGCCGGGATACCTTGCCCGTTTCGGAATGTCATGTCCATAATGCCCCAATAACAACAGGACCGGGATACCACGCCCGTCACGGGATACCTTGCCCGATTCGCCCCATTAACCGCAGGACCAGGAAACCTCGCCCGTCACGGGATACCTTGCCCGATTCGCCCTTTTTAACCGTAGGACCGGGAAACCTCGCCTTTCACGAGATACCTTGCCCGATTCGCCCTTTTTAACCGTAGGACCGGGAAACCTCGCCCGTCACGGGATACCTTGCCCGATATGCCCTACTAGCAACAACAACAATGCCGACACCAGGATGTATGAACATGACCAAATGCGGTGTCTAACAATAACGACTTCTATCGTAATATCCTCTATAGAATACAAATAACGACATCAATGAGACACTCATGATACAAGAACAATCAGCCAAGTGTCAACAAATTACATACAACAGCAACAAAGTTAACCAGTCAGTACGTTGACGAGTCCCTTTAACCAGCAACATAATAACAATCAACCTACTTAGCTAACTAAGTTTCAAACGCACAATACTTAACTCAATCATTTAATTAAATAATTATCTCATCCAAGTCTTATCATGTTAACCATTCTTTAGTTACCATTGGCAAGTTTTGGACATCTAATATAGTTCATAGGATATAGCCCAACACGCGAGAAATGGCAGGATATTAAAGATACACGCGGCGGCCAGTGCCCAGAGGGCGCCTGGCGCCTGACAGAGTGGGGTGCCTGGCGCCCTGTGACACCCTCTACCCGCATGTTATTATTAAAGAAATAAATTAAAATAAATATAACCACTGAAAAATACGGTCCAATAAAATTTTTCATAAACGAAGGTAGAGTCGTCACGCTCGTACAAACTTGCGGAAAAATCAAATAACAATTATGTCAAGTTCAGAAAAATAAAAGCACCCCGATGTCACAACGTCTCAGAGCTAACCTAAGTACTTACATCGGAACAATCAACAATAATAAAATAATAACAACGGAAATCCTAACTATGGTGACGGCTTCCACGTATCACTCATCAGCCACATCGTCATCGTCACCTGCAATCTCATCGTCTAAACATACACAATGGTGCATGAGTAGCCACAGTAAAGAGGGGTTAGACATCATATACAATCATAGCACAAATGGCAAGGGACATAGATTAAGCAATGCGCATATAACAACTTCAGTATAATTGACACATAATATGGATGCATAACTTAACGAGTACTAATGCAACCTAGACAACCTCTACTTCACCGAACATGTGGATCCAAACTAACTCAGATGAGCGAGTGAGAAAACATCATCACTCTTGAGTACGAACAGTGTCTAGTCAGGGTAACCAGGTAAATTGGTCAACGCCCCAGCATTGGTTGCAAGTCACGCCTTTATGTAAGACGCCCTATCCGATTGACCCCAAGGTCAATACCTTGCCCATCATGGCCGATCCTATCTCGCCACATCGTTGCTCCTCCCCAATAACGTTAACTTAACCAGACACAATCATGCATGAACACAAATCAAACAAGTGTCCAACAATAACAACAACAACAACGGCATAACAAAGACACCGACCATCTTATCAAGCTGCCTGGCTACAACAACATTAACGAGGTACTATTCACAAGAAACTAACAAGTTTCCCCAATCCTAGAATAAGTCCGATTTATCAGCCTACCTCACCACACTAAGTCTAAGCAAGCTTAACTTAATTTCTAACTCTTAACCCAAGTGTTTCAACTTACTTATTGTTATTATTATTATTTTTAACCGGACATACCATACTTCTCCCCTAAAATTATAGGACGCTATCCAAAAGAGTTTGGGTTAGTAATTATTATGTATTGAATTTACAAAAATTAAGTGAGTAAGACTTAGCTAAAACAATCCCAGATTTAATCATTTTTCTGCACAACTATTGCTAAATACTCACAACGTCAATTCTTACTTCTAAAGCATTTAAACTACCAACACCAAGTGTCAACCGTCATATCCTAGTCCTAAGACTTGTTTATACCGTAACCTAAATGTAAAAGAAACATAATTATACATTAGTTAACTCTTAACAATCATACCCACCGTCCATACTTTATCCTTCACATAACCATGATATAGCACCTAGAGAATCTAAGTATAACAAACCATACCCTATGATGATCTAGTTCTCACTCAACATAACAATTTCAGAACATCATATAGCAACAAGTAATCTCATTTCAACCCATTTAACTCATACATACATTTATCAACAACAAGCCAAGACAAGCAAATCATCATATAATCCTTACATATCATAACATAGCAACTCAAACAACACATTATAAGACAATTTCTATTAACATAAATATCATGACAGAATTCAATATGAAGTTTTCCCTATCACAATGGCAAATGTACTTATTTTGCACAACCGCGCCAAGTCTAGGGACCATGGGACGTCTCTATTGCCTAATTATATCCATGAGCCCATTAATCTTGTATCCATCTACCCCCTTTACCTCAAAAAAAGTTTGAAGTATTCCAAGGCGAAGAAAACTGGCTACAACGACAATTTGAGCACCAACTGAGCACAGGATAAAATTTTCGGAAGAGCGAAACGCGGCTGGAAAAGGTAATAATTAGTATAATATATTTTTTTATAATTTTTAAGGCTGAAACGAAATTAAAAGAAAGCAAAAAGAGTGACCGAAGAACGCCATACCGAGACAAAAGGGTTACAAAGGGTCCGGCGTCAACTTCACCGAATCGAGCAAAGGAGTAGTGCTTCTTGAAGGTTTCGACGCGAGAAATCCGAAAATGGCGTCCGTTTTTCGAACCGAAAACTGTGGTGGCCGAAAATGTGACAGTACAGTTCGCCCAACAGAGCAAAACGCAACGAACGAAGCCGCGATTGAACGAACAGAGGTCGGAAACGTGTTCTTTGGTCGATTTCGAGTTGGGTTGTAAGTTTTGGGATTTTTTCGTGGTCTAGAATGAGAGAACAAGAACAGAGAAATTCAAAACAAGGTTTTCTTCACTGTGCGGCCGATTGCTTCTGAGAGACGACGAATAGTGTTTAACAATGAAAGTCTGAAACATGGGCGTGGCTTGTGGGCACTGGAAAACAAAAAACGTGGCCCATTCTTATTGTTGATAAAAAGCCCATTTTCTTTTTGTATAAAAGAACAACATCAGCACTACATACATATATCTATATATATATAATAATGTATATAATAATTATATTCTTTCTAAACTATTCTCAATTAAAGAAATTCATGTTCTTACTAACTTTTAAAATATACTATTATTCTAAAATATCTATAATAAATTCAAAACTAATATTTAATAAAAATATAGTAAAATAGTATTAATTAAAATATGTTAACTATTAAGGCAAACACACTCAAGTTGTCACAAAATTATCATATAAGCACACAATTTATAGATCCTAAGAACTTAAATTTGAGGGTGTTACACGCCCAGCTTCTATCCAAAACCTTCAGTCGTGTGATTTCCACGCTTTTGGGGATCGTTTGGGGTACTGTTATGTCCTATAATTCATACTTGACACTAATCCAGAGTCCTTAGAACCACAACTATCTTTTAAGGAATTATAAAATTCAAACACATGAGACCTTAAACCCAATCAACCCAACACTTAGCATTTTTACAGAGAATTATGCATAATAGATTTTATATCCTTCCTACTATTCTTTTATTAAACACTTAAGGCTATAATACCAACATCAAGAAATCACCAAAATTGCCTACCATTTATTTAGTACATTTAATCTAGATTTTAACCTTTAAACCCATTACCCTTATTCCAATTTTCTGTATAATTTATTAGAACCAACACCACTACTTCAAACAATATTTTGCACTAACTAGCAAATCAATCATGCACAAATACTCAATCTCAAGACATGAAGTAGCAAATTCCAAAGAGCATGTTCATCACTTAGACACCAATCTCTCAACAAGGAAATCACAACATGTTGCAAACATCAACAGATAACATAAGATCATAGGTGTTAATAACAAGGTATTTGCATCATGTTTCAAACACCAAAAGAAGCATAAAATCATGCACAAATACTTAATCTCAAGACATGAAGTAGCAAATTCCAAAGAGCATGTTCATCACTTAGACACCAATCTCTCAACAAGGAAATCATAGCATGTTGCAGACATCAACAGATAACATAAGATCATAGGTGTTAACAACAAGGAATTTGCATCATGTTTCAAACACCAAAAGAAGCATAAAATCATGCACTTCAACCACCAAACATCAATGAGTCAACCATCAACCGCAACCACAGCATCCAACCACAATATAATATCATAAAATCAATAAGGAACATATTTAAACATCAATTTACTGGTTTTAGATTGATTTTCTCGTCACCATGGTGACGGCACTCTCTCATGGCAACCGCGCGAGGCTTAGGGATCTTGGGACATCCCTATTGCTCATTTGCATTCCATAAACCCACTACATGAGCATCAAACTACCCCCTTACCTCTTAGAATTTCGTGCTCTAGATAGGGTATGTGAACTCCAAGCTTTTCCTCTCCCTTCGTGGCTTTCTCCATAAAAAAACACAAGGATAGGTGATGAGAAGTGAGAAAACTAATGTTTGGAACCCTAACGGCGATCATAAACTGAAACTTAGATTAGAGGCATTACCTTAAACCCAAGCCCTCCAAGAATGATGAAGGATGTTGGTAGAGCAAAGCCCCAACAATGGTTCTTCAGTCCCAAGAGTAAGGTTGAAACTTACCAAGTGCAGAAAAATAGAGAGAATGGAGAAGTGAGGTTTGATCTTTGGTGAGAGGTTTCCAAACGTGATTAGGGTTCAAAACTGAGGCTTAGTGGTTGGTTTGTAACCCTAACATGTAATCTTAGTGAATTGGGTCGAGTTTGGGTCCAATGGGTCGGATTACATGTGCCAAAAACGCAACAAAACGCGCAAAAACGTGCAGAAATCACCTGTCAGCAGGCGCCTGGAGCCTGGAATGGGCGCCTGGCGCAGGCTCTCGGTGATCCTCGGGAGCCTGCGCTTGAGTCTGGGCGCTCAGCGCTACTGCATCACTGTTTTTGCCGTATCTGGAGCTACAGATGTCTGATTGAGCCGTTCTTGGTGTCGTTGGAAAGCTAAGAGAATTTCCTACAATATTCTCTCTAATAGGGTTACCCAAATTCGGACTCTAACAGGATCAAAAATGCAATTGAAATATACTATAATATTTCTATGTGTTACGCTTGCATTGTGTTGACTCCAGAGAGCATATCTAGAGTTGTAGGTATCGAAATCGAGTCGAACTAAAGCCAACTAAAAGATAAGAGATAACGCTACAACTTTATTGAAGGGACTTAAATCCAATTGAGTTGTTAAGAGGTTCGAAAATGGGGACTACGACGACTGAAATAACTAAACATAGGAATAAAGGTACATCTAGATACTCAATCGGCTGAAGGAATGGTAAAACATATGAAACCCATCCCAAGCAACTATAAGTATGTTCTAATACCCTAAGACATATCATAATCTTGAAGGATGAAAAATTTGGGCTGTTACAGTTGTTTTACAAACACTTCCTCACTTATAAAACCATTTAAAAATGCACTCTTTACATCCATTTGATATAAAGTAATGCCATGATGTGCAGCAAAAGATAATAAAATTCTAATTGCTTCAAGTCTAGCTATAGGTGCAAAGGTTTCAGTATAATCTATACCTTCCATTCCTCTTGTGAATACCCTTGAGCAACAAGTCTAGCTTTGTTTCTTACCACTTTGCCATTTTCATCAAGTTTATTTCTGAAAACCCACTTGGTCCCAATGGCTTGCTTATCCTCTGGAGGAGGCACAAGCTTCCAAAGACCATTTCTCTGAAATTGATTGAGCTCTTCTTGCATAGTAAGTACCCATCCATCGTCTGTTAGTGCTTCATCAATTGTTTTGGGCTCTATTTCTGACAGCAAAGCAAAGTCAGAGTGTTTCCTGAGAGATGATCTTGTTCTAACTCTATCACTTGGTTCACCAATGATCTGGTCCTTAGGGTGATGAGTTTTGAACTTCCAGTCGATTATCGTCTCTTCTAGAATCTTGTCACCAAACGTGGAATTAGAGCCAGCACCTGTGACACTATCATCTATTTCTTTTCTTATCTGCATATCTGCAAAGACCTCATCTAGCTCTGACGTTTCATTTTCAGGCTTCTTATCATCAAATCTCACATGCATAGGCTCATCAATAATTAATGTTTCTTTGTTGTATACTCTGTAAGCTTTAGAGTATTCAGAATATCCCAAAAACATAGCTTTGTGTGATTTTGAATCAAATTTTCCAAAACTGTCCTTTGTATTGAGAACAAAGCAGTCACACTCAAATGGTGAAAATAAGAAATGTTGGGTTTTATTCCTTTCCACAATTCATATAGAGTCTTACTCAAGATAGGTCTAATATAGATTCTATTTTGAATAAAACATGCAGTGTTTACTACTTCTGCCCAAAAGTGCTTTACAACATTAGTTTCGTGAATCATGGTACTCGCCATTTCTTGAAGAGATCTATTTTTCCTTTCTACAACACTATTTTGTTGTGGTGTTTTAGGGGATAAAAAATTGTGAGAGATGCCATGCTCTTCACAAAAGTTTTGAAATGATTCATTTTCAAATTCTCCATCATGATCACTTCTAATTGTTGTAATACAAAAACCTTTTTCATTTTGTACTTATTTGCAGAAAACAGAAAACATTGCAAATGACTCATCCTTGTGAGCAAGGAATTTTACACATGTCCATCTAGTATAGTCATCAACAATTACAAGACCATATTTCTTTCCAGACAAAGATGCAGTTCTAGTTGGTCCAAATAAATCTAAACGCAAAAGCTCAAGTAGCCTTGAGGTGGAAACAATATTTTTTTATTCAAAAGAAGATTTTGTTTGTTTCCCTTTTTGACATGCTTCACAAAGAGCATCAAATTGATACCTAAGATTTGGTAAGCCTCTAACAAGTTCTTTCTTGTTAAGCTTTGAGATTAACCTCAAGCTGGCATGACCCAATCTTTTGTGCCAAGTCCACTGCTCTTCATCAACTGACAAAAACCATTTTACATTTTGATTTGCCAACTCAGAAAGTTTTATTTTATAAATATTGTTCTTTCTCTTTGCTTTAAACAAAATGGAGCCATCTTTCTTGCTCTTGACTATACAGACATTATCACTAAAGCCAACATCATAACCACTATCGCATAATTGACTTACACTTAGTAGCTTATGTTTCAGGCCACCAACAAGTAAAACATTATCAATAGAAGGTAGAAATTTCTCACCAACTCTTACACTTCCAATGATTTTACATTTCTGGTTTCCTTCAAAACCCACTGTTCCACTCTCTTCAAGTTGGAGTTCTTGGAACATACGCCTTTCTCCCGTCATGTGACGTGAGCACTCACTGTCCAAGTACCAGGACTGGTGTTTTAACTCTGTTGCTAAGCAAATCTGCAACATATACAATATTGTCCTTAGGTACCCAAATCTTTTTAGATCCTCTTTTGTTAGTTTTAGAAGGAAACTTGTCCTTCTTATTTTTCAATTCATAACAAGTACTTCTAATGTGTCCTTTCTTATTGCAGAAAGTACAAAGCAGACAGTCACTATGATTGTTGGTATCTTTGGATTTCAAATTTGTGATTTGAAAGGTGGGTTCCTCTGGTTTGTAACCAAGACCACTTTTACCATTTTGGCTTACTCTCCAAATCATAGATGCTTGTTTACTGCAAGGAATCTTTGAAATCTCTCTTCATATTTTGAAGAGTTACATTCAATCTTTTCCTTATTCTTAGAGCTGTCACTCACCAGACGGTGGTTTTCAGCTTTGAGTTTCTCATTTTCTTCATTGAGTGTTTGAAATTCTTTTGAAAGTTTTGAGAATTTCTTTTTCAAAGATTTATACTCAATGTTGAGCTTAGAAAACTCATCTAAGAGTTCATCAAAAGCTATTTGAATATCAAAAGACAAGTTAGAATCTACCTCTTCATCTTCTTCTTCACTGTCTAATCCTATGGTAGCCATCAGAGCCATGTTGACTTGTTCCTCATCATCATCAGACAATGATGAATCAGAATCATCCCATGTTGCCATGAGACCCTTCTTCTTCTTCCCTTTGAAACCACCTTTCTTAGGTTTCTCTTTCTCGAGCTGTGGACATTCAGACTTAAAATGTCCTGGCTTTTTGCACTCGTAGCAAGTGACTTGGCTTTTGTCCTTGTAGTCCCTCTTATCCCTTAAGTCCTTCTTGTGGAACTGCTTCCTGAACCTTCCTTTGTTTTTCCACATACGTTGAATTTTCCTTGATATTAAGGAAATTTCTTCGTTTGTGTCTCCACCATTCTCATCAGTTCAGCTTAAAGAGATTTGGAGGAGGATGCTTTGCTTGTAGATTTCAAAGCAATGGACTTTGATTTCTTAGGAGGCTCTTCTTCATCTAGCTCAAGCTCATGAGCTCGTAAGGAACTTAGAAGATCTTCAAGTCACAAGGCATTCAGGTCTTTGGCTTCTTGAATAGCCATGATCTTTGGTCTCCACTTCCTTGGTAGGCTTCTTAAGATTTTCTTTACGTGATCAACAGTGGTGTAGCTTTTCTTAAGAACCTTTAGACCATGAACTAGTGTTTAGAATCTTCCAAACATAGTTTCAATGCTTTCACCCTCTTCCATTTTGAACAATTCATATTATCTAACCAAGATGTTAGCCTTGGTTTCTTGCACCTGGCAAGTACCTTCATAGGCCAAAGCCATTGAGTCCCAAATTTCTTTGGCAGTTTTATTCTTCCCATATTTCTCGTACTTTTTTCTCAGAAATGGCACAGATAAGGAAATATCTTGCCTTCTGATTTAGTTGATAGGCTTAGCTACGTCTAGTCCCGTCACACACTTGAATGATTTCTCCACTATAATCAACCTGATTATACTTGAGAGTATAATGCTGCCAAACTGGCTATACTCATAACTTCTTAGAACAACTTAGTGCAGTCAAGCTTCTAAGAAAAACAGCCACTACTAGGCTAAATATAATGTTCAAAAATGGTTTGAAACAATATCAAATAACTCTCAGCAGAGAGGATATACAATGAAAAACTTAAGCACACAGAATAACTTTCAAACTGAAAGAATAAAACGATTAAGTGCTTGTTCAATGTGATCTCAGATACTTGGAATGATTCTTGGTTGCTCACTTTGATTCATAGCATTTGAGTTTCTTTAACCTACTTCAGTGAATGAAGTAGGGTATATGTAGCTAGGGTTGTGAATAGTACCGTTGTGACCTAACAACTCTTTTCACCAGTGGACAAAACTTCACATCCCCTTTTTGTGGCTTTAGCAAGTCACGTCGCTTTCCACTCTGCTCTTGCATACTGACACAGCGGACAATATCAGGATCTTTGTCCCTTGTGAGCTTTTTGAAAATTAGACACTTCTTGAGGAAGTTTTCTGAATGATTATAAATGTTGACATTCCCTTTGGCCTTTGATTCCTCGTACATTAAAATACCCATCAATGAGGTTTCTTAAATACATGAAGTAGCCTTAAATGAATACTCAGTCTGATTTCCAATCAGATCATTTGTCAAACAGATAATGCTTGTTACTGAGATACTCTGTTCACCAGAGTGAGCTTAAAACAGAGGCGAGTTTTTCAGTACAGAATTTGTTGGCCTTTCATATAAGAGAGTCTTGTAGAAATGGACGAAGGCTACCACTGTGTAGTCTTTCCATAGTCTGTTGAGCGTTGACCAAAAACAGAGCGTTGACCAAGATAGAGCATGGTCTTACCAGAGCATGGTCTACTAGAGATTTGACTACTAACCGAGCGTTGACCAAAATAAAGTGAGGCTATCAAACGATGACGTCAGCAACTTTCAGAGGATCAATGCCAGACTCAGATTCATGAAATTGAGAGTGAAAAGCTTACTTTCACTTAGTCTTCTGAGATAATTCCTTCTGATGAATAGTGAATTATGCATACTAACAAACACATCAGAGGATAAATTGTTCTACTAACTATTTGTTATCATCAAAACAATTAAGGGTCATTATTTCTGAATCCACTTGATTCCAACACAAGCACCAAGAAAACATAAATCAACAGGAAAGGCAAGGAATTGATATGAATTCTCAAAAGCGGGCTCTTAACTACAGAATTCGTCAAAAGGTCTTTAGAAAAGGTTAAGAGCCCCTATTTATAGCATTGGCTACGAATTAGGTCATCTAGCTTTCAAATCTGCACATTCTGAGACGGGTTACGGCCGTACCGGCTATATGCACGTCCGTACCGAACTTTTCTTGTGATGCTGACACATACCTATGCATGCTGCATCCCTGACATCATTTGTGTACGACCGTACTGCCTTTGGCACGACCGTACTAGACTTTTTCATCGGCGCTAAGTGGTACTGACCAAGGGAGTACGCCCCTACTGAAATTCTGATCTAGGTACGGCCGTACTGAAGGTCTGTCATGCCGTACCGCTCGTCCAATAGTGCTAAACTCTCCAAAACTTGCCAGTTTTTTGTCATTTCTCGCATCTTTTGATCCGAGTGGTGTCTTTATGATAATTCTGCAAAATAGAACATAAATAAGTACCTTTGTGCTTTAAATAGTGCAAAATGATGTATTTAGATGCTAAAAATGCCCTATATAAGTAGACAAATTGGTGTGTTAACAGAGATCTAGAGGGAGATCCAACAGGAGCTCCGAGAGAAGATGCAAAAGAAGCTCCAGGTTGAGATCTCGAAGGAGATTTGGGATGAGATCTCAAAGGCGGTCTGGGAGGAGATACAAAAAGAGGTTCGGGAGGTATGTGTAACTTGACACAATTAATGAAATAAAAATTACTAACTTTATGAATATTGTTATTTATGTTTACTTAATTTGATGCAGATGCCGCAATCTATGGGTGTGTGCAAACATAACACTCAACCAGATTGTTCTTATAGAGCTACCGTGCGTGTCAGCACTAAGGGTAGTTGTGCACCAGACATTGAGGACCAGCAGCCCAGAGAAAATTTTGTTGAAAAGTTAATGAATCTCAAGGGTGCTAGCTTCCCAATAGACTTGGAGCATGATCCCAATGTCCATCCATGGTTCATGACTGATAGGAGTGATGTGGAGGAGATTATTGTTGGTACTCAGTGGCTTTCCAGCCACATCTTGTCAGTATGGTGCACATAAGTATTTGCATCGCTTCGTATCAATTGTAATTAACATTTGTTTAAAAAATTTAAGCATCTGGATTGCTTCTATATCGCAAAGGACAGCAACGATATGTTTGGATTCTTTGACCCAGTCAAGATTGTTTCCCCCAAACATGACCCTTCTACAGAAGCAGTTTAATCTTATATACAAAATAAGATAGATAGTGAGCCAAAAAAAAGTGTTACTTAGGACCGTTTTTGCATAAATAAGTACATATGCTACTAACTGTTATCAAATTGCTAGCCTAGCTTGCTTTTGTCTGTTTGTGCTTCTGATACACCATTGTTGTTGTTCAATATTTGTAGCAATCACTGGCAATTGTTTGTCATTTGTCCTAATGATAATCTTGTTGGTTGGTTGTGTTTGTTGCACCACCAACCAAACGAAGTAATAAAGGGCATAATTGATAGGTAAGCTTATATTTATCATACATATACGTTGACTTTGTCTCTAGATCTACAACTTACTATTGACTAATATTGTTTTATCAAGGCCGTAGGAGGGTATAATATGTTGAAAGTTTTTAAAAATAAAAAACCTAATGGGTGAAGCCCCATGTAAGTACTTTGTCTTCCTGAAATTTATTTACATTTAATAGTACTAGTTAATGTGTATAATATTTACTCATTATATGCTACTATAGTATTCATTTATAGGCGCCTCAACAAAAGAACGGTTGGGCCTGTGGGTACCATGTGATGAAAAATATGTTGACCATTGTCTCGGCGGATATTGTTGAAGGATGGGAAAAGGTAATAAAATTTTTAACCTTTTGCTATTATATTTGTTTAATGAAAAACATGTTAGTACTTTTGGGCCTGTTTAATTTATTATATACATATATATATATATGAGTCAGGATCCGTTGACACCAGGTGTCAAACTTAGCATACTTACACTTTCAATAAGTCTTTGTAAAAGGCAAATTAAATCAATCCAACCGTTAAATTGAAAGTTCTCATTAAGTAGATCAAGTTTATAAAATTTTATAGAATTTTAAAACTATTTGATATTCCATCGTATCATTTTATTTTAATGTATAATACGCTATTTAAAATATATATAAATATCTATTGTTAAAACATATATCACCGAATTTCTAAACTGTTTGAAATTTTAAATACATAATTATCATGATAATATAAGATGATTCAACGGTTGGATTGATTTGATTTGGCTTCTACAAAGAGTTATTGAAGGTGTGAGTATACTAAGTTTGACACCTGGTGTCAACGGATCCTGACTCATATATATGTTTGAACTTGCAGATATTCAATGACACATTTGAATATAGGGCAGATGAAATTGACGATGTCCGACAAACTTGGGCACAATTCTTTTTGCAAATGAATGAGGAGAAACAAAAGAAACTGAAGGAGAATGAACCAAAAGAAGCCCAACGAACAAAGTTAAAAAGACTAAGAAAAGCATCACAATGACTTAGTATATAGCACTTGACTCATGATTATTGTTTATATATAGCTTAACTTTGTTTATGTGTATATATCAATTGATATGTTTATATATATATATTAAATTTGATAGCTTAAATGGTTTGAATTTTGGGCACATTTGGTGCCAATTCATGGTAAAATTTGGTGCTTGTTTATTGTCAGTTAGATTGTCTCTAGGCAGGAATGGACAAAAATAAACAGATATTTAAAAAAAATGGTAAGTTTTACATTGGTTATTCCTAAAACCGGTGTAAAATCACTATTCTAAAAAGCAAAAAAAACCGGTGTAAAAGCCTGACATGTTACACCGGTTATCAACAAAAACCGGTGTAAAATGTCCTTAAAAAAGGGGGAATTAGCGTTTTGCATCACATATTTAACCGGTATAAAAAGAATTTTTTACGCCGGTTAAATAACTGGGGTAAAAAGCCCCAACATACAACACCTGGACTATCTACACGGTACTAAAACCGGTGTAAAATATCAATTTTAACCGGTGTAAAATCTTTGTTCTGCACTAGTGATTGATCAAGCTAGGAATTCTCGCTCTTTAGGACATTATAGCATGTTATAGCATTTCATTTGATCGAAACTAGGATATGGGACATTGTTGTGCGAAAAAAATTAGTGGGAATTTTTTTTTCTATATTCTATATAAAAGATAGAGATGTTGCCACGTTACGTAACGTAGATAATCAAATTTAATACAGTTAATTTTCTTAAATAAATAATAGATGTACTAATCAATAATTTAGACAAAATTTATTTGTCTATTATATACCGTACACGTGGTTACCCATTTTTGGATTCTGGTTAAGCATTTAATTTACAGATGTTGTTATATTACCTCACATGTAAATACCTTAAAAAATATTGTTACAAAGACAGAAGTGGCAGCAGGTGTAGGGAGTAGAAAAAGAACCACTCTAGCAATTAATTAACCAAGCCTATATCTTAGAAAAATGCAAAACAACCTAGACATTGATAGAAATTAAAGGTTGTTTTCTTTACAAGAAGGTACCTATTCATGTAGCTCAAGATGGGGAAAGCTTGTTAGGTAAAACATTATTTATAAGTAAAACATCAACACTGAATTAGTACGATATTTATTAAAAAGTATTGTAGTAACATTTCTTCAGTCTTAAATATTATTATTTAATGATGAATTAATAGATTGTGAATAGAGTATAAGAGGTGTTTATCTATAAACTACTCCCTCCGTTTTTGTTTATAAACAAAAGTCACTTTTTATATTCATTGAAAAATATATGTATCTAGTTTTTGTTTATAAGCAAAAGTCACTTATATTCATTGAAAAATGTATGTATCTGTAGAACAGATACATATATTTTTTAATAAATATAAAAAATGACTTTTGCTTATAAACGAAAACGGAAGGAGTACAAAAATAATATGGCTTTTCTTACTCAAACCACAGTTTATGATTGCTAAAAAACAAATTAAAATGCTAGCAGACAAGAGTGGTAGATGGAGAAAGATCAGTGGTTTTGGGGAAGCCCAGAACTGCAAAGATATTGTGGGCTGTTAAACAAAGCTGGTATTTATTTATGAATGAATGAGAAAGAGTGAGATGGAGAAACTAGTAAAACTGCTTTTGTTGATCCCACTTTGTGTAGGTAGGGGCGGTACCAGACTACCAGGACACTGCCGCTGTTTTCTCGCACCACCTTTACGGCTTTGCCACATCATGTACTATTGTTTTGGACCTGTTGTCCTCGTGGTCGCTTCGAGTCCTTTGTTGTCTTCGAAGTTTGATTTATTTTGTTACACCCTTTTTATTTGATATGATTCTTTAGTTACATATTGATCGCTTCAAGTCCTTAATTTGTCGTCTTCCAAATTCTAGTACGTGTTTTATCATCTGAACGCCATTATATGAATTACTCTGTATCTTTTCGGATAATGTTTGTTATAGAAAGTATTATCTAAAGCTTAAAAACATAATACAAAATACGATATATAGAAAATCTCACTCTCGTTATTTCACAAACTCTAAACATGTATGAGAGAACAACTAGAAGTGATAACATACTCGTCATGCTTTTTCACCCTATAATATCTACTACCGTCCTGAAACGGTAAAACAGAACCAATTTAGAGGCATTTGGACCTTCATCGTCCTTTTCCATCGAAGGAAAGTTCCAACAACCACCATTCAAGGTAGACACTGCCACGGTGAGGGTTTTTCCGGTCACCTCTTTTATTTTAAGTTTTTTCTGGTCTATCTTTTCCTCTTGAATTCCAAACCCTAATTGTAACACTCCCTCGATGTCACATTTCGTAACCCAAGTTTAGCAGTTAATTAAAACTTTTTGAAAAATTACTCAATAGAGTTGTTGCGGAAAAACTGATACCGAAGAAAACTTTAACAACCGAAGAAAACTTTAACAACCAAACACATACCAATTGAGACTCATCGATTATAAACGAAGGTCAACTCTCCCATAAGGCATACATCTTTTCAATCTTTTTAAAAATATACAGCGTGCATGCTTCATCAAAGTCTGAAGACCTAACTTAAACAACAAAAATCCTAAGAGTTGGTCTAATCAAAAGTTTAAGTTTACTGATCTAGATAACTAGTCTGAGAGACAACAACAGAAACCACACTTTATAGATAACATCTATAGTAAAGGCTCTTACTAGATGTGGATCTAGTAAGTCCAAAAAGTAAAACATCTCCAAATAACTCTCTGCTTCAGAGCTTGTCAAAATAATGACAGTCTAAATCTCTTCTTTCACGCCTCTTCATGATCAACAACCTGATTCCTTCAGCAGTCGAAAAACTCTCCCGTAGTACCTAAATGAGAAATGTGTTTGGAGGCGTGATCGACCTCCCATGCATCCGCAGTGTTTCCCTCAGGGAACTCATAGATCGTGCAACCTAGGTGACGCATCGGCCCCGACGTCATCTAAAGTAACGATGTCCAAACATAATCATAACAGAAAAACAGTGCAAGGGTCAATCCTTTCTACACGAGTTTATCATAAGCTAATCACATGGAAAACAAAATACTATTTGTAATACAAAGATCATAATAATATAGCTTAATATTCATACACAACATCATGGCATATTAAAACACTCAACATGTGAATCAACTAGCACTCTCAACAATCAACTCAAACAATCATCGACATTTTAACCACATCATCAATGCGTTAGGTTATCATGCTCTGTGCATATGAAACTTTGCGCGCGTATAATCACCCATAACAATGGAGCATAAAGGCCCTAGTCGCTCACTCGTCCCATTCCTGACACTGGTCGATTCCTCGTCCCAGGTCACTTCCATAACAATGGATTCACAACCTAGTCGCTCTCTCAATTCCTGGGTTACATCGCCCTCTCTTGACCCTTGGTCCGTACTCCCACCTTGGATCGGGCAAACGAATGACTACTCTGCATGAGTCGAAAAATTGATTCTTCAGCCAAGCACTGATGCTATCATGGTTAGTATGCATATCTCTAAACTCGTTAAGAGTGTCCGAGATTTATGACTTATGATCACAAATCATTCTAACTCTCTCATCTCTTTCTTTAGCGAGACCTTTTGGGAAGTCCCTTCGATTTCCTTTAAAAAAACTCTCTTTTATTTTGGACGATTTGTTTTGCAAAACAGTCATTGGAACCTTGGAGAACTTTTTCGAAAACACTTTATTATTAGTGCAAAAGCCTTTACCGTCAAACGTTTGTGACTAAGTCCATTAATTATTTTTAAGGTTCGAAACTCACTTCCGATTACTTTGGTAATCGTACTTCGATTCCTTTTAAAATAAAACCTCTAGATTTTAGTTTTTCAAAATACTTTCCTCGGTCATTGAATTCGCATCGGACACATCATTGTGTCGTCAAGTCATACAATCGGTCATCCGCATCAAGGAATTAAACTAACACGTACAAGAATTTACACTCTTATAATTCTTTCAACCACAATTCACAAATCAATTTTATTCAATCACAAATAATTACAAGAATTACAAGAACTCACATTTCGAATCTCGTCAAAATCGGATTAGGTTAGGGTTTTATATCGGGTAAAAACTCACCCGATAGCTCAAAACGCGACGAAACTTTGTTGGAATTTTTCGTCGAAACTTGAACCATGAGTTAATAATATTTATTAAGTCTCAAATATATGTATTTATCTTTATTTAATTCACTCACTTAATTACAGCTCAGAAATATAGTCAATCGTATGTTAATACGGCTAACTTTACAACAAAATAGGATACACAACATACTCAGAAATTTAGAAAACTTAGGGATTAAAATATTATCCCTCTAAAATAGTTTATTAGTATCTCACATACTAAAATAATATTTTTAAATATAATTTCCAACCATAAAATATTTTATCGTTGTATTAATAAAATACAGTGTGTAAACTGCTTAAAAATAATATTATTTTTTGCAAATTAATGTTATTCAATCTACTTGATTGAAAATACACACTAATAATATATTAATGATCACCAGTCAATTTCGTGACTCCGATCTCATATTTTTCCTTACCAGTTCACATCAACAACAGTGTAAGTTTACACTATCAGTTAACTCGAATTAATACAGAATTTTAACATAAATTGTAAATCATATTATTAATAAAATTAATAATGTGACAAACGAACTTTCAAAAATTGGGGTGTTACACTAACCCCATTTTTTGTACCCTTTGTTGGAGGAATAATAAGTATGAGTTTGGTGTGCTGATAGGTGTGAGATAGCGATTGCTGATATACTAAAAAGAGGTATGCTCTTTTCTAGTTTTTGTGGTTTTTTAATCTTTTATTTATTGTTTTATTCAAAGAACTATTTAGATTAATTATGTTTATTTAGATTTATTCAAAGAGTTATTATTAATTTGATTTTCATTTACTTTAAAGAACTATTTACTGCTTTAGATTAATTCTACTTATTCAAAGAACTATTTATGTGCTTTAGATGAGAGAGGTGAAGATTGAGAGTTAAACGACAAAGTAATTGTCAAAATGAGTCGAGTTACAAGACAAAGTAGTTGTTTGAGCACGACAGATCAGTGGTCATGCAAAAAGTAAAGGAATGGTTGGGTCAACAATGAGCTGCATCTTCCGCATCTTCCATGCCCTTTTGTAAGGATGAGGCAAGTTACACGCCAAAAAATAATTGTTTGAGCATGAAAGACCTGAGGTGGCAAATTAGTTCATCAAAGGTCGAGTTGGATTCAAGCATAACGGGAGATATCTAGGAATGGCATTGGCACCAAGTGTTGCAAGTGGTTATATGGAATACCAGTTGAAAATAATAGCAACTCGGTATCAATAGTTTGCCTAGACTTAATCCAGGTATTAATTGAATGTTGGGGCTGGGATTTCGGTTGAGGTTGAGTGCCCAAAGGATGAGGCGAGCACGACAGTGTTTAGAACTTACACTGATGATGAATGGAACATGGTCTGCATGACCATGGAGAAAAAATAAAACCTCAAAGAGTACAATTTTCTCTGAGTGAACTTGGTATCCCTTCATAGCCATGCTTATCGTGTACTATGTATCGTCATTGTAGGTTCTGAACTTTGTCGTGTAACTCACCTCATCCTTATTTAGGACAAACAAGATTACTTTTTCTGAAGTAATTACTCCTGACACTTAACTTCAATTGGGATCTCAACTACACATTCAGTACCTCAATTAGGTTAAGACAGATTATTGATACCTCAATAGGATCTCCTGAGTGTTTCTACTAGTATCCTTGTGCAAGACTCTTGCGAAATTTGGTGTTAAAACATTGGACTGAAGTCCTAATATAATTATCATACTCATGTACCTTATATATTTCTATTCATGCATGTTATAGTGTATATTGTGTATGTCCATCATCTAATCCGCTCTGTCTCATTTACAGATCTTCAACAACCAAACACAAATATAAGACCCGAGTTGGAGTACAATGACTTGAAGAATGATAACTATAACTTCAAAATCTCTAATTCAGGCAAACTTGTGTATGAGACTTGACGCCAGACACAGATCTCCTATTGGCGCTTCCTGAAGAATACAAATCTATTAGATATATTCTTTGAAAATCTGTTAGGTTTCTATGTTAGGAATATATGGTAGATATCTTCTTCATTGAAAATATGTTAGGAATCTATGTTAAATATCTTCGAAAATATGTTTCGAATATATGTTCAAAAATTTGTAAACAATTATTCATTTATGTTCAATTAAATTTGTTTTGTAGTGAAAATACATTGTCTATTGTATTGACAAAATAACAGAACGAAAAAAAAAATAATTGCATGTCTAACTGTTTTGTATATAAAGAAATCACAAAGTAGATAGATTTTTAAAAAAAAAATATTTGGATAAGTGTTATTCGAGTAATCTTCTGATAACGCTTTCTAGAGAATGTGTTGCCAGAATAGCACGATCAAATAACAATTTACCAAGAAAGTTTTATCAGAAATAGCTTCAATAATGTTTGTCAAGAAAAGCTTTATCTGGATGTGTCATTAAGTCAATGCGCGCATGATTTTGTGTGACTCTGATAACGGTTTCGAAGCATTATTTGAAATCCAGCACTCATCAGATGACAATGACTCGCATAAAGCTTCAGCGCATTATTGGAATGAAAAATAAATGACATGAGTGTTCTTTTTTGGGCATAGTGCTTCTTCAAGAATGTGATGTCTTTAGTTATAATAGATAGTATTTTTGTTAGAATGTGCTATGGGAAATGAACACCATAACACATTTATGCTTTGTAGATATTAGATAGCGCATTACTAAAGAAGCACTATTTATTGGTACCCATTACATAGCGTTTTGAAAGCGCTATAAAGATAGCGCCGACATAAGTTGTGCTTTTAAGTAATATGTATTTTCCAAAAAAAAAAGTAGAGAAATGCTACTAACACACTCTCTTTTCAACACATTCTCTTCTATTTGTTGAATTTCATATGGGTCCCACCAAATTTATGTGGGACCCACATGATTTAGTGGGGCTCATTTGAATTTCAACTAATAAGTGAGTGAGTGTTAAAAAAATAATGTTAGAGAGTGTGTTGATATCACTCCTCAAAAAAGTAATATGTATTTTGAAAAATAAATGTTACATATTCCCAATTATGGCGTAGTGTTTGTTGTTGTTGTTGTTGTTGTTGTTGTTGTTGTTGTTATTAAATCCTAACAAAATAAGTGAGACGAAATATAATATTCATATGTTTCCGTGTTAATTTAAATCTGAATTTTTTTTTTCAATGTAGGCAGTTGATATAATGAAATTGCAAACACCTAGCCCCATATCAGAACAAATGGAAATAATAAAAAGGTAAATGGATCTAGAGGCTCAAGATCTTAAGTGGAGGTGATTACACTACAAATCATTCAGATGGAAATAAAAACTTTTTATACCCAAAAAATTCAAAGATGATCCTAATATACGCGGATCATGATGTTACTAGAAAGGAGAAAAAAAAAAGCGATCGTAAACTAATAAATTTATAGTCCATTGTCAATTAACTGTAGTATAATGCTTGCAAGAAAAGAATACATACGCAAAGACTAATTGTAGTAGTAACTATTTTTATTTTTGAAACTCTAACTCACAAGCAATATCGGATATGGAAGCATAGGCAAAGTCCTTTAATTAAAGTATATGAGATGAGATTACAGCAAAGCTAGCTAGACGAGGACACTTTCGTTATATGAAAATATAATCTAGAATTAAGTTCAAATTATATATTAATTGACTTTCTAAAGTGATATTACAGATCGATCGGTCCCGTTTAATTTGTAACCCTCTAAAATATGTGGTTTACAGATTTTCGGTTCTTTATTGGGGAGAAGGATTAATTAAAAAGAAATAGTTGTTTTTCACAAGGAAAAAAAAAATATCAGATTTAGTCTAATATTGTAATTGAACCACTTTGGCAAAGTCTGGTGACGTTAATGATGTAATTTCCTTGTCTTATTATTTGGTTCATCGAGAAGTGATCCTAACTGTAGAGGAGACACATATCTATCAAGATTTCAAACTTTTTTTTGTTGAGGAAATCTTGATTTCAGATTTGAAAGTGGAAATGATGTAAAGGCAAATCAACAATTCATTTATTATTATTACTATTATTATTATTATTATTATTATTATTTTAATTTATTCCTTTTCGCAAGTTCCCACTATTCTCCTATGGATGCGTTTGATTTGCAAAGAAATAACGAACTGGACAGGACAAGATTGATTATTTCATGTTTGATTCAAAAAATGGTCAGGAGACTGGACAAAACAGGGGATACTGAACAGTACAAAAATCCAATTTTTTGTCTCTCACTAAACCATGGGACAAAAAGTTGCCCTATAGACAAGCTGTAAAAAGATAAAGTACCCACACTTTAATTATTTGGCACCCAATAAATATCTCCTCACCCTAAATTTTTACTTATACAGAAAAAATGTCCTACATGATTATTATTTTTTTTTACTAGAACCTACATAATTACATATAACTTTATAAAAGGCATTTATATAAAAATAAATTTGTCAAAAAAAAAAGAATATAAAAATAAATAATTCTATTTTAAGGTAATTAAATGTTGCGAGCCTCCCACAAAAAGTTATAACTACCCTAAAACGATGGCAATAATCTATTCACCTCTGATTCCACCTCGTGCACTATTTTATCAACAAATGATTGCCACGTACTATGTAATCATTCAAACATTCTTATTTTATGTAAGGAAGGAATGTATAATAACTAATACCTATTTAGTGGGCTAGGAGAGGGATCCCTAAGTCTCTAATGGGGCAAAGGGCAACCAAAGAAAGGAAAATGAAAACTATTTCGGAGAGTATAGTAGAGATTGAATTTTGCTTCAAGAGGGGGTTGCCACAAGTGGTGGAGCCTTTCGCCTATCTGTGATTTAGCTTCGATTTTTATATTTTTTTTATTAGTAGGTGAAACATAAATTTTATTATAAATACTTGTTATAATTGATGGTCTTTTTCTAGCCTTACTCAGGGGTGTGCCTTTCCCTAATCTAAACTTTTTATCTATCAAAAACAACATTGAATTTGCAATTTATGTTATTTGTCTCTAATTTGTATCAAATCAAATGGCTTTTGACACGGAAGTCACTACATACTTTTTATTTATTTATTTATTTATTATTTTTTGATAAAAATTTGACTTGGCCATGTTCACGTATTGGGTTAGTAGAGTCTGGATCCTCTCTGTTTTTGGAGGAAATGGAGATCTCCAGTTCGGCACATAAGGATCAAACATGTGGCACATACACAATAGATATAGATATAGATAGCTGCACAAAGGAATTTTCTTAAGAGTATCTCTTCTGTGCCAGCTTGAGTATGCTATTCAGATTTGAAAAACTATTTCTGTTCAGATTTGAAAAACTTTCTGTTGTCCAAGAATGAATATAGAAACAGTGTTCTATAATGCAACTTAGGATTGAGAAGGTTCACTTAATGCATAGATAGTTTTTCACAAGTTGATACAGTATGCTGTATAGCTAACTAAATAAAGCAGATAAAAACACAAAGGAGTTAGTGGATCACCCAATTTTAGGCTACAGCCACTCCTCGCATGTAGTGAATATTTCCACTATTATCCAAATAATTACAACGCTTTTGAATCACACATTGGCTAAAAGCTCTTGATAGTATTCTTCTATAGATCTATCTACTGTCTCTTTTTAGAAACACTCTCTTAACTTTCTAACAAGGATTAACACAGTACTTCCTCACCAAAACTCACCAACCTAGGTAGTTTGATAGGAAGAGAACTGAATTACAAGAGAAATGTAAGTTTTTGAGGGGGTATCTATAGCTTGATTACAAAGGAATGATTTAATACAGAAACAAGTTAAACAAGCTAGACACACTCAGAATATATATATCTCAGAGTAAGTTGCGCAGAGTTCTTGAGTGTGGTTGAGATGAGGTTCTCTGATTGCTTTGATTCTTAATAGAACAGTTCAGATGCACTCTTACCCAGAATTCTTGTGTTCTCCGGTGTAAATATACATGCCGAGATCTGTTTTTGACCATTGGGAGCTTCCCAATTTCCAACAGAACTAGATTGATGTGTGGTAAAAAAGTAACACCTACTTTTGTACTTTGCTGTAGAACTGTATAGTCAAGTCACTTTCTGCAGACACAAACCTTCTCTTGATTCATTTTGTAGAGTGTCTTCTTATGATTGACTCTGGATCATCTCAAGATGGATTTCAAGTGTAGAATCTTCATTTAACACTTTTCTTGAATATTCTATTGACTTGGCAACATTTAATATCAGTTATTTATGATGTTTGCTTTCCTTGAGACGATGCTTCCAAATTGGAGTAGGTTGATGTTATCTACCTACTCGCCCAAAGTTGGTTATTTATGACTTGTACAAATATGATATTGCCTTCTAATATGTGACATTTCTTGATATAGGTCTTTCTACTCTAGGTCTTTTCTTTTTGTTAATGATGATAAGTTTGCCTCTATAATAGACATCTTCCTTTTGTTTGTTTGTTCATTCTTTCCGTGCAAACCTTCTCATCTTTATAATAGAGTAATCTGAGACCTGCACACTTGGTATAAACTCAAATAAAGTGATTAGATACCAAGAAGTCAGATAACTTAAGCATCATTCATGAAGTTTGTTTTCATCAAAATATGGTTTGAGAGAATTTGCCTCAATAGTTGTGTCCAAAGCTTTTGACCATGTGAAGTTGTCTTACTTGCAAGCTGTCCTTGAAAAGCTTGCCTCATGTGAGAAGTGGATTTTGTGGATGATGTTGTGTATATCCATTATGGAGTACCATGTTGTACAACCAGGATCGTTTTAGCCTTATTAACCTTGAAAGGGGGCTCCGGCAAGGGGAACCTCTCTCTCTCTTCAAACTTGTATATTATTTTCTCTGAGGGCCTATGTTCTATGATCAAGAAATTTGAAGCCAGTGGTCGCATTCATGGAGTGCACATCTGTCGTAGTGCTCCATCCATTAGTCACCTTCTCTTCGCTGACGATCGCTTTATTTTGTATAAGGCTATCAGAGATGAGACTACTCGCCTGAAACATATCCTAACTTCCTATGAACTTGCTTCAAGTCTGTCAATTAATTATAGGAAGTCTGATATTGCTTTTAGTAAGAATGTGCATAGAGGTCTTGCTTCCTATATGTGTGCCATTCTCTTAGTGTGATTGAACCAATCGGCCGAGGAAAATATTTGGGCCTTCCCTCTATGATAGGTCGCAACAAAAAGACTATATTTAGCTATTTGAAAGATAGAATTTGCCATTGTCGCCTCCCCAACCAGGAGGGTATCATTCGCATACTGTAAATGGGAAACTAGTAACTCGGGCTCCCTCACATTGAGGCACCTAAAACAAACCAATTGATTGTGCATTCTGCATAAGTCCGCTTAAGCCCTCTACCACCAATAAAAAAAGGAAGGGGCCAACAGATCCCCTTGCTTAAACCCTCTCTAAATATTCACCTCCCCTGTAGGACTTCCATTTACTAGAACAAACAAGCTCCTAGAGAACACATAGGAATTGATCCACCTTATCCACCTTTCACTAAAGCTAATTCGGCCTAATATATAATCCAGAAATGCCTAGTTAATAGAATCATAGGCTTTCTCAAATCCACCTTGAAGATCAAACACTTTTTCCCGATCTTTTTATCTAAATCAATAACCCTGTTAATGATCATCACCTCATCCACTAGTTGTCTACCCCGAATGAAAGCTATTTGATTCTGGGAAATAATAAAATTCATTACCTAATAATCTCACTCTAAATCTCCAAGCATCCTCAACCCAAACATCACTAACTTGTAGAGCAGCCATTTTATTCACCTTACCCCTCCCTTTAACACAAGCATGGAAGTAATTAATTTATATTCTCATCCCCTTTCTTAAGTCATCTCGATTGAAACCTCTGGAACATGATACAATCTTTACTTTTAAGTAACTCCTAAAGCCTAGAAGAGTTCCTCCTTCTAGACTCCAACTCCTCCTGAGATAAACCCGCTTCTACTCCTTTTAGGTATACAGATTTAATCTCCTCCATAAGTAACTGGATCTTAGCCTCCATATTACCTAACTCCTCACTATTTCATTTTTTTAGATCCCCATTAAGTACCATTAGCTTTTCTTTGAGGACGTAGCCCATCCACCCAAAGACGGAGGAAGAAGACCAATGGGTAAAGACACACTCCCTAAACACCCTTATAAGAAGCCAATGATGATTGAATCTGAAAGGATTAAGATCCCGATTGCACGTACTATACTTAAGCGTAATTGGGCTGTGTTCTGAGACATCTCATGGCAATGCTCATTGACTAACTTTCTCCCAAGTGTTCAACCACTCTAAAACTAATATCCTATCTAAACAGCTCATCGCTGCCCCATTAGAATGGAACCAAGTAAATCTCCTTCCAAGAAAAGGAAATCAATGAGATTCATATCCTTCACAAACTTATTAAATTCCATTGTTTCCACACTCCCAAACAATCAATTATGAGACACATGCACCCTTCTTTTCGAACGAAGATAGAACTGAGTTAAAGTCCCCTACCATGCACCGTAAGCTAACACCAAGCCATCTCCTCAACATCAAGACATCTCTTCATAGTTTCTGGTTGGCAGCCAGGTTATATTGTGCTTATAAATACACCACTATAATGAATACTTTTAGCTTTATAATTACGTGGATCTATATCAAGAAATATAGATAAAAAACTTAAGGAAATTCAAGACTACTATATAAAAGAAAAATGTCCATTTGGTACATACTAACCTATGTAATTGAGTACTCTAAGTAATGTTTTGTGTGATGTGTTAAGTAGAAGAAGAAAATGGACTTGTTCTTGTGTTTTAGAGTCGAACCCGTGGCCAAACCAGGGCTTAGGATTACCAGTTTTGGCCTAGGAGCTGTGGCCCTAATAGTAGAGTTAATAGCCTAGAGTTGTTTCTAAACCTTAATACTTTGTTGATTAAGGTTCTAGTGATCATGTTTTGGGAAAGACCGTGATTTTTTCGTTGACGATACCAGTAGACAAGCTTGTGAGCAAAGCGCCTAAGGTCAGGGCATCTTCCAATATATTTTCTTAAGTGTGTTTATTTTTTTGTGAATGTTTGAGTTGATGATGTGGTATTTTTGATTTGGTGATGGTGTTTCTTGCAACGTTGATATGGTGATTGTGATTTATGATTTTTATGTGGTTATGCTTTAATGGATTGATTGATTGTTGTTGGTATGTTGTGATTATTGAATGTACTATGTGTATGTATGTTCAATAAACTGTGGGCGATGAACTATGTCGTTGAGATGGTTAAGTGGTTTTCGAATATAACATAAAGGGATTTTTATTTAAAATCAATGAGACACTAATGTGGATTTAACCCTAAACCATAAATTATTAAATGATTAATCACTTTTTCTTGAAAAGAATAAAGTGAGTGTTAGACTAATTAAAAATAATTATTTTTGAACTAATAGTGGGATTCCTAAAATACCGATATTTTGCAACTAATAGATGTTTTAACAAGAAAGTAAACTTCTTAGGAATAAGTGAGGAGATGATAACGCGGGGTTCTAGACTAAGTGAGTCTAGAATTAGAGCCAAATAATTTCGGACACTCTGTGTGAGTGATCCAGTGGCGGTGACTAACGGTGGTGGTGCATTTACATGCATACATCGTTGTTGATTTAGGAGTCTATGTGAACCTAATGTCGAGCTATCGTACGGTGAACCGAGACCTAGGTACGAGTACGTATCGACAGTCAAG
This sequence comes from Calophaca sinica, assembly GCA_037113605.1. Taxonomy (NCBI): domain Eukaryota; kingdom Viridiplantae; phylum Streptophyta; class Magnoliopsida; order Fabales; family Fabaceae; genus Calophaca; species Calophaca sinica. The sequence goes on from CM073736.1 coordinate 94,407,270, forward strand.
GATAAACAGGCGGCATGTCTTAGTTAATTCCTGTGTGGTACTGGACGTTGTGACAACCACCCTCAAAATTTCAATGGAGCCGCTACCAATATTTATTTTTATAGGAAAACATTGGAAAACCTAATTTTGAATTATTTTGAAGAAAAAGGTCTTTGAACCAAATTTTGAGCTCGGGAATTGGTTACGCATAGGGAAGATATTAGCACCCCTAAAACGCCCATAAAAATGGTACCTTTAATTGTTTAAAAATTGATGTTTGCCTTTAGCGAATTATTTCCAAAAGTGGGCATTTTTTATGTATAAAAGGGGACTAATTTATTTTTAACAAAAAAAACAAAACACCTTAGTATCCGAGAAGAGTTCATTATTAATAATTAGAATCCAGAAATTCATTTTTAACTTAATTATATTTTTATACAAGACGGAAATAAAAGATATAATATTTAGAAAATAAAAATCTGATCTAAAAATAAGATAAAAACAAAATATTCACTTATTCATTTAAATATACATATATACATAACTAAACTTCTGTTTAAGGGTCCTAGTTTAATTCTCTTATTTTATTTTTGCTCATACATTGAAACAAAAGATAAATTGCTAAATGGTCGTTTGTCTGGATTTGGCCCCTTTGAAAGGCCAAATCCTAACCCTAATCTAACCAACTTGCAACATGGATAAAAAAGAAATATGTACACTTATAAACTCATCAAATTTGCAAATTAATCCCTATTTAGGATTTGGCCCCATTGGAAGGCCAAACCCTAAACCTAATTCTAATCTAAACCATGGAACCGTGGATACTAACGTCAACAGTAACAAACACGATAACAACGGCAACAGCAATGGCAGCAACAGTAATAATAACAACAACAGTAACAAATCAAATAATCACAAGAAAATATAGAACAGAAATAAGGAAGCTGTAACAAAATTTTTTTATTCAAGTTTATGTTTACAGAGGCATATTCAGAAGAGAAACAAAAGGGAGGAAGATGAAACCTGGGTATTTAGCCCTTTCCAGAAAGTTTACAAACAGAGGATGGAAGGAAAAAAACCTAGAACTATGAAGTGTTTAAATTTGGTTTGGGTGGCCTCACGAGTCTTTTCTCCTTCTTCTTGACTCTGCTTTTCCTGCTCCTTGTGCTATTTCTGGATTCGGTCCACTCTCTGGTTCTTCTTCTTTTTTTCTCTCTGGTTTTTCTCCTCCTTTTGCGTGGTCTCGAGCTTGGCTTTTATAGCCTCATGGTCCCTGTCACAAAAATCAAATCAAATCAGAATAATAATAAAAATTAAAAGAAAAGAAAGGGGATAGAAACTTCCCTGATTCGTCAAACCTGCACATCTTGAATTCGGACCGAATCGTGGATAGGATTTGATTCGATTTTGTGGAAATAGAGAAGAAAAAAGGAAAGAAAAGATTGTGGGGAGGGTAGGTTACGACCGCGAGAGGAATTAGGATTTGGTTTGAGGGATGAGAGAACGCTGGGAAGAGAGGCGCCGTTTTTGGCCTCTAGGTTTAGAGTTTGAGACGGTGAAGGAAGTGAGATGAAGGGAGGTAGCGCCGTTTGGCCTAGGGTTGGAAGGGAAAATAAAGAACGTGGGAATGGGGCTGGCCGCGGCTAGGGTTTTGAGAAGGGAAAAAAGATGAAGAAGATGAGAGAATCGTGGGAGAGAGGGTGTGAATGGTGGAGAAATTGGTGGGAGGAGAAACTAGGGTCTTGGGAAGGGAAAGAAGCAGGACGAGGGATGGGGGCGCCGTGGCTTGATGATTAGGGTTAGGGTGAGGAGGATGAAGAAGGAAGGAGATGGGGGAGGAGGCGCCGCATGAGGCGAGAAAGGAGAAACTGCGGGAATGAAGGGATGAAGAGGGTGAAGGGATTAGGTTAGGGTTAATAGGATTTTTGGGTTGGGCCGCACGGAGCTTGGGCTGGAGATTGGGCTGGGTGTGTATAAATGAGGGGAGGTGCGAGAAGCAGGAAGGAAGGGATGCATAGGGGTGGCGTATAGAGAAAATAGAGGGGTGTGCGAGTAAAAGGATGGGCATGGCTGGGGCGCCGTGGGCTTGGGCTGGGTCACCAGCTTGGTTCACTGCTGTTTGCACCACCTAGCTTTACTTTTTGCACACCCCTTCTCAAATAAAAATCCCTTTTTTTTTTCCCTTTTATTCATTCTTTTCTTCTCCCCTTCTTTTTCACTTTAGTACTCTTTGCCTCCTTCTTATTTATTCCAAAACCAAAAATCTCACAATTATTTATTATTATTACTACTAATTTAGTAAACAAAGATAAATTAATTGAAAAAAAGACCGGACAAAATTAGGGTACGAAACTGCCCCTCCTTAATTACATTTTACTCGAAGGTCTTCGTGCATTCGTTGTAAAAGGTAATTAAGGATAAAGGACTCTAATTTTGTCTAGAATGAAATTGTTTGAGGATGTGAGATTGGCTCCCGACTTTGCTTTGGGGTTCTAGGTTTAATTCCCAGTGAATTCCCAGTAAGGCATAGGTTTGGTTCCTAGCTCTTACAAAATTGGTGAGAGATTCTAGGTTTGATTCCTAGTGAATTCGCGGTAAGGCATAGGTCTGATTCCTAGCTCTTACAAAGTTGGTGAGAGATTCTAGGTTCGATTCCTAGTGAATTCCTGGTAAGGCATAGGTCTGGCTCCTAACTCTTACAAAGTTGGTGAGAGATTCTAGGTTTGATTCCTAGTGAATTCTCGGTAAGGCATATGTTCGGTTCCTAACTCTTACAAAATTGGTGAGAGATTCTAGGTTCAGTTCCTAGAGAATTCTCGGTGAGGTACAGGTCTGGTTCCTAACCCTCACATCTTTCATATTGATTACTTCCCTACTTAGGGTAAGTCTGGGATGCGAGCTTCTTCGTCACTCGACACAAGTTTGGGTCAGATTCCTAGCAAGGGTAAGTCAGGTTCTTAACTCTTGCTAAAAGGTACGGATTGACTACCTTACTTTAAGGAATGTCTGTGATATGAGTTTCTCTGTCACTCAATATAGGTTCGACTCAGATTCCCGACAAGGTATAGGTCAGATTCCTAACTCTTGCTAAAATATGGACTGGTTTTCCTATTGCAGGTGAACGTCCAGTGTACGAGCTTCTCTGTCACTCGAAACAGTTCGGGTCAGATTCCCGACAAGGTATAGGTCAGACTCCCAGCAAGGTGTAGGACAGGTTCCTAACTCTTGCTAAAAGGTGTGGATTGATTTCCATAATTGAGGAAGATCCGAGACGTGGGTCAGGTTCCCGACTAAAGGCTCGGGTCAGATTCCCCAGGTGGTGGGTCAGATTCCCAGCAAGGTATAGGACAGGTTCCTAATTCTTGCTAATAAAGAGATTGGGTTGGCTGAGTACTAGTTCTTACTGAGTAACAATAGACCAACTGTACGTAGTATTTGAGAGGGTGGGTTAATGGACCCAAAAGCTTTGATGGTCATGCAAGATATGATGAATGGTATGCCACGCATGAGATGAAAATTTTTTATTTTTAGAGAAATATTTTTTTTAAGGCGGGTCGTGGACCCAAAAGTATTGATGATCATGCAGGATGCAATGAATGGTATGCCATGCATGACTATTATTTTGCTTTGAAAGATTTTTTTTGATTTCCCTGAATTCCTTTTGAGGACGCTGCCCCTAGACTCGTGGGATGATAACCGAATGGTTGACTTTGTACTGCACCAGGTTTGCATATTTGCCCTTTGATATATCATTTTATGGATCCTCAAATTTTCATCTACATGCTTTGAATGCCTTTGGAAGGGTTAGATTGACAATTTTGATCCATGGAGACTTTTTAGTGTCCCTTTGGCCTTCGTCCAGCCATGTGAGGGAGGATCTATGTTGAGAGACAGATCACCTTGTGAAATCTTGAATGCGAAGCTTGTAGATGATGGGCTCAGCTTTTGCCCCTAGCTTCTTGGTTTATGTCTAGATCCAAGAAGTGCAATCCCGGTTGACATGTTTGTGAATTTGACCCTAACTTTTGACTAGGCCGCTCTTTGCGAGTTTTCAACCTAGCGGGTCACTCTAACTTCTGCATAGACCGCCCTTTCGGGTTTTCAGCCTAGCGAGCATTTTATTTTATATTTTTTTTGGTAAAGCAACTGCACTGAGGAGTTTATATGGATCCCCTCTTTCAAAAATCAAGTTTTAAGAAAATATGAGCAATTTGACTTTAATCAGAATGGACTTTATTAGGATTGTAACGTGTCCAAGGGTTAAGGGCTATGAAAAAAAGGATATTTCAGGCTCAAAAAGTATTTAAGGGTTTATGAAAACAAGGATCTTTAGTGCCAAGATGCACTTGGATGGTTGCTAGCACAATTGTCTTGTTTTGCTTTTGCATTTTTACTCATTTTTCTTTGCAAGCGTCTTGATACGTTGCATTTGATATTTGCTTGCTTGTTTTTTTTTAACAGACAAAATTTAATGGACTATTGTGCTAGCCTTCAATGTATGGGTGATCCTTGTTTAGGGTATTTGAAAGAATTTTTTTTTTTTAGGCTCAAAAGGGGTAGCAAGGGATAAATATTTTTTATATTTTTGGATAGAGAAAAACGGCCAAACTTCATCTCAAAATTTCATTGCTCAAATTTTCACAAAAATTAATTTTTGATAATTGCGCATTTGCTTCACCATTATTCTATGAGCTGAATTGAAAAAAAAATCAAATTGCAGTTTTATTGATGAACTGAAAAGATGAGAACATAATGAGCCCTTTACAAGATATGCCCCAGGGCTTGGAGCAAAGCATGAAAAGTAAACAGAGTTATCTTTCTTGAAGTCCAACCACTTGGCGTTGATCAAATCTTGCACTTTGTATTTCAAAGCCTCAACAATTCTTAACTGAATGACCCACTGCCCCAACTTGACATGTTGTGATGAGCAGCGTCTGTTTCTTCTTCCATCTCTTGGCCGATACTGCGTGATGGTTGTTGAATGTTGAGGTTGCCAATCCTTCCGCTTATTATCCCTGCTTCCACTCTTTCCCCGACAATGATTAGGTCTGAGAAGCTTGAAGAGACATTTCTCATCATTAGATCATAGAAGGGTTGTTGAAGTGTGTTAGTGAACGTGGTAACCATCTCTTTCTCAGATAGCGGAGGTTCCACTTGGGCTGCAATCCCTCTCCATCTTTGGGCATACTCTTTGAAGCTTTCATTGCCCCCTTTTACCATGGTTTGCAACTGGGAGCGGCCAGGAGCCATGTCCATATTGTACTTATACTGTTTGATGAAAGCTTTAGCCAAATCATTCCAGGAGTTGATTTTGCCCCGCTCTAACTGCATATACCAGCGTAGGGATGCCCCGGTAAGACTCTCTTGGAAGAAGTGGATTAGGAGCTTATCGTTACTGGAGCAGGAGGCCATCTTCCGGCAGTACATGATGAGGTGGCTTTTTGGACAAGTTAAGCCTTCATACTTGACGAACTCAGGAACTTTGAATTTTGAAGGAATCACCACGTCTAGGACCAAGCATACTTCTGAAGCTTTGAACCCAATATTATTTTCCCCTTCAATTGCTTTCAGCCTATCTTCCACAATTTGGAGTCTCTTCTGATCTAGGGGGTCTCCTGATAAGCCGTTGGAAGCCTCTTGATATTCACTAGCGCTGTTGGAATGGTTCTCATCAATGGTCAATTTTGGATCCAAGTTCTGCAGAAGGTCAAATATCTTGTCCATCTTACCATTGATTTGGTCGAGTTCTTCTCTCATCGCTTGCTGATTCTGTTCCAACAAGTCCATGAGTCTAGATTGGGCTCGAGTCCGGTAGGGATGCAGGGAAAGCTTATTTGTATCTATTTTTCTGTTGGGGAGAAAAAAAATGAGTTATGTTATGTAGATGCCATGATTATGCATGTCATAAATGTTTTTTTTTATGTACATTTTATGCAAAATAATATGATGGATAATGGAGAAACATTTATTTATTTATTCTTTTTTTCTATAAAAATAAAAATAATGCAAGGATAATGAGAATTGTTGCTAAAAGAAGAGAAAAAGTCTTTTTTTTTTGAAAATTTATAAAAAAGAAAGAGAAGGGAAAATATTTTTGAAACTGTGTTTTTTTGCAAAGAAGAATAACAAATAATATTTTTGGAGAAAAATATCATTTATTATCTTTCACAATTTTTTGAAATTGAATGGAAAATAAATGGATGGGGGAAAAACGGGCAGAGTGTGCCCCTTGTGATGTAGGCCGGTATTTCCTAAGATCTTAGGTCATACGACTTTTGTCACGTGGAAAATGGGATAAGGTATGCTCCTTTCGTGATATGGGCCGGTAGCTCCTTAAAAGGATCTAGAGTTTATATTAAGTGTCTTTCCATTGGGTGGATTGAAATACTAATCTAAAAAGGTCCCTAGAGCCAAGGGTCCCATTTTCGAATATTACCGCCAATAATAGGTAAACTATTAGAGGGGGTTTTTTCTCAAATGGGCCAAACTCTAGGTGAGGCCTTCGCAAGGACCCAACTGACCGTACGTCCAGCAGGTGCTCACTACACAGCCTCTCCTAACTTAAGTTTTTTTTTTCTTTCAAACCCAGGTATAGGGTTCCACTCGTAGTGTGCAAAACGTGTTAAGTGAAGTGTGTGAAGGAGCAATTACCTAAAATACTACCTTCTGCAAAACAAATCAAAACATGATATATACAAATATCTTCTACCCTAGGGTTCAAATATACAAATGTATGAGAGAAATATATATAATGAACAAATAGAAAAAAAATAAATAAATAAAAGGGAAATAAATCGTGTAAGGCAAACAAATCAATACAAACAATTTTAAGGCCTAACTCTCTAAAGTCCCCAGTGGAGTCGCCAGCTGTGACAACCACCCTCAAAATTTCAATGGAGCCTCCACCAATATTTATTTTTATAGGAAAACATTGGAAAACCTAATTTTGAATTATTTTGAAGAAAAAGGTCTTTGAACCAAATTTTGAGCTCAGGAATTGATTACGCATAGGGAAGGTATTAGCACCCCTAAAACGCCCATAAAAATGGTACCTTTAATTGTTTAAAAATCGATGTTTGCCTTTGGCGATTTATTTCCAAAAGTGTGCATTTTTTATGTATAAAAGGGGACTAATTTATTTTAAAAAAAAAACAAAACACCTTAGTATCCAAGAAGAGTTCATTATTAATAATTAGAATCCAGAAATTCGTTTTTAACTTAATTATATTTTTTATACAAGACGGAAATAAAAGATATAATATTTAGAAAATAAAAATCTGATCTAAAAATAAGATAAAAACAAAATATTCACTTATTCATTTAAATATACATATATACATAAATAAACTTCTGTTTAAGGGTCCCAGTTTAATTCTCTTATTTTATTTTTGCTCATACATTGAAACAAAGATATATTGCTAAATTGTCCTTTGTCTGGATTTGGTCCCTTTGAAAGGCCAAATCCTAACCCTAATCTAACTAACTTGCAACATGGATAAAAAAGAAATCTGTACACTTATAAACTCATCAAATTTGCAAATTAATCCCTATTTAGGATTTGGCCCCATTGGAAGGCCAAACCCTAAACCTAATTCTAATCTAAACCGTGCAACCGTGGATACTAACGTCAACAGCAACAAACACGATAACAACGACAACAACAATGGCAGCAACAGCAATAATAACAACAACAGTAACAAATCAAATAATCACAAGAAAATATAGAACAGAAATAAGGAAGCTGTAACGAAAATTTTTGATTCAAGTTTATGTTTACAGAGGCATATTCAGAAGAGAAACAAAAGGGAGGAAGATGAAACCTGGGTATTTAGCCCTTTCCAGAAAGTTTACAAACAGGGGATGGAAGGAAAAAAGCCTAGAACTAAGAAGTGTTTAAATTTGGTTTGGGTGGCCTCACGAGTCTTTTCTCCTTCTTCTTGACTCTGCTTCTCCTGCTTCTTGTGCTATTTCTAGATTCGATCCACTCTCTGGTTCTTTTTCATTTTTTCTCTCTGGTTTTTCTCCTCCTTTTGCGTGGTCTCGAGCTTGGCTTTTATAGCCTCATGGTCCCTGTCACAAAAATAAAATCAAATCAGAATAATAATAAAAATTAAAAGAAAAGAAAGGGGATAGAAACTTCCCTGATTCGTCAAACCTGCACATCTTGAATTCGGACCGAATCATGGATAGGATTTGATTCGATTTTGTGGAAATAGAGAAGAAAAAAGGAAAGAAAAGATTGTGGGGAGGGTAGGTTACGACCGCGAGAGGAATTAGGGTTTGGTTTGAGGGATGAGAGAACGCTGGGAAGAGAGGCGTCGTTTTTGGCCTTTAGATTTAGAGTTTGAGACGGTGAAGGAAGTGAGATGAAGGGAGGTAGCGCCGTTTGGCCTAGGGTTGGAAGGGAAAATAAAGAACGTGGGGATGGGGCTGGCCGCGGCTAGGGTTTTGAGAATGGAAAGAAGATGAAGAAGATGAGAGAATCGTGGGAGAGAGGGTGTGAATGGTGGAGAAATTGGTGGGAGGAGAAACTACGGTCTTGGGTAGGGAAAGAAGCAGGACGAGGGATGGGGCGCCGCGGCTTGATGATTAGGGTTAGGGTGAGGAGGATGAAGAAGGAAGGAGATGGGGGAGGAAGCGCCGCGTGAGGCGAGAAAGGAGAAACTGCGGGAATGAAGGGGTGAAGAGGGTGAAGGGATTAGGTTAGGGTTAATAGGATTTTTGGGTTGGGCCGCACGGAGCTTGGGCTGGAGATTGGGCTGGGTGTGTATAAATGAGGGGAGGTGCGAGAAGCAGGAAGGAAGGGATGCATAGGGGTGGCGTATAGAGAAAATAGAGGGGTGTGCGAGTAAAAGGATGGGCATGGCTGGGGCGCCGTGGGCTTGGGCTGGGTCACCAGCTTGGTTCACTGCTGTTTGCACCACCCAGCTTTACTTTTTGCACACCCCTTCTCAAATAAAAATCCCTTTTTTTCCCTTTTATTCATTCTTTTCTTCTCCCCTTCTTTTTCACTTTAGTACTCTTTGCCTACTTCTTATTTATTTCAAAACCAAAAATCTCATAATTATTTATTATTATTACTACTAATTTAGTAAACAAAGATAAATTAATTGAAAAAAAGACCGGACAAAATTAGGGTACGACAGACGTGTATCCCTACGGGGACATTAAGGAGTTCCCATTCCTGTGTGGTGCTGGACATGTATCCCTGTGGGGAAATACCCTTGCGAGGGTGGTGTGGCGATATTCCTGAATCATGTGCATTGGCATACAGACTAACCAATTTGGATTTGTGGTGCATCCTTATAGTGTTGATTGTATGAGTGTTCTTATGCCATGTTACTTTGTGTTTAATTATACTTTGTTAGTATAATATTAATTGCGTTTTTGCTATTGCTATTATATGATTATTTTGGGAAGATGGCCCTTTCTATTATCAGACATTCTCATGGATGTCACCCCAAACAATGGTGCAAGCTGGAGAGATGTAGTCACTCGAGGTCGACAAGCAATGCGAAGGAGGACTCCATCCGATTATTTTCTTTGAAGTCATGGCTTATTAGACTTATAGTAGGAACCAGTAAGTGTTGTAGGGCTGACCAGCTATAGGTGTCTCTAATGTATTCTTTTTGAGTTGTATTATGCATTTTATATTTTTCAAAAACTTGGTATCGCCTTCGTGCGAATGTTTTATATATATTTAGTTGCATAGTTATTGTGTTATTAGTTTTACATCATGTTTTGAAAAATACTGTGATACTCTGATTGTTATTTTGAAAAAGGTTTCAAAAGAAATGAAAAAAAAATAGACCCACATTTTTGCGAAAACCATGCAAGAGGAGTATTTTCACTAAAAGTATTTTAACATTAAGAGGTTCTATTAGATAAGTAGCACTCCGAAAATCGGGTGTTATATTATGGTATCAATGCAGTTTGGTCCTAACCGGACTGTGAGTTGGGTAGCAATAGCTGGTCAAGTGTCAGGATTTGTCGGGTGTAGATATGTAGTGTGCTAAGTTGTGTGAACTTTGTGCGGTGTGTCTGGCTTGTTTCTTGAAGTGAAGTAACTATACTTAGAAGTGTTTGAATTATTTCTTAATTGAAGCAATGTGTGCTGACACACTAATTGTGTCGGGTTCTGACTAGGTTATAAACCTTGTAGGAACCCAATGCCTCCGAGACGAGCGATTCTTTCTGCTGGAGCTAGAAATTCAAAGATGAATAAAGTTACCCAAGTTATGGCCGGGATGGCAGCTGCTTTTACCCAACAAACCGTCGCAGAGAATCAACGCGACCTGCTGATACAACAAGGAGAGGAGCGAGCTATGGAGAACAAGGATTTGTTGACTTTCGTTGCCACGAGTCTCCTAAGTCCTTGGGGGAACTAAGAGATGAGATTTAGGACTCCATGCTTCCTTTAGGAATTCAGGAATTCCAATAGCTAGTGGAGAATTGTAGAGAAGAGGAGACAATGAAGAACAAGAGGTTCAATCGCAACAACAATGCTAGAGGACCAATTAGGCTAGATCATCAGAACCAAGGACAATGTGGAAAACAACAGAGAACACCTTACTTACGTCCTCAGGGGGATGATCAGGACAAGTCTCATTACCGTCTGATGTCACAAACCTTCGGAAGTGGGGTTGGGAGCAACCCGAAGCGATTACCAGCATGTCGTTGCTACCGTTGTGGAACAGCGGGACATTATGCTGAGCAGTGTGTAACATCCCAATTTTTATGAAAATTATTTTACTGTTCCAACTACTTGAAAATAAATCATAGAGATTGATCACCTCAATGGTTTGTTAAACATGTCTACACACTAAGTGGAGAGAGGAGCTCACCATCTAAAGACTTCATCCCAGGAAACACGACACGAAGGTGGTATGAGTGGATAGAGATTAGAAAGAGAGATAATCTATAGGGGACGTTATTATTATCGTTTAGTATGTACATTGGTGAGTAAGTGGTTCTAAATATAGACCACATAAGTATTTTGGCCCTTGACGTATTTCCGTTGTTGTACTAGATTTGGAAATTAAAATTATATTATGATTTTGAGATTATGATATTTTTCCTACTACTATTTTCATGGATTTGATTGGGATAAATTATCCTACAATATTTTGATTTAGTTTACGAGCGTAGTTTCGAGGACGAAACTATTTTAAGGAGGGTGGTAATATAACACCCCAAATTTTATGAAAATTGTTTTATCAGTATAGTCCTGAATACTTGAAGGTATGTCGTAAAGACTGATCATCTCAATGACTTGCTGAGAGTACGAAGAACTATGTTGATTTATTTTAAACGATTTGGTGTCAATTCAGATTAATAGACAGCGTAGACGTATGCTGCTTTTAATGTGAAATCACTGACAGATTTTTTTTGTGAGTTTTCTGTTTGGCGTGGTGATGCTTACTTTTGTCGTTAATCAAGTGAATGAAATTTATCGAGATAAAATGATAATTGAGAATTAATATTTATTACTAATTCATGGTTCAAATCTCGTCGAAAAATTCTAACAAAGTTTCGTCGCATTTTGAGCCGCCAGGTAATTTTACCGTGAGAAAATCCTAACGAATTCTGATTTCGACAAAATTTGAATCGTAGCTTGGTGTGATTATATGTGACTGATTTAGAGTTAGTTTATGATTTATTGATGAAGAAATTATACGCAGATAATTTTTTAGTCACGCGTTGAATTAATTTCTCGTTAAATTGATTTACGTGATTAATCGTCGAATGAACAATCGATAACGCGATCCTAACTGGCAACGCCGAGGCCCATTTGAGCTAGAGTCAACTAAGGATCTAGTTGGTGGGAGAGTGGTTGAAGAAAAGCATGGTGTAGTATGGTTACATGGTGAGGTGGTGAACCTAAGGTAAGGTGATCTTAGTGAGTCATGCACCCTAGGCTAGCCTTGTCATGTGGTCTGGTTTTGTGAGCAAGATTTCTTTCCCTTTTCTTCCCTTGTAATCCGTGGCCTACCACTGCCACTTTCCTCCATTTTCATTTTGCTTTCTTCTTCCAAAATCTATCGTTAGTTGCTCTAGAATTTGGAGAAATACAAAATGTTGGTGTTGAAGTTATTTTTTCTTCTCCTTCCTTCCTCTTTGTATCCGTGACCTTTGTAGTATTTTGCGTAAGATTTTCTAACTTGTTTTCTTCCATTTAATTCTTGTATGATTAGCTAGATCAAGTAGCAAAGTTTTGAAGTTTTTCCTCCCTATATTTTTATTTCAAAACTGTGAGCACTTAGGGGAAAAAGGGAATATGATTTCAAAACTTTTATACTTGGATTCTTGATGTTTTTGTTGTTGTTGTTGTTGTTGTTAAGGAGTTGTAGTGAAAGTTTTGATCCAAAAGAATTTTCAAAAAGAAGCGATTTTGTTGATTTAAGTTGTAGATCTAGTTTTGATCTTTTGTTCAAAATATGTTTTGATGTTTCTAAGACAATGAGCACCTAAATCTTGATAGAAATCCTTGTATTCCTAGAGAAGGTGGAGTCTTGAGAAAGTTTTTATGTTTTCTTCATCAAAGCCTTTTTCATTTGCCTTACTTATGCCCTTAAAAGGTTTGAATGATGTAGAATGTTCTTGGTTTTGATTTTCCTCTTTCAAAAACCGTGAGGTGTGTGTGTATGTTTGATGATGATTTAAAGATTTTAGTTTTATGATTTAAAGGTTTTTGATAGTAAGGTTTCAAACTTGTATTGGAAACAAGATTTGATCTTTAGCATTAAAGACATGATGATCTTAAGGCTTGTCTAATGAATCTTTAGTAATTTATTATTTTGGAAGTGAACTAACAGAAAGATCCTTTGTGTTTGATCCATTAGAAAGCTAGATTCAAAGGGAAAAAAATGAAAAGCTTTTCCCTTCCTTTTTAAGGACTAGGCCGTGAGGCCTAGGAACCTAAAATTCATTTCTTTACTTGTATTCTAGTGCTTGATGATGAGATATAAACCTAGAGTTTATAATGTTTGAAAGTTAGCATCTTTATGTGAGATTCGAGGTTTATTTTCTTAACTTAGCAGCTTAAGGTCTTGGGCTATGAATTCCTTAATGGATGAGCCTAGTATGTGTTAAAAGAATTTGAAACAAAGACTTGTCCAAAAAGGAATCAAGTTGTGAGCTTCCATTAGTGGGATTAGCGAGTTTCAATTATTTACATACTAACCTAGGTAATTGAGTACTCTAAGTGATGTTTTGTGTGATGTGTTGGGTAGGAGAAGAAAATGGATTTGTTCTTGTGTATTAGAGCCGAACCCGTGGCCAAACTAGGGCTTAGTATTATTAGTTTTGGCCTAGGAGCCGTGGCCCTAATAGTAAAGTTAATAGCCTAGAGTTATTTCTAAACCTTAATACTTTGTTGATTAAGGTTCTAGTGATCATGTTGTGGGCGAGACCGTGATTTGTTCGTTGATGATACTGGTAGACAAGCTTGTGAGCAAAGCACCTAAGGTCAAGGCATCTTCCAATATATTGTCTTAAGTGTGTTTATGTTTTTGTGAATGTTTGAGTTACTGATGTGGTATTTTTGATTTGGTGATGGTATTTCTTGCAAAGTTGAGATGGTGGTTGTGAATTATGATTTCTTTGTGGTTATGCTTTAATGGATTGATTGATTGTTGTTGGAATGTTGTGATTATTGAACGTACTATGTGCATGTATGTTCAATAAACGGTGGGTGATGAACTATGTCGTTGAGATGGTTAAGTCTTTTTCGAATAAAACCTAAGGGGATTTTTATTTAAAATCAATGAGACACTAATGTGGATTTTTCTAAAAACCCTAAATTAGAAAAGGATTAATGACTTTTTCTTGAAGAGATTAAAGTGAGTGTTAGACTAATTAAAAATAATTATTTCCGAACTAATGGTGGGATTTCCAAAATACCGATATTTTGCAACTAATAGTTGTTTTAACAAGGAAGAGAACTTCTTAGGAATAAGTGAGAGATGATAACGCAGGGTTCTAGACTAAGTGAGTCTAGAATTGGAGCTGAATAACTCCGGACACTCTGTATGAGTGATCCAGTGGCGGTGACTAACTGTGGTGGTGCATTTACACATACATCGATGCTGACTTTGGGGTCTGTGTGAACCTAATGTCGAGCTATCATGCGGTGAGCCCAGACCTAGGTACGAGTATGTATCGCCAGTCAAGGAGAAATGAGCGGCATGTCTCACGTATTTCCTGTGTGGTACTGGAAATGTATCCCTGCGGGGAGATCAAGGAGTTCCTATGTCCCAGGTAATTCCTGTGTGGTGCTAGACATGTATCCCTGCGGGGAAATACCCTTGCGAGGGTGGTGTGGCGATATTCCTAAATCATGTGCATTGGCTTATAGACTAAGCAATAGGGATTTGTGGTGCATCCTTATTGTGCTGATTATTTGAGTGTTTTTATGCCATGTTACTTTGTGTTTAATTATACTTTGTTAGTATAATATAAATTTACTTATTTGCTATTGCTATTATATGATTGTTTTGGGAAGATGATGCTTTCTATTATTGGACATTCTCATGGATGTCACCCCAGACGATGGTACAAGCTGGAGAGATGTATTCACTCGAGGTCAGCAAGCAATGCAGAGGAGGACTCCATCCGATTATTTTCTTTGAAGTCATGGCTTATTAGATTTACTGTAGGAACCAGTAAGTGTTGTAGGGCTGACCCGCTATAAGTGTCTCTAATGTATTCTTTTTGAGTTGTATTATGCATTTTATGTTTTTCAAAAACCTGGGATCGCTTTCGTGTGAATGTTTATATATATATATATATATATATATATATATATATATATATATATATATATATATATATTCAGTTGCATGGTTATTGTGACATCCTGTTTTTCAAATAATCTCGATTAATATTTCAAGTTGACATTAGAAGTGTAATTAGATCGGTGAATAGGTGATAAATGGGTGTCAAAAACCTTGATTAGGGATAAAATGGGCTTAAGTGGGGCCCATAAATCTTAGGAAAGATTTAGAAACCCTAAAAAGGATGAAAACACCCCCGAAAGGGTGTGGAATCCCCTAAAAGCTTCTAGAAGAAGAAAAATAAGATATTTTCCTATAGGTACCATCGCGACACGACGACACCTGCGAGATGATGTCTGGCACCTGTCTCCGTTCAAACTGCAACACGTGTAAAGGTATGGTACCAAGGCGACGCGACGTTACTTAGACATAGACCTTCGCGATGCGATGTGGCAAGCATTACCTATAAATAGGTGTTCACCCCATCATTTCCTTTTGCACCAAATCCTCTTCTCTTCCTCTCTAGGAACTTCCTCTAAAGAGCAAGTATGCTCTGCACTTGCCTCGAATGAGGATCTTGCGCATCAGAAAGCTCTTAGTAGGAAATCCTCAAGGGAAAAGAAAATGGATGAAGTAGTAGTGCAGGGGGTGCAAGTAGTAGTACAGGGGGTGCGAGTAGTCGTTTGGGAAACTTGGAGGCCAAGTAAACTTAAAGGCTAAGTAACATGGGAGCAAGTGAACTTGCAAACCAAGTAAACTTGGAAAGCAAGTCATGAACCACCCTATAAATAGCACCTCTCATTCTCATTCCTCCTCACCCCTTCCTCAGTTCCCCTTCTCTCTCTAGATTTTATCTCTCTTGGAGTTCCCTCTCTAGAATACCTTCTAAGAAGTAAGTAAGCTCTGCACTTGTCTTAAGAGAAGATCCTGTGCACCAGAAAACTTTTAGTGGGGACCCTCAGGGGAGGATGTCAGTAGCAGTTGCCCGAGGGTGTGAGTAGTAGTTGCTTGGGGGTATGAGTAGCAGGCTTTAAGGTGCAAGTAGCAACAGTAACTACAACAGTCTTCTATCCAGGTGGTAGATCTGAACCCTATTGACTAGGGATTATAGAATTAGAATAAGTGTATAATTAGGTGTTGGGTGACCCAAGCTCTACTAGCGGTTGATAACAACAATGCCTCAGGAGAGGGGTTGTGACCTGCGGTAGCTGATGGTAGTTATCGCTAGTCTATCAACCATAGGAATAATTTGTCTATTGCGTGAAAACCCTAGGATAGACTACTTATGATTGCTTTATGGTTGTGTGATTGCTAGTGTGCTAATTGATAACATGTCAATAGCAGGTCGCCTGAGTGACGCTAGGATTAATCCATATGTTGATCGAGGATGGTTGATGATTGATGTTTTGTCGTGTATGCCAATAGTCATTATTATGTTGATGGTGTATACTCATTGTTATACTTTAGCTCTCATGCTGATTGATGTGTTAGATGATGATAGATGATTGTCGTAAGATTGGCTAAGCTTTTTATCTATAACGAGCTGATAACTGCTGAATTGAGATGTTAGATTATAAAACTAAAAACATCACGTGGTGAGGTTTCATATGCCTAGCTGTAATCCATCGTTGTACGCATAGGCTGTTGTATGAGGTCAGGTACAATACAGTCAGTACAGAACACGCCAGTCCTTGAGGATAGTTTGGGTTCGACAAAGTTCACAGATGACCAATGGTTTGGCTGCCATTGCGTTGGGACGTTGTAGTGCCTGGTCATCTAGACGAGGTATTGTTGTATCACTGTCCATAGTGACGATCCCTAGTGTCGTCCCGACACCTGTTCCTATCGCCGAAGTTGGGGAGCAGGTATGCACTCTTAGGGGTACGATGAGCGGGATATGTGGATAGACAACTGACTTGACCTGCCCTTCACAGGATGATGGGAGGTTGTTAATACCTACAAAGGCTGAAGTGGGGCTGCTGTTGCTGATTATTGTTGTGTGGCCACGTAGGCATGTAGAGTCTTAGGTGTATGAGTGCAAGAGTGGTTGATCTACTTGTATGTGCTTGCCTTTATATACATGAGTTCTAATCTTGCTTTCTCGTTTAATGGTGTGTATAGTGTGTTCTTATCTCCCATTTTATTTCTTTGTTTTGCATGTATTTGTCTACGGGTCATAGCAGAGCCAGACGATTTCCAGTGGTGAGATCGTTTGAGTTGTTTGACAGCTAAGTCAGAGTCAGTAGGTGGGAAATCCGAGTTACTGTTTACTTGGTAATTTTATTACTGTACACACACTGTATAGCTAGGGCCCTACAAACGAGTACCTTTAGATACACTTGTACACTTCCGCATGCGACAATATATTTTACATTACTACTATCATTTAGATTCGCTTATGCACTTGAGAATTTTGAAAAATGGGACAGGGTCATCTCGTTCAGGTGGTATCAGAGCAGTTTGGTCCTAACTGGACTATGGAGTCATTTGGATGTTGTCACTGGCTACGTCTAGTCAGATCCCCACCGGATACTAACTATGCTTAGAAATGGGGAGAGTGTTCGCTTAGCAATTATCTATGTCATAAAGTGTTGAGATAGATGGCTGCTTGAACCTGTTCAAGAGATATTCAATCTCATGGATCATGGGCTGTAGAATTCTTACAAGGATTCATGGCTCATGAATGCGATAAGATCATTCCTCTTGAAGAGAAGGATGATGAAGTTACCATATGGAAGACAGTTGTACCTAATGACACTATTATTCAGACCGGTGGGGGAAATTAGCAGCAACCGCTTTGCAAAAAGCCAACAAAACGCAAAGCCTATACAAATGTTTAATGAGAAACGTAAGCACTAGATTCAAGAAATCGAGAAGATTTTGTGATGATGCGGTGTTGAGAGGATAAAATGGAGTCTTATACCACAAGTAGGTAAGACTGAGAATTGGTGGATAGGTGGAGGGAGAGTTTTGGAGGCCAAGGGCCAAGATATTCCCTCAGGTCTGTTTAGGAAGAGTTTTCGGAGAAATATTTTCTAAGACTATTAGGCAACAGAAAGTTAGGATTCGGTGCCTTGACTTCGATGGTATGACAGTTGGGGCACTGGATTTGATTCTCGACTACTATCCGCTGCACCCTAGATGTTAGGGACTAGAGAATTTAGAACCAAAAGAAGACAAGACTGGTAATGGGTGGATCCAATAAGGATTAGACTTAGGGACAAAGATGTAAGAATAGAAATGATAGAGGACGAATATGGACGAGATGGTCTATATGCTCAGTAGAAAGTTCTGAAATGCTACAGAGGTGGAGGAGCTCATCTTGTTAAACACTGTTCAGTCAGTGATCTGAGAATTTGTTAGGCCAGGTTAAAGGAAGAGTTCTACAAATGCTAAATCCACAATTAAAGGAAAAAGAATATGATAGCAGATATTCTGATGTAGGAGTTGGGCATGGAGGTAGAGTAGAATCCACTATAGTAAGACAGTAGTATCGACCTGCAACTAACAAACTAGATTAGAACCCTTGAGAATTCTTTCAAGAGTAAAAGAATGAGTTACCACTATATGGCCAGCAGATCAAGTAAGGAGTGTAGTTAAGGTGAACAACGTTGTCGTTGAATGGGAATACATAAAGGAAATAAGGAGGAAATGCATAGGGTATGGAATAAATCAATAGACCATTAAGGAACGGACTCCCAGATGCCAAGACGTGACTTGTAGAGTAAGGAAGTAAGGCAGTAACTTGAGCGATAGTTACAGAAAAGTAAGGGATGGAGGATTTGACCGAAAGTAATAAAGGCATTAGTTTAAGACAAGGTGTTATGCATGAAAGGAAAGTAATCTAGAGTGAAAATTCTTTAGATAAAAGTTGTTGATACAAGAAGTATCGGATTGGAAATAAGTCTTGAGGAGGATCATGATGAGTGAGTACAAATAAGATAACCTTTAAGATTAAGAGTGATATTTACAAGGAGGATTTATTGGGGAATTTAGAGGCAATGCATTTAGGAGCAATCAAGAAGAATAGGGGATATCAACCAATCCATTTAACATCATAGTCGTTTTGCAAAAGGTGATCACTTTTAGAGGTTAGTTGGGAATGTGATCACGATCAGATATGGCGTGGCTACATACCCATCAATTTGCGCGATATCAATCAAGGATTTGAACAGAATTTCAAGAGACAATTTTCCTCAAGATGGACACGTTTCAGAGTAACTTAGTATATCAGTGGAATTAGATGGAGTTAGCCCATCCATGACGATTTTCGGGTTCGTTAATGGAATTATAATTTAAGTGCTGAAGCTGTCGAGTTTTAGAACCATCAGTCAACTCTATCCTTCTAAGTGAACCCTTAGAGGCGATAGGTATGAAATCTCCTTGAACTTTTCGACAGACTTTTAATCTCTAATTTTCTTTCATAGAGTATCCTTCGTGACTAAACTCCGACATTCTCCTTGGGGTTGCTTCCTCTCTGTTTGATCACGTATTAGCATAGGAAGTGTTAGGATCATGGGCGTAATGACATGAATAAGAAAAACTAAGTAGCATTCTTAATAGTTTCCGTAGAATAGGCGAATATGTTCCTTCAGGGAATTAAAATAAAATTTGTGTGGTTACTGGATTAGAATAGTGAAACACGGGAAGAAGGATCAAGTAATCTATTTTGGACGGAGGATTAAGAAGGAATCAGTTTATGAAGTAGGATGATGATCGAAAGTATCAAGGTTAGAGGAAGGAACAGATAGTATGGAATTGATGTACATGGGGGATTAGGATGATAAGTATCTTTGGTTGAAATTCAGAATGGAAGACGAAGAACCAAATTTTGGACATAGCCAAATTACAGGTGCTTATGATATTACATAAAGGATAATGGTTCAAGAGGATGATGTAAGGCTTGGAGTTAGAAATGGCAAGCTACGATTGATATTGGAGGGATCTAAGGATGCAATAGGATCGGAATGATACACAGAAGTATGGTGCAACCCTGATGTCACTATAATAAAGTTACAACGAAAAAAGTTGAATTCAGACATTTTACAGGTATCATCAAGAGACCCCTTTAGTGTAGGTTAATTTACATCAATATTTTGATTAGTAGCAATTATTAGGAAGGCCATAATAATTTGGATAAACTGATGCTCGTGGAAAAGGTAAAAAAGAAAAATGGATTAAGAGTTAAGGAGAATAAATGAAAAGATTCGTGGATAAAGAAAGTATAAGGACAAGAAAGCAAATTTTAGGAATGAGGGTATTGTTAGGAATATGACCATCGTCGAATTTTCGAGGACAAAAATTATTTTAAAGGGGGTAGTAATGTGCATCCTGTTTTTCAAATAATCTCGACTAATATTTCAAGCTGACATTAGAAGTGTAATTAGATCGGTGAATAGGTGATAAACGGGTGTTAAAAACCTTGATTAGGGATAAAATGGACTTAAGTGGGGCCCATAAACCTTAGGAAAGATTTAGAAACCCTAAAAAGGACGAAAACACCCTCGAAAGGGCATGGAATCCCCTAGAAACTTCTAGAAGAAGAAAAATAAGATATTTTCCTATAGGTACCATCGCGACGCGACGACACCTGCGAGAGGACCCTCGCGATGCGATGATGTCTGGCACCTGTCTTCGTTAAAACTGTGACTCGTGTAAAGGTATGGGTACCATCGCGATGCAACAGTACTTACACAGAGACCATCGTGAAGCGATGGGGGCAAGCAACACCTATAAATAGGTGTTCACCCCTTTATTTCCATTTGCACCAAATCCTCTTCTCTTCCTCTCTAGGAACTTCCTCTAAAGAGCAAGTATGCTCTGCACTTGCCTCGAATGAGGATCTTGCGCATCAGAAAGCTCTTACTAGGAAATCCTCAAGGGAAAAGAAAGAGGGTGCAAGTAATAGTATGGGGGGTGCGAGTAGTAGTTTGGGAAACTTGCAGGCCAAGTAAACTTAAAGGCTAAGTAACTTGGGAAGCAAGTAAACTTGCAAAACAAGTAAACTTGCAAACTAAGTAAACTTGGAAAGCAAGTCATGAACCACCCCTATAAATAGCACCTCTTATTCTCATTCCTCCTCACCCCTTCCTTAGTTCCCTTTCTCTCTCTAGATTTTCTCTCTCTAGGAGTTCCCTCTCCAGAATACCCTCTAAGAAGTAAGTATGCTCTGCACTTGCCTCAAGAGAGGATAATGTATACCAGAAAACTCTTAGAGGGGACCCTCAAGGGGGAATGTCAGTAGTAATTGCCCGAGGGTGTGAGTCGTAGCTGCTTGGGGGTACGAGTACTAGGCTCGAAGGTGCAAGTAGCAATAGTAACTGCAGCAGTCTTCTATCCAGGTGCGAGATCTGAACCCAATCCACTAGGGATTGTAGGATTAGAATAAGTGTATAATTAGGTATAGGGTGACCCAAGCCCTACTAACGGTTGATAACAATAACACCTCAGGAAAGGGGTTGTGACATGTGGTAGCTGATGGTAGTTATTGCTAGTCTATCAACCATAGGAATAATTTGTCTGATGTGTGAAAACCTTAGGATAAACGACTTATGATTGCTTTATGGTTGTCTGATTAATAACATGTCAATAGCAGATCGCCTGAGCGACACTAGGATTAATCCATATGTTGATCGAGGATGGTTGATGATTGATGTTGTGTCGTGTATGCCAGTAGTCATTATTATGCTGATGTTGTATACTCATTTATATACTTTAGCCCTCATGTTGATTGATGTGTTATGTAATATCCCGCCTAATTTAATTATTTAGCTCAATTAATTTAGGCTTTATTATTTTCTAAACTGATGGTTAAGTAATTAAATTGGGTGTTGTTAAAAAATTAAAGGGGTGTGATTAGAAAGGGCATTATGGAAATTAAAACAAAAGGAAGGGCTTATTGGTATTCTACCTAAGCTAAAATAGGGACAAAGTGGTCCACCACTATTTCTTTTTCTCTCTTTTCCTTCCTTTTTCCTCACTCTCTTTCACCGTTAGCTCTCATATCTCTCTCGTTCTCTATTTGTTTCTGAAAAGAGAAAGAAAAAAGAGAAGAAGGAAGAAGAGGATTAGGGTTCAAATAGAGTTAACTAGTAAGAAATAACCAAAACATAAAAACATAATGGGGGTCTTATGGGTGCCCACCACCTAAAATGAAGAACTCACCATTAATGCTCAATAAGTTGAGCTAGAAGCTTGAATTTTTCCTTGCCCTCTTCTTCCTCTCCTTCGTGGCCCCCTTTTCTCAACTTAGGGTTCTTCAAAACTTCACCCGGTTGCCAAAGATCTAGCTGCAACCCTTCTACTCCATACCATGAATGGTAAGAATCACTCTAATCTCAATCTTTTTCTCTCAATTTCTCATGCCCTAACATTTCCTTCGTCCTCCCTTTTCGATCTTTCTCTTCTTTTCTTCTTCTTTTCGGCCAAAACAGAACGCGAGAGAGAGGGAGAATCAGAGAGGGAGCAAGTCGTGAGGGAGAAGAGAAGAGAGATGTTGAACCCTAATCCTCTTCTTCCTTCTTTTCTTCCTTCTTCTCTTTTTTCTTTCTCTTTTCAGAAACAAATCGAGAGGGAGAGAGATATGAGAGCTGAGGGTGAGAGAGAGTGAGGGAAAAGGAAGGAAAAGAGAGAAAAAGAAACAGAGGTGTACCACTTTGTCCCTATTTTAGCTTAGGTAGAATACCAATAAGCCCTTCTTTTTGTTTTAATTTCCATAATACCCTTTCTAATCACACCCCTTTAATTTTTAACAACACATAATTTAATTACTTAACCATCAATTTAGAAAATAATAAAGCCTAAATTAATTGAGCTAAATAATTAAATTAGGCAGGATGTTACATAACACATCAATCAAGATGAGGGCTAAAGTATAACAATGAGTATACAACATCAGCATAATGGAGGTCTTATGGGTGCCCACCACCTAAAATGAAGAACTCACCATTAATGCTCAATAAGTTGAGCTAGAAGCTTGAAGTTTAAGGCTCTGATTTTATCAAATTTGCCCAAGTATGGACTAAGTTATCTTAGATTGAAATCGGGTCTTATCTGCTGCTAAAACAGAATGCTAATGTCATGCATAAACATAAAATGACACAGGAGCACAATTAGTAATTTGAATCTCAGGTTCAAGAGTATCAAAATGGAAAATGTATGTTAGTCTAACTTCCTTTTATGTGTTGTTGGATTTCATGACTTGATTAGGGAAATTCATATAATGGGAATGGGTTGTATGTGTTGCTCATAATTGGGTGATTTTGTGACATTTACACTATGTTCTTGCTCATGAATTTGATAAGTTGAAGAAGTTGATTTTTCATGGTATCATGTTAATGCTTAACTATAAGTGTTTAGAGAAATGAGTATGAATTGTTAGTGTTGAATTTTGTGTTGAATGTGTTGTTCTCATAATTTTCATATGTTGATCCTTGTTTTTGAGTCCTTAATTGCTTGGGATTTGGCTAAGATTGAGTAGAACTGAAGGTTGGAATTGGGTTATGCAGAAAAATAAGTTTTCTGCGTGGGACGCGCGTGAAGCGGTGCGCGCGCAGAAACACTACAAAAAAAAGGTTAAATAGTGGGAGTTATTTTGTTGAGGTTTTAAAAAACCCCCTCAAATTAATGTAAAAATGCGCTTCCCTTGTTTCCTTTGTAGAAATTTCGTTTAGTTTTAAGGGGATAAAAAACCCCTCTAATTGAAATTAATTTCCCTCTTTGTTTTTTGTATCGCGCAATACCCCCTACCCAATTTTTTTTTGGTATCTCGCATTCCTTCACCCAAACCCTTTTTCTTCCAACTTATCGTTTCTTTCTCCATCTCGACTCTCGCTCTCTCGTCTCTCATCTTCAAACCAGCAGCCGACCACTGCCCAGCCACTTTCCCACAACGGACCACTGCCAAGCCTCCACGATATCCCTTTCTTTTTCTTTTGCTTGTTTTTTCCACCGAAATAAAGTCTCTTTATAAAGTCTGTTTTGGTCCCTCCTTAGCAAGCCCTAATCAACCATTAGAGACTCACTCAACATTAGCGATTTGGATGACTCGCTCGTCAATATGGATGAGGGTGGCACCCTTATGAATCGAGGTAGTGAATCTCATTTCTTGCGTGAAACCCGGCCGCGACAAGGTGGCAGAGTGCCATGGTGATACGGGCATAGGGGATAATCGCACTCGTGACTGACAACAACAGGAGCCACATTCTCAGTTGTCCGGTGATCTAAGACGGCTCACCGGCGAATGGCGGTTTTCACTTCTTGTGTTTGATTTTCCATTCTCTTCCTGCGATTCTTTTTATTCTGTTTCTGCTTTCTTTCTCTTTTTCAATGTTTTTTGGGTTCTCATTCCTCTTTTGAGTACTCATAATCTCGCCCATTGTATGAACACATGAACACTTCAATTATACTGATTCATAATCTCATTCCTCTCGTTTTGAAAAATGGGGGTAATTTTTTCATGTATTTTTTTATTAAGTTATTGGTTTTCTCCATAAAAAATAACTTTTTGAAAATGCTCATGTGGTGTTTGTGGTTATGCTTATGTGGGTTATTTTGTTGCATGCAGGCGTGTGGCTTTGCTAGCTAGTGGGGATGTACTGGCCTTGCTTTTGTTTGCAACAATTGGAAGATTTAGTCATGGACTCTTTGTGTTTGACTTTGAGACACCGCGTCTTCGATCCTTTTATAGCTGGTGTGTGCTTCGTTTTTCATGATTGTGAATTTGATGTTTTGAATTTTTTTTTTTTGAAGAGAAGATATGTGGGATTTGAAATTTGTTGGACGTGTTTGAATGCTTGGCAGGGTAGTTTTTAGGTGCTTACTTCCTTGGAGGTTTTGGAGATGAGGGTCGTGGGATGAAGGGTCTCGCCAAAGGTGTCATTGCTACTACTAAGTCATGGGCTATTGGGATCCCTATAAGTTGAATGGTTTCATATGTTAAGCTTATTGGCTTACTTGCATGCATCTTTCAATTAGTTGTGTGGCCCGAGCATGAGAAGTGGTTGTGTTGATCTTCTTATGATTGATATTTTTGCTTTAGCATCTTTTTTTTTTTTTTTTGCTGAAACTATAATGCAGTCTTTTAGTACACTTGAAACTTCATAATTGAAGTGCTCATATGAAATGAAATGTTTCTCCAATATTAAACGAGCTAGAGATTAATTTGTTTGAATCAGTATAGAACAGAGGAAATTTACTACAATATTTGATACTGGAAGTTTCTATCTATGTTACTTTTCAGAAACTATCCATAATCTCGCCCATTGTATGTATTTGGTAGAAGTTTTTCACTGATGTAGTGTCTATGTTTGTTTCAACTGGGTTGAAAGATAAAATGTTGTGATTCTTTGTTCCGTGCAGGTTGTTTGTTATTTGCACTCAAGATACTAGTCAAGTCAATCAAGCACTTACAGTAAAAAAGGTACAAATCTCATTCTTGGTTCCAGATATGTGAATGTTTATCTTAAATGCTAACTTTTTACATGAAGTCTTGTTATCAAATTTAGTATTAGACTCACTTGAGGTGCCTATTATTTTCTTTTAGTGATAAGTAAATTCTTATAGACAAATTCCATTATTTTGTTCTTATATTTCTGTACTGTTCATGCAGGGTTGGTTTCATCCCTCTCCCAGGACCGGACTATAACAGTATGGACTACTGCAAGTCCCAATCCTCTATTTGTGGCTAAGCATTTTTTCCACTCAAAGTGTTGTGGATTTGCCCTGGTATTTCTCTTCATCTCTAGTTGCACTTACACCCCTTTTCCCTTTTGAAACAGCGGCCCTGATGGATATTCACTTTTTGCTTGTTCCTTGGATGAATCTGTGGCTACATTTCATTTTAAGGTAAAAGAACTTGGTCACAAATTAGGTGATGCTGAGCTGGATTAGTTGAAGAGAAGTCGTTATGGCGATGTGAAAGATCGTAAAGTAAACTTAGCAGAAAGTCCGGCATAGTTACTGCTAGAAGCAACTTCTGCTAAGCAAACATCTAGCAAAAAAGTGGTTTCTGATGTCCTACAAAACTAGATGATGGCAAAGGCTTGTGTTATTGAAAGGGTTGATACAAAGAATGCCGAGCCTCAAGTTGATGATGGTGAGAAGAGTGGAAGTCTTGTTGGTGAATTATGTATATACATGGTCTTCTTTTTACTATAGATTTTTTGTCAACATTTCTCATATATTACAGGTTATGATTGCATTGTTAGCTTTGGTATTGATAGCACATTTGTAAATGTGGTTAGATGCTTATGATTTTTTACATCTGCAATGTGCTATGCAGAATGGGAGTTTGTGTCAAATTTGGATTGTACATGTATGATTGCTTTATGTTGTATATTTATTACTTTAAATAATAAAATGTTTGACTTGAAAAAGTTTAATACTTTTTTTTATGTTTTTGAATTGTTGAATTCTAAATGCAAGAGGAAATATGAAAATTGATAATAAACTTTTTTTTGAAAAAAATCGAACAATAGAGGAGGTTTTAAACCCCACAATATCACTTCTGCAAAATAAAATATAATAGCGGAGGTTAAAAACCCTACAAAATGAACATTAAATAGAGGCGGTTAAATACCAGTGGTTCATAAAAACCCCCGCAAATAATTTGTGGCGACCGTAAATGCGGCACTTTTTAAAACCCCCGCAAATCAATTTGCGGGGGTCAAAAACCCCGTAAATTAACCCTTTTTTTGTAGTGAAACAGAAGCAAAGGGCAGAAATGCTCGTGGCGCGCACCACAGGTGCGCGCGAAGTGTGCAGTGACTTACCGCAGAGTTGAAGCGCGCCTGCGTGCGCAGAAACAGAACCACAGGGTTCACTACAAGAAAAACAGAGAATAGCGATGGCCTTTTACCGACGGGCATAGACCGTTGCACAAAAACCGGGATTTTCGATAGCTAAAGTCGTTGGTAAATTCAGGCCGTCATACGCCAAAGTTTACCGACGGCTCGGCCTTCGGTAACCAACAGCGTATGACAGCCTGGCTTTACCGATGGCTTTAGCCATCGGAAATCCCAGTTTTTTGCGACGGTGTTTTCACCCCGTTTTAGGGTTCCCTCCAGTTTTTCAAATACCGACGGGCTTAGCCGTTGGTATTTGAATTATTCCGTCGGTAATGTCATTTCGTTTACCGACGGATATATGGCCGTTGGTAATGTTAGTGTGGCTGTCGGTAATCTCCTATTTCACATAGACACGCGACCTTCTCCTCCTCCATTTTTCATTCTAACCTGTTATTCTCTACTCTCTCCCCCTTCCCCTTTTTTCGTATTTCCGGCGCCACCAGCAAGCACCACCACCACGGCGACCACCACCACACACAAGAACGATGACCACCACCACAAATCGCTTCTCTGCTCTGCTCTCCCTAACCTAAGTCCCAAAATGCCACAGCTTCGCTTCGCCGCACGCCACTGTAGCTTTGCCGCACCGGTTAGCTTCGGCTTCGCTCGCGGTGACCCTACCTACACCTCCTAATCGCAAATTGAATCGTGTTCCTCTTTCTGAAGGTTTAGGGTTTGTGATTCAGAAGAAAGAAAAAGAAGAGGAGCAATTCTGGTTTCAGACTGTACATCCACCGGCGACGGCACACCATTGAGCATCAATCGCATCTAGTTTCACTTCCAAAGAGCAGATACACATGTAACCATTTTGATTTCAGAGTAAACTTCAGAACCTGAACGTGGACACTGATTGGATACCATGACTTACCAAATCTTTAATCTTTCTCATCTTTAATGTAGCATCTCTATTTCACTCCTGGAAACAAAATCATTTCAAATATTGTAACTTACCATTTAAGCTCAAAAAAAAAACTAAAGGCAAGTTCTGCAAGTTATAAAGATCTGTTTCAATTTAGAGGGAATAGAATGATCCAAGTCCTCCCTAGAACCACACTTTTGAACATAAGATGTGAAGTTTAAGATCAATCTATACCAATAGACTGAATTTCAAATATAAATGCATTGATTATAATGTACATAAAAGCCCAAAAAATAGTTAATAATAACATAAAAGTTAATACTCTAAACCTCTAGTTCTACTTAACTTCAACATAAAACTTAGGGACTTACTGTATTGGAGGAATGCTGAAGAGTTTTGAATTTTGATGGAAGAGGGCCTTCAAGAGATCCAAACTCCAGTTCTTCCTGCACATGCATATAAGTGGATTTCTATCAGGCATTGTTCAGTGAAACCAACAAAGGATAACAAATGTGGAGTAATCATGCAATATAAAGTGTGGAATATTTTGTTGGGCTGATGACACATCATTCCATGGTGACATATTTTCTTCTTAAATAGATTCAACAGTGAGAAGCATTTGACATACGTAGCTCATTTGTCCTCAAATGACTAAACTGATTTTGAGGCAGAAAACATGACTTACCAACATTAAAGTAGTGCTCTGCAGCTCCCAAGTCCCAGCATTCTTACAATATATATTATATTTGAATGATGTTAGTACATTTTTGCAACATGGTGCATTTACTTTCTCAAATAAAATGAATGTGCATAGATGAAAACCTACCATAAAAGCAAATGGCACAATAAATCTACCATATACCTAACATCTTTACAAAATAATAGAAGGTACATCACTCACCTTGTCCTAGCACAAATGCCTTTAATCAAAATACCATAACTGCAAAATAGAAACAAAGGTTTCAAAAAAAATTTAAAAATTAAAAAAGGTGTCAGTCTTGAGACAGTAAGAAAGCACATAAAAAAACCCAATAAGTGAGTGTAAATAGAATCGAATCCTTTGAGTGGAAGAGACGAAGAGGAAGTGATCACTATAATAACAATCTATTCACTATAATAACAATCAACAACAAAGATAAACAAAAGATGATAATTACATGAAGACTAATATTTATCAAATAATGAAATTGTAAAAATAATATTGCCACCATATCAGAATGCCCCAAATATGGTCAATTCAGCTATCTTTTATAGTAGAACACCATTCACTCTTCTACTACCACAAAGTTATTTATGTAACAACATATTTAATGGCAAAAAATTATTGAATAAAACATCTTGTAATTCCTCCAAGAGTTTCTCATATCAGTTTCTTTAAGCTGCTGTCAAAATTTTAAAAGTGTTCAAAACTCTCACAAATGTGTTCATATTCACACATTTTATCGAACAGATTACAGGCACCCAAAAAAAATAACATTCACAGATTACATGTACCAAAGAAGCACAAATCACAAATTAACAAAAGGTAACAACCTGCACCTCCAAAATTCTGCCCCTACATGGGATTTAAGCTTCCATGCCGTTTAAATTTCAAAATTTAAGAACAATAAAAAAAAATTGTTGGACGAAAAAGCCAGCAGACTACACTGCAATTCACAAAAGATGAAAACTTTAGCTACCCAGAACCAATAACGAAGTTGTACACAGGAGGAAAAACAAAAGCTTTATTTAACTCATATCAGTCTAAAAACAATAACTAAATCAGGCACCAAATCAATTTCCAAAAAAGGAGAACCCAGAAAAAAAAAAGAGTAAAAAAAGAACTGAATCACAAAAAATGAAGCAAACCTGTGGGAACATCCCCCAATTTCCTAAGATCCACTGTGTTGGGACCTGCCCCAACATCACCCCGACCTCTAAACCCATCCATATCCACCATAAAAACAAAGGCAGAAGAAAACCCAGAAAGAGAAACCGCAAAAAGGTCATAGATTCGAAGAGAAAATAGAACCAGTGTGAGGTAGAGAGATGGGGGAGGGGAAGAAGGAGGTTTGAGGGGAAAAGAGAGAAGAAGAACGAGGAGGAAGGAGATGGAAAGTGGATGATATGGGTGCATTTCAGAAGAAAACGTGAATGGGGAAGGAGTGGTTGTCAGAGACTGCAAGCCGGCAGGGAATGAAGAGCCAACGTTCAACGGCGGCGGCGGCAGCGGTGGCAGTGAAGGAAGGAAAGATGGAAAGGGGAGAAGAAGAGAGATATATGAGAGAGAAAAAGAACGATTCTGCCTTTTTTTTTTGAATTTGGAACAGTAGAAAGCAAGGGAAGGGGGAAAGAATTGAATGGAGAGTAGAGAAGAAAACAACAAAAGTAGTTGTGAGATAGAAGCATGGTGACCGTATTACCCCAAATTTAGACAGGTGTTGAATTTTCATAAAGGTATTAATGGAACTATAGGTGGCATCAAATTGCCTACATTAAAAGTAGATTTTTTCTTTCTGCTATTAAATACTATTATTTGAAATTGCACGGTTCTGTTGGATTTTCCGCTTTCAATTTGGGGTTAATTATCTCTCATTGCTTTGTTCAACTTTGAATTTGTGTGACATTATTATATCAATATTGGAGTCAAGAAAGGAAGGATGATTGAAGATATAAAATCATTTATTCTGCTTCTCGAGTTGTCATGTGGTATAAGGACTTAGAATGAAGCAATTGAATAGATAATTGAAAATAAATTAAGCGACTAGTTAGCTTAATAAATGTTAGAGTGAAAGAAGCAACTATATTATTTGAAAAAAATTATTCATTATTTTTATCATTTTTTTCTTCCATTTACATCTCCTTTAAATAAGAAGACTCTCCTTAGAAGTTACTTCTTTCTGTGTGGCCGTTTGAGTAAAAATTAGTGCAGAACCATCTACATTACATTAGACAATAGTTGTACGTCTCGAGAATACTTGCTGAAACCCATTTACAGAATACTTGCTTAAACCCATTTTTTTTGCACACACCCTCGGTTGCACGACTTACGCCTCATCTTCCTATATTTCAGGTTCTCTTTCTATGTTATATGACATGTCAATTTAAGGTTTTTGAATCTCTTGTGTTTTGTGAATTTAACTGTGTTTTTTCCTTTTGTGAATTTGTAGATTCTGTTTAGTCCACCACTCTGCCGCGCCACCACAGCCGCCACCACCGCTCGTGCCTCTACCACTACTGTGCGATCGAGGTATGCATTCTAACGAAATATCAGTTGACTCATTGGGTCAGTCTCTGAGAAGGGTGGGAGTTTGCACACCGGAGGTTCGGTCAGTTAGGTGCAGCACGCAGCTCGACTTGTACGTTTTATATTATTATTATTATTATTATTATTATTATTATTATTATTATTTAGTTAAGGTTTTGTATTAAATAATTACAGCCTAAGCGATTGGGTAGAGAGGTACAGTTGCACGAGCTCCATCGTGCAACTCACATTAGGAGGAGTACTAGTGATTTTGTTGATGAGCGGTCGAGGCGGACCCAGGTAATTATAAAATATAATGAATAGTTTTTTAATAATGTTTATATTGTTTTATGACAAAAAAAATTGACTTATTTGTATATGTTTGACAGGAGGAGTTTGAGGCGCGAATGTCTAAGATGATGTCTCAGATATCATCATATTCCCCCACTCAGAGCCCTGAGCCTCAAACATCGGAGAGCCGTCGAGTAGTGGTGTTGCCACTGGTCGCTCTGCCGCGGATGAGCAAGAGATAGCGGACCTGAAGCGGGCCATGGCCGAGCAGCAGCGGATTGCGACTTAGCAGCGGGAGAACGCCCGTCGGACAAGTGCCATGTTGGCTGAGGTGCTAAAGCGCAGGAGGAGTTGTACCAGTTGTTAGCTAGCCAGGCGCCTCCTCCATGTCCTAGTAACGATGGTGATGATCAGGACTACCAGGACTATTAGTTCTGTTTGTACATATATTTTTTCATATTTTCCGATATTTTTTTAGTTACCGTTGATCTTTGTTCGTCGGTGTTTTTATTTATTTATTACGTGTGTTTTTTTTAATTATTATTGATCTTTTTCATTTACGTTATTGCATTTTTAAATATGGAAATAAATTAAGAATTAAAAGTAATAAATATAATTAAATTAAATTCATTAATTACAATATTTCAATTAATTAAATTCATTAAATTAAATAAATTTTTCAATTATCTTTTTATTAATTAATTAATTCAATAAATTCAATTCAATTATAAATTAATTTAGTCATTTAATTTAACATTTTAATTTAATAAATAAATTAATAAATTAAATTAATTACAGAAATTAATTAATTAATTAATTAATTAATTTTTTATTAAAAAAAAAGATTTACCGACGGCCAAAGCCATCGAAAAATTCCGACGGTATGTTTCCGACAACGTTAACCGTCAGTATTACTGACGGCCACAAAAGCGCCGTCGGTAGGCATTTGCGACGCCCGTTTTACCGACGGTCTTGAGGTCGTCGGTAACCCGTCAGAAATTCTGCATTACCGACGGCTTTTTGGGATTACCGACGGCTTTTGGCCGTCGCTAATCCCGGGTTTCTTATAGTGGTTCTAGCGCGCACGAAGCGCGTACGGAGCGCGCAAGAAGCGCCCCAGTATGTGCAGTTTTGTGATGTTTCACATTTTTAGGGCTTTTAAGGCCATGAATGCTTGTTTTTAGTACTCTAAATCCTAAAGGATTAAAGACTAAACTTGGGATGTTGGTCCTTGATTAGTAGGGTCTCAACCCTAATTATTAGACAACTTCAAATGAAATTGAATTGTTTTATGGTTAATGCAATTTGAATGAATGTATGTGTGGTGCATTGATTGCTTGATATTGACTGTGTTGGGATGTTTGTCAGCCCGGTGTTTCACGACCAGCGACAAACCTGTCGTACAATGTCCTGATTACAATTCGGCAGCGGGGGCCTTCATGGTAGTACGCATTACTCTCAATGGGTCTCAATTGCAATTGAACCAAGTTGGCACATCTATGTTTTCTTTGCAAATTATAATACATTAGGAGCAATGTTTTAAAAATTGTTTATGAAGTTATGTTATATTGAGTAAAGTGATGGTGAGGGGTCCGTGAATGGCTCACTGGGATTTTCAAATCTCACTCTGTTCCCTTTTATTTTTTGTGACAGGTACTTGTGAAGATATTGTAGTGTTATTCGGACGCTTTTCATTTGATTAGTGACAGAAGATGTCAAACCATGGTATAGCCGGATCACGAGTCGAGTCTTGTATATTTTGTCGTATGTATTCAGGTTAAATCCAAGTGATGTTGGGAATACTCTATAATTGTAATTACTTTTATGGTTTTTATTCTTTGTTTAAAAATGTTACGTTTATTAAAAGTATGTTCCGCCTTTCAAAACTCTGATTTATGTTTATTAATCTAGTTGCATTAAAATGAAATGTAGGTAAAGGTCTTGATGTACTCAAAGATTTTTATTTTACCAAATTATTGTATTTCAAGGGATTTGCTTTCTATTGTTTATCTTGTAAAGCAAAAAATTTTCTACCCTTACCTTTAATTTTTGATTAGTTTAGTAAGTAATTATCTGATTAGAGTCGGGGCGTTACATGTTAGATGATGATAGATGATTGTCCTAAGATTGGCTGAGTTGTTTATCTATAACGAGCTGATAAGTGCTGAATTGAGATGTTAGATGATAAAACTAAAAACATCACGGGGTGAGAATTGTTAGTTGTACATCATGGTGAGAATTGTTATCTATAATACCTGCTGAATTGTTAGTTGTGCATCATGATTCGAAAAACGCTGTGATAGTCTGATTGCTATTTTGAAAAAGGCTACAAAAGAAATGAAAAAAAAATAATAGACTCACATTTTTGCGAAAACCATGCAAGAGGAGTATTTTCACCAAAAACATTTTAACATTAAGAGGTTGTATTAGATCAGTAGCGCTCCGAAAATCGGGGTGTTACATTTGGAGCAGGTCGTTGACCTTGGGGATAGATTGAGTGAGGCTCAGTCATCCTGACGAGGCTTCAGGACTCCACGTCCGACGAGGGGACAATCTTGGCCATTTTTTGTGTTCGGGAATGCCATCCTTGTGCACGGGGACTGTACCTTGCTTCGGTGATCAAAGACGGTAGTGTATCAAGATGTGTTCCTGGGACTGGCGATCGATCATGGACATGTGATGGACTGGTGGTCGGTCCATGTGTTCGGTAGTCTGTGTCAGCGTGTGGTGTCAGGGTATGATGTCGTATGTGTG
The DNA here is from genome assembly GCA_037113605.1 of Calophaca sinica. NCBI lineage: Eukaryota > Viridiplantae > Streptophyta > Magnoliopsida > Fabales > Fabaceae > Calophaca > Calophaca sinica. The sequence goes on from CM073736.1 coordinate 94,440,999, forward strand.
CTCAGTGGTCCGTATGCGGTATCTGTGGTGTCAGTACTTGTCAATGACGTCGATGATTGTTATCCTTATTGTTTAGTTGTGCTGTACATAATGATAGTTACTCTGCTACTCTATTTTCCTGCTCATTGGTGATTGATGGATTTCTTACCTCCTTTGTTTCTTGTGTATTTCTATATTATGATGAATAGCATATGGACAGGAGCAGTCGGTGCTTAGAGGTTACTCCTGGAGAGCGGGACCTAGCAGAGGTGATCGCAATGATAAAGCTGCCCAGGGACAATGTTCAGATCTAGTATATTGTTGTATCACGGCCAGTGTGTCCTAGATTTTGTCACCCTTGTGTGGGTGTGGTATCTACATATATATATATATATATATAGAGAGAGAGAGAGATATGTGTGTGTTTGTGTATGTGACATGCTTTGCTTACTCTAATATAATGAATAAATAATATGTTGTTGTTCTATACAGGTGTGCTGAAAAATAAATTAATGCCCTGTCAGGAAGGGTGTTATAGCAGACACGTTCTCAACGTACTGCACTTCAATTTGATCCTAAAATCGAAAAAACGGTTCATTTGTTGAGAAGACAGCAAAGAATAATGGCAGAAGAAGTCACTCTAAATGAGTCAGCAGTTTGTTTGAAAACCGGATGAGCCAAAAGGGTAATTAAGCTAGAAAATGTTCATATTCGTAAACTAGTAAAAACCCAAATACATAAGCCAAAGACAATCCGTTTTAGAAATATATAGTACTCCCTCCGGAATGATTTATAAGGAAAAAAGTTATTTCCAGATTCGTTAAAAAATGTATGTATCTGGTCCAAAAATGGACCAGATACATACATTTTTTAACGAATCTGGAAATGACTTTTTTCCTTATAAATCATTCCGGAGGGAGTAAGTGGTTGTATTGAGACTACGTAAATACAGTTATAGGGACACAATGTCTTACACTTAATTCTTGCCAAGTGGGGAAGGAATGGAGTTTCAACGTACTTATAGTATAACCCCCTTAAACTAGCAAAATGGAAGTTAAATAGATAGTTTAATTATTATCTATAAAACAAACATAACTATAATAAGGACACATGGTAAAAGATCATTCATTTGTTTATTCACCCAAAACTATTTTTATACAAAAAATTTAACTACATTAAAAAAACTTAATTACACTGTAATTTTTTTTTTTATTACTAGTGTTGAATACGAGTTTTTTCACCTAGTTCATTATTTTTATTTTACAAGCATGGACAATTTGTATTTGTATTGGATAGGAAAGGTTGAGCGGAAAGAACCAAAAAGCACCACCAACCCCATTTGAATTTTTGAGCCAAGCCAAACTTTGGAGGCATTGGCGAGTGGGACCCAATTCTGAAATCTTCTTCAAGGCGTGGATGAGAGAGAACTGCAGGGATTGTATTTTGTTCTGCTCATAACAATTCATATTACAAATCTTTAATTTAACAAATTAAAAGAACCTGCAGGAAGCATTGATGATGTGAACTCCATTCTTTTTTATTTAAGACAGGTGTGTGACGGTCAAACTTTCTTGAGAATTCTTATTATATATTTAACATTTTTTTATTGCAGAAATTTTGGTGAAAAATACACAAATGGTCTCTCTTTTCCAGGGTGAAAAAAGAGATGTAAGGTAAAAGCGGATTCTATTTGGGTCTTAGGTTTATGAATACAATTAATACGTATTATAATTTATTTAAGACAGGTGTATGACGGTCAAACTTTCTTGAGAATTCTTATTATATATTTAACGTTTTTTTTATTGCAGAAATTTCAGAGAAAAATACATAAATAGTCCCTCTTTTCCAGGGTGAAGAAAGAGATGTAAGATGAAAAGCGGATTGCATTTGGGCCTTAGGTTAGTCTGAAGTTTAATCTTAAGGTCGTATGTATACTGAAGAATATTTGTTACAAGATGTCAATCTTTTAAATAAATCTTAGTACTTTAAAGTACTTTAAGGGATTATTCTTTGGCACTATGAACGAATGGATTCACCCAAAAGATAATTTTTTAAGTTTGGGTAAGTTGGGTTTCGGAGGCTCACTAGGGTCAGGAAAAGCCTCAAGACTCTTTGAGCGTTTACAGAGATGCTTACATATTACCTACTAACAAGGTCCTCACATCGGCAGTGAGATTCGAACTCATGTCCTTGAGGGATATGAGCCGAATTCTTACCAACTGGATCAATATTTGTTGGCAAAAAAAAAAATAAGAATTATTATAATGTATATAATATTCAATTTGCATTGTGTGCCTTTATAAATGCTTCAATTTGGTACTCTTTTTTCTCAAGGCATTTCCTAGATAACTAGCCTTCATAGCTCACACCAAAGATAAAGAGAGAGAGAGAGAGAGAGAATGGAGTTATGTAGCAATGATTTCTTGGAGGAATTACTAGTGTCTCAAAAAAGTGAAACATGGGATAACAACAATCCATATTCCGAAGAAAACCAACCCTTCTCCAATATCTGGAGTTTTGACTACTGTTTTAATCAAAATTTTCCTTCTTCTCTTCCAAATCCTTCCTCTTGCCAACAAGTTTCACAAAGTTACAACGGCTTCAATGAAACCTACAACTCCTTACTCTATGAATTCTCTTCACCCCAGATCATTGATTCATCCTATAACACCCTTGATACTCCTCTTAACACCCCTTCATTTCTTCCTCAAGAAGATTACCCTTTGTCAGTAATAGAAGATGAGGATCCAAGTTTGCTGGGGGAAGAGCTTCATAGTTTGGACCTGCAAAATACATGCAAAATGGAGCCAAGTCAATCCCCTGATGAAATGACTGTTTTCAACACTATGGGTAGTACTTGTCTAGAAAGAAAGAACCGAGCAAAGAAGCTTCAGGGGCAGCCTTCAAAGAATCTAATGGCTGAGAGGAGAAGAAGAAAGAGATTGAACGACAGGCTTTCCATGCTTAGATCTATTGTCCCTAAGATAAGTAAGGTACGCGATGAGAATGAATCATTCCTGAAATCTATCTATTATTTATCTGAAAAACTTAACTACTGCCCAGTTTTTATTTCTCAGTGTGTTGTGACTTTTTGCTTCAAAGCACGTGTGTTCTGGCTAGTGGTATTGCCTAAAAACAGCAACTAAAAATAACATAAAAATCTAAGGTTTCAAATTGCGGCCGTATCGCGATCTTCGATATTGTGAAAAACTGCAGTTGATGTGGCCTCAATTAAAATCATATTGTAATCACAGAGACATAGAAAACGTTGATGTCGCAGCACAGATGGCAATCCAATATTTTTAATTTTTTTTTTATAAATCCTTGTACCATAGTTGGTGTCATAAATATAAGTGCTAATTAATTATTTGCTTGTTGAATGTTTTATATCACAGATGGACAGAACATCTATACTTGGAGACACAATAGATTACATGAAAGAACTCTTGGAGAAGATCAATAATTTGAAGCAAGAAATTGAAGTAGATTCAACCATGGATGTCATTTTCAAGGATGGAAAGCCCAATGAAATCCTAGTAAGAAATTCTCCCAAGGTATGCACTTTAAGAGGCCCTCCTGAACTAAAATCAGTACTGAAGGATTCTAATTTCGATTTAGTGCAATATTCCTGAGTTGATTTTTTTTTGTTTCCTTTTTCAGTTTGAAGTGGATAGGAGGAATGTCAACACAAGGGTAGAGATCTGCTGTGCCGGAAAACCAGGCTTGTTGTTGTCTACAATAAACACATTGGAAGTATTAGGCCTTGAGATCCAGCAATGTGTTATTAGCTGTTTCAATGATTTCACAATGCAAGCTTCTTGTTCAGAGGTATGCTAGTATTATGATTATATTTTTTGTGTTAAAAAAAATTGTTTTCCTTTTTTTTTTAAGCATTTGAGTAATTAATCTTATTAAACTATTTGTTATGGAACTATAGGAATTGGAACAGAAGACAATTCGGAGTTCTGAAGATATAAAGCAAGCGCTATTTAGAAGTGCAGGATATGGAGGACGATGCTTGTGAGAATATTTTAGGTATAGAGGAGGGGCTTTTTTTTTTTTTTTTTTTTTGTTACATTGAGGTTTCCTTCCATTTTCTAGATATCCATTTAGATTTACAAGAGAAAGCTGGATTTCTTTTTTCTTAATTAATGTACTGAAATTAATAATTAATTTCTTCGACAGCTTCAGATGGAAATGTTAATTAATTAATAATGGTGATCAATTTGCTTTGTTCTCTAACATAAGGCCTATTTTATCAAATTGTCTGGGTATGAATAGGGGAGAAAATAGGCTGAACCCATCTAGATTTGTATAAATAAATTTGGTTGGTTTAAAAACATTCTCTGTCATAGGTTTTTTCTTAGTTCTGGTCTGACCTTTTTGAAAACCTTGTATAACTTATTAGCCTACTTAAAAGTCTATTTCATATTAACGTCTTTAAATAAGTCAGGTGATCTATCTTTAAACAGGCCAACGACTAATAAGACAATGAAGTTAAGTTATATTTATAATAAACTATAAAAATTAAAAATTAGAAACACTGCCACTAAGTGACATGAGACATAAGGATGAAAATAGATAGAACGAGTTGAGTTTTATAAGATCTCATTCTGATTTATTTGTATCATATAAATCATTTTTAAGGTGTAATCTGACCTTTTAGAGAGTCTGACCTTATATGACAGCCTATTTAAATTCTATTTTGCAATAAAACCTTTATATATGTCAAAAATTTATGTTGGCTGATATGCTTAAGTTATTGAAAATATTAGCAAATATATTATTTAACACAATATACAAAATCTAATATAATAATAATAGCAATAAAAATTTTATTATTTATATTTATTTAAATAAACGGTCTGTTAGGTTTAAAAGGCTTTTTGAGTGACATAAATGCCGACCGTTTTAGCTAAATAGACTTCTCAAAAAATCCTGACCTTGTTTATTTAAAAAAAAAGTCTAGGCTATCCTGGGCCTAATATTGACTAGGCTATAGGTTTCTGCTGGACAGCCTTGCCTATTCTCACCCCTGGGTGTGAATGACACTTGTGCTTGTGCCTTGTAATTCTTTTATCCATATTTCATCCGGTTTGAAGTAGAGAACATTGTAGGGCGTGTTTAGTTTTCAAGAGAAATTGTGAAAAGATCTTTATAGTATGAGAGAGGGAGTGTGAGAAGAGAGAAAGAGGTGAGAAATATAGTATATTTATAGTATTATTTGGAATACGAAAAAGAAAAGGAAATAGAGAGGAGAGAAATGTTGATTATTTTTTAAAAGACAAAAATGTCCTTAACTAAAAAAACCAATATATTATTTTAATTAGTTAATGTAGTTAATTTTAATAATCAAATAATTTAAGTAACTTAATTTAATTTAATTTTATTATTATTCTAATTTAATTTAAATTATTAATCTGTTGTAATTAAATTAATTTATTATTTTACTTTAAGTTATTTAAATCAATATTTGTGTTAATTCAATTGTTTTTTTTTTGACAAAAAGTTAACTCAATTGATTAATAAATTAGTTTATTTTAATTTAATTTTTATATTTTAATCAGTTTATGATTTTAAACCCAAAAGTGGTGCATCAATTATTAGCGTTGTGTTGATTCCTTTTTTTAAAGGCTGTTGGTTCCATTTTTGAAAGGCACACGTCAGGTATTATTAAACAAATTTGTAGATCCAATTTCGTCAATATCTTTTCGCTCTCTCTCTCTCTCTTCTCTCTCCGTGTCCAACTCTATTTCTCCACAAAGACGGAGAGAAACTAAAAAGTTGTATACCCCACTATTTTTATTTCTATCCTCTCTACTTCTTTGCAAACCAATCAGAAAAATACAGTGTCTCTCTTCCCTTATTTCTCTCAAACCAATCAGACCAGTAAAGCTGTTTTGCTAAGAAGGGCTGCATCTTTAGTTTATTACATTAACCTCGTATACTATCATTGAACAGGGCCGTGTACAGGAATTTTTAAGCCTTAGGCAAAAAACACAACACATTTATAAATAAACTTAATGTATAAAAATTTAAGAGTCTTTAAAACTTTGCGGTAAACAAATACAATTATCAATAACAAATATAGTATAAGAAGAGTGATAAAAATGCATTGTTTCGACCTTCTACCTATTCTATTCAACAATAAATATGGTTGGAAAACAAATTAGGACATTTCTATATTTTCTAAATTCAATATTAAGTATAACTAGAAAAAAATGAGGTCTTCTATATATCTACTATGAGGCGTGACTGGGGCCTAAGGCAAGTAACTTGATGGCCTTGCAGTCTCCATGGTCATGATTATCACATGTAAAGCGTAACATAATAATAAAAGTAAAGTTTTAGATTTTTGTCTCCATTCCTTTCAGATATGCCTTTTTAATTTCTCTTTTTGTACATTTTCTTTGTAAAGAGGACATATATTTGCCGTAGAAATATTACAATTATTATTTGATTTGAAAAACACTTTTTTTATGTGTTTACATTTTGTTTTCATTAATAATTATAAAAATTTGGTTTGAAAGATTTGGGTGAGGAACAGTAAAAATGACAAAAGATAATTTTTATTAATGTTTATTAAAATTTTAAGAACAGAAGTAAAAATAATACCATATTTTTATAACTCTTAAATAAAAGAAAAATAAACGTATTCTTATATTTGATTTTTGGCTAAATTATGCTTTTGGTCCTTTATATTTATTTTAGGTTTCGGTTTGGACCCTTATATATAAAAAGTTTCGATATGGTCACTTTTGTGTAAAATATGGTCCCTTTTTTTTTTGTTCGAATTGGTCTCTTATATTACAAATATTATACCAATGTGGTCTTTTTTTTTCCCCAAAAAGGACTATATTGGTATAATATTCGTAACATAAGGGATCAATTTGAAACTTTTAATACGTAAGTGACCAAATTGAAACCTAGAAAAAAAATAAGGGACTAATTCGAAATTTTTAATAGATAAGGGACCGAACTGAAACCTAAAATAAAGATAAGGGACCAAAAGCATAATTTAGCTTTATTTTTCCAAAGATAGGAATTTCTTTTAGAGAAAAAAGAATTTATAATTATTGACTCAAATTTTAGTAGTTAAACTTAAAATAATGATAAATTATACCAACATATTTAGGTTCCGTTAAAATAATGATAAATTCAATCTCAAAAAAAAAAAACAATGATAAATTCCATTTCACTCTTCCTTACCTCTGCCACCTCCAACCTTCTCCTTCCCCACAACCACCACCACTATCTCCAACACCATGACCGTCATGTGTCCCCAACCACACCCCTACCATCTCCCATCGCCATCATCATCCTCTCCTCTACTTTGAGTTTTTCATCGCATTCGCGACACCTAATTTTTTTCTGTTTTTCGATTGTCTGAAATCCTTTTTTCAGGAGTTTCCAAAATCTTGTTTCCAGACGTACAGACTATTATCAGTTTCTTTAGGAACTAATTTTTTCTTCTTCTTTCGACATCTTGTTTACGGAAGTTTCCAAAATCTTGTTTCTAGATATATAAATTGTTATCAGCTTATCAGGGAGGTGCTTTTTTTTTGCCCTTTTTCCGAAATCTCATGGAGGAAGCTTGTTTTCTGGATATACAAATTGTTATCAACTTCTAGTGAAACCAATTTTTTTTCGTTTTTTTCTACCAAAATCTTGTTTCCGAATAACTTGAAAATGCAGGAAAAAAATTTAAGCTCACAAGTTTGCCGAGAAGGTTTGGGTGGGAGGAGATGGTGGGTTTGTGGTTGGAGGGGGCGCCTAAGGTAGCTGTGAGGAATGGCGGGAGGGGATGGGATTGGCAGGTTGGGAAATGGTGGAGGTGATGGTGGGGAGGAGAAGGGGATTAATTTGAGTTTTTTTAGGAAATAGGGGTATTTTAGACATTTTAAATGAAAGAGGTGCTAAAATTAAAATGGGATGAGTCTTTAACATTTCCCAATAATAATTCTTGTTTTAGGCTGTAATTCCATTGGGTAGGTATTGACATATATCCAGGTGACGGATAAGGCCGGAAAAATCCATAAGGGCTTATTAGTTGTTGACCATCGAAAAGTCCCAATAATCTTACTAATTTATTGTTTGTCCAACGATTTTTCAATGTATTTGTTTTTTTTTTCAATAATTTTGAGGGAGTGTTTTTTTTTTTTTCATCTGAAAGACCAATAATATTCATTAGAGTCTGTCGATTATCGATACAGAAACGTGGCCTTTTTTTGGAGAGACAAAACGTGGCCTTCTTATTTTTTAAGGAATAATAAATATTAATCCAAAAAGTAGCAAAAAATTAAATTGGTTTCTTTTATTTATAGAAAACTGGGTCAAAGCCCAAGAGAAAATTTTTCAAATAGAAAATGTCAATAGCACCTCCCCTTTTCATTCTAGCACCTCTCCCCCTATACTGGCAAAAATACTCATATTTTCATATTACCCTAACCCACTCCCTTTCGCACCCCACTTTCTCTCCCTCTCACACTCTCTTCTCCCTTCCTCTCTCTGTGTTCACCTCCTCCCAGCAATTTTTCTTTCTCTCCTTCACCTCACCAACTCGATGTTTTAAAAACCGGACCGAACCGGCTGGTTCAACCGGTTGAACTGGGAACTGGCCAGTTAGGCGATTGGTTCAACTTTATTTGAACCGTAGACTGGTTGAACCGCTCGAAACCAGATTGAGCCGCGGTTAAATCGCTTTGAATCGTTAATTGAACCGAGTTGAACCGTGTGGAATGATTTTTCCAAATTTTTTATTTATTTTTCTCCTAAAATTTAATACTTTTTTATTTTATTTATTTATTTATTTATTAGTCATCCGATTCAACTGCAGTTCAACTGAATGAACCAATTGAACTGTGACCCAGAGATCTCGCTGGTTCGATTTTCGGTCTGGTTTTTAAATCATTACACCAACTCTCTCTCTCTCCCCCCCTCACTATTACTCTCTCTCATTCCATCGTGAATTGCTCTCGCCCTCACTGTCGCACTCAATCACAAGGTCATCCTCAGCCCACTAGTGCAAAAAAAGAGATAAAAAACAAGTGCTTTACATCGGTTAAATATATAACCGATGTAAAAAAAGACGGGGTGGCAAATTTTAAATTTAGCCCAACTTTTTTACATCGATTGACACTATATCTGTTGTAAAAAATACTTTTTACATCGGTTATAGTGTCAACCAATGTAAAAAGCCAATTTTACAAAAAATAAAATAGAATTTTGTTTTCTACTTTTTACATCGGTTATCTGAGAATCCGATGTAAAAAGGCACATTTTACATCGGTTTCTCAGATAACCAATGTAAAAAGTCTGTTTCGTTTCTTTTAGTTTCATTTATGCGTTCCTTTCCACTCCCTCATCTCACTCTCTGAACCTTCGTCCCTCTCACTCCCTCTCCCTCGTTCGCGCGTCGTCGTCCCTCTCTCTCTGCACCACCACCATCCAACTCTCTGTGTACGAACCACCACCACCACCACTGAGAACTCCAGCCGCCGCGACAGTTGAAGGTAATTTTTGTCTTTTTCTCTCTCGTTCTCGTTTGTTCTTTCTTTCTCTCTCTCTCTCTCTCTCGTTCTCGCTTTTTATTTTTTTTCTCTCGTTCTCTCTGTCTCATCACAGCTGTCGTCTGCTCCTTCCTTCACAGCTCTCGTCCTCCTTGCCGTCCTTCTCCTTCCATCTCTCTCCGTTGAAATAAAAAATGAATTTAAATGGAGACATATGTGACTAGAAGTGTAAATGGGTCGAGCTATTCGTAAACTATTCGAGCTTGGCTCGTTAAATGCTTGGTCAAACTCGTTTGTTTAATTAAATAAACAAACCCAAGCTTGAGATTGAGCTCGATTATTTAAATGAGCTAAGCCCAAGCCTCACAGGCTCGACGTTAACTGCTCGTGAATAGCTCGTTTGAGGGTATAATTGTCTTTTTCAATTTATATTTTATTTTTCGTGTTTTTTTATAATGTAATTCATTCAATTTTGAAAATATGTTATAACTTGGGCTGCTACACTTAGTTCAAAACATTTTCTTATGTATCGTGTGAAGAGGCACGTTTGGACTTTCGCCTGTGTGCATTGTACATCGTTTTAGAATCCTTATCATCACAATGGGTCAAAGAAATTATGTTAACTATATATATGCTGATCGGGAATGAGTATGTCTCTTCCTTTATCAATTCTCTCCCCCCATTCGTAAATCTCCAATGGTATTTGCATACTTATTTCTCAATATTTCGCTCTCCCTACCCAATTCATAAGTCACCTCCACTCGACCAATACCACATTCGTAAGAAAATATAATTTTTAGAATAATTTTAAATATGTTCAATTAAAATGCAGTGTTTGAGTGTTTACTAAATAGAATATAAATATTCTCTAGTAGCGAGAACACTATTTTAGGAAATCAAAATTAAATACTTTTATATTTTATTCCTTTTGGTTAAGAGGTGATTAATATTTTTGAATTTCAGATACCATATATTAAATACATTTTTATTTATAGACTGTCACTTAATATTAAAATCTTTATTAACTAAATAAACTTTAAAAATAATTTAAGAAATTTTTCATAAATAAAAAATAATTAAGGTATAAATGAGCTTAACAAGCCAAGCCATGCTCTATTTTTTTCTAGCAAGCCAAGCTCAAGCTTTTAGTTTTGCTCGATTAAATAAATGAGTCAAATCCAAGCTTTACATTTTTTTCACAAGTCAAGCTCAAGCTTTAAGTGTTCGGTTCGACTCGACTCGACTCTTTTACATCCTTACACGTGACAGTGTATTTCATGAAACTATCATAACTAATCCTTCAAGCATGGATGAAAAAAAAAAAACTTTGTTGTTTAACTATATAATATAGATCATATTGATTTAATGCATGAACTACTGATTTATCCTCAATTTGTTAATTATAAGCATAAAAACAACAACTAATTTTAAATTTGTCTTCCTTATGTTGGTTACCACATCTTGCTGGCTTTGTATCAACTGGCCTGCATTTGTGTGACTCCATGGTTTCTATGTAGGGGAACAACATGTTGTACAGGAATATATGTACAATGACTTGAAATGTTTTGCTCCTTAATCTGACTTCTATGTTTACTTCGATGTTTAAGATTTTGTTAGCTTGAAACATATCAAGGATTAGTGTACTTATTAATAGGAAAAATGAGTACCCCTAAATCATTTTGAGGACTTTCCTATCAGTATATTGGAAAGACTAGTTTTTCAAATTTAGTAAGTGGTGTACATTCTTTCCTCTACCATATTGACAGTTTTAACTTAGTTTTATGAATGGTAGTGATGGTACCCTTAGCGCTTATTTTATTTGACATCGTTAGTGAAGATTGATGTGTTATAACTTGATTTCAACTCCAAGTGTACTAGTAAGATATATAGCAGGCGTTGTAGTTTTGACTGTTCATGTTCAAGATCATGAATAATATGTTTTTTGTTGTTTGTTTGAGTAAGATTAACTTGATCACTTACTTATTTATCTAAAGCTGTTATGTTGTGTAGTTTAAAGAAAGTCTTATTTAGGTGTAGACATTTATCTTGCTATATGTATTCACCAGGCTATGGTGCATGATAGTATTGTCCTTGCTATGTGTGTCTTGGCTGATATTTATTATCAATTTTCTTTTTCTTTTACTTGATTTGCTGTCCTTTGACATGGGGCACAACATCAGACGATGCTGTGGTACGCGCATGGTTCCGATGAGGCAAGAGATCCTAAAGGAGGTTACACAGAGTTTTAATGACCAGATAGAGAAGGCAGTAGTGGATGTATGTATATTATGACGCAATGAAAATAAAATTACTAACTTTACGAATGTTATTAATGTTTACAAAATTTGTTGTAGAAGCTGGCATCTATGAGTTGTGTAACTAAGTATGGGCGTTACCAGTTGCATCAACCAAAATTCAGCTGACCATCCAAATTGTTCCCTTAGAGCTATTGTGCGTGCGAGCACCAAGGGTAGTTGTTCACTAGATAATGTGGTCGAGCCGCCTAAACATAGTTGGCTAAAAGAATTGATTGTATTGGCGTTGGAGCTTGATGGTGGAAGTGAAAAAATAAACTTGGAGCATGAACATCACGAGCATTATTATGTTGATGAGAAGGAACTTGTGTCTGGGTGATCAGTGGCTTGGCTTATCACACTTGCAATTATGGTGCACATAAGTATCAATTATTTGTAAATTTATTTCCTAAGTATAAATCAATTATACTGAATTTGTTTAACACCCCGAATTTCTATGGTCTTCAAGTATGTAAGATTATAGAATTATTTTATGTTAAATGTGTGTTTTAATAGGTATTTTAGGTTTGGTTAAGAAGGGAGACCCTTAGAAGGGACTATATAACCTTAGAATTGAGAAAAATAACTTTTTAGACAATTTCGAGTCTCTGAATCGATTCACACCCGTGAATGAATCAATTCGCAGTAGTTGATAGCCTTTTTTTAATAGCAAGTCGCCCCGTTTCGGCCTGTTTCTCTCCTAAACGTGATAAGTCTCTTGGATCTAGACCTAATCCTAAGCCTAAAAGGGCTCTAAACCTAATTTCTAAACCCTATTAAAGAGTTCTAATCAACCCTAGAACTCTTAGAGCTCTCCCATTGCCGCCGTTATGACTCTTTCTCTCTCGTTTCTCCACCAAATAGGACGTCGTCTTTAAGGCCACGACCAGAGAACCATTCTCCTTTGTTTCCTCTCATTCTTTCTAGTACTAAGGAAGATGGTTTTGTTTGTATCTCTAATTCTTTCAATTCTTCTTTTTTCAATTCTTTGGTGATTCAAATTCTAACTTTGGATTTGAATCCTTTGATTTTCGTTATGATAGGAACCAAGAACGAAATCGAATTCGAAGCCCTCTAAGGCTTGTTGGAGGCTGCGACCTACTCTAGGGTATGGGGGTTGGACGATCTTATGAAAAGAGGCATATGACTTCAAATAACATGTTAGGGATGTCCCATGATCCCTATGTCTTACGGGGCAAGCTTGTTGTGGATCGATGCAAGAGAAATGATCTTGGTTGATTTACTCTCTATTTTAATGGATTATGAGGTCCTAGTATGAGTAAGGAGCCATAAGAGTTTTTAATTAATATGTTTAGGAGGTTTAGTGCATGTTTAGTATGGAATTATTGATGTTTCATGTATAATTACTAGAAGAAGCATGATTTAGAGTCAATTGGTGTTATTTGAATTGTTTAATGGAATGAATTGTGATATGTAGTTACTGTTTTGATGATTCAATACATGTTATGTTTAAACTAGTTGGGATTGCTAATATTCAATTAAATTGAGATTGAATAGATTGTTAAATTAGCATTGTTTAAGATAAATAGTTAAGAATTGAATTTGATAGTAAGATGATTTAATTTGAATAAAGAACCTCTAATGGATTAAGGATTGGTATAGATAATAAGACTAGTAGGTGATGATTAATTTAAATGACTTAGATATGGATTAATAAGTTTAAAAGGAAGATAAGGGACAGGATTGGGTTGTTCATGATAAGATTTAAATAACAAGGCTTTAAATTAGGATTTAAATTTAAAATCAGTGATTAGAGACCTTAGGGACAATTTAGTAATTTGCCCTGACCTTGGACTGGGCATGGGACCACTTAGAAGAGGTCCCCGACATGCGAAAATGCAGAAAAATAGCTTTACTGCACTTCAGCAGGTCTTGTGAATCGATTCAAGCCTGCATGAATCGATTCACACGTGCTATGTTCAGAACTGATGAATTGAAGTCATGAATCGATTCATGATTACACACTTAGATTCACAGAATGGGTTTTTGACCGTGAATCAATTCACAGTGGCTATGAATCGATTCATACCCCTGATACTTGTTTAATAATGAATTTAAATAACTTGCAAGGTGGTTAAGGGTAGTAACCACCTAGGCTTGCTATATGCTTGATGTATGACTTGTTCGTGGGGATAATTACTTAATATCCTCTTTGTTTGATTATTGGTCGCGAATCACGTCCAATATGTGGATTATGATGAGGGGTAAGGACTTTTATGCTTGTTGCTTATTAATTGGTCATAGGTTTGTGACCAATGTTGGACGATGACTTCATTTTGATACTCGATGGGTTTGTTGAGTATTCGGCTTTTGGGAAACTCATCGACGGGTTTGTTGACGCAGTGGACCCCAATACCCTGATCATGAAAATGTGATTCGACAGTGACTCCAGATTCAAGTTACGCATGCTGATGAACATTTAGGCTAGTTTGACGTGCATCGAGAATGTGGTGTCGTATTGGGTGGTGAGCAAAATATTTCATGGGGAATTGTTTGGAGACGGGCAGGGGGAGATCTGATCAGCATTTCTGGTAATTGCCAGTATGGGGTATTACGTAAAGGTGGGACACTGCTGGGGCATCCCATTCATACACTGGATCACCTTGACTAGACTCAGTCTATATCTTTGGCTGTCTAGGGCACTCTCAACTGCGCATCCAGAGAGGGAAAGGATCCTGAAGACTTCGATGGAGTAGTTGTTAGGTTCGTATTAGCTAGTTGCCGACGTAGAACTACCGACCGACGGATGACTGATCGATGCAACTTGTTTGTTGTTGCGATGTTTATTTGGCTGTTAACGCAACATGTTATTTTGCTTATTTCATCTTTCTTTTCATTTTGAATATGATTCCTTACCGCTCTGTGTTTTGTGGCTATTTGTATACCCTATGTGGGGGTAGACGGTGGGATTGCAGGTGATGACGTGGACGCCGAGGAGTATAATATATTTGTTGCTTAGCTTAGGATTTACTATGCTTTATGATGTTTTGTTATCCGATTTAAATCAAGGGTTAAGCTCTGAGACATGTGACATCGGGGATTATGGTTTTTATTTTCGCAAATTACTTTTATGTTTTTATTCCGCAGATGAGTTTTATGTTTTGATGTGAACTACTATTCCGTTGAAAGAAATTTTATAAACTTAGTATTTTTATTAATATTCACTTGCATTTTATATGAATTTTTTGTTGACAGGGTAGTGGGTGTCACAATATGCACTTACCGAGGTGCACGAAGGAAGTTGTGGACACTACCTCGGAGGGAAGCTGCTTTCTAAGAAATTATTGAGGGCAGGCAACTACAAGTCAACTATGGAAAGGCACTCCAACATAAACGTGAAGAAATGTGACTCGTATTATAGACACTTTGACTTTTTCACCTCTCTAGAAGAATTAATCTCCATCTCGGTCCCATATCCTTTTTCTCACTAGGAAATGGACATGTTAGGTACTTTTCCCCAGCTCCTGGGAAACTCAAATTCTTAATAGTAGCAGTCGGCGACTTTACCAAGTGGATTGAGGCAAAACACTTGTCCACCATCACCTTGGCCCAAGTACAAAAGTTTTTTTAAAAGAACATAATTGCCAAGTTCAGGGTGCCCAAATCCATCGTGATTAATAATGGAACCCAATTCATTAATAAGGTATTTAGGGCGCTACTCGGAGGGTTGGATATCAAACACCATTTTATCTTGATCGAACACCCATGGACCAATGGCCAAGATGAGCAGTGAAAAAAGTCATTTTAAGAGGTCTACATTGCAAGCTTGAGGAAGCAAAGGGCAGTTTGGTGGAGCAACTCGACCGCATTTTATGGGCATATCGCACAATCCCCTATTATCCACGGGGGAGTCCCCATTCAAGATGACCGACAATACCGAGGCCGTGATCCCAGTAGAGATTAGAGAACTGAGCCACAAGACGGCCGAGGAAAACCATGGGAACAATACTCAACTTCTTAAAGAAGAACTAGACGTCCTTGATGAAAGGCACGTATGTGACACCCCAATATTTAGGTAATTCATTTATCATATTATTAATTATATTAGTGACATGATTTAGAATTTAAGTTAAAATTTCTTTATCAATTCAAACTAACTGACATTGTAAACTTACATTGTTGTTGATGTGAACTGATCAAGAAAAACACGAGATCGGAGCCAAGAAAATTGACTCATGATCAATAGTAGTAGTTAGTATGAGTTATCAATCAAGTAGATTGAATAAAAACGATTTGCGAAAAATAAAATTACTTTAAGTGGATTACGCACTGTACTTTATTAAGACAGCGAGATAATATATTTTAAAGCTTGAAGTTATATTTGAAAAGATTATTTCAGTATTTGAGAAACAAGTAAACTATTTTAGATGAATAATATTTTAATCTCCAAGTTTTATAAATTTTCAACTATGCTGCGTGTGTTGTTTGACTGCATAGTTGGCCGTACTAACACCCGGTTTACTGTATTTTTTAATCTATGATCAATTGAGTGAATTTCATAAAAGTGAATAGATAAATCAAATCTATTATTTCATAATAGGATGTGGTTAAAATTTGGGTTTAAAACTCTACTGGATTCCGGGCAGTGTTTTGCACCTGCGTTACAATCTGGACCGTCTTTTAAACTTTCAAAAAATTTATATCTAAGGTTTATAAATTATGTAGGTGAGAGTGGTATATCTATTTTGGAAGTTTTGCTAATAAAAAAAACAATATTCCAATTTTATCCAAAATGGCATCCGCTAATTATAAAAATACGAAGTGACTCACCTCTCCCACTTGACTTCTCCCAGCCGTGAACCCCTCCCCCTCTTTTCCTATAAATAAAAGGGCTGCCTCCCTTCTTTCTTTACAAATTTCCAAAGCTTGGATTAAAGCCGTGAACCCCTCCCCCTCTTTTCCTATAAATAAAAGGGTTGCCTCCCTTGTTTCTTTGCTAATTTCCAAAGCTTGGATTAAAGGTATTTTTTTTTATTCCTCTATTTCTTTAATCCAAGCTTTGGAAATTAGCAAAGAAACAAGGGAGGCAACCCTTTTATTTATAGGAAAAGAGGGGGAGGAGTTCACAGATGGGAGAAGTCAAGTGGGAGGGGTGCGTCATTTCGTATTTTTATAATTAGCGGATGCCATTTTAGATAAAATTGGAATATTGTTTTTTTTATTAGCAAAACTTCCAAAATACATATACCACTCTCACCTACATAATTTATAAATATACCATCATCTTTTAAACCTAAGCTTCTATACATCTAAGGTATATGCTTGCTAATTGATACAAAAAAATAAGCTTCCTAGCTATGATTTTGATGGCAAAACCGTGGCTATGTTTCTATGGAACCCTAGGAGAGAAATTTTTTGATTTCTCTTAAAAGTTGTGGATTCAAACCTTGTTGTTTTGAACCTAAGCTTGTATGATCCTTATGAATCATTTTATCTTAGCGTTTTTCAATTCATTGAGTATTTCTCTCAAGTTTCACGATAGTTGTTTTTGGTCCCTATGATATAGCCCTAACTCTTTGAAATTCTATAACTCTCAATTGGTAAGGTTTTTGAGTTTGAACTTTTATACTTAAGCTTCATTTAAGTATATGATCAGGCCTACCAAAGGGTTTTAAAATCAAATGTGATCTTTCCTACTTTCCAAGGAGTGGTTGTGACCTTTGTTTAGATCTCTAAGATGTTATAAATTCTATAACTTTTAATTCACATTGAGTTTTGGCTTGAGCTTCTAGACTTAAGCTTCTTTTGTATTCTTATTCATGTCTATTAAACAGTTTTTAAAACAAATTATTCTAGCCTATTTAATTCATAAAAACAGAACCTAATCTTAGAAGTAGTCTAGGATGATTAAAAATTTGGTTAAGTGTAGGTTTGGTTTGAAATTTGGTTAGTAATCTAAGTATGCATTCTTTGTTCCAAGTTAGGTGATTGACATTCAATTGAGGAGAACCCTACTTGCATTTTGAAGGAAAGCTTTGAGGTAAGGGGATTACTCCCAATATGCTTTGGATAGGTATAAGGCTGTGTGATTGTTTGCTTTGATTGTTTTGGATTGATCCTCATGATGAGGTATCGATCAAGTGTGGAATTACCTTGAGAATATATATGTATACTTAGTAATATGTGTATGACTTATATGATTAAGTTATTGTTGAATTATGAGTTATTATTGAGTTATCTAGAGGCTAGTATGAGTGATGTCATGAGTATGTACGCGATTAAAATGGATTGACGGCATAGCTTTAGCTATAGCCTGATGCGAAAGAGAGAAGCTATACATATTGATATGTTCTCAAAAGTGTGAGTAAAGATGTTTTCAAGTGAAAGATGTTGTTTATTTTAAGATATTTCCTAAGACGTAGTTTTCTTAAAATGATTTTAGAAAGAGTATTCTTTTGTAAATTAAAGTGTTTTGTTTCAAAAATTGATTTGATTTGGATTAGACAAATGATTTTTAAAGACTTGTTTTCAAAGAAGGATTTGATTTGGATTTGACAAATGATTTCATAAAGGGGTTTTCTTGAAAATCCTTTTAAAAGGGTTTAGTTTTGTGAATCTTTTCAAAAAGAAAAAAAAAGAGTTGTATTCCAAAACTATTCCAAAGGTTTTGTTTGGAAATAACTTGTTATTTCCATATTAAAGAAGTTTTCATGAGTTTTCCTAAATGGATTATGGGCTATGTACTCAACTAGTTCAAGAGAAGAATTTCAAAGTATTTTGCTTAGACCATGTTGAAGTACAACCACTAGGTCCTTAGTGATCAATATGTTTTATTGTTAAACCCTTAGAGGTCATAAAGATGAAGTATTAGACCCTTGGTGGTCAATACATTTTGTTGTTGAAAACCTTAGCGTGATTTTGTGTGAGACCATTGATGGTCAGTATGCTTATAAAGATTCATGTACCTAAGTTACATGACTGATTGAATGATCAAGATGATGAAAGAGCAAACACAAGATGTGTTTAAGGATTAGGATAGGCCACGCAATGGCCAGATCAAGCCACAACTAAATATTGGAGGTTGGAGACCAAGGCCAAGTTGGTACCAATAGATTAGAATTCGGGTATTCAAAACATCGATTTGGTACCATATCTATTGGAATTTGAGACCTTGCCAAACTGGTACGTGATAGTTGTCTGCTCGGAACCTTGACTAACAAATTATCAAAATGATGAAAAAAATCTCCATGGAGTAAATCTGTCAAGTACGTGGTAAGTCAGTCAAACGAGGAAGTATATGGGCAAAATCGTGTCAGTAGTATTATTGAGTATCTGTTGAGTAAGTTCGTTAGTCAGGTATGTCTTGTGGGCTTTTGAGCATTGTTGATGTGACTTACATGATGAGTATGATTGTTTGATGTTGAATTCACATGATGTGTGTATATTTACCTATACATAAATATAACTGCTTTTCGATGTATTAAGTATTATTTTATTTTCCCATATATTCCCATCATGATGAAAACTTGTGTATAAGTAATTCACCCTTACCAGTTTGTTTACATGGCTACATGGGTGTATTGGGAAGCATGAATTCAGATAACTTGGGAGAATTCTCGAAACCTCAGAGGAAGCCGCTTGTGGATTAACTAGTGAGTAGAACAACAGAGCATGGACTATACAAGACAGTCTGAAGATAGCTTTTATACTGGAACACTCATATCTCGATCGGTGTCATCAGAGTATCGACGTCATCACTTGTGAGCTGTGAATTGCTAAGATGTGGTTACCAAAGGGTAAGTTGCAAAGATAAGTACATAAGGAACGTAGTAGAGGTTCTACCTTTATAGGTCAGAGGGCCTTAAGCTCCTGAATTCGATACATTACTCAAGTGTGTACAATTCGAATGTTGATACATCGATATATGAATCTAGTGTACGTTCTTACTCATTTCGTACCCTCACGTGTGCTGGGGGAAAGAAAGTGATATGGAGTCAAGGTTGGTGGAATCCTCAGTCACGAGGAGTCCCTTGAGTTAGTAGAGTCTGAGGTAGAAGTCAATCTCTCCGACGATTTGGGAAATAGGGAATTCTTTTAAGATAATCAAACGAATGACCCTAAGAGTTGACCAGCTGTATGATGTCAAGAGTCTATAAAGTGTTCTTTATTGTAAGTCTTAGTTTGTAATGAAAAATGATGTAACTTTTGATTTATGAAGAGATTTCTCAGGCATCAAGGATAGACTTTTATGTTTTAAGTCATATCTTTTGAAAACTTTGTCTTAAGAATAGAAATTCTATTTTTATCTTGGAGTATGTTATATCTAAAGAAAAAGTTCTAAATCAGTATTTTTGAACTAACTCGGTTATTTGAGCGCATTTTCTGAAAGCAACCAGCAAAATTTTTAAGTTCACTTTGAATTCTGCAAACGAAATTGGATTAAGAAAGAAAATGGAGCCCATCTTTCGTACACCGAAGGGCGGGTGTTACAACGTAGTAGCCCATGTGAGGAACATTGAGGCAAAACAAAGGGTCGGTGTCTGCTACAATGTCAGGGTAGTCCCCAGGTGGTTCTTACCAAGGGGCTAGTGCTGCAATGAGCCAACATAGGGAATCGAAATTCTGCCTTGGGAAAACTCACTCTAAACTGGAAAAGACCTTACTGAGTTGCTTAGACGACAAAGAATCTTGTAGACCCTGAATAGAGAACAATGCCTCACTATTGGAACGTAGAAAACCTCAAAAAGCATTACAGCTAAAGTCTTCCGCCATAAGCCCACTTCCAGTTTTTTAACATTCATTATACCTTTTTCAATTCCTCTAAGCATGTATTAACGCCACTCATGTTTTAATGAAATAAGAACGAGTTGTGTTGACTCATCTTGACTCTAGAGAAAGTAATTCTAAAAGGGAATGCCCCATCCAAAGTCAAAAACTTTGATGGAGGATGGATCTCGGTCGAAACTGACATATTTGTGAATTTTACTCCTTTCAAATTGTTAAGTTTTAAAGAGAGATGGTGAATGAGATCGCCCCTTCTGAGGTCCAAAACCCGGATGGACCCTTATTCCAAACTAATAAGCTTACGAAATTGACTCCATTCAAATTGTTAAGTTTGAAAGAGAGATGGTGAAAGGGACTACCTCGTTTAAGGTCCCAAAAATCAAATGAAGGACGCACCCTACTTCTAAACTAAAAAATTTACAAACATGATTCCTTTCAAATTGTTAAGTTTTAAAAAGAGATGGCGAAAGGGATCACCCCATTTGAGGCCCAAAACCCAGATGAAAAACGGACCCCAGTTCTAAACTAACAAGTTTACAAACTTGACTCCTTTTAAAATTTGAAGTTTAAAAGAGAGATGGAGAACGGGACCGCCCTATCCGATGTCCAAAACCTGGATGGAGGGAAAACCCTGATTCTTAACTTTTGAAAGGGAGAAGATACACAGATAAAACACACTTGAAAAGATAGTAAAGTAAATATTCATTGCATTCAGAAGAAAGGCATTACACTTGTCCAATAAAATGTCAACAAAATTACAAGACAGAAAAAGGAAAACCTTAATCGCCTGGCAGTTTGGGAGTGGCCTTGTTGCCGAACGCACCGAGATTGACGACAATGACATAATCATTTTCATAAATACGATTAAGGATATCGTTTAGAACAATGTACGTAGTTGGAGGAAATATTTGAGGTGTCAACCTTCGTACTAAAAAGCTTTATCTGGGCCACAACGTTGTCAAAAACAACATAAAAACAACCTTCATACTCATTCTCCAAAGTTGTTTCCTTGACCTCAGCCTATTGTAGATTCTCTTTTAACTTAGAGATTTCATCTTGCGGCTTTATCTCCTTAGTCTCGCATCCCTTTAACTCCTCTTTCAACTCAGTATTATTGACCCTCATAGCATTGATACTATTATTGGCATTGTAACAACCCGAATTTCTTAAGCCTAAGCGTTAGAAATTATAGGCTCATTGTGTGTTAATAATAAGTGCTTTAGTATCCATTTACACAAGGACGTGTCTAGACCCAGCTCTATCATTATTTTTAGTCAATTCAGTCACTGTTGTCTTCATTTTCTAACCCTTTAAGAACTGAATGGGAATTATGTGTCTTCATGAAAGTTGTATTTTTACCTCTTATCTTTCAATTGGCTTTAGTTTGACTCAATTTCAATACTTACAACTCTAGATATGCTCTCCTGAGTCAATGCAGTGCAAGTGTAGAATTGGGAACGCTTGAGTCAACGTTAAATAGATTATACCATGTTAGAGTCTGTTATATGAAAGGATCGTGAAACATGATTTTGTAGTAAATTCGCTTATCTTTCCAACGCCACTAAGAATGCCTCAATTGGAAACTCATAAATCGAGTTATGACGAAAACAGACAATGTGAACCGATTCATACACTGCATGAAACGATTTACAACAGCTGACAGCGTTTTTTGAATAACAGGTCATCCTGTTTCGTCTCCAAACGTGATAATACTCTGAAATCATGACCTAAACCTAATCCTAGATCTATTAGGACTCTAAAACCTAATTTTAAACATTATTTAAGAGCTCTCAAGAATCCTAGAACTCCTTAGAGCTCTATTATTGTCGTTGCTACCATTTTTGCCGTTTCTCTCTTATTTCTCAATCAAATTGAGTCCTAACTTCGAGGCTGTGATCACAAGACTCTTCTCCTCCTTTCTCTCTATTCATTTTCTATTTTTAAATGAGGAATATTATTGGTAAGTCACAAAATAAATTCTGCTTCAATTCCAATACCTCTAAACTCAATTCTAAGCATGGTTTTCGCTTCATGGATTTTTGTTGTGAGAGGATCCAAGAACGAAATCAAATTTGGAGCTCTCTAAGACCCGTTGGAGGTCGCGATCTAATATAAGGTATGGGGGTGGATGATCTCTTAAAAAGAGGCTTATGGCTTCAAATAATATGTTAGGAATGTCCCATAATCTCTATGCCTTGCGGAGCAAATTATTGTTGTGTAATCCTTGCAAAAGCATGGATTTGAATTTATATGGTTTTTGTTTTAAACTAATTTAAGGCCCTTGTATGAGCAAGGAGCCACAAGAGTTGTTAATTAACATGTTTATGTGGATTGAAGTATGTTTATTATTAAAAGGTTTATTAAAAGGTTGATGCTTTATGTGTTGCTGTTGGAAAATGCATGATTTAGGATAATTAGTATTGTTTGGATTGTTTAATGGCATAAATTGTAACATGAAGTTGCTACTTGAATATTGGTTAAGTGTTCTTATGCTTAGAATTAAATTAGAATTAATAAATAGCATGTTTTAGTAAATTGTTGCATGTCTAATAATAAAAGGTGGGTGCTTTATGTATTTTGGCATTGCCTCTGATCATTAGTGTTAGTTAGGTTATTTAATAACATGAATTGTGGTATGAAGTTGTCGTTTCGACAAATTGAATTAAGGGTTCTTATGTTTAGAATTAATTTAGAATTGATAAATAGCATGTTTTAGTAAATTGGTGTATGTATAATTATAAAAGGTTAGTGTTTTACGTTTATTTATTAGTAAGAGCATGATCTATGATTATTGGTGCTATTTAATTTGTAAAGAAACATGGTTCATACGTTTTAATTGCTGGTTTAATGATTGGCTAAGTGTTCTCATATTTAGAGTTAATTTGGAGTTGTTAATAAGTGTTTTAAATGACTATATATCTATGACCGGTGTTGGTTTATTGGTGTTGGATATGTTAATGTAGTACAACATGAATAAAGACCAATTAGTGTGGATTAGTTTTCATGATAGTGAATAATGGTCACTGTTTTGGGAATGGCTGTATATTACAATTTGATTATAGAGATGTTGGTGTGTGTTGGGATATAGTTGGTTATGCATTGATGTTTAAAGGCAATCTAGGAAGTGAATGGTGCAAAGACTTGATGAACTAGATGATTTAAAGTGAATAAGGAATTCATAATAGATTAGAGAATTGGTATAGATACTGAAATTAGTAAAGGGATAATGAATTGGACGGATTAGAATGAGTAATTGTGAACTAAGGGGTTAAAAGGAGAACAAAAGACATGTTTGAATTACCATGGATAAAGATTGAATCATAAAGGATTAAATTCATGAATTGAATCTAAAATCTATGATTAGAGAATTAGGGACAAGTTAGTAATTGCCCTGACCTTGAATTGGACATGAGACCGCTTAGAAGGAGTCCCAAATGCACGAAGTACAGAAAAACAACATTATTGCACTTCTATAAGTCCTGTGAATCAATTCACATCTGCATGAATCGATTCACACCTACAGTGTTACAAATTCTGTGAATTACAGCTATGAATCACATAATGTCGTTTCGATCCTGAATCGATTCATGGGGCACATGAATTGATTCATACCCCTATTTAATGATAAAATGATGTTTAAAATGATTTGTAAGGGTTGGTTAAGGGTAGTAACCACCTAGGCTTAATGTACGATGAATGTTATACTTGTTTGTAGGGTTACCAGTTAGTAACCACGTGGTTGAAGTTGGCCCCAATTGCGACCAACGTTTGTGCATGATCGTATTGCATTGCTATTGTTGTTTATTGGTCACGAGTACGTGACCAATTGGTGAATTGGTACCCAATGGGCTGTTGGTTACCGTGTGTTTGGAAGTTATGTCTCCGATTCTAAAACGTAGAAGACTCTACTGTTCGTAGTTGTTCGGGTGTAGACTTCAGGTTTCGACGGCGACACTCGTCAACATTGCACTGACAGGGGGACTCTGTGACTCGTTGGTATTTGTCGAAGGATGATGAGTTACGATGACGGCATTCAGCGATGTTGCACTGCTTGGGGGGATCGCATGGCCCATTAGAATGTCGCTGTAAATGAGTTTCGATGGTGGTACTCGCCGATGTTGCACTGATGGGGGGTCCCATGGCTTGACGGCATCGTATGGATGTTGAGGACGCTCCCATTCACTCACCCGAATTAAGGCAAAGGATCCTAAAGTTGAGTTGAAATAGTTATAGGTTCACGTTAGCTAGTTGCCGACGTAGGACTGTCGACCCATTGATGACCACACGACGATTTATTGTCGAGACTTGCTTGACTGTGTTTGAAACGTTGTTTAGCTGTCCACGCAACATGTTATTTTGCCTATGCCGCTGTCTTTTCATTTGAGTACGATTCCTTATCCCTCTGTGTTTTGTGGCTACTTATACACCCTGTGTGCGAATAGACGGTGAGATTGCAAATGATGATGTTTACGTGGATGCTGAGGAGTAGACTCTGTGCTGCTGCTTAGCTTAGGATTTATTTACGTGTTATGTTGTTAATATTTACCAATGTAAAACTAAGGGTCAAGCTCTGAGACATGTGACATCGGGTTGTTGAGTCTTATTTCCGCAAATTGTTTTTATTCTGCAAATGATTTATGTTGACGTGAAACTTCTATTTCATTGAAAGATTTTTATAAAACCTATTTTTATCTTTATTCGCATGTGTTTCTATGCATTTCTTGTACAACGGGGTAGAGGGTGTCACAGGCATCCTCCGCCATCTTGGAGGCATTTTTAGCTCTCTTCTTGTCCTTCTCGGTCAGACATCGAGGTCCAAAAAAATGGCCTTACCCTTATCTAGCTCCTTCTTGACCTCACTCAGCGTCGACTTCTTCGACTTTAGGTTACAAATCTTATCATCGACTGTACATATTATGGTAGTGGAGATGTAAAACTTAGAGCTGCCTTAGACTCCCCAAGTCACCCGCTTGCTCCCAATATAGATCAGTCCTGGAGACAACCTGAATTTTGTACAACTCATCTTTGAACACCTTCACTAACTCTAAAAAGGGTTCCAAGAACTTTTACCCACTGTTGGCCCTTAATACAACTCAGGTCTTGTTTTTATTGGATTTCACTACTTTAAACGTATAAAAGAGTAATATCAAAAAAGGGTTAAGTCGAGTAAGCTGACACAAATTTTGGTAAGCCCTTATGAACCCTTAGATGTTAGGGTAAAGTTGGGAAGAGGCCACTATATGTTTCTACTTTGCCCCCTTCCTTAAAGCCAGCAGGTGGGAATCAGAAGCCAAGCTTAGTTAATGTGATATTGTATACATGGGTAATAGAGTAAATATGAGATAAAACACGCCCTTTCCACTAGTTATGGAATAAACAACTCATACTCAATCTCCATCTACTTAACAAGATCATCTTCCTATAGTCATCCTACAGAGAAGGGTCAAAGTGATTGGGTGCCTCTTGTAACACCCTGCAGTCCTATTCATGCTTTATTCAACATAATTAGCCTAACTCGCGTAATTAACGTGTATAAAAATACGAAGGAATTAAAACCAAAACATAAATAAGACTACAATGCATTACGGTGAAGTAAACTAGTGCAAAACTTGCATATATACATATAGTAGTACCAGAGTGCATAACTCTGCATAGTGTATAAGGTGAAGATACAGTCATCCCAAAAAGTAAACCTGAGAGGCTAACCTGCTGCCTCAACTAAGCAAAACAACAAAACATAAACATAAACAAAAAGACTCCTGGCCAACCAAAACCAAACACCTCATCGAGAAACAGAGAGCTCCCACTCTGAGAACCCGCCCGCCTCGGAAATAATCGCCGATAGTCATGTAGGTAGAGGGACCAGATGTCGCTCCTCTCCCATGTTTCTGCCTCTCGTGGTGACTGGACTCATTGTGACGGCTAGCGGGTGGCACCGACATCGTTTGAGGAGGCATCGGTGGATAACCTTCATAACCAAAGCCTGGTGGGAACCCTGGCGCCTGCCACATCTGCTGAAAGGGAAGTCTCTAACAAATCCTGAAGTCTCCAGAGAAGCTGGCAATTGGAAGACCTGGAATCCTGAAGTAGACGGAGATGGTGCCTGTATAGATCACAGCCTGACGCACATGGTCAATCTCCCACCCCATGCCGTCAAAATCGTGGTACTGTATCTTAAAATCACCCCACACGGGGATCCTCGGGGTAGGAGCATCGACGGGTGCATCAGCAAGAACTGCTCCGTCAGATGATGTTGTTGCTGGATTTTCCTCCTCAATAAAGTCTATCACAGAAATAATACATAGACACCTAAGCATACAAACACAGGGAGGCAAGAATAACACATCCATTAAAAAGCGAGAAATGCATAAGTAGAATGAGTGTTAGACAAACCAACAGATAATCATATATATACAAGTAGGATCTAATTACCCTCTTCCACTTACCCCATGTCTCTCAATGAATTGTGCACTACGACATCTTTTCTTTACTATTGTCATTGTACTCATCATTTCCGTTAGGAATACTTATTGGCGAATCCCCTTTTTGTTAGGTTGCCGTACCCCTTTTCCGTTAGAGACTCCCGTCTCCCTTTTCCGATAGAGCACGAGGCGACACTAGGCTAGTCCACGAGGTATTCTCCATTTCTGTTAGGAATCCTCCTCCCCTTTTTCCGTTAGGGACGTCTGTTTTCCCATTTTCCGATAGGGAACAGAGTGGATCTAACCAGCTGGATGAGGTATCCCCATTTTCCATTAGGGATCCTCTCCACATCACATTCCCGTCAAGAATGGAGTGGTTACTAAAGCAATATTATATGCATGCATCCAACACCTCATCATCATATGTCTCACATCATGTTATGTACACATTTCCAAAAATATCCCTTTAATCATGTTAACTCATACCAAAAGCTATACTTAGACATTTTAGCATGCAAAGGCAACATACAACACATATTCTCATATAATACACATTTACTCATGTTACCCTAAGCATGTTACTACTCACATAGAGCATATACAACACAACTTACAAGTAAGCACATTATCAGGCAATCATATTTAATAATAAAATAATCCTAAATTAGTTGATGGGTCTACCACGCCTATCCTTAGATGTGGCATACCATAACTCCTATCCTTAGGTTTTACTGACATCAACCCCTAGTAGGGTTTAGGTCACCCTACACATGCCAAACAATCATTACTACTTTACAAAACCTAATGGAAGTATATTCTTTCTCCCACCTGGTATTCAGAGAACTCGGAACCACCAACAGACACTGGAACACAACTACATACGCACGAACAACCAAATCAACCCTCTCCACACTAAGTTCAGGTTCAGCCAACAACAATAAACAAGCCCAGAGTTACCCAACAATTTCACCGAGCATGCCAGAACGATCCATAATTAACTGGAAACACAGAAACACACTCGGATTAGAATTAGGGCAACTAATGAAATTATTAAAACACAAAGAAGGCCACGGCCTGGTACTATCCAGGGGTCCTAACAATTTCAACTTACCCAAAACCAACTTTCGGCAAGCTCTCACGAACAACCGATACCCGCACTAGCAACAAAACCCTAAAATACGAAGAACAGTTAATTGGGGACAATCCAAGCCACTAAGAGAATCACGAAATCATATTCTAAACATGGAGAACAGAGGCTCAAGTCTCTATCTCGTGGTCCATGGAATCTCCTCCGGGAGTTCTGGCAAAACCCTAGCTCATTCGGTACCCGTTCGGTCAAACCAAGGTCCAAAACACAGTCTGATTAGGGCTAGGAACTAGAACCAATTTGAGAACTAAGAATTACAAACTGAACACAGCCATGGACAGTAGAGGGTATAGGATTTACCTCGACGAAACGGCGATCGCAGGTAAGCCCTAATAAGCCCAAATGGAAACAGACGAGTTTGCACCATTGGATTGATGAACAGACGCTTGAGATCACTTGGATGATGATCACAAAGCTTGGAAGACTTGAAAAATGGAGGTTTTCTGGTTTAGAACACCCTTAGGTCGTGTTTTGAGAGAAAGAATGAGAAAAATCTGATTTAAGGGGATTAATGGGCTTAAATAGGCCAAAAAGGGTAAAACTGGATTCGCGTAGCCCGTAACTCGCGCTAAGCGCGCGCTTGGAAGAAGCTCGCGCGCGTCTTCGTGGCATGCTTCACGCTGAAGGAACCTTCCTATGTGCGCACCACGCGTCCTGGTCAGCAAATGGTCTAATCACAATGCGCCACGTGGCACAGACGACAGGAGACGCTGGTGGACCATACACCAGCGCGCTTCACATGCTTTTACACTGTTTTGTCCATTTTTGCATGATTTCTTCGATTTCGACTTCCGTGCGGTCCAGAACTCAATACCCTAACACTTAAACATGATTCCTAACATAAGAGGACATCACATGGACTCAAGAACAAAGGTTCAAAGTCTCATTTACTCGTGTGAAAACTCGCACTCGTCTAAGGGTACGAACACACAAAACCATAATCCCGACTACAATCGACCTCAAATTTTACCAGGCTTCTAAGACTCATATCAAAACCTTATCAAACATCATTCCAACTTCAACGAACAT
Organism: Calophaca sinica; assembly: GCA_037113605.1. Lineage (NCBI taxonomy): Eukaryota > Viridiplantae > Streptophyta > Magnoliopsida > Fabales > Fabaceae > Calophaca > Calophaca sinica. The sequence continues at coordinate 94,470,124 of CM073736.1, forward strand.
ACCAAACCTCAAAACACACTCTCATACAAGCTCATGCTAACACAGAAAGTGAACATACAGCCGAAAAGTCAAATATACAGTAAATATACTTAAAACCCATCTAGGATACACAAGTACACTTAGTCACACATAAACACACACTAAGCAAGATTAGAAAAAATGAGGATATTACATTACCATCCCCCCTTAAAAGAGATTTCGTCCCCAAAATCATGCACCTAAAAATAAATGAGGGTACTGCTGACGAATCTCATTCTCACGCTCCCAAGTCATGTCACCAGTAACATCATCCCACAAAACCTTGACGAAAGGAATAGTTTTACCGCGAAGTTCCTTCATCCTCCAATCCAAAATCCATACAGGTAATGCTTCATACTCTAAGTTCTCTTTTAGTTGAATTGACTCGGGTTCAAGTACATGTGATGGATCGGGAAAATATTTGCGAAGTTGAGAAACATGGAAAACATCATGGAGTTTGGAAAGATTAGGTGGTAAGGTAATGTGATAAGCTACTGGGCCGATCCTACGAAGAATATGGAAAGGCCCATTGAATCTAGGGGTTAGCTTTCTAGATTTGATGGCTCTGCCAATTCCAGTTGTGGTGTCACTCTCAGAAAAACATGGTCTCCTTCCTGGAATTCTAAAGGTCTTCTCCTTTTATCACTATAACTCTTCTGCCTATCCTGTGTTGCCTTCTTCTTCTCTCTGATTTTCTTCACTTGTTCTGTGATTTGCTGCACCAATTCTGAACCTAACACTTGGGTATCCCCTGTTTTAAACAAACACAGCGGTGTTCTACACTTCCTTCCATACAGTGCCTCAAAAGGTGTCATACCTATAGTTGAGTAAAAACTGCTGTTATATGAGAACTCCACCAAAGGCAAAAATTCAACCCAACTTCCTACATGTTCCAACACACAAGCTCTCAACAGATCTTCTAGGGATTGAATCGTTCGTTCTGACTGACCATCCGTTTAAGGATGATAAGCTGAACTTAATCTCAACTTGGTCCCTAAAGCTCGTTGCAATTCATTCCAGAACCTAGAGGTAAATCTAAGGTCTCTATCACTAATGATACTCGAAGGAACACCATGCAACCTTACAACCTCCTTGATATAAATCTAAGCCAATCTCTCCAAATGATACTTCTCTTTGATCGGAATAAAATGAGCACTCTTGGTCAACAGATCAATGATTACCCAGATTGCATCAAGCTTCTTAGGTGTCCTAGGTAATCCCACTACGAAATCCATTGCTATTCCGTCCCAATTTCATTCAGGAATGTCTAAAGATTGCAACAATCCTGCCGATATCCTATGTTCAATCTTAGCTTTCTGACACACTAGACAAGACAAAACAAAGTTTGCTATGTCCTTCTTCATACCAGGCCACCAAAACATCTTCTTTAGATCCTGATACATCTTAGTGGTGCCCAGATGAAAACTAAGCTTACTCCTATGAGCTTCTTCCAGAATCATTCTTCGAAGTTCCGAGTCGTGAGGGACACAAACTCGGTCTCCAAACCTTAGTACTCCATCCGCCTTGATATTGAACTCCAAAGTCTCGCTGTCCTTCATCGAATCCTTTATCTTAATCAACTGCTCATCAAGTCCTTGCTTCTCCTTCAACTCTTGCAGAAATTCATTGGTCACAACTATCTGCCCCAAGCACATCTTGTCCTTATACAACTGCACTCCCAAATTTAGATCTCTGAATTGTTCCACCAGTTCCAACTCCTTTACCATCAAAGCTGACACATGTAGAGATTTCCTACTTAAAGCATCAGCTACCACATTAGCCTTTCCCGGATTGTATTGCAACTCAATTTCATAGTCCTTAATAAACTTTATCCACCATAGTTGTCTCATATTCAGCTCCTTCTGATTAAACAGGTATTTCAGGCTCTTATGATCACTGAATACCGTGAACTTAGAGCCGTAAAGGTAATGCCTCCAATTCTTTAATGCAAAAACTATGGCTGCATGTTCAAGGTCATGGGTAGGGTAATTCCGCTCATGAATCCTTAGTTGTCTTGATGCATACGCCACTACTCTCCCCCTTGCATTAATACACAACCCAACCCTTGATAAGATGCATCACAATACACTTTAAATTCTCCTAAGGGATCAGGTAAAACTAAAACAGGTGATGTGGTCAACCGCCTCTTTAGTTCTTGAAAACTTTCTTCACACTTGTCAGACCACACAAAAGGGTTTTCCTTCCTTGTCAACTGGGTCATTGGTAAGGCTATCTTCGAGAATCCTTCTATAAATCTTCTATAGTATCCGACCAATCCAAGAAAACTTCTAATCTCACTCATCGACTTGGGCCTTTCCCACTTAGTCATAGCTTCCACCTTCGAGGGATCTATAGCAGTTCCATCCCTATTGATCACGTGCCCAAAGAATTGCATCTCTTCAAGCCAGAACTCACACTTTGACAGTTTAGCATAAAGCTGTATGTCCTTCAAAATCCAAAGTACGGTCCTCAAATGCTCCACATGCTCTTCCTCCGTAAGCGAATAAATCAGTATGTCATCGATGAAGACGACTACAAATTTATCTAAGAACGGTCTAAAGATCCGATTCATATAATCCACGAACACTACAGGAGCATTAGTCACACCAAACGGCATAACTAAGTACTCGTAATGTCCATATCTAGATCTAAAGGCAGTCTTAGGAATATCTTCTTTCTTGACCCTAATTTGATGATAACCAGATCTCAGATCAATCTTGGAAAATATCGCCGCCCCATCACTTGGTCCATCAAGTCATCTATTCTAGGCAAAGGGTATTTGTTCTTAATCGTGACCCGATTAAGTTGCCTATAGTCAATACACATCCTTGCAGATCCATCCTTCTTCTTTACAAATAACACCGGTGCTCCCCACGGTGAAACACTGGGTCTAACGAATCCTTTCTTAGTTAGGTCATCCAATTGGGATTTCAACTCTGCTAATTCAGCTGGGGACACTCTATAGGGTGCTATAGATATAGGTCCAGTACCAGGGATAAGGTCTATTGCAAATTATAGCTCTTTTTCTGGGGGTAATCCTAGAACGTCATCCGAAAACACTTCTGGAAATTCCCTTACTACAGGTAAAGAGTCAATGCTAGGAATATCCTTAGCTTCCATAGAAAATAACATCACATACTTCTGAGAGTTATCGCTAGTGGTAGATTGACTTTAATTGGCAGATACCATACAAGGTTGTTCAGGAAAAGTAAGGGTCTTACGGGAACAATCTAGTAAACCATGGTTAGCAGCTAGCCAGTCCATTCCTATGATAACACCTAAGTCTTGCATAGGAAGGCAAACAAGGTCTACTAAGAAATTCCTATTCTCTATGGTGATTGGCCATTTAAGGCAAACAGAAGAAGTAGTTAAGGGATCACTAGTAGGAGTAGAAACTACCAGTTTACAGGGTAAAGAAGAAACAAACAATTTTAAATGATCCACACATGCAAATGAAATGAAAGAATGAGTAGCCCCAGAGTCAAACAATACAGATAAGAGTTTACCAGAGACTAAGCACATACCTTGTATTAGATCTGGTGATTGAGAAGACTCAGCTCCCCTCACAGTAAACACTCTCTCTGTAGCCTGAGGTCTGCCTGCACCGGTTCCTCCTCCTCGTTCTGCACCACCACGTCCTGTACCACCACATCCTGCACCATTCCTGTTTCCTCTTCCTCCACGTCCTCCTGTAGAAGGTCTATCTGCAACACCCTGTCCACTCCAACAATCTCTCACCAAGTGACCCATTCGTCCACACTGATAACACTGCTTCGACTCCACTCCACTAGCTGGCACTGTACAATCCTTGATCAGATGCAGACCACCACACCTATAACATCCTTTAGCTCGCACAATAGCTCCAACACTTGCAGTAACATTAGGCTGTGCCGGCCTAGAGTATGGCCCTGCTCTGCCCTGCTGATATTTTCCTCCGCCATGTCTACCTCCACCTCGTGCGTACCACCCTTCGCACCACTACCACTCCTGATAGGACCACCACTCCTCTATTGATCTATCTCCCTATCCATACTCTCCAGCTCCACACACTGCTCCACTAACTCAGGAAACCTTGCCATCTTCAATTGTGCCACAGCTCGATGTATCTCATGCCTCAGCCCATCCTGGAATCTTTGACACATCCACTGCTCATTGGGGTGTAAGTGGTAGAACTCCGAATATTTCAGCAATGCCTCAAGTCGAGTAGCATAATCACCTATAGTCATATTTCCCTGCTTTAAACTCTCAAACTCTCTCTCTTTCTCCTTACGGTTCAACCTTGGAAAGAACTTCTCCAAAAAACTTTCCTTAAACAGCTTCCAGTTCACTTCATGTCCCTGTTCCTCCAACAACCTTCTCTTGCCTCTCCACCAGGACTCTGCAATACTAATCAGCATAAAGAAAGCGGAAGATACCTTCCTCTCCTCACGAGTGTTCATAGCTACAAAGATCTTCTCAATCTCTTGTATCCATTTCTCATCTCCCTCGGGGGTAAACTCCCCGTCAAAATGTGGAGGATTTTCCTTCAGAAAATTTGTCATACTACTATCATCATTCCTCACTTCCTTCCTAGTCTGAGCAGCCTGCAGAAACTGAGCATTCTGATGTGCTTGTTTGAGCATAGTAGTCGCCAACTCCCTAACAGAGCACAGTGTCTCATCTGAACCATTACCTCCCCTAACATGAGAGGCTTCTCCATTCCTTGCTTCATTCACTCTCTCACGTGTAGGTCTACCGCGACGTGCCATGAAGTCCTGGAAAAAGAAATCATCAGCTCGAGGTTCATAAGATATAAAGAATCATAGAAATATATGCCATATATCTTATAAATTTCAAACTTGTCACCTTTATTTAAGGCAAAAAAAATAACATGAATACTCTACCCAACTTCTAAAAATAGTCATATTCGATGGGAATACGACTAAACTCAGCCAGAATTAACATCCTAAATGACCTCACAGTCTGGTTAGGGCCAAATTGCTTTGATACCACAAATGTAACACCCCGCAGTCCTATTCATGTTTTATTCTACATAATTAGCCTAACTCACATAATTAACGTGTATAAAAATACGAAGGAATCAAAACCAAAACATAAATAAGACTACGACGCATTACGGTGAAGTAACCTAGTGCCAAACGTGCATATAAAGATATAGTACTATCAAAGTGCATAGCTGTGCGTAGTGTTTAAGGTGAAGATACAATAATCCCAAAAAGTAAACCTGAGAGGCTAACCTGCTACCTCAACTAAGCAAAACAATAAAACATAAACATAAACAAAAAGACACCTGCCCAACCAAAACCAAACACCCCAGTGAGGGGGAAACTGAGAGCTCCCACTCTGAGACCCAGCCCGCCTCAGAAACAACCGCCGATAGTCATGACCTGTCATGTGGCGAGAGGGACTAGATGTCGCTCCTCTCCCACGTCTCTGCCTCCCGCGGTGACTGGACTCACTATGACGGCTAACAAGTGGCACTGGCATCGGCTGAGGAGGCATCGGTGGATAACCTCCATAACCAAAGCCAGGTGGGAACCCTGGCGCCTGCCACATCTGCTGAAAGGGAAGTCTCTGACAAATCCTGAAGTCTCCAGAGAAGCTGGCAATCGGAAGACCTGGAATCCTGAAGTAGACGGAGATGGTGCCTGTATAGATCACAGCCTGATGCACATGGTCAATCTCCCACCCCATGCCGTCAAAATTGTGGTACTGTATCTCAAAATCCCCCCACACGGGGATCCTCGGGGGTAGGAGCATCGACCGGTACATCAGTAAGAACTGCTCCATCGGATGACGTTGTTGCTGCATTTTCCTCCTCAACAAAGTCTATCAGAAAAATAATACATAGACACCCAAGCATACAAACACAGGGAGGTAAGAGTAACACATCTATTAAAAAGCGAGAAATGCATAAGTAGAATGAGTGTTAGACAATCCAACAGATAATCATATATATACAAGTAGGATCTAACTACCCTCTTCCACTTACCCCATGTCTCTCAATGAATTGTGCACTACGGTATCTTTTCTTTACTATTGTCATTATACTCCCCATTTTCGTTAGGAATACTTATTGGCGAATCCTCTTTCCGTTAGGTTGTCGTCCCCCTTTTCCGTTAGGGATTCCCGTCTACCTTTTCGGATAGAGCACGGGGCGACACTAGCCTAGTCCTTGTGGTATTCCCCTTTTCCGTTAGGAATCCTCCTCCCCCTTTTCCGTAAGGGACATCCGTTTTCCCCTTTTTCAATAAGGAAAGGAGTGGTTACTAATGCAATATCATATCCATACATCCAACACCTCATCATCATATGCCTCACATCATGTTATGTACACATTTCCAAAAATATCCCTTTAATCATGTTAACTCATACCAAAAGCTATACTTAGACATTTTAGCATGCAAAGGCAACATACAACACATATTCTCATATAATACACATTTACTCATGTTACCCTAAGCATGTTACTACCCACATAGGGCATATACAACACAACTTACAAGTAAGCATATTATCAGGCAATCATATTTAATAATAAAATAACCATAAATTAGTTGATGGGTCTACCACGCCTATCCTTAGATGTGGCATACCGTAACCCCTATCCTTGGGTGTTACTGACATCAACCCCTATTAGGGTTTGGGTCGCCCTACATATGGCAAACAATCATTACTACTATACAAAACTCAACGGAAGTATATTCTTTCTCCCATCTTGTATTTGGAGAACTCGGAACCACCAGTAGACACTAGAACACAACTACGAGCTCACGAACAAGCAAACCAACACTCTCCACACTAAGTTCAGGTTCAGCCAACAACAATAAACAAGCCCAGAGTTACCCCATAATTTCACCAAGCATGCCAGAACGATCCACAATTAACCGAAAACATAGAAACGCACTCGGATTAAAATTAGGGCAACTAATGAAATTATTAAAACACAAAGAGAGCCATGGCCTGGTACTGTCCAGGGGCCCCAACAATTTCAACTTACCCAAAACCAACTTTCGGCAAGCTCTCACGAACAACCGGTACCCGCACTAGCAACAAAACCCTAAAATACGAAGAACTGTTAATTAGGGACAATCCAAGCCACTAAGAGAATCACGAAATCATAATCTAAACATGGAGAACAGAGGCTCAAGTCTCTGTCTTGTGGTCCATAGAATCTCCTCCGGGAGTTCCGACAAAATCCTAGCTCGTTCGGTACCTGTTCGGTCAAACCGGGGTTCAAAACACAGTCTAATTAGGGCTAAGAACTAGAACCAATTTGAGAACTAAGAATTACAAACTGAACATAGCCATGAATAGTAGAGGGTATAGGATTTACCTCGATGAAACGGCAATCAAAGATAAGCCTTAACAAGCCCGAACAGAAACAGACGAGTTTGCACTGTCGGATTTATGAATAGACACTTGAGATCGCTTGGATGATGATCACAAAGCTTGGAAGACTTGAAAATGGAGGTTTTCTGTTTTAGAACACCCTCAGGTCGTGTTTTGAGAGAAAGGATGAGAAAAATCTGATTTAAGGGGATTAATGGGCTTAAATAGGCAAAAAGGGTAAAACTGGATTCGCTTAGCGCATAGCTCGTGCGTCCCACACGTGTCTACGTGGCATGCTTCACGCTGATGGAAACTCCTGCATGCGTGCCACACGTCCTGGTCTGAGAACGGTCCAATCACAGTGTGCCATGTGGCACAGACGACAGGAGATACTGGTGCATCATAGCGCGCCTAAGCGCTTTTACACTGTTTTGTCCGTTTTCACGCGATTTCTTCAATCCCGACGTCTGTGCGGTCCAAAACTCGATACCCTAACACTTAAACATGATTCCTAACATAAGAAGACATTACATTCTCATTTACTCGTCCAAAAACTCGCACTCGTCTAAGGGTACAAACACACAAAACCCAAATCCCGACTCCAATCGTTCTCAAATTTTACCAGGCTTCTAAGACTCATATCAAAACCTTAGCAAACATCATTCCAACTTCAACCAACATACCAAACCTCTAAACACACTCTCATACATGCTCCTGGTAACACAAAAAGCGAACACACAGCCGAAAAGTCAAATATACAATCAAATACACATAAAACCCACCTAGGGCACACAAGTACACTTAATCACACTTAAACTCACACTAAGCAAGATTAGAAAAATGAGGATGTTACACCTCTAAAACTTCCTGATCCTCCACGCATATCAGTCTGCAGCATAATCCATTATAATAGCCTCTTCTTGGCCATTTCCTCTAAGAAGTCACCTACAGTGGTCGAACTTGAGTCAGAACCTTGATGTGAGGAACCCTCACTCACGTCACTCACGTCACTGAGGAAAATGGAGAAAGAGATAGAAGGTTATGGATTAGCAAGCTTGGGAGGAAGAAATGGAGTTGTAGAGAGAACTAGAGGGCTCACTGAAAGTTGCAGAAGAATAAAATAAGTTGAAGAAGTAGCAAAGAAGTTGCATCAAACAGAAGCGTGAAAATGATAGATCGAAAGGGGGAACCCCAATTTAAAGTAGAAGAAAAAAGGGTAAAAGGTGGAGACGTGACATGATGTTTAACTGCCAGGGGGAACTAAACCCATTAAGGGACAGTTGAAAAGACAGGTCGGGCCTAACACAAAATTCGACCTGATCATGGCAAGCACTGTAACAGTAATAAAAGAAATTTGGTATAATCGAGGTGTCTGACTTAAGTTAATGATTCATGAAGGTAAAAGACCGAGTTTAGAAAGCTACTTTTATTCATTCCTTGAAACATAGTACAAAGCAAGATACACTGAAATCTAATATAAAATATCACTATCTCAGCTTCATCATGGATCTCAGACTCCAAGCTTTCCGAAGCATGTCGATGTCTTTAAAAAAGAAAATTTCTGCCTCCTGACGTTCCTACAACACCATTGCATGTTATGATTATTGATCTAGATGAGGAACATGATAGAGATCAAAATATCTTCTTCTCTTCCAGAGAGCGTGTTGTGAAAACTAGATTAATCTTGGGGAGATAATTGGGATCCTCAATTAGATGCCAAATCTTCTGAGATGAAACCAGGACAAGGACCATCCTTTAACCTGGACTAGTAGTGTCCCTCCTACTCAGCTTCTCCCCTACAGGAGGAAGAAGATCATGAGTGGATCGCCATCACAGGCCCGACTAACTTGGAAGAAACCAGGAGAATAATGGGGTACATATGTAGTTCATATCCCAAACTACATCCACTCGAACTAGCAAATCAAAACATGCTTCCACTATCTGCTTGGGCGAATCTACCCTTGACATCCAAGGAAAACTCCCACCGTAGAGCAAGAGTGACGGGGGTGCAATCTCATCCTAGTCAAATGAAGCCAATAGCTTCCTCGATACCAAAAAGAAAGCGTCCGCCTCACTCAAATCCATGGGAGCAATTCGGGGAATGGTTTTCAACACTCAGGGTAACCCAAGTTGAATAAAAATATACCCACAACAAAGGCTTTCAAAATATGTTTCTTACGCCTCCTTGTTGATCACCAAGGGCACCTACAAGCCAAGAGGATGAAGCCATAAGGTTGCCCTGAGTGTTCAACAAAGAGAATGTGACTTTAGGGAAAACCATGAACTCACAAGGGAAATAAGCGTAAGGGGAGAGGGGAAAGCAATGTGAGCAAGTAAGGAAAAGCTTTCCCCCTTTTATAGCCCTCTAGTCAAGAAAAAGGCACGGGAAAAGCTCACCAACCACTCAAAGCATTTAATGGCAGTAAAGGCCAACATTTAAGAAGCCATACACGTTACCCAATCAAATACCAGCAAGATTAGCTTCGTAGCATGCAAAGCACCGACCAATTCACACGTCGTACGATTGGGATTAGAAATGACGTATGACGTCTTCTCTACTAAAGCCCCAACCATAAATACACCTCAAGACTGGGATTGGGGGCAGCTGATCTGGGATATTTCTTCCATCAGTAAGATTCTTATTGGGCTAAGCTCAATCTACAACCCACATGCATAATAGGCTGAGGTTCGGGTAGGCCAACCCCTTTAGGGCTCTTCTAGAATTCCCATTTTCGGTCACCATCACAAATGCACGAAATCATATTTAGGCAATCAACATCTCATCTGTTAGGTACCAGAGTATCGGAATGGTGTCACACAACTAAAATAAGAGACGAGAAAATAAGGAAATGAACACACAAAATTTACGTGGAAAACCCTCAACAAATAAGGGAAAAACCACGGGGCAAGACCAGAAGAATTTCACTATGTGGAAAAATATTACAAGAATACCTCTCTCAAAATACCTCACAAATACTCTCACAATACTCTTGTTGAGTATAAGAAACAATAAAAGATGAGAAGAGAAGAAGATTTGGGATGATATAAAAATTTCACTTGGGCCTCCTTATATAGGCTCCAAGGGAGCACCCAAATTAAGTTCCCACCGATGTGGGACTTAATTCCAACAATTCTCCCACTTGAAGATTTGATTGAGTCAATCATATCTTCACACCACTCTTTCTGCCTTGCCCTTCCATGTCGCTTACGTTTCTGATAGGCAATAGGAGGATCGACACCAAATAAACTTGTCAGCATTGATCGGCTTCGTCATCACATCTGCTAGGTTATCTTTGGTGTGAATCTTTTGCATATCCACGGTTCCTTTCTCTACCACTTCACGAACAAAGTGATACTGGGTATCTATATGATTTGTCCTGGAATGAAAAGTCGATTCCTTGCAATGTGCAAGGCACTGACCGCCACAATACACAAGAATCATCTGCTGCTTATGCCTGAAGTTCCTCCATTAAACCTTTAATCCAGATAGCTTCCTTGCAAGCCTGAGTAGCTGCCATGTACTCACCTCTAGTAGACAAAGCTACAACAACCAGAATTTAGATAACCAGCTCACCGCTTCCTTGCAATCGTGAATACATACCCTGTAGTGGATTTCCTTTTATCAAGATCACCGCAAAATCTGAATCAACATAACCCCCGACAATGAATTCTGATCCTCCGTAACATAATGCAACATCTCGAGGTTCCTTTGATGTATCTAAGGATCCTCTTAAAGATTCCAATGCTCTCTACCTGGATTTGCCATAAACCGACTAACCGCTTCCCATCGCTTGTGCAATGTCCTGGTCCGTACATATCATGGCATACATAAGGCTTCCCACCGCCGATGCATACACATTGCTCGAGACATTTCCATCCTCTCCGCTTCATTGCTAGGACTCATACCGAGGATAATTTAAAATTGACAGAAGCGGGGTAGAAATTGGCTTACGCCTTGCATGTTGAAGCGCCGCAAGACCTTCCTTAGATAATTCTTTTGAGAAAGCCAAATCTTCCTATCATTTCTGCCTCGGTGAATTTGCATCCCTAAAATCTTATTTGCGGGTCCCAAGTCCTTTATATCAAACTCCTAGCCAATCGTGCCTTCAATTCCTGGATTCGATCTTTGTTGGGGCCTACCACCAACATGTCATCCACATACAACAAGAAATGATGAAATCATTATCATCAAACCTCTTGTAGTATGTACAATGGTCTCAACTCACTGTTGTAACCAAGGCTAATTATGAAGGAATCAAATCTCTTGTACCAACATCCGGGCGCCGCTTTAGACCGCATGCAGATTTGGTCAACCTACAAACCAAGTTTTCTTTTCCTTGTTCTTTAAAGCCTTCTGGTTGGAGCATATAAATTTCTTCTTCAAGTTCTCCATGAAGAAAAGCAGTCTTTACATCCAACTGTTCAAGATGTAAATCAAATGCAGCACACATTGCCAACACTACCCTAATAGTAGTAAGTCTGACAACTGGAGAAAATATCTCGTCAAAGTCTATCCCTTCTTTCTGAGCATAACCTTTGACTACAAGTCTGGCACGATACCGTTCCACTTGATCATTGCCGTCTCGTTTAATTTTGAACACCCATTTGTTCCCGATGGCTTTCCGACCCTTTGGAAGTTCAACAAGTTCCCAAGTCTTATTTCTATGTAGGGCTTCCATTTCTTCCTGCATTGCTGTCATCCATTGAGAAGCATCTGAACTGTTCAACGCTTCTTGAAGAGCTGATGGTTCACCTTCTTCGGTCAAAAGACAGTATGCATCATGGCAGCCATAACATAGTCCGAAAGTGCCATGATGGTGCCGTTATCTGACGTGTTGATCGTCGAACTCCTTCATCATTGACCTCATCTGGTTCTTGTTCTATGTGCTCTGGTTCTGCTTCAGAAGAATCATCTTCTTGAGTCTTTCTCTCCAACTGCACTATAGCAGTCTCCTTGGAAGTGCTGTCATTTTTCTGCTCACTTTGCGCTCATTTTCTCGCAAAGACTACATCTCTGCTAACAATAAGCTTATGCGGGTAGTGGGGTCCCACAAGCGATACCCCTTGACATTGTCAAAGATAACCCAAGAATATACATTTTCCGGATTTTGGATCCATTTTTGTCCTTTCTTGGGAGTTGTACATTACGTACGCAGGACATCCAAACACATGTAAAGAAGAATACTCTACCGACTTTCCTCTCCACATCTCCATTGGTGACTTCAAACCAATCGCTGTTGATGGCGATCGATTTATCACGTAATGTGCGCTGATCGCTTCGCCCAAAAGATTTGGCCAATCCCGATGTTCTCAAAGATAGCTCTTGTTCTTTCTAGGAGAGTCCTGTTCATCCGCTCTGCTACACCATTACGTTGAGGTGTATGTGCAATGATGAATTGTCTCGTAATACCCTCTTGCTTGCGTAATGATAGAAAGTTACCATCTACATATTCTCCTCCATTGTCTGGCCCTCAAGCACTTGATTTTCTTCCCGCTTCAAGCTCTACTTGTGCTTTGAACTCCTTGAATACCGGAAACACATCTCGACTTCTTCTTGATTGGGTACACCCACAATCTCCTGGAGTAGTCATCAATGAATGATACAAAATACTTTGCTCCCCATGGATGTTTCCGCGACCCCACACATCGAATGTATCAAGTCTAGTATGCGTTTGCTTCGGTAGTTACTTTGGCAAATTTCAATCTATGTTGCTTACTTGTCACACAAGACTCACGAAGGGTAAAGTTACCGCCTTGAGCCCGTAAAGAGATCGCTGCTCGCAAGGACTTTTAAGCCACGCCCGACATATGGCCTAGCTGCGATGCCACATCATCGTTGATTCTTCATGGCTCGCTGATGCAACTGATGCATCCGCCTCTTGTAACGTATCTCCCAAAAGCATGTATAGATTGCTTGTGATCTTTTCTGCTTTCATCACCACAAGATTGCCCTTCACTACTTTCAAGATTCCACCTTCAATATGGATCTTGCACCCGAGGTCATCCAATTGCCCAGTGGACAATAGATTCCTTTTCAAGCCCTTCACATGTCGCACCCCTTGTATCTTAAGTAACAGTACCATCTTGCATCTTTATTCTGACAGTACCGATTCCAACGATTTCTAAGGCGTGATCATTTCCCATAAACACGGATCCTACCGAGACAGGCTCATAAGTACAAAACCAATCTCGGTGTGAAGTCATGTGCCATGTCGCACCTGAATCCACTATCCAGACATCATTGAGCTTCCTTCCACCTTTAGAACTTGTTGCTCCGCTATACAGGATTTCTCCATCATCTGAGGTACTTGCAACACAACCTTGCGAGGTTGATGCTTCTGAGGTCTTCTCTCCATTCTTCTTGTTCCAACACTCCTTCTTCAAGTGCCCTCTCATGCCACAGCCAGAGCATTTGAGATTCTTTCTTCTTCGAGATTTTGATCTACCACGATCTTGGCTCCCACCGGGCCACGCTCGCTGATCCGCCTCTCATCATCGTTAAAGCTTCGCTTGCTTGAACTTTCGACCTTTCCTCCTTATTCTTGCGCTGGATTCTTCTTCAAGGATTGCACCGCAACATCATCAAAGTGAAGAGTGTCAAGAACATTGTTGTTTGTAATGTTGATGATGAGTTGATCATACGAATCTGGTAAACTCTGAAGTAAAAGTTCTGCACGTTCATTTTCTGCTATTTTGAAATCAGATGTTGTGAGCTGAGCCAATAGCGTGTTCAGGGTGTTAATGTGATCCGTCATTAATGTGGATTCACCCATTCGAAGAGTGTAGAGTTTCCTCTTCAAGAATATTCTTGTGTGAAGTGACTTAACCTCGTACAATTTGTTAAGTACATCCCAAATCTCCTTTGCAGTCTTCTTTTCTGCAACACTTGACAAAACTGAATCCGCCATTGCTAGGTGCAAATTGGCAACAACATTGCCATCCTTCTCTTTCCACTTTTCATCAGTCATATCTGCAGGTCTGCCTTCAATTGCTTCCAAGCAATTATCCTTCCTCAAAACTGCCGCCACCTTCAATTTCCACAGGGAGAAGTTACTCCCGTTGAACTTCTCTATCTCAAATTTTGCTGCCATAGTTGTACACGAACCAAACCAGATTACACTATTTCACAAAGGAATAGTACAAGATACATGAACAAGATTGCATTATCCCGTACACCGAACAAATCTAGTATACGCTAACAATTACCATGTAAAAGTATATAACCACACGTATGAATAGTAAATCAGTATATGGGAATAGTATCGTATCTTTGGAATAGTATTCAGAGACCGTAAATAGTACACCAGGTAAGTTCCCAGAAAGAGAGGTGGGTCACCAATGGACACGCTTAAATACCAAGTCTTTCCTTAGCCGTAACTTTTCCTAGACATGCACTTCTACACTACCACACTATTTCCAGAACAATTCTTTTACGATGTGGAAGATCGCACAATGCTTTGCAACCACAGAGCATACTAAGAACCGACACCTTCCTAGAGTAACGCAATGGAATAGTATCACCAACCTTGGAGCTCGATACCACCGTTAGGTACCGAGTATCGGAATGGTGTCACACAACTAAAATAAGAGACGAGAAAATAAGGAAATGAACACACAAAATTTACGTGGAAAACCCTCAACAAATAAGGGAAAAACCACTGGCAAGACTGTAAGAATTTCACTATGTGGAAAAATATTACAAGAATACCTCTCTCAAAATACCTCACAAATACTCTCACAATACTCTTGTTGAGTATAAGAAACAATAAAAGATGAGAAGAGAAGAAGATTTGGGATGATATAAAAATTTCACTTGGGCCTCCTTATATAGGCTCCAAGGGAGCACCCAAATTAAGTTCCCACCGATGTGGGACTTAATTCCAACATCATCATCATAGGCTTCCACTAATAATGACAAGGGAAGATCCAACAATGGAGAAGGACTGGCTCCGATAGTGGGGAACAAGCTCAATAGAGAGATATGGCCAACAGGGAGCACATACCCTAGGCCTGACCGTCAGAAGGTTCCATCAGAGTAGACGTTCCCTCCATCATACCACAATTTCAAAGTCTCATCTTCAAGTATGTACACTATTCACATTTTCTCTATTTCCTCTAAATACTGACATGAGAGTTAGAGTACCTTTGGCACATGCCCACCTCATTTCGTCCACCATACGCGGCGGTTCCGACTACCAAGGAGAGAAGACGGACATTCAGGTTTCATCACATACCTGTGCAGTTATGTTCGATGTTATAAGCCTATCGTAGCTAATGATGTATAATTTGAGAACACTGGATCATTCGTATCCTTGCACAAAAACCATGTCATGCACCATGCCCATGCAAATAAAATCGGCCGAAAAATTAGTGTACATAGTTCTCGTAACAACTTTTTCTTGCCAAAGTGCTCTCCATATTCGTATGCTGTTGACAGGAAAAAACTATCAATAATTGTCATACAAAAATTATTTCTTTATTCATTTATTTGTCGGAGAGTACATCTTGCCAAATGTCAAGTACCTTATGGAGTATGTTCAATAAACTAAAGCCTACTGAAGGGATCCTCTTTTCTCTGTGTGGTTCAAGTCTTAACTTTCCGATTATGGAATGCACTATAACCTAAAAAGTATTATTATGAAACTCTTGGCTTGTGGCAATTTGATTTTAAAATCGTTAGATTCAAAAGTATTTTGCTTTCCACATAGGAGTTCCAATTTTGATGTTGACTTAGACCTAATAATATTACCCCACGGAGCCCACGGAGAAATTAATTTGATTTTATGTCGATCAATAGGGACGAAGTCATTTTTAAGCCGCACATTGTTCAATAATTTGCGTCCAATGTGAGTTACTATATATATATTTTTTTTTGTCCATAATACAAATAGTCACGGGATAGAGATGGAGAGAAAGAAGTGGAGCGTTGCGGGTTCGAACTCACGCTCCCAATGTCCCGCAGCACTTTTACTACTCGGTTGCCTTCTCTGGGACGGTACTACATTTCTTTAACAACTACTCATCATTCAGTAAATTTCATGAATATTTTAAATTTAGGTAAAATATTAAAAATTATCTAAAATTAAAAAATATTTATGATTAATTTATTTGAAATTTAAAAGTATATACAAAAGATAAATTACATAAATTATAAAAAATACATTGTCAAAAAAAATAAATTATAAAAAAATAAAATAATTAATTCTAAAGAATTTATATAAAAATATTTATTTACAATCATGGAAGCACAAAAACTAATAATATTAAAATAGTTTAAAATATTGTACGTATTTTCTTTCTGAAGGGTAAAAAGTAACAATCAAGATCAAATTAATAACAGTATAGTGTAATTTGAACGTTTAAGAATATTTTGATAATAATATAATTCAGTTTTAGGAATAATGATATGGATTTGTCAAAAAAAAAAAGGAATAATTATATGGAAACTTTTGTTCTTCTTGTTTTCTTTTAATGTCAATCAATTTTAATGGTCAAACCTGTTCAACCAGAATCGCAATTCTCACCTATTAATTTTCCCATTCGGTTTTAATAACAGGCTTTTACTAAACCCTTTGTTGAAGAATGAAAACAAATTGTCAAAAAAATAATAAAATAACATATTAAGAACTTTTAAAATTTAACTTTTATTTGATGATTTTTATTTTTAAAGCTTGTATATATTTTCATTAACTACAATTCTTAATATAAGATAAGAATTGATATTTTTTTACCATGACATAGGTGTGAAGTATCCCCAGTTTTGTCAAAGACTAATTTCTATCGGCAAAGTATCAATGACCGAGTGTTTTCTGCCTCCACAGTAATTGTTTCTGTCACTAAACAAATTAGAGACAGAAATAGAGGAAGAGTTTTTATTTTCATCTTTGTCTCTTTTTTTTTTTCACTCAATTTTCATCTTTATCAGTGATTCATTTTTTATTACTGTAAAATAAAAATACTAGCATGATAAGATTCTATCTTATTCAATATTTACACCGCATCTGATAATAATCTACAATATAGTATCATGCTACCGTATCTTGTGTATTTGAAGTGAACTAGAGATATAACATAAATTATATACTCCTCGGATACCTAATATAAGCAAAAAAGAAGTAAAAATTTTGTTGCCTAATATAAGCAAAAATTAATTAATGTCACTCTATTTAATACTTAGTTTTCACAATTGCCCTTAATTAATGTCATCCTATTTAATGCTTAGTTTCCACACATTTTCATTTAATAACTTCAACAAGTAAACATCATTAAGGATAGTTTTGAGAATATACTTTTTTTATGAGATTGAGAAAATTAATATAATTAATTAACTTTCTTAATAAGCATGAGTTTAGATATTTTTGCTTATATTAGGTAACGGAGGGAGTATAAATGACAAAATTAAGTTTTTATTAAACGATGCTAAAGGCAGTGGAAGGTATCTCATGGCAATGGAGAGTCACTACAAGAATTGCCGTCATTACCGACGGCCAAAAGCCGTCGGTAATTCCCAAAAGCCATTGGTAATTCAAGATTACCGACGGCCACTGGATCGTGGTATTTCCCTCGTCGGTAAAGTTACTGACGGCCACTAAGAAGCCGTCGAAAATTACCGGCGGCTTGTCCGTCCGTATTTCGCCTAGTGACCGTCAGTAAAACAACGAAAACACCCAATTTTTTGTTGTGAATACCGACGACTAGACCGTCGGTAAAATTACTGACGGCTAATCGGTACAGGACTGTGTTTTAACCACAATTTACCGACGTCTTATATAGTTTTTTTTATTAGTATTATCCAAATACATGTTTAACATCAGTCCCTAAACACCCATCTCAGCACACACAAGGTTTTTCCTTATTTTACCAAGATAACTATAATTGGAAGAAGTAACATTTAAATATATGAAATCAAAGATAGTACATAATGCTAATTCAAAGAAAAGAAAATGTGACATAATAGAGTGGAAAATTAACTCAAAGAAAAGAAAAATGTGACTAAATAATAGAATGTTACAAATTCAAACACAAAGTACTCTGGGTTTCTAACTTGTTGTTGCTATCTCATTTGTAGCTATCTCCATCTCTAAACCTTCACCCTCAATGGCTCTGACACAGACAATAACAAGTATAAGGATTTCATAGAGTGAAGTCTCAATTTAAGAGAAAGTTACCATCTAGCAAACTTTGAAGGATAATTAGAAGTAAACAATTCGTAGATTTATGATAATGTATACTTGCTGAATAAATACAACTGCTCATGGAAACTCTGTGCACAGTTGCTTAATTTCAGAAATATGCAGATCAAGTCCTTGAAATAATTCAACTCATAATTCCTATTTTCATCAGTTTTATTAAATATTAGCAGCAATACCATTGGCCACAAGTAGAAATATTCTGGTAAACTAAAGCTATATTACTGGGAGGAGGAGAAGCTTTACAAGCTAGTTCTTCTTTTTGTATTTAAAATACAAGGAAATTAAAAAACAAACACTTTCATACACAGGAAGCCCACTGGTACATTGAGTTCTCCAGCGCTTCTGAAAATTTCCTTCCCAACTTCATTTGTCATCTACAATGAGATCATTCAAATATAACTCAGACAGTTTACTTCCATTGTTGCGAAAGATATACAAAGGCTTACTTCCAATACTGTAATCAGCTGCTCTTCTGCCTGTAGTCCTTCTCTGCCACTGATGCCCACACCAATACTGCTTCTTGTATCATCCTTACATCATTCCCACCGTTGCGAATTGCCAATGTTCTATAATCACATGATTTTATGATCTTTACAAGCTGCAACAGATAGTGGTATACAGGTCAAACCAGTGCCATTATGTACGGATAAATTAAAATAGAAACAATACAAACTGCAATATTATGTTCCCCTTAGAAGAAAACATAAGATATTGGTCTTGTTGTTCCCTTCATCTTCCGCTAAATTAATTAAAAAGAACTAAGATAGCACAAGACTAGTATATGACAAGGAGAAGGGAAACCAAAACAAAAAAAGCAATTTGCCTATGTGGAGTTTAGAGTGCCTTAAAATCAGTTTGGAGGATCATGGAATTACTTGAAAGTGTTTCTTGAACACTGGGAATCGATTCCCTAGCTATGTGAATCGATTCAAGCATGTTTGAGTCTCTGTGAATCGAAGCACGCCTCTGTGAATCGCATGGGAAACTTGCAGGAATCGATTCATTTCATTAATTCGTGCAGAGGAGACTTTTTTAACTAGGTGAATCGATTCACCTATGTCTGTGAATCGATTCACAGTCGGGTTTTATAAACCTGACGCTGCAGAAACGTGTTGAGACGAGGTGCAGTCTTTCTAGGGTTGTGTGCAGCCGTTCTTGAGCGTCTTGGTGAGGTTTTAGGGGCTGGGAAACACTGTTAAACACCTTGGGGTCTTAGGAAATCATAGAGGGAGGATTGAAGGCTTTTTCTATTGTTGTTCTTGAGAGGTTTTCAGAGAGGAAAAGAGAGAGGGATTGGGAACTATTGGGTTTGTTCTTCTTGGACATTTGGAAGGGGTTCAAAGCAATTGTAATCTCTTGTAAAGACTCTTTGATAGTGAAACGGAGGGCTGCTCTCTCCCGCAGACATAGGTCATCTTTTTGGGGCCGAACTGCGTAACCAAGTAGCGGTGTTATTCTTCCTACTCTCTACTCCTTGTTTGAGTGACTTTATTGCATTGTTGTGATTGCTATTAAATTTAGTATTGGTTGCCTTTGATATTTGTTCATTATTCTTGTTAGTAACTCAACAAGTGGCACCGTCTGTGGGGAGAACAAATAATTCAATTGTGCACCATGGGTACTAAATGGGACATCGAGAAGTTTTCCGGTAATAACGACTTCGGTCTATGGAAGGTGAAGATGGAAGCAATCCTTATTCAACAGAAGTGCTTTGAAGCCTTGAAGGGTGAGGCAAGAATGTCGGCCGCCCTGTCTCAAACGGAGAAGAAGGAGATGATAGATAAGGCAAGAAGTGTCATTATCTTGTGCCTTGGCGATAAGGCATTGAGGGAGGTTGCAAGAGAGAAGACCGCGGCGGAGATGTGGGCAAAGTTAGAATCGTTGTACATGACCAAGTCATTGGCCCACAGGTTATGTCTGAAACAACATCTATATTCATTCAAGATGGTAGAGACGAAACCTATTGTGGAGCAACTAACGGAATTCAACAAAATTATCGATGACCTACTGAATATTGATGTGAAGCTCGATGACGAGGATAAGGCTTTACTCTTATTGAATTCATTGCCTAGGTCCTTTGAACACTTTAAGGATGCACTCATCTATGGCAAGGAGTCCACTATTACCTTAGAGGAGGTCCAACAATCAATTAGGACCAAGGAGCTAACCAAGCTTCAAGACTTGAAGGTGGAAGATAGTGGGGAAGGCTTGAGTGTCTCAAGGGGAAAGAATGAGAGTAGAGGAAATGGTAAAGGAAAGCCCAAGGCGAAATCCAAGTCGGAAGGGGACAATAAAGCTAAGTACAAATGCTTTAATTGTCATAAGGTTGGTCACTTTAAGAGGGATTATCCCGAGAGAGGGGGCAATGAAGATTCCGTGGAGGTTGCGATTGCTATGGAGGATGGTTATGAGGATGCAGGGGCTCTAGTGGTTACGAGTTGGGAACCAGAGAGGAGTTGGGTTATGGACTCCGGGTGCTCTTTTCACATGTGTCCAAGGAAGGAATATTTTGAAACTTTGGAGCTCAAGCAAGGTGGAGTAGTTCGCCTTGGTGACAACGAGGCGTGCAAAGTTCAAGGTATGAGTTCAATTCGTCTTAAGATGTATGACAACCGCGAATTCCTTTTACAAGATATGAGGTATGTTCCTAAACTCAAGCGAAATTTAATTTCTATAAGCATGTTTGATGGATTACGCTATTGCACTAGTATTGAGCATGGTATGATGAAAATTTCGCATGATGCATTGATAATAGCTAAGGGGACTAAAATGTGTGGTTTGTACATATTAGAGGGTTCAACTATTATTGGGCATGCATCATTAGCTAGCCAAAACTTGCATGATAAAACCATGTTATGGCATAATAGGTTAGGGCATGTTAGTGAGAGGGGTTTAGTTGAACTAGCTAAAAAAGGTTTGCTAGGTGGTGATAAATTGGATAAGCTAGAATTTTGTGATAAGTGCATACTAGGAAAACATCATAAGGTTGAGTTTGGGGGTGGCATGCATTATTCTAGTAAACCCTTTGAGTACATTCACTCGGATCTTTGGGGTCCGGCTAGAGTGAGTACTCATGGGGGTGGTTCCTATTTCCTCACCATGGTTGATGATTTCTCTAGGAGAGTATGGGTCTACATTTTGAAAAGCAAAAGTGACACCTTTGAAAAGTTCAAGGAATGGCATACTCTCATAGGAAATCAAATAGGAACTAAACTGAAAATTTTAAGGACTAACAATGGCCTGGAGTTTCTTTCAGAGCATTTTGATAAGTTTTGCAGGAAACAAGGTATTCAGAGGCATAGGACCGTGAAAGGCTCACCGCATCAAAATGGCCTAGCAACATGCATGAATAGGACCATCTTGGAGCAGGTGAGGAGTATGCTTTTGGCAGCTGGGTTACCTAAAAGCTTTTGGGGTGAGGCTGTGAGTACAGCAGCATATTTGATCAACAGATGTCCATCAACGGCGTTAGACTTCAAGACACCTATGGAGGTTTGGAGTGGGAGACCGGTAGACTACTCCAAGTTGAAGGTTTTCGGGGCTTTGGCTTTTGCGCATATCAAGCAGGACAAGCTTGATGTTAGAGCTGTGAAATGTGTCTTCATCGGATATCCGGAGGGTGTGAAGGGATACAAGTTGTGGAATTTGGAATCTGGAGGGTCAAAGGTTATCATAAGCAGGGATGTCACTTTCGATGAGACCCGCATGGGGATGAAGTGCAAAGACCTGGAGGATAGTAGCTCAGAAGTGGAGGTGGAGAAAACTCAGTTTGAGGTGGAGTCTACCACTAGTGAGACCGGGAATGATGAAGAGGAGGATAGTCCTCCACCATCAGGTTCTAGAGGAAGACAACAAACAGTGAATCCTGGCTATCTGTTGGCAAGAGATAGGGAAAGGAGGGAGACTGTGGCACCGAAGAGATACGGGTATGCTGATCTTGTTTGTTATGCTTTGTTTGTGACTGAAGAGGTTCAAGACTCGGGACCAAGGGACTTCAGTGAAGCAATGGGAAGCATGGAGAGTCAGAAACGGTTGAAGGCAATGAATGAAGGTTTGAATTCATTGGAGAAGAACCGAACTTGGGAACTTGTGAATCTACCGGAAAAGTCAAGGGTAGTTGGATGCAAGTGGAACTTCATGAAGACGGAAGGTATTCCGGAGTTTGAAGAACCAAGGTACAAGGAGAGGCTTGTGTGTAAGGTCAATCTTGAGTTGGAGAGTGTGAATGATATTCAAAAGGCAAGTTCTAGCAAGGAGGAGATTGGTATGCTCAAGGGGAAGTTAGCTTCTGGATTTGAGATGAAGGATCTCGGCATTGTGGAAAGGACACTTGGAATGAATATTGGGAAGAACCGAAAAAGGAGGTATGGCTCTTTGAAAGGCGGTTTGAAGCATGTGAAGACAACTCAAGGTGGAGTGGCAAAGAAGGATATGATTGGTGAATTGGGGATTACGCATGGTTGTGAGAAGTTCACCAAGTATCTTCCTAGATCAAGGTTCAAGGATCACTTGGACTTGATCATTTGCGTTGAGACGTAATTCCAGTAATGGAGAGAGCAGCTAGTGGTTGATGGATAAAGTTGAGCATCACCACTGATTTGAAGTCAAGGTGGAGAATTGTGGAGTTTAGAGTGCCTTAAAATCAGTTTGGAGGATCATGGAATTGCTTGAAAGTGTTTCTTGAACACTGGGAGTCGATTCCCTAGCTATGTGAATCGATTCAAGCATGTTTGAGTCTCTGTGAATTGAAGCACGCCTCTGTGAATCGCATGGGAAGCTTGCAGGAATCGATTCATTTCATTAATTCGTGCAGGGGAGACTTTTTTAACTAGGTGAATCGATTCACCTCGGGTTTTATAAACCTGACGCTGCAGAAACGTGTTGAGACGAGGTGCAGTCTTTCTAGGGTTGTGTGCAGCCGTTCTTGAGCGTCTTGGTGAGGTTTTAGGGGCTGGGAAACACTGTTAAACACCTTGGGGTCTTAGGAAATCATAGAGGGAGGATTGAAGGCTTTCTCTATTGTTGTTCTTGAGAGGTTTTCAGAGAGGAAAAGAGAGAGGGATTGGGAACTCTTGGGTTTGTTCTTCTTGGACATTTGGAAGGGGTTCAAAGCAATTGTAATCTCTTGTAAAGACTCTTTGATAGTGAAACGGAGGGCTGCTCTCTCCCGCAGACGTAGGTCATCTTTTTGGGGCCGAACTGCGTAACCAAATAGCGGTGTTATTCTTCCTACTCTCTACTCCTTGTTTGAGTGACTTTATTGCATTGTTGTGATTGCTATTAAATTTAGTATTGGTTGTCTTTGATATTTGTTCATTATTCTTGTTAGTAACTCAACAGCCTACCTTTTCCCCAGAGTGGCCACAAATAAGGGTTGAATCGAACAACATGATAGCCATCCTAACACAAATAGAAAGATTTCCAGTAGCAAAACAACATCAAAATACTCAAATTAGAATCTTATAACACAACATAAACAAATTAAAAGACAAACTTAAACCCAACCAGAATAATATTTTCGGATTTTAGAATAGAAAAGAATGGGGGTTATGGTTACAAAATTTGGGGGTTTAAGGTGTCTGCACAAATAGATCAAAAAGAAAGTTGAATTCCCACCATAAAGAAAGAGTAGATGAACGGCGATGAAGAGCAGATGGAGACAGCGGTGAGCTTGCTCCGGCAGCAAGAAGGAAGCACCAAACTCTTCTGAAACGGAGGAGAACAAAACTAAAAATCGATCTGTGATAGGGATGAGGAAATTGAAACAAAACACAAAATATAGCAAAGCACAATGATGAGGGTATTTGATAGCAATTTAAGCAAAAAATTGTTATTTAATATATTCAACAGAGACAATAATAGGAACATTACATAGGAGACCCCTTTAGTTGTTGGCTATGTTTTGCAACCATAGTAGCATCCTCTTTTAGGTGCCATAATTCAACACATCACACTACTGCCTACTAAAATCAAAATCAAATTTCATAATTCAGCACACTTAAGCATCTCTTGAGTTCAATTTAATTCAGAAAATTAGAAACACAGTTAACACATAAATAAATCATCAATTCACAGTCTAAAACACACAAATCGTTCACATAAACGTAATTGTTGGTTTCATAAGTTCATTTAACAATAAATGTGTCTTAAAATTAAATCTTCACACTTCGTTCCATAGCATAGGCACTGGAATGCATTTGCCTCCCCTAACTATCTTTCCAAGTATGGGATGCCTTAAAGAAAGCATATCTGAGACCTAAAGAGAATTCTATAACAACTTATTCACCTAAACCCCAGCCCCAATCCACCCTGTTATTTTAATTCAATATCATATCCACCTAACTTTGAGAAATTAGAAAGCAAAAGAAATCAAAAACAAAATGATACATGTCAAAATCTATATTTAAATAGGTAGAAAAGTTTGTATAGAAAGAAAAATCTAGAACCTCATTGAGTTTTATCGTTGTTCAACTTGATGTGATGTGTTGCTTGCTGCTTGGTTCTCGCCCTCTCCTGTGTGAGCTTGTGTATCTGCTTCTTTGTTTCTTATGGACCGTGCAAGTGCGGAGATTGCGAATTAGAGACTGGAAGCACGGATGTGAATCAAAGAATGCAAGTGATGAAAACCAAACAAAAACATGGAAGATTGATATGAAAGCACTGATGCCTTACAGCAACGACGAACGAACGATATACGAAACCTTCGAAACACAATCTAGGGAAGCTGGAACGGAAGATTAGGAAACCTAAAAGAAGGGGGAAGTTGATACACAAAAGAATGAACGATACGAGTCACCAGGAACGAACGAGCAACACTACAAGAAAACTGCGTATTACCGACGGAATTTTACCGACGGCCTCGACTCCGTCGGTAATGTTTTAATTACCGACGGCCAACCCGTCACTAATGCGCCGAAAAAAATCTGCTTACGAAATTATTTTTTTGCTACGTTACCGACGGCTTAGCCGTCGGTAATTACAGACGGCCCATAAGCCCTCTGTAATTACCGACGGCTTAGCCGTCAGTAACATAAAATATATGCCTACTGATTTTTTGGCTACGTTACCGACGGCTTAGCCGTCAGTAACATAAAATATATGCCTGCTGATTTTTTGGCTACGTTACCGACGGCTTTTGGCTACGTTACCGACGGCTTAGCCGTCGGTATAGTAAAACATTGACTTAGACCCACCATACTCCACACTTATGGCCCTTCCACCTTATCACTCCTCTTTCACCCCACTATTCCCTCCCACTCGACCTGTTGCAGCAAAGAAAAGGAGGAGGAAAAAATCAGAAAGAAAGAAGAAAGAAGAAGAGAGGAGAAGGAAGAAAAGAAAGAAAAAGGAAGAGGAGCGATCGGTCGAGGGAGAGGAGAGGGGTGGCGGCCGCGATGGCGCACCAGAGTGCCTGTTAAGAGTAGAGAGGAGAGATCGAGAGAGATATAGAGAGTGAGACGCAGAGGAGAAGAGAGGCAGAGACGAGTGTGAGAGAATGGAGACCGCGAGAGAGAACGAGATGGCGAGAGAGAGGAGCCCACGGCGCGGCGGCCTAGAGGCTCGCCAGCACGGCGCCTGGCCGGAGAAGGGAAGGAGAAGACGCAGCCGAGAGAAGCAGAACGCGATGTAGGGAGAGAGAGACGAGAACAGAGAGAGATCAAGAGACTGAAGAAGAAGCTGAGCTCAAGATGATGGATGGATGAAGATGAACAGCAAGATTGAAGAAGTAAGAACCAGTTTTAGATTCAAGAGATTGAAGAAAGGAGATTGAAGCTTGAGAACCAATTTCAATGGAAAAGGGTTAGGGTTTTCAGATTCAAGAATTTGGGGATTTTTGGAATTGAAATCCCTAACTTGGGATTGCTCAGGTAACATAGACTTCCCTCAAAGAATATTATGAATGACAAAGTACATGATCCAGATCTCTAAGTTTTTTGTGATCTGTGAGATTATTTGCTTTCTATTGAGCAGGCAAAATGGTCAGCATCCTTTAATTAACTATGTCTAGGTGGAATTCCATTGACAATATGGTTTATCAATGATATTGACAGATTTCAGCTCTTATTACATCGGTTCTTGCTATAGGGCTGCTAATAAGGCTTATTGATCATGCGATACATCTCTATGATCTTCTGGCATGTACTGTATTTGTTATTTGTTACCACAACCAACTAGCATTTGGAATAGAAATTGACTTTGCTGAACTACAGTGAGCTTGTGTTTGAATATTTTCCCGAAGTTCTATGTGCTTTCCTTGTGTTGTTTTTATCCATTCCATGCATTCTTTATCTCGAAATGCAATTTGTAATTTTTAAGTATCTATTCGTTTATCATGTTTCATCTTTCTTCAATATGGTGTGATCCCAATGTAACAATATCGAGGAGTTAAATCACGTTGAAAGTTCTATTTACTACCCTCTTTTTTCTGATAGGAAGGTTTATAGCAAATGAATTAATTAAGTCATGAGGCGCACAACTCAATAGTTAGCTCAATTCTACCTTTTCCCTTTACCATGGTCCATGGTCAGTTCCCCCACCTGCTTTTAAGAATATAAGAATAAACATATCATTTAGGAAGACCAAAATATTTTGTGGCAGTCCATGAATGTTAAACTTGACTTTTGGGTCCTTTCACCATTTCTGCAGAGCTAGAGAATAGATTGCTTTCTCGGTTTGATGCAGCATCATAGAAAAGAGAATTGACCACAATGGCAGAGTGTGCCAAAATTTTGTCTCAGGTAATAAAGCTTTGTTATACCTGATTTGATATTTCCCTCACTTGCCACCCCCCTATTCCCTTCCTCCCGTTCCCATATTTCTACAGCCATTCATATCATTTGTAGGATTATTTTTTTTTTACTGATAAATCTAACCAAAAAGAAATCTAGATTATTGGTAGTAGAAAAGGTACTTATATATCCTCATAAAAGAAGCAGAAAACTTGTATTATTTCTCTCATGTTCATTTGTTTTTGTAAGCCTTTTATTACATTATTGTACTGTAGCTTATGATTCTCAAGTCTTAAGAAATCAGGATATATATTCCAGTTTGACATGTCAAATTCAATTTCAGTTGATGAGCCAGTACGTAAAATGGGATCTGTGCTTGCATCTGGGCTTCTGATAACTTCTTATGAATACATTTGAGGATATTATTTTTTTGATAATATCTCACTTTCTCAAATATCTCTCACATATTCCATTGCTATTTCCCCTTCTCCTTCGTAACTCTGGCGTCAAATCCCTCTACAACATTTGTCCATTGCTTGTTTTAAATTCCTTATTCCTTATTGTGAATTGCAGTTGCAGCAGTTTAGTAATGAAAATGCCTTGTCTGAAGTTTGAGAATAAAGATTTGTTGTTCTGCATATTCCTTAGATGGCATTGTACTTCTGCCTATGTACATTGTAGCTTGCTAGATGTTGTGTAGCTCCAATTTGTCAATACTGCATGGAATTTAGTGTTACATATAGATTCAAATCATATTTGACATTGATTACTTTTTAAATAGAGCCCTAGATTTGATTTTTGATTTGTACATTGTAGTGGTTTGGATGATTGCTTTCAGATGTCTCTCCTTTGCTTCCTATGCTTGCAGTTATGTTGCTCACTTGCTTATAATAATGGAGATTAAAGAAATGCATTTAAAAATGTATCAAATGTTGAATATTTGATAAATGAGTGCATGTATTTAACTAAAAAGCTCTTTGCAATGCAGTTCAACAGGGGCATAAGTGCCATGCAACATTATGTGGCAACACGTCCAATGTTTATTGATGTGGAAGTAATGAATGCAGATACTAGGCTGGTTCTTGGTGACCAGGCTGCACAAGTTAGTCCTAGTAACGTTACTCGTGGGCTTTCCTCCTTGTACAAAGAAATCACTGGTTCGGATTATAATTTCTTCCGTTAGTAAAATGCATAATTTCTTGAAAGAATCAGTAATGAATGGTAATTTGTTGCAGATACTGTTCGTAAAGAGGCTGCTATAATCATGGCTGTATTCCCTTCACCCAGTGAAGTTATGTCGATTTTAGTTCAGGTACCATATAAATGATATTCGTTGAATAGTGGTTTTGAACAGATAGTATCATTAATGTTGTATGCAGTGAATATTTTAAATCTTAATTTCATACCTAATTGCTTGCTTTGGCAATGACTTATTTTTTGTGGTCTAATTTTAACGGCAAAACTAGAGGTTTAATTAGTATATGGCTTAATGGAGAAATGTTCTATTCAATCTGCAAATTCCAAATACTCTACTCCTTCCTTGTGGCAATTTTCAAGTAGTGCTTTCAACATTCAGTTTTTTAATTGATGTTAATGTGTCCTCTGGTCAGATGTGCTTTGTGCTGGATTTAGACTTTAGAATATATTTAAAATTCTTATTATGCAACTTAACAGAAAATTCTCTGGTGGTTCAGGCCTGACAGAGTCCTTGTCTTCTGGTAAAAATTGAAAAAAGGCTGAGTTTTTTGTTTGTTTTAATTTCTAGATTACAGTGGGCTTAACCGTCGGTAAATTTACGACGGCTAAGCCGTCGGTAACTTCGGATCTATTTTTTTGATTTAATTTGTAGTTTACTGTGGGCTTAGCCATCGGTAAATTACCGACGGCTTAGCCATGGTTGTTTT
Organism: Calophaca sinica; assembly: GCA_037113605.1. Taxonomy (NCBI): domain Eukaryota; kingdom Viridiplantae; phylum Streptophyta; class Magnoliopsida; order Fabales; family Fabaceae; genus Calophaca; species Calophaca sinica. Next base: position 94,499,299 of record CM073736.1, read on the forward strand.
CGTGGATTTTACTGACGGTCATGTGACGACTTTCTGACGCGGCTTTTTTGGCCGTCGGTAAATTTTACCAAGGAGGAAAATACCGACGACCTCGAGGCCATCGGTAGGCCGTTGGTAATCTCGAATTACCGACGGTTTTTTAGAATTACCGACGGCTTTTGGCCGTCAGTAATGACGAAAATTCTTGTAGTGCAATAGAAATTATTTTTGCAAATGTTTTTTTAATTTGGCTTGCTATCTTTTGATAGCGCTGAAGGTCGAAAGTCGGTACATTCTGTGGCACTTCTCGAAACAAACGCTATAGAATATGCTCTAAAACAATGAGAAATTTTTTTATAGCGTTTACTAGTACAAGCGATATAAAAAATGGACTCTTTGATAGTATTTGTTCTATGAAGCGCTAGAATAAAACTCCGCACAGTGTATTATAGCACTTTTAGTATAAAACGATATTAAAAGACTACTATTAAAAACTAATTTTGGCGTAGTGAATAGAAAATGGTGGGGGCAGTTTTGGTAAAAAAAATGAGTGGCGAAAGTTGACACCAAGACTAATTTTTGGGGCAAAATCGACCATTTTACAGTCCGCTCAAGTTACTGACGGCTTAGCAGTCGGTAACTTTAAAAAGGAATTAATAATAAAATAATTCATTACCGACGGCTAGCCGTCGGTAATGACCAAACTAAAATGGTTATATTTTACACTTACCGACGGACAAGCCGTCGGTAATTTGTAAAACTAAATTAGAAATAAAATAATTCTATACCGACAGCGAAGTCGTCGGTAAAGATTTAGATTTATTGACGGCCTCTAAGTCGTCGATAATTACCGACGGATAAGCTGTTGGTAAAGCAGAAAAAAACATTAAATTCCCGTGAAGCCTTAGCCGTCAGTAATTTTCAGTGGGTATTCAACAGATTTCTTGTAGTGAGTGGTGGAGCATATCGAGATGTAACAATAACAGTGAAAGATATTGTGCGATAATGATAGTGAGTAATGGTGTCGAGCATCAGTGACAATGATGAACAATATCTAGAGGCGATGGTAGAAGGTATTGAGTAACAGAGATAATATTGAAGAGTTAAAGGCAACAGAGAAAATGGTGGAGAGTGTTGGGAAACATCTTTAGTTGCTGAGGGCCTGGGGGGGAAGGGGACATCGACAAAATGGGTTGGATAATAGGTGTTGCTATGGTAAAGGATGCTAGGTTGCTGATTATGATGGTTGCAAAGGTGTTGGATTACTACAGTAGTGGAAGGTACAAGGTGGTGGCAACGGTGGAGGATGTTAGGTTACTATAATGGAGAGTGTTGAGCATTAATGGTAGTATAAGTGTTGGAAGGCTGTAGTAATGGATGATGCCAACCAGCATGTGTCGCCTCAAAGCGCCGTATATAGTACACAACCAAAAAATTGGAGTATCAATATATAGTTTAAATATCATCACTGATTTAAACATTTTTTAATATTTTACTAATGAAATGTCCATATATGAGAGGTTATAATTCTCATTAAAAAAGAAAGAGTGAAAAGAGAAAGGATTACCACCACTACCACCTGCAACAGCCATTGCGGCCTCCCTACCCTGCCAGCTTCCTCCTCTTCTGCCATCGTGATGGAGTTGGGGAGGGCGAACTTCCATAAAGGGCAAATTGGCCCTAACCTTCTCCCACCTCCACCACAAGTGGCCACCGCTCCCATCCCCTCGCCAACTGCCCCACCTCACCTTCCCAATCAAGGTTTTAAATTGCGGATGCGGTCGCGGATGCGATTCTTGATTCTTGATCATTGCGGTTGCGGATATTGCGGTCATTTACGCGCTTTCTTGGCCGCTGCGGCGTGAAATAAATTTATGTTCGCACAAAATGTAAAAAAAAATTCTATAATTATTCTAATTCACTATATTTCTTTTTTATGAATAATATTGTATAAATTTTCATTCATTTTAAAGACATTGCATCATCTTTATGAATAATTTCAACTTAATTATAGTAAAAATAGCATTACTAGTAATAACCTTCTGAAATATACTATTTAAGCACATATAAGTACAAAATTAACAAAGAAGCAAGAATCTTAAAAGTGTACAACTATAAATAAACCACAAATAAAAAGCAATGTCATACTCCCATACATTGTCACCATTTGCTACCACATGGTGGAATGGCGTGGATGATCATAACCTTCACCTTGACTATCATCCTGTGTGGCTCTTTGACCAAAGACATATTCAAAAAATCCCCCACTTGATTGGTGATGATAAGGATCTTCATAATTCACTAATGGTTGGTGATATGAGGGAGCTTGATCACTTGCATATGGGTTATATGTGTTGATTTGAGGATATTGATAAAAAGGAGGATAAGATTGTTGACTACTCTTTGAAGAATCATCAATACCAAGTTATGAAATTGCGTGCAATACTTGAAGCAGAATCTTCAAGTGAAACTTTTTGTTTTCTTTTCCCCTTTCGAGAACGTGATCCATCTCTTCTACTGTCAGGCATTGAACTATCAGAAGGCCCCATATCAGTCAAGCTCCTATAACGCCTATTATGTGGTAACTCCTGATAATAATCATTTTGATCATCATCATCATCATTATGACCACCACCACCACCATCTTCTTCAGCTTCTACATTACCACCTCCATCACCATCACCACCGTTATTACTTGGCGGACTTAAACCACTAGTATTTTCATTAGAATCATCATTATCATCATCATCTTCCACATTTTCAATAGAATCATCATTATCATCACCAATTTCCACATTTTCATCATCAGTATCTACTATAGGCAACCATGCTGCATTTTGTAATCCATCTAATAGTGGACCTTCTCTCTCTTCAATCCATGGAGATAGTGGATCATCCTCTTGAAATATATAGTCAAGGTTAATAGGATTAAAACTTGCTTCAATTTCTTCTTGACTTTTTCTCATTTCACTCCTCATTCTCAACTTCATGTTGTAATGTGTGAAGACGACCTTTTGTAGCTTTTTATACTTCAATCTATTCCTTGTCTTTGTGTGGATGTAACTAAATGTGCTCCAATTCCTCTCACAATTTGTGGCTGAAGTTGTTTGACTGAGAACTTTTACTGCCACACGTTGAAGTTCAGGAGCACATGAACCAAATATCATCCACCATTCAGCTTTATAACAAAAGCAACAAACGTTAAAGAAAAATTATTAGTTATCTGAAAAAACAAAGTTAAATTTGATTGATTTATAAAAAAATAAAATAAAAATTAGTATTTTACCTGGATTCATCCTAGACCAACCTTCTTGAGCTAAAGGCGTACCAAATGTTTCACTCTTTTCTTTAAAAAGCATTAACTATGTACATAACATAATATAAATGGTTAATTAACGGTTAATTTAAAATAAAAGGTTAATTTACATACATAACATAATATGTTAATATGTATGTACACACACACACACACACACACATATATATATATATATAATAATCTACAAAATTAAACTATAAATTTTCATTACTAACCTGGTTCAAAGCTTTAATTTGACTCTCCAAGGTTCTTTCTAATGTCGTGATGACCCTATGTGTTCCTTCAAATGTTTCTTTATAGACATCATGTCCATGTTCAACTCCAAATTGAAATTGTGGGTTAAGAAAATAACCTAAAAAAGGATATTAAATTTTTATTTATGAAATTATAAATATAAAATTACAAGACAAAGGTAAGTTTATAAATTATATTGACTTACCAGAATGAAGATCAGAATGCATGAATCTCCAACGCTTATCTATTATCTCATTATACCCGAATGATAACGAGAACTTTGTCGAATTGCTTGTTTGGCTCGATCAATGGCTTCATATATAAAACCCATTGTTGGTTTCTCATCACCATCAACCAACCTCAAAACTTTCACTAAAGGCTCAAACATTTTCAATATGTCATTGGCCTTACTCCAGAATTCACTTTCTCCAACAATTTTCCTTGCTTCCATTGCTGGTCCACTTTTCTCTCTTCCAAATTTAGATCTTCTAAATTCTTCAGAGCTGAACATGTTTCTTAGACCTTGCTTTTGCTTCACAATTGCCTGAAGTTGTAGGAACTGTGTTGCAAAACGGGTAACACCAGAACGAACAATTTCTCTACCTCCAGTATATTTTTTCATGAGATTCACAGTCCATATATGGTTATAGATAAAAGTTGTTACTACCTTTGCTTCATTTAATATCTTCTGTACATTTTTCTTTTTCCCAATATCCTCCAAGCAAAGATCCAAACATTGAGCTGCACAAGCAGACCAATACAAATGTGGCCTCTTCTCCATTAGTTTTTGACCGGCAGCTTTTAATGCAGCTTCGTTATCGGTAACCACTTGGACTACAAATTCTTCTCCCACTTCCTCTACAATTTTATCTAATAACTGGAAGTAGTAATCAGTATTTCTACTATCAACACCAGAAGCATCAATAGATTTTAAGAAAATTGTCCCTTTACTACAGTACACCAAAAAATTCATAATATGTGTATGATTAATACTATCAGTCCAACCATCACACATTATTGTTACCCCTTTTTCTTTCCATGTGTTTTTCAACGTACTCAACCAGTTAAGCATATCTTGATACTCATTATCTAAGTATACATTTGAGACTTCATAAGGAGTTGGACATTTAGCATTTTTACCTGCCTCAGCAGCTGCAACGATCAAATTATGCAACCAAGGAGAGCTAGATAAATTCATTGGTAAGCGTTCATAGATTAAAGACTTGCTTACAGCCTTTCCAATCGTCTTCCTCGCTGTGTTCATGAAACCCCCACTGATTTTCGGTTGCTTCGAGCTTTTACTCCTTGTAGGATCAATGTTTGTTGATCTCAAAGCAAAAGCGACATCTTGTGGCCTTTCAACCCTACTAATATTTGCACGGGAGCCTCCACCTTCTTCATACACATTTGTATACCCTCCTGTTTGCTGTCTAAATTGTTACCTTTCTTCCCATTCGCGTTGCGATCTAAAGCTTTCCTCTGTAGCAAGCCTCACTTGCTCATCAATACAGTATAAGTCTTCCTCTTCATCATCTCCTCTCAAGCGTTTTTCGAATTCTTCTTTTCTTTTCCTTGAGTCAATTTTCTTCGCTTTCTCATCAAGGAGAAATTCCATCATACTTTGTCTAACCACTGTAGTCACTCTAGCACAACCCGTAACGTTTTCCTTCATATGTGCTATCTGTTGTTTCAATCTTGTGATTCCACCTTTTATCAATTGGTGACAAAGTTTGCATTCGACATTGTTTCGGCTTCCAGGCATCGGTATTCCATAATGCCATCCAATGTCATCACTTGGAGCACCGTCTAATCTTCTAGTGGGAAATACTTCTTCTCTTGGTGGCATTGTGTATATTTTACAATACCTGTTCAACATTCATAAAATAAATATCAACAAAAACTCAATCAAATTTAAATATTTAATATAAACAAGTAATTAGATGAACAAAAATAAGCTAATTATTAACATGTAATGAAAATAAATAATAATTTGATATGCAATATAAGCTAATGTTAGTTGATTAATTTTTCATCCTAAAATTTCTCAAAAATTTCCTCTAATAATTTCCAAATTTAATCAAATTCCCTCACAAAAACATCCTTCACTTTCCAAATTTTCTCTATACTAAAACTCCTAATTTTTCCATCTATAATAACTGACATATAGTCCCAAAAAAATTATTCAAAACTACCTAAAAATTATTAAAGTCCATTATTAAAGTCCATAATTTTTTTAACTTTTTTTTTACACCAAAAAAAGAAGAAGAATGAAACTTAAAAAAAAGAGAAAGAGCAGCTCCTAGAAGCAAAAAAAAAAAAAAAAAAAAGAAGCTAAAGAGAAAAAGCAGACCCCTACCCCACGACCCACTCATTTCAAAGTGCTCACTCTCTCCCTCAAAGAAAACAAGCAGAACTGCAGAAGCTCCTAGAAGCAAAAAAAAAAAAAAGCTAAAGAGAAATAGCAGACCCCAACCCCACGACCCACTCATTTCAAAGTGCTCAGTGCTCACTCTCTCCCTCAACGAAAACAAGCAGAAGCTCCTGGAAGCTGCAGGTGCTTCACCAAAAAAAAAAAAGAAGCTGTAGGTGCAGAGTGCAGAAGAAGACGACGCAGATCGGCATAAGAATCTTACCAGATGGAGGAGGACGCCGTCGGAATGGCGTAATCGCAGAAGAAGGCAGCGAAATCAGAATCGCAGCAGATCAGTGAGATGCAGAGTTAAGAAGCAGAGCAAAGGGCAGCAGATCTAGATCTGGATGGGAGATGAGTGAGAACAGAGAGAAAAATCAGATAAAAGATAAATGGTACGATTTGATTCTGATGCTTCTGATTTTTTCGTTTTAAAGAAATGTTGACATCGAACGGAACAGTGTTGCGGTCCGTTGCGGATTAAATGGCGTTGTGTTGCGGCCTGTTGCGAACGAAATGCCGTTATATTGCGGCCGCATCCCGTGATTTGAAAAAACACCGCAATTGCGGTCCGATGCGGTTGCGGCACCGGCCGCATCCGCAATATTGCGGCCGCAAAATGTGATGCGGTCCGCAATTTAAAACCATGTTCCCAATCCCTCTCTTCTAGAATGAAACTATTGTGTCCTCACTTGTCAAAACACATTGACATTTTGAAACTCGGATCTTCATCCAACTCCATTATTTGGCTAGGATGCATATGAAGGTTCTTGCAGACAATTGCATTCATTGGTTCTGGTTCATATGTAAACGACAATGTCATAAAGGAGGCTTGAATTATGGTGGGAGCTCGTTGGTCCACATAGGAGGATGGTCGTGGTAAACAACATTGCAGCTACTGCCACGTGCCTGATCCATCGACGAGTTTTTCTTGATCTTCAAAAATGTCCAACTTTTTTGTGAGAACCCATCAAAACCTTCCATTGTGTCGACTTGGTCGCTTGTGACTCGTGAGTACAAAGTGACAAAACAGCAGACTGGTGGCTGAGGTTGCCTCTGCATACTATGGCAGTGTCATAGTGTTCATCGGGGTTGAAAAAGCTAAGCTTGAAGACGTGTGGGAGGGGGTGATGAAATAGCTAGTGAAGGTGGGAGAGGGTGTTCCAGTGAGGGAGGGATATGGGATGGAAACAGTACCATTGAGGATGGATTTTGTCCATTGTGTATCAGCAAGGGTGTAAATAAGTCGAGCTAGTCGTAAACTATTTGAGTTCGGCTCATTAAATGCTCGATCAAGCCCGTTTGTTTAATTAAATAAACAAACTCAAGCTTGAGATTAAGCTCGATTATTTAAATGAGCCAAGCTCAAGCCTTACAGGCTCGACGTTAACGACTCGTGAATAGATCATTTGAGGGTATAACTGTCTTTTTTAATTTATATTTTATTTTTAGTGTTATTTTTATTATGTAAAAATAAAAAGATGATATATGGACTGTTGCATTTAGTTCAAACCATTTTTTAGGTACCGTGTGAAGAGCCACGTTTTGGATTTTCCTTGTGTACATTATACATCGTTTAAGAGTCCTTATCGTCACTATGATTCAAAGAAATTTTGTTAACTATACATATGCTGATTGAGAATGAGTATGTCTCTTCGATCATCAAATCTCTCCCCCTATTCGTAAATCTGCAACAGTGTTTCGCTCTCCCTACCCAATTTGTAAGTCACCTCCACTCGACCAACACCACATTGGTAAGGAATGTAATTCAGAAGAATTTTAAACATGTTCAATTTTTTTTTAAAGCAAAAGAAAGGAAATGAGCCTCGTTAAAACCTTCTGATGCAAAACCCTCCTTAGGAAAAAAATCTAGAAGGAAAAAGATTACTCCCCCTAAATTCTAATAATAAAAAAAGGAAAAAAGATAAACAAAAAATCATGGGGGGGACTAGGCCTAAACCCATAAACAAAAACAATAATGAATCCAATAGGAATGAAGACCAAACCTATAGAAAAGAAACTAGATCTAAGAAAAGCATTAATGGCATGCAAAAACATCACTATAATGACTTTAGTCCCAATATGTTGGCACCAAGGACGTTATCAATCATTTGCAGCACACCAAAATCAAAAAATAAAAAGAAATCAGAAAAAACCAACAGGTGGGGACTGTCAACGAACCCAAAGAGAATCATCTAAACATATAACTAAGCAAACCTAATCTATTTCTGAAAAAATCCTTAGCAATGAAACTAGGAATAAGGTCCCACCAAACAAAACCACTGATACTAGAGCCATGAACAACAAGCTTATCAGTGCCAACACTTCCCTCTCTATAAATATGAGTGCAAATAAAGATCATCTGTCTGGTCAAGTAAATACAGTTATTCCATCTATTTTTGAGCTTCCAATGAACCACCTGACTATTCTTGAAAGCAGAAACCATCAACTGAGAATCACACTCCAACCACAAAAAATTCCAACCATTGCTAAAAGCTATTTCTATAGCCAGTATGGCTCATCTGTCGAAGTGTTCAGAATACCTCTAAGCCAATTCCAAATAGATTTGGCAAAAGAGCAGTCAAGAAAAAGGTGATGAGTGGATTCTAAAGCATTACCACAAAGACTACAAACTGAAACAACAGTGCAACCTCTATTCCAAAGTTGATCATCCGTCGGCATCTTGTTATGAAGAATCCTCCAAATAATAAAGGATTTAGAAGGTGGAATAAAATTCTTCCAAACCATTTGGGTCCAAGGAACCACCTGTCCCACAGGGTTATGGAAGAGAAAGGCATCTTTAAAGTCAAGTCCCCCAAAGTAGATGTATTCCACATCAACTTGTCATCCATCGGAACAGTAGGAATAACCACATCCTGGATTTCAGAATAAAGATGAGGGAAATGTATAAAAAGAGCAGCAGGTATAGACCATCTACCATTAATAATAAAGTCACTCAAAGTAGCTTCAAAGCCCCTGTGCAAAATAGAAGGAATACCAAGAATCTCCATAATTGGCTGAGAAAGCCAAGTATCAGTCCAAGAATTAATTTTGAGACCATTACCAAGCTGTCAAGTTGAATGCCCCAAAGTGTCAGAAATGCAAGATTTAATCTTAGGCCAAATAGAGGAGGAAACATGATAATTCACAGGAGTATTATTTCTATAAACCCTCGCTTTCATTAAGAGAGCCCATTGTAAATTAGAAGAAAAGAAATTCCAACCAAGCTTCAACATGCCTGCATTATTAATAGCTTTTATAGATCTCAAGCCTAAACTACCTTCCTGAAGCGGCTTACACACCTTACCTCAAGCCACAGTAACAAACTTCCTGGTACTAATATCCCCTGACCATATAAAATTTCTAATCCAAGTATCAACAGAGTTGAGAATATTAGCAGGCCAAGCATAAATGCGAAAACTGTAAACCAACATACCAAGAATAATAGAATTTACAAGTTGAACTCTACCCATGATAGATAATTTCCAGAAGGATAATTTTGCCTTTATCCTATCAGCAATAGGCAATAAGTGCACTCTCTGAGGCTTACCTTTAAACAAAGGGACCCCGAGATAAGTAAAAGGGATAACACCTATAGAAAAGCCAAGCATTCCCGAGATGGCATGAATACGAGATTGAGAGATGCTACCAGTGTAAAATTTAGATTTTTCCTTACTAATAACCTGGCCAGAGACTTGCTCATAAGAAGTAAAAGATCCAACAGACAAGATAAGCTCTTTTTAGTAACTCTGCAAAAATAATTATATCATCAGCATATAAAACATGACTAGGCATGCGGAAACCTCTGGGGCCAATCATCCGTTAGAGCTGACCATCTTTAACAAGCTTAAAGATACCTCTGCTTAAGACATCTTCCGCCAAACAAAAGAGAAGAGGGGACAGGAGATCTCCCTGTCTAACACCCCGCTTGCAGCTAAAGAAGCCAATAGCAGTACCATTAACAGAAAAAGAGAGCTTAGCAGAGTGAAGAATAATATTAATACAAGAGCACAATTTATCTTTGAAACCAAAAGCATTCAGAACTTGAATAAAAAAATTTCAATCTATAGTATCAAAAGCCTTCTTAATGTCAATCTTCAATGCTATTTGACCTCCAAAAGCTTTTTTCTGAAGCAGGTTAATAGACTCAGAAGCAGTGCAGATGCAGTCAGAGATGTTTCTACCTTTCACAAAACCTCTTTGATTATCAGAAATAATTTTAGGAGCCACAAAGCAAGTCTATCAGCTATAACTTTAGTGATAATCTTAAATTTAAAATTAGCTAAAGCTATAGGTCTATACTGCTCAATTTTTTCAGCTCCTAGAATCTTTAGAATCAAAGTAACAAATTAGAATTAAAATTAGGAAGCAACCAACCCTGTTGAAAAAATTGCAGGACACCATTATAAACGTCTTGAGCAATAATATCCTAGTAATGATGGAAGAAAAAACCCCAAAAACCGTCAGGGCCTGGAGCGTTATCCCCATTAAGAGAAAAAACTGTCGTTTTTACCTCCTCAAGAGAGGGCAGACTAGTAAGTATAACATTATCTTGCTCTGAAACTAAAGAAGGAATAACCTCACTGATAAGATCATTGGGCTGACAATCATTATTAACAGAAAACAAATTCTGATAGTAGCTCAAAACATGATTCTCTATATCACTAGCCTTAGAGAGAATACGATCACCAATCTTCATGACAGAGATTCTCTTAGTAACATTTCTGATCTTAGTCATTTTGTGAAAAAAAGCTGTATTTCTATCCCCAAAAGAATGCCAACTAACTCTAGATTTCTCTTTCCAATAAGCTTCTTTATAATTCAAGGCAATTTGTAAATTAGTCTGAGCCTCCTTCTCAAGAGAAAGTAAGTTATCAGAACCTTCGTGATTATTAATCTGCGCCTGGATATTATCAAGCTTAGCTAAAACTTTTGTAACATTAGTAAAAACATTACCAAAAATAGAGACATTCCAATCCTTAAGCTTAGCCTTCAAATTTTTCAATTTCTGAGATAAAACATACATAGGGCAGCCAACTATAGAATTCTGTCAAATCTCATAGACAACCCTCTTACAATTAGGGTGTTGAGCCCAAATTTTCATAAATTTAAAAGAAGAACGCTTCTGATGAGCATCCTTTTTCATAAGCAAAAGGAGCGGGTAATGATCTGACTTACTTCTAGTAAGGGTACAACAGTCAACACTGTCCCAATAATTAATCCAATCCTCGTTACAAATAGTTCTATCCAGTCTCTTCTCAGTATAATTATTGCCAACTCTACCATTAGACCAAGCATATTGAGGTCCCTCGTATTAATGTGTATCAAATGATTCAACTCAGACAAATTCACAAAATCACTGCCAGAAATAACAGAAGGCAGACCCTTACCTCTCTGCTCATGAGCGCCTAAAACTGCATTAAAGTCTCCTATAAAACCCCAAGGAGCTGGGTAAGCTTTCTGCAAATAATTCAAATCACTCCAAAGTTGTCTCCTAGCAATGTAATTGGTGGATGCATAAACAGCTGAGAAATAAAGAGTCTGATTCTCCACAACTAAAGAGAAAGCCACCTGCTGATTAGTAGAAGAGATAATAGAAGGACTGAAAGCATCAGTACAAAAGCACCAAAGATTAGAGGACAAGGAACCTCTATTATTTTTTGCAAACAAATTCAAATGCAACTTAGAAAAAAAATTAGAAGGAATTTGAAGTAAACCAACCCAAGACTCTGATATGAACAAAAAATCAGGCTTGTGCATCTTGCAAAGCTTTTTTAACACAACTCTAGTGTCAGGATTACCAAGACCCCTGACATTCCAGTAGACCACTTTCAACATTGAGGAGAGTGTTGGAGACTACCCTTAGATCGGGTCATATAACCAGCCTTTTTTTGGACTTTTAATTGCTTTTTGCACAATTTTTTCTTCTTTGATTTTGACAAAACCTCAGTAAAATTAGCATCATTATTATGAACTAAATACTTAGATGATACCACATGGGAATCTTCTTCATCTAAAACTTCTTCAGTCTCATCAACATATCACTCCAAAGTCGACCAACAAGTTGCATATCTTTAACAGCCTTAGCATTAGAATGAACAATTGGAGTGTCTATACTGTGGCCAGTAATGAGAACACTATTTTAGGAAATCAAAATTAAATACTTTTATTATTTTATTTCTTTTGATTGAGAGGTGATTAATATTTTTGAATTTTACATATCACATGTTAAATACATTTTTATTTATAGATTATCACATAATATTAAATCTTTATTAACTACATAAATTTTAAAAATAATTTAAGAAATTTTTTTCATAAGTACACAAATAATTAAGTTATAAAGGAGCTTAACAAGCCAAACCAAACTCTACTTTTTTCTAGCAAACCAAGGTCAAACTTTAAGTGCTCGGCTCGACTCAACTTGTTTGCACCCCTATGTATCGGTACACTACTGTGTAGCATATAACTCCCTGCCACCTCAAAATAAAATTTATGGGTAAACAACCAATTTGGTCTCTAAATGTGTGAAGCGTTGTCAAACTAGCCCTTGATTATATCAAAATTACAAATTAATCCCCAAATGTGTCATCCGTTAGTCATTTTAGTCCTTGAGAGGTTAAATTTGTATGTTAATTCAGAGATCAAATTAATAGTGAATAGTCACTTTAGGAGACTAATATGACTAAAGAATCAGTATTCAGGGATTAATTTAGAATTTCGATACCATCAGGGACTAGTGTGACAGTGCCTCACACTTTCGGGACCAAAGTAGTTATTTATCCTAAAAATTTTGTACAAATGAATACGACAATACAGGTAAATAGAATAAGTTTATCCTCGATGTATCTTAATTGGCTCAACAAACAATAGTCCATGTCCCGTGCAAAGCATTTCTTTCCTTTCCAATTGGTTATGGCATTTAGTTACGTACGTGGGGTGGAAAAAAGGCCAAGGAAACCTTTATAAGCAACCGTGCTTAACACCCATAATACGCCAACCATCATGGTCGTGGTAGGGTCGCCTAGTCACACCTAATAAGTTATACTAATGAAAATAGACTACTGCACTAGGAAAGCTACCTTAAAAAGGAGTATATGGCTTTTGCGACTGCCGCACTACCCTATAGCATCAGGTCACATTGCTATCAAACTAACTAGCAATTTTCAACAAGGTAAATTTTTTCATCAAAGTACGTATATTTTAGCACAAAACAAATTGTGGAATATTAACTGATTTTGAGAAACATCTTTGCTTGTGTTTCAGAGTTAAAGAACTACTGCTGTTTAGCCAACTGTATGGTGAGAAAACTTCACATGTTGATTAGTGTATTATGAACTTGTTGCATTAGTTTATCAAGAATGATTGAATTGAACAGGGGAGAGCTCAGTTTTATTTGGATAAAAATCGTAGCGTAGACTCAATTTCAAACAAGCGATGTATGTCCCCAGGCTTAGATAATCAGTGGTTGAGCTCACACACCATAAAGAGTTTGAGTAGAAGATATAAGATTTTGTCTACTAACATAACATAACATATTACTAATAACTAACATTTTTTTGATTAAAAAAAAAAGCGATGCATAATTAACTGAGTACAGTTATTTTTATTTTTTACTTTTTTTTTATTTTTTTTAAAGCAACAAAATTACGCCATTTCTTTCATAAGTAAGTCGCCAATACAAGAGCGAATTGAATTAAAAACATAGTGGCTAGCATAAAGCCTGGATGCTCTAGCTAGGCTATGAGCAACGAAGTTTTCTTGCACTAGTGCGAAATACACATAAAAAATAGACTTATAACGCCGGTTTTGGAGATAACCGGCGTACAAAGTGACGCGGTGACATTTTTGAAATTAACGCATCACCTGTAACGTCGGCTATTTAAAAAACCGGCGTTATAAGTGAACAGGTAAAATATGGCCAAACATTTGATAATAGTTATAACGCCGGTTTTTTATAAAAACCGCGGTTATATGTTATAACGCCGTTTTAGCCAAAAAACCGCTGTTAAAACGTGACTTGGCTTATCTAAAAACTGCCCGTTTTAGCTATGTTATAATGCTGGTTCCATCTAAACCGCGGTTATTACTTAAAATACAAAAAACTTAAACGTTATAACGCCGGTTTTTTATAAAAACCGCGGTTATATGTTATAACGCCGGTTTTAGCCAAAAAACCGCTGTTAAAACGTGACTTGGCTTATCTAAAAACTGCCCGTTTTAGCTATGTTATAACGCCAGTTCCATCTAAACCGCGGTTATATACTTAAAATACAAAAAACTTAAACGTTATAATGCCGATTTTACCCCTAAGCCGCGGTTATAACTTAAAATACAATTTCCCCCTAAACAGCCCTCAAATGCAAAGTCTCGTACAAACCTATTTCCCTCCTCTCTGTTCGTACACACCGTCGTTAGCTTCGTGGTCTCCCTCCCACCGCTGTTGCTTCGTGGTCTCCCTCCCACCACCAACGTTGCTTCGTGGTTAGCCTTTTCCTCCCACTGCCGCTGTTCGTTGCGTCGTGGTCTCCCTTTCCCAAAGATCTCGGATTCTACCGCCCGCGACACAGTCTCCCTTCCTAGCACAGTCTTCCTTCGTCGCCAGTCTCTAGATGTGAAGGCGGTCACTGCCTCTCCGCCGTGAAGATGTGAAGCCGGTCTCTAGTCTTGCTTCGCTGCTTTGGTTCGCGTCTGCCTCTCCATCGTTCTGGTTTTGCTCAATCGTTGCTTCGGTTGGTTCTTTCTGCTTTTGCTTTTGCTTTTGCTGCTTTGGTTGGTTTTTTTTGGGTTTGTCTTGCTGTCAATGATGGGTTTGGTTTTAGGTTTTGGCGTGAGTTTTGTTAAGTTTCAGTGAAATTTGTCGGTTTCAGAGAAACAATGCCGTTGAAGTAAAAACCACACTGCTTCAAGCATCTGCTGGGAAACTCGACTGCGATTTAAGGGTTGGTCATCCTCTTGCTCCATTTTAAGTTTCTATTTTCTAAACAAACACTGTAATTATGTTGTAATTTCCTATCATTTTATGATTAATTGATTTAAATGGTAATTGAGCATGATTGTGATTGAGGATTTGGGCATGAATGTGATCTAACTTTCAACTAACCCCCATTTTTGTGTATTTTGAGTCAGTGTGTATGGGTTATGCATAATAGAACAATCTTCATGTGAGATGCCATTGCAACTGTACTCATTTTGGTGTATTATTATTATTGTGCATTTGTGGATTTGGTGGTGTTTGTGGTCACAAGAAGTCCAAAATAGACCCACTATACCTTTTCTTTAGTCTAAGATCCACCATACACATCTAAAATAAGGGGTTGCATTATAGGAGAGTAACCATCTATTCTTCACTTGTTCTTTGTGCATTTAAGGTATAGTCTCTTGTTTAGGATTGGATGGGTGTTTCTGGGCCTTAATTTTCAATATCATTAACAAGTATCATAAACTGTTATGCTAGTTCTTGCCACGCCGTAATCTTCAGATATCTTGGAATGTCATATACTACTTACTATTGATTGATATCCTGACAAGATTAGTATTATGACGTCGGTTTTAAAGATACCAAAAAAATACACTTATAACTCCTCCCTCTCCTCCTTCCTCGTCGTTCATTCCTTCGTCGTTACTTCCTAATAGTTTGGGGTTTGCTGGCTCTGTAAATTCAGGTTTGTTTGTTATTAAGTTGCATATATTGATTTGTCACTGCTATGATAAATGTGGTTATTAATTTGTCACTGCTATATTTGTAATGTTGCTTTACATTTGAATGATGATATTGATGGATGTTAGCTTTGATATTAGTCCCATTGTGGGCCTATTGTATAATGATATCCATTTCCGTGGCTTATCACGAGTACATCAATGTTCATGTCAATGTTAGTTAAATATCTAAGCATAAAAGTGTGTGTATATTATTTCAGAACACATTTATGGATCGTGGTTGGATGCAAAAACATCGTTTAGGTGATGAGTATAAGAACGGGGTCGAAGATTTCTTACAATTTTCCCAAGCAAAACTTTCTAATCAAACAACTTTCTATTGTCCTTGTGTTAAGTGTTTGAATGGGCCAACACTAAAAGTTGAGGAGATACGGAATCATCTTCGTGTTTTTGGGATTTGGCAAAGATATACGACATGGATCTGGCATGGTGAAGTGTTAAACAAGCCAAGTGTGTCCACAAGAGAGGAAGTTGATGTAGATATGGACGATCGACTAGAGGACATGATTCGTGATATTGGACAAGAGTCTTTTCAGTGGGCACATGTGTATGAAACTCTATGCAGCGACAAGGAAAAACCTTTGTATCCTGGCTGCAAAAATTTCACACGGTTGTCAGCGGTGTTGAAATTGTTCAATCTGAAGCACGATAAATGGGAGGACTGATAAGAGCTTCACTGAATTGCTTAAACTGTTGAATGACATGCTTCCGGAAGGTAACACATTGCCAAACAGTAATTATGAAGCGAAGAAGATATTATGTCCGATGGGTGTGGAGTATAAGAAAATGCATGCATGCCCAAAGGATTGCATATTGTACTGGAAAGAGCATGAAGACAAAGAAGAGTGTCCCGAGGGTAATACACCACGCTACAAAAAGAAGGACGGTGATGATAGTTGTGGTGATGTGAGCAAAAAAGGTCTTCCTGCGAAGGTGTTATGGTATCTTCCAATTATTCCCAGGTTTAAGCGACTGTTCGCCAATGTAAATGATGCAAAGAACCTTAGATGGCATGCAGATAATAGGAAATGTGATGGAAAGCTTCGCCATCCGGCCGATTCTTTGCAATGGAAGAGAATTAATTCATTGTTTCCGGAGTTCGGCAATGAGCCAAGAAACCTTAGGCTTGGACTTGCTACAGATGGAATGAATCCATATGGTAACTTAAGTAGCATCCATAGTTCATGGCCTGTTCTCTTAGTAATTTACAATCTGTCTCCTTGGTTGTGCATGAAGCGCAAGTACATTATGTTATCTATGATGATTTCTGGTCCAAAACAACCGGGAAATGACATAGATGTTTATCTAAAACCCTTGATTGATGACTTGAGAACATTGTGGGAAGAAGGCATTGATGTGTTTGATAGGTTTTCAGGTGAAGATTTCAAGTTGCGTGCCATGTTGTTTTGCACCATCAACGACTTTCCAGCATATGGGAACTTGTCCGGGTATAGTGTTAAGGGGCATAAAGCATGCCCTATTTGTGAAGACGGCACATGTTTCTTTCAACTGAAAAATGGGAGAAAGACTTGTTACCTTGGGCATAGAAGATTTCTGAGACGTGATCACCTGTATCGCAGGTTGAAAAAGGCTTTTAATGGATGTCAAGAGAACGAAATTGCTCCGAAAGCTTTAACCGGAGAAGAAGTTTATCAACGGGTGAACTCCATCAATGTTAATTTGGGAAAAAAAAAGAGGAAAAAACATTGTTCTGTGAAAAACATATGGAAGAAAAGGTCAGTGTTCTTTGATCTTCCATACTGGTCAAGTCTTGATGTAAGACACTGTATTGATGTGATGCATGTGGAGAAAAATGTGTGTGATAGTGTAATCGGTACGCTTCTCAATATTTAGGGTAAGACAAAGGATGGAGTAAATGCTCGTCTAGACCTTGTTGCCATGGGTATAAGAGAGGAGTTAGCTCCTCAGCCAAGAGGTAACAAGACATATTTGCCACCAGCTTGTCATACATTATCAAAAGAAGAGAAAAAAAGCTTTTGCGAGTGTCTACGGGGTGTGAAAGTGCCACAGGGTTACTCTTCAAATGTAAAGAGTCTTGTATCGATGACAGATCTCAAATTAGTTATGATATTTACATATTGAAAGCCGTATTAGTTATATGTATATATAATTTGTACTAATTTATATTGTCATTTGTAGGGGCCTTACCAAGACAACTCATGGGCGTGTGGTTATTATGTCATGAAAACCATGTTATCCATTGTCACGATGAGGATTACCTCTGGATGGGATTTGGTAATAAAATATTTCATAACTTGTTATTCGATCTTTTTGATACCTTACACTATTTGTAGTTAGTTAATTAGATATGTTTTGAATTGAACTTGTAGTTATTTGATGGTCGTGGCACAAACTCATACAATCGTGAAGAAATTGTCGAGATTCGGAAAACATGGGCACGTTTTTTTGTGACTAAGATTGAAGAGCAAAATCTAAACCTAGAACCACCAAGACGCCGAGAAAGAAAAGCAACACAACAAAAATGACATAGTTTTTTTTCATTGCGTTGTTGAGTTTATGGGTGCCATGACTTTTAGTATTTCTATTTGATTAATTCTATTATTTACATAATGGATAGGTTGTTGTGGGATTATTAGGGTGTTTGTGGTGGTTTATATATTTTGTCTGGCAGTGGAGTTTTGTGAATTCTGAATGGCAGTGGTTTGTGAATTCTGTATAGTGGTTTGTGAAATGTTTTGTGAATTCTGAATGGAGTTTTGTGAATTTTGTTCACCAGTACAACACCTTCCTTCAACATTTGCATGTCCTCATTCTGAAACGTGAAGAGGAAAATCAGCACCTCACCCTCCTTACACATACCCAATTTAGAGAGAGAGAGAGAGAGAGAGATGGGGGGAAAGAGAAGGTTTGAAGAGAAGAAAAAACGGGACCAAAAAAGGGATAACAGAATTGTGTAATTGCATCCTTACCTTTGCCTTGCTTTCATCTTCATGCTCTGTCAGATTCCCAAAATATGAGTCCATTTTCCCTCTTTGTATGTTCATGTGTAAGAGTTTCGGTAACCATAAACCCCAAGAATAATGTAGGATGTGTTTTCTTCTTGTGTGTGAGTTTTGGAGTTCATGACGATTGTTGCATGACTGGATTTGTATGCAGTGGTTTGTGAATTTTGTATAGTGGTTTGTGAAATGTATTGGCAGTTCTGTTGTTGTATGTATCCTGTATGTATCCTGGAAATGGAAATTTCAAAAAAGTAGTATTAAAAAAAATTGATATATCTATGGCGCCGGTTTTCCTTAAAACCGCGGTTAAAAGTGATATATGGCGCCGATTTTCCTTAAAACCACGGTTAAAGGTGATATACGGCTCCGGTTTTCAGAAAACTGCGGTTAAATGTGACATACGGCGCCGGTTTTCCTTAAAAACCGCGGTTAAAACTTTTTTTTTTCAAAATTTTTTGTCCTTTACTTCATGATTTAACGCTGGTTTTATTAAAAACCGCGATTAAAACTTACTTTTAACCGCGGTTTATAAACCAACGTTAAATATTTACACTTACAACGTCCGAAGAAAAAACGCCGGATTGAAAACCGACGTTAAAAGTCCAAAAAACCGCGATTAAAGGTGGTTTTTGCACTAGTGTTGCCTCCTAACATAACTAACCTCATAGTTTTGAGAGAAATTTAACTGCTCCTTACAATTATTCAAGATAGTGCCATATTCATTATTATACTCCTGTTACTCCAAAATATCATCCACAACTGCCTTGCAATCTAGCTCAAAAATAATCTGCGTAAAGCCCAAATCACGAGCCCAAGTAATAGCTTCGAGAAGGCCTATGGCTTCTGCTTCTTTGGGTGTCGGTAAGCTCGTGAACCACAAGGTTTTGGCTATCACAAATTCGCCATGATCATTACGGATGCACAGACCCAATCCAAACATACCTTCTTGGAAGAACAAAGCAACATCAGAATTGCATTTAAAATGACCCATCTTTGGCTTCCTCCAAATCAAGTCAGAAACATTTGAGATGTGCATAGTAGCCTTATCCATCTTTGACTGCATAGTGTACCAATCATGCATGTATTCACGAGACAAGCTAACAGCTATATGCACCCTTACCTTCGTATCTTTCCAAACCTTGTCATTCCTCCTACGCCATATACACCAAAGTAAGAAAAAGAAATTAGCCTTCTGCTCAGCGTTCATGGAGGCAAGAAATTTGAAGGTGGCCTCATTGAAGCCGTCTGCACCATCGATTGTAGCACGCATATTGTCCCACAAACCTGCTGCCTCCCAACACTCCATCGCCTTAGGACAACCATAAAAGACGTGCTAAGTGTTCTCTTCTACTTCCTCACAATGCGGATAAAGGGGGGTGCAAGTGATACCCTTATGCTGTAAGTTCGTGCGAGTTGGTAAAACGTTTCTAAGTGCTCCCCAAACTAGGACCTTATACTTTTGTGGCACATTCGATTTCCACAGTTTACTCCAATCACCAGCAACTCAAAGATGGGAGCTATCAATAATATGCTCCATCAATCTATGATAGCCCGAGCGAACCGTGTAGTCACCCGACTTGCTATGCATCCAAATCAATCTGTCCTCGGCACTGTTGTGCATGATAGGAATGTTACAGATTGCACTCGCCTCAGCCCTTTGAAAGTGGGCCGCAATCACGTCTCTGTGCCACTGCCTAGTATCATGCTCAAGGAGGTCAATCACAAGCATGTGTTCCAATCCGTTAACCATTGGACTCTTCACATATGGGTCAACAGGATCCCTTAGCCATGGGTCCTTCCAAACATTGATCTTCCTACCATCACCTATTTGCCACCTCATGCCTGATTTAACTAACACCTGGGAAGAGTTGATACTACGCCAGACATAACTTGGGTTGTGACCTAACCGGGCCCCCAAAAAGTCCCCTCGAGGGAAATATTTAGATTTGAAAACTCTTGATAAAATAGTATTGTGGTTGGTTGCAATTCTCCACCCCTGCTTCCCTAGCATAGCTAAATTAAAGCCATGAAAGTGACGGAAGCCCATGCCTCCGTATTCTTTTTTCATAGAGAGTCGTTCCCAGCTTAGCCAGTTAATTCCTCTACCTCCTCCTCTATTAGAACCCCACCAAAAAGAGTTAATCATCCTCTCCAGGTAGGAATAAGAAAATTGCTCATACAATACGTGGGGATTGCTTGAGCCACAGACTTGACAAAAACTTCTCTACCTGCTATGGAAAGATGCCTCCCTGACCAGTGTTGGATCTTCTTCCATAACCTGTCCCTAAGGTAGCTAAACATTGATTTCTTGTTCCTCCCAATCATGGATGGAAGTCCCAAGTACTTGCCCGTGCCCAAACATTCAGAAACCTCCATGATGGATGTCGTCAATTGTCTGGCCTCTTGAGTAGTGTTTTTACTGAAATAAATCTCAGACTTCTGCATATTAATGGCTTGCCCGGATGCTCTTTCATATTTCTCCAGTATGTCTTTCATGGTCCTATATTCTCGTTCATCTGCCCTGAAAAAAGAAAGCAATCGTCAGCAAATAACAAGTGTGTGAGGATTGTTGCACCCCCACACACTTTGATGCCATGTAAGTCACCCCTCGCCTCCGCTCTTTTGATAAGGGTAGTTAGCCCTTCCGCACACAGAATAAAGAGATAAGGGGATAGTGGGTCCCCTTGTCTGAGGCCTCTCCCTGGAGTAACATGACTCACACTCTTCCCATTGAGTTGCACCGAGTACTTCACTGTTTCAAGGCAGAGCGATATCCATCTCATCCACTTCTCACAAAAGCCATTTTCAAAAGCATGCCCTTCAAAAAATTCCAATCCACCCTATCATAGGCTTTGCTTATATCAATCTTCAAGGCAACCTCCCCCACCTTGCCATTGTTTTTGCATTTCATGTGATAGAGGGTTTCAATAGCTAACAGGACATTATCTAGGATTGACCAGTTCTTCACAAAGGCTGATTGTTCCTGAGAGATGCATTTGTGAAGCAGAGGTTTCATACGGTTCGACAACACTTTAGAAATAATCTTGTAAATAACATTACAAAGCGAAATAGGCCTCAAGTCCTTCATGGATGAAGGATTATCCTTTTTTGGGATCAACACTATGTTTGTCTCATTCAGATGAAAGGGGAACATGCTTTCCTCCAACCACTCCACACCTGCATGGTAAATCTCCAGTCCAACTAAATGCCAAAACCGCTTGAAGAATGTCGGGTTTAGCCCATCCGGACCCGGGGCTTTGTCAGAGTGCATTTGGAAGAGAGCCTTACGAAACTCCATGATGGTGAAGGGATGCACCAAGAGGTCATTATTATCCCCTGAAATCCGATTTGTAACATAATTAAGGACCGGTTGCATCTCGCTATGCTGTTGCCAAAAAAGATCATCGAAATAATCCTTTGCAACGTTACCCATACTAGTTTGGTCCCTGACCACATTCCCGTCCTCCGTCTCAAGCTTAGTGATGGGATTATGCTTTCTCCTTTGACTAGCCATGGCGTGAAAGAACTTGGTGTTTGAGTCACCATCGCGAAGCCAGTGAACTTTTGCACGTTGATGCCAAAAGGCCTTTTCTTGTGCCAATAGAGTACTCAGCTTCTCTCTAATGGCATTGTAATTGAGTTGTGCAGCCTCTGATGGATCTTCTTGCGCAAGCTCAAGGTCCGTGCGATAAGCATCAATTGTTAGCTTGTATTTTGATTGAAGCGCCCTCCCCCACGTGTTTATAGCCTCGGAACAACATTGCATCCTCTCAAGTAAGGAGCCATGACCATTCACTTCCCACCCCTTCTGAACCACGCCCTCCAATCCTTCTTCTTTCAGCTAAGCGTTTTCAAACCTGAAAGGTCTATGGATTCTTTTATGCTCACGCTCATACAGTCTTAATAAAATAGGATAGTGATCTGATCTATCCACCACCATATTCTGAAGCCTGTAGCTGGGGAAGATATCAAGCCATTGCGGAGTAGCCAAAGCCTTATCTAAGCGCTCTTCCTTGACTTGAGATATGCCTTGGCTCTTGACCCAAGTAAATTGATAGCCTTTTAGGGGGATATCATGAAGATTACTATCCATTACCGCCTTTCTAAAACCTCGAATTTGCCACGGTGGATGGTCTACTTGCCCTATCTTGTCTTCATTGGACAGTAGATCATTGTAGTCATCCATTGTGCACCATGGAAGAGAATTATCCTGAGCCAATGTCCTAAGAAGGTCCCAAGATTCCCTTCGTCTGCTAGTCTCCGGGTACCCATAAAAACCTGTAAATCTCCACCTTGGCCGGCCTTGTTGTATTATCTTAGCATTTATGAAATTTGAAGAATAGCTAATAACATGACAGTCAAAAGGGTGACGCCATAGAATAGCTAAGCCGCCCCCTCTACCAACTCTATCCACCGTAAAGGATCCATCAAAGCTCAATCTCGCACGAAGTTCTTCAATTTTGTTTGAGTGCACCAAAGTCTCACAAAGAAAAATAACATCCGGTTGGTGCGTCCGGACGAGGTCCCTAAGGGAAGGAACTACTCTCGGGTGGCCCAGGCACTGGCAGTTCCAGCTGATAAGACTCATTGTCCTTGACAGGCTCCTTTGCCAGGGCCCACCATTAAAAAAGAATCACTCCCATAAACAAGACCAGGTGCATTAGTAGGCTTCTCATGTTGGCTGGAGACATTGCTTCCCTCATTAAAGTTGATAGCTTTGTTCTTATCCGTATCATGCGCAGCCTTGGTCGTCGCATCACGTTTTTATTTTTTATCTATATCAGTCAACTCCTCATCCACAGTATCTTCATCCATTGATTGGCTAAGATTCTCACTCTCAATAGCGCCCAAATCTGCTGCTTTGACCACATGCAGGATTTGCGTCTAGTCTAACGTGGATTTTGCATGGAATTGACTTTTAAACATTAAAGAAGGATCCCTAAATAGTAGCGCCATCATCTCACCCTTATCCCAAATTTTCTCCTCATTTTGTGGCCTTATCAAATTTGAATTCAAGTCCACCCCTCTCATGATCGCTGCGCCAAGATTTTCGTGACCTACCTGTGACAGCGGCACCCACGCCGCTTGACCTTCTTCACGGAGCCACCATGCCCCCTACTACCATCCCCACGCTGCATCTCAGCTCTAAGTTCCGGCCCCCACAACCTCACACCAACATCAATTGTCATGGCAAACAACTTGTCACAGAAATCCTCTTGGTGGCCTAGCATGCTATAGAGGTAACAGAAACTGCCCAGCTGCTCGTATTTGAAGCGAACAACCTTTGGTTCCCCTCCTTGCTTCTTGATCCACTTTGAACATTTTAACGGAACCCGCACATCAATCAGAACTCCGATGCACATGTATCTTCTCCAAAAATTAGAATTGTTCTTTCCATCATATTCCAAGAACTTGCCCACAAAGTTTGCAATACTCTCACCCACCGCCTCAGACATGAAGCCTGCCGGAACATCATGCACCTGCACCCAGAAGGGCACTGTAAATAAAGGAACTTGGTGTGGATTCTCACCCTCCTGCAGCACCCCAAGGATCAAGAGATGCTTATCGAATGACCACGGTCCCTTGCTCATCACCCTTTGAAAATCCAGCCTGTGATAAAACTGGAAGATGAAGATCCCAGTTCCTGCTTCATGTATAGTTACACCGCATTTCGGACACCACACCCCAGCAATTCGTTCCTTCATTATTTGCACCCGGATAGGTTTTTCTGTTAAGAAATGCCCCACTAGAAACAATGATTGATGGCTTCCCTCGCCTTCTACAACTGGTGGGAGCACCTCTAGATCATCATCCTTATCCTCCAATATCGCCTGACTCGTATCCCTCCGCTCCATCTGACGTAAACCCTAGAACAGATCGCACACAAAGAAAAGCCAAGAAACAGCAAAGAAACTCTCAAGAACTCTCAAGGGGGAGAGAGAGAGAGAGAGAGCGAGCGAGAGAGAGAGAGAGAAACTTCTCACAAAGGAGAGAAAATATATTAAAAACACTTAAATATATTTTTAGTAAAATCTCTGATAAAAAGAAATAAAAAACAAAACAAAAATATTTATCCCTCTGTCAAAAAACAACAATATTAACTCTTTCACTAGTAACATTTTTGTGATTGACCCTGTTATTCTTCTGTGAGATAATAGTTCACACGTTTAAATTCTTAACATGACATTCTCAAACTTGAATCAATATTTTTAACAACAAACATAATATATTAATGGGAGTACAAAGAGTACTCCAAACCTAATATACATCAAAGATAAGAAGATGTCTGAAGCTACTTTCTAAGCATACACACCATAGGATTAACATACCACTTATAAAAAAAAAAAGACATGAACTAGAATTAGACCTAGTCAGGAACCATCTCCACGACCTAAGTTTAATAAAGTTCCACAATCCCACCAAAATCAAGACTCTCATGAGAGAAAATTTTCCCATTGCTTACTTCCCAAATTAACCACAAAACAAAACGCCATATCAAAGAAAAATCTTGCTTACCCTCAAGACCAAACCCCCCGAACAGAAGATAGAATACAACTGAAATAATTTTTGAGGCATCAAAAGTAGTAACAAACATGGAACTATAGTGTCCTTGTTGTCCAACTCATAGGAAAAAGTCAATTACCAAACTAATGAAATTTTAATTTATTTAAGTGAATCGAAGAGAGAATTATGGGCATAATACTATGAGAGAGAGAAAGAGAGAGTAGTTAAGAGAAATCAAGAGAGAGAAGCCTAAGGCCACGATTTCACTTGTTCTTTAAGTTCCTTTAGTCCATGTTCTATTTTAATTCCTTTATTATTCTCCTATTACCAATCCCCCTACTAATACTATTAGTTCACTTGATCATTCCCGACTAATATTCTTTTTCCTAAATTAACACCTTGTTTGGTCATTCAAAAGATTTAAATCTAGGAAAAGCATAAAGATTTAATGAGATGAAATTGATTGAAAGACTATAGCTAGTGCTTGGTCATTTACAGTTATTATCCTGTTTATCTTATAGATTCACCAATTAAATGTAGTACGATCGCTGTTCAAATAATTGATTATTAGCATGCATAGGTTAGCTACTCCTAACATGTGATTAAGCACAATAAGACAAATCTAGTCGGATAGTAATAACAAAATCAAATAAAACCAGTTCTCGTAAGCTAAGACATACCAATAAAGGTCCCTACTAGAAAAGATCCACCTAGGACCCACGAAGAAAGATTTAGCTATGCAGGACCATGAATAAAGCACACATAAAAACAGGGTTCATAGTTACATAATTGGAGAAAAATCGTGAAGGAATTCCTCGTTCTTTACTCAATCCCCTATCTGTCCTCCACTTCGAGCTCTCGAAACAGGTCACAGCAACTCTCTGGCACTAAACGGTCCCTAAAACTGAGTTTTGCGCACATATTTATAGAGACAGGAAAATCTGTTCATGAAAACTAATATGCATGGTCGTGCTCCTTCATCCACGGCTATGCTCATTAAGCGTGGGCTAATATGCCGTTGATTTGTTCATCGTTGCACGATCGTGCTACTTTGAGAATGCCCATGTCGTAACGTCCCAAATTTCCAATAATCTCAAGTTGATGTTAGAAACGTAATTAGGCAAGTAACTAGGTGATAAACGAAAGTTAAAAACCATGATTAGGAATAAAATGGGCTTCAAGTGAGGCCTATAAACCTTAGGAAAGGTCTATAAACCCTAAAAGGACGAAAATACCCCCGAAAGGGTGTGGAATTCTCTAGAATCTTCTAGAAGGAGGGACGAAAATTTTATTTTGGGTGGGAGTAATGTGACATCCCATAATCCATAAGCTTAGAAGTAGTCCTTAGAATTAGGGCCAAAACCTTAGAATTAGGCTTACGACACAAGATTGGCGAAATCCAATTTTAACACTCTCACATCGCGAGAGTCTACGTCTCACAATGCGAGATTAGGCAATGCGCAAACGCGAGGGAACAGTGTCGCAACGTGACAGTGCTTCAATGTGTGGCAAGATCTGCATCGTCCAAGACAACGCGTGTCTCACAGTGTCAGAAACCTGCATGATCACAATGCGACGAGGAGTGTGTCGCAACATGACGAGGCCGGTAACCTCAAGTATAAATAGCTCTCCCTCTAGGCCGTTTTTGACATCACCACCTCTCCTTCTCTCTCTAGACACCCGCTCTCTAGGAAAAGGACAAAATTACCCTCTCCGGGTGATCGTCCAACTTTTAGACAATTCTAATTAGGCTCTAACGTATTCGGGAGCGAGGAAGGAAGCTAGGAGTGGAACAAGAAGCAGAAGCTAAGAATCGTATCAAGCATCAATATCAGCTGTAGGAGCAAGAAACCTCACACTCTAGGGATTGTAGGATAGTGCAATGCATACAAATGCGCGTAGGGTGACCCAAGCCCTACTAGTGGTTGATAACAGCAGCACCTCGGGAGAGGGGCTGTGACCTGTGATAGCTGAGGACAATTGTCAGAGGACTGTCAATCATAGTCTTGATCTATTGATACCTATGGATAGATGGTAACCTAGTATAGATGACTTATGCTGATTGGTGTGGTGCTGATTTAATATGATTATTTGTATTTGTGTGGTTATGCTGCTGACTATGTTTATTGGTATCTGTGTGACTATGTTGTTGAATAATATGTTAGCTAATGGTCGCCCATAGCGACACTAGGATTGATCCATGAGCTGACTGTGCTAGTCAGATGCTTTATATATTCCTGTTGACTCTGGCTGTGATTGAGATGAGACTATTGATGTGATATATAGGAGTATCGGGTGAATAATGTTAGGCCTTAGCTAGTAGGTTAGACCTGGATAGATGATAGGAACAATTGAAATAGTTGGCCAAGAACTAGGATAGGGACAGAAACGAGGTTAGAACTGATGGTATGGCTAGTGACAGTACAGAGTAGTTATGAATGGGATTTGTCGATGGACTATGTGCTAAATAGTATGAGACTTATCGGGACCAAACCTAGTCCAGTAGGTAGCCATAGAATGTGAGAAGGAAGTGGGTGGAATTAGGCTTAGAGATAGAAGATGTGATCTAAGTAGACGCGAGAATTGGTTGTGCTTGCTTGGATAAGTGTGTGCCATTTGTATTTACTTTTTATTCATGCTTTCCCAACTTTAATGGTTTGTAATATGTTTCTTAGCTCCTTCTATCTTCTTGTGTTGTATGTACCTTTTCAATTAAAACAGGGTAATAGCGTCTTTTCTTGAGGACATCAAGTATTCTTGAGGGCATCTAGTATGAACTTGATGGAGGCATTGCCAGCAGCCTGGAGCGTATAGAGGGTACTTAGTAAGAGTGATTCTCTCTCTTTTCGGTTACATAATACAGCCAGTGAGTCAAAGTTTGTGTATGTGTTGTGGGCCCTAGGCACGGGTTCCTTAGATATATGATCTCATATATGTATGTGATAATATATTCAGCTTTAAATAAATCAGTATTTTTAGTATATCTATATCGCCTAATTACTCGTTTAAAGGGGAAAATGGGACGAGGTCGTCTCACATGTTGCTTCACACAGGGGTGAGCCAAGGCAGACATTCTTCTTTGTTGCACGGTCGTGCTCAACTTAGCACGCCCGTGCTGCAAGCCTGGATGCTAATCTTCATGCGCTGAGGATGTAGCACATTTGTGCTAATCTCCTACATGGTCGTGCTAATCCTCTGAGCTCAAAAAGTGCTCTTTTTTGCTCCAAAAGCTCGTATTTTCAATTATTTTAACCATTTTAAACTTCTCTGGACAAAAGAGAGCAAAATAGCCAATATAAGCCGATATAAATACATATGATTCAATACTGCTAACAAAATGGCCTAAAAGTACATCTAAAAAGTGCACAAATTTGGGGTTTATCAACCCTGCTTCACTCACAATTTGGTAGCAAAACCTCAATACAAAGATAGGAAATTAGTTTATTTGAGATAATACAACTCAGAAATCAATCAACATAGTTAATACAATCTTGTTGTAAGCTAAATTTCACTCAGAAAATATATCTCAAGATCTGATGATGAACACGAGTGAAGTTCAATAGAGAATGGCTGATTCTGCACTGGGAAGATTAATTTTGGGTGGTGCAACTCATACCCATTATTGTTTGTGTGTTTCTATCACATAAGTAAAGTCTTCCTAAACATAAGTAAAGTCTTTCTATCACATAAGTACAATATCTATAGTGTTTTTCTACATATGCTAGCTGTCAAAAGTACAATTCTGTCATGCAATAAGAAGTTGTAGTAGAGAAGCAATTGCTTCTCTTCTCAACAAAAACTGTAGAACAGAACAACATACATTCTCTTATGTATTCTTGACCTGAGATTAGCATGAGTCTTTGATGTATTTGAGAATACTTGGTGGATGAGAACCATTGTCATCTGATCAAGAATACTCATTAGAGTCTTGAACTTGGGATCTTTTTGTAGTTGAACTTGTGATCTTCTTCTGGACTCTTATTATCAACTACTTGACTTGAGAAGCTTGAAATAAGATTGGTTCAGACATGAATTCTGAAGTTCTTGATTGTGCATGGCTTTTCAAGTCATAAAAGTAGCTAGGGTATCTTCTCTAGGCTTATTGAGTCTTCTCTATGCTTTGCTTAAGCTTCTTGAGATTCTTTGGACATTGTTAAGTCTTATGCCTTGAAGATTTTCATATGTCATCACTCTTATCTTGTATGATCGTCAACTTTAGAGCTTGTTGAGAGATGCTAAACTAGTTTGGCTCTTAAGAGTGGAGTAGTATCTGTTCTTTTTGTCCAAGCACATCAATAGGCTTATCACAAAAGGAACTAAGAAAGAATGATAAGGTGATAGGTCAAAAGGAATCACAAAAAATGGATCAGCTTCTTTCTGAGTAGTGGGTGCAGAAGCATTAAACAAAGAAGGTGGAGATTGGAGAAGTACATTAAGCTTTTTAGTATCAAATGAGGTGGGTCCACTAATCCTTTTTGGAGATAGGTACTTCCAGCTAACAACAAAACTGATGACCATGTCCGAAGCCTCTTGTGTAATAACATTCTCCTCTAAATGTTGTTCATTAACCTTTTCCTTCCTTCTCTTTTGCCTTCTCAACATCTAGTTATTGAGAAGTTACTTCTCTCAAGGTTACCAGATAAGCTTGAGGTGGAATATATACCTCAACAGCAACTTGCTTGCTCTTCAGTTTTTTAAGTGCTAGAGTAGTTTCTTCTTTAGTTGAGACCTTCTCTAGAGCTAGAGAAGCTTCTCAACATCAATAGCTACTTCAGTCAGCTTCTATGTGTTATCTTCACCTTAAGATGCTACATCCCTCTCAGAGTTAGCTATGTTAGAAGCTTCTTTTTCTTCTTGGCCCACAGACTCTCCTTGAGATTCTTCAACAAAAGCAAGTATTAAAATGCCTTGATGTTAAACACATTCTCCAACTGTTGGCTCAATGTCATAAAAGGCTTCCTTATCTTCTTCCTCATCTTTCTCAGGAAGCTTCTCTTCTTGAGGATCTTCTTCTTCCTCCCCCTGAGCAGATGTTAGTGAATCAATTTTCTTAGGTTCCATTTGTTGGACACCTTCAACAAATTCTTCTTGAATTTTAGAAAGAGGCTTCTCACGAACCTTCTCTTCTGGTTTTTCATCAGGCTTGACAACCTTCTCTATAGGTTCTCCTTTCAGGAGTAGTCAAACGACCTCGTCCCATTAAGACCTAAATCCAAAGTGATGAACCCTAATCATGTAATTAAGCGTTAATAGTATCATAAAAATACGGGTAAATTTGAACCAAAAGTAAAATCACATTCATAAGTGAATATGTGCACATTGGAAACACATCCATAGGGCCCACAGTTTATACAAGTGTGTGTGAAGTGCCATGTATAGTAATCCAAAAATAACTAAACATACAATGATCCAAATAAACATACATACACACACGTGCACATACGTACAGACAAACTCTGACTCACTGGTTATACACTATACACAAATAAACCAAAGTAAGATAATCGGATGATTCCATATGAGTACCCTCATTGACACTCTGTGATGATGAAAGGACGTCCACGGATTCATTGATGATGTCCTCACCGATATCAGTCTAGACAGGATCTAAACATATAGGAAATACATACAAACCAAGAAAAATAGGGAGATAACAATACACACTAGAGACCATAACATGGAAAAGCAGTTATATAATAGATTTATGAATAGCATTTACACACACATACATACACACCTATAGTCCATCTTCTGAGTCAACCACTCACCATGTCTAGTTTCTAACTCTCACTCTCTCATCTCAGATCAAAGCCTAATGATTCCACATATTATTTAGATACTCCCTGTCATATAGAGATCATGTCTATATTGCTAGGTGACAAGGATTAAGAATTAAGAAAACCATCATAATACCTCACCTACAACACATCTCTCCATTATATAAGGATTAATGCCTAGGGTATAATCGTGACAACTTATTCATTAACAGATATCAATATTTACAATATAATATCCACAACATTATAATGTCCTACCACTAGTATGTTCTCAAACAACAACATAGAAAAGCATCCAACAACATAAATCAGCATGTTATCAATCTCAACAAGTTTTTAGTCAAACACAAATATGCATGCAACTGCTAATCAATATCTATGCAACTGCCGATCAATAGTTATATATAAATACTGATTGATATTTATATGCAACTGCTAAACAATATCTATATGCCACAGCTGATCAAAATATATGCAACAGTCGATCGCTATGTTTATGCAATTCTCGATCATTATGTGTGGGCAACTGCTGATCAATATGTATGTGTATGCAACTGCTGATCGATGTGTGTGTGTGTGTGTGTATATATATATATATATCCACACACACACGTATAGCAACTACCGATCGATATACGCTCAATTTTTTATCAATATTATACAATCTGCCAATCAACATATGAAAATGTTGATAAATATACCATATATTATCCGACAGATAGCAATACTCAGCCATGCCAACATGTACTCACAATCATCATATTATCACCAACAAAATACATCAACATACAATATCATATTATCAAACCACTTACAATTCTATCAACATACAAACAAGTTTTCTACCCTAATATCGCAGGTTAGCAAACATCCTCGACTAACATATTGATTAATCCTACGAGTGATAGACCTATGACGCCTATCCTTAGAAATCATGGGTCACAACACCTATCCTTAGGTATTGCAGGTATCAATCACTAGGAGGGCCTAGGTCACCATACGCACATCTGCACATACTTTTCTAACCTAACTTCCCTAATGAGAGTAGGGATTCTTTCTCCTACCTAGTCTCCAAAAGTAAGCTCATTATATACTCAGACAGCCTAGACCCTCAAACCACGAACATAATGAAAATGAGGGATTCAAATCACCCAAGGGAACTCATGCCTTATACCAAGTATATAGAGGGACTAAAAACAACATTGGTCCTTCGGACGAAAATACAGTGAGTTTGAGCACCGAACTTCCTAACAGGGACCAAAAGCATCACGAAAACAGAACTAGGACTAGAATGAGATCATTAATTCAACTTATACAAAGACGATCAGAATCAGTTTTAAGGTTGTTACCATAGTCACAATGAGAATTAGAAGCAGAATCGAACTCTCGACCAAGTACTAGCACGTGTCAGCACCGAAATTGCTAACGGGAACCAAAAACAAAGAAATAATGGAATTAGAAACAAGATTGGAAAAGTACAACCATAACCAGAACTGAGATGAAGAAAATGATTTACTGATTTTTTGCCAAATCAGCCACAAAACCGCGAGACGGTCCAACCGATGAAATGTTCATGAGACGACGAGTGCGATTATGGTCAAAAAATTAAGATTTAAGTGTAATTTGGTGTTGAGGAATCAAACTATCATGTTGGAACCTAAACGATTGAGAAGTTTAGACCCTCATTAATTTTGATGATAACAAAATATTTCTCAAGAAAACAATTTATCTTCTAACATATCTTTGAGTGTACAGGTATCAAAAGCTTCATTTATATATGTACAAATCACTCAAGAAAGAAGAAGAAATATACAAAATAATTGAATACAATCCACTAGTGTCAGCATCCGAACCCACTTCAGCGTCTTGCTAACAAAGAAGCGTCCAAAGAAGGTGACTTCTTGACACGTGGAACACTCAATTGCTACGAAAGTCCGATTTATTCTGAGCGAAGGCCTGATCTCTTTAATGAAGCACGTGGTGATCACGTTTTTGCTCTCAGCCTCAGACTGTTCTGGAACGGAATTCGAATTTGATTTTGTGCGCTCATTTTGATGTACGAGGAAGCAAAGGTGACACCTTTAGCATAAGACAAAAATTGTACAAGGCAATTGCAAATTGCAGATAGTACGAAAACGGTAATGTGTACTATTTTGATATTCTCTAGAAAGGATGAAAAGGACTACATTTCAAATTACCTCACTCAATAGCAAGGAGATATTTTTACTACAACGGTAATACCCTTAAAGACTCCTATAAATACCCCAAGGTATTCATTGAAGAAGAGTTACAAAAACTGTGAAGAAACTTCATTCTGAAAGCAATATTACTCAAGTGTGCAATCAAGCTTCGTGCCAAGTTTCTGGTCTACATTGAACTGAACTCAGTGTCTTATACTTTCTTTTAGAAAGCTATTCTGTTTTGAGCTTAATCTTTTCATCCTCTCTGTGAGAGTTATTTTGATTGTTATCAAAATCATAATCTCTTTTGTAAAACTATATTTGGCCTAGTTAAGGCTCTATTCCTCAAAGGCTCGACTGTACTGAGTCGTTTTGAGAAGTTGAGAGTATTGTCAAGTTTGTGACAGAAGAATACTCTTGAGGAAACTGTAATCAGTTGATTATAGTGGAAAATCCTTCAGGAACGAAGGGACTAGACGTAGCTACCAGTTGGTGGTGAACTAGTATAAATCTCTGAGTCTCATTCTTTACTGCTTTACATTATTTATCTATACCTTGCTCAATAAAACAAGTTTTTATAAACTGTTTAAATTCTCTGCATCCGGTATACAAAACAGTTTTGAACAACTTATTTTGAAGTTTTTACGCATAGTGTGCGAAAAGTTTTTAACACAATTCAACCCCCCTTCTTGTGTTCACGTTCAGTTGGTACCAGAGCTCGGCCTCTTGGTTGAGCACTTAACAGTGTTAAGAGAAAACATCCTATACTGTGAACATGTCTACTAAAGGTGGTCATATGAACCGTCCTCCTCTATTCGATGGAGAAAATTTTGATTACTGGAAAGATAAGATAAAAGCTTTCTTTGAGACACAACAACTTGAGTTGTGGGATATAGTTCAAAGTGGTTACATTCCTCCCACTAATCCTCGTGGTGTTGCGATAGCCAGAGAAGATTGGAATGATGAACAGAAAAAGAGATATCAAATCAATCAAAAGGCTAGATTCATTCTTATATGTGCTATGACAGAAAAAGAATATGATAAATGTGGCAAATTTGATACTGCCAAAGAAATCTGGGACTCACTTGTTTTATCTTACGAAGGCTCTGCCCAAGTAAGAGAAACCAAAGCTAGCATGTTGGTTCGCCAATATGAGTTATTCAAAATGGAAGATGGTGAAAACATTGAAACCATGTTTGGAAGATTTCAAACACTTGTTCATGGGTTACAGGCCCTTGGAAAAAGTTACACTACACCGGACAATATTAAAAAGATCTTAAGAAGCTTGACTAAGCAGTGGAGACCCAAGGTCATCAAGCTTATTCAGAAGCAAAAGATCTAAATGTCTTACGACTTGAAGATCTTATGAGTTCGTAGACAGCCCATGAACTTGAGCTAAATGAAGAAGACCTGGTCAAAAAGGGCAAGTCTATTGCCTTAAAAGTCTCTCAACATAAAGTCAGTTCTTCCAAAGCCCTTCAGGCTGAAGAAGAGGAATCGAAGATGAAGCTTGAAGGAGATGTTGACACATCGTAAGATGAGCTCGCGTTTATATCCGTAAAGATACAAAGAATGTGGAAGAAGAGAAACTTGAAGGAAGTTTCAGAAGAAAGATACTAAGGACAAGAAAGAGAGCAAGGACAAGGCTCAAGTCATTTGCTATGAATGTAAAAAG
This sequence comes from Calophaca sinica, assembly GCA_037113605.1. NCBI lineage: Eukaryota > Viridiplantae > Streptophyta > Magnoliopsida > Fabales > Fabaceae > Calophaca > Calophaca sinica. The sequence continues at coordinate 94,534,081 of CM073736.1, forward strand.
CCTGGACATTTCAAGTCCGAATGTCCTAATCTTAAGGAGAAGTCCACAAGAAGTTCTTCCAAGAAAAAGAAGAAGAGTCTCATGGCTACATGGGAAGATCTAGATTCATCCTCATCTGAGGAAGATAATGAAGTAGAAGCAAATCTCGCTCTCATGGCAGACACTGACCTTGATTCAGAAGAAGAAGTTGAAGAGGTAATAGTATATGATTCCTACTCTGAACTTCAACTTGCATTTGATGATCTTCTTAAGGACTCTGCCACTCTCTCTGTTGAGTATAAGAATTTGAAAAAGAAATTTTCAAAATTATCACTGACTTTCAAGCTTTAAACAAAGAAAAATCTGTACTCAACAAAGAAAATCAGTTTAAATCGAAAATCAGCATCGATGGATAACCAAATACCGATCGCTAATAAGCAACCAGAAGCTAAGAGCTCTCAAGCTGAAAGCTCTAAAGTTACAGGCAATCCTAAATGCAAATCAAATGATTATGAGTATGCTTTTCAAAAGTTTCTTGCAGAGAGTGTAACTCGTAGCAAGCAAGCTTCAATGATTTGGGGTGTCAGTAAAACGACAACTCATGGTCTTGGTTATATATCAGATGAACCTCTTTTAGAAAATGATTCAGCATCTGATAAATCCAATAATCATAGTAAATGTTTGCATTATACTTACTGTAATAAACCTGGTTATTTGAAAAGTGCATGTACTGTTTTTAAAGCTGTGAAGGATAAGCCTCCTTCAAGAACTAACAAGAAAGGACCCAAAAAGATATGGGTACCTAAAGATAAAATAGTCTATGTTGCAGACATGCTTAGCAACAAAGTCAACACACCTATCTTGGTACTTAGACAGTGGATGCTCGCGTCACATGACGGGAGAAAAGCATATGTTCCAAGAACTAAGGCCTAAAAAAGCTGGATTCGTTGGTTTTGGAGGAAACCAGAAAGGTAAAATAGTTGGAATTGGTCGCATTGGTAAAGGCTCTCTTCCCTCTATTGATAATGTACTATATGTTGAAGGACTTAAACATAACTTATTGAGCATAAGTCAATTATGTGACAATGGTTATGAAGTCATCTTTACAGAAACTGGATGTCTAGTAAAAAGCAAGAAAACAGCTCTACTTTCTTTACTGCTAAGAGGAAACAAAATATTTACAAAATTGATCTCCTTGAACTTGCAAAACAAGATGTCAAGTCTCTCATGTCTGTTGACGAAGAACAATGGATTTGGCACAAGAGATTGGGTCATGCCAATTTGAGATTAATCTCAAAACTAAACAAGCACAGTCTTGTCAGAGGCTTACCAAATCTCAAGTATCAATCCGATGCTCTCTGTGAGGCATGTCAAAGAGGAAAACAAGTTAAAACTTCTTTTCATTCAAAAAATGTTGTTTCAACCTCTAGACCACTTGAGCTTTTGCATCTTGATCTTTTTGGTCCAACAAGGATAGCCTCTTTAACTGGAAAGAAATATGGGTTAGTCATTGTTGATGATTTCACTAGATGGACATGGGTTAGATTCCTTGCTCACAAAGATGAGTCATACAAGGTATTTACGGTATTCTGCAAAACAGTTCAAAATGAAAAAGGAATTTTCATATCTTCTATTAGAAGTGATCATGGGGGAGAATTTAAAAATGAAAGCTTTCAAAAATTTTACGATGATAACGGCATCTCCCACAATTTCTCCTCTCCTAGAACACCTCAACAAAATGGTGTTGTAGAAAGGAAAAATAGGTCCCTCCAAGAAATGGCCAGAACCATGATCAATGAGGCTAATATTGCAAAACATTTTTGGGCAGAAGCAGTAAACACAGCTTGTTACATTCAAAATAGAATTTCTATAAGACCTATTTTGAAGAAGACTCCATATGAACTGTGGAAAGGAAGGAAACCAAACATATCATATTTTCATTCATTTGGTTGCACGTGTTACATTTTAAATACTAAGGATCAGCTTGGTAAGTTTGATTCAAAAGCTGACAAAGGAATCTTTTTGGGATATTCTGAAAGATCTAAAGCTTTTAGAATATACAATAAAGAAGCTATGACAGTGGAAGAATCCATTCATGTCAAATTTGATGATGAGAAGCCTGACATAGCCATGTCAGAGCTAGATGAATTATTTTCAAAATTAAATATAGGTAATACTACAAATAGTGAACCTACATCTTCATCGTCCGGTGGTGACCAGACACAAGAATCTTCAGAAGATGAATTCAGAAAGAGCTGGAAGTACAAAGCCAATCATCCTAAAGATCAAATCATAAGAAAACCTGGAGATAAAGTAAGAACCAGATCCTCTTTTAAAGAGCATGCAGATATGGCACTACTCTCAGAAATGGAACCTAAAACGATTGATCAAGCATTGAAAGATGAAGGCTGGATTCTGGCCATGCAAGAAGAGTTGAATCAGTTCCAAAGAAACGATGTATGGAAGCTGGTTACCTTACCAGAAGATAAGCAAGCTATTGGCACTAAATGGGTATTTAGAAACAAGCTTGATGAAGATGGAAAGGTTGTGAGAAACAAGGCAAGATTAGTTGCTCAAGGGTACTCACAGGAAGAAGGTATTGATTTTACAGAAACATTTGCACCTGTTGCAAGGTTAGAAGCTATACGCATTTTGCTTTCTTTTGCTGCACATCATGATATTATTCTTTATCAAATGGATGTGAAAAGTGCTTTCTTGAATGGTTTTATAACTGAGGAAGTCTTTGTAAAACAACCTCCTAGATTTGAAGACATTGAATTTCCAGAACATGTCTTTAAACTTAAAAAGGCCCTTTATGGTCTTAAGCAAGCTCCCAGAGCTTGGTATGAAAGACTGAGTACATTTTTGATGAAAAATGGATTTACCAGAGGTATAGTAGACACTACTCTTTTTAGAAAAACATCAAACAAGCACTTTATAATTGTTCAAATATATGTTGATGACATTATTTTTGGAGCTACTAATGAAAGCCTTTGCAAAGAATTTTCTAAGCTAATGCAGGCTGAATTCGAGATGAGCATGATGGGTGAACTAAAGTTTTTCCTTGGAATTCAAATCAAACAATGCAATGATGGTATATATATACCTCAAAGCAAATATATCAACGAATTACTAAAGAAATTCAAAATGGTGGACTGCAAACCTATGTGTACTCCTATGCATCCCACATGTATTCTTGGTAAAGATGAAACTGGTAAAAAGGTAGATCAGAAGATGTACAGAGGTATGATTGGATCTCTACTTTATCTTACAGCTTCAAGACCTGATATTATGTTCAGCGTCTGTCTATGTACTAGGTTTCAATCAGATCCTAGAGAATCACACTTGAGTGTTGTTAAAAGAATCTTTAAATATTTGCAAGGATCTACTAATCTTGGTTTGCTTTATAAGAAATCAAAAGATTACAAGTTAGTAGGTTTCTGTGATGCTGACTTTGCTGGAGACCGAATTGAAAGAAAAAGCACAAGTGGAAGCTGCCAATTCCTTGGAGCAAATCTTGTATCTTGGTCAAGCAAAAGGTAAAGCACGATTGCACTCTCAATAGCAGAAGCTGAGTATATTTCAGCAGCAAGTTGCAGCTCTTAACTTCTGTGGATGAAATATCAACTTGAAGACTATCTGATAAAAGAGAGTAACATTCCTATCTTTTGTGACAATACTTCTGCAATCTGTCTTACTAAAAATCCCATATTGCATTCACGAGCCAAGCACATTGAGATTAAGCATCACTTCATAAGAGACTATGTTCATAAGGGTATTCTAGAAATAAAATTTGAAGACACTGATCATCAGTGGGCTGACATATTTACAAAACCCCTTGCTGAAGATAGATTCAATTTTATAAGAAGAAATTTAAATTTTCATCTTATAGAAAAATGATTAATCTCAACTTCAGATAATATACAAAATCTCAGCATCTGGTATGACATAAGCATGTATATGAATAAGCATCTTATTTGTCATATGCATCATAACTCATCGTCTGGTGAATCGGTTGCGTGCGTCCGAGCACACCCACACGTGTCACACGTGTTAAGGACTTAAGCGTCTCATCACATCTACTGAGTCATAATTATTTATGTCTTTCGATAAAATCTTTTTCTTGATCTTACTTTTCTTTTGGCGTCTGCATTTAATGAAAAGGCGAATCTTTAATTTCTTTTCTTTTTTATTTAATTTTTATGTGCAAATACGAAGCGATTTTTTGAAAAAGGACTGTACCATTTTCTATCAACTTTCCCACTACTCCACATTTTTCGCTCCATCACTTCACTCTGCGTTTTCTGCAAAACCATTCTCTTTCTCTCTGTCTCTCTGTGTGTGTGTGTGTGTGTTTTCGAACACTAAAACCTCTATCACCTTCTCTTCAACTGCTACAATGGCCGACAGAAAGGTTGGACAATACACTGCTGCTTTTGACGTTTTCTCTGAAGCAAAACTTCTGAATGAGAACCGGGTTGATTTCGAGAACTTCAAGCTATACGGTTTTGATTTTGAAGAAGGTCTTGAGAAACTGGGCTGGAAAAACTACTTCATCAGGGAACCAGTTGACGTACTGAGCTAAGCTATTAAGGAGTTCTGGGGGAATGCGTACTTACTTCCGGGGGAAGTCATAGAAGGACACATCAGAGGCTTCAAACTACGCTTCACCATCAACTCTATTGCTCAGACGATCAAGTGTCCGTGTGAAGGAATCAGTTACCATTCAAACTGGGCTGATGCTTACAGAGGACTTGAAAACGTCAACGAAGCCCTGTTTGAGAACTACCGTGAACTGAAGAAGAAGAAGAACATCACTCCCACAGCCAAAGACTTGAAAAGCCACTACCGAGTACTGCACAAAATCATCGCCAAGAGCGTGATTCTGAAGGCTGGCTCAAGCGACATAGTGAACTACGAGCAAAAATTCATTATGAGGAACTACATGGATGGGGAAAAAATCAATCTACCAAGGTTGATTATCAACAATCTGATAAATGCCCTTGTCTTCTCAAGGAGGAGTGTCGATAAGAAGAATATCGTCAAGATAATCCCTTATGGAGTTCTTCTCTCCATTATGATGATCAAAGACGGCGTTGTAAGGAAGCTGATTGACTCCATCAACACAGAGGAAAGAGAAAAATACTTTGCTGTTGGTGCTGTTGTTCGTCCAGAAGTTTTTGGAGTCAACAGTTTGGTCAGGATGCAGCTAATTACTGGCTCTATGATCAAGAAAGTGAAAATAGAGCAACAGGAAGGAGAAGCTGAAAAGAAAACCACCAGAAGCTCAATGACTGATGTGAAAAGACCTGCTGAGTCTCCTTTAAGGGAGACAAGAAGAACAAAACAGAAGGTGGCTCCTGCACCTACTGTTGAAGAACCAGAAGATGAGGATAGAATTCCCATCAGAAAGGTCTTGGAGAAACAGTTTAGACCAACAGCTGAAAAGGATGCTTCAGCGTCCGGTCAAGGGAAGCAAATCCCTCCTCCTCCTCCTGCTGTTGTTGTCATGAGAGGGTCGAAAAGAAGGCTAGTTAAGTCTTCAGAGGTTAACCCAAAGGTACTTGATTTTACTGCTGATGAATCAGTATCTGTCTTCGATGCTCATGATGTTATTCCTGCACCCCCCATTGTCTGTTTCACAACCACAAACACAACCACAAACCAAGAAAACCAGAATGAGCCTCTGACAAACCTCTACCCTCCCTAAACCTATCCAACCATCATCCTCTACACTCAACCTTGACCTACCACAAAATTACTCAAATACTTCACTTACCACATATATTTCCAAACTTCACTCTCATCCCTTTAATCTATTATTCAAAGTACCTCCCGTTAATCCCCTCAAACCCTACACACCTAAAACCTATAAAATCACCAAAACCCTCCCCCCCTTACTCACCATTACCCATAAACCTACAGACACTGGTGGAAGGAAGAATGTCTCATGTATTAACAAACCACGGTTTGTTAAGTATGAGATATATCATAGCATCTACAATCGTCCCTCCACATGGCATTTGAAAACCTTCACCTCTGGAGTGCCCAGATCGAGATTGCCTCTCCGATGAGTGCTACCTTCAAGGATGGAGAAGACCACTTTCAGATGTCATTTAAAGGAAGATTGAGACCCGATCTGGTAGCGAGCAATTCCCTTCTCTGTTGACCTTCCTAGATCCCTACCATAAAGCGAACCGCTCACATTGGAAGAATGCGGAAGGTGGATCACAGATGAAGAAGTCGCCTTCATGGCACACTGTCTTGAGATGAAGAAGATTGAAAGTAATCGACGATTCAGTGAACCTTCGCTCAGAATAAAGAAGATTGTACCAGGACAAAAAGGTGGCTACCTTGGTCTATCCCTGGAAAAGGAAAGAACACGCTCTGGCAAGCGACCATTCAAAGAAGATCGGGCTCACGGAGTATGAGAAGGCTCCCAAGAAGTACAATCTTAAGGAATTCTCTAAGCTTCTGATTGCCAAGATCTCTGAGGATTATGCCAGAAGGTTTTACCTGAATTCTCTTAAGGAAGATGATTGGAGAACTGGCTCCTCAAACTGCTGCAATGCCTAGAAGGCCACTATTCCAACAGTTGGCACAATCAGCAGAATTACTGACATCAATCTGGGAACAGTTTACTTCGATGATATATTCAGATGCTCAGTAATCAGACCACTCGACTGCATGAAGACTTATGTCCAATGAGCTGCAGTGACAAAGCACTTTGACATTGGATTCACTTGGAGTCAATGGTCAAAGACATGGAAAGACAAAGCCTGTTACCATGCCTCGTTCCCCTGGTGCTTACAGAAGATGACAGGGAAAATCTGAGAGGATTGTACCTGGCAGAAAATGAAGGAATCTCTTTTGCTTCTGAAGCATTGAGTGAATTCATCAGAAGGATATGGGGAGAAGAAGCTGGGAATAAGTTTGAGGCTTTCACTGCTAACGTGCTTCTGCATAGGGAAACGGTCTTCATGGATTTGCTGTATCCAGAAGAGGTGGAGAAAAGGAGAAGAATTCAGTCAAAATCTGAGCAGAGGAAACTTGGAAGTCTCATTAAATGGTTTATACCAAAAGAAGGACTTGAGACTAAAACTTTCCAACTGGGTGCTAGCAGAGCATCAGAAGATGAAACCTGCATCAGAAGCTGGACCTTCTACTTCTACTCCTGCAGTTGAAATGGTCACCATTCCTAAAGCAGAGTTTGAAGAAATGAAGGCTACTAATCTGAAAGTCACTCAGCTAGAAAATGCACTGAAACTTCTATATGAACGTCTTAACATCCCTCCTCCACCACCAAACCCTTAAATTATTTTTTTTATTTTTTTTTATGTGATATAAATTTTTTTTGGGTACTCTCTTATTTTTTTTATATATATATATTCAGTGTTTTTCTGATTATTTGACTATACATGCCTTTATCTGATTATTTGTTTATATACATTCAAATTTTTCTAAGCCATCTTTTTGACTATGATGTGCTTTACACTCTTTTTGTCTGATGACAAAAGGGGGAGTAAAAGAAAGGTCTGATGAACACGTGAGAGTCTGATTAAGTCTGATTAACAAATTTACCATCCGATGAATACACTAAAACTGAATTTATCATGCATATCATTTCTATACATAGCATTTGTATGATTATTTATTGCTCTTATATCTATTAACTGCATTGATATTCATTGACTCAATAATCTAACAATGATCAATAAAGTTGGTAATATGAAAATCTTTTTGATAAAATGAAAATCAGCATCCGATCTCACCTTGTTAAAAATATGCTCTGATTCATCTATGTATTTTTGCGATCACTTAAATGAATTTGTTTATCAACAATCGCCTTAATACTAAAATTGTCTTATACATCAAAAGTGTTAAAGTCAGGGGGAGACCTTTGATGTTATTTTGAAATTAAATTGTTCATCAACCTTAGATATTTGTCATCAACAAAAATGGGGAGATTATTGGAACCTAAACGATTGAGAAGTTTAGACCCTCATTAATTTTGATGATAACAAAATATTTCTCAAGAAAACAATTTATCTTCTAACATATCTTTGAGTGTACAGGTATCAAAAGCTTCATTTATATATGTACAAATCACTCAAGAAAGAAGAAGAAATATACAAAAGAATTGAACACAGTCCACTAGTGTCAGCATTTGAACCCACTTCAGCGTCTTACTAACAGCAAGCGTCCAGCAGTGTGATTTCTTGACACGTGGAACACTCAATTGCTACGAGCGTCTGTCCTCTGTTCTGAGCGAGCGTCTGATCTCTTTAATGAAGCACGTGGTGATCACGTTTTTGCTCTCACCTCGACTGCCTCGAACTAATTCGAATTTGATTTTGTGCGCTCATTTTGATGTACGAGGAAGCAAAGGTGACACCTTTAGCATAAGACAAAAATCGTACAAGGCAATTGCAAATTGCAGATAGTACGAAAACGGTAATGTGTACTATTCTGATATTCTCTGGAAAGGATGAAAAGGACTACATTTCAAATTACCTCACTCAATAGCAAGGAGATATTTTTACTGCAACGGTAATACCCTTGAAGACTCCTATAAATACCCCAATGTATTCATTGAAGAAGAGTTACAAAAACTGTGAAGAAACTTCATTCTGAAAGCAATATTACTCAAGTGTGCAATCAAGCTTCGTGCCAAGTTTCTGGTCTACATTGAACTGAACTCAGTGTCTTATACTTTCTTTTAGAAAGCTATTCTGTTTTGAGCTTAATCTTTTCATCCTCTCTGTGAGAGTTATTTTGATTGTTATCAAAATCATAATCTCTTTTGTAAAACTATATTTGGCCTAATTAAAGCTCTGTTCCTCAAAGGCTCGACTGTACTGAGTCGTTTTGAAAAGTTGAGAGTATTGTCAAGTTTGTGACAGAAGAATACTCTTGAGGAAATTGTAATCAGTTGATTATAGTGGAAAATCCTTCAGGAACGAAGGGACTAGACGTAGCTACCAGTTGGTGGTGAACTAGTATAAATCTCTGAGTCTCATCCTTTACTGCTTTACATTATTTATCTTTATCTTGCTCAGTAAAACAAGTTTTTATAAACTGTTTAAATTCTCTGCATCCGGTATACAAAACAGTTTTGAACAACTTATTTTGAAGTTTTTACGCATAGTGTGCGAAAAGTTTTTAACACAATTCAACCCCCCTTCTTGTGTTCACGTTCATATCAAGGGTGAGATCTCTGGATTCGTGGCTGGATTCTAATTGTACAAAACACTTTTTGCACTAGTTTATGGGCAACCAAAGAGGTGTGCTCATGGAAGTCATTGTGATCCCTGTTCTGAATTAGGTTTATGGCTTCAAGAGAGTTAAACTCTCATATCACCATTCTATACCCAGGCTCATAAGTAAAAACCAATCCATGGTAAATGCCAAACAACTCTCCTATTAGGGCATCCCCTACACCATCTTGACAAGTGAAACCAACAATCCACTCCTCCTTGGATGATCTAATTAAGCCACCCGAACTAATTTTAAATTCCGAGTAACTACCATTTGTTTTAACTTTCACACACCCAGCAAGTGGGGCAATTCAACGAGCCAGCAACCTACTCACTTGGGAAGTTATCGATTAGAAAAGGAAATGATTCATAAACTCATCATCTGAGTGGTAAATCTGGTGGACCACAACGTTCACCTCCCAAGGTATGTCATTAAACACCATATAATTTCTCCAATGCCAAATCCACCAAAGTCCTGTTATAATTAAAGCACATGATCCACCACAAGCAATGAATCAGATCCAAATAGGGGCTTCAACATGGGTAAAAAACATCGGGTAAGCCAGTAAACCAATTCTGAGCCAAACCTCACAATAGTGCAGACAATCCCAGAGACACTGCAAGGCATTCTCCACTTGAGATGAGCAGCGCAAGCAAAGAGGAGAGTTCGCCATTTTACAGTGATGCCTCAGCTCATTGATGGGTAATGCATCGTGCATACAAAGCCATACCAAATGGCTCTGTATCAAGATGTTTTGAGAATTAATATCAAAAGACAATTTTGTAGAAGAAAAAATAAACACAATGCTTAACGTCAAATGTTATCGATCACCTTGTTTGGCTTTACTTGTTGGACCATTTCTTCATTTTTCTGTTTTCTTTTTAAAATTTTATGGGCTAAATATGTTTTTAGTCCCTATAATTATCCCAAATTTTGTTTTTAGTCTCTGTACCCACTTTTTAGTCCCTACAAATTACAAAACTGCATGTTTTTAGTCCCTCTAGTTTTGTAATTCGTAAGGACTAAAAAGTGGGTATAGCGACTAAAAACAAAATATGTAAATTTTATAGGGATTAAAAACATATTTAATCCAAATTTTATTTCATGCAAATAAAGTAGAGGAAAAATAATGGCAATACATTGAGCCTTTTTGCCGGGTACACGATGTCTCGGTGAACTAGTATTCAGTATTGACTTCGATTTATGTGATGACAGAGTACGATTCATGAGAGCCAAATCCTATGGTTACTCTCCCAGACTCTAGGTTCATGACGGAGAAGCACTAGACCTTCTAATATGCTATTCATGGGGCTTTTGATCAGCTCGTTTCAATCAAAATGACCTTCAAGGTGGATTCAAAGTATGTCATGGATAGTATTATACTTTTGGTCCCTTATGTTTATTTTAGGTTTCGATTTGATCCCTTATGTATTAAAAGTTCTGAATTGATCCCTTATGTGTTAAAGTTATACCAATGTGATCCCTCTTTTTTTTTTGTTCTGAAATGGTCTCTTATGTTACAAAATCATACCAATGCGGTCCTTTTTTTACCCCTTATTTTGCAAAAAAAATGGACCATACTGGTATAATTTTGTAACATAAGGGACCACTTTGAAAAAGAGGGACCACATTAGTGTAATCTTTAGACATAAGGGACCAATTCGGTACAAGTAATACATAAGGGACCAAAATGAAACCTAAAATAAACATAAGAGACTAAAAGTATAATTTAGCCAAAAATTAATCAGGAGAACCAAGCTGGTTATAGGGCTACTGGTGACAAATGAATTGACTGATTTGGCAAAGAGGAGAAAAGAAAAGTGCTTGTTTCTGAAAGTTGATTTTGCAAAAGCCTATGATTGTGTTAGCTGGAAGTATCTAGATTATATGTTAATGCGGTTTGGATTTAATGTCAAGTGGAGAGAGTGGATAAGAGCATGCATTTTTTCCAATTCAATTTCAGTGCTGGTGAACGGAAGTCCAACTGAGGATTTTGTTGTTCAGAGGGGGTTGAGGTAAAGGGATCCACTAGCCCCATTTCTCTTTTTAATCGCGGCGGAGGGCCTCACAGGTTTGGTCAATAAAGCAGTTGAGTTGGGAAGTTCTCAGGGATTTCAAGTGGATATCGAGTTATCTTTTTCCATCCTGCAGTATGCCAACGACATAATTTTGATGTGCCACCCTACGAAGGAGAACTTGTGGTGTATAAAAATGATTCTGTGGAGCTTTGAGTTAGTGTCGGGGCTAAAAGTGAATTTCTTTAAAAGTCAGTTATATGGTGTCAACATAGAGGACAGATTCATGACAGCTGCAGCCATATTTCTCTCTTGCAGTGTTGGAAGAATTCCTTTTAAATTCCTTGGCGTACCAGTTGGTGCTAATCCCAGGCGTTGCCTCACTTGTGAACCAGTAATTCAATCAATGAAGCGGAGATTATCATCTTGGAGGGGGCAACTCTTATCATTTGGAGGTAAGATTACACTTATAAATTCGGTGTTAAATAATTTACCTCCTTATTTCTTCTCTTTCTATAAAGTACCCCAAAAAATCACTCATACTTTGACTACCATCCAAAGAAAATTTCTGTGGGGAGGATTTGAGGATAATCAAAAAATTTGTTGGGTGAGTTGGGATAAGGTTTGTCTCCCTAAAGAACAAGGCGGTTTAGGGGTAAAGAATTTGCATCTCTTTAATATTAGTTTATTGGCGAAATGGAAATGGTGAATACTAGCTGACCGTGACTCCAGTTGGTACAACCTGCTTTCTGTAAAGTATGGCAATTTATCTTCTTGTATGTTAAATGATTTGCCAGTGTCAAATAATGCATTTTTTGGTGAAGAGATTTAAATTCTGCTGACATTTGTTGGTTTCATGGGTCGGTTAAAATAAAATTAGGCGATGGTAAGGATACACGCTTTTGGTTTGATTCTTGGCTAGGTGATGTACCTCTCAAAGAGAAATTTTCGAGACTGTTTCAGGTGGCCCTTATTAGTGGTGCCATGGTAGCAGATGTAGGTGTTTGGAGAAATGATTTATGGGAGTGGGATTGGAAGTGGAGGAGGGCATTTTTTGAGTGGGAAATAGAAATTTTTGCTGAATTTAATATGTTGTTAAATGGACATCACCCAATTAAAGATACAAATGATAGGTGGGTTTGGTTGCATAACAGTTGAGGCCCTTTCTCGGTTAGTTCTGCATATGCGTTTCTGCTCAAAATGTCGGGCTCGTCTGGTGTTCATCATTATCAGTCACGACTTTTCAAAGAGTTGTGGTCTTGCTCTATTCCATCTAAAGTCAAGTTTCTGGTTTGGAGATTGATTTTGGACAGATTACCTACAAGAGAGCAGCTGGTGCGTAGAAGGATTCTCACAAATCCTCATGAAATGAGCTGTGTTTTTTGTTTCTCTGAATTAGAATCTGCAGGACACGTGTTATTTTCCTGCACCTTTGCACACTACATTTGGATGACTATATTGGCTTGGTTGGGTTTTGATAGTGTAATACATTATGATATCCTGCAGAATTGGATCCATTTTAGCGGCCTAATGATGGGCAAATCTAGCAGAAAAGTTAAACATATTATTTGGGCTGCGGTAATTTGGACTCTATGGCTGACCCGTAACAAAATAATTTTCCAATGGGAGGTAGCAGCATTCACAAGTGTTCTTTCTCAAATTAAAGTAGTCTCTTGGGGTTGGTTTATTTACAATGAAGGGAAATCTTCTGGTCTAGGATTCTCAGATTGATGTTCGAATCCTCTTGGCTGTCTACAGTTGGTGTAATTTTCTGATGTAATGGGTTGGAGTACCCCTTGTACTCTCTATTAATAAATTTGCTTACAAAAAAAAAAATAGGGCTATATATTATTTTAAATTGGAGTCTTTTATTTTCATGTTTTCCAAACTCTTTGATAGAGTTTTCTAAGAAAGAAGCTTGTGTACTCGCTCATGTCTTAGTAGAGGTGGATACATATATAGTTAGCCTTTAAAATTGTATAAAGATACCAGTTGCATTACGGTTTTGACTGTTAATGATATGACGTAACATTTTGTCCATTAGAAAACTGACAAATGCTAAAATAAAATTAAAAATAATAATGCATGTTGATTCGATTGATAATAAACTAAAGTTACAAACAATAATCTCCACGACAGGGATATAACAACGTCCTTTCACCATTTTTAACTTTCCCTTTAAGAAGTGGATTTGGACCTATTTTTGACCATGCGTAGCCCATTTAAGAGGCAAACTTAATTCCGTTGATACTCTTTGGTCCATCATTGAACCCTGTAGGCCCGGATATTCTAGAAAGTAGAAACTTCAACATTAAGGCAAGCTTGACCACTACATTAAGATACTGGGCTACACATCAAAATAATTAAAAGGGGAATATACTAAAAAGATACTTTGTGATATTTTAAAAATAATATGTGCGCGCGCGCCCATGATAATGCAACTAAAAGCTATGAATTGAAGGGACATTTGTTGATTATTAAGAGAGAATGCAGCTATAAACTTTGTCAAATAAAAGTTAGACTAAATCATATTGTGAGTTTTTATATGTAGTTTTATTCAATTTTCAATTAACTTTGTACAGTTTTTTTTTTTAAATGTCACACTGTTAATCTCCCACAAACAAAGAGAAAAAAACATAAACAAGTTAATCAATCCTAGCGGGGACGTCGCATTGAAGCCGCAAGCTCCACCCTGGGGGAGGGGACAACCGCAATGAATCATATATGTTGATATTTGATGGGTTGAAATTACTGAAATTTGCAACGACAATGGTGTTCTGGCGGCCATAGAGATATGATGTTCCAATTTTTGTGGAGATGGGGGTTGTTGAGGCGATGGTTGGTTGTACGTAGTTACATGAGAGAAAAGGGGGATGTGAGACAAGGAGAAATCAGGTGTTGACGGTGCATTTGTGGAAGCTCACTATCCAAGGTTGCTCACCATGAGAGATATACAAGGGTTGCTCATCCTAGACAGCGTCCGATCACTAATCTCCATCGAAGAATTTGGCTAGTCATCTTTAGTGAGGTCTCTCCACGCAACTACGTTTTCCTGCCCACGTAATTCGAATCCGAGACAATGTTTAAGAAAGCCGAGCCTAGTTTGAACCATAAGTATTTATCATCATCATCATTTGCATAGCTTTAGCTAAACTTAGTTTTCAACAACATAATAATGAGACTGCAATTTAATTATCAACAAAAATGTGCGTGCTGTAAGTAATCATATATAAGGATTTTATTGCTCATTCCCAAGGTAGAACTGTTTTCTTTCCGTACAAAATGAGATTTGCCTCAATAGTATACTCCTACTTAACTGATGTCGACAGCATCAATGATAAAAATGTCACCCTCACTCCACAGCTCCACCCACTAGAAAGTACACCCCACCATCTACCACCTAAACAATCTAAAGCAAATTAAAGCTGCCTCATTCATTTCTTATTTAATTACTCATTCCTTTCACTTCATTCGGTGAAATCCAAAGAGACACAATTAATTCACTAGAGAACAGAAATGGAGCTTCAAGACACAGCAGCAAGTAGAATATCCATTGGTCTTCCTCTGGGTTTGGCACTCCTCTTTGCCTCTTTACTCTTCATTTGTGTCTTCTTTTGTTGCTGCTTACATTGGAGCAAGCTCAAGTATTTGCTTCAATCTTCTGGAGTTATCAGCCCTCAGTCTCATCAGATACAAGCAGACTTAACTTCCTCTCCTCAGAAACCAGCATTTCCTGTTGTGGTAATTACTTCCCTTCTTCACACAAAAGAATTTAAGAAATAAGTTCTATTATGTACTTCATTTAATAACTTGCATCAACTATAGTTGTTAAATGACATTACTTTGATGAAGGTGTGTATTAAATTTTAAGTAAATCAAATATTTATAAATATATACTTCAATAGTTGATATTTATTTATATTTTAATATATTTAATATATGTATAATGCATTAAATTCAAAATTATGTATGAAATATTAATTAATTTTTATATTTTATAATTTTTATAAATTTAATTTACAGATAAAATTTAATTGTGATACCAAAATTATATTGAATAAAAGGGTGACAGAGATTTTTTTTTTTTTTTAGAGTAGGTGTATATTTCTCTCTTTATTTATGTATTTTGAGGAAAGATTAGTGAATTGGTTTGTGTTGTTTTTGGCAAAGCAGATGATGAAGCAGAACTATGCTGAGAGCTTGCCAGTGCTGATGCCAGGGGATGATATCCCAAAATTCATAGCCACAGCATGTCCATGTCAGCCTCCAAGAGATGAAAGAATAACAATCCATGTGGACAAGACAGCACCAATTGATTTTAGCAATAGCAACTAAAAAGGTGCTGAATTCAAGCAAAAGCCTTTGCAGAATTCAGGGTTAGCTTAGATAAATACACAAATCATAGACCTTCTCAATGAAGTGTGAAATGATCTAGCAAAGCTCAATGAAGGTGAGTGAGATGATCTACCAAGTTCAATGAAGGTGCCTGAAAAATAATAAATCAGGACCCCATTTTATTTTTTGGTTAGAATGGGAAGAAAATGGTTGAAGTATCAAAATCAACCTTCCTGTTTTACTTGTTATTTGCACCCCTTTCTCCAGCTCAAGGACACTTTGATCTGCTCCTTTTTAAGTCTAGGAAAGCAAGATATTGATGCCACTATCTGAATCGAGCCGTCCTAAAATATGAACAAAAAAAGTATATGTATTTGGATCATATATGGTCCAAATACATGTATTTTTTTATTTATATTTTGGGACGGAGGGAGTAATTTGTGTTGCAAATCTTTTGAATACAACAGACCCTTTTGATTTTTCTTCTCGTAACATATGAAATTCTTATATAATTTTACATGTGACTTATATAATTTACGGAAGTGGGAGCATTAAAAGATAAAAAAATTAAATGAGGGTAAAAAAAGGGATCTAGATTTGTTGCAGTTGAGAATCATGTAGTTTCTCGCAATCAGACGATTTGGGTCATTCAATTGAGATCTGATGTTCACCTTTCAATTTCGGCAAATCGGATACAAAAATTCATAAAGGAAATGCAAATCGGATACAAAAATTCATAAATAAATTGTGGATCGTCAGATCTTGATCGACCCGCCGAAATCGTGTGCCCGTGGGAAACTGTGAAATATCCAACCGCAGGAAATCTGTTTCCCAAAAGATGCCACTATTTTGAAATGACACAAGATTAAGACAACAGGGCAAAGTCCTCCTTACAAATCATAGCAAAGGTATAAAAAAGAAGCGTAAATGGGAGACAAAGCTATACAAAACTAGAACGCTCTACTTGGTGTTTCCATTTCACTTGTCCATCATTACATGTGTTTTTCTACAATAAGCTTTTGCATAAATCATAATCTGATATTTTTTAAAAATATCAAATGAAAAAGACTATGCGCAGCTGCATTTGTTTTTATAATCATGAGCTGCTGCATCATACAAACTTTATCTTATAAATTTAACGTAAATCTAATTACCACTATTCAATATTGTTCATCTCTTTCTCACTATCAATTTTTTTTTCCTTTTTATTCATCAATATAAATATTGGCCTCACATAATTTCTCCCTGTGCTCATACACACTTTTCTATTATCCCTGCTCCCTAGGACTTACTTTTCTATATATAATATAATTAAAATAGAGTTAAATATATTTTTAGACTATATAAAATTGACAAAATTTTATTTTCATCCCTATAAAAATTTTACTTTTTTAATCTTTATAATTAACAAAATTAGTGTATTTAAGTCCCTCGTCTTTGAAGGGCTAAAAATGCACATTTTTGTATGTTTTATAGACTAAAAGTAAATAAAAATTTTGTATGGACCAAATTAAAATTTTACCAATTTTATAGAGACTAAAAAATACACTTAACCCTTAACACTAAGACGGGAATCATAGGCACTAATTCAATAACGTGTATTTAAATTGTTGGCCACGTCACTAATTTTTTTAAGTAATGATTGGACAATATATTGGTGGAGGCTCTATTTTTTTCAATTTAGAAAATTTGAAAAATCTAATTGTTGCGAAAATGTATTAAAAAATTAAAATCACTCATTATTTGTAATAATGAAAAGAATAGTAATAATTAAGCTTATAATTATGGAAAATGCTAACAATTGTCCTTAGGACATTGGTTAAGAAATCAAAAGAGGTAAGTTTGTATGAGAAAATGATGTATTTATTACATCGAAAAATGTTTAACTTATATTCTCAAGACAAACTTTCTTTTTATGGACTCATTAAATAATGTACTTAAGGCACTCGTTAGCAAGACCTATAAGTAATCCAGATCCTTCACCGGAATTTAGGAATGGGGAAAGAACCAACCACTCATAAGAGTTGTAGACTTTGGTGAACTAATTATGTGGTTTCATTGGCTAATAAAATATTCAAAAGTACTAGGCAAAGCATTAGCTATTGAAGCGTGAAGATTTGTAATGCTCATACTTCAAAGTAAATTAAAGCACGATAATTACATTAAAATACAGAACTTACTAAAAATTACTTCTTTTTGCTTCTTTTTCTCCCTTCATTTTTCTTTTTAGTAGACCATTTTTATTTATTTTTTCTCCTCTACCTCTTATTTTACCTTTAGCTCAATTTTCATCACTTTTTTTACTCATTTCTATTTCTTTTGTCATCTTTTTTTTTTTTTTGAGAGGAAGTGATCTTTACAATTTTTTGTCATGCCTTGTTGCTGTATTGGGAAGAGAAGTAAGCATTCCTAGTTGCTCTTTTTTCCACTTCCAAGGGGTATTAAAAGGATCCTGCAAAATATTATTGGATACCAAGGAAAATATATAACAATGTAGTCTCAAGGGGGCAACTAAGAGTAAAATTGCAACAACCATTGAATTGGCCTGAAAAAAGCCTAAATATGTCCCAAAATAATTTACATGATGTAAATCAATTTTTGTCTTGAAATGGTCATGAGACAAGTTCTAAAATGCATCAAAATTGGAAATACACTCAAAGAAGGAAATTAGGGGCAATGATAATAATCCCCTTGTTTAAGATCTAATACCTCACAGTTTAGTAGTAAATGCACGTCAAACAGTTATGCAAGGCATTTATTACTAATTATCAGCTCCATAAAAATGTCCCCAAATTGAACACAATTGTTTAATAATCATTCAGAAAATTTCGTGGGGTTCCCTGAAAACACAAGTCTTTAGATTCTGAAAATTTTCTATTTAAGCATGAATAATGGGACATAAGCAAAAGTCAAAGCAATTACATGTATCTCTCCCCCCACACTTAAATCAAGCAATGTCCCCAGTGCTTCTATCAAGGAAGTAAAAGTGAGAAGAAGGGTATTAGGGACTTCCCTGAGACAGGATGTTCCGCCAGAGCTTTATTCCTTTGAAAAAATTAGAAGAAAACACATTAATTAAATAAAACGATAATAATTAAAATAAATACTAACCAACAGGTTGCCTCCTATTCAGCACTTGTTTAACGTCTCGAGCCTGACGGTTAGTAGCAATAGCCTCAATCCTTCCTCGAGGGTGCTCGCCCTCTGTGATCTCCACTGCTTTGTGGGACTGCTGAGCTCCTTGTGGCATTGGGTGTGTTAACTCTATCAGCGTCCCCATGTTATGCAACAGGTCATAGGCTTTTGAAGAACTGTGCTTGAACAGTGCTTTTCCACATTCTGCCTCTATTGTCTGCTTGCCAATACTAGATAAGCTTTCACGGAATATTTGGGTTAAGGCCCAACTGTGAAAACCATGATTCGAGCAGTCCATTATCAACTTCTGGAATCGCTGCATGCTTTCATGGGTGCTTCATGTTTGAGCTGGGCAAAGTTAGCGATTTCAAATCTCCTTCATGTGGTGATGGATTTGGGGTAGAATCTCCCCAAGAATCGTTTAGCCACATATATCCACAGAGTGGATAAGTCGGCTGGAATAGTTTGGTACCAACACTGAAGACAGTCTGCCAGAGAGAAGGGGAATAACTTCACCATTGCTTTATTTCGTTTAGTCTCCTCTTTGATGAAACTATCCACCATCTCTGTGAACTACAGCAGGTGAGCCATAGCATCTTCCCCAGGCTCTCCTCCAAACTTCCTGAAACAAATAACTTTGCTAACTAAAGAAGGTGTTATTCCAAGTGCGGGAGGAGGTGTAGTGGGTACTGACTTGAGGACTTCTACAAACCGGGTTTGCTGGACATAACCAGTGATCTTTCCGAGAGCTCCCTCTATGGTGTTTTCTAGCATGCATATTTTATCAACCCACTGTTTCCCCTGAGGTGAGAGTCCTGCATAGAAAATCTGAAGAATCTTCCATGTTGCTGTTCCATGTTAGGGATACTCTCCCAATATGTCCTGAATCCTTTCGCATGTCTCCGCAACAATTTCATGTTCTAATTGGAAGAACTTGTATAAGTTCTTTCTAACATTTACCTAACGGGAATGGACTGGGATTGTCGTTGCAGGTGTGGCAATCCCCTTGGGTGATTTTTGAAATGCATAAGTGGGAACAAGACTAGCCTTCCTTTTGTTTGTGTTGCCAAAGTTGAACAACATCTCATCATCCTATGTACGAATGGTAAGTTCTCCCTTCTTTACTTCAATGAGGGCATCTGCAGTTGCTAGGAATGGTTTTCCCAAGGTTAGTTCGACATATGGGTCCTCGGGGATGTCCATAATAAGAAAATCTACTACAAAACCCTTGTCATCCACCTGTACTAGGACATCTTCTGCTACCACTGCCAGAAGTACAGTTATTCTGTCTGCCAATTGCATATGCACATTGGTAGTCGCATCTTCAGATTTAACTTGGTCATCACTAATAGTGGCATCACATTAACCGTTGATCCGGTATCGCACAAGGCTTTCTTAAAGCACATACCACCAATAGAGCAAGGTATGCAGAAGTCTCTTGGGTCTTCTTGTTTTGGCGGTATCTGAGGAGTTAGTGCAACTTCCTCGAGTTAGTGCAACTTCCTCCCACTGAACTTGCTTGAGAGGTCTACTACTCCCTTGACTGGATGAACTAACAGTTATTGCTTTGCATGATTCCACCTTTTCTATTGAGTTAGGCTTTGTCTGCATTGGTAATGCTTCTTGTGCACTTTGTTGTAAGAGGTTAGTGATGGTAGATAGTTAAGACTCCACTTTCATCATCCTCTCTTTGTTCTTCTCTATATACTTTTCCAAGACTTCACTAAGGTCCGGCTTCCTATCTTCTCAGTTTTGCAGAGGAAAGAGTCTGTATAGGGCTGAGTCCATGGATTTCTAATGTTGCCCCGAAGAGAAATTGGGATGGTTTCTCCAACCGGGATTATATGTTGAAGAGCAGGGGTTGTTTTGGTTCCTGTTGCTGACAAAATTTGCCTCTTCAGTCTATTTAGGCCATGGGTTTCCTGGGCAACTTTCCGTTGCGTGACCTGCTATCTCACATTTTCCACAGGAAGTGTCAGCTGCTGATGAGGCTGGTTCCCTGTGTATTTTTATCAGGCTCTCTAATTGTTTGGTAATTACTTCCAAACGTGGGTCAACAGTTGTATTTGCTGCAACCTAATATAATTCTTCATGCTTCTTTATGTGCCTGTCGGTAGAACTCCATTTGCCATTGTTGACTGCCATCTCCTCAATAAGTGCATACACTTCCCTGGGCTCCTTCTCCATAATAGATCCTCCACAATGGCATCAACGGTGGCTCTGTTGTGAGATAAGAGCCCATCGTTGAAAATCTGGATTAATTGCCACTCTTCATACTTGTGGTGGGGACAACTTTGCAACATATCTTAAAGTCTCTCCCATGCCTCCGCTAAGGACTCACTCTCGAACTGATTGGAATTAGCAACTTCGACCTTAAGCTTTGTAGAATTGGACTACGGGAAGTACTTATTGAGAAAATTTTGGGTCAGTTGTTCCCACGTAGTGATAGAGCCTGCTGGCAGCGATGAAAGCCACAGAGTAACTTTATCAGCAAGGCTGAACGGGAACAATCGCAGTCGTATGGCATCCACAGGTACCTTGTTGTACTTAACCGTGTACATGATCTGGATAAACTTCTTTAGATGCGCATTGAGGTCTTCTGACGCAAGTCCCCTGAATTGAACTGACGGTTGAACCATGGTGATGAGAGCCTGTTTTAATTCAAATGTATTGGTTGCCACATCAGGAGCTATGATGCTCTCATTTAGCGCCACAGAGGGAGTAAAATAGTCTTGCAGAGTTCTTCTTTCTCCCATGTTTCTTCTTTGGTGCTCCGCCCTTATTCTTTTTACAGTCTTTTCTAGATCAAAAATCAGGTGAGGCTCCTGAGGGCGGGTAAGCATAAACTATCACAATTCTGAAAGAAGGATAAATCAAATTATTAGTGATAGAATTTAGAAAACAGAAATTACAAAAGGAAAAGAATAAAAAATCTTTATGGTTTTTTTTTTGAATTTAAATTTAAATTCTAAACAAACTAATAACCAGAATAAAAATGAAAACATAAACAAAGGAAAATGCTTAAATTAATTAGGATTCCTTTTCCGATCAATATTATCCGTTATTCCCTGGCAATGGCACAAAAAACATGTTACGTCTCAGACAAGTGCACCTGGTCGCATGTAGTAATAAAATTGGGATTTTAAGTCGCAATTGTCGAACCCACAGGGAATAAGGATAAGTACTAATCTACTTCTGGTGTCTTAATTATTTAAGCATTTGAATAGTTGGCTTGAATGCGCAGTGAAGAAAGAAAGCGTAGAAAACAGTTTTAGAAGACAACAGAGTGAGAGCCTAGGGCCTTGGTTTCGTTTATCCTATTCATTCCTTTCTTAATCCTATTCTTCCTTTACTCCATGTTATTGACCCCCCTTCCCTGATTCTCAAACAGTCGATAACATTTTCTCCCTAAAACAAATTTCCTAAACTAATCTTGGTTGAAAGCATTAAGTACTATGATAATCTAGGAGTTTAAGTTTGTCAAAAGGTCCTATATCTCCACTTTTCGGTTTCGTTATAAGTCCCAAATTCCCTTATAGATCCATTAGTTAACCCAGGATCCTCTGACAGATTAATTAACTAATACAAGCAATTGATTTAGTTAAACCGCAAGCACTAACATAACGCTAAGGGGCTTTAACATGGATAATAAATTTGGAATAGAAATAGAATAAAACAGTCACTATACTACAACAAAATGTTTGAAAGATAACGTCACTTTAAGTAACGCTTACAAAGAAAAACGCTACTTTAACTAATAAACAGTGCTTCAAAACACGAAACGCTGCTTTAGGCAAGAAGAATAAACAGTGCTTAAGTGAAGAGCGCTGTTTAAAGTTTACTAAACGAATAAACAGGGCTTAATAGAGAAACCGTTAATTTTGGTCCTAACAATAAGTAGCGCTTCCTCTATGAAGCGCTACTTATTCTCAATAAATAGATTAAGCGATTCCTCCCATTAATTTATAGCTCTTACTCTGTCCCTCCCACTTCACGCTTTTCTTTCTCTCCATCGCGCTTTGTCTCTTCACTCTCTCGCTCACTCACCCTCATTCACTGGAGATCTTTCCTTCCCTCTCTCGCAAACGCTCACTCTCGTTCACTGGAGCTCGCGACGAGGGGTTGCTCGTTTATAGGCGAACAGAGTCTCTGTCGTGCGAGCCTCCGCTTCTTCGGCTTCTGCGTCTGCCGGTTATTTTTCTTCGTCGCTTCCTTCGTTGCTCATTATGTTTGCAGAGAAGAAAGAAATGAGAAAGCCCAAGATTCTCGTGTCGCACCGGATTCGTGAGCTCTGTGTTGATTTTCCCATTTTTTCTCCAAACCCTAACTTCCATTCCAGCGTCTTGTTCGTGAAATTGCTCAAGATTTCAAGTTATATGTTATACTGATTTGAAGATTCTTTGTTTAGATTGATTATTGTTTCGCTGTAACTAATTTTATTAATTGGTTTAGGGTTTAGATTGATTTGCGATTCTTGCGGTTCTTGCGCTCCAGGAAGCTACAGAGGCATATCTGGTGGGTTTGTTTAAGGACACCAACTTGTGTGCTATTCACGCTAAGATGATTACCATTATGCCCAAGGACATTCAACTCGCAAGGCGTATCCATGGTGAACGTGCTTAAGTTGATTGATTAGTTTCTTATGCTTTTGCAGTAGATCTGAACATCATTTGTATTTTTCAAGTAGATCTGGACATTCAACTTAGGTTTTTAGTAGTTTTCAAGTTTCTTATATACGTTGTATAGTTCTGGACATCAAAGTTCCATCTTGATCAGTTCTTAAATAGATAAGGGTTTGTATTTTTTCCATTGATTCTCGTTATGGTATAGTTCTGGACATCAAAGTTCCATCTTGATTCTCGCTTTTTCCATTGATTCTCGTTAGGGTATGAGCTCTGCTTTCGTGTAATGCTAAAAAATGGGGGGAATAAACATCACTTCCTTTAGGGAAGCGCTACTTATTCCCACATTTAAGTAGCGCATTTTACTTGAGCTCTGCTATCGTGTAATGCTAAAAAAATGGGGGGAATAAACAACACTTCCTTTAGGGAAGCGCTATTTATTCTCACCTTTAAGCAGCGCTTCTTAGTAAAAAACGCTATTTAAATGTGGGAATAAGTAGTGCTTCCTTGAGGAAGCACTGTTTATTCCCTATTTTCAACAGTGCTGCTTAGGCATTGCTTTTTTGTAACACATTCAGCAATAACTGAATATGTAGCGTCTTTAAAAGCTGTTTAAGGCCAAAATTAGGTGCTGTTTATTGTCTTTTTTGTTGTAGTATTAAGACATAGCTAAGGAACTACTAAGGTAAACTACACTAAAGATCCTAGAAGAGAGCTTAGCTACTCATGTCATAAAATAGAAAAGCAATACAATCAGAAAACATATCTAGAAAAGTAAGAGAAATCGGGAAGGAACTCGTTCTAATCTCTGTACGAATCTTGGCTCACGCTTCAAGTCCTCTTGACAGCTTCACAAGCTCCAACTTAGGATTTGACCTTTTTCTCTCTCCAAAAGCATACCAAATGAGAAGGCCTGAACCCCTATTTACAGAGTTAGGGAAATCTACATCAAAGAGCCTTCAGATTTTGCCTGATTTGCCCTTATGTACGGTCGTACTTCACTATATGTAGGGTTGTACTTCGCAACGCCCTGACTTCTTCTATGCACAAACATGTACAGTCGTAATGTGGGTCTATACGGCCATATATCTAGGAGACTTCGGCATTAACCCGTACTGGCTTCCTTGTATGCTCGTACTGGCCAAAACAATTGATGTGTACGGTCGTACCAGAGGTATGTGCGGCTGTACATCTGGAAAACTTCAGCTCTAGGCCGTATTAACTGCTCTTTACGCCCTTATTGACCCTTGCTGGGGTGTACAAATAGGGTATGCGCGGCCGTACCTCTTGTCCAGAAGCTCAGAATTTCGCTCATTTTAACTCTTTTTGCCCAGAATTGGGTACTTTTGCTCCAAATAAGTCTTCCTCTATTTTTTTGCAAAACTTGGTCAAACGTGAGCGTATCTTATAAAAAGTGGTCAGAAACATGCCTATTTAGCTCAAAATACCCCCTTAAATATCATAAAATATTCACTCATCAGTTTGCTTATAAGCCGTTGGGTGCGATCTCAACTGTTAAAAGTGTCGGTCGGATCTCGACCGTTGGTTATATTCTTCACTATGGACAAAACAGAATTGATTCCTTCTTATCTGCAAGAAGTAAAAGTCATTAATATGCTTTGAAACCAACTTTCTTACCCACAATCAACAACATTAAATGCGAGATATAAAAATATACATTATAAGTTAAGTTGCAGATACAAAATATATTATAAAGTGTCATACATGTGAGTTACAAAACGATATAACAATAAAAATAAGGTGCCATCCATACATAACAATATAAACATAAAAATAAAGTACTATGTCGATGTAGAGCCCGACCCCCTGCTTGTCTTCTGCTGGTATGTGTGCTAAGTAGGGGGACGGGGACGGGCTAATCTTGTCAGCTCCTGCATCAGGTACCAACCCTCAATGCCCAGCTCAACCACTAAATGCCTGTGTAGCTTCGCCTCTGTGATCTCCCGGGCCCTGGGCCATCTCGCTCCATCTAGCTTCCAACAAACAATAACAATAAATAACATTAGTGACTAAAAATATTATTCTAACAAAGGGAACAAACAGACACTTCGTTCAAACTTACATCAGAAGCTGGTGTTGGAGCTGATGCTAGACCATCTGGTGGGATTGGTACATTTACTGGGTAGATGTATGGGTGGGAGATCCTACGGAACCACTCCATGTACCCAGGCTCCACTGCTGGCAGATGAGGCGCCACCCGAGGACCAACCTCGACCAGGTACTAATCAAATGCAAACCATATATCGTCCATCTCATCTGGACTAACGGGCTACTGTCGGATATCACACGGAATCCCCGAAATGCGTTGTACGTGTCCAAACTACCACAAGACTCTGTTTGGTAGATATGGAACCATCTTAGGACCAAATCAGATGAATTCCCTATACAATGCTATCGGCTACTACACTCTAACAACCCTGTGCTCTGCGTGTGGGTCCCATGTAACGTTCTCATCTATCAGTTTGTCTAACACATGGCGGTATGGCTCTACTACACCGACACCCCTAATCAATCTCTATCGGCTGGCTCGGGGCATCCCCTCGACATAATTAGGATCTCGCTTCCTAGACATAAATGCGGCACCGTGGAAGTGCTCGTAAATCCATGCCTATAAGGAAAATACTAACTCATGTAATTTTAAACTAAATATTAACTTTTAAAGTTTGCTAAAATAATAAAATTTGTACCTGTAACAACATCGCATAACCTGCCAACTGCCTCGTCTTCGCCCTGCTCACATCCTGGAGCTGGTCGTACATATATACAAGGGTCATGGCACCCCATGCATAGTTGCAGACTGAACTGAGATCCGTAAACATGGCCAGGTGTGCCACCCGCGTCAAGGACTGGCTCTTGTGGGCAAAGATGGTGCTGCCAACTAGGTGTAGCAGGAATGCCCTAGCTGCCATGTCCCACTACCGTGCCCTGCAGCACCAGTGGTCACCTCTTTGTATGCTCATGTGCCTCATCTATGGGCATGCCCAACAGTTGATGCAACCAGACTGCTGCTTCCACCTTGTCCATGACCGACATGGTGAAAAAGGTACCCATCACTAGAATATGTAAAATTTGGGAGACGTCATTTAGGGTGATCGTCATCTCCCCGACTGGGAGGTGGAAGCTAGAGGTGTCCGGCTACCACCTCTCTGTAAATGCATTGAGTAGCTCTTTGTCTATAGTTGTTGACACTCAAATTCGTCTATTTTTATGGGGTATTTTTAGTACTAAAACATATTAATTTGTGTGTACTCAAGTGTAACTCGGACATGGCTTTGTTTGTTGCAGATAGAGCTTTCAGTGTTGGTTTGTGTGTTCGCGATAGTGAGGGCTCCTTCCGGTTGGCAAAAACAATGTGGTTCCCAGGGTCACCCACACCAAAGGAAGTGGAGGCTGTAGCACTGTTGGAGGCTATCAAATGGGTTCACGAGGAAGGATTCACACACATGACTTTAAAGCTTGATTGTAAAGCAGTGGTGGATGATATCCTCAATTCGCAAGTCTACAACAATGAGATTGGAGCTATTTTAGATAGTTGTAGAGACTATTTGAAATTATTACAAAACTATGAGGTTAGTTTCGTTAGGAAGCAAGCAAACTTTATTGCTCATACATAGCCTTGCTAGAGCATCTAGGCTTTATGCTAGCCACCAAGTCTTTAATTCAATTCCTTCTTGTATTTCTTCATTAATTATGAATGAAATGGGTTGCTTTTGTTGCTTTCAAAAAGAAAGTATAAAAGTATTCATTTGTGCCCCGTTTTGCAGAAATATCACAAAGACAATACTTGGAGCAAAAGATGAGAAAACAGACAAAAAAACTAGCAAGTTTTAGAGATTTTTGGCAATTCTGGACTTGCAGCACAGCCTAGCATCTAGTAAGTACGGCCGTACCTATTCAATCACAGCAATAGGGGCGTACTTCATGGTCAGTATAGCCTGACGTCGAAGAAAAAGTCCAGTACAGCCGTACCTAAGGTAGTACGACCGTACCCAATAACTGTCGGGTGATGCAGAATACACAAGTACGGGCCAGCGTCGCAACTAAAGTACAGTACTACCGTGTATAAATGCAGTACGACCGTACCTAGTCCCAAATCGCCCAGATTTGAACCCAATTTGACCTAATACGTTGCCAAGCCTATAAATGGGCATTTTTAGCCCTCTATTGAAGACTTTTGATCCTGAAACCTTAGAGCTACTTGCCCAGACCAATTTTGCCATTGGAGCTCGTGAGGAACGCGAAGAACGTGCTTAAGGACCGTCGTCATACTGAAAGGGTGTGCCGATTTAGATTTAATTACATCAGTTTTGGGATTTTATCGTTTTTCATGTGATCATATGTTACTTGCACTAACCATGAGTAGCTAAATCCATCACTAAGGGTGATGGGGAATCCTTTATTATGTTTTCTATATTTATTTAGTTAATTCTATGAGTTTCCTATTATCATGTTGATTGTATTGCTCTTAGCATGTTTAATCCTATAAGGCTTGATCACCCTTTAACAAGTTAATTTAATTGGAGGCTATCATACCACAATTAGTTAATGGAACTCTAGGAATAACTGAACTCGCTTATTATGTCGGATCAAGGATAATTGCTTGTTTCTAATCGGTTATTAAATTAACGATTCCACTGTTGCTTAATGCTCTTCCTTCTATTTATCTTACTTAATCATTGAGGATATTAGTTTGGGAGAAGACCGTTAATATTACAGTCCTCACTAGGGTCCTCTTCCTCCTCCTCATCACTAGGCATCTCAACCACCTCAATGGGAGTCCAGGGCACGTGAGTGCGGTGACGGCTACCGGTATGGCCCCTCTCAACTAAGGCAGACCCGGGTGCTATCACAAGTAGAGTAGCGAGAGAAGCCATAGGAGTAGTTACAAGCATCGCCGCTATGGATAGAGTCGCCGAAGGATGGATAACTCCTACAGTCTGAGCGGTCTCCTCCGCCTCGCTCTCAGGTACAGCTACAGAAGTGGAAGCTCCCACCGTACCTGGTGGACACGCGCTCTTGCGTGTTGCAGTATAAGCACGAGGTCTTCCAAGCCTCAGTCCATCATAACAGGTCGTCATCGCCAGAATCTCCCAACGATTGACAAAATCAGTCTCGCCAGTGGAGTATGTATCCCAAGGCACTCCCAGATCATATCAAAGGGTGCTTCAAACTACAGGGTACGTATACTTATGTGGGAATAATTAGTCCTTTCCCCATCATCAGAAATCTCGGCCACAGTGCTAGTATAGGTAATGCGCCCGGAGATGTGGTCTATCTCCCACACGCCCTCCTTGTTCCCATCGGGGAACTAAAACCTCATCGTGCCCATGTGATGCATCGGGAACTGCAGAGCCATCTGATGACGCCGAAGTCGAATATGCAAACAGAAGATGAACAATGCAAGGGTAATCTTTTGTACACAAGTTCATCATAAGCTAACCATGCGACTCACATACAATAATATGCAATAGTATATAGTATAATTATAACATAATAATCAGGCACATATCTCATGACATGATATAAACAGCAAGCATATGAATCACTCAATCATACTCAATTGCAATCAATCATGTGAATCACTCAAGTCAAATCAAAACATAATCAAATCAGAATCAATCGACATACCGATGTGTTACGTATGTTATGCTTAGTGCATATGAAAGCCATTGCGTGCGTGAGGAGTACACCCATGTCAATGGGGCTAGTGTAGGTTCCATTATGGAACCTAGCTTTGATTCCATCTCTCAAAATCTAGGTAACTACACCAGTCTTAAAACAGGGATCTAATGTTGCACTGAAGCTATCCCAACATATTGGGATGTATGATTATGTGTCTCTCTTTTGACGGTCAGAATTATATAGCCCTTTAGTAACCATAAAGTCCGTTCTCATAACTTTAGGTTGGGCGAAACGTACGAGTACTTGGCTCTGGTTTACAATCTAGTCGCTCATACTAAGCATCAATGCTCAATGGTTAGTATGCATCAAATCAAGTCTCGCGTACGGTTCACTCACTAGGAGTGTCCAAAAACTAAATCTTTTGTGAATCCTACTGGTATCTCTCGACTCTAACGAAAACTCTTTTGAAAGCTCTTGTTTCTCGTGAGGACTCTAATCATGACCACCTATCCCGCTTGGCTTGGTTTGGTTTAGGAAAATGGGCCATTTGAAACCCTTTAGGTAAAAATGCTTATGAAAATTCTTTATACCGTGAAGTTTACCCATTCCCTTTGAAACAGTGATTAAATCCTTTAACCAGTTTAGGGTTTCGAAAACTCATTTCTTAGTTAGTTGATTTGTACACTTGGAAAGGTACTTTTACTCTTTATTACTCTTATCTTAAATTTACTTAGTGATCGCCCCTGGTTTCATTTTAAGAAAAGCTCATTACTTTGTTTCGAAAGATTTTCTCGGTTCTTTGGAATCGCATTGGATATATCGCATGTATATCATTAAATCGTTTATGGTCTCGATTATTCTGTTTTATAATCGAAAGCTTATAAACTTGCATACATTTACACATACAATAAATCATATTTCCATCAAATAAAATCCACTCAAGATAGTGATAAATGCCAACATAGGTCACTCAACACATTGTCACATAGTAATACTAAGCAACTATTACCAAACATTACCCAAAAAAATTAATCAAGCACACCACAAACATATATGGCAAGCTAAAACTCATTATGTAAAGATTTCTCTTACCTTAGGCGCTTTTCTTCCAAACTAAAGCTGCTAACTCTAAGTCCACTAGTAATTAAACACCTTCAACCAAAATAAGGCATACTTAGAACACAAATTTACGGTTCTAAATCCTACACTAACCCTCGGCCTAGCGCAAAAGATTTAGGAAAAATAATTCTTTTCATTCAACTCTTTTAAAAGCTCATTTTTAATGAAATACAACACCATAGGATCACTAAGAACCTTCTTAGTTCATCTCCTAAACTTTTGTGGTCATAACACCTTAAATAACTTAAAACAAAATCTTTTCCTCAATCATTCAAACACACTAAGTCTTCCACCAACACATCACATAATCAAGAGATGGAACACCACTTAGGTGTTTTCCTATTAGTGTGGTTCGGCCTACACTAGGACAATAGCTAACACTTTTGCCATTCCATCAATCTTGGTATTTAAGAATCTTGTGTTCTTAGTGGTTAAAACTTGGGCATAAAATTACTAAACCTTCACCATCAAAACTAACTTAAAATTTATATTTTTTTTAAAGACATAGGCTTCACGAACAACATCTTTTAGTCATCATTTCCCCTTTTTAGAGGATCTAACCACAAAGCCTATTCAAGACTTCCAAAACCCTAGTTTCTACACATTATGTATCAAGTAAGAAAATGAAAAATCCGTACTTTCCTTGCTCTTAAGCAAATCGGCTATCACTGGCAAAAATGTTAAGGCTCTTTACTTTTCATCAAGCTCATGGGAAAGTCTAAGATATTAGAAACAAGAATAGTGAAAATCTTAACTTTAAAGGAAATATAAAATCTTTTGTGAATCCATTTTCTTTTTAACTCAAGAACAACAACAACTATGAAACAAAGAAGTTTAGGAAATCTTTTCCTTTCCAAAGATTCAAGCACTCAAGTCTTGTTCTTCATCACCAAAAATTTAAAACTTGGTCATCACTTCCCTTGGGGGCTCTCGGCCTCCCTCCTAGAAAGGTAAGAACACATTTTTTTTTTTAATAAATCTCTCTAATGATCATCTAGTGAAGAAAATGGAGACTTTTCTACATGGTTCTTGGTTCGTCACCCCTTTACTATGAAGAGATAGAAAGATGAAGATTTTTCTTCCTTTTCTTTTGATGAACACAATAACTCTTACTAGTAGAAAAAGATAAGAAAATGGTAGAAAAAGGTAGCACTTTCATTTCTTTTGAAAACCATAATCGTATAACACTAACATGAAGAAATAAAGGAAGTAGAAGAATAGAAAAATGGAGATTTTCTTACCCCCAAGGCTGCTGGAAGTTGCAGCAATAAGGAGAAGAAAAGAGATTTGCTTCCCAAAATTTTCTTACTCACACTTTCTCTCTAACTTCACCAACAATATCTCTCTCTAGTTTTTCTCCTAATACTTAACACTAATAAAAAAGAAATGAGATGATGTAAGGCACAAGTAAGGGGGTGTTCGGCCAGCCTGGTGAGAGAATGGAGGGGGAAAAAAAATGAATTAAACTAGTCTTGCCAAAAAGGCTAGCAAAAGGCTAATGAAGAGACTATCACTTTAGCAAAAAATTCGTCATTTCATGATCTGTCACCCTAATCGATGAGATCTTCTCATGGAAAATATCTACCCATCAAGGTTCAAGAGTTCTCGGCTCCAAGTTGCGTCCCACACGTTCTGTTTCTCGTCACGTTTCATTCAACATGACTTAGAAAATTTATCATCATATTTTCCATCACTAAAAATCATCAAATCAATTTCACATCATCACAAATAATTTAAAACACCAAATTCCAAATATCTCAATATTCGACTGAAATTAAAGTTTTCTATCGGGTAAAATCTTACCCAGATAGTTCAAAACATAGTCGGACAATAGTGAAATTATAAAATGAAATTTTAACCATGACTTAATAAAATATATTAAGTCTCAAATATTATTTTAGTTTTGTTAAATTCACTCACTTGATTAACAATAAAAATACGTATTAACGGCGTAATGCGCGTAAAACAAAAAATTTTTTTGACAAACAGATCAATTAAGTAACGGCAAAACTGCGAGTGTCACACCGACCGTTAATAGTACGCAATTTTTATATAACTTTTTTTTTATCAATGTTTCATAACTTTTTAAAAATTGCCGTTAATTTGTTTTATATTATGGGTCAATTGCAATGGTGTTAAATCTTTAAAACAATAGGTCAATACAATTAATATCAACAAAAAAAAAGTAGATCAATACAATTATTGGATTGAACATTTTTCTACCTCATAAAATCCAATGATCGATGCCAGCTAATTATTTAATTTATTATTTTTTGATTAGTTAATCAACGTGACGAACACGGGCAATGGATAATTGGAACATCTCTCGTAAGGAAATTTCCTTCGTTTTGGTCAACACCAACCTTCAAGTCAAGTTTGTACTATTTAAGAGATTCCTGAATTGAAAAATTGCACTCCAGCTCACATCATTGTGTTGCGCCTATAAAATTAATTATTTGCTGCGAGGTCATCATCATAGCTATTCAAAAGAATCACGTATACATAGAGAGAGGGAGTGAGAGATCAACGTGTGTTTCAGCAAAAGAAACTTGAGCAAAAGTTTGATCAAATAACAAGTCAACTCAGCCTTTTATCTCTCTTGATGGCAACGCCAGAAACTTTTCTTCCACCACCACCACCACCACCACCGGCTGCTCTCCTGCCTCCAGATCAAACGGTGCCTGGCCTACCTTGGTCATGGACTCCGCAATTGCCAACTTGGCCACCACCTACATCAAATGGGTTATCATACGATGATTCATCTTCTTCATCTTCATCAGCAAAAACATTTGGCATCGTTGTTGGCGTCGCGGTTGGGGTCGTGGCGATTATTTTGGTGCTCGGCATTTGGCACAAGTATCTTAAGAAGAAGTGGAGTAATAGGTGTTCAAAGTAATCCTGCAAACCTCTCAGCATTTGAATTCTCGTGTTCGCTTTAATTTGTTTAAATACAATAGCATATATATGTTTCCTAGTATATAGACGTTCGATTTTTCACGTGATCTAATTGCATGAAAGAGAGCGTAAATTAAGAAACATACCCAGGCCAGGGGTTGGGGAATAAAGCTTGA
This sequence comes from Calophaca sinica, assembly GCA_037113605.1. Lineage (NCBI taxonomy): Eukaryota > Viridiplantae > Streptophyta > Magnoliopsida > Fabales > Fabaceae > Calophaca > Calophaca sinica. Next base: position 94,567,258 of record CM073736.1, read on the forward strand.
TTTTTCAAGTCCAGAAGGATTTGTGTTTTTATAAATTCGTGTTTATCAAACCATGGATGTTTTAGTGGTGAACCTTTAAACTTTCCACAAACTAGTCTACCAACTAATATACTAATATATAGATACTATTATAAAGTATTATGATGAAGATAATACTCATTCAATGAATCTCATTTTTTATAGGCTAAATTACAAAATTGGTCATCTATGTTTATTTTAGGTTTCAATTTGGTCCTCCATGTTTTATTTGTTTCGTTTTGGTCTCTTACGTTTTAAAAGTTACAACAGGTTGATCCTTTCCGTCACTAAAAGTCAATTGTCCGTAGCTAAAAGCCAAATAACATTTTGAAAAATGGACTTCTAGCTACGGACAATTGACTTTTAGTGACGGAAAGGACCAAATTGAAAACTAAAATAAAACGTAGAGGACCAAAACGAAACAAATAAAACGTAGAGGACCAAATTGAAACCTAAAATAAACTTAAAGGACCAATTTTATAATTTAGCTTTTTTTATATATTCAATCAATGAGTAGTTTACGGTTCATGAGGTATGTCTTCATGTTACAAATTCCGTTTGTGTTTGATTTTGATTGATTAGTGTTGACACCAAGTAGTCAAACTCGAGATCTCAGAATTGGAAAAGAGAAATAAAATCGTAAAAAGTAAAATCATAACACAAATAAAATAAACTAGAGATAGGAGCCTAAAACTAATTAATTGATATTCGAGAATAAGAAAAATTAGAAGAAAAAGAGAATTAGAATTAGACTTAGAAGCTACAGAAAATTTATTAGAAAGATATAAAAATATATAGAAAAAACTCTATCGATACAAAAGGTACATGCATAGTTATTAAACCCGGCCCGGTGATCGACCCGGTCAGGGCACTGGGTCAGTGGGTCAATGGTCGAACCGGCAGGTCACCGGTTGGCCCGCATGACCCGGTCTTTATTATAATTACAAATTATAAAATTTTATACATGTATATACACTCACATATATACCATACAAAATAAATATATATGAATTTTAATAAATATATATGATTTTTTTGGTCACATGTATACGATTAATTAAGGATATATATAAATTGGTTGAAACAATAGACACACATCAGCAAGTGGTGGAGTGGTAAGGCTTCTGCTGCATTGTCAAGTGCTGGGATCGAATCCCAGGCGCTGCAATTTTTGGTAAATAAAAGACATTTCCTTGTGCAGCGCAAGACCCGGTCCGGGTCATTGAACCACCGGGTCACCGGTTTTCGGCGAAACCGGCCGGGTTGCACCGGGTCGAACTGGGCCGATAGCATAACCGATCGAAACACTGGCTCGGACCGGTCATATCACCGGGTCCCGGTCGAACCGGTCGGACCGGCCGGTCCGAGCCGAGTTTAACAACTATGGGTACATGAGTTAAGTATAGAGGAAAGCAAGAAAAAAAAGGTAAAATTGTTTGATAACTAGAGACATAATAGAACCCGTAATAAAGAAGTTAGATGAAGAAAAAAGAAAGAACGAGAAAGTAGTAGATTTAATAAAAGTCCAAGTAATGATTAAAGCATGCTTTTAAGAAAAAAGAGATTCGCTCGCCACTAGCGGTTTAAATGATTGATGAGAGAATTACTCATAATATTCAAGATGCTATTTTTAGAACAACTATAGGAAATTTATATTATGCAAAATTAATTTTTGATTACGAACCAAATTTTATATCATAAGTTGGAAAATTTTGACATGTTGAATAGTAGTCACTGCTATTCAAATACGTAAAAAACTATTTTCGAAATATGTCCAAGTCACCACACTATGGAGTACAAGCCTAATATGATAGACTTTAGGGACATATCTAATGGACTCATTGAATGAATACCTCCGAGTAGACCCAAGTCAATTAACTTATATAAAAGAAATAAAGATAAATGAGCCTCTAGTCAATTCTGAGACACCCTTGTCCCATTAAACTAACCTTTAATTAATTAGCCTTAATCGTTTATTTTAGTGTTAATATATATAGAGGAAAAATACGTAAAAATTTAAAACTTTTAAAAACACAAAAGATAATCACACTCATAATTTACACTATATATGCATCGGTAGAGTCTGTGACCCCTTCAAGGGCTCACACACATCAGAGTATCAAAAGAAGCATAGCAATATGTACAGTCATCCAAAATACATCTAGGAGACTAACACACGTCTCACCAAAATAAAAAACACAAAAGATAATCACACTCATAATTTACACTATATATGCATCGGTAGAGTCTGTGGCCCCTTCAAGGGCTCACATACATCAGAGTATCAAAAGAAGCATAGCAATATGTACAGTCGTCCAAAATACATCTAGGAGACTAACACACGTCTCACCAAAATATCAGACCAAAAGTAATAGATAGAATCCTGGCCATCAAAACATTATATCATCAAAACATACTAACTACTAAAGGTCAGACACCTCCAGGTCAAGGAGGATAACAAAAACTCCCACTACACGATCCAGAACGCCTGTCGAAGAGTCGGCGGTACTATCTCGCCATCATGGGTCATAAAGGTCGAGGCGTGTCATCTTCCCTACCCATGACCTACTCCCCTGACTACTTTCATGGGGACAGTTACCCAAGGGCCTAACAGCCGACTGGGTAGGAACATGGGGCTGCCACATCCGACCATGCCCAGGGAAATATCCAGGCGGATATGACCATATGCGATAAAAAGATGACCGCTGACTAATCCGAAAGTCTCCAACCAAACTGGCAGATGGTGATTCAAGCAGACGAAACTATACGGTCACTAAACCCATATACACCATAGTATGTCGAGAGAAGTCGATCTCCCAACCCGCATTGTCCCAGTCATGATACTGTAGCTCAAAATCCCCCAGACGGGGATCCTCGGCTCCGTCCCCATTAACAGATGCATGAACTGTGACATCTTCAGCAATGGTCTCCTCAGTACCTGTATCTAACATATATAGCATACACTACAACAAATTCTGTAAAAGATGGCGCTACTTTAAGCAGCGCTTAGAACAAAAAACGCTACTTTAGATCATACCGAATCAATAAACAGCGCTTATAATATAAAGTGCTTCTTTTGGTTTTGACAATAAGCAAGGCAAAAAACAGCGCTTGGAACCAAAAACGATGTTTTAGGTCCACTGAAACAATAAACAGCGCTTATAATACAAAAGTGCTACTTTTGGTTTTCACAATAAGCAGCGCTTAATCCTTGAAGCGCTATTTTTTCTCCAAAAATTAAATTAAAACATTGTTCCCTCTGTTTCATCACTTAATTCGCGCAACCTACTCCCATTTCTCCCTCTCTGTTCCATTTCTTCCCCTCTCGCACAGTGTACACCCACCTCCCATTTCTTCCTCTCTCGCGGCCACACTCTCTGTCTCGTAACTCTCTCTCTCAGCCACTCTCTCTGTCTCGCAACTCTTTCTCTCTCGCAAACGTCTGCCACCCTCTCCGTGGCTCCCGCTCCCTGCTCCACTCTCTTCGTCACTCACTCCGCCACCGGAGTAGGAGGAGGAGGAACCTCTCGGTTCCCAACCACCGCAAGATCCGGCATCATCCCAGTCAACTCCATCGTTCCTCAGAAACACGAGGCACATGCATTGCACCTCAATCGTTGATCTTGCTCTTGATACCCTCGCTGCCGCTAGATACTTTGGTGTTGAACAGCTCGCATTGCTCCATCTTCCCGACTGCTACTGCTCCATATCCCAGGTCGTATATTATTAGTAATTTCTTATTTATTTTTTTCTTTCTCAAAACAAAAAAAAGAAAAAACTAGCTTATCAAAAAAAAAAAAACTCTCTCTGTGTGTTCCAAATATATGTTCATGCAGTTACTTTTTCTTTAATTACCTTTTAATTCTAGTTATAGATGAAGCATATTGAGTGAGAAATTGTTAATGATGAAATTACATGTCTAATATTTTTATATTCCCATTAATTTAAAGACTATACTTTGCCTATTACTGGATGCATGATTTTTTTTTGTTGGTTTTGGGCTTAAACCACTGCTCCATTACAGCTTCTGGCTTATCAGCTTCTGGTCTACCAGCGTCTGGTCTCTTCTGGTCTACCAGCGTCTGGTCTCTTCTGGTCTACCAACGTCTGGTCTCTTCTGCATACCAGCGTCTGGTCTCTCCTTTTGCATACCAAATCTGGTTGATGGGCGTCGATCTCACTTCCATTTGTTGGGCTTCGTTTATGAGCCTTAGTTTAGTTCGATTACTTGCTATTTGTTGTTACGGTGAAGTAATGTAATTGTTTCCTCTATTTGTTATATATAGAGGATGATAAGCAATTGAGTAACATACTCTTGTAATCTGAATTCATAGTGAATTTCTCTCTTCTCCTGCCCGTGGACGTAATCCTCACACTGAGGGTGAACCACGTATATGCTTGTGTTGTTTTCTCTATCTCTTTCTCTGTGTGTTCTTGTGAGTTTGAGTGCGATTTTCCCAACAAACTGGTATCAAGAGCGAGACTCGATCCAAGCCTCCCTGTCCGTCTTCACAGCTCTCGGTGGATGTTCAAGATCCACATTGCATTCTGTTAATCTTGTGACTCAGTGTTTGTTCAGTTTGTGGTGCTTCTCGGTGAAGGGCATCACTCCCAGTTCTTTCTTTCTTCTGTTTTTTACAGTTGAGGTTCTCCACCGTCTGTCCAAGAAAGATGTCAAACACAATCAAGATCGAGAAGTTTAATGGGAGGAACAGTTTCAATCTCTGGCGCATTAAGATGCGTGCACTTCTCAAAGAACAAGGGGTTTGGGCCCCTCTATCGGGCCAAACTGGAAAGGCTGCCAAAGATTCGTCAACACAACATGAGGAGAAAGCTCACTCGTTGATTCTCCTATCCCTATCCGATGAAGTCCTCTATGAAGTTCTTTGAAGAGGATCTTTGCTGAGTTATGGCTCAAATTGGAGAACCTATACATGACCAAATCTTTGAGCAACAAGTTGTTGCTTAAGAGGAGGTTATTCAGTCTTCAAATGAAAGAAGGGTCAAAACTGAAAGAGCATCTTGATGAATTGAATTCAATGCTGCTTGAATTGCGGGACATTGATGTCAAGATGGAGGATGAAGACATTGCCATGGTTCTTTTAGCTTCTTTGCCACCATCTTATGAAAACTTTGTAAGTTCTATTAGTGTTGGTAAAGAGAGCATCACTCTAGAAGAAGTCAAGACAAGCTTGTATTCTAGAGAGCTTCGATTGAAGGCATCTGGAGCAGGTGATGATTACGCCTCAGTGCATTTGTCAAGAACTCAGCAAATTCAGCGAACAATCAAAACAAGAAGAAGGGAAAGGGGAAGAATTCCAAAGGAAAGGTTAATCCGAAAGATATATGCAACTAATGCAAAGAACACGGACATTGGAAGAAAGATCGTCCTAAGAAGAAGAAGAAGGAATCTGTTGTCGCTCTTGGTCAAGAAGATCGCTCATCGGATTACGGTATGCTCTCACCGTTAATGATGATCAAACTTCGATGTCACGAGCAGTGGGTGCTAGACTCGAGATGTTCTCATCATATGTGTCCTCACAAAGATTGGTTTGTGACCTATGATGAGAAGCTTGGAGGAAATGTGCTCATGGGAAACAATGAACCGTGCAAGACAATTGGTATAGGTTCTATTCAAATCAAAATGCATGATGATGTGATTAGAACCTTAACCAATGTCAAGCATGTTCCTGGATTAAAAAGAAACCTCATCTCTGTTGGTGCTTTGGATTCAAAGGGCTTCATATGCGATGTTCAAGGAGGGATTATGCAGATCGAAGCAGGAAAGGGACTGTGGTGTTCTGAGGGCTCAAAACACGTAAATCTATACATTCTTCAAGGGACAACTCTGATTAATGCGAAGCAATCGCTTACGTGGCGTAAAAACGAAACTCGACATCTTTGCCGCATGGCACATGAGATTGGGGCACATGAGTGAAAAGGGGCTGAAAGTTCTCATTGATCAAGGGCTGTTACAAGGTCAGAAAGGAGGAGCATTGGAATTTTGTGAACATTGTGTTTTTGGTAAGCATCATAGATCCAAATTTCAGAAGGCTTCACACACAACCAAGGCAACTCTGGACAGCATACACTCAGATTGTTGGGGTCCATCAAAGGTTCCATCTATAGGTGGAGCTAGGTACTTTCTTTCCATTATTGATGACTACTCTCGCATGACTTGGGTTTATATGATGAAACACAAGTCTGAGGCTTTCCAATGTTTCAAGAATTGGAAAACTTTGATAGAAAATCAAGTGGGAAGAAAGATTAAAAGACTAAGAACCGATAATGGTTTAGAGTTTTGTTCTGAAGAGTTCAATAAATTCTGCACAGCTGAAGGTATTGCCAGGCAATATACAGTGAGGAACACACCTCAACAGAATGGCATAGCAGAGAGAATGAACCGGACCTTATTGGATAAGGCTAGATGTATGCTATCCAATTCAGGGTTGAAGAAACATTTCTGGGCTGAAGCTGTTGCTACAGCATGCTACATTGTCAACAGGTCTCCCTCCTCACCCATTGACAATAAAACTCCAATTGAGGTATGGTCTTCCAAACCTGCTGATTATTCTAGGCTTAAAGTTTTTGGTTGTCCTGCTTATTACCATGTTTGTGAGGGCAAACTTGAACCTAGAGCTAGAAAGGGAATTTTTGTTGGATATGGTGAGGGTGTCAAGGGATATAGGATTTGGTCACAATCTGAGAAAAGGTTATTTTTAGTAGAGATGTAAACTTTGATGAGAGGTCTCTACTGCATAACAAAGCTGAAATTGCACAATCACCAAGCTGTGACAAAACCTATAAGCAGGTGGAGTTTGAAGAAATTGAAGGCGTAATGATCAAGTGAGAAAGGCACCGATCAAGCGGAATCGGGTAGTCAAGCGGACCAATCGAGAATCATCCGCAATTGCAAATTCCTCTGGCCAGCGAAGCGAAGCAGTCACGAGGCATCGAAAGTCTCAAAGGAATAGAAAGGCTCCAGGAGAGGTATGGTTATGAAGATATGCTCTCATATGCATTTCAAGTTGCTGAAGATGTTGATGCACAAGAGCCAAAGAAATTTCCAGGAGGCTATTACTTGTTGAAGCGAGAAAAATGGCTCACGACCATGCATGATGAAATGCGATCTCTGCACAAAAACAATACATGGCGAACTTGTGAAGTTGCCTGAAGGCGAAAAAGTAGTGGGAAGCAAGTGGATTTTTAAGAAGAAACCTGGAATCTCCAAAGTAGATGGAATCAAATTCAAGGCCGATTAGTTGCAAAGGTTTTAGCCAAAAGGAAGGTGTGGACTACAATGAAATTTTCTCTCCAGTTGTAAGACACACTTCCATTCGGGTTCTCCTTGCCTTAGTAACTAATATGGACTTGGAATTACAACAACTTGATGTAAAAACAGCTTTTCTACATGGGGATTTAGAGGAAGACATTTACATGAAGCAACCAGAGGGCTTTGTAGAACAAGGAAAGGAGAAATTAGTTTGCAAGTTGAAGAAATCATTGTATGGCTTGAAGCAATCTCCAAGGCAATGGTATAGGAGATTTGATCAGTTTATGATTCACCATGGATTCAAAAGAAGTCCTTATGATTCATGTGTGTACCTCGATGGCGAAAAATGATTCCTATGTCTACCTATTGCTCTATGTTGATGACATGCTCATTGCATCTCAAAACATGACTGATATTAATAGGCTCAAGTCTCTTCTCAGTTCTGAATTCGACATGAAAGACCTTGGTGCTGCAGAGAGGATTTTGGGAATGGAAATCTACAGGGACAGAGATAAGAAGAAGCTTTTCTTGTGTCAGAAGTCTTACATTCAGAAAGTGTTAAACAGATTTGGCATGACTACTGCAAAACCTGTTACCACTCCACTTACTGCAACCATCAGAATCAGTGAAGTGTTTGAGACTCAGTCAGAAACAGAAAGGGACTACATGGAGAGAGTTCCATATGCTAGTGCAGTTGGCAACATCATGTATGCCATGGTTTGCACTAGACCAGATCTTGCACAAGTCGTAAGTGTCATAAGCGGATACATGAGCGGGCCAGGAAGCAACATTCGATTCTTTGTCAAGAGAGTTTTCGGATATCTCAAAGGAACAAGTGATGTTGGTCTTGTGTATGGGAATGATTCTACTTGTTCTCTTCTTGGTTTCTCAGTTCGACTATCTTTGGGGCTCTTGATGGTAGAGGGTCCGTTATTGGTTATGCTTTTCCAGTTGGCAAGTGTTTAGTAAGTTGGAAAGCTACATTGCACCCCACAGTAGCGTTATCAACCACGTAAGCGAGTTCATGGCTCGACAGAGGCAAAGAAAGAAGGCATTTGGCTTAAAGGCCTTATCGGTGACTTAGGCTTTCCACAAGATAAAGCCATCATATTTTGTGACGACTTAAGTGCCATTTGTTTGGCAAAGATCAAGTGCACCATGAGAGAACCAAACACATAGATGTTAGGTATCACTTCATTCGGACCGAAATGTAATAAAGGTGCTCAAGGTTGATACTAAGGACAATCCGGTGATATCATGACCAAACCGGTTCCCAAGAGCAAGTTCATGCATTGTTTGGACATGCTCAATGTTGATATTGGAAATACTTGATTTTGAATGGCAGTTCAAGGGAAGATGAGAATTTGCTAAATGTTTCTGATAGTGGTTTGACCCCAAGGTGGAGATTTGTTGGTTTTGGGCTTAAACCACTGCTCCATTACAGCTTCTGGTTTATCAGCTTCTGGTCTACCAGCGTCTGGTCTCTTCTGGTCTACCAGCGTCTGGTCTCTTCTGGTCTACCAGCGTCTGGTCTCTTCTGGTCTACCAGCGTCTGGTCTCTTCTGCATACCAGCGTCTGGTCTCTCCTTTTGCATACCAGCGTCTGGTTGATGGGCGTCGATCTCACTTCCGCTGTTGGGCTTCGTTTATGAGCCTTAGTTTAGTTCAGTTACTTTCTGTTATTTGTTGTTCTGGTGAAGTAACAGAATTGCTTCCTCTATTTGTTATATATAGAGGATGATAAGCAATTGAGTAACATACTCTTGTAATCTGAATTCATAGTGAATTTCTCTCTTCTCCTGCCCGTGGACGTAATCCTCACACTGAGGGTGAACCACGTATATGCTTGTGTTGTTTTCTCTATCTCTTTCTCTGTGTGTTCTTGTGAGTTTGAGTGCGATTTTCCCAACATTTTTGAATGTTGAAGTTTGTGATAGTCAATCGCATGAGAAGATGGGATGGAGTAGTTGAGGTTATGAATTGTATTTATTTAAAAATTGATCCTATTTATTTAAAGTAGATTATTTTCAAGTGCTTGTGGTTAGAAATGAAATGTTTAGTAACATGATTATTTGGTAATTAGTGCTGCAGTTTACCATGTGGTCAATGTTTGATCCATTTTCTTTTTGGTTTATTTGATTTGATTCTTCCACATTGGTTCTGTTTTGGGACTAGCTTTTATGTGTTTTCTTCCACACTTTTTCAATGTTACATGACAAGGATTTCTTTTTTATGTTGGTTGGCATTGCATATATTTTATGTTGGCTGGCTGGTATGGAATTTTATGTTGTTACAGGTATTGTATATATTTTGGAATGTCCATATTTTAGGGGAGTTGCCAAAATTTTGTTAGAAATTTGATCTAGTCTGTGTGTTGATTTTAAGAGCGGTGGTAGTTTTAGTCTTGCTTTATCTAATTTGGCTTTTTATGTTGTTTTAGCTCTCAATCCATAAGTAAATATGGATTGAAAGTGGATGTCTGTCAATCGTTTGTCGAAAGAATACAAGGATGGAGTGAAAGATTTTATTGGGTTTGTAGTTGGGCATACAACAGACCATAGTAGAATCGTATGTCCTTGTTTAAGTTGTTGTTATACAAACAAAGTTAGTGTTAAGGGATTGGAATGCCATTTAGTGAGCAATGGGATTGATCAAACTTATACTTGTTGGACAAAGCACGGTGAGACAAGAGGTGAATCTTCTAATATGGGGAATAGTGGGAGATATGCATCAGAGGACACCGGTACACATACATATGATGGCGACCATTTTGAAGAGATGGCAAATGCAGTTGAAGAAGATCTCTGTGATTGTCCTCAAATGTTTGAGAAGTTGATAAGTCATGCGGAGAAGCCGTTATATGAGGGTTGTACTAAATTCACAAGATTATCGGCAATGTTAAAAGTTGTTTAACATGAAGTCGGGCAATAGATGGACTGATAAGAGCTTTACGGACTTACTCACACTATTGAAAAATATGTTGCCAAATGATAATGTGCTTCCTAGTATGACATATGAGGCTAAACAAACATTACGCTCTACTGGCATGAGCTATGAGAAGATACACGCTTGTCTTAACGATCGTATTTTATTTCGTAATGAATATGCATCGTTAAAGTCGTGTCCTAAATGTGAAGCCTCACGGTATAAGAAGGAAGATTCGGCTCCAGAGAAGGTTTTGTGGTATTTTCCTATAATTCCTAGAATCAGACGTATGTACCATAGTTCAAAAGATGCAAAAAACTTGACATGGCATGAGGATGAAAGGATTCAAGATGGCAAGCTACGGCACTCGGCAGATTCTCCTCAACGTAAAAAAATTGATATTGATTATCCTGATTTTGGGAATGAACCAAGAAACTTACGACTTGCATTGTCTACTGATGGATTTAACCCGCATGGTGTTTAGAGTAGCTCTCACAGTACATGGCCTGTGATTTTGGTGATTTATAACCTACCTCCATGTCTATGCATGAAGCACAAATATATGATGTTGTCTATGTTAATTTCTGGGCTGAAACAATCAAGAAATGATATCAATGTATACTTGACTCCTTTAATTGAAGACTTAAAGCAAATGTGGGAGACAGGTGTAGTGGTGTATGATGGGTATAGAGAAGAAAGTTTCACCTTGAGGGCTATGATTTTCGGCACAATTAATGATTTTCTAACATATGGTAATCTTTTAGGATATAGTACAAAAGGTCAGTGTGCATGTCCTATATGTGAAGATAGTACAGATTGGATTCGGTTGGAACATGGTAAGAAGAATGTCTTCCTTGGGGATCGTAGATTTTTGCATCCAAACCATCATTATCGGTCGTGGAGAAAGGCAATTAATGGGAATACAGAAGAATATAGAGCTCTTTTGCCTTTGACGGATGCACAACTGTTTGGAAAAGTAAAAGATTTGAATATTAAATTCGGTAAACCTTTTGCGGGAGACCTTGCCACACGAGGATGGAAGAAAAGGTCGATTTTCTTTGAGTTGCCATATTGGAAGTCATTATACGTAAGACATTTCATTGATATGATGCATGTTGAAAAAAATATCTTTGATAGTCTCAGTGGTACCTTACTTAATGTGCCCAGGAAGACTAAAGATGGCATCAAGGTAAGGCTGGACTTGGTTATTATGGGATTGAGACGAGAGTTAGGACCGGTAAAGAAAGGGAAACGTCGTACATATCTACCTCCGGCTGCTCATACTCTATCTAGAAAAAAAAGAAAAGAGATTTTTTGTAAGTTTCTTGATGGAGTTAAGGTTCCAGAAGATTATTCTTCAAACATTAAGAACATCGTATCGATGAAAGATCTCAAGTTAAAGGGTCTAAAGTCTCATGTTTGTCATGTTCTCATGGAGAATTTGCTTCTCATAGCTATACGATCCATTTTGCCCAACAAAGTGCGGAATACCTGAACTAAACTTTGTTTCTTCTTTAAGGAAATTTATAGTAGAGTGATTGACCCTGGAAAGTTGCCGGCCTTGCAAAAAGAAATTATTCTGACTTTGTGTGAGCATGAGATGTATTTCCCGCATTCATTCTTTGACATAATGATTCATCTGACAGTTCATCTGGTTAGGGAGACACAATTGTGTGGGCCAGCTTACATGAGATGGATGTACCCGTTTGAGTGTTACATGAAGATATTAAAAGGGTATGTGGAAAACCGATCATGACCAGAGGGTTGTATTGTTGAACGGTATATAGTCGAAGAAGCTGTTGAATTCTGTACCGAGTATCTATCTAATGTTGAACATTCTATAGGGCTGCCACAGTCTCGTCACACAGGAAGAAGTGTAGGGTAGGGGATTACTGGACTTGAAATACTAACTATATCAAGGAAAGAATGTGAACTAGCACACTTATATGTTCTACACAATGCTGATGAAGTTAAGTCATATGTTGTAAAACACAAGGACATACTCAAGAGCTTGTACCCAAATAAGAGTCAAATTTGGTTAACAACAGAACATAATCGGTGTTTTATAAAGTGGCAGAAAGAGTACATTCATGCAGAGTTTATTGCAAATCCTAGCTCAGTTTTAGAAAGATTGAGATGGTTAGCTATGAAGTGAATTGACGTCACAAAGAAGGGGGGTTGGACTGTGACTTGTTAAAATTTAACTTCCTAAAATTAACTAACTTTCTCTCAAGAGTTTTCTTGGAGTTTAGAAGGTTAATAAGGCAGTTATGAATGAACGTTCTAATGTATGGACAAATGATAGAGTGAACGTTTATGAAAGTAGAATAATGGTTGAAAATAAGATTCAAATATTAAAGTTTGATAAGAATTCTTAATGAGAAAGTTGTGCTTAAGTAAATTTGTTAAGAGTAAAGTTTCAATGAAATAAACTTTATGTAATGAGTAGTGCAGAGACTTAAAGGAGATAAGAGATAGAAAGTTACACACAAGAGTTATAGTGGTTCACTCAACTTAGGCTACTTCCACTCCTCACCTTCAGTGAGTATTTCCACTATTTTTCCAAATAGTTACACTACTTTTCAAGTCCTTTCAAGACCCAAAACCTTACACGATTGTTTCTTCAACAGCCCTATCAACTGTTACACGATAGTTTCTTTAACAACCCTATCAATTGTCTCACTTTATAAACTTATACAAGTTTAGAAAGATAACTTGTTAAACCTTCTAACCAACACTCACCACCTTGGTAGTTTGGAAGAAGCAAGAAACAAGGTTACAAATACAATGAAATGTTTGTGGGATTGAGAATAGCTTTTTGATACAAGAATAATCACAAGGTAAAATGTAAGCTAAAAACACTCAGCAAGAAATGAATCCCAGAATGTTGTATGCTCAAGACTGAGTGAGATGAGAGAATGTTTGAAGACTGGCTTTGATATGCTTTCATAATTTCCAGTAAGCTCTCATACATTGAAATGTTGTTCTGAAGACTATTTATACTTTTCCTTCATTTAAGACCGTTGGGGAGTTTCTCTCTCTTCTACAGACAGTTCCGCTTTTGTGTCAAGAGCGCAGATTCCAACGTTCCAGTCTGCAATGGGCAGATCCAACTTTCTAACTTCGAACTTTCTATTCTGACTTGAGGATGTTCTCGGAATAGTCTTCTTCCTCGTACTGGACTTGTTTTGAGTTTCAGTGCGATTTAACTTAGAACTATATGGTCATGTTCCAGTGCGATAAACTTTCTTTTCCTAAGATCTCATTATAGAAAGTATCTTTAACTTTCTATTGTGCTTGGTGAACTTTCTGAAGTCAAGCAGAAGAGTATTTACTTTGGCAGAATATTTTAGCTTGAACTTTGTTTTGCTTGAAGTCTCTAAAACCTGTCTTATTCAATATTACTCAAGTAGAGACATTAGAAACTAAAGTGATCAGAAAACATAAACTAAGATCCAAATGTTTGATCATCACTCAAAACTTCAGATAGGGATTTTGCCTCAACAATCTCCCCCTTTTTGATGATGACAAACTTTTGAAATAGTGTTAAGTTTTCTAATTTATAGCATACTCAACTAAAGATCAGGTGAAAATTTTTATGCTCCCCCCGAATTTATGCGGACAAAAACATTTTATGATAATCAACATTAGAGAGTATGACACATGCAAAATATCAGAACCTTCATTAATTTCATTCAATAAAAGAGAACACCAGCTCAAATGAAAGATATATTGTTTTCAGGAACTGATAAGAAAGTACTTAAGCAGCTAAAATATGATGGCCAACAAACAAAAGGATCAAAAGATCGTTTGGCCAAACTTCTAATCACAGACATTGCTAAGTACACAAGAACAGAAATAAAAAAAAATAAAAAACTTAATACTGTTACTACTCCCCCTTTTGTCATTATCAAAAGGAAGGGAGAAATCCGTGAGTGCAGCTACTTTGAAGGTCAGGAGTCAATAGATGAAGTAGGTTGTGTAGGCTCAGGCAGATCTGGAAAGATCTGAGTGTGGCGACTCCCCCTGAGTTGTGGCCACAGGGACTCTCCTCTTGAGAGAGTTTCTTAACTCCCACAAGTAGTTCTTCAGAAGATAAGACTAGAGTAGTGGTTTGAAGAGGTAGTTGCAGAATGTTACCGTTAGAAGGTAACCGTTGGAAGAGAGAGAGAGAGAGAGTTTTGAACGATTTTTAAAAAAACTAACCGTTAGAGAGGAGAGTAACTCTCCTGTCAAAACAAAATAACCGTTAAGGCTAGGATTTTTGAATTTTTAAACGTTATAAAAAAATAACAAATATTAAAATAAAAGGCAATGATTAGCAAATCTAACCAGATGTAACACATTAGAGAGTTTATAACCGAAAGTTTATGGAAAGTTCATAATAGAAAGTTTGAAAAATTCAGTGAACTTTCTAAAGTCAGGGAGATTTTATAATATACAACTTGCTTTTGATAAACCTGAAACTTTCATCACCAAATGGTTTTGTAAAAATATCAGCCAATTGATTTTTGGTATCCACAAAAATCATTTCAACTTCCTTTTTCTGAACATGATCCCTAATAAAATGATGTTTGATGGTACTAGTATTATCACAATAAATTGAAATATAGGGGTACCTTATAGAGTAATCTTCAAGTTGGTTTCTGAGGTATCCCCAATGATTTGTCCTTGAGGACGGTGTACTACCATCTTCTAGCTTGAGTTTTCAGAGTTATGTGATTGCTTTAAGGAAGTTCTAGGGTCAGGATTTGACTCGGCTTGATCTTCCTTATCAATGAACTTTCTGGAACTAACTTGCTGATCTTCAATCTCATCATCATTCTTTCTATAGTACCTATGCCTATTATCCAGGTTTTGTCATTATTACCAAAGGTGACAAAGCCTCCCTATACTCTCTCCAAAGAAAGAAACTTATCCTTCTCGCCAGTCATGTGCCTTGAACATCCACTGTCTAGCAGCCACAGCCTTTTCTTGGATGTTAAGAGGCACTCCTACATTTGAAATTAGAAGAGACTTAGGTACCCATAGATTTCTTGGTCCTTGGGGGTAAGCGAACTTCCTATAGTTAGCCTGTTCCCTTTTGAAACAGTTCGAGATATGATGCCCAAAGTGTTTGCAATAGGAACATTTTACTCTTTGCATTTTGCCTTGATAAGAATATTTATAAGCATGATTGTGATGTCTATGTTCTGTCTACCCATGTGCTTAGAACCATTTTGATGCAAGAACTCTCTTTGAGAGTTTGCTTGATCTTTAAAAGCATTTTGGATTTGCACAAAGCTAGTTAAATCAGTTGTCATCACTTTGATCTTTTCTTTTAATAACTCATTTTCCTTTTCAAGGTCTGACATGAGAAGGTTTGGCTTGTCACCAACTTTCTCATTCATCAACTTATGTTGTTCAGAAAGTTTTAAGTGTGAGTTTTGCAAAGTTTTAACTGAGGCTATAACATTTTCATTCTGTTTTCTCAGCTCCTCATTTTCACTTTTAGCCTCACATAATTGGTTTTTGAACAACATACATTTTTTAGACAAAGTATTTGAGTCATTTAAAAGATTATCAAACATACTTTCCAGATTTAGGCACGAGCTACATTTAGAAGGTTCAGTGTCACTTACTTCCTCTTGATATGAATCTGCCATGAGACATAGGTTGGCTGATTCTTCTTCAGGTTCTGAGGATGATTCTTCTGAATCATCCCATGTACCATTATTGCCTTTTTCTTTTGAGGTTGCTTCTTGAAGTTTCTCTTGTTTAGAGTGGGGCAATCTTTTGTTTTATATGTCCAGGCTTGTTGCACTCAAAGCAAACAATGGTTGACTTGCTACTTTCTCCTTCAGGAAAGTTTCTTTTTGATGGTGGAAACCTTCTATTGTCTCTTCTTCTGTTAAGCATTCTTTGAATTTTTCTTGATATGAGATCAAGCTCATCTTCCATATCAGAAAGTTCTTCTTCTGTTTCTTGAGGTTCATCCTCAGATTCTTGTGAAGCTTTTAGTGCCGCGGCTTTGGATTTTTGAGATAGACTTCTTGTTGCCTTTTGGGAGGTTTTAAGTGCTATACTTTTTGACTTCTTTGGATAAAGTTCCTCCATTATTTCTTGCTTATGAACTTTCAGTGAGCCTAATAGTTCTTCAATATTCAGGTTAGCAAGTTCCTTTGCTTCCTGAATGGCTGTTACCTTAGGCCTCCAAACTTTTGGCAGGCTTCTCAACAACTTTCTTACCTTCTCCTGATTTGAATAAGTTTTTCCCAAAGACTTCATTCCATTCTCAATCGTAGTGAACTTGCTAAACATTTCATCCATAGATTCATCCTCATTCATTTTAAACATTTCATACTGGTGTGCAGTTTGCAGCGTGTCCCATATTTTCGTTACAGTTTGCTTACCCACAATCTTGTCGTATTCAGACCTACTAAGTGCACATGTTAGAAAGTATTTAGCTTTAGAGTTTAGAAGTACCATTCGTTTATCTTCAGTTGACCATTGTGCCTTAGGCTTTGATGTGGTTGATCCATCATCAAATGTTGTTGTAGGCACATATGGTCCATTATCAACAATGTCCCATATATCTGTGTCTTGTGACTCTAGGAATATCTTCATTTGATCTTTCCAATAGTAGTAATGTTCTCCATTGAAGCCAAGGGGCCTGATCGATGAAGCTCCTTCAGGAAGGAATGCAACTGAATTTGCATGACTCATCACTTCTTCCAGGACCATTCCTCCTACACTGTAAAGTGTGCTCAACCCTTAGAGGTAGAGCTCTGATGCCAATTGAAGTGAATTGACGTCAAAGAGAAGGGGGGTTGAACTGTGACTTGTTAAAATTTAACTTCCTAAAATTAACTAACTTTCTCTCAAGAGACTTCTTGGAGTATAGAAGGTTAATAAGGCAGTTATGAATGAACGTTCTAATGTATGAACAAATGATAGAGTGAACGTTTATGAAAGTAAAATGATGGTTGAAAATAAGTTTCAAATATTAAAGTTTGATAAGAATTCTTAATGAGAAAGTTGTGCTTAAGTAAACTTGTTAAGAGTAAAGTTTTAATGAAATGAACTTTCTGTAATGAGCAGTGCAGAGACTTAAAGGAGATAAGAGATAGAAAGTTACACACAGGAGTTATAGTGGTTCACCAACTTAGGCTACTTCCACTCCTTACCTTCAGTGAGTATTTCCACTATTTTCCCAAATAGTTACACTACTTTTCAAGTCCCTTCAAGACCTAAAAGCTTACACGATAGTTTCTTCAACAGCCCTATCAACTGTTACACGATAATTTCTTCAACAGTCCTATCAATTGTCTCACTTTAGAAACTTAAACTTATACAAGTTTAGAAAGTTAACTTGTTAAACCTTCTAACCAACACTCACCACCTTGGTAGTTTGGAAGAAGCAAGAAACAAGTTTACAAATACAATAAAATGTTTGTGGGATTGAGAATAGCTTTTTGATACAAGAATAATCACAAGGTAAAATGTAAGCTAAAAACACTCAGCAAGAAATGAATCCCAAAATGTTGTATACTCAAGACTGAGTGAGATGAGAGAATGTTTGAAGACTGGCTTTGATATGCTTTCCGAATTTCCAGTAAGCTCTCATACATTGAAATGTTGTTCTGAAGACTATTTATACTTTTCCTTCATTTAAGACCGTTGGAAAGTTTGTTGACCATTGGAGAGTTTCTCTCTCTTCTGCAAACAGTTATGCTTTTGTGTCAGGAGTGCATATTCCAACGTTCCATTCTGCAACGGGCAGATCCAACTTTCTAATCTACGAACTTTCTATTCTGACTTGAGGATGTTCTTGGAATAGTCTTCTTCCTCGTACTGGACTTGTTTTGAGTTTCAGTGTGATTTAACTTAGAATTGTAAGTTCATGTTCCAGTGCGATAAACTTTCTTTTCCTAAGATCTCATAATAGAAAGTATCTTTAACTTTCTATTATGCTTGGTGAACTTTCTGAAGTCAAGCAGAAGAGTATTTACTTTGGCAGAATATTTTAGCTTGAACTTTCTTTTGCTTGAAGTCTCTAAAACCTGTCTTATTCAATATTACTCAAGTAGAGACATTAGAAACCAAAGTGATCAGAAAACATAAACTAAGATCCAAAGGTTTGATCATCACTCAAAACTTGAGATAAGGATTTTGCCTTAACAAGCTAAAGGTCCAGATATACATGTTGTTTGATTTTGCACTTAGGGCTATCCTAATTTATCGAAGAAACAAGTCTCGGTTTTCTAAACCGACTCCACCTAAATGGATACCGATAAAGGTATTTATACCAAATTTTGTATGCAATTATTCAAATTACCAATTAATTTCATATTTTTTGCTTTATAGTGTCCTCGCCAACTGAACTCTGATGATTGTGGCCCGTATTTTTGAAGTTTCTCAATAATATTGTCGTTCATAACCAAACACAAATTCCAACAGAGGTATATATGTAATAATTTCAAAGTTTATATATTTTTTTTACTTTTACACATACCATTTGAATGCATATGTTCAATTCTAACTTGATTTAATTTTCATTTCGCAATACTTTCCCGATTATCAATTCGACACATACCCTGATCATACCGAACTCAAAGAAGAGTGGTGTCGATATTTTGTTACGAATTTTATCACTTATAGGCAGCTAGAAGAAGAAGATTAATATTTAATGATTAGGTGAGTTTGTTAAATTTGGTTTTTGTGAGTTTGGTGTTGATGTAAGTAACATGCTTATGTGGTTAAAAATTTCCTGCACATTTGTTGAAGTTTAGCATACTTGAATTGGAATAGGTCCACATGAATTTGGGAGTAAAGTTCTGCACTATTTAGCACATTTGTTGAAGATTAGCATACTAGGTAAACTTATATTAGATTTTATTATGTTTGGCCTATGTGTTTTCTTCCACATTTTTTCAATGTTGCATGACAAAGATTTCCTTTTTATGTTGGTATTGTATATATTTTATGTTGGCTGGCTGGTATGATATTTTATGTTGTTACAGGTATTGTATATATTTTGGAATGTCCATATTTAAGGAAAGACTCTGCCAAAATTTTGTTAGAATTTTAATCTGGTTTGTGTGTTGATTAGCAGTGGCAGAAAAAGAAGAAGAAGAAGAAGAAGATATTAGTATAATGTTTAGGTTCTATTTGTAGCATGACATGTGTAATGTTTAGTTAATTCATTTTAATGTTTTATCGATAATAATTTTGTTAAATTGTGAATTTGGCTTAGATTTATATTGTAATTTATTCATGTTAATGCAATGGATCTGTACTATTTCTATAAAAAAATATTATATTGTATTGTCAAATTTGGTTTTAGTGAAGTTTGATATTGATACAATCGGGTGTTGATGACAATTTTGGTGTGCATTTTGTGCTATCACACTATTATGCACATTCTCTATATCATGTGAAAATGAGGAACAAAAAAAAAATAGAGAATAAACAGCGCTTCAGATAAGGAAGTGCTGCTTATTGCGTATGAAAAAGGACATTAAACAAGCGCTGTTTAATGTCACTTTTCAAGTATTTGCATAAACATTGTTTTTAAATACATTATTGATCGAATATCTGCGCCTTTAAGCATTTGTTTAAGGCAAAAATAAGCGATGTTTATTGCCAAAACTGTTGTAGTGATGTACACTCAAAACACACATATAGGGAGATAAGAATAACATCATCATAAAGTGGGAAAGTAGTGATAGAAAGCAATGCAAAGTATACCACAGACACACAGTCACATCATCCTTTAGTCAAACTCTCGAATAAACCCTAACAACTCAAATCACACTCATTCATACACACCTATCACCTAGGTATGGACTTGTGGCTACCAATCAACTATAGCTTGCCGTACTCCTCACCACTCAGACTACAACCTTCTATCACAATATACTTCTCACCACTCAGAGTAAAAGTCAGTTGATAAAGCAACATATCCTGCTCATCGTGACCTGTAGGAGCACATCCTTACACCCCCTATCACTTAGGGTCGGGTATCTAGGCCTGCACTCGGGATTGTTCACCAAGGATGTGAAGTACACAGCACTCGTCGGGGCAAACGGGCTCACTCTCAGAACCATAACACAATAGCGGCCACACTATTGGCCTCAAATGGAATATACCGGTCCCTAGAATTTACACCCCAAAGGTCTCCACGACTTGCACTACTACATCGTACATGTGCTCGAGTATCTCCTGACCTCGTGCACACGCACGTCTGTGACATAGAACCAAACACAAGAACTATATGGTTTCTCACCACTCACATATCACCATTGCTATTCACTCAAGTAATCCAATGCTTAGAGCCCATTGCAACTCATTCACAAACTTAGAGGTAAATCTAGGATCTCTATCACTAATGATGCTCGAAGGAACACGATGTAACCTCACTACCTCCTTATTATAAATCTGAGTTAATCTCTCTGATAAACCCCAAATTTGTTTATTTTTATAGGATGTTTTCAATAATTAATCATACCGTTTTGTGCTATTTAGAGTATAAAAGTACTCATTTATATCTCATTTTGCAGAATTATTATAAAGACAACACTTGGAGTGAAAAAGGCATAAATGAAGCTAAAACTGGCAAGAATTGAATGTTTTTGTGATTCTGGAAACTCAGTACATCCATACATACAGTCAGTACGGCTGTACCTATCCACGCACAGCAGTAGAGGCGTACCCCATGGTCAGTACAGCTTGACATCGAAGAAAAAGTCATGTACAACCGTATCAAAGGTAGTACGACCGTACCCAAAGCTATCAGGTTGCCCCAGATGCAGAAGTACGAGCTAGCGTCAAAGCTAAAGTGCAGTTCGACCGTATATAAATCCAGTATGGTCATACCTAGTCCGAGATCACATAGATTTGAAGTCAGTTTTACCTACTACGCAAGAGAGCCTATAAATAGGGATTCTTAGCCTTTTTTTAAAGACTTTTGACTCTTGGATTTTGGAGCCTCTTACCTAATTCTATTTTGTCGTCGGATCTCGGGAAGATCGACAAGAACGTGCTAAAGTACCGTTATCATACTGAAAGGGTGTCCCGGTTTAGACTTAATTATATCTATTATGGGCTTTTACTTGGATTCATGTTATTATATGTTATTTTCACATACCATGAGTAGCTAAATCCAACACTAGAGGTGATGAGGGATGTTTTACTATGTTCTTGATGTTTATTATCTATTTTTATGAGTTTCCTATTATCCTGTTAATTGTATTGTTCTTAGTGTGCTTAATCCTATAAGGCTTGATCACCCTTTAATAAGTTAACTAATTGGAGGCGATCGTACAATAGTTAGTTAACGGAACTCTAGGAATAATTGAACTCGCTAATTATGCCGGATCAAGGATAATTGCTTGTTTCTAATCAGTTATTGAATTAACAATTTCACTGTTGCTTAATGCTCTTTCTTCTATTTACCTTGCATGGTCGTTGAGGGTATTAGTTAGGAAGAAGACTATTAATATTGAATGATCATTGGGTATTAATAATAATAGAGTGGGAGATTAGCTTTCAACTAGGAAATAAGACTCATAGTAATTAACTAGTGAATTCAAGGACTAAGTATTAGTGAATCCATTTCCCGTAGGCTAAAGCAGCACATAGAGTCACAAAAAGGGGGATTGAATTGTGACCTTTTGAAAATTTTCAACCTGAAACTTTGAGGATATACTCTCAAGTTGATACTTGGAGATGAGACAGTTAGCATAAAATTGGTTTAATGAACATCCTCTTAGATGAGTATGTTTCATACAACACTTTTAATGAATGTCCTCTTAGATGAGTAGGTTCCATGTAGAATGAGTCTTATGCAGTGTTGTGCAGAGTGAACCTCCTCTAGTGAATATCTTCATGTTGGATTAAAATGGTTTTATAAAACATTCTCTACTTGAGTAGGTTCCACGCAGTGAACTTACTCTAGTTAAGTATGATGCATGTAAATGTGAGTATGTTATGTTTTAAGCACAAGTCAGTGTGAGGTTTAGAGGATGATGTAGTATGAGCAAAACATAAAGTGTGCAGAGATTAGGGAGGAGAGTATTACACAGAGTAATTTTATAGTGGTTCACCCAACAACCATGGGCTACATCCACCCCTCACCTCCTGTGAGATTTCTCCACTATTTCTCAAATAGTACATGTATTCTTTCTTCAAGCCTCTCCAGGCTCTACATCAACACATTTCTACCCACTGTTTCCTCACCAATACTCTCCCATCCTAGGTAGCTTGATAGAAAATACCTACCCAGTACTTTCTCATCAACACTCACCTACCCTAGGTAGCTTAGTAGGAAGAACAAGGTATAAAGGTAGTAATTAAAGGGGTTTGGGATCTATTACAACTTGAATACACTTAGATAAATGAATATAAAATAATAGAACAAGCTAAGCACACTCTCTTAGATATCCCAAGATGTTAAGAACATATGAACAAGAGTGTGAAAGGGGAGAATAAAGGAGAGCAATGGTTGTTCTTAATAAGACTTGTGTTCATCTCTCTTCCTCTTTGATTCTTGATTCATTTCAGCTGCCAAACACTCCTAGAGTGGATGAAGTTTGAAGAACAAGGCTGAAAATGCTTCTACAGTAACCTCCTCTCGCAGGAGGATAGTCATGAGAAGGGAGGATGATGGGGATGATGCAAAATCTATTTAGGTATAGTAAAAACCCACTCTCTCAAGTTGTTTCAGTTGTCTTTTGTGTTAAAATAAAGGTCCAATGATGATAGATCTGTTGCTATAGTGTTTGGCACTTTTCTCACTTGATTTGACACTTTTTTGCTGTACCTTTGTGCTTTTCTGCAAGCTGTCACTAGTGCAGAAAAGGTAATTTATGCTGGTTAAATTTCACATTTAACACCGGCTTTTGTGCCGGTGTAGATACTACCGGTGTTGTATGTAGACCTTTTTACATCAGTTTTTTAACCGGTGTAAAAAGAATGTTTATTACACCGGTTAAAAAGACGATGTTAAATGAGGGAACCAACCGGTGTCTAACATGGTATATTACACCGGTTATTAATATAAACCGGTGTCTAATATCAAACGTGTTACACTGGTAACAACCAAACCGAGGTAATAAGTTAGACAATAGACCCCGGTTTTCTTATAAACCGGTGTGAAATGTCAAGATTTTCACACCGGTTATTTCCATAACCGGTGTAAAATAGTCTGATTTTTTTTTTAACAATTCAGTCTATTTTTCTAACCTTTCCTGCCCAAATATGGCACAGAATTCAGAAACATGCAATATTACAGGAATTCACAAATATTTCAACAAAATACACAAACTTAAATTCACAAAATTCACAAAAACTTAAATTATAAACACTAAACAAACTTATATATACAAAATTTGGCATCAAAATTGTCACCAAGTGCATATAAGTCATACTATTGTTTTCTAAGTGATATGTACTAATGTTTTCTATTATGTTTTTGGGGTTTTCTGGATCCATTCTTTTCTCCACCTTCAGACTCTTGCAACAACTTTTTTTATCTTTTTCTCCTCATGCAGCTGTAGAAAGAATTCTGCCCAACTTTCTTAGAGATCATTTATATCATCTCTCCCAAATGGTGATGGGTCATTGAATATCTATAAGACCAAACATATATATATTATTAAATTAAATAAGTATATGCTAAAACCAGAAATAACACATTAATTGAATAGTTTAAAAAATTTTAATACCAGCTCCCAACGATCAACAATATCGGCTGAGACAATGGTTAACATGTTTTTCATCACATAGTAGCCACATGCATAGCCGTTATTTTGTCGAGCCGCCTACAAATATGAATAACTTAGTAGCATATAAATTATATTTAAATATTATACACATTAAACTACCAATATTAAATGTAAATGAATTTTCGGGTAGACAAGTACTTAATACAGGAATCACCCATTTAATAGGCTTCTTCTTCTTACGGCCTTTCAACAGGTAATATCCCTCCATAGCTCTGAAAATTAAATGAATTCATCAAATTAATGCAATAGATCTAATAAAAAATAAATCAATATATATATATGTTAAAAATGAAAGTTTACCTCTCAATTACGCCTTAATTTCTGTCATTAGTTGATAGTGCAACGAACACAACCAAACAACCAAATAATGATCAGGACAAATGATAAACAATTGCCAGTGTTCACTGCATTATTGAACAACAATAATTAGATAAAAGCAAACTAGGCTAGCAATTGGACAATACAGTTTACATGTACTTACCTATTCCGATACGGTCCGAGGTAACATTTTTTTTGGCTCAGAGTCCATTTTATTTTGTAAGTATGATTGCACTGAAACTTGAGATAACGCCATTTTACCGGTTATAATAATATTATTTGGGTGAAAGAACCCAAACCAATCGCTGGACTCCTTTGCCACACAAAGGCAATGAAGATACCTAAGACGTTGAACTAAATGTTAATTATAATTGATAAATACAAAATAATTTTTATATAGTAATGATACTTACGTGTACCATACTGACAAGACTTCACTGGATAGCCACTGATCACCATCACCAACTTCATCAATGTCCTTCCTATCAACAACAAACCACTCAAAGACATTGCGGTCATGCTCCAAGTCTACATTGAAGCTGTCACCTTTGAGAAGCCTCATTTTTAAGCAAAAATCTTCTTTGTTTGGCTGGTTCTCATCATCATCTGGTGAACAACTTCCCTTAGTACTCACACCACGGTACCTCTAGGACCACAACAATCATGAGGAGCGGTATAGCTGCTTCCTACACCCATAGATTGTAGCGCCTACATCAAATAAAGTAAAAATAAGTAGCATTACCAAAGTTAGTAATTATTATTTCATTAAATGTGTCAAGTTACGCATACCTCCTTCACCGCCGTTTGGATCTCCTGTGCCCGCATCAAGGACATCTCCTTTTGGGTCTCCTTCACCACCATTTGGATATCCTGTTTTCGACTCAAGGACATCTCCCTTTGGATCTCCTCTTATATCTCCCTGGACATCTCCTCCCGGAGCTTCTGAAGGTCCTCCTTGGATATACCGGTCGTGGTGCGGTGTGAAGATCGTCCATAGTATTTCTTTAGGCCAACACCCCAACCAGCAGTGCGGACACGACCAGGGTGCTCTTGTGTTCCAAGGGCAGCAGTTAAGATATCCTGGCATCCCTGTGGAACAAAAGTACCCCCTTACTCTGTACGACCAGGTCCCCCTAAAACACATATAATTAAATTCCAAATTAATACATTGTGTAATGCAATGCATAAGTTGTAAAACAATTACATTGATCAATGGAAATAATTTCTTACAATTCTTGAAGCCACTGAGGCTGTGGCCTCAGAAGTAAATGCTCCTAAACGCTTTTGTCGGGCCATCAACCAAAGCTCCTCTCATGTTGGTGAGGATGGCTCATCAATAACTAAGCCCCCATCACCTACATCTTCGGACATTTTTTTTCCTTCTCTCTTCAATTACATCGGCCTTAAGCTTAAAATAACCCCCACGAGACGTTATGTGGGGTATAGATTCTTCGATGCATTTTCCTTTCCTTTTTTTCTTTTGGCCTGTTACAAATAAGAAACAACAAATTATAAGTCAATAAAAATATTAAATTAGCTATGCCATGTAAAAAAAAAACCATGATTTCAACTGACCTGAAAATCTTCTTCATGACGGCTCTTAACAAACAATTGCCAGTCTTCCTTGGAGATAAAATTATATTTTGCAAATGGCGTTGTGTTGCCATCTACATCTCCATTCCTAAATACATAGGTCTTGGAAAGCATGACCTTAAACTGCTTCCAACGCTCCCCTGCATAAGTAAGAATTTTCTTCCTAAGCTTTTCGTCATTAGGAACAGTCCAGGTTTGCTACAATTACACAACGAAATTGTGGTGTCAGTATAAATGTAGTTAAACATATATATGGATAATTTAATAACGTATAAAGAATTGTGTTAAGAGTAAATACAATGAAGTCTTGCCAAATCTTATCCTTGATGTCACTGTGTACGTCCTTCCACAACTTTGCATGGATAGGAGCCTTGCTACGGGCAATGTACCCGATATAACTCTTAAATAGATCATTAGGTCTCCAGTGGGCAATAAAGTAACAGGATCAAAATCGATATTGTACCTCTCACCAGCGGCACGTTTTGCAATGAAACGTGTCATGGTCGTGGCACGTCTGCTAGTTCTCTTGGTGGGAAAGTAGCCCGATGTATCAGCCTTGATGCTTGTTTACACAAAAAAAAATGAGAACATGTTAGTCAAAAAATAAATAAATGACTAAAATAATAAATAAATTACATATATGCATCATTTAACATTTAACAATCAAGTACTAACTTAGAAAGCATTTCTTGTTCATTTTTTATTGTCCTCCAAAATCCCTTCTTGATGATCATCACGAGTGGCATATACATAGTCCACTTCATTTTCATCGGTGAAAGAAGGTCTTTGAGATGTGAAAGAAGGAGTGTCATAAATATTTAGGGTTGGATCTTGAGTTTCATCAATCTCATGTGTGCTTCTTCTTTGGAGGACTACGGATAAACTTTTGCTAAAGGGATCCATGACATAAAACACTTGTTTTGCATGTTCACCCATGATGAAAGGCTCGTTACTATAACCTATCTTGTCAAGGTCCATCAATGTAAATCCTAATTCATCGATTTTTATACTATTATTGTTAACTCACTTATATTTAAAAATAGAAACTTTAAATTTACAATAGTCGAGCTCCCAAATATACAAAAAAAAATGCTAAATAATAACGGTTTTTTTAGGCGATTTTACAAACCCCCTAATTAATAAAAAAAAGCCCCAATCACAAGGAGTGTGTGTACGATTTTCATTTAATTTGAGGGGGTTTAACCCCATCTAATTGTATTCAGTTCCCCCTCTATTTTTTTTTTCACTATCCCATTTCCCATCTCCACAAAATTTTCATTTACGCGCCAAACCCTCTCCCCCTCTCTTCTGCGAAGATCAAACCCTATCGCACTACACACACAGTCTCTGTTCCCACCCTCTCTTCTGCGATTTCAGTCTCTCAAGGAGCTGTTGAAGCATCTTTCGATTCGATTTCAGCCTCTCATCCGCGGCCTCTGATGGAAGCACACTCTCTTCCCTAAATGAAGCTTTGGACCCTCTTTTCATTCAGTCTCTCCGTTTCGTTCCCACCCTCGCTTCTGCGGCCGGTTTCATTTCCAACCTCTCTTCCGCGGTTTCACTCTCTCAAGGAGCTCAATCCGCGACCTTTCATGGAAGCACCCTGTTAATGCATGAAATGGCAGGGCTCTCCTTCTCCTCGGAGCAACGTCCTCTCTCCTCTGGCACGGCTGGGGTGTACCTACAAAAGGCGCTCTGATGCCTAAGTCAGATAGGGCTTTTGGAGAAGAGAAGGTGAGCTTAAGTGTTTAGGGTTTCAGAGTGTATAGAGAGTATGAAAACCTGGGGGATCAAGCCCCCTTTATATAGTGGAGTCTCGCATAAGGAGGATAACCAACGATCCGGATTCTGCGCGTGGTAACTCCTCCCACAAGCTTCAGGGATCAGCTCATCCCTTCCTAATATCTCGCACCTGCCAAGTTCATCACGTACTGGCTACGTGATCCTCAATCTTCGGAGTGGCAATGACTCCACACGTCGTCTCCAGGCGCATCCTCTTCTAGAAGGTTCGAGAATCACCAGTCGGCTCGCCCCTGAGCTGCTCGGTGCTAACCCTGGGGCGATTATACCCGGAGGGCGGGTTTGGCGTGTCCCGGGTTGGACGTAGCTCGTCAAGCTCGGAGCAGGTCGGATAGGGGCCGGATTGGCTTGGTTTGGTGGGTATACTGGAACTCGGCTCGGAGATCGGTCCGTAACACACCCTAAACGCAAGCTTCGAACCCTATGGAAAGCTCTCAAGAAATGAAACCCTCTAATTGATTCTGCTTCTCAGCCCCTCAAGCCTCTCGACACTCTCCACAGAGCACAAAAAGCTGGTAATCCTCTCTCTCTCTCTATCCCTCTCCCGCTCTCTGTTTCTCAGTGTGTGTGTGCTGCCCGCAGAACCTCCAGTTTCGCATGGCCAGTGTTCCCGCCTCCAGTGTTCTCGGCTCACTCACCGACTCTTTGCTTCTGTTGCAGTCATAGGTATTGTTTGTGTGAAAGTGTGATAAATGCAGAAGTATGGTAGATTTTATTAGGTTACCAAAATTTCTGCTTCCCAATAGCTCTAATTTCTGAGTTGTTTTCTATGTAGAAGATGAATTTTTGAGTTGTTTTCTATGTCGTGCTTAGGTTAGTAGTTCATCTACTTAGGCTGAGTTGTTTTTTTTTTGTCATCCACATTCAGAATGAGAATACATTCAGAATGAGAATTTTAGGTTTGTTTTGTATTGCTGATATGCTATTTGTGGTTCTTTTACCAAGTTTCATCAGACAAATCTCTGTCCTACTCTTGGTTTGTATGCTTTCTCTGTTGATCAGTTTAATCCATTCTGTTTTTAAAAGTTGGCTATGCTTGATTAATTTGATGAACCTTAGGAAGCTTCTTTCATGAGCACATGGTTGACAGTATTTCTTTATCCCTGAGTTTATTTTATAGTCAAGAGCAAAAAAAATTTAGGTAAAGGTGTATATAGCAGTAGAAGTTTTCCAATGAAGGCTTATAAAATTATGAAACAGAAAGAAGGGGTCAATTAATACCTTTTAAACACACTGATGGTAAGAGCTGTGAACATCATCACGAAGAGTAAGCCATGTTTTAGAAATGTCTCTAACATGTAGTTTGAAGTATTGCTTGTGGAGGGCAGTGTTTGGTTTTTGTTTTATTTATTTCCTTTGGTGTAGAGTGAGTTATATAGCACTTAAAGCTTACATGATAATGAAAGAAGGAAGGATCCCTGAAGAATTACTTGGCTTCTTTGGTTCATCAAATGTAAGTACTTTTATGAATCTTATGGTCAATATTTTTCTATATGCCAAATTGATATAAATATTTCAGTCATGAACTTCAATATTTTCTGCTCTAATATTTATGGGAGTATGTGGCTGTTATTGTGGCTATTGATATAAAGAGCATTTATAGAGTATGTGGCTGTTATTATTAGTTATGGGAAGAATGAGTTATTATCACTTTGAATTTTTTGGAGCATGATTTGTGGGGATTCTGCTTGTTCTAATACTGAAGGAAAACCGTTCTGTTTCGATTTCAAGTTTTTGATAGATCCTTCCTCATGCATTAACCATTTATTGATCATATACTTTGATATGTTGCTGCTGATCATGCTGTCATTTGTCATGCTGATTCTTCCTCATGCTTGTTCTAATAGCAATAAATAGCGAGTTAACAAAATACTGTCGCTGTATTTGATCAGTAAAAAGACATACTGTATTTACACGAATAATATAAAGCATGCAATTGTAATTGGTTTAAGAATCCACCAAAAACATAATACACTGTTGAAGACAACAATGTCATGACTGTTTGAAGGTAAAACAATTTCAAAACCTTTCTAGCTGTCGTCAATACATCTCTTTAAGGCATATTTAAGTAGATTATGCATTTTGTCAAAACAAAAAAGTAGATTATGCATTTACTTATTATGCAGAAATTTAATTTGGCAATAAGAACACACTAAGTCATTCTTAGCTTACCTCAATTAAGTGCCAACTCAGGTCCTAGCAATTCAAGCATAAGGCTTCGTAAGATTAGATTTTTTATGCAGATGTACAAGTATTCCAAAGAAACAGAGTTTAAGTTACTTGTTATATGCCAACAGTTCACTTTATTAGCCCTTAACTCAGGCTCAGCTAGCCAAATCTTGATCAACCCATTTTCCTATTACCAATACTTATTCTTAAGTTCAATTATGGGCTGTAAATTCTGTCCCAAAACTGCAGACATTAGAATTATGCAGCAAAACATATTCCGCATGCATCCTTGCATTCCAATGAGACTAGTTTCGCCCTTTTTCAATTCTAATTAGTATCTAATGCAGTTAGGTCCAAAATCAGTCACTGAAGTCCTTATTCCTTGTTTTCAAATCACTTTAGATTCATTTATGGAGCAAGATTATGCATAAACATTCATAGCCAAACAGAATTGAAAGGAAATACCATGAAACTTTCAAATAGGCATCACTCATTTCAAGATTCTGGTGCACCAAATGAAAATGAAATTCCTCCAAATTTAAGACCTGTAATTGGACATACTTCTAACTTCTAAGCCTGTTAACAAGCATCCACTTCCTTCCACCTTAGTCAGTCTTCTTCTGTGGTGTGTTGTGTTGTATCCCTCTAAATTTCACTTATTATTACTTGCCTTTCTTTATATGTTTCTTTGACAAATTTTCTAAAATCAAACACTGCAAGACGCACTGTTGATTCTTATATCAAGAGCAATACAACCTTTAAATGCATACTGCATGTGTGGGAATACTTGTATCAGTTGTAATTAGTATCGTTTTGTTTCTTTGGATTCAAATTCGGTACAAAGTTTGTTCATTTTGAATATTTTAATTGTAATTTTAAGTATTTTAACTAAGTATTTTTTGTTGTTATTTCAGCCAACAGATATTGCAAGTGAGCCTAATTCGCCTTTGGATGTAAGAGGATCGTCTGGTGCTAGCAACGTTTGAAGATGTTTAAGTTCTTTTAGTATTAGACTTCTTTTGAAGTTCTATATAAGACTTCTTTTAAGTTCCTTTAGTACTATTTTTCGGGTGTATTATCACATTTGATGTTGAGCTACAAATATTTGGAGTATGTTTGTGTTACTATGGTTATATTTTGAATGGATTTTTTGAGTACTATTATAAAATTTATTTCATGTTTTACAGTTGCAACAAATAGCATCTTTTTTGTTAGAACAAAGTATTAGAAATTAGATATAATTTGTAACAAAATTATTCAAATGGCAAGATATATAATATAGGGAAGTTAATAATAAAATTACCGATCAACTAAAAAATTTGATTACAAGTGAAAATATAGAAGCAGAGTTTTAGATTTCTTGACTGGCAATTAGAGGAGGTTAAAAACCCCACAAAATAACTATATAAAGCGTGGAATTAGCGTCGCAGATTGTGGAGGTTATCAACTTTCGCAATAAAACCGCCGTAAAATAAGGCGCATATCGGCAGTTTCCAAAAATTTCTGCAAATAGATTGCGGCGAACGTAAAGGGGGTGGTTTTAAAAACCCCCGCAAATCATTTAGCAGAGGTCGAAAACTCCCGCAAGTGGAAAAAAAACCGTTGCTATTTAGCGCGTTTTTTGTAGTATATTTTTAATGATCCCAAAGTAAGCTATGGATGCTAGAACGAGTTTTTTATCCTTTGAACTAGAGAAGTGAATGGTAAAAGCCATAATCATAACCCCACTGTTTTGCACGGTACTCTTGTCATCCTGTGATTTTGTGTAAAAGGAAAATTTATTTATATTATACCCATGCCAACATAAGACATTAAAGCTAGGTCCATGTGCTAGCCATTTTAAGGTATCAGAAGCAGTATCATCATTCATAATCAGTGTTTTAAACCAGTTTAGGAATGTCTTGTTATGCTTTTTCAACACCTATTTTTCGGTCATTCGAGGGTTTTTAGCCTTGACAATGATTTTGTGAGTAGACAAGTATGACTCAACCTCATCGATATTATTCAATATATACAAATGTGCTTAAAGCACTTCCTCCCAAGCCATGCTCTTAACCTTTAGACCTCATGTACCCTTACGTCACATCTTCCCTCATGACGATACTTTGGAAGCCCTACAGGTTCCGCTTCCAACAAGTAGTCTGTACAAAACTCAATGACTTCTTCTGTGATGTATCTTTCAACAATAGATGCTTTGGGATGGTATGGATTCTTGATATACCCTTTTAAGATCTTCATGTATCGCTCGACAGAGTACATCCACCTTAAATAAACGGGGTCACACACTCTAATCCCCCTCACTAGATGAACAATTAAGTGAACCATGATGTCGAAAAAATGAAGGAGGAAAGAACATCTCCAACTGACACAAGATAATAGTAGCCTCATTTTCCAAGTTGTCCAATTCCTGAGGGTCAATCACTTTACTACACACAACATTGAAGAATAAGCATAATCTAGTTGTCGCATGCCGAGCCTTTTTTGGCAAGATACCACGAATAGCCACTGGTAATAGCTGTTGCATCAAGACGTGGCAGTCGTGAGACTTTAAGCCAAGTAGTTTGAGATCTTTCATTGACACAAGATTCTTGACATTTGAAGAGTAGCCCTGTGGCATTTTCACGCCCTGTAGACACTCGCAAAAACTTCTTTTCTTTTCTTTTGACAATGTATGACATGCTGGTGGCAAATATGTCCAGTTTCCTCTTGGTTGTGGACCTAATTGTTCTCTTATGCCCATCGCAACCAAATCTAGACGAGCATTCAAACCATCATTTGTCTTGCCCTGAATGTTGAGAAGTGTTCCAATTACACTATCACACACATTTTTTCCACGTGCATCATGTCAATACAATTTCTTACATCAAGACTGGACCAATATGAAAGATCAAAGAACACTGACCGCTTCTTCCATATGTTTTTGTCATTAGACTTTTTTTTGTTTCTTTCCAAAAATTACATTGATGTCCTTCACCCGTTGATAAACTTCTTACCCAGTTAAGGCCTCTGGAGCAACTCCATTCTCTTGGCATCCATAAAAAACCTTGTTTCAACATCTGATACGGGTGATTACGTCTGAGAAATCTACGATGCCCAAGATAAACAGTCTTCCTTCCATGTTGCAATTGATGGTAGCATGTGCCTTCTTCACATATAGGACATGCTTTATGTCCCTTAACACTATACCCAGACAAGTTCCCGTAAGCTAGAAAGTCATTTATGGTGCAAAATAACATGGCACGCAACTTGAAATTTTCACGGGAATACCCGTCAAACACATCAATGCCTTCTTCCCACAATATTTTCAAGTCTTCAATCAAGGACTTAGATAAACATCTATGTCATTTCCTGGCTGTTTTAGTCCGGAAATCATCATAGATAACATAACATATTTACGCTTCATGCACAACCAAGGAGACAAGTTGTAAATAACCAAGAGATCAGACCATGAACTATGAATACTACTTAAACTACCATATGGATTCATTCCATCCGTCGAAAGTCCAAGCCTAAGGTTTCTTGGTTCATTTCCGAAATCCGGAAACAGAGAATCAAGTCGCTTCCATTGCAAAGAATCAGCCGAATGGCGAAACTTTCCATCACATTTCCTCTCATCTATATGCCATCTAATATTCTTTGCGTCTTTTACATTGGCAAACAGTCGCTTAAACCTTGGAATAATTGGAAGATACCATAACACCTTTGCAGGAGGACCCTTTGTGGTAACATCACAACCCTCATCATCATCCTTTTTTTTGTAGCGTGATGTCATGTGAGACACCTTTCTTTGTCTTCATTATCCTTCCAGTACAGTATGCAATCATTGGGGCATGCGTGTATTTTCCTATACTCCACACGTATCGGACATAATATCTTTTTTGCCTCATAGTTACGGTTAGGCAATGTGTTGCCTTCTGGAAGCATTTCGTTCAATAAGCCAAGTAATTCTATGAAGCTCTTATCAGTCTACCCATTTATCGCCTTCAAATTGAACAATCTCAACACCGCTAACAACCGTGTGAAATTGGTGCACTCTGGATACAAAGGCACCTCATTGTCACTGCACAGAGTATCATACAAATGTGATAGCTGAAAAGAGTCTTGTCCAATATCACGAATCAAATCCTCTAGTCCATCGCCCATATCTACATCAACTTCCTCTCTTTGGGACACACTTGCGTGTCTAACACTTCACCATGCCATGTCCATGTCTATAACTCTTGCAAATCCCATAAACACAAAAGTGATCCCGTATGTCTTTAACTGTTATAGGTGCCCGATTTGAACACTTAACACAAGGACAATAAAGTCTTCCATTACTATAAGGAAGCTTTGTTTCATCAAATTTTATAAACTCTGACAGTTCATTCTTATACTCACCACTCAAGTGATTTTTTTGCATCCAACTACGATCCATAACTAAGTTCTAAAAAAAAAATTACATACACTTATACAATTTTTAAGCTTGAAGCTTCAAGAAGCACAGCAATGGTGGACTTTAATAACACTAATTCATAAATATATATGCATATGGAAACAAGTTGTCTTTTTTAAGGATATGGAAACAACTTAAAAAAGCATCTAATTTCATCAAGTTAATTAATTCATCACAAAACTAACAAAAAATGGTAACTGAAAATCCAGAAGAAAAAAAAGAGAAGCTCTATCATGTCAATAATATAACAACAACACATAAGATTTTTTTAGAAACAACATACCTGAGAAATAGCGACAGAAGGGAGATAATTAGAGAAGAACATCTTGACAAGAATTCAAGCATTCTGAATAAATACTTTAAATGACAAAGAAAACGACGACGGAAATGAGAACGTAAGAAACCATGCATGAAACAGTGGAATGCGAACGAAAAGGAGAGAAAGAGGAAGGAGAACGTAAACGAGAAGTAAAGAGAGATAGAGAGCATTACCAGGGACCACGGACGGAGCAATGGCTGCCGGTGGTGCTTCGTCGTGAGAGTGAAAGGGAAAATCGAGGTGGTGGTTCGTCGTCAGAGTGAAAGAGAGAGGTTTTCTGAAATAAGAGGGAGAATGAAATGTTTTCTCTTTGCACGATTAAACGTGTGGGAAACAAACTTTTAACACTGGTTATTTATAAAAACCGGTGTAAAACATTATAAATTTAAAATTATAAAATATTTTTACACCGGTTGTTACTAATACCCGGTGTGGAACATATTCTGATCTTTCAAAAGAAAAAAATTAAACATATTACACCGGTTTTACAAATAACCGGTGTAAATATTTTTCTCATGACACATTTTTATATTTCATTTTTTTTAGTAAAACGTTTTTCTTTCTTTTAAAACGCATCTTCCACACCGTCCAACAACTCTGACGTTTTCATCTGCACCATTTTTTAGCCAATAGATGTGTTTGACATTGAATATTCCTTTCATTATAAATACACCTTCACCACTTCACAGCTTCTTCCTCATCTTCATCACAAGTTCATGTTCATGTTATTCCCTTGTTTTGATGTTTGTTGTGTGCATTTGTGCCAAAGCTCTTTCTAGAGATACGATATCTCGTTCAAATGGTAGAACCCTTATATCCTTTGTTACGCTTCCGAATTTTTCGTTGTCTATACAATTTGGTACGTCGCTTCCGCGATTAAATACGTCGCAAAAAGCGACGTACGTACTTAATCGTATAGGCAGTGGAAATTTGGAACGTGACAAAGGATATAGGGGTTTTGCCATTTGAACGAGAAATCGTTTTACACCGGTTATTTATAAAACCGGTGTGAAAGGTTTAGACAAATCACCAGTTAATTGCAAAATTGCCACCACGTTTAATTTACACCGATTTTTTATAAAACCAGTGTAAAATGTGACGCGTAAATTGACTAATTCACATATTAATTACAAAATTGCCACCGCGTTCACATATTACACCTGTTATATATGAAACCAGTGTAAAATGTTAAATTGTTTTACGTTTCGTGTACTAGTGTGTCACGTCAGCGAACCTACTCAGAACCTTCTCATCTCAGCAGAACCTTCTCTTCTCAGCAGAACTTTCTTAGAACCTTTTCATCTCAGCAGCTTTCAGAGGACAGTGTTCCTTGATATGGGATGATAGGTGTCTAAACCTACTCATCCTGAGTAGGTTCATCCTTGCTGATACAAAATTTGTCTTATGATAAGTTTGTCTAGTCTATCTTCTTATTTGCAACTTTCTCAACTTGAGACCTTCTCAAGGATGCAAACTTGGGTAGTGTGAGAATATTCTTGCTTGATGCTTGAGGATCATGGATTAAGCCTTCCCATGCTTGGGTAACTTTGGTAGTGATGATACTCAATCTTGATTTTGAGGATTCTTATGCAATGTCTACAACTTCTTTTTGACTTGCTAACAGTATATCCTTAAAGCATCTCAACACAAACTCAATTAAAGTTATGTCATATGACTTTGTCTTTTGTCTTCTTTTCTGACTTGACTCTTCTTGGTTATAATCCACCTTTAGCTACAGGTTCTGTGAAACTTATGTGAGTCTTCTCTCATGATCTTGTGAACCCTTTCTTCTTGTTGTGAACCTCCTTATGCAGATTCTTCTTCCATGAACCTTCTCCTATGAATCTTCTCTTCTTGATGATAACTTCCTCTTCTTACAGTGAACCACCTCTTCTTGTTATAATTCTTCTCTCTTCTTGTCATGACCTTCCTCTTCTTGCTTGAATCTTTTATACTTGCTGTGAACCTTTTGGTGATGTGATAAGCAAAACTCCTGATGTTAGCTTTCTCATTCTCTCAGTTAATCCTCTCATGGTTCTATAGTAGTCTTCCAATATCTTCATGAAGCTTGTGATACTACTGTTGTAAACCTCTAATGCTCCTCTGATTCTTCAGTTGTTGAGTAGATAACATGCACTTGATGATCTGAGTGGATTCCACCTTGTCCACTTATAGGATACATGTTCTTTCAACATACTCAAGTGCAAACATCAGTAGGTCACCATTCAGAAGACTTAATATTTAGTTCATAAAGTTTTTTGTCATTAAAACCACATATCAAAATGGATTTGAACTCAATATAGGCTTCCCATTATTGACTTTATCTCATTCCTACGAATTGTCCTACCTCTATTTTATTTTAATTTGCTTGTTCTTGTTCCTATAACCATAACTTTCGTTAGTCTAAATAACATGATCTTTATTACGTTAGTACTCGCGCATTCCCTCTGGGTTCGACATTCGAAGTCTTAAATATACTCCACTTTATTACAAATTGCAATAGCCTTTAGCCGCAACACTCTCCAAAGGATATCTCTCTCCTATAGGAATAAAATGGGCACTCTTAGTCAAGTTGTTGATGATTACCCACATTGCATCAAAATTCTTAGGAGTCATGAGTAATCCTACTACAAAGTCCATTGTTATTCTCTTCGACTCCAATGCTTCTACCTTCCATAACTTGATTTCCTATCATCCAACCATCATCCCAACCATCAAGAATACCTAATGAACCTTAGAATTAAGATCTCCAACCCTAATCACGCGTTCGAAAGTTCGCACTGGCATCTAGGGTAAGAGTACCTGAAAACCCTCGTTCTAACTCTGATTACTCTCAAATTTTACATGGCTTATAAGACTCATATTAAAACCCTAATAAACACTTATCTACCCCTATATAACCCTAAAAACCTCATAACTCATATTCGTGCACACATGCGATGGCACATAGGCCTAACACCCAAGTACCCCATCAAACACAAGAAAACACACCTAGGCGCACATAAATACACTTAGTCACATATGATCACACATAAATAAAGGTTAGCAAATTGAGAATGTTAAAATTTCCAAGCAATTTCTCAGAATAATAGAAGACAATACACAAGCTATAATTAGAAAATCGATTGGAGTATCATCTTATATAACAGAAAAAATAGACTTGATAGAAAAACAAGGTTATCATTGCTCTCAATATTTTATTCAAGTGGGGATAAAGGAAGAATGATTTAATTATATTAAATGTTCGATTGATATTGGAGCTGGAACAAGTCATGTTAGTTAAGATTTATTAAAAGAATACTCCAATTCAAGAGCTGGAAAATAAATATTATTATTTAGATTTTTATATATAGTAAATATATTAATGAACATAGTAAGCAGTTGTTTATTTTTGCTATAAGTGCCTATGAAAATGGATTAGCATTAGGCAAGAAAAAGGCTGAAATAGCTGAAGAAAGAATACGTTATCTAAGATAAATTATTGATAAGGGTCTTATAGAACAACAACCTCATATATATGAAAAAAATCTTAGAATTTCCTGATGAATTAAAGAATGTAAAACAAGTTCAATCATTTTTAGGACATATTAATTATTCTTCATAATTTATTAAGAAATGATCTAAACTTAAGAATTGTTTCGGACTGGGCCAAGGCCCCATCCGACCACTACTCATAAAGGGCCCACGGTCGAGCTGGGCCAAGGAACATTTCATATCATGTCACCATAAGATAGATCTGATGATGATCCGCACATCACGTGAGGTGGTAACGTCTGGGTAACCGTTTTCTCGCTTTTCTACCTCGCCACTTCGCTTATAAAAAGGTGGTTGTTTATCAACCTCATGTATGCTTTCATTACTTACCTACCTCTCACTTGATCCTAAAACTGACTTAGGCATTGAAGTGTTTGCAGGTACACACCATCCAACGCTGTCATACTTCGCCGTGAGCTCCACTGAGTGCTTCATTTCAGTCATTTCAGAGTTCCATCTCGGAATATTAGCGCCGTTTGTGGGATCATTCTTCCCTCTTTCAACCTTGCAGAGATTGTTTCTGATCTTCAAATAATGATTGGTTCCAAGTGCACCATGACAACTAGGAGTTCTCAGCACCGCGTTGACACCAATCCTATGCCTCAACCAGAAAAAAATTCCTCTGCCCCCGCCAGAGGCAGCAGCACCGATCATCACCATTCTAACCACCACTGAGACAAACGACACATCACTGCTGGTCACCACTTTCCTTCTCTGCGAGTTCCGCGAGTTCGTGTAGAAGCGCACCGAAGCGATGTAGATGCAGAACCAACATTTAGAACGAATGAAGAACCAACATAATGAGATTTCAGTTTAAGTAGCCACGTAACAAGAGAATCAGCAAAGGCAAATTTCTCTGTCTCAGCATCAATGATCTGAAGGATCGGAGAACGTCAATTTGTTCACCGCCTCCAGCGTGGCAGAGCTTAGCGTAGATCTTCGATCCGTCTTCCTCGCCGAAGCAGATCAGCAAACCATTCTCCTCCTCGCGGAAGAACTCCAATCCATTCCCCTTGTCGCTGCAAATCACCAGTTCGCGGTCAGAGATCTCCAGTTTGCTCTCCCCGTAGCGAAAAAATGACGAATCAAGTGCCGCCAGGATAGAATTCACCACATAGCCTTTCTTCCGAACGACCTGGGAGGCATACTCCACCACGTCACCGTAGGTCTTTGGAACATTGGTCTAACCGTCGTCGATCTCTGGATCATTCTCATCGTCGACACAATCTAACTACAAGCAGTGACACGCCTCCTCGCAGAATCTCGACTTATTCGCGGTGCCGAGAGAGGCCCGCGGAGAGGACCTCGTGTAACACTCCTCCTAGTATTATTTACTATGGGTAATCCTTGCATTATTTAATTATGTGCATACCTTCATTAAAATGATAGTGGAGATTAGTACTAATAAATTACATTAAAATAGGACTCAAGGGTCAAAACAGGGAATTTTAGAAGAGGAGGGACATAGTAGTAATAGCCTAACCCATTAATAAGGGTAAAATGGTCCTAAAATAACAAAACACACACTCACCCTCCCTCTCCTCCTTCACCTCACGATGAGCCCCCTGTCCTTTCACAAAATACACACTTCCACCAAACACCATGCAAGAAAGGAGAGGATGAGAGAAAGGTAGTGAGGGTCTTCCAAACGAATGGTCAGATGGAGAGAACCATACAAACCTTAGAGGATATGCTTAGGGCACGTGTTCTAGAGGATGGTGGAAGTTGGGATAAGCATCTCTCTCTAATAGAGTTTGCTTATAACAACAGCTACCATTCGAGCATAGGTATGGCTCCTTATGAAGCACTTCATGGTAGGAAGTGTAGAACTCTCGTATGCTGGTTTGAGGTAGTACAGAAAAGCTTGTTAGGACCCGACTTAGTTCAAGAAACTACCAAGATTTTTTTTTATCAGGGATAGGTTGAAAACCGACCAAAGTCGGCAAAAGAGTTATGCCGATAGAAGAAGAAAACCTCTTGAATTTGAGGAAGGTGATCATGTGTTCTTAAAGGTCACCCCTACGATAGGCATTGGCAGAGCTCTTTGAGCCAAAAAATTATGTCCTCGATATATTAGTCCCTTCCAAATCCTTAAAAGAGTCGGTTCAGTCGCCTATCAAATTGTCTTACCTCCTTCTTTATCCAATTTTCATGATGTCTTTCATTTCTCTCAGCTCAAAAAGTACATTCCTGACCCATTTCAACCATTGGATCATGAAACCGTATAGTTGAAGTCAGATTTGACTTATCAACCCTTACCGTTCCAAATTTTGGATCGTACCTTCAAGAAGCTCAAAAATAAGACAATTCCTTTGGCCACGGTCCAATTAAGCTACTTAGGAGTTAGAGGATGAGATGCGGGACAAATATCCATACTTGTTTGAGTAGGAATGTAAATGCCTAATTTTTTAGGACAAAATTTTAAAAAGGTGGGGAGTAATGTAACACTCCACCTAGTATTATTTACTATGTGTAATCCTTGCATTATTTAATTATGTGCATACCTTGATTAAAATGATAGTGGAGATTAGTACTAAAAAATGACATTAAAATAGGACTCAAGGGTCAAAACAGGGAATTTTAGAAGAGGAGGGACATAGTAGTAATAGCCTAACCCATTAATAAAGGCAAAATGGTCCTAAAATAACGAAACACACACTCACCCTCCCTCTCCTCCTTCACCTCACGATCAGCCCCCTGTCCCTTTACAAAATACACACTTCCACTAAACACCTTACAAGACAGGAGAGGATGAGAGAAAGGTAGTGAGGGTTTTCCAAATTCTTGAAGAAAGAAGCCCAAATCTTTGAAGAAACACTAAATCCAACTTAGATAAAGAGCATTGGAAGCTGAAAATAAAAGATTTGAGTTCACCCTAGAGGAGAAGAAGGGGAAAAATGAATTAAAAAGGGAAAAGAGGAAGTCCAAAGTTTAGGGTCCTCTTTTGAGTTCAAATCCTCAAATTTCTGGTGAGTTCTTCATACTATTTGCATTTAGAGTGGTGTGTAACCCATAAATCCCCCATTAGGAGTTTTAGTTTAATTCTTCATGAGGGTTTAGGCCTTTTGGGGTTTTTGAGTTGTTCATGGTGTCAAAATGTTGAAAATGGTGATGCATGTGCCTTACTCTTCTCTAATTTTGAAACACTGTGTGCAAAATGGTTATATTGAGTATGGATTCATGAAGATCTTGATTGTATGTTGGAATAGAGGATGATTTGGGTTGATTGACAAGGGTGGTGAAAATTTCTTAAACCCGTATTGCACCCCTGTTAGTATTTCATCCATATCTTTCTCTACAGAGATTATTTTGTGGTCCATTGGAAACTAGACAAAATTGCATTCGAAATAGGCTCTGGAATGGTCACATTTCATTAATAATTGAGTGACATAAACTGCTTCCAAGTTGCTATTTGTTCTGAGTACTCTGCACTGCTATTGTTATGATGTTTTGATTGTAATTAATTGTACAGATGTTGGTTTGAGTTTATTCTTATCAATTTAGAAAATAGACTTATTTTGCTATAATTTTCTCTAGAATTGTAAATTGTCATAAAGTTTTAGTGTAGAAATTTGGGTCATAATTTGAGGGATAATAGTTATCCCGTTTTTGTATATCAGTGAATTCATTTGCAAAATTGTACTAACTGAAGAACTATTTTGCAAAATAAAAATTATATTCATAAAGTATGCATCCTAAGCTTTTCAAAGAGTGGTCATTTACGCAAATTCAACACCGTTTGATATTTTAATAAAATCACCAAAATAGACGTACAGTTGCTGAAAAATTCTGGTGTTTTATTTTGACCAAGAATGAATTATATGTATTTAAAGCGTATGTATGAAATTCAAAGACATGAGTATATGAAAGGAATGAAGAGTATGAAGTTATGTTAAGAATGCATTAAGCGGTTAAAATCAATTTAATGCAAGATTCCTCATAAGAGGGAAGAACGGTGTGGTTATGCAAGTTGGGACGCCACTTGCGGTTATCGATGTCAAACCACCACACCATAGAACGTTGGACTAGGGTTAAGGATCTTCGGATTGAACCAAATCCGGAAACGTAGTATTCCTGTTTAATAAGCGATTTGGCCCTAAGAGAATTTGTCATCCATGCGGAAAGCAACTATGACATAAGAATTATAATGTTTTGTAATGTTGAATGAATTGCTCAATACTTGTAATTATTTAAGGA
The DNA here is from genome assembly GCA_037113605.1 of Calophaca sinica. Lineage (NCBI taxonomy): Eukaryota > Viridiplantae > Streptophyta > Magnoliopsida > Fabales > Fabaceae > Calophaca > Calophaca sinica. The sequence continues at coordinate 94,609,605 of CM073736.1, forward strand.
ATGTGTTAGTGAGGGGTCTCAGAGGGAATCACTGAGATTTTCAATCTCACCCCTCTCCCTTATTGTTTCAGATAAGCTGGTATCTCAAGATTAGTTTGTGATGTCGGAATCAAGATGTTCTAGCGTTTGTCGGAATGAAGATGTTCTAGCTTTTGCCTTTTTGAAGACTTGTACTTGAGAATGTTGTATTAGGAAGATCTTTTGTAATCTTTAAGTTCTTTACGTATTACATCTTGGTGTGCTGTAAACCAACTTGGGATTTATGATCATGAAGTTTAAGACTCGACATTTGTTATCAGTTTTAAATTTTGATTAGTGTTTTGTACTTTAATGTTAAATGGCTTGTGTTTCAACTTTGTTTGAGATATGGATGTTACATTATGGTATCAGAGTGGTTCAATCCTTTTGGACCGTGTATAGTTAGAATTTAGCTCTTATGTTGGCCTTAAGGTTTATTTGTCTTCTTCTTCTTCTTACATTGCTATGAGACATTGAGAATGATCAACTCAATTCTTTGTACATTGTTTTCAGAATTATGGCAAGTGGATCAGGAGGCGGTGGAAGAGGAAGGCCACCACAAAATCAACTGAGACTTGAAGATGTTCCTTGGGCTATGATGGTAGATGGACTTCGGGAGCAAGCCCAAGCTACTCAGGCTATGCGGGAGCAAGCCCAAACCACTAACGCCTTGCTTAACCACATAATTCAAGGTGGGTTGGGAGGTGCGGGTTGTTCCGGGCCGACTCACTTTCCAAATCCAAATGAAGGAGCATCGAGACTATTCTTTGAATTTCGCAAGAATTATCCTTGGCCCTAATGCTGAAGAGGCGCAGTATTGGGTCACAGAGATGGAAAAGATTTTCACTGTTGTTCCGTGTTCTGAGGAACAGAAGGTAACCTTTGCTTCCCACTATTTAAAACAAGAGGCTGAAATATGGTGGAGTGTGGCCAAGGGTCATATGATATCCTTGGACACCCTTCTCGATTGAGAGAACTTCAAACTCAAGTTCCTGGAAAAGTACTACCCAGGAAATGGAAGGAAGAAGAAAGAGCAAAAATTTGCACACCTGGTGCAAGGAAGCATGACTGTAGGGGAGTATGTGGCCAAATTCGAGGAATTAGCCAAATATTCTAGCTACCTTCAACACTTCCATGATGATGAATAGAAGGCACATCAATTTAAGCAGGGCTGATCAATGCATTTTAATGCATCTTTTATAGCAGTGCACTTAGTGTTCTTAAATATTTATTTTACCCAACAACTACTTTTTAGCATGGTTTTATATCTTTGGGTCATGATTGGGCTTTAGTGGAATTATTTGCTAATTTTCGGATTTTGTTATATCCTGACCCATGTTGCTTCTGCAGGCCATAACTTGGCCTATACTTGTCCAATTTCAGTGTTCTTTGTGGCGTTGGAAAGCTAAGAAGCAGAGCTACAATTCTTATGTTGGGACCGAAGCCTAGTTCTGCCGTATTGAAGGCCGAAATTCCACTTTACTGAAGCTGACGAGCTGCACTACGAGTTTTGGGCATATTTTTAGTTTGTTATCGGGCTTTTATCTTATAACCCGTTTAGGGAATTAGGTTTTCGTTAAGCTGAGACTATTAGATAGAGGATCAGCCGTTTTCTTTCATTATCTTACGTTTTATTATTCACTTGCGTACCCTAGCCTCCATGGAAGCCTAAGTTCGTAAGTTGATTCATCGGTGAAAGGTTGTCGTTACAGATTTTGAGGTTCGGTGCTTAATGTTTAATACAATTTCGTTTTAATTTCTTAAATTCCATCTCTATCAATTTCGAATTTGGTTTAAATGTTTGCAATCTATCCAGTTCGTTTTCTGCTTAGTTAATTGTGGTGTCTTCATTGCAAAAACGCGATTCAGTTGTGTATGAATGCTTGATTGTATGCATCTGTTTCAGAATCATAATATTTCAATTGCTTGATCGCTTAAGATTAATTGATTCGAGTAGAAATTGATAGAGGTTGATTAGAATTCTGTTATGATATTGGTTGCGTTTTAACGCGCTTGTCCGCTCGTGACCGATTGAACTCTTTGTTTAGTAGCTTGCTCGGAACGGTGTGGTCGTATAAAGCGATTAACGCTTGTTTAGTTAGTTTATGTCAACTGTGAATTCGGAATTAATTGAATTGTTGTTATTTAGAACCTGTGATAAATCCAAGACGTGCACCCGGAAACCGGTGAATCAATTGTCTCTATAATCTGATAATTCTTTCTCTCAACAGAAACTGTTTTCACAAAACCCCCCTTTTTCGTTATTGTCAATTTTCTTATTTCCTGAATTTGGTAATTTTGGTGTTAGAGGTCTTCGTGAGACGACCAAGGTCTCTTGCCTTGTTACTATATTTACTGTTTAATTATTTTGACCCGCGTACGACCGCTGATCAAATTGGCGCCGTTGCCGGGGACCTCTAATTAGAGATTACCAACCTCAGGACCCACTAACAATACTAACGTTTCTTGCTTAGTTCTTGTTGTGTTTCCAGGTTTCCAGGCGCTGAGACTGGTGATTCTAGGATTGCTCCGTCAGATTCTGTAGGCGAAAATAATAAAAAAATCGGTTTTCGGGCAATCTCGTCAGATTGCTCCGAAACCACAGCTGAAAAATCCAAAAAAAATCAGGATCAATAGTCCCTTAGCAGAGACTGCTTATGGGACAACAGGCTTAAAATCCCAAATTCCTTTGTTTTCTATTTTTAATTAATGTTTTTAATTTTTCATATCTCCAAAAAAATCCAAAAAAATTTGCATATCTTTCTTTTGATTTAATTAGATTTTTCGTGGTATTTTTATAATTTTTAGGTTATATTTTAGTCGTTTTCCAATTTTTGCATTCATTTTAGCGTAGGGACATAGTTGGTATTTCTAGAATTGTTGCATTTTCCTATTCCTTGCTATATACAGTGCATGACTAGGTCCAATAATATTAACTTGCATCCTTTTGACCCTGAAATTGAGAGAACATTGCATCATAGACTTAGGGATCATATAGAAGTTAGTGGTAGTGATAGTGACAGCATCTTTAGCCATAATCTATTTGATTCTGATCCTGATTCTAATCTTGATTCTGATTTTGATTCTGATTCTCATTAATATGGTGATAGAACACTTAGGGAACTTCGCACTGATGTTACTTACAATGCTCTGTGTATTAATTATCCCGAAGTGGTCAGTCCCTTTTGAATTAAAATCGTTTAATACACTTGTTGCCAAAGTTTAGTGGTCTTGCGGTGATGATCCACACAAACATCTTAAGGAGTTCCACATTGTGTGCTCGACCATGAAGCCCCAAGGAATTCCAGAGGAGCACATTAAACCGAGGGCCTTCCCTTCTCACTCCAAGATGCAGCCAAGGATTGGTTGTATTACCTTCAACCAGGTTCTGTTGAAAATTGGAATGCTTTGAAAAAATTGTTCCTAGAAGTTCTTTCCTCAAGGCCCAGGGTCGCCTCAATCGTAAAAGAGATATGTGGCATCAGCGTAACCCCACCGAAGTCTTTACATGAATACCGGGAGAGATTTAAGAAGTTGTGTGCAAGCTGCCCTCATCATCAAATCTCTGAGCAAATACTCATCCAAGATTTCTACGAGGGTTTATTGCCCATGGACGTAAATATTATGGATGTCGCTAGTGGAGGGCACTTGTAGACAAACCCCAACAGATGCAAGAGCCTTAATAGAAAATATGTCCATCAACTCCCAACAATTCACAACCGAAGCAATTCTGCAGCTTCTAACAAGGAGTGAATGAGATACGTGCTAAGGCTACTAGTGAGAAGAACTTGGAAAACAAAGTTGGAAGAACTCACGGCTTGGGTAAAAAATTGGTAGCAGTCGACAAAGGGTTTGTGGTATTTGTACCTCTGCAGAGCACCCCACGGATGCATGTCCTACACCGCAAGAGGACCCTAATGCCGATACCCCTCGGGCATATGCAAATAACATCTTTAACCCTCAAGCCAATGTTGATTTGTCTTCCAACAGGTACCACCCAAACCGGAGGAACCATCCTAACCTTAGATGGGGAAATCAAGTCGCACAACAACAGCCAGGCGACAAAATAATCCACCACAGTCTTGCCAGGCTGAGCCTGAGCCTGAACCTTCATTAGAGGATCTAGTTAAGCTGATGGTCGCCAAAATCTCCAGCCCAACAGAGAACAGATGCCTCAATTCAGAATTTGCACACACAAATGGGACAGATGGCTACCACAATTAATCAGATGCAAGCCCGGGGGGCAGGCCAACTTCCTGCCTAACCGGTAGTAAATGTGCAAATGTCAGTGCAATCACTCTAAGATCTGGCAAGGCTGTTGACACTCCAGAACCTCCTCCAGCAGAAAATTCAAGTGGCAGTAGAAAAAGTGATAAGCCAATTTCTGCACCTACCTCCCCAATTGAAGAAGATGATGATGCACGGTCTATACCACTCCCCTTCCCCCAAAGGGCTGTGATAACCAAGAAGATGGATGAGGCAGATAAAGATAGCGAAGTCTTGGATACATTTAGGAAGGTTGAAGTTAATATACCTCTCCTCGAAGCAATTAAGCAGATTCCAAGATATGCTAAGTTCCTTAAGAGCCGTGCACACACAAAAGGAGGCGAAGGTGAAGGGAAATGAAAAGGTCAATGTGAGTCGCAATGTGTCCGCACTCATGCAGCCCATGATACCCCAAAAGTGCAAGGATCCAGAATTTTTACTATTCCATGTACCATAGGCGAGTAAATTTGAAAATGCCATCTTTGGATTTGGGTGCTTCCATTAATGTGATGCCTACATCCATCTTTAACTCTCTGGCTCTTGGACCTTTGCGAGAATCTGGTGTTATTATTCGGTTGGCAAACAGAGCAATGCTCACCTCCGGACTTGTGGAGGACGTGCTCGTTAAAGTTAATAACTTGGTTTTTCCTGCAGATTTTTACATTACGGACATGGAGGAGAGACACACCAAAGCAGAGCACCGATCATCCTAGGCAGACCATTCTTGAGAACAGCAAGAACCAAGATTGATGTGTATTCTGGAACTCTTTCCATGGAATTTGGGGATAACATAGTTCAATTTGACATCTTTAATGCTGCTATGAAACATCCCGTGGAAGAGCATTCTCTTTTTCAAATAGAAGTACTTGTGGACTTAGTTGAAGATACTCATTGCATGGTCATGCGTGTTAATGTTACAAATGATGTTGCTACACTGCAAGCTTCTGATGTAACTCCATGCACCAAGATACTTCCCTCATCGAAAGCAATCACAAAGAAAACCCAACCCATCAAGAAGGAAGTCAGAAGAAGAAAAAATCAAACACTTCCATGTGTTCCATTCTCGCCTCAAAAATCATAGCGAGTAAGCTTCGACCCAAGTGGATTGACCATTTTGTTGCAGCTAGCACTTTTCTTTATGATGCAAAGGGAATAAAAAGTGAAGTCACCAAAGTGAAACCTTCAAAGTCAATGGTCCCAAGCTTTTCCATGAGAGCCAGCTTGAAGAGGAGGCTGTAGAAGAGCTCCACTTGAAAAAGCCGCCTTGAAGAGGAGTTTTCTTTCACTCCTCCTTACTCTTATTTTATGCTTGTTGTTTTCATTGAGGACAATGTATGATTTAAGTGTGGGGGTGTCTTTTAGTAGCTTAGTAGTTTTGTTTCTCATTGTTTTGTTTTTGTTTTGAGTTTTTGTTTAAAAAAATTGCATTTTCATTGGATTTCTTGGTTTGTATGAGTGGGGAGTGATTTCACTATTCTAGGACTATAGGTCTTGTGGCATGATATGGATGACTTCCTTGCATTCTTAGTGTGATAAGTTGGTTTGGAGTATTAAATTGTGCATCTTTTGTGATAGATATTTTCCTTTGTGAGTTTTGGGCCTTATAATGGATGGAATACATTTTGCCATTCTCTTTCTTTCTTGAGTGATTTCACTCATGATTGTTGGTTACTCTAGAACTTCACTTGACTCTTGTTGAAACTCTTGTTCACATGCATGCATTGAAATGATCTAGGCAATTTTTGTTCTTTTAGCCACTAGCCAAATAAGCCTACCTTACAATTATCCCTTTGTTTAGCCCCTTTGAGCCTATTTATCCCATTCTTTGTTATATAGCTCATTACAAGCCTAAAAGTGAAAAACAATATTATGACCCAATCTTAGGGGATTAAGGAGCTTTAAAAAAAACAATGAGAAAAAATTTGCAAAGTGTGGGGGACTCAGAATTGTGGTTGTAAAAACATATGTATTGTTGTGCTTCATTGCTTCATTGGGATTTTGGCAAAAGAAAAAAAAAAGAGAAGAAAAAGAAATAAACAAAAAAAAAAACAAAACAAAAGAGTAGTGGAGCATATCATTTCTCGAAAAAAATAATGGATTGAATTGTGGTTGAATTGTCCCCCCATGATTATTTGGTAATTGTTTCCATTGCTCCTCTATCCTCTTTGATTTTATAGCCTAGTTCCCCTTTCAATTATCCCACATTGACCTTGGCCCCATTATAACCTTAATAAAGACCTTTTGATCTTTGTGTGCATGTGTTTCAAGTGTGGATGTTAGAGTCTTGTCAAGCCTATGGTAGTGCTAGCTTTCATGATGTGCTTTGAGTGTAAACACTAGCCTAGACACTTGAGAGTTTGAGAGAAATGCTTTCTTGTGAGGATTCTATCACTTTTGATGCACTCTTTGGTTGCTTTGAAGGTAATTAGATGTTGTTCATGATTGCCATGAGTCCTTGAAACCTTGAATGAGCATTTAGCTTGCCACTTTGTATCCTTGGAATTCATTGGAAATGCATCTTTGCTTTGTTTTGTGTGTTTTGCCCGGAGTGCAAAAGCTTAAGTGTGAGGGAATTTGATCAATGCATTTTAATGCATCTTTTATAGCAGTGCACTTAGTGTTCTTAAATATTTATTTTACCCAACAACTACTTTTTAGCATGGTTTTATATCTTTGGGTCATGATTGGGCTTTAGTGGAATTATTTGCTAATTTTCGGATTTTGTTATATCCTGACCCATGTTGCTTCTGCAGGCCATAACTTGGCCTATACTTGTCCGATTTCAGTGTTCTTTGTGGCGTTGGAAAGCTAAGAAGCAGAGCTACAATTCTTATGTTGGGACCGAATCCTAGTTCTGCCGTTTTGAAGGCCGAAATTCCACTTTACTGAAGCTGACGAGCTGCACTACGAGTTTTGGGCATATTTTTAGTTTGTTATCGGGCTTTTATCTTATAACCCGTTTAGGGAATTAGGTTTTCGTTAAGCTGAGACTATTAGATAGAGGATCAGCCGTTTTCTTTCATTATCTTACGTTTTATTATTCACTTGCGTACCCTAGCCTCCATGGAAGCCTAAGTTCCTAAGTTGATTCATCGGTGAAAGGTTGTCGTTACAGATTTTGAGGTTCGGTGCTTAATGTTTAATACAATTTCGTTTTAATTTCTTAAATTCTATCTCTATCAATTTCGAATTTGGTTTAAATGTTTGCAATCTATCCAGTTCGTTTTCTGCTTAGTTAATTGTGGTGTCTTCATTGCAAAAACGCGATTCAGTTGTGTATGAATGCTTGATTGTATGCATCTGCTTTCAGAATCATTAATATTTCAATTGCTTGATTGCTTAAGATTAATTGATTCGAGTAGAAATTGATAGAGGGTTGATTAGAATTCTGTTATGATGTTGGTTGCGTTTTAACGGCGCTTGTCCGCCTCGTGACCGATTGAACCCATTGTTTTTGCTTGCTCGGAACGGTGAATTCGTATAAACCGATTAACGCTTGTTTAGTTAGTTTATGTCAACTATGAATTCGAATTAATTGAATTGTTGTTATTTAGAACCTGTGATAAATCCAAGACGTGCACCCGGAAACCGGTGAATCAATTGTCTCTATAATCTGATAATTCTTTCTCTCAACAGAAACTGTTTTCACAAAACCCCCCTTTTTCGTTATTGTCAATTTTCTTATTTCCTGAATTTGGTAATTTTGGTGTTAGAGGTCTTCGTGAGACGACCAAGGTCTCTTGCCTTGTTACTATATTTACTGTTTAATTATTTTGACCCGCGTACGACCACTGATCAAGGGCCTTAGGCAGAAATAAGACATGTCGTATCTCAACTGGAAGTTCACGAATATGCCAAGTTGGTGGGAAAGTGTCGAATTGCTGAAGAAATGCAAGCTTTGGTTGAAACAGATCACCGCGAAAAGTGGAAAAAGAAGATGAATGACAATAATGCTCAACAGATGAAACCAAAGGGAAATATTCACAAGGGAAAACAAGTTCAATCCTCAGAACCTCAAAGTAATTCGACATGCCCTACATGTAAGAGAGATCACAATGGTCCCTGTCTAGTGGGAAAGAACATCTTTTTCATATGCTGTCAGCCTGGGCATATGCAGAGGGAGTGTCCATTATCCAATAAAGGTGGTGGATCCAAACAAGGTGACCCTACCCAAGGGAGAGTCTTCACCTTGAGTGCAAAGAAGGCTAAGGTGTGGAAAATCTGATTAAAGGTATGTGTTTCCTAAATGGTGAGCCTTTGGTTGTTTTATATGATTCTGGTGCAACTCACTCTTTCATCACGTGTGATTGTGTTCAAAGATTAGAATTGTACCTTTCATACTTACTTGTTCCTTTGCATGTGCATACACCCGCGAAGGGTAGTATTTCTACTTCCTTATTATGCGAGAATTGTCCTCTCGTCATAGAAGGAAGGACATTCCTAGTAGACTCGGTATGTCTACCTTTGAAGGGAATAGACATAATCCTTGGAATGGATTGGCTCTTGCCCAACCAAGTCGTTTTGAATTGTTTTTGTAAAACAATAGAGTTTCCTTCAATTCGGTCTCTTCCAGATAAAACCAGTTATCCAGCTTTGGTTAGTGTCTCCTTTTTGAACCAATGCCTAGTTGAGGGATATGTGGGATACATCTTTCTACATTCCTTAACTTCAAAGGTTAGTTTAGATTTGAAAACCATCCCAGTGATAAATAAATTTTTGGACGTGTTTCCCAATGAGGTAACCTCCTTACCCCTAGAAAGAGAAGTAGAGTTCTCTATAGAATTGTTTCCTGAAGTCGGACCAATTTCTATAGCTCCTTACCGAATGTCCCCTTTAGAGTTAAAAGAGCTTAAGGTCCAACTAAAGGATTTGATAGCCAAGCAGTTTATAAGACAAAGTGCATCACCATGGGGTGCACCTGTTTTGTTAGTTAAGAAGAAGGACGGAAGTATGAGATTGTGTGTCGATTACTGACAGCTCAATAAGGTTATGGTTAAGAGCAAGTACCCTTTACCCAGGATAGACGACTCATTAGATCAACTTAGGGGAGCTTCGGTTTTTTCTAAGATTGATATTTCATCGAGCTATCATCAGATTAGGATTAGGGCTAAACATATACCAAAGACTGTCTTTAGGACTAGATATGGCCATTACGAGTACTTAGTTATGCCTTTTGGTTTAACCATTGCTCCGACCATATTCATGGACTACATGAATAGGATCTTTAGACCTTATCTCGATAAGTTTGTAATGGTTTTTATAGATGACATTCTAGTTTACTCTAAGGACCCAGAAGAACATGAAGAACACCTCAGAATTGTCCTAGGCACCCTTAGAGAAAAGAGTCTTTTTGCCAAGCCTAAAAAGTGTGAATTTTGGCTTCCTGAAGTCAAATTCCTAGGAGATGTAATCTCCCAAGTGGGATTGGTGGTTGATCCTAGTAAGGTTGCAGCCATTCTTGATTGGGAACGACCAACTACCATTTCTGCAGTTAGGAGTTTCTTAGGATTAGTGAAGTACTACCGTAGGTTTATCAGAGGGTTTTCTCAATAAGTACTCCCACTAACCCCGTTAACTTGTAAAGGGAAACCTTTTGTATGGGATAACAGTTGTGAGAACAGTTTCCTAGAGCTCAAGATTCGGTTGACTACTGCACCAATTCTAGTTATTCCTGATCCTGCCTTAGGATTCCAAGTTTTTAGTGATGCATCAAAGAAGGGTCTAGGTTGTGTTCTAATGAAAAACCATCAAGTAGTTGCCTATGCCTCTCGATAGTTAAAACCTCATGAAGAAAACTGCCACACTCATGATTTAGAACTCGCTGTTTTAGTATTTGCTCTAAAAATATGGAGGCACTATTTATAGGGTGTCCACTTTGAAATTTTCAGTGATCATAAAAGTTTGAAATGCCTTTTTGATCAAAGAGAGCTAAATATAAGGCAGCAGAGGTGGGTAGAGTTTCTTATGGATTATGATTTTGAACTCAAGTACCATCCTGGCAAGGCGAATGTAGTCGCCGATGCTTTGAGTAGGAAATCTCTTCATATTTCATCCATGATGATTCATGAGATGGAATTGTTAGAATCTTTTCGAGATCTAAATCTAGAAATGACCTATGTAGGTGACCGTGCCAGGTTTAATCACATCCAGATCTCATGTGATTTTAGGGATCAGATTAGGCAAGCTCAAAGTCTACATGTAGAGTTGCAAGCTAAGAGGCTTCCACCTGGTTTCACTGAAGCAGGTGATGGAACCATTCTTTTTTATAAAAATATATGTGTGTTCCAAATGATGAAGAGACCAAGAAACAAATCTTAGAAGAGTCCCATAAGAGTAGTTTCTCAATACATCCTGATTCCACCAAAATGTATCATGACCTTAGATAAACCTATTGGTGGCCAGGCATGAGGACAGATGTAGCAGAATTTGGTCGCCCAATGCTTAGTTTTCCAGAGGACTAAGATTGAACACCAAAAGCCCTCACGAATGTTACAACCCCTAGAGATCCCTAAATGGAAGTAGGAAGGGATATCGATGGACTTTGTGATGGGGTTACCCCGCACTCAGTCCGGATATGACTCTATTTGGGTTATTATGGATAGGTTAACCAAGTCCGCCCACTTTCTTCCAATTAAGTCTTCTTACCAAGCCTCTAGGCTGCCTAAGATCTATATTAGAGAAATTGTTAGACTTCACGGAGTGCCTATTAGCAGAGTCTCTGATACAGACCCCAAGTTCACTACTCGATTTTGGAATGCCCTTCACCAAGCTCTGGGGACTAGATTGAACCTTAGTACCACCTATCATCCCCAAACGGATGGTCAGACGAAGAGAACCATACAAACCTTAAAGGATATGCTTAGGGCATGTGTTCTAGATGATGGTGGAAGTTAGGATGAGCATCTCTCTCTAATAGAGTTTGCTTATAACAACAACTACCATTCGAGCATATGTATGGCTCCTTATGAAGTACTTTATGGTAGGAAGTGTAGAACTCCCTTATGCTGGTTTGAGGTAGTAGAGAAAAGCTTGTTAGGACCCGACTTAGTTCAAGAAACTACCGACAAAATTTGTTTTATCAGGGATAGGTTGTAAACCGCCCAAGGTCGGCAAAAGAGTTATGCCGATAGAAGAAAATAACCTCTTGAATTTGAGTAAGGCGATCATGTGTTCTTAAAGGTCACCCCTACGATAGTCATTGGTAGAGCTCTTCGAGCCAAAAAGTTATGTCCTCGATTTATTGGTCCCTTCCAAATCCTTAAAAGAGTCGGTTCAGTCGCCTATCAAATTGCCTTACCTTCTTCCTTATCCAATTTGCATGATGTCTTTCATGTCTCTCAGCTCAAAAAGTACATTCCTGACCCATTTCAACCATTGGATCATGAAACCGTACAGTTGAAGTCAGATTTGACTTATCAACCCTTACCGGTCCAAATTTTGGATCGTACCTTCAAGAAGCTCAGAAACAAGACCATTCCTTTGGCCATGGTTATCTGGCAAGGATCTACTTCCGATGAAGCTACTTGGGAGTTAGAAGACGAGATGCGGGACAAATATCCATACTTGTTTGAGTAGGTATGTAAACGCCTAATTTTTTAGGACAAAAATTTTAAAAAGGTGGGGAGTAATGTAACATTCCACCTAGTATTATTTACTATGTATAATCCTTGCATTATTTAATTATGTGCATACCTTGATTAAAATGATAGTGGAGATTAGTACTAAGAAATGACATTAAAATAGGACTCAAGGGTCAAAACAGGGAATTTTAGAAGAGGAGGGACGTAGTAGTAATAGCCTAACCCATTAATAAGGGCAAAATGGTCCTAAAATAACGAAACACACACTCACCCTCCCTCTCCTCCTTCACCTCACGATCAGCTCCCTGTCCCTTTACAAAATACACACTTCCACTAAACACCTTGCAAGAAAGGAGAGGATGAGAGAAAGGTAGTGAGGGTTTTCCAAATTCTTGAAGAAAGAAGCCCAAATCTTTGAAGAAACACTAAATCCAACTTAGATAAAGAGCATTGGAAGCTGAAAATAGAAGATTTGAGTTCACCCTAGAGGAGAAGAAGGGAAAAACGAATTTATAAAGGGAAAAGAGGAAGTCTAAGGTTTAGGGTCCTCTTTTGAGTTCAAATCTTCAAATTTCTGGTGAGTTCTTCATAATATTTGCATTTAGAGTGGTGGTAACCCATAAATCCCCCGTTAGGAGTTTTAGTTTGACTCTTCATGAGGGTTTGAGGCTTTCGGGGTTTTTGAGTTTTTCAAGGTGTCAAAATGTTGAAAATGGTGATGCATGTGCCTTACTCTTCTCTAATTTTGAAACAGTGTGCAAAATGGATATATTGAGTATGAATTCATGATGATCTTGATTGTATGTTGGAATAGCGGATTATTTGGGTGAAAGATTGACAAGGGTGGTGAAAATTTCTTAAACCCGTATTGCACCCCTGTTAGTATTTTGTCCATATCTTTCTCTACAGAGCTTATTTTGAGGTGATTCTTGGACCATTAGAAACTAGACAAAATGTCGTTCGAAATAGACTCTAGAATGGTCACATTTCATTTAATAGTGAGTTAGATAAACTGCTTGCAAGTTGCTATTTGTTATGAGTACTCTGCACTGCTACTGTTATGATGTTTTGATTGTAATTAATTGTACAGATGTTGGTTTGATTTGATTCTTATCAATTTAGAAAATAGACTTATTTTGCTATAATTTAGGCTCTGGAATTGTAAATTTTCATAAAGTTGTAGTGTAGAAATTTGGGTCACAAGTTGAGGGATAATAGTTATCCCTTTTTATACATCAGTGAATTCATTTGCAAAACTGTACTAACTGAAGAACTATTTTGCAAAATAAAATTTATATTCATAAACTACGTATCCTAAGCTTTCCAATGAGTGGTCATTTACTCAAATCCAACACCTTTTGGTATTTTAATAAAATCACCAAAGTAGATGTACAGTTGCTGTAAAATTCTGGTGTTTTATTTTGACCAAGAATGAATTATATGTATTTAAAGTGTATGTACGAGATTGAAAGACATGAGTATATGGAAGGAATGAAGAGTATGAAGTTATGTTAAGAATGCATTAAGCGGTTAAAATCAATTTAATGCAGGATTCCTCATAAGAGGGAAGAACGGTGTGGTTATGCAAGTTGGGATGCCACTTGCGGTTATCGACGTCAAACCACCACACCGTAGAACGTTGGACCAAGGTTAAAGATCTTTGGATCGTACCAAATCTGGCAACGTAGTATTCTTGGTCTAATAAGCGATTGGGCCCTAAGGGAATTTATAAGCTGTGCGGAAAGCAACTATGACATAAGAATTGTAATGTTTTGTAATGTTGAATGAATTGCTCAATACTTGTTATTATTTGAGGAATGTGTTAGTGAGGGGTCCGAGAGAGAGTCACTGAGATTTTCAATCTCACCCCCCTCTCTTATTGTTTCAGATAAGCATGTATCTCAGGATTAGTATGTGGTGTCGGAATTAAGATGTTCTAGCTTTTGCATTTTTGAAGACTTGTACTTGAGAATGTTGTATTAGGAAGATCATTTGTAATGTTTAAGTTCTTCAAGTATTTTGTCTTGGTGTGCTGTAAACCAACTTGGGGTTTACGATCATAAACTTTAAGACTCGACATTTGTTATTGGTTTTAAATTTTGATTAGTGTTTTGTGCTTTCATGTTAAATGGCTTATGTTTCAACTTTGTTTGAGATATGGTTATTAAACCTCGCGCCACCATCGTGAACGAACCTCTTCCTCCACTTCTCTCCGGAGGAGTGAGGAGAATGATGAGGCAGGTGGCTTGTTCAGAACATTTATAGCAAGGATTGCCATGTTTCCTGTTCATAAGGCTCTCTTGAAACCACCTCCATTGGATAATGACAGAACTGGCGATCCCATTGAGCACATCGGCTGTTTTGACACAATCATGGGATACCGTGGAGCTAAGAGACCGATCAAGTGCAAAATCTTTCCCTTAACCCTGAAGAAAGTATCCTTGACCTGGTTCCAAAGCCTAAAGAGAAACTCGATAGACTCATGGTCCGATCTTACTCACCAGTTTTGTCACACTTCACGGTTTCGAGGGTTCAGCCGGAGTCGGTTGCGGCTTAGCAGCAATACAACAGAAGAATGATGAATCTCTCAAAGACTACATTGAACATTTCAATAAAGAAGTTATCTTTGTCAAAAAGGCCTCTGACGAGATGAAGTTGTACTTATTTGAACAGGGCTTCATCGAGGATAGTCTCTTCAGTGTCAATGTCGGAGTGGACAAACCGAATGACATGAACAATTTCCTTAAACGAGCAGAGAAGTATATCAATTACGAGGAGAAGTTGCAGGCAACAAAGGTCAAAAAGAAGGTGGCACAAGACAAAACCGGGGGACATCGCGAGGACAAATCTCGCACAGAGCGCAAGGTTCGAGCTCCCCCAGGGAAATGTGATAAATACACCCCATTAAACACTTCTTGTACGCGTATTCTAAAAGAGTGCGCAAATGCAAAATTCAGAGAAGCAGAGATACGATTTCCAAAAGCAGTTGAAGGAGCGGCCAGGCACAGATAAATCCAAGTATTGTCGCTTTCACAAAAGTGTTGGTCATAACACTAATGATTGCATGTAGTTAAAAGACGCAATCGAACAATTGATCCAGAGGGGAAAGTTACAGAAGTATACCAATTCCAAACCCAGGTCGGGAGAAAGAAGGTCGAAGTCCCGGTCACCTTGAGAGAAGAAAAGTCAGGCTGTGACTGTTATTGTCATACAAACAGAAGAAAGAGGCCATGCCTCTGATGAGAGTAACGAGCGACCTAGAGTGGCCCAACTTGCAATGGTTATCTCTGGTGGATTTTTCGATCGAGGAAGGGTGAGCATCAACTCAGCAAAAAAGAAGTTAAGAGAGGCAATGATAATTTCCATTGTTCATCCCCCGACCAATAGACAAAAAACAAGCAGGCCCCCTTTGGCATTCTATGATGAGGACTTAATCAACGGGAAGCCAAACTACCAAATTCCCCTATTGGTACGAGCATACCTGGCGAATTTTGATGTAAGAAGGATCCTGATTGATCAAGGGAGCTCTGTCGACATCATTTTCCATGACTTGTTTAAGACCTTAAAGTTACCCGAGAAAGACCTTATCCCGTATAAAGGATCTGACTTGCAGGGCTTTAACGGTTCGAGAACTAAGCCTTTGGGATGTGTCGAGCTGATGGTTATTGATGTAAGCCCTACAGGCCAATGTTTTCCTTTGAACTTAGAATTTGTATCATGTTATTATCTATAATATGAGGCATTTTAGTTATTATGTTTATTTTAACGTAATAAAACCCTTGAGTAAAAGTTCAATTTTAATCGAGTGGACGACTAGGTTGTGAGATACTATAGAACTTTACTTTTAAACATCCGTAGTCGAGTATTATTATTATTATTATTAAGGGAAATAATAATACATCAAGACTATTATGTGTGTGGACTGATGACCACATCTCACAAGATATAGATATGAGATATCAAGTCACCGCATAGGTACACATTAGGGTAATTGTGTACTGGATTGACCCACCATGAGAATATTACATAGTGCGTTATGTATGTGTCATAAGCTATTCTCATAGTGATAGCGATGTATGCCACCCTTCGACCTAAAACCACTATGGTCCCTATATGAGGAGTTGAGTGTTTTATTGCCGTCAAATGTTGTCTATAACAAGACAATTATAAAGTCGGTTACTGGGCACTCCATGAGTCACGTAGAGGGACATGAGTGACCTAGATGGGATTTGCCCCTCCTACATAGCGGGAGTAATATCTGTGGGCCCCTTGATAGAGTATGATTGTAAAATGCATGGCCATGCTGAAATGAGTCAATATGAGATATTGATCTTATTTGTTGTTACTAAATCTGCTTGGGCATCAAGGAATATAATGTTGAACTATACAAAGGTGACACATACTATGCCTTGTGTTCAATATAGATATCTGGGCAAAAGGGTAATTATACATATGATCATTGATCACAGAAATGTTACATCAAATCACTGACATTCTCGTTACTTCGGTAGCAGTAATGTGTTGCTAGACACCGCTCTCTGTTTATAATATTAAATAGTGATTTAATATTATTGCTAACGTTGCGGGAACCTACAGGGTCACACACGTGAGAACAGATTAATGGGAGATGAAAGATAAATGAGTAAGACTCATTTTTTTATTCAGTGGTACACTCTTATAACGCATCAGCATAAGTCAAGAAATGCAGTACACGGTAAGGTACGGTGCGCTAGGTCAATCATAGGTGGTTCTATAAATAGAACCCTTAAGTTGAAGTCTGAGACAGGGAAGTGATACCCTAGCCGTACGTGAACAACATGTGTGTGCATCGAGACTACCAGTTCCATTCGTCAGCTAGCACTGTGGACGGTAGCCGCTCCCATTCGAAGTAGACTACGTAGAGACGTTGTCAGCCATACAACGTTTGTGATCAACTCTAGCTTTTTTCTGCAAAGGTCTGCGCTACAAGAGGTAAATCACATAATCCCTGAATCATGCTCATTCGCAAGGATCCTTGAAAGGGAAATTTTAATTTTTTTGCTACGTTTTAATCAGTGTTTATGCGCGATTTCCCAACAATGGTTACATTCGGAGAGGAGCCAACAGCGCAAACCATCAAGATCCAATTTATTGTCCGTCCGTGCAAATCTGTGTACAATTGCATTATAGGGTGACTTACCTTGGGGAACTCAGAGTTGTGACATCAATCGTTCACCTTAAGAAGCGTTTTTACAACGATGAAGACAAGATCGTCACCATGGAAGTAGATCTCGAGGCTACCAGGAGGTGTTATCTTCTTTCATTAAAGATGGAAAGAGTTGAAGAGGACAAACAGCTCCCAACCGCTAAGGCACCAAGCAAGACTACTGCAGCATCAGAGGTCAACCTTACAAACTTCAACGCCAGCGTAGAGCCTGTGGAAGATACGAAATAAGAGAACGACCCTTTAGCACGGGAACTCCAGCAGAAGATCAAGAGACTCATTCCTGACAGAGAGTTCATTCAAGTCCAACTGGAAGATGATCCGAAGAAGATATTGAAGCTCAGAGCCGACCTTCTTGAGCAAGTAAAACAGCAACTAGTGGAATACCTGAGAGCCAATGCGGATTTGTTCAGTTGGACTACTGCTGAAATGCTAGGAATCTCCCCTAAGATCGCATGCCACCAACTCGCCCTAGACCCTTCAGCTCGCTAGGTAGCCCAAAGACATCGCAAGTCATCCCTAAAGAAAACTGAGGCTATTGAGAAAGCTATAGAGGACCTCTTAAAGGTCGAATTCATAAAAGAAGTCAAGTACACCACCTGACTATCCAATTTAGTTCTGGTCAAAAAATATAATGGAAAATTAAGAATGTGTGTTGATTATACCGATCTTAACAAGGCGTACCCTAAAGACCCCTATCCCCTCATCAATAATCATAAACTCGTCGACAATTCATCGGGTTTCCAACTATTGTCGCTCATGGATACATACTCTGGGTACAACAAGATTCTGATGCACCCTGCTGATAATGAAAAATCTGCCTTAATGACCGATAAGGGCAATTACTGCTACAAAGTGATGCCCTTCTGACTAAAAAACACTAGGGCCACATACTAGTGAATAATGAATAAAGTCTTCAAAAAACAGATTGGGAGAATGCTCAAGGTCTGACACCCACTACCCCTCGTATTAAAGTTAAAAACATTCATGCAAAAAACAATAATAAGACATACACGTACTGAAATTACCTCATAAAATTATACAAAATAAAGAGTGATAATTTGCATCACATGATCGGAATAACAAAACATGCGAGATAAAAAAAACTCGCGTACAATCATGAGAAATAAAAACATTAAAACCATAATATCCCTTTGTCACATCTAATCAGAGCATAACAACCCCTAACTAGATACATCAGTAAAAATAGAAGACTATGTCTAAGAGTCATCATCGACTAGCACCTCCTCCAAGGTAGTCTCGCTGGCAATCATCTCCTCCTCTGCTCGAAAACACGTGAGCAACTATGTGTGAGTACAAGACAAATAATATATGAAAGAAGGGGAATACGATAGGCATACAACATGTAAGCAACAACAACACTAATTAGACAAGCAATCAGGTGTCATTAGATGCATGTGAATGTTGATGCACACTAACTCCATACTACACCATATGCAATGTGGATCCACAACATCTACTACTTAGGGAAGCGAATGGGAGTACATATCTGGCTTGCCTCCGGAGCTTACCACGCAGGTAACCTCCATCGAAATACTCTCACCATTCGTGACAACGTGAGTGCACGTCGGGGTGACTCTATCAACGAGTCCCCAGCAGTGAGTAGCTAGCCCCTGCCTTTCTTTAATTGATTAAGGTCTATTCTAATGGATTAGAGATTTCACCCTAATCGGTTAAAAAATGTTCCATAATCGGTTATATAGATTTACATACTCATTGGGATTGTATTTCGATCTTTAATCGGTTAACTTCTTATTCTTTAATCAGTTATAAGGCTCTTACACATAAGGGATCACTGATTTTAGCTTATAATCGGTTATGACTCTTATCCTAACCGGTTATCTTCCATCTAATCGGTTACCCCTTCAAACCTAATTGGTTAACTACTTAGCAACTCAAACAGTTTCTTAATTCTTGAATCTTAATCGATTAATAGCATAACTCTAATCGGTTGACACCTTCAGGACTTTCTTATTTCATCCATTTTAGTTGTCTAATCTGACTTTGATAATTCTTAGGGATTAAATTATGATCTAACAGGTTCTGTACATTTGATTAATTCCTTAATCTTTCATCTAGGATTCCCAAATAGTGGCTTAGAATCTGATCTCAGGTTCTGATTCTCATCGGTTAGAGTCTATACCTTAATCGGTTAATCATTTTGGTTTCCTCTACAATCAGTTACAACAGGTCCTTAATCAGTTAACCCTCGAATCTAATCGATTACGGTAACATTCCTAACCGGTTAACAAGCGTAAAGGGCTCTAATCAGTTAACAGGTTATGAGTCTAATCGATTATAACGCGAAATGATCGAATAACAGAAAAAGAAGCATAGATCACAAATCATCCATTTCTACACATACAACAAGCGTACTCAGGTAAACAATTTCACTAAGGAATATCGATATAGCATACATAACACATTCTCATGTTTTCTACCATCAAGTCATCACATCAACACTTAAACCTAGGATTTAGCATGCAAACATGACATATTACTACCCTTCTTCCCAAAATCTCATATATGATCCATCTAATACCCCATATAATTTGTGATAAAAAAGAGGTTACTCGCGAGGAGCTGATAATTTGCATTAGATGCCTTGCACAATTGCTTGATGTGAAGTTCACTACTAAATTATGAGGTATTGAACCTTGAAAAAGGGACTGTTCTAAAATTATTATTATTGCCCCCAAATCTTCTTGTCTAAGTGTATTTCCAATTTTAATGCATTCTAGAACTTGTCTCATGACCATTTCAGGGCAAAAGATTTATTTGCGTCATGTGAATTATTTAGGGGCATAATTAGGCATTTTTCAGGCCAACTCTATTGTTTACGCTATTGTACTCCTTAGTTTCCCCCTTCGAGACCACATGATTATGCTTTCTTTAGTACCCAGTAATGTTTTACAAGAACTATTGGTACCCCACGGAAGAAGTAAAGGAGCAACTAGGAATCACTTTCTTCTCTCCCCAAAATAGCACCAGGTTTGACCAAAAATTGTAAGGCCTTCTTCTTCTCAAAAAAAAAAAAAAGAAGAGAAAGTATACAAAAGAAAAAAAATGAGAAAAGGAATGACGAGCAATGTGCTAAAAATAAAAAGAGAGGAAGAGGAGGCAAAATAAACGGTCTGCACAAAAGGAAATCAAAGGAGGAGAGAAGCGAAGCTTGAAGATAAAAGACATATTCCAAGAAGCTTTAAGGGGCACTACAACATTTTGGACCTACGGCAACGCCTAAATTTGCAACGCCTAAAAAACCGTTCTCTTAGATTATAATAGGCAACGGTTTTGTGAATCCGTTGGTATGTTAACCAAACTTTTATAATTTTTATATGCAACGGTCAAAAACCGTTCTCAAAAGGTTAACGGCAACAGTTTTTTTCAATTTTTTTCCCAACATTTTTAAACCGTTCTCTATTAATTTTTATTTATTAAAAATAAAGGGACGCTCAGTATTTTCGTTTAGGCGCTAAATTTTTTTCTTCACCCGCCTGTTTCTTTTTTTTTTTTCCCTAATTGCTAAAGGAAAACCTAAAATTCTGGGTGATTCTCTCCAAAGTTTTATTCAGAACCTAAAATTTTGCAACAAAAACGAAAGAGAAAGGTTTCGACTGAGAGGTTTGGGTGAATCCACCGCACCCCTGAAATCTTGAAGCCCTAGCATCCCTCTCAGTTCTGCAAAGGCCGCCTCACTCCACCTTCAGCATCCACCGCACCCATCTCCTTCTTCCTCTTCGTTGTCCTCCCTCACAGACCGGCATCCACCGCACCCATCTCCAAAGATCCACCTGACCAAAGACGCATCCCTCTCCAAAGGCCGCCTCACTCCACCTCCTCGACTTCTTCTCCTCTCTCCCTCCACATTCACCCCTTGCCGATTGACGCTGCACTCTCCTCCTTCCTCTCCATCGTGCTCCCTCACAGAATCCACGTCGAATCTCGCTGTTCCAAAACCAGATCGCTCCTCCTTCTCCTTCGCGGCAAGCACCGATAATCAGAATCGCGAGGTAATTTTGAGTTTACGTTTTGTTTCTCTGATGAAGAATGTATCGATCTTCTTGTGGCTTGTGTTGATTTTTGCTCGTCTCTGATGAAGGGATTATATTCCTCGATCTTTCTTCCAGTTTTTGTTTGTGGTTTATCCCCACAATTCCTGCTCAAAGAACAAGGGGCTTGGGGTCCTCTCTCTGGGCAATCTGGGAAGGCTGCGAAAGACACTGCTGTGTAATTTTTTTTGTGTTCTAATTCCAATTTCAGTAACTCTGCTACTGGTTCTAGCCTTGAGCACAAGATATATTTATTTGGTACCAGACAAAAGGGTTGCAGGAGGAAAACATCATGCTAGCAAAGAAGATTAAGAACAAATTGAAGTCTCTGGTTGAATGTCCTCAATACTGGCCATAAGGCTATCAATTACCAGGTTTACTCTAGACTTTTTGAAGTAGTGTTGTGGCTCTGTTGGTTTTTGAAGCAATATCATTAAAATTTTCAATTTACATAGTGTGGAAGACAATAAATATGTTCATATTCTTTTGACAGGTTAAGTAATTCAAACAACTAGTCACCTAGTCTATAAGTTTGCACCTCTAATTATCTAATTCATTTTTCTCAGGAAGCCTACAAATTGATATTTGTAGGCAACTGAGCCTTTGAAGATAACAAAGAGAAGAACAAGAAATCTGCGTTGATAGTACTATGGCAGAAGATGACATATATACACAAGATGGTACCATTAACATCAACAGAAAACCTGCCACTAAGAAAAAGACTGGAAACTGGAAAGCTTGCTGGTTCATTCTTGGTATTTAATTATCTTTGTTCTTTGTTTCTTGGAATTGGAAAATAGAAATAATGATCTGTAAACTTACATAATGTATCTGAAATCTAGTACATATGGTTGTTTATTATAATTTGAAGATTCTAAGATGCTGAATTTTAAAACATTTGTGACAGGAAATGAATGTTGTGAAAGATTGGCATACTATGGTATGAGTACTAACCTGGTGAACTATCTTAAGGAACGTTTCAACATGGGAAATGCAGCCGCTGCAAATAGTGTCACAACCTGGTCAGGCACATGCTACATCACACCATTGCTTGGAGCCTTTTTAGCTGATGCATACTTTGGAAGATACTGGACAATTTCCAGTTTTTCTACTATCTATGTCATTGTGAGTTACATTTAATTCTCACTCTTCTTATCTGAATTTGCATTTTGATGTTTATGAAGTTCAAATTTATGCCAATTGAATTGCTAATCTTGTTGCTTTCAACTCAACAGAAAACTATATGTTGAGTTTCATTATGTTTTGAGAACAATATGATATTGATACATGATAGTCCATTTTTAAACTTCATTCTATCTCTTAACAGAACCTTTTTATGAGGAATAAAAGGATAAACAATGCTAGCATTAACCTCTCCCTAAATTCATAGGAGGGTAAACCTTATATTAGTGATGAATGTTTATTTGTTATGCAGGGAATGATACTTTTAACTTTGTCTGCTTTTGCCCCTGGACTAAAGCCTTCATGTGATGCTAATGGCTGCCATCCAACATCGACACAATCTGCAGCTTGCTTTATAGCACTCTACTTGATTGTTCTTGGAACTGGTGGTATCAAACCATGTTTCTCATCTTTTGGTGCAGACCAATTTGATGAATCAGATGAGAAAGAGAGAAAAAAGAAGAGCTCTTTCTTCAACTGGTTTTACTTCTCAATTAATATCGGGGCGCTTATTGCTTCATCGGTATTGGTTTGGATACAAATGAATGTGGGATGGGGATGGGGTTTTGGAGTTCCTACAGTTGCAATGGTCCTTGCAATTATATTTTTCTTTGAATAAGTAATTAGACAATAAATGTGTGTGTGTGTGTATACATATCTGGAATAGGTGACTAGTTGTTTGAGATGCAGAGAGTTAATTCATGATACAAGGTCAGCTTCATTTGCTTCCTCAGTTTCAAATCTACAATGTTATTTTGCTCATTTTTTGTGTGTATATTTGATACTTATCATCATATGTTTTGTTCCTTATAATGAACTGGGAAACTGATTTCAATTCTAATTTTGTTTATAGATTTCTTTTCTTACTGTATAGGTCCAGTGGAAATGATGAAGCCTTGTACTAGACTAGATCAAACATGCGCTCTGAAAAAACTTCATAATATCTGTGTTTATTTACTGCTTCTTTGGTTTCTTGGCAATAAAATTGAGTTTTATTATTACATTTTGGGTTTCTATAAACTATTGCCAAAATATTGAAGCGGGGTTCATTTGTTTTTGTTTAGGATTAGGTGATCTGTGATATGGCTTGATTTGTTGCTAAGGAGAAAGATTTGAAATTTAATTTTCACTGCTATGTGTATTTGTAATTTTACTGGGTGAAAATGGAGATAACTTGATCTTTTGATTGGTGGCTCAGAAATTCAGCACTATTATAGGATGCAAGTCCAGTGTTTGTTGGTTCTGATTATTTTGACCACTGAAATCATCTCTTGCAATGATTTTTCTGAATAGTGTTTAGGTCTTTTATGTTGTTCATTTGAAAGACTGAGTATGTGTAACAAACTTGCAATATCTTGAAGTCCTTGCTTTTGGTCCTATTCAGAATTTTAACTTATGTACTCTTTATTTGATACTAACATAGTAAAAATATAAGATAAATTGCATACTTGATCTCAATTTGGTTGATATTACTATTGATATCATATGGGTGACTAGTTGTTGATATGATGCTTTGTCTCTGAACAATGAGAACCCAATTCACGCGTTGCATACCTGAAGAGTTACTGGCCGCATATCCTCCTTTTTCAATTTTGTAATTTCTATGCCTTGTCCTGAAGCCTCTCTCAGGGGACCCATGGAAGCATCCTTCACTAAGTTTTTCATGTCTGATCCTGAATAACCTAGTTACCAGGTATAAAAGCAAAGTAAATCACCAGAAATCAAGAGAAAGAAAATCAAACTACTATGCTGCCTATGCACAAGATACTGTAAAAACTTGTAGCACAGTGGAGCTCTATTCATTTGTGTTGGTTTTCTTGTTTGGTTATGTACTGGAAGAGCGAATTTAGAGCTTATTTGGGTTTATCTGTGATATATGTACTTCTGTAGGTGTTCCTTTGCACTGAAATTATATATGCATTTGTTTGCACTATCCCGATGACGATATGGATGATGGTCATTTGCTTGATGATTTGGAGGTAGAAGAAGATGAAGACTTGTCTTCATGATTGACTAGTTTGATGATTGACTAGTATTATGTAGTTTTATTTTGGATTATGAACAATGTTTTTTGGTAGATATAATTAGGAATATGATGATTGACTAGTGTTATGTAGTTTCATTTTGGATTATGAACATTGTTTTTTGGTACATGTATATAATTAGTAATGTAAATTTTTTGGTACATGTATATACTCGACTTTTATTTTATGATAGTAATATGTTATTTTAGTAAAAGAATGATGAGATGATTAATGAAATTTCTTGTCATTACTTAGTTGATGTTAGTGATTATATTGTTATTTTAATAAGTGGTTTTTTTATAATAAAATCATTATATTTAGAAAAACCATTCTCTATGGCTATTTAAAAACCGTTCTCTAACAATGCAAAAACCGTTCTCTGTACAAAACAAAACCGTTCTCTATACAGTTAAAAACCGTTCTCTATTTTTATCAGGCAAAAACCGTTCTCTATATTATGTAAAAACAGTTCTCTGTACAATGCAAAAACCGTTTTCTATACCAAAAAACCGTTGTCTATGTTTGTCAGAAAAAACCGTTGTTGAAAGTGTAACACTAAAGGAAACGGTTTTATTATGTACTCTTTGACAATTAAAGGGAACGGTTTTACATCGTTGGAAGTACAACGCTGAAAAACCGTTGTCCTAGAGATAACAAAAAACCCGTTGTCTATAAATCATCAAAGGCTACGGTTTTTCGTTTCCGTTGCCTTTGTTCAAAAAAACCGTTGCCTATAGAATAGGCAACGCCTGAGAATACCACGGTTAAAAAACCGTTGCCTTTGGATACGGAAACGGTTTTTTGACCTTAGGCAACGGTTTTCACGCGTTGCCTATGTCCGAAAATGTTGTAGTGGGGTTACCATTATTTTTACATTGCTTTTGACTAACCTTTCCTTGTTTTCCATACCTATATGTCTGACCTGAGCCTCATTACAACCTATTTAGTCCCCAAAAATTATTTTGCATGCATGTGAACATTTTAGGGGAGATATTGGTCATGTTACAAGCCTATGGTAATGTATTTGATTGTGAAATTTAAGTGATAATGCTTTCCACTCCCTTAAACACTTAGAGAGATAGTTGTTGCGGCTCAGGCAAATGCACCTGATTATAACTCATAATAAAATAGAGTAAATTTAATACTCCAAATGTCGAACCACAGAGATTGCATGAGTACTAAATTAATAGAGATCCTTTATTATTTAGACGAACGAAAGTAATGTTTATGAGAATGACACAATTAAACAATAATAATAAAGTAAATGCGCAAGAACGGAATAGAAATCAATTATGGAAAGCCTAGGGGAACCGGGGTCACTAATACTTAGTCCTTGAATTTACCAATTAACTAAGACGAGCTATAATTCTAATTGAAAGCCAATCACCCACTCTTATATTATTAACACACAATGATCATGCAATGCTAACAGTCTTCTTCCTAAAAACTACCCCCAATGATCATGCAAGGCATTTAAAAGAAAGAGCATTAAAAAACAGTGAGTTTATCAATTTAATGACTGATTGGAAACAAGCAATTATCCTTGATCTGCATAATTAGCGAGTTCAGTTATTCCTAGAGTTCTGTTAACTAATTGTGATACGATCGCCTACAATCAACTAACTTGTTAAGGATTGGCCAGATCCTATGGGATTAAGCACACTAAGAAAACACGTTCAATAAGATAATAAGAAACTTATAATAGTAATTGAACAAATATCAAAGACATAGATGGATTTAGCTACTCATAGTATTTCTCAATAACAAAGAATAACAACAATCCAAACAAGAAATCATAAAAGAAAAGAAAAGACGAGAGGCAAGAGGCAAAAACTAAAGTGGTTAAAAGACCCCCACTCTCCAGCCACCCTGAAATGGGGCTAAGAATGCCTATTTATAGGCTCTGCTGTGCACTAGGTCAAACTGGCTTCAAATCAGTGCGTTTTGGGCTTGGGTACGGTTGTACTGACTTTGTACACAGCCATACTGACTTTTGGCTTCAGTGATGGCTCGTACTTCTACACTGGGTGCGGCCTGACTGCTTTGGATACGGCCGTACTGACCTTTGGTACGGCCGTACTGGACTTTTTCTTCGACGCCAGGCTGTACTGACCATGAGGTACGCCTCTACTGCTGTGCGCAGTTAGGTACGACCGTACTGACTTTAGGTAAGGCCGTACTGAATGTCCAGAATCACCAAAATATGCTAATCACCAAAATATGCTCAAATCTTGCCAGAATCTTCCCAAAATTACATCTTTTGCTTTCCATGTTGCCTTTTTTTCCTTTTCTGCATAAATGAGGAAATAGTGAGCATATTTTATCTAATAAGGAACAAAATCATAATATTTTATACTCAAAATATCGCAATAATTTAGACAAATTTGTGTGTCAATAATAGTGACCTGAGTGTCCTTTATTCACATTGAGCTACTTTGCAAGAAATTTTAGCCTCTAATTGGACACCTGAATTGCAACCTCAATTACATGTTTGATTGTCATCCACTTGTCTGAACCTGGGTTCCCAATTTTTCTGTCTTTATTATTTCGGAAAATGACTTTTGAGCTTATGTTAGCTTGAAGACAAGCAAAAGTCAAGTGTGGGGGAGTTGATGAGTGAATATTTTATGATATTTTAAGGGGGTATTTTGGGCATAAATGTGCATGTTTATGACCACTTTTTATAAGATACGCTCATGTTTGCTCTAGTTTTGCTGAAAAATAGAAAAAGACTCACTCGAAGCAAAAATATGCAATTCTGGGTAAAAACGGATCAAAAGTAACGAAATTCTGAGCTTCTAGACAAAAGATATGGCCGCACATATCATATGTACAGTCGTACACCCCTGCGAGGGACAGTAAAGGCATACAGAGCAGTCAGTATGACTCAGTGCCAAATTTTTCCAGGTGTACGGCCGCACATATCTCCAATATGACCATACATAGCTACCTATCATGGGCAGTACGGGCGTACAAGGTAGCCAGCACGGGCCAACGCCAAAGTTTCCCAAATGTACGACTGCACATACCTCTGGTACAGCCGTACATACCTACGCGCAGAAGATAGATTTCGGGAACCATGCAAAGTACAACCGTACATAATAAGGAAGTACAGTCGTCCATCCATTTCTACACATACAACAAGTGTATTGTAGTAAACAATTTCACCAAGGAAGATCGATATAGCATACATAACACATTCTCATGTTTTCTACCATCAAGTCATCACATCAACACTTAAACCTAGGATTTAGCATGCAAATATTACATATTACTACCCTTCTTCTCATAATCTCATATATTATCCATCTAATACCCCACATACCTAGAAATTCGTGTGATCCTAGCTTACTAATAGTAAGTATGATTCCTCCTAACCAAGCTCTCCAAGTCCTTGAGCAAAAGTTGGTCAAAGCACCCTCCATCATAAAGAATGCAAGAACTTGGCCAAGGAATTGAAATGGACGAATTTAGGGTTTCTGGAGGGTGATCAGCGGCTAAGGTAACACCAGGGTGTCCCCAAAAAAGTAGAATTTATAACCATTGAAGGCCATGGGACGATTATGGAAAGCTTTTTATGATTCTATGGCTTTCACGCAGTTAATCAGTTAACTCAACGGATAGTTGATTGATTAACAGTCGAAAATTTGGAAATGACGATCTGTCGTGACTTAATCGATTAAAACCTATGATTTAATCGATTATGTTGGTCCGGATTCCAGAATTACTATGTTTGGTGGATCCTAATCGATTAGGGGCTTGATCTAATCGATTATCTTGCGATAAAAGCTAAGAATGGTCCCTCCTAAGGTCCCCCATGGTCCTAAAGCCTTCCTAACATGCATGAAACACAAACACACATTAAATGCAAGAAAAATAGGGTGTTACAATCCTACTCCCTTAAAGAAAATTTCTTCATCGAAATTTCTTACTAACCTTAGGTGAAGACATGAAGATGTGGTTCCTTCATCTTACTCCATCTCCCAGGTGGCGCTCTCCTTCGCAGCTCCGCTCCAAATGAATTTTACTAGGGGAATCTCCTTCCATCTCAATTGCACGATCTTGCGGTCTTCGATTCGTAATTCTAGTACTTCAAAAGTCAGGTTCTCTTTCAGATGGATGGTTTCGGGCTCGATGATGTGGCTCGGGTCGTGAATGTATTTCCTTTGCTGCAACCGATGAAACACGTTGTGCAGGTTAGAGAGAAAAGGTGGTAGAGCTACTTGATAGGTGATTTCCCCATTTCTCCTTAAGATCTGGTACGGTCCAATGAATTTGGGTGTGAATTTCTTTGCCTTCATCGCTCGACCAACTCCCTTCATAGGTGTAACCCACAAAAGCACCTGTTCTCCCTTCTTGAATTCCAAGGGTCTGGTTCTCTTATCTGCATAGCTTTTCTGTCGGCTTTGGAATGGGCATGGTCTTGAGTGACCGAATACTTACGTTTTTGAGATTGTGGATTCATGAAGTTCATGATTGCTTATGAATGTGTGAAAGTAGTAATGTGAAATTGTGGTTAAGACGCATGCCTTGAATTTATCTATGCGCGTTGTATATATATGTATCTATATATCATTGTTTGTTGTTTGTGATTTTCATCTATTCTCCCAATTATTTCACACTCAATCAGAATGAACTCACCCCTACCTTTTGTATTGTTTGTCTTGTTTGGTGTTATTTGCAGATGACAACAATGAAGCCAATGGCTAAAGACTTGCCTGGATTTTGAAAGTTTTACAAGAACTATGTTTTTGTTCATTTTAGTTACTTCACTTTATTTTCGAGATTTTGTTGAGTTGTATATTTGATTTTAAACTTGGGATTGATGGCTCTGACCCGATGTGACAAGTTGGGAATTTTATTTTCCTGTTTTTACTCTCGAATTTTAGAGGTTGTATCCACGTTTAAATTTCAACTACGAAATGGTATTACTTTAATTCTGAAATATATTCAGGAAAGTAAAGTTTGGAGACTATGAGAATGTGGCCCTTTAACTTGATGAAATTTTATTTTGAACGTTATTATTTTCCTTAACGTTTTCTAATTTATTTTATTATTAAATTTATTTAATTATTTTTAATTAAATAAACGCGATTTGGGGTTAAGGTTGTCACACAAACAATACAAGCAAAGACATATTCTTAATCAAACACATACCTTGGATTAAGTCACTGGACTGATCGGATTCTGCTCTGCTTTAAGCGAAAACTCTGCCACTGGTCCTCAGACAGTTGGCTTGACCTTGTCCATTGCTTCCACATGGCGCTTCAGTCTTAATCTTAGTGTAGTTGGGGATGATATGGCTGGGCTTGCCACACTTGAAGCAGATGACATCTTTCTCCTTGCACTTCCTAGTATAGTGCCCCTTTTCGTACTTGCCACATCTGATGGTCTTAGGCACGGTTAACGTATCTCTAGAGGTCTTGACTGTCGAAGGCGAGGTCTTCTTAAAAGCTGGCTTAACTGGTCCCAAAAACTGCCTTCCTTTTCCAACGTCGTTCTTCCTGGCGTTCCTATACTGTGCTACCCTCTCATTATAAGTGTTCTAAAAAATCCTGCACTTGTCCACAACGGTAGGGAAAACTCAGAACTGCTGATCGGCAACGACTTGCTTGATCTCAAGATGTAGGCCACACTCAAACTTGATACACTTGGAGCGATAGTCAGTACAATGCTGGTAGGGCATGTAATAACGAGACAACTCTTCGAACTTCCGCACATACTAGCCCACAGTCATAGTCCCTTGAACTGAGGCCATAAACTCCTTGTCGCATATGTCAGTTGGGAAAAACTTCTCCAAAAATTTCTCTCTGAAGGTTACCCAATTGATAGTGGTGTTCTCTGCCACTAACCTATTGCGACAGATCTCCCACCAATGCTCTGCATCACCATTCAGCATGAAAGTAGCGTATGTAACCTTCTGGGCGTCGCTGCGTGCCATTGCCGTAAAGATCTTCCCTATCTCTTGGAGCCAGTTTGTGCTCTCTCTAGGTCATAGGCTCCGTCAAAGTTAGGAGGGTTGTTCTTCTTGAATTTGTCAATTCCACTGAACTCTGGAATCGGGTTGCGGCGGTTGTTGCTTTCCTCCATCACTTTTGCAATCTGGAGCAAAGCATTGCCAATGCGCAATTGTTTCTTCCTGCTTTTTCATCTGCATTATAAACAAAACACTTAGATTCTAACTCCTAATCTAGGAATCAAAAGAATTTGTAACTTAACACGGTCTGAGAAGAACTGAACTGCTCTGATACCAACTAATGACACCCACTACCCTTCATATTGATGTTAAAAACTGTCATGCAGAAAACAATAATAAGACATACACATACTGAAAATACCTCATAAAATTATTCGAAATAAAGAGTAATAATGTGTGTCATATGATCGGAATAACAAAACATGCGAGATAAAAAAACTTGCGTATAATCATGAGAAATAAAAACATTAAAATCGTAATATCCCCGATGTCACACCTAATCAGAGCGTAACAACCCCTAGCTAGATACATCGGTAAAAAGAAAAGACTATGTCTAAGAATCATCCTCGGCTATCATCTCCTCCAAGGCAGCCTCGCTGGCAATCATTTCCTACACTGCTCGAAACCACGTGAGCAAGTATATGTGAGTACAAGACAAATAATATATGAACTAAGAGGAATAAGATAGGCATACAACATGTAAGCAACAACAACACTAATTAGACAAGCAATGAGGTCTCATTAGATGCATGTGAATGCTGATGCACGCTAACTCCATACTACACCATATGCAATATGGATCCATAAAATCTACTACTCAGGGAAGCGAATGGGAGTATATATCTAGCTTTCCTCGGGAGCTTACTACGCACGTAACCTACACCGAAATACTCTCACCATTCGTGACACTGCGAGTGGCATGTCGAGGTGACTCTGTCAACGAGTTCCTAGAAGCGAGTAGCTAGCCCCTGCCTTTCTATAAGGCCCCCGTTACCAAATAAAACCCCCAAGGCTGGGCTAACATCCACTGTGGCCCCACTACGTCGTTTTGAAGTTGCTTTCCCCCAACGCTAACCTTCTTAATGCATGAGCAGCGACCTTGCACACCATAACCACATTCTAGTTCGAGATTAAGCGTTCACGTAATAGTTAACTAATGGGGTGATTCTAATCGGTTACAACTAGCCTTTAATCGGTTAAGGTCTGTTCTAATCGATTAGGGATTTTGCCCTAATCGGTTAACAACTATTCAATGACCGGGTATAAAGATTTACATACTCACTAGGATTGTATTTCGACCTTTAATCGGTTAACTTTCTATTCTTTAATTAGTTATAAGGCTCTTACACTAAGGGGATACTGATTTCTACTTGTAATCGGTTATGACTCTTATCCTAACCGGTTATCTTCCATCTAATCGGTTACCCCTACAGACCTAATTGGTTAACTCCTTAGTAACTCAAACAGTTTCCACATTCTCGAATCTTAATCGATTAATAGCCTAACTCTAATCGGTTGACACCTTCAGGACTTTCTTATTTCATCCATTTTAAATTATGATCTAATAGGTTCTGTACTCCTATACATTTGATTACATCCTTAATCTATCATCTAGGAATCCCAAACAATGGCTTAGAATCTGATCTCAGGTTCTGATTCTTATCTTAATCGGTTAGATTCTATACCTTAATCGGTTAATCATTATGGTTTCCTCTACAATCGGTTACAACAGGTCCTTAATCAGTTAACCTTCGATACTTAATCGGTTAAACTGACATCTTCTTCTTCCCTATGGTTTCTAATCGATTACGGTAACACTCCTAACTGGTTAACAAGCTTAAAGGGATCTAATCGGTTAACAGGTTATGAGTCTAATTGATTATAAAGCAAAATGACAGAATATCAGAAACAGAAGAATAGATCACAGATCATCCATTTCTACAGATACAACAAGCATATTGAGGTAAACAATTTCACCAAGGAAGATCGTATAGCATACACGCTGAAAAGACCTGTGCTAGTTTGTGGAGACAGTTAGCAATCCTGAAAGCAGTTCAGGCCGTGCGGACCTCTCCCTGAATGGTGTGGTTAGAGGATGAACCGGTTGGAAGCTGGTGGGCATATGATGCCTAGGCTAATGAGGGCGGGAAATGATAGCCGGTGCATTGAGCATGGACAAAGAGAGGCTCCTGGTAGCTTCTAGCCTAGGGGACACATGAATGAACCGAATTCACACCAGAATTAGAGAGATCTTGAGGCTGTGCAAGTATGAGACTACATAGTTGAAGAAAGGCTTAAAAGAATTGATTGGTACTACCTATACTAACAAGATGCACCTTCTTTTCGGGAGCTTAGAATATAAGAACTCCATAGTTAAGCTGCTTAAGTTGGAGCACTCGTGGGATGGATGGCCTTCTGGAAAGTTGTCCAAAAAGCGTGTGAATGAGGACAAAGTACGCTAAAAAGAATTGTGTTGGTTTGTGGGAACAGTCGACAATCCTAAAAGGAGTCTGGGCCATTACAAATGATATCAGAGCAAACCTCTCCTAGGACAGTGTGGTTTGGGGACGAACCAGGCAGAAGCAGGTGGGCATGTGATGCCTAAGGATGATGTGGGCGAGGAGTGATTGCTGGTGCATTAGGCATGGACAAAGAGCGGCTTCTGGTAGCTTCTAGGTTAAGGGACATGTGAATGAAATGAATTCACACCAGAATGAGAAGGATCCTGAAGGTGTCAGGTATGAGACTGCATAGTTGAAGGAAGGATTAAAAGAATTGCTTGGTACTACCTATACCAACAAGATTCACACTGAAATGAGAGGGATCCTGAAGGTTTGCAAGTATGAGATTGCATAGTTGAAGGAAGGCTTAAAAAAATTTCTTAGTACTACCTATACCAACAAGATGCATCTTCTTTTTGGAAGGCTAAAACATAAGAACTTCATAGTTAAGTCTGCTTGACTTGGAGCAGTCGTTGGATGAGTGACCTTCTGGGAAGTTTTCCAAAAAGTGTGTTGGTGAGGACAAAACATATTGAAAAGATTTGTGTTGTCTTGTGGGGACAGTCAGCAATCCTAAAAGCAGTCCGAGCAATAATTTTGATGATGACAAAGTATCTAAGTGAGAACAATTTATCTTCTAATAAGTCTTGAAGTGTGTAGGACTCAATTTTCTATGTATATAAAATACCACTCAAGCAAGAAGAAGGTAATTACAAGTGAAATCGTGCGTTAAAGCTATAAGCATCTGGTCACTTGCTTGCATCTGATACTTAGTTGTAGTGAGCGTCTGGTATCTTGAGATTATGACACATGGAACACATCTAAATGCTAGTCAGCATCTGATGGTTCTCAATATCTATCTTCTCCTAGCGAGCATCTGGTTCTTTAATGAAGTACGCGAAAAGCACGCCTTGATTTTTGCATCCTATCTAAGCGAATCTTACGCATTCAAATCCAAATATTCCTTAGCGCCCATTTTTGTAGTACGAGGTATCAAAAGTGACACAATTAGCTAAAAGACAAGAATCGTACACTTTTCAAATTGTGCCTGGCTACAATGATTGGAAAATGAAATATTACAAACGGTAAAAAGCTGTACTATTATTCGGATATTGCTCAAGAAAGGAATTGCTGATTTTTCTCCACAAATATGTCACTCAAGTTTTGGAGCTGATCTCTCTCAACGGTAATATTGAAGATATCTATATATACTCCATAACTGAAGTTGAAGAAGGTCATAGAGACGAAAAAGAGAAATCAAGTGTGCAATCAAGAAATTATGTGCCAAGCCCTCTGTGGACCAACAGTGAACAAGCCTTAGCGTCTTATTCTTTCTTTTAGAAAGTTATCTATTTTAGTGTTTAAACTTTTTATTATCTCGTGTTGAGAATTATCATTTGCTTTCAAATCTACTATTTGTAAACTTGTGTAGCCTTGTAATAGATTGATTCTTCAAAGGCTCGACCGTACTGAGTCGTTTTGAGAAGTTAAGAGTATAGTTAAGTTTGTAATAGTAATATACTTTTAAGGAAATTTGTAATCAGTGTGATTATATTGAAAAATCCTTCAGGAACGAAGGACTAGACGTAGCTACCAGTTGGTGAAAAACTAGTATAAATTTTTGCATCTGATGTTTCTCTCTTCTACTTGACTACCTTCTGTTTTGCAAGAAAACAAGTTTTCATAAACTTCTCCTCAGCATTTGGTGTTTTTAGTGTCCGATAGTAAAACGGTTTTCAAAAGAACTTGGTTTTTGTTAAAAGATTTGCGAAAAGTTTTCAACACACTCAACTCTTCTTCTTGTATTCACATTCAAGAACTTGTTTCATGATAAAATTAAATGAAAAATATTTTGAGAATGATAACGTTACATAAGTAAAATTTATTAAAATTTACTTATATTTTATACTCCCTCCGTCTCTTAATATAGGGCCTCTTTGACTATTTCACGCCCCTTAAAAAAGTGGGTTTTGTTAATTATTAGCATTAAATTTGTACAAAATGTGTACTATTTTTTTCAAGTTACCATTCTCATCTTTCAAGACTATTAAGAGAGAGAATTAATGCACATTCGTATAAGGATAATTTTGTAAACAAAAAAATTAATACACCTTGATCATTAAAATTAGTCTTATATTAAGGGATAAATTTTTTTTAATAAAAAAATCTTATATTAAAGAATAGAGACGGAGTACCATCAAACATAACTATTTTTTCATCTTTCTGATTATTAAGCTCATGGAGAGTACTTCCATTGATATATAATAATTTCAGTTTAACAATAAAATAAAGCAACACAAAACAAGTATAAAATCACTATCCTGATTCCTGAAGGGGTCATCCACACGCGTGCATCACACTTTCACATCAAAAAGCGAAGCGACACCATGATCGCTTTACCAAACGATTACTTCGGGACCCACTTGCGCTCACCGGAACTTTAAAAAGGTTGTTCAGACAATCATGATTGGGTCGTGTACACCTCCCACCTTAGCTTAGCGCGTGGGACTATGACTGAGGTAGTGAAGGAGGTTACCTGTCACAGTCTGAACCCGGCAACCCAAAATTAAAAGCCGCTTTCTTGTCCCCAAAACACCATTTCACTTTGCCTTGTAGTATTGCTATGTTTCCTCAATCTTTTTCTTTTTTTCTTTAAAAAATTCTCTTCACGTATTTTATACTCCTTCAAAAACCTACCCAAATTTTTCTTACTATTATTTTTTCGAATAATAATGAAGGGTTTGATATATTCTCAACTTCTATTTATGTTCACTCTTGTTATAAAAAAATTCCATTGGACCACCTAGGGTGCATACGAATTGGGTTGGGTCGGTTTTGACTAAACTCGATACCCGAACTAATTAAATTTTTTCGATTTGGGTTGGGTGAAAACTCTTTAGTTTTCTTGTCAAGCCCGAACTAACCCAATCCGGTAATGAGTGGGTTGGTTTGGGTTGAGTTGGCAGGTTATGAGAAAAAAAAATAACTTTTAAAATTTCAAAAAAAAAGTGTTATTAAATACTTAAAATTCTACAAAATTTCCAATAAGCAACACATAAATTGAATTCCACATATTTAAAATGACATTATATTGCACAAAATTTTCATAAAAAAAAGAAGAAAGAAACCTTGATTTATAAGAGCAAGTAGTGTCTTATACATCATAAATCATGACCGTGTGATGATAAAGTATATAAAAAAATAAATAAAATAAATTTCATGCCATCAGATTGTACTCGTAGGTATATATATTTGAAACCATAACTCCGTTACCTGAACCAAATCACTTTGTGTTTGAATAGGTTGTTTGGGTTAGACCCAAACTACAACAAAAAAAAAACCGAATCAAATCCTTTTAAGTTTGGTTGGATCGTCAGGTTCAATAGGGGAACACGAACCGTGTACACCCTAAGACCACCTATCGAAAGTTGTTTTTAAATGAGAAATAATAAGTTGACAATGTTTTTTTCCACACCGTATTTGACATCGTAACCTATGAGAGCAAGAGACACGACGTAAATTGATAAGGGAGAGAGAAATCAATTAAAAAAAAGCAGAAGGTAACATTATACGGTGATGTTTTAGTTGTCCCAATAACACTTCTCTTTTTAAATTTTGCAGCCTACTGTGTCATTTTCAATTTTACTCTATTGCGCTATACACCACCTTGAGAAGCGCATCAACTGGGAAATATTTTGTCTGTCCTTCCTTATTTGCCCTACGCAAATGAAGGGCCCTATGGCAATGTCCCATCACATGTGAAAGTAGTAGGTGGGATCTATATAGAGGCCAGCCATGTGAATGTGTGGGGGCATATATGGTATTAAAATCATCAATTTTGTGTATAATACTGAGATGGTGGATGTGGACATGGAGAAGGGAATCTTGCCACCTTTGTTATAAAATAAAAAGGGTAATGAGTGGATTGGTGAAATTGTTGATACAACTTTCAGTATTCGGCTGAGCATGCCATGTTTTTCTTTGTCCTCATAATCACAATGTTCCACTCTTTCATGGATGGAGTCTTTTTTTTTTCCTTTTTTTCCGTCAGATCAATGAGAAAGGACGGTATAATACTAATACTACTAATCAAAGACTTAAATGAAACAAAATTTGGAAATAGAGAGCATAATAAAACAGAAGGATATGGACAACACCATGACTACATGGGGAGCATCATTTTCATTATGTCAAAAAAATATTCGGGGCTAGCATGGTCATTTCAGTTTTTTATTTATAATGTAATAAGAACCACTAAGGATATATGAGAAAAACAATTCTTATCGGGGCTATGCCAAATAGTCAAATTATTTCTTAAAGGATATCATATCGATTATATTAATTTCTGTTAAATAAATAAAATTATATATTTAAAGTTTCAAAATCCTTCACCAAACCAATTGTTAGAATTAATTTCACTAATAAAATATATATTGAAAATTTAATTTAACAAATAAAATATAAATTAAGTGTTAAATAATATTCGATAATAAACTTTTATTTATTTGTTCCTCTTAAAAGTAGTTTAGTCCTTTGTATACATATTTACTCTATTATCTTGTATTATGTAGACACGTAGAGTGTAGACTGACCAATTGTATTGCTTTCAAACCCATCAGAGCTTCTTCTCTTTGTTCTCACCTATAATACAATTTTCATTATTTAAGATTAATATCAAAATATTAACTTTTTTTTTGAAAAAAATATTAACCTTTTATATAAGAATTTATTTAATTATTTTTTCATAAAGTAATGCGAGATATCGACATCTTCTTAGGGCAGCAATTCGATTGGAAACACCCAGTTTATTGTAAAAAGACAATTTTACCATGAAAAAAATTTGTGCATTAGTGTTTTTTTATATTGCACTGTAAGATTGTTTTTCACGGTGAATTTTTACAGTTGTTTAAAAATTATGGAAGATCTCTCCCAATTTGTGATTTCCCTTTTCACCATTTTTCCAAAATGACAAATTGAATAGCTTTCGAAACAAGTTGAAGTACCCGTACCCATGTTAGATCAATATGCATTACAATTTACATGTACTTATCAATGGAAGCATATGCAATTGAGATATTTCACTTTAAGATATATTCACATATCATTTTCTTCATTTTTGGACCGTAGCACTAACGTGGATAGCTCAAAAACAAAAATAACAGAAATCCGTTTTAAACTAATCGACAATATATAGTCATAAAGGTTTTTACCCTCATATATCCTACCCAATATTCAACTAAAATTCAAAATCTCATAAGACATTGTTTAATGAGTGGAATTCTATTCTTTGAGCTTAGTAATTAGAATTCATTTCATTCAAAAAAATTGCAATCACATTTCATAAACTGTGGTATTTGATACGGTCCCTATTATAAAAAAAAATTGACGTATTTTTTAATCTTTATAAAAAAATAAACTCATTTCAAGATATATTAATTGCTAGCGTTATATTTAGAATAACATTTCAATTTTATATCATTAAATAAGTTTTCTTAGTTTTAGTGATTTTTTTTCCTTATATTAAGGACGAGAATTTGAGTGGCATCTTTTAACTTTCTACCAAAAACATTTAACAATTTCTTTTGGCATAAAGCTATCTATTTCTAGACGCCTCCCATCCGTCAATTCAACGAGAAGGATAAATCAACGGTATGATCTCAATCACCAGAAAAGCCAGGCATTTCAGGTGTGTGTCCTTGTATTAATCGGCGTTTTTTTTTTTCGGTACATAAATCGGCGTTTTTAATATTACTAAATAAAAATAAAATGATACTAAAATGGAGACAATAAATTGATTCAATTGGAATTAAATAATAATAATGATCATGAAAATTGCATAAAGGGGCAGTGTTTTTGTTGAGATTAAATAATAATGAAAATTGCAGAAAGGGGCAGTGTTTTTGTTGAGACTAGAGAGGCTTTTTTTTCTTTATAATAAAGTCATATTTTTTAATGCATTGTGTCAAGCTTTTGTTACTTTGTGACAAATGGAGGGGTCTTAGTTTCTGTTTCTTCTTTCCTTTCTCTTTGTACTCTCAACCAAAATCTCAAAACACTTACTCTTCTTCTCCTTCACCCTTCTGATCTTGCTGATTCTTCAGGTAAGAATTTGCTATCTTCAACTTCCAAGTTTTGCTTCCATTTTTTCGTTTCCTCTTGTTTTTGGTGTAACCAAGGAATTGGGTACACCCAAATCTACAATCCTTTATTATTTTTGCTTTCATGCCTCCAACTTTACTGCAATGGGTTATCAAAAAATTATGAAACTTTCAATCAATGTTTTTCCTTTTTCAAAATTCTTTCATGCCATTAACACAAGTATCAATTTGTGTGTGTGTGTGTGTTTCACACTTTGGTATGCCTCTATCTTTCACTGTAATAGGTTACCAAAAAATTTATGAAACTTTCAATCAATGTTTTTTCTTTTTTCAAAATTCTTTCATGCCATTAACACAAGTATCAATCTATGTGTGTGTGTATCAATTGTTTATTTTTAGTCTCTATGCTGAAGTGGCGATGGAAAGTGATTTAGTTAAGAGTATGGCTCATGAGTTCTCCATTCACACTTGTTTTGTTTTATTTCAATTGTTCTGTGTTTGAAGGTTCTGTTTTTAGGAACAATGATGAATAAATGCTGTTATTGTTTGATAGGATATTCAAAACTGGGAGTTTTTTCTCATTTGAATTGTGATGTCTCTGCCACTACTAGGCATAGGGGATGAGGAAGGTGAAAGCAATGTAACTTTATTGGTATCTTCCTCAACCACAATGGAAAGTGTGTGTCTGAATGGTTCAAAACCAAAAGAGTACAACTACCTTGGATTATCATCTGATTGTTCATCAGTGGACAGTTCAGTTCCAATTCCATCCTTCTCAGATGAGACCAAAACCAATCTGAACCTCAGAGCAACTGAGCTTAGATTGGGGCTTCCAGGATCACAGTCTCCTGAAAGAGACTCAGATCTTTGCTTGAGAAGTTCAACTCAGTTTGATGAAAAGCCTCTCTTTCCTTTGCATCCCCAAAAAGATGATCATCATTCCTCATCAAAGCCTGCTGTTTTGGGTAACAAAAGAGGGTTCTCAGATGCCATGAATGGGTTCTCAGAGGTAAATTAAAATTACCAATTCAATCCAAGGACTTTTTAAATGATGGAGGTTGGCACTAAATATAAAAAGACCCCCCAATTTCTCATGCAGGGAAAATTGAAGCCTAGCTCAATGCTTGAGAAGGTTGGGGCTCAACAAACCAAAGCAAAGGAAATAGCAACGGCCAAGGTTGGTCTTGAGGGGCCTCATGGTGTCAGTGAAAGTAAACCAATTCTTAATGGTTCTGCAAATAATGGAAATAGCATTGCACCAGCTACCAAGTAAGTAGGTGGTGGTGGGAATTGGCATTAGCATTTGGCATTGCGGTCTTTGATATTGTAAAAAATCGTGGTTAAATGCGGTAGGTGCTGTCTCAATCGCGTTCGCAGAAACATTAAAAACCTTGATGTCGCGGCCCAGATTGCGGTCGCAGACTTTTTTAAAACCCCGTTAACATTGGAAATGAGATCTCTAAATGATGATGATCTTTGTGTGGCAGGGCACAGGTTGTTGGTTGGCCTCCTATAAGATCATTTAGGAAAAATTCATTGACAACTGCCACAAAGAACACTGAAGAGGTTGATGGAAAAGTGGGGTCTGGTGCAGTGTTTGTGAAGGTAAGCATGGATGGTGCTCCTTATTTGCGAAAAGTGGACTTGAAGAATTACACTGCATATGCAGAACTGTCTTCTGCTTTGGAAAAGATGTTCAGCTGTTTCACCATAGGTAGGAAGGAATAGGTTTTTTTTGGGGGAAAAAAAAAATTAGCCTTTTAATGATTTGAGGCCAGTTTGTGTGGATCCAGTTACTGCTTATATTGATGTGATTTCAGGTCAATGTGGATCTCATGGAAATCTAGGCAGGGAGATGCTGAGTGAAACCAAGCTGAAGGATCTGCTCCATGGGTCAGAATTTGTTCTTACTTATGAGGATAAAGATGGGGACTGGATGCTAGTGGGTGATGTTCCCTGGGAGTAAGTTCTGGTTCATTTCTGTACTTGATTTTCTTTTTGGCGAGATTAATAACCATACACTCACAATGTAAATATGTTTTATACAAATGTCTAATTATAAAATTTATTTCTACCGCGACAAAAATCTTCTTTTAAAAAATAATGATTTCTTTGAAAATAATAGAAGAAATGCATTTCTTGCAGCTTTGTGGTTTTAATTTAAGTTAGCTGTTCCTTGTAAGGAATGTTGATAGATGGTGGAAAACCGGTATTTGGAATAAAAGATTGTACAAAGCCAATATAAGTTTGGATAATGAATATAAATCAGAGTACTGCCTATGATGCTCAATTAAAATGTTAGAACAATGTGACTAATTCACAGAGATTAGCTTTTTAATTTAGTGGAACAATATTTGTTTGATTGTAACTGGTGGGTATGTTTGCCAACTAATTCCAATTTTTTTTTAATGACAAATGTTAGTATTCCATTCTAATATCCCTCAACTCTTTGCAGGATGTTTATTGATACATGCAGGAGGCTAAGGATCATGAAGAGCTCTGATGCCATTGGTCTAGGTTAGTATTCCATTCAACAACATTAAGTTAAAATGTGTATTGATGATCTGAAAAAGATATCACTGAAATCTAATCAGAAAACTAAATAATGTAATTTTAGATTTTCTGGCATTATAAAATGAACATGGTTTAATATTATAAAAAGAAGTTATAAAAAAGAAAATTCCCATAGATTGTTGCTTGATACAATTTTGAACTGGTAAGGAAAGAGATGTATTACAATAGAAAATTCCCATAGACTGATGCTTGTTTTAAATTTGCATTGGTAAGGAAAGAGACGTAATCTTAGTGATCAATTTTGTAGCTGCCACTATAAAAGACGTAAGTTTTCATTCCATAGGAAAGTTTGGAAATATGGTTTTAGGCAAATTCTGTGGTGGACCACGGTCCACGGTGCACCGATACTTGAAAATCATCTTAAACACGAACTATGACTAACGCCGCCCTCCTGAAGCAGAAACTCACAATCCTCCTTGTTCTCACGACTTAGACGGTGACCTGATCGATGTTGATTCAACAAAAACAAGCAAAAACAAATATTAGTACCTTAAAACTCAACTCATAATTGTTTTCCCTTGTATTTATCGAACCGACACCGATCAAGTCACTGTCTCAACAATGAGGACGAAGAGGAATGTGAGTTTCAATTTATAGGAGAAGTCGTCAGTAGAGTTTCAAGCATTTTTTAAGTATCGGTTCATCGTGCGTAGAAGCCGTCATTTATTTTAATTTTAGAAAATGCTCTCCTAATATAGTAATTTGTTGTTTTTTGTATATGAATTATTTCGCCTAGGAAATTATGGTAGAAGAGACTGACAGAATCCTAGTTTAACTGTTTAAACTATTTCATTTTGAATCTACTGTTAATTTAAATTTGATACAGGGAAGGCAAATTTGTTACAACTATACTGCATAAAATGTCCTTGATTTATATGTATTCCGTGTTTTCATTTTATTTATATCCTTGCATTTCCGATTCAAGTTGAACATTTTTTGGGGGGAACTTTTTGCAGCGCCCAGAGCTGTTGAAAAAAGTAAAAGCAGGAACTAGAATGCTTCAGAGCTATATATGTGGAGGAGCAAATCAAGCACACATAATGGATAGAATTTCATGCTGAGCTTCCTTAATCTGTTTTCTGTTTACAGTAATCTTTTTCTTTTGTTGTTAATGATTGTCATCACAATTTATAAAATCCCCAAGACCTGTCAGTGGTGGACTGGTGGATTCTTATATTCCATGTGCTCAGTTTCTGTTATGAAGGATTTGTATGTGAATTGCATCATCGTGAATTGCATCATCTCTCATATATATGTTTGTGGCTTTGTGTGTTTAGAAAAAAAAACAAAACAAAAAAAAGTTATGTTTATATATGGAAATGTTGCCTTTTGTTACATGTCAATGTCAATTGCATATTGTAGTTAGGGGTTAGCCTTGATCTGAGACCTAAAAGGTGGAATTCCAAGTTATTTTTATCGGACAAAATTACATCTTTATCGAAATTTAAAGTTTCACCAAATTCTTTTATTTTTTTGTCAAGTTAGTTATTTAAAGTTAATTTTAGTTCCAGTTTAATTTTACGTGCTCTATAATGTTGACAATATTGGCCAAATTGATCTGTTTTTTGCTTTTTACAACAGCTTTTTGAGTTCTGATTTGTAGCACAATTGATACAACAGATCATGCTTGTATTACACATGCATTTCTCATTGTACATTAGCTAATAATTTGTCTCAAAATTAACGTTTTAAAACATATACAACTAAATTAAAAAAAATTAAATTAAAATAAAAGACACATCCAGAGTAATTTTGCCATTTTATTAACATTTTTACCAAAACAGTGGTCCCCAGTTTGTAAACTTTCTGAATATAATATATAGTGAAAATTAAAATATAAAATAAAAATTGTTGTGCTTGGTGATGGTTTGGGGCTTTGTCTTAAACAATTGAGATATGGGGACACTGTTGGATACGGTTGTCGGGCTGTATAGGAGCCTAGCATGTGAAGCTCTGATCATTGGGTGCCGTGCAGTGAAGTGCATGGATCTATCTATCTATCTTCCTGTTTGATTCAACTAACGCACAGAAGTGGCATCATGAACGATGCTGAACCTTCATTGGCTGTTTTTTTTTTTTTAAATGAAAAAAATTGAGTTCTCGAGAGAGGAGAAAATTCTTGCGTAAATGATAAAAGGCTACCCAGCTACCCTGATTTAGGACAATGGTAGTCCTTCATCTCGGAAACTTTGTCTATGGAGTATGAAATTCAAATGGATCCGGATTGCCTACGGTAAAAAATGGCGCAGATGCACGATGTAGGCGATCTCGGGTGCCCATTTTTCGATCTAACGGTCGATAACAGATTTCGATTAAATATTATTGTAATCAATCTCGGCTATCTGTTTTTAATCCAACGGTACACAACAGTCCAATTCCAATTTAAATAGGACAATGTCAGATTGTCAGGAGTTATGGGCCTTGTTACAGGTATATATGAATTTTTTATGTTTTTTATATCCAATTCTATTGCAATGGTTTTATTTGAATTTTTTGTATGATATT
Organism: Calophaca sinica; assembly: GCA_037113605.1. Taxonomy (NCBI): domain Eukaryota; kingdom Viridiplantae; phylum Streptophyta; class Magnoliopsida; order Fabales; family Fabaceae; genus Calophaca; species Calophaca sinica. Next base: position 94,653,606 of record CM073736.1, read on the forward strand.
TTCAATTCAATTTAATAGCATGCATGTGATCATGAGAGTTGAAAGCTCTCTGTATTCTTTGATTGTTAAATGAAGACATCATGAGAGTAAAAAAATTACAAGGGTTCTATATATACAACCGAAAAAAATAAAAGAATAACTAACTCAACTGTATTTGTCAAAAAATAAAAAAACAACTCAACTGTAAACGGAAAACGTTAAATAAGCTAAAAACTATGGCTAACAAAGTTAATAGACTCCAACAGAAGCTATCTACCACTCATATAAATTATAATACTCTCCTTCAAGTTGGAGATAAATGTGTTAGAATTCAAGTGAGTGGTTAGTCTCATATTGGTTAGGATTGGGCTAAGTAAAAGATATATAAGAGAGGTGACTCATATACCCAATGCCTTAGGGTTTGTTTGGTTCAAACGAGGGGAGGGGAGAGATTTTAATGGAGGGGAGGGGAGGGGAGGGAAGGGGAAGGGAGAGGAGTGATTTAATTTGATTTTGTGTTTGGTTGAGAGGAGGTGAGGGGAGGGAAGACTTTGCATGTTTGGTTCAAGAGGGGAGGGAGGGATTTTAATGGAGGGGAGGGATTAATTTACTAGTATATCCTTATAGCTTTTTATATTATATTATATATAAGGATATTTAAGTAATTTTATTTTAAATTATTTAATCTATCCTCCCCTCCCCTCTAAAATCCCCCATTTTGGGAGGGAAGCCAAAATTGGGTTATGAGTGATTTTGCTCCCCTCCCCTCCCCTTAGTTCGTTGTTGCTCTCAGGTGCTCCACTGGATCATGAGAAGAGCATTTGTGAAGGGATCCAAAAGTTGCTGAATAGTTTTAACATGAATGAGTTTGAGAAAATTTGATTGCACGTGCTCTTGGATAAAGTGGCATATCGACGTGCTCAGGACGCTCATGGCTGGGAACCTTAAAGGTGTGGAGAAGTTGTCTAAATCATAAGAGTTCTGATGTAAAGCGCGATCCTTAGCCTCAACAGAAGATCGAGCAACCATAGGTTGTTTCCTCGATTTCCATGAAATGAACGAGTCGCCAAGAAAAAATACAAGCAATGGTGGATTTGAGAGTAACTAGGAAGCTTCCCCACCCAGAATCAAAAATGGCAGATACCTGAAGGGATGAAATAGCAGAAAAAAATAGAGTAAATAGTCATTTTGGTCTCTAAATATGTGAGACATTGTCAGTATAGTCCCTGAATATGTCAAAATTTCAAAAACATCCCTAAGTGTGTCTTTTGTTAGTAATTCTAGTGACCAAACTGACTAACGAAAGACACATTTGAGGACCAAACTAATTAACAAAAGACACACACCCCCTAACACGAACACTCTGACGGAGGGAGGGAGTAACTTAATATGTGGAAAACTTCCTAATTTGATACTTATAATGGGACGTAGGGAGTAACAATTAAAATATTAAATTAACAAATTTAAAATGCTAAAAAAAACAAAAAAAATAATACATGTTGAGAAATCGGGTCCCCTAAACCTGATTTCCTAACACAAATAAAATAAAATAAAACAAAGTTGCAAAATCTGTTGAGAAATCAGGTCTCCTAGGACCGATTTCCCAACTAGCACCCAAAAGAGTGCTATTTTGGTACTTAAAATGAAAAGGGTGCTATTGTAGTAAATATAAACAAAAAGGGCAACTAGCACCCAAAAGAGTGCTATTTTGGTACTTAAAATGAAAAGGGTGCTATTGTGGTAAATATAAACAAAAAGAGTCTGTGGTACTTAGCACAACTGGCAAAGTATTTGCCGTTTGGACGCTTGGGCGCGAGTTCGAACTCGCTATGCCCCCTTTCAGCACCCTTAGGGGTGCGTTGTAGGCCGCTGGGCCATCAGACAAAAAAAATATATATAAACAAAAAGGGTGCTACAGTAATAAAAAAAGCCTGTAAATTTACAAGCATTTTTAACAATCCAACTTTACGGAAAAAGGGCTTGATGGCCAAGCAAAATGTCCAAGAGCGTTTTGTTTTTTAACGCAAAATGTCCAAGAGCTGGAAAACCGCGTAAACTAGTTCACACAGCGAGAGTGCTTATGAAAAGGGCTTTTATTTTCCCACCTCCCCCACTTAATTTTTACACCTCCCATTTTTTATGAAATGTCAATAATACCCCTCCTCTTTTTCCCCTCACTCCCTCTTTTTCTTCCCTCTTCCTCAGTTCACCTCCCTCCCCACTCTAAATCCACAAGACTCTCCCACTCTCTCTGACGCATCTCTCTCCCACTGGCAAGTCTCTCCCACTGCATCTCTCTCCCAACCTCAACCTCAACCTCACTGTCGTATGTCCCGTCGCAGCCGCCGCGGGTATCGTAGCCACCGTCCGCCGTGATCTGGGGTGCGTTCATCCTCTTTTTTTTCTGCAATTTCAAAACTTTTGGAATCTTGTTCATGGAAGTACCCGACAACAAGATTCTGGATGTTATTTTATTTTCAAAACTTCTGGATTCATATTTCCGGTACGTTTCGGAATTTAGTTTCCAGAATTAAGTCAGTTTTGAATTTAACAAATTTTTGTGTGTGGTGTTGATAGATTTCCATGGAAGGCAATTTTCCCGACACCCCAATGCCTAGTGCAATGGATATTATAGAGGCCACGGATTGTACTGAAATAGGTGTTACTGACGACGTGGATTGTACTGCAATGGATGATGTTATACAAGACGCGAATTGTACTGCAATGAAACTTACACAAGATTGTACTAGTGCATTCCCTATTACGACGACACTTACTACTTTGTTGATTAGTTTTGTAATTTGTTACTATTGGATGAGTTGTTAAATCATTATTTTGTACATTTTCAGGTGCTTTCTACCCGAGATGATCTATTGGCGTGGACACGAAATGTTGGTAAATCTGTTGGATGCGTGATTGTTATTTCAAGATTAGACAACGGGCGATCAAGCAAGAAGACATTTGTGATGTTGAGTTGTGAAAAAAGTGGCTAGTATAAACCTTACAAGACGGGATTGAAGGCTACTGGTACTAGAAAAAGTCAGTGCCATTCAGACTGAAAGGAAGCCTGGTGAAAGGTGTTGGAGGGTGGGTTTTGAAGGTAATGTGCGGAACTCACAATCATGAGCTGATCAAAAACTTCAAAGGTCATCCATATGTTGGTCGGCTTACTTCCGAATAGAAGTCTTTTCTCGATGACATGACAAAGAATATGATCAAGCCGAAAAGCACCTTACTATTATTGCAACAGAACAACCCAGACAGCCACACTACAATTAGGCAGATTTACAATACACGCCAAAAGATCCTGTCAAATCTTAGAGAGGACAGAACTTGTGACATCCTGATTTTTAAAACAATATTAAGAAAATAATTAAATCAGTAATTAGGTGATGAACGAGTGTTAAAAACCTTAATTAGGGACGAAATGGGCTTAAATGAGACCCAGAAATCCTATAAAGGAGATAGAAATCATTAAGAATAGTCTAGAAGCCCCTAGAGGAGTAAAAAATACCCTAGAATCTTCTAGAACGGAAGAAACTAGACATTTCCGGAAGCGGTCTATCGCGACGCGATGAGACTAGTGTAAGTTGGGTCGTGACGCGATATAAGTCGGTGAGTAAGTTGGTGGATCAGAGTGTGGGATTGCTGATACGTGTCCCTCATCACGACACGATGGCCTTTGTGCCTGGAGACCATCACGACGCGATGGACCCAAAATGGCTATAAATAGCACCCTTCACCCTCCATTCTCCTCACTTCTTCCAAAGGATCCTTTGGGAGGGCATGGAGGAGCTTGGGAGGCGCGACAGGGACGCGGGGACGGGACGCGAGCGAAAACAGTCTTCTAAGCCAGGTAAGGGGGAAGATACCTTAATCTCTAGGGAAAATAGGTGGTATAGTAGTACTGTTAGCATGAGTAGGGGTCCCTTAACCCTACTAGGGGTTGATGGTAGCAACACCTTAAGAGAGGAGTTGTGGTATACAGTAGCTAAGGATAGTCACTGTAGACCTATCAACCAACATAGGTTATGGTTATAGATTAATAGACAATCGCTTATGCGACATTAAGATTAAATTATATGCTGTTAATTATGATAAATCTGATTGATGTTATTCTGACATGTGTCTGATATTTACGTGTGGATTATAATATGAGTGAATCTAATGCATGGTTGTATAGTCAAGGGTGACGCCTTCTAGTTATAGGTTTGTGAATCCGTAGATGGTAGTAGCAAGTACTACCATCGATACCTTGTGATAATGGTGATAGTCGGGTCAGTGTACCTGAGGTTGGTGTACCTGATATGTATATGATCGATGGCATGGAGTAGTGTGGAGTAGGTGTACCTGAGATGGATATGATCGATGGTATGACCGAGCTCCAGACTCCACGTCTGACGGGTGGACAGTCTTGGCTATTCCCGGTATGGGGGATGCCATCCTAGTGCACAGGACAGTGCCTTATTCCGGTAATAGGATATGGTAGTATGGGATGCCGTAACCAATGATCAGAGAGGGTAGCATAACAAGATGTGTTCCCGAGACAAACCAACTTATCGTACTCTGTGCCCTGAGGCTGGTGATCAGTCTGAGGAGTAGGGCGTTAAAGGCCCGTAATATTCAGCGATGGATTGGGTCAGTAGGGTCGGTAATGGACCTGAAATCTCTGGGATAGTAAGGCTGGTAATTGAGCCTGAAATGTCCGGTAGTCTAGGTCTGTAGGGCTGGTAATTGAGCCTGAAAGACCGGTGACGTGTGTCAGTTTGTGATGTCAGAAAATGATATGATTTGGAACCGTGTACTCAATATTTTGAGTGTAGTTTCTTTAATAACACGTATGTTGATGGTTATGTTGATTTGTTGTATACTGTTGATTTTTTGTTTACGAAAGATAATCTACTATGTTGTTTTCGTGATTAAAGGAGGTTAATGGATATCTTACCCCATTGTTTTCTTTTTGGTGTGTTTCTATTATATGATATTTAACCAGATGGACAAGAACAACCAATGGGTTGGGGAGTCTATGGGAGGACTGCCTAGAGACAGAGGGCAGATATAGAAGTCACGGCCAGTGGGATTTTTGTCACCCCTTGTGGGTGTTGGGTTATATTTAGTTATGTACTTGTAAACATATTTGTATACTCTTATAATTAATGAAATATGTATGTTTGTCTTAAATATGGATTATTGTGTTTAATTAAATAAAGTAAACACCCTGTCTTGGCGGGGTGTTATAGAACTGAGCTGCAACACTTGATGAACTTAATGCATCGCGATCATTATGTCCACTAGCATAGAAAGGTGGATGGTGTTGATGTTGTGAGAGATATATGTTGGGCACATCCAGAAACCATCACGCTTCTAAATTCGTTTAACAATGTTTTGTTGATTGATTCCACTTACAAGACTAACAGATATAAGGTGCCACTACTTGAGGTTGTTGATGTTACCTCAACTGAGATGACGTTCGCCATTGCATTTGCTTTTATGGAGTCCGAGAAAGTTGATAACTTCATATGGGTGCTTGAGAAGCTGAAGAGTATGTTATTGAGAGAGGATGTGTTGCCGGGTTGTGGCATCAATTGTCCCGTGACAGAGGCCTAGGTAGGGTCAAGTCACAGTTGACACATGGCGCTTGGGCTGTTACGGTTAAGTAGAAAGGGTTGCGCCCTGACTAACAGCTATAGCTTTTGGCCTAGTGGTAAACGCTCAATCCAACAATTGGTATCAGAGCCAAGGTCACGTGTTCGATTCCCAGCGGGAGCAATTGCCGAGGGGGAGATTGTTGTCGGGTTGTGGCATCAGTTGTCCCTTGGCGGAGGCCCAGGTGGGGTCAAGTCACAGTTGACACGTGGCGCTTAGGCTGTTACGGTTAAGTAGAAAGGGTTGTGCCCTGACTAACAACTATAGCTTTTGGCCTAGTGGTAAGCGCTCGATCCAACAGGATGCCTTGCCAAAAGTGATACTGACCGACCGGGATCTTGCATTGATGAATGCAGTGGTTTTTCCCACGTCATCTAACCTATTGTGCCAATTCCATATCCGTAAGAACGTGAGGGCCAAGTGCAAGGTTTACGTGTATCCACAGGAGAAAATTGAGTTGGTCATGACTACATTTGATTCCGTTATTAACTCCCCTGACGTGGATGCGTACGTGGACCGATTGACACATTTTGAGGATGAATAAGCACCGTTCGGTAACTTCGTTGACTATGTCAAAACCACTTGGCTGAATCCTCACAAGGAAAAGTTCGTTGCAGCATGGATAAACCGAGTAATGTACCTTGGAAACACAATAACCAATAGGTATACATATTGTATTGCATTGATTTCTCGTATTTGTTGGTGTTTATGCATCTTGTAAAGGTTTGATTACTCACATTTGTTGATGTTTTTGATTTTTAACAGGGTTAAGTCTGCACATTGGAGGTTAAAGAGGTTATTAGCTGATAATAGAGGAGACTTATGTAGTTGTTGGGATGCTATAAACAACATGATCGGGTTACAACACACTGAGCTGAAGGCTTCATTCGAGCACAACATTAGTAGACAACAACATTGTTATAATACTGCAGTCTACAAGCGCTTAAATGGACTTGTGGCGAGGAGTGCATTAGACCACATTGCAGATGAGCTTCGTTGAGTTAACACGGTTGATATTGATAGTTCTGCATGTGGATGCGTGCTACGATACACTCATGGGCTACCTTGTGCATATGAACTGGCCAGATATACAATGCACTACATCCCAATCCCATTGGAGTCAGTTTATATTCATTGGAGGAGATTGAGCTTCAACAACACCTGTGACTCCGACAATGGCCATGGTTTAGAACTAAGTATACAGGTTGAGCTAGAAGCGTTGGCACGTAGGTTTCAGGAGCTTGATGTTGCAGGCAAGGTTGCACTGAAGGTGAAATTGCGCGAGTTAGCATTTCCTGACACCACTCCCACTTGTCCACCCCCTTGTAAGGTGAACACAAAGGGAGCACCAAAGAAAGGAAAGAGATTGACAGTAGATACTTCAACAAGACGTGATCCATCATATTGGGAACGTGTTGATGACTTCTATGCATCCCAACATGTCAACTCCAACTTCCTCTAAACAGTCAGCTCCTCGTCAATCCAAGAAGTCAAGTACCTCGACACCTTTACCTCCACCTCCATCGCCATCTCCACCTCCATCGAAGAAGTCAGCTCCACCTCCACCTCCACCTCCACCTCTTCCTCCAGCCTTTCCATTCATACATCAATTCCCACATCAAATTCATAAATACATCGAGAATATTATTGATGTAAAGCCTGATGGCAATTGTGGATATCGCAGCATTGTTGCTTTACTTGGTATGGGTGAGGATTCTTGGCCTTTAATCCGCCAGGATTTAATTACAGAGCTTTGACAAAACCGTGACGACTATGTTAGTGTGCTTGGTGGCAATGATAACGTGGACGCACTAATTCGATCCCTATATGTTGAGAGCGTGGGCAGATGCTGGCCTGACAAGTGGATGACGATGCTAGATGCAGGATATGTCATTGCTAACAAGTATAAGGTGGTCGTTATATGTTTAGAATCAAAGGGAAGTGACACAATTTTCCCTCTTCGGCATGCACCACCAAGAGATCGTAATACCCACCGCGTCCCTTGCATTGGGTATATACATAGTATGCGACATTTTTGTACAGGTATAACATCTATGTGTCCTATTTATTTTTTTGACATTTAATTGGCTTTCATATATGATAATACTTATTTTGTTAAAAAATGACATGTATTCAGGTATATTTCAAGAATGAGGATCCAATATCTGGTGCAGATCGACTTTGGAAAACTTGTAGAAGCGACAAATCTAGTGAATGAGAGACTGTATATGCGCGTCGCATGCAAGATTTGAAGTTGATATTTTGCCAACAAGAACAAAGTCTTATGTAACTGTTGATTGAGTCCTATTCTTGTATAAACACTTCATAGTTTGTGATGAAATTTTCTGAAGTAGGTTTTTGCTCATGAATTCTATGTAAAATGATTTGGCCACCTAATATGATTAGAAATGTGTTGGTGTTGATTATGAATTTGTTATGTTGAATATGTTGTTACTCAATTTAGCATGTTGATCCTTGTGTTTGAACTTTTAATTTCATTGAAATTTGGATTGGAATGAAGAGGAATGAAGATTGGAAGAAATTGAAAGGGAAGCAAATTATGCCTCTGCAAGAATCTGAAAAAATAAGGTTCCTGAAACATGTTGTCTGAATCACCCGGTAACAAGAATCCGGATATTTTCAAATTTTATAACTACCGAATTCTTGTTGACGAGGCGTTTCGTCAACTTGTTTCCGGATTTTACATTGTTTTAAAACCAATGTTACGTTACCGGAAACCTATTGACGGAATCCCCCCGTCAACAAGAATCCAATTGTTCTCGGCTCATATTCAAGATTTTGAACGTCTGGATTCTTGTTGACGGGAGTTTCCGTCAATAAGTTTCCAGTAACAGTAAATTCGTAGAAAAAAATTACGCAGACAAGCAACGAAATGAGGACGAAGGAAGAGAGAGTAGCAGCGAAGATGAACGGAGGGAGGTGGCGGAGTTGTCGGTCGTTCCTTCCCGGTCGTTCCTTCCCTGGAAATCTCATCGAAAGAGATCGCACTTCTGTGAGCCAAAGTTATAAATGGTTGATCTCTCCATGTTTCTTTGAAAGTAATTCATACTCAACTCAGAGAGAACATGGTGGCACCTACGCTAATCCAAATTCAGACATGGCTGATGCAGACAAAAGTATGGAGATTTGTGGGCTTTGCTTCAGCATTTCTTGGACTACTTTGTTATGCTCTCAGCTCTTCCTTCAACTATCTATTTGGAGAGTGGAATTTGTTAAAGACATTTCTTTTTGTCGTTTTCAGTTTCATCATCTGCGTGGTGGTTTTATTTGCAAAGATATGGCAACACTCGACAAGTCTTCGGTTCAAAGCTCACACTGCATTTTTGGTATTGACCATTACATCGGTCTATCCCTTCTTCTTCAATAAAGTTATGAGCGGGGGAAACCAGATGCATATAACCTCATTTTCATTTCATGTGCTGCCTTTGCTATGTAAAGTCGTTCACCGGAGCGGTTATTTAGAGTCCTCGACGTGTTTGAAACAATGCGTGACCTATATCCGAAGTTTGACTCTCTATTTTGTGATCAGAACGGTGTGTCGTTGAGGAACGAAGCTATCACAGCTTTGAAGAGATTAGGGGAAGCAATCAGGGACATTTTCATGGAGTTGGAGAATTGGGTTAGTCAACATCCGGTGAAGGCGGATGTGATTCCCGGTAGGGGGATTCACCCCATTACACGTTACGTGATGAACTACCTTAGTGTGGCTTGTCAGTCACGGCAGACGCTGGAGCAAGTGTTTGAAGACTATGGGAATCCGTTGAAGGAATACCTTAAGCTTGACGACAGAGTGCAATCCTCCTCTTCCCTTCTCTCAATGTGGATGGATTGGATTATGGAGATACTGGAGAGCAATTTGGAAGCAAAGTCCAAAATCTACGAGGATCCTGCATTGTGCTATGTTTTCTTGATGAATAACAGCAAGTACATGCATGGTTCATAAGACCAAAGATAGTGAATTGGAAGCCCTTTTAGGAGATGATGTGATAAAAAAAAACATGCAACAAAAGTTCGGCAGCACCATGAGAACTATCAAAGAAGCTCATGGGATAAGGTGTTGGGGTTTTAAAAGTTGGACAACAATGGATCAGTGAGAGAGGTAGCGAAGTCAATGAAAGAGAAGCTCGAGTCATTCAACATGCTCTTTGAAATGAGGAGACATGCGGGGTTTTCAGTCTTCGTGGTTTGTCTTTGATGAGCAGCTTAGGGAAGAAATAAGAATTTCCCTTGAGAAAATCATGTTGCCAGCATATGGAAACTTCATTGAGAGGTTCCAGAGTGTTCCGGAACTTGGTAAGCATGCTGATAAATATATTAAGTATGGAATGAAGGATATTGAAGCAAGACTCAATGATTTGTTTCGAGGAAGCAGTGGATCAACTGTTAGCCAAAAGTGAAGCTAAAGCTGTATATTTTTATGTGTATGTATGTATTTGTTTTTTTTTTTTTTTTTGGTGGACTATGTGTATGTATTTGTTGTGTAATTCTAATACAAAGTTTTGATTATAAAAAAACTTGGCTGTAAAAGATGAGAATGGAAAGCACAGCAAAGCCGAAAAAGCTTCATATTCAAAAACCTCTTGTACTTCTCCTTGCACATAATGAACTAAAAGCTGCTAATTGATGTTTATTCAGAATGCTAACAAACTTTATAATATTCTGATGAGGTAATGACAAAAATGAATTATAAAAATAAGACAAAGGACCAAAATATATTTTGAAAATAGAGTTGGATGACAAATCAGATGTTTTCGTCACTAGATTTAACGTGGTTGACAGAAACGATCACTTTGCGAAACATCTGAAAGATAAAAGACCAAAATGAATCTTTTAAAAGATAAAGAATCAAAATGAATTTTGAGTGAATGATAAAAGACTAAAATCTAAAACAAACTGACCCATATATGATGGGGAGCATTGCCATTGCCGGGGTGTTTGAACTTTGTCTCCATGTTTAATAATTCAAACAAATGAAGATCGGTAAATAACAGATTTAACAATATTCATGACACACACAAACAGTCACAAAGACACAAATATATATTGGTTATTACTGATCAACTCCACTATTGTTTGTTTCTTATTTGGTCCTCATCTAGGTCAAACATTTAAGTTAGATCAACCAAATCTGTTAAAAAACCAGCATAAAGAAAGACCACCAAAATCAATCTCAGCATAGTATAGAAACTCAGCAAATTATTAACAGGGGACAACTCTTAATTAGGCATAGATTATTTGTGATAAATACAAAGCTCGCCATAACTCCTCTATTTTGTACAATACATACTACAGATTCAGCATGTCATAGTGTAAATACTTAACCAAAAATACCAAAGGAGCGTTGGGCCTAGTTGAACAAGACACAACAATACCGATTGAAGGGTGAGGATTTTCCTCTTTTCCAACTAGAAGAAATAAATGAGGGTAGTCAATGAAAATGGTGTAAGATCTTCACTATGGTTTTTGCTCCACTTTGGCTCGAATTTTCTGCTCCAAAACAGATATCTCAGTCTCAAGACTGAACATTCTATTCAAAGCATGCATGTTCTCAAGGGTCTCACTCAAAGTCCTACTATCACTCCCATCACACCTCAAATGTTGCATTGGACCATGAAGCATCTTATTCACTATACCCCTACTAAGATCATCCACAGCTTTTTGTGTCTTCTTAGTGATATCATCACCCATCTTACCCAAACATTTCTCAAGCTCAGCAACCCTTATTCTTTCAGCATAAGCCCTCAATTTCTTAATGGTAGGAACAGTTTCCAATGAGTCCCTCCAAGCCTCAAATTGTCTTGATTCTTCAACAATGATTGCTTGAGCTTCCATTGCTTTTCGTAGCCTATCTTCTTTGTTAGCAGCCACAACTTCTTTAAGGTCATCAACATTGTAAACCCTCACAGACTCAAGATCATTAACACATGAACCAACATTTCTAGGAACTGAAATATCAACGAAAAGGCGCTTTCCTCCAACTTCCTCACTCACCAAAGAAAGGTCCTTAACATGTTCTTTCAAGAACAAAGGGTTTTCTGAGGCTGTGCTGGTGAAAACCACATCTGCTTCACCAACACATTTGAGCATTTGTGTAAGTGGTTTGTAGATTATCTCCACATTGTTTATTTCTTCGCGGATTGCTGCAACTCTTTCCTCAGTTCTATTCACAACTACCATCTTTTTACACCCTTTTGCCACCAAATGTTTGATCACAAGCTTCCCCATTTTGCCAGCTCCAATTACTAGCATCCTTGCATTGTTGTGTGAGGTTAAAGGTAGCTTCATCAAGGCCAATTCAACAGCAGCTGAGCTCACGGAAACTGCACCAGCTGCAATGTTGGTCTCAGTTCTAACCCTCTTCCCAACAGTGATTGCATGCTTGAATAGTCCACTTATGTTTCTTCCAAAGCCATTAACTCCTTGTCCAGCTTTGACCACTTGTTTGACTTGGGCAAGGATTTGACCTTCTCCCATTACAAGGGAGTCAAGTCCTGCTGATACTTCAAAAAGGTGCTCTGTGGCATCTTTGTTGTACAGCAAAAAACGATGCTGGCAAAGCTCTTCCACAGGGATCCCACTTGTCTGCATACAAGAACAGAACAGGAATCTCCAATATCTATTAATGAACTAGAAAATAAAAACACAATAATTCTTGTATGAACATAGTATTTATCACCAGGCACATCCAATCAAACACTCAAAATAATATTAAAATAATTTTAGCCTTGGTTTTGATATCCTTATTTATTATTATTTTAATATATATTGAGCTTTTGATCCGTTATATCCAAGGTTTTAAATCGCGGTTGTGGTCGCGATGGAGCAACAATCTCTGGTGTTGCGAAAAATTACGGTCAAATATGATAGATGAGGCCACAATTGCAGTAGTAATACAGTCACACAGAGTGTCACCGACATTAAAAACCTTCACGCCGCAGCCACAATTACGATCGTGGATCGTTTTTTTGTTAAATCTATATTGAACTTTTGATTGGTTATATCAAAGGTTTTAAATTGCGGTTGCGGCCGTGTAGCGATCTTTGATGTTATGAATAATTATGGTCAAATATGGCTCACGCGGCTACAATTGCAGAAGAGACATCAAAAACCTTGACGATGGCGGCCACAATTGCAGTCGCGGAGACCTTGGTTATATCAATAGATTCAAGACTCAGGAATTGCTTAAATAAACATGTGAACCTACCTTTGACATCCATTCGGTGACTTCTTTGACACCACGATGCTGAGAAAGCGCAACAACATATATCTCCATTCTGTTGCAAGTGCTCAGAACAGCTGCTTCTTCAATATGATTCAGACTACAAAGCTCGCCAATGGCTCTAGGCCATTCTGCTTCTGGTATGGCAAGTTTTTCGCGCATTTCCACAGGCGTAGTATGCACACTTAGCCCAATAACCACAATGCTGCTCCGCTCCTTTGTATATCCTGTTGAAAGCTAATTTTATAAATTATCTAAAAGCAAGAAAATTGTATCTAAAAGCCCTGTGCTCTATTTTCTTTATTACTGGAATAACTCTGTTTCTTAGGCAGCATTTGACACATAAACATCAGTTCTGTATACTTTTGGTCTCTTATGTGTATTTTAGGTTTTGTTTTGGTTCCTTATATATTACAAATTCTGAATTGGTCTTTTATATATTAAAAGTTTCGAATTGGTCTATTGTATATAAACGTTATGCCAATGTGGTTTCTATTTTTTTTTTCCCAAGCGGCGATTATATTACAAAAATTATACCAATGTGTTTTTTTTTTTTAGCAAAATAAGGGGTCATTATGTAACATGAGAGACCACTTCGGGAAAAAAAAAACAATTGTGACCACATTGGTATGACGTTTACACATAACGGACTAATACTTTTAATACACAAGAGATGAAACCGAAACCTAAAATAAATACGAGGGAACAAAATTATAATGTTTTATTTGATTCCGGCCTTTTTAGCCAAATCAAAATGTACCTATTTTTTCATTTTATGTGATGTTCTATTCTATTTTTAATATATGTAACAAACATATATATATAATAAAGTATGCATGTTATACTCTATTATCTTTTTAACATGTGTCTAACTATACCACCCGTTTAACCAAATGATGGAATTAATTTTAACTGAAAAAATAGCCAAGAGGACTTACTGTCTGCTGCAGAAGTTTTAAGCTGTTGGAGAGCAGAGACAGAAGTAGCAATATTATTATTACTGGGATCAACCATTACATCAGAAGCAGAAGCCTCACATCGAATTGACCCTTTCTGACTCTGAAAAAGGGTTTTTCTGTTTCTTCCAAAAAATGATAAGTACGTGGTAGCATTGGAGGAGAGTTTTGGGGACGAAGCTGATGATGATGAAGAACATTTGAGTAGTAAAGCCTCTAATTTTGCACCTGAGAAACTGGTTGAAACGGTCATCGTTGATCAACAAATGAAATGTAACGGTGGTTGTTATTGTTGTTATTTGGAGCTAAAACCCTGCTTCTGTCTGTTTGGTTTGGTTTTTGGGGCCTTTTGTGTGGAAATAATGTAGCAAAGGGATGTGGCGGATGGAAAAGTGTTTGGACGGATTCGAGTGTGTGTGATTTCTCTGTTTTCTGATTGGGTGGTGGAGCGCGCGTTTTATCCACACTCCTTTTCCAATCTTACAATCTCATCGTTTATTTTATCGACTAATAAATAGTTATTTTGATCCTTAAACGTGTGAATAGCTATCATTATAATATCTGAATGTGTCGAAATTTTAAAGACATTCTTGAATGTATTTTCTGTTAGTAATTTTATAGATCAAATTGACTAATAAAAAATATATTTGAGAATGAAACTGACTAATAAAAAACAAAATCGGGAATATTTTTGTAATTTTGATGTATCCAACGACTATAGTGATAACTTCTCATATATTGGGGGATCAAAAAATAACTGTTTAAAAGGGTGAATAAAAGGGTGAAAAAGTTTTTGGCTTTTTGTGAGAATAAAAGGGTGAAAAAGATATTTAAAGTCTAATTTATTCAAAATAAAAGCTTATAAGAAATACAAAAAAAGTGATTTTTATGTGATGTACGTGACAATGTTTTTGACATGGACGTGAAACGTGTCTCAATTTGAAATTTTTTTGTTAGTCGTATTCAATTTGCTGAAAGTTAACAATATTTCACCTTGGTTTGGCTTGGCTTGGCTTGGCGTTTATAGTGAGTTGTTATTATTGTTATTATTATTATTATTCAGAGTGCACAGGAATATCAATAATCATTAGGGAGATCTGAGAGACAAGTATTGAGTTGAGAGGGAGGAGATAAGGGCAAAAGAGATGGGAGCATGGATATGTGTGGCAGGGATAGGTTTCTGGGATTTTAGGGTGCATTTGCTAGCCACAACTTTAGTGAGAAAGTTGTGGACTATAGCCGTACTTAAGTTCCAAGATCGATTTCCAGGGTCTCTATTTGTTCCGCGAGTATATTGGTAAATTTGGTTATGTCATGACTAAAAAAAATTAATTTTCTAATAGTATAACTATTACTCATTCTGTTTTTATATATAAGCAACAAAACATTTTTTTGATTCATTGAATAACACATATAATATTACTAGAGGAGTCCTACCATCACATTCTTACACTCAAAAAATAAACAAGTGTTTAACAAAATCAAATCAAATCATATGTTTTTTATTCTCAAGAGGTTCAAAGGACCAAATAATAAATGTTAATTTTCATAAAAAAAAAGGGTCAAACAATAACAATGCCGGCTACATTGCTGTGGGGAATACAATCAATGGGGGGTGTTAAAAAAAAAATTGGCACCCTAAACGTAAAGAATGAGCAATGTTTCCATAAAATCAGCTTATTAAATTTTTCTTCTCTATACACGTGCTGTTATATTTTTTAGTATATTATTATTTATTTTTCTTCTCTTCCTCCCAGCATTGTTATCAATAGCTCTGCATCAAGTTCTCCTAAGGTGTGCAAATTGCACAAGTCCTTGTATGGTCTCAAATAAGCAAGTCGACAATGGTACTCCAAATTGTCTTCAGCCTTGATTTCTATTGGCTATGTGCAGCCCAATGCTGATCATTCCCTTTTCATCAAATCAGTAGGTGACAATTTTACTGCTCTTTTGGTCTATGTGGATGATGTGGTCTTGGCAGAAAATGATTTTTCTGAAATTCAGCATGTTAAGTGCTTCCTGGATAACAATTTCAAAGCTAAGGACTTGGGCAAGCTTCGATTCTTCTTAGGATTGGAGATTGCTAGGACTAAGCATGACATTCTACTAAATCAAAGAAAATATATTCTTGAATTGTTAGAGGACAGTGGTCAATTGGCAGCTAGACCTTCCTCCACTCCATGTGATCAATCCATCAAGTTGCATAGTTCTACTTTACCTCCTTATGTTGATGAATCTGCTTATAGAAGATTGATAGGTCGTTTAATATATCTCACTACTACGCGGCCGGATATCGCCTTTGATGTCCAGCAGCTGTCTCAGCTTGTGTCTCAGCCTAAGGAGATCCATCACCAGGCTGCTATAAAAGTTCTGAGTCATCTCAAAGGTTTTCCATCCAAGGGACTATTTTTCTCTTCTTCCTCTCCTCTTAAGCTCTCAGGATTTACCGATTCTGATTGGGCAATATGTCCCTCTACTCGCAGGTCGGTCACGGGGTATTGTGTCTTTCTTGGTTCTTCCTTGATTTCATGGAAATCCAAGAAACAGTCCATTGTATCACGTTCCAGCTCTGAGGCTGAGTATCGGGCTTTGGCTAGCCTCACTTGTGAATTATAATGGCTTCAATATTTATTTCATGATTTGTGCATCAAGTTTGATCAACCAGCTGCTGTCTATTGCGACAATAAATTTGCAGTTTACCTTGCTCACAATCCTACATTCCATGAAAGAACGAAGCACATAAAGATTGATTGTCACGTTGTTCGGGAGAAAATTCACAGTGGTTTGATTCACCTATTGCCAGTTTCCTCCTCAGCTCAGTTGGCTAATGTCTTAACTAAACTCTTGTTGTCCCCTTTATTTAGTTCTTTTATTTCCAACCTTGGCCTTTGTGAGATCCCTAGTCCAGCTTGTGGGGGATATTACCAGCTGATAAGTTAACCACTTAGTTAACTATAGTTTAGTTTGACTAGGCTTGCTAACTACTCTTGTAACTAACTCTTCTGCTGTATATATAGGTAGTTAGAGTTGTTCATTGTAACTGTTTTTACATACATTCAATACAGAAATGAGAACCAGTTTCTCACCAACTCTTCTCTGTTCTTCATTCATTGCTCTCTGCTCTGTGATCATGAAATTCGTCACAATTATCATTTATTTCAATATTATTTTTGTGAACTTTCATTATTATTGATTTAGCAATCAAATTTTCCAACAATCTTATGAGCAAAAATATTATTGATAAAATATATCATTGAGTTTCTTTAAATAGTGGTCATGAGAATAAATACTATAAGTATTTTTAACTCTTTAAATTTTGATGTTTGCATATGTGTATTGGGTGGTGACTTAATGTTGTGTTTATTTTGACCACCGGTATTCTTCTAATAAAATTGTTTTCTTTATATATTTTATACACTCGATTACTTGATTATTTGAGTTCACTATGTAAAGTTGAGAAATGATTGCTAAACTGAGAATATTGTGCGAGTATAGAATCTATTAATATCGTCACGTCCAATTCAATTCTAGTGAATATTATTTAAATATATTTTTTATGTTGGGGGCATATGATATTCATATTGTAATTCATTTTGAATTTTGTTTGTTTCAATACTTTGGTTTGAGAAGCTTTTTTGAGATGTTTTATTTTATTATAAAAATTGAATTAAAAAAAATAGATATATTTTGTGGCACTTGCTAGACTGATGATATACTTGGGAGATACCATGATTTATGGTATAGGGCAACATCTACCGTGCACAAGTATCTTAGGTAGTACCACGGCGCACAAGATTTTAGCACCGTTGGATTTAACATGTTCATAGATCCTATCATAGATTTGCCACACCTGATCACTGCCTCTCTCCCTTCTTCCGGTTTCCCTCTTCTCGCTTCTCTCTCATCTCCTCCGTTTCTCTCTCGTCACTCTCTCAATGCTTTATGGCCGCCACCGCTGCCCCTCCTTTTCCCTCTGCAAATGGCATAGAACCAGAAGAGGGGAACGATGTGGAAGACGCCATCTCACCTCTCTCTTAGACGGAGGCTGGTGGCACAATGTTGGACGACGGTAGGGGCGCGGCGGCCGGAGAGGAATTCCAAGGTGTAGGTGGTTGGGTCTGAAGGAGCTGAGAGGAAGAGGGAGAAGGGACACACGCGACAAAGATGCTACAATGGGAGGTTATGGCGGAATCGATGACGCGGCGGAAAGATACCAGCAGTCTCCAGACAACCATTGCATTTAGAGCATCCCCACACAGTTGTCCCCCACCCTACCCCATCTCCCCCATTTCCGTCCACCACCCTTTCACCCTCACCCCCAATTTTCAGATCTAGGGTTTTCTACAACAATCGCCCTTTTCCTCACATTGCCTCGCTCGTACTCCAAAACGTTAAAATCTGGGGTGTATTTGTGTGAGCCTGGTGCAGATCAATATACACAGATCTCCAAGTTCTGCATCGATAGAGCTCTTCCATGGCCATGAATGCTACAGTTGCCGTCTCATCACCACCCACCGCCGCCAGCAAATTGCGGTTGTCCTCTGCTTTTTCTTTCCTCTATCTTTCTCTCTCCCTTGAAAGCTCTATATCTCTCAGTGTGCAGCGACGGTGGCTTCGTCAATTAAAACCACACCATCGCGAGCAAGCATTTGGGATGAAAAGGACGAGGATGAGGTGCATACGGTCCACCGTTAAATTCGTGAGTCAACTTAATCATGCGCTCCAAAAAACTTGTGTACCGTGCAGAATCTAACTGACTTGTGCACGGTAGAAATCGCCATTGTTTTAGTAGATTTCCCATTGTATTAGAATGATACAATGAAGTTATTTGAATTTAGTTTATATGAGAATAAATCTAAAAGTGGATTTATTTTACCCTTTGTGGGTGTTGTCGCTTGAAAAACGTTTAAACAGACCTGTATAACAAATCTATAAAAGGACTTAATTTTTTTGTTTTGTGGGAGTGTTGTCGCTTGGAAGTCGTCCAAGCAGACCTGTATAACTCGATCTAATATGGACAGATAAGAGAATTGATGACTAAGAAATATCTTAGCCAATTTTCTTTGTTGGAAGAAAATTGTGTCTTCCTTATTATTATTATAGGGTGATTGCCTAGCAGCAACAGTGAGAGAAAATAATCAAGTTTATAATTGAGATATATGCGCATATATACGTCATAATTGTGTTAAGCGGATGCTGATTAATGAGTTATATCCCTAAACTATGTGAGGATCCTTAGATAAAACCACTAAGCAAAAAGCTAGTGAGTAATACATTGAAGGGAATGAGACTTATGTTATGCCTACTACAAAAATTGAAAGTGATGGTTAACTCAACACAGTTTGTGAAAGTTCACATGTCTATGTTCATATGGGGTAAGAACAAGTCATTTGTCAATTTGATGAGACGCTATCCATTATTTATGATAGTTCATCCCTATGGTGTAGGATAGTGTAGTATTATAACGTTGGAGGTTGAGTTTACACTCTTAATGAATCTATAGCTCATAAAAATGAGTGGTGTGCTTGACTGTGGTATACACATGATAGATTCACCTATATGAGTGTTGAGGTGAGACTGCCTCTATGAAAGCTTGAGCAGACTTTCTAGAGCCACTCATGAAATCCAGGTAACGGTGCAAGGCCAAAAAGCACCACACCTTGTTGAACAACTTTGGACGAGAGATCAATGTGAGAAGATGAGATGACTAATTCACAAACGGGATGAGGTTCATAGAGGTTCTAATCTCACCGACATTCTAGTGGGTCATATCTCATTTGCACTACGTACTAGTTCATAGTCCAAAAGACAGTAGTGCTTATGCATTGATTTTTCAAGCTCTTGGGAACACACAAAACTTTAAAATAAATATGTGGGAGATCGTTATATTTTTTAGTATATTATTATTTATTTTAAGTTAATTTTTATATATTTAATTATTTTGCTTGACTTGTCATATTCTAACGGGTATTTTATTATTGTAACATATATTCTTTCTTATCTTTATTTGATGGTTTTTTACCGTTAAAAAATAATTAGCACTTATACTCAATTAATTCATTAATTGATTTGTTTGGTTTTAAATGAGGATACAATGACAAGAAAGTGAACGAGGGTCTTACTACAAAAATTGGGCTTGCGTTTTTATTTCAAAAAGTCACGTCCAGTATCTTGGTTCTCTGCTTCTTGGTTTTTAATAATTCTTTCAAGAAAGAAACAATGGTTTTGTTTTCTTCTTTTCCTTCCATCACTCAATTTTTAATATATTGGAGTATTATATTGAGAACCGTAATCTTAAGGTTATTGTTCCCCTTAACACCCAAAAGTTGTTCCTGTGCCCTTACTAATTCAAGCACAGTGCTAACAAGAAGTGGCTGTTGTATCCTGGAGGGTATTACTGTATTAGCCAATATTTTAAAAACCGGACCGGAGATCGAACCGGCAAGACCTCCGGGTCTTGGTTCAATTGGTTCATTCGGTTGAACTGTCGGTTGAACCGGATGATAATTAAATAAATAAAATAAATAAATAAATAAATAAATAAACTTTAATACTTTAATATTCACACTTAAATTTATTTCAAATTATTAAATATTATGCCACAATTCAATTGGGCTATCATAATCAAATGCTCTCAAATTTTGTCCGTTGGGCTCACTCACATAATTTTTTTTAATTTAAAAAAAAAAATCAGTGAGAACATTCCAGAAATTGGGTTCACTATACACCTAATCCCTCATTTCTCTCACAATCTAATACCTAATTTTTCTCCTGCAGCGTCTCCTCATTTCCCTCACCCTAATCCCACTCTCTCATTTCTAGATCCTTCTATCTCTCAACGTGTGATTGTGATCCACTCCCTCACTCACTTCTCTCCCTCCCTCACTCATCTCCCTGATCTCATTTCCTTCACTCGTCTCATTCGAGAATCTCAAGATCTGCCCCCTCATCTCCCTCACTCGTCTC
The DNA here is from genome assembly GCA_037113605.1 of Calophaca sinica. Lineage (NCBI taxonomy): Eukaryota > Viridiplantae > Streptophyta > Magnoliopsida > Fabales > Fabaceae > Calophaca > Calophaca sinica. Next base: position 94,674,393 of record CM073736.1, read on the forward strand.
CCTCAAATCGTCTCCCTTAAATCGTCTCACTCATCTCCCTGAAAGATCATCTCCCTCAAATCGCGCCCCCACATCTCCCTGATCCTCGCCTGATTTGCAAGCAGAGAAGGTGGTGGTGCTCTGCTGCTGCGTTCCTGAGATTGGGAACGAAAAGAAAGGAACAACAGGTTCTACTGTGCTGAGTGAGTGAGTAATATGAGGATCTCTCGCAAGGGTTAGGCAGGATTTAGGGAAAAAATGAAAAAAAAGGTAAAAAAAAAAAAGGACCGGACAGTTATGCGAAAACCGACCCGGTTCGTTGGCGGTTTCGGGCGGGCCAACTGGGTTTTTATCGGTTTTTTATGACTGCCAGGCCATTTGGGCTAGCCGAACCGCTTGTGTATCCGGGTCCCAGTCGGACCGGCCGGTCCAGTCCGGGTTTAATAATATTGGTATTAGCCTTGGCCCTTGAGACCGGCTGGATCGAGTAATCTGTTCGTGGTGGCGAAATACTCTTAAGCCTAATGTTTTTGCACGCCTCAGTCAAAACCGATATGTCTATTTTTACGTGCTTTATTTTATTTGATATTGGATATTTAATTGTAGTATATAATTCTCTATTATTGTGTTATTTTATTGTCAGATTTATTTCAATATTATTTTTGTGAACTTTTATTATTATTTATTTAGCAACCAATTTTTCTAACACGTGGGACACCTTAATTTGCCAAGGTCTTCTCAGGAAGCTTTGAATCCTCAGAACCATGGATGAGTGCGGATAATTACGATGCACCCCTCCCTGATATGTCTCAGCATTGTGAGTGAGACGTATTCCAACCAAATTTGTCAAAAGCCTTTATCCTAAGCAATGTGAATAGAAGACAGAACAACCTACAATTCTACTATGACAAGCGGAGCACAAACTAATGTTAAGCGTCAAAATCCCAAGCCTTCGCCCTAAAGCATCTTGGAACACACACTTACAACTCACATTCTTCCCCATTAATAAAGGATCCATCCACATTACAATTGACAAGCCCTTCATCCAGAAATGTCCAACCAATCAAAGTGGTCTCAACCTTCATAGCACGTTGTGATGAGAGATTACTACTATATGAAGCTTTTGCAGATTGAAATAATGCATCCCTAACAATTTCATAAGGGTCTAGTTGCTTCCCACCAAATGCACACTGACTCGTGAAGTACCAAATACTCCAAAGCGCACCGGCAAACAAAGTCATCCATTGAATACCATGAGCCGCTGCTTTAGACTGTATGTTATTCCAAATACATTCAGACAGAGGATTGGGGATTTGTTTTACATAAAAGATTAAAACCCAAAATTAAAACCCAAAATTTTCTATAACATCCCACATTTCCATTTATGAAAATAAAATGTAGAAGTAACATAAAAGATATCATAAATGTAAATTTAAGGTTTACATGGATATATCTAATCAAAATAGCAAAGTCTATTACAACCCCTTTGTCCAATATGAGTCATTTGGAGTAGGAAATAAAAATAGACATCTACTAAACTATAAAAACTAGCTCCACTCTCCAAGGAAATCAACAAGGTGATAACCAATCTAAGCAAAGTTCTCAATCCCGCTTATCTAAAACAAAATAATAAACAGTGAGATAAAATCTCAGTGAGTCTATCATAAGATCCCACTTCAGTGAGATCACATATATTACATCATAATGATAAAACAAACATTTTATCGAATCACATAGACTATTTATATCTCATTTAGGCACTAAGATCACTTAGTCCTCCATCACATAGGAATGACGTAAGAATTCTTTAAATTAATCCTCCATCACATAGGAAAGATGTACAAATCTTTATACTAGTCCTACATCACAAAAGAAGGACATTAACTTACCCTTTGTCACTTATATTGAAGGATATCTTTCTAAGTTCTATGTCCTCCATGACTTAGGAAGAGCGTAAACTTACCTTTTAAATTATTAACAAATGCCATCATATAATCCACACATAAGCATTCAACTGTAACCTCAATTAACAAAGGTATAAGGTGAATCATTCACTTAGAATTATCAACCTGGTTAGTGTATAAACCCACTAAGCCATACATATAAAATATTAAAAGTCATTTCTTAAAGGTCCCAAGTGCTAAACCTTTGATCCCTCGCATAATCTCATGACCTTGCTATACTATAGGGACTATATTAGGAGTTATACTAATACATTCATGTTGTTCTCTAACTAATTAGAAATCTAAAATGTTATCTACAACTTCTATGTTGACACTAAAGTCTAATTTTACCTTCTTCAAGGTGTTAACGTATGATGAACATGATTCAGAATCCTAATCCTGACGATCTAACCCTTATTCAGTATTTTGGACATAATAGAGCTAAAAACAATCCTTTTGATATGAAACTGAAGACATTTGTTAGTTAATATCTAGGCCTACAACTCTTTTGAAGACACCTAATCCTAATTAGGCCGTCTAAGCATTGTTTGGAGATGATCTTTGGTCGCCTTGTGAAGTTAGACATCCAGCAGAACCTAGCCCGCTGCCCCGCGACGGGGTTCCTTTGCCCCGCGAAAGCTTGCAAAAACACCTATATATAGTGTTGCAGAGCTTTTCGCCCCGCGATGATGGTCTAAGCCCCGCGAAGGTCTGCGAAATTCTAAAGAAACTTGCTATGTTTTCCCCCTTTGTAACCCCTACCAGCCTATCTAACTCAAAACCATCCATGAAACTCAATTAGGGGTACATACAATTACAAAATAAGTAATCCAACACCAAAATGAGAGCAATAACCAACTTGCATTGTTCAATAATAAGCGTCCATCAATAAGAATTTAGTTGATATGCACTGACAGTGTAAAAAAGTTTACACCATCATCCAATCATGTCTCACCATCTCAATTCAAACATTTACAAGCCACTTGAAACGCACATATAAGATAGATTACCCACATGCAAACCAACATAATCAACAAAACTATCATCATGCAACAACCCACAGAGCTAAATATAACCATTCACAACAACAAGCATGTCACAACCCTCAAATCCAAACATGCAAGCTTCAATTTCCCATATTCATAATTTGCACTTAGCATTGGGAATTATTGCCACCCAATCACTCAAGCAACCACTAAAGGGAATAAAACTCACCTTTTTTTAAAAATCTAGCTAAAATTGTAAATGACAAGAAGATTGATCTCTCAAATCACCAGTTCTCTTTTCTCCTCTTTTCCCTTTTTACCCGGGGACCCCTCCTCTTCTTCTTTTCCCCAAGATTTTTTCTCTTCCTTCCCCCTTGAAAAAATTTAGTCCTCTAAATTTGAGTGCACCTAAGCTGTATCATACAATATGAGCTCATCATTTTGAAAATACATACCTTGAGTTGGGGTGTCAGTTCCTTTAGCTTTCTCTCCACTAAATGTGAATACCCTTCTGCTAGTTTGGGCATTGTAGTTCTTCCTTTTATACGGGTAAGGACAATTCTTGATGTGCTGTCCCGATTGTCGACATCGGTAACATATCCTTTATCCAAAAGTACAACCTCCTTTGTGGATCTTACCACACTTAGGGCACTCTCCAATCTTAAAGTTCTCATGAATCACAGTTTGCTTCCCTTCATCCATATCCTTTAATAAATTTAGTTTTAGGACATTCTCCCTTTCCTCCTCCTCCTCCTTCTTCCGTCCCCCTCTCACTCTTTATCGATGGGTGTATGTATGTTTAGAAGTAGTGTGTTTTCTCTCCAATGGCTCCAAGAGTGCATACAAGAGTGAACGAGAGTAGTGTACATGAGATGAGAAATGGGCAAATATCAAGTGGGATGGTGTCCCTTTATGTCCTCAAACAAATTGTTAATTCTCTCACTATCCGACCTTCTTTCATGGGCTAACAGAGTAATTGGTTGGGTCTAGCTATCCAACTTGTTAAAACTACCCCTTTAAATTCCTCGCACGACTCCCTTCCTTATCAAACAAAAAGAATTATATCATAATTCACACATAACCAATAAATAGAGTTGAAACTCATAATAAATAGAAGGGTTAATAGTGCTTTTAGTCCTTGTAATTTCAGGAGAATTCAGTTTGAGTCCCTGTAAAAATATTTTTTTTAAAATGGTCCCTGTAATTTAAGATTCTTCCACTTTTAGTCCCTGTAAAATTTTTTGGTTAGATTTAGTCCCTGTAATTTTAAGATTCTTCCACTTTTAGTCCCTATAAAAGTGAAAAAATCTTAAAATTACAGGGACTAAAAGTGGAAGAATCTTAAAATTACAGAGACTAAATCTAAACAAAAGTTTTTACAGGGACTAAAAGTGAAAGAATCTTAAATTACAGGGACCATTTTAAAAAAAAATATTTTTATAGGGACTAAAACAGATTTTTCCTGAAATTACAGGGACCAAAAACACTATTAACTAAACGAAAAAGAAGAAACTCTTGAATTTTTGGGGTGTTACATTTTCCATCAAAATCTCTCTCAGAAGAAAATTCTTAATTATATCCAACACTAGTTACCATTACCATCAAAATAAATAGCCATTTTTTATTCGCGCATATCCTCAAATAGGGAACACAGGGCGTGTTTGATAAACACCTAATTTATGCACTTTTCGGGGTATTGTTATGTCATATATAGAGAAATCATGAACTTTAATGTGGATTACAACCTAATTTTCTCTATTTTGTGTAGGAAGGATGAAATTGAAGAAAAAGATGAAAAAAGCAAGCTTTTGGAGTTGATTTGCGAAGTTTTAAAGCATCGAAGGTATGCACGACCTATGCAGACCACTCTGCACAGCCGTGCATCGCATCAAGAAGCTTTGGCTAAAAGCACGACCCTACAAGCATTATGCACAACCATGCATCATTTTTCGTTCTCCGCATTGTATGAGGCCGTGCATATATGCATGTCGTGCAAGGTTATGGACGGCCGTGCATGGCAATGAAGGGTTGTGCATTGATTTTGGACTCTCCATTGGGATTTTCCCCTGTATCTCTATGCACGCCCTCACATAATTATACAAGGTCGTGCATCGTGCCTTGCATAGGGCGTGCATCTGGAATTATGTGCAATTTGCTACCAGAAGAACCCTAATCCCTATTTTGAGAGCTCTAGAGCTGAAGCAAAACATTGGAGTCAAGATTGAAGATTCCTTCACCGGTTTTTCCCCTTTCTTGTACTATGATTCTGGTTTTGTTTATTGCTTTTATTAGAACCATGAGCAACTAGACTATTTTCTAGGGACTTAGGTGGATCTTGATCTCTGAGAAATGAACGTGAACACAAGAAGGGGGGCTGAATTGTGTTAAAAACTTTTCGCAAACTATACGTAAAAACTTCAACACAAGTTGTTCAAAACTGTTTTGTATATCGGATGCAGAGAATTAAACAGGACCGGATGCAGAAATTTAAACAGTTTATAAAAACTTGTTTTACTGAGCAAGGTAAAGATAAATAATGTAAAGCAGTAAAGGATTAGACTCAGAGATTTATACTAGTTCACCACCAACTGATAGCTACGTCTAGTCCCTTCGTTCCTGAAGGATTTTCCACTATAATCAACTGATTACAATTTCCTCAAGAGTATTCTTCTATCACAAACTTGACAATACTCTTAACTTCTCAAAACGACTCAGTACAGTCGAGCCTTTGAGGAACAGAGCCTTAACTAGGCCAAATACAGTTTTACAAAAGAGATTATGCTTTTGCTAACAATAAAAATAACTCTCATAGAGAGGATGAAAAGATTAAGCGCAAAACAGAATAGATTTCTAAAAGAAAGTATAAGACGCTGGGTTCAGTTCTATGTAGACCAGAAACTTGGCACGAAACTTGATTGTTCACTTGAGTAATATTGCTTTCAGAATGAAGTTTCTTCACAGTTTGTCCAACATTTCTTCAATGAATACCTTGGGGTATTTATAGGAGTCTTCAAGGGTATTACCGCTATAAAGAAAATATCTCCTTTCCATTGAGTAAGGTAATTTGAAATGTAGTCCTTTTCTTCCTTTCCAGAGAATATCAGAATAGTACACATTACCGTTTTCGTACTATCTGCTATTTGCAATTGCCTTGTACGATTTTTTTCTTATGCTAAAGGTGTCACCTTTGCTTTCTCGTACATCAAAATGAGCGCACAAAATCAAATTCGAATTCCGTTCCAGAACAGTCTGAGGCTAAGAGCAAAAACGTGATCATCACGTGCTTCATTAAAGAGATCAGACGCTCGCTCAGAGGAGAGGACGGACGCTCGCAACAATTGAGTGTTCCACGTGTCAAGAAGTCGTACTGCTGGACGCTTGCTGTTAACAAGACGCTGAAGTGAGTTCGGATGCTGACACTAGTGGATTGTATTCAATTTCTTTTGTATATTTCTTCTTCTTCCTTGAGTGATTTATACATATATATGAATCTTTGATACCTGTACACTCAAAGATATGTTAGAAGATAAATTGTTCTCTTGAGAAATATTTTGTTATCATCAAAATTAATGAGGGTCTAAACTTCTCAATCGTTTAGGTTCCAACAATCTCCCCCTTTTTTATGATGACAAATATCCAAAGTTGATGAACAATTTAATTTCAATATAACATCTGAACGTGAACACAAGAAGGGGGGGTTGAATTGTGTTTACAAACTTTTCGTAAACTTTAAGTTAGAAACACTATAGAACACAAGTTTTTCAAAATTGTTTGTTTATCGGATGCTGGGTATAACCGGACGCTGGAAAAAGCAGTTTGATAAAACTTGTTTTTAACGCAACAAGATAAAAATGAATAGAAAGCAGTAAAGCAGGAGACACAGAAATTATACTAGTTCACTACCAAACTGATAGCTACGTCTAGTCCCTTCGTTCCTGAAGGATTTTCACTATAATCAATCTGATTACAATTTCCTCAAGAGTATCCTACTGTCACAACTTGACAATACTCTCAACTTCTCAAAACGACTCAGTACAGTCGAGCCTTTGAGGATACAGCCTTAACTAGGCCAAAACAACTTTTACAAAAGAGTTAAAGTACAGTTAAAATTAACTCTCACAGAGAGGATAAAAGATTAAGCTCAACTATAGAAAAACTTTCTTAAAGAAAGGGCCTGACTGAGTTCATTACGTAGTCCAGAGACTTAGCACGAGACTTGGTTGCTCACAGAAGCAGTGCTTGTTCTCAGTAAATATTTAAGCAGAATTTCAGCAAGCTTTTTCACAATATGTGCATTCCTTCTTCAATGGATACCATGAGGTATATATAGGAGTTCCAAGGATATAACCGTTAAGGTAAAAATGGCTCCTTACCATTGAGTAAGGTAAATTCAAAATGCTGTCTCTTTCTTGCTTTGCAGAGAATATCCCAGTAGTACATGTTACCGTTTTTGTACTACCTTGCTTGTACGATTTTTGTCTTGTAGTTAAAGGTTTCACCTTTGATACCTCGTACAACAATTTTAGCGCTCAAGATCAATTTTGAAATCCGTTCCAGAAACTTCTGAGAGGTAGAGCAGCAACGTGACTAACACGTGATTAGAAGTGAGGTTCAGACGCCGCTCAGTCGGAAGTTCTGACGCTGCTCAGAATCGGAAGTTCAAACGCTGCTCAAAATCGAAAGTTCGGACGCTTGTAGCAATTGGATAAGCATAGTGTATAAAGAGGAAATTCCAGGCGCTCACAAGGATGGCGGATCTTTGACACATAGAATGAATCCTTCTCTTGAGAATTACTTTCTTCTTGCTTGAGTGGCTTAGAATATACGTATTATTAGTATCTGCACACTTCAAGAAATGTTAGAACATAAATTGTTCTCTTGTGAATACTTTGTTATTATCAAAATTAATGAGGGTCTAAACATCTCAATCGTTTAGGTTCCAACAACATCAAGGGTCTCCCCCTGAATTTAACAATTTTGATATATAAGGCAATTCTAGTATTAAGGCGATTGTTGATAAACAAATTCATTTAAGTGATCGCAAAAATACATAGATGAATCAGAGCATATTTTTAACAAAGTGAGATCGGATGCTGATTTTCATTTTATTAAAAGATTTTCATTTTACCAATTTTGTTGATCATTGTTAGATTATTGGGTCAATGAATATCAATGCATTAAGAGATATAAGAGCAATGAATAACCATACAAATGCTATGTATGAAATGATATGCATGATGATACTTTGGTTTTAGTGTATTCATCGGATGCTTGAAACATCGGACGGTGAATTTGTTAATCAGACTTTCACGTGTTCATCAGACCTTTCTTTTATATCTTTTACTCCCCCTTTTGTCATCAGACAAAAAAAGTGTAAAGCACATCATAGTCAAAAAGATGGCTTAGAAAAATTTGAACAGATAATCAGATAGAGGTATGTATAGTCAAATAATCAGAAAACACTGAATATATATATATATAAAAAATATGAGAGTACCAAAAAAAAATTATATCACACAAAAAAAAAATTTAAGGGTTTGGTGGTGGAGAAGGGATGTTGAGACGTTCATATAGAAGTTTCAGTGCATTGTCCAGCTGAGTGACTTTCAGATTAGTAGCCTTCATTTCTTCAAACTCTGCTTTAGGAATGATGACCATTTCAACTGCAGGAGTAGAAGTAGAAGGTCCAGCTTCTGGTGCAGGTTTCATCTTCTGATGCTCTGCTAGCACCCAGTTGGAAAGCTTCAATTTCAAGTCCTTCTTCTGTTGAGCCTTTTGAAAGAATGCATCATTTGGTATAAATCATTTGATGAGACTTCCAAGTTTCCTCTGCTCAGATTCTGACTGAATTCTTCTCCTTTTTTCCACCTCTTCTGGATACAAAGAAATCCATGAAGATCAAGCTTCCTATGCGTACACGCCAAGAGTGAAAGCATCAAACTTATTCCCAGCTTGTTCTCCCCATATCCTTCTGATGAATTCACTCAATGCTTCAGAAGCAAAAGAAATTCCTTCATTTTCTGCCAGGTATAATCCTCTCAGATTTTCCCTGTCATCTTCTATAAGCACCAGGGGGACAAGGCATGGTAACAAAGCTTTGTCTTTCCATGTCTTCGACCATTGACTCCAAGTGAATCCAATGTCAAAGTGCTTTGTCACAGTAGCCCATTGGACATAAGTCTTCATGCAGTCGAGTGGTCTGATTACTGAGCATCTGAACATATCATCAAAGTAGACAGTTCCCAGATTGATGTCAGTAATTCTGGTGATAGTGCCAACTGTTGGAATAGTGGTCTTCTCGGTATTGCAGCAGTTTGAGGAGCCAGTTCTCCATTCATATTCCTTCAGAGAATTCAGGTAAAACCTTCTGGCATGATATCCTCAGAGATCTTGGCAATCGGAAGCTTAGAGAATTCCTTCAGATTATACTTCTTGGGAGCCTTCTCATACTCCGTGAGCCTGATCTTGCTGAATGGCTGCTTGCCAGGAGCAGGTTCTTTCCTTTTCCCAGGGATAGACCAAGGTAGCCACCTTTGTCTATCTGGTACAATCTTCACAGATACAGACGAAGGATCCTTGAACTGTCTGATTACTTCAATCTTCTTCATCTCAAGACAGTGTGCCATGAAGGCAGCTTCTTCATCTGTGATCCACCTTCCGCATTCTTCCAATGTGAGCGGTTCAGTTTGTGGTAGAGATCTAGGAAGGTCAACAGAAAATGGAATTGCTCTGCTACCAGATGCTGGTCTCAATCTACCTTTAAAAGACATCTGAAAGTGGTCTTCTCCATCCTTGAAGGTAGCACTCATCGGAAAGGCAATCTCCAGTCTGGCAGCTCCAGAGGTGAAGGTTTTCAAATGCCATGTAGAGGGACGATTGTAGATGCTATGATATATCTCATACTTAACAAACCGTGGTTTGTTAATACATGAGACATTCTTCCTTCCACCAAAGTCTGTAGGTTTATGGGTAATGGTGAGTAAGGTGGGAGTGGTTTTGGTGATTTTATAGGTTTTAGGTGTGTAGGGTTTGAAGGGATTAACGGGAGGTACTTTGAATAATAAGTTAAAGGGATGAGAGTGAAGTTTGGAAATATATGTGGTAAGTGAAGTATTTGAGGAATTTTGTGGTAGGTCAAGGCTGAGTGTAGAGGATGATGGTTGGGTAGGTTTAGGGAGGGTAGAGGTTTGTCGGAGGCTCATTCTGGTTTTCTTGGTTTGTGGTTGTGTTTGTGGTTGTGAAACAGACAATGGGGGTGCAGGAATAACATCATGAGTATCAAAGACAGATACTGATTCATCAGTAGTAAAATCGAGTACCTTTGGGTTAACCTCTGAAGACTTAACCAACCTTCTTTTCGATCCTCTCGGGACAACAACAGCAGGAGGAGGAGGAGGGATTTGCTTCCCTTGACCGGACGCTGAAGCATCTTTTTCAGCTGCTGGCCTAAACTGTTTCTCCAAGACCTTTCTGATGGGAATTCTACCCTCATTTTCTGGTTCTTCAACAGTAGGTGCAGAAGCCACCTTCTGTTTTGTTCTTCTTATCTCCCTTGAAGGAGACTCAGCAGGTCTTTTCACACCAGTCATTGAGCTTCTGGTGGTTTTCTTTTCAGCTTCTCCTTCCTGTTGCTCTATTTTCACTTTCTTGATCATAGAGCCAGTTATTAGCTGCATTCTGACCAAACTGTTTACTCCAAAAACTTCTGGACGAATAACAGCGCCAACACCAAAGTATTTTTCTTTTTCTTCTGTGTTGATGGAGTCAGTCAGCTTCCTCACAACGCCGTCTTTAATCATCATAATGGAGAGAAGAACTTCATAAGGGATTACCTTGACGATATTCTTCTTATCGACACTCTTCCTTGAGAAGACAAGGGCATTTATCAGATTGTTGATAATCAACCTTGGCAGATTGATTTTCTTCCCGTCCATGTAGTTCCTCATAATGAACTTTTGCTCGTAGTTCACTATGTCGCTTGAGCCAGCCTTCAGAATCACGCTCTTGGCGATGATCTTGTACAGTACTCGGTAGTGGCTTTTCAAGTCTTTGGTCGTGGGAGTAATGTTCTTCTTCTTCAGTTCACGGTAGTTCTCAAACAGAGCTTCATTGACGTTTTCAAGTCCTCTGTAAGCATCAGCCCAGTTTGCATGGTAACTAATTCCTTCACACGGACACTTGATCGTCTGAGCAATAGAGTTGATGGTGAAGTGTAGTTTGAAGCCTCTGATGTGTCCTTCTATGATTTCCCCCGGAAGTAAGTATGCATTCCCCCAGAACTCCTTAATAGCGTAGCTCAGTACGTCAACTGGTTCCCAGATGAAGTAGTTTTTCCAGCCCAATTTCTCAAGACCTTCTTCAAAATCAAAACCGTATAGCTTGAAGTTCTCAAGATCAACCCGGTTCTCATTCAGAAGTTTTGCCTCAGAGAAGACGTCGAAAGCAGTAGTGTATTGTCCAACCTTTCTGTCGGCCATTGTAGCAGTTGAAGAGAGGGTGATGGAGGTTTTAGGGTTCGAAAACACAGAGAGAGAGAGAGAGACAGAGAGAAAGAGAACAGTTTTGCAATAAAACACATAGTGAAGTGATGGAGCGAAAAATGTGGAGTAGTGGGAAAGTTGATAGAAAATGGTACAGTCCTTTTTCAAAAAATCGCTTTGTATTTCCACATAAAAATTAAATCAAAAAGAAAAAGAAAATAAAGATTCGCCTTTTCATTAAATGCAGACGCCAAAAGAAAAGTAAGATCAAGAAAAAGATTTTATCGAAAGACATAAATAATTATGACTCAGTAGAAGTGATGAGACGCTTAAGTCCTTAACACGTGTGACACGTGTGGGTGTGCTCGGACGCACGCAACCGATTCACCAGGCGATGAGTTATGAAGCACATGACAAATAAGATGCTTATTCATATATATGCTTATGTCATACCAGATGCTGAGATTGTGCATATTATTTGACGTTGAGATTAATCATTCTTCTATAAGATGAAAGTTTAAATTTCTTCTTATAAAATTGAATCTATCTTCAGCAAGGGGTTTTGTAAATATGTCAGCCCACTGATGATCAGTGTCTATAAATTTTATTTCTAGAATACCCTTCTGAACATAGTCTCTTATAAAATGATGCTTAATCTCAATGTGCTTGGCTCGTGAATGCAATATGGGGTTTTTAGTAAGACAGATTGCAGAAGTATTATCACAGAAGATAGGAATGTTACTCTCTTTTATCAGATAGTCTTCAAGTTGATATTTCATCCAAAGAAGTTGAGAGCTGCAACTTGTCAGCTGAAATATACTAAACCTGCTGTTGAGAGTGCAATCGTGCTTTGCCTTTGCTTGACCAAGATACAAGATTTGCTCCAAGGAATTGGCGCCTTCCACTTGTGCTTTTTCTTTCAATTCGGTCTCCAAAGAAAGTCAAGATCACGAAACCTACTAACTTGTAATCTTTTGATTTCTTATAAAGCAAACCAAGATTAGTAGATCCTTGTAAATATCTAAAGATTCTTTTAACAAAGACTCAAGTGTGATTCTCTAGGATCCGATTGAAATCTAGCACAGACAGACGCATGAACATAATATCAGGTCTTGAAGCCGTAAGGTAAAGTAGAGATCCAATCATACCTCTGTACATCTTCTCGATCTACCTTTACCGCTTCATCTTTACCAAGAATACATGTGGGATACATAGGAGTACACATAGGTTTGCAATCCACCATTTTGAATTTCTTGACAATTCCTTGATATATTTGCTTTGATGTATATATATACCATCATTGCATTGTTTGATTTGAATTCCAAGGAAAAACTTGGTTCACCCATCATGCTCATCTCGAATTCAAATTTGCATTAGCTTAGAAAATTCTTTGCAAAGGCTTTCATTAGTAGCTCCAAAAATAATGTCATCAACATATATTTGAACAATTATAAAGTGCTTGTTTGATGTTTTTCTAAAAAGAGTAGTGTCTACCAGACCTCTGGTAAAGCCATTTTTCATAAAAAATGTACTCAGTCTTTCATACCAAGCTCTGGGAGCTTGCTTAAGACCATAAAGGGCCTTTTTGAGTTTGAAGACATGTTCTGGAAATTCAATGTCTTCGAATCCAGGAGTTTGTTTTACAAAGACTTCCTCAGTTATAAAACCATTCAAGAAAGCACTTTTCACATCCATTTGATAAAGAATTATATCATGATGTGCAGCAAAACAAAGCAAAATGCGTATAGCTTCTAACCTTGCAACAGGTGCAAATGTTTCAGTAAAATCAATACCTTCTTCTTGTGAGTACCCTTGAGCAACCAATCTTGCCGTGTTTCTGACAACCTTTCCATCTTCATCAAGATTGTTTCTAAATACCCATTTAGTACCAATAGCTTGCTTATCTTCTGGTAAGGTAACCAGCTTCCATACATCGTTTCTTTGGAACTGATTCAACTCTTCTTGCATGGCCAGAATCTAGCCTTCATCTTTCAATGCTTGATCAATCGTTTTAGGTTCCATTTCTGAGAGTAGTGCCATATATGCATGCTCTTTAAAAGAGGATCTGGTTCTTACTTTATCTCCAGGTTTTCCTATGATTTGATCTTTAGGATGATTGGCTTTGTACTTCCAGCTCTTTCTGAATTCAGCTTCTGAAGATTCTTGTGTCTGGTCACCACCGGACGATGAAGATGTAGGTTCACTATTTGTAGTATTACCTATATTTAATTCTGAAAATAATTCATCTAGCTCTGACATGGCTGTGTCAGGCTTCTTGTCATCAAATTTGACATGAATGGATTCTTCCACTGTCATAGTTTCTTTATTGTATATTCTAAAAGCTTTAGATCTTTCAGAATATCCCAAAAAGATTCCTTTGTCAGCTTTTGAATCAAACTTACCAAGCTGATCCTTAGTATTTAAAATGTAACACGTGCAACCAAATGAATGAAAATATGATATGTTTGGTTTTCTTCCTTTCCACAGTTCATACGGAGTCTTCTTCAAAATAGGTCTAATAGAAATTCTATTTTGAATGTAACAAGCTGTGTTTATCGCTTCGCCAAAAATGTTTTGCAATATTAGCCTCATTGATCATGGTCCTGGCCATTTCTTGGAGGGACCTATTTTTCCTTTCTACAACACCATTTTGTTGAGGTATTCTAGGAGAGGAGAAATTGTGGGAGATGCCGTTATCATCACAAAATTTTTGAAAGCTTTCATTTTCAAATTCTCCCTCGTGATCACTTCTAATAGAAGAAATGCAAATTCCTTTTTCATTTTGAACTGTTTTGCAGAATACAGTAAATACCTTGTATGACTCATCTTTGTGAGCAAGGAATCTAACCCATGTCCATCGAGTAAAATCATCAACAATGACTAACCCATATTTCTTTCCAGTTAAAGAGGCTGTCCTTGTTGGACCAAAAAGATCAAGATGCAAAAGCTCAAGTGGTCTAGAGGTTGAAACAACATTTTTTGAATGAAAAGAAGTTTTAACTTGTTTTCCTCTTTGACATGCCTCACAGAGAGTATCGGATTGATACTTAAGATTTGGTAAGCCTCTGACAAGACTGTGCTTGTTTAATTTTGAGATTAATCTCAAATTGGCATGACCCAATCTCTTGTGCCAAATCCATTGTTCTTCGTCAACAAACATGAGACACTTGACATCTTGTTTTGCAAGTTCAGAGAGATCAATTTTGTAAATATTTTGTTTCCTCTCAGCAGTAAAGAAAGTAGAGACGTCTTTCTTGCTTTTTACTAGACATCCAGTTTCTGTAAAGATGACTTCATAACCATTGTCACATAATTGACTTATGCTCAATAAGTTATGTTTAAGTCCTTCAACATATAGTACATTATCAATAGAGGGAAGATAGCCTTTACCAATGCGACCAATTTCAACTATTTTACCTTTCTGGTTTCCTCCGAAACCAACGAATCCAGCTTCTTTAGGCATTAGTTCTTGGAACATATGCTTTTCTCCCGTCATGTGACGCGAGCATCCACTGTCTAAGTACCAAGATAGGTGTGTTAACTTTGTTGCTAAGCATGTCTGCAACATAGACTATTTTATCGTTAGGTACCCATATCTTTTTGGGTCCTTTCTTGTTAGTTCTTGAAGGAGGCTTATCCTTCACAGTTTTAAAAACAGTACATGCACTTTTCAAATGACCAGGTTTATTACAGTAAGTACAATACAAGCATTTACTATGATTATTGGATTTATCAGATGCTGAATCATTTTCTAAAAGAGGTTCATTTGATATATAACCAAGACCATGAGTTGTCGTTTTACTGACACCCCAAATCATTGAAGCTTGCTTGCTACGAGTTACACTCTCTGCAAGAAACTTTTGAAAAGCATATTCATAATCATTTGATTTGCATTTAGGATTGCCTGTAACTTTAGAGCTTTCAGCTTGAGAGCTCTCAGCTTCTGGTTGCTTATTAGCGATCAGACGTTGGTTATCCATCAGATGCTGATTTTCAGTTTTCAGCTTCTGATTTTCTTTGTTGAGTACAGATTTTTCTTTGTTTAAAGCTTGAAAGTCTTGTGATAATTTTGAAAATTTCTTTTTCAAATTCTTATACTCAACAGAGAGAGTGGCAGAGTCCTTAAGAAGATCATCAAATGCAAGTTGAAGTTCAGAGTATGAATCATATACAATTACCTCTTCAACTTCTTCTTTTGAATCAAGATCAGTTTCTGCCATGAGAGCGAGATTTGCTTCTACTTCATTATCTTCCTCAGATGAGGATGAATCTAGATCTTCCCATGTAGCCATGAGGCTCTTCTTCTTTTTCTTGAAAGAACTTCTTGTGGACTTCTCCTTAAGATTAGGACATTCGGACTTGAAATGTCCAGGCTTTTTACGTTCATAGCAAATGACTTGAGCCTTGTCCTTGCTCTCTTTCTTGTCCTTAGTATTTTTCTTCTGAAACTTCCTCCTGAAGTTTCTCTTCTTCCACATTCTTTGTATCTTCCTGGATATAAACGCGAGCTCATCTTCTGATGTGTCAACATCTCCTTCTGAAGCTTCATCTTCTGATTCTTCTTCTTCAGCCTGAAGGGCTTTGGAAGAACTGACTTTATGTTGAGAGACTTTCAAAGCAATAGACTTGCCCTTTTTGACCGGTTCTTCTTCATTTAGCTCAAGTTCATGAGCTTTCAACGAACTCATAAGATCTTCAAGTCGTAGGACATTTAGATCTTTTGCTTCTTGAATAGCAGTGACCTTGGGTCTCCACTGCTTAGTCAAGCTTCTTAAGATCTTTCTAACATGGTCAGGTGTAGTGTAACTTTTTCCAAGGGCCTGTAACCCATGAACAAGTGTTTGAAATCTTCCAAACATGGTTTCAATATTTTCACCATCTTCCATTTTGAATAACTCATATTGGCGAACCAACATGCTAGCTTTGGTTTCTCTTACTTGGGCAGAGCCTTCGTAAGATAAAACAAGTGAGTCCCAGATTTCTTTGGTAGTATCAAATTTACCACATTTATCATATTCTTTTTCTGTCATAGCACAGATAAGAATGAATCTAGCCTTTTGATTGATTTGATATCTCTTTTTCTGTTCATCATTCCAATCTTCTCTTGCTATCGCAACACCACGAGGGTTAGTGGGAGGAATGTAACCACTTTGAACTATATCCCACAACTCAAGTTGTTGTGTCTCAAAGAAAGCTTTTATCTTATCTTTCCAGTAATCAAATTTTTCTCCATCGAATAGAGGAGGACAGTTCATTTGACCACCTTCAGTAGACATGTTCACAGTATAGGATCTTTTCTCTTAACACTATTAAGTGCTCAACCAAGAGGCCGAGCTCTGGTACCAACTGAACGTGAACACAAGAAGGGGGGGTTGAATTGTGTTAAAAACTTTTCGCAAACTATACGTAAAAACTTCAACACAAGTTGTTCAAAACTGTTTTGTATATCGGATGCAGAGAATTAAACAGGACCGAATGCAGAAATTTAAACAGTTTATAAAAACTTGTTTTACTGAGCAAGGTAAAGATAAATAATGTAAAGCAGTAAAGGATGAGACTCAGAGATTTATACTAGTTCACCACCAACTGGTAGCTACGTCTAGTCGCTTCATTCCAGAAGGATTTTCCACTATAATCAATCGACATAATTTCCTCAAGAGTATTCTTACATCACAAACTTGACAATACTCTTAACTTTTCAAAACGACTCAGTACAGTCGAGCCTTTGAGGAACAGAGCCTTAACTAGGCCAAATACAGTTTTACAAAAGAGATTATGCTTTTGATAACAATCAAAATAACTCTCACAGAGAGGATGAAAAGATTAAGCGCAAAACAGAATAACTTTATAAAAGAAAGTATAAGACGCTGAGTTCAGTTCTATGTAGACCAGAAACTTGGCACGAAACTTGATTGTTCACTTGAGTAATATTGCTTTCAGAATGAAGTTTCTTCACAGTTTGTCCAACATTTCTTCAATGAATACCTTGGGGTATTTATAGGAGTCTTCAAGGGTATTACCGTTGCAATAAAAATATCTCCTTTCCATTGAGTGAGGTAATTTGAAATGTAGTCCTTTTCTTCCTTTCCAGAGAATATCAGAATAGTACACATTACCGTTTTCGTACTATTTGCTATTTGCAATTGCCTTGTACGATTTTTGTCTTATGCTAAAGGTGTCACCTTTGCTTCCTCGTATATCAAAATGAGCGCACAAAATCAAATTCGAATTCCGTTCCAGAACAGTCTGAGGCTAAGAGTAAAAACGTGATCATCACGTGCTTCATTAAAGAGATCAGACACTCGCTCAGAGGAGAGGACGGACGCTCGCAGCAATTGAGTGTTCCACGTGTCAAGAAGTCATACTGCTGGATGGTTGCTATTAACAAGACGCTGAAGTGAGTTCGGATGCTGACACTAGTGGATTATATTCAATTTCTTTTGTATATTTCTTCTTCTTCCTTGAGTGATTTATACATATATATATATATATATATATATATATATATATATATATGAATATTTGATACCTGTACACTCAAAGATATATTAGAAGATAAATTGTTCTCTTGAGAAATATTTTGTTATCATCAAAATTAATGAGGGTCTAAACTTCTCAATCGTTTAGGTTCCAACAAGAAACCCCCTTTGCTATGTCTTAGATTTTATGTTTTGATTTTATTTTAATTCAATTATTACTATTCAGACTGAATTTTCCTACTGTTTTAACCACGTGTTAGGATTGATCACCCTTTACATGTCAATAATCAATTAGTTAGTAGCGATCGAACTTTAATTAGTTGGTAGACTTATAGGATAAT
Source organism: Calophaca sinica (assembly GCA_037113605.1). Lineage (NCBI taxonomy): Eukaryota > Viridiplantae > Streptophyta > Magnoliopsida > Fabales > Fabaceae > Calophaca > Calophaca sinica. Next base: position 94,692,601 of record CM073736.1, read on the forward strand.
TGGGATTAATAACTATTGTATGACCAAACCTTAGTTTTAATCTTCTCAATTCAACCTCTTTGTTCTTAATTCTTTTCCTAATTTAAATCTTCGCATGACCAAACAGGATTACTTTGGGGAAAGGAGTACTAATTACACATGACCAAACAAATTAGTAAAATCAGTAGAAGGATTGACAATTAGGAATAGTAATAATAATAAAGGAATTAAATAGGATCAAGACTTTGGGGGAATTGAAGGGACAAGTGTAACCGTGACCATAGGCTTCGCTTCATTGCTTGCAAAACTTGATTTTACATGTTCTCTCAAAGTTATTGCGCTCGTAATCAGTCAAATCACTTGCCTAAATAATAAAGGAACTTTATTAATTTGGTAATTATTAATATTCCCTGTGGGTTCGACAACTGGGACTTAAGTCGTATATTATTACTACATTACGATTAGGTGTACTTACCTGTGAAGCAACAATGTTGCGGTAATATTTCTCCATATGGAAGCAAAACGTCACTCCAAAATCGAATGGTCGATCCATTGTAACACCCTATTTTTCCATATGATTGCTTGATTGTATGCTTAGAAGCTAGTGTTAGAGTTAGGAATAAGTGTTAGAAGGGGAGGGAACAAAACCAAGTTTTGGCCCGCACGCTAAAGTGTGGGGTAGTGGGCGCTCTAGCATGGCTTGGGTGATGTGTTTTTACAAGTGTCAAGGTGCATGGGACCACGTAGACGCGTGGTATGTCACGTGTCAAGCGAAGCCGATTGTGTGGCATATGCAAGTTCAACGCTAAAGCGTCGAGGGATCCCACGCTAAAGCGTTCCTTTGTGCATGCTAAAGCATGGACCCCTACCCTAACAAGTATTTACACTCATCCCAAACAATTTCAACCCCCTTCTTCGTTTTCCTGATTTGAAACTCGTGATTAACAACTCAAAACACGATTGAAGCACCTTGAGCCCTTATACAACCATTTTCGACCTCGAATTCTATATCTGATCATACTGAAACCTATACCACAATTTCCTCTTGTCATAGATCCTTTATGTTTCCTGTTTCATCGTGTTATGTTGAGACTCTGTCGTTAATGTAATTTATTTTGAATTCTCACTTTTGTTTTCGTTTCGACGTTGTTTTTGGTCCCTCGAGGTTGGTACGACTGCTATGTAACCGAAAGATAGACCGATAACCTAGTTTTGCTTTTGGTCCCTCTTTAGGTAATAGGAAACCTCTTAAACTTAGTTTTGATTTCTTGTTTCGTGGATGATATTACAATTTCCTTTTGGTCCCTTACTGTAGTTTGGTGTAGTTTCTTTGTTACTGTTGAAATTCCGAACCCGTTGGTGTGCTCGGTTAAAATTCAGGATGTTATTTCATGGCTATTTTGGGAATGTGGCAGTAACATGACTTTGGTTGGTGTGGTGCGTTTGTGATGCTCGTTGGTTGAGTTCATTTCGTCGGAGAGTTCGTGATTAGAGCTGTTCGCGTGGAGCACACGTGGGAGTGTTATCAGGTAGGAGAAAGAATCTCTAATCATCGTAAAGTTTAGGGTAGGATAGAATATTTGGATATGCATGGGGGGAACCTAAACCCCATTGGGGAACAATAGTCGACAACCCTTAAATCGCATTGGTGGATATAGTGGAGTAGCATTAATTAGGGTTTAAGAGTCGTGAGCCATTGTTCGTCAGATTGATTATCTTATTATCGAGGTTATATGATAACACGCTTGTGTGTTTGCTTTGGTGTATTTGATGATGCTTGTCTGTATGATTAATGAGATGTTGGCTGATTTGTGATAACATGCTTAGATACTATAATTGTTGTATGACATGTCTATTGTTGTACTTTTTTATATCATACGTTTGGTTGATTGATATGAGTAGAAGCTAGAAGCTAATCGTTGTGATTTTGGAGATATAATATGTGAAATATATTGATGGTGTCTTAGTGCTCGACCTGTGAGTTAATTATGATGAATATAGTCACTATATATGGTGTCTAAATTGGACTAGTGTTATAGTAGTGAGGTTGAGTCACTAGGCTATAATCTGAGATGGGTGGTGAGTTTCATATGCCTACTTTAACCATTGTGGTTAGTCTAGGTTATCACATGAGGTCATTATACTCGAGTGTGAGTATGGAATGTTCACCTATGCGTGTTAATTAATTTATGCATGTTATGCTTTAAAAAGTAAAAGCGTGTGATGCTTCCTGAAGATAATATAAGTTTGGGAAAAAAAATGTTCCACAAGTAAAATTTTGAATATTTTGGAAATTTTTTTTTGCAGCTGAAAGGGGGTGTATTAGTAAAATAGGTACAAAAACCAAACCCCAATGTCCGGCAAGTAATTTTTATAAAATAAACTTACAGCCCAATTTAATTGGCCCAGCTCGACCTGTTTAGAGGCAAGTTGGGGTTAGGTGGGCTGCCTTGTCAACCGTTTCATCTGAATGGTTGTATTTAGATGCAGAAGATCCACTATACTTCAACATTTTAGCTCCTACTCAAATATAGACCTCCTGAATGTAAATCTCCCCATAATCATAAGCTAAAAGATAATAAAGATTTTTTTTTGTTGATAAAAAGATAATGAATATTAATTAATCACTTGATTGATAGACACCAATAAATATATGATTAATTTTTATGGAGTGTACATCAGATTTTTTAAGGCATTGTTGAAGGGAATCATGCATGTCTTCGGACATGCAAACTCAAATTGTTTATGAGTTATGGTAGTATAAATTATAATATTGGCTTCTATAACGTGTGCAACTTTGCACATGAGAATGATTATTAATTGTCCATTTTTTTGTTATTAACTACCCACTTTCCTATTTATTTTATAGATTCACTTTACATAATCTCTCTCTACCCACAAAATAAGAAACTAGATATTTTTTTATAATAAGGAAACTAGGTAATTAATAAAGAAAAAAGTGAAAAATTAATGATCTTTAACGTATGCAAGGTTGGACACGTTAGAAAAACCCTTATAATATTTGCAACAATTGATTTTTGGTGTTTAGCCTCTATTTAGTAAGTATCTATTAGGTTAGAGAGTATTTGACTAATTTATAAAGTTATTTGACCAAAGTAGAAATATTTATTAAAAGAGTTTATCTCATTACTCATTAGCTTACAATTTTTTTTTGGATTTGATGACTTATAACTTATTATTTTTCTCTTGCTTTACCATTACTATTTTTATCACATTCTTTCTTTACCTTTTATTAAATAAAACAAAAAAAATAATCTTAGTCACTAACAATTTCTCATGCAATAATCTCATTTCATTTATATTATTTTATTTCATTTATAATAAAAATAAATTGAATTTTTTTTGAGGCATAAATCAATTAAATAATTAATATTCTAAATTAAAATTGATAAATAATTTAAAATAAGTATAAAAAATGATAACTACTATAAAATCAATAATATATATGAAAATAGAATTCACATAAAAATCATATAAACATCACCTTTTTATATTTATTAGTAAGTTGAACAACTGATTTTTACTAAACACATCAAATTCAATCAACTAGTCTTTTAACTATAAGCTATCAGCTATCTTATCCAGTATCAGCTTAGTCGTTACTTTTATCAAACAAAGTCTAAATATGTATACTGCAAGAAATATTTGAATTAACGAAAAAAATTAGAGATCTCAAAATAAAACATGTCACTAGTTTCGTTGTCACTAAGTCAAGTAACAGTCTTAGTGATGAATTTCATATTACTTTGTCTCTAAATTTTTTTAATTAATTCAACTTTTTCTAGTAGCATAAGAGAGCATATATTTTCAATTGGTTTTTTTAGGGGTACAAATGAATAAGGGTCATGTTGGATTGCAAGGTGAGGGGTACATTTGCTTATAAACTCTTTTGAGACCTTACCTCTAATCTATGTGAGACTTGAGTTTTTCTCAATAATTTCTATTATTAAAGATTATATGTCTAAGAATCGGAATTTTAAGCTTTTGGACATCCTTAGTGAAGGCAATAGCTACTATGTAGCTAAAATGGGTTCGACCACAGAGGAACCTTTGGTTGTTATTTTTTAACCTTCTTCTGGGATGTATTCTCATCTTTTGGTGGATGCTTTGGGAGTTGTTACTCGAATTTAGTCCGAGTTTCTTTCTACTTTTTTTTTTTTACTTTTCTTTTGTGTAAAAAAAAAAAACAAGAATAGAAAAAATACACAAGTGAAAAGAGCACCAAAACTAATACTCAAAACAATGTATCAAAAAAACTAATACAGAAAACAGAAATTGTCCAAAGTAATAAAGAGAAACTTCATAAAGAACCCATATCAGCAAAAAAAAAAAAAACCCTCAAACCAAACTAATGCTCCAAACATAAAGAGCAAACCACACACTTGGTCAAACAAAATAGATTATTCCCAACATTGGGTATGTGATGTCTTACTCTAGAATGTTTATCTTGACTTCTAATATACACGTTGGACTAGTTGATACGCATGTAGTTGGCAATGGACATGGTGCTAATTACGTGCCATAGCAATATGTATCCCACTCAAAATATCTTACTTAAAAGTCACAAAACATATACCAAAAAGGTCACAAAAGTATCTCTCTCTTTGTTCCCGTGCTTTCTCCTTCATAGCGGAGATTTTGCCATATATATTTGTTGTTGAACATGATAATATGTGTGCTCCTTGATTATTAATTCCCATTCAAACTTGAATTGTGATTTTGTTTTGCAACACCAATGGAACGTGTGGGTAGCATGGTAACGGTTGTGCTTCCGTATCACAAATTGCTAGGGGAGCATATCACCAATTCCATGTCTTAGTCTTGACTGGGGTTAATTCAATTCAACTCTATAAGTGTAGTTGTCAAAATGTCACTGTTTTCATTAGCGTTTTTGAACATATAAGCAGTACCGTTTTGACTATCATTCATACATATATAGCTGAAACTTGAAGGGAGAGTTTCTCATGGAAATTTCCATGATGATGTTATCTCTGCAAAATCCCACTAATGTAGTCGGTTTATATCTTTTTGTATTAATATATATATATATATATATATATATATCACTTTTTGGTCTTCTTTGTTTTTTATTGGATATGAAGTGGTGTTTAGTACCGTTGCATCACATTAATTGGTTGGTGTTTATATTTATGTTTCTTGCATTTCTTTATCCTCACTTTTTTCTTTCTCCCACTAATTGTTAATTAATTGGTTGATAAATAAGTAATCATATATGTATTCGTGTCTACATATGCTTGGAAAGGTGGCAATCTAATAATCCAAGCCGGATAGTCAAACAACAACTACAAATGGAAATGGGTCAAATGCATTTATGGCGTTAAAAAAGTAAGAAAATTTGAAACCTACCACTAAAACATTGTGGGAGAGGCGGTGGCAAATAATGATTGGTATCTTCTCTTTGTTTTGCTTTCTCTTCAATTAAAACAAAGATACCAGCAAGACAATCATGCATGTTTTAAAACTCAGCTTTCCCACATTAATTTTGTATCCCCATTATCCACGTGTGTTTGCACAGTATATCCTGTGTACTGTAGTTGCCAATCCTTTTCTTGACAAACTAGTATATGAGATGTGTGCTGAGCACGCACTATAAGACACTAAATAGCTCTTATTTTTTGGCTTAAACAACGTTTAAATGTGCTGTATATTCAGCCGCTGCTGAATGTGTTTAAAAAAAATAGCGTTTTTACAGTGTTATTGAAAACTAATAATAAATAGCGTCACGTATGTGTGTGAGAAAATGATAAATAATTTTTATGGAGATGGTGTCTCGTGGCATCTTAAGAAAACACAGAAACGGAAAATTGAAAGATAGGCATAATTGTTTGATGGAAATTCAGAAAGAAAAAAGATAGATGAATCAAATGTTAGGTAGACTGCATTCACTTGCTTAATGAGTATCAAGTACATTGTCTTATTTAAAGAAAATAAAAGAGTGCAAGAAGTAAAATGCAACTATTTCATTGAATCCAAGTCTGCATGAGTTTGTTGAAATTGGAGGGAATTCACATTTGGAGGGAAAGTCTATTACCAAGCTGGTAATCTGTGTGCTGCTTTAGTGATTCATTCTCCTCCTTTGGATCTCCCGTGTTATCACACTACAAGAAAACGCGGGGATACCGACGGCCAAAGCCCGTCGCCAAAAAACTGGTTTTTCTGACGGCTTTGACCGTTGGTAAGTCCAATCCGTCGTATGCTGAATGTTACCGACGGCTTCGACCATCGGTACCATTTAGCGTTCCTCGGATTGGACTTACCTACGGTCAAAGCCGTCGGAAAAGCCAGACGGGCAGAGGCCGTCGATAATCGGCCGTCGGTATATATAATATAGGTTTTAGGATTCCCGTTGATTTTTCACATACCGACGGCCTTGCCCTTCGGTATTTGAAATTGGCCGTCGGTAATCCCGAGACAGTTGGCCGACGGGTTTAGGCCGTCGGTAATATTAATGAGGCCGTCGGTAATGTCTGGATACAACCAGAGGGTGACCCCTTCTTCCCCTTCCCAGTTTTACTTCTATTCTCTCCTCTTTCTCTTCCGTCCTCCCTCTCCTAGCGCCACCGCCACCACCACCTCTCTTCCGTCCTCCCTCTCCCAGCGCCGCACCGCCTCTCTGTCGTCCGCACCGCCACTGCCACCACGTTCTTCCCAAGCCCGACCCTGCAACCACTTCGTTAGTTTGCATTTAAAATATTTTGTGTTTGTGATGTTCTGCACATAATTTGAAGGAGCTACTTAGTACTTACTTGCCCTTCATTGGTTCCTCATTTTTTCTGTTTTTTGTCTTTTGTTTGGTCTTTGATCTCATCCCTTTGTTTTTTACTGTTATTTCCTTTCTGTGTCAAATTAAAGGGTGATGAGTCTTGGTTGGAGTTGTGATCGTAGAAGGCAGTAACTATTGTTCTGGTTTTGGCAAAGGTGACTCCTTGAAAGATTTTCATGTTCATATATATATATATATATAATTTTTTTTTTGCTATTATCCTTTATGTTGTTGGATGCAAGTCATTTTCCTGGTTGTTAGTGAAACTGGTTGGCAGTAATTCTCTTTTGTTTCATTGCCATTGCCAAATTCATGGTACTTTGGTTTGATAGTTTCCTAATTCTTTCCATTCCATCTAATAGGAGAAATTTTCTGGTTTTTTCCTCTCCTCCATTTAACATAAGTCATGAATAAGCAATTGATATTTGCATCTCTATCTTTCTGCTTCATCAGTCGTTTTCACACACACAAACACATTAACCTGTGTGCTGGATTTTCTGTCAACTTGCAGTAGGTTTCGTGCTTCAAATCTTCAGGAGCACCGTGTCCATCGTGTTCGATAATTCTGATAGGAATCGAAGCCCTCTTGGATACGAAGACTAATGAGATTACAGTCACAAGACAGGTTTTGTTCTTTTTTATTCTTATTTTAATTTTAATTCTTTGCTTTTACCTATAAATTTCTAGTCGAATATTGTTTCTGATGCTTTAAAAGTTTCCATTTTACATCATTTTGACGAAATAGAATTATGGGTTTTGTGTTTAACTGTTGCTTGAGTAGATTTTCTGTCACTGCCTTTTTATGGTTCATAGTGGAATGCTTGCTTCTGTATGGTGTCCAACTCTGTGCCCTTAATTTGCTTTAGAATAGGATTATATTCATGCCTTTTTATAATGAGTTTTCTAATTCTCTGATGGATGCACTTTGCCTTTACTGTTATGGACGATATCTTATCCTTCACCTAGCTATGTATCCCTTCTTTTATTTTATTTTATTTATTTTTAATAAAAAGATAGATGTCATTGATTTTCTACATCTTTTTTCTTCTAATATCCATTTATCTTTTGCAAGTGGCTTCACTTGAATTGGTTTTGTGTGAGAAATGGTTGAAGTGAGAGTTAATATTTACTGGGGTTTGTTGAGGATGTGAGATGAATCTGCATTTGTTATATGTGTGAATTGTTCTTCATTTTGTCTTACTAGGTTTTGGTTTGCTACATATATGGTCAAATAAGTTTTGGCTTGCTCTTGTTTTTTGGAATTTGTATATGACAAGTGTTGTATGGTGTATGTACTATTGAGTTATACATAGATTTTCTTTGCTTTATTTTTAAACAAGCTGACTAGTTTTTAGTTGTTCAACTTTAATTGTAAAAGGCACAACTGTTTTGTTTTGTTTCAACTTTTCAAGCAGTGAGTGTATAAAAATCGTTGGGAAATTATTGGGAATTAATTTGTTTATGTTTTTACAATAAGCACTTAGAGTTTGATACATTGCTAGAAGTTAATTAATTTAAAAATTAAATAAATAAATCAATTAGTTAATTAAATTAAATATAAAAAATTAATCAATTAATTAATTTGAGTTTTCTGGAGGCATGCATGATTTTTGATTTATTGTTTAGTTTCTGTGTGTTGGAAGTTAATCTCCATAAATATATTTACCCATTGTTTTGTTCGTGTTATTCAGTAGCTTCACTGCTCCGCCACACTGTTCCAAGGTCGCCACACTGCTCCGAGACTGCCACTGGCATCCAAGGACGCAGACGTTCTACTTCTCCTTAGCACTCTCTTGTTCTGAGAATTAGGTATGCATTCTCTTCAAATGTCGGTTCCTTTTGGGTGGAAAAGGGTTGGCTGTTGACCCCCACACCGACATTTTTCTTTGATTTCCTTCATGGTTCTCTCTACAGAGGGAATTTTGAAGTGATATATGTTTTGGCTAACAAATATATATGATGAGTACTTCTATATTTCTTACCTATTTTTGAGAGTCTAGGAATGGGTTATGATCACGAATTGGTCAGTGTCAAACCCCGATTTTGTGAAAACTTGATCATACATGGTTAGTGATTTCATGCTTTAAATTGTATGTTATAGGGTTTAAGGTTGTTAGTGATTTCGTGATTTAAATTGTATGTTAAAGGATTATTTTGTTGTTAGTGATTTCGTGCTTTAAATAATATTATTGAATAATTTTCTATCATGCTTTGATGCTTGAAATGTCGGTTCTTTTTGAGTGGAAAAGGGTTGGCTGTTGACCCCCACACCGACATATTTCTTTGATTTCCTTCATAGTTCTCTCCACAGAGAGAATTTTGAAGTGATGCATGTTTTGGCTAACAAATATACGTGAGTGAGTACTTTTGTATTCCTTACCTATATTTGAGAGTCTAGGAAGGGGTTATGATCACGAATTGGTCAGTGTCACACCCCAAGTACGAAGTGTTTAGTAAAGTGATTAATGCTGATAATTCCATGTTTGCTTAGGCTTCATGATCCTATTAGGTTTTGTTGTGTAAACCGAACCACTTATGATCACGAATTGGTCAGTGTCACACCCCAAGTATGAAGTGTTTAGTAAAGTGATTAATGCTGATAATTCCATGTTTGCTTAGGCTTCATGATCCTATTAGGTTTTGTTGTGTAAACCGAACCACCATTAGTAAGATGTATGATTATTGATAAAATAGACGAATGATGTAGTGGCTAAAGCAGCAACACACAGTATTGAAGGACTTGTGCTTAACCCTCTAAGAATTGTCTCATTAGTACCGATTATACAATTAGGTGAAAAAAAGGTTTGGTTGGTTGCTGTGTACTTGAACATATGTTGTTATTTAAGGACTTGAAGTAGAAAGCAAGATTGAAGCATATGTTCCTTAGTTCCTCTCTTGTTTGTTGTCCTGGTTGTACTTCCTTTGGTGGCTTACATCTTACTTGGAAAATGAAGTGAGACTACAAAGAAGAGAAACAGGATCATCATTGCATCTTTCAAACTGCTAATGTTAAAAGCAAAAACCTATTGACAATACATTATACATATGTTAGATTGGCCCTGGGTAGGAGGAAGAGATGATGTACACTACTCACAACTACTCCACTACATTCACTGGATAAACATTGAGTCACCAGTAATTAATTTTCCAGTACAAGTTTGGCCTTCTCAAGTGCTTCCTTGGCTGCAATTTGCTTTACACATCTCTCTGTACTTCTTTCTCTTGCCACTTTTGCTTGTCTAATTCTATCCTTTAAGAGGATGTCAACTTCCAACCTGTTTCTTTTTAAATGACCAAGTCAATTTTCTATTTCTATCATCTCTACTTTTGAGTTTTAGTGAATCATTTGCTTTGCATCCTTCTTTACATGTGAATCGTGCATAGAAAATTAACTTAACTATTATACGAAAATTGTCATGTTAATTATTGATGAAATGGATGTTTGATTATTGTTATTAGTATCGGAGAAAAGCCTTAGCTTCCCGTTTAAGGTTCAATATATTATTGAGTGCATGTACTCTTTTAGGGTACTATATGTTCATTGTATATTGAACCTTGAATTATCAAAGTCGAACAATTTGGGAAAAAACTTTTTCTTTACTCGTATAATAATTGTTGCTTAATTCTCGTATCTTTATATTTGATGAAATTTCGGTTCGATTCATTTCCTTTTGTTCTCTGGGTGCATACTTGATCGCAGTATTCATAACTGTGATCGCAGTATTATACGAGTTCTGAAAAAAGTTTTTCCTCGAATGGGATAGGTCATACGATTTAAAGATAGAGAGTGGTTGTAAGAACGTCGTGCTGCTGAAATTGTCATTTTTTTTAACATGCAGAAGATGGAATTTTTTCCTTCGAGTCGTAGTTGGATGTACGATAGGTTGTATCCGGGGAGAGGGGGTTTGAAACAATCTTTTTGCGATGGTGTTGATCACTTTGTCCAAGCCGCAATGGCACATAAAGATTTCATAATTAATGGAGGGATCAGATGTCTGTGCCTTAATTGCGATTGCAGAAGGATTAAGAGCCCGGGTGAGGTCATATTTCACTTGTAGAGAGTTGGATTTAGGCCTAATTACTGGATTTGGACTAGACATGGTGAAGAGTTACCCCAGGTTGATTTAGGGGTTGGCGATAATTGCATTGGTACTTCAAGAAGTTGCGTAGATACGGGATATGGTGAATAAATTGAATTGATGCAAGATATGGTTTTTGATGCCTTGGGGTCAACGTATCATTCGAGGAGCAACAGTATGATGACACAGATGAACTTCCAAATGAGGCAACACAAAAATTTTATAATCTCTTGTTAGAAACAAATAAGCCATTGTTTAAAGGGTCTACAGACTCTAAGTTATCAATGTGTGTGAGGCTTTTAGCTCTTAAGTCCAACTGTGGTGCTACGTATATGTGCTTGGATCTCGTAACAAAGATGATGTTGGACTCGTCACCTATCAGAGATGGTTTGCCAAAAAGTTATTACGAGGCTAAAAGCTTAGTGTCCAAGTTGGGGTTGGAATCTAAAATGTTTGATTGTTGTGTGAGAGGGTGTATGTTATATTACGACAATGAATTCGGTAAAAATGATGGCGCGCTGGTTGAATGCAAATTTTATAGTGAGCCAAGGTATATTTCACACATTGATAATGGGAAGGGTAGACAAAAACCAGTTCCAGTGAAGGCAATGTTTTATTTGCCAATTATTCCAAAGCTGTAGAGAATGTTTGCATTAACACAGACTGCAGACAAAATAACGTGGCACTATGAGAATAGAAGCACTTCAGGTATGTTGCGCCACCCATCTGATGGTGAAGCTTGGAAGCACTTTGATCGTGTGCATCTTGAATTTGCAGCAGATCCACGTAATGTAAGACTTGGCTTATGCTCTGATGGTTTTACCCCGTATGTTTAATCAACAGTGAAACCTTACTCTTGCTGGCCAGTTATTGTTACCCCATACAATCTTCCTCTCGAAATGTGCATGTCTAAGTCTTATATGTTCTTGACTTGTATTATACCGGGTCCAGATAATCCAAAAGATGGTATTGACATCTACTTACAACCTTTCATTGACGATCTCAAAAGGTTGTGGAATGACGTTTTGACTTATGATATTGCACAAAGGAAATTTTTTACAATGAGGGTAGCTCTGATGTGGACCATTAATGACTTCCCTACATATGGCATGTTGTCTAGTTGGGGTACTCATGGTAAAATGGCATGTCCCCATTGCATGGAGCATACAAAGGCCTTTACCTTGAAATTCGGGGAGAAGAGTTCTTGGTTTGACTCACATCGCAGGTATTTACCAGGTGATCATCCATTTAGACGGAATAAGAACGCCTTCAAGAAGGGGGAAATTGAATTAGATGGCCTGCCCCCAAGGATGACATCCGAACAGATTTGGAGCAGAGTTATGGATCTGCCAAAAATCACAGATTATGGTGAATTGGATCGATTTGAAGGATATGGACAATGGCATAATTGGACTAAAAGAAGTTTTTTTTGGGATTTGCCGTATTGGAAAGATAATTTATTGAGACACAACCTTGATGTTACGCACATTGAGAATAACTTTTTTGACAATAGTTTTCTCACAGTGATGAACGTTAGAGGAAAAACGAAAGATAATGATAAGGCCAGACTGGACTTACCACTTTACTATAGGCGAAAGGACTTGCATTTGACGACTCGGTCGGATGGAAAAACCCTGAAACCGAAAGCCTGTTACTCTTTAACTGCTGAGGAAGCAAAGTCAGTTTGTCGGTGGATAAAAGAACTTCGGATGCCAGACGGTTATTCTTCTAATTTGGCAAGATGTGCCGATGTGAACAAAGGAACCATGATTGGGATGAAAAGCCATGATTGTCATGTATTCATGGAGTGTTTACTTCCTATTGCATTTAGTTCCTTACCGTCAAATGTTTTAAATCTACTTACTGAACTCGGCCAATTTTTTAAAGATTTGTGTTCTGCGACATTGAGAGAGGATGATCTTATAAAGATGGAGCAGAACATACCAGTTATTCTTTGTAAATTGGAGAGAATATTTCCCCCGGGTTTCTTTGACTCTATGGAGCATCTCCCAGTGCATCTTGCACATGAAGCTAGGCTTGGTGGACTGGTTCAATACAGATGGATGTATCCATTCGAAAGGTAATATAATAAAATATTCTTCAATATAAATATTCATTTGAAGGGTTAAATGTATCAATTTTTATCATCAACCTTGTTATTTTGTAGATTTATGAGTGACTCAAAATGATCGGTAAAAAATAAGGTCAGGGTTGAAGGATCTATTTTGCAACTTACTTACACCGTGAGACAATCCATTTCTGTTCCCGTTATTTTACGAACTTCATGTTGACACTAACAAATAATAGGAATGAAATAGAAATTGAAAGTGAAAGACACCCGCTAGCCTTATCAGTATTTTGCCTTCCTGGTCGTCATGCTGGAAAGGAGCTGACTCACTGGTTAACGGGAGAAGAGTGGAAGTTAGCCCACATTCACGTGTTAATCAACTGTGCCAAAGTATCACCATATCTTACGTATGTATCATTTTGACCACTTTCAATTTCTGTTATCCACAACTACTCATGATCATTTGTTTGATAATGACTTGATCAGGGCATTCTTGTTTTTTTTTTTAATCAAAAGAGAGGTAGGGAGCCTCGTTAAAACCTACTGATGCAAAACCCTCCTTAGGAAAAAAACACCAAGCAGGAAAAAGAGTACTCCCTCCTATATTTTATTATAAAAAAAGGAAAAAAACAACAAAACAACATGGGGGGACTAGGCCAAGACCCATGGGGAAAGGAAAAGACAAGAAGCGTAGCATAAATTAAAATACTTCTACACTTAACTAAGCCCACAAGCGAACAAGACTCTTCTGCCTATATTCATGAATATTTCCCAACGTGGTTTATGAACCAAGTATGTATTTTTAGTTCTATTTGAACTATTTATTGTTTGAAAATACAAAAGATTGTTTGAAAAAAGGAACCATAAATCACGTGTGCATATGATGTATACGTATGTGTACAGTGAGGCAAAATCGCCTAAAATCGAACACTTGAGAAATTTATCTCATGGTCCTAAATCACGTGTAAAAGAATGGCACACATTTTTCGTAAACGGATACAAATTTCAAACCCAGTCAAAAACAGAGTAGAAAAAACAATTAACAATAGAGTTTATGTAAAAGGTGCCATAAATAGAGGTGAAGACGACTTCTATGGCGTGATTCAATATATATATGAACTGGCGTACAATACTTTAGACTATACTAAAAGAATAGTGCTATTTTATTGTAATTGGTTTGATCCGTCAAGTAAAGGCACAAGAGTGGATAAAAAATATAATACTGTTGAGATATGCATGAGTAGAAGATACCAAATGTTTGATCCTTTTATCATGGCACAACATGTAAGACAAGTGTATTATGTCTCTTATCCATCAACTCGAAGGGACAAACAAGGTTGGTGTGTTGCAATGAAGACAAAACCAAGGGGTTGCATTGAAGCAGATGATCCACAGGAAGAAGTGGCTTATCAAGTGGATGAGATGTCTCATATCAACGTAGTAAATAAAGTGGAACCCATTTCTCGACTACGTGACAATCTAATCACATATGAAGATGTAGATGGAGATGAGGAATTAAATGAAGAAGTGGCAGAACCATCAAGATCTGAAGACGATGCCGAAGTAGAGTACGCAGAATGGGAAGAATGAAATTGTTTAACTTTTTACAATTAGAGAAATTAATGTCTAACAATATATTTTAATTTGTCTGTTATTTTCATAACTTGTTTATTTTTATGGAATTCATTTTTAATATTGCTATGTTTAAATATAATATTTCATGACTATTATTGTTGAATTGCTCTACAGACATATATGACATCAGGAGGATCAGGATCCGACCCCCTAGACCACCCACTGGTGGTAAATGGAAGGGGAAAGGCATCGCCATCGACCACCCCCCCCGGTCGGGGGAGGCCGAACATTATTAGGCGTGATGCTGCTGGCTTTTCGACATTGTCATCCACACAACATCTGCGTACATCTACGCCTACACAGCCTCCAGCGTGTTTGGCCCCTACACAGCCAACGTCACATTCGACACCTACACAGCCTCCAGCACCTTCTGCATCGACACCCCATTTGCCTCCCATTTACATGATCCCCCAACCCGGGGTTCCAGCAGACACTTGGCGCTTCTTCCTCCCATTTTGTGCCTGAGACGGTGCCTGATACTCATCAGTCTGATCATGAGCATAGTACGGGCCACACACCTGATCAGACCGGGGTTGAGCAGGACGAGGATGAGCAGCAAGAGGTTGAGCAGTAGGAGGTTGACCAGGAGGTCGTTGAGGATCTTGAGATGCTGCATGATGGCCGAGTTGTTATCAGGCCGGCTGGTAAAGGGTAAGTATTTACAATTTTTTTTCGAGTTATTAATAATTTACATGTATATATATCTATATATATTTTTAATTTGTTTGACATCTTTTTATTGTTCAGGTTCCTTCCCTCAAAGCCTACTGCGAAGGCTATCACAACAGTAATTGAGGATAATTACCACACATTTTGGCCCACCTGGGGGAAGTTGAAGGACGAGGAGCAGAGCCATATGTTCAAATCTTTCGGAATAAGTTATAATTTTTATTTTGTTGCATATTATTTTTTTATTTCATAAATCTCAATTATGTTTAATAATGTATTATATTGATACAGGAGAGGGTTGCTTGGGAGGAAGTGGATGAGGGGCGGATCGAGAAGAACTTCCATATGAAGGCCTCCCACCGCCTTTCTGATATGCTTAGAGATGTCCACCTCGGGAGACAACCCCATTGGATAGGGATCAGCTCTGGCAGCAGCTGGTAGCGCACTAGAACTCCCCTGGGTTTAAGGCGACCAGCGAGAAGGCCAAGAAGAATAGAGCCTCTGAGAAGGGTGGGAGCTTGCACACTGGAGGTTCCGTCAGTCAGGCGTAGCACGCAGCTCGACTTATACCTGTTATATAATAATAATAATAATAATAATAATAATAATAATAATAATAATAATAATAATAATAATAATAATAATGTCAGTCAGGCGTAGCACGCAGCTCGACTTGTACCTGTTATATAATAATTATAATAATAATAATAATATTAATAATAATAATAATAATAATAATAATTATTATTATTATTTATTATTTATTTAAGGTTTTTTATTAAATAAATACAGTCGAGGAGGTTGGGTAGAGAGGTACAGTTGCACGAGCTCCATCGTGCAACTCATATTAGGAGGAGTGCCAATGATTTTGTTGATAATCGGTCGAGGCGGACCCATGTAATTGTAAAATATAATGAATAGTTTTTTAATAATGTTTATATTGTTTTCTTACAAAAAAAATTGACTTATTTGTTTATGTTTGACAGGAGGAGTTTGAGGCGAGGATGTCTCAGATTAGATCTTAGACATCATCATGTTCCCCGTCTCAGAGCCTTGAGGATCCATCTGCACCGCTCAAGGTTTAGGAAGATGTTGTTGGCGGCAAGAAGAAGAGTCGCCTTTACGGTGCTGGAGACCTTGCCAGCAACTACAGGAAAAAGACCAACCGCCTCCACATCTGGGTGGTGGTGTTAGTCGTCGCTCTGCAGCGGATGAGCAAGAGTTAGCCTAGGTGAAGCGGAAACTGGTCGAGCTGCAGCAGGAGACCTGTCGGACGAATGCCATTTTGGCTCAAGTGCTGCAACGACAGGAAGAGATGTACCAGATGGTAGCTCTCCAGCAGCCTCCTCCGCCTCCGCCGCCTCCTCCTCCTGCTACTGATCATATCATGACGCATATGGTGTAGAGCATCTCGATCATGATCAGGACTACCAGGATTATTAGTGATGTTCGTACTGATATTTTTTGATATTTTCGGATATTTTTTTAATTACTGATGTTTTGTTCAGATTATTTATTTATTTATTACATTTCTTTTTTTAATTTGTTTTTCGGTTTACATTATCACATTTTTTTAATATGGGAATAAATTAATAAATAAAAGTAATCAATTTAATTAAATTAAATTACTAGTAATAGTTAATTAAATTAATTAAAGAAATTAATTAATTTAAAAATTAAATAAATAAATCTATCACATTTTTTAATATGGGAATAAACTAATAACTAAATAAATAAATAATTAATTAATTAAATTAATTTAATAGTTAATAAATTAATTAATTTAAAAATTAAATAAATAAATCAATTAATTAAATTAAATATAAAAATTACTCAATTAATTTAATTAATTATTTAATTGAATTTCGTAGAAAAAAAATTAGGCGTTACCGACGGGTTTGGCCGGCGGAAAAACAAGTGTGGCATTACCGACGGTCGTGGCCGTCGAAAAATTACCGAAGGGTTTGCCCGTTTGAAATTACCGTCGGAAATTACCGTCGGATTTTGGCCGACGGATTCGCCCGTCGGTAATAGCGACGGTAAAAAAAGCCCGTCGGTAAACATTTGTGACGCCCGTTTTATCGACGGGCTTGTGGCCGTCGGTAATCCGTCGAAAATTTCGCGTTACTGACGCCTTTTTGGCTTTACCGACGGCTTTTGGCTGTCGGTAATGCCGAGTTTTCTTGTAATGTCAACCGTAGGATAAGATATCTTCAACACCCCCTGCAAGTTAGAGCATGGTAGATATCTATCATGTCCAGCTTGGAGTGAAATGGTAAAAATGCAGCAGGTGTGAGAGCCTTAATTAGTAAGAAAATCTTTTATTGCTCCTTAGAAGAATGGGTAGGAGCTTGAAAACACTACTTTGGAGGTTGTCTCTTACATAATGGCAATCTATTTCAAGATTCTTAGTCCGTTCATGACACATGGGATTGGAAGCTGAACGTGGCAAAAACACAAGAAAGGGGGGGAGTTTGAATTGGGTTTTAGAAATCTTTTCGCAAAACTTGTGTATTTTTGAAAACATTTTCAAAACAATTCTTTAACAAAATAGTAATGAAGACAAGTAAAGAGAAGAGATGAGAATGACACAGTGATTTATACTAGTTCACTATCACCTGATAGCTACGTCTAGTCCCTTTACACACTTGAAGGATTTCTCCATTATAATCAACCTGATTACACTTGAGAGTATACTACTGCCAAACTGGCTATACTCAACTTCTTAGAACGACTTAGTACAATCAAGCCTCTAAGGAATGCAGCCACTACTAGGCTAAATATAGTGTTCAAAAGTAGTTTGAAACAATATCAAATAACTCTCAGCAGAGAGGATATACAATGAAAAACTCAAGCGCAAAGAATAATTTTCAAACTGAAAGAATAAAACGTTTAAGTGCTTGTTCAATGTGATCTCAGAGACTTGGAATGAATCTTGGTTGCTAGCTGTGTTTCACTATGTTCTCAATCGTTAACCTACTTTAGTGAAAGAAGTAAGATATATATAGCTAGGGTTATGAATAGTGCCATTGTGACCTAACAGCTCTTTTCATCAATGGACAAAACTTCAAATCCTCTTTTTGCGACTTTTAGCAAGTCACGTCACTTTCCACTCTGCTCTTGCATATTGACACATCAGACAAAATCAGGATCTTGTCCTTTGTGAGCTTTTTGAATATGAGACACTTCTTGAGCAAGTTTTCTGATGATTATATCCGTTGACATTTCCTTTGGCCTTTGATTCCTTGTACAATAAAATACGCATCAATGAGGTCTCTTTAATACTTGAAGTAGCTTTAAATGAACACTCAGTCTGATTTCCAATCAGAGCATCTGTCAAACAGACAATGCTTGTTACTAAGATACTCTGTTCACCAAAGTGAGCTTGAAGTAGAGGCAAGTTTTTCAGTACAGAATTTGTTGGCCTTTCATATAAGAGAGTCATGCAGAAACGGACGAAGGCTTCCACTGTGTAGTTAATCCATAGTCTGTTTGAGCGTTGACCATAACAGAGCGTTGACCATAATAGAGCATGGTCTACCAGAGTGTTGACTAAATCAAAGTGAGGCTATAAGACGATGACGTCAGCAAATCTTACCAGATGATCAGTACCAGACTTAGATTCATGAAATACACACTTTAGCTTAGTCTTTCTGAGATAATTCCTTCTGATGAATAGTGACTTCTGCACACTAACGAACACATCAGAGGATAAATTGTTCTATTAACTATTTGTTATCGTCAAAACAATTAAGGGTCATTGTTTCTGAATCCACTTGATTCCAATAATCTCCCCCTTTTTGATGATTACAAATACATATATTGATGAACAAATTTCCATTAAAAAAATATTTACTTAAAAGAATTTCAAAGGCTCCCCCTGAATTAAACACATATAAATATTTTCTAAGTGTAAAGTCACATAAGATGAATGTATCACATCAGAGCATTTCAAAATAAAGTATCAGAGCTATCATAAACAGAGTTATGTAGCAGAGCATATATGTATTAATACAACATCAGATTATACATTCCAAGATAATGTATCAGTGCAAAATGCAATGCATGATGACACTTGGTTGATACATTAGGTTCATCAATTATTCTATATTTCTATATTTTCTTCTCCCCTTTTTGTCATCAGACAAAATGGTTAAGAATAAATAAAGAACATCATAGTCAAAACAGAGTTTGAGAAAGATAAAGTTAAAACAGAATAAGTATCAAAAGATAATGATTTCATTGCTCAGGTAAAAATACTTTAGTACAAAATTGTTTTCCAACTAAAAAGATAACAAACAAGTACAAGGCTAAAAACAAAATGGGTGAAAAACCTAAAAGGTTATCTAAGGTTTCTTCAGCTGATCCATAATGAACTGCAACATAGAAGTAACATCCTCACGTCTCTTGTTCAATACTTTAATGAACTCCTTGAAGTTATTGTTGTCTTCAATTAGTTGGTCCAAGACCTCTTGTAGAACCACAACAGAATGACTGGTTAAAGTAGAACCAGAAGCAAAGGATTGAGACACTATTGCAGTTGAGGCAGGAGGAGGAGTTATAGGTTCTGGTGCAGGTGGAGGAATAGGAGTAGGAGCTGGTTCAGGTTCCCAAACAACAGGGGTTACTACCCTTTGAGGTACCCTCCAAGCAGAAGCAGTTAGGAGTCTTCTATTTCTTTCAAGTTGATCATTCTTATGCTTCTCAAACCAGAAATTGACAAAGTGCCGATTTTCATAGAAATCTTCCAGAGCCTGTGCAGTACCAACACTATCCAGTCTGTCTTCCTCAATAAATCTCCAAATATCAAATTCATACTGTCTCCTAGCCTTAAAAACTTCAAATCCAGCAAAGAGGCGAGGATTAGGCTAAGGCACAACTATTGCTTCACGATGGTTTGGTGGAGGTTCACAACCAATTTGAATAACTGGAGTTGGTGGTGCAAAAAGAAGTAGGGTTGGTGGTTCAATTATGGTGATAACATCATCATCTTATTCAAGTTCTTAAACTACCTCAGAGGCAATTGTAGCAGCAACGACCAGGTCATCATCTACAATTGATTCAGGCTCAGGGAGAATTGGTGAATGGGGTGGAGAAGTGACTTCTTGTGGTGAAGGTACAAGAATATCAAGTTGAAAAGAGGGATCAGAAACTGGTTTTAAGGTAGTAAGGGGTTGTGCTTCACAAATCGTATCAGAGCCAGGTGTAGGGGATTGGGGTCCTGGTTGATAGTCTCAATGACTGGTTCGGGTTGTAAAGGGAGGTTCAAATCAGGTTGGGCTTGGGGTGGTGATTTAGGTCTAGGTGGAGTGATAGGTTTAGATTGTGGTGGTGTTGTTGTAGTTGCTTGTGGCTAAGGTGAAGGAATTAGTGTGGAAGTAGTGGTTGTTGGGTGAACAACATCGAGGGGCTCAATGTAAGGAATTGAGACTTTGGGTAAAGGTCTCTGTCTTTGTCTCAAGGGGACATGATCTTTTCTTCATCATCATCAGATGAATCAGAGGGTAATGAAGGTAAATGCTTTTTAGGAGGAGAGGGTTTAGCAGGGATTAGTTTAGAAGGTTTGGGAGAAGGAATAGGTTTAGAAGTTTGGAGAGGAGGAATAGGGTTTGAAGGTAATAGTTAAGAGGATTGTGAGGGTTGGGTTGCAAAGGAACCAGTTGCAGTAGTGCCAGTACCATCAACAGTATCATAAAGATCAACAATTTGATCAAGTACCTTTGGCTTCTTTGCTAGAAGATCAGCCAACCTTGTTAATTTCTTCCTCTTTGTACTAGTTGCAGTAGTAGCAGTGGTGCCGGAGGCAACAATAGATGGAGCAGTTGACGGAGCAGCAACTGATGGTGCCTGTTGAAGAGGAGGAGCAAAGGTTTCTATTTGAAGAAGACCTTGTGCTTTACGATCCTCATAGTACTTGCGGGGTTCCTCTTGAGATTTAGCAATCATCTCAGCAATAACTTCCTTCTTATCTTCTTGCTCCTCTGTCAGCAGTGAGGGCATGAAAGCAGATCTCACTAGTGGTACTATGTGAGTAGGCTCAGAAGCAATATGAATGCCAATACTCCAAGTTATTCTTCTTGTAGGCTGAGCCGGAGAACCATGAGTCATTTTCCTCTTTCCTTTCCTGGTCATTTTCACAGCAGCTTCCTCTTCCTTCTGGATTTCATCAATTATCTCTGAAGATAAAACTCTCATTTTCTTTAAGTTATCACTATTGAAGATTAAGGCACTCACAGTTTGAAGTGCAACTCCAGATTCTTTAGTATTCAACCCTTGAAGATGACTAATCAGACCTTGATTATCCAGAATCGCAGAGATCACCCTCCTATAGGGTATATTCAGGTTATTCCCTTTCATGGAGAAAGAAATGTTTCAGCACAAGTGATCGAAGATAAGGCTTGGCAGATTGATCTAGGATTTGAGTTCATAATGCCACATAACAAACTTGTGGTCTGAACTCACAGTGTCAACAGATCCAGATTTGGGTAGAATGCAACTCTTGATGATCTTGAAGAGCACTTGAAACTTGTTCTTCATGTCCACAGCCTTTGAACTTCCAAGGTTCTCATAGATAGTAGAGTTGATGGTGTCCATTCCACCCTACTCATTTTTCCAGTTGTTTGTGAGTCTTCTTCCAAAGTTAGGGCACTTGATAATGTCAGAGATCAAGTTACGTGTAATCACTATGTGTCTCTTTTGCACATAGCTATAGATGGTGTTGTCCTTGGTTCTGGCAAATCTCCAAAACTCCTTCACCAGCTCATGGTAGATGGGGTAGTTCTCCATTTAGAAGAAATCTACAATGCCCATATCAGCAAAATCAGTTCTGAAGGGATACCCATTATCCGTTAGATCTTTGAAGTTCACATCTGATTCGTACATCATTTTCAGTTGATGTTGCTCTGCGTTCGTCAAAGTAGGTAGAGGTTCGGGTTCAGGACCATACACAACTGGTAGTAGTGGAGCAGCCATTGCAGAGAGAGCAGTAGAAGCAAAGAGCAGGTAGCGAGAATGGGGTTTAGGGTTTCAAGTGTGAGGCTTCTCAGGGAGAGATAGAGAGGGTAGTGGGTGAGTGAGTGGAGTGAATGGGTTAAAAACGTGTTGAAGAAGGCAAACCGCCTTGTTCAATTTTCAAAAATAAATGAAATAAATAAATTATCGTTTCAGAAATGAAACGTGTCTAGCTCTGCCATAAAGAGGAGCAGCAAAATTGTCCTTAGGAAGTAAAAATGATTATGACTCAGCGAGAGCAATACTCATCCACTAACGCATCAATCAGTCTCAAAGAGACACGTGTACACCAAGATTCCCATAGGGAACATGTAATGAATGCAATAGACTCACATGAATATGAACAGTTAATCAACAACAGATGATGCAAATAATGAATTTAATAATTAATAAATATAATATAAACAGAGGTAGCCTAAAAATAGAGGCATATACGTATAACAGACGAACACATAAACAGAGACATTTTAAAAAAAAAAGACGCAATAACAAAAACAGACGCACATGTTAAAAACAGACGCACATATAAAAATAGAGGCACATATGCAATTAGAGGCAGGCATTTCGGAGGCACACAAAACAGAGGCAAATATATTCAAATTAAACATTTATCCCTTTATAAGATGAAAATTCAAGTTTTTTATTTTAAAGTTGAATCTATCTTCAGCAAGGGGTTTTGTAAAGATATCTGCCCATTGATGGTCAGTATCAATAAATTTAATTTCAAGTATCCTTTTCTGAACATAGTCTCTAATGAAGTGATGTTTAATTTCAATATGTTTAGCACGTGAATGCAAAATAGGATTTTTAGTCAAACATATTGCAAAGGTATTATCACAGATTATAGAAATGTTACTCTCTTTTATCTGATAGTCCTCAAGCTGATACTTCATCCATAGGAGTTGTGAGCTACAACTTGTTGTAGATATATACTCAGCGTCTGCCGTGGATAGTGCAATTGTGCTTTGCCTTTTGCTGGACCACGAGATAAGGTTTGCTCTAAGAAATTGGTAGCCACCACTTGTGTTTTTTCTTTCAATTCTATCTCCAGCAAAGTCAGCATCACAGAAACCTACTAACTTGTAATTATCTGAATTCTTATATAGCAAACCAAGATTAGTAGTTCCTTTGAGATACTTAAAGATTCTTAGCAGCAGTTAAGTGAGATTCTCTAGGATCAGATTGGAATCTTGCACATAAGCATACACGAAATAAAATATCTGGCCTTGAGGCAATAAGATAATGAAGTGAACCGATCATACCTCTATATACTTTTTGGTCTACCTTTTTACTATATTCATCTTTGCTTAAAGCACATGTTGGATGTATTGGTGTGCTCATTGGTTTGGTTACTCAAGCTTGAACTTCTTCAAAAGTTCTTTCACATATTTAGTCTGATGGATATAGGTTCCATCTTGACATTGCTTGATTTGAATACAAAGGAAGAATTTCAATTCTCCCATCATGCTCATTTCAAACTCATTCTGCACAAGCTTAGAGAATTCCTCACAAAGAGATTCATTAGTAGCACCAAAGATAATATCATCAACATATATTTGAACTATAATAAAATCATTTTTAGATGATTTTCTAAAGAGTGTAGTGTCCACCTGTCCTCTTTCAAAACCATTTCACATTAAAAAGGAACTCAGTCTGTCATACCAAGCTCTTGGGGCTTGCTTAAGACCATAGAGAGCCTTTTTAAGTTTGAATACATGCTCTGGATAAGCAATATCTTCAAATCCAGGTGGTTGTTTTACAAACACTTCCTCTCTTATAAGACCATTTAAAAATGCACTCTTTACATCCATTTGATATAAAGTAATGCCATGATGTGCAGCAAATGATAATAAAATTCTAATTGCTTCAACTCTAGCTACAGGAGCAAAGGTTTCAGTATAATCTATACCTTTCTCTTGTGAATACCCTTGAGCAACAAGTCTAGCTTTGTTTCTTACCACTTTGCCATCTTCATCAAGTTTGTTTCTAAAAGCCCACTTGGTTCCAATTGCTAGCTTATCCTTTGGTGGAGGCACAAGCTTTCAAACATCATTTCTCTGAAATTGACTGAGCTCTTCTCGCATTGCAAGGATCCATCCATCATCTGTTAGTACTTCATCAACTGTCTTGGGCTCTATTTCTGACAGCAATGCAAAGTCAGAGTGTTCCCTAAAAGATGATCTTGTTCTAACTCTATCACTTAGTTCACCAATTTAGGTGATGAGTTTTGAACTTCCTGTCTGTTGTCATCTTTTCCATTGGCATTCAGACCCTTCTTAACATTGGTGTTCTGGGGAGATTGGGGCTCGGGGACTTGGAGGTCGTCAGACCAGAGCAGCAGCAGCAGGACGAGGCTGCAGATTTTGTCCCACTAGCAGAGGAGCATCCACCACCACCACCGCCATAGCCTTAGCCAGCAGCACAGGGCCACTCCTATGAGGACGTCATGATGCGTCTTGACCAGATGTAGACTAGCTTTGTAGAGCATATGACCCATATGGACCAGTAGCTAGCACTTATTTTGGAGCACCTACAGTGCATCCAGCCTTTCCCTCCTGCCGAGTGATGCGGGACCTTCATTTATTTTTCTCTTTTAGTACTGAGGCTTTGCTTTTGTATTAAAAAGAGATGCACATATTTTGGGGCATACTCGTAGGATACATTTTATTTTATTGCTTTTCCTTTTTTTTTTTGTGTTGTCCTTATCTTTTACTATATTTCTTTTTATTATGTATCTAAACTTTTTAGTTTTGTGTTGCACAGTTCTTCCGCCGCTTACCAGCTCCATCGATATTGCGACAAGAAAACAAAATATTTTGCCAATATCCCCATCCAATTTGTTCATGATATTTTTCAGAGCGGTGTCTCTTTCCACATTCTTTTATAGAACTTATTTTTATTGTATATTTTTGTGCTTGTTTTAAAATAGTCGCAGTGGGGACACTGCTAGAAATAAGTGTGGGGAGGGAGTTTTACATTATGCTTATTACTTGGCTGTGCTTATAACTGCTTATAATTATAGAAGAACTTTAAATTTTTACTGATTTAGGGGCTATACAAAAATTATTTTCTTTATGACAACTTTTGATTGAATCAATGTGTTGCTAGTATTAGAATTTGCTGAAAATTAGCATTAAAGTTCTGTGAGTTTGACTTTCTATGTAAGCTATTAAATGTGAGTTTTGAGCCTGAAATAAAAGGCCACATCATGCTTTTACCTCTTTTCTTTGTTGAGTGATATTTTTCTTGGAATGTGCATTCTAGAACTTGTGCTGAGAATATTACGAAGCGAATATGAATTTATTTGCATGTGAATTTGGAAAGGGCAATTTTTAGGAATTATTCAGGCCACTACCATTTTGAATGCATTATCCCACTAGTTGCCCACTTTTGTTCCCAAAAAGTATTATGTTTAATTTCTTTGGTACCCTTCTTGTTATTTTTGATTATTTTCTGTGAAGGCAACCTTGGAAAAGTTTATTTGAGAGCAATTAGTGGCAAAATCAAAAGAATAATGTTGCAAAATCCCTTTTATATGTTTACAAAAGAGAAGGCTTAAAAATTTATTCCCCTCCCTCCTAGTTCTTACAAATGATTAATTGCTGCATAAATACATGAAACGAGGAAAGTGAAAAAGAATTAGGTTGCTTATTTTGGTTGATTTATTTCTGACCCTTTGCATGACATTTTCTTTCTTTTATCATACCAAACATTATTACATTGGCCCCAGTACAACCAATAAAAGACACATATTCTTCTTTTGCGTGTCTTATAGATTCTAATAGTAGAGTTTTTGGTCAATATACAAGCATATGGTAATGCCATTTCATTTGAAAAATCTGAGTGTTAATGACTATACCTACAAACACTTTGAGATTGGTGAGAGTGGGACTTGAAAATCACAGATTGTTGGCTTACTTGAACTTACACCTCTAATTGGGCATTCTATTTACTGACATGTTTGTGATATCATATTGTTGTCTCACTTATTTTTCTGCCCCTATTCAGTAGAAAAATCATATTGTTGTCTCACTTATTTTTCTACCCCTATTAAGTAGAAATAGTTTTTTTTACTATAGTTACCCAAGTAGTTTGCTTGAGGGCAAGCAAAGCTCAAGTGTGGGGATGTGTTAACACACCAATTTGTCTATATTTATAGGGCATTTTTAGTATCTAATTATACCATTTTGCACTAATTAATGCACAAAGGTACTCATTTATGTCTTATTATACAGAATTATCATGAAGACACCACTCGGAGCAAAAGATGCGAAAAATGACCAAAAACTAGCTAGTTTTGGAGAGTTTTAGCACTACTAGACAAGCAATACGGCCTGATCTACTAACGGTATAGCCGTACATAGAGCAGAACCTCAGTAGGGGCGTATCCCTCAGTCTGTACCACCTGACGCCGATAAAATAGTCTAGTACGGCCGTGCCTAAGGCAGTACGATCGTACACAAGTGATGTTAGGGCAACAACACGCATGGGTACGGTCCAACATCATTAACGAAGCTCGGTGCGGCTGTGTATATATGAGGCACGACCGTACCCCGTCCCTGATCAGTGCAGATTTGAAGCCAGATGACCTAATTCGCAGCCTAGTCTATAGATAGGGGCTCTTAACATGTTACAAAGACCTTTTGGCAAATTTCTGAGTCAAGAGCCCCCAATTGAGATCTAATAGCAAACCCTTGCCCATTCTATCGAATGTTTGTCTCCTTGAAGCTTGGTAGCATTTCGAATCGCTACCGGAGCTTGTGAGGACGCGAAGAACGTGCTTAAGGACCATTGTCATACCGAAATGGTGTCCCAGTTTAGAATTTATTCTCTTGTTATGGATTATTCTGATTTCATATCTAAGTCTATGTTATTATCATTAGTAATGAGTAGCTAAACCCATCACTAGGGGTGATGGGGGATCCTTTACAATACTTTTGATGTTTTGTTATTTAATTATATGAGTTTCTGTTGATTGTTTGAGTATTTTATTTCTATTGTGCTTAATCCCATAAGGCCTGATCAACCTTTATCTAATTAGCTTAATTGTGGTAACAGGATCATGATTAGTTAACGGAACTATAGGATAAAGGAACTCACTTTATACGCCGGATAGGTTAGAGCTTGTTTCTAATCAGTTATTAGATTAACAAATCCACCTGAACTTAATGCTCTTTCCCTTAGTTATCTTCCTGGACTAAACAGAGTAATTAGTTGGGAGGAAGGCTATTGTACGCGAGGACAGCCTCTAGTAATTTAGAGTGGGTGGTTAGTTCTCTTTCATGATAGATAACTCATATCAATTGATTAATGAACTCGAGGGTAGAGTATTGGTGAACCCGGTTCCCCCTAGGTTTCCCATAACATTGTTAAACCGTTCTTGCATTTAATCTATTATTGCTTTAATTTCGATTTCTTATTCTACTCGCTTAATTACCATCTTTGCTCGCCTAATAGAATAGAATCATACTAATTCACTGGTTGTCGCTCATTCTCTGTGGGTTCGATATTCGGAATCCTAATTATACTCCACTATTATTACGAGTTACGATCAGGTGCACTTGCCTGAGCTGCAACAAGTTTTTGGCGCCGTTGCCCAGGAATGATTGCGATATTAATCGAATTATAGATTTTATTCTTATTAAGCATAATTTTATTTAGTTATTTAATTTTCTGTTATTTTTATTTGGTTCTAAGACACTATAATTTGGTTTTCTTTGGTGTATGCAGACAAGATCTCAACATCCTGAATTGATTTTTGATCCTGAAATTGAAAGAACACTCAGATTGTTGAGAAGACAGCATCAAGCAATGGCTGAAGAATTAACGTTGAACGAGTACTTCACACCAACTATGGATGTGGCAGATAGTGTCTACTATCCGGTAATTGAGGCCAATAATTTCGTACTGAAGCCATCACTGATTTCTATGGTATCTGCAGTGCAATTCTCTGGCTTATCTTCTAAAGACCCAAATGCTCATCTTAAGAGATTTCAGAAGGTTTCTAATACTGTCAAATGTCAAGGAGTGACACCGGAGGCCATCAAATTAAGACTGTTCTCTTTCTCAATGCAAGGGAAAGCATAACTATGGTTGGATTCATTCCCACCTAACTCTATTACTACTTGGGAGGACCTGAAAACTAAGTTCTTGAATAAGTACTTTCCCGTAAAATCTACAAAGCTGAGAGCTGATATGTTTGGATTTACCTAGAATGAAGGAGAATCAATGCATGATGCTTGGGAAAGATTTCAAGATTTATTGAGAAGCTGTCCTCATCATGGTTTCACTAAGTGGCAGCAGCTTCATTTTTTATACAATGGTTTCAATATGCAAACTAGAGGAGCAATTGACGCTACTTGTGGAGGATCTTTCGGAAAGAAAACACCCATTGAGGCTTTTGATATTATAACTGAAATGGCTTAGAACAACGCTCAGTGGTCAGCTAATGATAGACAGCCCGGAAGAAAGAACCAGCAGGCAGGTATTTACAAAGTAGAAGCTAACACAGCTTTGGAAGCAAAATTGGAGGTAATGGCTAAGAAATTAGAGACTTTGATGGCAGCGTAAACCCAGTCCAATTCTAATAATGATTGGGGTTGTATGGCAATTGACTGTCAATTAGAGGAAGTCAATGCTATAGGCCAGAAAGATTTTGACCCAAAATCGGGGATGCAAGAGGCTATGTTGAAGTATATGCAAAGACACGGACATCTATGTATGAGAGTTCTAGCCGGTTTCATGGAGAAAACTGAAGAAAGATTAAAGACTATAGAAAACAAGACAGTTAAGGCATCTTGCAACTTCTGTGGAGTAACAACTCATGATTCAAAGGATTGCACTTAGGAGGTGAATTTTGTTGGGCATAAGCAACAAAATGACACATACTTAAGCACCTACAACCCCGGATGGAGGAATCACCCAAATTTCTCATGGAGAGATCAACAGAGATCCCAGGGCCAAAATCAGAAAACTTATAAGCCCCCACATTTGCAAAATCGTGCATAGAACGATAGAAGTCCCGGAGAAAATGACATTAATAACTTTATGGGACAGATGAATGAAAGGTGCAGCAACTCTGAAAAAATAGTCATTGAGAACACAGGAGGCCAGAAAACATTGAGTGAGCAAATGACAATTGTGTTGAAAGCAGTGACTCAAAGAGAAAAAGGAACACTCCCAAGTCAAGTGGAGCCAAATCCCAATGAAAAGTGTAATGTAATCTTCTTGGAAAAAGAGGAACCAAAAGAGAAGAAGACTCAAACTGAGTCTCAGCAGGTAAGTAACTCTTCCCAATGTTCTAAAAATTCTTGTATGGATAGGCAAGATAAAAGGTTATTAGAAAAGCTTAGAAAGCTGCCTGTCAATATCCCTTTGACTAAAATTGTCACTGAAGTCCCTAAATATGTTAAATTTTTGAAAGAAATAATTTCTAACAAAAATAGGATAGAAGATGAGACTGTTAAGTTGAATGAGGATTACTCTGCTATTATTTTAAAAGAATTACCACATAAGCTTAAAGATCTAGGAACTTTTGCTATTTCTTGTTCAATTGGTAATAATACATTTAAGGCACTATGTGATTTAGGTTCAAGTATAAATTTAATGCCTTTGTCTATTTGGAAGAACTGAATTTGCAGGAACCATAACCTACTTACATGTCTTTGCAGTTAGCTGACAGAACTCTTGTTTAACTAAGAGGAATAATGAAAGATATGCTAGTTCAGGTAGGGAAATTTATTTTCCCTGTGGATTTTGTAGTCTTAGATATGGAGGAAGACAAAGATGTTCCTATTATTTTAGGAAGACCATTCTTGGCAACAAGAGATGCTACCATTCAAGTAAAGAGAGGAACCATGACGCTAAGAATTGAGGATGAGGAAGAAGTATTTAATATATATAATTCTAACAAAATTCCTCCCTCTAGTGCTTCTTGTTGTTTCTTACAGGATATAAAAGTTGAAAAAGGGAAAGAAGTGCAAGTTGAAGAACAAGATAGTAACTCTTTAGAGCAGGATAAGGACATAACACCTTCTTTGATTTTGGAGGCACTATGTTTGCCAAAATTTAAAGGACTTGTAGTGATGAACCTTCTTGTCATTTATTACACTTTTATGGCTTAGAAAAATCTAACAATTATACAGGAGACAAAGCAGGAAGGATAAAGCTCAAATTATTTCCCCTTTTTCTTGGAGGAATAACAAAAGAATAGTTCTCAATATATCCCAAGCACCACTTTTCAAATTGGCAAGAATTAAAAGAGGAGTTTTTAAGAGTTTTAAAATCCACACCAGAAGAAAGAATGGATCTATTTCAATTCTTCCGAGGATTCAAGAAGGACACTCAAGAGGAATATACAGGTTTTAAATTAGACTCATCCTTGATCTCAGAGGTGTCAAAATTGCAATTCAAGGGAACCACATGACAAAATCCTATTGAGCACATGTGACAGTTCTGTAAGAAGATGAGGAATGCAAAGTTTGAAGGCTTGTCTCCAGATGAGGCAAAACTAATGATTTTCCCATTCTCATTAGATGAGGAAGACAAGATTTGGCTTTATCTCCTGCCAGTTGAGGAAGTAAAAACATGGAACAACTTGGTAAAGAAATTCATTAGGACTTTTGCACCCAACTTTGAGAAGCCAATTTTCATCTTTGACGACTGTGGGTACACAATGAACCCACCAAAAAAGTGCTCAGGTCCTGCATGGATGGACCACTCAGAAAAAGGTGATTACTTTGCTGTGTTTCCCAATGGTGAGAAGACAAAAGGTAATGTTAAGGACGAGCCATTGCCTGCTGAGGACTAATTTTTAAGTTCTCCGACCCGTCAGGCTCAGGACGTTAAACAAGCGCTTACCAGGAGGCAACCTCAGTTACTAACATTACAAAATTGAAAAATCAAATTTTTTCCAGAAAACCAACAGGTACGGGCGCACCTTGCACCATGTACGGCCGTACCACTCGGCTTCACTTTCAAAACGCGGAGAAACAGACAGGTACGGCCGTACCCCGTGTCCAGAGGCTGAATATAAGGTAAACAGTGAGAGGTAAGGGCGTACCTCACCCTCGTACGCCCAAAACCCCTCCATTCGAGCACCCTCTTCTCTCATTCTCTTCGTATTTCCATTTACAACATCATCCAAGTACTGATTCTAAACTCAATTTTTGGATTGATTGGTTGTTTTACTGGTTATTTTAATTTTTTAGTTAATTTAGGTTTTTGGTTTTGCTTAATTCTAACTTTAGGTGATTAGGAGTAGTTCTTGCTTGATTTTGCATGCTTAGAGACCCTAGAAATGATTAGAGACTTGAAATCTAGGCTTAAAATTGAGAAAATCTGATCATAGGGTAGATTTTTCACAAAACCATAGCGCAGTACGGCCGTACCTATCAAGAACAGGCCGTACTGAAGGCCGTACTGGCGGCCTTAGGGTTGAAGACTGACCATGGGTACGGGCGTACCTATGGCAGAGTCCGGTCGTACAGAGACCTTAAGTTAGGCCGTACATACCTATTGAATCAAGGCGTACTTAGAGCATCAGTACGGCTATACCTCACGAAGCACGGCCGTACCTAATACAGGTTTTACTTAAAATTTAATTTTTTCTATTTTATTTTTGTAGGAAAATGCCTAAGCGCCAAAAGACCAACAGTTCTTCTTCTTTTGCTGCAGCAACACGTGGCTCTAAAGTCGTGCCTTACCATATACCAGTGCAGTTTAGAGATCGTTACAGACAGCTGCGTGATTTCCACACCCATACCCAGAGATACTTAGACTTTGATGCCCTTCAGTAGGTTGGTCTGCGGGGAGAGGTGGAGACCCTGCTGCAGAGGATAGGATGGCTCCAGACAGCCTCTGTCAGACAACCCTTCCTTGTAGAGGCAGTTATAGATTTATTAGCCACTTGTGGCTATCATATGAGAGACAGAGAGCCCCAGCGTGCAGATAGGGAGGATGAGCCGGAGTAGGAGATTATAATTACATTTTGGATCTGTGGGAACCGCCACGAGATCACTTTGGATGAGTTCATCATTGGACTAGGATTTGAGACGGTGCAGTCAGTACAGACGCCGGAGTATTTAGAGGCCCTTCTGGAGATCCCAGAGGGATGGCAGGATTCAGAGAGTTGGAGAGCTCTCACTGGGGATGGCCACTACATTCTCAGCCGGGCCAAGGCCAGTAGGATTAGAGACCCAGCTGTACAAACAGTGCACAGATGGATTGCCCGTTCCCTAAACGGGAGAGCCTTGAGCGATGGCACGGTCACGAGGCCAGACTTATTTTTGCTGTGGGCCATGACAGAGGGACGTCGCAGTGACGCCAGGATGTTTTTCTTATGCACCCATTTGGGCGTTCATCTTCAGATTCAGAACACTGGGCACATCGTCTTGGGTTCTTTCATCTCCCGTCTAGCCCATCACTTCGGAGTTCGAGCCGGAGCTGGAGTCACGATGTTTGAGATGGAGCTCATTGGCATTCAGACCCTTCTTAACATTGGTGTTCTGCGGAGATTGGGGCACGGGGACTTGGAGGTCATCAGACCAGAGCAGCAATAGAAGGACGAGGCTGCAGATTTTGTCCCACTAGCAGAGGAACATCCACCACCACCACCACCACAGCCTCAGCCAACAGCACAGGGCCACTTCTATGAGGACGTCATGATGCGTCTTGACCAGATGCAGTCTAGCTTTGTATAGCATAGGACCCAATGGACCAGCAGCTGGCACTTATTTTGGAGCACCTACAATGCATCCAGCCTTTCCCTCCTACCGGGTGATGCGGGACCTTCATTTATTTTTCTCTTTTAGTACTTAGGCTTTCCTTTTGTATTAAAAAGAGATGCACATATTTTGGCGCATACTCGTAGGATACATTTTATTTTATTGCTTTTTTTTTGTGTTATCATTATCTTTTACTATATTTCTTTTTATTATGTTTCTAAACTTTTTATTTTTGTGTTGCACAGTTCTTCCGCCGCTTATCAGCTCCATCGGTATTGCGACAAGGAAACAAAATATTTTGCCAATATCCCCATCCAATTTGTTCGTGATATTTTTCAGAGGGGAGTCTCTTTCCACATTCATTTATAGCACTTATTTTTATTGTATATTGTTGTGCTTGTTTTAAAATAGTCGCAGTGGGGACACTGCAACAAATAAGTGCGGCGAGGGAGTTTTACACTATGCTTATTACTTGGCTATGCTTATAACTGCTTATAATTATTGAAGAACTTTAAATTTTTGCTGATTTAGGGGCTATACAATTTTCTTTATGACAACTTTTAATTGAATCAATTCGTTGCTAGTATTAGAATTTGATGAAAATTAGCATTGAAGTTCTGTGAGTTTGACTTTCTGTGTAAGCTATTAAATGTGAGTTTCAAGCCTGAGATAAGAGGCCACATCATGCTTTTGCCTCTTTTCTTTGTTGAGTGATATTTTTCTTGGAATGTGCATTCTAGAACTTGTGCTGAGACCATTACGAAGCGAATATGAATTTATTTGCATGTGAATTTGGAAAGGGCAATTTTTAGGAATTATTTAGGTCACTACCATTTTGAATGCATTATCCCTCTAGTTGCCCACTTTTGTGCCCAAAAAGTATTATGTTTAATTTTTTTGGTACCCTTCTTGTTACTTTTGATTATTTTATGTGAAGGCAACCTCGAAAAAGTTTATTTGAGAGCAATTAGTGAAAAAATCAAAAGAATAATGTTGCAAAATCCCTTTTATATGTTTACAAAAGAGAAGGCTTAAAAATTTATTCCCCTCCTACTTCTTACAAATGATTAACTGCTGCATAAATGCTTGAAAGGAGGGGAAAAAAAAAGAAAAATAAAATTTTGTGATCATGCTCATGCCGACATAATTTAAAAAAAAAATATTGATTGAAAAATTGGGATTCTTGCCTGCTCTTGAAAGTGAAAAAGAATTAGATTGCTTGTTTTGGTTGATTTATTTTTGACCCTTTGCATGACCTTTTCTTTTTTTTATCATACCAAACATTATTACCTTGGCCACAGTACAACCAATGAAAGAACCTTATTCCTCTTTTGCATGTCTTATAGATTCTAATAGTAGAGTTTTTGGTCAATGTACAAGCATATGGTAATGCCATTTCATTTGAAAAATCTGAGTGTTAATGACTATACCTACAAACACTTTGAGATTGGTGAGAGTGTGACTTGAAAATTACAGATTGTTAGCTTACTTGAACTTACACCTCTAATTGGACATTTTATTTACTGACATGTTTGTGATATCATATTGTTGCCTCACTTATTTTTCTGCCCCTATTTAGTAGAAAAATCATATTGTTGTCTCACTTATTTTTCTGCCCCTATTTAGTAGAAATAGTTTTTCTTACTATAGTTACCCAAGTAGTTTGCTTGAGGGCAAACAAAGCTCAAGTGTGGGGATGTGTTAACACACCAATTTGTCTATATTTATAGGGTATTTTTAGTATCTAATTATACCATTTTCACTAATTAATGCACAAAGGTACTCATTTATGTCTTATTATGCAGAATTATCATGAAGACACCACTCGAAGCAAAAGATGCGAAAAAGGACAAAAAACTGGCTAGTTTTGGAGAGTTTTAGCAATACTGGACAAGTGGTACGGCCTGACCTACCAACGGTATGGCCGTACCTAGAGTAGAACCTCAGTAGGGGCATACCCCTCAGTCTGTACCACTTGACACCGATAAAATAGTACAATACGGCTGTGCCTAAGGCAGTACGGCCGTACACAAGTGATGTCAGGGCAATAGCATGCATGGGTACGGTCAAGCGTCATCAACGAAGCTCGGTACGGCTGTGTATATATGAGGTACGGCCGTACCCCGTCCCTGATCAGTGCAGATTTGAAGCCAGATGACCTAATTCGCAGCCTAGTCTATAGATAGGGGCTCTTAATATGTTACAAATACCTTTTGACGAATTTCTGAGTCAAGAGCCCCCAATTGAGATCTAATAGCAAACCCTTGCCCATTCCATCGAATATTTGTCTCCTTGAAGCTTGGTAGCATCTCGAATCGCTACCGGTGCTTGTGAGGACGCGAAGAACGTGCTTAAGGATGTCGTCATACCGAAAGGGTGTCCCGGTTTAGAATTTATTCTCTTGTTATGGATTATTCTAATTTCATATCTAAGTCTATGTTATTATCATTAGTAATGAGTAGCTAAACCCATAAGGCCTGATCAACCTTTATCTAATTAGCTTAATTGTGGTAACAGGATCATGATTAGTTAACGGAACTATAGGATAAAAGAACTCGCTTTATATGCCGGATAGGTTAGAGCTTATTTCTAATATGTTATTAGATTAATAAATCCACCTGAACTTAATGCACTTTCCTTTAGTTATCTTCCTGGACCAAACAGAGTAATTAGTTAGGAGGAAGGCTATTATATGTGAGGGCAGCCTCCAGTAATTTAGAGTGGGTGGTTAGTGCTCTTTCATGATAGATAACTCATATCAATTGATTAATGAACTCGAGGGTAGGGTATTGGTGAACCCGGTTCCCCCTAGGTTTCCCATAACAATGTTAAACCGTTCTTGCATTTAATCTGTTATTACTTTAATTTCGATTTCTTATTCTACTCACTTAATTACAATCTTTGCTCGCCTAATAGAATAGAATCATACTAATTCACTGGTACTCGCTCATTCTCTGTAGGTTCGACATTCGGAGTCCTAATTACACTCCACTATTATTACGAGTTACGATCAGGTGTACTTGCTTGAGCCGTAACACCATTGCCGGGGAGTGTTTTAGCGACAATAATTGAACGAGATTCTAGTTACTTTAGGCATTCTATTTTGTTTATTTATTTTTCTGTTTCTATTTATTTTCTGATTTTATCTATTTTTGTTTAAATTAGTTTATTATAATTATTAGTTTAATTCTATTCTATTTTATTTTATTTTATTTTTCTAAGAACCATTCTTCCTTGGTTTCCTTTGGTGTATGCGGACACAGTCTCAACATCCTGAATTGAGATTTGATCCAGAAATTGAAAGAACACTTCGTTTGTTAAGAAGACAATAGCTAGCAATGGAGAACGAACTCACGTTGAACTAGTACTTCACTCCAACTACGGACGTGGAAGACAGCGTCAACTATCCTGCAATTGAGGCCACTAATTTCGAACTAAAGCCAACACTGATTTCAATGGTATCCTCAGTGCAATTCTCTGGCTTACCCTCTGAAGACCTGAATGCTCATCTCAAGAGATTACTGAAGATTGCTAACACTGTCAAGTGTCAAGGTGTGACACCGGAGGCTATCAAGTTAAGGTTGTTCTCATTCTCACTGCAGGGGAAGGCACAACTATGGTTGGATTCACTTGCACTAAATTCTATTACCACTGGTAGGACCTGAAGACTAAATTTTTGAATAAATATTTTCCTCCCGCAAAATCTGCAAAACTGAGAGCTGATATATCTGGGTTTGCTCAAAATGAAGGAGAAATAATGCATGAGGCATGGGAGCGATTTCAAGACATACTTTGGAGCTGCCCCTATCATGGTGTTACTAAATGGCAGTTGGTTTAAATTCTGTATAATGGTTTCACAATGCAGACAATAGGTGCTATAGACGCTGCTTGTGGAGGATCTTTCAGGAAGAAGACACCCACTGAGGCTTATAAAATAATGACTGACATGGCTCAGAATAATGCTCAGTGGTCGGCAAGAGAGAGACAAACAAGAAGAAAGACCCAGCAGGCAGGAATTTGCAAGGTAGACTCAAATACAGCCCTCGAAGCCAAATTGGAAGCAATGACCAAGAAGATAGAGACTCTAATGGCAACACAGACTGAGTCTAATGCAGTAACAACTAGTAACGACTATGGATGCATGGCGATTAAGAGCCAATTGGAAGAAGTCAATGCTATAGGCCAAAAGGATTTAGATCCAAAA
This sequence comes from Calophaca sinica, assembly GCA_037113605.1. Classification (NCBI taxonomy): domain Eukaryota; kingdom Viridiplantae; phylum Streptophyta; class Magnoliopsida; order Fabales; family Fabaceae; genus Calophaca; species Calophaca sinica. Next base: position 94,729,775 of record CM073736.1, read on the forward strand.
GCCGGAATACAAGAAGCCATGCTAAAGTATATGCAAAGACACGAACTCCCTTGTATGGGAGTTTTAGCTAGCTTCATGGAAAAAACTGAGGAAAGACTCAAGGCCATTGAAACCAAGACAAATAGAGCTTCCTGTAATTTCTGTGGAGTAACGGGTCATGATTCTAAAGACTGCACCGAAGAGGTGAACTTTGTAGGAAGCAAGGCACAGAATGACCCCTACTCCAACACTTATAATCCCGGATGGAGAAACCACCCCAATTGCTCATAGGGAGGCCAACAGAAATCACAAGGCCAGAACCAGAATGTCTACAAGCCTCCACATTTACAGAACCGAGCTCAAGGTGATAGAGGTCTCAGTTGGAATTACTTTAAAAACTTAGTGGGACAAGTGGATGAGAGGTTCAAGAATATAGAAAAATTAGTAAGTACCACTGCAGAAGGCCAGAACTTACTAAAAGACCAAGTCTCAACCTTGGTAAATTTAATGACTCAAAGGGAAAAAAGAGCACTTCCAAGTCAAGTGGAACTAAATCCAAATAAGAAGTGCAATGCTATATTCACCGCAAAGGAGGAACTAGTCCTTGCAATTAAGGACATTTCGGAGGGAAGTGAAGAAAAGAAGGCTAGAATTGAGCCTCAGCAGGTAAGTAACTCTTCTTCCCAATGTTCGAAAAATTCTTGTAATAATAGGCAAGCAATTATTGTTAGAAAAACTTAGAAAATTGCATGTCAATATTCCTTTTGCTGAAATTGTCTCTGAAGTGCCTAAATATGTGAAATTTTTAAAAGAAATAATTTTTAATAAAAATAAATTGGAAGTGGTAGAGACAGTAAATTTGAATGAAGATTGCTCTGCGATGCTCATGAATAAATTACCACCTAAGCTTAAGGATCCAGGAACCTTTGTTGTTCCCTGTTCGATTGGTAATAATTCCTTTAATGTATTATGTGATTTGGGTTCAAGTGTGAATCTAATGCCGTTGTCTGTTTTTAGAAATTTAAATTTGCAGGAACCACAACCTTCTAACATGTCTTTGCAGTTAGCTGATAGAACTCTTGTTTACCCAAGAGGGATAATAGAGGACATGTTAGTCAAAGTGGGGAAATTTATTTTCCCAGCAGATTTTGTAGTGTTGGACATGGATGAAGACAGAGATGTTCCTATTATACTGGGATGCCCATTCTTGGCAACAGGAAATGCCACTATCCAAGTAAAGAAGGGAACTATGACTCTAAGGATTAAAGATGAAGAGGAGGTATTTAAAATTTATAATGCTAACAAATTGTGTTCCTCTAGTGCATCTTGTTGTTTCCTGCAGGACATTAAGCATAAATAGGCTAAAGAAAAAGAAGAGCAAGTTGAGGAGCAAAATAGCAACTCTATTGAACAAAATATGGATGTAACCCCTTCCTTGGTGTTGGAAGCACTTTGTTTACCAAAATACAAAGGACTACCTGGAGAGGATCTTGTGCTCTATACACTGAATTTCTATGAATTGGTTAAGTCTGATAGATACAAAGGAACCATCGCAAATGAGATAAGGCTGAAGTTATTCCCTCTTTCTCTCGGAGGAATGACTAAGCAATGGTTCTCAATTTACCCTCAATCTCACTTTGAATCATGGGACACATTGATGGAAGAGTTTGTAAGGACATTCCAATCCACATATGAGACAAAAAACAAAAAGGATCATATCCAAGGGTTTAAACAGTTGGAAGGTGATACTTCTGAAGAGTTTGCTAGATTCAAAATAGACCCATCCATTATTTCAGAAGTTTCAACCCTACAATTTAAAGAAACAACAGGGCAAGATCATATTCAGCACATGAGATAGTTCTGCAAAATGATGAGGAATGCTAAATACTGGAACTTGTCTCCGGATGAAGCAAAATTGAAGATCTTCCCGTTTTCATTAGATGAGGAAGTGAAGATATAGCTATATCTCCTGCCAGCGGAAGAGATAGAGACGTAGAATGACTTAGTAAAGAAATTTATCAAGACATTCTCGCCAATTATCAGGAAGCCAATTTACATCTGTGATGAATGTGGGTACACAATGAACCCATTAAAGAAGTGCTTAGGCCCTGCTTGATGGATCACTCTAAGGAAGGCAGCTACATTGTGAAAGGTGAAAGGCAACCTCAAAGAAGGGCAATTACCCGTCGAGGACTAATTCCAAGTCCTTCGAACCGTCAGACTCGGGACGATAAACAAGCGCTAACCAGGAGGCAACCTGTATTTACTAACATTTATTTTTATTCGATTTTTATTTTTATTTTATTATTGTTATTGTTTTTTATAAAAAAAAAAATATTTCTGGAATACCAGTATGTAAGGGCGTACCTATCTTTAGGCATAATTGTACCTCATGGCTTCAACTGAATAAACACAGAGAAATGAGTCAGTACAGCCATATATATAACCAGGTACGGCCGTACCCCATGTCCAGAGGCAGAAAATAAAAGGTAACAATGAGAGGTAATGGCGTACCTACCCTCGTATGCCCAAAACCTCTCCACCCAAGCCCCCTACCCTCAATTTCTTCGTATTTTTCATTCCAAGACTATCCAGGTACTGATTCTAAACTTATTTCTTGGATTGGATGCCAGTTTTACTGCTTGTTTTCAGTTTTTAGATGTTTTAGGTTTTTCATTTAGTTTAATTTTGATTTTAGCAATTAAGTAGTAGTTTGGGCTAGTTTTGCATGCTTAGAGACCCTAGGAAGGATTAGAGACTTATATTGTAGGCTAAAAACTGAGAAAATCTGATCATAGGGTAGATTTTTCACAAAACCGTAGCGCAGTACGACCATACCTGTCAAGAACAGGCCGTACTGGCGGCCTTAGGGTTACGCACAAAAACAGGTATGGGCGTACCTGTTGTGCTGTACGGCCGTACATAATGCTTAAGTCAGGTTGTACTTACTGTTTAAATTTGGGTGTACAGATACCTTATGTACGGCTGTACTCCACGAAGTCAGGCCGTACCTAACATTGAATCTTTTCCTACTATGGGCCATGACGGATGGCCAGAGCCACAGATGTGACGCAGGGATATTTCTCCTGCTCGCATGCATTTAGATAGGCCTCCACCTACAGACGCAGAACACCGGTCACTTCGTGATAGGCTCATTCATTTTCAGACTCGTCGCCCACCTTGGAGTACGTGTCGGAGTGGGAGCTACATCATAGAGATGGAGCCTATCTCTTTACCTACTCTTTGCAACATCGGTGTTCTGCGGAGACTTGGCCACGGGGACTATGAGGTTGTTAGGCCAGAGGAGCCACAGCAGCAGCAGGATCAGGCTGCATTGGAGCTTCTTGCAGAGGAGCACCCTGCACCACTACCGCCACAGGCAGAGCCAACACCCCACAATCCCTCCTACCATGATATCATGGCACGTCTCGACGAGATGCAGGTTAGTTTCCAGGAGCATCGGGCCGATGCAGACCAACAGCTTAGCACTCATGGGGAGCAGCTCACAGCCATTTTGGGTCTCCTCCAGCAGCTTCAGCCACACCCACCTGCCGAGTGATGCGGGACTTCATTTTTTTCTTCTTTTAGTACTTAGGCATTTTATTTGCTTGTGTATTAAAAAAAAGATTGTACATATTGCACACTCGTAGGGACCTAATTTATTTTATTGCATTGTTATTTTATTTTGCTATCTTAGTTTCTTTTTATATTTTTCTTAATTTGTTTCTAAAGTTTTTAGTTGCTTGATGCACAGTTCTGAGCCCGCTTACCAGTTCTATCGATATTGGGAAAGGCAACATCGATTTTATTCATATCCCCATTCAATTTGCTCGTGATATTTTTAAGAGGGGAGTCTCTTTCCAATTTCTTTTATTTTAGCACAATTATCTAATTTTTTTATCTTTTTATGCTTGATCTATCCTAGTAGCAGTGAGGACACTGCTAGAAATAAGAGTGGGGTGGGATTTTATATTTTATTACTTGGCTGTGCTTACAATTGCTTATAATTATAGAGAACTTTAAATTTTTGCTGATTTAGGGGCTATAAATTTTTTTCTGACAACTTGTGATTGAAATAAGTTGATTGCTAGTATTAGAATTTGCTGAAAATTAGCATTGAGGTTCTGTAAAGTTTCAATTCTCTGTGTAAGCTATTAAATGTGAGATTTGAGCCTGAAATAAGAGGTCACATCATACTCTTTGCCTCTTTTCTTTGTTTGAGTGATATTTTTCCATGATTGTGCATTCTAGAACTTGTGCTGACCTCTTTAAAAGTGAAAAAGGAAAAAGTTACTTGTTTTGGTTAATTTGTTTCTGACCTCTTTGCGTGACATTTTCTTTCTCTTATCATACCTAACATTATTACCTTGGCCCCATTACAACCAATAAAAGACCCTCATTCCTCTTTTGCTTGATAAATAGACTTTAATAGTAGAGTTTTACTTAATGTACAAGCTTATGGTATTGTTACTCCATTGGAAAAATTTGAGCGTTAATGACTATACTTGTAAACACTTTGAGAATGATGAGAGTGTGACTTGTGAATCACAAATTGTTAACTTATGTGAACTTACACCTCTAATTGAGCATTCTATTTATTGGCATTTCTTATGATATCCCCTTGTTGTCATACTTGTGTTTTTGCCCCTATTCAGTTAAAGTAGTTCCTATTATAATTACCCAAGTAATTTGCTTGAGGGCAAACAAAGCTTAAGTGTGGGGATGTGTTAACACATCAAATTGTCTACTTTTATAGGGCATTTTTAGTACTTAAACATGCTAATTTGTGCTTTTTAATGTATAAAAGTGCTCACTTATGCCCAATTTTGCAGAAATATCATAAAGACATCACTCAGAGCAAAAGATACGAGAACATATCAAAAACTAGCAAGTTTTGGAGATTTTTAGCATTTCTGGACAAGAGGTACGGCCTAACACCCAGTCAGTACGGCCATACCTATGCAGGATTAGCAGTAGGGGCGTACCCCCTTGGTCAGTACAGCCTGGCGCCTAAGAAAAAGTTCAGTACGGTCATACACAATTGCTATCAGGGAGTGCAGAGTGCACAAGTACGGGCCAGCGTCGCAAACAAAGTTTGGTACGACCGTGTATAAATGCAGTACAGCCGTACCTCAGCCCATAACGCATAGATGTGAAGCCAGATGACCTAATTCGCATCATGGCCTATAAAAAAGGCAATCTTAGCCTGCCCTAGAAACCTTTTGACCGAATTTTGACTTTTTGCCCACTTTTTGAGAGTTTCTCACAAATCCCTTGCTATTTCATTGGGTTTTGAATACTTGGAGCTTCTTGCCAATCCTATTTTGCTGCCGGAGCTCGTGAGGACGCAAAGAACGTGCTTAAGGACCGTCGTCATACCGAAAGGGTGTCTGGTTTAGACTTATACTCTTTATTATGGATTTTTATGGCTTTATGTATGAATTTATGTTATTATCATTTGTCATGAGTAGTTAAATCCATCACTAGGGATGATGGAGGATCCTTTACTATGTTGTCGATATTTATTTAATTAGTTTTATGAGTTTCTATTATTCTGTTGATTGTTTTATCCCTAGCATGCTTAATCCTATAAGGCCTGATCAACCTTTAATTAGTTAACTTAATTGGAGGCGATCGTACCACAGTTAGTTAACGGAACTCTAGGAGTAAAAGAACTCGCATTTTATGCCGGATCAAAGATAAGTGATTGTTTCTAATCAGTTATTAGATTAACAAACTCGTCGTTGCTTAATGTTCTTTCCTTTAATTGCCTTGCATGATCAAACTGGGTAATTCTTAAGAAGAAGACAATTAACATTGCATGATCATTGGGTGTTAGTAATTTTAGAGTGAGTGACTAGCTTTCAACCAGGAAATAGATGTCATATTAATTAATTAGTAAATTTATGAGCTAAGTATCGGTGAACCCGGTTCCCTTGGCCTTCCATAATTGTCTTAACTCGTTCTTGTGCATTGGTTGATTTATTGTTTTATTTTAGTTTTAATCCGTGCAATTCTTAATCATAACCTTCGTTAGCCTAAATAACATAGAGTCTTTATTACGTTGGTACTCGCGCATTCCTTGTGGGTTCGACATTGGGAGTCTTAAATATACTCTACTATTATTACAAGTTACGATCAGGTGCACTTGCCTGAACCGTATCAATTACGAGTATGGCCAAATAATAAGGTGAAAGGAGCTTTGTTCTTCAATAAGGGACTACGCACACGATTGATAATATAATTAGCATGGGAAATGGCATAACACCAATATTGTTTTGGCAATTTTGATTGGAATAAAAGAGCTCTCTCTATATTCAACACATGTTGATGCTTTCTTTCAACTCTTCCATTTTATTGTGGTGGCTCAACACAATTTGTTTGATGTATTATTCCTTTAGAATTATAAAAATCACTCATGAAAAATTTTGGGCCATTATCAGTTCTCGCTATTTTAACTCTGCTGTAATCATTTTGATAAGGTTCTGGACACGACTTCTCACTTCGGCTTTGGATTTTAACGAAATTACCCAAGTGAACTTGCTATATAATCATCTAAAGCAATTAAAAAGTATTTGTGATCATGAATTGATTGAATTGAAATTGGTCCCTAAATATCAAAATGTAATAACTCATAAGGTTTAGAAGCCTTGTTGGAACTACAAGTAGTTTTACGCAATTGCAACTACTTTTTCATAAGCGCAAGAGAATCTATTAATAGAAATAAAGCTGAAACTTAGCACAAAAAGCAAAGTCTAGAAAAAACATTACAATAGTGATATACAATAACTACTCAACTAGTCTATGGATGCTATGCTATCTCCCGGAGAGAATTGCTCACTAAACGGGATTTTTAGTGACTTCGGTGAAAATTAAACCCACGCCTATGGGAGATGAAAGTCTAGTTCATGACCACAGTTGGTATTGATACCTCTTGACATTTGACCAAATGGAGCAGTTGTTGTTGTTATTATTATTATTATTATTATTATTATTAGCAGCAAGACCCGTCATTCCGTATTTTTACTGGGTTACAATATGTATTATTTTATTACATTTTGTAAGAAAAAGAGAAACCTATTAGAAGAAAAAGTTAACATTGTAATACAAAAAAATAATTTGTTCAGTATTATATAGTGCAAAATGGGTTAGCACACTATACCCCATTTCCTGACTTAGTGGGGGAGTTACATAACTGCTGCTTTGTGGTTATGTTATGAGTGGAAATGTGTCTTAATGTTCAAAGGGAAGTTTAGGAAAATAAATTAAGAAGTCAAAAAGTGGTTATCAAAAAGAGTTCTCTTTATAAGATATTATAGATTATTGACACAAAGAGCCGTTATTATTTTGAGTGAACCATTCTTGTTTTCTTTTATATATGTAGAGGATTCTAGAAGGAATTTTTTTTAAAGATAACTATTTCATTTTAAATAAAAAAATTTTCACCATGAAAAGAAAATAGTAGATTGCATTTTTTTTTGGTGAAAAGCATATTTTTTGGTTAAAAAAATAGTAGATTACATGAAACTTAATGTCTTGATCCATTATTTATTTTTATAAACATTATATAACTGTTTTTAATTTAAAATTGAAAATTTAATCCTCAATTTCTTTTATATTCGAAACCCTTTCATCCAAGCATACACTGATTGAAGTGACAAGCTCTGTTCCGTACAAACGGTACCAATGCAAATTTATATATGTTCTCTCCTATTGCTTTTTCAATTTGTCATCCCTTTAATGGACGTGGCGGAGGAGGACGAAAATGGTCCAGCGGCACCGTACCCGTGCAAGTAATAAAGTGAAATAAAGGGAAACCCACCTTCTTTTGGAAAGAATAGAAGCCATTACGGCACTGCTACTATTCATCCTTGTGTAGTTGTGTCCTTTGTGACTTTTTTTTTGAGGAAAGTCCTTTGGGACTATATGCTATCATGATAACACAATACCACACGATTGGCATCTTTCAGAGTTGAATATATAGTGAATGTGCAACCTAATATTATGTTGTTTGATCTTCTTTTTCATCCTTTATTTGAATAAGTGTTTCATTTTAGAGGTTCTTCTGGTCAGCACGGCATACTTGCCTGGACTAACATGTCACGTTCATAAGCCAAAACTGATAATGATATAGCTTTCATACATATTGATTTCTGTCGATTCTACTTAACCATCGTGCACAAGGCAAAAGAACATGTTTGAAGTGATCAAAACAATTGTGAAACTATATACAAGATTCATGGATAAGTACTTCAAAATTGTCTGAAGCTAAAACAACAACCAATGTCGTCTCGCATTTAGTTAGCATGTATTGTTAGGCGCTAGTTTTTATGTTTTCACTTGTGGGTGTGTGCCCTGGTTTGTCTCATTGTATTGGTTCCTTGGGTGGTCTTGAGTACACCTAGTGCTCAAATTAATATAATTTCTTTGCCATTCAAAAAAAAAAATGCCATCTCGCGTAAGCAGAAACTCACAGTTCTCCTCATCCTCACGGCTAAGGCGGTAACCTAATCGATGTCGGTTCGATAAAAACAAGTGGAAACGAAAATGAGTGTCTCAGAACTCAAATCATATTTGTTTCCCCTTGTTTTTGTTCAACAAGCATTAATCAAGTAACTGCCTAGGTCGTGAGGACGTGTAGGACCGTTAGCTTCTGCTTTCAGAGACGGTGTCAGTCATCGTTGGATCTTGGATGATTTTTAAATATCGGTCCACCTTCATGATCCATTCTACAACCCACCCAAAAATCATTATCCAGCACATAAAAGTATTGTTTTCACTAAGGGTGGAAATATGCTGGGTTTAACAAGGCTTTGCTTAAATAGACGTGGCTTATTCTAAAAATTCAAGGCCTAAGTCTGATATATTACTTATCATAGACTTTTTTCTAAGCCTGATTTAACCTGTTAGCCCATTCAAAGACCTGTCATCCGACCAATCTCTAAGTAGGTTAAATAACTAGTAGGTTAGTTATGATAAACTTTATGCATAATAAACTGCAAATTATAAAAAATAAAGGCCAAAATACACTTTTGGTCCCTTAACTTTATTTTAGTTTTCATTTCGGTCCCCTTATTAATTAAACTTTCATTTTAGTCCCTTAAGTTACGAAAATTATGTCACTTTCGTCCCCTAACTATTTTACTTTTCATTTATGTCCCTTAAGTTACGAAGTTACGCCACGTTCGTCCCTTAAGTTACGAAAATTACGCTATGTTCGTCCATTTCGTCTGTAATCCCTTTAAACAATAAAGTCAAAATCATGCTCCTATCATTGTGCTTATTGATGAAGTAACATAATAAAAGGTAATGGAGCAAAAAAAAAAAAAACAGAGTATCAATGACATATACACACACAATAAAGGGATTACAGACATAAGGGATGAACTTGACATAACTTTCGTAACTTAAGGGACCAAAATGAAAGTTTAATTAATTAGGAGACCGAAATGAAAACTAAAATAAAGTTAAGGGACCAAAAATGTATTTTAGCCAAAAATAAACTTTTACTATTCAAGGACATGAGTCATATGGATGAAAATAGACTAGGTTAGGCTGGCTTTCTTGGACTATGATCGTCTTATTTATTTGATATAAGTTTCTTTTCATGTCTGGCAAACCTTTGTAAAAGTCTGACATGATATAAACGCCTCTTAAAAGCACATTTCGCAGTAAGTCCTTTAAATAAATGATAAGTTTATCACTAAATAATAGTGTCCCCTCTTGTGCAACACCTATCTTGGTCCAAGCTGATTTAAAAAAATTCAATCTCTCCTTCCAAATCTTTTCTTATATGGCGCTTAATTCATAACAGGTATCCTACTGATGATCAATTATGGAAGAGGGGCTGTACCATGGTTTCTATGTGTAGTATTTGTGGTTCTCACTATGAAACAACTGATCATTTGTTTTTACACTGGTCTTTTGCTTCTCATATATGGAGCTGGTTAGGTCATTGTGTTGGGATGGTCTTGGATACTTCCTCTATTTTATCTATTCTCAAGATTTGTGATCGTACCTGGAGTTCCCAGACTAAAGATGTTCTCATTGCTAATATTGCTAACACTACAAGAAAACGCGGGAATACCGACGGCCAAAGCCCGTCGCCAAAATGTCGGATTTTCCAACGGCCAACTCCGTTGGTACGTCTAATCTGTCGTACGTTGAATGTTACCGACGGCGGAGGCCGTCGGTAACATTCAGGATAGGACGCATTAGACTTACCGACGGATTTGGCCGTCGAAAAATCCAATATTTTGGCGACGAGCTTTAGCCGTCGGTAATAGGCCGTCGGTATCCCCGCGTCTATATTTACCATGTTTTAGGTTCCCTCCAATTTTTCAAATACCGACGGTCTAGCCCGTCGGTATTTCTAACGATCAATGGTTACCGACGGTTAAACCCGTCGGTATTTGAAAGGAGCCGTCGGTAAAGTTAATAAGGCCGTCGATAACCTCCGGTTACAACCAGACCACAAGACCTTCTCCTCCATTTTTCATTCTCTTCTATTATTCTCTACTCTCTTCTCTCTCGATCGTCTTTCTGGCGCCACCAGCCAGCACCCGCCCTCCTTAGAGTTGAAGCACAAGAACGACGACCACCACCACAAAGCAGATCCACCTGCTTCTCCGTCCGCGGATTCTTCTCCCTGTTTCTCTATTTTGGCCAAGTTCGTGTCCACCTCCGCAACTCCCTTCCTCCGCTGCATAGCGAACACGCCGTCTTGATTCCTCATCGGAGAGTAGAGGACGTCCAATTACTTCTGTCCTTTGAAAGTGAGTTTCTTTTCTTCATTCTTTTCCTTTCTCATATTATCCCAAATTTCCATTTAGGAACCTTAGAAATTTCGCATCTTGACCTGATGATTTTGGTATCTATAATTTGTATTCTGTTACTCTGAACTATTCTGGTTTGATTCTCTTTTGTTTTGGGACAAGATTGTCAAGATTTGAATGATCTAATCTTTCAATTGCACCATGCTCTCTTGCTGATTTCGCACAATATGTATTTGATAAAAAGTTGAACTCAATTCTTGCAATGTTTATTCTGATTTTGATGCTTGTTGGATTTTCGCATGATATCATATATGTGCTCAACTGTCTGCTAACTTGTGCTATCTACCATAACGAAACTGTATATCGATGTAGCTATTTGAATGATTTATAATAGTTCTCCTTATTTTATTTTATTTTATTTTACTAACAGCACCCTAATTTGAATTGATGGTTTGCAACCCTTTTTTGATTCACTGTAAAAATGATATGGTTGGCAGCCTCATGAGCAGTATGATGAGCTTGATGTCTACTCTGCTCCCCTGTTTGGTATCTATTGAGTATTGGCAAATAGTTTTGATTATTGCAATTCTTTGGCACTTTATGTAGATAATTGTTGTGTATATTGCTACGGAGTAGCATGGTCAGGGAGGCGTATTGCTTTGTGTTGTGTTTTTAGAGTAAGTTTTTTCTGCAGCTGGGAAGTAAAGGGGGAGGAATCAAAATTGGAGTAGAATTTTTTTTTCCTAATCTGATGCTACAACAGGACTCTAATTTTTTTAACATTTATGTCATTAGTTTTATATATTATGTTTATATTACTCGTGTGGCAGTGTGTGTGATGTTGCAGTTTTGGCAAGAAATAGATAAAGCAGCGTATCTCTTGACCCTGCAGCCAGTGCTTCTCTCTTCTTTTTCCCGCTAGTGACCTCGAGCAGACGACAATATTGTTTTTGCTTCTTGCAACTTCTTCTTCTTCTTCCATGTATGTCTCTCACTTCTCTCCCCATTGCTTATTTTCGTTCTGCTTTGAAATTGGTATTTTTTTGTGGGGATTAATTTTATGTTCTTTAGGCCCATGTGTTATGTGACTTGGTGCATTGTGATTTAGGATTATTTTTTTTAGATCAAAAAATGGGTTATGAGTTTTAATGGTTGAAAGTGAAGATAATAAAACGTGACTTGTTATCTGCGTTTTAATGGTAGCGGCATATTTTATTCTGTTCTCGCTGTTCATGCAAAACATAGGCTATTTTCATTGTCATTCTGTTTGTACTTGCATCTTAGTCATTGATGCATGCATGTAAATCTAAACTAGTAGTTTTTGCTTGTAGCTTATTATAGATGTGAATATTGTTGTTACTGTTGAAGCTATCCAGGCTATTGGTAATCTTGCTCGTGGATTAAGAACCCATTTTTCTGTGAGCTCTCGTTTTTTATTGCATGTTTTACTTGTAAGTACTATGCTATAGTTATAGTTATTAAAGGTTTACAACTGTGTGCATTTTTCTATAGGTTTTATCAACATGTCTTGATTGGTGCTTTACTATGCGTACCTGTGTTATTAATGCGTCTTTCCTCCACTTCAGTTTAATGCAATCAAGTTGTTCTATATTTTCAAATAGTTGGTCAGCATGATTGATTTTGACTTTTGAGAGAGTGGTGTTTGTCATTTTGAATTGCTCACTGCTTAAGATTTCAACTCTTCTTTTGTGCATTTTGAATTGATAAAGTTGATTGTCTTCTGTCTTGAATGCCTTTAGAGGTGGTAGTGGGAATTATACATCTTTCTTTCAGGGAAGCTCTTGTTAAAAATAAATAGTGAATTTCAATTTACATGGCATAAATCTTCAAATTTCCTGACTTTATAGTGCTTGCTTAATGCGTTGCTTTCTTATGTTGTGTTGAATCTATGATTTGAATAATTTATTCATTGGTGTTAATGCACGAAATGGTGCAAGGTCGTACCTTTGCTTCTCTGCTTGGTAGTTGGGCGATGAGCTCCGTGGTGAGTACTCCTCCTCCGGGCGTGATGTCCGTCCTCCTTCAGATCGACTGGTGGGGTACCTGCAAAAGGCACTCTGATGCCTAAGTTAGATAGGGCTTTTCAGGGTGAGCCTAGAGCTCGCATCATAGAGATGAGTTTAGGGTTTAGAGAGAGTGTAGAGAGAGAGTGAGAGATCCCCCTTTTACCTGAGGGGCCAAGCCCCTTTATATAGGAGTGGTAGTTCCGGGTTATGTGTTAGCTTCCTTCTTCAGAAAGTATTATTTGGAGGGTCTTGCTAGATCAATGGGCTCGGGTATGGTTGGGCTCAGCTCGGTGATCCAGTTAGGAGCCCAGCTCGGAGGCCGGCCCATAACATAAGCCCCCTAGACCCTTTGCCTGAAAAGGTACAGGGTCTAATTATTTTTTCGTTAGGTCGGAATTCGAGCTGGGTGAAAGGCCAAGAAAGAGAAAGTCGCCCAAGTTCTCGGGTCGACCTCTTCTAGCGTGCCGACCGCCTCCTCTCCTGCAAAGGTCGCCAAGAAGCGACCATAAGATTCTTTTGGTCCTATCTCTGTCCCATTTCTAGACTTGCTTGCCGATTAGCTGAGCATATATTTAGAGTGCAAGTATTTGGTTTTCTCCAAATACCTTGTAAGAGTTGATCCCATCATAGAATTGCTCTTGTTGAGCTTGAAATAGCATAATTACTACTCAAGAGTAGCGGGTCAGGTCGAACCCGTTAAAGTGCCACAATCAATTACATGGGCTTTGATTGTCAATAATATGATGATTGATCAGATGATCTGCTCTGCGTGGTATGATATCAAGATTTCCTATGAGGTCTGATCTCTGAGGTCTGAGCTGGTATCTGATGTGCGACTTGAGGTCATCCAATTATCTGCGGTCTTCCAATTATCTACCCAGTGATCTCTTGAACACGGGGAGCTTAAATGCAGATTGAGCTTTGAACTGGTTGAGTCGAGCTCAGATGAGGATGAGCTCCGAGCAGGTCAAGCTCAGATGAAGATGAGCTCCGAGCAGGTCGAGCTCCAGTCAGAATGAGTTCCGAGCAGGTCGGGCTCCAATAAGTACTCGTGTCGAAGTACAAGGAGAGCTTGTAAATAGGTTTGAACTATGGGTAGAGCTTCGACCCCAAACTTGACCTTTGACTTGAAGACTAAGATAGGTAGAACTCCAAACAGGTTTGAACTGTAGGTCTCTGCATTGGTCGCGCTCTGACCTATGGTGGTCTACTCCCACCTAAAATTTGTACTTGATTTTGAAGAATTGAAGTGCATGTTGAGATATAGGCCTCTACATTTGAAGTGCTGATGGGGAGATGGTCTTTGTTGGTGAGCTCACGGAGAGCTGCTTCTTGTTCGAGCTCGTGTAGAGCTGGTCTTTATTGGTGAGCTCACGGAGAGCTCCACCCTTTCCGAGCTCGTGGAGAGCTGGACTTCATCTCGAGGGGTAAAAAGGCTTCAGTGCTCCCCAATTTTAAGGGGGGTTTTGATGGTGCCTGGCCCAGTGAGGGTCATCGCTCGCGATCTTGTTATTGAAAACCAAGGGAATGCCCTAGCGTAACTTGTGCTTTTTTGCTTTTTGTTTTTCTTTAGTTCCGATCTTGTAATTGCTCATCCGAGAACCACCTCTTGCAATTCCTTTTCCTATGAATGAAATTTGACTAAGTGATGATGACTTACTTTACTTTCTTTTCACGCTTTCCTGTAGTCCTTGGGTAGTATAAGGTAGTGTAGTCCTCGGGTGGCTTCCCCCCGAAAGATTTGTTTCAAATTGAAAGTTTGGAACATTAGTCCCTCGTAACAACATTAGTCGAGTGCTTGTCTAATCCGAGCATCATTTTGAGATGTCAGGTCTCTATGATGAATGGAGCCGGTTAGGCTTTTCTTCAGGTCGAGTTATCATCTTCCGAGCTGCTTTAGAGCTCGCCAGGCCTCTATGCTGACCTGAAATCTTTGGAACCGCAGGGGTTAGTCTTTGTCGCGCTGTGTTTGAGCTCGACGCGTCTTTATCTTTGACGTGGTGTCTTTGAAACCACAATGGTCTTGTTTAGGTCGACAGGCGACCTTAGCCGAGGTGCTTTAGAGCTCGCCAGACCTTTATGCTGACCTGGTGGCTTCGAAACCACAGGGGTCGACAGGCGACCTTAGCCGAGCTGCTTTAGAGCTTACAGGCCTCTATGCTGACCTGGTGTCTTTGAAACCACAGGGGTTACTTAGATCGACTGGCGACCTTCCGAGCTGCTTTAGAGCTCGCCAAGCCTCTATGCTAACCTGGTGTCTTCGAAACCACAGGGGTTGTTTAGGTCGACTGGCGACCTTCCGAGCTGCTTTTGAGCTTGCCAGGCCTCTATGCTGACCTGGTGTCTTTGAAACCACAGGGGTTACTTAGGTCGACTGGCGACCTTCCGAGCTGCTTTAGAGCTCGCCAGGCCTCTATGCTGACCTGGTGTCTTCGAAACCACAGGGGTTGTTTAGGTCGACTGGCGACCTTCCGAGCTGCTTTTGAGCTTGCCAGGCCTCTATGCTGACCTGGTGTCTTGGAAACCACAGGGGTCGAGTTGCGAGCGAGCTTACCAAGCCTTTATGCTGGCTTGGGTATAGGACCACAAGGGTCGAGCTGCGAATAAGCTCACCAAGCCTTTATGCTGACTTGGGTTTAGGACCACAGGGGTCGTGTTGAGGCCGAGCTTCTTCCGACACTGGGTGCCGAGCTCCGTGGCGGGCTCGACCTTTGGTTTTGGGGCACTGTTCCTGTCAAAGTATAGACAATTTACAACAACTTGATGTAATAAAGTTAGCATTAATTTTTATGCTACGAGTAAAGTAAAGTGCTCGTAGTCGAGTTTTATACTTCCCTGTGAGAGTAGTTGATCGGGCTGTCCAAGCTGCATGGTTGAGGTCATCAAATAATCAAGGTCAGCAACGTAGCCGGGTTTAAAGCCGTCTGAATATTGAAATTATTGAGGTGGGCCTGGTAGGTCGCCCGAGTACTGGACTGGGTATCCACCTGTTGGTTGTCTATATACTGATCTGCTGAGGTTAGCCATCAATAATGTGAAAGTACATCATCCATTTAAATGACAAATTATACCTTGCTCGAAAGTTTGGGCAAACATAAAATGTCATGCGAGAAGACCTTATACAATGCTCCAGGTAATAAAGAATAAAGTGACACGAATCGTTGATGGTTCATAGTTAAGGATGAGATGCTGAAAGAAACATGGAAAAATAGCACCAGGTTTTGAGGGACGTATCTGTGGTCGTCCGAGTTGTTGAGGTCAGCAATGTGGTTGACTGGAGCCCCTCCAAATAACTGAGGTCATGCGACTATCTGAGTTGAGGTCGGTCGAGTATCTGAACAGTTGAGGTCAGCTCGGTAGTTGGGATGAGGTTGACCGAGTTGATTGGTTGGGCTTTGCCAAGCATATCTTGATTTCTTCTAAGAATTGTGTGGCTGACCTGCATTTCTGATTCTTAGGAACCGAAAGGTTTGATTTTTATCTTGACCTCTCCGAAATGCAGTTAATAAAAGATTTGATAGGATATTTTGAATAGAGAAGATATGATTGGTTATAAATCATTACACAAAGAACTCGGATTTGAATTCAAAGAAATCCTAATTAAGGATAGGATAAGGCAAATGCTTATAAAAAGGCAATTTATCATTCTGATTTCAAGTAAACTTATTGCTCTTTAAATAATAACAATAATAATATGTTGTTAATATATGGCTCGACGTGTAGCCAAACTTGTGAGATACGCTAGATTTCATGATAATAAATAGTAGCCATAAACTAGATGTCAATGGCGTGCATCGGATAATGTCGTTATTGAGAATTACAAATCGACCTTTCTAATGTCCCATGGCATGTCAGTGATAATTCAAAATTGATTATGAGATGCTCTTTGTTTGAATCAATCTACGCTACAGGTCGGTCGGTTAGTCTGATTGAAATAAGTCTGGTAGTTTTCAAAAATTAACCTACCGATATACGATAAGATCGAATGGCCAAAAACGTAAATATTTTTCTTTTTCGAAAACTGATTAGAGCTATTTTTGCGTAAATTGATTAGGCTCCTTCCTAAAAATCTTATCCATGATAACTAGAGGGGAGATATAACAGGAAGGAAAACACCTGATTTAAAACACGCTGGTCGAAGAAGACGCCGAGATCGTGTTTGCTTGAAGACTGATCTTCCATGTTCTTGACATAATTGGCATGCACCGAGGTCGAACCTACTTTGCCGAGTGTGAGAAATATTATGATGACGTTCCAGAATGGCAAATTTTGGGCTAGTGTTTACTCCGTGATAATGATTTGGTCAAGCCTGTTGACTATATTTGTTTCACGATGATCGACAGGTTTGATCGATGCGATCTTGTTCTCCATTCGGGCGTCCGTTGGCGGCGATCCTCGATTTGCAGTGCTCCTCGCGTGTACCATCTTTCTCGGTGGTATCCTTAAGGCCCAGGCTAGTTTTATTGGGCCCCACGGTGGGCGCCAATGTTAATGCACGAAATGGTGCAAGGTCGTACCTTTGCTCCTCTGCTTGGTAGTTGGGCGATGAGCTCCGTGGTGAGTACTCCTCCTCCGGGCGTGATGTCCGTCCTCCTTCAGACCGGCTGGTGGGGTACCTGCAAAAGGCACTCCGATGCCTAAGTTAGATAGGGCTTTTCAGGGTGAGCCTAGAGCTCGCATCATAGAGATGAGTTTAGGGTTTAGAGAGAGTGTAGAGAGAGAGAGTGAGAGATCCCCCTTTTACCTGAGGGGCCAAGCCCCTTTTATGTTTATCGTATTTAATTGAAATTTTTTCTGTGTGCCCTCTTTGTTTTTTTGTTTTTTAAATTGTCATAATAGTACTTGCTATATAGGGTAGCTTGTTCGTTTAACTTTTCTATGTTTTCTCAGTATTTTTTGTCCGAGGCCGCCACACTGCTCCGAGACCGCCACACTGACATTTTCTATATAGGGTAGCTTGTTCGTTTAACTTAATCCACACTCTCTTGTTCTAAAAATTAGGTATGCACTCTCTTCAAATGTCGGTTCCTTTTGGGTGGAAAAGGGTTGGCCGTTGACCCCCACACCGACATTTTTTCTTTGATTTCCTTCATAGTTCTCTCCACATAGAGAATTTTGAGGTGATGTATGTTTTGGCTAACAAATATACGTGAGTGAGTACTTTTTGAACGTGAACACAAGAAGGGGGGTTGAATTGTGTCCAAAAACTTTTGGCAAACTATACGTTAAAAGCACTAAGAATACAGATTTTTCAAAGCTGTTTGTTTATCGGACGCTGAGAGACTAACCGGATGCAGGAAATAAACCGTGTATAAAAACTTGTTTTACTAAGCAAGATAAAGATAAATGTAAAGCAATAAAGCAAGAGACACAGAGATTTATACTAGTTAACCACCAACTGGTAGCTACGTCTAGTCCCTTCGATCCTGAAGGATTTTTACTATAATCAACTGATTACAATTTACCTCAAGAGTATTCTACTGTCACAAACTTGACAATACTCTCAACTTCTCAAAACGACTCAGTGCAGTCGAGCCTTTGAGGAACAAAGCCTTAACTAGGCCAAGAACAGTTTACAAAAGAGAATATTCTTTTGAGTACAATCAAAATAACTCTCACAGAGAGGATGAAAAGATTAAGCTCAAAACAGAGTAGCTTTCTAAAAGAAAGTATAAGACGCTGAGTTCAGTTCTTTGTAGACCAGAAACTTGGCACGAAACTTGATTGCTCACTTGAGTAATATTGCTTTCAGAATGAAGTTTCTTCACACTTTTTCCAACTCATCTTCAATGAATACCTGGGGGTATTTATAGGAGTCTTCAGGGATATTACCGTTTACAGTAAAAACATAGCTCCTTTTCATTAAGTGAGGTAATTTGAAATGTAGTCCTTTTCTTCCTTTCCAGAGAATATCAAAATAGTACATATTACCGTTTTCGTACTATCTGCTTTTCACAATTGCCTTGTACGATTTTTGTCTTTTGCTAAAGGTGTCACCTTTAATTCCTCGTACATCAAAATGAGCGCATAAAATCAAATTCGAATTCCGTTCCAAAACATTCTGTGGATAAGAGCAAAAACGTGATCATCACGTGCTTCATTGAAGAGATCAGACGCTCGCTCAGAACAGAGGACGGACGCTCGCAGCAATAGAGTATTCCATGTGTCAAAGAGTAACACTACTAGACGCTCGCTGTTAGCAAGATGCTGGAGTGAGTTCGGACGCTGACATTAGTGGAGTGTATTCAATTCTCTTGTAAATCTTCTTCTTCTTTCTTTAGTGTTTTGTACATATATATGAAACTTTGATACCTGTACACTCAAAGATATGTTAGAAGATAAATTGTTCTTTCGAAAATACTTTGTTATCATCAAAATTAATGAGGGTCTAAACTTCTCAATCGTTTAGGTTCCAACAATCTCCCCCTTTTTGATGATGACAAAAATCCAAGGTTGATGAACAATTTAATTTCAAAATAATATCAAGGGTCTCCTCCTGAATTCAACCATTTAGATATATATGAACAATTCAGGTATTAAGGCAATTGTTGATAAACAAATTCATTTAAGTGATCGCAAAAATACGTAGATGTCTTAGAGCATATATTCATTTAACAACGTGAGATCGGATGCTGATTTCATTTTATCAAAAAGATTTTCATTGTACCAAATTTATTGATCATTATTAGAGTACTGGATCAATGAATAAATGAATATCAACGCATTATAAGTGTTAGAGCAATAAATAACCACACAAATGCTATGTATGAAATGCTATGCATGATACTTCAGTTTCAGCATATCCATCGGAGTTTGAACATCGAACGGTGAATTAGTCAATCAGACTTTCACGTGTTCATCAAACCTTTCTTTTACTCCCCCTTTTGTCATCGGACAAAAAGAGTGTAAAGCACATCATAGTCAAGATAAGACTTCGAAAAATTTGAATATAAGTCAGAGCAAAATTATATATCACAAATAATCAGAGCAAAATTATGTATATATATAAGAGTACCAAAACAAATTTCATATCACACAAAAAAAAAATTAAGGGTTTCGTGGAGGTGGTGGAGGAATGTTGAGATGTTCATACATTCTCCAGCTGAGTAACTTTCAGGTTAGTGGCCTTCATTTCTTCAAACTCTGCTTTGGGAATAGTGACCATCTCAACCGCAGGAGTAGGAGTAGAAGTAGAAGGTCCAGCTTCTGATACTGGTGCAGGTTCCATCTTCTGATGCTCTGCTAGCACCCAGTTAGATAGCTTCAGTCTCAATTCCTTCTTCTTTTGAACTCTTTGAAAGAATGCATCATTTGGTATAAATCATTTGATGAGATTTCCAAGTTTTCTCTGCTCAGATTCTGCCTGAATCTCCCTTCTATTCTTCACATCTTCTGGATACAGCAAATCCATGAAGATAATTTCTCTGTACAAAAACACATCAGCAGTGAAAGCTTCAAACTTGTTTCCAGCATCTTCTCCCCATATTCTTCTGATAAAGACACTCAATGCTTCAAAAGCGAAAGAGAGTGCTTCATTTTCTGCCAGGTATACTCTTCACAGATTTTCCCTGTCATCTTCTTCAAGCACTAGGGGGACGAGGCATGGTAACATGGCTTTGTCTTTCCTAGACTCAGACCATTGATTCCAAGTAAATCCAATGTCAAAGTGCTTGGTCACAGCAGCCCATTTGACATATATCTTCATGCAGTCAAGAGGCCTGATTACTGAACACCTAAACGTATCATCAAAGTATGCAGTTCCCAGATTGGTGTCAGTAGCCTTTCTGATAATGCCAACTGTGGGGATTGTGGCTTTCTCAGCATTGCAGCAATTTGAGGAGCTGGTTCTCCATTCATCTTCCTTCTGCGAACTAAGGTAAAACCTTCTGGCATGATCCTCAGTGATCTTGGCAATCGGAAGCTCTGAGAATCCTTTAAGATTAAACTTCTTAGGAGCCTTCTCATACTCTTTGAGTCCGATTTTGCTGTATGGCAACTTGTCAGGAGCAGGTTTTTTCCTCTTCCCAAGGACTGACCACGGTAGCCACCTTTGTCTATCTGGAACAATCTTTACGGATACAGAAGAAGGATCTCTGAACTGTCTGATAACTTCAAGTTTCTTCATTTCAAGACAGTGTGCCATGAAGGCAGCTTCTTCATCCGTGATCCATCTTCCACACTCCTCCAGTGTGAGAGGTTCAATTTGGGGCAGGAACTTTGGAAGGTCAACAGAGAAAGGAATTGCCCTGCTACCACGTTCCGGTCTCAATCTCCCTTTGAATGACATCTCGAAACTATCTTCTCCATCCTTGAAGGTAGCATTCATTGGAGAGGCAATTTCCAGTCTGGCAACTCCAGAGGTGAAGGTTTTCAAGTGCCAAGTAGAAGGGTGATTGTAGATGCTGTGATATGACTCATACTTAACAAACCAAGGTTTGTTAATGCGCGAGACATTCTTCGTTCCACTGAAGTCTGTAGGTTTGTAGGTAAGGGTGAGTGAAGTGGGAGTGGTTTTGGTGATTGTATAGATTTTAGGTGTTTAGGGTTTGAATGGATTGATGGGAGGTACTTTGAATAACAGGTTGAAGGGATGAGAGTGAAGTTTGGAAATGTATGTAGTAAGTGAGGTATTTGAGGAGATTTGTGGTAGGTCAAGGTTGAGTGTATTGGATGGTGTTTGGGTAGGTTTTGAGGGAATGAGGGTAGAGGTTTGTCGTAGGCTCATTCTGGTTTTCTTGGTTTGTGTTTGGGTTTGTGGTTGTGAAACAGACAATGGAGGTGCAGGAATAACATCATGAGAATCAAAAGTAGATACTGATTCATCAACAGTAAAGTCAAGTACCTTTGAGTTAAGTTCAGAAGACTTAACCAACCTTCTCTTTGTTCCTCTAGAGGCAACAACGGTCGGAGGAGGAGGAAGGACTTGTTTCCCTTGACCAGACGCTGAAGCATCTTTTTCAGCTGTTGGCTTATTCTTCTTCTCCAAGATCTTTCTGATGGGAATTTTGTCCTCATCTTCTGGTTCCTCAACAGTAGGTGCAGGAGCCACCTTCTGTTTCATTCTTCTTGTCTCCCTTATAGGAGATTCAGCAGGTCTTTTCACACCAGCCATTGAGCTTCTGGTGAATTTCTTTTCAGCTTCTCCATCATTCGCAGTAGTTTCTCCTTCTTGTTGCTCTAATTTCACCTTCTTAATCATAGAGCCAGTAATCAACTGCATTCTGACCAGACTGTTGACTCCAAAAACTTCAGGACGAACAACAGCACCAACACTAAAGTATTTATCTTTTTCTTCTTTGTTGGTAGAATCAGCAAGCTTTCTCACAATACTATATTTTATCATCATAATGGAAAGAAGAACTCCATATGGGATAACCTTGACAATATTCTTTTTATCTACACTTTTCCTTGAGAAGACGAGAGCATTGATAAGATTATTGATAATCAACCGGCAGGTTGATTTTCTTTCCATCCATATAGTTCCTCATAATGAACTTTTGCTCATAGTTCACTATGTCGCTTGAACCAGCCTTCAGAATCACGCTCTTAGCGATGATTTTGTGCAATACTCTGTAGTGGCTTTTTAAGTCTTTGGTAGTGGGAGTTATGTTCTTCTTCTTCAACTCACGATAGTTTTCGAACAGAGCTTCATTGACATTTTCCAAACCTCTATAAGCTTCAACCCAGTTAGCATGGTAACTGATTCCTTCACACAGACACTTGATGGTCTGAGCGATAGAGTTTATGGTGAAACGTAACTTGAAAACTTTGATATGTCCTTCAATGATTTCACCCGGAAGTAGATAGGCGTTCCCCCAGAATTCCTTTATAGCATAGCTCAACACATCAACTGGTTCCCAGATAAAGTAATTTTTCCATCCCAGTTTCTCCAAACCTTCTTCGAAATCAAAACCATAGAGCTTGAAGTTCTCAAAATCAATTCTGTTTTCATTCATGAGTTTTGCTTCTGAGAAGACATCGTAGGTAGCAGTATATTGACCAACCTTTCTATAGGCCATGGTAGCAGTTGCAGAGAGGGTAATGGAGGTTTTAGGGTTTGAAGTCACACAGAGAGAGAGAGAGAGAGAGAGAAAGAACAGTTTTGCAAGTAGAAGCAGAGTGAAGTGATGGAGCGAAAAATGTGGAGTAGTGGGAAAGTTGATAGAAAATGGTACAGTCCTTTTTCAAAAACCGCTTCGCATTTGCAAAATAAATTAAATCAAAAAGAAAAGAAAATGAAGATTCCCCTTTTCATTAAATGAAGACGCCAAAGAAAAGTAAAATCAAGTAAAAAGATTTTATCGAAAAACATAAATAATCATGACTCAGTGAGATGTGATGAGACGCTTAAGTCCTTTGCACGTGTGACACGTGTGTGTGCGCTCGGACGCACGCAACCGATTCACCAGACACTGAGTTATGATGCGCATGACAAATAAAATGCTTATGTCATACCAGATGCTGAGATGATGCATATCATCTGACGCTGAGATTAATCATTCTTCTATAAGATGAAAATTTAAATTTCTTCTTATAAAATTGAATCTATCTTCAGCAAGGGGTTTTGTAAATATGTCAGTCCACTGATGATCAGTGTCTACAACCTTCTGAACATAGTCTCTTATAAAATGATGCTTAATCTCAATGTGCTTGGCTCGTGAATGCAATACGGGATTTTTAGTAAGACAGATTGCAGAAGTATTATCACAAAAGATAGGAATGTTACTCTCTTTTATCAGATAATCTTCAAGTTGATATTTCATCCACAAAAGTTGAGAGCTGCAACTTGCTGCTGAAATATATTCAGCTTCTGCTGTTAAGAGTGCAATTGTGCTTTGCCTTTTGCTTGACCAAGATACAAGATTTGCTCCAAGGAATTGGCAGCTTCCACTTGTGCTTTTTCTTTCAATTCGGTCTCCAGCAAAGTCAGCATCACAGAAACCTACTAACTTGTAATATTTTGATTTCTTATAAAGCAAACCAAGATTAGTAGATCCTTGCAAATATCTAAAAATTCTTTTAACAGCACTCAAGTGTGATTCTCTAGGATCTGACTGAAATCTAGCACACAGACAGACATTGAACATAATATCTGGTCTTGAAGCTGTAAGATAAAGTAGAGATCCAATCATACCTCTGTACATCTTCTGATCTACCTTTTTATCAGTTTCATCTTTACCAAGAATGCACGTGGGATGCATAGGAGTGCACAATGGTTTGCAATCCACCATTTTGAATTTCTTTAGCAATTCCTAGATATATTTGCTTTGATGTATATAGATACCATCATTGCATTGTTTGATTTGAATTCCAAGGAAGAACTTTAGTTCACCCATCATGCTCATCTCGAATTCAGCCTGTATTAGCTTAGAAAATTCTTTGCAAAGGCTTTCATTAGTAGCTCCAAAAATAATGTCATCAACATATATTTGAACAATTATAAAGTGCTTGTTTGATGTTTTTCTAAAAAGGAGTAGTGTCTACTAGACCTCTGGTAAAACCATTTTTCATCAAAAATGTACTCAGCCTTTCATACCAAGCTCTGGGAGCTTGCTTAAGACCGTACAGGGCCTTCTTAAGCTTGAAGACATGTTCTGGAAATTCAATGTCTTCGAATCTAGGAGGTTGTTTTACAAAGACTTCCTCAGTTATAAAACCATTCAAGAAAGCACTTTTCACATCCATTTGATAAAGAACTATATCATGGTGTGCAGCAAATGATAGTAAAATGCATATAGCTTCTAACCTTGAAACAGGTGCAAATGTTTGAGTAAAATCAATACCTTCTTCCTGTGAGAAACCTTGAGCAACCAATCTTGCCTTGTTTCTCACAACTTTTCCATCTTCATCAAGCTTGTTTCTAAATACCCATTTAGTACCAATGGCTTGTTTATCTTCTGGTAGAGTAACTAGCTTCCATACATCATTTCCTTGGAACTGATTCAACTCTTCTTGCATGGCCAGAATCCAACCTTCATCTTCCAATGCTTGATCAATCATTTTAGGTTCAATTTCTGAGAGTAGTGCCATATCTGCATGCTCTTTAAAAGAGGATCTGGTTCTTACTCTATCTCCAGGTTTTCCTATGATTTGATCTTTAGGATGATTAGTTTTGTACTTCCAGCTCTTTCTGGCTTCAGCTTCTGAAGATTCTTGTGTCTGGTCACCACCGGATGATGAAGATGTAGGTTCACTATTTGTAGTATCACCTATATTTAATTCTGAAAATAATTCATCTAGCTCTTACATGGCTATGTCAGGCTTCTTGTCATCAAATTTGACATGAATGAATTCTTCCACTGTCATAGTTTCTTTATTGTATATTCTAAAAGTTTTGGATCTTTCAGAATATCCCAAAAAGATTCCTTTGTCAGCTTTTGAATCAAATTTACCAAGCTGATCCTTAGTAATCAAAATATAACAAGTACAACCAAATGAATGAAAATATGATATGTTTGGTTTTCTTCCTTTCCACAGTTCATATGAAGTCTTCTTCAAAATAGGTCTAATAAAAATTCTATTTTGAATGTAATAAGCCGTGTTTACTGCTTCTGCCCAAAAATGTTTTGCAATGTTAGCTTCATTGATCATGGTCCTGGCCATTTCTTGGAGGGACCTATTTTTCCTTTCTACAACACCATTTTGTTGAGGTGTTCTAGGAGAGGAGAAATTGTGGAAGATGCCATTATCATCACAAAAATTTTGAAAGTTTTCATTTTCAAATTCTCCCCCATGATCACTTCTAATAGAAGAAATACAAATTCCTTTTTCATTTTGAACTGTTTTGCATAATACAGTAAATACCTTGTGTGACTCATCTTTGTGAGCAAGGAATCTAACCCATGTCCATCTAGGAAAATCATCAACAATGACTAACCCATATTTCTTTCTAGTTAAAGAGGTTGTCCTTGTTGGACCAAAAATATCAAGATGCAAAAGCTCAAGTGGTCTAGAGGTTGAAACAACATTTTTTGAATGAAAAGAAGTTTTAACTTGTTTTCCTCTTTGACATGCCTCACAGAGAGCATCAGATTGGTACTTAAGATTTGGTAAGCCTCTGACAAGACTGTGCTTGTTTAATTTTGAGATTGATCTCAAATTGGCATGACCCAATGTCTTGTGCCAAATCCATTGTTCTTCGTCAACAGACATGAGACACTTGACATCTTGTTTTGCAAGTTCAGATAGATCAATTTTGTAAATATTTTGTTTCCTCTTAGCAGTAAAGAAAATAGAGCCATCCTTTTTTCTTTTTACTAGACATCCAGTTTCTGTAAAGATGACTTCATAACCATTGTCACATAATTGACTTATGCTCAATAAGTTATGTTTAAGTCCTTCAACATAAAGTACATTATCAATAGAGGGAAGAGAGCCTTCACCAATGCGACCAATTCCAACTATTTTACCTTTCTGGTTTCCTCCGAAACCAACGAATCCAGCTTCTTTAGGCCTTAGTTCTTGGAACATATGCTTTTCTCCCGTCATGTGACGCGAGCATCCACTGTCTAAGTACCAAGATAGGTGTGTTGACTTTGTTGCTAAGCATGTATGCAACATAGACTATTTTATCTTTAGGTACCCATATCTTTTTGGGTCCTTTCTTGTTAGTTTTTGAAGGAAGCTTATCCTTCACAGTTTTAAAAACAGTACATGCACTTTTCAAATGACCAAGTTTATTGCAGTAAGTACAACGCAAGCATTTACTATGATTATTGGATTTATCAGATGCTGAATCACTTTCTAATGGAGGTTCATCTAATATATAACCAAGACCATGAGTTATCGTTTTATTGACACCCAAAATCATTGACGCTTGCTTGCTTCGAGTTACACTCTCTGCAAGAAACTTTTGAAATGCATATTCATAATCATTTGATTTGCATTTAAGGTTGCCTGTAACTTTAGAGCTTTCAGCTTGAGAGCTCTCAGCTTCTGGTTGCTTGTTAGCGGCCAGACGCTGGTTATCCATCAGATGTTGATTTTCAGTTTTCAGCTTCTGGTTTTCTTTATTGAGTACATATTTTTCTTTGTTTAAAGCTTAAAAGTCTTGTGATAATTTTGAAAATTTCTTTTTCAAATTCTTATACTCAACAGAGAGAGTGGCAGAGTCCTTAAGAAGATCATCGAATGCAAGTTGAAGTTCAGAGTAGGAATCATATACTATTACCTCTTCAACTTCTTCTTCTGAGTCAAGATCAGTGTTTGCCATGAGAGCGAGATTTGCTTCTTCTTCATTATCTTCCTCAGATGAGGATAAGTCTAGATCTTCTCATGTAGCCATGAGGCTTTTCTTCTTTTTCTTGAAAGAACTTCTTGTGGGCTTCTCCTGAAGATTAGGACATTCATACTTGAAATGTCCAGGCTTTTTACATTCATAGCAAATGACTTGAGCTTTGTCTTTGTCTTTGCTTTCCTTCTTGTCCTTAGTATCTTTCTTCTGAAACTTCTTTCTGAAGTTTCTCTTCTTCCACATTCTTTGTATCTTCTTGGATATAAACGCGAGCTCATCTTCTGATTTATCAACATCTCTTTCTGAAGCTTCATC
Organism: Calophaca sinica; assembly: GCA_037113605.1. Lineage (NCBI taxonomy): Eukaryota > Viridiplantae > Streptophyta > Magnoliopsida > Fabales > Fabaceae > Calophaca > Calophaca sinica. The sequence goes on from CM073736.1 coordinate 94,757,104, forward strand.
TTCTGATTCTTCTCCTTCAGCCTGAAGGGCTTTGGAAGAACTAGCTTTATGTTGAGTGACTTTCAAAGCAATAGACTTGCCCTTTCTTGCAGGTTCTTCTTCATTTAGCTCAAGTTCGTGAGCTTTCAACGAGCTCATAAGATCTTCAAGTCGTAGGACATTTAGATCTTTTGCTTCTTGAATAGCAGTGACCTTGGGTCTCCACTGCTTAGTCAAGCTTCTTAAGATCTTTCTAACAAGGTCAGGTGTAGTGTAACTTTTTCCAAGGGCCTGTAACCCGTGAACAAGTGTTTGGAATCTTCCAAACATGGTTTCAATGTTTTCACCATCTTCCATTTTGAACAATTCATATTGGCGAACCAACATGCTAACTTTGGTTTCTCTTACTTGGGCAGAGCCTTCGTAAGATAAAACAAGTGAGTCCCAGATTTCTTTGGCAGTATCAAATTTGCCACATTTATCATATTCTTTTTCTGTCATAGCACAGATAAGAATGAATCTAGCTTTTTGATTGGTTTGATATCTCTTTTTCTGCTCATCATTCCAATCTTTTCTGGCTATAGCAACACCACGAGGATTAGTGGGAGGAATATAACTACTTTGAACTATATCCCACAACTCAAGTTGTTGTGTCTCAAAGAAAGCTTTTATCTTATCTTTCCAGTAGTCAAATATTTCTCCATCGAATAGAGGAGGACGGTTCATATAACCACCTTCAGTAGACATGTTCACAGTATAGGATCTTTTCTCTTAACACTGTTAAGTGCTCAACAAAGAGGCCGAGCTCTGGTACTAACTGAACGTGAACACAAGAAGGGGGTTGAATTGTGTCGAAAAACTTTTGGCAAACTATACGTTAAAAGCACTAAGAATACAGATTTTTCAAAGCTGTTTGTTTATCGGACGCTAAGAGACTAACCGGATGCAGGAAATAAACCGTGTATAAAAACTTGTTTTACTGAGCAAGATAAAGATAAATGTAAAGCAGTAAAGCAAGAGGCACAGAGATTTATACTAGTTCACCACCAACTGGTAGCTACGTCTAGTCCCTTCGATGCTGAAGGATTTTTACTATAATCAACTGATTACAATTTACCTCAAGAGTATTCTATTGTCACAAACTTGACAATACTCTCAACTTCTCAAAACGACTCAGTGCAGTTGAGCCTTTGAGGAACAAAGCCTTAACTAGGCCAAGAACAGTTTACAAAGAGAATATTCTTTTGAGTACAATCAAAATAACTCTCACAGAGATGATGAAAAGATTAAGCTCAAAACAGAGTAGCTTTCTAAAAGAAAGTATAAGATGCTGAGTTCAGTTCTTTGTAGACCAGAAACTTGGCACGAAACTTGATTGCTCACTTGAGTAATATTGCTTTCAGAATGAAGTTTCTTCACACTTTTTCCAACTCATCTTCAATGAATACCTTGGGGTATTTATAGGAGTCTTCAGGGATATTACCGTTTGCAGTAAAAACATAACTCCTTTTCATTGAGTGAGGTAATTTGAAATGTAGTCATTTTCTTCCTTTCCAGAGAATATTAGAATAGTACATATTACCGTTTTCGTACTATCTGCTTTTCACAATTGCCTTGTACGATTTTTGTCTTTTGCTAAAGGTGTCACCTTTACTTCCTCGTACATCAAAATGAGCGCATAAAATCAAATTCGAATTCCGTTCCAGAAAATTCTGAGGATAAGAGCAAAAACGTGATCATCACGTGCTTCATTGAAGAGATCAGACGCTCGCTTAGAACAAAGAACGGACGCTCGCAGCAATAGAGTATTCCACGTGTCAAAGAATAACACTACTGGACGCTCGCTGTTAGCAAGACGCTGGAGTGAGTTCGGACGCTGACATTAGTGGAGTGTATTCAATTCTCTTGGAAATTTTCTTCTTCTTTCTTTAGTGTTTTGTACATATATATGAAGCTTTGATACCTGTACACTCAAAGATATGTTAGAAGATAAATTGTTCTCTTGAAAATACTTTGTTATCATCAAAATTAATGAGGGTCTAAGCTTCTCAATCGTTTAGGTTCCAACACTTTTGTATTCCTTACCTATATTTGAGAGTCTAGGAATGGGTTATGATCACGAATTGGTTAGTGTCACACCCCAATTTTGAGAAAACTTGATCATACATGGTTAGTGATTTCGTGCTTTAAATTGTATGTTATAAGGTTTAGGGTTGTTAATGATTTCGTGCATTAAATTATATGTTATAGGATTATTTTATTGTTAGTGATTTCATGCTTTAAATAGTATTATTGAATATTTTTCTATCATGCTTTGATGGTTGAAATATCGGTTCTTTTTGGGTGGAAAAGGGTTGGCTGTTGACCCCCACACCGACATATATCTTTGATTTCCTTCATAGATCTCTCTACAGAGGGAATTTTGAAGTGATGTATGTTTTGGCTAACAAATATACGTGAATGAGTACTTTGTATTCCTTACCTATATTTGAGAGTCTAGGAAGGGGTTATGGTCACGAATTGGTTAGTGTCACACCCCGAGTACGAAGTGTTTAGTAAAGTGATTAATGCTGATAATTCCATGTTTGCTTAGGCTTCATGATCCTATTAGAGATCAAGTACACCCCGATAATACATTATACATATGTTAGGTTGGCCCTGGGTAGGAGGAAGAAATCAAGTACACTACTCACAACTACTCCACTACATTCACTGCATAAACATTAAGTCACCAGTAATTAATTTTCCAGTGCAAGTTTGGCCTTCCCAAGTGCTTCCTTGGCTCAACTTGCTTTGTACATCTCTATGTACTTCTTTTCCTTGCCACTTCTGCTTGTCTAATTCTATCCTTTAAGAGGATGTCAACTTCTAACCTGTTTCTTTTTAAATGACCAAGTCGATTTTCTACTTCTATCATCTCTACTTTTGAGTTTTAGTGAATCATTTGCTTTACATCCTTCTTTACATGTGAATCGTGCGTAGAAAATTAACTTAACTATTATACAAAAATTGTTATGTTAATTATTGATGAAATGGATATTTGATTTTTGTTATTAGTATCGGAGAAAAGCCTTAGCTTCCCATTTGAGGTTCAATATATCGTTGAGTGCATGTACACTTTTAGGGTACCACGTGTTCATTGTATATTGAACCTTGAATTGTCCAAGTCGGACAGTTTGGGAAAAACTTTTACTTTACTCGTATAATAGTTGTTGCTTAATTCTCGTATCTTTATATTTGATGAAATTTCGGTTCGATTCATTTCCTTTTGTTCTCTGGGTGCATATTTGATCGCAGTATTCATAACTGCGATCATTTAGTGCACTCAGAGACCAATGGGACATGATGCCGAATTTTGTCAAGTATAAGATATGAGAATTATGGAAGCACTATTATACGAGTTCTGAAAAAGTTTTTCCTCAAATGGGATAGGGTCATGCCATTTAAAGAAAAAAAGCGGTTGTAAGAACGTCGTGCTGCTGAAATTGTCATTTTTTTAACATGCAAAAGATGGAATTTTTTCCTTCCGGTCGTAGTTGGATGTACGATAGACTATATCCGGGGAGAGGGGGTTTGAAACAATCTTTTTGCGATGGGGTTGATCACTTTGTCCAAGCCGCAATGGCACATGAAGATTTCATAATTAATTAGGGATTAGATGGCTGTGCCTTAATTGCGATTGCAGAAGGATTAAGAGCTCAAGTGAGGTCATGTATCACCTGCAGAGAGTTGGAGTTAGGCCTAATTACTGGATTTGGACTAGACATGGTGAAGAGTTGCCTCATGTTGATTTAGGGGTTGGCGATAATTGCACAGGTGCTTCAAGCAGTTGCGTAGATACGGGATATGGTGAACAAATTGAATTGATGCAAGATATGGTTTGTGATGCCTTGGGGGTCAACGTATCATTCGAAGAGTAACAGTATGATGACACAGATGAACTTCCAAATGAGACAGCACAAAAATTTTATAATCTCTTGTTAGAAACAAATAAGCTGTTATTTGAAGGGTCTGCAGACTCTAAGTTATCAATGTGTGTGACGCTTTTAGCTCTTAAGTCAAACCGTGGTGCTACAGATGTGTGCTTGGATCTCGTAACGAAAATGATGTTGGACTCGCCATCTATCAGAGATGGTTTGCCAAAAAGTTATTACGAGGCTAAAAGCTTAGTGTCCAAGTTGGGTTTGGAATCTAAAAGGATCGATTGTTATGTGAGAGGGTGTATGTTATATTACGACAATGAATTCGGTAAAAACGATGGCGCGTTGGTTGAATGCAAATTTTGTAGTGAGCCAAGGTATATTTCACACACTGATAATGGGAAGGGTAGACAAAAACCAGTTCTAGTGAAGACAATGTTTTATTTGCCAATTATTTCAAGGCTGTAGAGAATGTTTGCATCAACACAGGCTGCAGACAAAATGACGTGGTACTATGAGAATAAAAGCACTTCAGGTATGTTGCGCCACCCATCTGATGGTGAAGCTTGGAAGCACTTTGATCACGTGTATCCCGAATTTGCAGCAGATCTACGTAATGTATGACTTGGCTTATGCTCTGATGGTTTTACCCCATATGTTCAATCAATGGCGAAACCTTATTCTTGCTGGCCAGTTATTGTTACCCCATACAATCTTCCTCCCGAAATGTGCATGTCTAAGCCTTATATGTTCTTAACTTGTATTATACCGGGTCCAGATAATCCAAAAGATGGTATTGACATCTATTTACAGCCTCTCATTGATGATCTCAAAAGGTTGTGGAATGGCGTTTTGACTTATGATATTGCACGAAAGAAGAATTTTACAATGAGGGCAGCTCTGATGTAGACCATTAATGACTTCCCTGCATATGGCATGCTTTCTGGTTGGGGTACTCATGGTAAAATGGCATGTCCCCATTGCATGGAGCATACAAAGGCCTTTACCTTGAAATTCGAGGGGAAGAGTTCTTGGTTTGACTCACATCGCAGGTTTTTACCAGGTGATCATCCATTTAGACGAAATAAAAACGCCTTCAAGAAGGGGGAAGTTGAATTAGATGGCTCGCCCCTAAGGTTGACATCCGAACAGATTTGGAGCAGAGTTATGGATTTGCCAAAAATCACAGATTATGGTGAATTGGATCGATTTGAAGGATATGAACAATGACATAATTAGACTAAAAGAAGTATTTTTTGGGATCTGCCATATTGGAAAGATAATTTATTGAGACACAACCTTGATGTTATGCACATTGAGAAGAACTTTTTGACAATATTTTTCTCACAGTGATGAACGTAAGAGGAAAAATAAAAGACAATGATAAGGCCAGACTGGACTTACCACTTTACTGTAGGCGAAAGGACATGCATTTGTCGACTCAGTCGAATGGGAAAATCCTGAAACTCAAATCCTGTTATTCTTTAACTACTGAGGAAGCAAGGTCAGTTTGTCGGTGGATAAAAGAACTTCAGATGTCAGACGGTTATTCTTCTAATTTGGCAAGATGTGCCGATGTGAACAAAGGAACCATGATTGGGATGAAAAGCCATGATTGTCATGTATTCATGGAGTGTTTACTTCCTATTGCATTTAGTTCCTTGCCATCAAATGTTTTAAATCCACTGACTGAACTCAGCCAATTTTTTAAAGATTTGTTCGAAATTGAGAGAGGATGATATTATAAAGATAGAGCAGAACATCCAAGTCATTCTTTGTCAGTTGGAGAGAATATTTCCCCCTGGTTTCTTTGACTCTATGGAGCATCTCCCAGTGCATCTTGCACATGAAGCTAGGCTTGGTGGACCGGTTCAATACAGATGGATGTATTCATTCGAAAGGTAATATAATAAAATATTCTTTAATATAAATATTCATTTGAAGGGTTAAATATATCAATTTTTATCATCAACCTTGTTATTTTGTAGATTTATGGGTGACTCAAAATGATCGGTGAAAAATAAGGTCAGGGTTGAAGGATCTGTTTGTGCAACTTACTTACACAGTGAGAGGATCCATTTATGTTCCCATTATTTTACGAACTTCATGTTGACACCAACAAATAATAGGAATGGAATAGAAATTGAAAGTGAAAGATACCCGCTAGTCTTATCAGTATTTTGCCTTCTCGGTCGTCAAACTGGAAAGGAGCTGACTCATTGGTTAACGGGAGAAGAGTGGAAGTCAGCCCACGTTCACGTGTTGATCAACTGTGTCGAAGTATCACCATATCTTATGTATGTATTATTTTGACCAGTTTTAATTTCTTTTATCCACAACTACTCATGATCATTTGTTTGATAATGACTTGATCAGGGCCTTCTTATTAATTAAGCCCACAAGCGAACAAGACTCTTCTGCCTATATTCATGAATATTTCCCAACGTGGTTTATGAACCAGGTATATATTTTTATTCCTATTTGAACTATTTATTGTTTGAAAATTCAAAAGATTGTTTGAAAAAAGGAACCATAATTTGTTTGCCTATGGTGTATACACAGGTGTACAGTGAGGCAGAATCACCTAAAATCGAACAATTGAGAAATTTATCTCATGGTCCTAACTCACGTGTAAAAGAATGGCACACGTTTTTCATAAACGAATACAAATTTCAAACCCAGTCAAAAACAGAGGGGAAAAAATAATTAACAGCGGAGTTTATATAAAAGGTGCCACAGATGGAGGTGAAGACGACTTCTACGGCGTGATTCAACATATATATGAATTGGCGTACAATACTTTAGACTATACTAAAAGAATAGTGCTATTTTATTGTAATTGGTTTGATCCGTCAAGTAGAGGCACAAGAGTGGATCGAAAATATAATACTGTGGATATATGCATGAGCAGAAGATACCAAATGTTTGATCCGTTTATCATGGCATAACATGTAAGACAAGTGTGTTATGTCCCTTATCCATTAACTCAAAGGGACAAACAAGGTTGGTGTGTTGCAATAAGGACCCAACCAAGGGGTCGCATTGAAGCAGATGATCCACAGGAAGAAGTGGCTTATCAAGTGGATGAGATGTCTCATGTCAACGTGGTAAATGAAGTGGAACCCATTTCTCGACTACGTGACAATCCAATCACATATGAAGATGTAGATGGAGATGAGGAATTAAATGAAGAAGTGGCAGAACCATCAAGATCTAAAGACGATGCTGAATTAGAGTGGGCAGAATGAAATTGTTTAACTTTTTACAATCAGATAAATTAACGTCTAACCATATATTTTAATTTGTCAGTTACTTTCATAACTTGTTATTTATTTTTATGGAATTCATTTTTAATATTGTTATGTTTAAATATAATATTTCATGACTATTATTGTTGAATTGCTCTATAGACATCATGGCATTAGGAGGATCAGGATCCGACCCCTCGACCACCCATTGGTGGTAAAGGGAAGGGGAAGGCCATCGCCATCGACCCTCCCATCGTAGGAGACCGAACATTATTAGGAGTGACGCTGCTGGCTTTTCGACATTGTCATCCACACAACGTCTGCAAACATCTACGCCTACACAGTCTCTAGCGCGTTCGGCCCCTACACAGCCTTCAGCACCTTCTGCACATACACAACATCCAACACCTTCTGCACCGACACCCCATTTGCGTCCCATTTACATGATCCCCAACCCGGGGTTCCAGCAGACACATGGCGCTTTTTCCTCCCATGTTGTGCCTGAGACGATGTCTGATACTCATCAGTTCGACCATGAGTATAGTACGGGCCATACACCTGATCAGATTGGGGTTGAGCAGGACGAGGATGAGCAGCAGGAGCTTGAGCAGTAGGTCACTGAGGATATTGAGATACTGCATGATGGCCGAGTTATTATCAGGTCGGTTGGTAAATGGTAAGTATTTACATTTTTTTTCTTCTAGTTATTAATAATTTACATGTATATATATATATATGTATATTTGTTTGACATCTTTTTTTTAGGTTCTTTCCCTCAAAGCCTGCTGCAAAGGCTATCATAGTAGTAATTGAGGATAATTACCACACATTTTGGCCCACCTGGAGGACGTTGAAGGACGAGGAGCGGAGGCATATGTTCAGATCTTTCGGAGTAAGTTGTAATTTTTATTTTGTTGCATATTATTTTTTTATTTCATAAATTTCAATTATGTTTAATAATATATTATATTGATACAGACGAGGGTAACTTCCATATGAAGGCCTCCCACCGCCTCTTTGATATGCTTAGAGATGCCCGCCTCGGGGGACAGCCCCACTGGATTGGGGATCAGCTCTGGCAGCAGCTGGTAGTGCACTGGAACTCCCCTGGGTTCAAGGCGACCAACGAGAAGGCAAAGAAGAATAAAGCCTCTGAGAATGGTGGGAGCTTGCACACTGGAGGTTCCGCCAGTCAAGCGCAGCACGCAGCTCGACTTGTACGTGTTATATAATAATAATAATAATAATAATAATTATTATTATTATTATTATTATTGTTGTTGTTAGTTATTATTTATTATTTATTTAAGGCTTTTTATTAAATAATTACAGTCGGGGAGGTTGGGTAGAGAGGTACAGTTGCACGAGCTCCATCATGCAACTCATATTAGGAGGAGTACCAGTGATTTTGTTGATAATCGGTCGAGGAGGACCCAGGCAATTGTAAAATATAATGAATAGTTTTTTAATAATGTTTTCTTACAAAAAAAAATTGACTTATTTGTTTATGTTTGACAGGAGGAGTTTGCGGCGAGGATATCTCAGATTAGATCTTAGACATCATCATGTTCCCCGTCTCAGAGCCCTGAGGATCCATCTGCACCGCTCAGGGTTTGCGCAGATGTTATTGGCAGCAAGAAGAAGGGTCGCATATGTGGTGCTGGAAACCTTGCCAGCAACTACAGGAAAGGGACCAGCCGCCTCCACATCGGGGAGTCATCGAGTAGTGGTGGTGCCAGTCGTCGCTCTGCCGCGAATGAGCACTAGTTAGCCGAGGTGAAGCGGAAACTAGCCAAGCAGCAGGAGGAGACCCGTCGGACGAACGCCATTTTGGCTCAGGTGCTGCAGCGACAGGAAGAGATGTACCAGATGCTAGCTCGCCAGCAGCCTCCTCCGCCTCCGCCTCCTGGTACTGATCATGTCGATGACGCAGATGGTGTAGAGCATCTCGATCGTAATCAGGACTACCAGGATTATTAGTGATGTTTGTACTGATATTTTTTGATATTTTCGGATATCTTTTTAATTACTGATGTTTGTTCGGATTTTTATTTATTTATGACATTTCTTTTTTTTAACTTTTTTTGGTTTAAATTATCACATTTTTTTAATATGTGAATAAATTAATAATTAAAAGTAATCAATTTAATTAAATTAAATTACTAGTAATTGTTAATTAAATTAATTAAAGAAATTATTTAATTTAAAAATGAAATAAATAAATCTATCACATTTTTTAATATGGGAATAAATAAATAAGTAAATAATTAATTAAATTAATTTAATAGTTAATAAATAAATTAATTAATTTAACAAATAAAATTAATAGTTAATTAAATCAATTACAGAAATTATTAATTTAAAAATTAAATAAATAAATCAATTAATTAAATTAAATATAAAAATTATTCAATTAATTTAATTAAATTTCACGGAAAAAAAATTTGGCGTTACCGACAGGTTTGACCATTGAAAAACAAGTGGCATTACCGACAGTCCTGGCCGTGGAAAAATTAACGAAGGTTCTGGCCGTCGGATTTTGACCGACGGATTCGCCCGTCGATAATAGTGACGGTAAAAAAAAGCCCGTCGGTAAACATTTGCGACGCCCGTTTTACCGACGGCTTGTGGCCGTCGGTAATCTGTCAAAAATTTCGCGTTACTGACGGCTTTTTGGCATTACCAACGACTTTTGGCTGTCAGTAATCCTGAGTTTTCTTGTACTGTAATTCTGTCTGGGCTATTTGGTATTGCAGAAATCAGCTTCGTTTTGAGAATAAACGTACTACGCTTGCTGCAGCTTTAAACATGATCGTTGCTAATGTCAGCCTCACATGTAATCTCTCTTCTGGCTCTATGTCTGGGAATATTCAAGAATTTGTCTTTCTTAAGAAATTCTTGATTAATGGCAAGATGAGCAAAGCTCCTAAAATCATTGAAGTCAACTGGCATCCGCCTTGCACTTAGATCAAAGTTAATACTGATGGCTCTGCTAAGAGATCTCCAGGTCTTGCTGCTTGCGGAGGTATTTTTAGAGATAGTAAGTGGCCACTCTTGGCTGTTTTACCTTTCATATTGGTATAGCCAATGCTCAATGGCGGAGCCAGCCTATAAAAATTAGGGGGACCACATTAGCTTACAGATGTTTAAACTTTTTATTAAATAATAATAATGATAATAATAATAATAATAATAATAATAATAATAATAATAATAATAATAAGCTTTTTGTGATTTGCTGAGAAGTTTATAAACTTTGTCTAACTTAGACAGTTGGCAAGAAGTAACTTTATAAACTGAATATACCCTATATAAAAACTAGAGGTTGATTTATCCAAAAACACTAGCGATGATAGCTTTGCAGCCTCAGAGAAATTAATAGGGTCAGTGCTTCTTTTTATTTTAACCTTGGTCAACGTATAACACATTTATTGTAGCGTCAGCCTGGCTTCACTCTTCTGTTTGTTCTCTCTTCAGTCTGTTCTCCCTGATTCAGGAAATAGCATCACAGGGATGGGGCCATATATCACACACACTCCATTGAATTTGCAAAACACTGGGGGACCACGGCATCTGGTTGTCCCCCTTCCCTCCGCCTCTGCAAACGCTTTCTACGCTAAATTAATAGGTGCTATCATAGCTATAGAGTTGGCCAATAATAACGGGTGGAACAAACTTTGGCTGGAGTGTGACTCTATGTTGGTGGTTCTTGCTTTTTCCAATCATGATATTGTTCCTTGGAAGCTGCGTAATCATTGGTTGAATTGCATCCAATTCACTAAGAATATGACTTTCACATACTCTCATATTTATAGAGAAGGCAATTCCTGCGCAGACAAGCTGGCAGCTAATGGTATTTACTCTCCTAGTCTTACTTGGTGGAATACTATCCCTTCCTTCGTTGTTGAAGATTTTAGTTGGAATAGATCTGGTCTGCCATGTTACCGCTTCAGATAGTTGCTTTTTGGTTTTGGATAATTGCTAAGGCCTTTTTATGTTTCTTTTCTCAATCTGGTGTGCTGCAAAAGATTGTTAATGTCTTTGGTGCCACTCTCGTTGGGATGGAAGACATTATAATGATGCTTTTGCACACCATTATGGTTTGTTTTAGATTTAGTCTCTGTATAGGTCTGATTATCACTCCTATTGGTCTGGATTGTGTTCTCTTTAATGGGTTTTGGTCTAGTCCCCCTATTTTTTCTTTGTTGTTCTTTTATCATTTTTTAATAAAATTTGGGGGGCACTCTTTTTCCTTCTAAAAAAAAAGTATAGGCTCAAGTTTTTTATATAAGTCAATATGCTTAAATCTTTATAAGGGTAAATAAGTATATGAATTTAGCACATTATAAAAAAATCATATATTCTAGTAACAACAACAAAAGTAATTGTTATATCCTTTATATTTATTTAAATAGATCGGTTTGTTAGGTCTAAGAGGCTTTTTAGATGGCCTAATATCTGACCTAAATAGGTTATTAGGATTTTCACAAAGTCTTGTCTTTGTCTATTTAAAAAAAAGTCTGATCTGATCAGAACATGATGCAAGCTATGCTATAAGTTTCCGTCGGTCGGCCTAACTTATTTCCTCACAAAGTTTTCACATTAAAATTAAAGTAAGTTTATAAAATTTCATTTAAATAAAAAACAAATTATTACTGTCACATCATTTTATTTTATTTTAACATATAATATATAATTTAAAATATAAATAAATATCCACGATATTTTAAAATAAATATAATATAAGTATTTAAATTATTAAATTTTGGCAACATAATCATGAAGTAAATATCACATAATTTCCAAAAAATATTGGTTAATTTTACATTATGTAAAAAGTTATTACATGACATAAGTGTTCAATATCGTAACTTGATCCAAAGTGGGCCAAGGCCCATAACCAGACTGAACTATCGACCGACCCATCATTCTAACGGCTTCAAACCCTAGAACCGATCTAGACCCTCGGATCAATCCAATGGCGATCACGAAACACGCCACGAATCACAGATATGAGAAATCGCTCAGAATCGTACTCAATGTGTTGATCTCACCTACATAAACCATTGACCTCAACATAATCAGATAAGCACTATTCCTTACCTCACACTCTTTGTTCTGGTACTGACTTAAGTATCGGAGTTTGTGTAGGTGCACACCCCCTTGGTGCTTTGATGTTGTCCGTCGTCTACCGTGTTGTCCTCATCACTCCGGCCAACTCCGAGTTCCACTTCGGATCATAACTCATTAATGATTAAGCTTCATTAGTATAATCTTTTTATATTTCCCTTCAAAATAAAGTATAACTTTTTATAATTGAACACCAATTTGGGACAACTTTTTAAGTGGTTAATGCAGTTCATACACGTGGTTAATGGATATATCAGCTGTTGTAACTCATTAATCATCTACTGAATTTCATTAACCACTAATTTGAAAGTTATTAACCACGATTTTCATGTATTCAACTACATGTAGATTTGAACACCTAGAAATCGTGGTTAATGAAGTTTAGTAGATGGTTAATGAGTTACAACACCTAATATATCCAATAACCAAATTCAACACTTCATTAACTACATGTGTGAACTACGTTGACCATTTAAAAAGTTGTCTAGAAAGTTGTCCTAAATTTGTTTCCAAAGAACGGGACGGGGAAAATAATAGAACTATGCAATGTTGTGTCACCGGGAATTGATTTATGATTTGACCCATTCACGAGAAGTTAGTCATTAATCAATTAAGAGGGTATCTATTATTATAAGTTTATACACCTTGGCTCTATTCAGTAAAAAGTGAAAAGTGGTAGATTGCGGATAAACAAATTAATAGCGGATTTAAATAGCATATAGATTAGCTTATACAAATGAACTTATAGCATAGATTGTGATCATCTAGTTAATCGATTTGAAGTATTGATAACATGTTTATATTTGTTTAATAAAAATTTAATTTTTATATATATTATTTATTTAAAATTAATTCTCACTTTTAATACTTTAACTGGTTTATTTTACTCTCATTTTAAAAAAAATTATTAAATGAAATGAGATAACAGAAATGATATTTGTACAACTAAACGAGACTCTGAAAATCGACAACTATTTTGTTAGTTAACGCAGTTCAAACACGTGGTTAATGAAGTGTTGAACTTGGTTAATGGATATACAAGGTGTTTTAACTCATTAACCATTAACTGAAGTTCATTAACCACAATTTTGAATGTCATTAACTACGATTTTTAGGTGTTCAAAATCACACAATTTGAACACCTAAAAATCGTGATTAATGATGTTTAAAATTGTGGTTAATGAAATTCAGTTGATGGTTAATTTGTGACACCTTAGTATATCTATTAACCAAGTTCAACACTTCATTAACCATGTGTGTGAACTGCATTAACCAGCAAATTAGTTGTCGATTTTTGGTGTCTCGTTTGATTGTATAGATAACACAACTGGTGAGATAATATAAATGACATGACATGTCCATCTGATTGTGTTTATATAATATATATTGTTTATGGGGTTAAGATTTTTGTTTTATTTGATGGAGGATACAGGAGCGTTAAAAATGAGAAAAATAAGTTATTATCTCAAACACTGCTTTAAATAGTGATATTTTAAAAAAATATGTTGCTTGACTTTTGAGCTTCTAAATCCATTGATGCATGTTGCTTAAAGTTATTTATTTTCTATTCCTTAGGATAGGTTAAGCACGTGCCAAAAGAGAATGAATGTCTTCTACGTTGAAAATCATATTTCTGTGTTTTCTATTTCGCTTGCACGAGTGCATGCACGGCCTGATTCATAAGATGCACGACTTTGCATGTGTGAAAATTTCCAGATCCAAGGTTGAGCACGGGCGTGCAATGCCCATGCACAACTTGGAACAGCCTGTGCAAGCTTGAAGATGGTCGTGGAAAATCTGTGCGGTCGTGCTTCAAGTGGATGTGACCTTGCAAGGGTTGAACGGTTGTGCTTCGCCCTATGCATAACCATAGACGTTGTTTACGGCTAGATGCACAGCCGCGCTTCACAAGGCGTGGCCGTGCATGGCATAAAATATGATTTAATGCTTTTTCGTCACTGATAATGAAAATAATGGCAAAGGGTTACCATCATTACTCATTATTGATGAGTGGTGCATGATTATGACTTTAGTTTATGTCTTTTTAATTTAAATACGGTATGCACATCAAGATTTATTTTATGGTCTGTGTGCCACCATTTATTTTGGCGACCCGCAAGTCATAATTGGTTGTAATTTTAAATATGATATGTGTGCCATGATTTAATTTTATTTTAATTTTCTAGGAGTCATAATCAGATCACCTTGCCTTATATTTTATGTAAACGTTGCAAGAAATGGTTGCATTATGCGTTATTAATTTTGTAAGCATTGCGATATTGCATGGCACGATTGCATGATTTAAAGGGTTGATTTATTTCATGAAATCATGTATGTCATTGTATGCTTACATGTTTAGTTGAAATATTTGTTGCATGAATGTCATGTATGCCTTATATGTTAATACAACGCTGGCGAGATCACTTTATCCCTTAAAGGAAATATTAAGTCATATTGTCTTCCGATGCGTGGCACTCATCTATACCTTGATAGCAATTAAGTGTGGGTCTGCCAAAGTAGGACACCTGGACCTATCTAGGTAAGGCGCGAAAGGTGAAATCATCAGACTATCAACCATTGGGTTTGACTTAACTAAGGGTATTTAATAGGACTGGAATCGCTTAGAGGCAAAAGGTTTGGCATCATTTGATGAGATAAATTGGAATGAGATGTAGTTGGAAAGTGTTTCGGGCCTAAATAGCGAAGTTCTAGATGATCATCCAAATCTGACTCAGGACAATGTGAAATATGGAACTTGGTTTTACAAGAAAATCTTCCGATGAGATTTTTCGAGTTAATGGCGATGGTCATTGATTTGAGTAAGGGAGCATATTTAATAAAGTCCTGTTAAATATGTTTTATCATGATACTTATGTTCTTCATGTTTCTGTAATTTATATTACCATGTCATTAAACATATTGTTAACTGCGAAATGTCCTTGAGAATGAAAAGATATCCTGATTTAGTTTTTGGATTGGTACAGGTTTTGAGGATTGTTCTTAGCACGAGAAAAGTATGTGTTCTCGAACAAACAAATTCCTAAGCAATCGGTTCCTACTAGGATTGAAAGGGATGCTTGTAAGAAGCATCAAGTCGACATCGTGGATGTAGGATACTTCATACTTGTAGTCATGGAGGCGTATGATATGATCATTCCCCTCATGATGCTCTACCAAGAGCAAGCAAGACATGATAGTATCGAGGCTTCCTGACCTTTATCAACTATAAGCTGATAAAACGGAATATAGTAGGCGCTCTTGTGTTTCACATTATTGGATACAATGAGAACCTGAAAACTGGATAGCCCAAGAGTTGGCCACTCACTTAGTCCTATAAGAGTTTCGGATGGTTATAGCCACAAGTCCCACTTGTAATGGAACATGAATCAAAGCCACAAGTGTCGTAGATATGCCACCGATTTAGTTACACAAAATTTGTGTAGGTTATGACAAGCCATGTCACCAACTTGAGAAGATGGATCACTCCTAACTCAAGGAGGTGATTTGATGCTCATGAGATGAGCCTACAACCTACATGGAAGCCATTGAATCTAAGATAGAATCCAAGTGAACCAACAAGGTTAGACCTTGATGGAGTCACTCCAATGGGTAAAACCTATAAGGTGCAAATGGGTCTTCAATAGAAGACTGACATGGATAATATTGTGAATATCTTTAAGGCGTGATTTATTGTGAAAGGTTTCATATAAATCCATAGTTTGGACTATGATGAGACTTTTTCTCAGTCACAATGCTTAAATCCATCGAGATTCCACTTAATGTATACCATTAGATTTGGTAGATGGATGTCAAAATAATATTCCTTCATAGGAATCTTCTCGTGGATGTATGTGATGAACCCTGAGAGTTTTGTCCGTCCGTGGGATGCAAGAGAGGTATAAAAGTTGCATAATTCCACTTATGGATTAAAGCGAGCTTTCAGAAACACGAAATTTTGTGTTGATGAAACTATTGGACAGTTGGACCCATTAAGAATGAAGATGAACTTGTGTATACATGAAGGTTAATGGGAGTTTTATTCAGAAATAGTTTAGTGATGTAGGACTTAGGCAAGACTTCCTAAGTGTTAGGATTCAGAATCTATGGAGATAGATCGTTGAAGTTACTCAACCTTAGTCAATGTAAATATGCTGATATGGAAATGATTTGTCCAAGGGACAATCTCCTATCTCATCAATTGAGAAGGAAAACATGATAATGATTCCATTTGTTCCGACAATTGTATGCTTGGAGCATGACGAGAATGTACCAGTTTGATTTCAGTGAAGGTCATTGAATTGCAGTCAAGAACGTCCTTACGTACTTGAGAAGGACTAATGATGTATTCTTGAAAAGTTATGGTAAGAAATAAGTCGTTGTAAGGTGTTACATCAATGTAGCCTCCAAACTAAAAGAAGTAATTATAGGTCACAGTCTGAATTTCTGTTTTGCCTAGATGGTAACACTGTGAGCTGGAAGAGTTCCTAGTTTAGGATAGTTTCTAAATCTCTTGTAGATGTTAAGTACATAACCGCCTCTAATGTAATTATATGGCTATTTGGATCAAAAAGTTCTTTTGAACTTAACATAGTTCCTAAACTCTGTGAACTCCATTGATCTCATTCCGAAGATGATAGATAATTGGTTAAGCTAAGGAAACCCGATCTCACCAAGTAGTCTAAACATACACTTAGGCGCTTCCATCTTATTCGATAATGGACCGAACAGGTAGATGTGAAGATATGTAGAATGAAAACACTAGACAATCCACTAAAGGAGTCTCTTACTCAATAGTAGCATGATACTCACACTAGATCGATGGGTATTGGATTGATTCCCGATTTGCTCTAGTGCTAGTGGGAGATTGTTGGCGTAAGCCCTAGTGCCAATCTATTGTGAATAGATTATTATTCGTATCATGATTTTAATCATATATTAAATATATGTACAAGACATCATTTATTATGTCATTGGAGTATAGCATAATAAAGTCCTTATAATTGTTAGTTCGCTCATTGGAACATCAAATGTGATTTGATCGTGAGACATCATTGAACTATAGAACACAATGCTTAAAGCATCCATTGTCAATTATCAATTATTATTGTTAACAATGACAACAATAATGTTGGTGTTAGCCCTAATGCAATCTATTTTGAATAGATTATTATTTGTATAATGACTTTAATGATATATTGAATTATGTGTAAGACTTCATTTATTATGTTATTAATGGTAAAACATAATAAAATCCTTCAAATAAATAGTTTCGTTCAATGGAACATCAAATGTGATTTGATCATGAGTACGGTGTTCGCGGTGCGGTTTGGTCCGGTTTTGAAGCAAAAAACCATCTGATACAAAGAATAAAATAGCATGCGGTTCGGTTTGATTTGGATGGCTTCCTAAAAAAATCAAAACCAATCTAATTCGATTAAATGCGGTTTGGATTGGATCGAGTGATTCGGTTTTTAGTTTTTGTGGAGCATTACATATTTAGTTATTTATTTATATTACTTCAAATAACATATTAAAGAGTTAAGCTCCTAAAATTATTAAGGTTAATTGGCATCCTCCTAATTGTTCTTGGATCAAGGTCAATACTGATGGTTCTGCGAAAGGTTCTCCTGACCCTGCTAATTGTTTTTAGAGACAATAGTGCTGCCAACCTTGGGTGCTTTACCTATCATATTGGTATTGCTCATGCTCTTTATGTAGAAATGTTGGGAGCTATGATTGCTATTGAGCTGGCTTATAGAAATGGTTGGCATATGCTCTGGTTGGAGTACGACTCCAAGCTGGACATTCTTGCCTTCACTAATTATGACATTGTTCCTTGGAATTTGAGGAACCATTGTTTGAATTGTATTAATCTCACTCAAAATATGACTTTCATCTACTTCCATATCTATAGGGAAGGAAACTCTTTTGCGTATAAATTGGTAAATTCTGGCACTACTACTAATGGTTTATACTGGTGGAATACAATCCTCTTGTTTGTTAAGGAACACTTTGTTCACAATAGGATAGGTCTTCGTTGTTATAGGTTCACTTAAATTCTCCATCGGTTTGATTTATATCTCCCCATGTTTCTGTACTCTTTTTCTCTTTTTAATAAAATTATGCTTGTGTTGTAGATGACTGGTAATGGCTAAGGTGCTAACCTAGTTAGGAACCTAGTCATTAAAGTGATGCTTTTACATAACCAATTTGTTTTAAAAAAAACATATTAAAAGAGTTAATTTTTTTGTTAAATATTTATAGCATGGTATATTAAGTAATCTTCACTGTTTCTGAACAATTATTATCTCAGATTAAATCATAAAATACACCTTGAACTCTTAAGTATTACATAATTATTAAATATTTCCAGAATAAGACACTGTTCTGTGCTAGATCCAAAGTAGGACTCTTATCACTTTGCATCCACCACCTATTCACTACAACAGAAATTCTAAAAAACCACATAAATAGAAACTAGTAATCTTCAACACAAGATGAATAAATATGTCTTACATAATACCATTTGCTTGGTGGTTCACAATATGTTTCACATAGCCTTCCAAAATAATTTTCAATGGCAATTAAAAAGTAAGGTACAAAAGTAACGAGTGCAGCCAAACATTCAAATAACAAAACATGAAAAATAACAGAAGCAGCTATAATACCAAATAGAACAAGCCAAATAACATTCAAACACAAACATAAGAAGTTCCAAAAATCAGCAGTATGCAAAAATCTTTAAGGCCACTTGATCCTATGCTTCTTGCAAAGAAAAAACAACAGATATATTATCAGCAGGGAGAACAAGTACAATAATAAAATAACAGCAGTGCAATAACTAAATATCAACAAAAATTCAGCAATTCAGCTCCAAGTGCAACAACTATATATAAACTCCAAAATGAACATACAATTTCAATGTATTCAGCTCCAAGTGCTTCAACTAATCAGACTCAATATCAGAAATCTCCTCATTCAGTTGTGGGATTGGGGCAAATTCTAAAAATGTATCAAATATATTAATCAATGTGAATGAGAAAATTAGACAAAAAAAATTGTAATTGAGTTTAATAAATAAAATACAACATATATATACCTTGTTCCTGCTTTTCTAAGTCCTCTATGAGCTCTTCAATATCCACGGACGATGGGGAGGATCGACACCAATTTTGTGTACAAACTAAAGCTTCAACAGTCTTTGGTGTAAGAGAGCTCCTATAACAACTAATTAAGCACTCTACCTCCAGTGTTGAAAGCATACTTCAAAGCAACAATAGACACATGCGTAGCTAATACATCTCTAGCTATTTGACCAAGAATAAAATAATTGGTGGAATTCACCTTCCATTAGTTCAAGATGTCAAAATCACTCTTTTGTTCTCCAAAGCCTCCATGAGATATAAATCCACTTCGTTTTTATTCATATTCTTATCAAGATTCATGTCCTTCTCAAATTCTAAAGCAAATTCATCAGCAGCTGCATCAAGTTCTACTATTTCCATTTCTTGTGTAGAATTTTCAATCTAGCCTTCATTAGAGAAAAGCCTATAGCTACCAAACAATTTGTATAATGTCTGCTTTACCTTTTCACACAAAATTCAGCAATATCCTTCTCATAAGCTTTAACACCCCATTTTCGGAGCGCTATGGTGTAACCCAATCTAATGCTAAAAACATTTAATGTTCATATGCTTTCGGTAAAACGTACTCTTCTGTTGTTCGCAATGGAAAGTAGGAGTAAATTTTTTTTTCTTTTTCTTCCTTTGAAATCCTTTTGAAAAATGAGACACGAAGAGTACTACATTTTTTTAAAGAATGAGTAATAAGACTTTTGTCAAACATCAGAGTATAACACATCATATTGAATGCATCAAATACAATAAAACATACCATAATCATTTAGCACTAAGGCGAGGTTTTCTGTAAAGAGTAATTACAAATCAATAGGTAATTACGTAAATAACAAAGTCATGCTTCACCAACAGGTCGAGAGACAAGACAATACCCTAAGCTGGCCAATAACTATGACTCTTACTGAGAAACCGTTCAGCAAGATCAGAACTGGAGCACTAGGAGGTATCTTCCTCCACTGGCACATCTTCCAACACTCTTGGGAAAGACGGAACGTAGCAGCAATAGGAACTCCATCGGTGGCGACATCCATGAGAATGTCCAATCCAACAATGTAAGGGTAAATTCCTTGTCCATGAGTTTATCACAGGCTAGTCGCATGCAAACAAGATATATATACATAGTACAATAACATGCTTTATCTGTAGGGTAAATACCGCTTTTGGTCCCTGTAATTTGAGCGAAATCCGGTTTTAGTCCCTATAAAATTTTTTGTTTATATTTTGTCCTTGTAATTTAAGATTCTTCCACTTTTAGTCCCTGTTGTCATTAAAAACGTTGAGTTTTTTTCCCTGTAATTTGAAGATTCTTTCACTTTTTGTCCATGTAATTTTAAGATTCTTCCACTTTTAGTCCCTCCTGTCATACCTCTCTATTAGCCACGTAAGCATTTTTTAATAGAGATTTGAAGGCAGGAATTAAAAGTGGAAGAATCTTAAATTACAGGGACAAAATCTAAACAAACAATTTTACAGGGACTAAAATCGGATTTCACTCAAATTACAGGGACCAAAAGCGGTATTTACCCTTATCTATATACACATATAGCTTAATAGACCGCAAGCATCAACATGGCATATCAAGCAATTTGCATGTGAACAAATAATCAATCCGCAGATCAATAATCCAATCATCACATATCATCAATGTGGTCAGCATGCATGCCAATGCATATGAAAAAATTTGTGTACACACTTGTAGCCTTAAACAAGGACAGCAACCAGACACTGGAACTCCAATTCCAGGTCCATCCAATTCCCACATCAAGGGACCTACAATCTAATTGTCGCATATTAGACTACACTGCCAACCATAACCTCTGGTCACCAAAAGGACCTTCAGGTATCTGGTAGAAAACAGCTACCCACCTTTTGAAATCTAGTCATACAGACTGTCGAACGCTACGAGTATCGATGCTCAATGGTTAGTATACATCAATCCAACTCTTTGGTATGGCCCACTCACCATACGGAGTGTCCGAGAGATCTTTTAATTAACTAATGTGAATCGACGAGTCCTCAACTCTCTCAACTTAATGAATTCCAATCTCAATTTTTGTGCCACTCCTATGTACTACTGTATCTGAAAATACTCTTTAGCTTTAGGTCATTGGAACCCAAGTTGTGCTAAATAATACACTAGGGGAATTCCCAGGGAATAGAGATGGTGATAAACACTCTTAATTACCAAGTCTTTTCTTGCCAGAATTTTTCCAGATGTATCATTTAACTCAACCGTTTTTGAAAATTAAACTGTTTACCTTGAGTCCTTTACTTAGTGTGGTTCCATTGAAAATCTTGCAAGCTTTAACTAGTTTTACTAAAACTCTCTCACTTTCTTTTGAATCAAAAGCCTTTAATTTTTCACTTCTGAAACTTTTAGTTTGGCTTGTGGAATCGCATCAGACTTACCGGTGTAATTCATCAAACCAGTGTACAATCGATCTTCGTATTATTAATTAATTCATCATCATCATGCGTACTAAATCAAAATCAATCCATATTAAATTATCATACATGATTTAAAACACACAATACAAATCAGTCTTGCCACGCAGGGCCAAATCAAACAACAACAATCCATACTATCACATAATAATACTACACGTATTATCACACAGTCAATCAATCATTCAAACCACACAACAATCAAAGGCAAAAAAGTCTAAACTCATTATAGGAAATTTCCCTTACCTCTAATGCGTTCCAAAAGAGGTAATTCCCAATTGTCGTCAAGTCACACATTGCACGAACCTTAACAACACAAGTTCACTTCAATTAGAACTAAACTTCAAGTATTCTACCCTTAGGGCAGCCACGGGTTAGGGTTCCTAAGGCCTAGGAATTACTTAACTTAATCCCATTTTGGTCACATCTAGTCATATGTCATAAAGCAAGTTCAAATATGCAAGTTCTCAAGCTTTTACGAAAACTATCACACTTAGAAAACACCCAAACCAAAACTTACCACTTTGAATAGTATTTTAGCAATTAGAATAGTGTTTTTACCAATTGAAATAGTTTTTTCAAACTTTGAACAATTTATTAATGCATCTAAGTAAAACATAAAACTTTGGAAACAATTTCCTTATAGTTTTAAAACAAATCCTAAGAGAAACTTCAAATCATTTGCCCAAAATCAAATCTCTTTGATAGCTTTTGTTAGATCCAATTGTTAATCACCTGTTACAACTCTTTAAGCATCAAAATAAGTTAATAACATTTTCCAAAAATTCCTTAAAGGCCACAGTTTTAAACACCAAGAACAACTTCAAAGTTTTGAACCATTAACTTCAAAGTCATGCAAACTTTGTTAAATCTAAAACTTCTTACCATAAACCAACATCTTTACCACTTTGATACACTAAAAACAAGTTAAAAACTCATTCTAAAACATGTTCAAAGCCACGGCTTCAAAGGGCAAAATCAAACAAATTTTAGATTCACAAATCCTTTCTTAAACATGTATATGACTAGATCTAAGCATAGTTGGCTAAAATCTTTCAAGATCTCACTTCCAAATAACCAAATCATGCAAAATAGGTCCCCTTAAACAGCCCTTAGGTTCGGCCTCTTTGAAAAATAAGGGTTCCACAATTTTTTAATTCATCAAACTCATTTAGATGCAAAGGAAATGATAGATCTTGGAAGTTTAACACTAAATAAGCTTAAAATCAACTCTTGTTGCACCAAAATCATGATATCTAAACCTTAAACTCTCAAGAAAACTAAAATGTAGAAGTGTTCAGATTTCATACCACTTGAAAATGAAGGAGATATCACTCAAGAGAAAGGAGAAGAAAGGATGAAGATTAAGGCTTCAAAATCACTAGTTTTTGGTCTAAAATAAATTTCTCTCTCAAGAACTCTTTTCTTAAACTTTCTAACAATGGAGAAATGAAAGAGATGAAGGCCAAATGAAGAGAGGGGTCACGGCCATGATGGGGAGAAGATGGGAAGGAATTTTGTTTAATTAGTTAGGTTTTAACAAAATAGTTATAAACTAACTAACTAACTAAACAACCCATCATTTACTTCTTATCCAATCATATGCTTACACTTGCCAATGGGGGGCCCCAAGCACATGGCTTGGCCCTCATTGGTCCATTTGGGCCGCCATATCAGCCAATCAAATCAAGGGTTTCGCTTCGACGCATTATCGATCAATCGGGTGCGCGGCGTTTCACGTATATTAGGTTTCTGGCTAAATTACATTTTTAGTCCCCCTATTTTGACCAATTTTGGATTTTAGTCCCTCCATTTCTAAATTCAGACATTTAGTCCCCCTATTTTTAAAAATTCAGATATTTAGTACATCTGGCATCTAACTTGGTGATACAGTTTAGTGCCATGTCATTAAAGCAGGTCATCTCACTAATTTAGAAAATAAAAATAAAACCCTAAAATCCTAAAATCCGACAAATTAAAAAAACCTAAAATCGAATAAAAACGGGTTTCTAGTTGTGAACCCTAATCGCAGAACCCAGTCTTCTTCTCGTCTTCTCCTTCTGCTTTATTTTTCTGTGTTTCTCTTCATAGCTATTACGATTCCATTACTTACTGGATCGTAAGAAGCAGAAGGAGAAGACGAGAAGAAGACTGGGTTCTGCGATTAGGGTTCACAACTAGAAACCCGTTTTTATTCGATTTTAGGGTTTTTTTTTAATTTTGGGATTTTAGGATCTTAGGATTTTATTATTTATTTTCTAAATTAGTGAGATTGCCTGCTTTAACGACATGGCACCAAAGTATATCACCAAGTCAGATGTCAGGTAAGATTAATGAGAGTCACGTCACTAACTCTGTTAGATATTAGATAACAACTTAATAGATGTACTAAATATCTGAATTTTTAAAAATAGGGCCACTAAATGTCTGAATTTAGAAATGGAGGGACTAAAATCCAAAATTGATCAAAATAAGGGACAAAAAATGTAATTTAGCCTAGGTTTTTTACACCCGTAGCTCTAAAATTTTTTCTATTTCACCAGCGCACTGCTAAAATTTATTATTCAGTTAAAATATCCCTCATGACATTAGAAATGCTCCCCTGTATCTTGTTTTCTCAAATTACGAGCTAAAATATTATAATTACGCAGTTTTTAGGCGTAGAAAATATCCTAAATATTTTCTATTGCCCAAAAATTTCCAAAAGAATTCCAATAAATCATAAATATTGAAAAATGCTTAAATCTCAAATTTTGTAAAATTTGGATCACGTTTGAGCATGTTTCAGTTAAAAGCTCACTCGATAGTCTAATTACGACAGTTTACGACTAAATTCCTACGGCGCAGTAAAAATCGTAAACTAGTAATGATAACAAATTAAAATTTTTCTTATCATCTTGATTTAATTCAAACAATAAAATTATCAACAGAAAAACATTAACAGAAAAGTCGCATTAAATACGACAGAAAACGTGCAACTAACAATTAACTAAACGTCGAAAATTAAACTATGACTTAAAAATATTTATTAAGTCCTAAAAATTATTTCTCCTTAAATAAAATAAATACTTTTATTTAAACAGCAAGGTTACGTATTTTCAGGATTAATTCATATTAAAAACAGTATACGTCTACACTGTCTGTTAATCTAAATTAATACCAACACTGCGAATTATTTAAAACAAATCATTGCAGTTCTTCATACTCTTCACAAGTCGTCGAGTTGATCAGTCTCTATGACTTATTCCCAAGTAGTCGAAAACTGTAAAATAGCTTTTTATGAAAATTGGGGTGTTACATAAGCCTTCTTCAAGCCCCGCTTAATAAAAAGAAAACTTATGTCAAGGATCAAACACTACACCAACAAAGATCAACATATTCATATTTTTAACATTCCCCCAATGCTTATCATATTTAACTTTCATTTTTCAGCCATGCTTACAAGTAATCGATCAGAAGTCCCATCCATTTCTTCAACGTATTCATTATGAAACAATGCTCAATGAAATATTGAGAAGAAGCTTCAAAAGTTGAAACCGACACCTTATTAGTGATATCATAAAACATTTTTAGAAATTTTACAAAGCATTTTGCATTACCTGAATTATCATTATTTGGGACACCACCTTGCAACATCACAAATTAAGTAGACTTCTCACCCAATCTCTTAAATGCCTTTTGAAACTTCAATGCTCTTTCAAGCATAAGGTTGATGGAGTTCCACCTAGTGGAACAATCCAACTGCATTATAGAATTGTCTTGTATCCAAGCTTCCTTAAATGCATGTTATAAACCTATCCAAACGATCAGGAGATGAATAAACATATCTAAGTGCATGCCTAATCTTGCTAATTGAAGCATGCAAGTCCTTCAATCCATCATTGACAATAAGATTTAGAATATGCACACAACACCTAACATGCAAATGTTCCCCTTTTAATGGATGTGGATTCCAACCGTACATTCTACTTTTTAGGTAAAAGATAGCAACATCATTTGAATTAGCATTATCAATCGTGAGACCCCGTTGAAATATATAATACTATTCTGAAAGCCTCTGTAGTCGAAGTTTTATTATTAACAAGGACGAAAATAATGCATAGAGACTATTGTGTGAGTGATTGATGACCATATCTCACAGGTTATGGATATGGGATATCAAGTCAGTACACAGATAAAAGATATAAGATATTTATAATGGATTGACCCCTATGAGAATGCTTCATAATAAGCATGTAAGTGTCATAAGTGTTGCTTATGCCGACCATAGTAAGGCAAGTCATTTGACTTGAAGTCACTACGATTCCTAATATGTGGAATTGTAGGCTTTAATACTCTCAAACATTATCTATAATAGGACGATCGTAAAGGTAGTACTTAGTCCTGCAATGAATCATGTTAAGGAATGTGAGTGATGTAGAAAGGATTTGTCCCTCCTCATAACAGGAGCAATGTCTAGGCCACTCGATAGAGTGAGCCGTGGAATAACGCATGACCATACGAAGAATGGCCAATATGAGATATTAGGCCGATTAGGATACACGTCTACTTGGGGATCAAGAAACATATGATTGAACATAAGGAGGATGACACATTTATGGCTCGTGTTCAATTAGGACATATGGACGAACAGACATGGGCTTCACAGTATACATGGCAGCGACAAGGTTCTTATCGTTCACCAATATTTCCATAGGCTAGGTGATAGCGACGTATTGCATGATGTCAATCATTGTCTGTGATATTTAATATTATACTAAATATTTAATATTAAAATAATATTTAATAACATGACCAGTCTAGTGGGAACATATGAGGGTCACATGCATAGAGTGGTTTATCAGAGAACTTGGTAATTGTCTAAATTAAGTGGGATTTAATTTATGTCAATGGTTGATTAAATTAAGTATGATTTAATTTAAGTCAACAAGTTAATTTAATTAAATGAGATTCAATTAACATAAGGATCCAATTAAAAGAGATTTAATTAAATGAGCAAGGTTATTGGGCTTGGCCCAACAAGACTTAAGTCACTCACTTATTTAAGGGAAATGTGAGCATTAGCTCCTTAGGTCATATGAAGGCTACACTTCCCTAAGGTGAGAAGGAGGAACCTAAGCAACCTTGAAGGCCAACTAGCATTTGTTCCCAACTCTGGTAGACACTTGCATGGACCGAGTAGAGAGGAGACATTTGATGTCTTGGTGATGGTAACACATGCTTCAAGAGTAATCTCTAACCTTATCTTTGTGATTTTTGACAATGACATCATACATGGGAATATGGTTTTTTCGCTGAAGAGGATTTTTCAATTCTGAAAATTAAAATTGTTCCTCTTGAAAATCGAACAAATAATGCATGGAGATTATTGTGTGGGTGACTGATGACCACATCTCACGGGTCATGGATATGAGATATCAAGTCAACACATATGTATTAAATATGAGATATTTAATACTTGATTGACCCGCTATAAGGACTCTTCGTAATAGTTATGTAAGTGTTATAGGTATTCCTCATAGCGAGCATAGTGAAGTAAGACATTTAACTTGAAGTCACTATGAGCCCTCCCCATACCTGCGAGCTAGATTTGGGAAGAAGAAGACTGAAGAACACAAGCTGGATCTTGGAAGAAAAAGACCAAAGCAAGTAGAACGCATAAAGCTTATTTTTTATTTACTTTTTGTTTATTTTGTGTGTGTATATGCTAGTTGGTGATACTGTTGTTTGGTTCAATAGGCAGCATGATGGTTGTTCTAATTTTTGTGTTTTTAGACCAGATCTGATTATTGATCTGATTATTCACCTTGTTTGTGTGATAATGGGTGAAAATGGTGCTAATGAGCTTATGCTTTTCATGTATTGTCTGTTGAAGGCTTTATCTTGCAGATCTAGGTTGGTGATTCACATTGAGAAAGCATTATCAGAAACTTACTCAGATAACGCTAGCTTGAGAAAGCATTATCTTAAGTTCACTTCAGATAACGCTTTTTTTGAGCATGCGCTATCTGAGGTCCTTTTTAAGATAACATATGTCAGCTTATCTGAATAGAAGCTTAAGATAAAGATTATGTACACATGTGTTATCCGATTACACCACTCTGATAATAGACACTTGGGCATGCGTTATGTGCCACATAATGGATAATGCTTTTGATGCATTATCTATGTGTGCATAACTTTAAGTACTTTAATTTTGTTGTGTGTTTGGGTATTATTAGGAACCCAAAAATAGGCTTTTGGAAAAAATTTGGGTAAACTATGACATCCCAAGATCCATTAGTCTAGATATAATCCTTCGAATTAGGGACAAAACCTAAAAGAATTAGACTTAGAACACAAATTGGAGAAATTCCACTTTAACATGCTCACGTCGTGAGAACCTATGTCTCACAATGCGACAGGTCGGTGTGGCAACGTGACAGTTCTGAAAACGTGGCAAGATTTACGCCATCCAAGATGACACGTATCTCACACGCATCAAAAATCACGCTCTCGCGACACGACGGGAGGTGAGTCGCGACGCGACGAAGGCGATATCCACAAATATAAATAACCCTTCCTTGGTCATTTCCCACCACTTTTTTCATCAATTCTCTCTCTAAACCTTTCTCTCTCTAAAATAAGGGTATTTTGGTCCTTTCGTGTCCCAATACCCTAGTTTCGGTCCTCATGAGGAGGTTCTGCTCGAGGAAGGCGAGGAAAGAAGTGGTCTAGGTTCGAGGGTCAAAGCTATTCGTGGATCGAGGAGGGTCATCAGGTGGGAGAAAGCCTCCACTAATGTTCGGGAGGTAAGCATAGTTTATTTTCATATTAATAGTGTAGGGCGACCTAATCCCTACTAGGAGTTGATAACAACAGTTTCCTAGGAGGGGAACTGTGGGATGCGACTGCAGAGGCAGTGGTCGTAAACCTATCAACCTAATAGGTTTAGTATTACAGCCAAAACCCTAGGATAGAAGACTTATGTTTGATTATATGCTTGTGTGATTATATGATTGTCTATTGTTATGATAGTAAGTCGCCTCACTAGTGCAAAAGGAGGATTTTACACCGGTTAAAAATGACTTTTTACACCAGTTTTGGTACCAGTGTAGATGATTCCGGTGTTGTATGTTGGGGGTTTTACCCCGGTTATTTAACCGGCGTAAAATGTTGATTTTTACACCGGTTATATATCCGGTGTAAAATGTCAAGTTTGGGTATTATCTTATTTTTCGAATGACATTTTACACCGGTTATGTTATTTTAATAACCAGTGTAAAAGACTTTCCTTTTACACCGGTTGTTGACAAAAACAGGTGTTAAAAGTATATCTTTTACACCAGTTTCGTAAAAGTTTTTTTTTCGTTTTTATTTTGTCCATTCCTACTCAGAAACTATCTAAATTGACAATAAATAGACAATAAATTTGCCAACAATTGGCACCAAATGTGCCTAAAATTCAAACCATTTAAACATATATCAAATTTAATCTATAAACATATCAAATATACACATAAACAAAGTTAAGCTATATATATACAAAGTACAAAGAATGACCAAGTGCTATATACATAAACAATATATAAACAATGTACAAAGAATGATCAAGTGCTATATACAAAGTCATTTTGATGATTTTTTAGATCTTTTTGATGGCCTTGTTCCTTGGGAGGATTCTTGCAATTGCATCTTCCTTTCTTTCTCCTCAATCATTTGCAAAAGGAAATCTGCCCAAGTTTGTCTAACATCCTCAATTTCATGTTGACCATATTCAGTTGGGTCATTGAATACCTGCAAGTTCAAACATATATATAATAAATTAAACCGGCCAAAAAGTAATAACATGTTTTTCATATTACAAATATAATAGCAAGAGGTTAGAAATTTTATTACTTTTTCCCATCTGTCAACAATATCCACTGAGACAATTGTTAACATACTTTTCATCACATAGTACCCACAGGCCCAGCCGTTCTTTTGTCGGGGCCCCTACAAATGAATACCGTAGTAACATATAATGAGTAAAAATTATATACATTAACTAGTACTACAAATGAATTAAGTAAATAAATTTCAGGAAGACAAACTATTTACCTTAGGCTGCACCCATATAGGTTTCTTACCATATATCCTGATAAAAGAACATATTCATCAAAATTAAGTTGCAAATCAAGAGAAAAAGAATCAATATATGATAAATATAAGTTTACCTTTCAATCATGCCCTTAATTACATTGTTTGGTTGATAGTACAGCGAACACAACCAAACAACAACATTATCCACTAGGCTTAAGGATAAACAACTTCCAGTGTTCGCTCCAAATAATGAACAACAATAATGGTTTATCTGAAGCAGAAACAAACAAAAGCAAACTAGGCTACTAATTTGACAACAGCTAGTAACATATGTACTTACCTATACAAATACACTCCTAAGTAACACATTTTTTGCTCTTATTTTCCATGTAAGATTGAACTACTTCTGCAGGAAGGCAAAATTTTGGAGGAAATAATCTTGACTGGGTCAAAAAATCCAAACATATCGCTATTTCCCTTTGCGATACAGAGCGATGCAGATACCTAAGATTTTTAATCAAATGTTAATTACAATTAGCAAATAGACTTTGAAATAGTTAATGAATTTTGAAATAGTTAATTACAATTGATACAAAGTGAATAAGATACTTGCGTGCACCATAATGATAACATCTCGGCGAAAAGCCACTTAACACCATCCATAATCTCACCCACGTCACGCCTTTCAATGGCGAACCATGAAGGGACACTGGAATAATGCTCTAAGTCTACTTCGAACATATGACCTTTGAGATTCTTTAGCTTTTCAACAAAATTTTCTCTAGGCGGCAGGTCCTCAATGTCAGGTGCACAATTACTACCCTTAGTGTTGACATGCATGGTAGCTCTAGGAGAACAATCAGGTGGAGCATTATAATTGTTCACACCCATGGATTGTAGCATCTGTATCAAATTAAGTAAACATTACTAATAATATTGATAAAGTTAGTATTTTTTACACATTTCATTAATTGTGTCAAGTTACGCATACCTTCAAAACCTTTAGTTGGATCTCGTCCTTAATACCTACGCTTATCTCCTCCCGGATCTCCTTTGAGAGCTTATCCCGGAGCTCCTGTTGCTTCTTCTCAATGAAATCCCGTTGCATCTTCTCCTGGAACTCCTGGTTCATCTCTCTCCAGACCTGCTGCTGGATCTCATGTCGGATGGTGATCTGCGGTCGTACGCGGGTCAAAATAATTAAAAGATTTGATATAGTATTCAAGGCAAGAGACCTTGGTCGTCTCACGAGGACCTCTAAAAACCAAAATTACCAAAATCAGGAAGTACGAAAATCAACAATAACAAAGGGGTTTTTTTTAAGACAGTTTCTGTTTGAGGTTTTATCAAATTAGAGAGACAATTGATTCACCGGTTTTCGGGTGCGCGCCTTGGATTTATCACAGGTTCTAAAAACAACAATTCATTTAATTTCAAATTCGCAATTGTCATAAACTAACTAAACAAGCATTAATCAGTTTATATGAATTCACACCATTTCGAGCAAGCGCCGAAACAGCGGGTTCAATCGGTCACGGGAGCGGACAAGCGCCGTTTAAAACGCAACCAATATCATAACAGAATTCTAATCAACCCTCTATCAATTTCTACTCGAATCAATTAATCTAAGCAATCAAGTAATTCGAAATATTAAAAATTACGAAACAGAATTGCATACAATCAAGCGTCATACACAACTGAATCGCGTTTTGCAACGAAGACAGAACGATTAACTAAGCAGAAAATGAACTGGATAGATTGCATACATTCAAAACCAAATTCGAAATTGATAGAGACGAAATTAAAGAAATTAAAACGAATTTGTATTAAAACATTAGGTACCGAACCTCAAAATCCGTAAACGGCAGCCTTTCACCGATGAATCAACTTAGGAGCTTAGGCTTCCATCGAGGCTAGGGCACACAAGTTTTGTAAAATAAAACGTAAGATACTGAAAAACGGCTGGTCCTGGTGTATTTAATCTCAGCTCAACAAAAAACCTAAATCCCTAAACGGGTTCTATGATAAAAGCCCGATGACAAACTAAAGCTAGGCCCAAAACCCGTTTTACACTGTACTGCTTCAGTAATTCACAGTTTTGACATACAAGACATCAGAATTGGGTTTCGAGCTTAACAGAAGAATTGTAGCTCTGTTCCTTAGCTTTCCAACGCATGGTCGCATGCCTCAATCGGATAACCGCAGCCAAAGTTATGGCCTGCAGAGTAGACAGGGGTCAATATGCAGTAAAAACAAAGGTTAATCAATAAATTACTATACTGCTCAAGTAAGACCCAAAGTTTAGAAATGTGCTAAGACTTAGATATTAGGTACAGAACACAATCAAAAACACTAAGTGCAAAGCTATAAAGAGTGCATTAAAATGCACTGATCAAATTCTCTCATACTTAAGCTTTTGCACTCCGAGCAAAACTCATGGTCAAAACAAAGCAAAGATGCATTTCCAATGAATACCAAGGATGCAAATTGGCTAGCAAAATGCTCATTCAAGGTTTCAAGGACTCATGGTAATCATGAACACCATCTAGATACCTTCAAAGCAACCAAGAGGATAGAATTACCAAAGAGTGCATCAAAAGTGATAGAATCCTCACAAGAAATTGCTGGAACCTAAACGATTGAGAAGTTTAGACCCTCATTAATTTTGATGATAACAAAGTATTTTCAAGAGAACAATTTATCTTCTAACATATATTTGAGTGTACAGGTATCAAAGCTTCATATATTTGTACAAAACACTCAAGAAAGAAGAAGAAATTTACAAGAGAATTGAATACACTCCACTGATGATAGTGTCCGAACTCACTCCAGCGTCTTGCTAACAGCGAGCATCCGATAGTGTTACTCTTTGACACGTGGAATACTCAATTGCTGCGAGCGTCCGTCCTCTGTTCTGAGCTAGTGTCTGATCTCTTTAATGAAGCACGTGATGATCACGTTTTTGCTCTTAACCTCAGAATGTTCTAGAACGGAATTCGAATTTGATTTTGTGCGCTCATTTTGATGTACGAGGAAGCAAAGGTGACACCTTTAGCATAAGACAAAAATCGTACAAGGCAATTGTGAAAAGCAGATAATACGAAAACGGTAATATGTACTATTCTGATATTCTCTGGAAAGGAAGAAAATGACTACATTTCAAATTACCTCACTCAATGAAAATGAGCTATTTTTTACTGCAATGGTAATATCCCTGAAGTCTCCTATAAATATCCCAAGGTATTCATTGAAGAAGGTGGTCAGAACTAAGACTGAAATTGCTAGAATAAATTCTGAGAAAGAAAGAAACTTTTATTTTGGAAGCATCATCACTCTGAGTGAGCAATCAAATTTCGTGCCAAGTCTCTGGTCTACAAAGAACTGAACTCAGCGTCTTATACTTTCTTTTAGAAAGCTACTCTATTTTGAGCTTAATCTTTTCATCCTCTCTGTGAGAGTTATTTTGATTGTATTCAAAAGAATATTCTCTTTTGTAAACAGTATTTGGCCTAGTTAAGGCTTTGTTCCTCAAAGGCTCGATCGTACTGAGTCGTTTTGAGAAGTTGAGAGTATTGTCAAGTTTGTGACAGTAGAATACTCTTGACGAAAATTGTAATCAGTTGATTATAGTGAAAAATCCTTCAGGATCGAAGGGACTAGACGTAGCTACCAGTTGGTGGTGAACTAGTATAAATCTCTGTGTCTCTTACTTCACTGCTTTACATTTATCTTTACCTTGCTCAGTAAAACAAGTTTTCATAAATGGCTTTATTTCCTGCATCTGGTTAGTCTCTCATCATCCGGTTAGTTTCTCAGCGTTCGATAAACAAACAGTTTTGAAAAATCTGTGTTCTTAGTGCTTTTAACTTAAAGTTTGCAAAAAGTTTTTGAACACAATTCAACCCCCCTTCTTGTGTTCACGTTCAGAAATAAATTCCTCTCAAACTCTCAAGTGTCTAGGCTAGTGTTTACACTCAAAGCACATCATGAAAGCTAGCACTACCATAGGCTTGACAAGACTCTAACATCCACACTTGAAACACATGCACACAAAGATCAAAAGGTCTTTATTAAGGTTATAATGGGGTCAAGGTCAAGGTGAGATAATTGAAAGGGAAACTAAGCTATAAAA
Source organism: Calophaca sinica (assembly GCA_037113605.1). Lineage (NCBI taxonomy): Eukaryota > Viridiplantae > Streptophyta > Magnoliopsida > Fabales > Fabaceae > Calophaca > Calophaca sinica. Next base: position 94,791,155 of record CM073736.1, read on the forward strand.
TCAAAGAGGATAGAGGAGCAATGGAAAACACTTGCCAAATTATCATCGGGGGCAATTCAATCAAATTTCAATCCATTTTCCACTTTCACACTTTTCTTCTTTTTCTCTTCTCTTTTTTTTTTTTACCAAATGTTGTGCTCCACTATATTTTTTTATATTTTTTTCATTTAATTTTTTTAAACTTGCCAAAATCCCAATGAAGCACAACATTACATTAGATATTCTATCACTACCACATTTTTTAGCCCCCCCCCCACACTTATGTAAAATTTATTCTCATTTTTTTTTCAAAGCTCCTTTATCCCCTAAGATTGGGTCATATCATGGTTTTTCACTTTTAGGCTTGTAATGAGCTATAAAACAAAAAATGGGATAAATAGGCTCAAAGGGGCTAAACAAAGGGATAATTGCAAGGTAGGCTTATTTGGCTAGTGGCTAAAAAGAACAAAAATTGCCTAGATCATTTCAATGCATGCATGTGAACAAGAGTTTCAACAAGAGTCAAGTCAAGTTCTAGAGTAACCAACAATCATGAGTGAAATCACACAAGAAAGAAAGAGAATGGGAAAATGTATTCCATCCATTATAAGGCCCAAATCTCATCAAAGAAAATGATCTATCACAAAAGATGCACAATTTAATATTCCAATCCAACTTATCACACTACGAATGCAAGGAAGTCATCCATATCATGCCACAAGACCTATAGTCCTAGAATAGTGAAATCACTCCCCACTCATATAAACCAAGAAATCCAATGAAAATGCATGCAATTTTTTTTTTATAATAACAAAAAACTCAAAACAAAAAACAAAAACAAAACTACGCTAAAAGATCCCCCCCACACTTAAATCACACATTATCCTCAATGAAAACAACAAGCATAAAATAAGAGTAAGGGGGAGGGACTCCCTGGTCAGACTACAGTGTAGGTGGGATGTTCCAATGAGAGTTCTTCTATGGGTGCATCTTCAAATGCGGAACTCTCATTGAATACTTTGAGGCGTTGTCCATTGACTTTGAAAATTTTGTTTGTCGCCTCACTTTTAACTTCAACTGCACCATGAGGAAAAATATTAGTAATAACAAACGGGCCAATCCACTTGGTCTAAGTTTCCCGGCCATAATTTTCAACCGGGAATTAAACAACAAGACTTTTTGCCCAATGGAGAACTCCTTCCTAGAAATCATCTTGTCATGGAAGTGCTTAGTTTTCTCCTTATAAATTCTGGAATTCTCATAGGCTTCTAGCCTAAGCTCCTCAAGTTGTTGCAATTGAAGCTTTCTCTCTTTACCTGCTTTTTCCAATTCAAATTTACAACATTTGACCGCCCAATAAACACGGTGCTCTATCTCCACCGGGGGGTGGCATGCCTTACCAAACACAAGTCTAAAGGGAGACATCCCTATTGGTGTTTTGTAGGCTGTTCTTTGAGCCCAAAGAGCCTCTTCTAGCCTGCGACTCCAGTCCTTCCTGCTTGGTTGCACCATCTTGTCTAGAATTTGTTTAATTTCTCTGTTTGAAATCTCAGCTTGCCCATTAGTTTGGGGGTGGTAAGGTGTAGAAACCCTATGCACCACCCCATACTTCCGAAGCAAAGCTTCCATGGTGCGGTTACAGAAATGAGTGCCTTGGTCGCTTATGATGGCTCTTGGAATACCAAACCTGCAAAAAATTTGGGACCTGACAAAATCCACAACAACTTTAGAATCATTAGTGCGGGTGGCTTTTGCTTCCACCCATTTGGAAACATAATCAATAGCAAGAAGGATATAAGTAAAGCCAAAAGAAACAGGAAGGGGCCCATGAAATCAATCCCCCAAACATCAAATACCTCACAAAAAAGCATAGGCTGCTGAGGCACCTCACTCCTGCGAGTGATTGCCATCCCAGCACTTTGACACTATTCACAAGTGCGGAAAGTCTCAAATGCATCTTTAAAAATGGTGGGCCAATAGAAGCCCGAGTCTAAGACTTTTCTCGCTGTCTGCTGAGGACCAAAATGTCCACCTACCTGAGAAGCATGACAGAATTGAAGAATGGATGGAACCTCATGGTAAGGTACACATCGCCTAATCACCTTGTCACTACCAAACTTCCACAAATAGGGGTCATCCCACACATAATATTTTGCATCACTTTTGAGTTTATGTACCTGTGCTTTAGATGCATGTGAGGGTAAAGCTCCACCCATAAGATAATTAACTATATCAGCATACCAAGGAGTTACCTCACGCAGCTGCATGAGCTGCTCATCAGGAAAGTCATCATGGATTGGGAGGGAATCCTCAGCCCTCTCTATCCTGCTTAAGTGGTCAGCCACTAAGTTCTCTGCTCCGCTCTTATCTTTAATCTCAAAATCAAATTCTTGGAGGAGCAACATCCACCTTATCAATCTTGGCTTTGCCTCCGGTTTCTTTAAAAGAAACTTCAAAGCTGCATAGTCAGTAAAAACAACCACCTTAGAACTAAGCAAATATAATCGAAACTTATCAAGAGCAAATACAATAGCCAAAAGCTCCTTTTCTGTGGTGGTGTAGTTAATTTGTGCAGCATCTAAAGTCCTAGAAGCATAATAAATAACATGGGCAGCCTTGTCAACTCTTTGTGCTAGAACCGCCCCCAATGCATAATTAGATGCATCACACATAATTTCAAAGGGGAGGGTCCAATCAGGTGGCTGAATGATGGGAGTAGAAGTCAAAGACTTCTTGATACAATCAAAGGCCTGCTTGCATTTATCATCAAAGGTAAAGCTAACATCCTTTTGAGGCTGGTTTGTCAATGGAAGAGCTATCTTGCTGAAATCCTTGATAAAGCGCCTGTAAAAACCTGCATGACCAAGAAATGAACGAATCTCGCGAATGCAAGATGGGTAAGGCAAACTAGAAATCACTTCAATCTTGGCAGGATCTACTTCCATCCCTTTTTCAGAGATCACATGCCCTAAAACAATACCCTGTCCTACCATAAAATGGCATTTTTCATAATTCAGAACAAGGTTAGTTTCAATGCATCTCTGTAAAACTCTATCCAAACTACCCAAACATGAATCAAATGAAGAACCATAAACAGTAAAATCATCCATAAACACTTCTATGCAATTTTCTATCAAATCAGCAAAAATACTAATCATGCAACGCTGGAAAGTTCCAGGTGCATTGCATAGGCCAAAAGGCATCCTCCTATAGGCAAATGTGCCAAAGGGGCAAGTGAATGCGGTCTTTTCTTGGTCCTCCGGTGCAATATGGATCTGAAAGTAACCTGAAAAACCATCAAGAAAACAATAATGTGACTTACCAGCCAACCGTTCAAGCATCTGATTAGTGAACGGCAAAGGAAAGTGATCCTTTCTGGTTGCCTGGTTAAGTCTCCTGTAATCAATACACACTCTCCAGCTATTCTGAACTCTTGTGGGGATGAGTTCATTATTTTCATTCCTCACCACTGTGAGACCAGTCTTTTTAGGAACCACTTGGACTGGGCTTACCCATTGACTATCAGAAATTTTGTATATAATGCCAGCCTGTAGGAGTTTGGTCACCTCCTTTTTCACAACATCCAAGATTAACGAGTTAAGCCGCCTCTGGGGCTGCCTAACAGATTTCGCCCCATCCTCAAGTAAAATCCTGTGCATACACATGGATGGGCTAATAACAGGAATATCAGCTAAGGTCCATCCAATGGCCTTTTTGTATTTTTTTAGCATCTGCAACAGCTTTTCTTCCTGCTCAGAATCAAGGTTAGCTGCAATAATAATAGGCAAATCACCACTCCCCTCTAAATATGCATATTTTAACTCTTTGGGGAGTGGCTTAAGCTCTAGAACAAGTGGTTTTTTAATAGAGGGCAGAATCTTAGTAGTAGCAGCTACATCTGCAACAAAACCTATGTCATTGGGGACATTAGGCAAAGTGTCAACCTGCAAAACAGCCTCAACTTCAGCACAAGTATGGATGTTAGTGCAACAATCACAAGTAACACTATCAGCAAAATCAGCCAATGAAGGAAAATCTGCAGTAACAATATCAGAATAAACATCATCAACCAAATCAGTGAGCAATTCAATATGAAAAAGGGAATGCTCTTCCATGGGGTGTTTCATAGCATCAAAGATATTAAACTTTACAACGCTATCACCAAATTCCATGGAAGAGGCCCGGTACCAACATCAGTTTTTGCCTTGGCAGTTTTCAAGAATGGCCTGCCTAAAATGATGGGTGACCTGCTGGACTTAGTCTCTGCTTCCATATCCAGAATATAAAAATCTGTAGGGAAAATAAGATCATCAACTTTAACAAGAACATCCTCAACCAGTCCAACAGGTCGAGCATTGCTTCTATTTGCAAGCTGAATGGTAACACTGCTTTCTGCAAAGGTCCAAGAGCAAGAGAGTTAAAAACAGATGTAGGCATTACATTGATTGAAGCTCCTAGATCTAACATGGCATCATCAAACTGATTGTTGCCTATGGTGCATGGAATGGCAAAAGTCCCTGGATCCTTGCACTTTTGGGGCATGGATTGGAAGAGGGCTGAAACATTATGCCCCATGTTTATCTTTTCATTCCCTTTCAGCCTCCTCTTATGTGTACACAACTCTTTCAAAAACTTGGCATATCTTGGAATTTGCTTAATTGCCTCAAGAAGGGGAATGTTCACTTCCACCTTCCTAAAAGTATCCAAGATCTCCTTATCCCTCTCTCCCTCATCTTGTTTTTTTGTACTCACTGAGGGAAGGGGAGGGGTATTTCTTGTTCATCAGAAATATGCTCAGGTGCCTTATTATTTTTTGAAACAATGGTCTCAGGCACCTTTGGGGTGTCAACAGCTTTCCCAGATCTCAATGTGATAGCACTAACATTGGGGTTTGGTGCAATCGAATTAACCACTGCTTGAGCTGGCAGTTGGTCTGCCCCCCGGGCTTGCATCTGATTAATTGTGGTAGCCATCTGTCCCATTTGTGTATGCAAATTCTGAATTGAGGCATCTGTTCTCTGTTGGAACTGGAGATTTTGGGCAGCCATCTGCTTAACTAGATCTTCTAATGAAGGTTTAGGCCTGACAGCAGCTTGTGGTGCATCTTGTGATGGATTATTTTGCTGCCTGGGCTGTTGTTGTGCAGCTGGATTTCCCCATCTAAGGTTAGGATGGTTCCTCCAGCTTGGATGGTTCCTCCAACATTGGCTTGAGGGTTAAAGATGTTAGTTGCATATGCTTGAGGGGTATCAGCATTAGGGTCCTCTTGCAGCGTAGGACATGCATCTGTGGGGTGCTCTGCAGAGGTGCAAATACCACAGACCTTTGCTATCTGACCTGTTGCCAATTTTTTTACCAAAGCTGTGAGTTCTTCCAACCTGTTTTCTAAGCTCTTCTCACTAGTAGCTTGTATCTCATTCACTCCCCTTGTTAGAACTGCAGAATTGCTTCTGGTTGTGAATTGTTGGGAGTTTATGGACATATTTTCTATTAAAGCTCTTGCATCTATTGGGGTTTTGTCTACAAGTGCCCCTCCACTAGCAGCATCCATAATATTTCTGTCCATGGGCAATAAACCCTCGTAGAAATACTGGATGAGTAGCTGCTCAGAGATTTGATGATGAGGGCAGCTTGCACACAACTTCTTAAATCTCTCCAAGTATTCATGTAAAGACTCAGTGGAGTTCTGCCTGATACCACATATCTCTTTTCTGATTGAAGCAGCTCTGGATGCAGGAAAGAACTTCTCTAGGAACAACTTTTTCAAGTCATTCCAATTTTCAACAGAACCTAGTTGGAGGTAATACAACCAATCCTTGGCTGCATCTTGGAGTGAGAAGGGAAAAGCCCTCAGTTTAATGTGCTCCTCTGGAATTCCTTGGGGCTTCATGGTTGAGCACAATGTGGAACTCCTTGAGATGTTTGTGTGGATCATCACCTGCAAGACCACTAAACTTTGGCAACAAGTGTATTAAACCAGATTTCAATTCAAAAGGAATATCAACATCGGGATAATTAATGCACAGAGCATTGTAAGTAACATCAGGTGCAGCAAGTTCCCTTAGTGTTCTACCAGCCATATTAACAGACTCAAGATCAGAATCAGAATCAAAGATATTGTGACTAAAGATGCTGTCACTATCACTACCACTATCTTCTATATGATCCCTAAGTCTACGATGCAATGTTCTCTCAATTTCAGGGTCAAAAGGGTGAAAGTTAACAGTATTGGACCTGGTCATGCAATCAGATGCAAAGAAGGAATAGGAAAATGCAACAATTCTAGAAATACCAATTATGTCCTAATGCTAAAATGAATGCAGAAAATAGAAAACGACTCAAATCTGACCTAAAAATTATAAAAACACTACGAAAAATCTAATTAAATCAAAAGAAAGATATGCAAATTTTTTTGGATTTTTTCGGAAATATGAAAAATTAAAAAAAAATAATTAAAAATAGAAAACGAGGGAATTTGGGATTTTGAGCCCGTAGTCCCGTAAGTATAAGGGAGTCCTGATCCTTGATTTTTTCCGAATTTTTCAGCTGTGGTTTTGGAACAATCTGACAAGATTGCCCGAAAACCGTTTTTTTTTTGCCTACAAATCCTAGAAATCAGCAGTCTCAGCGCCCACAACCTGTAACAAGACCTGGAAACACAACAAGAACAAAGCAAGAAACGTCAGTATTATTAGTGGGTCCTGAGGTTGGTAATCCCTAATTAGAGATCCCCGGCAACAGCGCCAATTTGATCTGCAGTCGTACGCGGGTCAAAATAATTAAAAGATTTGATATAGTATTCAAGGCAAGAGACCTTGGTCGTCTCACGAGGACCTCTAAAAACTAAAATTACTAAAATCATGAAGTACGAAAATCAACAATAACAAAGGGTTTTTTTTTTTAAGACAGTTTCTATTTGAGGTTTTATCAAATTAGAGAGACAATTGATTCACCGGTTTCCGGGTGCGCGCCTTGGATTTATCACAGGTTCTAAAAACAACAATTCATTTAATTTCAAATTCGCAGTTGTCATAAACTAACTAAACAAGCATTAATCAGTTTATATGAATTCATACCATTTCGAGCAAGCGCCGAAACAGCGGGTTCAATCGGTCACGGGAGCGGACAAGCGCCGTTTAAAACGCAACCAATATCATAACAGAATTCTAATCAACCCTCTATCAATTTCTACTCGAATCAATTAATCTAAGCAATCAAGTAATTCGAAATATTAAAAATTACGAAACAGAATTGCATACAATCAAGCGTCATACACAACTGAATCGCATTTTGCAACGAAGACAGAACGATTAACTAAGCAGAAAATGAACTGGATAGATTGCATACATTCAAAACCAAATTCGAAATTGATAGACACGAAATTAAAGAAATTAAAACGAATTTGTATTAAAACATTAGGTACCGAACCTCAATCCGTAAACGGCAGCCTTTCACCGATGAATCAACTTAGGAGCTTAGGCTTCGATCGAGGCTAGGGCACACAAGTTTTGTAAAATGAAACGTAAGAGACTGAAAAAACGGCTGGTCCTGGTGTATTTAATCTCAGCTCAACAAAAAACCTAAATCCCTAAACGGGTTCTATGATAAAAGCTCGATGACAAACTAAAGTTAGGCCCAAAACCCGTTTTACATCACATCGCTTCGCAATTCGCAGTTTTGACATACAAGACATCAGAATTGGGTTTCGAGCTTAACAGAAGAATTGTAGCTCTGTTCCTTAGATTTCCAACGCATGCTCGCACGCCTCAATCGGATAACCGCAGCCAAAGTTATGGCCTGCAGAGTATACAGGGGTCAATATGCAGTAAAAACAAAGGTTAATCAATAAATTACTATACTGCTCAAGTAAGACCCAAAGTTTAGAAATGTGCTAAGACTTAGATATTAGGTACAGAACACAATAAAAAACACTAAGTGTGAAGCTATAAAGAGTGCATTAAAATGCACTTATCAGATGGCCTGAAGTACCTCATCAGAGATCATTCCTAAGGTGAGGCGTGTAGGTCCTCCATAGTAGTACTTTAGGCCCACACCCCAACCAGTAGTATAGACACGACCAAGGTGCTCTTGTGTTCCATTGGCAGTTGTCAGGATATACTGACGTCCATGTGGAACAAAAGATCATTGTGTGCTCTGTTCGACCAACTCTTCCTACAACATATATATAAATTTGTCAATTAATACATAGTGTGAGAGAATGCATAAATTGTAAAACAATTACATTGATGAATCAAAAGATTTACTTACAATCCTAGCAGCCATTGAGGCTGTGGCCTCAGATGTATAATCTCCCGATGGCTTTTGTCGGGCCATCAGCCATAGCTCATGACGTCCTGGTAAAGGAGGAGGCTCATTTAAAACCGAGCCTGCTTCATCTCCCAAATCTTCGGTCATTTTTTTGAACCTCTCTTCTGCAATTTTCTCCTTGAGCTATACATAACCCCCACGATACATTATGTGGGGGTATAGATTCTTTGTTGCATTTTGCTTGTCCTTTTGCCTTTTCGCCAGTTACAAATAACACATAACAAATTAAAAATCAGTAAAAAATTTAAATTAGCTAGGCCGCCAATTAAAAACAACCACTAACCTGAAACTCTTCATCACGTCGGCTCTAGACAAACAATTGCCATGATTCCGCGGAGATAAAACTATATTTACCTAATGGCGTTGTGTTGTCATCTTTATCTCCCCCACCAAATACATAAGTCTTGGATAGCATTGTCTTAAATTGTTTCCAACGCTCCCCCGCATATATTAGCCATTTTTTTTAAGCCGCTCATCATCAGGAACAGTGAATTGTTGCTACAACAATTACACAACAAAATGGTGGCGTTAGTAAATGAAGCTAAATATAGTTTTTATGTTAATATATAAGCAAAAACAATAATCGTGTTAATATTAAATACCTGGACATCTTGCCAAATCATGTCCTTAAGATCCTTGTGTATGTCTTTCCAATTACTTTCATTGATACTAACCTTGCTACGGGCTAGACAACCAACATAACTCTTGAACTTCGCAGCATACTGACCACTGGGTTGGAAGGCAACAAGATCAAACTCAACATGGAACCTCTCACCAGGGGGACGTCAAAGTCGTGGCATGTCTAGTCCTAGACCTCGTAAGAGAGGAGGCTGAAGAATCATCCATGATGCTTGTATAGAAAAAAAAAATATGTCAGTCCGAATTGTGCCACTAGCATTAATCATTAAGCATTCAAACCAGGTACATAGATAGTATAAGCATCTTACACAATGACAAAGTACTACCAGAAATAATTTCAATATGAAACAAGAGCAGCAGAATTGGTGACAATTGTAACACATAAAGCCCCTAATTGTAATTACCCTATTTACAATATGTCTAACAATTGTAACTCATAAATCCAGAGCAAAATTCACAGAAATAATCTGATAGAAGGTAAGCCAGAGAAATGGAGTGAAGTACTCGTTTAACGTAAGTTCGTTCTCCATTGCTAATTGCTGTCTTCTCAACAAACGAAGTGTTCTTTCAATTTTAGGGTCGAATATCAATTCAGGATGTTGAGACCTTGTTTGCATACACCAAAGGAAACTAAATTAGTATGTCCTTGAAACAATAAAAAAATAGAAAAAATAATAAAGAAAATAAAATGCCTAGCGTAAATAGAATCTTGTTCAATCAATATTGCTAAAACATTCCCCGGCAACGGTGCCAAAAACTTGTTGCGGCTTAGGCAAGTGCACCCGATCGTAACGCGTAATAAAAGTGGAGTATTTTTAAGACTCTGAATGTTGAACCCACAGGGAATGCGCGAGTACCAATGAAATAAAGAATATATCTTATTAGGCTAACGAAGGTTGTAATTAGAGAATAGCAAGAATTGTCACGTAAATAAAATAAGCAATTAAACGAAGTGCAAGAACGAATTAAGAATACTATGGGAGGCCTAGGGGAACCGGGTTTACCAATACTCTGCTCCTGAATTTTCTAATTAATTACTATGAGATCTATTTTCTGATTGAAAGCTAATCACTCACTCTAACATTACTAATAACTACCCAGTTAATAGCCTTCTTCCTAGATAACTACTCCGTTTGGTCCAGGAAGGTAATTAAAGAAAAGAACATTAAGAACATGTGAGTTTTTTAATCTAATAACCGATTAGAAACAAGCAATAACCTTATCCTGGCATACAAAGCGAGTTCTTTTACTCCTAGAGATCCGTTAACTAACTGTGGTATGGTCGCCGCCAATTAAGTCAACTAATTAAAGGTTGATTAGACCTTATAGGATTAAGCATGCTAGGGATAAAACAATCAATCAAATAAATAGAAACTCATAAAACTAATTAGATAAATATCAAAAGCATTGTAAAGGATCCCCATCACCTCTAATGATGGATTTAGCTACTCATATCTAATGATAATAACATAAACACAATCATAAAACCATAGGAATCCATAATAAAGAGAATAAAATATAAACCGGGACACCCTTTCGGCATGACGACAATCCTTCAGCACGTTCTTCACGTCCTCACGAGCTCGAGTAGCGAAATGGGATTGGCACCAAGCTCTAAGGAAACAAGGATTAATAGAAAAGCAAGGGAATAATGTAGAACTCTCAAAAAGGTGGTTTAAGACTTAGAAATTCATCAAAAGGTTGAAAGCTTAGGCTAAGAGGGCCTATTTATAGGTTGGGATGCGGATTAGATCATCTGGTCTTTAAATCTGCACAATCTAGGATGGGATACGGTCGTACCGAATATATACAAGGTCGTACCGGACTTTTTTTGCAACTTTGGCCCATACTTGTGCACTCTGCACTCCCTAACATCATCTGTGTACGGCCGTATTGCCTTAGGCACGACTATATTGAACTTTTCATTGGCGCCATGTTATACTGACTAAGGGGGTATGCCCCTACTATTTCTCTTATTTAGGTACGGCCGTACTGAAGTACTGTCAAGCCGTACCACTCGTCCATAAGTGCTAAAACTCTTCAAAACTTGCCAGTTTTCAGTCCATTCTCGTATCTTTTGTTCCGAGTTGTGTCTTTATGATATTTCTGCAAAATAGGACATAAGTGAGTACCTTTATGCTTTAAATAGTGCAAAATGATATAATTAAGTACTAAAAATGCCCTATAAAAGTAGACAATTTAGTGTGATAACAGCTACCCGACTACCAAGACAGAATAGAGGTTGTCTCTCCGTCACCAAAGGCATACATCGGACCCAATACCATCCTCAAGGAAACCGCAATTTCTCTGTACTGCACATACCGTACTCTCACTCTAGTACTTTTGGTCTCGTACGCAATGGTCGACCCGTATATGTACAACAGTGGTAACATACTAATAATGCTCCTAATCCATATTTAAGCGTAAGAGTAATCTCAACCCAATCTAACCATTAATCATATCATTATCAATCTTCCTAAAGGTCGGTTACTCACTAAACCATAATTATCATCTACCCAAGCATCTCTCCCTAAATCATCCTATTCTAATCATGTTGAGAAACCAAATGTACCTCACCACGTGCTCTCACATCAATTATAACAAACATCAGCATACATATAAAAGCCTAATGTTGTAAAAAGCGACTACTACAAGCACAAACATACAATCACAGAGCATACAATTGCATATGACACACAAGTCACACCAATCCTATGGCGGCTAATAGGTATTGCAATCACTCTCTGGAGCAATCGCATCCCATAGTTCTACTAAGAACTACTGATATCATCCTCTAGTAGAGCGTGAGACTCTACTCTATTCTATAATGGTAATCTAACTACTATTCCAGCATTTAGGCTTCTCTCTCCCATATATCTGGCATTGGTAGGACAAGTCCTTCCTTGCTCTTCATGTTCCTGCCATTGTTCTTGTTGTATCCCGAAGAGATTCGGGATACCCCTGGATGTCATTCAGACATACGTAATCCTTACGTCCAAAGACATGACCCAACTATACATTAGGTATGTCATTGACTTATTACTGAAAAGAATATACATTATATTATTATAGTGTTACTAATATTATCCTGACTTTGCTACGTATCCTAAGGAATAATCCTTAAAGATAGTTCAAAGTTATACCTATGATCAAAAGGACAGCGTAGGTGACCTCTGAACTGGAATCTCGATCTCCTCGTGCAGCATCTCCTCTGCATATAGGAAATAATATAATATGAGAATAGGGAGGAATGAAACTACCATTATAGCCTAAGGAGTAGGGTATTAACACAACTCCTGAAGCCTCATAATAGCTCTAGAACCTCGCTATCGCACCAGGATTTGGGTATTTGGCCAAGGTGACCAAAATACCCTTGATATGGTAGCAAAATGGCTGAAAAGAAAGGGAGGGAGTGCTCTCACGAGCTGGGTGCACCAGAAATGAGAATAGTGACCCCTATTTATAGTGTTGGGGATGAGTTACGTTGCGTCGCATCGCGTCGCGAGATGGTTAGGATTAGACACGTGTTCACACGGGGTGCATGCATTAAGACACAGGTAGGAGTCGGTCGCGTTGCACTATTTTCATCTCGCTTTGTGAGATGTCACAGCATCGCGTTGCGAAAGGCCTTGGTCGCGTTGCGAGCCGACTAATACACAATTCGCATATTTTTCCCTTTCTTTGCTCTTAGCCTATTCCTAGCCCCATTTTCAGATCTCTTGAGCTTATTTAAAGCCCTTAACACTATAAGTGCGTTAGGATCTAATTATGGTTTCCAAGTTAAGAAATTTGGATGTCACAGAATCAGATGGAAAGGGAGTAAGAGGGATGTTATAGTACTTTAGGAAGAGTGAGGAACAGACTAGTGAACCTGGTGTCTATTTTCTATTAGTATGGAATAAATTTTGTTTCCAACCCTTTTATTGATGTTTAGTGTAGAAACTTATCTCCACTTTTCTCTTTTCATTTCTACTGACCTGGATGGAGAAAAGGCCCTGTTGAGGACTACGAGGAGGATGAACTTGTTGCTAAGGATAAGGGAGTACCAGCTTTGGCTGATCTTGGAGATGATGATGCTACTTCGTAGGATGACTCTTGTCATTGTCATCCTCAGTTCTATTGTCTTTCGTATCTGTTATGTCTTATGGCCAGATGAGTTAGCTTTTATTTCCGCTACTATGCTATTCTGATATGTATAAACTTGATTATTATAATAAATAAAATGTTTACAATATTGTGTGTTATTTCTATCCTCTACTAATGGTTATTTGTAATTAATTTAGGACGTCACATCCAGCATTATTTGTATAACACTTCGAAATAATATCTGAGTGAAAAATAAGTGCTATATGAATATTTTTTTGGCATAGTGGGGAAAAAAATTTTGACTAACTGAAAATCCAACGTTAAATAAAGTATAAAGGCTCAAGTATAAATTGTTGCTATATTAGATTTTTATGATTTATTTTTATCTTACAAGAATGAGATACTTTTACGCAAGTTTAAAAATTTATTTACCTTGATTTCTTATGCTTTGATGTAAATTTAATTGATACATCACAAAATGTTAAAAAAAAAATTAATTACGACTAGTTCAACTGTAGATGTATCAATCAATGTTTTAAAAATCGGATCCGAGATCGAACCGGTGAGACCTCTAGGTCATGGTTCAATTGGTTCATCCGCTTGAACCGTCGGTTGAACCGGATGATAATTAAATAAATAAAATAAATAAATAGCAAATAAAGCTAATGGGATAGGGAACAAAAAAAAGGAAATCAATAAGAATAGGGAAATCAGTAAAAAAAAATAGGGAAGGAAAAAAGGAAATCAGTAAAAATGAAAAGGAACAAAATGCAGAAACAGAGAAGAACACAAAAAGGAACAAAAATGCAGAGGAACAAAAATGAAGAGGAACAAAAACGAAAACCAATGAAGCAAAAATGCAGAAGCAGATCAAATGCCGACAAATGCAGAAACAAAATATACCAAAGAAGCAAAAACAGATCTAGAAGAATAAGAAACTTACTAGTGCAGAGGCGTACGATGGTGCAGCGAGCTGCGGCGTGCAGCGGCGTGGTGAGCTGCGGCGCTGCTGTGTCGTTCAAGTAATGAAGAAGAACTAAGAAAGAAGAAGATAGGGTTTGAGATGAGATGTTAGAGAGAGAATCGCAAATCAGATGGAAATTAGGGGGGGCAAAAAGTTCAAAAGTTTAGGTAAGGTTCTGGACCCGCGGTTCTTTGGTTTTGCGGATTCAGGGCGGTTTGTGGTGGTCCCACCAGTTTTTTCCTGGTTCCTTATGACTACCGATTTTTATGGGCTAACCGAACCCTTTACACACGCGGGTCCTGGTCAGACCGGTCGGTCCAGTCCAGGTTTAATAACATTGGTATCAATAAATTGTAAACGAGTGTGATTTAATGGAACTAGCATGGGGTAAGTATTTATATCTGACAACATCGTCCACCCGTTATCTTTTCCTCTATTTTAGCTGATGCTACGAGGATAGAAAGGATTAGAGAATAGTTTTTCCTTTGTTTATGTTGTTTTCCTATGGCGATTGTGTTTTCTTTCTCTTTGATGAAAAAAAAAGTGTGATTTGGTATTCTAATTTAGACAGTAGCACATGAGGTTTTTCGCAAAATAAAAAACGTCACAATATAATTAACTAAATGAAAATTCAAGCTCAATGGAGCTGTCAACTTGGATAGGTCTACGACCTATTCAAGTTAACCCACAATGCGTTGAGATATTTTTGGGTTGGACTAGATTGAACCAAATTTAGCGCAAACTAATAATTTTCTAGTCACATCCATGCTAGAAGTTCATGCTTATCTTGGAACGGGGAAGTACCTTGGTCTCCCATCTATGATTGGAGAAGCAAGAAGAGCATGTTTAGCTTCATCAAAGAGAGGGTGTGGAAGAAGATCCACTCTTGGAGCAGCCGATCTCTCTCTATTGGGGGCGAGGAGGTGATGATCAAATCTGTCCTTCAATCCATTCCAACATACTTTATGAGTATTTTCCTTTTGCTGGAGACGTTGGGGGACGAGATTGAGAAGATGATGAATTCCTTTTGGTGGGGGTCAAGAGGAGGGGGCATGCAAGGCATTAAGTGGTTTTCTTGGGACAAATATCTATTAGCAAGGATAAGGGTGGTACGGGTTTTCGTAACCTCTTTGCATTTAACTTAGCCCTTCTTAGCGAACAAGCTTGGAGAATCGTGACAAATCCCAATACTATGGTTACTCTTATTATGAAGGCCAAATATTTTCCGGATTGTCGCTTTATGAGTGCCCCTCTAGGTGGTAATCCTAGCTATGTTTTGAGAAGCATTTGGAAGTCCAAATTAATTATAAAGGAGGGATCAAAGTGGAATATTGGTAGTGGAATGAATATCCGAGTATGGGATGATCATTGGATGGGCGACAGTCAAGCAATTTCTTTCCAGGATCACCATGCTTTTGTGGCCGAGTTGTGCGTTGGTGACTCAATGTTGGAAGATCATAAACAACGGGATGTGGATCTTATACAGAATTTGTTTCTACTGCATGAAGCTCAAAGCATTCTCTCAATTCCATCGTTTGAAGCGGTGCAACATGATAGGCCTTGTTGGGGCCTCACCAATGATGGTTGCTTTTCTGTTAGAAGTGCATATAATATTTGCATGGAAAAGATTGTAGACAATTCTGATCTACACCTCTTTGGCAGCTGGTCTTCTATTTGGAAACTAAATATACCTCCAAAAGTGAAGGGATTTCTTTGGAAAGAAATGTACTCCCTATGCGTGTTAATTTGTTGGCTCGCAGAGTAAATTGTCCAGTGCAGTGTCCCTTTTGCGAGCAAGAATCGGAGGCTAGTTGGCACTTGTTTGTGGACTGCCCGAAAAGCTTGGCTTGTTGGCAGGTTGCAGATTTGACAATAGAAATTAATCAGATGTAGCCGAATGTTGAGAGCTTGAAGGGTCTGGTTTTCGCCTTGATTCAATCGCTGCCAGCTCGCAAATGTGATGCTTGGATTATGACACTTTGGAGCCTTTGGTGGAGTAGAAATCAAAGAGTTTGGGAGAACAAGGTAGAAGAGGCAGTCGGTATTGTTCATCGCGGTATGGTGGTACTAGATGAATGGCGGGCAGCTTGCAACAGTGTGGTAGATGGTAGCATGCAGCAGCAAGTTATTTGTTGTGTCTCTTGGTCCAAACCTCCAATCGGTTTTGTCAAATACAATGCTGATGCTTCCTTCTCCAAGGAAAGGAATGCAATTGGGGTTGGCATGGTTTTGAGTGATGATTCTAGCAGGTTTATTCGGGCCAGGACTTTATGGCGCAATCCTTTGCTACCGGTCATGACTGGAGAAGCTCTTGGGCTTTATGAAGCCATTTTTTGGGTTCGAAGCCTCAATCTGGATAACGTGATTTTTGAGGTGGATTCGAAGCTAGTTGTTGATGCTTTCCATTCAGGACGGGCTATTGCTAACGACTTTGGTGTTATTTTTTCTGAATGTAAACGTCATACTTTATCTTATTTTAAAAACTCTAGGATTGAGTTTGCCAAGAGGGAAGCTAACATGATTGCCCATTCCCTTGCAAGGGTGGCCAATCCTCATGATAGTAGTACTATCCCATCTTATATTGATGCACTTATTTTGATTGAAAAGCAATAGCCTTATTTCCGTCAAAAAAATAATAATTTTCTAGTCTAACATGATTTCGAACTCAAATTCTTTGACACATCATTTTGTATCAGTTGGCCTATTGTTCCACCCCTTAAGTGGTACATGTTACTTTTAGATATGTGTACATTCTCACTGTATCATAGCAACTACAATGAGTTGACGAGATACCGGACAAAAGTAAAATGGAATTAGGAAAGTATCTTTCCGGATCGGAGAAGTAATAAATAAATTAATAATAAAAATAACAAATATTCGTGTTGACGTTTTGATTTACTCGGACTAAATATATTTTAAATTTTGCTTATATTTGAGATGAGGAGTATGACACTAAAAAAGAACTTGCTTTGCTCACGAGGGGAAAGGTCAACACCACGTTATGGTAGAAATCATGCATGGGAAGTGGCCACGCTGCCCACACACTCCTCCATTCAAACACAGTCTTTCAATGTGAAGAGGATAAAGGCCTTACTAATTATTAAGGCCACTCACTCACTCTCTCTCTCTCTGAAGAGAGTGTTTTGTGCGTGACAAGACATTTCGAGGGAATGGACCAAGCACACACAACCATTGCCAAAATAAGGCTTTTCTCTTTGGAAATGTATTAGAAAATTCGCATCAAACATGTTCATGATTCTTTAATTTTAATAGTTTCTTATTTTGTTGAACTCTCTTGGTTTTTCCGATTCCATGACATATTGGGCGCCCTAAACTTTCCCTACCCTTTTATGCTACCCTTTTTTCACGTTGAATTTAATTGTGCCTTTTTTAAATAAGTGAAAAAGTGGCACTTACATGAATGATATTGATGCAATTGGTGGATCTTTGTGCTTAGGAAAAGTAAACGTCCTAAAAAATAGCCTAGGTGAACACGTGGCATTTTCTCAACGGTTTGTAGTTGAATAAATCAGCGGATATATATATGACTTTGCAAAATATTCGTTTCCAACTAAAACAAGAAACCTCCTAAAAAAAAAAAAAAAACTAAAATGAGAAAGACAGAGAAATTAATAGTTTGCGGTAAATAAAACAATAGCCTTAGTTACACGTTTGGTCTACTAATTTGAGCTATGTAGGATTTTTTATTTTTTAAATTTTTTCCGAATGATTTTAGTCACTATTTTAAAAATTTAGTAAATATAGTCTTATTAACAATTTTCTTTTACCTAAATCTTTTAAAGCCTCATTTTTTTAAAATATTTGGGACTCGATGATGGACTTAAGATATAAAATAAAGGTTTAATTACTCTCTAGGTCGCTGAACTATTTGAAAATTTTTAAATAGGTCATTGAACTAAAAAAATTTATAATTGGGTCCCTGAACTTTTTAATAAATTGTAATTAAGTCTCTATATTTTAATCGGGACCCTGAACTTTTAAGTAATTTGTAACATGCTGGGAATCAATTACAAAATGTTGAAAAGTTCAGGGACTCAATTACATTTTTTCTAAACCTATTTAGAAATTCTTAAATAGTTCAAGAACATATAGAATAATTAAACCTAAAATAAATTTTAAAGTTTAAAAGTAAAAAATGTAATTAAGCCATTTTTTATGTTATTCCTCATTGTTTGTTTTAGTCTTTGAAATATTTTTTTTTCTTCGCTTTAGTCCCAGTAATATACTTTTTCGTTTTAATCCTTGTAATATTTTTTTTTGTTTTACACCTATCATCGAGGGACTAATTGAATATGAACCAAATATTACATGGATTAAAAAATAATTACATGGATACTTACTGCATCTCCAAAGGTCTGTGGATTTTAGTCCAAATTTTGTAAAAGCAGTTCAATGTCTATATGGAGGTGTGTTATCCCTTCTAAAGTTTGTCTTTGCCTGGAGATTGTTGCAAGATAGGTTGCCAACAAGGGAAGCATTGTCTCACAGGAGAATAATCTCTCCTAGTCAAGGTGATTCTTGTGGATTTTGCTTTTGGCATGGTGAGAGTTGCTTAAATTTGTTTTTTACTTGCTCTTTTTCCTATAATGTGTGGACTTCAATCTATGCTTGGATGGGTTTTGATGGTGCCAATCATAGCGATGGAATTAGTTATTTTTTGCAACATGGCCTTGTTATTAGAGGGAAGATGGTTAAGAGAGTAAAGTATATTGTATGATTAGCGGTTACCTGGTCTCTTTGGATTTTGAGAAATAAGATTATTTTTCAGGGGGAGTAGCTGAATGTAATTATGTGCTTGATCATGTTAAAGTGCTATCTTAGGGGTTGTTTATTTGTAGGGAGGGTAGAAATATTGGTCTCTCCTTTTCAGATTAGTGTGACAATCCTTTGAGCTGCCTTAAGACTATATAATTTTGTATTATGATATAATGGGTTGGAGTACTTCTTGTACTATCTATTAATAAATAAAAAATTGGCTTGTCAAAAAAAAAAGTTAGAAATTAAATCCTTATCTAAATAAAAATATTTCTCCAAATAAAAAATTAATCTAAATTAAGTTCATATTTCCTTTTTTGTTAAATATCAATCCATATAATTGATTAATTAAATCTAACATCAGTATTGATCAATTATTAAAAGTATAGGAATTTTAAGAATAGAACATCATCAATTAAAGTTGAGGCACATATCATCCAAAATGTCAAACAAATATAAACTTTTAATACTGAAAAAACATTATCGATTTGGACATATATCATACATGCTAAGAAACTCATATTTCAGACAAATGATATGATGGATAAGGAAAAGAATATCTTAATTAAGAGTAATATAAAATCTCAAAGAATGGTCTAAAGCATCCTTAAAATGTTGTAAGAGATACGACAACAGAAGCTATTTCACCTCATACATATCTCATAATAATAATAGGGTCTTGCTAGTGAGTACCCTAAGGACACTAGTTAAGGAAGCAAAAAATATAAGTTTTGTATTGGAAAGAACAATTTTTAAACTTCTAAAAAATTGAATACACCACTTCCCAACACAATATTTCTATATTTGTTTCCTTAACCAATGCCCTAAGGGCACTCGTTATCATTTTTCATAATAATATAATTTTGGACTCTCACAAACCCAAAATGTCAAAAGACTTGACCAATTAGTTAGTTAAGTCTATGGTCAATATATCTGCCAACACGTTCTCAAATCTGTAAAGGCTAGTAGTCCACTAATAAGAGGAATTTCATGTGGACTAAATCAATAAATAATGCTCTAAAATATTTGGCACTCAATTAATCAAAGTTTTCTTCAAACTTAAAGAATATTGTTTTTAAGGTTAATGTTTAACTAGTACCATATGCCTCCCAACTTGAGGTCTAAGTGTAACCTCATGCTTATCAACCTATATATGTATCTTGCATATCATACATTAATCTGATGTACGAACCAAAAATATTGTATACCAACCATGAAATCTAGGAAATGTTCATATACCGTACGTACCACCGGTTATAAAGACAATAATGTGCCACGGATGCATGAATGTGGAGTAGATGCTGGTGGAGATATTATTTATACAAGTTGAGAAGCAGAGGATAAGGTGAGATATGAGAAGTGGTTTCAATTCAAGCACTAACTAGATAGAGAAGGAAACAAGGAGAAAACGACAAAACTTGGACTTATAGGTGCTCTCTTCTCTAAAGTGCAAATAAGATGGGCCCTATGATACATCTTGTTGGAGAAAATATACACATGAAATAAGGCACAGTACCTTTTTTGTTTTCTTTTTCATAATAGTCATCCAAAGTGGTGATTGGCGATAGTTCCGGATTATATAAATAACAAAGGAAAAAAAATAAAAGAGTAAATATCTAATTTGGCCTCTGAGCGTATTAATTAATCTGTCACATTATCAATATTTCAAAACAATTTCTGGAATTGCAAATTAAAGGTTAATCAGGGTCGTCTTTTTTTTTTTTGTATTTGTGGGGCTATAATGACATTAGTTGATATTGTTGGAAATTCATTTGAAACTAAGTGAATAATGTCATGATGCATTTGCTAATAAATCCAGACAGAAAAATCAATTTGATTAATATTTTACAATTTCAAAAGTTATTTTGAAATATCGATAATGTGGGAATTTCAACGAATATTTACAAGAAAATAAATGGAAGGTAGCCTGAGGATTGAGGTGGAGGGTAAGTGGTAACGCAGAGAGGCACCCCTCCAATTTTGTTGTCATCTGAAAAGTGGACAGTGGCAACAGTATATGGATTTGTATCTTCATTTAGAAACAGGCCCCCCCCCCCTCCATTAATACCCTTCTTCTTCTTCTTCTGTATTGCCAACTATTGATTTTCTTTCTTTATGATGCCTCTCTATGTTGGTGTCTGCATTTATCTGTGCTGTGTCTGGTTGTTTAGGCTCATTCTTTCTTATCGTACAAGCACTATTATAGTCTTTAGAAAAGAAGAGACATATGTCTAATTTCTACAAATGTTCATAGCCATTGTCGTAAACTCATCCACTTGACCACTACTAGACACTCTGCTGCATGTGCTATAAAATTTGTGCCATGAAAAATAATAATTTCAAGGATAATGCCAAGGAGTTTATAAAAAGAAAAGGACAATGCCAATGAGTGTTTGCACTGGCTAAGGAAATAAAAATAAGAGACAAAATAGATCTCTTATTGTGGAAAAATAAATAGATCTATTTGGTCTATCAAAAATAAAAGAAAATGTATCAATTTAGTCCTAAAAAATCTCAAATATTAATTAAATAACTCTCAAATGTTAAAATATCTCTAAAATTAATTCTAAAAAGAACCTTTTTTTTTAGCACTCCGGTACCCGGTGGGAGTGTTGGGTACGGTATTCAAGTGAGCTTGTATCCATTTATCATGTTATTAAATCCACTTTTATTACCTTGAATTAGTCATTTGATTTTTTTAAATTATAGATGCACTCTTTTTTAAACTAAATAATGACTTTTTATCGAAAACTTCTCTATGGTATCTCTTTGTATTATCTCTTCTTCATTTTTATACCCACTTTACGGTTCTTCTTCTACTAACATAGATTTGATTTCTCTTCTTCTTCTTCTTCTTCTTCTTCTTCCGATGGAGCCTAGATATTGAAAACAAGTTGACATCGATATATATTTACTGCTATTTGATTATTCACTTTTTCCCAATATGATGGGCATTCTAAACGTCCAAGAGAAAAGAGGAAGAACAACATATTAGCAAATTTGTAAAATATTTTCTGGGGCACCGAAATAATTATTGATAACTTACTACTTACTTTTTAAAATAATAAAAAAATACATGTCGTAAAGGTTATATGATAAATATTGCATAAGTAGACTATTTTTATTATAACAGTTAATATGGATATAGTACCCGACTAATTTAAAGGGTACCTAAGAATTTACCCTTTTTTAAGACAAAGAAAGGAAAATGAGTCTCGTTAAAACCTTCTGATGCAAAACCCTCTTTAGAGAAAAAACATCTAAAAGGAAAAAATGTATTCCTCCCTTAATTTATTAATAATGAATCCTAAAAATAACTAATTTGACAAACATTTAAGATTTTTGAGGATTGAATTTATACTTCTCAATTCTCATGAAGCAAATAGGTCTTATGTTTTGTTTTAAGGACTAGTTTGGGCCTTTACCGTAAATGAAAATGAAGCACAGACCCAACGAAGGACACTAGACACCATACAGACACATGGACATCAGTAATATCCAATATCAAAATTTAGATATTCATCATCATAATGAGTCTCACCAAAAAGTTTAAACACTTTATTTATTTTTAAATAAAATCTAAAACAAAAAAGATAATGGATTATTGAATTATACCTTTCATCTTCAATTCTTCTATCTACTACCAAAAAGTTAAAAAATATCAATCAATTTTATGACTTTCACCCCTAGTTGATCATTATCATTAAAAATATTTAAAATTTTGGTACCAGTCATGTTCCTTTTCATGTCCGGCTGAATTATAGTGTTGGCTAGGTGTCTGAGTTGTGTCCTCAACGTGTCGGTACTAAAAAAATATTTATATTCGGACACCAGATTAGAGTGTTTGGCGCATGTCGTACGATTGCCGAACATAGGTACATGTTTGTTTTGTCCGACACTCAGACACACCTTTAACCTGAAGTGTCGATGTTACACTGAAAAATAATTAATATTTAATGAACAATAAAATTTATTATTTTTAAAACATATACATTTATTTGATACTTATTTTCAAATTAATTGAAAGTGTTTAATAAAACATATTAATTAAAAGCTTCTTAACAAATATTTTTAAGTAATTATTCATTAACAAGATTCCGATTAAAAAAAAGGGCTAACAAGATCCTATTTGTTGGATATCTAAGTATGAAATAATCTCATGTCGCCTAATATTAAACAAAATAAAGAATATATAAGATGCTAGACCCATGAATCTATCGCCTTAAGGTTTTTTGAACAAATGTGGTCAAAGTCTCTTAATACTCCCTAAAATAAATATAAATAAAATAAAATAACAATATATAAATTTAAAAAACCCAACAAGTGGTATCCGAGCCTGTAGGCATAGACCCAATAACGACACACACTCTCTCATAACGAGATGCGTACATATGGACCTGAGACTCATACTTGAGGGAGATATTGGGTATCCAAGTGTGAGATAGTCTCACATCGCCTAATAATAAACAAAATAAAAAATATATAAGATGCTACACCCATGAACCTATCACTTAAGGTTTTTGGAAACAAATGTGGTCAAAGTCTCTTGATACTCCCTAAAATAAATATAAATAAAATAATAATATATAAATATAGAAAAAAAAACCCAACACTATCTCACACTCTCTTACTATTAAGTTTTTTTTTCCCATTAACCTTAAGATAATCCTATCAAACATACTCGCTCATCACATTTTAATTAATATAATAATAGATAAAGTGTTAATAAGAACATTAAAGTAAATATACGCACTTATGGAATTTTAACTAATAATAGATAAAATGTTAAAAAAAGAACATTAAAGTAAATATGCTCAACCATGGAATATTAACTAATAATCACTCGTGTACTTTTGATAATAAACAAAAAAAAAATCTTGGTTCTAATTATAAAAAAGTCATTTATACCCTTATTTATAGTGAGACTTATATTGAGATACATTTACTTCCTATGCAAGTGGATTGGTTCATAAAAAATATATTTTTTTGGGAAAAAATTAAATTTATAGCAGTATTAATTAGAAAAAACTATTTTCAATATTTTTCTTTGTTCTGTGTGAATTGTGGTTTTGTTTCTTATAATAAGGACCAGAGCTAGGATGTCAACGGGGCAGGGCGGGGGCGAGGAGTACTCCCCCGCTTCCCGTCCTCACCCCCCAGAATTCCCCTGTCCCTGATCCCCACCGTGGGGAGTTTTCTCCCCGTCCCCGTAGAACCTGTGGATCCCTAAGGGACCCCGAAAATTCATAAATAATTTTCAAAAATATAAGCTAAAATCCAATAAAATTGAAAAAAATTATAAAAGTAAAAGTTCTTAAATTTAAAATTATAACAAGTTCAAACTTAAATAGTACAAACATAATATTCAGTAAACATTACAAAAGCTCCTACAAACATAGAAAAAGACCGATCTAGTTTTAGTAGATATCAGTAGTAGATCTAGAGTTGTTTATCTTCTTTTGTTTACGGTCACTGGGTCACAGACAGACACAAAAGAAAAATACTGATATGGTTTTAGTTTTTTTATTTTTTTTCTTAACAAAAGAAAAAGACCAAAATGTTATTAATATTTATGATATCTACACACATATTAGGGGTATATAAGTAATATTATTGGGGACGAGACCCCACAAGGCAGAGGGTATAGTCCCCGTCCCCGAATTGCCTTGGGGGGAATTTTGTGCCCCATCCCCATTCCCGCGAGTTCCCGAATAGGGTAGTCTCTGCGAGTATCCCGGTACACAGGTGGAAATTAACACCCCTAGCTCGGATGGAGTAATAAATTGTTGGAAAAGAACATTAAAGTGGTGAAATCTTTTAATTAGCATTTATAAAAATATATCATTTTGGTAAATACAACCTTTTATAACACACTCTATAAGGTTGGGAGGTATTAGAATAGGAGTCTTTCATGCATAGCCCATATTTTATATCATTAATTTCGTATGCTTGTTATTATAAAACAAAACAGAGAAGAGAGAGAACAAGTAGACTGTAGAAGAATAAAATGCTCAGATATTTGTAAGAGCAGTGATATTTCGACAACAAAAAAATCGACACTGTAATTGACAACGTATAGAAAACAAAGACAAAGGTGTTTTTTGACATGCGTGCCAAAAAGAGAAAAAAAAACAAAAACAAAAAAGCAGACAACCATATTATTATATGGTGTCCAGTTGTCGGTTTATCTTTTCTCTATTTGTAAAGAAAAATGATTTGTTGACAACTTTTTTTTGACACCCACACCGTATTCCCATACGGTTTCCCCTTTTTTTTTTACTGTTTTCACTTTTTCCAAGTCAAACAAAAAACTCTGTGTGTGTATTTTTTATGCGATGTCGACCTTGGGTGTCGATTTTAGTTGTCAGAATATCAATGCTCGTTTGTAAAGGCATCAGCAGTTAAATTTCCATTTTTAGGTAATTTGGCCTTTTATGAAAGGAATCAATACCAAAGTTATAAGGTAGAGATTCCTTTTGACCTCTCCTCTTTCTATGAATGCCTCCAAAGAGATGTAGTTATAATGTGCATTCAATTCTTTTTCTCTTTCTCAATTGCTATTATTAGTAATACAACCTGAAGAAACCAAAAATTAAAAAACAAAAGGGGGGGGAGGGGGAATATTTCATATTTGTACTAAAGTACAGTCCAATAAATGAAAGTAAAAAAAATGGGAACGAAAAAAAAAAGAAAAAAAAGAAAGAAAACTCTGGTTAACTAATCTTCAGTGTAAATGGTAGTGGTTATGATCAATGGATCCGTCTCAAGTGAAGATGTCTTAGTAACCTCATCAGGAGTGATGACTATTTCTTCAAGACAAGGATCAGAATTGTTGTTCATGTTAGCCTCTGTAAATGTAGGTAACTTAGAATTAGAAGCAGCATCACAAGTAGTAGAAGTAGTAGTTATTGTTGAAGTTTTTGTGAGTTCTTTGGCTCTTTGAACTTGCACATTCCAATCAGTTCTACAGAGAACAACCAACATAAGCACAGCACAAGAGGCTTGAGCTGCAAGCAACCCAATCCAAAGCCCTGCAAACCCCATTTTAACCACAAACCCCAAAAGAATTGCAACTGGCATACCAACAAAGTAAAAAGATCCCAAATTGATGTTTGCACCAATGGTAGGTCTTGCACTTCCCCTAAGAACACCACAACCAGTTGTTTGTGGACAGTTTCCAAGCTCACAAAGACCAACAATTGGCAACACTGTAGCTGTGAGCCCCAAAATCTCACTGTCATTTGTGAAGAGCCTTCCCCATTGGTGCCTCATCAAGGTGGTAAATAGCATTGCTCCAAGGCCTAAGGCTACAGCACAAAAGAGTGACACGATCATTGAAATTCTTGCTTTTCCTGGTCTATTTGCACCTAACTCATTCCCTACTCTTGTGGAAACACCAAGGCTTAGTGATGATGGGAACACATAGACCAAAGATGTTGTTTGGATAAGTATTCCCATTGAAGCAATGGTAGCTTTAGGGTTGACCAAAAGTCCACAAAGCATTATCATGAGCTCATACCACCACCACTCAAGACAAACTGAAACACAAGTTGGAATAGCAAGTGCAAGCAATGAAGACCAACCCTTTATGCATTCCAAGCTTGGTGAGACCCATGAGTCTTTGTACACACCAGAGAAGTAGAGAAAAGAGGATAACAAGAGAATGAGGTTGAGGTTAGTCAACACCATTGCTATTGCCACCCCAGCAATTCCCATTTTGAGATGAACCACTAGAAGGAAATTGAGAGGGACATGAAGAAGGACAGAAATAGCTGAGCAATACGTTAGTGGCATTGTGATGCCTTGAGTCCTTAGGTAGATTCTCAAAGGGTGAAGAAGTGAGAGTAAGAAAAGGTCAGGTATTGAAAAGAGTATGAAAGTTTGCGCCTTTGATGATATTTCATGGTCTTGACCTGACCACAAGAGGATTCTCTTCATGTTAAGCCATGTGAATGAGATGGGGATGGAGGTTGAGAGAAGAAGGAGAACAGTTCTTTGAAGTGTTAAGCCAAGTATCTTCCATTGTTTTGCTCCATAAGCTTGTCCACAAATTGGTTCCATCCCCATGGCTAATCCAGAAATCACTGAGTAGCCAGTGATGTTTGCAAAACCTATAGAAAGTGAGCCTCCTGCTAGTTCCATCTCTCCAAGATAGCCAAGGAAAATCATAGAGATCATAGCTCTTGAATATAACAACAAACCAGTTATGGTTGTTGGACCTGATATCTTCCCTATTTCTTTGATTTCTTCTAAGGCCTGAATGCAAAAAAGAGAAAAGACATGTAGTTAGTATATTATTAGTATATTATTAGTACTTGCTTTTCATGTCACTATAAAAAGATAGTAACTTGTTACTATATTTAACTTGATGACTTTTAAATAAAATAGAAAAGGAAAAAAAAAAAAAGGGACTAGCTTGCTTTTTTGTTGTGTTGATTATGTTCTGTTTGATTACCTCACTAGGAGTTGGCCATCTTTCAAGTTCATCTTGAACATGATCATTAGGGGTGGGATGAACAACTTTGGGGTGGGTTTTTGTGGAAGAAAGAAATGGGGATGCTGAAGATGGCTTGGGATTGCACATGGTTTGGTATAAAACTCAAAAGTGTTATATGGTTGGATATAAAGAAGAGTTAGAGAAATTATGTGTAACACAAAGTTAGAAAAATGTACTTTGTTTTGAGTATGGGGAGGAAGAGGATGAAGGGGGAGTGGGTTTTTATGCATGAAAGGCTAAGGGGCCCTTTTGAAACGTGTCTAAAATTGAAGGAAATGTTCAAATTTATAATAAGAAAGTGATAATTTTTATTTTATTTTTTAAAACAAAAGTCAGAGAAAGATAAAACTTGAACGGAAGAAATGCTATTGGAGGTGCACGGTAACCGACCTATAACACTTTCTCTTCCTATGAAAAGTAGTGATAATATCCTAGTCTTGTTTATTAGGAAGTAAAAAACACTTGGAGTTGGGGTATGAAGAAATAGTGGATGATAACAAAGGTTTCTTTACTTTTAAGCGTGGAGAGGAAATTAAGTCCAAAGTTGTATTCATGACGGTGAAACTGAGGAACCCAGATAAGAAAGAATGAATGCATTTATTCGCTTTAACAAATGTTTTATTTTAAGCCGTCAAAACGACGACAAGTTTGGTTCGACAATGATGGCACTAACTAAATAGTAGTGGCTTTATCTAGATTGCTTGTTAATGGAATTGGATAATCTTTTCAAACACCGTGTTTTGGGTTCCCGTTAATGGAAAGTAAAGAATTTTATCCTGAAATTGGGAATATGGCAAGTGTAAGCGTTGCAGACGTTGTTTTCTATGTTAATTGAAATTGTTATTTTTTTTTTAATACCACTATCATATCAAATGTTGTTATAACTTAATTAAAAAAGTTTAATCTTTCAGTAGCAATTGACCTGATATCGTAGTTATATTTTTTTTGTTTAGAGGTCTTCGACCCCGTTCCAGTGTCCAGGGGAAAGGAGCACTGAGTAATCCAGAGTTCGGTCGAGAAGTAAGTAAAATATGGCTCAAAGTTGTTCCATCACTACGAATCGAACTCGAGTACTAGCCGAGTCCGTCCCTTTAAATGGAGTGCGTTAATCACTCACATCCAATCTTGGGTTATATATTGTAGTTATACTTGTTAAATAGTATGGTATCATAATTAGTTACACAATTTTTATATTTCTTGTTTTTATATATACAAAAAAATTTACGCACACCTACTAACAGGAGAATTCCAAATTCGAATTCAAGTCATAGCTAGCTAGTACGACCGGAAGATCCGACCATTTGTGCCACCCGTTAGCTTTATATTTTCTTTTTCCTTTTTTCATTGCTTGATATGTGGCTTGTCATGGAGTACCTTCGAGTTTTGAAAGGACAGGGCGTACACAAAGTCGTGGTTGGTATTTGTCCTATATTTAAAATTTTCACACATACACTGCAAATATACACATGGTTTGTTTTGTTTCGACAATAGCTACTACTGATTGCTGAATTGGGAGGAAGGCAAGATGTTTTGCTTTGCATGTTCATTGTGGCAGCAAAGCCAAGCGTGTTCCATTTTTTCCCAACCGATGTCCTAGAAACCCATTCAAAACACAGCTCTTCCTGTCTGGGATTGATATATCAAGAGCCACATTTGGAACACACCCGAAGGCTAAAACATTCCCTTCACTACTTGGCCTCATTCTAAAGATAGCAAGTTTTCACTAATATGATCCAATTTTTAGGCCCCACATTTCTGTCCCTCTTGCTCATTTTCTCTTTACATTATTGCTTGTTGAATGTTCGATCACGTGCAGGGAAATTGGTCGGGGCAATTAAGTACATGAATAGATGCACTAGAACGCGATATCAAGCCATTCAAGTACTGCAATTTGAATAATTTCTTGATGTCAACCAATAAAGGAGAATTGAAATGTCTAATACGAATCAGACCCAGATTTCTTGCAGTAGCCATATCACGCAGTTGATATCAAACTGTCTGATCTTCAGTCGGTTCCCGTTTTATCTTTGTTAAATCACGTCTACAGTACAAAGTTGGAATACAAACTGTCTAATCTAAATCAGACGGTCTAGATCGGCTACAATGAGACTATGTAAATGCGGGGAATTCATTTCCGTCCTATTATGAGGCACTCGTCCCAATGACAAGTTGGGTTGTATTGTATTTAGGTTATAGGTGTAGCCGAGAGTATATGATATTATATTACACCTTTTTACAACTTTCCCTCTTGTTGAGGTTATCTTCATTGATAGTATATAAAATATGTGGTAGGTGTTATTGTCATGGATGGGACCACAAGTGGCGTTATACTGGGGAATGAGGGTGGACGGCCTTATGGAGAAGAGACAGATGGGAAATGGGAAACATTGGAGAGAGAATTAGGTGCTCCCAATCACAACCATTGGTTTTGTTCAATTATTATTGTTATTATTATCCCAAACACACAGCAGAAAAACTCTCTCTACCAATCAATTTCAATTTGTTTCTTAGTAGTATATGACTACATAATTAAATTTCTCTGAAAACTATGATATGATATTTTAAGTCAGATTGCATTCCACGTGTTTGTTGCTCAACCAGTTATTGGGAATGAAAGACATGTATCATGGAGAATAACCGAGGCTTAGAATAATAGAAC
This sequence comes from Calophaca sinica, assembly GCA_037113605.1. Classification (NCBI taxonomy): domain Eukaryota; kingdom Viridiplantae; phylum Streptophyta; class Magnoliopsida; order Fabales; family Fabaceae; genus Calophaca; species Calophaca sinica. The sequence continues at coordinate 94,821,083 of CM073736.1, forward strand.
AACAAAAACAGCAGCAGCAATACTGAAAACAACAAATAAAACCGGTGTCATCCAAAGGATAAACATGAATAGGAAACACATTTCGAATCACATGATTATGGCATAAAAATGTACTGTCATATATCATAAAGACATCTTAAGACAAGTTGGCTAAGTGGAGATCAGACAGAATTTGAACAATTAGAAAGAATAGAATGCAAGTTTCGGAAAGACTGACAAGACAAATCACAGTTTAATTTTGACATTATAAAAGATTATGCTTCTCTAGAAGGTCGAACAGATTCTATTCTATGCTTGTGTAATCCTCAAACCAAAACTTTTGCCCCCGGTAATAGATAGGTGAATGGTTATGTAGGAATTCATCACTGGGGCAACTGTTCTGCCAAACCACCACCACCACATTCTTGCTTACTATCCACTAATCAAATTACTTTTGGCCACATGGATATCTGCTGACATAACATTATTGAATTCCACCACATCGCGCCTTGAATACTAATTTAAGGAGACGTGCTAACAATTCTATAGACCAAAACATTAAAAAAAAAAAAAAACAATAATTTTAGAAGTCTAACCTGACGGAAAAATTTGAATAACACTATTTTCACATACTTTCATATTATAGCTATCGCTTCATTAATCAAATCATACCAAATTACTTTAATAATTTACATATAGTAGTTAACTCTCTATAATAAATAACAATTCCTGTCATGTACGTAAAACAGTAAAAGTGCGTGTCACTGTCCAAGTGAAAGGCAATGTGCAAAAGAATTGAAAGCAAATCGGGATCAATTCGCGAATGTTTAAGCGTATTGAACCTGAATTTATTCCATGTTTAAGGGCAGCAAAACAGCCAAAACATGTTGGTTCAAGAAGTTGACAAATTCGTCCACCTACATCAACTTTGAAATTTAAATGAAACTATTAAATGGAAAGTTAAAGCATGTAATTTCGAAAACTCAAAAAAAGCATTTAAAACTTCAAGTAGTAATTAATATATTTTTTAGGAAAATGCTAGGGCACCTAAATTTTAAAAAATAATAAATATCTATAGAAATATGCAACATTTTAAATGCAATGTTTTTTTAAAGTTTAAATTAAATTATGAATACATTGAATACCTTATTTTTCAATAAATAATTTTTATTTCTTGATTCCTTAAACCGTATACTAAGGTATTGATTCTAAGCCACTGGTTAAGAAAATCTTACTCTCTCTATTACCTAATATAATCAAAAATACTTAAACTCACGCTTATTAAAAAAGTTAGTTAACTGTAACTAATTTTCTCAATCTCGTAAAAAAAACAAGTATATTCCCTAAACTACCCTTTAATAATATTACCTCTTCGAGAATTAAATAGGGTCATTGAAAAACAAATTTTGAATTAATTAAGAGCAATTGTGAAAACTAGGCATTAAATAAGATGACATAAATTAATTTTTGCTTATATTAGGCAACAAAAATTTTGCTTTTTTTTTTTTTGCTTATATTAGATAACGGAGGGAGTATACTTTTATAGTATTAAATACTTAAATAATGCCATTTAGACACTGCATGGCAAGAACCACAAATTAAGTGTGAACATTGAATGACTACTATAAATCAAACCTGTCGTTCAAGATTTCTTTAGGGTTAAATATATTTTTGTTTTGATAATAAGAGGGGGTTAAATATATTTTTAGCTCTATAAAATTGACAAGATTTGATTTTGGTCCCTGCAAAAATTTAATTTGTTTTCAGTCCTACAAAACACGCAAAAAATGTACTTTTGTCTCCAAATAAGAGACTGACGAGAGACGAAAAACACAATATTTGTATTAATATTTGTATTAAATGCAAGGAATAAATGAATAAAATTTTTATTGGAACCAAAATCAAATTGTCAATATTTTATAAGAATCAAAAACATATTTAACCTATTATTAAAAAAAAAAGGAAAATACTTGTACCAAATCAGGAAGAAGCAGTAAAGCCAGGCATCCGTCAAGATTTACATCCGCAAAATTCAAAGTTACTGTTGGCCAGTGGCCACTAAACAATTCATCCCACTAATACAAGCACATCACACAAATGCAATGAGATTCCAAAACATCATGATTGGAGCGCTAATGAACAATCAGCATTGCCTCGAAATAAATAAACCTCCCGCGAAGAATGATTCCCGTTCAGCAGTAACTCATCTTGGTGAGAAAGGATGTTGCCCAATATTAACTTTGGAAACTTGGAAGATGCACCCAAATACTTTCCCGTGGCATTTAGCCTTAATAGAAACATCTGACACAGGCAAGACTGGTTTACAATGAGGAAGGTCTCCATTGATTGCACATAATATCAACCAGTATTTGGCGACAACTTTTATGATTACATATACATAAGAGATTCCAAGATGTATGGAAAAAGCAATGATATATGAAATTTCTTGTTTTACATTGTTCCTTAGACATCAAGAGTATTATTCCCCCTTCCCTACAGCCAGAAGATATCCCTCATGGTTTTACATAGCCAACCAACCTCACCGTTTTAAACGGACAACTCAACTCATCAGGATCACACAAAAAAATTGTTCCCAAAGCTTCCTTTTGCTTCAGAAAATAGTAACACTAAAAAATCAAGTCATTGGTTTTAATAATGACCAACAAGATAAAAACACAGGCAATGATTCATTTATTCATTAGAAATCGAGTGGGAGGCTGGAATCTTGACAAGTGGAAGACTCGAGAAAAAGGCTACAAAACAATAACTATTTACAAATTCTTACTACCTGTTCATTTTCACCATCCCTCTTCCAAAGAAATAAGTGCCAAAAGAAAACAGAACACGATACCTCATACACGGCTTCGAGGCTTTTGGGTACCAGTTCGAGGAATAGCCAATAAAGCTATGACTCCACTCATAAGAGCTGCAACAGCTGCCACAGCGAAGGCTGGGGAATTTCCTCCACCAAATAGCTGATCCCATGGTCCACTTCCCAGCGACACCACTATCTGTTTAGAACATGATAAATATGTAACTCAGTAACTCCAAATTTCCAAAAGCACAAATCCTAAATCCTGTTCACAACTACGACTCTTTTTACAAAGTTTTCATTTATAGAACACAAGCCATCATTACATAAAGAAGTTTGGAACAATAAACAACGGGAACTGATTTTTGATATATAAACAAAACTGTTTGGGGAGTTGTAAAGTAGAATTAAGTTGATTTCAAAACCCTTTTGGTTAGTTGTGTGTGCAAAAATTCACCCAAATTTGGTTGGATTTGATCCGATTATGCCTTTTATTTATTTGAATTGGAAACTTTGCCCTCGTTAGTTTACTTGGTTTCTTTTACCTATTCCGAGTAAGGGTAATAATGTAAATTTGTTAAAACAAAAATGGATGTAGTTTATCTTTTAAGGTGTTCCCAAACGTTAGAATTGATTTGCAAATCAATGCAAATTATATTTTTTATAATGAGTTCCAAAGCATGGGAATTGATTTCTAAATCAAATTAATTGAATTCAAAGTAAATCATATCAAAACCACTCAAAATAGTTTCATATTTTTGTGATTCCAAAAACAATGGTAATGAATTCAACAGTTTCTAGTAGTGAGTAGTGAGTAGTGACTTCATAATCTATGCATTGAAATCTGTTGGTTTCTTGAAATGTTATTGTTGTGTAATAAAATCATTGTGTATTATTAGGAGATATGTGCCATAATTAGGATTGATTTGGTTCTGATTTGTACAGATTTATATTTCCTTATTTAGGTGATAGTCAATCTATATAATTGGGGTTTGTACATGTTTATTTTTATCAATGAAATTCTGTTTCTTACAATTTGGTATCACGAGCCAGTACTAGGTTTAGCCGTCATTCTCAGGCAGCCTTCATTGCTGCGTTTTTCACTCAAGACCAGCCCCCAGCCTGGTTTGATCGAGTCCGCCGCCGGAACCGCCGCCGCCACGGTGAATTTTTTTCAAGAAGTTTTCCAAGAAACCACCTTCACTAGGAGCGACTCCCGCCGATCTGACGTTTCCCAAAATTTCCGGACCGTCTGAGATCACACGCGCTACACGCCGCCACCGCACTCTCGAAGTTTCTGCTGCGTGTAACCCACGCGCCGCCTCCCGACCTCCGCTCGCCGCGCCGTTTGTTCCGCCTGCTCACGGCCTCCTGGTTCCATATCAGGGGTCATCAGCTGTGTTTGGCACCTCGACCTTGGGCTTACAGTGAAGCCCCCCTTCTTCAACCTTTAAAGACACGTTTTTATTTGTTTTTTTATCCCTTTTTTAACCATGGCAGGTGACAAATTTGTTTCTGGAGAAAAACAGACTGCTGATCAGACTCTAAGCCATTCTGACTTACCGGTGCTTAAAGGTACATACCGGCTTGATGGGCCTAACTATATGCAATGGGCCCAATTTGTTCGCACAACTCTTAAGAGTTGTAAGAGGCTGAAACATATCGAGGGAAAGGCACCAGCCAACACTGATCCTATGTTTGAAGCTTGGGATGAAGACGACTCACTTATCATGACTTGGTTTTGGCACTCTATGGTTCCGAAAATTAGCCTGAATCAGATGTTCTTCTCATCGCCAAGGAGATTTGGGACAATTTGTCTCAAACTTATTCCATGAAACAAAATATTTCAAATTGTTATGAGTTGGAAAATAAGATATTCAAAGACCAAGCAAGGGACTTCTTCTCAGAATCGACTATTATGGGACATTGAATGGTTTGTGGATTGAATTGGATCAATATCAAAATTTGAAGATGAAGTGCACTCGATGATTCCGCCACACCGACTACATTTATTGAGAAATCAAGGATCTTCAAGTTTCTCTCCGCCCGACTCGAATTTGATCCTATTCGGTTCAAGTTTTAGGCAAAGAGAAACTCCCTCTCTCTGAGGTGTTTTACACTATTCGTAGTGAAGAAAGTCGCAGGCGATGTTGGAAGATAAACCCATTGAAAGTTCAAATTTTTAACTTCCGTGAAGGGTCCCATAAAGGAATCCTCCTCTTCCGGAAAGCCTCATGCTAAGTCTAATCGTGAAGATCGCTGGTGCTCTCACCGTAGGAGGACAAGTCACACCAAGGAGACATGTTTTAAACTACATGGAAAGGAGAAGGTTCTCGAGCGTGTTGGGGATTTAAGGGTCCTTTCGCAGGCGTGCTAACCAAGCAATCACCGATTCAGACACCTTAGTTGAAGACTCACCACCACTCAACCGAAAAGGAGGTCCCTGCTCTTAGCAAAGATGAGTTGGAACGTCTGCGGGCTCTTATGAGTTCCCTTAGTAAGCCTTCCTCTTCCACTTGCTCCCTCACCATGACTGGTAAGAGTTCTAGTTTCTTATCCTTTAATGCTTCTGGTACTGAGAATATCTGGATTATTGACTCTGGTGCTACAGATCATATGACACCCCATACTTCTTATTTTTCATCCTACACCACTTTACCTAGTAGTCAACACATCACAGTAGCTAATGGATCACAAATCCCAGTTACCGGGTGTGGAAACATTAAACTTCAAACCCATCACTTAAAGAATGTACTTCATGTTCCTAAGCTGTCCAGTAACCTCTTGTCCATTCATAAAATCACCAAAGATTTAAACTGTGCAGTAACATTTTTCCATTCCCATTGTGTTTTTCAGGATCTTGCCATGGGGAGGAAGTTTGGAATTGCTAAGGAACAGGACGGGTTATACTACTTGCAGCATGAAAAGAATAAAGAGAACATTGGACAAAAGGCTCTCGCTTCTAGTCATCCAACAAAGTCAGAATCTTGGTCATCCGCCCAGATATGGCTTCACCACAGGCGTCTTGGTCATCCTCCATTTAGTGTCCTTAAGTCGTTATTTCCTGTTTTATTTACAAAAGTGTCAGTTGAGTCCTTTCATTGTGATGTTTGTCAATTTGCTAAACACCATCGTACAACTTTTTCTCCTAGTAATAATAAAAGTTCCAATCCTTTTGATCTTATTCATTCGGACGTGTGGGGACCTACATCTGTTTGTAATATTTCTGGAGCGAAATGGTTTGTCTCCTTTATTGATGATTGCACTCGGGTTACCTGGATATTTCTCATGAAAGATAAGTCCGAAGTTTTCCAATTGTTTGTAAACTTTTACAATATGATTCAAACTCAATTTGGAAATAAGATTAAGAGATTATGCTCGATAATGGGAGAGAGTATGTGAATCACCATTTTTCCCAATTCCTTAAAGATAATGGTATTATCCATGAGCTAACTGTGGACACCCCAACAGAATGGGATTGCAGAGCGAAAAACCGTCATCTTCTTGAGGTTGCGGATCTTTACTTTTTCAAATGTCCTGCTCCAAGTCTTTTTGGGGGAAGTCATCTTAATCGCCACTTATTTGATAAACAGGTTGCCTTCTCGTGTCTTAGATGGTGTCAGTCCGATACAACACTTGTCTACCTTTCATCCTTCTATTCCCATTATGACTAATCTTCAGAGTCGAGTTTTTGGATGTTCTGCCTTTGTCCATGTTCACAGTCCTCATCGGGGAAAATTAGATCCTCGTGCCATCAAATGTATCTTCATAGGGTATGCCCCAAACAAAAAAGGGTACAAGTGTTATCATCCTGAAACTCGTCGTGTCTATGTCTCCATGGATGTCACCTTTCATGAATCAGCTTCCTTCTTTCCTAGTCCTCAGCTTCAGGGGGAGAGTGGTCTAGAAGCAGAGTCCCTTCTAGAGTCTGAGTCTGAGTCCCTTAAGCTGTCTTTTTCTTTACAGGATGTCTCGGATGACAAAGAGGAAGATGCAGTGCAGGATAATAATGGTAAATTTGGGAAACAATATTACCGGAAAAGATACAAGCAGAAACCCGACCTGATTCAACAGCAACTTCAATCGTCCGAACCCGAGGTAAGTACTCATAACCCAGAAGATACTTTAAATGTCTCTTGTGAACCTAACCCAGATGATTTACCAATTGCCTTGAGAAAAGAAAAAAGATCTTGTGCTAAATACCCTATATCCCAATTTGTGTCTACTAAAAACCTTTCTGTGCAACACCAAAGCTTTATTTCAGCTATTGATTCTATCAGAATCCCTAGTTCAGTACAGGAAGCCTTAAAGGATGAGAATTGGGTTCGAGCCATGAATGAGGAAATGGGTGCATTGGAAAGGAATGAGACTTGGGAAATTGTAGAGAGACCAAAGAACAAGAAGGCAGTTGGTTGTAGATGGATATACACTGTTAAATATCAGTCAGATGGCACACTAGACCGATACAAGGCGAGACTAGTTGCAAAGGGGTCGATTATGAGGAGACATTTGCTCCAGTAACAAAGATGAATACAGTGAGAATTATACTTTCCTTGGCAGCACACTTTGGTTGGGAACTGCACCAATTCGATGTTAAAAATGCTTTCTTACACAGAAGCTTAGAAGAGGAAGTATATATGGAAATTCCACCTGGATATGGTGTCACTGAAGGGGGGAATAAAGTTTGTAGACTCAAGAAGGCATTATATGGTTCAAGCGCCTCCTCGCTTGGTTTGGAAGGTTTACTCAAGTTATGATATCCTTGGGTACAGTAAAGCCAAGGTGACCATACCCTCTTTATAAAACATTCTCGGTATGGAAAACTTACAGTTCTTTTAGTCTATGTAGATGATATGATTATTGCAGGTGATGATGAGCTTGAGAAACAATCTCTAAGAGAGAGGTTGGCTACTCAATTTGAGATGAAAGACCTCGGGAAGCTAAAGTACTTCCTTGGAATAGAGGTTGCTGACTCTAAACAAGGTATCTTTATCTCTCAAAGGAAGTATATCCTCGATTTTCTTAAAGAAACTGGTAAGCTAGGTTGTAAGACTACTGGAGTACCTATAGAGCAGAATCACAGGATTGGGAATGACTTGGAAAGCCCAAAGGTGGAGAAGGCACAATATCAGAGACTTGTGGGAAAACTCATCTATTTATCTCACACTAGACCCGACATAGCTTACGCGGTCAGTGTAGTGAGTCAATTCATGCATGATCCAAGAGAAAGGCATTTGCAGGCAGTGAATAGAATTTTTCAGTACTTGAAGGCCTCTCCAGGGAAAGGACTACTGTTCAACAAGGAAAGGGAATTTATCGGTGGAAGTATATACTGATGCAGATTATGCAGGGTCAGTTGTTGATAGGAGATCCACCACTGGATATTGCATGTTCTTGGGAGGAAACTTGGTGACATGGAGGAGTAAAAAACAAAATGTGGTTGCAAGATCAAGTGCCGAGGCAGAATTTAGAGCTATGGCTCAAGGGATTTGTGAGTTGTTATGGATGAAGATTATACTTCATGACCTCAGAATAAAGTATGAAGCTCCTATGAGATTGTTTTGTGATAATAAGTCCGCCATCAGCATTGCACACAACCCAGTTCAGCATGATCGGACAAAGCATATAGAGGTAGATCGACACTTCATTAAGGAGAAAGTAGAAAGTGGTCTCATATCCACAGAGTATGTTCCTTCACGACATCAATTGGCAGATATGTTGACCAAGGGACTTCCCATCGAGCAATTTCAGGACCTTATTTGCAAGCTGGGAATGACAGACATACATTCACCAGCTTGAGAGGGAGTGTTGTGTAATAAAATCATTGTGTATTATTAGGAGATATGTGCCATAATTAGGATTGATTTGGTTCTGATTTGTACAGATTTATATTTCCTTATTTAGGTGATAGTCAATCTATATAATTGGGGTTTGTACATGTTTATTTTTATCAATGAAATTTTGTTTCTTACAATTATCTAGTAGGGAGAAAACAGAAATGCACTTTAATTTACAAGTCAAGCTGGTTAAATCCCAACCTTTGCATCATCTCCATGATGGAAGATAATGATTCCTTGAAAGAATTATTTAAATATGCTATTCAGCAGAATGAAAGGAAATTCACATCTAACGAGTTTTTTTTTTTATTGACATTCATATCAATCGAGAGCCAAACTAAAGTGGAAACCAAACCAATCACATGGAACATTATGTGGGAAAGTAGTGTTTTATTTAGAACCAAATTTTAATGCAGCCTAAATCTTCTCTGTAGCAAACAGTTTTGTCTAATACATACTAAACCATACAAATAGTATAGCCCTCACAACTGTTGAATGCGGATCCAGATTCCCTGCAGTCGGGAAAGCACATAGTTAACACAGTCACGAGATCGGAACCATTGGATGGATATTGAATGGCTAACAATTCAATTATGTATTCTAAATCTGTTTTAGTGAATTAGAAACATGATCCATCTGATCTCCATCCAATGGTTCCAATCTTGTGACTGCATTAGCTATGTACTTTTTTGACTGCAAGGAATCCTGATTCATTAAATGCCTGCCCGAAACTGTAAAGAAAAGGGTACACAAAAAAAAAAGTCAAATGTCGATAGCAATTGACAGTTTTCCCCGTGGTCACCTGTTGAATAGGAAATTTGGTGAATCATACATTGTGCACATCGAATGCGGCATTGTTGACTAATTTTAAAGGATTTAGCAGGATAAAGGAGAAAAAGCTCTGTTAGATGTGCTAATTTTGCCGTTCTCTAGATTATTTCTCGTGAGCAAAATTTCAATTGCTCATATTTGGCCTTTACTCATCCTTACATATTTTATGGGGTACAAATCTGGCGCCCAACATGAGGATTTTTAAAGGAAGTCTTCTGATACAACGCCTCCCTTGCAAACATAATCAAGGATGTGAAAAGAGAGCAGAGTTGGAAGGTTCTGACCGTGTGAACAGAAACTATCCCAGTACTACAGTGCAGACTAAAAAAAAGGAAGTGGAAGATGTGCATGTTCAGCATTACTTGTTGCACGTCCACCCTTAAATTTAGGCCATGTATGTAGATTTGTTTCATTTAAAATAATGCTAATATATTATAAATACCCTGCTTAGGATCGGTAAAAGACACTGTTTGCATGAACAAATCAGCCGAGGGATCGGCTAATATTCAGCTGACAAATTGATTCATGTCAAGCGATTACACTGAGAACGGAACTCTAATTTTTAGTTATGGGTTCCCCAACTACTCCAGAAAGCGTTGGGATTGGTGAATCTACGCTAAACTAAGACTAAGAGACATAAAATCGGCTAAATGAAAGCTGTAAATTTGAGAGAAAAATATAAGTTTGATTGATTGGTCGTCCCTTTACAATTTCTCAACAAAGTGTATATATACAAAAGAGAAAACAAAATTGTAACCGCCTCCTATTGACCACTGAACGCTCCCACTACGCTAGTAGTTGACAACAAGCGGTCATGCGTCCCTCAACTGCTACATTTATGCGCTTCGTGGGGTAACTGCCTTATCCTCGGCTGAAAAGAGCAGCTGCCATGTTTTATTATGCTGAGGGCCCTCGAGCTGATTTCAAACCTTTTGGCGCCAAATTTTTGGTCAATTCCTACTGTTTCCTGTTCAGCAGCTTTCAACCAGCCGATAGCCTTGTAACATTCAAACACTTGTTTAAGTCACTATCGGCTGACCTCATGGTGCTCCTTGAGTCTTTATCAACTCTCGGTTCCAGCTCGGCTCAATAAGACCACCGTCGGTTATAATTTTGATCGGCTAAATCATGCATCGACTACTGCCCTAATCGGCTTGTTCTTTGCTATTTTCTGGTGATAACAAACAGTTTTAGTATGTTTCTGTAGCTGTTGTCGGGAGTCAGTTCTCTCCACACGAATACTAGTTGGGCATATAATTTGTTGAGATTCTTGCAACTTTTAGTATGTTTCTTCGATGACATTTCGGTGTACAGCCCCACTTGGAAGGAGAGCATTCAGCATCTGACCACCGTGCTTAAGGTACTTTTTGAGCATCAGTTGGTGGCAAACCAGGAAAAGTGCTATTTTGCTCAACCTTCAGTGGAGTATTTGGGGCACATAATCTCCAAGAAGGGGGTTGCTATGGACCCCAATAAGGTTAAGAGCGTGCTTCAATGGCCGGTTCCTCGGCATGTCAAGGGAGTTCGAGGTTTCCTAGGACTCCGGGTTACTATCGGAAATTCATTAAGGACTATGGGAAGTTGGCCAAACCTTTAACCGAATTAACAAAGAAGGATAATTTCAAATGGGGACCTTTAGAGCAACGGGCCTTTGAGATTCTCAAGGAGAAGATCACGACTGCCCCGGTTTTAGCATTATCAGATTTCACTCAAGAATTTGTCATTGAGAGTGATGCATCCGGGCTTGGTTTGGGGGATATTTTGATACAGAAGGGGAGGCCTATCACTTGCTTCAGCAAAGCACTAAGTGAGAGGAATTTGGCCAAGTCTGCGTATGAAAAGGAATTGATGGCAGTGGCTCTATCCATTCAGCATTGGAGACCCTACCTATTGGGCAGAAAATTCACGGTTTGCACTGATCAAAAGAGCCTGAAACAATTGTTGCTGCAACGTGTTACGACCATGGACCAACAAAATTGGGCGGCTAAGCTGTTGAGGTACCAGTTTGATATAGTTTCTAAGCTAGGTTTGGAGAATAAGGGGGCTGATGCGTTGTCTCGCATGTATGAAACTGTAGAGTTTAATTCATTGATACACAACCCTGAGTGGTTGGGAAGCAAGGAAATCATAGAGGAGATTCACCAAGATGTGGAGTTAAAGGCTATCATCCATGCCTTGCAGAACGAGGTCGCAACCAAACCGGGTTTCTCTTACCGGAATGTTGTTATGGTGTATGAGGGAAGGTTAGTAGTTGCTGCCACATCTCCGTGGATTCCTATCATATTAAAGGAATTCCATTCCACTCCGCAAGGGGACACAACGGCGTGTAGCTCAGTGTTGTCAGAATCGCGAGTCAACTCATTGACTCGTTCGATTTTACGAATCCTGCGCAGAAAACCGAGTTGACTCGGTGGAAGAATCGTAAACTTGGTGAATCGGACGTGAATCGTCGTTCCGACTCGCTTGAATCGCTGAATCGCTTCCGTTCCGAGTTTCGCGTTTGATGAATCCTTAGATTTCGCCGTCGCCGTCGTTCGAAATTTAGGGTTCACTGTGTTGTGTTGGTCGCAGCTTTTGCGACCCGTTTTCCAGGAAGAAAGACACTCGGGTTTCCTTGACCCGTTTTCGCAACCCGGTTTATGTGTAAAGCACGTGCTGTAGTTTCTTTTTTTTATTCTCCACGTGCGTTGTTCTCCCGTCTTTTTAAATCTCGTTGTTTCTACCCTTTTTTTTTTTTGATAAAAACGTGTCCTCCCCCTTCAATTCAATTGGGCGCCGACCATGGGCCTTGTTCCAATCTCTCTTAATATCCTGCAAACTTGTTCCACCGCTTCAAATTTTTTTTTTTTTACTTTGACTTAAGTGAGTGCCATTCTATTTTACTTTTCCTTTTTTACTGTTTCTTTGGTTCCTTTAAAGGGAATTATTTACCACTGCTTGCATGCTCAGACAAGCCCTTGTGTATTTTTTTCCCCCCCCATTAAACAAGCCTTTACGTATGATACTGATTTAAAATTTAAAATGAAATTTGTGATTCCTGGAAGTTAACATCTGTCTTGTGTTAAATTTTATTAAATTTTCCAAGACCTGCCATTTACTTGAAAACCTTATGAATTTATTAAATTTGGATTAATCTTTTGTTATAAATTTATGATTATGAATTTATTATTAGTTTATATTTTTTATGTTATAATTTTATGAATTTTGTTATGTTTTAGAGTTTACGATCCTACGATTTGGTAGGATCTTACGATCCGTGTTACGATCCTCCGAGTTACGATCTTTCACCCTACTCCCGATCCTAGTCCGAGTTACGTGTTTGACAACATTGGTGTAGCTGCCAACCTTTATTGGGTCGGTATGGATTAAAAATGCATCCAGAAGTTTGTTCAAGAGTGTGATGTGTGTCAGAGGCAAAAATATGTGGCTGCATCATCAGTAGGGCTGTTACAACTTTGAGTATGCCCGATAAGATTTGGGAGGAGATTTCTATGGACTTCATCACGGATCTCCCAAAGTCCAAGGGGTTTGAAGCAATCTTTGTGGTCGTGGACAGGCTGTCCAAGTACAGTCATTTCATTCCTTTAAAGCACCCCTATATAGCTAGAGTTTTGGCTGAAGTTTTCACTAAGGAAATCATCCGTATACATAGAATTCCTCTCTCAATTGTGAGTGACAGGGACTCCATCTTTGTGAGTAATTTCTGCTGTGATCTGTTCAAATTACAAGGGACGCAGTTGAAGATGAGTACGGCCTATCATCCTCAAATAGATGGACAAATTGAGGTAGTTAATCGATGCCTTGAGACTTTCCTGCGATGTTTTATTGCTGATCAGCCCAAATCATGGGTCATGTGGCTACCATGGGCGGAGTATTGGTATAACACCATCTTTCACTCATCCACGGGCTCCACTCCTTTTGAAGTTGTGTATGGGAGACAATCTCCAACCATCATTTGGATTTTACAAGGGGAGACCAAGGTGGAGGTGGTCCAGAGAGAGTTATTGGATTGTGATGAAGCTTTACGCCAGCTGAAATACCATTTACAACGAGCCCAAGTTCAGATGAAAAATCAGGCTGGTCATCACAGGAAGGATAAGCATTTCGAGGTGGGAAAGTGGGTTTTTCTCAAACTTCGACCTCATGTGCAGTAGTCAGTAAGGACTCGTATTAATCCCAAGCTTGCTCCTAGATACTACGGTCCTTTCCAAATTCTTGAGAAAATTGGTGTTGTGGCTTACAAGTTGCAGCTCCCTGAAACAGCCCGCATTCATCCCGTTTTTCATGTGTCATTGTTAAAGAAAGCCATTGGAGATTATCAAGTGGAAGAGGAATTGCCAATGGGGATGGAAGGTGATCCTACAACTCCTTGGGTACCTGTGGCAATTTTAGCCACCCGTATCACTGACAAAGGAGGGGAAGTTGTGAAGGAATTTTTGGTCCAGTGGGAAGGCAAGGCAATGGAAGAAGCTACTTGGGAAGAGGAGTTCAATTTCAAGAACCAATTTCCTAAATTCAGACTTGAGGACAAGTCTATCTTTCAAGAAGGGGATAATGATAGGGCCGGGAGTGGAAATATAGGCCCAATTGATCAGCAGATCAAACCCACGGTTTGGAGAGTTTACATGAGGAAGAATAAGAAAATGGCAAGGAGTGATGAGGTGGCAGAGGGAGAGAAGGGGTGAGAGCAATTCTGTTATAAGGGAATCTTGGGAGTGAAAGAAAATCATGATGAGAGAATCATTTTTCTGTTAAGGACAGAGAACTTTTCATTCTCTGAAGGAGCTGAGCTCTTGGGCAGTAGGGATATTCATCTCTCTGCATTTCTGTTACCTTTTTATCATCATCAATAATATTCTGTCTTTTTTTTTTCCTCTCCATTTTACTGTTTCATTCCCTATATTCCGCTGTTTTTGTTGCTCTGTGTTTGTGGTTTGCAACAAAAAACCTTTGGGGATTACTAATCTTCCTTCTCGTAAGGAAAAACTACTTGCTGAATCCCACAACACAGTTACAAGAGAACACTGAGGCTATTTAAAGACACTTAAACGTCTGACAGCCTCCTTTTTGTGGCCTAAAATGAAACAAGTGGTGATGTCTTGGGTACAGAGTTGCTTGACTTGTCAATAGTCCAAATAACAAGCCTTGGCACCAGCAGGCTTTCTTCAGCCATTGCCTATACCAAACCAGATTTAGGAGCAAATTTCTCATTACCAGGCTCCCTAAATCTAGTGGATATGATGCAGTACTTATGGTGGTCGATCGTCTCATTAAATACTCTCACTTCATCCCTTTATCTCACCCATATACTGCAAAAAGCATTGCTTCTATTTTTTGTAGGGAAATTGTAATCCTACATGGCATACCAAAATTAACTGTTTTGGATAGGGATGTTGTCTTTCTTACCACTTTTTGGCAGAAACTTTACAAGCTCAATCAAACACGCCCCTCCATGAGCACTGCCTACCACCCACAATCTTATGAACAAAGTGAAGTTGTTTAAGATGCTTTGCAAATGAGCATCCATGTTCATGGCACAAGTACCTTCACTGGGCTGAATACTCCTTCAATACCGAGTTCCACACTTCTACTCGTACCGCACCTTTCAAGTTGGTCTATGGAGGTGAGCCGCCTCCGACCATTTAACCATATGCCCATAGTTGCTGAACTTGAACAACTTCAGGACAGAGATGAGATGCTGAAAATTCTGAAAGAGCATTTAACTGGAGGCTAATCCCGAATGAAAGCCCAAGCAAACACCCAGAGGAGAGAGCTGCACTTCAATGTGGCGATTTAGTTTTCTTAAGGCTTCAACCATACCGACAGCATTTCCTTGCTAAGCTTAGGTATGAAAAGTTATACCCTAGACCGTTTCGCCCTTATAAAATTATTTGAAAGGCGGCGTCTATCGCTACAAATTAGAGTTGTCTAAATATGCTAGAGTTCACCTGATTTTCCATGTTTCTTTACTCATACCTGTTTATGGACTGCAAACACCCCCAATACCGCACCACCTTTACCTATTATTTCAGATCGGGAGCTAACCTTATCCCCTTCTAAAGTCCTGCATCATCGTTGAGTCAAACTCTCTGTCCAATGTTATGATCGACCTCTAGAAGAAGCAAGTTGGGAGAATTATGAACTAAAGCACCAACACTTCAAGTTGAAGGTGTGTCCGAGTGTCCGACACTCGTACGACACGCGTCGAACACTCCATTCCGGTGTCGGAATATAAAAATATATTTTTTTTTGGCTCCGACATGTTGAGGACACGACCTCGACACTTACATTTGCCTGGACATGACGGCTAGTACCGCTGTTTTAGATTTTATTTGTAAAGAAATAAGAGTGTTCAAATTGAATAATGATGTCTCTTAGTATTTTTTTATTTTTTTTTTTTTGTGATACTCATTATGGAAAATGTACTACTTAATAAGTTCTTTTCACATAATGATGAATATATAAATCTTCATTCTCAATTGAAATCTTTAATAAATGATGTTCATAGATATATATAGATATCAGTGTCGCGGTGTCCTATATTTTGGACATTACCGGTGTCCACGTGTTCGTGTCGATGTCGTGTCCGATGTCCGTGTTAGTGTCTGTGCTACATAGCTTATGAATTACCCAAGGGATAGTTTCCTGATGTCCACCTTGAGGGCAATGTGTCTTTCAAGAGGGGAGAAATGATACAACATTGCAACCATACTCCAGGAGGAAAAAATGTGAAAAGAAAGCAAGAGTTGGAAGGTTCTAACTAGGTCAAAAGCAACCATCCCACTATTACGTTGCAAGCTGAAAATAAGAAAGTGGAAAATGTGTGTCTAGGATTAGTAAAAGACAGTTTTAGCATGTTTCTGTAACTGTTGTTGGAAGTCAGTCCACTCAACACTCTCGTTGGGAATATTATTTGTTGATATTCTTGCATCTATTATTTCCAGCAACTCTTTCTCTTTTAATCTTTATTCTCTGTTACTATATAAGGTGCCTATCATCTTCTATCTAATATTTCTTCTATTATCAAATAAAAATGGACAATTTTTTATTGTGTTGCAATGGACCTTTGAAAAGCAACCATAAGTTGACCAAATCAAAATAACAAAGTACACCTCAAAAATGGGGCAACATGTTGTGACACTTGAATTCAAATGGGAGTGGGACACATACAATTTTAGTGTTACATTTTCCATGTCCATATTCATGTTCCTTAATCAAAGAAATTCCACTTATACCACAACATGAAAAATAATGAACTGATGAAACTATTCAATAAAATTATGAGAGACCTACAGTTCCTGTTTTAATTGCGATAAATACACAGTAAGGGATCACAGCTTATAACATCTTACTGCCTATTGTCTTCCATGCCATCAATAGACATGCATTCAACCGCAATGATTGATTATGTAAATTATGCAGTTAGTGACATGAAGCTGCGCATTTTGCATCAAGACATGGCAACATATTTTAAATTATAGAAGTTGACTGAGTTCAAATGAAAATCTATTAAGATTATGCTTTCCACTAGGCTTATACAGACAACAAAATAATAGTAGTTCAACTTTAATAAAATATAAAAGGAATTCAAAAGAAGAAATACCTGCGGGACCACTATTGCCAAATTCAGGACACCCATTGATAGCCCTGTAAGTACCAACAATCCATATAATTAGTTCTTTAGCCATATCTTCAAGAAAGAATAAACAAGGCCATGAATAGAATCCCCACCTTGGCCAAGTCCCAATGGTTCAATATGCGTAGAAATTAAGGCATATGGAACACTGTAAGTGATCTGCAATAAATAATATAGATAACATAAATAAGAGAAAATTGATAAAATAGCATATAAAATTTCAACTCACTTACCATTTCAGGCATATCATGTTATACTCAAATAGAAAGGTATCACAAGAATTGTAACAAAAAAACAAAGTTATAGAAGACAGGTCAGTTTGAGCTAAGGAGATTATGCGGCCAAGAAGAAGTTAGTTAACATAATTCACATGTATTAGCCACTAGAATTTCAAAAAAGAATTTGAGACTGTTATAATGGACATAAGAGACATAAAGTCTGCCTTTTATAGAGTAGAGTAACTTACTGCCAATGGAAACCCAAGAATGGTAAAGATTATTAACGCAGCTATCACAATGCCAGTTGGTGGTGGTAGACCTTTGCCTACGTAGCCAATGCTATTTGCAACATAAGTCAATACTAACATTAAAAGAAAGCAAACAGCCATTAAGATATTTGAGATTCCCCACACAAAACCAGCTCCTCGCTTCCTGCATAGCCTCTCCATGAGCAATGATGTAACTCCAAGAACAACTGAATTAAGCAATAAACCAAGTGCTCCCATTCTAACTCCAGCATCATAAATAAGGCCTCCATTTGGATCACCGCCATAAATTTCTCGACCCATCCAATCAGTATCAAAGAGAATAAATGGGAACCACCCAATCCATGTCAGAGCAGTTACAGACAGTACTATCCATATAGGGGTTGAAAAATATTTGAATGTCCCAAATAATTCCCACATGAAAGCTTCTTCCGCACCACCTGACTCCCCTGTCCCTTCTCCAGCATGGGCTTCCCCACTTGAACTTAGAGGCACTTCATGAGCTGACACGGTGCTGAGATATGTCGTGACCGCAATGAAGGCAACGTCAAGAAAGAAAGCAGACTTGAGATTTGCACAACTAATAGTGCATGCAGGCGTAAGTGTGAAAGTAAAAATCTTGTACCAACCACTGTATGATCCAGTCGCATAGCCAAGAATGTTACCAACGGCCATAAACAGGGAGAAATAAGCATTTGCAACACGTGTCCTCCGAGGATCCTTGCCTAACATTCCAAAGAAGAAAACGGAGCATCAATGTCTTGTTTGCTTTCCAAATTGATCACATTCATTTACATAATAATTATGACTAATATAAAATCATTATATCTAACATGCTTTTTGTGGGAGCGGGTGAGGGAGTTCACACAGCCCATGCCATTCCCCCCTCCCCCCAAACAAAAAAAATGAGCATTTTGTGTCTAAAGCACAAGATAGAATTATTGAGGAATCAAAAGGCAGATAATGTCTCATAAATTTATTCTGATGTTAAGATCGCCTTTGCAAAGCAATTTAGGTAAGATATGATGAAAATAAATTATATTACTGTATCCTTCTAAATTTTTAATTTAATTGAGAACTGTATTCAACAGTTAATATCAAGCAGAAGATCACCTGGACAGAGGACCTCTGGTAGCAACCGATGCAGAAGTAGTCTATTTTCAATTAAGCTGGGAAAATACCCACCTTTTGAAGGTGACCATTTTATCCAATTTTTTGGAATACAAAGTTCCGGTAGATCAGGGTTTAATCCCATCCTATTTTCAAGCAGAAATGGGATAGAAGAAAATTTGAATAATCAATGTTTTTCCTCACATCGTGAGGATAAAATAAAGATACACACACATATTGTGTGTGTAAATAGACACACACCCTCACCTACCCACACATATAGATATATTGAGTGACAAAGAAGGCTCTAAGCGTCCCATGCCATCAGCTTAAAATGTTTATCGGGGCCAAATGACAACCCATTCTATTGCACCTAATACATCAGTTACCACTTATCACAACGATGGAGCATAAGTGGCATGAGAATACATGTGTATATCAGACCTTTAAAATAAGAGATTATTTCTTTCCCTTAAGTCAGATATTGGGTCGTATGCAGAACTCTGCTCTAGCCAAGGAGAGATCTTATGCATGTAAGTTACCTCCCAATAAATATATTAGTCCTTCAGATACTGGGTTAAGTCCCTCTGGGAGAAGAGGGTGTTTTGAACGTATGTTACCTCTCCCTTAACCCTTTTTAAATATTACGGTACCCCTGTTCAAAATTATTTTCTGGTTATCAGCAGAACTTAAGAGCAAAGAGGGTAACTCACAGTTGCTCCTCAGTCCTCACTAGAAAAAACAGCCTTCAATTTTGGACTCATCTGTGCTCCTTGGCATCTGAAAGCCTCTTGAGCAATGTCATGATAAATTTAGACAATATGACTCATCTTGACTACAAAGACTGTCAGCCTAAATAGAATAGATAGCAAGTTTTATTTTTTTAATTGTTTCAAATAAGAGTTCGTATTCTAAGGAAAGAAGAATTACAAAGTAAAAGGATGATAAAATATGCTCCTTCGCAAAAAGCAATAAGCAAACAACAACAGCAGTAAAAGAGTGCTTTCCGGTCTTCTGCATTTCAACCAACTACCAAGAAATTCCATGCAACAGAACTGTGTGCTGAACAAGAGGCTTTAAAACCTGTCCGCTAGCAAGTCTAAGAACAGATATTTCCCTCATTACTCTGTCAAGTCCTATATAATCTAAGCTGTTAGTTCATATCCAGATAATCTTCATACTCAAAATCCTACACTAGATGTAATTGGCTGCAGGGCAAAGCATTAACAGATGTAAAGCTCTTTTAAATTTAGATTTCCAAGAGATGTTTGAAACCTAAGTATACGGTATAAATTTAGAATGGGAGAAAGATGCAACGAAGAAACTTTTGAAGGAGAAATGAACTTCCACAGACTTGTGTGAGTACCAACAATTGCTAGGTTAGCACCCCAGTAACTATGATATAGACCATACATACCTTTGATTTATAATTTACCAAACCAAAACTTATTTTGGTCAAAAATCTTACCGAGACCTAAACCCTTGTCTCCTTTAGGCCTATAAACAAATGTTCCAAATAACCAAATGATCACTCTTTTTATCCCCCATCCATGACCAAAAAATATCTGTATACCTTACCAATCCTCTATTCAACCCCTGCTGAACAAAGATAACTCTTCATGATAGATGAGGGGAAAACAAGCCTAAGTAAATTCTTTTATCTTCCTATTTTTTTGTATACCTTCCACATCTACTCCAACATATTCATCTTTTAAAATGACTAAATTATACTTTTGGTCTCTTGTGTTTATTTTAATTTTCGTTTTGGTCCCCTATGTATTAAAAGTTTCAAATTGGTCCCCTATAAAATAAGGGACCATAACTTGGGGGGGGGGGGAAATTATACCATAATTGGTATAATTTTTGTAACATAAGGGACCATTTTGGGGGGAAAAAAAAGAGGGACCACATTGATATAACTCTTACACATAGGGGACTAATTTGAAACTTTTAATTATAATTTTTGTAACATAAAGGACCATTTTGGAAAAGAAAAAAAACAAGAGGGAATACATTAATATAACTCTTACACATAGGGGACCAATTTGAAACTTTTAATTATAATTTTTGTAACATAAGGGACTATTTTGGAACCCAAAAAAAAAGACCATATTGATATAACTCTTACACATAAGGGACCAATTTGAAACTTTTAATACATAAGGGACCAAAACAAAAATTAAAATAAACACAAGGGGCCAAAAGTATAATTTAACCTTTTAAAAAAAAAAAGAAAGAAAAAAATATTCTATTTAAGAAAATCTCAAATTGAGTAACATGACCTACCAAAATAAAAATGTGAACCTCCCAATTTTTCCGGTTCTTCTAAATCACAGGGTCTCAAAAGGAAGCAACAGAAGGATCTCCACCTGAAGGATCCCAAACAAGTAAATGGCCAGTGGAGAACTTGACAACCAGACAGCAGACAACTATAAAACTGACTCTCTCCGTTTGCAATAGCCAAAATGCTTCACGCAAAATTAATTTTCAAATCTTAAACTAACCCAAATACTCGACAAAGAGATTGCAAATTTGAAACTCAGAAATATTGACAACTTAATCCAGCAGATCATAACCTAACAAAATAAAAATCAAACTATTTCAGGAAAATAAATGACTATTGACTTCATAATCGAAGGCTCAATTTCAAACAGTAACCATAATTGTTTCTATTGACTATGTAATAGAAACTAGGTGTACCACATTAAATATCCTAGAAGAACTGTGGTTTCAGATTTCAAATGCTTAGCAGTTGGCACCAATCTCTATATAATCTGCTCATCCAAAAAAAAAAAAAAAAAATCTCTATATAATCTTATGCAGGATTTTCATTTTCGTTTTTTAATTTTGCACACAATTTTATTAAGTGATTAAATTCAACTTTCTTTATCTATAAAAAAAATATTCATAGCAATTAAACTGCAAAGCCACAATTTCATTTTCCAGCTCAGGGTGCTTGGCTTTCGGGTTTCTCTAGCTATGATGGAAGGGGAGATCCCTTGCTGGCAGAGGATTTAAACATGTCCTTTGTGAAACTGATAGTTTGGATGCAGTCCAGGCTATCCAGGACAGAGACTGTGATGCGTTTCACCCTCACACATCCATTCTTGTGCAGATCCGAGACATCCTAGATCTTGAGGTTGGGTTACAGATTAGCCATATCTTCAGGGAAGCTAATTCTTGTGCCTGATTATCTTTGCATGGAAAGGCGTTCGTTCTCAGGAGCCCTTCAAAGTTTGGGCCTCACCACCTGTTGGGTTTGGCTCCCTGCTCTTGCGGGACAGCCTAGGTGTTTGCCCTTAGCTGTTGTTCTCATTGGTTTTTCCTATCTTTTCCTATGTAATTCACCCAAAAAAAAAAAAAAAAAACTGCAAGGCCACAACCATGAGTTTCTAAACAAGCACTCAACAAAAATGAATGAACAAATGCATATAATGACAAAGGGAGCATCCCCTAAACTAGAATCCAGAAAGGTCATATTAATTAATGGCCGAAGTAATAAATATGCCCCTCAAGACTTCAATTTTGTTCCAAAACAGCTACTTTGTGGCGATTGTGACCTAGATAGCCTTATCCCTGACGAAATTCCTTACCCGTGACATGATTTAATTTAACTTTTACATTTTACGTCTGGTATATTTCTACGTACCAAACAAGAATTATCAAGTTGCTAATCTACTCAGAAAGCACATACCAACTTTCCAAATCGAACACCAAATTTATCAAGTAAATATTTCACGGAAGAAAGTTCTGTAAAATCTGGTCAATAAGTGGTTCATAGTTCAGTAAGGTAAGTTCCATCAAAGTCAACAGATAATCCAACACGGCACGAGCCATGTGGTAGTTTGATCTCTGTTAAACTAATTTATATTAAAATCAGAGCACTAACAACACTAATAAAAACATTAAAAAATGAAACAGTATGAACAGTGAAAACTTCAATTAGGGATCAAGAATCAGAGGAAGGAGGAGAAGAAGAGCTTACTAGTGAGATCACCGAGCAAAGCTCTACAAGGACCTTGAGTGACGTTGTTAGCGACGTCGAGAATCCAAAATCCGATGACGAAAACGACGATGGCACGGGGGCGGTAACTCTCGTCGTCGTCGCCGAGTGCCCATCCGATGTCGGCGGCGAAACCGATGATGATAACGGCGACGATGATGGAGACGGTGCCGGCCAAAATGAAAGGTCTCCGGCGACCGAACCGGCTGGTGCAGCGGTCACTTAAGTGGCCTACTAAGGGCTGAACGAACAGGCCGGAGACTGGGCCGCAGAGCCAGATGATGCTGGCCCATTGGTGAGGAATCCCCAACTGCTGCACGTAAGGGGTTAACAGAGAAAGCTGCAAGGCCCAACCGAACTGAATTCCACTCGCCACCGACGCTACCCGAAGCAACTGCCTCAACGGAATTCGAGACCGAACCGGCGGTCGAGCTGCTGACGTGGACGGTCGATTCCTCGACCGCTGAGGATTAGCCTCGGGATTCGGCATCGCAGCGTCTGGCACTTTTCACGCGTCCTTTCCTTCTTTCTTTCTCTCTCTCTACCTGTCTGAAAACCGTTTCGGCAGGTATAACAGAACAAGAGAAAAAGAAGAGAGGGAAAACTAGAAACAGTGGCGGTTTCAGTTTAGTGTAAAGCGGAAGCAAAGGTGGTGTGTGCAGTGTTGATTCTCCTCCGACTTGCGAGCTTTTGTTGCCAAAATTGACCTCTTCCCAGGTTCTATTTACGAAACTGTCCTCGTGATTATTGGTCCTAAATATTGTATAATAAGAGTTTAATAGGAGGTGAATTCTAACATGGACCACCTTGACAAGTGGGCCACCGTAGAAAAAATGTATAAAACTTCAACGACGACCAGTATCACTGCTTGGAAGCAAAAGCTCGTAGTCGTACTCATCATTACGACTGAGATAGTGACTTGATTGATGTTCGTTCGACTAAAAACAAGTGAAACAGATATAAGTTGAATTTTGAGACTCTCATATTCATTTTCCTTGTTTTTAATCGAATGAGTACCAATCAAGTCACCGTCTCAGTCGTAATGACGAGTAGGACTACGAGCTTCTGCTTCCAAGCAGCGATGTCGGTCGTCGTTGAAGTTTTGGACCTTTTTTCCACGGTGGACCACTTGTCAAGGTGGTCCATATTAGATATAGCCTTAATAGGGATGCACGCTCGGTGTAAAATATTTTTACACCAATATCTAATGAGAGTTCACATTATTGTCACATCACCCCATTTTGTAACTGTATTTTAAAAATAACTGCGTAATAGTGAATTTGCATTGAACGTCAGTGTAAAACTGGTTTACACTAATGGTGTATATCTCCTTTTCTTTAATAATAATAATTGGCAAAATTGCTCTGTGAATCCTTTAACTTATTTTCTGTTTTTGAATCAGTCCTTCATCTTTTTTTTTTCCCGAATAGGTCATTTATGTTTTAAAATGCTTGCACTGTTGACCTTTTTTAAACCGCCCGTTAAACTTTATGAAAAACAGGCCTACGTGTCTGTTCATTTGATGACTTGGCAACTAATTCATAATCTGAGTCATTATTTTTTATTTTTTTATTGAAAACAAACCAAATAGAACAAAAAAGAAGAGAGGAAAAAAACAGAAGCACCGAACCAGATCTGTCCAAACAGAAGCCATTAGCTGTCCAAACACAAACCAAAAAAAAAAAAGCAACCAAATAGAACAGAGAGAAGAGTGAAAAAAAACAAAAAAGAAGAAGGGGCACCACCGCGCTGGTGGGAAATCGTCGCCGTGCATGTGGATCTCGCACCACCACCGCACCAGATCTGCTCCCTCACCCTTGTCAGTCTCTCCCTCATCTCGCCTTACTCTCTCAACTCGCCCACAATCCCCCACCCTTTCCCCTTTTTCAGATCTATCTTTCCCCACCCAAACCACACCAGATTATCCAGATCTACGATGGAGTAAGAGAGAAAGAAGGGATGCACGACTGTGTCCTCCTCCCGCCGCCATGCACGAGTGCGCCACCACCATCCCCATCTGCCATCAACACCGCCCCGTGTCCCATCTGTCTCTTCCACTACCATCGTCTCTTTCTTCCCTTCTTCATAGATCTGAATATCTCCCTCTGCCTTTGTTTCTATTTTTCACATATCTGAATGATTGAGGCTGAAAGGTTGGAGCTTTGATTGGTCAACTGGAGAGAAGTGAGGGCTTTGTTAAGGATTGTGTTTAGCTTCATAAGTTGACTGGTGCTGAAGCTAATTGGAGAGAGCAATGGTGAAGCTAATTTTCTGGGTTTCTTTAAAATGAAGAACACCAATATGATTTTTTTTGTTTTTAATAAAAAAATTAAACAAAAATATGATTCAGATTATGACACTGGACAGCCATATAGGCGTATTAACAAACATGTAAGCAATATAACGGCCACGTCATTTTTTTTAACGGGGTGGATGGAAAATGAAAAAAGGTCAACGGTGCAAGTATTTTAAAACATAAAGGACCTATTTGGAAAGAAAAAAAAGATAAAAGACTGAATCGAAAACATAAAATAAGTTAAAGGACCTCAAGAGCAATTTTGTCATAATAATAACAATATATATTTTTTGTCCGAAAAGAGATTAATATATAAAATCCTTTTACACAGACCTTGAATAACAATTGTGGAAGTTACTTTATGTGGACTTATAGTCTAGTAGTGCACCGATATAGCATTATGCGCCATTAATTTAATGATTTAAAAAATGAAAGGTGAGATTTAAGATTAGTTATAGTTTATACTTTATAGTAATTGTAATTTGGTCCCTTTTCTGAACTCCAAATGCAGACATCATCTGGCGCACCTTGTGCCACCAGATTCCCATCTGGTTTGTCTTTCGACACGACCTAAACCTACAAACACTTCATCAAGAGTTATGCTCTCAAAGACAGTTTCCAAATGACTGTTAGGTGCACCAGGGACACCAATGTCATCTCCGGCATGCCAACGGCTACAATATCGAGAAGCTCGACCTCCTTGATGAAAACGTCGCGTCTCCGAATTTAGTGTCATCGGCACTCTGCACCGCTTCGGTCTGTCACCTCTGTTTACAGCTTCGATGATGTTGACAGTGAGATCTGGACCATCGTTCTCGAATCTTACATTAGTGAGTGTCAGAGGGTTTCACCGAGGAGGACATGCATCTCTTTACTGACATTGTTGTAAAGCTCAACCTGCAAAAGCTCACGTCCACCGCTGAAGAGAAGAACCGTGACAGTGACAGTGAGTCACACTAAGGGATAAGGGGAATAAAGATGGAGACCGATCAAGGGGGAAGGGGAGAAGAGGTGGTGTGGAGGATCAGACTGGGAGTTGGAGCTCTTCATTCCTCCTCTCCCTACGGATAAACCATTGTTTTTCAAACAGATTAGATTTTACTGAGTTTCAAATTAATACAATAAATTGTATGAATTAATTAATTAATAATGTTAGATGAGTAATTATTGTGATTGCAAACATCATAACTGAAATAGATGAAGAGGAGTGGGTGATTAGAGTAGCAGGTACACTAGGGGTGCGATAATCACTTTGAATAGGAAGGGAAGGAGGAGTGGGTAAGAAGGGGAGCATCCAACTGAAAGGTATAATTGCAAAATATAATCTTCAAAC
This sequence comes from Calophaca sinica, assembly GCA_037113605.1. Classification (NCBI taxonomy): domain Eukaryota; kingdom Viridiplantae; phylum Streptophyta; class Magnoliopsida; order Fabales; family Fabaceae; genus Calophaca; species Calophaca sinica. Next base: position 94,847,404 of record CM073736.1, read on the forward strand.
CACCAGTGCACCACTCCTAGAGAGGCACATGTTATACGCGGCCTATATTTATATTATTTCCTAAAATATATCCACAAACAAATAGCTACGTGATCAAATATATTAGATACTCGTGTATAACATTTTACATTTTCAGTATATAGTTGTTAATACACGAAATGGTGCAAGGTCGTACCTTTGATCCTCTGCCTGGTAGTTGGGCGATGAGCTCCGCGGTGAATGTTCCTCCTCCGAGCGTGATGTCCTTCCTCCTTCAGACCGGCGGGTGGGGTACCTGCAAAAGGCACTCCGATGCCTAAGTTAGATAGGGCTTTTTATCGTGAGCGTAGAGCTCGCATCATAGAGATGAGTTTAGGGTTTAGAGATAGTAGAGAGTTCTCTTTAACCTGAGGGGCCAAGCCCCTTTATATAGGAGAGTTTGTTCCGTGATGTGCGCTTCGTTCCCTTCCTCAGCAAGTTACCGTTTGAATGAGATGGGCCTGTACCCGATAGGGTTCAGGGCTTATCTTTATCTGGCGTGCTCCCCAATATTAGGGTTCCTGGTATTACCGCCTGTGTGCCTTCTGGAGGGTTTGATACCTCCCAGTTGAGGTTGGTCGTCGCCTTTGGGAGCCCTGCTCGGTTGGTGGGCTCGGTCATCGTCTCTGGGGCCCTGCTCGGTAAATGGGCTTAGGTCGGTACTCGGTCCCTATGGAGCTCAGCTCGGCGGCCTAGCTAGGAGGGCCGGGTCGGGCCGACCGTCACCACAAGCCCCCTAGACTTATTAACTTGAAGAGTTGATGAGTCTATATTATTTGTTCTCATCCGCAGCAGATCTCCTTCCGAGCATGGAGCTATCCTGTAGAGGGTACCGAGTTGAGAGGTCTCTTGTAGCAGTGCCCGAGATCGAAGTGCAGAACACAAGCCCCCTAGACTTGTTGACTTGAAGAGTTGATACTTGAAGAGTTGGTAAGTCTATATTATTTGTTTTTATTCGACCCTGTACATGAGGGTTATTGAACGGGGAGTGATCCGTTGTTGATCTTGAACCACAAGCCCCCTAGACTTGCTTGTCGACCAGTTGGGCATCTAATATTTAGAGTGCAAGTGTTTGGTTTTCTCCAGATTCCCTGTAAGAGTTGATCCCATCATAGAATAGCTCTTGCTGAGCTTGAAATAGCGTCAAAAGCTCTTGTGTGACGGGCCGGCCTCCGACCCGGCCCTCCTAGCTAGGCCGCCGAGCTGAGCTCCATAGGGACCGAGTACCGACCTAAGCCCATTTACCGAGCAGGGCCCCAGAGACGATGACCGAGCCCACCAACCGAGCAGGGCTCCCAAAGGCGACGACCAACCTCAACTGGGAGGTATCAAACCCTCCAGAAGGCACACAGGCGGTAATACCAGGAACCCTAATATTGGGGAGCACGCTAGATAAAGATAAGCCCTGAACCCTATCGGGTACAGGCCCATCTCATTCAAACGGTAACTTGCTGAGGAAGGGAACGAAGCGCACATCACGGAACAAACTCTCCTATATAAAGGGTCTTGGCCCCTCAGGTTAAAAAGGACTCTCTACTCTCTCTAAACCCTAAACTCATCTCTATGATGCGAGCTCTACGCTCACGATAAAAAGCCCTATCTAACTTAGGCATCGGAGTGCCTTTTGCAGGTACCCCACCCGCCGGTCTGAAGGGGGAAGGACATCACGCTCGGAGGAGGAACACTCACTGCGGAGCTCATCGCCCAACTACCAGGCAGAGGATCAAAGGTACGACCTTGCACCATTTCGTGCATTAACAATAGTCATCAAATTCATAAAACACTTGACCATGTTGGGACTACCCGCATATATCCAACTTAGAGGATTACTGCAGATATTGACGTACCCAAGACCCTGAGTTAGTGAGGGTACAATATAAAAATTGGGATCGGTACATTCAAATATATAAAAATAAAGGAAATAAAATATAAAAACGTAAGATTTTATTTGTAATTTTCTGAAAAAGATTTTAATTGTGATGTTTTGTTAAGATGAAAGAGTGCATTTGCACTCCATCCCTCTAATGTAGGTTTGCCATTGACCGCACATATCTATACATAAATAATTTTATCACAGCCATAACTACTTAACTAGCTCAGGAGGATTTTCCTAGACAGAATTGCCCACCAAGCGAGATTGCTAGTGTCTTTATATAATCGAACTGACCTCCATAGAGGAGGATGATAGTTGTAAGTCCATATTTTTAACCACTTGTGCCAATCCAGGTAGGCAATAACAATATATATTTTGGGTACATAACAATATATTTTTTTAACACACTATCCTTAACACGTTTTTTATAATTTAATAAAATTAATATGAATTTAGTTCTTTATTTAATGGGATCCACTTTATATTTGATAGAATAGAACTTACCCGAATTATATTTAAAGAGTGTGAAAGGGGTTGCAATGTTGATATTCCTCTATTGTTATTTGTGTATTTTATTTTTTTAATTAGAGCTAAGAGGAATTTTATTTGAGTGGTGTGGGTGCTGTGGGGACTGCAGGGCAACTCGACTTCAACTTGGATTGTGGCTGATGGGTAAAACGACAATAGAATTAGATGAGAACGGGTTTGTTTAAAATTTTAAGGGGTGGTTTTATTATAGGTTAATAGGGACAGGTAGTGTGTCGCATAATGCTAGGATAAAGCAAAAAAAGGTGCTGATGAGTTGGCCATGGTCGGCTATCCTTTTCTGGTCTTTTTGTTGAGGGCTAACTAAGTAATTATGATTTGTTTGAAAATATGATCATTGATTAAAAGATTTTTATTATATAAATAAACCACACTGCACTCCATTGGACACCGTCCTTATACAGTTATATACTCCTTTGCCTCTTGCTTTCGAGTTATGTTTTTCTTAATATTCTTTTATCTCCTATTTTTTATTTTTTCTCATTAAATCACTCATTACATATTTTATTTTAAAATTAATTTATATGGTGTAAAAATATTTTACACATGCATCTAATGAGGCGATACCACATCATTTAATTAGTATGATAAGTCACGTGTTTTTTAAACTCATTAAATAATGTTGCATCGCCTCATTTAATACATGTGTAAAATATTTTTATACCGACAGTGCGTACCAATTAAACTCGTTTATTTTCTCTCAACTCTTTTTTTATCTCTCTTTCTTGTACTTTTCACATCTCATTAGATGTGAGACAATTTTCTCTTTTCTACGCTTCTCACGATCCATCGAAAGGTGTTAGACACTTATTATTCTATAGAAAATAACGGTATTATGCATTTTTTTGAAAGAACGGTATATTATGCATAGGATATGCCTTTTTTTTTTACTCAACAGGGTATACACTTATGGGAAAATGAGATATATTATTATTTCAATGATATTAATAGTCATGTTACAACTATCTCCGAATGGATTTGAACCATATCCTTTAGAGTTAGAAGCCAAACTCTTATCACTGAACTGACACTTCGTGAGTTTAATATAAACTTATACATATCAGTCACATTTTATGGCTTTTCACGTGATAATATTATTTCTTATAACATATTTACACTGTAATAAAATGACAAAATTGATCGAATATAATTGTAACATCTACGAATGTATAATTATTAAATTATTCAAATATTATTTCTTTATTTTTTTATTTTTAATCAATGTATCTAAAGCACTTCATTAATTAGCATTTTCCTTATAATTGTTAATTGGGTTGTTTGCATGTGGTATATCTAAAATGGGACTGTACATGATACCATCGAGCAATCTTTAATCAGCCAACATTATTCTGCTTCTACCAATGTTTTAAAAACTGGACCGGCCGTTAAACCAGTGAGACTGTCGGGTTATGGTTCAATTGGTTTAACCGGTTGAGCCGTCGGTCGAACCGGATAATAAATAAATAAATAAATAAATAAATAAATAAGTACTAATTTTGAAGAAAAAATAATAAAAATAATAAAACAAAACAAAACCAGTCCAACTCAGTTCTGGCCGGTCCAACTAGACTGAGATCCAATTAGATTTAAACCGGCTGATGAGAGTGCCGGTCGACGATCAGACCGATCGGACCATCTGGTCCGATCCGGTTTTCATATCATTGCTTCTACCACTCTTTTAGATAGTGAAATATATATAAAACACTTACTTTTCAACACGATTTTCCTTTTATCTAAATAAATAAGTGAAACAAAAGTGGTGCAAACATCATTTCTCTATTTGTATCACGTGATCCAACGGGGTTTCGCTTACCCTTAATACACTCAAATCTCTTCAATAATAATGTTTAAAGTTTAAACAATCATTGCCTTGCGATTCACGTTTAGGGTTTAACAGTGAAAACTGAAAGGATTACACAGGGAGTTCCCTCGTGTGTCGGGAAGGGGGCACAAAACGGACCGCATCGTACGCTCTTTAATTACATCAATTACATTACATGATGACAACTTGACAAGAGATTTTAGGCAATTAGAAACACGTGACTCTGTAACAGAAAACATTTTTTTTTAAAAGTGAATATATTTTGAGTGAAAAAAGAATAAAAAATAAAAATTATGATTAGTGTTGTAATAAAAGAATATGAACGATAGAGAAAAATATAAAATAATTATAAAAATTAGGTATCCAAATATAAATATAAATAATTATGAAAATTAGGTATCCAAATATAAAAGTTGTATATGTAAACATGGTACACTCCAAAGTAGCTTCTTTTCTTTTAGGCTATGTCTATTGTGCACAAGCAAAATAGGTTGTGCACAAAACACAAGCCTATTTTAACAATTTTAAAAAGTTTTAATTTTTCTTTAAAATAACAATATGAAACATAGATGATTGGCCATGGATGACCTTCCTGAAACACACCAACCTCGCTGAAGCTTGAATCCTTCAACCGTCGTGGCCTTCACCGTATCTGCCATGGTCACTAGCACCCGCTCCCGCGTGTCTGCTGAGGACCAAAACAGACCTACCTCCGGCGCAATCCCAACATGCCATCTCTCGTACCTACAGCAAAATCCTCACTCTGCGTGAACTCCTTCCTCGATTTCCCTCAACAGGACCCTCCAGCACCTATTTTTAGGGTTTTGAAAGATCCTCCAACAATAAAATTCAAATCTTCCAGTCAAAATAAAAAGGAATAATCGAAACTATTTCCCAAAACATTTGAATTTGAAACCTCAAAAGATAAAATTCCCAAAGAAAAAAGGGATCTTTTTCAAAAAGGAAAAAGCTCTTGTTTTATAAAAATAAAATAAAAACTGTCGAAGGTAGCTTTTTTGCATGTCAAGGGAGATGCACGAAAGTAGACACAATCAATGTTCCTCTTCAAGGCCTCATCTTGGGCCAAGGGTGTAGGTTGCTAAGTCTGAATCTCATGTTCCGGCTATTGGGCAACCATGGCAGTTGTTGAAGTTGAAGGAGCATCCAACCCACAGAGATCAGATTGAGAGGAAGGATCTCGAAACCGAAGAAGAAAACCAGTTTGGATCACTCAATTTGCTACATGAATACTATTCACGTGGTTGAAGAGAACGCTCCGTAATATTCACTATGGAATGAGAATTTTTAGGTCAGATAGAATGGTTTGCAAACATTATGTTTTATATTCAGTTTATTGCTCCCTTGCCAATTGCCTCCTAGAAGAATTCATGTTGCAGTAAGTTTTATGAAAAATTCTTCTGGTTTTTGAGCTGAGTGGTTGCTGGGTTCCCACTACCCAGTGTCAAAACTCATAGAATTAGAGCAGTAGAGAAGGAAGAGCCAAACTGTGATTTTAAGAAATTAACTTTTTTAAAAAAATTATTAAAGTAGGCTTGTGTACTGTGCACAACCTATCTTGCTTGTGCACAATAGACATGACCTTTCTTTTATAGTATAGGATGGAGAAGTGAGTTAAATGATTCACGGGTGGACTATAACTAATATTAATTAAATTAAGCAAGCTAACATATTTGGATTTTGAATTTCTAGCTAAATTTTAGCAAGGGTTAGACCCTCGGTATTGTAGTCCCTTTTTTAGCGAGAACTTGAGGCTCTTGGTACGCACAAAAACTTGACCCGTATAGAGTGCTTAACATAGAATTATGGATTTGGTCCATTGCCCTTGCTGGGGAGCCATTGTTTGAGCAGATCAAGTCCTAAAAAAGAAAAAGATTCACGTTGTTCCTGATATTCATTCCAACCAACTTTTGTGAGATTTTTACCTTGTTTTCCTTTTCTCTTCTCGGTTGTAAAGAATTATTGTTGATAATGAAAATAATTAATCAAATTTGGTGCCATTTTGCACCTTCTAGATGAAAACTCGTGTGCAATGTCCATTGTTTGTGGAAAATTATTGTGTTTCATAATTAATTAAATTTATGAATGTATAATTTTAATTAGGATATTTAATAATTGAAACAAATACTTAAATTAAATTATTAATATTAAATTTTGCAAAATGAATAATTAAATTAAAAAATATTAAATAATTAATTAAATTTGAAAAAAGGGGTTCCTTAGCGAGGGCCTGGAGAACGTGAAGACCAAAAAAATTGCAATAGTGGGGGCCTAAATCCCACGGTAATTACCTGCGGCTTTTTTTAGATGTCCCTCGGTATGCACAAACAAATAACCTATAGACGCGCGGCCCTTGGTGGGCCCTTGGTAACGCATGTTTTACCAGCGATTTTAGGTCTTTAGCGAGGGCTTTAGGCTCTCGGTAAATCCTGTTTTTCTTGTAGTGTCAGATTTGTCCTTCATCCACTTTTTTTCTCCTCCACAAATCTCTATCACCACCATGCCTTGTATAATAGAAAACCACCATCGCGGCAACCACTTAGAGGCCCAAAACCCATTGACCACCACTGCAATCCTCAACAAAACGGTGCGATTTCCGATCGTCGGAAACCAGATATTTCACTGCAAAATCTTGGATTCGGTTTTAATATTGTTGCATCGTCTTAAATCTCACCAGATCTCGAAGTTGAAGAATTGAAATTGGATATTTGGAACCCTAATTTAATCATTGACCAGAAAATTAAGTTATTTTTTATCGCAATTTTCGGGTTACTCCTTAATCACAACCTTTTCGTTTCTTTTATGATGTTGTTGCCTCTATGCATGTAGTTTTTAGATTGGTGAGATTCATTGATTTTGTGGCAACGTGAAAATGAGGAGAAATCAAAGGTGGTTGTCATCGTCGGGTCAGTCGAAGAAACGCTCAACAAAGCCCTCTTTTAAGGTTTACGGCTCTGTTTGATAAAAAGTAGCAGATACTCCTTTGTAACAAAATATAAGCAAAGCAGTATATGTATTTGGTCCAAATTTGGACCAAATACATGTATTGTTTTGCTTATATTTTGTTATGGATGGAGTAGCTAATAAGCTAGCTGATAGCAGATAGCGGATGAGCTAACATATTGAATTTAAAGTGTTTGGTAAAATTAACAGTTGAACTAATAAATACAAAATGACATAAAATGACATTTTAATAGATGAGAGAGAGACTATAAAGGTTATAATTTTTACTTCATTTAATAGAGAATAAACAAGGAATTTAATTATAATAATAAGAGTAAAAATGAGAGAAAAATGATATGTTATAAGCTATAAGCTCAAACGCTACTTCAAGTAGCATCTGAAAAAACGATATTCCCTCTGGTCCTTATTATAAGGAAGAAAATCCTAATTCACACTGACAAAAGAAATGCATTGAAAATAGTTCTAACATTAAATGCAATACTAATGGTGCTTCTAGAGAAATCCAAGCTTTGCTGCTTGTGGTGGTTTGTTCAGGGATAGTAGTGCAGCCATTATGGGTTGTTTTGCTTATTCTTTAGGGAATGACTTCTCCTTTTTTGCTGAATTTTCAGGTGTCATGCTTGCCATTGAAATTGCTCATTCTAAAGGCTGGAGTCGGTTGTGGATTGAGTGTGATTCCAGGCTTGCAGTTCAAGCCTTCAAATATATTGACGTTGATTTCATTCCTTGGCAGTTAAAGACCAGATGGAAGAATTGTTTTATTTTTTCAAAAAATATGCATATTATTGTTTCTCATACTTATAGGGAATGTAATAATTGTGCTGACAAATTAACAGCATTTGCAATTGTAAATTGAGGCTTTACTAGTTTCATTAGGGTAGACTTTTTTCATATCAGATTAGGTCTCCCCAGCTATAGATTCAGATAATGTTTTCTTGTATGGGCTTTAACCTAGTCCCCCATTTTTTTTTCTTTTTAATTTCTCTTTTTTAATAAAATTTGTAGTGTTGCAGATGATTGGTAGGGGTTGTGGTGTCAACATAGTTGTGATCATTTCCTCTTATTGTGATGCCTTTACATGCCATTTTGTCAACAAAAAAAAACTTTTAAATTTTATTTTATATAATTATTTTATAAGATAAAGATGAGACCTTCAAAACGATATTCATTTAAATCGGGAACGACAAAGCGGGTTTGAGGTATAAGATAATTTGGATAGGCCAAAGCAGGTCAAAGCGATATTCATATAAGATAAAGATGACAAAAAAATAATCTTTTAAAATAATAAAAAATATTACTTTTCACCCATAATTTATCTATGCTTCACACATGTTCATAAAATGGCGTAACAAAACGATTTCAATAATTTTAAATACAAATATGACATAAAGATTCACAAATTCTTTGTAACAATATTATATTTCAAATATGACATACCAATTTTTATAAAACTGTCATGACGAAAAAATAATGTTTTTTCATTACAATTTATTATTATTATTATTATTATTATTGTTGTTGTTGTTGTTGTTGTTGTTGTTGTTGTTGTTGTTGTTATGTATAAATATTTTGTTTAAATATTTTTATATATACCGTGCAGAGCACAAACCATTACTATTTCATAATAAATTTTATAATGTGGTGTGGAAACCGTTATCAACATTTTAGTGTCTACGTATGTATCAACTTTTATCCACTTAAGAAGGGGTTGTCACAGGGGAGGCAACGTGGTAGGGGCAGTAAGAACAGTGATTTGAAGAAATTATTAACCATGAATGGAGGAGGTGTGTGGGATCCTGTGATGGAATACCGCCCCTTCCCTCCTGTTTTCACTAGGCCAAGACAACGGAATAAACGACATGAGGGTGATTTTGGGATAAGAAAGTCTAGGTAGATGCCAGTTAGTTGGGGGCACTCAGCTTTAGTAAGGGGAGTTGTACCTGAACTAGATGACATGGTGAATATGGAAACTATCTCTCTCCTTCTACGCGCGCGCGGAGGGGGATGTCAGCGGTTGCTGATTTGGGTCCTTCATCCCCTATTCTTGCTCCCCTCCAACTTAGGTTGATTTTCCTTGTCATCCTCCTACTGTCTCGAACATCAATGCTTTGGGAGCCAATAGAATTTTCCACACTGGGCAGAATTTGGGTGCTACTTTCTCTAGTTCTGTAGAGATTATTATAGATAAAGTAGTGGATTTGTAAACTTGGGATAACAAGGCCAAAGAGGTAAGGGAGGTAGCGGAAGAGTCTCAATGAAGGTATATTCCATTAACCTGAGAGGTCTGGGGACTAGGGTAAAGAAGAAGATGGTTAGGGTGGAGAAGCTTGATCGTATAACTATACAAGAAACAGAGCTAGAAAGGGTTGATGGCGCTTGTGCTCACGGCTCTAAGGGAACCAAATTGCGATTGGCGGTATGTTCCTGCGATAAGGAGGAGTGGTGGGTTATTGACTATATGGGATAACTCCAAGGTTAATCTTCTTTTTTCTTTTTAGGGACATGGTTTCTTGGGGGTATGCTTGGTTTGGGGGGCTGATGGAAATAGGTGTTTGGTGGTTAATGTGTATGCTCCCTACCTCCTCTCTGCAAAGTGATTGTCGTGGGGGGAGATCCTTATGTCTAATAAGGGTCTTAGCTCATACTTTTGGTGTATGATGGGTGATTTCAACTTAGTTTGGGCTCATTTTGAGAGGTTGGGGGAGATCTTCAGGTAGATCATAGCAACCCAGTGAATATTCGTTCATTTAATTGCTTTCTGGAGGATCTGGGGTTGATTGACCTTCCCTTGCTTAGTAGGAGGTTCATTTGGTACCAACCTAATGGGGAAGCTATATCTGTCTGGATCATATCTTGATCTCGTTAAGGTAGTGGTCCAGTTGGGGTGATGTCAGCTTGTGGGCTATACCGCTATATCTGATCATTGTCCTTTGTGCTCAGGTATAATTCTCAAGATTGAGGACCTGAAACTTTCAAGTTCAATGATCAATGGTTGGATGATAAGTCTTTGAGTGAGAAGGTCTCTTCTTGCTAGACTACTTTTAACTTCGTTGGGTGGTTGAGTTATATCCTTAAGGAAAAACTGAAAGTCTTAAGTGTTGCTCTTAAGAAGTTAGATCAGGAGGTGTATGGTGAGGTGGATGCAGATATTTAGGTGCTTGTAGAGCCTATCAAGGTGGCTGACTTGAAGAGTGAATCTGTGGGTATTTCTATTGTGGAGGCCGACCTTCGGAAGAGGGAGTTTGGGGACTTGTGGCGTCTTCTAAAAAGTAAGGATAATATGATGTTTCAGAGGTTCGAGGTCCAGGTGGTTAAAAGAAGGTGATGCTAATACCGACTTATTTCATGCTTGTGTGAGATCTAGAAACAAGATTAATAAGATCTTGGCCTTGAGGGTTGCAGATGAGTGGGTTGAAGATCCTTCGGATGTATGTGGTAAGGTGGTGATGTATATCACTGAGCACTTTTCTGAGGGGAGTTGAGCCCATCCAACCCTGGATGGAGTTGCATCCCTTTACTTTCTCAAATCCATAATGATATGTTAGATGCCCCATTCTCTATGATGGAAATAGAGAAGGTTGTCAAGTCGTCTGATGGGAATGAGAGTCCTGGTCTGGATGGGTTCAACTTTAGTTTCATCAAGTCCTTTTGGGGCTTGCTTAGTGGGGCGGTGCGGATTTTGTTCCAGGAATTCTTTCAAAATGTTTGCCTTCCTAAGTGCTTATCTTCATACTTCATTACTTTGGTTCATAAGGTGGACTATCCTTAATCATTTGGAGACTATCACCTCATCTCGCTACTTGGTTGCTTATATAAGTTGGTTGCAAAGGTACTTACGGTTAGGTTGGGAAAGGTGATGGATTCCATCATCGCTCCTGGCCAATATGCGTTTATTTGAGGTAGGCAGTTTGTTGATGGAGTGGTGGTGGTCAATGAGGTGGAGGACTTGGCAAAAAAGTCGAGTAATGATTGTCTTTTTTTAAAGGTTGACTTCAAGAAAGCTAATGACTTACAGAGTTGAGGCTTCCTTTACTACATGATGAGGAGATTTAGTTTTTATGATAAATGGAAAGTATGGATCTAAACTTGTGTATTTTCTGGGAGCCTCTCTATGTTGGTTAATGACAATCTTACGAAGCATGTGGATATATATAGAAAGTTAAAGTAGATGAATGATATATGAAGCAGAGGGACCCGTTGGCCCCCTTCCTTTTCCTGTTGGTTAGAGAGGGGATGCGGGTGGGTGCTTATGAAGGAAGGTGTATCTCATGGTAGTTTTAGAGGCATCAGAGCGGGGAGCTCGGATATGGTCGTATCACATACCTCCAGTTCGCAGATAATACCTTGCTTAATGAGGAGGCTTGCGTGGGTAATTTATAGGTCATGAAGTTGACACTGCGGCGGTTTGAACTCATCCCTGGCTTAAAGGTAAACTTCTTCAAGAGTAGTCTTATAGGTGTGAATGTCGAGTCATCCTTCCTCTTTATTGTTGCAGACTTCCTTAATTGTAGATTGGGCTCGAATCCGTTTAGATATCTTGGCCTTCTAATTGGTGCCAATTTGAAGAGCCTTTCTACTTGGCAGTCGATGCTTGATATTCTCCACAGTAGGCTTAGGTCCTAGCACAACAGGTATATCAGTCTTGTGGGTAGATTTTTGTTGATCAATTATGTCCTTAATAGTATACCTATTTTCTACCTTTCTTTCTTTAAAATCCTGGCGAAAGTCTGCAAAAAGGTGGTGCAGATACAGAGGGGTTTCTTTAGGGGGCTTGTGGTAGGAGGAAGATTCCTTGGGTGAAGTGGTCCGATGTGTACAGGCCAAAGGATGAAGGGGGTCTATGGGTGAGAGATCTTAGATTATTTAATTTGAGCTTATTAGCTAAGTGGCATTGGAGACTCTTGGTTGTTGACCCAAAAAGTTCATAATGACTAGATATGGGGAAGCGGTAGGTAAGTCCCCTAATCTTGGTGAGGTAATTGGGGAGTTCCCACAGACTTCTACATGGAGGAAGGATATTTATATGGTGGCGAAGTGGGCGGGGGTATGAGCATGATTGGTTTGTGGATTATGTGCGGTAAAAGGTTAGTAATGGTTCTTCATTCTCCTTTTGGCACGATACCCGTGTCAGTTCTTTTCCCCCTTCGGGTTGCTATTCCGAGGCTCTACTTGATTTCCACTCAGGGGAATTATACGGTTTTCGACCTTGGGGCTTAGGAGGGAGAGGAGTGGCATTGTGAGTTCACTTAGCGGGGAGGTTCTTTGTGTGGGAGGAAGCTCTGCTTGTGGAGCTGCGCAACCTTTTACAGAGTGCTTCTCTTTCACTTGAGAAGGATGCATGGTCTTGGGACAGGTTTGATGGAGGTATGTTCTTTGTTATGTCTGCCTACTCTATTATCTCTGCTAAATTCCTTGGTCAGTTATTATCATCTGTTGTGGAGCTTCTTATGTTGGGAAAACCAATGGGAAAACTATGCCTCGTCCAAGACGATAGCTTTCTCTTGGCAAGTCCTTTTACATAGAATTTCCACTTGCCTAAATCTTGTCTTTTTACATAGGGATTAATCTTGTGTAGCTGTTTAGGTTGTAATATGTGGCAATGCCAGAATAATTACTTTCCTAAACCTCTGTGGTATAGTGGTCAGGGACTAGAAATGATAAGCCATGTATTGAAATTGATCCAAGTATTTGAAAAAGAAATACATTGGAAGGGGGCTATGTATCAACACAGGGTCATCTTATAGTCAATTTTCACTTTGGTCAAGTTACATGGACTGACAGGAGGTCTTGATGACCTTTGTAACATTTTTTTATAGTCAAGCTCTATATTGATTCACACCTTTGGTAACCTTGAAACTTGGAGGAAATGCATAATTTATTACATATAATATGAGGATGAAGGTAAGGGGGAGGAACTAGGAAGTACCAATTAATTTGTTATTTTATGTTGTTGGCATCTTCATTCATAGCAAACCACATTTGGACCTTGGACTTATTGAACTTTTGTCTTTTCACCACATAAGATTATTGTCATTATTAACTTTGGAGGCTTCCTGAATCCTACATGTGGACTTGTGAGTGTGTTAGTTCTTTTCCCCCTTCGGGTTGCTTTTCTGAGGCTCTACTTGATTTCCACTCAGGGGAATTGTATGGTTTCCGACCTTGGGGCTTAGGAGGGAGGGGAGTGGCATTGTGAGTTCACTTAGCGGAGGAGGTTCTTTGTGTGGGAGGAAGCTCTGCTTGTGGAGCCGTGCAACCTTTTACAGAGTGCTTCCCTTTCACTTGAGAAGGATGCATGGTCTTGGGACAGCTCTGATGGAGGTTTGTTCTTTGTTATGTCTGCCTACTCTGTTATCTCTGATAAATTCCTTGGTCAGTTGTTATCATCTGTTGTGGAGCTTCTTGTGTTGGGAAAACCAATGGGAAATGTAACACCCGAATTTTCTTAAGCTTAGTAATTAAAAAAATACTAAGTGAATTAGGGGATTTAATCCCTAAGGATTAATGAGGTTAAATACTCTTTAATCTAACGTTTTAACGTAAAGTTGGAACTTAGGGGTAAAATAGTAATTCTATCTAATAATTAAGGAATTATGGGACTACTTATTTATGAGTGGGATTTAATTGATTAATTTTGAGGTCCTTGTGAGGACAAAAGGATAAATTATGATATTAAATAAGGACCGTTTATCAGATTTTAATCAAATCATGTTACTTGCCCCACCGTGCACCACACTTAACTCTCCTCCACCTTAGCCCCCTCCCATCCTCTCCTTATTCCCTCTTGTGTGAGCTTCACGCTGAGGAAAAAAAAAAAGAAACAGAAACAAAGGAAAAAGAAAGAAAGAAGAAAAGAGAAAGAAGAGAAAGGAAGAGAAAGAGAAAAAGGAAGGGCGTGCGTTGAGGAAAGAGGAGGGAGCAGGGCGAGCCGCGGTGGCCTGTGGTGGTGCCCGGTGAGGAGGAGGCCACGAGAGGGAGAAGGACGCTGTAGAGAGAAACAACTGAGCTGAGAGAGAGTGAGAGAGAGCTCGATGAAGAGAAAAAAAGGAGAAGGAGGAAGATCCAAACTTCCATTGATGGTTAATTGAAGAAGAAGAAGAAGAAGAAGAAGAAGATGGATTGGAAGAGGAAGCTCCATTTTAAGTTTCAATGGAGGAAGAAATCAAGGGTTTCAAATTGGGGGTTTTCACCCCAAAGTATTTGGGAGCTCAAAGGTAACATAGAACTACCCCTAAAAACCTCTCTTAGGGTGTGCTAGGATTTATTGTGTAAATTCCTTAATCAAATAATTATTGTATAGAATATAATGATATTATATGGGTTTGACTGAAATAGGGTTAGATGACTGCCCCCAACCCCCCTCAATTATTGTGTGATGTTTGTCCCATTGTGGGTTCCACAGAGCTCCAAATGGGTATGTTTGGTTTTAGTTTCGTCATTTTGATCATCTATGTGAGGATTTATGTTGAAGGGCTTAGTGTTTGAGCTAGCCTATATTATGATTGTTGATGGCTATCATATGAGTTTGTGTTATTTTTGAATATGAACACAAGAAGGGGGTTGAATTGTGTTTACAAACTTTGAGTTAAAAACATTTTAGAACACTTCGGATGCTGGAGTAGGACCAGACGCTGGAAATAAGATTTTTGAACACTTGTTTTTATGCGCAAGATAACCGTAAGTATAAAACAGTAAAGCAAGAGACACAGAGATTTATACTAGTTCACCACCAACCTGGTAGCTACGTCTAGTCCCTTCGTTCCTGAAGGATTTTCCACTATAATCAACTGATTACAAATTTCCTTAAGAGTATTCTATTGTCACAAACTTGACAATACTCTTAACTTCTCAAAACGACTCAGTACGTTCGAGCCTTTGAGGAACAAAACCTTAACTAGGCAATGCAACTTTCACAAAGATAGTTTTGAATACAATCAAAACAACTCTCACAGAGAGGATGAAAAGATTAAGTTTAAACAAATAACTTTCTAAAAGAAAGAATCAGATGTTGAGATTCAGTTCTTGTAGTCCAGAGACTTGGCCCGAAACTTGATTGCTCACTTGAGTAATAACTTTTTCAGAATGTAGTTTCTTGCAGTTTCTCTAGCCTTTGCTTCAATGAATACCTTGAAGTATTTATAGGAGTCTCGAGAATAATACCGTTGCAGATATTTCAGCTCCAAAACATTAGGTGAGGCAATTTGAAATTTTGTCATTTTCTTCCTTTCCAGAGAATATCAGAATAGTACATATTTTTGTTGTTGTACTATCTGCTTTTCATACAATTGCCTTGTACGAATTTGTCTTATTCTAAAGGTGTCACATTTGATTCCTCGTACATAAAATTGAGCGCACAAAATCAAATTCGAATTTCGTTCCAAAGTAGCTGAGGTGTAGAGCAACAACATGATCATCACGGGATTCATTAAAAGACCAGGTGCTCGCTCAGAATAAGAGACGGACGCTCGCAGCAATTGAGTAATCTACGTGTCAAAGAATAACACTACCGGACGCTCGCTTTACGCAAGACGCTGGAATGAACCAGATGCTGACACACATGGAATGTATTCAGTACTTGTGAATTTTCTTCTTCTTGCTTGAGTGAGATAAAACATAAGAGATTTTAATACCTACACACTCAAAGACTTATCAGAAGATTCTTTGTTATCATCAAAATTAATGAGGGTCTAAACTTCTCAATCGTTTAGGTTCCAACAATCTCCCCCTTTTTGATGATGACAAATATTCAAGGTTGATGAACAATTTAATTTTAAAAAATAATTTCAAGGGTCTCCCCCTGAGTTCAACAACTCAGATAAAATTAAAAATATCAGGTATCAGAGCGATTTATGATAATTAGAGCATTTATATGATCGCAAAAATGCATACAAGTGTCAAAACATATATTTGATATAAACGATGAGATCGGATACTGAGAACAATGTACCAACAATGAATATACTCAAGTATCAGATGCTGAAATTCATTGTACAAAATTGAATAAAATTGTGCCAACAGATATTGAAGATTATCAAAGCACCAGACAATGAATATCAATGAGTATCTGAGCAATTAAGGAACATGCTATGTATATGATTTATGCATGAAATTTGTGATACTTCAGCCGTGTCCATTGGACTTTCAACGAGTTCACCAGACCTTGCTTTTACTCCCCCTTTTGTCATCAAACAAAAAGAGTGTAAAACACATCATAGTCAAAACAATAAGTAGTAGTATTTAGCAAAATTTGAAGATAAGGTCAGATCAATTTGAAATATAATTGTACCAAGTAACATATATATTTGATTGTATCAAAAATAGAAATTGTAATTAGCACACAAATACAAAGTAAAAAAAAATTTAGGGGTTTGGTGGAGGTGGAGGATCCAGATTGAAACATTCCAAGATAAATTTCAAAGTGCTTTCCAACTGAGCCACTTTTTGATTAGTTGCCATGATAGCTTCAAATTCTGCTCTAGGCATAATGACAACATCAGCATTTGCAGGTGCAGGTTCAACATCAGTTTCTAGAACCGATTCAACTAGCCCTTTGAGATTCCATCTTCTCGTGCTCTGCTAGCACATCTTGTGACAATCTCAGTTTCCTTTCCTTTCTTGCTTAGCCTGCTGAAGGAGGTCATCATTTGGTAAGGACCATTTGATGAATCTTCCCAGCTTCTGTTTCTCTTGATCCATTTCCCATTCCCATCTACACAGAAGTTCTTCAGGATAGAACATAAGATTAAAAACAGTTCCCCTATGCTGAAGTAGATCTTTAGTATAAGCATCAAATTGTACTAAGGCAGCTTCTCCAAAATTTCTCTTATAAAAACTCCCATTCCATAAAAAATGAATGTGAGGCCTTCATTTTCAGCAAGGAATAACTTATGCAGATTCTCCCTATCATCTTCTTCAATCTTGAGAGGCTCAAAACAGGGCAGAATGGCTTTGTCTTTCCAAGACATAGTCCATTGTCTCTAATTAAAGCCAATGTTTGCAAACAACAGCCCATTGATCTTCTATTTTCATAGCATTCAGGGGCCTTACAACAGAACACATAAATATATCATCGAAATGAATAGTACCAAGTTTTGTGTCTGTTACCTTGTTGATGGAGCCAACTGTAGGAATGGTTGCTTTCTCTGCATTGCAGCAGCCAGAAGAACCAGTGCTCAAAGCATCTTTATTAAGTAAGTTCAGGTATACTCGCCGAGCATGGTTTTCTAGGAGCTTTCTCATATTTCTTCAGTCCAATTCTGCTGAATGGCATTTTCCCAGGGGCTGGTTCCTTCCTTTTTCCAGGAATAGACCAAGGCAACCACCTTTGCCTATCGGGTACAATCTTGACAGACACTGAAGCAGGATCTCTGTATTGATGGATCAACTCAAGCCTTTTCATCTCCAGGCAATGAGTCATAAAAGCCACTTCTTCATCTGTTATCCACCTTCCGCATTCTTCAAGAGTAAGAGGTTCATTCTGTGGTAGGAACCTGGGAAGATCAACAGAGAAGGGAATTGTTTTTCTATTTGATTGAGGTCTCAATCTTTCCTTGAAGGACATATCAACTTGCTCATCTCCTTCTTTGAATACAACTCTTGATGGAGAGGCAACTTCCAGTCTTGCAACTCCAGAAGTGAATGTTTTCAAATGCCATAGAGAGGGGTGATCATAAATGGAGTGATACACGTCTTCTCTAACAAACCTTGGTCTATTAATGGCAGATACAAACTTTTTTGCACCAGAAAAGGAGGTAGGTTTGTAAGTGAGGGTAAGTGGGAGAGGTGAAGTCTTCTTGACTGTGTAGTTTTTGGGCTTGTTTGGATTGATTTTGAAGAGTTAATTGAATGGGTGAGAGTGGAGTGAGGATATGTATGTAGTGAGGGAGGTGTTTGATGAGGTAGAGGTTTGTGGTGAGGGAAATGTAACTGTTTTGGACTTTGTGGTTGATTGGGAGGTTTGTGGTTTGGTGGATGGAGGTTGTGTGTAGTGTGTATGTGGTTTTGTTTGTGGTTGTGCAACAGACAATGGTGGTGCAAGAATAGTATCATCAGACTCAAAGGTAGTTACAGAATCATCAATGGTAAAATCTAGTACCTTTGGATTAAGCTTCTCAGAATGCCTAACCAATCTCTTCCTTTTGCCTTGTGGAGCAGCAGCAGCAGGAGGAGGAGGTAGAGGAGCTTGCTTAGGGCCAGACGCTGAAACACGCTTTTCAGCTTCTGCCTTTCTCTTCTTTTCCATAAGGCTTCTAATGGGGACTCGGTCCTCATCATCTTCTGGTACAGTTTTACATTCTAGAACAGGAGGCACCTTCTGTTTTTTGCTTCTTGTCTCCCTTGCTAGAGACTCACCAGTTCTCTTCGCACCAGATACTGAGCTTCTGGTGGGTTTTGTTTTAGCTTCTTCACCAACAGAAGCACCAACTTCTTCTCCTTGTTCTTTTTTCACCTTCTTGATCATATCTGCATTGATCAATTTCATTCTCACAAGGCTATTTACTCCAAAAACCTCAGGACGAACAATAACACCTATTCCAAAATACTTATCTCTTTCTTCTTTGTTTATCAAGGCACTGAGTCTTCTCGCAATTCCATCCTTGACCATCATAGCAGTAAGAAGAACTCCATAAGGAATAACCTTGATAATGTTCTTCTTGTCAGCAGAACCCTTCCTTGAACCAATAAGCGTATTGAGAATATTGTTGAAAATCAACCTAGGTAAGTTGATTTTGTGACCAACCATATAATTTCTCATAATGAACTTCTGCTCATAGTTCACCATGTCACTTGACCCAGTCTTCAGAATAACGCTCTTAGTAATAACTTTGTGTAGAATTCTGTAATGACTTTTCAGATTCTTAGCAGTAGGAGTTACATCATTTTCCTTCAACAGGCGATAGTTCTCGAACAGAGCCTCGTTGACGTTTTCCATTCCTCTGAAAGCATCTTCCCAACCAACATAGTAATTAAGTCGATTCTGTTCTCAATCAAACGCTTTGCTTCTTTCATGGTGTCGAAGATAGCAGTGTAGTCACTGACCTTAACGTTGGCCATAGTAGCAGTTGGAGAGTGATTTGATGGAGGTTTAGGGTTTCATAGAAATTCACACAGAGAGAGAGAGAGAGAGAAAACAATTTTCTCAGATAAAAACAGAGAGTGGAGCGAAAGTGAAGGAGTAGTGGGAAAGTTTTGATAAATGGTACAACTACTTTTTGAAAAACTCTTCACATTTCTTCTGAATAAAAATAATTCAAAAAGAAAATAAAATAAAGATTCCCTTTTTTTTAATAAATGCAGTTGCCAAATGAGGATAAAATCAAGAAAAAGATTTTATTGAAAACATAAATAATCATGACTCAGATTAGGTGTGATGAGACGCTTAAGTCCCACACGAGTTCAACATGTGTGTGCTCGGACGCAAGCAACCGAATTCACCGGATGTTGAGTTATGCATTATGAATGACATATCATATGAGTACACGTGTGAATGTTTATGTCATACCAGATGTTGAATGATGTGTATCATAAGACGTTGAGATTAATAATTCTTCTATAAGATGAAAATTTAGATTTCTTATTATAAAATTGAATCTATCTTCAGCAAAGGGTTTTGTAAAAATGTCAGCCCACTAATGATCAGTGTCTACAAATTTTATTTCAAGAATACCCTTCTGAACATAGTCTCTTATGAAGTGATGTTTAATCTCAATGTGTTTTGCTTTAGAATGCAATATAGGATTCTTAGTGAGACAAATTGCAGATGTATTATCACAGAAGATAGGAATGTTACTCTCTTTTATCAAGTAGTCTTCAAGTTGATATTTTATCTATTGAAGTTGAGAACTGCAACTTGCTGCTGAGATGTATTCAGCTTCTGCTGTTGAGAGTTCAATTGTGCTTTGTCTTTTGCTTGACCAAGATACAAGATTTGCTCCAAGGAATTGGCAGCCTCCACTTGTGCTTTTTCTTTCAATTCGGTCTCCAGCAAAGTCAGCATCACAGAAACCTATTAACTTGTAATCTTTTGATTTCTTATAGAGCAAACCAAGATTAGTAGATCATTGCAAATATCTAAATATTCTTTTAACAACACTCATGTGTGATTCTCTAGGATCAGACTGAAACCTAGCACACAGGCAGACGCTGAACATAATATCAGGTCTTGAAGCAGTAAGATAGAGTAGAGATCTAATCATACCTCTGTACATTTTCTGATCTACGTTCTTACCAGTTTTATCTTTACCAAGAATGCAAGTGGGATGCATAGGTGTGCACATTGGCTTGCAATCCACCATCTTGAATTTCTTTAGCAATTCCTTGATGTATTTGCTTTGATGTATATAAATACCATCATTGCATTGCTTGATTTGAAATTGCTTGATTTGAATTCCAAGGAAAAACTTTAATTCTCCCATCATGCTCATTTCAAATTCAGTCTGCATTAACTTAAAAAATTCTTTGCACAGACTTTCATTAGTAGCTCCAAATATAATATCATCAACATAAATTTGAACAAGTATAAAATGCTTGTTTGATGATTTTCTAAATAGAGTGGTGTCTACTTGACCTCTGGTAAAACCATTACCCATTAAAAATAAACTTAGTCTATCATACCAAGCTCTAGGAGCTTGCTTAAGACCATACATAGCCTTTTTAAGTTTAAAAACATGTTCTGGAAATTCAATATCTTCAAAACCAGGAGGTTGTTTCACATAGACTTCCTCAGTTATAAAACCATTTAAGAAAGAACTTTTCACATCCATTTGATAAAGAATTATCTCATGGTGTGCAGCAAATGAAAGCAAAATACGAATAGCTTCTAACCTTGCAACAGGTGCAAAAGTTTTAGTAAAGTCTATACCTTCTTCTTGTGAGTAACCTTGAGCAACTAATCTTGCTTTGTTTCTCACAACCTTACCATCTTTGTCAAGCTTGTTTCTAAATACCCATTTAGTACCAACAGCTTGCTTATCTTCTGGTAGAGTGACTAACTTCCAGACATAATTTCTTTGAAATTGATTCAACTCTTCTTGCATAGCCAGAATCCAACCTTCATATTTCAAGGCTTGATTAATCGTTTTAGGTTCCATTTCAGAGAGAAGTGCAATATCTGCATGCTCTTTGAAAGATGATCTTGTTCTAACTCTATCTCTAGGTTCTCCTATGATTTGATCTTTGGGATGATTGGTTTTGTATCTCCAATTCTTTCTGACTTCAGCTTCTGCTTGAGTAGAATCCAGTCCGTTACCAGGACGTCAAGATGCTGGATCACCATTTGTAGTGCCACCAATATTTAAATATGAAAATAACTCATCCAGCTCTAACATGGCAGTGTCAGGCTTCTTGTCATCAAACTTGAGATGAATGGATTCTTCCACTATCAAAGTTTCTTTATTGTATATTCTAAAAGCTTTAGATCTTTCAGAGTATCCCAAAAAGATACCTTTGTCAGCTTTGGAATCGAACTTACCAAGTTGATCCTTAGTATTCGGAATATAACATATACAACCAAAGGGATGAAAGTAAGATATGTTTGGTCTTCTACCTTTCCACAGTTCATAAGGAGTCTTCTTCAAAATAGGTCTAATAAGAATTCTATTTTGAATATAACAAGCTGTGTTTACTGCTTCTGCCCAAAAATGTTTAGCAATATCAACTTCATTGATCATGGTCCTGGCCATTTCTTAGAGGGACCTATTTTTCCTTTCTACAACACCATTTTGTTGTGGTGTTCTAGGAGAGGAGAAATTGTGGGAGATGTCATTTTCTTCACAAAATTTTTGAAGGTTTTCATTTTCAAATTCTCCCCCATGATCACTTCTAATGGAAGAAATACAAATTCCTTTTTCATTTTGAACTGATTTGCAGAAAATAGTAAATACCTTGAATGACTCATCCTTGTGGGCAAGGAATTTAATCCATATCCATCTAGTAAAATCATCAACAATGACTAACCCATATTTCTTTCTAGTTAAAGAGGTTGTCCTTGTTGGACCAAAAAGATCAAGATGTAAAAGTTCAAGTGGTCTAGAGGTTGAAACAACATTTTTTGAATGAAAAGAAGTTTTAACTTGTTTTCCACTTTGACATGCTTCACATAGAGCATCAAATTGAAATTTAAGATTTGGTAAGCCTCTAACATGACTGTGCTTGTTTATTGTTGAGATTAATCTCAAACTGGCATGACCCAATCTTTTATGCCAAATCCATTGTTCATCTTCAACAGACATGAGAACTTGACATCTTGTTGTGCAAGGTCAGAAAGATCAATTTTATGAATATTTTGTTTCCTCTTTGTTGTAAAGAAAATAGAGCCATCTTTCTTGCTTTTTACTGAACATCCAGTTTCTGTAAAAATGACATCATAACCATTGTCACATAATTGACTTATGCTCAATAGGTTATGCTTTAGTCCTTCAACATAAAGTACATTATCAATAGAGGGAAGAGAGCCTTTACCAATGCCACCTATCCCAACTATTTTACCTTTCTGGTTTCCTCCGAAACCAACAAATCCTTATTCTCTAGGCCTTAGCTCTTGGAACATATGCTTTTCTCCCATCATGTGACACGAGCATCCACTGTCTAAGTACCAAGATAGGTGTGTTGACTTTGTTGCTAAGTATGTCTGCAACATAGACTATTTTATCTTTAGGTACCTATATCTTTTTGGGTCATTTCTTGTTAGTTTTTGAAGGATACTTGTCCTTCCTAATCTGAAAAGCAGTACATGCACTTTTCAAATGACCATGTTTGTTGCAGTAGGTACAATTCAGGCATTCAATGTGATCATTGGATTTATCAGATACATGATTTTTATTTTTTAAAGAGAGTTCATCTGATATATAACCAAGTCCTTGAGTTATCGTTTTACTGACACCCCAAATCATTGAAGCTTGCTTGCTTCGAGTTACACTTTCTGTAAGAGATTTTTGAAATGCATATTCATAATCATTTGATTTACACTTAAGATTGCCTTTAGCTTCAGAGCTTTCAGGTTGAGAGCTCTCAGCTTCTGGTTGCTGACATGTCACCAGACGCTGACTATCCACCAGACGCTGATTTTCAGTTTTCAGCTTCTGGTACTCTTCACTAAGCTTTGAGTTTTCATTTTTCAAAACTTGAAACTCTTGAGATAATTTTGAAAATTTCTTTTTCAAAGCTTTATACTCAGTGGAGAGGGTCACAGAGTCCTTAAGGAGATCATCAAATGCAAGTTGAAGTTTAGAATAAGAATCATATATTATTACCTCTTCAACTTCTTCTTCAGAGTCTAAGTCAGTATTTGCCATAAGGGCAAGATTGGCTTCTTCATCATTATCTTCCTCAGAGGATGATGAATCTAAATCTTCCCATGTAGCCATGAGACTCTTTTTCTTTCCCTTGAAAGAACTTCTTGTGGGCTTCTTCTTAAGATTGAGACATTCAGATTTGAAGTGTCCAGGCTTTTTACATTCATAGCAGACAACTTAGCTTTTGTCTTTGCTTTCCTTCTTGTCCTCGACATCTTTCTTGTGGAATTTCTTCTTGAAGTTTCTTTTCTTCCACATCCTTTGGATCTTCCTGGATATGAATGCGAGCTCATCATCCGACCCATCAACGTGTCCTTGTAAAGCTTCATCTTCTGATTCTTCTTCAGCTTGAAGAGCTTTAGAAGTACTGGCTTTATGTTTGTTAACTTTCAAAGCAATAGACTTGTTTTTCTTCACAGGTTCTTCCTCATTCAACTCAAGTTCATGAGCTTTCAGAGAACTCAAAAGATCTTCAAGTCTCAAGACATTTAAATCTTTTGCTTCTTGAATAGTAGTGACTTTGGGTCTCCACTGCTTGGTCAAACTTCTCAGGATCTTTCTCACATGGTCAGGTGTGGTATAACTTTTTCCAAGGGCTTGTAACTTATGAACAAGTGTTTGGAATCTTCCAAACATAGATTCAATATTTTCACCCTCTTCTATTTTAAACAACACATATTGGCGAACCAACGTGCTATCTTTAGTTTCTCTTACTTGGGCGGAGCCCTCATAAGACAAAACAAGTGAATCCCAGATTTCTTTGGCAGTATTAAATTTGCCACATTTGTCATATTCTTTTTCTGACATAGCACAGATAAGAATGAATCTAGCTTTTTGATTGATTTGATATCTCTTTTTCTGCTCATCATTCCAATTTTCTCTGGCAATGGCAACACCAGCAGCATTAGTGGGAAGATTATAACCACTTTCAACAATATCCCACAACTGAAGTTGGTGTGTCTCAAAGAAAGCTTTCATCTTATCTTTCCAGTAGTCAAATTTTTCTCTAGTAAATAGAGGAGGACGGTTCATGTGACCACCTTCTGCAGACATGTTCACAGTATATGATCTTTTCTATTAACACTGTTAAGTACTCAATTAAGAGGCCGAGCTCTGGTAGACTGGTACCAACTGAACGTGAACACAAGAAGGGGGTTGAATTGTGTTTACAAACTTTTCGTAAACTTTGAGTTAAAAACACTTTAGAACACTTGAAAATGAATCTGTTTGAAATCAGATGTTGGAGTAGGACCAGACGCTGGAAATAAGATTTTTGAACACTTGTTTTTATGCGCAAGATAACCGTAAGTATAAAGCAGTAAAGCAAGAGACACAGAGATTTATACTAGTTCACCACCAACCTGATAGCTACGTCTAGTCCCTTCGTTCCTGAAGGATTTTCCACTATAATCAACTGATTACAAATTTTCTTAAGAGTATTATACTGTTACAAACTTGACAATACTCTTAACTTCTCAAAACGACTCATTACGTTCGAGCCTGTGAGGAACAAAGCCTTAACTAGGCAATACAACTTTCACAAAGATAGTTTTGAATACAATCAAAATAACTCTCACAGAGAGGATGAAAAGATTAAGTTCAAACAAATAACTTTCTAAAAGAAAGAATCAGATGCTGAGGTTCAGTTCTTGTAGTCCAGAGACTTTGCACGAAACTTGATTGCTCACTTGAGTAATAACCTTTTCAGAATGTAGTTTCTTGCAGTTTTCTATAGCCTTTGCTTCAATGAATGCCTTGAAGTATTTATAGGAGTCTTGAGGATAATACCGTTGCAGATATTTCAGCTCCAAAATATTGGGTGGGGCAATTTGAAATTCTGTCTTTTTCTTCATTTCCAGAGAATATCAGAATAGTACACATTTCTGTTATTTTACTATCTGCTTTTCACACAATTGCCTTGTACAAATTTGTCTTATTCTAAAGGTGTCACCTTTGATTCCTCATACATAAAATTGAGCGCACAAAATCAAATTCGAATTCCGTTCCAAAGTAGCTGAACAACGTGATCATCATGTGATCTATTAAAAGACTAGATGCTCGCTCAGAACAGGAGACAGACGCTCGCTTTACGTAAGATGCTGGAGTGAACCAGATGCTGACACGCATGGAATATATTCAGTACTTGTGAATTTTCTTCTTCTTGCTTGAGTGAGATAAAACATAAGAGATTTTAATACCTACGCACTCAAAGACTTATCAGAAGATACTTTTCTATCATTAAAATTAATGAGGGTCTAAACTTCTCAATCGTTTAGCTTCCAACAGTTTTGATTATAAGTTTAATGAAAGATGCATGTTTTGGAAAATATGGTGTTCAATTTACACGTCAAACTAGACTCTTTGATTTGGTTGTAAATTTTATCGGAGTTAGTCTAGATAATTGATAAATGGTGTATATGTTAAGTATATGATGTACTTTTTCTTGTCAAACTTGGATCCTTGATTTTGTTAAATTTCATTGGTGATGGTTTGCATGAGTAATGATTTCACAAGATTAAGGGGCATAATTGCCTATTTACTTCATTGTAAACTTGTAGCTATTATGTGAAAGTATGTTTAGTTATGAGTGTTAGAATTGTTCTATGTTCTAAGCGTTATGTTCAATTGAGTTCCATAATATGGAAAGTAGGTGATTCATGATTACTCATGATTAAATAACTTGATGTTTCAATGTTACTATGATGAATGTTTGAGTTGGAATCCAAGTTTTCATGAGAATGATGTTAATTTAGGATGATGGAATTATACTTGTATATTTTCTTTCATTATGTGAATGCATTGACATTGCATAAGTTTAAGCATGTACATGCATCGACAGTGCATAAGTTATGAGTAAGAGTCTTAAAAGACACCAAGATTCCTCATAAGAGGAGAGTTCGGTATGGTTAGTCTCGTGGGATGCCACTTGAAAGTTATAGACGTCTAACCACCATACCGTTAGCTATGTTGAGTGGGGTCTATGACCAAATCCAACAACATAAATTCCCAGTTAGTCTCCAAGTTAACCATCAAGGGACTAGTAAAGATGTGTTAAGCACAAAGAAAAGAAGAACTTTGTGTTCTTAGTTAAGTTGGATTGCATTTAAGTACATTCATTGTATTGGCTGTCGCAAGTTATATGTTCTCACAAAATGCGTCTATGCTTGGGTAAGAAAAATGTTTTGGCTTAAATGCCTCAAGTATGTCTATCTAAATAGTATGTTATGAGGAGAGGTGTTTTCCATACGTAGCACACCACGTATGGCTGGAAACAACGGTAAATGATTTTTTTTGTTAAGTCTATGTTATTGAGTTTTTATAACTCACTATGTTTTGGGCGTCGTTTTCAGGTACAAGTGTAATGAAGCAGTTAGAGCATTAAGTTGTGCTCGGTTTTGCCTTCGCGGCGAGACCCTTTGAGTTCACACCGGATCACGAGTCATCTTTTATTTCTTTAAGCTTTATGTAAGAGTCAAGTTTGGTTTTATACTGTCTTAGTTCCGCATAAGTTTAAATGAATATTTGGAGTCCTAATTGTTATGAGTTTTCCGCATCGTATTTGATTTGGTTGTAACTTTGTTTAATGTCTTTTATTATGAGCCTTGTCTTATAATGCTTGACGTGATCAAGAAAAATTGTTTAGCCAAAGTCTTAGTTTTAAAAAAGGATCCATTTATTATTATTATTATTATTATTATTATTATTATTGTTATTATTATTATTATTATTATTATTATTATATGTGCCGCGAAAATTCTCATCAGGTTAATTTCCGTTTTCTGTTAATTTAGTAAGTAATACCCTAATTGGAGTCAGGGTGTTACAGGAAAGCTATGCCACATCCAAGACGATAGCTTTCTCTTGGCAAGTCCTTTTACATAGAATTTCCACTTGCCTAAATCTTGTCCGATGGATGGTGGTTGGGGATATCTTTGGGGCTACCCATGTATTGTGTATGGGGGACCAAAATCCGAGCTCCATTTGTTTGCTATGTGTGACTTTTCCTTTATAGTATTGTATGAAGCGTGTAGGTGGTTAGGCATTATAATGGTTATGCGGAGCATTTTGCCCATCTCTACCCATGGCTTGTTTCCCTAGAAACCCAGGGTAAGGGGAGGAAGAGTTTGGCATTGATATGACATTCAGTACTCTAGGCTAACTGGGAACATAGGAATGAATGCATCTTCTCCAACTTGGCACCTAATGTCCTTAGTGGAGTTGAGAAGATCAAGGTGCTATCTTGGATGTGCTTGGGAAGGAGGAAGGGAGGCCATTGCTTGTATTATGAATAACGTGTAGCTCCCCTTGATTGCATTCAAAGGGTGTAGTGCCCCGGTGGGGATGAGTTGTATTTTGGGTTAGAATACCTTTTGTACTCCTATTATTAATATGTAATCTACTTTTTAATGCTAAAAAAACTAGAATCCACTTATCAAATACTATTTATTTCGTATGCATATATCTCAAAAAATAAAATAAGCAACGATTTTGTGTTGTTATTATTATTCTTTTGTTGAAAATTTCTTTAATATTTTTCGCTAAAGTTTTAAAATATTCTAATATATAATTTGTATGTATTTATTGTATATCGTGTGTAGTACGAGACATCACTACTTCATAATAAATTTTCTACAATATTTTTTATAAAATTTTACATGTATATGCAATCACTAGCTATTAACTTTTTTGTTTATATGTATGTAATAACTATTATCCACTTTATAAAATATTATTTATTATTATTTATTTTGTATGAATATATTTCATAAAAATAAAATAAACAATTGTTGCTATTTTGAATATCTTATATATATATATATATAGAATAAAAAATGAGTTAAATGCATTTTGCTCCCCTCATTTATATACATATATAGTTGCACTTTCCATTCTGATTTTCTTAATTAGGCATTTTACACCCTGGTTTATTAATACTTATTGTAAGATCCTCCCTAACATAATTTTAGTGTTATCTTTAATGGAAAAAGTTAAAAAAATCATTTGAAAAGACCAAATTATCCCAAAATATAAACCACCATTGTCAACACAAGGTAGGAGAAGTTGTGTTGAAGAAAATCAAGACTTGTTTCCATGCTAGTCGAGGCCGTGTCCCGGTGGGAAGACACTTCAAAAGTTAAAAAATGGAGTTGGACATCACAAGGACACGTGCCTGGTCATGTTGTTGATGCTCTGGTGTCAAAAAACGTGTCTAACACCGATACACAAGCTTTTCACTGTATCCCCACCTTTGTATCTCTGTACCCTTTGGATCACATGTCACATGATTATACTTTTAAGTTAACAAAATAGATACTACTTTTAAGTTAGATAGAAATATGCATCTATTTCATGGCTTTGGCTACCATACACAAGATGAATAGGTTGTGTTTAGTGCACAAGCCTATAACTGGAAAAAAATTGTTTTTTTCCCTCTTTTCTCATATCCCACTATACCTCCCATCACACCTGATCTACTCTCCCCTCTCTCTCTAGGCCCTCACTCAATCTCTCTCTCTGTCTGCAGAACTTAAAATCTACCATCCACAGTTCAGATTCTGGGGAATGTTTAGGGAATCAAAAGTCAAAAAATTCACAATCAATAATTCAATATCTTCAATCAACGATATCCAATATAAATCCAGTCAAATACAATCAAAGAAAATGAATCAAACAAAATATAAAATAAATACAAAGAAAGATCAAAATCCATTCGTCTTCAACATTAAACCGTCAGAACCCCTAAACTAGGAGAGAGGAAAAAAAAAGCAAAACCATCAGAACCAGAAAAAGAAGCAGAACCATCAGAACCTCTCTATCTCTCTCTTTCTATACCCCCTCTCTCTACATCCTCTCTCTCCACAAAGTTCTCCAGGTTGCTTGGCCGGAGAGAGCGGCATGCAAAAAACCGAGGAGGGAAGACGAACCCTAGAACCAGAGTGATGAAGAGGAATTGGGAAGCTAGGATTTCATTTTGGGAAGGGAGTTTCGAGAAATGAAGCAAAGGAAACGCTTTCCTTTCCACACACCATATCTCCTCCCCTGTTTCCGCCGACGACATTTTCCACAACGACCAGATCGCACCCACCACCTACCCATTATTCGACCGTACTTTGCTCAACGGCGTCGTTTTCGTTTCCCTCGTTCACCCCTCAAATGCCGAGACCGCGCCTCTCCGTCGTCGTTTAGCCCTGAAGAAGCTCATGGCAGACGACGCCAAAGAGATCGACGACGTGGCTGCGGGTACCTACTGCGTGTGGATCCCACCCTGCGGGTACTACTGCGGGTGGGGGTTCACGGGATTGGGGGATAAGGGTAACTGCGATGGTTTCTAAGAAGTGAGAGTATTGATATAGTGGAAACGGTTCTATGGGATTAGGGTCTGAAAACAATTATTTTTTTACTGTTATAAGCCAACGCCTTATTTCATTCTATCTTAAGTTACAAATTAAATTGAACATTCAAAGATGGAAGAATGTTATGGAAGATTCATGCTCAATCATAAAACAAGAGTAATGAGAACAGCACGACAGTTAGATTAGAATATTGACTTTCACCATCCCAAATAAGAACTAATACTTAGCACGTTATAATTATAAATTAAGGCAGTCGAGAACCATAGAGTCAGGAATCACGATGCGAAATAGCCAAAAAACAGCCAGCGAAAGGAATCACCATTCAAAAATTTTGGAATTACGATTCACTGGATAAAAAAAAAACGGGGGGTGTGTGAGAAACTAACTATATATAACAACTAACTCTAAGACCAGAATGAACCAGGATGATTTGGTCTTTTCAAATAATTTATTTAACAATCTTTTTTTTAATAGAATTTAACTTTCTCTGTTAAAGATAACACTGAAATTATCTTAGGGAGCATCTTACAATAAGTAATAATAAATCATGGTGTAAAACGACTAATTAAGAAAATTAGTGTGAAAAGTGCAATTATGTATATAAATGAGGGGGCAAAATGCATTTAACCCAAGAAAATAATACACTTAAAAAGTGTTTTACAGCATCACACGGGTACACGTGCGATGCACGCGTGTATTGTGTTTAACTTATCTTAATTAGAAGGATTATGTTCGCGCTATCTTAACGTTTATTTATCAATTGTTTTTTTTTTTTATAACCTTATGAATTTAAGATATAAAAAATACTTTTTTCAAATAAAAAACACAAAATTATTCTCATAAATTTTGTTTGGTCAAAAATTTAGTGCTATTTAAATTGACTACTTAAGCCATTAAAACAAACCATTTAAAGGGCATTAATTTTTTTTATAAGCAAATTAAGAATGGTTTTTCTAACGTGTACAACCTTGCACACACAATAAAAATCATTAATTACTTTTTTTTATTAATTACTCACTTTCCTATTTATTTTATAGATTCAAAATTATGTAATCTCTCTTTGCCCTCACAATAGGAAACTAGGTTATAAATAAAGAAAAAAATAAAAAATTAATGATTATTTTTATCGTATGAAAAGTTGCACACGTTAAAAAAAGAGTTAAATATGTTTTTGGTGCCTGTAAAATGAACGAATTTTGGTTTTGGTCCCTGTAAATTTTTTTCATTGGTTTTCATCCATCTAAAATATGAAAATATTGTTTTTGGCCCCTGTCGTCATGTGACGCGCGTTAACTACTTACGTGTCTTACGAAAGGTCACGTGGTTATCCCACGTGACACCCAATGACATATGTGATGCTATGTTAGGTGTAACTACTCGAAAATTTTTCTCTGACCCCAAAAAATAAACATTTTTTATCTGCTCTAAAATGAATACTAGGGACCAAAATCAAAATTCGTCCATTTACATAGACCAAAAACATTACTTTTACATTTTAGAGGGATGATAACCAAAGAAAAAATTTACAAAGACCAAAACCAAAATTTGCCCATTTTATAGGGACCAAAAACATATTTAACCTTTTAAAAAGCTCAATTAAGAAAACTTTAGATTAATAAAGAAGCTAAAACTTAGCACAAGAAGTGCCAAGTTTCAGCATCAAAGTACACAGGACAGTAAACGCATCTGCATAAAGTATAGAGATCATGCTTAATTTCTGCAACACGAAAACCTTCATTTGCATCAAAACTAACTAGCTAGCTAGCTCGCACTATATATGGGACAATAATTGCAAAGAAAGCATGTCATGGACGAAGAGAGGTTAAAATAGCAACGGTTGGTGACGCGGTGAAGCGTGTTTGAGCGAAAGGTGATCACGTGAATCAATCAATCACAATCCCTACCTTTGACACCTTCCCCATTAATTCGCTCAAATAACGTAAAAAAATCGATCTTCCAAAGTTTTATAATAAACAAATAAACGTTTTCTCTAAAGAGTGTGTGGTTCTTGCAAAATTCTAATCATAGGGGAATGACATCAATTAAACAAATGACCAAAAAATAAACAATATTACAAACCATTGAAGTGGACTAATTGAATGGTTGGATACCAATATTAGTTTTCGTGTCGTGTGAATTATTGCTAAGTGCAATAACATTTGATGAAAATAACAATCTCATATATTAGGGATCCCAAGAATATATATGTTAACTTAAGTTGCACGTGAAACATTCCTAACTTGGAAAGGTAAATAGTTTTGTGCTACGCTACCTATTAAAAAAGATCAACCCCTCATGAAACATGCATGACTTTGTTACGCATATGATTATAGGCTAGCTCATCCCACTTCACTGATGATAACTATAATTAATACTTTGTGATTTTCTTTTAAATCAATTTTTCATGTTTTTCTTGCTCTTTTTCTTCATGTCATTTGTGTGTATATATAAGACACGAGTTGCTCAAAACCCTTCACCAGCTTCAGTGGCTGCATGCATGTGATATTTAGGGTTGATTGTAGGAAGAAACCCAGTTAAGGTTTCTTGAATTCCTATTGCAATCCCTAAATTGCCCCTTGTGTTTTTGCTCAAAACCTAAAGAAGAAGTGAAAGAGGGGGCATGGGCATCATGACTATTATGGATAGTCACAATCATTTGGCTTTAGCTTTTGGCATACTAGGTAACACAAAAGGATCATCATCGATCGGTCTCTTTAATTTATACAATTTTCTCTACTTCATTTTCCATTATTTCTACTTATACATTTGAATATCAATAAACATATACTTCAAGCATATGCACTACTCGACGCTTCATCTTGATTCGGATCCTGCCTTTTCCTCTCTCCCTATGCATTTTTTTTTCTCTTTTTTATTTGCAACACGCCAGTCCTATTCATTTATAATTTGTTACACATAAAAAAAGTGATTTTGACATTCAATAATTTAGAGATAATTTTAAGAGATTTTTTTTTAAAAAACAGAAGCTAATATTTTATGTTTGTTTACAATTGTAAAAATCACTTTTAAAAAAAAACACTTTTTTCTAAAAGCTACTGAGAATGACTTTTTATTTCAAGCATAAAATGATTGTTTTTTTAAAAATGGTTTTGTTATAAAGCTTAAACAAACACAATTAAAACCATTCAAAATGTTTTTTTTACTTAAAATGAAAATTATTTTTTCGGCAATAATTTGTAACACACGGGCTAATCACGTATATTGTTCACATTATTTTTAATTCATGAATGCTTTTGCGTCACTTTTCTTTCATCTTTTTCTTTTGGAAGTGCTGAATTGAACTCGTATTGTAATGAATTTAATCATGTGGGATACTAAATTCTAATTCTAATGTACATTTTTCATGCACTATGTTTTGACTGTTAATTAATTAGTTTACTATATTAACATCTATTTTTTCTAAAGCAAAGAACGTAACATGTCCTTCTTTTGATGCCTATAGGTAACATCATTTCCTTCATGGTGTACTTGGCTCCCCTGTAAGTATATCTCAACTATGTGTAACTTTTAACTATTAATCAAGGAATTACGTTTCTTAATTAATTTTTTCTTTTGATTAAAAAAATGTAAAACAAATTTTAATTATTATAACATTAATGTAAATCTAATTAAATATGTCTTTCCTAATTTCCTGAATTTGTAGGCCAACATTTTACCGAATTTACAAAAGGAAATCCACTGAAGGTTTCCAATCACTGCCTTACCTTGTGGCGTTATTCAGTTCCATGCTTTGGCTATACTATGCCATAGTCAAGAAAGATGCTGATCTCCTCGTTACCATTAACTCTTTGGGATGTGTCATTGAGAGTGTTTACATTGTCATCTACACATTCTATGCCACCAGGGATGCCAGGGTATTCTATTCGCCACTACCTAGCTATATATTATATTAAATATTGGAACTTATTCTCATGAATCATTTAATCAAGGAAAAATTAAGATTAGTTTTTAGTTTATGAAAGCTTCTCAACTAAAATATTTATTTGTTTTTTCATTTACTACAAAATCCGCATAATTTTGTAAGTGTTCATGGAGATGTTAATTAAATAAGAGAATTTTTTTAAGAAAAAGTAAGATACAGAAATTAGTTTCAAATTTTGTGATAGACTATTCTTTAAAAGACATATAGTCATTAAACATGCATCCTTTCAATTTTTTTTTATATAATAAAAAATTTAGGGTGAAGAGATGACGTCTAATGTCCAATGCATTGCTTTCAATTTTTCTTTCACTATAATTTCAGCTCTAAGTTGATACTAAAGTTTTAATTGCAGATCTTAACCGTTAAAATATTTATGGCGATGAATGTGAGCTCCTTCGTTTTGGTCTTCCTTACAACCCAATTTGTCATGCATGATCCCCTCCGTGTCCATGTCCTTGGATGGATTTGTACATCTTTTGCAGTATGTGTCTTTGCAGCCCCTCTAAGCGTTATGGTGAGTAAAAAAAAAAAAATCTAATTACTGACTGCTTAATTTTAATTTCTAATTAATTTAGTGCTTGTAATCCCATACATCAATCCCATTAATTGACTGCAGGCACAGGTTATTCGAACAAACAGTGTAGAGTTTATGCCTTTTTATTTATCACTTTTCCTCACACTAAGTGCCATTGTATGGTTTGGTTATGGCCTCTTTCTCAAGGACATACACATTGCTGTAAGTATATATATTTCTAGCTTCCATATTAATTAGTGATAGTTTAACATCATAGAAATTTCATTCACTTTTTGTTTTTTTCTTTCTTATGTGTAGATCCCAAATGTGTTGGGTTTCACATTAGGGCTACTTCAGATGGTGCTATATGCAATTTACAAGAATGGTGAAGCTAAAAATAAGGCAGTTATAATGGAGGAGCATGCACTAGAGGCAATGATAAACGTTGTTGTTGTGAATCCGTTGGGAACTACATGTGAAGTGTATCCAATTATCCCACTTAAGGATCATGTGAATGAACAGGGAAAAGAAGGTGCAGAAGATAAGGAGAAAAGCGTGGAAGGCTCAGCATAATCTTAACTTGTTACATATATGTATGCATGTTACATGAAGCACCTCGAAGGATATATATATATTTATATGGTTTTCTTCTTATAGTATAATATATAAAGTCATAAACAGTTGTTTATGACTTTATGCTAGCATGTGACTGTTTATCATCCTTGAGTCGTATATGACTTCAATATTATCAATGGTTTGAATATTAATTCATTGCTTTCCCCTTTCATCCCATGTAATGTCATGCATCCAATTTTTATCAAACTCTATATATCAAGTATATATTATCACTACGTACTTCAAAATTTTAGTTATACCCTTGGATTCTTACAGTAATCTCATGTTTGTGTGCGCATTTATGATTATGAGTGCGTTAGTTATATATTTTTTTTATAATAAATCATTTTTTTAACTTTTTAATGGCTTTGATTGTGTTTGTCTCAACTTTTTAAAAATCATTTAAAAAATCATTTTTATGATAATTAACATGAAAACTATTTTGATTAGCATTTGGAAAAAATCATTTACGATAGAAGAGAGAAAAATACAAAATCATTTTTTATAATTGTAAATAAACACAAAATAACTTCTGTTTTTCTTAAAAAACTCTATAAAATAATTTCTGAGTTATTGAATGTCAAAAATCATTTTTTCAATCTATAACAAAATCTATATATATAAAGACCTTTTTAGACATTTGTACTTCAATCAATAAATAGATATATTGTTATATTTTTAAAAACATATTATACATTAAAATAATATATGTGATGGAGAATGATTTAATTTTAAATTATATTGTATTTTATGAACTTGATTTATTTTATGAAAACTTTTTTTAATAGAAAATGTTAGTAATTAGTTGTCAATAATGTTAGTGGGAAGATTCGAACCACATCACCTTATCTTTCAAACCCCTATGTTCCTCCCCTCAAACCACCAAACCACATTATCACCATATAAACTTTTAATCCAACAATTAAATTGATGGATTTTACTTACGATATTAAAGATATAAATATCTTTTTTTTACGGGAAAGATATAAATATCTTAAACTTTCATAATTTGCACTAGTTAATCCACGTCACCCAACAAGTGGGCCTGATCCTATTGAAGGAAAAGGTTACACCATGAAGCATTTCCTGCTTTCAAGTTATGATTTTCACTAGTATAAATAAGACTTTGTAGTTTTATTTTCATTTGAAGCAATGAGATAATTTTTCTCTTAATCTCTTGTATTCCAAATTCTCTCAGTAATACCAAAAGCTCAATTGAATTTCCTTTGTTAGTTCATCGTGTATCTTGGTAATTCTCTTATGGTTTCAGAGCTTCTCCTCTAGGAAGACCTCTGCTACACTATAAGAAATTGTTTCTTGGACCTAATTTTGCTTCTGCCGATCAATTGCTTTGATTCGTGGTTGAGTTCTCAAATTGAAGATTTACGATTTCATCAACATGCTTGTCATACCCTAATTTTGTCCGGTAAAAAATAACATTCAAAAAGAACAAAAATAGTAGTAGAGAAGAAAGAAGGAGAGAAAGAAATCTTGAAGAGAAAAGAGGTTGGAAAAATTTGTACTTTGGTATAGCTTATGTATTCTGGGTGTAATTAATGTTGTGGAAATGGTATCAAAGTGAATTTTACCTTGTTAGAAAGCTAAAACAAAAACTCTACAACTTTGATGAGGAACCCAAGAGTCAAATCTGAAGTTTACTAAGTCCAAATTGACTTAGAAGTAAGAACAAGTATGCTGAAAAATGGTTTTGAACAGTATGTAAAGATTAGGTCATATCTTGAGTTGTAGAAGTCTTTTTTTAATGAAACCAACGCCATTTGAAAGCTAACATCCTTGGCTACAAATGTTATGAAGGATTCGGGACTTGATTCTAACGATTTACTGCCCTAAAATAGCATGAAAGTTATACAACTGCACAAAAACGGACAACACATTATGTTGAATAACGTTCAAAGAAAATGTCGTATCTTGAGCTATACTTGTCCAAATGAGGTGTTCTTTATACTGTTGGAAAGATAAGAAAAAGATCTACAACTATTATTTTGGATTACAAACCCAGATCGACCTCTATCATGGACCAAATAGAGCATGAAGTTCGAGACGTGATGTTACATGTATTGTTCGGGACAGCCACTTGTGTTGACAATAGCTTGAGTTGTAGATATCCTTTTGAGATGAAACTTGTGCCATTTGAAAGCTGGAAACAATGTCTATAATTCTTATGAAGGTCATGAAGCACAATAAAGTTGTTTTAAGTGTTGTATTAGTGCTCAAAGTTGGCTATTTAGTTTTGTTGAACATTTAAAATATCAAACTTAAGAAGCCAACTCCCAACTTTACTATTGAAGTCCAACATTGAAAAAATCCACACTCTTTCAACCTCTCATTCTCCTATATAAGGAGTGCATCACCAAGCACTAAGATGATCCAAGAAAAAATGGATCAATGGGCCTAGTGCAAAGCATAGGGCCTTTGCTTTAGTCAAAAATTTTAATGGGAGGGTTATTATCCCCTTCAACCTTCAAGATTGGAGGAGTACGTGGGGTTTGACGCATTGTGCCCAACAAAAAATTTTCTCTTGAGGTAAGTACATCAATTCCTTCTCTCTTTTTCTTTCTTCGTATTTTTTTAAATATGTTTATGTTTGTCTTTTATTTATAATGTTAGATGTCGTTTTATGTTTGTCTTTTATTTATAATGTTAGATGTCGTTTTTCGCTTTTTTTAATTCATCTGTTTTTATTATTATATATTTCTTATTTATTTATTTTCTTAATCATTAATTAGTATTAGTCAAATTAGGACAATAAATCTGACCCCATTTCACTCTATGGGGACAATTTTTACTCAACTAAATTTCAATTTATCATACAAATTTTGAGACCATGTTTGTTGAAAAACACATAATAAAATCATGAAAATTAATTTATTAGTAATGATTACTCGATATTGCTTCCCGTTTAATCATTGCGAACATCTTAATTTTCTAAACAAAAATGGGTTATTAGTGAGGACCACTCTTGATTGCCTCTTGTTTGGTCCCCATGAAAATCTATCTTCTTTATAAATATAAAGTCAAGTTATTTTCACTAGTAATGATCACTCGAGATTACTTTCCCGTTGATCATTACTTAACACCGTTAATTTTCTAAACAAAATAGGTTGTTAGTGAGGACCACTCTTGATTGCTTCTTGTTTGGTCCCTACAAAACCTACCTTTTTTCCATCAAAAAATATACAATTAAAATCAACCAACACACAACCATTTTCTATCCAAGAACTACGTAGCCTTTGATTTCTCCACTGCACCCGGAGATACGTAGGAGCAGGAGCCCACTCCTGTCAAGCGCAAAAATAAACGACTTTTATTAAGTCCTCTTTTTTTTTATCCTGGTTAAATTTTTTTTAAAATAAAAGGGAAATAAATATTTTTTTTAGAAGTTAATAAATTTTTCACAATTAATTAGAGGTAACATTTTTCGAAAGGATGTTGTAGGGTGCTAATACTTTCCCTATACATAATCGACTCCCGAACCCAAATCTGGTCTCAAGGACCATTTTCTTCAAAAAAAGGTTTTTTCCAATATTCTCCCTATGAAATAAATTATTGGTGGCGGCTCCATTAAACTCGATTAAATCCCTCCGGATTTTTTGGTCGCTACAGCTGGCGACTCCACTGGGGATATTGTTTTAGAGAGTCAAGCCTAACTAACTGATTGTGCTAAATAGTTAACTCTTATGTTTAATTTCCCTTGTTTTTATTTATTTATTTATTTACTTATTCATTTGTTTATTTGTTTATTTATTTATTCATTTATTTATTTATTTATTGTTCTTTTGTGAATATTTGTTGTGAATATTATGCATATATTGAACCTTAGGTTAGAAGACCATATTTTGTATATTTCATTTGTTTTGCAGCTTGGGTAGTGTTAGGGTGTTGCCCCTCTCACACACCGCACCTACACGTTCGCACACACATGTGAGTAAGGCCCTATACCCGGGTCAGAGCAAAGTTTAAGTTGAGTGGAGGTTCGATGATGATCAATTGGAATTTGCTTTCCTTCTGGCTATTGCGAGAACTTCATCTAGAGTGTGCTCTCTCTGAGTATTCCGCACCGGATAGTTGTCTATCGTTGTGGTTAATATTCAGGAGGAGACTTTAGCTCTAGAGGCCTTTGGTGAGAATGTGAGTAGAGCCACCATGAGATCTATCATTCAATACAAGACTATAGACCCCTTAGGCTAGAAAATATCTAATTTTAGGTTTAACCCATTTAAGACACAAGGGGCATCATATCATTTTTGTTCTTCCATCAAAAATATGTTATATCACGTCCATGCATAAAAAATGGTCTACTAAATCACATATTTTTTGTGCACGCTACATGAATAGTCATCATCATCACTCAACATTATATCTTCATGCATTCATACTTCCAAAAAACACGTGTTGAAATTTTTTTTAAAAAAAGAATGTCATTCATTCTCATCTCATTTTAGGTGCTAGGGAAGCATAGGAACTCAGAGCTTGGCTGCAAGCATTTTGCGAAATAATATGGGATCAAATTGTGAAACAGTTTCAAAGAAGTTCATACATGTCAAAACAATGAGGCCTACGGTTCCTTGGCACAAATAAATAGATTTATGCATCCACATTCATTCATTTTTCTTTTCTTACATACTCATATCATTTTTTTAAATCACCAGAAAATAATCAAACAAACTGGTTCCTCGACACCCTTATCGAACTCGTTCTCAATCAAGGATCATGGATGACCAAGAGATGAAAGAGGACGTCAACCAGCTGAAGGAACAGATGAGCAAAGTTTTGGGGCTTCTGCAGTCCCTAAACAAAGACAAGGCTGCAGATGGGGTACCTCCAGCAGTGAATGATGAAAGTCAAGCTACACCTTCCCACCCACCTGGCTTCGGTCCTATGCAGTTGCAATATGGTCTCAATACTCAAGGGATGATGGTACCTTTTGCAATTTACCCGCAGGGTCCTACAAACTCACCAGTTAGCAACCCTCAGAATCAAGTACCACAGTTCCCACTTTACGGACTCCCGCCTGGTTACACGCCACCTATGGCCAATGATGATACTGCAAACCATAACCCCCAAGGCCCACAGGCACAACAGTTCCCATTATTTGGTCTCCCGCCAGGTTACACACCGCCAGGTGCTAACAATAACTCTGCAGAAACTGATTCCCAAGCACTTGTTGTGCAAGATGTAGCTCAAGGATCCGGCTCGATCGAAACCATACCAGTTCAAAGCTCAACTCCTGGCTTCATGACATACACCTTTCCACCTGGTTATGCACCATCCCATCTCGGGAATACTCAAAGAGTCAGTACGCCCGTAGTACCCCCCGTGGTGAATCCCCGACCATTTGGTTACCCCTATTATATTCAAGGAAATCCGCTGAATCCCCAGACTAACCGCATTGCCTGGTCTCCAGCTATGGGGGGACCCAATCTGAGCATCCCAGTTGGGAATCAGTGGTCTGATACGAAGTTACAAATCCTCGAAGATAGGCTAAGAGCTGTAGAAGGAGTAAGCTATCTCGGTTCAAGTATCGCTTCAGATCTTTGTCTCGTATCGGATGTGGTTGTACCGCCGAAGTTCAAGGTGTCAGACTTTGACAAGTATAAAGGGACAACTTGCCCGAAAAGCCACTTGACCATGTACTGTAGGAAGATGGCGTCCTATGCACATGATGACAAACTTCTGATTCACTTCTTCCAGGATAGTTTAACTGGGGCAGCGTCGAGTTGGTATACACACCTTGAGCGATCTCACATTCGCTGTTGGAAAGATTTGGCGGATGCCTTCTTGAAGCAGTATAAGTATAACATTGATATGGCTCCTGACAGAATACAGTTGCAAAATATGGCAAAAAGAGGCAATGATACCTTCAAGGAATATGCCCAACGATGGAGAGGGCTGACAGCCCAAGTGGAACCGCCTCTGATTGAAAAAGAAATGGTGGCCATGTTCATGGATACTCTTCAATCACCCTTTTATGACAAAATGATCGGAAGTGTATCATCAAACTTTTCAGATATGGTCATCGTAGGGGAAAGAGTTGAAGGAGGAATGAGGAATGGAAAGATTGCCCAAAGTTTTGCTGAAACCAGTAATATCAAGAGACCCCCAACAAACTTCGTAAAGAAGAAAGAAGGGGAAACCAATGTTGTGATGACGAGCCCGGGAGGACAAGCACAAGGAAAACCACCCCAATTCTTTACCAATTTCCCACATCCTTTTCCATACCCCTACTACCCACCTCCATACATCGCTGCCGCCTCTCATAATCCTAGCCCCCGTCCAAACCAACCGATGATGCCTTTTCGACCACCTCCCCCCATCCAAACACAAGCACAACCAGTTGCTCCCACCCAACCAAACCAAAACCAGAAACAACCAAATGACCAAGAAAAGAAAGCAGTCCAATTTGATCCTATTCCCATGACCTATACGGATCTGTTCCAGCACCTCATCAGCAATTCCTTGGTCTCTCCACGCTCAATGAAACCACTTCAACCTCCCTTCCCAAGAGGATATGACCCAAATGCCAAGTGTGAATTTCATGCAGGGGCAGTAGGTCACACAACTGAAAATTGCAAGGCTTTGAAGTACGTG
The DNA here is from genome assembly GCA_037113605.1 of Calophaca sinica. Taxonomy (NCBI): domain Eukaryota; kingdom Viridiplantae; phylum Streptophyta; class Magnoliopsida; order Fabales; family Fabaceae; genus Calophaca; species Calophaca sinica. The sequence goes on from CM073736.1 coordinate 94,888,971, forward strand.
GTTCAAGATCTGATCAATGCCAAATGGTTGAGTTTTAAGGAGGATGGGCCTAATGTGGGTAATAATCCCCTTCCAGATCATGGAGGTCCAGCAATCAATGCCATTACTGAGGAGTTTGGGGACCAACCCCTGATAACTAGATTGGAAGGCAGGGAGCCAAAAGATGAGAGTATCCCCATCTGTGACATCAGGCAAAGCCTTTGGAGTGCAAGAATGTTGAACCCAAAGCAGATAGCAATCACAAAGATGATCGCAAAGGTCAAGACAACATCGTCAACCTTGTCCACCCTTGCCCGTCGAGTGAAAAACTTGGAAATTTGGAAATTGTTGAGTTTCCCGTGATGTTTGATTCACAATAATTTTGTAATGCAAATCCTATTGCTCTGCCTAAGGCTTTAGGATGATTTATTGTCAAAAGGGCGCACATATTTCATTTCAGTATCTTTATCAATAAAATGCTTTTGAATTTTCTAATCATTTCCCTTTTCTTTTTTTCATCTTTTCCATTCCCTTTCTTCTTTTTCGTTTTTTCTTTTCGTCGATTTTTACTAATGCAGATTCAAAATATTATCTTTGAAAATGACGATGTCGATGACTCATACTATAACTTTGACTACCCCATGAGGACAATTGGGAAACTCCTTCGAACCGATGAGATTGATGGAACAAGAGGTAAAAGTGATACAACCCCACGAGGAAGAATCGAAATAATCAAACCGACTATCGAAAGTGACAAAAGTAGTTAATAAAAATAGAAAAAAAAAGGTAAAGCAAATGCACATTTTGCCAAAATTAAGTTTTATGAAAATTTGAGCAATGAGGTTTTGAGATGAAGTTTGACCTTTTTTCTCTATCCCAAAAATAAAAATGTATATCCCTTGCTACCCTTTGAGCCCTAAAAATTTCTTTCAAATACCCTATACAAGGATCACTCATCCATTGGAAGTCAGCACAATAGTCTATTCAATTTCATCTGTCAAAAAAAAAAAGGCAAAGCAAGCAAGCAAGCAAATGGCAAATACAACGTATCAAAGACGCTAGCAAGAATAAAAAAAATCAGTAAATAAAAATGTCAAAACAAAACAAAAGCAATTGTGCTAGCAACTATCAAAGTGCATCTTTGCACTAAAAAATCCTTGTTAAAAAAAAAAAGAAGCCCTCAAACACCTTTTGAGCCTGAAATATCCTTTCTTTTGTGACCCTTCAACCCCTGGCCACGTTACAACCCTAATAAAGTCTATTCTGATCAAAATCAAACTGCTCGTATTTTCTCAAAACTTGATTTTTGAAAGAAGAAATCCATATAAACTCCTCATTGCAGTTGCTTTACCAAAAAAATGTGGTTGTCAAGTCCATCAAAAGGGATCTGATCCGCCGCCACGGTCTGCCAAATAAGATCATCACTGATAATGGGACTAACCTGAATAACAAGATGATGAAGAGCTGTGTAATAACTTCAAGATCCAACATCATAATTCCTCACCATGCCGCCCAAAGATGAATGGGGCAGCTGAGGCTGCAAACAAGAACATCAAGAAGATTGTCCAGAAGATGGTTATAACATTTGGAGACTGGCACGAAATGCTCTCTTTTGCCTTGCACGATTATCGAACTTCGGTTCGCACCTCAACGGGGGCAACCCCTTTCTCGCTGGTTTATGGAAGCACTACTTCCCATTGAAGTCGAGATCCCCTCGTTGAGGGTATTGATGGAGACAAAACTGGAAGAGGCAGAATGGGTCAGGCTCGGCTAGATCAATTAAACTTTATTGAAGAAAAGAGAGTGATGGCCTTATGTCACGGACAACTATATTAGCACAGGATGAAGAGGGCTTACGAGAAGAAAGTTCCCCTCTGGAATTTCAAGAAGGAGACCTAGTACTCAAGAAGATTTTGCCCATCTAAAAGGATTCTCGTGGAAAATGGACCCCAAATTATGAAGGCCCATATGTTGTGAAGAAAGCTTTTTCTAGAGGAGCTTTAATCCTCACAAGGATGGACGGTGAAGATCTCCCACTCCCAGTGAACTCTGACGCAGTCAAAAATATTATGCCTAAAAAAGAAAAACATATAAAAACCAAGCAAAAGTGAGCTCGCTAGGTTGAAAACCTGAAAGGGCGACCTAGGCAAAAATTAGAGTGACCCGTTGGATTGAAAACTTGAAAGAGCAATCCAAGCAAAAGTTAGGGTCTGAAATCGGACATTGAAGAAGGCTGATGCAACAAGGGGCTCTTACCCAACTGGGGCAGTTCTATATATTTTCAGAAGTAGAGTAATGAGTAATCAAAGTTATGGATATGGGAAGCTGACATTTGTTCCTACAAAGACACAAACTATAAAATATCTGCTTAGTTATTGTCTTTCTTTGTTTTTTCTTCTTCCTGCATTTTTCTTGATGTATCTTCAAGTCTGTGTAACTTCAGTCCTTGTACACATGACTCTTTTTTGAATACCAAACACCTCCGTTCTCGTATTTCAAAATGTTGTTTTATGATAATAGGCACTGAATTGTGAAGCATGTGATGATATAGGAAAGCATTACGGTTATTATATACATCTTAAGAATCACGAGGAAACGCCAAATCTCAACAAATAAGTTTCAAAAAGGGCAAAGGGATTACCTTTAAAAAAGTAACTAGTGCTGCATTGATAACTCGCGCTCTCTCCCAATCGAAGCATAGCATGACTAAATCCGATGAATCTCAGTCCGTCCGATATCTTTAAGCACTAGAGATCATACGGGACGAGGAATCAGTAAAAATAATAATCACATTGCATACATGCACCACATATCATTTATTCATGCATCATCTTCATATCACCACCTTTCAGCCGTTTTGTTACACCTGGTCCGTGCACCAAATTTTGATCCTTCATTCTCGGTTACAAACAATGCGCCTAGCATTGGTCCTTTATTTTGCTTTCTAAGCGACACGCCAAGTATCGCTCACTCTTTATTGCTTTCCGATCACCGCGTCAGTACCCGACCTGGCGGTAGTCCCTCATTATTGCTTTTTGACCAACATATCAGTTCCGGACCTGATGTTGATCCTTCTTTATTGCTTTCCATCGACGCGTCAATACCCTACTTGGCGTCGAACCTTTCGATCACCGTGTCGATGCCGACCTGGCGGTGATCCTTCTTTATTGCTTCCCATCGACGCATCAATACCCTACTTGGCGTCGAACCTCATTATTGCTTTCCGATCACCGCGCCGATTGCCGACTGACGGAGATTCTTCTTTATAGTTTTCGATAAACGCTGACGTTAATCCCTCATTTTTGCTTTCCGACCACCGCGCGTCGACCGACTGGCGGTGATCCTTCTTTATTGCTTCCCATCGACGCGTCAATACCCTACTTGGCGTCGAATCCTCATTATTGCTTTCCGATCACCGCGTCGATGCGGGCTGACGGAGATCCTTCTTTATAGTTTTACGATAAACGCGCGGCGTTAATCCCTCATTTTTGCTTTCCGACCACCGCGTCGATTCGACCTGGCAGGTGACCCTTCATTATCACTTTCCGATTAAACGCACTGCCGTTAATCCCCGATATATTTCCTTACCTCATCCTTCGCCTATCCCGATTCAGGACAAAATTAGTGTCTTTATCTTTACTTATCTTTTACAATGAAAATTTGAAAACCATTGTTATTCATATTTTCTAGTAAAATATAACTAAAGTGGGTTGTTGTCATACCCTATTTTTGTCCGGTAAAAAATAACATTCAAAAAGAACAAAAATAGTAGTAGAGAAGAAAGAAGGAGAAAGAAATCTTGAAGAGAAAAGAGGTTGGAAAAATTTGTACTTTGGTATAGCTTATGTATTCTGGGTGTAATTAATGTTGTGGAAATGGTATCAAAGTGAATTTTACCTTGTTAGAAAGCTAAAACAAAAACTCTACAACTTTGATGAGGAACCCAAGAGTCAAATCTGAAGTTTACTAAGTCCAAATTGACTTAGAAGTAAGAACAAGTATGCTGAAAAATGGTTTTGAACAGTATGTAAAGATTAGGTCATATCATGAGTTGTAGAAGTTTTTTTTTAATGAAACCAACGCCATTTGAAAGCTAACATCCTTGGCTACAAATGTTATGAAGGATTCGGGACTTGATTCTAACGATTTACTGCCCTAAAATAGCATGAAAGTTATAAAACTGCACAAAAACGGACAACACATTATGTTGAATAACGTTCAAAGAAAATATCGTATCTTGAGCTATACTTGTCCAAATGAGGTGTTCTTTATACTGTTGGAAAGATAAGAAAAATATCTACAACTATTATTTTGGATTACAAACCCAGATCGACCTCTATCATGGACCAAATCGAGCATGAAGTTCGAGACGTGATGTTACATGTATTGTTCGGGACAGCCACTTGTGTTGACAATATCTTGAGTTGTAGATATCCTTTTGAGATGAAACTTGTGCCATTTGAAAGCTGGAAACAATGTCTATAATTCTTATGAAGGTCATGATGCACAATAAAGTTGTTTTAAGTGTTGTATTAGTGCTCAAAGTTGGCTATTTAGTTTTGTTGAACATTTAAAATATCAAACTTAAGAAGCCAACTCCCAACTTTACTATTGAAGTCCAACATTGAAAAAATCCACACTCTTTCAACCTCTCATTCTCCTATATAAGGAGTGCATCACCAAGCACTAAGATGATCCAAGAAAAAATGGATCAATGGGCCTAGTGCAAAGCATAGGGCCTTTGCTTTAGTCAAAAATTTTAATGGGAGGGTTATTATCCCCTTCAACCTTCAAGATTGGAGGAGTACGTGGGGTTTGACGCATTGTGCCCAACAAAAATTTTTCTCTTGAGGTAAGTACATCAATTCCTTCTCTCTTTTTCTTTCTTCGTATTTTTTTAAGTATGTTTATGTTTGTCTTTTATTTATAATGTTAGATGTCGTTTTATGTTTGTCTTTTATTTATAATGTTAGATGTCGTTTTTCGCTTTTTTTAATTCATCTGTTTTTATTATTATATATTTCTTATTTATTTATTTTTCTTAATCATTAATTAGTATTAGTCAAATTAGGACAATAAATCTGACCCCATTTCACCCTATGGGGACAATTTTTACTCAACTAAATTTCAATTTATCATACAAATTTTGAGACCATGTTTGTTGAAAAACACATAATAAAATCATGAAAATTAATTTATTAGTAATGATTACTCGATATTGCTTCCCGTTTAATCATTGCGAACATCTTAATTTTCTAAACAAAAATGAGTTATTAGTGAGGACCACTCTTGATTGCTTCTTGTTTGGTCCCCATGAAAATCTATCTTCTTTATAAATATAAAGTCAAGTTATTTTCACTAGTAATGATCACTCGAGATTGCTTCCCGTTTGATCATTACGAATACCGTTAATTTTTTAAACAAAATAGGTTGTTAGTGAGGACCACTCTTGATTGCTTCTTGTTTGGTCCCTACAAAACCTACCTTTTTTCCATCAAAAAATATACAATTAAAATCAACCAACACACAACCATTTTCTATCCAAGAACTACGTAGCCTTTGATTTCTCCACTGCACCCGGAGATACGTAGGAGCAGGAGCCCACTCCTGTCAAGCGCAAAAATAAACGACTTTTATTAAGTCCTCTTTTTTTTTATCCTGGTTAAATTTTTTTTTAAAATAAAAGGGAAATAAATATTTTTTTAGAAGTTAATAAATTTTGCACAATTAATTAGAGGTAACCTTTTTCGAAAGGATGTTGTAGGGTGCTAATACCTTCCCTACACATAATCGACTCCCGAACCCAAATCTGGTCTCAAGGACCATTTTCTTCAAAAAAGGTTTTTTCCAATATTCTCCCTATGAAATAAATTATTGGTGGCGGCTCCATTAAACTCGAATAAATCCCTCCGGATTTTTTGGTCGCTACAATGCTTAGGCACAATGCTTCCGCTTTGCACAATGTCTCAATTATGATGAATCAACAACAATACCTTGATCCATCGTAGGATCCTCTTCTTATCATATTTATCCAGGTAAACAAACAGTTACAGCCTTGGCGAATCCAATCCTGATATAGGAACTAAGAACTATCATACTTGGACATTACTAAGAATAAGATTAAATTCGTGGACATATCTATAAGTTTTTCTGACAAGTTTGATCTTAGTTATGAGGCATTTGAGAGATGCAACAATCTAGTTCATTCATGGCTACTAAATTCAGTAAGTCCTTCGATCGCTCAAAGTATCGTCTATACTGAGAGTGCTTGAAAAGCATGGAGGATACTCAAAGAACATTTTACTCAGGGAAATTCAGTTAGAATGGCTCATCAAGAAGTCTATTGTTTCAAGCAAGGTATGCAATCTGTGACTGATTTCTTCATTCACTTAATTTTAATTTGGGAAGAAATTGATAACTGTAAGCCAGTGTCTGATTGTAAATGTTTGGTTAAGTGTACTTGCGATGCAATTCATAATGTGGTGAAATACAAAGAAGATTACTGTGTGACCGGATTTGTTACTGGTTTAAATGTTGAATTTAATATGGCGAGATCTCAGATTTTGCTAATAAAGCCTTTGCCTCCTTTGGATAAAGTATTCTCAATGGTAGTACAATTTGAAAGGCAAAATAACTTAAGTTATGAGAAGACAGAGAGTTCAGTAGTAAGTAGTGCAACTGATGGAAGGAACTCTTAGAGCTATGGTAGAGGAAAAGGGTATGGCAATAAGGTAAGCACATTTTGTGGCTGAATTGGCCATATTGTTGAGATATGTTATAAGAAACATGACTTTGCTCCTGGTTTTCGTTTTAAAGGCAGTGGAAATTATTCAGCAAATTTTAGTTCTAATACAGTAAAAGTTGATGACATAAGGGCAAATAATGATACTATTGTTTCTTTCAAGGAACCATAGTAGCTGGTTTTACACAAAAAAGAATATAAAGCACTTATGGCACTTTTGAAGAACTCTGCAACCTTAAGGAATTCTGAAAAAGTTAAAGAGGCAAACATAATCAACAATGCTTGGACAACTCAGAAATATGCTGACATCATTGGAGGTTCACAAGAAGGTATATTTCTTGGCTCATGTGCTTTTGTTAAAAGAAACAAAAGTGTGTGGATCGTAGATTTTAGAGCTTCGGTATTTATTGTTCTCTGAATTGGATAAAATATCGTAAGAAAATCACTCCAATTTGGGTGCAAATGCCTAATGGGGCCATCACTAAAATTGAAGTAGTTGGAGATGCTCAACTTAACGATTCAATCATCTGAAAGATGTGCTTTATCTGCCATTATTTGTCTTCAATTTGATCTCAGTATCTAAACTTTCGAGAACAATGAATTGTTCTATTGTTTTTTGTCATGACAAATAGGCACTAATATTAAATCATCATTTAATATTATAAAAAATTAACGACATCTAGCAATACATCATTATTACCCAATTTACGAGAAAGTCAGTGATCCGACTCAACCTTACTGCGACAAAAATTACTGTGCAGTCTTTGTCCCTTTGTCCATATATCATAACTAAACACAAGGCATAAAGTCTTTCATTCTTGTATAGTTCAATTATTTATTTGTCTATACCCAATTAGATGTGTACTAATAATGGACCCAATATCACATATTGGTCCAGTTTAGCAACACCATGCATTTCACCCTCTCACTCTATCGTGAGGCCCAATGATATTACCGTTGCTATGCAGGAGAGACGAAGCTCATCTAGATCACTCACATTGCACTGCATGGCTCATTGCATGTCCAATTACTGCCTTTTATAATCGTCCTTTCACGGATGATGCTTGGCAACATTAAAACATGCAATTCTTCATATAGGAATCGTAGTGACATCAGGTTGAAAGACTACTTACACTATGCGCACTATAAAAGCACTTATGACACTCACATTACGTTTTATATAGCGTTCTCAAGGTGGGTCAATCCAACATATATACATTACTCTAACATACATACCAATGTGAAGACTTGATATCTCATATCCAAGACATGTGAGTTGTGGCCATCACTTTACTCAGATAATAGTTTCGTGCATTATTGTCATCTTTATAATAATAATAGACAAAATTACTCTAGAGGTCCTTTATTTTAATTTAAAATTTCAAGTTAGTCATTTATTTTATTTTTTTTGTTTCAATTTAGTCTCGCACATTTTAAAATGTTAATTTCGAGGCAAATTGTTAGCTGATCTACAACGAGAAATACATGTGTGCCATAAGAACAATATGCCCTATCAATTGTGCCACAAATCAAAACCTAAAAAGCTTTTGTAAAAAACCAAAAACTGACTAATTTGGCCAACATTTTTAATATTTTAGAACATGTGAGACTAAACTGAAACTAAAATTAACTTTAAAGGACTAACTTGACAAAAAAAAAGATAAATGACTGAAGTGAAACTTTAAATTAAGATAAAGGACCTCTAGTGTATTTTTGCCATAATAATAATACTTGATTGCGAATATTCAAGAATAATGTTAAATGTTTCAATAGTATCTCACAATCAAATCATTTACTAGATGTATTATCAAATCCAACATTTTATTCTATGGAATTTATTACGTTTAAATGAATAACCTAATAAGCCGAAATGCCTCATGTAATCGATAATTTCAAGATACAAATGTAAGTCTGAAGAAATACATTAGCCTCTAGGGCTTACACCAACAATTTTTACTTTTATTAATTAAGTTAATCAATAATCAATTCCTTCAATTAACATTATACATAATGATTTTTCGTAAATTATATTGTTAGAATTAAGAAAATGTAAAATACAAATTAGCTGAATAGGTTTGCTAATTCTATATGTTATGAGTGGTCTAAAATAGATTCTCTAACAACAATATGTTTTCCAAAGTGGTTAGTTTTGAATTGTTGCCTTACTTCTCATTCAACAATATTGGGGCTCCGCTAGTTGCGCTATTTCCTCGATCGACATCTACTACCATTTAGCCAACCTTCTAGAACCAAGGCAAACATCATCAATAAGACAATTCAGTGAACACCAGTTGCTGCATGTGCTTTCATGTGTGTTTACCTACTTTGTACATCTCCTTAATGCATTAATGCATCTGGGCACATGCCTTCTTTTTTTTTTATAAGCAAACATATTAATCGGAGGTACAAGGGGTACCCCAACCCAGTTACATCACAGTCCCAATAACATCAAAGTTGTGCTAAGCACTCATACAAGTCATCGGGTTACTACACCGGTCCGAAAAGCTCCTATTAGAGGACCTACCCTCCTTAAAAATAAACCAACCCCAAGATATAATTTTAATATGTGACAAAATAAACCTCCCCTTGAAATATTATTCTTTGCGTGCGGATCATAAGCACCACACCACTGCAAACCAAATTAAATACCTAACCTTCTTTGCTCTCCTCCCACCAAATTGAGCGCCATGCTGTAGAAAGTGTTGAGTAATTTCATTTTGCATTACACCTACTATTTCCAACCAACCTTGCACATGCATCCAAATATTATAGGCAAAACTGCAAGTAAATAGAGAATCTGCTGTTGTTTCTGCACACTGGAAGCAGAACACGCAGCAAAGCTGGTGTTGGTTCACAATGACGCCCCTTCTATGCAACATGTCCTTTGTTGGAAGTCTATTTAGCAGCAATTTCTAAACAAAAGCAATAATTTTTGAAGGAATAGAACTTTTCCACAAACCTGAGAATGCTTTCTGCAGAAAATGATCTGAAGCCTGTGAGTTAGTTGTACCCAACAGATTCCTATAAGCTGATTTGACAGTGAAGACGTTGCTATGGTCATGCATCCATAACCAATCATCCATGTTATCCTTATTGATTGTTATTCCAGCAACCAGTGCCTGAAGTTCTCTAAGCAGCTCCTCTTCCCATGCAAAAAGAGGCCTTCTCCAACTCCAACCATCACTGTCCCAGTCACTAGAATCACTGACTAGCACCTCCTTATTCGCTGCCGCTTGGTACAGTCTCGGGAAATAGATATTGAGAGTTGCACCTCCCAACCATTTGTCTGTCCAAAACCGAATACTGGACCCCGAACCAAGCTTTACTTTAACCGCGTTTGCAAACCAACTTGTGTTACAAGAAATCAAATCCTTCCACCAAAGAGAATCATGTCGTGAGAAAGTGGATTCTCCTAATACCTGTTTGGATAGGTTGCCGTACTTTAGTGTCAAAAGTTAATACCAAACTGCTTTAACATCTTTGAGGCACCGCCATTTCCACTTGGCTAAGAGACTATGATTGAAGACTTGAAGATCTTTTATTCCCAGGCCGCCATTCTGTTTGGATTTACACACCGATTCCCAACTGACCCAGTTAATTTTATGTGTTTCGCTATCCCCTCCCCATAAAAAATTTCTTTGAATGGTGGTCAGTTCACTGATTACCTTCTTTGGTACTTTGTAGAATAAGAATAGGTATACAGGTAGGCTTGATAAAACTAAATTTAATAGCGCCACCCTACCGCCAAAAGATAGATGCCTCTCTTTCCACTTTGCCAATTTCTTCCTCATAGAGTTCACACTGGGTGCCCAAGTGGAAGCTTTCCTCGGATTTGCACCAATGGGGACCCCCAAGAATTTAAAAGGCCATTTTCCAATAAAATAACACAAGAATCCAGATGCTGAAGGCATAAACTGTTCTGTCACGTTTACTCCAAATAGATCATTCTTTGAGAAATTCACTTTTAGACCAGAAACCAACTCGAAACCTCTCATAATAGCTTTTAAACTCCATAAATTCTGCCATGTAGGTTCAACCATGAAGATTGTATCATCCGCGTATTGTAGAATTGGGAAAGAAATATTTTGAGCAACCTGAAAACCTTTGAATAGCCCCAGACTAGCAGCTCTTGGAACTATAGCTATAAGCCCTTCTGCTGCAATTAAGAATAGAAAGGGAGCTAGCGGATCACCCTGTTTCAAGCCTTTTTTGACTGCGAATTCATCTGTAGGACTTCCATTCACAAGAATAGAAATCGAGCCAGAAGATATGCATGCGTTAATCCATTTCCGCCACAAAGAATTAAACCCCATCCGACTCATCATGTACTCCAACTAAGCCCAACTTACCGAATCATAAGCTTTCTCGAAATCAACTTTTAGTAGAACACATTTTTCTCTGCGCCTTTTCGCCCAATCAACAGCTTCATTAACAATTAGGACCCCATCCAAAATTTGTCTACCCATGAGAAAAGCTGTTTGGCTGGGTGAGATGATCTTGGTAAGGATCTGTTTTAGCCTTGAAGCAAGAAGTTTGGCCACGATTTTATATAGGCAGCCTATTAAAAAAGTTGGCCGGTATTCTTTTAGGCTCTGTGGATTGTCAACTTTCGGAATTAAAGCTATGAAGGATGCCGATATAGCTTTAGGTAACCGAGCAGTGATGTAGAATTCTTGTATGAAAGCATAGACCTCATCCTTAATCACATCCCAACATTGTTTGAGAAAATTGAAGTTGAACCCGTCTGGCCCTGGGCTTTTATTCCCGTCACAACTCCTAACAATTTCCTTAATCTCCTCTTCGTGAAACGGTGCTGTCAGTAACTGATTATCCATGTCTGTAATTTGTGGCAAAGGTATTTCGTCCAGAACGGGTCTTTGAAAATCCTCCTCCTCATAGCAATTTTTGAAGTAACTTTTAACTTAATGCTTCACTTCATTCACTTCCTCCACCCACCCACCTTCTATCTTTAGCGCATGAATGTGATTCCTTCTTCGTTTTGCACTTAAACAAGCGTGAAAATACCTGGTGTTTGCATCTCCTTCCGCAATCCACTTAGCTCTTGATTTTTGAGAAATCGAGCTTTCTTTAGCCTTATTATTGGTGTGACTAAAATTTTCATGAAAATTTTGCTGTTTGTGCAGATTTTGGTGACATAGAAAGGATATTTGATCATATGTTGAGTTTAGGGAGACCTAGAGACACACTCATTTGTGTACTTAATTTTCTTTGGTGAATCTAGCTTTCCTTGAGCCTGTTCACTTTATTCTAATAAAATTGTTTTGCCTTTTCAAAAAAAAAAAAAAAGAATTCACAAAGGTTTGAAGCAATATGATAGGTTCTTAATTCCATTGGTCTATAGAGGTGGAATTTGAATGGTTGCAGTAGATTTGCCAGGCAACAAAAGCTAAGGGTTTCATGAAGATAATTGTTTCAAAAGAGAAGCACTTTGGAATTTGAAAGTGAGTATGGAAGGCAATATGAAATTTATGGATACCTAACTGTAGCAACCGAAAAATTCGGAGGGATTTATTCGAGTTTAATGGAGCCGCCACCAATAATTTATTTCATAGGAAAAATATTGGAAAAAACCTTTTTTTTGAAGAAAAATGGTCCTTGAGACCAGATTTGGGTTCGGGAGTCGATTATGTGTAGGGAAGGTATTAGCACCCTACAACATCCTTTCGAAAAAGGTTACCTCTAATTAATTGTGCAAATTTTATTAACTTCTAAAAAAAATATTTATTTCCCTTTTATTTTAAAAAAAAAAACTTAACCAAGATAAAAAAAAAAAGAGGACTTAATAAAAGTCGTTTATTTTTGCGCTTGACAGGAGTGGGCTCCTGCTCCTACGTATCTCCGGGTGCAGTGGAGAAATCAAAGGCTACGTAGTTCTTGGGTAGAAAATGGTTGTGTGTTGGTTGATTTTAATTGTATATTTTTTGATGGAAAAAAGGTAGGTTTTGTAGGGACCAAACAAGAAGCAATCAAGAGTGGTCCTCACTAACAACCTATTTTGTTTAGAAAATTAACGGTGTTCGTAATGATCAAACGGGAAGCAATCTCGAGTGATCATTACTAGTGAAAATAACTTGACTTTATATTTATAAAGAAGATAGATTTTCATGGGGACCAAACAAGAAGCAATCAAGAGTGGTCCTCACTAATAACCCATTTTTGTTTAGAAAATTAACATGTTCGCAATGATTAAACGGGAAGCAATCTCGAGTAATCATTACTAATAAATTAATTTTCATGATTTTATTATGTGTTTTTCAACAAACATGGTCTCAAAATTTGTATGATAAATTGAAATTTAGTTGAGTAAAAATTGTCCTAATTTGACTAATACTAATTAATGATTAAGAAAAAAAATAAATAAGAAATATATAATAATAAAAACAGATAAATTAAAAAAAGCGAAAAACGACATCTAACATTATAAATAAAAGACAAACATAAAACGACATCTAAAATTATAAATAAAAGACAAACATAAACATACTTAAAAAAATACGAAGAAAGAAAAAGAGAGAAGGAATTGATGTACTTACCTCAAGAGAAAATTTTTTGTTGGGCACAATGCGTCAAACCCCACGTACTCCTCCAATCTTGAAGGTTGAAGGGGATAATAACCCTCCCATTAAAATTTTTAACTAAAGCAAAGGCCCTATGCTTTGCACTAGGCCCATTGATCCATTTTTTCTTGGATGATCTTAGTGCTTGGTGATGCACTCCTTATATAGGAGAATGAGAGGTTGAAAGAGTGTGGATTTTTTCAAAGTGGGACTTCAATAGTAAAGTTGGGAGTTGGCTTCTTAAGTTTGATATTTTAAATGTTCAACAAAACTAAATAGCCAACTTTGAGCACTAATACAACACTTAAAACAACTTTATTGTGCTTCATGACCTTCATAATAATTATAGACATTGTTTCCAGCTTTCAAATGGCACAAGTTTCATCTCAAAAGGATATCTACAACTCAAGATATTGTCAACACAAGTGGCTGTCCCGAACAATACATGTAACATCACGTCTCGAACTTCATGCTTGATTTGGTCCATGATAGAGGTCGATCTGGGTTTGTAATCCAAAATAATAGTTGTAGATCTTTTTCTTATATTTCCAACAGTATAAAGAACACCTCATTTGGACAAGTATAGCTCAAGATATGACATTTTCTTTGAACGTTATTCAACATGATGTGTTGTCCGTTTTTATGCAGTTTTATAACTTTCATGTTATTTTAGGGCAATAAATCGTTAGAATCAAGTCTCGAGTCCTTCATAACATTTGTAGCCAAGGATGTTAGCTTTCAAATGGCGTTGGTTTCATTAAAAAAAGACTTCTACAACTCAAGATATGACCTAATCTTTACATACTGTTCAAAACTATTTTTCAGCATACTTGTTCTTACTTCCAAGTCAATTTGGACTTAGTAAACTTTAGATTTGACTCTTGGGTTCCTCATCAAAGTTGTAGAGTTTTGTTTTAGCTTTCTAACAAGGTAAAATTCACTTTGATACCATTTCCACAACATTAATTACACCCAGAATACATAAGCTATACCAAAGTACAAATTTTTCCAACCTCTTTTCTCTTCAACATTTCTTTCTCCTTCTTTCTTCTCTACTACTATTTTTGTTCTGTTTGAATGTTATTTTTTACCGGACAAAATTAGGGTATGACAGCTGCCCCTCTTTAGTTATATTTTACTAGAAAATATGAATAACAATGGTTTTCAAATTTTCATTGTAAAAGATAAGTAAAGATAAGGACACTAATTTTGTCCTGAATCAGGATAGGCGAAGGATGAGGTAAGGAATAATATCGGGGAATTAACGCTTGGTGCGTTTAATCGGAAAGTGATAATGAAGGGTCACTGCCAGGTCGGGTACTGACGCGGTGGTCGGAAAGCAAAAATGAGGGATTAACGCTTGGCGCGTTTATCTGAAAACTATAAAGAAGGATCTCCGTCAGGTCAGGTACTGATGCGGTGATTGAAAAGCAATAATGAGGATTCGACGCCAAGTAGGGTATTGATGCGTCGATGGGAAGCAATAAAGAAGGATCACTGCCAGGTCGGGTACTGACGCGGTGGTCGGAAAGCAAAAATGAGGGATTAACGATTGGCGCGTTTATCAGAAAACTATAAAGAAGGATCTCCGTCAGGTCGGGTACTGATGCGGTGATCGGAAAGCAATAATGAGGGTTCGACGCCAAGTAGGGTATTGACGCGTCGATAGGAAGCAATAAAGAAGGATCACCGCCAGGTCGGGTACTGACACGGTGATCGAAAGGTTCGACGCCAAGTAGGGTATTGACGCGTCGATGGAAAGCAATAAAGAAGGATCAACATCAGGTCCGGAACTGATATGTTGGTCAAAAAGCAATAATGAGGGGCTACCGCCAGGTCGGATACTGACGCGGTAATCTTAAAGCAATAAAAAGGGGTGATGCTCGGCGCATTTATCAGAAAACTATAAAGAAGGATCTCCGTCAGGTCGGGTACTGACGCGGTGATCGGAAAGCAATAAAGAGTGAGCGATACTTGGCGTGTCGCTTAGAAAGCAAAATAAAGGACCAATGCTAGGCGCATTGTTTGTAACCGAGAATGAAGGATCAAAATTTGGTGCACGGACCAGGTGTAACAAAATGGCTGAAAGGTGGTGATATGAAGATGATGCATGAATAGATGATATGTGGTGCATGTATGCAATGTGATTATTAATTTTACTGATTCCTCATCCCGTATGATCTCTAGTGCTTAAAGATATCGGACGGACTGAGATTCATCGGATTTAGTCATGCTATGCTTCGATTGGGAGAGAGCGCGAGTTATCAATGCAGCACTAGTTACTTTTTTAAAGGTAATCCCTTTGCCCTTTTTGAAACTTATTTGTTGAGATTTGGTGTTTCCTCGTGATTCTTAAGATGTATATAATAACCGTAATGCTTTCCCAGATCATCACATGCTTCACAATTCAGTGCCTATTATCATAAAATAACATTTTGAAATACAAGAACGGAGGTGTTTGGTATTCAAAAGAAGAGTTATGTGTACAAAGACTGAAGTTACACAGACTTGAAAATACATCAAGAAAAATGCAGGAAGAAGAAAAAACAAAGAAAGACAATAACTAAGCAGATATTTTATAGCTTGTGTCTTTGTAGGAACAGATGTCAGCTTCCCATATCCATAACTTTGATTACCCATTACTCTACTTCTGAAAATATATAAAACTGTCCTAGTTGGGTAAGAGCCCCTTAATGCATCAGCCTTCTTCAATGACCGATTTCAGACCCTAACTTCTGCTTGGATTGCTCTTTCAAGTTTTCAATCCAACGGGTCGCTCTAATTTTTGCCTAGGTCGTCCTTTCAGGTTTTCAACCTAGCGAGCTCACCTTTGCTTGGTTTTTATACTTTTTTTTTAGGCATAATATTTTTTGACTGCATCAGAGTTCACTGGGAGTGGGAGATCTTCACCGTCCATCCTTGTGAGGATTAAGGCTCCTCCAGAAAAAGCTTTTTTCACAACATACGGGCCTTCATAATTCGGAGTCCATTTTCCGCGAGAATCCTTTTGGATGGGCAAAATCTTCTTGAGTACTAGGTCCTCTTCTTGAAATTCCCGAGGGTGAACTTTCTTTTCGTAAGCCCTCTTTATCTTGTATTGATACAACTGTCCATGACATAAGGCCACTACTCTCTTTTCTTCAATGAGGTTCAATTGATCCAACCGAGCCTGAATCCATTCTGCCTCTTCCAGTTTTATCTCCATCAATACCCTTAACGAGGGGATCTCGACTTCAATGGGAAGTACTGCTTCCATTCGATACACCAGCGAGAAAGATGTTGCCCCCGTTGAGGTATAAACCAAAGTTCGATAACCATGCAAGGACAAAGGGAGCATTTCATGTCAGTCTCCAAATGTTACAACCATCTTCTGGACAATCTTCTTGATGTTCTTGATGTTCTTGTTTGCAACCTCAATCGCCCATTCATCTTTGGGCGGTATGGTGAGGAATTATGATGTTGGATCTTGAAGTCGTCACACAACTCCTTCATCATCTTGTTATTTAACTTAGTTCCATTATCAATGATGATCTTATTTGGCAGACCATGGTGGCAGATCATATCCCTTTTGATGAATTTGACAACCACATTTTTGGCAAAAAAAAAAACTGCAATGAGGAGTTTATATGGATTTTCTCTTCCAAAAATCAAGTTTTGAGAAAATATGAGCAATTTGATTTTGATCAGAATAGACTTTATTAGGGTTGTAACGTGGCTAGGGGTTGAAGGGTCACAAAAGAAAGGATATTTCAGGCTCAAAAGGTGTTTGAGGGCTTCTTTTTTTTTTTTAACAAGGATTTTTTAGTGCAAAGATGCAATTTGATGGTTGCTAGCACAATTGCTTTTGTTTTGTTTTGACATTTTTATTTACTGATTTTTTTTATTCTTGCAAGCATCTTTGATACGTTGTATTTGCCATTTGCTTGCTTGCTTTGCCTTTTTTTTTGACAGATGAAATTGAATAGACTATTGTGCTGACCTCCAATGGATGAGTGATCCTTGTATAGGGTATTTGAAAGAAATTTTTAGGGCTCAAAAGGGGTAGCAAGGGATATACATTTTTTTATTTTTTGGGATAGAGAAAAAAAAGGTCAAACTTCATCTCAAAACCTCATTGCTCAAATTTTCATAAAACTTAATTTTGGCAAATTGTGCATTTGCTTTACCTTTTTCTTTCTATTTTTATTAACTACTTTTGTCACTTTCAGTAGTCAGTTTGATTATTTCAGATTCTTCCTCGTGGGGTTGTATCACTTTTACCTCTTGTTCCATCAATCTCATCGGTTCAGAAGGGGTTTCCCAATTGTCCTCATGGGGTAGTCAAAGTTATAGTATGAGTCACTGACATCGTCATTTTCAAAGACAACATTTTTGGATCTGCATTAGTTAAAATCGACGAAAAGAAAAAACGAAAAATAAGAAAGGGAATGGAAAAGATGAAAAAAAGAAAAGGGAAATGATTAGAAAATTCAAAAGTGCATTTTATTGATAAAGATACTGAAATGAAACATGTGCGCCCTTTTGACAATAAATCATCCTAAAGCCTTAGGCAGAGCAATAGGATTTGCATTACAAAATTATTATGAATCAAACATCACGGGAAACTCAACGATCTCCCAATTTCCAAGTTCTTCATTCGGCGAGCAAGGGTGGACAAGGTTGACATTGTCGTTTTCTGCACTGCGATCGTCCTTGATAGCTGCTATCTGATCCGGATTCAACATTCTGCACTCCAAAGGCTTTGCACGATGTCACAGATGGGGATACTCTCATCTTTTGGCTCCTCGCCTTCCAATCTAGCTATCGTGGTTGGTCCCCAAACTCCTCGATAATGGCATTGATCTTTGGACCTCCATGACCTGGAAGGGATTATTACCCACATTAGGCCCATCCTCCTTAAAACTCAACCATTTGGCATTGATCAGATCTTGAACCACGTACTTCAAAGCCTTGCAATTTTCAGTTGTGTGACCTACTTCCCCTGCATGAAATTCACACTTGGCATTTGGGTCATATCCTCTTGGAAAGGGAGGTTGAAGTGGTTTCATTGAGCGTGGAGAGACCAAGGAATTACTGATGAGGTGCTGGAACAGATCCGTATAGGTCATGGGAATAGGATCAAATTGGACTGCTTTCTTTTCTTGGTCATTTGGTTGTTTCTGGTTTTGGTTTGGTTGGGTGGGAGCAATGGTTGTACTTGTGTTTGGATGGGGAAGGTGGTCGAAAGGGCATCATCGGTTGGTTTGGCCGAGGCTAGGATTATGAGAGGCGGCGATGTATGGAGGTGGGTAGTAGGGGTATGGAAAAGGATGTGGGAAATTGGTAAAGAATTGGGGTGGTTTTCCTTGTGCTTGTCCTCCCGCTCGTCATCACAAAGATTGGTTTCCTTCTTTCTTCTTTACGAAGTTTGTTGGGGGTCTCTTGATATTCTTGGTTTCAAGAAAACTTTGGGCAATCTTTCCATTCCTCATTCCTCCTTCAACTCTTTCCCTACGATGACCATATCTGAAAAGTTTGATGATACACTTAGATCATTTTGTCATAGAAGGGTGATTGAAGAGTATCCATGAACATGGCCACCATTTCTTTTTCAATCGAGGCGGTTCCACTTGGTGCCGATCCTCTCCATCGTTGGGCATATTCCTTGAAGGTCTCATTGTCTCTTTTTGCCATGTTTTGCAATCGCATTACGTCAGAGCCATATCAATGTTATACTTATCTTTGCTTCAAAAAGCATCCGCCAAATCTTTCCAAAGAATAATATGAGATCGTTCAAGGTGTGTATACCAACTCAACGCTGCCCTGTTAAACTATCCTGGAAGAAGTGAATCGAAGTTTGTCATCATGTACATAGGGCGCCATCTTCCTACAAAGACATGGTCAAGTGGCTTTTCGGCAAGTTGTCCCTTTATACTTGTCAAAGTCCGCACCTTGAACTTCGGTGGTACAACCACATCCGATCTGAGACAAAGATCTGAGCGATACTTGAACCGAGATAGCTTACTCCTTCTACAGCTCTTAGCCTATCTTCGAGGATTTGCAACTTCGTATCAGACCACTGATTCCCAACTGGGATGCTCAGATTGGGTCCCCCCCATAGCTGGAGACCAGGCAATGCGGTTAGTCTGGGGATTCAATGGATTTCCTTGAATATAATAAGGGTAACCAAATGGTCGGGGATTCACCACAGGGGGTACTACAGGCGTACTGACTCTTTGAGTATTCCTGAGATGGGACGGTGCATAACAGGTGGAAAGGTGTATGTCATGAAGCCAGGAGTTGAGCTTTGAACTGGTATGGTTTCAGTACCGGAGCCGGATCCTTGAGCTACATCTTGCACAACAAGTGCTTGGGAATCAGTTTCTGCAGAGTTATTGTTAGCTTTGGCGGTGTATGCAAGGCGGGAGACCAAATAGTGGGAACTGTTGTGCCTGTGGGCCTTGGGGGTTATGGTTTGCAGTATCATCATTGGCCATAGGTGGCGTGTAACCAGGCAGGAGTCCGTAAAGTGGGAACTGTGGTACTTGATTTTGAGGGTTGCTAACTGGTGAGTGTGTAGGACCCTGCGGGTAAATTGCAAAAGGTACCATCAATCCTTGAGTGTTGAGACCATATTGCAACTGCATAGGACCATAGCCAGGTGGGTGGGAAGGTGTAGCTTGACTTTCATCATTCACTACTGGAGGTACCCCATCTGCAGCCTTGTCTTTGTTTAGGGACTGCAGAAGCTCCAAAACTTTGCTCATCTGTTCCTTCAGCTGGTTGACGTCCTCTTTCATCTCTTGGTCATCCATGATCCTTGATTGAGAACGAGTTCGATAACGGTGTCGAGGAACCAGTTTGTTTGATTATTTTCTGGTGATTTAAAAAAAATGATATGAGTATGTAAGAAAAGAAAAATGAATAAATGTGGATGCATAAATCTATTTATTTGTGCCAAGGAACCGTAGGCCTCATTGTTTTGACATGTATGAACTTCTTTGAAACTGTTTCACAATTTGATCCCATATTATTTCGCAAAATGCTTGCAGCCAAGCTCTTGTGTTCCTACGATTCTCTGGCGACCTAAAATGAAATGAGAATGAATGATATTATTTCTTTATTTTCAACATGTGTTTTTTTTTGAAGTATGAATGCATGATGATATAATGTTGAGTGATGATGATGACTATTCCTGTAGCATGCACAAAAATATGTGATTTAGTAGACCCTTTTTATGCATGAATGTGATATAACAGATTTTTGGTGGAAGAATAAAAATGATATGATGCCCCTTGTGTCTTAAATGGGTTAAACCTAAAATTAGAGATTTTCTAACCTAAGGGGTCTATAGTCTTGTATTGAGTGATAGATCTCATGGTGGCTCTAATTCACATTCTCACCAAAGGCCTCTAGAGCTAAAGTCTCCTCCTGAATATTAACCACAACGATAGATAACTATCCGGTGCGGAATACTCAGAGGGAGCACACTCTAGATGAAGTTCTCGCAATAGCCAGAAGGAAAGCAAATTCCAATTGACCATCACCGAAACTCCACTCAACTTAAGCTTTGCTCTGACCCGGGTATAGGGCCTTACTCACATGTGTGTGCGAACGTGTAGGAGCGGTGTGTGAGAGGGGCAACGCCCTAACACTACCCAAGCTGCAAAACCAACAAAGCATACAAATATAGTCGTCTATCCTAATGTTTGGCATGTACATAATATTCACAACAAATTTACATTAAACAAATAAATAATAAATAATTATTTACAAAAAAAAATAAGGGGAATTTTAAAAAAAATTGAAGTTAATTATTTGGCACAATTAATCATGTTAGGCTTGACTCTCTAAATGTCCCCAGTGGAGTCGCCAGTTGTAGCAACCGAAAAATCCGGAGGGATTTATTCGAGTTTAATGGAGCCGCCACCAATAATTTATTTCATAGGAAAAATATTGGAAAAAACCTTTTTTTTGAAGAAAAATGGTCCTTGAGACCAGATTTGGGTTCGGGAGTCGATTATGTGTAGGGAAGGTATTAGCACCCTACAACATCCTTTCGAAAAAGGTTACCTCTAATTAATTGTGCAAATTTTATTAACTTCTAAAAAAAATATTTATTTCCCTTTTATTTAAAAAAAAAAACTTAACCAAGATAAAAAAAAAAAGACGACTTAATAAAAGTCGTTTATTTTCTTGCTTGACAGTGGGCTCCTGCTCCTACGTATCTCAGTGCGATGGAGAATTCAGAGGCTCCGTAGTTGTTTGGTAGAAAATGGTTGTGTGTTGGTTGATTTTAATTGTATATTTTTTATGGAAAAAAAGTAGGTTTTGTAGGGACCAAACAAGAAGCAATCAAGAGTGGTCCTCACTAACAACCTATTTTGTTTAGAAAATTAGCGGTGTTCGTAATGATCAAACGGGAAGCAATCTCGAGTGATCATTACTAGTGAAAATAACTTGACTTTATATTTATAAAGAAGATAGATTTTCATGGGGACCAAACAAGAAGCAATCAAGAGTGGTCCTCACTAATAACCCATTTTTGTTTAGAAAATTAACATGTTCGCAATGATTAAACGGGAAGCAATCTCGAGTAATCATTACTAATAAATTAATTTTCATGATTTTATTATGTGTTTTTCAACAAACATGGTCTCAAAATTTGTATGATAAATTGAAATTTAGTTGAGTAAAAATTGTCCTAATTTGACTAATACTAATTAATGATTAAGAAAAAAAATAAATAAGAAATATATAATAATAAAAACAGATAAATTAAAAAAAGCGAAAAACGACATCTAACATTATAAATAAAAGACAAACATAAAACGACATCTAAAATTATAAATAAAAGACAAACATAAACATACTTAAAAAAATACGAAGAAAGAAAAAGAGAGAAGGAATTGATGTACTTACCTCAAGAGAAAATTTTTTGTTGGGCACAATGCGTCAAACCCCACGTACTCCTCCAATCTTGAAGGTTGAAGGGGATAATAACCCTCCCATTAAAATTTTTAACTAAAGCAAAGGCCCTATGCTTTGCACTAGGCCCATTGATCCATTTTTTCTTGGATGATCTTAGTGCTTGGTGATGCACTCCTTATATAGGAGAATGAGAGGTTGAAAGAGTGTGGATTTTTTCAAAGTGGGACTTCAATAGTAAAGTTGGGAGTTGGCTTCTTAAGTTTGATATTTTAAATGTTCAACAAAACTAAATAGCCAACTTTGAGCACTAATACAACACTTAAAACAACTTTATTGTGCTTCATGACCTTCATAATAATTATAGACATTGTTTCCAGCTTTCAAATGGCACAAGTTTCATCTCAAAAGGATATCTACAACTCAAGATATTGTCAACACAAGTGGCTGTCCCGAACAATACATGTAACATCACGTCTCGAACTTCATGCTCGATTTGGTCCATGATAGAGGTCGATCTGGGTTTGTAATCCAAAATAATAGTTGTAGATCTTTTTCTTATCTTTCCAACAGTATAAAGAACACCTCATTTGGACAAGTATAGCTCAAGATATGACATTTTCTTTGAACGTTATTCAACATGATGTGTTGTCCGTTTTTATGCAGTTTTATAACTTTCATGTTATTTTAGGGCAATAAATCGTTAGAATCAAGTCTCGAGTCCTTCATAACATTTGTAGCCAAGGATGTTAGCTTTCAAATGGCGTTGGTTTCATTAAAAAAAGACTTCTACAACTCAAGATATGACCTAATCTTTACATACTGTTCAAAACTATTTTTCAGCATACTTGTTCTTACTTCCAAGTCAATTTGGACTTAGTAAACTTTAGATTTGACTCTTGGGTTCCTCATCAAAATTGTAGAGTTTTGTTTTAGCTTTCTAACAAGGTAAAATTCACTTTGATACCATTTCCACAACATTAATTACACCCAGAATACATAAGCTATACCAAAGTACAAATTTTTCCAACCTCTTTTCTCTTCAACATTTCTTTCTCCTTCTTTCTTCTCTACTACTATTTTTGTTCTTTTTGAATGTTATTTTTTACCGGACAAAATTAGGGTATGACACTAACGAGGAAAGGCTCAAAAATTAAAGACTCGAAATCAAGAATTAGAGAGAAATAGAAGATTTCAAAGGTTTTACATCAAGTTTTCCACAGATTCACAAAGATCCAAAGAAAGGAAGCAATTTCACGCAGTTGAAAAAAAAAATAGCCAGTGACAAGTTGTTGGGATGCTAAAAATAGGGGAGTTATAAAGGAGGAGCATGCACTAGAGGCGATGATAAACGTTATTGTTGTGAACCCATTGGCAACTACATGTGAAGTGTATCCAATTATCAAAGTTAAAGATCATGTTAATGAACAAGGAAAAGAAGGTGCAGAAGAGGAGGAGAAAAGCGTGGAAGGCTCAGCATGATATATACCTTGTTGCATATATGTATGCATGTTACGTGAAGCACCTCGAATGATATATACGGGGATATATATATGGTTTTCTTCTTATAGTATAGAGTTGTTTTATGACTTTATAATAGCAGTGACTGTTTATCATCCTTGAGTCGTATGACTTTAATGTTGTAAATGGTTTGAATATTAATTCATTGCTTTCCCTGTTCCCTTTTGATTTCATGTAACAGCTGCATGCACCCAATTTTCATCAAACTCTATATATCAATTATCATCACTACTTCAAAATTTTAGTTATACACTTGGATTGCGTCAAAAAAAAAAAAAGTTATACACTTGGATAAGGTATGAATTTATATGATTTTATGATTATGAGGGTGTTTGTTACCGATTTTTTATAATAAAATCACTTTTAAGTAAAAAAAAATCATTTTTAATGGTTTTAATTGTATTTGTTTCTGCTTTTTTAAAAATCATTTAAAAAAATCATTTTTATGGTTAGCATGAAAACTATTGTGATTAACATTTGGAAAAAATCATTTACAATAGAAGAGAGAGAAATACAAAATCACTTTTATAATTGAAAACAAACACAAAATAACTTATATTTTTCTTAAAAATGTTTAGAAAATAATCTCTAAATTATTGAATGTCAAAATCACTTTTTTTTTAAAATTTGTAACAAAATCTATATATATCAAGATCATTTTAGACATCTTGTAAAAAAAAGATCTTTTTAGACATTTGTATTTCAATCTATAAAGAGATATTTTCTTATATTTTAATACATACTATACATAAAATAATATATGCAACGAAGAATGATTTAATTTTTAATTGTATAATATTTTATGAACTTGATTTATTTTTGGGAAACTTTTTTTAATAACAAACGTTAGTAATTAGTTGTCAATAATGTTAGTGGGGGATTCGAACTCATGTCACCTTACCTCTCCAACCCCTATATTCCTCCCCTCAAATCACCAAACCACTTTATCACCACGAAAACTTTTAATCCAACAATTAAATTGATAGAATTTACTCACAATATTAAAGACTATAAGTATCTTAAATTGTATCCAAAAACAAAAAAGTTGATATTGATAATTAATAAAAAAAAACACTATAAGAATATTAGACTTGCATAATTCACGTTACTTAATCCGCTTCACTAACTAGCGGGCCCGAATCTGTTGAAAGAAGAGGTTACGCCATGAAGTATTTCCCGCTTTCTAGTTATGCTTTTCACTAGTATAAATAAGACTTTGTAGTTATATTTTCATTTGAAGCAATGAGATCATTTTTTTCTTAATCTCTTGTCTTCCAAATATTTTCTCAGTGGTACCAAAAGCTCAGTTGATTTTCCTTTATTAGTTCATCATGTATCTTGGCAATTCTGTTATGGCATCAGAGCTTCTCCTCTAGGAAAAGCTCTGCTGCACTACTAGAAATTGTTTCTTGGACCTGATTTCGCTTCTGCCGATTGATTGCTTTGGCTCGTGGTTGATTTCTCAAATTGAATATTTAAGATTTCATCAATATTCCTAGGCACAATGCTTCTAATTTGCATAATGTCTCAACTGTGACGAATCAACAACAATACACTGATACATCACATAATCCTCTTTCTCCTTATCATATTTATACAGGTGAGCAAATAGTTACAGCCTTGGTGAAGCCAATCCTAATAGGTACTATGAACAATCATACCTAGGCTCATCTCATGAGAAAAGCTCTCATTACTAAGAATAAGATTAAATTCGTGGACAAATCTATATATAGGTTTTCCTAACAAGTTTGATCCTAACTATGAGGCATTTGAGAGATGCAACAATCTAGTTCATTCATGACTATTGAATTCAGTAAGTCCTTCGATCGCTCAAAGTATTGTTTATATAGAGAGTGTGTGAAAAACAAGGAGGATACTCAAAGAACGTTTTGCTCAAGTAGATTCAGTTATAGTGGTACAACTCCATCAAGAACTCTATTGTTTCAAGCAAGATATGCAATCCATGACTGATTTCGTCACTTACTTAACTGTAATTTGGGAAGAAAATGATGACTATAGGCTATTGTCTTAATGTAAATTGTGAAATACGAAGATGACGACTGTCTAATTCGATTTGTTACTGGTTTAAATGATGAATTTAGTATGGTGAGGTTTCACAAGAGACAGAGAGTTTAGTAGTACAGAGGAGACAGAGAGTTCAGTAGTAGTTAGTGCAGCTGATGGAAGCAAGTCTCGGAGCTATGGTAGAGGAAGATGATATAGTAGTAAGGTATGCACATTTTGTGGTTGAATTGGCCATACTGTTAAGACATGTTATAAGAAACATGTCTTTGCTCCTGGTTTTCATTTTAAAGATAGTGAAAATTACTCAGCTAATGTTAGTTCTAATACAGTAGAAGTTGATGGCACTGGGGCAAAGAATGATTCGATTGTTTTTTTCAAGGAACCACTAATAGGTAGTCTTACACAAAAATAATATAAAACACGTATGGCGCTTTTGAAAAACCCTGTAACCTTGAAGAGTTCTGAAAAAGTTAAATAGACACACATAATCAACAACGCACGGACAACCCAAAAATATGCTGACAATATTAGACCAAGATTAATTGCAGTTAAGGTCCCTACAATTCACTGCAGTCAAGGGGGATAAGTGCCATTAGATGTGTTTTTTTCCACAATCTCCATCCTTGATTAGTTTTGTCTTAAAAAAAAAGGAAAAAATAGATTTAGAAAGAGATATACACAATCAAATGCATGGAATCTGCATCCGACAACATTGAAGGTTCACATGAAGGTATATATCTTGGCTCATGTGCTTTTGTTAAAATAAATAATAGTGTGTGGATCGTAGATTCTAGAGTTTTAGACCATTTTTAGTGTTCTCTAAATTAGTTTAAATGTCATAAGAAAATCACTCCAATTTGTGTCCAAATGCCTAATGGGACCATCACTAAAACTAAAGTAGCTGGAGATGTTCAACTTAACGATTCAATCATTTCTGAAAAATGTGCTTTGTCTGCCATTATTTGCCTTCAATTTGATCTCAATATCTAAACTTTTAAAAACAATGAATTGTTCAGTTGTTTTATGTCATGACAAATGTTTAATTCATGATAAATGCTTATAGGTTCTCGTTAAACAAGCAATAATATTAAATCATCATTTAATATTATAAACAATTAGCGACATCCAGCAATACATCATTATTACTCAATTTTTGAGAAAGTCGGTGATCTGACTATTGATAAATATTTGAATAGACTCAGACAAATAAAAACAAGATGCTCGACTCTAATATTGTACTGTGATCTTTTAAATGCGAAGCACTAATAAAGTTATCTATTTCCAAATTAGACCGTTTGCTATTGTGCAGCTTCTACGGCAGAAATACAAAGGTTAGAGAAATTTGGGAGAAAATGACGAGATGAGGATGAGAGTAGAGGTGTTAAGATGGCCCCCAACCAATGGGACAACCCATTTGGCCCACATAAATAGCCCCCTTTTATTTAGCCCACTTACTGCTGGGGCTTTTAAGCTCCCAACCCACATAGCCCACATATCTATGGGCTAACTCAATTGGTTAGTACTAGGAATCAAAAACCATTGTATTTAACCCCTAGGTACATGGCTCGATTCCTAGGGAAGACAAAAACACCATTAATTTGGATTAAATCCAAAGGGGGTGGTGAAGTCCTATGAGTGAACCGGACACTGTGGCATGCATTACAGAGAGGTCTGTGGGCCCGGTATGCGTCGCAGAGACAGTGGGTCGGGCACACTGTGGTACGGCCCAAAAATGGGTGGCGGCCCAGGGTGTTACAATAAGGTTGGTACTAGGAATCAAAAACCATTGTATTTAACCCTTAAGTACTTAGCTCGATTCCTACGGGAGGCAAAAACACCATTAATTTGGATTAAATCTAAATGGGGTGGGACCGGGATGTCACAATAAAAGGCGCATTTTATTGTAACACCCCACCAAGTACATACCGGCCTATGGCCCTCTGCAACAATGAGCATGTCACTCATAGGATTTCTCCACCCCCTTTTAGTGGAGTTTTTGCCTCACAGGAGTTTCGAACTCACACTTAAAGGGTTTAAAGGTCATGGGAATCCACTCCCTAAAACCACTAGACCAATTGTTGAGTTGGTGATGGGAGGTGCTTCCCAAAGGCCTTTATCCCTTTGGGCGTCGGTTTGAACCTCCCGTGGGGCAAAAACTCCAATTAAGGGATTGGAGAAGTCCTATGAGTGCATCCACCCTTTGTAAGGGCCATTGACCAAAGTGTCTGTGCCTGGGTCGGATGTCACAATAAAAGGCGCCTTTTATTGTGACATTCGACCCGGCACAGCCCACATTGGGGTCCAACGGCCTTTAGGCAACGGATGCACTCATAGGACTTTATTCCCCCCTTAAGGAATATTTTTGCCCCACGCAAGGTTCGAACCCACACCCAAAGGGTTTAAAGGTAATGGGAAGCACCTTGCTATCATGGTGATAGCAAGGTGCTTCCCATTACCTTTAAACCCTTAGCAAGGTGCTTCCCATTACTTTTAAACCCTTTGGGTGTGGGTTCGAACCTTGCGTGGGGCAAAAATATTCCTTAAGGGGGGATAAATTGGTGATAGCAAGGTGCTTCCCATTACCTTTAAACCCTTTGGGTGTGGGTTCGAACCTTGCGTGGGGCAAAAATATTCCTTAAGGGGAGAATAAAGTCCTATGAGTGCATCCATTGCCTAAAGGCCGTTGGACCCCAATGTGGGCCGTGCCGGGCCGGATGTCACAATAAAAGAAATAGTTGAGATGGTGATAGCAATGTGCTTCCCATTTCCTTTAAACCTTTTGGGTGTGGGTTCGAACCTTGCGTGAGGCAAAAATATTCCTTAAGGGGGGAATAAAGTCCTGTGAGTGACACTCCTTTTGTAAGCCCTTTGTACGGTTAAATGGCCGGTTGGGTTGGGATGTCACAATAAAATATTGTAACATCCTGTCCAGGCACGACCTTTGGCCAACGGCCCTTATTTTGGCAATGGATGTACTCACAGGACTTCTTGATTCCCTTTGGCCAAGTTTTTGCCCCACGGGAGGCTCGAACCCGCACCCAAAGGGATAAAGGCAAACGAGAAGCACCTCCCATCACCAACTCAACTATATAGTTGAGTTGGTGATTGGAGGTGCTTCTCGTTTGCCTTTATCCCTTTGGGTGCGGGTTCGAGCCTCCCGTGGGGAAAAGTTGAGTTGGTGATGGGAAGTGCTTCTCGTTTGCCTTTATCCCTTTGGGTACAGGTTCGAGCCTCCCGTGGGGCAAAAACTTGGCCAAAGGAAGCCAAGAAGTCTTGTGAGTACATCCATTGCCAAAATAAGGGTCGTTGGCCAAAGGTCGTGCCTGGTCGGATGTTACAATAAAAGGCACCTTTTATTGTGACATCTGGCCCAGGCACAGACACTTTGGTCAACGGCCCTTACGAAGGGTGGATGCACTCACGGGACTTCTCCGTAGCCACAATGTGGAATTTTTGCCCTCTAGGAGGCTCGAACCCGCGCCCAGTGGGTTTAAAAGCAACGGAAATGACCTCCCTAGCACCAACAAACCAATTGGACAGGGCTGAAGGGGCCAGCCCACAATGTACAAAAGACAACACAACCCAAATACAACCCAAGTCCCTGGTGTCAGTTACAATATGAAGACGCTGGAACACGTCACATAGAGGCTTCCGCTGTTGCTAACAACTCTTCTGGAATAAACAATAGATTTATAATAATAAATTTATTATTTATTTTGAGAAGTACTATTAAATTTCATAGTTAATTATTTTATCATTATTTTAAGTTGATTTGTCATCGAATAAAATTCATTTAAACCATTATAGCAAAAAAAATCATTTAAATTGTTATGAAATGAACCGAAAATAGAGCAAGATATAACATATAAAAGAATAGAGATAAGGGAGAAATGGAGAAGAGAAAAGAAGAGAGGCTTTCTATTATGCTCTTCAATGTACCACCTTTACAATGCTACATGAGTCCTATTTATAAGATACAAGTCTTGTAACTCACAAGTCTATTAAGGACCTCATATAATGTGCCATTAACATATACAAATTAAGAGCAAGAACTTATGGGAGTGAAAGTCTTTTACTCATGGGAGTTATAGGAGCTAGGGAATATGGAAAGATAATGGAGATGGACATCCACACATATATTATTCATAACACTTCCCCTTAGATGTCCATTAAGGATATGCCTCATTAAAACCTTACTAGGAAAAAACCAGTGAAAAAAATCATAGTGAAGGAAAAAGAGTACAATATCCTTTTATGTGGGAACTGCCTCATTAAAAACCATGCCAGGATAATCCAATGGAACAAAACCACGACGAAGGAAAAAAGAGTACAGTTTTTTCCCCCTGTTAGAAGAATTTAAGAATATGTATTCCAACATTTGATTTTCTTCCCCTGATGCATTTGAAGTAATATACTTCCCTCTGTCAGTTGTGATATATCCTCCTTTCAATTGAACTTTGCTGTCAGTATTATCTTCAGGACTTCCTCCTTGAATTGCTGATATTTGAGCATGATACGAAGAAGTGATAACCATAAATTCTTTTGTAGTTCATAATGAGGTATCAATACCACCACGTGTAAATAACAGTGGATTTGAGATCTGACTTCATATGAATCAGAAAAAATACCTTGCATCTGCATGATCAATTAGTTGAACATATATTCATAAAAATAATCGCATCAATTGTATTGTGAAAATATGAAAAATATATATTTCACTTTGTTCCAATGCCTTTTGGTTGGTGATGAACTATACTTTACCAATAAGTATCACAAAAATATTGTTGTATCAAGCCATGTATATGCGCATATACTTTTATAGCACTAAGTTATGGTCTTCGGGACCTAGATATTTGTTATCTTCTTGACACACAACTCATGTACTCAATAGATATAATTTATCATGAGTTACTTAAGAACTAGTTCTTTATAATTTGCTAGACAAAAATTCAATTAGCTGATTGTTCGATCTGCAGGTCGATCAAGACAAAATTTTGTCCTCCAAAAATATTTCATTTAAAGACATTTCTTTATAATTTTAATCCTTCTGGAATTTTCCATATAGAAGTCATTCTCCGGTTCGATCTTCAAATCTATTACATGTAAATTAAGGTCTTTCATTTGCTTCCAGACTAATTAAGTATCAAAAAATACTTACATACACCACAAGTGAAGATGTCTCTTCAAAATCAATGTCAAGTCTTTGAGAAAACCCTTAAGCAATAAGTTGAGCTTTGTATCTCACTATTTCACCATTGTCATTTCATTATCGCAAAAACTCATTTGTATCTAATTGGTTTCCTGTTTTCAAGTGTTTGGACTACAGGTCCAAAAACTTTTCACCTACAGAATGAGTTTAATTCCGCTTCGATTGCTTCTTTCTATTTTGGCCAATCATGTTGCATTGTCTATAATCCTTAATAGACTTCGATTCATGATCCTCATTATCATTTATCACATTTAGCACTATATCATATGCAAAAACATCGTCAACGTTGACTTTGTTTCGGTTATTCATGACATAATTCGTCGAGATCTCTTCATTTTCACAAATTTAAGGTACCTGATCATTTTCTTATGGAACTGAAATATCAATTATGTCTAAGAACTCTTTTGGAGTTTTCATATCCTCACTTGGGCCATCTTTCTTTATAGCTCTTTTTTTTGTTTGAGGATTTTTATCTTTGGAACCGATAGGTCTACCACACTCCTTGCATGGTTAAGACTCATTTTAGATTGTCCAATAGGGACATCAATTTTGATTGGAGCATTAGCATCTGATGAATGCATTTGGTAACTGGTTTGCTATGATTTGCAAATGAATTATCTTTTGAACTTCTGGTTCACATTGTTTTCTATGAGGATCAATAAGAGATAATGATAATGCATTCCAACTAATCTCTTTTTTCAACTGCTTATTCTCTCCCCCTAATATTGGGAACTATAATTCATCAAAATGACAATTAGCTTACCGAGCTGTAAATAAATATCTCTTTGTTGATTCAAGATATTTTACTATAGATAGAGATTTTATATCTAACATGTATTCTCAAACTTCTATGAGAACTCATCTTAGTGTGTTGTGGCGGAACAATTTGAACATACACAACACATCCAAAAATTCGTAGATAAGAAATATTAGGTTTATGACTAAAAACCATATGTTAAGGGGAGAACTTACGATAACGTCTTGGCCTGATGCGAATCAATCCTGCAGCATACGAGATTGCATGTCTCCGAGTAGAAATTGGACGTTTTGATCTCATGAGTATTGATCTTGCAATTAACTTTAGACATTTAATGAATGATTCTGCATGTGTATGAATATGTGCTACAGGATGTTCAATATCAATCCAATACACGTACAATACTCGTTAAATGCCTGAGATGCAAACTCAACAACATTATCAATGCGTATTTTCTTAACTAGATAATTGTGACAAATGAGCTCTTAGACAAATTAGTTGAGCAAGCAATCTCGGAAACGTCTAGTTGCGAGTTGACAACAAACAGACATGTGACCATCTAGTTGATGCATCAATTAAAATCATAAAATATCTAAATGGTCCACATGGTGAGTGTATTTGTCCACAAATATCACATTGTATACGTTCTAAAGACTTGAAAGATTCACTTCTAATTTTTATTGGTGATGGTCGAATTGTCAACCTCCATCGAGAATAAGTGGTACATGAAAATTATTTGATTGAAGAATCTTCTGGCTCTTCAATTGATGTCCACATGAATTTTCAATTATGTTTCGCATCATAAAGACTTGGGATGGCCCAACCGGTCATGCCAGGCAATAAACTTATTATGATCCATAAACTTCGGGTCTATGATAATATGTGTTCCGATTATACTAATATGCATTTAGTACAAATTGGAGGAAAAACGAATAACTTTTCCAATATCCACTTTTTTAATCATAAGTCTCGTAATATACAGATATTCAATTCCTTCATTTGTTGTTTCGATAGGTATCCATTTAGACGGTTATCCTTGAAACTTAATAAGTTTCTATGAGACTTAGAATATAATGCACTATTAGTGTGCAACTTTGTTCCTCAAAGCAACAATATATTAGCTCGTCTAGAGCTTTCAATTATATTTGCAAACTTTTGGTTGCAAGTTTATAATAAGTACACATGTGACGATGTGACTTCTTGTCATAACTATATAAATAGTACACATGATTTATTATAAAATGCACAGATAACATCCTAAGTATATTCTAAAAATTTAGAATACTTACCAAATAATAAATTTATTTAGACTAGTAAACTTCAGGGTTACAACAATATAGTACTTTTACATTACCATGCATATATGGAAACAAAATACCATTTATATATAAAGAATTGGGAAAACACTATTTTATTCAACAAATAGAACTTAAGAAACCATACATACATATTTTATTTAAGTAATTGAAAACTAAACCAAAATAAGAGAAAATATATGTGTTCATTTGGAACTACACAAAAAGAAAAAAACTAACTTGTGGCTCACGTGTGGGATTTCAGAGACAAGCATGCATATTTACCTTGATTCAAATCTTCTTATAATTCTTAACAAAATTTTGACATATAACAGATATGATTAATGTCATTTCTTATGTGCTACAACATTAAGCTAGCATGAAAAGAGAAGATAAGAAGAGACTAGACAAATAAAATAAGAACATAAGAGGATCTATAAAATAAGAATATAAGAGGATCTATTTCTTTAGGAACTAGTCTTACCATCGACTCTTCTTATTCTTCCTGCGAAATGATGTCTCTACATAAAATTCCAAGTAGCAGTTACACTTCTCCATAATGTATGAGTTACTACACCATTATTAGGAATAATAAAGGTCATAACCATAAATGATATTATGGCATTTTCATCACCCTTCACATATAACACATTCAATATTTCTTTTATTTCCCATTGTTATGCTATTCATATGAGATATGAAAATCTTAAATCACTAACTCAATAAAAATCTCCATTACATCAATAACCATAACCACAAAATTTTTCATACCCAAAATTATATAATGAAACATTCACTTCTCGGAATAAAGGTCAATCCATTATGTGATATTTCTAATTTTTAATCAATAACTGCACTTGTGTTCAATCACAATAGTGCATATACTTTCAAAACATTCTTGAAATAATTTTCTCATTTTTGCTACTCCAAGAGCATATTTGAGAGATATAAAAATATATGATTTTTTTTCTCTCACTTTCCTTTGTTTCAAAATGTACTAAATAAGATCAAATAGATCTTTTAAATTTCAATCATGGTCTAAAGGGTTAGTTCTTCAGGAACTATACCACAAATCTTCATATAAACGATGACCAAGGAAAATCATAGTTTGTGCAATCATACAGGGATGCATGACTATTAAATTCTTCCAGAATTTATCAAGAATAAACAAAATATACAATTATGTTATTTAAACAAAATTCACAATAAAACTTTTATACATGAAATATAAAAGATTAACATGTAAATATAAAGCAACAAGAAGATGATCATGAATTAGATTAACCGACCAATAGGGAAAAGAATAAGCATTCTTGCAATATGACATCCAAGCATATTAAACCATCACTCATATGGTAAAAACTCGTGCTGATAACGTGTTATGAAATGAACCAAAAATAGAGCAAGATATAACATATAGAAAAATAGAGATAAGGGAGAAATGAAGAAGAGAGAAGAAGAGAGTCTTTCTATTATGCTCTTCAAGGTACCACATTTACAATGCTACATGAGTCATATTTATAGGATACAAGTCTTGTAACTCACAAGTCTATTAAGGACCTCATATAATGTGTCATTAACATATACAAATATCACATAAAAAAAATTAGACCCCAATGATAAAAAAAAAAGACCCCAAGGCCCATTGGGGTCTTTTTTTTTTTTTATCATCAAAGATTGGGATCTTGAACCATTGATTTTAAAATTCTGGTATTTTTTGGGTTCGTAACTTTTGTTGTACTCATGAACATTGCTTAAAGGGATACATGTTACCATGATTGCTATAAGTGAAGTATCTACAAAATTCCATCTCTCTTGAGTCATTGGGGTCTTTTTTTTTTATCATCAAAGATTGGGATCTTGAACCATTGATTTTAAAATTCTGGTATTTTTTGGGTTCGTAACTTTTGTTGTACTCATGAACATTGCTTAAAGGGATACATGTTACCATGATTGCTATAAGTGAAGTATCTACAAAATTCCATCTCTCTTGAGAACGAACCAAAGTGAGCAGCTTGCATGGCGATGAGATTTCCTTTTGTATGAAAAACTTCAAAATGTTCTCATTCAGCTGGATTTATTGCAAAAGGTGGTTCAATTGTTAGTTTTAAATTCCAAGGTTTGTTAATCAAAGGTTTAAAGTGTAGGGTACCGAGGGGTATTACATGTCTCCACATTGGTATGATATTGTCCACTTTGGGCTTTAAGCCCTCATGGTTTTGCTTTTGGATATTCCCCAAAAGGCCTCATACCAATGGGACATTTCCTTGTTTATAAACCCATGTTCTTCCTCTTGTTTATCCTATGTGGGACTTTGTTTGCACCTCAACAATCCTCCCCTCAAACAAAGGACCATGGTTCATCCTCCCCTCCAGCGGAAGCCTCCGAGTATTTAGTCTGTTTATACTTGTACCGCCGACTAACAGGACACACCGCCTGCTCACCACTCCGCCGGGACACGCCGCCTGATCACCACACCGCCAGGAAGACTTTCGACACAAGGATCTTTGACTCAGATCCCAACAACTATTCCAATACTCGCCCAAGCCGACACCATCGGCTCTGATACCACTTGTAGGGTACCGAGGGGTATTACATGTCTCCACATTGGTATGATATTGTCCACTTTGGGCTTTAAGCCCTCATGGTTTTGCTTTTGGATATTCCCCAAAAGGCCTCATACCAATGGGACATTTTCTTGTTTATAAACCCATGTTCTTCCTCTTGTTTATCCTATGTGGGACTTTGTTTGCACCTCAACATAAAGCTGGTGTCCGTTGTGCTGACCATACATTGTTAAAGGATTTGCCATCGATGCTTTTCAAAATTTTGTTAAATTCACGTTGTTGTGCTAATGACAATCTATACCTATTCATAAAAAAAAGTTACCATTGTAAACTACCATTTTCGTGTATCATTTTTTTTAAATTTAAAAATTGAAGGGATACACGGACTTGCAAGATAACTTCCACAAGGCTTCCCTTCT
Source organism: Calophaca sinica (assembly GCA_037113605.1). Lineage (NCBI taxonomy): Eukaryota > Viridiplantae > Streptophyta > Magnoliopsida > Fabales > Fabaceae > Calophaca > Calophaca sinica. The sequence continues at coordinate 94,924,970 of CM073736.1, forward strand.
TGATGTAAAAACTGAATCTTTGAAAAACATGCACCCACATAGCGGTCCGTAGGTTAGTATCAAAGGTCTTCAGTCTCATTGAATTGAATTGTTTTAATTGAAGTTATTAGAGTCAGGCTCAGGAGGATACTGCTAAATAATATAATTGTATCGACTGGTCCAGAATCTCACTGAAACTACTGCAAATGATATTAGAGACACTTCTCCTGTGAGATGAAGAGAATCATTTATTTTTTATTACATCTTTCATCTTTAAATGATAGTACTACACTGTTTCTTTTCAACTCTACCTCATGAATACCTTTGTAATAGTCTTGAAAACTATTACATATTATAACAACTTAGCACTAAAATTTAGTTTTTCCATCTTAGGTTGATCTTATATGATATATGTGTGACTTTCATTTCGTTCTCCCTCTGGTTACTTATAGGTGGCACAACAAGTAACTCATCTTATTACACTTTTTGTCCAAATACTGGTGTTCGTTCCATTGGAACTCACCCAGTAGTAATAGATAAAGGCAAAGGTGTTTTAACTTATTCAATTTCTTTCTTTTGTCATGCTATGAAAGTTGTGAAGACATTCTGTAGTCACATTCAATTATTTTTTGTGCTGGTTGCAGTGCAACATCGGCCTGTTGGAAGAGTGCTTAATGGCTAATGCAGATGTACGCGATGGTGGTAGGAGCTTTGGCATATGTTACACTAATAATTGAAGTACAGGTAGTTATAATGAATTTTTCTGCCTATATCTAAGTAGTTATTCAAAGGCTAGAAGGTATATGTAAAGGTCCTCAATTTTTCCTTCTCCATTTTCACATATTCATATCAGATCATGATGCATATGGAGAAAACTGGTTGAAATATACATATCCCTACAAATGTAAGATTGATATTCTGTTGTTTCTCTCCCCCTTAGGATTTATTTATGTAGCTAATAATTTAGCTGCCTTTGATTTTTAGATATGTCTTCCTCTTAGTGTAAACAAGCAGTATTTTGCTATATTATGTCAAGCTACTGGTCCTCTCTATCACGTGGCCTATGTCGAAGTAAGTATGGGTGATGTCATCTATTTATCCATCATCTATCCGAACTATCCATAAAGAAATTTATCCAATCCATCTATTACAAACAAAAAAACTAAATAGATTAGATCCAATCCATTCATTTAATTTAATGGATGGTTAGTCATTCATCCACTATTTTTTTTTAAATCTATTATATTATACAAAGGGTGACAAATGGATCAAATAGATAATTTTTTTAAATTAATCATAAAATATATATTTTTTAAAAAATCATAAAATATATTTTTAATCATAAAAAATATTTTAGTCAAAAATATTTTACTCCCTCTCCCTCCTCTCTCTCTCCTTTATCACTTTCCCCTCTTTCCTCTTTCTACTCTCTCTTTCCTCTGTGTTCAATTTCTCACCGTTGATGCAAATTCACCTGCAATCTGGTGGTCTTCGTTGACTGTTACAGTCGAAATCTGATGTGCTCCGAACATTTTTGCAGTTGTTCCGTTCGTAATCTCGCGTTCGTTTCTTTGAACCGTTTTGGTTTTCTTCATTTTACTGACTTAAAATTTATCTTCATTTTACTGAATCGTGTTTTTATCTTTTAGCTGCTTCGGTTCTGTTCATTTTCTTCACTTCTTTTTTTCTTTTCTAGTTTTGCTATCTGTTTACACCTGAAATGCTTTGACGTTCCTCTTTGACTAAACCGTGCTGAGCTTTGACTTACGGAAATCGCTGCTTGCATTCGTAAGAGAGAGAGAGAGGAGGGAGAGGGAAGAGAGAGAGAAAGGGGGAGAGGAGAGGGAGGGGAGAGAGAGAGTAAAATATTTTTAATTAAAATATTTTTTGTAATTAAAAATAATTTTTTGTGATTAAAAATAATTTTTGTGGATAGATTGGATATCCATCCATAAAAAATTTGTTAATGCATGGATTTGATGGTTTTTTTTTTTAAATGGATGATGGATGAATTGGATTTTCTTGATGAAATTTTAGTGGATGATAAATGGATAAATAAATTTTTCCAATCCATTCATTAGGATCCATAAGGAAATCCATCCAATCCATCCATTTTGCCACACCTAAATGTAAGTAGCATCTTTATGAATTATGATTAATTTATTTTGGTCAAATAAAAATCTTCTCCTTCTCCCCCGTTTCTTTGCTCCAATTGCAGCAAGGCACTAAACATTGCATGCTCAAGGTTATCAGAGCACTCTTAACAGTTAGTAGAAAGATGCAGTCCATACCAAGACCCCTGCTTTTGAGTTTTTGAAGCAACAAAGGTCTTTTCGAAGCCTTTTATACTCGGGATAAGTTGTAAAACGATGAAATTCTCAATAAAATATAGAAGAGCAAAAAGAGTATGCGGTTAGTTTGTTGATTGTTGTCGGCATGAATAGAATGTTGTGCAGTCCTATGTATGTAGACTGGTTTAGTTTAATAATTGAAATTTTATTTGGGTACTTTTTAAGTGAAATTTTATTTGCGTTCTTTTCCTTTTACATGCAAACTTAACGAACTCATATTATCACCCTCTTGGATAGTTGGGTGTTACCACCCTCGAAAAGTATTTGATTTGTAAAGGAAAGGGCTTAATGATTATCTCAATTCATTATCTCAAACTTTTCCACTTAAGGTTGCTATTAGGTTAACTATAAAAAAACTTTATAACTTAAAGATTTTGATCTACATCAAAACAAATAAATAGCACAATTTCCAGCATAATAAAAGTGAGTCAAAGAAGAATCGTGGCTATTTATTAATTGATTCAATTTAATAAAAATGAAAATCTGATCTAAAGAGATAAATAAATTGAAAATCAAATATATTAAATATAAAATATGAAAAAAGAAATTTTTTTTATTGTAGATTTAATTTTAAAAACAGGTATAGATAATAGAATCTATATACTACTCTATTCACCTACTATAAAAAATGATTTTTTTAATTCAGATTTAACTTTATTGTATTTAAGATTTAAATAAAATATAAGTCAATATTTTTATATCATGACGATAGAAATTAATTTTGAAATAAAATTAAAAAAAGGCAACCCAAAAAAAAGCTCACAACTGAATAAATTAAAATGCTGACCAACATCATTATTTATTTGTTAATAAATAATACTTTTAAATGTGGTTTCATTTTTATTTAATTTACTTATGAATTTTATGTATTTCTTTACAGCTACGTACACCACAATATATTATTAACATTTACAACGTTGTTAATTGAACACAGCGTGCGACATACCAGCGACACACATACGCGTCCGTACTGTACGGATACGTATCCGTACAGTACAGATCCCACTTTTTTTTTCAAATTTTTCTTTTTTATCTGGTTAACGGAGTTCATTTATCTGGTTAATGGTTCACATTATCTGGTAAATGTCAACCCTGAAACTTTAACACATTCCATTTATTTATCTTGTTAACGAAGTTCACTTATCTGGTTAATAGTTCTTATTATCTGGTGAATATCAACCCTGAAACTTAACACATTCCATTTATTTATCTGGTTAACAAAGTTCACTTATCTGGTTAATAGTTCACATTATCTGGTAAATGCCAAACTCACCTTCTATTTATTTATCTGGTTAACGAAGTTCACTTATCTGGTTAATGACAAAAAAAAAATTAACCAGTTAAAAAAAATCTAAAAAAATAAAAAATAATATTTTTTTTTGAAAAAAAAGTTATTCATACAGTACGGATTGTATATTATACGTGTCTGTGTCAAAAAATGTTTTCAAAAAACTTTTTTCTAACATTTAACACATTGATATTAAGTTTACAGAATAATATCCAATGAAACATAACATACAAGTACGAAAAAATTTAAATTGTGGACAGGAAGACACGACAATGAAGCGCAAAACCAAAATAAATTAAAATCAACATTGCATAACAAAACATAATAAAATTGTTGTCTAGAATGCCAATTAGCCACAGATCGGCTAAATTCCAAAACAGTGATTCCCTTTTCTTCAAGTGATTACGCCAAGGAAGGAACTATGTTCCTTAGCTATGGGTTCCTTAACTCACTCCAGAAAGGTTTAAGTCGATGAACTAAGATAAAAATTGGGACATAAAGGTAAACATAAATGCGATTGAATAAAAGCTTGAGCGAAAAATAAGTTGTTTGATTGATTGTCTTCTTAAACATGTATACAACTTGGGTATTTATAATAACAGCTAAGAACTACCCCTATCTGTCACGTTTGGTTGGCTAACAACGATATATTCCTAGTTGGCGGTTACTCGGCTGAGTGATGCCATGCTCCACTAACCACGATCCTAAAAACTAGGCGCACTAGTACATTATGACTGCGCCACTTCAACCAACGGTCCTCTCCATGTAAACCTCTCCTCAGATTTCTTCGCCCAGCTCCTAAAACTATGGAGAACAATTTTGACCGGTTTTACCTTAGATATTTAATTAATTCAAAATTATTTCCACGTCATTCGACTCGTGAAGCAAGAATCTGATCCAATATGTGACTTCATGCTAACCCAATGGACCCAAATATATTCCTTGAAGCCCAGTAAACCCAAGGCCCATTTTTCACTTCTGATTTCCTGCCTGCGGCTCTGTCAGCTGCAAGATCGACTATCATGCGATTCGACGCCTTGATCGGCTATTTGATCCATTCGGCTGTGGCTGGCTTTGGCTAATTCTAAGGAATATTTTTAGGTGTAAACACATGCCCCCTACGCTGTCTTTAGCCGGTAACTTTAAATTTAGGCTTAAGCGGCGTAATGATTCAAGTCAAATCACTCATTTTCATCATAAATGCAAGGTAATCCATTTGCAACAAACTTTTAAACAGTGCAACGGTTTGCCTCATTCATCCGATTTAAGTGTCTTTAAATCCCACTATCAGTGATTCTTCCATCTCTTTAAATACTCACTAGCTGAATTACCTCTCACGTTTACTACCAGCCCTAAATCCTGTAGCTTTCACCATCCTCCAACTTTTCGTCTTTCACCTACAAACCAAGCCCACCATGTCTTCTACTTCTGATTCTCAAAACCAATCCTACGCACACGATGGCGAACAGTCTTCTTCCTCCTCTGTGAACCTTGACCGCTCCCTTAGCCCCCCTGAGGCTCTTGGTTCTGGCCTTCAATCTCCCATGTTCGAGATTCAAGACTCTCTTTCTTTGGCTCCTTCCACTTCAGATATGGGTGAAGGAGCGGTCTTTCTGAAGGAGTACACGGCCCCCTCTCTCTACGCATTACCAATCTCCTGTGATTGGTTCACCACGAAGTCCAAACCCACTGACCTTCGTTCATGGCCTCGTTCGTCTCAACCCTACCTTGATTGGGTGGATCGGCTGAAGGCTGCCAAATCTGATAAATGGAAACAATGGGGTCTCTACGACATGATTATGCTGTCGACTCAAGATATTCCCCTTAACCTGGAGTTGCTTTATGGCTTCTTCGGCTATTGGAGTATTGCTACCAACACCTTTACCTTTCCATGGGGCATGGTTTCCCCTACTCTCCTGGATGTGGCGGCTATTTTGGGGCTTCCGATCACAGGCGATGATGTCCTCTCTCACTATTCCTTCCAAATTCCAGAACTGGGATTCCACTTCTCAAAACACACTTCCGGGTATTCCAATTTCCTTGCCAATAATGCCAAGTCCAGAGGATCTATGTCAGATGCTGAACACAACGCATTTCTTCGTCTTGGTTCCAAGTACTTTCTCTACTCCAGCTCTATTGTCGTGGTTCAAGAGTTACAGCTTTATGTGGCCCTTGTCAACTCTGATGGCAACTTCTCCTGGGGAACCCTTTTCCTTTCATACCTCTACCGCTGCCTGTTTACCATTATGGATCGGCTGCAAAGAGGCGAAGACATTAGGAACGTTCAGGGACCACTCTGGTTCTTGCAGCTCTGGATAGTGCTCTACTTTCCAGAGTTCATCGACTCACGTTTCAACCCTAGCGTTCTTCCTCGGGGTGCAAGCGTTTTGGGTACCCACTTGGTACTCACTCCCTGTGAGCCCTCTTATGCTTTCACCGTAGCCACCAAACTCTTCGGTCTGACCCGAATAGCCACTGACTGGCGTCCTGTCTTGGAGAAAGGTATTGGGCCTTTCTGGATTTTCTCTACAAATGAACCTCTCCCAGTCGAACAACAAAACCAATTAGAGCTCAACTGGAGCTCAGTCTTGACTTCTCGTGACTTGCTCTGTGGCCTCAAACCCACCTCACGAAATAACAAGTCTTCGACTGAATTCTACTCCCCCAACTGCGTAGCGAGGCAGTTTGGGTTTTTACAGCATATACCTCTGCCGTACAACTCTATGGTAGGGAGCCTGGGTCGGCTACCCTTTGGTGCCAATGATGTAATGGAGGTGGTCTCTACCAACTTCAAAAGAACTCAAGCTTTCCGTTTCATCCCTTTCACTCCAGTATCTGGTGAAACTTCCGTTTTCGCCAATTGGTGGCCATCAGTGAAGGACAGACTGTTCCCCGATCGGCTGGACAGCTATGCAACCCGATTAGTACTCACTGATGTAGCCGAAGCAATGAGGCCACCGACCCAACCAAAAAACACTCCCGTTAAAACCAAGCCTCAGGTACAAGCTCAAATCCAGAAACGGACTTCCACCAGGATGAGAACCTCGATATTCCAACTAAGTAAGTGCCTTTACATTCAGCTCTTTGCGGTTCTTGCTTTTTAATTCAACGTAGTCTCTTACTTTTCTTGTCTTATGGCAGCCACCACCACTACTCCGCAATTTATTGTCGTTGAAGACGACCCTGTTAATCCTCCCTCCAAGAAAAGAACAAGGGCCCCTGGCATTGTAATAGAAGAACCTGCCCAGGTTCAGGCCAAGCCCAAAGAAAAAGCACATTCGGCTAGTAAAGGAAAACAGCCGAAGGTGAAGGTAAATATCTTATCCTTATCCCCCTTTTCTTAATATTCTTTGTTAGCCCGAACCTAACCACCTTGTTTTCAGAAACCACGTGTGGAAATTCCCTTTCCGTATGTCCAAGAATTTCCTGAAGGCGCTAGCTCTCAATTTCCCCCAATGGTACATCCGATTTCTTATTTCTTTCAACATATATTGTTTGCTTACTCAATCGGCTAACCATCATCTGTCATAGGATCCCCACTCACAACTCGAAGAGGCCATCTATGAGGCTCCCCGGGTGCCTTCGCCTCCCACAGCTCCTGTAGTGGCTGTCTCAGAAGAAGAATTGACAAAGTATTTTATCTCTGCTGACCCCTACTCAATGGCTTCCTCTCCCATCTCCAACCACTTGGAGAGAGTCAATGCCGCATTGATGGGGGAAATACCAACCAACAGGGAACAGGTTGCTACTTTAAGAACTTCTTTGTTCAAACTAGCCAATTCGGCTGATATCCCTGCAGCTAGCCAAGAGGTGTACAACACTTTGGCCCTCCAACTGAGCAGTTTATCTCACCAATACGGGCGTTCCCGGGAAGTTCATGACATGACGTCTCATGACCTCTAAAGATTGAGGGACCTCCAGGCGCAAAAAACTCATTTCCAAACCTCCTTCATGACCTTGGAGAAGGACCGCCAGGAAACTCTAACCCAACTTAAGGACACGGATAAAAGGTTATCCGTTTTGTCGGCTGAATTAGAGAGGGTTAAGAAGGAAATAGCGAAGTTGACCCCTCAATCAACTGCCTTAACTGAGAAACTCCGTTCTAACTCTCAGCAACGTTATGGTCTCTTCAAGCAATCTTCCTCTTTAGACCGTGACTTAGCAGTATTAGGCGCTCAGAGGACGTGCCTAGAAAAAGATCTTGAAACTAGCGACCTTTGGGTTAGCCGAGGCCACTCAAGCCTGGAACTCCTTTAAGCATCAATTTGGATGAGATTAGGAGACAGAAGGCTGTTGTGGCGGCCACCCTCCGACCACCCAACAAGGCGACTGCGAAGGTACTCTTGTCCCACCAAGGAGGCATTAGTTGGCGCACCAAAGACCGAGCCCACCCTAGATGTAGGCTGCAGCTTGGCCACGATCGATGCTCTGCATCGTCACCGATCCAGTCTGCTCGCCCAATTGAAGAAAAATCAAGTGATGATCCCGAGGCCGGCTCCCTAGCTTTTATATCTTGGGCTAAACTTTTGTAATTTTGGCTAGGTGGCCAGCCTGTGGTCACCAAAAACAATTGCACTTTTATGTTAATGCAACTACTTTTAATTCTCCAATATGCCTTCCCACATAGTGGAATAGTGTCTCTTAAGATGTTTTCTATTGATGCTTCTATTTAGTTCTTCGCCTTGCATGTTAACTAGCCGATAAGCACCACCATGATAAGCTTTGCTAACAACAAATGGTCCTTCCCAATTTGGTGACCATTTCCCAAACTTGGGATCCTTGATCCCAATAGGTAGTATGGTTTTCCAAACGAGGTCTCCTTCAACAAACCTTTTTGGCTTCACATGTTTGTTATAAGCCCTAGCCATTTTTTGCTTGCTATGCTCAATTTGGTCTAAAGCCATGAGTCGATCTTCGTTAACCGAATCTAACTCCATTAACATGGCCTGTTGATATTCATCCAGACTTAGCAGGTTTTGCTTTGCTACCCTTAATGAAGTCGCATTTATCTCTAAGGGTAACACTGCATCTTGACCATATGTCACCGACACGGGTAAAACCAGCTTGCATCAAGACTTGGAATTCCTCACGGCCCACAATGCCTCATTCAGTGTTTCATGCCACTTCCTTGGCTTGTCCTCAATGTTCTTCCTGATTATATCAATAAGAACTTTGTTGGTTGCCTCTGCCATTGGCTTAAGCATAATAAGGGGATGAGTGAATTAACTTAATCCCAAATTGTTGCGCGAAGGCCACCACTTTCTCCCCAGTGAACATAGTACCTTGATCTGTGGTGATGGTTTCAGGTATCCCAAATCTATAGATGATTTGGCATTGTATGAACCTAATCACCTCATCCTGAGTCACATTCACCATTGGCTGGGCCTCTACCCATTTGGTAAAGTAGTCAGTCGCAACTATGATAAACGCATGCCTCTTGGACGAAGGTGGATAGATTTTGCCTATTAAATCCATGGCCCATCCCCTGAATGGCCAAGGCTTTATCACTGGGTGGAGGTTTTCGGCTGGAACCCTTTGAATTGGACCATGCAGCTGACACGCCTCACATCCCTTGGCATATTGACAACAATCAGCTGTAATGGTAGGCCAATAATATCCATGTCTGTATATTAGCCATTTTATTGTGGGCCCAGCCCTGTGAGATCCACAGATTCCTTCATGTACTTCTCCCATGACCTTCATGGACTCTTCTTTGTCAATACACTTAAGTAATACCCCGTTGATGGTTCTCCTGTAGACTTCATTGTCTACCAATCGTGTTAAGTGCCTTCGCTTAAGCTTGAAATCGATCGCTTGAAGGATCTTTAAGATAGTCGATTGACTCTTGTTTCCAGGAGTCGATCGTTCCTATAGGTGCACACTCCCAGATTGGGTATTCTTCCTGTTTTACTTCGACTATCATGTCTTTGTACCCTGAAGCTTGTTGAGCCAAATCATTAGCCTCTTCATTCTCTTCCCTAGGAATGTGATGTACTACTGCATCAGCAAACAAGCGCAATAGCCTGCTAGCCGTTTCATAGCACTCTTTCAAGTTAGGGTTATTACATCTATATTCCCCAGTTAGTTGTTTTATCACCAACTGTGAATCTCCCATGACTTGAACATAATTCGCTTTCATGGCTGCCAGGATCTTAAGCCCCAAAATCAGAGCTTCGTATTCTGCCTGATTATTAGAATTCCCAAGATCCAGCTGACACATAAATTTCCAACTTTTCCCTGCCGGGTCCGTAATGGTGATGCCAGCACCTACCCCTCTTTGCGTTCTTGACCCGTCAAACGGCAGCACCTAAGGTTTCAAGTTAATACACGCAACGTGTTTGGCTAACGGGTCATTGACTTCAACACAAGGGTGTTGAGCCAAGAAATCGGCTGCTGCCTGACCTTTCATTGCTCTCAATGGAACGTATTTCAACGCAAAAGCATTTAACTTAATGTCCCACTTCATTAATCGACCCTGTAAGACAGGCCTATTAAGTAAATACCTAATAATATCAATTTTGCACAAAACCAATACTTCCTTAGGCAACAAATAATATTCAAGTTTTGTACAAGCATAGAACAACGATAAACATAATTTCTCAATAGGGGTATATCTGGTTTCGGCATCATTCAAGATGCGACTGAGATACAACTCTTTCAGTCCCATCATCAGTATCCTGCGCGAGCAGGCAGCCGATTGAGTCTTCTTCTGCAGCTATATACAATTTGAGTGGCCTTCCTGACACCGGAGGTGTTAGCACAGGAGGTCTGGCCAACCCTTGCTTAATTTGATCAAAGGCATGTTGTTGCTCTTTCCCCCATACCATATCCTCCGTATCCTTTAATTTCAGCAAAGGGGAAAAAGCCTTCATTTTCCCAGCCGAATTAGCTATGAACCTCCTTAGGAAATTGATCTTGCCAATCAAACTTTGCAGTTCCTTCTTGTTCCTAGGAGGTCTGGCCTCCAGGATAGCTTTCACCTTGTTCTTGTCTACTTCTGCTCCTTGATGGTGGACCAAAAATCCTAGGTTTGTTAGGATTCATTTTCAGCCCATGGGCTCGCATTCTCTTTAGGGCCTGCTCTAGATCTACTAGGTGGCTTTCAAAACCCTCAGACTTGACAACCACGTCATCTATGTACACTTCCATAGTCTTGCCGATCAAGTCATGAAAAATGGAGTTCATGGCCCTTTGATAAGTGGCTCCTGCGTTCTTGAGCCCAAAAGGCATGACCACCCATTCATAGATCCCCAATGCTCCTAGACACCTGAAGGCTATCTTGTGAGTATCTTCTTTCGCTAGAAAGATCTGGTTATACCCTGAGTATCCATCCATAAAGGTGAGAATACCATGTGTGGCTGCCGCATCGACTAACATGTCAGCCACAGGCATAGCGTACTCATCCTTTGGAGTGGCCAAGTTCAAGTTTCTGTAGTCAATACATACTCTTATCTGGCCATTCTTCTTGATGACAAGGACTATATTAGATAGCCATTCAACATACCTGGCTGTTCTTATAAAGCCTGCCTTCAGTAGTCTTTCAATTTCAGCTTTAATTTGAGGCATCAGCTGGGGATTGAACCTGCGAGGCGCCTGCTTGAAAGGTTTGTATCCTGCTTTTATAGGCAACCTGTGTTCCACCAATTTCCTCGCCAAACCAGGCATTTCGAAGTAATTCCAGGCAAAGCAATCTTTGTACCGCTGGATTAATTCGACTATCTTACCCCGTTTGTCTTCCTCAAGCAACCCACTCACCTTCACGATTCTGGGTTGTTCTGGCGTACCCAAATTGATCTTAATTAAAGGATCCTCTGCCTCAAAAGCAGGAGTCATCTTGTGAAGAGGGGAGTCCAATTCCATAGGCTCAGTTGCACATGCCTTATCAAGCTCAACTACCGCACCTTCCTCCTTGGAGAATAGGACCTCCTCTTCCTCTTCAGTATCATAGTCTTCCATCATGGCATCCATCACTTTGGACTTGGCCTTAAAGATTTCAAGTCGACCCAAAAGGTCTTCGAGTACCTGTGGTGCCCTATTCATTAGTCACCTGCGCATTAGGCCGTGGCTCGGCCTGAGATCTTAGCTTGAATCTCTCATTAGTAAGGTTGCATGCTTTCCAGGCGCCTTCTTCATAATCCTCTGGGATGGCAATAGGACCTAGGTGTGGGGAATAGAATAAGGCTTCTAGCATCTTTACTTCAGCCGAAAAAGGATCTTGTCTGCTTCGACTGTCTCAACATTGTCTCCAACCCAAAACATAAGCTTCTGATGAAGTGTGGAAGGGACACACTGGCTTGTATGAATCCAATCCCTTCCCAAGATTACGCTATAGGAGGGTTTGCCATAAACCATAAAGAAAGCTGCTTTGATGGTTTTGGGGCCTACCGTGACTTCGGCTATCAAGACTCCAAGTGCTCTGGAAGGTTCCCCCAGGAAATTGGACATTTTTATGTTGGTAGGGACTAGGTCCTCAAGACTTTTTCCAAGTTTCCTCATGGTCGTCACAGGCATGACATTTAGCACAGCCCCTCCGTCCACGAAGACTCTTCCGAAGATCTTCCCGTTGATATAGGCCTTGATATAAAGGGGCTTCAGATGTTTCACCATTTCTTCTGTAGGTTTCTCAAACACTACCTTGGTAACCTCATCAGCCGGTGTATCGGCTAACGTGGCCCATTCTGTCTCCTCAGCAAACACGTCTCCCTCCAAACCTCCTAGTTGTGAGTTGTTTGCCCAAAACTCTTCTGGGAATAAGCTAATAGCCTCTGTCTCAGCTAGTAGGCCATCATCTTCTTCATTGAACAGGAGATCCAACAAGGAATCTTCCATGATATCGTCCTGCTCCCAATACCTCTCTGGGATCACTGAACCTTCTATAGTGATTGCCTCTTCGCCTATGTCGACTGAGGCGATAAGACCCTGTGCTTTAGGAACAGGTTCCTGTTCAGTAATCGGCTCTATACTTTCGGGCACTTCCTCTTTCCCAGCTTCCTCAGCCTCCAGCTTTGGGAAAGCCTTATCCAGTGCTTTATTCACAGTTTCTAAGGGGATCTCACTCTTTTCACTGTTCTTTACATCGGCTATCATCTGCAGAGTTTGTTTCATCTTCTGGACAGACCTCATTCTCTGCATCCTTCTCTTTTGGGTTCTTGATAGCACGGCTGGTACTGCCTTTTTGTCTTTGGCATACTTATTCAAGAACCAATGCCCTTCTTTGACGTTAGCCGGGGGTTTTAACATCCTCTGAGTCCTCAACTTCTCATCATTCCTTACTGTTATCTTCAAGGAAGACATGCCCCCTTCTACCGTGAACTCGGCTACCCTTCTTTTATCCTTGGGGACAGGTTCCTCATCCATCTTGGGCAAAGATAGCCTACCACTTTCTTTGAGGGTTAGCCGATTTTGCCCCCCAGTTTTAGCAATGGGTGCCTTACTCTTCTCCTTGTCAGGCTTCCCTGTTAGGGCCTGGCCATGTGTAATGTACTGTTTTACTAATTCCTGGGTGAACTTACATGGTTTAGGTGGCTTGCCCCCTGCCTATGTCTTACCTCTGGTTGGGGTTTTCCCAATCTGTCAAAGACAGAAACCCTGGCAGCCTGAGGTTTCAGTCGATCAATATGGGTTGAATCGGCTGATCCCTTTTTTGGCCTCCAGACTTGTTGTACAGATATCCTGTGCTTGTGGCTGGGTCCTTCGTCATCGAATCCTGAGAATGAGACCATGCTTATCCCAAGGGCAGGGAATGGATCAGTATCCACTGTCATTTCAGCGATTCCTTTGTCCGCAAGCTTGAACCTCCCCTCTTTTATCCCTTTCTGAATGGCCTTCCTAAAAACCATACAATTTAGAGTCGCATGATTATAAGAGTTGTGCCACTTGTAGTATTTCTTATCTTTTAACTCCTCAACAGGTGGGATCTTGTGCCCATCCAGCAGCCGAATCTGCCTATCCTTAAGCAAGTAGTCAAAGATCCGTCCGCTTGGAGATATCAAAGGAGTATTCTGTCTTGTCGTCTCCTGAACTTGGCTCCTTTCCTTTGGCAGCTCTTAGGGCAGGGCAGGTATAACCTTTACCCTTTACTATTTCAGCTGCCATGATGTCTGCCGTGGAATCGGCTGAATCATCATCGGAGTCTTCAGCTTCTACAATGGACACCAACTGAGGACCTCTCCCTCTACTGGCTCGCCTCTTTTCTTTCTCCTGGATAAACTGCTCAATGCGTATAGCCCTTGAGACCAACTGGTTTAGGTCAGTGCAAGCTTGGCCTACTAGTTTTTCCTTGAGTTGAGGATGCATGCTGCTAATGGCCATGGTCGTGCATATTACGTCTCGTGGAATTGCACCAACATTTCCCAGCCATTTTCTGAACATTTCCACAAAATCAGCGGCCGATTCATCTACCTGTTGTCTCGGGTTCATGAGGTCACCAGATGACTTGAGGTTGGGGCGATGAGAATCTGTCATGAAAGCACCTCTCCATATCTGACCATGTTTGTATGGAAATTAGGTGGTAAAGAGGAATACCATGTAAATGTTGTCCCGGTAAGTGACAAGGGAACAGCTGCAACTTGTGATATTCATTCTGGTTCCCTTCACCACATTGGGCAGTAAACCTGCCTACATGCTCCATAGTCGATTTGCCATCCTCTCCGGAGAAAGTAGCGAAATCTGGAGTCTTATACCCTCTGGGCAGAGGTACCAATCTATCTACCCACTCAGGGTATGGTTTCCTATAGATTGGACGATCCAAAGGCTTCAGCTGCACACCAAAGTATTTCTTGATGGTGTCTGCAATGATGGCTGGGTCTAGCAGCTGTGAACCCCCTGGCCTCACTTCTCCCAAGTTAGGAGCAGCCGTTTGTGGTTGCTGTCTCCAAGTTGGGGGATGTGCCTGGGATACTTGTTCTGGAGGATTGGGGCAGCCTGGTTGATTAAACGATGGAGGTGGGTAAACCCCCCATGGCTGCTCCATGTTCCCTTCACCAGGTGCCCTATATTGAGTTCCAGGAATGCTTGTGTTAAATGGTAGAGGTGGGATCTGTCCCCATGACTGCTTCGCCATCAAACCAGGTGCCCTTGGAGGAGTTGACCCCATTTGAGCGCCTGCAGACCCTTCAGGATAGGATGGATAGAATGGAAGGTTAGCCTATACAGGTGGAACATTGTTCCATGACTGCTGACCTGCATATCCCCCAGGTGGTCTTGTACCACCCATTCCTGGGCCAAGAGTTTGCCCCCCAGTGTACTGTGGGTTAGTCGCTTGCATAGCAGAACCATAAGGCTGAGCACATGGCATAGCTTGCGGCATACCAATTGGTCCCACTGCATCCGGTGGCCTCCTAGCCATTTGCACCTGTCCAAAATGAAGATTCGCCTGGTTAGTCATGTCGTTCGCCACCTGTTGACCTCCAGTGTTCAACATGGCAAAAGCACCATGCTGGGAATTACTTGGATTAAAAGGTACTGCTATATTATATTTGAACTCGAGTAGGTCCCGCTGAATGTAGGTAGGTCAACTTTCTTTGTGCACCTGCTGAGTCATATTCGATCAACCTGAATTGGTCTCGCTGAGCCGCACTCTACCGATGACGAGTCCTGCCTGGGTAGGGTACCCCACTTGCGTTGGGATAGTAGAATTGATAGAGCTTTCACTTGGGTGAGCCCTCTTAGCCTCTATCTCCCTGGCTTGCTGCACTTCGTTATGTACCATGGGTTTCACAATATCGGCCAATTGTTGTGACACTTGGTACATGATATCATTGATTCCCAAATCGAGTTGTTGGCGTATAAACTAAGTGGTCATCACCACCGGGGTCTCATTGGGCTCGTTGGGTTGAGTTTCAGCTCCTATCTCCACTTGTATTTGCTCTGCTGGTGGAACATGGCTTCCACGGGATGGGCTTCCTTCAATCGGTTTCCTGGGATTACTTTTTGCAGTCATATTGCTCAAACTTTTGCCCGAACGCAAGTGCATACGCCAATGGTAATCCTGACCTGGGGATTCGAACGTGTTGATTCGTTCACCTTTGGTCCCACCGGGCGTGCCAATTTTGTTGTCTGGAATGCCAATTAGCCGCAGATCGGCTAAATTCCAAAACAGTGATTCCCTTTTCTTCAAGCGATTACACCAAGGAAGGAACTCTGTTCCTTAGCTATGGGTTCCTTAACTCACTCCAGAAAGGTTTAAGTCGATGAACTAAGATAAAAATTGGGACATAAAGGTAAACATAAATGCGACTGAATAAAAGCTTGAGCGAAAAATAAGTTGTTTGATTGATTGTCTTCTTAAACATGTATACAACTTGGGTATTTATAATAACAACTAAGAACTACCCCTATCTGCCACGTTTGGTTGGCTAAATACGATATATTCCTAGTTGGCGGTTACTCGGCTGAGTGGTGCCATGCTCCACTAACCACGATCCTAAAAACTAGGCGCACTAGTACATTATGGCTGCGCCACTTCAACCAACGGTCCTCTCCATGTAAACCTCTCCTCAGATTTCTTCGCCCAGCTCCTAAAGCTATGGAGAACAATTTTGACCGGTTTTACCTTAGATATTTAATTAATTCAAAATTATTTCCACGTCATTCGGCTCATGGAGCAAGAATCTGATCCAATATGTGACTTCATGCTAACCCAATGGACCCAAATATCTTCCTTGAAGCCCAGTAAACCCAAGGCCCATTTTTCACTTCTGATTTCCTGCCTGCGGCTCTGTGATCAGTGCATTTTAATGCACTCTTTATAGCTTTGCATTTAGTGGTTTTGATTGTGTTCTGTACCTAATATCTAAGTCTTAGCACATTTCTAGACTTTGGGTCTTAATTGAGCAGTATAGTAAATTATTGATTAACTTTTGTGTTTACTGCATATTGACCCCTGTCCACTCTGCAGGCCATAACTTTGGCTACAGTTATCCGATTGAGGCGTACGAGCATGCGTTGGAAAGCTAAGGAACAGAGCTACAATTCTTCTGTTGGGCTCGAAACCCAATTCTGTTGTCTTCAATGCCAAAACTGTGAATTACGGACGCAGTAAAATGTAAAACAGGTTTTGGGCCTAATTTTGGTCGTTTATCGGGCTTTTATCTTATAACCCATTAAGGGATTTAGGTTGTTCTTTGAGCTGAGACTTAAAAAGAACTAATCAGCCGTTTTAACCTATCTTACGTTTTATTTTTACAAAACTGTTGTGCCCTAGCCGTCATGGAAGCCTAAGCTCCTAAGTTGATTCATCGGTGAAAGGTTATCGTTGCAGGTTGACACTTTGCCTAATGTCCCCAATGACATAGGCTTTGTTGCAGATGTAGCTTCTGCTACTAAGATTCTGCCCTCTATTGAAAAACCACCGGTTCTAGAGCTTAAGCCACTCCCCAAAGAGTTAAAATATGCATATTTAGAGGGGAGTGGTGATTTACCTGTTATTATTGCAGCTAACCTTGATTCTGAGCAGGAAGAGAAGGCATTGCGGATCTTTGAAAAAATACAAAAAGGCCATCGGATGGACCTTAGCCGATATTCCTGGTATTAGCCCATCCATGTGTATGCACAGATTTTACTTGAGGATGGGGCGAATTGCTAGGCAAATTCCCAGAGGCGCTTAACCCATTAATCTTAGATGTTGTGAAAAAGGAGGTGACCAAACTCCTACAGTGGCATCATATACCCAATTTCGATAGTCAATGGGTAAGCCCACCCAAGTGGTTCAGAAAGAGTGGTCTCACAGTGGTGAGGAATGAAAATAATGAACTCATCCCCACAAGGGTTCAGAATAGCTGGAGAGTGTGTATTGATTACACGAGACTTAACCAGGCAACCAGAAAGGATCACTTTCCTTTACCGTTCATTGATCAGATGCTTGAACGGTTGGCTGGTAAGTCACATTATTGTTTTCTTGATGGTTTTTCAGGTTACTTTCAGATCCATATTGCACCAGAGGACCAAGAAAATACCACATTCACTTGCCCTTTTAGCACTTTTGCCTATAGGAGGATGCCTTTTAGCCTATGCAATGCACCTGGGACTTTCCAGCGCTGCATGATTAGTATTTTTGCTGATTTGATAGAAAATTGCATAGAAGTGTTTATGGATGATTTTACTGTTTATGGTTCTTCATTTGATTCATGTTTGAGTAGTTTGGATAGAGTTTTGCAGAGATGCATTCAAACTAACATTGTTCTGAATTATGAAAAATACCATTTTATGGTAGGACAGGGTATTGTTTTAGGGCATGTGATCTCTGAAAAAGGAATGCAAGTAGATCCTGCCAAGATTGAAGTGATTTCTAGTTTGCCTTACCCATCTTGCATTCGCAAGATTCGTTCATTTCTTGGTCATGTAGGTTTTTACAGGCGCTTTATCAAGGATTTCAGCAAGATCGCTCTTCCATTGACAAACGTGCTGCAAAAGGATGTTAGCTTTACATTTGATGATAAATGCAAGCAGGCCTTTGATTGTATCAAGAAGTCCTTGACTTCTACTCCCATCATCCAGCCACCTAATTGGACCATCCCCTTTGAAATCATGTGTGATGCATCTAATTATGCATTGGGGCGGTTCTAGCACAAAGAGTTGACAAGGCTTCCCATGTTATTTATTATGCTTCTAGGACTTTAGATGCTGCACAAATTAACTACACCACCACAGAAAAGGAGCTTTTGGCAATTGTATTTGCTCTTGATAAGTTCCGATCATATTTGCTTAGTTCCAAGGTGGTTGTTTTTACTGACCATGCAGCTTTGAAATTTCTTTTAAAGAAACCAGAGGCAAAGCCAAGATTGATAAGGTGGATGTTGCTCCTCCAAGAATTTGATTTGGAGATTAAAGATAAGAGCGGAGCAGAGAACTTAGTGGCTGACCACTTAAGCAGGATAGAGAGGGCTGATGATTCCCTCCCACTCCATGATGACTTTCTCGATGAGCGGCTCATGCAACAAGTGAGGTAACTCCTTGGTATGCTGACATAGTTAATTATCTTGTGGGTGGAGCCATACCCCCACATGCATCTAAGGCACAGTTATATAAACTCAAAAGTGATGCAAAATATTTTTTGTGGGATGATCCCTATTTGTGGAAGTTTGGTAGTGACCAGGTGATTAGGCGATCTGAACCTTACCATGAGGTTCCATCCATTCTTCAATTCACATGCTTCTCGTAGGTGGACACTTTGGTCCTCAATGACAATGAGAAAAGTCTTAGACTCGGGTTTCTATTGGCCCACCATTTTTAAAGATGCATTTGAGACTTTCCGCACTTGTGAACAGTGTCAAAGGGTTGGGACGGCAATCACTCACAGGAGTGAAATGCCTCAGCAGCCCATGCTTTTTTGTGAGGTATTTGATGTTTGGGGGATTGATTTCATGGCCCCCTTCCCTGTTTGTTTTTTTTTGAGATTTGATCAGTGCATTTTAATGCACTCTTTATAGCTTTGCATTTAGTGGTTTTGATTGTGTTCTGTACCTAATATCTAAGTCTTAGCACATTTCTAGACTTTGGGTCTTAATTGAGCAGTATAGTAAATTATTGATTAACTTTTGTGTTTATCGTGCATATTGACCGCCCACTCGCAGCCATAACTTTGGCTACAGTTATCCGATTGAGGCGTGCGAGCATACGTTGGAAAGCTAAGGAACAGAGCTACAATTCTTCTGTTGGGCTCGAAACCAATTCTGTTGTCTTCAATGCCAAAACTGTGAATTACGGACGCAGTAAAATGTAAAACGGGTTTTAGGCCTAATTTTGGTCGTTTATCGGGCTTTTATCTTATAACCCGTTAAGGGATTTAGGTTGTTCTTTGAGCTGAGACTTAAAAAGGACTAATCAGCCGTTTTAGCCTATCTTACGTTTTATTTTTACAAAACTGTTGTGCCCTAGCCGTCATGGAAGCCTAAGCTCCTAAGTTGATTCATCGGTGAAAGGTTATCGTTACAGATTTTGAGGTTCGGTGCCTAATGTTTAATACAATTTCGTTTTAATTTCTTTAATTCCATCTCTATCAATTTCGAATTTGGTTTTAATGTATGCAATTTATTCAGTTCGTTTCTCGCTTAGTTAATTGTTCGTTCTTCATTGTGGAATGCGATTGATTGTGTATGACGGCTTGATTATATGCATCTGTTTCGTAACTTTTATTATTTCAAATTAGTTGACTGCTTAAATTAATTGATTCGAGTAGAAATTGATAGAGGGTTGATTAGAATTCTGTTATGATATTGGTTGCGTTTTAAGACGGCGCTTGTCCGCTCCCGTGACCAATTGAACCCGCTGTTTTGGCCCTTGCTTGAAACGGTGTGAATTCGTATAAACTGATTAACGCTTGTTTAGTTAGTTTATGTCAACTGTGAATTTGAAATTGAATGAATTGTTGTTATTTAGAACCTGTGATAAATCCAAGACGAGCACCCGGAAACCGAGGAATCAACCGCTCTCTAATCGATAATTCTCTCAACAGAACTGCTTTCACAAAACCCCCTTTTCGTTATTGTTGATTTTTGTACCTCCTGAATTTGGTAATTTTGGTGTTAGAGGTTCTCGTGAGACGACCAAGGTCTCTTACCTTGAGTACTATAAGTAAATCTTTTAATTATTTTGACCCGCTGCATTTAATCACGATCAAATTGGCAATCAAGTGTCGGATCTCTAATTACCGACGCTTTTGCTTTTTCTTGTTGTGTTTCCAGGTCTTATTACTGAGTTGTAGGCTCTGAGGCTAGCATTTGCGATTCTAGGGTTTGTAGGCGAAAATAATAAAAAATCGGTTTTCGGGCATCGTCAGATTGCTCCGAAACCACAGCTGAAAAATCCGAAAAAAATTTAGGATCAATAGTCCCGTAGCAGGAATTGCTTACGGGACAACGGGCTCAAAATCTCAAATTCCTTCGTTTTCTATTTTTAATTAATTTTTTTAATTTTTCATATCTCCGAAAAAATTCAAAAAAATTTGCATATCTTTCTTTTGATTTAATTAGATTTTTCGTGGTATTTTTATAATTTTTAGGTTAGATTTTAGTCGTTTCCTATTTTTTGCATTCATTTTAGCATAGGGACATAGTTGGTATTTCTAGAATTGTTTCATTTTCCTATTCCTTGCTACATACAGTGCATGACCAGGTCCAATACTGTTAACTTGCATCCTTTTGACCCTGAAATTGAGAGAACATTGCATCATAGACTTAGGGATCATATAGAAGTTAGTGGTAGTGATAGTGACAGCATCTTTAGTCATAATCTATTTGATTCTGATTCTGATTTTGATTTTGATTCTGTTAATATGGCTGATAGAACACTTAGGGAACTTGCTGCACTTGATGTTACTTATAATGCTCTGTGTATTAATTATCCCGAAGTGGCTGTTCCTTTTGAATTAAAATCTGGTTTAATACACTTGTTGCCAAAGTTTAGTGGTCTTGCAGGTGATGATCCACACAAACATCTTAAGGAGTTCCACATTGTGTGCTCGACCATGAAGCCCCAAGGAATTCCAGAGGAGCACATTAAACTGAGGGCCTTCCCCTTCTCACTCCAAGATGCAGCCAAGGATTGGTTGTATTACCTTCAACCAGGTTCTGTTGAAAATTGGAATGCCTTGAAAAAGTTGTTCCTAGAGAAGTTCTTTCCTGCGTCGAGTCGCTTCAATCGTAAAAGAGATATGTGGCATCGTGCGTAACCCCACCGAAGTCTTTACATGAATCTTGGGAGAGGTTTAAGAAGTTGTGTGCAAGTCTGCCTCATCATCAAATCTCTGAGCACTACTCATCCAAAGATTTCTAGGAGGGTTTATTGCCCATGGACGAAACATTATGGATCTTTGCTAGTGGAGGGCACTTGTAGACAAAACCCCAACAGATGCAAGAGCTTTAATAGAAAATATGTCCATCAACTCCCAACAATTCACAACCGAAGCAACTCTGCGGTTCTAACAAGGGGAGTGAATGAGATACGTGCTACTATTGAGAAGAACTTGGAAAGCGAGGTTGGAAGAACTCACGGCTTTGGTAAAAATTGGCAAAAGGTCAGACAGCAAGGGTTTGCGGTATTTGCACCTCTGCAGAGCACCCCACAGATGCATGTCCTACACTGCAAGAGGACCCTAATGCTGACACCCCTCAAGCATATGCGGATAACATCTTTAACCCTCAAGCCAATGTTTATTTGTCCTCTAACAGGTACCACCCAAACTGGAGGAACCATCCTAACCTTAGATGGGGAAATCAAGCTGCACAACAATAGCCCAGGCAGCAAAATAATCCACCGCAAGCTACTGTCAGGCCTGAACCTTCATTAGAGGATCTAGTTAAGCAGATGGCTGCCCAAAACCTCCAGTTCCAACAGAGAACAGATGCCTCAATTCAGAATTTGCACACACAGATGGGACAGATGGCTAGCACAATTAATCAGATGCAAGCCCAGGGGCAAACCAACTGCCAACTCAAGCAGTGGTCAATCCGAATGCACCAAACCCCAATGTTAGTGCCATCACATTGAGATCTGGGAAAGTTGTTGACACCCCAAAGGTGCCTGAAACCATTGTTTTGAAAAATAATAAGGCACCTGAGCATATTTCTGATGAACAAGAAGTGCCCCTCCCTTTCCCTCATAGAGCAGTGAGTACAAAAAAACAAGATGAGGGAGAGAGGGATAAGGAGATCTTGGATACTTTTAGGAAGGTGGAAGTGAACATTCCCCTTCTTGAGGCAATCAAGCAGATTCCAAGATATGCCAAGTTTCTGAAAGAGTTGTGTACACATAAGAGAAGGCTGAAAGGGAATGAAAAGATAAACATGAGGCATAATATTTCAGCCCTCTTCCAATCCATGCCCCAAAATGCAAGGATCCAGGGACTTTTGCCATTCCATGCACCATAGGCAACAATCAGTTTGATGATGCCATGTTAGATCTAGGAGCTTCAATCAATGTAATGCCTACATCTGTTTTTAACTCTCTTGCTCTTGGACCTTTGCAGGAAACAGGTGTTACCATTCAGCTTGCAAATAGAAGCGATTACTCGGCTCTTTGGGTCAAGTTGAGGATGTTCTTGTTAAAGTTGATGACCTTATTTTCCCTGCAGATTTTTATATTCGGATATGGAAGCAGAGACTTAGTCCAAAGAGTCACCCATCATTTTGGCGTGCCATTCTTGAAAGCGCCAAGGCAAAATTGATGTTGGTCTTGGGACTCTTTCCATGGAATTTGGTGATAGCGTTGTAAAATTTAATATCTTTGATGCTATGAAACACCCATGGAAGAGCATTCCCTTTTTCATATTGAATTGCTCACGATTTGGTTGATGATGTTTATTCTGATGTTATTCTGCAGATTTTCCTTCATTGGCTGATTTCTTGTCGACAAGTTACTTGTGATTGTTGCACTAACACTCATACTTGTCTTGAAGTTGAAATTTGTTTGCGAGTTGACACTTTGCCTAATGTCCCCAATGACATAGGCTTTGTTGCAAATGTAGCTTCGCTACTAAGATTCGCCTCTATTTAAAAAAAAACCACCTGTTCTAGAGCTTAAGCCACTCCCCAAAGAGTTAAAATATGCATATTTAGAGGGAGTGGTGATTTACCTATTATTATTGCAGCTAACCTTGATTACGGCAGAAGAGAAGTCATTGCAGATCTTTGAAAAAATACAAAAAGGCCATCGGATGGACCTTAGTGATATTCCTGGTATTAGCCCATCCATGTGTATGCACAGATTTTACTTGAGGATGGGGCGAATTGCTAGGCCTGCAGGCGCTTAACCCATTAATCTTAGATGTTGTGAAAAGGAGGTGACCAAACTCCTACAGTGGCATCATATACCCAATTTCGATAGTCAATGGGTAAGCCCACCAAGTGGTTCCCAAAGAGTGGTCTCACAGTGGTGAGGAATGAAAATAATGAACTCATCCCCACAAGGGTTCAGAATAGCTGGAGAGTGTGTATTGATTACACGAGACTTAACCAGGCAACCAGAAAGGATCACTTTCCTTTGCCGTTCATTGATCAGATGCTTGAACGGTTGGCTGGTAAGTCACATTATTGTTTTCTTGATGGTTTTTCAGGTTACTTTCAGATCCATATTGCACCAGAGGACCAAGAAAAGACCACATTCACTTGCCCTTTTAGCACTTTTGCCTATAGGAGGATGCCTTTTGGCCTATGCAATGCACCTGGGACTTTCCAGCGCTGCATGATTAGTATTTTTGCTGATTTGATAGAAAATTGCATAGAAGTGTTTATGGATGATTTTACTGTTTATGGTTCTTCATTTGATTCATGTTTGAGTAGTTTGGATAGAGTTTTGCAGAGATGCATTCAAACTAACATTGTTCTGAATTATGAAAAATACCATTTTATGGTAGGACAGGGTATTGTTTTAGGGCATGTGATCTCTGAAAAAGGAATGCAAGTAGATCCTGCCAAGATTGAAGTGATTTCTAGTTTGCCTTACCCATCTTGCATTCGCAAGATTCGTTCATTTCTTGGTCATGTAGGTTTTTACAGGCGCTTTATCAAGGATTTCAGCAAGATCGCTCTTCCATTGACAAACGTGCTGCAAAAGGATGTTAGCTTTACATTTGATGATAAATGCAAGCAGGCCTTTGATTGTATCAAGAAGTCCTTGACTTCTACTCCCATCATCCAGCCACCTAATTGGACCATCCCCTTTGAAATCATGTGTGATGCATCTAATTATGCATTGGGGCGGTTCTAGCACAAAGAGTTGACAAGGCTTCCCATGTTATTTATTATGCTTCTAGGACTTTAGATGCTGCACAAATTAACTACACCACCACAGAAAAGGAGCTTTTGGCAATTGTATTTGCTCTTGATAAGTTCCGATCATATTTGCTTAGTTCCAAGGTGGTTGTTTTTATTGACCATGCAGCTTTGAAATTTCTTTTAAAGAAACCAGAGGCAAAGCCAAGATTGATAAGGTGGATGTTGCTCCTCCAAGAATTTGATTTGGAGATTAAAGATAAGAGCGGAGCAGAGAACTTAGTGGCTGACCACTTAAGCAGGATAGAGAGGGCTGATGATTCCCTCCCACTCCATGATGACTTTCCTGATGAGCAGCTCATGCAGCTGCGTGAGGTAACTCCTTGGTATGCTGACATAGTTAATTATCTTGTGGGTGGAGCCATACCCCCACATGCATCTAAGGCACAGTTATATAAACTCAAAAGTGATGCAAAATATTTTTTGTGGGATGATCCCTATTTGTGGAAGTTTGGTAGTGACCAGGTGATTAGGCGATCTGAACCTTACCATGAGGTTCCATCCATTCTTCAATTCTGTCATGCTTCTCAGGTAGGTGGACACTTTGGTCCTCAGCGGACAGCGAGAAAAGTCTTAGACTCGGGTTTCTATTGGCCCACCATTTTTAAAGATGCATTTGAGACTTTCCGCACTTGTGAACAGTGTCAAAGGGTTGGGACGGCAATCACTCACAGGAGTGAAATGCCTCAGCAGCCCATGCTTTTTTGTGAGGTATTTGATGTTTGGGGGATTGATTTCATGGCCCCCTTCCCTGTTTGTTTTTTTTTTACTTATATCCTGCTTGCTGTTGATTATGTTTCCAAATGGGTGAAGGCAAAAGCCACTCGTACTAATGACTCTAAAGTTGTTGTGGAATTTGTCAGGTCCCAAATTTTTTGCAGGTTTGGTATTCCAAGAGCCATCATAAATGACCAAGGTTCTCATTTCTGTAATCGCACCATGGAAGCTTTGCTTCGGAAGTATGGGGTGGTGCATAGGGTTTCTACACCGTACCACCCCCAAACTAATGGGCAAGCTGAGATTTCAAAAAGAGAAATTAAACAAATTCTAGAAAAGATGGTGCAACCAAGCAGGAAGGACTGGAGCCACAGGCTAGAAGAGGCTCTTTGGGCTCACAGAACAGCTTACAAAACACCAATAGGGATGTCTCCCTTTAGACTTGTGTTTGGTAAGGCATGCCACCTCCCGGTGGAGATAGAGCACCGTGCTTATTGGGCGGTAAAAGGTTGTAATCTTGAACTGGAAAAAGCAGGTAAAGAGAGAAAGCTTCAATTGCAACAACTTGAGGAGGTTAGGCTAGAAGCCTATGAGAATTCCAGAATTTTTAAGGAGAAAACTAAGCACTTCCATGACAAGATGATTTCTAGGAAGGAGTTCTCCATTGGGCAAAAAGTCTTGTTGTTCAACTCCCGGCTGAAAATTATGGCCGGGAAACTTAGATCCAAGTGGATTGGCCCGTTTGTTATTACTAATGTTTTTCCTCATGGTGCAGTTGAAGTTAAAAGTGAGGCGACAAACAAAATTTTCAAAGTCAATGGACAACGCCTCAAAGTATTCCATGAGAGTTCCGCATTTGCAGATGCACCCATAGAAGAAATCTCATTGGAACATCCCACCTAAACTGCAGTCTGACCAGGGAGTCCCTCCTCCTTACTCTTGTTTTATGCTTGTTGTTTTCATTGAGGACAATGTATGATTTAAGTGTGGGGGGGTGTCTTTTAGTAGCTTAGTTTAGATTTTGTTTTTGTTTTGAGTAATTTGTTTAAAAAAAAATAAAAAAAAAATTGCATGCATTTTCATTGGGTTTCTTGGTTTGTATGAGTGGGGAGTGATTTCACTATTCTAGGACTATAGGTCTTGTGGCATAATATGGATGACTTCCTCGCATTCTTAGTGTGATAAGTTGGTTTGGAATATTAAATTGTGCATCTTTTGTGATAGATATTTTCCTTGGTGAGTTTTGGGCCTTAGAATGGATGGAATACATTTTGCCATTCTCTTTCTTTCTTGAGTGATTTCACTCAAGATTGTTGGTTACTCTAGAACTTGACTTGACTCTTGTTGAAACTCTTGTTCACATGCATGCATTGAAATGATCTAGGCAATTTTTGTTCTTTTTAGCCACTAGCCAAATAAGCCTACCTTGCAATTATCCCTTTGTTTAGCCCATTTGAGCCTATTTATCCCATTCTTTGTTATATAGCTCATTACAAGCCTAAAAGTGAAAAACAATGTTATGACCCAATCTTAGGGGATTAAGGAGCTTTAAAAAAATGAGAATAAATTTTGCAAAGTGTGAGGGGCTCAGAATTGTGGTTGTAAAAAAATATGTATTGTTGTGCTTCATTGCTTCATTGGGATTTTGGGATTTTGGCAAAAGAAAAAAAAAACAGAGAAGAAAAAGAAATTAAAACAAAAAAACAAAAGAGTAGTGGAGCATATCAATTTCGAAAAAATAATGGATTGAATTGTCCCCCCATGATTATTTGGTAATTATTTTCCATTGCTCCTCTTTCCTCTTTGATTTTATAGCCTAGTTTCCCTTTCAATTATCCTACCTTGACCTTGGCCCCATTATAACCTTAATAAAGACCTTTTGATCTTTGTGTGCATGAGTTTCAAGTGTGGATGTTAGAGTCTTGTCAAGCCTATGGTAGTGCTAGCTTCCATGATGTACTTTGAGTGTAAACACTAGCCTAGACACTTGAGAGTTTGAGAGAAATGCTTTCTTGTGAGGATTCTATCACTTTTGATGCACTCTTTGGTTATTCTATCCTCTTGGTTGCTTTGAAGGTAATTAGTTGTTGTTCATGATTACCATGAGTCCTTGAAACCTTGAATGAGCTTTTTGCTTGCCACTTTATATCCTTGGGATTCATTGGAAATGCATCTTTGCCTTGTTTTGTGTGTTTTGCCCGGAGTGCAAAAGCTTAAGTGTGGGAGAATTTGATCAGTGCATTTTAATGCACTCTTTATAGCTTTGCATTTAGTGGTTTTGATTGTGTTCTGTACCTAATATCTAAGTCTTAGCACATTTCTAGACTTTGGGTCTTAATTGAGCAGTATAGTAAATTATTGATTAACTTTTGTGTTTACTGCATATTGACCGGTGTCCACTCTGCAGGCCATAACTTTGGCTACAGTTATCCGATTGAGGCGTGCGAGCATACGTTGGAAAGCTAAGGAACAGAGCTACAATTCTTCTGTTGGGCTCGAAACCAATTCTGTTGTCTTCAATGCCAAAACTGTGAATTACGGACGCAGAAATGTAAAACGGTTTTAGGCCTAATTTTGGTCGCTTATCGGGCTTTTATCTTATAACCCGTTAAGGGATTTAGGTTGTTCTTTGAGCTGAGACTTAAAAAGGACTAATCAGCCGCTTTAGCCTATCTTACGTTTTATTTTTACAAAACTCACAGTGCCACTAGCCGTCATGGAAGCCTAAGCTCCTAAGTTGATTCATCGGTGAAAGGTTATCGTTACAGATTTTGAGGTTCGGTGCCTAATGTTTAATACAATTTCGTTTTAATTTCTTTAATTCCATCTCTATCAATTTCGAATTTGGTTTGAATGTATGCAATTTATTCAGTTCGTTTTCTGCTTAGTTAATTGTTCTGTCTTCATTGTGGAATGCGATTCAGTTGTGTATGAACGCTTGATTATATGCATCTGTTTCGTAACTTTTATTATTTCAAATTAGTTGAATGCTTAAATTAATTGATTCGAGTAGAAATTGATAGAGGGTTGATTAGAATTCTGTTATGATATTGGTTGCGTTTTAAGACGGCGCTTGTCCGCTCCCGTGACCAATTGAACCCGCTGTTTTGGCCCTTGCTTGAAACGGTGTGAATTCGTATAAACTGATTAACGCTTGTTTAGTTAGTTTATGTCAACTGTGAATTTGAAATTGAATGAATTGTTGTTATTTAGAACCTGTGATAAATCCAAGACGAGCACCCGGAAACCGGTGAATCAACTGTCTCTCTAATCTGATAATTCTCTCAACAGAAACTGTTTTCACAAAACCCCCCCTTTTCGTTATTGTTGATTTTTGTACCTCCTGAATTTGGTAATTTTGGTGTTAAAGGTTCTCGTGAGACGACCAAGGTCTCTTACCTTGAATACTATAAGTAAATCTTTTAATTATTTTGACCCGCGTACGACCGCTGATCACTCTGTCAGCTGCAAGATCGACTATCATGCAGTTCGGCTGAAGCCCAATCGGCTATTTGATCCATTCGGTCGTGGCTGGCTTTGGCTAATTCTAAGGAATATTTTTAGGTGTAAACAAAAATATACACATGTTAGCGCATTAGAAAAAGCGAATTGACAGACATTTCCATGCCCGTCTTTTTGCATTTTTATTACTCTACAGTATGTATTATTTTATCGTGTTTTATTGTTTAATGTTGGTTTTAAAGAATTTGATTATGCATTTCAGGTATTTTATCACACTAATGCTTTAGGTTTTGTCTTTTGTTTTCATTCGGTTTATA
This sequence comes from Calophaca sinica, assembly GCA_037113605.1. Taxonomy (NCBI): domain Eukaryota; kingdom Viridiplantae; phylum Streptophyta; class Magnoliopsida; order Fabales; family Fabaceae; genus Calophaca; species Calophaca sinica. The sequence continues at coordinate 94,953,852 of CM073736.1, forward strand.
CTTTTTATATATGTTTTTTTTAGCCCTACGATGTTACATTCGACCATGCAAATTTAGTATATTTGTCATGTTTTAACGCTTTGAGTGACACATGTTTAGCTCGTTGATTATTTTGACAATTATAAATTTATGAAATACTAGACTACTACCCGTGCGATGCACGGGGCACCCACATACTCAATTTCTCTGCTTAATAGTCATTAGAAATTGTAGTGTTTCTCAGAAATCTGACAATTGAACCAATACTACCAAATCCAAAAACCATATCTGGCCACAGTAGGATAATCATTTCATGTACTTATATTACAAACATATTTACAACTTCACAATTTCAAAAATAGTTAACTTATCAAATAATATAACAACTTAATATGGCTAACTTAACAGTTTACAAATTTAGCAGTTCGTAATCCAAGTCATTGACAAAAATGGAGCTTGGTTTGCTTCGCCAAAAAATCATGTACGTAACTATTGATAAATTTTGTTTTTCAACTCTCTACTGTTGGAACCTAAACGATTGAGATGTTTAGACCCTCATTAATTTTGATGATAACAAAATATTCACAAGAGAACAATTTATGTTCTAACATTTTTTGAAGTGTGCAGATACTAATAATATCTATTTTCTAAGCCACTCAAGCAAGAAGAAAGTAATTCTCAAGAGAAGGATTCATTCTATTTGTCAGCATCCGGCTCATCCTAGTGAGCGTCTGGAAATTTCTCTTTATACACTATGCTTATCAAATTGCTACAAGCGTCCGAACTTCCAACCTTGAACGAAGTCCGAACTTCCAACTCGAGCGGCGTCTGAACCTCACTTAAAATCACGTGTTAGTCACGTTGCTACTCTACCTCTCGGAAGTCTTTGGAACGGATCTCAAAATTGATCTTGGCGCTAAAATCGGTGTCTGAGATATCAAAGTTGAAATCTTTAACTACAAGACAAAAATCGCATGCATAAGAAAAGCGGTAACATGGATCTTTGGGACATTCTCTGCAAAGCAAGATAGAGACAGCATTTTTTGAATTATCTCTAGTCAACGGTTAGGAGCCATTTTTTTACTCTAACGGTCATATCCTTGGATCTCCTATATATACCTCATGGTATCCATTGAAGAAAAAGAGAGAAAGAACATTCTCGTGAAAAAGCTTGCTAAAATTCTCACGAGCATACATCGCTTCATGAGCAATCAAGTCTCTCGACTCTCAATCAATTCAGCGTCCGACCCTTTCTTTAAGAAAGTTTTTCTTTAGTTGAGCTTAATCTTTTATCCTCTCTGTGAGAGTTATTTTCAACTGTATTTCAACTCACTTGTATAAGTTTGTTTTGGCCTAGTTTAGGTCAGTATCCTCAAAGGCTCGATCAGATCGAGTCGTTTTGAGAAGTTGAGAGTATTGTCAAGTTGTGACAGAGAATACTCTTGAGGAAATTGTAATCACCGATTATAGTGGAAAATCCTTCAGAACGAAGGGACTAGACGTAGCTACCAGGTTGGTAGTGAACTAGTATAAATTTCTGTGTCTCACCTTTCTTTGCTTTCTATTCATTTCTATCTTGTTGAGTTAAAAACAAGTTTTCACAAACTGATTTTCACCGTCCGATTAACAAACAGCTTTTGAGAAACTTTTATTCTAAGTGTTTTTAACATTAAGTTTGCGAAAAGTTTTCAACACAATTCAACCCCCTTCTTGTGTTCACGCGTTCATTGGTATCGAGCTCGGCCTCTTGGTTGAGCACTTGATGTCAAGAGAAAAGATTCTATATTGTGAACATGTCTCACGAAGGTGGTCATATGAACCGTCCTCCTCTATTCAATGGAGAAAAATTTGATTACTGGAAAGATAAGATGAAAGCATTCATTGAGGCACAAAATCTTGATTTATGGGATATAATTGAAGGCGGATACATTTCTCCCGCTAATGCCCTTGGTGTTCCAATACCTAGGGAAAATTGGTCTGATGATCAGAAGAAGAGATATCAAACAAACCAGAGGCTAGATTTATTCTCATCTGTGCTATGACAGAAAGAGAATATGACAAATGTGGCAAGTTTGATACTGCCAAAGAAATCTGGGATTCTCTTGTTTTGTCTTATGAGGGCTCTGCCCAAGTAAGAGAAACAAAAGCTAGCATGATGGTTCGCCAGTATGAACTATTTAAAATGGAAGATGGAGAGAACATTGAAACTATGTTTGGAAGGTTCCAAACACTAGTTCATGGGTCAGTGCCCTTGGAAAAAGCTATACTACACCGATCATGTTAGAAAGATCTTAAGAAGCTTGACTAAGCGGTGGAGACCCAAAGTCACCGCTATTCAAGAAGCAAAGATCTAAATGTTCTTCGACTTGAAGATCTTATGAGTTCGTTGAAAGCTCATGAACTTGAGCTAAATGAAGAAGAACCTACCAAGAAGAGTAAGTCTATTGCTCTAAAAGTCAATCATCATAAAACTAGTACTTCAAAAGCCTTGCAGGCTGAAGAAGAAGAATCAGACGATGAAGCGTCAGAAGGAGAGTCTGATGAATCAGATGATGCGGCAGCGTACATATCTAAGAAGATACAGAAAATGTGGAAGAAAAGAAACTTCAGAAGGAAGTTTCAGAAGAAAGATTCAAAGGACAAGAAGGAGAGCAAAGACAAAGCCCAAGTCATTTGCTATGAATGTAAGAAGCCTGGACATTTTAAATCCGAGTGTCCTAATCTTAAAGAGAAGTCCACAAGAAGCACCTTCAAGAAAAAGAAGAAAGGTCTCATGGCAACATGGGAAGATCTTGACTTATCCTCCTCTGAGGAAGATAAAGAAGATGCTCACATCATTGTCATGGCGCATACGCATATCGAGTCAAGAAGATGTTGAAGAGGTAATAGTATATGACTCCTACTCTGAACTTCAACTTGCTTTTGACGATCTTCTTAAGGACTCTGCCACTCTCTCTACTGAGTACAAGAATTTGAAAAAGAAATTTTTAAAACTATCACAAGATTTTCATTCTTTACGCAATATAAACTCTGTACTCATTAAAGAGAACCGTAAGTTTAAAATCGAAAATCAGCGCCTGGTGGATAACCGATGTCCTGGAAGCTAGCAAGCAACTGAGCTCGAGCTCTCAAGCTAAGAGTTCCAGAGTTACAAGCAATCCTATTTGTAAATCAAATGACTACGAACAAGCATTTCAAAAGTTTCTTGCAGAGAGTGTAACTCGAAGCAAGCAAGCTTCAATGATCTGGGGTGTCAGTAAAACGACAACTCATGGTCTTGGCTATATACCAGATGAAACCCTTTTGGAAAATAATTCAGCATCTGATAAATCCCATAGCCATAATAAATGCTTACATTGTACTTACTGTAATAAATCTGGTCATTTGAAAAGAGCATGTAATGTTTTTAAAACTAAGAAGGATAAGCCTCCTTCTAGAACTAACAAGAAAGGACCCAAAAAGATATGGGTACCTAAAGATAAAATAATCTATGTTGCAGACATGCTTAGCAACAAAGTCAACACACCAGTCCTGGTACTTAGACAGTGGATGCTCGCGTCACATGACGGGAGAAAAGCATATGTTCCAAGAACTAAGACCTAGAGAAGCTGGATTCGTTGGTTTCGGAGGAAACCAGAAAGGTAAAATAGTTGGAATTGGTCGGATAGGTAAAGGCTCTCTTCCTTCTATTGATAATGTTTTATATGTTGAAGGACTGAAACATAATCTATTGAGCATAAGCCAATTATGTGACAATGGTTATGAAGTCATATTTACAGAAACTGGATGTTTAGTAAAGAGCAAAAATGATGGATCAATATTCTTTACAGCAAAGAGGAAACAAAATGTTTATAAAGTTGATCTTTCTGAACTTGAAAAACAAGATGTCAAGTGTCTTATGTCTGTTGAAGATGAGCAATGGATTTGGCACAAAAGATTAGGTCATGCCAACTTGAGGTTAATCTCAAAGTTAAACAAGCACAATCTTGTTAAAGGCTTACCAAATCTTAAGTACAAATCTGGTGCCCTTTGTGAAGCTTGTCAAAAGGGAAAACAAGTTAAAACCTCTTTTCATTTAAAAAATGTTGTTTCAACTTCTAGACCACTTGAACTTTTACATCTTGATCTTTTTGGTCCCACAAGGACAGCCTCTTTAGTCGGAAAGAAATACGGTTTTGTCATTGTTGATGATTTTACTAGATGGACATGGGTTAAATTCCTTGCCCACAAGGATGAGTCTTATAAGGTATTTCTTGTTTTTACGCAAATCAGTTCAAAATGAAAAAGGCATTTGCATTTCCTCTATTAGAAGTGATCATGGGGGAGAATTTGAAAATGAGAACTTTCAAAAATTTTGTGAAGAAAATGGCATCTCCCACAATTTCTCCTCTCCTAGAACACCTCAACAAAATGGTGTTGTAGAAAGGAAAAATAGGTCCCTCCAAGAAATGGCCAGAACCATGATCAATGAAGCTGATATTGCGAAACATTTTTGGGCAGAAGCAGTAAACACAACTTGTTATATTCAAAATAGAATTTATATAAGACCTATCTTGAATAAGACTCCTTATGAACTGTGGAAAGGAAGAAAACCAAACATTTCTTACTTTCATTCTTTTGGTTGTATTTGTTATATCTTGAATACTAAAGATCAGCTTGGTAAGTTTGATTCCAAAGCTGACAAAGGAATCTTTGGGATATTCAGAAGATCTAAAACTTTTAGAATATATAACAAAGAAACTTTGACAGTTGAAGAGTCCATTCATGTCAAGTTTGATGATAAGAAGCCTGACACTGCAATGTCAGAGCTAGATGAGTTATTTTCAGATTTAAACCTAGGTGAAAAGCCAGACGGTGAAAATACATCTTCATCATCCGGTGGTGAAAAGACGAAGAATTCTACCCAAGCGAAGTCAAGCAAGAAAAAGCTGGAAGTACAAGACCAATCATCCAAAAGATCAAATCTTAGGAGAACCTGGTGATAAAGTACGAACCAGATCCTCTTTCAAGGAGCATGCTGACTTCGCACTTCTCTCTGAGATGGAACTTAAGACGATTGGTCAAGCCTTGGAAGATGAAGGGTGGATTCTAGCCATGCAAGATGAGTTAAATCAGTTCCAAAGGAATGATGTCTGGAAGCTAGTTACTCTACCAGAAGATAAGCAAGCTATTGGCACTAAATGGGTATTTAGAAATAAGCTTGATGAAGACGGTAAGGTTGTGAGAAATAAAGCAAGGTTAGTTGCTCAAGGCTACTCACAAGAAGAAGGTATTGATTTCACTGAAACTTTTGCACCTGTTGCAAGATTAGAAGCAATTCGCATTTTACTTTCTTTTGCAGCACATCATGAGATAACTTTATATCAAATGGATGTGAAAAGTGCTTTTTTAAATGGTTTTATAACTGAAGAAGTTTATGTCAAACAACCTCCTGGTTTTGAAGATATTGAATTTCCTGAACATGTTTTTAAACTTAAAAAGGCACTATATGGTCTTAAGCAAGCTCCCAGTGTTGGAATCAAGTGGATTCAGAAACAATAACCCTTAATTGTTTTGATGATAACAAAAGATTAAGAGAACAATTTATTCTCTAACATGGTTATAAGTGTGCAGAAAGTATTTATATTCGAAAAATTCGCTTGAAGACTTAGTGAAATCTTGAATTTCACTCTGGAAAGCCCGGCTCTGGCTCTGGTTCTTGGCACATACACTCTGTTTGGTCAACGCTCTGGTGTAAGTCAACGCTCTGGTAGATCAGTCTAAGAGACTACACTCTGTTTGGTCAATGCTCTGGTGTAAGTCAACGCTCTGGTAGATCAGTCTAAGAGACTACACTCTGTTTGGTCAACGCTCTGGTGTAAGTCAACGCTCTGGTAGATCAGTCTAAGAGACTACACTCTGTTTAGTCAACGCTCTGGTCTTCAGTCAACACTCAACAGATTGTGTTATATGTGCTCTATGACAGACTTAGTGCTTTCCTACACGATTCTGTCATTTGATAGCCCATTAAATTCTACACACAAGAATCTGGTGATCTGTGAAGCTCAGTTCTGATAGTAAAATTCAAGTACCTTGTTATACGAGGTATCTTTAGACAAGAAGAATGTCAAAGGATAATATCATCAAGGAAACTTGTGCTTGAAGTGTCTATATTTTTGAAAAGCTCACTAAGGACAAAGTTACTGACATTGTGTATAATACTCAGAATGCTTTTCGTCTTGAAAGCGACGTATCCTGCAAAAGCCGAAATTCAAGGATCTGAACTTTGACTTTGGACAAAATTTGGACAAAAAGAAACGTTGTGCGGACAAAAAGAGACGTTGTGTCACAACGGCACTTTTTCAACCCTAGCTATATATCCTACCTCATACACTGAAGTAACATATGAATTGAGATTTCAACAAACGATTTTCAACACAGTTGTACGCAATCTAGCAACTTGAATATTTTCCTGAGTAGTGAGAGCATCAACATCTATCTTCTCAAACACTACCCAATCAAGAGACAGTGAGCAATCAAGAATTCATCCAAGTCTCTGAGATCGTTGAACAAGGCACTTACTGTTTTATTCTTTCTTTTAAGAAAGTCATTTTGTGCTAAAAGTATTCTCATTGTAAATTCTCTCTTAAGAGAGTTATCTCTATATTGTTTCAAAAAACTCTTATTTGAATCTGTACTTAGCCCAGTAGTGGCTGTATACCTTAGAGGCTCAACTGTACTGAGTCGTTCTAAGAAGTTGTGAGTATAGCCAGTTGGCAGAAATATACTCTCAAGTGTAATCGGTTGATTATAGTGGAGAAATCCTTCAAGTGAGTGAAGGGACTAGACGTAGCTATCAGGTGATAGTGAACTAGTATAAATCTCTGTGTCTCTTTCTTCTCTCTACTCTTTATTCCTTGCACAGTTTATTCAATAGTTATTTTTCATAAACATTTGTATTTACGAAAAAGTTTTTAAAAACCCAATTCAAACCCCCCCTTTCTTGTGTTTTGCCACGTTCACCCAGAGCATGGTATGATAGACTAAGTTCCTTTTTAATGGAAAATGGATTTACTAGAGGTTTAGTTGACACAACTCTTTTCAGAAAAACCTCAAACAAGCATTTCATACTTGTCCAAATATATGTTGATGATATTATTTTTGGAGCTACTAATGAAAGCCTTTGCAAAGAATTTTCTAAGCTTATGCAGGCTGAATTTGAGATGAGCATGATGGGAGAATTGAAATTCTTCCTTGGAATACAAATCAAGCAATGCAATGATGGTATTTATATTCATCAAAGCAAATACATCAAAGAATTATTGAAGAAATTCAAGATGCTGGATTGCAAGCCGATGAGCACGCCTATGCATCCTACCGCTTCTCTCAAGAAAGATGAAATTGGTAAGAAGGTAGATCGAGAAGCTATACAGAGGTATGATTGGATCTTTACTTTATCTTACGGCTTCAAGACTGATATTATGTTCAGCGTCTTCAGTGTGCTAGGTTTCAATCGGATCCTGAGAATCACACATAAGTCTTTGTTAAAAGAATATTTAGATATTTACAAGGAACTACTAATCTTGGTTTGCTTTATAAGAAATCAAAAGATTACCAATTAGTAGGTTTACGTGATCTTGACTTTGTGGAGATCGAATTGAAAGAAAAAGCACAAGTGGAGGCCGCCAATTCCTTGGAGCTAATCTTGTGTCTTGGTCAAGCAAAGGCAAAGTACAATAGCACTCTCAACTGTTTAATACATCTCAAGAAGAAGTTGCGCTTCAACTTCGTGGATGAAGTATCAACTTGAAGACTACTTGATAAACGAGAGTAACATTCCTATCTTCTGTGATAATACATCTGCCATATGTCTGACTAAAAATCCAATATTGCATTCTAGAGCAAAGCACATTGAGATTAAGCATCATTTTATAAGAGACTATGTTCAGAAGGGTATTTTAGAAATAAAATTTGTAGACACTGATCATCAGTGGGCTGACATATTTACAAAACCCCTTGCTGAAGATAGATTCAATTTTATAAGAAGGAATTTAAACTTTCATCTTATAAAAGAATGATTAATCTCAGCGTCTGACAATAAGCTATATTTCAGCATCTGATATGACGTAAGCATGTATGTGCATCTGCATCTTATTTGTCATACGCATCATAACTCATCATCCGGTAAGTCAGTTGCGTGCGTCCGAGCACACCCACTCTGTTTGCCACGTTCAATTGGTACCAGAGCTCGGCCTCTTGGTTGAGCACTTAACAGTGTGAGAGGAAAAGATCCTATACTATCCTATGGCAAGCAACGAACCCGGTGGTCATGTTAACCGCCCCCCTTTGTTCACTGGATCTAACTATGACTACTGGAAAGATAAAGTGAAAAACTTTTTCGAATCTCAACAGTTTGAACTTTGGGATATGGTTCTAAACAAGACATCGAACGATTGACTCCAAAAGAAATCCTATTCCTAGGAGTCTTGGACCGATGATCATAAAAAGGAATATACCTTGCACCAAAAAGCAAGATACTTTCTTGTATGTGCTATCTCTGAAAAAGAGTATGAGAAATGTGGCAATAACAAAGATCGCCAAAGAAATTTGGGACTCACTGCTTTAGCCTATGAGGTACTTCCTAAGTACAAGAAACCAAGGCTAATATCTTGGTTAGACAATATGAACTCTTCAAGATGGAAGAGGATGAAAGCATCGAAACTATGTTTGGAAGATTTCAAACTTTAGTTCATGGCTTGAAGGTTCTCAAGAAAAGCTATACCATCTTGACCATGTTAAGAAAATCTTGAGAAGTCTCGCAAAGAGATGGAGACCCAAAGTCACGGCTATTCAAGAAGCCAAGGACTTGAATGAATTACGTCTTGAAGATCTCTTGAGTTCTCTAAGAGCTCACGAGCTTGAGCTTGATGAAGAAGAACCTCCCAAGAAAGCAAAGACCATTGCTCAAAACTTCAAACAAAGCATCTACTTCAAAGCTCTCTGCCGAGCTTGAAATCAAGAAGCTTCATCCGATGAGAGTGATGAAGATATCGATGATGAAATCTCCCTTATTTCAAGGAAGATTCAGCGCATGATGAAAAGCAAAGGAAGGTTCAGAAAGAAGTTCCACAAAAGGGACTCACGGAAAGACAAGATTCAAAGGAAAAGAAGGACTTCAAGGACAAGAGCCAAGTGACTTGCTATGAGTGCAAGAAGCCTGGTCACTACAAGTCCGAGTGCCCACAACTTGAGAAATCAAGGAAAGGTGGCTTCAAAGGCAAGAAGAAGAAAGGTCTCATAGCTACATGGGATGAGTCAGATTCATCATCTTCGAGGATGATGAGGAACAAGCAAACATGGCTCTCATGGCTACCATAGGCTCAGGCAGTGAAGAAGAAGATAAAGAGGTAGATTCTAACACATCTTCTAATATTCAAATAGCTTTTGATGAACTGTTAGATGAGTCCTCAAAGCTCAACAATGAGTACAAATCTTTGAAAAAGAAATTCTTAAAACTCTCTAAAGAATTTCAAATACTCACCGAGGAGAATGAGAAACTCAAAGCGAAAACCACCATTTGGTGAGTACTTGATTTTAACGGTAAGAATAAGGTTGAATGCAACTCTTCAAAATATGAAGAGGGATTTCAAAGATTTCTTCTTTGAATGTGTCACACGAAGCAAACAAGCATCTATGATCCGGGAGTAAGTCAAAATGGTAAAAAGGGTCTTGGTTATAACCCTGAAGAACCAACTTTTCAAAACACCAATTTGAAAACCAAAGACTCCAACAATCACAAAGGATCGCTTACTTTGTACTTTCTGCAATAAGAAAGGGCACATTAGGAGTACTTGTTATGAACTAAAAACAAGAAGGACACGTCTCCTTCTAGGACTAACAAAGAGGACCCAAAAGATTTGGGTACCTAAGGATAAAATTATATATGTTGCAGATTTGCTTAGCAACAGAGTTACTACACCATCCTGGTACTTGGGCGATGGTCGCTCACGTCACATGACGGGAGAAAGGCGTATGTTCCAAGAACTCCATCATGAAGAAGGTGGAAATGTTGGTTTCGGAGGAAATCGAAAGGTAAAATCATTGGAAGTGGAAAAGTTGGTAAGAGCTTTCTTCCTTCCATTGATAATGTATTATTAGTGGATGGCTTGAAGCATAACCTACTAAGTATAAGTCAATTATGCGATAGTGGTTATGATGTTGCCTTTAATGACACATCACGTATAGTCAAAAGCAAGAAAGATGGATCTATTCTTTTCAAGGCAAAGAGAAAAAATAATATTTACAAAATTAAACTTTCTGAGTTGGCAAATCAAAATGTAAAATGTTTTTTGTCAATTGATGAAGAGCAATGGACTTGGCACAAAAGATTGGGTCATGCCACTGAGGTTAATCTCAAAGCTTAACAAGAAAGGACTTGTTAGAGGCCTACCAAATCTTAAGTATCAATCGATGCTCTTTGTGAAGCATGTCAAAAAGGAAACAAACGAAATCTTCTTTTAATTCCAAAAATATTGTTTCCACCTCAAGGCCACTTGAGCTTTTACATTTAGATTTATTTGGACCAGGCAGCGCCTCTGCCTGCGGAAAGAAATATGGTCTAGTCATTGTCGATGACTATACTAGATGGACATGGGTAAAATTCTTAACCCACAAGGATGAGTCTTTTACGGTGTTTCACAGATTCTGCAAACAAGTGCAAAATGAAAAAGGCTTTTGTATTACTACTATTAGAAGTGATCATGGTGGTGAATTTGAAAATGAATTATTTCAAAAATTTTGTGAAGAACATGGCATCTCTCACAATTTTTCATCCCCTAGAACACCACAACAAAATGGTGGTGTAGAAAGGAAAAATAGATCTTTGCAAGAAATGGCGTAACCATGATTCACGAAACTAATGTTGCAAAGCACTTTTAGGCGAAGCGATAAACCTTTGCATGCTATATTCAAAATAGAATCTATATTAGACCTATCTTGAATAAGACTCCTTATGAATTGTGGAAAGGAAGAAAACCCAACATTTCATATTTTCATCAATTTGGGTGTGACTGCTTTGTTCTCAATACAAAGGACAGTCTAGGGAAATGTGATTCTTAATCACAAAATGCCATCTTTTTGGGATATTACGAGCAACTCTAAAGCATACGTAATATACAACAAAGAAACATTAATTGTTGATGAGTCAATACATGTGAAATTTGATGATAAGAAGCCCGATAATGACACGTCAGAGCTAAATGAAGCTTTTGCAGATTTACAAATTTGTAAGGAAACAAAAGCAGATGTCACAGGTGCTGACTCTGATGATGTCTCTGGTGCTGACTCTGGTGAAAAAGGAATATCCATAACAGACTGGAAGTTCAAACCTGATCACCCAAAGGACCAAATAATTGGTGAACCGAGTGATAGAGTTAGAACAAGATCTTCTCTTAGAGATCATGCTGATTTGGCACTTCTATCAGAGATAGAGCCAAAATCTATTGATGAAGCTCTAACTGATGATGGATGGATTATTGCTATGCAAGAAGAGCTCAATCAATTTCAGAGGAATGATGTGTGGAAGCTTGTGCCTCCTCCAGGAGAATAAGCTAGCAATTGGAACCAAGTGGGTCTTGAAACAAACTTGATGAAGATGGTAAAGTGGTAAGAAACAAGGCTAGACTTGTTGCTCAAGGGTATTCACAAGAGGAAGGTATTGACTACACCTGAAACTTTCGCCTGTAGCTAGACTTGAAGCCATTAGAATTTTGTTGTCATTTGTCGCACATCATGGCATTACTTTGTACCAAATGGATGTAAAAAGTGCATTTTTAAATGGTTTCATAAATGAGGAAGTGTTTGTGAAACAACCACCTGGTTTTGAAGATACTTGAGTTTCTGAACATGTCTTCAAACTTAAAAAGGCACTTTATGGTCTCAAACAAGCTCCTAGAGCCTGGTATGACAGATTAAGTTCCTTCTTAATGTCAAATGATTTTGAAAGAGGACAGTGGACACTACACTATTTAGAAAATCATCTAAAAAGCATTTCTTTATAGTTCAAATTTATGTGGATGACATTATCTTTGGTGCTACTAATGAGTCTCTTTGTAAGGAGTTTTCTAAGCTTATGCGAGCTAATTTGAGATGAGTATGATGGGAGAATTAAAATTCTTCCTTGGTATTCAAATCAAGCAATGTCAAGATGGAACTTATATTCATCGGACTAAATATGTGAAAGAAGCTATTTGAAGAAGTTCAAGCTAGAGGAAACCAAACCTATGAGCACACCAATGCATCCAACATGTGCTCTTGGCAGAGATGAATCAAGTAAAAAGGTAGACCAAAAGGTATATAGAGGTATGATTGGTTCACTCCTTTATCTCACACCTCAAGGCACGATATTATGTTTAGTGTGTGCTTATGTGCAAGATTTCAATCGATCCTAGAGAATCTCACTTAATCAAGTTAAAAGGATATTTAGGTATCTTAAAGGAACTACTAATCTTGCTTTGCTTTATAAGAACTCAGATAATTACAAGTTAGTAGGTTTACGTGATGCCGACTTTGTTGGAGACAATTGAAAGGAAAAGCACAAGTGGTGGTCGCCAATTTCTTGGAGCAAATCTTGTCTCTTGGTCCAAAGAAAAGACAAAGCACAATTGCACTATCCACAAAGCAGGTTTAGTACATATCTGCCGCAAGTCGTAGCTCACAACTACTTTGGATGAAGTATCAACTTGAGGACTATCGATTAAAGAGAGTAAAATCCCTATATCTTTGTGATAATACTTCTGCTATATGCTTGACTAAAAACCCTATTTTGCATTCTCGAGCCAAACATATTGAAATTAAACATCATTTTATTAGAGACTATGTTCAGAAAGGGATTCTTGAAATTAAATTTATTGATACTGACCATCAATGGGCAGACATCTTTACAAAACCCCTAGCTGAAGATAGATTCAACTTTATAAGAAAGAACTTGAATTTCCTTCTTATAAAGGAATAGGTGTTTGATCTGAATAAAGTTGACTCTGTTTGACTAAGTTGATTCTGTTTAAATATAGTTGACTCTGTTTGACTATGTTGACTCTGTTTGAATAAAGTTGACTACGTTGAATAAAGTCGACTCTGTTTGATGTGTTTGACTTGTTGACTCTGCGTGAGTGTGTTGGCTATGTCGTGGTTAAATCATTGATTACGCTGATTATCTTATCTCGTTATATTCTTTTCATTAATCGTTCGTATGATCATTGCATACCGTCTCTGGGAATCTTAAGTACACGTGTCTCTCTCGAGGCGGTTGATGCGTTAGTGATTGACATTTGCTTTTACTGAGTCATAATTGCTTTTACTGGGAAACGACAATTTTACTGCGCCTCTTTAATTTTGACAGCTACACGTTTTGAAAAAGACAAATATTTGTTCAAAAATTCATTTCAAATCTGAGCATAACGCTTAATCTTCTCGAACACGTTTATAACTCACTCACTCACTCACATCACCCACTACCCACTCTATCTCTCAAAAAGAAGTCTACACTTTTCTGAACCCTAAACCCTTTCATCTTCGCACTCTGTGTTTCTCCGATTTCAAAAATGGCTGCTCCACAACAACCACTGAAAGTTCAAGTTCCTGAAGAAGAGCGTAGGGTAACGCTGGAAAATCTTCAACCCTCTGACCTCAAGGTGTTGGTGGAACACGAAGTAAGGTTTGAGGATATGGCAAATGAAGGATACGACTTCAGAGCTGATTTCATCGACATGGGGATAATGGATTTCTTCTACATGACCAACTCAGTCTATGAGAATCTGGTGAAGGAGTTCTGGACTTATGCTTGGAGTAAAGATAAGACCATTCTGAGTCATGTTCAAAGCGGGCGCATTGTGGTCACTCGGGACCTAATTGCTGAAATCACCCATTGCCCTAATGATGGAGCGGTTGAAACCGCTGGTTGGGAAAAAGGATCTTTGGTGGTGGGATGTCGTGAATGAAACCATCTATGAGAAGCTTAGGAGGGACCAAGGCGATGGACATGAAGAACGAGGTTTGAGCCTTTGAGAATCATCATGAACCGCTTGGTGCCAAAATCGCTCTGTGGATACCGTCAGAAGACCCACAAGTTCATAATGTGGAATTATGAACTCAAAGCTAAAATCAACCTTCCACAGATAATTTTTGAACATCTGCGAAGAGACTTAATGTACTCGAAAGGGAAATATATGAATATCCCTTATGGAAAATTTGTTGTCAGCAATTATGGAGAACCAAGGTCTTATAAATCTTCTTCAAGGTCTCAACACCTTGGAAGCAGGGCTTGCCCTGAAAACGATGGTGATTCCTATTCTCTCTTCAGACAATCTAAGGAGAATGGGACTCCTTTCCAAGAAGGTTATTGCTGCAATTCAAAGGTGAAGAAGGAGCAAGGAAGAAAGTGGTGAAGAAGGGGAAGAAGATTGTGGTGGACTCTGGTGTCTCTACTGGACCAACCAGAAGGGTCACTCGAAGCACAGGCATTCACATTGCCTCAGAATCCCCTCAGCTCACTCTCCCTGTGAGACCTACATGCATGCCCTCTATGCTTACAGAGGAAGAAGAAGAGAAGAAACTGGAGATTGATCAAATGATAAAGGAAAGGTTAGAGGAAACACGACTATATCATGAAGCAAGCTTGGCTGCAGGCCTTGTACAGCGTGAAACCTTTGCACCTCCAGTTCGTGCTCCTACCTCTGACCCTAGAGTGGCTATTCCTGCTGAGCCCACCTCTGTTGATCCTGCTCAGAAACCACCCCAAAAGGATACACAAGGTTGGAGATGCCCCGCTGCAAAAGGAAGAAGGCACTTGATAAGGTAGTTGATTTATATGATACTACTTATCAATCTGTTCTGCTCGCTGTTTCTACAGCTGTTGAACCTCCTCCATCACAATCCTTGCCCAAACCTAAACCCCAACTGCCTCTGCACCCAAACCAACACCTACCAAAAAGCCTTTGCCGTCTTTACCCTCGGACTCATCTTCATCCGATGAAGATGATGTTGCTCCCTCGAGGACTAGACAAAGACCTCAACCACAGGTTCAAATTCCCTATATTGAACCTTTAGCCTCTTTACCCCAGATTCCACTATACCTCAACCCCAAACACCTTCACCACCTAAATCACCACCCAAACCAGCTTCTCCACCTAGAACCGCTTCACCCCCTCACCAACAACCAGACCTCAACATACCATGTGAGACTGAGTCCATTTCTGAGGAACCTGACTCTGAGTCAAGGCTTCAAGAGTCTTCATCTCTTGAATCTGGCAATATGGTTGTGTGTGAAACTCAACCTCTTCGCATGTTGCAACCTCTCCCTCACTCCTCTTCGGACTTCCCATAATGGTACCCTTCATGTCTCAACTGTTCTCCTCCAAATTCTCCTCTCCAGGAAGAACCGAGAATCTGTTGCGGAACTCCTGGGGATGATCTTTGATGATATCTCTGTTGAGCCTCTGCCACTTCTTCTCACCGCACTTGGACCCTCCGAGCCTGGTCTTCGGAACCAAGAATTGTGCCCAACGTTCTTCCCAATTTAATTGGTAGCATTGAGTACTTCAAAGCCGAAAGATTCAGGAATCTCGTTTCGGGTTTCCTTGGAGACAACAGTTGATGAAGTAATCAATGATCTTCTTGAAGAAGATCGGTATGAGAACTGGGTGTCTGTGAACACTTGGTTTGACAAGCACAAAAAGAGCAAGAAGAAAGAAACAGGAGATGGCATCTTTGCCTCTAACATGGAGAGTTCCTCCAAGAGAAGAGGTCATCATTGTTTGGGAACCGTAACTCGCACCTCCTCCTCGTCCTCCTACTCCTCCAAGAGAACTCAGAACTCCACCACCGCACACAATGCTATGGTTGCATCTACTGGATCGGCTTCACATGACAGTCAATCTGTAGTTGTGCCAAAAGAAGGTTTTGATAAATTTGGTTGAAAAAAGCAGGCGATTCGGAAGATTTATGGAATCTCTTGATCAAAGGTGGAAGCCTCGAAAAGAAGCAAGATTTGATGACTACTCTGCAAGGCAAATTTTGGAGAGGATGGAGCAACCCTAGAAAACCTTAGGATTTTTTTGCCTTTTTAGTTTTCTCCCTTTTGATAATTGAGTTTGTTTTTGTTCACTCTGTTTTTATTTCTAATAAAATTTATTTATGACACTTGAAGTTTTCTCTTTATCTTTCTTTATACTGTTTTGACTGTGATGTTCTTTATTTCTGTCTTAATCTTTTTGTCTGATGACAAAAGGGGGAGAAGAATATAGAGAGTATAAAGCAATTGATGAACCTAGTGTATCAACCAAGTGTCATCATGCATACATTATGTGTTCTGATTAATATATTCCTGTATGCTCTGAAACTTATATGCTGTAATATCTCATGCTCTGTTACACTTAGAAATATTTATATATGCTTAATTCAGGGGAGCCTCAAATCATCTGAATAAATATTTTTATAAAGAAAAAATTGTTCATCAATATATGTATTTGTCATCATCAAAAGGGGGAGATTGTTGGAATCAAGTGGATTCAGAAACAATAACCCTTAATTGTTTTGATGATAACAAAAGAATAAGAGAACAATTTATTCTCTAACATGGTTATAAGTGTGCAGAAAGTATTTATATTCGAAAAATTCTGCTTCAGGAGACTTAGTGAAATCTTGAATTTCACTCTGGAAACTTGACTCAGCTCTGGTTCTTGCCACATACACTGTGTTTAGACAACGCTCTGGTGTAAGTCAACGCTCTGGTAGATCAGTCTAAGAGACTACACTCTGTTTGGTCAACGCTCTGGTGTAAGTCAATGCTCTGGTAGATCAGTCTAAGAGACTACACTCTGTTTGGTCAACGCTCTGGTGTAAGTCAACGCTCTGGTAGATCAGTCTAAGAGACTACACTGTTTAGTCAACGCCTGGTCTTGATCAACACTCAACAGTTGTGTTATATGTGCTCTATGACAGACTTAGTGCTTTCCTACACGATTCTGTCATTTGATAGCCCATTAAATTCTACACACAAGAATCTGGTGATCTGTGAAGCTCAGTTCTGATAGTAAAATTCAAGTACCTTGTTATACGAGGTATCTTTAGACAAGAAGAATGTCAAAGGATAATATCATCAAGGAAACTTGTGCTTGAAGTGTCTATATTTTTGAAAAGCTCACTAAGGACAAAGTTACTGACATTGTGTATAATACTCAGAATGCTTTTCGTCTTGAAAGCGACGTATCCTGCAAAAGCCGAAATTCAAGGATCTGAACTTTGACTTTGGACAAAATTTGGACAAAAAGAAACGTTGTGCGGACAAAAAGAGACGTTGTGTCACAACGACACTTTTTCAACCCTAGCTATATATCCTACCTCATACACTGAAGTAACATATGAATTGAGATTTCAACAAACGATTTTCAACACAACGGTTATGCAATCTAGCAACTTGAATATTTTCCTGAGTAGTGAGAGCATCAACATCTATCTTCTCAAACACTACCCAATCAAGAGACAGTGAGCAATCAAGAATTCATCCAAGTCTCTGAGATCGTTGAACAAGGCACTTACTGTTTTATTCTTTCTTTTAAGAAAGTCATTTTGTGCTAAAAGTATTCTCATTGTAAATTCTCTCTTAAGAGAGTTATCTCTATATTGTTTCAAAAAACTCTTATTTGAATCTGTACTTAGCCCAAGAAGGGTCAGATACCTTAGAGGCTCAACTGTACTGAGTCGTTCTAAGAAGTTGTGAGTATAGCCAGTTGGCAGAAATATACTCTCAAGTGTAATCGGTTGATTATAGTGGAGAAATCCTTCAAGTGAGTGAAGGGACTAGACGTAGCTATCAGGTGATAGTGAACTAGTATAAATCTCTGTGTCTCTTTCTTCTCTCTACTCTTTATTCCTTGCACAGTTTATTCAATAGTTATTTTTCATAAACATTTGTATTTGCGAAAAAGTTTTTAAAAACCCAATTCAAACCCCCCCTTTCTTGTGTTTTGCCACGTTCACCCAGAGCATGGTATGATAGACTAAGTTCCTTTTTAATGGAAAATGGATTTACTAGAGGTTTAGTTGACACAACTCTTTTCAGAAAAACCTCAAACAAGCATTTCATACTTGTCCAAATATATGTTGATGATATTATTTTTGGAGCTACTAATGAAAGCCTTTGCAAAGAATTTTCTAAGCTTATGCAGGCTGAATTTGAGATGAGCATGATGGGAGAATTGAAATTCTTCCTTGGAATACAAATCAAGCAATGCAATGATGGTATTTATATTCATCAAAGCAAATACATCAAAGAATTATTGAAGAAATTCAAGATGCTGGATTGCAAGCCGATGAGCACGCCTATGCATCCTACCGCTTCTCTCAAGAAAGATGAAATTGGTAAGAAGGTAGATCGGAAGCTATACAGAGGTATGATTGGATCTTTACTTTATCTTACGGCTTCAAGACTGATATTATGTTCATTGCACTTTGTGTGCTAGGTTTCAATCGGATCCTAGAGAATCACACATAAGTCTTTGTTAAAAGAATATTTAGATATTTACAAGGAACTACTAATCTTGGTTTGCTTTATAAGAAATCAAAAGATTACCAATTAGTAGGTTTACGTGATGCTGACTTTCTTTGGAGATCGAATTGAAAGAAAAAGCACAAGTGGAGGCCGCCAATTCCTTGGAGCTAATCTTGTGTCTTGGTCAAGCAAAAGGCAAAGTACAATAGCACTCTCAACGGCAAGTGAATACATCTCGGCCAAGTTGCGATTCTCAACTTCGTGGATGGAGTATCAACTTGAAGACTACTTGATAAACGAGAGTAACATTCCTATCTTCTCGTGATAATACATCCGCCATATGTCGACTAAAAATCCAATATTGCATTCTAGAGCAAAGCACATTGAGATTAAGCATCATTTTATAAGAGACTATGTTCGAAGGGTATTTTAGAAATAAAATTTGTAGACACCGATCATCGGTGGTGACATATTTACAAAACCCCTTCTTTGAAGATAGATTCAATTTTATAAGAAGGAATTTAAACTTTCATCTTATAAAAGAATGATTAATCTCGGCGTCGACAATAAGCTATATTTCAAAGATCGATATGACGTAAGCATGTATGTGCATCTGCATCTTATTTGTCATACGCATCATAACTCATCATCCGTAAGTCGATTGCGTGCGTCCGAGCACACCCACACGTGTCACACGTGTTACGGATTCAAGCGTCTCATCATACCTACTGAGTCATGATTATTTACGTTCTTCGATAAAATTTTCTACTTTTATTTTGGAGTCCGCATTTAATGAAAAGCGAATTTTTATTTTCTTTTCCTTTTGATTTAAATTTCATGTGGAAATACGTAGCGGTTTTTGAAAATGTACTGTACTACTGTCTATATCCTTCCCACTACTCCACTTCTTTCGCTCCACTCTCTGTTTTCTGCTAAAGACGTACTCGTTCTCTTTCCCTCTCTCTCTCTCTCTGTGCTTAAACCCTAAAACCTTCATCGCCTCCATTTCTCAACTGCACTCATGGCTGGAGTATCAACTTCTGAATATACAGCTATCTATAACACCTTGTCTGAAGGAAAAGTCTTGATGGAAAATCGAGTCGATTTGGAAAGCTTCAAACTTTACGGCTTCGACTTCTTCAAAGGATTCAAGGCAATGGGCTGGGAACAGTATTTCTTCTGGAACCCGGTTGAGGTTCTGGTGACGGCGATTAAAGAATTCTGGGGAAATGTTCGGCTACACAGAGGTGGTATCATTGAAGGAACAGTGAAAGGATTCAAGTTTGTCCTTACCATCAAAAACATTTCTGAAGTTACTGGGTGTCCGTGTGAAGGCATCGTCTTCTATTCGTGAATGGTGGCGCATTCCATGGGATTGAGAAGGTCAACAACGATCTGTTTGAAAACTACCAAGAAATGAAAGAATGCGGTGTAATAGCATCGCCAAGAATCTGAACAGTCATTTCAGAGTTCTTCATAAGATTATCACCAAGAGCGTCCTGTTAAAGGCTGGCTCTAGTGATATTGTCAACTACGAGCAGAAATTCATCCCGAGACACTTCATGGCGGGCAACAAGGTGAACTCGCCAAGGTTAATCTACAATAACCTGATCAATGCTCTTGTCAACTCAAGAAAAGGTGTTCTTGACAAGAAGAACACCTACAAGTTCATTCCAGTATGGTGTCTTGCTCACCAAAATGATGGACAAGAATCGTCATAAACAAGTCGATGACTTTACCGGATCAAGTAAAGGCAAAGTATTTTGGTGCCGATAACATTATGATTCCCGACACTTTTGGAGTTAACGGCCTAGTAAGAATGAAATTGCTTCTGGGTCCATGATGAAGAAAGTGAAAGTTGAGCAACAGGAAGAGGAAACAGAAAGACAACCACCGTAAGCTCAAAGCCTGGTGAGAAAAGACACGCCGAGTCTCCTTCGAGAGAGACCCGGAAGAACAAAAGCAGGTGGCTCCTGCACCTCTTTGTTGAGGAACCGTAAGATGAGGACCGAGTTCCCATCATCGAGTTCGAGGAAGAGGAGTAAACCGTGGTCGAGAAGCCGCCTCGGATCCTGACTACGAAGAAGGACATTCAAGATCTGCCTCCGGATCCGCCCCTGCATGAAGCTCAAAAGATCGGTCGGGCAATCTGAACCTGAACCTAAGGTATCAATTCTCCTGATGAGTCTCAGACTGTTGTTGCATCTGCTGATTCTATTCGTGCTCGCCAATATCTATTGCACCTCCACCACAACCTCAAACCCATACAGAAAACCTCCATTGTCCCTAAACAAATTTACCCAACCATCATCCACTTCACTCTATCTTAACCTACCACAAATTTTCCCAAACACTTCACTCACCACATACATTTCCAAACTTCATTCTCACCCTTTCAACCTCCTTTTCAAAACACCTCCCATTAATCCATTCAAAGCCTACAAAGTCACCAAAGCTACTCCTACCTTACTTTCCCTCACCATTAAACCAATGTAAGTCGCTAAAAAGAAAATATCTCATACAAACCACGGTTTGTAAAGTATGAGGTATACAACAAAGATCTATAACCGTCCCTCAACCTGGCATCTAAAAACCTTCACTTGAGTCGCCAGTTGGAGATTGCCGATCCTGTAAGTGCAACCCTCAAGGATGGAGATGACCTCGTCAAATGTCCTTCAAAGGAAGATTGAGACCAGACCGGAAGCGGGGCAATTCCGCTTCTCTGTCGATCTTCCTCTATCCCTTCCTCGATCTGAACCTCTCACATTGGAAGAATGTGGAAGGTGGATTACGATGATGAAGTCGCCTTCATGGTACATTGCCTTGGCGAAAAAGACTTGAAGTTATAAGGCAATATCGAGACCCATCATCTGTCTCTATCAAGATAGTACCGGATAGACAAAGGTGGCTACCTTGGTCTATTCTTGGGAAAAGGAAAGAACTCGCTCCGGGGAAGCAGCCTTTCAGCAGGATCGGGCTGAAGGAGTATGAGGCAGCACCTACAAGGTACAATCTTAAGGAATTTCCTCAGCTTCCGATTGCAAAGATATCTGAGGATCACGCCAGAAGGTACTACTTGTCTTCTCTGAAGAAAGATGAACAGAAGCGGCTCCTCTACTGTTGTGATCTTTGAAAAGGCAACCATTCCTCCTGTTGGAAAGATCAGCAAGGTTACTGACATCAACCTAGGAACTGTATACTTTGATGATATGTTCGGATGCTCAGAATCGCACCTTGACCGCATGAAGATCAATAACCAATGGGCTACTGGACCAAACTCTTCGATATTGGGTTTACGTGGGAGTCAATGGTCTGAATCTTGGAAAGCCAAAGCCTTATTACCGCGACTCGACCCCCTTGTGCTAGAAGATTATGACAGGGAAAATCTAAGAAGGATCTACCTGGCTGAAAATGAAGCTCTTTCCTTCACCAGTGAAGCGTTGAGTGTCTTCATCAGAAATATTTGGGGAGAAGACGCTGGAAATAAGTTTGACTCCTACACTGCTGATGTTTTTCTTCACAGGGAAACCATCTTCATGAATTTGCTATACCCTGAAGATGTGAAGCGTCAGTGGGAGATTCGAATTAACTGAGCTAAGAAGACTGGAAACTTCATCAAATGGGTTATACCAAATGATGGATTCTTCTTAAGAGCTCAAAGAAGAAGGATTTGAGGCTGAGTTGTCCAACCTGGTGCTAGCGAGCATCGAAGTCAAGTCTGCATCTGCACTGCTGGACCTTCTACTTCCACTTCTGCAGTTGAGATGGTCACCATTCCAAGAGCAGAATTTGAAGAAATGAAGGCTACAAACTTAAAGGTTACTCAGCTGGAAACTGCACTGAAGCTTCTCTACGAACGTCTCAATATCCCACCTCCACCTCTTCAAAACCCTTGAAATATTTTTTTTGTGATATAAAATAAATTTTATTTGGTTGATATATATATATATATATATATAACTGTTTTTGATCTTATTATCTGTCTCTAATTCAAATTTTTCTAAGTAGTATTTTGACTATGATGTGTTTTTACACTCTTTTTGTCTGATGACAAAAGGGGGAGTAAAAGAAAAGGTATGATGAACACGAAAGAAAGGTATAATGAACACGTGAGAATCTGATTATCCACCATCCGATTATCCACCATCCGATGGATACACTAGAACTAAAGTATCATGCATAGCACTTCATACATAGCATCTGTATGCGCTAATATTATTTGATCTAGTGCTCTTATATTGTTTAATAAATTTTATTTGGTACAATGAAATATACCTTGATTAAATCAATCTATTTCGTATCCGATCTCACTGTATTAAATATCTGCTCTGATACATTTACGAATCTTTCGTAATCACTTAAATGAATTTGTTTATCGACAATAACCTTAAAACCTGAATTGTTCTTATATATCTAAACTGTTAAATTCAGGGGAGACCTTAATGTCTTTGTGAAAATAAATTGTTCATCAACCTTAGATATTTGTCATCATCAAAGGGGAGATTGTTAGAACCTAAACGATTGAGATGTTTAGACCCTCATTAATTTTGATGATAACAAAATATTCACAAGAGAACAATTTATGTTCTAACATTTTTTGAAGTGTGCAGATACTAATAATATCTATTTTCTAAGCCACTCAAGCAAAAAGAAAGTAATTCTCAAGAGAAGGATTCATTCTATTTGTCAAAGATCCGCTCATCCTAGTGAGCGTCTGGAAATTTCTCTTTATACACTATGCTTATCAAATTGCTACAAGCGTCCGAACTTCCAACCTTGAGCGAGCGTCCGAACTTCCAACTCGAGCGGCGTCTGAACCTCACTTAAAATCACGTGTTAGTCACGTTCTTTGCTCTACCTCTCGGAAGTCTTTGGAACGGATCTCAAAATTGATCTTGAGCGCTAAAATCGATTGTACGAGATATCAAAGTTGAAATCTTTAACTACAAGACAAAAATCGTCTGACAAGAAAAAGCGGTAACATGAATTTCTTTGGGACATTCTCTGCAAAGCAAGATAGAGAGCGACATTTTTTGAATTATCTCTAGTCAACGGTTAGGAGCCATTTTTTTACTCTAACGGTCATATCCTTGGATCTCCTATATATACCTCATGGTATCCATTGAAGAAAAAGAGAGAAAGAACATTACGTGAAAAAGCTTGCTAAAATTCTGCTGAGAACATACATCGCTTCGTGAGCAATCAAGTCTCTGGACTCTTGAATCAATTCAGCGTCCAGACCCTTTCTTTAAGAAAGTTTTTCTTTAGTTGAGCTTAATCTTTTATCCTCTCTCGTGAGAGTTATATTCAAGCGTATTTCAACTCACTTGTATAAGTTTGTTTTGGCCTAGTTTAGGTCAGTATCCTCAAAGGCTCGATCAGACTGAGTCGTTTTGAGAAGTTGAGAGTATTGTCAAGTTGTGACAGTAGAATACTCTTGAGGAAATTGTAATCAGGCTGATTATAGTGGAAAATCCTTCAGGAACGAAGGGACTAGACGTAGCTACCAGGTTGGTAGTGAACTAGTATAAATTTCTGTGTCTCCTGCTTTACTGCTTTCTATTCATTTCTATCTTGTTGAGTTAAAAACAAGTTTTCACAAACTGATTTTCACCGTCCGATTAACAAACAGTTTTTGAGAAACTTTTATTCTAAGTGTTTTTAACATTAAGTTTGCGAAAAGTTTTCAACACAATTCAACCCCCCCTTCTTGTGTTCACGTTCATCTACAACACTTTTTCACTCTATCATTGCTTTTGTTTTTGAAAGATATTCAAATAAACGCGGAAAAAAGTCGAGGGCATAATGTTATTTAGCAAATTGTGCGTTAATCAGACATTGTACAGATTGAGGCTCCTGTTTACGATAGCACCTCAACACTCAATAATTCAAAGTACCTAAATAATCAAATAACAAAGAATCCTAAGTTAAAAATGACTTGCTATAATCATTGGTTCAGCCTTGGGATCTTCTTCAATGTTTTCTTTCAGAGAGAGATGCCATCAACATTCACCCATTATTCATCCCAATTCGAAGCCCTAAACCCACCACCACTTATCTTTACAACACAAAGTCACAAACTTTGCAAAACAAAAACAATGAAAACATGTGAGTCCTGAAGGGGAAAAAAAAAGGAAGAACGAAGATGTGTGAGAGAGAAGATGATATTGGGATTTCGAATTTTTTTTTAATTTCATCAAATTGCAGAGAGGGAAGGAAGAGGTTGATGACAGGAAGCAGTAAACACGTTGGCTATGTGCACAGGTTGGTAGGTAGAGGCATTCATTGGGAAGCAGTATAATTAATGCAAATAAGGAAGGAGTTTGGGCGCCAATTTTTTATGTACAGACCTACCAGCATTTAAGAATAAAAGAATTCTTTACATATTGACGAAATATTCATACATGTTTTGAAAGTGATGGACCTACCAGCATTTAAGGATAAAAGAATACTTTACATATTGACAAAATATTCATACATGGTTTGAAAGTGAAACGGGTCAATCGAGATCACTAAATAGCATAATTAATATGTGCATGGATAGTGCATGAAAATATTGGAAGTGGCTTGGAAAAATTGTGTACATTACTGAAGTGTACATGGGTTTCTTTAAGTTCAATAAGAAAATGACATGGTAATGGACATGCACGTATCTGAACTCAAAAAAAGGGTCATGAACATACATGATATGAGATTCTCCTAAAAAATATATTAGCTTATAAATATAGATATGTGGCAGACTTTCTTAATCAGACACGGGTAATATAATCATATTGACAGTTATGATTACTTATTTTTAGTGAACTATAAGCTTTAAACTGTGGACATATTTGATCACTGGGTAGTTTGTACTTGGCAAGGGTTTGACACAATTGGGTATAGAAAATCAGGCTATGCAACCTGGATGAAATATATGCATTTGTACTTGTCACTACTTGTTGAAATTACGTTCAAATATGCATATGGAGTTAGTGAAATTACGCTGGCTGATGTTGGTATGTCATTTTTATATGTACATATTGATACCTGTAATATACACTTGTCCATTATTTTAAACTTGGTCAAGTAGTGATGTTGTATAAAACTCCAACCTGTATGTTAAGAAAATGGCCAAAACATCAGTACAAATCCATAAACTAACATATTACATTGATCTTTTGGAGCCAAATGTTCTTCTGTTCAAGCTACATGTGCTCCAATTGTTCAAAACATAGTCTGTAAACACTAACATAACAATACATGATTTCAAACAAACTTGAAGAAAATGTGACTGGCAGCATCCTTCCTTAACACCAAAACATATGGAAGTTCCTCTTTTCAACCCTTTGGCCTTGCAAAATGTTAAAAGGCACTTAGATGCTTCAATGTTATCCCACAAAAGCTTGAAAGTCCAAACTTAGCCAATCTCATCAACTATATTCAACTTATTAGATTTCCGGATAGTTGCAAGTTGAACAAAAGCAAGTTGAACAAAAAGCAGCAGCCACTATTAATGCATTGACATACTCAATAAATTGATGGGTTGGTTCATTACTTAAGTTGTTCAATATGTTTCATAAATGCGTACAGCCTTGGCATGACCTTGTATGTAACATGTATATGTTATTAATGCCAAAATTTAGGAATTAGATTTGCTTTTATCCAATTTACTACGAATTGTCTCACTCTTCAGTTACATCCTGTGTTTTGTCTAATGGCATTTGTTAATTCCATATTGCTATCTTAGCTTATGTCTTGTAGATCATTTAATACAGAAATAAAAGGATGAAGGATAAAATCCCACTTACTGCATAGTACATTAAACAACGTGGTTTTACGGAAATTGTCCAGAGATTAAAAATAAGAGCTAAATAATTCTATAGAATTAAACACTTGATTTATGCCATAGCCTAAAATTTTGTTGACAAATGGAAAATAATTTTTATGATGGTTGTCTTACAATGCTTTAGTTCAGGGTTAGCCTTTAAATAGCATGCATTGGAGTTTGCAACCCAAGTTCTATTAATTCTACTAATAGTTGAAAAAGCAACACAACCAAATCAAAAATTCGGTCATACGTTAGCATGCTTTCCTAATATTCCCATCAGATCACCTTGAAACAGAGATATTATAAAATAAAAAAAACTGAAATTTAACATGTTAACAAAAAATAAATAAATATTATTAGAATTAAACTTGGTGCCTTTGTAGATATACAAATGCCGCAAGTATTCCATCAAATGCTCATGGGAAGCATTATGCAGACCTGGATTTGTTGGTTCTTGGACCTTGATTATTCTGGGAAGCTTGGAAGGATGGACATAGGGTGGGTAATACTTGTTCAACACCTTCCTCTCCCATCTTTCTGCTATTGAGAAAAATACACATAAGTTTATGAATTATTCATTGCTATTTTATTAGGAGTCACACACTATTCGTAAAAGAACACAATCAATATATCATTTAGGCACCCAACTGAAAGAGTAACAGTACAGACAAATAATGCTTGTAACATATTATCCACTACAATAAAAGTAGGGGATAATTTATTAAATCGGACGCCAAGTAAGCCAGAGGTCATAGAATTCAATTTCTACACATAAGACTTGTGCAGATAAAGGATACACTATGAATATTATAGAACCTGCATTCACTTGTGCAGATATTCATTACCTCCAGGGGAAATCAAAGTGTTCTTCAACCAAAAATCAGATAATATCCGGAGTTTGCCTTAAAAATCTGCCATAAAAAAAAGATTGATTTTTACCAAAATAATTGGAGACAAAGTGAAACCACTGAGTTAGAGAGAGAGAGAGAGAGAGAGTTTGTGTGGAACAACTTTTTTTTTTCCTCACACAACACAGGATCTCTCACAGTCTCTTCCTCTACACTCCCTGGTTCGCTCCTTATCAAAATAGAAGAAACATGATCAATCAAAAGCAACAACCAGTAGAAACCGACTGAAATGAAAAATAAGAACCAATGAAAGAGAGAAGAGAAGCAGAGGGAAGATAATACAATTTTTTCTATTCATATTTTTGTTTTATTAGAAAATACTTTCAATTGAGTGGATAGGCAAAGAAAAACAATCATATAGAGTAGCTAATATGCTTTCTCTTAGTTATAATTGATAAAATGAAGCATCCCAGCCATTTTCATTATAATGAGTAAAGTAATAAATCAATGTGACATTGTCCTTACATGTCCATGAAGCTTCTCTTCTAGTCTTTTCAATGTCTTAGCAACATAATCCTTACTTGCCTGCCATGTGATCTCTAACACATATGAATCACCATATCAATCAAAATATCCAGCACAAATGAAGCATTTATAAATAAATGAACCAACATATCAAACAGGGCAAAGCATAAAGTAAAATAACAAAGCAGAAGGTATACAAAACTAAGTAAGCTATTAAGCTATAAAAAAACATATGTAGAATCAAGGAATGAAGAATCAAGAAAATCATATGACCAAATATGCAAAATCAGAAAATCAAACCCAACAAATTAACAAAGAAACTCAATAAAGGAAAAGCAAAAAAACAGCTAGAACTACATATGCAGAATCAATGTTTGCTATTATCATCTCTACTTTTTCTTACTCTAACCGAGAGATGATAGTTTGACTCATCCCAACCAAGTTTAATTTTTTGGTAACCATAACCAAGATACTAAGCAAGCTAAAAGTAATGGAAAATGAAAGTTTTAAACTAACCATAACCAAGAAACTAACCAAAGCTTCACTATCTAACGGTTCCAAAAGTTTTCAAGTTGTAAAGTAAGAAAGCATGAGGTATACAAAACTAAGTAAGCTATTAAGCTATGAAAAAACATATGCAGAATCAAAATCAGTAAATAAGTAAATCAGTAAGTCATTAGCAGAATCAAGGAATGAAGAATCACTTCAAAGAATATGCCCAAATATGCAAAATCAGTAAATCAAACCCAACAAATTAACAATGAAACTCAGTAAAGGAAAAGCTATAAAACAGCTAGAAGTACATGTGCAGAATCAAAATATATTTGTGAAAGGAAAAGAAGAAATGAGTAAAGAGAAGTGTACAGGATGATGAAGGTGGTTTAAAATGACAAAGCTTTATAAAAATGGACACTCAGAAAAATAAACAAACCTTAAAACCAAACCTTAAAACCAAAAATAAACTCAGAAAAATAAAAATGGATTTGAACTCATACCAAATGGAACCATCCTGTGCATGCACTGTGGAATGCTTGATACTTTCCTGCAAGAACGAAAACAAAGATTAGTATCGCATTGGAACCGTTAGATGAGAGCATGTCGGTGTCTAAAGCAAGAAGAAAGCAGAGAACAATGTAAGATTAATGAAGAAAATGAGAAAAAGATGGACCAGGGGAGAAGCAAAAAAAAAAAAAAACTAACAACAACAAACCTTTCTTATTCTATGACAAATCGAAAGTAACATTAGATCACAGAAACCTTGGGGGGGCGAGAAAACTCGATCAGTTGGCTGAACAAGGCAAAGCAGCAAATAGAGGCTCTGGTGCTGGCGTCCTCACATGTCTTGACAGTAGAAACAGGAGGTAGCGAGGCGGGGCGGCAGCACGGCGGCGCAGATCTAGGGTGGGCTTCTCAGAGGCTCTTCAAACTGTCAGTAACACACTCATATTTCTCTTATTGAACCAATATTTGAACGGACAACGTCAGCGAGGCGAGGATCGCTCCTCAGATTCGCGCCGTAAGTGGGATCTGGAAGGAGAAGTTGGGCGGGATTTTGAGAAGGTCCGTCGAGAAGGAAGAAGAAGCATCTGACTCAATCAAAGAGTATTCAAAACTTTTTGAATTTGAGAAGAAGAATTAGCGACGGGGAAGGAGGGAGAGATGTTGGTATGTGTTTCAGTCATAAATGAAACAACCTGGAAGTAGGTAAACATTAAATGGGAAACATGGTGGGTATATGGGGTGGGAGTGGATCCGCATCAGGGTATGTGGTCCCTTAATAATTGAAAGCAGATGGTAGGTAGAGTCAACATTAATGCGCAACTATGAGAGATTAGGCGGGATACGGGTGGTAAAGACATAAGCACCTGGAAGTAACATTAAGAGAGATTGGGCGGGATATTAGGCAACATAATGTTTAGTGCAGACCTACTAGGATTTTAGGATAAAAGATTAGATTGGTTAATATATACATATGCATATCAATATGTGTGAATAATAATATGTCATTGTGAAAAAATAGTGTGATAAACCTGAAATGCGTAATAAAATCTCTTAAAACCAATATTAAACAACAAAATACGATAAAATATTACATACTGTAGCGCAATAGAAATACAGAAAGATCGTGTCCGTCTTGCTACTAGTTATTCATAACATAAATCATGTTATACTCCTACGTCTGGTCTCGTCGTTTAACTGCTTGGGAATTTTTGCGGTTATTGGGGATGGATTCATGGCAACAAAATTCACAATCCAAGTGCTGCAAGTTTTTTTTTTTTTTTTTTTAATGAGATCCAAGTGCAGCAAGTTATACTACATTCGCTTATCCTATCTATATATACCGAATTCATGTACAAAAACATGTTATTCTATATTCACTTATCCCTCATTTGTTTTTGTCGTATTCTTTTTTTGATTTACGTTTTTGTCGTATTCTTTAATTATAAAAAGAAGTTATAATTATATTTTACAAAATAAAAAATATTTAATTCTATTTTGATTACAAATCAAAAATTACTTTGCTTAATTATTGAAGATTCCCAATATGAAACGCTAAAACAAAAATTAAGGTTGGGACACATGCTAATTCTTGGAGTCCTTTTAACAAATTTTGGTTCAATTCTTTGATTTTTGAAACTTTTTCTAATCGTTATTATTGGACTAACTTAAGAATGGGCCAAATGAATAAAAACTATAAGCCTAAAGAATGGGCCAAAAGAAATAAAAATAAAAGAATAAAAAAGTAAAAAAAAAAAGAGGGCCTGTGGGCTATTTTTTGGCCCCGTAGACTTTTACACAAGTGGGCTTTTTGTAGGATTGGGCTTGGCCAAAGAGTAATGATATTTGAACACCACTTTTGGTGACACCCCGTACGGACACCGTATGTCCGTACGATACGGACATGTATAGATATGTAAGGACCATACGGACATCCGTACAGATACGGTTTTTTTTTCAGATTTTTGTAAGTGGTTAATGCAGTTCATATAAGTGGTTAACGCAGTCCACTAACTGGTTAATACAGACTTTTAACTGGTTAACGAAATTCATATAAGTGGTTAACACAGTCCACTATCTGGTTAATAGATACAGAGTAATTGTTAACCAGTTAGTGAACTGCGTTAACCACTTACATGAATTGCGTTAACCACTTACATGAAATGCGTTAACCAGTTAAAAAAATCTGTATCTGTATTAACCAGTTAATGGACTGCGTTAACCACTTATATAAACTGCATTACAAAAATTTAAAATAAAAAAAAAATCGTATTAAATGCGGATGTCGTATTGTTAAAATGCATGCTCCAGTATAAATGCGGACATCACGGTATCAATCTGGTGTCAACAAATATAGTGTTCAAGTATCATTTTTGTTGGTCAAATGGGCCAAATTGACCCCTCTAGATGAGAGTGAGATAGAGAGAATCCATCTATTTCGATCATTGAACTACGTGGCCATCTATCCGTCCACTATTATCAGCCAATGAGCATGTTGTTTTGTAAAAAAACCTATTATTATTAGAGAATGTGATGCACGTGTTTAAAATGCATATGTAAAATTTTAAAGGGAAAACTAATACAGTAGTAGTATGTTTCAAATTTTAATTAATCAAAAAGTTCAGATAACTGAAATTTTTTATTTATTAATTATTATTTTTTTTAAAAATATGAAGCTTTCCTCTTTTTTTCCCCCTTTAAAGATGATCCTCTTGGAAAAGATAAAATTTTGGGAATTGCAGTTTTCTTACCAAAAGATAAAAGAAAAAACACAAATATCGCTCTGTGTAAAGTGGCGAGTCAGTTTCTCAAAAAGTTTTGGCAATGGCGGCATTGTTGGAAGCAGCATCACTTGCGGCAACAGCAACCCCATTCATTTCTTCAAAGTCTCACTCTCACAACCACAATCCTTCAAAGTTTCATGCTTTCCCTTCAGAACCCACCACCTTTCTCACGCTTCGTGGGACCCACAACATCATCTATCCTCCTTCTTGCGCCGGAAATGCTTCTCATTCTTCTCCTTCAATCTCTCTCCCTCAAGACCCGGACCCGGTGGCGGAACCCTACCCTGACCCGACTCCGGACCGCCGCCGAACCGTCAGGGTTGCCTGGGAGAAGTTGGTTCGGTGGTCTAGGTCTTGGCGCTCCAAGTCCAACACTGATGTGCTCCAACGCACCAACAAGGTTTTGCTTGCTTTCTTCGCTTTTTGTGTTTCTTTTATACATTTGGTTCCATTCCACTCTTCTAAAGTGAATAGTCAAAATTAGTCTTTGGAAGAAGGTAGTATAAATTAATTAATCACTCAATCTTGGAAATTACAATTAAGGTCCTTGAAATATGTGTATTTCTTTGGTGGCAATGCTTAATTTCCAATTTCACCTTTTCTTTCTCATTGTTTTCAGTTTATTCAGAGGGTCCGTCGTTTGTTTTAGATCTTGATAGAATTGATTCTGAACAATTTTAAAAGAATTGAGTTTAAAAAAATTGATTTGTATTTGATAATGATATTTTAAAAATTGATTCGTCTGAATGATAAAAGTAAAATCACTTTTGATGTGTAAATATAAATAATTTTGTGGGTCTACACTCAGTATGATTTTATTCAACGAAAAAGTTAGGAACTTTTTGTTTCTATAACAATCGATTCTAGCCACTTTAGATTAATTTTATCCATCGAGATTTTATCACTCAAATGCAAGAATAATGATTTTCAATTATATTAACCTTGTTTTTGCTCCAGAATTGATTTTAGGCTGCCCAAAATCTAAAATCCTCAGTGTGCGGTATGGTACTCCTCTATACTCAATTATAAGCAAAAAGTAGTTCAATGTTATCATTCCCAAAATACCCAATTTAATGTTATCATTCTCAAAATACCATTCGTTTAATGTTATCATGAAACAAGTTTCTATAGAAAATTAAATGAAAAGAAATGGTAGTTTGGAGAATGCAATTAATTTTTTTATTACACCATGAAAATTAAATGAACTTAACTAACTTTCTTAATCAACATGAAATTAGGTATTTTTGCTTATATTCGAGTCCGGAGGAGGGAGTACCATTTATGATTAATTGACCCCTTCATTTGAAAAGGGTTTCTCTCTTGTTTGTGCTTTTAGATATGAATATTGATAATGTAATGTGGTGTTTAGTCTGTTTGTGTTGTGGTTTGTGTGGCACTGTGAAATTCTATTTTGTTCAAAAGGTGGTGGTGCTTGGAGGGGGATCATTTGGGACAGCAATGGCTGCTCATGTTGCGAATAGAAAGGCTCAGTTAGAGGTCACAATGCTTGTTCGGGATCCTCAACTTTGCTTGTCTATCAATGAGAGGCACTCCAACTGGTAGCCATTTTGTCTGTTCTTGTGATCAACATACTGGTTAACTTGTGAGTTGTGATCATGTAATTTCATCAGCCATCTCTCTTAGGGGACTGTTTGTTTGTTTGTTTTGCAGTAAGTACTTCCCAGATCACATGCTGCCGGAAAATGTAGTTGCAACAACTGATGCAAAATCTGCTTTGCGTGATGCGGATTACTGCTTTCATGCTGTGCCTGTCCAGGTCATTTGAATTTGCATTTTTTCTTGGTAGTAGTTGTAGTGATGGTGGTGGTGGTGATAGTAATTGATGCTTCATTAAGTCTGATTCTTTGCAGTCAGATACAATTACATATGATGAACCTTAGCACTTGCCGTTCGTAAAAGACGTGACTGTCTGAATCTTTGTTTCTGTTATTACAGTTCAGCTCAACTTTTCTCGAGAGTGTTGCTGATTATGTTGACCCAGGCTTGCCATTCATATCTCTCAGTAAAGGCCTAGAGCTAAATACACTGAGAATGATGGCTCAAATTATTCCTCAAGCACTACGAAATCCTCGCCAGCCTTTTGTTGCACTATCAGGGCCTTCTTTTGCTCTGGAATTAATGAATAAGCTACCTACAGGTGACATTGACATTGCTAATTACACGTGTTAATCTTGGTTTTTCAATTATATGTATGATGGTTTGAAAGCCAATAATTTTTGTCTTTTGGTTTCCATTTTCAAATAGCAGCAATGGTGGTGGCATCAAAAGACAAAAACTTGGCAAATACAGTTCAGCAGTTACTAGCTTCAAGTCATTTAAGAATTAGCACATCAAGGTAGACGGCCTTCAGTAGATTAATAAACGAAATTGAATTTCATACGTAAATGACTTCTTTCCTCCCTTGCCCTATCTGAACAAGTATGTCTTTTTCTGCTTGCTTTACTCTTTCTCGTGTATTGTGGCTTCTGTTTCTGTTTTATGCATGGTATATCAAACAACTTTATATACAGATTTTGATGCAAATGTTCAGCTTGTAATCTCTGATAACTCCAGTGATGTTACAGGAGTTGAAATAGCAGGTGCCCTCAAGAATGTGCTAGCAATAGCAGCTGGGATAGTTGAAGGTATGAACCTTGGTAACAACTCAATGGCTGCTCTTGTCTCACAAGGCTGTTCCGAGATACGGTGGCTTGCAACAAAGGTAATTCTCTATTAAATAAATATTAGAGCTCTTTGCATATAGTAGAAACTGTTACATTTCTTTTCTTATCCTAATAATCATACCGAAGAGTATTAAATATGTTTTCTCTTAAAAAGCTATATGCTGTCAACAATTTGCTAATTGTAGATGCAATGCTCTAAGATATTGACAATGTCTAATTTCCATTGCACGCTGTTACATAGATTTTACCAGGATTGTGCTCTGCTGCTTTTTAGCCATTCAATTGTTGGAGGTCTTGATTTTGCTGGTACTATATATGTGTGTCTGTATGTGTGTACGTTTTACATATGTACATGATAGTAGATGCCATCTATTGATGTGCATGTGCACATTTACTTTCTATTTGTGTTTCCATTGGCATATAAAGTCTTGTTCAGATTTTTGTTTTTTTTTTGTTTGTGTTTCCAGTTGTGTATTATCCTAATCTTATTTCTCCATTTATCTTTTAAAGATGGGTGCAAAGCCGACTACAATAACTGGTCTGTCAGGGACTGGAGACATAATGCTTACATGTTTTGTGAACCTTTCGAGAAATAGAACAGTTGGTGTGCGTCTTGGATCAGGCGAGAAGCTTGAGAACATACTTAATTCCATGAATCAGGTAGTTTCCAAGCCTGCCTCATCATACCCGAAATCCTTCCAAGTGGCAGAGTTACTGAAATGTTCATCCTTACTATGTGCAGGTAGCAGAAGGTGTCTCCACGGCTGGAGCTGTGATTGCATTGGCGCAGAAATATAATGTAAAGATGCCAGTGTTGACAGCAGTTGCTCGTATTATTGACAATGAACTTACCCCTAAGAAAGCTGTTTATGAGTTAATGAGCCTCCCTCAGGTTATTTATTCTGACCCTCCTTTCAGAAGAACTATATTTATGTTATATTTAGGTTACAAGTTCAATTGATGACAATTTCTTATCATAGGTTGAAGAAGTATGAATCCTCCCAACACATTGTTTATCTACCAGCTATTTTTTAACAGCTGATGTTGAAAGGCATTCGTGAAGTCAATTCTTTTTCACCGTTGTTCTTCTAATGATGAAGGCTTGGTGAGAACAATTTTGCACAATTGGGGTTGCATCATACAGTTCATAGAATTTGAGAAATGTGTAGATTCTAGACAACGTATATTCTCACCTTAATAATGCATGTCATTTCTTTGTGCAACCGCTGGCCATGTTCTCTCTCTTAGGTGAATGTTATGGTTGGTGTGAGAAGGTTTAAAAGTCCAGCATGTTCAAGATTACAGATGAACAACAACGTTATGTATTGAAAATGATGTTGATGTATTGTGAAATTCTGCTTTGAAATCAAATTATCGTTTAAAAAAATGTTGATAAACCAGGCAAATAATATTTATTATATAGAGTGCTTGCTAATGAACGAAGGCTCTTCAATTCAAGGGAGTAAACGAAATTAAAGTTACACGTGATAAGGTTTTGACTATACCATGATTTGGAGCTTTCCCAATGGAATTTCAAACATGGTAACCTCAACCATTTACTGCTGCAACGTAACAAGTCCAATTAACCATAGCAACATTGTCAAACAAAGACCAGTTGCCAAAGATCAGGTTATAACAGAAAATTCATTTTTTTTTTTGATAACGTCATTTTAATATTTTAAGTATTAGCGTAAAAAATGTATTTTTTATATAAGCTATGCTTACATAACGTTTGAAAGTCGAGAATTTCTACGAGCAGTAGAGCTTCTTATTGGTTTCGTAAATTATAGCTCTGTTCAGTGGATATGGATCCTCTCACACCACCTTTTCTCTCCTTCACTCTCCAGCAAAAAATCCCAACCATTAGATTAATCTAATGGTGGGGTATTAAAAATTTTAAAAAATTCACACAAAAAAGTCATGTTCTCTCTCTCTCTCTCCCCCAAATCATATGTATCTCTCTGCTGACATTTTCTCTTTTCAAAATTTTTATTGTCGCTAAAACTGTTTTTTGTAATAGTGAACAATATTGCTATTTACGTTATCAGTATGCCATCTCATTATAAGGGCACAGGAGCGTCAATCTTTACATGGCATTCAAATTGCCCGTAGAGCTCCTATGATCTCACATTTGTTTTTTTGCAGATGACAGCTTTATATTCTACAGAGCCACTCAACAGAATGCTAATACTATGAATTAGCACACAAAAAAGTCATGTTCTCTCTCTCCCAAATCACATGTATCTCTCTGCTGACATTTGCTCTCTTCAAAAATTTTATTGTCGCTAAAACTGTTTTTTGTAGTAGTGAACAGTATCGCTGTTTACGTTATCAGTATGCCTTCTCATTACAAGGGCACATGAGCGTCAATCTTTACATGGCATTCAAATTGCCCGTAGAGCTCCTGTGATCTCACATTTATTTTTTGCAGATGATAGCCTTATATTCTGCAGAGCCACTCAACAAAATGCTAATACTATGAATGAGATTCTCTCTCTTTGTCAAGCTGCATCTGGACAGCTGATCAATTATGACAAGTCAGAAATCTCCTTCAGCCGAAATGTACCAACAGATAGAAAAGATAACTTCCAAGGATGGATTCAAGTTAAGGCGACAGAGGTTCAATCAAAATACCTGGGTCTACCTTCTTATGTGGGAAGATCCAAGCAGCAGGTGTTTGACTTTGTCCAAGATAGGTTCTGGAAGAAGCTGAAAGGTTGGAAGGTGAAATTTTTATCATCAGCAGGTAGAGAGGTTCTTATAAAAGCAGTGGTGCAATCAATTCCAACATATGTTATGGGTTGTTTCCTTCTACCATCAAGCCTGTGTCAACACATTGAAAGTATGGTTCGAAGATTCTGGTGGGGAAGTAACCATGGTGAGAAAAAGAAAATGCATTGGGTGAATTGGAATGTTTGTTGCCAGCCAAAAAATAATGGAGGATTGGGATTTCGAAGCTTTGAGGCATTTAATGTGGCTCTTCTTGCAAAACAAGGATGGAGACTCTTATCAGATCCAGATTCATTGCTTGCTTGTTGCTTATCTGCTAGATATTATCCAAGAGGGAATGTTTTGAAAGCTGCAGTGGGATATAGACCAAGCTACACATGGAGAAGCATCCAAAAGGCGCTTTGGGTGGTAAATCGTTGTTGTTTATGGACAGTGGGAAGAGGTCATCTAATTGATATTTGGAAGGATAACTGGTTACCCCTTCAAAATGGGTACAAAGTTTGGTCGGTAAAACCTCCAAACATAG
Organism: Calophaca sinica; assembly: GCA_037113605.1. Classification (NCBI taxonomy): domain Eukaryota; kingdom Viridiplantae; phylum Streptophyta; class Magnoliopsida; order Fabales; family Fabaceae; genus Calophaca; species Calophaca sinica. Next base: position 94,991,259 of record CM073736.1, read on the forward strand.
ACATCTCTTAGGTATCTCAATTAATTAATCAAGATGAGGCAAGATGGAATGAGCAAATGATTAACCAGTTATTCATGCCATTTGAGGCCATGCAAATTCTCCAAATTCCTATTTCATCTACGATGCAATTAGACCAACCATCTTGGGGACCAAACAAGCGTGGTTTTTTCACGATCAAGAGCGCCTACCATAGCATCAAAAATTGGAAGAATGCAGATGTAAATGTTGCTGCAGGTTCACATAGAAATGATGATCACACATGGAAACATCTATGGCGGCTCAAAACCCCCAAACACATTCACTTTGCTTGGCAGATTTTACATGATGGCATTGCGAGTAAAAAGAAGCTAATATCAAAAGGTATTCAAGTCTCACCCATGTGCCCTCATTGTGACTTTATTGGTGAAGATGTTGATCATATTTTTATGGGATGTGATATGGCTAGACAAGCTTGGTTTGCTTCTCCACTTTCTATTACTTTTAACCAGCCACAACATTTTAAACAATGGCTGGAACACTTAATCATTCATGCGCAATCTGATATTGTGGCACATGTTCTAGCTATTTGTTTTGAAATTTGGAAAGCTAGGAATAAGAAATGCTTTGAAGGAAAAATTTATGAACCAATTTGGGTGGCTCAAAAAGCTTAGCATGAAGTGGATTCCTTTCTTTGTATGTTGAATACGCTGCCTATGCATCACACAAGTTCTCAGCAGCATGTTGTCACTGTTATTGATTGGAGTCTGCCCCCAACACCTTATTTCAAGCTCAATGTTGATGCGGCTGGCCCATGTGATGGGTGGTGGGGTATTGGAGCAATTATTCGAAATCATTCAGGTGAAGTCTTTGCTGCAACAACTTGGAGGATTGTTACCTTTAATGATGCAACTATAGCTGAAGCTTTGGGAATGAAATTGGCTTTCATGTTTGCAAAAGACATGGGATTCTTTAACTTGGTAGTTGAAACAGATTCTAGCAATGTTGTGCAAGCCATATTATCTCAATCATACTCTTCATCACACTTGGGAATGATAGCTTCAGATAGTAGAAACATTAGTGTCTTTTACAAATTTTATGGTGTGTCATGTGAAGAGAGATGCCAATAGAGTAGCTCATTTGTTAGCTAAATTTGCTTTAACTATTGATGATTCCATTTGGATTGAGAAATCTCCTCATTGTATTGAACTTGCTGTTGCCTCTGATTTTGGGGGTCGTCGAATGAAAGTTTCCCTTGTCAAAAACAAAAAAGGTATGCCATCTTTACAGTCCAGCAGCTATTAGCTTCAAGTCATTTAAGAATCAGCACATCAAGGTAGGCGGCCTTCAGTAGATTAATAAATGAAATTGAATTTCATATGTAAATGACTTCTTTCCTCCCTTGCCCTATCTGAACAAGTATGTCTTTTCTGCTTGCTTTACTCTTTCTCGCGTATTGTATGATGCCCTGGCTTCTGTTTCTGTTTTATGCATGGTATGTCAAACAACTTTATATACAGATTTTGATGCAAATGTTCAGCTTGTAATCTCTGATAACTCCAGTGATGTTACAGGAGTTGAAATAGCAGGTGCCCTCAAGAATGTGCTAGCAATAGCAGCTGGGATAGTTGAAGGTATGAACCTTGGTAACAACTCAATGGCTGCTCTTGTCTCACACGGCTGTTTCGAGATACGGTGGCTTGCAACAAAGGTAATTTTCTATTAAATAAATATTAGAGCTCTTTGCATATAGTAGAAACTGTCACATTTCTTTTCTTATCCAAATAATCATACCGAAGAGTATTAAATATGTTCTCTCTTAAAAAGCTATATGCTGTCAACAATTTGCTAATTGTAGATGCAATGCTCTAGACATTGACAACGTCTAATTTACATTGCACGCTGTTATATAGATTATGCCAAGGTAAAGATTGAGCTCTGCTGCTTTATAGCCATTCAATTGTTGGAGGTCTTTACTAATTCACTGTGTACTATATACAATCCAGTATTTGGTAAACTTGATTATTTTTCATTTTTAATGATTCTATAATAAGATGTAATTTGTGAGGTAATATATTAGTCTCCATAAAGACTTCATAATGACGAATGTCATCACGATGTTTTTTTCCCCCCTTCTATTTCTTTAACAATGCCCAATAGAGCATATAAAAGGGTAGCCAAAACTAAGGTCAATATTACTTGAACCGTTGCTGAGGTAACTAGTTACAAGGACAATATTACTAGGCAAGGAATCTACCCACCTCACCAAGCACTCGTGCCAACCTGTTAGATTTGGTTGCTGTCCACTGAATGGCCACCGAATAATGATCTTAACAAATCTTGCCCACCCTCTTTCACTATCTTTTGTTGCTTCTCCATGTTGACACTTAACCTTCTTTTAAGCCCTTCCAAGTAAACAAAAAGAGGCACAGCAATAATGCAAAACTTCTAAGATTTCTGAGATGCTAGAGTACAGAAGCTGGGACCATCACTCTCTCTTGTCTTCCTCTCTGTCTTCAAGTCCAAATGCATGATGATCTGTAGCAAGTGATGTAACTGATGTCTTTCTTTCCTTTCTTTCTAGTATGGTTGCCATTTCCCCAGACACCTTAACTCCACTTCCAACGAGTGTGATAGTCTCCTCATCAAAGTCATCCCATGTCTCCTCTGAGTACGCGTACCTGCACAAGCCCACGTAAAACGTCATCCACTATGTCAGTGTAAGAATCAAGCATAATCAAATTAAAGAAGGGAAAGCTTCTATAGTCCTGTACTCCTATTTACAATTTGGTTAGCGGTAAGTACATTTTTCAAAATCATCCTTCAAACATGTAATTTCTTCTTATGTTGCTGCCTCAAACCTCATGGAGTATGTAGGTTTGAATTTCATCCACAGTAGTTTCTATTCCTTTGATATACTTCAGTTGATTTTGGTTCGAGCTTTAAGCTAGAATGTTCGACAAGTGATACATATCTTATACTTTAATATGCATTTCACTAACTAACCAATAATGTTCGTTTAAGATTTTGACAAAAAATTCAACTGTCTTTTATGTAACATATAGACTACTACCATTTCATTTTCAGACGAGGACATTTATTTTAAGAGTAGAATCATTTTGAAAATGCACTCACTACAGCACTTGAAAATTGAAAGTCCAGAACATTGAAGCCGTAACCACATTTTACAACAAACTAACCGTACTTCTTACTATTAGTCAGAAGTTAAATAAAATTTCGATATTTACATTTTACATCCTTAACTATTAACATTCCTGAGGTATTCTCCCAAGATTTCCTCGCATTAAAATCAAAACCAAATCATTGAAACAACTTACTGGGAAGTGTGCAAATGTATGAATTTCGATAGAAGGGATGCAGTAAGATGTAGCTTAGACTTGCGAAACAGATTTTATAGGGTATTCTCAGTTCTCACACATAAGAAATCATCTAAAAGACTTGAAACATTTAGAACTCAGCAAGACACATACTAATTGAAAACAGACTTGACAACTTTCAGTTCAAAGATGCCATCCCAAAGGAAAGGCAAAGGTGTCAAAGGAAATGTAGATTTACAGGTATAAATATGCAATATCATAATTACATTATTCACATTTTGCAACCTCAGGGATTCTAACCTTACCAGAAAAATATTACTCCAGATCGATTCACCGGTAGGCTTTCAAGATATGTCAAAAATTATAATTATATCCCTCCTTTTAGTATGTTTTCTCTTTCTTCCATTTTTTTGCTTTAAGGGGTGAGCAATAGTAGAGCTAGACTATACCTGGTTGGATTTTGAGATGGAGCCCAGAGCATGCAGATCACTAGCAGGAGAGCATAAGCAAGCAAAGACCAGAAAGCTGGGATGATCCAGGCTCTTCGCCACAGTTCACTTAAAGGATCTGACGCATTGAAGTACAACTGAAACAAAAATAAATCAGAGACTTAGTCTCTTGTAGTTATTAATTAGCATAAAAATAAAATCAATATTATGAACAATATCTTTCTCCTGGTTAATCAGGAACTATTCACCTCAGAATTGTTTGACAAGTTCATCGAATTGACTTGTTAATCTTTTATTCAAATATATCCTCTTCTCACCTAGTATTTGTTGGTGTAAGCCCTAGAGGCCAATGCTTTTCATTTGAACTTAGAATTTGTATCATGCTATTTATCTAAAATATAAGGCATTTCAGTTATTATGTTTGTTTTAACGTGATAAAGCCCTTGAGTAAAAGTTCGATTTTAATAGAACATCGAGTGGACGACTCGGTTGTGAGATACTATAGAACTTTACTCTTAAACATCCGTAGTAGAGTATTATTATTATTAAGGGCAATAATAATACATCAAAACTATTATGTGAGTGGACTGATAACCTTATCTCACAGGTTATAGATATGAGATATCAAGTCACTGCATAGGTACACATTAGGGAATTGTGTACTGAATTGACCCGCCATGAGAATACTACATAGTGTGTTATGTAAGTGTCATAAGTTATTTTCATAGTGATAGTGGTGTATGCCACCTTTTGACCTGAAACCACTATGGTCCCTACATGAGGAGTTAAGTGTTGTCTGTAACAGGACAATTATAAAGTCGGTTAACTGGGAACTCCACGAGTCATGCAGAGGGACATGAGTGACCTAAATGGGATTTACCCCTCCTACATAGCAGGAGTAATATCTGTGGGCCCCTTGATAGAGTATGATTGTAAAATGCATGGCCATGTTGAAATAAGTCAATATGAGATATTGATCTTACTTGTTGTTACTAAGTCTGCTTGGGTATCAAGGAATATAATATTAAACTATACAAGGGTGACACATACTATGCCTTGTGTTCAATATAGATATAAGGGCAAAAGGGTAATTATACACATGATCATTATCACGGAAAGGTTACGTCAAATCACTGACATTCTCGTTACTTGGGTAGCAGTGATGTGTTGCTAGACACCGCTCTCTGTTTATAATATTAAATAATGATTATTGCCAACTTACGGGAACCTACAGGGTCACACACGTAAGAACAGATTAATGGGAGGTTAAAGATAAATGAGTAAGACTCATTTTATTCAGTGGTGTGCTCTTATGACGCACCAGCGTAAGGCAAGAGTAACGCAGCACATGGTAAGCTACGGTGCGCTAGGTCACTCTTAAGTGGCTCTATAAATAGAACACTTAAGCTGAAGTCCATTCACGGAATTTTAACCTAGCCGTATAGAGAGACCTTGTGTTAAATGCGTATTTGTCGATTCAGATTAAATCGACTATACTTGTAGACGGTGGCCGCTCCCATTCGAAGGCTGTTCGTGTGGACTACGTAGAGGCGTTGTCAACTGTATAACGTTCGTAATCATCTCCAGTCCTCGTCAGCAAGGGTCTGCGCTACAAGAGGTAACTCATATAATCCCTGAATTATGATCATTCGCAAGGATCCTTGGAAGGGAAATTTTAATTTTTCCGCTGCGCTTTATCTGATTGTATGCGCGATTTCCCTACAGTATTTTCTTTCGTTAGGGTTTTCTGCTAAATACTAAAATGAAAAATGGTGAATAAGATGGGAGAACTTAACATGAAAAGCAGTTTTCTAAAATAGGTAGAAGAAAAGTAGGCTTGACTGTCATTTAGTAGCAAACTTTTGTGGCTTAATGAGCATCAAAAGGCAAAGGGGGAAATGAGGAAGAAAAGGAAGTTGTAAAGAAATAAAAGACTACCTCGTAACCAATCCATAATACTGAAAGCAGCACTGTCACTGCAAGGGAATTTGTAAATTTCCTGTACAACTCAAGTTTTGCTGTACTTTTCCGAATCTGTGCATATATCGACAAGTGGACACAATCAGTTTCAATTGACAACCAAAAAAATGAAATGCAATTTTACCAGATTTAAAAGGGGAAATGTAGAAGTATCTATAACAATCTCCAGGAAAACAATGATCTTATTTTGAAGCTCTGAGCATTTCTCAGTTACTGATTTTTAATTCATCCTAGGATCATAATACTTTCTAAAAACATACAAAAGTTATTTCCTAAAAGTACTTCATTTTCCTGTGTTAAGCCATCTAATACTTTGATAGGCATGTCACACAACAATTATAGTCAACACAAATATGTCCAACCTGTGCCTATTCTTGAAATTCATAGATTGGACTTGAGCTCATTGAAATGTTGCCTCTCTCGCAAGCTAACAAGTATGGGACACAATAATTATACACATGCATGAATTACATAGCAGGGACAGGGACAAATATTTCACACTAGGTTACCTGAAGCTTCTCCAGGGTTTTAGATAATGATTGAAAGATCCAAAGAATAAAGCAAGCATCCAACACAGCCACAGGCAGCACCAGGAAAATCCTTGCTTTTCCAGAAAAGTCATTAATATTACCAAGATGTTCCACCAGCTCAAGTGCTTCTGACGCCACAAAATACACCACACCAAGAAGAAAGACTTTTGAGGTTATACCACCAAGCGTTGGGCGGACAACTCCATAACCCATAGAAACCACTAGAAGAAGAAGCCGCGAGACCGTTTTCTTGACGGCAGTGAAGGAAACAGCCCATAATGTAATCATCATTGGCCTGGTTCCCGTGGAATTGAAATTCGCATACTCAAAATACCACAGTGCCATCTCACACATGCCAAGGCCAATAACAGCAGTAATGTGGTAATGCAACTGTATCACATCTTTCCAATATTGCACAAACCGGAGAAACCAAACCAGACCGAGAAAAAGGTAAGCCAAAGACATCAAACCGTAAAATGTCATCAAGGGCATCATCTTCCCCGGTAGATAACCATCCGGATTTCTCCAAACAGTTCGTCCAGAGATCACCGTATCCTTCAGCTGAGGATCACAAAACATGAAATACAAATAATACATTCCAGTACTGTGTATGTCAACAGTTTGAATAACCATGTTAGTCTCTTCATCCTGCCCTTCAAAAAATGTCTGCAAGCGTTTCGGCCCATTTGGATCATCGGGGTTCTCACGGATGATAACCTCTCCTAACTTGCAAGAACTTTCCTTTGCAAGTTCTGGGGTGCAGCATATAGCATCAGAGTTCAAATAAGCACCCCCAATTTTTTTCCTATCTTTCACCTTAACTATTATAGCTTCCACCAACCCTGTCTTTTGCTGCATTGCACTCGCCTTCTCAGCAGATTCTTTTGTTCTTCTAAAGGTAATAGACTCAAACCTGATCAACCCCATGACATCAACAATCAGCATATTAAAACTCGTTTGAGAAATGTTATTTGAACATCAAATTGGGATACCAAAATTGACAACAATTTTGCTGGCTAATGCAGTTCACACACGTAGTTAATGAAGTGTTGAACTTGATCAAGGTGTTACAACTCATTAACCATCAACTGAATTTCATTAACTACAAATTTGAACGTTATTAACCACAATTTTTAGGTGTTCAAATATAATTTGCTACATATATATTTGAACACCTAAAAATCGTGGTTAATGAAGTTTATTTGATGGTTAATGAGTTGCGAGGTATATACATTAACCAAACTCAATATTCCATTAGCCACGTTTTTGAACTGTATTAACTACGCATTTTGATGTCGCCTTTTAATGTTCAAATATCGGGAACGAACTCCGTTTAACCATATCTTATTTGATCAACTAAACTTTATTATGTGAAAAGTGACAGTTTAGCTACAACTTCATTAGTTAATTTAAATGATAAACAAATCAAAAACAACGCTGTCATCTTATGCACTTACTCAATTATAATTTCATATTTTTACAAAAATTGGGGCATCCATCCAAGGTGGAAAAAAAAAAAATTCTTACATGGAAAAGCTGACAAGAAAAAGACGAACCCCAATTATTATTTTTATTTTCCAAGGAACATACGGATCAAACAAACATTTTCATTGGTCAACAAGGAATGAGGGTTGGAAATAATTAAAAAGGAAAGGAAAAAGGGAAAGCGAGAATTAAATTACCTGATGAAGGATTTGCCAGTGGGGAAGGTATCTTCGGAAGGTTGAGAGTGGTTAAAGGAGGTGGGTTTGGAGGCATAGAGACCCTCACTACCACCATGGAAGAAGAAGGAATTGGCACGACGGATAAAGGTGCCGTTTTGGTAGTCGTGGATGGAAGCATTCACGAGGGTGATTGAGTGGAAGGTGAGGTAAAGGAGGACGGAGATGGTGAAGAAGTTGTAACCATTTGAATAACGGAGCCTTGTACCGCCGCGATCACCCATTTTCATCTCTCTGTTTTGCTGATCCAAACTGAACAATGGGACCTCTTTTTTTCTTTCGATGTGCTGGTAAAACTGGGAGATAGTGAAAAGAAAAAGATCGGAATTTGCAGCGAGAGTGAGAGGATTCTTTGTGTTTGTGTCGTATCGTACCGTACGAGAATAGGCTCAACCATTAATAAGTGGCATAGTAATAGTAAATAACTAAAGTATTATTAAAGCCTAAAAAACAAGAATTTAATTTATATGCACGTAAAAATATTGTATATATGCATATAATGATGTATTGCTATATTATTTAATAAGTATGATAAAATACATGTTTTTAAACTTATTAAATAATATAGCATCACCTCATTGAATATATGTGTAAAATATTTTTATCGACAATGCGTATAAATTAAACTCAAAAAATAATCTCCCTTACTATGTATAGAGACAACATACACGAAACAAGCGTATTATTAATAGTCAAAATTAATTTATCCAATTTTATGTGTTAATTTTTTATATTTATGTTATTTAATAATTTGTTGAGCAAATGAAATTATCTCATCTTGCACTATTATTTTTATAAGATAATATGTTTTTTTTGGACAAAATTAGATAATATGTTATTTAAAATATAAATAAATATTTTTTAAGGTTTAAATATGCTTTTGATTTCTATGAGATAAAGGAATTTTGTTTATACTTTTTGTATATAGGGATGCATCGTTGGTGTAAAATATTTTTACACTGACCTCCAATGAGATTTCACCATATTGCCACATCACTCTACTTTGTAACTGTATTTTAAAAATAACTGCACAATGATGAGTTCTCATTGGATGTCAGTGTAAAATTGATTTACGCTGACAGTACATGTCCCATTTTCTCATATTTTTTTTTTGTTTTCATCTTTGAAAAATCACTATTTTAGGTCTTACTATCATGTTTCATCTGTTAGATGCTTACACGTCTAACAGAACATTTGATTCCCTTAAAGATTTTCCTCGAGGCCTAAAATGAATTTCTTAAAGTTAATATTAGGGAACAAAAATAATAATCTCAGATTCTAAAGGAATAAAAATTAGAGAAAATCGCTAATTAATTTCTAAAGAAACGAAACTATTTCATTTCACTGGAAATAAGCAAAGCAATACAATGTGAGATATGCTGGTAATCATGGGGCTAGGCATAGATAGAGCCGCCTTTGCTATGCAATGAACAACTCTATTGGCATGTCTCATAATAAACTTCACACTAAAATTAGTAGAAAAAGATAAGAGCCTAGAACGCTCCTGGATAATGAAACCATACTCCGATACATTGGTCTTGGGACTATTGACACTACTATCCACATCAGTCTCTCAATGAAGCTCGAAAATAACATTCATAAAGCAAAAACTAAGTACTCATTGCACTTCACGGAGATGACCAATAGCCTCTCCTTCTGAAATTTGGACGCAAGGAGTACCCCATAAAGTTATTGTACTCACAAACTTTCCCGGCTCATTCCGAATACACATGCCCCACCTCGTAAGTCCATTTTCACGTGTAAGAAATAAATCTTTGAATTATATAAAAATAAATAATAGAAATCCTAAAATCTCTTTTTAAAAGGGGATAAAAATTAAATAAATTTCTTTTTTAAATTATTTAATTAAAACCAACTAATCCACATCAATTTTATTACCCAAGAACTATGTAAGCTTGAATTCCTCATCACACTAAAGAATACGTAGGAGTATGGACTACTCTTGTCAACTGCAAAAATTCCTTGTTTCAAACATAAAAATACCACTTCATTCAAAATTGAAAAAATATTGAATTGATAAATAAAACACTTCTAAAATCACTTTTAATTTGAAAACCAAATTTTATTTATTTAAAAGGGGACATAAATGTATTTAAAGTTGGCACAAATTTGTACAATCAATTAGAGGTAACATTTTCAAACAGATGTCATAGGGTGCTTAACACATTCCCTACGCATAACCAACTCTCGAACTCTAAACCTAGTTCTAATGACCAATTTTTCTTAAAAAAAATTTTCTAATATTTTCCCTAAACAAATAAATCTGCTGCTTTGGAAGAATCTCTAGATTTTTTGGTCTGTAATACATTCACCTTTCAAATGCTAAATCAAACATGCATTTCAAATTTTGAATATAGCTTTCTCCCAAGGCTCACGGTAAAGGAAACAAAGGGATTCAAACTCCCTAACATCTATTATTCGAAGCTCAAGCTCAAGTTTATCCATAACATATATTTTGGGCTAGTTCAGTAAAAAAAAAAAATTTGGGCTAGAGGATAAAACGTATTACATCAAACTATTATTACCTTTTTTTTTTTTGCTTAATTACATTTTTAGTCCCTCTAGTTTGGGCTATGTGCAATTTTGGTCCCTCTAGAAATTTTGAGCAATTTTATTCCTTCAAGTTTTCAATTGTTATAATCAATTTCTTCCATCCCATTTTATTTATTTAAAATTCTCTAATTCTCATTATCTATTAAAAGTTACAAATTGAAATGATTTAAAAATTATTTTACTTAAAACTCACCAATTAAAATATCATACTTCATTTTAGGCAAAATCGCAAGTGTACGATTCGTCGTCAAGTAATAAGAAGATCGAATCCACATGGATTGTAACTAATTATTTAACTTAACAAACTTGTAATAATTTGAACTATTGAACTAAGTGATGTGTTTGAAATTTTTATGACTTATATCAAAAGACAAAAATAATAAACAACTAAACAAAAATTTGGATTTTAAGGAGAATTAAAAGCGACTAGGGATCGAATCCTCTTGCTTTCACTCTTATGCAATCAATTTACAACCAACACAAGTTATTCCATATAATTGAAGTTCGAATCAACAAAATTAGTTTAAGGACAATTCCTTGCCTCATAAACCCTTTACTTTAACTAAAATCTCCTAATCCCTTAGGTGAATTAAAGCTAGATTAAGCAATAAGACTAATGATTCATAAGAACACATGCTCATAAGGTTATATTCCTATAATCCTCCTAAACATGACCAACAATTCAGTCCAAGTTCATAACCCCAATTTCCCAATCGTGAGTATAACCCAAAATCGATTCGGTAGTGATCAGTTACCAAAAAGCATTAATAATAGAATTGAAGGCTCAATCATAATTGAAATAAACTTGCATTGATATAAGTAAAACAACTACATAAGAGTGTTCACAAGGTTCATCTTTCCTAGCCTAAGGAATTTAGCTACTCATAGAAAAGGAAAAGCCAAACCAGAAATTCATGAGAATTGATGAAGAGATCGTTCCCAATCCTCCACCGTGCCTCCAAATAACAAAGTTCGAACCCTAGACACGTCTCTAAAGTGTCTATTTATAGTCTAGGGTGAAAATGAGTAAAAAACAGGTCCAAAACATGTAAAAACGTAAAATTTTGCGTCCAGGGTGCTATCATAACACGGCCGTGGTGTGAGGCACGGCCAGGCCGTGCTTCATTCTGTTTCTCGCACAGTTTAGGTGCTGTCGCAACACGGCCGTGCTTCCTGACACGGCCAGGCCATGCTTCATGTTGTTTTGTATTTTTCACCTCTTTAACGTCCGAATTAGCTCAAGGTGTCTTCATGAAAGTTGAAGCTATGGATCTTAGCTTTCCAATGGCACCGGTTTCATCTCATTTGGACACCTAAACCTCCAGATATGATTAAAACACTGAACAAGTGTCAGGCTGAGACAACATTACATTATCAACTTGTAGCACAAATTACCCAACTTATTCCAAGTGATTTTTCTCCTTTTTCCTAGGACAAATACCTTCCTTTAAGCACAATTGAACCAAAACCAAGTGCGTTATTCAAATCAAGCCAAATGCATAAATAACATGGATAAAAATGACTAAAATGACTAAAATGTGATGCAAAACTAATACTAAACTATATGCTATTTCGAACGCATCAAATTACTCCAAGCTTAGAATCTTGCTTGTCCTCAAGCAATTGCAGTGGCCAAAGATAAGCAAAGAAACAAGAGACGCAACAAATAAGGAACCCGAGATAATAGCACATTCAAGCAATAGGCTAAAGGCTCGAACAGACAATAGGGACAACCAAAATCAAGTCCAATTAGAGAATCAGGCGCTCTGGAATCACGTCTCTCACTGATAGGGCACTCTCCTCACAACTCTCCAAGTGTTTAAAGGTTATGACAAATCGCTCAAATCCATCCATGAAAGTGTTCTACCATAAGCTTGACTGTTAACCAAATCTCAGCATACAATTCATGAAAACACACTAGAATCAAAAGGTCTTTGCAAGGTTGTAACGTGGCCGTGGGATTTTTCTTGTACGGTGGGATAAAAACCAGAAAGGGGAAACACAAGGGCTAAAATAATAGACAAAGAAAACAACCCTTTTAAAGCAGCATAAGCGGAACAATTCATTCTCCTTTTCGTTTTCAACACCTTTTTATTTTGCTCCTCTTCTGTTATTTTATTTTATATATATATATATATATTTTATTTTTTTTTCATTTGAGATTTTTGCAATTACTGGGGAGGAATTGAATAACAGCAGAGGTCCCAAATTTCAAGCACTGCCTAATTTACACAAGATTCACAACTAATTGCTCCCTTACACATACTTTAAAAGGCACTGTAACATTTAGCAATCACCTGGGTACCAAGAAAATTAATTTCATTTCAGGCTCAAAAGGGGCAACTAGAGGAAGTTTTCATTCAACAAACAGAGGCTTGAAACATGCCTAAATTGCCTAAATCATGTTCAAGTGTGTTGACAAAAATTTTCAAGTTTTGAAACGGTTTCAAGTCAAGTTCTAGAGAGCACAATCAGGATGGACACACTCATACAAGGAGAAGGGGGCATATAAACATGATGAAGTGAAAGCCCCAATATTAAGCTCAAGTCTCACATTTAGAAGTTAAAACCAGTGAGAAACATCAAATCAGAGTACCACATGCTAATTCTCAACTTATCCAAAGATTATCCCTATGTACATTAAGAATACTGCCTTCAAGCCCATCACAAGAACAAAATAATTGAGTTCCAAATCATGCAATCTCAAATTTCAAAAAGATTGTAGCACACATGCCAAAACACAAGAGGATAGCGTACAATTGGGGGATAAAATGATGCGAACAAAACAACAATTAAAACAAATATGCAAACATTAAACTAAAAATGCAAACCTAACCTGCAAAACTAAATGCAAAAATTTAAACGCCCTACCCCAAGCTTAAGAATTTACATTGTCCCCAATGTAAACAATTTAACTGAGATAGGGATGATGCAAGAGAGGACTCACTGTGGGGGAGGAGGAGGGAACTGGCCAGGATATTGCTGGAGGTGCCAGTTATACAGTGCAGAGACCATGTCCTGAATGTTGTGGACAGTGTTGTCAAGACCCGTCGGTGAGTGAAGGATTGGGTAAGGTCGTGCACACTTGAGGAACGCCTAATCTTGGCTGAAGGGCGGCTGAACACGGCGTGCCATAGGGCACGACTAGCCCGTGTTATTCACTGCCTCCCACAAAAAAAAAAAATTTAGCTCAAACACTGCAGAAATATCCCACACGGCCTGGCCGTGTCTCATCGGGTAATTTTTTTTAAAAAATCTAAATTAAAGAAAAAGGATACAAACTTGGGTTGCCTCCCAAGAAGCGCTTCTTTAACGCCACTAGCTTGACGCTGAGGGAGTCGATCAAGGCTCCTTAAAGGAGGAAAAGAAGATTGAAGCACCACCTTCCTTGGGAAGATGCACACCCATAGCCCTGAGTGCTTGCATGGAAATCATTTCCCTTTTTCGCATTGGTCTCCTTTTTCTCCTCTTGAATTTATGTGGGTGGACATTGTCATCCCTCACTTTGTTTTAGCGCTTTTCATAAGAATGTGTAGGTTTTACATGTGCTTTCTTTGGAATTTTGCAATTTGGGAATTGTTTCCCATGGCCCATATGCAAACTACTCTTTCCTTTTCTTCCTTTTTCCTGCACTAAAAATTTTTCCATCCCTTCATCCAAATCTTGAGACATTTCCTCAATAGAATTCATTGTCACCTTCTCTAAGGGTTTGGAAGGTCGGTCTTGATCAAGATTCTCTCCAACCGCTGCCCAACCACATCAATTCTAGAGCACTTTTAGGTGTCATCGGGATGCCTCATAGCCTCAAACACATTGAAAGTCTCTTTCTCATCTTGGAACCTCAAAATTAATTTACCTTGTTGGACATCAATCAAGGCTCTTCCTGTAGCTAGGAAAGGTCTTCCAAGAAGAAGAGGGGCGTCCTTGGCTTCTTCCATGTCAAGGATCACAAAGTCTGTAGAAAAAGGAATTTGCCAACCCTTACCAATACATCTTCCATAACTCCATAAGGGTATTTGATTGACCTATCTCGCCACCGCAGTGTCATTTTTGTAGGCTTCACTTCACCTCCTGCCAGCCTCTTCAACATAGATAACGGCATCAAATTGATGCTAGCTCCCAAATCACAAAGGGCTTTGTCAATATTTAAATTCCCAATAGTGCAGGAATTGTGAAGCTTCCAGGATCTTTCACTTTGGAGGAGCTTTCTTTGAATGATGGCACTACACTCTTTCTCACAAAGCTACAGCCTCATCTTCTTTGAATTTCTTCTTTTTAGTTAACAATTCCTTCATGAATTTGGCATATAAAGGCATTTGCTCAAGAGCTTCGCGAAAGGAATATTGATCCGAGGCGCTTGAAGACATCCATGAACTTAGAGAATTGTTCATCCTTCTCCTTTTCTTGCTCACAGGAGGATATGGCAACTTCTTATATGGAGGAACAACTCAGGCTTCTCTTGTACTTGCAGTTTGTCAAGAATAACTCGGCCTTCCTCACCTTCTCTTTTTTCTTTTTCAATATTTACTCTACTCTCATTTTCAACTCCACCTTTTTCTTTTCAACTTCTTTTTCTACTTCCACTCTCTCTTTTCAACTCCATCCACTTCACTTTTTCGCTCTTTTCTTTCTCTCTACTTGACAAATGACTTTCCACTTCTTAAAAAAACAGCACTACAATTTTCATTCTTAGGGTTGTCAACTGTGTTAGCAGAAAACTTACCTTTCGATTGCTCCGCTAGTTGCTTTGAGAGTTGCCCAATTTGGTTCTCCAGATTTTTGATAGAAGCCTCCTGGTTTTTGAAATGGGACTCATGATTCTGGAAGTTGGATTGTGTCATCTTCATAAACTGAATAAGAGCTTCTTCTAATTGATTTGGCCTCTCTTGCTTTTGCGGTTGTGGAGGGTTGCTGGATGATGGGTTATCTTGCTGCTTCCAAGAGAAGTTGGGATGATTCTTCTACCCTGGATTATAGGTGTTAGAATACGGATTCCCTCCTTGCCTTTGAAAATCACCCATGTAATTAGCTTGCTCCTTGGAGTCTCCTAATGTATCACACCCTCCATTCTCATGAGGCCCTTGACAAAAGTCACATCTCAAGTTTTTATTCACCTGATTCACTTGAGCAGAGGAAGGGGTTCCCGCCGCTGCTTTCAACTCTTTTGTGATACCCTCCAATTGTTGAGAGACTAATTTATTTTGAGCCAAGAGCGCATCTTGTGTTTCCAATTCTAGGACTCCTCTTTTACCCAGTGTCCCTCTATCATTCTGACATAACTGCTCATTGGAAGCCATTTGCTCCACCAAGGTTCTTGCTTCGCAAATGTCTTGTTGTTGATTGTACCTCCAGCTGAGGCATCCAACATCATCCTGGTGTTCGGCCTCAAACCATTACAGAACATTTGCATCTGGTTGAAGGCATCATATCCATGTCCTGGACACCTCTTTAGAAGGAGCTTGAATCTCTCCCATGCCTCATACAAGTTCTCACTTTGGTTCTGTTGGAAGCCATGAATCTCACATCTTCTTTTGATGAATTTGGAGGGTGGAAAAAATTTTGTCATGATTTTCTCCTCCAAATCGTCCCAAGTTGCAATGCTTCCTGTAGGCAAGGTGTCAAGCCAATCTCTTGCTCGTTCCCGCAGGGTCCAAGGGAAAAGCCTCAATTTCTTGCTTCCTCGATCCACTCCGGCCCGACCCAAAGGTGTCACAGATTTCGTAGAAACTCACCAGGTGCTGATTTGGGTCATCAATCTCATTCCCCGCGAATTGGCTTTGCTTGAGAGTGTTCAACAATGCCGGCTTGATCTCAAAATTAGCATTTGCCTCCACCTGTTGGTAGGCATTGACAGCCCTTGCATGGTTGTTCCGTCTCCCAAAATCACCCAAAGTGCGTGGTTGGTCCCCCATCACTTCTTGAGTTGGGACTTGAGAGGTAGATGCAGAGGATTGTTTTTGTCGTTGCTTTGCTTCCTTTGCCTTCTTCCTTAAAGCCTTCGCTGTCTTTTCAATTTCTGGGTCAAACAACAGTTCACCTGTTTGTTTACCTCGCATGCACAAAACTAAGGCAAAAGGTAAGTAGCAAAGCAACAATTAATATTTTTTTTTTAAAAAAATAAATAAATAAAAGAAATAGTTCAATAAGGTACTCGTTTGCCTTGTTAAAAATTAATTCAACAATCCCCGGCAGCGGCGCCAAAAACTTGTTAGGCAAAATCGCAAGTGTACGATTCGTCGTCAAGTAATAAAAAGATCGAATCCACATGGATTATAACTAATTATTTAACTTAACAAACTTGTAATAATTTGAACTATTGAACTAAGTGATGTGTTTGAAATATTTATGACTTATATCAAAAGACAAAAACAGTAAACAACTAAACAAAAATTTGGATTTTAAGGAGAATTAAAAGCGACTAGGGATCGAATCCTCTTGCTTCCACTCTTATGCAATCAATTTACAACCAACACAAGTTACTCCATATAATTGAAGTTCGAATCAACAAAATTAGTTTAAGGACAATTCCTTGCCTCATAAACCCTTTACTTTAACTAAAATCCCTTAATCCCTTAGGTGAATTAAAGCTAGATTAAGCAATAAGACTAATGATTCATAAGAACACATGCTCATAAGGTTATATTCCTATAATCCTCCTAAACATGACCAACAATTCAGTCCAAGTTCATAACCCCAATTTCCCAATCGTGAGTATAACCCAAAATCGATTCGGTAGTGATCAGTTACCAAAAAGCATTAATAATAGAATTGAAGGCTCAATCATAATTGAAATAAACTTGCATTGATATAAGTAAAACAACTACATAAGAGTGTTCACAAGGTTCATCTTCCCTAGCCTAAGGAATTTAGCTACTCATAGAAAAGGAAAAGCCAAACCAGAAATTCATGAGAATTGATGAAGAGATCGTTCCCAATCCTCCACCGTGCCTCCAAATAACAAAGTTCGAACCCTAGACACGTCTCTAAAGTGTCTATTTATAGTCTAGGGTGAAAAGGAGTAAAAAACAGGTCTAAAACATATAAAAACGTAAAATTTTGCGTCCAGGGTGCTATCGTAACACGGCCGTGGTGTGAGGCACGGCCAGGCCGTGCTTCATTCTGTTTCTCGCACAGTTTAGGTGCTGTCGCAACACGGCCGTGCTTCTTGACACGGCCAGGTCGTGCTTCATGTTGTTTTGTATTTTTCACCTCTTTAACGTCCGAATTAGCTCAAGGTGTCTTCATGAAAGTTGAAGCTATGGATCTTAGCTTTCCAATGGCACCGGTTTCATCTCATTTGGACACCTAAAACTCCAGATATGATTAAAACACTGAACAAGTGTCAGGCTGAGACAGCATTACATTATCAACTTGTAGCACAAATTACCCCAACTTATTCCAAGTGATTTTTCTCCTTTTTCCTAGGACAAATACCTTCCTTTAAGCATAATTGAACCAAAACCAAGTGCGTTATTCAAATCAAGCCAAATGCATAAATAACATGGATAAAAATGACTAAAATGACTAAAATGTGATGCAAAACTAACACTAAACTATATGCTATTTCGAACGCATCACTTCACTCAATAAAAAATCCAAAAATTTCTTTTTTTGAAACCATAATCTCATAATCTACAAAATTCTTCAAATTTTATCATAATTTTTACTTTTAAACTTTTAAAATTATGATATCTCAAATTCATCATCGAATCCCAAATGTTTTAATAAAAACCGAGACTTTAAGGGGTTTAAGTGAAAGAAAATGGATGATAGGACCATATTTACTTGACTTTTAAAATAGAGGGATTAAAATTACTCAAAAAACTAGAGGGACCAAAATCGCACATAACCAAAACTAGAAGGTCCAAGTGTGTCATTAAGCCTACTTTTTTTGGTAAAACAAACTATTATTTTTTTGAATGACAAATGTTAGTGTTAATGTTAGTGTTTTGTCGACAGTAGGAGGGGTTTGAACTCTCTCCCTCTTTATCACTCAACTTCTTAACTCTTCCACCCAAAAACAAACTGTTATTATACTTTGATAAGCTAATTTTTAAACAAATGTTGGACAGTATATGTAGACAAAAAAAGGACAATATAAATATTGGCTAAATATATTTTTAGTCTATTAAATTACGACTTTTTCAAGTTTAATTCCTATAAAAGTTTTATCGACTTTTAATCCACACCTTTTGTTAAAACACATGCAGTTTTGTAAAATATGAGGACTAAAAAAGTATATAAAGACTAAACTTGAAAAATCGTAATTTAATAGAGACTAAAAATATATTTAACCCTATAAATAATTGAGGAGAGACGAAGCAGCCGCCTATATTTTAATGAGAATATGATATGATTAAGATAAAGGTTTGACGACACTTGTCTTAATGTTGGTCAAAATGGGAAACGATCCTGGTTTGTTATACTAGTTGTATCAAATCTCAATGCATTTGAAAGGAGAAACTACCAGCGCACATTGCAAAATGCAAACAAACATACTATGGTTTTCTAATGAGTTTGTCTTCCCCTGAATTTTTTATTTTCAAGAATGAATTTTTAGTTATTAGTAGTGTGCTTTGAATTTTGTTGTTTAGTAAACAAGTTGGTAACAAATTTTAGCTATTAGTGTGTTTTGGATTTCGTTGTTTAGTAGACAAGCTAGTAATGAATTGTATTTGTAGCTATCAGGGTGTTTTGGGTTTCGTTGTTTAGTACATCGACAAGTTGGTAAGTTAGTCTTGTTAAATTTTTCCTACTTTTAGTTTATAACCTGGATCTACTTAGGCAGCGGCGGACATAAGCCTTGGGTCAGTGGGGGCAAATTATTTTTTTAAAAAAATATGATTATTATATGTATTCAACCATCTTTTACAAAAGAGCACTGCTTTTGTTCAAAGTTACAAATTCAACATTATTATGCGTATCAATTATGTAAGTGCCAAGTTGATTATAAGTATCGCTAAATCATTGAAGGAAGTTTACGTGAATAAAAATTCAAAAAATTCAATCAACCTTACCAATATTCCCCATAAACAAAATTACGGATGCAAATAATGTTTTTAAAATTTTTAAAATACCACATTATACATTCCACCGACAATAAGTAAATAATATTTATATAATTTTAAAATAATATATCAAGTATTATTAAACAAAACTAACATAATATTCATAACCTTATAAAATTAAAAATTAAACTAATGCATACAATTACTACTAACACAAATTGTATTTACAATTTATTGATAGGATTTCAATCTAATAATCCAAAACTCAAACTAGTTAAAAGAAGGCCAACGCTAACATAACATTAATACTACTAAAAAAAATAAACGAAAGGTATAACAACAAAAGATTATTGCCTCGTGAAAGCAAAATATTGTTTAAAAAACAAAAGATTAAAAAGAAAACAATAAAATATTAAAAGATGATTCTAGAGCCATTGGCTCGTGAAAGCAAAAACGGAGAGGGACGGTCTACTAGTCTAGTAGTAAACATAAAAAAGGTAGGAGGAAAACATTAAAAAAAAAAAAGAGGGAGGAGTCTTAGTTTCGCAGACAAGAGAAGAAGAAGTTGTGATCTCCATTGATTGAATGAAGTGTTACAGAAGAAACAGAATGAATGAAAAATTACAGAGAAGCAGAATTACACAGAGAACTTATATACAAGCTATACTATTCTAACTGCCAACTAACCATAGTCTAAACACTAACTAACTATGATTAATTTACAAAACTGAGTTGCCTAACTAGAGTAAATAAGCAGATAAATAACAGCTGGTAATACCTCCCCTCAAGTTGGACTATGTAAATTACAAAGTCCCAACTTGGATACAAATGAAATAAAGGAAGTATTATGCAAAGGTTTAGTGAATGCATCAGCCAGCTGTGATGCAGAAGTAACAGGGAGCAAATGAATAATACGTTGTTGTATCTTCTCCCGAACGACGTGACAATCTATCTCGATATGTTTAGTACGTTCATGGAATGTGGGATTGTGAGCAAGATAGATTGCGGATTTATTGTCACAATATACTGCAGAAGGAGCTGAAAAAGCAACTCTCAAATCAGCTAGGAGGTAATGTAACCATTGAATCTCACAAGTTAAACTAGCCAAAGCTCTATACTCGGCTTCAGTAGATGATCGAGAGACTGTGTTCTGCTTCTTTGATTTCCAAGAGACAAGAGACTTGCCAAGAAACACACAATAACCTGTGATAGACTTGCGGGAATCTACACAACAAGCCCAATCAGAATCTGCAAAACCAGAAAGTTGCAGAGGGGTGGCAGCAGAGAAAAATAACCCCTGTGATGGAGCAGTTTTGAGATATCGAAGAACTCTAGTAGCAGCCTGGTAATGTGACTGAAGAGGATGAGAAACAAACTGGCTGAGTTGTTGCACAGCATATGCAATATCTGGCCTAGTTGTAGTGAGGTATAAGAGCTTTCCAACAAGGCGTCTATAAGCAGAATCATCAGGATAAGGAGTGCTGCCTTCCTTTGCTCGGCTTAATCTGCGGGATCAAAGGAGTCTTTGGTGGTTTAGCAGCCAAAGTACCACTGTCCTCAAGCAATTCAAGTGTGTATTTGCGTTGATTAAGCACAATACCACTGCTGGACCTTGCAACTTCAAGGCCTAGAAAGAATCTTAAAGAGCCAAGGTCCTTAATTTTAAATCTATCATCCAAGACTTGCTTCACAAATTTAATTTCATCCATGTTATTGCCCGCAAGGACAATGTCATCAACATAGACTAGAAGAACCGTGATAGAAGAATTATGACTCTTTACAAATAAAGAATGATCAGCTTGAGATTGTGAGTATCTAAGAGACAAAAGAGTAGTAGTGAGCTTGTGATTCCACTGTCGGCTAGCTTGTTTTAAACCGTATAAGGACTTGTGTAACCTACAAACTTTGTTGGTCAAGTCAGAATTTGAAGAAGAAAAACCAGGTGGAAGAGACATGTAAACCTCCTCACTCAAGTCACCATGAAGGAATGCATTATTTACGTCCAATTGTTCCAAGAACCAACCATTTGCAGCAGCTAAAGCTAGAAGAACTCTGACAGTGGTAAGCTTTGCAACAGGGCTGAATGTCTCAAAGTAATCCACACCTTCTAATTGAGTGAAACCCTTAGCTACAAGTCTAGCCTTATAACGCTCAATGGTGCCATCCGCATGATACTTGATTTTATACACCCACTTACACCCAATTGGTGTTTTGCCAGGGGGAAGCTCCACAATAGACCATGTTTTATTCAAAGCCAAAGCATCAATTTCAGCCTGCATAGCTTTACGCAAAGATGCATGTTTAGCAGCTTGAAGGAAAGTTTTAGGCTCAGGGTTAGTAGTAACTGCTAAGCAAAAGGATTTATAGGAAGAAGAACAATTTTGGTAAGTCAAAACAGATGACAAAGGGTAGGAAGATGAGGAAGGAATACCTGAAGAATGATCACCCAACTAGGCAGTGCAGTGATAATCGACAAGTAGCTGGGCCTGTTTGGTCTGTTTGATTGCCTTAGTGCAGTCTTGAGGAAGACTAGGCGTGGGGCTGCACCATCTGGAAGCATGGATAGGTGCGAGGAGATATGGTCTTTGCGGCACCTGAAGAAATAGAAATATCATTTTGTGGTCTTTGCGGCCTGGAGGTGTACTGCGGATGCTGAGAATTATCAATAACATTAGAAAAATATGTGGAGTAGAAGAAAGCAGATGCAGGGACAAGATGAGGGATAGTAGCAGCGAAATAGGAGTGGAAAGCAAATACGGAGAATTAACAGAGAATTTGTGGAGTGTGGGACATCAAAGAGAAAAAGCAATTATCTAACAATGTTGAGTTATTGGCTGAGGAAACATTAGAAGATTGAAATGGGAAATGCTTCTCATAAAACACCACATTTCTAGACACAAGTAATTGATGTGAGCCAAGATCATATAGAATATAACCTTTCACTCCTTCTTTATACCCAAGAAAAACTGTTTTTGTGGCTCTAGGATCAAATTTGGTCCTATGAGCATGAAGAGTAGATGCATAGGCAAGACAACCAAAATTTTTAAGATGAACAAATGAAGGAGGTTGAGCATATAAAAGTTCATAGGGAGATTTGTTTGCAAGCAAAGGAGTGGGAATGCGGTTAATAATGTGAACAGAATGTTGGATAGCAAAATTCCAAAGAGATTTAGGTAGATTAGCTTGAAAGAAAAGAGCACGAGCAACATTCAAAATATGTTGATGTTTTCGCTCAACAATCCCATTTTGTTGAGGTGTTTCAACACAAGACCTTTGATGCAAAATTCCTTTGCTAGAGAAAAATTCATGCATAAGAAATTCTACACCATTATCACTTCTTAAACATTTCAATTTTGCTTGAAATTGAGTTTCAATGAAGGAAATAAAATGCATGAGCTGTTTGCGGGTCTCAGATTTAGACTTCATTAGAATTACCCAAGTAAATCTACTGAAATCATCAACAAGTGTTAAAAAATACTTATGACCCAAAATGGAAGTATGTGAAAAAGGACCCCAAATATCGGCATGCAACAACTCAAAAACATGAGTAGTCTTAGTATAACTACTGACAAAAGGTAATTTTCTTTGCTTGGCAAATTGACAAGTATCACAAGGATTGTTGGCATTGTGAAAGCTAATAAAAGGAAATTGTGCAGCCATACATTGATGCCTATCAAGGGAAATATGACCTAGTCTCATATGCCAAAGAATAGAATCATCAATATTTTTAGAGTTTGATTTACAAACAGAAACAGAACTAGAAAAAACTTGACAAACAGAATTTGAAACCAGTGACTCTGCTGCTGGAAGATCTATCATGTAAAGCCCATGAATCAGTCTAGCTGTACCAATCATCCTCTTGGTATTGTCCTGCATAAAAACACAAGTATCATTGCTAAAAATAGCATAACAATTACTGGTTTTGGTAAGCTGAGGAACTGAAATAAGGTTGGCATGAAAGTTTGGCACATATAACACATTATGCAATTGCAACTTATTAGAAATATAAACTGTACCAGCTAAGGTAGCAATGGCATAAGTGTTATTGGGCATGCTAATTCTAATGGGTTTAATGGAATGACAATTGACAAGTATTTGTGAATTGTGTGTGATATGATCTGTGGCCCCTGTATCTATGATCCAGGAGTGAGAATTCTTACCAAAACCAGTAGAATTAGCATTGAAAACAAGAGGATTGGAGGTAACCGAATTGGAAGAATGAAGCTGTGTCATGGCAGTATTGGCAGAATGAGATGCAGTGACTGTTTGAAGCTTAGACTGTTGAAGTAATTCCATGATTCCCTTGTATTGCTCTTGAGTGAATGAAACATTGTTACTTGCAACTTCAGGAGCAGATACAGAGCTGTTTTCATCAGGTACAGAAACAGCATTTGCAGAAGCATTGTTTTTAACATTTCTGGTTTGGTAGCCTGGTGGAAACCCATGCAAGAAGTAGCAAGAATCAATAATGTGGTTGGTTTTCCCACAATGAGTGCATAACCGATTCCCTCCTTGACCTCTGCCTCCAGAATTGTGTCTACCACGACCTCTATTATTGAATCCTCCTCTTTTGTCATAATTCTTGTTGAAATTGAAATTCTGATTAGTGTGGACAGAATTGGCTTGATTGCCATTAGCAGGTGAAGCCTTCAATTCAGCATTAATTTCACTTAATTGTGGAACATGAAACTGTCTCTCTTGTTGAGTGACAATAGAAAAGGCCTTTGTGATAGGAGGAAATGGATCCATCATCATTATTTGAGACCTCACATGTGCATATTGTTCATTAAGGCCTTTGAGAAACCTAATGGTGTAATCTTGATCTCTAAACAACCGCATTGACTGAACAGCACCACAAGAACAAGCAATGGCACACTTACATTGAGGTAGAGGCCTAAAATTCTCCAATTCGTCCCATAGTGCTTTTAGTTCTGAATAATAATCAGAAATATTGCGACTTCCTTGTGACATTTTGCAGATATCCTCCTGAATGTCTGCAATGCGAAACATGTCTCCTTGATCAAACCTAGCATGCAAATCGTTCCAGGCATCACGAGCAGTGGAGAAGAAAACAATCGATTTGAGGACATTAGGAGAAACAGATCTTTGAATCCAGGATAGCACCATGCTATTGCATCTAATCCATTGGTTATAGAGAGAATCGGTCTTGGCAGGGGCACTGATTGAACCATCAACAAATGACATCTTGTTCTTGGAGATCAACGCTACACGCATCGATCGAATCCAGGATTGAAAATTCTGATTTCCTTCAAGAGGAGGAGTCACGAGCACCACAGCAGGATTTTCACTAGGATGCAAATAGAAAGGATTTGTGTTGTTCGTCGCATAATCGGCGTAACAATTAGGGCTCTGGTTCGTCATTCTGATCAAAGAAATCGAACGAAAAATCGAGAAATCAAAATCGAATCGAAGAAGAATGAAAATACGGAAGACTCAACGAAAATTGATGACAGAACCAGAGCTCAAAATTTGAGCTCTGATACCATCTTAGTTTCGCAGACAAGAGAAGAAGAAGTTGTGATCTCCATTGATTGAATGAAGTGTTACAGAAGAAACAGAATGAATGAAAAATTACAGAGAAGCAGAATTACACATAGAACTTATATACAAGCTATACTATTCTAACTGCCAACTAACCATAGTCTAAACACTAACTAACTATGATTAATTTACAAAACTGAGTTACCTAACTAGAGTAAATAAGCAGATAAATAACAGCTGGTAATAAGGAGTCTCATAAAAGGTAAAAGCGTAAAGCAGGAAGAGAGAACGCAACAAGGAAAGAGAGATGCTATGCGAGAATGAGAATCAGAGAGATATGCTGCGAGCTTGTTTTTACACTGTGTTTGAAACCAGAGATTCACTTCTTGCGGTTGGTGTACCACAGAAACATCGACGAAAGACTTAAATACGGTGGGTCCCACGCATTTATCCTTTCTCCGCACAGGTGCGAAGAAACGAGGGAGAGAACACTTTTTTTTCTTTTTCAATTTCTACTATTCTTTTCCCCTTATATCTCAATCTCGACACTCCCAGCTCCAGCAGTTGTGTGCAGAGCGTTTCAGCCTTCCTCCCCCATGAACTGATGCTAGTTTAGCTTCAAGCCATGGAGAAAAGTCTTTCAAGAGGAAGATGAAAGTGACTTTACGAAGATAAAACTGACTCTAGAAGGATGTGGAATAGATTAATTGTTTTAATTAATATATATATATATATATGGCGGTGCAGTGGAATCACTGGAATGTGTTAATGAGTCGTTTGGATGTGCATGGAAACTGAGGGGAGGGAAGCATTTCTGCATGGGGCCCACATAAAAACTTTCTTTGTGAAGAATTGCTTTGGGAGTTGCGCCAGCGAAAGAAAGAGATAGCAACAGGATTGGCAAAAAGTGGTTGCAGAAAAAGACAAAATTAGTAAGGATATAAATGTAATTTTACAAATATAATTGTTTCTTTACTCACATTTTCTATGCAACCAAACAAAGGGAAATAATTTGTTTTACCTTTTTTTCCTTTTATTTTCACTTCAACGAAACAACTTCAAAATCATCTCACTTTCTACTCTCTTTCTTTTCTTTCACTTTCTTTTCCTACACTTTATTTCCTCTCACTTTCTCTTTTTATCCAAACAGAGTGTAAAAGAGGGGTTGTTTATTTTTATCAAAAAATAGAGGTGGGTGGGGGCAGTGGTATAGTGATCGTGACTTGTGAGTTGATTTAAAAATAAATTATTTAAATTAAAACAAAAAATTAAATTAAATTATATAAATTAATTATCTAAAATAATTAATTAAACTAATCTAATTATTATTTTACTTAAAAATCAGATTAAGTAATTTACTAAATTAATTAATTAAATTCTGAAAAGTTAAATCAAAATTGATGAGAGGTTTTTGTAAGGGCATTATTGTACTTACAATAATAATCAATATTTCTTTCTTCTCTATTTCTTCTCTCTTTCTCTTAAACCAAATAATACATCAAATTTACTATATTTCTCACTTAATTCTCTCTTCTCACACTTTTTCTCATGTCTTTCTCTCTTCTCAATTTCTCTTTTCAACTAAACACACCCTTAGAATCGAAAGATAGATGGAGGAGAGATTCTCAAGAGAAAATAGTAGCAAGAGTGATAAGAGAGTATTGAAGCAGTGGGTGCAAAATCTAAATTTTAGAGGGGTCAAAATGAAAATAATATAGGATAGTAAGTATAATTTTAAAAAATTGAGTGTGGGCATGTGGCAACCCTGGGCCCAACGTGGGTCCGCCTCTGTACGTAGGCATGTTTTGATAAGAATTTCACAAGAGTCCTAATAGGCGGACATAAGGGAGACTCATGTATATTTAGACTTAAATAAATTTTAAAATAATTTCTTAAAATTAAAAAGATATATTAAAATTATAATATCTTTATTATTTTTTAGGTTTTCTGAGATATTAATAATTTAATAAAGTATTATAATCAATTTAATTTTAATATGTGAAATTATTGAATGAAGGAGACTGTTGATTTATATCAAAATTTTGAAATGAAAAATACATCATTTGGAAAACGTAATTCATGCTAGTCAATATTTTTTTATTAAGTAATTAACACCACTGAAAGACATCTCCCATGGCATTTAATTTTTGCTCTAATAACTGCCAAAGCATTATGCGCGCTAGCATCGATAGAGATGCACGTGTAACTCTAGATAAAGTTTTGACAACGTTATCAAAGTCGTGCAAAAATTACACGCATGACATAAAGATAATGCTTCCTTAAGCACATGATATATATATATCTAGATGTAGGGATGGACATAGGTACGAGTTGACCCACGAACCCGACCTACCCAATCCAACTCAACCCAGAAAAATCGGGTTGGTTTGGGTCATTGGGTTGGATCGGTTTTAAAAGAAGCAAACCCAAAGCCTATGGGTTGGGTGTCGGGTCTAAAGATTGCGAACTCGAGCAACCCAACTCAACCCACTGTAAATAAACACATAACCTTTTTTTACTTAGTAAGTGAACGTGTCGCATATATTATATGAAATGACTTTTTCATGTAAGCTAAGTGAATATTGAGTTGCATATTTGGAATATGAAATATGTATTTGTATTTGGAATGACTTATATATAATATAAAATATGAAATATATTATGAAATATGAAATAATACCATTCTACAAACGTTATATATTGTGAAATGTGAAATATTGTGTTGTGTATTTGTTGTTTTTTCAATCAAGCTAGGTGAATGTGGGATAAATTAATGTTAAAGGTCTTGATAGTGGTTTTTTTCTATATAAATATTTTTTCTATTTGTCTTTATCTTTTTTTTCCAATTTTTTTGTTTTTTTTTTCTTCTGAATATTTTAAAAACAAACCCGTTCACCCGACCCAAACCAACCCATATGAGGTCAGGTTTGGTTGGTTTGAGTTTTGTAAAAAAATTCGACTAAACTGACCCAACCCAACCCGACCCATGCCATCCCCTATCTAAATGTGTCATTCAGATAACGTTTTCTTGGAAAAGCATTCTAATAATGCATGCTCAAACAAGCATTATCATAAGACCACTCAGGTGACACATGTTCAAGCAAACATTATCCAAAATATTGATTTTTTAAACAAATCTTTTGCTTTCGCATTTCTCCATTACACACTTAGACAATGATTAACAAAAGAGGGAAAGTCGACTCATTGTGTTCCATCACCCGACACCACTTGTTTGCATTCTCAATTTTGAAATGTTAAGTTGCAATGTTTTGTAATTGATCGTAGCCGACTCTTAGCATTTCATCAACTGCCTCGAGAAGCCAATTAAATGGAAACACTACACTCATCATTTCACCGTTTATATATGTTTAACCTACCTCTATAGCACCCTACAGAAATCCCCTCTCACTTCTAAAAATCCACTAATTAGGGCTTGTTTCATACACAATTTTTCTGTTTTTAAAAATAGACAAAGAACAAATTTTGTTCTTGTTAAATTTTTTAAAAACAAAAAACTACTTTTAAAAAATGTAATCAAACAGGCCATTAGTGACCATTTCGAGACAAAAAATATTCAGTTATAAAAGAGATTGATATAGAAACCGAAATAGGGACCGATTTATTAAGCGACCAAAATGTTAGTCGCTATTTAAATTCAAAAATTAAAGTAAATTAATGTCAAAAACAAAATAAAAAGAATTAACCCTTAGTGACTGATTTTTTAGTCGCTAATCTTTGAGATTTTTGAAATAAAAACTAACAGATTTTTTTATTATTAAAAAAGGCACCCAAAAGTGGTAATACCTCAACAGAGTCTGATTAATGGAGTTTTCTTTCTGTTTGAGACTTTGAGTTGCGTTTATAGAACCCTAGCCAGTAGGTCTCGCGCCCCTGCACTTATGCAGTTCCCATAGGTGTCATGTATCAGTGTTATGTGCTCCATCTCAGCATTTGTGTTCAACGTTCCAGATCCCTCATTGTTGCATTTGTCCTGACCCAGCCATTGTCGCGCCTTGGCGTTTGATGTTCTGTTTTATCGTTTGCATTTGCGTTCAACGTTCTGTCTCAACATTTCTGTTGTTATTGTTAATTTAACTACTTGGGATAATTGTTCTCCTTCAAAAGAAGAGAGATCACGATCTTTCCATGTTTTATGAGTCCTTTATTTTCTTGAGAGGATTATTCTGATGTTTGTTCGACAAGGGGAATTATGACTTGAAGTGTCCATGTTTCTTTTCGAAACACACTACATACTTGACTCTTGTCTTTTGGATCCTTCTTCTCCTTGAAGGCCTTCATCAAAAACTAATTCTCTATGAATCTTCCTTTCTTCTTCTGCATGACTTGAATCTTCTTGGAAATGAAGTAAAGTTCATCATCTTGTGAATCTTCCTCGTCAAAAGGATCAACTTTGTTAGAGTCTTCTTCAATCTTAGAAGCTTTGAATGAACTTCCTTTATGAGCTTTCAAAGAAATAGATTTGCCCTTTGAAGACATCTCTTAGTTCTTCAATTCAAGCTCATGAACTTTGAGTGATCCAAGAAGTTCTTCCAACCTTAAGGTGGAAAGGTCATTGTCTTTTTAGATAAGGGTGGAAATAAGTCAGACCATCCGACAGAGACCTATGTTCCAACCTACATTAGGCCCAGGCCAACCACACTTATTTAAAATAGAAAAGGTCAAGGCTTTCAAAATGCCTACTTAGCAAAAAAGGTCAAACTTTAGGCCATCGAAAAAGACTCTTGGGCCTAACAGGCCGACATAGTTAAATAAATATAAATAATATAATATTTTGTTGTTGTTATTATTGTAACTAGCGGCAAGACGGGCACTC
This sequence comes from Calophaca sinica, assembly GCA_037113605.1. Classification (NCBI taxonomy): domain Eukaryota; kingdom Viridiplantae; phylum Streptophyta; class Magnoliopsida; order Fabales; family Fabaceae; genus Calophaca; species Calophaca sinica. Next base: position 95,021,171 of record CM073736.1, read on the forward strand.
TCGTGCCCGTATTTCCGCATTTCTACTGCGCTATACTATACCCCATTTCCTGACTTGGTGGGGGGTTACGTAACTCCTGTTTTGTGGTTATGTCATGGGTGGAAATGTGTGTTAATGTTCAAAGGGTAGTTTAGGAAAGCAAATTAGGAAGCCAAAAAGTAGTTATCAAAGGGAGTTCTCTTTATAAGATGTTATAGATAATATTTTCATAATGTGTTACAATCAAATGCTTATTTACCCTTTTAAAGATTTAAGAATATTAACCTACATAAAAGACTTGAGTCTACAAGTTTATTTAGTGATAAACTTATGAAATATTTAAACATCTTATTGCAAAATATGCTTTTAAAAGACTATTATTATTATTATTATTATTATTTTGACAAATTTAAAAGGCTATTATATCATGTCAGGCTTTTAAAATGGTTAGACCAGACATTAAAAAAGAATATATCAAATAAATAAGACAGTCTTAATTCTAGAAAGCTTACCCTAGCCTAATCTATTTTCATCCTTATGTCTTATTCCTTGAGTAGTTGTGGTTTAATTTCATATAATTTACAATTTATCTTGCATAAAGTTATATTCTCGTTAGCCTATTAGTTCTTTAACCTACTTAGATATAAGTTGAACGACAGGTTTAAACAGACTTAAATGTCATACCAAACTTTCAAAAAAAACACACCAGACACAAACAAGTTTATGATTGTAACAGGCCAACGTTGAGCCTAAAATTTTTAGTATAGGCTAGACCTATTTAAGAAAAGCATTGTTAAGCTTAGCCTTGCAACTTTCTCCCCTATTTTTGAATGGCAGCACCCTTTTGTCCCTATTGCTTAGATAGCCTTCTCAAGATCTTTTTGACGTGATCTTGATTGTCATACTGTTAGGTGCCAAATTTCAGATTTAGGTTTCTTATTGAAAATTGCAAATTCGACGAGTGAAGGCATAAAGGACTAGAATAAATGATAAAAAAATTGGCTAAGTTTAAAAGACCAAGTGATGTGGCGGTTGTTCGACGGAATGCATAAAGCGTCGAAGATGTCAAAAAGAGCATGGTCAAGTTAGACTTAGATTTTGGGCAACATATGTACAATTCGACAGGAAGTGTTACTGTCGAGATTGAGTAGTTTTAGTAAAATCAACTACCGACCCTGTGTCTGTACACGTGTCAGGTTGGTTGATAGGTAGTTTTTTACATTTTTGTCTATAAATAGTAGTTCTTACGATGTAACTCGGGTTAGATACATGATCTAAATTTCTAACATCATGACGGCGAAGCAGATTAAAGGAAAACGATCACTATATGTCTTCCAAACCTTATCATTCTGCAATTTATCCAATTCAAGTCTATTTTCAATTATTGCTTGTCCATTCATTTATCTTATCTGCAACTTTATATTTTGTCTACGCATTTTACTTTAAAACTTACTGCATTCAAACTTTATTTCTTTTACAGCGTTTGAACTTATTTGTTCTTATTTTTCTGCATTTCTACTTCTTTTGAAAATCAGTTACTTTTTGCATTCATTTCAATTCCAGCATTTTACATCGTGTCATTTACATTACAGTCATTTCCATTTCTATGCTTTGTATTTAAATTCCTTACTTTTCTGCCATTTAACTTTTCAGCAACTTTTCATTCATTGCCATTTACATGTTCTTTAAATGTGTAACACCCCGTTTTCAGAGCGCTACTGTGCAACCCAATCTAATGCTGAAAACATTTAATGCTTGTATGCTTTCAACAAATAGTACTCTTCTGTCTTTTGCAATGGAAAATAGGAGTAATTTTTTTTTTCTTTTGCTTTCCTTTGAAACCCTTTTCAAAAATAAGACATAAAGAGTACTACAATTTTCTAAATAATGTAAAATCAGTCTTTTACAAATATCAGAGTATAACGCATCACAATCAATATTTCTCATAACATAAAACATAACGTAATCATTTTGCACTGAAGCGAGGTTTTCTGAAATATAGTAATTACAAAACAACAAAGACAAAACCCTAAGCTAAGCTGGCCAACAACTATAACTCTTACTGAGAAACAGTTCAGCAAGATCAAAACATGAAACATTCAGAGGAATCTTCCCCCACTGGCTCGATCTTCAACGCTCCTGGAAAGACGAAACTGCAGCAGCTATGGAGCTCCATCTGGAAGTGACATCCATAGGGATATCTAATCCAACAACAGTGCAAGGGTAAATTCTTTGTCCACGAGTTTATCATAGGCTATGTCGCATGCAAATAATATATACATATATAATACAACAACATGCTTTTATATACATATACATACTTAATAGAACACACGCATCATCATGGTATATCAAGCATTGCATGTGAGCCAACAACTCAACCAGCAGATCAACAATCAAGTCACCACAATATCAAATAATTGCATGTGAGCAAACAAATTAACCAATAGATCAACAATCAAGTCACCACAATATCCAACAATTGCATGTGAACAACAATACTATCAACAGGTCAGCGATCAAGTCATCACATATCATAAATGTGGTTAGCTACGCATGCCAATACAGTATGACTAGTTTGTGTATACACCTGCAGCCTTAATAGGTCAGTAGTATGACGAGGAATTTATTTCCCAACGTCCGAACAAAATAGCCACACATTAAGCTTGCCTCAATTTAGGCTTGCCACACATTAGGCAATGCAGTGACAACTCGTCTTTTGAAGTCTTTAAGACTAATCAAACGCTCCGAGTGTAATGACAACTCGTCTTTTGAAGTCTTTAAGACAATTCAAACGCTCCGAGTGTCGATGCTCAATGGTCAATATGCATCCAAACAAATTCATCAACATGGCATGCTCACCGTAGGGAGCGCCCGAGTAATGTTTTAATTAATCAATGCGGATCGACAAACTGCAACTATGTTTCACATTCGAAAAAGTGGAGGGAACTCAAAGTTTAAGCACTACAATGAGCATCCCATACTACTCAAGTAATGCCCAGGTATTCTTCATCACGCAGTGAACTGAGATGATGAGAAATACCCCTTAGAGATCAAACACAGGACACTAGGTCCAGGTGTTCAACTGCGGAACGCTAATCTTAATCTTAGATCAAAACTCTAGGCACGTAATGCGGAACACTAGGCTCAATTTTTAGGTTGAGTTACTAGGCACGCCATACGGAACACTAGGTCCAATCCTTAATCAGGAAAATACGCACGCAAGCTGGACATTAAGTCCCAGCACAGAACACATGGCCTATATGCTGAATAGGAACCCTAGGTTCCCAATATTTTATTCTTTCGTAATCTTGATATTTGAAATCTCTTTCTCAGTTCTTGTATCACTCCTATGTATTTGAAAATACTTTTTAGCTCTAGGTCGTTGAAACCCTAGTTGTGCTAAATAATATGCTAGGATAATTCCCAAACACATTACTTAACTCAACCGTTTTCAAAATTTACAATGTTTTCTTTTTAAAAGAACCTCTTAAACAACTTCTAACCCTCTAATCCATAAAGCGTGTTTGTACACTCACTTATTTTAGAAGATACCTTTAGTTTACCATGAAAACATTTCTCGGCTCATGGAATCGCATCAGACTTACCGTTGTAAGTCGTCAAACCAATAATAGTCGATCAACGCATTGTTAATTAATCCATTATCATCAACAATATCATGCATATTCCAATCAATATCAAGTTCCATTTAAATCCAACATGATTCAAGGAAAACAACACAATTCATGATGCCACGCAGGGCCAAGAACATGCTATAGCATTTCATACAGCACATAGCAATTCAGTAAGCTACAACCTGCTACATACTTTCCCCAATTTCAAGTCCAATCAAATCAATCAAACATGATTTAAGTCACACAATACTATTCAGTCTTGCCACATAGGGCCAAATCAATACACAATAATTCATGCTACAACATCTCAACGACACATAGTAATACAACAAGTACTACCACACAATTTAACCAAACATCAAACCAACCAACACACAAGGAGAAAAGCCCAAACTCATTATATAAGAATTTCCCTTACCTTGGGCGCTTTAACAATCCACGCTAGGTAATTCGAAACTATCGTCAAGTTGCACCTCGCGCGTACCTTAAGCACGAACCTTAACAACACAAACTTAATACAATTAGACCCCAAAAATACAAATCCTAGACCCCTAGGACAACCACGGTTTTAGGTCCCTAAAAGGCCTAAGAATTACTCACTTAATCTCGTATGGTTCACATCTAGTCACATAACATGATACAAGTTCAAGTCATGCAAGTTTTCAAACTTTTACAAACTCTACACACTTAGAAAATACCTAAACCAAAATTTACCAATTGGAATAGTGTTTTTACCAAATGAATAGTGTTTTGCCAACTTTGAATCACTTTTTAAAACACTAAAACATGTCACAAAATTTTAGAAACAACTTCATTACAAGTTCAAAACAATTCTTGAAACATAACCCAAATCTTTTCCCAAAATCATGCTTCTTTGAAAAGCTTTGCTAAATCAAATCATCAACCACTTTTACAACTATTTTTAAGCATAAAACAAGTCAAGAACAAGTTACAAAACTCCCTTAGAGGCCACGGTTTCTAGGTTCAAAAATAATTCCAATTTTTCAAATCTTTAACTCCTAAATCATACAAATTTGGGTACATCCAAACATCATACCAAAATCGAACTTCTTTACCACTTTAATACAATTAAAACCAAGCTAAAACACCCTCAAAATTAGTTCTTAAACCACTGTTTTAAGACTCACAAAACAGCCCCCAAATTCATTTTGTTTCAAACAATTTTTCAAAGCTTTAAACTTACAAATCTTTATAGATTTAAAGTCCTAATCAAAAACCAACTTCTTCAACACTTAACACACTTTTAAAACAAAATAAAACATCCCCAAATACTTATAAATCAGCCACGGTTTCCAGCCCCAAACTTTAACCAATTTAATTTCTCAAAACTTTGTTAAACATGCATATATGACTAGTTTAACCATACTAAACCAAAACCCCCAATTATCTAACTCCAAAACCACCAAAACCAAATCAAGATCAAGCCCCCACAACAGCCCATGAATTCAGCCAGAACCAAGGGTTAGGGTTTTCCAATTTTTAAATATTCTAACATGCTTAATCATGGAAGAAATTAAGGGATCAAGAAACTAATCATGCTAATCTAACAAAATCTAACAACTTCTAAGCAAAAATAACTCTAAAACCAACCAAACCCATTCATGAAACTCAAGAAAGGAAAAGGAATGGATATGGAGCTTACCAAGAAGTTTGGAGGTGATGGATCAAGGATTAAGAAGAAAGGATGGAAGATTGTAAGCTTAACATCAAATCCTTCAAGAATCAACACCAAAATCATAAGAAACAAAAATCTTAAAAACTCATCCATGGCAGCCATGGAGATAGGAAAGTGATCAAGAGCACTTACCAACAAGATTAGAGATGATAGAACAAGGATCAAGAACAAGGATGGAAGTTTGAACTCCAAAATCACAAATTTATCAAGTTTTCTCACACTTTCTCTTTCTAAAATTTCTTTCAAGTTCTTCAACAATTGAGAAATGAAATGGGTGCTGGTCACATGAAGGAGAGGTCACGAAAATTTGAGGACATGGAAGGAACAAAAATTGTTCATTTAGTTGGAAACTAACCAAACTAGTTACAAACTAACTAAACTAACTAACTATAATTACAACTTAACCAATCATCTTGCAACACTTGTCAAGCAAGGTTCTAAAGGATGATGTTCAGCTCTCCTAGCCCTTATCTCAATCGCCACTTGCCCCAAAATATCTAGATATTTCGTTTTGTCGCGTTCTCGCTCAATCGGGTGCGCGGCGTTACGCGTATATTAGGGTTTTTCTACCAAAAACTCCAAAAATAAATCTAATAAATTATTCTATAATAAAAAATTATTAATCAACCAAAATGTCCCTAAAAATATTAGAAGTATTTCTATGAATGTCGATTTCTCAATTTACGAACTAAAACACGACCGTAATGCAGTTTTGCGCGTAGAAAACACCCTATATTTTTCTGTTGTCCAAAAATCCCATAAAAAATTTCAATAAGTCATAAATATTGGAAAATGCTAAGATCTCAAATTTTATAAAATTTGGATCTCGTTTGGGCATGTTTCAGTTAGAAACTCGCCCAATAGCTTAGTTACGGCAGAATTCAATAGAATTCTCGCAGCGTAATAAAAACTGTAAATTAGTGAGGATCACTAATTTCAATTTCTCTTATCAACTAAATATTATTCAAACAATAAAATCATCAATACAAAATTATTAAAATAAAAGTCACCTTGAATATGACATAAAACCAACAATTAATAAAATAGCTCAACGTCAAAAATTTAAACTGTGACTTAAAAATACTTATTAAATCCTGAAAATTATTTCTCATTCAATAAAATAATTTTCTTTATTCAAACAGCAATTTTTTACATTTTTCAAGATTAATTCATATTAAAAACAGTATACGTCTACACTGTCTCTTAATCTGAATTAATTACTAAAACAGTAAATTGTTTACAACAAATATAGCAGCTCTTTGTACTTTCCATAAATCATCAAGGTGATCAATCTCTATGATTTATTTCCAAGTAGTCGGAACTGTAAAATAATTTTCACAAAAATTGGGATGTTACATTACCACCCTTCTTAAAAACTTTTCGTCCCCGAAAATTCATTTACAAACCAAAACAAAATCAGGAAGTCTGAAAAATCATAACTTAACACTAAAAGCATATCATAAACTTTGGATTTTGAAAACTAATACGACTTGAAAGTTATTACATTCAAGCAGGCAGCATCAAAGCATATATTCCATTCATACATCATAACAAGTTAAAATACTACATCTATTAACTTAAACGTCTACAAATACAATACTACGCGTCCATGTCGAAGAAGTCCTCGCGAACGACACCTTATTCCAACTACGATCTCTACTCCATCACGATCACGAACACAGTCACAACAACACTGAGTCGCGGCTACATGCTAATAACAATAAAATCGCACTAACACAAATACACCTACACAACCACGTTTTCAAAACAAAACCTAAGGTCAAATTTCTTTTATTTTTAAAAGTCTAACTTCTAAAATAACTTAAAGCAAGAATTACTTTTCTTAAATCCCATTTGATATCTTCAAGACTCAACCATTCTCAAGAACATTATTGTTAGGTTTTTTATTGCCTTAAAATCATCAAGACACATTGTAATCAAAAACTAAAACTTGCATCAAACATCAACAACAAAATCACTAAAAATCAAGTATTAAAGCATAAAATCATTTTAGTTCTCTCAAAGAGCCTCACAGCTTGCACACTTACACTCTCAAAAGCTTTTTAATAAAAGATTAACACCAAGCTTTGCATTAAAACTCCTAAACCACAACAATAACAAAATCCACAACAGATCAACTAGAAAAGTCATGAAATAACTCACTGTTTTCATGCAACAAAAGAAAGGAAAAATTTTCCAAAGCCATCAACAAAATAATTTAAAACAACCCAAAATCAAAAGCTTAAGTAATTTGAAATACTCACCCACAAGTTCTTCAAAAACCCACGATTTTATGACATCAAAATGAAAGGAAAATTCTAAAAATTATTAACCACAAAATCAACAACAGCATAAATCACAAATAATTATACAACAATTACCAGAACATACATCGTAATACCAAAAGTATATTGAAAATTTGGATTTTGGAATTTAATACAATAATAAAATACGTCACAAGGTCAAAGCATTTATGTGGTCTATACTTAGAACGACGCACACACCATAATACATATAATATGATAATTATAGCATCTCCTACGGATAATCTCCATTGTAAAACTCTGCCCACTCAACTCCATTGTGTCGCGGTTCCTGGAATGAAGCCTTCAGATGATGAGTTCTCCGCTTCGCTTAGTGTGTAAACATGTCCCTTATTGGTTAATCTTACAGCTCCAACATTGTTGACAGCAGACTCAGCTCATGGTACTTCATAGTCTCTGGACAAATGTCTCGGTTCCTTGCAGTTAAGACACAATCTTTCCTTAGTTGGTTACTGTTTAGCCTTGTGCCCTTCATCTTTACCATTGAAGTAGTGCGTCTTCGGCTATTGATGCTTGTGATTCCCCCTTCTGCCTATCATGTAGACATATCCTCCAATAGCTGGGCACGCAACCTTCGCAGCATCTGCAGTTGATCCACCTTTGGCAATTGATAGTCCTTAGAAATATGTCCTGACTTCTTGTAGTTACAGCATAGTCGGTCCTTCAATGAGCATTCATCAGCTAACTGTTCCTTGCTTCCATATTGGTGACAGTTCCACTTCAACTCCTGGCCATTCCCAATAGCCAACGCCACAGGACAATTCTGATTGTGTTCATTTCCCTAAGGATGGAGATAAGATGTTCCTTGTTGTTGTCTTTCACTTTGCCCTTGCTTCCAATAATCTGGCCTAACTGACCCTCCAATAGCTCGCTCCTCCGTTTGTTGTCTTAGAAAATCGTGTTGATTCTCTGCGGCAATCTGTTGTACAACAGTAGTTGCTATCCTGGCTATCACTCGGATTACGTGATTCACGTCTAAGTTACTAGCTCTAGCAGAAAGACTCATTCGTCTCTAAGGCATCAAATTTCTACAAATTAAACAAACTAGAAGCCCACAACAAAATCAATCATCTGGGATGATTGCACACAATTTCACACAATGTCACGCCTGTTTCAACTAGGAAACATTACAGACAATCACAAACAAAGTTCACATAACCTAGGCATAACAAACTTATACCCGACAATTCCCAACAATCTAGGCCAGCTTAGACAAAGCGGTCCTATAGAACCGAATCGCTCGATACCACCATTGTAACACCCCCGCTGAGCGCCATCAGGCAACCCAATCTAATGATGAAAACATTTAATGCTTGTATGCTTTCAACAAAGAGTACTCTTCTGTATTTTGCAATGGAAAATAGGAGTAATTTTTTTTTCTTTTTCTTTCCTTTGAAACCCTTTTCAAAAATAAAACATAAAGAGTACTACAATTTTCTAAATAATGTAAAATCAGTCTTTTACAAAGATCAGAGTACAATGCATCACAATCAATACTTCTCATAACATAAAACATAACATAATCGTTTTGCACTGAGGCGAGGTTTTCTGAAATAGAGTAATTACAAAACAACAAAGACAAAACCCTAAGCTAAGTTGGCCAACAACTATAACTCTTACTGAGAAACAGTTCAGCAAGATCAAAACATGAAACATTCAGAGGAATCTTCCCCCACTGGCTCGATCTTCAACGCTTCTGGAAAGACGAAACTGCAGCAGCTATGGAGCTCCATCTGGAAGTGACATCCATAGGGATATCCAATCCAACAACAGTGCAAGGGTAAATTCTTTGTCCACAAGTTTATCATAAGCTATGTCGCATGCAAACAATTTATACATATATAATACAACAAGATGCTTTTATATACATATACATACTTAATAGACCGCACACATCATCATGGTATATCAAGCATTGCATGTGAGCAGACAACTCAACCAGCAGATCAACAATCAAGTCACCACAATATCAAATAATTGAATGTGAGCAAACAAATCAACCAATAGATCAACAATCAAGTCACCACAATATCCAACAATTGCATGTGAACAACAATACTATCAACAGATCAACGATCAAGTCATCACATATCATAAATGTGGTTAGCTACGCATGTCAATGCAGTATAACTAGTTTGTGTATACACCTGCAGCCTTAATAGGTCAACAGTATGACGAGGAATTTATTTCCCAACGTCCGAACAAAATAGCCACACATTAGGCTTGCCTCAATTTAGGCTTGCCACACATTAGGCAATGCAGTGACAACTCGTTTTTTGAAGTCTTTAAGACCAATCAAACGCTCCGAATGTAATGACAACTCGTCTTTTGAAGTCTTTAAGACAATTCAAACGCTCCGAGTGTCGAAGCTCAATGGTCAATATGCATCCAAACAAATTCATCAATATGATATGCTCACCGTAGGGAGCGCCTGAATAATGTTTTAATTAATCAATGCGGATCGACAAACTTCAACTATGTTTCACATTCGAAAAGGTGGAGGGAACTCAAAGTTTAAGCACTACAATGAGCATCCCATACTACTCAAGTAATGCCCAGGTATTCTTCATCACGCAGTGAACTGAGATGATGAGAAATACCCCTTAGAGTTCAAACGCAGGACACTAGGTCCAGGTGTTCAACTGCGGAACGCTAATGTTAATCTTAGATCAAAACTCTAGGCACATAATGCGGAACACTAGGCTCAATTTTTAGGTTGAGTTACTAGGCACGACATACGGAACACTAGGTCCAATCCTTAATCAGGAAAATATGCACGCAAGCTGGACATTAAGTCCCAGCACAAGACACATGGCCCATATGCTCAATAGGAACACTAGGTTCCCTATATTTTATTCTTTCGTAATCTCGATATTTGAAATCTCTTTCTCAGTTCTTGTATCACTCCTATGTATTTGAAAATACTTTTTAGCTCTAGGTCGTTGAAACCCTAGTTGTGCTAAATAATATGCTAGGATAATTCCCAAACACATTACTTAACTCAACCGTTTTCAAAATTTACAATGTTTTCTTTTTAAAAGAACCTCTTAAACAACTTCTAACCCTCGAATCCATAAAGCGTGTTTGTACACTCACTTATTTTAGAAGATACCTTTAGTTTACCATGAAAACATTTCTCGGCTCATGGAATCGCATCAGACTTACCGTTGTAAGTCGTCAAACCAATAACAGTCGATCAACGCATTGTTAATTAATCCATTATCATCAACAATATCTTGCATATTCCAATCAATATCAAGTTCCATTTAAATCCAACATGATTCAAGGAAAACAACACAATTCATAATGCCATGCAGGGCCAAGAACATGCTACAGTATTTCATACAGCACAAAACAATTCAGTAAGCTACAGCCTGCTACATACTTTCCCCAATTTCAGGTCCAATCAAGTCAATCAAACATGATTTAAGTCACACAATACTATTCAGTCTTGCCACACAGGGCCAAATCAATACACAATAATTCATGCTACAACATCTCAACGACACATAGTAATACTACAAGTACTACTACACAATTTAACCAAACATCAAACCAACCAACACATAAGGCGAAAAGCCCAAACTCATTATATAAGAAGTTTCCTTACCTTGGGCGCTTTAACAATCCACGCTAGGTAATTCGAAACTATCGTCAAGTTGCACCTCGCGGTACCTTAAGCACGAACCTTAACAACACAAACTTAATACAATTAGACCCCAAAAATACAAATCCTAGACCCCTAGGACAGCCATGATTTTAGGTCCCTAAAAGGCCTAAGAATTACTCACTTAATTCCATATGGTTCACATCTAGTCACATAACATGATACAAGTTCAAGTCAGGCAAGTTTTCAAACTTTTACTAACTCTACGCACTTAGAAAATACCTAAACCAAAATTTACCAATTGGAATAGTGTTTTTACCAAATAAATAGTGTTTTGCCAACTTTGAATCACTTTTTAAAACACTAAAACATGTCACAAAATTTTAGAAACAACTTCATTACAAATTCAAAACAATTCTTGAAACATAACCCAAATCTTTTCCCAAAATCATGCTTAGTTGAAAAGCTTTGCTAAATAAAATCATCAACCACTTTTACAACTATTTTTAAGCATAAAACAAGCCAAGAACAAGTTACAAAACTCCCTTAGAGGCCACGGTTTCTTGGGTTAAAAAACAATTCCAATTTTTCAAATCTTTAACTCCTAAATCATACAAACTTTGGTACATCCAAACATCTTACCAATATCAAACTTCTTTACCACTTTAATACAATTAAAACCAAGCTAAAACACCCTCAAAATTAGTTCTTAAACCACTGTTTTAAGACTCACAAAAAAGCCCCCAAATTCATTTTGTTTCAAACAATTTTTCAAAGCTTTAAACTTACAAATCCTTATAGATTTAAAGTCCTAATCAAAAACTAACTTCTTCAACACTTAACACACTTTTAAAACAAATTAAAACATCCCCAAATACTTATAAATCAGCCACGGTTTCCAGCCCCAAACTTTAACCAATTTAATTTCTCAAAACTTTGTTAAACATGCATATATGACTAGTTTAAGCGTACTAAACCAAAACCCCAATTATCTAACTCCAAAACCACCAAAACCAAATCAAGATCAAGCCCCCACAACATCCCATGAATTCAGCCAGAACCAAGGGTTAGGGTTTTCCAATTTTTAAATACTCTAACATGCTTAATCATGGAAGAAATTAAGGGATCAAGGAACTAATCATGCTAATCTAACAAAATCTAACAACTTCTAAGCAAAAATAACTCTAAAACCAACCAAACCCATTCATGAAACTCAAGAGAGGAAAAGGAATGGATATGGAGCTTACCAAGAAGTTTGGAGGTGATGGATCAAGGATTAAGAAGAAAGGATGGAAGATTGTAAGCTTAACATCAAACTTCCTTCAAGAATCAACACCAAAATCATAATAAACAAAAATCTTAAAAACTCATCCATGGCATCCATGGAGAAAGGAAAGTGATCAAGAGCACTTACCAACAAGATTAGAGATGATAGAACAAGGATCAAGAACAAGGATGGAAGTTTGAACTCCAAAATCACAAATTTATCAAGTTTTCTCACACTTTCTCTTTCTAAAATTTCTTCCAAGTTCTTCAACAATTGAGAAATGAAATGGGTGTTGGTCACATGAAGGAGAGGCCACGAAAATTTGAGGACATGGAAGGAACAAAAATTGTTCATTTAGTTGGAAACTAACCAAACTAGTTACAAACTAACTAAACTAACTAACTACAATTACAACTTAACCAATCATCTTGCAACACTTGTCAAGGAAGGTTCTAAAGGATGATGTTCAGCTCCCCTAGCCCTTATCTCAATCGCCACTTGTCCCAAATTATCTAGATATTTCGTTTCGTCGCGTTCTCGCTCAATCGGGTGCGCGACGTTACGTGTATATTAGGGTTTTTCTACCAAAAACTCCAAAAATAAATCTAATAAATTATTCTATAATCAAAAATTATTAATCAACCAAAATGTACCTAAAAATATTAGAATTATTTCTATGAATGTCGCTTTTTCGATTTACGAGCTAAAACGCGACCGTAATACAGTTCTGCGCGTAGAAAACACCCTATATTTTTCTGTTGCCCAAAAATCCCATAAAAAATTCCAATAAATCATAAATATTGGAAAATGCTAAGATCTCAAATTTTATAAAATTTGGATCACGTTTGGGCATGTTTCAGTTAGAAACTCGCTCAATAGCCTAGTTACGGCAGAATTCAATAGAATCCTCGCAGCGTAATAAAAACTGTAAATTAGTGAGGATCACTAATTTCAATTTCTCTTATCAACTAAATATTATTCAAACAATAAAATCATCAATACAAAATTATTAAAATAAAAGTCACCTTAAATACGACATAAAACCAACAATTAATAAAATAGCTCAACGTCAAAAATTTAAACTGTGACTTAAAAATACTTATTAAATCCTGAAAATTATTTCTCATTCAATAAAATAATTTTCTTTATTCAAACAACAATTTTTCACGTTTTTCAAGATTAATTCATATTAAAAACAGTATACGTCTACACTGTCTCTTAATCTGAATTAATTACTAAAACAGTAAATTGTTTACAACAAATGTAGCAGCTCTTTGTACTTTTCATAAATCATCAAGGTGATCAATCTCTATGATTTATTTCCAAGTAATCAGAACTGTAAAATAATTTTCACAAAAATTGGGATGTTACAAAATGCTTTCATTTAAATTCATGTTTTCTAAAAGCATTCCTTAAATTCAGTCATTTAAGTGCTTTTATTTACATTCCTGTACTAGTTTCAATTGCATGTTTAATCCTGCAAATGCATTTTTATGACATTGCATCGTATGCATCTACTTGAACTTATGACATTGCATTTTTATGACATTGCATTTTTAAGTTACTTGTCAATCAAGTTATTGGTTGCCAACAACCGATCTTGTGTATTTACTCTGTTAATGCCATTTCGACAACAATTGATTTGTTGATTGAAATTATTAAGTACAAAACTAGCAAAAACGTCAATGATTAATGGCTTAACAACCAAGAAAATTGAGAACTGACAACGCGTCGAGTAATTGACCGTTACATTCAAAAAACCGTTGTTTTGAAAACGAGATTACCACATAACTCGTCGATCTCGTAATCGTTTGAACTAATTATTTGTTACTTTGCCGAATTTGGTAGAAATACACTACGAAACCAAATTTTCGAGTAAACAAATTGGCACGCCCGGTGGGATGAGTTTAGAGTAACTCGTTTTAAACGATGTCTAAGAAGTGGAAAAGTTACTACTTTTAATGTGTCAAGACAAAGAAATATGAGTGGCAGCGCAAATAACAGTGCCACGATACCAAGTGTCGTGTTGCTAATGCGAATGCGTCGTCAAGCAATATTAATGCTTCGACCACCAGTACGAACGCAGAGGTAGTTAACATCCCAAGGATGAATAATACTACCATTGGAGCGGGTACTGGGATGACAATGGCTAACACGCAAAGAGAAGCTATTCCAAGCACTGTAGTATATGAACACCCAGTGGTTCAAAGTGCTCCAGAAGTTCAGGCATCACCTGGAAGTGCAAGGAATTCAAGTGTTAGGCCATTACCGCAGGCAACACAACCTCTGTTTGGAATACTGTATGGTTATTTGAATAACTCGACAGTTCCCGCTATTGGTTCGACCATGTTCAACCAATATGTTAACCAGCCTTTCCTGCCATTTGGAAATACTTCCAATACTCAGGGAATGGTAGGCATGACTACTACCACAACCAATCGACAAGGGTCTGGCATAGGGGAAATGTCAAGGCAAATGCCTCAGAACAATGGGGGATTAACCCAGAATTCATTGATGAGCATTCGACAGCAGGTGGATGACAGTAATCATGAGATGGTGAATATGTTCACTCAACAAATGGGTGCAGTTATTACGCCTCTTATGCAGACTACCAACCAAGCGTGTAATGCGTTGGCTTTACAAATGGAAAGGCTGAATCAAGCATTGGGTTTGGCAGCACCAGTGAACGACAATGTTCAGCAAGGCCTAGGAGCTATGCACCAAGGTCAAGGCTTGGGGGCAATCCACAAGATGTGAATAACCGCAACATGGTGAAAAATGAAGTAGTTCAGCCAAACCAGAACCTTGGTCAAAATTTGAACAATTTGGCTTATGGTCAAGTACAAATCCTGTAAAGGAATCAAGATCAAGGGCCTCCAATGCATCAGGGTTTGGCCAACCTCAGGCACAATATCATGGGAAACCAGATAGAGCAAAATGTTAATCAAGCTGTTGAGCAGATGCTTAACAGGCTTGGCTTCAATATTGGTCAAGCAAATAGACCATATTTTATATCTGCGTTTCCTGAATGGGTACAACAAGCTGAAGTTCCAAGAGGAATGAAGGTCCCTAAATTGTCCAAGTTTTCTGGTGATAGTGGAGAATCAACTGTCGAACATGTTGTCAGATACTCAATAGAAATGGGGGAATTAGCCACTATGGAAGGCTTGAAAATGAGGTTCTTTCCAAGTTCATTGAAAAAGAATGCATTTTCTTGGTTCTCGACGTTAAGGGCTAATTCAGTCCATTCTTGGGCTCAACTAGAAGGATTGTTTCATGATCAATTCTTTAGGGGTGATTTAAGGTTTAACTTGACTGATTTATTCAATGTCAAGCGTATATATACTGAGTCTGTAGATGATTACATCTCTAGGTTCAAGCAAATGAAGAGTAGGTGTTTTACACATGTTCCTGAAGCGAAAATTGTTAAAATGGCCGCCAGCGGGTTGGATTACCATATTAGAAAGAAACTGGTAAACCAACACATTGTTGATCTTGCCCAGTTAGGGGAAAAGACTCGACAGATTGAACAATTCAGGTCTGAAAAGAATCAAAAGAATAATAAGAAATTTGTTAGACGTGAGAAAATTAATTGTGTCGAACAAGATCAAACAGACAGTGAGGATGAGGCAACTACTGAGCAAGAGATAAACCTTACTGAGTTAAAGGAAGGACCACCTTATGCTTGTCAAGCCTTAATACCTTCCAAGGGAAAGGAAAAGATGAGTTATGCAAACACGAAAACATATACATTTGATATAACTAAAGCTGATAAAATATTTGACATTCTGTTGAAAGATAAATTGCTTAAGTTGTCAGATGATCATAAAGTAAAAAGGCCTGAGGACTCCAATGGTCAAAATTATTGTAAATACCATGGGGCTTTAGGCCATCCTACTAATGAATGTTTTCGTTTCAGGGACTTGATATAAAAAGCTCTTAAAGAAGGTAGGCACAAGTTTGCTGACAAGCAAAAGCCTAGCATGAAGGTGGATACCGATCCATTTGGCCAAGACATATCCAATGTCGAAGGCCATAATGCAAGAAACTGCAACATGGTGAATATCAGAGCCAAGCAGAAGTATGTGGCGAATGTGGAAGACCCATTTGACATTTACCCAAGGCCTCATGAAACTGTCGAAGACTTTCTGAGGAGAAAGAACAACAGAGGGCAGTTGAAGTTGTGCCCACATTGTGACAGGTACTTCGACGAGAAAGCTGCTCAGAAAGCAAAGAATAATCAAAAGGCTAAGGCTCACCAGCATATGCAGGCTGGTTATGTGAATAGGAATGTTAAGCCTGTTCCAGTAAACCAGATGCCTGTTTCAGTGAACCAGATGCGAAGGCCTGTTGTGAATAGGCCTAATAGAGCAGTTGGCGGATGGTTGGTTGAATCCTCAAGGGAATCAATTGGCAGCAGCCATGGGGTAGCTCCTGGTCGAGTTCCAAATAGGACCAGGAAACCTGATGCCAATGTGATGGTGAACAAGTGGGTTGAGAACTCTGCTAAGGCCCGTTGCCCTGAGTTGAGAAATAGAGTAAGGGCTAGGAAGAGCAACCCTCGACAGACACCATTTTGGGATGAAGATTACCAATTTGGTAGAGTGCCTTATCCTGGTGGTGATCGAGTGAAGAAAGCCCCACTGTCGAAGAGTTAGAAGTGTCGTCGACAGAGGATGAGGAAAGCTTAGAAACAGAAACATAAAGCTGCTGAGATGGCTAAGTCTTAACATGAGAAGTGCTTCATGGTTGGGATACAGAAAATGCCATTGCCCAAGGAGCCTGGTCCAAAATTGAAGAGTGTGGTAGTTGACGCCAAAGGGACTAACTTTGAGAAGGGTCAGACATCTCAGGCAAGGGGACAAGTACCTTCAGCAGGTTTTAGACAGAATGTCAAGCCTGCCAAGGTTCCTTCGACAGCTCAAGAGAAGAAGCCTTGGCCAGTAGGTCTAATTGAAGCTGAGAAATTGGCCTCAGAACGAGGCAAATTTGGTGTTCGAGCAGCTCTAGTCGAAGACACTAGCAGTGATGCATCTACGGAAGAATTGAGGATCGTAGTCAATGATTCTGATTTACTATATGAACCCATGGAATCAGTGGAGCAGAATGCTATCAAGACAGATTTGTCCATAGAAGAGGTCATTGAAGCATTGAATGATCCAGATGACCTAATTGGTTTCAATGAAAAAGAAGAGTTTGATCCTGACACTAATTTACACAGAGACTTGGATGAGTTGGTGATGGCAATGGGAACTACTTTGTCAGATTTGGGGTCTGAAGAAAGCCTTCTTGACAAGGAGAACATGAGGTTGGGAAGTCATTTGGAGAATGAAGAAACTGTCACTGAAAAGGGGTTTACCAAGCTTGATGTAAACTTGGTTTTAGTATTGCCAGCGGAATATCAAGCTCAATATGAGTTTGTGGTTGAAGTTCCTGATGAAGAGGAATTTGATGGTTTTCCTATTGGTTGGCACTTCGTCGAGCAAGACATGGTGACTATCTTTGATAACTTTGCTCGGTTAGATAAGCCAACTAACGAAGAAAGAAATCATCTTCGAACATTGCATATTAAGGCAATGATTGAAGGTAAGTCTGTCAACAGGGTGTTGGTTGATGGAGAGGCATCTGTAAATTTGATCCCAAGAGCCATGTTCAAAAAGCTGGGAAAAGATGAAACAGATCTTCTCCCAACTAACATTGTGGTTACTGATTTTGGAAGAAAATCTGCACCAACAGATGGTGTGGCAATGCTGGATGTGCAAGTGGGATCAGTAGAGAGGTCTACCTTGTTCGTGGTTATTCCTTCGAGGTCTAGCTATAACATTTTATTGGGCAGAGACTGGATTCATGCTGTTGGAGCGGCACCTTCGACAGTACATCAGAAACTTATATTTTGGAATGCTCATGATGACATAGAGATTATTGAAGCTGATGATAGCCCCTGCTATATGCAGTAAATGCATGTGGATTTCAAAGTTTATGACCCAAAGGTAAAGCCCATATCTGTGCAGGGTGGAGTTATTGACAAAGAGGCTCTGAATGCTTGTCTGATGGAGCAATTTGGTGTTAAGTTACTGGATGAGGCCGACGAAAATCGGCCAATCGACAAAGATGAGTCCTGAATGTCATCAGACACAGTTGTCGGCCTGTGAGGCCGACCTACAGCCAAACTCAAAAGAAGGTGTGTTGGCTGATTGCATATTCGACGATGGCCCTTTAGGATTTGAAAAGGGGCTTGAGGATAAAAGTGGGTTTGAGTTGGATGATCCTTTGGAGGAAATTGATCTGGGGGATAGTGATAGAAAGAAGCCAATATATGTGAGTGCTTTATTGTCAGACCAGTTCAAGAGGTAGGTTGTGGAGTTGATTTCTGAGTATAAGGACTGTTTTGCTTGGGATTACCATGAAATGCCAGGTCTGAGTAGAGATCTTGTGGAGCATAGATTGCCTCTGAAACCCGATTGTAAGCCTGTCAAACACGCTAATAGAAGGTTTACTCCTGAAGTTGTGCTAAAAATCAAAGAGGAAGTTGAACGCTTGTTGAAGGCTAAGTTTATTCGTACAACTAGGTATGTTGAATGGTTGTCTAATGTGGTGCCTGTCATAAAGAAGAATGGAAAGATGAGGGTGTGTGTCGATTTTAGGAATCTTAATGCTGCAACTCCTAAGGATGAATACCCTATGCCCATAGCAGATATGCTAGTGGATGCAGCGTCTGGTCATGAGCTTCTAAGTTTCATGGATGGACATGCTGGTTATAACCAGATCTTCATTGCTGAAGAAGATTGCCTAAGACTGCTTTTAGGTGCCCAGGTTCAATTGGAACTTATGAATGGATAGTGATGCCTTTTGGTTTGAAGAATGCTGGTGCAACTTACCAAAGGGCGATGAACAATATTTTTCATGAAATGATAGACAAGTTTGTGGAAGTCTACATTGATGATGTTATTGTCAAGTAAAAGAGCCAGGAGGAGCATTTGAGTCATCTTAGACAAGCTTTTAAAGAAATGAGAAAGCATAATTTGAAGATGAACCCTGATAAGTGTGGTTTTTGGGTTTCTGCTGCCAAGTTCTTGGGCTTTCTAGTGCATAAGAAAGGCATTGAAGTCGAAAGAATAAGGCCAAAGCTGTGTTGGAAGCAAAACCACCTACTAATAAGAAGGAACTTCAATTTTTCTTGGGGAAAGTGAATTTTCTCAGAAGGTTCATATCAAATCTCTCAGGAAGAACAAGAGTGTTTGCTCCTTTGGTGAAGCTCAAGGCAGAGAAAGCTTTTGTTTGGACTCAACAGCACTAGGAAGCTTTTGACCAAATCAAGCAATATTTGACAAGTCCACCGGTCATGATGCCAGTAGAGCCACATCGACCTGTGGAGTTGTACATTTCTGCATCAGAAGAAACTATAGGTTGTCTACTGGCTCAAGAAGATGATAACAACGTTGAAAGAGCCGTTTACTACCTTAGTCGAGTGTTGAATGATGCAGAAACAAGATATAGTGATATAGAAAAGTTGTGTCTTGCATTATATTTTTCTTGTACAAAATTCAAATATTACTTGATGCCTTGTGATGTCTTAGTGATGTCAAAGACAAATGTGATTAAGTACATGTTGCCTTGGGGGTATAAGCTTTCTTCAAAGGTGTTAGCAGAATTTATAGAAATTTGTGAGTTACTGTATCCTTTGGATGAAAGAGATATTTTTGTCTCCAATGCTTTAAACGCACATGATTGGCGTAAGCCAATTATTGAGTATTTGGAAAATCCAAGTGCTGATGTTGACAGGAAAATCAAGTACAAAGCAACTAAGTTTGTTGTACTTGCAGGGGATTTGTATAGAAAGTCTGTCGATGGTAATTTGGAGACTTGCCTAAGCGAAGAAGATGCCTACTTGGCATTGGCAGAGGTTCATGAAGGAATTTGTGGAGCTCATCAGGCAGGTGAAAAGATGAAATGGGTACTAAGAAGACAAAGAGTGTATTGGCCCACTTTGGTTAAGGATTGCATTATGTTTGCAAAGTTTTGTGAAGAATGCCAAAAACATGGCCACATACAGAATGTGCCTGCTAGTGAGTTGCATTCCATCGTTAAGCCTTGGCCTTTTAGAGGTTGGGCGCTGGACCTCATAGGCCAAATCTTTCCTACTTTTTCAAAAGGGCACAAGTACATTTTAGTAGGGGTTGACTACTTTACCAAATGGGTAGAAGTAGTAGCCTTGAAAGAAGTGATGCAAGAAGACATTGTGGATTTCATTGAAAATCACATTGTTTGTAGATTTGGTATACCACAAACGATCACAACAGACCAAGGATCTGTGTTTGTTGGGAAGAAGGTTGTCGAGTATACTGAGTCAAGAAAGATCAAGATGGTGACTTCAACACCATAGTATGCTCAAGCAAATGGTCAGGTCGAAGCCATGAATAAAATTATCATTGGTTTGATAAAGAAGCATATTGGAAGATATTCAAAAACCTGGCACTCAACTTTGGAACAAATTCTTTGGGCATGCAGAAACTCTCCTAAAGAATCGACAGGTACTACTCCTTATAAGTTGGTTTATGGCCATGATTTTGTTTTGCCTATTGGGATAAATCTTGGTTCATTAAGGATTCAAAAGCAAGATGAGTTACCAGTAGACCAGTACTGGGACTTAATATTTGATGAATTAAATGAAATCCATGATGAGAGAGTTGTGGCTTTAGAGCATTTAATTCGACAGAAGGAGAGAATAGCCAAATTCTATGACAGTCGAGTTAAGTATAAGCGTTTCAAGATTGGTGACTTAGTTTGGAAAGTCATTCTGCCAATGGATAAGAAGTGTCGAGAATTTGGAAAGTGGTCCCCAAAGTGGGAAGGGCCGTTTGAGGTTGTCCAAGTATTCTCAAGAAATGCTTATGTACTTGTTGAAGTTAATTCTAGTTTTAGAATTAAGTCTATTAATGACAAATATTTAAAGTCATATAGACCAACATTGTGCGAGGTAAAAATACAACCTTGAAGTGTAAACTGGATTGCTTTATTCATAGGCCATTTGGCAGTATACAAAATATATTGTCGAATAGGCTTGTAGCCGGGAAATACAAACAAGGAAACGTTCTTAAATCTAGGCTATTACAAAATAAGTTCAGTTGAAGAAGCTTTGCCATGTTCAAAATTCAGCTCATGCCGAGGAAGAATTTAGGAAGAGAGGGGAACATGGGAAACAGAAGCAGTCTCCATGACATGTCACCTGGGCAGACAAGTAAGTCTGCAAGAGCCGCTGAAAGAGAGAGACATCCGAATCGACGGGGATTTGAAGGTGAAGGACGCGTCGAGGAGGAATGTTGAACTCTGTGTGAGCAAAGGGAAAGCTGCGGTCCAAAGAGAAGCAGTCGTCGGTGCCATAATGCTCTTGACAATAAGCCTCGACCGTGCAAAACTTTTCGAGTAGTTTTGCGGATCTTTCACGATAAATTTCCAACATGAGGTGTGAAGGAGCGCAAAACTATTGAAAGAAAGAATGGACCAAGCCTTCATCCTTCTCACACAGTTCAATGAGCTTGGTAAGCCACATTAGGCAACTTACCAAAACTCATTGTTGATGTTAGGCAAATTACCAAAACCCAGTGGTTCTTTCACCGTTGAGACAAAAACCTTTAGAGAAACTCCAAAAGTCGGAGTCCCCTGGATCCCAAATGGAACAATCAGAACCAGGGAGTAAAGGGTTGGAATGGTTGAAAGTGACTTCCATTGTAGTTTGTCACTTTGAGATTGGTTGGCTAAAAGGCAAAAGGCAGTGGATACGGGCTTGGGATTTATAAAAGAAACAAAGGTTTCCCATAGATTCTGAAGAGGAAACTAGAAGAGTTTTGAGAGTATTTGTGCATGAAGGGGAACTAATGTTCTGGTGTGGTAAGGATGACCAAGATGGCAAGTCCCTATTTATAGCACAAACCTACGTTGATTTTTAAGTTTCACCAGTCAAATTGACTGGTCAAGGGCTTTAATTACAATTTTTGGCCTGAAACTGAAAATTAAATTGGTAAAAAGAAACGTGCTAGCTGGACGGTGAAATGATTGATGGTAAATATGTCAAATCGAGTTAAGTTGTTGTAGTAAAGTACAAGACGTGGTCGAACAAATGCGTTCGACGTAGAAAATTAATACAAAGGTGGTAGACATGCAACAAAACAAAAGAAATTAAAGAGGAATCTTTCTGATGTCCTCCCAAGTTGTAGCAAACTCCATCTTTGCAGTCTCAGCATTCACATAGCTGACTTCAAGAGTTTCAACTTTTGACAAAATAGCTTGCGCTTCTGCAGTGCTATTGGACATTTCTTGGTCGAGTGCAGTGATCTCCTCTGAACAAGACGCTTTGATTGCCTCTTGCAATTGTGCCTTGGCAGTGGCTAACTCTTGTTCCAATTGTGCAACGGTTTGTTCCAGTTCAGGTACCTTTGCTTGGTAAGGAATGCCTTTCTCGACCAATGCAGCCTGTTTTTGTGGAAGGATCACCAGTTTGTCACGAAGCTCATGCTTTGCTCTGAGAGCTTGCTGGTATGGCAGGATACTACGTCGAGATCAGGCAGTTTGGAGGTCAGCTCTTCAATGAACTCATATAGTGTGTTGACGTGCCCTTGATGAATTGGTGGCAGCCTTCTGCGGGAGCTTTGAAGTTCTTTGACGACGCGAATCAACTTGCTTCTTACCTCTTGATTCGGTAAAGGTCGTCGAAAGAGTATTTGAAGAAACCCTTCAGTTCTTTAAGTAGCCCATTGAGCTTTTCAGCGAAATTGTCCCCAGGAAGTGTGGAGGATCGAGCTGATAAAGGAGAAGTCTTGCTGCTAGATCCTGAGAGCAAGCTAATCCATTCATCTACTCCAATGTTGCCCCTTCCAGTGTTGGCATCTTACGGCATAGGGTTGGTTGATAAAGCAATTTGAATAGACGGAATGATAGGATCATCAAACAATTGATCCATGTCAACATTGTCTGCCCTAATTACCATGGGAGATACCTTCTCAGTAACTTGGGGGGCAGAAGTTGTTTCTACAGAAGTTGTTTCCATGTGAGGTGTGGGGTCACCTTGGTGAGTAGAGGTGAGAATTGGATTTTCAGTCGAGAGGGTGGGTTGAACCACATCGACATCCATGGAAGAAGGTTCTTCGACCTCTTGCTCAGGTTGAGTCTCTCGGACCTCCTGTGGAAAAGAAAATTAGTACAAGTTATAAGTCATTGTTCTGATGCCAATGAAATGACAAGAAGTGCCATACCTCTCAGTGGCCGAGGGAACAATGTTTAGGAAAATTGTTTGCAGGGGTAGAAAAGTATCCACATTTGCTTGCTCAAGGGAGTCCTGGAAAATGGATATAATGAGGTGATATTCAAATAAAAAAAACCCAAGGGTTGTTCAAAGGGATATACCTTATCAGTGATCGACGAGTCAACCTCTTCGATAAAGGGAGGGTCTTTTGAAGTACATTCTTCAGACACACCCTTCTTTAAAGATGTGACTCTTGGTTCCTACAAAAATATTGAGACGAATGAGTGCAAGACTTGTATAGTGCAAGGTGACCATCATATAGGTAATGGTGAAGTGAACGTGCGAACGGGGTTGTAACCGCCTACTTTTGAAGTAATGATGGTCCTATTTTTTAGGGAAGTGGGAAGTGCAGACCTGTGAAAGGACAATGCAGAATGGTAACCGTCGCGCGTGGAGTCAATAAAATTCTGGTTCTCTTCACACATTAGCGTCGAAAACTCAGAATTTGGGGGGCAGCTGTTAGGTGTCAAATTTCAGATTTGGGTTTCTCGACGGAAAATTGCAAATTCGACGAGTGAAGGCATAAAGGACCAGAATAAATGATAAAAAAATTGGCTAAGTTTAAAAGACCAAGTGATGTGGCGATTGTTCGACGGAATGCATGAAGCGCCGAAGATGTCAAAATGAGCATGGTCAAGTTAGACTTAGATTTTGGGCAACATATGTACAGTTCGACAGGAAGTGTTACTGTCGAGATTGAGTAGTTTTAGTAAAATCAACTACCGACCCTGTGTCCGTACACGTGTCAGGTTGGATGATAGGTAGTTTTTTACATTTTTGTCTATAAATAGTAGTTCTTACGATGTAACTCGGGTTAGATACATGATCTAAATTCCCAACATCTCGACGGCGAAGCAGATTAAAGGAAAACGATCACTGTATGCGTTCCAAACCTTATCATTCTGCAATTTATCCAATTCAAGTCTATTTTCAATTATTACTTTGTCCATTCATTTATCTTATCTGTAACTTTACATTTTGTCTACGCATTTTACTTTAAAACTTACTGCATTCAAAATTTATTTCTTTTACAGCTTTTGAACTTATTTGTTCTTATTTTTCTGCATTTCTACTTCTTTTGAAAATCAGTTACTTTTTGTATTCATTTCAATTCCAGCATTTTACTTCGTGTCATTTACATTACAGTCATTTCCATTTCTATGCTTTGCATTTAAATTCCTTACTTTTCTGCCATTTAACTTTTCAACAACTTTTCATTCATTGCCATTTACATGTTCTTTAAATGCTTTCATTTAAATTCATGTCTTTTAAAAGCATTCATTAAATTCAGTCATTTAAGTGCTTTTATTTACATTCCTGTACTAGTTTCAATTGCATGTTTAATCCTGCAAATGCATTTTTATGACATTGCATCGTATGCATCTACTTGAACTTTTTGTTTAAGTTACTTGTCAATCAAGTTATTGGCTGCCAACGGCGAATCTTGTGTATTTACTCTGTTAATGTCATTTCGACAACAATTGATTTGTTGATTGAAATTATTAAGTACAAAACTGACAAAAACGTCAATGATTAATGGCTTAACAGCCAAGAAAATTGAGAACTGACAACGCGTCGAGTATTTGACCGTTACATTTAAAAAACCGTTGTTTTTAAAAATGAGATTACCACATAACTCGTCGATCTCGTAATCGTATGAACTAATTATTTGTTACTTTGCCGAATTTGGTAGAAATACACTACGAAACCAAATTTTCGAGTAAACACATATGTCCTTCCAACTTCCTTCCTAGAGATAGTAAGCAATTTACAATTGTCTAAACTTTCCTGACATCGATAGTTTCATGATCATGCATCTTAAAAAGCTTGTATTGGTGGACCTACATACTCGCTTTGGACTCTAACTCGATTTGTCCCTTGATGAGCGAGAGCCAAAGTGTCCCAACATCCTTCACAGTGGTGCAACTGTGCACATTCTCATATTCAGACTTGGATAAGGCATACATTAGGAAATGCCTTGCGTTAGTTGACATTGATTTTTACTCTACTTTTATGCACTTCGATCCAATTTTGTGTATCAAAGTGATTTTCTCTTGAATCATATGCTTCCCGGGTTACCATTTTTAGCTTGGCATAATCTATACTCAACCATTTTCTTCATGGTGCCTAGGGATGGAAATAAGTCAGGTCAACCGACAGGGGCCTATGGCCTAGCCTACATCACGTCTAGGCCAGATCAGATCATTTTTTTAATAGATAAGACCAAAATTTTTTGAAAAACCTATTTAGCTAAAATGGTCAGGATATAGGCCATTCTCTTAGGCCTAACAGGCCGACTTTTCTAAATATATATAAATACTATGATAACATTTTTTTTGTAATTATTATAAGGGTTAATACCCTTTTTTGTCCCTGTAATTTGAGCAAAATTCGGTTTTAGTCCTTGTAAATTTTTTTTGATTTAGTCCCTGTAATTTAATATTCTTCCACTTTTAGTCCCTGCCGTCAAATCCCTATTAAAAACGTTGAGTTTTTCTTCCACTTTTTGTCCCTGTAATTTTAAGATTCTTCCACTTTTAGTCCCTGTAATTTAACAGGGATTCGATGGCATGGACTAAAAGTAAAAGAATCTTAAATTACAGGGACTAAATCGAAACAAAAATTTTTACGTGGATTAAAACTAAATTTTGCTCAAATTACAAGGACCAAAAGAGGTATTAACCCTTATTATAATAAGATTTTTTTAATATGTTAAAATTGTATACTTATTTACCTTTCAAAAGATTTAAGCATAATGACCTACATAAAATACTTGAATCTATAATTAATTAATAAACTTACGGCCTATTTAAAGGCTTATTACAAAATATATTTTTAAACGAATTTTATGTCATGTCACACTTTAAAAAGATTTTTTTTGACGATAACACTTTTTAAAAAGACTAGATCACACTACAAGAAAATCTGCCAATACCGGTAACACCCAAAAGTCGTCGGTAATTCCTAGTTACCGACGGCCATGGGGCCCTGATATTTTTTCTCCTCGGTAACATTACCGACGGTCATTTCTTAACCGTCGCTAAGAATTATTATGGTCGTCAATAAGTTGACAAAACCAACAAAGTCTTGGTTGTATTTACCGACGGCCAGGCTAACGACGACTCGATCCCGTTGGAACTTACTTATGGCTTGGCCGTCGATCGGTAACTTTACTCACGATCTAGCCATCGAAATAGTTACCGACGGCTGTAACCGGTTGGTTGTTACCGACGACTTACCGACGGCAAAACCGTTGCTTATGTATTTAATTTTAATTATTTTATTTGGATTTACCAACGCCTGGCCGTCAGTAATGTTTTTATTTTTATTTTTTGCTTTTTTTGTTTATTTGAATGCCTAGCTTGCATTTTTAACAAAATTAATACAAAAAACCAACATAATTGAAACCAACAAGGGCTCAATGGCCCATCAGCACAATCATAAATAAGTACAATCAAATATACAAAAACATGTAAATACAAAAGTATTTTAAATGTTAAGACAAATACAAAAATGTCAATGTAAAGTTTTGTCAACATATAACACAAATTAAAACCTAATCTAATCCTCCCCCTCATCCTCCTCATAGTCCTGATGGCGACGGGCGGACTTGATGTGCGCAATGATGTTTGCCAACTCCCTCAGCTGTCTCTGGAAGTCTATAGCGCGTGCCTCTGCCTGGCGTACCTGCTCTTGTGCGCGCTCCTCTGCCACTCGGAATGCCTCCTAAACTGCCTGACGTGCCTGACGAGCCTCCTCCTCAGCCGCCCTTGCTTGCTCCTTAATGGCCGCCAATTGTGCAGCCCTCTCGGAGGAGTACTGAGTGGGGACATGGCTACTGCCGGTAAACGCACGAGACTCCTGAGTCAGAGAGCAGACACCTGGACTATAACGTGAGGACATGTCTCTGGCACCGTAGAGACGTCCCCGAGTCTTTCCCCCAGCAGATTTGACCAAACAGTCTAATCTAGTTGAGGGGTCAACCTCCTGAGGGCCACTACCAGATGCCTCCGCTTGCTGAGAGGCCTGCTGCAATGCCTGCTGAAATGACTCCTGCTCAAAAGAAAATAGCATTAAACTTTGATACATCACAACTTTTTTTAAAACAAAATCAAATAACTTACATACGTCTCCCTGGCTCTATTATCCACCCAATATTTGTCCTTCTTCCTCTGGTGAGTCTTTACGGAGACCTCATCCACCAAGACTTCCCTGCCCAACTCTCTCGCTTTAAACAAAACAAATATTACCAAACAAACATTAACAACATTTAACAATGAAAATATGTGTTGCAATTATCAAGTGTTTAACTGAACAACATACCATCCGTATGGCAAGCTCAGTGATGGATATGGATCCACCTGTATGATTTTGATGGTGACGGTGACCGCCTACTTAATTATCCATAGTCGCTTGCTGCAAGAGCTGAGGTTGTAGAGTTATTCTCTGTAGAGAAACAACTTATGCTCTCACAGTGGTAATCTGAGAGCCTATAAGTTATTATCTACAGAGAATAACTCTACTACCTCAGCTCTTGCAGCAGGCGACTATGGATAATTAAGTAGGTGGTCACCATCACCATCAAAACCAGCTCCATGAGATCCTCACATAAACATATTTGTTTTGAAAATGTGGTCAAAACAAATAAGCTATATTTTTTGTACAAAAATCAATTAACTAATAAATTCTAAAATACACTAAATAATCCACTAAGTTTGGGCATAATGATCATTATGTCTATCAAGGTTAATGTAAATTGCCAATCATCGGGCAAGAACACATTCGCTAATAAAAACGATAGTGTTTTTACACGAGGTAATGACCACCGACAATAACCCCGCTACACACAACAATTAAATGCAACACCAAACTATAACCTAACACATATATAACTAATATAACATTACCCAAACTATACTATATCAAATCTAAATCAAAATACAAAACAGTCAACACACCTCTCTTTGTACTCATCTTCCAAAGGAGGTAATTCAACAGTATACTACATTAAATCATATTCAAATTCAACACTAGAAATCTAGTAGTTAAAAGTAAGGCAACTCAAGCAAAAAGGAGACTATAACTAGTACACTAAGAAGATTTAGAACATCTAACAGGAGCAACAAGCAACATCCTTAGTCAAAATTTGAACATAACATGAACTTGGGCCTAATTTTAAAGGAAACTAAAATTTATATTTTACCTTAAAATAACCTGAAGTCCAAATTGGTCATATCATGAACTTGGGCATAATTTTAAAGGAAAACTAAAATTTATATTTCATCTTAAAATAACCTGAATTCAAAATTGGGCATAACATGAACTTGGTCAATTTTAAAGTCAAAATTTGAACATAACATGAACTTGGGCAGAATGTTATATATTTAATCAACCAACCACATCAAAAACAATTTATGCATAATTTAATTTATGATTTCTAGTGTCAAAAATTGAGTTCAACATAATTTTTGTGTCACATTTTAATACATAGAGCAAGTTAGCAAATGGGAACTCCTAACTTGAAACAATGGTGCTCATGGCGGATAGGAAGCGGTGGCGGAGAGGGCGCGACGGCGGAGAACGACGAGCGACGACAGAGAACGGCATCGCAAAAGGGTTGGGTCATGACAGAGAAGTGGGGAGCGCCACAGGGGAGGGGAGGGGGGTCTCACGGGAGAGAGAAAGAAGAAAGGGAAAGTTAGGGAGAGGGAAAGAGGAAAGGGAAGTAAGTCTATCATATTTAAGTTTACCAACAGCCAAGCCGTCGGTAACTATCCGTCGGTATTTAAAAAATTTAATGAACATCAAAACACGTGCATTGCACAACTCATCGTCCACATTACCGATGGGTTAGCCGTCGGTAACCCTGTCAGTATTTAAAAATTGTAATAACCTAAAAAAACACGTGCACCGTCCAACTCGCCGTCCAGATTGCCAACGGCCTAGCCGTCGATAATAGCTTTTGCTAAATTAAAATTTAATTATAAACAAAATTACCAACGCACCGATGGTGAAGCCATCGGTAATCATCGACGGCCAACACAGCTGTCGGTAATTACCGATGGCCAAGCCATCGGTAATGAACACGAAATTTGAAATCCCATTCGTGCTTTTAGCAATGACGTAGCGACGGACTATCCGTCGGTAATAAAATGGTTACTGACGGCCACGGGGCCGTCGGTAAATGTCCGTGGATATTTTGCAACTTTCTTGTGGGGTCAGATATTAAAAAAGACCTATATTAAATAATCATGTCAGTCTCAATCCTAGAAATTAAATTTCACGCCTTCAAGTAGTAGTGGTTTAATTTTTTATAATTTATATGCATAATGTTTATCCCCATTGACCTATTAGTCATTTAACCTACTTAGAGATAAATCAGATGACAAGACTTTAAATAGGCTAACAGACCATGACATGCTTTTAAAAAGGTCAAACTAGACCTAAAAAAAGTCTATAACAAGTAATAGGTCAAACTTGTGCCTTAGAATTTTTGACAGAACTATTTAATGTGTGTTTGGTTCTACAGTGGCAAAAATTGATTTTGAATGAATTGATTTTGTAAAATTGATTTTTGTTAAAAGTGAGTTGAACGTAAAGTTATTTATGTTTGAATACATTCATGTAAAAGTGAGTTGAACAATAAATTTAAAAGATAAAATCACTTTTGGAGGCAAAAGTTTCAAATCATAGCTTCAAGTTAGAATTAAATCTAGAGGCAAAATCAATTCTCCCCAAAAACAACCAAACATGTCTAAATCAATTTTATGTCTCTAAAATCACTTTTGGTATTCCCAAAAGTGAAACACAGGCTTAAGCAAATACGAGTACTTGTGAAGTCCGGCCTACTTCACCCCTGATGGTGCTCCTATTCGAACTGGACTTTGGTTTGAATTATACATTTCAGGCCAACCGTCTCTCAATTAACTTGTTCATAAATGTCTATAAAATTTATAAAGACTTTTTTTTTTTTTTGTGAAGAATCATAATTTATGTTAATCGACTTATTAATACCCGTGAATTTGCTTCCTCTACTTTTAAAAATTATTATTAGCATTTTAAAATAGTACTTATCAACATTTTTTTAGTTCTTTTAAAATAAATCTCACTAGTGCAAAAACCACTTTTAATCGCGGTTTTTTTGGACTTCTAACTTCGGTTTTCAATCCGGCGTCTTTTCGTCCGACGTTGTAGGTGTAAATATTTAACGCCGGTTTATAAACCGCGGTTAAAAGTATGTTTTAATCGCGGTTTTTTATAAAACCGGAGTTAAATCATGATGTAAAAGAAAAAAAAATTTGAAAAAAAAAGTTTTAACCGCGGATTTTTAGAAAAACCGGCGCTGTATGTGACATTTAACCGCGGTTTTCTGAAAACCGGCGCTATAAGTCTCCTTATAGCGAAGTAAAAGAAAAAAAAAATTTGAAAAAAAAAGTTTTAACCGCGGTTTTTTAGAAAATCAGCGCCAGATGTGACATTTAACCGCGGTTTTTCGAAACCGGCGCTATAAGTCTCCTTATAGCGAAGTAAAAGAAAAAATTGAAAAAGTTTTAACCGCGGTTTTTATAAAACCGCGCCAGATGTGACATTTAACCGCGGTTTCAAAACCGGCGCTATAAGTCACCTTAATCATGGTTTTCATAAACCGGCGCTATAAGTCACCTTTAACCGCGTTTTTAAAAACCGGCGCCATATATAACTTTTAATCATGTTTTAAGCAAAACCGACGCCATAGATGCATCAATTTTTTTAATACTACATTTTAGAAATTTCCATTTCCAAGATCGCCAATGTAATCGCTAATACATACAACCATCGTGCATACAAATCCAGTCATGTATTAATCATCATGAACTCCAAAACTCACGTAAGAAGAAAACAAAACAAAACTCCTAATTAACATTCAGACAAAAAAACAAAACTCTATTGTCAAAAACAAAACTTCAACTATCCTCTAATTAAACATTCAGACAACTCCTAAATGCTACGAATTATTAGCTACACAATTACGTTATCCCTTTTTTCTTCTCTTCAAACCTTCTCATTTTTGTTGTGTTGTTTTTCTTGTTCTGCCTTGGTGGTTCTAGGTTTAGATTTTGCTCTTCAATCTTAGTCACAAAAACGCGCCCATGTTTTCCTCCGAATCTCGACAATTTCTTCATGATTGTATGAGTTTGTGCAACGACCATCAAATAACTACAAGTTCAATTCAAAACATATGTAATTAACTAACTATAAATAGTGTAAGGTATCAAAAAGATCAAATAACAAGATATGAAATATTTTATTACCAAATCCCATCCAGAGGTAATCTTCATCATGACAATGGATAACATGGTTTTCATGACATAATAACCACACGCCCATGAGTTGTCTTGGTAAGGCCCCTACAAATGACAATATAAATTAGTACAAATTATATATACACATAACTAATACGGCTTTCAATATGTAAATATTATATAAAGACAAACTACTTACCACGAGTATGTTCCAATTAGGCCTCTTTCCTTTTCCTGCACCTTTCTTACTATTATAGTCCATCATAGCTCGATAAAATAATATAAGTTATAGATATAAGATAAATACATATATGACATCACAAGTATGACAAGTAAATTAAAAGTTTACCCTCAAGTACACGCTTAATCAGTAGGTTTGGCCTTTGATGAAGTGAGCATATCCGCACTATGAGATTATGCTTAGGACAAACGACAATCAATCGCCAATGATTACTAGGTAACAACAATAAAGGTATATTAGAAACACAGAGAGAAAAAGTATGCTATGAATAAAAATGTATTCACTGCGCGAGACGGTCCTAAGAAAACATCTTTGTCCTGTGAATTAGCTTATCCAAAGATGTAAGCTTGAATGCAGTTCATTAGACTCTTTTGGGTTGGGCTTGACAACCATCAACGTTGGATCCAAGAATCCATATACATCACTGTAGTTGTTCTAATACGATACGATGCGATACCTAGGAGTTAAAACAAAATAATGTTAATTATATATAATTGATACAAAGGAGATAAAAATATACAAATATGTTAATTAATACTTACCTGCACCATAAATGCAAGTGTTGATTGGCAAGCGTAACTCATCACCGAAGCGACAGTCCGTTAAGTCCTTCGAAAAAATGTAAAAAATTGGAAGATTGTCGTGCTCCAAGGTAATCCCAACTTGTCCATCGGGAAGATCAAAAGCCATGTGACCAATGCATTTTAAAATATCGTCTTTAGGATCCTCCTCATTTTCTGGCGAACAACTATCCTTGGTGCTGACATGCGCAGTGGCTTTAGGAGAAGACATTATCTG
This sequence comes from Calophaca sinica, assembly GCA_037113605.1. Classification (NCBI taxonomy): domain Eukaryota; kingdom Viridiplantae; phylum Streptophyta; class Magnoliopsida; order Fabales; family Fabaceae; genus Calophaca; species Calophaca sinica. The sequence continues at coordinate 95,054,299 of CM073736.1, forward strand.
ATGACTTAGTTGGGCTTCCACATCTGACTTGAGCTGAGATTTGTAAGCTTCAAACTTAGCTTCAAACATTTGACTAACCTCCTCAGATGATCCGATGTCTCATGGCATCCATGTCCATTTGCTTTGATCGATCACGTGAAGTTCCTCCAGTATTTCTTGAAGCCCACACTCGACCAAAGAAGCGGACACGACCACGGTTTCGGGTGTTCCAAGGGCGAGTCAAGATATCTTCACGCCCAGCTTGGAATAAAAGTAGCCTGAGATTCATCTTCAACCAATGACTCCTACAACCAAATTCAATCAAAGAGGTTTTTGGTCAGTCGACCTAAATTGGTTACAAATCACATAATATTAAATAAGGTAGATACACTTACAATTTTAGAAGCAATCGAGGCCACAAAGATCGATGTATAGGATCCTGATGGTTTTGTTCGAGCCATAGTCCATAGCTCATACCGGTTTGGTTTTGGAGGGGATTCTAAGGCTTCATCTCCAGCCTCTTCCTGCAAGGCTTTCCTTCGTGTGTCATTACATTCTTCTTAAGTTTATCATAACCCCCACGAGACAATAAGTGGGGATAGATATTCTTTGCAAAGATTTGTCCTTCCTTTTCTTTTTTCTGTTACACATAACGTAACACACCACAAATTAAAATAAGTAAAAATTATATTAAGCAAGTTAAAAATATAATTCAAACTAACCGTAAACGCTTCTTCATTGCGGCTCCTAACAAACTCATCCCATATGTCCTCCTGAAAGGAAATTATACTTCGACAAGGATTTGTGCAACCAGCTTTGTCTTCATTCCCAAATACAAATGTCCTGTAGAGTTTAGACTTGAAATCCTTCCAACGCCACCCGCATAGGACAACCATCGGTCCCTAAACTTTTTATCATGGGGAACATCAAAATATCCTACAATACACAACAAAATGGTGGTGTTAGTAAATACATACACACAAAGATCAATAAAGTTAAATACAAATATGCATACAACTAGAGATAAAGGTCAATACCACGACATCTTGCCATATCATATCTTTAGTTTTTTCAGGGACATCTCTCCATTTAGGTATCGAGAATGGAGGCCTTGCTTCGTGCAAGGTACGCCAAATAAGTGCAAAAGTCGGCCGCATTATCACCATCAGTCGCCCGATGTCTGGATCAAATTCAATAGAAAACTTCGACCAGGAAGAAGTCTATTTTTCAATTGTGATGTAGTGGTAACACCTCTAGTTCTTTTTTGGAGGACTACGATGTGGATGGATCAGCCATATATGATGCCTGTTTAAACAAACAAACAAATATAAGAAACAATGTGAGATAATCTAACAAATATGTATCAATGTGGATATATAATCTAACAAACATGTATTCACCTATAAAATTCTTTAGTAGTCAAGTTTTAATGTCCTCCAATATCCCTTCTTGATGATCATCACGAGTGGCATATACATCGTCTACTTCATTTTCATCAATGAAGATGGGTCTTTGTGTTGAGAAAGAAGGGTGTCATTAATATCTAGTGTTGAATCTTGATTTTCATCACTCTCATGCATACTTCTTCTTTGGAGAACCACGGACCATCTTTTGTTAGAGGGATCCTTGACATAAAACACTTGTTTGGCGTGAATTGCCATGATGAAAGGTTCATCCTTATAACCTATCTTGTCAAGATCCACCATTGTAAATCCTAACTCATCGGTTTATGCCACCATTCTCGTTTCACCCACTTACATTTAAAAGCAGGCACTTTGAATTTATTATAATCGATCTCCCAAATCTCTTCAATGACCCCAAAATAAACTATCGATGCGAGCAGGGTTTTTATCCTTTGAACTAGAGAAATGCATAGAAGAAGCCATAACCATAACCCCACTATTTTGTACGGTGCTCTTGTCATCCTGTGACTTTGTATAAAAAGAAAATTTGTTGATATCGTATCCTCTCCATGTCAAGACATTAAATTTAGGATCATGTGCTAGCCATGTTAATGTCTCAGAAGCAATATCATCACTCAAAATCTGTTCTTTAAACCAAGGTATGAATGTCTTGTTATGCTCCTTCAACACCCAATTTTCATTCATTCGAGGGTTTTTGGCCTTGACATGATTTTTGTGAGCAGACAAGTAAGGTTCAACCTCATCAATATTATTCAATATATACAAATGTGCATGCAACACTTCGCCGACTCCATGCTTTTAGATTTTAGGCCTAGTGTACCCTTACCTTCACATCTTCCCTCATGACGAGACTTAGGAAGCCCTACAGGCGCCGCTTCTGACAAATAATCTGAACAAAACTCAATGGCTTCTTCTGTTACGTACCTTTCAACAATAGATGCTTCGGGACGATATAGATTCTTCACATACCCTTTCAATATTTTCATGTATCGCTCAATAGGGTACATCCACCTTAAGTAAACTGGGCCACACACTCTAATCTCTCTGACTAAATGAACAATTAAATGAACCATGATGTCAAAAATGAGGGAGGAAAGAACATCTCCAATCGACACAAAATGATAGCAGCTTCATTTTCCAACTCGTCCAATTTACGAGGGTCAATAGCTTTGCTACATCTGCATTAAAGAATAAACACAATCTAATTATGGCATGTCGAACATTTTTTGGCAAGATGCCACGAATAGCCACCAGTAGTAATTGTTGCATCAAGACGTGACAATCATGAGATTTTAAGCCAACTAATTTGAGATCTGTCATCGGTACAAGACTCTTTACATTTGAAGAGTAACCACTGTGGCACTTTCACACCCGTAGGCACTCGCAAAGCTTTTTCTCTTCTTTTGATAATGTATGACAAGCTGGTGGCAAATATGTCTTGTTACCTCTTGGCTGAGGAGCTAACTCCTCTCTTATACCCATGGCAACAAGGTCTAGACGAGCATTTACTCCATCCTTTGTCTTACCCTGAATATTGAGAAGCGTACCGATTACACTATCACACACATTTTTCTCCACATGCATCACATCAATACAGTGTCTTACATCAAGACTTGACCAGTATGGAAGATCAAAGAATACTGACCTTTTCTTCCATATGTTTTTCACAGAAGAATATTTTTTCCTCTTTTTTTTCCCCAAATTAACATTGATGGAGTTCACCCGTTGATAAACTTCTTCTCCTAAGTTAAAGCTTTGAGCAATTTCGTTCTCTTGACATCCATGAAAAGCCTTTTTCAACCTGCGATACGGTGATCACGTCTCATAAATCTTCTATGCCCAAGGTAACAAGTCTTTCTCCCATTTTTCAGTTGAAAGAAACATGTGCCGTCTTCACAAATAGGGCATGCTTTATGCCCCTTAACACTATACCCGGACAAGTTCCCATATGCTGGAAAGTCGTTGATGGTGCAAAATAACATGGCACGCAACTTGAAATCTTCACCTGAAAACCTATCAAACACATCAATGCCTTCTTCCCACAATGTTCTCAAGTCATCAATCAAGGGTTTTAGATAAACATCTATGTCATTTCCCGGTTGTTTTGGACCAGAAATCATCATAGATAACATAATGTACTTGCGCTTCATGCACAACCAAGGAGACAGATTGTAAATTACTAAGAGAACATGCCATGAACTATGGATGCTACTTAAGTTACCATATGGATTCATTCCATCTGTAGCAAGTCCAAGCCTAAGGTTTCTTGGCTCATTGCCGAACTCCGGAAACAATGAATCAATTCTCTTCCATTGCAAAGAATCGGCCGGATGGCGAAGCTTTCCATCAAATTTCCTATCATCTGCATGCCATCTAAGGTTCTTTGCATCATTTACATTGGCAAACAGTCGCTTAAACCTGGGAATAATTGGAAGATACCATAACACCTTCGCAGAAGACCTTTTTGCTCACATCACCACAATTATCATCACCGACCTTCTTTTTGTAGCGTGGCGTCTTCCCCTCGGGCCACTCTTCTTTGTCTTCATGCTCTTTCCAATACAATATGCAATCCTTCGGGCATGCATGTATTTTCTTATACTCCACACCCATCGGACATAATATCTTCTTCGCTTCATAATTACCGTTTGGCAATGTGTTACCTTAGGAAGCATGTCATTCAACAGTTTAAGCAATTGATGAAGCTCTTATCACCCACCCATTTATCGCCTTTAGATTGAACAATTTCAACACCGTGACAACCGTGAAATTTTTACAACCGGATACAAAGGTTTTTCCTTGTCATGCATAGAGTTTCATACACATGTGCCCGTGAAAAGATTCTTGTCCAATATCACGAATCATGTCCTCTAGTCGATCGTCCATATCTACATCAACTTCCTCTCTTGTGGACACACTTGGCTTGTTTAACACTTCACCATGCCAGGTCCATGTCGTATATCTTTGCCAAATCCCAAAAACACGAAGATGATTCCGTATCTCCTCAACTTTTAGTGTTGGCCCATTCAAACACTTAACACAAGGACAATAGAAAGTTGTTTGATTAGGAAGTTTTGCTTGGGAAAATTGTAAGAAGTCTTCGACTCTGTTCTTATACTCATCACCTAAGCGATGTTTTTGCATCCAACTACGATCCATAATCGTGTTCGAAATAATATACACATACTTTTATGCTTAGATATTTAACTAACATTAACATGTTTGTATGCATAAGTTAGAACAATTAGATATTTAACTAACACACTATATAAAAATCTGAATTTTAACATGATCACTCCTAAACTTTATTTCTCACCATTAAAACTTCTCTAACATAGTTTAACCCAAAACAAGTCTAAGTTTCCAATCACAAAGAACAACCCAAAACACAATAAAAGAGGTTCCATGTCTCATATCCAATATTTTCACAACATATCCTTGAATTACATTCTAAAGAAGATCAAAACAAGCTAAGTGTTCCATCAAAAGCACTTATGAAAAGAAGTGAATGTGCAGATTCTATGGTAACAAAGATCACAACAAAGAAAACACATTCCCTAAACAATAACCAAGAGAAATTTAGCCAACCAAAAGAAAACACACTCATCAAACAATCCTAACAGAATAGCTAATAATGTCTTTGATAATCCAATCCTAACTCAAGAAGAAAAGGAAGAGAAAACTAACCCAACTTTGAGAGGATCGCAACCGTGCTCAAGAGTGGACGATGACGACGAGATGGTGCGACGGCGAAAGTTACTGAGGTTGAAAGGACTACAACAAATGACATATTCGAGCAAGAGAGTATTGCGACGGCAGGAGGAAGCGCGCGACAGCGAGATGGTGCGACGGTGTCGTGGCTTGGGCGATGGTGGCGAGGACAATGGTCGCGGGAGATTGCTCGCGGTTTGCAGGTGAGGCGGAGACGGAAAATGACGACGGCGAGGACGATAGAGGGAGAAAACGTTGAGAACGAAGAGGACGACGGCAGTGACAGGAGGGAGAGGTACCTGAACGAAGAGGACGAAGAGGGAAAATGAGAGAACGCGTAAGTGAGGGTTTGATTTTGTATTTTAAAACACCTTATAACCGCGGTTTCCCAAATAACCGGCGCTATAGCTTACATTTTTAAAAATAAAAAGGTAAACTTTTAACCGCGGTTATTATTTATAACCGGCGTTATACCTAGACTTTTAACCGCGGTTTTAACTAAAAACCGGCGTTAAAAGTGGGACCTTTTAACCGCGGTTATTAGTATAACCGGCGTTATACCTATACTTTTAACCGCGGTTTTATCTAAAAACCGGCGTTATACCTAGACTTTTAACCGCGGTTTTAACTAAAACCGGCGTTAAAAGTAGGAAATGTTGCTGCAGCAATTCTATAGATGTCGACAAATGGATGTCGAGAAAGAGTGGAGCTCCCTAATGTCGGCTATGCGGACTCCCTAATGTCGGCTATGTGGACTTCGTTATCCAGGAGATTGGAATTTGTTCATGTCGGCTATGCGGACTTCGTTATCCAGGAGATCGGAATTTGTTCAGTGAGATTGAGTGCTCCCTAATGTCGGCTATGCGGACTCCCTAATGTCGGCTATGCAGACTTCGTTATCCAGGAGATCGGAATTTGTTCATGTCGGCTATGTGGACTTCGTTATCCAGGAGATCGGAATTTGTTCATGTCGGCTATAACCGCGGTTATTCATATAACCGGCGTTATAACATGAACTTATAACCGCGGTTTTACTTAAAAACCGGCGTTATAAGTTTCACTCTTTTTATCCATTTTTATTGTGACACTTATAACGCCGGTTTTAGAAATAACCGGCGTAAAAATTGATGCGTTAATTTCAAAAATGCCACCGCTTCACGTTTTACGCCGGTTATTTCCAAAACCGGCGTTATAAGTCTAATTTTTAGGTGTATTTCGCACTAGTGTCTTCTCCTATGTAGCTTAACTTCAATTATATATTTAGTAGTTTCCTAGTCAACGTGAAAGTTTTATCATGTTTTAATACAAAAATCATTATATATACACACATATGAAAATAATTATTATATTCTTATATAATCAATTTTTGTACGGCAGCATCAAAGTACAAAATTTTTAGACATGTTAAATAAGAACACAAACATCTGCGGTCTCAAAAAATAATGTTTTCCTGTCTCCTACCAATCAAAGGCTTGGAATATATATATGTGTTAATAAGTTATAATTTTATTTTATTATGTGACAAATTATTATTGGTAAGAGACAAAAAATATGATAGAAAAGTGAGACATGAGATTTTCATTCGTTAAATAGCTAGCTAGAGTACTTTATCCGTGAAATTAGAACATTCCTAGTGGGTTGTGGAGTGGCATTTATTTTTTTCCAGAGGTTGCCATCAACGACTAATATATATGCAAACACTAATGTTGAATATCACGAAAACTACAATCACGACACTCACGAGATAGTTTGATTTGTTGATTTTAAATTTCACAAACTGCTGATGGCCGCCAAACACGGAAGAAGCAATACCTTGTTTCTTTAAAATAATGATGACACGCAATAGTTCGAGAAATTCGGGATAAAATTCTCTCGCGGCATTTAGCACTGCTCGCTATTCTGTCACTAATTATTCATGTTCCTTATACCGTTGGTTTTACTGTCACAGGACCATATTTGATGACCATATTTTCTCATACTACTCCGTTCCTATTTATAAGAGACAAATCATTTTTTTGGTTCTTTGAATAACTAATGTATTTGGTCTATAATATAGACCAAATACATTAGTTATTCAATAAACCAAAAAAGTGATTTGTCTCTTATAAATAAAAACAGAGAGAGTATTAATTTGTTTCTTCTGCGCGCACGCCAAGTAAACTCAGTAATGAAAAAGGATCATTCCCAGAACTTTGGCTTAACCGCTTTATTTACGTTCAAATCCTCACTTCGAAGAATTGGCCCCTAAAGTAGAAAAGTTCTTGCCTCGGCCAGTGCTGTTCAAACCTTGAAAATTCATCAAAAAAGGGTCCAATGAAAGAAACGGTTTCAACGGGGCAAAAGGGTCTCCTCTAGACCAAAAGAAATTAACAATTTGATAATTTTCCAAGTGGCTTAGACCAAAGACCAAGTCTCCGCTTCCACCCAATTTCATATTCCACCTTTTTGTTTTAAATTTATTGAGCTTAAAGGGGATACACCTTTGGTGTAAAATATTTTTACACTGACGTTCAGTGAGAGTTCATCGTATTGTCACATCATCCCACTTTGTAACTACATTTTAAAAATAACTGCACAATAGTAAGTTTTCACTTGATGCCAGTGTAAACCAGGGCATGTCTCATTTTCTCATTTTAAAATTTTGTTAATTTCGGGAATCAAATGTTTTTATTTGGCTCAACGTTTTTTTTGTTACTGTGTAAATAGAGACGTGTTTGCTTTACTTCTACAAGTAATTTGTGTGTCTCAAAAGAAGACAGAACTAACATAGAAGCTTACCAAAAAACTTTCTCTTCTTAAAAACCCCTTTATATTTTCAAATATATATAGTATTCAAATTTATAGTAAACAAGACAAAGCACAAACTCCAAGAAACCATGGAAGAAGTCTTGAATTTTACAAAGCGTGCTTGTGAAATGGCAAGAAACCTTGAACCAGTACTACCCAACATGGCCAACAACCTTAACATACTATTCTCGTCCATTGATGAGGTAGAAAAGGCATTTGGTGCTGCAAAAGAAAGGGTAATGATGATGTTGTCACAACAAGACATAACAACAGCACCTTCTTCATTTGCTCCAATGCTGTCTCATGATGCTTTCATGCAAAAAACACAGCATGCTAGTGCAACTTCAATGCAGGGTTTGATCAGCTCTGGAATCCATGCACAAACAATGGACCAGTTGCTTCTAATGCAGAACCCTTTTGATGTGAGTGTTTTGGTTGAAAATAAGATGATAAGTAGTGGTTGGGATATTCAGATGTTAAGCACTAAGGGCACCTTGAGGATTGGTGAAATGGGTGGGAGGGATGTGGAAGGTTCAGAGAGATCAAAGGGGTCACAAGGAGAAATGCAAGGAATAGAAGCATCACCCTCACGACCAAAAAAAAGGTATCTAAACATTTTTTTATTATAAGCTTTTTTTATTAATTTATTAATGAATATGAATCATGTGTATGGTGTTCTCTGCAACACTACTCACGGTTCAGCTGCAGAGGATCGAGACCTAAGTAATTTATGTACATGGGCAATTAGTGTTTTTCCTGTTTTAAAAGAGATGGTTTCAATGGGCAATTAGCATCTCTTCTCTAGACCCAAAGGACAAAACAAAACATAGCGAGTCATCTAAAAAGTTGAGCTTGAATGATCTCAACACAGCCTTACAATGTGTGTATGTGATTGGGTCTAGCTAACTTTAGCTATATGGGTACTAGCTTATTTTTATTGGCAATGTTTTAAATTGTGGTCACGGTCATGGTTGTAGTCGGAACGCAATTCTTGATATTGTAGGGAATTGCGATTAATGTGATTTGAATTGCGATTGCGTTGCAGACGTGAAAACCTTAAAAGCCTTATAGTCGTGGCCAAAATCGTGGTTGCGGAGGTTGATTTAAAACCTTGTGGTTAAAGGTGCCTTGCTCCTTGGGTAACTAGTTTATTCGTCCCCTGCATCATAGGAAATGTAGATGGTTTACACTTCAGACCACACTCCCCCCCCCCCCCAAAAATCAATAATTGAAGAAAGAAAACAAAAGTGAAATGCTTTCCGGGATTTGGAAGCTTTAGTTTATGATCTGTACGTGATTGTTGGTATGTAACAGAAAGGGAAGTGACTCAAAAAGTAGAGTAGAATTTTCCGAGGTCTTTCTTAGTAATTAGGCAACGAGTCACATGGATATTTCCCATTAATCACACAACCAGTTACACACACATACCGGACAGGATTCATTAAGGGCCAAAATACCTTTTTGGTCCTGTAGCTTATTTTTGCGGAGCAAGTTGGTTCTATAATTTTTTTTGCGCTAATTTGGTCCTTTAATTTAATAAAGTGAACTAAGTTAGCCCTTTTCGTCAATATGGTACTAACGATATTAACTTCATCTGATGTGGCGAATACATGGTAAATGACTGGCCAAAAATATAATTATTTAATGTCATGGCCTTTATCAATTTTAACGGTATAATTATTAACCATTAACCTAATTAAATTTCACTAACAGAGAAAACACAAACACAACACACACCCACGTTTTACTCGAAAAAAAGGGGTTAACAGTGCTTTTTGGTCACTGTAATTTCAAAAAAATTCAGTTTTAGTCCCTGTAAAAATATTTTTTTAAAATAGTCTCTGTAATTTAAAATCTTTTCACTTTTAGTCCCTGTAAAAATTTTTATTTAGATTTTGTCCTTGTAATTTTAAGATTCTTCCACTTTTAGTCCCTATAAAGGTGGAAAAATCTTAAAATTATATGGACTAAAAGTGAAAGAATCTTAAAATTACAGTGACTAAATTTAAACAAAAAATTTTACAAGAATTAAAAGTGAAAAAAATCTTAAATTACGGGAACCATTTTAAAAAAAATATTTTTACACGGAGTAAAACTGAATTTCGGACCAAAGCACTATTAACAAAAAAAAAAAACACAACAAACACACCACAAAACACACACATACTGCACAAAGGGGAGGGGGAAGAGCGAAACAAGCAGAGGGAGGGAGGTTGATAGAAAGGGTAAGGTAGAGAGAAGAATGGGAGAGTTAGAGAAGAGAGATTTGTTTCTTTTCAACAGAGGGATATTGAGGGTTGAGGTTTTGTGAAAAGGGGAAGTGTGAAAGAGTGAGAGGGTAAGAGAGATAGGATGGAGGACATCGGAGGGGGTGGGGCACCTCCACAGTGGTGCCGGCGTCATCGCCGGTGAGGTGGCAGTGGCGGTTGGTAGCCACCGTCTCTTCTTTTTTGGATCTTGGGAATGGAGGATTGGTGTATGATCCATTCTTGATGGGTGAGGTTGAAACTGTTGGTGTTTTGATGTAGTTGATGAATGAAGCTGGTGTTATGTTGATGTTTCTGAACTGAACCTTGAAGGGGATTGGGAATTTTTTAGGATTAGGGTTTCTGACTTGGGAAGGAAGGAGATAACATTAGTTAGATTTTGTTTTAAATAAATAAATAATTATAAATAATAAAACACTTTAATTAATGTTGTTAAATGGCACATAACTTTAAAATTTAATATTTTTGTCCATGTCATGATAATTTTTTTGTCTGTGCTATGTCTACCATATTTAACATTAAACTGATAGAAAGGACTAACGTGATTCAATTTGTTAAATCAAAGGACCAATTTGACTCTAAAAAAAGTTTAAGAACTAACTTACACCTCAAAAATAAGCTAAGGAACCAAAAAAATATTTTAACCTTCATTAAATGATATAAATATCAAACTTTTACGTTTACGACTATCTTTAGTAAGACCAAAAACCTAACTTATAGTTTATTGGACTAACTTATAAGCTTGTTTAACCAAATAAAAAGTGTTTGATAAGCAAGCTTATAACAATTGCTTATAGCTTTTGTTTTCATATGAGTTTATAGCTTATAGTTTTTTTATTTTTTCTCCCATCTTTATCTTTATTATTTTATTCTTAATTTATTCTTTTTCAAATTTAAAATAAAGATAAATTGTTATCCTTTTATGTCATTTTATATTTATTAGATAGTTAAACAACTAATTTTATCAAATACTTCAATTTTAATTAGCTAACTTTTCAGTTATCAGCTATAAGCTAGATGATAACTTATTTTTACCAAACATTGCCTATGCCACTTAATTTTTTATAAAATTTGAAATTACTTTATCGAACCATTAAATTAAAAAGTTTTTAGAGATAAATCAAGTTTATAAAATTCAAGCAAATAAAAAGCTAATTAATACCTTTTTTTAAATAAAAAAATACTATATCATACTACTTTATTACTATTTCAATAGATAACATGTCATTTAAAAAATAAAATATAAGTAAATGCTCATTATTGAATAATATATTTATGAATGTTCAAATTATCTGAAATATAATTAAGATGATAATAATATCATGTGTTTCAAAGATTGGGTGGTTAATTAATTTGACAGTTTGACACCTGTTAAGCACACACACACATTTTGCATATGGTACTACTTTAACAACCCCGTTGAATAATAGAATTAATTCTCTTTTCAATTTCTAAGTAGTAATTTCTTGGACATTGACCTAAAGATTGTGTATGTGTCTTCACATTAATTGGAACAGCAGGAAGAATGATTTGGAGAAGAGAACAATGATGCTACCCGCACCTCAGGTTGGAAACACAGAGGTGCCACCGGAGGATGGTTTCACTTGGAGAAAATATGGCCAGAAAGAGATACTTGGCCGCAAGCACCCAAGGTAATTAATTAACACTAATTAATTAATTAATTAATTAATAATCTTTACTTAATCAATTCAACTCGATCGTTTAAGTTGTTACCATGAATTGAAACACCTAAAATGGACCCATAATATGGTAGTTGCTTAAAGAGTTTGACAGTTTCAATTCAAAGTCACCATTCCGCTTGAACCATCCAGAAATCTTATACCTTTCTTCTAAGATTTCTTCCTCAAGTCTGAAAACTCAGTAGGACACAAGTATCCCAGAAAATTGACTCATTCACAGTTCACACACACACACACACAATATAAGTAGTTGACTGGATACATGTATATATTTATGTCCCTTCACATTCATGAATTGACTACTTGATTCGCAAATTGATAGCAGAACACAACTAGCCCCATTTTTTAATTGCATCTAACATAAAAAAAAAAGAAGGAATTAATTATAAATGCTACATCGTCTCATACTGTTTGGATACTGAATTGTGTCAAATTATTTGTTATTTTAGAATATCAAGAAAGTATTAATTACTCTTTTCCAAAAACACCCTTATTTATTAGTTTCTCAACTATTCTATATTAATTAGTTTTGTCACCTAACTTTAATTAAAATAAGAGTATTTTAGTCAAAATAGATTAGTTTACCTTGGAAACAAACACAACTAATGATTTTCTTAATACGTGTGTATTACCTTAAACGACACTTAATATGAAACGGGGGAGTAAATCATATATATATATATATATATATATACTAGAACGTGACCCGTGCGATGCTTGGGTTTTTGGTCTCTTTGGAGATGTGGTTAAAAATACTAATATAATTTAAAAGAATTTAAAAAGATATTTTTCAACTGGAAGTTGTTTTTTACGTAAAATGTTGCATTTTAGAGGCATGTCGCTAATTGACAATAAATATTAGTATAAAATTATTTTATTGAAGCGTAAATATGATAAATGTGTTGTTTGATCATTTCTTAGAAGTAATTATATTTGTAAGATGTAAGTTAGAAAAAAATTAAAACTATTTTTTTGTAATATATAAACGGAAGTACATTAGAAATACATAGTTTTGATGATTAGTTGACTTATTTCTTTGAGTTATACCACACAATAATATAATAAAAATATAAACGTATATTACTTTGTTGATAAAAGTCAAATAACTATTGAATTATGAATCTTTTTTCGTAAAATACATTATTGGATAAGAAATTTTTAAACAAATTAAATCATAAGGATAAACATCTATAATTTTAAGAAAATACTTATATTTGAATTAAATAGTTATGAAATGAGAATAAAAAAAAACAACTAATGGTAGATTAATATTAATTCTAAATGATAAAATATAAATTTAGTACATCAATTATAAAAAATAAATTCAGTACAACAAATTATAAGATACAATACTATTTAAAATTTGATATTTTAAATTTATAAATTAGAAAAGAATAAATTATGATTATTTTATAAATTAATAGCTACAAAATTGTTAAAAGTCAAGTAATAGTCGAATTAGCAAATCATTTTAGAAATTCAATAATAAAGACAACTATCTAATGAATAAAATAATTTATAAAAAGACGCATTGTCATTGTCGTAACCACATCACGATGGGAGCATCAAATGATAATCCTCTTGATTATCTAATTTTTATATTCCTTGTGAAGTCGAAATCTACATGTAAATTTGACTCAAACTTTGTTTTTATCTCAACTTAAAGTTATTTATACATAAATGGCTACGAATATTCTATTTTTATATTTTTGCTCGCGTACCCAAAATAAATTAAATAATAAATAGAATAAAATATAAGAAAAGGTAAATGATAATTTATGGAACAATACATCACAGACTATACAAATACAATAAGAAATACTAATTGTAATGTTTCATCTCTTTTGGTTTTGGAGAACGTGTCCCCAAGACCGAGACAAAACAATACCAAAAAGAAAAGAAACATTAAATTTGGGTGGTCTGTCATGCCCATATCTTGGTATTGTATTTGGGTTAAGCTTCATGTTTCTTCACCATTCTTTTTCATCTTAGGCAAGAAAACTGAGTAGTTTGTTGGAAACTCATGGTAAATGAGCTTAGTGTACTTCTTCATCTATTTTCATAATGTAACAGTGGTTTCAATGTGGAGGGAGATAGCCTAATAGTTTTTTTGTTCCGATTCCGCTTTTAGTTTAGTTCTCCATGTTTCCTTTTTTTACTCAAAATCTCTCTCTCTCTCTGTATTATAATTTACATACTCTCATTTCTTCAACTTCTTTGATAGTATTGGTGATAGTATTTTGCTCATTCTTTTATAACTGAATATTCCAATGTCTTTTTTTTCCCACTTCATCAGTTACCTTTTGTTTATGAGAGTAATGAAATTACAATAATTTATTTTATATATGGTAAAAGTAATTAAACAGGAAACCGTTATAGAAGATTAAACAAATTCAACAACCAATATATTTTTATTTTGTCATTTTATTATTTATCTATATTTTTTATAGAAATTTGTGTAACTAACATCTTTAGCGAACACTTGGACTTCACTTTTGTGTTTATATATTTTTTTGACTTATGAATTTGAAATTAAAAATAAAAATAAAAATAAATTAAAAAATAAAAATGTCTTAAAAATAGTTATACTGTTATATTAAACTAAAATACTGTTTTAAAAATTTTAAAAATGTTTTTTGATATAGCATATAATACAAACATAAATTTTGTCAAAAAATATAAATTTTTTGATACAATAAAAATGTAAATAAGTATTAGGTTTATATAATAATATAAATAAATTAACTTTGTCATATAAAATTTTTTTTACACAATCATTTATAATATTTTTCTTTTAAAACCATTAATTCATAAATTAATTGAAACACTTATTACATAAATTAGTTAAAACAATTTAATGCAATAAAAACTAATTAAAGACACAAATTAAAAATAAGTCTATTTATTTTATTCTAAAACTATTAATTAAATTGTACGATTACCAATTAACCCACAAATGGATAAAGAAAATTTTCAATATTACCCATAGACAACATTCCTTTTATATATATATATTAATATGCATGGATTAACTGATAATTAATTAATTGATAAATTGTAATGTTTCTTCATTTAATTAATTTTCAGGGGTTACTATAGGTGCACACACCAGAAATTATATTCTTGTCCAGCAAAGAAGCAAGTACAACGACTTGATGAGAATCCTAACATAGTTGAAGTAACATACAGAGGTATACATACATGTCACATGACATCAACAGCACCATCATCATATCCACCACAACTACTAGTGGATAATATAATCTCAAAGGACAATATTTCCCCCCAGTTGTCTCCATCGTCAACTTCAGTACCCGGTCGGTGGCTGTCGTCCGCGAACCTCGGCCTTGGCGGTGGCAGTGCTGGCGGCAATGGCGCAGGACCCTCTACTTCAAAATATGTTACTGATTATCCGGTAGCTGATATGGCTGATGTTATGTTCAACTCAGGTAGTAGCAGTGGCAACAGCATGGAATATCTCTTTGCTCCAACTGAAGATAAATGGGAACCTGGTGACAAGAAAAGCTGAACAATAGAGTAATCAAATCCATCATGTTCAATTCAATTTCCAAAAATTTGTCTCATATATATTAACTCATATATAGATATCAAATTGTAGGCTTCAATTCACGTTCATTATATGTTATACATACGATTTTAATTCTTGGCTGATACTTACAGTAGAGAGAAAGTAAGTTGGAATTACTTCATAATTGTTTCCTCATGTAATATTTGCGATTTTGCAGAATAAAATTAACTTGGTAGAAGTTGAAGCAGAGGAATTAATATTGTTAAAATGAATTGAATGAATATATATCCACTAGCGAGTTGGGATGCACTTTACCTACAGCATTTTTGGATATTTGCCTCAATCCAGACTCATGAATAATTTGAGTGATATATAGGTGTAATAAATATTTTCTTAATAGTAATTTTTTTTTTCATTTTTGTATTCTCTTCACAAAACCGTTTTTATTAATTTTGTCATCATTAATTTCTTTGTTATTTTCTCAAATAGGATGCCAGAGGTTTCGGTAATTGTGGTGCTTATAAATGTTTCGTCTTGGAAATAATTCTTGGTTAGGATAAAATTGGGTCATTGTCTCTGGTTTCAACAATATGTCTAACTTATAGGGTGAATTCTACAGTGCACAGTAAAAAATGATGTGCCGGTGCATAAAGGGTAAAATGGGAAAACCACGTCCTCATCCCTCTCTCTCTATCTCTCAATTTGCCTCTGCTTTAGCCTCCTCTTCTCCTCTCCCAATGTTATCTGTGCAAGTCTCTACCACCATGGTTCATCGTCTTCGACCCTCTGCATCACCACCGCAGTAGCAGAAACCACACAATTACCAATAGCCATAACTAGTGGCGGACCAAAGACCCGAGGTTAATTGTGCAATTTATATATAAAAATAATTATAAAAATTATGAATAAAAAAATAAAATCTGAATCAAACTGTGAGACTCAATTTGTCAAAGAGAGTCCACATTTTTTGGTGTCTTTCATGTTTTACTCCTTTATCATTCACTTTCGTAGTCTTTAATTGATGAATTACTATTTGTTTCTCCGGTTTCTTTTCTATCTTTCCAATAAAAAATGTTAGCAAAAAATCTTAATGATAATTTAAAAATGAAGAGAAATTTTTTGATAAAACATTATATTTTTCAGCAATATATGGACTGAGACAGATTCCTAAATTAATTTTTTTAATATAATTACTTATCAAACACAATATTTTAACCCTAAAAAAACCTAATTTCCTACCATAAGTATAAACGGAGGAAAAATTGAAACAGGTAATTTCGAAACCAACCATGACGTGTGTAGTGCGCTAGATATTTACCTGAGTCAACAAAAATAATACAAACAATTGCTTACATGTTGTGAGACAGAGACAAATGGGAGATATGAGAGATTGCAGGGGGTGCAAAAATGAAAAACCAATGGGGTCAAAATTAAAAAAATACAAGGCATTAAATCGAGTTTTAAAAACTTGAGGGGGTGCATGTGCACACCCTAGGCTCTAAGTAGGTCCGCCTACAGCTACCACCCAAACCACAGTTTTGATATTTGGCACCCCAATTCTAACCCTATCGCTACCAAAAATAAAAACAATGACAAAAAACAACATGTGCATCCATAGTTTCGAACCATTGCATATATAACATAGAAGTTATCAGCACCGACACTGACTCCCTCTGGTAGAGGTCGGGGACGAGAAAAGGAAGTGTGGAGGAGAGCATTGTTGAATTGATGTGCTTCTGCGGTGACAAAGAGGAAGTCCCCCCCCCCCAAAACAAAAAAACTAAAGCCCCTCCTTGTCCTCTTTCGTTGGCTTTCAACAGAAGCAGAAGTGGGGGCAGAGGGGTGGGTGAGAAGGGAGAGAATGGAAAGGGGAGGGGAGGGGAGACCAATACAGTATGACTATTGTGTTCTTCATCTAAATATTAATTCTGGACCGTTAATTTAAAAATTTATAGATTTAAGGTATGTATGTATGTTGTGCACCTCTACACCTCTACATCATTTTTTTTATTTCTACACCCTAGAACTCACCAACTTCTAGAGTATGTATAATTAGGAGGTAGCCCCCGGATTTGGTTTTGTTTGGACTATAGTGTTGCTTACTCGTTGTTGTTGGGATTCTCGGTATATGAGTTGTAATATCCTTTGAACTCTCTTATTTATACGACTCTTGTTTGGTGTTTCAAAAAAAAAATGTTTTCTTTTCATAAGGTAAATAGTTCCATGTAGTTGCACTATGTATATTAAATTAAAAATCAATACTTTTGACATTGCTCAGAGCGACTGCTTCTTTGATCGTTTTCAATTTTCACTGATCTTCCCTTACTGTTGTTTAACCATTAAAACATAACGCCAACAATTAAAAAAAATACAATGTTTAGAAAAGAGTGATAAATTTCATACAAATACTCCCTCAAACGAAAAAATACGTCTAGAAAGAGCATATGTTACATCGCTTTTTCGTGTTGAAGGGGGAGTTATTACGGAATAGACAAGGCCTAACATAAAAATCTTGAACCGCTGATTCTGAAAATGACCCTTCTTGTTGAGTTTGCTAGAATGCATATTTTGATTAGACATCTTTTTCCACCCTTCAATTACCCTTTCTATACGTATATATCCAATATCAAATTTTCGGCGAGACATTCCCACTTGTCATCATGCTAGATGATAGATTCTACAGTGCATTAGTGAAATGGGTATATAACTGTGCAGAATTACCTACAAATCGCTCAAAACATTAATGACGACCGCCATCGTCCCTCAAAAGTAGAAGCTCCTTGTCCTCCTTGTCCTCACGCCTGAGACAGTGACCTAATCGGTGTCGGTTTGATAAAAATAAACAAAAACAAGTAAGAATTGAGTTTTGAGGCACTCACTCTCATTTTCGCTTGTTTTTGTCAAACCGGCACCGATCAGATCACCGTCTCGATCGTGAGGACGAGGAGAATCATACACTTCTACTTTTGAGGGACGACGTCTGTCGTTGTTAAAGTTTTGACTGATTTGTAGATACTTGTACACGATGGCTATGCACATTTTACTTGTGCATAGTAGAATCCACCTAGATGGATCACAACCCTGTGTGGTGTATGTGATCAAATTCATTGGTAGAGTTTTGGTTGGCTCAAGCTTACAAAAATTAAGCATTTCAAATTAAAATATGTAGTTGGCCTATTGGAACCGTACTAGTACCTGTGTCACACACCATTCTAAGAAATTCTCCACCAAATTGTAATGATGTCACAACCGGCTCTTTATTTCCATGCATGAAAAGGGTATAAAAGAAAAGGTAAGGTTTTTTTTTTGTTTTTTTTTATAAGCAAAAGAAAACGTAAGCTAATAAGCGCACAAACTTCCGTCGTCATAAAAAATGATGTCTCTTTATCTCCTACTAATTTTTTTTAAATGGCAAAATATATTAATAGAGGTACAAGGGGTACCTCAATCCAAGATATACAAAGGAGAATCAAGAGGCGCTAAGGCCGTAAAGATCTACAGACCACGGAGAACCTACTTACGCTCTATACACTGAAGTGGGTCCACAAACCACTCAAAGTACAAATATGATGCAGACCTACCTCTAGCCAATAACCTACCTAGTCTCCCACCAATTAAAGGCCGGAGATGGAGATGTGTATATGTATTAATAAGTTTTGATTTTATTTTATTATGTGACAAATTATGGGACACAAAAAATGTGAGAGGAAAATAAGATAGGAGATTTTCATCCCTCTTAAGCTATGCATGCACATATGTACATCAAATAACACCCACCAATCAAGAGTTAGTCTTAATTAATCTGTCTTTTTTTTTTTGGGTACATTAACCTGTCTTGTTTTACCACATATATAGAATAGAAACACATCCCATCAGAACATTGACTAAATATTTATGACCCACTCAAAATACAGGAAAAGTTGAAAATGCAAACTTGAAATCTAAATATTTGTTTGATCTGAGAAAATACTTTATAATTTGTACGTTATATTTTAATTTTTATTTATAAAAATATCATTTTATTTTTAATTTATTTTCTGTTTTTAAAAATTTGTAGAAAAAACAGGGAAACAATAAAAAAATATTCACTGTTTTCTATACAAATCTTTAAAAATAATAAATAAAATAAAAATAAAGTGATATTTTTATAAATAAAAGTGAAGAAAATTAAATATAAAGACACAATATTTTCCCAGATCAATCAAACACTAAATTTATCCTATGTTATACTGTCATTTTTCACAAAAACATGAAAGTGACATAGTTTGTGAGAGGGAAAATAAAAGATTTTTTTTTTTTTTTGGGTGCAGGAAAGGATCCCTTGTACGGATAATAATAGATATACTATTTTTTTCCTCTCACAAAGTAGTACTATATCATGTTTTTAAGAAAAATGAGATGATGAAATTCACAATATATATCCAACAATTAATTAAGCTTATACATTATAATTATCAAACCATCGAAGCAACTGATGACTTTCAGCCAAGGGGAAGTCAATGTCCAAATGAACAGATTCCACACCAAAGTCCAGTGCCAGACTTTGAGAGCCTGTAGATGAATACATAGCAGCATCTGCATTATGATCAGATTCCACCTGTAAGGGCATAATGGCAGCCTTTTGATCTGTAACAATATTAGTCGTAGCGTCTTCTTTGGGATAATATTCTTGTTTTATAGTTGGGCTTGGTGAGCGTATAATGTGGCGGTGATCTTGTTCACTTGGTACCTTGGGTTGAGGATCAGAAGAATTCACAAGAAATGTTTCCAAAGGAGGAGTAGTGGGATAATCTGATGAGACCAAGTGTGTTGTTTCCTTAGGGGTGGCATTGCACGTGTGAATGCCAGTGTACGTGATTTGGTACATATCAGGATTCTCTTGTGTTCTCTGCACCTGTTTGGTTGCTGAGCAACCTTGATCAAACTTATGCGTGCACCTATAGTAACTCCTGGAAAATATTAATATATCACAAGGTTATCAGTCAGATGTTTAAAGAAAACCAAAAAACAATGTTTACAAAACTCAATACTATGCAGCAGTAATCAATACTAACAAATTTGATTTTTTTTTTTTAAAGAAATGAGACAAAAAGTTGTTATCTTTCCATTTTACTCACTCTTCTCTCTCATCTAAACACCCAAGGGCGGGTGGACATGTATTGTCTGCGGTCAAGAATTCAGCAGTCACTACCGTCAGGGCAATTTAAATTGTTCTGAAGTAGAACTCAGAGGATGCCGGAGAAGAAGCGTTGCGGTGGTGCCCGCGGTGGTCGACGACAGCGCAGGAGTGGTTGTACCTGCAGAGACTCCGATGCCTAAGTCAGTTTAGGAAGGAGTATGAGGTAAGCGAAACATGAATGAAAACGTACCTGGATCTGTGATGAGATCGTTTATATAGTAATCGGAGACGGTTACCGAGAGGTAACCGCTCCCGCAAGATCCAGGATACTATTGGATCGTTGCCAGGCTGTGATGAGCTGGCGAGGAGATCTGGGTACCATTGGATCCGCCACGTCGTTATTAGTTAGTGAGAGGTGCAAACTCCGCTTCGCGGGAATGGGCCTTCAGCGAGCTCTTGGGTGGATTGGGCCTTGGCCTAGTCCGGAACAGTTGCCCCCCAAGTTGGTAGTTCGAATGATGAGGTGTCAACTTGTTGAGGTGTATGTCAGAATTCATCACTTCGTTTTCGAAGAGAGAGAAACTGAAACGTCTTTAAACCCTCAGGCGTATGAAGATTAAGTTTGAATTTTCAAACTGTCGCCTCAGCCGCCCTCGGGCGTGTGAAGATTATCTCTCCTGGGGCAGGTCATGATTGCTCCGCCCCCTTAGGTGAACAGGCGTAACGTGTCACCAATCGAACAGAGAGGAGAGAAGAAAGGTCACGTCTTCTGGAGTGGATCTGGAGATTATAAATACCGTTTCTTCCTTCCAATTTTCTTCTTTGCTTTGTTTTGCAAATTCTGTGACTTTCCCCTTTCTTCTTCCTCTTGTTCCTCTCTGGTGGTTTGCTGCTTACCTTCTGGTTCTCCATTTGCATTCTGTCTGCATTTCTTAGTTCGAATTCTTCTCTGTGGACTTCATCGTTCCACAGGTACCTTCCCTTTCTCTTTCTTGTTTTACCTTTTGTTATTCCGAAATGAGTAGCAAAATAGAGTTTTATGGGGAAATTGTATATTTGTCTTCTTATTCTTCTTCGTTATCTGGATTTTCCTCCTCTTCTTCCTCTTCTTCTGGTGGCTCTCCGGAGGGGCTTAGCGATAGTGCCAATGGCGGTAGTTCACCATCGAGTGGCAGTTTCGCTTCGTCGAGCTCTGTGGAAGAGAGTTCTTCCCTAGTAATCTATCCTCCTCCGGGACTTTTTGAAAAAGACTATGAAGGTAAAAAGGTGTCTCCAGTGGATCCCCGAAAAATGAAACGACTTTCAGAAGCTTTGGAACACACCTTTGGGCGTGTCTTTGACCTGAGGGAGGTAGGAGAGTGGATAGTGAGTATTGATAGGTTCCGACCTCATTTTCCTAGCGGTGCTTTGGCCAGGTTGGAGATGGGAAAGAAGATACTTCAGAGGGATGATTACCACCTGCCCCCCCATGCTGAGGACTACGATTGGGTCGCAGAGGATGCGGTCTGCACTCGCTCCTTTTACTCGTCAAAGGAGGGATTTCTGTTGTTATTAAAGTCTTTGGATGTCGGGAATGGAATCCGCAATTTTGAAAATTGGAAAGTATGCCGTCCCAATATCGATGCTCGAATCTGCTCCTATTCGGATGATATACTCTTCTTTATATACGAGGTCCTTTTTGAAGACATGGGGTTCAGGCTGCCCTTTTCTAATTTCGAAGTGGCAGTCTTGCATCACTTGGAAGACGTCCCTTCGCAACTACATCCCAGCGCCAATGTTTTGAAGTAGAACTCAGAGGATGTCGGAGAAGAAGCGCTGCGGTGGTGCTCGCGGCAGTCGACGACGGTGCGGGGGTGGTTGTACCTGTAGAGACTCCGATGCCTAAGTCAGTTTAGGAAGGAGTATGAGGTAAGGGAAATATGAATGAAAACGTACTTGGATCTGTGATGAGATCGTTTATATAGTAATTGGAGACAGTTATCGAGAGGTAACAGCTCCCGCGAGATCCGGGCTACCGTTGGATCGTTGCCAGGCTGTAATGAGCTGTCGAGAAGATCTGGGTACCGTTGGATCTGCCACATCGTTATTAGTTAGAGGGAGGTGCGAACTCCGCTTCGCGGGAATGGGCCTTTAGCGAGCTCTTGGGTGGATTCGGCCTTGGCCCAATCCAGAACATAAGCCATGCAATCGAACGGTCCACATCGTGACCTTGGCAAATAGTGACCTCGGAATTTCAACTATCCAATTTTTTTTAATGGCTCAGATCGTGATTGCAGCTATAATGATCTGTTTCCAAGGCACCATGCATTTTCCTCCCTAAAGTCTGGGAATATATTTCTTCCCCAACTAAGTGCTAA
Organism: Calophaca sinica; assembly: GCA_037113605.1. Taxonomy (NCBI): domain Eukaryota; kingdom Viridiplantae; phylum Streptophyta; class Magnoliopsida; order Fabales; family Fabaceae; genus Calophaca; species Calophaca sinica. Next base: position 95,077,172 of record CM073736.1, read on the forward strand.
ATATGGTATTCTCAATTACTATTAAAAAAAAATAAAAATAGCGACAGAAATTTAGAGACGGAAAAAGGCAAAATTCGTCTCAAATTCCTGTTACGGACGCCAAATTTAGAGACCAATTTTATTTTTTCTATCTCTAATTTTCGTCGCTTTTTCAACTTTTTCTAGTAATAGCAATAAGTTGCCTAAGTTAGTTCTGCTATTAGCAATCCTACTGCAACTGTCAATCAAATTTCTACTGTCGGATTCATACCATAAGAGGGGAAAAAAGGCCAAATAAAGAAAAAGACAGCTACTTGTGAATTCTGATGCAACTCTTGTATAAATCAGATACACGTGTATTATCTCAGAATATATATCTTTCAAAAAACAAAAAAAGAACACAAAAGGAAAAACAAAATTACTACCTGGGGAATTCAGAATTCATGATTTCCTTCTGTCCATACTTTCTCCATGCATGATTATCATCAGTGGTGCGGGAAACTATAGTCCATGTCTGTGCACCCTTCCTGCGCAACAATAAATATCCTATGCGTGTCATCATCATTTCATGTGTCCAACACAGAACATACAATTATTCCATAGAAAGCATGCATATGATATCTATGAAAGCAAAAACAATAAAAAAAAATATAAAAAAAACCCCACTTTGGGCCTGATAACGATAAAAATTATCTCATGCTAAGCAAAATGAACAAAAGGATTCCACTACATTAATATTTAATACAAATATTCTATCAACTCCAACTAAACCTTAAAACTTCAACTTTTTTATTTCATCATAAAAAATAAAAATAAAAAAAGAAAGAAATGCTGTATATCTACTACGTCCGTACGTCCGTACAGATCCCAATTCATCAAATCTTCGTAGTAACTCAAATCGCCGACAAAAGTATGGGTTTTGTAATTGGAACTAAAAACATAACTGAAGATTTATTTATCAGAAAGAGAACGGATAATTAACCTTCTTTTGTAGCAACCTCTCCCACCCTTTCTAGCCGGCAAGGATCTCATCTCACTAGTGGAGTCTCCAGACGGTGGGTGCGACCCATTTTCGCCGGAATTCTGCAGATTCTGATAATCGGGTTGAGAGACAATAAAAAGAGCCTGTGTGAAAGATCTCAACACATTGGTCGCTAGTTCCTCTGTTGAGAGAGAGCCATTAGCTCCAAAGGGATTCTCAAGACGAAACTTGAGTTGGGTAGCAGCTTCCTGACCTTGAACAAGCTCTTTGATTATCACTCTCTTTTTCTCACTCTCACTCTCATGGACATCCATTTTCTGTAAAACATACGTTGTGCTCTCAGGATCTGTTTGGCTTTTTATGCAACTTTTTTTTTTTCTGTTTTAGTTTTTTTTTTCTTTTTTCACTTTGATTTGCCAAGAAAAAAGTAGTAAGAAGAAAAAAGTAAGAGGTGGGTCTTGAATGGTTTGGGGGTAGGGTTAACGGTGAGAGAGGAGAAAGGGTGCCTTTGGAATGGAAAGAAAGAGCCAAACAAATCAATCAATTGCAAGGTGATAGTGAGATGTGAGACCAGATAATTTTCTATACAAGATAAAACAAATTTCCACTTGTACCTAAACAAAAAATAAATTTCCACATATATATAAAATTGACATCTTTAAACTAATATATGTTTTATGCTTAACTTATTACTCACTCCCTACATATTATAAAAAATAAATGTGTCTTTTTTTTTTGTCCAAATGATAAGAAATAAATATTAATTTTATAATGTAATAACTGCTAATTTTTATTTTTATCCCCTTATTTTTTGTGAGACTTATATTAACGAGATATATCTACTTCTTATGTATTAATTATATATCATTTCATAAAAGGGGTAATTTTGGAAGAAAACACAACTTTTAGAAGTATTAATTAGGAAAAAACTAGTTTCAATATAATTTCTTGGTCTGTGTGAATTATGGTTTTATTTATTATAATATGGACCGAAAGTAGTATAATCGTATTACACGGTTTCGTGTTATTCCCTTTTATTAAATACTGTGAAAAAAATATATTTTACTCCCCCTGTCTCATTTTTAGTTATCATCTTTGAAATATTTTATTGTTTCAAATTATTTATCTGTTAAAAAATAAGAAGTATTAATTAATTTTTTTCAACATTACCCGTTGTATCTCAACCAATTATATTAACAGATTTTTCTGCCTAACTATTCTTACTCTAATTAAGAAATCATATTTTAGTCAAAAAATGTTATTTTATCATAAAAATTTGTAAATTCAATTATTTTCTTAATCGTATCCGGTAATAATATAGAAATATTTTATTTTTATTAATTTAATGAGTATTGCTATTTGGTCCGAAAGTTTTTTTTAATAAATAAAAATTTATTAAAAAGAGAGTAGAGAGAGTATTCGAATCAATTACACCCAAACAGTGCAATATCATCTTGCTAATTCTAAACACCTTAACTGTTCATTCACCGATCAGAATAGTTTGTCGCTGAATTTCTACCAGCTATTTGGCCCGAAAGTTACAATACGAAAGAAGCATGATGAAAAGTTGGATCAATCAGTACCTTTACGACGATGAATGGGCAGTTGAAAAAAACAAACGGATTAATTAGGTTCTGCCACGTGTTTCCTAATTTAGTACATTGGCATTGAATGCATTTACGGATGAAAGCGGTTAATTGAACACAAAAATGGACACAAAAATGGACACACATACTATCCAATTCTCAACGTTTTTTTGTTTATCTGGTTAATACATTTCATTTATCTGGTTAATCTTTCACATTATCTGGTGAATTCCAACTCTGAAACTTAACATATTCCATTTTATTTATCTGGTTAATGCAGTTCATTTATCTGGTTAATGTTTCACATTATCTGGTGAATTCCAACTCTAAAACTTAACACATTCCATTTTATTTATCTGGTTAACGCAGTTCACTTATCTGGTTAATGGCTCACATTATCTGGTGAATCACAAACTCATATTTCATTATTTATCTGGTTAATACAGTTCATTTATCTCGTGAATGCAGTTCATTATCTGGTTAATCACAAATATTTTCTAAACCACTTAAAAAAATCTATAAAAAAAATTTTGAAAAAAAAATACGTCCGTACTGTACGGACCGTATGTCCGTACAGTACGGACCGTATGTGTATGTGTGTCTGTGTTCAACTTTGTATACAAAAAAAACATTTTTGTTTACGGATGGAGCAGATAATTGGTACCCCACGCCTTTCAAAACAAAAGATGACGTTTGAATATGACGCTAAGTATGATCACGATCAAAACTGTGTACTTTTTAAAAAAGAAAATTACAACTTTGTCAAAATAACATTCATGAGCTACTACTGTTATTTTGTTAAAATTAAAATCAAGTTATCAATATCAACTTACATTAAATTTAAGTGATAAAAAAATTAATTTATTTTTTAAATGAGTCCACCGGTTTATTTAAGGTTAATAGAAATTTAATTTGAGTTTCAAATAGTAAGAATCGCATAAAAAATAAAAAACGAAGTGTTCTTTGTGTGTTGGATTTTGATATTTTTGTTTTTCACTTATTTCTTTTTTTTTAATTTTGTACAATACTATATTATTATTCCGTTTTTAGTAATCATTAATTTGGAATCTATTTAATTCACATTATATTCTGTAAAAAAATATTCAAAAAATACATTTAGGATTTTCTATATCTGTTTCTATAACTTTTAACACTTATTTTTCAACACATTTTTTTTTATTAGTTGAACTTCATATGAGTCTCACCAAATTTTTATGAGACCTATATTATTTAGTGAGACTCATTTGAAATTTAACCAACAGGATATAGTGTGATGAAAAGAGAATGTAAAATGTGTTGGTAGCACTCATCTTAAAATATATTTTTGGCTAAATTACAAAATTGGTCCTCTAAGTTTATTTAAGATTTCAATTTGGTCCTCTACGTTTTATTTGTTTCATTTTGGTCCTCTACGTTTTATTTTAGTTTTCAATTTGGTCCTTTTCGTCACTAAAGTCAATTATCCGTAGCTAAAAGTGGACTTCTAGCTACAGACAATTGACTTTTAGTGACGGAAAGGACCAACCTGTTGTAACTTTTAAAACGTAAGAGACCAAAATGAAACAAATAAAACATAGAGGACCAAATTAAAACCTAAAATAAACATAGAGGACCAATTTTGTAATTTAGCCTATATTTTTATAATTGCAAACAAACACAAAATTGCTTATATTTACATAAAAGTATCAAAAAAATAATTATTATATTATTTTATATATAAATTAATTTTTTAATCTTAACCAAATGGCCCTTTGTTTTATATATTGGATATATAATCACTTAAATGGTTAACAAAATATATCAGTTAAATGATTATCTTTAGAAAGTTGAAACCTTGCATTAATAAATTTATAAACGTTTTAATTGAAGTTAATTTTTTTTACTTCGTGGTAATATTAAAAATAAAAATTAGTAGAAGTTCATTTTTAATTTTTCCACGGATAGATGATTTGAAAATGACGGATGGTAGGGTCTCCAAATCAATTACGTATATATATCCACAATAACGTTATCTTTTTTTTTTTTTTTGAAAGGAAAAAATTTATTCCACCAGAAATGATTACAAGAGAATGAGACATACTCATCAACTATTACAAACACAAACACAACGTGACATAAATGTCACTTTAGCATACCCCCACGGCTATTCCTATAGACCAAATGTTGACACACTGTTGCTGCATAATGCTACATGTATATCAAATATCAGAAAATTGGTCACAAACCAGCATGAGTATGATATAATGTTCACAATAAAACTTTATCTAACCTCATAATGCAGTTTCTCATATTTCCTCTCCACAGACTCAAACATGTGCTTCAATGGAAATGCTCCGAGAAGCTACTAGACATTGATCTATATATTGCAAAATGCAGGGGGTTCTTCTACATGTTACACATGTCAAATGTTGAAAATTTGACTACTACAAAAGTTGACAGTATTTGCATAGTTAATCCTGCAACAAAGAAAATTTGAAGCTAGCAAACAATATCCTCTATATTTTTTAACTTTATTTTTTGTATATTTTTTCTTAGCTCTCCTATAGTATATCCATATCAGTTAAGTCACTTATTTTCACTTGTACGTCATTGCTAGAAAAAATTGAATTACAGATAAAAATTAAAGACGAAAAAAATTTAAATTGACCTCTAATTTTTGCATCTCTAATATTTAGCAACGATTTTCATTTTGTTTTCTGTCTCTAATTTTTGTCTGTAATTCAACATTTTCTAAGAGTGTGTTGTGATTATACAAATAAGTGTTCACAAAAAGATTTTTTTTTTTTTGGTATAGACACATGGTATAGACTATTGGCATATCATGTTATACCAAGATTTGCAAGATCTGCTACGTACGTATGGCCTTAACAAATTTCGGTCGAACATGCTGCCTAACTATGGTCTATACCATGAACTTGAAGAAACAAAACATTATGTAAATATTTAATTGTACAAGTACAGGACATATAGAATAATTGGTGAAATTATATTCAGATTTTTTTTTGAAAAAACTTTGCACAGTAATTCCATAGTATATGATACCTAGTGCCTTTTAAAGTAGAGATTTCAAAAGCTAAACCGCTACTCTAGGTAGAAGACTAGTAGTGGTTCCAGCGTGAAATTGCTAACTATAATGAAATTGGTTACTGTTTTCTAACAACTATCTAATATATTCTCTTTTTTATTTCACCCAGCTATTTTTTTGGTAAGCGAAATTGAAATATAAGGAGTATAAGGGATACTCCAACTTGTTTACACAAAATCACTACACAACTCTCAATACAAGACAAATGACAATTACACCAATTTGAAAATTGAAGGCTAGACCCTCCAAAATTAGCTATAACCAAGACCAAGACCTAACACTGATTAAATCAATGACTTGTTAAGAAATCAAAATTATAGCTTTTAAAAATGACATCATTTCTCATAATCCAAATACTCTAAATTACCACTTGCCAAATCATTTTCTAGATGCTCTTCAGCTTTTTACCTCTAACCATGATGGGAGGGTTCTGGACGGGTAAACCCACCCTACTACATTACCTCAAAAGGCAATCTAAGCATTATACTCTATAGTGACCCATGCGACATTTCAACTCCCCAATCCTCTTATGTGTGTGACATGTGACCCTGCCTATGTACACTACAGTAAAGGTAAAGAAATTAAAGCTCCAGCCTCTATCACTATGAAAGGTGACGTCCACAATCATGTCAATCAGAGCAGGCACGGGAATGCTGATGGTGCAGCCGGTCTCTATCTGAGGTCATACCCAACATGATAGACCAAGAGCGTACATGGATAGAAAAAGAGAAAGGGTAAATCTTCTAAACGTCTTAAAACAAGAATGTCAGAGTAACAATTAGTAATTTATCGCGCACACACACAATCAATCACAATCATCTTTAGAGTTCCAATCTAGGATTATAACCTAGCTATATGTGACTGTGTCTTAATGCATGCTGGCTAAGTCTTCAATTTCATCCTCACTCTTTGGGAGAGTTGCGGGGTCATCGTGATCTCTTCCTTACCTTTTGGACTCATAAGCTTTTCTTCTTTACCAAAGGCCTCATAAGGTGTCTCCCCAAAGGTTAGACAGATCACATAATCAGTCCTATCATAAGACGTAAATCAATCTTAAGTGCATCCTCGACCCTCAAAATAATTGCTTCCACTATCCCTTCCTAAGAGCATCTTAAAGTGAACCCCACACATGGAGGCTTCGAAACTACTAGAAAAATCAATTTTAGAGAGGGATTTTAGAGAGGGATACTTATCCGTCGCTAATAGCGACGGATTTAGTGACGGATATCAAAGTTTTAGGAAAACTTAATTTGGGTCACGTTTGTGACGGATTTAGCGACGAAAAAATTTCGTCGCTAATTTTTTCGTCACTAAATCCGTCACAAATTGACTAAAATACGTTTGGTGAAATCCTCCTCTTAAATTTTCGTCACTAAATCCGTCCGTCACAATTAGTGACGGATTTAGAAATCCGTCTCTGATCTTTTAATTTAGAAATCCTTCCCCTCGGTCTATCCCAAAACTTGGCAACTCTGCAACGCTGTGTCTGTAACTTAGAAATCCCTCTGTCTCTACAACTTTTATCTCTCTCACTCGCAACTCCAAATGAAAGAACATGGCATTTCCAAACGAAGGAGCTTGAAAGAGAGGAACATGGAAGATCCTTCGTGAATGACAGTCTCTCTGCACGCTGATCTCTGTCTCACTCGCAACTCTCGTCTCCTCTCAGCCTCGTCCTCTCTGCCTGAGCCTCGTCCTCTCTGCCTGAGCCTCGTCTCCACCGGACCGCTCCTCTCTGCCTGAGCCTCGTCTCCACCGGACCACTCCTCTCCTCTCTCTGCTCCGACCGGTGACCGCAAATCAGGAATTGGTGAGCCTAGATCCCCTTTCCCCTTTTATCGAAACCCTTATAACTTTGCTATTTGTTGTGCTGCATCGATGCTTTGCTTCTTTGCTGTTATTTTTTTTTTTTGCTGCTTTGCTGCATCTTTGCTTCTGTGAGACTGTGGTCTCTTATTCGATTATGCTTACGCTGCTTCTTTGCTAATTTTTTTAAATTGATTTGCTTCGTTGGTGCAGCAATTTTTCAAGATCCCTTCTCGTTTTCTTTGTCTTATTTATAAATATTCTGATTACCCTATTGTTCTTGAAGTTATCTTTCTTTCAACACTTCTATTTTATATATCAAATGCATTGATTGTTTTTTCAATCTGTTTGTAAATTGAGGACTGCTTTTATTCTAAACTTACCTATAAAATTTATGTACATAAATACCTAATTTAATAATTGAATTGGAAGATAAGGTTGTGATGAATTTAAAACTGAAATCATGTGATTAGAAATGCAAGAGTCGGCTTTGATTTGGCTGGGGAAATATGCACAAAGAAAGTAGGGCATGGTTTATTGAGTTAATCTAATTAGTTTTCCAAAAGCATTATTTGGTCAGTTGAGATGATTTAAATCAAATTGGGATTGTTTACAGTTGATGAACAAATTTATGTGGCTAATAGAGAGTTGGAGTGTTATAGGGCATTGAATAACATTAACCCTATTCTTAAGCCGATACTAATAGTACACTATACTTGAAGCTCCTATTCATCCGTACTAACTTCCGTAATTTAAGCTTTCGACTTAGATTGTTTTGTATTGGTTAGTTTGGTATTCAATGTCTTTCATTGGTCATCATGCAATCTTTGTCTAGTTTATTGCCTCTGTCTAGTTCATCCAATGTCTTTGGTGCAATGCTCTTAAGTGGGGTTTTCTGCACTGTTATTTTAATCCGGACACTTATGATGCCTCTAGGCTTGTAACTGAAGTCATGCATGTATATAGATATTTTGTGTGTGTGTGTGTGTATGAAGCCTTTCTGTGATTTTAGGTTGTTTGGGATGTGTTTTGGTTGTATAAACATGATTTGGTTTGTAATTGAAATTTTGCATTTAAAGTAAGGTTTAGGTCCACTTAGATTTCCTAATCTTGCTTATAATTCCATTTAGATTTGTCAAGTGATGGCTGCTTTTGATGCTGTGAGATCAATGGAGGCTTGTTGCATTTTTTTTTTTTGCAAAAAAGAGATATATCTATAATGATAATAAGAAGAGTACATTGAGTATTCCAACCCGTAATACAATAGGTTTGCCTACAAGGAAATAAAGATTCAAGAGGTTGAACACTCAATCAAACCATTCCCACCAAAGGAAACACTACACCCTCCTTACACATTCAAGGGGAGCTACACACCATTCATAGCACAAACAATAACCACCCTTCACCTATCCAAGAACCACTTCCAACATATTACCTCAACCCTCTCAACAAGACTAGGAATGTCGCGCATAAAACCAGAGAAGATATATTCTCCTCTACCATCCAGTTCATTCCTTTGTCATTGTTTTATCTTGTCGTGACAAATTCCAGCTAAAAACCTTTGAATTGATCAGCTACATGTTTCTATATAAGGATTGATATCAAGTTCCTCAAAAAGATTTCATTTTAAAAAGATAGAATTTAAGTTTTTGTTCATTGCATTTTCTGATAATTGAATTTGTAAATCCTTAATTGAATTATTTTCATTTTAATCCATTTTCAAACTGTACGGCTAATTCAAGTCTTTTGAATACATTTGTTCCTCTTCATGCCCCACTTGAGCAAGTGTTTGATAACACTTGGGTTCACAACTTTGCAAGAGATGGAAACGATGAGATAACCGCTAATAGTGCTAACCACGTTCTGCAACAAACATGGTGTACACAAGAGTCGCTTGATAATGTAGTTCTTATTTTTACAAGGACTCATACTTCATTATATAGTGTTAGATCATGCTTCATTATATATTGTTCATTTATCATATTCAATGCATTTTTCTGGTATCATTAATTATTGTGAAGAGTTGGAAAGGATATTACTATATTGGTCTATGTTGTTTCATAGTGGCATGTTAATAAGATTTGATTAATTAAAAAAATCATATGATTAATCTAGCTAATTTAGTTTTCCTAAAAGACAGAAATGTGGAAGAATAGAGGAGCAAATTGAATTGTTGAAATTAAAGCTAGACTAGTATAGCAAGCCGAGACCTTTTAATGAAACTGTTGTAACAATAATGGAATATATAGAAAGCAACAACACACAGAAACGAGTGGACTGAATTGTTAACCAACTTCGTCAAGTGTGCATACCTTTACCGTATGTTTGGTTGGTAGTAAAACAAGTGGAAAAGAAAAGTAGGGATGGAAAACACGTTTTACGAGGATTTTTCCCTCCTTTGGTTGCTATATAAAAAGGGGCGGAATGATTGAAAAGTAGTGGACCCCACTTCAAAAGGCAATCAGCCCAAAACCAGCAGAAAACTGAATTGAGCCACTGTTTACGATGAAAAAGACATATAAACCCCTTTTAATTGCTATCTCACCTCTTAATATCTATTATAAAATTATAGAAGTTTTTGTTATTGTTTTCTCAAAAATATATTAATGCTGATATAATTAATTTAAAACGGCATAGGTTAATTATTTTAAATTTATATTAATTTTTATGGAACACTTTTTTTATATTTCGCTTCTTTTTATTACATCTCATTTTTATTAGGGATATTAATGTCATTTCACAAATATAATTTTTTCTTTCCTCTCACATTTTGAGTACATAGCTATTTAGTGCAATTTAATTTAATCATCATACAGATGAAGGCTGCTGCTATTTAACGAAGGTTTGCTTCATTTTGTCTCAGTGTGTGTAGAGGTGGTTCGGTTCGGAAGCTTCTGGTACAAGAGGCGAAAGCGTTTGGTGTGGGTTGCCTAGTATTGCGCGAAGTTGCTTTCCACAGGGAAGCTAGTCAGCAACGTTTTGCTCTACACCTTGATCTTCTGCATTTTTTTCTGATTAGCAATTTTTTTGTGTAAGAATCATTGCTATTTTTAGTTTTGGTTGGGATATAATGATTATCTGTGATGTGAGGTTCATTTGTCATGGACTTACTTGCAATATTGATAGATGTTTTTGTTAACTGGTTTTGATTTCTGGTTCTGAGTTTCTATATATGCATATATATACATATTTCTGGTTCTGAATGTATAAGTCTTGCTATCTGCAATTGCAAGAAAAACAAGTGTCTTATGGCTTCATAATGCAACATCTTTAGCTTACTTATTAATGCACTAGTGACGGCTTTGACTATATTAAGCAGTCTTTCATGTATTATTTTTCCCATGGCATTTTTCACCTTTATGAATATCCTTTTCAAGTAAGGGCTACTCTGGTCATGACTCATGAGCTGCAATTTATGAAATTAATGTAGCTAGCTGTAAGAATTGTACTTAGTTTAATGAAAATATAAAAACCAGAACTTAACTCTTAGTATTCCTGTTAGTTTTCCTCTGGGTCTTGCTAACCATAGGAAAACCCTTCCATAGAGATATTCAATACTTACAGGCATTCGCAATCTTTTCATTCGAGTTACAATTACTCATCTTCTTCAAGATTATGTCACTCAACTGCATGGTATTAGCTCTGTTATGTCTAACCAGTCAGTTACGGATCTTAATGAATTGATCTATTGCATGTTATTAGGCTTTACATATATACACACAATACAACCATTATAAGTAGAAAGTTGAACTTGATAGGCAAGCCATAACATGTTTGTGTTGTCAAGTCCTTTTAGAGATCATGACATTCTTGAGTTTTTACGCACTGATCATAAAGATTGATATCTAATGCATAAACTGTAAGTGTGCTGGAACTAAAAATTGGATAGCAAAACTTTCATTTTGAAAGCGATATTGTTGGTTTATTATAGAGATTTGGTTCATAGTTCTGGCTTTGCTAAGAAAAAATTACATCTTCTGATTGCACGACCTTCATTTTTGCGAAGCTGACATAAAGGTTAAACTAGATTTAAACCCGTGCGTTGCACGGGTATTTTTACTGTAATACTCCCTCCAGTCCACTATAAAAGAAACAACACCTTTTTATATTCATTCAATAACTCATGTATTTGGTCTATATAGACCAAATACTTGAGTTATTTAATGAACCTAATGGAATTGCAGGAGCTATAGCTTATGTTCTACGTACTTTGAAGATATTGTAATAGCTAGCAAGCACTACAAGAGATTGGATCTACTAAAGGCTACTTTTGGACCAAGCATTACAGTAGATGTTGACAGGCAACATATGTGGCTGTGATGAAACTGTCAAGTTAATCTACCTGATTGGGTTATGAATCACTTCTAAAAATATATACAGAATCTGACATAAGTTCGTTGAAAACATGCAGCCTCAGTAATAAAAGATCTTCAATGAGAGCATAACATTATTTTTTTATACTGCTTTTGCATTTTGTCATGAACCATTAGATATGTTGCTGTAAATAATTGTGACTTTGAATATTAAATTGTAATTTATTTATATTTGTTATTGTTTTCTTTTTAAGTTTTTGTTTGTACCATGTCTAAGTAAATCATCTAATTTGATGTGGTGGTTACATTACTTAGTCTGAGTATGGATAGTATGGGTACCGTGTCAAACAATGTAGGAGCATATGTGCTAAGCCTGTTGGTGAGGATGAGAGAGAATTGAAACTACTTTATGAAGATTTCGTCCAATAATGAGGCATTGGTTTGGCAATAAGTAAACCATAAAGCAAGTATTATTAATTTGATATTTGCATCTTGAATAAATATTGTAACATTTGAAAAAGGAAGGAAAAAAGAAGGGATTATGAATTATTGGCTTTAACTCACATGTACTTACCCTTGTTTGACAGGGAATTAGAAAGGAGGAAAAAGAACTTTTACTATCCCCATGATTACTGCCATGTTTTGTGTAGATTTGCTTCAGATCTAGTGATGAATTATTGGCTTTAAGTCTTTTACTGCTTGTCTAATTTTGTAATTGCAAAGTTAGTTATCGAAGAACTCTATTGATTTATTATATGTACTGTTAAGAATTGCAATGTTCGAAAATAATAGACTACACCAGTTATGTGTCTAAATTGTGTTTCATAGTAATTGTGTTTGAATACGCAAGTTTGGCTCCTCATGTAATTGTTTATCATGCTCTATGAACTACAAGTAGTGAAAATTAGAGCAAACTGTTCTTTGTAATCTATTATCTATCCATAAAAATCAACTACAATCTATACGCGTGTCAAACCTTGGCAAAAAATTTTCCCTCTCAATCTCTTCCCCACTTTCCCTCTCTTACTTCTGCTCCCTTTCTCTTTTTTTTATTTTCCTTCTCAATCTATCCGTCTCTTTCCCTCTCTCACTTCTGCTCCCTTTTTTTTTTTAAAAAAAAGCGCTCCCTTTCTCTTTCATTCCCTTAATTTTAAAAATTTTAATTCTCTCAATTTTAAAGAAAAAAATACTCAAATTAGTCCCCAATAAAAATTACGAAGACCAATTTAGTTTCTAAAAAATATTCTAAAAAGGACTATTATCATAAAAAGGACTAATTTGACCTATATTTAAAGTTTTTAAGAACCAAATTGGTACTTTTCTTTGAAAAATATCCAAATTGGTCTCCAACAAAAATCACGTAGACTAATTTAGTCCCTAAAAATTTAAAAATACTAAATTTTAAAAATACTAAAAAAATAAAGAAAAAAATACACAAATTGGTCCCCAACAAAAATCAAGGAGACCAATTTGGTCGCTTGAAAAATAAAAAAATACCAATTTAGTTCTTAAGAATTTTAAATGTGGGTCAAATTAGTCCCTGATATGGACTAAAATGTCCCTAAAAATTATCCTAAAAAAATTAATTTGACTCACACTTCTTATTTTTTTAGTATTTTTAAATGTTTATTTTACTTTTAAATCCCTATGAGGATTTTTTTACTTCTTAATTTTTTTATTTTTTTCATTTTTTTATTTTATTTTTTTATTTTATTTTCGTTTTTACTTAATGTTTTTACTTCTTAATTTCATCGTCTTAGATCATGTATCAAAATCTATAAATGCCGTTATTATCTATAAATGATTATTTTACTTTTGTTTTTTTACGGGAAAACATTACATGTCGGTATAAATGATTACTTTTTCTTTGCGTCCCGACGGGAAGCATTACATGTTGTCGGTATAATTTCATCGTCTTTGATCATATATCAAAATCTATAAATGTCTTTATTATATATAAATGATTATTTTACTTTTGATTTTCCACGGAAAAACATTACATGTCGGTATAAATGATTACTTTTCTTTTGCGTCACGACGGGAAGCATTACATGTTGTCGGTATAATTTCATCGTCTTTGGTGAAATCTTCTTCTTCTTAATCTTTTTTAGTATCTCTAAATGTTTATTTTACTTTTGGGTCCCTATGAGGATTTTTTTTACTTCTTACTTTTTTTATTTTTTTTCTTATTTTCTTTTTGTTTTTACTTAATGTTTTTACTTCTTAATTTCATCGTCTTTGATCATGTATCAAAATCTATAAATGTGTTTATTATCTATAAATGATTATTTTATTTTTGATTTTCTACGGGAAAACATTACATGTCGGTATAAATAATTACTTTTCCTTTCCCGACGAGAAGCATTACATGTAGTCAATATAATTTCATCTAAATGTTTATTTTACTTTTGTGTCCCTATGAGGATTTTTTTTTACTTCTTAATTTTTTTATTTTTTTAATTTTCTTTTCGTTTTTACTTAATGTTTTTACTTCTTAATTTCATCGTCTTTGATCATGTATCAAAATCTATAAATGTATTTATTATCTGTAAATAATTATTTTACTTTTGGTTTTCTATGGGAAAACATTACATGTCGGTATAAATGATTACTTTTCTTTTGCGTCCCGACAGGGAAGCATTACATGTTGTTGGTATAATATCATCGTCTTTGAGCACATATCAAATTTCATAAGTATTTTATTATTTATAAATGATTATTTACTTTTGAGTCACAAGAATTTTTTGCTTTTTAATTTTTCTATTTTTCTTATATTTATATTTCTTATATTTTTGCTTTTTCTTAATGTTTTTATTTATTTATTTTTAATTTTTAATTTTTATCTTTGTAAATGTCTTTATTATTTATAAATGATAAATGATTATCTTACTTTTAAGTTTTAGCAGAGAAACATTACATGTTATAATTTAATCGTCTTTGATCACGTATCAAAATTTTATAAATATATTTATTATTTTATTCTTGAATCCCGACCGGGAAACATTACATATTAGTAGTATAATTTCATTTTTTTATCACATAATAATTTTATAAATATCATTATTATTTGTAAATAGTTATTTTACTCTTGAGTCCTGACGGGTAAGCATTACATATTGCTTACTCTCACTTTTTCAATTTTTAGAACTAAAACAACTAATTATATTTGTCACAATGTTTAACTTTGATTTTATAAATAAGTGTATTTCAAAAATGCGTAAAAACGAAGTGACCCGTGCGTATGCACGGGTATTTGGCTAGTTATATTTAAAGTTTTGTTGCCCAATGATGAACAATAAATGATTGAGTGGCTACGTGGTTTTGTTCATAGTCCGATCTGTTCAGATTATTAGGGAAAGAATACTGAGTGGATTGTTGTCTTTGATTATATAATTTGGCTCTATAAACTCTTGAGGTTTGCCCTGGTTCTCATGCTTACACTTGGGCAAAGGAATCAAGTAATGTGCACTTTATGTTCATGGCAATTGATGCCTTCATTCACAAGTAGGTATTAGAGGTGTTTTCAATTCTTTAGATCATGTTGTGCTCCTTGTTGAAGCTCACTCCAATGATGAAATTTTCTGAGCATCTTTCTAATTATGGTTTTTTATTGTCAGTCAAGTAGTTTCAGTTTCACAATGCAGATCACGTACAAAGCATTACTACATATGTCTTACCTATTTATTATTTTTCTTATTTGTAGAATATCTACTGAACGTTATTTGAGATGACTTTGGACGACGATTCTCTTGTTATTATGGTGAAGGTTGAGCTGCTAACGATATTTATTTTGGTGATTATTTTGGTGATTATGAAAATCATTCTTTCTCGTTGACCTCCTAAAACCGCAGGCTCTTGGAGGATTTTTAGGTGATTACTTTAGTTCTTTTGCTTTCAATTCTTGTGTTGTTGAAGATGATCTTGTTGATGATTATTTAGTAGTAAAAGTTTGAAAGGTTCTACTTTTTTGTTGTATGTAAAAAAATGATTTCAAGGTTTCTTATTGAATATGGCTATGACGAACTTGGATGCTGATGATTATGTTTTGTGTTTTGTTTGAAACTTTGGAATTGGATATGAACTTTTGAATTACTATATGGACTTGTTTGTTTGGCCTTGTGAAAATGAACTTTCTGTTGCATGATATATATTTTTGCTAGTGACATAACTTGATATGCATGAGTGACATAATGACATTTACTTGATAGCCCATTTATTTGTTGAGTAAAATGTCAACTGCATATGCTAATATTATTGTAAGATACTTGGTAAATGTATTTTTAAATTGCAATTCTCAATGATGATTCGAGTTCTTTTGATTGTTTCTTCATGTACTGTCAATGATTAATGCTATCTTGTGTAAACAATGCATCAGCAATGGAAGTACCTGAAAATAGAAAGTGGATGGACAACAGAGTGGATTGTGACAAGAATATCACGACTGAATTTCAAGTTGGGATTCATGAATTTGTTAAGTTTGCATTGGAACAAGATACAGATAACATTGGAAGAGGTAAGATCAGATGTCCTTGCAAGAAATGCAAGTGTTTGCGTCATGAAACACCGGCCACAGTTAAGGTGCATCTATGTAAGAATGGATTCATGAGTGATTATTATCGTTGGACAATTCATGAGCAGATGTGTTGACTTGAGGGAAGCGAAGTTGAGTGGCATGAAGAGTCATGATTGCCATGTGTTCATGCAACTATTGCTTCCAACGGCATTCAAAGCCTTGCCCAAACCTATATTGAACACGCTTACTGAATTTAGTCATTTCTTCAGAGAAATTACTTCATCATTGTTGAGAGAAGATAAGTTGCGTATGTTGGAGGAAAACATCCCCGTCATTATGTGCAAATTGGAACAAATATTTCCACCAAGTTTTTTTGATTCAATGGAACATCTTCCAATTCATTTAGCATATGAAGCTAGAGTTGGCGGACCTGTTCAATACAGATGGATGTATCCATTCAAAAGGTTAGATCCTCATAATATTACTTTATATCTTGTTCATGTGTCCTTATTTATTTTCTTTTCCTTTAAGCTTAATCTTGATTTACTCAATAGGTTTATACGATCTTTAAAACAAAAGGTGACAAATCTGGCTTTTGTGGAAGGCTCAATTTGTAAAGCATATTTACTGGAGGAGATGTCTACATTTGCTTCGTATTATTATCCTCCTGATGTTCTATCAAGGAGAACAAGAGTGCCACGAAACGATGACAGAGGAGAAGGTTCTTCTGTGAATCCTCCATTGTCAATCTTTAATTATCCGTGCCGTTCTATTGGAAAATGTGCCAATTCTACCTTGGATGATAGGGAAATGAAAGCTGCACATTTGTATATTCTTTTAAATTGTTCTGAGGTGGTGCTTTACTTGAAGTAAGTACTTCCAATAGACAATATGATACATTTATCTTATGTAGGGTCATGTTTAACTGTTATCTTGTGTGTGTAGTATGTACTCAGATTTGTTACGAGAACTAAATCCTGAAACAAATGAAGCAGACCTGGACAAAGAAATTTCTGCAAAGTTTATTTCATGGTTTAAAACATATGTATGTGATTTTAATCAATTTAAAAATTAGAGTACTGTAATTTGTTAGGTTGAAATTAAAAATTATTGTCTAATGTAGGTGCTTGACTCAACAAATGCGATTGATGATGTGCTTTTAACGAGTTTGGCATGGGGTCCTATTAGGAAAGCTACCAAGTGGCCAAATTATGTTATCAATGGCTACAAGTTTATGACAAAATCTCAAAATGAAGGGATGAGTACAACAAATCATGGTGTATGTGTTCGAGGTGGGCAAGGTGATACAATGGAAAATGATTACTTTGGGGTATTGATTGATATTGTTGAATTGGAGTACACTGGTCACCCTACCAAGAAGGTGGTTTTATTCAAATGTGAGTGGTTTGATCCTAGTCCTCAGGGGACAAGGATAGATAATTATGGCAATGTTGAAATAAAAAAATCACGGAGATATCAAAATTATGATCCTTTCATATTAGCTCAACAAGCAGAGCAAGTCTATTTCACATCCTTTCCTGAAGGGCAACAAGGTTGGTTGAGTGTCATAAGAACAAAGGCACGCAATATAATTCAAACTTTGGAAAATAATATACTTGAAACAAATGATGCATACCAAGATGATGATGCAGAACAAGTACCTATAATTGTTTCAAATGAAGATTTTCTGCAAAGTCTTGTTGACACTGATGGTGTAGCAGAGGAAGTACCAAGCTCCATGTTGAACCTTGATTTAGAAGAAGTGGAAGAAGAAGAAGAAGAAGAAGATATAGAGCTCATATCAGATAGTGAAGAAGAGGGAGATGATTATGATTATGAATAAGCTTATGAAGAGACAGATGCAAACTAAGTTATTGAGTCAACAAGTGTTATTCTTGTGTATTACTTTTGAGCATTTTGTGTGCTACTCCAATGTATATTAAATAAAAATGTTTAATTTTATGTGACTTTTTAGATTTTTTTAATGTGCCTTTTTGAGTTTTTTATCTATAATAGTTGGTTGTTACTTTTGAATATTTTTTATTCATAATATTTGCTTTTTTTTATAGATGGCAGACAATGATAATACAAAGGGCAGAGGAAGAGGTACTGGTTGGGGTATCAGTAGAGGCAGGGGAAGAGTGATAGGTAGGGGTACAACCACTTTGCCACAACCTTCTGTTGTGCAACCCACCCATCATTCTACCGGGCAATCCACACATCCTTCCACTTCTCACACACATGTGGCTCTCCAACCTCCCCAATATACACCTAGCCCTCATCCTTCCTTCTCAGAGATGTTGCATTCCTCAGCCAACCCTTCTACACCTAGCACGCATTCCCCAGCTGATGTTGTATCTGGTGATGACCCCCGTGTATCATCAACTTCTCGTGTCGATTCATCTCCACAAATTGGGAGTATAGACACTGATGGACGTATGTGGATTCGCCCAGGTCAGGGGAACACGTAAGTAATTATAACTTTTTTTCTTTAAGCTCTAAAATAACTTATATGCTTGTCACTTACAACTTGTTTAATATTATTGGCATAGGTTCAACCCTTCCATCCAACCTACGCGTGAAATTACAAAGATAATTAAAACTAAATAACTTATATGCTTGTCACTTACAACTTGTTTAATATTATTGGCATAGGTTCAACCCTTCCATCCAACCTACGCGTGAAATTACAAAGATAATTAAAACTAAGTTTGAAGGGTGCTGGGAAACATATGGAGAAGTGAAGAGCAAAGACAAACCATTAAAAAAACTATGGTGGAAAGAGTTTCAGGTATGAACTGGAAGTATTAATATTTGCATAACTTGATATTTTTATTTTCTTTTCATCACATTGCACTCTTATAATATTATTCTAACTTTAGTTAAATTTCTTTGTGTTGTAGAGGAAGTTTAAGTGGCTACCGGAACATAAGGCCCAAATTAAAAAGACATATCATCATAAGGCCTCAGATGGGTACTCTAACGCAATGTATAGGGTACGCCGTAAGATTGATTCAGGGAGTTGGATTCCTGCTGAATTGCGTGAGCAATTGGAACAAAAGTGGAACACGGATGATTGGAAAGGAAAGGCAATAGTTGACACTAACAATAGAAGCTTATCTGATGGTTCCCTACATACAGGAGGGTCAATCCCAACAACTGAACATTATAAGAGAATGGTAAGCAATTGAGTTATATATAGTTTTGTATTTTCTGATAACACATTTTAATTGACACTAAGCTATATTTTTTTTTTAGAAAAAATCCTCAGATATGACTCCAAGTTGTTGGGATCTATTTTGCAAGACTCACAAAATAAAAGGCGATACAGTAAAGTGGGTCTCCTCCAAGTCAGAGAGTATCGCTGTAAGTAATTTCTTAGGCATGGTTTAGAAGTTATTGGAAAGATTAATTGACATAGAAGATAAATGTTTGAAGTAAAAGCAAGAATTGGTATATTAGATGCATGAATTGTTCTTCTAGAGGCATTTACTTTACCTGAGATTGATCCCTTGCTATTTCCTTTCATTTTTTAAGCAACCTCTTTTATTAAGTTGTGCTATTTAGTCTGACATGAAATGAATTAATTGTCTGAATGTATGAGAAGAAAGAAGGTTCATTTATGCATGCTTAATTAATTTGTTGTTCTGGTCTATGATTAAATTTTGCGTCTAGATTTCCTTTTCCAGTTTTTCAACTGATGAGAACACACACAGTCTTTCTTTTGGTATCCACTTCCTGCATTCCTGTTTTTGAGTATATGACTCTTCTCTTCATGTATAATTCTTCATCAAGAGAAACAAGATAAATTAGGTGGCCAAAGTTTGGATTTTTCCCCTTAAATCACACATGGTTCAAAAGAAGCAAGATAAATTAGATGTTCAAAACAAATGAGTGTTTTTAGACAGTTCTGATTCTTTGTGCAACAATTCTCTTTTGTAGTTATGTAACAATTCTCTTTATTGTTACATAATCTTTTATTTTCAGAATGAATATGAAAAGCGGATTCTTGAAAGGGATTCCCAAGAGGCATTAGGAGATGATGTGTCTAGCCACCAATCTGACAACAACATCTTCTTAGAGGTGGTTGGTGGTGTTGACAAAAAGGGAAGAATTTATGGTTTAGGTCCTGAGGCTGCAAAATACAAACCTTCTACTTTTTTCACATCTATTGGCATCTCACCATCTGAATATGAGGAGATGATGACTCAAGTTTTTAACCTGTCAGCTGAAAACAAGGCTCTTAAGGATAAGTTGGACACGATTGCTGCAACACAAGAGCAAATGCGTCAGTTTATGGCAAGTTTTTCATTGACTCATCCTTCTCCGTTGGTTGCGCCACCACCACCACCTCCACCTGCACCTGCAAATGAAGATGATCAACACGATGAGGAAGCACTTTGTGATGACTTCGATGCAAATCTTTGATGCGTCTTTATGTCGTTGAAGTTTTTTATGAATTTACATTACGTATGGTTTATATGGATTATGTTTTGGTTTGTATGGATTGTGTGATGGACATATTTTGGTTTGTATGGATCGTGTGATGGATATGTTTTAGTTTATATTGATTATGTTTATGTTTTCATGTTATTTAAAAACTTTCTATTATTTATTTTTAAAGACCAAGTTTATATGGATTATGTTTATGGATTGTGTGATGGATATGTTTTAGTTTATATGGATTATGTTTAGCTTGGATTTAAGACCAAGTTTCGTTCCCAAGACCATTGCTGATTTCCTCTTCGACCTCTCCACCATCCCAACTACCTCCGATAAGCTCTCCAGGCTCCATGATTTCCTCTCCCGATTGGGACCAATAACCCTAACCTTAGGGTTTCAAATCTGAAAATTAGAGCAAGGTAAGGAAGATTTATCATCAAGCTCCTTGAGTTGTTTTTCCAATGCTGTTTTTAACTTGAGGTGCATTTATTTCCATTTCTCCTTTGGTTAGATTTCTTGGTTATTATTCCTTTTTTTGCTTCTGTTTTCTTCTATATTTAGCTTCTTCGTTTTTTTTTCCTTCACAGGTTTGCTGGAAGCCATGGGTTTTTGTCTGTTCAACAATGTGGCAATTGCTGCATCTTATCTCTTAGATGAAAGAGTAAGTAATGTAAAGCAACATAACATCTACTATCAATTCTTTATTTACTAAGAGTTCTAAGCCTTTGATCATTCAGTTGTTTTATTGCCACCTTTATTTTTCTGGTTTTGCCATGTGCATGACAACCAGAATTCAGTGTAAAGAAAATTTTAATTGTTGATTGGGATGTCCATCATGGAAATGGCACTCAAAAAATGTTCTGGAATGATTCTCGAGTTTTATTCTTCTCCGTTCACAGGTGTGTCCATAATTCTTGTGCATTTTCTGATCATTTTTACTTGTTTGGTAGTCTTGTATTTGTTTCTTTGTACTTCATTGTTTCCCCCTTTTAAACTGGTAATTTTGGGTTGGGTAGCTGAGAATGACCTTCAATTTAAGGATTTGAGATGAAATATGTTGTGGTTGCATCACCTTCATAGTTGATCATCAATCATATCAACTTTCCTATTCATACAAGCATGAATTCGGGAGTTTTTATCCAGCTAATGATGATGGCTTTTATAACATGATTGGAGAAGGGATAGGTGCTGGATACAATATAAATGTGTCGTGGGAGAATGGGAGATGTGGTGATGCGGACTACTCTGCAGTGTGGGACCACATCTTGCTCCCTGTTGCCAAAGAATTTAATCCAGACATGATTATAGTTTCTGCTGGATTTGATGCAGGTAATATGGTTGCATAGTTTGAGAGTTTTTTTTTAGGGGGGGGGGTTGGTGGGTTTTTTTTTTTTGTGCTGCCTTGGAGGATTGTATGCAAGCCTTTGTTATTAAAGTCTAGTTTACTTGTGTAAGAAGGGTTGATGGCCCTGCCATGCACTTTTCAATGAGGTGCCTTGTGTTTGGGTGTCAACTAATAATTAATATCGTAATTTTATTGGTTTTTTAGGTGTAATAACTATGCACTTTTTTTTTTGTAACAGCTGTTGGTGACCCTTTGGGAGGATGTCGAGTCACTCCATTTGGTTATTCTGGCTGAAAAAGGTTACTTTTTAAACCTGGCTTTTCATGATTACTTCCATCATATGTTTATTGTAATGCTAGTATGCTACTTTATTAGTAAACCCGTTAAATTACGAAGAAAAGTGTAGTTAGTAGAAAAATTGAAAATTAAATATTAGCGTGTATATCGGTGTATTGATTATTTCCGTGTTCATCATGATTGGCATATTATCTCGCTTTAATCTTTTTTGATATTTATGATGTACTTCTAAATTATTTTAGATTTGAAAGCATATTTATGAAAAGCTTAATATGTTGATCATTATACCGATGTGATTACATATGCTTTTCCTTCTATATTTCGATTGATGAATTTTCTTTGAAGGTAGGATTGCACTGGTTTTAGAAGGAGGATATAATCTTGACGCCATTGCAAAATCAATGCATGCTTGTTTGGATGTTTTGCTAGAAGACAAGCCTCTTACGGATCCTCAGAGGCCTATCCATTTGAGTCTACCTGGCGTGTGATTCAAGCGGTAATAACATTTAGAACTGATATATGTTGTTTCCCTCTTTTAGGAGGAATTTTTTCTCTCTTTCCCTAGGGGGTTGGGGGGCCTTCCTCATCTTATGTCCTGCAAAAGAAATATTGTAGGGATCACGTCATTGTATGCAATAGGTTGTCATCTGCATCATACCCTCATTCAAATTTCTGAAGTCTTTTGTCGAGACCTATAAGGGTTTCAAGGATGGGTTTGTGAAGGTTGTTTAGGCGCTTGGAGTTCATCCCTTTTAGCGTGATAAGGCCGACCAAGATATATTTCTTTCTTCGCGGTCCCAGGACCATTAATTTGTTCTTGATGAGGTTCTATCCCTTTTGCATGCGTGTATTATAAATTTATAGGTATGTTGGGAGAAATTCGCAAGGTATTTTGAGGTGGAGTTAAGGGAAGTGAAGGTGAGAGAAGGCTACTATGTGATGGACGGACCCTGCCAAGGCAGTTGAGATGGTGGATGAGAACACAATTTGTGTGGCTGCAATCTTGGGTTCAACTTATAATGGAGAATTTGAAGATGTCAAACTCTTAAATGACTTGCTGCTAGAAAAAAAACAAGCAAACTGGGTAAGTAATAATAAGCCAGTAATCATTAGTTTTTTCACCTATTCAAACATTTATACATATGTACTTCACATACTTTTTTTGATACCTTTGCAAACCTCTTAATGTATTCCTTTTTCTGTGAGTTAATTGATCAGATCAACACTTGGTTTTTAAGTGCTTAGCTAGAATGAAATTCTTCTTTTGTCAAGGCTCTATCTTATGCTTAGTTTGATCAAGTCCAACTTGTGAGTGGCAGAGTTTAGCATTTGCTATCCTTTTGTTTTGCTCATTCTTATTTGATTGAAACATTATACCTACTGAGTATTTATAAGTTCTTGTTGCTGCCATTGAAGGAAAAAAAGATCAAAATATGGCTCTGCTTTTACATTTCCTTTTTTTTATTTATTTCAAGTTGTTGCTGATATTTGGTATGATGATGATAGACAAAAGCTAAAGGTTAAAGGGAATCAAATGAGTCATGGCTGAGTATCTATGCACAACAACCAAGTATAGTGGGATGGGGAAAAACTTGCATAGGATTGTATCGAGAAATGTGTTTACCTCAAATATGATTGACTTGATTTAGGGTCTCCTAGGGTAAAATATATATGTTTCCACTTTGGTTTCAGAAGCTCTGCGGCAATTAGTGTCTTGATTTTATCCACCGTCTGGCAGTCTTGACTAAAATGATAGAAACAATCAGAGAATTAAAATAACAAAAGATTTCAATACTCTTGATTTGGTCCTCTTTCACTTTCTACATGTATCTTGATTTTAGTGAATGTTTTGTTGCTTTATAGTTTACTGTAAATCTTTTTCACAATCTCACGGTAAAATGCTTTTGAACAATCTTACAACTTTCATTTGTTGTTTTATTGTTTGTTACCTTTACACATATTCACAACATGCTACTGTTAGTAAATGGATGGATGTGATAGAAGTGCATGCTAGTGTTAAAAATTCAGGGATTTGGTGTTGGAATTGTGTTGATTGAAATTAAGTGGTTGTTCTGTTTAGTTCATTAGTAAAGTTGTGGATTGCTTAAAGTTGGATCAACTAGGAAACAACTAGGAGTGTTATGAATAAGTCAAAGTGGTTCCTCTTTGCATCTATTGATTTGGTAGGTTGTAATAATATTTTACATCTTGTTTAGTTCATTTATCTAATTAACTTGTGTGTCTTCTATATAAAGCTAAAGTAACTTCAAGAAAAATTAGAGAACTCATGCAGGTTGATGGCCTGACCAATGATGAAGTGAAGAGCCATTTGCAAGTGAGTTCTTTGTATTCTTTTCCCCCCTCTCTTCATTGCATACTTGGTTGTGTGGTGTCCGTGATGAGGCATTTAGGACTCATGAGATTTGCATGTCTTATCAAGTTTGGATTGTAAATTTGATGTATGGTTCTTTATTATTGCGTAAATACCGACTTCATACACGGCGAGTTGTTGGAGGCATTCTTTCTTTGAAGTGGAGCTTGAGTTGTCGAAGCGTGATGGAGATGATAAGGTTTAACTCTTATCAATAAGGAAATATAAGTTGCTATGTATATTAATTGCCACACGCCCAATAAGGTCATTAGGATCCCATATGAGTGTGGGCCCAAGTGGGCTTAGGTAATGATAGAGCCTTAGGTGAGGAAATGGGCAGTGATGACTTACCTAGTTATCAGCTGAATAGGCTCAA
Organism: Calophaca sinica; assembly: GCA_037113605.1. Classification (NCBI taxonomy): domain Eukaryota; kingdom Viridiplantae; phylum Streptophyta; class Magnoliopsida; order Fabales; family Fabaceae; genus Calophaca; species Calophaca sinica. The sequence goes on from CM073736.1 coordinate 95,102,268, forward strand.
GAATTGGAGGGTGTATGTGAGGAGTAGGAAAGCGGGAGAGAAGGAAGAGGTGGCGAGAGAGAGGATGGAGTGAGTGAAGCTTGGCTCTGTGGGCATTAGGGATATTATCTCTTTTGCATTTACTTTCAATTTCATCAATAAAAGTTTTATCTTCATTGCCCCATTCTTTCTCTATTTTTGCTATTCTGTGATTTATATCTCAATGTTTAATTGCACTTTTTATCTTCTTTCATAAGCATTCAGTCAAGCCTATAGGGACTAAATTCGTTAAATGCCTAATGGAATATGAAAGCACCTTTTGAAATGCCTAATTTTAATTTGGAAAACACTCTTGAAATGCCTTATGAATCCTACAATAGAATCAATGTTAGTCTTATGCATGTTGGTTATGCATATGACAAGTTGCAAATTGCAAATAGCTAGGTTAATGAATTATTAATTGTTCCTGCTCCTTTAGTATCTGATATACCAAACGAAGTTGCTCTTGTTGTTTTTTCCTCGATTAGCTTAATAATTGAGTTCTTTTCATAAGTCTCTGCCTTTGATTTTGAATATAAAAGGATCATTGCTCAAATATTTGCTTTTCCGAAAAACAAAACAATTAATATTCATTTTTAGTTTTAGAAATATTCGTAGTAACCAACCTGACGCGTCCCTTGCTTATGCACGCCCATGGGATTAGTTTATTTTTAAAGATTTTGTAGTAGGTATTTTATTTTAAAAAATAAATTCTTTAATTAGAAAAAGAATGTAAAAAAAATGGTAATTTTGAACCCAAAAAAAAAAGAATAAATTGGTAATTTAGAGAAGGAATTTGTCCCTCACAAATTAGGAAAGGTTTATTTTAACAAATCCCTCACTAATAGCTAGGGAAAATACTCCTCACAAATCCCTTACAATTAGCGACGAAAAACATCCCTCATAAAGGGGAAAATCCCTCGCAAATAGTGACGGAAAAATTCCCTCACAAATAGTGAGGGAAACAATCCCTCACAAATAGCTAGGGAAAATACGAATTTTTTTCTAATCTGTTCCTATTTTTAGCGACGGAAAATATATATCCCTCACAAATAGTGACGGAAAAAATCTCTCACAAATAGCGAGGGAAAAAATTCCTCACAAATAGCGAGGGAAAAAATCCCTCACAAATAGCGACGGAAACATATTTTTTGCTCTAATCTGTTCCTATTTTTTGCGACGGATACAATAAATTTGTGAGGGACAAATTCCGTCGCAATTTGCGACGGATTTAACTTTCCCTCTCTAATTTTTTTGCGATGCCAAAATCAGATACGAATCTGTCTCCGTCACAAAATTCCGTCACTAACAGTTTTGTGACGGATTTTTAATAATTTAGTGAGGGATATATTCCCTCGCTAAAACTGATTTTTCTAGTAGTGTTCCATTCATTGAATTTAATCGGAGTTTCTGGAAGGGAATCCCTCTTTACAAGAGGTTCTTTATCCATAGAGAATGATTCTATATACCATACGAAAAATAGTAGACATCTTCAAGAAAGAATGATGTTGAACCTTTATCACTAGAGAAAGCCAATGCAAATTCTATGTCATGATGCATATTCATTCTAATTCTCGAGTTTTGACCCAAGAGCCTACTATTTCGACCTTTCATTCTCTAACATCTCATCTCGATTACTACATAATCAGTCAGTCAATCTCATATCATATGGTTGAATACTTGACTCATACAAGTCAGATAAGTAGCATTTATATCAGTGGATCAACAATCATGACTATCTCAAAGCATATCAACGCATAAATCATATCTGAGGCATGTTATAGAATCATCATATTAAGCATAACATGTATTATACCAATGCATATTATTCAGATATTCATGTCAATCACATCATATTGCTCAATCAAGGAAAACACTATACACCGGACATGTTAATCACGGATAATGCAAGCATACCAACACATGTCATCAGTCAACTATTCAATAAGTGTTTCAATCAATCACATACCATATCAATCAATCAACGAGTATGTCAAATACCATTAATATTGAACTCCCAATAATTAATTCAATCTAGTATCATTCCCAAGGAACGTCCTAGGTTGACTTAAGCATTGCAGTTCAAAGTGGCGAAGGGTTATGATCCCCTAAGCCACATTAAATCCTAAAAGCTACTCTTACCTCCTCAACGCGTTACCAGATTTTCCCTATCTTATAAAAGCTTGCATTGGTATTCCTTAACTTCCAAAATCATGTTGCTACCCCTTCCTTGCACAAGTGTTGAAACAACTCCTCAAATCGAAATGAACGCGTCAAAGGGGTCGTTAAATTGCATATAGTCAACTAATAGCAACCTAATCAGCTTCAGGGACTACAATAGAACAATAATATCATCTTACTAAGACGGGCCAGAACTGAATAAGAGTTCGTACCACTTCTTAAGAGGGTCAAAAACAGTGTTTGAGCTCCCGGATGCGAGTACGACACTGTAACTATCAATAGGGACCAAAAGAGCACATAATTACTATAAATGACCGAATTAAACATCCAAGAAAGGACATTAAAGCCATGAAACATAATTGATGAAAGGTATTTACCAAACAATCTGAAAGGTTAAGAAGTGAATTCAAAGTGCTCGGTAACTTCCGTGCTTGTACGGGTACCGTAACTATCAATACGGGTCAAAGCACTATTTAATAACATGAAAAGGACCAATTAAAATTAATAATAGACCCATAATGATAGGGAACGGAACCAAAGATGTGCCTTTACCCACTTAACTCACGAGCTCGAAGGCACCTTCAACCTTTTAGATGAAAATCTCCTGAGTATGGAATCGAAATCACTAACAAGGACCGAAACCAAATTTGATTAACTCAAGAAACCAAAAGTAACCTTAAAGCAATCAACATATTCATGAAATCAGTGAAGGAAATTAATTATACCACAACTTTAAGGAAGGATTGGAGCTATAACGATCCCAAAGTAGAGAACTCGCGTGTCAAGACACTGTACAGACCTATAGGGACCTAAAAGAGCACGAAAACAAGATTATTAACCCAAGGAAGGGAACGACCACGAAATGTAAGTCAATAACATGGAATGAGAGATTCTAGAACTTACCAATCAAATCTCCAAACCTCAAGACACTCGTAGGAACGAAACTGTGACGAGATACCGATCAAAATGAGGCCGGATTAGGGTGTTGATGGTTGATCTTATATCTAGGCTCAAAGTATTAAGGCCATAGGCTTTGAAGTGAGTAAGAGGGAGTTTGGGACTAGAGAAATGGAAGAAAAATCGTACAAATGAGCCAAGGCACGAATTTATAACCTTTTAGATCCAAGGGTCAACGCTAAAACGCTGGACTATGAATGCTTAAGCTTCCCAATGCTTTAACTTTGGCTTCTAGCATGCTCGAGTGTTCCCTATAGGTCCATCCAGGTGTTGTTTATGTGTTGCCATGTGGTCCCACTCATTAGGAGGGGTCCATGTAAGCTTCCACGCAGAGAGGTGAGTTACCCCATGCAACGTCTAAGCATTGGCCATCCCATGCTTAAGCATGGACCCTAAAACCTAGGGTTTCATGTTTCACATTCTCGATCATTTTGAGTTTGATCTAGCTATGCATTAGGGTTCTAATCAAACATAGAACCACTACAAGAAAATGGTAAAATACCCATGGTATGTGCCGTCGGTAATAATTCGATTACCGGTAGCTTAGTCGTCGATACATCGCCGGTAAAATGACCGTTCTACTTTTGGGATTTTTTTGCACGCACCGACGGCCTGGTTGTCGGTAATTATCAACGGTTATGGTGGTCGTTGGTAATAGTAGAATATTAATTATTTTTAGATTTTTTTAAAAAATTTCTACGGATTTACCGACGGCATAGCCATCGGTAAGTTGGACAATGAAAGCAATTCAGGTGACATGTTTTTTTAATCATTAAATTTTGAATTATAGACGGCTAAGTACGCTGGACGGTGGCCCTTTTTTGTCATTATGTACCGACAGCTAAAATCAACGGGGAGACCAACTTAACCTTTTTCCTCTTTCTTTCTCCCTCTTCCTTCTCCCTTATTTCCTTCTCTCCTCCATTCGCCACCCTTCCTCGTCGCTGCAACAAACGTCCTTCACCGCCGTCGTTAGCGTCCTCACTGTGAGTTATCCCCTTCTTTGCCCTCCTTCCTCCGTGCCCAAATAGTCACCCAAACAGCCACCACGTTCAAGGAGGTGACCACCGCCGCAATCTTGTCTATCACCACCACCCTCCCACCACGCCGTGACAATCTCTGCTCTCCCCCTGCGCGCAAACAACCACCACGCCGTCAACACTCGTCCTTATTTTTTCTTTTTGATTTTTTTTTACTGATTTAAGTGGTTTTAATTTGTGTTTGTTTATTTGTTTGTTTGTTTTGCAGTAAAGTGATGTTGACGGTGATTTTCCAGTAGCAGAAAGCGGCACTGAGAGAGGCTCACAAGAACAAGAAGTATTTGCTGCTTGACCTTCGTCCTAAGAAGACCCGCGCCATTCGCAGACGCCTTACCAAACACCAAGTTCTTCTTCTTTATTTTTGCTTAATTATTTAGTTTGTTTGTGTTTGATTGCTTGATTCCGATATTGCAAGTGTCGTTGGAGTGGCTTTTTTTATTTGACCGCTTTGTGAACATTTAATATTAATAGAATCCAATGTAATGCTTTATTGTTGTTAGTTTTAACTGGTTGAAGCGGTATAGTTCTTGTGGTGGACATGCATGCTTGCCAGTGGATTGGATCCTTTATCTATTTTCATTAATTTTTAGGGTTAAAGGAAATATTTAGAATTTTATAAATACTTGGTCACACTGTGTTTGGTTGCACTCTATAAATTATCAGAATTGATGTTGAGTCAGGCTACTGATCTTGTGCATTTCTTTTTAAATGGATAATGAACCTTGATAGCACAAGACCCTAATTTGAGAAAGTCAACTAATTAACTAGGCTTAAACATTAATTTAGCATGCTTCTTTCCCCCTCTTACTTTGTTTCTGCATGCTTCTTTTGTTTGTTTGGTTTTAGCACTTGCTGATTTTAGATAGTACTGTTTGTTTTTTTTTTGGTATTTTGAAAAATGGAGGCTGATATTTTGAAAGCTTTGAAGTCTGAATTGGGTGGATAGGAAATTCAAATTATGTGAGTAGGCTTCACTTTTGGGTATGTGTTTTAATTGTTCGAAAAATTGTTAAAATGTATTTGGATATTTGGATACTAGAATGTGTTTCATGTGTTTGAATGCTTGTAGCTAAATAGGAAATGTGTTTGAATAGGAAATTCAAAGTATGTGAATAGGCTTCATATTGAAAAATTGCTAAAATGTGTTTCTATTTTCAATTTGATGTAAGTTATCCTCCCTTAGAAGATGAGTATAAGGAGAGGTCTGCTAGTTGTTTTCTATTTTCAATTTGATGTAAGTTATCCTCCCTTGGAAGATGAGTACAAGGAGAGGTCTGCTGGTAGTTTTCTATTTTTAATTTGAATTATCCTTTTCAGAAATTGGATGGTAACCCTCAAGATAGTAGTTAGGTATATGATAGGCTTAATCTCGATAGAGTCGGGATGACACCGAGTTTCGTAAGGGGTGTAAAGGAGTTCATAGGGAAGGCTGGATCACAACCTGAGGTTGTAACCGAGGGTGGCATTAGATGTCCTTGTGTTAACTGCAGAGGAAGACCCATACTATCTACAGAACTGGTCAAAATCCACTTGTATAGGGTTGGGTTCCAACCAAATTATTGGTATTTGATTGAAGACGGTGAAAAAGTGCCACATGTCGACCCAAGAAATGCGCCAAGTAGTAGTGGATAATGATGATCCTTTCATCATGTTAATGCAACATATGGTAGATGACGTACTTGGACCGAGATATGACTTCCAAAGTACGGGCGATGAAAGAAACGAGGAAGACGAGGATGAGACTATTGAAGAGTCCCCAAATGAGGATGCTCAAGACTTTTATGATTTGCTAACTGCTGCAAATCTGCTCTTATATGGGGGTGCTTCTGAAACAAAACTTTCAATATGCGTCAAACTATTGGCTTTCAAAACAAATTAGAATGTTCCGCAAAAGTGTCTTGATTTCTTTGCAGCCATGCTTGTAGACATGTGTCCTTCGAAGGATTCATTGCCAAGAAATTTTTACCAAGCGAAAAGTTTGGTGTCCAAGTTAGGGTTGAAGTCCCAAAAAATTGATTGTTATGTTGATGGGTGCATGTTGTACTACAAAGAGGATAGTGCAGAATGACAATGTAGGTTTTATCAGAAACCACGGTATGTTCCTCGTAAGAATGGGATGGGTAAGTACAAAGACGTTCTAGCAAAGAGAATGTTTTACTTCCCAATCGATCCTAGGTTGAAAAGATTGTATGCATCAATGGAAATTGTAGCTGCAATGCGATGGTATCATCACAATAGATCTAGTTCAGACATTTTACGACATCCATCTGATGGGGAAGCTTGGAAGCATTTTGATGCGGTGTAACTAGAATTTGCAAATGAACCAAGAGATGTAAGGCTTGGTTTATGTTCTGATGGCTTCACACCTTACATTCAGGCGTCTTCAACATCATATTCATGTTGGCCTGGTATTGTCACCCCATACAATCTCCCCCCTGAAATGTGCATGACTAAACCGTTTATGTTTTTAACCTGCCTCATACCGGGACCAAATAACCCAAGAGCAAAAATAGATGTGTTCTTACAACCTTTAATAGATGAGCTACAACAGTTGTGGACTGAGGGTGCTTTGACTTATGATATCTCTACGAAGCAAAACTTTCTAATGAGGGTGCTTTGACTTATTTTTGTACTATATAGTACTACCTTTGTCCCTATATATAAGACCCTTTTGAAAAAAAGTTGTGTTCCTTTATATCAAACCATTTTCAATTTATTAGATGTATTAATTATTTTTTTATAAAAATATCCCTAACTAATTGGGTGACCATTTCTCTCTTAAGAGTATTGGAAAAATATGAGTCCTAATAATTGAAGGGTAATTTTGGAAAAACAATACACATCATTGACAAATTTAATGCACTAACTAATTTTCTTAATTTGTATGATTTACTCAAAAGTGTCTCATATATAGAGACCGGGTAGTAAATTATAGTATTATGTTATATAATTTGTATTTAAAAATTTAGGCTTAATTACATTTTTTGTCCCTCTATTTTTGGCAATGTGCGATTTTGGCTCCCAAGGTTTTTTTTTGAGCGATTTTAGTCCCTCTATTTTAAAATTAAGCAAATATAGTTGTACCGTTAATTTTCTTCCACCTAAATCCCTTAAAGTCTAATTTTTTATCAAAAATATTTGGGGCTTGATGATGAATTTGAGATATAAAATAATTATAAATGTTTGACAGTCAAAAATTTGATGGAATTTGAATAATTTTGTAGGAAGTGGAATTAGGGATTCAAGGGGAGAAAATTTGGGATTTTTTTAATTTGAGTTAAATTTGATATTTTAGTTTGTGAGTTTTAAGTGAAATAATGTTTAAAACAATCTACTTAATTCAATTTGTGAAATTTTTTAATAGATTATGAGAACATTAGAGTTATAAATAAATGGAAAATGATTAAGGGACTTAATTATAACAAATGAAAACTTGAGAGACTAAAATTACAAAAAAATAAAATAAAATTAGAGGGACCAAAATCGCATATAACCCAAATTAGAGGGACTAAAAGTGTAATTAAGCCAAAAATTTATTACTTATATTTGTATAGTACATAGTACATATTTGTTTGCTTGTGCTTGGGTAGTGGGGCTCATTAAATTTACAATTTATCAGGTTACAAAATAAGATTTGTAAGGCCAACTGGCTTGCCAGATGGTTGCAATTAAATAGTTGAGTCCCAAGCGGAGTTCTGCGGGTCATCCTCCCCAATGTTATCTTCAACAGACTTTTCTATGCAAATTCCTCCAATCATCTATGAATCGTACCATCTTTGTGGTTTATTGATTGGTATGGTTGCAAATTGGGACATGGAAATTTCCTAATTAATTATATCTCCATAGCCTTGTTGGCATCTTCCTAGCTTCCCATATTTTTTATTACTGTTTTCATGTTATATAGTACCTAGTATATTACTAAATTATATATAATGAGTATGACATTTGGGCTTAAATTATGGTTTGATATATGGGTCTTCAATTCCTGTACATTAAAAAACTATAACAAGGCTGTTCCACCCTCCTTTATCTTTTGGGATGTATCCATCGTTTAGAGGATACCACTTTCACTTTCCCTTTCATCCTTAACTAGTCCAATTTTTATATGAATGGTGTACTTTGTAAGCTTCTTAGCGTTAGAGGAAAATATCCTTAAACGTATTAAACATTTTCCCTCAAAAATCTTATATATATATATATATATGTTAAGAAAATGGCAGCATAGAATTAATAAATTTCTCTCACTCTCACACACTCATATAGGAATGAAGGAAGGAAGGAAGAAAGGAAGAAAATCATAGAAATGAACTCAATTTATTAATACACAAAACAAACATACATCATATGCCTTTTTATAGGCAACATATTACAAAACTTAATAATAAAGTAACTTAATAATGAGGTAAAGTAGACACTGAGGAAGCAAAACTAAAATTGACTACTACAACTATTATATCTAGAAAAAGATCAAGCTAAGTAATCTATTGTCAAAGTTTTCAACTCAATTGCAAATGGTATTTGCAACTTGTTGAAGTCAAATTTTGCAACTCAATTGCAATTAGAATTTACAACTTAAGTGCAACAATCTTTCTTGAAAAAATAATTGTTGTTATTCTCAATAATATATATATATATATATATATATATATATATATATATATATATGTCCTCAATGTGTAGTTGTTTTAATTGTTATGTAGGTCAGTAAAATGAGAGGAGATAGATACGATGTGATTCATTTATTCTTGTGGGGTTTGAGGCCCCTTTTCTTCATCCTCTTTGATGCCTATTCCAAAAACAAGACACAATAGTGGTCAGAAACCACTGCGGATGAGATACCAAGAGTACGAGTTCCTTTTAGAACTGCTAACCCCAAATGTTGATTAGGTAGCATGTGCCAACAATTCCTATTTGAATCGTGATTCCCTAATATAAAAATCAGTATCCAAAGTGGGTTATTTATTTTTCATAAAACTCAACAAGCTGAACATTGAGAGAGAGAGAACAGAGAAGAAGATTGATTTTCATTTCATTCTGTAATTCATTGAATTGATCTTTACAATGAGCACACTATATATTGCTTTCATTCTTACAACCGGCTACCTGCGAGAGTAGGTCATAACCGCTTAACTTTCGATAATTAGCACATGCTAATTACTCTCCTATATTCCCCCCTCAAACTCACGGAGGTGCAAATGATACAACCTTAAGTTTGGCTCGCAATTCATTGAATCTGGCAGTGGAAAGGGGCTTTGTAACAGCATCAGCTATCTGTTCAAGGCCAACAACCGACAAGGACTTGGAAATGACTCGTTCCCTTACAAAATGAAGGTCTAATTCCATATGCTTTGTTCATGAATGAAGAATGAGATTGTGAGACAGCATCATTGCACTCAAGTTGTCACATAACAAGGTTGGAATATGAAATGGCACATGAAGTTCATGTAGAAGGGACTGCAACCAGATTAACTCAGTGGTGCAAAGTGTCATGCTGCAGTACTCAACCTCAGCACTAGAGCGCGCAACCAAAGGTTGTTTCTTGAAGCTCCACGAAATGAGATTAGGCCCGAGATAGATACAGAAATCGAAAGTTGATCTACGATCATCCAGATCACTGGCCCAATCCGAGTCACAAAAGGCACGCAATGCAAACTTAAGATTAGGATTGGCCGAGTGTAAAACCAAACCATAAGTAGAGGTACCTTTGAGATACCGTAAGACGCGCTTGACAGCTTTCCAGTGTGTTTCAGTAGGAGAGGACATAAACTGACAAACTTATTCACACTAAAGCCAAGTTCAGATCTTGTAAGAGTGACATATTGAAGAGCCCCAACAATGGACTTGTACTTGGCTGGATCTGGCAACGAATCAGTGCCAAACTTGCTTAATCTGCAGGTGCTTAGCATAGGTGTAGCAATTTCATTTGCATCAATCATATTTGCTTTCAGTAGTAGATCTCTAATATATTTACTTTGTGTAAGTAACATTGCACCATAAAGATGTTTAACCTCCAGACCCAGAAAATAGTCAACCTCACCAAGCTGTTTTAGTGCAAGTGCAGCATTCATCTTGCTAATGAGATCAGAAATTAGAGAAGGGGCAGATCCAGTAATAAGGATATCATCAACATAGATCAATACATAGAGACAAGTAGCACCTTTGGAGTAAAAAAAGAGAGAGGGATCACATCTACTTGCCTTGAACCCAAACCGAATCAAGGTAAAGGTCAAGCGCTCATACCAAGCACGTGTTGCTTGCTTTAACACATAAAGTGCCTTATTTAAACGACACTAGTGATTTATCAGCTGCGTCAAAACCCAGAGGTTGGCTCATGTTGACTTCTTCATTTAGGAATTCATTAAGGAATGCATTGTTAACATCAATATGCTGGACTCTCCAATTATAAAAGTGAGTATGATCTGAATGGTGATCGATTTTACAACTAGAGAGAATGTCTCTTTGAAATCACATCCAGCCTGCTGATGAAAGCCTTTAGCAACTAACAGGGCTTTGTATTTATTGATTGAACCATCTAGATTCTCTTTGACCCTAAAGACCCACTTACAACCAATAGCTTTACGATGAGAAGTGAGAGGAACCAGGGTCCAAGTTTTATTATTCAGCAGTGCCTTATACTCAGCTTGCATAGCTGTAAGCCACCGAGGATGTGCAAGAGCATCTTTAACTGTCCTTGGCTCAACATTGGCAAGAAAGTGACGTGGTTTTAAGTGACCAGTCTTGGCTCGAGTGAGCATTGGGTGAACATTTGTAAAACCTGAAATAAGAGGTATAGAAGGAGGAGGTGAAGGTGAGTTGGATTCTGCAGTAGAAGCAAAACCATAATTGCTTGGTTCAGCGGGAACGGAATTGAGTGGCACAGTTTTAGTGTTGGACTCTGCATTAAATAAAGGAGATAAAACAAGAGCAGCAGAGGAAGACACAAGAGGCACAGTGGAACCAAAACCAGATGAGACATAATTTGGCAAGGAAACAAGTGGCTGGACTAGAGGGACGGAAGATGACACAGGAGCAGAATTAGAATTGGAAGCAGAAGGTGGAAGGAACAGATGAGCATAGGGAAATCTGTTCTCATTAAAAATAACATCCTTGGAAATATGAACTCTACCAGTAGGTGACAAACATTTATGACCCTTATGTTGAGGAAAATGACCAAGATACACACATTCTTGAGATCTAAACTATAGTTTATGATTGTTATAAGGACGAAGTAAAGGAAAACATGCACACCCGAAAGTTTTAATGGAGAAATAATCTGGAATGTGATGAAATAAGGCATGATGAGGATAAGAAAACTGTGAAATAGCTGAAGTAGGTAATTTGTTAATGAGATACACTGCCATAGTAAAACTATGATCCCAATACAACATAGGAAGCGCAGCATGTGCCAACATGGTAAGACCCAGTTCAACAATTTGACGATGTTTTCTTTCAATGGTTCCACTTTGGTGTGATGTATGTGGACATGTGAGTCTATGTGACACACCAAACTCAGCAAGATAGGAGGTGAAGGGACGAAATTCACCCCTAATCAGATTGCACATCTTTTAAAGAAGCAGAAAATTGTGTTTGAATGAATTGGTGAAATCTTTTAAAGGCAGATAAAGCATCGGATTTCTTTTTGAGGAAATATATCCAAGTGTATTTAGTACATACATCAGCAAAAGTAATATAATAGGAGTAACCATTATGAGATTCTAAGGGAGAGGGTCCCCAAAGATCTGTGTGCACTAGCTTAAAAGGTATATTGTGTGCAATAATATATGGTGGAGCATGCAACCTATGAGCTTTGCCAAGACAACAAGCATTACAAAAATCAAGATTATCTTTATTTGAAACACGGATATTACAGAGATATAAAATAGTTTTGACAGCATTAACATGAGCATGTCCAAGTCTATGATGCCAAGTAGACAATGTACTAGTATTATGAGAAACAGAATGTGAATTAACAACATAATTACACAAAGGATTAGCTAAACCAGGATAACAAGGTTGAGAAAGGTGAATATTCTTGAAGATATAAAGACCATCCGCTCCAAGATAGCCCTCAATTAACACTCGCTTAGATGCCTAACATTTGACAAAGCAAGAATGAGAGTGAAACTCAAAGAAGACATGATTGTCATGACCAAACTTTGAGACTGACATAAGATTATGAGTGATGTTAGGAACATGTAACAGATTAGACAGATTTAGAGACATATGAGGCAGAAAAGGAGAGGTAAAATTACTTGAGCCAGTTGAGCAGATTTGCAAACCTTGACCATTATCTAAGTTGACTTCATCTGAGCCATGATAGGGAGAACTTTAATGTAAATTCCTTGAATCAGGTGTGAGATGATGTGAAGCACCATTGTCAGGATACCAAATGTCGGAGTTAAAATCATGAGGCACTTGAAGCTATTGACTAGCCAGAGTTGCTTGTGGTTGTTGAGTAGCAACATGAGCTTGAGGCTGATTATGTTGAGGTGCTTGAGATGCATTGAATAGATTCTAATAAGGTGCAAATGTTGTAGGACGAGGTGGAGGAGGCACAAAATTTTCATCAAACCTATGCCAGCATTTTGAAGCCTCATGCCCTACTTTGTGACAAAGTTGACAGATAAGGCGATTTCCAGAATTGAAACGCCCTCGGCCGCGACCTCTGCCATATCTACCACGGCCATGGCCACCAGAATTTGATCCATATGACTCACTGTCATGTTGAGTTTCTTGCTTTTGGCTAGAGTTCGCAACATTAGCAACATTAACATTGACAGTTGAAGTAGAGAGTTCTTGCCTAAACTTATCAAGCTGCACCTCTTGAACCAGTAGAAGTGATTCAATGTCAGTAAGAGAAGGAGAATCGGTTCTACCGAAGATCATCATGACGAATGAGTTGTATTCCTCTGGAAGACCATCAAGAACCACGTCGATTTTATCTTGCTCTGTGATTGTATCACCAATCGCAACCAGAAAGTCGGAGATCGTTTTAATTTTGAGAAGATACTCAAACATTGTGTGAGTACCTTTCTTTGTGTTCTTCAACTCAAATCGAAGTTGACGCATCTTAGCCTTCATCAGAGAATAGAAATGTTTGTGTAATTTGTCCCAAACTTGATAAGCATGTTTGCATCCAATGACTCGAGGAAGAATCGATTCAGAAAGAGTAGAAAGTAACCAAGTGAACACAAATGGATCCTGAACTGACCATGTTTGGTACGCCTCAGATTCAATGCCTAACGCTTGATCTGTCTCCGACACAAACTGTAGAGGAATTGTAGGGTTAACTACAACTCGATGTAGCTTGTGTGATGTTATGACGCCTTCAATTTGCTGAATCCATAGCAGCAAATTGCTATCAGTGAGCTTGATCGAGATCTTATGATTGAATGTCGGCGATAGAGTCGACAACTAAACGTTGGAATTGAGATCAGAAAAAGGATTCCGATTCTGAGAAAGATGCGATGACGAAGAAGATGAACGATGAACAGTGTTGTGTGGTGGCGAAATAGCCATAATTGCAGAGAAGAACGACGAAATCACAGCCCAGCTCGAAGAACGCTAACTGATATCATGATAAAACTCAATATGCAGAACATTGAGAGAGAGAGAGAGAGAGAGAACAGAGAAGAAGATTGATTTTCATTTCATTCTGTAATTCATTGAATTGATCTTTACAATGAGCACACTATATATCGCTTTCATTCTTACTTCCAGCTACCTGCTAGAGCAGTTTATAACCGCTTAACTTCCGGTAATTAGCACATGCTAATTACTCTCCTATAATTTTAAATAGCTTATTTCATCTACCAATTAAGTTTTATACATATTTCACTTAGTTCAAATTTGAAATATAATAAGGAAAACACAAGAAGGGGTTGAAATGTGTCTTTAAAATCTTTTTGCACAGTTTTTTTCAAATACACACTAAAGGGCATACGCAAAAGTGTTTTCCAAATACACATTTAGCAAGTTTTTGACTTTGCGACGTGATGTTTGTGACGTGATTCAAAATGGAATCAAGTAAGCAACTTAACATCCAATTACCTCTAGGAAACAAAATTGAAGTTGACGAGAAATCACTACGATTATGACGACGTCGAAGCCACAAACACGTCTATGGAGTCGAAATTAGGGTTTAGTGTAAAATTTGAATGAATATGATCAAGGGATCAAAAGGACACCTTATGAGGTGTTCATACATGAGAATGAATGGTTGAGATGAAAGAAAAAATCAAAATCACAAATGAACTTGAATTTATAACATTTGGTCACCAACCACTTTCGTGTTGCGAAGGGGGCGGTTCGGGTCGCTAAATTGCACAACTAGCACACGTTCGGGACATCACAACACGTGGAACACGTGTCGTTTAAAGATCATGCTAAACGACAGTGCGGAGGGCTAACTAATCCATTTTTGCGTCACAAATAAGGGCGTTTGCGTCGCGAAGCTGGCCGAACCAAAAATGTCCTTACTCTTGGATCCAAATCAAACCCTAATATAAGGTTATAAGCATTCAAAACACAAAACCAAGCAAGACGATTAGGGTTCCAAAATCGGGATGTTACACCATGCCTTGCCTAATAATTATGTCTTACTTCTCAAAATATCTGCTCTATGTTCTATTCCCGACTTGGAGTTCCTCTGCGTGTTCAGGTAAATACAGCAATGCGTAGTATCAATACCAGATAAAATATCACTATTTTATTTCGGTGTCTTAAAATTATAAAAAAAATATTAAAAGCATCCAAATATTACAAATATAATGTTTTTCATTTATCGAGTAGAGACAAGGTCTTTAGCCAGTGCAAATTTACATTGTCAACTAAAAATGTTGTCTAGGTTTTGTCTGAAGTAGACGAGACTGAAAGATTTAGTAGAGAAATTTTTAGCTCTAAACGAAATTTTTAGCTCTGAAACTTCTGCCACGCTTTCCAATTTATCATTGCATAATTTTTCATTCCTTCTAATCCACAAGCTCCATAAATTCATTGCTATATTGGAGCGGTTCTCTTTGTCCACACATGACAGCAAAGAAAATAATAATTGTGGCAAGGAATCGCAGGTCCACATCAACGCAGTGGCGAATTCACTTAGATGGGGTTGGCGAAAATTGCCCTCACGAAATAATTATTTTTTAGTTGAATATGCTTAATAATTTTCGTTTTGTCCCCATAAAAAATTAGATATTGCCCCCATAAGACACTTTTTTTAAATAAGTGAAGAAAGTTAGTATAAGAGATAAAAGAGATAATAAATTGGTACTAATTTCATCTCTTTATCCTTCTAATTTTTTACCATCCCTAACACTAAACTCTTACGGTGATAAAACACATTAAATTTTAAAATAGAAACATCGTTCAGGACAGAGAAAGAGACTAAGAAACTCGAAGAGCAGAGACAATTACTTGATGCTTTTCTATAAATGTCATTAGACTAAGATAAAAACAGTGATATTAGGGAAGAACATATAAGGGATGAATGGTTAAATTTTTATTTTTTATTTTTTTTGACGGAAATCAAACTTCATTCAAAAATTAGAAAAAAGATTAATACACTCAGATTGAACAGAATGTATTGGGGCATTCCCATCCACAATTGAAAATCAACACGAACATCTAAGACAGCCAAATACATAGTAATGAAACACTTAATCAGAACAGAAACCAATATGCATTACCAAGACATCTTAATCCTAACAACCAAAACAAAAGCTTCCAAGTACGGTCGATGGCCAAAGAGAGAAAAGAAGCCATAGTCTTTAAACTCATCCATTCTCGGGTCATTACTATACTATGTGCAGACTCAAATCAACTATAAGTGGTCTCGGATATGACCAATTGGACCATATGCTCAGAAGCCATTTCTAAGGAGGAAAGGATGCTGAGGTTGGCGGTGACCACCATTAGTACTCTGGATCTGAAATGTTGACGCCCATGTCTTGATTGAAACTATAATGGATCGAAGCTGATCTGCCAATCTGAATCAAACGAAACACCGCAGCAAGACTGGAAAACCAAACAACGCCGCACTAAGACGACGAACAAAACAAAACGTCGCACTCAGACGATGAAATCACGGAAAAAACACGAAAAAAAAAACTAGATCTATGTGGAAGAACCACTTATTTAAATTAAAAAAAAAACGATGTAGAGGGTGATTCCTGGCCAAAAAATGGCCAAAAACCACCCCCTCCGATGGTTAGGAGGGAAGACGAAAGCAAAACGGCGCACAAGGGTTTTCTCCTTTTCTCTTTTTTTTTATAAATGCTTAAATGGTAGTGTTGTTATATACATAAAGATATATTTTTTTACGGTATTGACAATGAAAAATCATATAACATTTTCAAATCATAAAAATGCGTAAAAGATAATTGTAATTTGTAGAAGTTTAGATATTTTAAGTTTTTAGTCATAAAGATTATGTATTTTGTAAAAACATATAATGTTTTTCTTATGTGAAAACATTATAAACTATTTATTGCCTCCACAAAAGAAAATTTCTGAATCTTTCACTGCATCAACCGCTCAATAATATGCCACAGGCCCAATTTAGTCTAACACTCAACACTCCCTAGACAGTCTAGAAAATAATGCCAAGCATTTTCAAAACTATGATCACACCAGACACATGAAGATGGACGACTTACACAAATCACGACACAGCCTCCAAACAAAAAATTCTCCTAATTTTTTGAATATCAAAATAAATAAATAATTGTGGTTCCTAATACAAGATTTTGAATCTATTTCTGATTTTCATGGAACAGTACATGTCCAATTCAATGTTGTTTAAGAGATTCATACCTGATAAAGCTGCTAATTCAACTTACACCTCTTTATGATTTAAGCTTCAAGAAATAATTAAAATGGTGAAGGGAAGAAGCTAAGAAAGTAGGACATGGTTAATTTTCTAGAAATTATGAGAAAAAGGAAAGAACAGGGGTTGCAAATTTTTTTTTCAAGTCAGTAACAAAGCCTAGACAGAGAAGAGGTGAATGTTTTTTTTGAAAACTAGAGCGGGTGTGGATGTCATTTAATGAGACTTCAAGGCATATGAGTGCAATTTCCCCCATCTTGTGAGTTACAATTCACTTTTACATATCAATGTTTTTGTAAAAAATTTCATTTACGTCTTTCACAAACATTCATAAACTTATTGTTTTTAAATTTAATTACTCTGTAGGTCTCAAAGCTATTTGAGAATTTTTAAATAGCTTCTCAAACTATAAAAAATTATAATTGGGTCCTTAAACTTGCTAATATTTTATAATTGGGTCCCTGTATTTTATTTGGGTCTTTGAACTTTTAAATAATTTGTAATTAGATCCCTAACTAGGCATGGCAACTGGGCGGGGCAGGGGCGGGTTTTGCCTCTCCCATCCCCTCCCCGACGGGGTCGGGTTTCCCCGTAGCCCCTCGACTATGCTCTATATATATAGAAAAATTGAAAAATTATGTTTATGATAATTAATAGAATAAAATCATAATTATTATACAATGATAAAACAAAATAAAAAACATCAAAATAAAATTTCCTATTGAAAAGAGATTAAATTAAAAATAAACAAAATATATGAAACAAAATAAATGAGTACACATGCATACATAAAATAAAAATTAACAATTTATATTTAGTCAGGTGGGTTTGGGTCGGGGCTGGGCGAGTATCGACATCTCTAACCCCAGCCGCAACCCCGGTCAAAGCGGGTTTTCCCCGTCAAAATGGGGCTGGGTCGGGTTCTGTTGCCAAGCCTACCCTAGACTTTTAAATAATTTATAATTAGGTCCCTACATTCAGGGAACCAATTAACAATTATTCAAAAGTTCAAAGACCTAATTACAGTTTATTTAAAAAATTTATGGACCCAATTAAAATGCAAAGACCTAATTACAAATTTTTTAGAAGTTCAGAGTTTCAATTACAATTTTTTTAGTTTAGAAACCTATTTAAAAAATTTCAATTAGATCAGAGACTAACAGAATAATTAAACCTTATTTTAATTGTAAAGCTCTTATAAGTTATAAACTAATCCAAACTGAACCTAAATAGTGTAAACAACGACAACGGCATTATAGCTCAGTTTGGTAAGTTCAATCCGCTAACTTATAGCAAATCTGACTAGCATATTTGATTAGCGAATAGCTTATTTAAAAAAATAGAATTGTTTGGTAACCAGCAACCTATAGCTTCTTTTCAGATGCTACTTCAAATAGCGTTTGAACTTATAGTTTATGCGTATTACTTTTTTCTTGTTTTTACCCTCATTGTGTTAAATGCTAATAATAATTGAGACATTAATTCCTTTTATGTCATTTTATATTTATCAATTAGTTCAACCGTTAATTTTACCAAACACTTCAAATTTAATCTGCTAGCTTATCCACTATAAGCTCATTCGCTATTCGCTAGCTTATCCGCTATCCGCTATAAGCTCATCTGCTAACCACTAGCTTATCCAATAATTTTTGCCAAAGAAGGCCTATGATAGCCTAGAGCATTAAAAAAAATTATTTTTATTTGGGTCCCAGAACCTTAAACAAAGTTGATTTTAAGATTGCCAATTGAATGAAACTCGAAAAAACAATGTCATTTTTAAACTACAGGAACAATTAAATAAGACAAAAATTAGTTTGAACAAACTTTAACAATTCAGAAAAACTCGTTGATTCGATACCGCAAATAAGTTTGGCTCATCAAGGCAATTGGAGATTTCCCGACCTGTTGTCTTAGATATGAAACTGAGACTGAGAAATTATCCTCATTTTTCTGCAGGATGTGAAGAATTAAGATTAGTTATACCCTGAAAAAACTATGGCTTATCAATTCTCTAGTGCAAATACTGCACCCTAGAGTGATGGAAGCCTTTCCCACTGCACAATCTTGGCCATATCAAGCATTAAATCCCTCAAAATCCACAGCATTACAAACATGCCTCCCAATGTGGCTTTGTATATTGTTATAATGTCAGTTTTTACATATCTGACACAGACCAAAGATAAGCCTCTTTGTCTCTTGCTTGCCTCTCATTTGATCTCTTGAACAGTTCTAGTTCCTTTAGCTTAGCCTCAGCTTCCCGCTTTTGAGCCAAGCCCTTGCCCCATTCGATATCCTTCTCCTGAAAATCAAGAAGATAGCCAAGAATTCAACCTGCCAATTTTCTTAGGAAAACATGAATAACATCAATGTTAAAACACTTGTATAAATAATTTTCACACTTCAGTTACAGCATGGGAAGGAACAAAATATATCTTTACAAGGCACTAATAACATTATCTTTTAGCTAACATATATGTGTACATGGAACAAATAACTTGCTCTATATTCTGTCACGAAATAATTATAACTTGCACTCTACAATGATCAACCTACTTTCTTCAATACAATTTGATATAATGTATAATGGATGAGTAATTACAAAAGACAAGAATGGATTAAGAATGAAATCATTAGAGAGAGAGAGTTGGGACAACTCCCAATGTAGCAATTAGAAAAGATGGTAGAGCCTCATCTTAGGTGATTTAGGGATGTGTGGAGAAAAACCATAGAACTAGAAACACTTGTAAGAAGGGTAGACCAAATGAAAGATAGTCTAATAGTTAGAGATAGAGGGAGAACGAGAAAAATTATAGGTCAAATTATTAAGAGTGTGTTTGGCCCAACTTTTTTTCGATTTAAAAGCTATTTTTAAGCTAAAATTATGGGGAAAAAAAAAAAAGAGCTTTAAAAATTAAGCTAAAGTTGTTTGGTATTTTTTGCTTTTTTCACCTTAAAAACTACTTTTAAGCTTAAAACTGTTTGATAAAATAATCTTATAAAAGTTCTAATTTTATCTGAAATCATTATAAAGAATACATTACTGCAAACTTATATTTAAAAGAATTAGTTGCAAATAAATTTCAGATTTAACTTTTTAATAATAATAAATATAACTTTTTAACTAAATTAAATATTTTTATTAAATTGCTTATTTTTAATTAGAAATATCCCTTAGCTTAAAAAAATTATTAGAAAACTGGTCTCTTGTTTCTTATTATTATTCTAAGTTCAAACGCATAAATCATATCCCTTGGCTAATTATGTAGGCTTATTTCTTGATATTAACCTAAATGATATTAACTTTTAATTAAGTTTATCCAAGCCATATTTTAAAGTTTTATATCACTCATATATTCATTCGTGCAGTAATGCAACCAACAATGCGATGAGGATGCTTTCAGACGAGAACGCGAAACTTATTACCGGGGAAAAAAAATGAAGAGATGAACAGTTAAAAAAAGGGTTGTGCGGGGTTCGAAGCTGGGTTACTAAATAAAAGCTCCCCTTAAGCCTTACAAAAGCTCCTCTTGCTGGCTTATTTAGAAGCTCTTTTTTCAAAATTTTCTTCTTTCAAAATAAGCTCATTTTTATTTTTGGAGCTTCTCTCAGAACATAATCGGCCCAGCTTCTCCTCAAAAGGAGAAGAGAAGCTAAAAATAACCCGGTCAAACGCGCTCTATGTGAGATTTAGATAAATAGTATATCATTAAACTGGATTCATAGCAAGACATTATGGTATTGTTTGATCCATGTAACTTATCCCACCTAGTGGGGAAGGCTTTGATTGTTTTTGTTGGAGCAAGTCAACACACCTCCTGGTATATACTTCATCGTCAATCATTGTAACCCACACAAAACCATTTAGGATTCACACTTGATAAAAATAACATGCAGATTTGTGTATTACTAAGACAATCTTAACATCGTCCTTTGATTTGTAGACAGTAGTCCTTTAGGAAAATCTCAATAAGTAAACAAATACAAACTAAGCAAGTATCTTTTAATCACTAATATTACCTATAAACAAAAATTGGATCCTATAAAAGAATCATATTTTCATTTTTCTGCACCCATAAAATATGCCGCCAATTAACACACAAGTATATAGAAAGCTACAACCAGAAAAGAAACACCAGCGCTACACAGAATATGCAGTGTGCAAAATACCTTGGGCTTTTCTTCTACTTTCTGTTTTGACATTAAGTATTCCTCTTTGGAAATGCGGACTCCTGCGAAATTCAGCTTGATTCAATAAATCATGTTATGACAGTATGATATTGTCCAAAAGAAACAGTGTATATGTGTATTTTTACTGGAAAAAAATATTAGAATTCCGGAAAAATGTTCCCCCATAATCCCAAAGCTAAGCACCTAAACAAAAATGTTCCTCATAACTAGTCTGTGCCTTCTGTAAATAGAATAGGAAACATATTGCATGCTTGCTGCTTTTAGTTTAGCAATCCCTAAAACTAACGAATTTAATTGTGTATGCTGTAATTATAAATTCATGAGGCCAGCCTGGCAAGGATTACTCTCAAGTCATTCACACCAGAAAAACTCTTTTTCAAGTGTAGCCGTAATCAACGAATAGTTAACAGTCTTTGTTGCTGATCTTTGTGGTGCGACCTTTGTGAATTGGCCCTCAGCTGCTCAAGTCTCTTCATAAGCTTTACTTCAATGTCTTCATCAACTACAGGCTTCTCCCCGTCTACATTGACCAATAAAACTGGTTATTGTGAGTTAATAGCATACTATGGAAACCAAATATAGTAAATTGAATGATACAGAAACCAAACACAGCATATTATCTAACATGAATCTATATATATTAATATCTGCATTATTTACCTGATGAGTTCTCATCATTTTCTTCTCCAAGGTCTATGGGTTTCTGCCATGCGGGATCTTCATCCACAACTAACAAGCCAGTTGCTTGTGGTAGACTTTTCATCTTCTTCTTCTTCTCTTCTTCAGGGTTACTTTCATATTTTTTTTTAGATAATCCTTCAATCAATTGGATCCCATTGTTTAAGCCACCAATATCTACACTTCAACTTGGTACTTACCTACCACAATGTTAAGTTCTATTAGGTAATGGTTAAAACATAAAAGATAGAAAGTATGCAGTAGTAAAGTTGAATGAACAATCTATATAACATTCAAACTTAACAGACACATCAATGAATTTACCATTAGAGTTACAACTCAATTTCTATATCAGAGGAGTAAACATCGTCTTAATAAGTTAACATTGTCACAAGGCAGCAACGCATGAAATTCACTAAAGCTTTAACGATTAGGGGTCTAACGGGTCGGTTTGGTTTGGTTTGGTTTGTTTTTAGGCCAAAAAATCCAAACCAATAAAAAATGATCAGTTTAGTTTTGTTTTAGGCAAAAAAAAAAATTATAGAACCCATACCAAAACAACCTAATGAAGAACGGGTTGGCTCAGATCTCGTGATCGGATCAGCTGTTAACAAAAAAAACTGTTCTAAAAATCTAGAAAAAATTGCAAGTTTTTTCCAACACTTCCATTAATTTATGATATAAAACCAGTGGAATCAGAAGTAACTTGGATTCGTAACACAGTAGCAGAAGAACTGATTTAAAAAATAGCAAATATTTAGTAACTTAAAACGATAATCGACAAAATGCATAAGCAAATGGTTGTGTGAATTCAGTGAACCGTAAGTGTCAATAACAAATCCAGTCAGATTGACAGTACGGAGAAGACTCCAAATATGAATTGATTAAAAACTAAATAGCATGACAAAGCCAATCTACTATGGTCTGCTGAAACTAATTTTATCCTATTATTCCACAGATTAGGGTAATTTAAAGGGGGAGTTAAAGGCATAAAGAGAGAACCGAAAAAAACTAGAAATAAAGAAACATGCACAACAGAGCATATAGAACATGCAAAAAAATAACAGAGATAGCTTCACATAAAATGCTCTCAGCGTAATAATAATAATAATAACTAAATCCAAATCTATTACAATATTATTCAAAATTAGTGGCTAAAAATCTAACCAAAGGTTGCGATGCTCTCAGCGTCAAAGTGTCTAAAGGCTCTCGGCAGAAATTAGTGGCAGTGATGAAAATGAAGGTCCTAACTCCTAAGGATGCACAGCGGTAGTGAAAGGGGGATTCCTCCTCAAGGCAACCGAGCTTGAAGCATGTCGCAAATCTGGTCTAGTCGGAGGAGTGAAGAGACGGCAAGGGACGATGGTTGCCGCGTTGGCGGAAAACCCTAAACGAAAGTATGTAATGGGGGAGCAGAGAAGGATGTGGATTCCCTACGGTCCGGAGAATTACGCATTTATAAATTCAGGTGAATTTCAGCCCTTGGATATACCCAACGGTCCAGATAAGCTCCTTTTTTTATTTTTCAATTTCGACACGTTTACTGAAAATTAGGGACGTAAACGAGTCGAGTCGAATCGAGCACTTAAAGCTTGAGCCTGGCTTGTGAAGAAAATGTAAAGCTTGGATTTGACTTATTTATTTAATCGAGCCAAACTAAAAGCTTGAGTTTGGCTTGCTAGAAAAAAGTAAAGTTTGGCTTGGCTTGTTAAGCTCATTTATAGCTTAATTATTTTTGTATTTAAGAAAAATTTCTTAAATTATTTTTAAAGTTTATTTAGTTAATAAATATTTTAATATTAAGTGACAATCTATAAATAAAAATATATTTAATATGTGGTATCTGAAATTCAAAAATATTAATTTCCTCTCAACAATAGGAAAAAAATATAAAAAGTATTTAATTTTGATATCCTAAAATAGTGTTCTCGTTACTAGAGAATATTGAAATTCTATTTAGTAAACACTTACACATTGCATTTTAATTGAACATATTTAAAAAAAAATTCTAAAAATTATATTTCCTTACCAATGTGGTGTTGGTCAAGTGGAGATGACTTACAAACTGGGTAGGGAGAGCGAAACATTGAGAAACAAATATGCAAACACTATTGGAGATTTACGAATGGGGGAGAGATTTGATGAAAGAAGAGACATACTCATTCCCATTCAGCATATATATAGTTAACAAAATTTCTTCGAACCATGGTGATAATAAGAATTCTTAAACGATGTACAATGTACATAGGCGAAAGTCGAAACATGTCTCTTCAAACGATACCTAGGAAATGGTTTGAACTAAATGCAGCAGCCCAAGCTATAACATATTTGCAAAATTCCATGAATTACATAATAAAAAAAAGAAAAATAAAATATAAATTAAAAAAGACAGTTATACTCTCAAACGAGCTATTCACGAGCCGTTAACTTCGAGCTTATAAGGCTTGGGCTTGGCTCATTTAAATAATCGAGCTCAATCTCGAGCTTGGGTTTGTTTATTTAATTAAACAAACGATCTTGATCGAGCATTTAATTGGCCAAACTCGAATAATTCACAAATAACTCTGCTCATTTATACCCTAACTGAAAATAAAATACACGTTAACTTCACTATGCGACACCTCAAATTCTGGCGGCTTCACCTGCTTCTGTTTCATCTGTCTTCTGCCATCTCTTTCGCACGCCATTGCGGGTTGGAGGAGATTTACACCGTTCGAAAAACAATACAAGTTGGAGGAGCTTCACACTGGTCATCCATCTTCTACATTTTGTATATATATATTTGTTGTTCCACAAAAACCAAAGATGTATATTGAGAATGAGAACCAGAAATTGGTTTCGGGTCTGATTGTTTGAGATTTTGGGTATCCAAAATCCCGGTGGAATTTGCCGTTTAGAAAAAGTAACGAATGATACGCTTTTTTTCCCTCTGTTTTGTTGCATTGGAAATCATGTTTTGTGATTGTACAGTGAGAACAATCTCAAACAAACACACTCGTCACTAAGATTCACACTGTTATTTGGCAGTTATTTTTAAACGATCCTGTTATTTGAACATCTTTGAAACCCCTAAATTCAATAAATTTTTAAATGGTTGGCACAGTTCACACAGGGTTGATAATATGTTAGATTTGATTAATGGATATATCAGGTGTCGCAATTCATTAACCATCTACTGAACTTCATTAACAACGAATTTGGACGTGATTAACCACGATTTTCAGGAGTTAAATTCGTGGTTAATGAAGTTCTTTTTTGAAACATGGTTAATGGAGTTCAGTTGATGGTTAATGAGTTGCGACACATAATATAATCATTAACCAAATCCAACACTTCATTAACCACGTGTATAAACTGCGCTAACCATTGAAAAAGTTGTCGAATTTAGGTGTCTCAAATTGTTGTTCAAATAACATTTCTCTTTTTAAAATGTGGTTACAAAAGTGGCTGACATGACAAAATAGTAAATTTTTATTGGATGTCAGTGTAAAACTAATTTACATTGTCAGTGCAAATTAAATCATGTAGCATCTAAAAATATATAGTTTTTAGTGTTGAAACCTAAACAATTGAGAAGTTTAGACCCTCATTAATTTTGATGATAACAAAGTATCTTCTGATAAGTTTTTGAGTGTGCAGGTATTAAAATCTCTTATGTTTTATCTCACTCAAGCAAGAAGAAGAAAATTCACAAGTACTAAATACATTCCATGTGTGTCAGCATCTGGTTCACTCTAGCGTCTTGCGTAAAGCAAGAGTCCAGTAGTGTTATTCTTTGACACATGGATTACTCAATTGCTTCGAGCGTCTGTCTCCTGTTCTGAGCGAGCATTTGGTCTTTTAATGAATCACGTGATGATCATGTTGTTGCTCTTCACCTCAGCTACTTTGGAACAGAATTCGAATTTGATTTTGTGCGCTCAATTTTATGTATGAGGAATCAAATGTGACACCTTTAGAATAAGACAAATTTGTACAAGGCAATTGTGTGAAAAGCAGATAGTACAATAACGGAAATATGTACTATTCTGATATTCTCTGGAAGGGAATAAAATGACAAAATTTCAAATTGCCTCACCCAATGATTTGGAGCTGAAATATCTGCAACGGTATTATCCTCAAGACTCCTATAAATACTTCAAGGTATTCATTGAAGAAATGGCTAGAGAAACTGCAAGAAACTACATTATGAAAAGGTTATTACTCAAGTGAGCAATCAATTCTCTGGACTACAAGAATTGAACCTCAGTGTCTGATTTTTTTCTTTTAGAAAGTTATTTGTTTGAACTTAATCTTTTCATCCTCTCTGTGAGAGTTATTTTGATTGTATTCAAAATTATCTTTGTGAAAGTTGTATTGCCTAGTTAAGGCTTTGTTCCTCAAAGGCTCGAACGTACTGAGTCGTTTTGAGAAGTTAAGAGCATTGTCAAGTTTGTGACAGTAAAATAGTCTTAAGGAAATTTGTAATCAGTTGATTATAGTGAAAAATCCTTCAGGAATGAAGGGACTAGACGTAGCTACCAGGTTGGTGGTGAACTAGTTTAAATCTCTATGTCTCTTGCTTTACTGATTTATACTTACGATTATCTTGCGCATAAAAACAAGTGTTCAAAAATCTTATTTCTAGTGTCTGGTCCTACTCCAGCATCCGATTTCAAACAGATTCATTTTCAAGTGTTCTAAAGTGTTTTTAACTCAAAGTTTGCAAAAAGTTTGTAAACACAATTTAACCCCCTTCTTGTGTTCACGTTCAGTTGGTACCAGAGCTTGGCCTCTTGGTCGAGCACTTAACAGTGTTACGAGAAAAAATCATATACTGTGAACATGTTTGCAGAAGATGGTGACATGAACCGTCCTCCTCTATTTACTGGAGAAAAATTTGACTACTGGAAAGATAAGATGAAAG
Source organism: Calophaca sinica (assembly GCA_037113605.1). Taxonomy (NCBI): domain Eukaryota; kingdom Viridiplantae; phylum Streptophyta; class Magnoliopsida; order Fabales; family Fabaceae; genus Calophaca; species Calophaca sinica. The sequence continues at coordinate 95,129,059 of CM073736.1, forward strand.
CTTTCTTTGAGACACAACAACTTGAGTTGTGGGATATTGTTGAAAATGGTTACATTCTTCCCACTAATGCTGCTGGTGTTGTCATTGCCAGAGAAAATTGGAATGATGAGAAGAAAAAGAGATATCAAATCATTCAAAAAGCTAGATTCATTCTTATTTGTGCTATGTCAAAAAAAGAATATGACAAATGTGGCAAATTTGATACTGCCAAAGAAATCTGGGATTTACTTGTTTTGTCTTATGAGGGCTCCGCCCAAGTAAGAAAAACTAAAGCTAGCATGTTGGTTCGCCAATATGAGTTGTTTAAAATGGAAGAGGGTGAAAGCATTAAATCGGTGTTTGGAAGATTCCAAACACTTGTTCATGGGTTACAGGCCCTTGGAAAAAGTTATACCACACCTGACCATGTGAGAAAGATCCTGGGAAGTTTGACCAAGCAGTGGAGACCCAAAGTCACTGCTATTCAAGAAGCAAAAGATTTAAATGTCTTAAGACTTGAAGATCTTTTGAGTTCTCTGAAAGCTCATGAACTTGAGTTGAATGAGGAAGAACCTGTAAAAGAAAAGCAAGTCTATTGCTTTGAAAGTCAACAAACATAAAGGCAGTACTTCTAAAGCTCTTGAAGCTGAAGAAGAATCAGAAGATGAAGCTTCAGAAGGAGACGTTGATGGGTTGGATGATGAGCTCGCGTTCATATCCAGGAAGATCCAAAGGATGTGGAAGAAAAGAAACTTCAAGAAGAAATTCCACAAGAAAGATGTCGAGGACAAGAAGGAAAGCAAAGTCAAAAGCCAAGTTGTCTGCTATGAATGTAAAAAGCCTGGACACTTCAAATCTGAATGTCCTAATCTTAAGAAGAAGCCCACAAGAAGTTCTTTCAAGCGAAGGAAGAAGAGTCTCATGGCTACATGGGAAAATCTAAATTCATCATCCTCTGAGGAAGATAATGATGAAGAAGCCAATCTTGCCCTTATGGCAAATACTGACTTAGACTATGAAGAAGAAGTTGAAGAGGTAATAATATATGATTCTTATTCTGAACTTCAACTTGTATTTGATGATCTCCTTAAGGACTCTGCCACCCTCTCCACTGAGTATAAAGCTTTGAAAAAGAAATTTTTGAAATTATCTTAAGAGTTTCAAGTTTTAAAAAATGAAAACTCAAAGCTCAGTGAAGAAAACCAGAAGCTGAAAACTGAAAATCAGCGTCTGGTGGATAGTCAGCGTCTGGTGACATGTCAAAGAACTGTCGAGAGCTCTCAACCTGAAAGCTCTGAAGCTAAAGGCAATCCTAAGTGTAAATCAAATGATTATGAATATGTATTTCAAAAATTTCTTGCAGAAAGTGTAACTCGAAGCAAGCAAGCTTCAATGATTTGGGGTGTCAGTAAAACGACAACTCAAGGTCTTGGTTACATATCAGATGAACTCTCTTTAAAAATAAAAATCCTGCATCTGATAAATCTAATGATCACAGTGAATGCTTGCATTATACATACTGCAACAAACCTGGTCATTTGAAAAGTGCACGTACTGCTTTTAAGATTAAAAAGGACAAGTATCCTTTAAGGACTAACAAGAAAGGACCCAAAAAGATATGGGTACCTAAAGATAAAATAGTCTATGTTGTAGACATGCATAGCAACAAAGTCAACACATCTATCTTGGTACTTAGACAGTGGATGCTCGCGTCACATGATGGGAGAAAAACATATGTTCCAAGAGCTAAGGCCTAGAGAAGAAGGATTTGTTGGTTTCGGAGGAAACCAAAAAGGTAAAATAGTTGGAATTGGTCGCATTGGTAAAGGCTCTCTTCCCTCTATTGATAATGTATTTTATGTTGAAGGACTAAAGCATAACCTATTGAGTATAAGTCAATTATGTGACAATGGTTATGATGTCATTTTTACAGAAACTGGATGTTCAGTAAAAAGCAAGAAAGATGGCTCCATTTTCTTTACAGCAAAGAGGAGACAAAATATTTATAAAATTGATCTTTCTGAACTTGCACAACAAGATGTCAAGTGTCTCATGTTTGTTAAAGATGAATAATGTATTTGGCATAAAAGATTGGGTCATGCCAGTTTGAGATTAATCTCAAAACTAAACAAGCACAGTCTTATTAGACGCTTACCAAATTTTAAATTTCAATCTGATGCTCTATGTGAAGCATGTCAAAGAGGAAAACAAGTTAAAACTTCTTTTCATTCAAAAAATGTTGTTTCAACCTCTAGGCCACTTGAGCTTTTACATCTTAATCTTTTTGGTCCAACAAGGACAACCTCTTTAACTGGAAAGAAATATGGGTTAGTCATTGTTGATGATTTTACTAGATGGACATGGGTTAGATTCCTTGCCCACAAGGATGAGTCATTCAAGGTATTTACTGTTTTCTGCAAATCAGTTCAAAATGAAAAATGAATTTGTATTTCTTCCATTAGAAGTAATCATGGGGGAGAATTTGAAAATGAAACTTTTCAAAAATTTTGTGAAGAAAATGGCATCTCCCACAATTTCTCCTCTCCTAGAACACCACAACAAAATGGTGTTGTAGAAAGGAAAAATAGGTCCCTCCAAGAAATGGCCAGGACCATGATCAATGAAGCAGATATTGCTAAACATTTTTGGGTAGAAGTAGTAAACAAAGCTTATTATATTCAAAATAGAATTCTTATTAGACCTATTTTGAAGAAAACTCCTTATGAACTGTGGAAAGGTAGAAAACCAAACATATCTTACTTTCATCTCTTTGGTTGTATATGTTATATTCTGAATACTAAGGATCAACTTGGTAAGTTTGATTCCAAAGCTGACAAAGGTATCTTTTTGGGATACTCTGAAAGATCTAAAGCTTTTAGAATATACAATAAAGAAATTTTTATAGTGGAAGAATCCATTCATGTCAAGTTTGATGACAAGAAACCTGACACTGCCATGTCAGAACTGGATGAGTTATTTTCAGATTTAAATATTGGTGGCACTACAAATAGTGATCCAGCATCTTCAGCGTCCGGTGGTAACCAAACTCTGGATTCTACTCAAGCAGAAGCTGAAGTCAGAAAGAATTGGAGATACAAAACCAATCATCCCAAAGATCAAATCATAGGAGAACCTAGAGATAGAATTAGAACAAGATCCTCTTTCAAATAGCATGCAGATATTGCACTTCTCTCTAAAATGGAACCTAAAACGGTTCATCAAGCCTTAGAAGATGAAGGTTGGATTCTGGCTATGCAAGAAGAGTTGAATCAATTTCAAAGAAATGATGTCTGGAAGTCAGTCACTCTAGCAGAAGATAAGCAAGATATTGGTACTAAATGGGTATTTAGAAACAAGCTTGATGAAGATGGTAAGGTTGTGAGAAACAAAGCAAGATTAGTTGCTCAAGGTTACTCACAAGAAGAAGGTATAGATTTTACTGAAACTTTTGCACCTGTTGCAAGGTTAGAAGCTATTCGTATTTTGCTTTCATCTGATGCACACCATGAGATAATTCTTTATAAAATGGATGTGAAAAGTGCTTTCTTGAATGGTTTTATAACTGAGGAAGTCTATGTGAAACAACCTCCTGGTTTTGAAGATATTGAATTTCCAGAACATGTTTTTAAACTTAAAAAGGCTCTGTATGGTCTTAAGCAAGCTCCTAGAGCTTGGTATGATAGACTAAGTTCATTTTTAATGGGTAATGGTTTTACCAGAGGTCAAGTAGACACCACTCTATTTAAAAAAAATCATCAAACAAGCATTTTATACTTGTTCAAATTTATGTTGATGATATTATATTTGGAGCTACTAATGAAAGTCTGTACAAAGAATTTTCTAAGTTAATGCAGACTGAATTTGAAATGAGCATGATGGGAGAATTAAAGTTTTTTCTTGGAATTCAAATCAAGCAATGCAATGATGGTATTTATATACATCAAGGAATTGCTAAAGAAATTCAAGATGGTGGATTGCAAGCCAATGTGTACACATATGCATCCCACTTGAATTCTTGGTAAAGATGAAACTGGTAAGAACGTAGATCAGAAAATATACAGAGGTATGATTAGATCTCTACTTTATCTTACTGCTTCAAGACCTGATATTATGTTCAAGGTTCCGTCAGTGCTAGGCCTCGATCGATCCTAGTGAATCACACTTGAGTGCTGTTAAAAGAATATTTAGATATTTACAAGGATCTACTAATCTTGGTTTGCTCTATAAGAAATCAAAAGATTATAAGTTAGTAGGTTTATGTGATGCTGACTTTGCTGGAGACCGAATTGAAAGAAAAAGCACAAGTGGAGGCTGCCAATTCCTTGGAGCAAATCTTGTATCTTGGTCAAGCAAAAGACAAAGCACAATTGCACTATCAACAGCAGAAGCTGAATACATCTCAGTAGCAAGTTGCAGTTCTCAACTTCTATGGATGAAATATCAACTTGAAGACTACATGATAAAAGAGAGTAACATTTCTATCTTCTGTGATAATACATCTGCAATTTGTCTCACTAAGAATCCTATATTGCATTCTAGAGAAAAACACATTGAGATTAAACATCACTTCATAAGAGACTATGTTCAGAAGGGTATTCTTGAAATAAAATTTGTAGACATGATCATCAGTGGGCTGACATTTTTACAAAATCCCTTGCTAAGGATAGATTCAATTTTATAAGAAGAAATCTAAATTTTCATCTTATAGAAGAATGATTAATCTCAGCGTATCATTCAGCATCTGGTATGACATAAGCATTCACATGTGTACTCATATGATATGTCATTCATAATGCATAACTCAACGTCCGGTGAATTCGGTTGCGTGCATCCGAGCACACACGTGTTGAACTCGTGTGGGACTTAAGCGTCTCATCACACCTAATCTGAGTCATGATTATTTATGTTTTCAGTAAAATCTTTTTCTTGATTTTATCCTTATTTTGGCAACTGCATTTATTAAAAAAAAAGAATCTTTATTTTATTTTCTTTTTGAATTATTTTTATTCGGAGGAAATGTGAAGAGTTTTTCAATACTATTTATCAAAACTTTCCCACTACTCCTTCACTTTCGCTCCACTCTCTGTTTTTGTCTGAGAAAACTGTTTTTTCTCTCTCTCTCTCTCTGTGAATTTCTCTGAGACCCTAAACCTCCATCAAATCACTCTCTAACTGCTACCATGGCCAATGTTAAGGTTGGTGACTATACTGCTATCTTCGACACCATGACAGAAGCAAAGCTTTTGAATGAGAACAAGATTGATTTGGAGAAGTTCAACGTCTATGATTTCAACTTTGATGAAGGTTTTGAGGCTATGGGTTGGTCAAAATTTCTTCTCGAGTTCTTCTGCTGAAGTTATGGTTACTGCTATTAAAGAACTTTGGGGAAATATTACTTTTCTAGATGGAAAAATGGAAGGCTATATCAGAGGATTTAAGTTAGAGTTTACTATCAACGACATTGTTGATGTTACTGGTTGTTCATTGGAAGGAATTAGTTTTTACAATGGCTGGGAAAAAGCTTTCAATGGTATGGAGAAAGTGAATGAAGCCTTGTTTGAGAACTATAAGCAGTTGAAAGAATCTGGAGAAACTCCTACTGCCAAGCATCTGAAGAGTCACTTCAGAGTACTTCACAAGATCATAGCCAAGAGTGTTCTTCTGAAGGCTGGGTCTAGTGACATAGTGAACTATGAGCAAAAGTTCATTATGAGGACTTACTTGGCAAAACAGAAGGTGAACCTGCCTAGATTAGTCTACAACAATCTGGTTCAAGCCATTGTGAGTTCGAGAAAAGGCACTGTAGAAAAGAAGAACATCTACAAGAAGATACCCTATGGTGTTCGTCTTACTGCCTTGTTGATTAAAGCTGGTATTCCCAAAAAGCTTGGAGCTTTGGAAGAAAAAGAAAGGGAAAAGTATTTTGGTGTTGGTGCTCTTGTGCATTCTGATGTATTTGGTGTATACAGTTTAGTAAGAATGCAGCTGGTAACTGGTGAAAGAATGAAGGAAGTAAAACAGGAGCAATAAGAAGAAGAAACTGGTGCTTCTGTTGGTGAAGAAGCTAAAACAAAACCCACCAGAAGCTCAGTATCTGGTGCAAAGAGAATTGGTGAGTCTCCAGCAAGGGAGACAAGAAGCAAAAAGCAGAAGGTGCCTCCTGCACCAGAAGGTAAAACTATACCAGAAGATGACGAGGACCGAGTCCCCATTAGAAGCATTATGGAGAAGAAGAGAAAAGTGGAAGCTGAAAAGCCTGTTTCAGCGTCTGGCCTAAGAAGCAAGCTCCTCCACCTCCTCCTCCTGCTGCTGCTCCACAAGGCAAAAGGAATAGATTGGTTAGGCATTCTGAGAAGCTTAATCCAAAGGTACTAGATTTTACCATTGATGATTCTATTACTACCTTTGGTTCTGATGACACTATACCTGCACCACTACTATCTGTTTCATCACCTCAAACACACTGCACACAACCTCCATCCACCAAACCACAAACCTCCCAATTAACCACAAAGTCCAAAACAGTTACATATCCCTCACCACAAACCTCTAACCCATCAAACACATCCCTCACTACATACATATCCTCACTCCACTCTCACCCATTCAATCAACTCTTCAAAATCAATCCAAACAAGCCCAAAAACTACACTGTCAAGAAGACTTCACCTCTCCCACTTACCCTCACTTACAAACTTACCTCCTTTTTTGGTGCAAAGAAGTTTGTATCTGCCATTAACAGACCAAAATTTGTTAGAGAAGACGTGTATCACTCCATTTATGGTCACCCCTCTCTATAGCATTTGAAAACATTCACTTTTGGAGTTGCACGACTGGAAGTTGCCTCTCCATCAAGAGTTATATTCAAAGAAGGAGATGAGCAAGTTGATATGTCTTTCAAGGGAAGATTGAAACCTCAATCAAACAGTAAAACAATTTCCTTCTCTGTTGATCTTCCCAGGTTCCTACCACATAATGAACCTCTTACTCTTGAAGAATGCGGAAGGTGGATAACAGTTAAAGAAGTGGCTTTTATGACTCATTGCCTGGAGATGAAAAGGCTTGAGCTGATCCGTCAATACAGAGATCCAGCTTCAACGTCTGTCAAGATTGTACCCGATAGGCAAAGGTGGTTGCCTTGTTCTATTCCTAGAAAAAGGAAGGAACCAGCCCCTGGGAAAATGCCATTCAGCAGAATTGGACTGAAAGAATATGAGAAAGCTCCTAGAAGATTCGATGTCAAATCATTCTCTCAGCTTTCGGTCAACAAGCTTGGTGAAGACCATGCTCGGCGAGTATACCTGAACTTGCTCAATAAATATGCTTGGAGCACTGGTTCTTCTGGCTGCTGCAATGCAGAGAAAGCAACCATCCTACAGCTAGCTCCATCAGCAGGGTAACAGAAACAAAACTTGGTACTATTCATTTCGATGATATGTTTATATGTTCTGTTGTAAGGCTCCTGAATGCTATGAAAATAGAAGATCAATGGGCTGCTGTTTGCAAATATTTTGATATTGGCTTTAATTGGAGACAATGGACTATGTCTTGGAAAGACAATGCCAATCTGCCCTGTTTTAAGCCTCTCAAGATTGAAGAAGATGATAGGGAGAATCTGCATAAGTTATTCCTTGCTGAAAATGAAGGACTCACATTTATTTTTGATGGAATGAGAGTTTTTATAAGAAGAATTTTTGGAGAAGCTGCCTTAGGGCAATTTGATGCTTATACTAAAGATCTGCTTCAGCATAGGAAAACTGTTTTTATGCTTATGTTGTATTCTGAAGAACTTCTGTGTAGATGGGAATGGGAAATGGATCAAGAGAAATAGAAGCTGGGAAAATTCATCAAATGGTCCTTACCAAATGATGACCTCCTTCAGCAGGCTAAGGCAAGAAATGAAAGGAAATTGAGATTGTCACAAGATGTGCTAGCAGAGCACCAGAAGATGGAATCTCAAAGGGTTGTTACAGTTGAATTGGTTCCAGAAGCTGATGTTGAACCTGCACCTGCAAATGCTGATGTTGTCATTTTGCCTATAGCAGAATTTGAAGCTATCATGGCAACCAATCAAAAAGTGTCTCAGTTGGAAAGCACTTTGAAATTCATCTTGGAACGTTTCAATCTGGATCCTCCACCTCCACCAAACCCCTAAATTTTTTTTTTTACTTTGTATTTGTGTGCTAATTACAATTTCTATTTTTGACACAAACAAATATTTATGTTACTTGGTACAATTATATTTCAATTGATCTGATCTTATCTTCAAATTTTTCTAAATACTACTACTTACTGTTTTGACTATGATGTGTTTTACACTCTTTTTGTTTGATGACAAAGGGGGAAGTAAAAGAAAGGTCCGATGAACTCGTTGAAGTCTGATGGACACGCTGAAGTATCACAAATTTCATGCATAAATCATATACATAGCATGTTCCTTAATTGCTCAGATACTCATTGATATTCATTGTCTGGTGCTTTGATAATCTTCAATATCTGTTGGCACAATTTTATTCAATTTTGTACAATGAATTTCAGCATCTAATACTTGAGTATATTCATTGTTGGTACAATGTTCTCAGTATCCGATCTCAATGTTTAAATCAAATATATGCTCTGATACTTGTATGAATTTTTGCGATCACATAAATGCTCTAATTATCATAAATCGCTCTGATACCTGATATATTTTATTTTATCTGAGTTGTTGAACTCATGGGGAGACCCTTGAAATTATTTTTAAAATTAAATTGTTCATCAACCTTGGATATTTGTCATCATCAAAAAGAGGGAGATTGTTGGAACCTAAACGATTGAGAAGTTTAGACCCTCATTAATTTTGATGATAACAAAGTATCTTCTGATAAGTCATTGAGTGCGCAGGTATTAAAATCTCTTACGTTTTATCTCACTCAAGCAAGAAGAAGAAAATTCACAAGTACTGAATACATTCCATGTGTGTCAGCATCTGGTTCACTCCAACGTCTTGCGTAAAGCAAGCGTCTGGTAGTGTTATTCTTTGACACGTGGATTACTCAATTGCTGCGAGCGTCCGTCTCCTGTTCTGAGAGAGCATCTGGTCTTTTAATGAATCATGTGATGATCACGTTGTTGCTCTTCACCTCAGCTACTTTGGAACGGAATTCGAATTTGATTTTGTGCGCTCAATTTTATATATGAGGAATCAAAGGTGACACCTTTAGAATAAGACAAATTCGTACAAGGCAATTGTGTGAAAAGCAGATAGTACAATAATGGAAATATGTACTATTCTGAATTCTCTGGAAAGGAAGAAAAGGACAGAATTTCAAATTGCCTTACCCAATGATTTGGAGCTGAAATATCTATAATGGTATTATCCTCAAGACTTCTATAAATACTTCAAGATATTCATTGAAGAAATGGCTAGAGAAACTGCAAGAAATTACATTCTGTAAAGGTTATTACTCAAGTGAGCAAGCAAATTTCGTGCCAAGTCTCTGGACTACAAGAACTGAACCTCAACATCTGATTCTTTCTTTTAGAAAGTTATTTGTTTGAACTTAATCTTTTCATCCTCTCTGTGAGAGTTATTTTGATTGTATTCAAAACTATCTTTGTGAAAGTTGTATTGCCTAGTTAAGGCTTTGTTCCTCAAAGGCTCGAACGTACTGAGTCTTTTTGAGAATTTAAGAGTATTGTCAAGCTTGTGACAGTAGAATACTCTTAAGGAAATTTGTAATCAGTTGATTATAATGGAAAATCCTTCAGGAACGAAGGGACTAGACGTAGCTACCAGGTTGGTGGTGAACTAGTATAAATCTCTGTGTCTCTTGCTTTACTACTTTATACTTACGGTTATCTTGCGCATAAAAACAAGTGTTCAAAAATATTATTTCCAGCATCTAGTCCTACTCCAGCATCCGATTTCAAATAGATTCATTTTCAAGTGTTCTAAAGTGTTTTTTACCTCAAAGTTTATGAAAAGTTTGTAAACACAATTCAACCCCCTTCTTCTGTTCACGTTCATTTAGATGCTATATATATATATATATATATATATATATATATATATATATATATATATAGTATCTAAAATTAAACATTAATAACTTTAAAAAATTACAAAAAATACAATAATATTTTTTAATTAAGAGTGAAAAATTTGTTTTTGGAAACTAAAATAACTCTTAAAAACTAAATCATATATTTGGTAGAGATATACAAGTTCAATTTTATAATTTAATTGTTATTGTAATTCAATTATATAAACAAACTATTAAAAACTAAATCATGTCATTGTAATTCTATTATTTTTTTAAAGTTATGTTGTGTTTTGTTAATTGCTTTAATACGTATTGAAATGATAATCATTACAAAAGTGTCGGCGTGGAATTCGACAATGTAGATGCAACCTGACAATTTTTGGTTGATTATGGTAAAAAAAAGGGGGGGCCTTTGGAGTTAGAAAACAGTACTTGAACAAAAGGAAGGAAGACGAATCCATTAGATTGTGTAGATTTGTTTGTTGTAAATAGGGTACTCGGATGACAGATAAGAGATCTTTTTTGGTTAAGAATCCTAGGGTTGAAACAATAACTAACTGCAAAGCAAGAATTGCACTTAGTGCAACGAATGAGAAGTTTGTAATCCACGAGTTCACGGAGGTCCATAATCACCCTATACAACTTGCAGAAATGACACACGTGTTAGCATCACATCGTAAAATATCTGAAGTTCAAGCACGTGAGATTGCAATGGTAGAGGACTTCAGGCTGGTGCAAAAGGATTTATTTTAACTTATGAGTGCACATGTAAGAGGAAGAACTAATATTGGATATACACTATTGGATGCCAAGAATCATCTTTAAGCAAGAAGACAAAGTAGCATGGTGTATGGGGAAGTTGGTAGTCATATGCAGTTTTTGGAACAACAATTATTGGAGAATCCATCATTTTACCACACATATCAAATGGATTGCGATGAACAGGTCACAAACATGAATTGGATTGATGCAAAAATGATCTTCGACTACGAATACTCTAGCGAGGTGGTATCTTTGGATACAAATATTGCACTAATCAACCACTAGCATTGTTTTCATGGCACTTTTGTATGATGAAATCATTGAATCATTTAAATGGTTATTTAAAACATTCCTTGAAGCACATCGAAACAAAAAGTCTCAAACTTTGTTCTTTGGTCAAGACCAAGCAATGGCTAAAGCACTAGCGAAGATGACGTCAGAGACTCGACATAGATTATGTACATGACACTTGATGCAAAACGGGATCAAACATGTTAGCAACTTGATGAAAAAAAGAAGTCACTTCTTGACTGATTTTAAAAATTGCATGTATGATTACGACCAAGAAGTGAAATTTGAGGAAGCTTAGAGCAAATTGCTTGCAGAATTTATTGTTAATGAAAACAATTAGGTGAAATTAATGTATTCTCTCAAGGAAAAATTGGCAGCGTGTCACATGAAGGAAGCATTCACCCTTGCAATGCGAAGTACTCAACTTAGTGAAAGTATTTGAGGCAAATGATGTTAAACTTGTCTCTAACTAATACATCCTAATGAGGTGGATAAGAAATGCATGCAACAACATTATACTTGATGTTAGGAGAAATAAGGTTGTCGAAGATCCCAAACTATGTAGTACACAACAATACAAACAACTTTGCTCCACTATGATCAGATTGGCAACTGGTGTGTTAACTTCTGAAAACTTGCACCAACTTGTAGAAAAAGGAGTGCATGACTTGTATTAGCAGGTAATGGAGCTTCGATTACAAGAAAAAATAATGGATAATGATGGAGGTGATGTCCCAGCACTGACCAGTGAATATATGACGCAAGCAAAGGATTTAAAAGCTGATTTGGTAAGGATATGACAAACTTCATTCACATTGAAGAAAAAGTTTCATTGTCGGCTTGATAACTAAATATATGAATTTATTGATGCCACAAAAGTTCAAGTGTTTTCACACAATAAACAGTTATGTAGTCAATTTTGACAGGTTTTAACTATTCACCAACTTATGTTTTCCATTAAAAACATCAGGTTATGCATAAAGCAACGTTATAAAATTTAGTAACCTTATAAGTATGAACCAATACTAGACCTTGGACACGTGTGATGCATGGGTAAATAAATTAGGAAAGTAATATTACATAACAAAAAATGAAAAGAATAACATAATGACAATATTGACAATAAAAGGCAATTCATATTTGAAACTTGTAAATCTACTCTATTATATAAAATAGAGTTTTGCCACGTAGATTATGCCACGTGTAAACCACATACATTCTTTTCCTACCTAAAATAATTTTATTTATTTATTTATTATTATTATTATTATTATTTTAACATCAATATTATTACAAAATCTCAATTAATAAATGTTATCAAAAACATAGTTATCTTATCTTAAGTGATTTACCAATTTTGAATTAATGTAATCAATCGGCATTTAATCTTTTTTTCATCATATAAATTTGTCAACTTTTAATTTGACATTCACTATCAATTATATAATTCATAATAAATTTGAATTCAAATTTCAAAATTGAATTTAAATAAAATCAAATTGAAATTAACTAAAATATCATACTAAAAATATTACTTAATATATAAATACTAATATATTCATTCAGCAAAAAAAGATAATAATATATTCATGAAACAAAAATGAATATATAAGTCACTATTGTTATTTTTTCTTTTTTATTTTCTCCTTTTCAAATAGTTAATTGCTACCCTTTTTCTTTCATTTTTGTTGTTTTTTATTCAATTTTGATGTAGGATTAAATACAACAATACAAATGTGGCCATAAACTTCTAATTTTTATAATTCTCTTTTGAATATTTTTCATATTTTGTCTAACATTTAACAATAAAAGTTTGTTTGCTGAAACAAATCCGGCTATTTAATTTTTATCATCATTTTCTACTACGTATTTATCTTAAAATCATATTACTATTTGTTATTATCTTTTTTTTTATTAGACTATCAATTTCAATTAAATATAGAAAAACAAACAACCAAGAAAAATACTAAACTACTCATTTTTAAATTTTTGACACATCATCAATTTTAAGAATAGAATAGTCAATCTAACTTCACATCCTTCTTCCATTTCTTCTCTCTCCTCAAATTTCAAAAATTTTTATCTCTTTTTCCACCACTTTTTGAGTTCACTTTTTTCTCTCTCTTCTTTTTTATTTTTTTATTTTATTTTTTTATTTCCAATTTTTTTAATTCTTATATTTTTCAATTTCCTTATTTATATTTTATTTTTTATATTCTGATTTTAATTTTTTTTTTTTTTATTTTGGTTACTTTTAAATTTTCATATTTTTTTCTTATTTTTTATTTTTTATATTTTTTCTTTATAATTTTTTAATTATTTATAAATGATTATTTTGCTTTTAAGTCTCAATAGGAAAACATTACATATTGTAGGTATCACTTTTGTCTTTGATCACATATCCAAATTTGTAAATGTCTTTATTATTTATTAATTATTTATAGATTATTATTTTAATTTTGATTCTCAACAGGGGAAACATTATATATTATCGATATAAATAATTATTTTTCTTTTACGTCCAGATGAAGAAACATAACATGTTGTCGTCTATCGGTATAATTTTATCGTCTTTGAGCATTTATTAAATTTTATAAATGTTTTACTATTTTATATATGATCATTTTACTTTTGAGTCCCTACAGAGTTTTGTTTTTTACATTTTAATTTTTCTATTTTTTCTTAATTTTTTTAATTTTTTTAATGTTTTAGTATTTTTATTTCATTTTCTTTAAACACGTATCAAATTTTACATAAATGTTGTTATAATTTCTTTATGGAAAAACCCTAAATGATTACTTTTATGTTTAATTTCTAAATTTTTTTATTGTTTTATTTTTGGGTAAAATATGTTTTTTGTCCCTATAAAATTAGCCAATTTTACTTTTAGTCCCTATAAAAATTTCGTTCGAAGTTTAGTCTCCCTAAAATTTTCTATTTCCAACTTTAGTCCCTACTATTAATTTACTGCTTAGTTGGCTAACGGTGGTCTAGCTGGCACCTTCCAAGTGGACCTGTTGATGACGTGGCAGGACATAACTAATTATTTTATATCCAAGTCACCATTTTTTTCAACCCAAGTTTTCATTCATCAGACCCAAATGAAATGAAGATCTGAACCCGATTCAGTGAGGATTTGCTCAATAACAAATCTGAGTCTCCCAAACGAAGGAAACGAAGGAACGGAGAAAACGAAGAACCCTGGAAACCTAAAACGAAGGAATCTAAGAAACGAATGAACGGAGAAAATGAAGGAACACTCAACACTCAGTCTCCCAATCGCGGTCTCCCACAACCTGGAGGTTCTTTGTCAGTGCGACAAGATGGTCCCGGTTTTGTTGTCCACTGTCACGAAAGTCATCAACGAAGGTTAGTTTTTCCTTTTTTTGTTTTTCGATTTGTCGTTTTCCTGCGTGTCTCTTTGTGGTGCGGTTTTTTCCTTCTTTGTCGCGAAATCCCGGTGGAGGTTGTCTTCTTTCATTGTGTGGGGTATGGTGGGATTGTCTTTTTGTGTCAGTTTTTCTTGGAGGGTGTTTTTTATTGGTGGGGTTGTCGTCAGACTTGAAGACATGTGGGGCATGTGGTTTATTCTTTTGATGTATGGTCCTACACCTTTCAAGGGTTTTTGTATTTAATGTGTGGTTTCGTATGTTGTGTGTATTCTTCAGTATTTATGTGTATTTTGTTAGTATTTATGTGTATTTATGTGTATTTTTAATGTATTTTATGTGTTCTATTTTGTTACAGGGAAATGGGATTCACTGTTGGTTTCCATACTAAGGGTTTTTTTTGTCAAAGACCCTCAGTTAAACTACAAAGGGGGTGAGGTCGATGCTGTCAGTAACATAGATGTAGATATGTGGGCCTACTTCGAAGCTATTGGTTTATTAAGGGATCTGGACCCTAGTGTTGAGACTAGCAATGTGAGGCTATGGTGGAAACCTAGCAATGGCTCATTGGCTGATTTGAAGTCTTTAAGAGATGATAAGGATGCTTCAAATCTGTCTACATATGCAGTTGACTACAACACTGAAGTTGACATATATGTGGAGTACAATGTCAGTACAGGCACTAACATAAGTGGTCTGATTTGTATTCAGCATGGTGAAGGTGAAGGTGAATGCCAAAGTAAGGGAAAAGGTGTGGCTAATAAAGAGGTTGATAGTGAGGAAGACAGTGAGGAGGATAGTGAGGAAGATAATAGTGATGACTCAGTTAGAGAGATACATTTTGATGACAGTGAAGAAGAGAGGGTAGGGGGTTAGATGATGGATTTGATGATGTTGAAACTAATTTGTTACATGGAGACCATTCTGGTGTGGTTCCTAATGTTATGGTTTACTAGGAAGAAAAGAATCCCTAGGAAGAAAACAAGGACTCCTAGGAAACTATTTGATGGAAATGGGGATTTTGAGGTTGCCAACTCTTTTATGCCACCAGAATTGGATGCAATGCATGTTATAGAAGATGAATACTTGACAGATGAATTGGACAGTGCCTCAGGTTTAGATTCTGATACAAATCCTAAACCAACAATTATTAGTTTCAAAGAAGAAGAACTAACAATGCACTTCAAATTCATGGTTGGAATGGAGTTCTCGTCATTAAAACAATTCAAGGATGCTGTTATGGAGCACAATGTGTTAAATGGTAGAGAACTGAGGTTTGCTAAGAATGATAAGGTAAGGGTCAGGGTTGTATGTAAGTTTAAGGAGACCTGTCGGTACACCATTCTGGTGAGCAGGGTGCTAAGGTCAACCACATATGTGGTCAAAACCCTTTTCCCAGAGCATACATGTGGAAGACAGTTTCATAACAAAAGTGCAAAGTCTACTTGGGTTGCAAAAGTCATAGTAGACAGGTTGAAGAATACTAAGAAGCTCAAATTAAATGAGGTGATGGCTGATATAAGGACAAGGTTTTCCACTGAAATTACACCATCCAGGGCATTCAAGGCAAGGCAGATTGCTAGAAAAATTGTTGAAGGGGATTCAAGTAAACAATATTCTTTGCTTTAGTCATATAGTGCTGAGTTGAGGAGGGCATCTGCTGACAATACATGCAAACTGGAATTGGAAAGACCTGCCCCCAATTTGCAACCAAGATTTGGGAGATATTACATATGTTTTAATGGATGCAAAAGGGCACTAAAACGGGCTTGTGGACCTTTTATAGGGTTAGATGGGTGTCATTTGAAGAATAAGTAAGGAGGACAGTTACTGATTGCTGTAGGGAGGGACAACAGAAGGTAAATCTCTTTGATCATATTTAGTTATGAAATTGTGTTTTTGAAATGATATAAATGCTTGTTTAATGTGTGTTAATGATGACAGGGGTTGGTTCAAGTATTTGAAGAAAAGCTTAGTGGAACAGAACACAGGTTCTGTTTGAGGCATTTATATGCTAACTTCAAAAAGAAGTTTGGTGGGGGGACACAAATTAGGGACTTAATGCTGGCAGCTGCAAAGGCCACATATTATGAAGCATGGGAAGAGAAGATGCTGGAACTGAAGCAATTGAATGCAGATGCATATGAGTGGCTAAAGGCTGTTCCCACAAATGCTTGGTGTAAGCATGCCTTTCCCTTTTACTCAAGATGTGATGTCCTTATGAACAACCTAAGTGAGTCATTTAATGCAACTATTATGTTACAAAGGGACAAGCCTATCATTATCATGTTTGAATGGATTAGGACATACTTAATGGGAAGGAAGGTTTGCAAGTCTTGGGGAAAAGGTTAGAAAATATGGGGGCAAGTGATGCCAAAGCCTAGGAAGAGTCTTGATAGGGAGATTGAAATGAGTGGGAATTGGTTTGCCACCTTTGTAGGTGGCATGAAGTTTGAGGTTACTCATTCTCTGTTTGTTGATAAGTTTATTGTAGATTTAGAAAACACAATTGCAACTGCAACTTTTAGGAATTGGTTGGGATTCCATGTAGGCATGCAGTGGCTGCCATTACGATGAAGCAAGATGACCCAGTGTTAAAGATTTCGGCAAGTGAACTGAATCGTACAAGTAATAAGTGATAAGTAGAGTATCGTTTCCACGAGGATTGTGATCGACTATTTAACTTAACAAATTTCGTATTTATTTTGAACGAGAACCAATTCTTGGTCTTTGGAATACGGATATTTGTAATAATGACAATAAAGATAACACACTAATTGAATTTCAGTAAATTAAAAACGACTAGGGATAGAATCCTTTTGTTTCCACCATTATGTTTTTGAATTCAAATCCAATGCAAGTAACTTATGAAATATTTGAAATTTAAATCCACAAGTTTAGATTAATGAAAATTTCTTTCCTATTAATCCCTTTGATTGAATTAACCAGCCCTAATTCCTTAGGTGCAATTAATTAAATCAAGCACAAAGATTAAAGATTCATACAAACTCATACCACAATAATTATATTCCTACAACCCTATTAAGCATGTCCAATGATCCCAAAGCAAGTCTAAAACCCCAATTTTCCAATTGATATTAAGACCCTAATTCAATTCAATAGTGATCAATTATCGAAATGCATTAAGAAAAGGGATAAAGGATCAAATAACATAAATTAAACTTGCATTGAAATTCTGAATCCGGTTACATAAAGATATCCGTAAAATTGATCTTACCCTAGTCTAAGAAGTTTAGTTCCTCATGAAGGAGGAGAAACTAATCCATAGAGATGAGAAGGTTGAAAGAGACTCCATTGATTCTTCAATTCTTGTTCCCAACGTCCGTCCAAATGATTTTGCTCTGTTTTCCTAGGCCAATTACCTTCATTTCTGCATAATTGAACCAAAACCAAGAGCATTATTCAAATCAAACAAAATGCAAAAATAACATGGATTAAAATGGCTAAAATGACTAAGATGCAATGCAAAACTAACATGCTAATTTGAACACATCACCTAGCAAGCTATGTTCATAGATACTACAATAGGGAGTCATATATTTTGTGTTATGATCAGACCATAACACCTATAAATGGTTAGAATATGTGGCCCAAAACTGTTTATGTTGACATTTTGCCTCCTGAATATAAACGTGGGCCTGGTAGGCCTAAAAAACTATGCAGAAGGGAAACCGATGAGACTAAAAATTCCACAAAGTGGAAGAGGACACACACCACTCATAGATGCAAAAAGTGCCACAAATATGGTCACAATACAAGGACTTGTAAGAATCCAGCAGTTGCACCAAGTCAGCCAGAGACATTTTTAGATAGTGAGCAACCACAAACAGAATCTGCTGGTGCTACACAGGATGTTTCAATTGACTAAATAGCTGCACCTAAGAAAAGGGTAATATTCTGAACACTTGTGGTTTTAATCTTTATTTTTTTGTTATGTGTGCACCTAACCTATTATGTTTTATATGTTAGGGGAGGCCTAAGGGAAAGACTCAAGCTTTTGCTGATGCTACACAAAAGGGGCTAACTCAGGCAAGCCAAACATCTGCACCTATTAAAAGGGTAACAACCTGAAGACTTATTAAAATTAATCTTTATTTTTCTATTTTTGTGCATCTATTAACCTGTTATGTTTCATATTTTAGAGGAGGCCTAAGGGACAGGCTCAAGCTTCTGCTCGTGAACCAAGTACTAAAAAAAACCAAAAGAATGGGTAAATACAATAGGGCAGAAAAAGAAGGCAAATAGAATGAGGAAAAGGCTGACCATGTAGAGAAGCAGAATGAGGAAAAGGCTAACCATTTGGACAAGCAGACTGAGGGTGATCTGGATGTTGAAGACCCAGATGTCTTGGCTTCTATTTTGTTTGGAGATGAAACCAGGCTGTTGGTGAGCATTAATAATGAATTCAATATGTTCAAATATAGGTATGATTAATGAATCCCCTTTTTCTGACTCTCATTAATTTGTTTTCTTAGTCACAGGATCAATCCCCTAAGGCATGACCACCTCTGTTGATCCAAATTAGGCATTAATTGACCACACCTATTCAAATCTATGTATGATTAATGAAATGCAGCCTGATAAGAAAGAAACTAGAGTAATTCATGATGCATTGAAGACCCTTAATAAATTTATGATAAGTTTACTTTGGCATGTTTATGTTGGTCACTCTTTATATTTGGCTAGTTTATATTTAGACTTTTGTCCATTTTTTGATTGCAACAAACTGCCAGTAACACACCAAAGAAATCTCCAAATAGGACAATTCAGCTCTTGATGGAAGCACTTGGGCAATGGAATAAGTTTGTCGAAAAAACTACTCCAAAGAAATCAACTAAGGGTGATGAGGATCCACCAAGAAGTACTTGAAGTTGGCTCCTGTTTGTTGAAGATTTGAGACACTATTTTTTGGATTTGGAGCAACACTGTTTTTTGTGTTTATGGTCATGTGACCAGTATGTGAATACATGCCTTGACAGGATGATTTTGATGATTGACAAAAGGGAGCTTTGCAAATAGTCAACCGTGCAAAAAGTGGAAAAGAATACCAAGACGCGTATCAAGAATGATTGTTTCTCAAGTCTTTTGGTTCTGGGTATTTATTTATCTTTATTAAGACAATTTGTAAGTAGTAATAAAAAGCTCTCAATTAAAATTAAATCACACACGCACAAAATATTTTGACATGCATATCTCGTGTCGGATGTCGAGCTGAGGATTAAGTCGCGTGTCGAGATCTGAGGAAGTCGTATGTCGAGCTGAGGAGGAAGTCGGATGTTGAGCTCTGAGGAAGTAGTATGTCGAACTGAGGAGGAGGTCGCGTGTCAAGCTTATGAGGGCGCGGACCGAGGTCGCGCGTGATGAGCTCTTGTCGCGCGTCGAGCCGATGATCCGTGTCGAGATGATGAGGTCGCCACCGAGGTCGCGCGGTCGTGGCCGGATGAGGTCGCGTCGGTCGAGATATGAGGACCGAGCTGATGAGGAGGTCGTATACAGAGTCAGGTGCCGAGGCCGCGGTGCCGAGGTCTTTGCCGAGCTGTTCGTGAGGTCATATGCCGAAGCTTTGTCGAGGTCGTCTGGTCGAGCCGTGTGGCGAGGTCGCCTCACGAGCCGCCTTCGTGAGGTCGCCTGCTTAGCCGCCTTCCCGCAACGACAAATCCTTTTCATTTTCAACGCAACGGACAAATTCCAACGGACAAGCAAACGGGCAAATCCTCAACGGACAAATCTTCTTAAAGTGACGCTCCTCCATTGCCTATATAATGTACTCGTGAGCTTTGTTTTAAAACAACAACGCAGTGCTTAATTTTTGTGCCAAAAACTCTGTCAAATATTTTTCATCACTCACATTTATTTGAGCACAATTTTCTGAGAGTCTTTTTATTCTACAAAATTTGAGTTGTATTATTTGAGCTTCAATTTGTTATATTTGCACTATTGAGTGTATCTTTTTCGTCTCATTTTATTTGTGAAAATCATTTATTTTTGGGTAGGAATCCCAAGGTGTTCATAGAGAGGTGATATCTCTTGAACGTATTGCTCTGGTTTAGAGTTGTAAAGGTTTCTAGTGAACTCGATTTAAAAGCTAGTGTTTTAGTGAAAATCCCATAGTGGTTTGCTTTGGGGACAGGACGTAGGCCACAGGGGTGTTTGGTGGCCGAACCTGTATAAATTGTTGCGTGCTCTTCTTTGCTCTCTGTCTCTTTATCATTCAAGCACTTTATTTATTTTTGTTCTTTATTTATTATTCGGTCATTTATTTTCTGTAATTTTTTATATAAGCACCGCTATCACAATTCACCCCCCTCTTGTGTTTGAAGTCAATTGGTAACAATTGGCATCAGAGCTAGAATCTTGTATAAAGGACTTAACCGTCTCAAGAGAATGACTTCAAACAATTACGAGGGAACTTCCATGAACAGACCCCATTTTTCAATGGTGAGGGGTATGGTTATTGGAAGGATAGAATGCAAATCTTTCTTGAGGGTGTTGATCTTGATATTTGGGATGTCAGTAGAAAATGGTCCATTTGTCCCCACTCAATCAATTAATGATGCAAAGTGGTAGATAAACCAAGATCACTTTGGACCGAAGATGATAAGAAAAGGTCCAATACAATTTGAAAGCTAAGAACATCATCACTTCTGCTTTAAGCTACGATGAGTTCTATAGGGTCTCAAATTGCAAGACTGCTAAAGAAATGTGGGACACCCTTCTATTGACCCATGAAGGTACTACCGAGGCCAACTTATGTCTCATGGCAAAACACGAGGAGGATGAGGTAAATGCTCTTGAACTCGAATCTCCTTTAACTTATGATGAGCTGCTTATTGCTTGTGAAGAATTAAATAATGAAACGATTAAACTTGGAAAAATTGTTCTTTCTTCTAAGAAAACTGTAACACCTGAGGACGAGATCGACATCGTATTAGGACGACGTATCGAGACCTCGACCAAGACCTTGTGTCGAGATCCCGTGACTAGATCGTTTGCCGAGATCTTTTGTCGAGCTGATGAGACCACGTGCACTAGCCGAGCCGAAATGAGGAGGTCGGGTGTCGAGTTGATGAAGTCGCGTACCGAGCTGATGAGGACGCAAGTCGAGCTGAGGAGACCGCGTTCACGAACTCGTGTTAGAACCTTGTACGTTTGCACGAGCACTCTTGTCGACATCGTGTCGAGAAGATACCTCGTATTATTTCGAACGTTACTCAGCGTTATTATTATATTGTTTGTAATTATTACATTGTCGGCTTGTCGTTGACCGACAGAGTAGAGGGTAATCATGAGAGGAACGAGTTAACGGGTAGATGATTGATGGGATTGGCATCTTATAGCTGGAGTTACGTTTTTACCCCTTTCTCGCCAGCTGTATACCACGACCGTTTCACTCATTTCTCTTTTCTTCTTTCTTCTTCCTTCCTTCTGCTCTGTGTTTCGTTGTTTCCTTAAAAATCTTCATCGATTTAAACCGTGAGTTCCAAATGAGATTCTGCACAAGATTTCTTCATCAATTTTGTTCATCATCAACTTCTCGACCCATATCTCGTCTGATCGAACATCACCGTTGAGGTATGAAGAACAGATTTTCTTTCATTTGTGCTATTGTTTAGCGCTAATTCTTCTTCCATTTTTAACCAGTTTTATGCTTCCAAATCATGTCAAATTGATGGGTTTTCTTCTTCATAATATTACCTATCTTTTTAACCGATTAATTGGGCTTGTAAAACAAAATTTCTTTCTCTGTTTTTCTGCAATCGGCAGTGTCCAGAAAACTCCATTTTGGTTCATTTCGATTTTCTTGATTTTCATTCGTTGCTTCTGATTATTGTTGTTGTCGATCTATCTGTTGAAGCATCAGATAACTTTTCATGAATTCTGATCGAAATCCCTAACTTTGTGTTAGAGGAAAAATATATTTCAGTTCTTGAGTTTCATATTTTCTGGGTTGTGGTTGAGTTTGGGGAAGAGAGAGCTAGATGTATTAGAACCATAGATCGATCTGAGTTGTGTTTGTTTTAGGAAGTCTGATTCCCGAGATCGAGTGAATTCCGAATCGAGGTGTACGGGAAAGCGAATCCAAGGACGCTAAGCGCAGAATCCAGAACGAGGATCAGACGTGTCGAGGTCGACCGAGAAGCGTCGTGTCGAAGTCGTTGTCGAGTTCGTTGAAGACAGCCGTGTCGAGATCGAGTAAGAGAAGTCGTTGTCGAGCTCTTTGAAGACAAATGTCGAGGTCGTTGTCGAGCAAAGATTTAACTTGGAGTTCGGTAAGAGGCGCTTCACATTTATATTTGTTATAGTGTGTAAGAGCGCTTCTCTTTTATTTTTGTTATGGTATGTAAGGCCTTTTCATATTCTATGTGGTTATGTTATTGTGTATGGACTTACTGATTTGTGTCGAGATGAAATGTTGTGATATGATTGAGTTTTGCATGTATTTAATATGTGATTGAATATATGTCGTGAAGTGTGTATTGCATGTTGAATTATGCTTCTTCATGTCGAGCTTGCTCTTTTATTTGACATGCGGTTGAATATTTTGTGTTTAACTCCTTGAATATCGTGATGCTAATTGTTCATCGAGTGAGCGAGCTAGGTGAGTCGTATGACGCTTTTGAGCCGTGACCGGATAATCGAGGGTGCTAGGTCCCTTTGTTTACGGAGATTGACTAGACGCCGCCACGCTACGGACCTGAGTTACCGCCCTAGGGAGAGCGAGATCCCAAGGCTTTACTGGACTTTCCGACATACGATGGCGTGTGCATTCCGGAAAATTGTCGAGTCGAGAGAAAATGGAATTGTGAGTTGTGTCGAGTTTAGAGTGAGATGGTCGAGTCACGTCGGTGAATGTTATACTTTGTCGCTTGCTTATATTTTTATGTCGAGCTTATCTTAACTTGTTGAGAAGTTGACCACTTTCCCGTGGTGCCTTCAATCCATGACGGTTACCCAGGCGATGTCGAGGGCGCAGGAACTCGGCGATGAGACGATGCCGAGGAGGAGGTCGACGAGGACCCGAGTGACGACCTCTACACCGCCGTGATTGTTTATTTATTGGATGTTGGTTTTTCCGAGGACTGTTCTTGTATTTCTTTTATGTTCGAGGTCGTGACCAGTTTAGGCGATGTTGTTTTTGTTGCTACTGAGGTAGACTGGTGGTCTTACTTTTGGAGCAAATGCGTGGGAGTTCAGGAAGTACCCCTGTGGTATGATGGCTCTTTTGAAGTTGTCGTACCTTAGGTGTATTTTCTTTGCACATTTGCTACTCTGTATTTGTATACATTATTATTCGGGTGATATATATATGTGTATGTTATGCATGTATGTTTTATTTGAATTTAAGTCTTGTGTCTTAGTTGCACCATGTTTCGAAAAGCTGTAATTACTCTGATGTGCACGAGTTGGTTTTATAAAAAAAAAATATATATCGTATTTTTAAAAGGCACAAGAGTTTTGTTTTTAAAAACACATCTCATATAGGTTTCTTTTGAGCTTGGTGTGTTGAGCTCGGTAACTCGAGCTCGGTATATTGAGCTCGGTAGCGGTCAGAGCGGTCGTTCTGACTTTGGTATCGAGCGATTCGGTTCGACCGAGTGTGCATAGGATTTGGGTCGTCACCGTGTCGGGTTTTGTGTTGGGTTCTTTGTTGTATTATGTTGATTGGTGTTTGATTAAGTGAAGCACTTATTGCTTGAGAAATTGTTTGAACTGTTTCTTGATTGAAGCAGTGTGTTTTAACACATCCTTGTGTGAGATTCGACAGGTTTTGAACTTTGTGGAATCTAATGCCACCTCGTAGGAATACGACATCCGCAACCGAGAACGCCGACATGGAACGAGCTATTCAAGCTATGACCGAGATGGCGGCAGCCATGGCTCAACAATCACCGCCGCAACTCAACAGGCTAACGCGATGGCTCAACAGACGGCAGCGTTAACTCGTGAACTTGCGCAAAGAACAAAGAACGAGCGTAACGTAATGTCAAGCGAGAGGATTGGCCGACTTTAGGAAGCATGATCCACCGAAGTTCTACGGTGAGCCAAATCCGGATAAAGTCGATCTTTGGATGCAAGAGATCGAGAAGATCTTTGAGGCACTTCATTGCCTGACAACGTGAAGGTCGACTATGCCACCTACTTATTGCTAGGAGACGCAGAGTATTGGTGGAGAGGAGTGAAGCAAGCGTTTATAGCGTAACATCGCGAGATGACCTGGGAGCTTTTTCGTGAAAGGTTCTTGGACAAGTACTTCCTGACATCGCACGAGCCGAGAAGGAGCAGAATTTCTTCAATCAAGCGGAAGGCAACTCGACGGTGTCCGAGTATGCGCCAAGTTCGAATCGTTGGCAAGGTATTTCAGTCCATTTCGTGACCAAGTTGACCAGAGATGGTTGAGTGAGAGATTCCAACTGGATTGAGATTCGACATTCGAGTCGATGAGTGTCGTTGAGGATCCGAAATCTTCAAGAGTCGATTGATCGATGTGTCGAGGTAGAAGGAGTGAGGAGCCACAAGAAGAAGATCAGGGCGGACCGGTGAGACCCCAGTGCGGGCGTAGATTTGCACGTAAAGGAAACTACCGCAGAAGAGACCTTACGACCGACCTCGGGAACGACAACAGGGACAAGATCGTCCGATGACCCAAGTACCGAGGAGTGGAGGTCACCCGGTGTCGAGGTGATTTGCTACCGATGTGGAAAGCGGGACATTACGCGAGTAATTGTACTCAGAGGGAGGAGGTGTGTTTCAACCGCAAGAAGCCAGGGCATTTTGCTAAGGATTGTCCTACACCTAAAGTCGAACCGACTATGCTTGCGGCAAAGGCCAAAGGAAAGCGTCCAAGTGGCTAAAGGCGTAGTTTTCTGCATGAGTGGCGAGGAAGCGGTCGAAATGATGATCTTATCCAAGGTGAATGTGAGATCGAGGGTAAATCCTTATCCGTTCTTTTTGATTCGTGCAACCCATTCCTTCATTTCTTCTCGATTGTGTGAACCTTTTGAGCTTGACCGTGATCGCTTTACCGTTTAAATTAGTAGTTACAACCCCAAATGCTAAAACCTTAGTCACAAACACCGCATGTCTTAATTGTGTAGTGATTATTCGTAATAGAAAGTTTGTGGTCAATTTGGTTTGTTTGCCTCTTAAGGGTTTAGATGTTATCCTCGGGATGGATTGGTTGTCACACCACCATGTCCTTTTGGATCGTGCCCGTAAACTGTAATTTTTCCGGACCTTGGAGTCTCAATTTTCTTCTGCGAGCGTATTGGAGTTTCTTTGAAAGAAGGAACTAGGGAATACATGTATCTAGCTAGTTCTAAGTTTTCCAGCCAGATCGACGTGAAGAATGTTCCGGTGGTGTGTGATTTTGAGGGCGTTTTCAAGACGTGCCGGGATTACCACCAAGACGAGAGGTCGAGTTCTCCATCGACCGATTCCAGGAACAGGACCGATTTCCAAAGCGCCGCATGTGATGTCTCCTGCCGAGATGAAAGAGTTGAAGTCCCAGATCGAACACTTGGAGTCGAAGCAATTCATACGACCGAGCGTGTCACCGTGGGGAGCTCCAGTGTTATTGGTTAAGAAGAAGGATGGACGATCAAGGCTGTGCGTGGACTATCGCGAACTCAACAAGGTTACCGTGAAGAACCGTTATCCGTTACCACGTATTGACGACTTGATGGACCAACTTCGTGGAGCGGCGATCTTTTCCAAGATAGACTTGAAGTCGGGCTACCATCAGATTCGCGTGAAGGAGGAAGATGTCGCCAAAACAGCTTTCAGGACTAGATACGGTCACTACGAGTACTTGGTGATGCCGTTTGGAGTGACGAATGCGCCAGCTGTGTTTATGGACTACATGAACAGGATTTTTCATTCGTTTTTGGATCAGTTCGTTGTAGTGTTCATCGACGACATATTGATTTACTCGAGGAACCGAGAAGAGCACGCAGAACACCTATGTCGAGTACTACAGATATTACGAGATAAGCAACTCTATGCCAATCTGTCGAAGTGTGAATTTTGGCTTGAAGAGGTGAATTTTCTTGGTCACGTGATTTCCAGAGAAGGGATAGCTGTGGATCCAACTAAGATTGAGGCGGTGATAGCGTGGGAACAGTAGAAGGCGATTCTGAGATCGGGAGTTTTGTCGGCTTAGCAGATATTACCGAAGATTCATTGAAAGTTTCTCGAAGATTGTCGCCTCTTACACGATTGACGAGGAAGGATCAACCTTTGCTTGGACCGAGGAGTGTGAAGCCGCTTTTCAACGATCAAGGAGCTTTTGACGACAGCGCTGTCGATTTTGCCTCAACCCGAAGAGCCTTTCGAGGTGTATTGTGATGCGTCACACCAGGGATTGGGATGTGTCCGATGCAACATCTAAGGTGGTCGCAGATGCTTCAAGACATTTTAAGATTCACGAGAGGAACTATCCTACTCACGACTTGGAGCTAGCGGCAGAGTTTTTGCGCTGAAGATATGGAGGCACTACCTTTACTGAGCACTCTCTTGCTTTCAGCGATCACAAGAGCTTGAAGTACTGTTCGACCGTAAGGAGCTCAACATGCGCCAACGTAGATGGACGTAATTTCTCAAGGACTACGACTTTACGCTGGAATACCATCCTGGTAAGGCTAACGTAGTAGCAGATGCGCTGAGCAGAAGAGCGCTTAACCCTGGTAATGATGATCAAGGAGTTGGAGATGCTCGAGAAGTTCCGAGATTTGAAGTCGAGTGTCGAGTTTCACCGAAAGCCGAGATTTGGTATGCTTACCATTTCTAATGCATTGTTGGACGAGATCCGAGACCAGCAAGTTCGTGACGAGCTCGCAAGAGAAGATCTCAGCTTGATAGCGCAAGTGGAAGGCGATGCATTTCAGGCCTGAGCGACGACATCTTGAGGTGCAATGGCCGAGCGCGTGCCTAACGTATCCGAGCCGAGGAAGTTGATTCTCGACGGCGCATAAGAGCAACTTTAGTATTCATCCCAGAGTTACGAAGATGTATCAAGACTTGAAGAAGCATTTTTGGTGGTCCTGAATGAAGAAGCAAGTGGCCGAGCACGTAGCTTCATGTTCGACGTGTCGTAAAGCCGAAGCGTGGAGCACCAACGACCCGCAGAATGCTACAATCGCTGACGCATCAAAGATGGAAATGGGACAAGATTTCCATGGATTTCGTTGTAGGTTTGCCGAAGACGCAGAAGAAGAATGATTCGATTTGGGTGATCGTTGGACCGATTGACCAAATCGCCATTTCTTGCCGGTGAGTGTCGACATACAACGTGGAAAAGTCGACCGAGATCTACATCGCAGAGATAGTACGACTTCATGGAATACCATCTTCGATCGTGTCGGACCGAGATCCGAAGTTCACGCCTCATTTTTGGAGGGAATTGCAAGGAGCGATGGGAACCGAGCTCGAGCTTAGCTCGGCATATCATCCACGCATCGACGGTCGATCGAGAGAACGATCCAATCGCTTGAAGATTTGTTGCGAGCTTATGCGTTAGATCACCGAGGAAGTTGGGACGACGCCTTACCATTGGTGGAGTTCACATACAACAACAGCCTTCCATGCGAGTATTGGGATGGCACCTTTGAAGCGTCAGTATGGACGGAAATGTCGACGCCTCTTTGTTGGTACCAGGACGGCGAGCTTAACCGTCAGAGGACCAGATATGATCCAAACAGACTACCGAGAAGATCCGCTTGATCGAGATCGGATGCGAACATCTCAAAGTCGATGTAAGAGTTATGCGCACCAACGACGCCGACCACTCGAGTTCGAGGAAGGAGAACATGTATTTCTTAGAGTCACCCCCACCATCGGAGTTGGTCGAGCGATCAAATCCAAGAAACTTACCCCTAAATTCATTGGACCTTACCAGATTCTTCGTCGTATTGGTCCAAAGTGGCATATCGATTGCATTGCCACCATTCTTGTCGAACATCCACGACGCCTTTCACGCCTCACAATTGCGGAAGTATGTTTCCGACCCTTCTCATGTCATCGAACCGGATGAGATTCAATCAAGGGACGACCTATCTTTTGAAGCGTCACCAAAGAAGGATCGTTGATCGGAAAGCCAAACAATTCGCGGAACAAAGAGATCCAACTTGTCAAGGTTGTGTGGGATCGTAAGACGGGAGATGCGACTTGGGAGTGGAGGAGAAGATGAAGATTCAAGACTCAACTTTTCTGAGGTAAGAATCTTATTTGCAATTTTGAGGACGAAATTTTTTTTTAGAGGGAGAGATTGTAACACCTGAGGATGAGATCGACATCGTATTAGGACGACGTATCGAGACCTCGACCAAGACCTTGTGTCGAGATCCCGTGACTAGATCGTTTGCCGAGATCTATTGTCGAGCTGATGAGACCACGTGCACTAGTCCGAAATGAGGAGGTCGGTGTCGAGTTGATGAAGTCGCTGCATCGAAATGATGAGGACGCAAGTCGAGCTGAGGAGACCGCGTTCACGAACTCGTATTAGAACCTTGTACGCTTGCACGAGCACTCTTGTCGACATCGTGTCGAGAAGATACCTCGTATTATTTCGAACGTTACTCAGCGTTATTATTATATTGTTTGTAATTATTACATTGTCGACTTGTCGCTGACCGACAGAGTAGGGTAATCATGAGAGGAACGAGTTAACGGGTAGATGATTGATGGGATTGGCATCTTATAGCCGAGTTACGTTTTACCCCTTTCTCGCCAGCTGTATACCACGACCGTTTCACTCATTTCTCTTTTCTTCTTTCTTCTTCCTTCCTTCTGCTCTGTGTTTCGTTGTTTCCTTAAAAATCTTCATCGACGAAACCGTGAGTTCCAGCGAGATTCTGCACAAGATTTCTTCATCAATTTTGTTCATCATCAACTTCTCGACCCATATCTCGTCTGATCGAACATCACCGTTGAGGTATGAAGAACAGATTTTCTTTCATTTGTGCTATTGTTTAGCGCTAATTCTTCTTCCATTTTTAACCAGTTTTATGCTTCCAAATCATGTCAAATTGATGGGTTTTCTTCTTCATAATATTACCTATCTTTTTAACCGATTAATTGGGCTTGTAAAACAAAATTTCTTTCTCTGTTTTTCTGCAATCGGCAGTGTCCAGAAAACTCCATTTTGGTTCATTTCGATTTTCTTGATTTTCATTCGTTGCTTCTGATTATTGTTGTTGTCGATCTATCCGCTGAAGCATCGATAACTTTTCATGAATTTCGATCGAAATCCCTAACTTTGTGTTAGAGGAAAAATATATTTCAGTTCTTGAGTTTCATATTTTCTGGGTTGTGGTTGAGTTTGGGAAGAGAGAGCTAGATGTATTAGAACCATAGATCGATCCGAGTTGTGTTTGTTTTAGGAAGTCCGATTCGAGATCGAGTGAATTCAATCGAGGTGTACGGAAAGCGAATCCAAGGACGCTAAGCGCAGAATCCGTAACGAGGATCAGACGTGTCGAGGTCGATCGAGAAGCGCACGATCGAAGTCGTTGTCGAGTTCGTTGAAGACACCGTGTCGAGATCGAAAAGAGAAGTCGTTGTCGAGCTCTTTGAAGACAAATGTGTCGAGGTCGTTGTCGAGCAAAGATTTAACTTGGAGTTCTGCGGCGCTTCACATTTATATTTGTTATAGTATGTAAGGCGCTTCACATTTATATTTGTTATAGTATGTAAGGGCATTTCATATTCTATGTGGTTATGTTATTGTGTATGGAATTACCGATTTGTGTCGAGATGAAATGTTGTGATATGATTGAGTTTTGCATGTATTTAATATGTGATTGAATATATGTCGTGAAGTGTGTATTGCATGTTGAATTATGCTTCTTCATGTCGAGCTTGCTCTTTTATTTGACATGCGGTTGAATATTTTGTGTTTAACTCCTTGAATATCGTGATGCGGCTAATTGTTCATCGAGTGAGCGAGCTAGGTGAGTCGTATGACGTTTTGAGCCGTGACCTGATAATCGAGGGTGCTAGGTCCCCTTTGTTTACGGAGATTGACTAGACGCCGCCACGCCACGGACCTGAGCCGATCGGCCCTAGGGAGAGCGAGGATCCCAAGGCTTTGCCGACTTTCCGACATACCAGACGGCGTGTGCATTCCGGAAAATTGTCGAGTCGAGAGAAAATGGAATTGTGAGTTGTGTCGAGTTTAGAGTGAGATGGTCGAGTCACGTCGGTGAATGTTATACTTTGCTGTTTGCTTATATTTTTATGTCGAGCTTATCTTAACTTGTTGAGAAGTTGACCCTTTCCCGTGGTGCCTTCAATCCATGACGGTTACCCAGCGATGTCGAGGGCGCAGGAACTCGGCGAAGAGACGATGCCGAGGAGGAGGTCGACGAGGACCCGAGTGACGACCTCTACCGCCGTGATTGTTTATTTATTGGATGTTGGTTTTTCTGAGGACTGTTCTTGTATTTCTTTTATGTTCGAGGTCGTGACCAGTTTGGGCAGTGTTGTTTTTGTTGCTACAGGGTAGACTGGTGGTCTTACTTTTGGAGCAGTCCCCTGCGTGGGAGTCTGCCGGAAGTACCCCCAGGGTATGATGGCTCTTTTGAAGTTGTCGTACCTTAGGTGTATTTTCTTTGCACATTTGCTACTCTGTATTTGTATACATTATTATTCGGGTGATATATATATGTGTATGTTATGCATGTATGTTTTATTTGAATTTAAGTCTTGTGTCTTAGTTGCACCATGTTTCAAAAGTCAGAATTACTCTGATGTGCACGAGTTGGTTTTATAAAAAAAAAATATATATCGTATTTTTAAAAGGCACAAGAGTTTTGTTTTTAAAAACACATCTCATATAGGTTTCTTTTGAGCTTGGTGTGTTGAGCTCGGTAACTCGAGCTCGGTATATTGAGCTCGGTAGCGGTCCGGAAACGGGTCGTTACAAAAACCATCTCTTCTCTTGAATCAAAAATTGAAATTTTAAACAAAGAGATAGTGATTCTTAAAGAAAAACAAGTTGCTGTGATTGAAACTTCTCCTCCCATATCTTGTGAAAATAAAAAGGATGAAGTTTTAAAATGCAATGAGTGTAGTGTTTTGAAAAATAAGGTTAAGGATTTAAATAACACTCTTGCAAAATTTACGATGGGAAGAGATAATCTAAACATTATGTTAGGAAACCAAAAAGGTACTTTTGGAAAAGCTGGTTTAGGTTATCATCCAAAAATTCATGAAAAATCTTTTAAACTCTTCAATCACAACAAACCCTCAAGTAGTCCTTTCATTAAATGCTTTCACTGTGGTAGAAATGGTCACACTGCCTCTATTTGCAATATTAGAAAGAATAAAAATGTAGTTGGCAAAAATATGTGGATTCCAAAGGGCACCTTACCCAAGACTAACTCATATGGACCCAAGATGGTTTGGGTACCAAAGGTTAAAATATGATTTGTTGTTGTAGGTGTGCTTGAAAGCCAAGGACTTAAATTGGTATCTTGATAGCTACTGCTCAAAGCACATGACAGAGACAAAAGCAAGTTCTCCTCATTGGTACCTAAGAATAGTGGTTATGTCCCAGGTATGGTGACAACAACAAAGGTAAAATTCTTGGGATTGGTTCTATTGGTAAGAGTCCTAATCCCATTATAGAGAATGTCTTGTATGTGGAAGGTTTGAAACATAACTTGCTAAGTATTAGTCAACTTTCTCGACAAAGGCAATAATGTTATATTTGATTCTTCAAAATGCATGGTCGTAAATTCTTTTAATAAAAGTACGCTTTCGTTGGATCTAGAATTGGAAATATCTATATGGTTAATTTAGATGAACTACCTTCAAATGATGCATGCTGTCTTTTTAGTAAAGAGAATGAATCTTGGCTATGGCATAGAAGAATGGCTCATATTCACATGGATCATCTTAATAAATTGGTTCGAAAGGACTTAGTAATTGGCTTACCAAAGCTTCGCTTTGAAAAAGATAAACTTTGTGATGCATGTCAAAAAGGAAAACAAGTAAAGGCATCTTTCAAATCTAAAAATATTGTTTCTACAAACCGGCCTTTACAACTTTTACATATGGATTTATTTGGCCCTTCTAGAACTAAAAGCTTTGGTGGCAATTACTATGCTCTTGTTATTGTGGACGACTATTCTCGTTATACATGGACTTTATTTATTTCTCACAAAAATGATGCTTTTAATGCTTTTCGAAAACTTGCAAAGGTTATACAAAATGAGAAGGGACTTAACATTGCTTCCATTCGAAGTGATCATGGTGGGGAATTTGAGAATGAAGCATTTGAAGCATTTTGCACATAAAATGGCATCGATCACAACTTTTCTGCTCCAAGGACACCGCAACAAAATGGAGTGGTTGAAAGGAAAACTCGGTCTCTTGAAGAGCTAGCGAGGACGATGCTCAATGAGACTAACCTTCCTAAGTACTTTTGGGCAGACGCCGTGAGCACCGCTTGCTATGTGATGAATCGAGTTCTTATAAGGCCGATCCTTAAGCAAACACCGTATGAACTCTACAAAGGAAGGAAGCCCAACATTTCCCACCTTCACGTTTTCGGATGCAAGTGTTTTGTCCTAAACAATGGTAAGAATAACCTTGGAAAATTTGATGCTAAAGCTGATGAAGGTTTATTTCTTGGATATTCCACTTCTAGTAAAGTCTTTCGAATTTTTAATAAACGTACTTTAACTGTTGAAGAATCTGTGCATGTTTCTTTTGATGAGTCTAACCCAAAATCTTTGGTAGAAGATAGTGTTGATGATCTTGCAGAAATATTGGGAAATAGTCACTTAGAAGATTCAAACGAGTCCAAAGATGAAGATGAAAATCCTTTGCCACAATCTTCTAAGGAATCCCCTCATTCAAATTTACCAAAAGAATGGAGAGTCTCAAAACATCATCCACTTGACAATATAATTGGCGATATCTCTAAAGGGGTAACAACTCGAAACTCTCTTAATCATGCATGTCTTTTCATGGCTTTTGTTTCTCAAGTTGAACCAAAGGACATCAATGAAGCCATTATTGATGAACATTGGACCCTTGCTATGCAAGAGGAATTAAATCAATTTGAAAGAAACAATGTTTGGGAACTAGTTCCTAAACCTAAAGATCATATAGTCATTGGGACCAAATGGGTCTTTCGCAACAAGCTTGATGAAAACGGTATTATTGTTAGAAACAAAGCTAGACTTGTTGCAAAAGGCTACAACCAACAAGAGGGCATAGATTTCGATGAAACCTATGCACCCGTGGCTAGATTAGAAGCCATTCGTATGCTTCTAGCATTTGCATGTGTCATGGATTTTAAACTTTTTCAAATGGATGTAAAGAGTGCTTTTCTAAATGGTTATATTCAAGAAGAAGTATATGTTGATCAACCTCCCGGTTTTGAAAATTTTGAATTTCCAAATCATGTTTTCAAATTGAAAAAGGCTTTATATGGTTTAAAACAAGCTCCGAGAGCTTGGTACGAGAGGTTGAGCAAATATTTACTTGAAAAAGGTTTTGAAAGAGGAAAAGTTGATACCACTCTTTTCATTAAACACAAAAAGCATGACATTTTACTTGTTCAAATTTATGTCGATGATATAATATTTGGTGCTACTAATGAATCCTTGTGTAAGGAATTTTCTGATATCATGCAAAGTGAATTTGAAATGTCCATGATGGGAGAGCTCAACTACTTCCTTGGTCTTCAAATCAAACAAACAAAAGAAGGAATTTTTATAAATCAATCCAAATATTGCAAGGATTTACTCAAGAAATTTGGAATGACCGATGCAAAAGAAATCTCAACTCCAATGAGCACTTCATGCTATCTTGACAAAGATGAAGGTGGTAAGTCGGTCGAAGTAAGTAAGTATAGAGGTATGATAGGATCTCTTCTCTATCTCACTGCTAGTCGTCCTGATATTATGTCTAGTGTTTGTATGTGTGCACGTTTTCAAGCAAATCCTAAGGAATCACATCTCTTAGCGGTAAAACGCATCATGAAATATCTCACTGGCACACAAACCATGGGTTTATGGTACCCCAAAGGTGCTGACTGCACACTTATTGGGTACTCGGATTCTGATTTTGCGGGTTGCAAAATGGACCGAAAAAGCACTAGTGGGACATGTCACTTACTTGGGAATGCCTTGGTCTCATGGCATAGTAAGAAACAAGCCAGTGTGGCTTTGTCCACTGCTGAAGCGGAATACGTTCTGCAGTGCGGTTGTTGTGCACAAATTATTTGGATGAAACAACAAATTGAATGATTATGGGATCAATCAAAACTGCTCCAATTAAGTGTGACAATACTAGTGCCATAAACCTCACGAAAAATCCGGTTTATCACTCCTGACCAAACACATAGAAATTAGGCACCATTTTATTAGAGATCATGTTCAAAAAGGAGATTGTGTGATTGAGTTTGTGGAAACATCTAAACAACTTGCAGATATTTTTACTAAACCTTTGCCTAAGGAAACTTTCTTTTTATTAGAACTGAATTGGGAATTTTAGACCAATCATGCATTGAGTGATCTGTGATTGCATTTTCTTTTGAATAAATTCTAACTTGGGCGTTTGAGTGTGCTAACGAGTTTATGCGTCTTTTTCCCCTTCCATTTTCTTTAAGTACGGAATAATGAGTGGGTGACGATTTGTCTTATGCAACTAGCTAATCATGTCCAACCAAATTTCATCCACACACCAAGCTTGGTATCACGTAACTATCAAAATATGCTTGTTTAATCCTGAATATATGCCTTGCTTTATTTGTCTTTCCCACTTTTTGATGTTGCCAAAAGGGGAGAGTTACATGAATGCATGATTCAGGGGAGTGATATTTTAAGTATTGCCTATTGTGAGAGGGAGTTTTTCTAAATATTGTGCTTAAACTCGATATCTTTTATTGAAAAACCATGCTTATATCTCATTGCTATATCATGATTATATTTTACTAAATTCCTCCATGAGATGTTTGTCATCATCAAAAAGGGGGAGTCTGTGAATACATGCCTTGACAGGATGATTTTGATGATTGACAAAAGGGAGCTTTGCAAATAGTCAACCGTGCAAAAAGTGGAAAAGAATACCAAGACGCGTATCAAGAATGATTGTTTCTCAAGTCTTTTGGTTCTGGGTATTTATTTATCTTTATTA
The DNA here is from genome assembly GCA_037113605.1 of Calophaca sinica. Taxonomy (NCBI): domain Eukaryota; kingdom Viridiplantae; phylum Streptophyta; class Magnoliopsida; order Fabales; family Fabaceae; genus Calophaca; species Calophaca sinica. The sequence goes on from CM073736.1 coordinate 95,164,673, forward strand.
AGACAATTTGTAAGTAGTAATAAAAAGCTCTCAATTAAAATTAAATCACACACGCACAAAATATTTTGACATGCATATCTCGTGTCGGATGTCGAGCTGAGGAGCTCGGATGTCGAGCTGAGGATTAAGTCGCGTGTCGAGATCTGAGGAAGTCGTATGTCGAGCTGAGGAGGAAGTCGGATGTTGAGCTCTGAGGAAGTAGTATGTCGAACTGAGGAGGAGGTCGCGTGTCAAGCTTATGAGGTCGCGTACCGAGGTCGCGTGATGAGCTCTTGTCGCGTGCCGAGCTGATGATCCGTGTCGAGATGATGAGGTCGCTTACCGAGGTCGCGTGTCGTGCTGATGAGGTCGCGTGCCGAGATATGAGGACCGAGCTGATGAGGAGGTCGTATACAGCCGCGGTGCCGAGGCCGTGTGCCGAGGTCTTTGCAGAGCCGCTCGTGAGGTCATATGCCGAGCTTTGTCGAGGTGGTCCGTCGAGCCGCGTGTGGCGAGGTCGCCTGGCCGAGCCGCCTTCGTGAGGTCGCCCGCCTAGCCGTCTTCCCCGCAACGACAAATCCTTTTCATTTTCAACGCAACGGACAAATTCCAACGGACAAATAGAACGGGCAAATCCTCAACGGACAAATCTTCTTAAAGTGACGCTCCTCCATTGCCTATATAATGTACCGTGAGCTTTGTTTTAAAACAACAACGCAGTTGCTTAATTTTTGTGCCAAAAACTCACAAATATTTTTCATCCCTCATATTTTTTTGAGCACAATTTTCTGAGAGTCTTTTTATTCTACAAATTTTGAGTTGTATTATTTGAGCTTCAATTTGTTATATCCGCACTATTGAGTGTATCTTTTTCGTCTCATTTTATTTGTGAAAATCATTTATTTTTGGGTAGGAATCCCAAGGTGTTCATAGAGAGGTGATATCTCTTGAACGTATTGCTCTGGTTTAGAGTTGTAAAGGTTTCTAGCTGAACCTGATTTAAAAGCTAGTGTTTTAGTGGAAATCCCATAGTGGTTTGCTTTGGGGACAGGACGTAGGCCACAGGGGTGTTTGGTGGCCGAACCTGTATAAATTGCTGCGTGCTCTTCTTTGCTCTCTGTCTCTTTATCATTCAAGCACTTTATTTATTTTTGTTCTTTATTTATTATTCGGTCATTTATTTTCTGTAATTTTTTATATAAGCACCGCTATCACAATTCACCCCCCTCTTGTGTTTGAAGTCAATTGGTAACACAGTACAGTTTTTGTTTGTAACCAGCACAGTTTCTGTAAAGTAGTTGATTATTATGGCTTAGTTGGTAATGATGTAACCAGTATAGTTACTGTTTGGTGTTTAAATGCACATATGGTGCAAATGAGTACAGTATTTTGATAGGTTTAAGTGCACATATTTTGTTGATGTTTAAGTGCACAATGGTTGCTATTAATGAATACAGTATTTTGAGTACATATTCTAGTTCATATTCTGGCTATCTTCCTGGTTAATTTGTAGAATCTGATTTATGTATTAATGGTGGTGCACAAGGGTAGCATATTTTGCTGAGTAATTTGTAGAATCTGAAACTGATTTCTTTGTAGAATCTTATTAATGTATTAATGTATTAATGGTAGTGCACAAGGGTAGCACAAATTAATGGATACCTTGTGCAACCAGAACATGTAAAGAACCAGTTAATGCATACCATGTGCAACCAATTAATGCATACCATTTCTGCAACCAGCCATCCAATTAATGCATACCATTTTTGCAACCAGTTTCAAAGCAAAATTCACAAGCTTCAAATTCAGATTTGCAAAAACCAAACCAGAAGCAGTATTGACATTGACATTGAAACAAACCATCCACTTCATTGATATTGAAATTGATCAGGTTACAATTCATCATCCACTTCATTGACATCCACTCACAAAGCATAACCTCCCTAGACATTCTCTCACAATACTTAACCTCCCTAAACCATAAACTACATAAACTTAACCTCACTTAGTCCCTAATTTACAGCCTCCCAATACATAGATTAGGTTTCTTTCAGGAGTAGAGACAATATCAAAAAAATCAGTTTAAGTTTCCCAGCGAATCTCTTAGCATGCAGCTTCTTTTGAATCTTCCCATTCTTCTTCTTTCCTTCTTCTAATACATCAAGAGCAAGTGAAACAACATCTGCAACAGCTTGATTTCCACCATCATCTGTTTCTTCCATGTCCTCATTCCATACAAAGAGGTCACACATTGTGGGCATCTGGGAATTAAAAAAAAATTAGCCGAAGAGAGAAGAACGATCGGCAGAGGAAAGAAGAAGAAAGAAAGAAAATGAATTTCGAATACCATACCATCCAATAGGGACACCTCCAGAAGAGCTTCCCTTTATTCACACATTGCTTAACCATGTAAAGAATCATACGGCCACCGCAACCACACAACCTCCCTCGCGGTGTGGATGACGAAGATGCAGAGTTCGCAGCTTTTCCCCTCGATTCGTCATTCCGGCAGCCGCATCACATCCTGCCTTCGCGATTGTGGCTTCATTTTGGTTTTGATTCTCGATTTTGGTTCGCAGCTTTCTCCTTCAATCTTGATTCGCGATTTTCCTTCTGCTCGCAATTTGGGGATTTAGGGATTAGGGTTCCTGGATTCACTTGGGAAATAATAAGAGGGGATGGGGTTGTGAAAAAAATGGTGACTTGGATATAAAATAATTAGTTGTGTCCTACCACGTCATCAACAGGTCCACTTGGAAAGTGCTAGCTAGACCACCGTTAGCCAACTAAGCAGTAAATTAACCGTAGAGACTAAAGTTGGTAACGGAAAATTTTAAGGGGACTAAACTTCGAACAAAATTTTTATAGGAACCAGAAGTAAAATTGGCTAATTTTATAGGGACTAAAAACATATTTTACCCTTTATTTTTTTATAATTTTATTAGTTTTTTATATTTTTTGATATTTTGATTATAATTTTTTTTATTTTTTTTTATTTTTCATTTTTTAATGATTTTTTCTCTAGTTATTTAATTTTTTTATATTTTATCTTTATAGAAGTCTTTATTATTTATAATTGATTAATTTGCGTTTAAGTCTTAGTGGAGAAACATTACATATTATCAGTATAATTCCGTTATTTTTTTATTTAAGTTTTTTAGTGTCGGTATAATTTTTTTGTCTTTGAGTACATATTAATTTTGTAAATGTCTTTATTATTTACAAATGCATATTTTACTCTTGAGTCCTGACGGAAAAACTTTACAAGTTATCAATATAATTTTATTGTATTTTATCTCATAACAATTTTATAAATCTCTTTATTATTTATAAATGATTATTTTACTCTCGAGTCATGACGGGGAAACATTATATGTTTACTTTCACTCTTTCTGCATTTTTTCTTTCTTACTTTATATCATATTGTGCTGTACAAACTGAGCCAACATCATTTCCTTGAGCATATAATAATTTTATAAATCTCTTTATTATTTATAAATGATTATTTTGTTTTTGAGTAACGGCGGGAAAACATTATATGTTGGTATAATTTCATTGTCTTTCAGCATATATCAATTTTATAATATTTTTTTATTTATAAATTATTATTTTATTTTTTGAGTCCCATCAGAGAAACATTAGATGTTATTACTATAATTTCTTTATCTTTGAGCACATAACAATTTTAGAAATCACTTATTACTTATAAATGATTATTTTGCTTTTGAGTCCCAACGGGAAACCATTATTGTTATCGGTATAATTTTATTATATTTCAGCATATATCAATTTTATAATTTTTTTTAATTATTTATAAATGAGTATTTTGCTTTATAAATTCCGACGAGAAACCATAATATGTTAGTATAATTTCATTGTCTTTGACCACATAACAATTTTGTAAATCTCTTTATTATTTATAAATGATTATTTTAGTTTTAAATCCTGACGGGAAAATATTACATGTTGTCGATATAATTATTTTCTCTATGTTGATACTCTCAATCTTTTTGTATTTTAGAAAACTAAAACTACTAAATATGTTTGTCACATTTTAAAATTTATTTTTTACAAATAAGTGTATTTAAAAAATGCACGAAAATAAAGTGACATGTGTGAATACACAGGCATCTTGCTAATTTGTTATTATATTATAAACTCAATTATGTCCTTTTTTGTGCTTTCTTTTGAAAATATTTTTTTTAAATTATTTTTTTACCTGACTCGATAACATTCAAATCTCACTTGGGCATCGCACGGGTTAATAAACTAGTAATAATATAAAAAAGACTAACAATTTAATATTTTTCTTATAATTGAATCCGAAAATATTGAAAAAAATAATATCTTTCCAGATATTCAATTATGTAAACAAAATGTTAAATAATTACCTACTTTGTTTTCATAAAATACATATATATAGAATAAATAAAGTTGATAGATTGACATGTGTTAATATAATCCACATGCTACATATTTGGTAAATCAATCATTTAATTAATTATTATGGTTATGTTATCACTGTCTTTTTTTTTTTTTACACAATATTGTCACTGTCTTGAAATCCATCGTTTCTATTTTAAGAAACACTTTTCAAAATAAGCTTGGGTCACCCAATATTTACTTGCAAACAATAAAATACTTTTGTTAAGTTTTGGTGATTTTGCAAAGAGAAATGATTTTTTTGACAACAAAATTTAAACAACTTTCGCAATAACTTTCTAAGTGGTTAACACAGTTCAAATATGTGGTTAATTACGTTCAGTAAATAGTTAATGAATATATCAGGTGTCGAAACTTATTAACCATCGACGTAACTTCATTAATCACGAATTTGAACGTGATTAATCACGATTTCCAAGTGTTCACCTACATGTAAATTGCATATCAGACCCTGGATTAGTATGAACCCGGATCGCCTGCAGTCATAAAATAACACAGTCACACGCAGTCACGTGTAATTTTGAAAGTTGGAAAAACCGGACACCGCATGCGGTAGTTTTTTTACACGTGATTGCATCAACTGCGTGAAAAAACGACTGCAGGAGATCCAAATTAGATTAGTATATTACCGACTAACTACAACTTTTTTACTACTTTGTTTCACTGCGGTTGCTTTGATGGAGAATTAGTGCTGACCTTGAACTCCATCCAATGCTCTACCCTGTAGGTTTTTTTTTTTTTTTTTTTTGGTAATGATATCCCTTTAGTTTAATATCAAATGATTCTTTTAATTCATAACGTCACAGGTATACTTCATAGTTCATACCCAGTTTCAACTAAATAAAAATATAAGAAACTAACAAAAACATTGGAAGTTATTTAGATCCTTCCAAATTCTGAGGCACGTAAAAGGCAATTCAAAATGGCAATGTAAACATTACTATCTAAGGATCTTGCATTAGTTTTAGGATTTAGGAGACACGTGTATGCCCCAACAAATAAAGGAAAAGAAGAGGGAGGGGGGCATACAAACATAGCTCCAAAAAGAAATAAATATATGAGTGACCAAGAGCAATAATAACAACACAATGCTATCTCTAAAGCATATAAAACAAATATCTCACTTACACATCCACACAAATACCTTGTAAGCATATAGTCAAGCCTCCCATAGGTAAGAGGCTTTAGACAGTGATGTTGGAATATTTGTTCTAAGAAGAAATTCACATGAAATAGTTCAGTGCTTTCTTAATTCTTGAACCATCTTCGCCATAGAGTTCATTCCATTGTTAAAGCTCAGTCATATTCACTGGTTCAGAGGAAACACTTGAACCTTCATAATTCAAACAAATTTCACTTTGTCAAATACCTAACTTAAGATATGTTAGATAATATACAAACATCCAATATCATAGGGTTTAGTTGTTTACTCCACATACCTGGGCAGCCTCAATAGGATATGAAGTTGTCATCGTTTCTGACTGAAGTCAATCGTTCCCTAGAGAAATGGCACCATGTCCGGACATATGACTCACTACTTGACTGACTGAGATTTTTCCACTGTCAAATATGCTTAGACAGAAAAAGCACTAAGCCACAATAGATAAAAATTTAAACATTCAGATAAGCTTTAAAGGAGTCATATGTGTAGCACCTCTGTTTGTATTGAGTCACTTCGTTGAGATTAGCATTCAGCCATTCACCAACAACTTTGTACCATGATAAGCATTGAAGACTCCAATTTACCCTGTATTTTCACATTACAGGCACTGCTTATAACCAATGAACATTAAAATCAAAGAATGTTGAAAATGCGTTTAAATTATGCCAGGCAATGCAGTTGATAAAACTATAGTTAAAAGTCCCAACCATACTATGCAATTACTTAATTTCTCAATTCTTACAAACCCCGATAAATACTGTAGAAAAACAATAGTTAAAAGTCCCAACCATACACCCCAGCTGACCTTCATCTCATCATTGTGCCTATGATCTTTCACTTGGTAAAACAGCCATTTGTTATGAGTTGTTAACATCGAGGAAATCATGGAAAAGTGTAGGAAAACAAATGTAGACCTACAAACATTTAATTTGCAATGAGGTCATTTGTTCCTTGGGTCTTTTATGGGATTTCTACCACGGTCATCTATTCCTAATTAAATTTTCCTATCCAGTTCATATCATGCATTCGTGCTATGTAACTCCCAAAATTGTAAATCAGAAAATCCAGACAAAACATTCAGCTAATGTGCCGAGTGTCCACTATTCCACACACAAAATAAAGCAGCAACTAAATAAGTAACATAACAGCAGCTACCAAAGCACTATAAATCACCACCAAAATGGGTAACATGACGGCAGCTACCAGTGCAGCAGCATCAAAACTACTCATTTGAACCTAAAATTGTGTCTTTTGAACCTAAAATAAAGGCTAGGAATAATTTGAATCTAAAATATTTTGAACCTAAATTATTTTTCCTATCCACAACAAATGTAAATTCCAAAAAAAACGAACTAACATTCAAGAAAAAATCCGATACAATTGGACGAGACACAACAGAGTGTGTAAATAACTCATATCCTATTTGAAGTTTGTGCAATCGTATAAGACAAACAAATATGGGACAGTTGCAACGCAAAATCTGGAAGAAGGAAAAAAACATAGCAAATGAAAATAAAGTCAGTAAGCAAAAGTCAGTAAGCAACATTGCAATTTATAAACACCATGTGATTGTATTTTTTATAAAGAAGCCAGCCTAAAAATACCAATTTATAATCCCTAATACCCAAACGCAACACCCGGTAGAACATAGATGATGAAGCCAAACGACCAAAGGTAAGAATACTGAAGACCGCAGAAGATGGAGCAAAATGCCTTGTATTGCGTTATCCAGCCAAAAGTTTAACCCGAACCTGTATATGAACAGCGGCGTTATATTTCAATCTTCTTCTGTTTGAACAGCAACAACGTTGAAGTGAATAATCGATCTGTCAGAAGAAAACAGTGAGAAAGAAAAACAGAGAAAACAATGAGAATGAATTTGAAAACAGTGAGATGGAAAAGTGAGGGAGACGAGGTAATGCAGTGTTAGGGTTTACAGGAATGGAAAGCACACAAAGCAAAATTATCAATGTTATCAATGCTAAGATAACTGAGGAGTCGCAAAGGAAACAGAATATAATCCCTGCCAAAAGGAAACGGAAAGTTGTTTTTTTGGATCAAGGAAAGTTGTTTCTAAAGCCTATAGTGTGCTATGCTTTGGTGGATCTCAATTTCCAAGCTCAATATTATCTCGCAGTGTGCTGTACATTAATAGCTTTCAATTTCCAACTCACTGTTATCTCTCTAGTCAATTCCCTTAAAAGACAAAAGAGTCGCTCGCCGTGCACTGTTACTACTCCATCAATAAGCAGTAACATAATTTAATACGCCAGAATTAATGGCTCATCGTTATGATTTTTCATTCCAAAAATACCCCTATTTTGGGCAGGAAAAAGTTCCTTCAGGGTGCGTTTGATTTGCAAGAAATCAAGGGACAAGATAGCAGAGAGTACTTGTTCTATGTTTGATTCAAAAAACTGCAAAAAGACAGGACAAAATGGGGGACAAAAGACTGGACAAAAACTTAAATTCTTGTTCCCCACTAAACTATGGGACAAAAAGTTGTCCCAGGAACAACTGCTTAAAAGACTAAAATACCCACTTTTATTTTTTATTATTAAGTAAATTCTCTCTCTCTCTATATATATATATATATATATATATGTATAACATCACGTAAGACATATATAATTGACGTAAACAATGTAATCTATCTATAATTACATTTTATGTTACATTTATATTTATAAATTTTATATATAAATAAGACAATATTATATATATTAATATTATCATTATTATATAGCATAGTATTGTATTAAATATCATATAATATTATATATTATAAAGGGTATTTAAGTAAAGTTTAAATTGCTTTACTTGTGTTGTCCATTGTCCACCAAACAAGATACATGACAAATAGTTGTGTTGTTGCCCAAGCACTTGTCCTGTGCTGTTCTCTTGTCCTGTACCTCAATACGAATCAAACGCACCCTCAGTCACTTATCAACTTTTATATATAAAGATGCATAAAGAAAACAAAAGGCTAGCAACTTAGAAATGTCACATTTTAGGGACTTCTAATGTGCTACTCGATCCCTATGACTTTTCTGACATCTTCAATTTATGCATATTGTCACAATCACTATATCTCGCTTACAAGCCAAGCTTTGATGCTTTGGTTAACACTAGGTACAAACCAACTTGCACTTCTTAATTCAGTGATGCTTTTTAAACCAAAACTGTAAAAATGATGCTAAGGAATACAACTGTAACAGTAATGCCGAAGTCAGAAAATATGCAACGAAATCATTACTTCTTGTTAACTAACAAAACTAGCCTTAATTCACTGACACTGACTTTTGTTGAGACTTAACAGCAATGTAATTATTCCGCCAAAGATAGTGAGAAGATTAATAATCAAGTATCTAAATGCACCAGTAATCCAAGTCAATACAGAATTTTTTTTAGGAGAAAGTTTTACAAATCCAAAATAAGAAGTCACAAAACAATATAGTCTTGAGCAAAAAAATTGACATATTATAAATAAGAAGTAACAAATTAATTCAATATAAAATATTAAAAATAAACCAGCAAACAAGCCTTTACGTCCTCACATAACATACCTGAGTTAAATTAAATCAAATTAAAGTTGAGCAACTTTACCCGAGTCCGAATATCCCCTCTTCTGCTTTGTCAACTGCAACAACACCAATGGAAGACAAATCTGCAACATGTGTCTCCTTGTTAGCTAATTCTCCCAAGATAATGGACCCTTTCCCTTTGCCATTTCTGGATTGAAACTCAAAGAATGCCTTACTGTAGCAACAACGAGAAGAGAATCGAAGGAGGATGAGGAGATGGGGTTCCGGCAAATGGGGTATGTGGCGTTAATAAAAGAAGAGAGATGAAAGTTGAAAACGTGGCTGCCTGGTGGCCGGCTGCATAGCCGGTAGTGGTGGCACGCAAACACAATTATCTTGAAAATGATTACTCCTATGATCTTCTCCTGTCATTAAGTTCCACAACAAATCTGGACATTTTTAAGTAATTGATGTTGTTCTTTTTCTTTCATACAGCCGATAGAAAAATCAAGTTGCTTGCTTCTTTTGCATTTCTCAAATCTTTCTAAAACCACATGTTTCATCAAAATTTGACAATTATCTTTTGCCAACTGTGCAGAAAAATTTACTTTTAGAATTAAAGAATGTTTCATCAAACTTTGACAATTATTATCAATATTTAGGAATTGCTGATGAAGTTACTCCTCCTTTTTCTCAAATAAACATTGAGGCAAATTGACAGGAGCCCCGAGCATTCTCAGATCTCTACAATTCCTTGAATGCCCAACTGATGTACTCTTGGAGATAATCTACCTTGTTAATAATTTTTGTCCCTGTATCCACTTGTTGATAATACTTATAGTCCAAGCAACCAAATAAAACTCCCCACCAATATCATCTCCATCAAAAACAACACTCAGATATTTCCAAGTAATCAAGGATCCTGTCTTCACTTGTGTCCACGATATCTTATAGTGTACCCCAGCAGATAGGCTTCTCTTTGTGTCAAAATTCTATATCCCCCCATTCTCATTCTCATCCTCAGTAGTCAGTATATCAATTCTGCAAAGTAGAATACTTATATTCTGCCTCTTGAGCACAATACAACTCCAAAACAGCAGCATGAAGCTGGTTCCTATCATCAAATTGATCAACAACCTTGCTTAACGGCTTCAGTGAATTGGCCCAGAAAATAAAGCTGGAAATTTAAAAGCCCGTGCCACGATTACTGAAAAACTTTGAACATAAAGGAAACAACGAATGATATCAAATGCTGCCCAGGACATTATATTGATTGAATGAAGATATCTAACTGGCTGAAACTAACGAGCAAAGTGCTTCTTCTTTATACTGTCCTCTGATCTCTCTTTGTATCCAACTATACCCTAAAGGTTTTTTCATCCCCTTTTTACTCATCAACTTCTTTACTTCTTCTGCACGCTCCCATTTAGCCTTTGATGCATAAGTGTTTGCTAGAAGCACATAATTTCCTGAATCCGTATGGTCAATCTTAAAGAGATGTTTGGCTGCAGTCTCACCCAATTCCAAATTGCCATAAACCCTGCATGCTGCTAATAAAGAACCCCAAGTTGTTGCATCAGCACTAGTTGCATTCTCCTTTATGAGACTGTATGCCCTTTCCAGTTGCCCAGCCCTCCCAAGGAGATCAATTATGCAAGCATAGTGCTCCGGTAAGGGCTCAATACCATACACCTGAGTCATAATCTGGAAAAACCTACAACCTTCTTCAATAAGACCTGAAGAGCTACATGCATTGAGGACACCAATGAATGTAACTTGGTTTGGCTTTAATCCTTCCTGTTGCATCTTTAGAAAAAGATCTACAGCATCATGTGATTTCCCATGCTCAGCAAAAGCAGCAATCATTGCACTGTAGGTATACATATCTCTATATCCCATCATACCGAACTCTCTCCATGCTAAGTCTATATTTCCACATTTTGAGTGCATGTGGATCAATGCATTGGAAACAATGTGAGTCCTATCTGAGATAAAAGAACAATGAGTTCCAACAAAAAAAGGACAAAGGTTAGTGCCAAGCATTTTTAACCTAAATAGAACAAACCACACGAAAACAATAAGGACAAACCTACCACAGCAACCCTCGTCGAGATGGTATGTTAATGTGTTTGACATTCTAATATCCCTAAGTTGAGCACAAGCTGATATAGCACCAACCATTGCTACCTCAGTGATTTTAATCTTTGTTTGTCTCATTTTCCCATACATCTCAATAGCTTCCTTTGCATGTCCATTTTGGGCATAACAAGCCAGCATTGCTGCACAAGTTGATGCATCCCGTGGCTCTGGTATCCCATCAAACACCCTTCTGGCTTCACTCACATTCCCTAACTTCCCATAACCAGCTATCATTGCAACACACGTGACCTCATCCTTGCCACTCATGACATCATACAATTCCTTGGCAGCTTTCATGTCTCCACAGTTTGCATACCCAGCAACCATAGTAGTCCAAGTAAAAGAATTCCTTCCCCCCATGTTATCAAACAACCACCTTGCATCAACCATCATCCTCGCCTTGGCATACCCACAAATCATAGCCGTCCAGGCAACAACATCTCTCTCAACCATTCCATCAAACACGTCACGTGCATCACACACAGAGCCAAATTTTGCATACATGTCAAGGAGTGCAGTTTGCACAACCTTGTTTCCGAGAAACCCTGACTGCACCACCCTTGCATGCACTTGTTTCCCTTCAAAAATGGCAGGGACACGCCCGCACGCATTGAGGACTGAGGAGAAGGTGAACCCGGATGGAAAAATTCCATTTTGGTGCATTCTAGCGTAGGTGGAAATGCAATGGCGAAAATGGGTACGATGGAAAAGGCATGCACGAATAAGAGAAGTCCACAGGAAGCAATTGGCGTAGTTTGGCATTGTATCAAACAGTTTGTGGGCATAGCAAAGATTGCATTTTTTGCTACTAAATTGGAGAACCCGACGTAGCAGCTGACCAAAGAGGTGATGGTAATGATGGGGTGGTTTTTGAGTGAGGAGTTTGAGAAAGAGGGCATGTGCTTGTTTTAGATGACCAATGGTTTTGGCAGCGTTGAGCAATTGCTTTAAACGAAGGTGAACTTTTGTGCTTTGGGTTTGGGTGAATGTTGAAGTGGTAGTGCTCAGTGATATTGGCATTGTAGGTGTTAACTCTTTCTTCAATTTGACTCTCACATTATCCCATCGGAAAGGTGCATCTTCCTGTGCAGCAAGAGAGCTAGCACTGTGTCCATGATGACCTTGATGGAAGGCCTGTTTCTCAGGACTGACAGGCGATTCAATACATCTTAGCCCCTTCAGACGATCATCACTCTGCACAAATGCTAGAACTTTCTTCACCGACTCCCGCGTGCCACATATACTACCATTGATTCCTTCAGGCGCAAGAATGATACCACCCGAAACACGCTGAACAACATCAGATCGGTGAGGCGCAAGAACTAACACAGTATGAAGGAAGCCACGAGTAGGGCGTTCGCGGTGCGGTTTGGTTCGGTTTTAGCGTAAAAAATCATTCGATCCGAAAACTAAAACACCATGCGGTTTGGTTTGGTTTGGATGACTCTTTTAAAAAAATCCAAACCAATCCGATCCGATTAAATGCGGTTTGGATTGGATCGGTTAATTCGGTTTTTGTGAAAATATATAAAATAAAAAACTCATGTAACTTGCTAGTTGCTACAATCAAGAATTGTCAGAATAAAAAAACTGGCGTTCCATTTTGCAGCCACATGGAAAGAACCAATCAGAGAGTTATTCACGCATGACATACATAGCTTATTCATGCATGACATACATAGCTTGTTTTGAGTTCCAAATCAGTAGCTTAAAATCAAAGAGAGTTCCATAGCAAATACAAAACATTCAGTAGCTAGATAACAAAACAAAAACTTAAAGATAACAAATCAAAAGTTCTTCAAGGATCTCCACGAAAGCAGCAGATGTAAAGGTGTTCAAAAACACTTAATCGCCTATGTTTTCTGCAATGAAAAAACCAACATAAACCTTAGACAAGATAACATTCAGGCAAGTAACATAGATCAGATCCATATTTTTATAGATAATACTCAGGCAAGATAATATATCATACCATTTAAAGTTCAGCTCCAAGTGCATCAACTAATCAGATTCAATATCAGAAACCTCCTCACTACTGTGGGAGAGGAACAAGTTCTAAAAATGCATAGAATATATTAATCAACATGAAATAGAAAGTTAGTGTTAGACAAAACAAAATTGTATAAAAGTTAAAGGGAAAAAATAAAATATATATAATTATATATACCTTTTTCTCACTTTTCTAAGTCCTCCAACATCTCTTCAATATCCACCGATAATGGGGAGGATCGACACCAATTTTGTGTACAAATTGAAGCTTCTACGGTCTTTGGTGAAAGAGAACTCCTATAACAACTAAGTATTCTACCTCCAGTGCTGAAAGCAGACTCCGAAGCAACGGCAGACACAGGCATAGCTAATATATCTCTAGATATGTGACCAAGAATAGGATATTTGGTGGAATTCACCTTCCACCAGTTCAAGAGGTCAAAATCATTACTTTTCTTTTCTAAAGCCTCCATGAGATACAAATCCACTTCATTTTTATTCATATTTTCATCAAGACCCATGTCCTTCTCAAATTCCAAAGCAATTTCATCAACAGTTGCTCCAAGTTCCGATGATTGCATTTCTTGGGTAGAATTTTCAGCCTGGCCTTCATTTAAGAAAAGCCTATAGCTATCAAACATTTTGTATAATATCTCTTTTACCTTTTCACACAAGAATTCAACAACATCCTTCTCATAAATCCTCTTAAAGCCCCAGTTAAGAAACTTAAACTTCTGTCTAGGATCAAACACTACAGTAACAAAGATCAGCATATTCATATTTTTCACATTCCCCCAATACTTATCATATTTAACTTTCATTTTTTCAGCCATGCCTTTAAGTAATCGATCAGAATCCCCTATCGATTTCCTAAATGTCTCCATTATGGAACAATGCTCAAGAAAATATAGAGAAGAAGTTACAAAGTCAACCCGACACCTTCTTAGTCATATCATAAAACAATTTCAAGAACTTCAAAGTATTTTGCATTATCCCAATCTTCATTATTTGGGGACCACCTGACAACAACACATAATCGTAGACTTCTCACCCAATCTCTTAAAGGCTTTTTGAAACTTCAATGCACACTCAAGCATGGTGTAGGTGGAGTTCCACCTAGTGGGACAATCCAACTGCACTATAGATTTTTCTCAGATCCTAGCCTCCTTAATGCATGTTCTAAACCTATCCAAACGACTAGGTGATGCACTAACATGTCTAACAAAGATTCCTAATCTTGCTAATTGAAGAATGCATATCCTTCAATCCATCATTGACCGTGAGATTTAGAATATGTGCACAACACCTAACATGCAAATGTTCCCTTTTAATGGATGTGTATTCCAATCCTCCATTCTACCTTTCAAGTAAGCAATAGCAACATCATTTGAAGAAGCATTATCTACTGTTATGGTGAAAACTCTACCAATTAACCAATCCTCCAAACATTTTTCAATTTTTCTACCAGTTGCCTCTCCTTATGAGAGGTAATTGGACAAAAATTAAGAATCCTTTATGCAACTTACAATCTTGATCAATAAAATATGCAAGAAGAACCATATAATTCAAATTTTGCACGTAAGTCCAAGTATCGGTTGTGAGACTGACACTTTGATTTGTTTTATTAAATATACTTTTTAACTTATGCTTCTCATCCATGTAAATGTTCCAAAGAATCCCTAGCAATTGTAATCCTTCCTGGAAGTGGGAGTCTTGGTTGCGCAACACTCATAAAATAACGAAATCCATCTCCCTCAACAAAAGAAAAAGGCAACTCATCCACAATTATCATTCTAGCTAACGCTTGTCTACATGCATCAACATCAAAATGGACACCAGCAAGAGCACTACCAGTTCTTTTCCCATCTTCTTTTTTCAAGCCTTGAAGGCTAAGAGTGGTTTGACTAGGATCAAGAGACTTTTTGGGAAACTTTTTACATTGTGACAACAAATGATGTCTTAGATTGCTAGTACCATTTTTATGTGAATCAGCAGCATATGTTGCCCCACACCAGTTACACTTAGCTCTAGAAATAGAATCATCTTTTGTAAAATGTTCCCAAGCCCAAGATCTAGGTCTACAAGGTTTTCTTTTACCGTAATCTCCAAAGATCGTAATCATTTGTTGTGGGTGCATCTCCAACTTTCCTTTTCTTTTGACCATGGGGCCTCCATCTTTGTTCAAATCATCACTTTGTGTCCTTTGGTTGTTCGGTTGTAGGCATTCTTTGTTAGATTATTTTCAACCTTCACAAATGTAAAACCAAAAATTAGAATATTATATTAAAAATGATCGATTTAAGAAACTATGTTGTTTGAAAGTAATTACCTGATTTATCTCCATAGATGAAGCACCAGGAGAAACGAACTTGCTTCCATATCAACAACAACAAGCTTTCAAACTTCCCCGTCGGAATAAAGAGAACATCCGTAAATTTCAGAATCCCAGAGAACAACAATTTTAGATGCCACAGAGAGATTCAGTCAACGTATAATCATAAAAATTATGCATAGGCCAATTTCATCACGGATCAAATATATTTCCAATCAAGTATATTTCATCACAGATCAACACGTAAAGATTCATGTCACACGCTGTCGACCAAAAAAGAAATGTCACACTGCTAAGGTAAACATTATGAATTGAACCATCAAATCAAAAGTTTAACAAAACAACACTAAGAGAACAACAATCACATGAATCAAAAGTATAACCCAACAATCACAGAGAACAACCGTGACGAATCAAAATCAAAAAGTATAACAGATCACAGAGAACAACCTATGATTTAATCGAAATCACAATCAACAGATCAACCGGTGACGAATCAAAATCACAGATCAAGTAACAACAAGAAGAATCAAAATCAACAAAAGTATAACCCAATGCAAATAGTTCCAACTCACAGTCGTGACACTACAGGCTGGTAAGCGGCAATGGTGGAGTGAACCGCAGAAGCCGGTGACGCCGTCAAGGCAGAAGCAACACCGCCACGCTGGAAGCAAAGCAGAAGAACGTAAGAACGGAGGAAGCAATAGCCAAGAGGGAAGAAGAACGACGGAAGGAGTAAGAAGCAGCACCGCGTAGAGGAAGAAGAATGGTGATTGAGAGAGGCGATCGAGAGAGGCGATTGAGAGAGGCGATCGAGGAAGAAGCAGCACTGTTTAGAAACAAGAAGCAGCAGCAGGGGATTGTGATCGAGAGAGGCGATCGAGATTCGAGAGAGCCAGAGGCGCCGCTGAAGTACTAGGGTTTCGTTTCAATTCTGAACGAGGAGTGAAACCTTATTCATTTTAGTATTTTACCAACATTCAAACGCACCGTATTAGCAATATTAGTACTGTATTAGGTATTCTGCGGTTTGGATCGGTTTGGTTTGGTTCTGGAAAAAAAAAATGCGGGCCGAACCGAACCGATCGGTTAGTATAAAAAATGGCCCAATCAAATCCAAAAAAATTCGGTTTTTTGCGGTTTTCGGTTTGGGTTGGATCGGCTTGCGGTTTTTTTTTTTTGGATCGGTTTGGATTTGAACACCCCTAGCCACAAGCAGAGCAAATCTGTTCATAATGTACTCTATAGACTTAGGTTCTAAGCCACAAACTGCATCACATGATGCTACCACAGCAACTAAACGTGTGCTTGGTTCCGTGCCAATGGAAATTGATTTTGACAAAATTACTTTTGTATAATTGATTTTGGTTAAAATTGAGTTGGATATATTCATAGAAAAAGTGATTCTTATCAATTTATGTTGTATGGATAGTTGGATTAAAATTGCTTTTAGTCGTAATTATCAAAATGAGTTTTAACTTGTATGTGTTTTAATCTCATGTCGTTGCTCTTTCTAGAAGACCAAGCGAAAGCCATCTTACATACTCCTTTGTTTCATCGGTGGTCCAAGATCGCATCTTCTGGAAGCACAATCCGAATGGACTATATTCTGTTAAAAGTATATACTATGTGGCGATTAATTATATGGTGAATAGTAATCATCTTAAAATGGATGGAAATTGGTCGTTGATCTGGAATATTAAGGCTCCCCCGAGAATGAAGCTTCCTGTGGAGCATGTGTCGTGATGCTCTCCCCAACCGCTCAAACTTGCAGCACCGCGATGTGAACTGTGGAAATCTTTGTGTTAGATGTGAGCAACCTTCAGAAGATAGTTGGCATGCTTTTGTGCTTTGTCCCCGCAGTATTCAATGTTGGAATGAATCTTCTCTTCTGGGTCATGTTAACCGCCCAGCATCTGTCGCAAATTTGGTCAGGGAGTGGTGTTTCTTGATGCTTCATAACCTGAATCAAGAAGACCGATCAAAATTTGTAGCCGTAATCTGGAGTATTTGGTATGCTAGAAATGCTAAGTTGTGGGAAAATGAGCGAATGGATCCTTCATGTACGGTAGCTCGGGCAGAATCTATGATTGCAGAATGGAGACAAGCCCACAATTCTGTTGTGGATCTAGCAAATGATAATATTACTACAGGCTTTGTTGATTGTTGGACTCCTCCTTCTCCAGGTAGCTTAAAATGTAACGTTGACGCTGCGTTTTCAGGTGAAGCAGGAATTACTAGCTGGGGTATATGCCTAAGAGATGAGACAAGCTTTTTCCTAGGTGCAAAAACCTTATGGGATAAGCCTTGCCTTTAAGTGGCAGAGGGGGAAGCAATTGTACTACTTTATGCTATCAAGTGGATCTAGAGTTTTCAGCTAGATAGTGTAGTCTTTGAAATAGACTCCCAAATTGTTGTTAATAGTGTTAATAACTCAAAGTTAGACAATTCAGACTTTGGTTCAATAATTATGGAGATTAGGAGTCTCCTAAGCCTTTTTACTAACTCTAGTGTGAGTTTTGCTAGGAGGCAAGCCAACAAAGTTGCTCATTGTTTAGCAAGGGTAGCTCCTAATATGCCTAGCCACCAAGTTTTTGAGAATGTTTCACTTTGTATTGCTTCAATTATTTCTAGTGAAATGAAGTAATCTATATTTCATAAAAAATATAAAAAAAAACGTGTGTATGTGTGTGTGTATATATAGGGGTCATATCTAGTGAGAAAAGAGTTTCTTACGTGAGAGTGAGAGGAACTATTTTCACCCATCAGATAAAGATAGATGGATGAAATTAAAACATTCCATTAAAAAAGTCATGTGACTTGTTTTCTATTATGTTCCAACCAAAATCCCCGCGCTCCGGTTTCGTCAGTAAATCTCAGACACCATTTTCATCTTCTTCGATACTATTCTCCACCATCAGTGATGATGCTATCGTTCTGATGTCTGCGTTTGTATCTCATTTCGGCCACTCCCTGACTTAGTGAGAATGAGTTTTTTATGTGAGAGTGAGAGGAGGAAGGTTAGAAGTCAGGGAGTGGTCGAAATGAGATACAAACGCAGACATCAGAACGATAGCATCATCACTGATGGTGAGATGAGTATCGAAGAAGATGAAAATGGTGCCTGAGATTTACCAGTGAAACCGATGCTCGGGGATTTTGGTTGGAACATAATAAAAAACAAGTCACATGACTTTTTTAATGGAACGTTTTAATCTCGCCTATCTATTTTTATCTGATGGCTGAAAATAGTTCCTCTCACTCTCACGTAAGAAACTCCTTTCTCACTATATATATATATATATAAAACTATGTTAGATAACTATTTATATTTATGTTTTTTTTACAAGAATAATTATTTATATAAATGTTAAATTTTTAAAATTAATATCACTGAAAGTATCAAAACTTAATATTATTTTTTGACAAAATTATCAAAACTTAATGAATGAAAAGTATGGGTGAAAAGTCATTTTGGTCCCTAAATATGTGAGACGCTATCACTACAGTCCTTGAATATATCAAAATTACAAAAACATTCCCAAGTGTGTCTTCTGTTAGTAATTTCAGGGACCAAACTTGTAACACCCCGCCTTGACAGGGCGTTATTTTATTTTCAAGTAATGGCACACACATATAAAGCAACAACACATATTATTTATTATCAGAGTACGCAAAACATGGCACATACACACATATAGATATATACTCCACACCCACAAGGGGTGACAAAAAGACACACTGGCTGTGATAATACTGTATTCCAAACATCTGAACACTACCTCTAGGCAGCTTTATCATTGCGGTCACCTTTGCTAGGTCCCGCTCCCCAAGAATAAGCTCTAAGCACAGGTTGCTCCTGTCCATCTGCTATTCATCACGATATAATATAGAAATACACAAGAAACGAAGGGGTAAGAAATCCATCAATCACCAATAAGCAGGAAAACAGAATAGCAGAGTAACTGTCGCCATGCACAGCACAACTAACGACAAAGATAACAATCATCGACATAACTGGTAAATACTGATACCATAGATACCACATACGGACTCCTGATATAACGTCACAGAACACATCATACCCTGATACTACATAATGACACAGACCACTTACGTTGCAGGCTGATCACCGACCCTTTACACCCTAGACCGATCACCAGTCTCAGGGCACATAGGAATGACACGTAAGTTGGTTGTCCCAGAGACATATCTTGATACGTTACCATCTCTGATCACTGGAGTAAGGTACCGTCCCCGTGCACAAGGAAGGCATTCCCAATACAGGGAATGACCAGGATTACCCCCCCGTCGGACGTGGAATCTTGAAGCCTAATCGGGATGACCGAGCCTCACTTTGTCTATCCCTAAGGTCAACGACCTGCTCCAAACCACTTCGTACCTTCGGTCTGATCACCAGTCCTCAGGTACTCCAACCTCGGGTACACTGACCCGGCTATCACCACTGACAAACAGAGTATCAACGGTAATACTTGCTATTACCGTCTAGGGATTCGCAATCCTCTAACGAGAGGGCGTCACCCTTGACACTAAGACCATACATCAATCATCACACTCACATATATCTTGTTTATTCAATCAGCATGTTATAGATATCAGCATATTAATCAGATTATCAACAGTTACAAGTAATCAGCGTATAAACTATTTCTAACGTCGCAAAGGCGACTGTCAACTAATCATGTTATCAATCAAGTAGACATGTATGTCTAGCAAGCACACAAATCACACCAAGCAAAACCTATGCTGGTTGATAGGTCTACGGTGACTATCCTTAGCCACCGCATACTGCAACCCCTCTCCTAAGGTGTTGCTGATATCAACCCCTAGTAGGGTTTGAGGTCCCCTACGCATACTGACAGTACTACTCTACTACATGTTTTCCCTAGTAATTGAGGTATCTTCCCCCTCACCTGGCACTCTTGGCTAAGCTCCTATGAGAAAGCCTTGACTTTCGACCGCTATCTGCGCCTGCCTTGGCTACTCCTTTGAGCCTTACCCTTTTCTCAGACTTAGGGATTTCCAACTAAGAGTTTTCTGATGCACAGGATTCTCGCTCAAGGCAAGTGCAGAGCATACTTACTCCTTAGAGGAATTCTAGAGAAAGAAAGTTTGTAGAGAGGGAAGGAGAAGAAGACTTGGTGCGAGGAAAAATGAAGGGTGGAAGGGGTATTTATAGGTGAGCTTCGCTCCCTTCACGTCGCGATATGGGTACCATCGCGTCGCGATGGAACCTTCTGGGACCTTCCAGATGCACACATGGCGCGAATCCAATAGTGTGATTATGAGTACCATCGCGTCGCGAACAACACCGTCGCGTCGCGACGCAAGCAAAATGGAAATATCTTGTTTCTACGGTTTTCTAGGGTGTTCCACACCTTTTCAGGGTCATTCTTGTCCTTTTAGGGTTTTCTAGACTTTTCCTAGACTCCACCTTGGCCCATTTTACTTTTCTGGGCCCACCTTACGTTTCTGGGCCCAAGTTGCACTTTTGGACTCCACCTTGGCCCATTTTACTTCTAATTAAAGTTCTAATACTCGTTTAATCTCTAACCTAATCAACTTAAATTATTAATTGAAGTTATAGGAAAATGAGATGTCACAAAACTCACTAACAAAAGACACATTTGAGGACCAATCTAACTAACGAAAGACACATTTGAATACTAAACTGACTAACAAAAAACATATTCGATGATGTATTTATAATTTTGATACATTCATGAACTATAATGACAGCGCCTCACACATTCAGGGACCAAAATGGCTTAAAGAAACATAATTGATAATTCCATACAACTATAGAAGCAAAGCTAAAAGACGGTAATGCTTGATATCGTACCTTAAAAAACCGCAATGCTTGCCACATGATAGAAGATATTTAATTTATTACTATGAAATTTCTAATGACACACACAAGACAAAAGCTTCAGATAAAATCGCTTTGAAAGCCATCGTGAAAGCTTCAAATATTAGCTTTGGGTGGAATCGATTTTGACCAGGAAAATTGCTTTCTCTTTTTGAACCCAAACACCTCCATAAAAGAATAGAATCACGTTTGATAGGGATTATCGTATGTTTGATGCATCTGGACGTGGTTTCAAACAGGCACTAAATTGTGGGGGCCAACTACCTCACGTCTTAATATTTTTGCCTAACATGACAAAAATACGCCTCCCCCATTGTATAACCCTCACCCCCACGTTGCATACCGTTAATAGAGCTGGCAAAATGGGTTAGCCAGACCGGGCTAGCCCAAAAAAGCATAGGGCTTGTGCAGTTAAAATTGAGCCCATTTTTCATCCCGGAGTTTTTTGCTCGATCTGATAAAGCCTGAACCCTATACCGGGCTAGCTCAATTGGGCTTTGCGCGGTCCACACAACCCGCACAAAATTATAAAAATAAATGTGATTATTCTCCATTTTTTTATCAAAAGATGGGGTGTGTGATGCGTTCGAAATAGCATATAGTTTAGTGTTAGTTTTGCATCGCATCTTTGTCATTTTAATCCATGTTATTTATGCATTTGGCTTGATTTGAATAATGCACTTGGTTTTAGTTCAATTGTGCTTAAAGGAAGGTATTTGTCCTAGGAAAAAGGAGAAAAATCATATGGAATAAGTTGGGGTAATTTGTGCTACAAGTTGATAATGTAATGTTGTCTCAGCCTGACACCTGTTCAATGTTTTAATCATATCTGGAGTTTTAGGTGTCCAAATGAGATGAAACTGGTGCCATTGGAAAGCTAAGATCCATAGCTTAAACTTTCATGAAGACACCTTAAGCTAATTCGGACGTTAAAGAGGTGAAAAATACAAAACAACATGAAGCACGGCCTAGCCGTGTCAGGAAGCATAGCCGTGTTGCGACAGCACCTGAACAGCGCGAGAAACAGAATGAAGCACGGCCTAGCCGTGCCTCACGCCACGGCCGTGCTACGACAGCACCCTGGACGCAGAATTTTACGTTTTTACATGCTTTGGACTTGTTTTCTTACTCCTTTTCACCCTAGACTATAAATAGACACTTTAGAGACTTGTCTAGGGTTCGAACTTTGATTCTTGGAGGCACAGTGGAGGATTGGGATCAATCTCTTCATCGCTTCTCTCTCGATTTCCTGGTTTGAATGTTTATTTATATGGATTCTATTCTATCCATCATGTTAGAGTAGTTTCCCTTGTTTTAGGATTTGGGGCTATGCCTTTTGATGTCTTTTAGATGATTATTTGATACTCTCTCTATTACTTTGAATACAATTCGATTTCGTTCTTATTGTTATTATTATTTCTTATGAATTCGGTGGCCACTTATTCATATGTGTTAGATTTCTAGGGATGAACCGAGAGGTGCTTTGTTATCGGAACCATAAGAACGGAACTTAGGATTAAAATCACGAGAGTAATTTTTAGTCCTTCAAGGATAAAACAAGCTATCATATTTCTTAATGGGTTTAATTCGATTTCAATTACCACGAGAGTAGGAATTATATCGCTTAAGCACGGTTTCTGTATCCTGAGAGGAAACTTTTACTAAATTAGGATAGCTTGCCTTCAATAGAATTCATTTGTTAATAAGAGAGTAGTCAATTAGGATTTCAGAGCATCATTGTGGTACCCCCAGTCTTAGAAGCTTTTCCTTGTTATTAAAATCATCCATTACATTGTTCTTAATTTATTTTATTTCTATTACAATAACAAATTCTATTTCTCGAATTAGTTTAATTAGCGTAAAAGCAGTCTCTGTGGGATCGATATTTTATTACTTGACGACAACTCCGTGCACTTGCGGATTTGAGCCACCAAGTTTTTGGCGCCGTTGCCGGGGACTGCGTCTTATTGCTTTTTAAATTAATTCATGTTAATATAAAAAAAAAATATTCTATAATTGTTGATGTGCTACTTACCTTTTCCTTTAGTGTTGTGCATGCGAGGTAAACAAACAGGTGAGCTGTTGTTTGACCCTGAAATAGAAAAGACCGCAAAGGCTAATAGGAAGAAGGCAAAGGAAGCAAAACAACAACAAAATCAAACCTCTGTTTCTACCTCTCTCGTTATAACTCAAGTAGTGATGGGGGACGCACCACCACCACGACGCACCTTGGGTGATTTTGGGAGAAGGAACAACCATTAGAGGATAGTCATTGCCTACCAACAGGTGGAGGCAAATGCTTTTGAGATCAGAACATCTTTGTTGAACACTCTCAAGCAAAACCAATTCGCTGGGGATGAAGTTGAAGACCCAAATCAGTACATGGTAAATTTCTATGAAATCTGTGGCACCTTGAAGCTGGATGGAGTGACAGAGGGGGCCAAGAAACTAAGGCTTTTTCCTTTCACCCTGCGAGATAGAGCAAGAGATTGGTTGCACACTTTGCCTCAAGGAAGCATTGCTACTTGGGATGACTTAGAGGATAAATTTATGAACAAATTTTTTCCACTCCAAGTTCATCAAAAGAAGAGGTGAAATTCATGGGTTCCAGCAGAACCAGAGCGAAAATCTGTATGAGGCATGGGAGAGATTCAAGCTTCTTCTGAAAAGATGTCCTGGACATGGGTATGATGAGTTTAATCAGATGCAGATGTTTTGCAATGGGTTGAGGCCGAATACAAAAATGATGTTGGTTGCCTCAGCTGGAGGTACAATTAACAGCAAAACAGCTGAAGAAGCAAGAACTTTAGTGGAGCAAATGGCTTCAAATGAGCAGTTGTATCAGAATGATAGAGGCACACAGGGTAGAAGAGGAGTCCTTGAACTAGAAACACAAGATGCACTCTTGGCTCAAAATAAATTGGTCTCTCAACAATTGGAAGCTATCACAAAGGAGCTTAAAGCGCCAAAAATGGGAGCCTCTATTCCCGCTCAAGTGAATCAGTTGAACAGGAACTTGCGATGTGATTTTTGTCAAGGGCCTCATGAAAATGGAGGTTGTGATGCTAAGGGAATTT
Source organism: Calophaca sinica (assembly GCA_037113605.1). Lineage (NCBI taxonomy): Eukaryota > Viridiplantae > Streptophyta > Magnoliopsida > Fabales > Fabaceae > Calophaca > Calophaca sinica. Next base: position 95,189,208 of record CM073736.1, read on the forward strand.
TGAATGAGCAAGCCAACTACATGGGTAATTTTCAAAAGCAATGAGGGAATCCTTATTCTAACACCTATAATCTTGGGTGGATGAATCATCACAACTTCTCTTGGAAACAGCAAGATAACCCATCATCAAGCAACCCTCCATAACCTCAAAAGCAAGAGAAGCCAAATGCATTAGAGGAAGCTCTCACTCAATTCATGAAGATGACTCAATCCAATTTTCAGAACATCCACTCCAACTTTCAGACTCACGAGTCTCATTTCAAGAACCAAGAAGCTTCTATCAAAAATTTGGAGAATCAAATTGGGCAACTCTCAAAGCAACTCGCAGAGCAATCCAAAGGTAAGTTTTCTGCTAGCACAGTAGATAATCCTAAGAGTGAAATTGTAGTGCTATTACTTTGAGAAGTGGTAAGATGATGTCTGAAGTTGAGGGGAAGAAAAAGAGTGAAAAAAAGTGAGGTGGATGGAGTTGAAAATGAGAGAAGTGAAAATAAAGAAAAAGAAGAGAAAAAAGAGGTTAAGAAGAAATCCAACTCAGGAGAGGAAGGCATAGTTATAACTGAACAGCTGCAGGTGGGAAATAAGCCCAAAGTGGTTCCTCTATATATGAAGCTGCCATATCCTCCTGTGAGCAAGAAAAAGGAGAAGGATGAACAGTTCTCCAAGTTCATGGATATCTTCAAGTGCCTCCAGATCAACATTCCTTTCGCAGAAGCTCTTGAGCAAATGCCCTTATATGCCAAATTCATGAAGGAATTGTTGACCAAGAAAAGGAAATTCAAAGAAGATGAAACTGTAGCTTTGACAGAAGAGTGCAGTGCCATCATTCAAAGAAAGCTCCCTCTAAAGATGAAGGATCCTGGAAGCTTCACAATTCCCTGCACAATTGAGAATTTAAATATTGACAAAACCCTTTGCGATTTGGGAGCTAGCACCAATTTGATGCCGTTATCTATGTTGAAGAGGTTGGGAGGAGGTGAAGTCAAGCCTACAAGAATGACATTGCAACTGGCGGATGGGTCAATCAAATACCCTTATGGAATTATGGAAGATGTGTTAGTAAGGGTTGGCAAATTCTTTTTTCCAACAAATTTTGTAATCCTTGACATGGAGGAAGACAAAGAGGTCTCTCTTCTTCTTGGAAGACCTTTCCTAGCTACAGAAAGAGCCTTGATTGATGTCCAACAAGGTAAATTAATTTTGAGGTTCCAAGATGAGAAGGTGACTTTCAATGTGTTTAAGGCTATGAGGCACCCTGATGACACTGAAAAGTGCTCTAGAATTGATATGATTGGGGAGTCGGTTGGAGAATTGCTTAATCAATACCGACCTTCTGATCCCTTAGAGAAAGTAATCGGGAATTCCATGGAGGAGACGGATAAAGAGCAAAAAAAAAAGCCAAGTGCAAAGCTGAGAAGCGTACTCGTAGGAAGCTACTTCCATCGAGACTCCCTTGGCCTCCTTATACTAAAGGAAACATTTCTGATACAAAAGGGAAGGTGAAGGGGCCAAAAATCCTTAAGATCTGGAAGGTGAAGGGGAGTGCCAATCCCAAATTGGAACCGAGCTGAGCACTTACAAGGGTCAAGCTAGTGACTTTAAACAAGTGCTTCTTGGGAGGCAACCCAAGTTTTTAGTGAGTTCTTTTCTTCTCATCCTTGCTTTAACTTAATTCCTTACATTGGGGACAATGTAAGCTTTTAAGCTTGGGGTAAACGATTTCACTTTCATTCTTGCATTTAGTCTTACACCTCATTTTAATTTTTGCATTTTGTGTTAGTTTTAATTTTTGCATGCATCATTTTATCCCCCAATTTCTGTTAAGGTGTGCCATATAATCATTGTGGAATGTAGAGATTGCTATGATTTGGAACCCAATTATTTTTTCTTGTCATAGGCTTAAAGGCAATGTTCTTAATGTACATAGAGATGATCTTTTGAAAAGTTGAGAATTAGCATGTGGCACTCTGATTTGATGTTTTTCACCGATTTTAACTTCTAAATGTGAGACTTGAGCTTATATTGGGGCTTGTTCTTCATCATGTTTTTATGCCCCTTCTCCTTGTAGGAGTGTGTTCATCTTGATTTTTCTCTCTAGAACTTGACTTGAAACCTTTTCAAAACTTGAAATTTTTTGTCTACACACTTGAAAATGATTAGGGCATATTTGGCAATTTGTTTTAAGCCTCTGATTTTTGAATGAAAGCTTCCTCTAGTTGCCCCTTTTGAGCCTTAACTGAAATAAATTTTCTTGGTACCCATTCCATTGTCAAATGTTTATGGTACCTTTTAGAGCATGTTTAAGGGAGCAATTGGATGCTTAATCTGTGAATTGTTTTGATGCTTGAACTTAGGATCTCTTCTGTTGTTTAATTCCTCCCTAATAATTATTGCAAAATCTCAAAAGAAGGGAGAATAAATAATAATAAAAAAATAAAAAAAAAATAAAAAAATAAAAAAATAAAAAAATAAAAAAACAACAGAAGAGAAGCAAAATAAAAAGGTTTTGAAAGCAAAAAGGGAAAATATATTGCTCCACTTATTCTGCTTAAAAGGGTTGCTTTAATTGTTCATGTTGTTAGCCCTTGAATTTCCCCTTTTCTTTTTTTATCCCACCTTAAAAGTTAAATCCCATGGCCACGTTACAACCTTTTGAAAGACCTTTTGATTCTAGTGTGTTTTCATTAATTATTTACTGAGATTTGGTTAATAGTCAAGCCTATGGTAGAGCACTTTCATTGATGGATATGAGCGAATTGTCTTAACCTTTAAAACACTTGGAGAGTGATAAGGAGAGTGCCCTTATCAGTGATAGACATGATTTCAGAGAGCCTAAACTTCTAATTGGACTTGATTTTGATTGTCTCTATTGTGTTTGATAGTCCTTTAGCATATTACTTGATCTTGCTTCTATCTCGAGTTTCTTATCGGTTGCATCTCGTATTTTCCATGTCGTCTTTGGCCACAGTAATTGCTTGAGGACAAGCAAAATTCTAAGCTTGGGGTAATTTGATGCGTTCGAAATAACATATAGTTTAGTGTTAGTTTTGCATCGCATCTTAGACATTTTAGTCATTTTAATCCATGTTATTTATGCATTTGGCTTGATTTGAATAATGCACTTGGTTTTAGTTCAATTGTGCTTAAAGGAAGGTATTTGTCCTATGAAAAAGGAGAAAAATCACTTGGAATAAGTTGGGGTAATTTGTGCTACAAGTTGATAATGTAATGATGTCTCAGCCTGATACCTGTTCAACGTTTTAATCATATCTGGAGTTTTAGGTGTCCAAATGAGATGAAACCAGTGCCATTGGAAAGTTAAGATCCATAGCTTCAACTTTCATGAAGACACCTTGAGCTAATTCGGACGTTAAAGAGGTGAAAAATACAAAACAACATGAAGCACGACCTAGCCATGTCAGGAAGCACGACCGTGTTGCAACAGCACCTGAACAGCGCGAGAAACAGAATGAAGCACGGCCTAGCCGTGCCTCATGCCACGGCCATGCTACGACATCACCTTGGACGCAGAATTTTACGTTTTTACATGTTTTGGACTTTTTTTTTTACTCCTTTTCACCCTAGACTATAAATAGACACTTTAGAGACTTGTCTAGGGTTCGAACTTTGATTCTTGGAGGCACTGTGGAGGATTGGGATCAATCTCTTCGTCTCTTCTCTCTCGATTTCCTGGTTTGATGTTTATTTATATGGATTTTATTCTATCCATCACGTTATGAGTAGTTTCCCTTGTTCTAGGATTTGGGGCTATGCCTTTTGATGTCTTTTAGATGATTATTTGATACTCTCTCTATTACTTTGAATGCAATTCGATTTCATTCTTATTGTTATTATTATTTCTTATGAATTCGGTGGCTACTTATTCATATGTGTTAGATTTCTAGGGATGAACCGAGAGGTGAACCTTTGTTATCGGAACCATAAGAACGGAACTTAGGATTAAAATCACGAGAGTAATTTTTAGTCCTTCGAGGATAAAACAAGCTATCATATTTCTTAATGGGTTTAATTCGATTTCAATTACCACGAGAGTAGGAATTGTATCGCTTAAGCACGGTTTCTGTATCCTGGGAGGGAACTTTTACTAAATTAGGATAGCTTGCCTTCAATTGAATTCATTTGTTAATAAGAGAGTAGTCAATTAGGATTTCAGAGCATCATTGTGGTACCCCCAGTCCTAGAAGTTTTTCCTTATTATTAAAATCATCCATTACATTGTTCTTACTTTATTTTATTTCTATTACAATAACAAATTCTATTTCTCGAATTAGTTTAATTAGCATAAAAGCATTCTCTGTGGGATCGATATTTTATTACTTGACGACAACTCCGTGCATTTGCGGATTTGAGCCATCAGTGTGCATCGGTTGGAATGTGGGTGTGTAGGGGGATCATTTGACTGGTTTACTCAAGCCTTGCTGTCATCGCATATTTTGTAGTAGCAAAATGTTGGATGTCGCGAGCATTCCTATCGTGAATACATCCGAGACATTGAGGTTGGTTAGTCAACCACCTTGACCCATTTGTTTTCTGTATTTATTGGAATTAATATCGTTCTCGTTTATTAAAAAACACACATCAATTTCGTGAAAATTCATTAACAACCCATTCACAATGTATAGCATCACTCTTTGTAGTAAACCCCAGGGAATGACTAATTAAGCAGACGTAGTCTACCACGCCCAAGTTGAGTAGGTTGTGCAAGCTACACAACTTTTGTGGATCATTGGAGAGAGTGGTTCCATGGTTATGATCGTAGACCTTATAGCACAAAATCTTTTCTCCGTCCTTCCCAATCACCAGCTTTGCGATTTTTGATGGTGGTTTCTGGTGCAGCACCGGTGAACAGGACTTGCCGAAAAACTTCGAATCCTTGTTGTCGGCGACAAGAGGACATGCCTACGGTGCTATTTTGCCAATCTTCCTCAAAGACCTCCGCAACAACCACCATAGGAGCTCGTTGAAATCCTGCCGTCGATAACAGGAGGAGCAACAAATGTCAAGGGCTGCAAGTAGGCACTGCGAAAGGACACAACAGTGGGGGCGAAGCCACGACCTACGGCTGTCGAAGGCGAACTGACACAGCGCGGTGGAGGGAAGGTAGGCTGCATGCACGGTGGCAGTGACTGCCGTTGCGATGACATTGTTTCTAGCCCCTATTGGTTTATCTTCTTTTTTTACATACAAGAGGGGAACATCGCATATCACCAAAATGGAAATAGCAAGAATACTTCGAACAACTATAAGAAACTATAAGAAACAACTATAAGATCAAATGGATTGTTCACTAGAGAATACAGATCCAAAAGAGCAAGAACTTGTAAAAAATTGTTGCGAAAAATGGATGAGATCAAATGGATTGCTCACTAGAGAATACTTCGATGAATGCATCACCACGACCCCAACCGGCAGCCGCCCAAGGCTGCCGAACATCTCCTTCACGACATGGCTCTTGCACTACTGGAGAAGATTCAGTTTGCCCAATGTGGGGTACATGATCTAGTGTAGTGGTCACATGCATGTTTAGTTTGGATGGGTTTAGCGTCTATAACATCAATGTGGACTTGCAGGGAGGCAAAGAAATAGCATTTTAGTGAGATATTGACACTTTTTTTTATGCAAAATGGCATGCAAAAACATCACAATGGAGAATAATATCCCAACTATGTTGGCACCTTAGACTCCAACTATCATTTGTAGCACACCAAAATATTATTAAAAATAAAAAATAAAAGGCAATAAATAAAAAATAAAAGGCAATTACAAGAAATTGGGGGATAAAGTCTGAGCCCAAGAAAGGCAAAACAATAAAGCTAATTAAATCTATAGTTTGGCATGCCAAACCAATTTCGAAAGAATTCTACCCTAATGAATTCGGGAATCAAATTCCACCAAAAAAACCCATGAGAGGAGGCACCAAAGGAGGCTAAATTGTCTGCACAAGCATTACCTTCACGGAAAATGTGCGACACTTTGAAATGCATCTGAGAGGTGAGGGAAAGACAATTCTTCCAACGATTACGAAGCTTCCAAGGCACCATGTCAGGATTAGAGAAGGCTAAAATCGCCAGCTGAGAGTCACATTCAAGCCAAAACTTATGTCACCCCCTTTTATGAGCCTCCTCAATAGCAATCATTGTCGCGGTAAGTTCTGTCTTCAAAGCATAAGAGATGCCCAAGTAGGAGGCAAAACAACCAAGCATAGCCGCACTCCGATCCCAAAAAATATCACCGCCAGTTGCGTGACCAAAAGCACCCTTAGCTACGCCATCAGTGTTAACTTTAACCCAACCGCACGGTGGAGGTAACCAATCAACTTGAATAATGGAGGGTGATTTCCTCGGATGACCTATCATAGAGAACAACTTCAAGATAGAAAATTCCTCAATAGAAGGGGACATATGGTTCTTGGAGAGATTGCCCAAAAGGGAAGAGCTTCCAATAATCATATTAATAGCAGCTCTCTGAGATATAACCTTATTCTCAAAACGAAGCATATTCCTGCAAAACCAAATGGTACTAAAAATAAATGTGATGCAAGACCTAATATTATCTTTGACTTGAGGACTCCAATCCTTGTTGCAAATAAAAAGGATCAACTGATAGGAAGAAGTATCAATGGCAGTATTAATAACAGCACTCAACCAAAGCCATATACTATTGGCGAAGGGGCAAGTAAGAAAAAGATGGAGGGAAGTTACCATCGCTTGACCACAAAGACTACACATAGAAACCACAATACAACCTCTGGATCTCAGATGCTCGTCAGTTGGCATTCGATCATGAAGGAGCCGCCAAACAATAAAAGATTTCGAAGGGGGAATCACCGGACTCCAGATGTTCCTACACCAGGGTGGCGAGCTGCTAGAGGGGGTTAGAAACTCATAAGCATCCTTGAATCCAAGTTTCCTCGAATCAGAACCCTCCCAAATCAAATGATCCTCGGCCGAAAAAGAAGGGACCACTATATGAGAGATCTCTGAGAGGAGCTGAGGGGACTTAGATGCAAGAGAAGCTGGGATAGACCACCTGTAATCTTGAATAAAGTCTGCCACTGTAGAATGAAGGTGATGATGCAAATGCCCAGGAATTTGAAGAATCTCAACTATTGAACGAGAAAGTCATCTATCCTTCCAGAAATTTATGGAGGAACCATTACCAATCTTCCAGATTGAGTTAGCTAGGACAGAATTTAAATGTGACTTAATGCCAAGCCAGATAGAAGACTTCACATAATTTAGAATAGGGCACGTGCCTAAAAAATCTATCTATGAGAAAACATGCCTAGTGGTGATTGGAGGAGACCATGACCCAACTGAGCTTAAAGGAAGCAGCTGAATTAATAGCTCGAAGAGATCTAATACCCAGGCCGCCTTGAGAAGTAGGAGTGCAGACCTTTTTCCAAGCGATAGTGACCAACTTTTTACAATTAATATCGTCAGTCCAGACGAAGTTTCTGATACAGTTATCCAAATGTTTCAAAAGAGTGACATCCCAATAGTACACATGAAAACTATACAGAAGCATGCTATGAATAACTGACTGCACAAGCTGGACACGACCCATGATAGAAAGAAGAAAACCTTTCCAAGAAGCAAGCCTAGAGAGAATTCTATCCACAATAGGCCTCAAGTGCACAGTCCTAGGCTTTCCTTTAAAGAGAGGCACTCCTAAATAATTGAAGGGGAGATGACCTACAAAAAGACCAAGAAGTGCAGAAATAGAGACCACCCTGTTAGGAGGAATATTACCTGCATAAAATTTACACTTCGGGAGACTAAGCAACTGACCAGAGGCCTGCCCATATTGGTGGAAAAGAGACATGAGGGCCTCAACATTACGCTTCGTTCCTTTGCAAAACACTAAAATATCATCTGCATAGAGAATATGACTTGGAACCCGGAAGCCTCTGGGACCATACATGGGTAAAAGAGATCCAAAATCAACAAGATTGTTAATACCCCTGCTCAGAACATCCTCAGCTATGCAGAACAAAAGGGGTGAGAGCGGATCCCCCTGCCTAACCCCGCCTTTGCAAGAGAAAAAACCAGTCGCTTTGCCATTAACCGAGAAGGACAACTTAGCAGAGTTTAAAATTATGTTTACCCATTTGCAAAACTGAGAATTAAAGCCAAAACCCTGTAGAACCTTGAGCAAAATGTCCTAGTCGATAGTGTCAAAAGCCTTTTTAACGTCAAATTTGAGAGCTAGATTTCCACCAAAAGACTTATGATCCAGCATATTAATAGCTTCAGAAGCAACGCAAAGACACTCAGTGATATGCATGTCTTTAATAAAACCTCTCTGTTGCTCCGAGATAACCTTAGGAGCAATGAGAGCAAGTCTATCTGCAAGAACCTTTGTAATGATTTTGAATTGGAAATTAGCTAAGGCAATAGGCCTAAAATCTTCAATTTTGTCAGCCCCGGGGATTTTAGGAATGAGAACAACTTGATTCGAATTCAAATTAGGCAGCATCCAACTTTTAGTGAAGAATTGGCAAACTGAATTATAGACTCCTAGGCCCACAATATCCCAGAAAGCCTGACAGAAACAACCACCAAACCCGTCAGGCCCAGGGTCCCCATCGCCATTCATTGAAAGGATCACAACTCTAACTTCCTCTTCAGAAGGGATAGTGGTCAAAAGCGAGTTATCATCACTAATGACAATTGAGGGAATAACCTGTTGAATAATACCATTCTGTCTGCAATCATTATTAGAAACATAAAGATTAGAGAAGTAATTAAGAGTACGGTGCCCCATAGCCTCCTGTTAACACACCGATTTGTCTACTTTTATAGGGCATTTTTAGTATTTAAATACATCACTTTGTACTCTAAAAAATGCGAAAAGGACCAAAAACTTGCAAGTTTTGGAGAGTTTTAGCACTACTGGACAAGCGGTACGGCCTGACCTATCCTCAGTACGACCGTACCTAAATCAGAATCTCCATAGGGGTATAACCCCTTGGTCTGTACCACCTGGCGCCGATGAAAAAGTCCAGTACGGCCATGCCAAAGGCAGTACGGTCGTACACAAATGATGTTAGGGATGCAGCACGCATGGGTACGAGCCAACGTCACAAGGAAAGCTCGGTATGACCGTGTATATATGCGGCACGACCGTATCCCGTCTCAGAATGTGCAGATTTGAAAGCCAGATGACCTAGTTCGCAGCCAACATTATAAATAAGGGCTCTTAACCATTTACACAGACCTTTTGACGAATTCCCAAGTCAAAAGCCCCCCTTTTTTAGAGTTCATATCAATCCCTCGCCTTTCCCATCGATTTGTGTGTTTCCTTGGAGCTTTGTCATCCCGAATTGCTACCGGAGCTCGGGAGGACGCGAAGAACGTGCTTAAGGACCGTCGTCATACCGAAAGGGTGTCTCAGTTTAGATTTATTCTCTTACTATGGATTATTCTGGTTTTATGATTATGTTTATGTAATTGTCATTGATAATGAGTAGCTAAACCCATCACTAGGGGTGATGGGGGATCCTTTACAATACTCTTGATAATTTATCTATTTAGTTATATGAGTTTCTATTGAATTTTTGATTGTTTTATGCCTATTGTGCTTAATCCTATAAGGCCTGATCAACTTTTAATTAGTTAACTTAATTATGGTAACAAGATCATGATTAGTTAATGGAACTATAGGAATAAAAGAACTCGCTTTATATGTCGGATAGGTTATTGCTTGTTTCTAATCAATTATTAGATTAACAAACCCACCTGTGTTTAATGCTCTTTCCTTTAATTACTTTCTAGGACCAAACGGAGTAATTAGTTAGGAGGAATGCTATTACACGCTAGGTAGCTTTTAGTAATTTAAAGTGGGTGATTAGCTCTTTTTCATAATAGATAACTCATAGTAATTATTTAGTGAACTCAAAAGTAGAGTATTAGTGAACCCGATTCCCCTAGACCTCCCATAACATAGTTAATCCGTTCTTGAATTTAGTTTGTTTATTGCTTTGATACGTGAAAACTTTCTCTACTTTCGTAATTACAACTTTTGCTAGCCTAATAGAATAGAATCATATTAAGTCATTGGTACTCGCTCATTCCCTGTGGGTTTGACATTCGGAGTCCTAACTATACTCCACTATTATTACGAGTTATGATCAGGTGCACTTGTCTGAGCCGCAACAAGTTTTTGGCGCCATTGCCGGGGAATGTTTAGCGATATTGATTGAGTTAAAGATTTTATTTTCATTAGGCATTATTTTATTTAGTTATTTATTTTCTGTTTATTTCTGTTTAGTTCTAAGACATTTTAATTTGGTTTCCTTTAGTGTATGTAGACAAGGTCTCAACATCCTGAATTAATTTTTGATCCTGAAATTGAAAGTACACTCAGATTGTAGAGAAGACAGCAACTAGCAATGGATTACGAACTAACGTTGAATGACTACTTCACACCAACTACGGATAGGGCAGACAGGGGCAAATATCCAGCGATTGAGGCCACTAATTTTAAATTAAAGCCAGCACTGATCTCTATGGTATCTAGAGTGCAATTCTCTGGCTTATCATCTGAAGACTCAAATGCTCATCTTAAGAGGTTTCAGAAAGTTGATAATACTGCCAAGTGTCAAGGAGTGACACCGGAGGCCATCAAATTAAGATTGTTTTCTTTCTCACTCAAGGGAAAGCACAATTATGGTTGGATTCACTTCCACCAAATTCTATCATCACTTGGGAGGACCTGAAAACAAAGTTCTTGAATAAGAACTTTCCTCCCGCAAAATCTGCAAAGCTGAGAGCTGACATATCTAGGTTCGCTCAGAATGAAGTAGAATCAATGCATGAGGCATGGGAAAGATTCTAAGATTTAATTAGGAGCTGCCCCCATCATAGTTTCACCAAGTGGCAGCTAGTTCAGATTTTATATAATGGTTTTACTATACAAACTAGAGGAGTTGTTGATGCTACTTGTGGAGGATCTTTCGGAAAGAAGACACCCACTGAGGCTTATAAAATTATGACTGAAATGGCTTAGAACAATGCTCAATGGTCGGTAAGTGATAGATAAACCGGAAGAAAGAATCATCAAGCAGGAATTTATAAAGTGGAAGCCAACACCGCTCTTGAAGCAAAATTGGAGGCAATGACTAAGAAAATAGAGACTTTAATGGCAGCGCAAACCCAGTCTAATGCTAATAATGATTGGGGATGCATGGCTATTAAAGACCAATTAGAAGAAGTCAATGCTATAGGACAGAAAGATTTTGACCCAAAGACGGATATGCAAGAGGCTATGTTGAAATTTATGCAAAGGCACGGACATCCGTGTATGGGAGTTTTAGCCGGTTTCATGTAGAAGACTGAAGAAAGATTAAATGCTATAGAAACCAAGGCAATTAAGGCATCTTGCAATTTTAGTGGAGTAACAAGTCATGACTTTAAGGATTGCACTGAGGAGGTGAATTTTGTTGGAAATAAGTAACAGATTGACCCATACTCAAGCACTTACAACCCCGGATGGAGGAACCATCCAAATTTCTTATGGGGAGGTCAGCAAAGATCATAAGGTCAAAATCAGAATACTTATAAACCTCCACATTTGCAAAATCGTGCTCAGAATGATAGAAGTCCCGGAGAAAATGAGATCAACAATTTTACGGGACAAATGAACGAAAAATATAACAGCTTAGAAAAACTAGTTACTGCTAATGTAGAGGGACATAAAGCATTGAGAGAACAAATGGCAACTGTGTTGAATGCGATGACTCAAAGAGAAAAAGGAGCACTTCCAAGTCAAGTGGAACCAAATCCAAATGAAAAGTGCAATGCTGTCTTCATGGCAAAAGAGGAACCGAAAGAGGAGAAGGCTCAAACTGAGTCTCAGCAGGTAAGTAACTCTTCCCAAGGTTGTAAAATTTTTTATAATGATACACAAGCAAAGAGATTATTAGAAAAACTTAGAAAATTGCATGTCAATATTCTTTTTGCTAAAATTGTCTCTGAAGTGCCTAAATATGTTAAGTTTTTAAAAGAAATAATTTTTAACAAAAATAAATTAGAAAATAAGACTGTTAAATTAAATGAAGATTGCTCTGCCATGTTATTAAATAAGTTACCACCTAAGCTTAAAGATCCAGGAACCTTTGTTGTTTCTTGCTCAATTGGTAACAATACTTTTAAGGCACTATGTGATTTAGGTACAAGTATCAACCTAATGCCTCTGTCTATTTGGAGAAAATTAAATTTGCAGGAACCACAACCTACTAACATGTCTTTGCAGTTAGCTGACAGAACTTTTGTTTACCCAAGAGGTATAATAGAGGATATGCTGGTTAAGGTGGGAAAATTTATTTTCCAAGTTGACTTTGTAGTTCTCGATATGGAGGAAGACAAAGATGTTTCTATTATTTTAGGAAGAGATGCTACCAGTCAAGTGAGAAAGGGAGTCATGACTCTGAGAATTGAAGATGAAGAAGACATTTTTAATATTTATAATTCTAATAAAAATTCTTCCTCTAGTACTTCTTGTTGTTTCTTGCAGGATGTGGAAGTTAAAAAGGAAAAAGAAAAAGAAGAGCAAGTTGAAGAACAAGATAGCAATTACTTGGAGCAGGAAGACATAACCCCTTCCTTGATATTGGAGGCACTTTGTTTGCCTAAATTTAAAGGACTGCATGGAGAGGGTCCTATTCCACATATATTGAATTTTTATGACTTAGTTAAAACTAATGATTTTGCAGGAACCACCGCAGCTAGACTAAGACTTAAGTTACTCCCTCTTTCTCTTGGAGGATTAGCTAAGCAATTGTTCTCCATATACCCCAAGTTTCACTTTTCAAGTTGGGAGGAATTAATGGAAGAGTTAGTAAGAACTTTTCATCTTACACCAAAAGAAAAAGTGGACCATATCCAAGGATTTCAAGAATTAAAGGATGACACTCAAGAAAAATTTACTGGTTTTGAATTAGACCCGTCCATCATCTTAGAGGTGTCACAATTACAGTTCAAGGGAACAACATGACAAGATCCTATTGAGCACATAAGACAATTCTGCAAGAAGATGAGAAAAGCAAAATATGATAACTTGTCTCCAGATGAAGCTAAACTGATGATTTTTCCATTTTCATTGGATGAGGAATTCAAGTTGTGGCTATATCTCCTACCAATTGAAGAAATAGAGATGTGGAATGACTTAGTAAAGAAATTTATTAGGACATTTTTACCTATTCTAAAGGAGCCAACCTACATCTGTGAAGACTGTGGGTGCACAATGAACCCACCAAAAAAGTGCTCAGGTCCTGCTTGGATGGACCACTCTGAAAAAGGTAATCATACAGTAGTGTTTCCCAATAGTGAGAAGGCAAAAGCTAATGTCAAAGACGGGCCATTGCCCGTTGAGGACTAATTTCAAGTCCTCCAAACCGTCAGGCTCGGGACGTTAAACTAGCGCTTACCAGGAGGCAACCTGTATGTACTAACATTTTCCTTATTTTTCTCTTATCTGTTTGTTTTGTTTATTATTTTTATTTTTATTTTTACTTTTATTTTATTCTTATGATTATTAAAAATACAAAAAAAAATTATATATCCGAAAAAATCAAAAACTTTCTGGAAAACCAGTAGGTACGGGCGTGCCTTAGATCAGGCACGGCCGTACCACACGACTTCATTATGAAAAACGCGGAGAACAGACAAGTACGGCCGCACATAAAACCAGGTACAGTCGCACATAAAACCAGGTACGGTCGTACCCCGTATCCAGAGGCAGAATATAAGGTAAACAGTGAGAGGTAAGGGCGTACCATCCCCTCGTACGCCCAAAACCTCTCCATTCGAGCACCTTCTTCTCTCAATCTCTTCGCATTTCTCTCCACAAGATCATCTAGGTATTGATTCTAAGCTCAATTTGTGGATTGATTGCTTGTTTTATTGGTTATTTCGAGTTTTTAGTTAGTTTAGGTTTTAGTTTTGTTTAAATCTAACTTTAGTTAATTAGGAGTAGTTTTGGTTTGGTTTTGCATGCTTAGAGACCCTAGGAATAATTAGAGACTTATAATCTAGGCTTAAAATTGAGAAAATCTGATCATAGGGTAGATTTTTCACAAAACCGTAGCGCAGTACGGTCGTACATACCAAGAACAGGCCGTACTGGCGGCCTTAGGTTTTAAACTGACCATAGGCACGGGCGTGCCTATGGCAATGTACGGTCGTACATATGCATTAAGTTAGGTCGTACTTACCTTCAGATTAGGGCATACATAGAGACACAGTACGGCCGTACCTCACGAAGCACGGTCGTACCTAACACAGTTTCTGCTTAAAAATTAATTTTTTCTATTTATTTTGCAGGAAAATGCCTAAACGTCATCGAAACTGAAGGCTCTTCTTCTTATGCAGCAACACGTGCCTCTAGGGCCGTGCCTAACTATATTCCCCATCAACTCAGAGAGAGATACAAGCTGTTGCGGGACTTCCACACCCACACTCAGAGATACTTAGACTTTGATGCCCTCCAGTAGGTTGGCCTGTGGGGGGAGGTGAAGACTCTGCTGTAGCAGATTGGGTAGCTCCAGGCAGCTTCATTCAGACAGCCATTCTATGTGAAGGCTGTCTTGGATTTTCTAGCCACTTGTGGCTACCACATGAGGGACAGGGAGCCCCATCACCCAGATTGGGAGGATGAGCCAGAGCAGGAGCTGGTGGTCACTTTTTGGGTACGTGGAGCCTACCACATGATGACCCTGGCCGATTTCAACATCGGGCTAGGATTTGACACGATGGAATTAGTGCAGACGTCGGGCTATATGGAGGCACTTCTGGAGATCCCAGAAGGATGGTAGGACTCAGAGAGTTGGAAAGCTCTCACTGGGGATGCCCACTACATTCCCAGCTGCGCCAAGGCCAGCAAGATTAGAGACCCAACTGTGCGGACAGTACATAGATGGATTACTCGTTCCATAAATGGGAGAGCTTTGAGAAACGGCACGGTCACAATACCTGATCTTTTTCTACTATGGGCCATGACCCAGGGACGCCGCTGCGATGCCGGGATGTTTTTCTTACGAACGTGCACCCAGCAGGGCGTTCATCTTCAGACTCAGAACACCGGGCACATTGTCTTGGGTTCCTTTATATCTTGTCTGGCAGCTCAACTCGGAGTTCGCACCGGAGCAGGAGCCACGACCATCGAGATGGAGCCCATTGGACTTCAGACCCTCACCAACATTGGTGTTCTACGGAGAATGGGGCACAGGGACTATGAGGTCATCAGACCGGAGGAGCAGCAGGAGCAGTAGTAGGACGAGACTGCAGACTTTGTGCCTTTAGCAAAGGAGCATCCACCACCACCACCATAGCCACAACCTCAGCTAGCAACAAGGGCCACTCCTACGAAGATGTCATGATGCGTCTCGATGAGATGTAGTCTAGCTTTATGGAGCATAGGATTCATGTGGACCAGCAGCTGACACTTATTTTAGAGCACCTACAGTAGCTCCAACCTTTCCCTCCTGCCAAATGACGCGAGACTTCATTTTATTTTCCTTTTTTAGTACTTAGGCTCTGCTTTTGTATTAAAAAGAGATGTACATATTTTGGCATACTCGTAGGATACACTTTATTTTTATTGCTTTTAATTTTATTTTGCTATTTTATTTTATTATTATTATTATTATTATTATTATTATTATTATTATTATTATTATTTCTTTTATTGTGTTTCTAAATGTTTGAGTTTGTGTTGCACAGTTTTTTCGCCGCTTACCAGCTCGATCGGTATTGCGTCAAGGAAACAACATGTTTTTCCCATATCCCCATCTATTTTTGCTCATGATATTTTTCAGAGGGGGGTCTCTTTCCACATTCTTTTATTATAACACTTATTTTCTTTTATTTTATCTTTTTGTGCTTGTTTCAAGTTAGTCGCAGTGGGGACTGCTAGAAATAAGTGTGGGGAGGAAATTTTATATTATGCTTATTACTTGGCTATGCTTATAACTGCTTATAATTATAGAAGAACTTAAATTTTTGTTGATTTAGGGGCTAAAAAAAAAAATCTTCCCAACAACATGTGATTGAGTCAATTCTTTGCTAGTATTAGAATTTGCTGAAAATTAGCATTGAAGTTTTGTGAGTTTTGACTTTCTGTGTAAGCTATTACATGTGAGTTTTTGAGCCTGGAATAAGAGGTCATATCATGCCTTTGCCTCTTTTCTTTGTTTGAGTGATATTTTTCTATGAATGTGCATTCTAAAACTTGTGTTGAGACCATTACAAAGCGAATATGAGTTTATTTTCATGTGAATTTGGAAAGGGCAAATTTTAGAAATTCTTCAGGCCACTACTATTTTGAATACATTGTAATACTAGTTGCCCAATTTTGTGCCTAAAAGTACTTTATTTAATTTCTTTGGTACCCTTCTTGTTACAATTGATTATTTTCTGCGAAGGCAACCTTAGAAAATTTTCTTTGAGAGCAATTAGTGGCAAAATCAAAAAAAAAATAATAATGTTATGAATCCCTTGTATTTGTTACAAAAAGAAGGCTTATCAATTGTTTTCCCTCCTAGTTTTTTAAAAAATGATTGATTGCTGCATAAATACATGAAGGGAGGAAAGGAAAAGAAAAGAAAAGAAAAAGCATTGAAAAGAAAAAAAAGTTGTTTATCCTGCTCATGCCTTCATAAATTGAAAAAAATATTGATTGAAAAATTGGGATTCTTGCCTGCTTTTTAAAAGTGAAAAAGAAATGGGTTGCTTGTTTTGGTTGATTTGTTTCTGACCCTTTGCATGACCTTTTTTTTTATCACACATAACATTATTACGTTGGCCCCATTATAACCAATAAAAGACCTTCATTCATCTTTTGCATGTCATATAGATTCTAATAGTAGAGTTTTGGTCAATGTACAAGCCTATGGTAATGTCATTTCATTTGAAAAATCTGAGCTTAATGACTATGCCTATAAACACTTTGAGATTTGTGAGAGTGTGACTTGAAAATCACAGATTGTTGGCTTATTGGAACTTACACATCTAATTGGCATTCTATTTATTGGCATGTTTTGTGATATCATGTTGTTGTCATACTTATGTTTTTGTCCCTATCCAGTAAAAGTAGTTTCTCTTACTATAGTTACCCAAGTAGTTTGCTTGAGGGCAAGCAAAACTCAAGTGTGGGGATGTGTTAACACACCAATTTGTCTACTTTTATAGGGCATTTTTAGTATCTAAATACATCACTTTGCACTATTTAAAGCACACAGATACTTATTTATGTTCTATTTTGTAGAATTATTACAAAGACACCACTCTGAGCAAAAGATGCAAAAAAGGACAAAAAATTGGCAAGTTTTGGAGAGTATTAGCACTACTGGACAAGTGGTACGGCCTGACCTATCCTCAATATAGCCGTACCTAGATCAGAATCTCAGAAGGGGTGTACCCCCTTAGTCTGTACCACTTGGCGCCGATGAAAAAGTCAAGTACGACTGTGCCAAAGGCAGTACGGCCGTACGCAAATGATGTCAGGGATGCAGCACGCATGGGTATGAGCCAATGTCACAAAGAAAGCTCGGTACGACCATGTATATATGCGATACGGTCGTACGCCATCTCAGAATGTGCAAATTTGAAAGCCAGATGACCTAGTTCGCAGCCAACATTATAAATAAGGGCTCTTTACCTTTTACACAAACCTTTTGACGAATTCCCAAGTCAAGAGCCCCCTTTTTGAGAGTTCATATCAATCCCTCACCTTTCCCATCGATTTGTGTGTTTCCTTAGAGCTTGATGCCATCTCGAATTGCTACCGGAGCTCGTGAGGACGCGAAAAAATGCTTAAGGACCGTCGTCATACCGAACGGGTGTCCCAGTTTAGATTTATTCTCTTGTTATGGATTATTCTGGTTTTATGATTATGTTTATGTTATTATCATTGATAATGAGTAGCTAAACCCATCACTAGGGGTGATGGGGGATCCTTTACAATACTCTTGATAATTTATCTATTTAGTTATATGAGTTTCTATTGAATGTTTGATTGTTTTATGCCTATTGTGCTTAATCTTATAAGGCCTGATCAACCTTTAATTAGTTAACTTAATTGTGTTAACAGGATCATGATTAGTTAATGGAACTATAGGAATAAAAGAACTCGCTTTATACGCCGGATAGGTTATTGCTTGTTTCTAATCAGTTAATAGATTAACAAACCCTCATGTGGTTAATGCTCTTTCCTTTAATTACCTTCTAGGACCAAATAGAGTAATTAGTTAGGAGGAAGGCTATTACGCCCTAGGTAGCTCTTAGTAATTTAGAGTGGGTGATTAGCTCTCTTTCATAATAGATAACTCATAGTAATTATTTAGTGAACTCAAGAGTAGAGTATTGGTGAACCCGACTCCCCTAGACCTCCCATAACATAGTTAATCTGTTCTTGAATTTAGTTTGTTTATTGCTTTGATACGTGACAACTTTCTCTACTTTCGTAATTACAACTTTTGCTAGTCTAATAGAATAGAATCATATTAAGTTATTGATACTCGCTCATTTCCTGTGAGTTCGACATTCGGAGTCCTAATTATACTCCACCATTATTACGAGTTACGATCAGGTGCACTTGTTTGAGCCGCAATACCTCCGGTTCCTCTAAAATAGCATCCCCATCCTTGAGGTAAGACATAGTCTTGGAGGCATGTCTAATCTTAGTCACCCTGTAAAAAAACTAGTATTCCGATCACCATTGGCATGTCAATTTAAGAGCATACTGCAACTCAACTTGAGCTATTCCTTCACGGTCAACAAGCTCATCAGAAGGGCCATCTGCTGTAATTTGTTGTTGTATACTATCAAGATTAGCAATAGCTTGCTCCACATTGATGTTAACATTACCAAAGACATTAGTATTCCACCTTTTAAGCTCAGCTTTCAACGGTTTTAATTTTTGGGAAAGAATATACATGTGACAACCTACCATAGTCATTTTCCAAATATCAGAAATGACCCTTCTGCAATCCGAAGACTTATCTTTATGCTTACTGCTTAGACATGAGCAGTAAAGGGTGATGATCAGATTTGCTTCAGACAAGAGCACAACAAGAAGTAGTGTTCCAAAAATCAAGCCAAGCATCATTACAAAGAGATTGGTCTAATCTTTTTTCAGTGTGCAGAGATGCTCTCCTACCATTACTCCAAGTGAATTCAGCTCCCTTAGTCAGCAGGCGGGTGAGCGTTTTACTATCAGACCAATCTTTGAATTCTGCTCAGGATATGTGATTTGGCAAGGCATGACCTCTCATCTCATGCAAACCTAAGATTGCATTAAAATCACCAAGAAGACCCCAAGGACCTGGATTATTGGATTAAAGATTGGATAGCTCGGACCATAAGCTTCTGCGAGTAATATAGGAAGTGCTAGCATAAACCACAGAGAAAAATAATGCTTGATTCTTATGCAAAAACGAAAAGGAAACCTGCTTAGAAGAAACAGAAATAATAGAAGGCTGAATGTCAATTCTGCAAAGATACCAGAGGTTAGGAGGCAAAATGTCTCTATGATTAGTGGCAAAGAGCTTGAGTCCAAGTCTACGCCAAAAAGATTGATGAATTTGCTGATGAAGAATCCAAGGCTCAGCAATAAATAGATAATCCGGTTTGTGTGAATTGCAAAGCTTTTTCAAGACATTCCTGGAGTCAGGATTACCAATGCCTGGAGATTTAGAAAGAGCAGGGACAAAACCATTATCCGGATTAGAGACCAAATACCTATCAGCCTGAGAAGAACCAATTAAAAGAGAAGGAGTGTCATTAACAATTTCATCTTCAGAATCATCCCTCCGCAGTCTTCCAACCAATTGTATATCATGTTGAACTGTTTCATTGGCTAAAGAATCGTGAGTAATCAGGTGGCAATCTTTAAGAGCTGCAATTTTATCAGTAGAAATAGCACTTGGAGAAGCAGAATTTCGGGCCACATTTATGAACTATGAGTTATGATCAGCAGCAGGGGTATTACGAGGAATAGATAAGTTAATTTCAACATCTTTAGTGACATTGTGCTGGATGGTTTCATCATAGACATTTTCAATATAGTCATCATCATCTTCGGCCATTCCTTGGGAAGGACAATTCTCATTAGCAATATCAATAGGATCTGTACTGTTAATCACAAAATCCATATTCCTTTCTAGGCCATGATATATGTTGGCATCAATAACAATGTCAGGACCATCAATAACAGGGTCCTCACACTAGAGACAATACCATTCATATCGCCCCCCAAGGAAATTCTCTTTAGGATCAATTTTTGCAACTAAGGCAGAGGAGTTTTGTGCTAACTCTTTAGATCTATCCATAAATTGGACTCTTTTTTTAACATTCGAACAACTAGCATCTTTAGCTAAATTGATAATGGCCCGAATAGAATTATTGACAACCCTCATCATGAGTCATGAGGGCTTTACCTTTATTCTTAGGAACATAAGCCATAGAGGCCTGTTTGCCAATGTCCAGCTGTGATTTTCCTCATATAGCAGATTTATCCACATTAGAGGTAGGACCCGAGCGACCCTTTCTCCTGCAATTGGAAAGATGATGTCCAGTAACTTGGCAGTGGGAGCAAAAGAGAGGAACCTTCTCAAATTCTAGATTCACAAAGAAAGCAAAACCTTGTCTTTCCACCAAGATTCTGTCACGGGGTTCATCATTCAAGTCCAAATCAATCAAGACCCGGGCAAAGTGCCCAAAAGTCCTATTACTAGTGGCCTCATCCAATGCAATCGGAACTCCCACTCCACCAGTAATAGAGAATAGAATTCTTGGGCGCCAATATTCTTGGGGTAAACCTATAATCCAAAGCCAACACTAAGTACGTGTTTGTCTTTGATGAAAAGGGTTAAAATCGGGTGTCCATTTGGAAAGCCTCAAGGTTCCAGGATTTAAAGGCCACGAATCAGAAGACCAAACACAGAGCAGATCCTCAGGAGAAGCAAAAGAAAACTCATAGTATCCTCTGCCCAAAGAAATCATACGCGTTGAAACGGTTTCCAAAGCGCAGCTAACTTGTTGCGCAAGTCAGCGATTTTGATTGGAGAATCACCTTTAGCAAGGACCAGTCAGCGGTGAAGATTATTTCTACACCCTTCAAGACCTGCCTTGTATTCTTCTTCAGGGAATTGAATTGCTAGAGCATCTCCTTTGAGACAGGGTTTTGGGAGTTGGTCGTAGGGAAAATCGCAAGAATTGGTCAAGGCAGCCGCAAAGGATTTGCGTTGTAAGGCTGTGCTTATGATAGAAGAGGGATGTGATGAAGCAAGAGAAGGACGGGGAGAGGAAGGAGGAGATGGAGAGGGGATGCATCCCCACGTGCAAATCGGTTTCAAGGAAGCCATGGAAGGATTCATGCAAACCCTAGGGCAAAAGTCAAAACCCTAGCAGAGAGAAACATATTCAAAAGTCAACCCCCGTGATTAATTAGACAAATTTTGTGAGATATTGACACTTGATGGGAAAGAATAAGAAAGTTTGGGCGCTTCATTCACTTCATTATTGCTTGCTATTACACAAAATTGATTTACTGATTATATGAATCTACAATTGTGTGATTAGTTTATTGACTTATCCATGAATCTATAGATTTTTATTCACAAGTTACTATTCAACATGCTTGCAGTATGAAAGCTCAAAGAAAGGCAGAATTTTTTGAAGCTTGGAATTTGGAGCAATGCTGCTATTCTGATGCTTATATTTGAGATGTTTAAGTTGTTATTTGGAATTTAAAGTTTCTATTATTATTATTATTATTATTATTATTATTATTATATAGATAAGTTTAAGTTGTTGTTATTCTGTTAGTGAACTATTGGACCTTATGTTTTTTGAATGTTATTGAACTACTACATAGTGATTATTTATCGAACGTTAAGTCTTATTGAACTACTGGATGCTGATTATTTATTTAACGTTAAGCCTTATTTCACTAGTAGACCACATCATTTAGTGAACGTTATTGAACCTTAAGTTATTGTTCAGAGTATTTATTTTAAAGAAAACACTTTGTATAAGCTGAAAAGCCCACGGCCCGCAGAGGGTTGGGTTTGAGCAGTTCCAAGCCCAAATTTGACTCAGCCCGATAAACCCAAACCCGATAAGGGCGGAGTAGCCCGTTTTAACAGCTCTAACCGTAAATACAAGTTGTTTATGGTATATACATAAACAAGCTAAGGCACCACGTCGACATAATCTATGGATCAAGGGGTGAGAGATGAAGATGATGATACAAAAGTGAGTGTTTATATCGTGAGTAAAGCTTTGAGAATCATTACACGCACTCACAATGCTTTAGTGACACCCACACATTTATGTTATTAGACTAAAGTACCCTTCTTAAGTAATACCATACATACATACCGTAAATATTTGTATACAAAATTTATGTTATAAACTAATTGTTTACGGTATATATTTTTTAAACAATTTGTTTACGGTATATATTTTTTAAAATTATATACTGTAAACTAATTGTTTACAAGTTCACCAAAAAAATCTAGTTGTTTATGGTAAATATTTAAAAAAAATAAATAGTAAATAAATTGTTTACGATATATTTTTTTTGAATATATATATGTGTGTGTGTGTGTTTTTACGGTGTACAATGTGGAGATGAGGGGTATACAAGGGGGAGGGGTATTTTTTATTAGTAAGATGAAAAAAATTAAGATGTGGGGGTATCACTCAAGAAATTAAGGGGGGTGTGTAATAACACTCTACATCAAAATCAAATTGAGCCCTGGGCCGGAAAAACCCGTATCCCATTTTTTGAGGGCTTTTCTAAAGGTACCCTCATTTTTACTTGGGACACCCCCCAAAATGCTGTTTTGAACAAAATACCCCCATGTAAAAGTATCAAAATTATTATTTTTTAGTTCGTCTCACTCGCAAATATCATATTTGCGAGTATTTTTTTTTACTTGCAAATATGATATTTGCGAGTGAAGAAAACGCGCAAAATTTAACAGTTGGTTTTTTTTTTTGGTTTAAAGGCAAAGAAGGAAATGAACCTTATTAAAACCTTCTGATGCAAAACTCTCCTTAGAAAAAAAACATCTAGAAGGAAAAAAGAGTACTCCTGCCTTAATTTATTAAAAAAATGGAAAAAAGAACAAACATGGAGGACTAGGCCAAAATCCATGTCAAACAAACAATATAAAAGTAAAGGTAAATATAAAAGTACAACAAAAAACAACATGTTTTATTAGTCAATCGTTATCTAAGTTTATTGGATTGTGTTCATCATGATGTGAAAGATTAGGTGGTGGAAATATTGAACCCCATTGTTGCAATCGACCAATATATCGTGTTGGCTATGAATGAGCCTCCGGACGACAAAAAGTATGCCAACGTGATTCTATAGTAGGTAGTGGACAACCATCCTTCAAAAATACCTGAAATAACACAAATACAATTAAATTAACGACTAACCAAACAAAAACAATGAAAAAGATAATAATATTAGATAAATTACCTGTACTCAGTGATTACCGTTGACAAAACCAATGCAAATGAGTTTATGGTTTGGAGTTGGTGCACCTCTAAGGGGAAAAAATGTCCAACACGTCATACTGGCAGATGATAAATAGACTAGGATCAACTTATATTTGGTTCCTATCACATGACCCATCTCTGGTAGTGTCATCCACTTGTTTCTTCCCCATACACCTTGCACGTCCCGTAAAGAAGACTTCAGTTCTTCCAATTGTTCACTACATAGAGGGTCATATAAATCAACATTTTCCGTAAGCTCTTTATGCAAATCCTGAAGGATTAAAGGCCAACTATCCTCAGTTCTACCAAGTAATGCTGCATTGCAACGGTACCCACAGTTTCCATCACTTTGCACGTTAACTATGTCAGTAATATATGGCTAAAACTGCACAACAAATTGATTCAAGAAAGGCAAACATCTCTTCTTTGCTTGGGCAGTTGATTTCAACGAAGAATGCGCTGAACTGTTGTCATGTGCAGAGTATATTGCATCAACATGCTCAAAATAAGATGGGTAACATTTACAATCAAATCCATCTGTGTTGGTCTTTTTGGGTGCCCCCTTGGTCTTCACCTTTTCGGGCGGTGGACACATTGAAGTTGTCTCAGGACAACATAGTTCTCGCACTTTGCGATATAATGTCCTTTTACTAACAATGTCAAGTGTGCAGAAATGGTTAATCAATGCCTCCCACTGAAGCACAAGTTCCTCTTCTGACACTGTTTTATCTGTCTGTTGTTGATATTCTTGTTGACCAAAATGTAATCTCTTCCAGTGCACATGTATTACCTCTAATGGAATTGGAGTACCCATCACACTGTAATGAGCCAGCTCACAAGCACAAGGTAAACCGTGTGTGGTTCTAAGAGTGCAACCACATGTAGATTTATCAACACCTACATTCATCGCTCTGCTCCACTTATCAACAATATGTTGCAACGCACTCCGAGACACAAATCCAATCAATCTGACAAACATACGATTGTTGTCAAATGATGTCTTTATCTCGTTGTGTTGCAGCGTAAGCATGTTATTCATCGTCTCCAAACACGTACACATGTCACCCCTGCTGTCTTGCAACAAATTCTTCAGTCTCCAATGTTGAGACTCAACCCTATCAACAAACATTTAAAACAACATCAACTATAGCATAACATGATTCATTAACAATTTTTGACACTAGTTTGATCATACCTATTTGTAGTTGTATTCCCCAAGTGCATCACTTGGTTAGTCCATGTCACAACAAATTTTTCCTTGTGTGGATCCAACCAAGTCTTTTGCACACAATCAACGAATATAGGCCATTCTACACATACTTCATGAAAACTCATTAGGCATTGCTCATACTCAACCTCGTCAGCAGAATAAACAACACCGTTCCATGAATCCTTGACTACCTCCAATTTTTTGCTATCAGATACCAATTTTTTGCATTTTGTATAGACATTTTTTCCTATGTGAAATTGGCACAAAAGATTGCGAGTTGTTGGGAACACAACTGCAACTGCATTCATCAAAGCAAGATCTCTGTCTATCACAATAACTTATCTAGCACAAACAATTCTCTTAACTTCTCTAGTGCCCAGACATAGTTTTCAGCCCCTTCAGAATCCATATAGGCAAATCCCACAGTAAATGTTAGCTCTGTTGAAGTAACACCAATAATTTCAAGCAGTGGCAGCCTGTATTTATTGGTTTTGTAGGTACTGTTAAGGATGAGGACAATGTTAAAGACATTCAACAAATGGACAGAATCTGCATGTGCCCAAAATATATCTTTAACAATGTTCAAACCGCCATGTCTTCTATACCAAGAAACATACTGATCTCGATGTATTAAGTTCAACAAATGTTGCATTTCTGTTCTATGGCCTCTCTGAGATGATCGGTACTTATGACGCTCGTTGTAAATGTGTTTAATTGTAGACAGGTTTTCCTTATCGCGGCCTTTAACCGTCAACAGAACATTTCTTGGCTTTACATTGTTCCTGGTCATTTCATGAACAAATTTCTTCTCCTCTTCGCTTAAATGACCAACATAAGAATGACCCACCAATGTTTCATCCAACTGATGGTTGTGTAATCCACATTTTACTTTCAGGATTCATCCTTCAATCATTCCTCCAGTCATCGATAAAGGTATTCCTTTATTTCTGAACGGACACTCACACTTTCGAGTACCAGTTAATTTAGAAGATGCATGCTTTTTAGGCTTATACTTCTCACTCCTTTCACAACCTAGAATTAATTTTGTACGTTTTCCTTTTTGCCCTGTCTCTGACCTCGCAATGACAACAACAAATTCATTTTGCTTCCCAACCTCTCGAGTCCAACACAATAAATCATCTCGTGTAGGAAATATCTCCATAGTAGTGAATACTCCTGTACAATCCACCCCTGTTGTTTGATCAACTTCATCAGAATCAAACATATTGCTGTCTTCCATCTCCAATAACACTAGAATCAAACAAACAAAATAAAATAAATACCCAATAATAGATGCAAAACGTGAAAAAAAAATTTAAAGAAAATAACACTCGCAGATTAGGTATTTGCGAGTGTACAAAATTTACCTTATTGTGGGGAAATACCTAATTTGCGAGCGTCACGAAAATTATGGAGAAAAACTGTGAGTAGTTGTAAAAAAAACTTGAGCTTTATAGGGGTATTTTCGGAATGGGGATGCCCTTAGAAAAGCCCTTTTTTGAGCTGAAAAGGCTAAGCGATTCAGCACAAGGAAAAAAAAAATGAAAATGAAATGGAAGCTCATCCAAACGCGGCCTCCATGCTGAGAAGCAGGACCATCAAATCTTCTCCTACACTATTGCTGGCCCTGAGTACGAGGATGCTATCGCCGTCTCCGTCTTCTGCCGCCACCGCCTCCTCCGATACGAAACTAACTTATTCTTCTCTGAATCCCAAATCCTCATTCTCCTCTATTCACTTCTCCAACCCTCACACTCTTCAAAGCATGACGCTTTCTAAGTGCTTCTCTCACTCTGGCCCCACCAACCCCATTCCCATATCGGAATTTCCCAAACCCGAGTCCGAATCCGAATCCGATTCCATCCACTCCCTTGTGGTGGTTTCCTTCTACAAGTTCGCAGATTTCCCTGACCATGCCCTTATGCGTGACCCCTTGAAACAACTCTGTCAACAACTGGTACTCACTCCTTTCCTTTCTCTATTCACATTTATTTAACAAATTGCAAATTACGACAATTCTTTTCTTGTGAGTTCAGTTCATACATTGCTGTTATTGTTGGTGTTGTTATGACAAAGACAGTATTTTGATGCATACTCTTTCTTCATAAATATTTAGTATATGTAGGGTTATGGTTGTTTGCTTACAAATTACATTAATTAATTATGAATTGATATCTTTCCTTTCATCATAGATGACTTTTGTAGACTATAGTTTATAGCCAGGTTTTAAACTGCAGTTATAGACAGTGTTGTGTTGTGCTTATTGTGTCCTAACTGTGTACACTATAGTATAGACTAAAGGTTTTAAATTGCGGTTGTAGTCGTGGTCGTTATGTCCCCACGTGTGTCGGCAATCATTGTCTGTGATGTAGTTGAGCCAGTTGGCCCCCACAATTTAGTTGTTGTGGTAGCATCATGTGATGCAGTTTGTGGTTTAGAACCTAAGTCTATAGAGTACATTATGAACTAATTTGATCTGCTTGTGCCTTCCTTCATACCGTGTTAGTTCTTGCGTCTCACCAATCTGATGTTGCTCAGCGTGTTTCAGGTGGTATCATTCTTGCGCCTGAAGGAATCAATGGCAGCATATGTGGCACACGGGAGTCGGTGGAGAAAGTTCTGGCATTTGTGCAGAGTGATGATCGTCTGAAGGGGCTAAGACGTATTGAATCGCCTGTCAGTCCTGAGGAGGAAGCCATCCATCATGGTCATCATGGACATAGTGTCAGTTCTCCTCTTGCTGCAGGGGAAGATGCACCTTTCCGATGGGATCATGTGAGAGTCAAGTTGAAGAAAGAGGTAACATTTACAATGCCAAAAGACTGAACTGCTTTGTTATATTAAATGTGGATATTGTGTACAAATAACTTAACTATTTGTGGTGTTTGGACGTGCCTTGATTCTTATGGTTTTTTTGTTTTCATTACATGTTGGCAGATTGTCACTCTTGGGATGCCTACTATATCACCTATTGAAAGGGTTGGAAAATATGTTAGCCCAAAGGAATGGAATTCTTTGATTAGTGATCCAGACACAGTGAGTAGCTAACTTCCTATTATCAGTGTGATCTTAATATCTCCATTATGAGGCTCCACCGTTATGTGATCTTGTAAGCTGCAGTGAGTTAATATTTTAAACATGAATGAATAGATTAAATTGTTTGGATTCTTGAGAATATTGAATATTTAAGCTGCTCCAAGTCTATGCTATGCATAATAATCCATTTGTCTAACTGAAGACAAATGTACAGTGCAGCTTTAGACCATGGGTTTTCTAGCTAAAAAAGGGAGAAACTCTTGTAATATCCAAAAAAAAAAAATGATTTTTTTATTTCTGGTTATCTGTTCATCATTTATTTTGAGGAAAAAAAAAATATGTTCAAGAATTTGTAGAGTTTTTAACTTGTAGTTTCTGATTATCACCACAATTTGTAAGGATTGCAAATTGTTTATGTCATATGTGGTTGAATAGAAGTATAGATAATTCTTACATGCACACAATGGAGAAGTGGAGTTGATGGTTTGACATATATAGCAAATTAGGAAACGGGAGACATGATATTTGTATTGTATATACCAGAAATGCAAAATTTTCATCGCTATTGACATCTTTATGTGCAGGTAGTAATTGATGTGCGAAACAACTATGAATCTAGAATAGGAAAGTTTAAGGGAGCAGTTGATCCTTGTACTACATCATTTCGTGAATTCCCATCTTGGGTGGAAGAACGTTTCCAGCTTATCAGAACAGATGCTGAGCATCGAAAAGTTGATGTAAATAGTTCAGTCGAAAGTGCTGAAAAAGAAATAGAAAATCCAAAACAACATTTGCCACGTGTTGCAATGTATTGCACTGGAGGTATTCGATGTGAGAAAGCTTCAAGTTTGCTTCTCAGCAAAGGTTTCAAAGAGGTGATTCCACCTTCAAATTTTATTTTGCTTCAACAAAATTCTGAGAAAATCATTTGACCATGAAGAAGCTTTGAAACTTGATACCATTGCCAAAACCTATCAAATAGTCAAAGGAAAGAAATGAACCTTTTTTAGTTTCATTTGTCTTTGAAGCTTTGACCATGGACCTTAGATCCTTACTCCCAAGCTTGTATTTCTCTGCTTAAACCACTGATGTGCTATTTGTTCAAAATATCCTCCCTCTTAACACACACACACACACACATATTTGATAAGCACTAGTAATGTATCTGCTGGTATGAATATAATTTTTGCTAGTTGTGGTTACAAACTTTTACTGGCATACATACAATATGATTGATTTTGCCATGTGCTTCTAAAGCTTGTCTCCAAGTCTCTGTCCTCCCATTTATTTCCTCTCTCGACTCTCCAACTAGGACTATATCATCTGCAAAAAACATGCTACGCGATGCTGGCTTTTCAATGTGCTCTGTGA
The DNA here is from genome assembly GCA_037113605.1 of Calophaca sinica. Lineage (NCBI taxonomy): Eukaryota > Viridiplantae > Streptophyta > Magnoliopsida > Fabales > Fabaceae > Calophaca > Calophaca sinica. The sequence goes on from CM073736.1 coordinate 95,218,361, forward strand.
GTACATCCAAGACCAAGGTAAAAAGATAAGGGCTTAAAGTTGACCCTTGGTGTAGTCTCATAGTTATCGGAAAATCTTTTGTGGCCCCACTTTATGTTTTCAAACTAGTCGTGGCTTCCTCATACATATTATTGATAGCTCGAATATAGGCAATCTGAACCCCTTTCTTTTCTAGGGCTTTTCATAGAATTATTTTCTTTTTATCGATGAAAAATAATTCTGCTTTGAAACTTGATGCCATTGCCAAGACCTATCAAATTGTAACCCTTTTTAGTTTCATTTATCTTTGAAGCTTTGACCCTGGACCTTAGATCCTTACTCCCAAGCTTCTATTTCTCAGAGGAGAGGGAGACGGGAACTTCTCTGCTTAAACCACTGATGTGCTATATGTTCAAAATATCCTCCTTCTTGACAGTAACACACACACACACTCATTTATATTTGATAAGCATTAGTAATGTATCTTCTGTAATGAATATAATTTTTGCTTTACTGGCATACAAACAGTATGATTGATTTTGTCATATTTCTATTTAACAACTTGCTAGGTTTATCACCTGGAAGGTGGAATTCTGAAGTATCTTGAGGAGGTTCCAGAGACACAAAGCCTCTGGGAGGGTGAGTGCTTTGTTTTTGACAAGCGAGTCTCCGTAGAGCACGGTTTGGCACAAGGAAATTTCAAGTTGTGCTATGGCTGTAAGCAGCCTGTGAGTGATGCTGACATGGAATCCCCCGAATATGAATATGGTGTCTCTTGTCCTTACTGTTTTGCGCAGAAATCGGAAGAAGAAAAGGAGAGGGCTCGAGCTCGACAAAGACAATTTGAGAGATGGGGGATCATAGGTGGTCCGGATAAGGGCCGGCGGCCGGTTCCGGCATGCAAACCGGACGGTGCTAGCAGGAAACCAAACCAGCTTTCACAGTCTGTTTAACTAGTAGGCAAGGAAACATAAGAGAACATCTTTCTTATCTGTTTTGAACAAATGTTTGTCCTTCTCTTACTCTTGCCCTCTTCTTAAATGTGTTAGGAGTGTATGAAAACTATTGATGTTTCTTGTCATGGGAACCATTTGGTGTCTAATCTCTTTTGAGAACGATCACCACTTTTTGATATTCCGTGGTATGTAACAAAGTGAAATTTAGTAACTTATTCTTTCATAGTTTCTCTTTTTAACCCCTTTTTTTATTGTTGTTATTGTTATTGTCGTTTAGTGAAATCTTATATGCAACTTACCAATACAGACTGAAGTTATTTCATGAGATCCCAAGTATAAATTTTACCTAATAAAAGGAGTGTTAACATTGTTTTGTTAACCAATTTGTCCAATGCAAACTTGTCATTCTGTTTCCCTTGATTGAATTTGTGTTAATAAAGGAAAGGTGAATCTTTTATAGTCATTTTAGTTCTTAAATTTGTCTCAAAAGAGACTAATGTGATGAGAAATTTTTTTCTGATTTCAAGAACCAAATTGTGTGCAAGTGATTTCTATTTCTTGATTTCTTCGCTTGTTTTAGTTACTTTTTTTAGTTTTTGATCTCATCCTATGGAGAGTTCCACACGTGTTTTTTTATATAACTTGGTTTGCTTCACCTGGACCCCTGCTCAGGTTTCAGATTCACTAAAAAGAATTCACTTGATGGCATCCCACTTAGCTGAACACCCAACAAAATGTACAGCTTAGTTGTTCAATCTTTTAATAAGCAAAAGATACAAGATACATAAAAGAGGGGTTTTCAAGTAATACAATTATATTATATAAGAAAAATGATATTTATACAACCAAATGAGACAACTCAAAATTAGACAATTATTTAGTTGGTCAACACAATTTACCCACGTAGTTGATGAAGTGTTAAACTTGGTTAATGGATATACAAAGTGTTAATAGACATACAAGGTGTTGTAACTCATGCACTGAACTTCATTAATCACAATTTTGAACATCATTAACAAAAATTTTTAGGTGTTCGTGATTAATCGATTTTAAACACTTAAAAATCGTGATTAATGATGTTCAAAATTGTGGTTAATAAAATTTAGTTGATGGTTAATGAGTCGCAACACTTTATATGACTAAATTCAACACTTCACTAACTAGCAAAATAATTGTCAATTTTGGATTGTACAAAATAACTCAACTGATTATATAAATACAATCTGTCACTATTTGTTTGTTTCAAATACAAGGATGTAGGTTTTTCAAAATAATAATAATAATAATAATAATAATAATACAAGGATGGAGTGAGTCAAAATCATATCAAAGTCACTTTCTTCCAATTATGGAGACTGTTGAGGAATTAAATCAAGATCATTGAATTCCTTGAGAGCTTGGAACACTCTAGAGCTTGTATCGAATATCTGAGCCCTTCTATTATAATCCATAGGCTCCTTCCCCATGTCTTCACCCATTATTGCTTCCTTTTCCAAACACTCCAACAACTCCACAACCCCTTTCCTCTCTCCACACTTGTCTCTAAACCTTGTCATTCCACTCTCACCCTTTTCTTCACCACCACCACCACCACCACCTTCTTGTGGTGGTTTCATCTCAGCTTCCAATTCTCTCTCCAAACCCCATTTTGCACATCCCACAACAAAACCACTTTTACCCTTTTGTTGCTGCACCCTCAAGCTCAAATCTCTCACCTTGGCCAACAATGGTTTCATTGTCACATTGTTAGAAGAAAAAGTGCTTTGACATGGAATGAGAGAATGGTTATTAGATTTGCTGAAAGAAGGAGGAAAGGAGAACTTGTAGGTATCAGCCACATCAGAAGATCCTTTCATGTTTTTGGACTTTGGTTGAATATTCTTTTTTTTGTTTTTTGATAACAACTTTGGTTGAATATTCTGAATGCTTGTGTTGTATGGATATATATGCACGTATATATAATGTTTGAATAAGAGAGTGATGGCAGCCAAAAAATCAGTCCACGTGTCAGTAGAATGGTCAAGGTATACACGTGGCATCTTTCTAGGACGGTGTCGGATTATTCGAGATAGTCAAAAATGGTGTTGAAGAGAGTCATGGCACACAATTCTATTTTATTAAAACGTGTAAAAATTGGGTTCTTCTTCTAACCCATTCCCCCGGGGAAGATATAATGTGAGAATGCTTTTAAAATAAGTTCGGATATATTTTTATTTTTTTTTAAATTTCGGTGCTAGTCAAATTTTTTTTTTAAATTTCAATGTGAATCAAGATATATACTTTTAATTTTCTACTTTTAAATTTAAAGATATTTTCTATCTTGTGATGTTTTAAATAATATGGCAAAAATAATGGTCAATTCAGTTAATTAATTATATTTATTGAATTAGCAAAGTAATTAATTGATAAATTTTTTTGTTAAACATAAACAATGGCTGGGTTTGGTAAAAATAAGCTATAAGCTAGCTTATAGCTGAAAAGCTAGTTAATTAAAATTGAAGTGTTTGGTAAAATTAGCTGTTTAACTAACTAATAAATATAAAATGACGAAAAAGGATAAGATTTTATCTTTATTTTAAATTTGAAAAAAAAGATAAAATAAAATAATAAGGATAGAGAAGATAAAAAAAACTATAAGCTATAAACTGAGATGCTCATCTCAAAAAAAGCTATAAACTAGTGTGATAAGTTTACTTACTAAACACCTTTCATTCAGTTAAACAAATTTATAAACTAGCTTCTTGGTCTTACCAAACCGAGCCATTATATATAAATAAGTAAGGAATGTATGAAAGTTTTGTCCTTAGCAAAATGTTGTTTTCTATGTCTATAGTTGTTTTATCTTTTTATTTTTGTTTTATAACTGTAGGTGTTTTAAAAACTTAATACTATGTAATTAAACTCTTAGATATGATTAAGAGGATAAATTAGTAATATTTAATTTTTACAAGGTTATTATAGTGGAGTATCTATACGTTTTACTACTATTTTTATTGAAATGTACACCATCAATCAAAGGTAAATAGTTTTATAGTGGAATATTTATTATTTTTAGAGGAGGAAGCACCTACACTATTTTTGTATTTTATATTTTATTATTCCTATGGAAGTGGCATAGTTGGAGTATTGTTATAGGGAGTAGTTGAGATTAATAAATACTCCTATTTTCCTTTTTATTTGTCAATTTTTAGAGAAATTTTGTTACTATTTATCTGTGGTTTTCAAAGTTCAAATCATGCGTCAAATACTGTTGCTTTGGTCCAAACCTCATGGGCTTGGCAGATCTGACGTGTTACAAAGGGTGTTAGATCTTAGGCGTTCTTGTTTCTATTCACCTTCCCATGATCAAAAGTGCAAAGGTGAAAGATACAATGAGCGGATGCTCATCGATTGCATGCAGTGGTTTTGTGGCTTTAGAACTTGTATATCATTATGAGGAACATGAATGGATACTATGTGTTCCATTATTTATGTGCTTGGTGTTAGTTATTGAGGTTGTTGTAGTTAAGGTTACAATAAAATCCTGTTAGAATCCTCTTGAATTGCAGATTGCTATTTACTCTCTAGAAAGTGAAAAGTACCAATTTGGTTCTCAAATATCAGACATATTAGTGTATTTTAGAATAATTTTTAAGGACATTTCAGTCCTCCTAAGGACTAATTTGATTGACATTTGAGATTTTAGTCACCCTAGCACTCATTCCACGGTCACATATCACGATCTTCCTGACTACCATCTCCAGCGACAAGGTGACCGTTATGCACAAGTTACCATTCATGGCATTGCTAACATTCCCTACGTATATGAACGACAACGGAGAAGAGGAAAACAGTGATGGTTCCCTAGAGTTATTGTGGTTGGTTGAGCAGCTTGGCGGCGTTTGGTGGCACTGCTGGCGGTTGAGGTTTGGCTAATATAAACTGGGAATTCTCAAATTTTGTATTGACTTTGGAATGGGTGAGAGCTGCAACAGGCAGAGGGGAAGAACAGAGGAAAGGGAAGGGTGATGAGATGGGAGAATAGTGAACACGTGACTTTTTTAATTAATATAATTCAAACCGTCAATTGTGATCTAATGGATACAATTAGTAGTTCTCATTTCTCACAATAAGAAAAAGCTCTCACCTGATAGCACTCCCTATTATCATATTACTTAATTATAAATATATATTTTTTTATCTTTGTATTATTTAATATACAATTTAAAATTTGAAAATATATACTAATTATCAACCATGAGTAATCAAATAGATCATGAGTTAATCTCTTTCACTAATCAAATGATTGTCCGAACTTGAAACATTGCTTAAAACCATGTTACAACTAGAGAGAGGGAGAGTAACAAAACTCACTTACACTTCAAGGTTTAATATATATTTTACAGATCTTAGCCCAAAATTGCAAAGAAAACAGTCCTATATATAATTATATGTACAAGAATAAATAAATTTCTAGATACTAGTAGATAGAATGTTGGTTAGAAGAATCTACAATCGAAAGTTTATTGCACTTGCAACAACTCCTCTTGCATCTTGAAATTATTGCACTTGTGTCTAGTAGCATCAATGAAGAGAAAATCAGACTCATGTCCCTTGCTCATTATTAAGTCTCCTCTCAGCAGCTATAGCCGCGGCCATTGATGGCGGCAAGTGTCTCAGGTTTGCATTTGTATTAGGGTTTTCATCACTTTCCAGCATCGTCATTGGTGCTCTTGATAGTAAGGATTCCACATCCTTAAGGGTCAAAACAGGTTGATCTTGATTTTTTGTGTTCCCACTAATGAATGAATGGTTGCTCCTGCTTCTGTTCAATTTGTATAAGCTCTCTTCAACTGTGTCTTTTACCTATAACACATCCAAGAACAAAATTATAAGAACAATTCTTCATGTATGAATTTGTGAGACAAAACTTGGAGCAGAGGCAAAAATGTGCATAGATAGGCATGAATATAAAATCATGTTGGAGGTGTTTGAAAGAGTTTATTTGAACTTATCTTATGACATAAGCACTCTGTAAATGTTTTGAAAAGCTTATGAGAATAGCTTAGGACATGCCACATACGCTATTTTCACCTTATTTTCATGATATCCCTGTAATAGCTTATAAAAACACTTTATAGAAAGCTTATCCGAAGTTTCTCCTTATTCTCTCTTCAATTTTAAAAACAATTTATACATAAGCACTTATGTGAAAAACGCTTACTTAAGCTATTTATCCAAACACACTTAGACTCGTTATTGGTTAGTTTTAATTGCCTCTCCATAAAAGAAATATTAGCTAATCAATGGAACTACTGAATCCATTAGCGCTCACAAATAACAGAAATATAGTAATGCAGATGATCTTCTGATATGAATTAAGGAATAGAAAGGAGGCAGAAGACAAAATGAAGCAAGTAAAATCCAAACATCGAAGCAAAAGAACTAGGACATGAATACTAGAAAATGCTCTATAATCGATTCAAGTGAAGAGCACATTCAAGGATAATAATGATGATTGAGTTGGCACGCATGAGAGAGAGAGAGAGACTTACTATGAAACGATGAATGAGGGTTTTATTTTTTTGTCCGATACGATGTACACGACTGATTGCTTGTGCTTCAGCAGCTGGATTGAGTAATGGCTCTACAAGGACCACATGCTGTGCTTCCAAAAGATTGAGGCCATTGGCTCCATGTTGGATTAAAAGCAATAACACCTGAATGGATTTTGGCTCTGACTTCTCACATCCTTTTGTGCCATTCTGTTTTCCTCTAAATTGACTGATGGCAACTTGTGCTTTTCTGAACTCACAGATTCACAACAATAAATAAGATTCAGTATAATGAAATCGAGAGTGGCTGATTATCTAAGACCTACCTAGATCGATCATCCTTATTAACTGACATAAAAGCCTACATGGCTCCATAAGAAAATACTCCCTCCGGATTCAAATATAACCAAGAAAAAAAAAGACCAATTTTAGTAGATTAAAATATAAGCAAATTTCAACTAATTCAACTCTATTTAATGACATCATTCCAAAAATACCCTTAAGTTAATTCAACTTTTATTTTCCAAGAAAATGGCATGCACCCCATGATTAAGGGTAGTTTAGGAAGTATAGTTCATTTTTTATATGAAATAAAAAAAAAATTAAATGAACTTAACTAACATCCTTAATCAGTGTGAAATTAAGTATTTTTGCTTATATTTGAGTCTGGAGGGAGTAATCCTAAGCCAAAATTTGTGTACTAAAATGTTGAAAACAGAACAACCAGCACATGAATTCCCTAGATTTGGAATTAGGTATTTCTCTAAAAATTCAAACAATTGAGATGCGCAAGTTACAGCATAAAGTTGAAGTGATAGAAAAGGTACCCAACGATATAATAAAACAAGTGTCCAGCATAAATACTCAAATAAATAAAGAAATAGCAATGAGATGGATACTACACCTGCCTCCCTTCATCCGGATGTAGGTGATGTTATTGGCAGCAAAGGCATGTTCCAGTACATCAAGTACATCATTCCAACTTGAAAATACAAGAACTTTTGCTTTACGATCTTTAGCCTTTATCCACAAGATTCTTCTTGTGATTGCTTCAATCTACAAAACACCCAAATCAATAAAAAGATGAGGAATACAAGAGTTAGAAGGCATAACATACGGTTTGAAGCAAATAATCCAAAGCTGACTTATTTGCTGGAACATGCAAATTACAACTTGAAATGTGAGATGGAGCAAGAATATATCATTAACAATGTTATGCACATTTATAATAGATATTTTAATTTTAAAATAATCTAAAAATAATCACCAAGTCTTCTTTTGTATATAGTCTTCAAATTTGATTTTTCTCACTAGGAAGACAGATTTCTAAACCCTTTCCCATACATTATTAAAAAAAAAAAAAAAAAAAAAAAAGAAGCATGCTCATATGAAAAATCTGCAATAGCCACTTCAATAGAAAAACTTCAGGATCAAATATAACTCATTAAATTGATCATAAAATAGTAGGACACAATATATGAACCAAATTTATATACATAGAAGCTACTTATCTATTTATAATCTGGCAGAGATTTAAAATTAAAAGATGCATACCTAAAATATGAAACAACAAAAGTAAGCATACAAATATGGACATAGTTTGCAGACAAAATGCAGTGTCACGCCATTCATTTATCAGTAAAATCTCAAGTACAAAGCAGTAGAAAATTGAGTTAAGAATTAAGACATCACAACACAAGTATATCCCAGGGGTAGTGGCATGCGTAAATTTTTGTTTGTTTTTGGGGGGGGGGGGGGGGGAGCTTATTCATCATGAGGTTATAATAAACTTAGTTGTTATGAGGAAGAACACCTTAGTTCCGTATGAGCCGTTAACACTAACGGACGCTTCACATTTTTCACAGCTGCCAATCGTATGCAGCATCGAAGAATTGCAAGATTCATTCTGTGCATCAACAGCATAGGCAATATTTCCAAAATCGGTATGCTGTCGACATGTAGGGCACATCACCCAATTATGAATCTTGCTATGTCGAAGCCTTTGCTCAGTCAAAGCAAATAAACCTGTAAGAAATAGATGCATAGTTATGTTTCATATAGTTTTAAAGTCAATAAATGCTCGACCATATGTCTGTTGAACAAAGACGAATGAGAGTAACACTAGTATGCGCTATGCAATGCATACTGCTACTATATGCTTGGCTTGGTGTCTATTAGGATTTTGGGTCTAACTCATCCTTTCAAAACTGGCTTATAAGGTGAGGGGTGCCCTTTACTTATAAACTCTTTTAAGGTCTTATCTCTAGTCTATGTGGGACTTGGGTTTTTCCCAATAGTGTTTTACATGGACATGGTGAAAAACATATGACCAATGTTAATTCAATATACCAGTAGTCTTTTATAAGTGAAGATACAAATGAAACATAAAAGATTTTCTATATTTTTTACAGCAGCAACTATATGTCTGGAAAACTGACTGAAGTATTATGCAGGTCTTGGAACATAATGTCAAGGACCAATTATCTTAAAAGCTTAAGTTGTTATGCAAAGGCTTTTGTATGACTTCATTATAACTCTAACATGCCCCTTCATACAAGAACCCTTTAATTTGAGCTTAAATTGTGGACAATGCACATGCCCATATTTACCAGGGGCTGAAATTCATTTTTTTAATTAGAAGAATGGGGACAACAAGGATTGAACTCTTGACTACTTGATCATAAAGGCTCTTAAATCATGCCAAAAACAAACTCTCCTAGAAGCTTATGTTGTTAGGTAAAGACTTATGAATGACTTTATTACATCTCTAAGGGGGTGTTTGTTTCAAGGCATCTAAACACATTCCCGGGAATATATAAATGGAGAATGTTTATTCCCATGTTTGTTACAAGTTTAAAAAAAAAAAAAAAAAAAAAAAATTCTGGGTACAAAAAATTCCCAAGTAAAAAATAACTTCTATTTTCCAATGAAAATATTCACAAGATAGAAGTTGGGAACATGGATACCCATGTGGGTGGGAATAAAATTTATTTATAATTCCCATAGCTACTTTATTCCTAGGAATGTTATAAAGGCATACCAAACACTTTTTATCAAAAAATACCCAGGATTAGGATTCCCATCCTAGGAATGTTATTCCCGGGAATTAATTTACAAAATTTAAAAGAAACGCCCCCTAACAACAAAAGAATGATGATATAAAGTTTAGTCATACAATACTTACATTTACAGCAAGTAACATGCCCGCATTGAAAAACCATTCTCTGATTGCCTAGCTTTTCTTGGCAAATTGGGCATGTTTCCTCGTCAGTTTTAGATACGGAAGCACCCTTCTCTTCTGAAGAATTTGACATTGGAGTTGTGTCTTGAGTGAATGAAGAACTATCTGGACTTTCCAGTGGCAGATTTTGCTTAGATTGAGCCAAACCCTGAAAAATGGTTCAGCTTAGGTTAAAGGTCCAAAACAGAAAATAAAATATCATAGACTCCACGAAACCTTAGTAAGGAAGCGTAATAACGTTGATTTTCTAGGTGCAACAGTGAATGAAAACAATATGAAAGAAAAAAATAAATAAATAAATAAACCCATTATCCTTCCCAAAACAAGAAACTAAAAAAATCAATTAAGCCTTCCAATCTAACTGAAATACTCAATAAAATATGATAATGGAACAGTTTGGATATCAGAGAGAATTAACCCTAGATAACCTGAGCTCAAGGCAGAGTCTCCAATAAGGGAATGGAGTCTGGTGCCAGGAATTCAATGGTAATGGGCAAAAGAGAATTCAGGTAAGAGAGAAAGAAAGAGAAAATTGTAATAATGATTGGTTATTCTCTTCATTGGCCCACACGGCTATTAGTACTCAAGGTAGTTACATCCCTTTCTTCACACAGAAGGGAATATTCTAACAGCAGACCCACTACCATGCCACATCAGCATGTAAAACCAAAAGAGGTGATCCTCATCTATAACATGACCTGACTAACTAATTGCTGACCCATACACAAAAAGGAAATGCAAAGATATTAAATCAAATTGGTACCAAATTATTAACATAAAAGCATATACTAGAATGAGCTCAGTTGGTAATTGTTCACAGTATGTGAATACTGTTACAGATAAAGCTTGATATATTGCTGAAGTGGATTGGGGATTCGATTGTACTTAAAAGCTTAAGCTGTTATGTGCTCAGGGGTATTCATTTTGATTACCTAGAAATTTAGCAAATATACACAGCAAATTATGTTCAATATATACAAATTTCTGAGGCTTATTTTAACATACCTTTAAGTAGCGGAGTTTTCCTTTTATCTGTGACAATAAGGTCAATGCCATAAACTTTTCATGGGAAAAGTTTGTGTTAGCCGCAGATAATTCATTTTCACCTAAAGCATCAAGAGATTCATCATTTTCATTTGCCCTTAGGTGCAAACGGGAAACCGCCATCTTTATTTCATCATGGGCACGCAGATATTGAGCTTGAGCTAATGCCAAAGACCTTGCAGGGGCAAACTCCTTTCGCATTCCCTTACAAAGTCAAGAACAAAGAATCAAAATCCAGTCAATCTGAATTATCAGTATGGATGATCTCGGATTTTAAAAAGATTCCAACAGAAAACCGTCATTAAATTATTTGCTACTGGGCACAATCAACCTACCTTCAAAAATCTCTCTTTTTATTTTTATCTTGGAAGGAGGGGATAGTAATATTGAAAATAAAAATCTCTAGATTAATACCTGCTAGCGGAATCCTATTGTTAGAATATGTTGTGTATATTGGGCCCAAGCCCATTAGTCTCTTGTGTATATATATACCTCACTTTGTAACCCTATTCAAGTAATGAAATACATTTCTCTCATATTTCTACATGGTATCTAGAGCCAGAACATAATCAGGTGGCTGCCAACGTTTTCCGGCGAGCCTCTTCTCTTTCCGGCGACACTGTTTCTCCGGTGGTATCTTTTCCGGCGACCGAATCACTTCACCGCCAGCACCACCGTGTTCTCCGGTGCTCATCTGCTGCCAACTCCACCACCGTTGGACTCCTCTCATCAAGGCGAGTCCGGCCATCCAGTTTGTCGCCGCCGCCGCCGCGGCCACCGCTACAGTACCGCCGGAACCGCTGCCGGAGCCACTTTCCAGATCTGTTCTGACTTATTTTTCTGTGAGGACTTCATTGCTGCTGTTATTTTCTTCTACTCACATCTTGAAGATCATCTATTTGGCTTTTTCTAGTCTTCTTTGTCTTGAAACATGGCTGGTTCATCTTCTTCCTCTAGTTTGGGCTCTTTTTCTACCTTTTCATCCACTCCAGCCATTGCAACAGAAAAGTTAATGGGCTCTTCTAACTATATTCCTTGGTCTAAGGCTGTTGAAAAATGGTGCATTGGTCAAGGGGTAAAGAAACACCTCACAACTAAGATTGATGATGTGAAGACGGAGGAGAAGGAAAAATGGGAACAAACTGATGCTTTGTTGTGTACTCTGTTATGGCAATCTATTGATCCATCCCTTCATAGCATCTATACCAACTTTGACACTTGTTATGAGCTATGGACTCAAGCCAAATCTCTGTATACCAATGACATTCAGCGCTTGTATTCTGTTGTTGACAAATTAATCACCTTCACAACGTAATACTACTATTGATGAATGTGTTGGTCGATGTCTTCTATCAAGGCGAGTTCAATGCTCTTCTACCACCGAAAACTATTGTCAAGAGCTTGCTCGAGAGACAAGTTCTTTATGGTATGTACCTTGGTCGCCCTAAGTCCGACCATGCATCCGTGAGGACCAAATCCTTGCCACCGACCGTCCCTACATTGGATGAGGTTTTCTCTCGGCTTCTTCGTGTTTCCTCTGTATGCGCTAGTCCTGTTGCCGGATAGCTCGGCTTTAGTTTCAAAGAATGCTCAGCGTGGTCCTAAGGAGGACCAAGGTGGTGATCATCGAGGAAACAATAGTGGCACCTCGCCCTAAATGCGCTTATTGTCATAGATGGGGGCACACTAAGGAGAAATGCTTCAAGTTGCATGGTCGCCCTCCTCGGGCTAATCTTGCCCACAATGAGGACAACCCGCTGAGCAACCAAGGGACCATCCAAAGACAAAGAATCATTCACACTTATCGGGACCGATTATGATGATTATTTGAGGTATCGGGCATCACAGCCAGCCCTCATCATCCAAAGGTACTGTTGCTCATTCTCGTAATTCCTTTGCTTGCGTGTCCCGATCTTCTCGCTGGACCACGGGTCCTTGATTCTCGCGCTCGATCATATATCTGTGGTAATTCCCTCTTACTTTCTCATATTAATTATTCCATCGGTCTGCCTTCTATTACCTTAGCTAATGGCTCTAAACAGATTGCTACTGCAGTAGGTAGTGCACAACCCTTACCCTCTATTCCTTTGAACTATGTACTCTATGCTCCTAAATGTCCGTTCAATCTTGTTTCTATTAGTAGTCTGACTCGTAACTTAAATTGCACTGTCTCATTTTCTCCTAATTCTGTTGTTATTCAGGATCGCAGTACGGGACGGGTGATTTGGCGCAGGACATGAGTCACAGGGTCTGTACTATCTTTCATCACCATCGGTTGCACTACTACTTCATCTTCGAGCTTCTCCACAACCGTTTGGGACATCCGAAGTCTATCTAAGCTTCGTAAAATGGTTCCTGGTCTTTCCTCTTTGTCAAGTCTTAATTGTGAGTCGTGTCGGCTAGGTAAACAGTCTAGAGTGTCTTTTTCCTAAGCGTGTCAATAATCGGGTCAAGGCCCCTTTTGCTTTAGTTCACTCGATATTTGGGGTCCTAGTCGTGTTGTTTCGTATGCCGATTTCAAGATTTTGTAACCTTCATTGACGATTATTCTCGTTGTACTTGGTTATATTTAATGAAAAATCGTTCAAGTTTTATCCATTTTTGAGATCTTTTGTGCTGAAATTAAAAATCAATTTCATACAAATATTCAAGTCCTACTGAGTGATAATGCACCGAGTATTTTTCCACGGCTTTCACTCAATTCATGTCTTCTCAAGGAATTATACATCGCTTCTCTTGTGCTTATACACCTCAACAGAATGGGTCTTTGAACGCAAGAATAGACATTTGATTGAGACAACTCGCACTCTTTACTCCATCATAATGTTCCCATTCGTTTTGGGGGATGTTGTCATTCTTGCATGTTACCTTATTAATCGCATGCCATCTTCTCGCTTTGCAAAGACAAAGCCCCTCATTCCATACTTTTTCCTAACCAGACGTCATATTCCCTTACTCCACGCACTTTTGGGTGTGTTTGCTTTGTTCATAATATGATGCCTGGAAAGGATAAGTTGTCAGCCAAGTCAATCAAATGTATATTTCTTGGTTATTCTCGTGTTCAGAAAGGTTACAAATGTTACTCTCCAGATACTAACAGTATTACCTATCCACGATGTCACCTTCTTTGAGTCTTCACCGCTTTATCCTTCATCTTCCACAAACCCATCTCCATCCATGACAGAGGTTCTACCACTTCCACACATTCCTCCTTATCATCATTGGACTCCAACAAAGCTAGAAGAACCAATCAAATCGATCCTTCTACAAGAGAGGTCCAACCAACTAGGCCCTTACGGGTTTATCGTCGCAGAGTTCGCACAACCGGTGATGCTCCCTTAGCGATCCCCTTGACTCATCTCCTGCTCCAACACCTTCCTCACGAGGATCCTAGTGACGATCTTCCTATTGCCATTAGAAAAGGTACTCGTTCCACTTGTAATCCTCATCCTATATATAACTTTCTTAGTTACCATCGTCATCTCACTCCATATTGTGCTTTTATATCCTCTTTGTCTGCTGTCTCTATTCCTAACTCTACTAGTGGAAGCACTTTAACATCCAGGATGGCGTCAGGCAATGATGGATGAAATGTCCGTGACTTCATACTAATGGCACTTGGGAGTTGGTTCCTCTCCTCCCGAGTAAAACTCAGGTAGCTTGTCGTTGGATTTACACCGCTAAAGTTGGCCCAGATGGTCGTGTTGATCGCCTTAAGGCTCGTCTTGTTGCTAAAGGTTATACTCGAGTTTATGGCCAAGATTACACCGATACCTTCTCTCCGCTGCCAAGATGTCATCTGTTCGCTTATTCTTGGCTATGGCCGCTATCCGTTCTTGGCCTTTGTTTCACTTGATATTAAAAATGCTTTTCGCATGGTGAACTTCATGAGGAGATCTATATGGAGCAACCGCCTGGCTTTGTTGCTCGTGGGGAGTCTAATTTGGTTTGTAAACTTCATCGCCTCTTTATGGTTTGAAGCAATCCCTCGTGCCTGGTTTGGAAGGTTTAGCATCAAGTATTCAGGAATTTGGAATGTCTCGTTGTCATTAGATCATACAAGATTTTATAGGCATAGCTCGGGGAAAGTGCATCTCCTTGATAGTTAATGTTGACGATATTGTCATAACAGGAGATGATCATGATGGCATTGAAGAGTTAAAGAAACACTTATTTCATCACTTTCGGACCAAGGACTTGGGCTTACTTAAATACTTTCGGGTATTGAAGTAGCTCAATCTAATCAGGTGTTGTTGTTTCTCAAAGGAAGTATGTATTGGACATTCTAGAGAGACCGGTATGTCGGATTGTAAGCCTGTTGACTCTCCTATGGATCCTAATGTTAAACTTCTTCCTGGTCGTGGGAGCCATTGGTGATCCAGGCAAGTATCGGAGACTAGTTGGTAAGCTAAATTACCTTACTATCACTCGCCCAGATATTTCATTTCTTTGTTTACGTGGTGAGTCGGTTTCTTGATCTCCTTGTGATAGTCATTGGGATGCACTACTCGTATTTTGAGGTATGTAAAAGGAACTCCTGGACAAGGTCCATTATACGAAAACAAAGGTCATTCCCAAGTGATTGGGTATTC
Source organism: Calophaca sinica (assembly GCA_037113605.1). Taxonomy (NCBI): domain Eukaryota; kingdom Viridiplantae; phylum Streptophyta; class Magnoliopsida; order Fabales; family Fabaceae; genus Calophaca; species Calophaca sinica. The sequence goes on from CM073736.1 coordinate 95,233,707, forward strand.
GATCTTGATTAGTGGATCCCCTATTGATAGACGTTCTACCTCGGGATCTTTGTGTTCTTGTAGGAGGTAACCTGGTCTCCTGGAAAAGTAAGAAGCGAGGATGTTGTAGCTAGATCTAGTCTTTGAAACAGTATCGTGCTATGGCCTTGGTCACATGTGAGCTTATTTGGATTAAGCAACTAATTCATGAGTTAAAATTTCTGAGGTCTCTCAGATGAAGTTGTTTTGTGATAATCAGTCGCTTCTTCACATTGCTTCTAACCCAGTCTTTCATGAGAGAACTAAACATATTGAAGTGGATTGTCATTTCATTAGAGAGAAAATTTTGTCTGGTTGTATTGTCACTAGTTACATTTGTTCTAATGATCAATTAGCTGACATTTTTACTAAGTCTCTTAGGGGCCCTCGAATTGGGTTTATTTGTAACAAGCTTGGTGCATATAATCTATATGCTCCAGCTTGAGGGGGAGTGTTAGAATATGTTGTGTATATTGGGCCCAAGCCCATTAGTCTCTTGTGTATATATATACCTCACTTTGTAACCCTATTCAAGTAATGAAATACATTTCTCTCATATTTCTACACCTATCTTAATCTTCCCATTCAACACTAGATAAGCATAGATAATATTTCATCGGGCTATACCTCAAAAACATGTAAATGCTTAGTGGCTGCTGAGACTGTGTTCCTTCCTAAACGAGCCTTGCAATAGCTCTTTATAACTCCAAGAATAAGCTCCAGCTCAGATGCTGATCTTGAAACCTAAATAGATCAGCATAATCAATATCGAAGATTAGTAAGCACATGTTGCATATATGAGTACTAACCTGATTTTCTTCAATGGAAAATGAGGCTATCATCATTTAATGTCAAATACAAATCTAAATTTCCGCAGTGTGAGTGCCGTGATTACAAAGTAATGTCGTGGTGAATTTAATACAACAACAGAAGATTTGCAAATTTTACAAGGCAATGGAGCACGGTGTTGAATCTGTTGATACATTTCAAGAATCTTTTTTTCAATTTTTATTTCAATTTTTTGTTATGTTATATAATTCTGGACTCTGTTTCAGCAGACAAAGAATGTTTCATAATAATAAAAGAGAAGCATTGTGTTTATATATGACGGAGAGAAGGCATAATCAATCTACATCTGTCTATGACCCAATGCAAAAGTCAATGAAATGAAGTAACTAACCACAACTTTTTGTCCAACATTCCTTTTTTTTGATTCCTCATGACCGATATCAGACACTGTTGAATTGTGATTAGATTGTGTTAGCTTTGACAGGAAATGATTCAATGCAAAACTTTTCTTTTGGAAATCTACTGCCTCTTCTGCAGATGAAATTATCCCTCCACGTTCATTCTTGAGAAAAAAGAGTCTTGCTTCATAGTCCTGAGGACAAAAATAATCATTGAGACCGCATTACATTTGTTAGATGTAGTGCGAATCTAATTGACAGATAAGCTCAGCTCCAAACCTGAAACAATTCATCAAGTTCACACAGAATGCATGGGGGCCCATCACAATTAGGTAGACAATTTCGACATTTTCCCATGTGCTCAATATCTTCATCTTTTGGTTTTTCCATCGTCTGATCAATTTCTAACAGTCGATCTAATAGCACTTTCCTAGAAGCCTCTAACTGATCCAAACCTGTTTGAATTTGATACTTCAAAGAGCTTATGCTCCGAAAACTGGATTAGAAGTAACACATTAGTAACAGTGCATGTTATAATAAATTTACTAATTGTCATTAATCAAAATCTCTTAGAAATGAATTTTGAAATCTTATTCCTCTCATGTCATTACTCTCATACCCCATATTCTACTGTCAGTGGTCCTTTCTGTAAAAAGTCAAGGGGAAAATACTTCCATGTATTATTCTTCAGTCTAGGACTGTTTAAATCATGGTTCTGAAAACCGGACCAGACTGGCCGGTCCGACCAAGTCTGGTCCGGCACAGCCTGCGAACCGCTTGTTAAGCAAACCGGTCTCAAACCCGGTGAATCGGCATCGAACAGTTGAAACCGGTGTTAACCGGTCCGGTTGCGGTTTGGGTTGCTTTTGCTTTTATAGCATATTAGTTAAAAATACTTGAAAGTGGCACCAGCCAGATTCGAACCTCAGACCCCAGGGTAGCCTTGGGCACAGTTGTTAACCACTGGGCCACAACATCCACTTGGAAATCTTACACAACGTTTGATATATATAGTCTTATTACACTTTTTAAGCAAATAAAATTGGAAAATCTGGCCACAAAGATTTGAACCTCGGTCCAAAATAATGTTAGACTGTCAACAATACCACTGCACCAGCCTCATTATGATAAAATATATTATTTTTAATGTATGTATACTTAATATTCTATTTAAATTTTGTAAAAATATTATTTAATTACTAACGGTTGAACCTACGGTTCAACCGCGGTTAGACCATTAAACCTTAAACCACTTCCTTCACCGGTTCGATGACCGGTCCAGCTTTCAAAACATTGATTTAAATAGAGAAAAAAACAATAAGAGTTGTCCCTAGAATCAAGCACTGATGAGATGCTAAAAGGAAATAAATATAATTAAAAATCAAATCAAATCAGAATAAAATCAAAGATGATACTTAGAGTATCTCGCTGATTCTCCTACACTTTCCTATCATTCCACCAATCCATGAGGCCCATATTTCTATTTTTTTACCTCTCCTATAAACGGCCCATCAGTTCATAACACGATCCTTTTATATAGTTGATATTGGTTCCAACTGTATTACATTGTACAGCAAGTTTTTTATGGCGATGCAATATATGCAATCTCAAGCATAACTTAGAAAGCTAAGGATATGGTATATCACAAAGATGCACTACTTGACAATTGTCTTGCACAATCAAAGCATCACTAACCGCGCAGCTATTCTTGATGATTTTGAATTGTTTGAATTTCCTGAGATAGCTTCTTCAATCTTTCTAATCAACTCAGTTGAGAAATCCTTGTTCTGCTCAGCATGCTGAAGTGCTTCTAACCACCAAAATGTATCTTCATCTGCCTTGCTGTCACGATATGCATTACAAACCTTCAAGAAGTCCAAATGACAGTTATAGAAAATAGGAAGCTAATAAAAAGGAAACATTATCAAAGCAACAAAAAAAAAAAAACAAAAATGAATAGACTCACCTCTTCAAATTTTTAAAATAATGGAACATGTCAACATTAGCTTGGCATTACTTTGCATCTCATAAAATCAATTAAATAAAGATTGCTTAGCATCAAAATGTAGCATGATTAGTGAATAGTGATTTATCTTCTTTTGGCCAGTACAAGCGACATATCTTGTAATCCTTCCCCTTTTTACCATATAAACAAAAAACATATATAAGAGCAGTAATTCATTCTGAGGGTTGAATTAAAATGGACAAACTGTGTATTAGGAACCAATGTAGTAAGAAATAATTTCGTTATATCCAATTTTGGGTGGTTAAGATACTACATACGGACTTCTTAAAGTTCTCCGCAATCCACAGGAAAATATCAGCTTATATTTCAGGATACTAGGCTGGACTCAATAAAATAAAAAGCAAAAAGCTCAGTTCAATACAAACAAATAAAAAATTTTCTTGAGAGCCATTAAGGATATTTACCTGCATGTAAGAATTTTGAAACTCCTGTTGAGCAGCAGATAGCTTTGAACTGAACACAGATAAGTATTTCTGTTTTGAATCTTCACATTCTGCTATCAGATATTCAACAGAGCTGGCTGACAAATTATCAGATTCCCTATCATTTAAGTCATTTTCTGAAAGACTAGATGCAACATTTGATGGTTCTGCAGAAGCCACTGTTAAATTTATGTCATCGCAGCCACTTACTTTATGCCTCTTCACATGATCATGATCAGCCTTAACAATAAAATGCTTTTTGGTCGTCTTAGCTGGAGAAGTTCCAGAGAATTGGTTTCCTTTGGACGGCAAGATCAAAGCAAAGTTTTCAGCCAAGGGGAGTATTTCAGTAAGATTGTGATGAATGTGAATATTTAACAAAGGATCCAGGCGGAAATCTTCAGATTGGTCGTCAGCCAAAGTAAGAGCTTCATTGTACAGCAAAGCAGCTTGAGAAAAATCTTTTTGTATTGTGGCTATTGCCGCAAGCGCATTCAGAGCAATAACTAACCTCCTAAGAGCTTCCTCGCCTTCTATCTTGGTCTTGCTTATAAGGACCTACAGATTAAATTCCATGTAAATTGAAAATGTATGTACACTGTTTAAAAAAGCTTCTCAAAGATCCTTACTAGTAACACACCTTTAGTATTTCCTCCATAGTCATAGGTGTCTGCTGCAGGGAACGCAACCCAGAACTTCCAACTTGGGGGTGACAACAAGCCTGACGAAGCTTCAGCAAAGCATTCAATAGCTTCCCTGCCTCCGAGTGAGTGATTAAAGGATCAGAGAAACCATTCGAAGATTCAGAATCTGGAACCCATACAAAATATTGCAAGTTCAATTATTATTCCAGATGCATGTTGCTTTCAAATGACTTTTAAAATGAAATTACACAACACTGAGCAAAAACCTGGGACTTTTCTATTAAGAATATCATTTCTCAAACTTTCAATAACTTCATGGGCATCTCTAACACAAGTTTCATGTTGCCTCTGGTAAAAGTGCTCTTCTACTGCTGATAGTGTAAGCCAAGAAAGACACTCCTCTTGGGAGGGAAGGTCCAATTCATCTGCAACATGTTCTTTAGAAGAACGCCACATGATTTGTTTGAAAATTCTGTGTGTAAATTCCACAGCTCCCATATCTCCCTTCTGCAGAATTATGGAGTAATAGCTAAGAATAGTTGAAATGTATAAAAATTTTGAACTCTGATGAAAGAAGTGATTCAGATCAAGGATATGACAAATCAGAGAAATCTAAACTAAGATAATATCGCAGAAAGGGTACTAATTGTCTCTAGACATGCAAGGCTTTTAGCACGTCGTATGAGAATAAAGTAAGGACTTGGATTACCATATTAACTCTAGCTGCTTATACTATTATATTGCTTTTGGCTATTAGTTGACCATAAGAAAATATAACTATACTCATAGTACACAGTTCCATTTTTATTTAGAAAAGAAAAACTAATAAGGAAAGTCAATTAGCAACAATCGAGTCAAACATTAATTTACAAATAAAATACCTCATAAGGATCTCGAATAACTTCACTCCACCATCTGTATGTATTGAAAGGACTAGCTTTAATGAACCTTAGAAGTCCATATAAGTCATCAAGCTTTCGCTGAATTGGGGTCCCTGTAATGCACCAATGGTGCTTGGAATGGAGTCTCAGGGCCATTTCAGTGGCAGCAGTAGCAGTACTCTCCACCATTTGAGCCTCATCCATACAAACCCTCCACCAATATATTCTGGTAAGAAGAGTTGGGATAACTGGGTACCTACAATAAGAAGGAAAGAAGAAGGAAAAAAAAAAAAAAAAAAAAAAGGCTACTGAAATACTTGGGTTCAGAAAGGACATGCAGAGATCTAAACTTATTCTAATACATAATTATTATGAGTAGCCACATGTATGGTTTGCTGTAAATGCTTTTAAAAAGAAAAATTCCACCTCAGACACACAATCAGAATATGATGTATGAAAATTATGGTGAAACATAGTATAAACTCATGTCATTATCAAATGGATAGGTATTAGGGAGAATACCCTATACATCATATTATAACAAAGGGGAAAATATGATACTCTTTAGAGCAAACCTTTTCTGAAATCTCAAAAGGTGCCGATCACCTACATGTCTATCAGAATCATGGGATAAATCCTCTTTAAGCACATCATATGTAGTTATTACAATGTCAGCGCTGGCAAGATCATTGATATCCATCAGAGATGTATTGGAGAAAGATGTGTCTCGCACACCTTCATAAACACAAGTTTTCAAGGATCCTGGACGTGTATGACTGCAGTGACAATTAAAAGTTAATAAGGGTATGAGATAGTTATAAGTACAATCAGATTAAATCATTAGAAAAGAATTACACACTGTGATCACAATTGATAAACACTATTGAAGAATGAAAAATAATCCAACTTGTGCATGTCTGAATCTAAAAGAAACTAAATCTTGTAAACAGCTATCAATTGTTTGACCACTAACACAAATGGATGCAGGCACGTTACTCCATATGGGATAAGACTAAAAGTAGGACCTTGCCCAGCATTATAAAAAAGAGTAGGAGGATAAGCAACACGCACACTGAGCTCTAGGGTTGATGTCAACATTTAAAATTTTCATTAAGAAAAAACTATACCGTGTAATTTCATCATGCCACTGGGGCAAAATAGGAGCTGGGCAGACAATGAGAGTGGCACCAGAGGCAATAGGAGATTCAGTAGCTTGTATTAGTTCAGAGCACATCTGACATACATATACCCCATCCCGCACAGCTATGGTAGTTTTATATGTCTTGCTTTCACATCCTTGTTTTGATTTCAATGATTTCCCTTTAGGTGAATAACCAACACAATCTGCATGTTGCCAAGCATCACAAATGTCACACTGAACCCATAGTCCTTGATATTTGATACTTTCGCTCACAGCTCCACATGTGCACTCCACACGTTCTATTTTCAGTCTTTTTAAAGCGGCTTTTTGGTCGCTATTAATTTGGGGCACTGAATCATTTAGTATGTCACTTCCATATGCTGATCTCCGGTGAGCAAAGACACAAGCAAGCAATTCTACAGTTTTTCCCAAGCCCATCTCATCTGTTGCATTGAAACATTTAGTCAAACTTACACTTGTAATGAAAAAAAGAAAAATTATATAAATACAACACCCACACAGTTTGTCAATAATAGCAATAAAGAACATTAGCCTCCAAACTACTACTGCTTAAGTTTCAGAAACAGGCATTACAATTACATACTCCATATTCCATACTATCAAGCATAAATAAACATTTAGAAAGCAAATATAAGAGAGTTAAAAATTGTAATAAGGGTTTCATTCACAATGAGAGACAATACAAGTAAAACAACACAATGCAAAAAGTTGAGTCACAACACAACCTCTACTTTGTCTGCTCATTGGGTATAAGCCTAACTGGGCCTGGCATTGATGGAATTTGGCAAGACTTACGGGTATTTTTGACTTTTTGGTGGTTTATGCGCAAGACAAAAAGGTGTCCTCTAGTTTATTGGGAAACAATATTTAGACATTTGTCTTCTGCTTCATCTTTTGTTTTGTACTATCCTGTAACTATTTTTTAAATCAAACATGGAAAATAAATTTTTGTGCTATCTATTTCTTTGTTTTTTAACAAATCAAACGCACCCTAAGCATAATCATAAGTTTCGGCCTTCCTCCAAATACTCAATCAGGAAAGCAAAAATGTTCCTGGAATATAAAATTAAACATAGTAATAACATGCAACAAGGATTTCAAACATCTGTATATAACTAGTCTCTTTGACTACTTGGTAACTGGCAAGGAGTTCAATCCTAGCCATCCACGTGAGTCAATGTGTTTTAGGATATAGGGGGCATTTGGAAGAGCTTATTTGGGCTTATTTGTTCAAAAAGAAAAGGGAATATGACACTTGAAGCCTGCACTGATGTTGACTATATAAAGCCAATTGTTGATAGGAGATCAACTAACGAGTACTACCCTTTTTGTGCTATGGCACCAAGTCTGTGTCTTACTTTGGCATAAAATCATTCTACAAGAATTGAGGATTAAGTGGGAAGAACCTATGAAGCTCTACTACGATAATAAATCAGCAATTAGCATAGCACATAACCTGGTTCAACATGATCAAACTAAGCACATGAAAATAAACAGGCATTCCATTAAAGAGAAACTTGACAGTGGAATGGCCTGATATGCACTCCAAAGGTGCCCGCACAAGGACAACTCACATATATCCTCACCAAAGGATTGAGTAGCTCTACATTCAAGAGAATTGTATCCAAGCTGAAAATGGAAAACACTTATTCACCGGCTTTGAGTGGATTGTGGGAATCTGTGTGCTAATTTAGGAATGTACGTGTTAATTAGTGTAAGATTCTGTAATGGGTGTATAATCTGTAATTAGGTTGTAGTTAAGGAAAGTTCCTTAAATCAAGGGATTGCAGGCTTGCAGCTGAGTAGAGAGATATAGTTTCCTAAATTACTGTTAGGACCTCTGTATATATTCTACCTGATTGTTTAACTAATTTTTCATTTAAACCCTAATTCTTCCAGAGATATAAAGTGGCATTGATAGGATTTCAACAGCATAGACAGCAAGATGCTATTAGAAGACCCATGTTGATCTTTTTCACTTACAAGATTCCACGGGTTATTCATCATGTAATAAATTTGACTGAAAATAGTCAATTCATTAATATGTTATATGTCATGAGGCCAACTAGTGAAATGACATTTTTTTATAAAGAAGTTTTTTTTACCACTGTAAAATATCAAAATCTTTCAAAATTAAAAATGTAGCAAATCCACATGATTATTTGAGAAAATAAATGAAATATGCAACATAGCTTAGGACCTACCAGCAAGAATGCCTCCAAATACATAAGGTGAAGAAGTCTCTGGGCACAAAGAAATATTTCCACTGAAGCCATTATAACTCAAATAAGCACAAGTGAACAAAGAATGAAATCATAATAGTTGGGGAAGAGAAAGTGGGACCACCCAGACATGAATTATGCAATAAATAAGAATGCAGTTATATTTTGAAAACAGGGAAAAAAACTTACCTGAATGGATTGAAAAACATTTTAGAACTTGTGTCAAGAAAATCCACCGGCACGCATAATGGAGAATGAAACTGATTTCTTTCTCTTTCATCCTGACTTTCTTCCATTGCTTTTTCCCGTTTTACCATCCAGAGAGCTGCACGCCGTTGATATGGCCTCAATTCAGGAAGTAACTCAGGTATGTCATCTTCGAGCATTGGCTCATCTCTGTACACATGATATATACAAAAGATAAGCTAAAAGCTAGACGAAAAAAATTGGAGATTGATTATTGTTAAGACCTAAATGAAGTTCGCATGTTATTGGATAATCAATGAGGATTGACCATTATAACAATTGTTTTTACCCTTAAATTAGTGATCAAGACTAAAGAGAATGCTTAACTTACTTTGAGGGCTTTATGGCTTCATAAAAACCTGCAGGATCAAACCTCGCATGTCTTCTGGCATTGCCACTGTCATCTCCTATCTCTGTCTGCGGATCAACTTCCATTTTCATATAGCTATCAACCCCGTACCTAACTTCTGAAGTCATTATTTCTGGACGTAGCCAAGACATGACATTCATCATACTCTTTTTCCACAGTTGCCTAGAACCCTCAAGAAGTGACTCGCATGCATCAAAGGCCCTCTTCAGCACCTCAACCCTCACCCTAAGGGAAGGAATTTCCTCAGAAAACCTAATCCCAAGAACTGCCCTCAGTGTAACAAATTTCAAACTTGCCAAGTGAACAAGACCAGAAACACCTTCATCAGGTCCATCAAAAATACCAGATAACAACACTGTACATGTTTCCGTATTGTCAACTGTCGCTCTTTTTACAAACTCTAGATGAATATCAGTATAAGGTAACACTGGCCAATGGCCTAGTTTGATTCGACCGAGAACATTACTAACATTATACAACCGAAATCTTAATGAGTATTCAGGATCTTGATAAAAATCCTCAGACAGTTCAAAACCAGAAAAACCATCTCTCAAACTTAAATCCCTTAAAACAACTTCGGAAATATCAAGGTGTTCACCTGACAACCAACCGGACCGGTCAACCTCAACAAAATAAGGTTTATCAATGTCACCAAAATCATTTTTTGCTTCTTCCCCTGCTTCTACAACATTCTGTTTATCCAATTCTGTTTCATCAGTAGTATTTGTCTCTAGTATTATCCCACCTGATCGATGTGGTTTACTTTTTCGCCTACCCATCACTTGTCACCACTGGACAAAACAAAAGAAGATAACTTCAAAAAAAAAAAAAAAAAAAAAAGCCATATTTATAACATACTAAAATTACTTTTAATGGTACAGAATTGAAATTGAAGCACAACATTGAGCCACAAGAACTCAACGATTTAGCATTTAGACTTAGGTTCTAAAACAGCATAAGCACCAGCACCATTAATATATAGTAATAGTAACAACAAGCTAAGAAGAAATTAAGCAATAATTAAACGATGATCTCTTAAAGATACAGATTGATGCAGAAACATCCAAAAGTTGACAAATGCAATTAAGCAGCAAAAGGGTTACAAAGAACAAAGCTTTAAATGAACTTTGACATAATTCAATAAATGGGTAGGCACAAAAACACAGAATAGGGACAACACCGCCATAGCCATAGTCTAATCCCGACAGTCCTTAACTTTACAATTCGTTTTCATGAAACAATACACAAATGAGTGATGCACGTGGATTTGTGCATGGGAAGAAAAAGAAGGGGGTTTTGGAATTGGAACCTGGAGAGAGGAAGAGAATCACCGAAGTAAACAAGAACATGAATCGTGGAACCAATAGAACACTGTTGATAGAGCACTGTCTCTGTTTGTGTTCGTGTTCGAGGAGTCTCTCGTTTGGGATCACGCTGATGTTACAGTCGCACGCCGCCACAACACGTTTTTCGCAACAAATCCAACGGTCTTGATTCGACTGTGATTTTATAAATATGACCACTCTGCCCACTTCTTAAGTTGAAATTACATTGGCATTTACGCCGAGACGGCGCGAGTTTGGTTCTGCGGTGACAAAAATTTTACATTGACATTTATGCCTCGAGTGCGTGTGTGTTTGGTTCTATGGTGACAAAAATTAATTTTTCACATAATTGATTTTGTAGAATTGACTTTATTTAAAAGTGAGTTGAACGTAACGTGATTTAGATCTGCATTTGAATGCATTTCGCATCCCAATGCAAAGCCACCGTGGAAAAAAGTGTGAACGTGAAAACATGGACGTGGTTTTCGTTTAACGTGGAAAAATGGACGTGGAACCAAACATTGGCTGAATAGTTTTGAGGCGGCTTCTAAGGTGCAGCACTTGATAGGTGCTACACCATGCCTTACTTATGTCAAATGTTGGAACAACGATTCGCGAGGGGCGAAAGAAGAGACCCTCCACCACGAGCATCCTTTGTTCTTTCGGCGTCAAGGCAACGACCATGGGGAGGGGGAGCATGTGAGCGGCGCAAACAACAAAAGGAGAGCAGAGCGGCTGCCAACGGCAATGCCGGTAGGAGGAGTCGCACATGGCGGTAGAAAGTCGCACGCTGCGAACGAGAAGACTGCTCTCAATGGGGGTGGAAACTGTTGTTTGTAGCGTGGAGGCGCGCAACGCCTGGAACCATTGTTGGTAGCAATCAAAGCATACGACGAAGATACTGATTGTGCAATCGTGAGTTTGGAGACGGAGTTGCAGTGGTCTAGGCGAAGATAGGGTTCTAATGGGTGAAGGGACGCTCGTAACTGGTTTCAATGATGCTTACGGGGGAGAAGATATGTGCGGTCAACGAAGATGGTGTAGACTAGAGACGGCGATGAAGATGAGAACCCGAGGCAATCTTCGCAGGTCAACGACGGGGGGTGACTGACAAAGATGGAGTCGATGGGGTGGTCTGAGCTAAACGACGATGGTGAGGGGAAAATCTGGTATTCACGGGCCAGCATAAGATCTAGTGCACTTTGTTGATTTAACGGTAGAAACTAATTTGATATTGTTCGGCACCGTGCCGCACCAACGTAGGTGCGACATATTAAACGTAGCCATAGTTTTGAGCAAAATTGCTTTTGAGTGTAAAATTAATAAAATGGGTCCTTACTTAAAATTATAGAAACTTAAAATTTGATATAATAGACTACTAATGTACTAAATTAGCATAACAATATTAAATATTAAATATCTAAATAAACATTACAAATAGATATAATTTAAAGTGCAATATGTAACACCCCAACTTTCTAGAGTTGGGTAATTAAAGACCCTAAGAGAAAAAGGGGACTTAATTCCTAAGGAATTAAGGAGTTAATGACCTAGAAGAATAATTTAATCTAGTAAATTGACCTAAAGTTAAGCCTAAGGGTTAAGTAGTAATTTTTACCAAGAATTTAGGAAATGTGGGATAATTATTTATGAGTAGTTTAATTTATTAATTTACCTATGGTTGAATTAAGGACCAAGGAATAAATTAAGGAATTAAATTAGGATTTATCAACTAAGTTCTATACAAATCATGGCTCATGTTCCACCATACTCCATATCCCCCTTACATCCACCTTAGCACCCTCCTATCCCCTCTCTACTCCCTCCCTGCGTGATTCTTCAGCAGAAGAAAAGAAAATAAGAAAAAGAAGAAAAAGAAAAGGGAAAGAAAGAAAGGAAAGAAAGAAGAAAAGAAAAAGGGAAAGGAGAAGAGGATGTGCGACGGCGAGGAAGGGAGGCCGCGCTGGCCATGGAGGAGCGGCGGCGCAGTGGCACACCGGAAAAGGAGAGAAAAGCGAGACTGAACGGAGAGAGAGAGAGAGAGAGAGAGGCCGAATGGAGGAAGAAGGGAGAAACAGGGAAGGAAAAGAGGAAAAAAGAAGAAGAGTGGGAAGAAGATGAGGAGCTTGACCCAAGCTTCAATGGAGGAGAAGCCCTAGAATTTGGGGATTTCTTCACCAAGCATTTAAGGAACAAGAGGTAACATAGAATCCCCAATTAAAACCTCTCTTTAGGGTGTGCTTAGGTTGCTATGCAATTTTACATGCTTGCAAGATGTTTGATGTGAGTTTCCTTTGTTTGGTTGATTATGAGTTTGATAAATATATGTTGGGTTCTATTCAGGATGTTCTTGAATATTTGGTAGTTTGAATATTTCATTATGTTAGAAAGAAAAGAAGGGGATAGTAATATGACAGGAGTTGGTTTAATTTGTTAAAAGGTGAAGGATTGTGTGATTGGATATTTTCCATGAAAAACCTGTTTCTGTTTGATTTTAGTGGGAATTATAAAATTAATATTTTGGCATGGAACCACTTGGAGATGATTTATATGTGTGTTAGGACCTTCTGTTATACCCTAATTTTGTCCACCTACCTCCTGTAATTTATTTTATTTTTACTTTTTATTTATTTTATTTTTACTTTATTCTTAACAACACATTTTGGGTTCATTTTTGTTAAGTCCTTTGGGCTAATTTTAGCCCAATTGCAATAAAAAAGGGAGTTACAAGTTGTTGGCCCTTTTGTTACAAATTATAATCACAAGCATAAGTCCAATAATAATAATCATGTTCATTCCAATACAGTCTATTCCATATAAACCAAGCCCAAAACAATTACAAAATCAGAATGAAACAAAAAGACAAAAAAGAAAAAAAGCAAAAAAGAAGCAAGGCAAGGCTGGAGTCACGGCGCCACACTCGACCACAGCCAACAACAACCAACAACAACAGAGAGGTAGCAGCAACAGAACCAACAGAGGCATAACCATTTTGAGAATGGTTCCAATATGCTTTCTTCCTGTTCCTTTGTTTTTTTTCCATTCTTGCTCCAACCAAGCAGCTTTGCAGGCACTACTCTGCACTCCCTGCATCCTTCAGCCCTCCCACAACCCTGCAACCAACAGACCAGCATTGTCCTATTAGGGCTCATTAGCTCTATAAATGTCAATGCAAGAAAAACAGAGGGAGGAGAATTTTCTGGGCGTTTTGACCACCAAGCAAATAATTAGAGGCTCCACATTGAAGCCCTAATTCACCAAATCAAAAAAAAAACAAACAAAAAAGAGCAGAAGAAGCAGAAAAAAAAACGCAGAAGCAGAGCACAGAAGAAGAAGAAGAAGAAGCGGGAAGAAAAGAAGAAGGTTTGCATCTCCCTCTCCCTCTCCCTCTCAGTGTTTGCATCTTTTCCTCCACCTCCCTATTGTGGCCGCGTCTCCCCCTCCCCCTTTCTCGTCCCCTCGGTCTCTCCCTCACCCTCTCTCTCTCCTTCTTCCTCCCTCTCCCATCACTCTCTCTCACTTTCTTTTTTTTTCTCCTTCACGATCTCCCCCCCTTTTCTTCTCCCTCTCTCGTGCGTCACCCCCTCTTTCCTCACCTTTCATGGACATGTAAAGATCGCAAAGCGCGCCGCGCGCCTCTTCCCCTTCTTTTCTCTCCCAATCGCTTCTCCTTAACGCCACAACCTTCTCTTCTCCCCTTTTTCTTCTTCTCTTTTCTCCCTTTTTCTTTCTCTGGCTCGCCTCCCTTCTTCTTTTCTCATCAGCTGCTGTTAGCAGCTTTCTTTTATTTTTGCATTCTTAGGGGTCCAAATGGAACCCACGACTGCGTAAGCTTTACGCCCCCCTCTTCTTTTTTTTGTTTCTTTTCTTTTCCTTTTTTTCCTGGTCCCTCTTTTATTTCTTGGGCTTCAGCCCACTTTTGTTTTTTTTTCTTTTCTTTCTTTTATTTGCCAAACCCTTTTTTTTTAGTTAGTCCTTTTTTAAATATTGGGCTTTAGCCCATATTTAATGAACGTGGACGCTTTTATTTTTACTAGTCAAACTAGTATAATTTCATTCAACTAAATTTCACATACAAATTTTGAAACCCTATTTTTCTTGAAAATCATTTGATAAAAATCACGAAAATTAATTTACTAGTAATGATTACTCGAGATTGCTTCCCGTTTAGTCATTACAAATATCTTAATTTTCTAAATAAAAATGGGTTATTAGCGAGGACCACTCTTGATTGCTTCTTGTTTAGTCCCCATGAAAACTCATCTTCTTTATAAAAATAAAATCAAGTTTTTTACTAGTAATGATCACTCGAGATTGCTTCCCGTTTGATCATTACGAACACCGTTAATTTTCTAAACAAAATAGGTTGTTAGTGAGGACCACTCTTGATTGCTTCTTGTTTGGTCCCTACAAAACCTACCTCTTTTCCATAAAAAAATATACAATTAAAATCAACCAACACGCAACCATTTTCTACTCAAGAACTACGTAGCCTTTGATTTCTCCACTGCACCCGGAGATACGTAGGAGCAGGAGCTCAATCCTGTCAAGCGCAAAAATAAACGACTTTTATTAAGTCCTCTTTTTTTATCTTGGTTAATTTTTTTTAAATAAAAGGGAAATAAATATTTTTTTTAGAAGTTAATAAATTTTGCACAATTAATTAGAGGTAACCTTTTTCGAAAGGATGTTGTAGGGTGCTAATACCTTCCCTACACATAATCGACTCCCGAACCCAAATCTGGTCTCAAGGACCATTTTTCTTCAAAAAAAAGGGTTTTTTCCAATATTTTCCCTATGAAATAAATTATTGGTGGGGGCTCCATTAAACACGAACAAATCCCTCCGGATTTTTCGGTCGCTACAGCTGGCGACTCCACTGGGGACATTTAGAGAGTCAAGCCTACCATGATTAATTGTGCCAAATAATTAACTTCAATTTTTTTTTAAATTCCCCTTCTTTTTATTTTTTCTTTTGTAAATAATTATTTATTATTTATTTGTTTAATTTTAATTTGTTGTGAATATTATGTACATGTCAAACATTAGGATAGACGACTATATTTGTATGCTTTGTTGGTTTTGCAGCTTGGGTAGTGTTAGGGTGTTGCCCCTCTCACACACC
This sequence comes from Calophaca sinica, assembly GCA_037113605.1. NCBI lineage: Eukaryota > Viridiplantae > Streptophyta > Magnoliopsida > Fabales > Fabaceae > Calophaca > Calophaca sinica. The sequence goes on from CM073736.1 coordinate 95,249,335, forward strand.
GCACCTACACGTTTGCACACACATATGAGTAAGGCCCTATACCCGGGTCAGAGCAAAGCTTAAGATTGAGTGGAGGTTCGGTGGTAGTCAATTGGAATTCGCTTTCCTTCTGGCTATTGCGAGAACTTCATCTAGAGTGTGCTCCTTCTGTGTATTCCGCACCAGATAGTTATCTATCGTTGTGGTTAATATTCAGGAGGAGACTTTAGCTCTAGAGGCCTTTGGTGAGAATGTGATTAGAGCCACTCGTGAGACTCATCACTCAATACAAGACTATAGACCCCTTAAGTTAGAAAATCTCCGACTTTAGGTTTAACCCATTTAAGACACAAGGGCATCATGTCACTTTTGTTCTTCCACCAAAAATTTGTTATATCATGTCCATGCATAAAAAAGGGTCTACAAAAACACATATCTTCATGCATGTTATACAAATGATAACCATCATCATCCAACATTATATCTTCATGCATTCATACTTCAAAAAAAAAAAAACAAAAAAAAACACATGTTGAAAATAAAGAAAATAATATCATTCATTCTCATTTCATTTTAGGTCGCCAGAGAATCGTAAGAACTCAAGAGCTTGGCTGCAAGTATTTTGTGAAATAATATGGGATCAAATTGTGAAACAGTTTCAAAGAAACTCATACATGTCAAAACAATGAGGCCTACGGTTCCTTGGCACAAATAAATAGATTCATGCATCCACATTCATTCATTTTTCTTTTCTTACATACTCATATCATTTTTTTTAAATCACTAGAAAATAATTGAACAAACTGGTTCCTCGACACCCTTATCGAACTCGCTCTCAATCAAAGATCATGGATGACCAGGAGATAAAAGATGACGTTAACCAGCTGAAGGAACAGATGAGCAAAGTTTTAGAGCTTCTGCAGTCTCTAAACAAAGACAAGACTGCAGATGGGGTGTCTTCACCAGTGAATGATGAAAGTCAAGCTACACCTTCCCACCCACCTGGCTTTAGTCCAATGCAGTTGCAATATGGTCTCAATGCTCAAGGGATGATGGTACCTTTTGCAATTTACGCACAAGGTCCTACATATCCACCAACTAGCAACCCTCAGAATCAAGTATCGCAATTCCCACTTTACGGACTCCCACCTGGCTATACGCCACCTATGGCCAATGATGATTCTACGAACCATAATCCTCAAGGCCCCCAGGCACAACAATTCCCGCTATTTGGTCTCCCACCCGGTTATACACCGCCAGATGCTAACAATAACTCTGTGGAAACTAATTCCCAAACACTTGTTGTACAAGATGAAGCTCAGCCTCAAGGATCTGGTTCAGGCACTGAAACCATACCAGTCCAAAGCTCAAGTCCTGTCTTCATGGCATACACATTTCCACCTGGTTATGGTCCACCCCATATCGGGAATAATCAAGGAGTCAGTATGTCTGTAGTGACCCCCGTGGTGAATCCCCAACCATTTGGTCACCCCTATTATGTTCAAGGAAACCCATTAAATCCCCAGACTAATCGTGTTTCCTGGTCTCCAGCCATGGGGGTATCCAATCTGAGCGTCCCAGTTAGGAATCAATGGTCTGATACAAAGTTGCAAATCCTTGAAGATAGACTAAGAGCTGTAGAAGGAGTGGGTTACCTCAGTTCAAGTAATGCTTCAGATCTTTGTCTCGTACCAGATGTGGTCATACCGCCAAAGTTCAAGGTGCCAGACTTTGACAAGTTTAAAGGGACAACTTGCCCGAAAAGCCACTTGACCATGTACTGTAGGAAGATGGCGTCCTATGCACATGATGACAAACTTCTGGTTCACTTTTTCCAAGATAGTTTAACAGGGGCATCGTCAAGTTGGTATACACACCTTGAACGATCTCATATTCGCTGTTGGAAAGATTTGGCGGATGCTTTCTTGAAGCAGTATAAGTATAACATTGATATGGCTCCTAATAGAATGCAATTGCAAAATATGGCAAAAAGGGACAATGAGACTTTCAAGGAATATGCCCAACGATGGAGAGGATTGGCAGCCCAAGTGGAACCACCACTGATCGAAAAAGAGATGGTGGCCATGTTCATGGATACCCTCCAATCACCCTTCTAGATAAAATGATCGGAAGTGTATCGTCAAACTTTTTAGATATGGTCATCGTAGGGGAAAGAGTTGAAAGAGGAATGAGAAACGGAAAGATTGCCCATAGTTCCGCTGGAGTAAATGATGCCAAGAACCCCCCTACAGATTTCATGAAGAAGAAGGAAGGAGAAACTAATGCTGTGATGACGAGCCTGGGAGGACATACCCAAGGAAATCCACCCTAATTCTTTACCAGTTTCCCACATCCTTTTTCATACCCCTACTCTCCACCTCCATACATTGCCGCTACCTCTCATAATCCACCCACCCAGCCTAACCAAAACCAGAAACAGCCAAACGACCAAGAGAGAAAAATAGTCCAATTTGACCCTATTCCCATGACATATACAGACTTGTTTCATCACCTCATCAACACCTCATTGGTCTCCCCGCGCTCAATGAAACCACTTCAACCTCCCTTCCCAAGAGGGTATGACCCAAACGCCAAATGTGAGTTTCATGCAGGAGCAGTAGGTCACACAACTGAAAACTGCAAGGCCTTGAAGTACGTGGTTCAGGATCTAATCTATGCCAAATTATTGAGTTTTAAAGAGGATGGCCCTAATATGGGTAATAATCTCCTTCCAGGTCATGGAGGTCCAGCAGTCAATGCCATTACTGAGGAGTTTGGGGACCAACCCCTAATAGCTAAATCGGAAGGCAGGGAACCAAATTATAAGAATGTCCCTATCTGCGACATCAGACAAAGCAGAGCGCAAGAATGTTGAACCCAAACCAGATAGCAACTGTCAAAGATGACCGCAGTGCTGAAGACAACGTCGTCAACCTTGTCCACCCTTGCCCGTCGAGTGAAAAACTTGGAAATTTGGATATTGTTGAGTTTCTCGTAATTTTTGATTCAAAATAATTTTGTAATGTAAACCCTATTGCTCTGCCCAAGGCTTTAGGATCATTCATTGTCAAAAGGGCGCACATGTTTCATTTCAGTATCTTTATCAATAAAATGCACTTTTGAATTTTGCAGTCATTTCCCTTTTCTTTTTTCATCTTTTCCATTCCCTTTCATCCCTTTTTTGGTTTTTCATTTCGTGAATTTTATCTAATGCAGATCAAAAAAATATTGTCTTTGAAAATGATGATGCCAGTGACTCATACTATAATTTTGACTACCCCATGAGGACAATTGGGAAACCCTTCAATCGATGAGATTGATGGTACAAGAGGCAAAAGTGATTTAATCCCACGAGGAAGAACTTGAAATAATCAATCTGAGTACTGAAAGTGACAAAAAAGTAGTTAATAAAAATAGAAAGAAAAAGGTAAAGCAAGCGCGCAATTTGCCAAAAACTAATTTTTGTGAAAATTTGAGCAATACGGTCTTGAAATGAAGTTTGGCCATTTTTTTCTATCCCAAAAAATAAAAAATATATATCCCTTGCTACCGCTTTTGAGGCTAATTTTTTTTTTAAAATACCCTAAACAATGATCACCCATCCATTGGAGTCTAGCACAATAGTCTATTCAATTCGTCTGCTCAAAAAAAAAGCAAGCAAGCAAATAGCAAATGCAACATATCAAAGACGCTTGCAAGAATCAAAAATCAATAAATAAAAATGCCAAAGCTAGACAAGACAATTGTGCTAGCAACCATCAAAGTGTATCTTTGTACTAATAATCTGTTGAAAAAAAAAACCCCAAACACTTTTTGAGCCTGAAATATCCTTTCTTTTATGACCCTTCAACCCTGGCCACGTTACAACCCTAATAAAGTCCATTCTGATCAAAATCAAGCTGCTCGTAATTTCTCAAAACTTGATTTTTGAAAGAAGAAATCCATATAAACTCCTCATTGCAGTTGCTTTACCAAAAAATGTGGTTGTCAAGTCCATCAAAAGGAATCTGATCCGCCGCCACGGTCTGCCAAATAAGATCATCACTGATAATGGGACTAACCTGAATAACAAGATGATGAAGAGCTGTGTAATAACTTCAAGATCCAACATCATAATTCCTCACCATGCCGCCCAAAGATGAATGGGGCAGTTGAGGCTGCAAACAAGAACATCAAGAAGATTGTCCAGAAGATGGTTATAACATGTGGAGACTGGCACGAAATGCTCTCTTTTGCCTTGCACGATTATCGAACTTCGGTTCGCACCTCAACGGGGGCAACCCCTTTCTCGCTGGTTTATGGAAGCAGTACTTCCCATTGAAGTCGAGATCTCCTCGTTGAGGGTATTGATGGAGACAAAACTGGAAGAGGCAGAATGGGTCAGGCTCGGCTGGATCAATTAAACTTTATTGAAGAAAAGAGAGTGATGGCCTTATGTCACGGACAACTATATTAGCACAGGATGAAGAGGGCTTACAAGAAGAAAGTTCGCCCTCGGGAATTTCAAGAAGGAGACCTAGTACTCAAGAAGATTTTACACATCCAAAATGATTCTCGTGGAAAATGGACCCCAAATTATGAAGGCCCGTATGTTGTGAAGAAAGCTTTTTCTAGAGGAGCCTTAATCCTCACAAGTATGGACGGTGAAGATCTCCCACTCCCAGTGAACTCTGACACAGTCAAAAATATTATACCTAAAAAAGAAAAACATATAAAAACCAAGCAAAAGTGAGCTCGCTAGGTTGAAAACCTGAAAGGGCGACCTAGGCAAAATTAGAGCAACCCGTTGGATTGAAAACTTGAAAGAGCAATTCAAGCAAAAGTTAGGGTCTGAAATCGGACATTGAAGAAGGCTGGTGCATCAAGGGGCTCTCACCTAACTGGGGCAGTTCTATATATTTTCAGAAGTAGAGTAATGAGTAATCAAAGTTATAGATATGGGAGTTGGCATTTGTTCCTACAAAGACACAAACTATAAAATATCTGCTTAGTTATTGTCTTTCGTTGTTTTTTCTTCTTCCTGCATTTTTCTTGATGTATCTTCAAGTCTGTGTAACTTCAGTCCTTGTACACATGACTCTTTTTGAATACCAAACACCTCCGTTCTCGTATTTCAAAATGTTGTTTTATGATAATAGGCACTGAATTGTGAAGCATGTGATGATATGGGAGAGCATTACGGTTATTATATACATCTTAAGAGTCACGAGGAAACGCCAAATCTCAACAAATAAGTTCCAAAAAGGGCAATGGGATTACCTTTAAAAAGTAACTAGCGCTGCATTGATAACTCGCGCTCCCTCCCAGTCGAAGGCATAGCATGACTAAATCCGATGAATCTCAGTCCGTCCCATATCTTTAAGCACTAGAGATCATACGGGACGAGGAATCAGTAAAAATAATAATCGCATTGCATACATGCATCACATACCTTCTATTCATGCATCATCTTCATATCATAACCTTTTCAGCCGCTTTATTACGCTTGATCCATGCATCAAGTATCGATCCTTCAGTTTTGTTTTCAAAACAATGTGCCGAGCATTGGTCTTTTATTTTGCCTTCTAAGCGACACGCCAAGTATCGCTCACTCTTTATTGCTTTCTGATCACTGCGTCAGTACCCGACCTGACGGAGATCCTTCTTTATAGTTTTTTGATAAATGCGCCAATCATCACCCCTTTTTATTGCTTTAAGATTACCGCGTCAGTACCCGACCTGGCGGTAGTCCCTCATTATTGCTTTTTGACCAACATATCAGTTCCGGACCTGATGTTGATCCTTCTTTATTGCTTCCCATCGACGCGTCAATACCCTACTTGGCGTCGAACCTTTCGATCACCGTGTCAGTACCCGACCTGGCGGTGATCCTTCTTTATTGCTTCCCATCGACGCGTTAATACCCTACTTGGCATCGAACCCTCATTATTGCTTTCCGATCACCTCATCAATACCCGACCTGACGGAGATCATTCTTTATAGTTTTCTGATAAACGCGCCAAGCGTTAATCCCTCATTATTGCTTTCCGATCACCGCGGCAGTACCCGACCTGGCGGTGACCCTTCTTTATAGTTTTTACGATAAAGCGGCATGGCGTTAATCACTCATTCTTGCTTTGATCACCGTCGATTGCGGACCTGGCGGTGATCCTTCTTTATTGCTTTTCCAATAAACGCGCCAAGCGTTAATCCCTCATTTTTGCTTTCCTACCACCGCGTCAGTACCCGACCTGGCGGTGACCCTTCTTTATTGCTTTCCGATAAACGCACCAAGCGTTAATCCTTCACTGTCATTCCTCACCCCATCCTTTGTCTATCCTGGTTCGGGACAAAATTAGTGTCTTTATCTTTACTTCTATTTTACGACGAAAATATGAAAACCTTTGTTGTTCACATTTTCTAATAAAATATAATTAAAGAGGGGCAACTGTTATACCCTAATTTTGTCTACCTACCTCCTGTAATTTATTTTATTTTTATTTTTTATTTATTTTATTTTTACTTTATTCTTAGCAACATATTTTGGGTTCATTTTTGTTAAGTCCTTTGGGCTAATTTCAGCCCAATTGCAATAAAAAAGGGAGGTACAAGTTGCTGGCCCTTTTGTTACAAATTATAATCACAAGCATAAGTCCAATAATAATAACCATGTCCATTCCAATACAGTCTATTCCATATAAACCAGGCCCAAAACAATTACAAAATCAGAATGAAACAAAAAGACAAAAAAGAAAAAAAGCAAAAAAGAAGCAAGGCAAGGCTGGAGTGCAGCGCCCCTGCCACTCCCAGCCACAGCCAACAATAACCAACAACAACAGAGAGGTAGCAGCAACAGAAGCAACAGAGGCATAACCATTTTGAGAATGGTTCCAATATGCTTTCTTCCAGTTCCATTGTTTTTTTTCCATTCTTGCTCCAACCAAGCAGCTTTGCAGGCACTACTCTGCACTCCCTGCATCCTTCAGCCCTCCCACAACCCTCAAGAACCAATGCATCAAAGATTGTCCTATTAGGGCTCATTAGCTCTATAAATGTCAATGCAAGAAAAACAGAGGGAGGAGAATTTTCTGGGCGTTTTGACCACCAAGCAAAGAATTAGAGGCTCCACATTGAAGCCCTAATTCACCAAATCAAAAAAAAAACAAACAAAAAAGAGCAGAAGAAGCAGAAAAAAAAATGTAGAAGCAGAGCACAGAAGAAGAAGAAGAAGAAGGGGGAAGAAAAGAAGAAGGTTTGCTTCTCCCTCTCCCTCTCCCTCTCAGTGTTTGCATCTCTTCCTCCACCTCCCTATTGTGGCCGCGTCTCCCCCTCCCCCTTTCTCGTCCCCTCGGTCTCTCCTTCACCCTCTCTCTCTCCTTCCTCCCTCTCCCATCACTCTCTCTCACTTTCTTTTTTTTCTCCTTCACGATCTCCCCCCCTTTTTTTCTCCCTCTCTTGTGCGTCACCCCCTCTTCTCACCTTTCGCTACATGTGTGTGTCAAGGATCGATGTGTGGCCGCACCCCTCTTCCCCTTCTTTCTCTCCCCAATCACTTCTCCCTTAACGCCACATCCTTCTCTTCTCCCCTTTTTCTTCTTCTCTTTTCTCCCTTTTTCTTTCTCTGGCTCGCCTCGCTTCTTCTTTTCTCATCATCACCGTTAGCGTTTTCTTTATTTTTGCATTCTTAGGGTTCCAAATGGAACCCACGATCACATAAGATTTACGCTTAGTCTTCTTTTTTTTTGTTTCTTTTCTTTTCCTTTTTTTCCTGGTCCCTCTTTTATTTCTTGGGCTTCAGCCCACTTTTGTTTTTTTTTTCTTTTATTTGCCAAACCCTTTTTTTTAGTTAGTCCTTTTTTAAATATTGGGCTTTAGCCCATATTTAATGAACGTGGACGCTTTTATTTTTACTTGTCAAACTAGTATAATTTCACTCAACTAAATTTCACATACAAATTTTGAAACCCTATTTTTCTTGAAAATCATTTGATAAAAATCACGAAAATTTATTTACTAGTAATGATTACTCGAGATTGCTTCCCGTTTAGTCATTACAAATATCTTAATTTTCTAAATAAAAATAGGTTATTAGCGAGGACCACTCTTGATTGCTTCTTGTTTGGTCCCCATGAAAACACATCTTCTTTATAAAAATAAAATCAAGTTTTTTACTAGTAATGATCACTCGAGATTGCTTCCCGTTTGATCATTACGAACACCGTTAATTTTCTAAACAAAATAGGTTGTTAGTGAGGACCACTCTTGATTGCTTCTTGTTTGGTCCCTACAAAACCTACCTCTTTTCCATCAAAAATTATACAATTAAAATCAACCAACATGCAACCATTTTCTACTCAATAACTACGTAGCCTTTGATTTCTCCACTACACCCGGAGATACGTAGGAGCAGGAGCCCAATCCTGTCAAGTGCAAAAATAAACGACTTTTATTAAGTCCTCTTTTTTTATCTTGGTTAATTTTTTTTTAAATAAAAGGGAAATAAATATTTTTTTTAGAAGTTAATAAATTTTGCACAATTAATTAGAGGTAACCTTTTTCGAAAGGATGTTGTAGGGTGCTAATACCTTCCTTACACATAATCGACTCCCGAACCCAAATCTGGTCTCAAGGACCATTTTTCTTTAAAAAAAAGGGGTTTTTCCAATATTTTTCCTATGAAATAAATTATTGGTGGCGGCTCCATTAAACACGAACAAATCCCTCCGGATTTTTCGGTCGCTACACCTTCCATATTAAATTTGGTAATTTTTGCATAAGTTTTGAGACTTCTAGGACATTATGAACCCAAAACAGTCCTGTTGAAGAATTTCTGTCCTAAATCCGAAAACTAAATGATTTTTCTGCACTAATTAGTAATGATTTTTGACCAAATAAAAATATGTTGATGAATATATGTATGTCAAGGACTCACATAAAAAGTTTCTTAAGAAACAGAGTTCGTTTGATATGGTAGAAAAATGGTTATTTCGAATAGCGTAAAAATAGTCAAATTCAGCACCTTTTGAGTATGTGTTGATTTTAATTTTATTGGGGACTACACAAGTGGTTTTTGAGTTAGTAAAATAAACTCTAGAGTCTTAACATGATATGTAAAGACCTGAAATTTTATTTAGAATTTTCTTATTGTCCTAACTACCCTTGGTTGTTAGTATGTATTTTATGAAGTGATTGATACTATGTGGATTAAGCTGAGATTTTATTTGTAGTAAGTGTTTGATAATTAGTGTGCTTGATCATAAACATGTGGAATACTGAATGAGGTTGACAAATAATTTGGGTATTGTTTACATAAACCTTTCGTTAAATTATGGATTGTTTGTGGAATGTGAGTAGAATTGATTCGGGAATTCAAGTTCTAGCATGATATTGTTTGTTGAGAGGAGTTTTCCATACGTAGCACACCACGTATGGCTGAAAACAACGGCAAAAATGTATTTTAAGTTATGTCTATGTTACTGAGTTTTAAAACTCACTATGTTTGAGGCGTTATTTTCAGGTACAAGCTTATCGAAGAAGTTCAGAGCATGAAGATGTGCTCGGTCTTGCCTTCACGGCGAGACCTTTTCGAGTTAATAACGGATCACAAGTCGAGTCGTCACTATTTTGAGTCTTTTATATTAAGTTGTAATTTCTATAAGAGTCTTTGTATTTGCTAATTTGTTTTTTAAGGCCTCTATGCCATAGCGTATCCAAATAATTTTACTTAGCCAAAGTATATCTTTTTCAAAAAGGATTCACTTATTATTGTAATATGTGAAGTGAAAATTTTACTGCGTTAAATTCATATTTCTGTTAATTTAGCACGTTGCGAACTCTGGTAATAGTTAGGTCGTTAGGGTATCATTTGCGAAAATTTTTAACGTGTCTTTAATTAATTCCAGTTAATTTAGTAGATAATGCCCTGATTAGAGTCATGTCATTACACAATACAATACCAAACATTACTACAATTAATAACAATTATTTTGTTTGTACTCTATAATTTGACCTCGAATCGAGTCACGAACATGTTTCATCTCTGATGAAGAAGCTATATTTAAAATTAGAAATTTGGATTGGATTCATGTTAACCGGTCTTTGATAATCATCACGGTGAAGGTTTATGTTTTCATCTTTATAACGATTGAAATCAATATCTGTATCAGCATTTCTTTGAATAAAGTTGTGTATCGTCATTGTTGCAACGACTATTTGAACTTTTGTTTCCTTTTTAAACTTAGGCATATGACTTAGAATTGCAAACCTATTCTTCCATACACCAAAAGTTCTTTCTATTGTACACCTTAAACTTGAGTAATAATAATTGAATACCTCATTATGATTTGCAAACCCATGAGAACGCCTAAAATCGGGAAAGTGATAACGTTCTCATCTGTAGGGACCAAGGTACCCCATTGGCAGGGACAGATCCAAAAATTTTGACTAGTGAGGGAAAAATTATATACTATATATTTTTATATAAAAATACATCAATATATAAGTGATAAAATAATGACATCATTATCATTAAGCAAAAAATTGGAGATCAGAAAAACTATAGCATTATATGCTCAAAAAATTGAAGACAGTTCAACATTTACGAATTATAATTGCTCTATACATGTCTTCATATTTTGAAATTATTGTATGATTTTTTTTCATTTTCAACACTATTAAAAATATCTCTCTATATGTACGTAACCAAACAATTATTGAACAATTCATCTTCTAATCATATCAAAATAGAGTAATTCATTTTCTATTTTTTTCTTTTTAGTGGGGTCAGCACTTAATTTTAAGTGGGGGCAAAAATAAAATTACTCATTAATTAATAAAAAAACAAATAAGTCAGTGGAGTCAATTGTCCCCAATTATTACTAAGTGGAACTGTCCATGCCCAATGGTGTTGGATAGCCACCATCCACTAAATAGTACTTACCTAATAAAAAAATTATCAAAATATAAAGAAGAAAATTAATAATAGAGCAATTCATTTGTGGTTATCCATAAAATAAAATAAAACTTGATGGAGGATGTGGAAAATTCAAGCTTGCATTTGTTAGAGCTTGGTAAAAAACGAGTGCATCATGGGGAGTACATTCCCACGTAGCTAATACAAAGTGAAACACATGTTCCAGTCACATATAACCATTATATTTTGTGTTGGATATCCCTTTCCTTCAATAAACCTAGTTTGTTCACTAGCACTAACCACACATGGCACATGTGTACCATCAATTGCCCCTATATCATTCTTAAAAAATGGTCAATATCATTGATCACTTCAAATTTTGCATGACTTTCACGAAACATAGGATCTTAAGGCTTAATATATTTCATGGACAACTTAAGGCAAGCAAATAGTACTTGATAGAAATGTCTACTTACAATCTCTCCTGAGTGTTGAAACCTTTCTTAAATCATTTTGTTACCTACTATGTGGTTAACAACAACCAAGAACATTGCAACTATCTCTTCAAACTCCATGTGATTAGTCGACTTCAAACCGAGCTCAACTAATTCAGTGCAAAGTCTAAGGAAAATATGTTTTTCCATTCGAAACATCTCACAGCAGCGAGTGGGATTCCCTTGCGATATTTCTTACACTCATGCATGACCCGTTAGTTCACTAGTTCTACATGACTCTTTGCATAAATGTTTTATTGCATACTCACAAATTAGTGCAGCCACGTAAAAAATTTCTTCAAAAACGACGTCGTCCTGATCTATATTGAGTCCCGATTATTCATTCCAACCATTTATGTTTTATTGTAATATTACCAATAATGAAAAACATCAGTTACAATAATGAAAATGATTATATTTCGAAAAACTTAATGCCTTGAAGAATGAGCTGTCATGACTTGCAAATATTAAACACAAATGACAAATCAATGCCACATCCGGGAGTTGAGATCCTTTCCATTTTCGTAAAAAAATAGAGGGTTTTATTTAGGAGAGATATAGACACAAAAAAAGATTTGGTATATCAAAATTTAATTATCATTTAAAAAAATTCAAATCATTAAAAACATATGTGTCCATCTCTTTCCTAATGAAGCCCTCTATTTCTTTGGAGAAATAGAGAGTATATTTAAATTTACTCCACAGTGGGTGTCAAAGAAGAACACTGACTCACCGTGATTTCTACAATTTCGAGCATTGGACTATTTGATGTCAAGCATCAAATAATGGCCAATTGATTTCAAACATAACCACAAAGTCGTGAGCACTATATTTGATTTTAAGCACAAAATTCAAGCATCATCATCGTCGTCGTCGTCGTCGTCATCATCATCATTATTATTATTATTAATTTGAGAAAGTCTTACCCTTTTTTGTCTTTTTGCATCCCTATCAATCTCTCAAAAATTCAATTTCCGCTCAAATTTTCCTTCTTCTCTGTTTCCCCATTTTCCACTTTATGTTGACACTTCTCATTTTGGCTCTTATATGGGGATTTCAAAATTCGAAAAATTATAATTTGTAAGACACTCTTCCTCTTTCACTTTCTCACATTTCTATTCCTCCTCTCTTCGGGTCTCTCTATCTTTTTTTTTTTTTGGTACATTATTTTATTTTATTTTAGTTTGGTACATCGGGTCTCTCTATCTCTATCTCACAATTTTTACATTTATGCAAAATGTCAATTTGTGCCTTCACGAGTTCTCACCAACCAAAGTTTTGTCCACAAGGTTGGTGATGGTTTCCTCCTACTCTTTTGGCTAACGGCTCCCTTTGAAGAATTCAATTCAATATTTGTAAATTCATTCCTTGCTTCAACACTTGTATCTTCACCATCACCCGAGTTTTCTTCCATATCTAGGCCAATATTCCCTAGGCATGGGTGATATCCATCATTATTATCATCATTAGGACCATTTGGCAATTTTTTTACAAGCCTTACATCTTGCCCTTTCAATTCCATCTTTACCTAGTCTCGTCTTAATTAGTGACAAATTTCGAACAATATGATGTTGATTTGGTCTTTTTCTTACTAGGTTTAATTAGCTGCAAACCAAAAAATATGCACAAATTCACAAAAAATAAATAGTAGGCAATAATTATGCAAACTATCTAAAAACTAACACCGCAAAAAAAGCAAAAGGAAAAAAAAAAGAGTATACGATAGAAGGTTGCGTAAATTGTATAAGGTAGAGGGCTACATAGAAGCTCAAACTTTCCCATCAAAGTGACGACCCTAAACAAGTTAATAATTTAAAAAAGAGAAATGATTTGTTGACACACAAAATCAACAACAAAATGAATGGTAAACGTAGTTTAAATACATGGTTAATTACGTTAAGTAAATTATTGGATATACCAGGTATCCAAACTCATTAACCATCAACGTAACTTCATTAACTATGAATTTAAATGTGATTAATCATGATTTTTAGGTGTTCAAATTTATATGTAGTTAATGCCGGCGGTCAAAAGCGGCTTACTGACTGCCAAAAGCCGTCGGTAATGCCAAAAAGCCCTCGGAAATGGGCGTTGCAACTAATTACCGACGGGTTTTACTGTAGCCGTCGGAATTACTGACGGGTGTAAGCTGTCGGGGAAAGCCTATTGGTATGTTTCGACAGACAAGACTGTCAGTAATTTTCGATGGGCAAAACCGTCGGTAAAGGGAGATGGTCACTACCGACGGGTTAGGCCGTCGGTATTGTTATTTTTTTAATTAATTTAATAATTTATTTAATTAAAATAATTTATTTATTTAGTAATTAATTAATTAATTTAATTAATTATTAATTTATTTATTTAATAAATTTATTTATTTAATAAAATTAAATTAATTAATTTCTTTAATTAATTAATTTATTAATTACTAAATAATTTAATTAATAATTTAATTGATTAATTTAATTAATTAATTATTTAGTTATTTAATGATTGAAATTATGTATTTATTTATTATTTAGTTATTTAATTATTAATTTATTCCATATTAAGAAATATGATAACGTAAACAAAAAAGCAAAGTAGAAAGAAACGTAATGTAAATTAAAAAAAATATCCTCAGAATATCAAAATATAAAAAAATCAAAAAATCAAAAACATCACTAATAATCCTGATAGTCCTGATCATGCACGAGATGCTCTAAACCATCCATGTCATCGACATCATCAGTACCAGGAGGCGGAGGTGGAGGAGGCGATTGATGATGAGGCTGAGGCTGCTGGCGAGCTAGCATCTCGTACATCTATTCCTGTCGCTCCTGCACCTTAGCCAAAATTGCGTTCGTCCGATGGGTTTCCTCCTCGGAAGCGGCCAGTCTCCGCTTCACCTCGGCTAACTCCTGCTCATTTGCGGCAGAGCGACTACTGGCACCACTACTCGATGATTCTCTGATGTTGAGGCGGCTGGTCCCTTTCTTGTAATTGCTGGCAATGTCTCTAGCACTGTATGAACGACCCTTCTTCTTGCCTCCAACAATATCTGCCCAAACCCTGAGCGGTGCAGATGGATCCTCAAGGCTCTGAGACGGGAAACATGATGATGTCTGAGATCTAATCCGAGACATCCTCGCCTCGAACTCCTCCTGTCATGCATAAACAAATAAGTCAAAATTTTTTTGTAAGAAAACAATATAAACATTATTAAAAAAATATTCATTATGTTTATAATAACCTGGGTCCGCCTGAACCGATCGTCAACGAAATCACTAGTACTCCTCCTAATATGACTTGCACGATGGAGCTCATGCAACTGTACCTCTCTACCTAACCTCTTCGATTGTAAGTAATTAATAATAATACTAATAATAATAATAATAATAATATAACACGTACAAGTCGAGCTGTGAGCTGCGCCTGACTGATGGAACCACATAATAATATAACACGTACAAGTCGAGCTGTGAGTTGCGCCTGACTGATGGAACCTCCGGTGTGCAAGCTCCTACCCTTCTTAGATACTTTGTTCTTCTTGGCCTTCTCGCAGATCGATTTGTACTCAGGGAAGCGTCAGTGCTCTACCAGCATCTGCCAGATATGATCCCCTATCCAGTGGGGTTGTCCCCTGAGGCGGACATCTCTAAACATATCAGAGAGGCGGTAGGAGGCCTTCATATGAAAGTTCTTTTTGATCTGCTCCCCATCCTTTTCCGTCCAAGCACATCTCTCCTGTATCAATATAAGACATTATTAAACATAACTGAAATTTATAAAATAAAATAAAATATGCAATAAAATAAAAATTGCAACTTACTCCGAAAGATTTGAACATATACTTCCGCTCGTTCTCAACCATCGTCCCCCAGGTGGGCCAAAACGCCAAATAATTCTCCTCAATTGTTGCTACGATAGCCTTCGCAGCTGGCTTTGAGGGAAGGAACCTGAAGAATAAAAACATGTCAAACAATATATATACATATATATATATATATACATGTAAATTATTAATAAATTGACAAAAAAATGTAAATACTTACCCTTTACCAGCTGGGCTGATAATAACTCGACTATCATGCAGCATTTCAAGATCCTCAACCTCCTGCTACTCAACCTCGTCGTCCTCAACCTCGGTCTGATTAGGAGTATAGCTCGTACTATAGTCATCCTCAGACTGATGAGCATCGGGCATCGTCGATGGTATAACATGAGAACTAGAAGCGTCATGTGTCTGCTGGAACCCCGGGTTGGGGATCATGTAAATGGCAAGCAAAGGGGGTGTCGGTGCAGAAGGTGCTGGAGGCTGTGTAGGTGCCGAACGTGTCAGAGGCTGTGTAGGCGTAGATGTACACGGACGTTGTGTAGATGATAACGTCGAATACCTAGTAGGGTTACGTCTAATAATGTTCGGCCTCCGACGACCGGTGGGGGGTCGATGGTGATGGCCTTCCCCTTCCCTTTACCACCAGTGGGTGATCTGGGGGGTCGGATCCTAATTCTGATGCCATATATGTCTATAGAGCAATTCAACAATAACAGCCATGAAATATTATATTTAAACATAACAATATTAAAAATAAATTCCATAAAAATAAACAACAAGTTATGAAAATAACTGACAAATTAAATATATTGTTAGACAATTCTCTAATTGTAAAATGTTAAACAATTTCATTCTGCCCCTTCTGCCCAGTCTATTTCGGCATCATCTTCAGATCTTGATGGTTTTACCACTTCTTTATTTAATTCCTCATCTCCATCTGCTTCTTCATATGTGATTGGATTGTCACGTAGTCGAGAAATGGGTTCCACTTCATTTACTACATTGACATAAGACATCTCATCCACTTGATAAGCCACTTCTTTCCGTGGATGATCAGCTTCAATGCGACCTCTAGGTTTTTTGTCTTCATTGCAACACACCAACCTTGTTTGTCCCTTCGAGTTGATGGATAAGGGAAATAATACACTTGTCTTACATTTTGTGCCATGATAAACAGACCAAACATTTGGTATCTTCTGCTCATGCAAATCTCCACAGTATTATATTTTCGATCAACTTTTGTACCTCTATTTGGTGGATCAAACCAATCACAATAAAATAGTACTATTGTTTTAGTGTAGTCTAAAGTATTATACCCCAGTTCATATATATGTTGAATGACGCCGTTGAAGTCGTCTTCACTTCCATCCGTGGCACCTTTTATATAAACTTTGTTATTAATTGTTTTTTTCCCTCTGTTTTTAACTGAGTTTGAAATTTGTATCCGTTTACGAAAAACGTGTGCCATTCTTTTACATGTGAACGAGGACTATGAGATAAATTTTTCAGGTGTTGGATTTTAGGGGATTTTGCCTCATTGTACACCTACGTATACACCATATGCAAACAAATTATGGTTCTTTTTTCCAAACAATCTTTTGTATTTTCAAACAATAAATAGTTCAAATAGGACTAAAAATACATACCTGGTTCATAAACCATGTTGGGAAATATTCATGAATATAGGCAGAAGAGTCTTATTTGCTTGTGGGCTTAGTTAACAAGAATGCCCCGACCAAGTCATTATCAAACAAATGATCATGAGTAGTTGTGGATAAAAGAAATAAATTGAAAGTGGTCAAAATGATACATACGTAAGATATAGTGATACTTCGGTACAGTTGATCAACACGTGAACGTGGGCTGACTTGAACTCTTCTCCCGTTAACCAGTGAGTCAACTCCTTTCCAGCATGACGACCAGGAAGGCCAAATACTGATAAGGCTAGTGGGTGTCTTTCACTTTCAATTTCTATTTCATTCCTATTATTTGTTGGTGTCAACATGAAATTTGTAAAATAATGGGAACAGAAATGGATTGTTTCATAGTGTAAGTAAGTTGCACAAATAGATCTTTCAACCTGACCTTATTTTTCACCGATCGTTTTGAGTCACCCATAAATCTATAAAATAACAAGGTTGATCAAAATTGATACATTTAACCCTTCAAATGAATATTTATATTAAAGAATATTTTATTATATTACCTTTCGAATGGATACATCCATCTATATTGAACCGGTCGACCAAGCCTAGTTTCATGTGCAAGATGCACTGGGAGATGCTCCATAGAATCAAAGAAAGCAGAGGGAAATATTCTCTCCAACTTACAAATAATGACTGATATGTTCTGCTCCATCTTGATAAGATCGTCCTTTCTTAATGTTGCGAAACACAAGTCTTTAAAAAATTGGATGAGTTCAGTATGTGGATTTAAAACATTTGACGGCAAGGAACTAAATACAATAGAAAGTAAACACTCCATGAATACATGACAATCATGGCTTTTCATCCCAATCATGGTTCCTTTGTTCAAATCGGTACATCTTGCCAAATTAGAAGAATAACTGTCTGGCATCCGAAGTTCTTTTATCCACCGACAAACTGACTTAGCTTCCTCAGCAGTTAAAGAGTAACAGGCTTTGGGTTTCAGGGTTTTCCCATCCGATCGAGTCGTCAAATGCAAGTCCTTTCGCCTACAGTAAAGTGGTAAGTCTAGTCTGACCTTATCATTGTCTTTCATATTTCCTCTGACGTTCATCACTGTGAGAAAAATATTGTCAAAAAAATTCTTCTCAATGTGCATAATATCAAGGTTGTGCCTCAATAAATTGTCTTTCCAATATGGCAAATCCCAAAAATACTTCTTTTTGTCCAATTATGTCATCGTCCATATCCTTCAAATCGATCCAATTTACCATTATCTGTGATTTTTGACAGTTCCATAATGTGACAACCACCCAAAAATTCAATGGAGCCACCATCTATGTTTATTAAGGAAAACAATAGGAAAAACCCTTTCATATTTACAAAAAAAAAGAAGGGTCTTTCAAACCAAAGATGAGTTCGGGAGTTGATTACGTTTAGGAAAGGTGTTAGTACCCCTAAGACGCCATAAAAATAGTACCTTTTAGTTATTTGAAAATGTTTGTTTGCCATTAAATGAATTATTCCCAAACAGATTTTTTAAAAATAAATACAAGTTTATTAATCACCATATTACAAAAAGAAAACTCAATAAAAGAAAACTCACGCACTCAACGAAAATTATTATTTCACCTCATTTTTTAATAAAACAGAAATAAAAAGGATATAAAAAGATAGAAAATAAAATCCAATTAAATTATATTAACTTATTTATTTAATTAAAAAGAATGGATAGATCAAGAAAATAGAAGCTTCTTTTTTTTACTTTTATGCCCTCCTTAATAGAAAATTTGCAAATTGGTCCCTATCTAGGGTTTGGCCCCATTGGAAGGCCAAACCCTGACCTTAAATCCTCATGCAGAACAACCTCACGGCCCAGGAAAATTAATCAAGAACAATATATACATAAAAACGTAAAATGAAGAAGAAGGAAGAATAAACAGAATCATGTATAGCCATTTCAATTCATATCCATTACAGTCCAAAGTTACATTTTTCAAAAGAGGGGCCGAATAATTTCAAGAAAGGAGATCAAAAATTACAATAAGGGAGAACAAGAATATAACCTGGATTTCTTAGCTTTCTCAGAAAAATTACAGAACAAAATGAGAGGAGAAACAAGAAACCTAGATCTAAAAGTGTTTATTTTTTGCCTTTTCTGTAACCTCACGGGTTTCTTTGCTGCTCTTCGCGTCTCAGTCACGTTCCCTTCTTCCATTTCTGCTGCAGTCCCCTCGTGCTTCTTTCTTCCGGATTCACTCTCCGGGTTCGCTCCCTGGGTTCTCTTTCGTCCTTTTCTTTTTATAGACCTGCGAAAGAAATAGAAACCCAATCAGTGATTAAAAATAAAAATAGAAATAGAAAGAAAAAGAAGGGATTGGACTGAATACTCCCTTTTTGCACTCCAATCCGTGATTCAATAATGGAAGATTTGACATAATCTGAGATTTGGTTTGGGGTTGAATGATAAAGAAAAAAGGAAAGTGGAGATGATTTAGGAGATAGGGGCGCCGCGGCTGGAAAATTAGGGTTAGGTTTGGGTGATGGAAGAGGAAAGAAGAAGAGGAGAATAGGAGGAAAGAGGCTCCGCGACCATGGGGAGAGGGATTAGGGTTTGATGGTGTAAGAGAGAAAGAGAATAGAGGGGGAGAGTAGGCTTTTCTAGGAACTTCTGGACTATTCTGATGATTTTTATTTCCTTTGTAGGGTTTCTGGGTCTCATTTAAGCCATTTTATCCCTAATTAAGGTTTCTAACTCCCGTTAATCACTTAATTACTGATCTAATTATTTTCTAATACTGTTTTGAAAATCACGATGTCACATTACTACCCTCCTTAAAGAATTTTCGTCCTCGAAAATTCAAAGGATGTTATTCTTCCGGAACAGCATTCCTAGTGTCAAACTCTCTATCCAATCTCAACTCAGTTATCATCCAATGTGGAGATAACTTTGACTCTAGACATGACCAGTGACTCGAACCTCCCCAAAGTTCGGTTAGAACCGAACTGCTCTAATGCCACTAATGTAACACCCTGCCGAGACAGGGCGTCATTTTATCCTGACTCATCAACAATGCATTTTTAACTCAATATCAGAGTATGCAACAGGACGCACTGGCCGTGATGCAACACTGCTTCCCAGGCTTTAAGTGCTTAATTTTCTTGTCCATCTGTTATTTATCATCATATAATAGAAACACACCAGAAAACAAAGGGGTAAGACACTCATCAATCACCATCAAGTAGAAAACAACATAGAAGAGTAACTGTTATTATGCACACCATAATAGCAGCATATCACAATAGTCATTAACATGACTGTTACCACAAATACCACACTCAAACTCTTGAGTACACGGTCACAGACCAGCCATACTGATACGTCACACTGACAAACTCGACCACACGGTCACAAATCACATCATTCTTTGATACCACAGACTGACACACGTCACCGGTCTTTCAGGCCCATTATCGACCTTTCTGACCCAAACCACTGGGCATTTCAGGCTCAATTACCAACCCTACTGTGCCAAAGATTTCAGGCTCATTACCAACCCTACTGACCTAAACCATTGCTAAATATTGCAGGTCATTGCCGCCTTACTCCCTAGACTGATCACCAGTCTCAAGGCACCGAATAAGATAAGTTGGTTGTCCAGGGAACATCTCCTGATACGCTACCATCTCCGATTACCGGTTACGGCATCCTATACTACCATATCCAATTGTCAGAGTAAGATACCGTCCTGTGCACAAGGACGACATTCCTTATACAAAGAATGGCCAAGATTGTCCACCAGTCAGACGTGGAGTTCCGGAGACTCGTCCGGATGACTGAGTCCATACCCCTCAAGGTCACCGACTATCTCCGAATTACTCCATACCTTCGGTATCACGAACATGGAGAGCCTCATCGGAAAGACCGAGTCCATACCCTTAAGGTCTTGGCCGAGTCCATACCCTCAAGGCCACTGACTGATCTCATTACCATCCCGTCGATACCTCAAGTACACCAACCTCGGGTACACCGACCCGGCTTTCACCACTGACAAACAGAGTATCAACAGTAATACTTGTTATTACTGTCTAGGGATTCGCAAATCTCTAACTAGAGGGCGTCACCCTTGACTCTAAGACCATTCATCAGACTCATATGCATCATATGCAACCAGCACATAAGTATTATCATGTTAATCAGATTATCAACCATCCTTGATCAACGTAAGGATCAATCCTAATGTCGCTCAGGTGACCTACTACTGAAATATTATCAATCAGCATACCAACAATCACATAATTATAAAGTAATCATATCAAGCATTTCAACAATCAGCATTGATCCATAAACTTCAATAGATTATTCCTATGGTTGATAGACCTCTGACAACTGTCCTCAGCTATCACAGGTCACAGCCCCTCTCCTGAGGTGTTGCTGTTATCAACCCCTAGTAGGGTTAAGGTCCCTTATACATGCTAACAGTACTACTCTACTACATATTTTTCCTAGTGATTAAGGTATCTTTCCCCTTACCTGGTTTAGAAGACCGCCGCTGCCCGTGTCCTGTCCCCGCGTCCTGTTGTGCCTCCAAAGCTCTTCCACGCGCTCCCAAGAATGCCTTGGAAGAAGGTGAGGAGAATAGAGGGTGAAAGGTGGTATTTATAGCCATTTTGGGTCCATCGTGTCGCGATGGTCATCAGGCACAGAGCCCATCGCGTCGCGATGAGGGACACGTGTCAGAAATCCTACGCTTCGATCCACCGACTTACCCACCAACTTATATCGCGTCGCAACCCAATTTACACTAGTATCGTCACGTCACGATGGAGACTAACTGAAAATATCTCATTTTCAATGTTCTAGAAGATTCTCAAGTATTTCACGCCTTTATAGGGCATTCTAGGAACTTCTGGACTTTCTGATGATTTCTATTTCCTTTCTACGGTTTTTGGGTCTCATTTAAGCCCATTTTATCTCTAATTAAGTTTTCTAACTCCCGTTTATCACTTAATTATTGACCTAATTATTTTCTAATACTGTTTTGAAAATCAGGATCTCACATTAGGTGCTGGTGGGCTAGGGGCGCGCGTAGGGGAGACGGGTGTGCGGTTAGTAGCGAGAGAGGGGTGGTGCGCTGGCATGTGGCGAACAAGGAAATTGGGGGGCTGCAGTGAGTAAGTAGGGAGAAAGAGGGCGTTGGGCTGGGCCGTGCACATGAAATGGGGTGCAGTTTGGTAGTGGCACCCCCAGATATGCTATTTGCAACCTTTTTTCTTATTTTTTTTCCTTTTTCTCTTTTTTCTCCCCCGGATATGCTATTTGCAACCATTTTTCTTCTTCTTTTTCTTTTTCTCTTTCTTTTTTCTTTCTTTTTCTCTTTATTCATTTTTGCCTTCTTTTTTTTTCTTTCTATTTTGAGACCAAAACTATTATTCTTATTTTTTCATTAACAAAATAAATAAATAAATAAATAGGGGCTGGACAAAAATGGGGTATGACAGCTTCCCCTCCGTAATTACATTTTACTCGAAGACCTTCGTGAATTCGTTGTAAAAGGTAATTAAGGATAGAAGACCCTAATTTTGTCCAAAACAAGTGGTTTGAGAATGTGGGATTGGTTCCCGACTTTGGGGAGGGATTCTAGGTCTGGTTCCTAGTGAATTCCTTAGGTTGGAGATTCTAGGTTTGATTTCCTAGCGAATTTCATAGGTCGGGAGATTCCATGTTCGGTTTCCTGATGAATTCCCAATAAGGCATAGTTATGACTAAGACTCCTTACAAAAATTGGCGGGAGATTCCAGGTTCGGTTTCCTGGCGAATTCCCAGTAAGGTATAGGTATGACTATGATTCCTTACAAAATTGGCGGGAGATTTCAGGTTCGGTTTCCTTGCGAATTCCCCGTAAGGCATAAGTATGACTAGCTCTTACAAAATTGGTGGGCAATTCCAGGTTTGGTTTCCTGGCTAATTCCCCGTAAGGTATAGGTTTGACTAGCTCTTACAAAAATTGGTGGGAGATTCTTGGTTCATTTTCCTAGCGAATTCCCCGTAAGGTGTAGGTATGACTAGTTCTTATAAATTGATGGGAGATTCTAGGTTCGGTTTCCTGGCGAATTCCCCGCAAGGCATAGGTATGACTAGCTCTTACAAAAATTGGTGGGAGATTCCAGGTTCAGTTTCATAGCGAATTCCCCGTAAGGCATAGGTATGACTAGCTCTTTCAAAAATTGGTGGGAGATTCTAGGTTCGGTTTCCTAGTGAATTCCCGGTAAGGCATAGGCTTGGTTCCTAGCTCTTATAACAAATATGATTGGGTGAGTTGAGTACTAGTTCTTACTGAGTAGACAACAGACGAACTGTGTGCAATACTGGAGATGATGGGTTGACAAGCCCAAAAACTTTGATGATCATGCAAGATGTAATGAATGGTATGCCATGTATGAATGTTGTTTTTTGCTTTTGGAGCAATGATATTTTTTAAGGTGGGCGGTGGACCCCAAAAGTATTGATGATCATGCAAGATGCAATGAATGGTATGCCATGCATGAGTAATTTTTTGTTTTGAAAGAATGATGATTTTCTTTTTTGCTTTCCTAAATCCCTTCGAGGACGCTGCCCCTAGACTCATGGGGTGATAACTTTCTGTTGGCTTGCTTGTTCAAATGGTTGACCTTGCAATGCATCAGATATGTATATTTCCCACTCGCTAGATCATCGTGCCTATCTTTGCGGACTCTTGAATTTTCTTTGGCTGTTTTTAAGAGGATTGGATCGATCACCTTTGATCCTCAGATTTTCAGTGTCCTTTTGGCCTTTGCCCAGCCAGGTGAGGAAGGATCTATGTTAAGAGACAGACCACTTTGTGTAGTTCCGAAATTGGAATGAAATCTTGAATACGAAGCTTGAAGATGATGGGCACAACTTTTGACCCCTAGCTTCTTGATTTATGCTATAGATCTGTGGGGTACCATCTGGGATTACCATTTTTGGATTTGACCCTAACTTTTTCCTAGACCGCTCTTTTCGAGTTTTCAACCTAGCGGATTGCTCTAACTTTTACCTAGACCGCCCTTTTGGGTTTTCAGCCTAGCGAGCTTTTCTTTTATTCTTTTTATTCTTTTTTGGTAAAACAACTGCACTGAGGAGTTTATATGGATTTCCTCTTTCAAAAATCAAGTTTTGATAAAATACGAGCAATTTGACTTTGATCAGAATAGACTTTATTATGGTTGTAACGTGGCCAAGGGTTAAGGGTTGAAAGAAAGGATATTTCAGGCTCAAAAAGTATTTAAGGGTTTATGAAAACAAGGATCTTTAGTGCCAAGATGTACCTTGATGGTTGCTAGCACAATTGTCTTGTTTAGCTTTTGCATTTTTTTTATTGATTCTTGCAAGCATCTTTGATACGTTGCATTTACTACTTGCTTGTTTTTTTTTTTTTTGAAACAGACAAAATTGATTGGAATATTGTGCTAGCCTCCAATGTATGAGTGATCCTTATTTAGGGTATTTAAAAAAAAAATTTAGGCTCAAAAGGGGTAGCAAGTGATATCTTTTTATTTATTTATTTAGGATAGAGAAAAACGGTCAAACTTCATTTCAAAGCCTTATTGCTCAAATTTTCACAAAAATTATTTTTTACTAAGTTGCGCATTTGCTTTACTATTTTTTTAACTACTTTTTTATTGGGGGGATCCCGGATTAACAATTTACCAAGAAGGTAAGTTGAAAAATTCAAATTGCATTTCCATTGA
Source organism: Calophaca sinica (assembly GCA_037113605.1). NCBI lineage: Eukaryota > Viridiplantae > Streptophyta > Magnoliopsida > Fabales > Fabaceae > Calophaca > Calophaca sinica. Next base: position 95,273,917 of record CM073736.1, read on the forward strand.
TGAATTGAAAAGATGGGAACAAAGTGAGGCCTTTACAAGATATGCCCCAAGGCTTCGGGCAAAGCATAAAAACCTATGAAAATTGTCCAAATAGAGCTATTTTTCTTGAAGTCCAACCACTTTGCATTGATCAGATCTGGCACTCTATACTTCAGAACCCAACAGTTTTCAATTGAGTGGCCCATTGCCCCAGCGTGGTATGCCCTGATGAGCAGCGTTTGTATCTTCTTCCATCTCTTGGCACATACTGTGCAATGGTTGTTGAGCGTCGAGGTTGCCAATCCTTCCACTTGTTATCCCTGCTTCCTCTTTTTCCCCAACAATGATTAGGTCTAAGAAGCTTGAAGAGACATTTCCTATCATCATATCATAAAAAGGTTGCTGAAGTGTGTCAATAAATGTGACAACCATCTCTTTCTCAGACAGCGGAGGTTCCACCTGGGCTGCAATGCCTCTCCATCTTTGGGCAAACTCTTTGAAGCTTTCATCGCCCCCTTTCATCATGGTTTGCAACTGGGAACGGTCAGGAGCCATGTCCATATTGTAGCTATATTGCTTAAGGAATGCATTAGCCAAGACTTTCCATGAGTTGATTTTGATCCGCTCTAACTGCATATACCAGCGTAGGGATGCCCCGGTCAAACTTTCTTGGAAGAAGTGGATTAGGAGTTTATCATCATTGGAGCAAGAGGCCATCTTTCGACAGTACATGATGAGGTGGCTTTTTGGACAAGTTAACCCATCATACTTGGCAAACTCAGGGACTTTGAATTTTGGAGGAATCACTACGTCTGGGACCAAGCATACGTCTGAGGCTTCGAACCCAATGTGTTTTGCCCCTTCAATTGCTCTCAGCCTTGCTTCCATAATTCGGATTCTCTCCTTAGTTTCGAGGTCCTCTTGGGCATTCGTGTCAACGGGTTGTGACCTTGACGAACCAGTGGAAGTCCCTTGACGTTCATTGTTATTAATGAGGGAATTTCCTTCATGGGTCAATTTTGCGTCCAAGCCTAGCAAGAGGTCAAACATTTTATCCATCTGTTCCTTCGTTTGATCGAACTCCTCTCTCATTGCTTGCTGATTCTGTTCCAGCGCGTCCATGAGTCTAGCTTGGGCTCGAGTCCGGTAAGGGTGCAGGGGAAGCCTAATTATAGCTATTTTCTGAGATGGAGAAAAGCATGAGTTATGACATGAGGATGTTATGGTTATGCATGCTATGCTATGAATGCAATTTTTTATGTACATTTTATGTAAAAAATAATATGATGGAGAAATGAGAAATATTTTTCATTTTATTTTTTGTGTAAAAAGAATGCAATGAAAAAGAGAAATAATGCTAAGAAGAGAAAATGCTTATTTTTTGAAATTTATTTTTTTATTTTTGCAAGAAATAAGATGGTAAGATAGAAAAAAAAGTATTTTTAATTTTTGAGAATCTAATCCTTTTTCTTAATTTTTGCATGAGAGAAAGAAACAAAACTCTATTTATTGTTTTTTTCAGATTTTTGAAAAAATTATAGAAATTAAAAGGATGGAAGAAAAATGGGCAAGGTGCCCCTTGTGAATTAGGTCTGTATTTCCTAAGATCTTAGGTCCTACGACTTTTGTCACGTGAAAAATGGGTTAAGTAGAGGATGATTCTTTTGTGTTATGGGCCGGTAGTTCCTTAAAAGGGTATATGGTCCACATAAGTGCCTTTCCATTGCTGGATTGAGGTATTAATCTAAAAGGTCCTTAGAGCCAAGGGTCTCATTTGCGAATGTTATCGCCAATACTAGGAATACTATTAAAGGATGGTTTTTGTTGGGCAAAATCGCAAGTGTACGATTCCGTCGTTAAGTAATAAAAGATCGTATCCACAAGGATTGTGACCAATTCTTAACTATACCAACGATGTACTATTTGAACTATCAGACGAACGATTAGTGTTTGAATTGTGTAATTCGTGTTCAAAACTAAGATAATGACTAACAAAAACAATTGATTTAAATATTCAGGAGAATAGCGTGACTAGGGTTCGAATCCCTTTGTCTCACCCTTTACGCTCTTGAATCCTATTCCAATGCAAGTAATGATTACGTATTTGAAGTTCGAATCCTCTAATTTAGATTAACGAAAATTCCTTTCCTCTTAATCCCTTTAATTCAACTAATAAGCCCTAATCCCTTAGGTTCCAATTAATTAAATCAAGCAATAAGGATAAGGATTCATACAAACTCATACAAAAGAGAATTATATCCCTATAACCCTATAGATATGTCAAAATATCCCAAAGCAAGTTTAAAACTTCAACTTTCCAATTGATGTTAAACCCTAAGTCAACCCCATGGTGATCAAGCATAGAATCGCATTAAGAACAGAAATAATTGATCAAATAACATACATCAAACTTGCATTGAAAACTCTGAATTCAATTACATAAAAGGATCCACAAAGTTCATCTTACCCTAGTACAAAGGAATTAGTTCCTCATGGAAGAGAAAGAACCAAGCATTTGAGATGTAGAAGCAGCAATAGACTCCATTGATTCCTCAACTTTGCCTAGAATCTTTGTTCTTGATTCAAACTCACAAGAGGCCACTAACCAGTAGTAAGTCCCTAGGTCAATGTTTCATCTATCTATATATAGTTCTGGACCAAAAGGGTTGAAAAACATCTAAAAATTAAGTCAAAACGCGCAAAAAATAAGAGTCTGGCCGAGACGCAGCACGGCCGTGGAGCCTGGCACGGCCTGGCCGTGCTGCTTGTAAAGCACAGAAAAACAGATACGCAGCCCGACACGGGCGTGGAGGGAAACACGGCCAAGCCGTGTTGTTGTCTGGAAGCAGGGGCACGGCCGTGTTGGATAACACGGCCTGGCCGTGTTTTTTACTGACTTCAAATTTTTGATTTTCTTCACGTCCACTAAGGCACGGCCGTGGCATCAACACGGGCAGGCCGTGTTTTCCTCTGATCTTGCCATATTTTGTGATTTTGGCCTCCGAGTTGGTTGCAACATCCGTCTAAGTGATCTAGCTCCACTTTCCTAGGCCAATAATCTTCTTTTCTGCACAATTGAACTTAAACCAAGTGCATTATCTAATTCAAGCAAAAATGCATGAGAACTATGGGTAAAAACCACTAAAATGACTACTATGCAATGCAAAACTAACAATGAACCATATGCTATAATGAACGCATCAGTTTTTTCTCAAATGGAGTCAAACTCTAGGTGAGGTCTTCATAGGAACCCACTGGCCATACGTCCAGCTGAACACCCACTACACAACCGCTCCTAACTTAAGGTTCACTCGGGCCCGAGTATAGGGCACCCACTTGTAGTGTGCAAGAATGTGTCAAAAGTGAAGTGTGTGAAGGAGCAATACTTAAAAATTACCCGCTGCAAAAAAGATAAGAACAATATATACATGTCTTCTACCCTAAGGTTCAATATTCACATATTCACAATGAGATAGAAGCAAAATATGTAAAAAGTAAAAATACAAAGAGGAAACAATTCAAATAAAAAAAAGGCAAACAATCAATTTTCAAATAACCTAAGGCCTAACTCTCTAATGTCCCCAGTGGAGTCGCTAGCTATGATAACCACCAAAAAATTCAATGGAGCCGCCACCTATGTTTATTAAGGAAAATAATAGGAAAAACCCTTTTCATATTTACAAAAAAAAGAATGGCTTTTCAAAACAAAGATGAGTTCAGGACTTGATTACGTTTATAGAAGGTATTAGCACCCCTAAGACGCCCATAAAAATGGTACCATTTAGTTATTTGAAATTGTTTGTTTGTCATTAAATGAATTATTCCCAAACAGATTTTTTAAAAATAAATACAAGTTTATTAATCACCATATTACAAAAACAATAAAAAGAAAACTCACGCACACAACGAAAATTATTATTTCACCTCATTTTTTAATAAAATAGAAAATAAAATCCAATTAAATTATGTTAACTTATTTATTTAATTAAAAAGAATGGGTAGATCAAAAATATAGAAACTTCTTTTTTTTTTGTTTTTATGCCCTCCTTAATAGAAAATTAACAAATTGGTCCCTATCTAGGGTTTGGCCCCATTGGAAGGCCATACCCTAACCCTAAATCCTCACGCAGAACAACCTCACGGCCCAGGAAACTTAATCAAGAAAAATATATACATAAAAACGTAAACAGAAGACGAAGGAAGAATAAATAGAATCATGTATGGCCATTTCAGTTCATATCCATTACAGTCCAAAGTTACATTTTTCAAAAGAGGGGCCGAATAATTTCAAGAAAGGAGATCAAAAATTACAATAAGGGAGAACAGGAATATAACATGGATTTCTTAGTTTTCACAGAAAAAATACAGAACAAAATGAGAGGAGAAACAAGAAACCTAGATCTAAAAGTGTTTATTTTTGGCCTTTTCTGTAACCTCACGGGTTTCTTTGCTGCTCTTCGTGTCTCAGTCACATTCCCTTCTTCCCTTTCTGCACCAGTCCCCTCGTGCTTCTTTCCTGCGGATTCACTCTCCGAGTTCGCTCCCTGGGTTCTCTTTTGTCCTTTTCTTTTTATAGATCTGCGAAAGAAATAGAAACCCAATCAGTGATTAAAAATAAAAATAGAAATAGAAAGAAAAAGAAGGAATTGGACCGAATACTCCTTTTTTGCACTCCAATCCGTGATTCAATGATGGAAGATTTGACATAATCTGAAGGACTTGGTTTGGGGTTAATTGATAAAGAAAAAAGGAAAGTGGGGAGGATTAAGGAGATAGGGGGCGCCGCGGCTGGAAAATTAGGGTTAGGTTTGGGTTATGGAAGAGGAAAGAAGAAGAGGAGAATGGGAGGAAGGAGGCTCCGCGACCATGAGGAGAGGGATTAGGGTTTGACGGTGTAAGAGAGAAAGAGAATGGAGGGGGAGAGTGGCTTGGCCGCAGCGGCCGAATGAAAGGAGAAGGAGGGGATCAGATTTTAGGGGTGTGTTTTTAGGGTTAAAACGGGTTGGGCCTTTGGGCCGTGTGGGTTAGGCGCTGGTGGGCTAGGGGCGCGCGTACGGGAAACGGGGGTGCAGATAGTAGCGAGAGAGGGGTGGTACGCTGGCAGGTGGCGAGAAAGGAAATTGGGGGGGTGCAGTGAGTAAGTAGGGAGAGAGAGGGGTTGGGCTGGGTCGTGCACACGAAATGGGGTGCAATTTGCTAGTGGCACCCCCAGATATGCTATTTGCAACCTTTTTTCTTCTTTTTCTCTTTATTCATTTTTTGCCTTTTTTTTCCTATTTTGAGACTGTAACACCCCGAATTTTCGAGGCATTAACTCGTCTATTATAAGAAAAATCGGCCTATATTTAAAAAAATTACGGTTAATAACTGATAAAGCGTTTGATAATCGCAGAACTGCTTTATTGTAAATTATAAAATTTTAATTAATAGCAATGACCCTACTTAATCACTAAACTAATTTTAGTCTAACTGAAAATTTAATTTAATTTTAAAACAGGTGAAACTAAATTAATAAATACTTTTAACTACTCTACAACACAACTAAATTATAATAAAATTCTGAAATTATAAATTATAGGGAAAATAACCAAAATTTAAATTATCCCAATTGCTTAGCGGGAAAAACACATGTCCGCAATAAAAAAAAAAGAAAATACCAAGTTCAATTTGTGCAAGATAAAGTTAACGTTCAAAAGTAGCACAGAGCATCTAACCATGTACCCACAATTACTCGTTGATAGCACCATCACACATAATGCAAACAAATTATACTTGAGGCTCCTCAAATCCACTTGTACCTAAAAAGTTGTGTAAGGGTCAGTTCACGTGACAAGTTGTAATAAGCTAAAACATGAAAAATTGCTCAAATACTATTTATAATTTCTCTCTTCACATCTAAATAAAAATAAGTAAGACAAGAGTTATCATAACAAACAACCAATGAAAAAATGTATTTACATCTACATACAAACTTGAAATTAAAATTAATCACCTTTAAGACAAAAGAAAATCTATTCTTTTTTTCTTCTAACTTACAACTAAAATAATCAACATATCAACACCACAAAAATCAGCATGTTCAAGTTAGTATGAATGCCTTATGCAAGACTCTCATGATCGCGATATAGTCATCCCATACCAATGGGGAATTTAATTTAATAACGCCACGAAGGCCTTGACCACAAAGGTCGTCCAAAAATAATAGTTACCGCCCATACCAATGGGAATCAAAGCATATCACCGCCACGAAGGCCTTAAATACAAAGGTCCAAAACAATAGCTACCTCCCATACCAATGGGGAATTAAATCATATCACCGCCACGAAGGCCCTACACATGCCGTTCTACATGATGCATGTCATTTAGTCAAGTCAATTCATGCCATGAGAGGTAATTCACCAGAAAATCCAATACAAGTCATATCCAGATACCACATATCCAATTTCCTTTTATGAATAGCCTAATCTTATCACGATCTTAACACAACACAATGCACATCACACACATCAAAATTTCCTTCCTGAACTAACCTCGTCATCTCAAGGCCATAGCACCACAAATGCACATCCATCACAAATTAATTAGCCAAGTTCAATCAATCCACAATAAACATATTATTTAAAATCACACTAAATAAATCACCTAACCAAATTGCACCAAATCAAGATGACAAGAATTAGCAACTATCCATGTTACTCTACATATATCAAAAATTCGTTTTCCTTATCAAATGAAATATAATAAATCATCAAGAGACAAAACATATTTATATCCATCCTTATCAAATTACGTGGCCACAATACATATTTTATGGACAATATAGAATAAATCTTTAGCACATAAAAATAAGACTCCCATGATTTTCAACAACATATGAGTATAGAATCAATAAATTAGCAAGAAAATCATCAACATATTCATTTAGAGGGTCACACGAAATTAAAAATAAAATAGTGAAACATTACAGACTTTTATTTGATAAGGATATGAATTTTTCCTTTCAACAAGACACCACACAAATTTCTATCTATATTTAAACAACTATCAACATTTAGCTCTAACTTGTAGGAGAAAAAGCCCTTACCTTGGTCGAGGAAAATCGCAGTGTTTAAGAGAGCAAGGAAGATTTGCCTACAGCACCCGAATTAGGCACCAAACGAGCACAGGGAGAATTAACGGTCACGCAAAGGACATAATGCGATTAGAAAAAAAATGACAATCAATATCAAATAATATTTGGGAATTTTTAAAGCTGAAACGAAGTCAAAAGGAAGCCAAAAGATTGACCGAAAAACGTCTTACCGAGACAACAGGGTTACGAGGGGTCCAGCGTCAACTTCACCGGAACGAGAAAACAAGTAGTGTTTCCTGAAGGTTTCGACGCGAGGAATCCAAAAATGACGTCCGTTTTTCAAACCGACAACCGTGGTGACCGGAAAATGGAAATTACAGTCCGCCCCGATGAAAATACGGTGCGATTTTGGCATCGGATGGCCGAAATAAGGCTATAAATGAGTCCGGAGGATGATTTTGTATAGGTATATGAAGTTTGGTAATTTTTCGTGGTCTAAAATGAGAGAAATCGAAGAGAGAAGTTTTTGGAGTTGGGAGCTCTTTTTTGTTTTTGTGTCTGCGGCTGCGCAACGAAGAAGATGAGCAGGGTTTTTAATAGCAGGGGGTGTATCCGAAAAGTGTGGTGCGAATAGTAACGGAAAAAGAAATTCAAGGGGTTGTACGTAGAAATAAGGAGGGGCATCAATTCTCTAAAGCTTGTCTCTGTGTGTGACTGTGTGTGTGTGTGTGTGTGTGTTGATTGAAGCAGCCACAAAAACCAACAAAAAAATCAGCAACCAAGCACAACTTAATGCACATCATTGCTTTCCTTTTTAATTGACGCCATGATTATCGATAGGAAACTTTGTTTGCTTATAACCAGGCAAAAGGAACTCTCTACGATGGTGAATCACTTTCTTCGAAGCAGTGGTTACTGTGATTTTTTTACCTATAATTTCAAGCCTAACAATGGCTGTTTCTAATTATTTCAAATACTAATACTTTAGAAAAAATAAAGTAATAAAATAATATATTATCACTTTTTCTAAAATACAAATAAATGCTAATATTTTCTAAAAATACAAACAAATACCAATTCAACATTTTTTAATAATTCAAACACACCTAGGGATTAGAATCACTAATTTTACAAATCACGACAATTAATGAAATTAATGAAATAAACACATTTAAAAAAATATAAAATGTACAAAAAAATGCAGGGTGTTACATTCTACCCCCCTTAAAAGAAATTTTGTCCTCAAAATTTACGAAAACATCAATGACAAAATAAGAGAGACATCTTTTATCTAATGCTCGTTCGCCATACTCTAAATAACTGATAAACATATAAGGGTGACTAGAGTCTCACAATTATATGAATAGAACTGACAACGTCAATTGCAAAGGAAGGATGAAATACATTAACAAGTACAATTCTTCTCAACGAATATCAAGACACAATCTTAGGAGCAAAAATGAATATTCCTATTAGAGAAGTAAGGTTACAAAGCCTCGCGCCTTCATGAGAAGGTAAAAAGAAAAATTTTATGAGTAGAAGATAATGAATTTTCAACGTGTAAAAATAGTCTTCAATATATTCCTGAGTGTAAAGATGTGCTGGCCTAACACATGCTTACAAACGGGACTCTACCAAAGTTTCTTCCTTCACGTGAATTTCCATAATCACTTCAACTCAAGTAAATATTCAAGACAAATTTTGAAGTGAAGGACAATCAGAGTATCATTTAATAAAGAATTTGGTCAACTCAATTTTCTAAGGCAATCACGAGTACCGAGGCACGAGAAAGACACTCTCATGTGTAAGGGGTCAGAAACTTGAGTATAACTTGTGTGACTTAGCGATAAAACTAGGACAGTAATGACGTTCAAGCAAAAGAATTACAAATCAAAATCAAACAGTCCTTCATGCAAAATGCTTGAAGGGAAATTAACAAATAGAGTTAATAGAGAAACTTTTGGGTCTCACGTCCCAAGAAATTCCTGACATCGGTAATTATAGGGTAACTAGTATACTCATGTCACAATATAAAAGATAATGGAATGTTCAACCAACTATTTATTTCTAACTAGTATAACACACATGTTAAGTATGCAGCTTACTAACACGGAGAATGCATACAATCAACTAGAAAACAATATGCAACTGGACTTGGATAAAAGTATTGCCAGTTTTGCTGAACTAGGTCAATGCTGACTAGAATAGACCCAAACAAGTTCATCACATGTAATCTGAAGCACGTCAATTGATTGAGTCCCATTTTTTTTTTCCTTAATGACTAACTCTATCTATTTAACAGATGCACACTTTAATAGGATAGGGCATAATTCCATTTTTGCACAACAACTCCACATGAACGAGAAATAAAGTATCAATGAACAAATAAGCAACAACATGTACATGTGACAGGATCCTATTGAAACTTCGAGAAAAATAAGTCCAATCAATAGTGCTCAATTCTTCGTTCAATTTCAGTCTTTAAATGCTTATCATTCTCTTGAAATGTTCTTTCTTATGATTGAAAAAAACTTTTCAATCAATGAACAATCGTAATCAACAAGTCAATTATCTAGATTAGTTACAAATGTGAAGACTCTATAAGACAAAAAAAAACTTTGGATATCGACTTTTTAAGATTAGTAACTTTTTAGAAACAGGTGGGCATCCAAAAGAAAATTGTTCTTTTAAAAAAGGACATGAAAAGTCTCCAAACACTTGCATTCTTGAAGAAAACTTGTAACATAAGATGTAGTAAAACTTTAACGTTGAACCAAATAGGATAACCGTAGTGAAGGTAAATAATAAACAAGCAGATTTTTGGACAAGGAATTAGAATTTATGCTTTGTATCGAGATAATACAAAAAAAAAATCTATATAGAACATAATAATGAGCATAGTTAATCCAGAAAAGAAAAAAAAAGGAGTTTCTCATTTCCAACCACTATTATGAAAATCGTCTTAGCACAAAGTAATCCAATTTTCTAATCATTTCAAATCAAAAACTTAACAAACCTAACCATACAAGACTATGTTATCTAGAAGGTTCTGCACAATAAATGTCGTAGGCTCTTAACTTCAACAATTTATTTCAAGGGGTAAACCTTATCTTAATAAAAAAAAAAATCTGGCAGGTTACCACTATATACAAAATCATCACCATAATTTTACTTTACAAGAAATCATCACCAATAGTGCAAAAACGACCCTAAATAGGGTGCTGCCCAGAATACATTCAGCTGGAAAATCATGCAATGTAAGTCCTATCATCAAGGTAATTAATACAAATCATGAATGGTAATAAGTCATATCATCTTCCCTTTTATTTCTTGCCGTTGCGTATTCATCAATAGCAATGTTTAAAACACAATCAAAATTATTCAATAAATTAATTGTGAATAATAACTAAATACACAATTTTTTAACGGGTAGAGAAATATAAAATGTACAACACACTTAAACATTTAGCAAAGCTTATATATAAACCAAAGAGAATCAACAAGTCGTAAAAATAAAATAGTGGCGGTTGTTAAAAAGAAAACGCAGAACCGTTTTCAACATTAAAGTAAAATCAAGGTAATATTATTGAGCTTAAAAACAAAAACTGTCGTAAACATCATGAAAGGAAACTGACCGCATATTGGAATAATAGCAATTAAAAGATATAAAGAATGAGTTATGTCTTCGCATAATAGCATTATAAATTTGAACGTAAAGTACTGAATGAGTATTGTGCCTATTATCGATAAAGACTTTAAACCAAGTCAATGAGATCAAGAATTAAATCAGAATAGAATTTATTTTTAAAATTTTGAAATATAATAACAATAAAACAACATCGATAAATCAGCAAATTTTTTAGTAAGCAGTTCAGAATCATCAGGAACTCAATTAACTAATGCAAGAAAATAATCAGATGCATAAGTCAAACAAGATCGCCCCACCCAAAGTCCGAAGACTCATCCTAAGCTCTGATACCACACAATGTAACACCCCGAATTTTCGAGGCATTAACTCGTCTATTATAAGAAAAATCGGCCTATATTTAAAAAAATTACGGTTAATAACTGATAAAGCGTTTGATAATCGCAGAACTGCTTTATTGTAAATTATAAAATTTTAATTAATAGCAATGACCCTACTTAATCACTAAACTAATTTTAGTCTAACTGAAAATTTAATTTAATTTTAAAACAGGTGAAACTAAATTAATAAATACTTTTAACTACTCTACAACACAACTAAATTATAATAAAATTCTGAAATTATAAATTATAGGGAAAATAACCAAAGTTTAAATTATCCCAATTGCTTAGCGGGAAAAACACATGTCCGCAATAAAAAAAAAAAAGAAAATACCAAGTTCAATTTGTGCAAGATAAAGTTAACGTTCAAAAGTAGCACAGAGCATCTAACCATGTACCCACAATTACTCGTTGATAGCACCATCACACATAATGCAAACAAATTATACTTGAGGCTCCTCAAATCCACTTGTACCTAAAAAGTTGTGTAAGGGTCAGTTCACGTGACAAGTTGTAATAAGCTAAAACATGAAAAATTGCTCAAATACTATTTATAATTTCTCTCTTCACATCTAAATAAAAATAAGTAAGACAAGAGTTATCATAACAAACAACCAATGAAAAAATGTATTTACATCTACATACAAACTTGAAATTAAAATTAATCACCTTTAAGACAAAAGAAAATCTATTCTTTTTTTCTTCTAACTTACAACTAAAATAATCAACATATCAACACCACAAAAATCAGCATGTTCAAGTTAGTATGCATGCCTTATGCAAGACTCTCATGATCGCGATATAGTCATCCCATACCAATGGGGAATTTAATTTAACAACGCCACAAAGGCCTTGACCACAAAGGTCGTCCAAAAATAATAGTTACCGCCCATACCAATGGGAATCAAAGCATATCACCGCCACGAAGGCCTTAAATACAAAGGTCCAAAACAATAGCTACCTCACATACCAATGGGGAATTAAATCATATCACCGCCACGAAGGCCCTACACATGCCGTTCTACATGATGCATGTCATTTAGTCAAGTCAATTCATGCCATGAGAGGTAATTCACCAGAAAATTCAATACAAGTCATATCCAGATACCACATATCCAATTTCCTTTTATGAATAGCCTAATCTTATCACGATCTTAACACAACACAATGCACATCACACACATCAAAATTTTCTTCCTGAACTAACCTCGTCATCTCAAGGCCATAGCACCACAAATGCACATCCATCACAAATTAATTAGCCAAGTTCAATCAATCCACAATAAACATATTATTTAAAATCACACTAAATAAATCACCTAACAAAATTGCACCAAATCAAGATGACAAGAATTAGCAACTATCCATGTTACTCTACATATATCAAAAATTCGTTTTCCTTATCAAATGAAATATAATAAATCATCAAGAGACAAAACATATTTATATTCATCCTTATCAAATTACGTGGCCACAATACATATTTTATGGACAATATATAATAAATCTTTAGCACATAAAAATAAGACTCCCATGATTTTCAACAACATATGAGTATAGAATCAATAAATTAGCAAGAAAATCATCAACATATTCATTTAGAGGGTCACACGAAATTAAAAATAAAATAGTGAAACATTACAGACTTTTATTTGATAAGGATATGAATTTTTCCTTTCAACAAGACACCACACAAATTTCTATCTATATTTAAACAACTATCAACATTTAGCTCTAACTTGTAGGAGAAAAAGCCCTTACCTTGGTCGAGGAAAATCGCAGTGTTTAAGAGAGCAAGGAAGATTTGCCTACAAAGACTAATTAGGCACCAAACGAGCACAGGGAGAATTAACGGTCACGCAAAGGACATAATGCGATTAGAAAAAAAATGACAATCAATATCAAATAATATTTGGGAATTTTTAAAGCTGAAACGAAGTCAAAAGGAAGCCAAAAGATTGACCGGAAAACGTCTTACCGAGACAACGGGGTTCTGAGGCGTCCAAATCAACTTCACCGGAACGAGAAAACAAGTAGTGTTTCCTGAAGGTTTCGACGCGAGGAATCCAAAAATGACATCCGTTTTTCAAACCGACAATCGTGGTGACCGGAAAATGGAAATTACAGTCCGCCCCGATGAAAATACGGTGCGATTTTGGCATCGGATGGCCGAAATAAGGCTATAAATGAGTCCGGAGGATGATTTTGTATAGGTATATGAAGTTTGGTAATTTTTCGTGGTCTAAAATGAGAGAAATCGAAGAGAGAAGCTTTTGGAGTTGGGAGCTCTTTTTTGTTTTTGTGTCTGCGGCTGCGCAACGAAGAAGATGAACAGGGTTTTTAATAGCAGGGGGTGTATCCGAAAAGTGTGGTGCGAATAGTAACGGAAAAAGAAATTCAAGGGGTTGTATGTAGAAATAAGGAGGGGCATCAATTCTCTAAAGCTTGTCTCTGTGTGTGACTGTGTGTGTGTGTGTGTGTGTGTGTGTGTGTGTGTGTTGATTGAAGCAGCCACAAAAACCAACAAAAAAATCAGCAACCAAGCACAACTTAATGCACATCATTGCTTTCCTTTTTAATTGACGCCATGATTATCGATAGGAAACTTTGTTTGCTTATAACCAGGCAAAAGGAACTCTCTACGATGGTGAATCACTTTCTTCGAAGCAGTGGTTACTGTGATTTTTTTACCTATAATTTCAAGCCTAACAATGGCTGTTTCTAATTATTTCAAATACTAATACTTTAGAAAAAATAAAGTAATAAAATAATATATTATCACTTTTTCTAAAATACAAATAAATGCTAATATTTTCTAAAAATACAAACAAATACCAATTCAACATTTTTTAATAATTCAAACACACCTAGGGATTAGAATCACTAATTTTACAAATCACGACAATTAATGAAATTAATGAAATAAACACATTTAAAAAAATATAAAATGTACAAAAAAATGCAGGGTGTTACAGAGACCAAAACTATTATTCTTATTTTTTCATTACCAAAATAAATAAATAAATAAATAAATAGGGACCGGACAAAAATGGGGTATGACACATAACTCTATTCCAAATCTGTTCTAATGTCAACCTTGGGGGCGAGCCATCTAGTTCAACTTTCTCCTTCTTGAAGGCATTCTTATTCTATCTAAATGGATGATCACCAAGTAAAAACCTGCGATGTGAGTCCAACCAAGAACTTTTCCCCAGAATTTCAAGGTAAAGGCCTTTGTATGCTCCGTGCATTGTGGACATGCCATTTTACCCTGAGTACCCCAACCAGACAACATGCCATATGCAAGGAAGTCATTAATGATTCACATCAGAGCTACCCTTATTGTAAAATTTTCTTTCGTGTAATATCATACATCAAAACACCATTCCACAACCTTTTGAGATCGTCAATGAGAGGCTGTAAATAGATGTCAATACCATCTTTTGGATTATCTGGACCTGGTATAATACAAGTCAAGAACATATAAGGTTTAAACAAGCACATTTCAGGAGGAAGATTGTATGAGGTAACAATAACTGGCCAGCAAGATTAAGGTTTCGTCGTGGATTGAACATACGGGGTAAAACCATCAGAGCATAAGCCAAGTCGTACATTACGTGGATCTGCTGTAAAATCGGGATGCACACGATCAAAGTGCTTCCAAGCTTCACCATTAGATGGGTGGCGCAACATACCTGAAGTGCTTCTATTCTCATAGTGCCACATCATTTTGCCTGCAGTTTGTGTTGATGCAAACATTCTCTGCAGCCTTGGAATAATTGGCGAATAAAACATTGCCTTCATTGGAACTGGTTTTTGTCTACCCTTCCCATTATCAGTGTGTGAAATATACCTTGGCTCACCACAAAATTTGCATTCAACCAGCGCTCCATCGTTTTTACCGAATTCATTGTCGTAATATAACATACACCTTTTCACACAACAATCAATCATTTTAGCTTCCAACCCTAACTTCGACACTAAGCTTTTAGCCTCATAATAACTTTTTGGCAAACCATCTCTGATAGGTGACGAGTCCAACATCATTTTCGTTACGAGATCCAAGCATACATCGGTAGCACCATAGCTGGACTTAAGAGCTAAAAGCCTCACACATATTGATAATTTAGAGACTACAGACCCTTCAAACAACGACTTATTTATTTCTAACAAGAGATTATAAAATTTTTGTGCTGTCTCATTTGGAAGTTCATCTGTGTCATCATACTGTTGCTCCTCGAATGATACGTTGACCCCTAAGACATCACAAACCATACCCTGCATCAGTTCAATCTGCTCACCATATCCTGTATCTACGCAACTGCTTGAAGCACCTGTGCAATTATCGCCAACTCTTAAATCAACCCGAGGCAACTCTTCACCATGTTTAGTCAAAATCCAGTAATTAGGCCTAAATCCAACTGAATACAGGTGATGCATGACCTCACCTGGGCTCTTAATCCTTCTACAATCGCAATTAAGGCACGAACATCTAATCCCTCCATTAGTTATGAAATCTTCATGTGCCATTGCGGCTTTGACAAAGTCATCAACCCCAACGCAAAAACATTTTTTCAAACCCCTTCTTCCCGGATACAACCTATAGTACATCTAAATACGACTCGAAGGAAAAAATTTTCATCTTCTGCATGTTAAAAAAAAATGACAATTTCAGCAGCACAACGTTCTTAGAATCGCTCTCATTCTTTAAATGGTATGACCCTATCCTATTCAAGAAAAAACTTTTTCAAAACTCGTATAATAGTCTTTCCTTAATT
Source organism: Calophaca sinica (assembly GCA_037113605.1). Lineage (NCBI taxonomy): Eukaryota > Viridiplantae > Streptophyta > Magnoliopsida > Fabales > Fabaceae > Calophaca > Calophaca sinica. Next base: position 95,289,772 of record CM073736.1, read on the forward strand.
CTCATCTTTTATACTTGACAAAATTTCGACAAAAATTCGACAGTATTTCCTATTGGTCTCTGAGTACACTAAATGATCGCAGTTATGAATACCGCTATCAAGTATGCACCTAGAGAACAAAAGGAAATGAATCGAACCGAAATTTCATCAAATATAAAGATATGCGAATTAAGCAACAACTATTATATGAGTAAAGAATTTTTTTTTTCTCAAACTGTCCCATTTGGACAATTCAATGTTCAATAAACAATGAACACGTGGTACCCTAAAAGATACATGCACTCAATAATATATTAAACATCAAACGGGAAACTAAGACTTTTCTCCGATATTAATAATTACTCTAAAAAAGATTAAGTAATGTAAGACATATTTAATAACGTTTAATATCGGTTTTCACCGATATTGATAACCTTTAATATATTTAATACCGGTTTTTCTCCAATATTAATAATTTTTAATATATTTAATATATCTAACATATTTAATATATCTAATAATAGCACATTTAAAATACAAATCATTAAATATACAGTCTCTAATCATACAGTCTCTAATTACAATTACAGTCCTTAATCATACAGTCTCTAATTACAATTACAGTCCAAAATATACAAAATTACATAATAGTCACAAATCATATAGTCTCTAATTACAATTATAGTCCCAAATATACAAAATTACATAATAGTCACAAATCATACAGTCTCTAATCATAATTACAATCCCTAATCATACAAGATTTCAACTAAACTACGGTATCTAATACGGTCTCTAATCATACAAAATTTCAATTAAACTACGGTTCATAATCATACAAAATTACTTGCATGATAAAAACTTATAACGAACCAATCTCGATCGCAGAGTAATGGTAGAGGCACGGGCGGTGGCGGCAGCTGTGGTGGCGCGACGGAGTGTGATGCCAGCAACTAATAAGTCAAATTCATAAAACAATTTTGAGAATAAATTTGATAATAGTTACAAATTTCTTCAGTGATTCCTTACACAACCCACTGCCTAAGAACAAACAAGGGTCAAACTCGATACGTCATATATGCATTCACCACCGACCAAAGTCACAAATTTTGTCTTCTTACCACTACCAGCAACCCCAGCCATCTCACTCCTGCTAAATTCACCCAGAAATCCAACATACTTTTGAAACAAAGGCCTGAAATCATAAGCCCAAATTTACTTTTGGCATCTTAAGCCTAGATACTTGACTGAACAAATCTAATATCTAATGCACCCCTCTAGTCCCACCATCCCAATACCCCCCCACCCTATTAATTTAAGTACCCATCCCACTGGCCACTGCCAATCAACAATACAAGTGTTTGTTGTTCCTTAAAAGAATCCATTCAAACAAAGTTATTTATTAGATTGAGTCAATAGGAATACTGAGGAGTGAGGGGTCATAAATAGATCCAGTCCAGAGAGAGTGACATATGAGCAATAAAAACATACCTAAATTTTGTAAGCAAGGAAAAAAAATTAAAAAAACAAAGGAAGCTAAACACCATATTTTCTTGGCATCAACAGCAAAAGCCACCAGAAGCTAATGAAAGAAAGAAGAAAAAAAATTCCATATTTTGCAGAAAAACCACCAACACTTTCTTGAAACCTTGAAAGAACAAAGCTTTCCAAACATTCATTCAAAATAATTCAACAACAACTAACAAGGTCCAAATCCATGGCAGGCACAAAGAAATGATCAATGAATATTAACATAGAAAAATGGAAAACTCCATGAACCACAAACACACAGAAGGAACATAAAAATTCAAAACTACGATGAGAAAAAAAGGCTAGCATGAGTCATGAGATGAATGTAAGAAAGAACCTGTTGAAGTGGAAGAGAGGAGAAACAAGAGGAGGAGAAGAAGAATGCCCCAGTGCCCCAGTGCCCAACAGCGACAATGGCTATGGCTGGCGAGAGACAGCACGGTGGCTGGTGTGTGGTGGGCAACAACACTGCAGTGATGCGCGAGATGACAGTGGCAGTGGTGGTGCTCGGTGTCTAGTGGTCATGCCGGACAAAAAGAAGTGGGGTGGTGGGGTGGTGGTGGCCGTGACGGACAAAGGGAGAAGGAGAAGGGGTGGTTGTGATGGTGGCCGCGACAGACAGAGAGAGATAGACAGGGACGATGGCCGCGACGGTCAAAGAGAGAGATAGGGACATGGATGGTGGCCGGAGTGGTCGTGTGGTGGCTGTGGTGTGGTGGCCGGAGACAGGAGTGTTCCATAGAGAGAAGGAGATGAGAGAGAGGGGTTTCTAAATAGTGAAGGGGGAGAAGGTTGTGTTCTGCTTCATAACGCAATATACCGACGACCTTTTCTTTACTTACTGACGGCCTAAGGCCGTCGTAACACTACGTGGCATTACCGATGGCCATATTTCAAATACCGACGACCCTAGACCGTCGATAACATCAATAGTCAATTGATCGTCGAGATTATCGACGGGCTAGGGCCGTCGGTATTTGAAAACATGGAGCGAATCAATAAGGCGGTAACTTTACCGACGGGCAAGGCCGTCGGTAAGTATATGGCAATGCGGAATTAGGCTTACTGACGGTGTTGGCCATAGGAAATGCTTTTCTTTTTCAACCGGTGTGAGGCCGTCGGTATGCCCAGTTTTTCTTTTGGTGGATAAACACTTGGAAATCGTGGTTAATCACGCTCAAATCCGTGGTTAATGAAGTTACGTTGATTGTTAATGGGTTTCGATACCTGGTATATCCATTAGCTATCCATTTTACATAATTAACCACTTATTTGAATTGCGTTAACTATCTATTTTGTTGTCGATTTTGTGTATCAAAATAGCGTGACTGATTTAAAAATAAGCAAAACGTCAAGTTAGCCCCTTAAATTGTATGGGTTAAACAATTTGGTCCCTAAAGTTATTAAAATTGAAAAATAATTTTTAAAATTGAAAAAATGTCAGTCAAATTAGTTCTATCATTAGTCTTCATCAGCTAACAATAACAAACAGGTGAGGTGGCACTAAAGTGCTTATGTGGAATCTATATAGGCCCATGCGTGGCTGCCAGTTCACATGGACCAAAATGACGGGAATGATCTCCACCTCCCCCTTTACCCATCCACCCTTTCACGTTTTCCCCTCCCCTCCCCTTTAGGTCTCCATCATTCGCCCTCCTCTCCCACTCCATGTCTCCTCCCTCGTTTGCGTCTCCCATATTCAACAAAACACAAATACAAATACCATACATAGACCCAAATTAGGAGCCTTCTTGCACTCCAAACTAGCGTCACTTTACAAACTCCAACCACGATGATGATCAAGGCCACCTTAACAACGCCTCTGCTTCCAGCCCCCAAAACCACCGACGACAACAACACCCCCACCACCAGTAGCAACAATGCCTCCCCTTACATGATGTTACCATGGAGCCAAGCTTCTCCCCTACAAAAAGATGTTAGTGGCTATTACCCTCATCGAAAATCAACCTCGTCCACCAAAATGTCAAAACAACTATTTCCTCAAAAAGGATGTCACCGGGTCACTCGTTCACGAAGAAGGTCACATATACTCCTTGGCTATTTTTGGGTACTTGCTGCACATGGGTTCCGATAGCAAGAACATATCGATATGGAAAGATATCAAGCAGTGCATACATATCAAATCCAGAGGCGGCTTGGTCAAAACCATAGTCATCTCTAGCGACAAAGTCTTCACCAGTCACCTAGATGGAAGTTTGGAAGATTTTCTCCACAAATTCCACCAATCATAAGTGTGTTGGATGCTTACCAACATTTAAAGACTGTGTCAAAAGTTCCCTGAATCCTTTATTGACATCCTTTGTGAAGGCACAACCCTGCAAAAGATAATAGTGCTGAAACACATTAGATATAATCTCTCAGATGACATGAACATATGCCTTAAGAAGGGGGAGACGTGAAAGAGGGAAATGGAGAGGGGTGAACAGGAGAGTGAAGAGCTGTGAAGCACAGACACCGCCGTCCAACGGCGTGTCCCCACATCCGAAACGCCTCCGACGCCGACGCCACGATGCGGCCAGCGTCACGATGCGTGTCGACACGCCTTGGCAGTGTCTGGTACGAAAAAAAAAAAAAAGACACGGGCTGGACGCGGGCGGGACACCGTTCGGAGACATACGAGACACGGCCCGACTCAAAAATAGTCCAAACAAAATTTTAAAAAGAAAAAATAGGTCAATTGTTCACCTTCGCAGTTGAAAACTTTCCTTTCCTCTTCGCTGTAGCCCGTTCGTCTTTGTTGAAAGTTGAAGACACCGTTCTGCGCTGTAGCCGTCCCTCTTTGTTGAAAACTTTCCTTTCCTCTTCAGGTCAGTCAGGTGCATATCTTTCCTTTCCTCTTTGTTGAAAACTTTCGAAATGATGCGCGCTGTAGCCCGTTCGCTATTACAGCTCTTATTCGCTGTGCTTCTTGTGCTTCATAGTTCGCTGTTACTTTCGATTCGAAAACGTTTCCTTGTGCAATTGTGCTTCTTATTTGCTGTTACAGGCTTACAGCTGTAGCCCACTAGCCCTTTTCTAACTTTTGTTTTTTATTGAAATGAAAAGGAATAAATTATTGAAAGGAGGAGACGTTTGAAAGGAGGAGCAGAGCAGTTGAACAACTTTTTTTAAAAGTGCCGAAGCCAATTATTTTTTTTTGGCTTTTGTTCATATAATAGTTTTTAATATAATATATATGGGTGTAGTAGTTGTTAATATAATATAATATATATGGGTGTAGTAGTTTTTAATTGGTTATTTATTTATTTATTTCTATATATTTGTAGAGATGAGTGCTCCTAGTTCTAGTCAAGCCAAAGAACAAGAAGATGACATGAGACCTTTATGGACCTATGTTACAAAGATAAAAAGTATGGGCGGTGGAGGTGGAAATTATGAAATTAAATGCAATCTTTGTGAGGTAACTTTTAATGGATCTTATACTAGAGTGAGAGCACACTTCTTGAAGATTTCGGGAAAGGGAGTTAGGGCTTGTAAAAAAGTAACAAATGCCAAGTTTATAGATTTGAAGAAAATAGACCATGAAGCTACATTGAAGATGGAGAAATCAAAAACAAAATCAGTCTCTTTGCCTCCGGTTTAGTGCACACCAAGATTCCTCAGCCTCACTAATGGAAACCAATGTTGGTGTTGATCCAAAAAAGAGAAAGACATCAACATTAGAAGGTGCTTTTAATATACAAGCTAGAGAGACACTCGATGGAGAAATTGCTAGGATGTTTTTCTCTGGAGGATTGCCATTTCATTTAGCAAGAAATCCCCACTTTAGGAAGGCATTTGCCTTTGCTGCTAACAATTCTATTAGTGGTTATCAACCTCCAGGTTATAATAAATTGAGGACAACATTACTTCAAAATGAGAGAAATCATGTAGAGAACTTGTTGCAGCCAATTAAAAATACATGGAGCCAAAAAGGTGTGACCATTGTTAGTGATGGATGGAGTGATCCACAAAGAAGACCTCTTATTAATTTCATGGCTGTCACAGAGAGTGGGCCTATGTTTTTGAAGGCCATAAATTGTTCAAATGAGGTAAAAGACAAAGAATTCATTGCAAAATACATGAGGGAGGTAATTATGGAGGTTGGGCCCTCAAATGTTGTTCAAATAGTGACAGATAATGCCGTTGTTTGTAAGGCAGCAGGTTTAATTATTGAGGCTGAGTTTCCTTCTATTTACTGGACTCCATGTGTTGTGCATACATTAAATCTTGCTTTGAAGAATATATGTGCAGCGAAGAATACAGAAAAAAATAGTGTTGCTTACCAAGAATGTTTTTGGATCACCCAAATTGCAGAGGATGCCTTATTTATCAAAAACTTTATCATGGGTCACTCTATGAGGTTATCAATTTTCAATTCATTCAACACATTAAGGTTGCTTTCTGTTGCTTCAACAAGATTTGCCTCCACTATTGTGATGCTCAGGATATTTAGGGAAATGAAGCAAGGACTCCTAGAGATGGTGATTAGTGAACAATGGTCTTCTTACAAGGATGACGACGCTGATAAGGCAAAATTTGTGAAGGATACTTTGTTGGATGATAGTTGGTGGAATAAGGTTGAATATATACTTTCTTTCACTAGCCCTATCTATGATGTTCTTAGAAGAACCGATACCAAAGCTTCATGTCTCCATCTAGTGTATGAAATGTGGGATTCAATGATTGAAAATGTGAGGAAGGCCATATATCAATATGAAAGAAAAACAGAGATTGAAGAGTCATCCTTTTATGAAGTAGTGCACTCTATATTAATTGACCGTTGGACTAAGAGTAGCACACCTCTCCATTGCCTAGCTCATTCTTTAAATCCAAGGTTATTAAATTTTTACTGGATACTTTTTTACTTACATCTCCTTTAGGATTACATAAATTTATAATAATGTATATATTTCTTTTTAATCGTAGGTTTTATAGTCATGAATGGCTAAGTGAAGATGCTAATCGAGTTCTTCCACATCAAGATATGGAACTCACTGCTGAAAGAGTAAAATGCTTCAAAAGGTTCTTTCCTGATGCGGATGTAAGGAGGAAAGTGAATATAGAGTTTGCCAACTTCTCGGATGGAAGAGACGGTTTTGATGATCTTGATGCTCTAAATGATAGAGGTAAGATTGAACCAAAAGCGTGGTGGCTAGTTCATGGTGCTCATGCTCCAATACTTCAAAAGGTAGCCCTTAAACTGCTGGCACAACCTTGTTCATCTTCTTGTTGTGAAAGGAATTGGAGTACATATTCATTTATCCATTCTTTAAAGAGAAACAAGATGGCACCACACAGAGCAGAAGACTTGGTATTTGTTCATAGCAACCTTCGACTTCTTTCAAGGAATAGTCCACAATATCATCAAGAGGAAACTAAAATGTGGGATGTTCTTTGGAGATGAATTTGGATCACTTGATGATTGCGAAGTTCTTGAAGTTGCTAATTTGTCTTTAGAGCAGCTAGAAGTAGAGCGTGTCTTTTTCAATAATGATGATCAACTAGGGGGTGAAAGATTTTAATTTAATTATATTTTTTTATCGTTTTTGTAGTGGATGAATGAACGAAGGTGGAAGACATAGTTCAACAATTTATCATTTTGTTTTAGATTTTTTTTTGGTTAAGAACAAAGTGCTCAATTTATATATATATATATAGCGGTGTCGGTGTCGTATGTTTTTGACATGAGCGGTGTCCGGGTGTCCGTGTCGGTGTCGTGTCCGGTGTCCGTGTCAGAGTCCGTGCTTCATAGGTGAAGAGAGAAGGACGAGGGGATGGGCAGATGTCAGAGAGTAAAGGGGAGGATAAACCTAAAGGGGAGAGGGTGGAGGGGGAGAAAGGGGAAACGTTGAGATCCTTCCAATCAATTTAGTCCCTTTGAGGAAGGAGCCCATGTAGGCCTGCATGGCATCCATCTAGACACCTCAACCTATCCATTACTATTAGTTATTTTTTTAATGAAATCTATTATTATTAGTTGATTAATTCAAGACTAACTTGACTGCATTTATTAAATTTCAAGGACTATTGTAAAATTCTAATAGTTGTAGGGACCAAATTGCCCAACCTATACATTTTAAGGGACCAACTTTATGGTTTACTCATTAGAAATTTGTATTTTTCAACAAAAATTTACAATTTTAAAATTTTAAATTAATATTTACAACAATAGTTTTTGTCTTGCATTAAATCATATCAAATTGGGTCAAAATATAATTTTTTTTAAAAAAAAATCCTGGTTGAGAGTTAAGAAATTTTTTCATCCTCAATGAATGAAATAAAAAAATGGGTTAAATATGTTTTTAGTCTATATAAAAATTACTTTTTTTGTTTTTAGTCCCTGTACCATCTTTTTAGTCTCTACAAATCACAAAACTGCATGCTTTTAGTCCCTCTTTAGGTACAAAAAGCATGCAGTTTTGTAATTTATAGGGACTAAAAATTGGATATAGTTAGAGACTAAAAACAAAATTTGGAATAATTATAATTATATGGACTAAACATATTTAACTCTAAAAAAAATCTTTGGCAACCATCGACGGAGACACACATATGAGTATGTATAAAGGACGATCATGATTCATTTGTGTTGGCTCGTATATTGAGGTTTAGTCCTTGTCTTGGTATGCTTACAACTTGGGTAGCGAAGTTGGGTTTGGACAACGTCAACTTCGAATAAGGCAGTAAAGAGGCCATGGACCAAATCACCACATCGATGGAGGACGAGTTTGAGCTTGGAGCACTTATATATTAAGAGTTGTGATAGTTCGACAACCACAATTCCGACAACATAGTCAACACCATATGACACAAGAGAGAAAGCATATTTCGGGAGCAGCACCGGAGAGAGAATTTTTTTTTTAAAAAAAGCAGAAACCGTATTTAAATACGGTGTCCGACAACTTTTTAGTTATCAGAATATCTTTTCTCATATATTAATGACTACACTAAGATCCTTTTGCATCATCTCAACTAGAAATGAGTTTGTTAGGAGGCAAGCCAACCAAGTTACTCATAGCTTAGCTCTTTTTTTATGCTTGTCCCTATATTTTCACCATACAATCTTTTTTTTTATAGAATAAAATTTAGAGTGCGAGAATGACGCCCCAGTCCAAGGCAGAGAAGACCTCCGGGCTTTTTGACCACTTACGAAGATAATTACATTTACCTCACCCCAAGGGGACTAGTGGGGACTCGAACCCACGTCATGTCGGATATAAGTCCTGTCACGCTCCACTAGGCCAACCCCTTGAGGTTTCCACCATCTACTATCAAAATAAGAATACAAAGGGTTAACAAAATTACTAAACTAGACTATCATATTTTTGCCACCTATCATTTTAAAAAGGTAAATATGTTAATTTAAATAAAAAAATAAAAAAAAAAAATTAAATTCACATAAAAAATTAATTTTTTCTACCAACTTTTACCTTTTTCTCTCTTATTTTTCACTTTTTTCCTCTTTCTTCTCTCTCATGTGACACTCTTTCTCTTTCTCTCTTTCTTCTCTCACACCCTCTTTCTTCTTTCTATTTCTTTTTTTTGTCACCTTCTTCTTTCTATTTTTCTTTTTTTATATTTTTATATTTTATCATTATAATTGTTTTATTATTTATAAATAATTATTTTAGTTTTTAGTCCTTACGGGGAAACATTACATGTTGTCGGTGTAATTTGATTATAAATAATTATTTTGTTTTTTAGTCCTTATGGAGAAACATTACATGTGTCGGTGTAATTTTATTATAAATGATTATTTTGCTTTTTAGTCCCTACGGGAAAACATTACATGTTCTGGTGTAATTTTATCATCATTAAACACATATCAAATTAATAAATGTATTTATTATTTATAAATGTATTTAATTTAGCTTTGATATTGTTTTATGGCTATTAATGTATAGAGGTGGTTCAGAAAGATACTATTAAAATTGGTATAATGACCATTGTATTAAAATATTTGTTAGGTCAAAAGATATATCAAGTGATATTCAATTTTAGTTAATGCATGTAAATGCTTTAGAAACATTCATTACAACCAACACGGTGCAATCCGTGCGGATGCATGAATATTCTACTAGTATTGATAAAGCAGAGGTCCAAACTGATTTTTTTATAAAAATACAGGGACTAAGTTGGTCATTAACTCTTAAAAGAATTAAAAATAAAAAAAACTTTTTTTATGACGTGGAACATTTTAACTTGACGTGCCCACGAGTGACGTGTTGCGTATGTGTCCATATAAGACTTTCTCCGACGGGAAATCCAAAATTGATGATGAAGAAAACACTACAGCCGTAAACTAATGTTAAAACTCGCTCCACGTTTTCATTCCTCTACTCTTCTCTCAACCTTCATCTTCCATGGCGGTTTTGGGGTTGAGAAGTGGCGGTTTACCTTTGTTTCACCATCATCATCTTCGTTTCCCACTAGCAGTAGCACCTCCTTCCTTCGCGAAGCTCAACGTTCACTCCAAGTCAAAGGGCTTCACTCTCTACGCTCGCTATGCTCAAGCTCAGGACCTTTTCTCCTCTCGTCGATTCCAAGGTTCCTTCTTTCCCTCCCTCTACTCTCTCACTCACTCATCATTTTTAACAAATTAGGAAAATTGAGATTTAGAAAAATGATAGGCTAAGTTATTATTATGAATGATTTGAATTTAATTAGCCTTATAGAGTACAGTACATGATTCTTGTTAGGCTTTATAGCACAATTTCATCCATGTTGTCGACACTATCCATTGGAAAGGGGGAAAAAAAAAACTTTATGTTTTGCTGGTGGTTGTTGATGTTTTTATTTTACTTAATTCTGAAAATGTTGCTGTACTGTTATTGATAGTTGGTAATTATAAAATGCTGCCGCTAAACAGTTTTAAGAAATAGAAATTATTTATCGAAAAACACAACATTGAATACATCAATAACTGAAAAAATATACTGTCTATCTATTATCTATTTAAAATAGGGTCTCGCTAACAAGAGCCCTAACGGCGTGATTGGTTTGCGGGAAGTTGAGACGAGAGACAGAGCGAAGAGAGATACAATTTCTGTTGATTAGTTCATCCGAAAAACATAGAAGAAAGACTAAAATTAGTGGGTTCCACCCACTTTTTATTTCTTTTCATTGGTGCGAAGAAAGGGGGGAGAGAGCCCTTATTTCCATTACGGTCGCGTTATTTGCACACCACTTTGGGCGACACTTTACGTGACACCGTATGTACACGTATGTTCGTATATGTACGGACATTTCTTTTTTTCAAAAAAATATTTTTTTTTTAAAAATTTTCTTCAAATAAATACTTTTTTTTCAAAAAAAAAAGTTATTATAAAAGTGGTTAACGTAGTACAAATAAGTGGTTAATCCAGTTCACTAACTGGTTAATGATTACTCTGTGTTAATGGACTGCGTTAACCACTTACATGAAATGCGTTAACCAGTTAAAAAAATATGTGTCTGTATTAACCAGTTAGTGGACTGCATTAACCACTTAGATGAACTGCGTTAACCAGTTAAAAATATCTGTGTCTGTATTAACCAGTTAGTGGATTGCGTTAACCACTTATATGAACTGCATTAACCACTTACATGAACTGTGTTAACCAGTTAAAAAAAATCTGTGTCTGTATTAACCAGTTAGTGGACTGCGTTAACCACTTACATGAACTGCGTTAACAACTTAAAAAAATCTGGAAAAAAAAAAAATATTCCGTATGGTACGTACATATCCGTACATGTCCGTACTGTACGGACCGTACGGACATACGGTGTCACAGTGGGGTGTCACAAATGTGATGTACAAAAATCATTTTCCTTTCCATTACTAGCCCCCTCTCTCTCTCTCTCCTTGTCTTCCAACACTGATAGTTGAAGGGATGAGTGGGTTTAAAAAAAAAAAATTGTTAGTGCTATTCTGTTACGTTACGTGGTTGGTTTAAATTAATTGATTAGTTTAATTACTTAAATTAAACTAATGAGTTAAATTAATTTCAATAGTTAAATTACTTAAATTAATTATTTAATTAATACTAAAATAAAATAAATTAACAAAAATTCATTTTGAAAAAGAGGTTTTTTAAATACAGGGGTATTTTTGTACTTTTGTATATAATTAACACTTATTTCTCTTCTATACATCAAATCTATTATATTTCTCATCTCTTTCTCTCTTCTCACACTCTTTATCACCTATCTCTCTCTTCATAATTTCTTTTTGCAACCAAACATAGGCTAAGGGCACTAGTTAAGGAATCTAAATACAGAAATTTTGTATTAAAAAAAACAACTTTTTAACTTTCTGAAAAATGAATACACAACATCCAACACAACATTTCTATATTTGATTATTTAACTAGTGCCCTAAGGGCACTTGTTAGCATTTGCCTTTAAAATAACTAACTATACTTAGTTTGGTTATTCACGTTGTGCCACGTAACATCATCTTCATCTTTTTTATTTAAGAAATTAACTATACTTAGTTTGGTTATCTACGTTGCGCCAGGTGCTGACATCTCTATCTTTTATATAAAAAATTATTTCTCGCAGATTTTCTCACACCATGAGTCCCATAGTCCCATCCGCATGTTGGTTACTGAAAAAGCATTACTTTCAGATGAATACTTCTGTTTTTGAATCATTAACCAGAGCTGTTTATTTTTAAAATTTTATATAAAATTATAAAAACAACATTTTATAATTGCAAAGTAAAAATAAGACATTATTTTCATGATTGTTAGAAAATAACAAAAAGTAATATTTTCTCAAACCAATGTTAGTTGCTCTGTGGCTGTGGAATGCTTTTATTTTTTGTGCTGAAATGGCTGTAAATTGCATGCTTACTTTAGATAGCATTGAAAAGCTGCCCAAGCTGGTGGAGGATATTGTCCAGACATCTGTGGACACGGGTCCTAGGGGTGTCCTTAGGTTGGCTCAAGGTGTCCAAGCCTTCATTGGGGTTGGTCAAGAGTGGTTGACTGATGTATCAAAGGTGAACTAACAAGCTATATGTTTATTTTCTAGCCATAATTTTTTCTGTTTTTTTTACCTTGTTTGAAGTTTGTAGCCAAGCCACAGATTAGATGCATACCTATCTTCTCAGTGAGAGAAAATAGTTTCACTTTTAAATTTGCCTGTGACCATTTGTGAAGTACTGGTTGGTATGGTATGGAAGGATAATTTTACAATGTATGTATTGCGAGTCCCACATCGGGTGGTTAACGAGCCTGGCCGTTGCTTATATACATGGGTAGACTATCCCCTCACAAGCCGGTTTTGAGGGGACCATTCGGATGCCTGGATTCTTATATGGTATCAGAGCCACGTTCTGCCCGGTGGTGTGGATAGTGCCGCTAGCCCTCGCTTGTGGTGACGAGCCCAGGCTCGAGGGGGCGTATTGCGAGTCCCACATCGGGTGGTTAACGAGCCTGGCCGTTGCTTATATACATGGGCAGACTATCCCCTCACAAGCCGGTTTTGAGGGGACTATTCGGATGCCTGGATTCTTATATGTGTGAGGTTTGAGATATCTTATTGGTGTATACATTGCCGACTTTTTGCTTTTTGTCAAAGAAAAATAAATAATTTTTGCATCTGTTCCTGCTTCCTTTTGAATAGTAGTTTGTGTTTTCTTTTTCGTTCTTAACAATTTTTTTGGTTTTTATATATAGAAAAATGGGCGAATTATTTATCACTCCTATCATTTTGCAGTCACCAAATTCATCTGCTGGGTTACCAACAGAAATGCAGCTTGGTTTACTGTCCCCCTTTTATTTGAGGAGGTTGTTTGAACGCATGGGGGCAACCTACATCAAATTAGGTCAGGTATAAGTTGATTCCGTTACTTCCACCTCCTCCCTCCTCTGAGTTTGATTGTTGAAATTAGAGGGTTTTAGATAAGGAAGGAAGGAAGAGAAAGAATAAAGACTTCGGATTGTGATTATGGGTTTCTCACACAAAAGACGAAACACTAACACTCATTTATATTAATACTAGAATCCTAATCCAAATTAAATAATGAAACAAATCTTGAAATATAAAAGAAATATGGAAACTAATCCTAAGAGATAACCTAAGATATTCTGAATTACTCTAAGGTATAACCCAAATATCATGAGATATTTTTCAATGTTCTAACACCATCCCTCAAGTTGAAGCTTACTAAGCTTTAAGCTTGTTATAAATAAATGCTTAAAAATAAAAAAGTTAATGTGGGCTCCACAAAACATGATAGAAAGGCAACTCAATGATGTTGGAGACATTGGAGGGATGGGCATTGCTGGAATGACAACTTCACAAGACCGCTGGGATGATCGTCAACAATCAACATGAAGCTTTGGTTGGATAGTTGTATAACTAAGGAAGAAGAGACTCACCAAAGTGACCGTAAGTGAAAATTTCGTGGCAAGAAGTTATACACAAAAGAACTAACACTTCTCCAAATTCTCCAAAAACAACATTAGGAAGCTTTAAACTACAATTAAATTTAGGGTCCCCAAAAAATAAATAATAATGTTAGATATATTTTTCTCTAAGATACATCCCAAATATTAGATATATTTTTCATTTATTCTAACAGAAATGTTATTTCACTGGTAAAAAATGGTGATGCCTTCTCTGTTTTAGTTTAAAATGACTCAATAGTCGATATCGATTATTTCGTAGTTGGAGAAGATTAATGCATATCGATTATAATCCCCCCTTTTCATTCCATGATTGACAAATATATACAAATTACCTAGGATACAATCAGGCTATTCTAGGATACAATCTGTCAGTATCAATGACTATTCTAGGATACAATCTGTCAGTATCAATACAAAGAATATTTGGTAGACTATATTAGGAAACTACTTAATACAAAATCAATACAAAATAATTACGATTATTCCATAATCTATTACACCCCCACAGTCGAAACGGTAGGGTCACGTACGCTGAGACTGTTCCGGAAATCTTCAAATAAAATAAGGGGCAACCCCTTGGTGAAAATATCCGCGATTTGATAACGAGAAGGAACATGCCGAACACGAACCTCTCCACGTGCAACTTTTTCTCTAACAAAGTGAATATCCATTTCAATATGCTTCGTGCGCTGGTGTTGAACGGGATTCCCGGAAAGATAAATGGCACTCACATTGTCGCAATAGACCATTGTAGCCTTGCTAACCGGACAATGCAGTTCCAAGAGTAGATTACGAATCCAACAGGACTCTGAAACAACATTAGCCACCCCCCTGTACTCGGCCTCTGCACTAGAACGAGATAGAGTAGGCTGACGTTTTGACGACCACGAGATCAGATTGTCACCCAAAAACACACAATATCCTGACGTAGATCGTCTAGTATCAGGACATCCTCCCCAATCAGCATCAGTATAGGAGACAAGGTCTGCAACTGAGGAGGGATAAAGATGTAAACCAAGATGAAGAGTGCCCTGAACATAGCGTATTACACGCTTTAGAGCGTTCATATGCTCATCCCGAGGGTCATGCATATGCAGGCAAATCTGTTGAACAGCATAGGAGATGTCTGGCCTCGTAAATGTGAGATACTGTAGAGCACCTGCAAGACTGCGATACTTTGTCGGATCCTCATACGGATTACCTGTTTTAGCACTGACCTTCGGTTTAGTATCAACCGGAGTAGGGGTTGGTTTGCAGGAAGCCATACCAGCACGGTCGATTATTTCCTCGACATATTTCCGTTGTGAAAGAAACAATCCTCCCTTGTGTCGAGTCACACTGATGCCCAAAAAATAATTCAAAAAACCCAAGTCCTTCATAGCAAACTTAGAGCTAAGACTAGCCATTAAAGATTTGCGAAGAGCATCAGTAGAAGCAGTCAAGATAATATCATCAACATATAACGATAGGTAGGCCCCATATCAGACCCATTTCGATAAATGAACAAAGAATTATCTGATTTGCTGTTAGTGAAACCAATGACAGAAACAAAATCAGCAAACCTCTTGTACCACGCACGAGAAGCCTGCTTAAGCCCATACAAAGACTTTCTCAGTAAACAGACATAATCTGGATGCACAGAATCCCTGAAACCCATAGGTTGATGCATATAAGCTGTCTCTTTTAACTCACCATGCAAAAAAGCATTTTTTACATCCAACTGATGAATTTGCCAATTTTTCGACAAAGCAAGACTGAGTACTGTCCAGATAGTTGCCGGTTTCACCACCGGACTGAAAGTATATTATGTAGGTATGTTGCCATTTGCAATGCATGATGCCAAAATGAAGGCGGTACAGAAGCATGAAGAAGAAGAGTTCTCATAATATTATTAATTGATCTTATTTTCCGTTCGGCTTTCCCATTTTGTGACGAAGTATGTGGACATGAAAAACGGAACGCAATGCCATTCGACTCACAATATTGCCAAAAAAGGTTATTATCAAACTCCCTCCCATTATCACATTGTACGTTTTTAATGTCACGTTCAAACTGAGTACGAATATGAGCTTTTAGTGTTGTGAAAATGGAAAAAACTTGGGATTTTTTAGCAATGGGAGAAGTCCACAAAAATTTAGAATAATCATCCAAAAACAGGATATAATATCGATGTCCCGAAGAACTCAATATGGGAGATGTCCAAAGATCACTATGAATAATATCAAAAGGCATAAATGTCATAGACGCGGATGCAACAAAAGGCAACTTAATATGTTTTCCGAGTACACAAGATTGACAAACATTAGACCTAGAGGTACTAGTACAATCAATCATTTTATTATGCCGAAGCGAATCTAGCACCAAAGTTCCTGGGTGGCCCAAACGATCATGCCAAAGAGTCGACGCTAAATAAGCAGAATGAGGAAAACTTTGAGTTTGATTGGTGGAGGTGATGGGGTAAAGCTCACTCGTGCTATCACATCTCATTAGCCGCGTCCCCGTTTGTAAATCATTCACAGAAAATCCAAACGGATCAAAAACCACACACACATTATTATCCATAGTAAACTTCCTTACCGACACTAAATTTTAAATGAGTTTAGGTGCATGAAGGACATTTTTTAAGGATAATGGTGGGTTCGGGGGAGGCAAGGACGTATGACCACAACCACGAATTGGAATTGATTGTCCGCTACCAACAGTAATTCCATTATTTTTGCTTATATTAAAATAAGATGAGAGATTACCTTGTGTTGACGTCATGTGAGACGTCGCCCCGGTGTCCATGTACGGTCGGATCGAGGTTGAAAGGGACATCGTGTGCATGGCTGATTCGATGTCCGTGGGAGTCCACTGTGGAGCTGCCGCATAGGCCTACTGCTGCTGTGGTCTTGGACCCAATACTCCAGGCTGTCTCGGCCCAGGTTGAGTTGGGTAAGGGCAAGGAGGCATGGCCCAAGGAGCTTGCATCAATGCCCACCAAGGAGGCTGAGTCCACTGCTGCTGCATCGGCTGTCCACCACCGCCGGTCGGACCACCCCCGCGGTAGCCACCGCGTCCACCACCAGTCTGGCCGCTGCCACCAAACTGTCCGCCACTACCACCACTATTTTTGTTGCGGTTTTTGTTGTTGTTGCGGTTTTTGTTGGACTTCGCACCACCACCGCGACCATATGAATGATTGTTGGGAGGAGGTGTTTGGGAAGAGGAGCCATCATCTTTAGCAACAAGAACGGTGGAACCAGAGTCTTGTTTTGCTCGCTCCATAATGGTGGTCTCCTCCAAAGCGAGTTTGGATCGAGCTGTAGCAAAACTAGGTAGGGTCTTCTTGTTTTGCATCACAGTGACAAAATTAGAGTATTGTTCTGTCAAACCTTGAAGCATTTTCAAAACCATACCGTGATCATTGACGGGAGCCCCGACATTGGTTAGTTGATCGGCAAGACTTTTGAGACGATTGCAATACGCATTTGTCGTCGCAAAATCAGCAAGACTTGTGTTGGTGAATTCCTTATTAAGATACATAGCTCTTGAATTCTTATTGTCATGAAAGAGATCAGCAACACTTTGCCATTCATGTTCAGCCGTGTCATCGTCAATGAGAATGGAGGTGAGGATGTCAGTCGAGACCGTGGCATAAATCCACTGCAAGACCACCGCATCAAGCCTCTTCCAGAGAGGGAGATCATCGGCTTTGGCCTTGTCAGCCGCTGCCTTCTCCTGTGCATCCGTAGGTGGGAGGATATGCGGAAGCGCGTCGTGAACCCTTGCTTGAACCTTGAATAACGCCGCCCATGAATGATATTGTCCTGATTCCAAGTCCAAGGTAATGGGGATAAGAGTTTTCACATTGTTGACAGACAAGGCAGGATGAAATTTGGGAGTTTCAGACATGGTTGACGGCAAAGGAAACAGAGAGAAGGAAGAAGGAGAATGACGGGATAGGTAGTCGATTAGGATTGCGGAAGCGAGAGAGAAAAGAAACCCTAGTCTTGTGATACCATGAAAGAATATAATCCCCCCTTTTCATTCCATGATTGACAAATATATACAAATTACCTAGGATACAATCTAGGATACAATCAGGCTATTCTAGGATACAATCTGTCGGTATCAATGACTATTCTAGGATATAATCTGTCAATATCAATACAAAGAATATTTGGTAGACTATATTAGGAAACTACTTAATACAAAATCAATACAAAATAATTACGATTATTCCATAATCTATTACATTTCCCCGATACAAAAATTCTTCCCACTTTCATAGTTGATCTTCTTTATGCCATGCACCTTTGTAACAATAGTTATATTTGATTTCTGTTTGGTAGTTCATAGCATCTGCACCGACTCTGTTTCCACCCGAGTATGTACAAGAATTCCAGAGTTGTTTTGATAGAGCTCCTCCAGTTCCTTTTGCGGAAATTCAATCTATATTGCGTAAGGAACTAGGAAGACCAATAGAAAGTGTTTATGAATATGTGGACCCAATGCCCATTGCTTCCGCCTCTATAGCACAGGTATATCTTGTATGCCCCTCTTTCTCTTTCAATAACATTTTATTCAAATAACTGTGTGGCTGCTAATGCAATTGTTAAATACTGCATCAGGTTCATGGTGCAAGGCTAAAAGGCTCGCAGGAGGATGTAGTTATAAAGGTCTTAAAACCAGGAATAGAGGACATATTAGTGGCAGATCTTAATTTTGTTTATGTTGTTGCTCGGATATTGGAGTTCTTGAATCCTGAAATAAGCCGAACATCACTGGTATAAGCAATATGGGCACTTCTACTGCTACATGAATATTTTTGCTACAATATGACAATAATGCTGCTTTTTTGGCATCTGTGCATGAACAGTAAAATTCTAAACTGTCTCTAAATCTCTCTCCCTTTATCTCTAACTATTGGACTATCCTCCATTTGGTCTGCTCTCCTTACGGGTGCTTCAGTAGGTCTCCATACACGCCTAAACCACTTAAGATGAGATTTTACCATCTATATAATGAGGGCCACTCCAATTTTCTCTCTAATGATTGTATGTCTAATCCTATCTTATCTCGTGTAATCACTCATCCCTTGTAACATTCTCATCTTTGTGACGCTAAGCTTTTTACCACCCAACATTTAGTATCATTTAACATTGCAAGTCTTATAGCTATGCGTTTCCTTCTAGTATTAGTGGTATTTTTCTACCACATGTCACACCCGAAACGTTCCTCCATTTTATCCACCTTGCATAGATCCTATGGTTTATATTCCCCTCTTTGTTATTAGTTTCATCATTGTAAATAAATGGTAGTGGACAGAGCTGTCTTGTAACATGAGCTTCCTATTAGGTTGGTATTGTCAAAGACATACGAGAGTCTATGCTTGAAGAAGTTGACTTTTACAAGGAGGCTGCAAATATTGAGGCTTTCAGGAGATATTTAGAAGCAATGGGACTCACTGGGGAAGCAACAGCTCCAAAAGTGTATCAATATTGCAGTACACGGCAAGTTTTAACAATGCAAAGACTATATGGAGTGCCTCTTACCGACCTAGACTCCATAAGTTCATTGGTTTCTAACCCAGAAACCAGCCTTATAACTGCTCTCAATGTGTGGTATGACTCCAAAACTCTATTTGCAATTAATGTCCTTGTGCTTTCCCCTTTTAACATGAACATGTATCTTGGTATAAAATATTGCTGCAGGTTTGGAAGTTTGCTTGCATGTGAATCTTTTCATGCAGACGTACATGCAGGAAATCTGTGGCTTCTACGTGATGGCCGTATTGGATTTCTTGACTTTGGTGTGCTTTATCTTCCTTGTGCACAGTTTACAAATGGCTCTACTTAAGCTGTAACCTTTTGTAGTGCATTTGCCATCCACCAACTTTTGAACGTATTTTATTTTAAATTTAAGCATTTTTTAATGCTTCCATCAATTAGCATATTTTTTTGCTATGCTTATTGCAGGGCATCTTCTTGCAAACTCTAACCACTGTTCTTTGCTTTACTCTTTGATAAACCATGTCTTTTCTCCTCTAGACAGCTAAAAGTTCTACAGTATTTTGTTGTATGTACATACATATTTGTATGGGATATGGTGTGTTATGAGTTTAAATCTATATTCTATAAAACAAAATTCAATCCACAGGAATTGTTGGTCGTATATCTCCCAAAACGTGGGCAGCTATGGAAGTCTTCTTAGGATCAATTTCAATTGAAGATTATGACTCAATGGCATCTGCCTTAATTCAAATGGGTGCTACAAACAAGGATGTTAACGCTATGGCCTTTGCCAGAGATTTGGAAAAAGTGTTCTCATCAATTAAGGCAAGTACTGTAACACACAAATTCACTTGTCAGTTATATGTGTGACGACATAGGTGGATGTGTATGTGCTTTGCTATTTGGGGAGAGCACATTTCAGTTTTGTACACTAGTGGGACCCAAACTACTAGGGAATGTGTGTGTCTACTTGTCTAGACACACTTACACACTCTTTTAATCGTGATCATTCATGCAAAATGCAATGTTTAGGATTTGCTCTGCTTACTGACTGACAGAACTGGGCCTAAACTAGATAAGTAGGAACTGGCAAGTGGATCAGGTTCTGGACCTGACTCAAGAGTGAAGGCGACACTGTTAGCAGAACAGGCAGGAATTAGTTTTGTGAGTCTGGCTAGGATGGGTTCAAGTAGTGGAGAGGAGTATGAGGGGGCATGAGGGTATTCAGTTGGTTGCCATTTTGGCTGTGAGAGAGAGAGGGAGAGGGAGAGGGGGAGGGGGAGGGAGAGGGAGGGAGAGAGGGGGAGAGAGAGAGAGAGAGAGAGAGCATCTTGCGCTGGGAGATGTAGTGATTATTCTATGTTGTACTACTCGCTGAGCATGTATTTTTTATTTTTATTTTTATTTTCCTAAGTCAATAAAGCCCTCTTCTCTGTTATTAATTTTTGATCCTCTAGCACTGACAATAAATAATACCAGTGCTCCCTTGGTGCATCCCCTCTGGTTTTGGATCCCTTCATGTGAGTGTTTCAAATGACAGGGTCATGTGGAGAGAGAGACTTAGACACCATATACAAGATAACAAGACAAAATTTGTAGAGCCACTAGTGCTCCCTTGATTCACCCCCCGGGTTTTGGATCCTCTATGTGAGTGTTTCCCATGACAGGGTCACGTGGAGAGAGGCTTAGACCATACGCAAAATCAAATTTGTAGAGCCCTATGCAGGGTCTGTGTATATCTATTTCTCTCTAGCCGCAACATGGTCATGAGAAAATTCATGAGTATGTATATATATGTTTATGCAAGTGCGCGCGAGCGTTTGTGTGTGTGTGTGTGAATTCATTGCAGAATTGTTTGTAAACATTGTTCATAATGTAGTTTAGAAAAATTTAGATCTCTAATTTATTGCGTGGTCTATATTCATGCCTTTTTAAATACTAGGTTTAGGTTGGGTTAATATAAAGTGGTGTTATTATATTAGTTATTTTAGAGGCAATTTTTCTCTGTTGTAGTTAAGTATTCCCATTATTGAGTAATTGAATTTTTCAAAATTCTGCATATAACTTGGCCCAAACCCAGTTGGAGTTATTGCTTACATTGTACATTTCAATGCAAGTGCAGGAGTTGGACACTGAAATAGTTGTAGCAACTACAAGTGGAACAGCCACAAAGGCAACTGCTGTCTCTGCTAATATAGTTGTTGATGAGAGGCAGATGAATGCACTCTTTCTTGATGTGGTAAGCTGTTTTAGATTATATTAACTGGAATGCTAAGACAGCTTGTATGTCAGTATTAAAGGTCCAAAGTGTCATTGTCAACTACCAATATTTGAATTGATAGATATATAGAGTATTGCTACTTATTAAGCAACAAAATGATTTATGCTTCCTTACTGTTTTGACAAATTAAGATGATGCTTTAAAATAGCTGTCAATTTATTAATTTGCAAGTCTGCATGTCTGCAACATCATTTGCTACAGCATGTGCTACTAGTAGATATTTGAATCTTTAAGCTAAAAATCTTTGTATGGAAATATGACTTTTGGATAAGCATAAGAAATTTCAGATTAATGTAGGCTAAACAACATTGCAACATTCCACAGTCCTACATATGTGTAGGAAACTCGAGGGGAGCGCTAATAGACTTTGACCACATTTGTTCCCAAAACCTTAAAGTGTTGGGTTAATGGGTCTAGCCTCTTATATACATTTCATTTTGTTCATTACTAGGTGATGTGAGACTTCTTTATTTTACCCCTCATACTTGGATACCCAATAAAATGGAAATAAAAAGCATCTTATATCCATTTCTACAGTGATTCTCCTATCCTAACTGAGGAATTTCTTATGTTGGCTGATTGATGAACTATGTTCTCCACAGGTTCGGGTCAGTGAATCTTATGGATTGAAGTTTCCTCGAGAATTTGCGCTTCTCCTGAAGCAGCTCTTGTACTTTGACCGGTACACACGGTTGTTGGCTCCCAATTTGAACATGCTTCGGGATCAGAGGATTTCCATTGCCTCCAATAGAAGAAGCAGATAAGAGAGAAATTTTTTACTGAGCCAGTATATATAAAATATAGTTAACGCATTCTAGTTCAAAAGATTTTATCTGTATTGTTACTTTTGTATAGTATATAAATAAAGTAATCCATTGTTCTCCTGTGAGCCTGACACATTTGGTTGGGACATTGTTTGCATGTTCTCAGTAAGGAATTCAACCTCCTTGATGGAGCATTGCTTTCCCATTGCTCTTCCCCCTCCCCCACGGTGGCCTCCAAGTTAAAAAAGAAAAAAAAAAAAACTCAGTTTAAATTATCTTCTGGCTTACATAAGTTTTCCAATTAAAATAAGTTTACGATTTTTTATTTACTAAAATGTCCATGACATAGATGTTCATAGAGAAGTTAAATAAAAGTTTAAAAAAAAAAATTAAATATAGAAGTTATCTTTAATTTATAGGAAATGTTATTATTTAAAAAAATTCATAGTTGCTGTAAAATCACTTTAATATTTTTTAATAAGTATTTGTTGAGATTATTCAAATTAATGTAAAAATAAAAGAAAGAAACTAACCTAATCCATAGGTCGGAGTTTACTTTTTGATAGCTACATTTGAAATTTGTCCTAGAGAAAGCAACTGAGTGGTAAAGTGCTGTGAGACATTGAGAACGCGGGTTTGAACGCGCAATGTTCCAGTTCCCCATTTCCCATCCCCTCACTCCTAATCATATGTACTAAAGACCCAAAAAAAAGCTACGATTGAAATTCAACGCTGGCTTGACTCTCGTTCTTTAGACGGGAGAATTTTGTGATACTATTTTCAACAAGCATATGTGGTTTGTTTTTGGCTTCCAACGACGCTCCTTTTTATGCCATTTCTTTTCTTTTCTATTCTTTTTTTTTACATGAGTCTGTCTGGATAAACAACTTAATTAAGCGTTTATAGAATAAACTGTTGGCGTGAGTCATTAGAATCACCAGAAAATAGGAACATTAATTGTAAATAGCTGTCAAATCCCTTTGATCAAGGGTCAAACTTACTTATATTTAGCCATGAGTATCGTGTATATGCTAGGACAGCTCCTAAACTCTCTCCCTCTTGTATCTATTTATACTGTGTAAATGACTCAAAGGAAAATAAGTTGAATAAAATACCTTCTGTTTTGACATGGTATCAAGAGCATAATCTTGGGACCCAAACAATTCAGAATATATGGTTGATTCCTCGTCGATAGGCGATTCCACGAAGCAGCCATCAAACGCTTCCGCCGCCGATTCCATTTTGGAAAATCTCACGGCCAAAATGACGGAGGTTTTGTCAAAAGCCCAGTCAACATCACAACCGTCGACCTATGATTCCTCGACGGTACCGATCAGCATCAAGTTGGATGGTTCCAACTATGCCCTATGGTCCCAGGTGGCTGAGATGTACATCTCAGGCAAAGATAAACTGGGATATATTGACGGATCATTCTCTCCGCCGCTGAAAACTGATTCGACGTTCCTTAAATGGCGAACTGAGAACGCCATAGTGAAAGGATGGTTGATCAACTCAATGGATCCCTCGCTGGTGGGGAATTTCATCCGCTTCCCAACCGCCAAAGGGGTTTGGGACTCCATTGCTACGACATATTTTGATGGATCTGATACTTCGCAAGTTTATGACCTTTGACGTAAGGTAACCCGGATGCGGCAGAAAGGAGGATCGATTGAAAAATATTACAATGATCTACAAGGGCTGTGGCGTGAGATAGACTTCCGACGCCCTAATCCCATGGAGTGCCCAAGAGATATATAGAAATACAATTCTCTGCTACAGGAGGAAAGAGTTTATATCTTTCTCGATGGATTGGATGACCGACTCGATAACATTCGGAGTGACATACTCCAATTGAAGCCATTCCCCACAATCGAGCAGGCTTATGCACACGTTCAAAGGGAGGACACCCGTCAGACTGTGATGGCATCTGGGGCAGAGAATATAACAAGTGGTGCTGTTATGGCCACTAAAGGCTCAAAATTTGGCCAATTGCCAACACTGGTGGCTGGGAAACACAACCCAGTCTTGAAGTCGAAGGGTCCATCTGATGGAGGAAAGTGCACACATTGTGGAAATGTCAGACACACTCGTGATACCTGCTTCAAGTTACATGGGTATCCAGAGTGGTGGCATGAGTTGCAAGCTAAGAAGAAAAGAGACACCACAACAATAGAGGAAGGCACTGGTAAAGCTGCTGTAGTCACTGCCGAGGCTCAACTCTCGTTTTTCCTATGACCAGTTCTTCCACCTCAATGAAACCAGGTAACTGTGGTCAAGCTTTCTGTAGTTCTAATTCTCAGGATGCAAGTGCATGGATTATTGACTCTAGGGCAATAGACCATATGACCTTTGATCCCATGGACTTCTCCCATTCTACTCCACCACGTAGGACTTGCATTGCGAATGCAAATGGAGTTGCATACCCAGTCACAGGCGCTGGAACTGTGGCATTATCACCCTCACTCTCTTTATCTCACACCCTCCTTGTTCCTACATTGTCTAATAAATTAATATCTGCGAGTCAAATAACTGAAGAACTCAACTGTGTGGTATTGATATACTCTACTTTTTGTCTTCTTCAGGATGTTCTTAGCAAGAAGATTATTGGGCGTGGTACTAAGAGGGGGGGCTATACTACCTAGATGATTTTAGCAAAGGAGAAGCACATCATGTGCACCATCAGTTCAGTAGCAAAGAACGAGAAATATGGTTGTGGCATCGTCGTTTGGGACATCCATCATTCAGTTATTTAAGACACTTATTTCCAGATTTATTTTTACATTTGAAAAATGCTGAGTTTACATGTGAGACTTGTATATTGGCTAAAAGCCATAGAATCTCCTATCAGATGAGTTTGAATAAAAGCAGTGTTCCTTTTGCTCTAATACATCCTGATGTGTGGGGACCTTCCCCTAGGACTACCGTATCTGGTCATCGTTGGTTCGTAATATTTGTCGATGATTGCACACGAATGACATGGCTTTACTTGATGAAGACTAAAGATGAGGTGTTCCAAATATTTTAGAATTTTCATGTCATGATTCAAAACCAGTTTTCAGCCAAGATTCAAGTCCTTCGGTCAGATAATGGAGGGGAGTGTGTTAACCATTGTTTCAAAGCATATTTCCAGCAACATGGTCTTCTTCACGAGACCTCATGCTCACAAACTCCACAACAGAATGGCGTCGCCAAACGGAAAAATCGTCATATCTTGGAGACAACACGTGCTCTTCTTCTTGACACTCATGTTCCAACTCGCCATTGGGATGATGCTGTCACTGCAGCTGTATACCTCCTCAACCGCATGCCTTCCAAGGTCTTGCATTTTAAAACACCTCTGCAAGTACTCTCCTCACATGTACAGTTACCTACTATGTTGATGCTTCAACCTAGGATTTTTGGGTGTGTGGTTTTTGTTCATCTCCACAAAAACCAACGCACCAAACTTGATCCATGTGCTATTAGGTGCTTGTTTTTGGGCTATGGACTACACAAAAAAGGCTACAAATGCTTGGACACTACCACCAACAAAACTTATATCACCATGGATGTAACTTTCCTAGAATCTGAACCTTTCTTTTCTCCTATGGTATCCAATTCAGCTCTTCAGGAGGAGTCCATGAATAAAGAGCTAAATTGGTACTTGGCGGCTCCATCATCAGCTGTTGAAAAGAAACAAATTGGAGAGCATGAATCTGAAGTTGAAGGAGTAATCTGTGATGAACCTACAGAAATGCAGCATCAGCATTTAAACATAACTGAAGTTGAGAGTGAAGAGGATCCTCCTACTAATGAAGAAATTGCTAGTGAAGAGGTTCCCATCAATGAAGAGTATATCAATCAAGGAAGTCAAGTGCCCCCTCTCTCCATAGTACCCGACCCTCTCACTGAGAACAATCTTGAGGTAAGCTCTCCTATTATCTCCTCACCTACTAATGCTCCTGTAAGATATGTATTGCCTGTCAGGAACAACCGAGGAAAGCCACCCAATAGATACTGCCCTGATGTAGAAGAAAGGCGATCCAAATACCCCATTGCAAATTATGTGTCTACTCAACATTTATCAAAGCCTATTCAAGCCTTCACATAGACATTATTCTCCTGTCATATTCCAAAGAATGTGGAAGAAGCCTTAGATGATCCTAAGTGGGCACAAGCCATACAAGAGGAAATGGAAGCTTTACAAAAGAATAATACATGGAGGTTGATACCACTTCCTAAGGGGAAGAAGACAGTGGGGTGCAAATGGGTGTTCTCAATCAAATACAAAGCCGACAGATCCATTGATCGACACAAGGCAAGGCTAGTGGCGAAAGGGTTCACACAGACTTACGGTATAGATTATACAGAGACCTTTTCACCAGTGGCCAAACTAAATACTGTTAGAGTCCTATTATCTCTTGCAGCAAATTTAGATTGGCCACTACTCCAGCTCGACGTGAAGAACGCTTTTCTCCATGGAGATCTTGAAGAAGATGTTTATACGGATATCCCACCGGGCTATATGCCCTCTTCCGGAACCAAGGTGGTATGCAAGTTAGAGCGAGCATTATATGGATTGAAACAATCACCTCGAGCATGGTTTGAAAGATTTAGCTCAGCTATGAGAAGGTATGGTTTTAACCAAAGTAATTCAGATCACACCTTATTCTTAAAGCATCGGCAAGGAAAGGTGACAACTCTAATTGTTTACGTAGATGACATGATTATTACTGGAGATGATACCGAAGAAATTTCAAGACTACAAGAGCAATTGGCAGCTGAATTTGAGATGAAGAACTTGGGTGGACTCAAGTATTTTTTGGGAATAGAGGTGGCAAGGTCACAAAGAGGCATCTTCTTGTCTCAAAGAAAGTATGTGTTGGACTTACTGACTGAGGTAGGGCTGCTGGACTGCAAACCAGCAGATACTCCAATAGTCCAAAATCATAAACTTTCTCAATACACAGACCAAGTGCCCGCGGATAAAGGAAGATACCAAAAATTGGTGGGGAAACTTATCTATTTGTCGCATACTCGCCCTGATATTGCCTATGCCGTAAGTGTGGTGAGCCAATTCATGCATAATCCAAGTGAAGAACATATGGATGCAGTAAACCGAATACTTCGCTATTTAAAATCCTCACCAGGAAAGGGGTTGATGTTCTCTAAGAATAATCACTTGAGTGTTGAAGGGTACACCGATGCAGATTGGGCAGGGAATGTTCTAGACAAAAAATCCACATCAGGATACTTCACATTTGTGGGAGGGAATTTAGTTACATGGAGAAGTAAAAAGCAAAAGGTAGTGGCCTTGTCTAGTGCTGAAGCTGAGTTTAGGGGCATGGCAAAAGGACTTTGTGAACTATTATGGCTCAGAAGGTTACTAATGGAGATTGGCTTCGGTCCTAGCATGGAGATGAACCTGCTCTGTGACAATAAAGCTGCTATTGATATCTCACAAAATCCTGTCCAACATGATCGAACAAAGCACGTGGAGGTAGATAGACATTTCATCAAACAGAATCTTGAGGAGAAGATTATTCGATTTCCGTTTGTCAAGTCAGAAGATCAATTAGCAAACATTCTTACAAAGGCAGTGTCCGGTAAGAACTTCCATGACTCCCTTGACAAGTTGGGCATCCAAGACATTTATGCACCAACTTGAGGGGGAGTGTTGGCGTGAGTCATTAGAATCACCAGAAAATAGGAACATTAATTGTAAATAGCTGTCAAATCCCTTTGATCAAGGGTCAAACTTACTTATATTTAGCCATGAGTATCGTGTATATGCTAGGACAGCTCCTAAACTCTCTCCCTCTTGTATCTATTTATACTGTGTAAATGACTCAAAGGAAAATAAGTTGAATAAAATACCTTCTGTTTTGACATAAACATTTATCACATAAGTGCTTATGTCTAAGCTATTTTTATAGTTAAAGAGAAAATATAATTAAATTATTTTCATACAAACTATAAGTTGTTTTCATAAGCTATCATGGAGAGCTTATCGAAATAAGTTGCAAATAGCTTACGAATTTGTTATAAGCTAATGCTAATAGACCAAACCAATAGACCATATGTGTTGACATGACTTTTTTTTTTCTCTTTCTTTTATGTCTCAATATGGCTCCCATCGAGTCCTTACATTGGGAGTAAGAACCATTTTAAAGATGTGTGGATTCTAGGATGGGAGACTCTGGCAGGTCTCCCATTGAAAACAAGCATCTTTAAACAATTTTATAATTAATTTCAAATCTCAAAACTTTTTAAAAATGGCAAATATTATCTCAATATTTCTGCTCCTAAACCCTACTAAACCCATCCTGAAGACCGCACCATCACCGCCACCATTGTGCATGCACACAAACACGACCATGTTGCCTTCTACTACGAAGTGCGGTAACCAACTTCTCCCCTCTTGATCTTTTATAAGACCCCAACTCATTTCTTCTCTTTCATCTCCTTCTATATCGCAACACCCTCTACCTTTTCCTTTTGCTTTGAAGATCTGAAGGAAAGAAATAGATGATTACACAACTGACGACTTGTAGGAGTCTCGTGTAGTGAATGCTATTGGATTGCTAGACTTCGTGCCACAAGTCTAGTTTGCAACGAACAAGGAGTTGTCGCGACTGGGTAGCAACCTTGAGGTTCTTTTTGGTGATTTCGTCGAGGTATGTGGTGTTTCAATTGCAGTGGTGGTTTGTCTTGGTTGTGTTGGGTTGAAGATGATGGAGGTTTAGGTGAATTGGTGTGACCATGTGAGCTTGGGTATGCCGTGTTAAGGTGACGGACTCATGGTTGTTCACGACGATTTGCAGATATGACGGGTTGACGATGTATTTCAGCCTATATAGTTTGGCTTTAGAGGTGGTATCAGTGATTGGGTTTACAACAGAATTTTGTGTGAAGGAAGGTCCAACACGCGACAATTTGGGTTATGGCAGAGCGTAGCTTGCGCTATCTTGCCTAAGTGATTTATGACAATTTTCTTAGTGCTATAAAACCAGAGAAGAGGTGATGGACTTGCACGAGTATTGGTTGGCTTGTCCCACAATGGTTTTCTAGTTGGGTTCATGGTGGAGGAGTGGGTGGGGAGACCGAGGTGATGGGTGGCGGAGAAGATGGAGGAGAGAGAGGAGGAAAGGGGATGAGGTCGTTTTTTTAGTTTTGAAAAATTGTAAGGACTCTAAAACAATGAAAGATTTACAAATAAGGACATGCCCATGGTAGGAGACATGGCAAGCTCTCCCACCCTAGAATATGCCTTTGAAGATAATCCTTTTTCAATACAGATGATTTGGAAGTGAACAAATTTGATGGTCCCTCTAATATGGACATGGTCTAAAGGTGGACCTCTTTGTCCAACCTGCTACGCTGGTTAAGAAACCGCTACCCCTTTTTATTCTCTGTGTTAGAATTTTCTCTCTCCTTTCTCTTCTTTTTTCCCAACTTATTAACCTTATCCTCCTTCTCTGCCTTTGTCGTGGACCTTTAAGTTAATCTAGCTGCAGCCCATAAGGTGTACGTGAAGAAACGAAAATGTCTTAAAAATTTGCTCTAGCTTCCTTTCGGAGAACAGTAAAAATATGTCTCCAAATTCATGGATTCTTCTTCCAACACTCCAAAATCATGGATCCTTTGTAATCGGGCTCAATAATTGCGGTTATGCTGTTGCGAGACTTGGCTGTTGAAATATTGTAATCAGAACAGAACTGTTGGATAAGCCTTTTGAGCATTAACTGATATTCAAATTTGTGAAGTCAAACATAATTGGAAGATTGTTGGGGAAATCTACAGTGTAAGCTCCACTAACATTTTTAAACAATGCTTCCAACATAGAGAACTCTCTACCCTTAGGAATCACAAAGGAACAATTGTTGATGCTGGAAGAAAACATTTGGTTGAGTGGACCCTGGCACGTGGCATTGGTGACATTCAAAGGATCACAGATTTCTAAGCTTAACCCAATTGTAATGAATATGTGCTCATTCACCTTAAGTGGGATAGGAACCCAGTGTGTCCCCCCACCAAGCTAGTTATGTTGATGTAGAACTATGAGTTCTTGGGGGTGTCATTTAAAGGTGGCAGGAATGACATCGTGTGGTGGTGGTGCATAGTCGTAAAGGACAATGCCATGAGTTGTCGTCTTTTCGAAGAGAGGCATGCCAAAAGTGTAAGGAGATGCATCCATTTAGTATGAACCAATGGGTTTGTTTGTTGTCAATAGAACAACAGTTGTTTGGTGTTAAGATTTCGGTAAGTGTACCGAATCGTACAAGTAATAAAGTGATAAATAGAGTATCGTCTCCACGAGGATTGTGATCGATTAAAAACTCAACAAAAGTTGTATCAATTTGAACGTGAAACAAATCTTGGTATTTGAAATTGAGGATATTTGTATCAGTAACAATAACAACTTTAAAAAAACTGTAATTCTATGGATTGAAAATGACTAAGGGTTGAATCTTCTTGTATCCACTCTCATCCATTTAGTTCAACATCAACTTAAGCAATTTCATACAAATTAAAGTTTGAATCAACTAAATTAGTTTAAGGACAACCCCTTGCCTCATAAACCCTTTACTCTAACTAAAACCCCTAATCCCTTAGGTGATTTATAGTTAGGTTAAGCAATAAGAGTAGTGATTCATAAGAACACATAATCACAAAGTTATATTCCTATACTCATCGTGATTATGACTACCAATCTCAGTTCAAGTTCATTCATCCAATTTCCCAATCAACATGAAAAACCCTAAATCAATGCAATAGAGGCCAAGTATTGAAAAACATTAAGCGTAGAGATTGGAAACTCAAATGATATGAAATAAACTTGCATTAATGAAATAGAACTAACTACATAAGAGTTTTAACAAGATTCATCTAACCCTAGTTTAAGAGGTTTAGTAACTCATAGTGAACAAAGAACCAAACCAGAATGTTGAATAAAAGAAAGAAAACCACTCCATTGAAGGCTCCAATCCTTGTTCCCAAGCTTGAATCCTCTATAGAGATGGAGGAATGCCCCAAAATAATGAAATCACGGGTTTTAAACAGTTTTAGCATGACAGAAGCGCTCCACGCGTGCCGGGACCGAAAGACATCAGAACTTGCGCTTTAAATGTGTTCCAGGCGCGCTTCACACGCACGAGGACAGTAAGATTGCAAGATCCGCATGCAAGCTACGCTCAGAAAGAGGATGTCGCGCGCCTCTGCACCTCTATTTTTGGCTTCCACTGCTCTTGGGTTGCACTGGCGCGTTTCGGACTTCACTTTTTAGGCAGGATCTTGTAGTATTGGGAAGAAATATGCTCTTTTAGTCTTTGCTCCTTGACTTCCTTACTCTTAGTATTTTTGCGATCGTGCTCTAATTCCTGTGTAAATAAGGATAAAAACCTGGCATAACACTGCACAATATAGATTCGGGAGCAAACAAAGTGAACCAACAAAGTTATCAATTTAAGCACATAAATGACTTCAAATAATCACCATTCATCATGCAAACTTCAATTTTTATCATTATGAATCAACATATGATGACGATTTATGATTTGGCTAGGGGAAATGACGATGACAACAGTCACAAAAGGGTCAGTGTATTGAGCATCAACCGCAACAACTATAAAATTGATATTTGTTATCTTGAAGAAAAGATGGCTGATGAGTGAAGCACTGATCATTTTTAAATGTTGATGGTTCGTTTTATTAGAGGACCAACAATGGAGGCAGAGGAGGAGGATAAGACAGAGGGGTTGGGCAAAAAGAAGAGAAAGGAGAGAGAAAAACTCGATATAAAGAATAAAAAGGGGTAGCTAGTCGCTTAACCCGTTGTAGTAGGTTGAAAAAAGAGGTACATCTTTGGACCAAATCCATATTAAAAGGGCGCCAAATCTGAGGGCCTAAAACTATGCCTTTAATGGTGCATCAATAAAGAAGGGAGAGGGAGGAACATGTGGCAATGAAACTTTAGTGAAATATTGGAAAAGTTAGAGTTTTCAAAGCAATATTGGTCGGGAAGCCTCAATGTGCTATAAAACCAGAGAAGAGGCGATGGACTTGCACGGGTATTGGTTGGCTTGTTCCACAGTGGTTTTCTAGTTGGGTTCATGGTGGAGGAGTGGGAGGGGAGGCCGAGGCGACGGGTGGTGGAGAAGATGGAGGAGAGAGAGGAGGAAAGGGGATGAGGTCATTTTTTTAGTTTTGAAAAATTGTAAGGACTCTAAAACAATGAAAGATTTACAAATGAGGACATGCCCATGGTTGGAGACATGGCAAGCTCTCCCACCCTAGAATACGCCTTTGAAGATAATCCTTTTTCAAT
Organism: Calophaca sinica; assembly: GCA_037113605.1. Taxonomy (NCBI): domain Eukaryota; kingdom Viridiplantae; phylum Streptophyta; class Magnoliopsida; order Fabales; family Fabaceae; genus Calophaca; species Calophaca sinica. The sequence continues at coordinate 95,322,528 of CM073736.1, forward strand.
ACAGATGTTTTTGGAAGTGAACAAATTGGATGGTCCCTCTAATATGGACATGGTCCAAAGGTGGACCTCTTTGTCCAACCTGCTAGGTAGGTTAAGAAACCGCTACCCTTTTTTATTCTCTGTGTTAGAATTTTCTCTCTCCTTTCTCTTCTTTTTTCCTAACCTATTAACCTTATCCTCATTCTCTGCCTTTGTCGTGGACCTTTAAGTTGATCCAGCTGTTGACGTCAAAACCTTTTGATATGTGTTTTAATAACAGCAAACCTTCTGAACTAAGTGTTAAGTTTTCTAAATGGTGATCTACTGATGTTTGCACTTGAGTTTTGTTAAAAGAACATGAATCTCAAAAGTGGACAATCTAGAAGCCACTCACATCAACAAAGTGCATTATATCTACTCAATAAGAGAAGAATCAGAGTAGCATCAGAGGATTACAACAGTAGCATCACAAGCTTCATGAAGATATTAGAAGGCTACTACAGAACCATGAGAGGAGGATGAGAAAACTATCATCTAGAGTTTTGCTTATCACATCACCTCAATGTTCAAAACAAGTATAAAAGGTTCAAGCAAGAAGAGGAAGGTTATGATAAGAAGAGAGCAGAATTAAAATAAGAAGAGGAAGTTATCATCAAGAAGAGAAGGTTCACAGAAGAAGGTTCATGGAAGAAGAATCCGCATGGAGAGGTTCACATCAAGAAGAAAAGGGTTCACAAGATCATAAGAGAAGACTCACATAAGGTTCACAGAACCTGTAGGTAAAGGTGGATAATAGCCAAGAAGAGTCAAGTCAGAAAAGAAGACAAAAGACTAAGTCATATGACACATGACTTAACTCTCAATGAGTTTGTGTTGAGATGTTTTAAAGATATACTATTAGCCAATGCAAAGAAGATTTCAAGGCTTCTAAGAAAGAAGAGAAGAACATGTCATAAAACTTAGAAGACATTAAAAGAACAAGAAAAATCCAAGCTTCATTGATTAGGTAAACTCACTTAGAATGAGTAAGTTTGACAAACCTACTCTCGTGTGCAGCACAAACAGTTTCAAAAAACGGGAAAACAAATTAAATGCATCAATAGCATGCATTAATCAACACATTTATGAGGATATTCACTGATTGCAAGAGGAAGTTTCTGTTGTTACTGCACAAGAGAAGGTACTACTGAGAAGAGTATGTTCTGCTGAGATAAGAAGGTTCTAAGAAGGTTCTGCTACAGAGTGTGACATGACAGTTTGCAGAAAAGTACAAAAGTGCAGTAGAAAAGTGTCAAATCAAGTGGGGAACGTGTCAAACACTATAGCAATGGCTATATCATCATTGAACCTTTATTTAAACACAAAAGACAGCAATATGGCTGGTTACATGTCACACAGTGGACAAGAAAATAGAAGAATGCAAGCTGCAGTGATTTAAAGCAAATATTTGTAAACTTACTCAGGGTGAGTAAGTTCAACAAACTTACTCTCGTTTACTGCACAAATAGATTCTGCATTAAAGAGATAAATTAAATGCATTACTCAGGGTGAGTAAGTTCAAACTTACTCTCGTTTACTGCACAAATAGATTCTGCAGTAAAGAGACAAATTAAATGCATCAAACACTTGCATTCATTAGCACACCATGTCATTTATTGAAGAACATTCACTGAATGCAAGAGGTAGTTGCTGCTACTGCTACAAATGAGGAGGTTCAACAAGAGAAGGTTCTAAAAGTAGAAGTGACAGGGGACAAGACTAACAGTAGGTGGAAAAGCAAAACTGCTTTATGCAGGATCACTCATTAAACTGTCCAAAACTTCCCCAGTGTCTTCCAACAGCTCTACAATGGCTATGTCATCTTTGGACCTTTATTTAAACACAAAAGACAGCTGAAACAACCAGAGAGAATGGGTTTATACTGAGCTTAAGCAGATTCTACATTATCCCCATCTTGCTCTTCCTGCTTCGAACTTGCTCAAGTTGTGAGCAAGTTTACTGCAGAAGCATGTTCAACCTTGTTCTTCAAAGTTCATCCACTCTAGAAGTGTCCAACAGCTGAAATGCATTAAGAATCAAAGAGGAAGAGAGATAAACACAAGGCTTATCAACATCAACCATTACTCTCCTTTATTCTCCTCTTCCACACTTTTGTTCATATGTGCTTAACATCTTGGGATATCTAAGAGAGTGTGCTTAGCTTACTTTATTGTTTATATCCACTTACCAAAGTGTAACCAAGCTGTAAAAGATCCCAAACCCCCTTTGTAACATTCTTTACCAGGTATTTCTACCAAGCTACCTAGGGTAGGTGAGTGTTGATGAGAAAGTATTGGGTAGATATTTTCTATCAAGCTACCTAGTATAGGTGAGTGTTGGTGAGGAAATCAATGGGTAGAAGATGAAAGAGAAAGCCTGTAGAGGCTAGGCAAAAGAATACTAGGAGGCAGCTTGGAGAGGCTGTATGAAATAATACTCAGAGGTAGCCTGGCGAGGCTGTGTGAAAGAATACTCCACTTGTACTATTTAGGAAATAGTGGGAAAATCTCACTGATGGTGAGGAGTGGATGTAGCCCATGGTTTGGGTGAACCACTATAAAAATCCTCTGTGTGGTACTCTCTATCCTCATCTCTTGCATACTTTACATGTTGCTCATACTGCATCATCCACTAATCCTCACATTGATTTATGCTTAAAATAGAACCTACTCTCATTTATATGCATCATCTTACACAACACTTATTCTGCATGAAAAAATACTCAGCTTGAGAATGTTCACTGCATGGAACCTACTCAAGTAGATGATCTTCACTGATTGGAACCTACTCAAGTAGAGGAGGTTTAGTAAAATTGTTTTTAAACTAACACAAGGATATTCACTAAAGGATACTTACTCTCACATATCTGCATAAAACTTATTCTGCATGGGACCTACTCATCTAAGAAGATATTCAGAAAAATATTTTATGCTAATGGTCTCATCTCTAAGTATCAACTTGAGAGCATGTCCTCTAAGGTTCAGGTCGAAGATTTAAAACGGTCACAATTCAACCCCCCTTCTTGTGACTCTTTGTGCCACTTCACCAGCTGCAGCCCATAAGTTGTACATGAAGAAATGAAAATGTCTTAAAAATTTGCTCTAGCTTCCTTTCGGAGAACAATAAAAATATGTCTCCAAATTCATGGATTCTTCTTCCAACACTCCAAAATCATGGATCCTTTGTAATCGGGGATCAATAATTGCGGTTATGCTGTCGTGAGACTTGGCTATTGAAATATCGTAATCAGAACAGAACTTTTGGATAAGCCTTTTGAGCATTGTGTTTTGCAATATCTTTATGGTAGTGAGCCTCTCCCATGTTTTTGAACACGTCATGTTTCCTGATTTTAACCATTTCTAAATGGAGGCCCTATTTTAAGTCTAGCTAATGGATATGGTCACGTGGTCCGTCACAAGCTCGAGGGAAATTGGACAATGAAAATCATCAAGTGTTACTCAATTTAGCATTTGGTAGATTTTGGGGCCAAATAAAAGATTCTGAACAAAATTGATATTCAAATTTGTGAAGTCAAACATAATTGGAAGATTGTTGCGGAAATCTACAGTGTAAGCTCCACTAACATTTTTAAACAATGCTTCCAACATAGAGAACTCTCGACCCCTAGGAATCACAAAGGACCAACTGTTGATGCTGGAAGAAAACCTTTGGTTGAGTGGACCCTGGCACGTGGCATTGGTGACATTCAAAGGATCACAGATTTCTAAGCTTAGCCCAATTGTAATGAATATGTGCTCATTCACCTTAAGTGGGATAGGAACCCAGTGTGTCCCCCCACCAAGCTAGTTATGTTGATGTAGAACTATGAGTTGTTGGGGCTGTCATTTAAAGGTGGCAGGAATGACATCGTGTGGTGGTGGTGCATAGTCGTAAATGACAATGCCAGGAGTTGTCGTGTTTTCAAAGAGAGGCATGCCGAAGGTTTAAGGAGATGGAACCATTTAGTATGAACCAATGGGTTTGTTTGTTGTCAATAGAACACCAGTTGTTTGGCTAGGGGAAATGACGATGACAACAGTCACAAAAGGGTCAGTGTATTGAGCATCAACCGCAACAATTGTAAAATTGAGAATTGTTATCTTGAAGAAAAGATGGCTAATGAGTGAAGCACTGATCATTTGTAAATGTTGATGGTTCGTTTTATTAGGGGGCCAACAATGGAGGCAGAGGAGGAGGATAAGACGGAGGGGTTGGGCAAAAAGAAGAGAAAGGAGAGAGAAAAACTCGATAGAAAGAATAAAAAGGGGTAGCTAGTCGCTTAACCCGCTGTAGCAGGTTGAAAAAAGAGGTACACCTTTGGACCAAATCCATATTAAAAGGATGCCAAATCTGAGGGCCTAAAACTATGCCTTTAATGGTGCATCAATAAAGAAGGGAGAGGGAGGAACACGTGGCAATGAAACTTTAGTGAAATATTGGAAAAGTTAGATTTTTCAAAGCAATATTGGTCGGGAAGCCTCAATGTGCTATAAAACCAGAGAAGAGGTGATGGACTTCCACGAGTATTGGTTGGCTTGTTCCACAGTGGTTTTCTAGTTGGGTTCATGGTGGAGGAGTGGGAGGGGAAGCCGAGGCGATGGGTGGTGGAGAAGATGGAGGAGAGAGGAGGAAAGGGGATGAGGTCGTTTTTTTAGTTTTGAAAAATTGTAAGGACTCTAAAACAATGAAAGATTTACAAATGAGAACATGCCCATGGTTGGAAACATGGCAAGCTCTCCCACCCTAGAATACGCCTTTGAAGATAATCCTTTTTCAATATAGATGTTTTGGAAGTGAACAAATTTGATGGTCCCTCTAATATGGACATGGTCCAAAGGTGGACCTCTTTGTCCAACCTGCTACGTAGGTTAAGAAACCGCTACCCCTTTTTATTCTTTGTGTTAGAATTTTCTCTCTCCTTTCTCTTCTTTTTTCCCAACCTATTAACCTTATCCTCCTTCTCTGCCTTTGTCGTGGACCTTTAAGTTGATCCAGCTGCAGCCCATAAGGCGTACGTGAAGAAACGAAAATTTCTTAAAAATTTGCTCTAGCTTCCTTTCTGAGAACAATAAAAATATGTCTCCAAATTCATGGATTCTTCTTCCAATACTCCAAAATCATGGATCCTCTGTAATCGGGCTCAAAAATTGCGGTTATGCTATCGCGAGACTTGGCTATTGAAATATCGTAACCAGAACAGAACTGTTGGATAAGCCTTTTGAGCATTGTGTTTTGGAATATCTCTAGGTAGTGAGTCTCTCCCTTGTTTTTGAACACGTCATGTTTCCTGATTTTAACCATTTCTAAATGGAGGCTCTATTGTAAGTCTGGGCTACTGGAAATGGTCACGGGGTCCGTCACAAGCTCGAGGGAAATTGGACAACGAAAATCATCAGGTGTTACTCAATTTAGCATTTGGTAGATTTCAAGGCCAAATAAAAGATTCTGAACAAAACTGATATTTAAATTTGTGAAGTCAAACATAATTGAAAGATTGTTGGGGAAATCTGCAGTGTAAACTCCACTAACATTTTTAAACAATGCTTCCAACATAGAGAACTCTCTCCCCTTAGGAATCACAAAGGACCGATTGCTGATGTTTGAAGAAAACCTTTGGTTGAGTGGATCCTGGCACGTGGCATTGGTGACATTCAAAGAATCACACATTTCTAAGCTTAACCCAATTGTAATGAATATGTGCTCATCCACCTTAAGTGGGATAACAATAAACCACTGACAATTGTCATCGACTCTACTGCAGTTTAGACATTTAACATCGGTTAAAAAATATTTTTCACATCGGTTCTAAATATATTATTGATTCAAACGATATTAAAAGTGGGAACTATTTACATCAGACAATGAACCGATGTGAAAAACCTTTTTCACATCGGTTCCTGCAACAACCGATGTTAAAAGTGCCTTTTTCACATCGTTTTTCCACCAAAACTGACGTTAGAAGTACCCTTTTCATATCGGTTTTTAAATAACCGATGTTAAAAGTACTTTTTTCAAATCGATTTTTAAATAACCGATGTTAAAAGTACCCTTTTTACATCTGTTATTTTAAGCAACCGATGTAAAAAGTCAAATTTTTTTTAAAACTGTTTTAGCCACGGTTAAACCGTGGCTAATTTTTTAATAAAAAAAAAGTCCCTATATCAATTGCTTATTGTGATTGCTAACTAGTGCACCGATATTGATGGTTCCGAGCTCAATATTGACATAATGAACATCTCAAGGTCCAAGTTTAATGAAAAGAAATGGTAACTGAACATATTTGCGACATCCCAATTGACTATACAATACAATCTAAATACGTGCACTTATAGAATTATAATTGACTAGGTTTAGACATCCCAATTCAAGAAATGGAAATTTATAACATTCACAATTACAAAGTTGAGAAAAGAAGCTTAAAAATGCAATCATATTAAAGCAACAACTATCCAGACATTTTGATTCTATATACTATCACATATCAACTTTACATCTTTAAAATTGGCTTGTCACAATATAGAAAAATATGAGACTAAAAAAGCAAACCAAAGAAAAATAAAACTGACACCCTTGCTATTTGAGGGACGTGCAGCTGGAGCCAATTCCTTCTTGGTGACGTGACCCTTGTTCAGCTTCAATCCAACAAACAGATCCGTACTAGACTATTTAAGATTCATTCCCTGTCCCAAAACAAACACACACAGTTGAGAATTATCGATGGTTACATAATAAGAAGTTAAGAGGAACAATCAACACAAAATGAAAGGTTTGAGAGGAAGGGAAGCCATAAAATATTTCCCTGCAGAGCCCACAATTTGCACTTATATTATCATATTCTATGCTTGCTTGTGTGAAAGGAAGCCATAAAATATTTCCCTATATAGACACTTAAACAAGTTTTCAATAAGAAAAAGTATCTTCTCATAATTCGATCTAATTCTTTAAATATCTAGAAAGGTGAGATGAGGTTAAAATTAACAATTAAAAGAGATTGATAAAAATACTTTAAATAAAATCAACAGAAACTGATAGATGGGTAAGTCACACCAGCTGGAAGAATACAGAAAGAAACCTCACATATAATCTAGAAGCCCGGGATAAGCTATTACTTTGGAGTATGGAACACTTTGAGATAAGAATCAGGCCAAATTCTAAGGTGAGACCCGTGAGAGCAAAACAAATATCAAGTAGAACTTGCTTCCTTCAACACTTCACATTACAACGAGACCATTAATTAAGAATATTGTCTTGAGAACAAACTAGCAAATTGTGCATGCAAAATGAGAATCATAGAGCAATGGCAATGAGAGCATGTTATAATTATAATATATTTGAAAACTCTAAAAACTAAGTTGATTGATACTCACAGAAAAATCAATATGTAGAGGAATATCTAATTCCAGGGTGTATAGGACTGAAATTCCGTCATCATTTGAAACCAACTTATTTGCAGTAAAGCCGCTAAAAGTGGTCGAGTTCATAAGCTAGCTACTGTGAAATCGCTCCAGCACCTCAAATATATATGTGTTGATGCCGGGAATGGTTGAGCTCTCCTCCTCCTTGAATGGAGTACTCCTTCTTCTAGAGTCAAAAAAGGGGAGTGGTACCTGCAAAGACACTCCGATGCCTAAGTCAGATAGGGCTTTGGAGGAGAAGGAGAACAGAGTGAATTAGGGTTTTAAGTCAGTAGAGAGTGTATGCAAACCTGGGGGGTCAAGCCCCTTTATATAGTGGAGTCACGTCGAAGGAGGGTAACCACCGATCTGGAATCTGCGCGCGGTAACTCCTCCCTCACGCTTCAAGGATCAGCTCATCTCTTCCTGATATCTCGCACCTGCCAAGTCTGTCACGTACTGGCTGCGTGATCCTCAATCTTCGGAGTGGAAACGGCTCCAAGCATCGTCTCCAGGCGTATCCCTTTCTAGAAGGTTCGAGGGTCATGAGTCAGCTCGCCCCTGACCTGCTCGGTGTTATCACTGGGGCGATCGTACCGGAGGGCCGGTTTGGCGCCTCCGGGGTCGGATGTAGCTTGCCGAGCTCGAAGAAGGTCGGAACCGAGCCGGGCCGGCTCGGTTTGGTGGATACGCTGGAACTCGCCTAGGGACCAGTCCGTAACACAAGCCCCCTAGACTCTTTGCACGAAAGGGCAGAGGGTCTACCTATTGTTCTTGGGTCGATATCAGAGTTGAGTTATTGAGGTCGGGGGCGTACCCCAGAAGCTTGTTTGTCTGGGGCGTCGCGCCCTACGTGTCGCACCTTTACTCGGTGTTCTGCCACGTGATGGGACTCAGATGGGACGTCTACTCAACCGTTCCTCTTCCCACCGTCGATCATCTGATGCGGCCTGGACCGCTAGATCTACATCTGGTTTTGTAAATGGAGGGCTCGGATTGGTTCGCCCTTTCACTTCCATCCTGCGGGGGTTATAAAGCCACCCCCTCTCCTTCCTTTTCTCTTTTTCTTCGTTCCGCTCTCCCTGAACGCTTTCGTCTGTCATCCTTCCCTGCATTTGTGTTCCGAGCGGCCGTTTCATCCCCATTCCTTCGCATTTCCTGGTAAGTCTTGTTACTGTTCTTCATTAATGGCTTCTTCCTCTTCTTCTCGTCGTCCCCCTTCCCCCATACCTTTAAGTTCTGGGAGCGGCTCGTCGTCTGAAACGACGAGCACATCTTTTGACCTTTCTACGCCACCCTACGCCGGAGGCTCTGGCCACAAGGGGCTCCCCTCCGACGGTGGTCGTGACCCAGTGCCTCTCCAGGTGGTTCCTCCCGCCTCCTGGGTTTCAGCTTCTCCCCCCATCGTGTCTGTTCCTTCGTACTCACTTCATAAGGGGGGCGAGCGCCGAGTGGGAGATAATAGGTCTCCTTATGCCTGGGTGCACCCCGATGTACTCAGGGTGGCCTCCAACATTTTTTCAGACACTGGCGTGGCTGCCCTTCGGTCTAGTGTGTCATTTATGCCGAACCGGGATCGAGACGAGGAGGTAACTTGCCTCCCCTACTCTCCCGATGACCGAGTATGCTTTAATAAGGGCGAGTCTAGTTCCCCAAACTTCTGTTTCTTCTACAAAATTTTCTTTACATGAATTGGCCTCCGCTTTCCCCTAGGTAGGTTTGAGTGCGAGGTCCTCCAATGGCTGGATGCGGCCCCTTCGCAATTACACCCCAACAGCTGGGCTTTTATCCGAGCTTTCAAGCTCGTGTCCGAGTACTTTGGGGTTACCCCCTCTGCTGCTCTCTTCTTCAGTTTTTTCCAGCTTAGGCTTGGCAAGCAACTTAAGTGGTGTTCGCTCAATAAAATACCTGGCTTTTACATTCTCGAGCTTTTCGACCAGTCTTATAAGAACTGGAAATCTGATTTCTTCAAGATTCGGGTACGGAGAGGGGATCCCTTTTTCTTTTCTGCTCAAAACGAGCCTTTGTTTCCTTTTTACTGGAGCTCCAGTCCTCGCCCCATAAAAGAGGTGGATTTCAATTCATTGTCGGTCACCGACCAGACGATAGTGAACTTTCTCGCTCGTTTGCCCACATTGCATTGTGGTCCTCTCCTCACCCGAGCTCTAAAGGACCCACCCCAGTGGAGGGATTACTTAAGTAAGTCTTGTTATCATCCTTTAGCGTGATTCTCAGCCCGAACATGGGTACTAACTTTCACTTTATTTTCAGGTATGATGGCTCCGAAGATGACCAAGAAAGAGATGGCCGAGCTCCTCAAGAGAGCTCAAAGAGAGAAGGTCGCCCAAGCTCCTGGGCCGGTTCCCTCCGATGCTGCCGCTTCCCCTTCCTCCACCAAGGCTACTAAAAAGCGACCGTGCGCTCCCCCACTCCCGGTTCCGATCAGCCCCCTGCAAAGGAGCCGAGGGGGCCTCATGGGGGGATTCCTCTGAATATCCTTGATGGCTCCGAGTGGTTCCTCCACCTTGGAGAATTTGCCGATCGAAGCGAGAATGCCGAGGATTCCCTTTGGAATGTCGGCTTCGACCGCTCTGACCAGATCGATCAGATCATGTGTAGGTCCGACGACAGGTGCATGGCCGAGGCGGGCGAGCTGGGTTTGTGCAAGGCACTGGGCCTCTATGGGCTCCGCACTTCTGCTATGGCCCAGTTCCTTTCTGATCGGATAAGAACACGCCACCGGGCGAGCTGGCGAGGAGGAAGTACCAAAGCAAGGCCATCGCACTTGGTGAGCTCGAGGAGAGGATGGGCAAGTTGGAAGAGGACTATGCTCGCCTCTCGGAGGCAAGGGATGCCTTGAACAAGAGCAACACCTCTCTGCTGGCGCAACGGGAGGATCTCCAGGCCCAAAATGACCTCCTGTTGCGTCAACTGCGGGAAGAGAAGGAGAAGTCCTCGTCCGAAGCTGCTCGGGTCGAGGAGTATCGTGAGTATAGCGCCCTTTAGTATAAGGAAGGGTTTGATAATGCCGTTGTGCAGTTGAAGGTGATCGCCCCCGACTTGGACATCTCCGAGCTCGATTTTACCAAGGTGGTGAAAGAGGGGAAGATTGTGGAAGAGGAGGACAAGGAAGAAGGTTGTGCTGATCAGGAGGAACCTGGGGGCGAGGAGGCCGGAGTTGGTCTTGACTTGGAGGCTGTTAGTCAAAGTCTTGCGGCCGAGGAGATCGTCGGGGACCCAGCTGAAGACCAAGGGAATGCCCTTGCATAATTTGTTTTAGTTTGCTTTGCTCTGTCTTGATGATGTACTCGCTCTTTTACGAGCTGCTCTTTTGTATTTTGTTTTAAGTTAATGAAATTGACTAAGTTTAAACATTGTTGGTTGAAATCTGCTTTGCTTTTCTCTTTAGTAGTTTGTTGGTTATCGTGCTCCGATGGGGTGGTCCTCGGGTAACTGCTACTCGGCTAAGGTACTCCCCGGGTGGCTTCCCCCGAATAAAACTTGTGTCAACTGAAGTTGAGACATTTTCTCCGCGCACCGGTATAGGCCGAGTACCAGTCTTCTTACGAAACCTTTAGGTCGGATAGTGAGATTCGGATCCTCTAACGAGGTTACCAAGTTTTTATGCTAACTTGGGTTTGGAATTGAATGGTTCGTTTAGGTCGAGTAAGACCTTCCGAGCCCGAGCGAGCTCCCCAAGTCTTTATGCTGACTTGGGTTTAGGACCACAGGGGTCGAGCTGCGAATGAGCTCACCAAGCCTTTATGCTGACTTGGGTTTAGGACCATGGGGGTCTGTTGGTCGGTTAAGACCTTCCGAGCTCGGGACTCGGTGATTTTAAGTTAAAACATTCTGAATGCAATGGGGGTTGACTTTTATTAAATGGGGAAGAAAGGGAAGGAAGGATGTGCCTCGTTAAAACCTTTCCAAACCAAAAACCCAGTGGGAAAAAGGGTTTGCAAAGGAAAGAGTACGCCATCCGTTTACAAGTGTTTAACTAAAGTAGGGCTTGAGGTACGTGGCATTCCAGGTCCTCGGTATCGCTTTTCCGGATAGTTCTTCTAGTCCGTATGCGCCGTGTCGGTGCTCCGATCTGATGTGGTATGGCCCCTCCCATGTCGGCCCTAGCTTGCCCTGCCTTACGTCTTTTCGAGCCAGTTCAACTTTTCGGAGGACCAGGTCCCCTTCTTTGAACGTCCTTGGTCGGACTCTGGAGTTGTAGTGCTTGGCGACGCGCTGTTTAGTTGCAAAGTTTTGTAGTCGGGCAAGTTCCCGAGTTTCTTCCAGGAGATCGAGCTCAACTCTAGCCTCCTCTTGCGCCAATGCCTGAACGTGCTCTCTTCTTGCTGAGGTGGAGCCGAGCTCTACTGGCACCATGGCCTCCATTCCATACGTTAGCCGGAAAGGTGTTTCATTTGTTGCCAACTGGGGGGTGGTGTGGTATGCCCACAAAGACCGCAAAGATTCTTCCGCCCATCGCCTCGACCTCTCCAGCCGCTTGCGGAGGCCATTCAGGATAATTCTGTTTGCGGCTTCGACCTGACCATTGGTCTGTGGATGCTCGACGGAGGCGTAGACGAGTCGGATTCCTAGACCTTTGCAGAAGTCCTTGAACACCGAGCTGGTGAAATGTGTGCCGTTATCTGTGATGATGGTGTGGGGTAGGCCATGGTGGCAAACCAGGCTTTTCCAGACAAATTTTTTGATCCTCTCGGAAGTGATGGTCGCCAGCGGACACGCCTCTATCCACTTGGAGAAGTAGTCTATGGCGACTACGATGAACTTGAGTTGGCCTGGTGCAAGGGGAAAGGGGCCAAGTATGTCAAGCCCCCAGGTATTGAAAGGCGAGGCGATCACGCCGTCTGAGGACTTCTGGTGGAAGGTGGTCTCGTTTGGCGAACCTTTGGCACTTGTCGCACTTCCTTACGTATTCCAGGCAATCCGACCTGAGCGTCGGCCAGTAGTAGCCTGCTCGTAGGATTTTGGCTGCCAGGGTCCGAGTTCCACAATGGTTCCCGCAGATACCCTCATGAAGTTCCCTCATAACATACTCGGAATCCGACTGCTCTATGCAGGTGAGTAGTGGCTGTGAGAAACCTCTTCTGTAGAGTCTGTCTCCGATTAGAGTGTAATGTGCGAACTGCCTTTGGACCCTGCGTGACTCTGCCGGGTCCTCGGGCAGTCTTCCCTGCTTCAAGTATTCAATGATGTCCTTCATCCAAGAATCCGACCTGATCACTGCGTAGTTTCTGGCTGTCGCGATGCTTGGTGACTTTAAAGTTTGGACGACCACTGTATGGAGCTGTCCCTCGGTCTTCATACTAGCTAACTTTGCCAGCAGATCTGCCTTGTTATTTTGTTCTCGAGGGATGTGCTCGAGTTGGACTTCTTGAAAGTTCTGAATCATGGCGTTGACTTTTTGAGCATACTGGGCGAGTATGTCGTCTCGACATTGGTATTCTCCCTTGACCTGGTTGATCATCAGCTGGGAGTCGCTCTTGACTCGGAGCGTTTGGGCGCCCAGCTCCCATGCGAGTTTGAGACCGAGTAGTAAAGCCTCGTACTCGGCTTGGTTGTTACTAGCTTTGAATAGGAACCTGAGTGCCTGTTCGACGCTGATTCCTGCAGGGCTTTTAACGATGATTCCTGCTCCGCTGCCTTTGGAGTTGGAGGAGCCGTCCATGTAGAGCGTCCAGTACTCGACCTCAGGGGTTGGTGTTAGTTCTGCAATAAAGTCAGCCAAAACTTGTGATTTAATGGGTCCTCTGGGCTCATACCTGATCTGGAATTCGGAGAGTTCTACCGACCACGCCACCATTCGCCCTGAGAGTTCGGGCTTCTGCAGGATCCTTTTGATCGGGTAGTCCGTTTTGATTACCACCGTGTGCGCTTGAAAGTAAGGTCTCAATCTCCTCGCGGAGGTTACTATCGGGAGGGCGGTTCTCTGCCTTACGGTATCTCGGCTCGCCAGTGGAGGACTTTGCTCACGGCAAGCGGGAGCTGCTCGGTCTCTTTCTCTTCTATCAAGGCCGAGCTGATCGAGGTGTCGGTGGCCGCCAGGTAGAGGAGGAGAGGGGCTCCTTTGGTGGGCTGCGTAAGGACCGGTGGTGATGCCAGAAATTCCTTGAGCCTCTGAAAAGCCGTTTCACACTCCTCGGTCCATTCGAACCGAGCCGGTTTCCGGAGTACCTGGTAGAAGGGAAACGATTTGTCAGCGGAACGAATCACGAACCTGGAAAAGGCTGCGATGCGACCAGCGAGTCTTTGCACTTCTTTGATAGAGCTCGGGCTTCGCATCTCCATCACTGCTCGGCACTTGTTGGGGTTGGCCTCAATGCCTCTCGGGGTGATCATGAACCCCAAGAACTTGCCTCCGAGCACCCCGAACGAGCACTTCTCGGGGTTAAGCCTGATGTTATATTTTCTCATAATGACAAATACCTCCTGGAGGTCTCGGTAGTGTGCCTCGAAGCTGGAGGTCTTGACCACCATGTCGTCCATATATACCTCGATCGTCTTCCCAATCTGCTTGACGAAGACCTCATCCATCATCCTCTGGTAAGTCGACCCTGCGTTCTTCAAACCAAAGGGCATAGTGACGTTGTAGAAGTTGGAGGTTTCCGTCATGAAAGCCGTCTTTGGCGCGTCGAGTGGGTGCATCTTGATCTGATTGTACCCGGAGTACGCATCCATGAAACTGAGCACCTGGTACCCTGACGTGCCGTCTACCAGAGCATCGATGCTCGGAAGGGGGTATGGGTCTTTAGGGCAGACTTTGTTTAGGTCGGTGAAGTCAGTGCACATCCTCCACTTACCGTTGCTCTTCTTGACCAATACCACGTTGGAAAGCCAAGTTGGGTACTTGATCTCTTTGATAAATCCGGCTTTCAAGAGCTTTGAGGTCTCTTCTCGGGCCGCTTCTTTTCCCACAAGTCTTCTTTGCGCAGCGAGGCGGCCAGTGCTCTATGGCTAGCTTGTGACGAGGCCACTTTGAGGTCTATTCCGGCATGTCCTCTGGGCCCCACGCGACAGTCTGCGTTGTCGAGCAAGACCTTTGTCGAGGGCTGTTCGCTCTCTTTGAAGGCGATTGTGTCTGATCGTATGCTCTTGCCGATCCTCTTACCGACCTCCTTGATGTCATCGATCGGCCTTTGGCCGGAAATCACTCGCCCGGGTCGAGCTCGATCATCTTGACTCGACTTGGGGCGATCTCTTCTCCTGTCATCCCTTAGACTGTTGAAATAACACTGTCTCGCCTCATTCTGGTCGGCGTGTATCGTAGCAATCTGCCCATCGGATAGGGGAAACTTCATCGCCAAATGGGGGGTAGAGACTATGGCCCCGATCCAATTGATGACAGTTCTGCCGATTATCATATTGTAGGCAGTGCCCGCAGCCGACTCGGCTTCCACTACCAGGAGGTGGGCTTCGATTGTCTTGGCTCCGACGTCCGCCTTGAAGGTGAGCAAGACGTCGAAGTATCCAGTCCCCGAGCTTTAGCACCTGAAAAACCAAGTAACGTACCTCGGTAGGGTCTGATAATCGAGCTTGGTAACTTGAATCGATCGAAGGCTTCTTTGTAGATTACGTCCGCCGAGCTTCCTTGATCGACGAGCACTCTCCTGACGTTAAATCCAGCGAGGTGTACTGTGATCACCATGGGGTCGTCTTGGTGGCGATCTATTCCCTGATAATCCCTCTCCGAGAAGGATATGGTCGGTAAGGCCGCGGGTGGGGCCGCCAGCGATGTTGAGCTATTGACGGACCTCAGGTGCCTTCTCCGACCGTTGCTAGATTCGCCTCCACCTGCAAAACCACCTGCAATTAAATTGAGTGAGGGGGTACCTTCGTCTCGACCCTTCCTGCGTTGACGGGCGGGTGACCGCCTTTCTCGCCCTCTCCGAGCCAGCGATCGGTTGCGCCTGCGCTCGGGTGAACGGGATCTTCTACGACTTGTTTCGTTTTCTCTGGGGGCCGCCCCATTCCCTTTGTCCACGTACTTTGCTAAATGTCCTGCCTGTATGAGTTTTTCAATCTTTATCTTTAGTGCCTGACATTCGTTTGTGGTGTGCCCGTAGATTCGGTGGTACTCGCAGTATCTCTGGCGATCCGCGTCCGGTGGGGAGTCCTTCCGAGGGGGCAAGGTAATGAGGTTGCCCGTGTAGGCTTCCTTCAAGACCCGGTCTCTTCCCACTGTCAAGGGAGTGAACCGACCTCCGTAGTCTTGCCGCCCTCGGCGCTCGTTCCTTCTCTCTGCCCTCTCTCGGGGCAGGTCTCTACTCCTGTCCTGCCGATTCTGGGTTTCCCTTTTGGCGGCGGCGACTTCCTCCATGTTGATATACCCCACTGCTCGGCCACGCCCGCCCGTGAGATCCTGCAGGCCGGCGAGCGAGGGAGTCCGAGAAGGGACCAGGTTTTAGCGCTGACACTATGGCATGGAGCGCCACATCGGTGCTGAGATTTCTGACTTGGGCCATTTCGTTGTTGAAACGCTCTATGAAGGACTTCAGGGTCTCGTCCGACCTCTGTTTGAGCCCGACCAGGCAGGTGGAGTTTCTCCGGAAGACTCAGCTCGTGGTGAACCTGGCCACGAATTGCTCGGCGAGTTGCCTGAATGAGTGGATCGAGCGCTGCGGGAGGTTAGAGAACCATATCATGGCCGGCCCTTTCAGGGTGTAGGGAAAGGTCCTGCATTTCAGGCCCTCGGATGCGTCGATCAGTAGCATCCGCGCGTTGAAGGAGTTAAGGTGTTCTTCGGGGTCGGTCTTACCTTCGTAAGCGTCCATGTTGGGGATTTGGAATCGCTTCGGGACCGGATCAGCCATAGCCCTCTCGTCGAAGGGGAGCAAGGTTAGTCCGATTTCGAAGGGTCGGTTCTCACGCCGTGGTGTGTGCCGGGTGTGGCCTTCTCGTCCGGGGCTATCCGTAGCGCTGGATCCGTCTGATTTGGACGAGTCCCGGTTGTCTCTTCTGGTCCTCGAGGGCGTCTCGTGGCCCTGTCTTTCCTCGCGATCGCGGGCCTCCGCGATCCTGCGCCTTAACTCTTCGTTTTCTGCCCTGAGAAGCTCCAAGACAGGGTCCGGTGGTGGATGCTCATCCTGACTGGCCGAGTGATGACTCGGCTGTGGCGATCTGTGATTCACCGTGCTCCTGGTGCGTACCATCTAGCTCGGGGTGTTTTTGAGGCCTGGGCTAGTTTTACCGGTCCCCGCGGTGGGCGCCAATGTTGATGTCGGGAATTGTTGAGCTCTCCTCCTCCTTGAATGGAGTACTCCTTCTTCTAGAGTCAAAAAAGGGGGTGGTACCTGTAAAGACACTCCGATGCCTAAGTCAGATAGGGCTTTGGAGTAGAAGGAGAACAGAGTGAATTAGGGTTTTGAGTCAGTAGAGAGTGTATGCAAACCTGGGGGGTCAAGCCCCTTTATATAGTGGAGTCACGTCGAAGGAGGGTAACCACCGATCCGGAATCTGCGCGCGGTAACTCTTCCCTCACGCTTCAAGGATCAGCTCATCTCTTCCTGATATCTCGCACCTGCCAAGTCCGTCACGTACTGGCTGCGTGATCCTCAATCTTCGGAGTGGCAACGGCTCCAAGCATCGTCTCCAGTCGTATCCCTTTCTAGAAGATTCGAGGGTCATGAGTCGGCTTCGCCGACCGCTCGGTGTTATCCTTTGAGGCGATCGTCTGGAGGGCGGTTTGGCACCTCGAGTCGGATGTAACTAGAGCTCGAAGAAGGTCGGGCAAGTAAGATCGGCTCGGTTTGGTGGACACGCTGGAACTCGCCTCGGGACCGGTCCGTAACAATATGAAATCTCTTTATGAACCCAAATTGCCCCCAACATCTTAAATCACTGGAGACGTTGAAAACCCCGCAAATGGATGAACTGAAATCAATTGGCGACAATGGCCGAAGCTGAATTGAAATAGGGATTTCAAAGCAGTAACAATTGATACACCTTGGTGAAAACATACTTTTCTGTCTATTAACTCCCAGTAAAACAACTTTATGATTAAACCTTACAGGGAAGCATATAGATATTTGGTGATACCTCTCAGATCATCAAACATGAATGAACCAGATAATCACTCAACTGTGAGGCACCACTCCTTCCGCCGAGACCCAAGAGCTTCGCCACCGCATCCCGTCATTCTGGTCGCGAAAATCAGATCCGCAAATACTCACCTCATCCCTCGCCGAAACCCATCCTTGTCGAATGCCAAAATAACAACAATAGAGAGAGAGAGAGAGAGAGATGAACCACGACGGGGTCACGCTCCTTCACCGCTACGGTGTCGTCCCTACGACGGTGTACCCAGGGACGGAGCCAGACTTGGAACACATCAGGAGCCAACTATAAAAATTAGAGACCATCCAACAAATATGTGTGCATCAAGTTTAATACAAAATATTCATAATTATATGTTCCAAAACGTCTCTCCTGCATATCACGAAAATCATCTACAATTGAGTCTATACTAAACTTTTTAGCAATGTTCTTTTCAATGTATACTAGCAGACAGTCAGTTAAAATTTCATCTTCCATCTTCTTGCGAGTGTAGTCTTGACTATATTCGTAGCCGAAAAAGATCGCTCTGTAGTAGCAGCAGAAACAGGAAGTGTGAGAATGAGAGTTACAACTCTATACACAAGAGGATAGACTTCTGCTTTCCTAGTTCTTACCAACCATTGACATAAATCAGAAATAGTTTGCAATGCTTCAAAGTCGGGAAGTTGCCTCACATGATCAAAGTGCTCAAATTGCATCCTCAGTTGTATCATCTCATAATCTGCAAAGTCTTGTGGGTAAAACTTTGTTACCAACTGACAACTGTCATCAATTCTAAATGATATCCGCTTCTCCCTCGGATCTAAAGCTGAACTAAGAATGAGTAGTTTCACTGCGTTGTCATTGAATTTGGCATTAAGTTCCTGTAATTGAGAATCTATCACAGCATTGAAAATATTAACTTTGTAATAATGTTCTATTGAAATGTCATCTTGTTGATGGCGGGCTCTTCCTCGTCTTAAAATATAACGAGCATTAAAATCTGGTATAGGTATTTTAACTGATTCACAAAATGATATGACATTTGCAACCAATTCATCCCACCCATCATCCCTCAACTTTTGAATGAGCGACCTAGTAGAAGAAGCCAAATGCATCGCATTTAAAATATCTTGAGATTGGAGTTGCAAAGCTTGACAAAGAGCATTAGAAATCTCCAAATTTTTTCTCATGAGATGTAGAATGAAAACAAACTCAAAAGAAGTTAACAGCTCATAAGATGTATCTGCATCAATTCATTGAGCAGTTGTTCCATCCTCAATAATATTCAACAAAACCTCACATGTTGCACTGAACATTGTCATCAAACTAGAAATGGATTTCAAGTGAGAACTCTAACGGATATCACCTGCTCTTTGTAAAGAACCAATCTGATTACACCCTGTTCCACTTTCAAGCTCACCAATATGAAGTAAATGATCAATATTTGCGGCATGGGCAGCTTTTAATTGGTCATTACGTTTACATGATGCACCAATAATATTGACAATGGAGTTCAATTTGATAAAAAACTTGTGGACGACTTCAATCTCCTTAGATGCAGCAACTAATGCCAATTGCAAACGATGTGCAAAACAATGAACATAATAAGCATAAGGGCACTTACCTGAAATCAAAGCTTGCAAACCATTCCATTCTCCACACATGTTACTTGCACCGTCATAACCTTGTCCTTGGATAGACTGAACATCAAGATTATGCTCGGAAAGGATAGTACAAATATCTTTTTTCAATTTTAAAGTAGCAGTGTCTACAACATGAATAAGCCCAAAAAAGTGCTCTTGCACATAGCCATCTTTGTGAAAAAATCCCAGAACAATTGACATTTGCTCCCTTTTAGATTCATCTCGAGCTTCATCAACTATTATGCAATATTTTGCATCACCAATTTCTTCACGGATGACATTTCTCACTTTGTTTGCCAACATATGTAGAATTTTTTTTTGTGTTGTTGGTGATGTATATGAGGCATTTTGTGGAGCTTTATCCAAAACTTCTGCCACTTTGTCATTCAAAGAAGCTAAGTAACTCAATAGTTCCAAAAAATTTCCACGATTATCTGACGTCTTGACTCATCATGACCTATAAAAGGACATCCTTGAAATGCAAGCCACATAATTGCCCCAATTGAAGTTTTCAAACGAAGTCTATTTTGTATAATCTCTTGCGTACTGAAGTCTTCAAACCTTCTTGCAATGTGTGATGGTTGGTGCATAAGATCTTCACATTTTCTCTTAGCATTTCTGTGAGTTGAATTGAAATCTTCAATATGAACCAAGAATGCACACTTCTTCCGATCCCTAACCTTTTTCCATGATCGAAATCCATTAACAGTAAATGCATTCAATCCAGGAGGTCCATCTTTTTTATGGAAAAAAAGGCATGGTAGACAGAATACAACATCTACATTAGGAGAATATTTCAACCAAGACGGAAATAGCTTATATCATGATGGCTGAAAACTACGATAGTGTTTTTCTACAGATTTGTGATAGGTAAAAAGCATATATTCATAAAAAAAAAGTAGCAGATAGCAATGGAAATGGGAAGCGTTGATATAAAAAAATAATGGCCCTAATTTGATATATAACTTGGCGTCTTGGCCCAATAGAATAGAAATCAGAATTAGTATTAAAAAAAAAATGGCCCAATATTAGTATAGTCCAGAGAAGTAAAATATGCAACCCTATCCTAATAACGCACGCAGACAACTAAAAAAGGCAAAAGCGGCGTACCTCTCCTCTCCTCCCTAATCTCTTTGTCTCACCGCTCACGTCTCTTGCTGTCTTCGTGTGAAGAAAAAATGGAAGTGTAGAGATGACGGCGGCGATGCGCTTCTGTGACGGCGGCTTACGCAGTACAGCGCACATGGACGTGGTGAGCTTTTGTGATGGCGACGTATGCATAAGCCGTGACGACGACGTACACGCAAGTGGCAATGGTGATGGTTCGTGGCACAGCAGTGACCGGAGAAAGGTACAAATCTTGCGACAATGAGCGGATCGGAAGAGAAAGCACAAGATTTTTGATACTCTGAGGTTTTTGGGTTTTTTGCTATCTGTTTGGTTGTGTGAGTTCTGAGAGATATTGTTCTGAGAGTTTTGCTTGTATTGTGATTTTTCATTTTTTCATTCTTTTGTGTTTCATCTCTTTTGATTTGAGCTCTAATTCCTATTTGTTTCATTCACAATTTTAGAAAAACATTTTTTGTTTGAATTTGCTAAAGCCTAATTTGATTGTAAATCTTAATTTATGTTTTCCAGTTATGTGCAAAGGGGACTTTGTTTCTGTAAAGGGGACTTTGTTTTTTTCTCCTTATAGCTTTACACTTTACTCTGCGAAACTCTTCTCAACTCTATACATTTAGGGGGGAAAACTCTCTTAGTAGGCAGGGGCTATCTTGCTTCTACGTGGTTCCTTCGAGCTCATCTCAGATTGAAGCTTAATTTGCGTTGTCTCTGGTTAGTATTGTTCTTCGTTGCTTTCTCTTTGCTGTTTGCTTCTGCGTAGTTCTGTTGGTTTGGAGCTCTCTCTTTTGGTTGGAAATTGTGGGTTGTTTCTGAAATGGAAGGAACGTCTGCTGCTAAGGGCCGTAGGTCTAAGTTGTTATCTACTAGGAGACATGGTTTTCATCCAAGGACTGTAGGAAATCTACCTAGGAATTTTATTTACGAGTCCCAAATGTCCAAGTTTAACAAATACTTTAAGGATAGAAACATTGATAACTCCTCATTATTTGGCAACAAATGAGATTAACAACAACACTTTGATTTTCAAGATGTGTTTTTTGCACAAGGTTTGAAAACGTTTATGGAGTTGAATACAGACTATTTTCCTGACTTAGTGAAGTTGTTCTACTGTAATCTGTCTATTGAAGATGAAATTTTGTCGTCCTCGATTGGGAATCGGGTGATTGAAATTACTCCTCAGCTTTGGTCTCAATTGGTTGGGTTATCTGTGAATGGGGCTGTATTAGATACATCTGATTTGAAGAGTTTTGATGGTTATGTTCCCAAAGTTGCCTTTCGTAGCATTTTGGCGGATCCAGAAGATGTTCCCACCACTTATCACAAGTTTACTGCAAAGAAGATTCAAGTCAAACATCGGATGCTTCAGTTTGTAATGGCAAAGATTCTGGTCCCTAGGAAGGGCAATTATGCGAGAATACATGATACTGAGGTGTTTCTTCTTTGGGCATTCGAGAATGGTATAAGAATTAACTGGCCCCGCTTCATAATAGATCGTATGAAGAAAGTTGCTATTGACGGTAAAAGTCCACTTAGTATGCTTGCCTTATCTCCTGTTCATCAAACACTTTGAAGCCTTTTCAGAGCATGATGAGGTTATTCGGGTTTCTCCATCGAACAGAATTGGCATGAATTCAATTAACAGAATGCCAATTGTTCATCAAGGTGTTGAATGGGTTTACCATGAGGGTCCTGCGGTTGTTGATGATGCTGATGATGATGTTGTGCCTCCTTTGGAGACTCCTGCCCCTGCTGTTCCTCCACCATCTGTTGCTTCTCACGGTGTACTCTTGCTTCTAGTTCGATGGTTTCTGTCCCCCCTCCCTGGTTTGTTAATGAAATCACCCAGCTTGAGGGTCGGATGCAGTCTTGGGTTCGAGACTTGGTGCATGATCAGTTTGAAGAGTTGAAGACCTATCTGGACTCACGGATGCCGAGTTGATGCATTTTGTTCCTCGACTCCTCCTCCTGAACCATAGATGACTGGACCTACCCTGAAGACCTATCCTGGACTATGCTGCTCTTTTTTGTTTTTAGTGTGGGCACATTTTATTTTTTTAACACTCATGCATATGTAATTCTGGATTTTATGTTTTTGGATATTACACTTCATCATGGTTGTGTCATTATGTGGCTGCTATAATTTTGGATATTATGCTTTTGATATTACACTTGATATTATGGCTTGTAAACTTGGCTGTTGTATGATACTTTCCCTGATGAGTCTAATTTTTTTTGATAATGTCAAAAGGGGGAGATGGCATATATTAAGGGGGAGTATTAGTTGGTATTATTAAATTGCCATGATCTGTTATTGGTTATTACATGTTTTAAAAGGCAATTACAGGTATAAGTGTTTGTCATCATCAAAAAGGGGGAGTTTGTGGATGTACGCATCCCTAATGCGTAATTGAAGATGATTTTGAAGATGTCAAACACGTGAAGACTTTGATTCTGCTAGTATTCTTTAGCTTTATATCTTTCTCTAGTTAGAATCATTGTTAGAGTCTCAATATTTTGTGGGTTGAAAGTTAGAAAATGCAATTTGTCAAAATTAATTGAATCATGGATGCATAGCTTACTTAAAATGTTTTAAAATGTTTTTGACTAAGTTGGGTATGCTTAAAATTGTTCTTTTATCATTTTTAAACCCAATGATTGTTTTTCAAAGTGTTAAATCATTTCATATGGTCAAAACATATTTTCTATGCATTTTTGGAAGCATGAATCGATTCACACTTTAAATGAATCGATTCATCATCGAGCACCCAATTAATGTTTTTTTGGTTCCGTGAATCTAATGCAGAATTGGTGAATCGATTCACAGAATTGGTGAATCGAATTCAGTTTAAGTGAATGAATCGATTCACACTGTGGTGAATGGATTCACGTGCGATTTTTCTGCATAATTTCTCAGTTTTGTTTCTCAGTTTTGGGCACCATATAAAAGGCTTATTTTAGGGTTTTAATACATACTTTTACACATTTTCAGAACAACAAATTGAGCATTTTCTCTAGCTTTCTTCTTCCCCCAAATTTCATTGAGACTCTAGGTTTTCATTTGTATATCTACACTACAAAGAGTGTTATTTCAGATTTTCTAATTCTTTCTTCTTGTAATTTCGTTTTGTGAGGGTGAGGTATCCCTAGTGAATCTTGAGTGAGGTATCTCAAGTGGGAAATTTCAGAGTGTGGAATCTCTGGTTGTAAATTCAAGAAACGGTGTAATTATTTGAATTGATAGTGGAAGAAAATCCTGAGCGAGGCTTGGGGACTAGATGTAGGTCACAGTGGTTGGTGACTGAACTAGGATAAAATCCTCTGGTTTGATCTTCTTCTCCCTTATCTCTTTAATTGCGTTTTTAGGGTTTTCTTAGATATAATTGTTGTGGTTGAAATTTATCTTATACTAGTTAATTGATTTCTTGGGTAGAACATTTCTCATATTCAATAAAGATAACACCTTCACAAAATAAGTTTTTTTAAAGTTTGCAAAAATTTTGATACTTAATTCACCCCCTCTTGAGTATTCTGGCCACCTGGGTAACAAGTGGTACCAGAGCAGGTATCTTTGATTTTGTCTAATTTTCTTACAAGAAAATCATGTCTTCGAAATCGTTTTATCAACCCAATGGGTCCTATAATAAGGCTCCTGTTTTTAATGGTGAAGGTTATCCTTATTGGAAAGAGAGAATGAGAATTTTCATTATCTCCCAAGATATTGATATTTGGGATGCCATTGAAAATGGTCCTTTTATCCCAACTATTGAAAGAGGAGGTGTGAAAATTGAGAAACCTAGAAATGAATGGACTGATGAAGAAAAGAGAAAATTTCAACTTGATTGGAGAGCTAAAAATATCATTACCGCCGCCTTAGGCCAAGATGAATTTTTTAGAGTCACCAATTGCCAAACATCCCAAGCTATATGGGACACCCTACAAGTTACCCATGAGGGTACTAGTGAGGTGAAAAGGGCTAGAGTGAATACTCTCACACATGAGTATGAATTGTTTCGTATGAACAATGGTGAAACCATACAAGACATGCAAAAACGATTCACACACATTGTGAACCACTTAGCCGCCTTAGGCAAAACTTTTTCTAATGAGGATTTAATCAATAAAGTTTTAAGATGTTTGAGTAGGAATTGGTAACCGAAGGTGACGGCAATTGCAGAATCTAGAAACTTGTCCACCATGACTTTGGCAACCTTGTTTGGGAAGCTACAAGAACATGAGCTTGAGCTAAATAGGCTAACCGAGCATGAAGAAGGAGATAAAAAGAAGGATAACTTAGGAAAATTTGATGCTAAAGCCGATGAAGGTATATTTGTAGGCTATTCATCCTCTAGTAAAGCTTTTAGAGTATACAACAAGAAAACTATGTCCATTGAAGAATCTATCCATGTTACATTTGATGAATCTAACCTCCAAAAGGAAAGAAAGGATGTTGCTCTTGATGAGATTGCAGGTGCCGGTTCAAAGCCCTCAAATTAAGAGAAGATAGAAGAAAACAACAACAATGATGAGATGCCTCCCAAGGAAGATAAAGAAGTTCAACATCAAAATATACCTCTTGAATGGAGAGTGTCAAAAGATCATCCTCTTGATCAAATAATAGGTGACATCTCAAAAGGGGTAACTACTCGCTCTAATATTAGGGATATTTGTAATTACTCCGCTTTTGTTTCACAAATTGAGCCTAAAACTATTGGTGAGGCAATTGTTGATGAACATTGGTTGATGGCCATGCATGAAGAATTAAATCAATTTGAAAGAAACAAAGTTTGGGAGCTTGTGCCACGACCAAAAAATCATCAAGTAATTGGCACAAAATGGGTTTTTAGGAACAAGCTTGATGAAACCTGTGTAATTACTAGAAATAAGGCTAGATTAGTAGCTAAGGGTTATAATCAAGAGGAAGGTATTGATTATGAGGAAACTTATGCCCCCGTAGCTAGACTAGAAGCCATTAGATTACTTCTTGCTTATGCTTGCATCATGGATTTTAAATTGTACCAAATGGATGTTAAAAGTGCTTTCCTAAATGGCTATATTCAAGAAGAAGTGTATGTAGCTCAACCCCCCGATTTTGAAAGTTCTGATTTGCCTAATCATGTTTTTAAACTTAAAAAGGCCCTTTATGGACTTAAGCAAGCTCCTAGAGCTTGGTATGAAAGATTGAGCAAATTTCTTTTAGAAAAAGGTTTTCAAAGGGGAAAAGTTGATACTACACTTTTTATTAAGAGTAAAGGTCATAACATCCTTTTAGTGCAAATTTATGTTGATGACATTATCTTTGGATCTACCAATGAATCTTTGTGCAAGGAATTTTCCAAGATGATGCAGAGCGAATTTGAAATGTCAATGATGGGTGAACTCAATTATTTTCTCGGGCTACAAATCAAGCAATCTAAAAATGGCATCTTCATCAATCAATCAAAGTATTGCAAAGAGCTTCTTAAAAGATTCGGGATGGAAAAAGCTAAGGAGATTAGCACTCCTATGAGCACAAGTTGTTATCTTGACAAGGATGAAAATGGAACATCCGTTGAACTTGCAAGGTATAGAGGTATGATCGGTTCTCTTCTCTATCTAACTGCCAAGATGGGCAGGCATTATGTTTAGTGTATGCATGTGTGCTAGATTTCAAGCTAACCCTAAGGAATCACACCTCTCAGCAGTTAAGAGGATTCTTAGGTATCTTATAGGCACAACACACATGGGTCTATGGTATCCTAAAGGTGGTATTAGTAGTTTAGTTGGTTATACCGATTCTGACTTTGTCGGTTGCAAAGTAGATAGGAAAAGCACTCGTGGAACATGTCACCTCTTTGGAAACTCACTAATTTCATGGCATAGTAAAAAGCAAGTGAGTGTGGCATTATCCACAGCTGAAGCTGAGTATGTAGCGGCTGGAAGTTGTTGCGCTCAAATTCTTTGGATAAAACAACAAATTCTAGACTATGGACTCAAGTTGAATCACATTCCCATTAGATGTGATAATACTAGTGCAATCAACCTAACTAAAAATCCCATCTTACACTCTAGGACTAAGCATATAGAAATTAGACATCACTTTCTTAGAGATCATGCTGAAAAAGGACATTGTGTGTTTGAGTTTGTGGAAACATCTAAACAACTAGCTGACATTTTCACAAAACCTCTTGCAAAAGAGAATTTTTTCAATATTAGAAATGAACTAGGCATTTTGGATAGTTCAGGCATTGAATGAATGTGTGTCTATGCATATGTTTCTCACTAACTAGTTATGCAGTTGTTTTTAATTTTTGCTGATCCAAGAGTGCACAAGTATTCCTTATACTAGGTATGTTTTATTTTTTTTTGTAATGTGCTTGATTTTTTATTTTTTTATGCGTGATTTCTCCAAATTGTTCATGTTATATGTTAAAACATGTTTATATTGTTATATGTTGTGCATAAATGATTGATTGAATGAATTTTAGGTGTTTTTATGCTAATTGTACAGTTAAAATGCATTTACTCTGCATATTTTTAAATTGCACAGTGAATGAATCGATTCATTTAAAATGTGAATCGATTCATGACTCTTATTGTGCATAAATCACGTTCTGCCCTTTCTGTGAATCGAAGTTGGGCTCTCGTGAATCAATTCACTCACTTCGATTCACGACACTATAAAACCTGAAAAACAGATTTTCCCCTCACGAACCCTAGCCTCTCTCTCTCTCAGCCTCTCCTTCTCAGCCCTAACCCCTCTGTTTCCTCGCACCCTCACATTCTTCAGCCCCCTTTCCAAAACCTCCATTCATGTCTTGAATGTGCGAGCTGAGCTGCTGCCTGTTTCTACGCTATATTTCGTTTTTGCGTCGCTGCTTGTTTCTACGCCGTGCTTCAATTTTGCGCTGCTATCTTGCTTCTACGTGGTTCCTTCGAGCTCATCTCAGATTGAAGCTTAATTTGCGTTGTCTCTGGTTAGTATTGTTCTTCGTTGCTTTCTCTTTGCTGTTTGCTTCTGCGTAGTTCTGTTGGTTTGGAGCTCTCTCTTTTGGTTGGAAATTGTGGGTTGTTTCTGAAATGGAAGGAACGTCTGCTGCTAAGAGCCGTAGGTCTAAGTTGTTATCTACTAGGAGACATGGTTTTCATCCAAGGACTGTAGGAAATCTACCTAGGAATTTTATTTCTGAGTCCCAAATGTCCAAGTTTAACAAATACTTTAAGGATAGAACAGTGATAACTCCTCATTATTTGGCAACAAATGAGATTCGGCAACAACACTTTGATTTTCAAGATGTGTTTTTTGCACAAGGTTTGAAAACGTTTATGGAGTTGAATACAGACTATTTTCCTGACTTAGTGAAGTTGTTCTAATGTAATCTGTCTATTGAAGATGAAATTTTGTCGTCCTCGATTGGGAATCGGGTGATTGAAATTACTCCTCAGCTTTGGTCTCAATTGGTTGGGTTATCTGTGAATGGGGCTGTATTAGATACATCTGATTTGAAGAGTTTTGATGGTTATGTTCCCAAAGTTGCCTTTCTTAGCATTTTGGCGGATCCAGAAGATGTTCCCACCACTTGTCACAAGTTTACTGCAAAGAAGATTCAAGTCAAACATCGGATGCGTCAGTTTGTAATGGCAAAGATTCTGGTCCCTAGGAAGGGTAATAATGCGAGAATACATGATACTGAGGTGTTTCTTCTTTGGGCATTCGAGAATGGTATAAGAATTAACTGGCCCCGCTTCATAATAGATCGTATGAAGAAAGTTGCTATTGACGGTAAAAGTCCACTTCCGTATGCTTGCCTTATCTCCCTGTTCATCCGGCACTTTGAAGCCTTTTCAGAGCATGATGAGGTTATTCGGGTTTCTCCATCGGACAGAATTGGCATGAATTCAATTAACAGAATGCCAATTGTTCATCAAGGTGT
The DNA here is from genome assembly GCA_037113605.1 of Calophaca sinica. Taxonomy (NCBI): domain Eukaryota; kingdom Viridiplantae; phylum Streptophyta; class Magnoliopsida; order Fabales; family Fabaceae; genus Calophaca; species Calophaca sinica. Next base: position 95,350,668 of record CM073736.1, read on the forward strand.
TGAATGGGTTTACCATGAGGGTCCTGCGGTTGTTGATGATGCTGATGATGATGTTGTGCCTCCTTTGGAGACTCCTGCCCCTGCTGTTCCTCCACCATCTGTTGCTTCTCACAGTGTGCCTGCTGCTTCTAGTTCAGTGGATTCTGTCCCCCCTCCCTGGTTTGTTAATGAAATCACCCAGCTTGAGGGTCGGATGCAGTCTTGGGTTCGAGACTTGGTGCATGATCAGTTTGAAGAGTTGAAGACCTATCTGGACTCACGGATGCCGAGTTGATGCATTTTGTTCCTCGACTCCTCCTCCTGAACCATAGATGACTGGACCTACCCTGAAGACCTATCCTGGACTATGCTGCTCTTTTTTGTTTTTAGTGTGGGCACATTTTATTTTTTTAACACTCATGCATATGTAATTCTGGATTTTATGTTTTTGGATATTACACTTCATCATGGTTGTGTCATTATGTGACTGCTATAATTTTGGATATTATGCTTTTGATATTACACTTGATATTATGGCTTGTAAACTTGGCTGTTGTATGATACTTTCCCTGATGAGTCTAATTTTTTTTGATAATGTCAAAAGGGGGAGATGGCATATATTAAGGGGGAGTATTAGTTGGTATTATTAAATTGCCATGATCTGTTATTGGTTATTACATGTTTTAAAAGGCAATTACAGGTATAAGTGTTTGTCATCATCAAAAAGGGGGAGTTTGTGGATGTACGCATCCCTAATGCGTAATTGAAGATGATTTTGAAGATGTCAAACACGTGAAGACTTTGATTCTGCTAGTATTCTTTAGCTTTATATCTTTCTCTAGTTAGAATCATTGTTAGAGTCTCAATATTTTGTGGGTTGAAAGTTAGAAAATGCAATTTGTCAAAATTAATTGAATCATGGATGCATAGCTTACTTAAAATGTTTTAAAATGTTTTTGACTAAGTTGGGTATGTTTAAAATTGTTCTTTCATCATTTTTAAACCCAATGATTGTTTTTCAAAGTGTTAAATCATTTCATATGGTCAAAACATATTTTCTATGCATTTTTGGAAGCATGAATCGATTCACACTTTAAATGAATCGATTCATCATCGAGCACCCAATTACTGTTTTTTGGTTTTGTGAATCTAATGCAGAATTGGTGAATCGATTCACAAAATTGGTGAATCGAATTCAGTTTAAGTGAATGAATCGATTCACACTGTGGTGAATGGATTCACGCGTGATTTTTCTGCATAATTTCTCAGTTTTGTTTCTCAGTTTTGGGCACCATATAAAAGGCTCGTTTTAGGGTTTTAATACATACTTTTACACATTTTCAGAACAACAAATTGAGCATTTTCTCTAGCTTTCTTCTTCCCCCAAATTTCATTGAGACTCTAGGTTTTCATTTGTATATCTACACTACAAAGAGTGTTATTTCAGATTTTCTAATTCTTTCTTCTTGTAATTTCGTTTTGTGAGGGTGAGGTATCCCTAGTGAATCTTGAGTGAGGTATCTCAAGTGGGAAATTTCAGAGTGTGGAATCTCTGGTTGTAAATTCAAGAAACGGTGTAATTCTTTGAATTGATAGTGGAAGAAAATCCTGAGCGAGGCTTGGGGACTAGATGTAGGTCACAGTGGTTGGTGACTGAACTAGGATAAAATCCTCTGGTTTGATCTTCTTCTCCCTTATCTCTTTAATTGCGTTTTTAGGGTTTTCTTAGATATAATTGTTGTGGTTGAAATTTATCTTATACTAGTTAATTGATTTCTTGGGTAGAACATTTCTCATATTCAATAAAGATAACACCTTCACAAAATAAGTTTTTATAAAGTTTGCGAAAATTTTGATACTCAATTCACCCCCCCTCTTGAGTATTCTGGCCACCTGGGTAACAAACACATGTAAATTCAAGGACGATGCCATGTTTACTGGTAAAGTTGGAAAGACCATGATTAATGTAACGCCCTGACTCTAATTAAAACATTACCTATTAAATTAACTGGAATTAAATAAAGACACAGTAAATATTTTTGCAAATGGTACCCTAAAGACTTACTTATTATCAGAGTTCACAACTTTGACAAAACATTTCCACAGAATACTTATTCGCTTTAAATAAATTACAGGATTTGACACACAATGCTATTATAGAATTATAACAAAAAGGAAATACTTTCGGACTCTAAAAAACTTCGGCTCGTGATCCGGTACTCAAGGTCTCGTGTGACGACAAGACCGAGCATTCTGACATACTCTAGGCTTCTCCAATTGCTAGGTACCTGAAAACAACACCCCAACATAGTGAGTTTACAAAACTCAGTAACATAGGACTAGCACAAATCATTGTACCGCTGTTTTCAGCCATACTTGGTGTGTGAAGTATGGAAAACTCCTCTGTACATAGATACAATTACAACTGGGTTAAAATATACAACCAAACACTTTCCACTATAACAATAATATTCAATCACAAACATTAAAGCAACATGGCAAACTCATACTATTTTGTAACAGCCAAGGATTTACCACTGGGTATTAATTGACCACGGGGTTTACCCTGCACTGTACAACTATCTGAAATAGCCAAGAATTTATCACTGGTTATTAATTGACCATGGGACTTTACCCTGCACTATACGATTATCTGAAATAGCCAAGGATTTACTACTGGGTATTAATTAGCCACGGGGCTTTACCCTGCACTATACAACTCTTTGCAATAGCCAAGGATTTACCGCTGGGTATAAATTGACCACTGGGCTTTACCCCGCACTGTACAACTATTTGCAACAATCAAGGATTTACCACTGGGTATTAACTGGCCACTGGGCTTGACCTTGCATTGTACAACTATCTTATTAGAACAATCATAAATTCAATAGTTCTAATGCTATATCTCTAAGCTTTAGAATAACTTATGTTTTAATAACTTTTCTAAGAGATTCTTAAGATAAACTCCTCTTTTGGAACATATTTCAAACATCATGCATACAATATAATTCTACCAAATCCCCCGCATAACATCAAGTCCCATTTTAAAGAGGCATAGAGCCATCCATTAATTCAAGGGAATCATAACAACTCACAAAATAAGCTAGCTCGAACACCGAGCTACTTCAAAATTAATTCTTACATATTTGATCAACATGACCAAACTAAAACAAAACATGCCAATTGGAGCTCTATGGAACTCACAATGAGGCAAACATCACACATATGTTTATGGGGGGTTGGGGACAGCACCCAGCCCTTAACCAATCCCACTAAAATGTCATAACTTCTACTCATTAAACATTCAACATCAAGAATTTGTATAATAACCTAAGCAAACCCTAATCAGAGGTTTTTGAGGGGAATCCTATGTTATCTTAGGGTTTGATGAATGTGGTGATGAGATCCCCAATTTCTAGGGCTTAACTTCATCCTCCATTAAGGCTTGAGTTCAACCTTCCTCTTCAGATCAATCTTCCCCATTTGAGTCTTGGTTCTTCTTCTACTTCCATATTCATCTTCCTCTCTTCTTGGTTTGGATTTCATGGAGGAGACCCTCCATCATCTCTTCCCTCTCTCGTGATCTCTCTTCCTCTCTCGGTTCTCTTAGTCTCTACCTCTCTCTCTCTCTCGTTCGCTGTCTCTGTCCTTTCCTTCCTCCGGCGCGCCACCACGCCGACATGCCTCCAAGCCGTCGCACCCTTCTTCCTCCTTCTTCTTCATCGTGCGTCCTCCCTCTCTCTCTTTCCCCTTTCTCTGCTTTCTTTCTCCTTTCTTTCTTTTTCTTCCCTGCTTCTTCTTTTTCTTTCTCTTCTTCTTTTTCACGCAGGGGAGTGTAGGTGTGTGTAAAATGAGAGAAAATGAGGGTGCTAGGGTGGAGTGAGGGAAAGTGTGGTGCACGGTGGGGTAAAGGCATAGGTTTAATAAAACTAGACCAAAGTAACCCCTATTTAAATATCATAATCTACTCTTTGGTCTCATAGGAATCTCAGGTAAATTAATTAATTAATTAAATACTACTCACAAATAAGTAGTCCCATATTTCCTTAATTATTGGGTAGAATTACTATTTTACCCCTAAGTTCCATATTTGCGTTAAAACACTAGATTAAAGGTTATTAACCTCATTAATCTTTATGGATTAAATCCCATTTTTCTCGTAGTATTTTTAATTACCAAGCTTTAGAAAGTTGGAGTGTTACAATTAACATATTCTTTTCCATTATCAGATCATATCCTTTTAATTCCTTTGCCAAATTGTGTTCGTACTATATGGTAAAATTGAATGAACAATTGAGATACTTCTAATTTATCCTTCATCATGAAAATCCAAGTCATTCGAGTACAATCATCAATAAATGAAATAAACTATCTCACACCAGAAACATTAGAAATAGGGGCAGGTCCCCAAACATCAGAACGAATAAGATCAAATGGTTCAACACTTTTAATAAGACTAGAAGGAAAAGTAGCACAATGGTGCCTATCAAATTGACAAATGTCACACTTAAAAGGCTCAACAGACTGTTGTAAAAAAAGATGGAAACATAGACATCATCAAAGAAAAAGGAGGATGCTCCAAATGCTTGTGCTGAATCCAGATTTGTGAGGCAGAAGAATGAGACTCGGACTGAGACTGAAGTGAGGAGGACAACACCTTCTGACCAGCTCTTTCATTAGACAGATAGTACAATCCTCCCTTTTCCTTAGCAACTCCAATCGTCCTTCCTGTGGCAAGGTCCTGAAAAACACAGTGAGAAGGGAAAAATATTACTGCACAATTCTGGTCTTGAGTAATATTATGAATAGAGATTAAGTTATTAGAAAGTTTGGGAACATGAAGCACATTTTTCAATTTAATTGAAGGTTGAAGTTCAACATTCCCACAACCAACAACAAGGGTATGAGAACTATCAGCAACAGTAATATAATGAATATTGTAAGGGGAGGTATAAGACGAAAACAACTTGGCATGAAAAGTCATGTGATCAGTGGCACTCGAGTCAATGATCCATGCATTCTGAGGGACAGTATTAGCAACATTCAGAGAACTCAAGGTTGAAACTGCAATAGATCTATCGTCTGACATATTGGTTGATGTCTGCGAATGTGTCTTGTTCAAGAGATCAGAAATAGCCGACAAACTGCAGTAAAGAGGCCAAAACACAACTGAAAAATGGGACCCACGAGCTAGGAACGTCCAAAAGCCAAACCAAGAGAGAACACAACAATAGGAGTGAAGCTGAATGACCAAAAACTTGACCCATCGAACCTGTAACACAAAAACAGTGGCATAGAACCAGTAAAACGAGCAAAAAAGCTCCGGTTTCAAATAACCCACGAATAAAGGTGCTCGGATCGGAGGATGGACCCCCAAAACAGAAAAAGGATGTGCTGATCTACAAGTCTAGAAATTATGATAATGAACAAAGCTGCGCGTGGCCTTCACGCACCGGAGAGCCACCCAGTGTAAAGCGGCGCGTGGCTACTCGTGGGTGGGCCGTTGGGGATGCGCTTTCAGGGCTTGGCCCTTTTTTGGTGTCGGTCCTGATGGTGTGGTCGCCGGAGTGATTAGAGCATCGTACGGTGGTGTTTTGGCATTTTTGTTGTGCATACAGTGAAAGACAGAGGAAAAATACAATAAAATCAAGTTCCTTTGGTTCTAGCGCAAATAGTGACAGTGCAAGGTGTTGGAACCTAAACGATTGAGAAGTTTAGACCCTCATTAATTTTGATGATAACAAAATATTCACAAGAGAACAATTTATGTTCTAACAATTCTTGAAGTGTGCAGATACTAATATTACATATATTTCTAAGCCACTTAAACAAGAAGGAAGAAGCTCTCAAGAGAAGGGTACACTTCATGTGTCAGCATCCGGCTCATCTTAGTATACTGTCCTCATGAGCGTCTGGAATTATCTTCTTGTGACACTAGTCTTATCCATTTGCTTTGAGCGTCCGATCTTCCGTTCTGAGCAAGCGTCTGAACTTCATTATAAATCACGTGTTGGTCATGTAGTTGCTCTTACTCTCAGAAGTTTCTGGAACGGATTTCGAATTTGATCTTATGCGCCAAAATTGTTGTACGAGGTATCAAAGGTGACACCTTTAGCTAAAAGACAAAGATCGTACAAGCAATCGTAAAAAGCAAGGTAGTACGAAAATGGTAATGTGTACTACTGAGATATTCTCTGGAAAGGAAGAAAGAGACAGCTTTTTGAAATCACCTCACTCAATGGAAGGAGCCATTTTTACTGTAACGGTAATATCCTTTAGAACTCCTATAAATACCCCAAGGTATCCTTTGAAGAAACTGCCGAAACTCTACAAGAGAATATTGCTTCATTTACTGAGAACAAGCACTGTTGCTATACACTACAAAAAGTCAATACTCTGAAAGCACTACTTCTGTGAGCAATCAAGTTTCGAGCCAAGTCTCTGGACTACAAGAACTGAACTCAGCGTCCGACACTTTCTTTTAGAAAGCATTTCTATATTGAGCTTAATTTTTTATCCTCTCTGTGAGAGTTATTTATACTTGTATTCAACTTAACTTGTAAAAGTTGTTTTGGCCTAGTTAAGGCTGTTCTCTCAAAGGCTCGACTGTACTGAGTCGTTTTGAGAAGTTGAGAGTATTGTCAAGATTGTGACAGAAGAATACTCTTGAGGAAATTGTAATCAGTTGATTATAGTGGAAAATCCTTCAGGAACGAAGGGACTAGACGTAGCTACCAGTTTGGTAGTGAACTAGTATAAATCTCTGTGTCTCTTGCTTTACTGCTTTCTATTTATCTTTATCTTGCTCTGTTAAAAACAAGTCTTCTCAAACTGCTTTTCCAGCGTCCTGTTTACTTCCAGCGTCCGTTTAACAAACTGTTTTGAAAAACCTGTGCTCTAAGTGTTTTTAACTTAATATTTACGAAGAGTTTTCAACACAATTCAACCCCCTTCTTGTGTTCACGTTCACAAGGTACCGCGAAAATAACAAGCCGCAATGAAGGCGACAAAGGAAAAATGCGATAAAGGCAACTTGGGTTTGCGCAGAAACAAGACCCTCAAGACCGAGAGCTCGTGATACCATTTGGAAAAATCATTTACGAACACTGATACACTTATATAGACTAAGCGGAACCTAATGAGTCTGATTAATGGGCCTTATAGAAAAACACTAATAATTGCAAAATATATGCTATATTTACAACATATGATAAGTTGAGATACCAATAAATAAGGATATTATTGGGGGAAAAAATAACTCATGCCTTCTTGATATCCTAATGTGATAAATTTGTTGACACAAATCAATATTCTAAGAGCGATAATCCCGAGAACACGGCCTAGTGGTAAAACATATGTAAGTGTTGTATGGTGTTAACACACCAATTTGTCTACTTTTATAGGGTATTTTTAGTACTTAAACATATTATTTTGCGCTATTCAACGTATGAAGGTACTCATTTATGTCATATTTTATAGAATTATCATAAAGACACCACTCAGAGCAAAAGATGCGAGAATGGACTAAAAACTAGTAAGTTTTAGAGAGTTTTAGTACTACTGGACAATCGGTATGGCCTGATAGTCCTTCAGTACGGCCTTATCTAAGGCAGAATTTCAGTAGGGGCGTACCCCCTTAGTTAGTACCACCTAGCGCCGATGAAAAAGTCGAGTACGGCCGTGCCAAAGTCAGTACGACCATACATAATGATGTCAGGGAGTGCACTACGCGAATGTACGGGCCAACATCTCAAGCAAAGTTCAGTAGGGCCGTGTATATATCCGGTACGGTCGTACCCCGTCCCAGAATGTGCAGATTTGAAAGCCAGATGACCTAATCCACATCCAACACTATAAATAGACCCTCTAAGTCTATGCTGAGGACCTTTTGACGAATTCTCAAGTCAAGATCCGCCTTTTTTAGATTTCTTCATAAACACCTTGATATTGGAGTAAGTCTTGGATCATTGGAGCTTCCTGGCAATTCCGAATTGTTGCTGGAGTTCGTGAGGAACAAACGAGAAGATCACCGTCTTACCAAAAGGGTGTCCCGGTTCTATTTAATAATGTCTTTTAGGAGTTTATGTTTGGATTTATTCTATTTTATTTTGTTGAAAAACAACATGAGTAGCTAATTCCATCACTAGGGGTGATGAGGGATCTTTTACGATGTTTTTAATATCTATTTAATTGTTTTTATAAATTTCTTATTATCCTTATGAATGTGTTGATCCTAGCATGCTTAATCTCATAGGAAGTAGCTAATCCTTAATAAGATAGTTAATTGTAGTAACAGGATCATAATTAGTTAATGGAACTCTAGGATCAACATAACTCGTTTTATATGCCCGAATAGGTTATTTCTTGTTTCCAATTAGTTATTAGACTAATAAACTCACATGTTCTTAATGCTCTTTCCTTTAATTACGTTCTTGGACCAAACAGAGTAATTAGTTAGGAGGAAGGCTATTACAAGCTAGGAGCTCTTAGTAATTTAGAGTGAGTGGTTGGCTTTCGATAAGGAAATGCAATTCATAATAGCAAGGAAATAGATTTAGGATCTAGTATTAGTGAACCAGGTACCCTTAGGCTTCTCCTATTCAATCTTACTCTAATAATTGAGACTTAAGTTTTATTCTAATTTTCCTTAGTTTATATGCTTAATCCCAATCCAATTATTTCGTTACCTTAGAGGACTTAAGATCTTTATTACGCTGGTACTCGTGCATTCCCTGTGGGTTCGACATTCAGAGTCTTAAAAATACTCCACTTCATTACGAGTTACGATCAGGTGCACTTGCCTGAGCCACAACAAGTTTTTGGCGCCGTTGCCGGGGAATGTTCTAGCGATATTGACTTAACGAGATCTTAATTACTATAAGCATTTTATTGCTTTTCGACCTACTCTTTTATATTTGTTTTGCTTTTATTGTTTTAAATTAAGTACTTTTCTTGTACTCAGGCACCATAATGGAAGAAGAGCTCACTCTCGAAGAGTACTTTTCTCCTGCAATCAACACCCATGATAGCATAAACGGCCCAACCATCAGGCGACATAACTTTGAGTTCAATCCTGTTTTAATCTCGCTGGTGTCCACAGTACAATTTTTGGGACTGCCTTCGAAAGAGCCACACGCTCATCTCAAGAACTTTCGAAGAATACTTAGCACTGTTAAGTATAATGGAGTTCCTGCTGAAGCTATTAAACTAACATTGTTTCCATTCTCATTGTAGGGAAAAGCTCAAGTTTGGCTAGACTCTTTAGCACCAAACTCAATTACCACTTGAGAAGATCTGAAGAGTAAGTTTCTCCATAAATATCTCTCTCTAGCCAAATTTGCAGAGATAAGGGCTAAAATAATTAGCTTCAAACAATCTGAGTCAGAGCCAATGTATGAAGCTTGGAATGCTTTCAAGAACTACTCAGAAGTTTTCCACACAAGGAATTTGCCACATGGCAACTTGTTCACATCGCCTAAAATGGGCTAAATGCACAAAGCAGGGCCGCTATAGATGCTACATGTGGAGGATCTTTGGGAATAAGAACATCATCCGAGACTCTAGAAATAATTGAAGAGATGGCTCAGAATAATGCTCAATAGTCATCAGAAAAGACACAAGTTGATCCGGAATTCGAAACCCATGGGATGCAAGCTCATAGAGGCCAAAGTGGATGCACTTACTGAGAAATTTGAAACCTTGCTAGCATCTCATGCTCACACTAGAGCTAAAAGGAACAATCTCACTCGGAAGCCTACAACAAAAGAGGATCCAATTGCAAAAGTTAATTTTACAGGCACCGAGACTCGTTCCTACTCAAACAACAATAACCCGGTGTGGAGAAACCAAAGGAACTCATATTTACAGTTTCAAGCTCAACAAAGGCGAAATCCTAGCCACCTCGAAGCAATGCAAGGATGCATGAAGGCACTTGACGAGAGATTTAAGTGTCTAGAAAAACTGGTAATAGCCAATGCGGAAAATCAGAAACAGTTGACGGAGGAGTTAGCTATCTTGATAAACTATGTGTCCAAGTCAAAAGGGAAAACACCTACCCAAGAAGTGCAATCTAATTTGATAACTACAAGGAGAGGAACAGTACTCGCAGGACCATCTGAAAAAAGTAAAGAAAATGCTACATCAACTCCCAAGAAAAACCACCTGATCAGATCGAAGAAAGAGATATAAGGAACAAGGAACTCGAGAAAGAGCAGTTGTCAGTACCCATTAATCCACCTGGCACAATCCCCAATGTACCATTCCCACAGAGGTTAAAGAATGACTTGTAGAACCCACAATTTGCAAAATTTTTAGAAGTCCTGAAGCAGCTGACTATCTATATACCGTTCGTGAAAGCTATTTCTCAGATACCCAAATATGCCAAATTCTTGAAGGATATCCTGGCCAACAAAAAAAAGTTAGAGGAATTATCCACAATTAGATTAAGCGAGGAATGCTCAGCTATAATTTTAAGGAAGTTACTTTCTAAAATGAAGGATCCAGGGAGTTTTACAATACCTTGCACAATTGGAAACTCTTATTTTGAAAAAACTCTCTGTGATCTCAGCTCTATCATAAACTTGATGCCTGTATCTATTTTCAGCGGCTTGGTTTGCAAGTGGTCAGGCCCAAAAGACTTCAATTACAACTAGCAGACAAGTCCGTCCGTAGGGCACCCAAAGGGAATAATTGACGATGTCTTAGTAAAAGTAGAAAAATTTATTTTTCTAGTTGACTTTGTAGTTTTAGACATAAAAGAAGATAAGGAAGTCCCACTTTTATTGAGAAGACCATTTTTAGCGACTAGAAAAACAATTATTGAAGTCCACCAGGGAAAACTCACATTAAGGCTTGGCGACGAAGAAGTTGTCTTTAGCGTGTTTGATTATTTAAAAATGCCTTCGTGCCCCCAATCTTGCAATTTTATAGATACTTTAGAAGAAATTGTACTAACATCTTCTGATTTACAGGTACACTTACATACAAACCCTCTAGAGAGAGTTCTAACTTGCAGCAAGGACTCTATTGTAGATGAAGAAGAGGTTAAAGAGGAAGTTCTGGCACTGGATGCAGGCATCGTACCTGTGACAGTCTGAGAAAATAAAATAGATCAAAAAAATATTTAGAAAAGTCCTAAAATGATGAGTAGGTCGAAAATGGTCAAAATAGCCTAAAATTGTCCTAATTAGCCCTAAGAAACCTTAGGGATTAAGAAAAAAATAAAATATTTTAAAATCGGGTAGCTCGCGACGCGACAGGCACAAGGAATAAGGAGCCCGTGACACGATTTAAATCGGTGCCAAAGGCGGTGGTTAGCACAGCGGATCGCTTGACACGTGTCTAGCTTGCGACGCGATGGACAATTGTGTCTTGTACCGTCGCGACGCGATGGGACCAAATTTTGCCTATAAATAGAGCTCGTCCCTCTCCATTCCGCCAGACCCTTCAATTGAGCATTTGGAGTACGAAGAAGGGAGCTTGGAGGAGGAGAAGTAGCGGGACATGGGCGACAGCGATCAACTAAGCCAGGTATGGGGAGATCTGGACTCTATACACTAGGGTAGTAGGAATAAGATAGGTGTAGAATAGGAAAGGAGGGTGGCACAAGCCCTACTAGAGGTTGATGCCCCGACACCCTAGGAGGGGTGTCGAGACTACGACTGCTAAGGATAGCAGTCGTTAGTCCATCAACCATAGGAATAATTATTGTGTGAAAACCCTAGGGTAGAAGACTTACAATTGTTTGATGGTTATGTGTGTTGTTTAATAATGTGTTAGTAGTGATCGCCTGAGCGACGCTAGGGCTAATGTGTGTATTGATGACTGCTATTAGATGTTATTGATTACTGTTTTAATATTCATTGTTGTAATATTATATGTTTATACTAACAATGATGAGAAAGATAATGAATAAATTCTATGTACTGGCTGAGATAATAATAATAAGATTATGAGATGAGCTGTTAAAGAATAACAAGTTGTTGGAGGTGCTGGTTAATAAACAATCATATGCATGTGCTGTAATCCAGCGCCGTACACATAGGCTATGTACGAGGCCAGGTACCAAAGTGCGGGTACGATACATTCAGTACAGGACACGCTGGTCCTTGGGGATAGTCTGGGTCCGACAATGTTCACAGGTGACCAATAGTTTGGCCACCATTGTGTCGAGACATCGGGTAGCCTGGTCATCCTGGCGGGGTACTATTGTATCACTGTCCATAGTGCCGATCCCGAATGCCGCCCCGACACCTTTTCCTATCGCCGAAGTTGGGGGACAGGGATGCACTCTTAGGGGTACGATGAGCGGGATAGGGAGATGGACAACTGGCAGGCTAAGGTGGGGCTGCTTTTGTCATAATTAAGTTGTGTGGCCACGTAGGCATATAGACTAAGCTACATAAACATGATAAGCTAGGTTATGATCTAAATTGTTGATTTAGAGATGTTTGAACCTGTTCTATCGCATATTCTATTCTTCTACTTTCCCATTTTGTTTAGTGTATAATGTTCTTATCTCCCATCTTTTGTGTATTGTTTTCTTTGTTACATTTATATGTATTTAGATTCTGAAGATTTTCAAGAAAATGAAGATGTCCCACTACTTTCACCCCGCGATGCAGCAGGACCCGAACATCCCGGTTTGGGGTGATTTCGAGGTGTATTATCATGATATAGATGGAGATAGTTGGGAAATGGATTACAATCGTCATGTGGTTATATATACAGGCTTAGTTAGTATTTTTTTTCGTATTTTGAGATCACCAAGAGCCTCCTTCGTGGGAGACTTTAGAATTGCCCAGCGGTTTCCTTTTAATCGTATGTGGCGAGAGCCCAGATGACACTATTCTGCTATACCATCATCATCAGGATCTTTTAGTGTGTTTAGAGATAGTGTTGGTATGAGGTGAATGCGACGATCAGAGTCGACCGTCCCGTCTACTTCTAGGGTTCTGGGACATCATCATCACACAGGGGATTCTCGTCTCCCGCCACGATTTCGTATTAGGATTTCGAGACCGAATCAGATGTAGGAGGTTCCTTGGTGGATGGTTTGACTTTTGACTGTTTGACTTTTTGGCTTCGAGAGACACTTTTGTACCTTTAGGGTTTTTGGCAGGTGTACCCTTAGGGTTGTTGACAGAGTTGTATATTATTTTTAGAGGTTCCGATGTTGGAGCCCTTTGTATGTAAACCAAACTGATGTGTAATATATATATAATAGAAGTTTTTTTCTTGTATTTTGGAACTTTATTATTATTATTATTATTATTATTATTTTTATTATTATTATGCGTGATTTTGGGATAACACTATAAATAAATAAAAGCGTCACATTTATGGTATCAGAACAGTTCGGTCCTAACCGGACTGTGAGTTATGGGGTCTAACTTATATTCTAGTTGGAGTTCCCACCGAATTCCAACTCTAAAGGGGAGTGAGAGATCGATTAGCAGTTATCTTATCTGAGTGAGTAGACATAGATGATTGCTATTGACTATTCATAAGACTTATCTTATAAATGAACCCCAGATTTTCAGGAGGAACTATGGTGCAAACTAGAAATATGAATGGAGAATCAGTTGAATCTACTAATTCTGGACCAGCTGTAAGGCAAGAGCAAGGAAATCCGGAAGCTGGGACTTTTCAGGATCTAGCTACGGCTATGTTACAACAAACTCAACAAAATGCGGAATTAATTCGACTTGCATCACGACCACAAAGGGACAATGAGACTGATCAAGGGTTGGTGACCTATCTTAAAGGGAACCCTCCCCAGTTTAAAGGAGATTATGATCTCGAAAGGTGCTGAGAAATGGATACAAGAGATGGAAAAGATCTTTGCGGCAATGAGATGCAGGGAAGAGCGAAAAGAAGATTGTGCCACATTTCAGTTGACTGGGGAAGCAGAGAGTTAGTGGCAGAGTAAGAGAAGGGTATTAGAAGCTGAGGGCAGGGCTATTACTTGGGAAGTTTTTCGGGAATGTTTTCTCGAAAAATATTTTCCAAGTACAATATGACAATAGAAGGATCGGGAGTTTGGTTCATTGACTCAAGGGAATAAGATAGTAGGAGAATATATTATTAGACTTGAAGCCCTTGTTAAATATTCTGAGTATCATCTACTCAACCCTAGTGAAAAGTGGATGTGTCGAAGGTTTGTTGAGGGACTTAGGATTGAACTCCGAAAGTTCATATTACCCTTAAGATTGATGAGATTTTCGGATGTAGTCGAGAGAAGCATGGAATTAGAAAGTGTGGAGCCAAGGAAGAAACAACCAAAAAGTGGAGAACCATTCAGAAATAATAAAGGACGAGGAAATATGGGAAATCGGGGAAATCCATATGCACGACCTGGAAAGGAACATGCTCCCAGACGCTCTGATGGGATTCCATCTTGCTTTCGATGTGGAGGAAATCACTTAATACAAGATTGTCCACAGGCTGATCAAAGAGTTTGTTATAGATGCGGAAAACCAGGATACATTATTAGGGATTGCAGGGTGAATCTAAATCCAGCACCTATGAGGGCAGTAAATGAGAAGGGATCAAATCAAAATCAAGAAAGACAAGTGGCAGGAAGGACTGAAGGATGTAAGTCATCAAAAGGGCGACCTGATAAACCAGCTACCAGTAGAGTGTTCACAGTGCAAGGAGCAGAATCGTCTCACATGATTCAAGGTATGTGCCTCGTATCTGGACATCTTCTGTCTGTACTTTTTGACTCGGGTGCTACACATTCTTTTATTTCCAATGATTGTGTCGAACATCTCAAACTTCTTGTGTCACCCTTACCACGTACTTTGATTATTTCAACCCCTACTAACAATTCTTTCCGTTCTACCATTGTGTGTCGACAATGCCCTGTTAAAATTGAAAACCATGATTCTTTGTAGACCTAGTCTGCTTACCTTTACAAGAACTAGACATAATTTTGGGGATGGATTGGCTCTCCACCAACCATGTTATCTTAGACTATGCCTGAAAGACTTTGACCTTTTCTGAGGAATCTGCCAATGTTGGGAATAGAAAAGAAGAGAAGAATTCTTAGATATGCATGATGCTATGTTCAATGGAAGGAAAAGATTCCCCAGTTTTAGAAAATACACCAATAGTAAATGAGTATCCTGAAGTTTTCCCTAATGATATTTCTGGATTACCACCGAAGAGGGAGATAGAGTTTGCTATTGACCTTATTCCAGGAATAGGACCTATTTCCATAGCTCCTTATAGAATGTCACCATTAGAATTAGCAGAATTAAAGAAATAATTGGATGAGTTATTAAGTAAAGGATTTATTCGACCTAGTGTTTCACCTTGGGGTGCAGCAGTTTTATTTGTAAAGAAGAAAGATGGAACCTTTAGGTTATGTATCGATTATAGACAACTAAATAAGGTTACTATTAAGAACAAATATCCATTACCTAGGATAGATGATCTGATGGATCAATTAAAAGGGCTTCTATCTTTTCTAAGATAGACTTAAGGTCAGGATATCATCAGATTAGAGTTAAGAAGGAGGATATTCCTAAGACTTCTTTTAGAACTAGATATGGACTCTATGAATATTTAGTTATGCCATTTTGAGTAACTAATGTCCCAGCAGTATTTATGGACTATATGAATAGGATATTTTGATCATACTTAGATAAATTTATAGTGGTGTTTATAGATGATTTATCAATATATTCACAAACCCGGGAGGAACACGTATGCCTACGGGTAGTATTACAAATTCTTAAGAATAGACAACTCTATGCTAAGTTATCCAAATCTGAGTTTTGGTTAGAAGAAGTTTAATTCCCAGGACATATCATAAACAAAGAAGGGATAGCAGTAGACCCAGCCAAAGTTCAAGCTGTGTTGCAATGGGATAAACCTACCACAGTTAGTGAAATAAGAAGTTTCCTATGAGTAGCTGGATATTATCGAAGGTTTATAGAAGGATTTTCTAAAATAGCCTTACCTCTAACCCAGCTGACTAAGAAGGGATCTACTTTTGAATGGACCAACAAATGTGAAAGAAGTTTTCAAGAGTTAAAAGATAGATTAACCACTTCTCCAGTTTTAGTTTTACTTGACCCCTCAAAGGAATTTGAGGTTTATTGTGATGCTTCTTATCAAGGGTTAGGATGTGTATTGATGCAAAAAGGAAAAGTAGTAGCTTACGCTTCTAGACAATCGAGAATTCATGAGAGAAATTATCCTACCCATGATTTAGAACTAGCAGCTATAATGTTTGCTTTGAAGATTTGGAGACATTATTTATATGGGGCAAAATTTTGTGTTTATAGTGACCATAAGAGTTTAAAATATGTATTTGATCAGAAGGAATTAAATATGAACAGAAAAGGTGGATGGAGTTTATAAAAGATTATGAATTTGATCTACATTACCACCCAGGGAAAGCAAATGTAGTGGCAGATGCACTTAGTAGAAAATCCTTACATGTATCTACTATGATAATTAGTTAATTAGATTTAATAGAACAATTTAGGGATCTAAGTCTCAGAATGGATGTACGACAAGAAAAATTATATCTAGGAATGGTTACTATCAGTAATGATTTTATAAAACTTGTCAAGGAAAAACAAGCAACAGATGAATATCTTAGGAAGATGAAAACATTAATTGAACAAGGGAAGAACTTAGAATTTAATATAGGGGTAGATGGAGCGTTAAGGTTTAAAAATAGAATATGTGTTCCGGAAGATTTAGAGATTAGAAGATATATCCTAGATGAAGGACATAAAAGTAGGTTAAGTATCCATCCTGGAACCACCAAAATGTGTCAAGATCTCAAGAAATTATTTTAGTGGCCTGGAATGAAGAAAGACATAGCAAATTTTGTTTTATCCTGTTTGCCCTGTCAAAAAGCTGAGAATGAACATAAAAAGCCTGCAGGAACCCTTCAGTCTTTAGCAGTACCTGAATGGAAATGGGATAGCATAGCTATAGATTTTGTAATAGGATTACCTAGAACTCAGAAGAGATATGATACTAGTTAACCAAGAGTGCTCATTTTCTACCTATTTATATGAGTTCTTCATAAGAAAATTGAACTCAACTCTATATCCATGAAATAGTTAGACTACATGGTATTCCTACTACCATTATATCTTATAGAGACCCTGGATTTGCTTCAAGACTCTAGAGAAAAGTATATCAAGCAATGGGTACTAAATTAAGTATGAGTTCAACATATCACCCTCAAACTGATGGACAGTCTGAACGAACTATCCAAACCGTAGAAGACTTATTAAGAGTATATACCCTTGAGAAAATGGGAAGCTGGGATGAACTATTACCTTTAATAGAATTCACTTATACCATTCCAGTATCGGGATGGCTCCTTTTGAAGCTCTATATGGTCGGAAGTGTCAAACACCTCTTTATTGGTTTGAAACAGGAGGAAGCCTAATTTTAGGACCGGAATTAATTCAACAAACCTCAAAACAAATCAAAATGATTCGAGAGAAGATGAAAGCAGCCCAAAACCGACATAAAAGTTACCATGATAAAATAAGTCGACCTTTAGAATTCGAAGCAGGGGATCATGTGTTTCTGAGAGTATCTCCTAAAACTGGCATTGGCAGAGCCATCAAATCCAAAAAGTTAACTCCTCGATTCATTGGACCATTCCAAATTCTTCGAAGAGTTACCCCTTAATTTGCCAAACTTACATGACGTCTTTCATGTGTCTCAACTCCGAAAATATTATCCCGACCCATCTCATATAATTGAGCCTGAGTCGGTACAGCTCAGAGATAATCTAGAATACGAAGCAACACCTTGTAAGATTGTTGATCAAAGAATAAGAGAGCTCTGAGGCATACAAATTCCTTTGGTATGGGTTGTATGGGATGAACGAACCGGAGATACTACTTGGGAACGAGAAGCTGATATGAGAAGATAGTATCCTCATCTTTTCATAAGTATGTGATCAGCTATTTTCGAGGATGAAAATTATTTTAAGGAGGGTAGTAATGTGACAGTCTGAGAAAATAAAATAGATCAAGAAAATATTTAGAAAAGTCCTAAAATGATGGGTAAGTTGAAAATGGTCAAAATAGCCTAAAATTGTCCTAATTAGCCCTAAGAAACCTTAGGGATTAAGAAAAAATAAAATATTTTAAAATCGGGTAGCTCGCGACGCGACGGGCACAAGGAAGAAGGAGCCCGCGACGCGATTTAAGTCGGTGCCAAAGGCGGTGATCAACGCTGCGGTTCGCTTGACAAGTGTCCAGCTCGCGACGCGATGGGACCAAATTTTACCTATAAATAGAGCTCGTCCCTCTCCATTCCACCAGGCCCTTCAATTGAGCATTTGGAGTACGAAGAAGGGAGCTTGGAGGAGGACAAGTAGCGGGACGTGGGCGACAGCAATCAACTAAGTCAGGTATAGGGAGATCTGGACTCTATACACTAGGGATAATAAGAATAGGATAGGTGTAGAATAGGGAAGTAGGGAGGCCCAAGCCCTACTAGAGGTTGATGCCCCGACACCCTAGGCGAGGTGTCAAGACTACGACTGCTAAGGATAGCAGTCGTTAGTCCATCAACCATAGGAATAATTATTGTATGAAAACCCTAGGGTAGAAGACTTACAATTGTTTGATGGTTATGTGTGTTGTTTAATAATGTGTTAGTAGTGGTCGCCTGAGCGATGCTAGGGCTAATGTGTGTATTGATGATTGCTATTAGATGTTGTTGATTATTGTTTTAATAATCATTGTTGTAATATTATATGTTTATACTAACAATGAGGAGAAAGATAATGAATAAAATTCTATGTACTGGCTAAGATAATAATAATAATAATAATAATAATAATAATAATAATAATAATAATAAGATTATCAGATGAGCTATTAAAGAATAACAAGCTGTTGGAGGTGCTGGTTAATAAACAATCATATGCATGTGCTGTAATCCACCGTCGTACACATAGGTTGTGTACGAGGCCAGGTACCAGAGTGCGGGTACGATACATTCAGTACAGGACACGCTGGTCCTTGGGGATAGTCTGGGTATGACAATGTTCACAAGTGACGAATGGTTTGGCCATCATTGTGTCAGGACATCGGGTAGCCTGGTCATCTTGACGAGATACTGTTGTATCACTGTCTATAGTGCCGATCCCGAATGCCGCCCAGACACCTGTTCCTATCGCCGAAGTTGGGGGACAGGGATGTACTCTTAGGGGTACGATGAGCGGGATAGGGGGATGGACAACTGGCAGGCTAAAGTGGGGATGCTTTTGCCATAATTAAGTTATGTGGCCACGTAGGCATATAGACTAAGCTGCATAAACATGATAAGCTAGGTTATGATCTAAATTGTTGATTTAGAGATGTCTGAACCTATTCTATCGCATATTCTATTCTTCTACTTTCCCATTTTGTTTAGTGTATAGTGTTCTTATCTCCCATCTTTTGTGTATTGTTTTCTTTGTTGCATTTTTATGTATTTAGATTCTGAAGATTTTCAAGAAAACGAAGATGTCCCACTACTTTCACCCTGCGATGTAACAGGACCCGAACATCCCAATTTGGGGTGATTTCGAGGTGTACTATCATGATATAGATGGAGATAGTTGGGAAATAGATTACAATCGTCATGTGGTTATATATACAGGCTTAGTTAGTATTTTCTTTCGTATTTTGGGATTACTAAGAGCCTCCTTCGTGGGAGACTTTAGAATTGCCCAGTGGTTACCTTTTAACCGTATGTGGCGAGAGCCCAGATGACACTATTCTGCTGCACCATCATCATCAGGATCTTTTAGTCTGTTTAGAGATAGTGTTGTTTTTAGGGGAATGTGATGATCAGAGTTGATCGTCCCTTCTACTTCTAGGGTTCAGGGACATCATCCTCACAAAGGGGATCCTCGTCTCCCGCCACGATTTCGTATCAGGATTCCGAGATCGGATCAGATGTAGGAGGTTCCTTGGTGGATGGTTTGACTTTTAACTGTTTGACTTTTTGGCTTCTAGAGACACTTTTGTACCTTTAGGGTTTTTGGAAGGTGTACCCTTAGGGTTGTTGACAGAGTTGTATATTATTTTTGGAGGTTCCGATGCTGGAGCCCTTTGTATGTATACCAAACTGATGTGTAATATATATATATATATATATATATATATATAATAGAAGTTTCTTTCTTGTATTTTTGAGCTTTATTATCATCATTATTATTATTTTTGCACGATTTTGGGATAACACTATAAATAAATAAGAGCGTCACAGTACCTAAGCCATGGAACGGGATGCAGCGATTTGAGTGATTAGAAAAACCCGAAAAGACTGCGATCAAATCTTCTCTAGAAGAACCACCAGAGTTGGAATTAAAACCATTATCTGCTAATCTTAAATACGTATTTTTACATCCATCATCGTCCTTACCAGTTATAATTTCATCTTCTTTAAGAAGTACGATGGAGGAAAAGCTTTTAAGGGTTCTGCGGGAGAATAAAGAAGCATTTGGATGGAACATTCATGACATATAAGGAATCAGCCCCACAATTTGCTCCCATAGAATTTATATGGAGACAGATCATAAACCAAAAGTGCAGCCTCAACGAAGGCTCAACCCAAATCTGAAGGAAGTTGTCAAACAAGAGGTTATTAAATTACTTGATGCCAATATTATCTATCTTATTTCGATGGTCTTTGGGTGAGTCCTGTGCAGGTAGTTCCTAAAAAGGGAGGAACCACCATGATGGAAAATGAGCAAAAAGAATAAATTGTAGTAAGGAAAGTGACTGGTTGGCGTATGTGCATTGATTATAGAAAATTAAACAAGGCCACCAGGAAAGATCACTTCCCTCTCCCTTTTATTGATCAAATGCTTGAAAAATTATCTGGCCATGAATTTTACTGTTGTCTAGATGGCTATTCTGGTTATATGCAAATCCCTGTAGCTATGTAAGATCAAGAAAAAACTACTTTTATATGCCCCTATGGAACATTTGCATATAGGAGAATGTCATTTGGTCTATGCAATGCCCCTGCTACATTTCAAAGATGCATGATGGCTATTTTTTCTGATATCTTAGAAAATTGCATCGAAATATTTATGGATGATTTTTCTGTATATGGATCCACATTTGATGTTTGCTTACATAATTTAGATCTTGTGCTAAAAAGATGCATAGAAATGAATTTAGTTCTAAATTGGGAAAAGTGACAGTTTATGATTTCGGAATGCATAGTCTTAGGACATAAGATTTCGCGTAAAGGTATCGAAGTTGGCCCAGCAAAAATTAAAGTTATTTCAAAACTACCACCCCTAAACTCAGTTAGAGCTATTAGAATATTCTTAGGAAATGTTGGCTTTTATAGGAGATTTATTAAAGATTTTTCACAAATTGCAAAACCACTTTCTAATCTTTTGGTGAAGGATGTACCCTTTGAATTCTCTGAGGCATGCCTAAAAGCTTTCGAAACTTTAAAATCTCAATTAATAAATGCACCTATTGTAATAGCGCTCGGTTGGTCTATTCCATTTGAGTTAATGTGTGATGCAAGTGATGTCGCAGTTGGTGCGGTTTTGGACAAAGCACAGCGAAACAACACTACTACTGAAAACTACTACTGAAAAGGAGCTACTAGCGGTTATTTTTGCAGTTGATAAATTTTGTTCCTACTTAGTTATGTCTAAAATTATAATTTATACTGACCTCTCTGCTATTAGACACTTACTTGCCAAGCAGGACGCAAAACCAAGATTAATCAAATGGATTCTACTGCTTCAAGAATTTGACATCGAAATCAGAGACAAGCGGGGCGTAGACAACGTCATCGCAGATCACCTTTTGAGGATAGATCCAGTAGTCAGACCAGCTGAAAATAACCAAACTCAAGAGGCCTTTCTAGAAGAGCATCTATATTCTATCTCTACGGCACCATGGTATGCTGATTATGTTAGCTATTTGGCTGGTAAGGTGCTTCTACCAGATTTAACATATGCTCAGCGTAAGAAATTTTTCTCTGATATTAAACATTATTTCTGGGATGAACCTTACTTATTTAAAATATGTGCTGATAGAATAATTCGGAGATGTATTCCAGAAATAGAATATCAATCTATATTAGAAAACTGCCACTCTAGAGAAGTAGGATGCCATTATGGCCCCACACGAACAGCTCAAAAAATCTTACAATGCGGTTTTTTCTGGCCTACCTTATTTAAGGATGCTTATAAATTTGTTAAGGCCTATGATCCATGTCAAAGGAGCGAAAATATCTCTAGAAGACAAGAAATGTCCCTGAATAGCATTCTATATTGCAAACATTTTGATGTCTAGGGCATAGACTTCATGGGACCATTCCCTAAGTATAATAACAACATGTATATTTTAGTGGCAGTAGATTATTCTCAAGGTGGGTAGAAGCAGTAGCGTTACCCACCAACGACGCTAGAAGGGTGGTTCAATTTTTGAAAAAGAATATTTTTACTAGATTCGGAACTCCTAGAGCAATAATTAGTGATGGCTATAGCCATTTTTATAATAAACAATTTGACAACCTCTTAATAAAATATGGAGTCACCCATAGGGTAGCTACACCTTACCACCCATAAACCAGTAGCCAAGTAGAAATCTCTAACAGGGAAATTAAGAAAATTCTTGAAAAGACTGTTAATGCTTCAAGAAAGGATCAGTCTTTAAAACTTGACGATGCACTATGGGCATACAAAACTGCTTTCAAAACCCCTATGGGGATGTCACTATATAGACTAGTGTTCGGAAAAGCTTGTCATCTCCCTGTCGAATTAGAGCACAAGGCTTATTAGGCCATAAAATTTTTAAATTTTGAAATGTAGGCTATAGGTGGACAACGGTTATTGCAGCTCAACGAAATGGATGAATTTCGAGTAGAAGCCTATGAAAATGCAAGATTGTACAAAGAGCATACTAAAAAGTTGCATGATCAACACATCCAAAAGAGAAGTTTTCAAATTGGAGACCAAGTACTAATCTACAACTCTCGACTCTGACTGTTTCCAGGAAAACTCAAATCCCATTGGACAGGTCCCTATGAAGTAATATAAGTTTTTCCTTATGGAACAATAGAAGTAGTTGGTAAAACTGGCATAAATTTTAAGGTGAATGAACAGCGAGCTAAGATCTATGTTGTAGGAGCATCAAGGGAAACATATGCCATATCCCTGCAACTCCCAACCATTTAAGAAAAGAAAAAAAAATGCGTCAGGCTCGCGACGTTAAACAAGCGCTTTACAGGAGGCAACCTGTAGACATTTATTTAGTAGTTATCGTTTATTTTTACTAATTTTAACTCTTCCATTTTTTATTCTGAGTCTTCAAGATACTCAATGCAGCTATGGATAATGGCAAAGAAGCATCAATTTCCCCGCAATTTTGCTCGTGATATCTTTCAGAGGGGAGTCTCTTTTCACCTTCTTTTACTTTTGCACTTATTTCATTTTCTCTTACCTTTTTGTGCTTGATTTAACTCAGTCGCAATGAGGGCACTGCGAGAAATAAGTATGGGGAGGGATTTTATATTATGTTTATTACTTGGCTATGCTTACCACTTATAATTATAGAAGAATTTTAAATTTTTAAATTTTTGCTGATTTAGGGGCTACAAAAAAAATTTCTTTCCTGACAACTTGTGATTGAATTAATTCTTTGCTAGTATTGGAATTTACTGAAAATTCGCATTGAAGTTCTGTGAGTTTTAATTTTCTATGTAAGCTACTAAAGGTGATATTTGAGCCTGAAACAAGAGGCCACATCATGCTTTTGCCTCTTTTCTTTGTTTGAGTGATATTTTTTTTATGACTGTACATTCTAGAACTTGTGCTGAGACCACTACAAAGCGAATTTGAGTTTATTTTCATGTGAATTTGGAAAGAGCAATTTTAGGAATTTTTCAAGCCACTACTATTTTGAATACATTGTACCACTAGTTGCACACTTTTGTACCTAAAAAGTATTTATTTAGATTTCTTTGGTACCCTCCTTGTTACTATTGATTATATTCTGTAAAGGCAACCTTAGAAAATTCTCTTTAAGAGCAATTAGTGACAAAGACCAAAAGAATAATATTTTGAATCCTTATATGTGCTTACAAAAAGAAGGCTTAGTATTTATTTCCCCTCCTAGTTCTTAAAAGTTGGTTAATTGATGCATAAATGCATGAGAGGAGGAAAGAAAAAGAAAAGAAAAAACATTGAAAAGAAAAAAATTATAATTGTTTATCTTGCTAATGCCTTCAGAAATTGCAAGAATAATATATTGATCGAAAATTGAGGATTCCTGCCTGTTCTTTTAAGTGAAAAAGAAATAAGTTGCTTGTTTTTATTGATTTGTTTCTGACCCTTTGCATGACTTTTTCTTTCTTTTATCATACCTGACATTATTACCTTTGCCCCATTACAATCAATGAAGGACCCTCATTCCTCTTTTGCATGATAAATAGATTCTAATAGTAGAGTTTTGATCAATGTATAAGTTTATGGTAATGTCACTTCATTTGAAAAATCTGAGCGTTAATGACTATGCCTATAAACACTTTGAGATTGGTGAGAGTGTGACTTGAAAACTACAGATTGTTTACTTATTTGAACTTACACCTCTAATTGGGCATTCTATTTATTGGTATGATTTATGATATCACTTTGTTGTCATACTTATGTTTTTGCCCCTATCCAGTGAAAATAGTTTCTCTTACTATAGTTACCCAACTAATTTGCTTGAGGGCAATCAAAGCTCAAGTGTGGGGATATGTTAACACATCAATTTGTCTACTTTTATAGGGCATTTTTAGTACTTAAACATATTATTTTCGCTATTCAAAGCATGAAGGTACTCTTTTATGTCATATTTTGCAAAATTATCATAAAGACACCACTTAGAGCAAAAGATGCGAGAATGGACTAAAAACTGGCAAGTTTTGGAGATTTTTAGCACTACTGGACGATCGGTACAGCCTGACAGTCCTTCAGTACGGCTGTACCTAAGTCAGAATTTCAGTAGAGGCGTACCCCCTTGGTCAGTACCACCTGGCGCCGATGAAAAAATCTAGTACGGCCGTGCCAAAGTCAGTACGGCCGTACATAATGATGTCAGGGAGTGCACTACACATAGGAACGGGTCAACGTCGCAAGCAAAGTTCGGTATGGCCGTACCCCATCCCAGAATGTGCAGATTTGAAAGCCAGATGACCTAATCCGCACCCAACACTATAAATAGACACTCTAAGCCTATGTTGAGGACCTTTTGACGAATTCTCAAGTCAAGAGCCCCATTTTTTAGATTTCTTCACAAACACCTTAATATTGGAGTAAGTCTTGGATCATTGGAGCATCATGTCAATCCCGAATTGTTGCTGGAGTTCGTGAGGAACAAACGAGAGAATCACCGTCTTACCAAAAGGGTGTCCCGGTTCTATTTAATCATGTCTTTTAGGAGTTTATGTTTGGATTTATTCTATTTTATTTTATTAAAAAACATGAGTAGCTAATTTCATCACTAGGATTAATGGGGATCTTTTACGATGTTCTTGATATCTATTTAATTGTTTTTATGAATTCCTTATTATCCTTATGAATGTGTTGATCCTAGCATGCTTAATCTCATAGAAAGTAGCTAATCCTTAATAAGTTAGTTAATTGTGGTAACATGATCATAATTAGTTAATGGAACTCTAGGATCAATAGAACTCGCTTTATACGCCCGCATAGGTTATTGCTTGTTTCCAATCGGTTATTAAATTAACAAACTCACATGTTCTTAATGTTTTTTCCTTTAATTACGTTCTTGGACCAAACTGAGTAATTAGTTAGGAGGAAGGCTATTACAAGCTAGGAGCTTTTAGTAACTTAGAGTGAGTGGTTGGCTTTCGATAAGGAAAGACAATTCATAATAGCAAGGAAATAGATTAAGGATCTAATATTAATGAACCTGGTTCCCCTAGGCTTTTCCTATTCAATCTTACTCTAATAATTGATACTTAAGTTTTATTCTAATTTTCCTTAGTTTATCTGCTTAATCTCAATCCAATTATTTCGTTAGCTTAGAGGACTTAAGATCTTTATTACACTGGTACTCGCGCATTCCCTATGGGGTTCGACATTCGGAGTCTTAAAAATACTCCACTTTATTACGAGTTACGATCAAGTGTACTTGCCTGAGCCGCAACATATGGACACTGGGAGCACGAGTTCAAACTCACAATGCTCCACTTCCCCTTTCCTCTTACCATCTGTACTAGACCACAAAAAAAAAAAAAACTAAGAGAGAGGGGTAAAATGAGACAGAAGAAGTAACTAAGAAAAATAAACATTTAAAATACACACAATAGTTACTTCCAAATACACCAAAATCATATTTTATACAAAGGCTTAAATATGAAATTGGTCCTCCAAAAACTCGTAAAATTCGTTTTTAGTCCCCCAGAAAAAATTTGAAGGTTTTTAGTCCCTTAAATTTGAAAATGATTTTTCGTTAATCCCTGTCGCTGACGCAGTTTTGTAGCGCTTATGTGGCAACATTTTTTAGAGACTAAAAACGAACTTTTAAAATTTTTGGGGGACTAAAATCATAACGGCATCAACGACAGAGACTAACGGAAAAACATTTTCAAATTTGGGGGACTAAAAACCTTCAAATTTTTTTTTCGGGGACTAAAAATGAACTTCGCAAATTTTTGGGAGACCAATTTCATTTTTTTTTTTTTTGACAATACCAATTTCATATTTAAACCTTATACAAATATTGTATTTTCTGCATCTGTTGCCTAACTGTATATGAAAATTGAATAATGGAGCCAATCTGCCTCCAATACACATCGTAGAGCTACTTGTCACTCTTATTGCCCATGTTCAATACACCATGAAGTTAAAAGAAAACCAAAACAAAATAAGCCATTGTCTAGATGCTTTATCACTATATCTCAAATTTGGATAAAAGAATTCCGTTCTTGATATTCCCTTCTTCGATTTAGATTCACCAAACATAGAATAAAGAGAATTATCATGAAGAGAATGTTTTGAGGGAAATTTCAGCTCTATGGAGACTTAATGTTCTTCACTGAGCATGGTCTCTTTTCCTTCAACAAAGGATGGAGTCCCTCTTATCACTTGACTTGGAGAGGCATAACCCATGAGTTGATGAAGTGTTGAACTTTTTGGCAGCAACTTTTGTGCCTCTATTTCTGATGACTTCTTGGAGGAGTGCACAACTACTTCATCTGTTTTCATTGGAGCCTTACTTGTGCTAGGTCCTCTTGAAGCAACTTTCTCCTTCTCTGTCACATGCTCGACGGTACCGAGAGAGACACTCGGATTATCTTGTGCACTGCCATTCAAGGCATGAAATGGTGCAACAGTAACAGGATCTCCTTCTGAGGAGTAGCTTTTACTGATAGAATTGCCATAATCATCGGAATACGACAGGGGGTCCGCAGCATGAGGTACTGAATGTACTGGATTGATGCCATCTGTTCTGTTGGGAAGAGCATTTGGGGGGCCAAGAGCATTTGGAGCATAAGAAACTATATGACTTCTGTTCTGGAGAGAAAATTTAAGTACCTCTTGACATGCACCACACTTGAGTTGATGGCATACTCTCTTGAAAAGCAGAAAATCTGCAGGAAGTTGCAGCAGCTTTAAGCATTTATGACAAGTGACGAATGGTGCTCCACCTGCTACTGGCCGATAGTGTCGCTTAGTCAAGCTTGGTTTCTCCCTAATATAGTTCATCTCGGAAGCCCTGTGCCTTTGATCGCAAGATTTTGTTTCGCGGCCGTGTACAAGCTTTGAGGTCATTAACCATTGCGGACTTGTAGGATAAGAGTGGTGAGATAAGCAACAACTGTGACCGAGATGGGGCCTATAAAGATCTTCATGCTGGTAAAGAACACGCGGAGGAAACTCTCCTGAGCATTGCCAATCTTGAGGACAGCAATGGAAACAAGGATGATCAACATGGTGTGTAGTACTGCTTGTTGGCTCAGCTGAATAAGGTATCTGCGGAAAGTTATGCCTTTGGCGCCAGTTGATTCCATGACTATAGCTTCCATCCCACCTGGGGTAATCCAAACCATGATAAAATCTTCCTTCATGAAAATCAAGGCTTTGGTGTGCAGAAATATGTTTTTCCACGGAGAGTCTTTCATTTGTTTCCCTGTTTGCATAGGTAGTTCTGTTGAGTTGATCCTGCAATTTATAAACCATTCTCAACAGTTTCATCTTCTCCTGGTCAGGGTCCTCGAAGGAGTCGGGTGAAACATAGCTTGAACCGCCGTAGAGTTCATCATATGTTCGATTTGATGGGCTGCCACTTTCATAGCCAGATTGGGAACCACTTCGAGGGAGAGGCATTTTGAATGGAAACTCATCTTTCTTTGTTCTCATCCAATGTGCATGACCATACCTTGTGGTCTCCAGCACCTCATTTTGATTCTCTCTTCCGTCTTTTGTGACATGATACATTTTATTGGGAAGATAGGATTGATGTTGTGTTTCAAGATCTCCATCTCCATATAACATGCTATTAACAAGGCCTTTTCCCTTTCTGGACCCTCCCTCAGAAACATTAGCAACAGTGTTAGTGTTCTCAAAAGAATATAAATTTTGACCCATGAACCGCTCATCCACCCCATCATTAGAAGAGACACTGCCATCATAAGCATGAGAACTTCTAGTTGTTGGGGATTTAGACAATTCTCCCAGTGCACCACTGATCTCCAAACTGGGATTATTAACATCTGCGTTGTCAAACGTATCCGCAGACCTTATATGGTCAAAGCTATGGTGAATATTTTGGGAAGAAGATACATGATTATCAGATGTTCCTTCTTTAAGATTGCAATTAGAAACACATGAAATGCTCCCTTTTTCAGACACAAAGTTCTCAGTACCTAACCTCTTGTCCACTTCAGATTTTGCACCCATTTGAGCTAATTGACCATCTTTGGGATCCTCTCCATCTGGTGCACACATAATCATCTCCTCTTCTGTTCCCTGTAATAACAAGTTTCCATTATTTAATTCTTCTGATTCTGCTTTACTGGTTCCATTATCATCTGCTTCCCGGCTTTTGGATACTATAGCTAACTTGTCATTATTGACACATTCTCCATCTGAACCAGAAATTAACTTCTGTTCTGCTCCTTGTAACAAGTTTCCATTATTTAACTCTTGTGCTACTTCTAACTCGCTTCCTGCGATGTCCACTTCATACTTTACCCCTACTAGAGCTGATTTATCATCGCTGGCATCTTCCGTACCCAAAGCACTGATTAACTGCTCTCCTGCTCTTTCTAATGGCACGTTTCCATTACTTAGCTTTTCTCCTTTTAGTTGCAACATAGTTTCATTCGCCTTTTCTACTGAATTGTCTGCCATCAATTCTGCTGAGGCCTCAATATCACAGTGTGGGAGATCATTTGAACAACCTTTGTTGGTCACTTTCTGCCTTGGGATATCTGAGAATTTATAGATATCCATTACGTTTTCCGGTTCTTCATCTGATAAATTAAACGGTCCAAGCTGCTCTCCATTGCATTTACCATTTTCAATTTGATCCCTTCCACCATTTCCATTCAAAGAACATTCTCCTGAGGAAGAGCTAGTTGCTTTTTCACTCAAATCATTCTCTTGAGAAGTAACTGGATGTTCTTCTTCGCATTCGCCATTTTCAATTGGACCGCTTACACCACTGCCATCCAAAGAACATTCTCCCCACGAAGAACTAGTTGCTTTTGCACTCAAACCATTCTCCTGAGAAATAACTAGATGCTCTCCACTGCATTCACCATTTTTAATTTGATCTCTTCCACCATTTCCATTCAAAGAACATTCTCTTGTGGAAGAACTAGTTGCTTTTCCCCTCAAACCATTCTCCTGAGAAGTAACTAGCTGCTCTCCATTGCATTCGCCATTTTCAATTAGACCCCTTTCACTATTTCCCTCCAAAGAACATTCTCCTGAGGAAGAACCAGTAGCTTTTGCCCTCAAACCATTCCCCTGAGTGGTAACCGGATGCTCTCCATTGCACTCACCATTTTCAATTTGACACTGTCCATCTTTTCCCTCCAAAGAACAATCTCCAGAGGAAGAACTACTAGCATTTTCCCTCAAAACATTCTCTTGATTACTGACTGGCTGCTCTCCATTGCTGTATTGTTTATCATCAGAAACAAGATTCGATGCATTTCTGGGAGCAGTATTAGTCTCATGTAAGCTAGATTCTGAGTTCACTTCTTTATTTTTACGTTTCTTAGCTGCATGGGCGCAACGTATTATTTCAGTTACAAATTAAGAACTATAAGAGGTATATGTACAGAATCAGTATCCTCATTTATAAAATAAAAAATTTCATAGAAATTAATGCATAACAAAAGAAGCAGGCAATAGATTGGAGCAGCAATGGTTGCTTCATAGAGTGGGAAATCAATTATTCTAGTATCACATTTATATCAATCAATCAAGGAGAATAAATCATATTGTAAAAATGAATTTTGTTTGAGAAAGTTCATAAGAAAATAAGATATTGAAAGTTATGGTCAAATCAAGCACATTATGTCACATCAACAAGTGCAACAGCCATAAACATTACAGTTGAAAAATTTTTCTACATCATGTTTCCCAAGAGAATGAAACTTTTAAAAGTAAAATCATAAACAATAACGATTTTTTTAACCTTGAAGAATTGTGCCACATCCACCGCACTTGTACAGATCGTAATTTGGAGACACTGGAAGTAGTCGCCGGCATTTAGGACATAATACTATTCGAGGTTTGGGAGCCGATTCACCAGACATCTTTCTCCAATTTCGTGACGAATTACAGTTCAAAGATTGGATTTTAGCAACAAATTTTGCACAACAGATCTCAAAGTGAAATGCAACATTCACTATTTCACTCACAAGTCACAACCTTCTGGCTGGAAAAGAAAAAGAAACAAAGCTCTCCCAAGCTTTCACTGTCTGCATAAGACAAGATTGAAGTTTAGCTTAAATTCTTGAAAGCAAATATCTCTTTAATCTATTATCTATTTAAGAAACTTAACTACCCTAGGGACACATGGCAAAAACTCATTATTTTCCCACAGAAAACTTAACTACATTGAACTGAAGGTTCCGTTTTTCTTCGTCACCCCCACCCGTGCTCAGCACGGTTCTCTCAGTTAGTTATGGAAAAAATATAATATTAAACAAAATGAAACTGCACTTAGAAACAGCAATATTCAGGAAATCAACACAACCACAGATGATAAAATCAGCATATTTAGTAAGTTTTGACAAAGTGGCTTGATGGGTCATGAATCAGCTAACTCTAGCAACTCAAATTTAGTAAAAATCAAACATCACAAGTATCAGAAGATACACCAACTAATGAAGTAAATGTTTTCTGGAATAGGAAATACTCTTCAAAAAGAACATCCTCCAATTTTTGGAAACAAATCCATAATTCTAGGAACTTATCCACTACATGCTCTTCTATGGTAATTCCATACTCAACACGCTATAAAACAAGAGATCTTGTATTTTTAGATACTCAAAAAACCATTAACAACTAGCAATTGGCAAAAAATAAATTACCATTTCTCATATATTTTAATCTCTGTAATCAATAGAACAAATTAACTCTTTTGGTCTAAAATGACAAATAAAAAAACAAGAGAGAGAGAGAGAGAGAGAGCAGGGGGAAAAGAACAAAGTAGAAGAAGTTAAATTCCAGACAACATATATACCAAAAAAAAAAAAAAAAATCCAGACAACATTAAGTTTGAATTCACATACACATAGGGAATCGTGAATAATAAATTGGAGACATATATGTAAAAAAAAAATTAAAAATCCTACAAAATAAACTCAGTCTAAGACATACATCAAATTTAACTGAACAAAGAGAACCCCAACTCAACCAATGATAAAAATCGACATTCGCACCCATTATGTGAAAATTCCCCAAAAAGAAATAACATTTCATAACATGCAAAACCCACAAAGGAAAAACAAAAACAATTCTTCATTCATTAAAAAAATGATTTTTTTTTAAAGGGGAAAAAAAAAAGCAGGGGAAAACAAGTAGAAGAAAAGAAAACCAAAGGAAGAAGACATTGACTTGAAGAATCAAGGTACCACAACGTTGGAAAAACAGCTACAACAACAACCACCTTAGTTCGCATGTAAGATCGGATCAGAAGGAGGAAATAGTTGCAGAGAGAGAGAGAGAGAATGAAAAGAAGGGTTACAGTGATTGAAGAAGGAACCTGGTGGGAAAGTGTTGTGGAGACAAAATGAGAAATCTTTTCTTTGCCGCAAAGCTTTTGTTATTTGTTATTATGATGAAAGAATAGAAGAATAGAGGGACAGACACAGCTTCATTCTTTCTTCTTCTTCGTTTTTGTTTGTTTGTTTGTGTCCTTATTTATGTGGTACTAGTAATTGGGAAGTGGTTTTTTTTTTTTTTGGGTCAACGTCTGTCACTGACCCACAAACAGAAAATGGATCTTGTGAGGGTTTCTGCAACCTCAACTCCTCTTCCCTGTATCTCAATGTCTCTCTCTCTCTCTCTGTGTTTGTGTTGTTGTTATTGAAACTGAATTGTATGTGTGTTCTTTTTTTTTTTTTTTTTTTTTTTTGCTTTGTGTGGATAAAGCAAAAGGGAAGGGACAATTACATTAAAACTGCTAGTGGGACAAAGTGTACAACGGGTTTCAGAGTCGGCGCTCTTCCATTTAAAGCGCAACCTCCTAACTTTGTTGACGTGGCTTCTGTGGTCCCTTCCATCCATGAAAGACTTTTACTCCGTCCGTCTCTTACACTGTGTTTGAAACGCGTGATTCGCGGAGACGGAAACAGGGTTTCCAAAAACTGTTCTGTCGTTTGGTTGTTATGAAAAAAAGGAAGAAATGATAAAAATCGCCAGGGCTTACACAAAAGATTTTTTCTTCTCAAAATCAGAAGAAATCCATGGAAACCCTTTATTTGCATGAAAAGTCACAGACACCCTTGCTTTAAGTGATGTGAATGTGATCAACTAAGCTGAATACATAATCGTCTTCTCTATTCTTTTTTTATTTACAGTATTTTGTTTCTATCTCTGAAATTAATAAATGAATTAAATAAATAAATATTCATTTAAATAATCTGGTTTTTATTTTAATAACCTATTTAAAATAATTAATTAATAATTTACTTTTATAGTGAACAGACCCCTTTAATTAATGAATATATTTTTAGTTTTATATGTAAATAATCTTTTTTATTTTAAGATTAAAAATAAAGATATTTATTAATAATTTAAAAAATTATTTTGTGTTTATGTTTTTAGTTTTATTTTTTGTCATAGTCAATTTTTATATAAGGATATATTTGTCATTTTATAAATATGTATCATTCTTTCCTCTCACTTTCTTTCCACTTTCACTCCAACCAAACAATCCAAAAATCATCTCACTTTCTACTCACTTTTTACCCACTTTCATTCCTTCAACAATCATTCCTCTTACTTTCATTCCTTCCACTTTCCTTTCCAAACCAAACATAGTGTTAATATAAGACTCCCTTTTTACCATTTCACGCCTTTTAGGAAAATGAATTTTGTTAGTTATTAGCATTAAATTTGTACAAAATGTATGTTATTTTTCTCAAGTTACCCTTCTTATCTTCTAAGACTGTTAAGTGAGAGAATTAATGCACCTTGGTATATGGGGTAATTTTGTAAAAAAATAATTAATGCACCATAGTCTTTGAAAATGGTTTTATATTAAGGGACACATTTTTTTTACGAAAGAGTCTTATATTAAGGGACGGAGGGAGTACTTGGTTGTTCCGGGATTATTAGGTATTTTTTTCTTTTTTTTAATAAGGAAAAGTTTAGGTGAGTTGGGTCCTGGAGGCTTAACAAGATTAGGGAAAGCCTCAAGCTTAAAGAATCTACGTCATTGCAGAATATGAGTTGAATCCTTACTAACTAGACCAACATTCGTTGACATTAGTTTTTTATTTAAAAATGAGGAAAAAAATAATATTGAATTATACTTTGGATTTTTAAAATAACCAATGTTTTGGGACCAAAAAAAAATCACCCAAAGTTTTGAGAGGATAAGAGTATAAGATTTTAGATTTGATTGATTAAATTTGAGTCAGGGCCGGCCCAAGGGGGTTACAAGTGAAGCAACTGCTTTAGGCCCCAAATTTTTTTAGGCCCCAATTTTTTTTTTAATTTAACAAATAGTATTAATTACATTCGTATTTTTGCTCAAAAAAAATACATTTTTATTTAGTTCTTAGGCCCCATAGTATTAATTTCACTTACTACGAATTAATTTAACAAAAAAATGAATCAATCATGTGAATGCGTTTAATATTTATTTTTGTATTGTTTAATATTGTAAAAATTAATGAGGTCTAAAAAAGCCTTTAACTTTTCTGTTGTTAGTTTTAAAAAGACCTCATTCCAAATTTCGCTTTAGGCCTATACACACATGTTGGGTCGGCCCTGATTTGAGTTTATTCATATTTATGAGTAGTTAGTTAGTTAATAGAATATCATAAAGTGATGAGTATTTACTTATTTAAAAATAAATGTTAACTTTGTGGACTTGATGGCTCCTTTATAAGAGATAATGAGAGGTCTGCCTGTGAGGGAGTGGTAAGGGATCACAAAGGAAAGTTTTTGAAGGGATTTCTTTGCAACATTGGCAGCTGCAATTGTATCATGGCAGAATTATGGTGCCTCAAATTGAGAATTCATATAGCCACAGAGATGAAACTATATATAAAGGGGAATGGATTCTCTCCCGTGACTTTACCCTCTAGTAAAATCCTTACCATTCATTAAAAAAGAGAAAGAAAGAGTTTTTACACTGTAATAAGAGGTGAGAGGGGATTCAAGGGTGAGATTTCTCCACGTTATTTTCTCATGTTATTTTTCCACCGGAGAGAATCTTCTCTGAGTATCTCTCACTTAGGCATCACTTCTTATACAATTGTCACACTTTCGGTTGAAAACAATTTGATAATTGCCTCACTTCGCTTTTCGGCCTTACCTTTTGTTGAGTCGGTCCTATGGACTAATTAGTTGTAGTAAACAGGGATGGAACCAGAAAAAATTGTTAAGGGAGCATAATAAACAAAATCAACAATGGCTAACTTCTAATATTAATAATTATTTTATGGTAATAAAATAAAATACTAGTGTCAGATAATTGATGTGTTTTGACCGGACACTAAAAAAATAAATAAACAACAATTATACCATCATAGCTCTTTGCCTATCAACTTCATAAGGGGAATTTCACCAGAGAGGGGCAGATATATAATACTGTATTAATGTGTAAATAGTCATAACATTTTGTCTTTTAGCGGTGATTTCCCCAGTTCACGTGTACTTGATGCTGCTTTGGGATGATTGTACAGGTGTTACTCTTCTTAGGGCAATGTCTTTGTTTTGTATCATTCTTTTTATATCAAAAATAAAATAGATAATACTCTCCCCGGTCCCATATATAAAAAATAAATGTGTTTTTTAGGTTCATTGAATAACTGATGTATCTGGTCTATATTATAGACCATGTGTATCAGTTATTCAATAAACCTAAAAATTGCATTTCTCTCTTATATATAGGACCGGAGGGAGTAAATAATAGTACTGACATGACATCCATTGATTGAAGTGATGAAAAACTTAATTCTACTTGAATAAAGTCTTAGTTTGACATGTACAAAAAAATAAGTCTTAGTTTGACTCTCATGAATAGAAAAAAAAAAAAGGTATTAAGAGAGTTTTATTCTCTTATATGAACCCACTCAACTAGAGAGCTTTGCCCTTTTATATGATCCGACTCAATTTGACTTAGTCAAAATTCCATGTCGCTTTCAAATAACAAAGACCTAGATAAAACAAGCAAATAATAATATTGATTTATTTTGATGATAATTCTGTCCGAGTGTTTGATATTTTCATAATGAATTGTCACTTTTCTTTGATTTTACAGGAAAATTAATTTTTTAGGGACCTTTTATTTTCTAAAAACAATTTTCATTTTCATTTTCTATAATCTGAATTCATTTTAAGTTGCTAACAAAAAGATGAGAGACTCCTGTAGTGAATAATTGTGACAGAGAGAATATAAAAAGTTAGTTAGGGAGAATATATTTTTGGAAACAATAAAAACAGTTTTTTGTCATTTTCAAAATTCATAGAAATACTAAATCTATTTTTCGAAATTGAAAAAGAAAACGGTAAAGAAAACTTCTCTAATGTTTCTTAGTTTTAGTCGAAATAAAAACCGAAGTAAACCCATTTTTCTTACTTTTTGTAAAAATGGAGAAAAATATTTGATTTTGAATGACGTTGATTTGTGTTGTTTCAATTATTAGTTTTTTATATATTAAGATAATCCTAAAAAAATTAAGTCTGCTAACAAGTTAATAATTTTAATAAAATACTAGTAACTCATTGATAAACTCATAAATAAATTTTGGTGCTCAGTGATGAAAAGGGTATGAAATGAATGTTTGTCATGTTTGTTGATGAAAGAAAGATTCCGAAATAGTACTATCAAAATCAGTGCCCCTCTGTCTTGGGGCTTCGACCTTGGAAACAGAACCAGGCCACGCAACGTGCTTTACTTTTAATTGATAGCACTTGTTAACGAGTGTCTTAAGTGCATTAGTTAAGTAATTTATAAAAAAAATTTGTCTTAAAAATATAAATCAAACACTTTTCTATATAATAAATAATCATTTTTTTATACAAACTTATTTCTTTTGATATCTTAATCAACATCTTAAGGATATTTGTTAGTATTTTTCTTAATTAATTTAGTTGTTTATTAAAAAAACTGGAAAAAATATATACAAATGGGTGAAATTACTAGGAAGAAGAAAGAAACTGCCAAAAAAAAAAAGGTTTGAGCCAGCGACAAAGTCAAACCATACAAAAGAATGCAAGAGCGGAAGAAAATAAGGTCGGTTTGACTGGGTCTTTATACAGCTCGTATGACACTTGACGTTCTCTTATTCTGATTCAGCTAGTATTGTTTACTCTACCCGAAAAATACTTCAACTTCTCATACAATATTGTAAATCAAACATGCACTCTTTTGTCGAAAGAAGCTCAAGATACCCATCTCTATCCCTTTTCTTTCGTTTTTTTGTTCCTAATTAGTATTTTTTTTATTTCAAATATAAATAAAAGTCAAAACGTATTTGAAACAGGAGAGAGTAGTCGTTTAAAGTTAAAATCACAAAAATCAAGAAACAACTTTGTAACCAAGCTTTTTTCCTTATATACCCTTATCTTTTCAGTGTCCCACTCCACCCATTTACTCTTTCTACAATTAAGTATCACCGAAAATTGTTCAAGTATTTACTAAAAAAAGAAACAGTTTAATCCTTCAAGCCAATCATTAGTGAGCACCAACGTGTATTGCTAAAAAAAAGGAAATTTGTTGAACGCATAAAACATGATCATCACGTGCTTCATTAAAGAGATCAGACGCTCGCTCAGAGGACGGACGCTCGCAGCAATTGAGTATTCCACGTGTCAAGGAGTACCACTGCTGGATGCTTGCTGTTAGCAAGACGCTGAAGTAAGTTCGGATGTTGACACTAGTGGATTGTATTCAATTCTTTTTGTAAATTTCTTCTTCTTCCTTGAGTGATTTGTACATCTATATGAATCTTTGATACTTGTACACTCAAAGATATGTTAGAAGATAAATTGTTCTCTTGAGAAATACTTTGTTATCATCAAAATTAATGAGGGTCTAAACTTCTCAATCGTTTAGGTTCCAACAATCTCCCCCTTTTTGATGATGACAAATATCCAAGGTTGATGAACAATTTAATTTCAAAATAACATCAAGGGTCCCCCCTGAATTTAACAATTAAGATATATACGACAATTCTGGTATTAAGGCGATTGTTGATAAACAAATGCATTTAAGTGATCGCAAAAATACGTAGATGTATCAGAGCATATTTTTAACAAAGTGAGATCGGATGTCAGATGCTGATTTTCATTTTATCAAAAAGATTTTCATTGTACCAATTTTATTGATCATTGTTAGGTTATTGGGTCAATGAATATCAATGCATTAATAGATATTAGAGCAATGAATAATCATACAAATGCTATGTATGAAATGATATGCATGATACTTCAGTTTTAGTATATTCATTGGACGGTGAATTTGTTAATCAGACTTTCACGTGTTCATCAGACTTTTCTTTTACTCCCCCTTTTGTCATCAGACAAAAAGAGTGTAAAGCACATCATAGTCAAAGAATGGCTTAGAAAAATTTGAATATATATAAACAGATAATCAGATATAGGTATGTATAGTCAAATAATCAGAAAAACACTGAATATATATATAAAAATATGAGAGTACCAAAAAAAAATTTATATCACACAAAAAAAAAATTAAGGGTTTGGTGGAGGTATGTTGAGACGTTCATATAATAGCTTTAGTGCATTCTCCAGCTGAGTGACTTTCAGGTTAGTGGCCTTCATTTCTTCAAACTCTGCTTTAGGAATGGTGACCATTTCAACTGCAGGAGTAGAAGTAGAAGGTCCACTCCGTGCAGTTTCATCTTCTCGATGCTCGCTAGCACCCGCTGGAAAGATTCAGCCTCAAGTCCTTCTTTGTTGAGCCTTTTGAAAGAACGCATCATTTGGTGTAAACCATTTGATGAGACTTCCAAGTTTCCTCCGCCAGATTCGATCAATTCTTCTCCTTTTCTCCACCTCTTCTGGATACAGCAAATCCATGAAGATAGTTTCCCTATGCAGAAGCACGTCAGTAGTGAAAGCATCAAACTTATTCCCAGCTTCTTCTCCCCATATCCTTCTGATGAAGTAACTCAATGCTTCAGAATCAAAAGAGAGTCCTTTATTTTCTGCCAGGTATAATCTTCTCAGATTTTCCCTGTCATCTTCTATAAGCACTAGGGGGACGAGGCATGGTAACATAGCTTTGTCTTTCCACGACTTCGACCATTGACTCCAAGTAAATCCAATGTCAAAGTGCTTGGTCACAGCAGCCCATTGGACATATGTCTTCATGCAGTCAAGTGGTCTGATTACTGAGCACCTGAACATATCATCAAAGTAGACTGTTCCCAGATTGGTGTTAGTAATTCTGCTGATAGTGCCAACTGTTGGAATTGTGGCTTTCTCTGCATTGCAGCAGTTTGAGGAGCCAGTTCTCCATTCATCTTCCTTCATAGAACTCAGGTAAAACCTTCTGGCATGATCCTCAGTGATCTTGGCAATCGGAAGCTTAGAGAATTCCTTAAGATTATACTTCTTGGGAGCCTTCTCATACTCTGTGAGCCCGATCTTGCTGAATGGCTGCTTGCCAGAGCGAGGTTTTCCTTTTTCCCAGGGGATAGACCAAGGTAGCCACCTTTGTCTATCCGTACAATCTTCAGCGTCTGCAGACGAAGGATCTCTCGAATCGTCTGACATTTCAATCTTCTTCATCTCAAGACAGTGTACCATGAAGGCAGTTTCTTTATCTGTGATCCACCTTCCGCATTCTTCCAATGTGAGAGGTTCAGTTTGTGGTAGGGATCTAGGAAGATCAACAGAGAAGGGAATTGCTCTGCTACCAGGTGCTGGTCTCAATCTTCCTTTGAATGACATCTGAAAGTGGTCTTCTCCATCCTTGAAGGTAGTATTCATTGGAGAAGCAATCTCCAGTCTGGCAGCTCCAGAGGTGAAGGTTTTCAAATGCCATGTAGAGGGACGATTGTAGATGCTGTGATATGACTCATACTTAACAAACCGTGGTTTGTTAATACATGAGACATTCTTCCTTCCACCAAAGTCTGTAGGTTTATGGGTAATGGTGAGTAAGGTGGGAGTGGTTTGGGTGATTTTATAGGTTTTAGGTGTGTAGGGTTTGAAGGGATTAATGGGAGGTACTTTGAATAGTAGGTTAAAGGGATGAGAGTGAAGTTTAGAAATGTATGTGGTAAGTGAAGTATTTGAGGAATTTTGTGGTAGGTCAAGGTTGAGTGTATAGGATGATGGTTGGGTAGGTTTAGAGAGGGTAGAGGTTTGTCGGAGGCTC
This sequence comes from Calophaca sinica, assembly GCA_037113605.1. Lineage (NCBI taxonomy): Eukaryota > Viridiplantae > Streptophyta > Magnoliopsida > Fabales > Fabaceae > Calophaca > Calophaca sinica. Next base: position 95,390,720 of record CM073736.1, read on the forward strand.
ATTCTAGTTTTCTTGGTTTGTGGTTGTGTTTGTGGTTGTGAAACAGACAATGGGGGTGTAGGAATAATATCATGAGCATCAAAGACAGATACTGACTCATCAGCAGTAAAGTCGAGTACCTTTGGGTTAAGCCCTTAAGACTTAACCAACCTTCTTTTTGTTCCTCTCGGGGCAACAATAGCAGGAGGAGGAGGAGGGACTTGCTTCTCTTGACCGGACGCTGAAGCATCTTTTTCAGCTGCTGGCCTATACTTTTTCTCTAAGACCTTTCTGATGGGAATTCTATCCTCATCTTCTGGTTCCTCAACAGTAGGTGCAGGAGCCACCTTCTGTTTTGTTCTTCTTATCTCCCTTGAAGGAGATTCAGCAGGTCTCTTCACACCAGCCATTGAGCTTCTGGTGGTTTTCTTTTCAGCTTCTCCTTCCTGTTGCTCTATTTTCACTTTCTTGATCATAGAGCCAGTTATCAACTACATTCTGACCAAACTGTTTACTCCAAAAACTTCTGGACGAACAACAGTGCCAACACCAAAGTATTTTTCTTTTTCTTCTGTGTTGATAGAGTAAGTCAGCTTTCTCGCAACACCGTATTTAATCATCATTATGGAGAGAAGAACTCCATAAGGGATAACATTGACGATATCCTTCTTATCGACACTCTTTCTTGAGAAGACAAGAGCATTTATCAGATTGTTGATAATTAACCTTGGCAGATTGATTTTCTTCCCATCCATGTAGTTTCTCATAATGAACTTTTGCTCGTAGTTCGCTATGTCGCTTGAGCCAGCCTTCAGAATCACGCTCTTAGCGATGATTTTGTGCAGTACTCTGTAGTGGCTTTTCAAGTCTTTGGCAGTGGGAGTTATGTTCTTCTTCTTCAATTCACGGTAGTTTTCAAACAGGGCTTCGTTAACGTTTTCCAGTCCTCTGTATGCGTCAGCCCAGTTTGCATGGTAACTGATTCCTTCACAAGGGCACTTGATCGTCTGAGCAATAGAGTTAATGGTGAAGCGAAGCTTGAAGCCTCTGATGTGTCCTTCTATGATTTCTCCCGGAAGTAAGTAAGCGTTCCCCCGGAACTCTTTAATAGTATAGCTCAGTACGTCGACTGGTTCCCAGATGAAGTAATTTTTCCAGCCTAGTTTCTCCAGACCTTCTTCAAAATCAAAACCGTATAGCTTGAAGTTCTCAAAATCAATCCTGTTCTCATTCAGGAGTTTTGCCTCAGAGAAGACATTGAAGGCAGCAGTGTATTGTCCAACCTTTCTGTCGGCCATGGTAGCAGTTGCAGAGAGGGTGATGGAGGTTTTAGGGTTCGAAAACACACACACGGAGAGAGAGAGAGAAAATAGTTTTTGCAAGAAAATGCAGAGTGAAGTGATGGAGCGAAAAATATGGAGTAGTGGGAAAGTTGATAGAAAATGGTACAGTCCTTTTTCAAAAAATCGCTTCGTATTTCCACACAAAAATTAAATCAAAAAGAAAAGAAAATAAAGATTCGCCTTTTTATTAAATGCAGACGTCAAAAGAAAAGTAAGATCAAGAAAAAAAGATTTTCTCGAAAGACACAAATAATTATGACTCAGTAGATGTGATGAGACGCTTAAGTCCTTAACACATGTGACACGTGTGGGTGTGCTCGGACGCACGCAACCGATTCACCAGACGATGAGTTATGATGCACATGACAAATAAGATGCTTATGCATATACATGCTTATGTCATACCAAATGCTGAGATTAATCATTCTTCAATAAGATGAAAATTTAAATTTCTTCTTATAAAATTGAATCTATCTTCAGCAAGGGGTTTTGTAAATATGTCAGCCTACTGATGATCAGTGTCTACAAATTTTATTTCGAGAATACCCTTCTGAACATAGTCTCTTATAAAATGATGCTTAATCTCAATGTGCTTGGCTCGTGAATGCAATATGGGATTTTTAGTGAGACAGATTGCAGAAGTATTATCACAAAAGATAGGAATGTTACTCTATTTTATCAGATAGTCTTCAAGTTGATATTTCATCCACAGAAGTTGAGAGCTGCAACTTGCTGCTGAAATATATTCAGCTTCTGCTGTTGAGAGTGCAATCGTGCTTTGCCTTTTGCTTGACCAAGAAACAATATTTGCTCCAAGGAATTGGCAGCTTCCACTTGTGCTTTTTCTTTCAATTCGTCTCCAAGAAAGTCAAAGATCACGTAAACCTACTAACTTGTAATCTTTTGATTTCTTATAAAGCAAACCAAGATTAGTAGATCCTTGCAAATATCTAAAGATTCTTTTAACAAAGACTCAGTGTGATTCTCTAGGATCCGATTGAAATCTAGCACACGCAGGCACGAACATAATATCGTGTCTTGAAGTGTAAGATAAAGTAGAGATCCAATCATACCTCTGTACATCTTCTCGATCTACCTTTTACCGCTTTCATCTTTACCAAGAATGCATGTGGGATGCATAGGAGTACACATAGGTTTGCAATCCACCATTTTGAATTTCTTTAGCAATTCCTTGATATATTTGCTTTGATGTATATATATACCATCATTGCATTGTTTGATTTGAATTCCAAGGAAAAACTTCAATTCACCCATCATTCTCATCTCGAATTCAGCCTGCATTAGCTTAGAAAATTCTTTGCAAAGGCTTTCATTAGTAGCTCCAAAAATAATGTCATCAACATATATTTGAACAATTATAAAGTGCTTGTTTGATGTTTTTCTAAAAAGAGTAGTGTCTACTAGAACTCTAGTAAAGCCATTTTTCATCAAAAATGTACTCAGTCTTTCATACTAAGCTCTGGGAGCTTGCTTAAGACCATACAGGGTCTTTTTAAGCTTGAAGACATGTTCTGGAAATTCAATGTCTTCGAATCCAGGAGGTTGTTTTACAAAGTCTTCCTCAGTTATAAAACCATTCAAGAAAGCACTTTTCACATCCATTTGATAAAGAATTATATCATGATGTGCAGCAAAAGAAAGCAAAATGCGTATAGCTTCTAACCTTGCAACAGGTGCAAATGTTTCAGTAAAATAAATACCTTCTTCCTGTGAGTACCCTTGAGCAACCAATCTTGCCTTGTTTATCACAACCTTTCCATCTTCATCAAGCTTGTTTCTAAATACCCATTTAGAAGCTTGCTTATCTTCTGGTAAAGTAACTAGCTTCCATACATCGTTTCTTTGGAACTGATTCAACTCTTCTTGCATGGCCAGAATCCAACCTTCATCTTTCAATGCTTGATCAATCGTTTTAGGTTCCATTTCTGAGAGTAGTGCCATATCTGCATGCTCTTTAAAAGAGGATCTGGTTCTTACTCTATCTCCAGGTTTTCCTATGATTTGATCTTTAGGATGATTGGCTTTGTACTTCCAAATTTCTTTTCAATTCACTTCAAGATTCTTGTGTCTGGTCACCACCGACGATGAAGATGTAGGTTCACTATTTGTAGTATTACCTATATTTAATTCTAAAATAATTCATCTAGCTCGACATGGTCATGTCAGGCTTCTTGTCATCAAATTTGACATGAATGGATTCTTCCACTGTCATAGTTTCTTTATTGTATATTCTAAAAGCTTTAGATCTTTCAGAATATCCCAAAAAGATTCTTTTGTCAGCTTTTGAATCAAACTTACCAAGCTGATCCTTAGTATTTAAAATGTAACATGTACAACCAAATGAATGAAAATATGATATGTTTGGTTTCCTTCCTTTCCACAGTTCATATGGAGTCTTCTTCAAAATAGATCTAATAGAAGTTCTATTTTGAATGTAACAAGCTGTGTTTACTGCTTCTGCCCAAAAATGCTTTGCAATGTTAGCTTCATTGATCATGGTCCTGGCCATTACTTGGAGGGACCTATTCTTCCTTTCTACAACACCATTTTGTTGAGGTGTTCTAGGAGAGGAGAAATTGTGGGAGATGCCGTTATCATCACAAAATTTTTGAAAGCTTTCATTTTCAAATTCTCCCCCATGATCACTTCTAATAGAAGAAATGCAAATTCCTTTTTCATTTTGAACTGTTTTACAGAATACAGTAAATACCTTGTATGACTCATCTTTGCGAGCAATGAATCTAACCCATGTCCATCTAGTAAAATCATCAACAATGACTAACCCATATTTCTTTCCAGTTAAAGAGGCTGTCCTTGTTGGACCAAAAAGATCAAGATGCAGAAGCTCAAGTGGTCTAGAGGTTGAAACAACATTTTTTGAATGAAAAGAAGTTTTAACTTGTTTTCCTCTTTGACATGCCTCACAGAGCACATCTGATTGATACTTAAGATTTGGTAAACCTCTGACAAGACTGTGCTTGTTTAATTTTGAGATTAATCTCAAATTGGCATGACCCAATCTCTTGTGCCAAATCCATTGTTCTTCGTCAACAGACATGAGACACTTGACATCTTGTTTTGCAAGTTCAGAGAGATCAATTTTGTAAATATTTTGTTTCCTCTTAGCAGTAAAGAAAGTAGAGCCGTCTTTCTTGCATTTTACTAGACATCCAGTTTCTGTAAAGATGACTTCATAACCATTGTCACATAATTGACTTATGCTCAATAAGTTATGTTTAAGTCCTTCAACATATAGTACATTATCAATAGAGGGAAGAGAGCCTTTACCAATGCGACCAATTCCAACTATTTTACCTTTCTGGTTTCCTTCAAACCAACGAATCCAAACTTCTTTAGGCCTTAGTTCTTGGAACATATGCTTTTCTCCCATCATGTGACGCGAGCATCCACCGTCTAAGTACCAAGATAGGTGTGTTGACTTTGTTGCTAAGCATGTCTCAGAACATAGACTATTTTATCTTTAGGTACCCATATCTTTTGGGTCCTTTCTTGTTAGTTCTTAAAGGAAGCTTATCCTTCACAGCTTTAAAAACAAGACATGCACTTTTCAAATGACCAGGTTTATTGCATTAAGTACAATGCAAGCATTTACTATGATTATTGGATTTATCGATCTTTGAATCATTTTCTAAAAGAGGTTCATCGATATATAACCAAGACCATGGGTTGTCGTTTATCGACACCCCAAATCATTGAAGCTTGCTTGCTACGAGTTACACTCTCTACAAGAAACTTTTGAAAAGCATATTCATAATCATTTGATTTGCATTTAGGATTGCTCAGTAACTTTAGAGCTTTCACTTGAGAGCTCTCGACGGTTGCTTGTTAGCGGTCGACGTTGGTTATCCATCGATCTTGATTTTCGCTTTTCAACAGTTCTCTTTATTAGTACAGATTTTTCTTTGTTTAAAGCTTGAAAGTCTTGTGATAATTTTGAAAATTTCTTTTTCAAATTCTTATACTCAACAGAGAGAGTGGCAGAGTCCTTAAGAAGATCATCGAATGCAAGTTGAAGTTCAGAGTAGGAATCACATACTATTACCTCTTCAATTTCTTCTTCTGAATCAAGGTCAGTGTCTGCCATGAGAGCGAGATTTGCTTCTACTTCATTATCTTCCTCAGATGAGGATAAATCTAGATCTTCCCATGTAGCCATGAGGCTCTTCTTCTTTTTCTTGAAAGAACTTCTTGTGGACTTCTCCTTAGGATTAGGACATTCGGACTTGAAATGTCCAGGCTTTTTACATTCATAGCAAATGACTTGAGCCTTGTCCTTGCTTTCTTTCTTGTCCTTAGTATCTTTCTTCTGAAACTTCCTCCTGAAGTTTCTCTTCTTCCACATTCTTTGTATCTTCCTGGATATAAACGCGAGCTCATCTTCTGATGTGTCAACATCTCCTTCTGAAGCTTCATGTTCTGATTCTTCTTCTTCGGCCTGAAGGGCTTTGGAAGAACTGACTTTATGTTGAGCGACTTTCAAAGCAATAGACTTGCCCTTTTTGACAGGTTCTTCTTCATTTAGCTCAAGTTTATGAGCTTTCAACGAACTCATAAGATCTTCAAGTCGTAGGACATTTAGATCTTTTGCTTCCTGAATAGCAGTGACTTTGGGTCTCCACTGCTTAGTCAAGCTTCTTAAGATCTTTCTAACATGGTCAGGTGTAGTGTAACTTTTTCCAAGGGCCTGTAACCCATGAACAAGTGTTTGAAATCTTCCAAACATGGTTTCAATGCTTTCACCATCTTCCATTTTGAATAACTCGTATTGGCGAACCAACATGCTAGCTTTGGTTTCTCTTACTTGGCGAGCCTTCGTAAGATAAAACAAGTGAGTCCCAATTTCTTTGGCGATATCAAATTTGCCACATTTATCATATTCTTTTTCTGTCATAGCACAGATAAGAATGAATCTAGCCTTTTGATTAATTTGATATCTCTTTTTCTGTTCATCATTCCAATCTTCTCTGGCTATAGCAACACCACGAGGATTAGTAGGAGGAATGTAACCACTTTGAACTATATCCCACAACTCAAGTTGTTGTGTCTCAAAGAAAGCTTTTATCTTATATTTCCAGTAATCAAATTTTTCTCCATCGAATAGAGGAGGACGGTTCATATGACCACCTTCAGTAGACATGTTCACAGTATAGGATCTTTTCTCTTAACACTGTTAAGTGCTCAACCAAGAGGCCGAGCTCTGGTACCAACTAAACATGAACACAAGAAGGGGGTTAAATTGTGTTAAAAAACTTTTCGCAAACTATACGTAAAAACTTCAACACCAGTTGTTCAAAACTGTTTGTATGTCGGATGCAGAGAATTAAACCGGACCAGATGCAGAAATTAAACAGTTTATAAAAACTTGTTTTACTGAGCAAGGTAAAGATAAATAATGTAAAGCAGTAAAGGATGAGACTCAGAGATTTATACTAGTTCACCACCAACTGGTAGCTACGTCTAGTCCCTTCGTTTCTGAAGGATTTTTCACTATAATCAACTGATTACAATTTCCTCAAGAGTATTCTTCTGTCACAAACTTGACAATACTCTCAACTTCTCAAAACGACTCAGTACAGTCGAGCCTTTGAGGAACAAAGCCTTCACAAGGCCAAAACAGTTTACAAAAGAGATTATACTTTTGAATACAATCAAAATAACTCTCACAGAGAGGATGAAAAGATTAAACTTAAAACAGAATGGCTTTCTAAAAGAAAATATAGGACGCTGAGTTCAGTTCTATGTAGACCAGAAACTTTGCACGAAACTTGATTGCTCACTTGAGTAATATTTGCTTTCAGAATAAAGTTTCTTCATAGTTTTTCCAACATTTCTTCAATGAATACATTGGGGTATTTATAGGAGTCTTCAAGGGTATTACCGTTGCAGTAAAAATGTCTCTTTTCTATTGAGTGAGGTAATTTGAATTGTAGTCCTTTTCTTCCTTTCCAGAGAATATTAGAATAGTACACATTACCGTTTTCGTACTATCTACTATTTGTAATTGCCTTGTACGATTTTTGTCTTATGCTAAAGGTGTCACCTTTGCTTCCTCGTACATCAAAATGAGCGCATAAAATCAAATTCGAATTCCGTTCCAGAACAGTCTGAGGCTAAGAGCAAAAACGTGATCATCACGTGCTTCATTAAAGAGATCAGACGCTCGCTCAGAGGACGGACGCTCGCAGCAATTGAGTATTCCACGTGTCAAGGAGTACCACTGCTGGATGCTTGCTGTTAGCAAGACGCTGAAGTGTTTTCGGATGTTGACACTAGTGGATTGTATTCAATTTTTTTTGTCAATTTCTTCTTCTTCCTTGAGTGATTTGTACATCTATATGAATCTTTGATACCTGTACACTCAAAGATATGTTAGAAGATAAATTGTTCTCTTGAGAAATACTTTGTTATCATCAAAATTAATGAGGGTCTAAACTTCTCAATCGTTTAGGTTCCAACAAAGTTTCTGAATGTGTTAATTTAGGATTTATGGGATGTGGCAATACACAATGGGAAACTTGTTTTCAGAATCTCTCAGAAACAAGTTTCCAGATATGTATTTGGTTCTCGCACCACCCTCAAAGGCACATCCGAAAACAATGATTACCACGATGGTTAAAACGACCGCTGCGACGTTAGAGTGTGGTGAGGGGAGCAACGACAACGAGAAAAGGGAGAGAGAGGATTGTGGTGAGGAGAGTGTGTGAGAGAGGAGAGAGAGAGGGGAGATGGGTGATGGGGAAGGGGGTAATAGGGATAGTTTTGGAATTTTAGGGGGTTAGGAGGTGGGAAAATTAAATAGAGGAGGTGGCATTAACTACTACTTTTTTTTTGGGTCAGCCACAACTTGGCCTTTTGGTGTGAATTGAAAAAAAAAAAAAGAAGTGGCCTTTCGGTGTGAATTGAAAAACAAGAACTCAAGGACCTAAGAAAAAGGGGAGTGGATTCTCTCCCGTGAGAATTGCCTCCCGTGGAATCTTGGCTTTAGATTAAAAACAGAAAGAGAGGGTTATAATTATGAAAACAAGGGAGAGTGATGGTTTTAAGGGGTGTGATTTTAACTGGAGAAAAATCCAATGAAAGTCACAATTGAGAGAATCCTAACCTAAGAAAAGGAGACATTAATGTTTAGGGCCTTGGTTTTACCACTTCCCTCCATTAATTTCCACACCTCCCATATTTTTGAAAATCCAACTTTGCCCTTAATTAAAAACACACAATCAGATTCTCACCTCCCTCTCAAACCTCACCTTCTCTGCCCCTCTTTCCCTCTCTCAATCTCTCTCGCCCTCTCTCAATCTCTCTCACTTTTGAAGGTGTTTTTCTCGCCTTGTTATCTGCCCCTATCTCTCTAGTGCCATCTTGTTCCATACCTCTTCCACATTGTCACTGATCTGAGGTGCATTCGCGTTTCTTTTTTGAGATCTCTGGTTTTCCATATTTATATTGCTGGATTCTTACGTATATAAGAATCCGGACGTTTGTTATGCCTATTTTAATTTTGCTGATTCTGGATTATCCGGATATATCCGTAGTCTAAAATCCGGTAGTTCAATAGTTTCCGACAATAAGAATACGGAATTTACCGGTAGTTAAGAATACATAATTTATGTCTGTTAGAATTTTTACATGTCTTTTTCAATGCAGTTTCAATATAAGACAACTTTCCCGACACCTCAATGGGCAGTGTTCCTGATGTTATAGAGGTTGTTTCTGTGGATTGTACAAGTGCATTCACTACTACGAGGGTACTTATTTTATTGATTAGTTTTGTTAAGCTTTGTTGGATGAGTTGGTGAATGATACATGTTGTCGTTTTAGGTATTTTATATCCAAGATGACCTATTGGCGTGGGCACGAGATGTTGGTAAATCTATTAGATGTGTGGTTGTTATTGTAAGATCAAACTATGGACAATCAAGCAAAAAGACATTTGTGATGTTGGGTTGCGAGAAAAGTGGCAAGTATAAACCTTACAAGACTATGGGTTTGAAGGCTACTGGCACTAGAAAATGTCAATGCCCATTCAGATTGAAAGGAAGGGTGGTGAAAGGTGCCAGAGGGTGGGTTTTGAAGGTAATGTGTGGTATTCACAATCACGAGTTAGTCGAAAACTTTGAAGGTCATCCATATGTTGGTCGTCTAACTTCCGAAGAGTTGTCTAATCTGAGTGACATGACATTGAATATGATTAAGCCGAGAAATGCCTTACTTTCATTGCAACGTAATAACCCAAACAGTCACACCACAATTAGGCAGATTTACAATGCACGTCAAAAGATCCAGTCCAGTCTAAGACAGGACAGAACTGAGTTACAACATTTGATGAACTTGATGCAACGTGACCATTATGTCCACTGGCACAGAAAGACCGATAACTCTGATGTTGTCAGCGATATAGTTTGGGCACATCCTGAAGCTATCAAGCTTGTAAATTCGTTCAATATTGTTTTGCTTATTGATTCGACATACAAGACTAACAAGTATAGGATGTCACTAATTGAAATTATTGGTGTGACCTCAATTGAGATGACATTCGCTGTTGCATTTGCATTTGTGGAGTCGGAGAAAGCTGATAACTACACATGGGTGCTTGAGAAGTTGAAGGGTATGTTTGTGAGACATGATTCGTTACCACAAGTGATAGTGACCGACTGGGAACTTTCTTTGATGAATGTAGTGGCTAACATTTTTCCCATGTCGTCTAACATATTGTGCCAATTCTATATCCGTAAGAATGTGAGGGCTAAGTGCAAGACTTATGCGTATCCACAAGAGAAAATTGAGTTAGTGATGACTGCATCTGATTCTATTATTAATTCACCAGTAGTGGATGACTACCAGCAGCGACTGCAACATTTCGAGGATGTGTCAGCACCGTTCAGTAACTTCATTGACTATGTTAAGAACACATGGTTGAATCCTCACAAGGAAAAATTTGTTTCTGCGTGGATAGACCAGGTTATGCACATTGGAAACACAACAACCAACAGGTATGCATCTGAATTATGCAATACTTCTCATATTTATCGCTATTTTTGTAAAGTTCTGAATTGTCATGTTTGTGTTCTGATGAACATTGTTGAGTCTGCACACTGGAGGTTAAAGAGGTTGTTAGCTGATAACAGAGGAGATTTGTGTAACTGTTGGGATGCAATGAATAACATGATCAGGTTACAGCACACTGAGTTGAAGGCTTCATTCGAGCATAGCATTAGTAGACAACAACGTTGTTATAATACTGCAATCTACAAGCACTTAAATGGACTTGTGTCTAAGAGTGCGTTGGACCACATTGTCGAGGAGCTTGTTCGAGTTAACACCGTTGGCATGGATAGTTCTGCATGTGGTTGTGTGCTAAGATACATGCATGGACTACCTTGTGCATGCGAGCTTGTCAGATATACGATGCACTACATCCCAATCCCGTTGGAGGCAGTTCATATTCACTGGAGGAAATTGAGCTTCAACAACCACTGACACCGACAGTGGCCATGATTCAGAACTAAGTATACAGGTTGAGCTACAAGCATTGACACGTAGGTTTCAGGAGCTTGATGTTGCAGGCAAGGTAGCACTGAAGGCGAAATTACGTGAGATAGCATTCCCTAACACCACTTCCATGTGTCCACCCCCTTGTAAGGTGAACACAAGGGGAGCACCAAAGAAAGGAAAGAGGTTGACAGTAGATACTTCTACAAAACGTGATCTATCATATTGGGAACGTGTTGATGACTTCTATGCATCCCAACATGACAGTGCATCAACTCCAACCTCGTCTAGACATTCAGTTCCTCCTCCGCCCAACAAGTCAGCTCCCACTTCGTCTAGACATTCAGCTCCTCCTCTGCCCACCAAGTCAGAACCACCTACACATCCACTTCCGCTGAAAAAGTCAGCTCCGGCCCTACCATACATACAACAGTTTCCTTATCAAATTCATCAATACATTGACAACATTATTGATGTACAACCCGATGGGAATTGTGGGTTTCGTAGCATCGCTGCTTTACTTGGTTTGGGTGAGAATGCTTGGCCCTTAATCCGACAGGATTTGATTAGAGAGCTTGAGAGAAACCGTGACGACTATGTTGGTGTACTTTGTGGCGAAGACAACCTTGAGGCACTAAGGCAGTCACTATATATTGACAAGGTTGATTGGGTTGCCAAGAAAGACAAATGAATGACAGATGCAGGATATGTCATTGCTAACAAATATAACGTGGTCCTGAAATGTTTAGACCCAAGTGGAAGTTCCATAATTTTCCCTCTCAGACATGGACCATCGAACGATTTCTATATTCACCGCGTCCTCTGCATTGGATTTCTATACAGAAAGGAACACTTTGTATAGGTACAATAGTTGTGTTGACTCTTTATTTTTTGTAACATTTAAATAGTTTATTGACTTTGTTTAATTGGTTTAAAAATGATATGTTTCCAGGTCTATTTAAAGAATGATGCTCCAATACCTACCTCAAATGCTCAATGGAAAAGGTTTAGAAGCAATAGTGCTAGTGAATGGGAGGCGCTATATCTTAGTTGCATACAATATTGGATGTCTATTTTTATTTCATCTACAAACCATGTAATTGTAGATTGAATATTTATTTTATGTAAACATTTCGTGTTATAGTCCCCTTTGCGTTTTTATTGTATTTACCTTGTGCATTTCGTGAAAAACCAAAAACTATGTCTGATCAACGTCCGGATTCTTGAGTACGGAAGTTTCCGTAAACAAGAATACGGTAGCATAAAACATACATATTATAATTCAATGTCCGGATTATTGAGTATGAAAATTTCCGTAAACAAGAATACGGAAGTGTAAAAGATACATAATCTAATTCAAACGTTCGGATTCTTTATGACGAATAATTTCGTACTCAAGAATCTGGAATTTCAAAGCACGCAGAAAAAAATTAATAGAAAGGAAGCTGCCTGAACGAACGTCAGAGAGAGAGCGATGTGAGATTGAGACTGTGGGAGAGGGAGAGAGAGAGAGGGAGGTTCCGTATGAGAGAGAGGGAGGCAAGGAAGATAGAGAGGGAGGTGATCGTGTGAGAGAGGGGGAGGTGAGGAAGGGAGAAGGGAGGAAGAGAGAGGGGTATTTTGGTCTTTTTAATGGGTGGGGGAGATGCTAAAATTAAAGAGGGGAGGTGGTAAAATCATGGTCCTAATATTTAATACTCCAATCGCTAACAATAGTCCTACTTACGTAAAAAGAAAAAGCCCTACCAAAGAGGTTGTCAGTACCTCTCAAAAAAAAAAAAGAGGTTGTCAGTACTTATTATTGAATATGGTGAGAATTACGTATATGATATTAAAAAAAATTTAATAATAAACTTCAATAGGTATATTTAATTTATTTTGTTACGTTTTCACATTTTAAAATTAATAAAACTTTATTTCTTTGCATGCTCTTTTTACATTTAAATTTTAATCAGTTTCGGACATTGTCTTTTGATAAATTATTCTTGTAAAAAATTATAAGTATAAAAAAAGTGTTAGTAACACCCTCTTCCACATTCTCTTTCCAACACTCTCTATATTATTGGTTAAAATTTATGTGAGTCCCATCACATAGAGAATGAGTCACATCACATAGAATATGGGATCCACATAAATTAGTGGGACCTACATAAATTTTAACCAATAACATAAGAGTAGCCCCTAATTTGGACCCTATTTTAAAGGTCCAAAGGTGGTCTATGTGTTAAAACTGAATTTATCCAATTTTATTTTATTTTTTTAAAATTTTCTTTAGACAAACCATTAAAAATCTAGTATTGAGGTTTTTAAAATTTAACAAATTACCATTAAAATTTTGATATAATAGAGAGGTCCACCATTAGACCGGGTCTATATTAGGGGCCACCTAATGTAAAAGAATATTAAAAAGATTGTATTAGAGAGAGTTTTTTTTTTGTTACAAAAGGGGAAAAAAGCGAGCAACCTAGGCTACTCACGCCTAACAGAGGTGCCCAAGGCATTAGCAACCAACAAGAGACTCAGGCAAGCGGCAACTTTCTCTAGAACAACTAACTCTTTGTTGCAAACGTTTTATTATCACTAGGGTTGGGTTTGCATGTCTCCCCCTTGTGGTTGCGCCCAGTTGGTTTTGTCGCCGTCATGTCTTCCACCGTCACACATGGCAACTCCCCCTGCATGTGCAGTTCTTGACGTTGCATGACTGTACATGCACACCTTTTGCATAGTAGATGGAGCCTTTTGTACTCAACATGGAACCAATGGTTACGAAACCAAACCCTCCCAATGACTAGTTTATCTAATGCAATTTGGATGCACACTATAAAATTTTCCACATCATGCATCTATAAACCGAATGTCCACCTTCATTGGCTTTCCTACTACCATAGCGAAAGCAACAAGTACACTTTCGTCGTAATACTCCATTCCCAAACCAGGGAATCTTATCCATACGAGTGTGTTGTCAATCTTCACTTCAGATGGGACGAAGTTTGGGACCCACGGTCATAAGGTAGTGATCAAACATCATCCATGAACCACACCCACAACCTTCTATCTGTCCCTAGTAAGACCAAACTTCACCAAACAGAACCCATGGCCAATGTCCACAACCTCAAAGCCTCCTATAAGCCTTCAAACAGCCTTCGGCCTGTCCCTTATTGTGTAAAATCTCATTGTCTTCCCCATGAGTTTAACTATTATTGCATCCTTTCATGCCTCCCACAGTCCGGGGAGGAAGTTGTCCTCAATATAACACTTTGGCTTCAATCTTTCACCCCCTTCATACACTATCTTGAAAAGGTTTCGTTCTATCAAGTCCATACACTCCTTCCTTGGATAGGCTCCTTGTTTCCAAGAAGCTTGTCCCTAAAAGATAACTTTTGTTGCCCTTGTCCTCCTCCATCCGGTGTTTTGGTGGAGGTTGAACCATTTTGTGTGGGCTATTGAATATGTGGTTGCAAGATATATTAGATAGTACTCCCTCCGTCTCTAAATACTACCTCGTCCCTATATATAAGACCCTTTTGGAAAAAAGTCTTGTCCCATTTTATAAGACTCTTCTCAAATTACTAGATGTATTAATTATTTTTTTACAAGAATACCCCTAATTAATGGGTAACCATTTCTCTCTCTTAAGAGTCTTAAAAAAATATGAGTCCTAATAATTGAAGGATGATTTTGGAAAAACAATACACATTGTTGACAAATTTAATGTACTAATTACTTTTCTTAATTTGTGTGATTTGGTCAAAAGAGTCTTATATATAGGGTTTGTCTACAAAGCATTCTGTTTTTTCTAAAACTACCCTTTAATTATTGACTTAAGAGAGAGAAATAGTCACCCGATTTACTATTAACTATAAAAAACAATGTAAATTAATTAGGGGTATTCTTGTAAAAAAATTAATTAATATATCTAGGAATTTGGAAATGGGCTTATAAAAAGAGACAATATTTTTTTTTTTCAAAATGGGCTTACATTTAAGGACAGAGAGAGTATATTACAATCACTTCTCTATAAAATGTATACAAATATGTGCAATATAGAGACATCATCTCTGTTAAATTGTAAAATATAACATTTTCTCTCTTTTTATGTTTATCTTCTTATATAAAAACATGTTTTTTTTAATTATGAACATTTTTTTTTTGAAAAAATATAGTTAGCTAAACTTTTAAAGCTCATACTTTCGTTTTCTTATTCTCTTCATTTTTTTCTTTATTTTAGTTAAACAAAAATAATAAGTTACTAGTATTAAATAAAAAAAAGATATTGCCGGCCAGCAATATCCACATGTGATTAGGTATTAAAGAATTTAATGTGTCACACAGTGAACCAATCCCACCATCAAATCCGGCTAATAATTCGGTACTACTTCCGTACCTTAATATAAAATTTTTTTCATAAAATTTTCTTGTCTCTTAATATAAATTATTTTTAAAGGCTAAGGTGTATTACTTTTTATTTTATTTTTTACAAAATTATCCTTATATCAATGTGTATTAATTCTCTCTCTTAATAGTTTTAGAAGATAAGAAGAGTAACTTAAAAAAATAGCACACATTTTATATAAATTTAATACTAATAACTAACAAAATCCACTTATTTAAAGGACGTGAAATGATCAAAGAAGCTCATATATTAAGAGACTGGAAGAGTATTAAAGAATTCTTTATTTTAAAGTGTCACACATACACAGTGGAAGGACAAAATCTCCATTTCCAAAGATAAATCTTCTCTGCACGAATGTCTAACTATTAAACCAAACCTCATACTTTTAATGCTTTTTACATAAACACTAGATCAGAGAATTCGTGCTCAGCACGAGTTTTTATGAAAAAATTGAAGAAAAATGTTCCTATAATCAATATAAGTGGTGAAAAAAAATATAATTTATAGTGTAATTAAATTTTTTGTGAAAAAATAATTTTTAATAAGAAAATTGTTGAATTAGCTTTTGCCATGTCTTCTTAGTTGATTTTCTTATAACAAATAGATAATAAATGTGTATGTCTGAAAAGCACCAATTGCAATTTGGAGCCATTTGGTCAGCCCCCATGCCTCCTCTGAGTGCATCCTACGCCAATGCTATGCCACGTGTTATATCTATTCCATAGTTGTTTATGTTGACATTTTCAAAGTTCTTATGATGGAATTGAAAGATATATCTCATAATAATCCATAATATGATCAACAAGGAAAGATAATAAAAAGGGAAACATCATGACCATTAAAAGTGTATATATATATATATAGTATATGTTAATATCAAGCGTCAAACTTACCATAATTACACTTTTAAGAACTCTTTGTAAAATGTGAATTTAATCAATCCAACCGTTGAATTAAAAGTTCTTAGTAAGTAGATAAAGTCTATAAAATTTCGCTTTCAGAATTTGTATACACAATCATCAACATAATATAATTCAACGGTTGGATTGATTAAATTATACTAAGTTTGACATCTAGTATCAACTGATGTTCACTCAAATATATATATATATATGGTTACCACTCACCAGTCACCACAAAGTTGAAAAAAAAAAAAAAAGAAGCGAAGAAGCATTATGCTGGTGAAGGCAGAGGAAAGCGCTGATCCAATAGGAACAACAACTATCTTGAAGCAGCGCTTTGTGTTGGTACATGGCATAAGTGGAGGAAGTTGGTGCTGGTACAAAATCAAATGCCTTATGGAGAATTCAGGCTACCAGGTCTCCTGCATAGACCTCAAAAGTTCAGGAATTGATCAATCTGATGCTGATTCTGTTCTTTCTTTTGATGATTATAATCAACCCCTTATTGATTTCATGTCTTCTTTGCCTGAGAATGAACAGGTTGTAACACCCCTTCTTCCTATATAATCAACTTGAGTAACTAACTCTATCAGTGATGTAATGTTTAATTGCTATATATATAGGTAATATTGGTGGGTCATAGTGCAGGAGGGTTGAGTATTACTCAGGCTTGTCACAAGTTTGCTAAGAAGATCAGTTTAGCAGTGTATGTGGCTGCAACTATGCTCAAGTTGGGATATTGCACAGACGAAGATCTAAAAGATGTGAGTCTTTTTCATTAAAAAGTGTTCTGCATTTCCTGTTTCAATAACTCACTCTTATTATTTAGTTTCTGAATTCAATGTGCCATGCATGCATAACTTTGAGCCTCTCCTGTTAGTAATGTTTGCAAACAAGGGAAAATGAGTAGTACTATGATAATTAACTTTGTTGTCAAGTGTATGTGAAACATGAACCTAAGATGAGAGAATATGATAGTGTTGTTTGGCTCCTCAAGTTCCAGCAAGCTGTTGATTCTTGTTGAAATAATTGATTGCCAGCTACCTTCACAAATCTGAGGCTCAAGCCCCAACTCTCATGATTTTCCAAAGAGTAGTCCCATGTGCAGCAATATTATGGAATGTGTAAACCAAAAGGGGAAAAAAAAAAAAATAACTATATATCTTGACACCCTATTTTTTACACCTCTGTTACACTTTTCTTCTTTATATCTCTTTCTTATTTTCCATTACATCATCACCTACCATATCTTTTACTTTCTCTCTCTATCATTTCTACCTGTCTTTTCCCTTTTTGGATACACCCCCAAGAGGTGTCATTTCATTTTTCATTCTCCAAATAAAAATAGAAAAATATCTACTTTTTCTTTTCAAGTTTATCTCCTTTCATCTTTCACTTATTTAGGAGACATTTTCTAAGTTCATTATTAGCTAATGTTTTCATAATTGTAGGATTTGTTTTTTAAAAAAATTGTTGCACAATAAAGGTATCTTTGAGATTATGACAATTGAAACTAAATTTCTCTTTCAACTTAATATAAACTTCAAGATTGATATGATACATTTGGAAGAACTATTTTAAGTTAGAAGGAAGCTCCTCTCTTTTTAAGGGTTTGACTACAAACTATAGTGGTAATTTTATAATATGGTCAACAAAGTGGGTGCATTTGGTTTCTATTATATACAGATTGACTTCTTTTTTGTTTGGGGTGTCACAGATTTTTGATTCAGAAAAAAATGAATCAAAATATACCAACACTATAGCTTCAATCCAACACTAACACAATATTCTAAGAGCCTATAGTAAGCTTTAATCAGTCTAAATAAAGTTTCCAGTTTCCCCTTTGATAAGTATCTATCATCATCAATAATTTTGTACGAACTAAACCCCCACCAAAACAGCATCTTGTGTATTAATAATTATAAACACATTTTGAAGCCATGTTTTCATGTTTGGAGACATGAAAATTGTCGAATCTCTCACTTTCTTGCTTTTCTTCATTAGAGTGAGTGTTACATGACTTACTCGGTACAGCTTGAATCACATGTCTATCTTATTCTCTTCAAAGTACCTCCAATGATTGAATAGAAAAAACAATTAGTGAGCCTAATTGCTTTGTTTTGCATGGAAGTAGAGTAGCTAACTTTTTGTGCCTCTTCTAAATTATAGATCCCATGATGCTTAGAAAATGCTTTTGATTAAAGAGAAAACTTAGGTACAGTTACTTATATGTAGTTTTTACTGTTCTCAATCATAATTTAATGCACGGATTATCAATCCAATAGTAAAAATAAGATCATTTTAAATTTGAATTTATATGAAATTTTTAATTCACGTAGCATGTTATAATTGGTGAAAAGCACAAACAACACTTAAGATTTTTTTCCTTTGATTAATTTGTGTCAAGCAGGGTGTACCTGACCTATCTGAGTTTGGGGATGTATATCAGCTAGGATTTGGATTGGGACAAGATAAGCCTCCAACAAGTGCTTTGGTGAAGACAGAATTTCAACGCAAAATCATCTATCCTTTAAGCCCTCATGAGGTATATTAATAAAAGGGGTGGAAAAAGTAAAAGAAAAAGACTTTCATGCCATCTTTATAAAACTGTTCAATCTATGTTCAGCCCTTATACTTCCAGGGTACCCCACGTGCTGTATATGTATGCTTTTTGTTTATCATCAATTTCATTATCATCATCATCTACTTTTGCCACTTGTAGGACCATTTATGGCAATTTTCTTGGAAAAACGTAAAAGCCGCAAAAACTTTATCCAAATTAAAGCATCCTCAACGAACATCTCATCATGTGATAGGCGGCTTTTAGGGTGGGACAATATATTATATAGTTTATGGTGGACCGATATTTGAAAATAGCTCGAAACTTTAACGACGATTGATGTCGTCTCCTGAAAATAGAAGCTCACGGTCCTCCATGTCCAGACGACTGAGACAGTGATCTAATTGGTGCCGGTTCGGCAAAAAAATAAGGAAAAACGAGTATGAGTGCCTCAAAACACAACATACTCGTTTTTCCTTTTTTTTTTTTTTTTTTGCTGAACCGACGCTGACTAGATCACCCTCTAAGTCGTGGCGGCCTGGAGGACGAGGGGCGTCGTCGATTGTCGTTGGTGTTTCGAGTTATTTTCAAGCATCGGTCCACTGTAGATCACATGATACACTGTCCCACCCTAGCCATCACTGTCATAGTAATATTAGTCATATCAAAGTTACAAGAGAAGGAACAATTGTACAACTCTAATTAAAAGTCCAACATAATTAGATACTTTAAAATAACAACAAAATAAGAGATTCAGATTCTCTCCGGTTAGATAATCACATATTTAACACAATCATGCAATCTAGACCGTTAGATCAAGATCAGACAGTCCACATTCCGACTTTGGTAAATCGGGTTCAAAATACAAAGTCAAAATGTGTGTTATCCTATCTTGGTCCAACTATCCAGATGGGCGACTGTTCGATTTCGTGATTATATCAATGCAGTGAGTCCAAATCCTAAAATAAGACATCAAATACCTTATGGGAGATATATTAATATTATTTTATACTTTTAAATAGTTTTGTTTACAATGTGTTTGCTAAGTATTACTCACCAAAGAATTGTGGTTGTGTAAAAGACTGGGAGGTCACATGCAGCATCTCAGTTCTCAGTTCTTTCTAAACAATTTATACCAATGAATATGGATATATACTTGAATGGCATTAAACTGATAACTGTGGCTCAGGATTCAACCTTAGCTGCCATGCTGTTGAGGCCAGGACCAATTCTAGCATTGACAAGTGCAAGGTTCAGAGAAAACAGTGAAGTGGAGAAGGTGCCGCGCGTGTACATAAGGACAAGGCATGACAGGGTGGTGAAGGCAGAGCAACAGGAAGCCATGATAAAGAGGTGGCCACCAATGAGTGTGTATGAACTAGACAGTGATCATAGCCCCTTCTTCTCTACTCCTTTCGTCCTCTTTGGTTTGCTTGTAAAAGCTGCAGCTTTTCACGTTGGATGTAACTATGCTCATACTGTCTGAGAGGCCACCCTTTTGAGCTTTTCTCCAATCTCTACTTTTTCTTGTTTCCAAACCATGTGCTCTGAAAAATCAATTTGCTACTTGATTATTCAATAATATTGATATTGATTGTGTTAATTATTCCGCTTAATTATGATGAATAACAATAATTTATATAACATCAATAATCCTATGTAATTCTCTGATAATGTTTTGTTACGTAATCTCAAGATGTCAGTGCAGTGGTGATTGTTTAGTCTTATAATTTTAAACAAGTGTGTTTCAAATCCTTCCGAGACAATTTGTATAATATAAGTGCCTCTTCTCTCTCCCTTTAATAAAAAATGGCGTCCCCCATATGGAATAAAGTTAAATTGGACAAGTGATATTGAACCACCCTCCGACTTGTTCAAAGGTTGATTATTAAATTGACTTGACTGTTTCATAATAATACATTATTTTGTGAAAACAATATTATTAAAATGACGTATTCTCATTATTTTTTTATTCTGTTAACTTGCTTGCTTATGCAAATTATTGGAGCGATGGATTGTTTGATCTCTCAGGGTCGAAATTTTCGGACCTCTGATTTTAGAGGTGTTCGAATGAAATGAATTTCCCGTAAAAAAAAAAAGGTTTAGGTAAACTAATTAGTTAGTAGATTAAACTTATTTTCGACGAACAAGGACCTAAATTCATAAATTTGAAACCTGTACAGAATAAGCATAAACTACTAAATTTAATTGATTCGGGTTAGAACTTAACCCTATGATTCTTCCTCTAGAGCGAGTGCACCTCCTTGGATGAATGGACTTTTGACTTTATTACTCCATTTTTCACTAAAAAAAATTCTAAATATTTTCTAATATCCAATTACTTTTTGTCTATAATTTAAAATATTAAACCTGTCAATAGATTTACACTCCTACAAACCCTCTGTACTTGCATTGAGAAAGAGGGGAAAAAAATTAGACACCTTAATTATATTGTTATCGTATTTTGCAATATTTTAATATATTCTTGCCCTAAAGTAGGGCATCTATTTCAGATATAATAACTATCAGAATTACTCCTCCCGGTCCACATTATAAGAAACAACACTTTTTTGGTTCATTAAATAACTCATGTATTTGATTCAAAGCGTGAAGCACCATGCGTGGTTAATATACGCTACACATTCCGGACGTCTTATTTTGCAATAGAGAAACAAATACATATATATAATTCTGATTTATTAGTAAAAAAAAAATTACGCGTTTTGTATGATCCAGGCCGGCCCAAAAAGCCCGTAGCCCGCATAGGGATGGGCTTGGATAGTAAATTATGAGCCCAAATTTTACCCCGAATTTTTTGGCCCGGCCCGATAAAGCCCGAACCCGATGCAGGCAAAGTAGCCCATTTTGCCACCTATACATTTTTGTATTCTACTGCAAACATTTAACCTTGTATGATAGTGTATTACTACCTCCGGAATTAATTATAAGCACATAAAACATATATAAAAAAAAATACAAGTAGCTGTTGTTGGATATATCTACTGCAAACATTTAACCTTGATAGTGTATTAACATATATATATATATATATATATATATATATATATATATATATATATATGAAAAAATACAAGTAGCCGTTGTTGGAGATAGCTGTTGGTCTTCTTTTATATATATATATATATATATATATATATATTAATTCCAATCAGACATCTATATAAATGTATTCAACCTCAATCAGACATCTATACAATTTTTTTTTCCATTCAAAGAAACCTCGATTTTTTTTACACAATCAGCTCTCTCTCAAATTTTTCTCTTTTATGCTCATATTGTCTTTCAATTTTTTCTCCTCTTTTTTACTCACATACTCTAAATCTTCAACTTTCTCTTTAATTTGTTTTCATCCAATAAACCAATTCATTATTAATTCTTTCTTAAATTACATATATAATCCATATTTTCCAAATCCTCCACTTTTACCAAATCCACAAAATATCTCAAATATGGCCAATCAACACCAACTACCCATGTTCCATTCACCACCACCATTTCCTACACTCTCATATCCATATCAATATCCCATGTTTCAATCACCACCAACTGACCCCTCCATGGATTATGGGAATTCAATAGGTACAAGTAGTGGGCAGTCTTGTGAGCAAGAGCAAGAAGCGGCATCCGAGAAGAAGAAGAAGAAGAAGAAGAAGAAGAAGAAGAACTTACTCAAAGAAGAGTAGGTTGGGCCCCGGAGAAAGATAAACTTTTCATCTTATCATGGGTAAATGTTTCCAAAGATGCAGTTGTGAGGGTAAACCAAAAAGCAAATTCCTTTTGGTCAAGAATTGAAGATAACTACAATTAGCAATTTCTTCGTTATTTTAAATAAAATCTAATTTTATTTATGTAATTTTAATTATGTAATTTTAGCTAATTTTATTTATGTAATTTTATTTCGTATTAGTAATTTTATTTAAGCTATCATAAATCAGATAATTATAAATTAATAAATAAATTATTAATAAAATGTAGATGTGAAGTTATTGGTGTAACCCATTTAAGATTTTTTTAGGAGGTACTAAGTTGGAGAGATAGAGTGCAAATGGGGTGGTTAGGTTGAAAAAAGTAAAAAATAAATGATGTGTACAAATGTGGCCCACTTAAGCACTCTAACATAGAATGCTCCATTCAGTCCATTGTAGATGCTCTAAGGATTCAAGAAAGAGAAAGTCCTATAGTTCAAAAAACGCTTAAACGTTTGGATGGAACAAAAAGTTGCCTGCTATTGTTAAAATATTTACGATATGCAGAGCATCATGGATCCATTTTTTATGCAAATTGTTTCTCACATTTAAAAAATATGCAAAATGAACATGATTTTTTATGCCCAAATGAAATAAAGAGACATCTTTAGCAAAACTGGTGGCTCTTATTCTTTCATAGCAACTTGAAAGAATATGCGTTAGATTAATTATTTATCTAATCTATTATTTAAATTGACGTTAATCAATTAACAAGAATTATTGTTAATATATATTAGTTATACTTAATTATATTACTTTATCCGGTCCATATTATAAGAAACAAAACTAGAATTCACACAGACCAATGAATTGCATTGAAATTTGTTTTTCCTAATTAATACTTCTAAAAGTTAATTTTCTTCCAAAACTACGTCTTTTATGAAATGGTATATAATTAATGCATAGGAAGTAAGTATATCTCATTAATATAAGTCTCGTATTAAATAAGAGGGTAAAAATAAAAATTAGCAATTAATACATCATAAATTGATGTTTGTTTCTTATAATTTGGACTAACAAAAAGGACACATTTGTTTCTTATAATATGGACCGGAAGGAGTATTATTATAGCAACCTCCCGATTTAATACTTTTTTTTGCTGTTAAAAAAAGTTATGGCACCCAACTGATGAATTTGTATTGAGATTGTTCTGAATGGACCGCACGATGAGTTGAATTATTCAATTAATACTCAATGAAATTAATATTCTTCCCTTATCCTATAGGTTATTTAATCGTTGTCCCGTTAGACAATTAATAATTGAAAATCAATCGTGTAGAGATTAGTCTTTTCTCATCCTTAACAAACCCTAGTTCTCATTTAAATTTTCACTCACAACCATAAGGTATTGAGATGAAATGTTTCAGTCAGGTGCACACATCAAATTTAATTCTCTTTATGTGTGTGATTGTAGAGTATACTATAGTCTCCTATCTACTTGATCTTATTACATTGGGCTTATTCAACAATATATATGTTCAAATATCACAATTTTTACAAAAAAATTACTCCATCAGGTCCTAAATATAAGGAACAAAATTCTAATTCACACAGAACAAAAAATTGCATCGAAATATGTTTTTTCTAATTAATACTCTTAAAAATAGTATTTTTTTCCTAAAATTACCCCTTTTATGAACCAACCCACTTGCATGGGAAATATGTGTATCACATTAATATGTTTTACTATAAATAAGGGTATAAATGGAAATTAGGCATTTAATACTTTTAAAAATTGATATTGTTCCTTATAATTAGGACTAAGAAAAAAAATCATTTTGTTTCTATTTGCATGAATAAATCAGCTGAGGGATCGGCTAATACTCAATTGACAAATTGATTCCTGTTAAGCGATTACACTGACAACGGAACTCTAATTCTCAGTTACGGGTTCCCCAACTACTCCAGAAAGCGTTGGGATTGGTGAATCTATGCTAAGCTAAGGCTAAAAGACATAAAATCGGCTAAAAAAAGCTGTAAATTTGAGAGAAAAATATAAGTGTTTTGATTGATTGGTCGTCCCATTTACAAGCTCTCAACAAGGTATATATATATACAAAAGAGAAAACAAAATTGTAACCGCTCCATATTGACCACTAGACTCTCCCACTAAGCTAGTAGTTGACAACATGTGGTCCTCCGTCCCTCAACTGCTGCGTTTATCCACGTCGTGGGGGTAACTTCTTTGTCCTCGGCTAAAAAACAACAGTTGCCATGTTTAATCATGTTGAGGGCCCTCAAGAGCTGATTTTAAACCTTTGGCTACCGAGTAACACCAAAGTCCAATGATATTTATCTCATGCTCTTGGCTAAGCTCCACCATTTGCTTGTTTGGTAGCTTTTAACCAACCGATAGCTTTATAACATTCAATCGCCTGTTTCATCCTCCATCGGATAAACTTTTAACAATCGGCTGACTTCATAGTGTTCCTTAAGTCTTCATTAGTCCTCCATTCTAGCATCGGCTCAATAGGAACACCATAGGCTATAATCGTGATACGCTAGACTATGTATCGGCTACTGCCTTAATCGGCTTGCCCTTTATCATTTTTTGGGTGATAACAATTTCCCCAAACATCATTTCAGATATAAATGCTGGATTGATGTATCAGATAAGATTCGGATTGTAACGCTCGCACAACAACGTAAATTGAAAGCACATTAAATTACATTAAAGCACATGAATTTCTAAAAATTTAAAACTTATTTATAGTCATCCAAGTCGTAAATTCTTAACATAAGTCATAAATCTAATAATTAGATTACAACTTTTTCCGAATTGGACATAATTTAGAATATCAAAATACAACTAGGTATTACAAGACCGAGAGGTTGTAGATACATCTACAACTCCAGAATAAAAATCTTAAAGTACAAGCATTAGGTCTTCAGAGTCGCCTAGCCCTCCTTCGATACCTACTTATCTAAAAAGTAACATGGAAAGAGTGAGATAAAATCTTACTGAGTCCTTTACGGACTCCTCACTAACCCTCATCGGATCATACTATTTTAATAAACATACTTGAGGCATTTAGATTAAAACTAGTTCACATAAGAACATAAAATCCTTCGTTTAAAAGAACAAAGTGTTCAGTAACTCGATATATTGCTGGGCGTGATTATCCGGTCCAGTATACCCTTTATAAGACTTAGTATATTGCCGGACGTGATTTTCCACGGTCCAATATACTCTTAGACAACTAGTATATTGTCGGACGTGATTATCCACAGTCCAACATACGCTTAGACAACCAGTATATTGCCGGGCGTGATTATCCACGGTCCAATATATGCTATTCATATCATTTAAGATAAAACTTCACATAAGCATGGAAAACATTAGTCCTATACTTGTGCTATGACATAAAGTGTGCAATTACAACAACTATTCATAATGCAACATCATTCATGTTCAACATCAATCATATACTTGTTCTAAGGCATAAAATATGCAAATACAATATCCATGCATAATTTCTACTCCATCCAAACCAACTCAAATGAAGATAAAACTAAAATCAATGCATGACCCACAAGGGCATGAGTATGCAATAAAATACCCTTCCATAAGCAACATTTTTCATGTCCTTAAATCATTTCTATAGGTTGAAGAATAAATTGAGTTGGAATGTGGAAGCCTAAGTATCTTTGATTAATGATACTCTTTATTGGGTTAAAAAGATGTGTAAAACGTGGTTATGAAAACCTAGAACATAGCTTTGATGAGGTTTCGAAAACTGGTTTAAGAAAACTCATAATTCTGCAGAAAACAGGGCATGAATCAATTAACAGTTCTGTGGATCGATTCATCACTTATACAGAATTCGATTCACAGCTTCCCAAATCGATTCACAGAACCAAATTGGAGGCTTGGAAGCCTTTTGTGAATCGATTCATGGCCCTGTGAATCGATTCATGCAAAGAAAAATGCAGAAAAATATGCTTTTAACAGCACAACAACAACCCAATCAACTCACACTTATCACTTTCAATAAAATTCTAATCAAACATTATTTTTCATAATTTGAAAATCAAGTCATTTCACTTACTAAACATAAACATGAACATTCTAAATGACACCAAAATCATCCAATTTAAGAGCATTTCATACCAAATCATGGACAACTCAGATAACTCCCTTGAATCCTTAAACTAGCATCAGTTGCACTAAACTTAAGACTTACCAACAAGCATCAAGACATGACCATTTGAGTGGACAACTCCTTTAGTGCATGAATCTCAAACCACACAAGATCAAACACCATAACATTCATATATCAATTCATACCAACTCTTGTGCTCATTCTGAAGCACTTTGAGTCTAGCTTCTCATGAACTAAACATCATCCTAATTGGAGCTTTGTGGAGCACACAATGGGCAAAACATCACACAAATATTTGTGGGGGGTTGGGGGTAGCTTTCCAACCCTTAACTAATCCCGCTAATTATCTATAGAAAGAAAAAAAAGAAAAAATGATAGACCACTTCTTTGTCTACTACTATGTTATACATTATTTTATACATTATTTTTATTTTCTTTAATATTTCCCCCCAAAAACTTCTTGTTTGTATCAAACAAAATCCAACGAATCCACCATTTGATGAAGTCAAAAAAACCTATGTAACATGAGTAAATCGATCCATTTATTCACGATCGGATTATATTTGTTTGATACACTGTTGTCAATATTCGTGTTGAAAAAAGAATACAATCGAGAAAACAAACAAATAAAAAAAATTATAGAAATATGAAATAAAATAAACCACAATGGATCTGGATCTATAGGGTAAGATCCTTTATTTACAGCGGAATGGTATACAAAGTCAACAGATCTCAATGAATAAAAAAGAGGATTTATGGCTACACAAACCGTTGAGGGTAGTTCTAGATCTGGTCCAAGACGAACTGTTGTAGGGGATTTATTGAAACCATTGAATTCAGAATATGGTAAAGTAGCTCCGGGACATAAAAATGTAGTGAATAAATAACCTAATGGGTGTCTTATGGGTGCCCACCAACTAAAGGAAGAAAGACTCACAATGATTCTTGAAATCTTGAGTCTTGAATGTTGAAACTTGGTTTCTTCTCCTCCTTCCTTCTCCTAGGTGTTTCCTTCTCCTTCTCCAACTTAGGGTTTCACCCAATTTTCTCCCACATACCAAATCTAAGCTTCCAATCTTCTAATTTAAGCAAGAATAAGAGAGACTCCATGATTTTCCCTCTGATTCGAGCTCCCTCTCTCTCTCTCTTGCGCTCTATCTCTCTCTTTCGCGCTCTGCTTCTCTCTCCCTCTTGCTTTTTCTCTCTCTTGGCCTCTCGTCTCCTTCGGCATGCCGCCGCGTGCGCCGCCGCCTCTAGGGCCAGCGCGGCCTCTCCTTCTTCCTCCTTCATTCCTTCCTCGTCGCACGCCCTTCTTCCCTCTTTCTCCTTTTTTTCCTTTTTCTTCTTTTCCTCTCTTTTCTTCTGCTTCTGGTTCTTTCCTCTGCTTCTGCGCATTTCAAAAATAAAAGGGAAGGGCGGGTGCTAAAGTGCAATTAAGGGAAATGTGGTGCGTGGTGGAGAATAGGCATAGATTTAATTAAAATCTTGCTAACAAACCCTTATTTAATTCCTTAATTTATCTTTTGACCCTTAATTCAACCTTAGATAAATTAATAAATTAAATTACTCATAAATAATGAGTCCCACATATTCCTAAATTCTTGAGAAAAATTACCATTTTAACCTCTTAGGCTTAACTTTGTGTTAAAACACTAGGTTAAATGTTATTAACTTCAATAATCCTTAGGGATTAAATCCCCTCTATACTTAGAATCTCTAACTACTAAGCTTAGGGAAAGCTGGGGTGTTACATTACTACCCACCTTTTAAAAAAATTTGTCATCGAAAATGGCTACATCTAACATCATAACTACATCTGTGATTTTCTCTCATAACCAATTCAAATCATTGGAAAACCCTAAAATTATTAACTCTTACTGGGCATCATTCGTTTAGACTAATCGTGATTGCATGAACCGATCATAGACTAAGCCTTAACCGAGTAATATTACTTAACCGGTTGAGACGTAGTTTGTATCTGGTTAAGTGAAATCACACTAGGTACTAATCAATGAAATACTTGCAACCGTTATGAACTCTAAATCTTTCCATTGAAGTGGAACACTCTACCCGCCATTGGGGAATCAGGTTCTAGTTCTGCTACCAAGGCAGCCTGTGCTTCCTTGGTAATTCTGCTCCATCCTTGACAGCGGGAGGACTATTCTTCTGAAATTCGGTGAATGGGTGGGTGAGATTCTCATACTACTCTTTTCACTTAATGGATTAATTCCCCTTTTTGGTTCAATTGGAATTAGACCGGGAATCCACGCAGCCATGACGCATAGCAACCTGGACTGACGTGTTTGTCGCCGGGTCTAACGACCAACGGACCAACGAGTGTCAAGAAAATGAATTCTTGAGATTCTTAGGAATAATCTACATCACTTATCTTAAACTGCCTTCATTGCTCATTCTAAATCATTGTAAATCTAGAAAGGAGTTCATCTATACAATGGAGCTAATTATCTGGAGAATTAGGTGATTTCATTAACCGATCACAGGCTAAGCCCCCTTCCAAATAAGGTTCTTATTTGGCTAAGACAAAGTCTATAATTGGTCAAACGAAGTCACTTCATGCACTGGTCAATTGAATCGAATGTAAACATTAATAACTTTGGATTTTTTTCTGATTTAGCTCTACTTAAAAAAAATTGTTATAGTTCAAAGTCTATAATCTAATCCTCTTTTCTTAGACTAGTTATTCCACTAAGGTCACTATATCTAGAAGACCTAGGGTTTTTCTACTTCACTAGGGCTTGATCACCTTCGAGGTTCCCTTCTATAATTTAAGCATTGAAGTGGGTGGCCTATCTTCATCTTACTTCTTATCATTACCACTGACTACTTAGAACACTATGGCTCACTTAGAAATTATCATAGGATTCCAATCAATCTAGGATCCATTCGTAATGGGTTAGGCTAAACAAAATTGATGAATTAGCAAGTGTTGAAATCCTAACCGATTACCCATCCTAATCGATCAAAACCATACAATTAAGAACCCTTACATGCTACTCCAAATTCCTTACAGAGTGCCCTTGTTGGCGGCACATGAAGCACAAGCTCCGTCCTGCCAAGCACTCACCTCTGTGGTTCCGACCACACTTAGAACATTCCTTAACTCCTGGTTCTGGAGAGGTTTGAATTTGTTTCCCTCTATCTGTATTTTCCTAAGGTTCTAAATCATTGGGAATTCTTGCATCCATCCCTTCTCTTTCTGCAACATCTTTAACTATCGAGCTTCCTCAGAGTTTGCACGCTTATTCGGTCCTTTCCCTCATCCGCCAACTCCGTCTACTATATTCTACATACACGGTATGAAGTATTAAGTTGATGAGGCCTAATAGTTCATACTAGGTATAAGAATACAGAGAGGAATTCTCGAATAAGAGAAAGTCCCACCTATTCACAGTCCAAAGGATTGAACAACTTTGACACCATAATGTAACACCTGCATCTCAATGTAAATTGAAAGCATGTTAAATTACATTAAAACACATGAATTTCTAAAAATTTAAAACTTATTTATAGTCATCAAAGTCGTAAATTCTTAACCTAAGTCATAAATTTAATAATTAGATTACAACTTTTTCCTAATTGGACATAACTTAGAATATCAAAATACAACTAGGTCTTACAAGACCGAGAGGTTGTAGATACATCTACAACTCCAGAATAAAAATCTTAAAGTACAAGCATTAGGCCTTCAGAGTCACCTAGCCTTTCTTCGGTACCTGCTTATCTAAAAAGCAACATGGAAACAGTGTGACAAAATCTCAGTGAGTCCTTCACGGACTCCTCACTAACCCTCATCGGATATACTATTTTAATAAACATACTTGAGGCATTTAGATTAAAGCTAGTTCACATAAGAACATAAAATCCTTCGCTAAAAAGAACAAAGTAACTCGATATATTGTCGGGCGTGTTTATCCGGTCCAATATACCCTTTATAAGACTTAGTATATTATCGAGCGTGATTTTCCACGGTCTAATATACGCTTAGACAACTAGTATATTTTTCGGGCGTGATTATCCACGGTCCAATATACGCTATTCATATCATTTAAGATAAAACTTCACATAAGCGTGGAAAACATTAGTCCTATACTTGTGCTATGACATAAAGTGCGCGATTACAACAACTATTCATAATGCAACATCATTCATGTTCAACATCAATCATATACTTGTTCTAGGGCATAAAATATGCAAATACAATATCCATGCATAATTTCTACTCCATCCAAACTAACTCAAATGGAGATAAACTAAAATCAATGCATGACCCACAAGGGCATGAGTATGCAATAAAATACCCTTCCATAAGCAACATTTTTCATGTCCTTAAATCATTTCTGTAGGTTGAAGAATAAATTGAGTTGGAATGTGGAAGCCTAAGTATCTTTGATTAATGATACTCTTTATTGGGTTAAAAAGATGTGTAAAACGTGGTTACGAAAACCTTAGAACATAGCTTTGATGAGGTTTCGAAGACTGGATTAAGAAAACTCATAATTCTGCAGAAAACATGGTGTGAATCGATTCACAGTTCTGTGAATCGATTCATCACTTATGCAGAATTTGATTCACAGCTGTGTGAATCTATTCACAGCTTCCCAATTCAATTCACAGAACCAAATTGGAGGCTTGGGAGCCTTTTGTGAATCGATTCATGGCCCTGTGAATCGATTCATGCAGAGAAAAATGCAAAAAAACATGCTTTTAACCGCACAACAACATCTCCAACGTCAGCAACAACCCAATCAACTCACACTTATCACTTTCAATAAATTCCAATCAAACATTACTTTTCATAATTTGAAAATCAAGTCATTTCACTTACTAAACATAAACATGAACATATTCTAAATGCCACCAAAATCATCCAATTTAAGAGCATTTCATACCAAATCATGGACAACTCAGATAACTCCCTTGAATCCTTAAACTAGCATCAGTTGCACTAAACTTAAGACTTACCAACAAGCATCAAAACATGACCATTTGAGTGGATAACTCCTTTAGTGCATGAATCTCAAACCAGACAAGATCAAACACCATAACATTCATATATCAATTCATACCAACTCTTGTGCTCATTCTGAAGCACTTTGAGTCTAGCTTCTCGTGAACTAAACATCATCCCAATTGGAGCTCTGTGGAGAACAAAATGGGCAAAACATCACACAAATATTTGTGAGGGGTTGGGGGTAGCCTTCCAACCCTTAACTAATCCCGCTAATTATCATCTAAACATAAAAATGTAGTGAATAAATAACCTAATGGGGGTCTTATGGGTGCCCACCAACTAAAGGAAGAAAGACTCACAATGATTCTTGAAATCTTGAGTCTTGATGGTTGAAGCTTGGTTTCTTCTCCTCCTTCCTTCTCCTAGGCATTTCCTTCTCTTTCTCCAACTTAGGGTTTCACCCAATCTTCTCCCAAATACCAAATCTAAGCTTCCAATCTTCTAATTTAAGAAAGAATAAGAGAGACTCCATGATTTTCCCTCTGATTTGAGCTCCCTCTATCTCTCTTTCTCGCTCTGTTTCTCTTTCTCTCTCGGCCTCATGCTCTCCTTCCCTCCGGCGCGCCGCTGCGTGTGCGGCCGCCTCCAGGGCTGGGGCGACCTCTCCTTCTTCCTCCTTCCCTCTTCATCGCACGTCCTTCTTCCTCTCTTCTGCCCTCTTTCTCCTCTTTTCCCTTTTCTTCTTTTCCTCTTTTTTTTTTGCTTCTGTTTCTTTCTTCTGCTTCTGCGCGTTTCAAAAATAAGGGAGGGTGCTAAAGTGGAATCAAGGGAAATGTGGTGCGTGGTGGAGAATAGGCATAGATTTAATTAAAATCTTGCTAACAAACCCTTATTTAATTCCTTAATTTATCTTTTGGCTCTTAATTCAACCTTAGATATATTAATAAATTAAATTACTCATAAATAATGAGTCCCACATATTCCTAAATTCTTGGAAAAAATTACTGTTTTAACCCCTTAGGCTTAACTTTGCGTTAAAACACTAGATTAAAGGTTATTAACCTCATTAATCCTTAGGGATTAAATCCCTTTTATACTTAGAATCTCTAATTACTAAGCTTATGGAAAGTTGGGGTGTTACACAGATCTTTGGGTTGTCAATCGCTATTTTCGTCAATCGCCTTTAATACTAGCCATAATGACCCTAAACAGCTAGTTTATCTTCACCTGATGACTGCGCTGCCATCCGATAAAGCCCCAACAAACCTTATCAGCTGATCACGCGCATACTCCTCTTTAAATAGCCACCCTAGCCATTTTAATAGTCACTTTGCATTCCAACTTGTTCAAACTTTGAACCCTAATCTTTGTTTCTTCCTTTTCCCTTTCCTGCAATCATGTCTTCTGCTTCTGATTCTGATTCCCAAAACCGCGAGCATAGCTATGGGGGAGACAACTCCTTGTCGACATCTTCTCCATCAGCCGATTCACACTCCCCTCCTCAAGAAACAGCCTGATCCGCTAATGGGATCATACCTGCCCTTTTCCCGATTCAGGATTCGCTCACCTTGAGGCCTTCCATTGACCTTCGAGGTGGGGCCCTGTTTCTCCAAGAATACTTGTCTCCAGACTTGTATGGTTTACCAATCGTTTGTGATTAGTTTACCATTAAAAAGTGTCCAGCCGAAATCAGAACTTGGCTGCACACAACTGTAGAGTACTCCGGCTGGCATACAAGTGTGGCCGTGCCGAAGGGTGAAGAATGAAAAAGGATGGGTCTTTACGACATGATTATGTTCTCGGCTAACAATCTTCCACTTGACATGGATTTGATTTTTGGCTTCATCAGCTATTAGTCTGTTACCTCCAATACTTTTGTTTTTCCACGGGGGATGGGCACTCCTACTTTGCTTGACGTGACTGCCATCATTGGCCTTCCTTTGGTTGGCACAGAGGTCCCATTTCTATATGATACTCCCTGCTCCAATCTGAACATTGTTCATGACCAGAACAATTCCAGTTATTCGGCCTTTGTCTCGGCTAACCAAAAAGGGAGAAACACTCTTGTTTCTGATGTTAAGCATTGCGCCTTTCTTCTGTACTGGTTCAGTAAATACTTTAATTGCTCCAGTTCGGTTGCTGTGGTTTAGGAGCTTGAATTGTATGTCGCCCAAGCCATATCAGGATGATAGGTGGCTTAGGGATCATTCTTCCTCTCTTATCTTTATCAGACTCTGTTCACCATGCTGGATCGGCTGAAACAGGGTGCTGATTTGAAGAATACTTCAGGACCTCTCTGGTTCCTGCAACTTTCGATCACCCTTTACTTCCCTGATTTTGTTGATCCTTCTTTCAACATCAACACTCTTCCTGCTGGCGCAACAACGTTAGCCGAGCATCTTCGGCTAACCCCCCTTAAGCAAGTGGCTGCCTTTCATGCGATGGAGACATTGCACAACATGATTAGGATCGCTTAAGATTGGCAGCTGATATTTGAGAAAAGGGTCGGCCCGAGCTGGATCTTCACCACTGCTGACCTCGACCTTCTTGCAGCGGCGTATGGGGACATGATGCCCAACTAGAGCAGGGTTTTGATCACCAGGGATCTGCTTGGAGGTCTGAAGCCTAATTCTAGGAACAACAAGACCACGACTGAGTTTTATAACCCCAACTATATTGCTCGTCAATTTGGGCTGTTGCAAGATGTGTCATGGCCTTATCTCAGCAAGGTTCCTCTATTGGGAAGGAACACCCTCTTGGCTGAGGAAGTGAAGACTTTGGCAGCCTATAACCTCAAAAAAGGTAAATAGCTTCCAATGGGCCTCCTTTTCGCCTTCGGCTGGCAAAATTTCTACTTTTGCCAATTGGTGGACCTCTGCTAGGGAAAAATGTTCCCAGACCTTCTGCAGAAGTACACCTTGAGGCTTTTTGACCTATGTGATGACAACCTTGAGGATTCTGCCTCTGAGGAAGACACATAACCCATCACTGTTCCTCCTTTGAAGGTTATGAGGCCTAAAGTGGTGCGAAGGACCAAGTCATCAGCTACCATGAAGAGTAAGTGCCCTTTTTTGATTCTCTTTGTATTTTTGCTTTTGCATTAACATCGGCTAACATCTTGTATTTTTGGTTGCCAAACCTTCATCCGAGGTCATCAACTTGGATGACTCTCTACCTCTCAGCAAGAAAAGATCCAGGACTGTAGGAATTCACATTGAAGAACCCTCTCCTGTAACTCCCGCTCCCATGAAATCCAAACAAGTACCAGCTGACAAGGCTACTTCTTCACAGCCTTCAAGGCCTCCAGGTCCTCCATCGGCTCATCCTCCACCTTTGCCGACTCCTCAAAGAACTTTTGCTCCTCGAGCAGCCGAGGCTCACAGCCCAACGCAGTTATTTTGTCTTTTGAATTTCCTTCCTTTCACTGGAACATCCTTATTGGGTTGATTTTTACCTCTTTTGTGCTTCGTGTTACAGTCGGCTAGAGATGAATCTCCTATTGCTCATCAGACCCCTCCTCGTCGGCCAATTCCTGCTGTTCAAGTCTCTAAAGAAGTAATTGCACAGTATTTTGCTTCAGTTGATCCTTTGCAGAGGGTCTCTTTTCCCACCTCTACTCATTTAGAGAAGGTGGATGCAGCCCTAAAGGGAGAAATCCCAATTGAGAAGGAGCAGATAGCCGAGTTGGGGGCATCCCTGTTCAAATTTTCCAATTCTCCAGACATTCCCTTTGCCAGCTGAGAGTTATACCAGCAGATGGCTCTTCAAATCAATGATGTATTTGCTCTTTATCGGCTGTCGAAGGAGAATCACGAGCATGCCACTCGGGATTTGCAACGCCTTCAGGAGCTTCAGACCCAAAAGACCTTTTTCCTATCCATTTACAGGTTGTTGACAAGGAGAGGCAGGAGGACCTGGTCAAGAGGACTGAACTTAAAAAAAGATTGACTCGGCTAAACAGGAGCTAGCTCACATCCATAATGAAATCAAGGAAGTGATGCCTCAAGTGGAGCAACTAGATATTAAACTGGAGGCCCATGCTAAAAGGCACCTCAATCTCTATGTTCAGGCCACTTCTCTTAATGGTGAAATCTCAATCCTTGGTTCTCAGAAGGCTGACCTTGAGAAAGATCTACGGCATGGGAGAGATGGCATTGCTGAAGCCAATCAGACCTGGGATCGGTTGCACCTCATGCTGAACCAGGCGAAAGAAAGGCCTCAATCACCTTCAGTTGAGGTGGCCACTACCCAAACAGGGGGATCGGCTAGTGCCACTTTGGAGTGCAGTTCTGCTGCTGCAATGGAAATAGAGGCTTTGGTTTTCAGTGGGCCAACCGAGCTTCTTCAACCCAGGACGAAAGCCATGGTTATTGACATAGTGAGACTGAGAAGGTGACAGTCGATGAAGCTCAAACGGAGCCAACAATTACAATCGATCCAAAGGAGGCAACCGATCCTAAGGAGGCATCTGGTCCAAAGGAGATAGCCGACCTAGCAAAGGCAGTCGTTCCAGAAAAAATAACTGATCCGACTGCCTAGTTTGCTTAGCTTTTCTTTTAAATGCTTTTGGTTCATTTTCTTTTCTAGCTAGATAGCCGACTTATGGCTATTCTTTTGAACAAGTTTGCCAAATAGTAGGGTAATATTTCTTTAATTACTTGTCGTTTATGCTTTTACTCAATTCTTCGACTTGCATGTTTACTAGCCGATAAGCATTTCCTGCAAACGTTTGGCTAACAACGAATGACCCTTCCCAATTTAGTGACCATTTCCCAAATTTGGGGTCCTTCACCCCTATTGGTAAAATAGTTTTCCAAAAACCAGGTCCTTTTCAACAAACTTCTTTAACTTAACATGTTTGTTGTAGGCATTGGCCATTCTACGCTTGCTTGCTTTAATCCTTTCTAAAGCCATTAACCGATCCTCATCCAGCTGATCCATCTCCATGAACATAGCTTATTGATATTCTTACAAATTTAGGAAATTCTGCTTGGCCATTCTTAGTGAAGTAACATTAATCTCCAAGGGTAAAACTGCATTCTGGCGGTATGTCAGCCGATATGGAGTTGTCCCAGTGGCGGTTGACTTAGAATTCCTAATGGCCCACAAGGCTTCAT
This sequence comes from Calophaca sinica, assembly GCA_037113605.1. Lineage (NCBI taxonomy): Eukaryota > Viridiplantae > Streptophyta > Magnoliopsida > Fabales > Fabaceae > Calophaca > Calophaca sinica. The sequence continues at coordinate 95,427,387 of CM073736.1, forward strand.
CCAGAGTTTAGTGTCATTTCCTAGTTATGGTATCCAAGTCCTTCTTGATTAAATCAATAATGATCTTGTTAGTTGCCTCGATTTGTCCATTAGCCTGTGCGTAATATGGGGTTGAATGGATCAACTTGATCCCAAATTGCTGAGCAAAGACAATCACTTTTTCTCCTATAAACATGGTTCCTTGATCCATAGTGATGGTATCTGGAATCCCAAACCTGTACATAATTTGGTGTTGGATGAATTGGATGACATCGACTTGCTGCACTTTGGCCATCGACTGAGCTTGACAATAATAAAATTGTGTCCTTTGGAAGATGGTGGGTGGATCTTACCAATTAGGTCCATAGCCCAACCCGTGAATGGCTAAGGTTTTACTACTGGATGTAACAATTCAACAGGCATTCTTTGGGTTAGGCCATGCAGCTGACATTCTTTGCATCCCTTGGCATATTGAGACCAATCGGCTGTGATGGTAGGCCAATAATATCCATGGCGATAGGTCAACCACTTCATGACTGGCCCAGTCCTATGAGAACCGCACATACCCTCATGAATCTCACCCATGACCCTCAGGGCCTCACTCTTATCTATGCACTTCAGGAGCACCCTATTCATACTTCTCTTGTATAATTCATCTTCAATAAGCGCATACCTTAGGGCCCTTTTCTTAACTTTGGGATCGATACATTTAGAGGGATCCTGCAAATACTCAATTAATTCCTTCCTCCATGAGTCGATCTGATCCATCGCCATCACCTCGGCTGGTGGGTCATCATAGTCCAAAGTCAACAAAGAGTCTCTATATCCAGAAGCTTCTTGGGCTAAATCATTAGCCTCAATATTGATCCCTCTTGGAATGTATGACACATTTGCATTTATAAAGTAGCGTAGTAATTTGTCAGCCGTCTCATAACGAGCCAACAGATTTGGGTTATTGCACCCATATTCCTTCGTCAACTGTTTTATCACCAATTGTGAATCCCCTTTCACATGAACACAATCGGCTTTCATAGTGGTTAAAAGCTTTAAACCTATGATCAAGGCGTCATACTCAGCTTGGTTGTTATTTAACCCTGGGTCTAGCCAATACAAGAATCTCCACACTTTCCCATCTGGGTTAGTGATTGTCACTCCGGCTCTGACTCCGTTCTGGGTTTTGGACCCATCAAAAGTCAGAACCCAAGTCAACAGGTCTATGTAAGTGATTGGAGATACCCAAGGGTCTTTTACTTCCACACAGGGATGTTCTGCTAAGAAATTGGCTAATGCCCGACCCTTAAGAGCCTTAAGTGGGATGTATTTTAGAGTAAAGGTAGTGAGCTTAATGGCCCACTTCATCAGTTGACCCTGTAAGACAGGCCTATTAAACAAGTACCTAACAATATCAATTTTGCACAAAACTAGTATTTTATGTGGCATTAAATAGTATTCAAGTTTTGTACAAGCATGAAACAATGACAAGCATAACTTTTCTATAGGAGTATATCTAGTTTCAACATCATTAAGTATTCGGCTAAGGTAGTATACTGCCTTTTCAGTTCCATTTTTAGCATCCTGTGCCAACAGGCAACCGATAGACCCTTCAATAGTTGCGATGTAAAGTTTCAGAGGCTTCCCTGGCGTGGGAGGCACCAAGACAGGTGAACTAGCTAAGGCCTCTTTATTTGGTCAAAGGCCTCTTGCTGTTCAAGAACCCACACCAAATCCTCTACATTCTTGAGCTTCAGCAAAGGGGAAAAAGCCTTCATTTTCCTAGCCGAATTAGTTATAAATCTCCTTAAGAAATTAATCTTGCCCAATAAACTTTGTAGCTCCTTATTGTTCTTAGGTGGTCTAGCCTCTACCACTGCCTTGGCCTTATTCTGGTCTATCTCAATACCCTTCTGATGTACTAAGAAACCAAGGAAGTTGCCAGCCGATACATCAAACATGGACTTGGCAGGATTCATTTTTAAGTTATGAACCCTCGTCCTCTACAAGGCTTGCTCTAGATCGGCTAAATGGACCTTGAAGTCCTTAGACTTCACTACCTCATCGTCTATGTAGACCTCCATAGTCTTGCTGATCAGATCATGGAAGATAGCATTCATGGTTCTCTGGTAGGTGGCCCCAGCGTTCTTTAAACCAAATGGCATCACCAACCATTCATAAATTCCTAGTGCCCCTGGGCACCTGAAGTCAGTTTTATGCGTATCTTCCTCGGCTACAAATATCTAGTTATAACCAGAGTACCCATCCATGAAGGTTAGAATCCCATGTGTAATACCCTAATTTTGTCCGGTCTTTTTATTTTATTTTATTTTATTTTATTATTTATTTTAACTTTTTTTAAATTAGTAGTAGTAGTAATAACAAATAATATATATATATATATATATTTGGACTTAGAATAAAAGAAGAAGGAATAAGAATAGAGTGGAAGAAGAAAGAAAAGAAAAGAAAAAAGAAGAAAAGAGAGAAAAAGAAAATTTATTTTCAAAGAAAGTGGGGTGCCAATTAAAATATGTTGGGTGCCAAGATCAATCAGTCAAATGACTGAACCAGCCCAACGCTGTCCAGTCCAACACACAACCTTTTACTTTGTGCACCCCTCCTTTTCCTGCATAGACGCCCCTTGCACCTCGTTTCTTCTGCCTGCTACCTCCCTGCTCATCGCACCCCTCTTTCTTTTATCTCACGCCTTCAATCCACCACCCACAACACACGGCCCAAAACCATCACCCTTCAGCCCAAAAAATCATTACCTAAATTTAACCCTAATTTCTTTCCCTCAATTCCCCTCAAACCCTCAGCGCCACTCTGTTGGGCAAAATCGCAAGTGTACGATTTCGTCGTTAAGTAATAAAAGATCGTATCCACAGGGATTGTGACAAATTCTTAACTATACCAACGATGTACTATTTGAACTATCAGACGAACGAGTAGTGTTTGAATTGTGTAATTCGTGTTCAACAATAAGATAATGACTAACAAAAAAATTGATTTAAATATTAAGAAGAATAGAGTGACTAGGGTTCGAATCCCTTTGTCTCACCCTTTACGCTCTTGAATCCTATTCCAATGCAAGTAATGATCACGTATTTGAAGTTCGAATCCTCTAAATTAGATTAACGAAAATTCCTTTCCTCTTAATCCCTTTAATTCAACTAATAAGCCTTAATCCCTTAGGTTCCAATTAATTAAATCAAGCAATAAGGATAAGGATTCATACAAACTCATACCAAAGAGAATTATATCCCTATAACCCTATAGATATGTCAAAATATCCCAAAGCAAGTTTAAAACTTCAACTTTCCAATTGATGTTAAACCCTAGTTCAACCCCATGGTGATCAAGCATAGAATCGCATTAAGAAAAGAGATAATTGATAAAATGACATACATCAAACTTGCATTGAAAACTCTGAATTCAATTACATAAAAGGATCCACAAAGTTCATCTTACCCTAGTACAAAGGAATTAGTTCCTCATGGAAGAGAAAGAACCAAGCATTTGAGATGTAGAAGCAGCAATAGACTCCATTGATTCCTCAACTTTGCCTAGAATCCTTGTTCTTGATTCAAACTCACAAGAGGCCAACAACCAGTAGTCAGTCCCTAGGTCAATGTTTCATCTATCTATATATAGTTCTGGACCAAAAGGGTTGAAAAACCTCTCCCATTTTAAGTCAAACGCGCAAAAAATAAAAGTCTGGCCGAGACGCAGCACAGCCGTGAAGCCTGGCACGGCCTGGCCGTGCTGCTTTTAAAGCACAAAAACGCAGATGAGCAGCCCGACACGGGCGTGGGGACGGACACGGCCAGGCCGTGTTGCTCTCTGGAAGCAGAAGCACGGCCGTGTTGGATAACACGGCCTGGCCGTGTTATTCACTGACTTCTAATTCTTGATTTTCTTCACGTCCACTAAGGCACGACCGTGGCATCAACATGGGCAGGCCGTGTTTTCCTCTGATCTTGCCATATTTTGTGATTTTGGCCTCCGAGTTGGTTGCAACATCCGTCTAAATGATCTAGCTCCGCTTTCCTAGGCCAATAACCTTCTTTTCTGCACAATTGAACTCAAACCAAGTGCATTATCTAAATCAAGCAAAAATGCATGAGAACTATGGGTAAAAACCACTAAAATGACTACTATGCAATGTAAAACTAACAATGAACCATATGCTATAATGAACGCATCAAATTACCCCAAGCTTAGAATTTTGTTTGTCCTCAAGCAATTGCAGTGGCCAAAGATAAGCAAAGAAACAAGAGACGCAACAAGTAAGGACCCCGAGATGATAGCACATTCAAGCAATAGGCTAAAGGCTAGAACAAACAATAGGGACAACCAAAATCAAGTCCAAAATAGAGAATCAGGCTCTCTGAATTCATATCTCTCACTGATAGGGCACTCTCCTCCCAACTCTCCAAGTGTTTGAAGGTTATGACAAATCGCTCAAATCCATCCATGAAAGTGTTCTACCATAAGCTTGACTATTAACCAAATCTCAGCATACAATTCATGAAAACACACAAGAATCAAAAGGTCTTTGTAAGGTTGTAACGTGGCCATGGGATTTTTCTTGCACGGTGGGATAAAAACAAGAAAGGGGGAACACAAGGGCTAAAATAGTAGACAAAGAAAACAACCCTTTTAAAGCAGCATAAGCGGAACAATTTATTCTCCCTTTCGTTTTCAACACCTTTTTACTTTGCTCCTCTCCTGTTATTTTATTTTATATATATATATATATATCTCCTTTTTTTATTAGTTTTTTTATTTTTTTTTATTTTTTTTTGTTTCCTCCCCCATTTGAGTTACTGGGAAGGAATTGAATAACAGAAGAGGTCCCAAATGTCAAGCACTGCATAATTTACACAAGATTCACAACTAATTGCTCCCTTACACATACTTTAAAAGGTACTCTAACATTTAGCAATTATCTGGGTACCAAGAAAATTAATTTCATTTCAGGCTCAAAATGGGCAACTAGAGGAAGTTTTCATTCAACAAATAGAGGCTTGAAACATGCCTAAATTGCCTAAATCATATTCAAGTGTGTTGACAAAAATTTTCAAGTTTTGAAACGGTTTCAAGTCAAGTTCTAGAGAGGACAATCAGGATGGACACACTCATACAAGGAAAAAGGGGGCATATAAACATGATAAAGTAAAAGCCCCAATATTAAGCTCAAGTCTCACATTTAGAAGTTAAATTCAGTGAAAGACATCAAATCAGAGTGCCACATGCTAATTCTCAACTTATCCAAAGATTATCCCTATGTACATTAAGAATATTGCCTTAAAGCCTATCACAAGAAAAGATAGTTGGGTTCCAACTCATTGCAATCTCAAATTTCAAAAAGAGTGTAGCACACATGCCAAAACACAAGAGGATAGCGTACAATTGGGGGATAAAATGATGCGAACAAAACAACAATTAAAACAAATATGCAAACATTAAACTAAAAATGCAAAACTAATATGTAAAACTAAATGCAAAAATTTAAACGCCCTACCCCAAGCTTAAGAATTTACATTGTCCCCAATGTAAACAATTTAACTGAGATAGGGATGATGCAAGAGAGGACTCACCGTGGGGCGGAGGAGGAAATCGCCAGATATCGATGGAGGTGCGGTTATACAATGCCATGACCATGTCACGACATCGTGGACGGTGTTGTCCAGATTCGTCAACTGGGCCCTTTGAGCAGCCATCTCCTCCTGAAGAGCGGCATAAGAACCGGGAGGTGGCTGCGGAGCATAGTAATGTGAAGAACTGCCAGAGGCCTCAGGTCTCTATGGGGGTGCCTCAGGTCTCTCCTCTTGAAGGGGCTCAGGTTGGGGGCCTCCGGGAAAATTCCAGTTCCTCTGGTCTCTGATAGTGGTGTGCTCCTGGTCAGGTAGAAGATGAGTTTCCTCAATATCAGGTAGCACCAAACAATAACATTGGCCTTCCCGGACTATCATTCTCATGGCCAAGCATGCTTCCATGTCCAAGCGTGTGCTACCACGAACAATTGGGAGACCGGAGGTTCTATAGCCCAGAGCCTCAGCAATAGGGGTGATTAAACCACCAATAACAATTTTTCCGGCTGAAGCTTTCCCTACTTTAACCATGTGGGTGATCAAATGAGAACCTGCATCTAGTTGAAATTCTGGGTGCAGCATGTTCCACAAAAACATAAGTTCCGACTGATGGACAACGTCGTCACTATCCCCTCTGCCAAACAATGTGTTTGACATTACTCTGTGAACATAGCGAAAACAGGGGTTTCGCAACTTTGATGATTTGGATGAAGAGGAGTCATAGGTGTCGGACTTGGTTAGCAGGTACCAAAATTGTCTTGCAGAGAAATCATTGGGGACTTTTCGGTGACCACCATATGGCAATCCAAATATTGCATTGAATTGGCTCAGTGACAGGCTATGCTCCGTATTGAATAACCTAAAGGTTATCAAATTATCCTGGTGGTCCTCTGGCCAATACTCCGCATATGAGACATTAGCATTAACGGATGAGAGGAATTCCAGAGTAATTCTTGCATGAGTAAAACTTTTCAACCCCACAAACTTTGTCCAACCCACATTAGCAAGTAAATCTTTGGACATCATCTAGCAATCCTAGAATTAACAAAGGTGTTCATCCATATAACGGGTGGGGACAAGATTTCTTGCAACCAGAGAGTTATACCTTGCTTCTTGGACATCGTCACGAAATTGGATGCCATGAGGATTTTCAGTGACCTTTTTCTTGCCCTTTCCTTTCCCCTTGGCCAATACCGGTTCCTTGGTGCCTGAGGCATCACCCCTTTGCCTTTTTGATGCCATTATACCCTGTAATCAGACCACACAGCAAGCACAACACACAGGTAATGTGAAAATAAAAAAAAAATTGGGTTTGGGTTGGAGGTGAAGAAGATAGCAGGAAGGGAGGGGGCGTGACTGTGGGCGTGGCTGAAGTTGGAAAATAGGATAGAGGAGGAGTTGAAGAAGATGGAAGGAAGAGATGGCGTGGCTGAGGGTATGGTGGAAGAGTGGTGGTGGCGTGAATAGGGAGGATGGAGAAGTGAAAAGAGGATGTTGGTATGTGGCGAGAAAGAGGTGGAGAGGACGAGGTGAATGGAGGGAGGAGATGATTGTGGAAGATAGAGTGGGGGTGCGGCTGGAATGGAGATTGAGTTTGAGAGAAGGAAGGAATGGTGAATTGAATGGGTGGGGATGGTGGATGAGGCTGTGGCTGGAAGGAAAAAATTAGGTTTAGGAGAATGAAAGTGAAGAGGGGGTGGGTACACGGGCGTGGCCTGCAAAAGAGAGGGGGGTTATTTTGGGTTTTTCTGCGGTGTGCCTTGGTGTATGGTATGTACGGTGGGTCTGCACCAGGACCACAGATTAAAATTTAAAAGGAATGGACGGTTGTGATTGGCTAGGGGGAAGATTGGGTGAGGCACGCAGCGACCGAGGCACGCCAACCCCTGGTCATAGGACACCGAACACTGGCCGTGTTCTTCATCAAGCTTCTCATACACAAAAAAAAAATTTCTGGAACACGGGCGTGCCAATTGGCACGGCTAGCCCGTGTTATTCACTGTGTCTTCCCATTTTTTTTTTTGAGGCCACACGGCCGTGGCCTAGGACACGGCCAGGCCGTGTTCTTCACTGCCTACCCTTTTTTTTTTTTTACATTGATCAACATGAATGCACTCTTGAACACCTTGGGTTGCCTCCCAAGAAGCGCTTCTTTAACGTCACTAGCTTGACGCGTGATGGTATGCTCAAGGCTCTTGCAAGACTAGAGCAACCTTTTCCCTGTTAAGCTCTCCTCCAAAATAATGCTTCAGTCGTTGACCATTCACCTTGAACGATCTTTGCGATGAAGGCTCCTCCACCTCTACTGCTCCATGTGGCATCACTTCTTTTACCACAAAAGGTCCCGACCACTTGGACTTGAGTTTGCCCGGGAATAACTTCAAGCGGGAGTTGAAAAGCAACACTTGCTGCCCAGGAGAGAAAGTTCTCTGTACAATATGCTTATCATGATAAGCTTTCACCTTCTGTTTATAGATGGAAGCATTCTCATACGCATGCAACCGCATTTCATCCAAATTTCGTACCGCAAGATTCTTTTCTCTCCTGGCAACCTTCAATCAAAATTTAAAAATTTCAGGGCCCAAAACCCCTTATGCTCAACTTCAACTGCAAAATCACAACCTTTGCCATAGACCAGCTGGTAAGGAGACAACCCCATAGGGGATTTATAAGCTGTCCTGTACGCCCACAAAGCATCATCCAGCTTATGGGCCCAATCCTTCCTTGAGGCATTCACTGTCTTCTCAAGTATTTTCTTAATCTCTCTGTTTGACACTTCAGCTTGCCCATTACTTTGAGGGTGGTAAGGAGTGGTAACTTTGTGCTTCACATCATACTTTTTCAGCACAGCCTCCAACTTTGAGTTACAAAAATGCGAACCACCATCACTGATTAAAACTCTAGGGACCCCAAACCGAGAAAAGATGTTCTTCTTTATGAATTTCACCACAGTCTGAGAGTCACTTACTTGAGTTGCCACTGCTTCTACCCACTTTGAGACATAATCCACAGCTACCAAAATATACTGGTTAGAGAATGAGGAGGGAAATGGTCCCATGAAATCAATGCCCCAACAATCAAAAAGCTCAACCTCCAAAATGGAGTTTAAGGGCATTTCATTCCTCTTGGAAATGCTTCCCATCCTCTGGCACTTGTCACAACTTTTTGCATGAGCATAAGCATCTTTGAAAATTGAGGGCCAGTAGAATCCAGATTGAAGCACTTTTGCAGCTGTGCGTTCACCATTGAAATGACCTCCATATGGTGAATTGTGACAATGCCATAAAATTTTCTGCGCCTCATCATGCGCAACACACCTTCTCAGAATTCCATCTGGGCCTTGTCTGAAGATATAGGGATCATCCCAAATGAAGTAATTGGCATCTTTGAAAAACTTCTTCTTTTGTTGCCAAGTTAATTACTCAGGTATAACACCAACAGCTTTAAAGTTTGCCATATCTGCAAACCAAGGCCTCTCAGTCACAGCCAAAAGTTTTTCATCTGGGAACTCCTCTAGAATGTCTAATTCCCTCACTGTAATCCCAGTATTCTCCAACCTGGACAAATGATCAGCCACCATATTTTCACTCCCCTTTTTGTCTTTGATCTCAAGGTCGAATTCTTGCAACAACAAAATCCACCGAATGAGTCTTGGCTTGGATTCAACCTTAGTCATCAGATATTTTATTGCCGCATGATCAGTAAACACCACAACCTTGGAACCAATCAAGTAGGAACGAAATTTTTCGAGAGCAAACACTATGGCAAGCAGTTCTTTTTCTGTGGTCGCATAGTTAACTTGGTTCTCATTTAACACCTTGCTAGCATAATAAATGGCATGGAAGAACTTCTTTCTTCTTTGCCCTAAAACAGCCCCCACCGCATAATCACTAGCATCACACATTAACTCAAACGGTGAATCCCAATCGGGTGCAACTATCACAGGAGCTGAAATAAGTTTCTCTTTCAATAACTCAAATGCCTTCAAGCAATCTGGGTCAAATTTAAATGAGACATCCTTGATGAGGAGATTGCAAAGTGGCTTAGCAATCTTGGAGAAGTCCTTGATGAACCGTCTATAAAATCCAGCAGCCCAAGGAAACTCCTCACTCCTTTCACATTCAACGGAGGAGGCAACTTCTCTATCACCTCAATTTTTGCCTTATCCACTTCTATCCCCTTAGATGAGATCTTATGTCCCAGAACAATGCCTTCTTTTACCATGAAGTGGCATTTTTCCCAATTCAATACCAAATTGGTCTCCTTACATCTTTCGAGAACATTTTCCAAGTTACCCAGACAATCATCATAAGAAATTCCAAAAACAGAGAAGTCATCCATAAATACCTCAATAGATTTTTCAATCATATCAGCAAAAATAGAAAGCATGCACCTTTGAAAAGTTGCGGGCGCATTGCAAAGACCGAAGGGCATCCGTCTGTATGCAAAGACTCCAAATGGGCAGGTGAATGCTGTCTTCTCTTGATCTTCTGGGTTGACAGATATCTGATTGTAACCTGAGTACCCATCCAGAAAACAATAGTAGGCTTGTCCAGCTAACCTTTCAAGCATTTGGTCCATAAACGGGAGAGGGAAATGATCCTTCCGAGTGGCTTGGTTCAGTTTCCTATAGTCAATGCACATTCGCCACCCTGTGACAGTTCTCGTAGGGATCAACTCATTTTTTTCATTTTTTACAACTGTCATCCCCCCTTTCTTAGGAACCACATGTACTGGACTCACCCATGCACTGTCAGAAATAGGGTAGATCATCCCTGCCTCTAAAAGCTTTAATACCTCCTTCCTCACCACTTCTTTCATGACCGGATTAAGCCTTCTCTGTGGTTGAACAACTGGCTTAAACTCTTGATCTAACTTGATCTTATGCATGCAAAAGGCTGGACTGATCCCCTTTAAATCTGAGATGGTCCATCCAATTGCCTCTTTATGTTCTCTGAGCACTCTCACTAGCTTCTCCTCCTCCAGCTTTGACAAAGAGTTACTAATGATCACCGGATTAAAAGCATCATCCCCAAGAAAAACATACTTCAAGTGTGGGGGTAATTGCTTTAATTCCGGGCTTACTTTCTTTTCTAACTCACCACCTTGCAAATCCTCCTTCATTTTCATAACATTCAACTTGTAGAGCTTCAAGTTGTGCAAGACATCTTTCAATTTCATCTTCCATCTCCTCATCCACCTTCTCAATGGAATTCACTAACACATTCTCCAGTGGGTGTGAAGGTTGGTCTTGCTTGATGACTTCCAAAACGGAGTCGTCAATCACATCAACTCTAGAGCATCTCTCAATATCATCCGGATGCCGCATAGCTTCAAAGACATTAAATGTCACCTTTTCATCTTGGAACCTCAATATCAATTTACCTTGTTGCACATCAATCAAGGCTCTCCCTGTAGCTAGGAAAGGTCTTCCAAGAAGAAGAGGGACCTCCTTGTCCTCTTCCATATCAAGGATAACAAAATCCACTGGGAACAAGAACTTGTCAACTCTAACCAAAGACATCCTCCAAAGATTCCATAGGGGTATTTTACCGACCTATCTCGCCAGCTTGCAAAGACATCTTGGTAGGCTTGACTTCACCTCCTCCCAAACGTTTCAACATAGAGAGGGCATCGATTAATGCTAGCTCCCAAATCACTGCAGAGCCTTTCCAATGTGCAAATTCCCAATAGTGCAAGGAATTGTAAAGCTCCCGGATCCTTCATCTTTGGAGGAAGCTTCCTTTGGATAATTGCACTACACTCTTCAGTCAAGGCTACCGTCTCATCCTCCTTGGGCCTTCTCTTTTTTGTCAACAACTCCTTCATAAATTTTGCATATGTGGGCATTTGCTCAAGGGCTTCGCGCAAAGGAATGTTGATTTGGAGACGCTTGAAAATGTCCATGAACTTGGCAAACTGTTCATCCTTCTGGTTCTTCTTGCTCAGATGAGGATAAGGAAGCTTCATATGTGGCTGAATAATTTTTGGTTTCTCTTGTACCTGCAAATTGTCAGTAACAACATTTTCTTCCTCACCCTCTTTTTTTTCTCCTTTCTCAATATTTTCTCTTCTCTCATTTTCAACTTCTCCCTTTTCTTTTTCAACCTCTTCTTCTATTTCCACTCTTTCTTTTTCACTCACTTTTTCTTTTTCACTCTTTTCACTCTTTTTCTTTTTCTCTACTCCAGACAAAGGTTTTCCACTTCTCAAAGTAACTACACTACAATTTTCAGTTTTGGGGTTATCTCATGCTACAGCGTAAAACTTACCTTTAGATTGTTCTGCAAGTTTCTTTGAGAGTTGCCTGATCCGATTTTCCAGATTCTTGATCAAGCCTCCCGATTTTTGAAATGTGACTCATGGTTCTGAAAATTTGACTGAGTCATCTTCATGAATTGGGTAAGAGCTTCCTCCAGTTGATTTGGCTTCTCTTGCTTGGGAGGTTGTGGAGGGTTGCTCGATGATGAATTATCATGTTGCTTCCAAGAGAAGTTGGGATGATTCTTCCACCCTGGATTATAGGTGTTAGAATATGGATTCCCTCATTGCCTTTGGAAGTTACCCATGTAATTAGCTTGCTCCTTGGAGTCTCCCAAAGTATCACACCCTCCATTCTCATGAGGCCCTTGGCAGAAGTCACATCTCAAACCTTGATTTACTTGGTTCACCTCGAAAGAGGAAGAGGTTCCCACTTTCTGCTTTCAACTCTTTTGTGATAGCCTCCAATTGTTGAGAGACTAATTTATTCTCGAGCCAAAAGCGCATCTTGTGTTTCCAATTCTAGGACTCCTCTTTACCCAAAGGTGTCCCTCTATCATTCTGACATAACTGCTCATTGGAAGCCATTTGCTCCACCAAGGTTCTTGCTTCTTCAGCTGTCTTGTTGTTGATTATACCTCCAGCTGAGGCATCCAACATCATCCTGGTGTTCGGCCTCAAACCATTACAGAACATTTGCATCTGGTTGAAGTCATCATATCCATGTCCTGGACACCTCTTTAGAAGGAGCTTGAATCTCTCCCATGCCTCATATAAGTTCTCACTTTAGTTCTGTTGGAAGCCATGAATCTCACCTCTTCTTTTGATGAATTTGGAGGGTGGAAAAAATTTTGTCATGAATTTCTCCTCCAAATCGTCCCAAGTTGCAATGCTTCCGGTAGGCAAGGTGTCTAGCCAATCTCTTGCTCTCTCTCGTAGGGTCCAAGGGAAAAGCCTCAATTTCTTGCTTCCCTCACTACCCACCAACCCAAAAGTATCACAGATTTCATAGAAGCTCACCAGGTGTTGATTTGGGTCATCAATTTCATTCCCCGCGAATTGGCTTTGCTTGAGAGTGTTTAACAAAGCCGGCTTGATTTCAAATTGGCATTTGCCTCACCCTGTTGGTAGGCATTGACAGTCCTGGCATGGTTGTTCCGTCTCCCAAAATCACCCAAAGTACGTGGTTGGTCCCCCATGACTTCTTGAGTGGTGACTTGAGAAGTAGATGCGGAGGATTGTTTTTGTTGTTGTTTTGCCTCCTTTGTCTTCTTCCTTAATGCCTTTGCTGTCTTTTCAATTTCTGGGTCAAACAACAGTTCACCTGTTTGTTTACCTCGCATGCACAAAACTAAGGCAAAAGGTAAGTAGCAAAGCAACAGTTAATGTAATAATTTTTTTTTTCAGAAAATAAATAAAAGAAATAGTTCAAAACGGTACTCGTTTGCCTTGTTAAAAATTAATTCAACAATCCCCGGCAACGGCGCCAAAAACTTGTTGGGCAAAATCGCAAATGTACGATTTCGTCATATAATAAAAGATCGTATCCACAGGATTGTGACAAATTCTTAACTATACCAACGATGTACTATTTGAACTATCGATTTAACGAGTAGTCTTTGAATTGTGTAATTCGTGGTTCAACAATAAGATAATGACTAACAAAAAATTGATTTAAATATTAAGAAGAATAGAGTGACTAGGGTTCGAATCCCTTTGTCTCACCCTTTACGCTCTTGAATCCTATTCCAATGCAAGTAATGATCACGTATTTGAAGTTCGAATCCTCTAAATTAGATTAACGAAAATTCCTTTCCTCTTAATCCCTTTAATTCAACTAACAAGCCCTAATCCCTTAGGTTCCAATTAATTAAATCAAGCAATAAGGATAAGGATTCATACAAACTCATACCAAAGAGAATTATATCCCTATAACCCTATAGATATGTCAAAATATCCCAAAGCAAGTTTAAAACTTCAACTTTCCAATTGATGTTAAACCCTAGTTCAACCCCATGGTGATCAAGCATAGAATCGCATTAAGAAAAGAGATAATTGATCAAATGACATACATCAAACTTGCATTGAAAACTCTGAATTCAATTACATAAAAGGATCCACAAAGTTCATCTTACCCTAGTACAAAGGAATTAGTTCCTCATGGAAGAGAAAGAACCAAGCATTTGAGATGTAGAAGCAAAGAATAGACTCCATTGATTCCTTAACTTTGCCTAGAATCCTTGTTCTTGATTCAAACTCACAAGAGGCCAACAACCAAGAGTCACCCCTAGGTCAATGTTTCATCTATCTATATATAGTTCTCGACCAAAAGGGTTGAAAACCTCTCCCATTTTAAGTCAAACGCGCAAAAATAAAAGTCCGCCGAGACGCAAAGACAAACAGTTCGGCACGCCTGGCCGTACGCTTTTAAAGCACAAAAACGCAGATGAGCAGCCCGACACGGGCGTGGGGACGGACACGCCAGGCCGTGTTGCTCTGGAAGCGTAAGCACGGCCGCAGTTGGATAACACGGCCTGGCCGTGTTATTCACTGACTTCTAATTCTTGATTTTCTTCACGTCCACTAAGGCACGACCGTGGCATCAACATGGGCAGGCCGTGTTTTCCTCTGATCTTGCCATATTTTGTGATTTTGGCCTCCGAGTTGGTTGCAACATCCGTCTAAATGATCTAGCTCCGCTTTCCTAGGCCAATAACCTTCTTTTCTGCACAATTGAACTCAAGCCAAGTGAATTATCTAAATCAAGCAAAAATGCATGAGAACTATGGGTAAAAACCACTAAAATGACAACTATGCAATGCAAAACTAACAATGAACCATATGCTATAATGAACGTATCACACTCCAGCCCCTTCATTTATCTCTTCCTCTTTCTTTCTCTTGCTTCTTCAACCTCTCTCAACAAAAAACCTAACCCTAAAACACAATCCCACGCTCTCACTCACCCTCATTCTCGTCTCCCTCCATCTGCGGCGCTCCCTCTCCCACGATTCTCTCTTCTCTCCCTTCTTCCATAACCTTAGTTCCCCTTCGCCCGCAGCACCACTCTTCTCTCCGTTCTCTCAAACCAAGCCCTAATCTCCCCCTCACTCCCTTAAACCTAGCTGCGGCGCAGCATCCCTTCCCTTCCTCCTTCCTTCACCGCAAACCTAACCTTAGTGCCATGATCCCTTCTCTCTCGACCTCAAATCCGTTCTTTCCTCTTTTCTCCACTACTCCATTCATCAAATCTGAATCTAATCCCTGTTTTTATTTTTATGATTTATGATTTGGTCCAAGGTTTGAGACTGAGATCTCAAAGATTCGCATAAGGAAAATGTGTGGATCTCCGCAAATCAGGGAAGTCTCCACCATTTTCTTCCCCTTTTTTTTACGTCTTAATTGATTTGTTTCGGATTTATGTGTTAATGACTTTGACCTATCTTTTTTCAGAGAGTAAGAAGTATAAAGAGAGGGTTCATGGACGTGAAAAAGGGGAGGAAACCGGGTAGAAACAGAGGAGAAATAGAGGACGACGAAGAAGGCAGAAACAGAAGGAAGGAATTGTGACTACAAACCTGTGAGGCTATCATAAATCCCAAATTAAACACCATTTAGTCTTAGGTTTTTTTTTATCCCCTTCTCTTTACTTCTGTAATTTTCTGGGAAAAGCTAATACCCAGATTTCATCTTCTTCCTTTTATTTCTTTCTGAATATGATTCTGTAACAGAGACTTAATCAACTTCTATTGCATTTTCTTACCTTTCCTCATTTTCGTTCTTTCATTTTTTTTGTGATTGTTGTGCTGTTGTTATTGCCGTCGCTGTTGTTGCTGTTGTTGTTGTTGTTGTTGTTGGATGATTCTGGAACGAGATTAGGGTTAGGGTTTGGCCTTCCAATGGGGCCAAACCCTTAGTAGGGACCAATGTGCAAATTTTCTATTAAGGAGGGGTATAAAAGCAAAATAAGAAATTTCTATTTCTTTATCTACACATTCTTTTAATTAAATAAATAAGTTAATATTTTTTTAACTTGTTTAATTTATTTTTATTTTTATCTTTTAATCTGCTTTTGTAAGTAAAAAATATTCTTTCTTTTAAATAGATTTTTTTTTACCCTTTTTACCTGTTAATGACTAAGTAATTAAAATTTTGATTTTATTATTTTTATTTAAAATAACAGAAAAGGTAATTTTAGGTCTATTAGATTTATTTAGGGGGGTCAATTTCTTTAATTATGCTAAACAATCAATAGTAATAGCTATTAGTAATGAAATTCTTTTGACTCTTTTTTATAATATTAGCAGTGTTATTAATTAGTGGAAATGGTTGGTAATTGATATGTTCAGGTTAGAGTCATAAATAGAGTCTCATTTCCATTTCAGCAAGTATACTTATAGAAATAAAATAAACAAATTTCACTTTTGGGAAATAAATTATTTATGGGCAAACAATTATTTTCAAACAATTAAAGGTACCGTTTTACGGGCGTCACGGGGTGCTAATACCTTCCCCGCATGTAAATAATTCTCGGGCTCAAAATCTGGTTCAAAAGACCTTTTTCTTTATAAAAATCAAAAATAGGTTTTCCAATGTTTCCTATAAAAAATAAAATATTGGTGGCGGCTCCATTTCAAATTTTGGTGTGGTTGCTACACTATGGGTGGTAGCCGCGTCAACTAACATGTCTGCCACTGGCCTTACATATTCATCCTTTGGAGTGGCTAAATTCAAGTCCCTATAATTAATGCAGACTCGAATTTTGCCATTTTTCTTCATGACAGGTGCTATATTTGCCAACCAATTCACATACCTCGTTGTTCTGATGAAACCAGCTTTTAGTAAGCGTTCAATCTCTACCTTGATCTGTGGCATTAGCTGGGGATTATATCTTCTAGGCATCTGTTTGTGTGGCATTAGCTGGGGATTATATCTTCTAGGCATCTGTTTGTGTGGCATAAAACCTTCTTTAATTGGTAACCCATGCTTCGCCAACTCACGAGCTAGCCCAGGCATTTCATGGTAATCCCGTGCGAAACAGTACCTGTACTTCTCCAAAAGGACCACAATCTCCCTTTTATCCTCTTCCTTTAGTAATCCACTAACTTGCATCAGCCGAGGTTCGTCTTGCATTCCCAAGTTGATGTTTTCCAAGGGATCCTGAGATTTAAAGCTCGGTAGAGTCCTTTGAATGGGTGACTTGAATTCCATTGGCAACTCACTTATCTCGGCTGTTGGAGCATGGTCATTGCTTCTGTGATTTTTAATTTTCATGGAATTGATAAGTCTTCATCACATGTAAATTTATAGTGCTAAATTGGATATTTGTTTTGTGATTGAAAAGAATTCAAAGTAATTTGATGCTTTGATTGTGTGATTTTGTTTGATTTGAGTAATGCACTTGATCTTTGCTATTTTGTGTAGAAAGGAAGGTATTTGACCTTAGGAATCGGGGAAAAATCACTTGGATGGAAGCCGGAACCATTTCGAAAGCGAAAGCATCAATTTTGGGCAAGAAAAGAGGAAACACGGCCTGCCCATGCCCAGGAGCACAGCCGTGCTTCGAGGCGCATCAGCAGCTCATCTCATAGAGTGTTACACGGCCGGCCCGTGCTATGAAGCACGGCCGTGCCTCGGCCTCTCATCTCTCGTACATGACACCAGGACAGCACGGCCGTGCTGTGACGCGTTCCAGATTTCGGATTTTTTTTATGTTTTACGCGTTTTTTACCTAATTTTCACCCTTTTGTGACCTAAACTATAAATAGGCAATGTTAACACTTACCTAGGGTTCAAACTTTGATATTTTGGAGGCATGGTGAAGGATATGATGCAATCTCTTCCTCTTCTCTTCATGAATTTCTGGTTTGTTTCCTCATTCTCTATGAGTAGCTAAACGCTTTTGGGCTAGGGTTAGATGAATTTTGTGAAAACCTTTATGTAGTTTGATTCTATTATTTCAATGCAAGTTTAATTTATGTTATTTGATCTTTTATCTCTTCTCTTAATGCATTTCGATAATTGATCACTATTGAATTGAACTAGGGTCTTGATATCAATTGGAAAATTGGGGTTTTAGACTTGCTTTGGGATCATTGGACATGCTTAATAGGGTTATAGGAATATAATTCTTGTAGTATGATTTGTATGAATCTTTAATCTTTGTGGTTGATTTAATTAATTTGCACCTAAGGGATTAGGACATGTTGATTCAATCAAAGGGATTAATAGGAAAGGAATTTTCACTAATCTAAACTTGTGGACTTAAACTTCAAATATTTCATAAGTTACTTGCATTGGTTTTGAATTAAATTGCATAAAGGTGTAAACAAAATGATTCAACCCCTAGTCACTTTTAATCATTCGATTTCAATTACTTTTTATTATTTTCAGTCGTTATAAATATCATCAATTCCAATACAAAGAATTTGCTCACGTTCAAAATAGTTACAAATTTGTTAAGTTGATTAGTCAATCACAATCCCTGTGGATTTGTCCTTTTTATTACTTGACGACGAAATCGTACACTTGCGATTTAGCCTATCAAGTTTTTGGCGCCGTTGCCGGGGATTGTTGTATTGATTTTTAACAAGGCAAACGAGTATTATTTTGAATAATTTTATTTTTCGTTTTTAAAAAAAAATTATAATTGTTGCTTTGCTACTTACCTTTTCCTTTAGTTTTTGTGCATGCGAGGTAAACAAACAGGTGAACTGTTGTTTGACCCAGAATTAGAAAAGACAGCAAATGCTAATAGGAAGAAGACAAAGGAAGCAAGACAACGACAAAAACAACCATCTGCTTCTACTTCTCAAGTCATAACTCAAGAATTAATAGGGGACCAACCACCACCACCCCGCACCTTAGGTGACTTTGGGAGAAGGAACAATCATCAAAGAACTGTTATAGCCTACCAGCAGGTGGAGGCAAATGCTTTTGAAATCAGAACATCTTTGTTGAACACTCTCAATCAGAATCAATTCGCTGGGGAGGAAGTTGAAGACCCAAATCAGCACTTGGTGAATTTTTATGAAATCTGTGGCACCTTGAAGCTGGATGGAATGACAGAGGGGGCTAAGAAACTAAGGCTCTTTCCTTTCACCTTGCGAGATATAGCAAAAGATTGGTTGCACACTTTGCCTCAAGGGAGCATCACTACTTAGGATGACTTAGAGGATAAATTCATGAAAATTTTTTTCCACCCTCCAAGTTCATCAAAAGAAGAGGTGAAATTCATGGGTTCCAGCAGAACCAGAGTGAAAATTTGTATGAGGCATGGGAGATATTCAAACTTCTTCTAAAAAGATGTCCTGGCCATGGGTATGATGAGTTTAATCAGATGCAGATGTTTTGCAATGGGTTGAGGCCAAATACAAGAATGATGCTGGATGCCTCAGCTGGAGGTACGATTAATAGCAAGACAGTTACAGAAGCAAGAACTTTAGTGAAGTAAATGGCTTCCAATGAGCAGTTGTGTCAAAATGATAGAGGAACACAGGATAAAAGAGGAGTCCTTGAGCTAGAAACACAAGATGCACTCTTGGCTCAAAATAAATTGGCCTCTCAACAATTGGAAGCTATCACAAAGGAGCTTAAAGCACTGAAAACTGGAGCATCTAGTCCTGCTCAGGTGAATCAGTTGAACAGGAACTTGAGATGTGATTTTTGTCAAGGGCCTCATGAGAATGGAGGTTGTGATGCTAAGGGAATTTCTAATGAGCAAGCCAACTACATGGGTAATTTTCAAAAGCAAGGAGGAAATCCTTATTCTGACACCTATAATCTTGGGTGGAAGAATCATCCCAACTTCTTTTGAAAACAACAAGATAACCCATCATCAAGCAACCCTCCACAACCTCAACAGCAAGAGAAGCCAAATGCATTAGAGGAAGCTCTCACTGAATTCATGAAGATGACTCAATCCGACTTCCAGAACATCCACTCCAACTTTCAGACTCATGAGTCTCATTTCAAGAACCAAGAAGCCTCAATCAAAAATCTGGAGAATCGAATTGGGCAACTCTCAAAGCAACTCGCGGAGCAATCCAAAGGTAAGTTTTCTGGTAGCACAGCAGATAATCCCAAAAATGAGAACTGTAGTGCAATTACTTAGAGGAGTGGGAAAATAATGTATGAAGGTGAGAGGAAGAAAAAGAGTGGAAAAAGTGAGGTGGACGGAGTTGAAAATGAAAGCAGTGAAAATAAAGAAAAAGAAGAAGAAAAAAAGAGGTTGAGAAGAAGTCCAACCCAGAAGAAGAAGGCATGGTTATAACTGAACAGGTGCAGGTGGGGAATAAGCCCAAAATGGTTCCTCCGTATATGAAGCTGCCATATCCTCCTGCGAGCAAGAAAAAGGAGAAGGAAGAACAGTTCTCTAAGTTCATGGATATCTTTAAGAGCCTACAGATCAACATTCCTTTTGCAGAAGCTCTTGAGCAAATGCCCATATACGCCAAATTCATGAAGGAATTATTGACCAACAAGAGGAAATTTAAAGAAGATGAGATTGTGGCTTTGACAAAAGACTGTAGTGCTATCATTCAAAGAAAGCTTCCTCCAAAGATGAAAGATCCTGGAAGGTTCACAATTCCTTGCACAATCAGGAATTTAAATATTGACAAAACCCTGTGTGATTTGGGAGCCAGCATTAATTTGATGTCGTTATCTATGCTGAAGAGGTTGGGATGAGGTGAAGTCAAACCTACAAAAATGACACTGCAGCTGGCAGATAGGTCCATCAAATACCCTTATGGGATTATGGAAGATGTATTGGTGAGGGTTGGCAAATTCCTTTTTCCGGCAGATTTTGTGATCCTTGACATGGAGGAAGACAATGAGGTCCTTCTTCTTCTTGGAAAACCTTTCCTAGCTACAGGAAGAGCCTTGATTGATGTCCAACAAGGTAAATTAATGTTGAGGTTTCAAGAGAAGAATGTGACTTTCAATGTGTTTGAGGCTGTGAGGCATTCCGATGACACCGAAAAGTGCTCTAGAATTGATGTGATTGGGGAGCCGGTTGGAGAAATTCCTAATCAAGACCGACCTTCCAAACCCTTAGAGAAGGTAACAGTGGATTCTATTGAGGAGATGTCTGAAGAGCTGGATGATGGGATGGAAAAATTGTCAGTGCACGAAAAAGGAAGAAAAGGAAAGAGTAAGCTGCATATAAGCCATGGGAAACAAGTCCCAATTTGCAAAATTCCATAGAAGGCACATGCAGCACTTACTCATTCCTATGAAAAGTGCGCCAAGCAAGTGAGGGATGACAATGTCCACCCACATAAATTCAAGAGGAGAAAAAGGAGACCAATGAGAAAAAGGAAAGTGATTTCCATGCAAGCACTCAAGACTATGGGTGTACCTCTTCTCAAGGAAGGAAGTGCTTCAATCTTCTTTTCTTCCTTTAAGGAGCCTTGATCGACTCCTTCAAACGTCAAGCTAGTGACGTTAAAGAAGCGCTTCATGGGAGGCAACCCATTGGCGGTGGCGTCTGGCAGCCCACCTTTCACATTGCAGTTAGCGGTTGAGTCGGGTGGCTCACTGCAAAGGTTCTATCTTTCTTTCTTTTCTTTTGCTATTTATTTTATTATTGAATATGTTTTCTTTTGTGTGTGAAGTTGTTACCATGCACCCCATGACTGAGCCTTTTGTTCCTCTATGGCATTCCTTTTCATCTGAGAATTTGTCTGTGAACTGTACTCTTATTGTGTGCATGATATGTATGATCAAGGAGCAGAAACTTTTGTTGACATGAACCTTTTTAAGCAGCTGTTTGTAACCGTAACTGTTAAGAACTTCAATGGTCATGAATCTTTTCTCATTACTAAAGCAAAATTTGTGAGTGTTTGAGCCTAAACAGAATTTTATTTATTCTTGAGTGCTCCACCATTTGTATGAATTCTTCAGAACTTAACTCAGTTCTTGATTGCTTTTGCATTACATGTGAACACACTCACAAATGCTTGATATCTTTGTTTTTTTCTGAATAGCCAGAGCCTTTGATTGCCTACCCTTGTGAATTTATCCTTTGCTAGCCCTTTTGAGCATGAAACCCTTTTTGTTGAATACTAAGCTCAATACAAGCCAATAACCGAAAAAACCAATTGTCCCTTTAAATTGGAGCTGAGAGATTGTTTTCTAAAAATTGGTTATTTGGTTGTAAATTAAGTTTGGGGTTGCTTGAGGGCAAGCAACAATCTTATGTTTGGGGTGGCTACACAAAGCATGTGCATGTAGTCATTTCAGGAAAAAAAATGAACAAGCCAGAGGAGAACAACAATAAAAAGATCCAAATTGTTATAAAAAAAATCATTGAGAAAAGCAAAGAAAAAGTTCTCTTTTGGCATGTTGGTATACAAAGCGTGGTAATTGGGGGAAGTTGTGAATTAATACAAGGCGTAGATAAGTACTGATAGAAGCATCTCTTAACTCCAATTAAGTTAGCCTAGATCCAAAATAATATCCTCCCTTACCTAAGCCCCATTTCACCCTTTGAAAAGATCTCATAATGTGTATGGCATTTGTGTGTATTTGCTTTCCTAGAATTTTGTCAAGCCTATGGTAGATGATTGCAGTTGGTGTGAATTGAATGTAAACAGTATCCCTTAGACACTTGAGTGGAGTGATACACTTTATCTGGAAATGAGTAATGGGAATTGAATTGTGACTCTGAGTAAAGAAATTCATTTTGGTTACTTGAGTTGTGATGATTGGAAAGTATGAATTCAAAAGAATAGGCGAATTGATTGTGTATGGATTGTTGAAAATTATTTGAAAAGTTCACCAGATGAATTGGAATTATTTGAAATCCAACCCATGTTTTTAATTGAGTTTGCTTGAGGACAAGCAAAGAGCTAAGTTTGGGGTTGTGATAAGTCTTCATCATATGTAAATTTGTAGTGCTTAATTGGATATTTGTTTTGTGATTGAAGAGAATTCAAAGCAATTTGATGCTTTGATTGTGTGATTTTGTTTGATTTGAAAAATGCACTTGATCTTTGCTATTTTGTGTAGAAAGGAAGGTATTTGACCTTAGGAATCGGGGAAAAATCACTTGGACAGAAGCCAGAACCATTTCGGAAGCGAAAGCATCAATTTTGGGCAAGAAAAGAGGAAGCACGGCCTACCCATGTCCAAGAGCACGGTCGTGCTTTAAGGTGCATCAGCAGCTCATCTCATAGAGTGTTACACAGCCAGTCCGTGCTATGAAGCAGGGTCGTGCCTCGGCCTCTCATTTCTCACATAGGACACCAGGGCAGCACGACCGTGCTGCGACGCGTTCCAGATTTCAGATTTTTTTTATGTTTTACGCGTTTTTTACCTAATTTTCACCTCTTTTGTGACCTAAACTATAAATAGGCATTGTTAACACCTTCTTAGGGTTCGCACTTTTATATTTTGGAGGCACGGTGAAGGATATAATGCAATCGCTTTCTCTCCTCTTCATGAATTTCTGGTTTGGTTCCTCATTCTCTATGAGTAGTTAAACGCTTTTAGGCTAGGGTTAAATGAATTTTGTGAAAACCTTTATATAGTTTGTTTCTATTATTTCAATGCAAGTTTAATTTATGTTATTTGATCCTTTATCTCTTCTCTTAATGCATTTCGATAATTGCTATTGAATTGAACTAGGGTCTTGACATCAACTGGAAAATTGGGGTTTTAGACTTGCTTTGGGATCATTGGACATGCTTAATAGGTTTATAGGAATATAATTCTTGTGGTATGAGTTTGTATGAATCTTTAATCTTTGTGCTTGATTTAATTAATTTGCACCTAAGGGATTAGGACTTGTTGATTCAATCAAAGGGATTAATAGGAAAGGAATTTTCATTAATCTAAACTTGTGGACTTAAACTTCAAATATTTCATAAGTTACTTGCATTGGTTTTGAATTAAATTGCATAAAGGTGGAAACAAAAGGATTCAACCCCTAGTCACTTTTAATCATTCGATTTCAATTACTTTTTATTATTTTCAATCGTTACAAATATCATCAATTCCAATACAAAGAATTTTCTCACGTTCAAAATAGTTACAAATTTGTTACGTTGATTAGTCAATCACAATCCTTGTGGATTTGATCTTTTTATTACTTGACAACGAATGGGTGACTCGAATTCCATTGGTAACTCGTTTATCTCGGCTGTTGGAGCATGGTCATTACCTCTGTGATTTTTCATTTGCATGGAATCGGCTGCCATGGATTCCACCCTGAAGGCTTCTAACTGATCCCATAAGCTTTGCATCACCTGAGTGTCTTTAATCATTAAACTTCTCCATGATTAGCCGTGATTCGGCTAACTGCTTGATTTCAAACCCTTGGGGAGTCAAGTTGCAAGACTCCCATGATCCTTCCTCGTATTCCTCTGTGACAGCAATGGGGGCAACACAAGGAGAATAAAATAAAGCCTCTAAAGTTTGTACCTCAGCTGGGAATGGGTTGTCATCGGCTGGGACTATTTCTATCTTATCCCCTTCCCAGAAAATCAGCTTCTGATGCATTGTGGAGGGTAGACATTGACTGGTGTGAATCCAGTCTCTTCTAAGCAGGACTGTATATGATGGTTTGCCATTAATCACAAAGAAAGCTGACTTGACACTTTTGGGGCCAACTGTGGTCTCGGCTGCCAGGATTCCTAAAGCTGAAGATGCTTCTCCCATAAAGCTAGCCATTTTCATGTTACTTGGGATCAGATCTTCCTCAGACTTGTTCAAACTACTTAGAGTAGCAGCAGACATTACATTTAACACTGATCCATTGTCAATAAACACTCAGTTGAAGACCTTGCCATTGATATAAGCTCTCACGTACAAGGGCTTCAAGTGTTTCACCATGTTCTCAGTTGGCTTACCAAAGACAGTACTCAAAGAATCTTTTGCTGTGTTATCGGTTAAAGTCGCCCATTCTGTCTCTTCCATGCAAACATCTCCCTCCAAGTGTTCAATCAGTTGATAACCAGCCCAGAATTCACTTGGAGTTAAACTGACCACCTCATTGGCTGCCATCAAACTATCTGCTTCCTCATTGAAAATGCATTCCAATATGGAGTCTTCTAGATAATCAGTCTCTATATTCAGCTCATCTTCATCACCCAAACCTTGTGTGAACACAGCAATGTGCTTCCCTTCTTCGTCAGGTTGCTCCATGTCAACTGCAGTAATTGTACTCGTCATCTGGGCCTCCTTAGTTTGCTCAGTCTCAGCTTTGTTAGGCCCATGCCCACAAGGTCCAAAAGCTTTATCAATAGCCTCGGCTACTTTTGCTTTTGGAATTTCTCTTTTATCAGCTGCTTTAACATCGGCTAGCATTTGCAAGGTTTGCATTATCTTTTGTAAGGCTCTGGCTCGTTGTAGCCTCCTTTTCTTAGTCCTAGTCAAAGTAATTGACTTGGCCTCTTTCTTTTTAGGAAGCTGATTGACGACCCACTGCCCTTGCCTGACATTTGCAGCTAGTTTGATAATCCTCTGTGGTCTAAGTTCTTCGTCATTTCTCACTATTATGTGAAGGGAAGACATTCCCCCTTCCATGTTGAACTCCGCTACTCTTCTTTTAGTTTTGGGGAGAGGGTCCTCAGTGATCTTGGGCATAATCAGCTGGGTTTCAGTCATCATCCCTAGCCGATTTTGCCCCCAGGCCTGGGAGGTTTACCACGGGATCGGCTGGTAGACGATTGACCCACAATGCTTTTAGACGAAACATGTAGGCTACCCAATCTGTCAAACATAGACACCCTGTCGACCTCCTTGTCTTTCCTAGAATCTTCCTTGGTCACCCAAACACTCTTCATCTGTTGCTTTCCCTTTGATAACTTAGGTTGGTCAGGTCTTAAGAAAGATACCACGACCATGTTCATGGCAGGGAAAGGATTGCTATCCACAAACATCTATGCCATCCTCTTGTCAGCCAGCTTGAATCTACCTTCCTTGATAACTCTTTGAATTGCTTTCCTGAAAACCACACAATTAGCTGTAGAGTGATTGTAAGAATTGTGCCACTTACAGTATTTCTTGTTCTTCAGCTCTTCAGGAGATGGAATTTGATGCCCTTCTAGCAGCCGAATCTGCTTGTCTTTGAGTAAATAATCAAAGATCTGGTCTGCCCTAGTTATGTCAAAAGAATATCCAGCCTTGTCCTCTGCTGATTAAATCTCTTTGGCTTAGCTGCTTTCAATGGTGGGCAAGAATAACTCTTTCTTTTGACTATCTCGGCTACCATCATATCAGCCGTGGGGTCAGCTGATTCAGAGTTAGACTCATCTACTTCTATAATAGAAACTAAGTGGGGACCCTTTCCATGGCTGTCCCTCATTTTCTCCTTCTCTTGGATGTATTGTTCAATCCAGATAGCCCTCTCAGCTAATTGGTTCAAGTCTGTACAAGGTTATCCCACTAACTTCTCTTTCAGCTGATGATGCATATTGTTGATTACCATGGAAGTGTACTCTGTTTCCGAGAATTGCACAGAACATTTCCCTGCTTTCTTCCTGAATCTCTCAATATAACCAGCAGCTGATTTATCAACCTGCTGCCTAAGGCTAGTAAGATCGATTATAGTAACTTGGGGCTGAGGCCAATAGAATCTATCATGAAAACACCTCTCCATGTCAGCTCAATTCTGCACCGAGTTGGGAGGTAATGAAGAGTCCAAGTGAAGGCTATCCCAGTGAGGGACAAAGGGAAAAGCTAAAGCTTGTGGTACTCATTTTGACTATTTTCACCACATTGGGCTGTGAAACGCTCTATATGTTCCATGGTAGACCTGCCATCCTCCCCAGGGAATATTGTGAAATCTGGAGTCTTAAATCCCTTAGGAAGAGGGATCATCTGATCTACCTATTCAGGGTAAGGTTTCATGTAAACAGGATGATCCAACAACTTTAATTGTACACCAAAGTACTTCTTAATAGTGCTTGCAATCATCTTTGGGTCTATCAGCTGTGAAGCCCTAGCCGATTGTCTTGTGAACTCGGTTGAGGCACGTTTTGACCCATGGACCTCCAAGGTGAAGCCTGTTGGAACGAATTCTGAAGGTTGAAAGCACCTGGTGGAACATTGCCTAGAGGTGGATTGGTATTCCATTGCTGCTCTTGACCATATTCCCGAAGGCCTCCTCCCTGAGTTCCTAGAACAGCTGATGAACTGTGGGGAAAGGTTGGAAAAGGATTCCATGTCTGCTCTCCCCCATAATTTCCAGCCGTTCGTGGTAAATTTGAACTTACTGGAGGGTATCGTGCGGGGACTGGTTGTGGTTGGTAGAGTGGTGGATTGTAATGGCTGCAATCCCCAGGTAGCTTCCTGAACCATAACCAGGGGCCATCGGCTGCCAGTTCGGTTGACTATGAATATTTGCCTGCACAGTACGGTCATGTGTTGGGACATATGACATTACTAGCGGCAAACCAATGTGTCCAGCTGTGTTAACTGGCCTCCGGGCCATGTTGATATGCCCGTACTGCAGATTCGCTTGATCGGTCGGTAAAGTTTTCCCCTCAGCATAAGGTGGTACCCATGCGTTCGGTTGATCCCCAAACGTTTGGTTTGGTGGCCCTGCCGGTTGTGCATTTGGCCGTACCTGAAAAGGTGCGCCTTGAACCACATTCGACTGAGGCTGCCAAGCCTAACTGGCCTGGGCGTGCTGAGTTTGCCCACTCCCCACGGGTATCGCAAAACTAGCCGAGTGTTCTCCTTGCTGCCCTCGACTCGCCTCCGCGTCTCGTGCCTGCTAAACCTCATTGTACACCATAGGCTTGACAATATGTGCCAATTGCCTTGACATCTGGTATATAATGTCGTGAATTCCCATGTCAATCTGTTGCCTAATGAAGGACGTGGTCATGACCACTAGGGATTCAGTGTTCTCAGGGTCATTCATGGATGTTGAGGCTGGTGCGGAGACTGGAATGTCTTCAGTCGATATAGGCATACCTAGGGTGTATGCTGGCTCGTTATGCTTGTGTGGTGGATTTTTCTTGGAGTTGGAACCAGATTCCATGTTGTTGTTGAGTTTCTTTCTGGACATCAGGTGCATACGCCAAGCGTGATCTTGTCCTGGAGAATCAAACTTGATCTTCGATTCACCTATGGTCCCACTGGGCCAAATTTGTTTGCGTGAATAAATCAGCCGAGGGATCGACTAATACTCAGCTGACAAATTGATTCCTGTCAAGCGATTACACTGAGAACGAAACTCTAATTCTCAGTTATGGGTTCCCCAACTACTCCAGAAAGCGTTGGGATTGGTGAATCTACGCTAAGCTAAGGCTAAAAGACATAAAATCGGCAAAAAAGAAAGCTGTAAATTTGAGAGAAAAATATAAGTGTTTTGATTGATTGGTCGTCCCCTTTACAAGCTCTCAACAAGGTATATATATACAAAAGAGAAAACAAAATTGTAACTGCCCCCTATTGACAACTAGACGCTCCCACTACGCTAGTAGTTGACAACAAACTGCTGTGTTTATCCACGTCGTGGGGGTAACTGCTCTGTCCTCGGCTGAAAAATAGCAGTTGCCACGTTTAATCGTGCCCTCAAGAGCTGATTTTAAATCTTTGGCTACCGAGTAACACCAAAGTCTAATGATATTTATCTCAAGCTCTTGGCCAAGCTCCACTATTTCCTTGTTCGGTAGCTTTTAACCAACCGATAGCTTTATGACATTCAATCGCCTGTTTCAACCTCCATCGGCTAGACTTTTAGCAATCGGTTGACTTCATAGTGTTCCTTAAGTCTTCATTAGTCCTCCATTCTAGCATCGGCTCAATAGGAACACCATAGACTATCATTGTGATTGGCTAGACCATGTATCGGCTACTGCCCTAATCGGCTTTTCCTTTATCATTTTTTCGGTGATAACAGTTTCTTATAAGGTTCCTGTTATTTGTACACAAAAAGGGACACAAATTTTGGACACACAATCGTCTTTGTCTGAACATACGGTCCGCATAAAGATTTAACACAATATTTTATTTTTTCAATTTTTTTAGTTTTTAAATTTGTTTAAAAATATTTGTCATTAACTGTATAATGAATCAGATAACCAGGATAAATGAACTTCAGTTAACCAGATAAATAATGAACTTCAGGGTTAGCATTCACCAAATAATATGAATCATTAACCAGATAAGTGAACTTCGTTAACCAGATAAATAAATGGTTCACATTATCTGGTGAATGCCAATATTTTATTTATCTGGTTAACGAAGTTCATTTATCTGGTTAATGCTATTCATTATCTGGTTAATGCCAAATCCTGAAACTTTTTTTATATGGTTAATCAAGTTCAAATATCTGGTTAATGCAGTTCATTATCTGGTTAATGACAAAAAAAAAATTTAACCAGTTTAAAAAATCTAAAAAAATTGAAAAAAAAATGTTGTTTGTACATGTACGGACATACGGTCCGTACACGTACGGAAATACGCTGTGTCCACTTTTGTGTCAATTTGTGTGTACAAAAATCATTTCTCTTCTTATAAAAAGGACCGGAGGGAGTATTCAATTCTCTTGCACCTCTAAAGAGAATAATTCACTTTAGAGTATAAAGTAAGTAATCTCAATCATTGATGAGAAAATCAAGGGTTGATATTACATATACATGCATAATAAAACTAATCCTTGAATTTTTTCATTAATAGTTAAAATTACTTACTTTGCACTTTACTCATTTTAGAGGAGCCAAATCCCGGTACTAGAACTTATATACACAAGTCAATGTTGCACATAAATGAGTTCTTACACACAATTCAAATTCAACAACGAGCAAGGTTAACTAATTTAGGGATAAAATTTTTAAGAATAACGATGTGGAATTAGATTTGCTTACGCAAAAGATTGGCATACAAAACAATTGCGTATAAGTACATCCATGCTAGCTATATTGTATTCTGTTGCTTTGCTTGACGTTTAGGTCCATTGATCCTAAAGGCAAGGCAAGGCAAGGCAAGACAACCGAAGTTTTTTTTTTTTTTTTTTTTTTTTTTTTTTTTGTACAGAGGCTACCGAAGTTTAAATCCCATTCCTTCTTTTATTTATGTTAATATTAATATAAATAATAATAACAACAAAAAGACAACATACCACTCCCTCTTTCTCGTATTATTTGTCATGTTTAAATATTTTATTGTCTCAAATTATTTGTTACTTTAGAATATTATGAAGTATTAATTACTTGTTTTCCAATAATACCTTTATTCATTTGTATTTCAACTAACTAATATTAATTAGTTCTTTTACCTAGCTATCACTTTACTACTACTAACTACTCTAATTAATAAGAGTATTTTAGTCAAAAAAAAATTATTTTATCATAAAAATTAATTATTTTTTTAAGAAATATGTATAACTTTAAACAAAAAAGAATGTGAGACGAAGGGAGTAGATTATTATAGTACCAATTAAAAGACGGAACCTATTCCATGTCGTAGTTAATCATTGTCCACTTTTCTTCACAAAGGCACTTATTATTATTCCCTCCCATTCTGTACGACACGGAAGCGGCGAAAATTAAAAAAACCGCCGCCAAAACTAAATGATTATCCTATAAAAAAACAAAAAAAATATCAATAGCAATTTTTTTTTGTCACAAATCATATTTTTCGCATTAAATGTTTTGATTTTCAATAAATTGATTCCTGCTCAAAACCAAATATTATTTCTAGGGTTTTATTTTTGTTGTTGATAATATTACTAGGGTTTTATTATCACTGTTGTGAAGATACTTGTTAAATAATTAATAATAATCATAATATTTAATACTCCTACATTAATAATTTAAAGTATAGTTTTCAATAAAAGTTTTTATTCCTTAACCACCGTTATTATTACAATGGACAAGGAAAAGGCATTGGAAAACCACCCTTTATATATCTTCCTTTCTTAACGGTTCTGCTCTGCATTCTCCACCATCCTCAATGTGAGAACCATGATACCCTCTTCCCATAACTTATTTCTATGCTAATATTTTGTTTTGTTTATTTCTCTCTCTCTTTTTTTTTTATTAAAAGAAAAATCTTTCCCTTGATAGGTTCATGTTGTTTTATGTCATGATCAAGTGTCCTTCAAGAATTTCAAGCATTTGCAATTATGAAATTCTACTCTAGTGTTCTCTTTTTCTTCTTCTAAAATAGCAAGTTCTTAATTGAAAGATTATATGGTTGGTCCTATGTGATCTCATCTCATGTACTTCTCTTATTTGTTATTTCTCAATCCATGTTTGTTGTGATTTGTGATGACATGTTTGATCTCATGAACTAACCACAGTAATTTGATGCTAAACTTGTTTTGGTTGGGACCTAATTTGAAAAATTGAAACTGCTAATTTCAGTTTTTCCCCTTTTGAAACTGGATTCCTCCCCCCCCCCCCCCCCCGGTTTATCAACATTTGAACATTGTCCCCTTTTTGTTTTCAGATTGTGTTTGACTTTTGATTTTGAATGTTAGTTGGACTTTTGGTGGAATTGTTGTCTGTAATTCCATCTGTTCTTACACTTCTATTTGATATTTTAATGCAAACTTGAAATAACTTTTGTATTGTCTTGAATTACAGCACTGACAACCTGATCTTCATGAATTGGAGAAGTATTGCTGAATCCACTGTTTCCTGTAAACCGGGAAGCAATAACAATTTCTTTTACTGGATTTTGGTTTGCTTGTTACCAAGTTTTCTAGGAGCTCCTAAAGTATATGCTCACTTCCAATCAATAAACCCCATTGTTGAGTTTCCATCTTGCTCCGTTTCTGTTCTTCAATCTTTTGACAAGGCAACAAGGACTCTTAAATCATTTTCTGCAGTCTCCTGAATTTATATAAGAACCATGGTTTCCTCTCAGTTCTATACCTTAAATGGAAATGGTCCACAAAGGCCTTTCTTGAACCTTTTGCTTCTTCCAAATGGGGATCCTGATTTTGTGGATTTTGAATTTTCTGATGTGTTTGGTCCATCTCCAGGTTCAAGTGAAAAGATTCACAATGATCCTTCTGTCATTCCCATCCGCTCCGATTCTTTGCTTGCCCCCACAACCTATACTAGTCAATCCTTGGAGCTTAGCAAGCTCACTTTACATGAGAGAGGTGATGCACAAGATCTTGTGGAGGAGATCTTTAGAGAAACAAATAAAGAGCTTAAGGAGCATTCTGTTAATAAGGCTGCTGTAGAGATTAATAATTTACAATTCAGAGATCATTGTTTAAGTAATCAAACTATTGGAGTTGAGGATTTTGAAGTTTTGAAGGTTGTTGGGAAAGGTGCTTTTGGTAAGGTGTACCAGGTGAGGAGGGCAGGTACTTCAGAAATATATGCTATGAAGGTCATGTGCAAGGATAAGATTATACAGAGAAATCATGCTGAATATGTAAAATCTGAAAGGGATATATTGACAAAGGTTGACCATCCATTTATCGTGCGGCTCAGATACTCGTTCCAAGTAATACTTTTGCCTAAATAAAGTTACGGACAAAACTTATGTGCAGATCTATAGGTGTTGGTTGTGCTGTTTACCAATTATAACATGCCACGTGGATTAAAGTTTTTCAGTTAAATTCAAATTTAAAATGTTTCTGATCATATTATTGGATATACAGTCCATGTGTTGAGTTGTGATTAGAGAACAGTAAAAATATCACACAAAAAACTGCACTTAAGTTTTGTCCTAAAGTTAATTGTCATATCATTAATTTGTTTCATATTATCTGTCATTGCACTTGTTAGTTAGCATTATGCATTGCAAATATGTATAGGTTAGGAAAAATGGACAGTACCATTATAGTTAACTATAGTTGCATAAGTACAACCTGTGTTAGATTTGCAGACCAAATATAGGTTGTACCTTGTGCTTGATTTTGTCAATGGTGGTCACCTTTTCTTTCAGCTCTATCACCAAGGCCTATTCAGGTATTATAGGCTACATTTTGTGACTATGTTATGAAATGCTAACATATATAGCTATCTTACACTGCAACTTCTGTCAGGGAAGATTTGGCACGCTTCTATGCCGCAGAGATTATTTGCGCTGTTTCTCATCTTCATGAAATTGGTATAATGCACAGGGACCTTAAACCTGAAAATATTCTTCTTGATGCAGATGGCCATGTAAGATAACAGAACACATACATTTATCTGCATGTATGTTTGTCTGAATTAGGCATTCCACATGGCTATGTAATTTTTACTAAAGGGATTTATGATTTGTATCTAACTTTTAGCTTGCTGTATTATGGCACTATTCCTGTGCTTGATACCAGGTAGTGTTAACAGATTTTGGACTGGCTAAGCAATTCAATGAGAATGGAAGGTCAAATTCTATGTGTGGAACTTTAGAGTACATGGCACCTGAAATTATTATGGGGAAAGGTCATGATAGGACAGCTGATTGGTGGAGTGTGGGAATTCTACTGTATGAAATGCTTACAGGGAAGGTTAGTATCTTGGGGTTTTTTTCATCATCTTTTATTTAGTATGAAATAGTGATCACACTATTTCTTTTTTTCCTTTCCTATTTGACATGTGCCTCTCTCTGGCATTTACTACTAAAGATGGACCTAGGTATTCCTTGAACTTGAGAGATTAAGTTGATGAAAATAATTGAAAGTTATAACTCGTTTGGTATGCTTGGAATGACATTTTTTCTCAAGTGTCTACTGAAGTTTCTTCATTAGGAGTTGAGACTCTTAAACCATCTAGATGTATTTAATTATGTGTTGCTGATACCATTGTTAATTGGTCTTTGGATGCTGCTTTTTTTTTTTTTTCACTCTAATTGCAGCCTCCTTTTGCTGGTGGAAATAGACAAAAGATCCAGCAGAAGATAATTAAAGACAAAATCAAGCTCCCAGCTTTTTTATCATGTGAGGCACATTCACTGTTGAAAGGGGTACATCTTTTCATCTGCATCTAATGAACAAGTTCTTTATTTTTATTTTTATTTTTTTGGTTTCTTAATATGGTTCTGATAACTCCTAACCTAGTCAGAAAATACTTTTAGCTATTGTATGGTTCTTTTAAAAACCACTACACTAAGGACACATGACAAAAACTCATTCATCTGTTTTCGCACAAAAAACTATTTTTCTACAAAAAAATTTAACTACACAGTAGGTTCCTTCATCACCCATCTTGAGCACGGGTTGTCTCAGCTACTATTATAATGAAGTTTTCCTCTTCAGCTGTTGCAGAAAGATGCCAGCAAACGCTTTGGCAGTGGACCAAGTGGCAGTGAGAAGATTAAAAGTCACAAGTGGTTTAAGTCAGTGAATTGGAAAAAACTGGAAGGCCGCGAAATCAGGCCAAGCTTTGTCCCACAAGTTGCAGGGAAGCACTGTGTTGCTAACTTTGAGGAGCGGTGGACTACCATGCCTTTGCTGGATTCTCCAGCTTCTAGTCCCAAAAATGGTGACATGACCTTCAACAAGTTCTTCTATATTGGTGCTCCTGTTGTGTGATGATGAGAGAAATGCCTTATTTCTACAGTAAGAGTTCAATTAGAGCAGCAGCTGAGTCGTGTAATTTATATAATGGCTTAGAAAACTAACTTTCCATAATGCTGGATGTGTAAAGCTATATTTTCTAGTAATTATTCAAGCACGTAATCCTAATGTTCTGTGTAATGTGGAGACTTGTGTGAAGAAATGTTCCATAGTTTCCACTTTCTTTTATCCACCCTCTCTGGTGGGAATTTCTTTTGTTACAGTAGGAGCTTGAGATCAGTGGCATGCTTTTGTATTGAACTTGATGTTTGTAAACTGAGTGAAATAAGCTAAACATATCATACATATAAATGAGATGAATTACCAGTGCACTCTTCT
This sequence comes from Calophaca sinica, assembly GCA_037113605.1. NCBI lineage: Eukaryota > Viridiplantae > Streptophyta > Magnoliopsida > Fabales > Fabaceae > Calophaca > Calophaca sinica. Next base: position 95,462,019 of record CM073736.1, read on the forward strand.
TTCACAAGTTATTATCTCATAGTTCTTTGTTGGTGTCATGGCTGGCCCTTTGTACATTTAGAATAACTGGAATCTGATCTGTATTGTCTGGAGCTAGACTAAAAGGGAAGAAGGGACTTAAATAAAATTAAGAATCAATCATTAATTCTTTGTTCTTATGGTAGAGAATATATAAATACATTAAAAAGTAATAAATTCAAATACATACACTGACTGATACACACAAAACAGAAGCATTTATTGTAGAGGTTACAACAACAGGCATTATTCTTTTGGTTCTTCAACTGATGCTAGATTAGTAAGGAAGAACTAAAAGACACACTTAACCAAGAAGCACTTATTCTGGCAGTTACAGAAACTGACCTTATTCTTTTGCTCTCAGTTAGGCAACATTAAAAAGGGAGGTCATTCAGTTTGATGCTTCTGGGGTATTCAAATTGAATGCCCTAGGAACTAAACTATTGAAGTTCCTGGAGATTTATCAACACTAGTGTTTTTTGCTCCCTCTTTTGCATCATTTATTGCCTCATTAGCATTGTTTTCTGTAGTATTTCCTTGGAGATCTTTCTCCTCTCCGGAGATTTCTTCTAGTGATCGACCTTGTGTTTCAGGAATCAAGAAAGTGCAAAAGAATCCAAGCAAGTTAACAACTGAAAGTGCCATAATTGCCTTCTTGATTCCTTTTGTTTTGTCATGTGCATCATCTGTATAGCTTTGCACCACAAAAGCACCAATGATAGCTCCTGATTTTCCGGCTGCGGCTGATATGCCATGGCATGTTGAACGGAACCTAGCAGGGAAAAGCTCTGCTGGCACTATAAATGTGGTACTATTGGGTCCAAAGTTAGCAAAGAAGAGGGTAAGTCCAAAAAGTATGGTAAACATAGCGCGGTTTCCATTACAAAAATCATATTTGTTATCTGAGCTGCATTCAGAATGTCCTCTAAAATCTCTATATTTGTGTCCCAGAAACCACATACAAAGAGACATTACAAGGAATCCAACAAGCTGGATTCTGAACCTTCCAATCTTGTCAATGAGGAAAACAGTGCACCAGTATCCAGGAACTGTGGCAATCAAGGCCACCACAAACATTGCTCTGGAGAGTTGAAACACCTCCTCTATAGCATTCATTTTGGAAGCCTTGTATACAAGTCCACTTGCTGGATAAATATCCTTTTGTGTGAGTTGAAGACTATAGAAAGCAATGTCCAAAAAGAACCATGTGCTAGCTGTTCCTAAAAGGTGAAGGCCATGCCTATCAAAAAACTCTGAAGAGAATAATCCATAAGAGGGGCTTTTTGTGGTAGCAATCCTGGTATTTGATTCTTCTAAAGGAATTCCCTTTTCAAGAACTTTGGCCATATCTTCAACAGCCTTCTTGTGATCTCCTTCTACCAAGGCAGTGTACCTAGCAGTTTCTGGCATTTTCATTCTCCAGTAATAAGTCAAGGCTGCAGGAAATGCACCAAACATGAGCACAATTCTCCAAACAAAATCCCCTTCTGGCTGAGTTGACATCACAGGGTCAGTTTCAAAATCAGCAGCTGGATAAGCTTTTAAGAATAGTATGGAGACAAACATGGCCACACCACCAGCAACCAATATTCCAACTCCTTGCATAGCAAAAACAGCAGCAACAAAACCTCCTCTTGTTTTCTGATTGGCATATTCAGACATTATCACAGCTGAGAGAGGATAGTCACCTCCAATTCCAAATCCAAGCCAGAACCTAAAGAAGCAAAGACTAGCAATCACAGTTTTGGATGTGGAACCAAAAGAAAGCCCTGATGCCAAGGCACAACCAACCATGGTTGCAAGAGTTATGCCATAAACTTTTTTTCTACCAAGCTTGTCTCCAAGCCAGCCAAAGAAGAGCTGCCCTGCTAGGGTGCCACACAAGGCAACCCCAGTTATTGCATTGTTTACATTGGTTGGAAGTTTTCCTGGACTATGACTAGTAGGGTCATAGTAGTACAAACGACCTATAAGCTTTGTAACTGCAGTGATGCAAAAGAGATCATATGCATCAGTGAAGAATCCCATTCCAGCTATCACTATTGCTTTGTAATGGTAGCTTTGTGTCTTGGCATTGTCAAGAGCTGAAAGGACACCTTTGTTGGTGGCCATTGCACTCAACAATGGCTGGTATCTGATGTGAAAATGTGAACAGAAGAAATGATCAGGAACATGGCGGTTTATAAGGACTTCAATTGTGAACAGATTTTCTTGTCTTTTGGGATTTTGACAAATGATATTGCTTTCTAAAAGCTGGAAAAGTACCATAGTGAATAACGGTTGCTTAAATATCAGCTTCATCAAGGAAAAAATGCATTGAAATTTGTGAAAGCACATTGTTTGGCTAAGGTGCAATCAGTTTTCCAGCTTAATATAAAAATGGTGTAGCCATATTTGTTTTTATCTCTTGTTTCATATTGCTGCCAGCATTTACAGTTCTTTGTCTTTTTACCAGTGATCATAATTCTTTGGTTTCTCATCGGATATTCTAGGGTATACATGAAAATAGATGAAATCTATGAGGTTAAAAAAATATGTTTTACTTGGTTGAACTGACACATTTTTTATTTTTCATTGTTACATAGCACAATATATACAATGCTGAATTAATCGAAGGATATTTTTGGTAGGAAGGATCTAAAGGGAGGGAAATATAAGGAGATTGATGTAAGTGGAACTAGGAGGTAGGTATAATCTTGTCCTTCCTTTCTTTTCTTTCCAAATACTTTGTCATGTGTACAACATAAAGTTAGTATACTAAGGAGAAAAATAAAAAGAAATGTTATTTGAACGTCAAATTGGGACACCAAAATCGACAACAATTTTGCTGGTTAATACAGTTCACACACATGGTTAATAAAGTGTTGAACTTGGTTAATGAATATACCAAGGTGCTGCAACTCATTAACCATCAACTGAATTTCATTAACCACGAATTTGAACGTTATTAACCATAATTTTTAGGTGTTCAAATATAATCTACTACATATATATTTAAACACTTAAAAATCGTGGTTAATGATGTTCAAAATCGTGGTTAATGAAGTTCAGTTGGTGATTAATGAGTTGTGGCACCTTGGTGTATCCATTAACCAAACTCAACACTTCATTAACTACTTTTTTTGAACTGCATTAACTACGTATTTTGATGTCGATTTTTATGTTGATTTTGATGTTCAAATAAGGGGACCGAAAACAAATAGGAGCCAAAAAAAAAAAAAAGGACAGAATTCCGGTGCACTATTTTTAGTAGCCTTGACCATAAGGTTTGGTTATGCCATTCCTTTGTTATCATCAATCATATTGCCACTAACGAATTCTAGTTATTATCGTGTCCTATTCATTTATTATTATCATTGTGACAAGAAAGATGCTAATGGTGCAAACTGATTCTAAACATCAAGAGCAAAGCAGGAAAACTACAATGACTAGCTACAAACAAAAATATGTTGGGGTTGAAGTAATATTTTAAAAATCAAACTAACTAGTGATTAAACTGACAAGACTTTTGGAGCATGGTATTTTTGGTTCAACTTGATAAATTTGTACTTGTCAATTTCGGACTCTACGGTCAAAATTTGATACAGTCACATGCAGTCGGTGATTTCGACTGTCCGTTTGAGATCGGACGGTTCATATTTCACTTTTTTGAGTCTGTACCTGTTTTGCAAAGTTAAAGTGTGAATCCAAATTATGAAACATATAATTGAGTTGTGTGGAGTTTAGAGTGCCTTAAAATCAGCTTGGAGGATCATGGAATTGCTTGAAAGTGTTTCTTGAACACTGGAAATCGATTCCCTTACTGTGTGAATCGATTCAAGCATGTTTGGTTCTCTGTGAATCGAAACACGCCTCTGTGAATCGCATGGGAAGCCTGCAGGAATCGATTCACTTCATTAATTCGTGCAGGGGAAGTTTTTTAACTAGGTGAATCGATTCACCTATGTCTGTGAATCGATTCACGCCGGTTTTATAAACCTGACGCCGCAGAAATTAGGTCAGACGATGTGCAGTCTTTCTAGGGTTGTGTGCAGCCGTTCTTGAGCGTCTTTGTGAGGTTTTAGGGGCTGGGAAACACTGTTAAACACCTTGGGATCTTAAGAGAGAATAGAGTGAGGATTGAAGGCTTTCTCTATTATTGTTCTTGAGAGTTTATCATAGAGGGAAAGAGAGAGGGATTGGGAACTCTTGGGTTTGTTCTTCGTGAACTTTGTAAAGGGGGTTCAAAGCAATTGTAATCTCTTGTAAGACTCATTGATAGTGAAACGGAGGGCTGCTCTTTCCCGTAGACGTAGGCCATCTTCTTTGGGGCCGAACTGTGTAACCAAATTGCTGTGTTTTCTTCTCTACTCCCTATCTCCTTTGTTTGTTAACTTTTATTGCACCTTGTTGATTGATTGATTGCTGGATATTATTTAGTTATTGGTTGCCGTTGAAGTTTGTTCCATTTATCTTATTTGAATCTCAACAAGTGGCGCCGTCTGTGGGAAGGAACAAATCATTCAAGTGAGCACCATGGGTACTAAATGGGACATCGAGAAGTTTTCCAGTAACAACGACTTCGGTCTATGGAAGGTGAAGATGGAAGCAATCCTTATTCAACAGAAGTGTTTTGAAGCCTTGAAGGGTAAGGCAAGAATGCCGGTCACTCTGTCTCAAACGGAGAAGAAGGAGATGATAGATAAGGCAAGAAGTGCCATTATCTTGTGCCTTGGCGATAAGGCATTGAGGGAAGTTGCAAGAGAGAAAACCGCGGCGGAGATGTGGGCAAAGTTAGAATCTTTGTACATGACAAAGTCATTGGCCCACAGGTTATGTCTGAAACAACATCTCTACTCATTCAAGATGGTAGAGACCAAACTTATTGTGGAGCAACTAGTAGAATTCAACAAAATTATTGATGACCTGCAGAACATTGATGTGAAGCTCGATGACGAGGATAAGGCTCTGCTCTTATTGAATTCGCTGCCTAGATCTTTTGAACACTTTAAGGATGCACTCCTCTATGGCAAGGAGTCCACTATTACTTTGGAGGAGGTCCAACAATCTATTAGGACCAAGGAGCTAACCAAGCTCCAAGACTTGAAAGTGGATGATAGTGGTGAAGGCTTAAGTGTGTCAAGGGGAAGAAGTGAGAGTAGAGGAAACCACAACAAAGGGAAGAATTCTAGGTCGAAATCCAAGTCAAAGGGGAACAATAAGAAGTATAAGTGCTTCAATTGTCACAAGACCGGTCACTTTAAGAAGGACTGTCCTGAGAAAGGGAGCAGGGGTGATTCTGTGGATGTTGCAATTGCTATGGAGGATGGTTATGAGAGTGTGGGGGCTCTAGTGGTGTCGAATTTGGAATCTGAAAAGAACTGGGTCATGGACTCGGGATGTTCTTATCACATGTGTCCTAGGAAGGAGTACTTTGAGACTTTGAAGCTTAAAGAAGGTGGAGTCGTTCGCCTGGGTGACAACCAAGCTTGTAAGGTGCAAGGTATGGGTTCGATTCGTCTCAAGATGTTTGACAATCGTGAATTCCTTTTACAAGATGTGAGGTATGTTCCTGAACTCAAACGAAATCTTTTATCTATAAGCATGTTTGATGGATTAGGCTATAGTACTAGGATTGAACATGGCATGATTAAAATTTCGAATGGTGCATTAGTAATGGCTAAAGGATCTAAAATGTGTGGCTTATACATATTAGATGGTTGTACTGTTATAGGGCATGCATCATTAGCTAGTCAAGCTCCGCATGATAAAACTAAACTATGGCATTTAAGGTTAGGGCATGTTAGTGAAAGAGGTTTAGTTGAACTAGCTAAACAAGGTTTGCTAGGTAGTGATAAATTGGATAAGCTAGAATTTTGTGATAATTGCATACTAGGCAAACAACATAGGGTTAAGTTTGGAAGTGGCATGCATCATTCTAGCAAGCCCTTTGAGTATATTCACTCGGACCTTTGGGGTCCCTCAAGAGTGACAACTCATGGAAGGGGTTCCTATTTTCTCACCATGATTGATGATTTCTCTAGGAGAGTATGGGTTCACATTTTGAAAAATAAAAGTGACACATTTGAAAAATTCAAAGAATGGCATACTCTCAAAGGAAATCAAATAGGAACTAAACTGAAAGTTTTAAGGACTGACAATGGCCTGGAGTTTGTTTCAGAGCAGTTTAATGAGTTTTGCAGGAAACAGGGAATTAAGAGACATAGGACTGTGGTAGGGACACCGCAACAAAATGGTCTGGCAGAACGCATGAACAGGACTATTTTGGAGCGGGTCAGATGTATGCTTTTGGGAGCTGGGCTACCTAAAAGTTTCTGGGGTGAAGCTGTGAGCACGCACTTACTTGATCAACAGATGCCCATCAACGGCTTTAAACTTCAAGACACCTATGGAAGTTTGGAGTGGAAACCGCGTAATATTCTACATTGAAGGTTTTCGGCTTTGGCGTTTGCTCATGTCGAGACAAGACAAACTTGAAGCCGTGGTGAAATGTGTCTTCATTGGCTATCCGGAAGGTGTGAAGGGGTACAAGCTGTGGAAGATGGAGCCTGGGGGATCAAAATTCATAATAAGCAGGGATGTGACTTTTGATGAGACTCGTATGGGGATGAAGTGCAAGGACCTGGAGAATAGTAACTCAGAAACAGAGGTAGAGAAGACTCAGTTTGAGGTGGAGCCTTCCACTAGTGAGACCGGGAATGAAGAAGAGGAGAACAGTTCTCCACCATCAGGTTCTAGAGGAAGACAACCAACAGTGGATCCTGGCTATCAGTTGGCAAGAGATAGGGAAAGGAGGGAAACTATGGCACCTAAGAGATATGGCTATGCAGACTTAATTTGTTATGCTCTAAATGCGGCTGAAGATGTGCAAGACTCAGAACCGAAGACATTCAGGGAAGTAGTTGAGAGCAAAGATGGTCAGAAGTGGTTAGAGGCAGTGAATGAGGAAATGAATTCATTGGAGAAGAACCAGACCTGGAAACTTGTGAAACTACCTAAGAAGCAAAGGGTGGTTGGATGCAAGTGGATCTTCAAGAAGAAGGAAGGCATTCCGGGAATTGAAGAACCAAGATATAAAGCAAGACTTGTGGCCAAGGGTTTTACACAGGTTGAGGGAATTGATTACAACGAGATTTTCTCACCCGTGGTGAAACATTGTTCCATAAGGGTTCTTATGGCAATCGTGAATCAGTACGATCTTGAGTTGGAACAAATGCACGTAAAGACCGCATTCTTACATGGAGACCTAGAAGAGACAATCTACATGCAATAACCAGAAGATTTTGTAGAGGACAAGTCTAAGGTATGTCTTTTGAAGAAATCCTTGTATGGGTTGAAACAAAGCCCTAGGCAATGGTATCTTCGTTTTGACGATTTTCTTCTGAAGACGGGATTTGTGAGAAGTGGGTACGACAGTTGTGTGTACATTTTGAAGAGGGATGAGAAAGTGGTTCTCTACCTACTTCTCTATGTTGATGACATCCTGATGGCAAGCTCTAGCAAAGAGGAGATTAACATTCTCAAGGAGAAGCTAAATCCAGAATTTGAGATGAAGGACCTTGGGGCCGCTAAGAGGATACTTGGGATGGATATCGTGAGGGACTGGAAGAAGGGTGAATTATTCTTATCTCAGCATGGGTACTTGAAGAAAGTGTTGGAGCGGTTTAGGATGCATGAAGCTAAACCGGTTAGCACTCCTTTGGGTCATCACACAAAGCTCTCGGTGACACAAGCTCCTGAGTCCGAAGAGGAGAGGAGGAAGATGGATACTACTCCATATGCTAGTGGGGTAGGAAGCATCATGTACGACATGGTTTGTAGTAGACCAGACTTAGCATATGCAGTCAGCATAGTGAGTCGGTTTATGGCAAATCCGGGCCAAGCTCATTGGGAAGCACTGAAGTGGGTTCTGAGGTATTTGAATGGATCACTCAAAGGTGGTTTGAGGTACACAAGAGTAACTCAAGGAGAAGACGCTTTGGAGGGTTATGTAGATGCAGATTATGCAGGAAATGTGGATACAAGGAAATCCTTATCTGGATTTGTATTTACATTTTTTGGAACGGCAATAAGTTGGAAGGCCAATCAACAGTCCGTTGTGGCACTATCTACTACTCAGGCGGAGTATATCGCCCTAGTTGAAGGGGTAAAGGAGGCCATATGGTTGAAGGGTATGATTGGGGAGCTAGGAATTACACAAGGATGTGTGAAGGTACATTGTGATAGTCAAAGTGCTATCCACTTGGAAAATCACCAAGTGTATCATGAAAGGACAAAGCACATTGACATCCGCCTACATTTCATTAGAGACGTCGTAGAGTCTAAGGAAATTGTGGTTGAGAAGGTTGCGTCAGAGGACAACCCGGCGGATGTATTCACCAAGTCATTACCTAGATCAAAGTTCAAGCATTGCTTGGACTTGATGAATTTCTCTGAGACGTAATTCCAATGATGGAGAGAGCAGCTAGTGGTTGATGGATAAAGTTGAGCATCACCACTGATTTGAAGTCAAGGTGGAGAATTGTGGAGTTTAGAGTGCCTTAAAATCAGCTTGGAGGATCATGGAATTGCTTGAAAGTGTTTCTTGAACACTGGGAATCGATTCCCTTACTGTGTGAATCGATTCAAGCATGTTTGGTTCTCTGTGAATCGAAGCACGCCTCTGTGAATCGCATGGGAAGCCTACAGGAATCGATTCACTTCATTAATTCGTGCAGGGGAAGTTTTTTAACTAGGTGAATCGATTCACCTATGTCTGTGAATCGATTCACAGTCGGGTTTTATAAACCTGACGCTGCAGAAACGGGTCAGGACGATGTGCAGTCTTTCTAGGGTTGTGTGCAGCCGTTCTTGAGCGTCTTTGTGAGGTTTTAGGGGCTGGGAAACACTGTTAAACACCTTGGGATCTTAAGAGAGAATAGAGTGAGGATTGAAGGCTTTCTCTATTGTTGTTCTTGAGAGTTTATCATAGAGGGAAAGAGAGAGGGATTGGGAACTCTTGGGTTTGTTCTTCGTGAACTTTGTAAAGGGGGTTCAAAGCAATTGTAATCTCTTGTAAGACTCATTGATAGTGAAACGGAGGGCTGCTCTCTCCCGCAGACGTAGGCCATCTTCTTTGGGGCCGAACTGCGTAACTAAATTGCTGTGTTTTCTTCTCTACTCCCTATCTCCTTTGTTTGTTAACTTTTATTACACCTTGTTGATTGATTGATTGCTGGATATTATTTAGTTATTGGTTGCCGTTGAAGTTTGTTCCATTTATCTTGTTTGAATCTCAGCAAGTTGGATAATGTTCAAAACAAAACGTAGCTGGATAGTTGGAAGATGCATTATCAATTAGATTACATTTTAAGATACTCAGAATTATCTTTCTATGGTCTTAACCAATCAGCAGAAACTTTTGCCTTTCTATTTCAGGGAGCTATAGTTTCATAAGATACAGACAACTACCACAACCATAATGATTAAAATACACTACAAGAAAAGTGTGATTTACCGACGGATTTTTACCGACGGCCACGACTCCGTCGGTAATATTTCAATTACCGACGGCTAAGCCGTCGCTAATTCGTGGGAAAAAATCTGCTTACGGAATTAACTTTTTCCTACTTTACCGACGGCTAAGCCGTCGGTAACGTAAAAAAATGACGGGTAAATTTTCTGGCTACTTTACCGACGGCTTAGCCGTCGGTAATAACATAGAGACCGTCTGTAAAAACATGAACCTGACCTCAAAATGGCTGCACTTACCAACCTCCCTCTCATTCTTCTCTTCCTCAATCTTCCTCAATCTTCTTAAGAGCTTTCTCTCTCTTTCGTTCTCGCTCGCTCTCTCTGTCTCTCTCTCTCTCTTCGTGGATCTTGTGCTGATCGAAACCCTTAACCCTTGGGTTTTGATCCTCTATCTCCTCAGATCTTGAAATTCATCCCCGATCTTGAAATTACTAGTAACCTGACGACGTTGTTTCTATCTCCGACGCAGAGGTACGCTGCGGGAGCATCTCCGACGCAGAGGCCCTTCACGAGGCTCAGGTTAACCAGACCCGCCCGCTTCCCTTACCGGCTTCAGAGGACTCCCTCTCCAACAACAATCGAACTTTGGGTCCACCACAATTCAGGTTTGCTCCGCCCCGTTTTCAAGTACGTCTTAGTTCCAGTCTTATCCTCCTTTTCCGCTTCGTATTGTGAAATCCAGTTAGTTATTTATTGCGTTGTGGCGCGTAGTATTATCTTATAGTATTCTGTCTCTGAATCTAAATCGGAATGTGAATAGGTTTTTAGATATTGAATCCACCGCATTCTTAAGAATAGTGAGCTTTGTTCTCTTAGCTGTGCTAATCTCGTACTAATCCCAAAGATGCCAAGAGCTGATTCAACAATGTTCAATGCAGTATTTGGTAGGGTTGGCAGAGCTCTGCTGCCAACATAGGAATCAGCCTCAACATCCAATTGTTAAACCTCACTTCTATAGTTGGAAGTTTGATCCCAACCCTGCAATTGGAACAAAACCAATTGGATAATTATTATTGGCCCACATAATTTCATAGAAAAATGTTTACATATTTTTGTAAGTAACATTATTCCCAACAATTGAATCCTTTCAATAGCATTAATATGTCTACCGAATAAATTCCCTTTATTAACGGCAATTGCATCCAATCCATTCAAGTATTAGGTAAGCAGTAAGAAAAAAAAAGTTAGGTATGCTTTTAATTCATTTTTTTGCTCTGTTTACCAAATTTAAGTCTAAAATTTGATCCTTTATTATTGAAGGTCTGAAAAGTATGGCTTTTAAAATTCGCTAATTAAGTCCAAGTTACATCTGTAATAATATTCGTAGTAAATAGGAGATGGAAAAAGGGAAGCCCCATGTTAGAATCGGTCCTCTCATCGCAAGTTGCACAAAGAAGAGCACAAAATAGTTCATTTTGTTTTTATCTTTAGCAAATGGCAGAGGCAACTTGAACATTAATGATATGAGGGAAAAATTATAAAAAACCCAAAGTAGTTGAGAAAAAAGAAACTTTTCATCAAGGATTTGTGAAAAAAGAAAATTTGAAGTGGTATTGTAATAATAATAGTTTTTTAAATAACAATTTTCTTTGAATTTATCCCTAAATACTTTGCCTTAGAAAAAACTAAACCAAACCAATTATTAGGACTTTTTTGTAAGGTAGAAATCAAGTACTAATTTTAGTTGAGAAATTCAAACAGACTAAACCTATTCCAAACTGGAATTATATAACAGAAAGCAAGAGCATCTAAATAGATGGAAATTTTTTTTAAAGACTGAGGCTGAAAGCTTATTTATCATTGTTAGGTAGTACAGGTTAATCAAAAAGCTTTTCAGTTATAGTTCCCAAAAGTGAATTTCTTTTGGGGTGGGAAGAAAAAATCAAACAGCACATGTGAAAGATGAAACGTACTTGTCAATTCTATTTCTGAACTTCCTCAAGAACTTTTTATTATCCTCTTCAGCAACCTTGAAGATTTTGTCAATGATCTGTTGCCTTTCATTCACATCAAGCTTCCTAACATTAACTTCCTTATGCTGCACCTTGTTACCAATCATAGGTTGATCAACCTCAACAAAAGTTTGGATGATACTTGTTCTAAGTCTATCATAGGTTGGTAGTTTCTCTATTGCAGCCCATTTCAGAGCCTCTTCATCCACTTGTGAAGTCCTCCTAGAATACCTACCACTTGCAAACACTTCTTCCATTTTCCAACTTGATCTGCTTATGCTCCTGCTTAAATTACTATCCATCTTGTTCTGAAAAAGTGGATCAAAAAAAGTTTAATCAAATTAATCAAGGGTAACAGTACTATGAGGTTTACTTAATCCAGGGTAACTATAAAATATGTCAACCAAAACAAACTGGTTTAGCATAAGAAACCCAGCCTTGACAATCAAATTCCAAACCGGAGGATGAAGCATCCTTTCTTTCCCTATATTCATAATGACAAACAAAATTGTAAAACCTAAACTTTCCACAATAATTAAAAGTATAAGAGGAAGACCCGAATAGAAAGTCCCCAAAAATAGAAACAAAAAAACCCACCCAAAGTCTTTTCTATATGACCAATTACCTTGATTTGTGGAAGAAACCCCACACCAAATCTGCCTGTAAATACCACACATGAATGGAGAAAACCCAAATTAGAATACACAACTCCAGAAGGCCGAATAAAAATAAAATAGACGATTCAATCACACCTAAATTCATTGCAGAGCATCCTCAGAGTATTGCTTCACAGCTGATCCTCAGGAAGCATAAAACCTACAGATCTTCTTTATTGTATTTTCAGACAGAACTATAAAACCAAAGCTTCAGATCTCCACAACATAGAGTCACAATCGCATCCCCCGTCCCCCACTAACATAAGTGGTTTAATCAAACATATAATCCAAAAGCTAAACTTGATTTTGGAAGGGCAATCTGCAGCAACAACAAAAAAAAAACTAAAATTAGAACACACAAAACACTTGTTGTGTCTCAAATCAAAAAACCAAAAGAACTCAAAATTAAACTAAAGTTACCACTATACTTATTAACAGTGTGGCACAAATAAGTGAGCATTAAACTGAAATCAAGCAAAATGCTTTTACACATCATCACTTTGTATTTCAAAAAGTCATATAAACAACTATGATGTGAAGCCCAACAGGTAGAGACCAAAGTCATAGAAAAAACTATAAATGAAAGTTAAACGGAACATTAATAATAACATAATAAATTGAGGAATATTGAAAGTTGAAGTTACAGAAGGTAGTATTAATTTGCTAATCCAGTGGGCTTGGGTGGGTGAGCTTTTTTCTTAGATTTTAATTATAGGACTATAGGAGCTAGGGAGAAGCTGAGGCTATGGGATGGATGGACAATACATTCTCTCGAGTCAGATATTTATACATAGATACTAGTACTAGTATTCTAATATTGAAAAACTGTTCATATTCACCCTCTTTTTTTGTGATCCTTGCACGAATAAAGCGATTATGAGATACTTTCTTGATATGAGATATGAGATGACTTTGTTCTTCAATAAAGGAGTGCATCTGGTATTGTTTGTGTGACGTAAGATGTTTTGGTTATCTTTTCTGAAATATGGATTTAGGATAACATGCATTTGTGAGCTCTGTAATGGGCTTCACTTAATAATAATAATACAACAACTTTCAGAATCTAATTTTTTGGTGGCCATATGAAATGTCTTTTGATGTGCTATTATGCATTTGAATACATGACAGGATTTTTTTTTTTTTTTTTGTGTGTTTGAAGGTAAAAGATAAAAGAATCATACAAGGAGAAGATAAAAATTACGCGGAAGATTATACTCAACTTTTGTTGGCAACATTGTTGAGATGATTTGATGCTCCTAGTTGTTCCGCCTTCTATATTTTTTCTGCTAGTGTTTTATGATTTCTTCTCTTTTTATTTTTCTGTTTATTAAAATATGCTTCTTTTCTATTATTCAGTTTTCACATATATAAATTCATATTCAAAAAGAATCTGCAAGAGAGAAAGTCGGCAACTTTGTTATTTAATTTTTCTCGAGATGCATAGTGGTCTCCTCCTGGCATGTACGCTTGTAATTTTTCTGAACATATATAAACTTCTTAGTTTATCATATGAAGGACGCAACCAAATTTGTGAGGATAAGTTTGTTGCATTTTAAGATCAGTGCTTCTACCAAGATATTTTATGTTTTCTTCCTTATTCTTTAGATGAGCTGTTTTGTCGACGATTCTGCATTTACTTCAAAAGTCCCCTTGCTATGTCTTTAAACTCCCCTTGATGACTAATTGTCCATGACCGAAACTCATGCAAAAAATTTCCGTAATGACTCATTCCATCTAAGCTAATTATAAACCTTTACAAATAGCAGGCCTTGAGTCTGGAATAGTAGACGTAGTATAGTGTTGAATTACCTCCCTTGGAAGATGAGTACAAGGAGAGGTCTGCTGTTTATTTATTTAATTTGAATTGATGTAGTATATTGTTTGTAACATTATAAGCAGAATTTTTTGGTCGCCTTACTAAAAGTGACACATTTCAGAAATGGATGGTTACCCTCCAGATCGGAGTTGGGTATATGATAGGCTTTATCCTGGTAGAGGAGGGGTGAAACCAGGCTTTGCAAAAGGGGTTGAAGAGTTTATACTGAAAGCTAGAGTACAACCTGAAGTTGCAAGTAATGGTGGAATCAGATGTCCTTGTGACATTTGCAAGTTTAGGAGCATATTGTCTGAAAGAGAGGTGAAGGTCCATCTGTATCGTGTTGGGTTCCAACCAAATTATTGGTATTGGACTGAGCACGGTGAAGAAGCGCCACGTGTTCACCCAGTAGATGTGCCTAGTAGTAGTGGACAAATGGACAATGATGATCCGTTCACGCTAATGCAACATATGGTCGATTTATGCGTTTAGGACTAGGTATGACTTCCAAAGTATGGGTGATGTGGGTAATGAGGAAGACGAGGAAGATATTCATGAAGTCGACGAAGATATTCATGAAGAGCCCCCAAATGCCGACGCCAAGACTTTTATGATTTGCTAATCACTGCAAACGAGCCCATATATGAGGGTGCTTCGAGTCAAAGCTTTCAATATGCGTGAAATTGTTGGCATGCAAGACAAATTGGAACATTCCTCAAAAGTGTCTTGATTTCATTGCAAGTATGTTGGGAGACGTGTGTCCTTCAAAGGAGAAATTGCCAAAAAAATTTTACCAAGCAAAAAGATTGGTGACCATGCTAGGTTTGGAATCTCAAAAAATTGATTGTTGTGTTAATGGGTGTATGTTGTATTACAAGGATGATAGTGCAGAACGACAATGTAAGTTTTGTCAAGAACCACGGTATGTTCCCCGTAAGACAGGGATGGGTAAGTACAACGATGTTCCAGCAAAGAGGATGTTCTATTTGCCAATCACTCCTAGGTTGAAAAGACTGTATGCATCAACAGAGACTGCAGCTGAAATGAGATGGCATTCTCACAATAGATCTGGGTCAGACATTTTACGCCATCCATCTGATGGTGAAGCTTGGAAGCATTTTGATGCGGTGTATCCAGACTTTGCAAACGAACCAAGAAATGTAAGGCTCGGTTTATGTTCCGATGGGTTCACACCTTATATTCAGGCATCTACAACCCCATATTCATGTTGGCCGGTTGTTGTGACCCCATATAATCTCCCTCCTGAAATGTGTATGACTAAACCATTTATGTTTTTGACTTGCCTCATACCCGGACCATCTAATCCGAAAGAAAAAATAGATGTGTTCTTACAACCTTTAATAGATGAGCTGCAACAGTTGTGGAGTGAGGTGTTTTGACTTATGATATATCTAAAAAGCAAAACTTTCAAATGAGAGCATCCTTGATGTGGACAATTAATGATTTTCCCGCATACCAGATGTTGTCCTGGTGGGGTACACAAGGTAAATTGGCATGTCCCATATGTATGGACGATACAAAGTCATTTAGACTAAAATATGGGGGAAAATTCTTGGTTCGATTGCCACCGCCGATTTTTACCGTGAGCACCAATTCGTAAGAAGTAAAAAGAGGTTTACAAAAACAGGGTTGAGAAACATGGGCCTCTGTAATCTTGACAGTGATATCATATGGAATTGGGTCGTGGGGTTCCAAGTGTGGTAGAAGATGGAAAAGTTGAAAAGTTATCTGAGTATGGACGTAGTCACAATTGGATAAAGCGAAGCATATTCTCGGGATCTTCCATACTTTGGAAAGACAATTTATTAAGGCACAATCTAGATGTGATGCACATAGAGAAAAATGTATTTGATAATGTGTTTATGGCAGTCATGAATGTTAAGAGGCGTAACAAAGGACAATGAAAAAGCAAGAATGGACTTGGCCTCATATGCCAACGTAGTGACTTGGAGTTGATTCCAAAGCCAATGGAAAAATGACAAAACCAAAGGCAAATTATTGTCTTTCTTCAGGTGAGGCAAAAAATGTGATGAAGTGGATGAAAGAGATCAAGATGCCAGATGGGTATGCTTCAAATTTGGCAAGATGTGTAGATGTTAATAGAGGGAAAATGTACGGGATGAAGAGTCATGATTGTCACGTATTTATGGAGTGTTTGCTCCCATTTGCATTTAGTTCATTGCCTGACCTTGTGTGGAGACCACTTACAGAGTTAAGTCAATTCTTTAAGGGCTTGTGCAGTAATAATTTGAGCCAGAATGATTTGATCAAATTGAATGAAAACATTCCATTAATCTTATGCAAACTTGAAAGAATCTTCCCACCAGGTTTCTTTGATTCAATGGAACATCTTCCAATTCACCTCCCACACGAGGCAACACTTGGTGGTCCAGTTCAATACCGATGGATGTATCCATTTGAAAGGTATTCGTTGATATCTGCAATTATCTCCCTCTATATTGTCATATCTTTATTATAAGCCATTTTATTCTCATTTATTTGTAGAATGATGGGTGATTTTAAGCGGTCAGTGAAAAACAAGGCTAGAGTAGAAGGCTCAATATGTATGTCCTACTTACAATGGGAGACAACATATTTTTGTTCACATTATTTCAAAACGATTGACTTGTATGCCAAAAGTCAACGTAATGAAGCTTCAAGATTGAATGACGATGTCACATCAACATTGTCAATTAGCAATAGACTAGGACGTCCTAGTGGGCAATCCAAAGTTCACTGGTTGAGTGATGCTGAATGGAGGTCTGCACATGTACACATCCTCATCAATTGCATCGAGGTTAAGCCATATATTGAGTAAGTAATACACCATTAAACCCACACTCAATGTATTTACTAGTATATACTTACAACAACTCTGTCTTTCTTGGCAGTTACTTTTTGCAATATAACTCCATCGATGAAGCGAATCCTTCACTCAAACTCGTATTTATCTTTGAATTCCCCAGAATGGTTTCGGTCCTATGTAAGTATTTGACCAAAATCCTATTGCAAATAAATTGTCTTCTTATCCTCATTGTGAGTGTCTTGTTTGTATAGGTTACTAATGAATCAAATGGCGTGGCTGACATAAACTTGATATCATTAGCTTGGGGTCCAGAGTCAAAGGCCATAAGTTGGCACAAATACTTCATTAATGGGTATAAATACCACACACAAGCATGGGCTCAGGGTAAAAAGACCATAAACAGTGGGGTTTATGTCAAAGGGATTACAGAAGGAGGAGAAGATGATTTCTATGGTGTCATACAACATATCTACGAATTAACGTATCACAAGTTGTCTCACGGGGTTGTTCTGTTTTATTGTCAATGGTTTGATCCAAGACGGAATAGAGGAACTAAAGTTCATCCGCAATATGGCATTGTAGATATCAAGATGAATAAGCATTATGATCGTTACGATCCATTCATAATTGCACAAAAGGCTAGACAAGTGTATTATGTACCTTGCCCAGATATGAGGACAGACAAACGTGGTTGGTGTGCAGTGATAAAAACAAAGCCCAGAGGCCGTGTAGAGGTGAATGAAATTGACGATGACATTCCCTATCAAGATGAAGAGATGACACGTATAGAGCAGATAACTGAAATTGAGGAAATGGATTGCTTGCATGATCAAACACATAGTGATGAAGAGGTCGATGTTATGTCAATTCCAAACATTGATATTGATAATGAAGTTGACATGGATGTCGACGATGATGATAATTATGAGTCTGAGTTTGACTCTAATGACGGAGATGCTGATATGGTTGTGGATGATGAAGATGAAGACATTGACTAAAGTTATTGTACTTGTTTATTTATGAAGTTAGTGAAGTCATTGTACTTGTTTATTTAAATAGTTAGTGAAGTCATTGTACTTGTTTATTTAAATAGTTAGTGAACTCATTGTACTTGTTTATTTTAAAAGTTTGTGAAATCATTGTACTTGTTTATTTAAATAGTTAGTGAAGTTATTATACTTGTTTATTTAATTATTGTACATGTTGACTGACAATACGTGTGAACATATATGTAAATGCTTGTTTTTTTTTTACAGATGCCTCCTAAAGAGAAAGAGCATCGTAGGTCTAAGCTGCCTACGAAGAAGGCTAAGACGATTTTGCCACAACAATTGGCAAATCGTATGACACAGTCACTACTAGAGGACGACGCTAGCACACCACTCTATGAGGCTAGTCAGCAACCTCCTCGCCAAAGATATCAAGTGATACCACCTCCTGTCCCTATAATGATGATCCCAAATCCGGATTCGTACTCTCCTCTTGCATGGTATGTATTTAACTAGTTGTTGGATTTTTTTAATTGCTTTCCTTTGTGGTAACAAATTGATTTTTATTGTATGAGCACGCTTTCCCTTCACCGCAGTGCCATCCATTCTCGAAAGCAAAGACACTCCTCCGAAGTCGGGATGATGCAAAGTGTGACCTTCGCACTCTGTATTTAGTGGTCCGACAGTGCAGGGGTCACGATATTCCCATCCGGCCGGGACTGAGGTGACACCTAATGGGAAACCCATCATTAGGGTTCATGGCAAATCGTACGTCACTTTATTCCAAGTCTGTAGTATCTCATTTTCCTTTTCTCTGAGGGCATGCATCCTTCCTTTGCTTTAGCTTTCAGCTCCTCGTTAACAATTTAGATCTGGTTTATTTCAAATTTGTTTGTCTACTTGCCTTTTGTTTTTTACTTGAAATTCAAAGGGATGGTTTTTGTTTGTTGTTTCTGGCATTTGATTTCAATGGAGATTATAAGTATTCATTGGGCAAACATACTGTTTCACTGATTACCATTTTTCTGTTGCTTTAGAAGTGTGTTACATGATTTTTTTTTTGTTTATCCTTTTCCTGTGGTTGCAAAGTTGAGATATTAATTAAATAACCTCTGGTCATATTAGAGAACCAGAGCCAACTTTGATTTGTTTTTCTTGCTGAAGAAATTTTAAATCCATGTTAAAATCCATTGCAAGTATCTTTAGTTAATGCTGATATTATGTTTATAACTTATTTATAGGTTCATCCCGGGTAAAGTAGCCTCTAAGGCCATCACCGCGGTCATTCAATCACAGTTCCGGGAACCATATCATACTTGGGGAGAGATTCCAGGAGAGACGGTGGAGAAATGGTTTGAGAAATTTGAAGTAAGATAATGTTACTTTTCTTATTTAAGGGTTTTCGTTATTGTGTGTTGATATTAGTAATGAACTAGTAAAATACCCGTGCATACGCACGGGTCGCAAAAAAGTAACACAACCATCTAAGATTAAATGTTGTAGGCTTGTAGCTTGACAAATGCTACATATAAATATGATTTATCTGATCATGAAGTTGTTTTATCCATGCATTAGTACAGAGTTGCCATTTCCTATCATCCAATTTCACTCCACCACCAATCCTGCAAACTTCAAGGCCTTTTTCACTGAATTACTAATCAATTAGACAGAGTGGATTAGGCACAGAGCATTTCTCAGCAACTGAAAACTGGAGAGAGAACACATAAATCTAAATCAGTTATTAAGGGATAGATCCTTAAGCAATTTGAGATTTAAATCTACATGAAATAACCATGACACTTAAGTCTTTCCATCCTTTTTCATTGTATATTGTCATGTAATCTAGAGTAATATAACTTCAGGTATAAGCACATTTAAATTAATGGACCTCCACTTTGTTACTTGGTAGTTGCAGGTTATGTCCACAATGAGTTAATATGAGTCCAACTTGTGACTTCAACCCCCTTTACTCAAAAAAACTCTCAAGTTGTGTGCTGCAAAATAGGGGAAAAAATCATATTTTTTTAAAGTGTGCTGAAAAACTTAAACTACAACCACAAAATAAAAAAAAATTAGGGGACATGGCTATCAACACCTTTCTTTTACACCCGCGGAACTTGTAACTTGCCCACATACGTGTACCTTTCAAATACTTTTCTTTTCAGCCAATACATCTTCTCTACAAATACAAATACAACATAATTGGCCAATAATACACAAAATATAATATCTAGACTCACTTTATCAAACAGATTCCACTCAACTAATAACATAACATAATAACATAAAAGATACAATACCAAATACATATGCAGCAGCTGTCAACCATCTTTATTATGCAAATAAACCCTTTTAGGGTCTGAAAATCTTAAAAAAGCAAATTAAAGAAAGAAGAAGCAAAAAGAATGAGAAAAAACCAATGAAAGCAAAGTAAATGGTGAAAAAAGTAGAAAGAAGAAGATGAGAAGAGGAGAAGACCAGGTTCACCATTGTTGTTGTTGTTGTAAGTGAAGTAGAGCTATTCTCACTGCAAGGGTTTTTCCATTTCTCCGGTTTTCCTCCAACGTATTTGCAAAAGTGACAGTTCAAATTTTGAATCACCAAAAATGATGGGTCTTTCTCCCTAAAAAGGCAGATTTACCCGATAAAGGACATGTGTCATTTGGGAACAATGCCTAAAATTGTGAAATCAACATCCTAAGCATTGCTAAAATAGATAATAGATATTGATCTTATTTGTAATATAATATTGTAGGAGCATGTTTCGTGGGATCGTAAAGACCATTATCTGGTTGAGAAGCTCTTCAACAGCAAAGGCTCAAAGCGTCTTTCTGAGATGCTTATGGAGGTGAGGAAGAATGGTAAACGCCCAACCTGGATAGGCGAGAGGGCTTATGCAAAACTTAATGCCAAGTGGAAGGCTCCAGACTATAAGGAGATATGCACCAAGGCCAAGCAGAACCGCACTTCTTCTAAGGGTGGTTCTATGCATACTGGTGGATCTATATCTATCACTGAGCATGCCTTACGCCTGGTATGTTTTTTAAACATTTTATTGCTTAAAATTCATCACATAAATTTGTTGTTATATATATGTTCCTAACGTTTTTAATTATGTTTCAGTCTGATGAGTTGGGTAGAGAGCCCACGGTGGATGAGATCTTTTTGAAGACTCACACAAAAAAGAAGGACAAATCTTGGGTGGACGACAGATCCAGGGAGACATATGTAAGTCAGATCATTGCATTTTTTATTTAATTAATTTTATTTTGTTTCATAAACATATGTAAGTCAGATCATTGCATTTTTTATTTAATTAATTTTATTTTGTTTCATAAACAATATTGTAACCAATCTTTACTTTGTTTTGTTTTGAGCAGGAAGCCTATCAAGAGAAAGTGCAACAGGCCGCCTCTCAGGCCTCTGATGGAGGGGAGACAACTGGCAGTATTGACCCCTCAACTCAGTTGCAGTTATGGGCCCAATCTGCTGGGGGTAGGACTCGGGGACGGTTGTACGGTGTTGGAGGCTTGTCCGGATGTTTTAGGCCTGGTGTCTCCTCTCTGACCCAGGAGTCTCGTGCATCGGCACCGATGCCCGATCCCAGGCTTCGATACTCTGTGAGGTCATTTGCCGCAGTTGCGGCTTTGAGGAGCACGCAAAAAAGGCAGAGGAGGAGGCTCGGGAGGCACGAGAGGAAGCACGGGAGGCAAGGAGAATTGCCTCGGAGCGGGATCAGGAGTTTCAACGGCAGTTGAGGGAGTTGTCTGCCAGTGTTGCTGCCATCCAGGCCCACAAATCCCGTCGTCGCCATCCGGACTATGAGGAGTCGGAGTCTGAGGAGGATTAGTCTTGCCGTTATGCTACAGACTTTTTTTATTATCGACTTGTTTGACATTATGGATTTCTGGCTTTTGACATTATGGATTTGTGGTTTTTTACACTATGGATTGTTTACTATATGACCTTTAATGACTAAAAATGTATGTTGATGTTAAAGACAATGTATGTTGATGGCCATTAAAAAATGTATGTTGATGTCTTTTTGCTACTGTTGCGTTTATATGTCAGGTGCTGTAAAAATTTTGGGGAGGTTTTAAAAACAAAGGTTTCCAAATTAAAATTTTGTAAATTACCGACGGCTTAGCCGTCGGTAATTCAGTGATGTATTTTAAATTTTTGGTGTTACCGACGGCTAAGCCGTCCGTAATTTACCGACGGCTTAGCCGTCCGTAATTCGGTAATTTTTTTGTGGCATTTACCGACGGCTAGGCCATCGGTAAATGCCACAAAAAAATTAAATTACGTCACCGAATTACCGACGGCTATACATAAATTTCCGACGGCTTAGCCTTCGGTATTACCGACGGCTTTTAATAGCCGTCGGTAAAGGATTTCCAACGAGCCATTAACCAAGGGCCCCGAGACTTTTGTGCTTTACCGACGAAAAATGGCCGTCGGTAATAGCGAAAATTCTTGTAGTGATAATAAAGGATTGGACTTTGGAGGGTCAAGATGATACCAATGTCACACAAGCGTTAAAAACTTGAACAGGTGCCAGTTTTGCTATAAACTCCTTAGCTGTGTATGGAATTTGTCTATTGAGGCTCATCATGACGACATTGGCTAGTTTCATTTTTTATTAATTTATTATGATATTATCTTATTTATCCTTCTTCACAGCATTGCAGCAACAGCGCAACTCCCCAAACCAAGAACATGATACAAATTAGCCGCAGTCAGCTGTCTCTATATTTCTTTACTTGCACTTTTTTCTATTTTTTTTTTTTTAGATAAAGCAAATCAAAGACGGTGAATGTGAGAAAAACCAATCCAATGGTGGTGGTGTAGCTGACTGTCATGATTGCACTAAGACCAAGCAGCGATCGCAATCAATTTAAGTCCAAACATGAACACATGCTATTTAAAAGTTTTCTCAATGATATTTGTTTGAAAATTCCTCTCGAAGCGACAAAATCTCAAATTTACATAAATTCCAGAATGATTTCAGAACAATTGTGATGACATTGATGAGTAAACTAAATCTTTCAAGGTTCGACCTATTGATGTCTTTTCAGCATGAAGGCAAAATAAGAATGAATCAAATGACACTTGGTGAAAATTAGATAGAAACTAAACAAAAAATTTACATGTGGTAGAATTAGATGCTCGTACGAGTTATCTGTATGGGTTGTAAACGTATCTAACATTCAAGAATAAATTTGAAGTTTTTTTCCAAAAAAAAATAATTAGTAGATTCAAATTTTTTGAAAATATCATAGATAACTCATTATGAAGTAGAGAATATATGTATTTAGACATATATTCCAATTTTAAAATTCACAAATAAAATAGAAAATATCGGTTCTATATTTTTTATATTTAGAGACAGTTTGTCAACAATGAGTTTCAAAAAAAATAAAAATATAAAGCACCCAATTGAATGAATTCTCTAAATTACAGTAAAATAAATTCAAAATAAGTACATGAAAAGAGATAATCAATTATTTATGTTGGGCAATAAATTAATACTGGAATAAATTCTGATTTATTATAATTAAACATAAACAATCATGTGAATGCTGGAAATATTTATATTCAAATAGAATGCTGGAAATTTTTAAATTTTAATAATATGTAAAAGATAAAATATACAAATTATAAAAAAAATATAAAAATTAAATTTAACATTATATAGTTATGATTTTTAAATTACATTTTATGATATGCATAGTAAAATTAATCATTCATGAAAAGATATAAAATTAACCGTAACCAAATTTCTATGGTAAAATAATGGTGAATAGTGTCTGGCAAAAAATAATAATAATGATGAATAGTTCCTTTTGATTGATATAATTAATAAATAAAAATAGATAAGTTATTTAAGAGAATATATTAATGATTTACACTCCAAAATTATTGTCTGACATGATGTAATAATTGTTGCTATAATTAAAACAATAACTAATTGATTTAGGCAAAAAATTAAATGATTAATTGATTCTGATGTAATAATTAAATGATTCTAATGTTGTCAAGATCCAGATATGAAAATTAATTGACTGATATGTTTTACTGTATTATATTTTGAATTTGATTTAATTGAATTTGATTGAATGATAAAATTTCAGATATGAGCATTAATTGATTGATATAATATATTAGATAATAACTACTTTATTTTTTAAAAATAATTGAAAATATGCCAAAAAAACTCTATATTTTCTTCGTCTTGTCTCCGATAAGATTTAATTTGATTTGGTTAACAAAGGAATTTTTATGGATGCCGCTCGAATGCATAGCTCAAAAACGGAAATTAAGATAATTATGGTATTGCTTTTGTAAATATGTTTCAATCCATAAGCGTTCAAATTATCACCATGATTTCAGCTTTTTTAGTTGCTCATATATGTAGATATATGTTCTAATTATTTGTAGGATTATGTTAGGAGCCTAATTTAGGAGCTAATGCCGAATTTTGGTCAACCACTTGTGATGGGTAGGAGTTTGTGTGGTTTGAGAAAGGAGTCCTTTTAAGCTTTTTAGATCCGTATAGATGTGGAAATGTCTGTGCAAGAGATAGTGCCTCCATTTCTTGACGGCTGTCATGATAGCAAACATTTCACGCTCATAACTAGACACTACGCATATGGGGGCAGAGCTTCTTACAAAAGAAGGCAATGCGGTGAGAGCCTTGCGATAAGACAGCCAGTGGCGGCGGAACTTGAACCTAAATATTGGGGAGCCAAAATATATTACTTCTAATGCACAAGAACCCAATACAACAATTACTAGTACAAAATACACTTAAAAAATAGATTTATACACCGGTTTTGACATAATTGGCGTAAAAATAGATGCGGTGACATTTTTGAAATTAATGCGAACTTTTTTACGCTGGTTATTTGTAAAAACCGGTGTCGTATGTTTTAGCCATTTTTTCATTTTAGTTTGTTAGGGATTTTACGCCGGTTTTATGAAACACCGACATGATAAGTTAAGGTTTTCACGCCGGTTTTTATAATAACCGACGTCGTATGTTGTGACTGTTTTAAAAAAAATTCAACATTGTTTTTACACCATTTTTATGAAGAAACCGGCGTGGTATGTCAATATTAAAAAACAAAGCTATTTCCCTACGCCTCAGTTGCTTCGTGGTTAGCCTTTTCCTCTCACCTTTCCCATGCACACACCGTCGCTGCTTCGTGGTCTCCCTCCCATCACCGCTGCTTGTTGCTTCGTGGTCAGCCTTTTCCTCTCACCTTTCCCAGCACACATCACCGCTGCTTCGCGGTCTCCCTCCCGCCGCCGCTTATCGTTGCTTTGTGGTCTCTCCTCTGCTGCTGCTTCTTCCTTCGTCGCCAGTCTCCAGATGTGAAGGCGGTCACTGCCTCTCCGCCATGAGGTCGCGACACTCCGCTGCTGCTTTTTGCTTCGCTGCTCGTTGATTCGCGTCCGCCTCTCACTCAATCGTTCTCACTAAATCGTTCTTCTGCTGATTAGGTATGTGGGTTTTTCCTATAATCTCTGCTTTTGTTGTTGCTGCTTCAATTGGTTCTGATATTCTTTTGACACTAATGCAAATTCAGGATTTAAAATCGGTTATTTAGGGGTTTAAAATCGGTTGGACAACCGATTTAAATGCTCCAGATTTAGTAAGTTTGGGGATTTTAAATCGGTTATTTAACCGATTTAAATTTGGTTTTTAAATCGGTTATTTATATTAACCGATTTAAAAAGTCTAGTTTATGGTCAGAATTTGGTCTTTAAATTAGGGTTTTTAAATCGGTTATTTTTATACAACCAATTTAAAAGGTCACATTTTAAATCGGTTGTTTACAAACAACCGATTTAAAATGTCTTTTTAAATCGGTTGTTTGTAAACAACCGATTTAAAATGTAATTTTTTTTTAAAATATTTAAATATTTTTACAAAGAACTATATATACCTGTAAACCTAATACAAAATTTTTCCAGCAACCATAACCAGAACAACCACAGCAACAAACTGTTTCCAACAACCAAATACAAACTAAAACTAAACCAAATCAAATACAAACTAAAACTAATATTCAAATACAAACCTAACTAAATCAAAAACACAAACTTAAACTTAAAATTAAACTTGAACTTTACTATTTGTTTTTTCCACCATTTTTTCTATTCTTTTTCCTCTTTGGCTCGTATTTCAACTCGGTATGAAATTTGCAAAAAAATTCTGCCCAGAGTTGTCTTATGGTCAAAAGCTCATCATTTGACATTGGTGTTGTGTCATTGAATACCTGTAAAAAAAATATAAACACTAGTTAATATAACCAAAATAATGCTTAATTAAGTACGAAATCAATTAAGCTTATTGAGTTTTTAAATATTACCTCCATCCAATTTCCGGTTATCCCCGCCGAGATAATGGTTATCATATTCCTCATGACATATATCCCACATGCCCACCCGTCGGTTTGATGAGCCACCTACAAATAAATATAAAAGTTGTGCACTCAGTTAATATTAAATATCCTAATATTTGTAAATGAATATTTTTAATTTAAACCACTTACTCTGGACAACATCCAATCAAAGTGATTACTTCTCCTAATTCCTTTAAGCCTGTTATATCCATCGATTGCACTGATAAAAAAAATATTCATGAAAAGTTAAAGTTCTAAAATTATATCATAAAGTATATGTTAAGAATTAAATTGAATCTTACTTATTAATTCTTTCTATAATGGTTTGATTAGGCCGATAACCCAGGGAGCACAACCAGACGACAACGTGATCTTCAGGACAAATGACGGCCAACTGCCAATGGTCACTGCAATATTGGACAACAATAATGGTATGAAGAAACAGACAAACAAAAGAAAACTATATAAACACACGTAAATGAACTTACCTATAGCAGTATGGTGCTAAATAACATTGTCTCTTCTCTTCCCACATCTTGTTCTGGATGTATGCTTGAATTTCCTCCAATTTTTTGGGAGCAGACTTGGGACATAAAGAACCAATCTGGTAAGGCGAAAAAATTCCGTACCTATCATCATATCCCCTATCCTTACATAGGCGTCAACAGTACCTAATATATTGAAAAACATATTAATTAATATTACAAATGATTTAAGCATGCTTATAATATAAATTTAGATTGACATATACTTACGAGCCCCATAATGCCAGGTGGCATAATTCAAGCCAATGTCCACCCATAGTAATGTCGGTTATCTCCTTCTCACAGTCCAGTAATGTTCTACGGACACGGGGTCATAATCCATCAGTAGCCCCTGTGACTTGCCTCCAAAGTCATATAACATGGCAGATAATTCTCTCAACCAATTAGTGGGGGTTGGCATCCCCGGTTAGGATGGTGAGCAACTGTCCTTAGCGCTTTCGTGCATAGGAATCTTCATAGAGTTGGGCTGGCCAGATGAGGGTTGACTTACACAAGCCATATTTGCAAGTCTCTGCAAAATGAAATTTTATAAATGAATAACCTTTGCAAATTTACTTAAACTACTGAATTTATATTATAGCATTTTATACATACCTCAGCTACTGTCTTCTCTATCCTCTGACTAATTGTCTCCTGTAACTCTTGCATGTTGATGGTCATGGTGACTTACGCAACCCTGAGTTGCAAGTCTCTGTAAATGAAATTTTATAAATTAATATCTTCCTAAATCTAGTTAAACTAATCGCTTATTTTATATTGTAACATATTATACATACCTCGCCACGCTTTATCTACCCTCTTATTAAAGGTCTCCTCAAACCGCCGTGCATCAAGATTGCCTTGAAGGACTCCATCTCCGATAGGCTTTTGCTTTGCCACGAGGTGCAGACTTCCATAATATGTCTTGAGGCCAGACACCAAAAGGGCAACGCGGGACGCCACCGTGATCGGGTGTCCCGATGGCGATGGTCGGGATATCCATACGTGTATCGTGAACAAAAGTTCCTTGAGTGGCACGATCCACAAGGTCATCCGCCAACATATATAGTGTAAGTCAATATTATGCAAGGCATTAAACTAAAAATGATATATTGAAAGTTTTACTTACAAATTTTGAGGCAACAGCGATGGTCTCCTCGTTTATATACCCTCAGGTTGGCTTTATTCGCCAACTTCCATCGCCGTGACGTGGTGGAGAATCAACATCATCCACCGTCAACAGCATATTGCCACCCTCTTTTTGCATTTCCTTTAACCTATTCTCCTTCCAGGTGGCCTTCAAATATGCATAACCACCACGAGAAGTTCTGTGGTAGTACTTGTTCTTGGCCTGGTTTTGTTTTCCCTTTGCTCTTTTCTCCTGTTACAAATAACGTACATGTAAATTAGCTAAACGTAAAATCAATTAACATGAGAAATTAAGAAAAAATACTAACCAAAAACTGAGGCTCATGTCGACTCTTCACAAACAACTCCCATGTTTCTTCTGAAATGCCTTTATACCTATGACATGGGGTCTTATATCTGTCCTTGTCACCAGGGCCAAAAACATAAGTCCTGGTGAGCGTAGTCTTGTGTGACTTCCAACGTGCAGGAGCATAATATAGCCATCTCTTCTTAAGCCCCTTATCGCCAGGATCAACATCAAATGTTTCCTTAAATAGACAATAAAATGATATTAGTAATAAACAGATTTAGTTAAATGGTATAAGAAATTAAAGGAGTTTGAAAAAAGAGGTATTACCGTCACATCCTGCCAAATGCGGTTTTTTGTGCCGTCATCCACGTTCTCCCATTCATTTACCAATATGATAACCTTGTTTCTAGCCAACATAGCCACAAATGTCTTGAACTTAGTTGCATAGTTCCCTGTAGGCTGGCCTGTCTCCCCATCAAACTCAATTGGATACCTATATCCAGTCGGACGTCTAGAAGTCAACTCCTGATAATAAGTGGTCGATCTAGTCTTCTTTTTTGTAGATGTTGTACTATCTACAGGATCTGCCATGATATCTGTTTAGAGGACAAAAGATAAATGTCAGAAACAATAATATAGGACAAAGCAGCATATAAATCATTAATAAACACAAGAATAGCATATAAACAAACAGGTATTAACCTTTAAATTTATTCCATGGGTGAAATACATATGTTTTCCCATATCCCTTCATTATGATCACCACGAGTGGTACGTACATCGTCCACATCCCTTTCTTCAATGAAAGTAGGAATTTGTGTTGTGAAGGAAGGAGTCTCGGAAATATTAAGGGTTGAATCTTCATTTTCATTATTATCATGAACGTTTTTTCCTTGTAGGACCACTGACCAATTTTTTCTAGAAGGATCATTGACATAAAAAACTTGTTTTGCTTGTTCAGCCATGATGAAAGGCTCGTCCTTGTAACCTACTTTGTCAAAGTCCACCAATGTAAAACCCATTTCATCGGTTGTTACTCCACTGTTACTATTAACCCACTTACATTTAAAAACAGGCACCTTAAATTTGCAGTAATCAAGCTCCCAAATCTCTTCAATTACCCCAAAGTAAGCTATGGATGCAAGAATGGGGTTTTTATCCCTTGAACTAGAGAAATGCATTGAAGAAGCCATTACCATAACCCCACTGTTTTGAACGGTACTCTTGTCATCTTGTGACTTTGTGTAAAAGGAAATATTGTTTATATCGTACCCACTCCAACACAAGACATTAAAACTAGGTTCATGTGCTAGCCTACTTAAACCAAGATAGGAATGTCTTGTTATGCTCTTTCAACACACTTTTTTCGTTCATTCGAGGGTTACTGGCCTTGACAACTCTTTTGTGAGCTTCTAAGTAAGGTATAACCTCAGCATTGTTATTCAAGATCTTCATATATCGCTCCACTGGGTACATCCACCTTAAATAAACGGGGCCACACAATCTAATCTCTCGCACTATATAAACAATTAAATGGACCATGATGTCAAAGAATGATGGAGGAAAGTACATCTCCAACTGACACAATATAATAGCAGCCTCGTTTTCCAAGTCGTCCAACTTCGTAGGGTCAATCACTTTAGCACATATAGCATTGAAGAACAAGCACAATCTAGTTATGACATGTCGGACTTCTTTTGGCAAGATGCCACGGATAGCCACTACAAGTAATTGTTGCATCAATACATGGCAGTCATGAGACTTTAAGCCAACTACTTTGAGGTCTTTCAGTGAGATTAGGTTTTTAACATTGGAAGAGTAACCCTGTGGCACTTTAATTCCACGAAGACACTCGCAAAAACTTCTTCTCTCTTGTTTTGACAAAGTATGGCATCTTTGAGGCGGATATGTGGCATTACCCCTTGGCTCTGGAGCTAATTTCTGTCTTATACCCATTGCAACCATATCTAGACGAGCATTCACACTATCCTTTGTCTTGCCCTGAATGTTGAGAAGAGTACCAATTACACTATCACACACGTTTTTCTCTACATGCATGACATCAATACAGTGTCTTACATCAAGACTGGACCAGTATGGAAGATTAAAGAACACAGACCTCTTCTTCCATATATTTTTCACTGTGGACTACTTTTGTTTCTGTTTCTTGCCAAATATGACTTTGATGTCCTTCACTTGTTGACACACTTATTCCCCTGTTAAGGCATTCGGAGCTACACCATTTTCCTGAAATCCATTGAAAGCCTTTTTTAACCGACGATACGGGTGATCACGTCGAAGAAATCTACGATGGCCAAGGTAAACAGTTTTCCTTCCATGTTTCAGTTGATTGTAGCAGGTGCCCTTTTCACATACAGGGCACACACTATGCCCCTTAACACTATATCCGGACAAGTTCCCATATGCTGGAAAGTCATTGATGGTACAAAATAACATGGCACGCAACTTGAAATTTTCATTAGAATATGCATCGAACACATCAACGCCCTCGTCCCACAATTTCCTCAAGTCTTCAATCAGGGGACTTAGGAAAACATCTATGTCATTCCAGGTTGTTTCGGGCCCGAAATCATCATGGATAACATCATATATTTGCGTTTCATGCACAACCAAGGAGAAAGGTTGTACACTACCAAGACAACAGGCCATGAACTGTGGTTGGTACTTAAGTTACCATACGGATTCATTCCATCAGAAGCAAGCCCAAACCTAATGTTTCTTGGCTCATTGCCGAAATCTGGAAACAGAGTATCAATTTTCTTCCATTGCAAAGAATCGACAGGATGGCGAAGTTGTCCGTCACACTTCCTCTCATCCACATGCCATCTAATACTCTTTGCGTCTTTTTCATTGGCAAACAGTCGCTTCAATCTTGGAATTATTGGAAGATACCATAAAACTTTTGCAGGCGCACCCTTTGTGCTCTCATCGTCGCAACTGTCAACGTCGTCCTTCACCTTGTAGCGGGATAGCCCACACGTGGGGCACTTGTGAACATTTTCAAACTCTTTTTGGTACAATATGCAGTCTTTGGGGCATGCGTGTATTTTCTTATACTCCACACCCATCGGACACAAGATCTTCTTCGCATCATACGCACGGTTCGGCAATGTATTGCCCTCTGGAAGCATATCTTTCAACAACTCAAGCAAGTCGGTGAAGCTCTTGTCAGTCCACCCATTTATTGCCTTCAAATTAAACAATCTCAACACGGCAGACAACCGTGTGAATTTTGTGCACCCCTTATACAAAGCCTCTTCATTGTCTTTTGTCAAGGATTCATAAACATGTGCTCGTTTAAAAGACTCATGTCCAATATCACGGATCATGTCTTCTAACCGATCGTCCATTTCTACTTCAGCTTTCTTTCCTTCAGACACACTTGACATTTCCTTCTTCTCACCATGCCATGTCCATGTTGTATAACTACTGCAAATCCTATGGACAATTAGGTGTTCCCGTATTTTGTCGACTATTTGTGGTGTCTGGTTCACACAAATAACACACGGACAAGAAAATGTTCCGCCACTTTTAGGAAGCTTTGTTTGAGCAAAATTCAGAAACTCTTCTACTCCCTTCTCGTACTCTTCACTCAATCGATTTTGTTGCATCCAACTACGATCCATAACTAAGTTTTGAAAAAAAAAATACACACTTCAAGGAATGTAAACCATAACTTGTTATCGTCTACCTAGTTGAAATTCACAACTATTTCTAACAATGACATGCTTAATTAGAGTTTATTTAATGACATGCTTAATTAATTAGAGTGCATTTAATTAAGAGTACACGCAGTTCAAAGATATTAGCATACCTCACAAAGTATTAAGGTTAGGAGATAATGTTGGCTTGATGCCTTTAGAAATAACATCAAATCTAATTATTTATAGAACCACCATGCAGTAGAAATAACATCAAAATAAAATTAGGATTACAAAATGATAAATATTTAAATGTCAAAACTTTAAGTCATTATTGATTATTGATTATTACTTGGGAAGATAATTGTAAATGCAAAGTAAAACAAACTGAGGTTTCAATTCAACTAGTCATGAACTCTCAATTAAGCCAAGCCACACAATAATGGGGAAGCAATGCAATGCAATACCTCAAGAAGTGTCTTGACAATAGAGATTGAAATGCAGCAAGCAGCAGCACATTCAAATTTCAGTACATAATAAACTTTCTGAAAAGCAGCAAGCAGCAGCACATTCAAATTCTACCTTGCCTAGCGTCTAGAATCAAAAGGGAAACCATGAAGCAAGAAAAAAAATTCTACCTTTCCTAGCATCTATTAACATATAGTAAAATAAGGGCAATTGTCTCTGTACCTTAAGAAATGTCCTAAAAAGATATATAAATATTATGCAAAAGATGACTAATTAAGACAAAAACAAACCGACAAGAATAACCAGATATTTCCTCTGTAATACCAAACTGTAATACCAAATACATACATTTATCTATTCCTTAAGTTAGATTTCCTTTGTTTATTTTCACCAACACAAACAAACATCATCTCTTTCATATCAACAAGAAGCGGAAGCACAAAAGTAACCCTTACCAGAACCTCCCAGTGGATGCAGCAAACTTGTAGAATCCGTATAACTTCTTCCTCTCAGAGAAAGAAAGCTAATAGGAATATAATTACCTTAAAAAATCAAAACCAGGAGAATAGTACTAATTACAAAGCCAATGAGAGATAGAAAGAAATCTCAGATCCATCCATAAATAAAAATAGAGCAGGGTTCATCCATCATCTGATTCCCATGATCCATTAGTTGTTCATTTGACATTGCTTTAATACATCATAAATAATCATCAAGCAAGGGATCCAAACATAAAGAATCATCAAGCATTTTGGCATCCACCCTTCCAAAGTATCATGTTCACATCATTCACACATTCTCAAAAATCTATCATACTAAGTTATTATTCTTGCATACTCTTATTTTTACCATTCCAAACAACTCAAATTCATGTATATACTTACACAGTCACATTACAACCACTATAATTACCCATTATGTAAATCAAGGATTTGCAAGACTTAAGACTTAAGAATTAAAACTCGAGATTATGCAGAAAACATCTTATGCAAAAACTTCAAAACAACAGCATATTGTCCATCTTGATGAACTTCACCCAATCGAAATTCTCTCTTTTTAAAAAAAAAAAAATCAACAACCACATGTTAAGAGTTCTATAGCATATGAAACCTAAACATGTAGATACTCAACACCTGCCGTGTATGGGGAAGAAAAAGGCAAGAATAGATCACTTTTACATCAGCAATCTTAATCGTTAAATCCCCATGGACTGAAGAGAAAGATTCCAACAAAGTAAAGGATTGGGATTTAACCTATCTCTTTAGTATACGAATGAGAGCCCTTCTTCCACTACTTGAAGATCTAGGAATTTATTTCTGTCTTCTATTTCCAATAGACTGTTCAACAAGATACCTGTTATCATCATAATTTCAATAATTATATATACAAAGCAGAGAATAATAAGGATTTGGAGAGGTTGTTTCAAAAGACACAAAAAGCTCAAAAATCATACAAACCCAACAGCTTTGAAGAAGTAACTACTGCACTTTTTAGTGTTAAGAAAAATTTAATATAGCAACAACTCAAGCATATTTTTCCACTCCATGTTATAAAAATGGCCATATTCAGCAATGACACCGCAATCATAAAAGAGACAGGCATACAAATTAATTCAATTTGAAAGTGCAATATATCAATCGGCTATTTTGCTAAACAATTATGCCTGAAGAAAAAAAGTTTAGTAAAGATTATATTTGATTTTGACTAAAACTGAGGCTAAAGAGTCTAGTCAACTGAAGGTCAAGCTAAGTAAAAACACAACATCCAGATACCTATATATATATTTTGTTAAAATTTTGTTAAAATAAATAAAAAAACTTTATCAATTACCTTCTAGAAATATTTTCTTGCATGAAAAATGAACTGAAATTTATCAAAAATAAGACTTTTGATAGACTTACTTCCCAATATAGAAGCCAGCGGAATACCAAGCATTCAGGACAGCAGTAAAATCCGTTTCTGAGCCATCAATTTGTTCAGGTTCAGAATTTTCTATTTCTTTCTCTGAATTGCATGCAATAAACACATATCAAAACAATGCAGTGTATCATATGCACCCAAGAAAATCTTTATATTGTTGTAAAGCCATAGACAACAAAGTAAAGCTACCGAAACGCAAAAAGGTGGGGTTATAGTTTCATCAACCAATTGAACCAAACCTAAGAAAGGAAGACATAAATAAAAAAAAGGAGACCTCGAACGGTGGCGGCGGCTTGAAGAAGAAACCTAAGGAGGACGAATGGCAGGGCGGCTTGAAGGAGAACGAATGGTCGCGGCGACTTGAAGGAGAGCGACGAGAAAAACCCTACGCGAGCAAAATCCAATGCGAGCTTGAAGATGGAGGCATGGCGGTGAGGGTAGAGGCACATCGGCGAGGAAGGAGAGATTCTCACCAAAATGTGTCTATTGGGTTTGAGAGGGAGCGTCTGCACTGTAGGGTTTGAGAGGGAAAAGAAGAGGGAAAAGAAAAATAACTTCGGTGTGGGTCTTCTAAATCGGTGATTATTTTGACAGATTTAAAATATTGTGTATTTTAAATCGGTCATCACAAACAACTGATTTAAAAGCCCATTTAAATCGGTTCTTTATCACAACTAATTTAAATTCTATTTTTCGTAAAAGCTTTTAAATCGGTTGGGATAAACAACCGATTTAAAATGTGTATCATAATGTTAAAACTTCAATTTAATTTCAAAATTGCCACCGCATTTATTTTTAAATCGGTTGTTTAAAACAACCGATTTAAAATCTCTGTTCCGAAAGGTAGTTTTGCAGTAGTGTGAAAAGCTTTTTTGGGTTTGGCTTGTGTCGATGATGGGTTTGGTTTTGGGTTTGGGGTGAGTTTTGTTAAGTTTCAGAATGAAATTTGTAGGTTTTTGTACCGTTTGATACGTACATGAGCAAAATAACAGAACAGGTTGTTCAGTTTGTATTGAAATAGATTGTTATCACTGAGATGCCCTATGCTAGCACTTGCTTCTTTACTATGTCAGTATGTTTGGAATAATGGTAATAATTAAAGCATGTGCTTGATTGATCTCTTCCAACTTCCTAAGTATATATAACAAAAAACGATTGGAAAAAATAGTAAAAGAATAACGAATTCTCCCTTGTGGTAAAAAGCTTCCCTACACCTGCACTCCATTATTAGTTTCCCAAATATAACATCCCAATTTTTAAGAAAAGTTATTTTAGCAATAAAATCCTGAATACTCGAAAAATAAGTCATAGAGATTGATCACTTCAATGGTTTACTGAGAGTACGGAAAATTATTTTGAGTTATTTTGAATAATTTATTTATTATAAATAATTATTATTCATGATGTCAATTCGAATTAATTGACAGCGTAGACGTATGCTGCTTTTAAAGAAAATTCATCAATTATACTTATTATAAGTTTCTACGTGACGCGGTAACGCGTATTTTTGTTGACTAAGAAATTGATTGAATTGAATCAAGATGAAATTAAATTTAAGAATTGATATTTAATATTAATTCATGGTTCGAAAATCGTCGGAAAACTCTAACGAAGTTTCACCGTGTTTTGAATCGCCGGGTAATTTTTATCCGCATTAAAATTTAAAATGAATTCCGATCGACGAAAATCGAAACGTAAATTGTTGTGATTATTTTTGAGTGCTTTCACTTGTTTTATTATTGATGATAGTTAAATGGGAGTTAATTGGTTTATTTTTTATAAATCTCTGTTATGTTTCATGACACGTTTGTTATATATGATTTGACAGAATAAATGAATGTGGTCTATGTGGTGTCTTAAATTATTTTCTGTCATGTTTCTAAAAGTCGCTGTGATGCTCTGACTGCTTCTTTAAAGAACCCCTTTTAAAAAAATATAGGACCATATTTCTCGAAAACCCTACGAGCAGAGTATTCCACCTTTCAGAAACATGTCAACTGTTGTCAGAATATTCACTTAGTAGCACTCCGGAGACAGAGTGTTACACCAAACAATGCTAAAATCAAATTGCAATAAAGAACAATTCATATGTGAGATGCCACTGCAATTGTACCCTTCTAGGTGAGGATCAATAAATAGCCTCACTTCAATCTCAATGTGCAAAATCTTATTCTTGCTCATCAATCACTGTCCAAATTAAGGCAATAGAAATTGATTTGCATGGCTTCCCAAGTCATTCCCCAATTGAACATTGGAGACAAAATATGTAAAAACATTTTACCCACCACTACGTCACATATGTAAAATTATGCTCTCATAGTTGTGTCTGTCACGATCAAGTATATAACAAAGTTTATTATTATTATTATTATTATTATTATTATTATTATTATTATTATTATTGTGCATTTGTGGATTTGGTGATGTGGTCAGAAGAAGTCCAAAAAAGACCCACCATACATTTTCTTTAGTCTGAGATCCACCATACCCATCTAAAAGAAGGGGTTGCATTATAGGAAAGTAACCATCTATTCTTCACTTGTTCTTTGTGCATTTAAGGTATAGTCTCTTGTTTAGGATTGGATGGGTGTTTCTGGGCCTTAATTTTCAATATCATTAACAAGCATCATAAACTGTTATGCTAGTTCTTGCCACGCCGTAATCTTCAAAGCCGTATTAGTTATGTGTATATATAATTTTTAAGAATTTATATTGTCATTTGTAGGGGCCTTGCCAAGACAACTCATGTGCGTGTGGCTACTACGTCATGAAGACCATGTTGTCCATTGTCATGATGAGGATTACCTCTGGATGGGATTTAGTAATAAAATATTTCATAACTTGTTAATCGATTCTTTTGATGCCTTACAATATTTGTAGTTAGTTAATTAGATATGTTTTGAATTGAACTTGCAGTTATTCGATGGCCATGGCATACAACCATACAGTTCTGATGAAATTGTCGAGCTTCGGGAAACTTGGGCACGCTTTTTTGTGACTAAGATTGAGGAGCAAAATCTAAAATCAGAACCATCAAGACGACGAGCAAGAAAAGCAACACAACAAAAATGACATGGTTCCTTTTTTCTTTTCATTCCTCCATTTTATTCCAACAATCAATTTTCACCCAGATTCCTTTTCTTGTATGCGCCATAAATTAAAGGATCGGAGACAAAATTGTGTTGTTGAGTTTAATTGCCTTCAACATTTCATGCGATCATTGCTTGAATTGTAATAGTCTTATGTTTAGTTTTTTTTACCTCAAATAGGGCTTAGTTGGTTAATACCTGTTATTATAGTATGAGTATGACTTTTGGTGATTCTTTCTCATTAATTCTGTTATTTACAGGATGGGTAGGTTGTTGTGGGATTATTAGGGTGTTTGTACAAAGGAACTTTTGTGTGTCCCTGCCAAGGGGTTTGCTACTGTTTGTACGAGGGTAACGGAATTTTTAAAAAAAAAATATACTTATCACGCCCGTTTTTTTTAAAAAACCGGTGTTAAAAGTAACTTATCACGCCGGTTCTGTATAATAACCGGCGTTAAATGTCATTCTATTTTTCCCCTTTTTGAAGACAACTTTTAACGTCGGTTATTATAAAAAACCGTCACTTTTAATGCCTTTAACGCCGGATTTTAATAATAACCGGCATTAAAAGTGACTTTTAATCCTGTAGTTTCCTTTTTAAATTATTTTTTATTGCGGTCTTATTGAATAACCGACGTAAAAAGTGATTTTTTATGCCGGTTTAAAAACCGACGTAATAAGTCCAATCATACTATGCCGGGAAAATACACGCCGGATTGAAAACTGACATGAAAAGTTCATTTTAACCGACGTGAAAAGTCCATCCTGCACTAGTGAATATGTTTTATTCTTACTAATTGCTCGATTCATTCTTAAGAAACATAATGAGCTAGGCGATGCAGAAAACTCAATTACTAATATATAAATTACAGAACCCACAAACCAATCGTGTGAAGAAAAAAGGGATCTGGTTAACAACGACCCCATTATAGTGAAATGAAAGTCATAAAGGAGGGACGACACTGAAACCCCTTGCGACAATGCCATCTTACAACACAATCGAATCACAAGTTTACTCAAACACTTCACATTATGTATCACAAGTTTACTTATGCAGAGGGTTATTTTTTATTTGAAATGGGCATTTTAATAGTTTAACACACACACACACACACATATATATATAAGGAACATATCAGGTGAGAACTAATACTTATTGTGAGAAATGAGAACTAGCAATAACAACCGTTGGATCACAATTAACCATTATGATGAAAAACACCCAACTAAAAGGTCACATGACTATCATTAGTCTTCTCTTTCATCATTTGCTGTTCCCTAGCAACCGATACAACCATCCCCTTCCCCCTTCCCCCGTCCTTTAATCTCTTGGAAAACCATCAATTCGTTGCTGAAGCCATGCTACACTGCCTAGCTGCTACGTTGTCTACCGTGTATTTTGGTCACCCACTGCGAGCCTATGTCTTCCTTTCATTCCACCGTTGCAGCACTACAATATTGGAAGAAAAAGTTTAAAAAGCACTCATTCATTGACAACAACAGATGGCTACGAGAAATTTATCGTTCAAGGTTTAGGAATTTCTCGTCTACGAAAAATCAGTTTGATTATGTATTGATTTGATTGGAGTACATTGCAGTATCAACAAATTGAATCAAGTTATGGAGCTCGAGTGAGTATTTGTAATAGTTTTCATCTTCATCTATGAAGAGGCAATAATTGTAAATAATACAGAATTATGAACTAGAGTCTATAAATTTCAATCTTTAAGATTTTTACATTCTAAATATTAAATTTTGCAGCCACCTTCAGGTATAGTTTATTTTGGCAAACACGCATAGAGAATGTTGCGGCCAAGCAGTGTTGCATAGTACTCGTGTTGTGGTGGGTGACTGATAGTCACAGTGGACAAAGGTGTGACCTGTTTGAATGCAGGGATGGTATTAATGCTTTAGATCCATTTGTTCACTGCAATTAGACAAGAACCCTGAATCAGATCTGCTCATTCGCTGTTAACATTATATTGGATTGTGATTATGATCGTGCTTATTCCCAAATCATTTTGAATCCTTCTTCTATTTGAAAGGTTTGTGATGGCTTTATGGGATGAAGTTGGAAGACGACAAGGGAAGATCATAGCAGTGGCGTTCATACACGGTGGAAGCCTTACTCACTCTCACGTGACATTTAAATTGGGTGTCTTAATCTTGACCGATAATTGTGATCGAATGGTTGTTATTGATAGTTCTCGTTTCTCACGATAAACAGGAGTTATCACATTATACGTTCCCTATATATATATATATGAGTATAACATTTTTAAAGTATTTGGGGGAGGCAGGGCTCCCCATTGTCAACACTAAGCTCTACCACTAATCATGCAGATCTTTGTGAGAAACCTAACCGGCAAGACCATCATCACCTTGGAGGTGGAGTCCTCCGACACCATTCACAACGTAAAGGCCAAAATCCAAGACATGGAAGGCACCAACGGCGGTTAATCTATTAATTTGTTCGTTCTAAAAGTATAACATGTGTGCCAATGTTTTTTGTGTCGATTACACACATATATACACATATTATAATTTTAAATGTTTAAAATATATTTATTTTCTTTTACTTTTTTAAATTTTACCAAAATTTAAAAACCAGATGTGCAATTTTTTTACATATATATTTCTATTTTAGTTCAAAATTTTAATAGGCATATGAAAGTTCTAAAGAAGAATAATGTCTATTTTAATTTAGAAAACAAAAAGTTTGTTGTAAAGGATTTCAAGAATATAAATTTTTTATCTAAATTACACTTTTTATTGAATTGGTAAAATGTGATAATTATATTTGTATGATTGTAGCATATATATACAACCTGGGTTGATATGCTTGAACAATATAGACTTAGCATATTGCTTGCACCGCTAGTCTAGCTACACCATTGTTAACACCTGCTACTCCAAAAATTTCTTTTGTCACTGTAAATCCGCAACTGTTTTTTCCTACGCATGTCGCTTCAACTACAGATTGGCTATCAATAGCTTCCCAGGAGCCTTTCTTGAATGCACCACACTTACCTTCGGGGTTTCCAAAGCTAGCAAATTGGATTTGTGAGATTGATTGCCCACCTTGGCACAATAGCTCAAACTGCGCACCTTCGTAAACATTAGCACAAATCATTCCCGTTGTCACTGTTTGGAGGGAAACATTTTGAGGATTTCCTCCTATTTCTTCAAACAAAACCAATGTATTGTTGTCATTATTCAAGAATGACCTTGGCACATGGTACCACCTTTGTGAGGGGTTGCCACAATTAGTGTTGCATTTTTCCTTTGTGTATTTTCCACGGTAGTCACACGTGTCACTACATCCATTGGTGGCAGTAACTCAAGAAGGCCAATAACGACCAATGCTATGTCCATTCACCCAAGCATGTCCTTTACCCATGCCCTGTAAGTCTACCACCACAGGGTTTGTTCCAGAAGGAGCTTTGAAGCCTGCCTTATACCAAGTCATGGGCTTTCCAATGGGATAAGAAGAATTATTGTGCCATGATACACCAATGTGTGGTTGCAAATCGTACAGACGTTTTCTCTCACCCTTCAAACCAACCTTGTAAGACCAAAGGTTGTTTGACAAATCTATAGTCACATTATTCTTTCCAATTAATTTAATAGGACCACCTGCTATGCCAGTCTTTATCTTATCAAAGCCTGGGCCATAATTTGGAAGCCCAACAGTGGCACTAAGCAAGGTTATGATGTTAGATCCATTTGTTAGAGAAACATGTTTCTCATATGTGAATTTGTTTCCCCATTGGCTAAATTGGTATCCAACATATCTCCTATTAACATAAGCATGAAGGGTATGGCCCATAGTTTCCACATGAAGAGTTGCACTGCTCCAAATTGAAGTGTCATTAATATCAACATTAGTCATGTACCACAAGTAGTCACTGGTATCCAAGGTTAGTTCTTTTTGCTCGAGAAGTTGGTGGGCTTTAATGCCGCCTTTTCCATTCATCGTGTCTTTCTTTGCCTCAACTGTCCATGCCCAAGTGAGCTTAGTAGAAGCATCATCATTCTTCTTCACCATTACCGAGGTCTGGCTATTAACCTTTGCAGTATTGAAAATTTCTTTGTTGCAACCATCAAGAATGGTTACTGACCAAGCGGGGACAACGTATTTACCATCCTGTTGTAAGTCAACATTTGCATCTTTGTTACTGTCTGTATTACTCAAGAAACAAAATCTTTCCCCAATGGCATTGGTGTATCTTGTTAGAGTGATTGCATTTCCCAAATCCTTGTCAATCCTTGTTCCGTTAGTCAGGACCTTTTCACCTAGTTTTATTGATGTATGAAGTTGCTTGAGATGTCCCCATTTTGGTTGATTCAAATTTCCATACTCATCAAGTGGTGCATCATAATCATAAGATGTCGTGATATATGGGCCTCCTGCTGTGCGACCAAAGTTGGTGCCCCCATGATACATGTAGTAATTATTTAATACTCCACCATTCTGGAAGAATCGTGCTACAGAGAAAGCTGAATCTTTGGCACTTCTATGAGGAGCCCTTTCACCCCATTTTTGGAACCATCCAATCCAATTTTCAGTGAACATTTTGGGACTTTTGGGGTTGTTAGGTTTGAATTGATCACAATAGTATCCATTACAAGTATTGATAATAGGTTGAGGAGCATCATGTTGTTGGCACATGATCCATGGGACACCTATATTTTGTGCTAGAGCCATTTGTGCACACCATTTGACATATGTTTTCCCTGCATCTCCATAACCCCACATGATATCTCCATATTCATTCTCTATTTGAGCAAGAATAATGGGTCCTCCTTGTGATGCAAATAATTTTGCTTCTTTGGCCATATTCACAATCTTTGTAGTGAAAATTTGCATTTCGTTTTTGTAAACCGGGTTATCGGTTCTTAGCTCAATCCCTGGCATATTGTGTAGCCATAGTGGGAATCCTCCATAGTTCCATTCCGCACAAACATAAGGACCAATTCGTAGAATGGCATACAAACCAGCTTCTTGGATTAACTTGAAAAATTTGATAAAATCCAAATTTCCTGAAAAATTGTACTCGCGCCGAACAGCCTCATGACGATCCCAAAATATGTAAGTTTCAATGGCATCGAGGCCTCCGTCTTTGGCCTTTTGAATAATATCAGGCCACATCTCCACCGTGCTTCGTGGATAATGAACTGCGCCAGAAAAAATAAGACGTCTTTCTCCATTAATAATGAGAGCATTAGCATCGTAAGTAACCTCTATAGCATAACATGAGGCTAACAGAGCTAAGCTAAATAAGGAAATCCCAACACAGGAAGAAGAACCCATTATAAACATATATGATTATTTAATCTTTCTTATTGCTTCATCAAAATAGAGTGAGGTTTATATAGGAAAGTTAGTTGGTTTAAACAAAAATGAAAAACAAAATTGGATTCGTTGTCGACATAACTAAATTAACTTTTGCGAGTTTGTTATTACTATAAAAAGACGTAAAAATGGATAAGCACTCCATAAACATTTTTTGAATACCTGTTGACCCTTTTAATCTTTATCCGTATGTGGTGTCAAGCTTCTACGTTTATGATATGCATTTGTTGTTATCTTGCAGGCGAATCTTCCTTTTTGGCATGTTCATATATAGTTCGATATTGTTACGCTTGTGACGTATTATTTAAACTTATAGAATTATAGTATATCATGCACTTTGATTTGTAAATTTAATCTTTTTTTTACTAAGACCAATAGTTCAATTTCACTTTATATTCTATACAATAATGTTTTGTTTTTGTTGAGTTTTAAGTGTAAGATACATGTTATAAAATTCGCATATAAATAAGTAAAGATATTTATAAATCATGGATAAAGTATTAGTTATAATAAATTTATTGACTTAAAAGAGATGCAAATCTTCATTATGCTTGGTTTGATGGAAAGGAAAATAAATACATGAGTACGGGACTTGGTAAACTCACCAAACATTTGTTACATGCTAGTTATTACGAGCAGGGTCGGTTATTAAATTTTGAGTGCCTGTGCGAACCAAAAAAAAGGTATCCTTGTAATCATTTAAATATTATCTGTCTAGTATTTTTTATAAAATAATTAATAATTCGTTCATAATCAAGATTTTTTAGAAAATTATTTTTTGATAGAAATCAAAGCAAGACGATCATGATATTATCTTATGTGTCCTTCTTCACAGCACCGCAGATCATCCACATATACGCCACAACCAAAACTTATTTAATGAGTATATCTATTCAAATTACATTAATCTCCTTTTTACCGTTTCGGTTTTGGTTTTGCGCATGCAGCAACAACGCAACACCCCAAACCAAGAACATGATACAAATTAGCCGCAGTCAGTTGTCCCTATATTTCTTTACTTGCACTTTTTTCTATTTTTTTAGATAAAGCAAATCAAAGACCGTGAATGTGAGAAAAACCAATCCAATAGTGGTGGTGTAGCTGACTGTCATGATTGGACTAAGACCAAGCAGCGATCGCAGCCAATTTAAGTCCGAACATGAACACGTGCTTTTTAAAAGTTTTCTCAATGATCTTTTTTTGTAAATTCCTCTCAAAGCGACGAAATCTCAAATTTACATAAATTCCAGAACGATTTCAGAACAATTGTGATGACACTGATGAGTAAAC
The DNA here is from genome assembly GCA_037113605.1 of Calophaca sinica. Lineage (NCBI taxonomy): Eukaryota > Viridiplantae > Streptophyta > Magnoliopsida > Fabales > Fabaceae > Calophaca > Calophaca sinica. The sequence continues at coordinate 95,505,948 of CM073736.1, forward strand.
TAAATCTTTCAGGGTTCAACTTATTGATGTATTTTCAGCATGAAGGCAAAATAAGAATGAGTCAAATGACACATCAATCTTAAAGAAGAAAACATTCAATATATATATATATATATATATAGGGGGCATATCAAGTGAGAGAAGTGAGTTATTGTGAGAGATGAGAGGACATAATAATAACCCTTGGATCAAAATTCACGGTTAAGATTAAATTTCATTTTAAAAACGGCATGTGCTTTCCTTTTTCCCTTTCCGCTGCGTCATTTTTCCTCCCGTTCTGCACTCCCTTGCACGGACCACTACGACCTTTACCCACCCATACCACATCTTTTTTGTTGTTTTTTCTTCTCTCTCCACAAAGAAGAAAAAAATTATATGTATATATATATATATATATATATCTATGTGTGTGTGGGTAAATTTGATAGAAACTAAACAAAAAATTTATATGTGGTAGAATTGGATGCTCGTATGGGTTATCTGTATGGGTTGTAAACATACACTACTAGAAAAAGTTGAAATAACCACGAAAATAACTTTATCAGCAGAAATAGATGTAATGGATAAAGAATTAGATAAAACACTAATAGAAATAAATAAAAATATAAACTTATTGATAGAAAATACTGATAAAATTGCAAATTATACATGTCATAAAATAAAAAACGAATGAGATGAGATAAATAATATACGAAATACATTAGATGGAACAAATAAAGGAAAAAAATTGATGAAAATCAAAATATTAATAGAATTAGAGAAATTCTCCAACAACTAGAAGAATTCCTAAAATATGAAAAAAATAATAGAAGTATAACAATAAAGGATTTAGAAGAATTAATAAACCACAAATCAGAAATAAAAGAAATAATAAAATACGAACAAATTTACTAAGACCAGTATCTTGATGGAGAGGATAAAAGAAAAATATATGGAGACCTTAAAAGGGTCAACTGATATTGAAGAAATTCAGCAATTATTAGAATAATTGACGATCATTGAAGAAGAAAATAAACAAATACAAAAAGTGGAACAAATAGAAGCTAAAAAGGAAACTGAAGAAGTAATATTAAATTATAGTTCTTCGGAGTCAGAATCGGATTACGATGAAATATTTATGGGAAAAAGGAGAAACAAGCAATGTAAGATCAAAAAGGAAATGAGAAGAACATTGGAATCCAGAAAGCACATGGGAAAAACATGAACATGAAACAATGAATAAAAAGGGATATTCAAAAAAGAGTGGTAAATGGACTAAAATTCAAGAAGAATGTAAACCACATTATGAAAATATTAGACAAGGAAATATACTAACTTTGACTGTGCAAGAAATAAAGAAGAAGTGTTATTACAATGGACTAATGAGATAACATTACTAATAGCAACTGATGAAAGATTTACTAAACTAGACTTACCAAATGTTAGAAATTTAATAATTTATTAAACAACAGGAAATGTACAAAAATTTCTAATAAGCATAAGTGATGAAGAGTGGCAACACTATGCTAGACATGTAAGAGATAACCATGAATTTGCTAGATTAATTACGAATTTAATCTATTTAGAATTCATAGGATATAATATCCTTGAACATAAAGAAAAGGTAAATAAGTTTTTACAAGAAAAAGCAAAAGCACATTCGAATGGAATACAAATTTGTAATATGTGTGGAGTAGAAAGTTTTATCTGTGAATATCAAAAATATTACTATGAACTAAGTACTGAAGTAAAGGAAGTATATAAAGAAATATTTATAGATAAGCTACCATATCCACTTAGTGAAAAAATAAGATCTATATGGCAATTACGACCTGCTGAAACTAGTAATACTTTAGGAGGAATTATACAAATCTTATATAATGAACTAAGACAACAGTGCTTAAATAAAAAAACAATTAGGCAATTAAACAAAGAAAGAAATGCAATTTGTTGTGATATACCAGAAATAGAAAAACCAGGAAATTATAGGTGTAATTAGCAAAAGAGAAAACAAAGATATTATAAAAGAAAAACTAGACTAAGAAAAACCTATCCAAAGAAAACGACTTATAAAAATGCTAAAAAAAGATATTTTAGGAGAAAAAGACAAACACTGAAAAAATATTGTCCAAAAGGGAAAAAGAAATGTGTATGCTGGATATGTAATGTAGAAGGTCATTATGCAAATGAATGTCTACAAAAGAAAGAAAAATGCTAAAGAAAAAGCGAAATTAATAAAAAGAATATACAAGATATATAATTTAGAGCCATTAGAAGAAGAATTAAGTAATACCAAAGAGAGTATATATGAATATTTGGAAGATGAATTATCTTCAGAAGAAACAGAATCTGAATAGTACTTATATTAAAATAAGAATTGAAAAAGAGAATAAAGAAACAGATGCGTATATAGATACAAGGGCAAGCATTTGTATAGCAACAAAAGCATTATTTAGTAAATGGGAAAAATTAGAAAAACTGTTAAAAATACAAATAGCAGATGGATCGATACATCCATTATTATGGGTAGCCAAAAGAATTACATTAAATATTGAAAATAAATTATTTATAGTACCTATAGTCTATTAACAAGAAACTGGGTTAGATATGATAATAGGAAATAATTTCTTAAGATTATATGCACCTTTTTGCGAAAACTTAGAATATATATCACTAAAGACCCCATATATTAGAGGAAAACAATTAAGAGAAATAATAAATATTTCAATTGTTCATTATTCGGAAAGTACTTTTTCTAAGAAACAATCAGAGTTTAGCAAGCTGAAACGTGATGAGATAATAGAAATAGCATGCAGAAAAATTCGCCATGTATTAATAAATCTAGAACCTGGAAGAGAAATTTCAGCTCATATTGAAGAACTTTTAGATAAAGTTTGTAGTGAAAATCCTTTAGATCCTGTTTGCGTGGAAAAATCAGCCGAGGGATTCGGCTAACGTCCAGCCAACAAATTGATTCCTGTTAAGCGATTACACCGAGAACGGAACTCTAATTCTCGATTGTGGGTTCCCCAACTGCTCCAGAAAGCGTTGAGTGTGGTGAAACTACGCTACGCTAAGGCTAAGACTAAGAAACATGGAATCGGCTAAGGTAAAATGCTGTAAAAAGCTTGATAAATTGCAAAAGAAATAGTTGTTTGATTGATGTCCTCTCTTTACATTTCTCAGCGTAGGTATATATATACAAAAAGGAAAACAAAATTGTAACCACCCCCTATCGGCCATTATGCGTTCCACACGTTCATGGCTGACCACGAGCGGTCGTGGGTGTCCCTCAACTGCTTCTTCATGCGTATCGTGGGTTAACCGCTCTCCCATCGGCTGGGCAAACGATTTATCACGTGTTAAATGCGTTGGAGACTTCCAACGGCTAGCTTTGGTCATTTTAGCGCCAAAGTACATGACTTTCACATATCTAGCCCTTGGTCGAAGCTTCAAAGCTCAGATAAATTGAAGGTAGCTCAGCCGATGTGTCCATAATGATCGGATATTTCCTTTATCCACATCGGCTATACTCTTTAATAATCGGCTGACCTCATGATGCTCCCTGGGCTTCTGGAATTTTCCTTTCTATCCCCGGTTCAGTGGGACCAATTTTCGGCTACCAATCCGATCGGCTTATCCCACACATCGGCTGTTCCCTTCATCGGATGTTCCCTTCGCCGGCTGTTCCCTTCATCGGCTGTGGCTGATATTTCTGGTGATAACAATTGCCCCCCTACATCATTTCAGCTGTCCATGCTGGATTGATGTATCGGATAAAGTTTGAGTCTCCGAAACATCAATCGTTAGTCACTTTATATACATTTAATGTCACTCATTATGACTTGAACGGCTACTTTTCCCACACCCGATGACTGCGCTGTTATCCGATAATATCTTAACAACTCTCATCGTTGATCGTGCGCATGATTTCTCTTTAAATAGCTAGGCCCATTCGTCCTCCTTACTACTCAGGCATTTTGAACTTTTTTGGACCCTCTTATCAGGCAGTTGATAAAGATCGGCAAGCCGACCTCGCTAGGAAAAGGGAACTCAAAGGCCGGTTAGCCCAACTGAATTCGGAGCTGACTCGGATTCAAAATGAAATTAAAGAGCTAACACCCCAACTTGAGCAGCTTGACGCGAGACTGGAGACCCACACGGAAAGGCGTTTCAGCTTATATGTTCAAGCTTCTTCTTTAGATCCCGACATTTTACGACTCACCAACCAAAAAGATGGTTTGGAACAAGATATGCAGAAGGGTAGAGAAGGCATAGACTCGGCCCAACCACGATGGGATGGACTTGACTCCTGTTGAATCAAAGTGAAGGAACAACCTTTAATACTGTCGGTAAGCGGTATGGTTCAAGCCGAGGAATCGGCTAGCGCCGCTGAAAAGTCCTGCCGATGTGGTGGTTACTGAAGAACCGGCTGCCGGTGGACCGACTGATATTCTTCCTTCTGGGCCGGAAGGCGGGGCTGTAGATGCAGCTGAGATTGTTGGGGCAGTAGTTGTGGAAGTGCAGACTGCGCCAGTCGGAGCCTCCAACCAAGAAGAGGTGGGTGATCCTATGGAAAAGGTTGATCCTCGAGGCGGCCGAGCCCGCCATACCTCTACCTGCCGATCCTGCCGATCCTGCTATGGTTCTTTGATCCCCGATCGCGACCACTCTTGACCCAACAGACTAGTTATTTCTAGTTGTCTTCGAGTATTTTGTCGGCTAGGTGGCCGGCCTGTGGTCACCAGAACAATTCTTTTTTTTTTAGTATGCTTTGCCACACCGTGGGGTAGTATTTCTTCAGATACTTGCCATTTACGCTTCTATTCATTTCTTCGCCTTGCATGTTAACTAGCCGATACGCGTTTCCTGCGAATACTTGACTAACCGTGAACGGACCTTCCCAATTTGGTGACCACTTACCGAATTTAGGGTCCTTGACTCCTATTGGTAAAATAGTTTTCCAAACTAGGTCGCCCTCAACAAACTTCTTCAACTTAACATGTTTGTTGTAGACACTGGCCATTTTGCGTTTGCTTGCCTCGATTCTTTCTAAAGCCATTAACCGATCTTCATCCAACTGATCCAGCTCCATAAGCATGGCTTGCTGATACTCTTCTAGGCTTAAGGAATTATGTTTCGCCACCCTTAGAGAAGTGACATTAATTTCCAAAGGCAAAACCGCATCTTGGCCGTAAGTCAGCCGATATGAAGTTGTGCCCGTGGCTGTTGACTTGGAATTCCTTATGGCCCATAAAGCCTCATCCAGAGTTAAATGCCATTTTCTAGACTTGTCTTCTAAATTCTTCTTGATCGAGTCCTGATAATCTTGTTGGTTGCCTCGGCTTGTCCATTGGCACATGCATAATATGGGGATGAATGTATCAACTTAATCCCAAACTGCTGAGCAAAGGCAACCACCTTGTCTCCAGTGAACATAGTTCCCTGATCCGTGGTAATGGTCTCTGGGATCCCAAACCTGTATATGATCTGGTGTTGAATGAATCGGATAACATCATCTTGCTGTACCTTGACCATCGGCTGAGCCTCCACCCACTTAGTGAAGTAATCGGTTGCCACAATAATGAAATTGTGTCCTTTAGAAGACGGTGGATGGATTTTGCCGATCAAATCCATGGCCCAGCCTCTAAATGGCCAAGGCTTCACCACTGGATGCATCAATTCGGCTGGTACTCTTTGAATGGGACCATGAAACTGGCATTCTTCGCATCCTTTGGCGTATTGAAAGCAATCGGCTGTGATGGTAGGCCAATAATAACCATGGCGGTAAATCAGCCATTTCATAATCGCCCAAATTTCTATGCGAGCCGCATATGCCTTCGTGAACTTCACCCATAACCCTTAGGGCTTCATTTTTATCTATGCACTTCAACAATACCCCATTCATGCTTCTCTTATACAATTCATCATGAAGAAGCACATACCTTAGAGCTCGTCTCTTAACTTTGGGGTTAGTGCACTTAGAAGGATCTCGTAAGTACTCGATCAGCTCGTTCCTCCATGACTCGACTTGGTCTGCGACCATCACCTCGGTGGTAATTAAATCGTACTCTAAAGTCAGCAACGAGTTCCTATATCCGGAGGCCTCTTGGGCCAGATCGTTCGCCTCCATATTAGCTCCTCTAGGGATGTATGACACCTTTGCATCAATAAACTGGTGAATCAATTTGTCAGCCGTTGCATAACGCGCCAATAGATTTGGGTTGTTGCACCCATATTCTTTGGTTAGTTGTCTGACCACCAACTGGGAGTCGCCCTTTACCTGAATGTACTCGGCGTCCATCATGGCTAACAACTTTAACCCTATGATCACGGCATCGTACTCGGCTTGGTTATTAGTTAAATCTGGGTTTAGACGATACGCAAACCTCCACATCTTCCCATCTGGGTTGGTAATTGTCACTCCGGCCCCGACTCCTTTCTGGGTTTGGGACCCATCAAAAGTTAGGACCCAAGGCAATAGGTTTATGCAAGTAATTGGGGGTACCCAAGGATCATCAACTTCCACGCAGGGATGTTCTGCCAAGAAATCGGCTAGTGCCTGACCCTTGACAGCCCTTAGTGGGACGTATTTCAATGCAAAGGCAGTGAGCTTAATGGCCCACTTCATCAAACGACCTTGTAAGACAGGCCTATTAAGCAAGTACCGAACAATGTCAATTTTGCACAAAACTAATATTTCATGTGGCATTAAATAATACTCAAGTTTTGTACAAGCGTAAAACAAAGATAGGCACAACTTCTCCAATGGATTATATCTGGTCTCAAAGATCATTGAGACTTGACTAAGGTAGTACACTGCCCTTTCAGTTCCATCTTCAGCATCCTGCGCTAACAGGCAGCCGATAGACTCTTCAGCGGCTGCAATGTAAAGTTTCAAAGGCTTCCCTGGCATGGGGGGCACCAAAACTGGTGGACTAGCCAAAGCCTTCTCTATTTGTTCAAAGGCCTCTTGCTGTTCAGAGCCCCACACCATCCCCTCAGCATTCTTGAGCTTTAGCAAAGGGGAAAAAGCCTTCATCTTACCAAATTAATTAGCTATAAATCTTCTCAAAAGTTGATTTTACCCAGTGCTCTGTAACTCCTTTTTGTTCCTGGGTGGTCTAGCCTCCGTCACTGCCTTGGCCTTGTTTTGATCTATTTCAATGCCCTTTTGTTGCACCAAGAAACCGAGGAAGTTACCAGCCGATACACCAAACATGCACTTTGCAGGATTCATCTTCAAGTTATGGACCCTCATCCTCTGCAAAGCCTGTTCCAAATCGGCTAAGTGGGCTTTGAAGTCTTTGGATTTTACTACCACATCATCTATGTATACTTCCATAATCTTGCCGATTAGATCATGGAAGATAGCGTTCATTGCTCTCTGGTACGTGGCCCCAGTATTCTTCAAGCCGAATGGCATCACTAACCATTCATAAATTCCCAATGCCCCTGGGCACCTGAATGCAGTCTTGTGAGTGTCTTCCTCAGCTACAAGTATCTGATTATAGCCCGAGTACCCATCCATGAAGGTTAAAATACAATGTGTGGCAGCTGCATCGACTAACATGTCTGCCACAGGCATCACATATTCGTCCTTTGGAGTGGCTAAATTCAAGTCTCTATAATCAATGCAGACTCGAATCTTGCCATTCTTCTTCTTTACAGGTACTATATTGGCTAACCACTCTACGTGCACTGGTCGTTACGATGAAACCAGCATTGAGCAAACGCTCGATTTCGCTTTGATTTGTGGTATCAACTGAGGATGGTATCTTCTAGGTGGCTGCTTATGTGGTTTGAATCCCTCCTTGATCGGTAGCCTATGCTCCACCAATTCTCGTGCTAGCCCAAGCATCTCATGATAATCCCATGCAAAGTAGTCTTTATATTTTTTCAGCAGGGCTACCATCTCTTCCTTATCCTTTTCCCCAAAGAATCATTGATTTGCGTTAGTCGAGGCTCTTCCGAGTTCCTAAATTGAGGTCCTCCAAGGGTCTTGTGATTCAAGGTTGGCAAAGTCCTCCGAATAGGTGATTCAAACTCCATCGGCAACTCAGTGATCTCGTCTGCCGATGTGAGGCCATCGCCTTGTTGTTTGTCTATCGGCCAGGACTCACCACGTGAGATTCAATCCTGAAAGCCTCTGGCGGTCCCATAAGTCCTGCACCACTTGGGTGTCTTTAAACATATCAAACCTCGTGGTTAGCCGTGGTTCGCTAATTGCTCAATTTTGAACCCTGGGGTGTCAAGTTACAAGATTCCCGGGATCCTTCCTCGTATTCTCGATGTGACTATGGGAGCCACGAAGGAGAGTAGAACAAGGCTTCTAGATTTTGTACCTCGGTGGGAATGGATTGTCATCAGGGACTATCTCAATTTTATCCCTTCCCAAAAATGAGCTTGATGCATGGTGGAAGGTAAGCATTGGTGGTGTGGATCCAATCTCTCCTAGCAGATCGCATAAGATGGTTTGCCATCAATCACGAAGAAAGCCGACTTGATGCTTTTGGGGCCAACCGTGATCTCGCTATCGAGATTCCTAAAGCGCACGAAGCCTCTCTCCCATGAAGCTAGCCATTTTCATGTTAGTTGGGATCGGATCTTCTTGAGACTTGTTCGCACTCCTCAAGGTGGCCATTGGCATCACATTTAATCTTGCCCCATTATCAACGAACACTCATTGAAGGCCTTGCCATTGATGTGGGCTCTCACATGAGGGCTTCAAGTGTTTTATCATGTCTTCGGTTGGCCTACTAAATATAGTACCCAAAGCATCTTTTGCCGTGTCATCGGCTAAAGTTGCCCATTCGCTTCTTCCACAAATACGTCTCCTTCTAAGTGTTCGATCCGGGGTAACCAAATTTAACTCACTTGGGATAAGACTAACGACCTCGATGGCAGCCATCAGTCCGGCTTCACTCTCATCTGAGAGATAATCCAAAATTGAATCTTCTCGGTAACCAGACTCTAGGATCGGCTCGTCATCACCATTTAAACAGTTTGTGTATATGTGAATATGCCCTTCCTCTTCATCAGGTTCCCCTTTTCCTTCCTCAGGCTGCCCGATGTCTACCTCGGCGACCGGGATTGTCACTGGGACCTCCTTGGTTTGATCAGTTTCAACTTTGTCAGGCTCCAAACCGCAAGGTCCAAAAGCCCTGTCAATGGCTTCTGCCACTTTAGCTTCTGGGATCTCCTTCTTATCGGCTGCCTTGGCATCGGCTATCATCTGCAAGGTTTGTTTCATTTTTTGCAAGGATCTAGCCCTCTGCAGCCTTCTTTTCTGCGTTCTAGTCAGTGTTACTGGTTTGAACTCTTTCTTCTTCGGAGGTTGATTAACCACCCACTTCCCTTCTTTGACATTTGCAGCTGGCTTGATCATCCTCTGTGGTTGGAGTTCATCATCATTCCTTACAGTTATGCGAAGAGATGACAGTCCCCCTTCGACATTGAACTCCGCCACTCTTCTCTTAGACTTTGGGAGAGGTTCCTCAGTGATCCTGGGCATACTCGGCTGGGCTTCAGCTGAGATTCCCAGTTGAGTTTGCCCCAGGTCTCACAGGCATCTTTGGACTCTCTCGGTCTTTGCTTGCATTTTTCTTGATCGCTAATCAACTCGTTAGTCAAACGTCCGGGTTTGGGAGGTTTACCATGGAATCGGCTCGAAGATGGCTGACCCCCAGCGTTTTTTGGTAGCACTGGTGGGTTTCCCAATCTGTCAAACACAGATCCCCTGGTGACCTCTTGGTTTCTTTTGGATTCTTCTTTGGGCATCCAAACACTCCTGATAGATTGTTCCCTTCTTATCGGCCTGGGCTGATCAGGTTTTGAGAAAGACACCATGGCCATGGTTACAACTGGGAATGGATTGGTGTCCACTGACATCTCGGCTATGCTCTTATCGGCTAGCTTGAACCTACCCTCTTTGATAGCCTTCTGTATGGCCTTCCTGAAAACTACACAGTTAGCTGTAGAATGGTTATATAAGTTATGCCACTTACAATATTTCTTATTCATCAATTCTTCAGGAGGTGGAATCAGATGCCCGTCTAGCAGCCGAATTTGCTTGTCCTTGAGCAAGTAGTCGAAAATCTGGTCTGCCTTGGTTATGTCAAAGGAGTACCATGCCCTATCCTCTGTTGATTCAGTTTCTTTGGCTTTAGCGGCCTTCAATGCTGGGCAGGAATAGCTCTTCCCTTTGACTATTTCGGCTACCATCATATCAGCCGTAAGGTCACCGCTTTGAGTCGATTCCTCTGCGTCAATAATAGAGACTAGATGGGGACCCTTTCCTGGGCTAGCCCTTCGCTTGTCCTTTTCCTGGATATATTGCTCAACTCGGATAGCCCTCTCTCGCTGGTGATTCAAACCTGTCTTGAGCTTGTCCTACCAACTTCTCCTTCACCGCGGGTGCATGTTGTTAATCATCATAGAAGTGTATTCGCTTTGAGGAATTGCACAGAACATTTCCTGCTTTCTTTACAATCTTTCAATATAATCAAGAACCGACTCATCAACTTGTCACGCTGAGACTAGTTAGATCGGTTCACGTTACTTGGGGTTGCAGCCAATAAAATCTATCATGGAAACACCTCTCCATATCGGCCCAATTCTGTACTGAGTTTGGAGGCAAGGAGGAGTACCAGGTGAACGCTGTCCCAGTGAGTGATAATGGGAAGAGCTGAAGCTTATGATACTCATTCTGGCTGCTTTCACCACACTGGGCTGTGAAACGCCCTATGTGCTCCATGGTAGACTTGCCATCTTCCCCTGAGAATATGGTGAAATCTGGAGTTTTGAATCCCCTAGGGAGAGGAAACATCCGATCCACCCATTCAGGGTACGGTTTCCTGTAAACAGGACGGTCCAACAGCTTTAACTATACCCCGAAGTACTTCTTGATGGTATTTGCGATCATTTCTGGGTCTATCAAATGAGAGGCTCCCTGCCGATTATCTTGTGGATTCGGTGGGCGTACTCGACCCATTGATCTCGAGGAGGAAGCTTTGTTGGAACGATTCAAGGTTGAAGGTATTTGGTGGAACATTGCCTAGAGGTGGATTAGAAGTCCATTCTTTGCTCTGGACCATACTCCCCAAAACCTCCGACTGAGTCCCTGGAACAGTGATGCATTCGGGGTAGAGGTGGAACATTGTTCCATGTCCGCTCTCCCCATAGTTGTCACCGCTCGTAGTATATTTGAACTTCTTGGAGGGTATGGCGTGGGGGTGGTTGCGGTTGGTAGAATGGTGGATTGTTAACATTCCAATCCCCGGATAGCTTCCACTGAACCATAACCAGGGCCATCGGTGCCAATTCGGTATCCATATGAATTCGCCGCCGCAGTAGGGCCATGCGTTGGAGCATACGACATTACTGGCGGAAACCGATATGCCCATCCGTGTTAATTGGTCTCCGGGCCATGTTGATCTGCCCATACTGCAGATTCGCTGATCGGTGGCATCACTTGCCCTCGGCGTAGGGTGGTACCCATGTATTCTGCTGATCACCGTATGGCTGGGTTGGTGGCCCTACCGGTAGTGGTATGGGCTGTGTCTGAAGAGGCCCATTTTGAACCACATTCGGCTGAGGCTGCTAAGCCTGACCACCTTGTGCATACTGGGTTTGCCCGTTCCCCCTTGCCAACGCAGAACTAGCCGAGTGTTCACCTTGCCGTCTCATTTGTTCTCCATGTCTCTCTTTGAACCTCGTTATGCACCATGGGTCTGACAATATCTGCCAACTGCATTGACACTTGGTACATAAGGTCATGAATTCCCATATCAATCTGCTGCCTGATGAAGGAAGTGGTCATGACCACTGGAGCCTCGGCATTCTCTGGGTTATTCATCTCTGCAGAGGCTGGTGCGGAGACTGGGATGTCTTCAACCGCTATGGGTATACCCAAGGTGTATGCTGACTCGTTGTTCTTGCGTGGTGGGGTTCTTTTGGGATTTGAACTCGACTCCATGTTGTTGAGTTTCTTTCCGGACCTCAGGTTCATACGCCAAGCGTGATCCTGCCCTGGAGAATCAAACCTGTCCTTCAATTCACCTATGGTCCCACTGGGCGTACCAAAACTTGTTTGCGTGGAAAAATCAGCCGAGGGATTCGGCTAACGTCCAGCCAACAAATTGATTCCTGTTAAGCGATTACACCGAGAACGGAACTCTAATTCTCGATTGTGGGTTCCCCAACTGCTCTAGAAAGCGTTGAGTGTGGTGAAACTACGCTACGCTAAGGCTAAGACTAAGAAACATGGAATCGGCTAAGGTAAAATGTCAGAAAAGCTTGATAAATTGCAAAAGAAATAGTTGTTTGATTGATGTCCTCTCTTTACATTTCTCGGCGTAGGTATATATACAAAAAGGAAAACAAAATTGTAACCACCCCTATCGGCCATTATGTTCCACACGTTCATGGTCGACCACGAGCGATCGTGGGTGTCCCTCAACTGCTTCTTCATGCGTATCGTGGGTTAACCGCTCTCCCATCGGCTGGCAAACGATTTATCACGTGTTAAATGCGTTGGAGACTTCCAACGGCTAGCTTTGGTCATTTTAGCGCCAAAGTACATGACTTTCACATATCTAGCCCTTGGTCGAGCTTCAAAGCTCTATATTAATTAAAGGTAGCTCAGCCGATGTGTCCATAATGATCGGATATTTCCTTTATCCACATCGGCTATACTCTTTAATAATCGGCTGACCTCATGATGCTCCCTGGGCTTCTGGAATTTTCCTTTCTATCCCCGGTTCAGTGGGACCAATTTTCGGCTACCAATCCGATCGGCTTATCCCACACATCGGCTGTTCCCTTCATCGGCTGTTCCCTTCGTCGGCTGTTCCCTTCATCGGCTGTGGCTGATATTTCTGGTGATAACAGATCCAAAATAATAACAAAGATATGGAATTAGTAGAATTAAAACTAAAAGATCCTATGAAAGAAGTAAAATGTAAACAATGGTTTAAACAAAATAGGATAGAGATGAATTTGCAGAAGATATTAAACAAATGTGTGATAAGGGTTTAATATGACCATCAAAAAGCAAACATTCGGCTCCATCCTTTTATATTGAAAATCATAATGAAATAAAAAGAGGAAAAAGAAGGATGGTGATAAATTACAAACAAATGAATGACGCAATGGAGGGAGATGCATATTTTCTTCCTAAAAAGGACCTAATTATTGAAAGAGTAAGAGGTATGAATTGGTTTAGTACCTTTGATTGTAAGTCAGGATTTTATCAAATAAGACTAACAGAAGAATCTAAACCATTAATAGCATTTAGTTGTCCTCAAGGACAATACGAGTGGAATGTACTCCCAAAGGGAATGAAGCAATCACCAGGAATTTTCTAACAAAGAATGGATTCAATACTCAAAGAATTTAAAGATTTTTGTCTTATTTATATTGATGATATATTAGTTTTTACCAATAAAGATTTAAATGATCAGCTTAATAAGGTAGAACTAGTACTTAACAAATGTCTTGATTATGGAGTAGTTTTAAGCAGAAAAAAGGTTGTTTTAGCTCAAAATAAAATTACGCCCTCCGTTCCTATTTATAAGAAACAAATCACTTTTTTAGTTCATTGAATAACTAATGTATTTGGTCTATAATATAGACCAAATACATTGGTTATTCAATGAACCAATAAAGTGATTTGTCTCTTATAAATAGGAACGGAGTAGTAATTATTTCGCATTAGAAATTGAAAAAGGAAAAATTGTAATGCAGAAACATGTATTGGAAAAGCTTCAAAACTTTCCAACAAGATTAAAGGATAAAAAGGATTTACAAAAATTTCTTGGATTATTAAACATATATTTCTAATGAAGGTTTCATAAAGAATCTTGCAGCAGAGAGAAGGCTACTTCAACAAAAATTAAAGAAAGATGTTCTTTGGTCATGGACCGAAGAAGATGAAGCAATTATTATCAAATTAAAGCACTTATGTCAGGACCTTCCTGAACTATATCATCCATCAGATGATGATTTAATTATTATTGAAACTGATGCATCAAATGAATATTGGGGAGGAGTTATGAAGGCAAAACCTCCAGAACAAAAGAAAGAATTACTATGAAGATATATGTCTGGAACCTTTTCAGACTGTGAAATTAATTATCTAACGCATGAAAAGGAAACATTAGCACTAATTCGAATGTTGGAAAAACATCGAATTTATGTGCTTGACAAAGAATTTATTGTTAGAACAGATTCTACTTATGTTGTAGGTTTCAAGAATATCAACCACAAAGGAACATACAAGCAAGGAAGATTAATAAGATGGCAGATGAAGTTAGCTGAATACAACTATTCAATCTCACATATCAAGGGAGAAAAGATCGTGCTTGCAGACATACTCTCAAGGGAATGGAACGAAGCAAAGCAGAAATGTTAGATAAACAGATAGCAATCAAGGAAGCACAGAAGGCTCAAAAGGAAAAAGAGATTGAGTTGATTGAAGCATAATTAAGGCTTTTGAGGCTGCAGCGAGAAGAATAAAATTTTCCCATAGAAGCAGTTTCGGAAGAAGTAAAACCTAAAAAATGGTATGCAATTTTTAATGGACCATTTCTAGGAATCTATGATGACTGGTTCAAAGCAGCAGCACACTGTCAAAAGATCTCCGGAGTCTACTACCAAGGATATGCAACCAAAGAAGAAGCTGAGAGAGTACTAAAAGAACATAATGAATCAGAAAAGGCAAAGAAAGGAAAACTTGGCCAAAAAACTTATTCAGAAACAACAAAGAATCCACCAATAAAATCCTCTACATTTAAAACACTAGGAAAAATTCCTTTTTCCCTAGATGATTTTCAAATTACTTCGAGAAAAGATCATGAACTATAGGTACAATTTTCAGAAAAGAATTTCTGGGAAAATTTTGAAAGATTAAAAAATTGGACTGAAAAAGAAAAAATCAACTGTTTTTATATGGTTGGTCGAAAACTTTTTGGGATTAAACCAATTATTCTTCATGGAGCACCTTCAAATTTAACATACAATATGTTCCAGTTTGGACTTATTGATTGTCTTTTTTTAAGCCCAAATCATGAAGAAATTAATTTTTTCCTTATTATTTCAAAGAGTCAGTCCAATCCTATAGAAGAAATATTGCAGGAGAGAAAAATATTTTTCTAAAATTTTACTCAGCTTATCTAGATTTTACTACTAAACAGCCAGCTAAGCATTTAGTTTTTATTTGAATAAGCAATAATAATTTTCCTCTAAAGGATGAACCTAATGAAACGGTCTATCGTGAAGAACTAATTACTCAAATAATAAGTAACCAGTTGGCAAGTATTTTCTCTCAATGTCAGAGTATTGGAAAAGGTTCCTACATCAAAGTACTATACAAAGGACTCTACACTTTGCTTTTAAGCAAGACCAGTAATAAAGAAATAAAGGAAAAAGATATGAATCTTCTGATAAGTTTTGAGACAGTTTTCTACACACTATCAGGACCCCAAATGGAATACAGGCTAGCTGTCCTCAATAATTTATGCACTATGATCAAGGAAAGTAAAGACCATGCATGTGAAAGATGTGTCAAGGATAAAATTATTGCCGACAAAGTGATAGATGAGAAATACCGAGACTTTGAAGCAATTGTTGAAGAGTGAAGACTCTAGAGCATTATGTGACATTAGTTTGTGTCCATGTAGAAGATAATTTTGTGAATAGGAAAAAGCTTGTAACAATATATAATTATTGGGAATCTTGATGTAAAGCACTCACATAGTGCCATAGTGCCCTTGTAAATAGTAGTAGGCCATTTAGGCTATAAATAAGCCTTTTCCTGAGGTTGGAAAGCAGAGTTTTCGTGTGAAAAATTTCTCGTATGAGAAGTGTTTCCTTTAGAGAACTTGTGCTAGTTCTTTAGGAGCTAGTTGAATACTGAGAGTGTATCCAACCCACCTTGTAAAAATTCCACTTATCATCAATAAAACTACTCATTCCACTTATCCCTCTTGTTATTATTTTCTCTACTCAAACTTTGTTAAACTTAGTATTCAACACTTAATGGAGAACTGCGGAAGCAGCAGTGGGCTTACTTGAATAATTATTAGTCAGGTATCTTTACATAACTTTTCTTAAATTATTGTTAGTATTATTATTATATGCTTTGGTAAGACATATATAAGAATTAAATTAGATTTAAAATGAAAAGAGAAAAAATAGATATTGAGCACTTACGGATTACTAAAGAGGATGGAAATTATGAAGAAAGTATTTTAATAGATCCAACATTATTTCAAAAAATATGACATGAAGACTTAGATTTATCAAAAGATGCAAATATGAAAGGAGTTAAAGGAAAGGAAAAATTTAAGGGGTTAATGAAAAAATTTAACCAAAAAGAATATATAATATACTATGGAAAAATAATCAATGAAGCACTAACAGATATAGCAGATGCTCAAGGAAATACTTGTATACAGTTATTAAACAAGAAAAAACTTATGGAATTAAAAAGAAATATAAAGAAAGAAGAACATTATAAGAAAATATGACATATTCATATAGGAGCAATACAAGTTTTGATAAAAGCAACTAGATTGTGAATCAGAAGAGATTGAAGAAACTAAAATAAATAGATTAGCTAATCAGGTAAATGAACTAGATTTATATATAAGAAATAGAATATGAATGGTTTGGAATTAAGAAAAGAAGAAGTTAGAAATGAAATTAAAAATTTTCATAGGATATTAAAAGATTATCTAAAAAGAAATTTAGATGAAAGAAATAGGAAAGAAATAGAAAATATACTTATAATAAAAAAAATATACTAATAAAAATAGAAAATCTTGAAAGATCCAAGAAAAAGAAAAGATGAATACTGCCAAGTTTACTATAAAGGACAAAATAATAGAAATAGAAATAGAAATAAAAGTAAATAACAAACTTAGTATATTAAATATATATGCAATAAAAAATGAAGATAAAGATTTTTATGAAAAACTAAAATATATATGGTCATTAGAACTACCAAAAGAAATAAAAACAAAGATATGTGAAGAATATGGAAAACTTTGTGCACAATCTATAGTATATAAAAATGAAATAAACGAATAATTATGGTACCTAACTCTACCAAGAAATGATGAATCACAAGAAAATAACTCAGAAAATTATTTAGGACTCCCAACTTATTTTGCAGAATTAGATATAGAAGAAGATTGGTTTGCAAATGAAGATTAAAGAATTAAAATATGTTCTAGATAATTTTAGAACGAATTCATCAGAAATTAGAATGAATTCAACGAAAATCATGGATTTATTTGAAATGATGGACT
The DNA here is from genome assembly GCA_037113605.1 of Calophaca sinica. NCBI lineage: Eukaryota > Viridiplantae > Streptophyta > Magnoliopsida > Fabales > Fabaceae > Calophaca > Calophaca sinica. The sequence goes on from CM073736.1 coordinate 95,523,239, forward strand.
TAATTGAAATCATGGACTTATTTGGTATCAGAGCACTAAGATTCTAAAATTAATTATCTATTGATGAATACGGTATCTCATACGAAGAAATAAGAAAATATAAATTGGAGTTGATCTCAAGATAAATACAACGTGAAAAAATAGAATTACAAAGACTTTATAGATCATTTGATGAATATATGCAATGGCCTGAAAGACTAACTAGTGAAAATTGGCAGGAATTAAAAAATGGAATTTTAACAGTAGAACAAAATATTAAAACATTAGAAGATGAATATGGACAAAATTGAAAAGAAATTACGAATTACAGAATTATAGAATTTATTAAGGGAATAAAAAATATAGTAGCAGAGTTGTGTGATAGATTAGATTATTTTATAAGTAAAGGAGATAGTATAGAAATAAATGGAATAACAAAATTTCTTATAAAGTATCAAAATAAATTGTGCGAATTTGAAGCAGAATTGGGAGAATTAAAAAATTAAAATTTTGTCTGTCACTAAGGTTTGCTATCCCAAAATTAAAGACGAACTTTATTTTTCGATCGCTAAAACTAGTCGCTAAATCACTTTATTCTAATCGTGGTATCCAATGTCCAAGAATAAATTTGAATTTTTTTTCAAAAAAAATTATTAACAGATTTAAATTTTTCAAAAACTATTATAGACAACTCATTATGAAGTAGAGAATACATGTATTCACACATATACTCCAATTTTAAAAATTGACAAATAAAACAGAAAATATCAGTTCTATTTTCTTTATATTTAGAGATAGTTTGTAAACAATGAGTTTCAAAAAAAAATATAAAGCACACAATTGAAAAATTTATCTAAATTACAGTAAGATAGATTCAAAATAAGTAACATGAGATAATCAATTATCTATGTTGGGCAACAAATTAATACTAGAATAAATTCTTATTTAGTATAATTAAACATAAACAATCATATGAATGCTGGAAATATTTATATTCAAATGGAATGCATTAAAATATACAAATTATGAAAAATATATAAAAATTAAATTTAAAATTATATAGTTATGATTTTTAAATTATATTTTACGATGTGCATATTAAAATTAATCATTCATGAAAAGTTATAAAATTAACCGTAACCAAATTTACATGGTAAAATAATGGTGAATAGTGTTTGTCAAAAAATAATAATGATGATGAATAGTTACTGATGATTGATATAATTAATAAATAAAAATAGATAAGTCATTTAAGAGAATATATTAACGATTTACACTCCAAAATTATTGTCTGACATGATGAAATAATTTTGCTATAATTAAAACAGTAACTAATTGATTTAGGCAAAAATTAAATAATTCTTATATTGTCATATAACTTAGATAATATTTTGATGGCAAAGGTCCAGATATGATAATTAATTGACTGATATGCTTTAATTTATTATATTTTGAATTTGATTTAATTTAAATTTGATTAAATGATAAAAGTTTAGATATGAGCATTAATTGATTGATATAATATATTAGATAATAACTACTTTATTTTCAAAAATAATTGAAAATATGCCAAAAAACACCATATTTTTTTCGTCTCGTCTTCGTTAAGATATAATTTGATTTGTTAAAAAAAGGAATTTTTATTTGGATGCCGCTTGAATGCATAGCTCAAAAAGGGAAATTAAGATAATTATGGTATTGCTTTAGTAAATATGTATCAATCCATAACCGGTCATAACTAAATTAACTTTTGTGAGTTTGTTATTACTAAAAAAAGACGTAAAAATGGATAAGCACTCCATAAACATTTTTTGAATACCTGTTGACCCTTTTAATCTTTATCCATATGTGGTGCCAAGCTTCTACGTTTATGATACGCATTTGCCGTTATCTTGCAGGCGAATCTTCCTTTTTGGCATGTTCATATATAGTTCGATATTGTTACGCTTATGACGTACTGGCGGCAAGACGGGCACTCTCGTACCCGTTTTTTCGCATTTTTATTGCATTACAATATGTATTATTTTATCGCGTTTTAATGTTTAACATTATAATTTATTGTATAATGTTGTTTTAAATTTAATTTTCTTCCTTATTTTATTTATTTTGTTTACATCTTTTAATGAATGATATAATATTATTGCAATGGGGTAGTTGGGTTTCAAAGCAAGAAATTTTTGGTTTTTGTGGATAGTGGGGGGTTATTCTTCACTTAACCGTGTAATAACCGTTTAGTTAACCATTTAATAGTGTATCAATAGTTAAAAGGGTAAAATGGGAAAAAAAGTAGTACACCAAAAAAACAGTTACCAACACCTCTTCTCTTTATATAATCGTATAGATTATTCAAATTTATAGAGTTATAGTATATCATGTACTTTGATTTGTAAATTTAATTTTTTTTACTAAGACCAATAGTTCATTTTCCCTTTATATTTTTTTTTGACAAATTTTCCCTTTTTATTCTATACAACAATGTTTTGTTTTTGTTGAGTTTTAAGTGTAAGATACATGTTATATAATTCACATACAAATAAGTAAAGATATTTATAAATCATGGATAAAGTATTAGTTATAATAAATTTATTGACTTAAAGAGATGTAAATCTTCATTATGGTTGGTTTGATGGAAAAGAAAATAAAAACATGGGTACGAGACTTGGTAAACTCACCAAAAATTTGTTACATGCTAGTTATTACAAGCAGGGTCGGTCATTAAATTTTGAGTGCCTGTGCGAACCAAGAAAATGGTACCCTTGTAATCATTTAAATATTGTCTGTCTAGTATTTTTTTTGCGAAATCATTAATAATCTGTTCATAATCAAGATTCATTAGAAAACCATTTTTGATAGAAATCAAAACAAGACCATTGAAGCTGTCTTGTGGCATAGTATAACACAAATAGGATTTAACAATTTCAATTAGGATTTTTTCTCCAACAAATGTAATAATAATAAGGATAGTTAATATTATTCTATAAGCAGTGCTTGCATTAGAAAAAAAATTAAATGTCTTCAAAGAACTCAATATCATATAGCTTGATTTTGATTCACCTGTTAAAATCTCTCTAATGAATTTTAATTCTAAAAAATATAATTTCATCATCATGATCATAAGAATTATCATGTTTTAGGTAAGTTTCAAGATGTTTTCAACATAATTTCAAGTCATTATTATTAGATCTTATCATATGTTAGGCTTTTGTATATTTCTGTTTCTTAATTTGTTAGGCCGGCCCGTTTATTCTGTTGATAGTTTGTTATTTCTATTGGGCTTTTCTTTCTCTTTTCTTTCTTGGGCTTTTATTTCAACACCTCCCCAACTTAATTTCCCCACCTCCCCAACCTAATGAAAAGACTTAAATACCCCTGATCTTAACCCTAATCCCCCCTCATATCATCACCTCCCTCCCCCACAGTTCCTCACCTCCCCTCTCCTCTCCCGATCCTCGCCCTCACCTCCCCTCATTTCCACCGTCCCCTCTCCCGATCTCACTCTCGCCCCTCACACTCCCCACATTTCCACCGTCTCGCATCGTCTCTCTCCCTCTCACTGGATCATCACTCGATTCTGCAAGGTACGAGCATCGTCTGTTATTTTTTTTTCTGGTTTCTCTGTAAATCCAGACTCTAGAATCCGGATCACTCCGGCTTCAAGAGTCCGGATGTAGAAATTGCACTGCAATCATTCTGAACTTCCGGACTCTAGAATCCGGAACACTCCGGCTTCAAGAGTCCAAAAGTAGGAATTGGAGTTTCTGTCATTCTGAACTTCCGGACTCTAGAATTTGAAACACTCCGGCTTCAAGAGTCCAGAAGTTCAGAATGACAGAAACTCCAATTCCTACTTCCGGACTCTTGAAGCCGGAGTGTTCCGGATTTAAGAGTCCGGAAGTTCAGAATGACTGCAGTAGTTATTTAATTTGATTTTTATTTATATTTTATTTATGAATTTATTTTACAGGATTATGGCACGTACGATGGGTCGTGGATCCGCTAGGGGTGGTCGTGCACCCGCTAGGGGTGGTCGGATACCAGGTGGTCGGATATCAGCCCCTGTTGATGACCGGACGAGACCTACTATGTCGACGCGCAAGCGTCAGGATGAGCTGCGTCGACCTCATGACGGTAGTGGAGTCGGTACTTCAGCTAGTACGTCAGCAGCACATGAGCCGGTCGTGGAGGCGGTACGTCAGCCTGGACAGGCGGCGGTAGTGGAGCCGGTAGTAGAGCCGGTGGTGGAGCCGGTACAGCAGCCGGAGTCATTCCCTGGGGGCCCATACGACAGATCAGTTCTTGTCAGTTATGGACAAGAACATGTGGCCGCACGGTTGTGGCTTGAGCCCGACGTAAGTAAACACTATTTTTGTTTTTTACATTAATTTCATTTATTTATATGTAATTGACTTATACTGTGCTGTTTTGATGTCAGTTGCGGGGAGAGATTAAGGTGATCGATCCACGACACGGTGTATCTGCTTTTGCCCCTTATCCGCAGATTCATGCTATTCTGCTTGAGTCGAAGCTTGATCCACTCAGGCGGCTTTGTTATGGGGCGGTCGACAAGGGACTGATCAGTGCCTTTGTAGACCGGTGGCATTCAGACACTTCCAGCTTCCACCTGCCGATTGGTGAGATGACGGTCACTCTGGATGACGTCTCACAGCTACTCCATATTCCAATGATGGGGCGTTCTACATCGCCGCACACGGATAAGCGGAACAAGCTGTTGCTATCTTGTGGGTGTTAGGCGTCCCTAGAGCTGCAGCACATGAGGAGATTGATAGGAACAGATGTACTTCTGTTCGACTGGAGTGGCTGCGCACCGAGGTATACAGGCGATGCTGCGATGATCGAGAGTGGGACATGGCAGCCAGGGCTTACCTATTGCACCTTGTCGGCACCACTCTGTTCGCCGAGAAGAGTAGCTCCTTGACGCGTATAGGATGGCTGCACATGTTTAGGGACTTGAGCCGTGTCGAGACCTACGCATGGGGTGCCATGGCCCTCGCACATTTGTACGACCAGCTCAGGGATGCGAGCAGGTTTAAGTTTAAGAGACGGCGATGGCGGGATTTGTGACGCTATTACAGGTACGAATTTTGTTGTATTCAATAATCTGTTATTATACTTGTAAAGCGCTAATTAAAGAGTATTTGAGTTTTTAATTTTCATGCAGGCCTGGATTCATGAGCACTTCCAGACACCTGACCTCGGATCCAGGAGTTTATGTCTGGAGTACGACGAGGCAGTACCCCGTGCCTCTCGTTGGGATGTGGTCAGAGGCTCATGACTGGTGAGGCCATATCGGCGGGCCCTGGATCGGCTGACTGTAGGCGATGTTACCTGGGACCCGTATGTCGGTCACAGGCAGGGGCGGGAGTTCTACGCTATATCTCACTTCAGGGGCTTCATCTGTTTCGGGACTCTCGTGTATCCATACATGCCGGACAGGGTATTGCGCCAGTTTGGACATGTGCAGTGCATACCCGACGATCCCCGGGACTTGAGACGGCAGTCGGTCAGTTCAGAGGAGATGGACGAGAGGTGGCTTCATTTTGATCAGCACCTCATTGTTCTTGGTGCTCCGGTGGCGCCTGGATTACCGGACGTGGAGCCTGGATACATGGATTGGTTCCGACGTATCTCACATCCATATATATATCCTGATCATGTACCAGTTCCAGATCCAGGATCACTGCCGCCGCCGCCACCACCACCACCACCACCATCCCCACCACCACCGCCACCAGCAGATGTATGTTTTATTTATAAGTCTTATTTATTTGTCTTAAACAGCTGTGAATACGAAAATTAAATCTTTTTTTGTTGTTGTCGTAGGCTGCTAGTTGGGCTAGGGTGTTTGAGATTGCACAGGCAGTGATGGACGGACGCCTGCACATCCAGCCCGACACCGATGGTTGGGAGCTGATGCGAGAGCTACAGATATTAGCACGCTCCCATTTCCCGCAGATATATACTGAACGTGAACACAAGAAGGGGGGTTGAATTGTGTTGAAAACTTTTCGCAAACTAAGTTAGAAACACTTAGAACACAAGTTTTTCAAAACTGTTTGTTTATCGGACGCTGAAAATAAACCGGACGCTGGAAAAGCAGTTTGTGAAAATTTGTTTTTAACACAGCAAGATAGAAATGAATAGAAAGCAGTAAAGCAAGAGACACAGAGATTTATACTAGTTCACTACCAAACTGGTAGCTACGTCTAGTCCCTTCGTTCCTGAAGGATTTTCCACTATAATCAATCTGATTACAATTTCCTCAAGAGTATTCTACTGTCACAACCTTGACAATACTCTCAACTTCTCAAAACGACTCAGTACAGTCGAGCCTTTGAGGGAACAGCCTTAACTAGGCCAAAAAAACAACTTTTACAAGTAAGTTGAATACAAGTAAAAATAACTCTCACAGAGAGGATAAAAAGTTAAGCTCAATATAGAAATGCTTTCTAAAAGAAAGGGTCAGACGCTGAGTTCAGTTCTTGTAGTCCAGAGACTTAGCTCGAAACTTGATTGCTCACAGAATCAGTGCTTTCAGAGTATTGACTCTTTGTAGTGTATAGCAATCAGAGCTTGTTCTTAGCAAATAAGGCAATATACTCTTGTATAGTTTTGGCGCTTTTCCAAAGAAGTTGTTTCTAAGATATATCATTTGTTTCTTCAATGGATACCATGAGGTATATATAGGAGTTCCAAAGGATATTACCGTTACGGTAAAAATGGCTCCTTTCCATTGAGTGAGGTAAATTCAAAAAGTCGCTCTTTCTTCCTTTCCAGAGAATATCCCAAGAGTACATATTACCGTTTTCGTACTACCTTGCTTTTCACAATTGCTTGTACGATTATTGTCTTTTAGCTAAAGGTGTCACCTTTGATACCTCGTACAACAATTTTAGCGCTCAAGATCAATTTTGAAATCTGTTCCAGAAACTTCTGAGAGGAAGAGCAACTACGTGACCAACACGTGATTTGAAATGAAGTTCAGATGCTCGCTCGAGGTGGAAGATCGGACGCTCGAAGCAAATGGATAAGCCTAGTGTCATAAAGAGATAATTCCAGATGCTCACTCAGATGATCCGGATGCTGACACATGGAGTGTATCCTTCTCTTGAGAATTTCTTCCTTCTGCTTGAGTGGCTTAGAATTATATGTAATATTAGTATCTGCACACTTCAAGAATTGTTAGAACATAAATTGTTCTCTTGTGAATATTTTGTTATCATCAAAATTAATGAGGGTCTAAACTTCTCAATCGTTTAGGTTCCAACAATCTCCCCCTTTTTGATGATGACAAATATCTAAGGTTGATGAACAATTTAGTTTCAAAATGACATCAAGGGTCTCCCCCTGAATTCAACAATTTTGATATATAAGATAATTCTAGTATTAAGGCGATAGTTGATAAATAAATTCAATTAAGTGATCGCAAAACAAAATACGTAGATGTATCGGATGCTGATTAAAAAGATTGATTTAATCAACTTGTACCAAATTTGTTTATCATTGTAAGAGTATTAGTACCAAAAATATTTATTTAACATTATAAGAGCACAAGAACAATGAATATTAGCGCATTAATAAATAACCATACAAATGCTATGTATGAAATGCTATGCATGATACTTCTGTTCCAGCATATTTATTGGACGATGAAAATCGGACGGTGGGTTAGTCAGATTTTCACTTGTTCATCATACCTTTCTTTTACTCCCCCTTTTGTCATCAGACAAAAAAGAGTGTAAAAACACATCATAGTCAAAATAAGACTTAGAAAAATTTGAATATAAGGCAGATAATTTGAGCAAAAATATTTATATATATAAGTGTATCAACCAAAAAAAATAACACTTAGTACCAAAAAAAAAAAACATAAAGCAAAACAAGGTTTAAGGGTTTGGAAGAGGTGGTGGAGGGATGTTGAGACGTTCATAGAGTAACTTTAGTGCAGTCTCCAGCTGAGTGACCTTCATGTTTGTAGCCTTCATTTCTTCAAATTCTGCTTTGGGAATGGTGACCATCTCAACTGCAGAAGTAGAAGTAGAAGGTCCAGCTTCTGGTACTGGTGCAGGTCTCAACTTCTGATGCTCTGCTAGCACCCAGTTAGATAGCTGAAGTCTCAATTCCTTCTTCCTTTGAGCTCTTAGAAAAAATGCATCATTTGGTATAAACCATTTGATGAAATTTCCAAGTCTTCTAAGCTCAGATTCCGTTTGAATATCCCATTGATGCTTCACATCTTCTGGATACAGCAAATTCATGAAGATGGTTTCTCTGTGTAGAACAACATCAGCAGTGTAAGAGTCAAACCTATTCCCAGCGTCTTCTCCCCATAAACTTCTGATAAAGACACTCAACGCTTCACAGGTGAAGGAGAGTGCTTCATTTTCTGCCAGGTAAATTCTTCTCAGATTTTCCCTGTCATCTTCTTCTAGCACTAGGGGGTCGAGGCAAGGTAATATGGCTTTGTCTTTCCAAGACTCAGACCATTGACTCCAAGTAAATCCAATGTCGAAGTGCTTGGTCACAGCAGCCCATTGGTCATATATCTTCATGCAGTCAAAAGGTCTGATTACTGAGCATCTGAACATATCATCGAAGTACACTGTTCTAAGATTGATGTCAGTAACTCTGCTGATTGTCCCAACAGTTGGAATAGTAGCCTTCTCAGCATTGCAGCAGTTTGAGGAGCCAGTTCTCCATTCATCTTTCTTCAGAGAAGTCAGGTAATACCTTCTGGCATGATCCTCAGAGATCTTGGCAATCGGAAGCTGGGAGAATTCCTTAAGATTGTACTTTGTAGGTGCCTTCTCATACTCCTTTAGCCCGATCTTGCTGAATGGCTGCTTGCCCGGAGCAGGTTCCTTCCTTTTCCCAGGGATAGACCAAGGTAGCCACCTTTGTCTATCTGGTACTATCTTAACGTAAAAACAGATGATGGGTCTCGATATTGTCCTATGACTTCAAGCCTTTTACGCTCAAGAGCGGTGTGGCATGAAGGCGACTTCTTCATCTGTGATCCACCTTCCACATTCTTCCAACGTGGCGGTTCAGATTGCGGTAGGGATCTAGGAAGATCAACGAGAGAAGGAATTGCTCGCTTCGGATGCTTTGGTCTCAACCTTCCTTTAAATGACATTTGGAAGTGGTCTTCTCCATCCTTGAATGTTGCACTTATTGGAGAGGCAATCTCCAATCTGGCAGCTCCAGAGGTGAAAGTCTTCAAATGCCATGTGGAGGGACGATTGTAGATGCTATTATATATCTCATACTTAACAAACTGTGGTTTGTATGAGACATTTTTCCTTCCACCAGTGTCTGTAGGTTTAATGGTAATGGTGAGTAAGGTGGGAGTGGTTTTGGTGATTTTGTAGGTTTTAGGTGTATAGGGTTTAAAGGGATTAATGGGAGGAGTTTTGAATAACATATTGAAGGGATGAGAGTGAAGTTTGGAAATATATGAGGTTAGTGATGTATTTGAGGAAATTTGTGGTAGGTTAAGATTGAGTGTAGTGGATGATGGTTGCGTAAGCTGTTTAGGAGCTATGGAGGTGGTAGTGTTTCTGGTTTTCTGTGCACGTGAATGTTTGGAGGTTGTGCAACAGATATTGGTGGAGCAGGAATGGTATCATCAGATTCAAAAATAGATACAGAATCATCAGAAGAATTCAGTACCTTTGGTTCAGGCTCAGACTGCCTGACCAATCTCTTCAGCTTCTGTTTGAGGCGATGGTTGGAGGAGGGCGTTGAATTTCCTTCTTACATTGGCCGGACCTGAAACTTGTTTCTCGACCACGGCTTGCTCCTTTCTCGAACCTGGTGATGGGAACTCGGTCCTCATCTTACGGTTCTTCAACGATAGTCTGAGGAGCCAACTTTTGTCTTGTTCTTCTGGTTTCCTTTGAAGGAGACTCAGCAGGTCTTTTCACACCAGGCATTGAGCTTCTGGTGGTTTTCTTTTCAGCTTCCCCTTCCTGTTGCTCAATTTTCACCTTCTTGATCATGGACCCAGTGATCAATTTCATTCTAACCAGGCTGTTGACTCCAAAGGTGTCAGGAATCACAATACTCTCAGCACCAAAATACTTCACCTTTTCTTGATCTGGTAAAGCAGTCAGCTTGTTTATAACCAGACCCTTGACCATCATTCTAGTGAGCAGAACACCATAAGGAATGCACTTGTAGGTGTTTTTCTTGTCAGCAACACCTTTCCTCGAATTTACTAGTGCATTAATCAGGTTGTTGTAGATCAACCTTGGCAGGTTTGCCTTGTTACCAGCCATGTAGTGTCTCATGATGAACTTCTGTTCATAGTTGCCTGTGTCACTAGAACCAGCCTTCAACAAGACGCTCTTGGTGATTATCTTGTGAAGTACTCTGTAATGACTCTTCAGATTCTTTGCAGTAGGAGTTTCACCAGAGTCTTTTAACTGCTTATAGTTCTCAAACAGATCATCATTGACCTTCTCAACGCCATGAAATGCGTCAGCCCAATTTGTGTAGAAGACGAGACCTTCACAGGGACAACCAGTGACTTCCGAAATGTTGTTGATGGTAAAAACAAACTTGTTGCCTCTCACGGTTCCTTCAAATATACCACCTTTGTGTAAACGAGCATTACCCCAAAATTCTTTGATAGCCGTCACTAGAACCTCAACCTGGCTCCAGAAGAAATAGTGTTCCCAGCCCATTGCCTTGAAACCACTGTAGAAGTCGAAGCCATAGAGTTTGAAGTTCTCTAAATCAACACGATTTTCCAACAAAACTTTTCCTTCAGCCATGGTGTCGTAGATAGCCGTATACTCAGAGGTTGTTACTCCAGACATGATTGCAATTGAGATGAAGGTGATGGAGGTTTTAGGGTTCAAACACACACACACACAGAGATAGAGAGAAAGAGAGAACGAGTACGGTTTTGCAGAAAACGCAGAGTGGAGCGAAAAATGTGGAGTAGTGGGAAAGTTAATAGAGAATGATACAGTTCTTTTTCAAAATATCGCTTCGTATTTTCACATAAAAATAAATCAAAAAGAAAAGAAAATAAAGATTCGCCTTTTTTTTAAATGCAGACGCCAAAATAAAAGTAAAAGATTTTATCGAAAACGTAAATAATCATGACTCAGTAGATATGATGAGACGCTTGAATCCTTAACACGTGTGGCACGTGTGAGTGTGCTCGGACGCACGCAACCAATTCACCGGATGATGAGTTATGATGCATATGACAAATAAGATGCTTATGCACAAATATGCTTATGTCATATCAGATGCTGATGTTTTGTTTATCTTCAGACGCTAAGATTAATCATTCTTCTATAAGATGAAAGTTTAAATTTCTTCTTATAAAATTGAATCTATCTTCAGCAAGGGGTTTTGTAAATATGTCAGCCCACTGATGATCAGTGTCTACAAATTTTATTTCTAAAATACCCTTCTGAACATAGTCTCTTATAAAATGATGTTTAATCTCAATGTGCTTTGCTCTAGAATGTAATATGGGATTTTTAGTAAGACATATGGCAGATGTATTATCACAGAAGATAGGAATGTTACTCTCTTTTATCAGGTAGTCTTCAAGTTGATACTTCATCCACAGAAGTTGAGAATCGCAACTTGTCTTGAGATGTATTCAAACACGCTATTGAGAGTGCAATTGTGCTTTGCCTTTTGCTTGACCAAGACACAAGATTAGCTCCAAGGAATTGGCAGCCTCCACTTATGCTCTTTCTTTCAATTCGATCTCCAGCAAAGTCAGCATCACAGAAACATACTAATTTGTAATCTTTTGATTTCTTATAAAGCAAACCAAGATTAGTAGTTCCTTACAAATATCTGAATATTCTTTTGACAGCACTTAGGTGTGATTCTCTAGGATCTGATTGAAATCTAGCACACAGGCAGACGCTGAACATAATATCAGGTCTTGAAGCCGTAAGATAAAGTAGAGATTCAATCATACCTCTGTATAGTTTCTGATCTACCTTCTTACCAATTTCATCTTTACTAAGAGTGCAGGTAGGATGCATAGGTGTACACATAGGCTTGCAATCCAACATCTTGAACTTCTTCAATAATTCTTTGATATATTTGCTTTGATGAATATAAATACCATCACTGCATTGCTTGATTTGTATTCCAAGGAAGAACTTTAATTCTCCCATCATGCTCATCTCAAATTCAGTCTGCATAAGCTTAGAAAATTCTTTGCAAAGGCTTTCATTAGTGGCTCCAAAAATGATATCATCAACATAGATTTGAACAAGTATGAAATGCTTGTTTGAGGTTTTTCTGAAAAGAGTAGTGTCAACTAAACCTCTTGTAAATCCATTTTCCATTAAAAAGGAACTTAGTCTATCATACCATGCTCTGGGAGCTTGTTTAAGACTATATAGAGCCTTTTTAAGTTTAAAAACATGTTCTGGAAATTCAATATCTTCAAAACTAGGAGGTTGTTTAACATAAACTTTCTCAGTTATAAAACCATTTAGAAAAGCACTTTTCACATCCATTTGATATACTGTTATCCCATGATGTGCTGCAAATGAGAGTAAAATGTGAATAGCTTCTAGTCTTGCAACAGGTGCAAAAGTTTCAGTGAAATCAATACCTTCTTCTTGTGAGTAACCTTGAGCCTAACCTTGCTTTATTTCTCACAACTTTACCATCTTCATCAAGCTTATTTCTAAATACCCATTTAGTACCAATAGCTTGCTTATCTTCTGGTAGAGTGACTAGCTTCCATACATCATTCCTTTGGAACTGATTTAGCTAATCTTGCATTGCTAGAATCCACCCTTCATCTTCCAAAGCTTGATCAATCGTCTTAGGTTCCATCTCAGAGAGAAGTGCAAAATCAACATGATCCTTGAAAGAGGATCTGGTCCGAACTTTATCACCAGGTTCTCCTATGATTTGATCTTTTGGATGATTGGTTTTGTACTTCCAGCTTTTTCTTGCTTCAGCTTCTGCTTGAGTAGAATTCTTCGTCTTGTCACCACCGGATGATGAAGATATATGTTCACTGTCTGACTTGTCACCGAGGTTTAATTCTGAAAATAACTCATCTAGCTCTGACATAGCAGTGTCAGGCTTCTTATCATCAAACTTGACATGAATGGACTCTTCAACTGTCAAAGTTTCTCTGTTGTATATTCTAAAAGCTTTAGATCTTTCAGAATATCCCAAAAAGATTCCTTTGTCAGCCTTGGAATCAAACTTACCAAGCTGATATTTAGTATTCAAGATATAACAAATACAACCAAAAGGATGAAAGTAAGAAATGTTTGGTTTTCTACCTTTCCACAATTCATAAGGAGTCTTATTCAAAATAGGTCTTATATAAATTCTATTTTGAATATAACAAGCTGTGTTTACTGCTTCTGCCCAAAAATGTTTCGCAATATCAGCTTCATTGATCATGGTCCTGGCCATTTCCTGGAGGGACCTATTTTTCCTTTCTACAACACCATTTTGTTGAGGTGTTCTAGGAGAGGAGAAATTGTGGGAGATGCCATTTTCTTCACAAAATTTTTGAAAGTTCTCATTTTCAAATTCTCCCCCATGATCACTTCTAATAGAAGAAATACAGATGCCTTTTTCATTTTGAACTGATTTGTAGAAAACAGTAAATACCTTAAAAGACTCATCCTTGTGGGCAAGGAATTTAACCCATGTCCATCTAGTAAAATCATCAACAATGACTAATCCATATTTCTTTCGATTAAAGAAATTTGTCCTTGTGGGACCAAAAAGATCAAGATGTAAAAGTTCAAGTGGTCTCGAGGTTGAAACAACATTTTTTAAATGAAAGGAAGTTTTAACTTGTTTTCCTCTTTGACAAGCATCACACAGGGCATCAGATTGGAACTTAAGATTTGGTAAGCCTTTAACAAGATTGTGCTTGTTTAACTTTGAGATTAACCTCAAATGGCATGACCCAATCTTTTGTGCCAAATCCATTGCTCATCTTCAACAGACATAAGACACTTGACATCTTGTTTTGCAAGTTCAGAAAGATCAACTTTATAAATGTTTTGTTTCCTCTTAGCTGTAAAGAATATAGATCCATCATTTTTACTTTTTACTAAACATCCAGTTTCTATAAAGATGACTTCATAACCATTGTCACATAATTGACTTATGCTCAATAGATTATGTTTCAGTCCTTCAACATATAAAACATTATCAATAGAAGGAAGAGAGCCTTTACCTATGCGACCAATTCCAATTATTTTACCTTTCTGGTTTCCTCCGAAACCAACGAATCCAGCTTCTCTAGGTCTTAGTTCTTGGAACATATGCTTTTCTCCCGTCATGTGTGCGAGCATCCTTGTCTAAGTACCAAAATTGGTGTGTTGACTTTGTTGCTAAGCAAGTCTGCAACATAGACTATTTTATCTTTAGGTACCCATATCTTTTTGGGTCCTTTCTTGTTAGTTCGTGAAGGATACTTGTCCTTCTTAGTTGTAAACACATTACATGCACTTTTCAGATGACCGGTTATTGCGGTAAGTACAATGCAAGCATTTGCTATGATTGTTGGATTTGTCAGATGCTGAATTATTTTCTAAAAGAGGTTCATCTGATATGTAACCAAGACCATGAGTCGTCGTTTTACTGACTCCCCAGATCATAGAAGCTTGCTTGCTTCGAGTTACACTCTCTGCAAGAAACTTTTGAAATGCATGTTCATAGTCATTTGATTTGCGATTAGGATTGCTGTAACTACAGAGCTTTTAACTTGAGAGCTCTCGACTCAGTTTGCTTGTTGGCTTCCAGGCAGGTTATCCACCAGGCTGATTTTCGATTTTCAGCACGGTTCTCTTCATTGAGTACTGAGTTTTCATTATGTAAAGAATGAAAATCTTGTGATAGTTTTGAAAATTTCTTTTTCAAATTCTTATACTCAATAGAGAGAGTGGCAGAATCCTTTAACAGATCATCAAATGCAAGTTGAAGTTCAGAATAAGAGTCATATATTATTATCGTTTCATCTTCTTCTTCCTCAATCAAGATCAGTGTTTGCCATGAGGGCAATGTGAGCTTCTTCTTCTTTATCTTGCTCGGGCGAGGATAAGTCAAGGTCTTCCCATGTTGCCATGAGACCTTTCTTCTTTTTCTTGAAGGAGCTTCTTGTGGGCTTTTCCTTAAGATTAGGACACTCGGACTTGAAATGTCCAGGCTTCTTATATTCATAGCAAATGACTTGGGCTTTGTCCTTGTCTTTGCTTTCCTTCTTGTCCTTTGTATCTTTCTTCTGAAACCTCCTTCTGAAGTTTCTCTTCTTCCACATTCTCTGGATCTTCTTAGATATGAATGCTAGCTCATCTTCTGATCCATCATAATCTCCTTCTGAAGCTTCATCATCTGATTCTTCTTCTTCAGCCTGAAAAGCTTTAGAAGTACTAGGTTTATGTTGATTAACTCTTAAAGCAATAGACTTACTCTTCTTGGTAGGTTCTTCTTCGTTTAGCTCAAGTTCATGAGCTTTCAAAGAACTCATAAGATCTTCAAGCCGAAGAATATTTAGATATTTTGCTTCTTGAATAGCAGTGACTTTGGGTCTCCACTGCTTAGTCAAACTTCTCAAGATCTTTCTCACATGATCAGGTGTAGTATAACTTTTTCCAAGGGCCTGCAACCCATGAACAAGTGTTTGGAACCTTCCAAACATAGTTTCAATGTTTTCTCCATCTTCCATTTTGAATAGTTCATACTAGCGAACCATCATGCTAGCCTTTGTTTCTCTTACTTGGGCAGAACCCTCATAAGACAAAACAAGAGAATCCCAGATTTCTTTGGCAGTATCAAACTTACCACATTTATTATATTCTCTTTCTGTCATAGCACATATGAGAATAAATCTAGCCTTCTGATTGGTTTGATATCTCTTTCTCTGATCATCAGACCAGTTTTCCCTAGGTATTGCAACACCAAGGGCATTAGCGGGAGAAATGTATCCACTTTCAACTATATCCCACAAATCAAGATTTTGTGCCTCAAGGAATGATTTCATCTTATCTTTCCAGTAATCAAATTTTTCTCCATTGAATAGAGGAGGACGGTTCATATGACCACCTTCAGCAGACATGTTCACAGTAGGATATTTACTCTTAACACTGTTAAGTGCTCAACCAAGAGGCCGAGCTCTGGTACCAACTGAACGTGAACACAAGAAGGGGGGTTGAATTGTGTTGAAAACTTTTCGCAAACTTTAAGTTAGAAACACTTAGAACACAAGTTTTTCAAAACTGTTTGTTTATTGGACGCTGAAAATAAACCGGACGCTGGAAAAATAGTTTGTGAAAATTTGTTTTTAACACAGCAAGATAGAAATGAATAGAAAGCAGTAAAGCAAGAGACACAGAGATTTATACTAGTTCACTACCAAACTGGTAGCTACGTCTAGTCCCTTCGTTCCTGAAGGATTTTCCACTATAATCAATCTGATTACAATTTCCTCAAGAGTATTCTACTGTCACAACCTTGACAATACTCTCAACTTCTCAAAACGACTCAGTACAGTCGAGCCTTTGAGGGAACAGCCTTAACTAGGCCAAAAAAACAACTTTTACAAGTAAGTTGAATACAAGTAAAAATAACTCTCACAGAGAGGATAAAAAGTTAAGCTCAATATAGAAATGCTTTCTAAAAGAAAGGGTCGGACGCTGAGTTCAGTTCTTGTAGTCCAGAGACTTAGCGCGAAACTTGATTGCTCACAGAAGCAGTGCTTTCAGAGTATTGACTCTTTGTAGTGTATAGCAATCAGAGCTTGTTCTTACCAAATAAGGCAATATACTCTTGTATAGTTTTGGCAGTTTTCCAGCAGTGTTTTGGCAGTATATCAGCTGTTTCTTCAATGGATACCATGAGATATATATAGGAGTTCCAAAGGATATTACAGTTACGGTAAAAATGGCTCCTTTCCATTGAGTGAGGTAAATTCAAAAAGCTGTCTCTTTCTTCCTTTCCAGAGAATATCTCAGTAGTACATATTACCGTTTTTGTACTACCTTGCTTTTCACAATTGCTTGTACGATTATTGTCTTTTAGCTAAAGGTGTCACCTTTGATACCTCGTACAACAATTTTAGCGCTCAAGATCAATTTTGAAATCCGTTCCAGAAACTTCTGAGAGGAAGAGCAACTACGTGACCAACACGTGATTTGAAATGAAGTTCAGATGCTCGCTCAGAATTGGAAGATCGGACGCTCGAAGCAAATGGATAAGCCTAGTGTCATAAAGAGATAATTCCAGATGCTCACTCAGATGATCCGGATGCTGACACATGGAGTGTATCCTTCTCTTGAGAATTTCTTCCTTCTGCTTGAGTGGCTTAGAATTATATGTAATATTAGTATCTGTACACTTCAAGAATTGTTAGAACATAAATTGTTCTCTTGTGAATATTTTGTTATCATCAAAATTAATGAGGGTCTAAACTTCTCAATCGTTTAGGTTCCAACATATACACGGCGACGGGTCAGGCATAGGCACGAGTAGCAGCACCCTCTTAGTGTTTTCATATGTATTTTGATCAGACATATATATGTATTTGTATTTTGGGATATATGCATTTTATTTGTTCATAAATTTTGCGTCTCCTGGTCGTACCATTATGTCGTTGAGAGGCAAATACAATTAAAACACAAATTAAAACACAAATTGAACCATAAATATAGAGATCCAATATATAAATATTCAATGATCTACAGCTACATGTTCTGCGGATGAAATAAAAATAGATTTCCAATGTTGCATGCGACTAAGATATAGCGCCTCCCAATCCCTAGCACAATCGCTTCTAAACCTTTTCCATTGAACATCCGGCTGAGGTATTGGAGCGTCATGCTTTAAATAGACCTGAAAACATGTCATTTTGAAACCAATTAAACAAAGTAAAAAATGATGTAAAGGTTACAAAAAAATAAAGAGTTAACACAACTATTGTACCTGTACAAAGTGTTCCATTCTATGCAGAAATCCAATGCAGAGGACGCGCTGAGTTTTCCAATCCTTCGGTGGTCCGTGCCTGAGAGGGAAAATTGTGGTACTTCCCCTTGGGTCTAAACTTATCAGAACCACCTCATATTTGTTAGCAATCACATATCCTGCATCTGGCATGGTCATCCATTTGTCTTTTTTGGCAACCTGATCAACCCTGTCAACATATAGTGATCGCCTTAGTGCCTCAAGGTTGTCTTCGCCACAAAGTACACCAACATAGTCGTCCCGGTTTCTCTCAACCTCTCTAATCAAATCCTTTCGGATTAAGGGCCATGCATTCTCCCCCATCCCAAGTAAAGCAGCGATGCTACGATACCCACAGTTCCCATCGGGCTCTACATCAATAATGTTGTCAATGTATTGATGAATTTGATAAGGAAACTGGTGTATGGATGGCAGGGCCGGAGCTGACTTCATCAGTGGAGGAGCAACTGTAGGTGGTTCTGACTTGATGGGAGAAGGAGGAGCTGTAGGTGGTTCTGACTTGATGGGAAGAGCTGAACGTCTAGACGAGGTTGGAGTTGACGCACTATCGTGTTGGGAGGCAAAGAAGTCATCAACACGCTCCCATGAGGATGGATCGCGTCTTGTTGAAATATCTACTGCCAACCACTTTCCTTTCTTTGGTGCTCCCCTTGGGTTCACCTTACAAGGGGGTGGACAGATAGAAGTGGTGTCAGGAAATGCCAACTCACATAGTTTCGCCTTCAGTACCATTTTGCCTGCAATATCAAGCTCACCTTATATTTGTTAGCAATCACATATCCTATATCTGGCATGGTCATCCATTTGTCTTTTTTGGCAACCTGTTCAACCCTGTCAACATATAGTGATCGCCTTAGTGCCTCAAGGTTGTCTTCGCCACAAAGTACATCAACATAGTCGTCCCGGTTTCTCTCAACCTCTCTAATCAAATCTTGTCGGATTAAGGGCCATGCATTCTCCCCCATCCCAAGTAAAGCAGCGATGCTACGATACCCACAGTTCCCATCGGGCTCTACATAAATAATGTTGTCAATGTATTGATGAATTTGATAAGGAAACTGGTGTATGAATGGCAGGGCCGGAGCTGACTTCATCAGTGGAGGAGCAACTGTAGGTGGTTCTGACTTGATGGGAGGAGGAGGAGCTGTAGGTGGTTCTGACTTGATGGGAGGAGCTGAACGTCTAGACGAGGTTGGAGTTGATGCACTATAGTGTTGGGAGGCAAAGAAGTCATCAACACGCTTCCATGAGGATGGATTGCGTCTTGTTGAAATATCTACTGCCAACCACTTTCCTTTCTTTGGTGCTCCCCTTGGGTTCACCTTACAAGGGGGTGGACAGATAGAAGTGGTGTCAGGAAATGCCAACTCACGTAGTTTCGCCTTCAGTACCATTTTGCCTGCAATATCAAGCTCCTGAAACCTACGTGCCAATGCTTCTAGCTCAACCTGTATACTTAGTTCTGAACCATGGCTACTGTCGGTGTCACATGGGTTCTCGAAGCTCAATTTCCTCCAGTGAGTATGAACTGCCTCCAACGGGATTGGGATGTTGTGCATCGTATATCTGGCAAGCTCACATGCATAAGGTAGTCCATACGTGTATCTTAGCACACAACCACACGCAGAACTATCTATGCCAACGGTGCTAGATCGGAGAAGCTCATCGACAATGTACTGTAACGCATTCTTAGACACAAGGCCATTTAAGTGCTTGTAGACTGCAATATTAAAGCAATGTTGTTGTCTACTAATGCTATGCTCGAATGAAGCCTTCAACTCGGTGTCTTTGTAACCTGATCATGTTATTCATTGCATCCCAACAGTTACACAAATCTCCTCGCTATCATTAACAACTTCTTCTACCGCCAATGTGCGGACTCAACCTGTTCATCGAAACAAACACAATTCAACTCCACAAAAATAGTGATAAATGTCGGATGTCACCGAGCAATTGAGATGCATACCGTTGGTTGTTTTGTTTCCAATGTGCATATGCCGGTCTATCCATGCGTAAACAAATTTATCCCTGTGTTGATTTAGCCATGTATTCTTGACATAGTCAATGAAGTTCTTGAGCAGTCTTTGAAACATCCTCGAAATGTTGCGATCGTTCTTTGGTAGTCATCCATCGTTGGTGAATCAACAATCAGATCAAACGCAGTCATCACCAATTCAATTTTTTCTTGTGGATACACATAAGTCTTGCACTTCGCCCTCACATTCTTACGGATATGGAATTGGCACAACATGTTACGCGACAGGGGAAAAACGTTAGCCACTGCATTCATCAAAGAAAGTTCCCGATCAGTCACTATCACCTGTGGTAACGAATCCTGTCTCACAAACATACCCTTCAACTTCTCAAGCACCCATGTGTAGTTATCCGCTTTCTCCGACTCCACAAATGCAAATGCAACAGCGAATGTCATCTCAGTTGAGGTCACACCAACAATCTCAACTAGTGGCATCCTGTACCTATTAGTCTTGTATGTCGAATCAATAAGCAAAACAATGTTGAACGAATTTACAAGCTTGATAGCTTCAGGATGTGCCCAAACTATATCAGTGATAACATCAGAGTTACCGGCTTTTCTATGCCAGTGGACATAACGATCACGGTGCATCAAGTTCATCAAATGTTGTAACTCAGTTCTGCCCTGCCTTAGACTAGACCGGATCTTTTGTCGTGTGTTGTAAATTTGCCTAATTGTAGTGTGACTGTTTGGATTTTTATGCTGTAATGAGAGTAAGGCGTTTCTCGGCTTAATCATGTTCAATGTCATGTCGCTCAGATTAGACAACTCTTCAGAAGTTAGACGACCGACATATGAATGACCCTCAAAGTTTTCGACTAACCCGTGGTTGTGTATACCGCACATTACCTTCAAAACCCACCCTCCGGCACCTTTCACCAGCCTTCCTTTCAATCTGAGTGGGCATTGACATTTTCTAGTGCCAGTAGCCTTCACTCCCATAGTCTTGTAAGGCTTATACTTGCCACTTTTCTCGCAACCCAACATCACAAAAGTCTTTTTGCTTGATTGCCCATAGTCTGATCTTAAAATAATAACCACACACCCAACAGATTTGCTAACGTCTCATGCCCATGCCAATAGGTCATCCCGCGTAGAAAACACCTGAAACGACAACATGTATCATTCACCAACTCATCTAACAAATCTTAACAAAATTGATCAATAAAATAAGTACCCGAGCAGTAGTGAATGCACTGGTACAATCCATGGAAACGACCTGCGGAACATCGGGAACAATGGGCACTATGGTGTCGGAAATTTGTCTTGAAAAAGTTGTCTTCTATTGAAGCGCCTTTGGAAAAGACAAGTCAAAACTTTAATGACATAGAGTCCGGATTCTAATTGCGGAATATTCGGATTCTTAAATCAGGACTATTTTATACCTCAGGACTTTAGAATACGGAGCACTCGGATATTAGAATCCGGACTTGGGAAATAGAGTAACCAAAAAAATAAACGTCCGGATTCTTATATCCGGAGTGTTCCGGTAATAAGAATCCGGACTCTTTGCGATTTCAGAAAAAAAAAAAAAAAAAAAAAAAAAAAAAAACGAGGCCGATTTAACCTCGGATCGGTGGCAATGTGGAGGAGATGGCGAGCGAATGCACCAGGGTGACTACGACCTCCAAGCGAGCCAAAAACTTCAAAAAGTGAGAGATTAGGAGAGGGCGATTTCCAGGAAGAGAGGGAGGTTGGGAGGAGAAGATGAGGAAGGAGGAAGGAGGGGAGGTGCTGACAGTTTAACGAGTGAGAGAGGGAGTGAAATTAATCTGAAGGGTAAAATTGGAATATTAAAAAAATAGGAGGTGGGAAAATTAAGTAGGGGAGTGGGGAAATAAAAGCCCTTCTTTCTTTGGGTTTGCTTCAGCCTTTATATAAAGGCCTACACCCTCACTATACCATTTGTTCTAATAATCCAATAATATATTTTCATTCAGAATTACGATTTACAAGTAATATGGTATCAGATTTATTTTGTTACTCTGAAACCCTAGCTTCCACTATTTTTCATCAAATAAAAGGATTTCTCCTATAGCTGTTAAGTTACCAAATGGTGATATTTTGTATGCATTACATTTTGGCACTATTAAGTTTTCTCCTACATTTTACTTAAATGATGTTTTACACATCCCTAATTTTCACTTCAATCTTATTTCTGTTCACAAACTTACATCACAACTTAAGTGTAGAAATATCTTCTCACATAACACTTGTTATATACAGGAGCTATCTACCCAGAGGATGATTGGGCATGCTGATATGTGTAACAACCTATACATCCTTCAGCACACCCACCGCCCTCCTTTGCATGATAATAATACTGTTAATAATTCTGCTGTGATCACAACTGCTGTTAGTTCTATTAATAATTCTGATGTTGTCACTAGTACTGTAAATAGGCACTCTCATATAGGTGATGATTTTGATTTGTGGCACTATAGATTAGGTCACCCCTCCACAACTGTTTTACAACATCTATGTACTACTTTTCCATACATTGAATTCAATAAAAATTTGATTTGTGATTCTTGCCATCTTGCCAAACAATGTAAATTGCCTTTTCCCAATAGCACCACTAAGTCCTTACATGCTTTTGACTTATTACACATGGATATTTGGGGACCTATTAGTATTTCTTCTTTTCAAGGACACCAATACTTCTTAACTATTGTTGATGATTTTACTAGATATACTTGGGTTTTTCTTATGAAACATAAGTCTGAAACCCATAACTGTATTTCCAGCTTTTTTACCTTTGCTTCTACACAATTTTATGCTAAAATAAAACAAATAAGAACTGATAATAGTGCTGAATTTAATATGCCTTCTTTTTATGCTACATTAGGCATTCTACACCGAACATCTTGTGTAGAAACTCCTCAACAGAATTCTACTGTTGAAAGAAATCATAGACATTTGTTAAATGTTACTAGAGCTTTGCTCTTTCAATCTCACCTTCCAAAATGCATTTGGTCTTTTGCTATTTGCCATTCTGTCCATCTTATAAATAAATTACCAACCCTTGTTCTTGGCAATAAATCCCCTTATGAACTTCTTTACAATACATCACCTACATTCCTTGATCTCAAGGTTTTTAGATGCCTCTCTTATGCTACTACCTTGATTCAAAATAGACAAAAATTTGATCCTCGTGCTAGAAAATGTATCTTCCTAGGATACAAATCAGGAACAAAAGGTTATATCTTATTTGACTTACATACTCATGCCATCTTTATCTCTAGAAATGTCAATTTTTATGAATTTGTTTTTCCTTACTCTACACTACCTCAGCCACCCATCCTTTCTGACCATTCAGCTTCCAACAATTCTGAAAATATTTTTTTGTTTAACAACATCGACATCAATAACTCTGTTACTCTACCTATTTTGGATTCTGTACCCCCTCTACATTTTCTACCTCTTCTTCTAATAATACAAAACCTCCACCCATAACTGTAAGGAAATCTGAAAGGATAAGAAAACCTCCATCTTACCTTAAAGATTTTGATTGCAATTATGCTTCTGCTTCCACTGCCACTTCAGTTGCTGCAACCAAATCTGTTCCTTATCCCATATCAGATTTTTTATCTTATTCTCATTTATCATCAAATCATTTACATTTTACTCTCACCATATCTACTCAAGATGAGCCCAAAACCTACAAACAGACCATCCAACACCCTCATTGGGTTCAAGCTATGAAATCTGAGCTTGATGCCCTTCGTAATAATAAAACTTGGTTTGTTATAGACCTCCCATTAGGTAAAAACCCCATCGGCTGCAGATGGGTTTATAAGATTAAATACAACTCTATATAAGGCCAGATTAGTAGCCAAAGGTTTCACTCAAATTGAAGGAATTGGCTCTTCTAATACTTATTCTCCCGTTGCCAAACTCACTACTATTAGACTCCTTCTTTCAATTGCCCCTTTTCAAAATTGGCATTTACATGAACTTGATGTCCATAATGCCTTTCTCCATGGAGACTTAGAAGAGGAAGTCTACATGGATTTACCCCCGGACTCACTCCCTCTAGGCCTAATCAAGTGTGCAAACTTCATAAATCTCTTTATGGTTTGAAACAATCTAGTAGACAATGGTTTGCTAGTCTTTCCCAATTCTTACTTTCTTAAGGATTCTGTCAGTCTAAATCAGATTCATCTCATTTTATTAAACATAATTCAACTTCTTTTACTGCTTTGCTTGTCTATGTTGATGATTTAATTTTAGCATGCAATGATTTAAATCAAATTCATTATATTAAATCTGCTTTGCATACTAAGTTCAGTATTAAAGACTTAGGCAACTTAAAATATTTTCTTGTTCTAGAAATTGCTAGATCTTCTGCAGGTATTCAGCGCAAGTATGCATTGGATATACTTTCTGATTGTGGTTTATTGGCCTGCAAACCGGCTGCCACACCTATTTCTAAAGGATAACACTTAACTCTCAAAGGAGGTACCCCTTTGACAGATCCTACATCCTACAGAAGACTAATAGGTAAGCTATTATACTTAGCGTCTACATGCCCTGATATTTCTTTTTCTGTGCAACAACTCGGTAAATTTATGAGCAGTCCAACTACTCTACACCATGATGCAGCAGTTCGTGTCCTCCGTTACATCAAGTCTTCTCTTGCACAAGGACTATTCTTCCCGCAATTCAGCCCTACAACTCAAGGCTTTTAGTGATTCAGATTAGGCTACATGCCTGGACAGTCGTAGATCCGTGACAGGATACTGCATCTTCCTTGGAGACTCCCTCATATCTTGGAAATCCAAGAAGCAGCCCACTGTTTCTCGTTCTTCCAGTGAAGCTGAATATCGGGCTGAATATCGGGCATTAGCTGTGGCTGTTACTGAAGTTCAATGGATTACTTATTTACTTCAAGAGATTACCACATTCCTTTTATCTCTCCAGCACTATTATATTATGACAGCCAGTCTGCCCGCCACATTGCTATCAATTCTTCCTTCCACGAGCACACAAAACACAACGACCTTGACTATCATTTGGTTCCTGAAAAGCTTCAAGCCAAACTTTTTCACCTACTCCCTATATCATCTAAAGATCAACTTGTTGATGTCTTGACAAAGGCTTTGGATTCTCAACCTTTTCAGCTGCTGACTTCCAAGATGGGAGTTAAAAGTATACATTCTCCAGCTTGAGGGGGCCTATTAGATCTTATCATATGTTAGGCTTTTGTATATTTCTGTTTCTTAATTTGTTAGGCCTATTAAGTTTGTTAGTTAGTTAGGCCCATTTATTCTGTTGATAGTTCGTTATTTCTGTTGGGTCTTTCTTTCTCTTTTCTTTCTTTGGGTTTGCTTCGGCCTGTATATAAAGGCCTACACCCTCACTGTACCATTTGATCCAATAATCCAATAATATGTTTTCATTCAGAAATACGATTTACAAGTAATAATTATCAAAGAATGACTTAAGTTTTTCAATACTAAACAAAAATCCAAAATCTCCCCATATGTGCTAAAAGACTCCTCAACGCTCAAATATTCTATTAAGTGAGCCAATTATTTAATCTACAATATATAAAAAAATAATAAATCCTAAAAGACTCTTCAACAGACTTAAATGTTCGGTTGTGTGCATTCAAAGTAATTTTCATCACAGTGTTTTTTTTCTATAAATTTGATGTTTTTGAACAAAATGATAGAGGCTTGCGGTGAGAAGGCGTAAGATGATCGAGGAACCGTGTTTTCAGTGGCACAGTGAAATGAGAGACAGCTAAGACACAGAGAGTGATAGAGATCAACATATCAGAGATTAGAGAGAAATAGAATGATGGTACAAGTGTGATACAAAAAGATCAAGAGAAATGAACAATCACCAAACACTTATACGATGCCCCTTTTTTCCGTCGAGACCTCAAATTTTACGCCTAAATAAATATCACTATTTTAGTGCCCAACATCGTAGGTGTATTCTTGTTGATCGAAAAAAAAAATGAAACATCACGTGTTAGATAGTTACCCATTAGTTGACTTGATTTTAGGAAACAAATTGTTTAATTACTGCAATTGTTTAATTTTTTATAAGAAATTTTTTATGTAATTTAATTTACATATCTAATTTTTTATTTTAATATCTATATTTACTATTAAAATATTTTGGTCCCCCCCCCCCAAAAAGGGCCCTAGGCAGTCGCTCCTTCCGACCGTGCTCAGGGCCACCACTGATCATGAGAAATCTCTAGCCTTTCCTTATTTGGTTTGGCATGGGAGGAAATGGATTTTAATAGAGGTGATAAATTAATTTACTTTTATATCTTTATATTCTTTTATATTATATTATAGATAAAGATAGTTAAGTATTTTATTTTAAATGATTTAAGCTCCCTCCCTTCCAACACCTTAGGAAGGCCAAAATTGAGTTACGAGTGATTTTGATTGTCCGTACCATGAACCTTAAATTATTTCCATTGAGCGGCTGTTAACAACAAAATAGACAAAAGTTGCATAAGGTAAATTAATAGGGTGCAAAATGAAGGCTTGCAAGGCCAACATGGAATTGAAACACTAGTGTGTTCTCACAAAGAAACATAGAATTGAAACATTAGTGCTCTCTCTCTCTCTCTCTTAGTAGCATTTGGCAATCAATTGGTTATGTCATGGTGTTTGTACATTAGATTCAGACTCAGAAGATGTACGGTTCTTCAACTCAGGGTGTCTAATTTCCACTATGTTTCCAACAGCTTCATCCATTGTTGGCCTATTATCTGCCACCTTTGACACACAAGCAAGTGCAATCTGAAGCGTCTGCACCATCTCCTCTTCAACACATTGCCCTCTCAGCAGCTCCTCATCAAAAACCTCAGCTGTCCATTCCTCATGAACCACAGACCTCACCCACCTTGGAAGATCAACCATGTCATGATCATAACCAGGATACCCCAGTGGTGTCTTTCCTGTAAGCATTTCAAGAAGGAGTACCCCAAAGCTGTAAACATCACTCTTTTGTGTCATGATCTTCCAGGACTCAGCTACTTCCGGAGCGCGATAGCCATTGGCTCTTGACATGGTTGATGGGGTGTTCATTAGTGGAGTGAGTCCAACATCAGTGATGCAACCATCATGTTCTTGTGTTACGAGCACATTGGATGACTTGATGTTGCCATGAACAAACTTTGGACCCCCTTCTGTGTGGATGGAAGCAATTCCCTTTGCAGCTCCTAGTGCAATCTTCATTCTTGAATCCCAGTCTAGTGGAGTTCTCCCTGGACCCCTGTTTCCTATGTCGTTTGGGAAGGATACAAGAATAAGACAAAGATGTATCTTTATTACAGGACTATGGTAAATTATGTGATACTAAGTTCTATGAATTATCAACTTCTAGTTTAATTATAAGATCATTTCTTGACTGAGCACAATGTACATAGACACAATCAATCAAAAGTTTAAGATATATTAAAATAAGAATTTATGGACTATGCACTGACATGTAAAATATCTGTACAGTCATCTAATCAGATCTCACCATTTAGGTGTTTGTTGAGATATTTTGGAAAAAATTATAATAAAATGACATAATAGTGAAATCTGATTGGATGACCATGTAAAGATGTTTGACACTTTTGGTGCATATATAGAAAGCATCTTGTTAGAGTTGTTTTAATATTATCTCAAGCTTTTGATAATATACATATTTGACGCTCATGTAGAACATGGCAATAAGTAATGGAACTCCTCCTTCAATGACTTTTGAATAACTTTGACTTCAGATTTTGGTTTCTCACATCAACTAATTAAATAAATCTAATGCACTTGAAGAATGGTCAAGAAAAGCATAGTTTGTCCACTCTCTTGATTGATAGAAGAGGTGGTTTCATGGACTAATAATGAAATAGAAATTAGAAAGAGACAATCCATCAAAGGAAAACGTACCATGCAACAAGGAAAACAAGCTGCCTCCTGGCATGTAGTTATAAACAAGAAGTTTCTCATCTTTGGAATAGTAATAAGCTCGAAGGGGTATGACATTAGGGTGTCTTCCAATTCTTCCCACAACCTCCATCCGTTGTTCAAATTCCTTCTTTCCTACCTCAACTTCCCTCAACCTTTTAACCACCACTGTTGTTCCCTCCTCCAATGCAGCCTTGTATGTTGTTCCATAGCTTCCTTTTCCAAGTACTTCGGCTGAAGCCTTCAACAAATCTTCAAGGTCAAAGCTATAAGAGCAACCTTCAAAGAAGAACAATTTGTTCCTTTCAGCCTCTTGCACTGCACTACCAAAACTCTTTGAAACCTCAGTCTTTCCAGCACAAGTTGCCTTCCCTTTTAGTACATCACTGCTTTCACGCTTTTTCCTCTTCAAAAAGCACACAAAGATCACCAAAACTAAGAGAGAGAGAAAGGCACAGCCCCCAATTGCTAAAGCAAGAATAGAAGCTACACCAAAGAATTTCTTTGGAGTTGTAGCTTTTTGATTTTGTGTTGTTGATGGAGGGAGTGGTTGGTAAACAGGAGAAGGAGATGGAGAAGGAGAGATTGCAGAACAATGATTGAGAGGTGGACCACATAAGAGAGAGTTCCCAACAAAAGAAGTATAGGGAAATTTATTGATGGAAATTGGAATTGAACCATTCAAGTTATTATAGCTCAAATTCAAATACTTGAGGCTTGGAAGGTTGAAGGAAGGAATAGCTCCAGAGATGGAATTATTTTGGAGATACAAGCCGGTTAGTCGTCGGAGATTCTGAAATGTAGGTGGGATTCTGCCAGCGAAAGAGTTAAAGGAAAGATCTAATGCAATGAGTTTAGGGGAGACAGAAGAAGGGATTAGGCCTGTGAAGTTATTGTGCTGAAGGTTTACATATTGGAGAGAAGGAATGGAGAGAATGTCAGAAGGAAGATTTCCACTAAGGTCATTGGAATGAAGACTAAGGATTCTTAGCTCTTCAAGTTTTCCTAGGCTGTTCTCTGGAATGGAGCCCTTAAATCCAATTCCTGGAAGATGGATGCTAATGACATGAGTTTCATTTGTGTTGCAAGTCACACCAATCCATGAAGTGCAAATTGGAATAGAGTCATTCCAGTTTAATCTTGGGGCATGTAGGACACTAGAAGAAAATTCAAGGAGAGCATGTCTTTCAGAGTTTAAGTCAGCTACAATCAAGCCAAAGAGAGATAGTATGAAGCTTAGCAGAACAAATGGAACAATGAATAATTGGATCTTCATGGATACTTGTTTGGTGCAAAATGCTGGTAGGTGGTAGCTTCAAGTTCTGACCTTAACTGTTCTTCATCTTTTCCTGGTTTGGTTTTAGAAAATTATGGCAAATTGTTAGAAGATCATAAAGCTAGAAGGTTGAACATGTTCATTGTAAAAATCAGCTATTTTGCCCTCAGATATAATGAGTCATTTGTGGTAAATCAGTAATGTGCCTTTTGGAAAGTGATCTAGAAGTTAAACCATGAAATAGAGGTTTTGATTGGTTTAGAGACTTGATTTAGAAACTGTGCAGAAATGAATTCAAATAATTTGAACCAACTCCTTTCTCTGAAACTTGAATTTTAGTATGAGATTTTTTTTTTTTTTTTGTTGAAGCAGAAAACACCACTTATTGCAGCTTTATATGCATGGAACAAGAAAGAATATTAAGAAGATAGTCTTACACATGCTTACCATGTAGCAGGTCTTGAAGTTAGGAAATTCTTTCAGATGTATCAGTGAGGAGAGTTAATTATTTCAATACTTAAGGTGTTATTCAAACTTTTTCAACTAAAAGAAAAAGGCAAAGTCTTCCCTATGAGCTTTAGTTGATGAGGGACTAAAGTGCACTTTTTACTGAGTACAAAGAAATTCCCACTTAAATTCGGTTCTTATATAAGATTCAAAAACTGGCTAGAAGGGAGATGGGGAAAAGCAAGGTTATGATTGAAAATCTCATATTCCAAGAAAAACATAACTTGAAAAAAGAAAAAGCTGAAGTTTGATTATCTTTCATACTTGAAAAAGGAATACTCCCTCGGTGTTATTTTAGTTGTCCTGTTTGTAATATTTCATTGTCTCAAATTGCTTGTCACTTTAGAAAATCAAGAAGTACTAATTACTTGTTTTCCAAAAATGCCCTTTTATCTCAACCAACGGACATTAATGAGTTTTTCTATCTAATTAGTCTATCACTACAACCATTACAATTAATAAGGGATATTTTGGTCAGGAGAGTCATTTTATCATAGAAATCAATAAAATCAATCATTTTCTTAAAAAGTGTGCACAACCTAAAATGACAAGTAAAATGAGACGGAGAGAGTAGCATTATTTGCAAAAAGTAGGCTGCATTCTCCTATTTTAAAAAGACATTGTGAATCATTTCATGAGTGTTGATTTCTAGTTTTTGCCACCTTACCCGATCAGTGTATACCCTAAAAAAACGTGATCTTGAAATACTGAAAACTATTTCTCTCAAGAACCACATTGAGACATTTACGCAAACAAAAGATAGTTAAAAGTGACGGAGATGGGCCAAGTATGTCACTAAAACAACCAAAGCAAGCTTAACATCAATATCATTCAAACTTTGGAAACATTAAAAAACTGCACTTAGAATAATTCTCACTGCACTTGTATATGCAGATCTGTGAAGAACATGGTGAGTGTAAGTATTCAAATTTGGAATTTAGAGGAAGTGAGAGAGATTACCTTTGTAAGAAGTTAGTTTTGAGGACACCAAGAACACATGATAGGATAGAATGAAGCATCACATCACAAAGATGAGTAGGA
Organism: Calophaca sinica; assembly: GCA_037113605.1. NCBI lineage: Eukaryota > Viridiplantae > Streptophyta > Magnoliopsida > Fabales > Fabaceae > Calophaca > Calophaca sinica. The sequence continues at coordinate 95,554,005 of CM073736.1, forward strand.
GATACAATCCAAGACAAGAAGAGAAGTTTACAAAGCTCAAAATCAAATGAAATGGACTAAAGTTTTTAAGCACACAACATATGACTACATGAAATTTTGGAACACATAAAGAGGTTAGAAGTGAGCACTGTTGGAGTCGGTGGCATCATAGCATTCCAATTTTAGGCTTAAATACACTTTTTGTCCCCAGCTTTCTTAATTTGACAATTTTGGTCTTCTTATTTTATTTTTTGCGATTTTGATTCTTATGTTTTTTTAATTGCACTTTTGGTCCCCAAAAATCTTGGATTGTGCACTTTTGGTCCCTCACTTTCCCAAAATCTAAGATTTTTTGAGACCAAAAGTGCAAAAAAAATCCATGATTTTATGGGACCAAAAGTGTAATTAAAAATATCGGAGCCAAAATTATCAAATTAAGAAAGTTGGGAAACCAAAATCGTCAAAAATAAAACAGAGGGACCGGACAAAAAATGCACCACTAGTTTATCAAGTAATAAGAATAAGGAAACTAAAATCACTTTCCTACTGAACTACAATGACAGCAATAATGAGAGCGTTATTAACCAACAAGGCGTTCAGTCTAACTAACAAGTACCATTACATTAATGTCCACCGGCTAATTGCTGTTGAAATTAGCCCAACATTAAAGGATAAAAGCATAGGATGCAATTGCATGAGTCCAAAATCTAAACGTTTGAAATGGAGGAGCGTGATTAGAATTAGTTGCTGGCATGTCTTTGAGATGAATACTAGTGATATGGACCCTGTAGAGTACTAACGAAACAACATTACACGAGAAGTGATGTGTGATGTATGTACTGATGTGAGGTTTGCTTCACTATCATATGATATACTTAAAAAAAATGTTTGCAACAAACCCACTAAAATTAAGAGATGTAAACACACTCTTTTTATTACTTACTGAAATCACTATTCTTGAAAATCACTATTTTTGTATTTGAGTGATAAAATCTAGATGGATAAAATTGATTCTATAGTGAGTAGAATTGATTCTAATGGAAACAGAAGATTCCTAGCTTTTACGTTGAATAAAATCAATTCTGAGTCTGAGATCCACTTACCCGTTAAAAGTGATCCTACTTTTATCATCCAAACGAAATCAATTCTCCTGAACCCACTTTTAAAATATTATTACCAAACACAAATCAACTTTTTTATAGTCAATTTTTTTTAAATCAATTCTTCAGAATCAATTCAATCATAACTTAAAACAAACGGAATCGTGTGGGTTTCCCTACGTCAGGCGGCAATCCCCGGCATTCATGCAGTCAATAGCTTGGCACCGTTCGATCTTGATGCTCGATTTTGAGCTCACTAAATCTGGTATAATAATAAGAAAAAGCTCCCTCGAAATTAAAGTTGTTCGATCAAAGATCAGATGAGGCCGAGCTGTTGACTGCGTGCAGGGGCCTGATTGTTGGGGGTTTTGATTCGTGAGATCTTCATGAATTTTACTCGAGATTAGAAAGAGTGTTAGATAGAGAGTCTTGCTAACATTTCTTTGAAATTAATTTTTTCGATGCCGAGTCCTATGAATTAATTGGTTTGATCATGATAAACTCTATTTTTGTGTGATGATTCTAGAATTGTAAGAATAAAAGAATGCTTTATGGGAAGTAATAAATGAGAACGAAAATCGAATCATCATATATATATATATATATATATATATATATATATATTTAGTTTCCTACAGGTTTCCTCTAACATAGACAATTCTGTTCGAGACGCGTCGGACACTAAATGTGAGAACCTCTCTCAGCGGGGATTCGAACCTTGGTTTGCCACGTTGTGGGGTATCGAATCATCATATATTAATGAGAATGAAACTAGAATGATAAGATTGTCAGAGCGATGCATGGGCGTGTTGAAAATGAAAATGCAACTGTATAATATAAGTAATCGGCATGGGATAATAATGTGATACAAAAATATGACACTAAATTTGGAATATTCATGCGTCATACACAATACCGTCACAGGTTTGGGTCTGTTTGCAAGGAATATTTTTATAAATAAAATATCTTGGACTACCATAAAAATAAACGAGTTCGGTAGAGGAGGCATGAGCATTTCTTTGTTATCTATAAAAAAAATGTTAAATATATTTTTAGCCCTTATAAAATTTTTGAATTTGAAGTTTAGTCCTTATAATATTTTCTTTGAGGTTTGGTCCTTGTTTGCAACATTAGTCTTTGTTGTTAAAATCTTGCTTAATTGACAAATGGAGATCCAGCTGGACTTTCCCCACATGGACTTTTAGTTAACGTGGTGTCCATGTGGCAAGTGATGAATTCGAAATAGGATAGTTTGAAGGGATTTTAAAAGTTTGGCTTCAAAGAAGGTATTTATAGGGGATCGAAGGAAGAATGTCAAGAAGATTCGTATCATAGTTTTGAAGATTTTCGATGAAATGTTAAAATAGGTTTGAAAGTCAAGGCATGGAAATTAAGCATTAGATTTAAATCTTAATTTTGAAGAACTTTGACAATAGAGTCAAGTTTTTGAAACAATTACATGCATTTGAAGGACCTAGTTAGAAGACCAATTACAAAAGAATAACAATTCCAGTTAGTTGCTAGTGGTTATGTTTTGTATGAAATAAAGAAGCAATAGTAAACTGCTCTATTACGTGTCAAAAGCATAAGCATTACAGTTACTTTTCCTTTATAAATACTAAGTAGAATGATGTAGTCATGGCTAAAATTCTCACATGCAGGGGTGGACCCACGTGTCCCCCAGTGTGTGCCCATGCACCCGCTTAGATTTTGAAAAACTTACTCATACTCTTATAAAATTTTTATTTTGACCTTCTCATTCTACCATTTTGCACCCACTGACCACACTCTCTCATTTTTCCGCTCCATCCATTCGTGAGTGACTACTCTGAGTCTGACTCATCAAAAATTTATGAGGCAGTGACCACTCTCTGCTCTCTTTTGCCTCTCTCTCTAGATCTCTGCTGCACAGGCAAGGAATGAAACTCTCGCCTCCGCTGGACCACGACCACCATGCCGGACATGTTGCTCCGCAAATTTGTTGTGCTCTGCGACGGCGAATCTACTAATCTCCTCCATGCGCGAATCTACTCTACTGCGGTCTGTGCGCGGATCTGTTGTGCTCCTCCGGTGACCACGACGCAGCTGATTCTTCTTCTTCTTTGTGGGTTATGTGCGTTTGGGGTTCATTCTGTTGTTTCCATATTTTATTTTTTGCATTTATTCACTCACTTGTGTGTTTTTGCGTTTGGCAGTTTTTGCGTTTATTCACACAGTGTGTTGTGTTTCCAGATTTTGTTTTTGAGTTTCTTGCCACCAGTGGGGTTGTAGGTTTGTTTGTGGTTTCTTCCCTGTTGAGCGTCTTAGATTGCCAATTGCCATCTAACATCTTAGATCCCCTTTTTCTCTCTGTGTAGCTTCTTATGCTTGACTTCTCCTCAAATCAAACGTGGTCAAAGAAAGGATGAACCTAGGTATATTTTCCCTTATCATGTTTATGTGCTTTCTTAATTTCTTGAGCTCATTGTTAGATGTGTTGTATTGTCCACTTCATGGCTGTTCTTTAACTGTAATGAACTGGTGTAAATTTCCAAATAGAGATTGATTTACAAATTTTTTGGAAAAAAAAAACAGATATAGGTCAATATGAGTCAATTTTGATTCATCAAGGTATGTCTGAATACCAAAATTGCCTTGCAATTCTCTCAGAATATATTGTCTCCCATTAGGGGATATTTTGCTGAGAAAGACTGCATAGTGTATTTGAAATAAGCATACGTGAAGAAGGGAACAAATAAATTAAACAATAGTTTATATGCATTTTTTTCCCTATCAGTCAAGCATTTTTACAGTAAGCCAATAATACATAATTAATGTTTCAAAATTCCAGTGAAGCTTTTATCCAATTGAAATGATATCTTCTGGAAATATTTTTCAGTTTAAGCTTTCTCTCAAACCAATAAGATCAGTGCTCTCTCTTTGTGGATTCAGGGAACCATTGCTTTTCATACACTGGTGTATATGACAAAGACTCGAGGCAGCAAGAAGAACCATCAAGAATTGATACAGTTTCTTCAACACCTATATCAGGGTCAGTTACAGATTTGAACATTGGCAATATTGTAGCAGATAGAGATGTTGGACACAATAATTTCTATAAAATAAAGGAGGCTTATCCCATGCCTAATCTTGGAGCTGCTGGTTGCTTTGATTTAGGTCATCTCCGCATGCACCTAGAGGACAATTATAAGGTATGTAATTTATTTGATTAATATATTAAAAATTTATTACTTTAACATTTATAATAGTGTGTGAATTTAAATTTTTTTACACCCACTGACCTAGGTCCTAGGTTCGCCACTGCTCACATGTATATCCCACACACGCCCAACACATTCGATGAAACTTGTGACCCTTTTATGTGTTTTTTATGGCATTTTTCATAAACTTAATCATGTTTGTGTCGTTGTTTTATTGGATTCTCTTCAGAGACTCAAATTTCGAGCGTTTGTATTTCGAATAAGTTTGTTTTGTAATGTAGCACTACTTTTGGACACTTTAAATCTGTTGACATGAGCTAATTTAACTCCCAAATTAATCATTCGAATTCTATTTGTTGCGAAATTTCAACGTCAACGACACCGAAAGTGTATTAAATGTTGAATCAAATATGTTTTATACAAAAAAAAGTTAAACCAAATGTTATTACCTAAATTATCATGGAAGTTCATTGTACATGAAAAAATTGGTACTACACTACTATATACACAATTGTTTGTTAGTGTGCATCATGAAAATTTTATTCACTTCAACAAATCTATAAAAATATTTACCCTTTCATGTCATCGATTTGAGAGAAATTATTACATACCCATATTTTATAATTATAAAAGTCAAATACCAAAATTATAGTTAAAAATGTACGGATTAAAATTGGGTAAAAAATTAATTAAGGACCAAAATCAAAATTTATTTTTTGGGGGACTAAAATTAAAAAATTAAAATTTTATAGGGACTAAAATAAAAATTTGAAAACTTTATAAGGGAGAAAAAAATATTTAAAATGGCACAGACAACACCTGCCACATGGCATCTGACATGGCAAACACGTAGGCATAAAAAATATTTTTTTGCTGACTCACTTGCCACATAGACACCACATCAACTAAAAGTCCATGTGGCAAGGTCCAAATGGATCTCCGTTTGCCAAATCGTCAACATTTTAACGGAAAAGACTAATATTGCAAACGACAAATATGTGAGAGACCAAACTTCGAAGAAAAATTTTATAGGCACTAAACTTTAAATTCGAGAATTTTATAAGGACTAAAGACACATTTAACTGGAAGACATAGGCTAATGTAAGCACAATATATCTACGATAATTGTATCCAACTGTAAATTTGTAACTCTTGGTTTACAAGAAAAAATTATAAGAGTTATACATCCAAATTGAAAAAAATTGGGTTTCGACCTCAAGGATCACCTGGCTCCTGGTCTTGGCTGGCTTCCAATTCCTCCACGGGGTTGTGATTTCTGAAATGTCGCGCCCCAAATGGAGTGATCAACTTGTGGGAAGTTTTGTAACACCTCATTTTGTTCTATATCCATGTAAGTATTAATCTTTGTTATCAAGTATTTGATAATTAGGAAACTAAAACCTAATTTAAAACCTCATACTTATTAGGAAGTAGAGGTTCGAGTCTGAGTTTAAAATTTAGACGAAACCTAGTCTATGTTCTAGCTGACAGTGTAGAATTACACTGGATGGGGAGACCCTAACCTGACCCAAAGAATTGGATTACTAAGTTTTATAATCTCTTAATGTGTTTAGAAGTATATGTGAATGTGAATGTGTTTGTTTATTTTGGTCACCAGTATAAAATATTATTATTTTATTCAGTACTGTTTTCCCATGTGTTCAATAATAAATCGATCGAGTTACTAAACAAGTGAAAACTCTAATTATGACCTTTACACTTAATTCAATAAGTTACTTGTCGCTTAGAGTTCATGGTTGAGCAAACTGTGATCTATCAGTCAGTGTAAAACCTATATTGACCTTTACTGTGGTCTAACCTCAAGAAGTGTGTCATTTAAGTATGACTAGCGATTACTAGTCATACTTAGTCACCCAATTTCGTTGTTTTGGTTTAAATATTATTATTTTATTCAAACCCGTGTGCATGTCATTCAAGACAAGAGTTGGAGTAGAGACTTGGACACCCAGAGCTAGGGCATGGGGCGCATGACATGTGGATAAGACTACGGACATGAAACTACCATTCAAATCCATTTACTTTCACTTTTGTCTTATTTGGATAAAGACTTTACACCAAAATGGAAATGTCGTATCCTTATACCCTTTTTTTCCTTTTCTTTGACCTAACCTCTTTGATGCAAATGTTGAAAAATATTCCCCCCCCTCTTTTTTCCTTAGGAGGGCGCACCTTTTGGCTTAGTGAGCAAGTTTGGACCTACAAAAATTTTAAGTAAACTCTGTAAATACTAACACTTAGGCATCTTTTGCTCACTTTGGGAAAACACATAAAGTTGGAGACTCATTTCCTCTCCTCCCCCTTGTGGCCGCCACCTATCTGTCCCTCTACACCATCTCATTTCTCTTCTATTTTTTATGAGAAAGAGTTCACATTTCTTCTTTCAAACTCAACACCCCCCCTTTTTTTCCTTAGCAGGGCGCACCTTTTGGCTTGGTGAGCAAGCTTAGACCTACAAAAATTTTAAGTAAACTCTGTAAATACTAACACTTAGGCATCTTTACTCACTTTGGGAAAACCCATAAAGTTGGAGACTCATTTCCTCTCTTCCCCCTTGTGGCCACCACCTATCTCTCCCTCTACACCATCTCATTTCTCTTCTATTTTTTATGTGAAAGAGTTCACATTTCTTCTTTTAAACTCAACTCCTAGTAGAAGATTCAAGAGGCAAACCTTTGTTCTTCATCCTCCATTTCCGCAAACTTAATGAATGGATTTGTATGATTCATTAATGGATTTGCGGGATGCATGAATGGATTCGCAAAATTCATGAATGGATTCATGAACTAATCATGCGATTCATAGAACTAAATTTTGACATGCTGCATCAATTCATGAGATGCTGAATCTATTCACGCGACGTGTTAGACTCATTTTTATGCATTTTAAAGTTCTTTCAAGTTGGAATTTCATCCAAATCATTAGAGGTTCATATAAAAACGATTTTCATCTCATTTTTACACATTACACTGATTAAAAAAATTGAAAATCATCTCCATCAATTCTCTCCAGCTTTATCAATTGTTGAACTTTCTTGGTGTCCTTTGTGAGAGAAATTTATGTTCTTTCTCTGTTAAGAATAGTTTGCGCATCGTCTAGAGTTTGATAAGATTAAGGTTTTGTTCATTATCTTGACCCTCGTTTAAGGTCCAAATCATGCATACTAGTCTTTAACCATGTAATCACACTTAGACATACGATCAATTGAAGGTAATAGGGTTCCGAAAGGCGGAATGTTACACATGCCACAAGTTGGCCTCCTGATTATAACAGAACTACAAAGGTAAAGTACTTATTGAAACTTGGACAACTTGGATCAGTGAGGATTAGACAAAGAATTTGACTCGTGAATGGAAAAACTCAAACCTAGTGGTGATTGATCCAAATGAGCATTTTCAGTGAACTTGTTTGGGCCATTTGATGATGGAGATGAGATATCAATTATTGATACTGATGTGGAGTCATGATATTTCAGCATAGACTCCTAATATTTATAATGCTTAATAACTTGATTTACAAGAGGTGGCTGCTTGGACATAGGATTCTTCGTATGGCATGGGGAATAACCGTGCAATTTGAAGCATTTCTCCTTTAATGGTCAAGAGTACTACAATGAGCACATAATGGTTGGTATTTCTTGGCTTGTTGATTTAGTTTTCCATTTGGCTAAATTGGAAAAGCCAATTGACAACGAGTGCCTCCATTCGAGCTTCTAACATCTTGTTTCTTTTCTTTTTGGTGAAAAGTGAGAAAATGTCAATAATTGAGGGAATTAGATCCATGAGTAGGATTTGTTATTGAAACACTACAAGAATTAAGCATATTGCCAACAAATTTTTCCTAGGGCCACTAACCCTAGCAAATTACCCAGAGTCAAAGTAGTAGGAAAAAACCCATACCATAATTTCCTAGGGCTTTTAAAAAAACACCCTCGATTTTGTTCATGCTAAAAAGATGGTGGACTGGTTTTTTTTATTTTTAAATTAGGTTGTTCCTAGGGCCAGACCCCTCGAAAACATCCCGCCCAAAAAAATTTGCAAAAAACCGAGGGGCTGAGCCCTCAGATCTGTCAACGATGCGCAAGTTTTTGCTCCCCTTTTTATCTAGGCGCCACCCACTAAAAACCTAAATCCCACGTGGCCCATGTACCCAGTCTAGCAAACCTTAATCCCTAATGAAATAAAAACCCTATTATTCCCTCTTCCCCTCCATCCAGGCGCCGATCCTCACCTCTCTCTTCTTTCTCCCTCCTTCTCTACGGATTCCCCTCCCTACTCCCTCCTCTTCTAATTTTTTCTTTCTTCTTCATCCATTCTTTCGACATCCATGAAGATTACCCTAAGGTCCAAAAACAAACCCTAATCAACGCAGCCACAATCTAGTGCTTTCTTCTTCCTTCAAGGATCCGCTCCCATTTTTTCAATGAAGATCAAATCATAATGAAAGGGTTAGATTTTTCTCCTGCACCCACTCATTTTTCTTTGTTTCTTTGATTTTTTATTTTTGATTATTTTATTTTTTTGTATTACAGATCCAAGCAGCGTTCTTCGTTCTTTCTCCTTCTTCCTCTCGATTTTCTACTACATGCCTTCTTTTTTTTTGTATTTCTGTTTGTATTTTTTTATTTTCTTCTTCTGATTCTGTATTTTGTATTTTTTTTTTGTAGGTATGGAGATATCAAGAACAAAATTTTTGTAATTTTTGGTGTATTTTTTGTTTTCTGTTTGTAATTCTTTGTTATTTGTAATTTTTTTGGTATTCTGTTTCTATTGTAATTTTGTAATTTTTGTTGTAATTTTTGTCTTCTGATTCTGTTTTCTGTATTCTATAATTTGTAATTTTTTTGGTAAATTTTGATTATGTAATTATTAAAACCTTGGTAAATTTTGGTAACTTCTAATTTGTAATTGCTGAGAGAGAAAATAATTTGTAGTTATGATTCTGTTATATAATTATTAAAAAGCTTGTTTCTGTATTAATTTTTTTTTATTAACTTGCTGCAATTTCCGAGGGTTCTGAGCCCTAGGAAATTACCTAGGGCTCAGAGCCCTAGGAAATTTCTTAGGGTTTTTCAAATTTAGCCCTAGAAAATCTTTTCATACTAGCGAATAACCTACAGTCACGTCGCCTTCGGTGGGCTCTCGAAAATTTTGGCATTTTCTGTGTTTTTTTGCATTTCTGCCCTAAGAAATGACAAACATTCTTGTAGTGAAACCGGATTTTGGTGATAAGCATAACCTTCATGGCTCTTGAATTTGATTTCTATGAAAATCACAACTAGTGTGATTTATTCATCCACTGCAACTGTCATATGGTTGGATCGTCGTACATTGGATCAGCTTTAGGTGATGGCACGATTGAGCCATCTACAAAAATCCGGTTTATTAATTCTTTCCATTCAAGGTTATGCTTATCACCCTCTTTCAGGAATTGTAATTATCGCAGGTGAGTGATTGAGAAACTAGAACCAGACCAGAATTTCAAAAGGATAAAGAAAAAAAGGATTTGCTTGATCTTCCATGGCAAAAATCAAACGTTTGCAAAAGAGAACAACAAAAAATTAAAAAAACGTAGAGATGTGCAATAAGCTTTGAAAAACTACTGATACCATATTAAAAATGAGCTACTCTTTGTACAAAAAAAATGAAATCATCAATAATAATATATACAATTAAGAATGAAGCTCATTGAATGCTCCTCCACGTGTCAATTTCTTAGAAAAACATCATTTAATTCACTTCCAAGTGTTAAACCCTTATGGAAACCATGAATGCAGTCACACGTGTCAGTCTATATTTAAAAATTTCTCACATGTGTCATGCATTGTCAGCATAAATAATATGACGTGTAGCCTACTCACTCGAAATAAATGACCAATGGGACGAATCAAGCAGTTACGAAATTCTATTAAAAAAATTAATTACCGTCAATAACAGTAATGACCAGCAAAAAAACCATAAAAAGATAATAAATGTCAGCTATAGTTTTTGAAACATTTCAATTAATCATGCAAAATATTTATATTGTGAAAAACAAAACAAATAGGAAATATAAATTTTCTAAAATAATATATTAGATCTGCCAAAAAATAATATTAGATACAAAATTTCTATAATTATCTAATATTTTAAAATAGAAGAATTTTTTAAAAAACTAATAAAAATATATAAATAATAAACATGTTAAATTAGAAAAATTAATAGAAGAAACATTTTTTTGACGAATAATAGAAAAAACATTGTAATCTATAAAAGATAATACCTTTGAATATAAGATAAAACGATTTAAAATCTTCCCTTTCATACGTGATTCAGGTTATTTCAAAATTTGAATTTGTATTCACCATATAGCATGAAATCAATTTTCCTTGATTAAATCATTAAATCATATGTTTGTACCATATAAATGGATTTAGAATCTCACCAGAATGAATCATAATAGTAATTTGCAATACAACCTTTCCTTATTTAAAAATTTGAGCCCTATTAATCTGATTGTCATATATAATTTCTATTGCTATTTTAATTGGTAGAATCTACATTTAAAACCAATGCATCAATTCATCATCGTTTGTTTGCATAAAATATTTCTTTATTCCATTTTAATAGGCACACATATTTCTATCTTCAGATCAAATATCAAATTTTAAAATCATAATTGATAATTGATTGTGATCCATTAAATCACACACAAATTTAATAGTTGTTCAAATCGTTCTCCTATAACGTAATTTTACGGTAGTGTGTGCAACTCAAAAACTTGGGGTGACTACTATTTAAAGCCCTAAACCTATAGATGCTGATTCACGAAACCCTCGACGCTTGCACTTCCTCTCCAGTTTCAACCGCTTATGGACGGACAAATGGACTACCCTGGAATTGTAATCTTCGCCAACAACCTTAGGCATTCTATACATCATCTCACTTGGTTTACAATTTGTTCGTCATCTCCTTTGTATGAATGCATTCTCTTTAACTAAAGGGAAATGCATTTCTTTAACCTTTTTTTGATCGCTCTCGGTTGTGGGCTCGCTAGCAAAAAATCTTTCCTGCAGTGTTTCACATGGCGGTGGACTCGCGAGTTGGCAATTGATGGATAGGGGCGATGGCCGCTGTAAGAGACCCTCATAACTCATATCTACTGTCATTATCGTTTTTGTTTCCCCCATATTTGCAGGATTCTCTTGCGTGATACGTAGGCAGATTATGATTTTACCAGATATATGTTCATAATTCACTTTCACACATAGCCGGAAACAGAGGAGAAGAAGAGGAACTGGGTTATGAAATTTCTCAAAAAAAAAATTTATGATTTTCCAAGAGTGATGATTTAATTTGTTATTTATTCCTAAATTGGTAAATATATACATGTCATAGGGGCACACCAAATTTTGTTAAAGATGCAAGGAATTATGTTCATGCAGCAGATCTCAATGTCGAAGACAAGGGAGCACATGAATAGAGTAAGCCTGGAACATTTTCCTGTATCTATTTAATACAAAGCTCTCTCTTATTCTGATTACTATTTTGATTACATGTTGTTGGATTGTTGATGTCACTTTTTTTTTTCATTTCATGTCACAGTATTCCTCAAATTGTAGAAATCATATCCCTATGATGTGCATCAAATTCTGTTTGATGCAAACCCAGAAATCATTATAATGGAAAATTGATGCACATGTTTTTCGGGTTTAATTTGCCGTTGGACCTTTTACTCTATTGAATTACAATTCCTTCTATCCCCTTTAATTTTATTTAAGCTATTAACTAATTTCCAAACAGCTTGATCTATGATTTCTACTCTTCTTCTTCGATCATTGACCTTTATTAAGTTTTCAAATTTCATCACATCTCCGACCTTTATTATGATTGTGATGAATGAAATTAATTTTCTATTTTTTGTTTTTAAAACAAACTTTTGTTGACGAATCTCTAGCTAGCAGCTAGCAGTAATCTTAAAGATTCATTAACCTACAATAATTTCAAGTTGGTTTTTAACATAATCAATTGCAATCTGAAATTATTCTCATTAATATCACTCAAAGGAAAAAGGGAGTTCCATTGTGAAATATATTATGTTGCTAATGTTCACATGCTAAATTGTAGTGACTTAAATGTATCAAATAGCAAACGGAAAAAAAAAAACCTCCACCACACCCTTCTCAAAAGATGTAAATTTTATGCAAAAAAAAAAGTTGCGTTGCTACATTATAATATTAAAGGGTATTAACAGGATATATAGCTAATAAGTAAATGTACATGTGTTCATTTTGATATCTTCGATTCATGTTTTTCTCGGTCAAAAATTTTCTTTAGTTCCTTTAAAGACTCAAGAGGATAAATATGACTTAATAGATGATAGATTATGAAAAATGAAAAAATAATAATATAATTTTTTTTGTAAGTAATATATTTCTAGGTAATATATAATGTCTTAACTAAAAATCACTTTGGATGTTAATGATTTACATGGGTCATGAAGTGGGAAACTTTGCCACATCAAACATTTTCTCATACAAATTAATTCAAAATCAATTTTTTTACACAAATTAATTCAAAATCAATTTAAATTTCGAATTGATTGTAATTGATTAGTTTTTATCTTGATTGATTAAAATAAATTTTTTTGGTTACAAGATTAAAATAAATTTAAATGCAATTAAGTTGTTTTATCTTTGATTTCTTGATTAATTACAATTGGCTAATCAACGAAACTCAATCAATTTTACCTTCACCTTTTTTGTGTGTTAAATGTACGTTCACCATTATAGTACCTATAATTGATTTCAAATAGGAATATATTATTAGTTCAAATTAATGCAAATAAATTGTTTCCATTAGCCTTTATTATTTTAACGTTAAGGAGAAAATAAGTGTCATTGATTCATATTTTGAACTCAATTCTAAAACACTTTTTTTTTTTGGTTTAGATTCTAAAACACTTTTGATTATATGGTGGTAACCTAATGCCTTAAATTCATATTATTTAAGATCTGGTCAAATTTTAAACTATTTATAATAAACATTAAATTAGTTTAATTTTTTTTTTTTAAACAAAAATTGATATGCAAAGGCATCACTGTAACAACTGACATCCCAACTATGTTGGCACCTCAGCTGCCACCCATCATCTGCAGCATATCAATCAATATATATTAAAAAGGAAAAAAAGAGAAACAAAAGCAAGGGGGGACATAAACCAAAACCCTTACGTAGAAATTATTTGAATCTGAAGTTGGGTAGCCCAACTCTATTCCTAAAAAAATCATCCCTAATGAAAGGGGGAATGACATCCCACCACTGAAAACCCTGAATGTGAATAGCGTGCGAGGCAAGCCTATCTGCACAAATATTGCCTTCTCGATAAATGTGTGAGACCGCAAAACACATATTTTTAGACAACTCGATACAATTCCGCCATCTAACTCTAAGTTGCCAGGGAACTAAGCTAACTGAATTAAAAGCCAGCACCACAAGCTTGGAATCGCATTCCAGCCAAAAGTTATTCCAACCTTTCTTAGAGGCAATCTCAATTGCCACCATTGCTCCAATGAGCTCCGCATGTAGAGCAAAAGAAATCCCAATGTTCAACTGAAAGCAGCCCAAAGCTGCTGCACTACGGTCTCTGAAAATGCCCCCACAGGCCGCAAACCCCGGAGCACCCCTGGCCGCACCATCCGTGTTACACTTTATCCAATTACAAAGCGGGGGCCACCAACGAACTTCTTTGATGATGGGAGCCTTACCGAGTTTAGTCATCACCGAGAAGAAATTTAGAAGAACAAAATCACTCATAGAGGAAGTGGACTTATTGGAGCTGGCATTTCCTGCTAAAGCGACACTAGCAGTAATTAAATTCTTAGCAGCCTGAATGGTGGTGGGCAAACTCTCAAATCTGAGTTTATTGCGACCTTTGCCATGTGGTGTGGATGACACCGATGACGCCAAAGAAGAACAACATCCTTCACAAGAGGAGACAGATTACGATCACAACACTGTAAAATGTTATGGATGCTAGAGGTATCAATGCTATAGTCAATCGCTGAGCTTAACCAGCTCCAAAGCTGCTGAATGAAGGTGCAATGGCAGAACAAATGCTGAGTCGTTTCAGCTGCCCTTCCACAAAGAGAACAGATCGAAACAGTTACACAGCCTCTACGCCAAAGATTGTCATCTGTTGGAAGACGATTGTGCAGGATTCGCCAAAGCAGCAGAGATTTAGATGGAGGAATGGCCTTGTTCCAAATCAACTTACACCATGGAATGGCTTGACCGAGAGGATTGAGGTGAAGGTATGCATCTTTGAAGGAGAGGACCCCTGAGTCCGTAGCCGTCCAAATTAAGAAATCGGCCTCTGAATAAATGGGAATTGAAACATGCTTCAAGACATCAAGAAGAGTGGGGAATGTCTGGGAGAGCCAGCTAAGAATACGCCACTGGCCATCTGATATGAAATGGGAGACCTTGGCTTGAAGTCTGGCATGCAAATGCTGAGGGATATGCAGTAAATCTACAATCGGTTGCTCAAGCCAATGATCAGTCCAGAAACAAATTTGATTACCAGAACCGAGTTGCCAAGTGATATTATCTTGAACAACAGAAATTTTAGATTTAAGAGCATTCCAAAGAGAGGAGCTAATATGATAGGAAATGAATCTTTTTTTCTTGAAAGTTCTAGCTCGAAGAAGATGAGCCCATTGATTGTCCGAGTGAAACAAATTCCAGCAGAGCCGCAACATTGCTGCATCATTGATTGCTCTAAGTGATCTAATGCCGAGGCCTCCTTCCAAGGTAGGGCAACAGACTTTATGCCAGGCAACCGTGACCACTTTCTTTTGATTAACATCTCCAGACCATATAAAATTACGAATCCATTTATCAACCAAATTGAGTAAACTAATCGGCCAAGCATAGACTAAAAAACTATAGACCATCATACCATGAATCACCGATTTCACCAGCTCAATTCTTCCCGCAATAGATAAGAGAGATGCCTTCCAAGCGGCTAGCTTACATTTAATTCTGTCAGCAATGGGTTGAAGGTGAATCTCTTTTGGTTTACCTTTGAAAATGGGAAGGCCAAGATAAATGAACGGCAACTGACCAATAGCAAAGCCCAATAAAGTAGCAATATTGTGCTGTCGCTGGGGAGAGATAGCTCCAACATAGATGGTGGACTTACAGGGGTTGATAATTTGCCCAGACACTTCACCATATCTGTGGAAAAGCTCTTTAAGAGCAAGAATATTTTTACGAATCCCTTTGCAAAACAGCATCACATCATCGGCATAAAGGACATGAGAAGGGACATGAACACCTCTAGGGCCTGTCATTAAGTGGAGAGCACCGTCTGACACAAGCTTGGAAATACTCCGACTCAGAACCTCTTCAGCCAAACAAAAAAGAAGAGGGGACAAAGGATCCCCCTGTCTAACACCCCGCTTACAAGAGAAGTATCCTGTGGCTTTACCATTAACCGAGATAGAAAGCTTTGCCGAATTTAAAATAGCGTCCACCCATTGACAGAATTGTGGATCAAATCCAAACTTCTGTAGGACTTTGAGAAGAAAACTCCAATCAATGGTGTCGAAGGCTTTGCGGATATCAATCTTTAGAGCTAAATTACCACCAAACGTCTTTTTATCTAATAAATTAACTGCTTCGGAAGTAAGACAAATACAGTCAGAAATTTGACGACCCTGAATGAATCCTCTCTGATTTGTGGAGATGATGGAGGGAGCAATTTTGGCTAGTCTATCAGCAAGGACTTTGGTGATGATCTTAAATTTGAAATTAGCAAGAGCTATAGGTCTGTACTGATCAATTCTCTCAGCCTCAGGAGCTTTAGGAATAAGCACCACTAAATTAGAGTTGAAATTAGGGAGAATCCAGCCTTTAGTAAAAAACTGTAGCACTGCCTTTAGGACATCATTAGCAACAATATCCCAATACGTTTGAAAGAAGAAGGCACCGAACCCGTCAGGCCCCGGAGCACCATCAGAGTTCATAGAAAAAACAGCTTGCCTAACTTCCTCCATGGAAGGTAAATTTGTAAGCATGATATTATCATCCGCAGAGACAAGATTAGGGATTACCTCCTCAATCAAGCCATTGTCCCTACAACTATTATTGACACTGAAAATGCCTTCAAAGTAATTAACAATATGGTTTTCAATATCACTAGAGTTGACAATAACCGAATCCTCCACTTTGAGTAAGTTAATCTGCTTAGTCACATTTCTAACCTTAGTCATCTTGTGAAAAAACTTGGTGTTGCGATCACCATGAATATGCCAATGAAGCCTGGATTTTTCTTGCCAAAATTGCTCCTCTGCATCCAAAGCTTTTTCATAATCCTGCTGAGCAATTTTCTCTGCATCAAAGAGCATATCAGAGTAGCCAGTGGCATCAATTCTTAGTTGGATCTCATCTAACTTATTTTTGGCAGCTCTCACTCGCTTGTTCACATCACCAAAGACAGTTTTATTCCAATCTTTTAATCTGTTTTTCAGCATTTTGAGTTTCTGAGACAGTACAAACATGGGGCAGCCAATGACTGTGCCATTCCAAATCTCCTGCACAATGTTCTGGCAGTCAGGATGACTCGACCACATCCTTAAAAATTTGAAGGAAGAAGGATGATGCTGGTTATCTTTCTTTAAGTCTAGCAGGAGGGGGAAGTGATCGGACTGGTCTTTGGTGAGAGTACAACAAGCAACACTAGACCAGAAATTCACCCAATCTTCATTGCAAACACTTCTATCCAACCGCTTTTCAGTGAAGGCTCTACCTCTTCTTCGATTAGACCAAGTGTAATTAGCACCTCTAGTAGGAAGATGGATCAGATTATTAACTGCTGTCCAATTTTGGAACTCCTCACTAGCAAGCTTAGGAGGGCTGCCACTGCCCCGGTATTCATGAGTTCCAAGAACAACATTGTAGTCACCAATGAAACACCATGGGAACACATGTGACTGCTGCAGTAAATTAAGATCATGCCAAAGAGCTCTCCTACTCAAGTAATTGTAAGAAGCATACACTGCAGAAATACCAATATCTTTGTCATCCACACTGATGGAAAAAGAAACATGTTGATCGGAAATTGCAAGAACATTCGGATGCCACTGATCAGCGCAAAGGCACCAAAGATTTGCCTTACTATTGACAGCAAAAATTCTCAACTGTAGCCTTCTCAAAAAATGCTTAGGCAATTGGTTTTCATGCATCCAAGGCTCAGCTACAAAAAGGAAATCAGGCTTGTGATGAACACAAAGCTTCTTGAGAGCCAACCTAGTGGGAGGATTGGCTAAACCTCTAACATTCCAATAAATGCACTTCATTGAGCAAGGATTTTGTTCCCTGCCCGAGTTCGGGTATTATAGTTGCTAGATTTTGATTGCTTTGCAGATTTCTTCTTTAGTTGCTTTTTTTTGTGCTTGGACATGACCACCTCAAAAGCACCTTCAGAAGCATGCTGTTGCACACCTGATGCACTAGAGGATTGGCCCTCAGAATCTGAGTCCTCATCCACCATATCATTCCAATTTTGGAGGACCCTCATATCCTTGCCTACTTCAATGGGGACATCATGCAAACCTTCAATGATTTGCAATGAGCTTGCTGAAGCAGCAATAATATCTTGATTGGGCTTCTCATGAACAACAAGCTGAGTTTCTTCAACATTAGTAATATCAAGAGCATCATCTGCATTGCTATCCTGCAAGACATTAGTGAAATCTAGAGCACCATGAGCAATATTAGATGTAGAAATAATATTAGTGGCCTCCACACCCTTTAAGGATGGTATGGCAATATTAGCATTAGTAGCACCCCTCAAAATTGTAGGCTGAGGCAAGGTCGCAGGTTGCTGCAAAATAGCATGATTAACATTAGTCTCAAAACCAAGAAGAGGATTAGGGTCAACCTGTTGCACCAGATTAGTATCAATAGGAAAGGCACCACCCAAAGTGGTAGGAGTAACAATCTTCTCAACTGAAATGATAGAAGTTTGGCCTGGATGCAAGACACCATTTTGATCAGCAATAACTACCGCTGCATTTCTCTCTCTGCTATCATCCTCAGGATAAGCAATTCCTTTACCCTTATCAACCTTAGAAGGCCCTCCAACCTCACGATTATTGGGCTGCTGCTTAGGGATAAATTTGGTAACCACTTTCCTAGGAATGACATTTTTTCCTCTGCCCTCCATCACATTTCTGTCTACCAAAATAGGCTTAGGAGGCCCTTGATGACATTCTTTTTTGCGACAAGCAGCTATAGAATGGCCAATGTTTTGGCAAGAAGGACAAAATTCAGGCAAATTTTCATACTCTATGCCCACAAAGAAAGCATAATCATCCCTTTCTACAAGAATTTGATTTCGGAATTGGTCATTGAGATCAACATCAACCAGAACTCTCACAAAATGCCCAAACAATCTATCTTCCATTTGTTTGCTAGTAGTATCATCAAGACATATAGGAATTCCAAGCCCGCCAGCGATAGCAAAGATAATCTTAGGCCTCCAATATTCCTGCGCCAAACCAAAGATCCTGACCCAACATTGAGCACTAGTTTGTCTTTGCTTATTTGGATTGAAGTCAGTGGTCCATTTAAATAAGCGAAGGATACCTGGCTTGAGGTTCCAAGCATTGACCGATCTAACCCTCCTCGAATCCTCCACCGAGGAGAATGAGAATTCATAGTAACCCTTTCCCAAGGATACAATGCCCCACTTGTTCAGAGGTGCCCAAATCTTGGATAACTTGGCACGCAAGTCATGTATCTTGATATTTCCTTCACCTTTCAACAGAAAAAGACGACCATGCAGATGGTTCTTGCACCCATCTAATCCCGCCCTGTATTCCTCCTCTGGAATCTTGATAGATATTTCATCCCCATAGATGCGAGGTTTCGGCAGTTGACTATAAGGAATGTCACACGCATTGTTGAGGGCCTGAGCAAAAGTCTTGCTTTGTTGCGATGGAGACTCCGGCGATTCGACTTCAGCATTACCAGGAGAGGCTTGGGGGGAGGGATGGGGCACAGGAGGGCCTAGGAAGGCCCAAGGACAGACGACCTTGCCTGCCTCCATTGTTGCAAGCACCACTCAAATTAGTTTAAATTATATATCATAAAGGGAAAAGATTTTGATATTTTTTAAATTCATTGTTATAATAATTTATGTTTATGTTATTAACCTCTCAACTAGCTAATTCATTGAAGTTATTCTTTTTTTCTACAAAAATTTATATTTCTTTCACATTAATATCTACATGTAAATTAATTAATATAAAAATTATTGGTAAAAAATAACACACGAGAATGAATATTTAATAGGAGAATATATAAATGAATATTTAACAGGAGAGAATAGAAGGAGAAGCTACACTTAAAACATGATGATTAATATTTTACATAAAACTACATTAACATATGAATTATTGAGAGAAAATTATAATTTTAATGTTTTCAATTCATTGTTATATGTTTTTATTATTTACAATCTTCTCACTAGCAAACTTATTAATTTTTTTATTTTAGAAAATTTAAATTTTCTTTTACACATTACTATATATGTATATATATTAATTTAGATTTTATAGATAAATATAACACACAATTATGAATATTTTATATGGAAGTATATAGGAAAAATTACAAATAATAAACGGGAATGAACATTTTATGTAAAATCATATTAATATTTTAATTATAAGGAAAAATACTTACTGCTGGAAGTGTTGTAGTAGCGGGAAGATTTTGAACCAAACTAACATTACTTTTTTTCAAAACCATACTAACATTGCTATATATATATAATTGTTAGTTATATTTTTTATTTAAATATAAACAGAATGTTGCTTCTTCTAAATCTTATGTGTACGATTATAATTTTGTATGTATATATTGTACGTAACACAAGCCTATAGATATATTGTAAATATTTTTTTTTTATCAAATATGCAAGTTTGGCTTTTGTCTAGGATGGACCCATTGAAAGCCAACACTATCAAGGAGGACTGTTCGATGGTAGTTGTTGACGGTTGTTATCATATTTTAGAAAAACTTATAAGTAATAACTATTTATCTCTTTTCAAAAAAAATAACTATTTATCTAAGAAAATTTCAATTTTTGTTAGTATAACACCGGAATGGACATATTACAAGAAAAATAAGAAAAAATTACATTAAACACAATATTTTACATAAAAACACATTAATATCTATATGTAAATTGATCAATATAAAAACTATAGATAAAACATTATATGTGGAAATAAAGTTTTACGTGAAAGCAATGGAGGATTTACACTTAAAGAAAATTTCCAGCTAATTCAAGAGGGTGAGCGTTCTCCATATATGGTTAAATATAATAACTTTTATAGAAGTCATTGTTCCTTTCTTTTCTATTAATAATATTTGTTAAATATAATAATTTATTTTTCACATCAAATATCTCTATTCTACCAACGTCAATTATCCCACACATGACACAAGAACAAATAAGACAATGTCTCAAAATTGATACATGACTGTAAGGAAGAGAAACACCACTAAAATGATTCCTCCTTTGCCCAGAGATTTAGTGATGTTTGACATCAAGTAATGCATATCTTTCTTTCCATGATGAATTTCTATTTCATATTTGCATAGAACTCACTGTATATGATTATAATTTTTAAGTATATACTGTGTGTAGCACGGACCTATATATATATTGTTAAAAAATTATAATTTTATGATCTAAATCTATCCTCAAAGGAAGGTTTAAATATTGAATGTTTGAATGTATAAAGAATATTGCTTCTTCTAAACCCTAGATATATTATTATAATTTTTAGTATATACCGTGCATAGCAAGTTCTATAGATATATTGTGCAAAATTATGATTTTATGATCTAAATCTATTCTCAAAGGGAGGCTTTAAGTATTGAAGGTTTGAATGTATATAAAATGTTATTTTTTCTAAACCCTAGGTGCATAATTATAATTTTTAACTATATATCGTGCGTAGCACGAGCCTACAAATATACTGTAAAAAAATATGAAATATTTTTTCTAAGAAAATTATAGTTTTATTTTGGTATAGTATATAAAGCATAAGACACGGGGATGAACATTTTACAAGAAAATACAATATTTTATGCCAAAAAAACATTAATATCTATTTGTAAATTGATCAATGTAGAAATCATAGATAAAACATCACACGTGGGAATAAAATTGTACATGAATGCAATAAGGGATTTACACTTAAATATACATTTACATTAACTCATGAGGATGAACATTTTCCATACAAGTTAAAATATAAAGTCTTAATAATTTTTATACAAATTATTATCCTTTTCTTTCCAATTAATAATATTTGTTAACTATAATAATTTATTTCACATCTAATATCCCTATTCTACCAACGTCAATTACCCTGTGCATGGTATGAGTCAACAAAATCATAGATTGTTTTACTGGATATATAATAGTAATCAATAACTTTAGAATTAGTACACTTTGTAATCCGTGATTGAAATAAATCAAATATTGTATAAATTTATGTATACAAGTCATTTTACAAATGTTTAATAGAAAGCAATTATATATAGTGTTTAAACTAATAGAAATATTCATAAGACACACATACCCATGCATGACACGAGTTGAAATACTAGTACTATAACAATTAACAAAAAGGGAGCAAAATGAACATTAATTATTCCATTAACTGATTCTGTGAAAATTGACGAAGTACATCGATTGAGCAATTTATATAGTTATTATTTGTCTTCAAGCTAAATTAACTAAGTACTCCTCACCTCAACTAACTTAACAGAATTAAAATAATAACAGAAAAAATCAAGTGTGAATAACTCACTAAACTTCACTAAACAACATGTGATGGAATTACAAGCATAATAATACGTTTAAGTTTGAAATAAATAAATATGTATCAGATGTAACCCATTATTTCGGTAAAATTAAGAAGTCAAAAATTGGTGGTCCAAAATTGGAGCATTTTTTTCCTAGTGCATGTTAGGCGGCTCAGCCAGGGGTGGTAGAAGGATGGCGTATTACCTGTCATAAACTTTATTTTCAGCATGGTCAGACCTGTTTGAAAGTCTGATCTAGCCTATTAGCCTGTTTAAAGATCTGTTGTAACATCCCACCAAAATTGTCTAATTTATATAATTTGCATAATTGTATGATTTGCTTAAATTGCTTAATTTGCCTAATTTAATTAGTTAGCTTCTTAAATTGGGATCCCAATGCTTGCTTAGTAATTAATAGAGTAGTATATGTTGGGGTGTGACTCATAAAACTAGAGGTGTCACTAGTAGGGAAAGTTGTGAAACTAGAACTTGAGTGAGGGTATAATGATAAAGGCTAAATTACAAAATTAGTCCTCTAAGTTTATTTTAGGTTTCAATTTGGTCCTCTGCGTTTTATTTGTTTCGTTTTGGTCCTCTACGCTTTATTTTAGTTTTCAATTTGGTCTTTTCCGTCACTAAAAGTCAATTGTCCGTAGCTAGAAGTCCATTTTCCAAAATGTTATTTGGCTTTTAGCTACGGACAATTGGCTTTTAGTGACGGAAAGGACCAACCTGTTGTAACTTTTAAAACGTAAGGGACCAAAACGAAACAAATAAAACATAGAGGACTAAATTGAAACCTAAAATAAACATAGAGGACCAATTTTATAATTTAGCCAATGATAAAAGCATTTGTGCAGCCCCTTAATTCCCTCTAGGTCTCGCCACCATCCCTCATTTTCTCTCTTCACAATAAATTTTCTGAACAAAGGACAAAAGAAGAGGAAGAGAAGATGAAGGAGATGAGCTAGGGCTTGAGCTTGAGAAGGGAAGAAGGAAGCTTGAAGGTGCTAGGAACTGAAGGTTTCCTCTACATCTTGTTGAGGAAGAGGAGTGGAGCTGTCATTTCTTTATTTCAAGGAAGGCTGAGTGCCCTAATATTTGTAGAAGAAGGAATCTCGAATTAGAGAAGGGGAAACCAGAAAGTTGTTTAAGCTTCAACCTCATCTTCCTACATTTGGTGAGTTCTTCTCCTTTAGGTGGTGGACAACCAATAAGACCCCCATTAGGGTATTTATTTCCCTTTGCATGTGGCTTAGCTGGTCTAAGATGGAGATTTTTGAGTGAGGGTTTGATGTTGAACTTAGTAGAAGTTTGGGTTACAACCTAGTGAACATGCATGTTAAGACTGCCTCTGGTATTTCGAGTATAACTCTCTCTATAGACCTTGGATTGAAATGATTTTTGTTTCTGTATAAACTAGACATGAGGGGCTTCATTTTAGGCACAAGAATCACTTGAAAATTTTAAGAATTGAATTAGATATAGAATTTACAAGTTCAGGTATGAATGTTGTCCTGTTTTCTGACACCAGTGGATTGTTTGTTAAAACTGCACTAATCTGATGGTTATCTTCCAAAATAAAAATTATATTCATAAACTAGACATCCTAAGATTTCCAATGAGTGGTCGTTTTCCCAATTCCGACTTCGTTTGATATGTTAGTAAAATTCCCGAAGTTGATGCTCTGCTGTAGAAATTCTGCAGAAGGCCTGGCACGACCGTGTTATGCAGCACGGCCAGGCCGTGTTTCAATCTGTTTCCTAGGCTTAAAATGCTTAGTTTTGGACCATTTGACTCCCTGAAACATGCTAATATGTTTGGTATGCTTAGGTATTACCCTTATGTATCTTTTATATAACTAACTGAGTAAAGAATGATTCTTGAATATGATGATTGTGATATAGCAATGCATTATTTCCTATTGTTTTGTGATTGAATTGATTGTGATTGGAATGTTTGCAAATTCATTTGCACCCTCATTGTAAGTGATTAGCTATCACCTGTGCCGTTGGGGGCCCCCTTGGTTTTATCCTTTTAATCGGATTTTACTCATTTTGTACTTGAGCTGGATCAAGTGGGAAACATTCATTGTGGTCTTTATGACATTTGTTTGCATTTGTATTATCTTTCAAGATTTCAAATGCAGTATTGTGAATTGAGCTTGTGACTTGTGAACTGTCATGTAAATGCAATTTGACCCTTGTCTATACTGATTCGTATTGAGGTATGTGATGGAGAGGGGTCCGCGAAGGACTCACTGAGATTTCTTAAATCTCACCCCTTTCGTTTAATTGTTTCAGATAAGCAGGTGCGAGAGGATTGACCCTAGCTGGAGTTGCTTAGCAGCTAGTCTTTGTTGTTTGAACTAAGTGTTGTATATGGGTCATTGGACCCTATATTTTGTAATCCTCATGACTTTGGGGTTATATTTTGAGACTTAAGTTATGTATTTAAACCGTTAGACAAGTACCTTGTATGAATTATGACTTGTAACTGTCAAGTTTTAATTTATTCAGTTTATGATATTTCATAATGTTTTAAATGCAATGATTCGATTTAAAAATTGAATTAGGGTGTTACATCTGTCATCTGACTTATGTCTAAATAAGTTAAAGGATTAGTCGGGTAATAAAGATAAACTTTATACGTGATAAAATATAAATTTTTGAAAAACTAAACCACTACAACCCAAGAGCATGAAACACAAGAGTGAGAAAAGCCTATGCTAGGGTAAGTTTTTGAAGATTGAGACTGTCTTGTTAATTCAAATCTTTTATGTAGTTTAATATGCTCAAATCTTTATAAGTGTAAATAAATATAAAATTTTAACACATTATACAAATTCTTTTTATAGTAGTAACAATACAAAATATGTTATTATTTAAGTTTATTTAAATAGGTCGGTCTTTTAGGCCTAAAAAGCTTTTTAGAAGACCTAAAGTCTAGTCTTTTTAGCTAAATAGGTTTTTCAAAAAGCCTAAGTCTTGTCTATTTATAAATAGGGAGCTATATTTCACCCTTCGGATGTACACTTTCAAACGGAATCCCCCAAATCCACCTGTTTTGCACTCAAGTCAAGCCTATCTAGCATCACACTACACAAGATGTATTTTGTTTATTTAGCTTTGTTATTTGTTGTTCATTAGTCACGCTTTAGGTTATTTTTAGATTTCTGTTTAGCTGTTAGAGTCTGGAGGTGCACTTCCGGAATGCATCTTCGAGGTCATCCACCACCGTACCATCATCGCATGATGTGCGTTGGACATGTCAACGGAGATCACTTTGTACAGGTAACATATTTAAAATATATTACTTATTTAAAGTGTTATTGTTAAGTGATTATTATGAAGTCTTTCTTACAGGTATTCCTGAAGGACGGGTGCCTGATACCTCCTACCACTACCCAGTGGCAGACTTACCAACCAGAGGCTCGTTCATGGGAGTTTCCATATGTTGCTAGAATGTCTATGTTTAGTGAACTTAAATTACAAACAAATAGTAAACACTCTGATGATGTAATTAGTGACAGAGTATGTATAAATCTAAGCAAGAATGACTGAATTGTGAATTTGTTTAATTGACAACTGTAACGCCCGTAATTCAGTATTACTTGAATTTACGACAATTTACAAAAATGGCACAAGAGTTACCAATAATTTAAACTTGAAAATGGGCATTACAAGTCCAAATTTAAAAGATAGTCGATGGTCTAAAAGTTAGGTTACAACTTCCAAGTATTAAGTATTTGAATTACAAAATACGATAACGAGGTTCCAAATATCCAAAGGACAGATGAGTTGTTACATCACAAAATGTAGAATTAAACTAAAGGATTCAACTTCTAACTTGCTTGACCGCCTTTCGGGTCCTGCTTATCTGAAAAACAATGGAAAGAGTGAGATAAAAATCTCAGTGAGTCCCCCACGGACCCCTTACCAACTCATTCCCCAACACAATATTACAAACTCACAGTGAAGACAATTCATAAGGTACAAGAACCCAATTAACATTCACAAATGCTGAATGAATCCAAGAGGGATATATAATTAACCCTCAATGGAATTCTTCTATCAATGATACACAATGAATCCAAGAAAGTATAGCAGTGACTTTCCATGGAATTCTTCAATAAACAATACACTATGAATCCAAGAAAGTATAGCAGTGACTTTCCATGGAATTCTTCAATAAACAATTCGTTATGAATTATTACACAATCAATAAGTTCAATCCTATGAACAACTTAACCATTCTCGTAAGCATTTTAATAGTCTACCCATTGATACCAATCTCCCTAAGACCATAGCATTAAGTAAGATTGAACCAAAAGAGAAAGGATTTAAAAATAACAAGGGGAAAATCTGCCCCAGACTCGCTTAAGCGAATTCGGGGTCGCTCAGCGCCACTTTCGCTCAGCGCCAGATTTTCGCTCAGCGAAAGTCGCGCAGAATACACCCCCTGGGCAGTGCGTAGCCAGCTCGCTCAGCGCCTGCTTCTCGCTTAAGCGAAAGTCGCGCAGAATGCACCCCCTGGGCAGTGCGTAGCCAGCTCGCTCAGCGCCTGCTTCTCGCTTAAGCGAATTTGACAGACTCTGCCCAAATTTCAGATTTTCTTTCCAAACCAAACATAACCAATCCCAACCATACTCAATCCCAATCATCAATCACCAAGCACAAAGCTCTAAATCAAGCATTTAACATATCAATATACAAGATCAAGAGCATTGCATAACTTATCAACTACACAATCAAACATATTTCAACATGTCTTAGAATCTTCAAAATAAACATAAACTCATCTCCCTCATCATGCATTCCCAAATCCACAACTTGCATTAAGAAACACACAACCACACAAGTAAAATGGAAAGTCCTAAATGGTGGGACTTATGGGTTGCCCAACCTCTAAGTAAGAGGAACTCACATTAAGCTCAAATAAATGAGCTAGGGAGCTTGAAGACTTGAGACCCTCTCCTCCTCTTCTTCTCCAAGTTCAAACTTCTTTCCCAATGATCTAGAACAACTCCAAATCTTCAATGTAGCCCCAAATACTCAGTTTCAAATGCTTAGAAGCAAGGAATGATGAAGGAAACACCAACTCTCCTCTTCCCCTTCCCAAACCAAAGCCCTAGCTCTCCACCTCCTTCCTCTTCTTTCCTTGTTCAGAAAAATAGGGAGAGAGTAGAAAGAATGGGCTGGATGTCGTGGGTGAGGGGAGAAAAGGAAGAAGGAAATTGTGGCTTGACCAAATTACCCTTCCTTCAATCACTTAACTACACTACACCTTGCTACTCACACTCCCAACATTTCTAAATACTATCACCTATTTCAATTACTTAACTATTAATTTGAAATCCAAGCCTAAATTAATTTAATTAAATAATTGAATTAGGCAGGGTGTTACACTACTACCCACCTTTTAAGATTTTTGTCCTCAAAAATGAGACAAGGTACATACCTATTGAAATAAATACGGGTAGTGAGTTCGCATTTCTTCCTCAGTCTCCCAAGTAGCCTCCTCAAACGTAGATCCTTCCCAGATGATCTTGACCAAGGGGACGTCCTTATTCCTTAACCTTTTGAAGTTGCGGTCCACAACTTGTATAGGCATAGGCTGGTATGTCAAATCTGATCTCAGTTGTATCGACTCATGATCCAAAGGTTGACAAGGATCAGGAATGTACTTTTTAAGCTGAGACACATGGAACACATTGTGTAGATTTGACAGAGATGGAGGTAGAGCGATTTGATAAGCAACAGGACCGACTCTTTGAAGGATTTCAAAGGGACCGATATAACGAGGACAAAGCTTTTTAGCTCGGAGTGCCCTACCAATGCCTATCGTAGGAGTGACCCTTAGGAACACATGTTCTCCTTCTTCAAATTCAAGGGGTTTCCTTCTCTCATCAGCATAGCTCTTCTGTCTACTTTGAGCAATTTTCAACTTGTCCTAATCTTCCAGATTTGATCATAGTTTCTGAATTAGGTCCGCCCTAACAATCTTTTCTCACCTACGTCAAACCAACACAGAGGAGTTCTGCACTTGCGACCGTATAGTGCCTCATACGGTGCCATGCCTATGCTCGAGTGGTAGCTATTGTTGTAAGCGAATTCAATGAGAGCCAGATGCTCGTCCCAGCTCCCTCCATCATCTAACACGCATGCCCTAAGCATATCCTCTAGGGTTTGGATAGTACGCTCTGTCTGACCATCCGTCTGTGGATGATAAGAGGTGCTAAGATTTAGCCTTGTGCCTAAGGCCTGCTGGAAGTGCTTCCAAAATCGGGAGGTGAACTTAGGATCTCTATCAGAGACAATGCTAGTGGGTACTCCATGGAGTTTAACAATTTCTCTAATATACATCCTAGCTAATCTCGCCGTGTTGTAAGTGGACTTGATTGGGAGAAAATGGGCAGATTTAGTTAGCCTGTCAACAATGACCCAAATGGAGTCATACCCAGACCGTGTGTGGGGAAAACCCGCCACGAAGTCCATGGATATGCCCTCCCATTTCCATTCTGGAATTTCTAGAGGTTGAAGTAAATCGGAGGGTCTTTGGTGCTCTATTTTAGTTTTCTGACAGACCAAACATTGAGCAACAAATTCACCTATGTCATTTTACATTCCCGGCCACCAATACCTTTGCCTAAGGTCATGATACATCTTGGTAGAACCAGGGTGTACCGAGAATCCACTCTTATGGGCTTCTTCAAGAATTTGACTCTTGAGTGCCACATCTTTTGGAACACAAATCCTTTGATTGAAAAGGATCATACCATCATCAGATTCGGAGAATCCATAGTGATGTTTCCTAGCTTGCAATTCTGCATCCAAAGCTTGGGCATCCCTAATCTGGTCTCTAAAACCACAAGTGATCTCCAGGTGTCCTACAATCAAACTATCCCCAGTTGTGAACATTCCCAAGTTTAAATCTCTAAAAGATTCTAACAATGCCATCTCCCTAACCATCATAGAAGAGGCGTGAAGAGATTTCCGACTCAGGGCATCGGCAACTACATTTGCCTTACCTGGATGATATTTTAAATCAAAATCATAATCCTTAAGGAACTCTACCCACCTCCTTTGCCTCATATTCAGCTCCCTTTGATCAAACAGATATTTTAAACTTTTATGATCGCTGAATACTTCAAATCGAGCACCATATAAGTAATGCCGCCAAATTTTCAAGGCAAAGACTATAGCTGCAAGCTCTAGATCGTGAGTTGGATAGTTTTCCTCGTGGGGCTTCAATTGTCTAGATGCATAGGCGACTACCTGCCTATTCTGCATCAAGACACAACCCAAACCTCTTTTAGAAGCATCACTGAAAACTTCGAAACCTAAGGTCGGGTCAGGGATAATCAAAACCGGCGTACTTGTCAACCGGAGCTTGAGTTTTAGGAAACTGTCCTCACAACTTTCATCCCACACAAATGGTTGTCCCTTGCGGGTCAATCGAGTCAAAGGAAGAACCAATTGAGAGAATCCATGGATAAACCTTCGGTAATACCCGGCTAATCCTAAGAAACTTCTAACTTCCGTAACAGTAGTGGGTCGCTCCCATTCAAGAACGGCCTCTATCTTACTAGGATCAATCACTACTCACTTTGAGAAATGACATGACCCAAAAACTTAACTTCCTGAAGCCAGAACTCACACTTCTCTGGTTTTGCAAATAATCTCTTCTCCCTAAGAATGCCTAACACAATTCTAAGGTGTTCCGCGTGTTCCTGGGAATCCCTAGAATATATAAGGATATCATCAATGAATACCACCACAAATCTATCAAGGTAAGGTCGAAAAATTCTATTCATGTAATCCATGAATATTGCCGGAGCGTTTGTTAAACCAAAAGGCATCACAACATACTCGTAATGGCCGTACCGAGTCCTAAATGCGGTTTTCGGTATATCCTCAGCCTTGACTCTGATTTGGTGATATCCAGACCTAAGATCAATCTTAGAGAATACCGAAGCTCCCCTAAGTTGGTCTAACAGGTCATCAATCCTAGGAAGCGGATATTTATTCTTAATTGTGACCTTATTCAGTTGCCTATAGTCTATGCACAAACGCATCCTACCATCCTTCTTCTTGACAAGGAGAACAGGTGCTCCCCAAGGAGAAGCACTAGGCCTAATGAACCGTCTAGAAATCAAATCCTCCAATTGAACCTTAAGTTCTTGCAGTTCTAAAGGGGACATCCTATACGGTGCCACAGAAATTGGACCCGCTCCTGGAGCCAACTCTATTGAGAACTCAACCTCTCTATCAGGTGGTAAAGAAGTAACCTCATCCGAGAATATATCTAAAAATTCATTCACTATAGGGACGGTTTCTAATTCAACATCTGAAATTGAAAAGAGTAACAAGATATAACCCAAGTGTCCCTCAAATAAGCAATGGTGCAAATGAAAAACACTAGCCATCTCATTCAGACAAGCCTGAGTAGGAAAGGACTGAGTTAAGGGGAATTCTATAGTTTTTGTAAAACAATTCATAACCACTTGGTTAGCCGATAACCAATCCATACCCAGGATAATGTCCATCCCTTTTAAGGGTAGACAAACCAAATTAACCACAAATGTTCTTCCTTGAATAACGAGAGGACAATTCTCGCATATCAGGGAAGTGGAAATACTACCTTCAGCTGGGGTTTGGACACTCAAAGGAATAGGTAGGGAAGAAACACATAACTCTAGCCTTTTCACACACTTACGGGAGATGAACGAATGGGTCGCACCAGAGTCATACAATACTACTGAAGTGTGATCATGAAGCAGACATATACCTTTCATCAGATTTTCCACATCCTGCGCCTTCCTACCACTCAAGGTGTGAACACGTCCCTGCAACTGGTCGTCAGGTCGGGACAATCCCCTTGCTTTCATCTTGTTACAATCTTTAATGAAGTGTCCTAGTTGTTGGCAGTAAAAACAGACAGGTTTCCCAGAATTGCACTCTCCCTTATGTAACTTGCCACATTTGGAACATTCCTTCGACCTGGAAGCCTCGGAAGCTTGAACGTGTTTTCCTTTATCCTTGTTTCCTTTACCCTTGGAGGGTTGGGATGGCTTGCCTTCATCATTCCTCTTTTTCCACAGGAGTTGACGTTCATCATACATTTTCTTCAAGCTTTCTTCGGCCTTGTAACTTTTGCGAACCAGCGAGGCAAAGGTATAGAATTCAGTTTGGGCTAAGTTATTCTGAATGTCAGCCCTAAGTCCCCACATAAACTGGTTTATCTTCCATGTCTCATCTGGCGCATATTTGGCATGAGAAGAAAACCTCGCCAACTCCTCAAACCTCCTGACATATTCAGACATAGTCAGATCCCCTTGCTTAAAATGAGTGAACTCGCGTTCCTTCCGATCCTTGACCGTTTGGGGAAAATATTTCTCTAAAAAGGCTTCCTTGAAGTCTTTCCATTCAATCTGTTCCTCATCTTCTTCGAAATATGCCCGTGCCCCCTCCTACCAATGGGCAGCCCCTTCGGTGAGGTAGTGTGTAGCGAAGGTTACCTTTTGTTCCTCCGTACATATCACCACTTTGAATATTCGTTCCATAGCTTCCAGCCAATGCTGAGCCTCCATAGCGTCATCACTTCCAGGGAAACTCGGAGGATTAAGCTTATGAAACTTAAGGAAAGCTGAATGTGGGTCAGTTGGTTGAACAGCTGGTGGCTCAAGTGGAAGTGGTTGCGGGACTTGCTGTTGTTGCTGAAGAAATTGCTGCATCATATTGTTAGTGGCTTCATTTTGGGCTCTCAGAAGTTCATTCTGATCCCTCAACATTTGCATCATATCAGTCCAACGAGCCTCCTCCGCATCTCACCTGCGGTGTCTCCTACGGTGCCTTCCATGTTCATCTGCCATATTCTGCATACACGGTACAAAGTATTAAGCTGATCAGACTTAATATTCCATACTAAGTACCAGAATATAGAGAGAATTTCAAGCAAAAAAAATAATCCGCAATAATAGACCACAGTCCCTAATGGACTAAACCGCTCTGATACCATAATGTAACGCCCGTAATTCAGTATTACTTGAATTTACGACAATTTACAAAAATGGCACAAGAGTTACCAATAATTTAAACTTGAAAATGGGCATTACAAGTCCAAATTTAAAAGATAGTCGATGGTCTAAAAGTTAGGTTACAACTTCCAAGTATTAAGTATTTGAATTACAAAATACGATAACGAGGTTCCAAATATCCAAAGGACAGATGAGTTGTTACATCACAAAATGTAGAATTAAACTAAAGGATTCAACTTCTAACTTGCTTGACCGCCTTTCGGGTCCTGCTTATCTGAAAAACAATGGAAAGAGTGAGATAAAAATCTCAGTGAGTCCCCCACGGACCCCTTACCAACTCATTCCCCAACACAATATTACAAACTCACAGTGAAGACAATTCATAAGGTACAAGAACCCAATTAACATTCACAAATGCTGAATGAATCCAAGAGGGATATATAATTAACCCTCAATGGAATTCTTCTATCAATGATACACAATGAATCCAAGAAAGTATAGCAGTGACTTTCCATGGAATTCTTCAATAAACAATACACTATGAATCCAAGAAAGTATAGCAGTGACTTTCCATGGAATTCTTCAATAAACAATTCGTTATGAATTATTACACAATCAATAAGTTCAATCCTATGAACAACTTAACCATTCTCGTAAGCATTTTAATAGTCTACCCATTGATACCAATCTCCCTAAGACCATAGCATTAAGTAAGATTGAACCAAAGGGGAAAGGATTTAAAAATAACAAGGGGAAAATCTGCCCCAGACTCGCTTAAGCGGGTCGAGTCGCTCAGTATCACTTTAAGCTCGGCCTTGATTTTCGCTCGGCGAAAATCGCGAGAATACACCCTGGGCGGTCGTAGCCAGCTCGCTCGGCGCACCTTCTCGCAAGCGAAAGTCGCGCGAATGCACCCCCACTGGCGATGCGTAGCCACTCGCTCGGCGCTTCGCTTAAGCGAATTTGACAGACTCTGCCCAAATTTCAGATTTTCTTTCCAAACCAAACATAACCAATCCCAACCATACTCAATCCCAATCATCAATCACCAAGCACAAAGCTCTAAATCAAGCATTTAACATATCAATATACAAGATCAAGAGCATTGCATAACTTATCAACTACACAATCAAACATATTTCAACATGTCTTAGAATCTTCAAAATAAACATAAACTCATCTCCCTCATCATGCATTCCCAAATCCACAACTTGCATTAAGAAACACACAACCACACAAGTAAAATGGAAAGTCCTAAATGGTGGGACTTATGGGTTGCCCAACCTCTAAGTAAGAGGAACTCACATTAAGCTCAAATAAATGAGCTAGGGAGCTTGAAGACTTGAGACCCTCTCCTCCTCTTCTTCTCCAAGTTCAAACTTCTTTCCCAATGATCTAGAACAACTCCAAATCTTCAATGTAGCCCCAAATACTCAGTTTCAAATGCTTAGAAGCAAGGAATGATGAAGGAAACACCAACTCTCCTCTTCCCCTTCCCAAACCAAAGCCCTAGCTCTCCACCTCCTTCCTCTTCTTTCCTTGTTCAGAAAAATAGGGAGAGAGTAGAAAGAATGGGCTGGATGTCGTGGGTGAGGGGAGAAAAGGGAGAAGGAAATTGTGGCTTGACCAAATTACCATTCCTTCAATCACTTAACTACACTACACCTTGCTACTCACACCCCCAACATTTCTAAATACTATCCCCTATTTTAATTACTTAACTATTAATTTGAAATCCAAGCCTAAATTAATTTAATTAAATAATTGAATTAGGCAGGGTGGTAGTGGGGGGATGCTTCCCGTGGCCTATATGCCACTGGGTGCGGGTTCGAATCCCCCAGAAGGCAAAAACTCCCAAAGTGGTACGGGAGAAGATCGTGAGTAGGGTGCCAGTGGTGAAGCTAGTCCATTGGGATAATAGTGAAGAACCCTGGGCCTTACAAAAAAGGCGCCTTTTTTTAGCCGAGTTGGTAGTGGGGGTGCTTCTTAAAAGCCTTTATCCCTTTGGGCATGGGATCGAACCCCCACGGAGGCAAAAACACCAATTAAGGGGTTGGTGAAGATCGTGAGTGACGTGGCCGGTTCACTGTGCGTAGGACCCTGTGGGCAGCCAGTGGGGCCGGGTCGTTACAAAAACTTTGACTGATTTTCCAGAATTTGTGCATTGTGCACTAATGTGTTTTGACATTATTTATGCGTTACACAAATGTAGACTTTGAGTTTTGTATTACATATTTGAGTTTTGTTACCCAAATAGGTTTGGTACACAAATAGATTGCACTTGTCACGCTCTGTTAACCTACTGGATGAGCGCATCTGGTACCATATCAGTGACGACCTGATGGACGCATCCAGACGGCTTATTATTTGTGGTTCTGTGTTTTCTATGTTTTATACCTCCGAGTGTGACCTTCCGGTGCGCTTCCAAGCTATGACCAGATGCGCGCATCCAGATAAATCCCATCCAGAAGAGAGCATCTGGTCAGGGTTAAAAACGGGAAAAAGTTAAGTTAGGGGTTTGGTAGCAATTTGTGTGGGTGAAAAGTACCCCCTTATAAATAAGTCTTGTCTAACCTGAGTCTGATGTAGGCCGAGTCATAGGCCCATGTCGGGCAACCTGACCTATTTCCACCCTAGGCCCAGCCAAACTAACAGCATGTAAACGGTTGACCAATGCATCTCGTTCCCCCTAGCTGAACGTTGTTGCTAATAGTGGATTGAGACAGGAGTGTGGGAAGAGCGAAGACAAAGTCAATCAGTGCAATACAATAAAGCTATTTTGAATTTGAAAACATACATTGGATTGGATTACGGGTGTGAAAGTCATCCATATATCCATCATCCATCCAATCCACCCATAAAAAAATCCATTCAATCCATCCGTTACAAACAAAAAACTCTAAATGGATTGGATCCAATCCATGCATTTAATTTAATGGATGGTTAGTCATTCATCCACTATTTTTCTAAATCCATTGGTTTACACTAAGGGTGGCAAATGGATAGATTAGATAATTTTTTGAATTGATCATGAAATATATTTTAATCATAAAAAAATATTTTAATTAAAAATATTTTACTCTCTTTTCTCTCCCTCCCCTCTCTCTTCTCTCTTTCCCTCCCTCCCCTCTTTCCCCCCTCTCTTCTCTCTCCTCCCTCTCTCCCCTGTTTCCCCTTTCTCCTCTCCCCCTCTCTCCCTCTCCGCTCTCTCTCCTCTCTCCCTTCCCCTCTCTCCTTGTTTTAGTCAATAAACAATAAATAGGATGAATTACTAAAATAAATAATATCTTTCTCTTGTGAGGATTGATACGGTAAAGTGGATAATTAATTAAGTGGAAAGAGTGAGAATATGAGTCCCTTGAAAAAATAGTATAAATTGTGTACAAATAATAAAGTCTGCTCCATATCATATATTAAAGAGCGAAGAGAGTATATTCGTCTGTATGGAACCTATAAGTGTGTGCCAGTCAATAATAAAGTCTTCATCAGATGCCTTCCAACAAATAATCCAAATACTGGACACATTTACTTAACAAAGTTTATTTAGAGTATTTGTGCAAATATTTAATTTTTTTTTATAAAAATAGTTTACAACGTACTCAAACTATCTTCAATTCATTAGGTAAAAAAAAAACTATTTTCAATTCATTTAAAGTTTTCTAAAATAGCTTATAAAACAATTAATACAGAACCTATAAATAGTTTATAATCATTTATTTTTCAATTATAAAAACAATACCTGAAGTGTTTAATCAATGAGTCACAAATCGATTGACGTTTTAAATGAAAACCGCGTAGACTGATGCAAAACTCAACGCTGTTGGTACAATTTGATTTTGTACAAAAATGTTAAGGCTAACTGTCTCCAGTGGTTAACCGTAACAAGAAAAACCTCATCAAATTCCAATAAGCGACATATTAAACCAAAGATATATTTTAGTCCCAATAATTTAAACTGAGGCTTTGATGCCCTATAGATCACCATGTTTTCATTCATTTAAGTTTTGACCCTTTCACTATAGCTTGACTGATTTAAATCCTAATCTTTATATTCTTTGCTACTCAGGGTGGTATTTCCTAGACTTGAATATGTATTTAATCTATTAAAATATTTTTTTTGAAATTTACATATGTAAAAAAATCGTTTAGTCTATATATTTGACAAAAATTGTTTCTCAATCCATCACTATGGTGCTTTTAGTCTTCGAATAGAAACAAAAAAACACGACTTTTTTATACTTTTTTCGAGTAAAGATTTATTTTTACATTAAAAAAAAATAAAAACGAAGGGAAAAAATAAAAGACTAATTCCAATTTTTAGAAATGAGAGATATGAGAGAGAGGAGGGGGAGAGAAGGGAGGGAGAGAGGAAACATAGAAAGGGGGGAGAGAGGAGACAGAGGGGAGGAAAAGAGAGAGAGGAGGGAGGGAGAGACGGTACAGAGAGGAGAAAGAGAGGAGAGAGAGGTGATAGAGAGAGAAAAGAGAGGGGGAGAGAGGGGAGAGAGAGAGAGAGAAATATTTTTACCTAAAACTAGTAACATACCCGTGCATACACACGGGTCGCGTAACGTTTGTATAATTGTTATGAAGAGTGCGTCACCTATCATTTTAAGGTTTGAATTTAAGAATATATTTGATTAAGAATATCCAAAGTCTGAGTGGAATAATAACAGTAACAAAATGTGTTGAGATCTTGAATTGGAATTAAGAATGTGACAATGGCACAAAAATGTTTCAACTGACCTAAATTATATATAACCACCAAAATAAGTAACTTGTACATTCCATAAGTAGTAGAAAATCCAGCAAGCAGTAGCAAAAGCAGCAGTAGCACATAGTGTTAAGTAACTTGTGCATTCCATAGGTCCAAAAATGTACTATGGTCTCTATAACTAAGTGACAATAGCCCATAAGCAACAGTAGCTTAGAAGTCTTAATAGTGGTAAACATTAACACCATAGTTAAGTACATTCCAAATTACTTAACTCTCTCTACATTGACGGTGATAATAAATTTAAGGGAAATCTACATTGAGCTTCAAAACACACATCACAAACATTGGTGGTAGACATCCAAAGCATGTAGGGACTGGTTAAGAATAGAGGGTTGCTTCTAGGCGAATGGCTTTTGAAGAAAACTAAATATGTCTATATCACCTAAGAATAGAGGGTTAAAAAAAGACAGCTCATATGTCCAAATATGTCAATTTGTCACCCCATTAGAGTCAAACTGGGCATATCAAATTCTGTCTAGTCTCTGAAACAGCAAATGAAGTCTTTATGAGAAAGTTATTGATTAATGTAAACTGTAATTGTGAAATACAAATTTAAATAGAAAATTTTAGTAATCTTTTTCAAAAAAAAGAGTTAGCCTTTACGGTTTATCAAGTTACAATTTGAACAATCATTTATCATTCCTTGACTACAGATCAATATTTTCAATGCTATTTAGAATACAAATATGATACTCACTGATATAACATGTTATTCACTGATAAATCAATATTTTCAGTGGTAAATCAATATAACATGTTACTTATTGATATTTAGAATACAAATGTGATGTTAACTAATATTTATTTTGCTCAATCCAAATATATTGATTTTGCTAAAATGTTTGAATATTTAAAAATAGACCATGGTATTAACTGACCATGGAAAAATAATGCAAAATTATAAATACCTCTTCTTCCCCAAAGGAATGTCTTCTACGATGATCAGGCCTATTAGGAAATCTTGTTGACTGTGTTGCTTTTGTGGAAACCAAAATCAACTTAGTCAACCGTTGAATTCTGCCTAACAAAGCAGCTTTAGCTTCTTCTTGTTTCATTCTGGATTGCAACTTGGCTTGAGCATCTTCTAACTTTACATAATTACAATTGAAAACCAGTCAAAATCAGAATGCTAATTTAATAAAATGCAAATGAACTCAATAAGCAGTCAATTTACTTCACGGTACTTAAACTCATTTTCATATCCATACATTGTGCCTTTAATAGTTTTTCTTCCCTTAAAAAAAGTAATTAATTGTTTGCATTTGATATTTTTGTTCAATCATTTTGATACTGCCACCAAAAGAAGGAGTATCCTACTAACAAACAAATATAAGTCATAGATATGTATTACACACTGCAATTTTTATTACTCAATTTGAAATTTTCAATTAGTTCTCAAATTGTAATTTAACAGTAGTAGTACAGTACTCCCTTTTTTGGAGGACATAAAAATTTGACTCCTATTTATGCTCGACTTTTCGGAACACATGATAGAAGTACTTGCATTTTCAAATCTAACTTTAATCCAGAATTTTTTTTAAAAATAATCCTAGCAAACAAACAAAACAGAAGGCTGCAATTTATATATTGCATTCCATAACTTTTGTTTTAGGAGTTCAATGTCATAATCCTTAGTGTCTCCTGGCTGCACTGTGACAATGCCCCTCTTTAATTGTTCCAATTCTTCCTTTACGCATTGAATTTCTTGTTAGTATTTCTTGAAAAGTGACTTCTCATCAATTATATGTTGGAACCTAAACGATCGAGAAGTTTAGACCCTCATTAATTTTGATGGTAACAAAGTATTTTCAAGAGAACAATTTATCTTCTAACATATCTTTGAGTGTACAGGTATCAAAGCTTCATATATTTGTACAAAACACTCAAGAAAGAAGAAGAAATTTACAAGAGAATTGAATACACTCCACTGATGTCAGCGTCCGAACTCACTCCAGCGTCTTGCTAACAGCGAGCGTCCGGTAGTGTTACTCTTTGACACGTGGAATACTCAATTGCTGCGAGCGTCCGTCCTCTGTTCTGAGCGAGCGTCTGATCTCTTTAATGAAGCACGTGATGATCACGTTTTTGCTCTTAACCTCAGAATGTTCTGGAACGGAATTCGAATTTGATTTTGTGCGCTCATTTTGATGTACGAGGAAGCAAAGGTGACACCTTTAGCATAAGACAAAAATCGTACAAGGCAATTTTGAAAAGCAGATAGTACGAAAACGGTAATATGTACTATTTTGATATTTTCTGGAAAAGAAGAAAAGGACTACATTTCAAATTACCTTACTCAATGAAAAGGAGCTATTTTACTGCAAACGGTAATATCCCTGAAGTCTCCTATAAATACCCAAGGTATTCATTGAAGAAGTAAGGCGAGAACTAAGACTGAAAAAGGCCAGAACTAAGACTGAAATTGCTAGAACAAATTCTGAGAAAGAAAGAAATTTTATTTTGGAAGCATCATCACTCTGAGTGAGCAATCAAATTTCGTGCCAAGTCTCTGGTCTACAAAGAACTGAACTCAGCGTCTTATACTTTCTTTTAGAAAGCTACTCTGTTTTGAGCTTAATCTTTTCATCCTCTCTGTGATAGTTATTCTGATTGTATTCAAAAGTATATTCTATTTTACAAACAGTATTTGGCATAGTTAAGGCTTTGTTCCTCAAAGGCTCGATCGTACTGAGTCGTTTTGAGAAGTTGAGAGTATTGTTAAGTTTGTGACAGTAGAATACTCTTGAGGAAAATTGTAATCAGTTGATTATAGTGAAAAATCCTTTAGGATCGAAGGACTAGACGTAGCTACCAGTTGGTGGTGAACTAGTATAAATTTCTGTGTCTCTTACTTTACTGCTTTACATTTATCTTTACCTTGCTCAGTAAAACAAGTTTTCATAAACGGTTTTATTTCCTGCATCCGGTTAGTCTCTCATCATCCGGTTAGTTTCTCAGCGTCCGATAAACAAACAATTTTGAAAAATCTGTGTTCTTAGTGCTTTTAACTTAAAGTTTGCGAAAAGTTTTTGAACACAATTCAACCCCCCTTCTTGTGTTCACGTTCAGTTGGTACCAGAGCTCGACCTCTTGGTTGAGCACTTAACAGTGTTAAGAGAAAAGATCTTATACTGTGAACATGTCTACTGAAGGTGGTCATATGAACCGTCCTCCTCTATTCAATGGAGAAAAATTTGATTACTAGAAAGATAAGATAAAAGCTTTCTTTGAGACACAACAACTTGAGTTGTGGGATATAGTTCAAAGTGGTTACATTCCTCCCACTAATGCTCGTGGTGTTGCTATAGCCAGAGAAGATTGGAATGATGAGCAGAAAAAGAGATATCAAACCAATCAAAAA
This sequence comes from Calophaca sinica, assembly GCA_037113605.1. NCBI lineage: Eukaryota > Viridiplantae > Streptophyta > Magnoliopsida > Fabales > Fabaceae > Calophaca > Calophaca sinica. The sequence continues at coordinate 95,594,349 of CM073736.1, forward strand.
GCTAGATTCATTCTTATCTGTGCTATGACAGAAAAAGAATATGATAAATGTGGCAAATTTGATACTGCCAAAGAAATCTGGGACTCACTTGTTTTATCTTACGATGGCTCTGCCCAAGTAAGAGAAACCAAAGCTATCATGTTGGTTCGCCAATATGAGTTGTTCAAAATGGAAGATGGTTAAAACATTGAAACTATGTTTGGAAGATTCCAAACACTTGTTCATGGGTTATAGGCCCTTGGAAAAAGTTACACTACACCTGAGAAGCTTGACTAAGCAATGGAGACCCAAGGTCACTGCTATTCAAGAAGCAAAAGATCTAAATGTCCTACGACTTGAAGATCTTATGAGTTCGTTGAAAGCTCATGAACTTGAGCTAAACGAAGAAGAACCTGTCAAAAAAAGCAAGTCTATTGCTTTGAAAGTCGATCAACATAAAGCCAGTTCTTCTAGAGCTCTTCAGGTTGAAGAAGAAGAATCAGAAGATGAAGCTTCAGAAGGAGATATTGACACATCAGAAGATAAGTTTGCGTTTATATCCAGGAAGATACAAAGAATGTGGAAGAAGAGAAACTTCAGGAGGAAGTTTCAAAAGAAAGATACTAAGGACAAGAAGGAAAGCAAAGACAAGGACAAAGCCCAAGTCATTTGCTATGAATGTAAGAAGCCGGGACATTTCAAGTCCGAATGTCCTAATCTTAAGGAGAAGCCCACAAGAAATTCTTTCAAGAAAAAGAAGAAGAGCCTCATGGCTACATGGGAAGATCTAGACTTATCCTCGTCTGAGGAAGATAATCTTGCTCTCATGGCAGACACTGATCTTGACTTAGAAGAAGAAGTTAAAGAGGTAATAGTATATGATTCCTACTCTGAACTTCAACTTGCATTCGATGATCTTCTTAAAGACTCTGCCACTCTCTCTGTTGAGTATAAGAATTTGAAAAAGAAATTTTCAAAATTATCACAAGATTTTTAAGCTTTAAACAAAGAAAAAATTGTACTCAATAAAGAGAACCAGAAGCTGAAAACTGAAAATTAGCATCTGATGGATAACCAGCGTCTGGCTGCTAACAAGCAACCAGAAGCTGAGAGCTCTCAAGCTGAAAGCTCTAAAGTTACAGGCAACCTTAAATGCAAATCAAATGATTATGAATATGCATTTCAAAAGTTTCTTGCAGAGAGTGTAACTCGAAGCAAGCAAGCTTCAATGATTTGGGGTGTCAGTAAAACGACAACTCATGGTCTTGGTTATATATTAAATGAACCTCCTTTAGAAAATGATTCGGCATCTGATAAGTCCAATAATCATAGTAAATGCTTGCATTATACTTACTGCAATAAACCTGGTTATTTGAAAAGTGCATGTACTGTTTTTAAAACTGTGAAGGATAAGCTTCCTTCAAGAACTAACAAGAAAGGACCCAAAAAGATATGGGTACCTAAAGATAAAATAGTCTATGTTTCAGACATGCTTAGCAACAAAGTCAACACACCTATCTTGGTACTTAGACAGTGGATGCTCGCGTCACATGACGGGAGAAAAGTATATGTTCCAAGAACTAAGGCCTAAAGAAGCTGGATTCGTTGGTTTCGGGGGAAACCAGAAAGGTAAAATAGTTGGAATTGGTCGCATTGGTAAAGGCTCTCTTCTCTCTATTGATAATGTACTTTATGTTGAAGGACTTAAACATAATTTATTGAGCATAAGTCAATTATGTGACAATGGTTATGAAGTCATCTTTACAGAAACTAGATGTCTAGTAAAAAGCAAGAAAGATGGCTCTATTTTCTTCACTGCTAAGAGGAAACAAAATATTTACAAAATTGATCTCTCTGAACTTGCAAAACAAGATGTCAAGTGTCTCATGTCTGTTGATGAAGAACAATAGATTTGGCACAAGAGATTGGGTCATGCCAATTTGAGATTAATCTCAAAATTAAACAAGCAGAGTCTTGTCAGAGGCTTACCAAATCTTAAGTATCAATCTGACGCTCTCTGTGAGGCATGTCAAAGAGGAAAACAAGTTAAAACTTCTTTTCATTCAAAAAATGTTGTTTCAACCTCTAGACCACTTGAGCTTTTGCATCTTGATCTTTTTGGTCCAACAAGGACAACCTCTTTAACTGGAAAGAAATATGGGTTAGTCATTGTTGATATTTTACTAGATGGACATGGGTTAGATTCATTGCTCACAAAGATGAGCCATACAAGGTATTTACTGTATTCTGTAAAACAGTTCAAAATAAAAAAGGAATTTGTATTTCTATTAAAAGTGATCATGGGGGAGAATTTGAAAATGAAAGCTTTCAAAAATTTTGTGATGAAAATGGCATCTCCCCCAATTTCTCCTATCCAAGAACACCTCAACAAAATGGTGTTGTAGAAAGGAAAAATAGGTCCCTCCAAGAAATGGCCAGGACTATGATCAATGAAGCTAATATTGCAAAACATTTTTGGGCAGAAGCAATAAACACAGCTTGTTACATTCAAAATAGAATTCTTAATAGACCTATTTTGAAGAAGACTCCATATGAACTGTGGAAAGGTAGAAAACCAAACATATCATATTTTCATCCATTTGGTTGTACTTGTTATATTTTGATTACTAAGGATCAGTTTGGTAAGTTTGATTCAAAAGCTGACAAAGGAATCTTTTTGGGATATTCTGAAAGATCTAAAGCTTTTAGAATATACAATAAAGAAACTATGACAGTGGAAGAATCCATTCATGTCAAATTTGACGACAAGAAGCCTGACACAGCCATGTCAGAGCTAGATGAATTATTTTCATAATTAAATATAGGTGATATTACAAATAGTGAACCTACATCTTCATCGTTCGGTGGTGACCAGACCTAAGAATCTTCGGAAGCTGAACCCAGAAAGAGCTGGAAGTACAAAACCAATCATCCTAAAGATCAAATCATAGGAGAACCTGGAGATAGAGTAAGAACCAGATCCTCTTTTAAAGAGCATGTAGATATGGCACTACTCTCAGAAATGGAACCTAAAACGATTGATCAAGCATTGGAAGATGAGGTTGGATTCTGGCCATGCAAGAAGAGTTTCAGTTCCAAAGAAATGATGTATGGAAGCTAGTTACTCTACCAGAAGATAAGCAAGCTATTGGTACTAAATGGGTATTTAGATACAAGCTTGATGAAGATGGAAAGGTTGTGAGAAACAAGGCAAGATTGGTTGCTCAAGGTTACTCACTGGAAGAAGGTATTGATTTTACTGAAACATTTGCACCTGTTGTAAGGTTAGAAGCTATACACATTTTACTTTCATTTGCTGCACACCATGATATAATTCTTTATCAAATGGATGTAAAAAGTTCTTTCTTAAATGGTTTTATAACTGAGGAAGTCTTTGTAAAACAACCTCCTGGATTCGAAGACATTGAATTTCCAGAACATGTCTTCAAGCTTAAAAAGGCACTGTACGGTCTTAAGCAAGCTCCCAGAGCTTGGTATGAAAAACTGAATACAATTTTGATGAAAAATGGTTTTACCAGAGGTCTAGTAGACACTACTCTTTTTAGAAAAACATCAAACAAGCATTTTATAATTGTTCAAATATATGTTGATGCCATTATTTTTGGAGCTACTAATGAAAGCCTTTGCAAAGAATTTTCTAAGCTAATGCAGTCTGAATTCGAGATGAGCATGATGGGTGAACTAAAGTTCTTCCTTGGAATTCAAATCAAACAATGCAATGATGGTATCTATATACATCAAAGCAAATATATCAAGGAATTGCTAAAGAAATTCAAAATGGTGGATTGCAAACCTATGTGCACTCCTATGCATCCCACGTGCATTCTTGGTAAAGATGAAACTGATAAAAAGGTAGATCAGAAAATGTACAGAGGCATGATTGGGTCTCTACTTTATCTTACAGCTTCAAGACCTGATATTATGTTCAGCGTCTGTCTGTGTGCTAGATTTCAATCAGATCCTAGAGAATCACACTTAAGTGCTGTTAAAAGAATTTTTAGATATTTGCAAGGATTTACTAATCTTGGTTTGCTTAAATCAAAAGATTACAAGTTAGTAGATTTCTGTGATGTTGACTTTGCTGGAGACCGAATTGAAAGCACAAGTGGAAGCTGCTAATTCCTTGGAGCAAATCTTGTGTCTTGGTCAAGCAAAAGGCAAAGCACGATTGCACTCTCAACAGCAGAAGCTGAATATATTTCAACAACAAGTTGTAGCTCTCAACTTCTGTGGATAAAATATCAACTTGAAGATTATCTGATAAAAGAGAGTAACATTCCTATCTTTTGTGATAATACTTCTTCAATCTGTCTTACTAAAAATCCCATATTGCATTCACGAGCCAAGCACATTGAGATTAAACATCATTTTATAAGAGACTATGTTCAGAAAGGTATTCTCGAAATAAAATTTATAGACACTGATCATCAGTGGGCTGACATATTTACAAAACCCCTTGCTGAAGATAGATTCAATTTTATAAGAAAAAATTTAAATTTTCATCTTATAGAAGAATGATTAATCTCAGCGTCAGATGGTATGTATCATCTCAGCATCTAGTATGACATAAGCATGTATACGTGTAAGCATTTTATTTGTCATGTGCATCATAACTCAGCGTCTGGTGAATCGGTTGCGTACATCCGAGCGCACACACACGTGTCACACGTGTAAAGGACTTAAGCATCTCATCACATCTCACTGAGTCATGATTATTTATGTTTTTCAATAAAATCTTTTTACTTGATTTTACTTTTCTTTTGGCGTCTTCATTTAATGAAAAGGGGAATCTTCATTTTCTTTTCTTTTTGATTTAATTTTTTTGGAAATGCGAAGCGGTTTTTGAAAAAGGACTGTACCATTTTCTATCAACTTTCCCACTACTCCACGTTTTTCGCTCCATCACTTCACTCTGTTTCTACTTGCAAAAAATTGTTCTCTCTCTCTCTCTCTCTCTGAGTGTGACTTCAAACCCTAACACCTTCATTACCCACTCCGGCGCTTCCATGCTCTCTTCACTAAGCAACTCCTCTGCAAGCACCCTGTCATTTTCTGCATTCATTTTATGCATCAATCAATTTTGCATCACATGAACTCGGGTAACATAACACATTATGCAGAATTTACATCACAGACCCAAATTATGCAGAATTTACATCACTAATTCTGTTTACTCTTCCTCTGCAATTTTAGTTAGAACACATGACAACAAGTGGAGATACATTACTTATTCATTTTTTTATACGCTGTTTCTCATTAACGATGAATATGTATGGTATACTACTATACAAGGATATTGTGGCAGAATTCTTAAGTAATTTTTAAGCAAATTTTAAAGTAGTGATGATGTTGCTGGAGCAATTTCTAATGGTTTCAGGCTTACTCTTTTATTATCTTCTATTTACATCAACATATTGGAATATGGTTTTCAAGTATTTTTAAAACTTGTTTATCTATTCATGTATATCTGCAAGGAACAAACAATCCCCAACTTTGTAGTAGTTACAAGCTTTGCAGTAGAACAAACAAAGATTACAAATTCAAACAAATTTCACAAAGTTTGTGAATTCAGTAGTTATAGACTTTGCAAATTTACACTAAACTAATTACAAAGAGCAACAACTGCCAACATATTTGCAGCATTGTTCAATTTTACAGTATAAAAGAACCCAACAATCCCCAACTTCAGCTACAACGTATTTGTGGCTTTGATCATTGGAGGTAGTCTAGCTTCAAAATGATCAGCCTTGGCAAGTTAAAACTCGTATCAGAGGAAATGGAATTCAATGAACTCAAATAAGGCCAAATAGAGACATGGACTCAAATAGAGACATGGGGAGCAATCGGTTTCTGTTTCAGACTTAAATCTGCAATCTGTAACTCCCTACCCCGCCTTCTCCTTGTTCACATCGATTCCCTTCTCAAATCTCAGTCATTTTTGCGCATAGAGAGCTCAAGAACGGTGCCACAACCGCGATGAACATTGCCGCCCGACGCCGACGCACCGTCAGGTCACCACAACAGTTGCGGTCACCTTCTGCGTCACTGAAGCCGGCGACGCCGTCGGAGCACCTTCTCCCTTCTCCACCACTCAGCTTGTTGTAATCTGTTGCGTAATATTATATATGCTGCTTGTAACACTGAACCCTAATCTTCACTAAGAAATAAAATGGAACTACAGCTGCTCTGTAGTCGCTGACGTAGGCAACCATTGGCCGAACAGCGTGACCAAATATCGTGTCCCTTTTGCGTTTTTTGTTTCCTTATTTCTTCTATACTGTTGCTGTTCTAACATATTGTTTGCATAGAAGTTATGTCGTAATTCTTGAAAGCTCCAGTAGGCAAAGTGTACAAGGTAAACTATTTTGCCTGTGTGTAATTTCTTCAGTTGACTAGATTCTTTAACAAGTGGTTTTGGTCGTGTCTGTCATATGTCATTTGATTACTGAATAACTCATAGATGCAGCCTATAGGTTCAACAACCTCTTGCAGATGCATTATATCAGTGGCAAGACACACTCATTAGTTTGCTCGTTCCTCAAAGGTCTAGATAAGTTGTATCTCTATTAGCTGAAATTAATTTTGGGCATGTGCGATTGATATTTTGAATCAATTTTTTCTCTTTTTTCTATATGCTCTCCCTCAATTCCTAGCCAAATGGCTTTTAGGATATTCAAGCTGCTCTTGATTGCTGCAATACCTATAGAATGACCTCTGGCCAATATTTTTTTTAATCTACTTTTATTTTGTATTTTCAGGTCACAGATTTAAACTCACCATCAGAAGCGAGGAATCCCAAGTACAAGCCCATCAGGTGCGCATGTTTTTTTTTTGTTCGGGTTGACTTATTTTATGTTTTTCTCTTTGTAAGAAGGTGTTGTCTAGCACACACTATTTCAATAGGTGAGGCACCATGCACAACTTCGTATTTTACATTTCAACAGTTCGATGCGACAATCCTACCCAATCTTATCATACACCTTCCTCACCAGATTCCAAATCAAATCTCCATCCTCACACCTCTCTCCTCCCTCCACCTCTAAGCCTAGTCGAAACAGTGTCATTCTCAACCTCCGTTCCCCTACACCCACCCTTCCGCCTTCCCCTCTCCCCTCCGAGGTGCCAACTTTGAGGTCGCATCCGTAAGTAGTCACCACCAACTCCCCATCCTTGTTAGATCTTGTTCTCTGCCTCTCAGATCTTCCTCGGGCTTTTTTTTTTCTTCTGGAAAGTTTGCGTTTTTCTATAGATTCTCGTAGCGTTTGAGTGTTTGGGTTGGCGAGGAACATAGCATCGATATAGGGAAGAGACACTCACTGAATACCTTATTTATTTATTTATTTTAAGAAGAGATTCCAAATGTAAGAATACTGTGTGATAAGAGTTGATGCTCACAAACGATATTCCAAGGTTTTTGTATTTCCAATCTCTAATGGTAGATCGTTATGACCACGACGCTGTCGGTGGAACACATTTGAATTTCTTTACCCAAAAATAATCAGAGGTTGCATGGGAGGACTGTTGGGTTGTTCAACAATCAAAGTATGGTGGCGGGAGGAAGTTGTCTGCTGCTGGTTTCTTTCATTTTCCTGAGCTTTCTCGAGAAAATTTTGGATAGAGTGGGAGGTAAAGCCACAGACTTTGGTATTTGTTGGGTCTTCTCCAGCTCTTGTTATCTGTGTTGGGTTTGTTTGGCTGCTGAGAAAAACTAATAAACAGTTATAGTCCCTTTTGCTGCGAGGGTGACGACGACGACGAGTTGGAAGGCATTGGAGGGAGGTGAGTTGAAGGTGCCGGAGGAGTAAATGGGAGGGATAAAGGGAAAGATATTATGCAGAAAGACCACCATTAGATATAGTGAGACTTCTCAACCCAATGGTTGAAAAAACTTTTGCACAATACACCACCTAATGTGATTGTGCATTCTAGACAAAACCTTGTAAGAAATGTAAGCTAAATTTGTTATTTCAGATTGGATGAGTTTATGGAAGGATTTAATGCCATATCATTGAATAATGTCATTTCCCTTTATTAAGTTCGAATCCAAATTGGATAAGCTTCCATTTTTTTTTTCTGGGTTTTCATGTTTTGAATTGATTATTGCTTCAACTTTAGTTTTAGGGCTTCTGAATAATACCCAAAAGACAAAGAAGAGATGGGAGTTGATTTGAGACAAGTGGTGGCTGGTATCGTCACCCTTACTATGTTTGTTATGCTTATCCATATGATCAAAAGGGACCATTTTGATTATGTTCAAGTAAGTCCCTCTTCCCCCCATTTTTTTTCATTCAATTCAAAAGCTACCATCTTTCACTTTTCTTTTGTTTTTTTTCTTTAGACTTGATTTTGTCACAAGCTTTTGAAGGGTCTTACTACTTTTTGTCTTTTAGCTTTTCACTTTGAATCTTTCTTTGGGATTGTTTTGTTAAGATTTGAGAATAAAATGAATTTTTTAAAGGTCAACACTGAAACCAAATTTGTATTTATGCATACTAAAGCTTGTTGGGTTGATAGATTTGTTGTCCACCAAATAATTGCTTGTGGTGGATGAAGATTTTTCATTGAATTAGTTACTAGAATGCACACAAGAGCAGTGCTATAGCTATACCATTTGGACAGTGATAACTTATGCTCTACAATTGTTAATTCATTGATTGATTTGTGAGAAGATCATGAATTGAACAACTTGTAATAATGCTTCAATGTCTGAACTTTTTGCACAAGGAAGTGCTTCTGTTTTGGTGAGATAATCGAATGCTTTAGCAGTCAATTAGCGTTCCTGATCTTTGAAAGAAAAAACACTGTACACTCATTGAATCTTGGAGAGGGAAAACACTTAGGCAGCCAAATAGATTAATCTTGCCCAGACTAGATAAATAGGAAAATTGCAAACTCTCTTTTATGTTTTATCTATCTTCAGTGTTCTCCTCTCTATACTTTCTCTCTACCTCATTTCAATACATTTCCAAGTGCTTTTCTAATGCAGAATTGCATATTTGTTTTGATTATTACTCTTCTAATTTTTCAATATGGTTATGATTTATTTATTTATTTCACTTGTCTTTCTTTTACTTTTTTGCCAAACCGGGATAAACTTCCAGGAGCAATTGAGGAAGCCAACTATAAAAGTGTAAAGATTGATGCCAACTATTAGTACAAACATGCACAATGGGCTGAAAGAAAAAGATAATTGCGGCGGTTTAAAACCGCCCCTATATTTTTATTTTTATTTTTTTGGAACATTGTGGCGGTTCAAAACCGCCCCCATATTTTATTTTTTTTGGAATATTGCGGTGGTTATAAACCGTCCCTACTTTTTTTTTTTAAATTTTTTTGGGGACATTTGCGGTGGTTCTAAACCGCCGCTAATAGCATCAGGAAACCTGCGACGGTTGCGGTTGGTTATAACCACCGTTAAATGACGTCCCGACACTGATAACTGTGGCGGTTGCCGAACCGCCGACAGGGGTGTTTCGCGATGGTTAGAACCGCCGCAATTTGCCCGAATCGTTGTAGTGAACCACTGATAGTAGTGTTGTCACTTTAAAGTTGACAACTATCAAAATGGAGCACATTTTCTCTACTTGACAGATATACATACTCTTACACTAATAACTTATATCAGTTACATGTTTTCTATATTACCCAATTACTCAATTCCACTTACTCAATTCCACTTCACTTATTTGATTTTCCTCTTCCAAGCTGTCTTCTCCATCTATTTGTCACACCTCCTCTTTTAGTCCACTGCTAATGCCCCTGCAAAGTAGGTCTTTGTGCTATGATGTTTCTATAGTATCTATGTTTTTATAACGGAGAATATTTATATCATGGAGATAAAAGCTATATAATAATATTTATTACATTATAGTATACTACCTACTAATAATTTAAGACCAGCTAGGAATGTGCACTTTACATAAAAATATATTAGTATTTGTATTAAAATCAATTAATATTAAAATAAGAAGTGAAAATATACCACACGAGGATAGAATATTTAATATAAAAGAACACTAATATCTAAATTACTATGTTAAAATTACATTTTACCTGAATATTTTGTAATATATATAATTGTATCTTAATTATAAAATTTAATTTACTTTATCAGTAAAAAAATAACTTATTTTATCTAAGTTATTGTATTAGGTGATAGATTCTTTTTGTTCACAAAATGAAATCTTTTCAATTTGGCGATAATGATTTTTAATATCTTTGATGATCAATTACTACAAAAATTTTATGTACTACATATATCTATTATTCACAATCCCGAGTCCCAACGGAAAAACATATAATATATAACTTAAATTTAGTTTGTCGATATTTTATTGTATTAAAATATTTGTCAGAACAAAAAATATTGTAATTACTGCATGCAGATGCTTTAGAAGTTAGCAACTAACGCCGCGCGACCCGTGCGTTAACACGGGTATTCTACTAGTGACTTTAAAAACAATTCCCACATGTGTGAACCAACGTGTAGAGGAGACTAAGTTTTAAACCAAATTAATTCTCATTAACTTGACAGAAGAGAATGAAAACCATTGACAAAAGAAAATTAAATCGACTCAATTTCCAAGCTTTTCTTGTTTTCCACATTTTTTCCTTAGTACAAATGGTCACGGGGAAGGGGAAAGTGGAGTTGCGGGTTCGAACCCGCACTCCCAATATCCCGCAATACTTTACCACTCGGCTGTCTTATCTAGGACTTTCTTATTTTCCACATGGAAAAATAGAAGCAATTAGACAAAGAATTAAAGTCATTGAAAACAATTAAAAGCAATAATGATAATATTAGGAGTAAAGTCTCATTTTAGTCCCTGACAAAAATTATGCGACCCATTTTCGTCCCTAACAAAAAATAAGTCAAAAATAGTCTCTGATATTTTCAAAACATGACCACGTTAGTCCCTCCGTCAGTCTCCTTTCAAATCTGTCACTTAACGTGCTGACGTGTCATGTTAAATATTCACGTGGCATGTTAACCCTGTCCATGGTGTCTCCACGCTGTAGACGTTTTATCCGGTGTCTTATTTTTTTCCTGCAAATCCGGTTATGAGACGTTTTAGTCCCTGACAAAATTGGGTCATATTACTCCCTACTCTTAAACGTGTGAAACTATCCTTTTCTCCTTCTCTCTTCCAAAATATAACCCTCACATAAGAACGATTGAATGGCGACGAGAACCCAACCCTGAGACGTCGAAAATCGACTTAAGAAACAAGGTGAACCAGACTTAACTCAAACGCACGACAAGGTGAGATTTTTTATGTTGATTGTGTTGCTATTCTGTTGAATCAATTGTTGAATCTGTTGAAGCTAATGTTTTTGATTTGTGCGATTAGGGTTTTGTGCGATGGGGATGGGTTTTGAAGATTATTCTATTGAAGATTGTGGTTGTTGAAGATTATTTTAATGTCATTGTCTCAGTGGGAGATTTGGATCTTGACGTTAGGGTTTAGGGAAGAAGAAGAAGAACTCTGAAATGATAACAATGGGATAGAGGGACTAATATGTCCCAAAGCTGTCAGGGACTAAAACGTCTCAAACCGGATTTGCAGAAAAAATCAGACACGTATTCTTGTTTTGTCACCATGGAGAGGGTTAACGTGCCACGTGAGCACTTAACGTGACACGTCAGCACGTTAAGTGACGGATTTGGAAGGAGACTGATGGAGAAACTAACATGATCCTGTTTTGAAAATATCATGGACTATTTCTGGACTTATTTTTTTGTCAGGGACGAAAATGAGTCGCGCAATTTTTGTTAAGGACTAAAATGAGACTTTACTCTAATTTTAGTTAACGTTAAAAATAATAAAAGAAATATTTGAAACATTAAACTTTATTTTAAATTCATATTTTTAATTTTAATTTTTGAAATATACTTAAATATACAATAATCCAATTGTTGGAAAAATATTGAGAAAAAATAATATTGATAATACAATAATATTGAGTACAAGAAAAAGCCTTAGACATGTCTAACGACAATGTCCTTAAGGATTCTTTCGCACACATCTCAAATGCAAAACTCCCCCAAAATATAACTGGCTCTTCTGGAACAGACTCCAGAAACACAGAACAGCAAAATCTAAAAACTTTTCCAACTCAGAATTTTTCTCAACACACAAAAGAACATTGTTTTGTGTGTGTGTGTGTGTGTATATATATAAATATATATAAGCAACATGTTTTTCTTCTCAGTTCAAGAAGTAGCACGCATAGGCATGGCAATGGGCCGGGTCGGGGGCGGGTTTTGCTCCCCCGTCCCCATCCCTATTCCAACGGGTTCGAGTTTTTCCTTTCCCATCCCCGCCCCGATAGGGTTGGGTTTCTCCGTGGCCCCTGACTCCGCAAAATCTAAAAACTTTTCCAACTCAGAATTTTTCTCAACACACAAAAGAACATTGTTTTGTGTGTGTGTGTGTGTGTATATATAAATATATATAAGCAACATGTTTTTCTTCTCAGTTCAAGAAGTAGCACGCATAGGCATGGCAATGGGCCGGGTCGGGGGCGGGTTTTGCTCCCCCGTCCCCATCCCTATTCCAACGGGTTCAAGTTTTTCCTTCCCCATCCCCGCCCCGATAGGGTTGGGTTTCTCCGCGGCCCCTGACTCCGCTCCATATAATTAGAAAAATTGACAAATTATATTTATGATAATTAATAAAATAAAATTATAATTATTATGCAATCATAAAATAAAATAAAATAAATTTTTTTATTGAAAAGAGATTAAATTAAAAATAAACAAAATATATGAAACAAAATGAATGAGTATACATGCATAAAACAAAATAAAAATTAACAATTTATATTTAGTCGGGCGGGTTCATGTGGGGGGCAGATCGGGTATTGACATTCCCAACCCCGCCACACCCAGGTCAAAGTGGGTTTTTCCTATCAAAATTGGGTCGGGGTCAGGTGGGTACCCCGTGGGGTTCGAGTTCTGTTGCCATGCCTAAGCACACACTACAACGAAATCGCCATGTCCCTACACACACCTGTTAGGACACGCTATTTTCTGTCGGTAAAAGTTTCATCTACCTACTGTAACAGCCGGAGGTTCCTTTGTCCCCCGCACTGCACTCATGGTCTTCTCCCCCTTAAGAGGAGTTTTTGCCTTATGCAAAGTTCGAAACTGGGACCTGAGGGCTTAAGTACCACGGGAATCCCCTTGCCATTTGAGAGGGGGGAAAAGACCGTGAGTGTAGTGCGGGGGACAAAGGAACCTCCGGCTGTTACAAAAAAGGCGTAGCTAAGATGGTAATGAGTAGTGATGCTTCCGTGTACTTATCCTCTCAGGTCATGGGTTCGAGTCCTGCTAAAGGTAAAAATTCCCATGAGAGAGGGAAAAGTCTTGTGAGTAGCAGTGCGAGATAAAGCCCAAAAGAGTGGTAAATTCTCGGCTAATACAAAAAAAGCGCCTTTTTTGTAACAGCCGGAGGTTTCTTTGTCTCCCGCACTGCATTCACGGTCTTCTCCCCCCTCAAGAGGAGTTTTTTCCTTCTGTAAGGTTCGAACCCGGGACCTGAAGGCTTAAGTACCACGGGAAGGGGAGAAGACCGTGAGTGCAGTGCGGGGGACAAATGAACCCCTAATCTATCACTGATTAATTTATCTTTTTTTTATTTATAAAATAATTAGTTCATCTTTTAGGCCCTATTTGGATTGACTTATTTCTAGCTTATTTAGGCTTATCCACTGACATAAGCTCTTATAAGATGTTTGGGTGAATTTATCATATGAGCTTTTGACTATCCCATAAACCGATTTGAGCTTATTTTTGTAAGCTTATTGGAACAACTTGTATATCAGCTTTTGCGGAGCTTATCGGTAACAACATACAGATGATATGACGTTCTCGTGTTCGAATCTCACGCGATACTGGATTTTCTTTTTTCTGACGTTTTTATGCTTCATCAAAATCCTTACTTAAGTCACCCACTAATCACTACAATGTGAATATTTCAAACCAATCATGGTAGAGTATTTACAGAACCCATAATTCCTCCTATGCAGGACCAATAATTCCTAAAGATTTTTTGGAATACAAAACCCGTGAAAAATTAGGATAATACGTCTAAAGTTCTTTTTATTAAACTACTGTGTCGTTTTTTATAATGATTTTACATTAAAAACTTTAATTTATTTATTTTTAATTACAATATTATGATTTAATTATTTTAATCTTAATTTTGTGACATTTTGTGTTATTTTATAAATTTGTAGTTTATTTTTAATTATGATTTCAAAGTTAATTTTTTTTATTTTAAAATTTCTAACATCTTATAAGTGCTTACGTAATGATACATCCGAATACTTCAAATTTGTATAAGTGTTTTTCAATATATATATATATCAAAACGTAAATAGCTTATTGAATATAAGCTCTTATAGCATAAGCTCTCATACAATAAACTCTTATGATATAGTGTCTGTTTGGTTTCATGTTTGGCACCCATGAACGTACATTGTAATTGGCAAACGGAATTTGACACTTTGTTTGGATTCATGTTTGAGTCAGCTGCCTAACACAGTTCTACTTCAAACGTACGTTCAAATGCAAGTAACATCTGTGTTGCTTTTCCTTTCTCATTTCGCCGTTGGGAGAAATCAAAATGCTTCAGTTCCAAATTTGCCCTGTACATTCTGTCCTTTCATGAGTTTCATGAGACAAATAACAAAAAACCGGCAAGGGAAGAGAGAAAGAGAAATCAAGAATTTTGGGCGAGGGGAGAAGCTTGGGCGAGCGATGGCATAAAAAAATTGCCCGAGGGTATAGATGCAAAAATCAGCTTCTGAATAGCAGGGGACGGATGCAAGAAAGACAAAAAAGACAAAAAAACTTATCTAACGTAAGAAGGAAGACTTACGGATTTGGATCCTCTCTTACATCCAATCTCTCAATCCTTCTACAAAAATTAATTCCAACCATTAGATTATTCTAATGGCTCAGCAGATTAAAATTTTAATTAAAAAACAAAAGTCACGTTCTGTGCTTTTAAAAAAGTCGCGTGCTCTTTCCTTCTCTCTCTCAACACTACGCACAACTCAACCTAAGCGAGGCTTGTGCGCAGAAAAAGTGATCGTTGTTGGTGCCGTCTCGGCATTGTGGCTTATTGTCACATAGTGTTGCGAAGGGATGACAAAGCGGGTTGAGCCCAACGGCCGGCCCGCCAACCCGCCCAAAATGGGACGGGTTGGGCTACAACATATCAGCCACCAACCCATTTAGCCTAACTTGCCTAGCCCGCCAACCCGTTGGGCCACAACCCAGCTGGGCCGGGCCAACCCGTCGGGTTAATATATATTTTTTATTTATTTTCTTATTTTCTACTTCCTGCGTCTCATTTTAGTTGTCCTTTTTAGAATATTTCATTGTCTCAAATTACTTGTCACTCTAGAAAATCAAAAAGCATTAATTACTTCTTTTCCAACGATATCCCTTGTATTTTAACCAACTATATTAATAAACTTTTTATACTTAACTACTCCAATTAATAAGAGATATTTTAGTCAATGAGTGTTATTTTATTATGAAAATTTGTAAAGTCAATCAATTTCTTAAGAGGTGTACATATACTAATAGGACAAGTAAAATGAGACGTAGAGAGTAACAAATTTTTTTTTACATATTTTGTTCAAGCCAGCCCGCGATATTGGTCTGTTTTAGCCCTAATTTTAGTTTTTATATTTATTTTTTGTTTTTTGATTTTTTAACGGGCTGGTCTGCCAACCCGCCAGCCCATGACGGGTCAGGTTGGGTTCAACATCTCAACCTACCACCCTTTGTGGGCTGGGTTGGGCTAACTCGTTTTTTAACAGGCTCATGGCAGGTTGGGTCGAGCTGGGCCGGGCTGACTCATTTTACCATCCTAGTGTTGTGGCAGGGTTTCTATTCTTTTAATTTTATGGTATAGTATTTGGAAAATTCTTTTAATTATTTTAATTCTTTTAGTTGTTTTGTTTCTTCCGGTTTGATTGTAAAATAGGATGCATTATTTCTTTGCCGTGTTTGCCTGTAACTTTACAGTATATCATTCTTTTGTGTTCTTTTAATTCTTTTAATTCAATAATGTTTAATTCACATTCTTTTATGCATTCTTTTAATTCGACAGTGTTTAAGTCAATAGGGTATGAGACTCTTGTACCTAATTTATGCACTCTATTCTATATTATTTTTAATTCTTATTTTTAACAAAATAGTGTTTTTTCCCCCTCTTTACAGTATTCTTATGTATTATTCTCAAATAGTTTTTTAAAATATTATTCTCTTGAAAAGTGCAGAAATATTGATACAACATGCAAGAAGACTGAAAGCCAAAAATAAGTATGGTTTTTTATTGCCATGAGGATGCTTGGAAGTTATGGGTTAATTATGGTGGAAGAGTTGGATTTGGAATGAGGAAACAATACGCACATAAGAAAAAAGATGGTTCAACATGTTGTTGTAGGTTTGTTTGTTGCAAAGAAGGCTTGCGAAAACCAGACAAACGTGATTATAAGACAGTCAATCCAAGACCGGAGACAAGAACAGATTGTTAAGCAAGGTTGGGACTTAAAACTATGTGCGGAAAATTGATGTTACATGAGTTTGTGGAGGAACATAACCACATTTTACTTCTTGAAGAAACAACTCATATATTGTCATCACGACGAAAAGTTTCAGATTTTCAACGCCATCAAATTGATCTAGCAGATGATGCTGGCCTACAACAAAGGAAGTCATTTGACTTGATGAGTAGAGAAGTGGGAGATAGAACTAACTTGGGATATATTCGTCTTGATCAAAAGAATTATCTCCGAAAGAAAAGGCAAAGGAGTTTAGTACATGGGGAAGCTGGTTATATATTGCAGTACTTTCAGAGGTAGTTGATTGAAAATCCAACTTTCTACCATGCCTATCAAATGGATGTTGAAGAACAAATGACTGAGCCACCATTTGTTCTCAGGATTTAACCACCATCGAAGACCAATGATCTTTGGGGGCTGCATTATTATATGATGAAACAACTGAGTCATACAAGTGGTTGTTTGAGACATTTCTAGAGGCACATAAGCAAAAAATTCCTCAGACTATTTTTACTAACCAAGATCAAGCAATGGCAAAAGCACTAGTTGAGGTTATGACTGGAACTTACCATGGCCTATGTACGTGGCACTTGATGCAGAATGACATCAAGCACTTAGGAAATTTGATGAAGGGTGAATCTCATTTTCTTAGTGACTTTAAGAAGTGCATGTATGGCTATGAAGATGAAGAGCAATTTGAAGAAGGTTGGAGGACCCTCCTTGCAAAGTAAGATGTTAAGGAAAACACTTGGTTGCAAAGAGTGTACACTATAAAGGAGAAATGAGCATCTTGTTACATGAAGAAGGCATTTACATTAGGAATGTGAAAATGTTAATGCAGATATTTAAAGTTTTATGAATGCGGACTTGGATATAATTAAGTTTTTTAAGTGTTTTTAGGACGTTGTAGAAGAAAAGCGACATAAAGAATTGCAGTGTGAATATGAAGCACGCTTCAAAATTCCAAGACTCAAGAACACATATTCGTATATCTTGCTATAGATGTCTCAGCATTATACTCCCACTATTTTTTATCTATTCCAGCATGAGTATCAATTGTTTGAAGCATGATATGTGAATAGCATAGACATACAAACATCATCAACTGTTTATGTTATTGTCATGCTAGGAAATTTGGGAGAGTGGCGAGTGTTCTTTGATTTGGATAAGAATTCAATTTGTTGTTCTTGTCGTAAGTTTGAGAGCTTTGGCATACTTTGTTGTCATTGTCTAAGAGTCTTTATTCATATAGATGTTAAATCAGTGCCTGAGCATTATATCTTGAAGAGGTGGACAAAGTCAGCAAGAAGCGGGGCTTTACCTAATGCCGGTGTTAGTCATATGGTAGAAGATGTTGATCTATTCCCAACACAACACTATATCAGATCAATTGTTGGATTATATATTCAGCTTCATCCTTACCTACCTAAGTTAAAACACTTCAAATCAAAAAAGAACAAAGTAACGCATTTTAGATCTGAATACTTCTAAGTTAAAAAACCAAACTGATGGATTCAAATACAAAAAGTTGAAGTGAAAATAATAAAGAAATTTTGTTCACCGACGTCCAAATACAGCATCAAAATTGCAGCAGTGGATAGCGAGAGGGGAACACAATTATCGGCTTCAATATAACACTGCCAAACACACATTAAAAGGTGCAACCATGAATTTCATCTAAATCTAATCTAAAGCCTTTCAAACATTAACACCTGACCGGGAACCAAATCATAGAGAAAAATAAACAACAAAAACTATTACAACAAAGATAAAGAAAGATAGGAAAAGAAGCCCATAATAACAAGGCCCAGAAGAAGACAACAGAATACAAAGTAAATATACAAAATACAATCAGAATGAATATAATGAGTATATCTCTAATAAAAACTGTAGCTATAAATGTCGATCACGAACAAAAAACTAGGCTGAATCGCAGACTAGGTCGCTTTCTTTAAGGGTCCGTTTGGTTTAGATTGTGGTAGAATAGATTGTGTAGAATCTTGTTTAGAAAACTGAGTTTTAAAAAATGGAGTTTAAAAAAATGATTTGTGTTTAGTAAAAATATTTTAAAACTGAGTTTAGAAGAATTGATTTGTGTTTGGTTGACAAAGTAGAATTACTTTTGAAGTGTTAAAATACCCAAACGGAGTTTTGCAAACGGAAAAGCAACATCACACCTCCGTTTGCAAAACGACGTTTCGCAAACGGAAAAGGAAAACTGAAAAGTTACCAAACAGCAAAATTAAAAAGCAAACCACGTTACACCAATGCCACCGAGAAAATGTCAGCAAACGGCCGTTTGCGTTGGGAAACAAACAGGCACTAAGACGTATCACGGCTCTGCCTGAAGTGTGTAACAGTGTACAGTCTCGTCGTCCGCAAGATAAAACAATCTCTCTAAAAATATGGTCCTTCTTGCACAAAGAAGAACCACCAAACTAACACCCATTTTTTGTTTCTTTTTACTGCTCGGAAACTCAAAAATTGAAAAGCACAATTTTTCCTTAGCCAGCGTACTTCACACTGTAACCCCTTTTTTTCTCACATATCTTCTTTTCAAGCCTGAAAAACATAACCTGACCAACACTTAATTGTGTTCAAAACCATTGAAATCTATTCAATTCCATTCTAACGTAAAAGACACAATATTATAACCAATCAATAGCATTCAAATGGTAAATAATTAGTTATGACAAATCAATACCATTATAACAATTATAAAAAATAAAACGTATAACTTGAGGAATAAAAAATCAACGGATCAAATATTTAATTATTTATTTATATTTTTAAAAAATCATTCAACAATTGTTAGAATACAATAATTGTGTAAATGATTTTCTCAATCTTTATTAACAAACCCAATTGGGTATTTATACAGAGAAGTTTCCTACAAACAGAATGAAAGTTAACTACATAATGTTAACTAATCTTGCAGCTAATCACAGCTGTTATCTAACAGAATGTACAACTAATCTAACTAACTACATTGCTGACTCAGCAAGCATAAATGATATAATACAATAAGTTGACTTGTTGACTATCTTGACACCCCCCTCAAGCTGAAGCATGAATATCTAGCATGTTCAGCTTGGAAAGGAGAGAAGAAAAAATTGGAAAAGGCAAAGCTTTTGTGTGAAGATCGGCTAACTGATGCTTGGAAGCAATAGAAAGCAAATGTATGATGCCTTTTTGAACCTTCTCCCTAATAAGGTGACAATCTATCTCTATGTGTTTTGTTCTTTCATGAAAGGTGGGATTTTGTGCTATCTTGATAGCTGATTGATTGTCACAATACAAAGGAATAGGTGATGAAACCGGTTGCTGTAAATCTGTGAGTAAGTAAATCAGCCACTGCACTTCACAGGCTGTGATGGTTAGGGCCCTGCATTCTGCTTCAGAGGAAGATCTAGAAACAGTAGGCTGTTTCTTGGAGTTCCAAGACACAAGAGAAGGAACAAGAAAAATAGAAAAACTAGTCAAAGACCTTCGGGTTTCAGGGCAGGCTGCCCAATCAATATCACTAAAAGCTTTCAGCTTGAGGTCACTAGTGGAGGAGAAGAACAATCCCTTTCCTGGACAGCCCTTAACATACTTCAGGATGTGATGAGCAGCATCAAGATGCAGTTGAGTTGGCTTTGAGAGATACTGGCTGAGTTTGTGCACAGCAAAGCACAAATCTGGTCTGGTATTAGTTAGGTAGATTAATCTACCAATCAATCTTCTGTAACTGGTTGGATCGGGCAGCAACTCACTAGAAACAGCAGACAGCTTAGAATTAGGAACCATTGGAACTGAAACAGGCTTGCAAGCCAATAATCCTGCATCAGTCAGCAACTCCAGTGCATATTTTCTTTGTGAGAGAGTGATACCCGATTTAGATCTTGCCACTTCCAATCCCAGAAAAAATTTGAGTTCCCCTAGATCTTTTATTCTGAATTGTTGATCCAAAAACAGCTTTACTGAATTGATCTCATCAAGACTATTGCCGGTTAATACTATATCATTAACATAAACCAGTAATATAGTAATCTGGGAGGCATTATTTTTAATGAACAGAGAATAATCTGATGAAGACTGTTGGAAACCCAAGGAAATAAGTGCAGTAGTGAGCTTACAATTCCATTGTCTACTAGCTTGCTTTAACCCGTACAAAGATTTCTGAAGTTTGCAAACCATACCATCCTTAGGAGTAGAAAAACCAGGTGGGATCTTCATGTAGACCTCCTCCACCAAGTCACCATGGAGGAAGGCATTGTTTACATCTAATTGATGTAAATACCAATGCTTGGCAGCAGCAAGTGCTAACACTAACCGAACTGTAGTTAGTTTAACAACTGGGGAGAACGTTTCTCCATAGTCCACACCCTCAAGTTGTGTATATCCCTTTGCTACCAACCTGGCTTTGAATCTTTCAATGCTACCATCAGCCTTTCTTTTGATCTTATAAACCCATTTGCAACCTATGGGCTTTTTACCAGGAGGTAAAGAAGTGATAGACCATGTGTGGTTTTGTTCTAAGGCTGTTATCTCTTTATCCATGGCTTCCTTCCAGCAAGAATGTTTTATGGCCTGGGCATAACTTTTAGGCTCGGATATGGTGGACAAAGAGATGAGATAAGCAGCATGTGAAGAAGATAAATGGTTAAAAGAAGTAAAATTGGATAGAGGATATGATATACCTGAAGAAGAACCAGCATTGGTAAGAGAACAAAGAAGATTACATTGATAATCATCCAAGTATTTGGGAGGACACCTGCTTCTTGAAGATGTTCTAGTAGGTTCAGTAACAACCTCAGTAACCAGCTCAGGGGCTGATGCAGAACTAGCAGGGACAGATTCTGCAGTAGATTCTGAAACTGACTCAGAATTGGAAGCACTTGCAGGATTGGAAACTGACTCAGCAATTTGAACAGAATCTGAAACTGAAGTGGAACTAGGACTTGATGATGAAGGAGTAGTCATGAATGACAAATCAGAACCTTCCCAAGATGCAGGGAGAGGTGTATGAGATGCAGAATTTTGGGAAGTAGAAACTCTATGAAATGGGAAAACTGTCTCATAGAAAATAGTATGTCTAGAGACTAAAAGTTCTCGGGTATGAAGGTCATAGAGAAGATAGCCCTTGGTTCTAGAGGAATAACCCAAGTGAACACATTTCTTAGCACGATGTTGGAATTTA
The DNA here is from genome assembly GCA_037113605.1 of Calophaca sinica. Classification (NCBI taxonomy): domain Eukaryota; kingdom Viridiplantae; phylum Streptophyta; class Magnoliopsida; order Fabales; family Fabaceae; genus Calophaca; species Calophaca sinica. Next base: position 95,616,115 of record CM073736.1, read on the forward strand.
GTCCTATGTGCTTGAAGTGTAGAGGCAAAACAAAAAGCACCAAAGACTCTAAGTGTTTTAAAATCAGGATCAGCATTATGTAAAATGAAATGAGGAGATTTGGAATGCAAAATCTTAGAAGGAAGCATATTCATTAAATGAACAGCATGAGAAATAGAGAAAGACCAAAAAATTAATGGGAGATGAGATTGGAACATTAATGCCCTTGCTATGTTGAGGATGTGTTGATGCTTTCTTTCAACCACCCCATTTTGTTGAGGTGTCTCAATACAAGATTTTTGATGTATTATTCCTTTTGATTCATAAAAAGAGGGCATAGAAAACTCAGCACCATTGTCACTTCTAATGACTTTGATGGATTTTTGAAATTGAGTAGAAATGAGAGAAATAAAATTCAACAAATGCTGTCTTGTTTCACTCTTTGTTTTCATGAGTCTTAGCCATGTATATTTTGATTTATCATCAACTATAGTAAGGAAGTATTTATGACCTTGAATAGAGGGGATGGAATAGGGTCCCCAAATGTCTACATGAATTAAATCAAATACACATGCAGTGACAGAATTGCTAGAAGAAAAAGGCAAGCGTTTTTCTTTTGAAAAATGACAAGTGTCACAAACTTTATTCATGATAGATGGAAAATTACATTGAGACTTTTGAATAGTGTCATAGCACCATGATGATGGATGACCTAGTCTACAATGCCATACATTGGAAAGGGGAATAGTTTGTGAAACAGAATTTACAGAAACAGAAACAGAAGCTTGTGAAACCGAAACAGAATCGTCAGTTTGATGATGTATCAAGTAATAGAGTCCTTTGAATTCTCTAGCAATCCCAATCATCTTCTGGCCAGAATGTTGTTGCAAGAAGCAAAGGTTGTGAGTGAAAACAACTTGACAATTAAGAGTTTTAGCAAGCTTTGTAACAGAAATAATATTGATTGAAAAATGCTCAACATATAGAACATCATGCAACATCAAGGAAGCATTCAGAATGATGGTCCCTCTATACAAAGCAGAAGCAGATTTACCATTTGGCAGAGCAACAACAATTGGTTTAATGGTTCTATAGGAAGTAAACAAGTCTAAAGAACAGGCAAAATGGTCTGTGGCACCAGAATCGACTATCCAAGAGCACTTACCTGGATCAGGTGTGACTGAGAGGTGATGTGAACTGACCAAATTGGAAGAGCTAACCATATCAGAAGAACCAGTAGCAGTAGCAGTAGGTTTTGTGGAAGGCAGCATGGCCATAAGATTCTGAATCTGGTCTTTACTCATGCTAGACAGAAAATTAGCCATGTCAGAATCAGTATTTGGATCAGAATTCTCAGTGGAAACATTGTTCACAGCCTTCTTGTTAGACTTCCAGCCAGGAGGAAACCCATGTTTGATGAAACATGTGTCAACAGTGTGGTTAGTGCGGCCACAATGTGTACACTGCCGAGCATGACCTTGCTTCGAAGAGTTGAACTTGTAATTAGACTTTCCTCGACCCTGAGATGCAGAGGCAGAGCTCTGCACATTCAATGCAGCAGGAATAGGAAGCACACCAATGTTCAATTGGCGTTCTTGTTGGAGAATCATAGAGAAAACCTTGTCCAGGCTAGGAAGAGGATCCAGCATTAGAATTTGGGAGGTGGCCGCTGTGTAAGAATCGTTCAATCCATTGAGAAAACACGAGCGATTGTCGTATTCACGATATTTATGAAATGTGGTAACCGTTTTGCAAGAACCAGTAGGAGAGGAATCACATGTAGGAATCGGACGAAAATTGAACAATTCATCCCAAAGAATTCTCAATTTTGTAAAATAGCTAGTGACTGAAAGATCTCCTTGCTTCATGGAGTACAAATCGCTGTGCAAACGAAGAATTCTAACATTGTCTCCCTGAGAAAAACGATTACGCAGAGCGGTCCATACCTCCGAGGCTTGAGTCAACCACAACACACTTGTGGCAATTTCTTGAGAAACCAAATGATTAATCCAAGAATGGATCAAACTATTGCAGCGTTTCGAGGAACTGAAATTCGGATCTTGTTCGCTAGGTTTACAAATGGTACCGTCAACAAAACCTAGTTTGTTCTTCATTTCTAACACCATTGTCATGGCCTGAACCCAGCCATGGTAATTCGAACCATCAAGAACAGCCGTGACGAGCTTTGTGGAAGGATTCTCGTTCGGATGCACATAGAAAGGATTGGAGAAATCCTGAGCAACGACGCCGGAGGTGACGCCAGAGATAGAAGAAGGCATCACGGTGGATGCAACAGCAGCAACAAAAGACGCCATGTGAGAAGAGACGAAGATTCTCGAAGAAAAAAAAGAAGAGTCTCGAACAAGTCAGAGTAACGAACGCGGAAGAAGAATCAATGAGAAAATTCACTAACAAGCTGATACCATGTTAGAATACAAGAATTGTGTAAATGATTTTCTCAATCTTTATTAACAAACCCAATTGGGTATTTATACAGAGAAGTTTCTTACAAATAGAATGAAAGTTAACTACATAACGTTAACTAATCTTGCAGCTAATCACAGCTGTTATCTAACAGAATGTACAGCTAATCTAACTAACTACATTGCTGACTCAGCAAGCATAAATGATATAATACAATAAGTTGACTTGTTGACTATCTTGACAACAATCTCCCACTTGATTTTTAAATTTTTTTTATCGAGTAGTAAGACAATATGACATAAGATTGAGCATAAGTAATAGTGTCCATAGACTTGAACCATTACATAATGATGATGTTTCAGGTTATATTAGAGTGACACATAGTCTTGAACTCTATCTCTGACAACATTATACACTCAAAATTTTAGGGTGTAATTTAAAAGCCCGTGCGTTACCGTCATACACGTATATCGCAGTATAGTGAATGCTCTAGAAGATTTTGCCCAAAATTTCATAGGAAGCGGCCTCACTTCCAAATTCACATAGGTGAGTCTATCAAGAGTACTCTAGTAGCTAAATACCCCACTTCATATGAAGTATAGAACTCATTAAGAATCAATTTTTGATTCAACATTTTCAACACTACTAGATATCATGCTCTAAATATGAATGAAATTCAGAAAAAATATTATTGCATGATTCTCACATCTCCTTATAAGTTGTTATTACTCTTTGAACCTATTTCTTGGGATCTCCGGTCCATAGGTTGGGTTACCCCTATAAGAGGCAATTTGTTTTATGGGCATCAGTCTCATTCATTTTTAGGTTTTGAAAACATTCTCTCTTGCTAATCCTTTCGTCAAAAGATCGGCCAAATTTTCTTCAGACCTCACATGATCCATCCTTACCATTATAATAACGATTCTAAATCTTTGCAATAGCCGCGGTACTATCACAACGGATCCTTATGGCTGGAATCAGTTTTTCACATTTAGGAATATCTGAAAGGATATTCCGATCAGCATCGTTGTAACATTCTAGTATAACGGAAAACTTTTGATAATGTACTTCTAGGTTCATGGTCCTTTTAAGGTACCTCATGACCTTTCAATAAATAGAGCCCCCACTAAAAATAGTACTCATTCTAATCGGTACACCATTAAAAATAGAGCCCCCACTATTTTTTTCAATTTTAGAAAAAAAAAGTCTTTATAAATTTCAGAGGGCTGAGAAAATAAAATTTATATATATATATTTTTCCCTTACAAGATCTCTCATTCTCTTTTTAATAGCAGCTGAAATTATGTTATAATATAACTTGCAGCAAAATCATTAATATAAGTTTTGGACGTTTGCCATATCAATTAATTAAAAATATGTTATAACGTAAAACATTGGCACCTGAAGGTACAGCCACCATCGAAACATAAAACCATCACATTCATTGTGCAAATAAATAGTTTTAAAATTGTATTTAAGCTATAACATCAACCTGTTGGGAATGTCCTTTCATTCTTCATTAGAGCAACCTGTAGGGACGACTTAGAATCACTTGGATATGTTCCTGTGTACTGTTTGAGAGGAAGGTAATTATTCATTTATCCTTGCTTTTATGTTATTTTATCTTTCTTTATCAACTGCCTTTAATTTATTTTTCCACTTGGTATTTCTATAGTCTTCTGTGATGATTGAAAGCAGGTATTAGGAGGCAGAAGTATGGGAAAACCATTTACAAGTAAGTTTCAGCTTCTATTGGGGTAAAATTGTACTATTAGAGAAATAGTGTTTCGGTACATTCTATATTTTTTTTCCTCCTTTTTCATAACAAAATATGGCTGGCTTTTTTGTCAGTCTTCTTGTCGCGGCTACCCTCAGAATTTGTCTCATAATTCCATTACTGCCGGTCATTGTGGATTGATGATAAGCCAGATTATGCATATTTGAAAAGGATTTTTAGTGACCTTTTCATCCATGAAGGTTTAAGCCTCTCTGTTTTCGCATTTATATTTCACTTTTTACTGCCTTTGATAATGATAACTATATGATTATGTTATTTATGTATTTTGGCTGGTGTTCTGTTGTTGCTCCAAGATTCCAGTTTGATTATGTCTTTGGCTGGGCTATTTTGAAATATCAGCAATCTCAAATTGCCATTCCTGCATGTGCTATTGTAAGTGATGGTGTGCTATCTGGTGGCATTAGACCTTTGGTTTGTTCAGATTGTATTATCTAAATGAAAGTAACATTTGCAGGGTTCTGTTGCTGAACCAAGTTCTAGCATACCACCAGCTGTTGTCAATGATGATAGACAGGCAGGTATAATTTTCTTTCATCTTACTTTTACGTCCCTGATATATTATTTTATTAATAATTAATAATGTGTGGTTTCTTACTTTTTTAACTCAACAATTTGTTAGTTATTCTATGTAGATAAATTTTTTCCTTCTATTTTCCCCCCTTCCAGATATAAGCTCAGCCCCATATCAATCCCTACATCTCTCTTAAGAATTTCTTCTTCCCTCTTCCATTGTTCGGAACCCTCTCTCTCCTCTCCGTTCTGAAGCTCTCCATCCTTCCCTGTTGTGCGCCATCACTGTCTCGAGCTAGTGTTGATGAGATTTCTGTCGTCGGCACATTCTGCTTCTGGGAGCACCACCACTGTCGCACGCATTCTTCTTCTCTGTTGTGTTTCACCATTCTGGTAAGATGACTTGATCTCCCTTTGGATAATTAGAATTTCTGATGTGGTTAGCGACTCTTGCTTAAAAATGTTTTGAATTTTGGATTTGGAATGTGCCACTTTGATTTGATAAAAATCTGATGTGGTTAGCTAGGACTCTAAAATTGGAAGAGATTGAATGATATGTTTAAGTTTTTGGAGAAGGTGTTGCAGTTTATGTGATTTTTAAATGCTGAAATAGCCATGGTTATCAAATCCAGATACGTATCGTGAATCGAAATACCTATTTTTTAAATAGTGAATCGAATCTTTTTGTGAATCGTAAGATACATGATCAATAAAAATATGACATTTGTAAGTAAAAACAAGTGACATAGCCAAAAAAATAAGCTGATATATCATATATGAACTTCAAAATAATTCAAGTCATAAATCAGGGAGCAAAAAATAGAGAAGAACAAAGGAGAAAGGAGGGTGTGGAGCACTGCATAGGCAGGAAGAACAAAAAAAAAATCGCATTGTAGTAGGGAGTACGAACCAAAACATAATGTGCTAGGGTTGTTTGTTTGTGAATTTGACTTGGATTATTTGGAATGAATGATTTTGGCTGATTAAGTCTCATTTAAGAAAAAATGGAGGAAAAAAACAACTCTAGCAAACCTTTTTGAAACCATGTTGTGCAACTCGGCCCATTTCTGGGCCGCACTCACGACGACGGAATTCGTATCGTAAGATTCATGATTCGTGAGATTCAGCAGAGTGAATCGAGATACATGATGAAATTCAGATGCAAAAGAGATTCACACTCCAATACGTATCGATTGTGTTTGATTTCGTATCTAATCGAGATACGAATCACATGAATCGTAAGATAGTGATAACCATGGAAGTAGCTTTTATTTTTTATCTGGAATGCTGAAATGGCTTTGAAATCGTGTCTTTAATTTGATAGAATAAACAAGCTTAGTATATGGCTAAAATTTGAGTATTTTTGGTTTGAAAGCATTTCAAAGGGGAGTCAACTCGACTCACTGGAATACTTTCAAACAAAAATTACTCAAATTTTAGCCATATACTAAGCTTGTTTATTCCATCAAATTAAAGATATGATTTCTATTTCAGCATTCCAGATAAAAAATAAAGCTATTTCAGCATTTAAAAATCACATAAACTGCAACATCTTCTCCGAAAAACTTAAACATATCATTCAATCTCCTCCAATTTTAGAGTCTAGCTAACCGCATCAGGTGGAAGGGAAAGGGAGGGGAGGGAAAAACGTATAATACTTGAAATTTAGGAATCTTGAAGGAGTAACAAATGAAATTTATTGTGTCAGGCTTTTTCTGTAGAAGCTGAAAAACTGGATTCTCACTAGCCGTGGATTCTTACCGTTTTCCATAATTCTTAATTTGAACTTTGATATTTTTTGGGTAATGTTCTTCATCCGTTTTGAACTCGCTTCAATGGAATTCATTGTTTTGTTTCCATTTTAGAGCCCTTTTGTTACAACTTTTTTAATTGAAAAAAAATCACTTTTTTTTATGTTAAAAATGATGTTAAAAATCATTTTTAGGACATCATGCAACAGCTTTACTTCAATGCCCTGAAAATAGTCTAGCTCCCCAATTGCTTAGTGTTAAAGTGATCAATAACCCATCTAGGAGGAATCAATAATAGTTTCATAACTAGTTTCATAATTTAACAAACCAACTGCATGGTTACTAAATCTGTTATTAATTCTAATATAATCCTTCTGTGTGCAGGTCAAAATAACATGTAAGGTCTCGTAAAAAAGAAAAAAGAAAAAAAAGAGACACATAAGGCTACATTCTTAACAAGATGTTCACCAAAGTTGATGCAAAAATAATCGGAACATTGACTAAATCTTAAAAGCAAGTTGTAAACAAAATGAGATTTGGGGATTGCTTGAATTGAAATGTGGGCAGATGAACTTAAGATTTTGCATGAAATTAGTTAAAAGGTTTGGCACGAGCAAAAAGTGTTTACTCATATGGTGTACCATTGGGGAAAAATATTTGATAAGAGAAGGTTAACTATATTAGTGATCTCGAACCCTTTAAGGATATAGATGTTAATGGATTAAGAGATCTAATAAGAGATGACTCAGTTGATGAGTCATTTTGGAGAGCATTTATATCGGTTGCTCTTGCGATATTTCTATGTCTACATCTAAGGTGGCACAAAGTCAAAGCTATTGCAAACAATTGTTGATGTTAGCAATCCCTGTAGATTTAATTGTGTAAAAGCACCACACTTCTGTATTTTATGTTTTACCTGGAGGAAAAACACAAACCTGTCAATGCTTTTCTGTATTTTATGTTTTTCTCTTCTCTCTTATTGTAGGTGTCGATTTCCTCCATTAACCAATCAAGAACTAATTGTCCCCAATTAAATCTGTAGAAATTGCTAACATTATCAATTGTTTGCAGTAGCTTTAGACTTGGTGCCACATTCATGTAGGACATAGAAATGTCGCAAGAGCAACCAATATAAATGCTTTCCGAAATGACTCATCAATTAAGCAATCTCTTATTAAATCTCTTAATCCATTAACATCTAAACCTTTAGAGTTAAAGATCACTAATGTAGTTAACATTCTCTTCAATATCAAATATTTTTCCCCCAATAGGTACACCTAGACATAGTGTACATCATTTGCAGTAATTGAGTTTAATGTTCCCCCTATGAGTAATCACCTTTTGCTCGTGTCGAACCTTTTAACTAATTCTATGCAAAACCTTAAGTTCATCTGCTCACATTTCAATTCAAGCAAACCCCTAAATCTCATTTTGTTTACAACTTCCTTTTGAGATTCAGTCAATGTTCATATTATTTTTTGTATCAACTTTGGTGAATATCTTGTTAAGAATGCAGCCTTATGTGTCTCTCGTTTTTGTGGCACCACATCACATAGTATTTCATCTTCATATTTCCCAAGCTTGAATGACACTCGTACTTGTTTGGTCACGTTACCCATATCTTTAAACTCTGGATCATCGAGGCTATAAAGTATATATGGTTGTGGATTCTCAAGAACAGGAAGTTCCAAGATCTCCACCATGGTTGTACTGACCATATTGATCCAATATTTTCTATCAATGACCAAGCTACATATCTTATCCTTCACAAGGCATCCTCTTGTAAAGAAAAGATTATTCCTTTGCTTGGTTTCCATGATGAATCATGAAGACAATTAAACTTTGTAAACACCAACCAAGAAAAATGAATAAAAATTGAAACTTTTAATTTTCTCTTTTATTTTTGTTTTTTTTTCTACGTTTTTTCTAACTTTTTTTCTTTTTGAATTTGCAAAGTCTATTTCTTTATTTTTTTTGATTTTTTATAGAGATAAACAAGAATGTAAAGAACAAAAATTGAAAAAGATAGATAACACTTGACTAGAACCTAAGATATGATTATCAAATGATATGATTTTCGTAGCCGTCGGTGACTTGATCATATGATGTATTTCCTTTAATTAAAAAGATAATATCGTTTAAATTTTTTATTGAATAAGTTGAATAATTATCTAATTGATCTTTAGTATATTTCAATATTTTATTGAGAAATGTTGAACCATCTCTTTTAAATGCAGTTTCCGTCAAAAAACAAATGCAGTTATCATTCGCTTCGGTCAAGTGTTACAACATTGTAATTTTATACTTAGTTACAAAGTTATCTATCTTATACTATATACATTTAGGAATAATCTCATTGATTACTCCTCTAAATGCCATCCTCTCAAAAAAAATCTTATTAAATACTTTCTAGGTGTCATCCTATGGGACAAAAAAACTATGACGTATATCATTTTAAATGATGTGTCAATCATTGTCAGCATATAAAATTGGTAATTGGAGAAATTTAATTCAGTTGCCCCCTCATACAATTTAGATTTCAAATTTTAAAATAGCAATGAAAGAATAAATGCTAATTGATTTTTGAATTGATTCAAATTTAAAACCTCTAACAATCAAATCCGAATAGCAGAAGTAAATAAAGGAAATTTTTCTAAAGGAAATAAAGGAAATTTTATAACAAAAGCAAATAAAAGAAATCTGTGTAACAAAAGTAAAAACATGCAGGTTTAATTTGAAAAAGATACCTAAATAAAGCATTTATTATAAAATTCCATTAATTCAGCAAAATTTCGTTTAAAACATGGTAATCCCTGCTTGATATGTCCTGAATTTTTTTTCTTTCGAAAATGCTAAATCTCACGAGCCGGATTTCCTGATACAAGAACACGAATTACGTGTCCTTGAAATGTGGCATCAATGACGATCGGTCCTATCTCTTTTCTCTTTCTTTGAACAAACATCAGCTCTGTTTAAATATTTTTTAAAAATTAGTTGAAAAAGAAGTGGCAATACAAAGCCACCGTCATTTCCCTGTCATTGCCAAAAACTTTACCAACACACACACCATGGGTAACCAGAATCGTGAACCACTGAACTGTACATAATCTTCTTCCCCTTTCTGGTCAACGGCCACACCATACTCTGAGTGGACCTTCGCCCGTGTCTTCGCCGCAGGAGGAACAAGAATCACCATAGTCACAACTCATCTCAAATTGGGACAAAACGTTGAGCTTCAGTGATCTCAGTGGAAGCACCGGATTGTCTCGAACGAGATCTTCTGCTAGACATTGTTAGTTAAGAAGCTAGTTCTGTTGCAAGGATGTGAAGAGGGGGGTAAAAATAGCAAAAGGGGGTTGTCAGAGAAGGATATTCAAAGAATGGAAGAAAGAGTAATCAAACGTGTTATGTGTGTAATGGAGGAAGCGCAGGGAATAGTAGTTTTTTTTTTTTTACTATAAAATGTATTCAGCAGGAGAGGGACGACATAGAGATAAGGAAAGGCATGAAAGGAGAGAAGAGTGGGTAGCATGCAAAACGCTCACGCAACAATACGAGAGTAATTAACGGCAGATTAATCTTATCTCTTATTTTTTTTTCTTTTTTTAATAGTTTTTTAAAAAATTAAAAATCATATCCACGTTATTCGTGGAGTTCGCGAGTAACAGTGCTCGCGATATATAGCAGTTCTCATTTTTTTTAGCATAATGCTTAATATCACGAGAAAATGTCTCGTGAAATATCACGAATGCATTTATACTCTATTTTTACGGTGATTTTGAATAAATACTTTGTTGTCTGGAATGCCAATTAGCGCAGATCGGCTAAATTCCAAAACAGTGATTCCCTTTTCTTGGCGATTACGCTAAGGAAGGAACTCTTTCCTTAGCTATGGGTTCCTTAACTCACTCAGAAAGGTTTAAGTCGATGAACTAAGATAAAAATTGGGACATAAAGGTAAACATAAATGCGATCAATAAAAGCTTGGCGAAAAATAAGTTGTTTGATTGATTGTCCTTTAAACATGTATACAACTTGGGTATTTGTAATATGACTAAGAATTACCCCTATTTGCCACGTTTGGTTGGCTAACAACGATATATTCCTAGTTGGCGGTTACTCGGTGAGTGGTGTCATGTTCCACTAACCACGATCCTAAAAACTAAGCGCACTAGTACATTATGGTTCTTGCGCCACTTCAACCAATCCTCTCCATGTAAACCTCTCCTCAGATTTCTTCGCCCAGCTCCTAAAACTATGGAGAACAATTTTGACCGGTTTTACCTTAGATATTTAATTAATTCAAAATTATTTCCACGTCATTCGGCTCGTGGAGCAAGAATCTAACCCAATATGTGACTTCATGCTAACCCAATTGACCCAAATATCTTCCTTGAAGCCCAGTAAACCCAAGTCCCATTTTTCACTTCTGATTTCCTGCCTGCGGCTCTGTCAGCTGTAAGATCGACTATCATGCAGTTCGGTTGGCCTTGATCGGCTATTTGATCCATTAATTTGTGGCTGGCTTTGGCTAATTCTAAGGAATATTTTTAGGTGTAAACACATGCCCCCCTACGCTGTCTTTAGCCGGTAACTTTAAATTTAGGCTGAAGCGGCGTAATGATTCAAGTCAAATCACTCCTTTTCATCATAAATGCAAGGTAATCCATTTGCAACAAACTTTTAAACAGTGCAACTGTTCGCCTCATCTATCCGATTTAAGTGCCTTTAAATCCCACTATCAGTGATTCTTCCATCTCTTTAAATACTCACTAGCCGAATGAGCTCTCACGTTTACTACCAGCCCTAAATCCTGTAGCTTTCACCATCCTCCAACTTTTCGTCTTTCACCTACAAACCAGGCCCACCATGTCTTCTGCTTCTGATTCTCAAAACCAATCCTACGCACACGATGGCGAACAGTCTTCTTCCTCCTCTGTGAACCTTGACCGCTCCCTTAGCCCCCCTGAGGCTCTTGGTTCTGGCCTTCAATCTCCCCTGTTCGAGATTCAAGACTCTCTTTCTTTGGCTCCTTCCACTTCAGATATGGGTGAAGGAGCGGTCTTTCTGAAGGAGTACATGGCCCCCTCTCTCTACGCATTACCAATCTCCTGTGATTGGTTCACCACGAAGTCCAAACCCACTGACCTTCGTTCATGGCCTCGTTCGTCTCAACCCTACCTTGATTGGGTGGATCGGCTGAAGGCTGCCAAATCTGATAAATGGAAACAGTGGGGTCTCTACGACATGATTATGCTGTCGACTCAAGATATTCCCCTTAACCTGAAGTTGCTTTATGGCTTCTTCGGCTATTGGAGTATTGTTACCAACACCTTTACCTTTCCATGGGGCATGGTTTCCCATACTCTCCTGGATGTGGCGGCTATTTTGGGGCTTCCGATCACAGGCAATGATGTCCTCTCTCACTATTCCTTCCAAATTCCAGAACTGAGATTCCACTTCTCAAAACACACTTCCGGGTATTCCAATTTCCTTGCCAATAATGCCAAGTCCAGAGGATGCGTGTCGATCTTTGAACACAACGCATTTCTTATGTACTGGTTCAGCAAGTATTTTCTCTGCTCCAGCTCTATTGCCGTGGTTCAAGAGTTACAGCTTTATGTGGCCCTTGTCAACTCTGATGGCAACTTCTCCTGGGGAACCCTTTTCCTTTCATACCTCTACCGCTGCCTGTTTACCATTATGGATCGGCTGCAAAGAGGCAAAGACATTAGGAACGTTCAAGGACCACTCTGGTTCTTGCAGCTCTGGATAGTGCTCTACTTTCCAGAGTTCATCGACTCACGTTTCAATCCTAGCGTTCTTCCTCGGGGTGCAAGCGTTTTGGGTACCCACTTGGTACTCACTCCCTGTGAGCCCTCTTATGCTTTCACCGTAGCCACCAAACTATTCGGTCTGACCCGAATAGCCACTGACTGGCGTCCTATCTTGGAGAAAGGTATTGGGCCTTTCTGGATTTTCTCTACAAATGAACCTCTCCCAGTCGGACAACAAAACCAATTAGAGCTCAACTGGAGCTCAGCCTTGACTTCTCGTGACTTGCTCTATGGCCTCAAACCCACCTCACGAAATAACAAGTCTTCGGCTGAAGTCTACTCCCCCAACTGCGTAGCGAGGCAGTTTGGGTTGTTCTGACATATACCTCTGCTGTACAACTCTATGGTAGGGAGCCTGGGTCGGCTGCCCTTTGGTGCCAATGATGTAATGGAGGTGGTCTCTACCAACTTCAAAAGAACTCAGGCTTTCCGTTTCATCCCTTTCACTCCAGTATCTGGTGAAACTTCCGCTTTCGCCAATTGGTGGCCATCAGTGAAGGACAGACTGTTCCCCGATCGGCTGGACAGCTATGCAACCCGATTAGTACTCACTGATGTAGCCGAAGCAATGAGGCCACCGACCCAACCAAAAAACACTCCCGTTAAAACCAAGCCTCAGGTACAAGCTCAAATCCAAAAACAGACTTCCACCAGGATGAGAACCTCGGTATTCCAACCAAGTAAGTGCCTTTACATTCGGCTCTTTGCGGTTCTTGCTTTTTAATTCAACGTAGTCTCTTACTTTTCTTGTCTTATGGCAGCCACCACCACTACTCCGCAATTTATTGTCGTTGAAGACGACCCTGTTAATCCTCCCTCCAAGAAAAGAACAAGGGCCCCTGGCGTTGTAATAGAAGAACCTGCCCAGGTTCAGGCCAAGCCCAAAGAAAAAGCACATTCGGCTAGTAAAGGAAAACAGCCGAAGGTGAAGGTAAATATCTTATCCTTATCCCCCTTTTCTTAATATTCTTTGTTAGCCTGAACCTAACCACCTTGTTTTCAGAAACCACGTGTGGAAATTCCCTTTCCGTATGTCCAAGAATTTGCTGAAGGCGCTAGCTCTCAATTCCCCCCAATGGTACAGCCGATTTCTTATTCCTTTCAACATATATTGTTTGCTTACTCAATCGGCTAACCATCATCTGTCACAGGATCCCACTCACAACCCGAAGAGGCCATCTATGAGGCTCCCCGGGTGCCTTCGCCTCCCACAGCTCCTGCAGTGGCTATCTCAGAAGAAGAATTGACAAAGTATTTTACCTCTGTGACCCTACTCAATGGCTTCCTCTCCCATCTCCAACCACTTGGAGAGAGTCAATGCCGCATTGATGGGGGAAATACCAACCAACAGGGAATAGGTTGCTACTTTAAGAACTTCTTTGTTCAAACTAGCCAATTCGGCTGATATCCATGCAGCTAGCCAAGATGTGTACAACACTTTGGCCCTCCAACTGAGCAGTTTATCTCACCAATATGGGCGTTCCCGGGAAGTTCATGACATGACATCTCATGACCTCCAAAGATTGAGGGACCTCCAGGCGCAAAAAACTCATTTCCAAACCTCCTTCATGACCTTGGAAGGACCGCCAGAAACTCTAACCCAACTTAAGGACACGGATGAAAGGTTATCCGTTTTGTCGGCTGAATTAGATAGGGTTAAAAAGGGGATAGCGGAGTTGACCCCTCAATCAACTGCCTTAACTGAGAAACTCCGTTCTAACTCTCAGCAACGTTATGGTCTCTTCAAGCAATCTTCCTCTTTAGACCGTGACTTAGCAGTATTAGGCGCTCTGAGGACGTGCCGAGAAAAAGAGCTTGAAACTAGCAGCGCTAGGTTACCGAGGCCACTCAAGCCTGGAACTCCTTTAAGCATCACCGGATGAGATTACGAGACAGAAGTGTTGTGGCGGCCGACCCTCGACCACCCAACAAGGCGATTACGAAGGTGCTCTTGTCCCACCGGTGGAGGCATTAGTTGGCACCAGACCTGAGCCCACCCTAGATGTAGGCTGCAGCCTTCACGATCGATGCTCTGCATCGTCGGTAGATCCAGGTCCTGCCCCAATTGAAGAAAAATCAAGTGATGATCCTGAGGCTGCAGCTCCCTAGCTTTTATATCTTGGGCTAAACTTTTGTAATTTTGGCTAGGTGGCCAGCCTGTGGTCACAAAAAATAATGGCACTTTTATGTTAATGCAACTACTTTTAATTCTCCAATATGCCTTCCCACATAGTGGAATAGTATCTCTTAAGATGTTTTCCATTGATGCTTCTATTTAGTTCTTCGCCTTGCATGTTAACTAGCCGATAAGCACCACCATGATAAGCTTTGCTAACAACAAATGGTCCTTCCCAATTTGGTGACCATTTCCCAAACTTGAGATCCTTGATCCCAATAGGTAGTATGGTTTTCCAAACGAGGTCTCCTTCAACAAACCTTTTTGGCTTCACATGTTTGTTATAAGCCCTAGCCATTTTTTGCTTGCTATGCTCAATTTGGTCTAAAGCCATGAGTCGATCTTCGTTAACCGAATCTAACTCCATTAACATGACCTGTTGATATTCATCCAGACTTAGCAGGTTTTGCTTTGCTACCCTTAATGAAGTCACATTTATCTCTAAGGGTAACACTGCATCTTGACCATATGTCAGCCGATACGGGGTAAAACCAGTTGCACTGCACTTGGAATTCCTCACGGCCCACAATGCCTCATTCAGTGTTTCATGCCACTTCCTTGGCTTGTCCTCAATGTTCTTCCTGATTATATCAATAAGAACTTTGTTGGTTGCCTCTGCTTGCCCATTGGCTTGAGCATAATAAGGGGATGAGTGAATTAACTTAATCCCAAATTGTTGCGCGAAGGCCACCACTTTCTCCCCAGTGAACATAGTACCTTGATCCGTGGTGATGGTTTCAGGTATCCCAAATCTATAGATGATTTGGCATTGTATGAACCTAATCACCTCATCCCGAGTCACATTCACCATTGGTGGGCCTCTACCCATTTGGTAAAGTAGTCGATCGCAACTATGATAAACGATGCCTCTTGGGCGAAGGTGGATAGATTTTTCCTATTAAATCCATGGCCCATCCCTGAATGGCCAAGGCTTTATCAGCTTTGGGTGGAGGTTTTCTGGAACCCTTTGAATTGGACCATCACGGTGACACGCCTCACATCCCTTGGCATATTGATAACAATCACCGTAATGGTAGGCCAATAATATCCATGTCTGTATATTAGCCATTTCATTGTGGGCCCAGCCCTGTGAGATCCACAGATCCCTTCATGTACTTCTCCCATGACCTTCATGGACTCTTCTTTGTCAATACACTTAAGTAATACCCCGTTGATGGTTCTCCTGTAGACTTCATTGTCTACCAATCGTATTTAAGTGCCTTCGCTAAGCTTGAAATCGATCTTGCTTGAAGGATCTTTAAGATAGTCGATTAACTCTTGTTTCCGTGAGTCGATCGTTCCTATAGGTGCACACTCCCAGTTGGGTATTCTTCTGTTTTACTGACTATCATGTCTTTGTCCCCTGAAGCTTGTTGAGCGAAATCACTAGCCTCTTCATTCTCTTCCCTAGGAATGTGATGTACTACTGCATCAGCAAACAAGCACAAGATGGCACCGCTAAGCCGTTTCATAGCACTCTTTCAAGTTAGGGTTATTACATCTATATTCCCAGTTAATTGTTTTATCACCAACTGTGAATCTCCTATGACTTGAACATAATTCGCTTTCATGGCTGCCAGGATCTTAAGCCCCAAAATCAGAGCTTCGTATTCTGCCTGATTATTAGAATTCCCAAGATCCAGCTGACACATGAATTTCCAACTTTTCCCTGCCGGTCCGTAATGGTGATGCCGGCCTACCCCTCTTTGCGTTCTTGACCACAAACGTCGGCTGAGGTTTCAAGTTAATACACGCATAGCGTGTTCGGCTAACGGGTCATTGACTTCAACACAAGGGTGTTGAGCCAAGAAATCGGCTACTGCCTGACCTTTCATTGCTCTCAATGGAATGTATTTCAATGCAATAACATTTAACTTAATGGCCCACTTCATTAATCGACCCTGTAAGACAGGCCTATTAAGTAAATACCTAATAATATCAATTTTGCACAAAACCAATACTTCCTTAGGCAACAAATAATATTCAAGTTTTGTGCAAGCATAGAACAACGATAAACATAATTTCTCAATAGGGGTATATCGGGTTTCGGCATCATTCAAGATGCGGCTGAGATAGTATACAGCTCTTTTAGTCCCATCATCAGCATCCTACGTGAGCAGGCAGCCGATTGACTCTTCTTCTGCAGCTATATACAATTTGAGTGGCCTTCCTGACACCGGAAGTGTTAGCACAGAGGTCCGCCAACCCTTGCTTAATTTGATCAAAGGCCTGTTGTTGCTCTTTCCCCATACCATATCCTCCGTATCCTTTAATTTGACAAGGGGAAAAAGCTTTCATTTTCCCAAATTAATTAGCTATGAACCTCCTTAGGAAATTGATCTTGCCAATCAAACTTTGCGGTTCCTTCTTGTTCCTAGGAGGTCGGCCTCCCGAGGATAGCTTTCACATTGTTCTTGTCTACTTACTCCTTGATGGTGGACCAAAAATCCTAGGAAATTGCCACCGCCACTCCAAAAGTACATTTGGCGAGATTCATCTTGACCCGTGGGCTCGCATCCTCTTTAGGGCCTGCTCTAGATCTACTAGGTGGCTTTCAAAACCCTCGGACTTGACAACCACGTCATCTATGTACACTTCCATGGTCTTGCCGATCAAGTCATGAAAAATGGAGTTCATGGCCCTTTGATAAGTGGCTCTGCGTTCTTGAGCCCAAAGGCATGACCACCCATTCATAGATCCCCAATGCTCCTGGACACCTGAAGGTGTCTTGTGAGTATCTTCTTTCCTAGAAAGATCTGGTTATACCACAGTATCCATCCATAAAGGTGAGAATACCATGTGTGGCTGTCGCATCGACTAACATGTCAGCCACAGGCATAGCGTACTCATCCTTTGGAGTGGCCAAGTTCAAGTTTCTGTAGTCAATACATACTCTTATCTGGCCATTCTTCTTGATGACAGAGACTATATTAGATAGCCATTCAACATACCTGGCTGTTCTTATAAAGCCTGCCTTCAGTAGTCTTTCAATTTCAGCTTTAATTTGAGGCATCAGCTGGGGATTGAACCTGCGAGGCGCCTGCTTGAAAGGTTTGTATCCTGCTTTGATAGGCAACCTGTGTTCCACCAATTTCCTCGCCAAACCAGGAATTTCGAAGTAATTCCAGGCAAAACAATCTTTGTATCGCTGGATTAATTCGATTATCTTACCCCGTTTGTCTTCCTCAAGCAACCCACTCACCTTCACGATTCTGGGTTGTTCTGGCGTACCCAAATTGATCTCAATTAAAGGATCCTCAGCCTCAGCGAGGCTGTCTTGTGAAGAGGGAGTCAATTCCATAGGCTCACCGCACACGCCTTATCAAGCCTTGCCGCACCTTCCTCCTTGGAGAATAGGACCTCCTCTTCCTCTTGATATCATAGTCTTCCATCATGGCATCCATCACTTTGGACTCGGCCTTAAAGATTTCTAGCCGACCCAAAAGGTCTTCGAGTACCTGTGGTGCCCTATTCATTAGTCACCTGCGCATTAGGTCGTGGCTCGGCCTGAGATCTTAGCTTGAATCCCTCATTAGTAAGGTTGCATGCTTTCCAGGCGCCTTCTTCATAATCCTCTGGGATGGCAATAGGACCTAGGTGTGGGGAATAGAATAAGGCTTCTAGCATATTTACTTCAGCCGAAAAAGGATTCTTGTCTGCTTCGACTGTCTCAACATTGTCTCCAACCCAAAACATAAGCTTCTGATGAAGTGTGGAAGGGAAACATTGGCTTGTATGAATCCAATCCCTTCCCAGGATTACGCTATAGGAGGGTTTGCCATCAACCACAAAGAAAGCTGCTTTGATGGTTTTGGGGCCTACCGTGACTTCGGCTATCAAGACTCCAAGTGCTCTGGAAGGTTCCCCCAGGAAATTGGACATTTTCATGTTGGTAGGGACTAGGCCCTCAAGACTTTTTCCAAGTTTCCTTATGGTCGTCACAGGCATGACATTTAGCACAGCCCCTCCGTCCACGAAGACTCTTCCAAAGATCTTCCCGTTGATATAGGCCTTGATATAAAGGGGCTTCAGATGTTTCACCATTTCTTCTGTAGGTTTCTCAAACACTACCTTGGTAACGTCATCAGCCGGTGTATCAGCTAACGTGGCCCATTCTGTCTCCTCAGTAAACACGTCTCCCTCCAAACCTCCTGGTTGTGAGTTGTTTGCCCAAAACTCTTCTGGGAATAAGCTAATAGCCTCTATCTCAGCCAGTAGGCCATCAACTTCTTCATTGAACAGGAGATCCAACAAGGAATCTTCCATGATATCGTCCTGCTCCCAATACCTCTCTGGGATCACTGAACCTTCTATAGTGATTGCCTCTTCGCCTATGTCGATTGAGACGATAAGACCCTCTGCTTCAGGAACAGGTTCCTGTTCAGTAATCGGCTCTATACTTTCGGGCACTTCCTCTTTCCTAGCTTCCTCAGCCTCCAGCTTTGGGAAAGCCTTATCCAGTGCTTCATTCACAGTTTCTATGGGGATCTCGCTCTTTTCACTGTTCTTTACATCGGCTATCATCTGCAGAGTTTGTTTCATCTTCTGGACAGACCTCATCTCTGCATCCTTCTCTTTTGGGTTCTTGATAGCACGGCTGGTACTTCCTTTTTGTCTTTGGCATACTTATTCAAGAACCAGTGCCCTTCTTTGACATTAGCCGGGGGTTTTAACATTCTCTGAGTCCTCAACTTCTCATCATTCCTTACTGTTATCTTTAAGGAAGACATGCCCCCCTTCTACCATGAACTCGGCTACCCTTCTTTTATCCTTGGGGACAGGTTCCTCATCCATCTTGGGCAAAGATAGCCTACCACATTCTCTGAGGGTTAGCCGATCTTGCCCCCCAGTTTTAGCAATGGGTGCCTTACTCTTCTCCTTGTCAGGCTTCCCTGTTAGGGCCTGGCCATGTGTAATGTACTGTTTTACTAATTCCTGGGTGAACCTACCTGGTTTAGGTGGCTTGCCCCCCTGCCTATGTCTTACCTCTGGTTGGGGTTTTCCCAATCTGTCAAAGACAGAAACCCTGGCAGCCTGAGGTTTCAGTCGATCAATATGGGTTGAATCGGCTGATCCCTTTTTTGGCCTCCAGACTTGTTGTACAGATATCCTGTGCTTGTGCCAGGTCGCTTCGTCATCGAATCCTGAGAATGAGACCATGCTTATCCCGAGGCGGGGAATGGATCGGTATCACCTTTGTCATTTCGGCGATTCCTTTGTCCGCATGACTTGAACCTCCCTCTTTTATCCCCTTCGAATGGCGCTTCACGAAAACCATGCAATTTAGAGTCGCATGATTATAAGAGTTGTGTCACTTGCGGTATTTCTTATCTTTTAACTCCTCGGCGGTGGGATCTTGTGCCCGTCCAGCGAGAATCTGCCTATCCTTAAGCAAGTAGTCAAAGATCTGGTCTGCCTTGGAGATATCAAAGAAGTATTCTGTCTTGCCGTCTCCTGAACTTGGCTCCTTTCCTTTGGCAGCTCTTAGGGCAGGGTAGGTATAACCTTTACCCTTTACTATTTCAGCTGCCATGATGTCTGCCGTGGAATCGGCTGAATCATCATCGGAGTCTTCAGCTTCTACAATGGACACCAACTGAGGACTTCTCCCTCTACTGGCTCGCCTCTTTTCTTTCTCCTGGATAAACTGCTCAATGCGTATAGCCCTTGAGACCAACTGGTTTAGGTCAGTGCAAGCTTGGCCTACTAGTTTTTCCTTGAGTTGAGGATGCATCTTTGCTAATGGCCATGGTCGCATATTACATCTCGAGGAATTGCGAACATTTCCGACCATTTTCTGAACCTTTCCACAAAATCAGCGGCCGATTCATCTACTGTTGTCTCGGGTTCATGAGGTCGACCCGGATGACTTCGGGTTGGGGCGATGGGAATCGTCATGAAAGCACCTCTCCATATCGACCATGTTTGTATGGAATTAGGTGGTAAAGAGGAATACCATGTAAATGTTGTCATTAAGTGACAAGAGGAGCAGTGCAACTTGTGGTACTCATTCTGGTTCCCTTCACCACATTGGGCAGTAAACCTGCCTACATGCTCCGTAGTCGATTTGCCATCCTCTCCCGAGAAAGTAGCGAAATCTGGAGTCTTATACCCTCTGGCGGAGGTACCAATCTATCTACCCACTCGTATGGTTTCCTATAGATTGGGCGATCCAAAGGCTTCACCGCACACCAAAGTATTTCTTGATGGTGTCCGCAATGATGGCCGGGTCTAGCATTTGTGAACCCCTGGCCTCACTTCTCCCGATTAGGAGCAAAGTTTGTGGTTCTTTGTCTCCAAGTTGGGGATATGCAGGATACTTGTTACGGAGGATTAGGCGACTGGTTGATTAAGCGATGGAGGTGGGTAAACCCCATGGCTACTCTATGTTCCCTTCACCAGGTGCCTGTATTGAGTTCCGAGAACGCTTGTGTTAAATGGTAGAGGTGGGATCTGTCCCCATGATCGCTCGCCATCAAACCAGGTGCCCTTGGAGGAGTTGACCCCATTTGGCGCTGCGGACCCTTCAGGATAGGATGGATAGAATGGAAGGTTAAAACCTCTAACAATCAAATCCGAATAGCGAAGTAAATAAAGGAAATTTTCTAAAGGAAATAAAGGAAATTTTATAACAAAAGCAAATAAAAGAAATCTGTGTAACAAAAGTAAAAACATGCAGGTTTAATTTGAAAAAGATACCTAAATAAAGCATTTATTATAAAATTCCATTAATTCAGCAAAATTTCGTTTAAAACATGGTAATCCCTGCTTGATATGTCCTGAATTTTTTTTCTTTCGAAAATGCTAAATCTCACGAGCCGGATTTCCTGATACAAGAACACGAATTACGTGTCCTTGAAATGTGGCATCAATGACGATCGGTCCTATCTCTTTTCTCTTTCTTTGAACAAACATCAGCTCTGTTTAAATATTTTTTAAAAATTAGTTGAAAAAGAAGTGGCAATACAAAGCCACCGTCATTTCCCTGTCATTGCCAAAAACTTTACCAACACACACACCATGGGTAACCAGAATCGTGAACCACTGAACTGTACATAATCTTCTTCCCCTTTCTGGTCAACGGCCACACCATACTCTGAGTGGACCTTCGCCCGTGTCTTCGCCGCAGGAGGAACAAGAATCACCATAGTCACAACTCATCTCAAATTGGGACAAAACGTTGAGCTTCAGTGATCTCAGTGGAAGCACCGGATTGTCTCGAACGAGATCTTCTGCTAGACATTGTTAGTTAAGAAGCTAGTTCTGTTGCAAGGATGTGAAGAGGGGGGTAAAAATAGCAAAAGGGGGTTGTCAGAGAAGGATATTCAAAGAATGGAAGAAAGAGTAATCAAACGTGTTATGTGTGTAATGGAGGAAGCGCAGGGAATAGTAGTTTTTTTTTTTTTACTATAAAATGTATTCAGCAGGAGAGGGACGACATAGAGATAAGGGAAGGCATGAAAGGAGAGAAGAGTGGGTAGCATGCAAAACGCTCACGCAACAATACGAGAGTAATTAACGGCAGATTAATCTTATCTCTTATTTTTTTTTCTTTTTTTAATAGTTTTTTAAAAAATTAAAAATCATATCCACGTTATTCGTGGAGTTCGCGAAATAACGATGCTCGCGATATATAGCAGTTCTCATTTTTTTTAGCATAATGCTTAATATCACGAGAAAATGTCTCGTGAAATATCACGAATGCATTTATACTCTATTTTTACGGTGATTTTGAATAAATACTTTGTTGTCTGGAATGCCAATTAGCCGCAGATCGGCTAAATTCCAAAACAGTGATTCCCTTTTCTTCAAGCGATTACGCTAAGGAAGGAACTCTTTCCTTAGCTATGGGTTCCTTAACTCACTCCAGAAAGGTTTAAGTCGATGAACTAAGATAAAAATTGGGACATAAAGGTAAACATAAATGCGACTGAATAAAAGCTTGAGCGAAAAATAAGTTGTTTGATTGATTGTCCTTTAAACATGTATACAACTTGGGTATTTGTAATAACAGCTAAGAATTACCCCTATTTGCCACGTTTGGTTGGCTAACAACGATATATTCCTAGTTGGCGGTTACTCGGCTGAGTGGTGTCATGTTCCACTAACCACGATCCTAAAAACTAGGCGCACTAGTACATTATGGTTGCGCCACTTCAACCAACGGTCCTCTCCATGTAAACCTCTCCTCAGATTTCTTCGCCCAGCTCCTAAAACTATGGAGAACAATTTTGACCGGTTTTACCTTAGATATTTAATTAATTCAAAATTATTTCCACGTCATTCGGCTCGTGGAGCAAGAATCTAACCCAATATGTGACTTCATGCTAACCCAATTGACCCAAATATCTTCCTTGAAGCCCAGTAAACCCAAGTCCCATTTTTCACTTCTGATTTCCTGCCTGCGGCTCTGTCAGCTGCAAGATCGACTATCATGCAGTTCGGTTGACGCCCAATCGGCTATTTGATCCATTCGGCTGTGGCTGGCTTTGGCTAATTCTAAGGAATATTTTTAGGTGTAAACACATGCCCCCCTACGCTGTCTTTAGCCGGTAACTTTAAATTTAGGCTGAAGCGGCGTAATGATTCAAGTCAAATCACTCCTTTTCATCATAAATGCAAGGTAATCCATTTGCAACAAACTTTTAAACAGTGCAACTGTTCGCCTCATCTATCCGATTTAAGTGCCTTTAAATCCCACTATCAGTGATTCTTCCATCTCTTTAAATACTCACTAGCCGAATGAGCTCTCACGTTTACTACCAGCCCTAAATCCTGTAGCTTTCACCATCCTCCAACTTTTCGTCTTTCACCTACAAACCAGGCCCACCATGTCTTACCTTACGATTCTCAAACCAATCCTACGCACACGATGGCGAGCAGTCTTCTTCCTCCTCTGTGAACCTTGACCGCTCCCTTAGCCCCCTGAGGCTCTTGGTTACGGCCTTCAATCTCCCTGTTGAGATTCAGGACTCTCTTTCTTTGGCTCCTTCCACTTGAGATATGGGTGAAGGAGCGGTCTTTCAAGGAGTACATGGCCCCCTCTCTACGCATTACCAATCTCCTGTGATTGGTTCACCACGAAGTCCAAACCCATCGACCTTCGTTCATGGCCTCGTTTGTCTCAACCCTACCTTGATTGGGTGGATCGGCTGAAGGCTGCCAAATCTGATAAATGGAAACAGTGGGGTCTCTACGACATGATTATGCTGTCGACTCAAGATATTCCCCTTAACCTGAAGTTGCTTTATGGCTTCTTCGGCTATTGGAGTATTGTTACCAACACCTTTACCTTTCCATGGGGCATGGTTTCCCATACTCTCCTGGATGTGGCGGCTATTTTGGGGCTTCCGATCACAGGCAATGATGTCCTCTCTCACTATTCCTTCCAAATTCCAGAACTGAGATTCCACTTCTCAAAACACACTTCCGGGTATTCCAATTTCCTTGCCAATAATGCCAAGTCCAGAGGATCTGTGTCAGATGCTGAACACAACGCATTTCTTATGTACTGGTTCAGCAAGTATTTTCTCTGCTCCAGCTCTATTGCCGTGGTTCAAGAGTTACAGCTTTATGTGGCCCTTGTCAACTCTGATGGCAACTTCTCCTGGGGAACCCTTTTCCTTTCATACCTCTACCGCTGCCTGTTTACCATTATGGATCGGCTGCAAAGAGGCAAAGACATTAAGGCGTTCAAGGACCACTCTCTGGTTCTTGCGGCTGCAGATAGTGCTCTCCTTTCCAGAGTTCATCGACTCACGTTTCAATCCTAGCGTTCTTCCTCGGGGTGCAAGCGTTTTGGGTACCCACTTGGTACTCACTCCCTGTGAGCCCTCTTATGCTTTCACCGTAGCCACCAAACTATTCGGTCTGACCCGAATAGCCACTGACTGGCGTCCTATCTTGGAGAAAGGTATTGGGCCTTTCTGGATTTTCTCTACAAATGAACCTCTCCCAGTCGGACAACAAAACCAATTAGAGCTCAAGCTGGGCTCTCGGCCTTGACTTCTCGTGACTTGCTCTATGGCCTCAAACCCACCTCACGAAATAACAAGTCTTGGTGAAGTCTACTCCCCAATCGCGTGGCGAGGCGGTTTGGGTTGTTCAAAGATATACCTCTGCATAACTCTATGGTAGGGAGCCTGGGTCGGCTGCCCTTTGGTGCCAATGATGTAATGGAGGTGGTCTCTACCAACTTCAAAAGAACTCAGGCTTTCCGTTTCATCCCTTTCACTCCAGTATCTGGTGAAACTTCCGCTTTCGCCAATTGGTGGCCATCAGTGAAGGACAGACTGTTCCCCGATCGGCTGGACAGCTATGCAACCCGATTAGTACTCACTGATGTAGCCGAAGCAATGAGGCCACCGACCCAACCAAAAAACACTCCCGTTAAAACCAAGCCTCAGGTACAAGCTCAAATCCAAAAACAGACTTCCACCAGGATGAGAACCTCGGTATTCCAACCAAGTAAGTGCCTTTACATTCGGCTCTTTGCGGTTCTTGCTTTTTAATTCAACATAGTCTCTTACTTTTCTTGTCTTATGGCAGCCACCACCACTACTCCGCAATTTATTGTCGTTGAAGACGACCCTGTTAATCCTCCCTCCAAGAAAAGAACAAGGGCCCCTGGCGTTGTAATAGAAGAACCTGCCCAGGGTCAGGCCAAGCCCAAAGAAAAAGCACATTCGGCTAGTAAAGGAAAACAGCCGAAGGTGAAGGTAAATATCTTATCCTTATCCCCCTTTTCTTAATATTCTTTGTTAGCCTGAACCTAACCACCTTGTTTTCAGAAACCACGTGTGGAAATTCCCTTTCCGTATGTCCAAGAATTTGCTGAAGGCGCTAGCTCTCAATTTCCCCCAATGGTACAGCCGATTTCTTATTCCTTTCAACATATATTGTTTGCTTACTCAATCGGCTAACCATCATCTGTCACAGGATCCCACTCACAACCCGAAGAGGCCATCTATGAGGCTCCCCGGGTGCCTTCGCCTCCCACAGCTCCTGCAGTGGCTATCTCAGAAGAAGAATTGACAAAGTATTTTACCTCTGCTGACCCCTACTCAATGGCTTCCTCTCCCATCTCCAACCACTTGGAGAGAGTCAATGCCGCATTGATGGGGGAAATACCAACCAACAGGGAATAGGTTGCTACTTTAAGAACTTCTTTGTTCAAACTAGCCAATTCGGCTGATATCCATGCAGCTAGCCAAGATGTGTACAACACTTTGGCCCTCCAACTGAGCAGTTTATCTCACCAATATGGGCGTTCCCGGGAAGTTCATGACATGACATCTCATGACCTCCAAAGATTGAGGGACCTCCAGGCGCAAAAAACTCATTTCCAAACCTCCTTCATGACCTTGGAGAAGGACCGCCAGGAAACTCTAACCCAACTTAAGGACACGGATGAAAGGTTATCCGTTTTGTCGGCTGAATTAGATAGGGTTAAAAAGGGGATAGCGGAGTTGACCCCTCAATCAACTGCCTTAACTGAGAAACTCCGTTCTAACTCTCAGCAACGTTATGGTCTCTTCAAGCAATCTTCCTCTTTAGACCGTGACTTAGCAGTATTAGGCGCTCAGAGGACGTGCCCAGAAAAAGATCTTGAAACTAGCAGCGCTAGGTTAGCCGAGGCCACTCAAGCCTGGAACTCCTTTAAGCATCACCGGATGAGATTACGAGGCAGGAAGGCTGTTGTGGCGGCCGACCCTCGACCACCCAACAAGGCGATTACGAAGGTGCTCTTGTCCCACCGGTGGAGGCATTAGTTGGCGCACCGGCACTGAGCCCACCCTAGATGTAGGCTGCGGCCTTGACTCGGTGATGCTCTGCATCGTCGGTAGATCCAGGTCACTGCCCCAATTGAAGAAAAATCAAGTGATGATGATCCTGAGGGTGCGGCTCCTAGCTTTTATATCTTGGGCTAAACTTTTGTAATTTTGGCTAGGTGGCCACTGTGGTCACAAAAATAATGGCACTTTTATGTTAATGCAACTACTTTTAATTCTCCAATATGCCTTCCCACATAGTGGAATAGTATCTCTTAAGATGTTTTCCATTGATGCTTCTATTTAGTTCTTCGCCTTGCATGTTAACTAGCCGATAAGCACCACCATGATAAGCTTTGCTAACAACAAATGGTCCTTCCCAATTTGGTGACCATTTCCCAAACTTGAGATCCTTGATCCCAATAGGTAGTATGGTTTTCCAAACGAGGTCTCCTTCAACAAACCTTTTTGGCTTCACATGTTTGTTATAAGCCCTAGCCATTTTTTGCTTGCTATGCTCAATTTGGTCTAAAGCCATGAGTCGATCTTCGTTAACCGAATCTAACTCCATTAACATGACCTGTTGATATTCATCCAGACTTAGCAGGTTTTGCTTTGCTACCCTTAATGAAGTCACATGTATCTCTAAGGGTAACACCTCATCTTGGCCATATGTCGGCCGATCTGAGGTAAAACCGGTTACCTTGTGCTTGGAATTCCTCCCGGCCCCGAATGCCTCATTGAGTGTTTCATGCCTCTTCCTTGGCTTGTCCTCAATGTTCTTCCTGATTATATCAATAAGAACTTTGTTGGTTGCCTCTGCTTGCCCATTGGCTTGAGCATAATAAGGGGATGAGTGAATTAACTTAATCCCAAATTGTTCTTGCGAAGGCCACCACTTTCTCCCGATGAACATAGTACCTTGATCTGTGGTGATGGTTTGGTATCCCAAATCTATAGATGATTTGGCATTGTATGAACCTAATCACCTCATCCCGAGTCACATTCACCATTGGTGGGCCTCTACCCATTTGGTAAAGTAGTCGATCGCAACTATGATAAACGCATGCCTCTTGGGCGAAGGTGGATAGATTTTTCCTATTAAATCCATGGCCCATCCCTGAATGGCCAAGGCTTTATCACGGGTGGAGGTTTTAATTTGGAACCCTTTGAATTGGACCATGCAGCTGACACGCCTCACATCCCTTGGCATATTGATAACAATCAGCTGTAATGGTAGGCCAATAATATCCATGTCTGTATATTAGCCATTTCATTGTGGGCCCAGCCCTGTGAGATCCACAGATCCCTTCATGTACTTCTCCCATGACCTTCATGGACTCTTCTTTGTCAATACACTTAAGTAATACCCCGTTGATGGTTCTCCTGTAGACTTCATTGTCTACCAATACGTATTTAAGTGCCTTCTGCTTAAGCTTGAAATCGATCTTTGCTTGAAGGATCTTTAAGATAGTCGATTAACTCTTGTTTCCAGGAGTCGATCGTTCCTATAGGTGCACACTCCCAGATTGGGTATTCTTCCTGTTTTACTTCGACTATCATGTCTTTGTACCCTGAAGCTTGTTGAGCGAAATCACTAGCCTCTTCATTCTCTTCCCTAGGAATGTGATGTACTACTGCATCAGCAAACAAGCACAGTAGCCTGCTAGCCGTTTCATAGCACTCTTTCAAGTTAGGGTTATTACATCTATATTCCCCAGTTAGCTGTTTTATCACCAACTGTGAATCTCCTATGACTTGAACATAATTCGCTTTCATGGCTGCCAGGATCTTAAGCCCCAAAATCAGAGCTTCGTATTCTGCCTGATTATTAGAATTCCCAAGATCCAGCTGACACATGAATTTCCAACTTTTCCCTGCCGGGTCCGTAATGGTGATGCCAGCACCTACCCCTCTTTGCGTTCTTGACCCGTCAAACGTCAGCACCCAAGGTTTCAAGTTAATACACGCAACGTGTTCGGCTAACGGGTCATTGACTTCAACACAAGGGTGTTGAGCCAAGAAATCGGCTACTGCCTGACCTTTCATTGCTCTCAATGGAATGTATTTCAATGCAATAACATTTAACTTAATGGCCCACTTCATTAATCGACCCTGTAAGACAGGCCTATTAAGTAAATACCTAATAATATCAATTTTGCACAAAACCAATACTTCCTTAGGCAACAAATAATATTCAAGTTTTGTGCAAGCATAGAACAACGATAAACATAATTTCTCAATAGGGGTATATCGGGTTTCGGCATCATTCAAGATGCGGCTGAGATAGTATACAGCTCTTTTAGTCCCATCATCAGCATCCTACGTGAGCAGGCAGCCGATTGACTCTTCTTCTGCAGCTATATACAATTTGAGTGGCCTTCCTGACACCGGAAGTGTTAGCACAGGAGGTCTGGCCAACCCTTGCTTAATTTGATCAAAGGCCTGTTGTTGCTCTTTCCCCCATACCATATCCTCCGTATCCTTTAATTTCAGCAAAGGGGAAAAAGCTTTCATTTTCCCAGCCGAATTAGCTATGAACCTCCTTAGGAAATTGATCTTGCCAATCAAACTTTGCAGTTCCTTCTTGTTCCTAGGAGGTCTGGCCTCCAGGATAGCTTTCACATTGTTCTTGTCTACTTCTACTCCTTGATGGTGGACCAAAAATCCTAGGAAATTGCCAGCTGCCACTCCAAAAGTACATTTGGCAGGATTCATCTTCAGCCCATGGGCTCGCATCCTCTTTAGGGCCTGCTCTAGATCTACTAGGTGGCTTTCAAAACCCTCAGACTTGACAACCACGTCATCTATGTACACTTCCATGGTCTTGCCGATCAAGTCATGAAAAATGGAGTTCATGGCCCTTTGATAAGTGGCTCCTGCGTTCTTGAGCCCAAAAGGCATGACCACCCATTCATAGATCCCCAATGCTCCTGGACACCTGAAGGCTGTCTTGTGAGTATCTTCTTTCCCTAGAAAGATCTGGTTATACCCTGAGTATCCATCCATAAAGGTGAGAATACCATGTGTGGCTGTCGCATCGACTAACATGTCAGCCACAGGCATAGCGTACTCATCCTTTGGAGTGGCCAAGTTCAAGTTTCTGTAGTCAATACATACTCTTATCTGGCCATTCTTCTTGATGACAGAGACTATATTAGATAGCCATTCAACATACCTGGCTGTTCTTATAAAGCCTGCCTTCAGTAGTCTTTCAATTTCAGCTTTAATTTGAGGCATCAGCTGGGGATTGAACCTGCGAGGCGCCTGCTTGAAAGGTTTGTATCCTGCTTTGATAGGCAACCTGTGTTCCACCAATTTCCTCGCCAAACCAGGAATTTCGAAGTAATTCCAGGCAAAACAATCTTTGTATCGCTGGATTAATTCGATTATCTTACCCCGTTTGTCTTCCTCAAGCAACCCACTCACCTTCACGATTCTGGGTTGTTCTGGCGTACCCAAATTGATCTCAATTAAAGGATCCTCAGCCTCAAAAGCAGGAGCTGTCTTGTGAAGAGGGGAGTCCAATTCCATAGGCTCAGCTGCACACGCCTTATCAAGCGCAGCTGCCGCACCTTCCTCCTTGGAGAATAGGAC
This sequence comes from Calophaca sinica, assembly GCA_037113605.1. Classification (NCBI taxonomy): domain Eukaryota; kingdom Viridiplantae; phylum Streptophyta; class Magnoliopsida; order Fabales; family Fabaceae; genus Calophaca; species Calophaca sinica. The sequence continues at coordinate 95,645,958 of CM073736.1, forward strand.
CTCCTCTTCCTCTTCAGTATCATAGTCTTCCATCATGGCATCCATCACTTTGGACTCGGCCTTAAAGATTTCTAGCCGACCCAAAAGGTCTTCGAGTACCTGTGGTGCCCTATTCATTAGTCACCTGCGCATTAGGTCGTGGCTCGGCCTGAGATCTTAGCTTGAATCCCTCATTAGTAAGGTTGCATGCTTTCCAGGCGCCTTCTTCATAATCCTCTGGGATGGCAATAGGACCTAGGTGTGGGGAATAGAATAAGGCTTCTAGCATATTTACTTCAGCCGAAAAAGGATTCTTGTCTGCTTCGACTGTCTCAACATTGTCTCCAACCCAAAACATAAGCTTCTGATGAAGTGTGGAAGGGAAACATTGGCTTGTATGAATCCAATCCCTTCCCAGGATTACGCTATAGGAGGGTTTGCCATCAACCACAAAGAAAGCTGCTTTGATGGTTTTGGGGCCTACCGTGACTTCGGCTATCAAGACTCCAAGTGCTCTGGAAGGTTCCCCCAGGAAATTGGACATTTTCATGTTGGTAGGGACTAGGCCCTCAAGACTTTTTCCAAGTTTCCTTATGGTCGTCACAGGCATGACATTTAGCACATTTCTCCGGCCCACGAAGACTCTTCCAAAGATCTTCCCGTTGATATAGGCCTTGATATAAAGGGGCTTGAGATGTTTCACCATTTCTTCTCAGAGGTTTCTCAAACACTACCTTGGTAACGCCATCGGCGTGTATCGCCTAACGTGGCCCATTCTGCCTCCTCGGTAAACACGTCTCCCTCCAAACCTCCTGGTTGTGAGTTGTTTGCCCAAAACTCTTACGGGAATAAGCTAATAGCCTCTATCTCGGCCAAAGAGGGCCATCAACTTCTTCATTGAACAGGAGATCCAACAAGGAATCTTCCATGATATCGTCCGCTCCCAATACCTCTCTCGGGATCATCAGACCTTCTATAGTGATTGCCTCTTCGCCTATGTCGATTGAGACGATAAGACCCTTCGCTTGAGAACAGGTTCCTGCTCGATGTCGGCTCTATACTTTCGCACTTCCTCTTTCCTAGCTTCCTCAGCCTCCAGCTTTGGAAAGCCTTATCCAGTCTTCATTCACAGTTTCTATGGGGATCTCGCTCTTTTCACTGTTCTTTACATCGGCTATCATCTGCAGAGTTTGTTTCATCTTCTGGACAGACCTCATCTCTGCATCCTTCTCTTTTGGGTTCTTGATAGCACGGCTGGTACTTCCTTTTTGTCTTTGGCATACTTATTCAAGAACCAGTGCCCTTCTTTGACATTAGCCGGGGGTTTTAACATTCTCTGAGTCCTCAACTTCTCATCATTCCTTACTGTTATCTTTAAGGAAGACATGCCCCCCTTCTACCATGAACTCGGCTACCCTTCTTTTATCCTTGGGGACAGGTTCCTCATCCATCTTGGGCAAAGATAGCCTACCACATTCTCTGAGGGTTAGCCGATCTTGCCCCCCAGTTTTAGCAATGGGTGCCTTACTCTTCTCCTTGTCAGGCTTCCCTGTTAGGGCCTGGCCATGTGTAATGTACCGTTTTACTTATTCCTGGGTGAGCCTACCTGGTTTAGGTGGCTTGCCCCCTGCCTATGTCTTACCTCTGGTTGGGGTTTTCCCAATCTGTCAAAGACAGAAACCCTGAGCTTTCTGTCGATCAATATGGTTTCATTGGGCTGATCCCTTTTTTGGCCGCAAGACTTGTGGTCCAGATATCCTGTGCTTGTGCCTGGGTCCTTCGTCATCGAATCCTGAGAATGAGACCATGCTTACCCCAAGGGCGGGGAATGGATCAAGATTCACCGCCATTTCAATGATTCCTTTGTCCGCAAGCTTGAACCTCCCTCTTTTATCCCCTTCAATGGCCTTCACGAAAACCATGCAATTTAGAGTCGCATGATTATAAGAGTTGTGTCACTTGCAGATTTCTTATCTTTTAACTCCTCGCCAGGGATCTTGTGCCCATCCAAAGCCGAATCTGCCTATCCTTAAGCAAGTAGTCAAAGATCCGGTCCGCTTGGAGATATCAAAGAAGTATTCTGCCTTGCCGCCTCTGAACTTGGCTCCTTTCCTTTGGCGACTCTTAGGCGGTGGTAGGTATAACCTTTACCCTTTACTATTTCAAATTTGCCATGATGTCCGCCGTGGAATCGGTGAATCATCATCTGAGTCTTCGCCTTCTACAATGGACACCAACCGAGGACTTCTCCCTCTCTTGGCTCGCCTCTTTTCTTTCTCTGGATAAACCGCTCAATGCGTATAGCCCTCGAGACCAACCGGGTTTAGGTCGATTGCAAGCTTGGCCTACTAGTTTTTCCTTGAGTTGAGGATGCATGCTTGCTAATGGCCATGGTCGCATATTCGCCTCAGGAATTGCATCAACATTTCCCGGCCATTTTCCTGAACCTTTCCACAAAATCGGCCCGATTCATCTACCTGTTGTCTCAGGTTCATGAGGTCACCGCGATGACTTGGGTTGGGGCAGATGAGAATCTGTCATGAAAGCACCTCTCCATATCGACCATGTTTGTATGGAATTAGGTGGTAAAGAGGAATACCATGTAAATGTTGTCCCTTAAGTGACAAGGGGAACAAACAACTTGTGATATTCATTCTGGTTCCCTTCACCACATTGGGCAGTAAACCTGCCTACATGCTCCATAGTCGATTTGCCATCCTCTCCGGAGAAAGTAGCGAAATCTGGAGTCTTATACCCTCTGGGCAGAGGTACCAATCTATCTACCCACTCAGGGTATGGTTTCCTATAGATTGGACGATCCAAAGGCTTCAGCTGCACACCAAAGTATTTCTTGATGGTGTCTGCAATGATGGCTGGGTCTAGCAGCTGTGAACCCCCTGGCCTCACTTCTCCCCAGTTAGGAGCAGCCGTTTGTGGTTGCTGTCTCCAAGTTGGGGGATATGCCTGGGATACTTGTTCTGGAGGATTGGGGCAGCCTGGTTGATTAAACGATGGAGGTGGGTAAACCCCCCATGGCTACTCTATGTTCCCTTCACCAGGTGCCCTGTATTGAGTTCCAGGAACGCTTGTGTTAAATGGTAGAGGTGGGATCTGTCCCCATGACTGCTCCGCCATCAAACCAGGTGCCCTTGGAGGAGTTGACCCCATTTGAGCGCCTGCAGACCCTTCAGGATAGGATGGATAGAATGGAAGGTTAAAACCTCTAACAATCAAATCCGAATAGCAGAAGTAAATAAAGGAAATTTTTCTAAAGGAAATAAAGGAAATTTTATAACAAAAGCAAATAAAAGAAATCTGTGTAACAAAAGTAAAAACATGCAGGTTTAATTTGAAAAAGATACCTAAATAAAGCATTTATTATAAAATTCCATTAATTCAGCAAAATTTCGTTTAAAACATGGTAATCCCTGCTTGATATGTCCTGAATTTTTTTTCTTTCGAAAATGCTAAATCTCACGAGCCGGATTTCCTGATACAAGAACACGAATTACGTGTCCTTGAAATGTGGCATCAATGACGATCGGTCCTATCTCTTTTCTCTTTCTTTGAACAAACATCAGCTCTGTTTAAATATTTTTTAAAAATTAGTTGAAAAAGAAGTGGCAATACAAAGCCACCGTCATTTCCCTGTCATTGCCAAAAACTTTACCAACACACACACCATGGGTAACCAGAATCGTGAACCACTGAACTGTACATAATCTTCTTCCCTTTCTGGTCAACGGCCACACCATACTCTGAGTGGACCTTCGCCCGTGTCTTCGCCGCAGGAGGAACAAGAATCACCATAGTCACAACTCATCTCAAATTGGGACAAAACGTTGAGCTTCAGTGATCTCAGTGGAAGCACCGGATTGTCTCGAACGAGATCTTCTGCTAGACATTGTTAGTTAAGAAGCTAGTTCTGTTGCAAGGATGTGAAGAGGGGGGTAAAAATAGCAAAAGGGGGTTGTCAGAGAAGGATATTCAAAGAATGGAAGAAAGAGTAATCAAACGTGTTATGTGTGTAATGGAGGAAGCGCAGGGAATAGTAGTTTTTTTTTTTTTTACTATAAAATGTATTCAGCAGGAGAGGGACGACATAGAGATAAGGGAAGGCATGAAAGGAGAGAAGAGTGGGTAGCATGCAAAACGCTCACGCAACAATACGAGAGTAATTAACGGCAGATTAATCTTATCTCTTATTTTTTTTTCTTTTTTTAATAGTTTTTTAAAAAATTAAAAATCATATCCACGTTATTCGTGGAGTTCGCGAGTAACAGTGCTCGCGATATATAGCAGTTCTCATTTTTTTTAGCATAATGCTTAATATCACGAGAAAATGTCTCGTGAAATATCACGAATGCATTTATACTCTATTTTTACGGTGATTTTGAATAAATACTTTGTTGTCTGGAATGCCAATTAGCCGCAGATCGGCTAAATTCCAAAACAGTGATTCCCTTTTCTTCAAGCGATTACGCTAAGGAAGGAACTCTTTCCTTAGCTATGGGTTCCTTAACTCACTCCAGAAAGGTTTAAGTCGATGAACTAAGATAAAAATTGGGACATAAAGGTAAACATAAATGCGACTGAATAAAAGCTTGAGCGAAAAATAAGTTGTTTGATTGATTGTCCTTTAAACATGTATACAACTTGGGTATTTGTAATAACAGCTAAGAATTACCCCTATTTGCCACGTTTGGTTGGCTAACAACGATATATTCCTAGTTGGCGGTTACTACCGAGTGGTGTCATGTTCCACTAACCACGATCCTAAAAACTAGGCGCACTAGTACATTATGGTTGCGCCACTTCAACCAACTGGTCCTCTCCATGTAAACCTCTCCTCGCATTTCTTCGCCAGCTCCTAAAACTATGGAGAACAATTTTGACCGGTTTTACCTTAGATATTTAATTAATTCAAAATTATTTCCACGTCATTCGGCTCGTGGAGCAAGAATCTAACCCAATATGTGACTTCATGCTAACCCAATTGACCCAAATATCTTCCTTGAAGCCCAGTAAACCCAAGTCCCATTTTTCACTTCTGATTTCCTGCCTGCGGCTCTGTCAGCTGTAAGATCGACTATCATGCAGTTCGGTTGACGCCCAATCGGCTATTTGATCCATTCGGCTGTGGCTGGCTTTGGCTAATTCTAAGGAATATTTTTAGGTGTAAACACATGCCCCCCTACGCTGTCTTTAGCCGGTAACTTTAAATTTAGGCTGAAGCGGCGTAATGATTCAAGTCAAATCACTCCTTTTCATCATAAATGCAAGGTAATCCATTTGCAACAAACTTTTAAACAGTGCAACTGTTCGCCTCATCTATCCGATTTAAGTGCCTTTAAATCCCACTATCAGTGATTCTTCCATCTCTTTAAATACTCACTAGCCGAATGAGCTCTCACGTTTACTACCAAATTTCTAAATCCTGTAGCTTTCACCATCCTCCAACTTTTCGTCTTTCACCTACAAACCAGGCCCACCATGTCTTCTGCTTCTGATTCTCAAAACCAATCCTACGCACACGATGGCGAACAGTCTTCTTCCTCCTCTGTGAACCTTGACCGCTCCCTTAGCCCCCCTGAGGCTCTTGGTTCTGGCCTTCAATCTCCCCTGTTCGAGATTCAGGACTCTCTTTCTTTGGCTCCTTCCACTTCAGATATGGGTGAAGGAGCGGTCTTTCTGAAGGAGTACATGGCCCCCCTCTCTCTACGCATTACCAATCTCCTGTGATTGGTTCACCACGAAGTCCAAACCCACTGACCTTCGTTCATGGCCTCGTTTGTCTCAACCCTACCTTGATTGGGTGGATCGGCTGAAGGCTGCCAAATCTGATAAATGGAAACAGTGGGGTCTCTACGACATGATTATGCTGTCGACTCAAGATATTCCCCTTAACCTGAAGTTGCTTTATGGCTTCTTCGGCTATTGGAGTATTGTTACCAACACCTTTACCTTTCCATGGGGCATGGTTTCCCATACTCTCCTGGATGTGGCGGCTATTTTGGGGCTTCCGATCACAGGCAATGATGTCCTCTCTCACTATTCCTTCCAAATTCCAGAACTGAGATTCCACTTCTCAAAACACACTTCCGGGTATTCCAATTTCCTTGCCAATAATGCCAAGTCCAGAGGATCTGTGTCAGATGCTGAACACAACGCATTTCTTATGTACTGGTTCAGCAAGTATTTTCTCTGCTCCAGCTCTATTGCCGTGGTTCAAGAGTTACAGCTTTATGTGGCCCTTGTCAACTCTGATGGCAACTTCTCCTGGGGAACCCTTTTCCTTTCATACCTCTACCGCTGCCTGTTTACCATTATGGATCGGCTGCAAAGAGGCAAAGACATTAGGAACGTTCAAGGACCACTCTGGTTCTTGCAGCTCTGGATAGTGCTATACTTTCCAGAGTTCATCGACTCACGTTTCAACCCTAGCGTTCTTCCTCGGGGTGCAAGCGTTTTGGGTACCCACTTGGTACTCACTCCCTGTGAGCCCTCTTATGCTTTCACCGTAGCCACCAAACTATTCGGTCTGACCCGAATAGCCACTGACTGGCGTCCTATCTTGGAGAAAGGTATTGGGCCTTTCTGGATTTTCTCTACAAATGAACCTCTCCCAGTCGGACAACAAAACCAATTAGAGCTCAACTGGAGCTCAGCCTTGACTTCTCGTGACTTGCTCTATGGCCTCAAACCCACCTCACGAAATAACAAGTCTTCGGCTGAAGTCTACTCCCCCAACTGCGTAGCGAGGCAGTTTGGGTTGTTACAGCATATACCTCTGCCGTACAACTCTATGGTAGGGAGCCTGGGTCGGCTGCCCTTTGGTGCCAATGATGTAATGGAGGTGGTCTCTACCAACTTCAAAAGAACTCAGGCTTTCCGTTTCATCCCTTTCACTCCAGTATCTGGTGAAACTTCCGCTTTCGCCAATTGGTGGCCATCAGTGAAGGACAGACTGTTCCCCGATCGGCTGGACAGCTATGCAACCCGATTAGTACTCACTGATGTAGCCGAAGCAATGAGGCCACCGACCCAACCAAAAAACACTCCCGTTAAAACCAAGCCTCAGGTACAAGCTCAAATCCAGAAACAGACTTCCACCAGGATGAGAACCTCGGTATTCCAACCAAGTAAGTGCCTTTACATTCGGCTCTTTGCGGTTCTTGCTTTTTAATTCAACGTAGTCTCTTACTTTTCTTGTCTTATGGCAGCCACCACCACTACTCCGCAATTTATTGTCGTTGAAGACGACCCTGTTAATCCTCCCTCCAAGAAAAGAACAAGGGCCCCTGGCGTTGTAATAGAAGAACTCGCCAGTGTTCAAAGCAAGCCCAAAGAAAAGCACATTCCTAGTAAAGGAAAACAAATTAAGGTGAAGGTAAATATCTTATCCTTATCCCCCTTTTCTTAATATTCTTTGTTAGCCTGAACCTAACCACCTTGTTTTCAGAAACCACGTGTGGAAATTCCCTTTCCGTATGTCCAAGAATTTGCTGAAGGCGCTAGCTCTCAATTCCCCCCAATGGTACAGCCGATTTCTTATTCCTTTCAACATATATTGTTTGCTTACTCAATCGGCTAACCATCATCTGTCACAGGATCCCACTCACAACCCGAAGAGGCCATCTATGAGGCTCCTGGTGCCTTCGCCCCACACTCCCCCGCAGCGGGCTATCTCGTAAGAAGAATTGACAAAGTATTTTACCTCTGCTGACCCCTACTCAATGGCTTCCTCTCCCATCTCCAACCACTTGGAGAGAGTCAATGCCGCATTGATGGGGGAAATACCAACCAACAGGGAATAGGTTGCTACTTTAAGAACTTCTTTGTTCAAACTAGCCAATTCGGCTGATATCCATGCAGCTAGCCAAGATGTGTACAACACTTTGGCCCTCCAACTGAGCAGTTTATCTCACCAATATGGGCGTTCCCGGGAAGTTCATGACATGACATCTCATGACCTCCAAAGATTGAGGGACCTCCAGGCGCAAAAAACTCATTTCCAAACCTCCTTCATGACCTTGGAGAAGGACCGCCAGGAAACTCTAACCCAACTTAAGGACACGGATGAAAGGTTATCCGTTTTGTCGGCTGAATTAGATAGGGTTAAAAAGGGGATAGCGGAGTTGACCCCTCAATCAACTGCCTTAACTGAGAAACTCCGTTCTAACTCTCAGCAACGTTATGGTCTCTTCAAGCAATCTTCCTCTTTAGACCGTGACTTAGCAGTATTAGGCGCTCAGAGGACGTGCCCAGAAAAAGATCTTGAAACTAGCAGCGCTAGGTTAGCTGAGGCCACTCAAGCCTGGAACTCCTTTAAGCATCAGCTGGATGAGATTACGAGACAGGAAGCTGTTGTGGCAGCCGACCCTCCAGCCACCCAACAAGGCGATTCTGAAGGTGCTACTGTCCCACCAGTGGAGGCATTAGTTGACGCACCAGCACCTGAGCCCACCCTAGATGTAGCTGCAGCCTTCACCACGATCGATGCTCCCGCATCGCCACCGATCCAGGTCCTGCCCCAATTGAAGAAAAATCAAGTGATGATCCTGAGGCTGCAGCTCCCTAGCTTTTATATCTTGGGCTAAACTTTTGTAATTTTGGCTAGGTGGCCAGCCTGTGGTCACAAAAAATAATGGCACTTTTATGTTAATGCAACTACTTTTAATTCTCCAATATGCCTTCCCACATAGTGGAATAGTATCTCTTAAGATGTTTTCCATTGATGCTTCTATTTAGTTCTTCGCCTTGCATGTTAACTAGCCGATAAGCACCACCATGATAAGCTTTGCTAACAACAAATGGTCCTTCCCAATTTGGTGACCATTTCCCAAACTTGAGATCCTTGATCCCAATAGGTAGTATGGTTTTCCAAACGAGGTCTCCTTCAACAAACCTTTTTGGCTTCACATGTTTGTTATAAGCCCTAGCCATTTTTTGCTTGCTATGCTCAATTTGGTCTAAAGCCATGAGTCGATCTTCGTTAACCGAATCTAACTCCATTAACATGACCTCGTTGATATTCATCCGCATTTAGCGTGTTTTGCTTTGCTACCCTTAATGAAGTCACATTTATCTCTAAGGGTAACACCGCATCTTGACCATATGTCACCGACACGGTAAAACCAGCTTGCACTGCATTTGAATTCCTCACGCCCACAATGCCTCATTCAAGTTGTTTCATGCCACTTCCTTGGCTTGTCCTCAATGTTCTTCCCGATTATATCAATAAGAACTTTGTTGGTTGCCTCGCTTGCCCATTGGCTTGAGCATAATAAGGGGACGAGTGAATTAACTTAATCCCAAATTGTTGCGCCAAGGCCACCACTTTCTCCCCAAAGTGAACATAGTACCTTGATGCGTGGTGATGGTTTCGTATCCCAAATCTATAGATGATTTGGCATTGTATGAACCTAATCACCTCATCCCGAGTCACATTCACCATTGGTCGGGCCTCTACCCATTTGGTAAAGTAGTCAATGCAACTATGATAAACGCATGCCTCTTGGACGAAGGTGGATAGATTTTTCCTATTAAATCCATGGCCCATCCCCTGAATGGCCAAGGCTTTATCACCGGGTGGAGGTTTTCTACCGAACCCTTTGAATTGGACCATGCAAATGACACGCCACATCCCTTGGCATATTGATAACAATCACCAGAATGGTAGGCCAATAATATCCATGTCCAGATATTAGCCATTTCATTGTGGGCCCAAATTTGAGATCCACAGATCCCTTCATGTACTTCTCCCATGACCTTCATGGACTCTTCTTTGTCAATACACTTAAGTAATACCCGCTGATGGTTCTCCGTAGACTTCATTGTCTACCAATACGATTTAAGTGCCTTCGCTAAGCTTGAAATCGCATCGCTTGAAGGATCTTTAAGATAGTCGATTAACTCTTGTTTCCGTGAGTCGATCGCTCCTATAGGTGCACACTCCCGCATTGGGTATTCTTCCCGCTTTACTGACTATCATGTCTTTGTACCTCAAGCTTGTTGAGCTAAATCACTAGCCTCTTCATTCTCTTCCCTAGGAATGTGATGTACCATCGCATCAAAGAACAAGCACAGAGCTCGCTAGCCGCTTCATAGCACTCTTTCAAGTTAGGGTTATTACATCTATATTCCCGCTTAGTCGCTTTATCACCAACCGTGAATCTCCTATGACTTGAACATAATTCGCCATGGTCGCCAGATCTTAAGCCCCAAAATCGTAGCTTCAGATTCGCCTCGATTATTAGAATTCCCAAGATCCAAATTGACACATGAATTTCCAACTTTTCCTGGCCGTCCGTAATGGTGATGCCAAAGACTACCCTCTTTATGCTCTTGACCACAAACGCCAAGACCTCAAGGTTTCAAGTTAATACACGCAACGTGTTCGCTAATCTGGTCATTGACTTCAACACAAGGGTGTTGAGCCAAGAAATCGGCCATCGCTCGACCTTTCATTGCTCTCAATGGAATGTATTTCAATGCAATAACATTTAACTTAATGGCCCACTTCATTAATCGACTCAGAAGACAGCCTATTAAGTAAATACCTAATAATATCAATTTTGCACAAAACCAATACTTCCTTAGGCAACAAATAATATTCAAGTTTTGTGCAAGCATAGAACAACGATAAACATAATTTCTCAATAGGGGTATATCGGGTTTCGCATCATTCAAGATGCTGAGATAGTATACAGCTCTTTAGTCCCATCATCAAGATCCTACGTGAGCAGCAAATGATTGACTCTTCTTCGCAGCCTATATACAATTTGAGTGGCCTTCCTGACACCTAAGTGTTAGCAGCACAGAGGTCCGCCAACCCTTGCTTAATTTGATCAAAGGCCTGTTGTTGCTCTTTCCCCATACCATATCCTCCGTATCCTTTAATTTCAAAGAAAGGGGAAAAAGCTTTCATTTTCCCACCAATTAGCTATGAACCTCCTTAGGAAATTGATCTTGCCAATCAAACTTTGCGCTTCCTTCTTGTTCCTAGGAGGTCCGCCTCCAGGATAGCTTTCACATTGTTCTTGTCTACTTCTACTCCTTGATGGTGGACCAAAAATCCTAGGAAATTGCCACCGCCACTCCAAAAGTACATTTGGCAGATTCATCTTCACCCATGGGCTCGCATCCTCTTTAGTGGCCTGGCTCTAGATCTACTAGGTGGCTTTCAAAACCCTCAGACTTGACAACCACGCTATCTATGTACACTTCCATGGTCTTGCCGATCAAGTCATGAAAATGGAGTTCATGGCCCTTTGATAAGTGGCTCTCGCGTTTGAGCCCAAAAGGCATGACCACCCATTCATAGATCCCCAATGCTCCTGGACACCGGGCGTCAGTCTTGTGAGTATCTTCTTTCCTAGAAAGATCCGTTATACCCTCGAGTATCCATCCATAAAGGTGAGAATACCATGTGGTCGCCGATCGACTAACATGTCGCCCACAGCATAGCGCATCTCATCCTTTGAGCCGCCAAGTTCAAGTTTCAGAGTCAATACATACTCTTATCCGCCATTCTTCTGATGACAGAGACTATATTAGATAGCCATTCAACATACCTGGTCGTTCTTATAAAGCCCGCTTTCAAAGAGTCTTTCAATTTCAGCTTTAATTTGAGGCATCACCGGGATTGAACTCGCGAGGCGCTCGCTTGAAAGGTTTGTATCCTCGCTGATAGGCAACCTGTGTTCCACCAATTTCCTCGCCAAACCAGGAATTTCGAAGTAATTCCAGGCAAAACAATCTTTGTATCGCTGGATTAATTCGATTATCTTACCCCGTTTGTCTTCCTCAAGCAACCCACTCACCTTCACGATTCTGGGTTGTTCTGGCGTACCCAAATTGATCTCAATTAAAGGATCCTCAGCCTCAAAAGCAGGAGCTGTCTTGTGAAGAGGGAGTCCAATTCCATAGGCTCACCGCACACGCCTTACCAAGCGCACCTGCCCCACCTTCCTCCTTGGAGAATAGGCCCTCCTCTTCCTCTTCAGTATCATAGTCTTCCATCATGGCATCCATCACTTTGGACTCGGCCTTAAAGATTTCTAGCCGACCCAAAAGGTCTTCGAGTACTGTGGTGCCCTATTCATTAGTCACCGCAATTAGAACGTGGGGTTCTACCGAGATCTTAGCTTGAATCCCTCATTAGTAAGGTTGCATGCTTTCCAGCGCCTTCTTCATAATCCTCCGGGATGGCAATAGACCTAGGTGTGGGGAATAGAATAAGGCTTCTAGCATATTTACTTCAGCCGAAAAAGGATTCTTGTCTGCTTCGACTGTCTCAACATTGTCTCCAACCCAAAACATAAGCTTCTGATGAAGTGTGGAAGGGAAACATTGGCTTGTATGAATCCAATCCCTTCCCAGGATTACGCTATAGGAGGGTTTGCCATCAACCACAAAGAAAGTCGCTGATGGTTTTGGGGCTCACCGTGACTTCGCTATCAAGACTCCAAGTGCTCGAAGGTTCCCCAGAAATTGGACATTTTCATGTTGGTAGGGACTAGGCCCTCAAGACTTTTTCCAAGTTTCCTTATGGTCGCCACAGCATGACATTTAGCACAAATTTCTCCGGCCCACGAAGACTCTTCCAAAGATCTTCCCGCTGATATAGGCCTTGATATAAAGGGGCTTCAGATGTTTCACCATTTCTTCAGAGGTTTCTCAAACACTACCTTGGTAACGCCATCACCTGTATCGCCTAACGTGGCCCATTCTGCCTCCTCAAGAAACACGCCTCCCTCCAAACCTCCTGGTTGTGAGTTGTTTGCCCAAAACTCTTCGGGAATAAGCTAATAGCCTCTATCTCACCAAGAGGGCCATCAACTTCTTCATTGAACAGAGATCCAACAAGGAATCTTCCATGATATCGCCCCGCTTCCCAATACCTCTCTCGGGATCATCGAACCTTCTATAGTGATTGCCTCTTCGCTTATGTCGATTGAGACGATAAGACCTTCGCTTCAGAACAGGTTCTGCTCGCACCGCTCTATACTTTCTGGCACTTCCTCTTTCCTAGCTTCCTCACCCTCCACTTTGGGAAAGCCTTATCCAGCTCTTCATTCACGCTTCTATGGGATCTCGCTTCTTTTCATCGTTTCTTACATCGCTATCATCCGCAGAGTTTGTTTCATCTTCCGGGATGCACTTCATCTCTCAGATCCTTCTCTTTGGGTTCTTGATAGCACTACCGGTACTTCCTTTTTGTCTTTGGCATACTTATTCAAGAACCAAGGTCTTCTTTGACATTAGCCGGGTTTTAACATTCTCTCGAGTCCTCAACTTCTCATCATTCTCATCATATCTTTAAGGAAGACATGCCCCCTTCTACCATGAACTCGCTACCCTTCTTTATCCTCGGGGACATGTTCCTCATCCATCTTGGGCAAAGATAGCCTACCACATTCTCTCGAGGGTTAGCCGATCTTGCCCCCGCCTTTAGCAATGGGTGCCTTACTCTTCTCCTTGTCAGGCTTCCCTGTTAGGGCCTGGCCATGTGTAATGTACTGTTTTACTAATTCCTGGGTGAACCTACCTGGTTTAGGTGGCTTGCCCCCCTGCCTATGTCTTACCTCTGGTTGGGGTTTTCCCAATCTGTCAAAGACAGAAACCCTGGCAGCCTGAGGTTTCAGTCGATCAATATGGGTTGAATCGGCTGATCCCTTTTTTGGCCTCCAGACTTGTTGTACAGATATCCTGTGCTTGTGCCTGGGTCCTTCGTCATCGAATCCTGAGAATGAGACCATGCTTATCCTAAGCGGCGTGGAATGGATCAAGATTCACCGCTATTTCAATGATTCCTTTGTCCGCAAGCTTGAACCTCCTCTTTATCCCCTTCAATGGCCTTCCCGAAACCATGCAATTTAGAGTCGCATGATTATAAGAGTTGTGTCACTTGCAGATTTCTTATCTTTAACTCCTCGCCAGGGATCTTGTGCCCATCCAAAGAATTAACCGCTTATCCTTAAGCAAGTAGTCAAAGATCCGTCCGCTTGGAGATATCAAAGAAGTATTCTGCCTTGCCGCCTCCTCGAACTTGGCTCCTTTCCTTTGGCGCTCTTGAGGTGGTAGGTATAACCTTTACCCTTTACTATTTCACCGCCATGATGTTCCGCCGTGGAATCTACCGAATCATCATCTGAGTCTTCACCTTCTACAATGGACACCAACCGAGGACTTCTCCCCATCGCTCGCTTCTTTTCTTTCTCCTGGATAAACCGCTTCAATGCGTATAGCCCTCGAGACCAACCGGTTTAGGTCAAGGCAAGCTTGGCCTACTAGTTTTTCCTTGAGTTGAGGATGCATGTCGCTAATGGCCATGGTCGCATATTCGCCTCAGGAATTGCATCAACATTTCCCACCATTTTCCTCAACCTTTCCACAAAATCAAGAATGATTCATCTACCTCGTTGTCTCGTGTTCATGAGGTCACCGCAGTGACTTCTGTCAGCCAATAGAATCTGTCATGAAAGCATCTTTCCATATCTGACCATGTTTGTATGGAATTAGGTGGTAAAGAGGAATACCATGTAAATGCTGTCCCGGTAAGTGACAAGGGGAACAGCTGCAACTTGTGATATTCATTATGGTTCCCTTCACCACATTGGGCAGTAAACCTGCCCACATGCTCCATAGTCGATTTGCCATCCTCTCCGGAGAAAGTAGCGAAATCTGGAGTCTTATACCCTCTGGGCAGAGGTACCAATCTATCTACCCACTCAGGGTATGGTTTCCTATAGACTGGACGATCCAAAGGCTTCAGCTGCACACCAAAGTATTTCTTGATGGTGTTTGCAATGATGGCTGGGTCTAGCAGCTGTGAACCCCCTGGCCTCACTTCTCCCCGCCAGGAGCAAAGCCAGGTTGCCGCCTCCAAGTTGGGGGATATGCCCTGGATACTTGTTCGAGGATCGGGGCACCGTTGATTAAACGATGGAGGTGGGTAAACCCCATGGCTACTCTATGTTCCTTCACCAGGTGCCCCTGTTGAGTTCCGTGAACGCCAGGTTAAATGGTAGAGGTGGGATCTGCCCCATGATCGCCCGCCATCAAACCAGGTGCCCTTGGAGGAGTTGACCCCATTTGAGCGCTGCACTTTCAGATAGGATGGATAGAATGGAAGGTTAAAACCTCTAACAATCAAATCCGAATAGCAGAGTAAATAAAGGAAATTTTTCTAAAGGAAATAAAGGAAATTTTATAACAAAAGCAAATAAAAGAAATCTGTGTAACAAAAGTAAAAACATGCAGGTTTAATTTGAAAAAGATACCTAAATAAAGCATTTATTATAAAATTCCATTAATTCAGCAAAATTTCGTTTAAAACATGGTAATCCCTGCTTGATATGTCCTGAATTTTTTTTCTTTCGAAAATGCTAAATCTCACGAGCCGGATTTCCTGATACAAGAACACGAATTACGTGTCCTTGAAATGTGGCATCAATGACGATCGGTCCTATCTCTTTTCTCTTTCTTTGAACAAACATCAGCTCTGTTTAAATATTTTTTAAAAATTAGTTGAAAAAGAAGTGGCAATACAAAGCCACCGTCATTTCCCTGTCATTGCCAAACCTTTACCAACACACACACCATGGGTAACCAGAATCGTGAACCACTGAACTGTACATAATCTTCTTCCCCTTTCTGGTCAACGGCCACACCATACTCTGAGTGGACCTTCGCCCGTGTCTTCGCCGCAGGAGGAACAAGAATCACCATAGTCACAACTCATCTCAAATTGGGACAAAACGTTGAGCTTCAGTGATCTCAGTGGAAGCACCGGATTGTCTCGAACGAGATCTTCTGCTAGACATTGTTAGTTAAGAAGCTAGTTCTGTTGCAAGGATGTGAAGAGGGGGGTAAAAATAGCAAAAGGGGGTTGTCAGAGAAGGATATTCAAAGAATGGAAGAAAGAGTAATCAAACGTGTTATGTGTGTAATGGAGGAAGCGCAGGGAATAGTAGTTTTTTTTTTTTTACTATAAAATGTATTCAGCAGGAGAGGGACGACATAGAGATAAGGGAAGGCATGAAAGGAGAGAAGAGTGGGTAGCATGCAAAACGCTCACGCAACAATACGAGAGTAATTAACGGCAGATTAATCTTATCTCTTATTTTTTTCTTTTTAATAGTTTTTAAAAATTAAAAATCATATCCACGTTATTCGTGGAGTTCGCGAGTAATGCTGCTCGCGATATATAGCAGTTCTCATTTTTTTTAGCATAATGCTTAATATCACGAGAAAATGTCTCGTGAAATATCACGAATGCATTTATACTCTATTTTTACGGTGATTTTGAATAAATACTTTGTTGTCTGGAATGCCAATTAGCCGCAGATCGGCTAAATTCCAAAACAGTGATTCCCTTTTCTTCAAGCGATTACGCTAAGGAAGGAACTCTTTCCTTAGCTACGGGTTCCTTAACTCACTCCGTAAAGGTTTAAGTCGATGAACTAAGATAAATATTGGGATATAAAGGAAAACATAAATGTGACAGAATAAATGTTTGAGCGAAAAATAAGTTGTTTGCTTGATTGTCCTTTAATAATGTATACAACTTGGGTATTTGTAATAACAGCTAAGAATTACCCCTATTTGCCACGCTTGGTTGGCTAACAACGATATATTCCTAGTTGGCGGTTACTCTACCGAGTGGTGTCATGTTCCACTAACCACGATCCTAAAAACTAGGCGCACTAGTACATTATGGTTGCGCCACTTCAACCAATCTGGCCCTTCCATGTAAACCTCTCTCGCATTTCTTCGCCACTCCTAAAACTATGGAGAACAATTTTGACCTGCTTACCTTAGATATTTAATTAATTCAAAATTATTTCCACGCCATTCGCTCGTGGAGCAAGAATCTAACCCAATATGTGACTTCATGCTAACCCAATTGACCCAAATATCTTCCTTGAAGCCCAAGAAACCCAAGTCCCATTTTTCACTTCGATTTCCGTCATGCGGCTCGCCACCGCAAGATCGACTATCATGCGCTTCGGCTGACGCCCAATTCCGCTATTTGATCCATTCTACTGTGGTCGGCTTTGGCTAATTCTAAGGAATATTTTTAGGTGTAAACACATGCCCCCTACTGCCTTTAGCTTCAGAACTTTAAATTTAGGTCAAGCGGCGTAATGATTCAAGTCAAATCACTCCTTTTCATCATAAATGCAAGGTAATCCATTTGCAACAAACTTTTAAACAAAGGCAACTGTCGCTCATCTATCCGATTTAAGTGCCTTTAAATCCCACTATCGCTGATTCTTCCATCTCTTTAAATACTCACTAGCCGAATGAGCTCTCACGCTTACTACCACCCCAAACTCGTAGCTTTCACCATCCTCCAACTTTTCGCCTTTCACCTACAAACCAGGCCCACCATGTCTTCTCGCTTCGATTCTCAAACCAATCCTACGCATTACCCGATGGCGAACGCCTTCTTCCTCCTCCGTGAACCTTGACCGCCCCCTTAGCCCCCGAGGCTCTTGGTTCGCCTTCAATCTCCCCTGCTCGAGATCTCAGGACTCTCTTTCTTTGGCTCCTTCCACTTCGTGATATGGGTGAAGGAGCGGTCTTTCAAGGAGTACATGGCCCCCTCTCTACGCATTACCAATCTCCCGTGATTGGTTCACCACGGTCCAAACCCACCGACCTTCGCTCATGGCCTCGCTTGTCTCAACCCTACCTTGATTGGGTGGATCGGTCAAGGTCGCCAAATCTGATAAATGGAAACAAGTGGGGTCTCTACGACATGATTATGTCACGACTCAAGATATTCCCTTAACCTCAAGTTGCTTTATGGCTTCTTCGGCTATTGGAGTATTGTTACCAACACCTTTACCTTTCCATGGGGCATGGTTTCCCATACTCTCCTGGATGTGGCGGCTATTTTGGGGCTTCCGATCACAGGCAATGATGTCCTCTCTCACTATTCCTTCCCAATTCCAGAACTGAGATTCCACTTCACAAAACACACTTCCGGGTATTCCAATTTCCTTGCCAATAATGCCAAGTCCAGAGGATCTGTGTCAGATGCTGAACACAACGCATTTCTTATGTACTGGTTCAGCAAGTATTTTCTCTGCTCCAGCTCTATTGCCGTGGTTCAAGAGTTACAGCTTTATGTGGCCCTTGTCAACTCTGATGGCAACTTCTCCTGGGGAACCCTTTTCCTTTCATACCTCTACCGCTGCCTGTTTACCATTATGGATCGGCTGCAAAGAGGCAAAGACATTAGGAACGTTCAAGGACCACTCTGGTTCTTGCAGCTCTGGATAGTGCTCTACTTTCCAGAGTTCATCGACTCACGTTTCAATCCTAGCGTTCTTCCTGGTGCAAGCGCTGGGTACCCACTTGGTACTCACTCCCCGTGAGCCCTCTTATGCTTTCACCGTAGCCACCAAACTATTCTGGCCTGACCCGAATAGCCACCGATCAAGCGCCCTATCTTGGAGAAAGGTATTGGGCCTTTCTCGATTTTCTACAAATGAACCTCTCCCTACCGGACAACAAAACCAATTAGAGCTCAACCGAGCTCACCTTGACTTCTCGTGACTTGCTCTATGGCCTCAAACCCACCTCACGAAATAACAAGTCTTCTGAAGTCTACTCCCCAATCACAGAGCGAGGCGCTGGGTTGTTACAAAGATATACCGCCAGACAACTCTATGGTAGGGAGCCTGGTCGGCCGCCTCTTTGGTGCCAATGATGTAATGGAGGTGGTCTCTACCAACTTCAAAAGAACTCAGGCTTTCGCTTTCATCCCTTTCACTCCAAAGATCTGGTGAAACTTCCGCTGCCAATTGGTGGCCATCGCTGAAGGACAGATCGTTCTCTCGATCTACCGGACAGCTATGCAACCCGATTAGTACTCACCGATGTAGCCGGGCAATGAGGCCACCGACCCAACCAAAAACACTCCGCTAAAAACCAAGCCTCAGGTACAAGCTCAAATCCAAAACAGACTTCCACCAGGATGAGAACCCTCAGATTCCAACCAAGTAAGTGCCTTTACATTCGGCTCTTTATGTTCTTGCTTTTAATTCAACGTAGTCTCTTACTTTTCTTGTCTTATGGCAGCCACCACCACTACTCCGCAATTTATTGTCGCTGAAGACGACCTCGTTAATCCTCCCTCCAAGAAAAGAACAAGGGCCCCTGGCGTTGTAATAGAAGAACTCGCCTGTGTTCAAGCCAAGCCCAAAGAAAAGCACATTCGCTAGTAAAGGAAAACACCAAGGTGAAGGTAAATATCTTATCCTTATCCCCCTTTTCTTAATATTCTTTGTTAGCCTGAACCTAACCACCTTGTTTTCAGAAACCACGTGTGGAAATTCCCTTTCCGTATGTCCAAGAATTTGCTGAAGGCGCTAGCTCTCAATTCCCCCCAATGGTACAGCCGATTTCTTATTCCTTTCAACATATATTGTTTGCTTACTCAATCGGCTAACCATCATCTGTCACAGGATCCCACTCACAACCCGAAGAGGCCATCTATGAGGCTCCCCGGGTGCCTTCGCCTCCCACAGCTCCTGCAGTGGCTATCTCAGAAGAAGAATTGACAAAGTATTTTACCTCTGCTGACCCCTACTCAATGGCTTCCTCTCCCATCTCCAACCACTTGGAGAGAGTCAATGCCGCATTGATGGGGGAAATACCAACCAACAGGGAATAGGTTGCTACTTTAAGAACTTCTTTGTTCAAACTAGCCAATTCGGCTGATATCCATGCAGCTAGCCAAGATGTGTACAACACTTTGGCCCTCCAACTGAGCAGTTTATCTCACCAATACATGCGTTCCTGGAAGTTCATGACATGACATCTCATGACCTCCAAAGATTGAGGGACCTCCAGGCGCAAAAAACTCATTTCCAAACCTCCTTCATGACCTTGGAGAAGGACCGCCAGGAAACTCTAACCCAACTTAAGGACACGGATGAAAGATTATCGGCTTTGTCACTGAATTAGATAGGGTTAAAAAGGGGATAGCGGAGTTGACCCTCAATCAATCGCTTTAATCGAGAAACTCCGCTCTAACTCTCAAAGAACGTTATGGTCTCTTCAAGCAATCTTCCTCTTTAGACCGTGACTTAGCAAAGATTAGGCGCCAGAGGACGTGCCCGTAAAAGATCTTGAAACTAGCAATGCTAGGTTAGCCGAGGCCACTCAAGCCTGGAACTCCTTTAAGCATCACCGATGAGATTACGAGACAGAAGTCACTGTGGCAGCCGACCCTCCAGCCACCCAACAAGGCGATTCTGAAGGTGCTACTGTCCCACCAGTGGAGGCATTAGTTGACGCACCAGCACCTGAGCCCACCCTAGATGTAGCTGCAGCTTCAGCTACGACTGATGCTCCTGCATCGTCAGCCGATCCAGGTCCTGCCCCAATTGAAGAAAAATCAAGTGATGATCCTGAGGCTGCAGCTCCCTAGCTTTTATATCTTGGGCTAAACTTTTGTAATTTTGGCTAGGTGGCCAGCCTGTGGTCACAAAAAATAATGGCACTTTTATGTTAATGCAACTACTTTTAATTCTCCAATATGCCTTCCCACATAGTGGAATAGTATCTCTTAAGATGTTTTCCATTGATGCTTCTATTTAGTTCTTCGCCTTGCATGTTAACTAGCCGATAAGCACCACCATGATAAGCTTTGCTAACAACAAATGGTCCTTCCCAATTTGGTGACCATTTCCCAAACTTGGGATCCTTGATCCCAATAGGTAGTATGGTTTTCCAAACGAGGTCTCCTTCAACAAACCTTTTTGGCTTCACATGTTTGTTATAAGCCCTAGCCATTTTTTGCTTGCTATGCTCAATTTGGTCTAAAGCCATGAGTCGATCTTCGTTAACCGAATCTAACTCCATTAACATGACCTGTTGATATTCATCCAGACTTAGCAGGTTTTGCTTTGCTACCCTTAATGAAGCCACATTTATCTCTAAGGGTAACACTGCATCTTGACCATATGTCAGCCGATACGGGGTAAAACCAGTTGCACTGCACTTGGAATTCCTCACGGCCCACAATGCCTCATTCAGTGTTTCATGCCACTTCCTTGGCTTGTCCTCAATGTTCTTCCTGATTATATCAATAAGAACTTTGTTGGTTGCCTCTGCTTGCCCATTGGCTTGAGCATAATAAGGGGATGAGTGAATTAACTTAATCCCAAATTGTTGCGCGAAGGCCACCACTTTCTCCCCAGTGAACATAGTACCTTGATCTGTGGTGATGGTTTCAGGTATCCCAAATCTATAGATGATTTGGCATTGTATGAACCTAATCACCTCATCCTGAGTCACATTCACCATTGGCTGGGCCTCTACCCATTTGGTAAAGTAGTCATGACTATGATAAACGCATGCCTCTTGGACGAAGGTGGATAGATTTTGCCTATTAAATCCATGGCCCATCCCCGAATGGCCAAGGCTTTATCACCGGGTGGAGGTTTTCTACCGAACCCTTTGAATTGGACCATGCAATGACACGCCACATCCCTTGGCATATTGATAACAATCACCAGAATGGTAGGCCAATAATATCCATGTCAGATATTAGCCATTTCATTATGGGCCCACTGTGA
Source organism: Calophaca sinica (assembly GCA_037113605.1). Classification (NCBI taxonomy): domain Eukaryota; kingdom Viridiplantae; phylum Streptophyta; class Magnoliopsida; order Fabales; family Fabaceae; genus Calophaca; species Calophaca sinica. The sequence goes on from CM073736.1 coordinate 95,667,539, forward strand.
GATCCACAGATCCCTTCATGTACTTCTCCCATGACCTTCATGGACTCTTCTTTGTCAATACACTTAAGTAATACCGCTGATGGTTCTCCCCGTAGACTTCATTGTCTACCAATACGTATTTAAGTGCCTTCGCTAAGCTTGAAATCGCATCGCCAAGGATCTTTAAGATAGTCGATTAACTCTTGTTTCCAGGAGTCGATCGCTCCTATAGGTGCACACTCCCAGATTGGGTATTCTTCCCGCTTTACTGACTATCATGTCTTTGTACCTCAAGCTTGTTGAGCGAAATCACTAGCCTCTTCATTCTCTTCCCTAGGAATGTGATGTACCATCGCATCAAAGAACAAGCACAAAGAAACGCTAGCCGCTTCATAGCACTCTTTCAAGTTAGGGTTATTACATCTATATTCCCGCTAGTCGCTTTATCACCAACCGTGAATCTCCTATGACTTGAACATAATTCGCTTTCATGGTGCCAGATCTTAAGCCCCAAAATCGAGCTTCAGATTCGCCTCGATTATTAGAATTCCCAAGATCCAAATTGACACATGAATTTCCAACTTTTTCCTGCCGGTCCGTAATGGTGATGCCAAGACCTACCCTCTTTATGCTTCTTGACCACAAACGCCAAGACCTAAGGTTTCAAGTTAATACACGCAACGTGTTCTGGCTAATCTGGTCATCGACTTCAACACAAGGGTGTTGAGCCAAGAAATCGGCTACTGCCTGACCTTTCATTGCTCTCAATGGAATGTATTTCAATGCAATAGCATTTAACTTAATGGCCCACTTCATTAATCGACCAGAAGACAGCCTATTAAGTAAATACCTAATAATATCAATTTTGCACAAAACCAATACTTCCTTAGGCAACAAATAATATTCAAGTTTTGTGCAAGCATAGAACAACGATAAACATAATTTCTCAATAGGGGTATATCGGGTTTCGGCATCATTCAAGATGCGGCTGAGATAGTATACAGCTCTTTTAGTCCCATCATCAAGATCTACGTGAGCAGGCAGCCGATTGACTCTTCTTCTGCAGCTATATACAATTTGAGTGGCCTTCCCGACACCGAGGTGTTAGCACAGAGGTCCGCCAACCCTTGCTTAATTTGATCAAAGGCCTGTTGTTGCTCTTTCCCCATACCATATCCTCCGTATCCTTTAATTTCAAAGAAAGGGAAAAAGCTTTCATTTTCCCAAATTAATTAGCTATGAACCTCCTTAGGAAATTGATCTTGCCAATCAAACTTTGCAGTTCCTTCTTGTTCCTAGGAGGTCCGCCTCCGTGATAGCTTTCACATTGTTCTTGTCTACTTCTACTCCTTGATGGTGGACCAAAAATCCTAGGAAATTGCCACCGCCACTCCAAAAGTACATTTGGCAGATTCATCTTCACCCATGGGCTCGCATCCTCTTTGGGCCTGCTTCAGATCTACTAGGTGGCTTTCAAAACCCTCGGACTTGACAACCACGTCATCTATGTACACTTCCATGGTCTTGCCGATCAAGTCATGAAAATGGAGTTCATGGCCCTTTGATAAGTGGCTCCTGCGTTCTTGAGCCCAAAAGGCATGACCACCCATTCATAGATCCCCAATGCTCCCGACACCTGGCGTCAGTCTTGTGAGTATCTTCTTTCCCTAGAAAGATCTGGTTATACCCTCGAGTATCCATCCATAAAGGTGAGAATACCATGTGTGGTCGCATCGACTAACATGTCACCACAGCATAGCGTACTCATCCTTTGGAGTGGCCAAGTTCAAGTTTCAGAGTCAATACATACTCTTATCCGCCATTCTTCTTGATGACAGAGACTATATTAGATAGCCATTCAACATACCTGGTCGTTCTTATAAAGCCCGCTTGATAGTCTTTCAATTTCACTTTAATTTGAGGCATCACCGGGATTGAACTCGCGAGGCGCTCGCTGAAAGGTTTGTATCCTCGCTTTGATAGCAACCTGTTCCACCAATTTCCTCGCCAAACCAGGAATTTCAAGTAATTCCAGCAAAACAATCTTTGTATCAGGATTAATTCGATTATCTTACCCGCTTGTCTTCCTCAAGCAACCCACTCACCTTCACGATTCTCGGGTTGTTAGGCACTCCAAATTGATCTCAATTAAAGGATCCTCACCTCAAAAGGTGAGCTGTCTTGTGAAGAGGGAGTCCAATTCCATAGGCTCACCGCACACGCCTTATCAAGCGCACCGCCGCACCTTCCTCCTTGGAAAATAGGCCCTCCTCTTCCTCTTCAGTATCATAGTCTTCCATCATGGCATCCATCACTTTGGACTCGACCTTAAAGATTTCTAGCCGTCCCAAAAGGTCTTCGAGCACCTGTGGTGCCCTATTCATTAGTCACTGCGCATTAGATGTGGGTTCTACCGAGATCTTAGCTTGAATCCTCATTAGTAAGGTTGCATGCTTTCCAGCGCCTTCTTCATAATCCTCTGGGATGGCAATAGACCTAGGTGGGGAATAGAATAAGGCTTCTAGCATATTTACTTCAGCCGAAAAAGGATTCTTGTCTGCTTCGACTGTCTCAACATTGTCTCCAACCCAAAACATAAGCTTCTGATGAAGTGTGGAAGGGAAACATTGGCTTGTATGAATCCAATCCCTTCCCAGGATTACGCTATAGGAGGGTTTGCCATCAACCACAAAGAAAGCTGCTTTGATGGTTTTGGGGCCTACCGTGACTTCGGCTATCAAGACTCCAAGTGCTCTGGAAGGTTCCCCCAGGAAATTGGACATTTTCATGTTGGTAGGGACTAGGCCCTCAAGACTTTTTCCAAGTTTCCTTATGGTCGTCACAGGCATGACATTTAGCACAAATTTCTCCGGCCCACGAAGACTCTTCCAAAGATCTTCCCGCTGATATAGGCCTTGATATAAAGGGGCTTCAGATGTTTCACCATTTCTTCAGAGGTTTCTCAAACACTACCTTGGTAACGCCATCACCGGTGTATAAGCTAACGTGGCCCATTCTGCCTCCTCAAGAAACACGCCTCCCTCCAAACCTCCTGGTTGTGAGTTGTTTGCCCAAAACTCTTCGGGAATAAGCTAATAGCCTCTATCTCACCAAGAGCCATCAACTTCTTCATTGAACAGGAGATCCAACAAGGAATCTTCCATGATATCGTCCTGCTCCCAATACCTCTCTGGGATCACTGAACCTTCTATAGTGATTGCCTCTTCGCCTATGTCGATTGAGACGATAAGACCCTCTGCTTCAGGAACAGGTTCCTGTTCAGTAATCGGCTCTATACTTTCGGGCACTTCCTCTTTCCTAGCTTCCTCAGCCTCCAGCTTTGGGAAAGCCTTATCCAGTGCTTCATTCACAGTTTCTATGGGGATCTCGCTCTTTTCACTGTTCTTTACATCGGCTATCATCTGCAGAGTTTGTTTCATCTTCTGGACAGACCTCATCTCTGCATCCTTCTCTTTTGGGTTCTTGATAGCACGGCTGGTACTGCCTTTTTGTCTTTGGCATACTTATTCAAGAACCAGTGCCCTTCTTTGACGTTAGCCGGGGGTTTTAACATTCTCTGAGTCCTCAACTTCTCATCATTCCTTACTGTTATCTTCAAGGAAGACATGCCCCCTTCTACCGTGAACTCGGCTACCCTTCTTTTATCCTTGGGGACAGGTTCCTCATCCATCTTGGGCAAAGATAGCCTACCACTTTCTCTGAGGGTTAGCCGATCTTGCCCCCCAGTTTTAGCAATGGGTGCCTTACTCTTCTCCTTGTCAGGCTTCCCTGTTAGGGCCTGGCCATGTGTAATGTACTGTTTTACTAATTCCTGGGTGAACCTACCTGGTTTAGGTGGCTTGCCCCCTGCCTATGTCTTACCTCTGGTTGGGGTTTTCCCAATCTGTCAAAGACAGAAACCCTGGCAGCCTGAGGTTTCAGTCGATCAATATGGGTTGAATCGGCTGATCCCTTTTTTGGCCTCCAGACTTGTTGTACAGATATCCTGTGCTTGTGGCTGGGTCCTTCGTCATCGAATCCTGAGAATGAGACCATGCTTATCCCAAGGGCAGGGAATGGATCAGTATCCACTGTCATTTCAGCGATTCCTTTGTCCGCAAGCTTGAACCTCCCCTCTTTTATCCCCTTCTGAGTGGCCTTCCTGAAAACCATGCAATTTAGAGTCACATGATTATAAGAGTTGTGTCACTTGCAGTATTTCTTATCTTTTAACTCCTCAGCAGGTGGGATCTTGTGCCCATCCAGCAGCCGAATCTGCCTATCCTTAAGCAAGTAGTCAAAGATCTGGTCTGCCTTGGAGATATCAAAGAAGTATTCTGTCTTGCCGTCTCCTGAACTTGGCTCCTTTCCTTTGGCAGCTCTTAGGGCAGGGTAGGTATAACCTTTACCCTTTACTATTTCAGCTGCCATGATGTCTGCCGTGGAATCGGCTGAATCATCATCGGAGTCTTCAACTTCTACAATGGACACCAACTGAGGACTTCTCCCTCTACTGGCTCGCCTCTTTTCTTTCTCCTGGATAAACTGCTCAATGCGTATAGCCCTTGAGACCAACTGGTTTAGGTCAGTGCAAGCTTGGCCTACTAGTTTTTCCTTGAGTTGAGGATGCATCTTTGCTAATGGCCATGGTCGCATATTCGCCTCAGGGAACTGCACTGAACATTTCCCAGCCATTTTCCTGAACCTTTCCACAAAATCAGCAGCCGATTCATCTACCTGTTGTCTCAGGTTCATGAGGTCAGCCGCCGTGACTTCGGGTTGGGGCCAGTAGAATCTGTCATGAAAGCCCCTCTCCATATCTGACCACGTTTGTATGGAATTAGGTGGTAAAGAGGAATACCATGTAAATGTTGTTCTGGTAAGTGACAAGGGGAACAGCTGCAACTTGTGATATTCATTCTGGTTCCCTTCACCACATTGGGCAGTAAACCTGCCTACATGCTCCATAGTCGATTTGTCATCCTCTCCGGAGAAAGCAGCGAACTGAGTCTTATACCCTCTGGGCAGAGGTACCAATCTATCTACCCACTCAGGGTATGGTTTCCTATAGATTGGACGATCCAAAGGCTTCAGCTGCACACCAAAGTATTTCTTGATGGTGTCTGCAATGATGGCTGGGTCTAGCAGCTGTGAACCCCCTGGCCTCACTTCTCCCCAATTATGAGCAGCCGTTTGTGGTTGCTGTCTCCAAGTTGGGGGATATGCCTGGGATACTTGTTCTGGAGGATTGGGACAGCCTGGTTGATTAAACGATGGAGGTGGGTAAACCCCCCATGGCTGCTCTATGTTCCCTTCACCAGGTGCCCTGTATTGAGTTCCAGGAACGCTTGTGTTAAATGGTAGAGGTGGGATCTGTCCCCATGACTGCTCCGCCATCAAACCAGGTGCCCTTGGAGGAGTTGACCCCATTTGAGCGCCTGCAGACCCTTCAGGATAGGATGGATAGAATGGAAGGTTAGCCGATACAGGTGGAACATTGTTCCATGACTGCTGACCTGCATATCCCCCAGGTGGTCTTGTACCACCCATTCCTGGGCCAAGAGTTTGCCCCCCAGTGTACTGTGGGTTAGTCGCCTGCACAACAGAACCATAAGGCTGAGCACATGGCATAGCTTGCGGCATACCAATTGGTCCCACTGCATCCGGTGGCCTCCTAGCCATCTGCACCTGTCCAAAATGAAGATTAGCCTGGTTAGTCATGTCATTCGCCACCTGTTGACCTCCAGTGTTCAACGTGGCAAAAGCACCATGCTGGGAATTACTTGGATTAAAAGGTACCTGTACTATATTCGACTGAACCTGAGTAGGTCCTACCTGAATGTAGGTAGGCTGAACTTGCTGTGCACCTACCTGAGTTATGTTCGGCTGAACCTGAATTGGTCCTGCCTGAGCTGCACTCGGCTGGATGACGAGTTCTGCCTAGGTAGGGTACCCCACTTGCGTTGGGATAGTAGAATTGATAGAGCTTTCACTTGGGTGAGCCCTCTTAGCCTCTATCTCCCTGGCTTGCTGCACTTCGTTATGTACCATGGGTTTCACAATATCGGCCAATTGTTGTGACACTTGGTACATGATATCATTGATTCCCAAATCGAGTTGTTGGCGTATAAACGAAGTGGTCATCACCACCGGGGTCTCATTGGGCTCGTTGGGTTGAGTTTCAGCTCTTATCTCCACTTGTATTTGCTCTGCTGGTGGAACATGGCTTCCATGGGATGGGCTTCCTTCAATCGGTTTCCTGGGATTTCTTTTTGCAGTCATATTGCTCAAACTTTTGCCCGAACGCAAGTGCATACGCCAATGGTAATCCTGACCTGGGGATTCGAACGTGTTGATTCGTTCACCTTTGGTCCCACCAAGGCGCTAATTTTGTTGTCTGGAATGCCAAGTAGCCGCAGATCGGCTAAATTCCAAAACAGTGATTCCCTTTTCTTCAAGCGATTACGCCAAGGAAGGAACTCTGTTCCTTAGCTATGGGTTCCTTAACTCACTCTAGAAAGGTTTAAGTCGATGAACTAAGATAAAAATTGGGACATAAAGGTAAACATAAATGCGACTGAATAAAAGCTTGAGCGAAAAATAAGTTGTTTGATTGATTGTCCTTTAAACATGTATACAACTTGAGTATTTATAATAACAGCTAAGAACTACCCCTATCTGCCACGTTTGGTTGGCTAACAACGATATATTCCTAGTTGGCGGTTACTCGGCTGAGTGGTGCCATGTTCCACTAACCACGATCCTAAAAACTAGGCGCACTAGTACATTATGGTTGCGCCACTTCAACCAATGGTCCTCTCCATGTAAACCTCTCCTCAGATTTCTTCGCCCAGCTCCTAAAACTATGGAGAACAATTTTGACCGGTTTTACCTTAGATATTTAATTAATTCAAAATTATTTCCACGTCATTCGGCTCGTGGAGCAAGAATCTAACCCAATATGTGACTTCATGCTAACCCAATGGACCCAAATATCTTTCTTGAAGCCCAGTAAACCCAAGGCCCATTTTTCACTTCTGATTTCCTGCCTGCGGCTCTGTCAGCTGCAAGATCAACTATCATGCAGTTCGGCTGACGCCCAATCGGCTATTTGATCCATTCGGCTGTGGCTGGCTTTGGTTAATTCTAAGGAATATTTTTAGGTGTAAACATACTTAAATTCATCCTAACAAAAATTATAGAGATTAATTTAGTCTTAAAAAATAAAAAATATCAATTTAATTCTTAAAAATCTCAAATATAAGTTAAATTAGTTTTTTTAAGATAATTTTTATGGACATTTTAATCCCTATCAGAGACTAATTTAACTCATATTTAAAATTTTTAAAAACTAAATTGATATTTTTTATTTTTATAACTAAATTGGTTTTCATAATTTTTTTATTAAGAACTAATTTGGGTATTTGAAATAACTTCCGCATATTTCTTCTTTATCTGAAAGTCATTCACGACGGTCGCGATCATTTTTTCTCGTGATGAATAGCATTGCTGTTTTTTTTATGATGTCCTGAATATTTTGTTAAAAAAAATAGAATCATGCATTTACGAGTACAAAAAAAAAAAGAAAAAAGAATCATGCATTTACTATCCGTTCTTCTTTTTTTTATTTTGGTGATACAGCTCATTTATCAGTTATTCTTTAAATGTTAATTTTTTTGTATTTTAAAACCCATTGTTACTAATGGCCTTAATACATATTCGGGTCTGATATTGCCATTAAATTTGTTGTAGTTGTGTTATTTTGACAATAGGGTATGTGACACTGTACGTACGAACGTCCGAACCGTATGTATAGATTGTACGAACAATTTTTTTTATTTTTATTTTTTGTTGCTGCTATTCATGTTTTGGTGTGTGGTTAATTATTTGCAAAAACTTGGTTAATTCAATTCATTACATGGTTAACCACCCACTAAAAATTACATGATTAATGCAGTACAAATATTTGGTTAATTCAGTCCATTACGTGATTAATGAGTTATTATTTGCTACTCATTAATCACGTAGTGAACTGCATTAACCAAGTACTTGCAAGTCATTACCCACTAAAAATTACATGATTAATGCAGTACAAATACTTGGTTAATTTAGTTCATTACGTGGTTAATGAGTTATTATTTGCAACTCATTAGTCACGTAGTGAACTGTATTAACCAAGTATTTGTAAGTTATTAATCATGCAGTATCAAAGTAACTTATTTACCATATAATTTCAAAGTAACTCATCAACCACTTAATAAACTAAATTAACCAAGTATTTGCAAGTCATTAACTATGTAATTTTTAGTGAGTTGTGAAAAAAAATGAAATTAATTGTCCAAAAATAATAATAATCCATTATCTACGTAATGAACTAAATTAACTAACCATTTGTATTGCATTAACCATGTAATTTTTATTGGGTTGTGAAAAATATGAAATTAATTCTATGCATTAAAAAATTACAACTCATTAATCATATAACGAACTAAATTAACCAAGTATTTATACTATATTAACCAAGTATTTGTACTGCATTAACCACGCTTGAACAGTAAATAGTTGTCAACAAACTAACAAAGTGGTCAAAAGTGGTTGTAAAAAAACATTTCTCAATTTGTTGGATCCTTCAATCTTTAGCATCCCAATCACTTGGACAAATTGATCATGATGCTCCCTAATTTCAGGGGTTCAAAATAATTGCACAAATTGATCTCTGATTCTTTGTTAGACATGAAAGTGTATCCCTTTTCTCCTTCTACATGCATCATCCTACATCTTCCACTCGAGCCACCGATCAATATCCTCGCAAAGCCGCTCATCGTCGTCCTTAACTACCACTCACCATGGCAACCACCTCCTAGATCTATTTGACATCACTGAATAAACCACCGCAACAAAACTTCCACTTGCAACCTCCATCGCTTTAATATTCTTTTTTGTATTATTTGTTGTCTTTTTCATCCCCTTTCGTCATATTTGGTGAGAAACATATTATGAAGTTATCTGAAAGAGCTATTCAAGCCGAAATATTGAAGGCTAGCAACAAGAAACCAAAAAATTAGGTTGTGGATAGTGATATTGATAATGATTCTGTTGTCTTCGATCACTTGAAATTAGTGATGATTCTATTGTCTTCGATCACTTGAAAGATCAAGTCAGCTTAAAAGGATCTTGAAAGATCATGCTATCAAGTCTTTCTGTGGTACAAAATCACACAATAAACTCCCTTCTTCCTGTTTCCAAATTCGTTTTCTCACTTCACTTTTTTTTTTTATCGTATTGTACATGTTCTTAAACCATACCGAAGGATCATGCTTTCATTGCGCAAAAAGACGAAAGACATATTGGATATAGAAGCAGAGTAATTATTTTCAGGATAAGGGGACTGCATCCTGCACCCTTTAGTCAACAACTAGCGTGTATCATTGTACAATCTAATAGTATTTTCTGAATAAAAATTAAAAGCATAGCGATATGCTAAACAATCAGTAAAAAATTTCTGCATCATAAATCCACAAAAAAATGACGTGATTTCTAATTTCTATTCATGTAGCGCGTCTGATGAATAACATGCACCGATAACTTTTATGATAGTGTTTTATTATGATTTTTAAACTAAAAACACGAAGCACTATTATGATAAAAAGTAAACACATGTACTTTATTATAATAGAAACGGGAAAACAATCATGGCACCGAGTACTTGGTGCGTCTTTTTTTTTTTTTTTTTTTGACAAAACTTATATGCAGTACCATATGTACTGTTTTTACTGTTGTCCGCTCAAAATATAACACCTGGACAATTAATCCACGTCAGACTTTTGTATGCTCACGCAGTCACCTGTTGGTTGCTCTACTGTGATGATTTGTTCATCGCACTAACCGCTAACGGCTTGATTGGTTGGACATGGAACGCGACGAGAGAAAAAGATACGAGAGAGAAAGCTGCGAAAATCAGATTTTCCCATGATTGGGACGCGGTAAAAACGGCGAGAAAGAAAAAATTCGAGTGGGTCCCACACTAATTTTTTTTCTTCGCTCAACTGCGAAGAAAACGGTGTGGAGATGAAATTTTATAACTTTTTCCATTTCATACCCCTATTATCTCCCTATATCTCAAATTATTTAATTTTTTAGTCAATGATATTAATGCCTTTTAAAAAATAATCAGCACTTCTCTCTTCTCTTTTTCTCTTTTCTTTCACTTATTCCAATCAATACCCAAAATCTACCCAATTTCTCACATTTTTCTCTCTTTTCATACTCTCTCTTTGTATTTTATCTTCACAACCAATCACATCCTAAGAGAAAAAACAGAGTGCGAAGGTGTTGCGCTAACAGCTAAGAGAGAAAAAAAAGAGTCCTTGAGGAATTGGACTTACGAAAATGTCAACGGTTTTTTTGTTCAATATTCATTAGCAGGTCTAAAAACTTTTTATTCTTCCCCATCGGATCATCTTAAAGAATCATCCATTATCCCATATCAACTTTTTTTTTTATATATACTTTCTTTTTAGAAGAAGATGATAGATCGCTATGAACCAAACAATAAAATTTTCAACTGTTAATATATTTTGCTTTAAGTATAAAGGGGAAAAAAATTTGATACTGTTAGCCTGAATAATATTTTCCACAAAAAGTATTATTTTTCATTTTTTTTCTCCTATAAGTATTGGTTACCGGTAAACTAATAGCGAAAAGGATAAAAAATTTACACTTCTTTTCAGTATATAGGTGATTAATTTTTAACTGAGTACAAGGTTTACAAGTATGATGCGTGGTGAGTTTCTTTTATATGAGTTCTCTTGAAAAATTGATGTCTTGCTTAACTATTTTAAATATGAATGAAGATGGAAATGTTAAACATAGTTGCAGAAAATGTGATTTGAGATGGATAGATGCCAAACTGCTTCAACTCATCATGAAACGAGTGTTTCTAAAAGTATGAATGTATTTCCTCTTGTTGTTTCTTTAGCTGGGATTGAGTTATAATTGTGATATCCTAATTTTTCAAAATCAGGAACAGGACATGCAGTTCTATAGAGCATACATGATTTCCCTGTTTACTTTTAATCTCAAGTAGTTATTCTATTATAAATGAAACTTGCTGGCTGAAATCCTTCAAGTCTGATCCTTGATTTAAAAGTACATAATAGGTAATGGATTGGTTAGTAGAGTCATGCTTCTTTCTCTTGTTTGAGCTTTGAATTGCTTGTCCTTGACACAAATTGATTCTTACTAGACACAAAATGTTATTCTTGTGCCTATTTGGTTAGGATGGTGAAAAGAGTAATGCTTAATGGTATCCTCGGTCAATTTGGTACTGAATGGTGTGGGGGCAGTAATGCTTATTTTTGTGCTTAGTGAGAACAAAATGACCTCCAAAAGATGTGGCTTAGTTGTCGGCTTACATATTTCTAGTGCATTGTGCTAAACTCTAGGTTGAAATTGAATTTGATTGAACTTTGTCATATTATTTAAGGGCTTTGGCTTATGCTTAAAGTTCAGAAAAAGACAACAGTCATTGATTGACATGAGTGTCTTCTTTCACGAGAAAGGGAATAAGTTTTTTTGGTTTTAAACCTCATGTATTTGGTTTTTTACTGAGTAATACTTTGGATTTGAATCTTAAATTGCTAATTGGATGCTCTAAACATCATTCTTTTAAGTGGATAGAGTTCTGGATAATTTTGGACTGAATTTATATGAATGTGCACTACAACATTTTTTCTTTATGGGAACGGTTAAAAAATGTTGTCTTAACCAAGAAAACTGTTGCCTAAAAGTATAGGGGACAGTTTTCAAGGGCTGCCTATGCAACCGTTGCTTATTACTTATGGCAACAGTTTTCTGCACTTTCTGGCAACGCTTCTTAAAACTGTTCCCTATACCATAGGAATAGGGGACAGTTATGACGCTAACTAATGGGAACAGTTTTCAAGTGTTGTCATTACTAGGTACAGTTCGTAACTGTTGCCTGATGTGCAAATGCAACATTTTTTAAATGTTGCTTTAACTTATATAGGCAACACCTTTTAACTGTACCTATAGATTATAGGCAACATTTTTCACCTTAAAAATAATTTTGTTTTGGGCACAATTGATAATTGTAGCTTAAAAATTTATGGGCAATGTTTTACATTAATTGTACCCATAAGTAATATTATCTTTTTCCTAATCATCTTTGAAAATGGAACCTTAATTTGAACCTATACAATAATTACTCACATTTTCTTTTTAATTTTAATTTGGTCACCAATATTTGCATAACAAGAACTAATTCATAAATTACTGAAAATTAATCAACTGCGGCATAATACTATAAATATGTTCCACAATAGTTGCTAATACAGAATCAGTACCATAATAGTCAACAAAAGGACATGATTTGATCAAATCTCATTTTGATGTACCATAATAGTCAACAAAAGGACATGATTTGATCAAATCTCATTTTGATGTACCATAATAGTCAACAAAAGGACATGATTTGATCAAATCTCATTTTGATGTATGTGTCTAACAAAAAAGTTAAATCCAAAACAAATATATATCTAATCAAAAAAATAGAATCAAAATGCATCATCTTGCAACTCTTCATCTATGTCCCCTTCATTGATAGCTTTCCTGTGTAAGAAAAAAGTATTGCGTCAGTTAAAAATATTTGATGATTCATGTTCATGTAAAGTTATTAAATCTATTTTATGACAAAAAGATAAAAGGCCAAAAACAGAACAAAATTTAACATAACTCATTATAGAAATGTCTCATTTTCCATTAAGCATACTAGTTGTTACCCAAATCAAAGTGCAGCCCAAATTACTAATATGACAAAGAAGCATATATTAGCACATCACAAAAAAAAAAAAAACAGGATATATAGCCACACCAAGCACAATATGCGGATTTCTACCCTCACATGGGACATCTTACCAAACGCAATAAAGATTAATTAGCACCAAAACAACTATTGCCATATTGAAATATCAAAGAAGATGACAGTAAATTATGCAAAATTTGGTGCTTCTTCCTATCAAAGAATGAAACCTCTTTAAGTTTCTTCCTTTTTTTCCTTCCTTTCCTCTTGTTTTGCTTCTTGTGTTAGTATAAACTGCTTTTCAAGAACAATGCAGGATATATAACTTTATTTCTTTTGAATAACTCCTCTGTCCGTCTCCCTAAACACTGAGAGACAAAAGGACTTGATGGCTCAGATGAATTCTTTCTTTCATTTTCTAGATTTCTTTTAATTTGTGTACTTTATTCTCTATACCCACAAGCTTAGTTGTCCTCTATACTCCAAAAGTTTCATAAATCAGCCCATTAAGAAAGTTTACCTATCTAAGATCAAAACATGTCATGTTGCAATTCCTCATATATATCTTCTTCATTGAGACCTTGCTCCTCATTTGTATCTTCATTGATTCCTTGTCGCATAAGAAAATACAAGAAATATTGTTAGATCAAAACTTTCTAGATAATGTGGAAATGATATTTCTCTAAGCTATATAAAGTTACCTTTCCAAGATTCGGAAGATGTGTTGATGTTGAAGAATGCATATGTGTTTGTCCAACCACCTTTTGAGCACTACTTGCATCTCCAGGAGATAATCCAACAAAAAAATCTTCCAGTGATTCCATACTAATTCCAGGTTTGCAATGTTGCAATAGGGTCTTAAAAGCATATTTTAATTTACCCACCGTATCTTCCATATTTTGCACTTTTTCATTTAATGAAGAAACCTCTTCATTATGCGCCCTTTTCAAATCATTTATCTCTTTCTTTCGCTTTAAAGAGGTTTTTGTGACATTTCTCCCATAACAACGTACCATTCCAGGATGTTCTTCCCCAAGCACAGCTTGAATTGTTTTGTCATCACTTTCCTCATTCTCAATCATTTCTTGAAGTTGGGACTAGAAAAAAAAATTGAAATTTAAATATTATCTACTAACATAAACAAAGTCTACTGAATATATTAAGCAAACATAATTTATTTTAAGGATAATTTTTAACTTACAATTGTATTCTTAGTTTCATCATCCAATTGTTTTCCTTTATCTCCTTTCCGAGTCTCAATAAAAATTTCTGCTTGGGTAGGCTCTTTGTTTTCCCTTGCACGCTGCGCAACTTAGTTTGTTAAATATAGACATGGAAGCAAATATGTATCTAACTTTAAATATCAATAGACTTTGACATTAGAAGTGACAGCACAATCATAGCAACATAACAAGTAAAATTGCATCAAAGATTGAATTTGAAGAAAATACACCACTCAGATTAAGCAAAGGACTAAAGGGATTTGATCCTGAATTTTGGGGCCTGAAGTCTTTCTCTAGAAAGAAAGTAAATCCTGAACCACAGACAGGCTTTGCTGATATAAGCAATAAAGACAAGACTATCACCTCATGCAATGCACATCTTTTTAGCAGTACACTGCAAAGTAGCCACTGCAAAGGATTTACTTACTCTAATTAAGTCTCATCATATGTAATGCACACACACATAAATAGAGAGAGATTCTATTGATTTATATAATAACACTTTTTTACTGTATTAATGTAATAAGTAACTTAGTATTAATGATAATTTATTCAAACAAAAGTGAAAAACAAGTAACATGTATAAGATCATGTATAACACATTAAATCATGAAAATAAATATCATTAGCCAAGAACAAAAGAATATTACCAATCTTTCACGAATTATAGCAAAGTTTTTAGGGCCCATTCGATGCCTCCACTTAAGTTGAGCTCTATTTCTTTTGTTCCTTTCACTGACTGACTGCATATTTAGTTGAAGGAAATATTACAAGAAGCTATGATGTATTTATCATATATATATACAACAAAACTAATAATAAACCTTACTTGTATAGTTTCCAAACTCCAATATTCACAAAGCTTTCTAAAATGAGATTCTGGCACCTTTGAAGGACGATGTTTGAGTCTCTCAGTCATGTTGGACCGGTCCACCCAATCTGACCTCATTTGCAAGGTGTATTGGTAAGTGAACCATTATGTCAAAGAAACTTGGAGGGAAGATTCGCTCCAACTGGCAAAGTGTTTCGGCAATCTCTACTTCCAAGTGATCTAAGCTTTTCACCTCAATAACCTTTTGGCATAAACACCGAAAGAAGGAACAAAGTCGAATCAAAGGAACAGCAACTTGGTTAGGAGTTATCCCTCTTATTGCCACTTGTAACAAGTAATGTAGTATTATATGAGCATCATGACTCTTGTACCCAAAAATTTTCCCTTCATCAACTTGCACACATCGAGAAATATTAGAGGCAATGCCATCAGGGAGTTTTACTGTCTTTAAAACACCACAAAAATAGATTTCTCATGCTTGGTTAGGGAGAAACATGCTTTTGGGATTTGAGTTTTCTTACCATCACTTGTTGCCTTTAAATGGAGTTTTTTCTAATCCCCATGTCTTGTAGGTCCAAACGAGCATTTGCATGATCTTTTTCTTTCCTTCAATCTCCAAGAAAGTCCCGATTATACTATCACATATGTTCTTCTCTATATGCATTACATCAAAATTATGACGCAAAGTGTTATCCTTCCAATATGGTAATTGCCAAAGATAGATTTTTCTTCCATGGACCGACCCTTTTTTCTTATCTTTCTTTCCCAATACATCGTGATGTCTTCCAAGTCTTCTAAAATTCTTGTTGCATCTAACAAGGAGGGTGCAGAACCTATATTACTGTCCATTAAATGAAGATGCGTTTGATCTCCACACATGATTCAATCCAAAAGACTCGATGGCCCATATAACACATCTTTCGACTATGTTTTAAGTAAGTGGAAGAAGTTTCATAATTACAAGCAGGGCAAGCAAACTTCCCTTTAGTGCTCCAACCAGATAACATAGCATATGCAGGGTAGTCACTAACAGTCCACAAAAGAGCCGCACGCATCTGAAATGATTGATTTTTTGAAATATCATACGTTTCTACCCCGATATCCCACAATAGCTTTAGCTCCTCAATAAGTGGCTGTAGATATACATCAATTGCGTCTCCAGGTGATCGTGGTCCAGGAATAAGTAATGACATCATACAATTTTCTGCCTTCAAGCATAAATTTGGTGGATAATTGTATACTGTCAATACCACGGGCCATGTGCTATGTGAGAGATTCATAGTCCTAAATGGATTAAACCCATCACTAGCCAACCCAAGCCTGATATTACGAGTCTCAAGAGCAAAATCTGGATGTTTTGCATCAAAGTCTTTCCACGCTTGGCCATCGGCAGGATGCCTTAACCTACCATCCCTTGAACGCTCTTCTGCATGCCACCTTAATGAATCAGCTGTCTTTGAACACATAAAGAGTCTTTTCAATCTTGGAATTAAAGGAAAATGTCTTAGCACTTTGGCAGCAACCTTGTGAGATTTTTTCGATTCTTCAAGATCACATTCAACTTCAGGATATTCAATCCATCTTGATGCTCCACAAAGGTGACACGAATCGTCCTTCACATGCTCTTTCCAAAACAACATGCAATTGTTGGGACATGCATCAATCTTCTTATAGTCTAAGCCCAAGTCCTTTATCATAGATTTTGTTTTATTGAAAGAGATAGGGATGTTCAAATCTGGCATAGCCTCTTTCAATAACTCTAGGAGAGCAGTAAATGATGCATTGCTCCATCCATAGAGACATTTCAACAAATACATTCGTATAGTGAACGATAATGTGGAGAATTTTTTACAACCAGGATACAACTCTTGATTTGCGTCCTCGACTAATTTATAAAATTTCTTTGCATCTTCATTTAGGCCTTCATGTTCTCCACCGCTTCACCACATCTTTAAATCTCTCGAACAATAAGCCATCAATATCATCAAATGATGTGTCACCATCAATACTGTCATCGAGATCCATGAGACTTTCAACGTCACCATGGTAAATCCATTCTTTGTATCCCTTTACAAATCCATTAGATATTAAATGATTAAACACCACTTCTCTTTTTTCCCAGCCATCATTGCAACATACAGCACAAGGGCACAAAATCTCTGTCCCTTCAACTATTCCTATGCTGAATGCAATATCCAAAAAATTACTAACACCTTTCATATAATCTTCACTGTATGGAGGAAAGTCCATCCAATCCTTCTTTATCATGTTGGGTTTACTGAATAAAAATCAATTATTACAATAAAGGAATAAGTTTAAGGAATTATAAAGCTAATAGACAAAGCTTAAAAAATTAAACTACATATAAAATTACATATAATCAGGTTGCTATAGATAGAATAAGCCAATTGGCAGCTTGAGACCAAATGAAAGTAACAAACAAAAATGACAATTACTACTACATGGAATGAAAATAAAAAATCATTTCACAGCCTCTACAATTCAAATTTGATCATAATGCAATTAGTAAAGAAAATACAGCTCATAGATTGTCTATAGAAGGGTTGAATCAAGCATAAGTAACAAGAATAAAAATAGAACAAAAACAGAACCAACAAAAGATACACCAAATCCATGTTTACATAGGTGAAACAATACTCCCAATAAAAGGTATTGCTAGAACTAGATTATCAGCAGCTCATAGGAGCCTCATGTCATGTCTCAATTCTCTGAAACATACATACAAGAAGAACATAAGCTGCTTACAATTCGGCGATTTTTGTTTCATCTATTTTATCCCATCTCCTGTCTTATGATTTCAAGGGATGGGGAAGAAGAGGGTACGGGTTACTTCTCGACAAGGTGCCAAGGTTAAGTAACGCAACATATCTTGCAGATGCAGAGGTAGAATGCAATATACCTGCTTCCCTAGCGTAAGTCAAACGTTTATCCAACTGGACGACAAATTAGAAGTCTGATGTATGTTTTCTAATTTTCTAGCAACTCTGCTTTCTTATTTACATGCCTTTAGACTTAGGAAAAAAATAATTATTTACATGCCTTTAGAACGGTGTAAATAAGCGTGTAAATTTCACAATTTCTAACTATAAAACCACAAAAAAAAACTACAAAATTTAAAAAAAATAAATAAAAGGCGCAGATACACACCGTGAAGGACAGAGCAGAACGGTGTCAAGGACAGAGACCCAGAGCACCACCGTGAAGGTGCGGCCGAGGAGCCCGCTCGGTGCTCTCAGAACGCGAACGGTGATGAAAGAGGAAGTGCAGTGTCTGGTCTTGCGCCGTCTGGTTCTTGGTGGCGGCAGGCGTGAGGTTCGCTAAGGACCCTTCATCGAAATCTGATTAGGGTTCGCCAAGGAGAAGAATCAGGGCGAAGAAGGAGGATGGGTGTGGGGGTCGAACCAGAAAATGAACAATCCTCAACCAGAGGATATTTCACCCTTCATCTAGGAGAAAGAGGAAGATGGGTGTGGGGGTCGAACCAGGAGGAGGAGGAGCGATCTGGTTTTGGAGAGGGATGCGGTGGATGCTGGAGATGGGTGCGGTGGATGCCGGTCTGTGAGGGAGGACGACGGAGAGGAAGAACGAGATGGGTGGAAGAACGAGAGGAAGAACGACGGTGGATTTTCCCAGAGGAACAGACGGTGGATTTTAGGTTCTGATGAATTTTAACAATTAGAGAAAAAAAAAACAGGCGGGAGAAGGAAAAAATAATAGCGCCTAAACAAAATACTTAGCGCCTCTTTTTTTTTTTTAATAAATAAAAATTATTAGAGCAACAACCAAAAAATGTTGTCTTTTATCAAAAAAAGTGCAACAGTTAAAAACTGTCCCCAGATATAGTTTAGGGAACATTTCTTAACTGATGCGAAAAAAACGTTCTAGTAACAGTTCAAAAATGTTCCCATTTCAATTTGAGGGGACAGTTTTTCAAGTGTTGCATAAAAGGTGTAGTGTAAAACACATATTTAATGGCAACAGTTGTCAAATGTTGGCTAATCCACTTTTAGGCAACATTTCACACCTGTTGCCAAAAATAGTGTTGCCAGAAACAACATTTGTTGTAGTGGTGTATCTTGAAATGTGATACTACCTCTATATGTTTACTGCTGTTCATTAGGATTATTGTGCCCTCTTTATGCTGGATTTTAGTCCAATATGTCACTTAGATTCAGAGTATAAACTCTGGAAATTTGGTGCTAATTTGGTGCAGCTTGGATGTTTTAAAATTATGTTAACACTAATGGGATATGCATGGATTTGTTCATCCTACTCTTGAATGTTTTTGATCGCTTATAAGTGTTCTCCCATGTTCATATGAAATTGTTATGGTAACCTTCTTTGATCTTCATGCCACGAAATTCTTGATGAATTTGGTGTTTGTGGTCTTTTATTTTATGAAATATCAGACTTGGTAATGCTTGTTAATATTTGGAATAGCAAGTAGAGACCTTTCAAAGTTTTTAAATGCTTGATTGAGAGAAATTGTGTATTCCATTTGTTCTCTACGAGAGATGCTTGTTGAAAGTGAATATGTTTGTTATCGCTTGATACCATTGTGTATCTTATCATATTGCCTTTGCAGCCCGATTGTTGATAATTGATTGTGGTATCATTCTGCATGTGTATATATATTAAAGTGATGTTTAATCACTATGACATATAATCTGAGGTCACTCGTTGACATGTGTATATATTGGGAGCTTTATGATTTGAAAGTCTTTTATTATGAGAAGTCACAAATGTATTTACACTTTTGAGTGCATTGTCATGAGACAATATTAGGAGATTTACGGAATGTATATATGAATGAGTTAAGCAAGCACAATTTTGTTTGTTAGAGATCATAAGGAAGTGCGATAATATAATGCTATCACAAGAATATTATATCAAGAAACTTGAGAAGTATGTACACTTTAGAGTTAAATCATTGAGTATCCCTTATTATTCTAGCACTTGATAAGGAAAATTGAGGCGACATTGTGGTCCAACGTGAGTAAGTATTCCCATATTATTGGAAGGTTATTGCGTCGTCTATTTAATATGATTATTGTAAAATATTTTGTGGTAGTTGTTAGACTCATAATTGTTTGAAGAGATACCGTGAATTATGATTGAGTGGGTTAGCCATTGTATTAGAATAATACAATGATGTTACTTGGATTTGATACAAATGAGAATAAATCTAAAGTGGATTTATTTTATCCTCAATAGAGGTATTGTCGCTTAGAAATCATCTAAGCAGACTTGTATAAAAATATTATGGAGGTCAAGTTTGTTAACATAGACTTGACAATATATGAGATTGATTGACTAAGAGACGTCTTGGTCAATATTCTGGGATGGAAGAACGTGTGTCTTCTATATTTATGTGTTATAATTGTGCAAAGTAGCTACTAAAAAAGAATGTTATATCCTTAATTTATGTGAAATCAAAAGTGATCTAAAACGATCTTTGACAAAGCCCCTAGGGAGGAAATTAATAAGTGAAACATCGAGGGGAATGAGACTTATGCCACTGGAAAACGATAAGTGATGGGAACCCAACCTTTGTTATTGGAGATCCTATGAAGAAGGTTCATATGGGTAAAACAAGTCACTTGTTAGTTATGATAGCATTATAACAATCTTATCCCTTTCCTATGGTGTTACGATAATGGCTATGAGAATGTGCTAGATTATTTAAACTTGAGGGATAAGCTTTGAAAGCTTTTAATGATTTCCATAAGCCATTATAGGTGGTGTATGGTTGCAGCATGCACTAGATGGAATCACATATATGAGTGTCAAGTGGGGCCGCTTGCATGAGATCGTGGCGGGTCTCTAGAGCACTCATGAATACTAGGCATGCTCCGCACACAACGATAACACGAGAATTGTGGGGGTGTAATATGATTTGTAGACATCTAATACACACAAAGTGTCTTTGGTTCATAAAGCTTGTTTTACCAATTCATTGTGTGTTAAGTTTATCAATCTATGCCTGGTTCAATAGCTTGCTACACACGTTCGACGCATTACATCTATGATCTTAACCCAGGAAAAATTCTTTTTCAAATATTTCATAAATGTTTTGTTAAAACTTTTGAAATATGTGGGGGATTGTTGGAAATTTGTGTGTATTTCAAAAGTTTCAATGATATTGTGGTCCATATTATTAAGTGAGAATTATTAGAAAAATTAATTTTATTAATTTATTATTTCTTTTATTTGTTAGAAGTTTTGACTTGGTTTTTATCCTTATCTTATCTTTTCCTTTGACTTGGTTTCTCCCACTTACACCATTTTCTCTTATTTTTAACTGTTTTATCTCTATCTTGTATATATATATATATATATATATATATATATATATATATATATATATATATATATATATTGGCTTTGCTGCTTGGGTTATGGACTCTGCCTTGCATTACTTCTCGAGTTCTGATAACCTCGGTTTCCGGTGTTCATCTTGTTCGTGGGATCGTGATTGGTTGCTGATCAAGAATATACAACACCCATGTCGTAAGCCTTATCTCCCGCGTCGCGACCCATCCAATCAGTGTCGAATAAGAAGAAAGGGAACCATGCAACCCTGTCGATAGCCGGCACCACACCAGCTTGTTGAGTTCCTTCAACGCTCATAACAACTGCTCGGAGCACGAAACGAAACCTACTTGTCTTTCTTCTGCTTGGGCTTCGCAATTGGAGTGTCCTCTCGTAGATTGAGGATCCCGTCCCTTACCCCCTAAGTCGTTCGTGGCACCTTCTGGTAGCCACAGTGGCGTTTGCCACTCTTGTTGGTGTCGGCGGTAGCCATTCCTCCAGCGTTTTTTGGAGGGTAACAGAATGGTGACGACGTGAAGTCTAACGTGAATTAATTGTGCAGGTGTTATATTTTGAACGGACAACAGTAAAAACAGTACTTATGGTACTGCATTTAAGTTTTGTCCTTTTTTTTGGGTACAACAAGTACTTGGTGCTTTATTATGATTTAAACTAAAAATTTAGAAGCATATTCTAATTTTTAGGAAATATTTATATAATTTGACATGATTTCTGTGAGGAGTAATTTCAAGTTCTCATATAAGCCTCATATTATAGCAAAACATAGCTCAACAATTTCATTCACTTAAATTTTATAAATTAAACTAAATGAAATAGTACATATCAAGCTGGCGGAACTCCCAAGTACCAACAAAAATGATTTTTTGACAACTGGTGTTGACAAATACACCGTATTTATCTACTATTTTGATTTTTTTATCAGTTTTTTCTCTCTCTCACGGTCAAATCAAACTCCGCTGTGTGTGTGTGGAGTACGGTGTGGAGTTTTCGGTTGTCAAAATATCGGAAATCAAGTACCAAAATTGATCTTCATCGTTATAATTAGTGGCTTGAATGACAAATCTTTCACTTTCACTTGGATTTTTCCAAAGAAAAAGTCCAACATTTTTTGGGCATTTGATCCATGGTGTTGAGTTAGAGTAATTTTAAAGTTGATGCCAAAGAACTGGTTTTTCAGTGGCATATTTAGGAAAAAAATCACTTAATTTTAAAATTAAAATCTACCTAAATTATACCTAGAATATTTTTAGCTTAAATATTATATGATAATATAAACTAACTCAAATGCGGAAATTGAATTGCCTCCACTAAGATTGAAAAATGTTGACCTCAGTTAGTACATCCACTTTTTGATTGGCAATTCAGAACACGTACTTGGCAGCCAAAAATGCTTTGATAATAATCTAAAGTGCTCCTTAAATTTAAACTTGATTCCTTTTTATTGGCAAAATAACTATGTTATTTCACACAAATTACACATAAAATACGGGTATGAATATGTTACATACGAATTATTAGGATAAATCAGACTTTATTATAATTTAAGGACTTATTTGTAATTCATTGCTTTAATTATTTCAATATTAACATAACTCTTTTTTATTTATTATCTTCTCATGCAGTTTAATATTTTCATTTAGATTATATCACATAAAATAAAAAATAATTTGATATGTTAGTTTTTTAACTTCTTACAAGTTAATTTAAAAGTTAAAGTCCTTATAATTTTTAGTCAAACTACTATTATACTCTTAATTTTTTTGGTACGCCCTATTATATTCTTATTTATAACATATAGGAATGAACATTTTGCATGAAAGTAATAGAAGAAATATACACTTTAGGAGAAAATTACACTTAATACACAGAGGTAAGCATTTACATAAAACCTAATTAACATGTGAATTACTAAAGAAAAGATTATACTTTATTATAGTTTTCATACTATTTTTATCTATTGTTATAAGAACTTTAATATAAATATATATTTTTCAATTATTATTTTATCATGTAATTAAATGGAAACAAAATAAGTATTGATGTAGGATTTCAATTATATTTTTATAATCTCTTCCGAAGTCTTGAAATTGAGAGGAATCTTAAGGTTATGGAAAGTGAAATGGTTGAGCAAGATACAAAGAGAGAGTTTAAAGGAAGAAATTAAAGGGCTGACATTATCGTTGTTAGGGAAGAAAGAAGATTGTCTTTCAATGTAGTGGACGAACATATGTCGACGGTGGCGCGACATAGTGTCAAACGGTTCTTCATTGTCTTTTGTAGAGCAAAGGTGAGGTACGAATTGGAACCATAAATGGAAATATTAGGACCATGTGTGATCAAAGTGATTCCTTTCAAACTCTAAATGGGAACAACGAGATTGTGTCTATTGAGAAAAGAAATAGAAGTTTACACATATTATATTTTGCATGTTTTATTTTATATACTTTGTATATTTTTTATTTTATATCCTTTTGTTACGGTGAGTAGGTTATGGCTACCCCAAAAATCAAAGTAAATTTAAGAATAGATATATATATATATATATATATATATATATATATATATATATACATCAAATGTTCATATATATATATATGCATAAATTGTCATATATGTTTCAATTGTTTGCATTGGTTCGGTGGTTCTGTCAGTTTTTGCAAGTTCTAGAACCTGTTATCGAATTCAGTATTAGCATTTTTTAGCTTTTTACATATCTATTTTAGATTTGTGCGCAAAAATTACCATAAAAATAAGACTTAAGTAAGATATGAACTACGTGTTTGTGTGTAAAACAAGTAGTTGAAACCACTGTGCCACTATAACTTATTTTAACAATGATTAAATATATTTAGTAAAAAAATGATTAAATATAAATAAATAAATAAATAAGTATCAGATATAACCCATTATTTTGGTAAAATTAAGAAGTCAAAAATTGGTGGTCCATTCCTCAACAACAACAAAAAATGGTGGTCCAAATTTGGAGCATTTTTTTCCTAGTGCATGTTAGTGGGCCAGCTACGCTCTGTTTTGAAAATTCAAGGTTTAAGTCTGACATGTTACTTGTTATAGGTGTTTTTTAGGCCTGACCTGACCTGTTTGAAAGTCTGATATGGCCTTTCAGCCTTTTTAAAGGTGTGTCATCTGATTATGTCTAAATAAATTAAAGAATTAGTAGGTTAATAAGGAAAAACTTTATGTATGATGAACTATAAATCATGAAAAACTAAATCACTACTACCCGAGAGCATGAAACATAAGAGTGAGAAGAGCCTAGGCTAGGTTAAGTTTTTTGAAAATTGAAACTGTCTTGTTAATTCAAAACTTTTATGTAGGTCAATATGCTCAAATCTTTAGCAGTGTAAACAAATATATAATTTTAACACATTATAAAAGTTTTTTTTATAGTAGTAACAATACAAAATATGTTATATTATTTATATTTATTTAAATAGGCCGACTTGTGAGGCGCCGTAGAAAACTTTTTAGATGACCTAAAGTCTAGTCTTTTTAGCTAAATAAGTTTTAAAAAAAGCGTTAGCATTATCTATTTAAAAATAAGTTTAGTCTGACTTGAGCCTGATGTAGGCCGAATCATAAACCCCTATTAGAGCGAACGTATTTCCACCCATGGGCGCAACCAAACTTACCAATGCATCCCGTTCCCCCCGACTGAATGGTGCTGCTAATAGTGGATTGAGACCGGAGTGGGGAAGAGCGAAGACAAAGTCAATCAGTGCAATACAGTAGGGCTATTTTGAATGTAAAAACATTGGATTGGATGTAACTAGGATGGGTCACACGTCGGGGAGAAATTTTCCTTTCCTTTCCTTAATTCCTTTCCATGGAGTACCATGTATTACCCCAAAAAAACACGTTGGGAGCAATTTTTTCAGTCTTTGTTCTTATAGTAATAATTATTTTAAATGTAACATTTTTTATTTTTTGTTATTTTTTTTTATAAATAAAAGTTTATGTGAGTTAGGTCTTGTTGACTCACTAGAGCTAGAGAAAGCTTCACAACTCAAATATCGTTTACAGTAGTACTTACATATTATCTACCTATGAAGTCCACACATCGATCGACAACACGATTTTTCATTTTTTTAAAAAGAGGAAATTAATCAAACGCATCATGTATTTTAATTTTAAATAGAGTAATACGTACTACATGAGTGTAGTAAAAAAAACTCCTTCTATACTAGTGTGTCATCATTTTAACAATTAAAAAATAGGAATATTTTTTTTTATCATCGTTAAATTGGTAAACTTTGAATTCATTCCTTATAAAAAAATTTATTCGTTTTTTTTGTCTTCGTATTTAACAAAATACTATGAATTTGTCCATCTTCAATCGAATAAATTCCCACTTTGATCCCTAAAATTGTAGGACCACATCAACTTATAGTCCTCCAAATTGGGTACTTACAGTACAACACAAAACGAAATAGATAGCGCTTATTTTTTGCCTTCGCTAGCACTTAAAAGTGCTTCCTATTCAGCCACTAGTGATGCGTGTTCAAAAAAATAACGTTTTAAAAGCACTAGTGATAACTGGAATCGCTAGCGCTTCCTTGAGAAAGCGCTATCTATTATCGATAATAGATAGCGCTTTCTTTAAAAAGCGCTAAAGATGATGAATAATAGTGTTCCGGACTGGGCCGAGGCCCAATCCGGAGATCCGCTGCCTTCTCGGCCCATTTCCGCTCGTCGATCGGCCTTCCCTCGATGCCACGTTCCCGCTCGCCTCTCCGCTTTCCGTCAACGCGGCCGACCCAACGGTTCTCGGCATTAAAGGAATTTAATGCCGACTTCCGGGTTTCACGGGACGGTTACACATCAGTAACCGTCCTCAACTCATATTTAAAGAAGACCGCGTCGAACGGTCGAGGTAATGATTTGTCTACCACCTCTTTACTCACCTCGACACACACTGACTTGAGCGTCGGAGTGTTTGCAGGTACACCACCCAACACGTCGTCGTCATCCGTCGCGAGCACAACCGCACTGCTTCCCTCCGGTCATCCTCTGAAGTTCTGTTCAGAACATTGGCGCCGTCTGTGGGAAATCGTTTCTGATTTCATCTTCTTTGTCGAAGTCTCCCTTCTTCACTCGACGATGACTGGGTTGAAGCATCAGTCGCGACTAGCAGTTCCACTCCTGCGAACGCAGATCTCGAACCACCTCACCATGAACCTGTTAATTTTATCGGTGAGTACGAGGGACAGAGGAAGAACCTTCCCCCTCCCCAGCAGCATGACGTCATTCCGATCGTTGCTACTCGGCCGATCTTACGAACAGAGCGCCGCCGTTCTCATTCGTGAGTTCCGTGAATTCATTCGGCCATGCCGGCGATGCGTGCAGCTCGTAATCAACGTCTCGATCGAATGGAGAATCGCGAAGGAAATCTCCGCTCGCGTTGCCACACGCATCGACAACAGAGAAGATCGTGTTTCTCGTTCTCTCGAGAGATCGAAGGAATCCGAAAATCTCAGGTCTGTTCATCACCACCACCGAGGCACGACTCAACACCGCTCTGGACATAGAGCAAACCGCCGTAACAATTCAGTAGATCGTACTCCACCAAGCCGTCACAGATCTGAGGTCCGTTTGCCTCAAAACGGAAGACATGAGCAAACACGCCGCAGAAGAGTTTCTTCCAGAAGTCTTTCTCCTGAATCCGATATGCCACACTCTCCACCGCGCCATCGCCGCCGACGCTGCCTCATCGCGAAGGTACCACCACGGCGACACTCCCCAAGAAGAGCCGCCTCTGGCGGCGAGTAAAATCTCCTGGTCGCACCTCTCACCGCCGCCGTGCTCATTCTCGCCTCATCAACCCCTTCTCGGGCGATGACACGGACGCGCGTGCAAGGCCTTTGGTCCTTTTACGCCCAAGATTATGAGATTCCCGATTCAAGCATCTTCGTAAACCGCCTCGTTGGACTCCTACGACGACCACCGACCCCGACGAACATGTTGGTCGCTGACATCGCCATGGACTATCGAGGCGCCAGGCGGTAAAGTGCGTAATCTTTCCCTCACTCGAAGTCGGCTTTGTCTTGGTTCCGCACTCTTAAGAGAAATTCCATTGGATCGTGGATCGAAGTTCGTCGACCGATTCTCCGCACATTTCACCGCATCTAAAGCCCAACCTAAGTCGACAGCCTAGCCGCGATTCAGAAGAAAGGTGAGTCTATCGTAGACTATGTCGGCGTTTCAACAAAGAAGCCATTTTGGTGAAAAATGCTCGACGAGATGAAACTATACTTGCTAGAGCAAGGCCTGGTCGAAGGAAGTTTATTCGTCGACATTGGTGTCGACAAACCGAGGTCCTCGACCGAAGTTCTGGCGAGCTCGAATTTATGAATTACGAAGAGAAGTTGATGGCATCAAAAGCAAAGGTAAAACCCAGGAGGAAGCTGGTGGACAACGCGAGGACAAGTCGCGTAGGGAGAAGGAAAGTCGGGGTCTAGCAAAGAGGTATGATGAATACACCCCTTTGAACACTACCCCCAAGCGCATACTGAATGAGTGCGCGAACACCGAATTCCGTGATGCTGGAATTAAATTTCCCCAGAAGGGAAAAGAGAAGCCGAATGCTGATAAGTCGAGGTACTGCCACTTTCACAAGTGTGTCGGGCACGAGACCGATGAATGTTTTCACCTGAAGGACGTCATAGAACAACCGATCCGTAAGGCGGCAGTTGACCAAATATGTGAAAGTGGAAACCGAGATTTGGAGATAGAAGGTCTAGATCTAGATCACTTCGACCTCAAAAGAGAGACTCGACGGGATGCAGACGGCGAACAGCGATTCGTGCATCCGAGGAAAGATCTCGTCCTCCTCCTGTCGCCATGGTCATTTCCGGAGGATTCTCCGATAAGGGAGGGGCGAGCATCAATTCAGCAAAACGAAAGTTAAGAGAAGCGATGACCGTTTCCACTGTTTTTCCTTCATCAAGTCGGCATAAGGGAAGACCACCCCTAGCCTTTTCTGACGTCAGAAGAATCTTGATAGACCAAGGGAGCTCGGCGGATATCATGTTCTACGAGTTGTTTAAAACCTTGAAACTACCAGAAAAAGATCTCGTACCGTACCCGGGGTCCGACCTGACTGGTTTCAACGGTTCGAAAACAAAGCCGTTGGGCTATGTGGAGTTGATGGTGACTTTTGGAGAGCAACCAATCTCCAAAACTGTGAAGGTCCAATTCATCGTGTTACCATGCAAGTCTGTTTACAATCGCATCGCTTGACGCTCGACACCGGGTGAGTTAGAGGCAGTAACCTCGGCGATTCACCTGAAAATGCGTTTTCATGATGACGAAGACAAAGTCGTCACCATCGGCCGACCAAGAAGCTGCGAGGAGATGTTATATTTTATCTTTGAAGGTCAAGAGCAAAAGGAAGAGAAACAACTCCCATCGACCAAGAAGCTTGATCCTGCAAAGGTCGCTGCAGACGTCAATCTCACCGATTTCGACGCCAGGATTGAGCTCGAGGATGAGATACAGAAGACGACCTCCGCCCGCGAGCTCCACCAAAGATTAAAAGACCAGCACTGATGGAGAATTCATCCGAGTTCAACTAGGAAGACCCAGGGAAGACAAAGAAGCTTGGTGTCGATCTCCCGAGCAGGTCAAATTGCAAATAACGAGTGCCTGAAGTCCAATGCCCGACCTCTTCGCTTGGGCCATTGGCGACATGCCAGGTATTTCTCGATATTTCTGCCACCAACTCGCTCTCGATCCCAAGGCTCATTGGGTAGCTCAAAGGCGCCGTAAGCAAGCTCCCGAAAAGCCGGCCGCCAAAGTCAGTCGAAGACTTAATTAAGGCTGAATTCATTAGGGAGGTCAAATATACTACTTGGCTGTCAAATGTTGGATTGGTTAAGAAATCTAATGGAAAGTGGCGAATGTGAGTTGATTACACTGATCTTAACAAGGCGTGCCCCATAGACGCCTACCCTCCCTAATATCGACAAACTCGTCGACAATTCCTCTGGTTTTCAATTGTTGTCTTTCATGGACGCATACTCTGGGTACAACCAGATTCCGATGCATCATGCTGATCAAGAAAAAACCGCGTTCATGACGGATAAAGGTAATTACTGCTATAACGTAATGCCTTTTGGCCTTAAGAACGCTGGAGCGACATATCAGCGCATGATGAATAAAGTCTTTGCCAACCAGATCGGTAGAATGCTGGAGGTATATATGGATGATATGATAGTAAAAACAACGAAAGAAATCGACCACGTCGTCGATCTTAGAGAAGTCTTTGCTGAAGTACGAAGACATAATATGAGGCTCAATCCGGAAAAGTGCACTTTCGGAGTTCGAACTGGAAAATTTCTAGGTTTCTACCTAACCGAGAGGGGAATCGAGGCCAACCCCGATAAATGTCGGGCTGTAATAGAGATGCAGCAACCATCGTCAAAGAAAAACATCCAGCAGCTCACGGGAATGCTAGCCTCCTTGACGAGGTTTATCTCAAAATCTGCAGAACATGCATTGCCTTTCTTCCGCTTGCTCAAGAAGGGAATTCAGTTCGAATGGTCACCCGAGTGCGAAGAAGCCTTAACACAGGTAAAACGCATACTATCCCAACCGCCAGTGTTGACGAGGCCATCTCCAGGGGAGGTCCTTTATCTCCACTTGGCAAAGGTTTAACGGCTCGAGTGCCGCCCTCATTCGCAGCGTATGAGGACCGTAAACCGGCCTATTTTATAAGCAAAGCACTTCAGGGCCCAGAGTGAGATACCGTAAATCGAGAAAGTCGCGCTCGCACTGATAATCGCGGCTCGACGCTTGAGACAATACTTCTTAGCACATCCCATAGTGGTCCGAACTGACCAGCCAATCAAACAGATTCTACACAGGCCTGACCTGGCGGGGCGTATGATCAAGTGGTCGGTTGAGTTGTCCGAATTCAGAGTTACTTTCGAGCCGAGACAAACTATCAAAGCCCAGTGCTTGGCGGATTTCATTGCCGAGATGACTCCTGGAGCTACGTAGCGTTGTTCCAAATGGACGGTCCATGTCGACGGATCGCCGAATTCCAAGCGATGGCGCTGGTTTGTTGCTCGAGAACGACGACGGCTGATCGTCGAATTTTCATTGGGATTCTCTTTTCCCACCTCCAACAACCAGGCAGTACGGCGTGTTTAGCTGGCCTCACACCGGCTCGAGACTTCTGCAAGAGGTAAAGCTTCGAATCGATTCTCGACTAGTTGTGTCCTAGATAAGTGGAGAATACCAGGCTAAAGATCCACTTCTTCAAAAATACCTCGCCCTGGTAAAGAAGAAAATGAGCGACTTCACCTCCGTGGAGATCGTGACACGCCCGAGAGAACAAAACGTCAGAGCTGACATTCTGTCCAAACTCGCCAGCACGAGAAGCTCAGGAAACAACAGATCGGTAATACAAGAAACACTGGCCAAGCCTAGCATTACTGCCGTGGTTGATACCACTTATGACGAGGTACTGAGGAAACTTCCGAAATTCTGCTTTGCAATTTCCCAGGCAAGTGTCGATGATCCGCCCGATGAGCCCGCCAGTTGGATGACACCGATTCAAGAATTTATTCAATTCGGTCGGCTACCTGATGATGAGAAGGAAGCCGCAAAAATCCGAAAAAAG
Source organism: Calophaca sinica (assembly GCA_037113605.1). Classification (NCBI taxonomy): domain Eukaryota; kingdom Viridiplantae; phylum Streptophyta; class Magnoliopsida; order Fabales; family Fabaceae; genus Calophaca; species Calophaca sinica. The sequence goes on from CM073736.1 coordinate 95,698,390, forward strand.
GCATCTTCGTACTCTATGATCGACGGTATCTTATATCGAAGAGGGTTCTCCACCCCCCTGTTGAAATGCGTCGACGATACCCGAGCGCAATATGCACTTGCTGAAGTGCATGAAGGCATATGTGGGCAACACCTTGGAGGACGGTCCTTGGCAAAGAAAATCCTCCGCGCAGGTACTCATCGCCGACTCAACGCGACGCGATCTCGTTCGTGAAGAAATGCGACAAATGCCAGAGACATGGCGATCTACACTTAGCTCCCCCTACAGAGGTAACATCCCTGACATCACCATGGCCCTTTGCCTGGTGGGGTATTGATATACTTGGACCTTTTCCAATGGCTCCGGACAGTGAAATACCCGGTCGCTGCAGATTACTTCACAAAATGGGTTGGCGAGCCCTGGCGAAGATAATCGCAAAGAACTTGATTAAGTTCTTCAAAAGATATATTCGACAAGGTTCGGGATTCCTGTGGTGGTCGCCACCGACAACGGAACGCACTACAGATCGCGGATTCGAAAGACCTTGGAAGACCTCGACATCAAACAAAGACTTCACCTCGGTAGAACACCCCCAGACGAACGGCCAAGCTGAGGCCGCGAACAGAGTTATCTTACAAACGAAGATTGGATGAGGCCAAGGGCAACTGGGCAGAAGAGCTTCCCCGAGTGCTCTGGGCGTATCGGACTACTCCACATTCGACGACAGGAGAATCTCCTTTTCGTCTCACATATGGGACAAAGGCCATCATTCCTGTCGAGATTGGGGAACTTAGTTGGAGAACCTCGCATCCCCAGAGTAGCGTTGACAACCACCGAGTATACGAGAAGAACTTCGACCTCCTTGACGAATCGCAGGAGCTTGCGGACTCAGTGAGGTTGCAGTGAAACAGAAAATCGCAGCAAGATACAACCGAAGTGTTGTACCCAGGGAATTCATGCCTGGGGACTTAGTTCTTCGACGAGCTGATGTTGGCCTGAAGAACGCCCCACAAGGGAAACTTGCACCCAATTGGGAAGGCCCGTACAGAATTGTCGCAAAGACAGTACCCGCTACACCCTCGAGACATCGCAAGGACAAAGAAATTCCAAGAACTTGGAACGCAGCAAAGATGAAGAAATATTATAGTTGAAACAAATGTATCCTAAACACATAAATGTGAAGCAATGAAGTATGATTGGAGAAATACGCAACCAGCATTTATTTATTATCAAAGCCTTGTGCGTTGGCACAAGCACCTGATGAAGAGATCGACCTCGTGCCGAGACCGCGTGCACGAGCTCGTGATAAAGCCTTGTGCGTTGGCACAAGCACCTGATGAAGAGATCGACCTCGTGCTGAGACCGCGTGCACGAGCTCGTGATAAAGCCTTGTGCGTTGGCACAAGCACCTGTGATCGACCTCGTGCCGAGACCGCGTGCACGAGCTCGTGATAAAGCCTTGTACGTTGGCACAAGCACCTATGATCGACCTCGTACCGAGACCGCGTGCACGAGCTCGTGATAAAGCCTTGTGCGTTGGCACAAGCACCTGATGAAGAGATCGACCTCGTGCCGAGACCGCGTGCACGAGCTCGTGAAAAAGCCTTGTCGACCTCGTGCCGAGACCGTGTGCGCGAGCTCGTGATAAACCTTATGCGTTGGCACAAGCACCTGATGAAGAGATCGACCTCGTGCCGAGACCGCGTGCACGAGCTCGTGATAAAGCCTTGTGCGTTGGCACAAGCACCTGTGATCGACCTCGTGCCGAGACCGCGTGCACGAGCTCGTGATAAAGCCTTGTGCGTTGGCACAAGCACCTGATGAAGAGATCGACCTCGTGCCGAGACCGCGTGCACGAGCTCGTGATAAAGCCTTGTGCGTCGGTACAAGAACCTGTGATCGACCTCGTGATAAAGCCTTGTGCGTCGGCACAAGCACCTGAGATCGACCTCGTGCCGAGACCGCGTGCACGAGCTCGTGAAAAAAGCCTTGTCGACCTCGTGCCGAGACCGCGTGCGCGAGCTCGTGATAAACCTTGTGCGTTGGCACAAGCACCTGATGAAGAGATCGACCTCGTGCCGAGACCGCGTGCACGAGCTCGTGATAAAGCCTTGTGCGTCGGCACAAGCACCTGTGATCGACCTCGTGCCGAGACCGCGTGCACGAGCTCGTGATAAAGCCTTGTCGCGCCAAGACAAGCACTGCGGATCGACCTCGTCGGAGACCGCGCGTGCACGAGCTCGTGATAAAGCCTTGGGCGTTGGCACAAGCACCTGATGAAGAGATCGACCTCGTGCCGAGACCGCGTGCACGAGCTCGTGATAAAGCCTTGTGCGTCGGCACAAGCACCTGTGATCGACCTCGTGATAAAGCCTTGTGCGTCGGCACAAGCACCTGAGATCGACCTCGTGCCGAGACCGCGTGCACGAGCTCGTGAAAAAGCCTTGTCGACCTCGTGCCGAGACCGCGTGCGCGAGCTCGTGATACAGCCTTGTGCGTCGGCACAAGCACCTGTGATCGACCTCGTGCCGAGACCGCGTGCACGAGCTCGTGATAAAGCCTTGTGCAAGCACCTGTGATCGACCTCGTGCCGAGACCGCATGCACGAGCTCGTGATAAAGCCTTGTGCGTTGGCACAAGCACCTGATGAAGAGATCGACCTCGTGCCGAGACCGCGTGCACGAGCTCGTGAAAAAGCCTTGTGCGTCGGCACAAGCACCTGATGAAGAGATCGACCTCGTGCCGAGACCGCGTGCACGAGCACGTGAAAAAGCCTTGTGCGTCGGCACAAGCACCTGTGATCGACCTCGTGATAAAGCCTTGTGCGTTGGCACAAGCACCTGATGAAGAGATCGACCTCGTGCCGAGACCGCGTGCACGAGCTCGTGATAAAGCCTTGTGCGTTGGCACAAGCACCTGTGATCATAAAGCCTTGTGCGTTGGCACAAGCACCTGATGAAGAGATCGACCTCGTGTCGAGAACTGCCTCAGCAAAGGTGGAACACGAAGGTCCCGAACGAACTGATAAACAAAGCACGACCCGACGACGCTTGCCGTTCCTTACGAACAAAGACGTCGGACGTCGACATCAATGAACTTCAACAACAAGTCACCACCTCGACATTCGAGCTAGCGACTTGGGGGAAACTATTCCGGACTGGGCCAAGGCCCAATCCGGAGATCTGCTGCCTTCTCGGCCCATTTCCGCTCGTCGATCGGCCTTCCCTCGATGCCACGTTCCCGCTCGCCTCTCCGCTTTCCGTCAACGCGGCCGACCCAACGGTTCTCGGCATTAAAGGAATTTAATGCCGACTTCCGGGTTTCACGGGACGGTTACACATCAGTAACCATCCTCAACTCATATTTAAAGAAGACCGCGTCGAACGGTCGAGGTAATGATTTTTCTACCACCTCTTTACTCACCTCGACACACACTGACTTGAGCGTCGGAGTGTTTGCAGGTACACCACCCAACACGCCGTCGTCATCCGTCGCGAGCACAACCGCACTGCTTCCCTCCGGTCATCCTCTGAAGTTCTGTTCAGAACAAATAGATAGCGCTTTCTCAAGGAAGCGCTATCTATTATCCTTTTTTTACAGTAGCAGTATATTACAGCTACTGATAATTCCTACAACCCAGCCAATACAACTACATTAATTCTACCAAAATTTTGGCAGAATATCCCCTAAAACATGGACATTCCAAAATAACATAAGTATCTGTATTACAACAAACAATATGCTAACCAAAATAATGTTTCACATAGGCCAACAACATACATCTAATTACTACTACTATATTAAAGTGTATATACATGCACAATTAATGATCAAAGTTTTAAAACAAGAACCAAGAAACTTAAACCAAGACACATACATGGTAATCACAAAAAAGAAGGAAAAAAAAACCAGCCAGAGAAGGATTGATGGTATCTTACAGCTTGATAACATGATGTCGAGCCATAATGCATGAGACGCCATACCAATTACAAGGATATGGAAAAAAAACAGTGCAAACACTTCATTTTTATAAATACATTCTCGAAAGTTCCAATTTCACACAGAAAATAGTGTTTGCCATCTTTGCTACTTACTTAATGAAACTTCAAATAAATTATTCACTCGCAAATAATTAATCAAGTCCGGAAGAAGCCATCTATCTATCTGCAAAAAAAATTAGGCACAAGTAATTAGACACACAAGTAATTTAACAAGTACATAATTCATAGTCATTTAACTAAAATAACACAATCTACTGATCCAAAGCCCCTCTTTATGAGCATGTCTAATATATGTATCATCCTTTCTTGATGTACTTTCCTCACTAAACAGTGATTGTATCACAAAGAACAGGTCATCTTCAAGGTCAACATCTTCATTTGCTTGATCATCAACAATCTCATTAACAATTTTTTTGATAGTCAACAAAACAATAGACCAATTCATATAAGATGGATCGGTGACATAAAACACTTCTCGAGCTTGCAATGCTAAAAATAAGCGTCATCTTTATATTCCAACTTATTGAAATTCACCCGTACGAACCCCAACTCATTCGTTTCTACACCGTAATTATTGTCAACCCACTTACATTGGAACATAGGCACCCGAAACATCGCATAATCCAACTCCCATATGTGTTCAATGACCCCGAAGTATGACTTATTCGCATAAATGAGATTTCTGTCTTTAGCACTTGAGATATGCATAGTTTGAGCAGCAAGAATGACCCCACTATTTCGCATTTTACTCTGACCATCATGTTCTTTTATATAGAATGTGTACTCATTTATCAAATAACCGGTGTAAGAGATAACATGTATAGCTAGACCTTTAGCTAACCATCTCAATCTTTCTGAAATCGAGCTAGGATTTGCATTAAACTTTGTAGAAATGTGATCCCTTAGCCACGTTATAAAAGACTGATTGTGTTCTCTTGTTAACTAATTTTGATTCTTATTTGGGTACATACTCTTGAGCAATTCGTTGTGTTTCAAAACATAGGACTCAACCTCATCGGCTTTGTGTAAAATATGTAAGTGTGCTTGCTCCATCTGTTGCCTTGATATAGTCAATATTTTACATCCAGTAATCCATTTCCCTTTGCTTCCTCCTGTGTGATGAGATTTCGGCATCCCTATGTTACATCCAATGTTAGATAGGTAGTCGGAACATAATTCAACAGCTTCTTCGACTGTATACCGCTCAACAATACAACCCTCTGGCCGTGATCGGTTTTTCACATACCCTTTTAATATCTTCATGTAACGCTCAAACGGGTACATCCATCTCATGTAAGCTGCGTAGTACCCTAATTTTGTCCGGCCCTTTTTTTTTATTTTAACTTTTACTTTATTTTTATTTTAGTAGTAGTAGTAATAATAAATAATATTTTTGGAGATTATAAAAGAGAAGAAAGAAAGAAAAGAAAAGAATAAATAAAAGGAGAAAAAGAGGATTTTATATTTTTGAGAAAGGGAGTGCAAAGAATAAAATTTGGTGGTACAAATAGCAATTAATCAAGCTGGGTCCAAATTTCAAACAAAGAATGAATTTCAATGCATTGATTCTACGCTACAAGACTCCCTCCTTTTTCTTTTCCAGCCCTCTCAAGGCTCCTTGCATCTCCTTCACCGCTTCTCACACCCCATTTTATCCACACACCCCTAGCTATCTCACTTCACCTACGCGCCCATCACCACGCCCTGGCCGCTTCACATTCGCCCACCATCTTTTTTAACCTAAAATCTGATGACCTCTCATTCCCTCATTCTCCCTCATCCTCATCAGATGCAGCGCCTCCATCCCCCCAATTTTCGCCCTCTCTCTCTCTCTCTTTCTCTCTCTCTTTCTCTTTCTCCTCTTCCTCACTCAACCTTGGCCCCTCTTCTCTGAAGCCCTAGCCGCCAACATCCCTCTCTCCCCTCTTCGCACTAAGCCGCTCCATCTTTGCCCAAAGATCATCTCCCCTCTCCCTGCCAACGTCGTATCACCCTCCTGCAGAGCCGCCTCTACAGTACACGAAACCGCCCCTCACCCTCACAACCAACAGTTAACACCCAAGACCACATTTCTCTGCCTTGCTCAACGGTTATCTCCTCCATCTGGCCCATCTCCTTGCCAACGTCGCGTCACTCTACTGCAAGCCGCCCAAGATCCGGTTTTCGCGTGAGAAGCAGAGAAGGAAGAAGAAAACCGGGGAATAAGGGAAGTTATCTCTTTATTTCTCTTTTATTTTTATTTTTATTTTTATTTTTATTTTTATTTTTATTTTTATTTTTTGGACTAATCTGATTGTTCTTTCTCGCAGGAACTTTGGCTATAAAAAGCCACGCAAGACGCAGAAAGGGGTGGAGGCCGAGAGCAAACGGAACCCTAAGAGAGCCAGAGAAAAACCAGAGAGAACAAGGAGAGACAGAGAGTAAGCAGAGCCAAGAAGAAGAAGCACGAACCCGTGAGCCTACCAAAGCTAAAAAATTAAACACTTTCTAGTTCTAGGCTATACTCCCACAACCCTCGCTTGTAATTCTTCCTGGGAAGAGCCGATACCCAGGTTGCATCTTCTCCCTTTTATTTCCTTTTCTAAATACAATCATGTAACAGAGACTTAAATTGAATGCTATAATCAATTTCGTTGCATTCTCCTACTTCTTTCTTTCTGTTCGTTCTTTTATTTTTGTGATTGTTCTTTGTTGGTATTTGTTTTGATTGTTGATGTTGTTGTTATCTTTGTATCGCCCCCTGTTGGTGTGGGTGTCAATTCAGTACCCCAGTTTTTGAATTGGAATTAGGTTTAGGGTTTGGCCTTCCAACGGGGCCAAACCCTAAATAGGGGGCAATTTGCAAATATGTTATAAAAGAGACTAAACTGCAAATGTGTGATAAATAAGGACTAGATTGTAAATACATTATTAATAAGGGTCAATTTGTAAATACGTAATTAATAGGGGCATAAATGCAAAAATAGGTTTTTTCCGTTCCATATAATCATGTTTTAGGGTTTGGTCTTTCAATGGGATTAAACCCAAGTCGGGGACTTAGTTGCAATTTATTCTTTTTTTTATTTCATAAATCACTATAAATGAATAGGATATTAATAAGGGATTTAAAAGTAAAATAGAAGTTTTCTGAATTTTGTTCTTTCACTTAAGCATTTTTTTTAAATAAATAAGTTAATAACTTAGGGAATTATTTTTTATTTTCAGTTTGTATTTCTGTTTTATAAAAAGGAAATGAAACAATAATAAATACCATAAAAAGCATTCTTTTTAAATTTTGTTGGTTCTTTTACTTATTATTTAAAAATTTGATAAAGGGAATTAATTTTCTTAAAGGGCAAACAATTTCTTATATGAACGATTAACGGGTACCATTTTTTAAATGGGCGCGTATGGGTGCTAATCATTCCTTACGCGTAATCAACTCCCGAACTCGAATCTGGTTTCGAAGGACCTTTTTTCTTCAAAATAATTCAAAATAGGTTTTCCAATGTTTCCTAATAAAATATTGGTGGCGGCTCCATTTTAAATTTTTAGGGTGGTTGTCACAAGCTGGTCCACACAATTGTGTCTCCCTAACCAGAAGAACTGTCAGATGAATCATTATGTCAAAGAATAAAGGTGGGAAATACATCTCAAGATCACACAAAATCAAAACAATTTATGTTTGCAATGTTGGCAACTTTCCTGGGTCAATCACTCTGCTGCAGATTTTCTTGAAGAAGAAACAAAGTTTAGTTAAGGTCTTCCGCACTTTGATGGGCGAAATGGATCGTATACCAATGGGTAGCAAATTCTCCATGAGAACATGGAAATCACGGGAGACCCTTTAACTTGAGATTTCTCATTGATACAAAGTTCATAATGTTTGAAAAGTACCCCTCTGGAACCTTAACTCCATGAAGAAACTTACAAAGAACCGTTTTCTCTTTTCTAGACAAAGTATGAGCGGCTGGAGGTAAATATGTACATAGTTTTCCCTTCTTTACTGGTCCCAATTCCTGCCTCAATCCCATACTAACCAAGTCCCGCCTTGCATTGATGCCATATTTAGTCTTCCCGAGCACATTGAGCAAGGTACCAATGACACTATCAAAGACATTTTTTTCAACATGCATCACATCAATGAAATGCCTCACATACAATGACTTCCAATATGGCAGCTCAAAAAAAATTGATCTTTTCTTCCACCCTCGTGTGACAAGCTCTCCCGCAAAAGGTTTCCCGAATTCAAAACTCAAATCTTTTACTTTTTCAAACAGTTGTACACCCATCAAAGGCAAAAGAGCTCTATGTTCTTCAATATTCTCATTAAATGCTTTCCTCCACGACCGATAATGATGCTTTTGAGGCAAGAATCTACGATGCCCAAGGAAGACATTCTTCTTACCATGTTCCAACCGCGTCCAATCAATGCCATCTTCACATATAGGGCACACACACTGAGCTTTGGTACTGTATCCAGACAAATTACCGTATGCTGGAAAATCATTAATTATGCCGAAGATCATAGACCTCAAGATGAAACTTTCTTCTCTATACCCATCGAACACATCTATACTCGTCTCCCACATTTGCTTCAAGTCTTCAATTAAAAGAGCCAAGAATATGTCTATATCATTTCCTGGTTGTTTGGGCCCAGAAATTAACATAGACAACATCATATATTTGTGCTTCATGCATAGCCACGGAGGTAGGTTATAAATCACCAAAATCACAGGCCATGTACTATGAGAGCTACTCTGAACACCATGCAGGTTAAACCCATTAGTAGACAATGCAAGTCTTAGGTTTCTTGGTTTATTCCCAAAATCAGGATACTCAATATCAATTTTTTTCCATTGAGGAGAATCTGCCAGGTGCCGCAGCATGCCATCCTTAATCCTTTCATCCTCATGCCATGTCAAGTGTTTTGCATCTTCTAAACTACGGTACGTGCGCCTGAATCTGGGAATTATGGGGAATACCACATAACCTTCTCTGGAGCTTCCTTCTTCTTATACCGTGAGGCTTTACATTTAGGACACGACTTTAACAATGCATATTCATTTCTAAATAAAATGCAATCGTTAGGACAAGCGTGTATCCTCTCATAGCCCATGCCATTAGAGCGTAACATTTGTTTAGCACCATATGTCCGACCAGGAAGCACATTATCATCCGGCAACATATCTTTCAATAAGGTGAGTAAGTCCGTAAAGCTCTTATCAGTCCATTCATTGCCCGATTTCAAGTTATACAACTTTAACATTGCCGATAACCTCGTGAATTTAGTACAACCCTCATACAACGGCTTCTCCGCATCACTTACCAACTTCTCAAACAATTGAAGACAATCACGGAGATCTTCTACAACCGCATTTGCCATCTCTTCAAAACGGTCGCCATAATATGTATTTTGTATCGGCGTCATCTGACGCATATCTCCCACTCTTCCCCATATTAGAAGATTCACCTATTTTCTCATCGTGCTTTGTTCAACATGTATAACTCTGAGCAATTCCATTGCTCACTAAATGTCCTTCCAATTCCTGAACATTAACCCGGCCTACATAACAATAACTCAAACAAGGATATACGATTCTACTCAGGTCTAGTTCTTTTTCATGCTGAACTACAAACCTAATAAAATCTTGCACTCCATCCCTATATTCCTTCGACAAACGATTGTCAGACATCCACTTCCGATCCATTCTAACTTCAACCTTTACAAATTCAACAGTCATTCCCATTAATATGACATCCACAATTAACAGTTCGTATTTAATTCACAGTTTGAATTTTTAACAAAAATTTGGCAGAGTCTCCCCTAAAATATGGACATTCCAAAATATATCCAATCCAATCAAACATAAAACACATCAAAGTTCAAAGGAAGCAACAACTCATTTCCTTATAACCGCAAGTGACTAGTCTTACTATTTTATCTCTAGTTACCTTTTAGTTTGAAACTAGGTTAAGCTTATGATACATTCATATAATATTGCAATAGCTACACCAAACAGAGATAGAATCACATTTTCAGCACAAATATGCACATGAATTAGACCCATGAATCACAAAAAGGGAAAAACATGACGAGCTTCCATCTAAGAATCAAACAAAGAGAGAATCATATTTTCAGCACAAATATACAGAAACAAGTTAAAAAGAGAGGCTAGTACCTCAGAAGTCAGAACATGGTATCAAGCATAAAGCAGTTTCCACTACCCAACACCACTGAATCGGTTGAAAGCCCTGTCGTTTTCCAGTGTCCAACACCGTCTCTTCGTCATTTCGTTCTCAGAGAGAGAGAAACACAGAATCGAAAGAGGGGCGACGGTGGAGAGGAGGACAAAGCTCAAGGAAGGAGAGGAGGACGGCGGTGGTGGTTTTTCGTGATGGTTTTGCGTGCAACGGAGAAGGAGATAAAACGAGATTTAGAGACTGGCAGCGTTCGCGAATGGGAAGAGGGGCAACGGTGGAGAGGAGGACAAAGCTCAAGGAAGGAGAGGAAGACGACGGTGGTGGTTTTTCGTGGTGGTTTTGGGTGCGACAAAGAAGGAGATAGAACGAGATTTAGAGACTAAGAGGTTTTGCGTGAGCAGAGAGGGAGAGATATGCGCGCGTTTCTTGTGTCATTTGGGTTTATCAGGAAAGGATAATAACAAGCGCTTCCTTGGAGAAGCGCTAGCGAAGTCCAATAATAAGAATTATTGATAGCGCTTCCCCAGGAAAGCACTAGTGAAGATCATAAAATAGATAGCGCTTTCTGGAGGAAGCGCTAGCGATATCCTTACACGTATTTTTAGTAGCGTTTCACCTATAAAGCACTGTCTATTAGTTCGTTTTTACTAGCACGTATTCTAGAAAGCGTTAGTAAAGGCCAAAACATAATTTTAGCTAGCGCTTTCAGATAAAAGCGCTGTTTAAGGTGGCATCATTTTTATAATAATCTGTTGTAGTGTTACTAGGGACTAAAAGCACACTATTTTTGTATTTCAGAGACAAAAAAGAAATAAAAGTTTTATAGAGACTAAAATCAAATTTCGTCAATTTTATGAAACTATAAATATATCTAACTCTAAAACAAATTAGACATACCTATTCTTCTAAAAGTACAAGAAGAAGAAGAATTTCATATTCATAACGATTGATCATTACATGTTATTATATTTAACACGTTTATATAATTAAAATATTAAATGTGAAGATTACTTTTTTTATCAATAAAATGTGAAAATTACTTGATGACAATACTATTTGTTTGTCACAATTTAAGAAAAAATAATTTCAAATCAATTAAATACCATAATATATTTTTTACACATATCTAAAAATTAAATAATAAAATTACCAGATAAAAATACGAACTATTAATCATAGCTTCGTAATAAAGTAAATGAAAAAATAATTAAAAAATTCTATAAATTAATTATCCAATATTATTTTTTAAACTTTATATGTTAAATAACTATCTGATGAAAATTTTGTAAAGTACCATTTAAAAAATTTATTTAGAAAATAAATAAAAAAATAAATATTTTAACTCGTACATAATTTGAGTATAAAAAAGTTCTGAGTAGCTTAATAATTTAAAATTTTTATTAGCAATAAAATATAACTTATAAAGATGTAATTAAGATTGAACTGAAATTATTAACAAAATTACAAAAATAAATAATAAATAAAGTTTTTGTGTAAGTAAGAGTAAATAAAGTTTAAAATATATATGTTTTTCGTTTCTTAAAATTCCCACCGCAACTTGATAGAATAAATTTGAATTATATTTTTATCCTTTTTACATGCATGTGACTATTATATCAAGTATATAAATATAATTAAATTTTGCAAAAAATATTAAAACTAGTAAAATAGCATACCATATACAATTATTAATTACTAAATAAGTCTATTCATGATAAATGGTATAAGAAATAATTAGCATAAGAAGTATATTTTAGCGTACAATTGAAGATTTAATATTTGAAATTTCATATAATGATATAAATATTATACAAATAACATATATATTGCAATGTTAAGAATGACTTCACCCATAAGGTTGAAAATTTTATTATTAAACAAAATGAGAATATGTGGATTATTGAAAATATAGTCAATCATGGAATTATTTAAAAAAAATAGTATACCTTAAACTGTTTAATAATCATTCACAACATAGTTTATGTTTCGCTACATTGAACTTTAAACGACATTAAAAGATTTGACGATTATATGTTGAGCATGATTAGAAATACATAGATTAATTCATATAAAAAAGAAATACGTAGATTAATAAAAGATATTGTCTAAGCAAATTATTTAATCAAATTTCCAAGTATAATTATATATCTTTGATAACAATATTATATTCTAAAATTAATGAAATTTAATTTCTCAATATGTTTTTATATTTCATTTCTAATAATATTCACACATTTCTTAAGAATTTACTCTTATAAATGGAAATATAATAGAAATAAATTGTGTCACGAGCATTTTCTTTTTGGTTTTTCATCTTGTTTGAGATACTATCGAGTACTAAATATGGGTACCTCTTATAACGGGGATTCAAACTTCATTTCGCTACGTTGCGGGAGATTAACATCTTCCCATTAGACCCATTTTTTATTATTATTGTGAATAATAAAAAAAATTTAAACCAAATAATCTCCTAATTAGTTTTTCTAAGAAAAATAAGTAATACTAAGTTTTTTTTTGGAAAAATATAGGCGGGCTGGTAGCCCGTTTTGCCACCTATAGTCATACACAATATGTCACAGGCTTTGGGTCTGTTTGCAAGGAATATTTTTATGAATAAAATATCTTTGACTACCATAAAAATAAATGAGTCGGTAGAGGAATCATGATCTTTTCTTTGTTGTCTATAAAAAATGATAAATATGTTTTTAGCTTCTATAAAATTTTTAAATTTAAAGTTTAGTCGTTATAATATTTTTCTTTAAAGTTTGGTCACCAGCAGATTCGTCGTTTGCAACTTTAGTCTTTGTCGATAAGATCTTGCTTATTTGGCAAATGGAGATCCAGCTGGACCTTGCCATATAGAAATTTAGTTGACGTGGTGTCCATATGGCAAATGAGTCAGCAAAAATAAAATTTTTAATGCCTACATTACTGTCATGTCAGATGTCATGTGGTAGGTGTTGTCTATGTCATTTTATATAAGTTTTTTGTCGATATAAAATTTTTAGATTTTTATTTTAGTTCCCATAAAATTTAAATTTTGATTTTAGCACCCCAAAAATTCAAAATACCAATGTGATCCCTTTTTTGGCAAAATATAAAACAAAAAAATGGACCACATTGGTATAATTTTTATAACATAACGGACCATTTTGGAACAAAAAAAAAAAAGAGGGACCACATTGATATAACTCTTACCCCTAAGAGACCAATTTGAAACTTTTAATATATAAGGGACCAAAACGAAAATTAAAATAAACATAAGAGATTAAAAGTATAATTTAGCCTTAATTTTTCTATCGAATTTTAGTCCTTACATTTTAACTAAAAATTTTGGTACTTGACATTTTATAATTATAAATTATGGATATGTAATAATCTCAAATTTATGGCATGACCATCTAAATACTTTTATACACTTGCTGGAGTGATGGAATTTTTTATGGTTCGACGAATATGTCATTGTCTGGTTTGCTTCAGAAGCTAAGTGACATGATTCTAACATCACTTAAGTGTAGATTTTGAATGGCTTTGTGAGGAATTCGAAATAGGGTAGTTTGAAGGGATTTTAAAAGATTGGCTTCAAAGAAGGAATTTATAGGGTCTCGAAGGAAAAATGTCAAGAAGCTTCATATTATAGTTTCGAAGGTTTCCGATGAAATGCCAAAATAATTTCCAAAGTCAGGGCATGGAAATTAAGCATTAGATTTAAATCTTAATTTTGAAGAACTTTGACAATAGAGTCAAATTTTGGAGACAATTACATACATTTGAAGGACCTAGTTAGAAGACCAGTTACAGATAAGTTTGTTTTGCAATGTAGTACTACTTTTGGACACTTTAAATCGCACGACTTGAGCTAATTTAAGTCTCAAATTAATCTTTTGAATTCTTTCTATTGCAAAAATTCAACGTCAACCACACCGGAAGTTTATTAAATGTTGATTTAAATGTGTTTTTTTTACAAAAAAAAAATTTAAATCAAGAGTTGTTACCTAAATTATTATGGAAGTTCATTATTATATCGCCCATTTTTCAAATTTAATTGAAAGCACGACAATTTACATTAAAGTACATGAATTACTAAAAATTTAAAATTTGATTAATGAATACAAGTCTAAACTTTAAACTGAGTCATAAATCCAAATATTTGAATTACAACTTTCACCAAGTCTAAAGCTTGGGAATACAAAATACATAACTAAGTTTTGTCAAATATAACAAAAGAAGTCATGTTACAACTCCAAAAATAATAACATAAACTAGAAGTAATAGGCCTCTAGCATCGCCTACTTCTCCTCTAGTACCTGTTTATCTGAAACAATAGAGGAAATGGTGAGATTATAAAATCTCAGTGAGTCCTTCACGGACCCCTTACCAACACTAGCCACAATCACAATAATATTCATTTACAAACATTAAAGCAAACATGACAATTCCATACAACAAGGATTGCTCGTAACAGCCGGGGTGTATCTCTTGATAGCAGTGGTACAACCGCTCTGTACAACCATCGTTGTAACAGCCGGGACGTGTCGCTATCACACAGTGGTACAACCGCTCTGTACTTACAAATCCCTTGAGTAACAGTCGGGACGTATCGTTCTCTAGCAGTGGTACAACCGCTTTGTACAACCGTCGTTGTAACAGCCGGGACGTGTCGCTAGATCACAGTGACACAACCGTTTTGCACTCATAACGCTTTCGTAACAATCGGGGCGTATCGTTCGATAGCAGTGGTACACTGCTCTGTACAAACATATTTGTAACAGCCGGGACATGTCGCTATCTCACAGTGGCACACCGCTTTGTACAGAACCATTATAAATTCAATAGTTTTAGTATAGTATCTCTAAAGATTTTATTCAAACTTAAGTTGAAATAACTCTTCTTAGGGATTCCTATGATATCCTTTTAGTCCCATATGATTTAGAACACTAAAAACAAGTATTCCTAGCCTTAAGTCCCATATGATTCAGTACGTGTGTCGTGCTTTGTGCCACTGTCGCCTTGGCACGTAAATGCGCTTCCTTGTAGCGTTCTCTGGGTGTCTTGCGTGCGCAGGGTGCGCTCAAGCGCTTCTCGCCCCATTTGATTATGTTTCTCCATGCGCGCTGGAGTCCTCGTCACACACGTTCCTGCATGATCCTCATTGTGTGTCGGGTGCGCTTGCACGCTTTTGGGCCATTTTGTCTCTGTACACGTGCTAGATCGTACGCCGTGCGCATTCTGCAGAATTTTGCAAAAAAACCTATTTTTTCTGCATAATCCCAATTCCAACCTTAATTCCTCCTCATTTCCAAACCAATTCCAATCAAAATGGGTCTGAAAACAAGACTCAAAACATGATAATTATAAGAACAACTCATTCAACATAACATCATAACAAAATATGGTTTAAACATCTCAAAATTCATCAAATATGGATAACATTTACCAAACCCATTTCCCATTCTCATGATTTTCCAAAACCCTAAATACAAATTAAGGATTCACATACACATGAAGGGAAATGAAAACCCTAAAAGGGGTCATATAGTTGCCCACCACCTAAAGGAAGGAGAATTAACATCAATCCTTAAAAACTTAAGGTTAAGAGATTGAGAACTTGATTCTTCTTCTTCCTCTTCTCAAATGCGTTTTTCCTCTTCTTCAACTTAGGGCTTCAACAAATCTTCCTCCAAATGCCCAATACTCAGCTCCAATCCTCTTCTTTAGGCAAAGATTGAAGAAATCACAAGTGTTTCTCTCTAATCTCTCTTAAAATCCCTAAACCCTAACCCTTATCTTCTTTCCTATCTTATCTTCTTTTCTTCTTTTTTTAGCTAAAACACAAGAGGGAGGGAGCAAATGAGAGAGAGAGGCGTGGGAGTGGGAGGGAAAAGGGAAACGAAGAGTGTTTCACACACTTGGACCCTTTTGTCCCTCTCTAACATAATTAAAGTGCCTAATTGTCCTTCATTTGGTCTAAAACTCCCATAATGTCATTACTAATCACACCCCTTTAATCTATAAATTACACCTAATTTAATTACTCAACAATCAATTTAAAACATATCTATGCTTAAATTAACAAGCTAAATAATAAATTAGGCGGGGTGTTACACTACTACCCACCTTTTAAAAAATTTTGTCCTAAAAAATTAGACAAAACACATACCTATTGAAACAAGTACATGTACTGGTCTCGCATCTCCTCCTCGATCTCCCAAGTGGCCTCCTCAGGAGTGGATCCTTCCAAGTGACCTTGACCAAAGGAACGGTCTTGTTCCATAGTGTCTTGAAGTTGCGGTCCACAACTTGTACCGGCATTGGCTGGTATGTCAAATCTAACCTCAAATGTACCGACTCATGATCCAATGGTTGATAAGGATCGGGAATGTACTTTTTGAGCTGAGACACATGGAACACATTGTGTAGGTTTGACAAAGATGGAAGCAGAGCTATTTGGTAGGCAACATAACCGACTCTTTGAAGAATTTCAAAAGGACCGATGTAACGGGGACATAACATTATGGCTCGGAGTGCCCTACCAATGCCTATCATAGGAATGACCTTCAGGAACACATGTTGTCCCTTTTCAAACTCAAGAGGTTTCCTCCTCCTATCAGCATAACTTTCCTGCCGACTCTGAGCAGTTTTCAGCCTATCCCTAATCTTTCTAATCTGATCAGTGGTCTCCTAAATTTGATTCTTGATTGTTTCATCCTTAGGAATACAAATCCTTTTGTGAAAGAGGATTGTACCATCACTGGCTTCGGAAAATCCGAGATGGTGTTTCCTAGCTTGCAATTCCTCATCTAAACTTTGGACATACCTAATATGGTCCCTAAAATCACAAGTGACTTCCAAATGGCTCACGATTGGGCTATTCCCTCTTGAGAACATTCCCAAATTCAGATCCCCAAAGGATTCCAACAATTCCATCTCTTTTATCATCATCGAAGAGACATGAAGAGACTTCCTACTTAAGGCGTCGACGACTACATTCGCCTTGCCCGAGTGGTACTTCAACTCGAAGTCATAATACTTGAGGAACTCTACCCATCTCCTTTGCCTCATATTCAACTCTTTTTTATCAAACAGATATTTTAAATTTTGTGATCACTGAATATCTCAAATCGAGCACCATACAAATAATGCCGCCAGATTTTTAAGGCAAAGACTGTCGCTGTAAGCTCTAGGTCATGAGTAGGGTAGTTTTCCTCATGGGGCTTTAACTATCTAGACGCATAGGCTACCACTTGCCTATTCTGCATGAGAACACAACCCAAACCCTTCTTAGAAGTGTCACTATAAACATCAAAACCCAGGGTCGAGTCGGGGATAATCAAAATCGGTGCAATGATTAACCGGATTTTGAGCTCCAAGAAACTGTTCTCACAGCTTGTATCCCACAAAAAAGGTTGCCCCTTTCCGGTTAACAGGGTTAAAGGTAGTACTAAATGAGAAAACCCTTAAATGAATCTACGATAATACTCATCCAGTCCTAGAAAACACCTAACTTCGGTAATGGTAGTCGGTCGCTTCCAATCGAGAACGGCTTTTACCTTACTAGGATCGACAACCACTCCTTCCGGAGAAATTACTTGTCCTAAAAACTTAACCCCGGGAAGCTAAAACTCACATTTTTCTAGCTTTGCAAATAGGCTCCTCTCCCTAAGAGTGATTAAGACAATCCTAAGATGTTCCTCATGTTCTTGAGGGTCCTTAGAAAACACAAAGATGTCGTCTATGAATACCACCACAAACCTATCAAGGTAAGGCCTGAAAATCCTATTCATGTAATCCATGAATATAGCTGGAGCATTTGTCACACCAAAAGACATAACAACATACTGAGTCCTAAACACGGTTTTTGGTACATCCTTATCCTTGACTCTGATTTGATGGTATCCTGACCATCTCTATGGAAAATTCAACTTCCCGCTCTGTAGGTAGAGAAGTAATCTCATCCAAAAACACATCCGGAAATTCATTAATTACTGGAACGGTTGTCAAGTCTAAAACGACCTCTGTGGTTAAAGAGAGTAACATAATGTATCCTAAGGGTCCTTCCAATTGACATTGGTTCAACTGGGATACACTAGTCATCCCTTCTAGACACACTTGGTCAGAAGTGGACTGTACAGAGGGAAACTCAATAGTTTTGCAAAAACAATTCAAGACAACCTGGTTGGCCGAAAGCCAATCCATACCTAAGATTATGTCTATACCTTTCAAGGGTAAACAAACCAAGTTGACCGAAAACATCCTTCCCCGAATCACTAGAGGACAATTCTCGCATATCAAGGAAGTAGAGACGCTACCTTCTGTAGGTGTTTGAACATGCAGTGGGAAGGGTAAAGAAGAAAGATACAATTCCAACCTCTGTGCACACTTACAAGAAATGAAAGAATGTGTGGCACCAGAGTCATACAAGACAACTAAAGGATTATCATGTAAGAAACATGTACCTTTGATCAGATTTTTCACACCCTTAGCTTTCTTGCCACTCAGGGTGTAGACACGTCATTGGATTGGATCATTGGGCTCAGATTTACTAGTGAAGGTTGGAGTATTCAACTTGTGAATCTTAAAGAATGTACGGTTTGGATCTTTGGGTTAAACAGGTGGGGGTGGGGGTGGAGGTTTTTGTGGAGCTTGCTGTTGTGTGTTAATGAAATGATTTACCAAATTATGGTAGCAGCGGCTTGTTCCCTAATCATCTGCATCATTTCCATCCATCTAGCTTCCTCAACGTTTTCCCTGTTTGGTCCTCTTCCTGGTCTTCCAGCCCCGTCTGCCATATTCTGCATACACGGTATAAAATATTAAGTTGATCGGGCTTAATAATCCATACTAAGTACAAGAATATAGAGAGGAATTCTCGAACAAGAGAAAGTCCACACTAAATGACCACAATCCAATCAAGATTGAACCGCTCTGATACCATAATGTAACGCCCATACTTCAAGTTTAATTGAAAGCACGAAAATTTACATTAAAGTACATGAATTACTAAAAATTTAAAGCTTGATTAATGAATACAAGTCTAAACTTTAAACTCAGTCATAAATCCAAATGTTTGAATTACAACTTTCACCATGTCTAAAGCTTGGGAATACAAAATACATAACTAAGTTTTGTCAAATATAACAAAAGAAGTCATGTTACAACTCTGAAAAAAAAACATAAACTAGAAGTAATAGGCATCTAGCATCGCCTACTTCTCCTCTGGTACTTGCTTACTGAAAAACAATAGAGGAACGGGTGAGATTATAAAATCTCAGTGAGTCCTTCGCGGATCCCTTACCAACACTAGACACAATCACAATAATATTCATTTACAAACATTAAAGCAAACATGACAATTCCATACAACAAGGATTGCTCGTAACAGCCGGGACGTATCGTTTGATAGCAGTGGTATAACCGCTCTGTACAACCGTCGTTGTAACAATCGAGACGTGTCGCTATCACACAGTGGTACAACCGCTCTATACTTACAAATCCCTTGAGTAACAGTCGGGACGTATCGTTCTCTAGCAGTGGTACAACCGCTCTGTACAACCATCATTGTAACAGACGAGACGTGTCGCTAGATCACAGTGGCACAACCGCTCTATACTCATAACTCTTTCGTAACAGTCAGGGCGTATTTTTCGATAGCAGTGGTACACCGCTCTGTAAAAGCATATTTGTAACAGCCGAGATGTGTCGCTATCTCAAAGTGGCACACCGCTCTGTACGACTATTTTACTAGAACCATTATAAATTTAATAGTTTTAGTATAGTATCTCAAAAGATTTTATTCAAACTTAAGTTGAAATAACTCTTCTTATGGATTCCTGTGATATCCCTTTAGTCCCATATGATTTAGAACACTAAAAACATATATTCCTAGCCTCATGGAAATGAAAAATTGCAATTCAGAATGACAAGGCGAGCTGGAGCACATCAATACGCGCGTCGCGCGCCTGTGCCCTGTGTCGTACGCGTTCTCTGGAGGTGTCGCGCGTTGTGTCGCGGGCGTAGGGCGCACTCAAGCGCTTCTGACCCCATTTGATTCTATTTCTCTGCACGCCGCCAAGGCCGGAGCGCGCGTGTCACGCGCTGCGTTCTGCGTGATCTGTTGTTGTGTGTCGCGCAGGCGCTAAGCGTACATTTTTAGGCCATTGTGCCTCTGTCTGCGTCTTGTCTTGCGTTCTGCAGAATTTTGCAGAAAAACCTATTTTTTCTGCGTAATCCCTATTCCAACCTTAATTCCTCCTCATTTCCAAACCAAGTCCAATCAAAATCAGTCTCAAAACAAGGATCAAAACATGATAATTATAAGAACAACTCATTCAACATAACATCATGAACAAAACATGCTTTAAACATCTCAAAATTCATCAAATATGGACAACATTTACCAAATCTATTTCCCATTCTCATGATTTTCCAAAACCCCAAATACAAATTAAGGATTTACACAACATGAAGGGAAATGAAAACCCTTTAATCACACCCCTTTAATTGCCATTACTAATCACACCCATTTAATCAATAAATTACACCTAATTTAATTACTCAACAATCAATTTAAAACATATCAATGCTTAAATTAACAAGGTAAATAATTAAATTAGGCGGGGTATTACAATTATACATGGAAAAACTGGTACTACACTACTACCTACACAATTGTTTGTTAGTGTGCATCATGAAAATTTCTTTTACTCCAACAAACTGTATAAAAATATTTACATTTTTATGTCATCGATTTGAGAGAAATTATTACATAACCATATTTTATAATTATAAAAAGTCAAATACCAAAATTATAGTTAAAAATGTAAGGACTAAAATTGGGTAAAAAAATTAATTAAGGACCAAAATCAAAATTTGATTTTTTTGGGGACTAAAATTAAAAAATTAAATTTTATAAGGACTAAAATAAAAATTTGAAAACTTTATAGGGAAGAAAAAATATTTAAAATGGCTTATACAACACCTGCTACCTGACATGGCAAACACGTAGGTATTAAAAAAAAAATTTGTTGACTCATTTGCCACATAGACACCACGTCAACTAAAAGTTCACGTGGCAAGGTCCAACTGGATCTTCGTTTACCAAATCGTCAACATTTTAACGGAAGAGACTAATGTTGCAAATGATGAATATGTGAGGGACCAAAGTTCGAAGAAAAATTTTATAGGGACTAAACTTCAAATTCGAGGATTTTATAAGGACTAAAAACACATTTAACAAAAAAATGCGCGAGGAAGACATAGGCTAATATAAGCACAATATAGTTTATGATAATTGTATCCTGCTGTAAATTTATAACTCTTGGTTTACAAGAAAAAATTATAAGAATTATACATCCAAATTGAAAAAATTGGGTTTTGACCTCAGGGATCACTTGACTCCTGGTATTGGTTGGCTTCCAATTCCTCTACGAGGTCATGATTTTTGAAATGTCACGCCCCAAATGGAGTGATCAACTTGTGGGAAGTTCTGTATCACCTCGTTTTTTCTGTATCTTTGTAAGTATTAATCTTTGTTATCAAGTGTTTGATAATTAGGAAACTAAAACCTAATTTAGAACCTAATACTTATTAGGACGTAGAGGTTCGAATCTAAGTTTAAAATTCAGACGGAACCTAGTTTGGGTTCTAGCTAACAGTGTAGAATTACACCGGGTGGGGAGACCCTAACCTGACCCAAAGAATTGGATTACTAAGGTTAATAATTTCTTATATGTTTGGTATGTAAGAAAATGAGAGGAAAGAAAGTGAGAGGAAAGAAAATTTATTGGTTAAAGTGTAAAATTGATGATGTGTTATATTATTATTGGTCTGTCACATTTATCAATGCATCTTTTTCACACTTTACCAGTATAAAATAATATTATTTTATTTGGAACTGTTTTCTCATGTGTTCAATAATAAATCGATTGAATCATTAAACAAGTGAAAACACTAATTATGGCCTTAAGGCTTAACTCAATAAGTTACTTGTTGCTTAGAGTTCCAAGTTGAGCCAACTACGATTTATCGGTCAATGTAAAACCTATATTGACCTCTATAGTTTTTCAACCTCGAGAAGTGTGTCATTTTTTTTGGTTTTCACAGGTCTCCTCCAACGGAGGTAATCCTGTTCGAGGCGCGTCAGACACTAAATGTGGTAACCTCTCCTAATGGAGATTCGAACCTTGGTTCGTCACGTTGTGAAAGACTAGCCCCTTCCGCTAGACCCAACCCTCGTTGGTGAGAAGTGTGTCATTTAAGTATTAGACATTTTGATTTAAATATTATTATTTTATTCAAACTTGTGTGCATGTCATTCCAGAAAAGAGTTGGAGCAGAGACTGGGACACCCAGAGCTATAGCATGGGGCGCATGACATGTGGATAAGACTACGGACATGAAACTACCATTCAAATCCATTTACTTTCACTTTTGCCTTAATTGGATTACACCAAAATGGAAATGTCGTTTCCTTACACCGTTTTTTTCCTTTTTCCTTGGCCTAACCTCTTTGATGCAAATGTTGAAAAATATTCCCCCACCATTTGTTCCCTAGGAGAGCGCATCTTTTGGCTTGGTGAGCAAGCTTGGACTTGCAAAAATTTTAACTTAAGTAAACTCTATAAATACTAACACTTGACATCTTTTACTCACTTTGGGAAAACCCATAAAGTTGGAGCCTGATTTCCTCCCCTACCCCTTGTGGCCGCCACCTATCTCTCTCTCTACACCAGCTCATTTCTCTTCTATTTTTGAAGAGAATGAGTTCACATTTCTTCTTTCAAACTCTATTTTTAGTAGAAGATTCAAGAGGCAAACCTTTGTTCTTCATCCTCCATTTCTGCAAGCTTGAAGAAAAGGGTAAGAAAGGAGGAGTTCTTCACTTCCATGGTTGGAGTATAGAAGCAACGAACTGTAAATGAAAATTAGCTCTTGATGGTTTTGGTGAAGTGAACACATTTGAAAAGCATGGTTCAACTGAATGTGAAGACAAATTCAGAAGTTAAGCCTTTCGATATGGAGGCAGAAGAAGGAGTTTGGGAAAGAAGGCCTCATCGTTGCCAAAGAACTAAAGAGGCTGCAACCCAATCTGGTTGAACTCGACAGCTTCGTCTGGTCTAACGTTTCTCGGTAGCTCAAGTCTGACCTTGTCGCCGTCCTTACTGAGTTCCAGAGACAGTTCAACATCCTTCTCTCCATGAAGGTTCATTGTTCATTTTGTTTTTGTTTTAACTAATTATCTTTGTTTTTCATAGATTGAAGTTCAATCTTTTTTTCATATTTTTTCTTTTGAGGGATATGTTTAATTTTTCTCAATTGGATCAGCTAATATAGTGATTTTTTAGGTGTTGTTGTTTCTATTTGTCTGTCAGGTGGTTTGATGGTATGAGAAAGTTAAGTGATGAATTTGATGGCTACCCTGTTTGAATCTCAATATTGTGAATCGAATATTGTTCAAAGTTTTCAACAGATAAGGGTTTTTTCATATATTATGTTTGGTTATAAAGACAAGAAACTAAGCAATTTAGTGAGAACTTGAACTTGTGCTTTGAGAAGCTTATGGCAGTTGCTGGAAGTGGTGGAAATTTTGGGAAAGAAGTGAAGATGAAAGGTGGAGAGATCACAGAGTGGAAGGATATCCCAGTTGAACTTTTGATGCAAATTTTGTCACTTGTGGATGATCAGACGGTGAGTAGAGCTTCTGGAGTTTGTCGTGTGGGCGGAGAGATGCAATTTGCTTTGGCCTTACCCGATTATCACTCTCATGGTACATACATACATGTTCTTCTAAGCCGTTCAAAAAAAAAAATGTTCTTCTAACTCTTTCTCTCTTGATTGAAGCTGTGATTTGTAAGCAGTAGAAAAAGGAGGGAAAAAGTTCAATATGATTTTCCCCCTTTTTATTACCCCAAATTAACTGTATGTTTAAGTGCATATTTCTCGGTCTCTTTTGTTTGTTAGATTAATTAATTTTGCTATGCTTCAATCCTGATGCTGTCAATAAGTTTTTAACATGTGATCCTGGATTACTAGAGTAGAGACTGTGAGGATGTAGCCATCCATTCAAATTTCAAATATGGTTCTGTTTCATTTGTCTCAGCAAGCTGACTTAGTTCCTTTCTTTAGGAGAATTGGTAAGTTTTATATGCATGCCACTGGAACTTGCATTTTTTCAATTATTTAACAATAGACTAGGATTTCATCATGAGAATGTATAAATGGATGTCTTTTGTGCAGTGTTGTCAAATTTCTGCCATGGCCGTAAGCCGCAACGCCTTTATATCCGCCATAGGCCGCAACGCCATGTTTATATGGCGGATTTTTGGCTGGCCTCCATAAAAGACGTGGCTGGCCTACATCGGCGTGCCTTAATCCTTCCAACTGGTAATCACTAATCAAAGCTTGAGACTTTTTTCTTTCTTTTTTTTCATTTTTTCTGAATTTATCGAGAATTTAATGTTTTCTTCTCCTTAGGGACGAGAGATTCTCAAAGGGGGAGCACTATGAGAGGTTCAAGGATTATTCCCATTTTCGACATCTCATTCAACCCCATTTCACATCTCATTCAACCCCATTTCACACCCCATTTCTCATACACAAAATTAAAAAACATCAAACCCAGCATCCAAATGTGGACTGAGAAGAAATTCAGTGCAGAAATTCGAGTGGACTGAGATGAGAATGCAAGATGTTGAAGAAGAGTGCAGGATTTAAAGATGAATCATTAGCCATCATCGTTTATGGCCAGAGCTTGGGAATGAAGAAGATTAAATGAGAAATGAGAGTACCAAAAAAAAAATCCCGTTTTGATGTTTAATGAAGGAGGTAGCACTTCAGAAATCAGTAGGGTTAGCCGGTTAGCAGCAGTGGGTTAGCAGCACTGCGCAGCTTTTGGTCTTTTTTTTTTTTTTTGGTCCAAAATCTCTTTTGATAACCAAACTAGCGAACTAAAGATACACTAGCGGCCCAGCCCAACTGGGTAACACAATCGGCTTACACAGCGCGGGTCGATTCTTAAAATCCGGGTCGCTTCGCGGGTCATTTCTGAAAAACGGGTTGCGCAGCCAAACGGGTTAAAAAACCCTAAATCTCGCCGCTCAATAGAGCGCCGATACGGCGACTTTCCGCTCTTCCCCGTCGATCCTGCCGCGCCGCCTACTTTTCCGATTCCGGCGCCGCTCCAACTCGCGGACCATGGAAGAAAGCGTGGTAGCGTGCGATCTTACGAGTTGGATCGCGATTTTCACAACCATGTTAGAAACTGTTCTTAAGAAAGCAGTAAATGTTGTGCAGCTGAACACCTAATGTTTTGGTGATAGGTTTTTGTAGTACAAGTTTAAAGATATCCCTGTGTAGTCTTGAAAGTCATTTGTGCTATATATTTAGCTAATTCTGAATTTTTTACTGTTTACTCAAAAGCCAACAATAGGATATAATTTTCTCTCAAGTTATTGTCGAGTATAATTCTTATGCCATGTGTATTGGTGATCTCACACCTGTTATGATCCATGCAGGAATTGCTTGCTCCAGAGAAAGCACATGCATCAATTCTGTAAATGAGGAGATTCACCTTCATGAGTTGATGGATGTGTGTTTCATAAACTTCTATATCTCACCATAGATGTACATGTCTATATCCCATCTTTCTAATTTAAGTGGTCTACACAATGGTGATGCCAGGATCTTGACTTGGAAAAATTCATGCAGACAGGATTGCAGCTCTCAAGTTCACAATCTCCATACATACTGGGATGCATAATGATGTTTAGATTTTTGTTTTTATTTCTATTATTTAAAAGATTGTTGTTTTTTTTTTGTTGCTTCAGCATGTTCTTGGTGGCTTTTCCGGTTCCAATCCAAAAGGTATAGTTGGATCATAAATATATGTTCACTTTTGATTAGTGGAGTCTTACTACTTTTAAATTATTTTCCACGCTTTCAACTCGACATGTTGACAAAGATATTAAGTTTTATCTAATTAGTTTTAATTTGGTCGTATTATAACTCAAAATTTATAAGCTGTCATAATTTGGTCTTGGTGATTTTGAAAGTTGTTTTAAAATGTAGTTTCTAAGGTTGCAAACTGTGGTAAACAAGTGATTTTGCGACCTGAGGCAGCCAGCACATTAATTGTCTGAGGCAAGGACAAAGTGGAAGTAGGAGTTGTCAACTAGGGCAGGGACAAGTTCTGCATATGGTAGCTGAAAGGCATGCTGCTGCATTGTTGGTGTGCTCATTGGCCAGCCTCAAGTCAGGGTAGTGAAGCTGTTTGGGTATGCTGCTTGATGTTACAAGACGATATTAATGTTCTTGGATTTTGTCCATCCTGGTTTTTTGTTCCATAAAGGTTACCTAAGAATATTCAATAAAGTGAGAGTTATGTCATATTGATTTGCAATAATATTACTTAAGTAGAAACTTTCATTTCTACTTATTTACTTCTTAAGTTTTCATACATAGGCATCTATGTTTGTATGTCTGTGTGCACTTATGAAACTTTGTACCTGTTAAATATAGATTAAGTACCTGTTAAGTGCTATACAATAGTAAATAATATTTTTCGAAAAAAAGTCTTGCATATAGATTTGGCAAGGTTATTTGCTTGCTTGTTGAAGGAAGATATACATATCTCAAGTGGAAAAAATTTAATTGACATTTGCATGATTTAATGTCCAAGCAAAAAAGAATACGGGCTAGATTATTTGCTTGACTAGTTTATTGATTGTTTGATTGATGAAGAGGGATTTTCAGCACTTGTTATGCTTTTCGTATGACTTATGCTAACTTAACTTCAATGTCATTAGGAACTTATGCCAAATTTTTCACTTGATTATCCTTTAAGCACTTAGTGTTTTTAGGTGTAGTTTCTTTTGTGTGTTTTTAGCTTTTCCCAATGTAGACTAAGTGCCTGTTTGTTTTAGATTTTAGAATCCCGTTTGGACTCCAAAATTGATTCTAGCATTTTTTTAGTTACTATTCATGCGTTTGTTTTAGATTTTAGCAGATTTTAGAATCCCGTTTGCACTCCAGAATCAATTCTTGTAGAATCTACAACATCCAAGCTTTTTCGTTCAGAATAATTGATTTTAGGTATGAGACTCACATAATCTTTCATATTTACACTTCAAAAGTGATTTTACTTTGTCAACCAAACACAAATCAATTCTTATGAACTCACTTTTAAACTACCATTACCAAACACAAATCAATTTTTTTAAACTCAATTTTTTTAAAATCAATTTTTTTAAACAAGATTTTTCACAATCTATTTTATCAGAATCTAAAACAAACGGACCCTAAGTATTTTGGTTCCCATTAACCATCACAGTCCACATTAGTTAGTTTTTTATTTATTTATAAAATAACATAAGCGTCTGCCAGCCCATGCTCAAGGGTGGCACTAACAATTAGCGTGGGCCCTGTCGACGCTAAGAAGTGTGGGCTATTGGCCGACGCTAAGATTAGCATAGGCCTTTTGCGTGGGCCCGATCAACGCCAGTTAGCGTTGGCTTATCAATTGGTGTCAGCTTTTGCATTAGCGTGTGCCTCAAAATGGCGGACGCAAACAATAAGTGTCCAGCTGGGCCTGTCGGCCACGACTCCGACACTAAACGTGATGCAGCGAGGGCTTTTTCCTGTTAGCGTCGGCTTTTGGCCTACGCTAACGAGCTGCATTCTAATAGTCGCCATAGCAAATCATTGTCATGAAAACATTTGTTTTCATGCATAAGGATCATGCAAGCATGTTTTAACTCATATTATGCAAGCATGTTTTAACTCATATGAACATGTCATTCATGTTTAGGCTGGCATAGATCATTTTTTTTTATAAGGATGGGGGAGTGAATTTTTATTAAGAGGAGTGGATGAGACACTTAGGTCATACAAATTGTCTATACAAATTGTCTATGAGGAGATTTGAAAACATCACCTTGGGATTACAAGGCTATGACAATCACCACTCCACTAGCACCCTTTGATAGATCATTAGAATGCTCATAAAACATGTTTGAAAGTCACACAATCTTAGTTCTATGTTGCATGATCATGGAGAAAGTCAATTGAGTCATGAAAGCATTAATCGAAGTGTTTTAAATAATGAAGGATTAATGAACGGATTAGTAGGATTCATGAATGGATTTGCGGGATGCATGAATGGATTCATAGAACTAAATTTTGACACGCTGCACCAATTCATGAGATGCTAAATCAATTCACGCGACGTGTTGGACTCGTTTTTATACTTTTTGAAGTTCTTTCATGTTGGACTTTCTTCCAAATCATTAGAGGTTCATATAAAAATGACTTTCATCTCGTTTTTACACATTACACTGATAAAAAACATTTGAACATCATCTCCATCCATTCTCTCCATGTGTATCAATTGTTAAGCTTTCTTGGTTCTTTTGTGAGAGAAATTTATGTTCTTTCTTTGTGAACTCTATTCTATTGAAAGGACTTTTGTTCTTGTTCTTTCTTATCATTTATGGGGTGTGTTCCCTTATTGGAGTGAGACTAGGGAGTGGGTTTTTCTCCTGGGACATCTCATTTGTTGATTAGGGCGGGTTTCCCTAATTATGAGGTATTAAAGCCATTGGGTATTTGGTGAGGGTGTCACCATTGTAAAAGTCTTGAAGAAACTCTGTAATCTTGGATGGTTTATAGTGGAAGAAACTTTCAAGTTTGGATTGGGGAATAGATGTAGGTCATATGTGGTTTAATGGTTGAACTAGTATAAATCATAGTGCAATCTTTTTAACCTTTATTTCTTTACATTTTGCAATTGATTGTTTAATTCTCTATTAAGAGTAGTTTGCGCATCATATAGAGTTTGATAAGATTAGGGTTTTGTTCTTTATCTTTTTAACACTCGCACTTCAACGTAAATTGAAAGTGCGATAAATTACATTAATGCACATGAGTTACTAAAATTTACAAACTTGTTTTACAGTAATTCAAGTCATAAATTTCATAACTAAATAATTAATCTAATAAATAGATTACAACATATACAATTCGTGTAATATCAAAGACTCAACTCCGATATAAAACACTAATCTATGAGTGCCAAGCCTGGAGCTTCACCTCATTTGCCTCCGGTACCTGCTTATCTGGTAAAAAAAAAAGAAAAAAAGAAAAGAGTGAGATAAAAATCTCAGTGAGCTCTCCACGGACTCTTCACAATCTCTCGTCGAATCAGACTATTTTGATAAGACTAACTTAGGCATTACACGCCTAAACATACTCTTCCTATTCATCATAAGGACTTGCTTTGAAAACATGTTAAGCACCCTAAGCTTGAACGCCCTAGAATGCGCTAACCTGAACTCATACAAGTACAAAGCAACTCTTTTAACTAAGAACATATAGTTCAACTCCTCATAACTTGCTACATCCAAGAAAATGAATGAGACGTAAATGCAATGTAATGCAATTTAACTAAGAACATATAGTTCTTCTTTAATTTGTGCTTAGCACAACTTGCTATTCATCTATGTTATTGGGTTTTGTCATATGCTTAGGTCCAAAGACCCCAATCAACATAACTAACGATATGGTGGTTAGAAGTCATTAACCGTTCAAGTGGCGTCCCACGAGGCTAACCATACCGTTTTCTCCTCTTATGAGGAATTTTTGTGTCCTTTATGACTCTTACTCATAACTTATGCATTATCAATGCATGCACATAATGAAATGAATATAAAATATAATTCACTCATTCCTAAGTAACTCTAAGTCCTATCTAGCACATATATATAGATATATATATTCAGAATAGAACTTCCTACTAATGAGGAAACACAATCATGTTGTACGCCTCTTCCAAGTATAACACTTAGAGCATATAGACAATTCTACCACTCATAACGTTTTCACTTAACTCTCGTGCTCATCTTGATGCACCTTGAGTTTAGCTCCTCATGAAGCAAACTCCATCCCAATTGGAGCTCTGTGGAGCACACAAAGGGGCAAACATTACACACATACTTGTTGGGGGGTTAGGGATAGCAATCCAACCCTTTACCATCCCAACAAAAGATCATTACTTCTAATCAATTGAAAGTTAGAAATCAAAGATAACTACATAATAAATTGAATAACAATTCACTTAGCCTTTTCTATTGAAGCTATTTTCCACTCCAAACATTGGTAAGGGACTTAGGGCTCACTATCAAGTATCAATATATGACTAATTGATTGAACAACTTATTCAACTATCATCATCTCATTCTAATCCATTTCCTTCTCATGTTATCCCAAAAGTCCCAAATAGAAACCAAGGAATCAAACTAAAGGAAAGAAAATAGAAAACCCTAATGGGGGTCTTATGGCTGTCCACAACCTAAGGGATGAAGTACTCACCGTTATTCTTCAAGATCTTGAGCTAGAATGGTGGAGCATTGCCCTCTTTGCTCTTCTTCACATTTTCCCTCTTTTCTCCACTTAGGGCACTTCAAACTTTCCCAAATCTTGATCTACATCCTTCAATCTTCCTCTCCATGCAAGGAACCTGAAGATATCCCACTTCAAACCCAAAAACTTGAGCCAACTTTGAAGGACCTTGGTCTCCTTATTCTTCTTCTAGGGTTCCTCTAAATCTTTCATCTAAGCTCAATCTCAACTCTTCAAACTCTTATTCCACTACAACATTTTTGCTTTTTGGCAACAGTTGAAAAGTGTAGGCAAAACTCTAAAAAATGTTGCCTAAACGTATAGGCAAATTTTGAGAGTAGTTCAGATGAGCGTTACCTATTGTTTAGGCAACATTTTTTCATACCTTTTGGCCACACTTCAAAAAACTGTTGCCTGTTGTTACGAATAGGCAACAGTTATCACGCTAACCTAACGCAACAGTCAGAAAATGTTGCTTAACTTAACTACAGGTCACAACTGTTCCAAACTATAAAACGCAACATTTTAACACTGTAACTATCGCTTATAGATAACATTTTTTAACTGTTTGCACATAGTATTGGGTACAGTTTTAATGTAAGCATAACCCTATTTCGAGTTAGTTGATAACTGTGGCCTAAACGACTAAAGACAACATTTTACAACTGCAATCTTAATTTTATTTTAATTTCAAAAAATTTAAAATAACGCTATCAAATTAAAAAACTATTTTGCCTTAATATTATATTCCACAAGTTTACAAATAAAATCATAAATTGATTCCATATTCAATTCGCATCCAAATTTAAATTTTCAAAGATGATTCATAAATAATAAATGGATCAAGTGTCACATAATATATGTTCTGTAATAGTAGTTAAACAACAAATTAGTTTAAACGTCAATCCAAATCATAAACAAAATAACATCATAGTTTGACCAGATCTAACATTTTGAAGCATGAGGCTAACAAAAAAACACAACCAAAACAAATATCTAGTGAGAATTGAAATCCATATGCGTGGAACTCCTCCATAAAATCTTGCATCTGCTCGCTGTTAACTAAAATCCAAATCGTCATCTTGGAACTCCTTCACAAAATCTTGCATCTCCTCGTCATTTGCATCTTGTCCAATGAGATCATTCTACACAAAAGAATGAAAAATAAGACCAAAACTTTTGAATAATGTAAAACGATAAATTTGTAAGTTATGTATAATAGTTACCTTCTTAAAATTTGGAACATGTGTTGATGTGGAAGAATGCATATGTGGCTGTCCAATCACTTTTTGGACACTATTTGCATCACCAGGAGATAATTCTAACAAATTTTCTAATGATTCCATACTATCTCCAGGACGACAATGTTGGAATAAGGCTTTCATAGCATATTTTAACCTACCCACCATATCTTCCATAGTCTGCACTTTTTCATTTAGTGAAGTGACCTCTTCATTATGTGCTTGTTTTAAAGCAGTAATTTTTTCTTTTTGCTTTAAAGAAGTTTTTGTGACATTTCTCCCATAACAACGCACCATTCCAGGATGTTCCTTCCCAAGCACAACTTGCAAGGTTTCTACATTACTTTCCTCATCCTCAATCAATTCTTGAAGTTGAGTCTAGCACAAAAAGTGAAATTAAATGTTATACACGTGCAATAAAATGATCCTACAAATATTCCCTAAAACACAGATGTATATTCAGATCCAACATTTGTGGAAGCTTTCTTGATGGCACACAAAGAAATATTCCCTTAAAATCGTGCACACAGAAATAATGAAAAAGATTATCCATGATAATTTAAGCTATAGGAAGTGCTAACTGGAACCAAAATAGGCCCATTATATAAGCGAGGTCTCACCGTTGGAACTTGGAAATAAGAGACCACTAACATGATCTAGAGAATCACGTTCCCCTTATCATAATACATGGATCCTTCTTGTGTGTGGCTTATTTGTTCGACTCACATACATTGTTGTTTCCAAATTTCACAGGCAATCATAAATCTTCCTTGCATGTTTTTAATATAGGAATTGAATTCTTTAGAATTATTTCTTATTTTCATTTTTCTGGGGTTAAAAATTAATTTACCTATAAAAGAACAGTACAGAGCAGTAGGATCAGCAATTGTCTGAAAACCATAAGATATGAGACAAAATGTTAAGAGTGGGAGGACAAATCCACTGTCCGCCAAATATCCTAAATAACTTAGCAGAAATCAGCCTAGCAGCCTCACAAATCCATATTAAGTGTTGTTCTCGAAGGGGAAAAAAGAACCTTCACGTTAGAGAGAGTTTGAACTTTCAAAATGAAGTCGCAGGACAGTATTAAGTGCATTGTGTAACTTTTATAAATTATCAATTCTTTTGCCGCTTTTGCTCTGTTGAAGGAAGGCTGGATACCATTTATTTTCATAATCATAAGGAATATTTGTGTCCATTTATATCCCACTATTCTCCATATCCACTTGCACGTTTTTTGATCAAGAAATAAATGGGGAGAGCACTTGGTTGCTGTTTGGTTTTCTTATGCTTTTTGATTCATTTGACAGATGCTGCAGACTGGAACATACTAAATCAAAAGACACACAATGGACTCAAGAAGTACCAAGCATGAAATTTGCGATCTGTTTGGTTTTCATTTGCGATCTGTTTTTCCAGTATCAAATCACGTTGCTAAAAGACTCAAGAAGTACCAAGCATGAAATTTTGAGTGAAACAATGTCAACTTGATCTACTTCTCAGAATGTAAATAAAACACAGTTAGGTCAATTCACAGCTTACTTACAATTGTATTTTCAGTTTCTGTATCCAATT
The DNA here is from genome assembly GCA_037113605.1 of Calophaca sinica. Classification (NCBI taxonomy): domain Eukaryota; kingdom Viridiplantae; phylum Streptophyta; class Magnoliopsida; order Fabales; family Fabaceae; genus Calophaca; species Calophaca sinica. The sequence goes on from CM073736.1 coordinate 95,731,760, forward strand.
GTTTTCCTTTATTCCCTTTCCGAGTTTCAATAAAAATTTCTGCTTGGGTGGGCTCTCTCTCTTCCTTTGCATGCTACATAAAACAAAAGCATTAATTATAATGAGTATCACACAATGACAACACCACCATTGAGCCAGAATTTCCAAGATTCCAAACTGCACAACTACTAATTACATACATGTCATTAGCTAGCAAAGCACAAAAGAGTATTACCAATTTTTCACGTATTATAGCAAAGTTTGTTGGTCCCATTCGATGCCTCCACTTTTGTTGAGCTCTACTTCTAGTGTTTCTTTCACTGATTGACTGCACATAATTAAAGAGAATATAACAATGAGTTATTATATATTTATCATACATGCACTAAAACCAATTATAAATCTTACTTGTATAGTTTCCAAACTCCAATATTCACAAAGCTTCCTAAAATGAGATTCTAGAATATTTGGAGGACGATGTTTGAGCCTCTCAGTCATGTTGGAATACTTCAAAAAATTATCCTTCTTTACTTGGTGTTTATATCGTCTCCAAGAATCTCTAACAGTAGTCTCAACCCAATCACGTGCTTCTTTCGGCAAAATAAACTTTCTCTACAAAATTATATACAAGAAATCAACCGCATCAACATATTGTAAACAAATAGACATGCATATTCTTTTTAAAATACATACATTAGTGTATCTCCATAAACCCTCTATATTCTGATCTGGCATCTCTTTCCAACTTGTGTAAATCAGAGGACAAAATATTGCTTTCCTAGCCAAGGTTCCCAAAAAGAGGCTTAAGTTGGACACCGCTTTATTAGTAGGCCCAATAGGTTGACCATCCTCATTAAATGTCACTTCTTCTCGCTCTTCCTTAATTCTTGCATGAATCATTTAGTACAAAGTCATCCCTCTTTACCTTTTTTGAGCATTGAGTTTTGGACATCATTGTCTCCAGAGAAAGCTTATGCTTGTCTTGTTGTTTTGACTTCGTTGAATGGATGGGGATTTCACTTGCAGCAATGTTCCTTTTCAAGTTGCTATCTACCTTGTCTACACCTCTATTATTCCCATGTAGTCTCTCATGCAATATATGCACTGTAGCTTTCTCACGTGTTCGTTTCTTTGATGTTCCTATTTGAGAACCATTAAAAAAAATATGAAAATCAAACAATTGTTTATAAAAGCATACAAAAAATTGTACACACTTTTCTATAAATTATCATGAAACAAGAATATGGTATACCTTCTATAACTTCTTTGTTTATCACTTGCTGCTGTTGATTGGTATATTCCCCAACATGTGCCAAACCTTTCATAGCTTCACGATTCACTTTGAGCCTTTCTTTTTTCTTTGCGTCAATGTTTTTGTTCAAGTTGTCAGCTACCTCTTGAACTTTTTCTCTGTTATTGCCCTGTAGTCTCTCATCCAACCTATCAGTTGTAATTTTCCCACGAGTTCTTTTCTTTGATGGGCCTAATTTCAAAGGAGAGTCATCTAAATTAAAGAATATAAAAATTAGAAAAACATCTACAAAGAATACAAAAACAGAATTTGCACACGCTTTTTTGCAATCATTTTCGTGAAATAAGATAAGAAAATGATTTTACCTTCTACAACTTCTACAACCTCTTGAACTTTTTGTCCAGAATTCCCTTGTAGCCTTTCATGCAATTTATCAATTTTCTCCTTCTTAATTTGCAAAAATTTCTTTGCCAACTCATTGCTTGATCTAAATTGTTTTTGATGGAAAGAAAAATCAGAACTTCCTTTTGCCGGACTTAGACCAATCTTTCCAGGATTAGATCCACCATCTCTTGCATTTCTTGCTCTTTCCATTTGGCTAGTGAATATGAAATACAAAGAAAGAAACTCAAATATTACACAAGTATATAATACAATCAACAAAAAATGAGACAATCAGTAAGGCATCACAATAAGAAAAATGAGACACCACTTGATGCACTCTTAAGTATTGTGTAAAAATCTGCCCATAAAGTGAGTTTAATATATTTTAAATGGAACGAAATGCAGTCTTATAGTATATTACCTGATTATTATATACAACAATGTCTACTAAACATGCTACTCCATAAAGTCTCATGCACTATCTTCAAAACTAGAATCATCAGTGGTTTCATCTTCACTTTCAAAGCTTGCTTCATCATCACTTTCATTTTCTTTTTGTTGAACATGAAGTTCAGATATAGGCATTTCAAATATATCATCCGGTACATCTTTCCTAACCAAATCAACTTCACAATCATCTTTCGAGATATCAAGGTTTGTTGAACTCTCATATCCATGGTCATCTAAAATGGAACTTTCTCCCATATCAAATGAGTCCCTTGGAAGTGCCTTCAAAACATAGTGTCTATTTTTGTTAAAAGGATCTTCAATAAAGAAGCATTGGTGCACTTGAGATGCTAGCACAAATGGATCATTCTGGTAGCACTTTTTATTAAAGTAAACGCATGGCAACCCATATTTATCTTCTTCAGCTACAAACCAGTCACATTTAAATAATACATATTTAAAATGACCATAATAATCTAACTCTATAATATCCTTTATTGTCCCATAGTAGGTCATACTAATTTTTTCAGGATTTTCATCCTTTGCACTTCTAAAGCTTTGAGTTAATGCCTCTAATGTCACACCACTATTTTGAGTTTTCAGCCTTGCTTCACGTTTTCTTGTATTGAACCTGTACCCATTAATAACATAACCAGAATACTTTTTGGAAACATCATTTGGTCCCCTAGATAACACCTTTAACCAATCAGATATTTCCTCATTCATGACACGTGCTTCAAACCATTGAATGAAATCTTCTCTCTGACTTTTAGCTTTGCTCCGCTTTCTTCTTTTCCGAGGATTATAAACATCAACCTCATGCTCTCTACAAAATAATTAACTAAATTTTCAATGTACAAGAAAAAAAATCATTATAAAAATTAAATGTTGTAGTAAGTTGATGATGGTACCTAATGTATTCTTGCACTTCATCACAATTGAATAAGATATACCCATGGGCTTGGTTTTGGGACTTTTGATCAAGAGAAATTAGTTTCACTCCCCCAATAGGATGACCTATGTTAGGATTCTCATCACTATTTCGTGTCATTCTATTCATCCTTGTATCTACACCACTGGACAAATATCTTGAACAAAATGTCAGAGATTCTTTAACCAAGTATGCTTCAGCGATAGAACCCTCTGGGCGACTCTTATTACGGACAAAAGATTTTAATTCACCCAAATATCTTTCTATATAATACATCCATCGAAATTGAACCGGTCCACCCATTCTAACCTCATTAGCAAGGTGAATTGGTAAGTGAACCATTATATCAAAGAAACTTGGAGGGAAGATCCGCTCCAATTGGCAAAGAGTTTCTGCAATCTCTACTTCCAAGTGATCTAAACTTTTCAGGTCGATAACCTTTTGGCATAAACACCGAAAGCAGGAACAAAGCCGGATCAAAGGAATGGCAACCTGATTAGGGGTTATCCCTCTTATTGCTACTTGCAATAAGTAATGTAGCATAATATGAGCATCATGACTCTTGTACCCAAAATTTTTTCCTTCAGCAACATGCACACATCGAGAAATATTAGAAGCAAGGCCATCGGGAAGTTTTACACTCTTTAAAACACCACAAAAAATAGATTTCTCATGCTTGGTTAGGGAGAAACATGCCTTTGGGATTTGGATTTTCTTACCATCACTAGTTGCCTTCAAATGGAGATTCTTTCTAATCCCCATATCTTGTAGGTCCAAGCGAGCATTTGCATGATCCTTTTTCTTCCCTTCAATCTCTAAGAAAGTCCCAATTATATTATCACATACGTTCTTCTCTATGTGCATTACATCAAAGTTATGACGTAAAGTATTATCCTTCCAATACGGTAATTGCCAAAAGATAGACTTTTTCTTCCATGGACCAGCCGATTTTTTCTTATCCTTCTTCCCCAATGCATCGTGATGTCTTGTAAGTCTTCTAAAATTCTTGTTGCATCTAACAAGGTGGGTGCAGGCCTATATTCCGCTCTTTCCATTAAAAGAAGCCTTATTTGATCTCCACACATGATCCGAATCCAAAAAGACTCGATGACCCATATAACACATCTTCCGAGCTATGTTTTAAGTAAGTAGAAGAAGTTCCATAATGACAAGCTGGCAAGCAAACTTCCCTTTAGTGCTCCAACCAGATAACATGGAATATGCAGGTAGTCACTAAATACCCACAAAAAGAGTCAAGATCTGAAATGATTGATTTTTGGAAATATCACACGCTTCTACCCCGACATCCCACAATAGCTTTAACTCCTCAATAAGTGGCTGCGGATACACGCCAATTGCATTTCCGGTGATCGTGGTCCAGGAATTAGTAATCGACATCATACAATTTTCTGCCTTCATGCATAAATTTGGCGGATAATTGTATATTGTTAATACCACCGGCCATGTGCTATGTGAAAGGCTCATAGTCCTGAATGGATTAAACCCATCACTAGCCAAACCAAGCCTGATATTACAAGTGTCAAGAGCAAAATTTGGATGCTTTGCATCGAAGTCTTTCCATGCTTGGCCATCAGCAGGATGCCTTAACCTACCATCCCCTGAACGCTCTTCTGCATGCCACCTTAATAAATCAGCTGTCTTTGAACACATAAAGAGTCTTTTCAATCTTGGAATTAAAGGAAAATGTCTCAAAGACTTTAGCGGAACCTTGTGAGCTTTTTTAGATTCTTCAAGATCACATTCAACTTCAGGATATTCAATCCACCTTGAAGCTCCACACAGATGACAAGAATCGTCCCTCGCTCGCTCTTTCCAAAATAACATGCAATCCTTGGGACATGCATCAATCTTCTTATAGTCTAAGCCCAAGTCCCTTATCATTGACTTTGTTTTATTGAAAGAGATAGGGATGTTCAAGTCTGGCATAGCCTCTTTCAATAACTCTAGGAGAGCGTTGAATGATGCCTTGCTCCATCCATAGAGACATTTCAACAAATAAATTCGAATAGTGAACGATAAGGTGGAAAAATTTTTACATCCTGGATACAACTCTTGATTAGCATCCTCAACTAGTTTAAAAAATTTCTTTGCATCCTCATTTAGGCCTTCATGTACTCCACTTGCTTCAGCCACATCTTTAAATGTCTCGAACAATAAGCCATCAATATTATCGTATGAGACATCACCATCAATATCGTCATTAAGACCCATAAAACTTTCACCTTCACCATGGTAAATCCACTTGTTGTATCCATTTACAAATCCTTTGTTTACTAAATGATTAAACACCACATCTCTTTTTTCCCAACCATCATTGCAACAGTCAGCACAAGGGCACAATATCTCGTCTCCTATAATCTCTCCTTTGGTGAAAGCAATATCCAAAAAGTAATTAACACCTTTCTTATAATCTTCACCGTATCGAGGCAAGTCTACCCAATCCTTCTTTATCATGTTTGGATTACTGAATCAAAATCAATTATTTCTATAAGGGAATAAGTTTAAGAGAATATAAAACTAAGAAATTAATGATAAAGTAATTAAGCATTGCTTTAAGAAACCTTTGTATTGCACTCCAAGATTTAGATATCAAGCACTGCTTTTAGAAATCTTTATGCAAAAATGGAAGATAACACAATGCAATCAACAACCTCACACACATGCTCAAGACAAGATGATGAACCAGAGATTAAAATAAGCTCAAATTCAACCACACCTCTATATTATGCCACTGATGATATTTCCTCAGCAAGATAAAGCCTTCCCAAGAATAAACCTGAAACAAAAAGATATTAAGCCCTTTGGTAAATAGAGACAGAACAAAGACAACAATCATATTCAAAAGAGGGATCAAAAGAAAACATTGTGTAAGTCCATGATGACATTATCCAAAAACTCTACCACCAACACATGAGTACCACAGCTCCCTGCACCTAGTTATAAAGCAAAAAAGACATTGCAATCATGAAACATACAGCTTTAGCGAGGCATATTATCTCTTGCTCTTCCTAAACCAATGATGCAACATGCATCTATCCATTCATCAGTGAAGGTCATTCAAATAAAGGATTCAAGTCAGTCACCACATTTCAGGCCAAAATTGAATAGTTTGCTATACTCCTTCGGCAGAACTACTTATTTTTGCTTTACAAAACTGAAATGGTGAAAACCATGTTGAGACTACAAGGGAAATGTGTAGCAAGAAATATACTATCTATGTCTGAGCATCATTATTTAGAAGCAGACTTCCCCTAAATGATTTCACGAGTAAGAGCAAAGCAAAAAGATCAGAAATGCAGATTAGATAAATCTGCAAAGAAGGGTCACCTTGTAGATAGAACCCAGTTGGTGATACAAATTGGGTTTTGTCAAATTCGATCTAAGAGAATCGGATCTTTGGAGCATCAATCAGAAACTGAACCACAATATCTAATCCAGCAAAGAAAGCAAGCAAGCACCTTTTTTTTTGTATTTTTGTTTTTAATTTTAATTTTTTTTCCTGGGATCAGAGAAGAAATTGCGAGAGGAAGCAAAACAGCTCAATGAAAGCATTTAGAGAATGAAGACAAATCCATTTAGAGAATGAAGACAAATCTTCATCCATTGGACAAATAAAATACCTTTAACAGGAGCGAGGAGAAGGGGATGAAGCTGTGCGATGGTGAGGCCTGGTTCTCCTCTTCGGTCAAAGAAGCAGCGACGGTGAGATGGTCGCGGCGGGCGGTGAGTGTCCGGTGGTTCACAGAAGCAGCGACGGTGAGAGCCAATCGAGTGGCTGAGAGCGCCGAACGAGTGCCGACGAAGGTCTCTGTGAAAAGGGCTCGAGTGCCGGCTGAGAGGGAAGGTCGAGTGGCCAAGGGTCGATGGGCTGTAGGGTTTCAGTATCCAACACTGTTAGTTTAAGTTTTTTTTCTTTTAATTCAAGCAAAAAAAAAGTTTTTAAAAAATTTATTAAAAACATTAGTTTTTGGTCATTTGGAGGGAAGAACTAAAAATTGCCGCCAGAAATTTTCTATTAACTCAAAGGCAACAGGCATACAAATGTAGGCTTTTATTATAGATAGTGTAACAATTCAGAACTGTTCCCAGATATAGTTCGGGGAACAATTACTAACTGTTGCAAATAAATTTACATGACAACAGGTCAAAACTGTTCTTATTTTAATTTTAAGCAACACTTATTCAGTGTTGCAAAAGGGGTGTTGCGTAAAACATCATTTTTTTGGCAACAGTCATAAAATGTTGTCTGACCTATGTTTAGGCAACATTTTACACCTGTTGGCAAAAAATGTGTTGCCAGAAGCATAAAATGTTGTAGTGTTCAAGCTAGGGATTGAAGAAACCTAGCAAGAATCTCTCCAATCTCTCTTACTCTCATGAAACCCTAGCCCTTTTTCTCTCCTTTTCTTCCTCTTTCTTTCCCTTTTTCCTTTCTTCTGCGTTCTGCTCGTTGCTGTTGCGTTTTAAGCATTTTACAGTGTGTGAATCGATTCACACCTAAGCTGTGAATTGATTCATGTAGTAAAAATGACAACAGCGCATTCGGTGAATAGAATGGGTGAATCGATTCACAGTTCCTCAATTCGATTCACAAAAGCTTCAGGATTGCCTGAACACCTTTGTGAATCGATTCATGCTGTGCAAAATACAGAAAAACTGAATTTTAACACCTAATCTTGCAACTTTCTCCCTAAACCAACTTCAATTAACTCATAACCAATACTTCCAATCATTTTAAGATCAAACCCAACTTATTTCTCAACTCAAAATCAACAATCTCCACATTACAACATTTTGTAATCATATTTACTTAATTTGAAAACAAATTAAGGTTAAATACAATCACACAACTTCTCTCAACTTATAATCAAACCAAGCTTAGAGAATTTAGGGCGTTACGATCGTGACCCTCATTTAAGGTCCAAATCATGCATCCAAGTTTTCAACCATGTAATCACACTTAGATATACAATCAATTGAAGGTAATATGGTTCGGGAAGGCGGGACATTACACATGCCACAAGTTGGCCTCCTGAATTATAGCAGAATTACAAAGGTCAAGTACTTATTGAAACTTAAATAACTTGGATCAGTGAGGATTAGAAAAAGAATTTGGCTTGTGAATGGAAAAACTCATAGCTAGTAGGGATTGATCCAAATCTGCATTTTCAGTTATATTTGTTTGGGCCATTTGATGTTGGAGATGAGATATCAATTGTTGATACTGGTATGGAGTCACGGTATTTCAGCATAGACACCTAATATGTTAGAATGCTCAATAACTTGATTTACAACAGGTGGCTGCTTGGACATAGGATTCTTCTTATCACCTGGGGGATAATGTTGCGACTCAGGTAAGTGCACCTGATCGTAACTCGTAATAATAGTGGAGTATAATTAGGACTCCGAATGTCGAACCCACAGAGAATGAGCGAGTACCAGTGAATTACTATGATTCTATTCTATTAGACGAGCAAAGATTATGATTAAGAAAGTATTGAAAGTAATCGGAATTAAAGCAGTAAACAGATTAAATGCTAGAACGGTTTAACTATGTTATGTGGGACCTAGGGATAACCGGGTTCACCAATACTCTACCCTTGAGTATATTAATCAATTGATATGAGTTATCTACCATGTAAGAGCACTAACTACCCACTCTAAATTACTAGAGGCTGTCCTTGCATACAATAGCCTTCTTCCCAACTAATTACTCCATTTGGTCCAGGAAATAACTAAGGGAAAGGGCATTAAGTTCAGGTGGGTTTGCTAACTTAATAACTGATTAGAAACAAGCCCTAACCTATCCGGCGTATAGCGCGAGTTCTTTTATCCTATGGTTCCATTAACTAATCATGATCCTGTTACCACAATTAAGCCAACTAAATAAAGGGAGGTCAGACCTTATTGGAATAAGCACAATAGGAATAAAATACTCAAACAATTAAAAGAAACTCATATAATTAAAGAACAAAACATCAAGAGTATTGTAAAGGATCCCTCATCACCCCTAGTGATGGGTTTAGCTACTCATTATTGATGATAATAACATAAACAAATATATGAATTTAGAACAATCCATAACAAGAGAATAAATTCTAAACCGGGACACCCTTTCGGTATGACGACAGTCCTTAAGCACGTTCTTCGCGTCCTCACAAGCTCCGGTAGCGATTCGAGATGGCACCAAGCTTCAAGGAGACAGGAATTCTTTGGAATGGGCAAGGGTTTGCTATCAGATCTCAATTGGGGGCTCTTGACTCAGAAATTCGTCAAAAGGTCCTTGTAACATGTTAAGAGCCCCTATTTATAGACTAGGCTGCGAATTAGGTTTTCTGGCTTTAAATCTGACCGATCGTGACGGGTACGATCAGACAACAGATATACACGGCCGTCTGAAGCCGTAGATGACATTGACCCGTACTCGTGCGTGTTGTTGCCTTAACATCACTTGTGTACGGCTGTACTGCCTTCGACACGGCCGTACTGGACTATCTTATCGGCTTCAGGTGGTACAGACTGAGAGGGTACGCCCTTACTATGATTCTGCTCTAGATACGGTCGTACCGTTGGTAGGTCAGGCCGTACCGCTTGTCCAGTAGTGCTAAAACTCTCCAAAACTAGCCAGTTTTTTTGTCTTTTTTCGCATCTTTTGCTCTAAGTAGTGTCTTCATGATATTTCTGCATAATAAGACATAAATGAGTACCTTTGTGCAATAATCAATGTAAAATAGTGCAATTAGATACTAAAAATGCTCTATAAATATAGACAAATAGGTGTGTTAACAGATAATCATGCGATTTGAAGCATTTCTCCTTTGTGTGGCCAAGAATACCACAAATTAGCACATAATGGTCGGTATTTCTTGGCTCGTTGATATAGGATATGTTTGATTACACTTTTTAAAAATAATTTTCTGTTTTTAAAAATTTAACAAGAACAAAATTTGTTTTTTGTCAATTTTTAAAAATAAAAAAACTGTTTTTAAAAAGTACATCAAATAAGCCCTCAGTTTTCCATTTGGCTAAATTGGAAAAGCCAATTGACAACCAGTGCCTCTATTCGTGCTTTTAACTTCTTATTGCTTTTCTTTATGGTGACAAGTGAGAAAATGTCATTAATTGAGGGAATTAGATCCATGAGTAGGATTTGTTATCTAAAGCGTTCTTAAAGATCCAACCAACAATGAATGAATAAATCACACTAGTTGTGATTTTTTTAGAAATCAAATTCAAGAGCCATGAAGCCACAGAGTTGTTGTCACGAATGCAAACATCGTACATTGGATCAGCTTGGGATGATGGCATGATTGAACCATCTACAAAATCCGGTTTATTATTTCCAATCAAGGCTATGCTTATCACCCTCTTTCATGAATTGTAATTATAGCAGGTGAATAATTGAGAAACTAGAGCCAAACCAGAAATTCAAATGGATGAAGAAAGAAAGGATTTGCTTGATCTTCCATGGCGTCAAACGTTTGCAGAAGAGAACAAAAAAATGAAAAAAAAAGTCACTACAGCATTTTTGACTCTAGGCCATGCTAAGGTTGTCCACGGCTAAAAAACTGTGGCTTTAATTAGGAAAGACAACACTTTTTTACATGTTGCCAAATATAAGTGTGTTTCCTCACATTCATGCTACAATTTTTCCATAAATGTTGTCCATTCGTAATAGACCACAGAGGTTAAAATGTTGGCAAATTATAGATCACGGTTTTTTAACAGTTGATATACAGGCCACACTTATTTAACTGTGGCCTTTAAAAGTTTAAAAAGCAACCGTGGGCTTAAAATAAAGGCCACACTATTGAGACGTTAAAAATTGTGGACTAAAAGAAATGGTACCATTTGAGATCATTTGAGATAGACAACACTTAAAAAAATGTGGGCTAAAAGGCTAAAAATAAAAAATAAAAAACTCCCGCGACCCAACCCCGCCCTAGCTGATCAGCAAAAATTAAAAAAATAAACTTGTCAAAAACCATTAGCAGCTTCGTGCGGCCCACACTCTTTCCTCTGCTCTCCCTAACCTAAGTCTCAGAACTCGCCTCACTACAGCTTCGCCGCACCGGTGTTTCTGCAAATCGCTTCGCCGCATACCACTGTAGCTTGCCGCACAGGTTAGCTCCGGCTTCGCTCGCGGTGACCCTACCTACGCCACTGCAAATTGCTTCGCCGCATCGGTCAGCTTTGGCTTCGCTCGCGGTAATCGCATTTGTTTGTCTTTGTAAGAATAATATTTTTGTCTAAATCTATTTTTCTTCCTAGAGATGCCATTAGCAGCTTCGGCTTCAACAATGTTTTGTGTTTTTCTCCAAACAGTTCCGCCATTCTGCAAATCGCTTCTCAACTGCAAATCGCCGTCCCTCCCAGTTGTGAGCCTACTAGCTGTGATTCTCAACCATCACGACTCCACAAGGCCAGGTTAGTTCGCTTCATACCCAGCTGTTGCCTTTTACTCATGTTGCCTGCATTTTAACTATCACATTTCTAGTGTTTGATAGGACACCGAATTGTACTAAGGCATTTGTTACTTAGATAAATTTTGTTCTTTTTCTTCCTTTTTGTTGTACCTTAAATGTTACTTAGGTATTGTAATGAAAGTTTTGAGTTCAATTGGGATGTGTTTTATTTTGAGAGTAAATAAATTGGGGATTTATGTTTCCCATCATAATAAGATATTTTGTATTAGTAGAATTAAATATGAATAAATATTACTATCATACATGAGACATATGTATGTTCTGTATAGTTTGGTTTGAGATTATATTTGCTTTAAGTATATGCTGACTGGGTTGAATTTTCACAGGGTGAACATGAGAAACTTGCCTGATAGTTGTATTGGGAAAATCTCAGCAAAGTCTTATAAACTGTTATAAACTGTTCTAGCTCATGCAGTAGCTTCCAGTTATAACCAAAATTGGGTGTTCTTTTGGAGGGGATTCCAAGGGCTTTAGGAGTTTGTGAAGGGTATGCTGGTGTGAGGTTTGTGATGTGTAAGGAATGTAATGGAAGCTGTACAGTTTTGTATGAGAAGCAAAAGAAAACTATGACGTGTGGTAATTGTAATGAGAATGGAATAATTCGATGCCCTATCTGTTGTTGAAAATGGACATATGTTGTGTGGTGTGTTGGTTTGGATTTTGGAACAAACATGATGCTTGATCTGTTTGTCATATTTTTAGGATAGGGTTCTAAAGCTTGTTTTAGTTCCCTTTTTGTTGTTGATTCTTTTTCTGTCTTGTATTTGGGACACTAGTTGCATCGGTTGCTTAATCACCTCCTGCTTTCCTTTGCTTTGATTTGTTACAAGTCTTACTTTCCTTTTGTTGATTTGTTTTTATGCTATGTATTGCAGTGACATATATAAAAGATGATAGGGTGAACAAAACTTGCACGAGGAAATGAGCTGTTAGTAATTTAGTATAATTCCTTATACTCATGCAGTTGAAAATGAAGTTCGAAATTGCTTCGACAGAATTTATTTCTCCTGGTTTGATATGATAATAATTTAAGCTGCAACTTTATGAAATAATTTGCTGTAAATTTTGCTGGTTAAGAATATAATGAATGCCCCAGTTTATATCTATTATCAACTCGATAACTTTTAACAGAACCATTGCCCTTATGGGCAATTAAAAATAAAATATTTCTTACCCTTTCTTGTATTACTTTCTGATTATTTATTGTAAAGGAGGCAAACAAGCTTATACCAATTAAGCATTTAAGCTTGTTTCTAACTTATACCTTTCCTTTGTGTGTATTATTTTCATTCTAGTTTTTTGTACCTTAGTCAGTTCTGATTCGTATTTTGAATGCATTAATGAGCATTATGCTTGTTGCTGTTTGCTTTGCTTCATTATGCATTTTGGTTTTTGACTGGATGATTTACTTGTCAGCTTCTTTCATTCAATACAAAAACATTTTTCTTATGGGAAATCTTTATAACTATTTTGGCTGCTATGAAGTGGAATGTGCATTTTTTTCCACACCATCTTGCCTTTGTTGCACATATGCAGATTTCTTATAGGCACTCTGCCTTTTTTTTCACATATGCATTTGGTGCATGAATTCTCTTTGGTGCATGATCCAATGGCTTATGTTCCTGTAATATTTTTGCACCAAATATCTATTAAACTTGATGTGAGAAACTCTGTCATTGAAGTAGCAAATTGAAGGTGTTATTAGAGGTTACACAACTTTAGAATTGTTATACATATAGTTCAAGTCCAGAGACATTTATTGATCTTGGAAATATACATGTATTTTTTCCCTAGCAATCTGATTATTGTCAATGATAGATACACGGATTTTGTGAATCAGTTAAAAGAAAGAGCAGAGAATTATGTGCCTAGCTATTTCAGGCCTTTAGCATTGAAGGGACTCAACAGTAGTACATGAAGTGTGCCTATTAAATCAATAATAATAATAATAATAATAATAATAATAATTATTATTATTATTATTATTATTATAGCTACAAGTAATTCTAGATAACAGGGCAGTAGCTGCTATTTGGAATGGATCATGTAGTATCAAAATAGAGTAGCTGGAACACAACAATCTTTCATTTAGATCTATTGTTATGGTGCTATCTTACGTCATGTGCTAAATATCTCTCTTAACTGCTAGTTTGATCTTTAACTACTCTATTTTTATCTTTGCACTCAGATAGGCAATTGTAAAATCATGCTTCCCAAATATCACAAGCTAGCATTAATGAATGTCAGTCTTCATAAATGAGTTAACATATGTCTCGGTCGATAAATGTTTAATTTTTATTATTCGTGAGTAATTTATTTTTCATTATTTTAATTGCTCAAAAAAATATCATATAGCTGTTATTTGTATTTCCTGCATATGTGAAGTCTTTAGTATTTTGCTTAATGCATTGGCATTTATCAGTGCATATGTAACTAGATCTTTGTCATCTTGTTAATGTGTTGATGTTTCATTTCCTAATCACATGATAAGTTTTTTTGGTGTGGTTGTATTTTTAATGCAATTGAGTATATAATTAAGCAGTCATGTTTGTATTGTAAGTTTTTCAAGTAAAGATTCATGTTATCTGTCTAAATCAAGAAAAATAGTTCTTAGCTCTATTTGCTTGTTGGGAAAAATCTCATGGATGTCGCCTTAGACTTAAATAATTGAATGGTTATTTTTCTTTTAGGGGTGTGGTTGACGTCGCCTGGAGGATGCATGCTCGTGGTACTTGTGACAGCGCGGTTGTGGTAGAGTCCACAGTGGAAACATCAATTCTTGGAGTGCAACGAAGACAAATTTTAGGTCCCAGGGTGAATTAGAGAATGTAAACAAAATTCTTTGAGTGCTATAGTGGAACAAAGTGTGCAACAGTTACAGATAAAATTTGTGAAACCGTATTTTTAATTTTGGAATTTATGATCAAATTGATGTAAGAAAGCTAGTGTTATATGCTTAATTTGTAGTGCTATAGTAATCCAATATACAAAGTTGTTTCATCTTTGTTTTGAGACTTTATAATCCAAGTGTTTTAATGATATAGATTAAATATTGAATGTAATTATAAGTGTTATAACTGCTAAGTTTAATTGTTTATAATATTTTACAATGCCTATAAAAAAGAGCCACTGTTGATTTAGTTTTAAGATTTGTTAGAAAAGTGTTGCCTAAAGCACATGCAACGTGTAAATAATTGTAGCCAAAAAGTATAGGCACATTTAATTAAGTGTTGTTTAAAAATGTTATAAATGTTGCCTATACCATGTGTTGCCTAAAAGATATGACAACATTTCTAAAACCGTGGATTAAATGTCTAAGCAACATTTATTTAGCCGTTGCCTAAAAGCAACCCAGAAAACAATGGCCTATACATGCTCCACCAAACCGTGGCCTATTAACATTGCTCAGGCAGCGGTTTTCAATTTTCGTGGCCAAAGGTGAAATAACCGTTGCCTATTGGAATGGCCGCATAATCCACGGCTATAAAACCGTTGCCAAACCGTAGCCTAAAATACAGGCAACAGTTTTATTGTTTCTAGTCACGGTTTTTTGTTGTTGCCTAAACTAGTTTTTATTGTAGTGCGTGATCTGCAAGAAGCTTTGAAAAACTACCGATACCATATTAAAAATGAAATACTCTAACAATTAACAAAGAGAGCAAAATGAACATTATTCCATTAACTGATTCTGTAAAAATTGACGAAGTACATCGATTGAGCAATTTATTATTATTTCTCTTCAAGCTATATTAACTATAAGCACTCCTCAGCTCAACTAACTTAACAGAATTAAAATAATAACAGAAAAATAATTTGTTAGCTACAGGTGTGGGGATTTGTATCCGGGGGGGATGCGGGTGATTTTCTCTTGGCTAGAACTACTTGGAAGGATCAAAAGTTAAGTGTGAAAGAAGGAGAAGCCTGGGGTCTCTTAGAAGCTTTGCTCTGGGCATGTAGTTTGGGACTTTCTCATGTTGTGTTCCAACTAGATTCTCAAGTGGTGGTGAATTCAGTCAACTCGTTTTCAACTGATGTATTTGAATTTGGTTGTCTAATTCAGCAGTATAGAGACATTTTAGTTTCTAATCCAAACTTTAAGGTATAGTTTATCAGAAGACAAACAAATATAGCCCATACTCTGGTTAGGGAGGCTACATTATGACCTTGCTCCCACGTTTTTGAGTCGGTATCTATTTGTATTGGTGACATTATTGATTTAGAAATACAATAATTCTATTTCAGTCAAAAAAATAATAATAACAGAAAAAAGCAAGTGTGAATAACTCACTAAACTTCACTAAACAACATGTGACGGAATTACAAGCAAAATAGAAGAAAGTTCTAATACGTTAAGTTTGAAATAAATAAATCAATAAGTATCAGATATTACCCAATATTTTGGTAAAATTAAGAAGTCAAAAATCGGTGGTCCATTCCTCAACAACAACAAAAAATGGTGGTCCAAAATTGGAGCATTTTTTTCCTAGTGCATGCTAGCGGGCCGGGATAGAAGTAGGTTGGATCGAGTTAGAACTACATGAGCACTGCAGTATTCTAAAAATTGAGGCTAAGTTTAATCACATTCTTGTTATAGTTTTTTAGGCTTGACCTGACCAGTTTGAAAGTCTGATTTGGCCTTTCAGCCTTTTTAAAAGCGTGTCATCTGACTTATGTCTAAATAAATTATAGAATTTGTGGGTTATTGAGGAAAAACTTTATGTATGATGAACTATAATTTATGAAAAACTAAACCACTACTACCCGATAGCATGAAACATAAGAGTGAGAAGAGCATAGGCTAGGTTAAGTTTTTCGAAGATTGAAACTGTCTTGTTAATTTAAAACTTTTATGTAGGTCGATATGCTCAAATCTTAAGAAGTGTAAATAAATATATAATTTTAATACATTATAAAAACTCTTTTTATAGTAGTAACAATACAAAATATGTTATATTATTTATATTTATTTAAATAGACCGACTTGTTAGGCAGCCTAAAAAACTTTTTAGATGACCTACAGTCCAATCTTTTTATGTAAATAAGTTTTTTAAAAAATATTAGCATTATCTATTTAAAAATAAAACTGGTCTAACTTGAACCTGATATAGGCCAAGCCATAAGCTCCTATCGGAGCGGCCTAACGTATTTCCACCCATGGGCGCAGCCAAACTGACCAATACATCTCGTTCCCCCTAACTGGACGGTGCTGCCAATAGTGGATTACTGGATTGAGAACGTACATTTTCTATTACCGGAGAGGGGGGAAGAGCGAAGACAAAGTCAATCAGTGCAATACTGTAGGGCTATTTTGAATTTGAAAACGTACATTGGACCATATGAATGGTGGTCCAAAAAACACGTCGGGGAGCAATTTTTTCCACGCGGTGATTAGTTAGGAATTCTGGACCGTTGGTGCGCGGAGCAGGTTTTAAAGTTGATGATATGAATGATAAAAGTTCATCAATTGGTCCTTTTTTTTTTTTTATTTGGGCACCTCCCTTCTTGTATACGAGAAAATTTTGACCTTTATTCTTATATAAGAGAAACTTTTTAGTTTCTTTTTTATAATAATGAACACTCAGTCTTTTTTCTCATAGTAATAATTATTTTAAATGTAACATTTTTTATTTTTCATTATTTTTTTATAAATAAAAGTTTATGTGAGTTAAGTCTTGGTAACTCACTAGAGCTAGAGAAAGCTTCACGACTCAAATAGTGTTACAATAATACTTACATATTATCTACCAATAAGGTCCACACATCGATCGAGAGCGAGATTTTTTTCATTATTTTTTTAAAATAAAAAAATTAATCATACGCATCATGTATTTTAATTTTAAATAGAGTAATACATACTACATGAATGTAGTAAAAAAAAACTCCTTCTATACCAGTGTGTCATCATCTTAACAATTAAAAAATAGGAATATATATGTTTTTTTTATCATTGTAAATTTGGTAAACTTTGAATTTATTCCTTATAAAAAAATATATTCGTTTTTTGTCTCTATATTTAACAAAATACTATGAATTTTGTCCATCTTCCCAATTTAATCCCTAAAATTGTAGGACTACATCAACTTATAGTCTTCCAATTTGGGTAATTACTAGGGACTAATAGCACACTATTTTTGTACTTCAGACACAAAAAAGAAATAAAATTTTTATAGGGACTAAAATCAAATTTCGTCAATTTTATAGGGACTATAAATATATCTAACCCTAAAACAAATTAGACATATTTATTCTTCTAAAAATACAAAAAATAAGATAGAAAATACCTCTTTTTTGATCGGGGGGAAAAGAGACAAAAAATACCTCTAAAGACGTTAGATAATTTTTACTAGCTATAATAATAATAATAATAATAAGAAGAAGAAGAAGAAGAAGCAGCAGCAGCAGCAGAAGAAGAAGCAGCAGCAGAAGAAGAAGAAGAAGAAGAAGAAGAAGAAGAAGAAGCAGAAGAAGAAGCAGAAGAAGAAGCAGAAGAAGAAGAAGAAGAAGAAGAAGAAGAAGAAGAAGAAGAAGAAGAAGCAGAAGAAGCAGAAGAAGAAGCAGAAGAAGAAGAAGAAGAAGAAGAAGAAGAAGAAGAAGAAGAAGAAACGGTTGATCATTACATGTTATTATATTTAACACGTATTTTAATGTATATAATTAAAATATTAAATGTGAAGATTACTTTTTTGATCAATAAAATGTGAAAATTACTTGATGACAATACTATTTGTTTGTCACAATTTAAGAAAAAATAATTTCAAATCAATTAAATACCATATAATATATTTTTAAAAGTTAAATTATATACTTTTTACACATATCTAAAAATTAAATATTATAATTACCATATAAAAATACGAATTATTAATCATAGCTTAGTAATAAAGTAAATGAAAAAATAATTAAATAATTCTATAAAATTTTTCGAAAACGAACAGGTCGTTCACGTCAGCTAGGGTTTGACTGCTACCAAGTTCACGCCGTCGTGCGTGACTGAGTTTCATGGTCGGCCCTCCGGCGTAACTTGGTCGTGTTGCTTTCCTGCACACCACCTACCTACTCCGATGCACTCCTTTTCTGCTCCGGTGCAGGGTTTGCTTGACATTGACCCGGTTCTGCCAGGGTTTGACTGCTCCCACGTAACCGTTGTCGTGTGTGATTGTCCTTCTTGAGAGGCCCACCGGCGTAACTCCAACGTGCTTCAGACTTTCCTCTCCCTCCTCTTTTACGGCGCACTACTTCTCCACTCCGGCGCATCACTTCTCTTCTTGGCAAGGTCGCTTGCTCTGATAGGGTTTCCACTATCGCTCACGTAACATGCATGCACGCCGTGATCTGCGATCATGACAGGTCGGTTCGTCTGCATTTGGCCTTGCCTTGGCCCCCTTTCTCCTTCACAAGCCTCTTCTTCTCATGCTGCTACTTCCTCTTCTCCTCCTCCCTCGCCAGCGATTTCTCCCACGCCAATCACCAAATCTTTCAAGGATGCTCTTAACAGTGCTTGCTCTATCCCCATATGCTAATTACCTAAACCTTGATTGAAAGGAGATGATTTATCTATCACGATTTCTGAAGCCGAATATCTTGCAGGTGTTGAAGCTTGCAGCAACGTCCTTCATAGCAGATTCACCATGACAAAAGGCACTATTCCATTGAGGATGAATGACTTGCAATCCAAGATTTTACAGCTTTGGCGTACACAGGAATCATGGTCCATGTTCTCCATTGGGAAAGGATATTATGAGTTTGCTTTCTCTTCTATGAATGATCTCAGAACGGTTAGATCCATTGGTTTGTGGAACTTGAGTCTGGGGGTGCTTCGTTTGATCGCTTGGACTCCGGATTTTAATCCTAACTTAATTCGGCAAACCGGTGCCCAAGTTTGGATTCGGCTTCATGGGTTATCTCGTGAATATTGGCGTCCCAAAATTCTTTTTGAAATAGCAGGTGCTTTGGGGGTCCCTCTTGCACTTGATGAACCCACCATGAAGAGGACTTTAGGCCATTTTGCTAGAGTGTTAGTTGATATGGACTTGAATTCTGAATTGAGAACTCGTTTATTGGTGGAAAGAAAGGACCATGCCCTCTATGTTGAAGTGGAGTATGAGAAACTCCCACCTTTTTGTTCTTATTGTCAACTAATTGGCCACTATGTGCAGAAGTGCAAGCATTTACATCATCATGGTTCATAACAGAGAAAGGAAAATAAGACTTCCAGGGCCACTTACGTTCCAAAGGCAGTGGGGAGCATCTCTGCACAAGCTGTCAATAAAAACGTGGTGCCAAGCAAAGGTAAAAAGGTTGCTACCAATAATGAGGAACACGATATTGAGGGGAACAACAACTCAGCTAAGGATCTGGAGTTGGGGTCTTCTTCAAGGCCGCAAGTTCAAGTTATTAATGTTCAAACCATAGTGAACAAGGATGCTTTTAAAGGTGTTAATAATGTCCCTTGGAATGGGTTGAAGACAAATCCTTTAATTGGATTTACTGAGCCAACACATGCTCACCAAAGTGACAATCATAATGTTGTGATTAACCCCAACATAGGTAAGCTAAATTGCGGCTCCAGTATGCAGTCTGGGAAGGCTCCATCATGTGGCCCTAGAGCTGCTGTTACGCAAACTAATGGAGATCTAGATTCTGATCAAATTGTTCAGGATTCCTTAGCTTCGCGGGAGGACAATTTTTTGGCTGACATGCAGAATTCGCAGCTGGTTATGCAACAGCAGGAGCACACTTCAGATTCTATTCAGAACTTGGCAACTGAGAGTGCAACTGCTATGTAGACTGCAACGCAGGATAGCTCTATCCAGGTTTTTAATTCTTTCGTCTCTGATACAATTAGGGGTTGTAATATAGATACTCCAATTGATCACTCTAAAGCTAAGGTTGTTAAAGATATGCAAATTGCTAGTAGATTTTGGAGTGATTCTGTTGGTGAAACAGAGGATGACCAAGTTTCGGAAGAAGGTGATTCCTAAGTGGTGTCATTTAAGTATTTAGCTGATGCTAACAATGCTAATTTTACAAAGGTTTGGTCCAAATCTAAGAAGAAAAAATTGCGAAAGAAGCAATTGCAAGTCCAAAAAAAGGCAGGTTATATGACCCGATCTAAGGGTAGTCTCCAAAACTCCTCTCAATGTTAAAGGATATTTATTGGAATGTCAGGGGAATTGGTAATCCTGACATAAGATTAGTTTTAAAAAAGCTTTGTAAATTGCACAAGCCTAATTTTTTGTTCATATCTGAGCCTTGGGTTGGTCTTCATCAAGTCCTTTCTAATTTTTTTTCTAAGTTAAATTTGAAGTTGTTTGCAGAGAATAATAGAGGGTCATTTTCCTCTAATCTTTGGTGCTTTTGTACTGATGCTTTCAGTCCAACAATCATTTCTGCTACTAATCAGCAGGTTGCTTTCTCTTTAGCTGTGGAAAATCAGACTATTTATTTCTCAGTTGTTTATGCATCTACCAATTACATTGCTAGTAGGCAACTTTGGAGTGATTTAAATAATCTGCAGTTGGCTCATCCAGCCCCTTAGGGTTTTATTGGTGATTTTAATGCAGTTATGGGTGCTCAAGAACAAAGAGGTAAAGGGTTTCCTTCAGTTATTTCTTGTAGTGATTTTATGAATTGGTCTAAGTTGAATCATTTGATCCATATTAATACGAGAGGTTCTCAGTTTACTTGGTCTAATGGTAGAGTTGATAATAATTATACTGAAAAGAGACTGGATAGATCTATCTATAATGAAAACTGGATAAATTTTTGGGACAGTGTTGCTTGTTGACTCTTACCCGAAGTAAGTCGGATCATTACCCGCTTTTTCTACTTATGAAAAAGGATGATTTTCAAAAACGTTCTTCTTTTTAAGTTTATGAAGATGTGGGCTCAACACCCTGACTGTAAGGGGGTAGTATCTGAGGTTTGGCAGAGTCCTATTGCTGGTTGCCCTATGCGTTTTATCCCAGAAGTTGAAAATCTTGAAGGCTAAGTTCAAAGATTGGAATGTTTCTGTTTTTGGCAATGTTTTTTCTAATGTTAAAGAGGCTTTAGTCAAGCTTGATAATATCCAAGAGCAGATTAATAATATGGGAGGATCTGATAACTTACTCTCTCTTGAGAAAGAGGCTCAATCTAATTTGCAGACTGCTTTAAAATATGAAGATGCTTATTGGAAGGAGAAATCTAGAGTCAATTGGCATGCTATTGGGGATACAAATACAGCTTTTTTCCATAAGATAACAAAGATCAGGAATGTTACTAAGAGAATTTCTGTTATGAAGGATGGTGATCGTATTCTCTCAAAGGCCACTGATATAGAGAACCACATTTTGAGCTATTATCAGTATTTGTTTTCTGTTAATAATGATTGTCATTCTAATGGTCTTACTAGTCAGGTAATTCCTTCTTGAGTATCCAATCAAGACAATGTTATGCTTACTAGTCTCCCCTCTCTTGAGGAGGTTAAAGCGGCAGTTTTTTCTCTAAATGGGGATAGCACTCCTGGACCTGATGGGTTTGGAGGTTTCTTCTTCCACCATTATTGGGATATAGTTGCTCATGATGTTTATAATGTTGTTCTTCAATTTTTTAAACAAGGTTGGTTGCTCCCAAATTTTAACTCTAATGTTGTAGCTTTGATTCCCAAAACAAAAGGAGCTGATAAGATTGAGCAATATAGACCTATAGCTTTAGCTAATTTTAAATTTAAGATTATTACTAAAGTTATAGCTGATAGACTTGCTTTGGTGGCTCCTAAAATTATTTTTGAGAATCGGAGGGGTTTTGTAAAAGGTAGAAACATTTCTGAATGTATTTGCACTGCTTCAGAATCTATTAATTTGCTTTAGAAAAAGGCTTTTGGTGGTCAATTAGCATTAAAAATTGACATTAAGAAAGATTTTGATACTATAGATTGGAATTTCTTAATTCAGGTTCTGACAGCTTTTGGTTTCAATGATAAATTCTGCTCCTGGATAAATATTATTCTGCACTCTGCTAAACTCTCTTTTTCTGTTAATGGTGCTGTTGTTGGTTTCTTTGGCTGCAAGAGGGGGTTAGACAAGGATATCCCTTGTCCCCTCTCCTATTTTGTCTGGCGGAAGATGTTTTAAGCAAAGGTATCTCCAAGCCAGTAGATGACGATCAGCTTCAGCTTATGATAGGCCCCAGAGGTTTCCGTATGCCCAGTCATGTTTTATATGCTGATTATATAATGATTTTTTGCAGAGCTACTAAAAAGAGTTTATCCTATTTGTTGGATCTTTTTGCTTCTTATGAACAAGTCTCTGGTCAGGTTATTAGCAAAGAGAAGTCTAAATTTTACACTGGGAGCATTTCTCAATTTCGAGTTAATGCCATCTCAGATATGCTTGGTTTTTCTATAGGTACTATCCCTTTTACTTATCTTGGGGTCCCTTTGTTTAAAGATAAGCCTCAGAGAGTTCATTTATTGCCTATAGCAGACATAATAAAGGCTAAGTTATCCTCAAGGAAAGGCTCATTATTATCTATTATGGGTAGAGTTCAACTTGTGAATTCTATTATTCTTAGCATGTTGGTTTATAGCTTTCGCATTTATGCCTGGCCTGCTAATCTGCTCAATTTTGTTGACACTTGGATTAGAAATTTTGTGTGGTCAAGCGATGTTAATACCAAAAAAATTGTTACCGTGATCTGGAGTAAGGTGTGCAAGCCGGTTCAGGAAGGTGGTTTGGGTTTAAGATCTATCAAAGCTATCAATAATGCTGGTATGTTAAAGCTTGGGTGGAATTTTATTTCTTCAGATTTACAGTGGGCTCGTTTAATGAAAGCAAGAGTTTATAAAAATAATATCATGTGAATCATCATGTCTCCTATTCTATTTGGCCTGGGATTAAATCTTGCATTTATGAGGTTTTGGAGCACTCTACTTGGAAGCTTGGTAATGATGTTAATATTAACTTCTGGACTGGTACTTGCCTTTCTAGGCCAATCGTGGATGTCATTGGTATACCTTTTAATTTGCACAGGGAATTTACAACTACTCTGAGCGACTTTATTGTTAATTGCAGATGGTCCATCCCTGCTGAACTTATCCATCATTTCCCTCAGCTTCACTCTAAAATCCAGGAAGTAGTTATTCGTACTACTCCGGTGGATGATCAATTGATGTGGAATAATTCTGTTTCAGGGAACTTGACTTTTAAAGATGCTTTTCTCTTCCATAATCCTGTGGGGCAGGTGGTTCCTTGGACCAAAATAGTTTGGAAGAATTTTATACCGCCTTCTAAATCCTTTGTTCTTTGGAGGATTCTTCATAATAAGATGCCAACGGATGATTAACTTTGGAACAGAGGTTGCATTGTTGTTTCTATTTGTAGTCTTTGTGGTTGTGCTTTAGAGTCTTCTCATCACCTTTTCCTTGAATGCTCTTTTGCTAAAAATATTTGGAATTGGCTTGGAGGTATTCTAAACATTTCTATTGATAGGTCCTCTTTTCAGAAGATTTTAGCCTTGTATTCTCATGGTTGGTGCCCTCAGTTGTGTGATATTGTCTCTGCTGTTATTGTTAACATTTGTTGGGCAATTTGGCACTGCAGGAATAAGGCTAGATTTGATAATAAAGTTACCCCTTTACATTCAGTTATTAGCCTAATTCTTTCCAATGTGACTTTAGCAGGTAATGCTTCTATTTCTATAATGTCCTCCTCTATTGCTGATTTTATGATTTTAAAGGCTTTTAATGTCACTGATAATTACCGAAGTTCTCCAAATATCAAAGAGGTTACTTGGATTCCTCCAGCTCCTTTTATGGTTAAGTGCAATACTGATGGGGCTGCTAAAGGTTGTCCTGGCCCATCCGCTTGTGGTGGTATTTTTAGAGACAGAAGTGCTGCTGTTCTTGGTTGTTTTTCTGCCAATATTGGCATCAGCTATGCGCTTCATGTTGGACTAATTGGGGTCATGTTTGCTATAGAAATTGCTTTTGACAAAGGTTGGAAGTTTTTGTGGTTGGAGTGTGATTCTCAGTTAGTGGTTTCTGCTTTCAAGAATTGCAAGGTAGTTCCTTGGAAGCTCAGAAATAGATGGAATAATTATCTATATTTGACTAGACAAATGACCTTCATTTGTACTCACATTTATAGAGAGGGTAATGCTTGCTGGCAATGGAACTAGCATCAGTGGCTTTGTTTGGTGGGATCTTATCCCTAGCTTCATCGCGGAGGATTTTTTCAGAAATAGGCTTAGTGTGCCTAGTCCACACTTGTTGGTTTCTCTTTGTTTTCCTTTTGTTTTTTGAATTTGGTGTGCTGCAAATGATTGATAATGTCTTTGGTGCCAACATAGTTGGGATGAAAGTCATTATAGTCATGCTTTTGCATGTCATAATTGCTTTTCTTAGATCTAGATTCTTTATTATAGGTCTGGTTTTCTTTCCTATTGGTTTCAATATTGTTTCTGTTCATGGGTATTGGCATAGTCCCCCATTTTTTGTTTATTTTTTTCCACTTTTTTATTAATAAAATTTTGGGGGAGTACTCTTTTTCTTACTAGATATTTTTTCCCTAAGGAGGGTTTTGTATCAGAAGGTTTTAACGAGGCTCATTTCCTTTCTTTTGCTTTAAAAAAAAATAATTCTATAAATTATCCAATATTATTTTTTTAATATGATTAAATTTTATATGTTAATATAATCTGATGAAAATTTTGTAAAGTACTATTTAAAAAAGTTATTTAGAAAATAAATAAATAAATATTTTAATTCGTACATAAGTTGAGTATAGAAAAGTTCTGAGTAGTTTAATAATTTAAAATTTTTATTAGCAATAGATATAACTTATCAAGATGTAATAAATATAACTTAGCAATAATTTAAGATTGAACTGGAATTATTAATAAATTACAAAAATAAAAAATAAATAAAGTTTTTGTGTAAGTAAGAGTAAATAAAGTTTAAAATATAAGTTTTTCGTTTCTTAAAATTCCCATGGAATAAATTTGAATTATATTTTTATCCTTTTTACATGCATGTGACTATTATAGCATTATATATACAATTATTAATTTCTAAATAACTCTATTCACACTACAACAGAATGTATAAAAAAAGGTGCCACTTTAAACAGCGCTTTCTATTGAAATGCTGGTGAAAATTAGGTGGAAGATATTAAACAACGCTTCCTAGAGGAAGCGCTGGTGTAGTTTCAATAATAGCCAGCGTTTCTTTAAGGAAATGCTACTAAAAGCTGAAAGTAGGCATAGATAGTGTTTGTTTAATGAAGCGCTGACAAATGTTTAAGAATAGCCAGCGTTTTTTTTTTTTAAAAGTGCTACCTATTGCTTTTCCCAAACATTTTAATCCTCTGCTCCCTCGAACCCCCGCCCTAATCTCCTCTTCTTCTTTGAAATAGCTCTCAATGTCTCTTCCTTCTCCCTCTTCAGCGCCTCCTCCCTCATGACATTGATGTAGCTCCTCACCTGGGGTCTGGTGTCTTCTCACCGGCGGAGAAAGGGTCGTGTCTCTTCGGCGAAATTATCTCGTTAAGCCCATGCCTTCGGTAATCGTCTTCACGATCGATGATTCTCTGAGGCTTCCTGAAGCTGGTGTCGGCGTCATTTTCGGCAGAGGGCATCTCCTTCAAGAGGGATTTGTAGGCGGTGTATCAAGCAAGCTCGCGAGCAACCTCGTTGTCCATGGCATCGAGATTCTCTTCGTCATCGTTAGCGGGGATGAAGGTGAGGTAGGAGTCTCTGTCGCTTCCTCCAGTGAGAAAGGCGTTGAACCCTAGCTAGCCTACTCTCCTCTCCTTTTTCGGGTCTCCTCTCCTCTGTGCGATGGTGGGATCCCAACCTCCTTTTCCTCAGTTACTTCTCAATCTCCAAAAACCTAACTCTCCCTTGAAGAACAGCGTGATGGCTATTTCCACACTGATTTCTTCGATAAGCCTTTACCCCCTCATCTCCTTGTTCAGAACCCTTCCCTCAAAGGCCATAAACCTCGCACATGTTTTGTTTTTCTGTAAAAGGATTTCTTTTTCTGCACCCCATTTTCTGTGTTTGATGTTTTTGTGTTTTTCAGACACCTATTTTGGACCTGGAACAGTTGATACCATCAAATGCCATCCGAATGATGCAGAATCAAAGACAAGTACAACAGAAAATTAAAAATTAATTGAAATAAATAAAAAAAACTTTGCTTTTGTTGCTTTTTCATGTGATTGGTTATTTGGAGTATTATTTTTGTTTCAGTTCTGTTTAGTTGAAGTTTAGATTTTGATTTGTGCATAAGTGTGTAACAAGGTGGAGTGGATGTTGTTTTTGTTAATGCTATATACTGTCTGGTATTCAGCTACGAAACCTTGAGGCAAGTTTTGCTTGTGTAATTTTTCCCCCTTATTTTTGGAATGGCAAATTGTGTAATTTTGCAAATGATGTGTTATCATTGTTGCTAGAGGGCTTGGGATAAACCTGTGCTGGATCGTGTTGGCCTAATCATTGAGATATTCAATGCTCATGCATTCCCCAAGGAAGCTAAGTTGCAGGTATGTTCTGTGGTTTAATTGAGTTGTTTGATGGTTGATGGTATTGCCTCTTGAATTGAATTAAATTGATTCTCTTGTTGCATTGTAACTGTGAATGTGCTTTGCCGCTTGTGTAGGCTGAACTTGCAGCTCTATCGTATAAGAAGTTGAGACTTGTTCGTGTTCGTGACTCCAGTGGTCGCTATACATTTGGTGCTTCTGGAGAAGCTGAAGTTGTTAGTGCCCGAGGGTTGGTTTCCACCCCTGGTTTTCTGATGTTTGGTGCCATTTTTGAATCAGAAGGATCATTCTTTAGTAATTTTTAACTCTGACAGAGTTTTTGACATATTTGATAATTTAATGTTGATTATTGACAACACTATCTGAAATTGTGTTAATTTGTTTGTGATTCATTCAGTGGACAAGAATAACCGGGCACACACATAGTATTTCAGAGAAACAAGCTTGATTCTTGCATATTGTATGTCCAATTTGTGTGGATAGACTCTTTTCTTATATAAATTGTCCATGGGAGTCTATTACTTTTTTTGCTTGGGCATATTGTTTTGATCACCAAATATTACTTGACATACCTATTTAGTTTTCAATTTACATTGTTGTTATGAAATACGAATGTGGTTGAAACTGAATATTATTTCTATCACTCTTCATCACCCTCTCTTTCTCTTTTGCACATATTTTTGCATGCATGTGTAGTTTTATGAATTTATATATCCTCTAGCGTAATTTGTTGTGGTTATGCAGAACAACAAAAACACATTAGTCGTTTTTGATTTTTCTATATACTACATTACTAAACATGTCTTGATTTATTGACTTGAAAACTCATCATTAAAAATTGAATCTGTTGTTGGCACCTTAATTAGTAGTACTAGTTAGGTTATAAGCATATAAATGGACAACTTAAAGAGGAAATGTGAAAGAAAAATTAAAAAAGTAGGGAATAGACACTACAAAAAAACACGGGATTACCGACGGCCTAAAACCGTCGGTAAGCTATAAAAGCCGTCGGTAACCCAATTTTACCGACGGATAACCGACGGCGTAAAACCCGTCGGAAATATGGTCGTCGCAAAGGATTACCGACGGACTCTTCTTTGCCGTCGGTAATACCGACGGTTATACCCGTCGGTAAATGACGTCGATTACCGACGGGCAAAGCCGTCGGTCGCTAATACCGACGGTTATACCCGTCGGTAAATGACGTCGATTACCGACGGGCAAGCCGTCGTTAGATTTCCGACGGACGTGACCGTCGGTAAATCTGAAGCGTTCAAGCGGCTTAGGCCGTCGATGTCGAATTTTTTTAAATAAAATTTATTAATAAATTAATTTTAATTAATAACCAAATTAATTTTATTCTTTAATTAATTTAATTATTTATTTGTTTAATTATAAAAATAATTTACTCTCATATTAAAAATATTTATTTATTAATTTAATTAAAAATTACTTGTAATTTAATTTAATTTAATTATTAATTGATTTTTCATATATAAAAATGTGATGACGTAAACTAAAAAGAAAATTAAAAAAGAAAACATAATAAATAAAAATTCAACAAATAAAAATCAAGAACTAAAATAATATCTGAAACGAAAAAATGATATCCAAAAATATGAAAAAATATAAGTACAAAAGAACTAATAGTCCTGGTACTCTGATCATGATCGAGATGCTCTACATCTTCTCGCATCATCGACATGACGATGAGCACGCGGAGGCGAAGGCGAGGCGGAGGCGAGGCGAGGCCGAGGTCGAGGCGGAGTAGGTCAAGGCGAGCTAGCATCTGGTACATCTGCTCGCCGCCGCAAAGACTGAGTCAAAAGCTCCTGCCGCTGGGCCACGGTCCGCTTCAACCTCGGCTATCTCCTGGTCATCCATGCAGAGCGACCAAAGAGCCCACTACTACTCGACGACTCTCCAGTGTGTAGGCGGCGGGCCCCTTTTTTGTAGTTGCTGGCAAGGTCGCCAGCACCATATAGGCGGGCCTTCTTCTTTCCGCCAACCACTTCCGCCCAAACCCTCAGCGGTGTAGATAGATCGTCAGGGCTCTGAGATGGAGAACATGATGAGCTCTGAGATCTAAGCTGAGACATCCTCGCCTCAAACTCCTCCTGTTAAACAAACAAATAAGTCAAATCTTTTTTTTTAAACAAAACAATATAAACATTATTAAAAAAATATTTATTATATTTTATAATTACCTGAGTCCGCCTCGAACGCTCATCAACGAAATCACCAAGATTCTCTTCAGATGAGTTGCAAGATGGAGCTCGTGCAATCAACTTCTCTCCCAACCTCCTCGATCGAGATTGTATTAATAAAAAATTTAAAAATAATAATAATAATAAAATAATAATAATAACAATTTTATAACACGCATAAGTCTAAGCTGCGTCTTTGCGCTCGACAACTTGCGATGTGCAAGCCGCCACCCTTCTCAGAGGCCCTATTCTTCTTGGCCTTCGAGCTGGTCGCCTGGAACTCAGGGGTGTTCCAGTGCGCTACCAGCTGCTGCCAGAGCTCGTCCCCTATCCACCTGGGCTGGCGATCCCTGATGCGGGCATCTCGAAGCATGTCAAAAAGGCGGTGGGAGGCCTTCATATGAAAATTCTTCTCCATCAGCTCCTCATATTTTTCCTCCCAAGCAACCCTAGTCTGTATCAATATAAGACATTATTAAACAT
The DNA here is from genome assembly GCA_037113605.1 of Calophaca sinica. Taxonomy (NCBI): domain Eukaryota; kingdom Viridiplantae; phylum Streptophyta; class Magnoliopsida; order Fabales; family Fabaceae; genus Calophaca; species Calophaca sinica. Next base: position 95,761,474 of record CM073736.1, read on the forward strand.
AATTGAAATTTACGAAAATAAAATAATATGCAATAAAATAAAAATTGCAGCTTACTCTGAAAGGATTAAACATATGGTCCCGCTCAAAATCCTTCAGTGTCCCCCAGGTGGGCCAAAACTCCTGGTAATTCTTCTCAATTGTTGCTGTGATAGCTAACGCAGCAGGCTTTGAGGGAAGAAACCTGAACAATAAAAACATGTTAAATAAAAAAAATATATATATATACATGTAAATTAATAACTCGAAAAAATTGCAAATACTTACCCTTTACCAGATGGCCTGATAAGAACTCGACCATCATACAACATCTCAACAAAGGTCGGGCTCCTGGCCCTCCCCCTGCTCAAGAACCTCCTCCTGCTGAACCTCCTGCTCCTCCCCGTCCTGCCCAACATCAGTGTCATCAGGTGTATGGCCCGTACTATAATCATGGTCGAACTGATGAGCATCGGCCACCGGATCAGGCACAACATTGGAACTCGAAGCGGCATGTGCAAACTGGAACCCCGGGGTGGGGATCATGTCAATGTGAGGCAAAGGTGCCGAACGTTCCCGAGTCTGTGTAGCTGGTGTCGAATGTGCCTGAGTCTGTGTAGGTGGTGCAGAAGGTTGTCTAGGTGCAGGAGGTGTATCAGGCTGTCTCGGCGTAGATGTACTAGGACGACGTGTAGATGACAACGTCGAAAACCCAGTAGGGTCACGCCTAATGATGGTCGGCCTCTGACGACGAGGGGGTCGAGGGCGATGCCCTTCCCCTTCCATTTACCACCACTGGGTGGTCTGGGGGGGTCGGCTCCTGAACCTCCTGATGCCATAAAAGTCTATAGAGCAATTGAATAATAACAGTCATGAAATATTATATTTAAACATATTTTTTTACAAATGAATTCCATAAAAATAAACAAGTTATGAAAATAACTGACAAATTAAAATATATTGTTACACATTAATTTCTCAAATTGTAAAAAGTTAAACAATTTCAATCTGCCCATTCTGCCCACTCAATTTCGGCATCGTCTTCAGATGTTGATGGTTCTGCCACTTCTTCATTTAATTCCTCATCCCCATCTACATCTTCATATGTGATTGGATTGTCACGTAGTCGAGTAATGGGTTCCACTTCATTTACTACATTGACATGAGATATCTCATCCACTTGATAAGCCACTTCTTCCTGTATCATCTCGCCTTCAATGCGACCACGTGGTTTTATCTTTATTGCGACACACCAACATTGTTTGTCCCTTCGAGTTGATGGATAAGGGACATAATACACTTGTCTTACATGTTGTGCCATGATAAACGGATCAAACATTTGGTATCTTACGCTCATGTGTATGTCAACAAGATTATATTTTCGATCCACTCTTGTGCCTCTATTTGTGGATCAAACCAATTACAATAAAATAGCACTATTTTTTTAGTATAGTCTAAAATATTGTACGTCACTTCATATATATGTTGAATCACGCCAGTAAAGTCATCTTCACCTCCATCTGTGGCACCTTTTACATAAACCCCATTGTTAATCGCTTTTTCCTCTGTTTTTGACTGGGTTTGGAATTTGTATCCATTTACAAAGAATGTGTGCCATTCTTTTACACGTGATTTAGGACCATGAGATAAATTTCTCAAGTGTTGGATTTTAGGGGATTCTGCCTCGCTATACACCTGTGTACACACCATGTGCAAACAAATTATGGTTCCTATTTTCAAACAATATTTTTGTATTTTCATACAATAAATAATAATAATAATAATAATAATATATATGACGACTCAAAAAACATACCTGGTTCCTAAACCGGAGGGATTTATTCGAGTTTAATGGAGTCGCTACCAATAATTTATTTCGAAGGAAAAAATATTGGAAAAAACCTTTTTTGAAGAAAAATGGTCCTTGAGACCAGATTTGGGTTCGGGAGTCGATTATGTGTAGGGAAGGTATTAGCACCCTACAACATCCTTTCGAAAAAGGTTACCTCTAATTAATTGTGCAAATCTTATTAACTTCTAAAAAATATTTATTTCCCTTTTATAAAAAAAAAATTAACCAAGATAAAAAAAGAGGACTTAATAAAAGTCGTTTATTTTTGCACTTGACAGGAGTATGCTCTTGCTCCTACGTATCTCCGGGTGCAGTGGAGAAATCAAAGGCTATGTAGTTCTTGGGTAGAAAATGGTTGTGTGTTGGTTGATTTTAATTGTATATTTTTTGATGGAAAAAAAGGTAGGTTTTGTAGGGACCAAACAAGAAGCAATCAAGAGTGGTCCTCACTAACAACCTATTTTGTTTATAAAATTAACGGTGTTCGTAATGATCAAACGGGAAGCAATCTCGAGTGATCGTTACTAGTAAAAAAAAAAAAAAAGATTGATTTTATTTTTATAAAGATGATGGGTTTTCATGGGGACCAAACAAGAAGCAATCAAGAGTGGTCCTCACTAACGACTCATTTTTATTTAGAAAATTAAGATATTTGTAATGACTAAACGGGAAGCAATCTCGAGTAATCATTACTAGTAAATTAATTTTCGTGATTTTTATCAAACGTTTTTTAAGAAAAAATAGGGTTTCGATATTTGTATGTGAAATTTAGTTGAATAAGATTGTACTAATTTGACTAAAAAAAAAAAAAACCAGAATAGAATAAAAAGAAAAGAAAAGAAAAGAAACACAAAAAAAAACAAAAAAAAGGGAAGGGGCGTAAATGAAGAGAAAGCAAGTGCGAATAACAGAACCTAAAATAAAGGGGAGGGAGGCGTAAATAAAAGAAAGGGGTGTGATAAGAAAAATAAAAATAAAAATAAAAAGGAGCAGAACATGAAATAAGGGGGAATTAAACCTAAACACACACACACCAACACAAAACAAAAGGAAAGAAAAGATCTGTGCCATTGCAAGAAAGAAAGAAAAGGAGATGAGAGGAAGGAGGGGAAAGAGAGAGAGAGAGAGAGAGAGAGAGAGCGAGAAGAAGAAGGAGAGAGAGAGGGAGCGCCTTGGCCAGTATCTCATTACTGGCCATGTGTGTGTATTGGAAGAGGATGGCGTGGCTTAAAAACAAAGGGGGCGTAGTGCGAAGAAGAAGGCAGAGACAGCGGAGGGGGAGAGGGAGGGAGAAAGAGAGAGAGATCGTGGGAGAGGGTGAAGGAGGCAAACCTTCTCCTTTCTTCCCTGCTTCTTCTACGTTTTGCTTCTGTTACCCCTTTTTTTGGTTCTGTTATTCGCACCCAGTTTCTCTTCATTTACGCCCCTTCCCTTTTTTTTGTTTTTTTTTGTGTTTCTTTTCTTTTCTTTCCTTTTTATTCTATTCTGGTTTTTTTTAGTCAAATTAGTACAATCTTATTCAACTTAATTTCATATACAAATATCGAAACCCTTTTTTTTTTTAAAAAACGTTTGATAAAAATCACGAAAATTAATTTACTAGTAATGATTACTCGAGATTGCTTCCGCTTAGTCATTACAAATATCTTAATTTTCTAAATAAAAATGAGTCGTTAGTGAGGACCACTCTTGATTGCTTCTTGTTTGGTCCCCATGAAAACCCATCATCTTTATAAAAATAAAATCAATCTTTTTTTTTTTTACTAGTAACGATCACTCGAGATTGCTTCCCGTTTGATCATTACGAACACCGTTAATTTTATAAACAAAATAGGTTGTTAGTGAGGACCACTCTTGATTGCTTCTTGTTTGGTCCCTACAAAACCTACCTTTTTTTCCATCAAAAAATATACAATTAAAATCAACCAACACACAACCATTTTCTACCCAAGAACTACGTAGCCTTTGATTTCTCCACCGCACTGAGATACGTAGGAGCGAGGAGCATACTCTGTCAAGTGCAAAAATAAACGACTTTTATTAAGTCCTCTTTTTTATCTTGGTTAATTTTTTTTTATAAAGGAAATAAATATTTTTAGAAGTTAATAAGATTTGCACAATTAATTAGAGGTAAACTTTTTCGAAAGGATGTTGTAGGGTGCTAATACCTTCCCTACACATAATCGACTCTAACCCAAATCTGGTCTCAAGGACCATTTTCTTCAAAAGGTTTTTTCCAATATTTTTTCCTTGAAATAAATTATTGGTGGCGACTCCATTAAACTCGAATAAATCCTCCTCGGATTTTTCATCATCTGTTGGCGCCTCCACTGGGGACTTTTAGAGAGTCAAGCCTAACATGATTAATTGTGCCAAATAATTAACTTCATTTTTTTTTGTTATTCTTTTTTAATTCCCCTTCTTTTTATTTTTATCTTTATTTATTTATTTATTTATTTATTTTCTTTTGTAAATATTTATTTATTATTTATTTGTTTAATTTTAATTTGTTGTGAATATTGAACATTAGGATAGACGACTATATTTGTATGCTTTGTTTGTTTTGCAGCTTGGGTAGTGTTAGGGTGTTGCCCCTCTCACACACCGCACCTACACGTTCGCACACACATGTGAGTAAGGCCCTATACCCGGGTCAGAGCAAAGCTTAAGTTGAGTGGAGGTTCGGTGATGGTAAATTGGAATTTGCTTTCCTTCTGGCTATTGCGAGAACTTCATCTAGAGTGTGCTCCCTCTGAGTATTCCGCACCGGATAGTTATCTATCGTTGTGGTTAATATTCAGGAGGAGACTTTAGCTCTAGAGGCCTTTGGTGAGAATGTGAGTAGAGCCACCATGAGATCTATCACTCAATACAAGACTATAGACCCCTTAGGCTAGAAAATATCTAATTTTAGGTTTGACCCATTTAAGACACAAGGGGCATCATATCATTTTTGTTCTTCCACCAAAAATTTGTTATTCATGTCCATGCATAAAAAAGGGTCTACAAAAACACATATCTTCATGCATTCATACGCCAAAAACAAAAAAACAAAAAAACACATGTTGAAAATAAAGAAATAATATCATTCATTCTCATTTCATTTTAGGTCGCCAGAGAATCGTAGGAACTCAAGAGCTTGGCTGCAAGTATTTTGTGAAATAATATGAGATCAAATTGTGAAACAGTTTCAAAGAAGCTCATACATGTCAAAACAATGAGGCCTACGATTCCTTGGCACAAATAAATAGATTCATGCATCCACATTCATTCATTTTTCTTTTCTTACATACTCATATCATTTTTTTTAAAAATCATCAGAAAATAATCAAACAAACCGTTCCTCGACACCCTTATCGAACTCGCTCTCAATCAAGGATCATGGATGACCAAGACATGAAAGAGGGCGTCAACCACCAAGGAACAGATGAGCAAAGTTTTGGAGTTTCGCAATCCCTAAACAAAGACAAGGCTACAGATGGGGTATCTCCAAGTTGAATGATGAAAGTCAAGCTACACCTTCCCACCCACTGGCTTTGGTCCTATGCGGTTGCAATATGGTCTCAATACTCGAGGATGATGGTACCTTTTGCAATTTACCCGCAGGTCCTACACACTCACCAGCTTAGCAACCCTCGTAATCAAGTACCACAATTCCCACTTTACGGACTCCCGCCGTTACACGCCACCTATGGCCAATGATGATACCGCAAACCATAACCCTCAAGGCCCACAGCACAACAGCTCCACTATATGGTCTCCCGCCTGCTACACACCGCCCGGCCCTAACAATAACTCTACTGAATCGATTCCCAAGCACTTGTTGTGCAAGACGTAGTTCAAGGATCCGCCCTGCATCAAAACCATACCAGTTCAAAGCTCAATTCCTGGCTTCATGACATACACCTTTCCACCTGGTTATGCACCATCCCATCTCGGGAATACTCAAGGAGTCAGTACGCCCGTAGTGACCCCCGTGGTGAATCACCGACCATTTGGTTACCCTATTATATTCAAGGAAATCCATTGAATCCCCAGACTAACCGCATTGCCTGGTCTCCAGCTATGGGAGGACCCAATCTAAGCATCCCAGTTGGGAATCAGTCGTCTGATACGAAGTTGCAAATCCTCGAAGATAGGCTAAGAGCTGTAGAAGGAGTAAGTTATCTCGGTTCAAGTATCGCCAGATCTTTGTCTCGTACCGGATGTGGTTGTACCGCCAAAGTTCAAGGTGCCAGACTTTGACAAGTATAAAGGGACAACTTGCCCAAAAAGCCACTTGACCATGTACTGTAGGAAGATGGCGTCCTATGCACATGATGATAAACTTCTGATTCACTTTTTCCAAGATAGTTTAACAGGGGCAGCGTCGAGTTGGTATACACACCTTGAGCGATTTCATATTCGCTGCTGGAAAGATTTGGCGGATGCCTTTTTGAAGCAGTATAAGTATAACATTGATATGGCTCTGATAGAATGCGCTACAAAACATGGCAAAAAGAGACAATGAGACCTTCAAGGAATATGCCCAACGATGGAGAGGATCGGCCCAAGTGGAACCGCCTCGATTGAAAAAGAAATGGTGGCCATGTTCATGGATACTCTTCAATCACCCTTCTATGACAAAATGATCTAAGTGTATCATCAAACTTTTCAGATATGGTCATCGTAGGGAAAGAATTGAAGGAGGAATGAGGAATGGAAAAATTGCCCAAAGTTTTGTTGAAACCAAGTAATATCAAGAGACCCCAACAAACTTCGTAAAGAAGAAAGAAGGAAACCAATCTTTGTGATAGCGAGCCCGGAGGACAAGCACAAGGAAAACCACCCCAATTCTTTACCAATTTCCCACATCCTTTTCCATACCCCTACTACCCACCTCCATACATCGCCGCCTCTCATAATCCTAGCCCTGGCCAAACCAACCAATGATGCCCTTTCGACCACCTTCCCCATCCAAACACAAGCACAACCAGTTGCTTTCCACCCAACCAAACCAAAAACCGAAACAACCAAATGACCAAGAAAAGAAAGCGGTCAATTTGATCCTATTCCCATGACCTATACGGATCTGCTCCAAAGACCTCATCAAGAATTCCTTGGTCTCCACGCTCAATGAAACCACTTCAACCTCCCTTCCCGAGAGGATATGACCCAAATGCCAAGTGTGAATTTCATGCAAAGGCGATGGTCACACAACTGAAAATTGCAAGGCTTTGAAGTACGTGGTTCAAGATCTGATCAATGCCAAATGGTTGAGTTTTAAGGAGGATGGGCCTAATAATCCCCTTCCAGGTCATGGAGGTCCAGCAGTCAATGCCATTACTGAGGAGTTTGGGGACCAACCCCTGATAACTAGATTGGAAGGCAGGGAGCCAAAAAGATGAGAGTATCCCCATCTGTGTCATCAGGCAAAGCCTTTGGAGTGCAGGAATGTTGAATCCGGATCAGATAGCAGCTATCAAGGACGATCGCAGTGCAGAAAATGACAATGTCAACCTTGTCCACCCTTGCTCGCCGAATGAAAAACTTGGAAATTTGGAAATTGTTGAGTTTCCCGTGATGTTTGGTTCATAATAATTTTGAAATACAAATCCTATTGCTCTGCCTAAGGCTTTAGGATGATTTATTGTCAAAAGGGCGCACATGTTTCATTTCAGTATCTTTATCAATAAAATGCTTTTGAATTTTCTAATCATTTCCCTTTTCTTTTTTTCATCTTTTCCATTCCCTTTCTTCTTTTTCATTTTTTCTTTTCGTCGATTTTAACTAATGCAGATTCAAAAATATTGTCTTTGAAAATGACGATATCAGTGACTCATACTATAACTTTGACTACCCCATGAGGACAATTGGGAAACTCCTTCTGAACCGATGAGATTGATGGAACAAGAGGTAAAAGTGATACAACCCCACGAGGAAGAATCTGAAATAATCAAACTGACTACTGAAAGTGACAAAAGTAGTTAATAAAAATAGAAAGAAAAAGGTAAAGCAAATTCGCAATTTGCCAAAAATTATTTTTTGTGAAAATTTGAGCAATAAGATTTTGAGATGAAGTTTGGCCATTTTTCTCTATCCCAAAAAATAAAAATATATACATCCCTTGCTACCCCTTTTGAGCCTAAAAAAACAAAAATTTTCTTTTAAATACCCTGAACAAGGATCACTCATCCAATGGAGACTAGCACAATAATCTATTCAATTTCGTCTGTTAAAAAAAAAGGCAAAACAAAAGACGCTTGCAAAAAAAAAAAATCAATAAAAATGCCAAAGCAAGAAAAGACAATTGTGCTAGCAACCATCAAAGTGCATCTTTGCACTAAAAATCCTTGTTGAAAAAAAAAATACCTCAAACACTTTTTGAGCCTGAAATATCCTTTCTTTTGTGACCCTTCAACCCCTGGCCACGCATAACCCTAATAAAGTCCATTCCGATCAAAATCAAATTGCTCATATTTTCTCAAAACTTGATTTTTGGAAGAGGAAATCCAAATAAACTCCTTGTTGCAGTTGCTTTACCAAAAATGTGGAATCTGATCTGCCGCCCAAAGATGGATGGGGCAGTTGAGGCTGCAAACGAAAAAGATTGTCCAAAAGATGGTGGTAAAAATTAGAGATTGGCATGAAATGTTCCTGTTACTTTGCACGGTTATCAAACTTGATTCGCACCTCAACAGGGGCAACCCCATTCTCACTGGTATATGGAATGGAAGCAGCACTTCCCATTGAAGTCAAAATCCCCTCGCTAAGGGTATTGATGGAAATGAAACTAAAAGAGGCAGAATGGGTCCAGGCTCGGCTGGATCAGCTAAACCTCATCGAAGAGAAAAGAGTGATGGCCTTATGTCATGGGCAACTATATCAGCACAGGATGAAGAGGGCTTACGAAAAGAAAGTTCGCCCTCCGGAAGTCCAAGAAGGAGACCTTGTACTCAAGAAGATTTTGCTCATCCAAAAGGATTCTCGTGGAAAATGGACTCCAAATTATGAAGGTCCGTATGTTGTGAAAAAAGCTTTTTCTGGAGGAGCCTTAATCCTCACAAGGATGGGATCGAAAATCCCCACTTCCAAAGAAATTCGATGCAAAAAAAATATAATGCCTAAAAAAACAACAAAAACAACAAAAAGAGCTACAAAAAAGAGCTCGCTAGGTTGAAAACCTGAAAGAGCGACCTAGGCAAAAATTAGAGTGACCGTTGGATTGAAAACTCGAAAGAGCGATCCAAGCAAAAGTTAAGGTCCTGAAATTGGACAATAAAGTTGGCTAATGCATTAAGAGGTTCAAGTTACCCAACCGGGGCAATTTTATACATTTTCAGAAGTAGAGTAATGAGTAATCAAAGTTATGGATATGGGAAGGTGGCATTTGTTCCTACAAAGACACAAACTATAAAATATCTGCTTAGTTATTGTCTTTCTTTGTTTTTTTCTTCCTCCTGCGTTTTTCTTGATGTATTTTCAAGTTTGTGTAACTTCAGTCCTTGAACACATAACTCTTCTTTTGAATACCAAACACCTTCGTTCTTGTATTTCAAAATGTTGTTTTATGATAATAGGCACTGAATTATGAAGCATGTGATGATATGAGAAAGCATTACGGTTATTATATACATCTTAAGAATCACGAGGAAACGCCAAATCTCAACAAATAAGTTTCAAAAAGGACAAAGGGATTACCTTTAAAAAAGTAACTAGTCTTTGCATTGATAACTCGCGCCCTCTCCCAATCGAAGCCTACCCTGACTAAATTCGATGAATCTCAGTCCATCCCATATCTTTAAGCACTAGAGATCATACGGGACGAGGAATCAAGAAAATAATAATCGCATTGCATACACGCACCACATGTCATCTATTCATGCATCATCTTCATATCACAACCTTTCCAAATGCGCTTTGTTATGCTTGGTCCATGCATCAAGTATCGATCATTCAAGATTGTTTTCAAAACAATATGCCGAGCATTGGTCTTTTATTTTGCTTTCGAGCGACACGCCAAGTATCGCTCACTCTTTATTGCTTTCCGATCACCGCACAAGACTGACCGCGGAGATCCTTCTTTATAGTTTTCGATAAATGCACCGAGCATCACCCCTTTTATTGCTTTAAGATTACCGCGTCGAGACCGACCGCCGGTAGTCCCTCATTATTGCTTTTTGACCAACATATCAGCCTGCACTGATGTTGATCCTTCTTTATTGCTTTCCATCGACGCCAATACCCTACTTGGCGTCGAACCTTCCAATCACCGTGTCGACCGACCTGGCGGCGATCCTTCTTTATTGCTTTCCATCGACGTCAATACCCTACTTGGCGTCGAACATTCCGATCACCGTGTCGAGACTGACCGCGGAGATCCTTCTTTATAGTTTTTTGATAAAACGCGCTGCCGCGTTAATCCCTCATTATTGCTTTCCGATCACCGCGTCGATTCGACCTGGCGGAGATCCTTCTTTATAGTTTTTGATAAACGCGCCAGCGTTAATCCTCATTATTGCTTTCCGATCACCGTCGATGCGAGCCTGGCGGAGATCCTTCTTTATAGTTTTTTGATAAACGCGCCAAGCGTTAATCCCTCATTATTGCTTTCCGATCACCGCGTCAGTACCCGACCTGGCAGAGATCCTTCTTTATAGTTTTCTGATAAACGCGCCAAGCGTTAATCCCTCATTATTGCTTTCCGATCACCGCGTCAGTACCCGACCTGGCGGTAGTCCCTCATTACTGCTTTTTGACCAACATATCAGTTCCGGACCTGATGTTGATCCTTCTTTATTGCTTTCCATCGACGCGTCAATACCCTACTTGGCGTCGAACCTTCCGATCACCGTGTCGATGCGACCTGGCGGAGATCCTTCTTTATAGTTTTTTTGATAAAAGCGGCGCCGCGTTAATCCTCATTATTGCTTTCGATCACCGTCGAGACTGACCTGGCGGAGATCCTTCTTTATAGTTTTTTGATAAACGCGCTGGCGTTAATCCTCATTATTGCTTTCCGATCACCGTGTCGATTCGACCGCGGAGATCCTTATTTATAGTTTTTTTTTGATAAACGCGCAAAGCGTTAATCCCTCATTATTACTTTCCGATCACCGCGTCAGTACCCGACCTGGCGGAGATCCTTCTTTATAGTTTTCTGATAAACGCACTGCCGTTAATCCCTCTTTATCACTTTTAGATTACCTCGTCAGTACCCGACCTGGCCGTATTCCTTCCTTATCACTTTCCGATTAAACGCATCAAGCGTTGATCCCTCATTGTCATTCCTCACGTCAAGTTCAAGACAAAATTAGTGTATTTATCTTTAGCTCTATTTTATGACAAAAATATAACAACCATTGTTGTTTGCATTTTCTAATAAAATATAACTAAAGAGGGGCAGCTGTTATACCCCAATTTTGTCCGCTTATATTTTCATTTTTTTTTTTTTGGCGTGGCCAGTAAGGAGGTCGCGTCTGAGCCGAGGTCGTATCTTCGAAATTTGTGGAGAGGTCGTGAGGAAATGAGGTCGGGTGCCGAGTCAGGAGAGGTCGTCTGCCGAAAGCCGTGGGGAGATCGCGTCGAGTTGAGGTCGGGTCCGAGTGTGGGCGCTCGCTTGCCGAGCCGTGGAGTAGTCGCGTCGAAGTTGAGGTCGGGCCGAGTCAGGAGAAGTCGCGTCTTGCCGTGGAGAGGTCGTCTGCCGAGTGGGGAGGTCGCGTCTGAGGTCGCGTCTTGAGCCGTGGAGAGGTCGTGACGCCGAAATGGGGAGATCAGATGCCGAGCCGGGCCATTTTTAGCCCAATTGCAGTTCATTACAAGCGTTATTAACAAAAAACCTAAAATTCTAAACTAAAAATCAAAGTCAGATTTCCACACTTCACCCTTCACAAAGTCATATCGTATCTTCACCAAAGTCCTCTGCATATCTCCTCACCACTCTACAAACTATGTCTTACAATTATATGTCCCCACATGCCTCTTTGCTTTTTCTTCATCTCACAACCAAGTTTGACAAACAATGCAATTTAATCAAAAAGGAGGAGCACCGTTGTTAAAGTTACTACTGATTGCAATTTTTTCAAACCATTGATATCATCTCGGACTTTGCACATGTTACCATCTCCTCAAAGATCATTTTAGTACACACTTAGCATACAAGTTGCAACCTTAAGTGGACAAACCGAGCCTCTATTTTTTCTATAAATAGCAAGTAGAGAATAGGGGGAACGGAGAAAAAATTGCATTTTAATTTCAGAATTGGATATCTCATTCTTGGTACCAATTATACACAGCAATTTGAGAGAAAATTGAGAGAAAAAAAAGAAGGACTAGAAAAAAAAAACGCAGAAGAAGCAAAGCGGAAGAAAGAAGAAGCGAAAAAAAAAAAAAGGTTTCTCTTCTTCCTCCTTCACCTTCCCTTGTTCCTCCTTTCTCTCCCCACGATCTCCCCTCCCCCTTTGTTTTCTTCACATCTCGCACGCCCTCGCCTGCTCGTTTCAGCCATGTGCCTAGGACCGGCCCCCACGATCTCCCCTTCCTCTTTGTTTTCTTCACATCTCGCACGCCCTCGCCGTTTCTGTTTCACACAAGGCGCCAAGGATCGATGCGGCATGCGCACAAGACTCCACCTCCAAGGAGGACGATCCTCCCTCGAGATCCCAACCTCGGGGTTCCTCCTCTTCTTCTCCTTCTCGACCACTCTCTCTCTCTCTTCTCTCTTTCCCTCCTTCACTCTCGCCTCTTCTTTTTCTTTTTTCTCACAAAGAATGGCCAGATCTTTTCTTTCCTTTTGTTTTGTGTTGGTGTGTGTGTGTGTTTAGGTTTAATTCCCCCTTATTTCATGTTCTGCTCCTTTTTATTTTTATTTTTTCTTTTCACACCCTGTTCCTTTTTATTTACGCTCTCTCTAAAAAAATAATTGGTACCAAGAATGAGGTATTCGTCGCACTCCCTTTTGCTTTTCTTTATTTTATTTTTGCATCCCTGTTAATTGTTATAAACTTCCAGATTTTTAGTTGTTATGTTTTTTTTAAACTATTGATGAAACGTTGGGCTTGGCCCACTTTTTTTTCTTCCCCCATCTGTTTATCTTGTTTTTGATGTAGTTATTACTTGTTATTTTTGTTGTCTTGACTAATTTTAAATAATAAATATTAGTAGTGGTAACACTAAATCTACTTTTGGTTTAGCCACTACGCGAATATTTTTTTAAAATCTCCAAAACTTAAAAATCGATGACTACTCCAAATCTTCTTTTGGTTTGGTCATCATCAAATCTTGATAAAAAAAATCTAATAATAATTAGTAGTGACAACACTAAATCCACTTTCGGTTTAGTCACTACGCAAACTTTTTTCGATCTAGAAAACCCTAAAATCAATGACCACTCCAAATCCTCTTTTGGTTTGGTCATTACACAAATCTTAAATAAAAAAATCTTAAAATATTAGTAGTGATTACGCCAAATCCACTTTTGGTTTGGTCACTACGCAAACCATAAAAATTAAAAAATTTATTAAAATCAATCAACACACAATCATTTTCTACCCAAGAACTACGTAGCCTTTGATTTCTCCACTGCACCCGGAGATACGTAGGAGCAGGAGCCCACTCCTGTCAAGCGCAAAAATAAACAACTTTTATTAAACCCCTTTTTTATTATTTCATCATTGTAAATTTTTGTCTATTTTTTTTTAATAAGAGGGAAATAAATATTTTTTTAGAAGTTAATAAGATTTGCACAATTAATTAGAGGTAACCTTTTTCGAAAGGATGTTGTAGGGTGCTAATACCTTCCCTACACATAATCGACTCCCGAACCCAAATCTGGTCTCAAGGACCATTTTCTTCAAAAAAGGTTTTTTCCAATATTTTTTCCTTCGAAATAAATTATTGGTGGCGGCTCCATGAAACTCGAATAAAATCCCTCCGGATTTTTCGGTCGCTACAGTTGGATTTTAGGGGATTCTGCCTCGCTATACACCTGTGTACACACCATGTGCAAACAAATTATGGTTCCTATTTTCAAACAATATTTTTGTATTTTCAAACAATAAATAATAATAATAATAATAATAATATATATGATGACTCAAAAAACATACCTGGTTCCTAAACCACGTTGGGAAATATTCATGAATATAGGCAGAAGAGTCTTGTACGCTTGTGGGCTTAGTTAACAAGAATGCCCTGATTAAGTCATTATCAAACAAATGATCAAGAGCAATTGTGGATTAAAGAAATTGAAAGTGGTCAAAATGATACATACGTTAGATACGGTGATACTTCTGCACAGTTGATCAACACGTGAACGTGGGCTGACTTCCACACTTCGTCCGTTATCCAGTTATCCACCTCCTTTCCACCATGACGGAAGAAAGGCAAAATACTGATAAGGCAAGCGGGTGTCTTTCACTTTCAATTTCTACTTCGTTCCTACTATTTGTTGGTGTCAACATGAAGTTCGTAAAATAATGGGAACAGAAATGGATTGTCTCACGGTGTAAGTAAGTTGCACAAATAGATCCTTCAACCCTGGCCTTATTTTTCACCGACCGCTTTGAGTCACCCATAAATCTACAAAATAACAACGTTGATGATAAAAATTGATACATTTAACCCTTCAAATAAATATTTATTTTAGAGAATACTTTATTATAGTACCTTTCGAATGGATACATCCATCCGTATTGAACCTGGTCCACCAAGCCTAGCTTCATGTGCAAGATGCAACCGCTAGATGCTCCATAGAATCAAAGAAAGCAGGGGGAAATATTCTCTCCAACTTACAAAGAATGATCGTATGTTACGCTCCATCCTTATGAGATCATCCTCTCTCGGTCGCAGAACACAAATCTTTAAAGAATTGGCCGAGTTCAACAAGGATTTAAAACATTTGACGGCAAGGAACTAAATGCAATAGGAAGTAAACACTCCATGAATACATGACAATCATGGCTTTTCATCCCAATCATAGTTCCTTTGTTCACATCGGCACATCTTGCCAAATTAGAAGAATAACCATCCGCATCCGAAGTTCTTTATCCACCGACAATCGACTTGGCTTCCTCGGCAGCTTAAAGAGTAACAAAGCTTTGGGTTTCGTGGTCTTCCCATCCGACCGATTCACAAATGCAAGTCCTTTCGCCTACAATAAAGTGGTAAGTCTAGTCTAGCCTTCTCATTGTCTTTTGTTTTTCCTCGACGTTCATCAGTGAAAAAACATTGTCAAAAAAGCTCTTCTCAATGTGCATAACATCAAGGTTGTGTCTCAATAAATTATCTCTCCAAAGATGGCGGATCCCAAAAATACTTCTTTTTGTCCAATTATGCCATTGTCCATATCCTTCAAATCGATCCAATTTGCCAAAATCTGTGATTTTGGGCGGTTCCATAACCCTTTCCCAGATACATTACGGGCGGGCCATCTAATTCAACTTCCCCTTCTTGAAAGCGTTCTTATTCGCCTAAATGCATGATCATCCAGAAAAACCTGCGATGTGAGTCAAACCAAGAACTCTTCCCCCCAAATTTCAAGGTAAAGGCCTTTGTATGCTCCATGCAATGCGGACATGCCATTTTACCATGAGTACCCCAACCAGACAACATGCCATATGCAGGGAAGTCATTAATGGTCCACATAAGCGCTGCCCTCATTGTAAAATTCCTCTTTCGTGCAATATCGTACGTCACAACACCATTCCACAACCTTTTGAGATCGTCAATAAGAGGCTCTAAATAGATGTCAATACCATCTGTCGGATTATCTGGACCCGGTATAACACAGCTCAAGAACATATAAGGCTTAGACATGCACATTTCGGGAGGAAGATTGTATGGGGTAACGATAACTGGCCAACAAGAATAAAGTTTCACCGTGGATTGAACATACGGGGTAAAACCATCAGAGCATAAGCCAAGTCGTACATTACGTGGATCTGCTGCAAAATCAGGATGCACACGATCAAAGTGCTTCCAAGCTTCACCATCAGAAGGGTGGCGCAACATACCTGAAGTGCTTCTATTCTCATAGTGCCATGTCATTTTGTCTGCAGTCTGTGGTGATGCAAACATTCTCTGCAGCCTTGGAATAATTGGCAAATAAAACATTGCCTTCACTGGAACTAGTTTTTGTCTACCCGTCCGATTATTAGTATGTGACATATACCTAGGCTCACCACAAAATTTGCATTCAACTAGCGCACCATCGTTTTTACCAAACTCATTGTCGTAATACAACATACACCCTCTCACACAACAATCAATCCTTTTAGATTCCAGCCCCAACTTGGACACTAAGCTTTTAGCCTCGTAATAACTTTTTGGCAAACCATCTTTGATAGGTGACGAGTCCAACATCATTTTCATTACGAGATCCAAGCACACTTCGATAGCACCACAGTTGGACTTAAGAGCTAAGAGCCTCACACACATTGATAACTTAGAGTCTGTAGACCCTTCAAACAACGGCTTATTTGTTTCTAACAATAGATTATAAAATTTTTGTCTTTGTCTCATTTGGAAGTTCATCTGTGTCATCATCTTTGTTGCTCCTCGAATAACACGCTCACCCCCAAGGCATCACAAACCATATCTTGCATCAATTCAATCTGCTCACCACATCCCGAATCTACGTGAATCGCTTGAAGCACCTTCGCAATTATCACCAACCCCTAAATCAACGTGAGGCAACTTTTCACCATGTGTAGTCCAAATCCGATAATTAAGCCTAAATCCAATCAATACGTGGTGCATGACCTCACTTGGGCTCTTAATCCTTCAGAATCGCAATTAAAGCACGGACATCTAATCCCTCCATTAGTTTTGAAATCTTTATGTGCCATTGCGACTTGGACAAAGCACGCAACCCCAGCGCAAAATCTGGTTTCAAACCCCTCTCCCGGATACAACCTATCGTACATCCAACTACGACTCGAAAGAAAATATTCCATCTTACGCATGTAAAAAATGACAATTTCTGAAAGACGACGTTCTTACAACCGCTCTCTTTCTTTAAATGGTACGACTTATCCCATTCGAGAAAAAACTTTTTCAGAACTCGTATAATAATCATTCCTTAATTCTCGTATCTTATACTTGACAAAATTTCGGCAGCATTTCCCATTGGTCTCTGAGTACACAAAATGAACGCAGTTATGAACACCGCAATCAAGTATGCACCCAGAGAACAAAAGGAAATGAATCGAACGGAAATTTCATCAAATATAAAGATACGAGAATTAAGCAACAACTATTATACGAGTAAAGAAAAAGTTTTTTCCCAAACTGTCCGACTTGGACAATTCAAGGTTCAATATACAATGAGCACATGGTACCCTAAAAGAGTATATGAACTCAATAATATATTAAACCTCAAACGGGAAGCTAAGGCTTCTCTCCGATACTAATAACAACAATCAAACATCCATTTCATCAATAATTAAAAAGTAACATGTTGAAAGTTGACATCCTCTTAAAGGATAGAATTAAACAAGCAGAAGTGGCAAGGGAAGCATAAATCCTTTTAACAATTTTTGTTTTCATAGTGGTTTGGCTTGGTATATGTCATGGAATTAGAGCTCTTATATGGATGCAAAATTAGGTTGTAGTATCCTTGCTTTCCCTGTTGATTACCTAGGAATCCCTTAAGGGGTAAATCCTAATAAGGTAGCTACTTGGAAACCAGTGACAGCAAAAATTAGAAAGAAAGGGACTGATCTTTCTGCTACTAATAAGGAAGATAATTTTAGTGTTGATATATAATGTCCATTTCTTGGAATAAATTAACACCTTGATCTTCTAAAACAAAAAAATAAATAAAGCAAACAAACTTCAACATCAGAGAGCATATTGAACATGCATTCCATTCTCCTGGTAAGCACTTTTACAATTGGATTTTTCTACGTGGGTGTGTAGCAACTGGCAGATTTTGCTAAAAGCAAAAATGTGGGTGTGTGTGTTATTGTGGCAAGGATATATAGTGCAGTTTTGTTAAGGGTATAGTTATTTGACCCCACATTTGACATCACAAGGTACAAAAGGCAAATAGTACATTTCTAGCATAAAAGCGACCATTCCCAAGGGATCCATACAACTCATATTCTACGTTATTTTAGGCAAAATAACTCTAGAAGTCATTTATGTTAATTTAAAGTTTCAAGTTAGTCATTTATCTTTTTTTTTGTTTCAATTTAGTTTCAAATTTATAATTTTAATTTTGAGGCAAACTGTTGGCTGATATAAAACGAGAAATACATGTGTGCCACTAGCACAATCTATTGTATCAATTGTGTCACAAATTAGAACTCAACAACTTGTTGCAAAAAGTAAAAAAAGATCAATTTGGCCATTCTTGTCAACAAAAGGCTCCGCCCCTGGGAGTTTGTATTACTAAGTTGCCCTTTAAAAGACTAAAATTGTGGTGGTAAGAAAATTAATTATAAGGATAAATTAATATTATAAGACAAAATAATGAGTAAAAATTGTATAGAGACTAAACTTTACCTTAAACATAAAATATATGGGTGAAAAAATAGCACGAGTACACGAGTTCAAACCCTTGTAATATTCGAGTTCAAACATCTCAACTCATTTCAAACCATTTTCACCCCTTTCTCCTGTTCACCTTAATTAACTTCCTCTAATGTGAGTATTAATACTATTCCTTTAAGCTTCTTTAACTCATTTCATTGATGGCTCCCCAAAATAAAAGGAACATATTAAATACAATTTCTAAATAAATAAATTCCTTAAATTCATGGTATATCGGTTTTTAATTCCTAGTTTATTGATAAATAGTTTATTGAATAAAATGGTTGTATATGGCGGAATAATAGATCATTATTATTGGAAATACATAATTTAATTTCAGGATGTAGTTGCACCGCCAGCTTCTTCAAGATTTATTAAAGAATAAATTCGATTGTTGATGTTTTTTTGAATTGATGTTGTAAAAACACAGTTGAAATATGGTCCCTCAAAATCATTAATGTTTTGCTTTTTGGTTCCAAAAATCTTGGGTTTTTGGGAAAGCGGGAATCAAAGGTGCACAATCCACGATTTTTAGGGGATCAAAAGTGCAACTAAAAACATAGGGACCAAAATCGCCAAATTGAAAAAGTTAGGAGATCAAAATCGCAAAAAATTAAATAGGAGGACCGAAAACACCAAATTGAGAAAATTTGGGGACTAAAAGTGCATTTAAGCCAAATCTTTAATTACATTTGTTAAGTTTTAATGAAATTTTTTATTTGATTCTTCAGTTTTAAGAATATGATAAGAAAGCATTATTGCATGACATAAATACATTTATATTGAATATATGAAACACATCCTATTATTTTCTATTGGTTTTATTTTTATCACCATAAACTCATTTCTATTTCTCTTGCAACTTTCCAAAGCTATATATCAGTTACATTTTTAAAACAATTGTAGTAATAGTTTATAATTAATAATAGTGACCGAAAGAATATAGTGAACTTTTGAGCTTTGAATTTGAATGGTTAAGAGGTAATTTTTGGAATCCAATGTACGAATTCTTTCAGCTACTCTTTTTCCGTTTTATTTCCTTTGGTTACTATTATTCTGTGCATTGTATAGGATTAAGTATTATGTGTCATGATTTAATTTCAACACACATACTCTTTTTATTTTTAAAGGCAAAGGAATATATAATAATAAAAAGGGGCACCCCTACCCAAATACAGAGGGATCAAAAACACTGGCCTAACTAAAATAACTAAATTTGTTGCTTTTGGATTATTTTCAAAGCAATCTCCTATAGACTCCTAGGACATCAACCCACTTTCTAGTAGGACAATATATAACTGGCCTAACTCATAAATCATAATAACCTACAATTAAATTTTGGTGTTTAAGGGATCTGAAAGTAAGAAACACTGCATCTGCATGGGCTACTTCAACATTAACATAATGTCTACTTCAACATTAACATAATTATTTTTCTAATTATGTTAACTGTAGATGTTTTAGGAATTTCTTCTGAATTCTATTGAAATTTTATCTAATATATGACTATCCTTTAATGACAAATCACAATTACTTTTCCAAGAGAGTAACTCAACACACCCGACATGAATTGTTGTCTCTTAATTTAGTTAAACATAATTAGATAAATGTAATAATTACATGCTAGTTTTGCTTCACAAACATATCAACATAAGTTTAACATAGTTTAAAATCGAACACCCATCCTTGAAACCCTAGCTAGCTAGCTCAACACAATTGTATCGTATATACAAATTTTCCAAATTGTAAAGCCAAAGAAAAAAAACCCAACAGATTATAACCCTTCAACAATCACCAAATACAAAAGACATATATATCAGAATAAAACCAAACCAAACCCGATCCAGCTAACACCAGCTGCATGCATAACACACAGCTGCACTGAGTCACACTTATAACGCCGGTTTTATCCAATCAAATTGTCATTGTCTCAATCTTATAACAATAAAATAATCTTATAACATACATCATTTCAAAATTCTCTCTGTGGAGAGAACTATGAAGGAAATCAAATAAATATGTCGGTGTGGGGGTCTCTCAGCCGACCCTTTTCCACCCAATGAGTAAACCGACATTTCGTTAGAGTGTATACCTCAAAAAAAGCTTCTCCTCAAATGTCAACCTGGATATGCCAAAATACTTACTTCTTCTCGGTCAATATATCCAATTGCCTCAAATCGTACAATCTAAAAGCAATCGCAAGCAGACCAAGAAAATATAATTGATATTTTATTAATACCGATGGTATTAAAACAAATAATGTAACAAAATACACAAGTGCAAAATGCTTACTGTGGAAGACACCAAAGAAGTATAAGGATGAAAGACACCAAGAGCATGCACAAACTCCTCAAATTCTATAACGCCATTCTTTTTTTCATCAAAGACATCAAAGACCTAGAAAATTTTGCAAGCAATAAAATGGACTCAATTAAACAGGTCTAAAAGCAAGAATAGCAGTAAACAAAAGATCTTTCTGCAAATTAAGTATATATATGTGTAACCAAAGCATTTTATAATTCTGGATTCTGAAGGGAAAGGGAGGACAGGGTACAGTTTTTATTTCAAACAAATATTCTCTAACAAAGCTTGGATAATATGCATATAACATCATCTCATGATACCACTGGGTATGCCATATAAGGTCAGCATAATATCATAATATCATGTAAATAGTAGTATCATGCAAACAATCTTCATAATATCATGTACCAAAACAAAATCTTCATAAATTAAAATTATTTGTATGATCAGTTAAATACAGAAAATGCATTTCCAGCTTCTCTTTTCTCCACCTTCCCCTTGCCCCAGATGGAAAACAGAAAAAGTAAGAACATGGAGACGATAATCAATTGCTTATGGTATTTGATTATTGAATTTCAGAAAATGGAAAAGACATACAAGCAAATTGCAGCCAAGCAACATCATCAATGTAAACTTCTTAAATTGAAGAAATTTTATCTAGTTTTTAAGTAAATTATTATTTTATTTTTTTAATAAAAATATATAGACGCAATCGCGTTATTAATTACATTGCACAATACCACACAATCAAGCCAAAGACTTTTGTTTTTTTTTTTTTCTAACCAACTCTTAATTATGGAGAAATTCTACTCAATTTTATTGCTAATGAATCACATTCTGTTTTAGCCCTTATTGTTAAAACAAAAATTCGCGAATTTGATAGGAACTAATTCTAAGAGTTTTGATTTTTGAACGCCCCACAAAATCAACACTCATCTAACACCTCTTATTCTTTCTATCTCTTCCTTCTTATCACACCACCTACATGTCACATCTATCACTCCTCTATCTCTATCTCTATCTCTATCTCTATCTCTTTCAAGGTGTAGAGAAGCATTCGAGTGTTCAAAAAATATTTTCCTAGCTTAACTAGTTCAGCAGTAATCACGGTAAGTCGGACTTTACATTACATATATATGCAGGGGAACAAAATAAATATACATCATAGTTACTTGTCTGTATCATCTTCTTCGATACTTCCTTTCCACAAGCCTTTTGATATCAAAATCAAAGCTTGATTAGCTCGGCAGTGATCAAATACAGTAATAAGAGTCTAAGAGTCAACAGCCAAAACTAAATACACAATCAGAATGACCTAAATGAATTTAGAATGTCTACAAAAAATTTGCATCGAAAATATGAGGCTATTCATCAATATCAAGGCTACATGCTAGCATTTTTAAAAATTGGCAGTTAAAATACATTTATCTACTAAAATTTCCAAGATTACCACAATGTATCAACCCACATAATTAGAAATCAGTAGACATAAACATGAACCTTAAAAACAACGTAATTGGTGATAAGAGCAATAGAAGAGCATGTTTTATTTCCCGCTTAGGGAAATCCATAAAAATCTCTCATTCACAGCCATAGTGATGACAGATGACAGACAATTAAGCAACAGGGATTGATGATCTAAGGGAGCCATACATCAAGCACAAACAAGGGTCATGTACCTTTTATCAAATATAATAACCTAATATAATATTAAGTCTTAACAGCAATTACAAACACACCGAACAACCAGTATCCTTGATTCTCAAATAAACAAGATTAAAAGACATAATTAATTTTTAACAATTTCCATATTTTTGGACACTAATAAGGAAACTGGGAACAAAACCAAGAAGGTAATCTTCAAATCCTAAATCATTATGTCCTAATCAAATTCAGACCAGTACTCACAATTATGTAGGACTCACAGTTAGGTTATAAAAAAAAATCCATTATAACTCGCGATTCTAGTCCACCACTTGCGTGTGTGCTTACGTTCAACATCAAAGAAGTTATAATTTCAGCAACCACAAATTAAAAAAATACAACAAAAATAAAATGCCCTTCAATTAACCTACCTCCTCACGGGTTACGTTCGTTGGCGATCTGGCGAGGGGCTGGCGGAAGCGGCGGAGGGCGAATGAGGTATGAAAGGTGCAGGTGTGGATTCCTGAGTCACTAGTGATAACGAACACGAACGTAAACAGACTATACAATCACTTCATAAATAATTTATTCTAACGATGATAGCATCGAAACCGAACATACAATCAAAGAATAGTACCTTTTAAATGCGTAATTTGAAGAGTAATCGGCCGACGACGGAGAGGGAGAAAACGGGGGATGGAGAAGGAGAAAACGGCGGCCCTGGCGGAGGGGCAGTGGACATGCGGCCCTGGCAGAGGCAGACGTGGTGGCTGCGCGGCACTGGGAGAGGGAGGACGGAAGAGAGGTGGTGGTGGCGGCGGCGCTGGGAACGAAAGAGAGAGAGGAGAAGAGAAGAGCAGTAAAACGAGAACGAAAGAAAAGGGGAAGAAACGGTTTTTGTCCTGGTCAGATCTGGCCTTTATCGACGGCCAAATTAACATTCCCGATGGGCTAAACCCGTCGGAAACTTTCTCGGGTTTACCGATGGCTATTTTCAAATACCGACGGGTTAATGCCGTC
This sequence comes from Calophaca sinica, assembly GCA_037113605.1. NCBI lineage: Eukaryota > Viridiplantae > Streptophyta > Magnoliopsida > Fabales > Fabaceae > Calophaca > Calophaca sinica. The sequence continues at coordinate 95,784,783 of CM073736.1, forward strand.
GGTATATGAAAAAGCGGAAACCCAGGGTATACCGACGGCCTTTTACCGACGGTCAGTGGCCGTTGCCAAAAACACGGCTTTCCGACGGCCTAGCCGTCGGTAACGTTGAGCGTATGACGGATTGGACTTACCGACGGGTAAAGCCGTCGGAAAAGCCGTGTTTTTTGCGACGGCCACTGACCGTCGGTAAAAGGCCGTCGGTATACCCGTGATTTCTTGTAGTGAGACAGCGCTTCCTTGAAGAAGTGTTGTCTATTATCATAAATAGACAGCGCTTCTTCAAGGAAGTGCTGTCTATTCTCAGAATTTTTGAGAATAGACAGATCTTCTTCAAGGAAGCGTTGTCTATTATCAAAAATAGACTGCGCTTCTTCAAGAAAGTGCTGTCTATTCTCAAAATCACTAGCGCTTTCCAAATGCTGTCTTTTTGAAACATAATCACCAGCGGGTGATTAGGCAGCGCTTTTAAGCACTAACGAAGGCAAAAAATAAACGTTGTTTATTTGAATTTCGGTTGTATTGTCATGATAAATGGTATAAGAAATAATTAACATAAGAAGTATATTTTAGCGTACAATTGAGGATTTAATAATTAAAATTTCATATAAATATTATACAAATAACATATATATTGCAATGTTAAGAATAACTTCACCCATAAGGTTGAAAATTTTATTATTAAACAAAATGAGATTATGTGGTGTTAAAAGTCTCACATGAAAGAATGTGATGTCCTGAATAGTGGTTATTAGTGGGGGCGACCCTCACTCCATGAGCTAACTTTTGGGGTTGAGTTAGGCTCAAACCCAAATTCTAAGATGGTATCAGAGCCTATCATAGATCTATTTGTTGGGCCACCTGTTATCGGGTCACTCGGGTCACGCTCCAGATGTCCAGTCCTTGGTGTGAGGGAGTGTGTTAGAAGTCCCACATAGAAGAATGAGATGGTCTGAATAGTGGTTATAAGTCGGGGGCAACCCTCACTCATTGAGCTAACTTTTGAGGTTGAGTTAGATCCAAACCCGAAAATATAGTCGATCATGAAATTATTTTAAAAAAATAGTATACCTTAAACTGTTTAATAAACATTCACAATTATGTTTCGCTAAACGGCATTAAAAGATTTGAGGATTACATGTTGAGCATGATTAGAAATACATAGATTAATTCATATAAAAAAAGAAATACATAGATTAATAAAAGTTATTCTCTAAGTAAATTATTTAATCAAATTTCCTAGTATAATTATCTTTGATAACAATATTATCCTAAAATTAATGAAATTTAATTTCTCAATATGTTTTTATATTTCATTTCTAATAATTTTCGCACATTTCTTAAGAATTTACTCTTATAAATGGAATATATAATAGAAATAAATTGTATAACACACGAGCATTTTCTTTTTGGTTTTCCATAGGTTTCTTACTGGGAGGATAATCTTGTTTGAGACACTGTCGAGTACTAAGTATGGGTATTTCTTTCAACGGGGATTCAAACTTTGGTTCGCTACGTACGTTGCGGGATATTAGCCTCTTTCCATTAAATCCAACCCCCGTTGGTGGTAACACACATAGCATTATCTCTAGTTAAGAGGAATGCTACGGATACTCTCTCTTAAATACTCTCTTAATGATTGGGCCATGTCACACATTTTTATTCTTTCTAAAATCAACCATTGGATTGAAAGTTACTATCATATAGATCATATCTGTAAATTTTAACATTAATCTATGATCATTTGCTATGTCATCAAGATGTGTGAAGATTAACGTTATTTGTAATTACACCGTTGAAGTTAATCTTGACGCATCTTGATGACATAGCAAATGATCATAGATTAATGTTAAAATTTACAGATATGATCTATATGATAGTAACTTTCAATCCAATTGTTGATTTTGAAAAAAAAAGTGTGACGTGGCCCAATTATTGAGAGAGTGTTTAAGAGAGAGTGTCAGAGAGAGTGTCCGTAGCATTCCTCCACCCGTTAAAGGTAAAGTAATGGACAATTTTTCTCTCTCTCAAGAACAGCATACTAAAAAGTTAATTTTTTTATTTTATTGTTTCTCCTCAACAAATCATATAGTATATTTATGTTATAATATTATAATGCACTCACCGTAAGTCAAACAAATAATTCATGATTAGTTACGAACAAATTTTATGGCGTGATTTTAAAGCATACTGCTAGAAGAGGTTAATCATTTTCAAATGTTATCGATGGCAATTCATTTTAAGGCATGATTCTAAAGCTTACGGCTAGAAGAGGTTAATCATTTTTCAAATGTTATCAATGGCAATTCTTATCCTTTGAGCAATTTAAGACATTTTTTTTTGTCTGATGGCCCAACGGCCTACTATGCACTAGCGCTGAAAGGGGGCATAGCAAATCAAGTGTTATCAATGGCAATTCTTATCCTTTGAGCAATTTAAGACATGTTTAAATATATCCTTGATCCTATAATTAACTAATTTTTTCTCTTTTAGTCTCTGAGAATTTTTTAGTTTGAAGTGGTTCATGTAAATTTTTTTGTTTCACTTTGGTTCTCGTTATTTTCTTTTAGTCCCTACAATATACTTTTTTTTGTTTTAGACCCTCTAATATACTTTTTCATATTATTCCCTATAATATACTATTAGATATAGACTAATTGAACATAAACAAAATATTACAATGGCTAAAACAAAAAAAAAATTATAGGGCTAAAACAAAATAATAAGGATCAAAATGAAATAAAAAAATTCATAGAAATCACTTTGGGAAAAAATTAGGGACTAAACCGAAAAATGAGATATATTATGGCAAAAACATATTAAAGCCTTTAAAATAATAATGTGTTGTTGATGCAACTAAAAAGATCAACTAGAAAGAAGTTTCCTATAAATAAATTGTTTGCTTTGAAGCTAGTTATACAAAGCAAATGCCATAAGCTGGAAACCAAATTTTGGACACACCACCGAGCGACACTAATTGCAGAATAATAAGCAAGACTTTGTACGAACAATTATATATATATATATATATATATTAACGAGGATATGGCTCAGTAATTGAAGCCTCATTTACTGATTCTCTGGCTGATTTAGTCGTGGATTCACTTGATCTTGTAATTGTCCTTGAATTATCTTCCCACAACTGCATTGAAAGGCTTCTAGTTCTACTGTCCATAAAAAATGCAGGTTCTGATGGTATAGGGAGGGTGAGGGAATAACTGTTTAACATGAGTACAATGGTAGCCATGGTTGGTCTGTTAGCTACATTGTCTTGAACACAGAGTAAACCAATATGAATGCATCTCATGATTTCATTTCTTGAATTGTTGCACATTGATGGATCTATAATACTTGCAACTGTTCCTTCTCTCCAGTTTCTCCATGCCTGCAGCAAGTATGTGCTCAATTTCAGATAACCAAATATATCAAGTTTGTTTCCTATTATTTTATAAAATCACTTTTTTTTTAAATAATCATTTTTTAAGATTTTCTATATATTTTTAGCTTTTAGAAATAATAAAAATCTGGGAAAAATCGAAAATTTGGCTATAAAATATATAAAAAAAAACTATTTTAGTATATTCTGTGAAATAATCTAATTTTAATTAGTGTGGTAGATAAGAGAAAATATAAAAAAAATTATGATTATAAACAAATATAGAATAGCATTAGCTTCTCTTTTACATAGAAATCTCTAAAAAATATTTATTAAATTATTTTATATAAAAATCACTTTTTTCTACTAGTAAACAAAATAGACCTAAGTCACCAGTTTCACTTCTACATCTTTTTTACAACACTTCTACATTAGTGTTTAGGAACATGTAATCTTCTAATTAATCCATATTATCATGGGGAAGGATGAAATAATAATGAGAAAAAGATGACTTACAAAGCTCAATAGATCCTCGACGTCTTCCCCTCGATGAATGCCACTATTCTTTTGGCCACTTACGATCTCAAGAACTAATACACCAAAACTAAATACATCTGATTTAACTGAAAATTGTCCATGCATTACGTATTCAGGTGCCATATATCCACTACATTCAAATACAAACAAGCTTAGTTAGTCAAAATATTTATGACTATTTTCGTGGTGATATAATTTTCATTATTTCAGGTGCTATGTAAGCCAGTAATATTAATAAACAAAGTTCTAAATTTGATTTTATATTAATGTAACAGTTATTTATGCTATTACTCATATATATTTTCAAGACCAGCCTAATGTATATTTAGGACTAAAGTGATTTCCAATATAAATATTTTTTTTTAACTAAGTAAAATAATTTGTTAAAATTATTAATATTTCCAAGATGTTTAACATCCCTGAGATATATAAATATTTGTTAAATTATTGTAATCGATTTCGTTTAATTAAATAAATAAAAATGTTATTCATTTAATTTATAATGAGATATTATTGATCTTCGTAGATAAGATGTTATTTATTTTATTTTTAAGAAAACTTATTTATGTTGAAGCGACAATTACTTGATAATTGATTCAAATAAAGTTCTTATGACAATTAATAAGCTCTAACATATTATAATTAATACTTACTAGGTTCCAACAATTCTACTTGTATTTGCTTGTGTTTGATCCACATCGATTAGTCTTGCCATACCAAAATCTGATATTTTAGGATTCATCTCTTCATCTAAGAGAATATTGCTTGCTTTGAGATCACGATGTATAATGCGTAGTCGCGAATCCTCGTGAAGATAAAGAAGTCCTCGAGCAATACCTCCGATGATTTTGTAGCGCTTTTCCCAATCCAATTGTGCTTTCTTTGTTGGATCTACATATAAAACAAAGTCATCGTGTGAATTTAAAGCTACGTCAGTTTGTCTTTGTCTTGAAACATGATTGAAGAAATAGGGTAATCTAATTATATTCAAAATATACCAAATATGAAGTAGTCAAGACTTTTATTGGAAACAAATTCATAGACAAGTAGTCTTTCTCTCCCTTCAAGACTAAAACCAAGTAGTCTAACCAAATTTCGGTGTTGAAGCTTGGCCATTAAAAGCACTTCATTCTTAAACTCCATATCTCCTTGGCCAGAATTCATGGACAACCTTTTAACAGCAATCGCTTGTCCATTAAAGAGCCTACCCTGAAAATAAAATCTTATTTGTAAATTCTTATTTTTAGCCAAGTTTTGCCATGTTTTAACAAAGAAGTAATATTTATCTAAATGCAACAATATTTATTATCTTACCCAATAAACAGCTCCAAATCCGCCTTGTCCAAGTTTATTAGAATCAGAGAAGTCATTTGTAGCAACACAGATAGTGTCAAAGTTGAATTGTAATGACTCATTAGTTTCAATTTCATGATCATCATCTTCTGAAGGAACTGGGATATAGTCATATCGCCATAAGATTTGTCAAAAAAAAAGTTAAGTTAGCATAGTAAATTCTTATCCCTTTAAATATATAAAAATGTTTTTTTTTTCACATTTCATATCTTTTACACTTCTTCATACGTCCCACTAATGGAGTGTACGGGCGGGTGTAAAGATATGGTGTGCGAAAAATAAATCGAACTCCTAAATTATAAGAAAACATGGAGGCCTTAATTAGACTTACTTTTAATAATTTCCCTAATTGGCTTCTTCACTCGTAAATAGATACAGATAAAACAGAGCACCAAAACAACAACAACAATTGGGACTGCTATGATGATGGCAGTTCTTGATGTGTTTCCCTTTCCTACACAAATCAAAATCCTTGTTGGGACAATCTAGCATCAAGATTAATAAAATATCAAAGTAAAAACAGGATTATTGAGAGAATTGATTAAACTTTTCACCGAGTATTTTTGGTTGTATGTTTTTTAAATAATAATTTATCACATAAGGTATAATCAACTTTTATACTACACTTTTGTTTTTTCAGAAATTAAATTCTCTGTTTTCTTTTTTGCTACAATAAATTCTCTTATTTAGCTTCTTTATAAAGAGAAATTTTATTGTGGATGTGGACCGACACGGGCGATGACCGACGTCGCCCCTTGAAAGCATAAGTTCATAGTCCTACTTGTCTTTACAATTGAAATTGTGTCAGTTTGACAAAAATAAAGAGAAATAGATATAAGTGCCTCAAAACTCAACTTATATTTGTTTTCTCTTGTTTTTTGTCGAACCGACACCAATCAGATCATTGTCTCAGTCATGAGAACGAGCAGGAATGCGAGCTTCCACTTCCCAGTGACAACATAGGTCATCATTAGAGTTTCAAGCAATTTTTCAAATACTGACCCAAATGTGCCACCTGTCAAGGTGGTCCATAAAACTTATAATCTCATATAGCTTTTTTTTGTAAGTAAAGAACCATAAATATATGAAATAAAAAAAAATCATAAATTTATTATCTTAATTGAAAAACTAATCCAAAATAGACCCAAGTCAATAATTAAGTTGTAAGCAATTAATTAAAGAAAGAACATGCGATTGATTACCTTCAGCTTCAGATGAAGTATTATTGGTGGACGATGAAGTTGGTGGTGGCGCTTCAGCAGTAGTAGCTTGATAGAATTTATAGTTTTCATATCTAATATTACAACTGGGTCCAATAACTCTACAACCAACCTTGTTCTTACAATATGATGACAAACTGCCTATAGCCCCACCCAAGCACTCATCACATTTCAAATCATTCAGATCAGGCGTACACTGCATAAGACCATATAAATCCTGAAAATTCGGACCACTTGCATTTGCTGTAGCATACTTAACACGCGAGTCACCCCCCGACGCTCTATTTCTTAATCCTAGTAACAATTTCCCCAACACTTGATTATACTCATCTACATCCGTTGCATTGTTAGGATTCCAAAAATACAGCCCTGGTAAAGTTTCCAAGAGACCAAAAATTGAACGGTTTGAGTAACGCAACATGCAGTTATCAACCCATCCAATTGCCTCTTTTTGATTTGGACAGTTTTGTGTGAGAAGGACTCTTGAATTGTTGAGGCAGTTGCGGCAATCGTTTGGGTTAACGTCTCCTCTGCATAGTCCAATAGCGTATGCTTTGTCGGTGTTTTGTCCGTAAGAGAAATTGTAGAAACCGTAGGTGATTTCTGTGTTGGAAGAGAGACTGGATAAAAGAGTTTTGAGGTTGTTGTGATAGGTGCTGTTTAGTGTGTAGTTGCCTTTATTGTTGTCACAACTTGGAGAAAAACTTGGCTGGGCGTTTGTTTGAGATATGATGGCTATGATGAGAAGGAGGAGAAAAATATAAAAGGAAAACAGCCTGCTGCAAGAAACAATTGTCATAATTATTCATGAATGAATGTTCTCTTGGTAGCCAGAATAACAAATCTCATCTATACTTTAGCCTTTAATAAAGGTGATCGAACTGATCTTTTTTTTTTTTTTTGTTACAAAAGTGAATTGATCATCTAATCTCACTTCCCGAATTAATATACACGCGACTTTTAAATTTAAAATAAGCGAAAATGATAATAATGTGATGGACTGGGTTACGTAAATGGACCACAACTTTAAAGAAGGCGTGTTATAACTTTATATTTCTTGCTAGTTATGTACAAAAAGACTTGACCAATGCATACTATTCCTTGTGACTTACGCCTAGGCTGACTGTTGATTGCTACCGGAGTGGTGGTGAGAGAGACGGTCAATTCAAAAGAGTGAGATACTAGTTTTCAAATTTCTTTTGTTGACAAAATACTAGTTTTCAATTTGAAACATGGGAAATACTAAACAAAATTTAATATTTAGCATATTCTTTTCAATATATTTTTTATTATTAAATAAGATTTACGTTGATTTCATTATTTTAGAAATAAATTCCACCAGGAAAAAAAAAATTAGACTTACATGATTTAATAAATTTTACATGATTTATTTAGTAATAAAAGAATATATTAAAAATGTAATAATAACTTTTTACTTTCCACGGCAGGTAAAAAATAAAAATAAAAATTGAGAGTTGGTGGGATCATTTATTAATTTGGGAGATGTCAGTAAGTTGGGGAGGTTTCAAATTTGAGATATGCCCCTCCACTCATCGGTTAGTCACCTTCATGTCTTTTTTTTTTTTTTCATATAACCTTCATTTTTTTTTTAAATCAAAAGAGTGCTAGCAAGAAAATCAGCTGAAAAACACTAATATATACCATCCCCGTCTGTATATATAAAAGCCCTTTTTGAAAAAAAAATTAGTTGATACAAATTTAATGTATCAACTAATTTTTTTAATTTGTTTGAATTGGTCGTAAAAAAACTTGTATACAGGGATAGAAGTAGTATCACTGAAGATTTGGTATTTCCTTTCACAGTAACTATTTTAAATGAAGTAGTTTCAATTTTTCATTTAATATTCTAAAAAATAAATAAGATAGAATTTTTTTTTTTTGGGTCTCACACGTGTCTCCTCCAATGGAGGCAATCCTGTTCGAAGCGTATTAGACACTAAATATGGGAACCTTTCTCTGCAGGGATTCGAACCTTGATTTACCACGTTGTGAGAGACTAGCCCCTTCCGCTAGACTCAACTCCAGTCGGTAGATAGAAATTATTTTTAATAAAACAAAAAAAAAAACGCTAGCACTCGATTATCCTAAAAATGGAGAGAGTGGAGGTGACCAAGGATGAAGAAGACTTGAAGGTGCGAAGTTCAAAAAGGTCAAAGGTGGGAATCATTTGTTCTCAAACGCTTCATCTCAGCCAGAGTATGCAATAAAGTCTTATAGAGACACCGTACTGGAACATGCTAGTGGCGAGAATCATGAATTTGACCAGATTGATTTGGATTCAGATTGCTCTAGTGTTGATGATTTTGGAGATGAAGATGGAGAAGAGGAGGAAGAAGATGTGGGGGAAATATGAGTGTCCGGCTTTTGACGCTGTTAGGAAGAAACATCCGGTACAAAGCCTTGGAGAATCGATTGCATCACATGTGGGTGAGGAATGCAGTCATTAACATCATTGACTTGGGTAATGACTTCTTTCTTGTGACATTTAGTGACAAGGGGGATCGCCAAAGAGCTCTAACAGATGGCTCATGGTTAATTTATGATCACTACCTTACTGTTAGAGAGTAGAGCCCAAATTTTCACCCAGACAGTGCACACATTGGGAGGGTTGTGGTGTGGTTGCGGTTCTCAAATCTTCCTGTGGAATATTACAACTCAAAGATGCTTCATTTTGTTGGAGATCGAATAGGAAAGACGGTAAAGGTAGACAAAACCACTCTTAAAAAGGACAGAGGGAAGTATGCTCGTTTGTGTGTGAAAGTGGATCTCAATAAAACATTAGTGTAGAATACACCTATTATGCCGGTTAAAATTGACTTTTAACGTCAGTTTTTTATCCGGCGTGTATTCTCCTGACGTAGTATATGTGGACCTTTTACGTCGGTTATAAAACCGGCGTCAAAAGACCCTTGTTACGCCGGTTTTCTTCATACCTGATGTGAAATGTTATTAAAAAAAGGAGAAAAAATAATATAATAGACTTACCACGCTGGTTTTTTCGCAAAACCAGCGTGGTAAGTCTTTTTTTTTTAAATTACATTCTACAGACTGAGAACAACGCTTCGAAAGATGCTCTCATCAAAACCGTCAACATCGATCTATTAGATTCAAACAAAATGAGCCAAAAAAACTTCAAGTGTGCTCAATCTGAATCAATAAATTTGAAACTGTTTGCCATCGCCAATACAGAAAATTCCAAATAAGAAGAAACTCGCAGCGAGGAAGAAAGAAACGGCAAGAACATATTTGAAAAATAAACCAACTTTGAAACAACATTCACTTCTTTTGCTACAAATTTGGATTTATAACAGAAACGAAATCGAACCAGAGGACAGATCTCGAACTAAGAAACCCTAGGATCTTGAAAACGGTGGAACGATTCTTGCAACACCGAATAGAGGCCCCCTGAAACAACGCCGAAGCCATCAACAGATACAACCTCTTTTGCTGCAAATCACAAAAAAGAGTGAGACTGAAAACCTGATCACAAAACACACAGAAGAAGAAGGCTTGGTGTAGATTCATACCTCTTCAAAAGGAGGGTATTCTTCATATCTTAGATCCACCTTCATCACCTCACACCCATGGATCTCAACCAATGTAGCCTCTCACCGCCGCTCAACTTCCCTCTCCCTCTCACCGTCGCACTCTCCCTGTCCTCTTCCTACCTCCTCCGTAGCTTCTCCCACGACCTCATATCTTCAGATCCACCGTCACGGAGCCACCACCGCCTTCTCCTTCCTCTCTCAGCCTCCTCTGTGTCGCACCAACAATAGACCACCACCCAACAACCACTTCGTCCCCCACCTCCTTCTTCCGCCATGGATCTCGGTCGCTACCACCCAACAAAAGAGTGAGGGGTGAGGGAGTGAGGGACAGGGAAGAATGAAGAATGAGAGTGTGTGTGAGTGAGGGAGTGAGGGGGTTGAGGGAGAATGAGTGTGTGCGTGAGTGAGCGTGTGAAATGAAGAAGCTGAAAAATGCCTTGGCTCTGTAGTTTGTAACAAAGGTTTTAATGCCGGTTATCCTAAAAAACCGGTGTGACAACCTTCAATTTTAACTGCGGTTTTCCTTAAATACCGGCGTGATAAGTTTATTTAATATTTACTCAAACTTATAATGCCGGTTTTAAAAGTGAAAACCTGAGACCTTTAACAACAGTTTTATATTCAACCGGCGTGAAAACATTTACCTGTTTTTATGCGACCTGGGATCACACTTATAACGCCGGTTTTGGAAATAACCAGCGTAAAAAGTGATGCGTTAATTTCAAAAATGTCACCGCGTCACTTTTTACGCCGGTTATTGTCAAAACCGGCATTATAAGTCTATTTTTTAGGTGTATTTTGCACTTGTGAGACGCTTCTAGACATTTTTAAAATCAAAGAGAAGTATTACAAGGTAGAGTACGAAGAACTTCATCTTTTGTGTCTAACTTGTGGTAAATTTGGCCACAACATGGAGGTATGCCCTGAGAAAGTCAATGATCTTGAGAAAATTGAAGTTTCTAACCCGGTGCAAGGAGAAGGGACAAGGAATTATGTTCAAGCTTCAGGAAGTGTTGATGGCCCTTGGTTGGTAGTTCAAAAACAGAGGCGACCGAGGAAAGTCAAGGAGAAAGAGGTAAGGTGGAGGGTGGTGTTGGAAGAAAGTTGTCAACGACCTTAACACTATGTTTGGATGTGAAAAGAAAGTTGAAGGAAATAAAATAAAAGGAAAGAATGTTAAAAAGAATGAAAGTGAGTAGAAAGTGGGGTGATTCTTTGGTTGTTTGGTAGGAGTGAAAATAGGAGTGAAAGTGGAAGAAAAGAAAGGAGTATATTTAATAAATGACGTAATTGTCCCTATACAAAATGGGATGTATTTATTTATTTATATTAATTTATATATATATATATATATTAATTAATATAAGTTAATATAACAAAATAGTTTTTCACCATTGGACATTGTTCACTGCGCACACGTGGGATAAAGAATAACATGTACTTTTTTAATTAAAAAAAAAGCACAAGCTGCATTTGTTTTTAGTGTTTAATTGTCACATGCAAAAACAAGTCAACCAATAAAAAATAGGGTTACTTTTGTTATTTGCCATTTAAATCACCACTCAAGGGACTTTTCTGCCCATATATGAGTGGAAAGCTTTTTACAATGGGGCCAATAGGATTTGGTCATTCCTTTCCCTTTCTTTGTTAAACCAAAGGCTCACAGATCAAGAAATTTTCTCTTCTCTCACAGTCTTTCTTTTTCCTTTTCTTGAAACCAAACAAAGTGTAAATGCGGGAGCTAAATCAAAGGGACCAAGATTTGAAATTCTTGAAGATACCATTCCAAATATTGAAGCTAATAATGTAGAAGTTATTGCCGAGGAAGGCGGCATCGTAATTCTCCCGGAAGTGTAGGGTCAACTTTCTTCAATCCCGAAAAGTGTGAACCAGAATGATACTATGAGTTTTTTGAAAAAAAGGGAAAGCGGATTATAAGTGGAAAGGCAAGGCGGCCGCTAGTTTAGGTATCATATCCAAAACTACTTTGGAATCAACTTCAAACATAACTTGCCTCATAGAAAGAGATTTTGCAATTTTAAGACCCTGACGAAGAGCACACAATTCTGCCCAAAGAGCATTACAAGGGCTAAGTTTGTAGTAGTAAGCTTTAATGAATCGTCTATCATCATCACGAATGATTTCACCAGTAGATGAATTTCGCATCCTAGGATTATCTAATTCCTTATCAATAATATGCACTTGATGAGCCACATTTGAAATGAAACCGGCAAGCATATTAGACTTTTGTGAGAATACTAAACTATTCCTATCCTTTCACAAAGTCCACAAAGAGGTACCAAAGAAGGTGGACCAGTCCGAGGGGACATTTCTGGTGTGTTTACTAGAAAGATTTTCATCAATCCATTGATAAAAACAAATACTAATGAATCTCTCCATTCATTAGTAGGGCATTTTAAATATTTTAGAGACTCTGTTCTAATCTTAAAAATTAGGTTCCTAATAAAAAAAGACAATTTTAATAATTAAATATTATTTCAAAATATTATATTTTTACTAAATAAAACACCAAAAACTCAAACTACTTTATTTAATCTATCTCCCGCTTGATAATTTTTTCCGTTGATTTTTTTTTGTGCGTTTGTTGAGCAAAATTTAGGCCCTTAAATTTGAGCCAAAATTTGGGATCGTGTACTATTGGTCTGTTTATACAGTCCAATAGCCAGCTATGTTCATTAGGATTAATAAAACAGTTGCAAAACTCCTGCGCAACCTCACAATCCCTTATTAAATGCATAAGAAATTCAGGAGCAGGACCACACATGGGACATAAATCATCATGCGTTATCCCTCTTTTAACTCTTTCTTCATTGGTTACTTTACATCCTTTGTAAAAGTACTTTTTAATTTTTAATTTGTTTTTATTAGTCTTTAAACTTTTGATATTATTTTAATAAATTTTTCTATTAATTTGACGTTAAGTTTTTGAGTAAAAAAACGTTGACTTTTAATGGTGAATAAATCTTAATTACAGTTATTTGTTGGATCGTACTCAATAAACCCGCAAATGAAGTTTGCAAGATGCTTTCCTACCAATTAATTCCGATATGAAGCCCACCGGTATATTATGAACATGAACTTATAAATCAATGTGGCTCTGGGGGATACTCTGGATTGGAACTCTATACGCATTATTCCCAAGATGAGCAAATGATTATCAAAACACCAAGGTCCGCCATTGAGAGCATTCTCCAAATCTAACTCGTGGAAGAATTGAACTAAGAAGAGGTCGGCCCGGAGAACCTCCATTATTGATACTCCTCTCACCGGTCCCAAATGTTTGTCATCCTCTCCTTTAAGATGTTGCTACAGATCTGTCTATCCGTAAGGAACCGACCTACTAGCATATTTGTAAATCGTTGGGGACTTATGCCCCCTCATCCACATGAAAACTTAATTCGTCCTCCTCATCATCATCGAGGGAGAGCCCCCCAATATTAAATTCCACCACATTCTTGTCAATGGAAAGTACTCCCTGTTCTAGCAAATTTCTTACAAAATAGACAAGCTTCTCATCAAGAGAAGAAAACGAACAAGCTTCTCATTAAGAGAAGAAAACGAATCACTGAATAAAGCAAAATGTTCACAATTATGTTTGTTGAGAGAGTGACTCGTAAGAAATCATATTAAGAAAGATGAAGAGTGATCACATACGGTGGCAGACCTAGGATCCTGAGTCAGCGGATACATAAGAATTTAAAATCAACAAAATTATAACAAGGGCATTTGCACATTTTTTTTTACAAAAAATAACAAGAGCAAATATTTTCTCTTCTTGCAAAATAACAAGAACGCGATTTCTGATAACACAAAATAGGTTTTTGGACTTAAAAAAATATAGAGGTTCCGGAATTTAAAAAAGTTACAAGATAAAATAACATAACAACATAGACTAAATTAAAAGAGACCCAATTACAACCGAAAAAATTACAAGAAAAAATTAATAAAGGGATCAGATTTGGGTTTTAGTCTAAATTGGGAGAAATCTGAACATAGTAAAAGGAGAAAACAGAGACTAGAAATGACACTCATCAACAGGAGTGAGAATGAGTTGAGATGTGAAACACTGAGAGAAGTTGTGTTTTGAGTTTTGAGAGAGAGGTGATTAGTTCTGATGAATGAGATGAAATAGGTGATTAGGTGAGGGCACTGGGTGCAAATTATTATACTAAGTGAGTCAAAATATAAATTGTATAGGGACAACCTTGCCCCCATCTATAATATTATTTCATAATTACGAATAATAACAATATAAGAGTATAGCGGAAGAAAACATATTTTTCATTATATATAAAAAAAAGTTTTGGTACATACATAGGTTCCCTCCTAGGAACCACCAAAAGAATAATCCACATACAAACAAGAACCACTGTGGTATACAAAAATAATCATCATCAATCAAAAGTATATCAAAAGCCTAACGAGAAGCCTCCTACATCTGGCCCGTCCTGTGGAACCTAACACACGGTCGTGGCGGCAATCGGGAGTCTACCAGAGGGGCAACAGGAGATGATGGGACAGTCGTCTCTGACCTATGACGAACCTCTCAATCTCCGACACTATCCCTAGCCATACTATAAGAACCTGAAGATGAAGGAGCAGCAGGGTAACAGTGCCTAGCCCTAGGCTCTCGCCACATGCGGTAAAAAGGTAACCGCTGCGCAATTCTAAAATCACCAATAAGGAGGTTCTCGGTGACCCTAAGAGACAGAAAAAGACACTAACTAGACCAGTATAAATCATAACATGGCAGCTATAGTCGATCTCCCAGCAGTCCCCATCCATGTCGTGGTAATACACCTCGAAGTCACCTCATACCGGGATGCTCGGCTCCTCCAGCATCGACGGGTGGAAGTAGTGAGACATCTCCATGCTCTCGTGAATCTTCGGAATCTAAATAAAAAGTATAACAAAGAAGAGAAACAAAACAAAGCATGGGAGATGAGAACACACTACACACCAAACAAATGGGAAAGTAGGAGAATAGAATATATGAAGAAATAGGTCCAAGCATCCTTGAACAACAGTTAGGATCAACACCTTGCTACCCCGTTTATGCAACACAGACTATATGCCTACGTGGCCACACAGCTTAGTACAGCTGCGACGACCCCACCTTAGCCTTTGTAGTTAATAGCTCAGCTAGTCAGTTATCCATCCCCATATCCCGTTCATCGTACCCCTAAGAGTGCATCCCTGCTTCCTAATTTCTGCTGATAGGAACAGGTGTCGGGGCAACATCGGGATCGGTACTATGGACAGCGATGCAACAGTACCCCGTCAGGATGACCAAGCTACCCAATGTCCCGACACAATGGCGGCCAAACCATTGGTCACTTGTAGACTTTGTCGGACCCAGACTATCCTCAAGGACCAGCGCGTCCTGTACTGATTGCATCGTACCCGCACTCTTGTACATGACCTCATACACAGCCTACGTGCACGACGGTAGATTACAGCACAGCTATGCATATGATTATTTATTGTTCAGTAGCTAACAATTTATCATTATTCATCGGCTCAACCTATCAGCTTATTATTATTTATTATCCAGCCAGCATTTTGAGTTTATTAATTATTTTTCCCCACATTATCAGCATAAATATGAAATAACTCAGCAATAACTAACATTCAAACAATCAACATCAATCAGCATATAAGTTAATCCTAGTGTCGCTCAGGCAACCTTCTACTAACATATTATCAATCAGCACGCACCATCACCAAACAATTATAAGTCGTTTACCCTAGGGTTTTCACACATCAGCAATTATTCCTATGATTGATGGACTAGCGACTCCTATCCTTAGTAGTTGTAGTCTCAACACCCCTCCTAGGTTGTTGGGGGCATCAACCCCTAGTAGGGATTAGGCCACCCTACTCCCCTATTTTACACCTATCCTATTCTTAGTATCCCTATTGTATAGGGTTCAGATCTCCCCATAACTAACTAGAAGACTGTTGTCACCCATGTCCTCGCCGTGCCTCCGGAGCTCTCCCACGTACTCCCAAAGGAAGCTTGGAAGAAGGTGATTTGAGGAGAGGGGAAGGGCGCTATTTACTGGCGCAGAATTGGTTCATCGCGTCACGATGGTCGCAGGCACAATCTCCATCGTGTCGCGATCAAGCCACGTGTCAGTGATCAAACGGTTGTGATAACCGACATGCCCTCTCTCTAGGGTCCCTCGCGTCGCAATGGTCGCGTTCCGGAAATTACCTAGTCTCTTGGATTCTAGGGTTTTCTAGAATGTTCCTGGCTTCCTAAGGGTATTTTTGTCTTTTCTAATCCTCTTTAGTCTAGTTTTATCATATTAGGACTTTCCTAAATATTTCTTTGTCTATTTTATTTCCTCATGATGTCACACACACCCTAGAGAATACATAGGTTCGCCTCTTATTATGGTGTTGGTGTATTTATAGGACCCAATTAACACACATCACAGCTAAGTGCTAACTAACCGTGTTAATCCTAACTAATTTGTAACTCACTAACTAACCATTACAATTCTGTTAATAAGCAAGACTTTGTACAAACGAATATTTACGAGTTCCAAGACATTGTGTTTTGCTGGAAACACGATGGTAAATGAATGTATCACACTTATAGCCAAAATCTAGCGAGGATATGGCTCAGTAATTGAAGCCTCATTTACTGAATCACTTGATCTTTCTAACCCTGAATTTTTTTCCCGCAATTGCATGTCTGGAGGGCTTCTAGTTTTACTATCCACGAAAAATGCAGGTTCTGAAGGTATGGCAAGAGTGAGAGAATAGCTATTTAGCATGAGTACAACTGTAGCCATGGTTGGTCTGATAGCTACATTTTCTTGAACACAGAGTAAACCAATATGAATGCATCTCGTGATTTCATTTTGCGAATTGTTGTACATTGATGGATCTATAAAATTTACAGTTGTTCCTTCCCTCCAACTTCTCCATGCCTGCAAGTATGTGCTCAATTTTAGATAACCAAATACTATCATGAGCTCGTTTGTTTCATATTATTCTACAAAAATTATATTTTAAAAATGATTATTTTTTAAGATTTTTTATATATTTATTTCAGCTTTTAGAAATTTATAAGATTCTAAAAATATCTGAAATTTGATTACAATATAACCCATTTCAGTACATTCTGATATGTTGTAAAAGGGTGTCTTTGTTTATGTAACTTTCATCTACTACCGAAGTACAGATATAAGCTCAATCTCAAAAACCTTGAATTGAACCACCATATTTCCATAGAGTTTCTTTCTTCTCTTCACATGAAAATACAATAAATGAATAGTCATCTATATCTATACTAATTAAGAAAACAAACCCCTTGACTTGTCACATGTCATCATTTTAATCACCCTCACTCCCTTCCAATTTCACTTTCCCTCTCTCAATTATTTACATCATTTCTTGTCTTTTTCTTTAGGCTTTTAAAATCTATTATATTTATTATTTATTATTTATTATTAGAAAAATTTGTCGCTTCTATGGCACGTGTCAATACCTGAGAACTTTTTTCCCACAAAAAATAAAATATTATTTTTTTGTTTTTGTATTTTTCTATTCCATTATCTATCTATTTATTATTAATAATAGAATCATATTTTCTAAGACACGTGTCAGTCCTGCAGGAATTTTAATATTTATTTATTTTTAAAAATTGTTAAAATTTTTAAAATATTTTCCCTATTTTTTAAAAAAATTGCTTTTTTATTTTTTTTTTGCTTATATTGTATTTTTTTCGTAATGTTTTTTATTTTTCTTTATATTTTTTATTTTTTATTATTTTGTATTTTTCGTTTATTCTTAATATTTTTAATTTTATTTTATATTTTCTTATTTTTATATCTTTTTTCAATTCATCGTTTTTAATTTTTATTATATTTTTATAAATTTCTTAATTTTCTTTTTGTTATTTATATTCTTAATAGTTTTTATTTTTTTAATTTTATTTATTTGTTTAATTTTAATTTTTAAATATTTTTTTATTTTTCACATGAGCAAAAATATCTTTATTATTTATAAATAATTATTTTATTTTTTAGTCCCTACGGAAAATATTAAATGTTATCGGTGTAATTTTATCGTCTTTAAACACATAAAATTTATAAATGTTTATATTACTTCTAAATGTTGCATTTTAATCCATATAATGAAACATTACATGTTGTCGGTGTAATTTTATCGTCTTTAAACACATCAAATTTATAAATGTCTTTATTATTTAATATTTATTATTATTAGAAAACTTTGTCCATTATGTGACACATGTCAATACCTGAGAACCTTTTTAGCCGCCTAAAATAAAATTTTATTTTTTTATTTTTTATTCTTATATTATATATATTTAACTATTAATAGAATCATGTTTTCAAGGACATGTGTCAGTCCCTCATTAACTTCAATATTTATTTTTTTTAATTTTTTCATTTAATTTTATATTTTCTTAATTTTGTATATTTTTTTGTTAATGTTGCTTTAGTTCTTTATTTTGTTATTTCTTCAATTTGTAGTTTTAAATTTTTATTTTATTTTCAAAGTTTTCTTAATTGTATTTTCTTTTTTATTGTTATCAATATTTTTTTATTTTTTTATTTACTATATTTATTTTATTTTTATTTTTATTTTTAAATACTTTTTTATTTTCTATATTATTTTTTACATGAGCAAAAATATCTTTATTATTTATGAATAATTATTTTGTTTTATAGTTCATACGGGGAAACTTTACATATTGTCAGTGTAATTTTATCATCTTTGAATACATATAGAATTTATAAATATCTTTATTATATACAAATGATTATTTTACTTTTTAATCCCTATGGAAAACATTACATGTTGTCGTTGTAATTTTATCGTCTTTGAACACATCAAATTTGTAAAATTTTTTATTATTTATAAATGATTATTTTATTTTTCAGTCCCTACGAGAAAACGTTGCATGTTATGGGTGCAATTTTATTGTCTTTGAACACATATCAACTTTGTGCATCTTTTTATTATAAACAAAATGTTGTTAATAACAGACCGTTTACGAACATGGTGTTTGTGCATATGCACAAAAACGAATAAGACCCACGCGAAGACACAGGTAACTTGCTAGTTTGATGAAAAATCATATAAATGTTGATGAAAAATCGTATAAATATTTTACTTTTCATATATTTTATGTCATTTATTTACCCTCAATAAAAATTATAATAAATATAATGAGTATATAAATCCAATCACTATGATTAATAACTGATAATAATATTGTTCCGGACTGGGCCGAGGCCCAATCCAGAGATCCAGCATTCACAGGCCCATTCCCACTCGTCGGTCCACCTTCCCTCGATGCCACGTCGTCCGCATGCCTCTCCGCCTTCCCTCGACGCAGCCGACCTAACGGCTTTGTGCATTAAAGGAATTTAATGCCGACTTCCGGGTTTCACGGGACGGTTACACATCGACGGTAACCGTCCTCGACTCATATTTAAAGAAGACCGCGTCGAACGGTCGAGGTAATGAACTTTCTACCACCTCTTACTCACCTCGACACACCGACTTGGCGTCGGGTGTTTGCGGGTACACCACCCAACACGCCGCCGTCATCCGTCAGCGAGCACAACCGCATTGCTTCCCTCCGGTCATCCTCCTCAAGTTACGCTCGTAACATTGGCGCCGTCTGTGGGAATCGTTTCGATTCCATCTTCTTTGTCGAAGTCTCCCTTCTTCACTCGGCGATGGTGGATCGGCGTCGGTCGCGACTAGCGGTTCCACTCATGCGAACGCAGATCTTGAACAACCAAACCAGCCGATAGCTCCGGCGAACCGCCTCGCATCGGCGATGACGCCGTTCAGATCATTGCTACTCAAACCGATCTGGAGCAGAGACCGCCGCCATTCTCATTCGCGAGTTCCGCGAATTCATTCAACCATGCCGGCCGATGCAGGCTCGTAATCAACGTCTCGATCGAATGGAGAATCGGCGAAGGAAATTCGTTCGCGTTGCCACCGCAGATCGACAACAGAAGATCGTGTTTCGTTCTCCTCGGGGATCGAAGGAATCCAAAAATCTCAGGTCTGTTCATCACCACCACCGAGGCACGACTCAACACCGCTCTGGGCATCGAGCAAGCCGCTGTAACACTTCAGTAGATTGTACTCCACCTCGCCGTCACAGATCTGAGGTTCGTTTGCCTCAAAACGAAAGACATGAGCAAACACACCGCAGAAGAGTTTCTTCCAGAAGTCTTTCTCCTGAATCCGATATGCCACACTCTCCACCGCGCCATCGCCACTTCTCGACGCGCGCGTCTCATCGCGAAGGTACCACCACGAGCAGCGACACTCCCGAAGAAGCGCCTCGGCCTCTAGGCGGCGAGTAAAATCTCTGGCCGCACCTCTCACCGCGGTAGTGCTCGTTCTGTCTCATCAACCCCTTCTCGGGCGATGACACGGATGACACGTGCAAGGCCTTTGATCCTTTACGTCCAAGATTATGAGATTCCCGATTCGAAGCATCTTCCAAACCGCCCTCGTTGGACTCCTACGGGACCACCGACCAAGCGAACATGTTGGTCGCTGACACCGTCATGGACTATAAGGCGCCAGGCGGTAAAATGCGTGATTTTTCCCTCACTTTGAAGAAGTCGGCCTTGTCTTGGTTCCGGACTCTTAAGAGAAATTCCATTGGATCGTGGACTGAGTTAAATCGACCGATTCTCCGCACATTTCACCGCATCTAAAGTCCAACCCAAGTCGACAGCAGCCCTAGCCGCGATTCAGCAGAGGAAAGGTGAGTCTATCAGAGACTATGTCGAGCGTTTCAACAAAGAAGCCATTTTGGTGAAAAAATGCTCTGACGAGATGAAACTATACTTGTTAGAGCAAGGCCTGGTCGAAGGAAGCCTATTCAGTGTCGACATTGGTGTCGACAAACCGAGGTCCCTGACCGAGTTCCTGAAGCGAGCTCAGAAATTCATGAATTACGAAGAGAAGTTGATGGCATCAAAAGCCAAAGGTAAAACCCAGGAGGAAGCTAGTGGACAACGCGAGGACAAGTCGCGTAGGGAGAAGGAAAGTCGGGGTCCAGCAAAGAGATACGACGAATATACTCCTTTGAACACTACCCCTAAGCGCATACTGAATGAGTGCGCGAACACCGAATTCCGTGATGCTGGAATTAAATTTCCCCAGAAGGGAAAAGAGAAGCCGAATGCTGATAAGTCAAGGTACTGCCACTTTCACAAGTGTGTCGGGCACGAGACCGATGAATGTTTTCACCTGAAGGACGTCATAGAACAACTGATCCAAAAGGCGACGTTGACCAAATATGTGAAAGGAAAACCGAGATTTGGAGATAGAAGGTCTAGATCTAGATCACCTCGACCTCAAAGGAGAGACTCAGCTTCTGGGACGCAGCACGAAGGAACAGTTCGTGCATCCGAGGAGAGACCTCGTCCTCCTCCTGTCGCCATGGTCATTTCCGGAGGATTCTCCGATAAGGGAGGGGCGAGCATCAATTCAAAGAAACGAAAGTTGAGAGAAGCGATGGCCGCTTTCTCTGTTTTCCTTCATCAAGTCGACATAAGGAAGACCACCCCTAGCCTTTTACGGCGAAGACTTGGTGAATGGAAGGCCGAACTATTTAATCCCCCTATTGGTGAAAGCCTATATGGCTAACTTTGACGTCCGAAGAATCTTGATAGACCAAGGGAGCTCGGCGGATATCATGTTCTACGAGCTGTTTAAAACCTTGAAACTACCAGAAAAAGATCTCGCACTGTGCGGTCCGACTGGCCGTTTCAACGGTTCAAAACAAAGCCGTTGGGCTATGTGGAGTTGATGGTGACTTTTGGAGAGCAACCAATCTCCAAAGCTGTGAAGGTCCAATTCATCGTGTTACCATGCAAGTCTGCTTACAATCGCATCGTCGGACGCCCGACACCTTTGGGTGAGTTAGGGTCAGTAACCTCGGCGATTCACCTGAAAATGCGTTTTCATGATGACGAAGACAAAGTCGTCACCATCGGCCGACCAAGAAGGCTGCGAGGAGATGTTATATTTTGTCTTTGAAGGTCAAGAGCAAAAGGAAGAGAAACAACTCCTCGACCAAGAGGCTTGATCTCGCAAAGGCTGCCGCAGACGTCAATCTCACCGATTTCGACGCCAGGATTGAGCTCGAGGATGAGATACTGTGAAGACGATCTCTGGCGCGAGCTCAACCAAAAGATTAAAAGGCGATGCACTGACGGAGGAATTCATCCGAGTTCAACTAGGAAGACCAGGGAAGACAGTAAAGCTTGGTGTCGATCTCCCTGAACAGGTCAAATTGCAAATAACAGAGTGCCTGAAGTCCAATGCCGACCTCTTCGCTTGGGCCATTTCTTGACATGCGGTATTTCTCCACGATATTTCACACGCCAACTCGCTCTCGACCCCAAAGCTCGCTGGGTAGCTCAAAGGCGCCGTAAGCAAGCTCCTGAAAAAGCCGAAGCCGCTGCCAAAGCTATCGAAGACTTAATTAAGGCTGAATTCATTAGGGAGGTCAAATATACTACTTGGCTGTCAAATGTTGTATTGGTTAAGAAATCTAATGGAAAGTGGCGAATGTGTGTTGATTACACTGATCTTAACAAGGCGTGCCCCAAAGACGCCTACCCCCTCCCTAATATCGACAAACTCGCCGACAATTCCTCTGGTTTTCAATTGTTGTCTTTCATGGACGCATACTGCAGGTACAACCAGATTAGATGCATCATCTTTGATCAAGAAAAAACCGCGTTCATGACAGATAAAGGTAATTACTGCTATAACGTAATGCCTTTTGGCCTTAAGAACGCTGGAGCGACATATCAGCGCATGATGAACAAAGTCTTCGCCAACCAGATCGGTAAAATCTTTGGAGGTATATATGGATGATATGATAGTAAAAACAACGAAAGAAGTCGACCACGTCGTCGATCTTAGAGAAGTCTTTCTTTGAAATGCGAAGACATAATATGAGGCTCAATCTGGAAAAGTGCACTTTCTGAGTTCGAATCGAAAATTTCTCGGTTTCTACCTAACCGAGAGGGAATCGAGGCCAACCCCGATAAATGTCGGCTGTAATAGAGATGCAAAGAACCGTCGTCAAAGAAAAACATCCAAAGACTCACGGGAATGCTAGCCTCCTTGACGAGGTTTATCTCAAAATCTGCAGAACATGCATTGCCTTTCTTCCGCTTACTCAAGAAGGGAATTCGAATGGTCACCCGAAAGTGCGAAGAAGCTTTAACACGTAAAACGCATACTATCCCAACCGCCGCTGTTGACGAGGCCGCCTCCGTGGGAGGTCCTTTATCTCTACTTGCGGTCGAACGAAGCTCGAAAGTGCCGCCTCATTCGCGGGCGAATGAGAACCGTAAACCGGTCTATTTTATAAGCAAAGCACTTCAGGCCCAGCCGAGATACCAGAAAATCGAGAAAGTCGCGCAGACCGATAATCGCGACTGACGCTTGAGACAATACTTCTTAGAACATCCCATAGTGGTCCGAACTGACCAGCCAATCAAACAGATTCTTCACAGGCCTGACCTGCCGGGGCGTATGATCAAATGGTCGGTGGAGGTGTCCGAAGTCGGAGTTACTTTCGAGCCGAGACAAACTATCAAAGCCCGGTGCTTGGCGGATTTCATTGCGAGATGACTCCTGGAGCTACGTAACGTTGTTCCAAATGGACGGTCCATGTCGACGGATCGCCGAATTCAAGCGGCATGGCGCTGGTTTGTTGCTCGAGAACGACGACGGCTGGTCGTCGAATTTTCATTGGGATTCTCCTTCCCCACCTCCAACAACCAGGCGTAGTACGGCGTGTTTAGGCGGCCTCACACCGCTCGAGACTTCGGCCGAAGAGGTAAAGCTCAGAACTGATTCTCAGCTAGTTGTGTCCCAGATAAGTGGGGAATACCAGGCTAAAGATCCACTTCTTCAAAAATACCTCGCCCTGGTAAAGAAGAAAATGAGCGACTTCACCTCCGTGGAGATCGTACACGTTCCGAGAGAAGAAAACGGTAGAGCGGACATTCATCCCAAACTTCGCCAAAGACGAGAAGCTCAGGAAACAACAGATCGGTAATACAAGAAACACTGGCCAAGCCTAGCATTACTGTCGTGGTTGATACCACTTATGACGAGGTACTGAGGAAACTTCCGAAATTCTGCTTTGCAATTTCCCAGGCAAGTGTCGATGATCCGCCCGACGAGCCCGACAGTTGGATGACACCGATTCAAGAATTTATTCAATTCCGTCGGCTACCTGATGGTGAGAAGGAAGCCGCAAAAATCCGAAAAAAGGCATCTTCGTATTCTATGATCGACGGTATCTTATATCGAAGGGTTCTCCACCCTGTTGAAATGCGTCGGCGATACGGCGCAATATGCACTTTGAAGTGCATGAAGGCATATGTGGGCAACACCTTGGAGGACGTTCCTTGGCAAAGAAAATCCTCCGCGTAGGGTACTACTGGCCGACCCTGAACGCGGACGCGATATCGTTCGTGAAGAAATGCGACAAATGCCAGAGACATGGCGATCTACACTTAGCTCCTCCTACAGAGTTAACATCCCTGACATCACCATGGCCCTTTGCTTGGTGGGGCATTGATATACTTGGACCTTTTCCAATGGCTCCCGGACAGGTGAAATACCTGGTCGTTCGCGGTAGATTACTTCACCAAATGGGTTGGCGAGCCCTGGCGAAGATAAGCGCAAAGAACTTGATTAAGTTCTTCAAAAGATATATTCGACAAGGTTCGGGATTCCCTGGTGGTCGTCACCGACAACGGAACGCAATTCACAGATCGCGGATTCCGAAAGACCTTGGAAGATCTCGACATCAAACAGCACTTCACCTCGGTAGAACACCCCCAGACGAACGGCCAAGCTGAGGCCGCGAACAGAGTTATCTTACGAGGTCTGAAACGAAGATTGGATGAGGCCAAGGGAAACTGGGCAGAAGAGCTTCCCCGAGTGCTCTGGGCGTATCGAACTACTCCACATTCGACGACAGGAGAATCTCCTTTTCGTCTCACATATGGGATGAAGCCATCATTCTGTCGAGATTGGGAACTTAGTTGGAAAACCTCGCATCCCCAGAGTAGCATTGACAACCGCCGAGCATACGAGAAGAACTCGACCTCGCCAGCGAATCAGGAGCTTGCGGCACTCGGCCAGGTCGCGATAAAGCAGAAAATCGCAGCAAGATACAACCGAGTGTTGTACCTAGGGAATTCATGCCTGGGGACTTAGTTCTTCGACGAGCTGATGTTGGCCTGAAGAACGCCACAAGGGAAACTTGCACCCAATTGGGAAGGCCCGTGCAATTGTTGCAAAGACAAAAATTTGGCGCCTACACACTCGAGACATCGCAAGGACAAGAAATTCCAAGAACTTGGAACGCAGCAAAGATGAAGAAATATTATAGTTGAAACAAATGTATCCTAAACACATAAATGTGAAGCAATGAAGTATGATTGGAGAAATACGCAACCACGATTTATTTATTAGCAAAGCCTTGTCGCGTTAGGCGCAAGCACCTGATGAAGAGATCGACCTCGTCGAGACCGCGTGCGAGCTCGTGATAAAGCCTTGTCGACCTCGTGCCGAGACCGCGTGCACGAGCTCGTGATAAAGCCTTGTGCGTTGGCACAAGCACCTGATGAAGAGATCGACCTCGTGCCGAGATCGCGTGCACGAGCTCGTGATAAAGCCTTGTGCGTTGGCACAAGCACCTGTGATCGACCTCGCGCCGAGACCGCGTGCACGAGCTCGTGATAAAGCCTTGTGCGTTGGCACAAGCACCTGTGATCGACCTCGCGCCGAGACCGCGTGCACGAGCTCGTGATAAAGCCTTGTGCGTTGGCGCAAGCACCTGATGAAGAGATCGACCTCGTGCCGAGACCGCGTGCACCTGTGATCGACCTCGTGCCGAGACCGCATGCACCTGATGAAGAGATCGACCTCGCGCCGAGACCGCGTGCACGAGCTCGTGATAAAGCCTTGTGCGTTGGCACAAGCACCTATGATCGACCTCGCGCCGAGACCGCGTGCACGAGCTCGTGATAAAGCCTTGTGCGTTGGCACAAGCACCTGATGAAGAGATCGACCCCGTGCCGAGACCGCGTGCACGAGCTCGTGATAAAGCCTTGTGCGTTGGCGCAAGCACCTGATGAAGAGATCGACCTCGTGCCGAGACCGCGTGCACGAGCTCGTGATAAAGCCTTGTGCGTTGGCACAAGCACCTGTGATCGACCTCGTATCGAGACCGCGTGCACGAGCTCGTGATAAAGCCTTGTGCGTTAGCCTGGCACACTGTGATCGACCTCGCCGAGACCGCGTGCACGAGCTCGTGATAAAGCCTTGTCGCGTTAGCACAAGCACCTGTGATCGACCTCGCGCCAAGACCGCATGCACGCAGCTCGTGATAAAGCCTTGTCGCGTTAGCACAAGCACCTGATGAAGAGATCGACCTCGTCGAGACCGCGCGTGCACGAGCTCGTGATAAAGCCTTGTGCGTTAGCGCGGCACTGATGAAGCCTTGTGCGTTAGCACAAGCACTGTGATCGACCTCGCCGAGACCGCGTGCACGAGCTCGTGACAAAGCCTTGTGCGTTGGCACAAGCACCTGTGATCGACCTCGTGCCGAGACCGCGTGCACGAGCTCGTGATAAAGCCTTGTGCGTTGGCGCAAGCACCTGATGAAGAGATCGACCTCGTCTGCGAGACCGCGTGCCCGAGCCCGTGACAAAGCCTTGTGCCTTGCACAAGCACATCAAGCCTCGTGTCGAGAACTGCCTCAGCAGATGTGGAACACGAAGGTCCAAAACGAACTAATGAACAAGCACGACATGACGACACTTGCAGTTCCTTACGAACAAAGACGTCGAACGTCGACATCAACGAACTTCGACAACAAGTCACCACCTCGACATTCGAGCTAGCGACTTGGGGGGCAATTGTTTCCAGATCGGGCCGAGGCCCAATCCGTAGATCCAAAGATTCACAGGCCCATTCCCACTCGTCGGTCCACCTTCCCTCGATGCCACGCCGTCCGCATGCCTCTCCGCTTTCCTCGACGCAAATTGACCCAACGGCTTTGTGCATTAAAGGAATTTAATGCCGACTTCCGGGTTTCACGGGACGGTTACACATCGACGGTAACCGTCCTCGACTCATATTTAAAGAAGACCGCGTCGAACGGTCGAGGTAATGAACTTTCTACCACCTCTTACTCACCTCGACACACACTGACTTGAGCGTCGGAGTGTTTGCAGGTACACCACCCAACACGCCGTCGTCATCCGTCGCGAGCACAACCGCATTGCTTCCCTCCGGTCATCCTCTGAAGTTCTGTTCAGAACAAATATCATAATAACGAGCGAGTGTAGGCATGGCAACAAAAACCGAACCCACGGGGACCCACCCAAACCGGTCCCGATTTTGACGGGGAAAACCCGGTTTGACCGGGTTCGGGCTCGGGTTCGGGTTTTCCCCGTTTTACAAAGTCGGGCTCGGGGGCGGGTCTGGGATTGTTAATACCCGTCCCGAACCCGAGCCCGAACCCGCCCCGATGTTGCACAATTACCAAATTACCCTTATATATATATTATTAAGAGATTATTGAAATTGAAACCCTAGTTTTTGTTCACAGGCAGCAGGCCAGCAGCCTCTCCCCTCGCGTTTTTCCCTTATCGCCGCTGCACCGTGGTCCGGCGCTCGCCGCTGCACCTTTCCCTTACGCTCGTCGCTGCACCTTTCCCTTACACTCGCCGCTCGTCGCCGCTGCACCTTTCCCTTACGCTCGCCGCTGCTCGTCGTCGTCGCCGCAACCAACACAGGCGACCAACTAGGAAGGCGACCAACCAACACAGAGGCGACCAACCAACACAAGCGAGTGGGCGACCAACCAACACAGAGGCAGTTCTGCGTTTTACAAAGCTCACAAACAAAGAGAGGTTTTCTTCTTTCTTCCTTTCAAACTTGTTTCAACTGGAGTGGATGGGAAGTTGAAGCACTGTAAACCTGATTTTTATTTGATGTATTGTGATGATTTGTGAAATTGACATGAAATCCAGGATTGCCAATGCGATAATTTTGTCTCTCATATCTCATGACTTTTGTCTTAAGAGTTTTAATTCCTTTTTCAATTCATGTAGCTACTGCAGCTAATTATAGTATTGTTTTGAGTATGTTCAATCAATTTCATGGCTGTTTATAATTCTGTTGAGAATGCAAAGAAGTATGAGCCCAAGTACAGGCTTATCAGGAATGGACTTGATACTAAGGTAGAAAAGTCAAGGAAGCAAATGAAGGAGAGAAAGAACAGAGCTAAGAAGATCCGTGGTGTAAAGAAGACCAAGGCTTCCGATGCTGCCAAGGCTGGAAAGAAGAAATGAGTTTTCAGACATCCTGTTCTGATATTAATGTTCTTTTGCTGTTGGTATTTTCTTAAAGGCTATTTTGTTTTTTTGATAGCTTCCTAGAATGAAGTATTTTGCTGTAATTGTTACTGCTTTAATTGATGTTCAGTTATAACTTGAGATTTAGTACCAGCAGTGACCAGTTTTGAGGTTTTTGTTGAACAAAAAAAAAATTATCATGTATTTTTCCTGCACTCTCATGTGAGTTTGCACCGGTTGATGTCAGTGATGTTCTTGGAACAGTAAGTTTCTATTATTCCATTTGTTCCATCTAATCATCTCTAGCAAAAAAGCATTTGTACTTCAGAAGTCTAAACATGAGGATATTATTCATTGTACTTCAGAAGTCTAGCCTTTGGAGCATTTATTCATCAATAAACTTCCAAATTTCTATATGCCATGGCAGTAAGTTTCAAATAAAAATTCTTTCAAATATCTTATGAAATGACAAATTAAGTTTGTATATCTTAACTGATTCTTTATATTGTATCGGATTTTATATTTATAGGTGGTTCTAATTCTAAAGTAGGCAACGATTTTGCTACTTTACTCAACGAAATGGAGTCCGATGATGAAGGTGTTATTTTATCTATTTTATTTGCTTTACATTTTATCAAGCTTAATGTTTATAATTTAACTTTCGTTTTTTCTTTATACAGGTGAATTGGTTAGTGGTGTTACCTCCCTTGTTGAAGAGGATTGTTAGTTGCCTTGATATTTGACAAATTGAAACGTCGAATTTGTATCATAATAATGCCAATTTGTATCATTGGTTGTTATTTATATGTTGGTTTGTAATGTACTTTGTGGTTGTTACTTGCTTCCCTTGCTGGTGATGCTTTAATTTGTAATTTGTGATGTACTTTGTTGTAGTTGTTTTGTTTGGATAATTTGTAATTTATGTCTGTTTCCAAGCATGTTCATGCGATTGAATTCTTCTATTGATTCATCAAATTAAAATGTTTTTTTGTCAAAAAAAAATACAAATTAGAATGTTTTTACAATTTTTTTTTTTGAATAATAAGACTATAATTTTTGAGCAGGCGGCGGGGCGGGCAGAAACCCGACTCGTCAGCGAGATGGGACCCGTTTTCAGGCCGAGGATTGGGGCGGGTTCGGGCTTTTCTGAGGCGGGGCGAGGCGAAGGCAAAACCGCCCGAACCGTTGCCATGCCTAAGCAAGTGGGTATTAAATAAAATTATGAAAACCAGTATTATTTCACTATATATGTAACTATATTGCGGGTAAATAGTCTCATTTTAATTAGTGTGATATATGAGAGAAAATGTAAAAGTAATTTTTATAACTGTAAACAAACACAAATTAGTATTTATTTTACATAAAAAAACTCTAAAATTATATATAAATTATTTTAGATAAAAATACCTTTTTCACTCTTAAAAAAACAAGTCTTGAGTCACCAATTTTACTTCTACATCAATGTTTAGGAGCATATAATCTTAAAATCCATGTTTTTTAGGTCAAGGAAGAACTAATAATGAGAAAAAAAGGACTTACAAAGCTTAACAGATCCATCCCATTCTCCCCGTGACGAATGCCGTTAATCTTTTGGCCACTTATAATCTCAAGAACTAGTACACCAAAACTAAAAACGTCTGATTTCATTGAAAATCGTCCATGTCTTATATACTCAGGTGCCATATAACCACTACATGCCGGTACAAACAAGCTTAATTAGTAAAATAATAATAATAATAATAATAATAATTTTTACTGTAATAAAATTTTCACTGTTTCATTTGCTACGTAAGCCCAGTAATATTAATAAAAAAAAATTCTAAATTTGATTTTATATTAATGTAAAAGTAATTTATGCTATCATTCAGCTATATTTTCAACACTAGCCAAATGTATTTTCAGGACAAGAGTGATTTCTAACATGAGATTTATTTAAACTAACTAAAATAATTTGTTCAAATTAATAAAATTTTCTTTAATGTTTATCATCCACAATTTATGAGATATAAATTAACATATTTATTAAACCATTGCAATCAGTTTCATTTAATTTTTTTAAACCAATAAAAATGTAATTCATTTAATTTATAATGACACATTATATTAATTTTATTTTTCAAAAACTTATTCATGTTGAAGCAACGACCACTATAATTATTGATATTATTCTACAAACAATATGTGAATTCAGATAAGAATCAAATATAACATTTACATTATTAAATAATTAAATAACTAGTTAGTAGAGTTCGTAAGGTGTCAGTCCAAAAAAAAAAAAAGATTTGGTAAGGAGAAACCCAATGAATATGCATGATTTAGTTGACAACGCACAATAAGCTAGTGAGTGGGAGAACCAAGGTACAATCTCCACAAAATAAAGAGAGAGGCGAGAAGCTTCAAGTATGACTAAGTCTCGAGCCAAATATTAGTCTCATAGCCGACCTAAAGCGTCGAAGCCACACGGATATCCTGAGGTGCCATTAAATTATGCTGGTTTACATAAAAAACATTATGTATTGTGCAACTTTGTTTAATTAAATTTCAATATATGTAAATTACTGCTTAGCAAACATATATTTTAATGTGTGTATTAGATTTAAGTATAGCATATAACCAGTCAAAAAAAGTATGGAATATACATAAACCTTATAAGTTTGAGCATTGGTTTGTTCATATTTATTGTTTAAAAAATGTTTAATTGCATGTCTAGTTCCCCCAAGTATCACAATTATGCGATTTTGGTCCCTCAAGTTTCAATTACACGAAATAGGTCCTTCAGGTATTGCGATAGTGCAATTTCAGTTCCCCAGGTTCCAATTGCGCAAATTTAGTCCTCCAGTTATTGCAATTATCCGATTTTAGTCCCTCTTGTCGTTCAATTTATAACAAAAAAAGGTGATCTATTACTAATGGGTATGTATGACCTAGCACACAATTTGATCTAGTTGATATGTTAGTTAACTTAAAAATTAAAAAACTTTTACAACATTTTTAACTATAAATTGAATGTCAATTGAGCAGAGGGACTAAAATCTCACAACTGTGATACCTAGAGGACCCAATTCGCTCAATTAGAACCTGAGGGACCAAAATCACACAATTGCGATACTTGGAGGACCAATTCGCTCAATTAGAATTTGGGACCAAAATTACACAATCGCAATACTTGGGGACCAAAAATGCAATTATGCCTTTGAAAAAAGCAAAGGATATCTTTAAGATTTTTTTGTTGTTGATAATTTTAAGATTTTTTTATTAAGAAAGGAAAACTCTTTAAGATTATTTTTAGAAATGATATGATAGGGATATTCAGAATTTTCAAATTTAATTTAAATCTGGTACGTATATATATATAAGACAGTAATATGTCTGAATTTGAATTCAATATGTTGATATTAGTAAATAATTACAAAAAAAATGTAATAGATACTTATTTGAATTTGAATTTGAAAGATGAGAACAAGAATGAATAAATAGAGAGGATGCATGGAAACCACGAGGTTGGGTGTGGTTAATGCACTCAATCTAAAGGGACGAGTTCAGCTTGTTTTCGAGTTTGATTCTTGGTGATGGAATAATCTGTCACCAGACTTTACCTATTTTTTCGACCAAACACAAATTAGTCCAGGGTCCCTTTTACTCCTAAGAGACTGTGGATATGAAAACAAAAAAAATAAAAGAGGGCGCATAGAAAGTTTTTAAAAGACTACATGGTAACTTGTGGAAAGAAGGGAAATTCATGATCAAGAGTGAATTTTTTTTTCATTTAATATATAGGGAGTAGGGGTGGAAATAGGTCAGACCGCCCAATAAGGGCCTATGACCTAGCCTACATTAGGTTTCAGATCAGATCAGATTTATTTTTAAATAGAAAAGGCCTAGACTTTTTCAAAAACCTATTTAGCTAAAAAACTAGGTTTCAAGCCATCTAAAAAGCCTCTTAGGCCTAACAGTCCATCCTATTTAAACAAATATAAATATTATCATAATTCTTTTTTGCTATTATTAGAATAAATTTACTTACAATGTGTTAAATATTGTAAAGACCTTATTTGAAAAAAAAATGTTTAAGATTAGGCCAAACAATAAAAAAAGACCTATGTCAAATAATTTATTTCCACCTTATATCGCATGCTCTTGAGCAGTAGTGGTTTAATTTTTTATAATTTGAAATTCATCTTTGTTTGTTTGTTAGTCCTTTAACATATTAAAAGATAGGTCGCATGTCAAACCTTTAAATAGGTTAACAGGTCATATCAGACTTTAAAAAAGACCAGACCCAGAAAAAAAAAAAGTTTTTGATAAGTAACAAATACAAGGTTGGGTCTTAAATATTTTGAGTAGGTGAGACTTATTTAAACAAAGTCTTGTTAGGTCTGACCCTATTCCACTCCTAATAGAGAGGGATAAGTACATGAGACTGGATGGGAGATATACATCAAAATTAGGAATAATATGATGCAAAAAGTCAACTAATGAGATAAATAAGGCAGCTACTAATCAAGAGAGCGAGTCATATTTTGTCAAAAAAAAAAGAGCAAGACATATTAAAATAAAAGGAATCTATTTCTAGGGGAAAATGTTTATTTTCAAAATTACTTATTAATTAATTGTTACATTTCTTTTGGATTTTTTAGGACAAAATATTAATTAACTAAAAATATTTTTTCAGAGTATAAAGTAGGGCTTTATTGGATCGATCCTACATGTGTTTTAATATTTTAAATGTGCCTGACGTTTATAACAGCAATTTAAACATCAAGCTCTTTGACTAAATTATCAATACACGATTAAGTGATTTATTAAGAAAAAATTAGTGGATAATTGATTCAAATTAAGCTCTTATGACAATTAGTAAGCTCTAACATAGTTTAATACTTACTAGGTTCCAACAATTCTATTTGTATTTGCTTGTGTCTGATCCAGAACAATCAGTCTTGCCGTGCCAAAATCTGATATCTTAGGATTCATTTGTTTATCTAAGAGAATATTGCTTGCTTTGAGATCACGGTGTATAATGCGTAGTCGCGAATCCTCGTGAAGGTAAAGAAGTCCTCGAGCAATACCTTCAATGATTTTGTAACGTTTTTCCCAATCCAATTGTGCTTTCTTTGTTGGATCTACAAATACAACAAAGCATATGAATTTTAAAGCTATGTTAGTAGTTCGTCTTTATCTTGAAACATAATTCAAGTAACAGAGCAATAACCAATATGGCTATGCTGATATTCAAGTTATACCAAATATGAAGTAGTCAAGACTTTTATTAGGAACAAATTCATAGACAAGTAGCCTTTCTCTCCCTTCGAGATTAAAACCAAGTAACCTAACTAGATTTCGGTGTTGAAGCTTGGCCACTAAAAGTACTTCATTCTTGAATTCCAAATCTCCTTGGGCAGAAGTGGTAGACAATCTTTTGACAGCAATCGCTTGTCCATTAGAGAGCTTACCCTAAAAATATACTATTGTCAGTCAGATATAGTAAATTCTTATTCACTAAATACACAAATTGGTCCCCGACAAAAAAACATGGAGACTTATTTTGTCCCTGAAAAATGAAA
Source organism: Calophaca sinica (assembly GCA_037113605.1). NCBI lineage: Eukaryota > Viridiplantae > Streptophyta > Magnoliopsida > Fabales > Fabaceae > Calophaca > Calophaca sinica. The sequence goes on from CM073736.1 coordinate 95,818,839, forward strand.
AATGTCAGTCCTTAAGAATACCATATATATGTCGGTCAAATTAGTCCCTGATAGGGACTAAAATGACCCTCACCTAAAAGGGACTAATTGACTCACGTTTGAGATTATTGAGGACCAAATTGATATTTTTTTTATTTCTTAGATACTAAATAAATCTTTGTATTTTTTGTCGAGGACCAATTTGGATATTTACTCATTCTTATTTTTCAGCTAAGTTTTGTTGTTTTTCCACGAAGAAGTAATTTTATTTGAATGTAACAAAGTTATCTTACCCAATAAACAGCTCCAAATCCACCTTGTCCGAGTTTATTAGAATCGGAGAAGTCATTTGTAGCAACTCGTATAATGTCAAAGTTGAAATGCAATGACTCATTGGTTTCAATTTGATCATCCTCTAAATAATCTGGGATATAGCCATAAGTTTTATCAGAAAGAGTTCAGTTCTATTGCATAATAAATTCTTTTCCCTTTAAATATAAAAAATGCATATCTTTACATCTATTCACACACCTCATCCCACCAGCAGGATGTAGGGATAGGTGTAAAAATGTAGAGCATAAAAAATAAAAATCAAAGTCCTAAATTATAAGAAAACATGGAAGCCTTAATTAGACTTACTTTTAATAATTTCCCTTGGCTTCTTCACTCGTAAATAGATACAGATAAAACAGAGCAATAAAGCAGCAGCAACAACAATTGGGACTGCTATGATGATGGCAGTTCTTGATGTGTTGCTCTTTCCTACACAAATCAAAATCTTTGTTGGGAAAATCTAGCATTAACAATAACAAAATATAAAAAATAAAAACTGGATTATTAAATACCTTTTGAGGAAGTGTTTTTGGTGGATGGTGATGACGGTGGTGGTGCAGTAGATTCCAAGAAATGATAGTTTTCATATCTAACATTACAACTGGGCCTGATAATAGTACCGCCCAACTTATTATTATCATTACTGCAAGTTCGAAGATCAGCGAAGGCCCAAGACAAGCATTCATCACATTTTTGACTTGATAGATCAGGCGTACACTGTATGAGACCATAAATGTCTTGCAATTTTGGACCTGTTACATTTGCTGCAGCATACTTACGACGCGAATCGCCCGATAAAACAGTGTTTCTTAAACCGTCAAACAATTTCGCCAACACTTGATTGAACTCATCCCCATCCGTTGCAAAGTTAGGGTTACAATATCGAAGCCACGGTTCACTTTCCATTACGCCAAATCTTGAGCGGTTAGAGTAACGCAATATGCACTTTTCAAACCACGCCATTGCCTCTTTTTTGTTTGGACAACTTTTTATGAGATAGGGACTTATTTCGTTGAGGCAGTTACGACAATCGTTTGGGGTAACATCTCCTCTGCATAATCCAATAGCGTATACTTTGTCGGTGTTTTGTCCGTAAGAGAAATTGTAGAAACCGTAGGTGATTTTTTTGTTGGAAGAGAGATTGGATAAAAGGGTTTTGAGGTTGTTGTGATAGGTGCTGTTTAGTGTGTAGTTTCCTCTATCGTTTGCACAATATGGGAAAGATTCTAGCTGCAGAGCGCTGGCTTGAGATAGGAGGAGAGAAAAATAAAAGGAAAACAACATACAAGAAACAACTACTATCATATTAAGAATAACAAATTGAAGCTTTATTTTTGTAAATAGAGCTTCTCTTGCTGCTAGTTAAACGTTCCTCCAGGCCCTTACCCCTCTTTTCACTTTATAAAACCAATATCTAGACTAAAAAACAAAACTTTATTAAACCAATATTTTTTTTTTGCCAACCAGTAAAAATGGTAAACAACAAACACACACATATCTAAACGGCAACACCCAAGTTCGAACCCCATTTCCCACGTTCTCATATCACTGAAATTGCCAAAACAACTAACAGTGGGAGACAAACTAATATTTATTTGAAGCCAAGTTCTTGTCGTTCAATCGACGTAATTTTGATTAGGATTAAAAAATAACTTTATCGGACTGCACGAATATATAGCAAGAAATGACATGTGTTAGGCTGTTAGCTAGTTTTTTGCTACGCCACATCATTTACTACTATCTCTTGTCGTATTTATAAGAAATAAAATGATTTTTTTTTTATCCTAAATATAAGAAACGAAGTCTTATTTTTAATCACATTAATTATTCAATTCCGTATATATCCTTGTTTATTATGAGACAACTTAACAATAAACTCACTTCTTTCTCTCTTTGAGTCATTTAATGTAAATGGTATTTGTGGAAAAAAAATAAAATTATAGCATAAGTAATTGAAATTTACTCATTTCAATATACCTCATTGGTCTTGATGACTTTATCAAATTTTTCTTATATATAAGACCGGATGTAGTATGATCTTCTACTCATTCTGTCCCAAAACTTCGGTTGTTTAAGGTTTTGGCACACAAATTAATAAATAATTAACCAGTCCTATTATTTGAACATCAAAAATCAATATTAAAATATGTGGTTAATGCAGTTCAAAAACATGGTTAATGAAGTGTTGAGTTTGATTGATGGATATATCAAGTTGTCGCAAGTCATTAATAATCAATTGAACTTCATTAACCACGATTTTGAACATCATTTATCACAATTTTTAGGTGTTCAAATATATATATAGTAGATTATATTCGAACACCTAAAATTTGTGGTTAATAATGTTTAAATTCGTAGTTAATGAAATAAAATTAATAGTTAATGAGTTTCAACACCTTGATATATTCATTAACCAAGTTCAAGTGTGTGAATTGCATAAACTAATAAAATCGTTGTCGGTTTTGGTATCCCAATTTAACGTTTTAATAACATTGCCATTAATAAACGTGTCACTTTCGATACAAAATCCATTGAGAATACTCACACTCGAGTAAAACTACCTACTAGTATATGGTATAATTGTTGACCATATAATGCTATCATTAACCTCCAACCACTGCACTTTATAAAAATCAAATCCAACATGCGGCAAGTTCTACCGTGGACCAGCTTCATATGTAACACCACTGTGCACAAGTAGCGGTTATCGTTAGATCAATCTCATCCTCACAACAATATCGTGCACTATCTCCACCAGATCTTTTCTCTTTTCCTCTCTCCCTCCATCGGGTACCACACATGCGTGAACCAGAGAGCACACACCGCAGTAGACTGAAAATCACCATGACTGAATCTTTTCGCAGCTTCACACGCCTCCATCATCAAGTCAGGATCTCTGTGACCAAACCTCAACCACCTTCACCACTCAACCTCGCCTCCTTCAAGTCACGAAACCACCAACAATCCATTCTTTCTTCAAGTGAAAATTGGAACCCATCTCCACTAAAACATCCTGTCTCGCGGCAAAGCGACCAATCAAACGCAAAAACCGAAACATCAACACCACCACGCCAACCACCTACAAACAGCCACACGCCAACCGCTCCATTACGAGACCCAAGCTCCGCGTCGTTAACCGTCAATCTTTTGAAGGGATTTAGGGGTTTTTCAGATTTTGGGGATTTAAGAATTTTGGTTGAAGGGCCGAAGAGGAGAGAAGAGGAGGAGTGTGAACCAGGGTAAAAGGTTGACGCAATGGCTCCCTTGTGCATCAAAGTATGGACCAACTGATTGGGTTCCCTATTGCATTGCCGATTAGCAGAGGTTCTTGCGAATCTAGCGGCAGCGGAGCTAGGTGACACAATTGGTCGTGGGACTACTCTCACCGGAGCCAAAAACGCGACTTCGTGTGGGTAGCTGGAGGCGTGATCAAAACAACAGAGGCATGCACATGAGAAAGAGGAAGAGAGATATAGAACACGGCGGTGCAGGGAAAATGGCGCCTGAGATGCGACCGTGAATGTTGGTGGTTTGTGGAAGGAGAATCGGAGAGAGAGAAACAAGGGAGAGGGTGAAATTATGTGGAACAAGACCATGATAAGATCTCCTGTGGTTACTCATTATGTTTTATCGGACGGTCCATACCACTTGTGCACGTGGTAACACCTATGGAGCTGGTCCATGGTAGAACTTACCTCCAACATGCATTATGGAACGTTTCGGACTTTTTTGGTAAGAATGTTTCGGATTTTTCGTTTCCTGTTAAGCACAAAAAGACGCCATGAAGAAACTCCAGTTGACTAATTCAATTTGTCATTTCGGTCTTCAACACGTTTTACATTAAATTAAATATGTTTACATCATTTATCGGCTCCTCAGTGGTAATCTATCTATTCTATTTCTTGATAAAATTTGAATGCCGCCCGCCGGCCCGGTTTATAAATTTAAAATAGACCAAAAAGAGTTGACCAAAAAACATAGAGTAATTCTTTTCAAAAAAAAAAGAATAAAAAATGGTGTTTTTTTGTCAAAAAAAGTGGAAATCCGAATGATAGATTTTTTTTTTTTTTTGACGAAAAGAGCCAAGTGATAGATGACAAACGTGGAAATCCCTCCATTGATTTATTCATCGTCAACTTCGATGAACTTTTTTAATTAAAAAAAAAAAACATTGATGGGCTTTGTCATTGTCCAACGCTATTTTTCCCCAGTTTTACTGCTTTTGGGGTATGCCTTTGTTATTGCCACCTCTCCTATTTAATTTTCCCAACTCCCCTCTTTCATAAAAAGACAAATATACCCCCATGAATTTTCGCTCCACCATCCAACTCTGCCTTTTTTTTTTTTGGAAACCAGACAACAGCATCAACTTGTTGACGCCCAAATGCGTTAACTTATTGACGCCTGCGTAGTAATATTGTTGTCATATATTTAACCCATGCGTCAACTTGGTGACGCGTAATTGTGTCAACTTGGTGATGTTTACCTGCGTCAACAAGTTGATGCGTATATTGTAATTCTAAAGTTGACAAAACTGATACAACAACCTTCCATTTTCTTGTTGGTTGTTCATAACTACATAACCATAAAAAAAAACCAACAACAGAGGTAATACTTCTAATGTTCCATTTTCATATTATTGATTGTTAATTATTACATAACCAGCAAAAAAAGCGAAAAACGGAAGCAATACTTGGAATGCTCCATTTTATTTCATATCTTCATGGTCATTTCTGCATTAACGATTGCAAGAAAATGCATCATCAACTTCTCCGTCTGAAGAAAATGCATCCTCAACTTCTTTCATCAACATGACTACTGGCAGCAGCAACCGCATCATTGCGTTCATGTTCCCCGGGTAGTCTATTACCCATGAGAATCTTAAACTTGAAACGACCAGAACCAATGTATAAAAATTGCACCAGACAGCCCGCCGGGATCCTATAAAACCTTCTTATACGATTTGTTTCAATCAAGAACTATAGCCGTTCCTCTATAACATTTGCGTAACACACAAAGGAGTGTCCCAAATTTGCATCTTCAATAATCACTTGCCTGGTGAGTTCATGCCGCAACGATAATAAAACCACCAAGACATTTTAATACCATACTAATAAAAACAAACAAGTTGTTAGAGGAGCCATAGTGTTAATTTTTAACGAACAATCAATGATACAAAATGATGTTGTTAAAATTAAACTTACCTCATTAGCATGAATTGCTGACTTGAAATGCCTTTTCGGATCCATATCAAAATCTAAATTAACCAACACACAAATATGCAATAAATTAAACAGTAACATAATTACCTAAACAAGTGATTTAGCTTTTGAAGCGTGCGTTAACAAGATGACATTTTGTCGGTTCAACAAGATGATGTGTTGTCGCGTCAACAAGTTGACGCCTGTGTTAATTCCAGATAGCTGCATCTAATTCAAGTTTTTACACATACGTCAACTTGTTGACGTGAAAAAACGTCATTTTGTTAACGCGCGAATCAAAAGTTAAAACGGACAACACGGGCATCACCTTGTTGACGTAGGAATTCGTCAACAAGGTGACGTGCGATATAAAAACGCAGAAAAAAAATAGGAAGTCGCGACGTACCCGTTCAGCAATTGGTGTTGGAACAGGGATGAAGACCTTCAGGGACAGCAATGGGGACCTTGAGACAAAGATGGGAGAAAGAGAGGGAGCTACAGAGCGCGAGAGAGAGAGAGAAAGAGATGGGAGGTGAGGATTAATAGGGCTGAGGTCGATGATAACGATAGGGGAGGGTAAGGTGTTGAAACTGAGGGAGTTAAAAAAATGAGGGTCGGTGATAAAAACAGGGGTAAAATTGGAAATTAAATGGGGAGGGGAGGTGAGAAAATTAATGGGGGAGGTGGTAATAACAAAGGTCTTGGGGGAAGATTTGAACTTTATTTTATATTAGAGGATTTATATCCCCACCTCCCTTTTTAATTTTTCTACTCCCCTTTCACATGTAGAAAGACTAAAATGCCTCTAACCCCTAATTCATATTTTTTTATGGTAAAGCTCTTCATTCAGTTGCTAAAACAAGGGACATTACAAGCAAATTAATCCAGTGGTGTCGGGGCATTCTCCATCCACATTAAGGTGCTAACTCTAATAATTAAACCAACCATGTTAACAGCAACATTACACACATATTGTTCATAAACCAAAGGGACATCAAGCCAAAATCTATATCCTAACATCTAGCCTAGCAATTTCTTCCTCACATGGTTAAAGACAAGGAATAGATAAGAAGCCAGTCTTAACGCATATCCAATTACGAATGATTTCTTTGGCTTTTTTAAGGCACAATTCGACTATAGGTGGTCTCAATATTGTCCAAATTAAACAAATGATCAGAAGCTAATTGAAGAGTGGAGAGGATATAGAAGATGGGGTCAGTCACAAGAGAATCAACCCCAAACTATGGTTTTCCAACATGTTGAGTTCAGGGGCTTTTTCTTAAACATCTCAAGAGCAATATTTACCCCAAAAAAAAACACTAAGCACGACCTACACAAAAGGAACATAACAGAGGCCACAGCAATGGGACATCCAAAGTGAAAATTGGTACCTATATCGGGTGGTTTTGGTTGAGACAAAAAAAAAACTTGTTCAGAAGGACGGAAAACAGTCTCGGTTTGCAGGGAATCGGATTTCCCATGGCACGTGTGACCATCAGTTTTCAATTGAGCTCGTTTCTCGTCTTATGGCAGTGGTTTAAGTGGTAGGTGCACATTCGAAGAAGAGATCGAGACGATAGAGGGAGGCCTCTTAATGGGCTTCAAAGAGATGGGGGGAGCAAAACCAAAGAGGAAGCGAATCTCCAAAAGGAGGCAGAGACCCATCCATGGGGTTGATAGAGACATGTTGAGACTCGAATCCATGATTGATGGCGTGGCGAGGGCAAGGTGTAGCCGGAGTGGAGGATCTAGGTGTCGGAGGTGGTTGCGAGCTCCGATGATGAATGGAAAGGGGCCCAGGGTGGTTGGTGTCGAAGGGGCAAGGTGGAGAGGCAGCAGGGGAATGGGAGGTTGGGTCTTGACATAGGAGAGCGGAGTGGGGAGAGTAGTCGATCTACGGCCAGCAGGCCCAGGCCCCATGGCTGGGGGAGTAAAGCCTCCACACAAGGAGAGGAAGCCATGACACCGGCAGCTTATGGAGAAAACCCTAACAGAGTCGAAAGGCTCGCATGGGTTACAAACTTCCCTCCCCTAATTCATTGTTACCCAACTTTATTATGTTGCCAACCTGTGTTTTTTTTTGTTCTTCTCTTCTCATTCAATTATTAGCAAAGACCTGGTGAGAAGAGGTTTTTGCAATGTTGGTCCCACGGTGGTGTATTCCTCATGTAGGTTGCTGGTGGTTTAACCAATGAACATCTTATCAGCTGCTTTAGAATCCAGGAATGTATAGTTGCAGTAGAAGGGAAGGAAGAGAATGGCATCATGGATAATAACGCTGAACTAAAGGAGGATGATAACATGATGGAATCCGACTTGTTCATGCAGCCCTAAAGGTGATGGATTCTTAAAATGTACTGTAGAATACTAAATTAGTTAACTGGTTATCCGTCCTGCTATAAGAGGACACTCTGCCTTGTAAATTAGTGTACATTTTTTTTCGTACAGTTAAAATGATCAGTTGCTTAAAACTTTCTTTGTAGCTGGTGATGGCAAGCAATATATAACCAGTTCTTCTCGGTGTCATTGTTAGAAAAAAATTATGAACTCAGATACAAGTTTCCTTGCATTGCATATATCCATATTATTACAGTTTACCCTGACCAATAATATCCCAAAAATAAAATACTAAATACCATGACCAAAAATCAGCTGACCAACAAATAAATATCATAAAAAAAATGCCAACAGCGCACACATTTTAACACACTGTTTTAGCATAATATAAAGAAAAATGCTAACGTGTAAACTTGTGGCTTGGTTAAGAAATTAAAAAAGGTAAATTCATATGAAAAAATTATGTATTTATTATACTAAAAATGTTTAACTTTATTTTTAAGACAAACTTTTTTTTTATTAATTGTTAAACCAATGTTCTTTAAACACTCGTTAACACCCTGATATTTATTTATGATTGAAACATTTTTTAAAAGTCAACCCACTTTATAAAAAGTGATCAAATATTTTACGGGGCTAATGTGTTGATATTTTAAAGAGTTTTTTTAACGTGTGCAAACTTAAACAGTTAAGCCTCATTAATTACCTATTTTTTCCCTTATTAATTACCCACTTCCTTATTTGGTAGAAAGAGAGATTAAATCCATAAAATAAATAAGAAAATAAGTAATTAATAAATAAATAAATAAAAAGCAGATAATCAATGAGGCGTAACACGTGCAAGATTGCAAACGTTAGAAAAACCATATTTTAAAATATGAATCAATTTTGGAGAATATGTCGAAGGACAAAAATTAGATCATGTTCAATTATCAAGTTCATCATGTTTTTAACTGAGAAAAGCAAAAAAATTATTGCTAACTGCCACACCATGTTTTTAACAAAGAACAAGACGAATTTTATAGTTGAAACTTGATATAAGTTTTGTCCTATGTCAAAAGAGAGTTATAAAGTGGATGAGTTGGTTCGAGGGAAGGGACATATGGGTTGAAGTGATAAGTAGGTTATGGGTTCAAATCCCCAACTAACGAAACATACTAATTACTAACTTAAAAAAATAATATGAATAATATGTCAAAGAATATGAAAAAAGAGTATATAGTTAACAGGCAAGTTCTACCGTGCACAAGTTAGATGGGTAACACCACGATGCACAAGTAATTTTAACCGTCTGATGAATTATTCCCTACCATAATACAATAGACCCTCCACACTGAATATTTTCCTTCTTCCTCCCCAGCCTTTACTCTTCCCTGTGAAGAACACAAGCCGCAATATCAACTACGAGCTCCACCATCAATAGCTGCGTTGGTGTTGAGACTGATTCGCCTTAGTTCCTGCTACAACATTGCTTCATTGACGCAGAGCTAAGAAACCTAAACCCTCCCTCTCAGCATTTCTTCTATTATCACCGTCGTCCTCCACTTCTGCTCCTCCACAACAACCTTCCACTCTCCAACAACCTCCTTGTCACCAAGTCCTTCAGCTCCGATGAGTTCCCCATCGACGAGACTTTTGTCTAGACCTTCGGCCCCAAAAGCAAAGAGACAGAGGAGGAAGCCCAAAGGCGACTGGATCGAGCACAGTTGGGCTCCCTGGGAAAAAATCCTCATGCCGGAGGTCGATTTCGCGTGCAAGAGCCTCAACGAAGGGGAAAAGGTTCCTCTCCGTTCGCCGAAAGCAATCGAAGCGTTCAAGATGCTAAACCCTAGGTACCGCAAGAAGCTGGAGGATGGGATTGACTGAGGAGGAATACCTGGCCAAGCAGTTCGAGATTAAGGGAGAGATCCCAAATTCGTTGGAAACCAAGTGGGCGGGATCGCTGGTGGTGCGCCTTGTGCCACCGCGGGATTGGCCGCCGCCAGGGTGGGAGGTGGATAAGGGGAATCTCGCGACTGTGTGTGTATTTGGAAGGAAAAGAGCTACGATTCTGTGTTGATGGTGCACCGTTAAATCCATGTAGTCGTTTAATCACACCCTAAAAATAGTTGTGCATGGCGGTGTTACCCACCACACCTGTTCACCATGGAACTTGCCTATAGTTAACATTCCTCAAATATTAAAATGCTAAAACAGTGCAGTAGTAAGCGGATCATATATTCTCAACAAAACATAACATTGATTAACCATTCAAGGTGGTTCACAACAAGGAGCTCAGCTCAGTATAATGTGCAGACAAAATAACAAATTCAAATTTACTCTTGCAAAACTAATGCGATCCAAACTATAATATTGCAAAGTAACAGACAAGCCTATGCGTTAACACTGGCATTCAGAAAAGCTCTTCCAGGTTGACGGTTAGCCAATGGTCCGTGGCACCCAAGAAGCTGCAAAACACGAAAAGAAAGTTGTAAGATGAAAGGCCAATTACATACATGGAAAATAAGTGAAGAAAAGTACTGACAGAATGCACAAAGCAGAATTCATTCACAAATCAGAAACATGCCACAATTCAATCCTAACCATTACCATTATCCAAGTTTACAGACAATAAATGTCTTCAGCAATACAAAATCTATACGCGATGAAGTTTCAATTACAGTACATTGCATTCACATGAAGCTTCACATTACCTTTGCATTCACACCATCAGGAAGAATCCTGTTCTCTGACTTGTACCTCAGATAATCAGTACGGTTGAACTTGGTGAATCCCCTGAACAAACATTTAAAACAACAATAAATAGAGTTTAACCACACATTGAAGAAAAAGGCCTAGGCAGTCCAATGCTGCAAAAATCTATAATGGATATAAGGTAGTATTCATCATTCAAATTGAGGTATTGTGAACTAGTCATATCCAGGTGAAAAGGTAGATGCCAATAGAACAAATACATACCACTTCCTGCTAACGATGATCTTTTGCCGACCAGGGAACTTAAACTTAGCACGACGAAGGGCTTCTTGTGCATGATGGCTGTTACTGTCCTTGCAGCGGACTGAAAGAAGGACCTGGCCAATAGCCACACGAGCACAAGTACCCTGTGGCTTTCCAAATGCACCTCTCATGCCAGTCTGAAGCCTATCAGCTCCAGCACATGAAAGCATTTTGTTGATCCTAAGAACATGGAATGGATGTACCCTCACCCTCAAGTGGAATGCATCCTTTCCAGCAAATTTAGCCATATATTTGTTGCAAGCAATCCTAGCAGCTTCAAGTGCCTCACTGGAAACATTTTCCTTCTCCCAACTAACCAGATGAACACAGAAAGGAAACTCGTCAACACCTTTCTTCTTCATACCAACATCATAAATTCTGATCTTGGGATCAGGAACACCACGGCAAAACCGTGACTTTGGGTATGGCTTGTTTTTTATTTGTCGATAACACCTTGCGGGTCCTAAACCAAACATCATAAACGTTTAACATCACACTAATAGTACAACAGACAAAAACAAAACCAGTTCATTCAAAACCATATTCAATAATTACATGAAAGCACAGGAAATAAAACATGAGATTGTAATTTCAAACAGAATATTACACATTTAAAAGGGACTCCATAATGTATATGAATGCTAGAAAGTTCACAACTTGAAAGATCACATTAAGCATAACATACAATGGCTCATAAAAATATTAATATTAATATAGAAAAGGCACCGCAAGATTAGATCAAATGGATTTTCAAAGAGCACATAAAGGTATGAAGAACACTTAAGTTCTTGAAATCACCAATAAGCAACCTTACAATTCATACAGAGATTTTATTATTAAATAAAACACCCTCGTACTCCCAGAGGAATCTGAATAATTCTCAGGCGAATTAACAAAGAAATAATGACCATGGCCACAAAATTAAAGGATAAAGCTTTAGTCAAAGTTGAAAGCATCAAAGTAGTATTTGAAATCAGAAGTAAATCCATGCAAGGTCACTGATTGTCTGAATCCCACAACATATATTCAAAATAAATAATTCATTATATTGCCTTCTTAAATAAAAAATATAAGAAACTAATGTGCCCATCAAATCCATCTCTCTTTGAGATGTACAACATCAGATAAACCGATCTCAACTTATTTCAAACAACACAACCATTATTTGCATTCAATCTGCAGCAACCACAAACCAACACGTAACATAAATCAAATTTCTGCATAACCTATTTTTCACAGCAGAATCAGAATTTTTTTTCCAGAAACAAGCTAAAAGAGCTTCAAATAAAATCCACATAAATGAAATGCGGACGTCGACATAGCAGAAATCACACTGAAATGAATAAACCGATCGATATTATTGCAAAAGGGAGGGATAGGTGCTTAGTGCTTACTCCTTCCCATGGCTGCTATGTCGCGCTTTCTCCTCTGCACACGTTAGTGTTGTGGCTGCGCTGAAACTAACCCTATAAGTATCAACTAACTTAGGTCTTACCCGTTTGAGATATGGGCTTTTATTTTTTGGCCCAAACCCAAAATCTATTGAATATAGCCTGCAACAATGGTTGTTCGGTATTTTTTTAAAAAAAAATGCTTGTTTGGGACCAGTTTGCCAAATAAACAAGAATTTTATTATTAGCACCTCCTCCAATCCATTTTTCCACCTCCCATTTAATTGTAAAAAGATGAGAATACCCCTACCTCTAAAAAACTCAAACTAATCCTCTTCCCCTTCCCATCACCACCATCTCTCCTATGACCACCCTCTTCACGACCTCACACCTTCATGTGCCGCCCAGAACCCCACCATCTCCCATGTTCACCACCACTGTCTCCACCCATCTCCCTCCTTCCCGACACACTTGTGAGGACTATTTTTTTCTGTGTTTTTAGATCTCCCACAAACAAGTTTCGGACGCATCCAGAATCTGAATTCCGTACTTGTAAAGTCCATCAGAGGTGTATTTTTTTAGCACGTTTAGAAACAAATTTTCATAACTCACATGAAAATAGGTTTTCGGAAGAAGAAATTTTTCTCCCAAAAAAAGTTTATGTATGTAATACAAGCATTTTTTAGCCCGTCGGTATTACCGATGGCACAAGGCCGTGAGTATGCCGTCGGTAAAGCTGGCCCAAGCATGGTGGACATTACAACCAAGGTTGTCGGTAATTTCCACCGTGCTTAGGTCAGCTTTACTGACGGCTAAGTCATCGGTAATGTCTACCAACAATTAGTTGGCAGGACGAATTTATCAACGTCCTACAAGTTAGTTACAGACGACATATCCATCAAAGTTGTCGGTAACTTTTTTCCATTAAGAAATTCACCTACAGCCCGTAGCCGTCAGCAAGCCGTCAATTAATTTGGGTTACCGACGAATTTTTAGTGTTACCGACAGCCGTCGGTAATGACAAGTATTCTTGTAGTGCATGTTTTTAAACAAATGCAACTTTAATTATAGTGTCAATTCATTTCAAATAATTTATTAATATTTTGTACTTAGTTTTTATTAAATAAATGTTGCATAGCATTTCTTAAAAAACAACGTAGTTTGGCTCAACTGGTTCGGCCTTCCGCTCGCACACGCTGCGACTTGGGTTCGATTCCAGGTGGCTGCGTTGGTGGACAATACGTAAATTCTACCGTAAATCCTGGCTCATGTTGGTGGTTCTCCCTGGCTTTGCACGGGGGTGAACCTCCCCCAATCTAAACTTTTTTTCATCAAAAAAATAAAATAAAAAACAATTATTTGATAGTACTCCATATTTAAATAAGAGTAAATACTTAAATTAGTCTCTGACAAAAAAAATTACATACTAGTTTAGTTTCTCAGGGAAAAAAAAAAGTTCTGAAATAGTCCATAGAAAAACAAGCTAAAGAAATGCAGGAAAAAGCTTCTAAAGCTGTTCAACAAGGTCGATGTTATTGCAACAATCTTTGCCTTTATTCAATCACTCAAAACAGATATGTCCCAATGGTACTTTGCGCTACTGTATATGGTCATGATACTTTGAGAAAAGAATACACTACCTTTTTGACATTTTCTGTTTGATTGAGAAAGGGGATAAAAGTTAACTGATTTGTAAAATGTAAAATTTATGGCAAAATTATTGTGTTTAACATTGCTTCTGCTGAATTTCAAAATTTGATGACACCATGGTTTGATTTGAAAGAACCGGTTCAATGATACAATGTGAGTTTTTGCAGAAAGTAAATCCCATACCAATATTTATGATTGGAATATAATCTCCCCAACTTCCCGACTGTATTGAATTGATAGCTCATGAGAGAGGTCCAATAACAAATTTTAAAAACAATAAATCCTCCCAAAAAATTGGATTAACAAGTTCTTAGGTGTAATTAGGGTTTCTCAAAGGGTTCTTAGAGAAAGAAGAAAGGGGATATAGACCAATTTGGGTCTTTCTAATTACACTTTTTTTTAACAATTGCCATGTTGGAATACACTCATGAGACACATGAGCGATTAACGGTATATCTGAACAAGTTAACAGACATTACCGGATGTAAGTAAGCATAGGAACTAGCATGTCATAAATTTGTAATTATAGCGTCTATTTGAGGGACTTTTTTTTTTAAAATCAACTAAACTGGTAGGCACATTTTTTATTGGACTAGTTTGAGTATTTTTTATTAAAATAATTTAATTACTATATAATAATTTAAATATGTAAAATGCTAATAAGTGTCTTTAGAGTATTAGTTAAAAAATCAAATTGGGTAATTTTATATGGAAAAATGATATATTTATTATCTCGAAAAGTGTTTAATTTGTATTTTTAATACAAATTTTCCTTTTATGGATTCCTTAATTATTATCCTTAGGGCACTCGTTAGAATATCCTTTACTCCTTTCGATCTGAAAAATAAGTAAAAAAGTTTCTAAAATATAAGCAAAAGAGTATGTGTATTTAAGAGACTTTTTTGTTTATATTTTAGAGAATTTTTTTTGCTTATATTTCATAGCAGTGGGAATATGAGGAGTACTACGAACACATTTTTTAACCCTCTCTTTTTAACACATTTTTTTTATTGATTAAAATTCAAATAAGTCCCACTAAATCACATAATCAAATAAGTCAATATAAATTTGGTGGGACTATGTAAATTTTAACCCCATAAAAAAAGAAGAGTGTGTTCAAAAGAAAAGAGAGTCCTGGAGGTTGTGTTGGTGGATTTTTTATTTTTTTATCCCCTTTTTATTTATTATTACCCAAAATATCCCACTTTTTTCATTATTTCCCTAATTGCCCTACTTTTTGGGCAAGGTGAGAAATCGGTTTTGATAAACCCGATTTCTCACATGTTTTTCTTTCTTTTTTTTGTTTTTAAACATAAAATAATTTTAAAAACGTAAAAAAAAAATTACAGTTGAGAAATCGGTGTTTGCACAGCCGATTTCCCATGATTAAAAAAAAATAACTATAGGTGAGAAATCGGTGTTGCTAAACCCGATTTCTCACCTGAAAACTTAAAAAAATAAAAAATAAAAAAATAAACATAGGTGAGAAATCGGGTTTAGCAAAACCGATTTCTCACCTTGCCCAAAAAATAGGACAATTAGGGAAATAATGAAAAAAATGGGATATTTTGGGTAATAATTATTAAAAAAGGGATAAAAAAATAAAAAATCCTTGTGTTGGTAGAAATTTCCAAGCGTAGTGTAGGCCGTGGGAGCAACAGTGTTGACTGTTGCGATTGTTGTGGAAAGAGAAAAAAAGGTTTTGCGGTGTGGGTGTGGGTAAGTGCAAGCGGGCTCATACCCATTCGAAAAAGAAAACATGAAAATCTATCACATTCCTTGCCTCGAAGACAATTATTCCTACTTGTAACTTTCCCTACTATTCTTACTCTATTCTAATTCTGCGCATTTTTCTCTTCTGGGCCATTCCAATCTGTGAATGATTATTATGGGTTGGTTATTTTTGCAGGATCGTGGACGAGAGCACCAAAGAAGCCGCGATGGTGGACCCCGTTGAACCGGAGAAGATTCTAGAAGCTGCCAATTCACATGGGCTCACTCTCAAACTCGTCCTCACTACCCACCATCACTGGTTCCTAATCCAACTACTTTCTCTTCCTTTACTCACCAAAAAATTCAAAGCAGAAAATATTTTTTTAAGAAAAAACTACTTGTTTTCAAAATAAATTAACAAAAAAATACGCATAATTTACGGTTAGTGTTTAGGCATAATGGCAGTATTGGTCTCCCAAGTATCGCAATTGTGCAATTTTGGTTTCAAAAATTCTAATTGAGCAAATTAGGTCATCCAGTATCACAATTGTGTAATTTTAGTCCCCAGATTCTAATTGAGCGAATTGGGTCCTCTAGGTATCGTAGTTGTGTCATTTTGAGGAGCAAAATCGCACAATTGTAGTAACTGGAGGATCCAATTTGCATAGTTGAAACCTGAGGGACCAAAATTGCACAACCCAATTCGCATAATTCAAACTGGGGGACCAAAATTGCACAATTGCTATAATTGTGGACCAAAATTGTAATTAAGCCTGGTGTTTATATATCTAATTTAGTATAGGAACTAAATATCTCAACTTGTAGTACCTATGTGCTGATCAAAAAACTTGTAGTACCTATGTTTATGTGAAGCTGAAGTAATCTATATGTAAATGAGTGCTGGTTCTTATTTCTTTTTCTTTCTTAAAAATAATAATAATGATAAATGTACACTGCTTTTCTCGTTTTCACTTTTTCTCCTTTTAAATTTTTATTTTATGTAATTGTGTTAACTAAGCATTTTCGAGGTTATTTTGCTTGGTGTTAGTTACTGTTTGCTTTTTTACTTTTGAGGGAAAATAGAAAAAAAACTATAATATTTTAGTGACTATGTGATAGGGATCATGCTGGTGGAAATGAGAAGATAAAGGAATTGGTGCCTGGAATCAAGGTCTATGGTGGTTCAATTGATAATGTGAAGGGTTGCACAGATAAAGTGGAAAATGGTGATAAGGTGCATCTTGGAGCTGATATTAGTATTTTGGCGCTGCACACACCTTGGTATGGTAACTCAACTTGTCAATTAAGATTCTTGCTGGCATTCTTTCCCCCTTCCCAAAATTGGAGAGTTTGTAATTAGTGCACTCTATTATGTATATACTGGGACTGTAATTGTTTAGGCCTTCGCTTCTGTCTAATCTCCAAAATAAATAAAAAAGAAAGAAACAGTCTAGCTCATGTTTTTATATGAATGATAGTGCAATGGTGGGAAATATTTGAAAAAGTCATCAACTTGCTAAGCGCTAACTGCCAAACATAATAGTTGAATGCCGCGAATTGTAAATAATCAGGTCAGGGTAAATATTATGTTAGTCTTTTACAAGGGTTACTGTTACTTCTGTAATGTTTTATTGTGTTTCTCTTACCAGTAAAGCTTTGTGACGATGAATAAATTATGTAATGCTTGCTGAACTTCTTGTGCCAATTGTTCCCATCCTCTGTTTCAGGGTTTAGCCCTGCTTATGCGATGATAAAAGTTTAAAATTAATAAAATCACATACTTGTGTGAAGTTACCCAGGATGCATTGGCTTGCTTCATTGGCCTTATCTGTTGTTGTTGTTATTAATTAATAATTTTGTTTGGTGCATTATTAGCTGTTAATAATTACCGTTCTTCTGGTATTGCTTGATATTTTCTCTTTTCTGTAGTAGTTCAACCTCACTTTCAGTTTCACCTTTTCTCCAGACCCTTTTATCTCTCGTGTTAACATAAGCCATTTCTCTGACTTTCTTAGCCACACCAAAGGTCACATAAGTTATTATGTTACTGGCAAAGAGGATGAGGACCCTGCTGTTTTTACTGGAGATACATTGGTAAGTTTGTCAATATTCTTCATTTTAATGAGTTCTTGGGGAACATGCCTGAAAAATATAGTTCTTTGGAATGCATGTAATAAACTCAAAGCTGAAATAAGTGCTTGAAGTTAAGGTATATGATTTAGATATTTGGCTCTCATTTTCTTTGTAACTGTAAGAAAGTTTTCATGTATATGAATTTTGAAAAGGTCCTACTTTAAATCTTTAGATTTATTTTTTATTTATTTATTTTACAGTTTATTGCGAGTTGTGGGAAATTTTTTGAAGGAACTGCAGAACAGATGTATCAGTCACTCTGTGTGACATTAGGTTCATTACCAAAGCCAACTCGAGTTTATTGTGGCCATGAGGTAAATGATATACAAGTCCCCATCCTCATTGAAAAGAAAGATATATTATAGGGAATGTATTGATGACTGATCTTCTTATAATTTTAATTGATGAATGGTATTCATCTAAGGTAGTCAAACTTGAGATTTTGTTCAAAATCGGGAAGGAGAAATAAAATCGTAAATCATGGAATCAGAAGACGAATCGTAAGATTTTACAAAAGTCATAAAACTCATACATATGCATATAAATTCATATATATGCATATAATACAGCATAGATAAATGGGAAAAAAACCTTTAAATCACACTTTAATTAAACTTAAATTCATATGCATAAGGAAGTCAATAAAGAAAGCCATACACAACTCATAACTCACAATTGGTATATTGGGTCTGTTTGAGTAAACAACACAACTAAGCATTCATCATATAAGCGCTTATGTACAAGTTATTTCTATAATCAAAGAGATGATATAGTCAAACTATTTTCATATAAGCTAAGTTGTTTTCATAAGCTATCCTAGAGAGCTTATCGAAATAAGCTGAAAATAGCCTATGAACATGCCATAAGTTGTTTCCATAAGCTCTCCTAAACATACTGACAAGTGCATATGTTAGTAGATAAATCCAAATAAGTTGTTCACAAGTCAGTTCAAACAGGCCCAATATCAGTAAATAAGAAGTCAATTGGTATTTGGTAATGATAATTAAAAACGAGTTCCCCAAGAATTGATTTTGTTTTGATTGTGAATACCCAATTTTGTCCATTAAAAGTAAATAAATATAATATTAGTAAATAGTGAAAGTTAGTTAATAATAGATATTGTTAAGAGTCTCATATTGACTAGATATATGGCCTAAGTGGTGTTTATAAGGCTCAGACAGTCCTCACCTTACAAGCCGTTTTTTGGGGTTGAGTTAGGCCCTAAGTCGAAAATCTAAGATGGTATCAGAGTCTATCCTAGACCTGTTATTGGGCCATGATCTCTGTTATTCCACCTACAATTGTCTATGCACCAGATGTTTGATCTTGAGCATGAGGGGGTGTGTTGAGATCTCTATTATTCCACCCGCATTAGTTCACGCTTCAGAGTGAGTGCGAGGGAGTGTGTTGAGAGTCCCACATCGACTAGAGATATGACCTAAGTAGTGCTTATAAAGCTTTGACAGCGGTCACCTTACAAGCCGGTTTTGTGGGATTGAGTTAGATCCTAAGCCGAAATTCTAAGATGGTATTGGATCCTATCCTAGATATGTTATTGGGCCAAGATCTCTGTTATTCCACCCGCATTTTTCCGCGCTCCAGGTATTCAGTCCTTGGCGTGAGGGAGTGTGTTGACATCCCTATTATTCCATTCGCATTATTCTATGCTTCAGATGTGAGTGTGAGGGGTTGTGTTGAGAGTGTCACATTGACTAGAGATATGGCCTAAGTGGTGTTTATAAGATTTGAGCGTTCATCATCTTACAAGCCGGTTTTGTGATGTTGAGTTAGGTGCTAAGCCCAAAATCTAAGAGATGTATTATTAATAATAAGATTGAAGTATATGTATAGTATTATAATGAAACAAATAAAGAAAAAGGCTAAGCCCAAGGATTTTGGGCCATATGACCCGATGCCTCCACCAGATAAAAAGAATAAAATACAACAATAAATTGAATTAGGCCCACACTGCCTAATATCCCCCTTTTCAGCGAAGCAAACTCTCCAACCCTAGCCGCCCCACTCTCTTCCCCATGCTCCAGTCGTCTCACCATCAGAAAAAGAGAGAACTTTTGCTCTCCTTTTCACCTTTCCCAAAGCCCTTGCCCTCATAGTTGTACCCCCTTCCCACTCTCCCCTTTGTGTCCGCCTCTACCAAGCTACCCTCAAACTCCCACATGCAACACAATCTCTCCCCCTCCTGATCTTACCTTGTGGTCCTAGTTTGCATTTCGCAACCGGTCGACCACCCTTTCTCTCCCTCTCTGAATCGCAGAATCCGGAAAAATCGCCGACTAGATTTATATCCTCATCAACTGTAGAATGAATTAGAACTCAAATATATGTTTGCATCATTTTTCAATCCTACCATGTCCATTAACTAAATTAGAAGCTTTCCCAGCTCATGTATGATTTTACCTGGTAAAGTTTCTAATTTAATTAATGGACATGGCTGGATTGGGAAATGGTGCAATATGGACCGAAGGCGTTGGTGGCAGAGGTGGAAAAGAATACCACAGATGATGAGGGTTCAGTCAGGCGGTTGTACCATCTCAACTGCCTGGTTTTAAAATGAGATGGTACAACCGCCTGACTGAACCCTCTGTAGGACATCATCTGTGGTATTCTTTTCCACCTCTGCCACCAACGCCTTCGGTCCAAAACACTACTATGATAGTGATGTCATCGTGAATAGTCCTTCGATTAGGTCCCTCAGCTAGCTCCCGAAGTTCTCCATATTGTCTTCCGCCATTCTTAGCCACAAACTCCAAGCTGCCCTGCGAAGTCATTTCTCGATTCCCTACTTTTTTTTTAAAAGAAAGATCTATTTATTTTTTTATTCATCCAGTATAATAGGAAGAAAAAAAAAACAAATTAATGAGAACATGCAAGACCTGTCGTGGGTTTTCCTTCATAATCTTAGTTATATCATCAAACGGCAATAACTCTCAAAAGGGATGGGATGTGAAAATTATGAATTTGTCGCTAGATTCTATAACTTTCGACCATATATGAGGTTCTGATGTGAGTAATGGTCGGTCAAAAGGCTCAGAGACCGGTACGAACTTCGGGAAATTTGGATCTAGTAAAGTGAAGGTAACCGCTTCAAATATGCATCCCCTATTGTTTTGGTCACCTGATATCAGTTGTCAAGAAAAGAAGAAAACATAGTAAGTAAAATGTCGGTAGGCCAGCTTGCCGCCGATTGAGTTTTAACTCATTCTACTGTTGATGGGAATATCAATCTACTTTGAGGCGAATACGTTGTGCATGCTCCCCAAACTCTTTTAGCATATTGGTCAATCCAGAAAATATGTTCGAACTTCTTGAGGATGTTAGTGGTGCTACCCTAGGAATTGTTGGTTGTAAACAGTCTATGATAAACATCTTGGGTCAGTCCATGCATGTAATATTTACATAAAAACTGGCAAATGTAAGGCTTATGTTTTCAATTCCTGTTGCATAGAGTAGTCAGCTTGATATGGATATAACGTACAAGAAGTTGGAACCCATTGACACTCAATTCTTTTTAACAAATTGAGCGCTTAAGTTAGGGCCATTAAGTGTTCATGAATACTGTTTCCATACCTTTGTTATGCTTTAGTGTTTCTATTGATGTGCCTAGAATGGAAAGTTATATTTGTGGTTAAGAACTTGGATTCTGTTACAGCAACCCCGATCAAGAAAATCCCAAGATCCTTATTTCTTTATAACGCGCATCTTTGGTTTGCTGAAATAAGATGCAATTGTTTTTGAGAAATTTAAGAGCCATCTTCCAGCTGCCAAGTTCTGATTTGGAAGGAGTGTATTGCTTGAAGTACTCCTTAGTGTGTTCACAAGAAGTTCATTTGTGCAAAATCGGCGGTGCACTAATGTTTAAGATACAAAATTTATGACTTAGATTAACTCAATTTGCAGCTTTAAGGGAAGGAGAAATTCTATATTGCTGTACTATAGTTTTACTTTTTTTTTTCCCCCTATAAAAGCTTATATTTCTATAGTGGCTTATATATTTTATGCTGTTCCTCACTTGTATCATTAATCACCTGTAAGAGTTTGAGTTTGTTTTTTCTCCAGTACTCGGTGAAGAACTTGCAATTTGCTCTGACAGTTGAACCAGACAATTTAAGGATACAGCAAAAATTAGGCTGGGCCCAGAATCAGCGACAAGCTGGCCATCCGACAATTCCCTCATCCATTGAGGAAGAGTTGGAGACCAATCCATTTATGAGGGTTGATCTACCTGTGATCCAGGTTTGTCACCTCTCCAACCCCTCTTCTAAGTGCGAAATAAATAGATGATTTCTTATTGATGGGAAGGAGGAATGAAATTGATAGATCCTTAGTATTCCCTTCAGGATTATGCAATTTGTGGCAGTCTTTTCATTTTTTTCGGGGGAATAAAAATAAAAGGGATAAATATGTTGTTGATCCCTATAAAATCACAACAGTTCAACTTTAGTTCCTATAAAATTTTATTCATTTTTAATCCTATATTAAACAAAAATTGTGTGTTTTAGTCCCTCGACGGTGCATTTTGCAAGAACTAAAAATGAATAATTTTTTATAGAGACTAAAGTTAACGATCGTGATTTTATAGAGACTAAAAACATATTTAACTCAAAATAAAATTACACAAAGCTGAACCTGATGCATTTCTTGAAATGTAAATATTTGCAGGAGAAGGTGGGGTGCAAGTCACCTGTTCAAGCTTTAGGAGAATTAAGGAGGTTGAAAGACAACTGGAGAGGCTAATGAAACTAGCCTTCTCATTCACTCCCTTTCCCTTTTCTTTTTCTGTTGCATCCATATCAATAAGGCCTTTATGTATATACTGTAACAGTTTGGTTTGCCTGAAATTGAAATGGCAGTGTCAAAGGCTTGTCATGTTAGGGGCATGGATTGTGATTAGCACTGTTGCCTACTTGTATGTTATGTTGGTTAGTCCAAATACTAAGATGTCCTATTTCATTCATGTCATTTACTTGTGAACTTGAAATCAATTATTTTCTCCTTTCTATTTCTGTTTGCGAAGTAACTTTCTCCCTCCAATTTAACCACAAAAAAAAAAAAAAAAGGAATGAAAATGGCAGACCCCCTCAATGCTTTGCTTCTTTTTCATTTTATTATGTAGCAAAACGCTTGTGGCAATCACTAGTGGCAAAACGTTTGTTGCAAACTTGCAATCACTAGCGGGGATGATTACGGAGTTCACGATACATCAATAAGATTTTGAACCGAAAATTTGTATTTCTCATTCACTTAATATTGATTTTATTTGGGTTTCTTTATCTGTTAAAATACCAAGATATATGTAAAGATTGGAAGTAAAAAAAATCCTGACTTAAGTAGTTGTTTACTCAAGTTTTGGGGTCAACATTATCTTTGCAGTTCATATAATCAAGAGCAATGTTATTTGTACAATACTTTGATTATATCATTTGTTATACAGTACTATATAAACTTATTTATTTATTTAATACTAAAATCAAGGACAAGTATTGTACCCAAAAAAAAAAAAGTCAAGGTCAAGTAACATAATGAGCACTCTGATTAGACCCCAGTTGTACAAAGCTACAACCAGACCTGTCAAACGATAATTTAAAGTATGAAAATGCTAATAATTGCCCTTAGGCCATTGGTTAATGATTAAAAGAGATAAGTTTGTATGAAAAAATAATGTATTTATTATATCGAAAGTTGTTTAATTTGTATTTTCAAGACAAACTTTTTTTATGGATTCTCTAATCAATGTTAAGACCCTTTAAAGTATTCATCAACACACATTTGACGCCCCCATTACATTACACATGCAATTAAAAAGTCGACCTACAGTGATGTGGTTTTCATGTGTCATCTCCCACATTTGGCATCTATATGGAGGGTATCTCTCATCCTAGGTGCACCCTATTTCCATTACTTTATTATGATAGATTGTCCATTGTCTTAAGCATTGGATAACCTTTATAAGCCCATCTTTTCATCGTGTACACCACCTTGCAAAACACCAAGACCTATGTCTGAAACAGAGTTTTGGAAGCAACTCAAACCTTGGCTACAACAATTTTTTATCCTTCATTGTGAATAGACCATTAGTTTGAACATTTTAAAGAGAAGAGTGTACTTCCTCTTCTTCATCAATTGTACAAAACACCTTTTTTAATCTAAGTAGTACGATGTGAAAGGAAAAAATGTGCAAACATTATTTTCCTATTATTAACTTGTGATATATGTCTTATGAGTTTCCATTTAGAGAGGATGTTACATTCCTATAATTTATTTAATCAATATTTAAATTTCTTTAATTAATTTTAAACACAATGATAGTTTACAATTATTTATTTATGAACTAAATTTTAATTTTTTCAAAATAGAAAATTTTAAATATTTATAATTTCTATTTATTTTATTATTTTTACTATATCATTTTAATTATTTTTCTTAAACATTTTTAATTTATGTTTTTGACATTACACCTTTATTTAAAAATACTAGTCGCATTCAGGAAAAAAATACTTGTTACAGTACATGTAACACTTGCTAATCTTATTTATTTCTCTTATTATTATTATTATTATTATTATTATTATTATTATTATTATTTGATCAAGAAAGAAAGCAACAAAAAACACTATGGATGAATCCGACAAATGCCAAGCGGATCAGCTACCAAGGATGCCTTGATCTGATTTAGCAAAGTTCAGAAGCCAAGTTCTCAAATTGCTATAAAAAGTCATGCTTCGAGTCAAAATGCAACTCTTTCCGCAAAGCTGTTACAATTTCTGAGAACATGAAAAATTGATTCTTGAGCATTGCCACAAAGGGAAAAAAGCATCAGTTGTCATATGTCTTGCCATTCTAAGCGAATTGGTTGGGAGAACTATGAGAGTGAGCTAAAGAAAATGCTTTAAGTTCTCAAGAAAAGTCAACTTCCACATCCAATTCCAACTTTCAAAATCCCTTATGTCATGTTGCGGTTGCTCCAACTACTGGTAACTACTGCTGGCCGTGCAGCTACCATTGGAGGAATGGTTCCAAATCCATAAGTCATCAGAATTTGCATCTATGAAAAGACTCAAAATTTTCAGCTTAATGTCACTAGCAAGTTGTGTATACAGAATTTCTAAATGCCAAGAGCCATCATAAAAGATATCTTTTAACTGGAGGAGGGTATTAGAGATGCTAGGTTGCACAGATAGTCCTCCTCCAACCATTTATCATACCACAAGGAAAATTCCCCTTTGCCCACCCGAAATTTGAACCCGGGTCTAAGGTTTTCCACAGCCTTAAGCATGGCTCTCCATGTGCAAAAATTTCTAGGTTTAAACTCGGCTTGAAAAAAAATGATCATTTGTAAGATATTTAGATGAAAGGAGCTGAACCCACAACTTGTGTTTGTTATGAAGCAAGTCTCAAATGTGCTTGCCAAGGAGAGAGATATTTTCCTTTCTAGAGGTTCTAATTCCAAGACTGCCATTGACTTTGGGTTTCACTATAGTTTCCAATTAACCTAATGACCAAATTGTCTTTCCCAAATAAAATTTCTGGAGCAAACATCAATCTTATCACACACTCCTTCAGGAATCCACAAATTTTGCATGGAGTAAATGAGCATGGTAGTGATCACGGACTTGGCAAGAGTAACTCGGCCTGCTCTGCTCAAAAGCTTGCTCTTCCAACCAACCAACCTGTTGTTGAGTTTTTCCACTAGATAATCAAAATCAGCATTCTTGACTCTCCCTCTCAACATGGGGAAGCCCAGATATCTATCAAGCTTAAGGGTGTGATCAAAGTGAACAATATACTCAACTTTAGTGACCTTGGATCTAGAAACATTAAAACAGGGTAAAAACTTTGACTTCTCAATGTTGATTTTCAGACTCGAGGCTTTACAGAAGGCATCAAGGTGATAAACCTGTGCATGTAGGATTCCATGACAGAAGGCAGAAAAATGGAGAGAAACTTCATTCTCATTACAATGAATCAGAGTATACAAAATGAGTCACTGTACAAAGAAATAACTACCCTGTTTATATACCACGCTAAACTATAGTTAGTTAACCATAACTAACTTCTAACTCTAGTCAATTAAATAACAAACAGACTGACTTTAATAAAAACTAATTAACAGCTGTATTATGTGGTAATACTCCCCCACAAGCTGGACTATGAACATCATGAAGTCCAAGCTTGGAGATAAGAAGAGAAAAAGATGGAGACAGCAATGGTTTGGTTAAAACATCAACCAACTGAGACTTTGAAGGCACAGGCAGAAGACGAATGAGGCCATTCTGAATACGTTCTCGAATCACATGGCAATCGATTTCGATATGCTTTGTTCTTTCATGAAATGAAGGATTATGAGCAAGATATATGGCCGATTTGTTGTCACAATAGACAACAGCAGGGTGCTGAAATTTGATGCCCAAATCCCTGAACAAGTAAGAAAGCCACTGAATTTCGCAAGATAAACTGGCCAGCGCTCTGTATTCTGCTTCAGAGCTAGACCGAGACACTGTAGACTGCTTCTTGGACTTCCAAGAGATCAAAGAGCTGCCAAGAAAAACACAATAACCTGTCACTGATTTTCTAGTTAGTGGACAGCTCGCCCGATCGAGAATCGTGGCTTTGACACGATAGGAGAAGCGTGAGAAGAAACGATTTAGCAGGACAGGACTTAAGATATCGCAAAATCTTAGTTGCTGCCAAATAATGGACCTCACGAGGATGAGCAACAAACTGGCTCAATTGCTGAACCGCAAAGGCAATGTCCGGCCTAGTAGTAGTGAGGTAAAGAAGACGACCAATCAGTCTCCTATATTCAGAATCATCATGATATAAAGGAGATGCAGTGTCATGAAGCTTCAAAGAAGGATCATAAGGAGTAGATGATGGCTTGGCTGCTAAAGTGCCACTATCTTCAAGCAATTCTAGTGCATATTTTCTTTGATTGAGTAAAATCCCTTGCTTAGTCCTAGCAATCTCCAAACCCAAGAAAAATCTGAGATGTCCTAAGTCCTTGATCTTAAATGAATGATCCAAAAAGGACTTGACATGCTGAATTTCAGAATTATCATTTCCTGCTAGTACTAAGTCATCAACATAGACTAACAATGCTGTAAAATGAGAACCAACATTCTTGACAAACAAGGAGTGGTCAGCACACGATTGTTGATAACCTAAAGAAATTAATGCGGAAGAAAGTTTGGAATACCATTGGCGGCTTGCTTGCTTGAGACCATATAATGATTTGTGTAATTTGCACACTTTGGGAGTAGAAGATGTGGCATTTGGGACAACAACACCAGGAGGCAAAGACATGTATACTTCTTCATTCAAATCCCCATGCAAGAAGGCATTATTGACGTCTAATTGTTCTAAGAATCAGCCTTGTGTGGCAGCCAAGGCAATCAAAGTCCGAACAGTTGTCAATTTAGCCACAGGAGAGAAAGTGTCGAAATAATCAATGCCTTCCATTTGAGTATAACCTCTAGCAACCAACCTTGCCTTGTACCTCTCAATAGAGCCATCAACATGATGTTTAATCTTGTAAACCCATTTGCATCCAATGGGATTCTTTCCTACAGGCAAGTCAACTATGGACCAAGTTCGATTAAGTTCAAGAGCATCCAACTCAGATTTCATAGCTTTTATCCAGTGATCTGATTTGCAAGCTTGCTTAAAGGTTTTAGGCTCAACATTAGAAGAAACAGAAAGACATAATTGTTTATAAGTGGAAGCACACGTATCATAAGAGAGAAAAGAAGAAATGGAGTAATTAGAAGTGTTACCTGAAGATGAATGTGGCAGTGAAGAAGTAAGGAGATTGCAATGATAGTCTTGTAGATACCCTGGCTTCTTTTTTATTCTGGTCGAGACCCTTACTGGTGCATGAGGGGCAGAAACAGGATTTAAGTCTGCTAAAGGAGTGCATGCAATGTAGACCAGAATGATTCTGCAGTACAATTTAATTCTGAAACATGATTTAATTCTGCAGGTGAAGATGTAACAAGAGTAGGAGAATTAGAGATAGGTGATGGAGAAGAGGTAAGAACAGAAGGTATAAGACTTGGGACAGAAACAATAGGAGCTGGATGATCAAAAGACATATCAGAATTGTCAATGACAACCTGAGAAACAGGATCAACAGTTTTGAATTTCTGAGAATTGTTGGAGAAAGGAAAATTATTCTCATAAAAAACAACATTTCTAGAGACTAAAAATTCATTACTAGAGATATCATATAACAAGAAACCTTTAGTACCATCCCTATAGCCAAGAAAAACTGTTTTTCGTGCTCTAGGCATGAACTTGGTTCTGTGATTATGTAATGTCCCAGCAAATGCCAAACAGCCAAATGTTCTTAAATGAAGAAGTGTTGGAGGTTGTTTATAAAGTATTTCAAAGGGTGACTTATGTTTCAAAAGAGGAGTGGGGAGCCTATTAATAATATGGACAGCATAAGTAACAGAAAGATGCCAAAGATTAGAAGGCAAAGAAGCTTGAAATGAAAGAGCCCGAGCCACATTGAGAATATGTTGATGCTTTCTCTCAACAATACCATTTTGTTGAGGAGACTCAACACAAGATCTTTGATGAATAATTCCTTTGGAGTGAAAGAAATCATTCATCAAAAACTCATTTCCATTATCACTTCTCAAAGACTTTAGCTTAGTAGAAAATTGAGTTTCAATGTAATTCACAAAATTGACAATATGTCCCCTAGTTTCACTTTTAGTTTTCATGAGGATAATCCATGTGAAACGACTAAAGTCATCAACAAGTGTCAAGCAAGTAGAATGTGTGAAACTATGGGGATAAGGAAGATTTCTTTGTTTAGCATAATCACAAATATCACATGGAGAAGAATGGTATTTAAATGGTATAAAGGGAAATTGTACAGATAAGGTTTTGTGAATGGCATCAGAAATGTGGCCTAGCCTATGATGCCAAAGAGAAACATGCTCATTATTGTGTGAAGATGTATGACAAACAGAAACAGAACCAGTAGAACCAGTAGAATGCAAGGGATCCGCAAATGTGCTTTCCAAGACATACAATCCTCCTTTCTTTTCAGCTGTACCAATCATCTTCAGGGTGGAATTCTGCAAAATAGAACAATGATTAGTGTGAAAGACAAAATGACAAGCTGCAGAATTGGTAAGTTGAGGAACAGACAGCAAGTTAAGGTGAAAACTAGGAACATAAAGGACATTGTGAAGAGTAATGTCTAGTGAAATTTTAACACTACCAGCAATGGTAGCATAAGCTGTGTTCCCATTTGGTAATGAGATAGGAATTGGTGAAATATTTTTGTAAGACACAAAATGATTAGTGGAGTGTGTGATGTGCTCAGATGCCCCCGAGTCAATTACCCAAAGGACAGATTTCTTACCAAAGGTTGGTGAAGAAATGGCATTTAAGGCCTGTGGAGTTGCAACCACAGAGTTAACACATGGTGTAGATGGAGAGGTAGAAGCAGAATTCTGGAGAAGCTGCAAAATCTGTTTGAACTGCCCTTGAAGCTCAGTCAAAGAGGATGCCATATTGTTACTTGCTGTAAGAGAAGACTCTGGTGCAGTAGGAGCATTAGTAGGAGCAGAATCACCAGAAGCAGAATTAACAGGTCTACCATTGTTAGACTTGCCACCTCTAGGTTGATAACCAGGTGGAAACCCGTGTTTTATGTAACAGGTGTCAATTGTGTGATTAAATCGACCACAATGAGTGCAAATTCTAGTAGGACCTGCATTCTGACCCCTACCATAAGCAGAACCTCTACCATAAGTTCCTCGACCTTTTCCTCTGCCACCATGAAATGTGCCAGGAGCAAAATTATTGTTGAAATTTTGAGAATCAGAATTGGAGTGTACTTGCATTGCTACAGCACCTTGTTCAGTGGTGGTATCATTTGAATTAGGCTGAGTAACATTCCTTTCCTGTTGAAGAACCAGAGAAAAGGCTTTGTGCAGAGGTGGTAAAGGTTCCATCATCATGATTTGAGATCTAACATGAGCATATTGCTCAGTTAATCCTTTCAGAAATTTGAGTACCTTATCTTGCTCCTTATATTTCTTCATATCAGCAATTGCACCACAAGTACATGGAATTGCACATAAACAATCCCTAATCGGCCGGAAAATCTCAATTTCCTCCCATAAAGACATCAATTGAGTATAATAGGAAGAAACATCCATAGTACCTTGCTGAAATTGTAGCATTTCTTCTTGAAGATTTGAAATTCTGAAGATATAGCCTTGAGAAAACCGGAATTCAAGGTCCTTCCACACTGCAGAGGCTCGATCAAACCAGATGATTGATTTGGAGATGTCAGGTGAAATCGAACGCTGAAGCCAAGCAAGCACCATATTGTTGCACCGAATCCAAGGCTCATAGAGCGCATCCGAAACAGGTGGTTGAGGAAAGGTTCCGTCAACAAATTTCATCTTATTCTTGGAAATCAGCGCCACTTTCATGGATCTTAACCAGGAGTGATAGTTCTTCCGATCCAGCAAAGGAGTGACGAGCACGAGAGCTGGATTTTCGTTCAGATGTAAGTAATAAGGATTCGACGGATTCGTCGCAAAGGCGGAGTAATCGTGAAGCACCATCGCACAAATCAACATAAATCAACAGCAATTGAACGAAATCAAAATCGAAATAGAAACCGAACAAGAATCGGAAATCGAGAATCGAACGAAGATCAGAGAGCGAAAATCAAACAAAGATCAGCAAGAAACGAAGGAGATTAATCTGATACCATGATAAACCTGTGCATGTAGGATTCCATGACAGAAGGCAGAAAAATGGAGAGAAACTTCATTCTCATTACAATGAATCAGAGTATACAAAATGAGTCACTGTACAAAGAAATAACTACCCTGTTTATATACCAAGCTAAACTATAGTTAGTTAACCATAACTAACTTCTAACTCTAGTCAATTAAATAACAAACAGACTGACTTTAATAAAGACTAATTAACAGCTGTATTATGTGGTAATACAAGGACTTCTTTGACAATTTTTATCTGGAATGTTTTAGTCTGAGTAAAGAGGAGACAATCATCCTCAAAAAATAAGTGGCTTATGGCAGGCCCATTCATGCGGATAGAGATAAACAACCATTTCTTAGCTCATACTTTCTCTTGAATAAGTATATCCAGCTTCTCCATACATAAAACAAACAGATAAGGAGGCATAATGTCCCCTTGTCTCAAGCCTCTGTTGGGGGTGAAATTTTCCAGCTTCTTATTGTTCCACTTCAGGGAAAGAGAAGAGGATGTAATACAACTCATAATAAGATTAATAGTTTGATTAGGAAAACCAAACTCTTGGAAAGTGAGCTTTAGGAATTGACAATCAATCCTGTTCTGGACTGGGCCAAGGCCCAATCCAGCCAAGCGCTTACCAAAGGCCCATTTCAGCGAACAGAGCTTGTTTCCCCTAGCAAATGACAGCGTGGCAGATCCAACGGCCTACGAACCTCCTCGCCAGTTCATCACAGCCTGGCAACAATCTAACGGCAGTCTAGATCTCATGCGAGCGGTTACCCCTCGATAACCGCTTCCAATCACTATATAAGCAATCTCCTCAACAGATACAGGTACGTTTTCATTCATAATTCGGTTACCTCACACTCATTCTAAACTGACTTAGGCATCGGAGTCTCTGCAGGTACAACCACCCCCGCGCCGTCGTCGAACACCGCGAACTCAACCGCAGCGCTTCTTCTCCGGCATCTCTGAGTTCTATATCATAACATCTCTGAGCTTCTTATCATTGCTTGAGTGTGAAAGAACTTAGTATTTCTATTGTCGTATTTAACCCAGTTTTATGTCGCCTGAGACTGATGAGGGCGTGGAGTGATCGCCGATACATTGAGCATAGACAAAATGAAGCTCTTGACAACTTCTAGGTAAAGGGACACATGAATGAACTGAATTCACACCAGAATGAGGGGGATCCTGAGGTTGTGCATGTATGGGACTGCATTGTTGAATGATGACTTAAAAGAATTGATTGGTACTATCTATACAAAAAAGATGCATCTTCTTTTCGGGAGCCCAGAACATAAGAACTCCATAGTTAAGTGTGCTTGACATGGAGCACTCTTGGGATGGGTGACCTTTTAGGAAGTTTTCCAGAAAGCATGTGAGTGAGGACAAAGCATGCTGAAAAGGCCCGTTTTGGTTTGTGGGGACAGTCGACAATCCTGAAAGTAGTCCGGACTGTTACAAATGGTATCAGAGCGGACCTTTCCTAGTATGATGTGATTCGAGGACGAACCATTCGAAGCTGGCGGGCATGTGACATCTGTGGCTGATGAGGGTGGGGAGTGATCGCTGATGCATTGAGCATGGACAAAGTGCGGCTTGATCAATGCATTTTAATACACTTTTTATAGCATTGCACTTTGTGTTTTTAAATATATGTTATGTCCAATAATTACTTTTTAACATGTTTTTATATCTTTGGGTCTCAATTGGGCTTTAGTGAAATTCTTTGATAATTTTCGGATTTTGTTATATTCTGACCCATGCTCCTTCTGCAGGCCATAACTTGGGCTATATTTATCCGATTGCAGTGATCTTCGTGGCGTTGGAAAGCTAAGAAGCAGAGCTACAACTCTTACGTTGACACCAAATTGAGACAACTCTTTGCGAATTATGGATCACTTACTCATGTGATTGGTTGTTATTGGGCTAATTAACATCTTTTAGGCTCTCCTCTTGGTCAGAACTGTTTAGTAATCTAGGTTAACCTAGGAAGAGTTTATAAATAGGATTTTTAGAGTTTTAGGATAGAACTTTTGAGACTTCTGAATCTTTTGTTGTTTTCAAGTTTTAGCAATCTTTCTCTTTTTCTCCTTCTTAATCTCGTTTTTGTCAAATTCTTGCATGGAAGGCTAAGACCTTAGATTAATTCACTAGTTAGAGAGTTTTTATAAGGATCTTGAGGTTTGATTATTATTGTTAATTTCGATTTTTGGATTCTATTTTTTTTCCTTTTGATCTTTCATCTCTTCGATCTTTGTTTACAAATTTGTTTTAGGTGTTGATGCTTAATCATATCAAATTCGTTTTTGCTCTTTGAGATTATTTGAAATATTTTGAACACTTTTTTTAATTTGTTTCGAATAGAGATCAATAGGATTTACGGCGCTTGACGTAGGTTTGATTGAATTCGGTAGCTAAATTAATTGCGTTTTTGTGACGCTTGTTCCTTAATCATGATTAATCGATTCTGTGATGCTTAATTGATGCTTAATTGATTCTGTAATCCAGTAGGGATTCTTATAAAATTAATTGACGCTTGATTGGTTAATTTTATTGTCAAACAAGAATAGAATCAAGAAATAGAATAATCATTTGAAACCCGTGATAGATCCAAATATTAATTACCCTGAACCAGTGGATTAATCATTTTTATATATTGATATTTTCATCCTTTATAATCTGTTTCTCAAACCGAAATCCGCCATTTTAATTCTTCGTACGTTCTTGTCTTTGGTTATTATTCGAATTAGAGATCCTTGTGAGACGACCAAGGTTGAGTTATCTTGTTACTATATTCACTGTTTTGAATTATTTGACCCGTGTGCGACGGTGGATCAAATTGGCGTCGTTGCCGGGGATCTCTGATCAAGATTAGCCAATCCAAGGACCTTACTAACGTCTCTAACCTTTGGTTTTGCTTTTTAATTCTGTTTCAGGTTCTGACATTGGATTTTGCATTGAGCTAGTGAAAAAATCAAATTCCAGTAAAGTTGTTCGGATTGCTCCGAAATTTGGCCAGAAAATCCGGAAAAAAAAAATCAAGAATCAATACTCCCGTATCAGTCCAGAGACTGATACTGGAACTACAGGCTCAAAATCTAAAATTCCATCGTTTAGACCACTTTTTAATTTTTTCGAATTTTCCGTAATGTTAAAAAAATCCAAAATAATTTGTGTCAGCTTTATTTGATTTTTAGATATTTTCGGTGATATTTTTATATTTTTTAGATTTTATTTGATAGGTTTTGTCAATTTCTTTCTTGTTTTAGCGATTAGGACAATGTTGGTATTTTCTGATTTGTTATGCTGCCTTTTTATATGCTCTTGATGCATGACTAGGTCCAATTCTGAAATTCTGCATTCCTTTGATCCAGAAATAGATAGGACTTTTCATTCACTTCATAGACTTAATAAGGCTAGTACTAGTAATAACATAGGTGATAGTGATAGTGATAGTTATAGTGATAGCATATTTAGTCATATTCTCTTTGATTCTGATTCTGGTTTTAGTACTGATACCATGGCTGCTAGA
Organism: Calophaca sinica; assembly: GCA_037113605.1. NCBI lineage: Eukaryota > Viridiplantae > Streptophyta > Magnoliopsida > Fabales > Fabaceae > Calophaca > Calophaca sinica. The sequence continues at coordinate 95,852,882 of CM073736.1, forward strand.
ACATTAAGGGAACTTGCTGCACCTGATGTTACATATAATGCCTTATGCATTGAATACCTTGATGTTGAAGTACCCTTTGAGCTTAAATCTGGTCTGATACACTTGCTTCCTAAGTTTCATGGTCTTGCAGGTGAAGATCCTCACAAACATCTTAAGGAGTCCCATATTGTATGCTCTACCATGAAACCTCAAGGAGTCCTGGAGGATCACATCAAACTAAGAGCCTTTCCATTCTCATTACAAGAAACTACCAAGGACTGGTTGTACTACTTTCAACCAGGTTTTGTGACAAGCTGGAATGAATTGAAGAAGTTATTTCTGGAAAAGTTCTTCCCTGCCTCTAGAGCTGCTTCAATCAGAAAAGAAATATGTGCCATCAAGCAGATTGACAGAGAATCTTTGCATGAATACTAGGAGAGATTTAAGAAGTTATGTGCAAACTGCCCTTACCATCAAATTTCTGAACAGTTGATCATCTAATATTTTAATGAAGGCTTGCTGCCTTTGGATCGAAATATCATGGATGCTGCTAGTGGAGGAGCACTTGTGGATAAGACCCCAGCAGATGCAAGAAGCCTGATTGATAACATGTCCATGAATTCTCAGCAGTTTACTACCAGAAGCAATTCAGTGGTGCTAACAAGGGGAGTCAACGAGATACAAGCTACTGACCATAAGAACTTAGAGAGCACGCTCGATGAACTTGTTTCATTGGTCAAAAAGTTAGCAGTTACTAAAACTCAGGCAGCAAGAGTTTGTTGTATTTGCACTTCTGCAGAGCACCCCACAGATGCATGTCCTACATTGCAGGAGAGTGACAATGCTAATACTCCTCAGGCCTATGCAGCAAACATATTCAATGATAGGCCTCAACCCAACTATGGTCTGTCTTCCAATAGGTACAACCCCAGTTGGAGAAACCATCCAAACCTGAGATGGGGAGATGCCTCTACACAGTAGCCTAGGCCACAACCTCCCCCAGCTGTAAAATCTGAACCTTCATTGGAAGACCTTGTTAAACAGATGGCAGTCCAGAATCTCCAATTCCAGCAGCAAACAAATTCAACCATTCAAAATTTAGAGGCAAAAATTGGACAGTTAGCAACCTCCATTAATCAGATACATTCTCAAAGGTCGGACAAACTGCCTATCCAGCCAATAGTGAATCCAAATGTCAGTGCAATCACTCTCAGATCTGGAAAAGCTGTTGACACTCCAGAACCTCCTCCAGCAGAAAACACAAGTGGCAGGAAAAATGATAAGCCATCTTCTGTACCTACCTCTACTGATGATGATGATGCACAACCAATACCACTTCCATTCCCTCAAAGGGTTGTGATAACTAAGAAGATGGATGAGGCAAATAAAGACAAGGAAATCTTGGACACATTTAGGAAGGTTGAAGTTAATATACCTCTTATTGAAGCGATTAAGCAGATTCCAAGATATGCTAAGTTCCTAAAAGAGCTGTGCACACACAAAAGAAGGTGGAGGCTGAAGGGAAATGAAAATGTCAACATGAGTCGCAATGTTTCTGCACTCATACAACCCATGATGCCTTAAAAGTGCAAGGATCCAGGAATTTTTACAATTCCATGTACCATAGGCGATAGTAAATTTGAAAATGCCATGCTGGATTTAGGTGCTTCCATTAATGTTATGCCTACATCTATTTTTAACTCGCTGGCTCTTGGACCTTTACAACATATATGTGTTGTTATTCAGTTGGCAAACAGGAGCAGTGCTCACCCTGCTGGACTTGTAGAGGATGTACTTGTTAAAGTTAATGACTTGATTTTTCCTGCAGATTTTTACATTCTGGACATGGAGGGAGAGAAAAAATCCAGTAGGGCACCTATCATCCTAGGCAGACCATTCCTAAGAACAGCAGGAACCAAGATTGATGTACATGCTGGAACACTGTCCATGGAATTTGGGGATAGCATAGTTAGATTTAACATCTTTGATGCTAAGCATCCCATGGAAGAGCATTCTCTTTTCCAAATAGAATTACTTGCCGACTTAATTGAAGATACTTATTCTGATGTTACAAATTGCAATGTTGTACCTGTTAATATTACAAATGATGTTGCTGCACTGCAAGCTTCTGATGTAACTCTATCCACCAGAATATTTCCCTCCATTGAGTAGCCACAAAGAAGACTTAATCCCTTGATTTTGGATGTTGTGAAGAAGGAGAAAATCAAACACTTCCATGATAAGATGATTTCTAGGAAAGGGTTCTCTATTAGCCAAAAAATTTTATTGTTCAACTCTCACCTTAAAATCATGGTTGGTAAGCTTCGATCAAGTGGATTGGCCCTTTTGTTGCTACTAACACTGTTCCTTATGGTGCAATGGGAATAAAAAGTGAAGCCACCAATAAAGTCTTCAAAGTCAATGGACGCTGCCTCAAGCTTTGCCATAAGAGCCCTGCACTTGAAAAGGAGACTGTAGAAGAGCTCTCCTTGAAAAAGCCACCTTGAAGAAGGAGTTTTCTTTCCTTACTCCTTACTCTTATTTTATGTTTGTTGCTTACATTGAGGATAATGTGTGATTTAAGTGTGGGGGGAGATCTTTTAGCATAGTAGTTTTATTTTGCTTTTGTTTTGCATTTTTGTTTAAAAAAAATTGTTATTTTTGCATGCATTTTCGTTGGATTTCTTGGTTTGTATGAGTTGGGAGTGATTTTACTATTCTAGGACTATAGGTTTTGTGGCATGATATGGATAACTTCCTTGCATTCTTAGTATGATAAGTTGGATTTGAATACTAAATTGTGCATCATTTGTGATTGATCATTGTCCTTGGTGAGATTTGGGCCTTATAATGGATGGAATACACTTTGTCATTCTCTTTCTTTCTTGTGTGATTTCACTCATGATTGTTGGTTACTCTAGAACTTGACTTGACTCTTGTTGAAACTTTTGTTCACATGCATGTATTGAAATGATCTAGGCAATTTTTGTTCTTATTAAACCACTAGCCAAATAAGCCTACCTTGCAATTATCTCTTTGCTAGCCCCTTTGAGTCTATTTATCCCATTCTTTGTTATATAGCTTATTACAATCCTAAAAGTGAAAAACAATGATATGACCCAATCTTAGGGGATAAAGGAGCTTTGCTTTGGAAAAAAAATTGATAATAATTATTGCATAAGTGTGGGGGTGTTCAAAGATGTGGTTGTCTTAGAATATCTAAATGTTGTGCTTCATTGGAATTTGGCAAGTGCAAAAAAAAAAAAAAAGGAAGAAGGTGATAATAAAGAAAGAAAGTGTGGAAGTGAAAAAATGGATTGAAATTTGGTTGAATTTCCCCCATGATTATTTAGCAATTGTTTTCTATTGCTCCTCTATCCTCTATGATTTTATAGCCTAGTGACCCCTTTCAATTATCCCACCTTGACCTTGGCCCCATTATAACCTTAATAAAGACCTTTTGATCTTTGTGTGCATGTGTTTCAAATGTGGATGTTAGAGGCTTGTCAAGCCTATGGTAGTGCTAGCTTTCATGATGTGCTTTGAGTGTAAGCACTAGCCTAGACACTTGAGATTTTGAGAGAACTTTATTTCTTGTAGGATTCTATCACTTTTGATTCATTCTTTGGTTAATTTATCCTCTTATTTGCTTTGAAGGTAATAAGATGTTATTCATGATTGCCATGGTTTCTTGAAACCTTGAATGAGCATTTCGCTTGGCACTTTGCATCCTTGGGGTTCATTGAAAATACATCTTTGCTTTGGTTATTTCCTTTTGTCTTGACCATGAGTTTTGCTCGGAGTGCAAAAGCTTAAGTGTGGGAGAATTTGATCAATGCATTTTAATACACTTTTTATAGCATTGCACTTTGTGTTTTTAAATGTGTGTTATGTCCAATAATTACTTTTTAACATGTGTTTTATATCTTTGGGTCTCAATTGGGCTTTAGTGAAATTCTTTGATAATTTTCAGGTTTTGTTACATTCTGACCCATGCTCCTTCTGCAGGCCATAACTTGGGCTATATATATCTGATTGCAGTGATCTTAGTGGCGTTGGAAAGCTAAGAAGCAGAGCTACAACTCTTACATTGACACCGAAGCCCAGTTTGAAAGTTTTGATGGTCGAAAATACCAATTACTACAACTGGCGAGATTCACTACGAATTATGGATCACTTACTCATGTGATTGGTTGTTATTGGGCTAATTAACATCTGTTGGGCTCTCCTCTTAGTCAGAACTGTTTAGTAATCTAGGTTAACCTAGGAAGAGTTTATAAATAGGATTTTTGGAGTTTTAGGAGAGAACTTTTGAGACTTCTGAATCTTTTGTTGTTTTCAAGTTTTAGCAATCTTTTCTCATTTTCTCCTTCTTAATCTCGTTTTTGTCAAATCCTTCCATGGAAGGCTAAGACTTTAGATTAATTCACTGGTTAGGGAGTTTTTATAAGGATCTTGAGGTTTGATTATTATTGTTAATTTTGATTTTTGGATTCTATTTCTTTTCCTTTTGATCTTTCATCTCTTTGATCTTTGTTTACAAATTCGTTTTAGGTGTTGATGTTTAATCATATCAAATTCGTTTTTGCTCTTTGAGATTATTTGAAATATTTTGAACACTTGTTTTAATCTATTTCGAATAGAGATCAATAGGATCTATGGTGCTTGACGTAGGTTTGATTGAATTCGGTAGTTAAATTAATTGTGTTTTTGTGACGCTTGTTCGTTATTCATGATTAATCGACTCTGTGATGCTTAATTGGTGCTTAATTGATTCTGTAATAAAATTAATTGACGCTTGATTGGTTAATTTTATGGTCAAACAAGAATAGAATCACGAAATAGAATAATCATTTGAAACCCGTGATAGATCCAAATATTAATTACCCTGAACCAGTGGATTAATCGTTTTTATATATTGATATTTTTATCTTTTATAATCTGTTTCTCAAATCGAAATTCCCCCCATTTTAATTCTTCGTACGTTCTTGTCTTTGGTTATTATTCGAATTAGAGATCCTTGTGAGACGACCAAGGTTGAGTTACCTTGTTACTACATTCACTGTTTTGAATTATTTGACCCATGTGCGATAGCCGATCACGACTCCTGGCAGCTTCTAGGCAAAGGGACACGTAAATGAACCAAATTCACACAGGAATGAGAGAGATCTTGAGGCTGTGCAAGTATGAGACTGCATGGTTGAAGGATGGCTTAAAAGAATTGATTGGTACAACCTATACAAACAAGATGCATCTTCTTTTTGAGAGCCCAAAACATAAGAACTTCATAGTCAAGCGTGCTTGACTTGGAGCACTCTTGGGATAATGCAACTCCTGGCAGCTACTAGGTAAAGGAACACGTGAATAAACCAAATTCACACCAGAGTGAGGGGGATCCTGAGGCTGTGCATGTATGAGACTGCATTGTTGAAGGATGACTTAAAAGAATTGATTGGTACTATCTATACAAACAAGATGCATCTTCTTTTCGGGAGCCCAGAACATAAGAACTCCATAGTTAATCGTGCTTGACTTGGAGCACTCTTGGGATGAGTGACCTTTTAGGAAGTTTTCCAAAAAGCTTGAAAGTGAGGACAAAGCATGCTGAAAAGACCCGTTTTAGTTTGTGGGAACAGTTGGCAATCCTAAAAGTAGTCCGGGCTGTTATAAATGGTATCAGAGCGGACCTCTTCCAGTATGATGTGATTCGAAGACGAACCATTTGAAGCTGGTGGGCATGTGACATCTCAAGCTGATGAGGGTGGGGAATGATCGCTGATGCATTGAGCATGGACAAAGTGCGGCTCCTAGCAGCTTTTAGGCAAAAGGACACATGAATGAACCGAATTCACACCGAAATGAGAGAGATCTTGAGGCTGTGCAGGTATGAGACTGCATGGTTGAATGATGGTTTAAAAGAATTGATTGGTGCAACCTATACAAACAAGATGCATATTCTTTTCGGGAGCCGAGAACATAAGAACTTCATAGTTAAGCGTGCTTAACTTGGAGCACTCTTGGGATGGGTGACCTTTTGGGAAGTTTTCCAGAAAACGTGTGAGCGAAGACAAATCATGCTAAAAAGACCCGTGTTGGTTTGTGGGGATAGTCGGTAATCCTGAAAGTAGTCTAGGCCGTTACAAGTTCTCCCTCGATTTTTGGTACCACATTTCTTATTGGGCAAGAATTCTATTGTAGTCCTTTTGAAGGTCTCTTTCAAGATGAATGAGGTTGGGGTGTTGATTATGTTCTTGAATAGAGTGAATACCCTTGATTCTAGCTTCCACCTTTCTCTTGTTTTTGAAGATGTTACAAAAAATCTCCTTATTAAAGGTAATGGACTTATCTTTAACCTGACCAAGCTTCAAATCCATGGACCTAGCAGTGGAGTTCCAAGCTCCCTCAACAATGGTTTCATAGTGAGGATGGGAAATCCAAGCAGCCTGGAAATGGAAGATATTTGATTTCACACTTCTGCTCTTCATACAACTGAGTGACGGGGGATCATGATCAGAGTCATCGAGGAACGATTTCCACAAAAGCACATAAGGAATGGCCAGGCTCTAGTCCACATCAGCCATGCAATGATCTAACTTTTTCCCTTACGTGACCACCAAAGCGATTGTTTCCTATCCAAGTGAAAAGACCTCCAACTATCTCCATATCAATGAAGTTGCAAAAATGCATCATATCATTGATCATGGAGGCTCTAGAAGGAATAAATTGGCCTCCCAAAATTTTGTTGCTATTCTTGATTTCATTAAAGTCCCTCATCATGATCCAAGGGCCATTAATATCCCCCCTAAGAGAAGTGAGATGGTTCCAAAGATCAATCCGAAAGGAGTGGGAGGGAGAAGCATACACTGCAGAACAAAACCATTTGGCAGAGTCTTTCGCAATTGAGAATGATATGGCCTGTCTTATATTGCTAGCCAAATCAAACTTTAGATCACCCAAATCCCCTCCGAGAAACCCTGAGATTAATGGAGAAAAACAGGTTTACCATGCAGGGAGTTTCACATTCTCTCAATTCTGGAAAAGAGACCTCGAGTTTTAAAGAGAAGGAAAATAGAAGGGTGAGAAGATCTCACAGCATCATGAATATGGCGCCTAGAATCTTTTCCTAAGGCTCCACAAACATTTGAAGAAAGAAAAGTTATGTCAGACAACAAATCCATAAAACTAAATGTTAAAGGGGAGGGAGGAAAACCTGCCTAAAGTCAAGTTGCTATAGGGCCAGTCTGCTGCTAATGTTATCCTGTTCTGTGTCAATTACCAGAACCTCTTCTTCCCTGTCTTGCTAAGAATTGCCATCTTTTTTCCACATTTTGTTGAATGTTAAATCTTGTTTTGTGAAATTAGAGTTATATTTAGATACATGAGTGTTCATGTACTCTGTCGTTGGGGGGGGTTGACATAGTTCCCCGAGGAGGGTCTTTCTTCACCTTGAGGTCTTTCTTGTTCAGGGTTGTGTCGCTATAAGTGTCTTTCCTCCTAGGAGTTGGGAAAACATTCTTAACCGCCTTTGTACTAAGCAACTCATGATCATGTCTTTGTCTTTTCTTATTCACTGAACCCGTGCCAGAATTGGTTTGTTTCCTGTTGCTCTCTTGTTTATTCAGCACATTGTTAAGAGAGGATAATGGCACTCGTGGTCCCAAGGCCGCAGAACCATTATTGTACCTCTTTTTCCTTTGCATAAGCTGATGTGCCCCCTTCTTTTCATGCCCTTCTTTTTCCATGATGGGCAACTTAGTAGGTTTTGGTTTTCTTGTCACCATAATCCACTCTCCACGGAGCTTCTTAGGGTCTTAATAGCCTCTTCAACGTCAATAGTTTCCTCAACTTTATTCTTGAGTTTCTCCATAGCAGTGTTCTTACTTGTGGTCACATTTGAAAGCGAGTTGGAGCCCTTGCTAGTCCCACAATTAATAAGAACAAATGACTTTTCGCAGCTTGTGGAGAGTTGGAATTTGTATCTCCCTTCCTACAATTAGGGATGGCAATGGGGCGGGATCGGTGCATGTAGTGCTTCCCCTATACCCATACCTATTAATAACCATAGATATTTGTGCGGGTAATGGGTATCTGCGGATATCCATGAGTATTTAATAATTTAACATGATACAATATAATATAATAATATATTATATTAACAATGTATTATACATTTATAAAATTTTATTATTATGGGTTCATCCACTAAAAAATATTAGATAATGAAGAAAATAAAATTTATTTCATCTTAAAGTGATAGAAAATGTCATAGCATATATTATATATTTAATTAAAAAAATACTATAATGAACTTATGGGTATTCGTGGGGTAGATACTATGATCCCCACTCCCATTTAATAGCTATTCATTTACTACCCATTGCGGGTAATCCGTGCGGGTATCCACGGGTGTGAGTTTCTTTTGTCATCCCTACCTACAATCCCTCCCCAAATGACCATAACATCCGTAATGGGTACATATTCGATGCAATCCCTCATATTCCACACAATACCAGTTTCCCTTGACCCAAATCTTCCCACCACAGACTTGTTCAAATCAGTTTCCACACATACCCAAGCAAAACGACCTCTCCTCACGTCAAGAGTGTTCCCGTCAACCTTGATACTTGTTCCTATTGCAGCAGCTTGTCCTTCATCGTATTATACCCAATGCTTTTACCCAATTGATTGAACTAAAGCATCCTTCCATGGGTCAGAGAGGCCTTCAAAAACTGACTCTTCGATCTGAATCATCGGTTTCAGTGGGTTTCCGTCCTCATACTCAATCTGTACAAGATTTTCCTTGATTAAATCAACCTTCGGCTTCGGTTCCAGCTTCCCCTTGTTCCCCATAACCATGTCGCGGAACGAGACTTTGTTCTGAGTCTCTTTGTTTTGCTTTCCTCCCTTGCCTATGTCTGGTGGTTCTGAGCCACCCCATTGATCGTAGATGTAGCAAAAACAAAATCGTCATTGACTTTCCTCCAACCATCGCAACGAGAGCAAAGCCCCACTTACCTGACGATAGTTTTTTCAGTTATTATGAGCCATCTAAAAAGTGATAACTAAAAGAAATCAATAAATCCTAGACGAAAATATAATAAACAATGATAACAGGTAAACTAACTCATAGCAGACGAGTTTATACATAAATAGCAGATGAGTTAGTTTATAGCGGATGAGTTTATAACTAATAACTAATAAGTTAGCAGAATAAATTTAAAGTATTTGATAAAATTCGTGGTTCAACTAACTGATAAGTAGTATAAAATGACTTAAAAAGACATTTTTAATTAATAAAGGATAGAGAAAGAATTTAATAAAGGTAAAAACGAGAAAAACTATACGCTATAAGCCATAAACTCACGCAACTTAAAGTAGTGTTTAGGAAAATGCTATAAATCGCAAATTACCAAACAATTCTATTTTTTTAATGACAAATACTAATAAGTGCCCTAAAGTCACTCATTAAGGTACCAAATATAGAAATATTGTGTTAGAAGTGATATATTCAATTTTTTGAAAGTTTAAAAATTGATCTTTTCAATACAAAATTTCTATTTTTAAATTCTTTAATTAGTGCATTGAACACACTTGTTAGCAAAAACTTTTTTTTTTAATTTACTATCAGCTAGCAAACAAAGCCTTAAAAGAAGGGAAAAAAAAAAAAAAGAAATGGCGGTGGATGATGACTCCTCTTCATTCGTTGAAATGGCAAAGGGAAGAAAGGAATCTGATAATGTCCGTTAAAACGCGTTTCTTTATCGACTACTGCGAACATTAATTATTTCAGTTTGGTGATATCTGTGATATGTTATGTTCAACGCTGTTTTTCCAACAAAAAAAACACAAAAGAATTATTGAACGCTGTTCATCTCCCAAAATATCGTGCATATGCTGCCCCTTAATTATTGGTTGGTGAGTGTAAAACATTCTAATTTCTGCTCCTCTGTTACAATATATAAAAAAAATGTTCAAATTATTTTTACAAAATAAGTATTATAAGCGAAACTTAACTACTTTTATTTTATTAAACACTGTTAACTCTAAATTATCTTGAATTAAATTTAAATTGTATTTTTAAGGTAAAAAGAGAAAAAAGTTGTAACATTAATATTAAGAATAGTTTAAAAAATATAATTTTTATTTTAAAATTTTAAAATTATTAAAAGAATATGACCATTTTTTTAAGAAGTGTGTCACATTTTGTTTATATATTATAACCTAGGGAGTATAAAATGTACTTGCATACAACCAAAATCTTTCACTTCTTCTACTCCTACTAACATTGTTTTTTTGGGGTACAAACTCCAGCTAACATTCTTTTTATTTTTTATTTTTTACAATAACTCCTACTAACATTCTAACAGGTGTTTTTATTACATTTATTAATTAATTGCATTTATTAAAATTAAAAGTTAAATGAAAAAGTCTTCAATTCGTAACATATTAGATATTAGTATATTATTTCTCTTAATTTTTCATTCGTAATATATTCTTCAGATTTCATAACAAAAACTCTTTTGTATAATAATAATAATTATTATTATTATTAATGTAACTAAGAATAATAAAAATAAAAAGTAGAGATCCTTTTCGTTTTTCAGAAGAAATAAAGATTTCTATTATTATAGTTTTAGATATATATAAATATACGTATTTTTAAAATAGTTACATAATTTGTGTATTTATGTGTATTTATATACACTTAAAATTGCAGTAATGTAGATTTTAATTTTTTTTGAAAAATAGAGATGATTTATTTAAAAGTATCTCAAAATATTTAATCATACAATATTAAGAACTATGATTTTTTTTTTTCACGGGAAGAACTAAGAAAAACCTGAATTGTCTTACTTTTATTATTTTTTAGAATTAGAATAAAATTATCAATGAATAAAATTTTTGCAACTCTGATTTTTTTTTCCTTTGTTCTCTTCTCTCACACCTTCACGCCACGCGCTTATTATCACACAAAAAAAAAAGGGGAAAGAAAAAGAAAATGAAAACGAAGGTTTCAGCTCCCTGACTCTGACTTTTCTCCTATTTTTTCTTTCACCTTCACCTTCATCATCATCTTCTTCTTCTTCCACCATTGCTGGTTGAGTTCAAACCCTCTTCTCCCTTCAACCATTTCTCATTTCCATTGCACCCAAAGCCCAAAGCTGCTTCCTTTATTTTTCCCCATTTGCTTATTCCATAAGCTCTCAGGTAAGGTATAAAGCTAATGCCTCCCTTCTTTTTCTTCATTCATTTCCTTCCATTTTAACCCCTTCTCCTTGTTTTCTTAACAATTAGCTACATTCCCTTTTCAGGGCAGAAAAAAAATGCAAAAAATCGGTTTTTTCAATATTTGTAATTAACCCCAAATTTAGAAAATAGCCGAAAAAGTGGAAAGATCATACATAATAGAGGTATAGTGTTATAGTGAAAATTTGGGTTTTTTTTTATTTATTTTTATTTATTTTTTTATTTTGTGCCAAAGATGGAAACTTTGGATGGTCATTCTGACCAATACGCCACCGTTTCTTCTAATTCACCATCATCATCATCATCATCTAGTGATGATAGTAATGGGAGTGTTGGTAGTGTAACTTTTTATGGAATGAGGTTACCTTTACGTTCCCCACTTTCCTTTCTGTTGGATTACTCTGGCATTCTACGCACAACCAATGATTCTGAGGCTGTGATTGTCAACAATGGAGTTCCTGGTTCGGAATTACGGTCTCAGCTTCGAAATCAATCGGTTGATGCTTCTTCTGATGCTGCTGGGAGCAGTGCAGGGGAAGTTGCAATAAGGATAATTGGAGCTGGAGAGCATGATCAGAATCAGGTTGGAGAAGTGACTGGTTTTGATGATTGTGGTGATGATCTGATGGGTGAGAGAGGTGGAATGCCTGCATTGGATGATGATGATGATGCTGAGGGTCGCGGGGGAATTGCGGCCAGCGATGGTGTTCCTCTCGTGTCTTCATCTTCATCGTCGTCATTGGCTGGTAGTGGACAGGTTGATGGTGATGCTGCTGGGAATGGCATAGAAAGTAACAGCAGGGATTCATCATCGTACCAGAGGTATGATATTCAGCTGGTTGCCAAGTGGATTGAGCAGATTCTTCCTTTCTCACTCTTGTTATTGGTTGTTTTCATCCGACAGCACTTGCAAGGTATAACCACTTCTGTTCTGATTCATTGGTTATGTTATGTTATGTCAGTGATGTTAATTTTTGGCTTCGAACCTATGGTACTCCAATAAAATCATAGATAGGCATTTTGCATTTTCGTTTGTTTACTTTTTGCTTGTTACTACTTTATCCATTGCCCAAATATTGGGAAAATTCAAAATTGTTTTTGAGGTATAATATATGCTAGACTTTAATGATATTGCAAACCTAGTCCATTGATAATTTGTTTGGGATATGCTTTTCTGTTCAATGCTCTTAACAGTTTTGCTTTCATATAGCTTGGTTACTTGTTGTGTTTGGAGCCCTGGCTTGCTTGTTCTAAGGCAATGTGCTTGGTGGAATAATGGTAGACAGAGAAAGGTTGCCTGCCTTTGGGAGTGATGGAAACTATGAAAGTAGTATTAATTAACATCTTTATTTCTCATCATATTTAAATTTGTTTCGGTCTTGCACTCTTGCTACCTTGTTAAATGTTTTCTGTTGATTCCAAGTCCAACCAAACAATACCGGTGCAGCTTACAATATCACATGTAATTTCTGAGGGAAGGGATTAAAGAAAAAGATAATATTATGTGAGAAGATTTTTGAGGATCACAAGGGTTGCACCTTTGTTTTATTAGCTTGTTCTCCCTCTTGGTGGTGTCCCACCTTAGTAAGAAAATTACAACTCTTCTAATTGTAAGAAACGTAAAAACAAATCTTGTGGAGTTAGCCAAGCAATGATGTGTTTCTGTTGTGATCCTTTGTTAATAATACGGAAGCTTTACTTAATGAAGATCAGTATGTACCATGCTTTCTACCTTTGTCGTGAGTTGTGGTTGGTCTTTGTCTTATTTACAGCCTCTTCCTCTAAGTGGGTGCATGATGCAATACTTCTCACTTATTTAAGTTTCCTCTTAATTTGTGCCTTTTTTTACATTACCTGGTACTCATTTCTGAGAATTTGCAGGTTTCTTTGTGACAATTTGGATATCAGCTGTGATGTTCAAGTCAAATGAAATTATTAAGAAGCAGACAGCTTTGAAGGTACTTTATCCATATCTTTGCTAATCCTTTAAAATTTCCATTCATAAACCAAGTTTCTATTCTGTAAACTCCTCACCCTCGTACCAAAATATTGAGTGGCTAGAACAAGTTTTATTTTGCAGGGAGATAGGAATGTCTCTTTTCTTGCTGGTATCTCTTTTGCTTTCATTCTTCACGTGATATGCATTTACTGGTTGTATCGAAATGATGATCTTTTATACCCACTGGTCATGTTTCCTCCAAAACCAACACCTTTCTGGCATTCAATATTCATCATCTTGGTCAATGGTATGGACTTGTTCTGCATATTCATTGTTCATTTATCATTGTTGCAGTGGATTTTTGCTAGAACTTTTATCTGTTTAATTTACATGGTGACATAAATGTATGCCCATAGTGTATGGTTACGGTAAAAAGTAAGATCTTTAGAAACAATTACAGACTCTGGGTGAAACACTGAGTGCTTGACATATATATGCATGGGATTTTAAAATTTCAGCACAATATTGCAGCCGTTTTGTTGATCACCAAAGATGAAATTTAAACCTTATTTTTAGTTTTTCCATGATTCATTTTTATTTTAAAATTTTTCATCATTTAAAACTTGTCTCATGTATAGACAGGGTACAGTAAAATGGATTCTTTATATTTAGTTATCAGGTGGGACAGAAATTGAATTAAAACTGTTTGAGGGTAAAGTTAACAGTTTTATTTTATTGTTCCCCCCTTGTAGAATTAGGAAAGTTAGCTTTGTGTGATATCGTGATAGCTTGATAATACATATAAGGCAAATAGGGAATTTCAGCTGACATTATATTGTAGATCCAGAATTGTTGCAGGGATACATGATCTCAAGATCTCAGCTGTCAATTTGCTATGTCCACTCACTTCCTGCCTGTTTAATAAGCTATTGACACGAGTTTATTCACAATTGAGTCTCGAAACACAAATAGAAAACATCTTATTCTAAAAGCCATACATATTTTATGTGCTGTCAAGTATGAGCGGAGACATGGAACTCCCCATCTTCAGTAGAATTGTTAATGTCACATGAATTAAAGAAAAATATCAGTTGCTGGTTTGGTTTCAATTTTTTCTCTCAAAAGGTTTATTTCTGTATACCACACAGATAAACTTGTTGGAATTCAAATAAGTGATTACCATATTAGACCTTTGTTTTCAATGTTGATCTGAGATCTGAGTCTTCTAGAATTTCTGTTTGAAGTCCTTTCAGTGTTTAATACTATGCTAAATATTTTCCTAAACTGATCATTGTTTTGGTAGTTTTCTTTCGTCTAATATTGTTGTGTAAATACTAACCCCGTTTCATATTATTTGTCTTTTAAGGTAATGCACATATCTTAAGAAAATTATTAATTATATTGATTACCGTGACAGAATAACTTCTTTTGATTAAAATCCCCTTATTGTAGTAGTTAGGTAGATAACACAATGACTAATTAATGTATTATATGTTGATATATCAATAAATAAGTATACTACTTGAAAAAATGATTAATACTTTATTGATATTTTAAAGTGAAAAATAATTTGAGACAAATTAAAACTCTCTAAGTGACGGATATTATGAGATTTAGGGAGTAGTTTTTTTCTGGCCATTTAGGGTCTGTTTGGTTTGCTTTTTGTTTTCATTTTTTATTAATATGGCTTTGCTAATAATTTCAAAATTGCGACCTTGTTTTCACATTGTTTCTTATTTTCAAGAATATGCAAAGGCTATGGTAAAAACAACATCCTTTTTTTCATCATTTCCTCCACAACATCTTGAAGAAACAAAACAATGTAATGACATTTTGTAGTTATAAATGAAAACATCACCAACTGAAAATAATAACAAAGAGTAAACCAAATGCACCCTTATTTGCTTCAACATTTGACTTATTGTTTGATACTGATTGTTCAGATATGTTTCAGATACTGTAGATTTGTTTTGTATGTAGTCTGCGTGAACATTCCTATCCTCTGGCAATGGTGCTTGAGGAGACGACTAATCGGCGATCTCCGACTAGGCGGTGGTGTTGCCTTGGACACCTGACAACCAAATGAGAAAGGGTCAGCCCCCTTGATGGCGGCTGAACTAAAAAGACTAGAGTTTCTGAACTAAACAGCTCTGGTACCAAATTAAGACTGAATAATAATGATTTTTCGGCATTCAATCATGAATAATATGTACAATATTTATACACGAGGTTAACTGAATCAATGCCTAAAGTTTAGGGATTAGAATCAGCTAAATAAGGAAACTAGGAAAGAATACAAAAATATGTACAAAACAAATCTACAATATCTGAAACATATCTCCACACTGATAATTAGCAATATCTTTCTGGATCTTAAGTTTTGTTTTATATTGTATTTTTGTCCTGGTTGATTTTTTGTGTCTCATCTATCCCTTTAGATATTGTATTTTTGTGGCCTTTAGTCATTCAAATTTTTGTTGGATTAATGATAACCATTTTATTGACTTTCAGATATATTGATGCGGCAGGCTGCAATGGCTTTTAAGTGTTTCCTGCTTATATATTACAAAAAGGGGAAGGGTCATAACTTCCGTCGACAGGTGATTAGTGCGTTCCATGCAAAAGCAATTAAATTTTATGGCGTAGTTTACTGCCACAACCGCTGAAATTGTTTAACTTTTCTAGGCTCAAATGTTAACTCTCGTTGAGTACATGCTGCTGTTGTATCGTGCCTTGTTGCCAGCACCAGTTTGGTACCGGTTTTTCTTGAATAGGGATTATGGCAGTCTCTTTTCGTCACTGACCACAGGGTTATATTTAACTTTCAAGCTAACATCTGTGGTTGAGAAGGTTTGCTTTCATTGTTTAACATTATTGTGTGTAGTTCTGTATTTCAAGATATTTGCGTATCATGCTGAATTATTTGTTTGTCTTCAACCTTCTGTGTTCTTATTAGGTCCAATGCTTCATTTCTGCCTTGAAAGCGTTATCAAGAAAAGAAGTTCATTATGGGGTTTATGCCACATTGGAACAGGTAATATTCCAGTTTTAGTTATTTTTTTATTAACACTACATCTGAATAATTACATTTGTAATAACAAATCTTAGTCATTTTGTCACCAAAAAAAATCTTAGTCATTTGTAACAATGTTCTGATTTTGTTCTGTGATGTTATGCCTTTTGAAACTTGTAGTTTTCTTATTTTGTACTTATCTATTACACATATTGAAGTTGGGTATGCAATTGTTAAACGCACTAGAGATGAATTATAGTTAGCTATTCTGCTCCAAGTAATACGTTTCATCAATCTGAGAGGAAAGCTATGTAAGTTAATGCAACTGTTGTGTGAAAGATTTTTTTCAAAATAATTTATAACTATTGAAGTTATAGATAATGTCTTGTAAATGTAGTTTACATGTATCAATCAATTTATGGCATTCATCGCACATAATGTGATTTGTCCTCATCGAACTCCTCTATTTTGTTTATTTATTTGCTTGGATATGGTGGTTGTGCACATTTCTTTATGGATGAAATGGAGACGGTCTTTGGGAAAAACGTATGGTAGCTTTATTATATTTTCCCCCCTTATATTCCTTGAAAGTTTCAGAAAATATTAAAAATCCTCAGAATTATTTAGGAAATGAGGAACATAAGTTTTTTTGTTTTGTTTTGTTTTGTTTTGTTTTGTTTTGTTTTGTTTTATAAATGCTCTTATTTGTTTATAGCATTTTCTCCACTCTTCATTGCCATGATCTATGAAGAAACTTGATATGAGATGGGTACGATACAACTCGGATATAGGGATGCGGGAAACTCTTGAAAACTAAAGATATGATACAACCTAAATATGTAACACAAATCTATAAAATAATATACGTATTTTGCATAAATGCATAATATTTGTAAAGAGACATTGATATTTTTTATTTATATATAACTATATGCAAATGATGATGACAACTTACAGAAAGATACTTTGTGATTATAACAAAAAAAAAAAAAACATAGACATATTTTTCTCTTATCCATTTCAAAAAAATATTTTTCCTTGTAAATATGTCACTAATGTATTTTCCCCTAACCAATGTCAAAATGTCACAAAAATATGACCAGTCCTATTTAAAAGAAGTCTTAACTCCATTCAATTGCTCACTTTTTACTGTCTAATACTGATTGTATCATTTTCGTCTACCCATTCTCGTCATCCAAAAAAGCATAGCTTCTAAGTCTAATTCACCAAGAGATAACACTGCAAATTTAAGAAGTCAGTCACCACCATCATCAAATGGATCATGTACATCTCTGATAATATTCCACAACCATGTCTCTCTTTTTTGTTTTATATCCTCATAGAATGAATAAAGGATTGTGTACTCCAATTTCGCCCATAATATGATATAGAACAAGGCTGTACAAAAAGCTTTAAGACAAGTTTTCAGAGCTGTATGGCAAAGCATCGAAGACATATACCAGACATATTAGTCAATATTTTCTTTTTAAAACAAAATTTTTTGGACGATACTCCTTGGATACATATCTAGGAGTGTTGTACGCGTATTAGTATCGGATACGGGTATGACGATACTTTAGCAGTTTTGGAGTATCTGGGCTTCACAGGCCATTATTTGTTGGTCAACCATATTTTGTCTTTGAGAATCATGATCTTGTCCTTCAAAATTTGGAGCAAATTCTGCCGAGTTATTTTTGAGGTTTTCATAGGAGTAGGTGTGAAACCCTTACAAGTACAATACTAGAGCAATTTCTTGCATTGAAAACTCTCTTATCATGTCAAGTCTTATATTAAATCAGAAGTGAATTTTTTTTTTTTTCTAATTTCTTTCTGAAATGATTCTCTACCCTGTTTACATGTTATAATGCGACTCAGATAATCATAATTTACATGAGTCACAAAAAACATTACAGTTCTCAGATTATTAAGTACTGAAGTGTCACCAAAACGTAGCCTATACAAGGCCATGAGCGAGCCATAACTAAAATACCAACCATGTATAATGTCTTCATTATATTACATCACAAGGGAAACCTTGTCAATCCAAGAAGAAAAAGTATTCAACACAATTTTTCTACGATAAGATAGACCACTGCCCAATCAGTAATCAGTCTGCCTGTTGACCAATTCCACTTGCTTCGAACTCGGATCTTTTTTGGAAGGAAAGCCAAATAGCTTGGAACAGAAAATCTTCTATCAGGAGCTCCATCTTTGGCTTCTTCATGGCTGTTGTGAACCTTATTACTGTGCAGGATCTTCAACTCTCGAGTTCTGAAAAATGCAGCATTTGCTATAGCCATTTTAGAAGAGATAAGCGGCAGGAGCATTGTAATGGGAAAAAAGCTTGAGAGCAAGAAGAGTTTAGAAGCCATGACAGAAACCGCAAGCTTGATGCTATCTGCTAGTCTGCTTTTTAGGGAGATATGTTGACTCCAGTTACATCTGAGTTTAATGAATGTCACTATATGAGAGATGCTGGACTCTCTCTTTTTAGGGAGATATGTTGACTCCAGTTACATCGAGTTTAATGAATGTCACTATATGAGAGACGCTGGACTCTCTTTCTCTCTCGGCTTGAGAGAGTCCAGCGTCTCTCATATAGTGACATTCATTAAACTCAGATGTAACTGGAGTCAACATATCTCCCTAAAAAGCAGACTAGCAGATAGCATCAAGCTTGCGTTTTCTGTCATGGCTTCTAAACTCTTCTTGCTCTCAGGCTTTCTTCTCATTACAATGCTCCTGCCACTTATCTCTTCTAACATGGCCATAGCAAATGCTGCATTTTTCGGAACTCCAGAGTTGAAGATCCTGCACAATAATAAGGGTCACAACATGAAGATGCCAAAGCTGGAGATCCTGATAGAAGATTCTCTGTTCCAAGCTATTTGGCTTTCCTTCCAAAAGGGATCCGAGTTCCACCTAGAACAAATATGTTCACAACAAAATACATGATCTATAAAATTCAAAGCCAAGAAAGAAAAGAATGGCTTAAAGATCAAAATATCAATTCATTGACAAAACCCACTGATAATAGGAAATCGGCCCACCATAAACCCATAAGAGAAAATTGGAAATTCTCCCCCTTACATCTGGTCCTTGTAGGTACACCACGTGAGTAGCCTCTGGTCCAAAGTTCCCACATCCTCTTGAAAACCCCCCACTGTTCTTTTGAGCAAAACAATAGCGGCAGCAGTAAGATGCAGCAATGAGGCGAGCGGCGCAGTTTGGGGTAAATAGAGTGCTTGCAGCCAGATGTGACTGGTGGCGGCCTGGGTTTGGTATCGTGGCGAGTAGGGAGGCAGGAGAGATTTCTCTCTTTAGGTTTTGGGAGAAGGTAAGAAAGAGGGATTTTGGTTTCTCAGCCAAGAAAAGGAAACATTAATACAAGAGAATTTGAGAGAAAAGAGGAGGCCGAGAGAGGGTGGTTCCAGACTAGCTTATCTTGTGTGTGATTAAGACTTGCCGAGAATGAGAGAGTATGAGAGGCGTATAAAACAAAGAAGTGAAGAGGCATATGAAACAGAGAAGAAGTGAGAGGATTTTATAGAAGGGGATTTGCCCAGGAGAAGAAAGAAAAATAAATAAAAGAGAATGAAATTGATTCCTTTTTTTCCTCAAATCTCGTTTCTCAATGATGATTGTCATGAAAAACAGCCTCAAGAATACGTTACAAATGCTTTTTATTGGCCAGTCATCCGTGTTTGCCGTCAAAAAGACAAGTTTATAATTTAATTCTTTAAACATTGAACGCATATTGCTTTGTGAAATTCGTGAGATATCTCTCATGGAAAGTAGCAGTTATCCCCTTTTTACTACTTATTTTTAAAATTAATAATATTAATTTAATGTATATCCTTTTCATTAATTAGTTTCAAAATTTTCTATTATTATATTACTTGTCTCCTCTCTATTATGTAAATATCTACCAAATAACACATTTTTCTTTTATATTTCCCTTTGAAATATAATAAATACTATTAGCTATTATTATTTCGATCATCTACAACATAATGTTACACTATTATTATTTTTTTCATTTTATTATTATTCTGATGTAAATTACGCCTACATATATTAAGGGAATTTTTCATTCAGGATTTTCTTTAGGTAGGACACTAGTTATTATTCTCTAATTATCTTCAATTTAAGTTAAAGTCACAGGCAACTATTTGGAGGATGTTACAGTATGGACAGATAACCTATATAGCAATGTGCCTTCTTTGCAGTTTTTTTTTGTATCTATGACAGGAGAAATGTTAAAATTTTCAGAGATGGATTCTTGCATTTGTGATTTTATTTGACAGTGTTGTGGTCTTGACTTTTCTATGGTTCTGGTCCATGGCTGCTTTCATGGGGATTTTTTATGTGATTTTTAATGGGATGAGTTGTGTCAGTGTGGCTTATTTGCAGTTAACAGAATCTTTGGCTTAAGAGTGATGTTACAATATTCGCTGATATGAGTAGTGTTTGGTTGATGGCTACTTTGATGGGGATTTATTATGCCTTTTAAATTTCTTTTGGAATTTTGTTATTGGATATTGTCTTCTGTCTTTTTATTTTTCAATTACCAATGGCATTTCTTTATATTTAAGGCTGAAAAGCTGCTCAAGTACTACGTTATTGAAGACTTCTATTGTGCAATCTTTTTAAATATGATTCTAAATTCTAAGTATTCTAAGTATTGAAACACAGGTTACTGCTGCTGGCGACCTATGCGCTATATGCCAGGAGAAGATGCATTCCCCTGTCTTGTTGCGCTGTAAACACATTTTCTGTGAAGATTGTGTATCTGAATGGTGAGCCCATAACATCATTCCTCGTTTAGAAATTTTGTTTTTTTATATACAAAGTTCACAATATATTTAAGAGAAATAAACTCAGATGCGTTGTGAGTGCCGGTAAATAATTGTTTAGGGTAGACTAGTAATCAGCTAAGAGTGTTTCGCATTACTTCTCACTAGAGCTGTCAAACGGGTTGGCTCACCATGGTGCAAAAGTTAGCCGAGCCAAAAAAATGCAACTCGGTTCGACTCACCTCGGTTTGGTGGGTTGGCTCACCAAATTTTCCAAAAAATTAAATATGCAAAAAATATCATACTTTTATAAAAGGTTCTCAGTAATATGTTGATCGTGGCTAATGGTTTGATCTCTCTTCCACAGGGAAGGCATATATTTGCTATTTTTTGTGGTGCCTAATAATTTCCTTGGAATAATTTGTAAAATTAACGAATAATTTATTTATGTACAAACAGTTGAAACTTGGCTTATCACACACTACATTTGCATATTTATTTATGCTAGGATCTATACTGGGGAAAAAAAAAATCCTTTTCTATTGTTTCTTTCTTTATGTTCTATCTAATGGTGTATTTAATACTTATATGAAATGTAAGAATGGGCAAGACACAAAGATAAGGTTCACTTGGTCATTGACAATTGGTATGCAGAGTCTTTATTCATTTATGGGAATCATGTTTCCTCAGAATCATGATTTCTAGGAATGTGTATACATTTGGTATCCCTAAAATATTCATAGGAATATTGGACAAACAGTGTTTACAAGAAGTTTACATCTTCATTAGAATCTTGGGTTCCCACCCCCCTCCTGTAAGAATATTTTGGTAGGAAACATATTTAAAAAAAAAAAAAATCCCTAGAAATGTTAGTTTATTGGGAATATTATTTGAAAATATTCATATCAAACATGATAGTCTAAGATTCTCAAATTAATATTCTTGGAAACTTAAAATAATCCTCCTACCAAACACCACAAAAGTGCAATTTAGACATGAAGATGCTCTAAAGAAAAATGATGCCTTGGTTATATTATGCATCCAAGTATTGGATGTTTCATATAAAAATCTCTAAAAATTAAATCTTTATTTTTTTATACACGTTAAAATCGCTTTTTTTAAAACTTTAAACAAATGGGTCTTAAGAGTCAGTTAAATTGTATTATGATTTTCTCGTAATCTTAATTATGACTTTCCTAGTAACCAACAAAGGCAATTCTCTTTTCAGGTTTGAGAGAGAGAGGACTTGTCCACTATGCAGAGCATTGGTTAAACCTGCTGACCTTCGGACCTTTGGAGATGGATCAACTAGTCTGTTTTTCCAGTTGTTTTAATGAACTCATGATTTTTTTGGTTGGATCATAGTTTTGGACCAACCTCTACCTAAAAAGTATCATGTTTTATTACTCTGATTTGGTAAGATTTTTCATCAAATGATTCCTGGGAAATAAGATTGTTGGGAATCATCAAAGGCATGGTTTATGGTTATGATTAAAAGTTCACATTCAGTTGCAACAATTTCAGATGTACAAAGAGCTTGACTCAGCTACCAGATACTCAAACCCGAGGGAACCCGCTAACCTGATATATTCCTCATATCTTAGACAGTATGATGAACACAAATTTGTTCATAATGTTACATTATTTTGAAATTTCTCCCCCTCTCCACTCTCACTACCCTTTTCTTTGAAGTTTGTTTATGTTTCTGCACAGGCTTGATGCAAATATGTCAACTGAGTTGTTGCACTTAGAATTGCTGAATTTGCCACACGTTGTAGAAAATTTGGATTGGATGCTTTTGTTGAGTGTCATGTCTTAACTGCCAATTTAGTCCATGTTGGACAATTTGGTCATGAAATTTTAAAAATATTTATGAAATTGAAAATTCTCGATTGTTTTAGTTTTTTTTTTTTGGGTTGTCAATTTAGTCCCTCAAGTTGTCTTGTGATCGAGAATTTTTAATTTTAAGGATTATTTTGAAATTTTGTTGATTTCAAGTACCAAATTACATGATTCCTACAATTGTAGGGGTTAAATTGATGATACACTTTTTTTGTCCTATGGTTTTTGCTTGGCTAGTGAAACTTCTCTCCAGAATTGTTGCATACCAAATGTTTTGCTAAGAGGGATCAATTTGAACCGTGGCCATCATTTCGTACACGCTGTATTAATGAACTTGGACATTAACATATGTACAATTATAGATACTAGTTATCGATAGATTTTATAATGTTGAATCGTTTCAGAATTAGATTGAAACCTAACATTTTTAACAGCATGAAGAGGAGGAATGTTATTTGCAATGTACAAGATAATAATATAAAGTTCATAACACTAATATAAAGTTCTTCATAACAATTTTAACTTACAGTTATGTTATCACATGAGCGGTAAAAATAATGTTGCAATGATAGGGGTCCTTGATGTCCAAAATGTATTGGGCGAAAGTGAGGGGATCCCTCGTTTTGGAGCATTCAAGGGTGCACACTACTGGATCATCTGCTTCTGGGACCAATCCTGACATCTTTCTGTCGGCCTGTAAAATTTTAGATTTGGGAAACACTTTGATGAAGGACTTATTATTAGAAAATTAGTTGAACGGGAAGTTAGAGATCAAGAAGAGAAAGAGGCGAGGGAGGTAGATCAATGACCGTGTGCTCCGTCAATATTAGGGGGTTGAGGGAGGGTTAAGAAGAAGATCTAGTCTCTAGTTAGTGAGTAGTAGTTGGGCTTTATTGTGGTATGGAAGACAAAGTTGGAGGTGGTCATGATAGGCTTTCTTACCAATTATGGGGGAGTTCTAATGGTGACTGGCGTTATGTACCAGCAGTCGGGAACAATGGAGGTGTATTATCGATCTAGAATAATGATAAGGGCAAACTGCTTTTCCCCTTCATGGGCTTTGGATTTGTTGGGATCTATTCAGAGTCGGGGGTTACATGCCAATAGATGTTTTGTAGTGAACGTGTACTCCAAATGTAATTTGCCGAATAAACAATGACTATGGGAGGAGATTGTGATGTCAAAGAGTGGGTTCGAGGGTGGTTTGTGGTGTGTTGTGAGAGATTTCAACTCTGTCATGGATGCATTTGAAAGAAAATGGGTGTTTGTAATGTGACTACCAGCCTATCTCTTTTCTTGGGTGTTTGTCTAAGTTGGTGGCTAAGGTGCTGGCTGTCAGTTGGGTAAGGTCATGAATTCTATTATCTCATCCAACCAATCATCTTTTATTAAAGGGGTAGTTACTGGATGGGGTAGTAGTGGTGAATAAGGTGGCAGATCTTGCAAAGAAGACAGGGAAAAAGTCTTTGAATTTCAAAGTGGACTTTGAGAAGGCATATGTTTCGGGTAATTGGGGGTTTCTGTATGATATGCTTGGTAAATTTGGCTTCAAAGATAGGTGGAGTTCTTGGATCTGACCTACGCCTTCTCAGGAAGTCACTCGGTCCTTGTGAATGGGAGCCCTACCGAGAAAGTCAATATTAGGGGGGATAAAACAAGGTGACTCAATTGCTCATTTTCTCTTTCTTTTGGTGGTGGAGGGATTGAGTGGTCTTGCTTGGAAGGTAGTGTCTCTTCAGAAATTCAAGGGCTTTAAACTAGGGTTTTTAGATGTGGTGGTCTCTTACCTACAGTATGAGATGATACACTTTTGAATTGGAGAGGAAAATATGGAAAATCTATGGGCTATGAAGGGAATTCTGAGTGCTTTGAGTTAGTTTCAGGGCTGAAGGTTAACTTCTAAAAAAGTAGCCTTTTGGGGGTTAATGTGGATGCCTCCTTCATCTCTATAGCAAAATGTTTTCCGAAGTATAAGGTGTTGGAATCAAGTGAATTCAGAAACAATGACCCTTAATTGTTTTGATAATAACAAATAGTTAATAGAACAATTTATCCTTTGATGTGTTTGTTAGTGTACAAAAGTCACTATTCATTAAAAGGAATCATCTCAGAAGACTAAGCTTAAGTGTGCATTTCACTCTCAGTTTCATGAGTCTGAGTCTGGCACTGATCGTTTGGTAAGAGTTGCTGACGTCATCATCTTGTACCCTCACTCTAATTTTGTCAACGCTCTATTGGTAGTCAACGCTCTGGGAGACCATGCTTTGTTATTGGTCAACACTCTGTTTGCTGGTCAATGCTCAAACAGACTATGAATAGACTACACAGTGGAAGCCTTCGTTCGTTTCTCTATGACTCTCTTATATGAAAGGCCAACAAATTATGTAGTGAAGAACTCGCCTCTGTTTTAAGCTCACTCTGGTGAACATAGTATCTCAGTAACAAGCATTGCCTGTTTAACAGATGCTCTGATTGGAAATCAGACTGAGTGTTCATTAAAGGCTACTTCAAGTATTAAAGAGACCTCATTGATGAGTATTTTAATGTATCAGATCAAAGGCCAAAGGGAATGTCAACGGATATAATCACCAGAAAACTTGCACAAGAAGTGTCTGATATTCAAAAAGCTCACAAGGGACAAGATCTTGATATTGTTTGTTGTGTCAGTGTACAAGCGCAGAATGGAAAGCGACGTGACTTGCTAAAAGCCACAAAAGGTGGATCTGAAGTTTTGTCCTTTGGTGCATAGAGCTGTTAGGTCACAATGGCACTATTCACAACCTAGCTATATATACCTTACTTCTCCCACTGAAGTAGGTTAACGAGAATGCTTAAAACGAAGCAACAACAAAACTACTCCAATATATGAGACAGTGAGCAACCAATAAATTATTCCAAGTCTCTGAGATCACATTGAACAAGCACTTAATCATTTTATTCTTTCAGTTTGAAAGTTACTCTTTGTGCTTAAGTTTTTATTGTAAATCCTCCATGCTGAGAGTTATTTGATATTGTTTCGAACTACTTTTGAACCTTGTATCTAGCCTAGTAGTGGCTGCATTCCTTAGAGGCTTAACTGTACTAAGTTGTTCTAAGAAGTTGTGAGTATAGCCAGTTTGGCAGTAGTATACTCTCAATTGTAATCAGGTTGATTATAGTGGAGAAATCCTTCAAGTGTGTGAAGGGACTAGACGTAGCTATCAGGTGATAGTGAACTAGTATAAATCATTGTGTCATTCTCTTCTCTTTTCTTTACTTGTTTTCATTACTATTTTGCTAAAGAGTTGTTTTGAAAATGTTTTCAAAAATACACAAGTTTTGCGAAAATATTTCTAAAACCTAATTCAAACCCCCTTTCTTGTGTTTTTGCCATGTTCATAAGGTTGGGTCTGCTTCTTGGTATCTTGGATTACCGGTTGGTGCAAACTCGCATAAGATGAGTACTTGGGAAATTGTGTTAGAGGTCCTTTGCAGGAGACTTGGCTCATGGAGTAACAGGTTTATTAGCTTGGGGGGGATTGTTTTGCTAAAATTGATGTTAAGTTGTATCCCTATTTTTTATCTTTCTTTCCTCTAAATGTCGCCGAAGTTGTGGAAGATAGTGATTCGGATACAGAGGGGTTCCTCTATAGACGGTCGAAGGGATGAAATAAGATCTTTTGAGTTACGTGGTTGGAGGTATACAAATCTAAAAGTGGGGGCGGGATAGGAGTGAGGGACATCAGGCTATTCAACCTTTATCTGCTGAGTAAGTGGAGGTGGAGGCTTTTGGTGGGAAAACCTGCCTTATGGAGAGAAGTTATGTGGCTAAGTACGGGATATGGGTTGTTTGGTCGCTCTCCTTAGTACAACAGAGAGTACCATATTATGCCTCAGTGTGGTGGAAGGATATCTGTCTGGTAGGGGTTAGCAGGGGGTATGATTTGGATTGGTTCTCCGATAATATTGTCCAAAAGGTCGGGAACAAGGTTTCTACTTCCTTCTGGCATGACATCCGGGTGGGAACCTATCCTTTGAGCCTGGTATTCCCGGGGTTAGTCTCTATTTCAGAGCAGTAGGATAGTCTGGTGGTTGACCTACGAAGGTGGGAGGGCAGCGTATGGGTGTGAGCCTTTATCCGGAGGAGAAGCATTTTTGTTTAGGAGGAAGGCTTGGTAGGTGAGTTACATAACCTCTTATCTTCTGTATCATAATCTTTGGAGGAAGATAGGTGGACTTGGGTGGGTCAGGTTGATTGTGTGTTCTCGGTTTGCTCGACCTATGCTTGGTTGTTAGTTACCTTCTCTCGACTGGTTGGTCTCTCTGATCAAGAGGTTTTGGCGCTGGGTAAGATTTAGAAGAGTCTCACTCCTCTGAAGGTAATTTCCTTCTCATGGCAATTGCTTTTAGATAGGGTCCCAACTCGACTGAACTTGTTCTATAGGAGAGTGACCGCTGATGCAAGTGCTACCGCCTGTTCCTTTTGTGGGGATCACAAGGAGTCAAGACTACATTTATTCATGAGATGTGAATTTTCATTTTGAATGTGGTATAACGTCTTCAAGAGGCTAGGCTGGGAGCTGGTGATGCCTTCAAATTTGTTTAAGATATAATCATTGTTATGTTCTCTGAGGTTGTGGTCCACATTAAACAACATGTAGCCTTGATTTGGCACTCAGTTTTGTTGGCACTTTGGGACCAAAGGAATAAATGCATCCTCTTTAGCAAGTCAGATGATTCACTACAGTTGTTGGAGCAGATCAAAGTTTTGTCTTAGAGGTGGAAAGGGGAAAGTGTGGACATTTCCTCTACTACGAAAGTTTGTCAACCCCTTTGCTGTATTAGTAGGAAATAATCCCCTGTGGGCATTGTTTTTTCTTTATTTTTGCCATTTTTTGACTACTTAGCCTAGGGTGTATTGCTCCCAGATGGAACACTCTCCCATCTTTTGTTGTTGTTTGGTTGTACCAGGTTGGAGTACCTCTTGTAGTTCATTCTCTATATATATGATTTTGCTGTTAAAAAAAAATGTTGTTATTTCAAACTCATCACCGAGTGACAATAATTTTGGCTGCCTCATGAAGCGTATCCTTGGCTTTGTTCCTTCCGAATAGCCACTCCAAGGGAGCTGCTTAAATTGGCATATTCTCCTATAAGGCATTTTTTCCCGTTATTAAGTCAACATTCTTCTTCCAGGGACTCGTCACTTCCTCCCTTAAACGATACACTTTGCCCTCCAATTCTTGGCACTTAAACTTCTCCTATTCCACCTTAACTTGTGCCGCAGTAAGCGGCCCCTGTAAAATAGGGATACATGCGTCCTTCTCGATCAATATTTTCGAGCCGAATCAATTTACGGTTTGAGTGAAAGAGCTACTTCTACTCCAAATAAAGGGAGGAAGTAGTTCAAGGGTGTACCAGATGGACCTAATCGACCTCACACAATGACAAATAGAATTATGGAACACCGCTTCCGATGACTAGTCCTTCAAATGCTCGAGTGCTGAAGGCAAAATCAACCAAGAGTCCATGTCATTTCTGTGGGACAAAAAGTCCTCGACCTAACACCTAAGCTTGGGCACCCATTTGATTTCTCTTGGATCGAGCCAGGTATCATGTACTCGGCCCGACCACGAGGGAACAATTAAGAGCTGGTAGAGAGTAAGATTTGACATTTGACAATGAGAAGAACTCCCTGAAAACACTGTATGTCTAGAAACTGATAGAGAGGGAGACAACCCTAGGAAATCTGAGAGTGCCAAGGTCTCAAGCTACCATTTCTGCTTTGTGCCCCTTCCAAGATGGCCTCGTCGAAGTCTTTTCCACGCACAAACATGGGGCGTAGGTTTCCCTCAGAAGATGCAGGTCGGGGAACAGTTACGACGGGGGAATCAGGCCCATAACAACTAATAGGTTGTTGACCTAGCTCCGTTCCCAAGCTCGACATTGTTCTAAATCATGAAGCAGTTTCCCATAGACTGTGCCAACCATCTGACGTAAAAAGGAACAAACATAGAAAGATTTCAGAATGAGAAGGTTTCAGGGTCGCACAAAAAAAGAGGATTCACTGACTGCGCAAATATGAAGCGACAATGTTTGAGAGATTTGAGCATCTCCTGGAAGTCGAGGGGCTTAGCCATCATACTCCTACCAAGAAGAGCAAGGAACATTTGGTCATCTTGGCAAAGCTGGGACCATAGCACGCCAAGGATGGTTAGAGGTGAGTGATAATGTAACCTATTCCAGTAAAGAGGGAATCGAAGCTCCTCACGATATCAAGAAGGGAGAACTCAGGTGAGGCCAACCCCTTGAGAAAACTATTCTCAAAATCCACAAACATGTGGTACAGGAAAAAAGACATGAAGCGCCCCAACAGGTTCACAAATTTTAACCCAATTGCATGAAGGCCTCTTCAACCATTTTCTCTAGATCAAGGGAGCCAACACAGATGAACACCCCCCCCCCCCCCCCCGCAAAAACCTCAAGACAGGGATTTTCGAGCGCTAAGGGAAGGTGGTACCTCCAACTCAACCTCTACTGATTCAAACTCTTGTACAACTTGATAAAGGCAGCATAAGAGGTTGGGAGAAGGGTTAACCCCGACTATATCACAAACAATTTGCAATGCCTTCATGTAGGCCTAGGACTCCAGATGTAACTGAGGAGGGCCACCTCCATGCAACCAATACATTTACTTCAAAAATGGTAAATGAGACCCTAAACCCAACTTGCATCAGCAACACATTGTAGATGCAAAAGAAAGGATGAACGTAAAAACACACTCTCTCAATAGCAGAGGGAACTAAAAAGTAGGTATGAGCGATGAGCTAGACCTTTATGAGTTAACATAAAGGTACCCCTTAGGTTGGTTTCCGTCCTAGACACAAATTGAAAAAATCGTCCCTACCACCTTGAGGAACCCAACTGTAATAGTCAATGGAGGCCTCCAGGGGGACCACCTGAAGGGTTTAATGAGACATAAAAGGAATTTAGAAGAAGAAGATGGAAATATGGTGAGGATGTGAGAGACAAAGAAGGAAAAAAAGAGGAAGTTTTGACTGAGGGAGGAAAAATGACGATTTCCCTTTTTTATTAAATATGTAG
The DNA here is from genome assembly GCA_037113605.1 of Calophaca sinica. Taxonomy (NCBI): domain Eukaryota; kingdom Viridiplantae; phylum Streptophyta; class Magnoliopsida; order Fabales; family Fabaceae; genus Calophaca; species Calophaca sinica. The sequence goes on from CM073736.1 coordinate 95,882,781, forward strand.
CAGAAATGATGAGACATTTAGAGATTGTGCCCATCATAGCTTGATCAGCACACAACTCACTAAAATTCCCTTCATTCTCACGAAGACGCGCATATGGCCACTTAGAAGGACAACCATAAGGAATGTGGGTACGGGGAAGACAAAGAGGCAAGAAAGTAAATGGTTTTCATATTCCTAATGACAAGATCAAGTAACGCCTCACCTCCACCCGCATGATGGTAGGGAACCTTAAAGCCCATCAGAAGCCATAAAAAGCGATCCATAAAGGTTGTTTTCTTGAAGCATGATGAAGTTAACAGGACACGTCGACCTTGAAAACATAAAGCTCTCATCTCGGCATCGAGGCTCACCTTGGCTTGTTACCAAGCTAGGAGACAACTGATCCAACATTATTTGTCGGCCCATATGAAATAAATGCCCAAACTACACTGTCATCATGAAGATACGAGAACAAATATCATTGTCATGAAGATTTTGAATCACATGAAAGAGCATCCTACTTTCTTTATAGGGCACATACTAGCTCAAAAGGCGGTCGACTACGTATCCCAGGAAAAAGGAGAGAGGCGCTTAAGTGAGCGATATCCAAGGGATCTGGAACCCATAGAACATACTTCATAGATCGGAACTAAGAATTAAAGAATTCACGCCCTTCTTTAATCAAAAGAAAAAAAGAATTCACGCCCTTCTATACAAAAAGGGAGAATACAATACAGCTACTAAAGAATTTGGAAAAAGCAAAAACGAATTTTGAATTGAAAGAGAAAAGTTCAAAAATATAAAGAAAATACTCATAAATATTTATTCAAAAATATGTGATAGCAGAAGACTTTTGATGTTGATGAGATCCGAAGGGGAATTATACTTAAGTATGCCAAAAAATTACACTGGACATTCCGACTTCCTTGACGAAGAAGTGGCTGAGAGATGACAAAGGGAATGTCAGACGTGAGCCTCCACCATAATATGCAGCTTTCATAGGAGTGGATGATTGGAGTGCTTTTGTAGCAAAACGCACGAATGATGAGAAATTTCTGGTATGTATAATATCCTTATAACTTGTGTATATGACAGCAACCATGCATTGATATATACTTATGTGTTTATATAGAGAATAAGCAATGAAAATCAGAAGAGGGCATCAGGTCCTCTATACCCTTACAAAGGAGGGGTTAAAGAGTATCTCGACATTAAGGAAGAACTGTTATGTACAATATCCTTAATTATAACTTGGTTTATTTAACACATTTTTTGGTTTCTTTATTAGCAATGATGAATTTCAATTTGTCTGTTCAAATATACAACTTTTGGAGGTAGGAGCGGATACAACAACTGAATCAATTGAACGTCATATTTTGTGGATGCAAGCCTACCAAAATAAGGAAGGTGTGATTGAACATCCCTCACCAGGGAAGTGGCTGAAAGAATTGTAAGTATGATAGCATTAATTAACATTTTCATTTGTAATTTTCTTATGATAATTATAATGTTTAAAAATCTTTGTTAATAATATTTTTGTCATAGGAGACCCTATCATAGAGGGAGATAACAGATTTTTATGGTCGCCAAGACATCCTTACCCGAGCCTTACCTGCCAAAGAGTAGCGTGATCGCTTAAGGGGTGTGGGATTTGGTGTCTCTCATGAAGCTATTGTTGGAATCAAGTGGATTCAGAAACAATAACCCTTAATTGTTTTGATGATAACAAATGATTAAGAGAATAATTTATTCTCTAATGTGTTTGCTAGTATGCAGAAATCACTATTCATTAGAAGTCGTTATCTCAGAAGACTTGGTGAAATCTTGAATTTAACATGACTAAGTCTGGGAGTGATCCTCTGTTTTTATGCTGACGTCACCTTGTGAAACCTTGCTCTGAAGTTGGTCAACTCTGTTTGTTCAGTGAACGCTCTGGTGACTCCTAAGACTAGATTTTGACTTAGTCAACTCTGTTGAACAGTCAACTCTGTTGGTGAATCAAGCTCCGAAAACTAGCTCTGGCCATTGATCAACACATTCAACAGACCTTGGTTAATCTACCTATAGAAGCCTTCGTGCATGACCACAAGACTCTGTTATCTGAAAGCCCATTGAATTCTACGCTGAAGAACTCAACTCTGTTTCAAGCTCACTCTGAAGTACAATACTAAACTCTGGTGAACAGTATAGCTCTGTTAGGAAACAGACTGAAGAATATTTGAGGCTACTTCAAGTATTTAAGAGATCTCATTGATTAAGCGTTTTAATGTACGAGGTATCAAAGGTCAAAAGAATGTCAACAAATTTAATCATCAAGGAAACTTGCTCTCGAAGTGTCTCATATTCAAAAAGCCCACAAGAGACAAAGATTCTGATTTTGTGTGCAGTGCCCAGAATGCTTTATACAGTCTGGAAAGCGAAGTGACCTGCAAAAGCCACAAAAACGGGATCTGAGGTTTTGACCTAGGGTAAAAAGAGACGTTGTGTAACAACGACACTATTCTCAACCCTAACTATATATACCTTACTTCAGTCACTGAAGTCGGTTAACGATTGAAAAGAAAGTGAACGCAACAAAGTACGAAGTGATCATACAGTGGGCGCCTACAATCTTATCAAACTTAAAAATCACTATTTTCTGAGACAGTGAGCAACCAAGAAATCTTCCAAGTCTCTGGGATCACATTGAACACAGCACTTAACTGTTTTATCCTTTCTGTTTAAAAGTTATTATTTGTGCTAAAGTTCTTCATTATAAATCCTCTCTGCGAGAGTTATTTGTGTATTGTTTCAAAACTCCTTTGAACTTGTATTAAGACCAGTAGTGGTTGTATTCCTTAGAGGCTTGACTATACTAAGTCGTTCTAAGAAGTTGTGAGTATAGCCAGTTTGGTAGTATTATACTCTCAAGTGTAATCAGGTTGATTATAGTGAAAAATCCTTCAAGTGTGTGAAGAGACTAGACGTAGCTATCAGGTGATAGTGAACTAGTATAAATCACTGTGTCACCCTTGACAATACTCTCAACTTCTCAAAACGACTCAGTACAGTCGAGCCTTTGAGGGAATAGCCTTAACTAGGCCAAAACAACTTTTACAAATAAGTTGAATACAAGTATGAATAACTCTCACAGAGAGGATAAAAATTAAGCTCAATATAGAAATGCTTTCTAAAAGAAAGGGTCGGACGTTGAGTTCAGTTCTTGTAGTCCAGAGACTTGGCTCGAAACTTGATGGCTCACAGAAGCAGTGCTTTCAGAGTATTGACTCTTTGTAGTGTATAGCAACAGTGCTTGTTCTCAGTAAATGAAGCAATATACTCTTGTACAGTTTCGGCAGTTTCAATAGTTTCAGCAGTTTCAATAGTTTCAGCAGTTTCTTCAATAGATACCTTGGGGTATTTATAGGAGTTCTAAAGGATATTACCGTTACAGTAAAAATGGCTCCTTTCCATTGAGTGAGGTGATTTCAAAAAGCTGTCTCTTTCTTCCTTTCCAGAGAATATCTCAGAAGTACATATTACCATTTTCGTACTACCTTGCTTTTCACAATTGCTTGTACGATTTTTGTCTTATAGCTAAAGGTGTCACCTTTGATACCTCGTACAACAATTTTGGCGCATAAGATCAAATTCGAAATCCGTTTCAGATGCTTCTGAGAAGAAGAGCAACAACGTGACCATCACATGATATAATGAAGTTCAGACGCTCGCTCAGAACGGAAGATCGGACGCTCAAAGCAATTGGATACGACTAGTGTCACAAAATGTTAATTCCAGACGCTCACGAAGACAGAATACTAGGATGAGCCGGATGCTGACACATGGAGTGTATCCTTCTCTTGAGAGCTTCTTCCTTCTTGTATAAGTGGCTTAAAAATGTATGTAATATTAGTATCTACACACTTCAAGAATTGTTAGAACATAAATTGTTCTCTTGTAAATATTTTGTTATCATCAAAATTAATGAGGGTCTAAACTTCTCAATCGTTTAGGTTCCAACAATCTCCCCCTTTTTGATGATGACAAATATCTAAGGTTGATGAACAATTTAGTTTCAAAATGATATCAAGGGTCTCCCCCTGAATTTAACAATTTTGATATATAAGATAATTCTAGTATTAAGGCGATAGTTGATAAACAAATTCAATTAAGTGATTGCAAAACAAAATACGTAGATGTATCATAGTAAGATCAGATGCTGATCAAAAATATTGATTTAATCAATTTGTACCAAATTTATTTATCATTAAAGAGCATTAGTACCAAATTAATTTTGACAATGAATATTAGCGCATTAATAAATAACCACACAAATGCTATGTGTGAAATGCTATGCATGATACTTCAGTTCCGGCGTATTCATCGGAATGTGAATATCGGACGGTGAGTTAGTCAGATTTTCACGTGTTCATCATACCTTTCTTTTACTCCCCTTTTTGTCATCAGACAAAAAGAGTGTAAAAACACATCATAGTCAAAATAAGACTTAGAAAAATTTGAATATAAGTCAGATAATTAGAGCAAAAATAGTGTATAAGTGTATCAACAAAAATAAGAATTATCACTTAGTACCAAAAAAAAATTTAAAGCAAAACAAGGTTTAAGGGTTTGGAAGAGGTGGTGGAGGGATGTTGAGACGTTCATAAAGTAATTTCAGAGCAGTCTCCAGCTGAGTGACTTTCATGTTGGTGGCCTTCATCTCTTCAAATTCTGCTTTGGGAATAGTGACCATCTCAACTGCAGAAGTAGAAGATCCAACTTCTGGTACGGGTGCAGGTTTCATCTTCTGATGCTCTGCTAGCACCCAGTTAGATAGCTTAAGTCTCAATTCCTTCTTCCGTTGAGCTCTTAGAAAAAATGCATCATTTGGTATAGACCATTTGAAGAAATTTCCAAGTTTTCTGAGCTCAGATGCTGTTTGAATTTCCCATTGATATTTCACATCTTCTGGATACAGCAGATTCATGAAGATGATTTCTCTGTGAAGAACAACATCAGCAGTGAAAGCATCAAATCTATTTCCAGCTTCTTCTCCCCATAAACTTCTGATAAAGACACTCAAGGCTTCACAAGTGAAGGAGAGTGCTTCATTTTCTGCCAGGTAAATTCTTCGCAGATTTTCCCTGTCATCTTCTTCTAGCACTAGGGGGACGAGGTATGGTAACATAGCTTTGGCTTTCCAAGACTCAGACCATTGACTCCAAGTAAATCCAATGTCGAAGTGCTTGGTCACAGCAGCCCATTGGTCATAAATCTTCATGCAGTCACAAGGTCTGATTCATCGAGCATCTGAACATATCATCAAGTAAACTGTTCTAAGATTGATGTCGATAATTACTGGCGATTGTGCCAACTGTTGAAATAGTGGCCTTCTCAGCATTGCAGCAGTTTGAGGAGCCAGTTCTCCATTCATCTTCCTTCAGAGAAGTCAGGTAAAACCTTCTGGCATGATCCTCAGAGATCTTGGCAATAGGAAGCTTAGAGAATTCCTTAAGGTTGTACTTTTTAGGGGCCTTCTCATACTCCTTTAGCCCGATCTTACTGAATGGCTGCTTGCCCAGAGCAGGTTCTTTTCTTTTCCCAGGGATAGACCAAGGTAGCCACCTTTGTCTATCTGGTACTATCTTTACTGAAACAGAAGAAGGATCCCTGTACTGTCTGATTACTTCCATCTTCTTCATTTCAAGACAATGTGCCATGAAGGCAGCTTCTTCATCTGTGATCCATCTTCCGTATTCTTCCAACGTGAGTGGTTCAGATTGTGGTAGGGATCTAGGAAGATCAACAGAGAATGGAATTGCTCTGCTTCCAGAAGCTGGTCTCAATCTTCCTTTAAATGACATTTGGAAGTGGTCTTCTCCATCCTTGAAGGTTGCACTTATTGGAGAGGCAATCTCCAGTCTGGAAGCTCCAGAGGTGAAGGTTTTCAAATGTCATGTGGAGGGACGATTGTAGATGCTATGATATATCTCATACTTAACAAACTGTGGTTTGTATGAGATATTCTTCCTTCCACCAGCGTCTATAGGTTTAAGGGTAATGGTGAGTAAGTTGGGCGTGGTTTTGGTGATTTTGTAGGTTTTAGGTGTGTAGGGTTTGAAGGGATTAATGGGAGGTATTTTGAATAACAGATTGAAGGGATGAGAGTGAAGTTTGGAAATATATGAAGTGAGTGAAGTATTTGAGGAAATTTGTGGTAGGTTAAGGTTGAGTGTAGTGGATGATGGTTGGGTAGGTTTAGAGAGAGTTGAGGTTTGTTGGAGGCTCATTTTGGTTTTCCTAGTTTGTGTTTGTGGTTGTGAAACAGACAAAGGTGGTGCAGGAATAACATCATGAGCATTAAATACAGATACTGATTCATCAGCAGTAAAATCAAGTACCTTTGGGTCAACTTCTGATGGCTTGACTAACCTTCTTTTGGACCCTCTGGTGACAACAACAGCAGGAGGAGGAGGAGGGATTTGCTTCACTTGACCGGACGCTGAAACATCCTTTTCAGCTGCTGGTCTAAACTGGTTCTCCAAGACCTTTCTGATGGGAATTCTATCCTCATCTTCTGGTTCTTCAACAGTAGGTGCAGGTGCCACCTTCTGCTTTGTTCTTCTGGTCTCCCTTGAAGGGGACTCAAGAGTCTTTTCACACCGCCATTGAGCTTACGGTGGTTTTCTTTTCACCTTCTCCTTCCTGTTGCTCTATTTTCACCTTCTTGATCATGGAGCCTGTAATAAGTCGTGCATCCCCACTGCATCGCTGACTCCAAAAACTTCTGGACGAACAACAGCACCAACACCAAAATATTTTTCTTTTTCCTCTGTGTTGATGGAGTTAGTCAGCTTCCTTACAATGCCGTCTTTGACCATCATAATGGAGAGAAGAACTCCATAAGGGATTGTCTTGACGATATTCTTCTTATCAACATTCTTCTTTGAGAAGACAAGGGCATTTATCAGATTGTTGATAATCAACCTTGGCAGATTGATTTTCTTCCCATCCATGTAGTTCCTCATAATGAACTTTTGCTCGTAGTTCACTATGTCGCTTGACCCAGCCTTCAAAATCACGCTCTTGGCGATGATTTTGTGCAGTACACGGTAGTGGCTCTTCAAGTCTTTAGCCGTGGGAGAGATGTTCTTCTTCTTCAGTTCACGGTAGTTCTCAAACAGAGCTTCATTGACTCTCTCAAGTCCTCTGTAAGCATCAGCCCAGTTTGAGTGGTAACTGATTCCTTCACACGGACACTTGATTGTCTGAGCAATAGAGTTGATGGTGAGGCGTAGTTTGAATCCTCTGATGTGACCTTCTATTATTTCCCCCGGAAGTAAGTATGCACTTCCCCAGAATTCCTTAATGGCGTAGCTCAGTACGTCCACTGGTTCCCAAATGAAGTAGTTCTTCCATCCCAGTTTTTCAAGACCTTCTTCAAAGTCAAAACTATATAGCTTGAAGTTTTCGAAATCAACCCGGTTCTCATTCAGAAGTTTTGCCTCAGAGAAAACATCAAAGGCAGCAGTGTATTGTCCAACCTTTCTGTCGGCTATTGTAGCAATTGAAGAGAATATGATGGAGGTTTTAGGGTTCGAAAACACACACAGAGAGAGATAGAGAGAAAGAGAGAACGAGTACGGTTTTGCAGAAAACGCAGAGTGGAGCGAAAAATGTGGAGTAGTGGGAAAGTTAATAGAGAATGGTACAGTTCTTTTTCAAAATATCGCTTCGTATTTCCACATAAAAAATTAAATCAAAAAGAAAAGAAAATAAAGATTTGCCTTTTCATTAAATGCAGACGCCAAAATAAAAGTAAAAGATTTTATTGAAAACGTAAATAATCATGACTCAGTAGATATGATGAGACGCTTGAGTCCTTAACACGTGTGACACGTGTGGGTGTGCTCGGACGCACGCAACTGATTCACCAGATGATGAGTTATGATGCATATGACAAATAAGATGCTTATGCACATACATGCTTATGTCATATCAGATGCTGAGATTTTGTTTATTTTCAGACGCTGAGATTAATCATTCTTCTATAAGATGAAAGTTTAAATTTCTTCTTATAAAATTGAATCTATCTTCAGCAAGGGGTTTTGTAAATATGTCAGCCCACTGATGATCAGTGTCTACAAATTTTATTTCTAGAATACCCTTCTGAACATTATCTCTTATAAAATAATGCTTAATCTCAATGTGCTTTGCTCTAGAATGCAATATAGGATTTTTAGTAAGACATATGGCAGATGTATTATCACAGAAGATAGGAATGTTACTCTCTTTTATCAAGTAGTCTTCAAGTTGATACTTCATCTACAGAAGTTGAGAAGCGCAACTTCTTTCTTTGAGATGTATTCAGCTTCTGCTGTTGAGAGTGCAATTGTGCTTTGCCTTTTGCTTGACCAAGACACAAGATTAGCTCCAAGGAACTGGCAGCCTCCACTTGTGCTCTTTCTTTCAATTCGATCTCCAGCAAAGTCAGCATCACAGAAACCTACTAATTTGTAATCTTTTGATTTCTTATAAAGCAAACCAAGATTATTAGTTCTTTGCAAATATCTGAATATTCTTTTAACAGCACTTAGGTGTGATTCTCTAGGATCTTATTGAAATATAGCACACAGGCAGACGCTGAACATAATGTCAAGTCTTGAAGCCGTAAGATAAAGTAGAGATCCAATCATACCTCTGTACATTTTCTGATCTACCTTCTTACCAATTTCATCTTTACTAAGAGTGTAGGTAGGATGCATAGGTGTACACATAGGCTTACAATCCAGCATCTTGAATTTCTTTAATAATTCTTTGATATATTTGCTTTGATGTATATAGATACCATCACAGCATTGCTTGATTTGTATTCCAAGAAAAAACTTTAATTCACCCATCATGCTCATCTCAAATTCAGCCTGCATAAGCTTAGAAAATTCTTTACAAAGGCTTTCATTAGTGGCTCCAAAAATGATATCATCAACATAGATTTGAACAAGTATGAAATGCTTGTTTGAGGATTTTCTGAAAAGAGTAGTGTCAACTAAACCTCTTGTAAATCCATTTTCCATTAAAAAGGAACTTAGTCTATCATACCATGCTCTGGGAGCTTGCTTAAGACCATATAGAGCCTTTTTAAGTTTAAAAACATGTTCTGGAAATTCAATATCTTCAAAACCAGGAGGTTGTTTAACATAAACTTTCTCAGTTATAAAACCATTTAGAAAAGCACTTTTGACATCCATTTGATATAAAGTTATCTCATGATGTGCTGCAAATGAAAGTAAAATGCGAATAGCTTCTAGTCTTGCAACAGGTGCAAAAGTTTCAGTGAAATCAATACCTTCTTCTTGTGAGTAACCTTGAGCAACTAACCTTGCTTTATTTCTCACAACTTTACCATCTTCATCAAGCTTATTTCTAAATACCCATTTAGTACCAATAGCTTGCTTATCTTCTGGTAGAGTGACTAGCTTCCATACATCATTCCTTTGGAACTGATTCACCATCTTGCATTGCTAGAATCCACCCTTCATCTTCCAAAGCTTGATCAATCGTCTTAGGTTCCATCTCGCAGAAGTGCAAAATCAGCATGATCCTTGAAAGAGGATCTGGTCCGAACTTTATCACCAGGTTCTCCTATGATTTGATCTTTTGGATGATTGGTTTTGTACTTCCAGCTTTTTCTTGCTTCAGCTTCTGCTTGAGTAGAATTCTTTGTCTTGTCACCACCGGATGATGAAGATGTATGTTCACCGTCTGACTTGTCACCGAGGTTTAATTCTGAAAATAATTCATCTAGCTTTGACATAGCAGTGTCAGGCTTCTTATCATCAAACTTGACATGAATGGACTCTTCAACTGTCAAAGTTTCTTTGTTGTATATTCTAAAAGCTTTAGATCTTTCAGAGTATCCCAAAAAGATTCCTTTGTCAGCCTTGGAATCAAACTTACCAAGCTGATCTTTAGTATTCAAAATATAACAACAACAACCAAAAGGATGAAAGTAAGAAATGTTTGGTTTTCTACCTTTCCACAATTCATAAGGAGTCTTATTCAAAATAGGTCTTATAAAAATTCTATTTTGAATATAACAGGCTGTATTTGCTGTTTCTGCCCAAAAATGTTTCGCAATATCAGCTTCATTGATCATGGTCCTGGCCATTTCCTGGAGGGACCTATTTTTCCTTTCTACAACACCATTTTGTTGAGGTGTTCTAGGAGAGGAGAAATTGTGGGAGATGCCATTTTCTTCACAAAATTTTTGAAAGCTTTCATTTTCAAATTCTCCCCCATGATCACTTCTAATAGAAGAAATACAGATGCCTTTTTTTATTTTGAACTGATTTGCAGAAAACAGTAAATACCTTAAAAGACTCATCCTTGTGGGCAAGGAATTTAACCCATGTCCATCTAGTAAAATCATCAACAATGACTAATCCATATTTCTTTCCAGTTAAAGAGGCTGTCCTTGTGGGACCAAAAAGATCAAGATGTAAAAGTTCAAGTGGTCTCGAGGTTGAAACAATATTTTTTAAATGAAATGAAGTTTTAAATTGTTTTCCTCTTTGACAAGCCTCACACAGGGCATCAGATTGGAACTTAAGATTTGGTAAGTTTCTAACAAGATTGTGCTTGTTTAATTTTGAGATTAACCTCAAATTGGCATGACCCAATCTTTTGTACCAAATCCATTGTTCATCTTCAACAGACATAAGACACTTGACATCTTGTTTTGCAAGTTCAGAAAGATAAACTTTATAAATGTTTTGTTTCCTCTTTGCTGTAAAGAATATAGATCCATCATTTTTGCTTTTTACTGAACATCCATTTTCTGTAAAGACAACATTATAACCACTGTCACATAATTGACTTATGCTCAGTAGATTATGTTTCAGTCCTTCAACATATAAAACATTATCAATAGAAGGAAGAGAGCCTTTACCTATGCGACCAATTCCAACTATTTTACCTTTCTGGTTTCTTCTGAAACCAACAAATCCAGCTTCTCTAGGTCTTAGTTCTTGGAACATATGCTTTTCTCCCGTCATGTGACGCGAGCATCCACTGTCTAAGTACCAAGATAGGTGTGTTGACTTTGTTGCTAAGCAAGTCTGCAACATAGACTATTTCATCTTTGGGTACCCATATCTTTTTGGGTCCTTTCTTGTTAGTTCTTGAAGGATACTTGTCCTTCTTAGTTGTAAACACAGTACACGCACTTTTCAAATGACCAGATTTGTTGCAGTAAGTACAATGAAGCATTTACTATGATTATTGGATTTATCAGATGCTGAATCATTTTCCAAAATAGGTTCATCTGATATATAACCAAGACCATGAGTTGTCGTTTTACTGACACCCCAAATCATAGAAGCTTGCTTGCTTCGAGTTACACTCTCTGCAAGAAACTTTTGAAATGCATGTTCATAGTCATTTGATTTGCAATTAGGATTACCTGTAACCACAGAGCTTTTGACTTGAGAGCTCTCAGCTTCTGGTTGCTTGTTGGCTTCCAGACGCTGGTTATCCACCAGACGCTGATTTTCAGTTTTCCAGTTCTCTTCTTCATTAGTCTGAGTTTTCATTGTGTAAAGAATGAAAATCTTGTGATAGTTTTGAAAATTTCTTTTTCAAATTCTTATACTCAATAGAGAGTGGCAGAATCCTTTAACAAATCATCAAAAGCAAGTTGAAGTTCAGAATAAGAGTCATATATTATTACCTCTTCAACTTCTTCTTCTGAATCAAGATCGATTAATCCGCCATGAGGGCAATGTGAGCTTCTTCTTCTTTATCTTCCTCAGAGGAGGATAAGTCAAGATCTTCCCATGTTGCCATGAGACCTTTCTTCTTTTTCTTGAAGGAACTTCTTGTGGACTTTTCCTTAAGATTAGGACACTCGGACTTGAAATGTCCAGGCTTCTTACATTCATAGCAAATGACTTGGGCTTTGTCCTTGTCTTTGCTTTCCTTCTTGTCCTTTGTATCTTTCTTCTGAAACTTCCTTCTGAAGTTTCTCTTCTTCCACATTCTCTGGATCTTCTTAGATATGTATGCTAGCTCATCGTCTGATCCATCATAATCTCCTTCTGAAGCTTCATCATCTGATTCTTCTTCTTCAGCCTGAAAAGCTTTAGAAGTACTAGGTTTATGTTGATTAACTCTTAAAGCAATAGACTTACTCTTCTTGGAAGGTTCTTCTTTATTTAGCTCAAGTTCATGAGCTTTCAAAGAACTCATAAGATCTTCAAGCCGAAGGACATTTAGATCTTTTGCTTCTTGAATAGCAGTGACTTTGGGTCTCCACTGCTTAGTCAAGCTTCTTAAGATTTTTCTCACATGATCAGGTGTAGTATAACTTTTTCTAAGGGCCTACAACCCATGAACAAGTGTTTGGAACCTTCCAAACATAGTTTCAATGTTTTCTCCATCTTCCATTTTGAATAGCTCATACTGGCGAACCATCATGCTAGCCTTTGTTTCTCTTACTTGGGCAGAACCCTCATAAGGCAAAACAAGAGAATCCCAGATTTCTTTGGCAGTATCAAACTTACCACATTTATCATATTCTCTTTCTGTCATAGCACAGATGAGAATAAATCTAGCCTTCTGATTGGTTTGATATCTCTTTTCTCGATCATCACCCAGCTTTTCCCTAGGTATTGCAACACCAAGGGCATTAGCGGGAGAAATGTATCCACTTTCAACTATATCCCACAAGTCAAGATTTTGTGCCTCAAGGAATGCTTTCATCTTATCTTTCCAAGTAATCAAATTTTTCTCCATTGAATAGAGGAGGGCGGTTCATATGACCACCTTCAGAGACATGTTCACGATGGATCTTTACTCTTAACATCATAGTGCTCAACCAAGAGGCCGAGCTCTGTACCAACCGAACGTGAACACAAGAAGGGGTTGAATTGTGTTGAAAACTTTTCGCAAACTTTAAGTTAAAAACACTTAGAACACGTGTTTTTCAAAACAGTTTGTTAAACGGATCTTTGAAATAAACCTGACGCTGGAAAAGCGATTGAGAAAACTTGTTTTTAACACAAAGATAAAGATAAATAGAAAGCAAGAAAGCAAGAGACACAGAGATTTATACTAGTTCACTACCAAACCGGTAGCTACGCCTAGTCCCTTCGTTCTGAAGGATTTTCCACTATAATCAACTGACATAATTTCCTAAAGAGTATTCTTACATCACAACCTTGACAATACTCTCAACTTCTCAAAACGACTCAAGACAAATCGAGCCTTTGAGGAACAAATTTTAACTAGGCCAAAACAACTTTTACAAATAAGTTGAATACAAGTATGAATAACTCTCACAGAGAGGATAAAAATTAAGCTCAATATAGAAATGCTTTCTAAAAGAAAGGGTCGGACGTTGAGTTCAGTTCTTGTAGTCCAGAGACTTGGCTCGAAACTTGATGGCTCACAGAAGCAGTGCTTTCAGAGTATTGACTCTTTGTAGTGTATAGCAACAGTGCTTGTTCTCAGTAAATGAAGCAATATACTCTTGTACAGTTTCGGCAGTTTCAATAAGGTGGTGTGACTGCACTGCATGTTTATTAGCTCAACTACAAGGGTACAAACATATTTTGTCTGCATTGGTTGGAATGCTTTGATTTTGTTGTTGTTGTTTAGAATTATAGATAATTAATATGTGATATGTCCTGCTGGCCGTGTCTTCTTTAAATAAAAAGTTTTTGAAGAAAAGGATCTTTGATAAGGACGAAATTCTTATAGGACGTAATGATTACTAGGAGAGTCAATTAAATTTGCTTTTTTTTTTTACTTGTTCTCAAGGCCCACTGCTAATGGGAATTCAAATCTTGAAATTTTCCTTGTTATATGAGTCACGCATACACGGTTAGTAATTACTTGAATGGAGGAGAAAGGGTGTGGAGCTCTATCATTCTCAAGTTTTGGACTTCAGATGTGTAAGTATAAGTGAAATAAATTTAAAAAGTTATTATAATCTATTGTTATCCTGAGTAGTAGTCTATAGGAGTCTAGGACTCTAGGGTGAGAAATTTGCTTTAAGGAATGTATAAAAGGGATTAATCCTACAACAAAGTAATCTCTAACATGGCATTGAGCTAAGGTTGAAAGGAAAGAAACATGTGAGGGACTAAATTTTTTGATAAGTACAAAGTAAAATGAAAAAGCGCATAATACTATTTTATATCGAATTTTTTTGTTATGGTCTCACTGCCTGCACTCCCAAAATATTTTTCATTTAATTTCGATGGTCCAAACTATACTATCCTTTACTTATTGACATGTTCTGTGTATTGCAAATTTAGGTTTAAGATGTACTCTCTTTGATCCATCTGGGCAGAGAACAAAGATTGGTGGCTTTGAGGAACTCCATATATCTAATCCCTTTTGGATTCTTAGCATATGATTGTGAGTAGATGTTTTCTTGGCTTTAAGGATTGCTTCTTGATCTGTTTTCCTTAGTGGATCTGTTTCAATTTCTTTGATGAATCTTAGGTGTGCTAATTGCTGTTCCAATTGCATATGAAACATTTTATTCAGTAGAAGACTTTTTCTTACTTGATTTGACTGAGAATGAAATGATCCCGGGTGGCTCCAAATTCTACCCCATATGCATGGTTTGGAAACAAATTAGGGATTTTACATATCTTCTTGACGTGACTTTCGCAAATGTTCCATTACAACCATTTGGAGTCATTAAATTCTAGGTGAATCCTTATAAAAGTGTTGATGTCTCTATCATTTAGAAGGAACTTTACTTTTGTGTGCACAGAAATTTGCAAAAACAAAAGTTGTCCCTCCTCAATGTAACAGTCTTGATATTGTCACATTAAAAAAACCCCTTGATAAAAAAATAGCTTGAAATTTGGGGTCTTGAAGAGAAATGGTGCTGCACTGAAGAATGCAGCTTTGCGCTGCATCTTTGTCAGTCTCACCGCCTTTCGTAGTGCCAATTTGGTTTTGCATTTGTAAGTATTTTCTATTTTTATTTCACTCTTATGCTTTTGTTACCTAATACCTCTCTCTCTCTCTCTCTAATGTTGGCAAACCAATTTTCATGCCCTGCTCCATTGCATTGTTGTAATCAAAACAAATTATGACCATTTTACTTGCTATTGTACATAGGCATGGATAATTGACACAATCAAAGTAACACATCAGCATATTTACTGCATAGAATAAGATATTTTGTAGGGCTTACAATACTATGTCTCACATGTTGCTGATTTTTCTGATTATTTTTACTAGATATTGGAAAGTTTAAAATGATATAGTCTTCAGTGTATTGACTGTATACTTTGTCATTTCAGCAGAAATTAGATGGTTATATCTACCTCTTTCCAAGATGATGATGAAGTTTTTCTTAACCAATCATTCCTTACTGTGGTCTGATAACAAAATAAAGTCCTTTAAGGAATTATAAGAATGTGGGCATTGGGGATGTAAGTTGTTCACTTTGACAATGTAAGTATTTTGCTTACATGTATTTAGTCAGTTATTCCAAGTCATGCTCTTCCAAGTTCTCTCTTCTCATTAATTAGATTATGTTCGTGTTATCTTAATAATGCGTTAATAAATCAAGTGTTGATTTGTTCATCTTTCTAAATGTTTTTCTCAGACTACCTGTCCTATTTATGTATTCCAATTCAGCTTCATAGTCTTCTATAATATTCCTTAGGTGTTACAAATAGTCATTTTTGCTTGAATATTGTTCATTTCTTTTGATATCTTGGAATTTTTTGGGGTTCCATATTGTCAGGAGTATGGGATTCTAATGCCTGCTGATCTCGTGTGTTTAAAATTTGTCAATTTTTTTATCATTTATGTGTTGAGTTTATGTGTTGAGTTTCATCTTCATATATCATTTTTATTTGATTTCTAAGTTTGCCCATGCTGCTGCCGTTCTTTGGCTTTCTAAGTTGGTCATGTTTTGCTGAATATTTTGGGAATACAAAGGTTAAGATCTGTGTGTGTTGATGTATTTGTAATTTGTTTAGACTTTCTATTCACTTTAGTCATTGTTATGATTTTTGTGTTAAATCTCTGTTTGTATATTTGAGTTTATTTTATTTTAAGAGAGTTATGAATTGCGTCTTTCAATTTGTAGAATCATGTGATGGTAATAAGGTAATTTAATGTATTTATCAAAGTACTTTGTATGCTGATGTTGACATCATAAGGGTTCAGAATGAAGCATTCCCATTTATCCAAACCAAAAAAAATTGTATTCCAGTGTGAAATATTTAGTATTAGACTAATCTTCATACTTATGTTTGTAACAATTGTGTTGCATTTATTCAGCATTGTAAATTCATCGGCGTTAATATAAAATCCCCGTGCATTGCACGGGTACATGTTCTAGTTATGTGTTATTTCATCAGTTTTTTTGGCCCTCCTTGGCTCATTCGTAGCATGATTGCTGAGCTTCCTCTGTATAGCATCACTTGTTTTTCTTCATACTTTGGCTTGTAATGTAGAATATAACTTAATTTTGAATCTCTTTATTTCAGACTGTTGATGTATGAACTGTAGTCTTGTATTACTGAATTTGAAGTTTGGTGCCCTGGTTTTGATTTGATGACTCGCTTTTGTTAGGTGTCGTTGGTTGAGGATCAGTTCCCTTTATCATTTTCATAATATACATCTGTTTTATAGGCTCTGAATAATAAACTTTCCACTAATAAAGTGGCGGGTTTTGCCATGGGTTAAGACTTGAGATCTTTGATGTAAATGCAGTTTTGATACTTATAGTAGTTGCTAAATGGTTGTGCACATTAGTTTGCTATATGCTATTTCATTGAACAAAGTTCTTAATTTTCTAATCCAAATGTATGATAACAATATTTTGCTAGCATCTTCATTGTTATCCAAGTAGCTGTAGATCTATTTTCTACATTGCATTTATGATTTTACCTATGACATTGATTAAAAAAAAAATTTACATTGATTAAAAAAAAAGAATTTACATGTTACAGTTTGCCTTATTCATTCAAACTAGGTATTTGTGATTTGTGACTATTAAGGATGCTTTGATATTAAAGTAAAGTAGATTGTGCAACTCTAGGCCATACAAAAAGTAGATTGGACATAACTTGGGCATGTATACAAATATAAATAAGATATGTGATGAAGGTGAGAAAGAGGTAATATAATGAAGGTGAGAAAGAGGTAATATAAAGGACATGATTTACTTGTTGTAAGTGTCTGTTACTGTTTGTTTGACATCACTCACATCTGTCTATTTTTTGTCCCCCCCCGGTATATTCAACGTTAATGTCTCAATTAGAACAATAGTTTTAAGAAGTATTCTTGTTAAAATCATGCAAAAGAGGACACGACGCATCCCGTACGTAAGCATGTGTATTTTGCTAGTCTAAGTTTTATACCATAATAATACAATTTTGGTTAATAGCAATCGATAATGAGTATCTTTTTCTTTATTTGATAGATAAAAAACCATTTTATAAAAAACCGTTCTCTATACTTGTAATAAAAATGAAATGGGCCACTTTAAATCTATTTTTTATATTTTTTATATTTTTATTACCTTTGGCAACGGTTTTGAAGTGTTGTATATGTTGGCAAAAACCGTTCTCTATATTGTGAAAAACCGTTCTTTATTTTTGTTGGACAAAAACCGTTCTCTATATATTATACAAAAACCGTTCTCTATTTTCGCATGAAAACCGTTGTCGAAAGCAAACAAAATAGACAACGGTTTTATTGTGTAAAAACCGTTTTCTTTTGGCATCTAAAGAGAACGGTTTTTATTTGTTGCCATTGACTGCAACAGTGTAAAACCGTTGTCCTAGAAAAAACAAAAAAACCGTTGTCTATTACCTACCAAAGGCTACGGTTTTATATTTCTGTTGCCTTTGTTCAAAAAAACCGTTGCCTATAGAATAGGCAACGCCTGAGAATACCACGGTTGAAAAACCGTTGCCGTAGGAAAAGGAAACGGTTTTTTCGCCTAAGACAACGGTTTTCACGCGTTGCCGTAGGCAAAAAATGTTGTAGTGACGTGTTTTAAATAAACTTCTACCTCCACACCTGAAATCATTTGACGCTTGCGTCTAGGATTGGTAATCAGGGAAAAAAATCATGTGCCACCGGTGGAGTGTGTATACGTAACAAATGACTGTGTTCGTGAATGGAGGAGTGACAACTCTGCTCTTAAGGGCTCCCAACCTGTCCCAATGCTTCGCTTCCTCTACGAGCTCTCTTGGACTATACCGCGTTCCTTATCTCCACTTACGGTCTAAATAAAGCATTGTTTTTACTTTTTTATTTTTTTTATATATGGATGTTTCAGTTAAAATTTGAAATTTTTGTAGTGATTAACTGCTTGGATTTCTTCATTTTTAGGATAAATGACTGATTTTTTTTGCTATTGTTTGTTGTCAAGTTCGGGGTGAATTGTCGTTTACGAATTCTGAAGTAGCATTCGATTTTGCGGATATTGTCAAGTTCTTGATAACCCTTTTTTCGATTCTTATTTCTTAATTTTGGTTTGTTACAGAATTGCATGTTGTGTTTTAATTCTTATTATTTTTCGATTCTTATTTCTTAATTTTGGTTTGTTATAGAATTGCATGTTGTGTTTTAATTCTTATTATTTATCTACCACCTTTTGAGTTTTTTGGATGAAGGCCACTTTGTTTCCATGGATTGTTTGGATTTCATGGATTTGAATTAGAATGGAACTGCAGCTGTGTAAGGTCTTGGTTCTTTGTCCGGAGCAATCATGGCGACGACGCTGGTAAACTCTGTTGGTACATGAGTGTACTCACCTTTTTTCCCTACTTTTTTGTATTCTCGATCTCGCCTATTCTCTGGGGTTTTGTGCTATTTTTTTAAGCTTTTCCTTTTATTTGGTTTAGGTGAAAAGAAAGAAACCTTCAGAATGGTGGATAAGGTCTATCCATTTTTTCTCTTTTTATTTTATAAAAAACTTTTTTTTTTCTAAAGCACACAATGATTTGTCACTGATTTTAGAAATCATATATTATTAAAAATTGCTTATATACCAGGTGTCACCGGAGCAGCCCCAGCCAGAAGCAGTCTTAATTGAGTATTTACATAGGTATTCTTTGATAAAGAATCTCACTTTGTATAAGGTGATAGAGTTTTATCAATTATGCACATAAATACATAATTTACGTCACTATTTTAAAAATATGTGCATTTATATACCAAAAACTTTAGTAATAGAGATCTTCATTTCTTTTGAGAACTTAATAAACTTTAGTTAATTCACGAGAATAAATATTCTCCATAGAATAGACTGCTAATTTTTACTGTATAGGATATTCGTTCTTGCAATCTACCAACATCGATTACCACGTAGATGACACGAGTCAATTGTGCACTTATTTATTGAGATATTCATTCTTGCAATTGAAAGACCACTAATTTACTTCACAATTTTGTATTTTTTTTATTATTAGAAAGGCTATCGGTATCATCAAATAGGACGAAACAGACTAATTGAAAGGTTGATTTGTTTGTTAATTACTATTTTACCGATATCTTGCTCAAATTCTAGGTTTTCACCTATTTTCTTCAATAGTCACAAGCGACATTTCTATGTTGTTTCTTCCCCGCTCTACTTTATTTATTCTGGTATATAGTTACTGATTTTTTAATTATAGAGAAAATATATTATAAGATTGGACAATTTGCTTGAAATAACAATGTTATTTGAATTATTATGGATGAATGCTTTTCTATAAACAACGCATTGATTTATACATTGTGCAAAGCACATGGGATCATAATATAAATATATGGTTATTAATATTTTGTGTAATAAAAATCATTGAAAAAACTTTTATTTTAATTTTTTTATTAAATTTTTAATTCTCAATTCCTGCAAAGACACACTAATGTTTATGACATAGAAGTAAATATAAATAATGCATAATAACCTAAGTGTAAAAATACATCACAAAGAAGAATATTTTATATTAAAATATATTAATATCTCCGAACAAATCTATTAATACTTTAATTATATAATAAAATAATTTTACAAGGCCATTGAATATTTTAGATTAAATAACATTATTGTTTTATATTACTATACTAAGGATGAACACTTTAATAGAAATAACACGTTAATAGTCCATTAAAAAAAAGAAATAACACATTAATATATTTTTTTCATATAAAATTTACAATTTTTAAGTATATACTGTGCATAAAACGAGCCATAATACTATAGATATATTGTAAAAAGATTATCAAATACTTTTTTAATATAAGATAAAAAAGATTTTCTTTTAGTATAGTATAAAAAGCGTAAGACACAAGGATAGCTATTTTACAACAAAATATATAAAGGAAAATTAGATTTAACGCAATATTTTACACAAAAAAAATATTATTATCTTTATAAATTGATCAATATAGAATTTATAGATAAAATTTGTACCAAAAAAAAAGAAATTGTAGATAAAATATTACAAACAAAAATAAAATTTTACATAAATACAATGGGAGAATTTACGCTTAGAGATAAATTTCAGTTCATTCACGAGGATAAGCATTTTTCAGTTCTTTTTTATTATCTTTACATCTAACTAATTTATTAATGATTTTATTTTATCTAAATATATTTAAAATTTAATTTTCCTAATTAATTTAGTTATGAATACATGACATAAATTAAATTAAAAACTTATGTTTGTTTTCATGTTCTCAGTTTAAATTTAAAATCTTTATAATTTTAGGTAAATTATTATTCTTTTTTAATTTATTATTTTCTCTCCAGATTTATTAAATATTTTCTTTTACATGAGCAATTTTTTTAAAAGCCAAACTTCATTGATAATAGATAAAAAATAACTTGAGTAAAAGATGTGCTCAAATCGATAAACAAAGTCCGACACGGAACAAAGTTAAACAAGCAAAATAAGTACCAGCTGGTACCAGTGGCGGACCCACATGGAGTCCAGGATATGCACTTGTACCCCCTGAACTTCAAAAATTTTCACTTATCACCCCATAAAATTTAATTTTGACCCTTTTAAATTTTTTTTCTTGCACTCTGACCCCTGACCCTGACCCTGATCCCACCCAGACCCACCCACCATCACTCCTCTGCACATTTGGATCAGAGGTTAGGGTGAAGAAGAGATGAAAGGAACATGAGAGAGAAGGAGTAAGAAGAGGGAGAGAGAGAGAAAGGCCTAGAATGGGGGAGGAGAGGAGGAGAATGGTGGTCGTGGCTCGTTGAGAGGCGACCGGAGTTGGCCGGAAACATCCATGGAAGATACGACCCATTTTTCGATTTGCTCCTTTCGAAAATCCAATCGGATAGAAGTGTAGAGGAGACCGAAGGGATGAAGATTATGTGATTCTTTTGACCATACACTGCCGAAACGCAGTGGAATTGCGCTGAAAGGCGGCGGCGACGGTGAGGAAGGGAGGAGGAAGATGAGAGCTTGTCTCTCAAAATTAGGGTTTTCAATAAAAATGAGGCGTGAGAGGGTCTGTTTTATTTTTTAGGGTTTTTTTGAGTTAGGTTTGGGTTGTAGTTTGGGCAGGGTGGCGATGGGTTCTCTTTTTCCTTGTGAGTATTTTGTAGGACATGAATGACAAGACTGTTCAGCAGACAACTTTTGGGTTGAATTCAGAGCAGATTATGTGAGTAACTATTAGGGAAGTCAAAATGAAAGAGAAGATTTTTATTGGTCACCTTATCTACATAATCAAGCTCAAAGCAAGAGAAGACCTAATTTGGAAGAGACTGTGCACACTTTCATGGGGCAAGTGGATGAAAGATTCAAATCTATAGAGAAGATGGTAAACACCACTGCAGAGAATCAGAAGGACTTACAGAAATAAGTTTCTGCCTTGGTAAATTGCATGATTCAGAAAAATGAAGAGGAACTTGAGCCCAATCACAAGGAGGAATACGAAGTCATCGTCCATGAGAGTGGTCAAGAGTTAAATAAAGAATCAACCATGGATGAGATTTTGGCTAATTTTGGGGGGGGGGACTTGGTGACCAATTCGGGTTTTTTGAAACTCCTATTGAATCTATGGAGAGTCATGATTCTGTTCTAGCAACATTGATGACTCAGAGAGAACAAGATACTTTGCCTAGTCAAATTGAGCTTAATCTAAAATATAAAGATGAAGTCATCATTCTTGAGAATGTTGAGGAGTTGATTGAAAAGCCTAAGTCTGAGCCTAAGCATGGAGGACAATCATTCCCAAAAAGGATTGAAACTCCTACTGAAGGGAGCACTTATGAAGAGAACAAGAAAGACCCCATGGTTCTTGATTTTGAGCAAAAAGAGGAAGTCCCAATTAATTTAAGACAAACTCTTTTGGCCAAAATTGGTGAAGCAGTCATTGATTTTCAAAAGGGAAAAGTAATATTGAAGTGTGGTAAGGAAGATGATGTTTTACAAGTTTTAAACTCTAATCCCTCTCCTTTAGTATTTTTTGCTATTCTACTAAAAATCCATCTCCTTTTATTCTTTCCTATTCTAGTAATGATGTAGTTGCTTTTAACAGCTTTGGTGAATTAAGAGTGCAGAACCCTTTAGAAGAAATTACGAACTTACAGGATCTTAGCATATTGGTGGGTGGTGAAGAAATAAAAATTCCACAATATTTTGAAGTCAATCCATCATATAGAAAAAGAAAGAACAACTTGAACCACATGGTTAAGAAGTGGCGAAAGGGAAATGCGCTGAATAAAAAGTTCACACTTGGAGAGCCACCCGATTGACCACTTTTAAGCAAACTGCCAGGCTCATGGCGTTAAATAAGCGCTTTGCTATATATATATATATATATATATATATATAGTAGACTTAGTGTTTATATTTCTAATAGTTTTATTGTAATTCATAGTTTCTCCAACTGCTTAGTAGCTCAATGGGTAATGGCAAGGCAACAGCATTAATTGAATCACCCCTTCGCAATTTGCTCGTAAAATTATAAGAGGGGAGTACTTTTCCACCTTAAATTATTTTTAGCACCTATTTTAATTAAGTAATTTTTTATTACTTATTTTATAACTGTTAGCAGTATTGAAGTTGCACTTGAGTCCCACATTGTCAGGTTTTCTAGACTGTGCAATGTATATATGTGGTTGGTCCCTCTCTTCCTACAAGCTAGCTTTTGGGAGTGAGACCCAAGCCCTTTTAACATGGTATCAGAGTCGGATTTTGCAGGCATGCTGTGAGAATTGGACTCAAGCCCACGCTGCGCGTGAGGGTGGGTATATATTGAAGTTGCATTTGAGTCCCACATTGTCAGGTTTCCTAGACTGTGCAATGTATATATATGGTTGGACCTTCACCTCTCACAAGCTAGCTTTTGGGAGTGAGATCCAAATCCATTTAACAACCAATGAGGACACTGCTAAAAATAAGTCAGGGGAGGGAACTACAACTATAATTACTTGGTTATGCTTGTAACTATTAAATTATGGAAATTTTGATATTTTTCTGACTCAGGGGCTATTTAAAAAAAAAAAAAGTTCTGTTAATATTGTGATTGAAATAAGGTTGTTGTTAGTTTTAGAATTAGCTAATAATTAGTATTAAAGTTTTATGAGTTCTGTCAATATTGTGATTGAAATAAGGTTGTTGTTCCTTTTTTTTGTCGCTTGTAATGGGTTTGAGTACCCCTATTACTCTCTATTAATACAATTGTTATCACTCTCTATTAATACAATTGTTTGCCATTCCAAAAAAAATTCCCCTTTGTTCTCTTTGCTTCTCAAGTTGTTTGTTGCTTATAAGTTTGCCTATCACAATCCTTGAGTAAAATTCAATGTTTCCTAACAAATCTATTTTCATTCCTTGAATTTTGCACATGACAAATGACTCATTCTAACCCGTGAATCCACAATTATTGACATTGTTTGGAAGGGATTTGAAAACCGATATAAATGTTTGAAATTAAAAAATGAAATGCCTATCTACCCTTTCAAAAACATATATTTAATCATGGTTAGAGACATGTGGTTAGAAGTTGTTGAGATCAGCAGCTCACGTTTGAACAGTAGCTAGCTAGTTTCGATAATAACGTTACCTTGTCGGATATTTATTATTAACTTCAATGCTAGACAGCCATCTTTAATTTTTTTTTAAAAGCATTATTGACTTTCGGCAGGCACAAACTAAGAGCATAAATTAATTAAGTTTAATACTAAGCACAAAAAAAAAAGTGAATAAATCAATAGATCAAAAAATGTTATCTAACACTGTAAAAGGTAAAGAATGCAAACCTTAATAACCTTAAAAAACATTGTGACTCAGATATTATGCTACTAAGTGAAATTTAGTTACCATCATCTGTCACACTTATATCTTCCACTGGAATATTTCTTTACATCTTGGATTCACTTTCCTGTCTGCAGTGACTCTCATGAGGACAATGACCCATCATCTCTCTCAATTTCTCTTTTACAGAAAAAAATAAAAATTTGAATAAATAATTAAAAATATCTCTCTCTCTCTCTCTCTCTCTTTCTCTCTTTAACTGTAAGTCCTTTTTGGTCTTTACAGGTTTCATTAATTCTTTATAACTCTCGTAGTCTTGCTTCTGTGTTAGGCGCAGGTATCAATAAAAACATACCAGATTTAGGGTTTTCTGGCAGCATCTACTCTTGAGCTTTAGGTCTAAGGTTGGTCTTCCTATAGTGGCTTTTTTTCCTCTTTACGGTAGTTTTTTTTTTTAATTACCGATTTACCATACTTTTTCTTTTAAGTACAAGATTATCATACATTTTTCCCTGTTGAGAAATCGGTCCTGGAGGACCCGATTTCTCAACACAGTTTTATTTATTTTTTTTAAATATAAGTATGGAAATCGGTCCCTCTGGACCCGATTTCCCTACGTGTTTTTATTTTTTTTTTTTAAACATTTTAGTATGGAAATCGGTCCCTCTAGACCCGATTTCACTCGTAATTTTTTTTTTTTTTTGGTTTTGTAGTTGAGAAATCGGTCCCTCTGGACCCGATTTCTCAACATGTTTTCTGTTTTTTATTTTTTACTCAGCGTGGTTTTAATTTGTTTTTCTGTTTTGTTTATTTTAATTGGGTGGTGGTTTAGGGTTTTATGTGATGATTTAGGGTTTTGGTGGAAGATTTTGGTTAATTATTGTAATGGTTAAATATTGAAGTTAGTTAATTAACTAATATAGTTAACTTAAAAATAACATTGGCCTAAATAATTCTTTTAATTATTTAATTTAGTTAATTAATTAAATATTAAAATAACTAAAAATATAATTGGAAGATAATTAACTCAAACTGATTAAAAATTAAAAATACCAACACGAAAGGGTACAAATACAGATATAAAAAGGGTACAAATAAAAACACAAACGAGGCAATTTTTTTATTCTTGCTCAGGAGTTCTAGAACGGTTTGGGCACTTATTCTTGCTATGTCCCTCATTTCGACACAATCCACATCTCTTGGGGTGACGACTCTTTTCCCTTTGATCCATCTCGGTACGAATACGTGTGGATTGTGGACAACCTTTTAGATCTCTCCGCATGGCTGGATTGTGACACAATTCAACTCCATTGTACTTTGGCCAGTATGATTCGTGTGGCACTGGTTGGAACTCTTCACGATAAACGTTGAAAACATATTGTAACGTGTACTGGGGAGGCACATATGTCATGTAGTCGTGATGAACATGGGAACAAGCAGCGATGACGTGTGAACATGGGTAGTGTAGTGCCTGGAATTCGCCACAGTCACACCACTGTTTTCCCAGATCTACTTTGAATGTCCCTGTTGGTCGGCCTGATGGGGGGTGTCTCAACTCCTTAACTGTGAAAATACTTTTTTCTCGGTTGAAAATTTGAACTTGGTGAGAGTTGGACATTCCCCGCTCTATCTCAAGTTTTTTGATGACTATGTCTATGTAAATCCTGCTGGATGTCATCATTGCTTGGGCCTGTCTCCCCCTTTCAACGAATTTTGCATTCAACCTGTGATAGGTTGATCGGACTAACGAAGTGATTGGTAGATTGCGCGTCCCCTTTAATACATTATTGATACATTACATATATTTTTAGTTATTTTAATATTTTGTTAATTAAATTAAAAAATACAAACACCAATTTAATTAAAATTATTAATATTACTTAACTGAAAAAAAAAACAGAAAACGCGTTGAGAAATCGGGTCCAGAGGGACCGATTTCTCAACTACAAAACCGGAAAAAAAAAACACAAATTAGGAGTGAAATCGGGTCCAGAGGGACCGATTTCACTACGAAATTTTAAAAAAAAAAAAAAAAACAAGAAGGGAAATCGGGTCCAGAGGGACCGATTTCCATACTAAAATTTAAAAAAAAAAAATAAAACTGTGTTGAGAAATCGGGTCCTCCAGGAACGATTTCTCAACAGGAAAAAAAGTATGGTAATCTCGTACTTAAAAGAAAAAGTATGGTAGATCGGTAAATAAAAAAAAAACTATATTACAGAGGAAAAAAAGCCTCCTATAGTTACTCAACTTCAAGATCATTTGTTTTCTCTTCTATCATATCCAAACTCTAATAATTAAGGAGTGGCTTTTTGATCATAGCCAGAGATCTTTTCTTCTCTTGGAAGATAATTTTTTTTGTTTGTGTTAAGTATGGCAATTATATGATGTTGATTTGTGTGTTTTCTTCATCTTCTTCACTGGCTTTCTAGTTTCAAAACTAGGGTTTCCTTTGCTTAGTGATCTGTGCAGCTATAGGTGTCAGATTATAGCCTATATAGCTATAGGTATCAATTTTTATGAAAATGTTTTTCAACTGAGAAATGATTTAATTTGTATATTTATTTCTTTTCTGAGCTTATAAACTTGCATGGTGCTTCTTTAATAAGAACCTGGTTTTTGCTGCTGTGGCACCTTTTTCTCTGCTTACCTTCTTTTTTCTTGTTTAAAGTTTTCTTTTATTTGAAGCTTATTTTGTGGAAGTTTGGGCCAACAGGTTCCTTTTTCAGTTTATTACTTTTTATTTTCACATCAATTATAAGTAGTTATAGTTAGTTTGCTTGCAATAATATCTGATTTGAGTTCAGATTAGGATGAGATCATGAAAATGGTTCTAACTTTTGAAAAATCTATTTTCTCTTTTGTTAGCATTCATTGATTTATTTTACAAGATCAAGAAAAAAATTGCTTAAAGAAACTGCCCCCCAGTAATCAACTATTCTTAATTACCTGTAAGTCAATATATATTGTCCATTAATTAACTTGTCATGTTTAAACCTTTATTTTGATGTTGGTCTCATACCCCCATCCCATTTCACATTATATGTATCAAGTTTATCTGTAAGCCTGTTGGATTAATTGATTTGTTGATGGTTATAATATATTCCTTTCCACAAGTTTTAGTTTGATTTCAATTATGTTTTAATAAAAAAAGAGAATTGGTAATTGGTTGATTTTATTATCTCTTTGCCTGCAATAATTTTTTTTCCTAGATATAATATATAAATTAATTATAATTTCTTCATCTAATTAATCATCACTGTCCTCTGTGTCAGGAAGGAAGTAGAAATGTACACATGCATGGTTCTACTTCTACGCTCACAATGGAAGGGAAAGAGAGTGAAGGAGCTTCCTTCAGCTCAGCCATGTGGATATAAGGAAAGATTATATATATGTCTTGCTAAATTAACTTGACTTCGATATTCGAATTGTGAGAATAATGAAGTGGACGATATATATTTTGCACCATCTTTCTCTATGGTTGGACTGAAGGGAGCTCCTTCTTTCTGTTGCCTCCATTAGTATCCTTGTCTCAAATGGCTTTATACATGTCTAAGCTTATTATAAAAAGGTGCAGCAAGCCAGTACACTGTAGCTGATGTTACACATCGTCTTCTAGCTCTTTGTAAGTATTAACTCTTTACCACTGCTGCCCAAGATTCACCAAACATACATATCTGAACAGTTGCATATGAATTTAATACCTGCATGACCCACTTGGTACTTTTTTAGTTGGCAAGAAACAATTCAGTAAAGTACCTGCATATGTACTTTCTTATCTCTATCCATACATACAAATTAACAGTTTCATATATGTATCTTATGGAAATATTGCCTAGGCTAGAAAAAGGTTTTAAATTGCGGTCGCGTTACGATCCTTGATATTGCGGAATATATCGCGGTCAAATGCAACTAATGTGGTCTCAATTGTGGTCACAAAGACTTCAAAAACCATGATGTTGCAGTCCAAATTGCGATTGCAGAACTTTTTTAAAAACCATGAGCTAGACTTCTTCAATTTATATGCAACTTTAATTATGTGATTGCTTTATACATAACACATATTTTTCAGGGTGAAGATTAACAGTGTGCTACTTTCTCTTTATCTCTCCACACTTTTTGGTTTCTTATTTTTTGGGGTTGGGAAAGAAAAAGTTAGGTCATAACATTTCATTTCTCATAGGTAACAAATAACATGCCAAATTAAGTTTTGGGGAAGCATATTTAGTTTGCTAGAATCAATTTGTTCCGTGCCACTACAGATAATAACATGCCAAATCAAGTTAATTTATAATGAGTATAATTCATGAGCATCATTTGGATAGCATATGATCATGTCGTTGCATGTTTTATTGAGTGGGAACATATATAAGCAGATTATTATGGAGTTGGCTTAAAAGAATTGATCACAGTGTATACCTCATTTCTATGCAACAGCAATTACTCCAATCAATGCTTTCAATTTCCCAGAAATGGAGATACTAATACCCCCGATATTATAGGTATTATAAGAAACAAAACTCTAATTCATACTCTCTCTGTTACCCAATATAAGTAAAAAAGTCTATGTATTTGGTCTAAACTTGGACCAAATACAAAGGCTTTTTTGCTTATATTGGTTAATAGAAGGAGTACTCAGTACTGAATAAGGAAAAAATTGAAAATAATTTTTTTAATTAATACTTTTAAAGATTTTTTTTTTTCAAAAATAATTTTTTTATGAACCAACTCACTTGATAAGAAATATGTGTATCTCATTAATATAAGTCTTACTATAAATATAAATAAGGGTATAAATAGAAATTAGACATCTAATATTTTTAAAAATTGATATTATTTCTTATAATTAAGACGAAGAAAATGAAACATTTTGTTCCTTATAAAAAGAACAAGTTCAATACTATCTCTGTTTCCTTTTACTTGTCGTTTAAGGTTAATTTTGAATAATCAATGAAATTAATAAATTTTGTTGTTTTTAATGAAATTATTAATCTTTTTCGTATGATACTCTTGATAATTTATTACTTTATAAAACATAATTCTCTCTTTGTAATAAATAGTTAAGGGTATAAATGACAAATAAGTAATTAATGTAACATTAAACTTTGAGAATGACAAGTTATTCGAAACAATTTTTTTCTAAAAAAATGTAAAAAAAAAATGGAGAGAGTAGTATCAATATTCCTGCTTTAATACAGAACAAGCTGCATTAGTTAATGTATTTTTGTTTAAGTTCATCAAGACTTCACACCGGTAACCACTTTCTCGTCCTGCTCCTCGAGAAGTTGCACTGCACAAGTTTCACTAAACGTTTGATATTGGTTCTTATATGACAATGATTGTCTTTTTGCCTAGGATAGTTATTATCCACATAAATTATGAGTTTACTTAGTTAAAATTGTGGCTTGGAAAATTACTCTCATTTTTTGTCATATTTCAAATATTTTATTATTTCAAATTATTTGTCCTTTAAAAAATCAAGAAGTATTAATTACTTTTTTTTCAACAATATTTTTTATATCTCAACCAATTATATTAACAGACTTTTCTACCTAATTACTCTATTATTCCAATTAATAAAGGCTATTTTAGTCAAAAAATATTATTTTATTATAAAAATTTGTAAACTTAATCATTTTTTTAATATATGTGTATTATCCTAACAGAGTAAAATGAAATGGAGAGACAGTAGTGGTGGTAAATGGTTCTGACAGAGGGCCCAGTAGACCATATCTACGTGTATACAGAATCGAATAAAGCTGGGACTTCTTGTTTTCTCAAGAAGACAGTGAACATGCATTTGAATGGGAGTACAGATGTGAGAACCCCTTCCCCTCTATATAACCGTATATTTATATATACATTATTTTGACATACTCCCTCTCCTAACTTAAGTTGGTTTATTTAGTTAAAATCATTAAATTTGTAAATAATTTATATTGTTACTAGTATAAAATACATCTAAAAAATAGATTTATAACGTCGATTTTGGAGATAACCGGCGTAACACATAACACGGTGGCATTTTAAAAATTAATGCGTAACTTTTAACGTCGGTTTTTTAAAAAACCGGCGTTATAAGTTAAAAGGTAAATTCGGCCAAAAGGGGAGACAAGTTACGACGCCGGATTTTTCAACAACCGCGGTTAAATGCTGAACCTATGGCGCCACAAAACCGCGGTTAAAAGATATGACGCCGGTTTTTGAGAAAATCGCGGTTAGATCTTAAAAAATCTAAGTGAAAAGTAAAATCCGGCCAAAAGATACAACGCCGGTTTTTGAACTAGACCGCGGTTAAATGTTAAACCTATGGCGCCGGTTTTTTGATAAAACCGCGGTTATAAGATACGGCGCCGGTTTTTGAAGAAAGCCGCGGTTAAATTATCTTTTTATCTTTTGAAGAAAACATGTTTTTCCCAAATTATCTTTTTATTAATTTCACTATTTTTACTTAATTAATCACTCACTTAATTAATGACACTCATCATCTCTCTTTTTCCACCTTAAGAACATGTTGGTAACTGTTAAGGATTTCGGCAAGTGTACCGAATCGTACAAGTAATAAAGTGATAAGAAAAGTATCGTTTCCACAAGGATTGTGATCGACTAATTAACTTAACAAAGTTCATATTTATTTTGAACGAGAACAAATTCTTGATATTTGAAATTTGGAATATTTATAACAATAACAAACTATTTAAATACGAATGATTAAAAAGACTAGGGTTGAATCCTCTTGTATCCACTCTCATGCGATTATTTCAACATCAACTCAAGCAATTTCATACAATTTGAATTTCGAATCAACTAAATTAGTTTAAGGACAATTCCTTGCCTCATAAACCCTTTACTCTAACTAAAACCCCCTAATCCCTTAGGTGATTTATAATTTGGTTAAGCATTAAGAATAATAATTCATAAAAACACGTAATCACAAAGTTATATTCATCATGATTATGACTACCAATCTCAGTTCAAGTTCTTCACCCAATTTCCAATCATCATGAAAAACCCCAAATCGATTCAATAGCGGCCAAGTATCAAAAAGCATTAAGCATGGAGATTGGAAGCTCAATTGAAATGAAATAAATTTGCATTAATGTAATAGAACCAACTACATAAGAGTTTCAACAAGATTCATCCAACCCTAGCCTAAAAGAATTTAGTTATTCATAGAGAATAAGGAACCATAACAGAAAAATGAATAAAGGATAGAAAACCACTCCATTGATGACTCAAATCCTTGTTCCCAAGCTTGAATCCTCTTTAGAGATGGTGGAAAGAAAAACACCCTAGCACCCCTTGACGAGCCCCACGGCGTTCTAGGTCTTTGGAATGGTCAAGAATCCCAGTTTCCCCCTAGACAAGTGTTTAAATTGTCTATTTACAGTTTAGGGTGAAAAAAGGGTCAAAAACCAAGCTGAAACGAATAAAAACGCGCATTTGTGAATTCTGGCGGCTTCCGCAACACGACCGTGCTTCCTGGCATGGGCCGGTCGTGCTTCTCTCTGTTCCTCGCGTTGTTCAGCGAATTTCGTAACACGAGTCGTGCTTCCTGGCACAGCTAGGTCGTGCTTCATGCTGTTTTACATTTTTCACCTCTGTAAAGTCCGAATTAGCTCAAGGTGTCTGCATGAAAGTTGAAGCTATGGATCTTAGCTTTCCAATGACACCAGTTTCATCCCATTTGGACACCTAAAACTCCAGATATGATTAAAACACTACAACATTTTTTCTTTATGGGAACGGTTAAAAAATGTTGTCTTAACCAAGAAAACTGTTGCCTAAAAGTATAGGGGACAGTTTTCAAGGGCTGCCTATGCGACCGTTGCCTATTACTTATGGCAACAGTTTTCTGCACTTTCTGGCAACGCTTCTTAAAACTGTTCCCTATACCATAGGAATAGGGGACAGTTATGACGCTAACTAATGGGAACAGTTTTCAAGTGTTGTCATTACTAGGTACAGTTCGTAACTGTTGCCTGATGTGCAAATGCAACATTTTTTAAATGTTGCTTTAACTTATATAGGCAACACCTTTTAACTGTACCTATAGATTATAGGCAACATTTTTCACCTTAAAAATAATTTTGTTTTGGGCACAATTGATAATTGTAGCTTAAAAATTTATGGGCAATATTTTCTTGAAAATTAATCAAGCTATGACATAATACTATAAATAAGTTCCACAATAGTTGCTAATACAGAATCAGTACCATAATAATCAACAAAAGGACAACATGATTTGATCAAATCTCATTTTGATGTATGAGTCTAACAAAAAAGTTAAATCCAAAACAAGTATCTAATTCAGTCAACAAAAAAAAAAAGTATCTAATCAAAGAACTAGGATCAAAATGTATCATCTTGCAACTCTTCATCTATATCCCCTTCATTGATACCTTCCTGAATAAGAAAAAAATATTACATCGCTTAAAAATATTTGATGATTAAATTTGATAAAAACACGTATTTGTCATTACTTAGATAATATCACAAATTCCAAAAGGGTGAAATTGCATGACATGGACTTCATATTTGTATTTTTATTTATTTTTTGAATAAAAAAGTCATCCTGACACTGTTGAATCATCCATTGCTACTCTTTAAATCAGATCACCTTTCAAGTAGTGTAATTCTTTTTCTTATGACTAGTTACATAGATCCAGTAGAGAAACTATTGGAGCTAAGCCATATAATTAGGTATGACACCTTAACATTCCATAAGTTTAGTGTATAAAAGAAACACTATTTTTGAAATCCAAAAGGGTGAAATTGCATGACATGGACAACATATTTGTAATTTTTTTTGAATAAAAAAAAGTCATCCCGACATCATTGAATCATCCACTGCTACTCTTCAGATCAGAGCACCTTTCAAGTAGAGTACTTCTTTTTCTTATGACTACTTACATAGATCCAGTAGAGAAACTATTGGAGCTAAGCCATATAATTAGGTATGACACCTTAACATTCCATAAGTTTAGTGTATAAAAGAAACACTATGTATGGATATCAAAACAATATTATCTACTCACGACATACCTTGACTTCATTGATGTCACTATTGACTATATGTAGCAACCAGTCACAAGCTTGTGCTATACCTAAGAAGCCATATTAAATATAGTCGGCATAGCAATGTCGATTGGAATAATTGCCTCTAATATACTAAGCGAAAAATCCAAACCAGGCTATAGATATATTTAAATGTCTACAACGTACAAAAGTATATCCTTGGAAAGCCTAAATGCAACAAGTGTAGAGACATGTGCTTGTACGAAGCAAGATGTATATCATGAAAAATAATTCCTATATGCTAAGGAAAATAAGGTTTTCTTTATATCACAATAACTACCCTTATTCTGGACAAAAAAAAAAACACTTGACAACTAGATGAGAAAGTAACAAACTATATTACCAAAGTTGTGCAAAGATCCCATATATTTAGATAGTTATTGAAGTATCTTGAGATGTAGATAAATCATGTGGAAAATGCTCAATGGCAAGATCTCATCTATTCGCTAATGAAAGTTTATATCCTTCTAATAAACTTCAAAATGGTCTGAATCAAAATCATCAAAATCGTTTGCCTATATTTGCATAGTGTATTGTTTTTAAATGTTACCTTTGTGGTAGTAGAACCTCTAAAACCATTGAAACACATGGTAGCCACTTCTTATTCTTTTGGATGTCATTGTAGTTTCTTCACATAAGAAAATAGTTTTTATATCCATCAAAATACTTTATCAAGTAAGCTAGTACATACTATATATCAGGGTATCTCTGCAATGTAATGTGGCTTTCTTAAACCTTCCAATTAGTGAAACACCTCCACTATTATACCATACCAACACTGAAAAGCACATCATCATCAGAATGATAGAGACAAACACATCATCACCGAAAATTTACCAAAGTAAACAAAGATTAACATTGAGACCAAATGCACAAAACTCCAATTTACTACATGCTTACTTCCAACAATATATGAAATTAAATTGCAAAACAGAATGTAAAGGACGAACTAAATGCAGCCAAAGGGTATTCGGTATTCTACTTTCCTTTCGTTAGTGAATTCTACAGTTAAAGAATGGAATCTAAGTGAACAACTTTCCAGTAGTAACTATAAAGAAGGCCACACACACACATGGATATAGAGTATCTATCAAACACACACTCACGTCCAGACAAAGACATTCAATACTATTTTTTCTATTATCGTAAATGGCCAAAGATGAAAAAGGAAATTCAACACTATTGGACAAAAACAATTATGCCTAAAAGTATCTCAATCCTCATGTTCGAATAAAAATACTTAAAAAAGTTTCCAAGCATAAGAAAGGAAAAAAGAGGGAAGAATATGTATGTAGTCTGTATAAACAAAAAACATAAGAAAACCAGAGGTTACCTGAAGGCGCCTAAACATAGTTGTTGAATTGCTCCATATCACATCAAGCAAAATAAAATGCTAATTAACTTCAACCTACTTGTTACTAATTTATAGTTAAAAGAAATTTATTACTTGATTGAACCCATTATGGAAAACATGGAATTCTATATCAAAATTTATGGTCAGAATTTTGTATCATGAGAAAATAGAGCAAGCTTGAGTATGTTGATATCATCATCTCGAGATAGGTTTCAAACCCACAAAATAAAATCACAGCAAGAAATCTTTTCCTATAATTCATTCCATCCAAAGTTTCAAGAACAGATACAAGTCAGAATAATAAATTGAACCTTAAAATTGTAATTCTCAACCAGCACTCAATAGAAATTTGACAGCCAAGCACAAACAAAATGATAAGTAAAAAAACTGGAGAAGCTTGTATGCCCACGACACCCATTGTCTCAAAACAGTCCCTGATAGACCTTGTAAAAACAGAGCACCATTAGCATAAAAAGAAAAGGAAACAAACCAAAAATTAAAAAATGAGAAGAGAAATAGGGATATCACCAGCAGAGTGAGAGACAGAGAGAGAGAGGGAATGAGGGAAGAAGGAGGGGTTGTTGGTCTCCCCATAGTCCTGGTGGCCACGTCAGACCCTTTTGTGGTATCGCATGCCATCATCTGCTGTTGTGAAATCCCCAACACGAGCATCCCCCTCCCTGTTCGGGTGCCGTAGATGGCTATTCACCACTGCCACAGGCGACGTAGCGATTCCGTCACCTCGTCTTCCGTCTTCTTTCTTCCCCAAACTTCAGATCATTAAGATTTGGTTATGGTTCTATTGGGATTAGCTTAGGGTTCTGTTACATGTATGATAGTGGTCTCGTGATGCGGTAGAAGAAGGAGAAGAAACATGGGTGATGTTAGGGTTTGGGTTTTTCCTTTTCTGATGTGGGGGAATAATGAAAAGCAAAAGAAATATTGAAAAAATAAAGGAGGAGCGAAAAGAATGTTTTACGCCTCGTGGAAGTTTTATTTCGCTAAAATAACATTTAATATTTTAATTACAAAAGACAACAATGGTTAAAATGTAGCCTTTTCAATTAACTATGGCGACATTTTAAAACTGTTTCCTAATAGAGTTAAGGGAACAGTTATATGAAGTTGCAAAAAAAATGTGGTAGTAACAGGTTAAAACAGTTCCCATTTTTATATAAGGGAACATTTATTCAGTGTTGTAAGAGTAGTGTTGTCTAAATCACAAATTTTATGGCAACAGTCCTGAAATGTTGTCTGATCTAGTTTTAGGCAACATTTCTTACCTGTTGGCAAAAAAAGTGTTGCTAGAAGCAAAATATTTTGTAGTGAAACATCGAACAGGTGTTAAGCTTGGGCAGCATCACCTTATCAACTTATAGTACAAATTACCCGAACTTAAAGATTGATTTAGGTCTCGATTTCTTCATCAAAGTTGTAGATAATTCTTCTATCTTTCCAACAAGACCAAGATAATCTCATTCGGATTAGTCTGGCTCAAGATATAGCTTTTGGAATCTTTCTTTGTCAGGAAACAGTGCTTCCAGGCGCTCTTCCAAATCAATCCTTTGGCTATGCTCCTATTCCTGTACACTCAGAGATAAAAAATCATATAAAACACTAATGCACAAACGTTAGAACGAGATCAAGTGAATACACTGAATCACGCAATTTATGCTCAAATTCACTTCAAAAGTTCTTCATGCATCATGCAAAACTCAACTTTGGCTTTATAAATATTCATGTGAGGAAGATTTATCAGTAATAAAATAATTATTGTAGCATAGTAATTTGAAATGGATCTTATAAAATGGGACAAAATACTTTACCAATATGATTTTATATTAAGGGACGGAGGGAGTATATAATTTTAAATAAAAATATATGATTGTAATAATTGTAGTTAATTAAGATAATTTTATGTTGCAAAAGAAAAAACTCAGTGATACAAAATGGGAATAAAATTTTTAATGTCTTAAATGTTTGATCAGTAGAAATTAGCTTTAAATGGTGAAATAGGTATTTCAATATGTCATCTAAGCCGTGACGGATCTAAGGAGGGGAACATAGGGGCTCTAGCCCCTCCCTTCCTTATGCCTTTTTGTTAATAATTAGTTGGTAGATAAAATATTGACTTTTTATTTTCAACTATTTCTCTATGTATTGTTGGAACCTAAACGATTGAGAAGTTTAGACCCTCATTAATTTTGATGATAACAAAGTATTCACAAAAGAACAATTTATGTTCTAACAATTCTTGAAGTGTGCAGATACTAATATTACATATACTTCTAAGCCACTTAAGCAAGAAGGAAGAAGTTCACAAGAGAAGGATACACTCCATGTGTCAGCATCCGGCTCATCCTAGTATACTGTCTTCGTGAACGTCTGGAATTATCTTTTTGTGACACAAGGTTTATACATTTGCTACGAGCATTCGACCTTCCCGTTCTGAGCGAGCGTCTGAACTTCATTTTAAATCACGTGATGGTCACGTAGTTGCTCTTCCTCTCAGAAGCTTCTGGAACGGATTTCGAATTTGATCTTATGCGCTAAAATTGTTATACGAGGTATCAAAGGTGACACCTTTAGCTAAAGACAAAAATCGTACAAGCATTTGTGAAAAGCAAGGTAGTACGAAAACGGTAATGTGTACTACTGAGATATTCTCTGGAAAGGAAGAAGGAGACAGCTTTTTGAAATTACCTCACTCAATGGAAAGGAGCCATTTTTACTGTAACGGTAATATCCTTTAGAACTCCTATAAATACCCCATGGTATCCATTGAAGAAACTGCCGAAACTCTACAAGAGAATATTGCTTCATTTACTGAGAACAAGCACTGCTATATACACTACAAAGAGTCAACACTCTAAGCACCGCTTCGTGAGCAATCAAGTTTCGAGCCAAGTCTCTGGACTACAAGAACTGAACTCAGCGTCCGACACTTTCTTTTAGAAAGCATTTCTGTATTGAGCTTAATCTTTTATCCTCTCTGTGAGAATTATTTTTGCTTGTATTCAACTTACTTGTAAAAGTTGTTTTGGCCTAGTTAAGGCTGTACCCTCAAAGGCTCGAACGTACTGAGTCGTTTTGAGAAGTTGAGAGTATTGTCAAGGTTGTGACAGTAGAATACTCTTAAGGTTTTGTAATCAGTTGATTATAGTGGAAAATCCTTCAGAAACGAAGGGACTAGACGTAGCTACCAGTTTGGTAGTGAACTAGTATAAATCTCTGTGTCTCTTGCTTTACTGCTTTACTGATTTATATTTATCTTTATCTTATTCTGTTTAAAACAAGTTTTCACAAACTGCTTTTCCAAATAGTCTCAGGTTTATTTCACGTCCGATACACAAACTTTTTTGAAAAACCTGTGTTCTAAGTGTTTTTAACTTAAAGTTTGCGAAAAGTTTTCAACACAATTCAACCCCCCTTCTTGTGTTCACGTTCAGTTGGTATCAGAGCTCGGCCTCTTGGTTGAGCACTTAACAGTGTTAAGAGTAAAGATCCTACTGTGAACATGTCTGCTGAAGGTGGTCATATGAACCGTCCTCCTCTATTCAATGGAGAAAAATTTGATTATTGGAAAGATAAGATAAAAGCATTCCTTGAGGCACAAAATCTTGATTTGTGGGATATAGTTGAAAGTGGATACATTTCTCCCACTAATGCCCTTGGTGTTGCAATACCTAGGGAAAACTGGACTGATGATCAGAAAAAGAGATATCAAACCAATCAGAAGGCTAGATTTATCCTCATCTGTGCTATGACAGAAAGAGAACATGATAAATGTGGTAAGTTTGATACTGCCAAAGAAATATAGGATTCTCTTGTTTTGTCTTATGAGGGTTCTGCCCAAGTAAGAGAAACAAAGGCTAGCATGATGGTTCGCCAGTATGAGCTATTCAAAATGGAAGATGGAGAAAACATTGAAACTATGTTTGGAAGGTTCCAAACACTTGTTCATGGGTTGCAGGCCCTTGGAAAAAGTTATACTACACCTGACCATGTGAGAAAGATCTTGAGAAGTTTGACTAAGCAGTGGAGACCCAAAGTCACTGCTATTCAAGAAGCAAAAGATCTAAATGTCCTTCGGCTTGAAGATCTTATGAGTTCTTTGAAAGCTCATGAACTTGAGCTAAATGAAGAAGAACCTACGAAGAAGAGTAAGTCTATTGCTTTAAAAGTTAATCAACATAAACCTAGTACTTCTAAAGCTTTTCAGGCTGAAGAAGAAGAACCAGATGATGAAGCTTCAGAAGGAGATTATGATGGATCAGACGATGAGCTAGCGTTCATATCTAAGAAGATCCAGAGAATGTGGAAGAAGAGAAATTTCAGGAGGAGGTTTCAGAAGAAAAATACAAAGGACAAGAAGGAAAGCAAAGACAAGGACAGAGCCCAAGTCATTTGCTATGAATGTAAGAAGCCTGGACATTTCAAGTCCGAGTGTCCTAATCTTAAGGAAAAGTCCACAAGAAGCCCCTTCAAGAAAAAGAAGAAAGGTCTCATGGCAACATGGGAAGATCTTGACTTATCCTCCTCTGAGGAAGATAAAGAAGAAGAAGCTCACATTGCCCTCATGGCAGACACTGATCTTGATTCAGAAGAAGAAGTTGAAGAGGTAATAATATATGATTCTTATTCTGAACTTCAACTTGCATTTGATGATCTGTTAAAGGACTACCACTCTCTCTATTGAGTATAAGAATTTGAAAAAGAAATTTTCAAAACTATCACAAGATTTTCATTCTTTACACAATGAAAACTCATACTAATGAAGAGAACTGTTTAAAACTAAAATCAGTCTAGTGGATAACCAAATGGCCTGGAAGCTAACAAGCAACCGTGTCGAGAGCTCTCAAGTTAAAAGCTCTGTAGTTACAGGCAATCCTAACTGCAAATCAAATGACTATGAACATGCATTTCAAAAGTTTCTTGCAGAGAGTGTAACTCGAAGCAAGCAAGCTTCTATGATTTGGGATGTCAGTAAAATGACAACTCATGGTCTTGGTTATATACTAGATAAACCTCCTTTAGAAAATGATTCAACATCTGATAACACCAATGATCATAGTGAATGCTTGCATTATACTTACTGCAATAAATCTGGTCATTTGAAAAATGCGTGTACTGTGTTTACAACTAAGAAGGACAAGTATCCTTCAAGAACTAACAAGAAAGGACCCAAAAAGATATGGGTACCTAAAGATAAAATAGTCTATGTTGCAGACTTGCTTAGCAACAAAGTCAACACACCTATCTTGGTACTTAGACAGTGGATGCTCGCGTCACATGACGGGAGAAAAGCATATGTTCCAAGAACTAAGACCTAGAGAAGCTGGATTCGTTGGTTTCGGAGGAAACCAGAAAGGTAAAATAGTTGGAATTGGTCGCCTAGGTAAAGGCTCTCTTCCTTCTATTGATAATGTTTTATATGTTAAAGGACTGAAATATAATCTATTGAGCATAAGTCAATTATGTGACAATGGTTATAATGTTGTCTTTACAGAAAATGGATGTTCAGTAAAAAGCAAAAATGATGGATCTATATTCTTTACAGCAAAGAGGAAACAAAATATTTATAAAGTTGATCTTCCTGAACTTGCAAAACAAGATGTCAAGTGTCTCATGTCTGTTGAAGATGAGCAATGGATTTGGCACAAAAGATTGGGTCATGCCAATTTGAGGTTAATCTCAAAATTAAACAAGCACAATCTTGTTAGAGGCTTACAAAATCTTAAGTTCCAATCTGATGCCCTGTGTGAGGCTTGTCAAAGAGGAAAACAAGTTAAAACTTCCTTTCATTTAAAAAATGTTGTTTCGACCTCTAGACCACTTGAACTTTTACATCTTGATCTTTTTGGTCCCACAAGGACAGCCTCTTTAACTGGAAAGAAATAAGGATTAGTCATTGTTGATGATTTTACTAGATGGACATGGGTTAAATTCCTTGCCCACAAGGATGAGTCTTTTAAGGTATTTACTGTATTATGTAAATCAGTTCAAATTGAAAAAGGCATCTGTATTTCTTCTATTAGAAGTGATCATGGAGGAGAATTTGAAAATGAAAACTTTCAAAAGTTTTGTGAAGAAAATGGCATCTCCGACAATTTCTCCTCTCCTAGAACACCTCAACAAAATGGTGTTGTAGAAAGGAAAAATAGGTCCCTCCAGGAAATGGCCAGGACCATGATCAATGAAGCTGATATTGCGAAACATTTTTGGGCAGAAGCAGTAAACACAGCTTGTTATATTTAAAATAGAATTCTTATAAGACCTATTTTGAATAAGACTCCTTATGAATTGTGGAAAGGTAGAAAACCAAACATTTCTTACTTTCATTCTTTTGGTTGTATTTGTTATATTTTGAATACTAAAGATCAGCTTGGTAAGTTTGATTCCAAGGCTGACAAAGGAATCTTTTTGGGATACTATGAAAGATCTAAAGCTTTTAGAATATACAACAAAGAAACTTTGACAGTTGAAGAGTCCATTCATGTCAAGTTTGATGATAAGAAGCCTGACACTGCTATGTCAGAGCTAGATGAGTTATTTTCAGAATTAAACCTCGGTGACAAGTCAGACGGTGAACGTGCATCTTCATCATCCAGTGGTGACCAGACGAAGAATTCTACTCAAGCAGAAGCTGAAGCAAGAAAAAGCTGGAAGTACAAAACCAATCATCCAAAAGATCAAATCATAGGAGAACCTAGTGATAAAGTACGAACCAGATCCTCTTTCAAGGAGCATGCTGATTTTGCACTTCTCTCTGAAATGGAACCTAAGACGATTGATCAAGCATTGGAAGATGAAGGATGGATTCTACCAATGCAAGATGAGCTAAATCAGTTCCAAAGAAATGATGTATGGAAGCTAGTCACTCTACCAGAAGATAAGCAAGCTATTGGTACTAAATGGGTATTTAGAAATAAGCTTGATGAAGATGGTAAAGTTGTGAGAAATAAAGCAAGGTTAGTTGCTCAAGGTTACTCACAAGAAGAAGGTATTGATTTCACTGAAACTTTTGCACCTGTTGCAAGACTAGAAGCTATTCGCATTTTACTTTCATTTGCAGCACATCATGAGATAACACTATATCAAATGGATGTGAAAAGTGCTTTTCTAAATGGTTTTATAACTGAGGAAGTTTATGTTAAACAACCTCCTGATTTTGAAGATATTGAATTTCCAGAACATGTTTTTAAACTTAAAAAGGCTCTATATGGTCTTAAGCAAGCTCCCAGAGCATGGTATGATAGACTAAGTTCCTTTTTAATGGAAAATGGATTTACAAGAGGTCTAGTTGACACTACTCTTTTCAGAAAATCTTCTAACAAGCATTTCATACTTGTTCAAATCTATGTTGATGATATCATTTTTGGAGCCACTAATGAAAGTCTTTGCAGAGAATTTTCTAAGCTTATGCAGGCTGAATTTGAGATGAGCATGATGGGAGAACTAAAGTTTTTCCTTGGAATACAAATCAAGCAATGCAAGATGGTATCTATATACATCAAAGCAAATATATCAAAGAATTATTGAAGAAATTCAAGATCTTTGGATTGCAAGCCTATGTGTACACCTATGCATCCTACCGCACTCTTAGTAAAGATGAAATTGGTAAGAAGGTAGATCGAGAAAATGTACAGAGGTATGATAGGATCTCTACTTTATCTTACGGCTTCAAGACTGACATTATGTTCGGTCTGCTGTGTGCTAGATTTCAATCGGATCCTAGAGAATCACACCGAGTCTTTGTTAAAAGAATATTCAGATATTTGCAAGGAACTACTAATCTTGGTTTGCTTTATAAGAAATCAAAAGATTACAAATTAGTAGGTTTCTGTGATGCTGACTTTGCTGGAGACCGAATTGAAAGAAAGAGCACAAGTGGTGGCTGCCAGTTCCTTGGAGCTAATCTTGTGTCTTGGTCAAGCAAAAGACAAAGTACTATTACACTCTCAACAGCAGAAGGTGAATACATCTCAGCAGCAAGTTGCAGTTCTCAACTTTTGTGGATGAAGTATCAACTTGAAGAATACTTGATAAAAGAGAGTAACATTCCTATCTTTTGTGATAATACATCTGCCATTTGTCTCCCTAAAAATCCTATGTTGCATTCTAGAGCAAAGCACATTGAGATTAAACATCATTTTATAAGAGACTATGTTCAGAAGGGGACACTTGAAATCAAATTTGTAGACACTGATCACCAGTGGGCTGATATTCTTACAAAACCCTCATTGAAGATAGATTCAATTTTATAAGAAGAAATTTAAATTTTCATCTTATAAAAGAATGATTAATCTCAGCGTCTTATGATAGATATCATTTGAGCATCTGGTATGACATCATCATACGAGTAAGCATTTTTATATGCCAACTGCATCATAACTCAGCATCCGATGAATCAGTTATGAGCATCTGAAACATACACGTGGTAAGCTCGTGTGGAACTTAAGCGTCTCATCACACCTAATCTGAGTCATGATTATTTACGTTTTCAATAAAATCTTTTACTTTATTTTGACAACTGCATTTAATGAAAAAAGGTATCTTTATTTTAATTTCTTTTTAAATTTATTTTTAATACTCGGATAATGAAGAGGTTTTTGAAAAGTAACTGTACCAATTACAAATCCTTCCTACTACTCCTTCTTTTTCGCTCCACAATCACTCTCTCTGTTTTCAGTCTGAAAAACAGTTTTCCTTCTCTTCTCTTCGTGGATCACGAAACCCTAAACCTCCATATCTCTATCTCTCAATCGCAATCATGTCCGTGTAACAACCTCCGAGTATCTTTGCTATTTACGACACCATGGTGAAGGAAAGGTTTTGTTGGAAAATCGAGTTGATTTAGAGAACTTCAAACTCTATGGCTTCGATTTCTACAAAGGGTTTCAAAGCAATGGGTTGGGAACACTATTTCTTTTGGAAACAAAGTTGAGGTTCTAGTTATCGCTATCAAGGAATTTTGGGGTAACGCTCGTTTACACCAAGGTGGTATCTTTGAAGGAACTGTGAGAGGTTACAAGTTCATTTTTACCGTTACCAACATTTCTGAAGTCACTGGTTGTCCCTGTGAAGGTATCGTTTACTACACAGATTGGGCTGATGCATTTCATGGCCTTGAGAA
This sequence comes from Calophaca sinica, assembly GCA_037113605.1. Lineage (NCBI taxonomy): Eukaryota > Viridiplantae > Streptophyta > Magnoliopsida > Fabales > Fabaceae > Calophaca > Calophaca sinica. Next base: position 95,926,567 of record CM073736.1, read on the forward strand.
GGTCAATGAGGATTTGTTTGAGAACTATAAACAGTTGAAAGAATCTAGTGAAACTCCTACTACAAAGCATTTGAAGAGTCATTACAGAGTGCTTCACAAGATAATCACCAAGAGTGTCTGGTTGAAGGCTGGCTCTAGTGACATAGTCAACTATGAACAGAAGTTCATTATGAGGCACTACATGGCTGGTCACAAGGTAAACCTGCCAAGATTGATCTACAACAACCTGATTAGTGCACTGGTTAATTCGAGAAAAAGAGTTGCTGACAAGAAAAACACCTACAAATGCATTCCTTATGGTGTTCTGCTCACTAAAATGATGGCCAAGAATCTGGTTGTAAACAAGCTGACTGCTTTGCCAGATCAAGAAAAAGTGAAGTATTTTGGCACTGAAAGTGTTGTGATTCCTGACACCTTTGGAGTTAACAGCTTGGTCAGAATGAAATTGATCACTGGTGAACAAATGAAGAAGGTGAAAAAGGAACAGGGAATAGAATCTGGTCCCTCTCTTAGCAAGAAGTCTACTACTGACAAAACCACCAGAAGCTCAGTAACTGGTGTGAAAAGGACTTCTGATTCTCCAGAAGAGGAGACAAGAAGCAAGAAGCAGAAGGTGGCTTCTGCACCCAAAAGAAAGACTGAATCAGAAGATGAGGACTGTTCCCATCACCGACTCGATGAAAAGAAGCAAGCCGTGGTCGAGAAACATGTTTGACGTCCGGTGCCTGAAGAAGGCAATTCAACGTCCGCCTCCAGCTGTTGCCCCTAGACAGAAGCTGAAAAGATTGGTCAGGCAGTCTGTGCTTGAACCAAAGGTACTGAATTTTACTGATGATTCTCAGACTGCTTTTGAAACTGATGATACCATTCTGCTCCACCTATATCTGCCGCACAACCATCAACCATTCAAATCTGCACGTAAAGCCGAAACACAACCACTTCCATAGCCCTCAAACAACCTACCCAAACACGTACCAATACACTCACCATCTCCTCACCTCAAACCTCCTCATATACCTCCCTCACTTCATACATTTCCAAACTTCATTCTCATCCTTTTAACCTCCTTTTCAAAGTCCCTCCATTTAATCCTTTCAAACCCTACATTCCTCCCAAGTACAATATCACAGTAGTGACACCAAAAACTACTGCCCTAATTCCAAAGAAACCTGTCCCTCTTGACATTAGACCAAAATTTGTTAGATATGAGTCATATAACTCTATCTACAATCACCCGTCTTTATGGCACTTGAAGACCTTCACCTCTGGTGTTTCAAGACTGGAGATACCCCCTCCAATGAATGTTGTCTTCAAGAATGGCAAAGACAATGTTGAGATGTCCTTTAAAGGAAGGTTGAGACCCAAACCAAACAGCAGGGCTATCCCCTTTTCTGTTGATGTACCAAGGTTCCTACCCCAGAATGAACCTCTTACATTAGAGGAATGTGGTAGATGGATCACAGAAGCTGAAGCCTGTATGATGGCTCATTGCTATGAGCAGAAAAGGCTTGAAGTCATTGGAGAATATAGAGACCCATCATCTGTCTCTATAAAGATTGTTCCAGATAGGCAAAGGTGGTTACCTTGGTCTATTCCTGGAAAAAGAAAGGAAGCTGCACCTGGTAAAATGCCATTCAGTAAGATAGGCCCTAAGGAATATGAGAAAGCTCCCATAGACTACAAGGTCAAGGAGTTCACCCAGCTTCCAGTAAAGAAAATTTCTGAAGATCATGCCAGAAGGTATTATCTGAGTGCTCTGAAGAAAGATCAATGGAGAACTGGATCCTCCAACTGCTGTAATGCAGAGAAGGCAACAATCCCTACTGTTGGCATCATCGAGAAGGTACCTGAATCCAATCATGGAACTGCTCATTTTGATGATATGTTCATGTGTTCTGTGATTAGACCGCTCAACTTGGTGAAGCTATATGCTCCATGGGATCTTGTCTGGAAACACTTTTACATTGGATTTGGCTGGATGCAATGGTCTGCGTCTTGGAAAGACAAAGCCATTATGCCTTGTTTTGAGCCCCTGACCATTGACAAAGATGACAGAGAAATTTTGAGAAGACTATTTATTGCTGAAAATGAAGGCCTCAACTTTTCCTTTGATGCCCTTAGTGTCTTCTTAGGCAATGTGTTTGGAGAAGCTGCTGCTGAACAATTTGATGGGTATGCCAGAGACATTCTTCAACACAGAGAAATGATCTTCAATTATCTTCTGTTTCCTGATCTTGTTGAGCAAAGAAATGAAGCCCTATATGAGTCTGAAAGAAGAAAACTTGGAACAATTATCAAATGGTTTCCACCAGGAGATAATTATTTCCAATGGGCAAAGGATAGGAAGAAGATAAAATTTGAATTGTCTCAAACTGTTCTTGAAATCCATAAGAAGATGAATTCAGAAGCTATAGGTATTTCTAATGTGCCAGAAGCAGAATCTGCTCCCTCCACATCTTCAGTGGAAATGGTTACAATTCCTAAGGAGGAATTTGAAACCATGAAGGCAACATGTTTGAAAGTTCCTGAGCTTGAAATGTAGCTGAAACTCATCATGGAACGAATCAACCTGCTACCTCAAAACCCTTAAACTTTGTTTTGTTTTAAATTTTTATTTATTTATTTTTTGGTACTGAGTGATATTTCTTAATTTTTGGTACAATTATATTGTGACTTTATTACTCAAATTTTTCTTCTATTTTGTTTTTTTGACTATGATGTGTTTTTACACTCTTTTTGTCTGATGACAAAAGGGGGAGTAAAAGAAAGGCTTGATGAACGCTAAGATAAACACACTAAGGATAGATGGATAGATACACATGCTAAGAAAGACTTGATGAACGCTAAGGATAGATATATAGATATACATGCTAATCAATCATTCATAACATCATTTCAGCATCCGATCTCAGTATCTTTTATTGCTATACTTATCTAACTTGTTGAACTCAGGGGGAGACCCTTAAAACTCTTATTTGAAACTTAAAATTGTTCATCAACCTTGGATATTTGTCATCATCAAAAAGGGGGAGATTGTTGGAACCTAAACGATTGATAAGTTTAGACCCTCATTAATTTTGATGATAACAAAGTATTCACAAAAGAACAATTTATGTTCTAACAATTCTTGAAGTGTGCAAGTACTAATATTACATATACTTCTAAGCCACTTAAGCAAGAAGTTCACAAGAGAAGGATACACTCCATGTGTCAGCATCCGGCTCATCCTAGTATACTGTCTTCGTGAACGTCTGGAATTATCTTTTTGTGACACAAGGTTTATACATTTGCTACGAGCGTCCGACCTTCCCGTTCTGAGCGAGCGTCTGAACTTCATTTTAAATCACATGATGGTCACGTAGTTGCTCTTCCTCTCAGAAGCTTCTGGAACAGATTTCGAATTTGATCTTATGCGCTAAAATTGTTGTACGAGGTATCAAAGGTGACACCTTTAGCTAAAGACAAAAATCGTACAAGCATTTGTGAAAAGCAACGTAGTACGAAAATGGTAATGTGTACTACCGAGATATTCTCTGGAAAGGAAGAAAGAGACAGCTTTTTGAAATTACCTCACTCAATGGAAAGGAGCCATTTTTACTGTAACGGTAATATCCTTTAGAACTCCTATAAATACCCCATGGTATCCATTGAAGAAACTGCCGAAACTCTACAAGAGAATATTGCTTCATTTACTGAGAACAAGCACTGTTGCTATACACTACAAAGAGTCAACACTCTGAAAGCACTTTATACGTGAGCAATCAAGTTTCGAGCCAAGTCTCTGGACTACAAGAACTGAACTCAGCGTCTGACACTTTCTTTTAGAAAGCATTTCTGTATTGAGCTTAATCTTTTATCCTCTCTGTGAGAGTTATTTTTGCTTGTATTCAACTTACTTGTAAAAGTTGTTTTGGCCTAGTTAAGGTTGTACCCTCAAAGGCTCGAACGTACTGAGTCGTTTTGAGAAGTTGAGAGTATTGTCAAGGTTGTGACAGTAGAATACTCTTAAGGTTTTGTAATCAGTTGATTATAGTGGAAAATCCTTCAGAAACGAAGGGACTAGACGTAGCTACCAGTTTGGTAGTGAACTAGTATAAATCTCTGTGTCTCTTGCTTTACTTCTTTACTGCTTTATATTTATCTTTATCTTATTCTGTTAAAAACAAGTTTTCACAAACTGCTTTTCCAGCGTCCAGTTTATTTCCAGCGTCCGATACACAAACTGTTTTGAAAAACCTGTGTTCTAAGTGTTTTTAACTTAAAGTTTGCGAAAAGTTTTCATCACAATTCAACCCCCCTTCTTGTGTTCACGTTCATGTAATACATCAAATATTACACTAGTGGAAAAAAGGTAATTTACACCGATTAAATTTCACATTTAACACCGGTTTTTATACCAGTGTAGATACTACCGGTGTTGTATGTAGAGCTTTTTACACCGGTTTTTTAACCTGTGTAAAATGAATCTTTATAACACCGGTTTAAAAGATGGTGTTAAATGAGGGAACCAACCGGTATCTAAAATGCTATATTACACCGGTTACTAATATAAACCGGTGTCTAATGTCAAAGTCAAACGTGTTATACCCAAAAGGTAGACAATAGACACTAGTTTTTTGGCAAACCCGGTGTGAAATGTCAAGAATTTGACACCGATTATTTCATAACTGGTGTAAAATTATCTGATTTTTTTTAACAATTCTGTCTATTTTTCTATCCTTTTCCTACCCATATTAGCACCAGAATTCACAAAAAGCATTACAGAAAATAGGCAAAGTCACAGAATTCAAATATTTCAACAAAATTCACAAACTTAAATTATAATCACTATATATACAAACTTAATTATATATACAATTCTTATTGGCACCAAATGCATGTGCCTAGCTACATGTACAATTTCTTTGACACCAAATTTGGCAACAAAATTGTCATTAAGTGCACATAAGTGATAATATTGTTTTCTAAGTGATATATACCATTGTTTTCTATTACGTTTTTGGAGTTTTCCATTCTTTTCTCCACCTTCGTTCTGTTGCAACAACTTCAAATTGTTCTCCTCATGCAGCTGTAGAAAGAATTCTGCCCAACTTTGTCTTCATCTTTCCCAAATGGTGATGGATCATTGAATATCTACAAGACCAAACATATAATATTAAATTAAACAAGTATATGCGCTAAAACCAGAAATAACACATTAATTGAATAGTTTTAAAAATTCTAATACCAGCTCCCAACGATCAACAATATTAGTTGAGACAATGGTTAACATGTTTTTCATCACATAGTAGCCACAACATAGCCGTCATTTTGTCGAGCCGCCTACAAATATGAATAACATAGTAGCATATAAATGATATTTAAGTATTATACACATTAAACTAGTAATTAATATTAAATGTAAATGAATTTTCGGCTTGACAAAGTACTTACTTCAGGAATCACCCATCTAATAGAATACTTCTTCTTCTTACGGCCTTTCAACATGTAATATCCCTCCATAACTTTGAAAATTAAATGAATTCAACAAATTAATGCAATAGATCTAATAAAAGACAAATCAACGTGTATATATATGTTAAAAATGAAAGCTTACCTCTCAATTACGCCTTTAATGTCTGTGCTTGGTTTATAGTGCAGCGAACACAACCAAACAACCAAATAATCATCAGGACAAATGATAACCAGTTGCCAGTGTTCACTGCAATATTGAACAATAATAATCAGACAAAAGCAAATTAACTAGGCTAGCAATTGGACAATACAGTTTACATGTACTTACTTGTTCAGATATGGTCCAAGGTAAGACTTTTTTGGCCCAGAGTCAATTTTATTTTGTAAGTATAATTACACTGCCTCTGGAGATAACGCCATTTTACTGGTCATAATAATATTATTTAGGTGAAAGAACCCAAACCGATCGCTGGACTCTTTTGTCACACAGAGACGATGAAGATACTTAAGATGTTGAACCAAATGTTAATTATAATTAATACATACAAAATACCATGATATAAAGTAATGATACTTACGTGCACCATACTGGCAAGACTTCACTGGATAGCCACTGGTCACCATCACCAACCTCATCAATGTCCTTCCTATCAACAAAAAACCACTGAAAGACATTGGAGTCATGCTCCAAGTCTACATGGAAGCTGTCACCTTTGAGAAGCCTCATTTTTCGCAAAAATCTTCATTGTTTGGCTGGTTCTCATCATCATCATCTGGTGAACAGCTACCCTTAATGCTCACATGCACGGTACCTCTAGGATCACAACAATCATGAGGAGCAGTATAGCTGCTTCCTACACCCATAGATTGTAGCGTCTGCATCAAATAAAGTAAAAATAAATAACATTACCAAAGTTAGAAATTTTTATTTCATTTAATGTGTCAAGTTACGCATACCTCCTTCACCACTGTTTGGATCACCTGAGCTAGCATCAAGGACATCTCCCTTTGGATCTCCTCTTGGATCTCCCTGGACATCTCCTCCTAGAGCTGGTGAAGGTCTTCCTTGGATATACCGGCCGAGGTGCGGCGTAAAGATCGTCCATAGTATTTCTTTAGGCCAACACCCCAACCAGCAGTGCAGACACGACCAGGGTGCTCTTGTGTTCCAAGGGCAGCAGTCAAGATATCCTGGCATTCCTGTGGAACAAAAGTACCTTGTGTACTCTGTACAACCAGGTCCCCCTACAACACATATAATTAAATTCCAAATTAATACATTGTGTAATGCAATGCATAAGTTGTAAAACAATTACATTGATCAATGGAAATATTTTCTTACAATTCTTGAAGACACTGAGGCTGTGGCCTCAGATGTAAACTCTCCTGAACGCTTTTGTCGGGCCATCAACCAAAGCTCCTCTCGTGTAGGTGGGGTGGCTCATCCAAAACTAAGCCTCCATCACCCGCCTCTTCGTTCAATTTTTTCCTTCTCTATTCAATTACATCAACCTTAAGCTTAAAATAACCCCCGCGAGATGTTATGTGGGGGTATAGATTCTTCGATGCATTTTCCTTTCCTTTTTTGTTTTTGGCCTGTTACAAATAAGAGACAACAAATTATAGGTCAATAAAAATATTAAATTAGCTATGCCATGTAAAAAAAACCATGATTTCAACTAACCTGCAAATCTTCTTCATGACGAGACTTGACAAACAATTGCCAGTCTTCCTAGGAGATATAATTATATTTTGCAAATGGCGTTGTGTTGCCATCTACATCTCCATTCCGAAATGCATAGGTCTTGGAAAGCATGACCTTAAATTGCTTCCAACACTCCCCCGCGTAAGTAAGAATTTTCTTCTTAAGGTTTTCGTTATTATGAACAGTTCAGGTTTCATATAATTACACGACAAAATTGTGGTGTTAGTATAAATGTAGTTAAACATATATATGGATAAGTTAATAACTTATAAAGAATTGTGTTAAGAGTAAATACCATGAGATCTTGCAAAATCCTATGCTTGATGTCACTGTGTACGTCCTTTCACAATTTTATACAGATAGGAGCCTTGCTACAGGCAAGGTAGCGACATAACTCTTGAATTGTGTCATTAGGTCTCCAGTGGGCAATAAAGTAACAGGATCAAAATCGATATCGTACCTCTGACTAACGGTACATCTTGCAATGAAACGTGTCATGTTCGTGGCACGTCTGCTACTTCTCTTGGTGGGAAAGGAGCCTGATGTATCAGCCATGATGCCTGTTTACACACAAAAAAATGAGAGGCAACAAATAAATAAAAAACTAAAATAATAATTAAATAACAAACATGCATCATTTAATAAGAATTATAATGGACATATAACTATCAAGTACTAACCTAGAAAGTCTTTCTTGTTCCGTTTTTTATTGTCCTCCAAAATCCCTTCTTGATGATCATCACGAGTGGCATATACATCATCCACTTCATTTTCATCAGTGAAAGAAGGTCTTTGAGTTGTGAAAGAAGAAGTGTCATAAATATCTAGGGTTGGATCATGACTTTCATCAATCTGATGCGTGCTTCTTCTTTGGAGGACTACGGATAAACTTTTGCGAGAGGGATCTGTGACATTAAAAAACTTGTTTTGCATGTTTAGCCATGATGAAAGGCTCGTCACTATAACCTATCTTGTCAAGGTCCACCAATGTAAATCCTAATTCATCGGTTTGTACACTATTACTATTAACCCATTTACATTTAAAAACAGGAACTCTAAATTAACAATAATTGAGCTCCCAAATATCTTCAATGATCCCAAAGTCAGCTATAGATGTCAGAACGGGGTTTTTATCCTTTGAACTAGAGAAGTGCATGGAAGAAGCCATGATCATAACCTCACTATTTTGCATGGTATTCCTGTCATCCTATGACTTTGAGTAAAAGGAAAATTTATTTATATCATACCCACTCCAACATAAGACATTAAAGCTAGGTCCATGTGCTAGCCATTTTAAGGTATCAGAAGCAGTATCATCATTCATAATTCGTGTTTTAAACTAGTTTAGGAATGTCTTGTTATGCGCTTTCAATACCCATTTTTCGTTCATTTGAGGGTTTTTAGCCTTTACAACGATTTTGTGAGTAGACAAGTATGGTTCAACCTCATCAATGTTATTCAATATATACAAATATGCTTAAAGCACTTCCTCCCGACCCATGCTCTTAACCTTTAAACCTCGTGTACCCTTACCGTCACATCTTCCCTCATGACGAGATTTTGGAAACCCTACAGGTTTCGCTTCCGATAAGTAGTCTGTACAAAACTCAATGGTTTCTTCTGTGATGTACCTTTCAACAATAGATGCTTTGAGACAGTATGGATTCTTGACATACCCTTTCAAGATCTTCATGTATCGCTCGACAGGGTACATCCACCTTAAATATATGGGGCACATACTCTAATCTCCCTTACTAGATGAACAATTAAATGAACCATGATGTCGAAAAATGAAGGAGGAAAGAACATCTCTAACTGACACAAGATAATAATAGCCTCATTTTCCAAGTCATCTAATTCCTGAGGGTCAATCACTTTACTACATACAAAATTGAAGAATAAACACAATCTAGTTATCGCATGCCAAACCTTTTTTGGCAAGATACCACGAATGGCCACTGGTAGTAGCTGTTGCATCAAGACGTGGCAATCGTGAGACTTTAAGCCAAGTAGTTTAAGATCTTTCATTGACTCAAGACTCTTGACATTTGAAGAGTAGCCCTGTGGCACTTTCACGCCCCGTAGACACTCACAAAAACTTCTTTTCTCTTCTTTTGAGAATGTATGACATGCTGGTGGCAAATATGTCATGTTTCCTCTTGGTTGTGACCTAATTATTCTCTTATTCCCATCGTAATCAAATCTAGACGAGCATTCAAACCATCCTTCGTCTTGCCTTGAATGTTGAGAAGTTTTCCAATTACATTATCACACACATTTGTTTCCATGTGCATCACGTCAATACAGTGTCTTACATTAAGACTAGACCAATACGAAAGATCAAAGAACACTGACCTCTTCTTCCATATGTTTTTGTCAGTAGACTTTTTTGTGTTTCTTTCCAAAAAATAACATTGATGTCCTTCACTTGTTGATAAACTTCTTCCCCAGTTAAGGCATCCGAAGCAACTTCATTCTCTTAGCATCCATTAAAATCCTGTTTCAACCTCCGATACGGGTGATTACGTCTGAGAAATCTACGATGCCCAAGATAAACAGTCTTTCTTCCATGTTGCAATTGATGGTAGCAAGTGCCTTCTTCACATATAGGACACGCTTTATGTCCCTTAACACTATACCCAGACAAGTTACCATAAGCTGGAAAGTCATTTATGGTGCAAAATAACATGGCACACAACTTGAAATTTTCACGGAAACACATTAATGCCTTCTTCCCACAATATTTTCAAGTCTTCAATCAAGGGACTTAGATAAACATCTATGTCATTTCTTGGTTGTTTTGGTCCAGAAATCATCATAGATAACATAACATATTTACGCTTCATTCACAACCAAGGAGACCAGTTGTAAATAACCAAGAGAATAGGCCATGAACTATGAATACTACTTAAACTACCATATGGATTCATTCCATCCGTCGAAAGTCTAAGCCTAAGGTTTCTTGGCTCATTTTCGAAATCCGAAAACAGAGAATCAAGTCGCTTCCATTGCAAAGAATCAGCCGGATGACGAAGCTTTCCATCACATTTCCTCTCATCTGCATGCCATCTAATATTCTTTGCATCTTTTACATTGGCGAACAGTCGCTTAAACCTTGGAATAATTTGAAGATACCATAACGCCTTCGCAGGAGGACCCTTTGTGGTCACATCACAACCTCATCATCACCCTTTTTTTTGTAGCGTGATGTCATACATGTGGGACACCTTTCTTTGCCTTCATTATCCTTCCAGTACAGTATGCAGTCATTAGGGCATGCGTGTATTTTCCTATACTCCACACCCATCGAACATAATATATTTTTTGCCTCATAGTTACGGCTAGGCAATGTGTTGCCTTCTGGAAGCATTTCCTTCAATAAGCCAAGCAATTCTATGAAGCTCTTATCAGTCCACCCATTTATCGCCTTCAAATTGAACAAACGTGTGAAATTGGTGCACCCTGGATACAAAGGCTCTTCGTTGTCACTGCACAAAGTATCATACAAATGTGCTCACTGAAAAGAGTCTTGTCCAATATCACGAATCAATTCCTCTAGTCGATGGCTCATATCTACCTCAACTTCCTTTCTTTGGGACACACTTGGCGTGTCTAACACTTCACCATGCCATGTCGATGTTGCATGACTCTTGCAAATCCCATAAACACAAAGGTGATACCGTATGTCTTTAACTATTATAGGTGCCCAATTCGAACACTTAACACAAGGACAATAAAATCTTCCATTACAATTAGGAAGCTTTGTTTCAGCAAATTTTATAAACTCTGACACTTCATGCTTATACTCATCACTCAAGCGATTTTTTTGCATCCAACTACGATCAATAACTAAGTTCTGAAAAAAAAAATACATACATTTATACAATTTTTAAGCTTCAAGCTTCAAGAAGCTCAACAATGGTGGACTTTAATGATACTCATTCACAAATATGCATGGAAACAAGTTGTCTTTTTTAAGGACATGGAAACAACTTAAAAAAACATCTAATTTCATCACGTTAATTAATTCATCACAAAACCAACAAAAAATGGTAACTGAAATCCAAAATGCATAAGAAAATGAGAAGCTCTATCATATCAACAATGACAACAACATATAAGATATTTTTAGAAACAACATACCTGAGAAATGACAATAGAAGCGAGATAATCAGAGACGAAAACGCGCGACGATAATAACAAAGACCAAAATGGCGGCAACGATAACAGCTGTTGAAATGAGAACGAAAACGACGATGGAAATGAGAACAAAAGCATGCATGAAATAGTGGAATACGAACGAAAAGGAGAGAAAGAGGAAGGAGAACGTAAACGAGAAGTAAAGAAAGATAGAGAGCATTTCCAGGGAACACGAACGGAACAATGGCGGCTGATGGCGATTCGTCATGAGAGTGAAAGAGAAAATGGAGGTGGTGGTTGATTGTGAGAGTGAAAGGGAAAGGTTTTTTGAAAGAAGAGGGAGAATGAAATGTTTTCTCAATCGCACGATAAAACGTGGGAAACACCGGCTGTTTATAAAAACCAGTGTAAACAATTATAAATTTAAAATTATAAAATCTTTTTACACCGGTTGTTTCTAATACCCGGTGTGGAAAGTCTTTTGATACGTTCAAAAAAATTTTAAACATATTACACCGGTTAAGTTACAAAACCGGTGTAAAATGTCAAAAATACCATATCATTTACACCAGTTTGTTCCAAATAACCGGTGTAAATATTCTCTCATGACATGTTTTTCTTTCTTTTAAAACACATTTACCACTGTCCAGCAGTTTTCTGATACGTTTTCATTTGCACCCTTTTTTAGCTAATAGATGTGTTTGGCATTGAATATTGTTTTTATTATAAATACACCTTGAGTTTGTTGATCTCATCACCACTTCACAACTTCTTCCTCATCATCATCGCATGTTCATGTTCTTGTTATTCCCCTATTTTGATGTTTGATGTGTGCGTTCGTGCCAAAGCTGCAGGTACACTATCTCGTTTAAATGGCAGAACTCCCTATATCCTTTGTTACGCTTCCAAATTTTCTATTGTCTATACAATTCAGTACATCGCTTCTGCGATTAAATACGTCGCAAAAAAGAGACGTACGTACTTAATCGTATAGGCAGTGGAAATTTGGAAACGTCACAACTCACATGGATACAGGGGTTCTGCCATTTGAACGAGATAGTGTAAAAAACGTTTTACACCTGTTATTTACAAAGACCGGTGTAAAAGGTTTAGACAAATCACCAGTTAATTGCAAAATTGCTACCGCGTTTACTTTTACACCGGTTTTATGCATAACCGATATAAAATGTGACGCGTAAATTGACTAATTCACATATTAATTGCAAAATTGCCACCGCATTCACATTTTACACCTGTTATATATGAAATCGGTGTAAAATGGTAAATTATTTTACGTTTCGTGTACTAGTGTTTGCTACTATAATTTTAAAATTAAAAAGAAAAGGAAAAACCCTAAGGGGTTAGCCTGGTAGAACATGACAATGCTTGTAATAAATATAAAAAATAACATAATGAATGACATAAATTATTTAATTAAAAATAATTTATTATTAATCATTTTCGCCCCTTGTTTGATATACTTCTGGATCTGTCCCTGCATCTAAGGTTTCTTTTTTTTTAAAAAAAAAAATATATGACATCTAAGTTTTTTTTGCCAAATATGACATACTATTTTTTTTTTGCAGGAAATATGACATCTAAGTTGAATTAACAACTTTATGTCATTTTTAAAAAATGATAAGAATATGTTATCGCTATTGCCATCTTAGAGATGTAGTTATAGTCATATATAGCTTGAAAAAAGTTATATATATTATCCAATTATTGTAATGAAATTGAAAGCCAAATAAGTAAACGCCATCCTCATTATCTGCAAGTTAAAGTATCGCTTATACCTTTTTTTTAACAACAGGGGCTACGCTCTCCGAGAAAAAACACAAAAACTAGAAATTTCTAGAGAAATAAATCTCAGCATAATCTACCTTGAAGGCATTCCAAACAAAAGCATGAATACTATTGAAACACCTACTACAAGAGTCAAGAGTAAGACCAAATTTGGTTATGTGGATTTCTTTATATCAAAGGTTTTTTCATTTTAAGGGTAACAAGCCTATCCATAGCTACCCAATTTTCAAACCAAACACAACCATGAGAGAGTATGATTGAGTTCACTTGTGAGAAATGCTGCAAGAGAGGAGCAGAGAGAGTAATAGGGCAGAGAGAGGGGCGTGAACGTGGGGGATGGACGGTGGTCAAGCACAGAAGGGGAGATGGGCAACGGTCAAAAGGGTGGAATAATGGGGTACAGAGTGGGTTGAAGGACATCATCAACAACTCCGTAACATTCTATGTGACCTGTTTCCCAGAAGATACTAGTCATCAAGATCTTTGGCTAACCTTTCAAAGATATGGGAGGGTGGGGGATGTGTTTATACCAACAAAGAGAGACAAATTTGGGCATAGGTTTGGATTCGTCCAATTTTGGGATGTGAGAAACGTTGATAACTTAGCAGGGAGATGGAGGATGTATGAATGGGACGACATAGACTCAAGGTTTGAACGTGGCAAAAACACAAAAAAGGGGGGTTTGAATTGGGTTTTAGAAATCTTTTCACAAAGCTTGTGTGTTTATGAAAACCTTTTCAAAACAACTCGTTAATAAAATAAGGTAGTACGTAAGTAAAGAGAAGAGAGTGACACAGTGATTTAGACTAGTTCACTATCACCGGATAGCTAAGTCTAGTCCCCTCACACATTTGAAGGATTTCTCCACTATAATCAACCTGATTACACTGGAGAGTATAATACAGCCAAACTGGCTATACTCACAACTTCTTAGAACGACTTAGTACAGTCAACACTAGTGCAAATTAGGGATTTAAAATCGGTTATTTGGGGATTTAGAATCGGTTGGACAACCGATTTAAATGCTCCAGATTTAGTAAGTCCGGGGATTGTAAATCGGTTATTTAACCGATTTAAATTCAACTTTTTAAATCGGTTGTTTACAAACACCTGATTTAAAATGTCTGTTGATAGACATTTTAAATCAGGTGTTTGTAAACAACCGATTTAAAAGGTCACCTTTTAAATCGGTTGTTTGTAAACAACGGATTTAAAATGTTTGTTCTCTTTAACAGAACAGACCTTTTAAATCGGTTGTTTACAAACAACCGATTTAAAAGGTGCTTAAATCTTTTAAATCGGTTGTTTGTAAACAACCGATTTAAAATGTTATTTTTTTTTTAATTTTATATTTTTTTTACAGCAACCAACAGCCCTGGCTTATCAATGAAGTTGGGGGCTATATGGGAAATGAAGCAATATCCTCCAGTGTTACATACAACATAGGCCAACAAAACAATCTAAATTGAACATTCTAGTGTAAAATTTCCAAAGAGGATTATAGCACTGACATTTATTCTATCAAATCTATAATTAAATGCCCAAAACTGACAGAATATTGATATTGGACTTAAAATGCATATGTAAGAATATATAGCCTTATCCAAGAACTAAAACTGAAACTATAGTCTTTAGTGCGAGGGCAATGTGTTTGAATCATTTCCTTGGATACAAATCCAACTCCACCATTCCATACTTCTGGTGGCTGCAGAATAAATTTGTATTCAAAGCCAACATGAGAAACATTTAAAAGATGGATTCTATGCAAGTAGATCAATCTTAGCAACAGAAAATGAAGGATTAATTCCAACTAAAAATTAGGAAAGCTATTTTGAAACAAATAGGAAAAATGAATATTATTATCAAATTTATTGGATAGCTTAGCTATGGTGAAAAGAAGTTGAAGAGTTTGATTACCTGATTTAGAACATAATAAACTTTGAATGGATTTGGGAACTTAACAGCCAAGTCATCCAGCTCTTCCTGCAAAAGAAAACAAGCAGGATAGAGATCAATACCATCATCATAAATTCATTTTAATTAAATCATTTATTGGCAAATAACATAGCTAATTTAATGAATCCATCATCATAAATTCCACAAACTCCAATTATTGTGGTACCATCATGAACTGTAATTTCTAGGTAGCTCATTGCATTTGGTTAAAGAGAAGATCAAGAAGGGGGGAAAGTAACTTTAAAGGGAAAACTTAACCTTTTAATAGGAAAGTCCTGACATGACCCATTAGTTTCAGTTTGAAGTTTTCTGAATCATTCTCCTTCATTTACCAGATAAGTTGAACAAAATCTATGCAATAAAAAAGTAGACGTACTTTGAAACAATCTTTGATCTTTCAGAAATTTCCCAAGATGAAGATCGAGTGCTTTTATCCTTTTGTTTCCAGCTGTCAACATTTTCTGAACCTCTACCAGAGAATAGGGCCCTGTGTTTCTTGGACCACCTTGTCATGGTTACACGTTCATCTACCTGCACATCCCAGATATCCATTTTAGATAAAGAGGCACTCTGCAATTCTGTGATAGGTAAGGTAGGTGGAGTGGAAGCAGAGAAAGAACGCCTCATATTGGGAGAGGAGCATGAGCTACCCTCCGGGCTCATGTGGGTTGCCATGTCCCTCCTTGAAACAACACGAGATATATTGGTGCCCGCGTCCTTGAAACCATCAAATTTCTCCTCTGTGAATTAGAACCAACATAATAAAAATGGTATTATCATATGCAGAGAAGTATAGTAATGACACACCATTAAGCATAAAATTCTCATGAACAGATTTGTTGTGATCATCATTTATGATGTCTAAAGAAACCATTTGTTCCATCCACAACAACCTTGCAACAATAGTCAATAAGAAATGACACAGTATGAAGAGTTCACAAAAGATAGATGATTAACTCATTTAACTGAAACATGTGATGTCCCTAGTATTGGATACGCACAAAAACATTTCTCAAGCTCAGGCATAACTTAGACCGACAAATTACATCAAAAATAACAATTCTAAGCAAGATAAAGTAAAAAACTCGATCAAAGGATATAAAATAACAATCTTGAACAGGAATTGAAGACTCGATCAAAGGATATACGTATACTCTTATTCACGCTTAATTGCATCACCGAAAATCCATCAAACAGATGTAATGTAACTTTAGGTTGACCAAAAAAATCACCGCGAGATAAAGGGAGAAATAGGTCCTTTTTGTCGCTGTGCCTCATCCCTTTCTTCTTCTCGTCTTCTTTTTCTTCATTCGTCTTGCCTATTCCGCCTCGTCTCCCTTTGGGATTAACTGCAAAAATAGAAAAGGAGAGATTAGCAGAGAAGGGGATCCAGAATCTACGCCTGTGTTTCCCTCATCGTTCGACCCAGTTCGCGCGTTCTTCTCACCGTGAAGTATATGTGGTTTGTTAGCCTCCGCCGCCGTCGCGTGCGACCACCGCCTCTACGGGGTTTTTTCCCTTTAGCGCTACCAGCTGCCATTGCCTCGCTAAGCCGCCGAATAGCTGCGGTGGGTGGTCATGTTCATCCTTTTTCACCCTTAACCCTTCGCACAGAGAAAATCAAAGTAACCAACACTAAAAGAAATAAAAACAGCAATAATGAATTAAACTCAGAGAAGACAAAGGAAGAATCATAGCGGGGCAGATGAGAGTTGCGAGATTTGCAGATGAGAGTTGCAGAGAGAGAGGTGACGCCGTAGATGAGAGCTGCAGATGAGGGTTCGAGAGGATTGCAAATGAAGTGAAGTGAAGCGAATAGGGTTCGCGTGAAGAAAGAAAAAAAAAAGGAAAGAAGAATATGTTTCTGAAATTAGGGATTGTAAATCGATGATTATTTTCGCAGATTTAAAATATTGATTTGAAATCGGGTGTACCCGATTTAAAATCTTTTTCCGTAAAAGCTTTTAAATCGGTTATGATAAACAACCGATTTAAAATCTGTAGCGAAATTTTAAAACTTCAATTTAATTTCAAAAATGCCACCGCATTTCTTCTTAAATTGGTTGTTTAAGACAACCGATTTAAAACCCTATTCCGAAAGGTAGTTTTGCACTAGTGCAAGCCTCTAAAGAATACAGCCACTACTGGGCTAAACTACAATGTTCAAAAATGTTTTGAAGCAAAATCAAATAACTCTCATAGAGATGATATACAATAAAAAACTTAAGCACAATGAATAACTTTCAAAGTGAAAGAATAAAAACGATTAAGTGCTTTGTTCAATGTGATCTCAGATACTTGGAATGATTCTTAGTTGCTCACTTCGTATCACAGTGTTAACCTACTTCAGTGGATAAAGTAAGGTATATATATATATAACTAGAGTTGTGAATAGTGTCGTTGTGACCTAACAGCTCTTTTCACCTAGGTCAAAAGACTTCAGATCCCCTTTTTGTGGCTTTAGTAAGTCGCGTCATTTTCCACTCTGTTTTCAAAGCATACAGACACAACAAACATAATCAGAGTGTTTGTCTCTTATGAGCTTTTTGAATATTAGACCCTTCGAGAGCAAGTTTCCTGTTGATTATATTCGTTGACATTCCCTTTGGCCTTTGATACCTCGTACATTAAAATGCTTCATCAATGAGGTCTCTTAAATACGTGAAGTAGTCTTAAATAAGCTTCAGTCTGTTTCCTATCAGAGCTACACTGTTCACCAGAGTGAGCTTGAAACAGAGGCAACTTCTTTAGCGTAGAATTCATTTGCCTTTAATATAACAGAGAGTCTTGTAGAATTACATGAAGACTTCCACAGAGTGGTCTAACCATAGTCTGTTGTATGCGTTGACCAAACAGAATGTGGTCTCAATAGAGTGTTGTCTACCAGAGCGTTGACTGACCAAACAGAGTTGACTAAGTCAAGAGCTAGTCTTGCCAGAGCTTGGTTTACTAACAGAGTTGACTGGTCAAACAGAGTTGACTAAGTCATGAATGGTCTCACCAGAGCGTTGACCACCAATAGAGTTGACCAACTTCAGAGCAAGGCTTCCACATCAAAACAGAGGATCAATGCCAGACTTAGATGTGTGAAATTCAAGATTTCACTAAGTCTTCTGAGATATCTTCTTCTGATAAATAGTGATTTCCGCACACTAACAAACACATTAGAGAATAAATTGTTCTCTTAATCATTTATTATCATCAAAACAATTAAGGGTCATTATTTTTTAATCCACTTGATTCCAACAATCTCCCCCTTTTTTATGATGACAAATACATATATTGATGAACAATTTATCTTTAGAAAAATATTTATTTCAAATAATTTTAGAGGCTCTCCCTGAATTAAGCATATATAAATATTTTCCAAATGTAAATATCAGATCACATTCAATACAGTATTGGAGCATTTGATGCAGTATCAGAACTTGCCAAACAAATATATGCAACTTTCAGAGCACATAACTTTATCTCAAGTTAATGTATTATAGTTAATAGTGCAAGAAATGCAATGCATGATGACACTTGGTTGATACATTAGGTTCATCAATTACTTTATCTATATTTTCTTCTCCTCCTTTTGTCATCAGACAAAAAGGTTAAGACAGAAATAAAGAGCATCACATTAAGAAAGATAAAGTGAAAACTGTAAGTGCCAAAAATTGATTTCATTATAATATAAAGTCAAAGTACAAAAGATGTAAAAAAAATAAGAGACTGAAACAAAAAAAATGGAAAAGGCATAAGGTTTTCTATGGCTTGTCCAATCGGGCTAGAATAGCATGCAGTGACACAGTCATCTGGTCTTGCCTTTTGTCAGATTCTTCAAAATGCCTCTCAGTTGCTTCCATGAACTTGGTGAACTTCTTGTTTTCTTTAACAAGTTTATCGAAAACATCCTGAGGAACCACCATAGAATGACTTTCAGTAGCAGAGGTAGAAGCTATCCCTGAAGAGGATGGTTGAGCAACCATTGCAGTAAAGGCAGGAGGAGGTGTAATAGGTTCTTGTTGAGGTGGCGGTACACGAGGAGGAGGAGGAGGAGGTAGAAGAATTGGAGCAGGTTCAGGTTCCCAAACAATAAGAATTGTGTCCTTTGGAGGAACTTTCCATTTAAGAGCAGCGTGCCATCTCTTATTTCTTTCAAGTTGTTCTTGTTTGTGCTTATCAAACCAGTTACGCATAATTACCCAATTTTCATAGCGGTCGTCTTGAGCTAGTTCGGAAAGAACTTCATCAACTCTCTCTTCTCCAAGGAATTTCCAGAAGCGAGACTCTCGGTATCTCTCAGCCTTAAGAGATTCAAAAGTGGCAATCAAATGGGGATAGCATTCAGGCACAACTTTTGGTGATGGTTCACACTCACTCTGAGCATCTGGACCAGGGGTTATAGGAAGAGCCAGAGTTAAAGGATCAATGATGGTAACATCATCATCAGATTCCAAAGGTTTTGCATTAGACGCAGGTTCTGCCAATATGGGTAATGGGGTGGAGAAATGGATTGAGGCAGGAAAGGAACAAGAATGGGGAGTCTAAATGTGGGGTCAGGCACGGGTTAAAGTATGCTGAGGGGTAGTGCTTCACAAACAATATCAGAGCCAGGTAAGGGGATTAAGGTTTCCTGGACAAAGAGCTCAGGTTCTGTTTCAGTAACAGGTTCGGATTGTGAAGGTATGTTGAGGTCAGGTTGAATTAAAAGAGGTGAGGGAGGTCTAGGTGGTGATTTGGGGCTAAGTGGAGGAGTAGTAGGTTTAGGTTATGGTGAAGGTGTTTTGGTTGTTTGTGGTTGAGATGATGGAATGTGAGTGGTTTGTGGTGAAGGTGATGAAGAAGTAGAGGTTGAAAGGTGAATAACTGAAATGGGTTCAATATAAGGAATTTGAACTTGGGGTAGTGGTCTCTGTCTCTGTCTCAGAGGGACATAATCACCTTCCTCTTCATTAGATAAAGATGAGTCAGAAGGTAAAGAAGGCAAAGGCTTTTTAGGAGGATAGGGTTTCTTAGATGGTTTGGGTTGAGAAGGTTTTGATGGAGGAATAGGTTTAGTGGGTTGTGGAGGAGGGATTAGTTTAGACACAACAGGTTATGTAGAATATTCAGAGCCAACAGATGCAGAACCATAAACAGAATCATACAAGCGTACTGCATCATCTAGTACCTTGGTTTTCTTTGCTACTGGGAGATCACCCAACTTGGTCATCCGCTTCAACTTTGAAGTAGTAGGTGTAGCAGTAGTAGTAGGAACAGCAGTGTTGATGGTTGTAGGAGCAGAAGTGGTTGTTACAGTAGTAGTAGTGCCGGAGGCAATAGCAGGAGCAGTGGAGGAAGGAGCAGTAGCTGTAACAGAGGCTTGTCCCTTTAGCCTTTCTTCTTTGAGGTGTAGGTAATATTGATAGCTGTCTTCCTTGCATTTGGCTATCATCTCATCAACCTCAACTTTCTTCTCCTCAATTTCTTCTGGCATCACTGAGGGCATGAATGCAGGTCTCACTGGTTGAACCAAGTGATTGGGCTCAGCAATGTGGATGCCAGTGCTCCTAGTTACTCTCCTGGTTGGCTCAGCAGTAACTTCACTTATCTTCCTCTTTCCCTTCCTTACAGGTTTTCTCCCACCTTCTTCTTCTTTTTGCATCTCAGCAATAACCTCTTCGGATAGAAGCTTCATTCTCCTCAAGTTCTCACTGGAGAAGGTTGGTACACTCATGGTTTTGAGTGCAACTCCAGCTTCTTCAGTGTGAAGCTCTTGAAGATGCCGAATCAAGCCTTGAGTTTCCATTATAGTAGAGAGCATCCTTCCATAAGGGGTGTTCAAGTTTTTTCCTTTTATGGAGAACATAATGTTTCTACGCAGATGATAAAAAATGAGGCTTGGCATGTTGACTTTGGCCTTGGTCTCATAGTTCCACATAATGAACTTGTGGTCACTGCTCACAGTGTCCACCAATCCAAACTTCGAAACAATGCAGTGCATTATGATCTTGAAGAGCACTCTAAGCCTGCTCTTCATGTCCACAGCCTTAGAACTACCAGGTTTCTCATAGATGGAGCCGTTGATTGTTTCCCAGCCACCAAAATCCTTTTCCCAGCCTTCTTTGATAATAGCTCCAGAATTAGGGCATTTGATAACATCAGCAATGATGTCCCGAGTGATCAGAATATTCTTCTTCTATACATAGCTATGAATGGTGTTGTCCTTGCACCGAGCATACATCTAAAATTCCTTTACCAGTTCCTCATATACTGGGTAGTTTTGCATACAAAAGAAATCCATTATACCCATATCAATCAAGTCAGTTCGGAAGGGGTACCCTTTATCAGCTAAGTCTTGGAAGTTAACTTAGTGTTCCACCATCACCTTCAGTTGGTGTTGCTCAGCGTTCACCAAAGTAGGTTGAGGTTCTTCCTCAGGACCATAAGCAAACAGTTGTGGAGTGGCCATTGCAGGTATAGAGAATTCCAGAGTGAAGATAGAAGACAAAAGGGGTTTAGGGTTACAAACAGTAAGGCTTCTCAGAGAGATAGTGTGAGTAGTGGGTGTAGTGAGTGAGTGAATGGGTATTAAAACGTGTTGAAGAAGGCAAACCGCCTTTTTCAATTTTCAAAATAAATGAAATAAATAATTTGTCATTTCAAAACTGAAACGTGCCACACACTGAGTAAACGAGATGTGAACTACTGCTTGCAGCAACTATATACTCAGCTTCAATAGCAATGTTACTCTCTTTAATCTGATAGTCCTCAAGCTGATACTTCATCCATAGTAGATGTGAGCTACTGCTTGCAGTAGATATATACTCAGCTTCTGTAGTTGATAGTGCAATTGTGCTTTGCCTTTTGCTGGACCAAGAGATAAGGTTTGCTCCAAGAAATTGGCAGCTACCACTTGTGCTCTTTCTTTCAATTCTATCTCCAGCAAAGTCAGTATCACAGAAACCTACTAACTTGTAATTTTCTGAGTTCTTATAAAGCAAACCAAGGTTAGTAGTTCCTTTGAGATACCCAAAGATTCTCTTAACAGCAGTTAAGTGAGATTCTCTAGGATCAGATTCGAATCTTGCACATAAGTTGACACTAAACATAATATCAGGCCTAGAGGCAGTAAGATAAAGGAGTGAATTGATTATACCTCTATATACCATTTGGTCTACCTTTTTACTAGTTTCATCTTTGCCAAGAGCACATGTTGGATGCATTGGTGTGCTCATAGGTTTGGTTTCCTCAAGCTTGAACTTCTTTACGAGTTCTTTCACATATTTAGTCTGATGGATATAGGTTCCATCTTGACATTGCTTGATTTGAATACCAAGGAAGAATTTTAATTCTCTCATCATGCTCATTTCAAACTCATTCTGCATAAGCTTAGAGAATTCCTCACAAAGAAATTCATTAGTAGCACCAAAGATAATATCGTCAACGTATATTTGAATTATAATAAAATGTTTTTCAGATAATTTTCTAAAGAGTGTAGTGTCCACCTATCCTCTTTCAAAACCATTTGACTTTAAAAAGGAACTTAATCTGTCATACCAAGCTCTTGGAGCTTGTTTAAGACCATAAAGAGCCTTTTTAAGTTTGATGACATGTTCTGGATAAGCAATATCCTCAAATACAGGTAGTTGTTTTACAAACACTTCCTCACTTGTAAAACCATTTAAAAATGCACTCTTTACATCCATTTGATATAAAGTAATGCCATGATGTGCAGCAAATGATAATAGGATTCTAATTGCTTCAAGTCTAGCTACAGGAGCGAAGGTATCAGCATAATCAATACCTTCCTCTTGTGAGTACCCTTGAGCAACAAGTCTTGCCTTGTTTCTTACCACTTTGCCATCTTCATCAAGTTTGTTCCTGAAAACCCACTTGGTTCCAATGGCTTGCTAATCCTCTGGAGGAGGCACAAGCTTCCAAACATCATTCCTCTGAAATTGATTGAGCTCTTCTTGCATAGCAAGTATCCATCCATCGTCTATTAGTGCTTCATCAATTGTTTTGGGTTCTATTTCTGACAACAATGCAAAGTCAGAGTGTTCCCTGAGAGATGATCTTGTTCTAACTCTATCACTTGGTTCACCAATAATCTGGTCGTTTGGATGACGATGTTTGAACTTCCAGTCTGTTACTGCTTGGGTTTTATCACCAGACGCAGAACCAAACACAGGATCAGAGTCCGCACCAGTGACACCTTCATCTGTTTCTTTGCTTATTGTAAATCTTCTAAGACTTCATCTAGCTCTAATGTTTCATTGTCAGGCTTCTTGTCATCAAATCTCACATGCATAGATTCATTAACAATTAATATTTCTTTGTTGTATACTCTGTAAGCTTTAGAGCGTTCAGAATATCTTAAAAAGATAGCTTTGTGCGATTTTGAATCAAATTTTCCAAGACTATCCTTTATATTAAGAACAAAGCAGTCACATCCAAATTGGTAAAAGTATGAAATGTTGGGTTTTTTTCCTTTCCACAATTCATAAGGAGTCTTATTGAAGATAGGTCTGATATAGATTCTATTTTGAATATAACATGCAGTGTTTACTGCTTCTGCCCAAAAATGCTTTGTAATATTAGTTTCGTGAATCATGGTTCTGGCCATTTCTTGTAAAGATCTGTTTTTCCTTTCTACAACACCATTTTGCTGTGGTGTTCTAGGAAATGAAAAATTGTGAGAGATGCCATGCTTTTCACAAAAGTTTTGAAATGGTTTATTTTCAAATTCTCCACCATGATCACTTCTAATGGTTGTAATACAAAAACCTTTTTCATTTTGCACTTGTTTGCAAAACAAAGAAAATATTGCAAATGACTCATCCTTGTGAGCTAAGAATTTTACCCATATCCATCTAGTATAGTCATCAACAATAACAAGCCCATATTTCTTTCCAGACAAAGATACGGTTCTAGTTGGACCAAATAAATCTAAATGTAAAAGCTCAAGTGGCCTTGAGGTAGAAACAATATTTTTGGATTCAAAAGAAGATTTTGTTTGTTTCCCTTTTTGGCATGTTTCACAAAGAGCATCATATTGATACCTAAGATTTGGTAGGCCTCTAACAAGTTCTTTCTTGTCAAGCTTTGAGATTAACCTCAAACTGGCATGACCCAATCTTTTGTGCCAAGTCCATTGCTCTTCATCAACTGACAAAAAGCATTTTATATTTTGATTTGCCAACTCAGAAAGTTTTATTTTATAAATATTGTTTTTTCTCTTTGCTTTAAAGAAAATGGATCCATTCCTTTTGCTTTTGACTATACAGGTATTACCACTAAAGCCAACATCGTAACCACTATCGCATAATTGACTTACACTTAGTAGGTTATGCTTCAGGCCATCAACCAATAAGACATTATCAATAGAAGGTAGGAATTTCTCACCAACTTTTCCACTTTCAATGATTTTACCTTTTTGGTTTCCTCCGAAACCTACTGTTCCACTTTATTTAAGTTGGAGTTCTTGGAACATACACCTTTCTCCCGTCATGTGATGTGAGCATCCACTATCCAAGTACCAGGACTGGTGTTGTAACTCTGTTGCTAAGCAGATCTTCAACATATACAAACTTAAGCACAATGAATAACTTTCAAAGTGAAAGAATAAAAACGATTAAGTGCTTTGTTCAATGTGATCTCAGATACTTGGAATGATTCTTGGTTGCTCACTTTGTATCACAGCGTTAACCTACTTCAGTGGATGAAGTAAGGTATATATATAGCTAGGGTTGTGAATAGTGCTATTGTGACCTAACAGCTCTTTTCACCTAGGTCAAAAGACTTCAGATCCCCTTTTTGTAGCTTTAGCAAGTCACGTCGTTTTCCACTCTGCTCAAAGCATACTAACACAGCAGACATAATCAGTGTTTGTCTCTTGTGAGCTTTTTGAATATTAAACCCTTCGAGAGCAAGTTTCCTGATGATTATATTCGTTGACATTCCCTTTGGCCTTTGATACCTCGTACATTAAAATGCTTCATCAATGAGGTCTCTTAAATATGTGAAGTAGTCTTAAATAAGCTTCAGTCTGTTTCCTATCAGAGTTACACTGTTCACCAGAGTGAGCTTGAAACAGAGGCAACTTCTTTAGCGTAGAATTCATTTGTCTTTCATATAACAGAGAGTCTTGTAGAATTACATGAAGGCTTCCACAGAGTGGTCTAACCATAGTCTGATGTATGCGTTGACTAAAGACCAGAGCGTTGACCAAACAGAATGTGGTCTCAATAGAGTGTTGTCTACCAGAGCGTTGACTGACCAAACAGAGTTGACCAAGTTAAGAGCTAGTCTTGCCAGAGCTTGGTTTACCAACAGAGTTGACTGGTCAAATAGAGTTGACTAAGTCATGTATGGTCTCACTAGAGCGTTGACCACCAACAGAGTTGACCAACTTCAGAGCAAGACTTTCACATCATGTCAGCATCAAAACAGGGGATCAATGCCAGACTTAGATGTGTGAAATTCAAGATTTCACTAAGTCTTCTGAGATATCTTCTTCTGATAAATAGTGATTTCTGCACACTAACAAACATATAAGAGAATAAATTGTTCTCTTAATCATTTGTTATCATCAGAACAATTAAGGGTCATTGTTTCTGAATCCACTTGATTCCAACAAGGTTAACCCCCAAGGTTTCGGGGTGATTCTCCACCTAAGGATTAAAGGGCTCCCGCGGTGAAGGTTGGTGGAGGAGGGGCTCGAAACCCGGTGCGGGTAGACCGTTCCTATATGGAGGTGGTGTCCTGACATCAACCTGAACAGAGTAATAGGGTAGGACATCTGAGGCATTCATGGATTTCAAGAGCTCCTGCAATGGCTAGTTATAAGCTTTGCTGGTACTCTCTATGAGAGGTTAGCTGTGTTCAAGATACAAGACAAGCTAATTTTAGAGGGATTTCACTCTATTCAGGCAATACCTATGGGTGGTTCCCTAGTTTTGTTGGTGGGCTCCGTTGACTGGGGTCTGGGAAATAGTGGAGACTAGCAGCGAGTGGTTCCACTCTTTGTTCAAAGACATAAGAAGCTGGCAACCAACGGATATCGCCAGGGAGCGGCATATCTGGATCAATTGCATAGGTGTTCCGCTACAAGCTTGGGAAGAGAATTTCTTCAACAGAATTACCGTGGGATTTGGTTCATTTGTTGTCATGGATGACCAAACCAGGAATAGGAAGAGATTGGATGTAGCTAGGATTTTAATTTCCACCTCCAATCGAAATCTGGTGGACACTATCATTCGGGTGAGGATCCAGGACCTCCTATTTGATGTTCGAGTGCTGGAAGAAAAGTTGGAGCTCTGTAACTCAGGTCCCATTCCAGCGGCAACAACATCTCATCATAAGTCGTGTGTTCCGTCTTCAGATTCGGGCAATGATTCTGGGTACAATGGCGGAGGGTTCCTCGGTGGCGATGCCTCTACGAGGATAACATCAAAAATCTCGGGGTGTGGCCCAACGACCTGCGCCCTTTCTCTGATTTGGCTCTGGACGCCTATGTCTTCTCTAACAATTTGGGAAAGCTGAATTAGGAGGGTTCTAAAGAGAATCAGGTATAACCTGATGGAGATGGATCAATAGCTAAGGATGACAATTGTGACTTGCCTAAATCCTTGTTCCACCAGTGTCAAGAAGAAGAAACCCAAATTGGTGCTTGCAATGTATAGGTTGACGTTGTTAAAGTAAAAGAGACAGAGGTGCTACAACGGCTCTCTCCTGGTCAACTAAATTTAGGTGACAAGCTTCAATTGGGGGGTCCATCGCGAGCGGGTGGGCTGAGGAAGCATCGGGTTCTAAATGGGTCGCTTCCAAGTATGGATAGGTCAAATGGTGTTGGCTCACGAGATTCTCTAGTCCGAGAATTGGTTGGTCGCAACTTGGGCCACGCGGTGAGCTCCTTTAATCCAAATGGGCTCACTATTGGGGTACACCTGGACCGCTTAAAGGATGGTGTGGTGGGACAGGGCCATCTCAAGGAGGTGGGTAATGTTTCTCGGGCTTCTTCTGCCTCCTCCTTCTAGGGGTCTCATGCGAATGCTGGCCTCTTGGGAGAGACCCATGGTGCGGCACCTCTTTCCTCCAATGGTCTCGTCGATGCAGAGGGATTTCCAAGGACAACCACAATAAAGGAGTGAAGAGATTACTTAAGCAAAAAACCAAAGGAGGTCTACAATCAAATGTACATAGGTTCTTACGTATGGCCAATCCTCATAGAAACGATGGGAGGCAGCTGTGAGCATATGAAATCACGGCCTACACCTGCTTCTGTGGGTGTAGCTCTCAATTCACATGACTCTGGGCCGACCATTATGGACCCTGAGGTTGCTCCAATTTTGCGCCATAACAAGTCAGGTATTGAGGACTTCATGGCTGTGTCGTCGACTACTCCCAGAGTGTTTCTACCACTGTGGTAGGGGATCCAACGGGGGGTCCTAATGAGGGCTCTCAAAACGGTCATAGTGGCGATAGTTCTACGGTCACTCCGGTAAGGAGGAATTGTAATATCTTGTCAGCATGAAAGGTTCTTGATATGAGTAAGAGATTATGATTATCTGAATTGGGGGATGGAGAGTTGGTAGTTCACCGTGTTGTTGACTTCGAGGGTCGGGATCGAAAGGTAAAGGATGCTTTAGAGGCTAATGATGTGGATCAATGTTTGTGGGGTCTATAAATATTAGAGGATTGGGTGTTGGGGTAAAGAGGAGGAATATTCGGTCAATTGTTCGCAATATATAATCACTTGGATTTCATTTCTATACAAGAGACTAAGCTTGAGGTGGTTGATGATTCCTTATGCAAACGAAAGTGGGGGAATGAGGATTGTGGTTGGTGTTATCAACCTTCGGTTGGTCACAGTAATGGTATCTTGTTTATTTGGGACAAGTCGAAATGCAAGTTTGTCTTTTCTTTTAAGGGGGTGGGATTCGTAGGCGTTTGTCTGGAGTGGGGGGTGGAGGCGACAAGATGTTATGTTGTTAATGTGTACTCTAAATGTGGCCTGGCGGAAAAACGAAAAAATGTGGAGCGATATTATCAAGTCCAAAAGAGGCTTTGGGAGTGGTCTTTGGTGCGTAATGAGTGACTTCAATTCGGTAAAGTCCCCTATAGAGAGACGAGGTTTCACGGGGACTGAGTAGTTGTCTGGACGAGTGGAGTGTCAGGAGTTTGGGGATTTTATCGAAGCTATGCAGCTTTCAGACCTACCATTACTTGGCCGGCGATTCACATGGTTTCAACCAAATGGCCCTGCTATGAGCCGCTTGGACAGGATCCTACTCTGCCAGGATTGGCTAGATACATGGAGAGACCCCTCTCAGTGGGCCTTAGAGAGGGAGGTATCTAACCATTGCCCAGTTATTCTCTGGTATTCATCGTAGAGTTGGGCGCCTAAACCGTTTAGGTTCAATAATCATTAGCTTCAACATAAGGGTTTCCGAGAAGTGGTTTTGCAAACCTGGGCATCCTCTTCCTTCTCGGGGTGGATGGGGTTCATACTTAAAGAGAAACTCAAAGTGTTAAAAGGTGAACTGAAGAGATGGAATAGGGAAGTGTTTGGGGATATAGATGTAAAGATAAAGATTCTGGTGGAGGAGATAAAAGCAGCAGATCTGAAGTGTGATAGCATAGGATTGTCCCAAGAGGAGTTACAGATAAGGAAAGAATGCTTCTCGGACCTCTGGGTATTACTCAAAAGTAAGGATAGTTTGATAGTTCAGAGATCCAGGTGTAGGTAGCTTAAGCAGGGTGATGCCAACTCGGGCTATTTCCATTCCTGCCTCAAAGTTAGGGGGAAACGCAATAGAATCTCTGCTCTGTGAGTGGGATCTGGATGGATTGACGCAATTCGAGCGGAGGTATGTGGATATTTCACAAATCACTTCTCAGAGGAGGATTTTCATAGGCCACGGCTGGGAGGGATCGTCTTCCCTGTCATCTCAGCTAAGGAAACTCCCGCCTTGATTGCTCCAACTTCTTTGGATGAGATTGAGGGAGCAGTGGTCGCATCGGATATGAATAAAAGCCCGGAGACAAATGGATTCAACTTCTCCTTTTTTAAGTCATTCTGGGAGTTGCTCAAGGGTGACCTACAGACCTTATTGCAGCAGTTCCACGTGAATGCTAAGTTGCCTAGAAGCTTCTCATCCTATTTCCTAGCATTGATTCTGAAAGTTGACAGTCCTTTTTCTCTAGGGGATTACCGGCCTATTTCACTACTAGGATCTCTATATAAACTAGTGCCGAAGATCCTAGCCGGTAGGTTGGGGAAGGTAATGGACTCTATTATCTCCCCCTCTCAGTCGGCTTTCATCAAAGGCCTTCAATTGATGGATGAGATAATGGCCATAAATGAGACAGTGGACTTTGCTAAGAAGAATAAGAAGGAGTGCCTCATCTTTAAGGTGGCCTTTGAGAAGGCCGATGATTCGGTGAGCTGGGGCTTCTTGGAATATATGTTGGAGCATTTTGGGTTTTGTGAGATGTGGCGGGCGCAGATCCGTACTTGTGTGTTCACAGGTAGCCTCTCGGTTCTAGTAAATGGTTGCCCTACAGAGGAGATTAGTATCCAGAGGGGTTTGAAACAGGGTGACCCTCTTGCCGTTTTCCTATTCCTAATTGTGGCTGAGGGTCTCAATGAGCTAGTTAGGAGTGCGATGTCCCAGGGGACATTAGGGGATTTAGAGTGGGTGACTCTGGGGTGGAAGCTAACCTACTCCAGTATACAGACGATACCCTCTTTGTCAGGGAGGCTTCGGTGGAGAATCTGTGGGGAAATCAACGAAATTTCGAGGAGCTCTGAGTTAGTATCACGGCTCAAGGTGAATGTAGAGGATTCATTCATGTAAATTTTGAGGGGTGAATGTAGAGGATTCATTCTAGCAAACCGCTGAAGCCTTTCTTCACTGTAAAGTAGGATCCCTGCCTTTTAAGTAACTGGGGCTGCCAGTAGTGGCAAATCCTAGGAAGCTGAGTATCTGGGAGCCTATGCTAAAGATTATCCTCTCTAGATTGGGAGCGTGCCTAAATAGGTTCGTCAGCCTCAGAGGTAGGATTGTACTCATCAACTCAGTTCTTAATAGTATTCGTATATTCTTCCTCTCCTTTCTCAAGATGCCTATAAGGGTATGACGAGTGGTGGTCCGGCTGCAGAGGGATTTCCTGTGCGGGGTCCAAGGGGAAAGAAGATTGCATGGGTCAAATGGTCTGATGTGTGTAAACCTAAGGCGGAGGGTGGCCTTGGAGTGAAGGATCTGACGGCATTTAATATCAGCCTATTGGCAAAGTGGGGATAGAGGCTGCTGAATGGTAGGCCTTCCATTTGGAAACTGGTGGTTGCTGCACGGTATGGTGATGACGTAACTAGGATGCAAGATTTGAAATCAGGTTTGATACATCGTCGTGCCTCCTGGTGGTGGAAGGATTTATGTCTGATGGGGTCGCAAGCGGGGATACCTCACGATTAGTTCTCTGAGAGTTTAGTTAGGAAAGTGGGGAATAGGGCCTCTACTCGATTCTGGTTAGACATTTGGGTAGGGGAGTCCAACCTCTGTTCGCTCACTCCATGTTTATTCTCGGTGTCAGACCAGCAACAGGCAGTGATTTCGTACATGGTGCGCTGGGTGGGAGACGACTGTGCATGGGACCCAAGATGGAGAAGGGGCCTCTTTGACATGGAGGAGGAGCTGGTCCATCAGCTCATGGATCGACTAAGCTTGGTACGATTAACTCAGAAGATCGGTGGCTCTTCAGAAGGATGATCGGTGGCTCTTCAGAAGGATGATCGGTGGCTCTGGTTTCACCATGTAGAGGGTGTGTACTCGGTCCGTTTGGCCTATCAGTTCCTTACTGCTGACAACTCACGAATATCAGGGTGGTGGGACGAAGACGTTGAGGTCCTTGCTAATCTGTCGTCGAGTCTAGCTCCATCTAAGGTTATTGCCTTATCTTGGCAACTGCTCCTAGATAGGGTTCCTACTCGGGATAACCTGTTCTATAGGCGGGTGATTTCTGAGGTGGGAGGGACTATATGTGCCCTATGTGGGGCTCCCCAAGAGACAAATGTGCATCTATTTCTCACCTGCGATCTGGTCTGTTCTGTCTGGTATGATGTGTTTAAATGGTTGTGGTCGGATTTAGTGCTACTGCGCGACTTATGTCAAATGTATCTTATTCTGACCTCGCTGGGTGGGAGGCGCAGGAGGATTGGAATTGCCTTGATCTGGCATGTGATGATTTGGGTTATTTGGGAGGCACAAAATCTGAGAATCTTCTATGATAAGGTGGCGGAACAGGCAACCCTTCTTGAGAAAATCCAGGTGATTTCTTGGAGGTGGCTATTGGTAAGGGGGAGATCGCATATCTGTCTATTCTATGAGTGGTTCACTGACCCTTTAAACTGTTTGTCTAGGTGATGGGGAACTAGGTGCGACTTAGGGAGGAGAGTCAATCGAGACTTTTGTTCAAGAGGTATTGGGTTAGAGTACCCCTTTGTACTCAGTATGATGGGTTTGAGTGCCCCTTTTGCGCTTGTTGTATATGGGTTGGAGTACCCCTGGAGTACTCCTACTTAATTAATAATATGTTCTTTTTTGCTGTTAAAAAAAAAAGCAATCTGTAACTTGATTAGCTTCCCAAAGAACTTGAGTAACATGGACATCGACAAAGGATCTCACAATAGATAAGATATCTTCTACCAAACTGAAAAAAGGATGCTGTGTTGAGCACCCCAACTGGATAAAATTAATAGCTGTTAGAGAGTCAAACCCAATAACCACCTTATTATCGCCTATATTGTTGCTTACGCCAATAAACTCTATATATGTATATTTAGTTTACTTTTAGTTAAACAATACTATATTAGTTATGCTCCACCAGGATAACCAAATAACTCTAACATTATTATCATTGCTATCAAATGTGGTTTTATTATTGGTTGACGAATAAGGAATTTTTTTGTGAGGTCTTAACTAAGGAGGAATAAGGAGATTTTTAAGGTGTTAAAGGGAGATCTTAAAAGGTGGAATAAGGAGGTTTTTGGTGAGGCTGAAATGAAAATCCAGTTGTTGGTTGAAGATATCAAAGCTTATGATCTAAAAAATGAAGATGCGGGGTTGTCGCAGGGATATATTCATATTAGGAAGCAGTGCTTCTCGGAGTGTTGGCTTCTACTGAAGAGTAAGGATAGTCTGATGGCTCAAGGGTCCGAAGTAAAATGGCTCAAGGAAGCGGATGTCAATACTAGATATTTTCACTCATGTGTGAAGTCTCGGGGGAAGCGGAACAAAATCGATGCTCTGCTGGTGGGATACACTTGGGTGAAGGAGGCATCAGGCATCCGCAGTGAGGTTACCCAGTTCTTCACGGAGCATTTCTCTGAGGAAGAGTGGGTTTGTCCCCGTCTTGATGGTATATCCTTTCCCATACTTTCTAATGATGATGCTTCTTCTCTTTCAGCTCCTTTTTCTATTGATGAGGTGGATGAGATTGTGGCCACTTGTGATGGGAACAAGAGTCCTGATTCAGATGGATTTAATTTCACTTTTATCAAATCCTTCTGGCCTATGCTTCAAGAAGATAAGGGTATCTTGGTTGAGGAATTCTATACCAATACGAGGCTGCCGTGAAGTTTCTCCTCTTACTTTGTGACTCTTATCCCTAAGGTGGCTTGCTCTTTCTCCTTGGGGGATTAGTGCCTATTTCACTACTTGGATGCTTGTATAAGATTATGGCTAAAGTGCTAGCAGCTCGCTTGTATAAGGTTATGGGTGCCATCATTTCGCCCAATCAATCAACATTTATTAAAGGGAGGCATCTAGTTGATGGAGTTTTGATAGTGAATGAGGCGGCTGACTTTATAAGGAAGAAAAGGAAAAAGGGCTTAATTTTCAAGGTTGATTTTGAGAAGGCATATGACTCAGTTAGCTGGGGTTTCTTAGATTATATGATAGTGAGGTTTGGCTTTGATGAGAGGTGAAGGGCATGGATTCGTGCTTGTGTCTTCTCTGGGAGTTTATCGAAGTAAGTCAATGGTAGTCCTATAAAAGAAGTAAATATCAGAAGAAGCTCCTGCAGTATAATGATAGTCCAACAAAAGAAGTAAATATCAGAAGAAGCTTCTGCAGTATGTCGATGATACACTATTCATAGGGGAGGCATGTGTGGATGGTGTGCCAAATCCGCAAGTGCACGGAGTTGTCATCAAGTAATAAAATATCGATCCTACAGGGACTGCTTTTACACTAATTAATTTAATTCAAGAAATAGAATTTGTTGTTGTAATAGAAATAAAATAAATTAAGAACAATATAATTGATGATTTTAATAATATGGAAAAGCTTCTAGGATCCCGGGGTACCACAATGACGCTCTGAAATCCCAATTGACTACTCTCTTATTAACGAATGAATTCAATTGAAGGCAAGCTATCCTAAATTAGTAAAAGTTCCCTCTCAGGATACAGAAACCGTGTTTAAGCGATATAACTCCTACTCTCGTGGTAATTGAATTCGAATTAAACCCATTAAGAAATATGATAGCTTATTTTATCCTCGAAAGACTAAAAACTACTCTCGTGATTTTTATCCTAAGTTCCGTTCTTATAGTTCCGATTACTAGGTTCACCTCTCAGTTCATCCCTACAAATCTAACGCATATGAACAAGTGCGTACCGAATTCATAAGAAATATTAACAACAATAAAAATGGAATCAAATTATATTCAAAGTAATAAGAGAGTATTTCAAATAATCATTCAAGAGACATCAAAAGGCATAGCCCCAAATCCTAGAATAAAGAAAACTACTCTAACATTGTTGTTACAATAGAATCGATGGAGATAGAATATCCAAACAAGAAATTCATGAATAAGAGAGGAAGAGATTAAATTCTATCCTTCACCGTGCCTCCAAGAATCAAAGTTCGAACCTTAGACAAGTCTCTAAAGTGTCTATTTATAGTTTAGGTCACAAAAGGGTGAAAAATAAGCTAAAACGCGTAACAACGCTCAATTCCGCGTCAAGAGGTTCCCACAGCACGGCCGTGCTGCAGGCCACAGCCAGGCCGTGGTTAGTTCTATCTCTCGCTGAACTTGTACAGAATTTCGCCTCGAAGCACGACCGTGCTTCACCCAGTTTTTGCGAATTTTGGTGTTTTAAGCTCCCGAATTGGTCCTAACACCCGTCCAAGCGATTTTTCACCATTTCCTAAGGTCAATTACCTTCCTTTAAGCACAAAACAACCAACATCAAGTGCATTATTCAAATTAAACAAAAATGCAAATAATAACATGTATGAAAATGGTTAAAATGACTAAAATGTATGCAAAAACCAACAATAAACTATATGCTATTTTGAACGCATCAAATTATCCCAAGCTTACAATTTTGCTTGTCCTCAAGCAATTGCTGTGGCCAAAGATAGAATGGGAAATAAGAGATGCAACAGATAAGGAACCCGAGATAAAAGCAAGATCAAGCAATAGGCTAGAAGACTAACAAAGACAATAGAGACAATAAAAAATCAAGTCCAATTAGAAACTTATGCTCTTTGAAATCATATCTCTCACTAATAGGGGCACTATCCTTTCCACTCACTAAGTGTTTGAGGGTTAAGACAATTCGCTCATATCCATCAATGAAAGTGCTCTACTATAGGCTTGACTATTAACCAAATCTCAGCAAATAATTAATGAAAACACACAAGAATCAAAAGGTCTTCAAAAGGTTGTAACGTGGCCATGGGGTATTGATTGTAAATAGGATAAAAACAAGGAAAGGAAATTCAAGGGCTTTCAGAATGATCAATTAAAGCAACCCTTTTAAAGCAGAATAAGTGGAGCAATCCATTTTTCCATTTTTGCTTTCAAAATATTTTCATTTTGCTCCTCTTCTGTTGTTTTTCTTTTCTATTTTTTAATTTTTTTATTTTATTCTCCCTCATTTGAGATTTTGCAATAATTATTGGGGAGGAACTAAACAACAGAAGAGATCCCAAGATCAAACATCAACATTCAAACAAGATCAAGCATCCAATTGCTCCCTTAAACATACTCTAAAAGGTACCATAAACGTTTGATAAAAACATGGGTACCAAGAAAATTTATTTTAGTTAAGGCTTAAGATGGATAACTAAAGGAAGCTTTCATTCAAAAGTCAGAGGCTTGAAACAAAATGCCTAAAATGCCTTAATCATTTTCAAGTGTGTAAACAAAACAATTTCAAGTTTTGAAAAGGTTTCAAGTCAAGTTCTAGAGAGCACAATCAAGAGGAATACACTCATACAAGGAGAAAGGGACATTCAAAACATGATGAAGTACAAGCCCCCAATATAAGCTCAAGACTTACATTTAGAAGTTAAAATCAGTGAAAACCATCAAATCAGAGTGCCACATGCTAATCATCAACTTATCAAATGATTATCTCTATGTACATTAAGAACACTAACTTTTAGCCCATCACAAGATAAAATAATTGGGTTCCAAATCATAGCAATCTTCACTTCCAAAGGGATTATAAGGCACACATTAAAAGCTCAAGAGGACAGCAGGACAATTTAGGGGATAAAATAATGCGAACAAAATAAAAAATTAACACAAAATGCAAAACTTAAATTAATTCAAGAAATAGAATTTGTTGTTATAACAGAAATAAAATAAATTAAGAACAATGTAATTGATGATTTTAATTATATGGAAAAGCTTTTAGGATCCGGGGGTACCACAATGACTCTCTGAAATCTCAATTGACTACTCTCTTATTAACAAATGAATTCAATTGAAGACAAGCTATCCTAAATTAGTAAAAGTTCCCTCTCAGGATACAGAAACCGTGTTTAAGCGATACAACTCCTACTCTCGTGGTAATTGAAATCGAATTAAACCTATTAAAAAATATGATAGCTTATTTTATCCTCGAAGGACTAAAAACTACTCTCGTGATTTTAATCCTAAGTTCCATTCTTATAGTTCCAATTACTAGGTTCACCTCTCAGTTCATCCCTAGAAATCTAACGCATATGAACAAGTGTGCACCGAATTCATAAGAAATATTATCAATAATAAAAATGGAATCAAATTGCATTCAAAGTAATAAGAGAGTATTTCAAATAATCATTCAAGAGACATCAAAAGGCATAGCCCCAAATCCTAGAATAAAGGAAACTACTCTAACATGGTTGTTACAATAGAATGCATGGAGATAGAATATCCAAACCAAAAATTCATGAAGAAAAGAGGAAGAGATTAAATCCTATCCTTCACCGTGCCTCCAAGAATCAAAGTTCTAACCCTAGACAAGTTTCTAAAGTGTCTATTTATAGTTTAGGTCACAAAAAGGGGTGAAAAATAAGCTAAAACTCGTGACAGCGCTCAATTCTGCATCAATAGGTTCCCGCAGCACGACCATGCTGCAGGCCACGGCCAAGCCATGGTTAGTTCTGTCTCTCGCTGAACTTGTGCAGAATTTCACCTCAAAGCACGACCGTGCTTCACCCAGTTTTTGCGAATTTTGGTGTTTTAAGTTCCTGAATTGGTCCCAACGTCCGTCCAAGTGATTTTTCACCATTTCCTAAGGTCAAATACCTTCCTTTAAGCACAAAACAACCAACACAAAGTGCATTATTCAAATTAAACAATGCAAATAATAACATGTTTGAAAATGGTTAAAATGACTAAATGTATGCAAAAACCAACATTAAATTATATGCTATTTTGAACGCATCAGTGGACAACCTTCACTACAAGAAAATCGCTTCGTACCGATGACCAAAAGCCGTCGGTAACAGACAAAAGCCGTCGAAAAATCACGATTACCGACGACCACGGGGCCCTGGGATTTTGCCTACATGGTAACATTACCAACGGTCGTCCTGCAGCCGTCCGTAATTACTGACGGCACAACCATCGGTAATAGTTAATGGGGTCGTCAGTAAGCAGACAAAACCAACAACGTGTTGGTGGTATGTACCGACGGTCTCGTCGTCGGTAAAGTTATCGACGGATTAGCGACGACTATAACCTTTTTTTACTGATGGATTACGATGGCGAGACCCTTGCTTAGGTATTAAATTTGAATTATTTTATATCGATTTACTGACGGCCAAGTCGTGGGTAACTACGGGTTATTTCAGTTGGAATTTACTCACGGTTTAGCCGTCGATAAGTTTATTGACGGCTTACCGATGGCTTGAAGCGTTGTTTTTTACCGACGATGAAACCCTTATGTATGCATTAAATATGAATTATTTTTGTTTTGTTTATTTGACGTATTTAACAAATTTAATACCAAAAACCAACATAATTGAAACCAACAAGGGCTCAATGGCCCACCAGCACAATCATAAATAAGTGAAATAAATAAAAAATACAAAAATGTGTAACGCGAGGACATATTTTCGGCACCGTAGAGACGTCCCTGAGTCTTCCCCCCAGCAGATTTGACCCAACAGTCTAATCTAGTCGAGGGGTCAACCTCCTGAGGGCCACTACCAGATGCCTCCCTTGGCTGAGAGGCCTGCTGCAATGCCTGCTGAAATGACTTCTGCTCAAAAGAAAACAGCGTTAAACTAAGATACATTACTTTTTTTTACAACAAAATCAAATAATAAACAATAAATACAGTGTTAAATCTTACATATGTCTCCCTGGCTCTATCGTCCACCCAGGTTTTGTCCTTCTTCCTCTGGTGAGTATTTATGAAGACCTCATCCACCGAGACTTCCCTACCCAACTCTCTCACCTTAAACAAAACAAATAATACCAAACAAACATTAACAATATTTAACAATGAAAATATGTGTTGCAATTGTCAAGTGTTTAATTGAACAACATACCATCCGTATGGCATGCTCAGTGAGGGAAATGGATCCACCTATATGGACAGATCCACCCTTGGCAGAGGCACGGTTTGACTTGGTCCGTACTGATTTCTCCTTGTAGAAAGGAGAATCCCATTTCTGTTGGAGGGTTTCCCATGCACTCTTGCCTATCCAGGTTGGGCGTTGGCATCTCAGAAATACGCTTCGAGCCCTTACTATCAAAAACTTTCCTGAGCTGATACTCA
The DNA here is from genome assembly GCA_037113605.1 of Calophaca sinica. Taxonomy (NCBI): domain Eukaryota; kingdom Viridiplantae; phylum Streptophyta; class Magnoliopsida; order Fabales; family Fabaceae; genus Calophaca; species Calophaca sinica. Next base: position 95,964,669 of record CM073736.1, read on the forward strand.
TGCTCAGGCCGCCAGGCAACTTTTGTCTGCAATGTTATAATACAAATAAGTTAGAGTACAATTCACTAATACCAACACAATAATTGAATTAAATTTTGAGAAAAGTAGCACAAACTTATCCCAAATTTCTCGAACCAATGATCGGCCACCTTCTCAGGAATCTCTCCCCCAGGTAGGGTACGGATCCCAAAACTGTGACTGGATTGTGGATGTGAGGGCCTTAGAGGCCACCTTACATGGTAACTATCTATAAACAAGTTACAAACAAAATATTAAATACATTATACAATCATGAACAAATATATATATTTATATATATAACAATCTTAAACATACAGTAGTGATAAATTACGTACCCTCGCCCCAATGGATGAATGTATGGCCTCCCATCTGGTGCCATCTCAGGGTCATGATGGGAGTGACATGATCCCTGCGCCGTCTGCGCCGTCGGACCACTAGGTGCAAGCTGTGAAGGTCCTGCCTCATGCTGCACCGTCGGACCATCTTGTGCATCCTTATTTGGGGGCTCCTCAAAAATCTCTTCCTTGTCTTCCTCATTGGCCTTGTCACATACCTTGGAAGTCATAGTTGGGCCCGAAGGCATCGTCTACCATATGTTGCATGTTAATGAAGGGATCATCATTAACAAGATCTCCACCACCAATTGGCACATTACTCGGATTGATATGTGGCACTTCTTCACTGTGTTCGGTCCAATACCAATAATTTGGCCGGAATCCAACCTGACACAAGTGAACTTTGATTTAAGAACCAGGTAGTATGCTTCTGCACATGCACTTGACACAGGGACATCTAATTCCACCCTCGCTTACAACCTGAGGTTGTGAACCGACCTGAGAGCCTATAAGTTGTTTATCCACAGAGGATAACTTTATTACCTCAGCTCTCGCATCAGGCGACTATGCTCAACTGAGTAGGTGGTCACCGTCACCATCAAAATCAGCTCCATGAGATCCTCACATCAACATATTTGTTTTCAAAACGTGGTCAAAACAAACCAGCTATATTTTTTGTACAAACATCAATTAACTAATAAATTGTAAAATACACTAAATGATCCACTAAGTTTGGGCATAATGATCATTATGTGTAACAAGGTTAATGTAAATTGCCTCTACATCGGGCAAGAACACATTCGCTAATAAAAATGACAGTGTTCTTGCACGATATAATGACCACCGACAATAACCCCGCTACACACAACAATCAAATACAACACAAAACTATAACCTAACGCATAACTGATATAACATTACCGAATCTATATTAAATCAAAATACAAAACAGCCAGCACACCTCTCCTTGTACTCACCTTCCAAAGGAGGTAATTCAATAGTATACTATATTAAATCATATTCAACACTAATTCAACAGCATAAACAGCCAACACTAATTCAACAACATCATTTTGTCAAATTCAATGAAGTTTGTGTGCAAACTGAAGAAAAATTAGTCTAGTTTCCAACAAAACAAGAATCATTTATAAAGGAATCCTACGGAAAAAGTTACAAGCAAAACACTGAACCTATGTCTATACGAGTTTGAGGACAACATCCATACTATTTTCTAATAATCAACGTAACAAACACTTATCAAGCAGGATTTTTAACATGCCTATTCTCACATGTTGGCATATCAAAACCACCCCAATATCAAAACAAAATTACAATTACACATTCCTTTCCAGAAAATTAATCACAATATTCTTACTAAGATTACCTTGTACCAAATCAAAGGTTGATTTGTAGGTAAGGTTGATTGTGAATTCCACTGCCCAGAACTGCCACTAACAGCCAACTTCTCACTAGAAATGATCCAATTTTGAAACATATAAAGAGAAACCGAAGAAGTAACACAATAAAATCAATCAATAACAGTACAAACCACAAGTGCCATGAAAATCAGTACTGCTCAAAATGAATAACAGTACATCAATCAATTTCATGTAGGGTTGATCATAATGAAATTCGAGAAAAAACTGGTTGGCAATGTTAAAAAAAAATCTATATTAACAAACTGTGAAGGCATTAGCATCAAAATGTATACATTCAGAAGAAGAATTTGCTATCAGAAACTAAAATAACTTGAAAACAAAATCAACAAGAAAAGAGGAGGAGAGCAGAAGGAAAAGAGGGAGCGTGTACCTATCAGAATGGTGCTCACAGCAGAGAGAGAGCAACGACGAAGAGTGAGCAGAGGAGACACGAGCGATGACAACGAAGGGCACGACGATGAATGCACTGCAGGACGGCGAATAAGGTGCTACGGCAGAGAACGGCGACGCAAAAAGGTGCGGGTCGCAACGGAGAACAAGGGAGGTCTCATGGGAGAGAGAAAGAAGAAAGGGAAAGTGAGGGAGAGGGAAAAAGGTAAGGGCACTTAGTCTGTCAGATTTAAGTTTATCGATGGCTTGGCCGTCAGTAACTTCCGTCGGTATTTAAAAAATTAAATGAACATCAAACCCCATGCACCGGCCATCTCACCGTCCAGGTTATCAACAGCTAAGTCGTCTGTAATCCTATCAATATTTAAAAAATTTAATAACCCAAAAAAACTCGTGCACCATCCAACTCACCGTCCAGATTACCGATGGTTAAACCGTCGGTAATACCGTCACTAATTTAAAATTTAATTATAAACAAAATTACCAACGTACCGATGGTGTAGCCATCGGTAATTATCGATAGCCAGAGAAGCCGTCAGTAATTACATATGGCTAAGCCGTTGATAAAGGACACAAAATTAGAAATCTCATTCGTCCTTTTAGTGTCGACGTAGCAACGGACTATCCGTTGGTAACAAATTGATTACCGATGGCCACAGGGCCGTCGGTAACTTTCAGTGGGTAATTTGCAACTTTCTTATAGTGCTTTGGGCGTTGAAGGCGATACTCAGTTGCTTTGAGCTTGCCTTAGGTCTAAAGCTTAATTTTGTCAAAAGTAGTTTGGTTTGGGTGAAAGTGGAGGCCTTTTTTATTTCTATGGTAGTGGGGTTCCTGAATTGTAAGTCTGGGGCATTGCCCTTTAGGTATCTTGGCCTTCCAGTTAGGGCTAATCCTCGACGAGTGAGTACTTGGAAACCTATGAGGTCCTCCGTGGAATACTTGGAGTGTGGCGCAACAGGTGTGTCAGCGTTGGGGGTAAGATAGTCCTACTGAACTTGCTGCTAAGTAGCATCCCCGATCTTCTTCCTCTCATATTTGAGAATGTCGGTGGAGGTGCGGAAACAAATGGTCCGTATTCAGAGGGGTTTTCTGTGGGGCGATATCGGGGGTGGAAAGAAAATTTTGTGGGTGAAGTTGTCAGAGGTTTATAAGCCTAAGTGTGGTAGAGGGTTAGGGGTGCGAGATCTTAGGCTGGTAAACCCTAGTTTGCTAGGTAAGTGACAATGGAGGCTATTAGTCGATGGGGATGCACTATGGCGGGAGGGGTTGATTGCGAAGTATGGGCCAAGAATCACTCGTTCACCTTTCGGTGGATGTCTGAGGGCCCATCATGTGCATCAGTGTGGTGAAAGGTTATCAGCTTGATGGGGGTGTGTAGGGTCCAAAGGGCAAACTAGTTCGCAGATAGCGTGACCAGGAGGGTAGAGGATGGGCATACTACCTCCTTTTGGGGACTATGGGGGGTGGGAGGATGGTACATGGACGTTGTGGGGTCTTACTTGGCAGAGGGGTTTCTTCGCCAGGGAGGAACCACTGGTGGATGAGCTCACCAACCTTATTGCTTCTTCTTCCTTGTCAGTTGATCCAGATCGGTGAGTCTGGATTCGACACCCATGTGGTATGTACTCGGTTAGCTTTACTTATGACGTTTTGTCTGCCACGTCAGCCCGTGGTACGAGTCTTTCAGATCACGAGGTTTCTGTGCTTAGTAAGCTTTGGAAGAATTGAGCCCCATCTAAGGTTATTACGTTCTCTTGGTAATTACTTTTGGATAGAGTTCCTACTCGGACAAATTTGCTATGCAGACGTACGTGTGATTTCAGACCCTTTGCCACTACATGTGTCCTTTGTGGTAGACATTAGGAGTCGACACTTCACCAATTTGTCCGATGTGATTTTGCCTCCAGGGTGTGGTACTCTATTGTTAGATGGTTGGGTTTGGAGTTTGTCATGCTCAGGGATCTACTTGATTTGTACCCCATTTTATGTTCATTAGGGGGCGGGCTCGATGTAGGCAAGGTTTGGCTTTGGTGTGGCACACGACTCTGTGGGTCATTTGGAACCCACAGAATGGGTGTATATTCTGAGGTAGGGTACCTGACTTCGCCCACATATCGGAGAGTATTATATCCTTATCTTGAAGATGGTTTCTCGCGAGGGGTAAGTCTAGTCCATGTCTTTACTATGAGTGGTTTGCAGATCCTATAAACTGTTTAGGTAGGAGATAGTCCTCTGGGATCTATGTTACCATGAGGTTCTCTTTCCCACTATAGGTTTTGGTTGGGGTGTGCCCTTCTCGGTGCCCTGTAGTTTTGTTGTATTGGGTTGGAGTATCCCCTAGTATTCCATTATGTGTATTATATTAATATTTGCTATTAAAAAATGTGGTTTTATTATTGAACAATTTATTCTTATTATATTATAATTTTCTCAATGATTTTAAAAAATTTTGATTTAAATATAATCTGATTAGTTTAGAATTTAACACTTTTTAGAGTAATATCGGTAACTTTCACCGAGGTTATCGCATATTACACTAATACCTACCTCACAAACTAATAAGTAGTAAAGAACAAAGCGATGTACATGTAATTTCTGAAACAAAAAATGAAATGGCAAGGCTAAAGAGTAGTAGTAAAGAAAATGATATGAATGACCAACGTTGGATTAGTTGAGGTGTTAAGCGGCTTCAACCCCTAGTGAGGAGAACATGGTTCAAATCATAAGAGTAACCAATTTGGGAGGCTAAATAAGAGTTAACCGGGGATTAGTCTCATAGTTGATCCAAAGGAGCAAAGCCTGTTGGGATACCTTGGGTGTCACTAGTTAATTATTACGGTGGCTTACAGGGAAAAAATGACGCTAATGTAATTTCTAATTAAATAAAACCAGTATCATATGTAATGAACATTAACCCCATGAAAGATCAATATTAATATTAAGAATGTTAGAGAGTGTTAGCATTTCTCTTAATATTAATCACAAATTATATGCGATTTTGAAATCGGTCTTGGCATTGCACTTAATTTTTAAAGGCTGACAAATGCCTCCTTTATTAGAGAGATCGGAAATGAATTAAGCAACAGATACTCATCACATTTTTAACCATCTTTTGTTTTTTCCTTTAAATAAAACAAGTAAAAAAAAATGGAAATTTCTATGTGATACTGGCTCAGAATACTCAAATAACTCACTCTTAATTGATTGATCAAAATTACATGGATAAGAACCCGATTTATACTACCACCTTTCTTGCCTGAGATTGACTGTTAAAGTTGAAAAAGCTATTATATCTTTGTTAAAATTCAAAAAGCTTGTTAAATATTCCTTGAGTAAAATGGAGTGATGTTTGTAAACCAAGACGCATGGGGTTTAGGGGTTACGAAAATATCCTTGTTTAACTTAAGTTTACTAGGAAAATAGATGAGGAGGCTGTTGTCAAATTAGGAGGACCTATGGTGTAGTGTTTTGAAAGAAAAATATGGCCAGGAGGTCTATTCTACCGCTTTAGGAAGATTACGGGCAATTGTAGAATTGCCTCTATGTGGTTGAAAGACTTGTGTTTTATTGGGTCATGTCGAAGCATTGTGGAAGATTGGCTTGTCTAGGGGTTGGTGAGGAAAATTAGTACTTATAGTTCGGTATTTTTTCTAAAATGATGTGTAGTTAGGTTCTTCTCTGCCTAAAGAGGCTTTTTTGAGGTTGTCTATTGTTTCAGAGAACAAAAACGACATGGTTTTAGAGTGTGGAGAATGGGTTGATGGTGTTTGGGAGTGGAATCTGAAATGAAAGAGGTCGATGTTTGTCTGGGAGGAACAACTGTTGGACGATCTGTACCTTATTTTGAATACAACCTTGTCGTCTTTCATTGAGGATAGGTGGGAATGAAAATGGCATAACTTAGGGATCTTTGCTATTAAATTTGCATATGAGTGGTTGACTTCTCAGTGCATGCAGTGTGACATCCCGCTTCTGTAAACCTTTATTTGTCTTAACTACCTTTTTAATTGAATTCTTATAATACAAGTTTAATGTGTGATATTGACTTCGAGAACCTTCTTTTAGAGCAAAAGAAAAGGAAGGAGTCTCGTTAAAACCTTCTGATACAAAACCCTCCTTAGGAAAAATATTGACTTCGAGACCCTAGGAGTAGGGGTGGCAAAATGGATGGATTGGATAAATCCATCCATGAATCCTAATGGATAGATGGGAAAAATCCATTTATCCATTTACCATCCACTAAAATTTCATCAAAAAAATCCAATTCATCCATCATCCATTGAAAAAAAGACCATCCAATCCATCCATTAACATTTTTTTTATGGATGGATATCCAATCCATCCATAAAAATTATTTTAATCACAAAAAATTATTTTTAATCATAAAATATATTTTTAATCATAAAAAATATTTTAATTACAAAAAAATTATTTTAATTACTAAAAAATATTTTTTAATCATAAAAAATATTTTAATTATAAAAAAATATTTTTAACTATTAAAAATATATATATACACACATATCTCTCTCTCTCCCCCATATCTCTCTCCCTCCTTTCTCTCCCCTATCTCCCTCCCCTCTCTCCTCTCTCCCTTCTCTTCTCTCTCCCCATCTCTCTCTCCTCTCTTTCTCATCTCTCTCTCCTATCTCTCTCTCTCCCTCTCTCCTCTCTCTTTCATCTCTCCCTATCTCTCTCCCCTCTCTCTTATCTCTCATCTCTCTCCCTCCCTTTCATCTCTCTCTCTCTCATCTCTCCCCTATCTCTCTCTCCTCTCTCCCTATCTCTCTCTCCTCCTCTCTCATCTCTCTCCTATCTCTGTCCCTCTCTCCTCTCTCTTTCATCTCTCCACTTATCTCTCTCCCCTCTCTCTCATCTCTCTCCTCTCTTTCATCTCTCTCTCCTATCTCTCTCTCCTCTCTCCCCTATCTCTCTATCTCCCTCCTCTCCCCCTATCTCTCTCTCTCTCCTATCTTTTTCTCTCTCCTCTCTCTCTTCCCTCCCCCTCTCTTTCTCTCTTATACAGGTTTGTCGTTGGATAAGTGCTGTCTGAGAATAGAGTCGTAATGTCATAAAATGGCTTCAAAACTTCAAAACTTTCCTAATAGATGGATTGGAAAAATCCATTTATCAATTTACCATCCACTAAAATTTCATCAAGAAAATCCAATCCATCCATCATCCATTTAAAAAAAACCATCCAATCCATCCTGTAACAATTTTTTATGGATAGAAATCCAATCCATCCATAAAAGTTATTTTTAATCACAAAAAATATTTTTAATCACAAAAAATTATTTTTAATCATAAAATATACTTTTAATTACAAAAAAATATTTTTATTTACAAAAATATATTTTTAATCATAAAAAATATTTTAATTAGAAAAAAAATTATTTTTAATCATCAAAAAACATATTACTCCCCTCTCTCCTCTCTCCCCCTATCTCTCTTCCTCTCTCCCTCTCTCTCCTCTCTCCCTTCCCTGTCTCTCTCCTCTCTCTCCCCTCTCTCTTCTATCTCTCCCCCTCTTTCTCTCCCCTCTCTCTCCCTCTCTCCCCTATCTCTCTCTCCTCTCTCCCCTCTCTCTCCCTCTTTCACAAGAATCACACTTCTAGAACAAAATCATATATTTTTTCCCAAAAACAGTTTGGTTATTGTCAATCGTTTTAAAAATGGTTTCAAAATCGTTTTTTTTACGGAAGAATAATGTGTTGCAGCTGACTATATCTTAGCATAATAATAATAATAATAATAATAATAATAATAATAATAATAATCAATTTTTATTCCCAATTGGAAAAAAAAAAGCTGGGAGTCTTTTAGTACCCTTATCAAAGATTGGACTAATAAAAAAAGACTGGCCAAAAAATAAATAGCTATATTAAACTGTATCAGTTTATTTATAAAAAAACAAGTTAGAATTGCCTTCTTTTTTCGAATACGAATATTAAGAAATTCGTTTTTAGAATTTTAAGTTAAACGAATATTACGCAATATCCAAACGCGTATTCAATATTAAGCTATATATTCACACAAAAAAAATATTAAGCTAAACGAATGATACATCTTTTTGTATGATTAATATGTTTTCAATTCTCGTCTTTAGAATTTCTATTTGAGCGAATAAAATGAATATTAAGCATTGCCTTCTTTTTTAGAAGACGAATATTGATTAGACATGAATTAGTTAAAAGCAGCGCCATTTAATTGTCGGATGCAAATTGAGCGTTCAAGCGTGAGTTTGAGTGGGAAACATGAAAATAAATGTACGGCGGGAGGCTGGGTGAGGCGGAGGGAGAAGGGAGAGAGGAGAGGGAAGGAAGAAAGAAGAGAGAGATCGAGGAGAGAGGGGAGAGAAGAAGGAAGAAGGAGAAAGAGATGATAGATAGAGAGGAGGAGAGTGAGATGAGAGAGAGGGAGAGAGGAGGAGAGAGAGGAAAGATGAGAGAGATGAGAGATAGAGGGGAGAGGAGAGAGAGGGAGAGAGATGGGAGGAAGAGGAGAAAGAGACAAGAGAGGAGAGATGAAGAGAGAGGAGAAGAAAGGAGAGAGAGAGATGAGATAGAGGAGGGAAAGAGAGAGGAAAGATGAGAGGAGGGAGAGAGATGAGAGATAGAGGGACGGAGAGAGAGAGAAATGAGAGATGAAAGAGAGGAGATAGGAGAGAGAGATGAGAGAAAGAGGAAAGAGGGAGAGATAAGAAGAGAATGGGAGAGTCGGGAGGAGAGATGAGAGATAGAGGAGGAGAGAGAGAGAGGAAAGATGAGAGAGGGAGAGAGGAGAGAGAGATGAGAGGAAGGGGAGAAAGAGACAAGAGAGGGAGAGATGAAAGAGAGGGAGAGAGGGAAGGGAGAGAAGGGGAGATGAGAGATAGAGGGGAGGGGAGTGACATGAGAGAGAGGGGAGAGAGAGAGAGGAAAGATGGGAGAGAGGAGAGAGATGAGAGAGAGGGGAGGGAGAGAAAGAAATGAGAGATGAGAGAGGGAGATAGGGGAGAGAGGGGAGAGATAAGAGAGAGGGAGAGAGGAGAGGGAGAAAAGGGAGAGAGGAGGGAGAGATGAAAGATAGATGGGAGGGGGAGTGAGACGAGAGAGAAGGGGAGAGAGAGAGAGGAAAGATGAGGGGAGAGGGAGAGAGATGAGAGATAAAGGGGAGGAGAGAGAGAGAGAGAGAGAGGTGAGAGAGAGGGAGATAGGGAGAGAGATGAGAGGAAGTGGAGAAAAGAGACAAGAGAGGAGAGAGATGAGAGAGAGGAGAGAGGGGAGGGAGAGAAGGGAGAGAGATGAGAGATAGAGGAGGGGAGTGAGATGAGAGAGGGGAGAGAAGGGGAAAGAGAGAGGAAAGATGAGAGAGGAGGGAGAGAGATGAGAGATAGAGGGACGGAGAGAGAGAAATGAGAGATGAAAAGAGAGGGAGATAGGGAGAGAGATGAGAGAAAGGGAGAGAGAGACAAGAGAGGGGATAGAGGGAGAGATAAAAAGAATGGGAGAGTGGGGAGGGAGAGAAGGGAGAGAGGATGGAGAGATGAGAGATAGAGAGGGGAGAGAGAGAGGAAAGATGAGAGAGAGGGAGAGAGATGAGAGATAGAGGGAGAGAGAGAGAGAGAGGGAGAGGTGAGAGAGAGGAGATAGGGGAGAGAGATGAGAGGAAGAGGAGAAAGAGACAAGAGAGGGGAGAGATGAGAGAGAGGGAGAGAAGGGAGAGAGATGAGGATAGAGGGAGGGGGAAAGAGAGAGGAAAGATGAGAGGGAGGGAGAGAGATGAGAGATAGAGGGGAGGGAGAGAGAGAAATGAGAGATGAAAGAGAGGGAGATAGGGGAGAGAGATGAGAGAAAGGGGAGAGAGACAAGAGAGGGGATAGAGGAGAGATAAAAGAATGGGAGAGTGGGGAGGGAGAGAAGGAGAGAGGATGGAGAGATGAGAGATAGAGGGGAGAGAGAGAGGAAAGATGAGAGAGAGGGAGAGAGATGAGAGATAGAGGGGAGGAGAGAGAGGGAGAGAGAGAGAGAGAGGGAGAGAGGGAGAGAGATGAGAGGAAGGGAGAAAGAGAGACAAGAGAGGAGAGATGAAAGAGAGGGGAGAGAGGGGAGGGAGAGAAGGGGAGATGAGAGATAGAGGGGAGGGAGTGAGATGAGAGAGAGGGGAGAGAGGAGAGAGATAGAGGAAAGGCGAGAGATAGGAGAGAGAGAGGGGAGGGAGAGAGAGAAATGAGAGATGAGAGAGGGAGATAGGGAGAGATAAGAGAGAGAGAGAGAGGAGAGGGAGAAAAGGGAGAGAGGAGGAGAGATGAGAGATAGATGGGAGGGAGTGTGATGAAAGAGAGGGGGAGAGAGAGAGGAAAGATGAGGGGAGAGGGAGAGATGAGAGATAGAGGGGAGGAGAGAGAGAAAGAGAGGAGAGAGAGAGAGATGAGAGATAAGAGAGATGGAGAGGGAGATAGGGGAGAGAGATGAGAGACAGGGGAGAGAGACAAGAGAGAGGGGAGAGGGAGAGATGAGAGAGAGGAGTGAGGGGAGAGAGATGAGAGAGAGATGAGAGATGAGAGAGGGGAGATAGGGGAGAGAGATGAGAGAAAGGGGAGAGAGAGAGACAAGAGAGGGGAGAGATGAGAGAGAGAGGGAGAGAGAGGAGAGAGATGAGAGAGAGGTGGGAGAGAGAGATGAGATGGGGGAAAGATTGGAGAGAGAATGGAGAGAGAAAAATATTTTTAATTAAAATATTTTTTATGATTAAAATTATTTTTGATTAAAATATTTTTTTATAATTAAAAATATTTTTTGTATTGAAAATATTTTTTATGATTAAAAATATTTTTTATTAACAATTCAAAAAATTATCCATTCTATCCATTTACCACCCTTAGTGTAATCCGATGGATTTAGAAAAATAGTGGATGGATGACTAACCATCCATTAAATTAAATGGATGGATTGGATCCAATCCATTTAGTTTTTTTGTTTGTAATGGATGGATTGGATGGATTTCTTTATGGATGGATTGGATGGATGATGGATAAATGGATCACTTTGCCACCCCTACCTAGGAGCTACGTATAGTGAGAAGACCGGTTGTGGTGGGAGCCTGTTTATGTCTGTACATCGTCATATGATTGTAGAGGTATCACTACTCTTTGCTTGAATGGAGCGGACGCCATGAGTGGAATTCAGCGAGAGGCCCACTACCGCTGCTTATCGTAGAGGCCCCCTTATTAGGAAGACCGCTCGGAAGAGAGTGCTTATATGCCCTACGTCTCACTCTAGGTCAGAGGTACCTCGTCTGATTCCTCGTACACTTAAGATGGCGAGGAAAAGAGTAGGATTCACCTCTGAGCAGCTGAGGAGGACTTTCAGCGAGTCCCCGATCAGTACCGATGAGGAGGAGGAGCATCTGAAGGAGGGTGATGACGATCAATCAGATGATCCTAAGGGTAGGGACTTTGTTAGGGAGCCCTCCAACAAACATCCCATTGTATGACCAGTTGGGGACTTGGGTTCCTTGTAGGAGTAGTGCAGGAGTCCTTTGGGTTTGTGTTTTCTAAAGGACCTAATATCTTCCTTTTGGAACAATTGTACTTTTGAGTCGTCCTGTGATGTACTTGACTACATAGAGTCTGCATTTTCGATTTATTTGTTAGTCCTTTTGTTAGTTTGTGTATTCTCAACTCTTATTTTCAGCTTCAAACCTATATTTGTCATTTTGGCAAAATATCTTTAGATCTTTATCAAAACTAGGGCCTTTTGTACAAGAGTTTTTTTTTCCAGAAATGTTATGGAGACAACCTTTTTTTTGACAACTTACGGAGACACCGTATTCCATAACAGTAAACAACGCTTAAAAAAAACAAAAAAGAAATGACATGTTTATTTTTTTTCCTCTTATTTTCTTTCTTGGACTCTTCCAGCTTAGTCTTTCTTCTTTTCTTATTTTCTTTCTCTCTCTTTTCCCACTATGTTCTAATCTGTGCACCTCTCCTTTGCCTTGCTCGCCCATCTCTGTGCACACCATAAATGGTTCAGCTACAGTACATCGTGCTCTTTCCTCTTTTATCTGAGTAATCTTGTCCACTGCAGCACCCATCCTCCCTACGGTCGTCGTCCGACGCCCCATACTGGAGAACAGCTCCGTAGCAACACCGCCGCTCAACTACGATTTGTTTTCGCTCTTTGCTGGTCCGAAACTGTCACCGAAAAACCCTCAAGTAACGATTCTAGGTTGATATCCTTTGATTGCTTCTATTTTCCATTTTGTTTTTGTGTGTTTAGTGTTTATTCTTTATGCGCTCATTTTCCCTTTCCTGATTTTCTCTGCATCTTAAGAATGAGAGTGACAAGATAGCAGATGCATCTTCTACAGTTCCAATTTTTTGTCCACACCCTCTCCCATGTTTGCTTTGCATTGTATTACACGCACAGGCAGCTAATATTATTTTGGACCTTCATTGTTATGCTATGTGTTAGAGCCATCTCTATGTCTTTCTTTCTTGCAATCAAATGGTTAGAAAGAGCTATATATCAGCTAATCTGATTTGTGTGAATGTGTTGTGCTCCAATCTTTGAGCATTTGAACAAGTGATAAGCTTTGCTCCAATCCACAAATAGAGCATTTGAACATCATTATAAGTTTCCTTTGCTATGGAAGCAAGCAAATATGTTTCTTTTCCTTCATATACTCCAAGCAATCAAGCACCCTGTTTGCAACATGTTTTGGATTCATTGCACCCTGAAATTCATTGCACCCTATTTGCACCTTGACTGGAAAATTTATTGCACCCTGAAAAATTCATTACTGAGATGGAAAAGATTTTTTGCACCTTATTTTTATCAAGTATTTCATACGTGTTTAATTGTGTTAACATTATTGGTTAATGAAGTTTAATAGATGGTTAACAAGTTACCCATTACTACTGGTGTATCTATTAACCAAGTCCAACACAACATTAACCATGACTCTGAACACTGTTAACCAAGTTTGAAGATGCTCAAAAATCTCAACTACCACTCATGATAAATCCTTGTTATAATTGTGGCATAACTTATGAAAGATCTAATTGGGGTATTTTGTACAGATTTGTTGCGGCACCCTCAATTAGAGGTTCATGGATAGTTCAAACAATTTGGATACTTGAGATGGCATTGATGGTGAAGCTAATGGAGTTGATGGCTTTAATGGTGAAGATGCAAGTTGGGAGCCTACAATAGGGATGTGTTTTTCTTCCATAGATGGGATGAAATCATTTTATGAAATGTATGCTTCTATAAAGGGTTTTGGCTAGAAGATCAGAACATTAAAAAGAAGGAGAGGATGGGAAGACAGCGTACTTAATATTGGCATGCGCAAGTGAACGATATCATGTGTCAGAAATACCATGTACGTTGAAGACTGTTCCGACTAGGAAGAAAATTTGTCCTGCAAAGATTACAGCTAAGTTGGAAAAAGATGGACTTGTATGTTAGCACGTTTGAACTTAAGCACTCTCACGAGATTAGCCTTACAAAGGCAAGGTTGTTCAAGGCTAACAAGAAAATAAACCTGCATGTAAGGAGAACAATCCAAATCAATGATGATACAAGAGTGAGGATTAACAAGACTTTCCAATCTCTTATTACAGATGCATGAGGGCATGAAAATATACCATTTTGTGAAAGAGACGTGAGGAATTATGTTAAGATGGAAAGGCGTGCAATTGGAAAAGAAGGTGATGGTAAGGCCTTGATAAGCTATTTTTGTCAAATAAAGGAACAAAATACAAATTTCTTCTACGACATAGATTTGGATGATGATTTTCATGTAAGGAATGTGTTTTGGGCTGATGCAAGAAGTAGAGCTACTTATGAATCTTTTGGAGATGTTGTGACTTTTGACACAACATATTTGACCAATAAATATGACATGTCTTTTGCTGCGTTTGTTGGTGTGAATCACCACGGTCAATCTGCATTACTTGGATGTGGCCTGCTTTCAGCAGAAGACATAGAGTCATTTGTTTGGCTTTTCCAATCATGGCTTCGTTGTATGCTAGGAAAGGCCCATGTGGGTATTGTGACTGACCAATGTAAGGCTATGCAAAATACCATTGAGTTAGTCTTCCCTACAACTCGCCATAGGTGATGCTTATTGCATATAATGAAAAAAATTCCTGAAAAGCTCAGCGGATATGGTGAATATAAAAAGATTAAGTCTGCAATGAAAGAAGCAGTTTACGATACAATCACAGTAGCTGATTTTGAAGAGAAATGGTATTCTTTCATCGACAAATTTGAGCTTCGGCAGAATGATTGGTTGAGTGGGTTGTATAATGAGCGTCATAGATGGGCACCAACCATGTTAAAGAAATATTTTTGGTCAGATATGTCAACAACACAGTGAAGTGAGAGCGTACATGCTTTCTTTGATGGATATATCAATTCAACAACAAGTCTAAACCAATTTGTAAAGCAATGTGATATTGCTCTCAGAAGTAGAGCAGAAAAAGAATTTGAATCGGATTTTCAATCAATGGATACAACAATTCCATACGGCTCAAACTCGTCAATTGAAAAGCAATTCCAAGGTGAGTACACACATGTCAAATTTAAGGAGGTTCAAGCTGAATTTAGAGCTAAAATGAATTGTCATGCCTCCTTGAAGACTGTGGAGGGTTGCCTTGCTATTTATCATGTGTTGGAGGAGGTGTTAGTTGGAGATAAGCCAAAAGAGTGTGTCTTTAAAGTTGCCTTTAATCGTGACAACCATGATTTCAGCTATGAATGCTCATTGTTTGAGTTTAGAGGTATTTTGTGTCGCCATGTGCTATGTGCCAGAGAAGTACGTTTTAGCAAGATGGAAGAAAAATATTAAAAGGAAGCATTCATATATTAAGACTAATTATGGTGTGACGGAATTGAACCCATAGATGGATAGGTTTGACAAATTGTGCAAGCATTTCTATGAGGTTGCTGAAGTAGCGGCAGAGTCTGAAGACGCAACTAAGGAACTCCATGAAATATTACATGGATTTAATTCTAATTTGCCCACCATGGATGCTACAACGAACAATGTTAAAAGAAGTTCCAATGATGACTCAAATCCAAACAAAGCTACTGAAATCCGCAGTCCATTGCGAGTCAAACGTAAAGGCCGTACGTCCTCCATCAAAGAGAAAAATATCTACAGTTGAAAAGGTTGTTAAGAGGTCCTAGAAGTGAACCAAGCAAAGTGATGACAATGAGACTACTAAGGTATGTGTTTTCTATCAGAAACTTTGTATTAACCATATACAACACAATATTAACCATGAATTTGAACCCTGTTAACCAAACTTTCAGAAACTGTCAATTTCAGTTCAATTCAAATAACACAGTTTCAGTTTCAGTTTTAGTTCAATTCAAGTATACCCTTCTGACAGAATTATTGCATCTTACCTTTTTTTTTGTCCAAATGTGCAGGAGGGCAATATGGGAAGAGTGGGTAATCAGATCGAAAGCAACATCTGTGTAGAATCATCTATTGAGGTTGTGGCTGATGGAGATTTGTCGAATGCAAGTACCGTGGTTCGTGTCTAGTATAAGATTGTACTAAATGTATAAAATTTTTGGTTTGGTGTGTTGTGGGCTAAATATATATGTATTTATGCGTTATGTTATAGAGTTTCTAGATAACTTATGTACTAGTTATTGAGGATAAGCTGAGATTTTATTTGATTAGTTAACCTTTTTTTTATACAGTCGAGGGGTGTTTATATGAATTCAGATGCTTCGGTTTCCATTTTTGAAGACAAATGCTGGGTTTCTCAAAATCCAATTCTTTCACGACCTCCATTTATGGGTTTAGATGCATCATTTATTGATGATGTTAATTAGCGTACGTAGGCATGGATCTTTCATGGCCTGTCATTTATTAGCTCATTGTTCTTTTATTTTAGATTCTTATATGGTGTTGTCCAGGTTGGAAGTAATCCATCATTCATGGATCTTTTGACAATAACCAAAATAGTCTCCATAGGATCCTCGCAGTTCAGTACAAATTTGTGACAATTTGGTCGTCGAAGATACCTTAGAAGATTAGGCACTTTTTGCACTTTTTTGTATTGACTAGTGACATATGTATTTTGTGAATGCTTGTCACATATTTATACGAGTTGGAAGATTACGAAGACAATTTTTGCATGATGGTATGGAGTGCTCATTAACTTCACGGTCTATTGTTTTGTGTCCAGCACTTTACTAATGAATATTTGTTAGTGGTGCAGGTTGGTCGGGTTGAAATCACTTTTGTCACTTTTTGTATGACATCTTTGCTGCACAAAACAAATATTATCTTGTGAAGGCCTTGCTGATTTTTTTGGTGTGCATAATTATTTATCATGTGTATATACATATAGATATACAATCCTATATAAATGATTATAATATTTTGGTGTATATAAATATAGATATAGAACTTTGCTCATGGCCTATTCGGATACATCAACCATTCAAAATGTAGTTATTAAATTGCAAACTATTGGTTAATAAAGTTCACTAGGTGGTTAATGATTAATCCAGATGCTTTAGTCAATTTTTCACAACCCATTAAAATGTGGTTATTACCTTGCAAAAGTTTGGTTAATTTAGTTCATTTGATGGTTAATGGCTTGTCCTGATACTTGGTAAATTTTTCACAACTCATTAAAAAAGGTGGTTAATGGCTTTCAAAAGATTGGTTAATTTAGTTCATTTGGTGGTTAATGGTCAATGCTGATAATTTTTCACAACCCATTAAAACGTGGTTAATACCTTGCAAAAGATTTGTTAATTTAGTTCATTTGGTGGTTAATGGCTTGTCTAGGTACTTTAGTCAATTTTTCACAACCCATTAAAGCATGGTTAATACCTTGCAACAGTTTGGTTAATTTAGTTCATTTAGTGGTTAATGACTTGTCCTGATACTTGGTAAATTTTTCACAACCCATTAAAAAAGGTGGTTAATGTCCTGATACCTTGAAAAGTTTGGTTAATTTAGTTTATTTAGTGGTTAATGGCTTGTCCTGATACTTAGTAAATTTTTCACAACCCATTAAAAAATGTGGTTAATGGCTTGCAAAAGATTGGTAAATTTAGTTCATTTTGGTGGTTAATTGTCAATGCTGATAATTTTTCACAACCCATTAAAATGTGGTTAATACCTTGCAAAAGATTGGTTAATTTAGTTCATTTGGTGGTTAGTGGCTTGTCTAGGTACTATAGTCAATTTTTCACAACCCATTAAAACGTGGTTAATACCTTGCAAAAGTTTAGTTAATTTAGTTCATTTAGTGGTTAATGGCTTGTCCTGATACTTGGTAAATTTATCACAACCTATTAAAAAAGGTGGTTAATGGCTTGCAAAAGATTAGTTAATTTAGTTCATTTAGTGGTTAATGGTCAGTGCTAATTATTTTTTCACAACTCATTAAAACATGGTTAATACCTTGCAAAAGTTTAGTTAATTCAGTTAATTTGGTGGTTAATGCTTGTCCTGATACTTGGTAAATTTTTCACAACCCATTAAAAAAGGTGGTTAATGGCTTTCAAAAGATTGGTTAATTTAGTTCATTTAGTGGTTAATGGTCAATGCTGATAAATTTTCACAACCCATTAAAACGTGGTTAACGCTTTGCAAAAGTTTGGTTAATTCAGTTCATTGGGTGGTTAATGGCTTGTCCTGATACTTGGTAAATTTTTCACAACCCATTAAAAAAGGTGGTTAATGGCTTACAAAAGATTGGTTAATTTAGTTCATTTGGTGGTTAATGGTCAATGCTGATAAATTTTCACAACCCATTAAAACGTGGTTAATGCCTTGCAAAAGTTTGGTTAATTCAGCTCATTGGGTGGTTAATGACTTATCCTGATACTTGGTAAATTTTTACTAAACCCATAAAAAGGTGGCTAATGGCTTGCAAAAGATTGGTTAATTTAGTTCATTTGGTGGTTAATGGTTAATGCTGATAATTTTTCACAACCCATTAAAATGGGGTTAATGCCTTGCAAAAATTAGTTAATTCAGTTCGTTGGGTGGTTAATGGAATACTTTCATATTACAAATGTGCCCATTAACCATGTACAACACATTTTTTACCACAAATTACAACCTGTTAACCAAAGTTGGATGGAATGAACTTACATAAATATGAGAATGATGTTTTCATACATTCATACCATTAACTGTTCAAAACAACTCAAAAAGATATAAACAAGAGTTATATGACCTTTGTGGTTCATATTTACCATATACAATCAACCCAAAAAGATTTAAACAAGAGTTACATGACCTTTGTGGTTCATATCTACCATATACAATATTACATAATTATTGTAAACAACCCCAAAAAAATGGCCATTAACCATCCTTCCTGTAACGACCCGTTTCCGGACCGCTACGAAACTAGAACTAAACCTAAATGCCACACGTTTTTAAAATGGTACTCTTGTGTCCTTTCGAAAAATGTGGTAAATTTTTTTAAAAACATTTGGTGCCCGCAAAGCACACACAGAGTACCTACAGCGTTTCAAAGCATGATACAAGCTAGGACACAAGCTACGTACTGGAAATACATACACGCATAAATATATACAATCAGCATACACAGTACGTATAAAATAAACAGAGTAGTAATGTAAGAGAAAATACACCTAAGATATGAATACCCTCGAGAGAGTGTTCATACCCTGGGGGTACTCCCGGCAGACACCCACGCAGGGGGCTGCTCCAAAAGTAGAACCACCAGTCTACCCTGCATCAGCAAAACATCACTAGCCCGACTGGTCACCCACAAACTATACACAAGAAAACATATACTACTGTCCTCCCAAAAAGAAATATAACAGCAGTCAGACAACACAGCACTACAGGTAACTATCCAGATCCTCAGATGGATCCTCCTCCTCCTCGTCATCCATCGGGTCCTCGCCTGTCAAGTCGATAACAGGTGCCGCCGCAGGCACAGCCTCTGGCACATCTCCGGGAATATACTCTCCAGCAATCACATCCTCGTCAGATCTAGCTCCTAGACAATCCGCCTCTCCGCACACCACGCAAACAGGAGGTGGATCCACTGGTGGGGTGGGGGTCCTAACAACAGAAGGAGAACCCGGTCCTACTGGAGAACTCTGAACAGCAGCTGCCCTCGAGGTAGACGCTCCTGCAGATCCTCGACCAATCACGCTCTTACGAGCGGTCCATCTCACTCTCGGTCCTCGACCACGTCCTCGTGACAAAATCCTGGAAACAGTAGATCTAGGAATCTCAAATGGTCCCTCTGGAGATGAAGAAGAGGCCGGTATAGCCCTCTCACACTGGATAGTCCTCCAAGCATCAACCACCTGCATAGTCCATATAGGGAAACTCACTGTACGTCGCGACACCTCCTGCCTCACAGCAACACCGTCCTCTCTGAAAGTATGTACAATATCCCTGGTATATACAACACGGCGAGAGATGGGGTCAAACTCCATCGCCGCGGGCTGCACGACGTCGGGGAAATCAAAGATGATCTCCGGCGATGTCCGTATCACCGGAATTAGTACGCTATTCGCCATCACCTGGGTAGCCATCATGAATCGAAGGTACCACGGGAAAGGGTCAACTTCTCAACGAATCAAGATATAACAATTCATAAAGCAATAAGCAAACAACATTGTATACAGTTCATAAGGCTCAACTCAAAACTCTCACTCAAGACTCGACTCACGACTCATTTTCTCTCGACTCGTCAATTTTTCCGAAAAGCAGACGCCGCACTATCCACTGAATACCAGCCGTAGCTTTGGGATCTTCGCTCTCCCTAGGACATTCAGCTCCAGTTCCATAACGCTGCGACGCCTAGCTAATCCACCATGAACGAAGGGGACCTAGCACCCTCAGTTATCCGGCTCACAGCTCAAAAACGTCTCGACGACTCGACTAAGCTCTCAGACTCGATGAACAATTCGCCGCATACGAAATTTAAGGAGCAATTCGCATAATTATTCGACCGCATATCAAATAATTTATAGCAAGCTTATTACAGTGAAACACAATTCAACAAACATAAGCAACATAAGCAGTTCACATTGTGAAACACAATTCAATACATAAGCAATTCACGGCAGTTATTCAATCACATATTAAATAAATGCATAAATCAACAAAATCGTCATTCACATCATGGAATCCATCCCTCTACAACTCGATGGAGTTGACAGAGAGGTACAACAAGTGTGGGGGGTTGGGGTCACGAGACTAACCGCAATATTTTTCACCCACGAACGACTCGGAATATAGGCGACCACACGACAATAATCACAAAGGGGTTCGAAAAACCTAACTTCAAACCTGGAGAGTTCTCAGACTTCTTCGCATTTAAAACTTGCCGTTATACAAGGACATACAAAAATAAAAGCCTACAAATATCTAGAGTTTCCCTTACCACAAGCTGTCGCTAACGTAGCTTCGAAGTCCTCAGGTCCGCGTCGCTCGGTCTCCGGTATTACGATTCCTATCACCACGACAATTTAGTACGCTTCTAAGTAAAACTAAAACTCAGCTCTCACTTAGCCCTTTCCTAACCGAAACTCAACAAGCATTAAAAACAATACTAGCCCTTAGAAAAGAAATAAAATCTTAAACTACAAGGTTTTCTTGTATTACAAGTAACACCAAAAATAACTCTTTTTCATAAGTTCAAAACTTTATCACAAAATCTACAAGCATTTAATCAAGTTTAACAACCAAATTTTTTCTAAAAACCCTCCTAAGCCTCACGGCCTCTACTCCCTTTTTCTCCCAAAAATATTTGCTAAAACTCTTTTTCATCATTACAAGCATTTTCAAATCAAGACATCAAGCAACATAATTCATAGTTAAAACACATACAAAAATATGTTTCCAAATCCTTTTCCAATCAAATAGTTAGTGCCATTTTCAATCTTTCCAATCAAATCTTACATGTTAATATATCCTTTAAGAATCCATTTTGCACCAAAGCATAAACTAACACCTAATTTAATTCATGTAAATCCATCTCAAAAACCTTAAAATTAACCAAGACATTTAATTAAACACTTGAACACAAGATTATGCATCACAACCCAATTTTTCTCTAGTTCAAGAATAGGAAAAATTCCAAAAATGACAAGTTTAAGCATACAATTCAAAACTAACCTTCCAACAAGCATCAAGCAACTTTAACTAACCCAATTAAATAACAAATTACATGATTGAACCACGCACACCCACTTTTCCCCAAATTCAAGAAGGAACATAAAACCTAGAAATCAAGTTTCACATGCTCATTGAAAATTATAGCCCAATCAAACATCATACAACTTCCAATAACACATATAAACCATCAATTAGTTGATTCAAGTAGGATCACATCATTTTCCCCTTTCTAACACCTAGGGTTTTCGCCCTAGAGCATCAAAGGAAGGGTTGAAGATGTTTCATCTCCCATTAATCATCACCAACCATCAAACAACAACAATCAAGCGAGTAATCAAGACTTGAAACAAGCAAAATCAAAACTATCAAAATGGGGAGGGGGTGGCTCTGTTTTTAGGGCTGTTTTTGGGGAGGGAAAATTGATTTTTCTTCTCATTCAAATGGTTGGAAACATAGATAATGAAATAGAGAAGGAAACCTAGCAAGAAAACTAAGTTTGGAAGCCAAAATCTCAAGAACAAAAACAAGGGAGGGGGCGCGATTTTGGGGCTGTTCAAGGGGGAGGAAAACATAATTTTCTCCTTACTTGATGAAGAAGAAGATGAGGAACTAGAGGTAGATGAAGCTCATGAACCAAGTTGATGAAGGTTGGAAGCTCAAAATCTCAAAGGAATGGAAGGTATGAACCATGGAACCTTGGAACCCTTTTCTTACTCAAGAAGAAAAAGAAGAAGATGAGATATGAGAGAGTGAGGGAGGGTCACGATGGGGGGCTGCATGTAGCCCTTCCTTCCATTTATTTTACTTAAAAAAATAATAAGCATAGTTAGTATAAAATAGTTTAGTAAAAAGGGATTTTTCAAATTAATCACACACATAATGACACCTAGCAATAAAGTAAAGATGCTAATCCCATCAACTAATCCATCCCATCTAATCTTACACCTCTCATGATTACCCACTAATCCTAGAGTCTAGGGGTTGTTAAAACATGGCGTCGAAAAACCCGGGTTACCGATAAACTCGCGAAAATTAATTTAACGAGAAATTAATTCATCGCGTGATAATATTTAATTATAAATAATAAAAATCATGTCAAACACTCAAAAATAGTCTCAACAAGTTACGTTTCGATTTTCATCGAAATCGGAGTTGATTTAGAATTTTATCTGCGGCGAAACTGCCCGGCGATTCGAAACGCGACGAAACTTCGTTAGAATTTTTCGACGATATTCAAACCACGAATTAATATAAGAATATTAATTCTCAATTATATTTTACTCTTGATTTATTTAAATCACTTACTTAGAGAACAAGCAACTGCTTATTATAGCATAAATACGACAGTTAATACTATAATAGCGCTAATAATCGTATCGAAAAAAT
Organism: Calophaca sinica; assembly: GCA_037113605.1. Lineage (NCBI taxonomy): Eukaryota > Viridiplantae > Streptophyta > Magnoliopsida > Fabales > Fabaceae > Calophaca > Calophaca sinica. The sequence continues at coordinate 95,987,383 of CM073736.1, forward strand.
ACGGGTGTTACACTTCCCATATTCATATCCCATTCACAAACTATTACATCATTGCCCTTTTCTTTTTCTCACATAGGTGGCCTTAATGGAGTTCACATTGAGACACTTTGGACACGCTTCCTTGGATTATCATTAATTCTTGTTACGATGTTTGATGTAGACCAAGCACCACCATCCACATTATGTTCCCCTGTTAACAGTGATCCAAATGTTAGATATTAAATAATTTATCCTTTTATATAATAGAACTTTTTAATCATGGTACAGTACTTACCAACACCATCTTCATTGTTTACTTCCTCTAATACACTAACCATAACTACTGTAGGATCGTTAACATCATGACCAACATAATCCTGAGGAGTACTTAGCAGTAATTCATCTGCATAGAGAAGTTTATCAATGTGATTTCATCAAGGCAACGACCATAAACACTTGAAAAACAAAAAAAAAAATAATGCTCGTTTAGAAACCACGTGCCTCTTTCAACATTCGAACATCCTTCTACGCCAGCAAAAATATTAGTGTGAGGAGATGGACACACGGGAGATGCATGAAAGGACCTTGATGGAGAACCTCCCTTATCTGTATTGTGCGGCTCGGTCGTTGATTGGTGTTGAAGTTCTGCATCTTTCAACACCCTAACTTCTGCCTCGAGACTCAAAATCCTCTCTCGGCACCACCTCAACTCCACCACCAATTGCTGATATTCAGTAATATGCACAAACTGGTGTTCTGCTTGATGCAATGTATCCTTGACCATGTCAAATTCAAGCTCCTCATTTGTTGCTATTACCTCTACAGTGACCTGCTAACACAAGAAGTACATCAAATACACATTGTATATAAATTTTCAACATGTTTTACAAACAACGGACATCGATACTTACCAAGTTTTTTTGAAATGCTTCCTTTATTCTTTTTTTTTGTCAAACGCAGAATTTGCCTATTCAAAAAGCATGGGAAAGGAAACCTAAGAGGATTGTTAGGTGTTTTCCCCACCGATAGGTAGTTCAAGGCCCAGATCTACAACAAAGATTAACATACATAATACCTATAAATTTATGTAAAGAGAACGAACCATGTTGATATAACACATAACCAAATAGATACCTGCAAGATAGCTGCACATCCACATATATGTATTTGGCTTAGATTTTTTCCCTCTTTCACAGCACGAGCAGTTTTGCCCAAACTTTCAACCAAAAAATAATAAACAGCTAGACCCCAATTGAAGCTATTTAAAGACTCTGGGTCATCTAGCAGTTTAATACAACCAGTAAATAACAGTCTCCCTGATCTAGGAAAGTAAAACTCTCCAAATGCAAGGAGCATGCACATTCTACAAAAATTACCCACATTGTCCTCAAACAAAGCAAGCCTCTTAATAATTTCATCAATGTTTACCTTAGTCCCTTCGAACAAAGACGATGTATAACAGTTAACATCGTCATCAACTACCACACGGTCACCTACCACTGGAAGTCTTACTACAAAGCAGACGTCAATTGGGGTAAAAGGAACCACCCTACCCCTAACTCTAAAACCCCCACTACGCTCATCTCATCTAGTAACTAGTTCCCATAATAGCACACTAGAAATTTTCAATTTAGCTGGCATATTTAGAACCCACTTGAATGGGGTGACCTCAATTTGACTTTTCTGTTCACGTGTCAGGTTCTCATTAACTTCAAGCAACCATTTCGGTGCACATGTATGCCTCAAACGTATATGTGAAGTATCAATAAAATTCATGTCATTACTAAATCGATCGCACTCATGCAAACGCAAGTAGTTAATATGTTCCGTACATTTTTTTCGTTTGAGCTACTTGTTCCTTCCATTCTCGAACCAGACCACCTGCAAATTTACCAAATACATGTTGTCAACAACCATAGCAACAAATTGTATAAAAGGTGCAATTCAGTAATGAAAAATAAGGCCCAATAGTTCATTAACAGAATACCAGCAGGAATGTAACAAAAAAGGCATTCAACTACACTTGAACTACATTCCAGCGAAAAATCCAATATGGACATATCAAATTCAAAAGTGAATTGCACTAAATCAGTCCAATATATATATATATATATATATATATATATATATATATATATATATATATATATATATATATATATCCATGTTGTTTGAACTAAAAAACTAGGAGATAACAAGGCTTTGTAAAATTTGTATCGACCAGTGTGTGATCAAGTCTCTGGACAAGCTTCGAATTCAATAATAATAAGTTCGAATACAAAAATTTAATTATTTTTTTTGTAAACTTTAGCAATAATACTAATCTATTTAAGTTGATAACTAATCAAATAATGAATAATCATGAATTGAAATACCCAGATTCCCAATCAAAAAAATTGTTGAACTGAAATGAATAAATAATCACTCCCCTTATTCACACATTCATCACCTAGAGCCAAAAACAAAGATAAAACCCCAAAAAATGGATGCCAAATAAACTTCAAAACATACCTAAAACGCCCAAAATAGAAACAACCATAAGTAGCAAAAATGAAAAATAAACCCTACACACACCAAAAATGGAAAATAATTACAATCAGAAAGAGACTAATAAGTTGATACAAAAAAAAATACCTTGCTTAAAGGAGGCTTGTCACCACCGTCTTCAAGCCTTGTGGGAAGCTCGTCACCACTGTCTTCAACAATGTCGGGAGGCTCGTCTTCACCATTTTCAAGAGCTCGTGTTCAGAGAATGGGAGCTAGAAATGGGAAGCCTCAGACCGCGTAGTGAGGAACAGGGAAGAGACAGAGCGATGCTTCTCCAACTGGTCTGAGAACCGCATGCTAGAAGAGGGAAAACAGGGACTGAATGAACCGCGCGTAGTGAGGAACGGGGAAAGAGATAGGACGGTGCTTCTCCAACTGGTCTGAGAACAACGTGCGGGAAAAGAGAAAACAGGGGGAGGGACTGAATGAACCGTACGTGTGTCTCCAAGTTTCTTTCAGACTAAATGAAGCTGAATGAAGGAGGGAAACATTTTAGCACATCAAATTACTAATTCGTCCCTGTACATATACAGTGTCCAATATAAGTTGTCTAAAAAAGTTGTCAAAATAACATTTCTGTTTTTTTACTTACTTTAAACACTGGCCTGTTTAAAAAAAAATTAACTCGCATTTTCAAATGTACTAAATTACTTGATTAGTTTTCTGAAAAATAACTACTATTTTGTTTTTGTTTTCAAAATTGAGCTTAGACGTAGCATCCTAGAGGGGGTGTTACGCCTTCAAATTTGACTTAATTCAAATGCAAATATAGTCATATGCATAAAAGCTTTGTTCCTCATACATGTTGGTAAGCGCACCACTAGATGCAACAAGCTTAATTTGACTTTCCCATGTGTGCCATCCAGCCACTACAAGAATAATCCCTATTTCCTACAAAATTTTCCTAGGGTCAATGACCCTAGAAAATTTCCTAGGGCCAATGTTGTAGGAAATAACCCATATGAAGGGTACCTAGGGCTTTTAAAAAAGATCCTCTCGGTTTAGCCATTACGGAATATCGTGTCTTGTTTTTTATTTTTTTATTTTTAAAAAAAGCCAAAACCGACGGATAGTCCCTCCGATTATTCAGCATATATATATATATTATAATTTTGAAGGAACCGAGGGGAGACCTACGATTTGAAGGAAGAACCCTGATTTTATCCCTCTCAGGGCTGCACAAACGCACACAAACCCTCACTATCTCTTTTTCAGTTTTTTCTCATCTTCCTCTTTCTCTTTCTCTCATCTTCCTCCCTGTAGCGGCAGAGGAGGAGATGGTCTTTTGTAGCGGCGATGAAGCCGTGAGCAGAGAGATGAAACGCGAACATGAAACGCAAACGACGCAACCACTCACAGCTGCCTTTCTACTTCCCTCACCGGCGCAACCAACATCTTCTACTTCCCTCATAGCTCTCTTTCTCCTACGCGCCACCACTCCTCCACGGCACACCGCCTCCCCCACTCCTCCACTGCGAACGGCGCACAACCTTTGGGAAACAAGGAACGGCGCAACCACTCCCCACTCCTCCACGACGCACCAACTCCCATGGATTTGAGTCCCTCCTATACTCCTCTTTATTTCTGGAATGGTGAAGATCTAGGCTCCTCCCCCACTCCTCCAAGATCTGGACTTCCCACACAGCAAGAGGGTGAAGATCTGGTTTTTTTTTTTAACCAATGAAGATCAGGCACTCATGTATTTCAATGGGGGTGTCTTCTTGTTTGCAGTGCTTGGTCATGCTCTTGGATTCTTTTTCTGTAACATTGCTTTCAAACAAAGACCCGCACCATGATGACCGTAGTTTTGTTCTTCCTCCCATGTCCTGATTATTTTTTGACTGATTACTTACTTGATTTTTTCCCCTTTTTCTTAGATGATGGAAGAAAGTGAAGGTTGGAGGCTATAAAAGGGCATATGCAGGATGAGAAGAGGGCATAGGGTTCTGAGGGAAAATAAGCATAAGAAAAAAGAAGAGAGGATCCAGACAGTGAGATCCAAAAATTTTAAATATGATTTACGGTTTTTTTTAATTTTTTCCCCTCTGGTTCTGTCCTTTTCTGGATTTTGTTGGCTGAGATCGATGGGTCGAATCCTGGTTACCCTTCGCTTCTCTGTAAATATTTTCACTCATCTACTTTGCTCTTTTGTATTAAAAGGATGTGAATTTTGGGACTTTCATGATTGAGACAATTTCTGCTTCATTCTTCTTCTGCTTCCTTTGTTTATTTTGTATGTTTTTTATTGTTATTCTTGTACACAAATGTGACGATCTGCCTGTATCACCGTGAACCCAAAATTGGGGTTAGAGTTGAAACCAGAATTAAGATATTTGCAATTTAGGTTAGAGTTCAAACAAGGGAATGAATTGTTTTTTTTTTGGCGAAGACAGTAGCTGGTTAGTCTCTTTTTAGGAGTAATTAGGTTCAATTTTTTTTTTTACTAATTTGCTGGAATTTCCGAGGGCTTAGCCCTAGGAAATTTCCTAGGACTCTGAGCCCTCGGAAATCGCAGCAGATTTCCTAGGGCTTAGCCCTCAGAAACCGTTTCCAAGGAGCGAATATCCTACAACCTCGTGGCCCTCGGTGGGCCCTCGGAAATTTCGCACTTTCCTACCGCTTTTGGTCATTTTCTAGGATTTTTGGCCATAGGAAATGTCAAGTTTTCTTGTAGTGAGATGTCTTCATGCATGCAGACATATGCTTTCTCAAGTAAGAGTATGTCATCAGACGCAAGAAACTCTACTTGAACTATGACTTGCAAGAGCTCCAGACGCATATTGTAGAACTTCATCAGGTGCACAAGAACAATGTTCATTTTGAACAAGTAACTTCAACTTCAATGTTATGAGAATATTTTCATATTCCCTTAAGATGTGTATTCTCTACACACTTAAAATGAACTTGGTTAAATACTTTTAAAATAATTGCTTCATCATATTGTTGGGTGCCAAATTTCAAATTTGGGTTGATCGACAGAATGTTAGAATTCGACAAGTGAAGGCGTAAGAAACCAAAACAAGGGATGAAAATTGACTAAGTTTGAGAGACCAAGTGATGGGATGGCTGTTCGACGGAAGGCATAACGCGTCGAAGATGTCAAAATGATCATGGTCAAAACAGGCTTAGTTGTTAAGTAAAGACCAATGTACAACTCGACAGGATGTGCCACTGTCGATTAGGTAGTTTTTAGCGAAAACTTAACTACCAACCCGCGTCCGTACACGTGTCGTGCTGGATGTTAGGTGGTTTTTTCATATTTTTCCTATAAATAGTGGTTTGTACGATGTAACAGGTTGGATACATGATCTAATTCCTATTATCTCGACGGCTAAAGAAGATTAACTAAAACGATCATTGTATGCCTTCCAAACCTTACCTTTCTGCAATTTTAATCAAGTTTCAATCTATTTTAAATTCTTTGCATTTCCACTTATGCCATTTACATTCCAAATCAATTTATATTTTCTTGCTTCGAATTCACATCCTTTAATTCCTCACATTTATCAAGTCTGCATTTTTACTTTCAAAGTCATTTACATGCCTTTCTTTTTAAATTTATGCTATTTACGCTTCTGTTACTTAAGTTCATGCATTTACATGTTTTCACTTAAATTCATGTATTTTAGCAGTATTTCTTAAATTCTGTCTATTACTTGTTTTCTTCTACATTTCTGCATTGACTTCAATTGCATGTTGGGCTTCAGTGATGCATGCCCCATGACTTTGCAGTAGTACATTCTTGTTTTAAATTTTGCTCTAACTTGCTTGTAAACCAAGTTATTGGCTTTCGACAGCCAATCTTGTTTATTTAAATCTATATTGCCATTTCGACAACAACTTGTTGTTAGTTGTAATTATCATATACAGATTTGACATATTACACAATAATTCATGGCTCTGAAGCCAAGAATATTACATAATTGATAACATGTCGAGCAATTGACCGTTAATTTCAAAAAACCGTTGTTCGCAAAATGAGATTACCACATAATTCGTCGATCTTGAAATCGTTTGAATTAAGTATTTGTTACTTTACTGAAATTGGTAGAAATACGCTTATAAACCAAATTTCCCAGTAAACAAATTGGCACGCCCGATGGGACGAGTTTAGAGTAACTCGTTTTAAACGATGGTTTTATGCGTTTAAGAAGTGGAAAGATCACTGCTTCTAACGTAACGCAAAATAGAAACATGAGTGGCAGTACGAATAGCAGTGCCACAACACCAAGTATTGCTAGTGCGAATGCATCGGCAAGCAATACAAATGCTTCGACCACCGATTTAACGCAGGGTAGTTATGATCCCGCGGATGAGTAATACTACCGCTGGGGCTTCAGATCGAATGACGATGGCCAATACGCAAGGAGAAGTTATTCCAAGCGCTGCAGTACTTGAACCGGTGGTTCAGAGTGCTCCAGAAATTCAGGCATCGCCTGGAAGTGCAAGGAACTCGAGTATTAGGCCCGTGCCGCAAGTAACGCAACCTCCGTTTGGAATGCCGTATGGTTATTTGAATAACTCGACAGTTCCTGCTATTGGTTCGACCATGTTCAACCAATATATGAACCAGCCTTTGTTGCCCTTTGGAAATTCTTCCAATACTCAGGGAATGGTAGGCATAACCACTACCACAACCAATCGACAGGGGTCTGGTATAGGGGAAATGTCAAGACAAATGCATCAGAATAATGGGGGTTTAACCCAGAATTCGTTGGCAAGCATTCGGCAACAAATGGACGACAGTAATCATGACATGGTGAACATGTTCACCCAGCAAATGGGTGCGGTCATTACGCCTCTTATGCAGAATACCAATCAAGCGTGTAATGCATTGGCTCTGCAAATGGAAAGGTTGAACCAAGCATTAGGGTTGGCAGCACCATTGAATGACAACGTTCGGCAAGGCCCAGCAGGCGTGCCCCAAGTACAATACTTGGGGGGAAACCTACAAGATGTGAATAATCAAAATGTGGTGCAGAATGAAGTCATTCAACCAAATCCAAACCTTGGTCAGAATATGAACAACTTGGCTTATGGTCAGGTTCAAATTCTACAAAGGAATCAAGATCAAGGACCCCCAGTGCATCAAGGTTTAGCCAACTTTAGGCACAATATCATGGGAAACCAGATAGAACAAAACGTGAATCAGGCTGTCGAGCAGATGCTTAACAGACTTGGTTTCAATATCGGTCAAGCTAATCGACCATATTTCATATCTGCGTTTCCTGAATGGGTGCAACAGGCTGAAGTGCCTAGGGGTATAAAGATTCCCAAGTTGTCTATGTTTTCTGGTGACAGCGGAGAATCAACTGTCGAACATGTTGCCAGATACTCAATAGAGATGGGGGAGTTGGCTACAGTAGAGGGTTTGAAAATGAGATTCTTCCCAAGCTCATTGACGAAGAATGCATTTTCCTGGTTCTCAACTCTAAGGGCTAATTCAGTCCACTCTTGGGCCCAATTGGAGGGATTGTTCCATGATCAATTCTTCAGGGGTGACTTAAGGGTTAACTTGACTGACTTATTCAACGTCAAGCGTATGTATAATGAGTCTATAGATGATTACATCACTAGGTTCAAACACATGAAGAGCAGGTGCTTTACGCCTGTTCCCGAAGCGGAAATCGTTAAAATGGCCGCTAGTGGGTTGGATTACCATATTAGAAAGAAATTGGTGAACCAACACATTGTTGATCTTGCCCAACTAGGGGAAAAAGTTCGACAGATTGAACAACTCAGTCCGAAAAGGATAAGAAAAACAATAAGAAATTCATTAGACGTGAGAAAGTTAATTGTGTCGAACAAGATCAAGCAGACAGTGAGGATGAGGCTATCACCGAGCAAGAAATAAATCTTGCTGAATTAAAAGATGGGCCACCTTATGCTTGTCAAGCTCTAGTACCTTCCAAAGGGAAGGAAAAGATGAGTTATGCAAACACGAAAACCTATACATTTGACATAACTAAAGCTGATAAAATATTTGACATTCTGTTGAAAGACAAACAGCTTAAGTTGTCAGACGGTCATAAAATGGAAAGGCCTGAGGACTCCAGTGGTAAAAATTATTGTAAGTACCATGGGGTTTTAGGCCATCCTACTAATGAATGTTTTCGTTTCAGGAATTTGATACAAAAAGCTCTGAAAGAAGGAAGACTCAAGTTTGCTGACAAGCAAAAGCCTAGTATGAAGGTGGACACTGATCCATTTGGCCAAGGCATATCCAATGTCGAAGGCCATAATCCAAGAAGCTGCAACATGGTGAATATCAGCGCTAAACAGAAATATGTGGTGAATGTGGAAGACCCATTCGACATTTACCCAAGGCTTCATGAATCTGTTGAAGACTTTCTGAGAAGGAAGAACAAGAAGGGTTAGCTGAGTTTGTGCCCACATTGTGACAGGTTTTTCGACATGAAAGCCGCTCAAAAAGCCAAGAATGATCAAAAGCTTAAATCTCACCAGCACATGCAAACTGGATATGCAAGGAGGAACTATAAGGTCGCTCCCGCGGAACCGATGCCTGTTTCAGTCAACCAGGTGCGGAGGCCCACGGCACAAAGGCCTCACAAAGCAGTTGGTGGTTGGTTGGTTGAGTCTTCGAGGGAATCAATTGGAAGCAACCAAGGGTTATCTCCTGGTCGAGTGTTGAATAAGACTAGGAAGCCTGATGCCAATGTGGTGGTGAACAAGTGGGTCGAGAATTCTTCCAAGGCTCGTTGCCCTGAGTTAAGAAATAGGGTAAGGGCTAGGAGGAGTGATCCTCGACAAATACCATTTTGGAATGAAGATTACCAATTTGGCAGAATACCTTATCCTGGAGGTGATCAAGTGAAGAAAGCTCCATTGTCTAAGAGTCAGAAACGTCATCGACAGAGGATGAGGAAAGCTCAGAAACAAAAAATGAAGGCTGCTGAGATGGTCAAGGTTCAACATGAGGACTGTTTTATGGTTGGGGTCCAGAAGGTCCCATTGCCTAAGGAGGTTGGGTCAAGACTAAAAAGCGTGGTTGTTGATGTCAAAGGGGTTAACTTTGAACGAGGTCAAACGTCCCAGGACCAGGGGCAAGCATTGTCGACAGGGTCCAGGAGGATTGCCATGCCTGCGAAAGTTCCTTCCACAGTTCAAGAGAAGAAGATTTGGCCAACAGGTTTGATTGAAGCCGAAAAGCTGGCTTCCGAACGAAGAAGTTTCGGTGTTCGAGCAGCTCCAGTTGAGGATAAAAACAGCGATGTCTCTATGGAGGAGTTAAGGATCATAGCCAATGATTCTGATTTGTTGGATGAACCCATGGGGGCAGTAGGGCAAAGTATTGTTAAGACAGACTTGTCCATGGAAGAGGTCATTGAGGCATTGAATGATCCAGATGACCCAATTGGCCTTGATGACAAGGAAGAGTTTGATCTTGACATTAATCTGGACGAAAATCTGGATGAATTGGTGATGGCAATGGGAACAACCTTGTCAGATCTGGGGTCTGAAGAATGCCTTTTTGATAAAGAAGGCATGAGGTTGGGAAGTTATTTAGAAAATGAAGAAACAGCTACGAAAGAAGAGTTCACTAATCTGGATGTGAATTTAGTGTCAGTCTTGCCAGCTGAGTTTCAAGCTCAGTATGGATTTGTTGTAGAAGTTCCTGATGAGGAAGAGTTGGACGACTTTCCAATTGGTTGGCATTTCGTCGAGTAGGATATGGTTACTATTTTTGATAATTTTGCTCGTTTAGACAAGCCACCTAATCAGGAGAGAAGTCATCTTCGACCATTGCATATTAAGGCCATGGTTGAAGGCAAGCCTGTCAACAGAGTATTGGTCGATGGAGGACCATCTGTGAACTTGATTCCACGAGCCATGTATAAGAAGCTAGGGAAAGATGATACAGATTTGCTACCAACCAACATAGTGGTTACTGACTTTGGAGGTAGGTCTGCGCCAACAGATGGTGTGGCAATGCTAGATGTACAAGTAGGATCAGTAGAAAGGTCCACTTTGTTTGTAGTGATTCCTTCAAGGTCAAGTTACAATGTTCTGTTGGGTAGGGATTGGATTCATGCTGGTGGAGCAGTTCCTTCGACGGTGCATCAGAAACTTATCCTTTGGAATACTCATGATGACATTGAGATTATCGAAGCTGATGACAGCCCATGTTATCTGCAGCAGATGCATGTTGATTTCAAGGTTTATGATCCAAAAGTGAAACCTATATCTGTGCAGGGTGGTGTTGTTGACAAAGATGCTTTGAACGCTTGCTTGGAAGAGCAGTTTGGAGTCAGATTGTTGGATGAGGCCGATGAAAATCGGCCAATCGACAAAGATGAGCCTTGAAGAGAATCAGACGCAACCGTCGGCTTGCGAGGCCGACCGACAGCCAAACTCAGAAGACGAAGTGTTGGCTGATTGTATATTCGATGATGGCCCTTTGGGATTTGAGAAGGGGCTTGAGGATAAAAATGGTTTTGAGTTAGAAGATCCCTTGGAAGAGGTTGACTTGGGGGATGAAGGAAGAAAGAGGCCAATATATGTTAGTGCTTTGCTACCAGACCAGTTTAAAAGGCAAATTGTGGAACTAGTCTCTGAGTATAAGGATTGTTTTGCTTGGGACTACCATGAAATGCCGGGTCTGAGTAGAGATCTGGTGGAACATAGATTGCCTCTGAAACCTGGTTGTAAGCCTGTCAAACAAGCCAACAGGAGGTTTGCTCCTGAAATTGTACTGAAAATTAAGGAAGAAGTTGAGCACTTGTTGAAAGCTAAGTTCATTCGTACAACCAGGTACATTGAATGGTTGTCGAATGTGGTGCCCGCTATAAAGAAGAATGGCAAGATGAGGGTTTGTGTTGATTTCAGGAATCTTAACACCGCAACTCCTAAAGATGAGTATCCTATGCCCATAGCAGATATGTTAGTGGATGCAGCATCTGGTCATGAGTTTCTAAGTTTCATGGATGGACACGCTGGTTACAATAAGATTTTCATTGCTGAGGAGGATGTGCCTAAAACCGCTTTTAGGTGCCCAGGGTCCATTGGAACTTACGAGTGGGTAGTGATGCCTTTTGGTTTGAAGAATGCTGGTGCAACTTACCAAAGGGCAATAAACACTATTTTTCATGAAATGATAGGCAAGTTTGTGGAAGTTTATATTGATGACGTGATTGTCAAGTCAAGGAGCCGAGAGGAGCATTTGAACCATCTTCGACGAGCATTTCAGGAAATGAGAAAGCACAGTTTAAAGATGAATCCTGAAAAGTGTGGGTTTGGTGTTTGGTAGCTAAGTTCTTGGGTTTTTGGTGCATAAGAAAGGCATTGAGGTAGACAAGAACAAAGCTAAGGTCGTGTTGGAAGCAAAACCACCTTCCAATAAGAAGGAACTCCAATCTTTCTTGGGAAGGTAAATTTTCTTAGAAGGTTCATATCAAACCTTTCTGGAAGGACAAGGGTGTTTGCTCCTTTGGTAAAGCTCAAAGTCAAGAAGCCTTTGTATGGACACAACAACATCAAGAGGCTTTCAACCAAATCAAGCGATTTCTGACAAATCCACCGGTCATGATGCCTGCAGAACCACATCGACCGGTGAAGTTGTACATTTACGCCTCGTAAGAAACTATAGGTTGTCTATCGCTCAGAAGATGATAACAAATGTCGAAAGAGCTGCTTACTACCTCGATCAGTCTTTGAATGATGCGAGAAACAAGATACAGTGCTATAGAGAAGTTGTGTCTAGCATTGTATTTTTCATGTACAAAACTTAAGTATTATTTGATGCCTTGTAATGTCCTGGTAATGTCAAAGACAAATGTGATTAAGTACATGTTGTCCCAGCCAATTCTGAATGGTCGAATTGGAAAATGGACACTTGCTTTGTCTGAATTTTCTTCGCAATATGTACCTTTAAAGGCTGTCAAAGGTCAAGCAATTGCTGACTTTTTGACTGACTATCCATGTTTAGAAATAAAAAAATTGATAGGGCTAGTCGATTTAAAGCCTTGGCATTTGTATTTTGATGGCTCAAGACACAAAAGTGGTGTTAGTGTTGGCATTCTGATAATTTCACCTTTAGATGTGCCAACTAAATTAATGTTTGAGTTAAAATATGTTTGTTCCAATAATGAGGCTGAATATGAAGCCTTGATTGTGGGGTTGGAAATTTTGATAGAAATGCGAGCACGCACTGTCAAAGTTTTTGGAGATTCACAACTGGTTATAAGGCAGTTAACTCAAGAATACAAATGTGTTAGCCATAATCTTGTCAAATATTTTCAAGTTGCTAGCAAGTTGATGAAGCGATTTGACAGTGTCGAATTGAAACATATCCCTAGAGAACTGAATCAAGAGGCTAATGAGTTAGCCCAGTTGGCCTCGGGGTATAAGTTATCTTCAAAGGTGTTGACAGAACTCATAAAAGTTCGTGAGTTGCTGTACCCTTTGGATGAAAGGGATGTACTGGTTTCCAATACATCAAGTTCATTTGATTGGCGTAAGCCAATAATTGAGTATTTGGAAAATCCAAGTGCTGATGTCGATAGGAAAGTTAAGTACAAAGCGACTAAGTTTGTTGTGCTTGCTGGGGTTTTGTATAGAAATTCCGTCGATGGTAACTTGGAAACGTGCCTTAGTGAAGAGGATGCCTACTTGGCATTGGCAGAGGTTCATGAAGGAATTTGTGGAGCTCATCAAGAAGGTGAGAAAATGAAATGGGTACTAAGAAGACAAAGAGTGTATTGGCCCAATTTGGTTAAAGATTGCATTATGTTTGCAAAGTCTTGTGAAGAATGCCAAAAACATGGCCACATACAAAATGTGCCTGCTAGCGAGTTACATTCCATCATTAAGCCTTGGCCTTTTAGAGGTTGGGCACTGGACCTCATAGGCCAAATTTTTCCTACATCTTCAAAGGGGCATAAGTACATTTTAGTAAGGGTAGACTACTTTACCAAATAGGTAGAGGCAGTGACCTTGAAAGAAGTGACTCAACAAGACATTGTGGATTTTATTGAAAATCACATTGTTTGTAGATTCGGGATACCTTAAACAATCACAAATGACCAAGGATCGGTGTTTGTTGGCAAGAAGGTTGTCGAGTACGCTGAGTCGAGGCGGGTAAAGATGGTGGCTTCGACGCCATACTACGCGCAAGCAAATGGTCAGGTCGAGGCTACGAATAAAATTATCATTGGGTTGATAAAGAAGCACATTGGTAGATATCCAAAAAGTTGGCATTCCACTTTGGAACAAGTTCTCTGGGCCTGCAGAAACTCTCCAAAAGAATCGACAGGTACTACTCCTTATAAATTGGTTTATGGCCATGATGTTGTGTTGCCTGTTGAGATAAATCTTGGTTCATTAAGAATTCAAAAGCAAAATGAGATGCCAGTAGACCAATACTGGGACTCAATGTTTGACGAATTGAATGAAGTCCATGATGAGAGAGTTGTGGCCTTAGAACATTTAGTTCGACAAAAAGAAAGAATAGCTAAATTCTATGACAGTCGAGTTAAGTACAAGCGTTTCAAGGTTAGTGACTTAGTTTGGAAAGTCATTTTACCAATGGATAAGAAGTGTCGAGAATTTGGGAAATGGTCCCCAAAATGGGAAGGGCCATTTGAGATTGTCCAAACATTCTCAGGAAATGCTTATACACTTGTTGAAGTTAATTCTGGTTTCAGGATTAAGTCTATTAATGGCAAATATTGGAAGTTATATAGACCAACAATGTGCGAAGTAAGAATACAACCTTGAAAAGTAAACTGGATTGTTCTATTCAAAAGCCATTTGGCAGTATACAATATACATTGTCGAATAGGCTTACAGCCTGGTAATACAAGTACTAGAAAGTCTGTAAGTCTAGGCTAATACAGGATAAATCCACTTGTGGAAGCTTCGCCGTGTTTCGGATTCTGATCATGTCGAGGAAGAATTCAGGAAGAGAGAATAACATGGGAAGCAAGAGCGGCTCCCGTGGCATACCATCTGGCCAATCAAGTTTGCAAGAGCTGCTTCAGATGGTAGACACCCAAATCGACAGGAAAGTGAAGCTAAAAGCATGGGCACGTCGATGAGAAGGTGTCAAATGCCATGTGAGAAAGGTAAAGTAGGCAGATTGAGAAGCAGTCGCCGATTTAGGGGTACGCTTCACAATTAACCGAACTGTGCCAAAACCTTTCCTAATTGCTTGCCCACACGTTGAATTTTGAACACAAGGTGTGAAGGAGTGCAAGACAGTAGGAGAAAGAAGTGGCTCCGGCTTTCCCTTTCTCACATGTTTCAACGAGGTTGGCAAGCTGCATTAGGCAACTTACCAAAACTCATTGTTGATATTAGGCAAATTACCAAAACCCAGAGAGTCTTGCACCGTTGAGACAAAAACTTTGAAAAAAAAAAGACTATGGGAGGTGGAGCCCCTGGCTTCCAAATGAAATAGGCAGAGCCAGGGAATGAAAGCTTGAAGTGTATAAAAAGGGTTTCCATAACAACTTGTTGCACTCAGAATTAGCTAGTTTGGGGACGAGAACAAGTTGGATTTGGGGATGTTGCTTGTAATGCTAGCAAGAATTTCTTAAAGATTTTGTGAAAAGAAATTTCAAGAAGTTCAGAAAGCGTTTGAGCGAGAGAAGAAGTATGGCAAGTGCCTATTTATAGCACAAAATGGCGTTAGTTTTCAAGTTTTGACGGTCAGATTGACTGGTCAATAGCTTTGAATGTAATTTATCAGCCTGAAACTGAAATTAAAGCAGTTAAAGGAACGTGCTAGCTGGACGGTGAAGCGATTGATCGAAAGCAAGCCAAATCCTATTGCAGATGTTGTAGGGCAGTACAAGAATTGGTCGAAACAAAAGCGTTCGACATATAAGGAATTAAAAAATGGCTAATGTGCAAATAAGACAAAAAGGAAATTACAAAGGAATGTTTCTAATATCCTCCCAAGCCGCAGCCAGTTCCATTTTTGTACCCTCAGCATTTACATAACGAACTTCAAGAGCTTCAACCTTCGACAAAATGGTTTGCGCCTCTGCGGCACTACTAGTCATTTCTTGGTCGAGAGCAGCTATTTCCTCAGAGCAAGAAGCCTTAATTGCCTCTTGTAATTGGGCCTCAGCAGCTGCAAGTTCTCGCCTCAGGCGAGCAACGTTCTGCTCCAACTCAGGAATTTTAGCTTGGTAGGAAGCACCTTTCTCGACCAATGCAGATTGCCTCTGTCGGAGATGCACCAGTTTGTCACGAAGCTCATGCTTGGCTGTGATGGCTTGCTGGTATGGAAGGATACTGTCGTCGAGCTCAAGCAGTTTAGGGATCAATTCTTCGACAAATTCGTGCAGGGTATTGATGTGCCCTCGATGGATTAGCGGC
Organism: Calophaca sinica; assembly: GCA_037113605.1. Lineage (NCBI taxonomy): Eukaryota > Viridiplantae > Streptophyta > Magnoliopsida > Fabales > Fabaceae > Calophaca > Calophaca sinica. Next base: position 96,003,253 of record CM073736.1, read on the forward strand.
AGCCTTTTGCGGGAGTTTTGGAGTTCTTTGACGACGTGAATTAATTTGTTCCTTACTTCCTGATTTGAGTAAAGGTCGTCGAAAGAATACTTGAAAAAACCCTTTAGCTCTGCAAGCAATCCATTGAGTTTTTCAGCAAAATTATCTCCAGGAAGTGTGGAGGATCGGGCTGACATCGGTGAAGTTTTGCTGCTAGAACTTGACAACAAGTTGATCCATTCATCAATCCCCACATTGGCCTTTCCAAGATCCGCAGCTGGTGGAGGGTGATCGATGTGAGAGGATGGATTGGCAGTATCGTCGAGCAATTGATCCATATCAACACTATCTGCCCTGATTACTATGGGACTTTGCTTTTCAGTAGCTTGGGGGGCAGTAGTTATTTTAGCAGAGGGTGTTCCCGCTTGGACGGTGTGATCGTCCTGATTAGTGGGTATGGGGTCCGGACTCGCTGTCGAGATGGTAGTTTGAGCCACATCAACGTCCATGGCTGAAGGTTCTTCGACTTCATGCTCAGGCTGAATATCTGGGACTTCCTGTAAAAAAAAAAAATCAATGAAAGTCCTAAATCATTGTTCTGGTGCCAGGGGAATGGCAAGAAATTTTATACCTCAGTGGCAGGGGGAATAGTGCTTGGGAAGATTGTTCGCAAAGGGAGCGAAGTATCGACATTTGCTTGTTCAGGGGAATCCTGACAAATAGGTATGATAAGGCAGTGTCCCAAAAGTAAAAATAAAAAATAAAAAAATAAAAAAAACCAAGTTAGTAAAAAGGCATACCTTATCAGTGCTCGACGAGTCAACTCCTTCGACAGAGATAGGGTCTTTAGAAGTACATTCTTCAGACACCCCTGTCTTTGCAGATTTAACTCTTGGCTCCTGCAAATGTCGAAAAGAAAAAAAAACGAATACCTTGTAAGATACAGGAGGACCATCAATTTAGACAGTAGTGGAGGAAAGTTTACCTTTGTAAACTTAGCTGTTGGAGTTTCTTCAGAGTTCTCAGAAACAGATCTCTTTGTGTGCGATTCCTGGAAATTGTGTAATGGTAACAATGATGTCTAATTGATGAGATCATAAATAAGTAATGGATTCTCATGCAAGTAAAGAAAAGGATACCGTTTAAGGTGTTGAACGAGAAGGAGACTCGAGTAAAATTATCCTACATTTGGAGGGCTTGGTTTCAGCACCAGTTGTTTGAACCTTCCGCTTGGTAGTCTCTTGTTGGGAAGAACTGGTCGAGTGCTTAGACCTTGATGGTTTCTTTTTCGGTGCAGCTGGTCTCTTGCCAGCACCGGTCTTTGTAACTCCAGATTTGGAGGATTTCTTCTTTGATGACTTGGATTGAAGGGGAGGTTCATCATCTTCATCTTCTTCTTGAACTTCGACTTCAGTGGCCTTACCACTTGTTTGCTTGTACTTTAAAGGCTCTTTTAGAGCCAAAGCTAAAACAAAGCGAAGAATGTAAGCATAAAACGAGTGGGTGTTCAAGCAAAAGGCAAAGGAAACTAGAATACCTTGAGGGAACTGGGTAGTAACCTCGACAGCCTCGTCATATTGTCCAAATTCAAAACGAGAGGCAAACCGACCAGCATAGGTAACTTCTTTGTTTTCATAAGTGTTGACATTAGTATGAAAATGAAATCTGTCTAAGAAAAGGAAGTTACCAGCTCTTGTCGGTTTCCCTGGAAATGGATCAGCCAAACCAAAAGGTGCACAGGGTAAGGACACTGGTTCAGGACAAGGGGTTTCACAAGTGATTGACCTGTTTCTTGTCGATGTTTCAGAGCCTTAATGCCCCAATAGTTCTCATGGTTTTCTTTTGATTTGGCAGTCATTTCCTTTATCTGTCGAACAATATGAAAAGGGTATCTAGGGTCCCATTTTATTTTGAAAATTTTTTCAAAGCTGCGTATATCCTGTAAGTGCTCACCTTTGGTCTTAGTCGAAGGGTCCTGTTCCTGCACAGAGGGATCAACAAGCCTGTTCATGCATTCTTCAATAAATGGATGAAAGTGCTTGTAATAGTCATTCCACCAAGTAATAAAATCTAAGGATACACCCAAGGTGGGAGTGAAAAGAGTGAAGTTGACACCAGACATCCGCAAATCATTCCTTCTCTGGATGCCATCAATAGTTTCTTGCTTCAAGTCAATGCAATCCAGGAGTATGTCTTCTTTCTTGTAGAAGAATGGGCCAGGAATGGATTGCATGAAGCCAATGTTGTTGGCAGAAGCATTGGGCAAACAGACGAAAGCGGCGTTGTCTGTCGAACCCGGTAAACCCGCAGGGAATACTTGACGAGCTAGGAAGCGGGTCCAGATTCTTGCACAATCTTTTGAAGTTGGATCAAAAGGGGCTGTGAACTAAGCAGGCCCATACTTCCTGCTAACGAAGGGTTGGAAACGGATGCCTGAGGTGCTTGCAGAGAGAGAATGGAAAAGGCCAAAGTAATACTTGAAGCTGTCGAGTTCATTGTCGAAAGACTTGGGAACGCGGTACATGGCTGGGGTGCCATAGGTGTCGATGTCAAGGTTAGGTGGTGCCTTGTTGACAGTATGGCCAGGAAAGGTGGAATTTAACCATAACTGCATAAGCCACATTGGGCCTCCGATTCCACTCTTCTTTCCGCCTTCTTTCACCATGCCGTACAGGTTCGACATGCTAGAATAAAGATTCGACAGAAGAAACGAACCAAGGGCCCACCGTTTACCTTTGTGGAGAAGATTTGCCAAGTCCAGCAAGGTTTTCGACATCTGAACATTTTTGTTACACATAACAAAAGCAGATAGCCAATGAAATAGAAAGGCTACATGTTCATCGTCGGAGACCTCAGGGTCATTTTGCATTCGATTCGAAACGTATTTCGAAAATGCAAGTGGTTCATTGCTGAAAACGTCAATGACGTTATCAGGCAAGGCGAGAGGGTGAATCATTTGGCCATCCGGTGGGAGGCCAGTGAGCACCTGATAACGCCAAAGAGGGTCAGCCCATCATTCCACAAGGGAAATGGAAATTGTTGGTAGTCTTGTTCCAGAAGAACACTGCAGCTCCCAACATTGCTGGGTCTAACCTAAATGTATGTTTGGAAAGTTGAATGAGGTTGTAAATACCTAATTTTTTCCAGATTTTACCTTTCTTAGCTTCGACCCTAGCGAGCCAAGCAGAGTAACCAGTTACACTGAGTGGTGGAATTCTGAAAAGCCTAGAGATTTTCAAGAAATAATGAATATGCAAGGCGGGGGAAGCAGCAAGAATGTCAGTACAACCTTCTTTATTCAGGAATGAATCCCTAAAATCTTCAGGGAAGTTGGAAAGGGTCATTACTGGTCCTAAATACGCCGCAGGGGGTTCTAAAATGAAAGAAGAGTCATTCGTGTAGGGTATTATTACCTTCGATTTTTGCCACGGGACTGATGCATCAACATCAGGATTGCACCAGGTTTTCCGAAGAGGCGCTGTAGTACTTTGAGTTGGGGTTGAAGAAGATGCTATTACGAAGTTGTTGAAGCTTTCAGGAAAAAAAAAACTCAGAAGGGGAGAAAAGTGTTTTGAATGGGTTTTGCAGTACTTATAGCGAAAACTTGTGAGGTAAGTGTGCGAACGGGAAGAATAACCGCCTATATTTGAAGTGATGATGGTCCTATTTTTTAGGGAAGTGGGAAGCGCAGACCTGTGATGGGACATTATGGAAAGGGAACCGTCGCGCGTGAAGTTAAACAAAATTCTGGGTCTCTCCGTGTGTTGGTGTCGAGAACTCGTAATTGGGGGCATTCTGGGTGCCAAATTTCAAATTTGGGTTGATCGACAGAATGTTAGAATTCGACAAGTGAAGGTGTAAGAAACCAGAACAAGGGATGAAAATTGACTAAGTTTGAGAGACCAAGTGATGGGATGGCTGTTCGACGGAAGGCATAACGCGTCGAAGATGTCAAAATGATCATGGTCAAAACAGGCTTAGTTGTTAAGTAAAGACCAATGTACAACTCGACAGGATGTGCCACTGTCGATTAGGTAGTTTTTAACGAAAACTTAACTACCAACCCGCGTCCGTACACGTGTCAGGTTGGATGTTAGGTGGTTTTTTCATATTTTTTCCTATAAATAGTGGTTTGTACGATGTAACAGAGGTTGGATACATGATCTAATTCCTAATATCTCGACGGCTAAAGAAGATTAATGGAAAACGATCATTGTATGCCTTCCAAACCTTACCTTTCTGCAATTTTAATCAAGTTTCAATCTATTTTAAATTCTTTGCATTTCCAGTTATGCCATTTACATTCCAAATCAATTTATATTTTCTTGCTTCGAATTTACATCCTTTAATTCCCTGTCATTTACTGTTTTCTGCATTTTTACTTTCAAAGTCATTTACATGCTTTTCTTTTTAAATTCATGCTCTTTACGCTTCTGTTACTTAAGTTCATGCATTTACATGTTTTCACTTAAATTTATGTATTTTAGCAGTATTTCTTAAATTCTGTCTATTACTTGTTTTCTTCTACATTTCTGCATTGACTTCAATTGCATGTTAGGCTTCAGTGATGTGTAACAGCCCTAATTTTTCATCCTTCAAGATTAGGATATGTCTTAGGGTATTAGAACATGCTTATTGTTGCTTGGGTTGGGTTTCATATGTTTTACCGTTCCTTCAGCCGATTAAGTGTCCAGATGTACCTTTATTCCTATATTTAGCTATTTCGGTCATCGTATTCCCCATTTTCGAACCTCTTAAAAACTCAATTGGATTTAAGTCCCTTTAATAAAGTTGTAGCATTATCTCTTATCTTTTAGTTGGCTTTAGTTCGACTCGATTTCGATACCTACAACTCTAGATATGCTCTCTGGAGTCAACACAACGCAAGCGTAACACTTAGGAATATTATAGTATATTTCAACTACATTTTTGATCCTGTTAGAGTCCGAATTTGGGTAAGCCTATTAGATATAAAATTTTAGGAAATTCTCTTAGCTTTCCAACAACACCAAGAACGCCTCAATCGGACATCTGTAGCTCCAGATACGACCAAAACAGTGGCACCGAGTGTCCAGACTCAGGCGCAGGGCGCCCAGACTGAAGCTCGGGCGCCCAGGCCTCACCGAGAGCAGGCGCAGGGCGCCCAGGGAGTGCAGGCGCCCGGCGCCCACAGCTGATAAGTGACTACGCGCTGTTTCGCGTTTTAACTCGTTTGGGCCTGCTCGCGTGACCCGGTGTGACCCATTCTCGACCTGAAAGGGCAACCACGACCCCTAGACTTAACCTAGCCACTAAGCATCAGTTCTAAGACCCTAAACATGATTAGGAGCTGCTCATAAGACCAATCCAAATAGAGAAAAACTCTTCCTTCCCTTCTTCCAATTTTGTGGTGTCAAGGGCTCTAACTCAAGACTACGCTACTGACTCGGCGGGAGCATCGTTATTGTAACTCAGACACCTCATTGGGAGGAATAGCAGGTGGTAAGTCTTCTAATGATAAGCTTTGTCTTTAAGATCAATGTTAGGGTTCTAAACCATGATTTTTCCATTCCTAAACCCTTGCTCTTGTGTTTTTGCTGAGGAAAGCTTCACTAGGAAAGGAAAAGCTTGGTGTTACCTCATCCCATCCTAGAGCACGAAATTCACTTGAGGTGCGGGTAGTTGTTCTCTTCTAGTGAGTGTGTGGAACATGTATGAACAATAGGGGTGTCCCATGACCCCTACGCCGCTACAGAACGAAAACGAGCACTATCACCACCGTGATAGGAGACATCCGAACTCCTCAATTACTATTCTTGACTAGTGATATTTATTGTAACGTGATGTGATAATTTTATTGGTTGTTGAAATTGGCGTGATGATTGAGCTTTGGTTGTTATATACTTGATGTACGTAAATTGGTTGTTATCAAATGACAATGTAAGGAAATTAAATAACTAAATAGTAGGCTTTAGACCCTATGAAAGTGTAGCCACTAAGTATGAATCAAAGAACTCGAGTCCCCGCAATTATGTTGATATTGTAAAGCTTAAGTAGAATGTCTAAGGTTCATTTATGATGCCTATTGATTTATTAGTATGATAATCTGAGAGAACTAGTCCTTCTATGCCAAAGTTTCACTTGGATGTATGTGCTTAATCAAAGTTGCTAAGATTATTAAATGTTCATGTTATTGGTAGAAGGCACTAGCTAACTTATGAATTTGTGTTCTGCTGTTGTTGTTGTTGTTACTCCGTCGAAAATATGGCGATAGAAGATGTTATGGTTAGACACCGCGTTTGGTCATGTTCATGCATCTTGGTGTCGTCATTGTTGTTGGTGTTGTTATTGTTAGTAGGCGTATCGGGCAAGGTATCCCGTGATCTCGAGGTTTCCCGGTCCTACGGTTAAAAAGGGCGAATCGGGCAAGGTATCCCGTGACGGGCAAGGTTCCCGGTCCTTTGGTTAGTAGGGCGAATCGGGCAAGGTATCCCGTGACGGGCGAGGTTTCCCGGTCCTACGGTTAAAAAGGGCAAATCGGGCAAGGTATCCCGTGACGGGCAAGGTTCCCGGTCCTTTGGTTAGTAGGACGAATCGGGCAAGGTATCCCGTGACGGGCAAGGTTTCCCGGTCCTACGGTTAAAAGAAAAAAAAGGGCGAATCGGGCAAGGTATCCCATGACGGGCGAGGTTTCCCGGTCCTTTGGTTAGTAGGGCGAATCGGGCAAGGTATCCCGTGACGGGCGAGGTTTCCCGGTCCTACGGTTAATGGGGCGAATCGGGCAAGGTATCCCGTGACGGGTGAGGTTCCCGGTCCTGTTGTTATTGGTACACTACTGACATGGTATTCCGAAACGGGCAAGGGATCCCGGCTTCGGTTTAAGTGGATCCACATGCATATAGTTATGGTTCTATAAATACATTGTTTTACATGATCATGTGCCTGGTTGTTTAGTGTTGGTAATGTACCTTGTTGTTGTGGTTGATGCCGTGGCATGTGATATATAATTGTTGTGGTCATGTACCTTAATGTTGTGATTGATGCTGTAGCATGTGATATTTGGCCGTTGTGGTACCATCTTATGCCTTAACGCTAGTGATTAGATGTCCTTATTGGAATTGTCGTATATTGCGCATTGTTCATTAATTTCCTACTGTATGCACTATTTAAGGTTATGATGACTAACCCTCTTGTGGCTATGCATATCCCACGGGGTATGTGTAGATCTTTGAGACTGCAGGTATTGAGGATATGAGTGCCGGCAAGTAATCACGATAGCTCGTTGTGATGGATAGAAGACTTGTGTTTACTTGTTTAAGTTATTGTATTCTTCCGATGTAATGATTAGGGGAAGAGCTCTGAATTATTGTGACATCGGGGACTTGGGTTATTTTTATTAATTGTATTTCATACTCATTTTCTATTTCCGCATGTTGTGAACGTGACAACTCTATTTCATTTCAAAGGAAAGTTTTATCCGAATGAATATTTTTTTATCTTGTGTTATTTTCTTCTTACATTGCTAAAATGCCATGACGGGGTAGAGGGTGTCACAATTAGTGGTATCAAAGCAGTTCGGTTCTAACCGGGCTTTGTGTGTGGTCTATTGTGTTTCAGTGCGTGAACTCTGAGTTGAGTTACATGCATTACTTGTTTAATTTTGTTTGTTCTAGTACACGAACAATTCTCGTGAGCTAAGTTCACAGGAGTATATGATAGATAGAGCTAAGATAGTAGGTACCTGAACCATTAGCTATGAATCTTGGGTTAGCAATTTCCTAAGTTGTTAATTTCTTAGTATCTTGTTTAAAATTACGCTTAGTGAATTAAGAAGGATCAACCCAGAACTGAGAGATGCAGGTTAACCCTTAGTTGTTGCACTTAAGGTGCAAGACTTTTATCCATTACCTTAAAGGAATTCTAGTAAGTACAATGGGCTAGTAGCTTAACTAGAAAGGATAAGCTGACCTTATGTTAGATTTACAGCATTGTTAGCTGGGAATTATGTTATCAGAGTAGCGCAGCGGAATCGTGGCTATGCTATAGGAAGGATCTTTGTTAGAGCTTGAGGGTAATCATGTGGCGTTGACATATTTATGCTTAAGCCCCTATCAGAGAACCTTATAGAAGAATAGGTGATTGTTGCACATGGTTATTATTGCTTGGATTACCTGGCTGAACGAGTAGGAGGGACACCCAATCAACTCACCGCCAGGTGAAAAAGCAATGATAATCAGTTTGGTGGGTAGTATTAGTTTTTTTAATTACCTTAGATACTAGAATTAGTTATGGGCATAGATTATCTACATTGCGCTTAAATTCTTAAGGGCTTTGATAGGCATAAGGCTTTGAAACCGTAGATTCTAAAGGTGGAAAGTAATTTTTCATAGGAGTAGAGACGAGCTTAGAGTGAGGATAGAAGTAGAACGTAATGGGGACATTAGTTAATCTTTAGGAAATATATTGTTTTTCCTTCGATAAGACCACCAAACCGATTTTAGATGTTCTAATGTAAACCGAGTCTATTATTGTGTAGCACCCTATAGAATGTTTTCCTAGAGTAAGTTGAGCAGTAGAAATAATAAAGGTTTTGCGTAGGGTACCTTAAGATAAATACTGTAGTTAGTCATGCCTTAATTTGCGATAAACTTCTTTTGCTATATTGTGTGCTTAACTTTAATGACTATGAAACATTGCATGCAAACATGTTATTTCTTTTAGGATAAATAGGTTTCTATTTTGTTTTTTTACAGAATAAATAGATTAAAAATGATGAATAATTCTTTTTTTTATTCATTATATTTTAACGTTTTAGTCTAACATACTCTAGCCTATAATTTTGTGTGTGCATATTGCTTAACTAAGTCTTGATTGCTGAATTATTTTTGATATGATATTAAAAAAAAAAATTAGTTAGAATTTATTTTGTTACATTCACCGACATGCGGTTAATTGATCTTTCTATATTTTATGCTTCATTTGACTCTCTATTAAATACAAACGTGTTATCTCTTTCAAGGAGACTTCAGGTTATACTGAATATTTATATTAAAATGTGAAAGCACTACGTTATATCTGTTGCTTAGTTTGCTTTAAAAATGTTACATGCTTGAACTGAGGTAAGTTTCTGAACTCTGTTAGATAATTATATGACTGTGTTGCATTACTAAATTATTGATTTCTAGTTTAAATGCCTGATGCCTTTTGATCAGCTTATATATTTAGCTCGTGATTAATCTTGGCTGCAATATAAAATGCCTTTGATAAGGGAAATTGTTTTGTTTGTGTTTCATTTTTTCTATTAGTATTAATATTTAGGAAAAAAAATGTTATTTTCTCTTTCTAAATTGATGCTTTAGTCTGTTGTACTTTGGTCGTTAACTTTTGTATATTATGTTTAAGTGAATATTGATTGTTGAATTGTTGTTTATGATATGTTGCTAAATGTGTGTGTATATATATATATTATAGCTTTAATTATGATTTGGTTTTATAAAGGTTGTATGTCTAGCTTCGCATGATTTTACCCTAAGATAGTTAACCTCAATCTCGTTTTAGTTCCACCTGACCTTAGTAGACCTTGTACGGTGTGTTGTATTAAGTTTTAAAGAACGTGGTTATGCGGAATAAGGACCGGTAATCAACTTATGGAGTGGTTCTTAAGGATTTAGATGTTAGTCTTGTTGATTCGTTGTGGTTGTTGCAGTTTTGACGCCTTAAGATAGTAATTTTTAGTATTCCTTAGTTTAAGGAGTTAATCCTAGGAGGAGCCATGAAAGTCACCTGAGCATATGATTGGTTAGTACGCTAGACATTTAAGTTACAACTTTTGAAATTCTAGACCTTTAAAAGGACTAAGTTCTCCAGCTAGTGACCTTAGTTGACCCTCTTAAGAAAGAATTGTGTGGAATATATATAGCAATAGTGAAGATGGTTGCATGATGTTTTAGAGACACGAACCGTGTCGTTTAATAGCACCTAGAGAAATTCCGAGGACGAATTTTTTTTTTTAGGGGGGTAGAATTGTAACAGCCCTAATTTTTCATCCTTCAAGATTAGGATATGTCTTAGGGTATTAGAACATGCTTATTGTTGCTTGGGTTGGGTTTCATATGTTTTACCGTTCCTTCAGCCGATTAAGTGTCCAGATGTACCTTTATTCCTATATTTAGCTATTTCGGTCATCGTATTCCCCATTTTCGAACCTCTTAACAACTCAATTGGATTTAAGTCCCTTCAATAAAGTTGTAGCATTATCTCTTATCTTTTATTTGGCTTTAGTTTGACTCGATTTCGATACCTACAACTCTAGATATGCTCTCTGGAGTCAACACAACGCAAGCGTAACACTTAGGAATATTATAGTATATTTCAACTGCATTTTTGATCCTGTTAGAGTTCGAATTTGGGTAATCCTATTAGATATAAAATTGTAGGAAATTCTCTTAGATTTCCAACGACACCAAGAACGCCTCAATTGGACATCTGTAACTCCAGATACGACCAAAACAGTGGCACCGAGTGTCCAGACTCAGGCGCAGGGCGCCCAGACTGAAGCTCGGGCGCCCAGGCCTCACCGAGAGCAGGCGCAGGGTACCCAGGGAGTGCAGGCGCCCGGCGCCCACAGCTGATAAGTGACTACGCGCTGCTTCGCGTTTTAACTCGTTTTGGCCGGTTCTGTGACCCAGTGTGACCCATTCTCGACCTGAAAGGGCAACCACGACCCCTAGACTTAACCTAGCCACTAAGCATCAGTTCTAAGACCCTAAACATGATTAGGAGCTGCTCATAAGACCAATCCAAATAGAGAAAAGCTCTTCCTTCCCTTCTTCCAATTTTGTGGTGTCAAGGGCTCTAACTCAAGACTACGCTACGGGACTCGACCGGGGAGCATCGTTATTGTAACTCAGACATGACCTCATTGGGAGGAATAGGAGGTGGTAAGTCTTCTAATGATAAGCTTTGTCTTTAAGATCAATGTTAGGGTTCTAAACCATGATTTTTCCATTCCTAAACCCTTGCTCTTGTGTTTTTGCTGAGGAAAGCTTCACTAGGAAAGGAAAAGCTTGGTGTTACCTCATCCCATCCTAGGAGCACGAAATTCACTTGAGGTAAGGGGTAGTTGTTCTCTTCTAGTGAGTGTATGGAACATGTATGAACAATAGGGGTGTCCCATGACCCCTACGCCTCGCGCGGTAACGAAAAACGAGCACTATCACCACCGTGATAGGGAGACATCCGAACTCCTCAATTACTATTCTTGACTAGTGATATTTATTGTAACGTGATGTGATAATTTTATTGGTTGTTGAAATTGGCGTGATGATTGAGCTTTGGTTGTTATATGCTTGATGTACGTAAATTGGTTGTTATCAAATGACAATGTAAGGAAATTAAATAACTAAATAGTAGGCTTTAGATCCTATGAAAGTGTAGCCACTAAGTATGAATCAAAGAACTCGAGTCCCCGCAATTATGTTGATATTGTAAAGCTTAAGTAGAATGTCTAAGGTTCATTTATGATGCCTATTGATTTATTAGTATGATAATCTGAGAGAACTAGTCCTTCTATGCCAAAGTTTCACTTGGATGTATGTGCTTAATCAAAGTTGCTAAGATTATTAAATGTTCATGTTATTGGTAGAAGGCACTAGCTAACTTATGAATTTGTGTTCTGCTGTTGTTGTTACTCCGTCGAAAATATGGCGATAGAGGATGTTATGGTTAGACACCGCGTTTGGTCATGTTCATGCATCTTGGTGTCGCCATCGTTGTTGTTGTTGTTGTTATTGTTAGTAGGCGACGGGCAAGGTATCCCGTGACGGGCGAGGTTTCCGGCCCTACGGTTAAAAAGGGCGAATCGGGCAAGGTATCCCGTGATCGCAAGGTTCCCGGTCCTTTGGTTAGTAGGGCGAATCGGGCAAGGTATCCCGTGACGGGCGAGGTTTCCCGGTCCTACGGTTAAAAAGGGCGAATCGGGCAAGGTATCCCGTGACGGGCAAGGTTCCCGGTCCTTTGGTTAGTAGGGCGAATCGGGCAAGGTATCCCGTGACGGGCAAGGTTTCCCGGTCCTACGGTTAAAAGAAAAAAAAGGGCGAATCGGGCAAGGTATCCCGTGACGGGCGAGGTTTCCCGGTCCTTTGGTTAGTAGGGCGAATCGGGCAAGGTATCCCGTGACGGGCGATGTTTCCCGGTCCTACGGTTAATGGGGCGAATCGGGCAAGGTATCCCGTGACAGGTGAGGTTCCCGGTCCTGTTGTTATTGATACACTACTGACATGGTATTCCGAAACGGGCAAGGTATCCCGGCTTCGTTTTAAGTGGATCCACATGCATATAGTTATGGTTCTATAAATACATTGTTTTACATGATCATGTGCCTGGTTGTTTAGTGTTGGTAATGTACCTTGTTGTTGTGGTTGATGCCGTGGCATGTGATATATAATTGTTGTGGTCATGTACCTTAATGTTGTGATTGATGCTGTAGCATGTGATATTTGGCCGTTGTGGTACCATCTTATGCCTTAACGCTAGTGATTAGATGTCCTTATTGGAATTGTCGTATATTGCGCATTGTTCATTAATTTCCTACGCTGTATGCACTATTTGAGGTTATGATGACTAACCCCTCTTGTGGCTATGCATATCCCACGGGGTATGTGTAGATGCTGAGACTGCAGGTATTGAGGATATGAGTGCCGGCAAGTAATCACGATAGCTCGTTGTGATGGATAGAAGACTTGTGTTTACTTGTTTAAGTTATTGTATTCTTCCGATGTAATGATTAGGGGAAGAGCTCTGAATTATTGTGACATCGGGGACTTGGGTTATTTTTATTAATTGTATTTCATACTCATTTTCTATTTCCGCATGTTGTGAACGTGACAACTCTATTTCATTTCAAAGGAAAGTTTTATCCGAATGAATATTTTTTTATCTTGTGTTATTTTCTTCTTACATTGCTAAAATGCCATGACGGGGTAGAGGGTGTCACAATTAGTGGTATCAGAGCAGTTCGGTTCTAACCGGGCTTTGTGTGTGGTCTATTGTGTTTCAAAGGCGTGAACTACGAGTTGAGTTACATGCATTACTTGTTTAATTTTGTTTGTTCTAGTACACGAACAATTCTCGTGAGCTAAGTTCACAGAGTATATGATAGATAGAGCTAAGATAGTAGGTACTGAACCATTAGCTATGAATCTTGGGTTAGCAATTTCCTAAGTTGTTAATTTCTTAGTATCTTGTTTAAAATTACGCTTAGTGAATTGAGAAGGATCAACCCAGAACTGAGAGATGCAGGTTAACCCTTAGTTGTTGCACTTAAGGTGCAAGACTTTTATCCATTACCTTAAAAGAATTCTAGTAAGTACAATGGGCTAGTAGCTTAACTAGAAAGGATAAGCTGACCTTATGTTAGATTTACAGCATTGTTAGCTGGGAATTATGTTATCAGAGTAGCGCAGCGGAATCGTGGCTATGCTATAGGAAGGATCTTTGTTAGAGCTTGAGGGTAATCATGTGGCGTTGACATATTTACGCTTAAGCCCCTATCAGAGAACCTTATAGAAGAATAGGTGATTGTTGCACATGGTTATTATTGCTTGGATTACCTAGCTGAACGAGTAGGAGGGACAGCCCAATCACTCACCGCCGGTGAAAAAAGCAATGATAATCAGTTTGGTGGGTAGTATTAGTTTTTTTTAATTACCTTAGATACTAGAATTAGTTATGGGCATAGATTATCTACATTGCAGTTAAATTCTTAAGGGCTTCGGATAGGCATAAGGCTTTGAAACCGTAGATTCTAAAGGTGGAAAGTAATTTTTCATAGGAGTAGAGACGAGCTTAGAGTGAGGATAGAAGTAGAACGTAATGGGGGACATTAGTTAATCTTTAGGAAATATATTGTTTTGCCTTCTGATAAGACCACCAAACCGATTTTAGATGTTCTAACAGAAACCGAGTCTATTATTGTGTAGCACCCTATAGAATGTTTTCCTAGAGTAAGTTGAGCAGTAGAAATAATAAAGGTTTTGCGTAGGGTACCTTAAGATAAATACTGTAGTTAGTCATGCCTTAATTTGTGATAAACTTCTTTTGCTATATTGTGTGCTTAACTTTAATGACTATGAAACATTGCATGCAAACATGTTATTTCTTTTAGGATAAATAGGTTTCTATTTTTTTTTACAGAATAAATAGATTAAAAATGATGAATAATTCTTTTTTTTATTCATTATATTTTAACGTTTTAGTCTAACATACTCTAGCCTATAATTTTGTGTGTGCATATTGCTTAACTAAGTCTTGATTACTGAATTATTTTTGATATGATATTAAAAAAAAAATTAGTTAGAATTTATTTGGTTACATTCACCGACATGCGGTTAATTGATCTTTCTATATTTTATGCTTCATTTGACTCTCTATTAAATACAAACGTGTTATCTCTTTCAAGGAGACTTGTGTTATCTTGAATATTTATATTGAAATGTGAAAGCACTACGTTATATCTGTTGCTTAGTTTGCTTTGAAAATTTTACATGCTTGAACTGAGGTAAGTTTCAACTCTGTTAGATAATTATATGACTCGTTGCATTACTAAATTATTGATTTCTAGTTTAAATGCCTGATGCCTTTTGATCAGCTTATATATTTAGCTCGTGATTAATCTTGGCTGCAATATAAAATGCCTTTGATAAGGGAAATTGTTTTGTTTGTGTTTCATTTTTTCTATTAGTATTAATATTTAGGAAAAAATGTTATTTTCTCTTTCTAAATTGATGCTTTAGTCTGTTGTACTTTGGTCGTTAACTTTTGTATATTATGTTTAAGTGAATATTGATTGTTGAATTGTTGTTTATGATATGTTGCTAAATGTGTGTGTATATATATATATTATAGCTTTAATTATGATTTGGTTTTATAAAGGTTGTATGTCTAGCTTCGCATGATTTTACCCTAAGATAGTTAACCTCAATCTCGTTTTAGTTCCACCTGACCTTAGTAGACCTTGTACGGTGTGTTGTATTAAGTTTTAAAGAACGTGGTTATGCGGAATAAGGACCGGTAATCAACTTATGGAGTGGTTCTTAAGGATTTAGATGTTAGTCTTGTTGATTCGTTGTGGTTGTTGCAGTTTTGACGCCTTAAGATAGTAATTTTTAGTATTCCTTAGTTTAAGGAGTTAATCCTAGGAGGAGCCATGAAAGTCACCTGAGCATATGATTGGTTAGTACGCTAGACATTTAAGTTACAACTTTTGAAATTCTAGACCTTTAAAAGGACTAAGTTCTCCAGCTAGTGACCTTAGTTGACCCTCTTAAGAAAGAATTGTGTGGAATATATATAGCAATAGTGAAGATGGTTGCATGATGTTTTAGAGACACGAACCGTGTCGTTTAATAGCACCTAGAGAAATTCCGAGGACGGGATTTTTTTTTTAGGGGGGTAGAATTGTAACAGCCCTAATTTTTCATCCTTCAAGATTAGGATATGTCTTAGGGTATTAGAACATGCTTATTGTTGCTTGGGTTGGGTTTCATATGTTTTACCGTTCCTTCAGCCGATTAAGTGTCCAGATGTACCTTTATTCCTATATTTAGCTATTTCGGTCATCGTATTCCCCATTTTCGAACCTCTTAACAACTCAATTGGATTTAAGTCCCTTCAATAAAGTTGTAGCATTATCTCTTATATTTTAGTTGGCTTTAGTTCGACTCGATTTCGATACCTACAACTCTAGATATGCTCTCTGGAGTCAACACAACGCAAGCGTAACACTTAGGAATATTATAGTATATTTCAACTGCATTTTTGATCCTGTTAGAGTTCGAATTTGGGTAATCCTATTAGATATAAAATTGTAGGAAATTATCTTAGCTTTCCAACGACACCAAGAACGCCTCAATCGGACATCTGTAACTCCAGATACGACCAAAACAGTGGCACCGAGTGTCCAGACTCAGGCGCAGGGCGCCCAGACTGAAGCTCGGGCGCCCAGGCCTCACCGAGAGCAGGCGCAGGGTGCCCAGGGAGTGCAGGCGCCCGGCGCCCACAGCTGATAAGTGACTACGCGCTGCTTCGCGTTTTAACTCGTTTTGGGCCTGGTTACGTGACCCGGTGTGACCCATTCTCGACCTGAAAGGGCAACCACGACCCCTAGACTTAACCTAGCCACTAAGCATCAGTTCTAAGACCCTAAACATGATTAGGAGCTGCTCATAAGACCAATCCAAATAGAGAAAAGCTCTTCCTTCCCTTCTTCCAATTTTGTGGTGTCAAGGGGTCTAACTCAAGACTACGCTACTGACTCGACCGGAGCATCGTTATTGTAACTCGTCTGACCTCATTGGGAGGAATAGGAGGTGGTAAGTCTTCTAATGATAAGCTTTGTCTTTAAGATCAATGTTAGGGTTCTAAACCATGATTTTTCCATTCCTAAACCCTTGCTCTTGTGTTTTGCTGAGGAAAGCTTCACTAGGAAAGGAAAAGCTTGGTGTTACCTCATCCCATCCTAGGAGCACGAAATTCACTTGAGGTAAGGGGTAGTTGTTCTCTTCTAGTGAGTGTATGGAACATGTATGAACAATAGGGGTGTCCCATGACCCCTACGCCTCGCGCGGTAACGAAAAACGAGCACTATCACCACCGTGATAGGGAGACATCCGAACTCCTCAATTACTATTCTTGACTAGTGATATTTATTGTAACGTGATGTGATAATTTTATTGGTTGTTGAAATTGGCGTGATGATTGAGCTTTGGTTGTTATATGCTTGATGTACAGAAATTGGTTGTTATCAAATGACAATGTAAGGAAATTAAATAACTAAATAGTAGGCTTTAGATCCTATGAAAGTGTAGCCACTAAGTATGAATCAAAGAACTCGAGTCCCCGCAATTATGTTGATATTGTAAAGCTTAAGTAGAATGTCTAAGGTTCATTTATGATGCCTATTGATTTATTAGTATGATAATCTGAGAACTAGTCCTTCTATGCCAAAGTTTCACTTGGATGTATGTGCTTAATCAAAGTTGCTAAGATTATTAAATGTTCATGTTATTGGTAGAAGGCACTAGCTAACTTATGAATTTGTGTTCTGTTGTTGTTGTTGTTGTTACTCAAAAGTCGAAAATATGGCGATAGAGGATGTTATGGTTAGACACCGTGTTTGGTCATGTTCATGCATCTTGGTGTAAATCCTTTGTTGTTGTTGTTGTTATTGTTAGTAGGCGTGTCGGGCAAGGTATCCCGTGTGAGCGAGGTTTCCCGATCCTCTACGGTTAAAAAGAGCGAATCGGGCAAGGTATCCCGTGACGGGCAAGGTTCGATCCTTTGGTTAGTAAGGCGAATCGGGCAAGGTATCCCGTGGCGGGCGAGGTTTCCGGTCCTCTGATTAAAGAGCGAATCGGGCAAGGTATCCCGTGGCCGGGCAAGGTTCGGTCCTTTGGTTAGTAGGCGAATCGGGCAAGGTATCCCGTGACGGGCAAGGTTTCCTGGTCCTACGGTTAAAAAGAAAAAAAGGGCGAATCGGGCAAGGTATCCCTGTGACGGGCGAGGTTTCCGGTCCTTTGGTTAGTAGGCGAATCGGGCAAGGTATCCGTGACGCGATGTTTCCGGTCCTCACGGTTAATGGGGCGAATCGGGCAAGGTATCCCGTGACGGGTGAGGTTCCGATCCTTTTGTTATTGATACACTCATCGACATGGTATTAGAAGCGGGCAAGGTATCCGGCCGTTTTAAGTGGATCCACATGCATATAGTTATGGTTCTATAAATACATTGTTTTACATGATCATGTGCCTGGTTGTTTAGTGTTGGTAACGAACCTTGATGTTGTGGTTGATGCCCTGGCATGAGATATATAATTGTTGGGGTCATGTCCCTTAATGTTGTGATTGATGCTGTAGCATGTGATATTTGGCCGTTGTGGTACCATCTTATGCCTTAACGCTAGTGATTAGATGTCCTTATTGGAATTGTCGTATATTGCGCATTGTTCATTAATTTCCTACGCCATTTGTATGCACTATTTGAGGTTATGATGACTAACCCTCTTGTGGCTATGCATATCCCACAGGTATGTGTAGATCTTTGAGGCTGCAGTATTGAGGATATGAGTCTTGGCAAGTAATCCACGATAGCTCGTTGTGATGGATAGAAGACTTGTGTTTACTTGTTTAAGTTATTGTATTCTTCCGATGTAATGATTAGGGGAAGAGCTCTGAATTATTGTGACATCGGGGACTTGGGTTATTTTTATTAATTGTATTTCATACTCATTTTCTATTTCCGCATGTTGTGAACGTGACAACTCTATTTCATTTCAAAGGAAAGTTTTATCCGAATGAATATTTTTATCTTGTGTTATTTTCTTCTTACTTTGCTAAAATGCCATGGCGGGGTAGAGGGTGTCACAATTAGTGGTATCAGAGCAGTTCGGTTCTAACTGGGCTTTGTGTGTGGTCTATTGTGTTTCAGTACGTGAACTCTGAGTTGAGTTACATGCATTACTTGTTTAATTTTGTTTGTTCTAGTACACGAACAATTCTCAGTGGGCTAAGCTCACAGGAGTATATGATAGATAGAGCTAAGATAGTAGGTACCTGAACCATTAGCTATGAGTCTTGGGTTAGCAATTTCCTAAGTTGTTAATTTCTTAGTATCTTGTTTAAAATTACGCTTAGTGAATTGATAAGGATCAACCAATCGAGAGATGCAAAGTTAACCCTTAGTTGTTGCACTTAAGGTGCAAGACTTTTATCCATTACCTTAAAAGAATTCTAGTAAGTACAATGGGCTAGTAGCTTAACTAGAAAGGATAAGTGACCTTATGTTAGATTCTGACATTGTTAGCTGGGAATTATGTTATCAGAGTAGCGCAGCGGAATCGTGGCTATGCTATAGGAAGGATCTTTGTTAGAGCTTGAGGGTAATCATGTGGCGTTGACATATTTACGCTTAAGCCCCTATCAGAGAACCTTATAGAAGAATAGGTGATTGTTGCACATGGTTATTATTGCTTGGATTACCTGGCTGAACGAGTAGGAGGGACAGCCCAATCACTCACCGCCGGTGAAAAAAGCAATGATAATCAGTTTGGTGGGTAGTATTAGTTTTTTTTAATTACCTTAGATACTAGAATTAGTTATGGGCATAGATTATCTACATTGCAGTTAAATTCTTAAGGGCTTCGGATAGGCATAAGGCTTTGAAACCGTAGATTCTAAAGGTGGAAAGTAATTTTTCATAGGAGTAGACACGAACTTAGAGTGAGGATAGAAGTAGAACGTAATGGGGACATTAGTTAATCTTTAGGAAATATATTGTTTTGCCTTACGATAAGACCACCAAACCGATTTTAGATGTTCTAACAGAACCGAGTCTATTATTGTGTAGCACCCTATAGAATGTTTTCCTAGAGTAAGTTGAAGCAAGAGAAATAATAAAGGTTTTGCGTAGGGTACCTTAAGATAAATACTGTAGTTAGTCATGCCTTAATTTGCGATAAACTTCTTTTGCTATATTGTGTGCTTAACTTTAATGACTATGAAACATTGCATGCAAACATGTTATTTCTTTTAGGATAAATAGGTTTCTATTTTTTTTTACAGAATAAATAGATTAAAAATGATGAATAATTCTTTTTTTTATTCATTATATTTTAACGTTTTAGTCTAACATACTCTAGCCTATAATTTTGTGTGTGCATATTGCTTAACTAAGTCTTGATTGCTGAATTATTTTTGATATGATATTAAAAAAAAAATTAGTTAGAATTTATTTGGTTACATTCACCGACATGCGGTTAATTGATCTTTCTATATTTTATGCTTCATTTGACTCTCTATTAAATACAAACGTGTTATCTCTTTCAAGGAGACTTCAGGTTATACTGAATATTTATATTGAAATGTGAAAGCACTACGTTATATCTGTTGCTTAGTTTGCTTTGAAAATGTTACATGCTTGAACTGAGGTAAGTTTCTGAACTCTGTTAGATAATTATATGACTGTGTTGCATTACTAAATTATTGATTTCTAGTTTAAATGCCTGATGCCTTTTGATCAGCTTATATATTTAGCTCGTGATTAATCTTGGCTGCAATATAAAATGCCTTTGATAAGGGAAATTGTTTTGTTTGTGTTTCATTTTTTCTATTAGTATTAATATTTAGGAAAAAAAATGTTATTTTCTCTTTCTAAATTGATGCTTTAGTCTGTTGTACTTTGGTCGTTAACTTTTGTATATTATGTTTAAGTGAATATTGATTGTTGAATTGTTGTTTATGATATGTTGCTAAATGTGTGTGTATATATATATATTATAGCTTTAATTATGATTTGGTTTTATAAAGGTTGTATGTCTAGCTTCGCATGATTTTACCCTAAGATAGTTAACCTCAATCTCGTTTTAGTTCCACCTGACCTTAGTAGACCTTGTACGGTGTGTTGTATTAAGTTTTAAAGAACGTGGTTATGTGGAATAAGGACCGGTAATCAACTTATGGAGTGGTTCTTAAGGATTTAGATGTTAGTCTTGTTGATTCGTTGTGGTTGTTGCAGTTTTGACGCCTTAAGATAGTAATTTTTAGTATTCCTTAGTTTAAGGAGTTAATCCTAGGAGGAGCCATGAAAGTCACCTGAGCATATGATTGGTTAGTACGCTAGACATTTAAGTTACAACTTTTGAAATTCTAGACCTTTAAAAGGACTAAGTTCTCCAGCTAGTGACCTTAGTTGACCCTCTTAAGAAAGAATTGTGTGGAATATATATAGCAATAGTGAAGATGGTTGCATGATGTTTTAGAGACACGAACAGGTGTCGCTTAATAACACCTAGAGAAATTAGGGGACGGAATTTTTTTTTTGGGGTAGAATTGTAACAGCCCTAATTTTTCATCCTTCAAGATTAGGATATGTCTTAGGGTATTAGAACATGCTTATTGTTGCTTGGGTTGGGTTTCATATGTTTTACCGTTCCTTCAGCCGATTAAGTGTCCAGATGTACCTTTATTCCTATATTTAGCTATTTCGGTCATCGTATTCCCCATTTTCGAACCTCTTAACAACTCAATTGGATTTAAGTCCCTTCAATAAAGTTGTAGCATTATCTCTTATATTTTAGTTGGCTTTAGTTCGACTCGATTTCGATACCTACAACTCTAGATATGCTCTCTGGAGTCAACACAACGCAAGCGTAACACTTAGGAATATTATAGTATATTTCAACTGCATTTTTGATCCTGTTAGAGTTCGAATTTGGGTAATCCTATTAGAGATAAAATTATAGGAAATTCTCTTAGATTTCCAACGACACCAAGAACGCCTCAATCGGACATCTGTAACTCCAGATACGACCAAAACAGTGGCACCGAGTGTCCAGACTCAGGCGCAGGGCGCCCAGATCGGCTTCGGGCGCCAGGCCTCACCGAGGCGGCGCAGGGTGCCCAGGGAGTGCAGGCGCCCGGCGCCCACAGCTGATAAGTGACTACGCGCTGCTTCGCGTTTTAACTCGTTTTGGGCCGGTTCTGTGACCCAGTGTGACCCATTCTCGACCTGAAAGGGCAACCACGACCCCTAGACTTAACCTAGCCACTAAGCATCAGTTCTAAGACCCTAAACATGATTAGGAGCTGCTCATAAGACCAATCCAAATAGAGAAAAGCTCTTCCTTCCCTTCTTCCAATTTTGTGGTGTCAAGGGCTCTAACTCAAGACTACGCTACGGGACTCGGCCAGGGAGCATCGTTATTGTAACTCGTGCGACCTCATTGGGAGGAATAGGAGGTGGTAAGTCTTCTAATGATAAGCTTTGTCTTTAAGATCAATGGTAGGGTTCTAAACCATGATTTTTCCATTCCTAAACCCTTGCTCTTGTGTTTTTCTTTGAGGAAAGCTTCACTAGGAAAGGAAAAGCTTGGTGTTACCTCATCCCATCCTAGGAGCACGAAATTCACTTGAGGTAAGGGGTAGTTGTTCTCTTCTAGTGAGTGTATGGAACATGTATGAACAATAGGGGTGTCCCATGACCCCTACGCCTCGCGCGGTAACGAAAAATGAGCACTATCACCACCGTGATAGGGAGACATCCGAACTCCTCAATTACTATTCTTGACTAGTGATATTTATTGTAACGTGATGTGATAATTTTATTGGTTGTTGAAATTGGCGTGATGATTGAGCTTTGGTTGTTATATGCTTGATGTACAGAAATTGGTTGTTATCAAATGACAATGTAAGGAAATTAAATAACTAAATAGTAGGCTTTAGATCCTATGAAAGTGTAGCCACTAAGTATGAATCAAAGAACTCGAGTCCCCGCAATTATGTTGATATTGTAAAGCTTAAGTAGAATGTCTAAGGTTCATTTATGATGCCTATTGATTTATTAGTATGATAATCTGAGAGAACTAGTCCTTCTATGCCAAAGTTTCACTTGGATGTATGTGCTTAATCAAAGTTGCTAAGATTATTAAATGTTCATGTTATTGGTAGAAGGCACTAGCTAACTTATGAATTTGTGTTCTGCTGTTGTTGTTGTTGTTACTCAAAGTCGAAAATATGGCGATAGAGGATGTTATGGTTTGACACCGCGTTTGGTCATGTTCATGCATCTTGGTGTAAATCCTTTGTTGTTGTTGTTGTTGTTATTGTTAGTAGGGCGTATCGGGCAAGGTATCCCGTGACGGGCGAGGTTTCCCGGTCCTACGGTTAAAAAGGGCGAATCGGGCAAGGTATCCCGTGACGGGCAAGGTTCCCGGTCCTTTGGTTAGTAGGGCGAATCGGGCAAGGTATCCCGTGACGGGCGAGGTTTCCCGGTCCTACGGTTAAAAAGGGCGAATCGGGCAAGGTATCCCGTGACGGGCAAGGTTTCCCGGTCCTACGGTTAAAAGAAAAAAAAAGGGCGAATCGGGCAAGGTATCCCGTGACGGGCGAGGTTTCCCGGTCCTTTGGTTAGTAGGGCGAATCGGGCAAGGTATCCCGTGACGGGCGAGGTTTCCCGGTCCTACGGTTAATGGGGCGAATCGGGCAAGGTATCCCGTGACAGGTGAGGTTCCCGGTCCTGTTGTTATTGATACACTACTGACATGGTATTCCGAAACGGGCAAGGTATCCCGGCTTCGTTTTAAGTGGATCCACATGCATATAGTTATGGTTCTATAAATACATTGTTTTACATGATCATGTGCCTGGTTGTTTAGTGTTGGTAATGTACCTTGTTGTTGTGGTTGATGCCGTGGCATGTGATATATAATTGTTGTGGTCATGTACCTTAATGTTGTGATTGATGCTGTAGCATGTGATATTTGGCCGTTGTGGTACCATCTTATGCCTTAACGCTAGTGATTAGATGTCCTTATTGGAATTGTCGTATATTGCGCATTGTTCATTAATTTCCTATTGTATGCACTATTTGAGGTTATGATGACTAACCCCTCTTGTGGTCGTGCATATCCCACGGGGTATGTGTAGATGCTTTGAGGCTGCAGGTATTGAGGATATGAGTGCGGCAAGTAATCCACGATAGCTCGTTGTGATGGATAGAAGACTTGTGTTTACTTGTTTAAGTTATTGTATTCTTCCGATGTAATGATTAGGGGAAGAGCTCTGAATTATTGTGACATCGGGGACTTGGGTTATTTTTATTAATTGTATTTCATACTCATTTTCTATTTCCGCATGTTGTGAACGTGACAACTCTATTTCATTTCAAAGGAAAGTTTTATCCGAATGAATATTTTTTTATCTTGTGTTATTTTCTTCTTACATTGCTAAAATGCCATGACGGGGTAGAGGGTGTCACATGATGCATGCCCCATGACTTTGCAGTAGTACATTCTTGTTTAAAATTTTGCTCTAACTTGCTTGTAAACCAAGTTATTGGCTTTCGACAGCCAATCTTGTTTATTTAAATCTATATTGCCATTCTGGTAGTGATTGGAAACAAAGAACCCGACTTAGCATAGCTTTCGTACACAAAGTCCCTGTTCGATCTACCTGTGGTTTCGCAATTGCGTTTGGATAGCTTCTGCAACACAACCACTAAGATAAGGTTAAGCTCAATAGAATAAACGACATTTATTATGATTTGTAAAATGTGAATTCTGATTTCATTGAATGAGAAATAGGTATTTATACAAGAGTGTATACACTACTAGTTAGAGAAACTAACTAACTGACTATGCTAACAGCCTAACTAACTCTAACAGCATCCAGTTGTACATAACTGTAAATAAAACAAATTTAACAATAGAGTTAAATAATACAGTTCATCAGCCCCCCACAAGTTGGAGCATAGATGTCAAGCATGCCCAACTTGGAGATTAAAGCGTGGAACACTGCTGGAGAGACAGCTTTAGTGTGCAAATCGGCTAGCTGTGTAGCAGATGAGATTGGAAGGAAGGAGATGAACAATTCCAGATTGAATTTTATCGCGCACAAGATGGCAGTCGAGCTCAATATGCTTTGTTCGCTCATGAAAAATTGGATTTTGTGCAATCTAAATTGCAGACCTATTGCCACCGAATATAGAAACCGGTTTGGTAACAGGGTGATGGAGGTCTTGTAATAGATAGATGAGCCACTGGACTTCACAAGCAGTGTTAGCAAGTGATCGATACTCAGCCTCTGAGGAAGACCGAGAGATGCTATGCTGCTTTTTTTATTTCCAAGATAT
This sequence comes from Calophaca sinica, assembly GCA_037113605.1. Lineage (NCBI taxonomy): Eukaryota > Viridiplantae > Streptophyta > Magnoliopsida > Fabales > Fabaceae > Calophaca > Calophaca sinica. Next base: position 96,027,892 of record CM073736.1, read on the forward strand.
AAGAGATGGACCAATGAAGATGGAGAAACCAGTGATGCATTTTTGGGAATCAGGGCAAGCTGCCCAGTCACTGTCACTAAATGCAGAAAGGTGAAGATCTGACTTAGATGGAAAGAAAAGTCCTTTGCCAGGACAACTTTTGAGGTATTGGATGATTCAGGTGGCAGCTTGAAAACGAGAGTTCATAGGATTAGACATAAATTGGCTAAGTTTATTTATTGGAAAAGCCAAATCAGGTCTAGTATTTGTGAGGTAGAGTAATCTACTAATGAGCCTTCTATAGGATTTTGGATCTTCATAAGGAATATCATCACGCTTGTACAATTTTAGATTGGGTAACATTGGAGTGGTGACAGGTTTGCACCCAAGAAAACCCATGTCATCAATAAGTTCCAAGGCATACTTTCTCTGGTTTAAACAAATTCCTTGTTGAGACCGAGCCACTTCTAATCCAAGAAAGAATTTGAGAGGTCCAAGGTCCTTAATTTTGAATTGAGAATCAAGGAAGGTCTTGACAACATTTATTTCAGCAAGATCATCACCTATGAGAACTATGTCATCAACATACACCAATAGTATTGTTAAATGGTTGTTGGCAGATTTAACAAAGAGGAAATAGCCTGAAATAGACTGTTTATAACCCATTTGCAGCACTGAAGTAGTAAGTTTGTGGCTCCAATTTCTGCTGGCCTGTTTTAAGCCATAGAGTGACTTCAAAAGCTTGCAAACAACATTAGAATTAGTGGACTGAAAACCGAGAGGGACTTGCATATAAACTTCTTCATCAAGATCCCAATGCAAGACAACATTATTTACATCCAATTGATGTAAATGCCAATTCTTGGCAGCAGCAAGTGCCAATACTAACTGCACTGTAGTCATCTTGACGACAGGAGAAAATGTCTCAAAGTAGTCCACACCTTCTTGTTGAGTATAACCCTTGGCGACAAGCCTAGCTTTGTATCTTTCAATGCTGCCATCTGCCTTATGTTTGACTTTGTAAACCCACTTACAACCAATGGCTTGTTTACCAGGAGGTAATTTAGTGAGCACCCAAGTATGATTCTGCTCAAGGGCTACAATTTCTTGGTCCATAGCCAATTTCCAACAATCATGCTTAATTGCTTGATTATAGGTTCGAGGTTCAGAACAAGTGGTTAAAGAAAAAACAAAAGATTTGTGGCTAGAAGACAAATTATCATATAAGAGAATTGAAAAGAGAATGAGGACTACCTGAAGAATGCTTGGCAGTGGAAGGCTGTAGTTGGACTAAATTGCAATGGTAATCCCTTAAGTAATTAGGGGGATGTTTAGGCCTAGTAGAAACACGGGTAGGAGCAGGTGCAGGGGTAGGCTGAGAAGCTGCAGAATTATCTGCAGATGCAGAAGCAGTATGATCTGCAGATGCAGAAGCAGAAATATCTGCAGATGAAGATGCAACAGGTGCAGAAGCAGGGGAATGTGATGCTGAATTTGTTGAATTAGGAGAACCAGAAACAGGTGATGTTGTTGGGTCATGAAACAGATCAGAAAAATTTGCAGAAGTGGGTAATGGAGGACCAAGGAAAGTATCATCAAGAGGAGGTGATGGTAAAGAATGGTAAGGAAAAATGTTTTCATAGAAAACTACATGTCTATAAAGGAAAATTTCTTTGGAAAGAAGGTCAAACAAAACATAACCTTTGACACCAGCCCTATGGCCTAGATGAATACATTTGCGGGCTCTAGGTTCAAACTTGGATCTATGAGCAGTAATTGTTGGAGCATAATAAAGAGAACCAAACACTTTGAGATGTGACAAATCAGGATGCTTGTTGTGTAAAAGAAAATATGGAGATTGGTTTTTAATTTTGGTGAAGGTAAAAAGTTCAAAAGGTGGACAACATAAGCAATGGCATAAGACCAAAAAGAAATAGGCAACTTAGATTGAAAGAGAAGGCTGCGAGCAATATTCAAAATGTGTTGGTGTTTGCGTTCAACCACTCCATTTTATTGTGGTGTTTCAACGCAAGAAAGTTGGTGAATAATGCCCTTACTATTATAGAAAGAAGACACGAGGAATTCCGGGCCATTGTCAGACCTAATGGTCTTGACAGATTTTTGGAAATGGTTTTCAACATAGGTAATAAAAGTAACAAGCAAATTCCTAGTTTCATGTTTGGCATGCATCAACCAGACCCAGGTGAATCTAGATTTGTCATCCACAATTGTTAAAAAGTATTTGTGACCATGCATAGAAGGATGGGCATAAGGACCCCATATATCAACATGTAAAAGGTCAAGAATAGAATCAGAAACAGTATTACTCAAAGGAAAAAGGTAACTTTTTTTGTTTTGAAAAATGGCATATATCACAATGATGAGAAGTATGTGGCAAATTCAAATGAAACAATTTATGTAAATTGGAATAACATGTGGGGGAAGGATGGCCTAGCCTATAATGCCATACATCATGTAAAGGAAAACTAGGGGAAAGGGTTTGAACATTGTTTGAAAAAGAATTCACAGAATTCAAATTTTGTGTTGATGATGCAGGGAGGACCATCACATAAAGTCCATTTCAAGCCTTAGCGGTGCCAATCATCTTCAAAGTTGTCAAATCCTGTATAACACATGAATTAGACAAAAAACAGAGTTGACAAGAAAGGGAATTGGTTAGTCTTGTGACAGAAATGATGTTAAGGGTAAAACAAGGAGCATACAAGACATTATAAAGGATAATGGAATCAGTTAGACAACAAGTGACCAAACAAAGATAAAATCAATAGTTATAAACGAGGATGCAACATAGCCCTAGTCAAGAGGGCTTAGCAATCCATAATAGTATCAAACACAATCATCATCATTGGAAAAGCCACAAAGTGTAAACACAAAAGGCTAACGAAATCCCAAAAAGAAGCTCTTTAGGATGCTCGTTTCTCTTCAAATTGTTGCTCGATCACTAGTGCAAAAAACACATTCTATAACAAAAGGCTGTATATGAAGGTCATTGACGGCTGAATCACTATTATGGAGGCTTAGGTTTCAAAACAAAAAAGATTGCCTTAAATAGGACATGCAAAAGGGGATCTTGAATTTAGGCTTCCAGACAAGTGGCACGCTCGTGCCAACTTGCGCATCTATCTACGCGTTCGTGCGAGAGGTTGGCAAGAACCAATTCGCGGTTCGCAGGGGGAGTAGCGAATTATGTGACTATGTCTCAGCTAGTTGAAAGAATAAACTTGATCTTTCAGATTCAGATATAAGAAAACACATGCATACAACATTTTCTTTAACAGAGTTGATCCCAAAAAATGTAGCTAGGCCATGTGCAGCCCAATATAATTACAGAAGCTGCTTAATTTCATGTTTCAGAAAAGAGGATCAGTTGCAATGGTAAGACTGGGATCTCCTAGCCCTGAAGGAACATCAAATCCTGACATGAAGTTATCCCCAAACATAACAGCACCAGCTGCTAATGCTCCAGCACCTGCCCCCATTGCAAATCCTGGAGGTCCCCTCTGTCTAGGAGCTGTCCCTGATGAAGATGCCATGTTAAAATAACTTGGTGCCGAGCCATCATTACAAGGATGATAAGTGGGAATATAACCAAAATTTGAAGGTGCAGGTGGAGGTGGAGGAGGATGAGCTCTAGGTGGTGGATAACTTGGTCCTGCAGCTGGAGGGTAGCTTGGCCCACCCACATATGGGTGAGAATAGTTTGTAGGAAATGGCACTGGATGTGAGTAGGGGACTTTAGTTTGTGCTTGTTTTTCGGGTCCATGGAATGAAGTTGGATTCATTTGTTGCTGATAGCCTTGTCCAAATCTACCCTTATTACCATGATCTAAGAGCACTATTCCTCCCCCATTACCTGCATCACAAACATAGAGCCTCAACATCACTTTTATATTCTTTCAAACCTAAAGATTTAAACTTTAATCAAAGTTATCAACTTTTCCACACAAACATGTAACCCATTTGAGTAATTAACTAATTAGTTAAGAGCTCACTAACATAAGAGAAACAAAAAAGAAGGTAAAGCTAAAGAATTAAACTTTAATCAAAGTTGTCAACTTTTCCACTCAAACAAGGAACCCATTTGAGTATATCGAATTAAGAGCTCACTCAAATAAAAAAAAGAAAATAAAACAAAACAAAAAAAAGATGCAAAAAGCAATTTTTTTTAATTTTATATGAAGGTTGTGAATTAGAATTAACCATATACCTGGGTGGGAATTTGGTTCTTCTTTATCCTCAGAAACACAAATTGAAACATCAATGAAGCCACTTGGTTTGTTAGATTTCTTCTTTCGTAATTGGTAGCTCCCTATTTCTTCATGGCCTGGCCTTGAAGCCTCAGTGTTCTGTAGCTGTTTAGAAAGAAACTCTTTGAGAAGAACAGTAGCTGAACCATGAAGTTTCTCTGTGAGGAACACAGGGTCTCTGCTGTAGACTTCAACGTTGAGAGCAAGATCTTGAAAGTTTGGGTCTGAGTTATCAACCTGAATGGAAAACTTGGTTCTCCAAACAGGATTTGCATTCCCAGAAGCATCAAGTTTGGTGCAGTACTTGTTTTTAGGATCAACCCACCCAACAGCATACCATTGACGCTTCCAAAGTGAGGGTGAACCCCTAACACCACGAGCAGATATCAAGCATATTTCAACCCAGATTTTCCCCATTGAGGGTAATAGACAGAATGTTAAAGAGACACAGGTTTTGTTCTTGTAATTGAAGTGATTTTGGAGGATTTCAATGACTACTTTACTTGGTTTGGTAGAGTGAAAAAGGTTTCCCTATGGGCTGTCAATATGAGTCTATGAGCGTTATTAGGGGGTACCCTTTGGTCTTTGCCAACATTTTCTTCCTGTTAAGTAGTGGATCACAGCCAGGCAGGAATCTGCTAACATTTTCACACGCGTACATTATCTCAAGGTAAAGCTTGGCATGAATAGCCTTATTTATCAACAACAACAACAACAACAACAACAACAACAAAAGCTTTTGCAATTGCATGAATCGCGGGGAAAAAAATGACAAATAAGTCTACTATCTAATTAATCAAGCAATCTACCGGTAAAATTACATTTTCAGGTGCTCAAATTTATACGTAGTTGAACATTTGGAATGCGGTATAAATTTGTGGTTAAGCATGTTTAAATTCGTGGTTAATAAAAATACGTTGATGGTTAATGAGTTTCAACACCTGACATATCCATTAACTATTTACTGAACGTAATTAACCACGTATTTGAACTGCATTAACCACTTAAAAATTGTCGCGAAAGTTGTCAAATTTTGGTTGTCAAAATATCATTACTCTATAATAAAGACATCTGTCTTTTTTTAGGATAAAATGGGAAATTTAGACAAACTGAACTGCAGTGAAATGTTCCGCTCTACTCTGGTCAGTCTTACCAGCTGTTATTTATTTTCTTTCTCCACTGTGACAACAAACACTTCTATGATCCACCTCTCACTACTTCTCCCTTCGCATCTTCTTCACTTCTCACTACATTTTCGATTTTCGTTTTTACTCATTCACCATTTCTAACATTTTCTTCTCCATTTCTAACTCTATTCCTGTTTCCCATTTCTATGAGACCCGATTCTTGATTACCTCTCTATCTTCTTTTTCATCGTTTTTGTTCCGGACTGGGCTCAGGCCCAATCCGCATCAACAACGGGCCAAGTTTGAAACTAGCCCAATGCATCAAAAGCCAACACCAGAAGATCGTAGTCGTAGAACAGCAATCCGATTTGAACAGTTTGATCTCATCAACGACCGTTATTCCGCGTAGCTTGTACGCTACCAAAGTAGTTCCATTGGATCAAATTGACGACAATAGACACGCCACGTGGAATGAAGCCAGTAACTGTCTTCACAAGGCCCAAATCTCATGAGAATGATATATAAAGGGAATTACAAGAGAATTAGGTATGCAATCTGACATCACAGTTTCCTCACCTATTTCACTCACTGACTTGAGCATCGAAGTGGCTTTACAAGTACACCACCACCGTACTCCGCCATCGCAAGTCTACTCTACGATGGTTCGTCAGCGGCTCTGACTTACCTCAGATCTCTGAACAGATCATTGGCGACCACAGTGGGAGTGCTTGTTCGATCCTTCTCGTAGCGAGCGTTTCCTTTCCTAAGAATCCATGGACCGATTGTCGCAACCAATCCGTAGATCGACGAGGCGCAACCAAGACGTTCCGCCTCCCTCCCTCCAAATCGATGGACAACTCACTTACATCACACCGGAACCATAGTCGGATAACCCAGAGGCCCCGTTCAACTTCTCGTTATGGGGGAAGGGGTTCCGATCCACAACCTTCGTTGTTGGAGAACATTCTCTCTCTGATCCGTAGACAAACGCAGATGATCGAGGATCAGAACCTTCGTATAGCTCGAGTCGAGAACCAGCAAACTGAGATCTCAGCGTGCGTAGGCACACAACGCGAATCTCATCAGAGATCCCCTTCGCCTCCGTCTCAACATAAATCAAGAGCGCCAGGTACGGAGAGGCAACAAGAAGAAGCCAGATCATGTGGAGTTCACTGATCTGGCGCTCGCAACGACTCTTTCGCTACGTCACCGCGCCGTCGTAGGTCAGGTGATCGTTCTCCCAATCGGAAAAAGACGCATCACGTATCTCCACGCTGTGGCAAAACCACGGAACGGTCCTCATTTTGCTGCCATGATCATACTCCTTGCTCTCGCAAAAGGAGGTCTTCGTCACACCGCTCTCACTATGCCTCACCGATCTCAAGAAGAAGTACCTCACCACGTTGCTCCAGGGGGTACTATAAGGATGACGACGATCTACTCCAAGTAGGCCCATTCACTGGGGAGATCGCCTTGTTCCCTATCCCACAATCGGTCGAGAAACCACCGGTGTTCGAGCTTTACGACAGAACTGGCAACCCCGACAAGCACATCGAGAGCTTCGACACCATCACGAGTTACAGAAATGCCAAAGGCCCGGTTAAATGCAAGTTGTTTCCCTTAACCTTGGCTAAAGTGGCCTTTACCTGGTTTCAAGGAGATAGCTCAGCAAGAAATTCACATATCACTTTTTGACATCTCGCCCTCAACTGAAGTCTGGGGCGACGCTTGCTGCTATCCAACAGAGGAAAGATGAATCTCTTCAGAGTTACATTGAAAGGTTCACAAAAGAGGCTATGCTCGCTAAGGATGTGCGAGAAGATATGAAGATGTACCTACTGCAACAAGGGTTGATCGAGAAGAGCCTTTTCCACGTTCACATCAGCATCGATTGACCTCGCGACTATAACAAGCTTCTTCATCGTGCCGAAAATTTCATAGGTTACGAGGAGTAGTATATGGTGTCGAAGAAGAAGGAAATAACTCATGAAAAAAAAGAGTGAAAAAGATCACAAGACGAAAAAGGAGAAAGAAGCTCGAAGCTCTTAAACCAAATACAATGAGTATACCCCCTTAACACATCAAGATCTCGCATCCTCAAAGAATGTCTCAATGTAGGGTTCAAAGAGGCAGGAATCAAGCTCCCCAAGGCTGAAACCTAGGCCGGACATCGACAAGACTAAATACTGCCAGTTCCACTAAAGTAACGACCATACAATGGAGGATTGTTTCCAGCTCAAAGATGCGATCGAGCAGTTAATCCGAAGGGGGAAACTCCAAAAGTTCGCTAGTGAACGTTTCGGAAGAAAGAGGTTGAGGTCCCCGGTGCCTAGGGCGCACGATACATCTACAACTCGCGAAGCCAGGCAGAAAGTGGAGGACGAAGAGGTCTAAACTGAAGTCCCACCTTTGGCCTTGGTTATTACTAGGGGACCAAGTAATTCCGGTGGTCCAATTGATAAAACTAAGAAGAGAAAATTCAAGGACATATCCGAAGTCGAGTAGGCCACCTCTAGCCTTCTACGATGAAGATCTGATAGGTGGAATCCTATATCCCGTTGCTCATCTGAGCAATGATGGCAACGTCGATGTGAGGAGAATCCTTGTTGATCAAGGGAGTTCAGTAAACATTATGTACAAAAGGCTATTTGAAGCCCTCAAACTCTCGAAATACCTGTTTATTCCCTATGAGGGAATGGATCTCCAAGGGTTCAACGGAGCCAGAACCACTCTGTTAGGTTATATTGAATTAATGGTTACTTTTGGTAGCCATCCGAAGTCAAAAATCGTTAAGGTCCAATTCCTGGTGCTCCCTTTCGATTACGACTACAATTGTATCATTGGAAGACCAACCCTTGTTGCACTCGGTACCGTTACCTCCACAATCCATCTCACGATGAGATTCCACATCTGCACTGGCGAGGTTGTGACTTTCCATGGCGATGCAGAAGTGGCCAGAAGATATTTTGAGATTAGTTTGAAGAGGTCGAAGGCCGACAGAATTATGTCAACGTCCTCCCATAGGAAGAAGTTGAAGGCAGGTTCTGGCATGGTGTTAACAGATTTCGATCCCTGCCTCAAGTCAGACGATGTCAAGCTTAAATAGAAGGATAAAGACGACCCCTTGGCAAAAGAGCTCACCAAGAAGGTGGAGCATCTTGTTCCTGATGGAAAATTTTCCCTCAACTAGATCGCGAAAGGCCCATCAAGGACAACGAAGATTGGGGATGATCTGCCCGAAGAACTGAGAATGAAGTTGATTGAATTCCTCCATGCCAATGACGATGTCTTTGCCTGGACAGCGGGGGAGATGCCAAGAATTTCACCCGATATTGCCTGCCATAAGTTAGCCTTGAAACCATCAGCTCGTTGGGTCGCCCAACGGTGATGAAGACAGTCCCCAAAAAAGGCCCAGGCAACCGAAAAAGCGGTGGCCGACCTGATTAAGGCGAATTTCGTGAAGGAAGCGAAATATTACAACCTGGTTGTCTAATGTCGTCATTGTCAAACGGGAAGTGGAGAATGTGCGTCGATTACACAAATCTCAATAAAGCCTACCCAAAGGATGCATACCCACTTCCCAACATCGACAAGCTAGTCGACAATTCCTCTGGGTTTCGGGTTCTATCATTCATGGACACCTACTTCGGGCTCAACCAAATATTGATGTATGAGCCCAACCAAGAAAAGACTGCTTTTATGATTGAAGGTGCCAATTATAGCTACAAGGTCATGCCCTTTGGCCTGAAAAATGCCAGGGCAACAGACAGAGGATGATGAACAAGGTCTTCCACGATCAGATCGGGAGAATGGTGAAGGTTTACATGGACGATACGATCGTTAAAACATTACAAGACCCACATCACATCTTTGATCTATCGGAGGTATTTGTAGAACTTCAGAAGCATAATATGTGCCTGAACCAGATAAATGCACGTTTGGAGTAAGAGCTGGGAAGTTCTTAGGGTTCTATCTCACAAAAAGAGGGATAGAAGCTAATCCGATGCAGGGCAATCACCGATATGGTTGAACCTACTTCCAAAAAAGAAATTCAGCCGTTGACTGGGATGATGGTAGCACTTACAATGTTCATCTCTACATCGGCGCAACGAGTTCTACCTTTTGTTAGATTGCTAAAGAAAGAAGTGAAGTTCCAATGGAGTCCAGAGTGTCGGGTGGTCTTTACACAGATCAAACAAATCCTCTCTACTCCCCAGTCCTAAGGAGACCTCAATTGGGGGAGAAATTGTACCTTTACCTGCCAGTGACTGATGAAGCTCTCAATACCGCTCTCGTCCGAGAAACCACTGAAGGCCAGATGCTGGTCTATTTCATTAGCAAGGCACTACAAGGCTCTGAACTCTAGTACCAGCGGATTGAAAAAGTGGCATTGGAACTCGTCGTAGCCGCTCAAAGACTTTGGTGATATTTCCTGTCCCATCCCATCGCTGTGAGAATAAACAGCCAGTTAAGCAGATTCTACAACGACCAGACTTGACAGGACAAATAATCAAATGGTCAGTGGAACTGTTAGAGTTTGATATTACCTTCGAACTAAGGAAATCAGTGAAGGCACAATCTCTGACCGATTTTGTCGCAGAGATGACACCGACGTCTTCGGGAGCTGGTGGAAGGTGGCTGGTTTTTGTTGATGGTTCCTCTAACCTTAAAGGAAGCTATGCCAGGCTCATCCTCGAGAACGAATACTCTTTAACGTTCACCTTCCTAACCTCAAACAACCAGGTACAGTACGAGGCGTGCATTGTCGGTCTCACATTCGACCACGAGTTAGGAGCCTTGGGAATTACCCTCCACTCCGATTCCCAATTGGTTGTCTTGCAGGTCAACGGAGACTACCAAGCCAAAGGTCCTCTTTTATAGAAGTATCTTGTTGTGGTCAAAAGCTTGATGCCGCAATTTGTCGTCGTCCATGTCCCGCAAGAGCAAAATGTGCAGGCCAATGTTCTTTCAAAGCTTGCTAGCACAAAGGAAATTGCTTGTCATTGTCTGTCATACAAGAGACGTTGACAAGTCCCATTGTCCAAGGGTACGTAGGAAGCAAAATAGTGCAAGGAATAGTTCTCGAACAGGAAGAGGAATTCTCTAAGACGCCCACAGCGACGTACCTGGGTAGCCTGGCCATCTCAAGCGGGACCATCCCTATCGACTTCGGAGATTCATAGATTTCATCTATTCTAGAGTTCCTCTACCTAGGAGAACTACCGCTGAATCCGAAGGAAGCAACAAAGGTGCAAAGAACAGCTTATTCTTTTTCCATTATCGTGGGCAGATTGTACTGGTGAGGCTTTTCTATGCCTCTACTGAAGTGTTTAAACAGCTTTGAGTCCCAGTATATTCTAGCAGAAGTCCAAGAGGGCATCTACGACCAACATTTGGTTGGGAGAGCTTTATCATAGAATGTCCTGAGAGCCGGATACTACTGGCCGACCATGGAGGCTGAAGATATTTCTGAGTCGGATACATGAAGAAGTGTGACAAATGCCAGAGACATGCCGACGTCCACATCGCCCCCATTCGAACTATCCACCTCTCATCCCTATGGCCTTTCGCCTGGTGGGGCATTGACATACTTGATCATTTTCCCTTGGCCCCGGGGCAGATCAAGTTTTTGGCAGTGGCGGTCAATTACTTCACAAAACCGAACCCATATTTCTAAACCTCACTGTGCCGCTGCTTCTTGTTCCTCTTCATCGACCCTCATTGCGTCGCTACTTCTTCTCATCTGCATTGCGCGCCGCTGCTTCTTCTGTTCACGGATCGCGCTGCTTCTTCTATCCACAAATCGCGCTGCTTCTTCTGTTCTCACACACTGTGCGCCACGAGCTCCTCTGATTCTGAGGATGAGGTAATATAATATAACAAATTTATTAACAATTTATTACTATGACTTTACAACTTTATAATGTATAATTGATGTAAAGTATCTTATTTTTTCAGGATATGGAGAACATCAGCTCAGGAGTTACAACTTTGTGATTTTATTCATTTGAATATTTATTGTAATACGTACTTGTTTTTGATATTTTAGATGTTTTTTATTTGGCTAAAAATACTATGATTTGTAATATTTTTAGAGTTGATGTTGCTGTTTTGATATTATTATTGTTATCTGTACAAGTGTTTTACTCTAGGTGATGAGTAGTTAAAAGTTTACATGATACCTTAAACTGAATATATGCTTGTTGCAGTTTTTGTGGTAATATTTTTCTGGATGGTATATATACTGTCTTATATTATTGGGGTTTTTCATCAATTGACTATTGCTAATTGAATTTGAATTTTTTATTTTGATCTGTATTGAACAACCCAAAGAAGCAATAGTAAGAAGCATAGACTAAATGTAGGATGGTCCAATATTTGGCTAAATTTTAGAATTGATTTGAAATTTTTTTGGATTCGTATTTTAATTAAGTAATTATGTTTTTTTTCGTTATTTATTGGTTTTTCATGGTTAAAGTGCAGGTAGCGGGTGCAGGTACGGGCACTTAGGTACCCAGCCCGCAAGGGGATGGGCACTAAAGTTGTTGCCCGCGCGGGTATGGTCTCTGGTACGAGCACTTTTTTCAAATGCGGGTATGGGGACGGGCACTATAGTAACCTACCCAGAGGGTACCCATTGCCATTCCTACAGTTCATCGACCAACATTTTTGCAATAATTTAGAGGACCTCGGATTCAAACATCACTTCACTTCGATAGAACACCCACAAACCAACGACCAAGCAGAAGCCACAAATAGGGTCATCCTATGAGGACTCAGAAGAAGACTAGATGACGCAAAGATCAAATGGGTTGATGAACTCCCTTAAGTTATCTGGGCTTACCGAACAACTCTGCACACTTCAACCGGTGAAACTCCTTTCTGCCTCAAATATGGGTCGGAGGCAGTAATTGCCGTCGAGGTAGGAGAATTGAGTTGGAGGACGTTACACTCACTGAACCGAGACTCAACTATCAATACCTACGAGAAGAGCTTGACCTCTTAGAGGAGAATCGGGAAATCACTGCCCTCAACTAGGCCACAGCCAAGCAACACATAGCAGCAAGGTACAACCAACGTGTGATTCCCTGCTAATTCAATATAGGAAATCTCATTCTCCGAGAGCTGATGTCAAGCTAAAGAATGCTTTCCAAGGTAAACTCGCCTCGAATTGGGAGGAGCCATACCGAGTTACCGTGAAGACCAAAACCGGTGCCTATAATTTGGAGTATCTCCAAGGAAGGCCAGGAATATGACAAAGCTCAGGAAACATTACAACTGAATTCGGTCTACTGTCTTCCCCAATGTTATCTTTTCATTTTGTTAAAGTTGTAAATCAACATCACTCATGAATGCGCACTATTTCTCTTATCCTTTCGATTACATGTTGTTTTTAAGGAAATGGATGTGGCATTGCCTAAGTTTGGTAGATCTCAGCACCCGTATCAACGACATTCTGAGAGTCATCCTCCAAATAGACTTTGAATCATTCAGATGACGGAGTCGAAAGATCAAACCACCTCAGTAGACCACCTGACTGACCTAGCAAGTCGGTTAGAGATAGGTTACGCCAAAAATATGTCCACCCGAAGTGAGGATTTTCATCCTCGTGTTTGGGGTCGAGGAGGTGCTCCCTTGGCCGGGCTGACCCTCCAAGAGACCACATTAGAGCAAAACTCCAAGATTTTAAACAAGTAAAGCGCCGGAAAACAAATAAAGTTGGACGTCGACAAAAGAAAGTTTTAATTCTTATAAAGTCAAAGCCTTCAAAGAGGATTACAAATTGCCTCTAAAGAGGATTACAAAATAAAGCCTCCGCAAAGGATTACAAATGACCCAAAAAAATATACAAGTACAAATTCAGTTGGCATTCCAGCACTTCAACAGTCCGCATTCGCCGCGCCACCCTCCTCGGCTGCTGGAGACAAGTCAACCAGAACCTCTTTAGTCAAGGAATCAAGAATTTGGTTCCCTTGAACTACCCGATTGAAGAGGCGCTAGGTATCCAGCTCGAGCGAAGGGTTTGTGAGGCGAACTTGGCTAATAGCATTGTCAAACTGTTGTTCGTCGACCTCAAGCACGATTTGGAAACACTTTTCTTTTTCAGTAGTCATATTGTTGAGTTCCTCAGATTGGGTGGAGAGGGCATTTGTGTGTTCGTCAAGCTCCTTCTGAAGACATTCCTTTTCTTTAAGGAATTCAGCCTTCTCGGTCTCAAATTTTCCTTCTCCGACAAAAGGGAATCCCTTTTATTAGTCCCAGCGGTCATTTGAGGCTCGATCCTCAGCACCTTCTCGAAAAGATTAGCGACCTCCTTCTAGGCATTTTCGAGCTTGTCAGTCCGATCCAAGAGATCATTCTCCAAGTTTGTCATTTTAGCTTCCCTCTTCGCTAGCGATGCGGCTTCAGATCGGACCTTTTCTGCATAGGCCTTCATCTTGGAATTTTCCCTTTCTAGAGTCACGTTACTCTCGACGGTGTGGACGAAGAGATTCAAACTTTGAACCATCCAACTAGCACACTCCAATACCGAGTCTTGGCATGTAGTGGTATAAAGGTTGGAGAGGTACATCTTCTCCTCCGTAGAATTATAGTGTCAGAGATCTTCTGAGGAGAGTCATGGGGGTGAGTCCACACTGTCAGATCATCACTCCCCGAGAAATTTCACCCACTGGTAGCTTTCTCCAATTTGCTCAGTTTCTTACCTTTATCCCCATTTTTCCTTTAGCATTTGGAAGGAGGAGGAGTTAGGTTCGACGTGGCCTCACAGAGAATCAGGATCTTCGGCAACCTGAGCCGAAGAGGCTATATTCTGCGAGTTACTTCCAGCAGGGGCCACCAAAGTCGAGGGACCGACCTTCTTCTTTTGCTTAAGGTATTGGCTGAGGGATGCAAGGTGCGCCATCGAATCTGACACAAAAAAACACAAGCTTAGAACAAAGCATAAAACGAAAGCAATAAGCAAACATACAAATTACCTAAACATTACTTGACGTCAGCCTTCGGAGTGCAGCCCAATAGTATCCGACAACTAATGTATTAGAGAATTACTTTGGGCCACACCAGAGCCACTTTGATTTCGGCCACGAATCCAGCGACAAAATCCTTCAGTCGCTTCACATACTCCACGTCTTGATCACTTAGTTCATCCTCAGAATAAACAAACTCCTTCTGCTCGATGTTGAAGTGATCTTGACTCTAGTAGTACCGAAATCGCTCTTGGTACTCCCCAGTGGTCAATTTTCTGATCAGGCATTTCCTTCCGAAACTTGTTCGAGGTTTCAGGTAGAAATGCTCGCGCTTGAAACCGCGAACAGAGTCTCTATAAGCGTCGAAGAGCTTCATTCAAGGCTTGAGAGATAACCACCATTGTCTTTCGTCGCTCCCATCCGACGTCTGTAGTGGAGAGTAGAGGTGGAAAAAAGATGCTAACCAAAGCCACAATCCCGACGTACGTGCATACCAGCTCAAAACTCTGTATAAACGTGCACGCATTCGAGTGAAGCTGCGAGGGGGCCACCATCAGGTGAGTCAACACTCGTACTTGGAAAGCCAAGAACGGAAATCGCAATCCTAGCTCGGTGAAATAAATCTTGTGCATCGGCAAGAAGAGGTCATCTTCATCCATCGAAGACACGCAGATCCGATATTGTATTTAGGGAGCAATCATTTCCCAATCCCTTAGTTTGCCTCTGCCCTTTTCGTCTCAAGTAGAGGCAAGATCTCAGCAAAGGCAGACTCCTTGCAGTACACCGACCGGGCGAAGAGAGCATCCTCTGCAACCCAGGAGTATCTGTCAGCATTGGGAGGAGAATATTATCCTCTCTTATTCTGGGGGTCCTTTGTGACACCCTCTACCCCACATGTTGATATTTAAGCATAAATTATATTAAAAAGGCATGCTGTAAATTTTCTAAACAATTTAAAATCTTTGAAAACAAAGGATAGAGTCGCAAACATATGGAAAATAAACATAGTTTAAGCGTTACAACCAAGCCTAAGGAAATAAATACCCCGATGGTACAGTATCTCAAAGTTGACTCCAAGTAATACATCGATAAAAAGCAACTAAACTGAAACAATTCGTGATAACGATAACAAAAATCCTAATCTACGAGGTGATCGCATCTAGTGATCACGGTACTACTCATCAGTACGTCGACAAGCTACCCACAGTCTTGGAACAAGTGCACATAATCATCCTACCTCACCACACTAAGTTTGTTAAGCTACTTTCCTTAACTCCTAAACCCTTTTTCTTAAGTGATTAATTTCAATTAAATTCATCTATGTTAGATCATCTCTTTAATTATCCCTTTTGAACCTCAAATACCCTTAAACTACAAGATAGGACATTGCCCTAGGCCGTAACGAAGCAAAACACGAGAGAACACGGCACCAGCAGGCTGCCTAATGGGCGCCGGTAGGGTGGGCGCCCTGCGCCTCACCTCTATCTGTCAAACTTTTGGCAATTTTTTAAATGTGGTCCCCACACTTTCGGGGACGACCTAACGTACCGAGGGTTTGGGTCATTATCTAACTCCTCTGGAATCTTAAAAAAAATTGGTAAGTGAAACTTTGAGATTTTCTGTCAACACTTAGCCATTTTTCTGATGGTTTTTCTGCATACTATTTCTCTAAGTCATTCAACTCCACTTGTTCCTACTCTTACACACTCAAACCATTACCATATAAAGATCATCATTAATCCTAGGTATTAAGACTAATTCTAACCATTCACACTCCTACCATCACCTTGGAAAATTCTGCATAAACATCTCCTACTTCTCCTACTCATAATTTTCTGCATAATACACTAGTACACCTAATGAACTTAACTGTAACAAATCCATACCCACAAGGCACACTACAATAGAATTAGATCATCAATTTAATACTAGTCATAAAGAAGAAAGCGAACACAACTATTCATAAACCATCACAGTCACATATATGCCACAAGTCTTCAATCAACATCCACACAAATAAGCCATTCATAACATGACAATTAAGACATGCTCAATTCAAATAAGGCAACATAATGGCATCCTAGTCAATTCTATAACTATCACAGTACCAAATCCATGAATTTCCCACCACAATGGTGATGATGCTCAATCACGCATAACCGCGCCAAGCGTAGGGACCATGAGACATCCCTATTGCTTAATCAATTCCATAAGCCCACTAATCAAGTATCATTCTACCCCCTTACCTTAATCAAATTCGAGTTCCCTAGCCAAGGTTTGAAGGGTATGGTCCTACTTCTCCAAATGTGGCTTTTCTCCTTCAAAGAACACAAGAACATGACAGAAAATGGGAAATTGTGAGTTTGGAACCCTATGAATGGAGGAAAGGTTAAACACTAACCAAAGAGATTAACCTTAAACTAATCATCTCCAAGACAAGAGAAGAATGTCACTAGCAAGAAGCCCTAATTTCGAATTCCCCTGACCAAGTTCAAAGGAGGAACCTTCAAGTGCGGAAAATGGAGAAGAGAGGAGGAAGGGCAGTTTTTGAGTTTTTGATTCTGAAGGTGGGAGATTATGAACGTGTTTAAGGATCAAATAAGAGTGGCTTAATAGAGGTTTATCCCCTTAATCCGTAACTCTCTTAATGGGTCAAAAGTGGGTCCCACAAAGTAAGAAAACTGCCCCCAAAACACGAAAATGCACAGTAGCTGATATGCAGCAGGGCCCTGTGCCTGGGTCTGGGCATCCTATGCCTGGCTTCTATTCCTCAGGGGTGCCCTGCGCCTCAGTGTGGGTGCCCTGTGCCTTCTGGTGTTGTATTTTCGGCCCATTTCGCGCCCTAATTCACGCAGTAGTGTCACATCAATCCTAATGAATTTCTAATCGACCAAAATCATTTCTAAACATATATTAACACATACTAACACACACATGCAAGCATTTAAAATTCTAATTCCTAGGGAAAAAATTTGAGGGTATTACTGTTGGCATAAACCCTAGTGGCCAATCTATTTTATAGAGATTATTATTTAAATCGTGACTTTAATTATATATTTAATATATATGTAAAGGCATAATTTATTATGTTATTAGTGTATAGCATAATAAAGTCCTTAGAATAGATTGTTAGTTTAAGGGAACATCAAATATGATTTGATCGTGAGGCCCCATTGAACTATAGAACACTATCCTTAAAGTATTCGTAGTCGAAGTATTATTGTTAACTAGGGCAACAATAATACATGGAGACTACTGTGTGAGTAGACTGATGACCACATCTCACGGGTCATGAATATGCGATATCAAGTCGACACACATGTAAAATATTAGGAGTAATATTAATACCAGGTTGACCCTCTATGAGGATGCTTTATAATAGTTATGTAAGTGTCATAGGCGCTCCTCATGGTAACCATAGTGAAGTAGTCCTTCGACTTTAAGTCACAACGATTCCAACATAAAAAGAGTTGTGGGTTTTAATTCTATCATATGTCAGCCGTAATAGGATGATCATAAATATAGTACTTGGGCTTACAATGAATCATGTTGAGAGATGTGAGTGATGTATACAAGATTCGTCCCTCCTACATAACCGGAGTAGTGTCTCGGGCCTCTCGATAGAGTAGGATATGAAAATATGTGTGGCCATACTGAGATGGGCGAATATTGGATATCACTACAAGAATTTTACTTATTTCCTACAAAAATTACCTAGGGCCTGTGACCCCAGGAAATTACCTAGGGCCACAGCCCTAGGAAAATGCCCATATGAAAGTTTCCTAGGACTTTGTAAGAAAAACCCTCAGAAATTAAAAGCACCGACTTTTGTTTTATTTTTTATTTTTTATTTTTTATTTTTTTTAAATTTGGGCAATACTGAGGGACAGGCCCTCGGTTATACTTTCACTACAAAAAATTGTATTACTTGCGACAGTTGTTTTCAAGTGTGGTTCACCTCACTGATCCAGAGAAGAAGAAGCAACTGAGGAATCCTCATTTCTCTCTCATTCTCCAACCCTCACTTCTCTCTTCTTCATCTCTTACTTTCACAAACCCTAGGCTTCCTTCCCTACTCTATAGCGCCGTAAACCTTCCATCTCCACACCATCAATCACGCAAATCTCCTCTCAATCCCACAAATCCACCTTCAATCTCTCAGAAACCGAATCACCATCCCCATTTCTTCAAAAATTTGAATCCTTCAAATCCTCTATCAACCACCAAATCTTGTCATATTCAAAGCATGGGTTTCAAAAAAAGAAGGGAATCGTGAGATTTTTTCTGTTTCGGTTCAGATCCATTCAAATAAGGGAAGTTTTTTTCTCCCCCCCCATTGTTTTTATTAAAGATTCGATTTTTATTATCAAAATTACTATTTTCTTCACTAATTTGTTCTGTTTTCCTATTTTTGCAAGGAATGAAGACTATAAAAGGAACAGAGCATGCAAAGGCTCTGGAGGAGGAGATCAGATCTGAATATTGGAAAAGGAAGAAATTACTTGCATCTGAAATGGCTTTTCATCAATCCCTTTGTTTTTTTTTGAGTTGTTTGTTTATGTGTGTTTATGCCTACTATTACATACAATTCTATGGTTGTATTGTATTTGGATCATACGAAAAGAAGTGATTAAGGCACATCGCATGTATCTGTAGCATGTTCCTTGAAACGAGATCATTATTCTGTGTTTCTGTGTTTTGGTGTTTACAGAGATGGCAATGTAATTTAGCTGTTATGTAAAAAAAATTAGTTAAAATTAATTTTAGTTTAAAAAAAAATAATTAAATTTTATCAGTTTAAATAAACTGATAAAATTTAATTATTTTTTTAAAAACCGTATTGCACTTTCCTAGGGCTTTTGCCCTCGAAAATTTCCCACAGATTTTTTAAAAAGACCCTCGGTATTCGTTTTCTACCAGCGAATAACCTACTGCCTCGTGGCCCTCGGTGGGCCCTCAGAAATTTTCGCATTTCCTACAGTTTTTGGCCCTAGGAAATGCCAAACATTCTTGTAGTGTATCGGGCTCATTTCGTGATTGCACGTCTATTGGAGATCGATGAAAATACAGTTGGACTTAACGAGGATGACACATTTATCGCTCGTGTTCAATCAAGACATATGGATGAAGGGACATTGGCTTCACAGTGATTTTGGTTGCAGTAAAGTTTTGATCGGATCACTGATATTCTCATGGGTTGGGAAGTAGTCATGCATTGCTAGATGCCGCTCACTGTTTATGATATTTGGTATTATCTTATATATTGGATAATAATAATAATAATAATAATAATAATAATAATAATAATAATAATAATAATAATAATAATAATAATATAATGTTTAATATCATTGTCAGCTCAATGGGAACCTATAAGGTTACATGCATAGAGTGAATATTCGGGGAAATTGAATTAAATGTGATTTAATTAATGTCAATAATTGATTAAATTAAATATGATTTAATTTAGTCAATGGTTGGTACATTCAAACATGACCTAAGAAAGAATCAAACGTTGATTTTTGAAAACCCTAGGATGGCTCTGCTAGGGTTTGGTTACACGTAATCCCTTTTTCAGCTTCCTTCGGCATGCATGGCTCATTCCATGGCAAACAAGCCAATCTGTACGTGGCCATGCTTTGGCCCTTCTAGTCATCTCACTCCTTCTGCCAACAGTGGCTCCTCAACCACCACTCCCAATGACGTTCCTTCCACGATGTCACCTTCTCTTGTGAAGAAATCCTTCATTCAAGCGCTGCAAAACTCTTGCGCGATCCATTCCAGCCTCTTGCCAAAGCCATGTTGGAAAGGAGATGAACTTGTTATCAAAATTTCACAGGATGAATATATCGTAGGGGTGGAGAGCTACAAGAATGTTTTTCTTGGCAGACTGACTATGTCCAAAGGTTCAATGTAACACTCGTAATTTTTACGATGCGTTATTTGGCGTAATTTATTGTATTTTGTCGTATTTATGCTATAATAAGCAATTTTTTGTTCTCTAAGTAACTGAATTAATTAAATCAAGATCAAATTATATTTGAGAGTTAATATTTTATATTAATCTACAGTTCGAATATCGTCGAAAAATTCTAACGAAGTTTCGTCGCGTTTCGAATCGCCGGGCAGTTTCACCGCAGATAAAATTTTAAACGAACTCCGATTTCGATGAAAATCGAAACTTAACTTGTTGAGACTATTTTTGAGTGTTTGGCATGATTTTTGTTATTTATAATTAAATATCATCACGCGATGAATTAATTTCTCGTTAAATTAATTTTCGCGAATTTATCGGTAACGCGGGTTTTTCGATGCCGTGTTTTAGCAACCCTTAGACTCTAGAATTAGAGGGTAATCATGAGAGATGTAAGATTAGAGGGGATGGATTAGTTGATGGGATTAGCATCTTTACTTTATTCATAGGTGTCATTAATTGTGTGATTGGTTGTTTTTACCTTTTCCTTAATTTACTCTTAACCAAGTGTTTTAACTGAAAAAAAAATTAAAAAACCCTCCCCTTATTCAGCCCTAGGCCGACCCCTCCCTCTCTCTAACCTTCATATCTTCATCTTCTTCATTTCTTGAGAGAGAAGCTCTCCACCTCCATGGATGCTCCTTCACCAAAACCTTGATCCACTTCACTTTCTACCTCCATTTTCTTGCTAGTTCTTCTCCTACTACATCATCACTACCTAGCTCACCACCAAGCTTTTGGAGAAGCATTTCTTTTCCCCTAAAACAGCCCCCTTGGCCGCGCCCTCATAGGAGGAAGAGGTGGTGGTTCCTTTCTCTTTTCCTTCTTGTTTTTATGCTTGTTTTAAGTGTTGTTTTGTGTTGTTGATGATTGAATGAAAGAGATGAGCATGTAAGTCCCCATTCTTGGAAACCCTAGGCGTGAGTCAAGGGGAAAAAGTGGGGCAAAGTGATCTTGAGGTTCAATCTTGCCATTGGTTGTTTAATTGAGTTATTGGAAGTTGTTTGATGATTGTTTAAGCAATAGTTTTGTGATAGCATGTTTAACTTGTTGTTTCATGATTTATGCCTATTCTTTAAGTTGGAGAAATATAGGTTTTGGTTGTTGAATCATGTGTTTAAATGTTAAATTAAATGTTTTGGGTGATTTAATTGTCATTGGAGTAGTGATGCATGGTTAAGTGTAAGAGTTGGTTTATGTTTTGTGCAAAAATTGGTTCTTGAAGGACTAGAATGGCATGTAGGACCCAATTAAGTTGTTCTTTAAATTCTTAGCATGATTATGGCTATGATTTAAATGGTTTTGGGATTCTTGAAATTAGTCTAATTGAAAGAACTCTTTGAGAACTCTTGTTTTTAGAAATTGTCTTAGAACATGTCCTTAAATGTACTTGAGTTATGTCTTGTGTTAACTTGATGTTTATTGCCTTGTAGTATGATCAAAAATGATTTGGAAGTAAATTGTGGTTTGTGAAAGAAGTTTTTGTAAATTTTTTTTTGAGAAAAAAAGGAGTTGTGGCCGAGAGGCCTAGGGAGGTTTTGGAAGGAAAATTTCTTGATGTGAACTTGTCTAAATGCTTGAATAAGTATGTGTTTTAGGCCTTGAAGATTTATGAAAGCGGTTTATTGCTTGATGTTTACCTTGAAGTTCAAGAAAGGTTTTTAGTTTCAAAACTTTATTTTTTTTCAAGTAAGATAATAACTCTAAATTGTCATGTGTGATGTTACCTTTTCAAGAAAAGCTTTTAGCTTCAAATCTTTTTTTTTCAAGTAGCTAGTGACTCAAGTGTTTAAGTGAATTGTTGGTTAGAAAAGGGTTAAGCATGAGAGCTTAAGTTTAGTTTAGAATTTACAGAATTGTGCTAAGTTATTTGTAGTGATAGGCATTACGATTCCGGAGACCGAGCGACGTGGACTTGAGGATTGCGGTGCCCTATTAGCAAACATCTGTGGTAAGGGCAACTTTAGAGATTGATAGGAATTTAAATTCAAGTATTTATGCGAAGAAGTCTGAAGACCTCAGGGTTCGAAGTGAGGGTCTTGTACCCCTTCGTTTTACTGCTTTGTGATATTATGATTATTTAGTGGGCTTGTCTGCAAATGGTTGGTAGCTGTCCCCAACCCCCCACACTTGTTTGATTGCCTCTCTGCTAACTCCATTGAGTTGCAGAGGGATGAACTGAGTTGTTGACTGTCGTTGTTGCTGAGTTATGATTGTTGAGATGAATTGCTTATACTGCTGAACTGTTCGCACTGTTTTGAGCTTGGCGTGAATATTATTTGATATGCGGTCTAATAATTATTCAATTATTCCTGAATTATCGTATGTAGCGATTTATTCATTTGAGTGCGAGAGTTTAGTCGAGTGGTCGAGTGTCATGACGTTTTTGAGCTGTGATCCAATTAACCTAGGGTGCTAGGATCCCCTAAATGGCTCCGGCTGGTTTTTCGGCAGATTAGCTAGGCGTCGTAGCGTCAAGGAACCTGAGCTGAATGTTCTAGGGTGAGCGGAGAGCCCAAGGCTACGGCTGACGTCCAGTGGATGGATCGACGTTACATTCCGGAAAATTGTCAAGTGTCGAGAGAATATGAGAATTGAGTCGAGTCTTGTGAGAGTTGAGTTGCATCTCAAATACTGTGTATATGTTTGTTTTGCTCATTGTTATGTGTATTTATTTCATGATTGATTGAGAAGTTGACCATTTCCCGTGGTACTTCGATTCATGATGGTTACCCAGGTGATGGCGAGGAGTGTACCGATATCGGCGATGAGGACGTCGTCGGAGATCTTCTTTAATTTCCTAGACTTAGAGCTACCCGCGGCGATGGAGTTTGACCCCATCTCCCGTCGTGTTGTATATATCGGGGATGTTGTTCAGAGTTTCAGAGAGGATGGTATTGTGGTGAGGCAGGAGACTTCACGACGCACGGTGAGCTTTTCGATCCGAATGATGCAGATAGTGGACGCCTGGTGTACTGTGGAGAGAGAGGGGACTGCACCAGCTTCGTCTTCCTCACCTGAGGGACCTCCCGATGTTCCGAGGCATACTACTCCCTATTTTGCTTCCCGAGGACAAGGACGAGGACCGAGGATCAGAGTGACCGCTCGCAAGAGCGTGATTCGACACGGGACTGCAGGAGCGTCTACTTCCAGAGCTGCGGTCATCCTGACTCCTCCAGTTGAGCTGGTTTCCCCTCCTGTTGTTAGGACCTCCACTCCACCAGCGGATCCACTTCCTGTCTGTGCTGTGTGCGGCGAGGCTGATTGTCTAGGGGTGAGATCTGATGAGGACGATATGGTCAGAGAGTATGTGCCTAGTGATGTATCTAAGGATGCGCCTGCTACGGCACCTTTTATCGTGTTGTCTGACTGATGTTATGTTATTTTGGATGACTGTAGTATTTACTTTTGTTGTACAGTTAGTTGGTGATCAGTCGAGCTTGGGATGTTTTTTTTGTACTACAGGGTCGACTGGCGATTTACTTTTGGAGTAACCCCCTGCGTGGGTGTCTGCCAGGAGTACCCCCGGGGTATGACTACTCTTATGAGGGTCTTCATTCCATAGGTGTATTCTCTGTACATTTCTGCACTGTTTTCTTTTGCACGTACTGTATATGATGACTTGTCTATATATTCATGTATGTATTCCCAATGCATGTGTCTTGTGTCCTAGATTGCACCATGTTTCGAAACGCTGTAGTTACTCTATGCGTGCTTGCGGATAACGTTGCTTTTTTTTAAAAAAATGTATCGCATTTTTGGAAGAACACAAGAGTACCGTTTTAAAAATGCATCGCATACAGGTTTAGTTCTAGTTTAGTAGCGGTCCGAAAACGGGTCGTTAAATTCGGTGCCTCTTCGCATTGATGATCTGAGATCGCACATCACTAAACATTGGAGAACCAATGCTGCTTGGTCACTGGTTTCTTTAGGCAAAGGCTACTGTGAGTTCTCTTTCTCCTCGTTGGATGACCTGCGCACTGTTCGATCGATCGGTTCCAAGAACCTACAACCTGGTGTGCTGCGACTTTTTGCTTGGACACTAGACTTTAATCCCAACTTGATTCGCCAGACCAGTGTGCAGACTTGGCATCGAATTTATGGTCTCTCCAGGGAATATTGGAGACCCAAGATCCTTTTTGAAATAGCTGGTGCTTTAGGAGTTCCTTTGGCATTAGATGAGGCCACAATGAAGCAATCAATGGGTCATTTTACTAGGGTTCTTATTGATGTTGACATGAATTCCTCTCTACAGGATCGTCTTTTAGTGGAGCGTGATGACTATGCTTTCTATGTGCAGGTTGAGTATGAGAGATTACCTCCTTTTTGCGCCTCTTTCCAAGTTATCGGCCACACAATAGAAAATTGCAAACATTTAATGATGCCAAAGAAGGTTAGGGATCATAAGGTGCTAAAGAAAAATTCTATGCAATATGTTCCCAAACAGGTTGCTGATATT
Organism: Calophaca sinica; assembly: GCA_037113605.1. Classification (NCBI taxonomy): domain Eukaryota; kingdom Viridiplantae; phylum Streptophyta; class Magnoliopsida; order Fabales; family Fabaceae; genus Calophaca; species Calophaca sinica. The sequence continues at coordinate 96,052,668 of CM073736.1, forward strand.
GCTTCCAAGGAAGGGAATCAGGATACTAACAAAAGCTCGGATAAGGATAAGGGGAATGGCATGTTAATTCAGGACCATTCAGTAGCTAATGAGCTAGGGTAAGGAACTTCTATTAGTGCGGCTTAGGCTGTTTCTATTCAGAATGTGGTGGACCAAAATGCCTTCAAAGGTGTTAATAACATTCCTTGGGATGATCAAAACACAAATCCTTTAATTGGTTTCATTGATGGGAGAGACTTAGTTGCTACTCAGGTAATCCATGATGATAATTCAGTTGAGCCATGCGATCCTGTTACAGGTGTTATGTAGCAATTAATTATTGACAATATGCAGCAGCAAACTCATAATTTGACAGCTGCGAATAATGATATTTCATGCAACACTGATGCTTTAAATTCTCCTAGTGTGGATACTCTTCTTGACTCAGCTGATATTGGCTCTATAGTTGCTAATTCTTTCCAATCCATTGAGGCCACAGTGAGTGGGAATATGGTTAAAACTCCACTGGTTCACTGTAACGAAATTGTGGTTCAGGACATGAAAATCACCAGCCTTCTCTGGTGTGATTCTTCCGAGGACTCATCCGATAATGAGGATGATATTATCGTAGAAAACACTAGTAATGCGCATGTGCCTGATGCTTCCAATTATTTGGCAGCTTCAGCTGATATGCAGCAGGCAGTTAATGCAACAGGAGCCTTCACAGAGGTGCTATCCAAATCAAAGAGAAGAAAGATGAGGAAGAAACAACTTCAGGTCAGTGAAGTGCAGGTTACAGAACCTGATCCAGGGGTGGTCTTAATCCTTCATCTCAATGTTGAAGTTCTTATACTGGAACGTCAGGGGTATAGGCAATCCTGACACCAGATTAGCCCTAAAAAATATTTGTAGACTGCATAAGCCAGATTTTTTGATTATTGATGAGCCTTGGATCTCTTTTCAATAGGTTCTAGCTGGTTATTTTATTTATCTAAACATGAAGTTATTTGCAAAAAATGATAGAGGTACTTTAGCTCCTAATTTATGGTGTTTTTGTTTGCATAATTTCTCTCCTATTATTATTAAAAAAGCTTTTGTTTCAGTCTTAATTATCTTGGTATGAATTTATATGATGTTGCTGTTTATGCTTCAATGTCTTATATTTTGAGAAGACAGCTTTTGGCAGAGTTGCATGATGTTCAGGTTACTAATATTGGCCCCTGGTGTTCAATTGGGGATTTTAATGCTATTTTGGGGTCTCGTGAATATCATGGTAGAGGTATGTCTTCTCAGTTATCTTGTGATGATTTTAGAGCTTGGGTTGACTTAGGTCAATTAATTCATTTGCCAACTAGGGGTTCCCAATTTACTTGGTCTAATGGTAGGTTGGGTAGTTCCTCTGCTGCTAAGAGACTGGATAGAGCTTTTTGTAATAATGCTTGGGTGGATTCTTGGAGTAGTGTTGATTGTTGCACTCTTACTAGGGACAAGTCAGATAATTTCCCTATCCTCCTTAGTATGAAGAAATCAGACAAAAATTTTGCTGCTTCTTTCAAATTTTTACAAATGTGGTCTAGACATCCGAATTGCATTAATGTCATCAAAGATGCCTGGCATTCTAATGTGATTGGTTGTCCTATGTATGTCCTCTCTTAAAAATTAAAGATCTTAAAGTCCAGACTTAAGGCTTGGAATAAAGAAGAGTTTGACAATGTTCATTTAAATGTTTCTAATGCTATGTCTGAGTTGGATGTGATTCAGGCTAATATTAGCAATTCGGGTGGCTCTGAGGATTTATTTCTTCAAGAAAAGACAGCTCAGATTAAACTGTAGGAGACTTTGAATTATGAAGAAGATTTTTGGCTGGAAAAAGCTCGGCTCAATTGGCATTTACATGGTGATAGGAATACGGCTTTCTTCCATAGAATGGCCAAAATCAAAGGTGTTACCAATCAAATTCCAGTTATTAAAAATGGTGATGATTTTCTCACTGACCCTAATGATATTGAATTGCATATTGTTAATTATTACAGTAATCTGTTTGCCTCTGGGAACTCTTGCCAGCCCAATGGTTTAATTGAGAATGTTATTCCTCACTCCGTGGCTGATAATAATAATGATATGCTCACTTGAGTGCCTTCTATGGATGAGGTGAAGCGGGTTTTTTTTCTTTAAATGATGATAGTGCTCCTGGCCCAGATGGGTATGGTGGTCATTTTTATCATACTTATTGAGATATTATTTCTAATGGTGTTTATTCTGCAGTTCTCCAGTTTTTCAAGCAGGGTTGGTTGCTTCCTAATTTGAATTCTAATCTTGTTGTTCTGATTCCTAAGGTAACTGAGGCTGAGAGATTAGATCAATACCGGCCTATTGCCTTAGCGAATTTTCAATTTAAAATCATTACTAAAGTTATTGCAGACAGACATGCAGTGGTGGCCCCTAAAATTATTTCTCAGAATCAACATGGTTTCATAAAAGGCAGGAATATTTTTTATTATATTTGCACTGCTTCTGAAGCTATTAATCTTCTCAAGAATAGATACTTTGGTGGTCACCTAGCTATGAAGATTGACATAAAAAAAGCCTTTGATACTATAGATTGGCAGTTCTTGATTCAGGTTCTTCATGCTTTTGTTTTCAGTGACAAATTATGTGCTTGGATTAATTTAATTCTTCACTCTGCTAAGCTTTCTATTTCTATTAATGGGCACCCTGCTAGTTTCTTTAGTTGCAAAAGGGGTGTTCGTCAGGGTGACCCTTTATCTCCTCTTCTGTTTTCTATTGCTGAGGATGTGCTGAGTAGAGGCATTTCCAAGCTTGTGGATGATGGCAGATTATAGTTAATGTCAGGTCCCAGAAACTACAGGGTGCCCAGTCATATGCTTTATGCTGATGATGTTATAATTTTTTGCCCGGCTACACAAAAGAACATTATTAATTTGTTGAAGCTTTTTGAGGAGTACGAGGCCGTTTCTGGATAGGATATTAGCTAAGAGAAATCTAAATTTTATTCTGGCAGTATTTCTCCGTCCTGTCTGAGGCTTATATCCAGTACATTGGGTTTCTCTGTTGGCTCTCTTCCCTTTACCTATCTGGGTGTTCCGCTTTTTCAAGGCTCCCCAAGCGTGCTCATTTGCTTCCTATTACTGATCGTATTAAGGCCAAGTTGTCTTCTTGGAAAAGTTCTTTGTTGTCTATTATGGGCAGTGTTCAATTGGTGAAGTCCATCATACTTGGCATGTTGGTTTACAGCTTTCATATTTATGCTTGGTCCAAAAATCTTCTCTCCTCTGTGGATCAGTGGATTAGGAATTTCATTTGGTCAGGGGATGTCTCTTCTCGGAAATATGTCACTGTTTCTTGGAAGAAAGTCTGTTCTTCTACTCTTGAAGGCAGTTTGGGGGTTCACCCTATTAATTTCATTAATCAAGTGGGTCTGCTTAAGCTCGCTTAGGATTTTAGGTCCTCTGACATGCAATGGGCCCACTTCTTGAGAGCTCATGTTTTCAAGAACAACTCCCCAGTTCGGTATCATGTTTCTTCTTCTATATGGTCTGGTATCAAGTCTTATCTGCCCATGATTGCTGATAACTCTTTATGGCATCTAGGGGATGGATCTAACATCAACTTTTGGACGGATACTTGGCTGTCTAGGCCAATAGTTGATATTATGGGAATTCATCCTTTGTTGCATCATCTGTTTCAGGCCAAGGTTAGTGGCTTCATTCATAATGGTTCCTCGTATATTCCTGCTGATCTTTGTTGTCATTTTCCTGATATTTTAGCTGAGATTAAAGAGATTGTGATCCCTAATGATCCTGGGTTGAACATTTTAAGATGGGGCGCTAATGATTCTAGTACTTTAACTTCTAAAGATGACTACTTATTCCATGAGACAATTGGACAAAATGTTCCTTGGGCTAAATTAATTTGGAAAAATTATGTTCCTCCCTCCAAATCCCTCACTCTTTGGAGACAGCTTCATGATAAAGTCCCTACTGATGACCACCTACGCAATAGGGGTATTGTTGTGGTTTCTGTTTGCTCTCTATGTGGGAAAGCTGCTGAAACATCCTGTCATTTGTTTTTTGATTTCCCTTTTGCTACTTATCTCTGGAATTGGTTTAGCTCGCTATTAAATACCTCTGTTGATCGCTCCTCTGCCCAGTCCACCCTCACTATTTGTAATAGAGGTTGGAGCACTCAGGTTCTTAATGTTGTTATTGTTGTCTCATTAATATTTTCTGGACCATCTGGCATTATAGGAATAAATTGAGGTTCGACAACAAATTTACCCCCCTACAATTGGCCATTAATTTGATTTTGTCTAATGTCTCCCTTGCTGGGAACTCTAGCCATGGAAAAATGTCTTCATCTATTTTGGAGTTTACTATTTTGAAGACTTTCAAAGTGGAGGATCGTTTTGGTTATGCTCAGACTATCAAAGAAGTCATTTGGAAACCCCCCAGCTATCAAATGATTAAGTGCAACACTGATGGCGCAGCTAAGGGGTATCCTGGCCCGGCCTCCTGTGGGAGTATCTTCAAAGACTCTAGTGCTACTGTTCTTGGTTGCTTTTCTGCTAATCTTGGTATCCGTAATGCTTTTCAGGTAGAGCTTTTTGGTGCAATGATTGCTATTGAGATTGGTTTTAAAAGAGATTGGCGTCGTTTGTAGTTGGAGTGTGATCTCAATTGGTTATATCGGCCTTTCGTAATAGTTCCATTGTGCCTTGGAAGCTCAAAAATAGGTAGACCAACTGTATTGATTTAACTAAGCAGATGTCATTTATTTTCTCTCATATCTACAGAGAAGGAAACTCTTGAGCTGATAAGCTTGCATCTCATGGGACACATGTTATCGGTATTGTTTGGTGGAATCTTATCCCGAGCTTCACTTCAGAAGACTGTTTTAAAAATTGAAATAGCCTGCCTTATTATAGATTCTCTTAATTTTTCTTGGGCTAGGTTGTCGTTCCCAAGTTTCTCTAATATCCATATGGATTGTATTATTTGCACTTTGGTTTTGGTCTTGGGTTTTAGCCTAGTCCCCTCATACACCTTTTGTTACTGCTTTTTTCTCTTTCTTAATAAAAACAGGGTGGAATACTCTTTTTCCTTCTAGTTATTTTTTTCCCTAAGGAAGGTTTTGCATTAGAAGGTTTTAACGAGGCTCACTTCCTTCATTTATAAAAAAAAATTAGTCAATGGTTAATTAATTAAATCATATGATTTAATTAATTAATGGTTATGATTTATTAATTAAATATGATTAAATTAATAAATAATAATAGTTGATTAATTAAATATGACATGAAATAAGTTTGTAGTGTACAAGACCTGATGAGAGATGTGCAAAACCAATTTTGAAGGGTGCGAATAACAAGTAATAATGTGCCTATAAATAGGACAAGAGCTCCCCTCATTAGTGACTTGACACTTTAGCCACATGAGATGTGATGGTCAGAGGTCTCCCTCTAAGCCGTCTGTTAGCACCGACGCACCCGACTCCGGATATTGCTCGCATGGACAGTGTAGAGGTGCTGTTACTTTTCAGCATTGGTGATCGTTGCTCATGCTTCAATAGGTAAACATGAAAACCTTGTAATTCTCGTAGTTCTAAGTGATCTTGGCAAGAGGATTTTCTGCTCTTGAGATTAATTTTAAAAGAACTTTTTTAAAAGTCTGTCTCTTGATTCCCCAAAAGTGGTATCAGAGCCAGATCTTAGTTACCCTGAATCCTTTATGAGTATTTGCTTTGTTTGATAACATGATTTACTTCTTTTGAATATGATTCAATAGATATGCATGTTATCTTTTTCGTGAGCACATGATTGTTCTTAGTGAAAGATGTGTTCTTTGATTTATATATGAGATATGTTTTAAAAGCATGTTCGTTTGCTTCATATATGTATGAATTCTCGTTTTAAAACTTGTTAAATTCATGATGCTAATTTTGATTGGCGTGTATGCTTTCCATCTGGGCGTAATATTGAAACAATTCCAGGATGATGTATTGGTTTTGGAAAGAAAAGGAAATTATGTTTCATGTTATTCAATACAGGATATTGAAGATAGTGTTTGGCTCTATCTTTTACCAAAACGTTTGGAATAGTACGAGATTTGATACATGCACATGATTTATTTTCAAATGGCCAAAAGGTTTTTGAAGATAATTTTATTGGTTTTGGTATTATCCTTAATTCTGTAAGTTACTGGAACAAAATATATGCATCCATGATATGCTTATCTCTTATCAAGAGTTGCTGGATGGTTATAGTCAGCAAGGATAGACCATGTTAATGGTCATGAAGGGAAAGACCTAAATTAAGTCTCTTATTAAGGAGTAGCACTTGGGCAAGAACAAGTTCAGGCCCAATACTTCTGCCTTGAAGTCGACATACAAAGGTTGCTAAAGAGAGTACTTGCTTCTAATACGGTTGGACCGCAAAAATTGGAAGAATTGCCACGTGTTCCAGAAAGAGTATAAATTGAATAAATGAAGTTGAACTTCCTCTTCGGGTATTTTGTCATAAAGAACAAGGGGATTGTTTATGAACTAAATAAGTGTTATTAAGTTCCAACTTTTGATAGAAACATCAATTCCATTTCTTGAGTGGACAAGAAAGGATTTGTAATAAAAGGACAATTGTTGTTCTATTTATTCAACAGGTGTTTTCAGTGTTGGAGATCTTGCAAGACATGAATCACGTGTTATTGATCTCAACTTGCCCATCTATGACATAAATGCAAATAAAGTCAAATCAAGTGATTTGATTTTTATACCTAGGCATTAATGTTTAGGCCAAATAAGTAAAAAACGTAATTCTAAGTTCCTTTAAGATGGATTCTCGAATTCATTCAACTGTGAATCATTTGAGGTATATGATTCTTGCTTATTGGAAAGGACTAGTAACCGTGGTGAAAGGGCAAGTAATCTTTTGGCGTGATACATAAGATGTATATGGGCCACTAAATAAGTTTACATAACCGTGGTTGAGTTTCCTTCTCCTTGCTTATAGGTTTGTTCCTTTACCTTATAGCTTTGGCCCCTTTTTTGTTTTAATCTGTTTGATAATCTCTTTAGGATTCACTCACGCTCTTCTGTTCCCTCTGACCAAAGCTAGAAAATTAGAAGAAGAAGAAGAAGAAGAAGAAGAAGAAGAATCTCTCGTCTTCACTCTCTCTTCTGCTCAACCAAACTTCCATTTCCATAGGTGCGTCACTGCTTCATTTTTTTTCTTTTTCTTTCTTTTTTTTGTTTAGCTATTTTGCTTTTGCTGAGTTCCAAATGTGTTTATGTTTTTCAAATAGAAATTTGTTGTGCTTTTTTGTTTTTGTCTTTTTTATCTTTTATTTTTTAATTTCTCAGTTATTCGTTCAGATTTCTTAGCAAGCTCTGGTTTTATTAATTTTTTTAAAAGGAAATATTTTCGAAAAGAGTTGGTGTGGCTGTGGATCTATTCTGATGCAGCTCCTGTATTGTGTTATGATGGATGGTTAGAGGATCAACGTTTTTACATGTTAGTAATTAGGAAGTTTATATCTTTTACAAAAAGGTAATTCCACGAATAGTAATTAAACTGCTACTTCCCTATTATGCTTTTTGTTGTCATTCTATTAATTGACTACTGTTGACAACAGACAATGTCTTTAGATAAAAACCGTGGTCATGGGGCGTCGTACTCGCATGGCTTCCAGGAGGTAACATCCCCTTATTAGCAGGTCAATGATGACTGCAAGAGAGTATCGAGCTATCTTTGTGAGGAATAAGGATCGTGATTATGATGCTCATCTTCGCGATCCTTATTACAATGAGGATCGCGATTTGATGAACCAGTATGCTGATCCCCGTGCCGACGCTGACCGTTGGGCCCAGACCTTCGTATGCGCAAGCTTTAGAGGAGACCACCCTCTACCAGGAGGCCCGTAGCTGCAAGGGAAGTTCATCAAGGGCTAGACGTTGCTCAGATCCCCAGCGATGAGGATGAGATCGGAGGGTATAGTCCATCCACACTGGAGTATTCTCCCATCGCATCCGAGTATACTCCATCGATTCCTTCGGAGGAATCTGCTGCCCAATTTTGTCCCAGTTACTCCTCTAGTACTGGCTAAAACTAGCCTCAAGATGGACAGTCGTCATCGTTGTTATCTTCTTCTATTGATTCTTCAACTTCAACATGTTGCCGATTAGGAGATGGAACCTTCCAAAGGCTTCATGATTCTTCTCCACATAATGCATATTTACCGGGGTTGATGCATTAGCTGAAAAGATACAATGAAGATCAACCTGATGCATGTTGTCCACTAGATGGTGGTGAAAACAATGAGTTTTTCTCTCCCTGGTTTTCCTCCTCGCTGAAGAAATTTGTCCCAAGATGATGGGAAAACCAAGGAGTTATTTTCTTGACACCATTATAGAATCCAGAGAAGAATTCATTATTTTTGCCATCATCTGGTGGACAAAATACATCAGGTTGCTCTTCATTGTATCTTTTCAACTAATGCATCAACCCTAGAATTCTTGCATTATGTGGAGAAAAATCATGAAGCCTTCGGAAGGTTCCGTTTCCTAAACAGTAACATGTTGAAGTTGAAGAATCAGTAGAGGGAAATGACACAAATGATAACAACGATGACAATGTCCATCTTGACTCTAGTTTTGGCCAATTCTAGAGAAACAACTAGGAAAAAATCGGGCAATAGATTCCTCCGAAGGAGTAGATTCCAAACGACATTGCTTTTTTTATTTAAGTGTAAATAATGTAGTAATGTAGATCTTTCCATGTTTTGAAAAGTTTAGTAATAATGTAGATATGTCATTGCTTTTTTATAGATGTATAAAATTGACTGCTAAATTAGATTATGGTTTGAATTTTGGGTAAATTTGATGCTAATATATTTTGCTGTCAATTCTTGTCAAATTTCTTGCATTATTGTCATTTTAGAAAGCCTCTGGGCAGGAATGGATTAAAATATACAGAAAAAAGGTAACCTTTTACGCAGGTTATCTAAATAACCGGTGTAAAATGTCCTTCAAAAAAATAACAAATAAACAGAATATAAAATTTTGTACCGGATATATAACCGGTGTAAAATATTTACATTTTACGCTGGTTAAATAACCGGCATAAAAACCCCAACATACAACACCAGAAGCATCTGCACTGGCACCAAAACCAGTGTAAAAAGTCAATTTTAACTGGCGTAAAATCCACCTTCTACACTAGTGTTATAGTAACTAAGAATTTGTGTATCTAATGAAACACAAATCGGGAACCTTTGAAGAGTTCAAAGAGTCCAAGCATGAAGTGCAGAACCATATTGGCAAGAGTACTAAGACCATACGATTGGATCGTGATGGTAAATACTAAATCCCGGAGTTTGATGACTATCTAAATCGCACCTTGTTAGACATGGTCCGATCATTGATAAGTCAGTCAAAATTTTATGACTTTATTTGGAGTATGCTTTATGAGATATGGAAAGGCCGAAAAGCTAAGTATGACTTTTATGAAGATTTGGCTTATCAAGATTGTTTGATAAACTTGAACCCAAATTGAACAAAATGTACTTTGTGGAGTATCCTTAGGAAACTAAGGGATACTGTTTCTACAATGTCTCCAAGGACAAAGAGTTTGTCGCAAAAACTGGAGTATTCCTTAAAGGAGTTCATCTCCAAGGAACAAGTGGGAGAAATGTAGAACTTGGCTTGCCTACAATGGGACATGAATCGGTTCCACAAGTGTTGTAGATGAGCCACCGATTCAAGTTACACAAGATCTGTGTAGATCTATCAGGTCACATCTCCAACATGAGAGATATGGACTTCACCCGACTCCGAAAGGTGATGTGCTACTCATGGATCAAAATGGGCCTCTGACCTACCTAGATGCCATAGTTGGCCCAGATTCGGTGGCTTGGAGCCATAGAATCTGAGATGGAATCCATCAAGAACGAATATGAGCTTGTGCACACACAAAGGTTAGTGGGAGTATTATTGATTTTCACTATAATCACACTGATTACGAGTTATCTTAAGAGTATTCTACTTTCACAAACTTTATAATACTCTTAACTTCTCAAAACGACTTAGTACATTCGAGCCTTTGAGGAATAAGCCTATTATAAGGCAGTACAAGTTTCACAAAGAAGTTTTGAATACAATCAAATAACTCTCAACAAGAGAGGATAAAAACTTAAGCTCAAAAGAATAACTTTCTAAAAGAAAGAATAAGACGCCGAAGTTCAGGTTCTGGTATGCAGAGTTCTTGGCACAGAAACCAGCTCCAAATCATTTGAGTGTGGTAATTTGAAAATGTCATTTTCTTCCTTTTCAGAGAATTTCAAAATAGTACGCTTTTTACCATTTGTACTATTTGCTTTTTAATCATTTGCAGTGTATGAATTTTGTCTTATCCTAAAGGTGTCACCTTTGATTCCTCGTACATAGAATTGAGCGCACAAAATTAAATTCGAATTATTCCAGAATAGTTGAGGTAGAGAGTAGAGAGAGTAAATGTGACTAGCACGTGTTTCATTAAAGAACCAAATGCTTGCTCAGAACTCATAAGACGCTCGCTGCAGATTGTATTCGATGTGTCATAGTAACTGAGAAATCGGACGCTCACTGGTGTTTATGTACCAGACGCTTAGAGTGAACCGGATGCAGACACGGCTTTAATTGATCATCTTCTTGTGAACTTCTTCTTCTTGCTTGAGTGATGTTATAAATATGAATGATTTTAATACCTACACACTTCAAGACTTATCAGAAGGTAAATTATTCTCTTGTAGATACTTTGTTGTCATCAAAATTATTGAGGGTCTAAACTTCTCAGTCATTTAGGTTCCAACAATCTCTCCCTTTTTTATGATGACAAATATCCAAGGTTGATGAACAATTTAGTTTCAAAAATAACTACAAGGGTCTCCCCCTGAGTTCAACAGCCAAAAATATTATCAAATATTTCTAAGTATCAGAGCATTTGTATTTAAAAACAATGCATTCATGTATCAGAGCATTTCCATATATAAGTATTTAAATAGCAGATGTTGAGAGTGTATTAGAGCATATTATCAGTTATCAGATGCTAAACAAAATAAACTATGTAACATGATTAATGATGCTACGTAATGCATGATACGTGATAATTTGGTATTCATCAATCCTTATCTTTTACTCCCCCTTTTGTCATCAGACAAAAAGAGTGTAAAACACATCATAGTCAAAACAAAATAAATAAGAGAGAAAAATTTGGAGTTAAAATTCAACTGATTTATCATAGACAAAAGTATTATTGCCAAACAAAACAAAAGTACAAAGGAGGTTTGAAATAAAAGGACAAAACTAAGGAGGAGGTAGGTGAACGTGGTAAAAACACAAGAAAAGGGGTTTGAATTGGGTTTTATAAATCTTTTCACAAAGCTTGTGTATTTTTTAAAACCTTTTTAAAACAACTCTTTAACAAAATAACAATGTAAAATATGTAAAGAGAAGAGAAGAGCAGGACACAGTGATTTATACTAGTTCACTATCACCTGATAGCTACATCCTGTCCCTTCAACACACTTGAAGGATTTCTCCACTATAATCAACATGATTACACTTGAGAATATACTACTGACAAACTGGCTATACTCATAACTTCTTAGAACAACTTAGTGCAGTCAAGCTTCTAAGAAATACAGCCACTACTGGGCTAAATATAATGTTCAAAAGTAGTTTCAAACAATAACAATAACTCTCAGCAGAGAGGGTTTACAATGAAAAACATAAGCACAAAGAATAGCTTTCTAGCAGAAAGAATAAAACGTTTAAGTGCTTGTTCAATGTGATCTCAGAGACTTTGAATGATTTCTTGGTTGCTCACTATCTCGCAAGTATGAGTCAAATTGTTGTTGCTTCGTTTGTAAGCGTTAACCTACTTTAGTGAATGAAGTAAGATATATATAGCTAGGGTTGTGAATAGTGCCATTGTGACCTAACAACTCTTTCACCAAAGGACAAAACTTCAGATCCACTATTTGTGGCTTTTAGCAAGTCCTGTCAGTTTCAGCTCTGCTCTTGCATACTGACACAGAAGACAATTGCAGGATCTCATCTCTTGTGATCTTTTTGAATATGAGACACTTCCCGAGCAAGTTTTCTGATGGCATTCCCTTTGGCGTTTGATTCCTCGCACATTAAAATACTCATCAATGAAGTCTCTTTACTACGTGAAGTAAGCTTTAATAAACACTCAATTTGATTTCCAATCAAAGCGTCTACCAACCAGATGATGCTTGTCACTGAGATACTCTGTTTATCATATTGAGCTTGAAACGGAGGCAAATTCTTCAATACAAAATTTGTTGGCCTTTCATACAAATGAGTCATATTGTATCGGACGAAGGTTTCCACTGTGTAGTCTAATTAGAGCATCTTCTTATCAAAGCATGGTCTATAAGAGCATTGAATACCATTAGAGCATGATAACGGAGTGAGGCTATTAGACGATGATGTCATCAGCACTTTTCGAACGATCAATGCCAGACTCAGACGAATGAAATGGAGGGTAAAATGCACATATAGGCATTGTCTTCTGAGACAATTCCTTCTGATGCACAGTGACTTTTGCACACTAACAAACACATCAGAGCATAAATCGTTCTATTACTTATTTGTTATCATCAAAACAATTAAGGGTCATTGTTTCTGAATCCACTTGATTCCAACAATCTCCCCTTTTTTTATGATAACAAATACATAGATTGTTGAACAATTTTCTATTAGAAAAATATTTACTTAAAAGAATTTCAAAGGCTTCCCCTGAATTAAGCACATATAAATATTTTCTAAGTGTTGAGTCACATCAGATAAATGTATCACATCAGAGCATTTAAATAAAGTATTAGAGCATTCATTTTCAGAGTGATGTATCAGAGCATATATATTTATTAATACAACATCAGAACATGCATTCCAAGATTATGTATCAGAGTAAATAATGCAAAATTCAATGCATGATGACACTTGGTTGATACATTAGGTTCATCAATTACTCTATATTTCTCTATTTTCTTCTCCACCTTTTGTCATCAGACAAAAAGGTTAAGAATATATAAAAAACATCATAGTCAAAACAGAGTATCTGAAAGATAAAGTTAAAACAGAATAAGTACCAAAAAAATAATGATTTCATTAATCAGGTAAAATTACCATTTTACAAAAAAAAAATTAACCAAAAAGAAAAACAAAAGATGAAAAACCTAAGAGCTATCTAAGGCTTTTTTGATTGCTCCAATTGAACCATAATAGACTTCAGCAATTCTGTCACAGCATCTTGTTTCATATTTGAGGCTTCCATGAACTGCTTGAAGGTTCTATTATCTTCAACTAGTTGGTCCAAGACATCCTTTGGAGCAGGGGCAGAAACAGGTGCAGGTGCAGGAGTAGGTTCCCAGACAACAGGGGGTTTCTTCCCTTTGAGGTACTTTTCAAGCAGGAGCAGTTAAGAATCTCCTATTTCTCTCAAGTTGTTCCTCCTTGTGATTCTCAAACCAGTAATTCACAAAGTACCAGTTTGCAATGAAATCCTCTTGAGCCAGCGCAGAACCAACAACATCTATTCTATCTTCTTCAGTATATTTCTCTATATCCAACTCAGACTGTCTCATAGCCTTAAACATCTCAAGTCCAACAAAAAGGAAAGGGTTTGGCTGAGGCACAATGGTTGATTCACAATGGTTGGGTGGAGGTTCAGTTCCAACTAAAGGAACCAGGGTTACTGTTGCAGGAGGTGGTTGGATTGATGGTTCAATGATGGTTAGATCATCATCCTGTTCAAGGATTTGAACAACCTCAGAGGCAATTGTAGCAGTAATGATAATGTCATCATCTACAATTGGGTCTGTAGTATGTTCAAATTCAGGGTTAGTTGGTGAAAGTGATAAGATATCAAGTTGAAGAGAAGGAGGCGAAATAGGTTTTAAGGTAGAAATAGGTTGAACATCAAAAATCGTATCAGAGCTAGGTATAGAAGTTTGGGCTTCTTGGATGATAGTTTCAGTTTCTATTTAAGGTTATGAAGGGAGGTTTAGGTCAGGTTGAACTTGTGGTGGTAATTTAGGTCTAGGTGGTGTGGTAGGTTTAGGTTGTGGTGGAGGTGTTGATGTAGTTTGTGGTTGTGGTGAAGGAATAGGTTCAGAAGTATTTGGGAGTACAATAGAAAGAGGCTCAATGTATAGAATTGAGACTTTTGGGATAGGTCTCTGTCTCTGTCTCAGAGGGACATGATCTTCTTCATCATCATCAGATGAAGAGGAGTCAGAGGGTAAAGGGGGTAGGTTAGATGAAGTTGGTTTAGAAGTTTGAGGAGGAGGAATTGGGTTAGAAGGTGAGGATTGTGAAGATTGAGAGGGTTAGGTTGTAGCAGAAGTAGTACCATAAACTGAATCATATAATTCGACAGCATCATCCAATACCTTGGTTTTCTTTGGAGGCTATTCACTCAACTTGTGAATCATCTTCTTCTTAGTAGTAGTTGCAGCAGTAGAGGGAGCAGCAGGGGGAGCAGGGGTAGAGGCTTGTTCCTGAAGCCTTTTGGCTCTCAACTCAGCATGATACTGAGTTGTTTCTTCCCGAGTCTTGTCCAAGAAAGCTTGAATCTCAACTTTCTTTTCTTCATCCTCTTCAGGTAGCAAAAAGGGCATGCAATCAGGTCTTACTGGATGGGCACGGTGAGTAGGCTCAGAAGCAATGTGGATTCCAGTACTCCTTATAATTCTCCTAGTAGGCTGAGCGAGGGCAACATCAGCAATCTTCCTTTTTCCCTTCCTGACAAGTTTGTTCTCAGCTTTTTCTTCCTTCTGGATATCAGCAATTATCTTAGAAGATAAAACCTTCATCTTTTTCAGATTTTCACTGTTGAAGGTTGGTGTACTACAGGTTTGGAGGGCAACTCCTGCTTCCTCGGGGTCCAAGGCTTGAAGATCCCTAATCAAATCTTGTTGATCCAGAATAGCAGACAGAACCCTTCCATAGTGTATGTTGAGATTTTTCCCTTTTCTGGAGAATGCGATATTTCTGCGCAAGTGATTAAAGATGATACTTGGCAGGTTGATCTTTGATGTGAGTTCATAATGCCACATTACAAACTTGTGGTATGTGCTCACAGAATCCACTTTCCCAGACTTGGGCATGATAGAGTTCTTGATGATCTTAAAGAGCACTCGGAACTTGTTCTTCATGCCTACAGCTTTTGCAAATTCAGGGCTCTCATAGATGGTAGAGTTGATGGTGTCCATTCCACCATGCTCTTTTTCCCAGAAGTTTGTGATCTCTTTTCCAGAATTTGGGCACTTGATGACATCAGCAATCAAGTCCTGTGTAATCACTATGTGTCTTCCTTGCACATAGCTGTAGAGAGTGTTGTTTCGAGGCTTAGGAAACCTCCAGAATTCCTTGACAAGCTCTGGATAGATGGGATGGTTTTCCATGTAGAAGAAATCTATGATGCCCATATCAGAGAAGGCAGTTCTGAAATCGTACTCATTGTTAGCCAGATCTTTGAAGTCCACTTGTGATTCACACATCACCTTCAGTTGATGTTGCTCGATGATCAGAGTGCGTTAAGGAGCTTCCTCAGGACCAAAAACTTGTTGTGGAGCAGCCATTTGCAGAAGAACAGAGTAGCAGAGAGCAGGAAGCGAAAGGGGGTTTAGGGTTTCAAGAGTGAGACTTCTCAGAGAGATAGGAGTGACTGGGTTTTAAAACGTGTTGAAGAAGGCAAATTGCCTTGTTCAGTTTTCAAAATAAATGAAATAATTAATCTGTCATTTCATAAAAGAAATGTGTCTAGCTCAGCCATAAAGAGGCGCAGTAAAACTATTCTCGGGCAGTAAAAATAATTATGACTCAGCCAGAGCAATCCTCATCCACTAACATATCAACTAGTCTCAAATAGACATGTGTAAACAAAGATTTCCAGAGGAAACTTTTAATGAATGCATCAGACTCACATGAATATGAATAGTTAACAACAATAGATGATATAAATAATAAATATAATATAAACAGAGGCATACCAAAACAGAGGCACATGTGAAAAGCAGACGAACACATAATAACAGAGGCATATGAAAAACAGACGAACATATTGATAACAGAGGCACATATGCAATCAGACGCAGGCATTTCAGAGGCACACAAATCAGAGGCAAATATATTCAAATTAAACACTTATTCCTTTATAAGATGAAAATTCAAGTTCTTTCTTATAAAGTTGAATCTATCTTCCGCAAGGGGTTTTGTAAAGATATCTACCCATTGATGGTCAGTATCAATAAATTTAATTTCAAATATCCCTTTCTAAACATAGTCTCTAATGAAGTGATGTTTAATTTCAATATGTTTAGCACGTGAATGCAAAATAGGATTCTTAGTCAAACATATTGCAGAGGTATTGTCACAGTATATAGGAATGTTACTCTCTTTAATCTGATAGTCCTCAAGCTGATACTTCATCCATAGAAGTTGTGAGCTGCAGCTTGCTGCAGATATGTATTCAGCTTCTGCAGTGGATAGTGTAATTGTGCTTTGCCTTTTGCTGGACCACGAGATAAGGTTTGCTCCAAGAAATTGGCAGCCACCACTTGTGCTCTTTCTTTCAATTCTATCTCCAGCAAAGTCAGCATCACAGAAACATATTAACTTATAATTTTATGAATTCTTATAAAGCAAATCAAGATTAGTAGTTCCTTTGAGATACCTAAAGATTCTCTTAACAGCAATTAAGTGAGATTCTCTAGGATCAGATTGGAATCTTGCACATAAGCATAAACCTAAACATATTTTTTAGCCTTGAGGCAGTAAGATAAAGGAGTGAACTAATCATACCTCTATATACCTTTCGGTCTACCTTTTTACTAGATTCATCTTTGCTTAGTGCACATGTTGGATGCATTGGTATGCTCATTGGTTTGGTTTCCTCAAGCTTGAACTTCTTCAAAAGTTCTTTTACATATTTAGTCTGATGGATATAGGTTCCATCTTGACATTGCTTGATTTGAATACCGAGAAAGAATTTTAGTTCTCCCATCATACTCATTTCAAACTCATTCTGCATGAGCTTCCTCTTGCGAATACCCTTGAGCAACTAGTCTTGCTTTATTTCTTACCACTTTGCCATCTTCATCAAGTTTGTTTCCGAAAACCCACTTGGTTCCAATGGCTTGCTTATCCTCTGGTGGAGGCACAAGCTTCCAAACATCGTTTCTCTGGAATTGATTATGCTCTTCTTGCATTGCAAGTATCCATCCATCGTCTGTTAATGCTTCATCAATCGTCTTTCGTTCTATTTCTGACAGCAAAGCAAAGTCAAAGTGTTCCTTGAGAAATGATCTTGTTCTAACTCTATCACTTGGTTCACCAATGATCTGGTCCTTTGGGTGATGAGTTTTGAACTTCCAATCTCTTATGGTTTCTGCTTGAGTCTTGTCACCGGACGCAGAATCAGAGTTAGCACCTGTGACATCATCATCTGTTCCTTTGCTTATCTGGAAAGATCTCATCTAGCTCTAACGTTTCATTGTCAGGCTTCTTATCATCAAATCTCATATGCATTGATTCATCAACAATTAATGTTTCTTTGTTGTATACTCTGTAAGCTTTAGAGCATTCAGAATTATCCCAAAAAGATACCTTTTTGTGCCTTGGAATCAAATTTGCCAAGACCGTCCTTTGTATTGAGAACAAAGCAGTCACATCCAAATTGGTGAAAATAAGAAATGTTGGGTTTTCTTCCTTTCCACAATTCATATGGAGTCTTATTCAAAATAGGTCTTATATAGATTTTATTTTGAGTATAACAAGCATTGTTTACTGCTTCTGCCCAAAAGTGCTTTGCAACATTAGTTTCATGAATCAAGGTTCTGGCCATCTCTTGAAGAGATCTATTTTTCCTTTCTACAACACCATTTTGTTGTGGTGTTCTAGGAGATGAAAAATTGTGAGAGATGACATGCTCTTCACAAATGTTTTGAAATAATTCATTTTCAAATTCTCCACCATGATCACTTCTAATTGTTGTAATACAAAAAACCTTTTTCATTTTGCACTTGTTTGCAGAAAATAGAAAACATTGTGAATGACTCATCTTTGTGAGCAATGAATTTTACCCATGTTCATCTAGTATATTCATCAACAATTACAAGACCATATTTCTTTTCAGACAAATATGCAGTTCTGGTTGGACCAAATAAATCTAAATGTAAAAGCTCAAGTAGCTTTGAGGTGAAAACAATGTTTTTAGATTCAAACAAAGATTTTGTTTGTTTCCCTTTTTGGCATACTTCACAAAGAGCAACAGATTGATACCTAAGATTTGGTAAGCCTCTAATAAGTTCATTCTTATTAATCTTTGAGATTAACCTCAAGCTGGCATGACCCAATCTTTTGTGCCAAGTCTATTGTTCTTCATCAAGTGACAAAAAGCACTTGACATTTTGATTTGCCAACTCAGAAATTTTTATTTTATAAATATTGTTCTTTCTCTTTGCTTTAAAGAAAATGGAGCCATCTTTCTTGCTCGTGACTATACAGGCATTATCACTGAAGCCAACATGATAACCATTGTCGCATAATTGACTGACGCTTAGTAGATTATGCTTAAGGCCATCGACTAGTAAACCATTATCAATAGAGGGTAGGAATTTCTCACTAACTCTTCCACTTCCAATGATTTTACCTTTTTGGTTTCCTCCGAAACCCACTGTTCCACTGTCTTTAAGTTGTAGCTCTTGGAACATACGCCTTTCTCCTATCATGTGACATAAGCACCCACTGTCCAAGTACTAGGACTGGTGTTTCAACTCAGTTGCTAAGCAAATCTGCAACATATACAATCTTGTCCTTAGGTACCCAAATCTTTTTGGGTCCTCTTTTGTTAGTCCTAGAAGAAAAATTGTCCTTCTAATTTTTCAATTCATAACAAGTACTTCTTATGTGACCTTTCTTATTGCAAAAAGTACAAAGCAGACAGTCACTATGATCATTGGTATCCTTGGGTTTCAATTTTATGTTTTGAAAAGTGGGTTCCCCTGGTTTGTAACCAAGACCCTTTTTACCATTTTGGCTTACGCCCCAAATCATAGATGCTTGTTTGCTTCATGTCACACACTCAGCAAGAAATCTTTGAAATCCTTTTTCATATTTTGAAGAGTTACATTCAATTTTTTCTTCAATCTTAGAGCTGTCACTCACCAGACGGTGATTTTCACCTTTGAGTTTCTCATTCTCTTCATTGAGTGTTAGATATTCTTTTGAAAGTTTTAAGAATTTCTTACTCAAAGCTTTATACTCAATGGAGAGCTTAGAAGACTCCTCTAAGAGTTCATCAAAAGCATTTTGAACATCAGAGGGTGAGTTAGAATTTACCTCTTCATCCTTATCTTCACTGTCTGACGACCCTATGGTAGCCATCATAGCCACATTTGCATGTTCATCATCATCATCATCAGATGATGATGAATCAGAGTCATCCCATGTTTCCATGAGACCCTTTCTCTAGTTGTGGACATTCAGACTTGAAATGTCCTAGCTTCTTGCACTCGTAACAGACTACTTGGCTTTTGCCCTTATAGTCCTTCTTTTCCCTTGAGTGTTCCTGTGGAATTGCTTCCGAACTTTCCTTTGTTTTGCCACATACGTTGAATCTTCCTTGAAATAAAGGAAATTTCTTCATCTATGTATTCATCACTTTCATTAAACGATCCTTCATCTGCTTCTAGATTAGCTTGTAGAGCTTTGGAGGAGAAAGCTTTGTTTGTAGATTTCAAAGCTATAGACTTTGATTTCTTAGGGGGTTCTTCTTCATTTAGCTCAAGCTCATGAGTTCTCAAGGAACTGAGAAGGTCTTCAAGTCGCAAGGCATTTAGGTCCTTGGCTTCTTGAATAGCCGTGAACTTTGGTCTCCATTGCCTTGGCAGGCTTCTTAAGATTTTCTTCAAGTGATCAGCAGTAGTGTAGCTTTTCTTAAGAACTTTTAGACCATGGACTAATGTTTGAAATCTTCCAAACATAGTTTCAATGTCTTCTCGCTCTTCTATCTTGAAGAGTTCATATTGTCTAACCAGAATATTAGCCTTAGTTCCTTGTACCTGGGAAGTACCCTCATAAACCAAGGCCAGTGAGTCCCAAATTTCTTTAGCTGTTTCATTTTTCCCACATTTCTCATACTCTTTCTCAGAAATAGCACAGATAAGAAAATATCTTGCTTTCTGATTTAGTTGATATGCTTTCTTATGCTCATCTTCCCACTTATCCTTAGGAATGGGATTTTTCTTGGAATCAACTGGTTCAGTATATTGTTTTTGAACCATATCCCAGAGTTCGAGTTATTGAGACTCGAAGAAGGTTTTCACTTTATCTTTCCAGTAGTCATAGTTTGTTCCAATGAACAAAGGAGGATGGTTACCGTGACCACCGGCTTCGTTGCTTGTCATGTATAAAGTTTAAGATATTTTCCTGTCACAGTATTAAGTGCTCAACCAAGAGGCTGAACTCTGGTACTAATTGAATGTGGCAAAAACATAAGAAAGGGGGTTTGAATTAGGTTTTATAAATCTTTTCACAAAGCTTGTGTATTTTTGAAAAACTTTTTAAAACAACTCTTTAACAAAATAACAATGTAAAATATGTAAAAAGAAGAGAAGAGTAGGACACAGTGATTTGTACTAGTTCACTATCACCTGATAGCTATGTCTAGTCCCTTCAACACATTTGAAGGATTTCTCCACTATAATCAACCTGATTACACTTGAGATATACTACTGTCAAACTGGCTATACTCACAACTTCTTAGAATGACTTAGTGCAGTCAAGCCTCTAAGGAATACAGCCACTACTGGGCTAAATACAATTTTCAAAAGTAGTTTAAAACAATAACAATAACTCTCAATCGAGAGGATTTACAATGAAAAACTTAAGCACAAAGAATAGCTTTCTAATAGAAAGAATAAAACGGTTAAGTGCTTGTTCAATGTGATCTCAGAGACTTGGAATGATTTCTTGGTTGCTTACTATCTCGCAAGTATGAGTCAAATTGTTGTTGCTTTGTTTGTAAGCATTAACCTACTTCAGTGAATGAAGTAAGGTATATATAGCTAGGGTTGTGAATAGTGCCATTGTGACCTAACAGCTCTTTCACCAAAGGACAAAACTTCAGATCCACTATTTGTGGCTTTTAGCAAGTCCTATCATTTTCAGCTCTGCTCTTGCATACTGACACAGCAAACAATAGCATGATCTCATCCCTTGTGATCTTTTTGAATATGAGTCACTTCCTAAGCAAGTTTTCTGATGACATTCCCTTTGGTGTTTAATTCCTCGTATATTAAAATACTCATCAATGAAGTCTCGTTAATACATGAAGTAGCCTTTAATGAACACTCAGTCTGATTTCCAATCAGAGCGTCTACCATCCGGATGATGCTAGTCACTGAGATACTCTGTTTATCAGAGTGAGCTTGAAACGGAGGCAAGTTCTTCAGTACAGAATTTGTTGGCCTTTCATACAAATGAGTCATATTGTATCGGACGAAGGTTTCCACTGTGTAGTCTAATCAGAGCATCTTCTCATCAGAGCATGGTCTATCACAGCATTGAATACCATCAGAGCATTGACCTTTTCAGAGCATGATAACAGAGTGAGACTATTCGACAATGACATCATCAGCACTTTTCGAACGGTCACTGCCAGACTCATACGAATGAAACGGAGGGTGAAATGCACATATATGCATTGTCTTCTGAGACAATTCCTTCTGATGAACAGTGACTTCTACACACTAATAAACACATCAGAGGATAAATTGGTCTATTACTTATTTGTTGTCATCAAAATAATTAAGGGTCATTGTTTTTGAATCCACTTGATTCCAATAGTAGGAATTGGTTAAGGCGTTCCATGAGGGTTTGAACAACGTTCTTAAGCCTTGCCACTGATCTTGTAGCTTCCATGAAGTTGTTGAACTGAGATCTGGAGATGATTACAGGTTCATCGTCATCGACAGGAGGAGGAGGCTCAGGAATCCATTCAGCTTGAGCAGGAAGTTCTTCAGGTCTAGGCCAAGAGATAGCCCTTTGCCATCTCTGGGTAGATTTCTTAATGTGTTCCATGTGTACCCCTTGTGACAGTTTCAACCTTCTTTCCTTTTTCTCTTTAGCTTTTAAGAAAAACTTATCATTTGGTACGGACCATTTGATCAGTCTTCCTAGCTTCTGTTTTTCAAACTCAAACTCTTTTTGCATTTTGTACGCCAGCTGTTCCGGGTCAATAGTACCCAAAAATTCAATTTCTCTTTGTTTAAGCAGAGCGTCAACAAATTCATCAAACTGTGAAATCTCAGCTTCTGATGCAGTCAACTCCAGGTCAACTTCAACTTTAGCAAAGTAGATGCTGAGAATCTAATTTTCAAAGTTGTAAAGCCTTCTCCGATCTTCCTTCTCTTCTAAGGCCAAGACGATGGGTTCCAAACCATCATGATGTGCCTTTTCAACCCAATTGAGAGCCATGACTTCCTAACTAAAAGTAGCTTCAAGTTCATAGTCTATTACTTCTTGTTCTAACTTCTGCTTCAAAGTGGAGGGAGGCCTTATCACAGCAGCTTGCAGCATATCATCAAAATGTTGAATGGCTAGGTTTGAGTCCCAACATTTTTAATTGATCAGCAATCATGAATTCTGCCTTCTTTGCATTGCAAAGACCAGAGGAACCAGTGTATTTGGAATCTAACTTGGTCTTAGTGAGATAGACTTCCATTGCATGATTTTATGATCTTTCTTCAATCTTTGCCAGAGGAAAGAATGTGGTATGTTATCTTCTAGGAGCTTTCTTGAAATCTTCCAAGGTGAACATGCTAGGAAGTCTTTAAGGAACTTTGGTTTTCCTTTTCTCATGAATCAGCCAAGAGAGCCCCTTTTATTTATCAGGCACAATCTTCACAGAAGCTAGTGAAGGATCCTATGAAGTA
Organism: Calophaca sinica; assembly: GCA_037113605.1. Taxonomy (NCBI): domain Eukaryota; kingdom Viridiplantae; phylum Streptophyta; class Magnoliopsida; order Fabales; family Fabaceae; genus Calophaca; species Calophaca sinica. The sequence goes on from CM073736.1 coordinate 96,075,662, forward strand.
GGGACATTTCATACAGCTTCATTTCCAAGCTTCGAAGCAAAAATGCCCTTTCATCATACATAATCCATCTTCCACATCCTTCCAGGGTAAGATGTTCATTCTATGGAAGAGACATGGGTAGCTCGAATGATAGAAGAAGTGCTCCACGGTTTAGAGGAGGCCTGAATCTTCCGCCAAAGGTCTTCTCCACTATGTCATTATAGCTGAAGGGAGGAATCTCCACCCTTGCAACTCCTCAGGTGAAGGTCTTGAGATGCCACAATGATGGATAATCATAGACTGATGAAGTGGATGAGGAGGTTGAGGTGGGAGTGGCAGTGATTGTGGTGGTTCTGTGTATGGAGGGGAATCTGTAAAGTTGATAGAAAGGGTGAGAGAGATGAGGCTATTTCTGAGGTGAGGGAGGTGATAGAGGTGGAAGTAGATTGAGGTTTGTGTAAGGTTAGGATTTTAGATGAGGTTAAGGTGTGAATAGGTTTGGGTGTTTGGTTAGATAAGTACCAGGAAATCATTCTTGATAAGGTAACAAAAGGTTTAATGGGTTTTGATTAGTATGTTGAAGGAACTGTTAGTTGTGGTGTAGTGGAGAGAATGGACTTTGTCTTGGACTTTGATAAGGTCAAAGCACCAGACAGAGGGTGAGGTTTCTTTGTGGTTATTTGTGAGGTTTGGGGTTTTAGTGGTTTGGTAGGTGGAGGTTGTGGTGAAGAAACAGACAAAGGAGGTGCAGTGATAGGATCATCTCTATCATATGCAACTATAGAATCATCAGAAAAGTCTAGTACCTTAGGCTTAGGCTTCTCATATTGCTTGATCAATCTCCTCTGCTTTGTTTGTATTTGTGGAATCACGGCAAGAGGTGGAGCAGGTACTTGTTTCTTAGGACCAGAAGTAGAAGTTAGTTTGTTAGCTTCTGCTTTCCTTTTCTTATCCATTATGCTTCTGATGGGGACCTGGTCCTCATCATCTTCTGGTTCCACTGTAGTAGTTGCTTGGGCAGGTGGCACCTTCTGCTTCTTGCTTCGGGTCTCCTTGACCGGAGGCTCAGCAGTTCTCTTTACACCAGACGCAGAGCATTTTGTTGAGCTTCTGGTGGGTTGCCTTTGTGATTTAACAACAGGAACAAGTGCTTGAGAAGCACCAGCAGCAACAGCAGCATTTTCTTCTTCCTTGATTTTCTAAATCATTTGAGCAGAGCACAATTGCATTCTAACCAGATTAGTTTTTCCAAAAACGTCAGGACGAGTCATTGCCCTTTTTCCAAAATATTTCTCCTTGTCTTCTCCTGTCAAGGCACCCAGCTTTCTCACAATCCCTTGCTTCAGCATGAGTTCTGAGAGAAGAACAACATAGGGAATGGCTTTGTAGACATACTTCTCTTCAGTGGATCCGTTTCTTGAATTCACAGTAGCAGAAGTCAAAGTGGTCATTAACAACCTTGGTAGGTTGACTTTGTTACCAACTCTATAGTGGCTCATGATGAACTTCTGTTCCTTGTTCACAATGTCACTTGAACCAACATTCAAGATGACACATTTGGAAATCAGCTTGTGAAGCACTCTGTAGTGAGCCTTCAAATTCTTCGCAATCAGAGGTTGGTTCGAAGCTTTTAGTTGATGGTAGTCTTCAAATAAAGCTTCATCTACAGCCTCTATACCACCAAAAGCTGCTTCCCATCCTTCAGAGTATATTACTCCTTCATTTGAGCATTTAGAGATTTCAACAATAGCATTCAGAGTTGCCACAAATAGAAAACTATGTACATAAGCCTTGATGATGTTTCCAAAATGAAGTCTAGCATTTTCCCAGAGTTCCCTAACGGCGTTGAGAAGTACTTCCTTAGGTTCCCATTGGAAGTAGTTTTTCCAGCCCATATTCTTTAGTCCATCAATGAAATCAAACCCAAACTTTTCAAGTGCCTCAAATCAACTCTATTCTCTATCAGGACCTTTCCTTCGGTCATGGCGTCGAAAATTGCAGTGTCCTCATACACTTGAACTTCTGTCATGGTTGCAGGGTAGAGGAACTAGTGATGGAGGTTTAGGGTTTTCAGAGAGAAAAAGAGAAAGGTTTCCAGAAAACAAAGGGAATAAATAGTACTGAAGTAGTGGGAGAGTGGAAAAAATAGTGGAGAGGTTTTGAACAAAGTGTTTTTTGTAACGTTTCACATTTCACAGAATAAAAATAAATCAAAAAAAATAAAAATACAAAGATTCCTTTCATTAAATACGAAGTTGCCAAAATCAAAAGTTACGTAGTAAAAACTTTATTAAAAACGTAAAGAAATCATGACTCAGTAGGTGATCAAGAGACGCTTCAGCACACACATTTGACACGTATGTGACCAGATGCAAACATTTATATTCACCAGATGCTAAATGATGCAAAGTGAATGACACATAAGACGCTTACATATACAGATGCTGAGATCATAGCAGATGCAAATAATAAGATGCATGATGCATAAGACACTGAGATTAACTAATCATTCTTTTATAAGATGAAAGTTTAAATTTCTCCTTATAAAATTGAATCTATCTTCAGCAAGGGGTCTTATGAAAATGTCATCCCACTGGTGATCAGTGTCAATAAATTTAATTTTAAGTACTCCCTTCTGAACATAGTCTCTTATAAAATGATGTTTAATCTCAATATGCTTTGCTCTTGAATACAATATGGGATTTTTAGTAAGACATATTGTAGAAGTATTATCACAAAATATAGGGATGTTACTCTCTTTAATCAGGTATTCTTCAAGTTGATATTTCATCCACAGAAGTTGAAAATTGCAACTTGCTGCTGAGCTTTATTCAGCTTCTGCTGTTGAGAGTGCAATAATGCTTTGTCTTTTGCTTGACCAAGACACAAGATTTGCTCCAAGGGATTGGCAGCCTCCACTTGTGCTCTTTCTTTCAATGCGGACTCCAGTAAAATCAGCATCACAGAAATCTACTAACTTGTAATCTTTTGATTTCTTATAAAGCAAACCAAGATTAGTAGTTCCTTGTAAATATCTAAAAATTCTTTTTATAGCACTCAAGTGTGATTCTCTAGGATCAGATTGAAACCTAGCACACAGGCAGACGCTGAACATATTATCAGGTTTTGAAGCAGTAAGGTAAATTAGAGAGCTAATCATACCTCTGTATAGCTTCTGGTCTACCTTCTTACCATTTTCTTCTTTGCATAAAATACAAGTGGGATGCATTGGAGTACACATTGGCTTTCAATCAACCATCTTGAATTTCTTGAGCAATCCCTTGATGTATTTGCTTTGATGTATGTAACTACCATCATTGCATTGCTTGATTTGAATTCCAAGGAAGAACTTCAATTCTCCCATCATGCTCATTTCAAATTCAGCCTGCATTAACTTAGAAAATTCTTTGCAAAGGCTTTTATTAGTAACATCAAAAATAATATCATCAGCATAAACTTTAATAAGTATAAAATGCTTATTTGAAGTTTTTCTAAACAGAGTGGTGTCTACTTGACCTCTTGTAAAACCATTTTCCATTAAAAAGGAACTCAGTCTATCATACCAAGCTCTGGGAGCTTGCTTAAGACCATACATTGGCTTTTTAAGTTTGAAGACATGTTCAGGAAATTCAATGTCTTCAAATCCAGGAGGTTGTTTCACATAGACTTCCTCAGTTATGAAACCATTCAAGAAAGCACTTTTGGCATCCATTTGATAAAGAATTATCTCATGGTGTGTAGCAAATGTAAGTAAAATATGAATTCCTTCTAACCTTACAACAGGTGCAAAGGTTTCAGTGAAGTCTATACCTTCTTCTTATGAATAACCTTGTGCAACTAACCTTGCTTTGTTCCTTACTACCTTACCATCTTCATCAAGCTTATTTCTAGATACCCATTTAGCCCCAATAGCTTTTTATCTTCTGGTAGGTTAACCAACTTCCACACATCACTGCGCTGAAACTGATTCAACTCTTCTTGCATAGCCAGAATCCAACCTTTATCTTTCAAAGCCTCAACAATCGTTTTAGGTTCCATTTCTGAGAGTAGTGCAAAATCTGTATGCTCCTTGAAAAAGGATCTTGTTCTCACTTTGTCTCCAGGTTCTCCTATGATTTGATCTTTTGGATGATGAGTTTTGAATTTCCAACTCTTTCTGGCTTCAGCTTCTGATTGTGTTGAATCCTGTGTCTGGTTGTTACCACCAGATGCTTAGTTTGTAGGTTCACTATTTGTCGTACCCTAATTTTGTTCGGCCTCTTTCTTTTAATTTATTTTTACTTATTAAAATTAGTAGCAGTAATATTAAATAAATAAATAAATAAAAATAATATTTTTGGTCTCATAGAACGAATAAAGAAAAGAAAAAAATAAGGCAAAAGAAAGAAACAGAAAAAATAAGGCAAAAGATCCTCTTCCATCCCTTTCCTTTTCAGAAAGCATATTTTGGAGAATCAATCAAAAGATTGAATCTTGAGATCTAATAAATCATTATCTTCATTATCTATGCTTCTTTCTGATTTTGTATTTTATTTTTAATTTTTTTATTGTTGTTGTATGATAGGGTTAATTTTTTTTTTTTTACATAGTTTTATTCAAAATCTATATATTCTTCTAAATTCTACGCCAATATTTTCTCTTCAGTAAAAGTGGTAAATAAAAAAAGGTTATTTCTTTTGATTCTTGTAAACTTGTTTTTTACCTATTATTGTTATTGTTATTAAATTTAGTGGCAAAAATGCTTTCTTTTATTTCTTAATGAATTATAGGATAAGTGTATTTAATATGAGTATTTAAATTAGTTACTATAATTACTATAACTAATAAAGAAAGTTTGATTTTTTTTCTTATAAAGGAGACATTTTTAAATCTGATTCAAATTAACAATTTTGGCATTAGATCGATTATTTAGCTTTAATGTAAAATAAAGGTTAATCTTCCTCATTTATGATCTGTTTGTAGAAACCTTAGACTCATGCTTTTCTTTATGAAATAATTCTTGATAAGGCAAACATGTTTTTTTAAACAATTAAATGTACCATTTTTATGGGCGTTTTAGGGGTGCTAATACCTTCCCTATGCGTAATCAACTCCCGAGCTCAAAATCTGGTTCAAAGACCTTCTTTTTTTTTCATTAAATTCAAAAATATTCAAAAAATAGGTTTTCCAATGTTTCCTATAAAAATAAAATATTGGTGGCGGCTCCATTTAATTTTTAGGGTAGTTGTCACAGCTGGCGACTCCACTGGGGACTTTAGAGAGTTAGGCCTTATGATTGTTTATATGATTTGTTTGCCTTATTAAATAAATTATTCCCTTTTTGTTTTTATTCCTATTCATTCATTTGTATATATGTTTGTATACGTGAATCCTAGGATAGAAAACTTGCATAAAAAAAAAAATTCGTTTGTGATTTATTCTCTTTCATTTGTTCTTTCCTTGTAAATATTATGTATGTTTATGTATTTAAAACCTTAGGGTAGAAGACATATATATATTGTATTTTTTATTTATTTTGCAGCGGATAGTTTTAAGTTTGCTCCTTCACACTTTTCACTTTATACACTTTATTTACGCACACTGTGAGTGGGTGCCCTATACCCGGGCCCGAGTGAACCTTAAGTTAGGAGAGGCTGTGTAATGGGTGCTCTGCTGGACATACGACCAGTGGGTTCCTATGAAGGCCTCACCTAGAGTTTGGCTCTATTTGAGAAAAAATCATCTTTTAATAATATACTTATTATTGGTGGTAACATTTTCAAATAGGACCCTTGGCTCTAGGGACCTTTTAGATTAGTATCTTAAATCCACCCAATGGAAAGACACTTAATATAATCCCTAGATCCTTTTAAGGAGCCACTGGCCCATATCACAAAAGGAGCATACCTTATCCCATTTTCCACGTGACAAAAGTCGTATGACCTAAGATCTTAGGAGATACCGGCCTATATCACAAGGGGCACACTCTGCCCATTGTTCCTCCATCCATTTATTTTCCATTCACATTTCAAAAATTGTGAAAGATAATAAATGATATTTTCTCCAAAAAAATATTATTTATTATTCTTCTTTGCAAAAAATACAGTTTTAAAAAACATTTTCCCTTCTCATTCTTTTTCCCTCAAAAAAATAAATTTTTTTAAAAAATAAAAGGCATTTTCTCCTTTTTTAACGATGTTTCTCATTATCCTTGCATTCATTTTATTTTTATAGAAAAAATAAATAAATAAATAATATTTCTCCATTATCCATCATATTATTTTGCATAAAAAAACATTCATGACATGCATAATCATGGCATCTACATAACATAACTCATTTTTTCTCCTCAACAGAAAAATAGATATAAATAAGTTTTCCCTGCATCCTTACCGGACTCGAGCCCAATCTAGACTCATGGACTTGTTGGAATAGAATCAGCAAGTAATGAGAGAAGAACTCGACCGAATCAATGGTAAAATGGACAAGATATTGGAACTCTTGCAGAACATGGGTGCAAAATTGACCATTGATGAGAACCATTCCTTCAGCACTAATGAGTATCGAGAGGCTTCCAATGGCCCATCAGGAGACCCCCTAGATCAGAAGAGACTCCAAATTGTGGAAGATAGGCTGAAAGCAATTGAAGGGGCAAATCATATTGGGTTCAAAGCTTCAGAAGTATGCTTGGTCCTGGACGTGGTGATTCCTCCAAAATTCAAAGTTCCTGAGTTCGTCAAGTATGAAGGCTTAACTTGTCCAAAAAGCCACCTCACCATGTACTGTCGGAAGATGGCCTCTTGCTCCAGTAATGATAAGCTCCTAATCCATTTCTTCCAAGATAGTCTTACTGGGGCATCCCTACGCTGGTATATGCAGTTAGAGCGGGGCAAAATCAACTCCTGGAATGATTTGGCTAAAGCTTTCATCAAACAGTATAAGTACAATATGGATATGACTCCTGGCCGCTCCCAGTTGCAAACCATGGTAAAAGGGGGCAATGAAAGCTTCAAAGGGTATGCCCAAAGATGGAGAGGGATTGCAGCCCAAGTGGAACCTCTGCTATCTGAGAAAGAGATGGTTACCACGTTCATTGACACACTTCAACAACCCTTCTATGATCTGATGATGGGAAATGTCTCTTCAAGCTTCTCAAACCTAGTTGTTGTCGGAGAAAGAGTGGAAGCCGGGATAACAAGCGGAAGGATTGGTAACCTCGAAGCTCAACAACCATTGCGCAGTATAGATCAAGAGCAGGAAGAAGATACAAACGATGATACGAATGATGCTCATCACGACAGGCACTGGGGTAGTGGGCCACTCCATTGAGAATTGTTGGACTCTGATCAACACCAAGTGGTGAAATTTCAAGGAATAGCCCTGTTTAAACAACCTTCATTTGTTTTTACGCTTTGCCTGAAGCCCTGGGGCATATCTTGTAAAGGGCCCACTTTGTTCTCATCTTTTCAATACATCAGTGGAAGTGCAATTTGAATTTTTTTCAACTTCCCTTCTTGATACATGGTCAATCCGGGATAAAAAAAAAGTAGTTAAGAAAATAAAAAATAAAATGGTAAAGCAAATGCACAATAATCAAAAATTAATTTTTGTGAAAATTTGAGCAATGAGGTTTTGAGATGAAGTTTGGCCGTTTTTCTCTATCCAAGAATATAAAAAATATTTATCCCTTGCTACCCCTTTTGAGCCTAAAAAAAAAATTCTTTCAAATACCCTAAACAAGAATCACCCATACATTGAAGGCTAGCACAATAGTCCGTTAAATTTTGTCTGTAAAAAAAAACAAGCAAACAAATATCAAATGCAACATATCAAGACACTTGCCAAAAAAAAAGGAATAAAAATGCAAAAGCAAAACAAGACAATTGTGCTAGCAACCATCCAAGTGCTTCTTGGCACTAAAGATCCTTGTTTTCATAAACCTTTAAATACTTTTTGAGCCTGAAATATCCTTTCTTTCATAGCCCTTAACCCTTGGCCACGTTATAACCCTAATAAAGTCCATTCTGATCAAAGTCAAATTGCTCATATTTTCTTAAAACTTGATTTTTGAAAAAGGATATCCATATGAATTCCTCAGTGCAGTTCTTTACCTCAAAAAAGAGAGAGAATATAAAACAAAATGCTCGCTAGGCCGAAAACCCGAAAGGGCGGTCTAGGCAGAAGTTAGAGTGACCCGCTAGGTTGAAAACTCGCAAAGAGCGGCATAGGCAGAAGTTAGGGTCAAATTCACAAGCATGTCAACCCGGATTGTACTTCTTGGACCTAAACATAAACCAAGAAGCTAGGGGAAAAAGCTACGTCCATCATCTACAAGCTTCACATTCATTCTGGTTTCAGAACTACGCAAGGTGATCTGTCTCTCAACATAGATCCTTCCTCACATGGCTGGACGAAGGCCAAAGGGACACTGAAAAGTCTCTATGGATCAAAGTTGTCAATCTAATCCTTCCAAAGGCAGTCAAAGCATGAAGATGAAAATTTGAAGATCCATAAAATGATTTATCAAGGGGCAAATACGCAAACCTGGTGCATTGCAAAGTCAACCATTTGGACAAGCAATCCGACAGAAGGTTATCATCCCACGAGTCTAGGGGTAGCGTCCTCAAAAGGGATTCAGGGGAACCAAAAAAAAAAGTCTTTCAAAGCAAATAATACTCATGCATGGCATACCATTCATTGCATCTTGCATAATCATCAATACTTTTGGGTCCACGACTCACCTTAAAAAAAACATTTCTCTAAAAATAAAACAACATTCATGCATAGCATATCATTCATTGCATCTAGCATGATCATCAACACTTCTGGGCCTCAGACAAAAAATAAAAATTTCATTTCACGCATGGCATACCATTTATTGCATCCTGCATGACTATCAAAATTTTTGGGTCCATTGACCCACCCTCTCAAATATTACACACAGTTGGTCTGTTGTTGCTCAGTAAGAACTAGTACTCAACCTACCCAACCCACTTATTAGCAAGAGTTAAGAACCCGTCCTACACCTTGCTGGGAATCTGACCCACCACCTTGGGAATCTGACCCAAGCCTTTACTCGGGAACCTGACCCGCGTCTCGAATCTTCTTCAATTATGGAAATCGATCCACACCTTTTAACAAGAGTTAGGAATCTGACCTACACCTTGTCGGGAATCTGACCCGAACTTGTGTCGAGTGACGGAGAAGCTCATACACTGGACGTTCACATGCAATAGGAAAACCAATCCATACTTTAACAAGAGCTAGGAATCTGACCTACACCTTGCCGGGAACCTGACCCGAACCTATATTGAGTGACAGAGAAACTCATATCACGGATATTCCTTAAAGTAAGGTAGTCAATCCGTACCTTTTAACAAGCTTTAAGAACCTGACTTACCCTTGTTGGGAATCTGACCCGAACTTGTGTCGAGTGACGAAGAAGCTTGCACCCCAGACTTACCCTAAGTAGGGAAGTAATCCATACTAAAGATGTGAGGGTTAGGAGCCAGACCTATGCCTTACAGGAAATTCGCCAGGAAACCAGCCCTGGAATCTCCGACCAACTTTGTAAGAGCTAGGGGCAAGCCTATGCCTTACCAGGAAATTCGAAGGGAACCAGCCCCGGAATCCTCACCAATTTTGTAAGGGTTAGGAGCCAGACCTATGCCTTACCAGGAATTCACTAGGAATCGAACCTAGAATCTCTCACCAATTTTGTAAGAGTTAGGAACCAAACCTATGCCTTATCGGGAATTCACTAGGAATCAAACCTAGAATCTCTCACCAATTTTGTAAGAGTTAGGAACTAAACCTATGCCTTACTGGGAATTCACTAGGAATCAGACCCAGAATCCCAAAGCAAAGTCGGGAGCCAATCGCGCATCCTCAAACAATTTCATTCTGGACAAAATTAGAGTCATTTATCCTTAATTACCTTTTACAACGAATGCACGAAGACCTTCGAGTAAAATGTAATTAAGGAGGGGCAGCTGTCGTACCCTAATTTTGTTCGACCTCTTTCTTTTATTTTATTTTTGCTTATTAAAATTAGTAGCAGTAATATTAAATAAATAAATAAATAAAAATAATATTTTTGGTCTCATAGAACGAATAAAGAAAATAAAAAAATAAGGCAAAAGAAAGAAACAGAAAAAATAAGGCAAAAGATCCTCTTCCATCCCTTTCCTTTTCAGAAAGCATATTTTGGAGAATCAATCAAATCTCCCTTTCTTAATCTCAAACCAAATCACACCAAAATCCTCCTTTTTTCGATACTATGTCTCAGATTTATGGAGATTCGGTTGAGAGGAAAACATGGACATCCAGAACCAAATCAGGGAGTGATTCTATTCTCTTTTTCTTTATTTATTTCCTTTTATTCCCAGTTTATTTTGATCCTGATCTTTCTTTGTTTCTGTAACAGATTCGAAGAATGCTATAAAAGTCTCTCAAAGAGGAGAAAAGGGAGAGCGAACCGAGGAGAGTTTTCGGGATCTGAAAAGAGTCACCAAGAGAGCAGTTCTTGAAGAAAAGACTGAAGAATAGAGAAAAAAGAAAAAGAGAGATCTGAAAATGTAAACACTTTTTTTTCTTTTCTAGAGTTTCAGTTTCTTTTCTGTGTAATTCCGATCTGGTTGCTGAGATAACTATAACCAGGTTTTTATCTTTCTTTTTTTTCATTCGCTCCAAGTTGCTACCATTCATATTTCTGTACAATTGTGTATGTAAAAGATTGAATCTTGAGATCTAATAAATCATTATCTTCATTATCTATGCTTCTTTCTGATTTTGTATTTTATTTTTAATTTTTTTATTGTTGTTGTATGATAGGGTTAATTTTGTTTTTTTTTTTACATAGTTTTATTCAAAATCTATATATTCTTCTAAATTCTACGCCAATATTTTCTCTTCAGTAAAAGTGGTAAATAAAAAAAGGTTATTTCTTTTGATTCTTGTAAACTTGTTTTTTACCTATTATTGTTATTGTTATTAAATTTAGTGGCAAAAATGCTTTCTTTTATTTCTTAATGAATTATAGGAAAAGTGTATTTAATATGAGTATTTAAATTAGTTACTATAATTACTATAACTAATAAAGAAAGTTTGATTTTTTTTTCTTATAAAGGAGACATTTTTAAATCTGATTCAAATTAACAATTTTGGCATTAGATCGATTATTTAGCTTTAATGTAAAATAAAGGTTAATCTTCCTCATTTATGATCTGTTTGTAGAAACCTTAGACTCATGCTTTTCTTTATGAAATAATTCTTGATAAGGCAAACATGTTTTTTTAAACAATTAAAGGTACCATTTTTATGGGCGTTTTAGGGGTGCTAATACCTTCCCTATGCGTAACCAACTCCCGAGCTCAAAATCTGGTTCAAAGACCTTCTTTTTTTTCATTAAATTCAAAAATATTCAAAAAATAGGTTTTCCAATGTTTCCTATAAAAATAAAATTGGTGGCGGCTCCATTTAATTTTTAGGGTGGTTGTCACACTTGTTTATTGCAGTATATGCAATGTAAGCTTTCACTGTGATCATTGGTTTCATCAGATGCTAGATTTTCATTTTGTAAAGTGGGTTCATCTGATTTGTATCCAAGACCTTGAGTTGTCGTTTTACTAACACCCCAAATCATTGAAGCTTGTTTGCTTCGAGTTACACTCTCTGCAAGAAACTTTTGAAAGGCATATTCATATTCATTTGATTTGCATTTAGATTGCCTTTAGCTTGTGAGCTTTCAGCTTATGAGCTTCTAGCTTGTGAGCTTTCAGCTTCTGGGTGCTGACTAGCTACCAGACGCTGATGATCTACCAGATACTGATTTTCAACTTTCAGCTTCTGGTTCTCTTCATTGAGCTTTAAGTTTTCATTGTTTAAAACTTGAAATTCTTTTGATAATTTTGAAAACTTTTTTTTTCTAAGCCTTATACTCAATGGAGAGAGTATAGGAATCCTTAAGAAGATCATCAAATACAATTTGAAGTTCAGAGTAAGAATCATATATTACCTCTTCAGTTTCTTCTTTAGAATCTGAATCTGTGTTTGCCATGAGGGAAACATTTGCTTCTTCTTCATTCTCATCATCTTCTGAGGAAGATGAGTCCAGGTCTTCCCATGTAGCCATGAGACCTTTCTTCTTTCCCTTGAAAGAACTTTTCTTAGGCTTCTGCTTAAGATTATGACATTCAGATTGGAAATGACCTGGCATTTTGCAAATGATTTGACTCTTGTCTTTGTTTTCCTTCTTGTCTTTGCCACCTTTCTTTTGGAACTGTCTCCTAAAGTTCCCTTTTTTTCCACATTCTTTGGATCTTCCTTGATATGAACGACAGCTCATCATCTGATCCATCATAATCATCTTCTGAAGCTTCATCTTCTGATTCTTCTTCAGCTTGCAAAGCTTTAGAAGAACTAGTTTTGTGCTTGCTGACTTTCAAAGCGATAGATTTGTTTTTTCTTCACAGGTTCTTTCTCATTTAGCTCAAGTTCATGAGCCTTTAGAGAACTTAAAATATCTTCAAGATGTAAAGCGTTTAGATCTTTAGCTTCTTGTATAGCAGTGACTTTAGGGCTCCACTGCTTAGTCAAACTTGTCACGATCTTTCTCACATGGTCAGGTGTAGTATAGCTTTATCCAAGGGCTTTTAACCCGTGAACAAGAGTTTGGAATCTTCCAAACATTGTCTCAATATTTTCTCCGTCTTCCATCTTAAATAATTCATATTGGCAAACCAACTTGCTAGCCTTTGTTTCTCTTACTTGGGCAGAGCCTTCATAAGACAAAATAAGGGAATCCCATTTTTCCTTAGCAGTATCAAATTTTCCACATTTGTCATATTCTTTTTCTGCCATAGCACAGATAAGAATATATCTAGCTTTTTGATTCAGCTGGTACTCTTTTTCTGGTCATCATTCCATTCTTCTATAATAAAACAGCAGCAGTAGCAGTAGTTAGAATAATGTACCCATTTTCAACCATGTCCCATAACTCAAGTTGTTGAGACTCAAAGAATGATTTTATCTTGTCCTTCCAGTAATCAAATTTTTCTTCCGTAAATAGAGGAGGACGGTTCATGTTACCACCTTCTGTAGACGTGTTCATAAGTATAGGATCTTTTCTCTTACACTATTAAGTGCTCAACCAAGAGGCCGAGCTCTGGTACCAACTGAACGTGAACACAAGAAGGGGTTGAATTGTGTTCAAAACTTTTCGTAAATTTTAAAATAAAACACTCCTGAAAAATGTTTATAATCAGATGTTGAGATAGTACTGGACGCTGAAGTGAAATTATTGAAAACTTGTTTTTCTTCCCAAGACAGAATTAAAGGTAAAGCAATAAAGAATAAGACACAGAGATTTATACTAGTTCACCACCAACCTGGTAGCTACATCTAGTCCCTTCATTCCTGAAGGATTTTTCACTATAATCACACTAATTACAAGTTACCTTAAGAGTATTCTACTGTTACAAACTTGACTATACTCTTAACTTCTCAAAACAACTCTGTACGTTCGAGCCTTTGAGGAACAAGCCTATTACAAGGCAATACAAGTTTCACAAAGAAGTTTTGAATACAATAAAATAACTCTCAACAAGAGAGGATAAAAAACTTAAGCTCAAAAGAATAACTTTCTAAAAGAAAGAATAAGATGTTGAAGTTCAGGTTCTGGTATGCAGAGTTCTTGGCACAGAAACTTTGGTTCACAACAAGAAAACGTGGGATTACGATGGCGTTTTACCGACGGTCATAGCCCGTTGCCAAAAACTCGTCATTTTCGACGGCTAAAGCCGTCGGTAAGTCTCACCCGCTTATTTTTCAGATACCGACGGCTTTGCCTGTTGGTAAGGTCGACGATCAATTGCTGTTGAGATTACCAACGACCCTAACCTCGTCGGTATTTGAATATAGCCATCGGTAAGCCGAGACAGTTGGCCGACGGGTTTGAGCCATCGGTAAGTTTAATGTGGCCGTCGGTAAACCTTCGTGTACACCAAACCACGAGCCCTTCTCCCCTATTTTTCATTCTCTCCTACTCTCTCTACTCTCTTCTCTCTCGATCGTTTCTCCACCACGCCAGCACCGACCTTTTCCCCAGCCACGGTCCTTCACCGTGAAACCCCACCGCTCCGGCGTCGCCAAACCCTCCTCTTCTTTCTCCCTGGCAATGTTTAACCCCAATGTTGCACTGCTTCTCCGTGGCCACGCTCCTCCCAGGCTACGCTCCTCCACCGTGAAACCCCTCTCCTTCAAAAGAATACCTCTCTGGCAGTGCTTCTCGTCCTTCTGATTCTTCTTCTTCTGATCCTAAACCCACAGCAGGTACATTTTCTTTTTTTTCTCCTCCAGATTTTGCGTTTCTTAAATTTTTATTTATTTATTTTGTTATGGTTGCATGATTTCTGGATCTGGTGACATTATTTTTGTTGTTTATTTCATTTGATTTTGCTTGTTTCTTTTTTTTTTTGCATACTTGCTGAAACCCATTTACAGAATACTTGCTAAAACCCATTTTTTTGCACACAGCTCCGCCGCACACACTACTCCGCTGCGCACAGCTCCGCCGCCTTACCTTCCTATATTTCAGGTTCTCTTTCTATGTTATATGACATGTCAATTTAAGGTTTTTGAATCTCTTGTGTTTTGTGAATTTAACTGTATTTTTTCCTTTTGTGAATTTGTGGATTCTGTTTAGTCCAAGAGTAGAATGGAGCAGCAAAAGAAAAGACGAGAGAAGCAAGTGCAGGATCCACCAAAGGACCCTAGGCCACCTCAAACTACCCATAAATTGCTTCAGGTACTCACATTTTTGGGACTTGGAAATGCTAATTGATGAAGAAAATAAGGAATTTTTTTTCTTTTATGTTTATGGATAGATTTTTGTGAGGTTGAGGATGCTTATACATTGTTATAAAAATAAATTGTGAAAGTGAAATGCACTTTACATGTATGATGAATTGCCAATATTTCTAAATGTGAAAGAGGCTCTCTCTCTCTCTATATGTGTCTATGTCTCTCTCTTTCTAGTTTATGGTGTTGTCTGTAATCTATAAAAGTTAGATTTTTATGCTACCTTTGGTGTTTATAGTTAGTACCCAATTGGTTAAATAAGGTTTTTTTTGTCCAATTTATTCTAGAATTTTATAGTTAGTACCCAATTGGAGATTTGAGTTGTTGTTGTTGCTGTGTGAAGTGTGGACAAAGGAGAAAAGGGAATCTGCTTTACTTGTTGCAGTTTGATGAGTTGTTAGCTAATCCAATTGTCTATGTCATCTACTTTATGCTCTCTCACAAGACTGAAACGTTCAATTTCTTGTCTGATAGGAACCATTTTTTTTCCTTTTTTTATTACCATTGAAGTAGTGTAGTGGACTTTAGGTGTGTCGTTTAGATGGTTTTGATATTCTGGTGTGGTTTTGATATTCTTGTTTATAGCTTATTAGTTTTTGCAACAGAAGAAGCCCTGTTTCGTAGGCCTCTGAGACCACCACCTCCACCACTCCGCCGGGCCACCACAGCCGCCGCCACCGCTCATGCCTTTACCACTACTCTGCGATCGAGGTATTTACTCTCTTCAAATATTGGTTCCTTTTGGGTGGAAAAGGGTTGGCTGTTGACCCCCACACCGACATATTTCTTTGACTTCCTTCATAATTCTCTCCACAGAGGGAATTTTGAAGTGATGTATGTTTTGGCTAACAAATATACGTGAGTGAGTACTTTTGTATTCCTTACCTATATTTGAGAGTCTAGGAAGGGGTTATGATCACGAATTGGTCAGTGTCACACCCCGATTTTTTGAAAACTTGATCATACATGGTTAGTGATTTCGTGCTATAAATTGTATGTTATAGGGTTTAGGGTTGTTAGTGATTTCATGCTTTAAATTGTATGTTATAGGATTCTTTTGTTGTTAGGGATTTTGTGCTTTAAATAGTATTATTGAATATTTTTCTATCATGCTTTGATGCTTGAAATGTCGGTTCTTTTTTGGTGGAAAAGGGTTGGATGTTGACCCCACACCGACATATTTCTTTGATTTCCTTCATAGTTCTCTCCACAGAGGGAATTTTGAAGTGATGTATGTTTTGGATGATAAATATACGTGAGTGAGTACTTTTGTATTCCTTACCTATATTTGAGAATCTAGGAAGGGGTTATGATCATGAATTGGTCAGTGTCACACCCCGAGTACGAAGTGTTTAGTAAAGTGATTAATGCTGATAATTCCATGTTTGCTTAGGCTTCATGATCCTATTAGGTTATGTTGTGTAAACCGAACCACCATTAGTAAGATGTATGATTACTGATGAAATGGATGAATGATGTAGCGGCTAAAGCAGCAACACACAGTATTGAAGGACTTGTGCTTAATCCTCTAAGAATTGTCTCATTAGTACCTATTATACAATTAGGTGAAAAAAGGTTTAGTTGGTTGCTGTGTACTTGAACATATATTGCTATTTAAAGACTTGAAATAGAAAGCAAGACTGAAGCCTATGTTCCTTAGTTCCTGTCTTGTTTCTTGTCCTGGTTGTACTTCCTTTGGTGGCTTATATCTTACTTGAAAAATGAAGTGAGACTACAAAGAAGAGAAATAGGATCATCATTGCGTCTTTCAAACTGCCAATGTTAAAAACAAAAACCTACCGACAATACATTATACATATGTTAGATTGGCCCTGGGTAGGAGGAAGAGATCAAGTACACTACTCATAACTACTCCACTACATTCACTGGATAAACATTGAGTCAACAGTAATTAATTTTCCAGTGCATGTTTGGCCTTCCCAAGTGCTATCTTGGCTGCAATTTGCTTTGCACATCTCTCTGTACTTCATTCCCTTGCCACATCTGCTTGTCTAATTCTATCCTTTAAGAGGATGTCAACTTCCAACTTGTTTCTTTTTAAATGACCAAGTCAATTTTCTACTTCTATCATCTCTACTTTTGAGTTTTAGTGAATCATTTGCTTTGCATCCTTTTTTACATGTGAATCGTGCATAGAAAATTAACTTAACTATTATACAAAAATTGTTATGTTAATTATTGATGAAATGGATGTTTGGTTATTGTTATTAGTATCGGAGAAAAGTCTTAGCTTCCCATTTGAGGTTCAATATATTATTGAGTGCATGTACAGTTTTAGGGTATCATGTGTTCATTGTATATTGAACCTTGAATTGTCCAAGTCGGACAGTTTGGAAAAAAAAACTTTTTCTTTACTCGTATAATAGTTGTTGCTTAATTCTCATATCTTTATATTTGATGAAATTTCGGTTCGATTCATTTCCTTTTGTTCTCTGGGTGCATACTTGATCGCGATATTCATAATTACGATTATTTAGTGTACTCAGAGACCAATGGAAAATGTTGTCGAAATTTTGTCAAGTATAAGATATGAGAATTAAGGAAGGACTATTATACGAATTCTGAAAAAAATTTCCACAAATGGGAAAGGGTCATACCATTTAAAGAAAGAGAGCGGTTGTAAGAACGTCGTGCTGCTGAAATTGTCAATTTTTTAACATGCAGAAGATGGAATTTTTTCCTTCAAGTCGTAGTTGGATGTACGATAGGTTGTATCCGAGGAGAGAGGGTTTGAAACAATCTTTTTGCGATGGTGTTGTTCACTTTGTCCAAGCCGCAATGGCACATGAAGATTTCATAATTAATGGAGGGATCAGATGTCTGTGCCTTAATTGTGATTGCAAAAGGATTAAGAACCCAGGTGAGGTCACATATCACCTATAGAGAGTTGGATTTAGGCCTAATTACTGGATTTGGACTAGACATGGTGAAGAGTTTCCCCAGGTTGATTTAGGGGTTGGCGATAATTGCACTGGTGCTTCAAGCAGTTGAGTAGATACGGGATATGGTGAGCAAATTGAATTGATGCAAGATATGGTTTGTGATGCCTTGGGGGTCAACGTATCATTTGAGGAGCAACAGTATGATGACACAGATGAACTTCCAAATGAGACAGCACAAAAATTTTATAATCTCTTCTTAGAAACAAATAAGCTGTTGTTTGAAGGGTCTGCAGACTCTAAGTTATCAATGTGTGTGAGGCTTTTAGCTCTTAAGTCCAACTGTGGTGCTATGGATATGTGCTTAGATTTCGTAACGAAGATAATGTTGGACTCGTCACCTATCAGAGATGGTTTGCCAAAAAGTTATTATGAGGCTAAAAGCTTAGTGTCCAAGTTGGGGTTGGAATCTAAAAGGATTGAATCCTATGTATCAACCAAGTGTTAAAAAGAAATGAACACCATGCATCTACATTGTGTTTTACACTCTGATATGTCATTTGAATGATTGAATATAAGCATGCATCTAATGTGACATTGCATTTGGAAAATAGTTATATGCGCTTAATTCAGAGGGAGCCTCTGAATATCTATTATTTAAATATTTTTCTAATGGATAATTGTTCATCAATCTATGTGTTTGTCATCGTCAAAAAAGGGGAGATTGTAGGAATCAAGTGGATTCAGAAACAATGACCCTTAATTGTTTTGATGATAACAAATAATGATAAGAACAATTTATCCTCTGATGTGTTTGATAATGTGCAGAAATTAGTAAGTCACTATTCATCAGATGGAACTGTCTTAGAAAGCTTTGGCTCTACGCGCATTTCATCCTCTGGTCCATTCCATTGAATCTGGCATTGATCATCTAGTAAGAGCTGATGACGTCAACGTTTGATAGCTTAGCTTTGTTGACAAAGCTCTGGTAGTCAACCCTCTGGTAAGATGGTCTGGTAGACCATGCTCTGGTAAGACCAAGCTCTGGTAAGACTACACTCAGGTAGGAATCCTGCATTTGGTGCTACATGCCTCTGGTAGAAGAAAGCCTAAGTGAAACTACACTGTGAAGAACTTGCCTCTGGTAAAAGCTTACTCTGGTAAGCAGAGTATCTCAGTAACAAGCATCATCTGGTAGAAGATACCTCTAGTTGGAAACCAGACTGAGTGAAGCATTAAAGAATATTTCAAGCATTAAAGGATCCTCATTGATGACTCTTTTAATGTACGAGGAATCAAAGGCCAAATGGAATGTTAATGGAAACAATCATTAGATATGTCTTGCTCTGAAAGGATCACAAATTCAAAAAGGATCACAAAAGGACAGATTCGACTTTAGACAATTGTGTCAGTGTACGGAAGCAAAGTTGAAATTGACATAACGCACTAAAAGCCACAAAAAGTAGATCTCAAGTTTTGTCCATTGGTAAAGGACCTGCCTAGGTCACAACGGCACTATTTGGAATCCTAGCTATATATACCTTACTCAAATCACTGAAGAAGGTTAACGAAACGAACAGAATCATTTTTATGAGACAGTGAGCAATCAAGAAATTTTTCAAGTCTCTAAGACCAAGTGAACAACACTTAAAAGTTTTATCCTTTCTTTTAGAAAGTTATCTTTGTGCTTAAAGCTTTTATTGTAAATCCTCTCTTGCTGAGAGTTTGATTATATTGTTTCAAACTATTTTGAACACCTATATTTAGACAGTAGTGGCTGTATTTCCTTAGAGACTTGACTGTACTACGTCGTTCTAAGAAGTTGAGAGTATAGCCAGTTTGGCAGTAGTATACTCTTGAGTTGTAATCAGTTGATTATAGTGGAGAAATCCTTCAATGTGGTGAAGGGACTAGACGTAGCTACCAGGTGGTAGTGAACTAGTATAAATCACTGTGTCATGCTCTTTCTCCTCTCTTTACTGCTTCTTATTGTTATCTTTGTTTAAAGAGTTGTTTTGAAAAAGGTTTTCAGAAACTTAATTATTGCGAAAAGATTTCTAAAACCCAATTCAAATCCCCTTTCTTGTGTTTTTGTCACATTCAATTGTACCTAAACAGTAGCTGTGGGACACCTCATAGTCTTATATATTAACTGATATGCAATTACTAAAAATTTCAATGATCTATTATTAATAATAGAATGAGATTTGTACATTGAGATATCAACTAAAAAGGTCGTATTCTCCTTTCTACCACTTATACGATTAAATGTAACTTAATAACCCAAATCCTTACTTAATCATAAATATAAGGAAATAATTAGAACAAAATAAGTACCTGGTCGACGATGGTCACTTGATCACTAACTTTGCCCATTTTTTCGTTTCTTCCACTTTAAGACCAACCATTTTACTGACAACGACTAAATAAGTAATCGTGGTGAATCATTTGAGATGGATTCTCGGACTCATTCGATTGTGAATCATTTGAGGTATATGATTCTTACTTATTGGAAAGGACTAGTAATCGTCATAAAAGGACTAGTAGTCTTTTGGCGTGATACATGAGATGTATATGGGCCACTAAACAAGTTTGCAAAAGGTAGGTTTATGGACTTCGTTGGGTTTACTATTGACTACAGTAACTAAGAATTTATGTATCTAATGAAACACAAATCGGGAACCTTTGAAGAGTTCCAAGAGTCCAAGGATGAAGTGCAAAACACATTGGCAAGAGTACTAAGACCATACGATTAGATCGTGATGGTAAATACTAAAACCAGGGGTTTGACGACTATCTAAATCTCACCTTGTTAGACAAGGTCCGATTAATGATAAGCCAGTCAAAACTTTATGACTTTTTGGAGTATGCTTTATAAGATATGGAAAGGCCGAAAAGCCAAGTGTGATATTTATGAAGATTTGTCTTATCAAGCGTATTTGATAAACTTGAACCCAAACTGAACAAAATGTACTTTGTGGAGTATCCCTAGGAAACTAAGGGATATGTTTCTACAATGTCTCCAAGGACAAAAAGTTTGTCACGAAAACTAAAGTATTCCTTAAAGAAGTTCATCTCCAAGGAACAAGTGGGAGAAATGTAGAACTTGGCTCGTCTACAATGGAATATGAATCGGTTCCACAAGTGTTGTAGATGAGCCACCGATTCAAGTTACACAAGATCTGTGTAAATCTATCAGGTCCAATCACCAACATCAGAGATATGGACTTCACCTGACTCAGGAAGGTGATGTGCTACTTATGGATCAAAATGGGCCTATGACCTACCTAGATGCCATAGTTGGCCCTGATTCTGAGAGGTGGCTTGGAGCCATAGAATCTGAGATGGAATCCATGTGAACCAACAAGGTTGGACCTTGATGGAGTCACCCCAATGGGTAAAAACCATAGGGTGCAAGTAGGTCTTTAATAGAAGACTGACATGGATGGTATTGTGAATACCTTTAAGGCGTGATTTGTCGTAAAAGGTTTCATGCAAATCCATAGTATAGACTATGGTGAGATCTTTTCCTAATCATGATGCTTAAATCCATCAGGATTATGCTTGTTGAAGATCCATTTGTGGAATTAATGAAGCTTTCAGAAACTAGAATCTTTATTTGTATGAGACTGCTAGACAGTGGGATACATTAAGAACGAATATGCGCTTGTGTACACACAAAGGTTAGTGGGAGTATTATTGATTTTTAGTCCTATATGTGGATAACATACTGCTTATCAAAAACGATTTCCCTATGAAGTGTAACAACATAATTAGGAAATGTTTCTTCACGAAGGACTTAGGCGAGACTTCCTAAGTGTTAGAAATCGGTATCTATAGAGATAGATTGCTGACGTTGTTTGGCCTAAAGTCTGAGTACATATATGCATTGATATGTACTCAACAAGATGTCTCGTATACTTTGAGCATAACAAACATGTACCAATCTGATCCTAGTGAAGGTCATTGGACTGCAGTCAAGAATATCCTTGAGTACCTAAGAAGGACAAGGATATATTCTTGGCAGATGATGGTAAGGAAGAGATCGTTAGTAACTCTAGGTCGCAGTCCGGAATTGTATTTTGCCTATATGGTGGCACTGTGAGCTGGAAGAGTTCCAGATCGAGAACAGTTGCTAATTCACTTATAGAGACCTACTATATAATTGCCTCTAATGTGATTAGAAAGTTATTTGGATCAAGAAGTTCTTTTGAACTTCACGTTGTTCCTAACTTTGCGAACTCTATTGATATCATTGTTATGATGATGGAGTAATCGTGTAAGCTAAGGAAACTTGATCTCAACAACGATCTGAACATATACTTAGGTGCTTCCAACTCATTCGGTAGAAGATAGAGGAGATGTGAAGTTGTGCAGAACAATAACAAGAAACAATCCGCTAAAGGAGTCTTGTTGCGGCTCAGGCAAGTGCACCTGATCGTAACTCGTAATAATAGTGGAGTATAATTAGGACTCCGAATGTCGAACCCACAGGGAATGAGCGAGTACCAATGACTTAATATGATTCTATTCTATTAGGCGAACAAAAGTTGTAATTGCAAAAGTAGAGAAAGTTGTCACGTATCAAAGCAATAATTAAACTAAATACAAGAACGGTTTAACTATGTTATGGGAGGTCTACGGGAATTGGGTTCACCAATACTCTACTCTTGAGTTCACTAAATAATTATTATGAGTTATTTATTGCAAGCTAGATGGCGTGCTGGTTGAATGCAAATTTTGTGGTGAGCCAAGGTATGTTTCACACACTGATAATGGGAAGGATAGACAAAAACCAGTTCCAGTGAAGGCAATGTTTTATTTACCAATTATTCCGAGGCTGTAGAGAATGTTTGCATCAACACAAACTGCAGACAAAATGATGTGGCACTATGAGAATAGAAGCACTTCAGGTATGTTGCCCCACCCATCTGATGGTGAAGCTTGGAAGCACTTTGATCATGAGCATCCCGAATTTGCAGCAGATCCACGTAATGTACTACTTGGCTTATGCTCTGATGGTTTTACCCCGTATATTCAATCAATGGTGAAACCTTACTCTTGCTGGCTACCCCATACAATCTTCCTCCCGAAATGTGCATGTCTAAGCCTTATATGTTCTTGACTTGTATTATACCGGGTCCAGATAATCCAAAAGATGGTATTGATATCTACTTACAGCCTCTCATTGACGATCTCAAAAGGTTGTGGAATGGCGTTTTGACTTATGATATTGCACGAAAGAAGAATTTTACAATGAGGGTAGCTCTGATGTGGACCATTAATGAATTCTCTACATATGACATGTTGTTTGGTTGGGGTACTCATGGTAAAATGGCATGTCCCCATTGCATGGAGCATACAAAGGTCTTTTACCTTGAAATTCGGGGGGAAGAGTTCTTGGTTTGACTCACATCACAGGTTTTTACCAGGTGATCATCCATTTAGATGGAGTAAGAACACCTTCAAGAAGGGGGAAGTTGAATTAGATGGCCCGCCCCAAAGGTTGACATCCAAACAAATTTGGAGCAGAGTTATGGATCTGCCAAAAATCACAGATTATGGTGAATTGGATCGATTTGAAGGATATGGACAATGGCATAATTGGACTAAAAGAAGTATTTTTAGGATCTGCCATATTGGAAAGATAATTTATTAAGACAGAACCTTGATGTTATGCACATTGAGAAAAAAAATTTTGACAATATTTTTCTCACAGTGATGAATGTTAAAGGAAAAACGAAAGACAATGATAAGGTCAAACTAGACTTACCACTTTATTGTAGGCGAAAGAACTTGCATTTGACGACTCGGTCGGATGGGAAAACCCTGAAACCCAAAGCCTGTTACTCTTTAACTGCTGAGGAAGCAAAGTCCGTCTGTCGGTAGATAAAAGAACTTCGGATGCCAGACGGTTATTCTTCTAATTTGGCAAGATGTACCGATGTGAACAAACCATTATTGGGATGAAAAGCCATGATTGTCATGTATTCATGGAGTGTTTACTTCCTATTGCATTCAGTTCCTTGCCGTCAAATATTTTAAATCCACTTACTGAACTCAGCCAATTTTTTAAAGATTTGTGTTCTGCGATATTGAGAGAGGATGATCTTATAAAGATGGAGCAGAACATACCAGTCATTCTTTGTAAGTTGGAGAGAATATTTCCCCCTGGTTTCTTTGACTCTATGGAGCATCTCCCAGTACATCTTGCACATGAAGCTAGGCTTGGTGGACCGGTTCAATACAGATGGATGTATCCATTCAGAAGGTAATATAATAAAATATTCTTTAATATAAATATTCATTTGAAGGGTTAAATGTATCAATTTTTATCATCAACCTTGTTATTTTGTAGATTTATGGGTGACTCAAAACGATCGGTGAAAAATAAGGTCAGGGTTGAAGGATCTATTTGTGCAACTTACTTACACCGTGAGACAATCCATTTATGTTCCCATTATTTTACGAACTTCATGTTGACACCAACAAATAATAGGAATGAAATAGAAATTGAAAGTGAAAGATACCCGCTAGCCTTATCAGTATTTTGCCTTCCCAGTCGTCATGCTGGAAAGGAGCTGACTCACTGGTTAGCGGGAGAAGAGTGGAAGTCAGCCCACGTTCACGTGTTAATCAATTGTGTCGGAGTATCACTAAATCTTACGTATGTATCATTTTGACCACTTTCAATTTCTTTTAACCACAACTACTCATGATCATTTGTTTGATAATGACTTGATCAGGGCATTCTTGTTAACTAAGCCCACAAGCGAATAAGACTCTTCTGCCTATATTCATGAATATTTCCCAACGTGGGTTATGAACTAGGTATGTAATTTTAGTCCTATAAATCTAAATTACTAAAGGTTACCTAGCTTGCAATAGCCTTCTTCCTAACTAATTACTCTGTTTGGTCCTAGAAAGTAATTAAAGAAAAGAGCATTAAGCACTGGTGGGTTTATTAATCTAATAACCGATTAGAAACAAGCAATAACCTATCCGGCGTATAAAGCGAGTTCTTTTATTCCTATGGTTCCATTAATGATCCTGTTACCACAATTAATTTAACTAATTAAAGGTTGATCAAGCCTTATAGGATTAAGCACAATAAGCATAAAACACTCAAACATTCAATAGGAACTTATATAACTAAATAGATAAAGCATCAAGAGTATTGTAAAGGATCCCCCATCATCCCTATTGATGGGTTTAGCTATTCATTATAAATGATGATAACATAAACTTAATCATAAAACTAGAATAATCCATAACAAGAGAATAAATCTAAACCGGGACACCCTTGTGGTATGACGACGGTCCTTAAGCACGTTCTTCGCGTCCGCACGAGCTCCGGTAGCGATTCGGGATGGCACCAAGCTCCAAGGAAATACAAAAATCAATGGGAAAGGCAAGGAATTAATATGAACTCTCAAAAGGAGGCTCTTAACTTGGGAATTCGTCAAAAGGTCTTTAGAAAAGGTTAAGAGCCCCTATTTATATCGTTAACTGCGAACTAGGTCATTTGGCTTTCAAATCTGCATAATCTGAGACGGGGTACGGCCGTACCGTATATATACACGGTCGTACAGAGCTTTCCTTATGACGTTGGCTCGTACCCATGCACGATGCATCCCTGTCATCATTGTGCACGGCCGTACTGGACTTCTTCTTCGGCGCCAGGTGGTGTAGACTGAGGGGGTACGCCATTATTGAGATTCTGATCTAGGTATGACCGTACCGGATATAGGTCAGGTCGTACCACTTGTCCAGTAGTGCTAAAACTCTCCAAAACTTGCCAGTTTTTTGTTCTTTTTTGTATCTTTTTCTCTGAATGGTGTCTTCATGATAATTTTGCAAAATAAGACATAAATAAGTAACTTTGTGTTTTAATTAGTCCAAAATGGTATATTTAGATACTAAAAATGTCCTATAAAAGTAGACAAATTGGTGTGTTAACATATCCTCACACTTGAGCTTTGCTTGCCCTCAAGCAAACCACTTAGGAAATTATAATAAGAAAAACTATTTTCACTGGATAGGGGGCAAAAACATAAGTAAGACAACAACATGATATCACAAAACATGTCAGTAGAAAGAATGCCCAATTAAATAGTGTAAGTTTAAATAAGCCAACAACATGTGATTTTCAAGTCACACTCTCACTAATCCCAAAGTGTTTATAGACATAGTCATTAACGCTCAGATTTTTCAAATGAAGTGGCATTACCATAGGCTTGTACATTGACCAAAACTCTACTATTAGAATATATATGACACGCAAAAGAGGAATGAGAGTCTTTCACTAGTTATAATGGGGCCAAGGTAATAATATAAAGTATGATAAAAGAAAGAAAAGGTCATGCAAAGGGTCAGAAACAAATCAACCAAAACAAGCAACCTATTTCTTTTTTTTCCCATTTTAAAGAGCAGGCAAGAATCCCAAATTTTTCAATCAATATTTTTTGCAAGTTATGAAGGCGTGAGCTGGATAAACAATTTTTTTCTAATCAATGATCTTTCTTTTCTTTTCTTTTCCTTTCCTCCTTTCATGCATTTATGTATCAATCAATCATTTTTAAAAGCTAGGAGGGGAAATAATTGCAAAGCCTTCTTTTTGTAACATATAAGAGGGATTCAAAACATTATTCTTTTGATTTTGCCACTAAATGATCTCAACGAAAATTTTTCCAAGGTTGCCTTTGCAGAAAATAATCAATAGTAACAAGAAGGGTACCAACAAAATTAAATAAAGTACTTTTAGGCACAAAAGTGGGCAACTAGTGGTATAATATATTCAAAATGGTAGTGGCCCGAAGAATTTCTAAAATTTTTCCTTTCGAAATTCACATGGAAATAAACTCAAATTCGCTTCGTAATAGTCTCAGCATAAGTTCTAGAATGCACATTCACAGAAAAATATCACTCAACACAGAAAAGAGGCAAAAGCATGATGTGGCCTCTTATTTCAGATTCAAATCTCACATTTAGTAGCTTACACATGATAGTTAAAACTCGCAGAACTTCAATGCTAATTTTCAGCAAATTCCAATACTAGCAAAGAATTGACTCAATCACATGTTGTCTGAAAGGAAAAAAAAATTGCAGCCCCTAAATCAGCAAAAATTTAAGTTCTTCTATAATCATAAATTGTTATAAGCACAGCCAAGTAATATAAGATTTCCTCCCCACACTTATTTCTAGCAGTGTCCCCACTGCGACTAAATTAAATCTAGCACAAAAAAATAAAATAAAATAAAATAAGTGCTATAATAAAAGAATGTGGAAAGTGACTCCCCTACGAAAAATATCACGAGCAAAATGGATGGGGATATGGGCAAAATATGTTGTTTCCTTGTCACAATACCGATGGAGCTGGTAAGCGGCAGAAGAACTGTACAACACAAAACTCAAAAATTTAGAAACAAAATAAAAAGAGATAACAATAAAATAAAATATCAAAATAAAAATTAAAAGCAACAAAAATAAAATGAATCCTGCGAGTGTGCCAAACTATGTACATCTCTTTTTAATACAAAAGCAGAGCCTAAGTACTAAAAGAGGAAAATAAAGTAAAGTCTTGTATCACTCGGTAGGAGGGAAAGGCTGGAGACGCTGTAGGTGCTCCAAAATAAGTGTCAGCTGCTGGTCCACATGGGTCCTATGCTCCATAAAGCTAAACTGCATCTCATCGAGACGCATCATAACATCCTCGTAGGAGTGGCCCTGTGCTGCTGGCTGTGGTGGTGGTGGTGGATGCTCCTCTGCTAGTGTAATTAATATTTTCTGGGTCATACGTAGGAATAAATTGAGGTTTGATAATTCTTTTATTCCTTTCCAATCGGCCATTAACATTATGATGTCTAATGTTTCTCTTGCTGGAAACTCTGGCGGTGGCAAAATGTCTTCTTCCATTTCTGAATTTGCTACTCTGAAAGCTTTCAAAGTGGAGGGTTGATCTTCCAGCGCTCTGAAAATAAAAGAAGTCATTTGGAACTCCCCTAGTTATTACATGGTTAAGTGTAATACAGGTGGTACTGCTAAAGGTTGTCCTGTCCCTTCCTCTTGTGGGGGTCTTTTAAGAGATTATAGCGCTGTTGTTCTTGGTTGTTTTGCTGCTAATCTTGGCATTTGCAACGCCTTTCATGTTGAGTTATTTAGGGCTATGATTGCTATTGAAATAGCTTTCAATAAAGGTTGGCATAGTTTGTGGTTAGAGTGTGACTCCCAATTAGTGGTGCGGCCTTCAATAATAGTTCCATTGTTCCTTGGAAACTCCAGAATAGATGGAATAATTGTATTGCCTTAACGAAGCAAATGAATTTTGTGTTCTCTCATATTTACAGAGAAGGGAACTCCTGTGCAGATAAGCTTGCTGCTCATGGGTTATAGGTCAATGGGACTGTTTGGTGGAATCTTATCCCAAGTTTCATTTCAGAAGACTTTTTTAGAAATAGAAATAGTTTGCCTAGCTATAGGTTCTCTTAATCCCCTTGGGTTAGAATGTTGTTTTCCCCTGATTTGCCATAGGTTTCTTTAGATTGTTTTGACTGTCTTTTTTGCTTTATCATGGGTGGCCTACTCCCCCCATGCTTTCTTTGTACCACGGTTTTTCATTTTTTTAATAAATATAGGGGGTACTCTTTTTCCTTCTAGATGTTTTTTCTCTAAGGATAGTTTTCCATCAGAATGTTTTAACAAGGCTCATTTCCTTTAATTCAAAAAAAAAAAATAAGTCATATCTTTGAATGCCGAAATCGTTTGAATGTTTGTATACATGATCATCAACATAATATAAAATGATTCAACGACTTGATTGATTTAATTTGCATTCTAAAAAAATTTATTGAATATGTAAGTATGCTAAATTTGACACCTGGTGTCAACGGATTTTGACTCAAAGGAACTTTCAAATTACTTTTATTTAAATATATCAAATAATTTTAATTTTATTTTTAACGTTTTTATTTTTAACTTTAATTCTAAAACAATTAAAACAACTAAATCATACAGTCTTAAGAATGAGAATTTAAAACTTTTTCAATGTACCTACTCATTGCCATAAATACACATTGCCACACTCACCGATATACGTTGTCCATTCAGTGTTTTAAAAATCAAACAAGAAGTCGAACCCATGATACTTTCAGGTTATAGTTCAATTGCTTTAAACTACTCTAACTGATGATTGAATTGCCAAATAATCAAACCATAGACAGAGCGGGTTCTCGATTGATCAACCAGTTGTTTTGCGATGTTCATTAATAAGTAATATCAATGATGTATAAAAAAAATTAAGGTTTAATTACTCTGTCAGTCCCTGAATTATTTGAGAATTTCTAAGTAGGTCCTTAAACTAATTTTTTTTTTAGTTGAGTCCCTAAACTTTGAAACAATGTGTAATTGGGTCCCTGAATATTAACGAGTCTCTGAACTTTTAAATAATTTGTAATTAGGTCTCTGAAGTTTTAAATAACTTATAATTAGGTCCCTCAGCTCAGGGGCCTGATTAAATATTAAGGGACCTAATTACAAATTACTTAAAAGTTTAGGGATCCATTTAAAAATCAGGGAGCCAATTACAAATTTTTGAGAAATTTAGGGACTCAAGTACAATTTTTTTTTTTTAGTTTAGAGACCTATTTAGAAATTGTCAAATAGTTCAAAGTTTAAAATATTCTATCTATATATCTATATACATAATCATGAATCTATTAAAATATCATTGGTTTTTTTTCATCAATTATTAAGAAAACTTACTTTAAAATCTAAAATATACAAAGTTGAAGACGTATGATGAAAAAATCCATCTATAAATAAGGCACTGAAAAGCATTACTAAATCATAACCCATTGCTTAGCTTTGAGTAGCACTTTACTTCTTCACAATGAACTCCGAAAAGATACCAAACTTTCTCAAGGGAAAGAGCATTTTAGTGATTGGCACAACAGGCTTTTTAGCGAAAGGTACATACTATATATACACTTGTACCATGTAGCTATAATTTGTCAAATTAGTAATGACTTAATTGTTTAAGTTACAAATTTATGTACCATTGAAATTCTATTTATGTGTAGTTTTTGTGGAAAAAATACTAAGAATCCAACCAGAGATAGAAAAGTTGTACCTTCTCGTAAGAGCTTCAAACCCGGATTTGGCCGCACATCGCTTGCAAAAGGAGGTGCTCTTCATTTTGTAAAATGTAAATAAATGATAACATATATTTAGACAGGCTATACATGCACTTTATGAATATTAATGACTTACGTACGTTAATTGCTTGATTAATGGCCACACAATAGGTCTTTCAAACAGATTTATTTCAATTGCTACGAGAAAAGTGGGGTGAGGATTTTGATTCTTTCATATCAGAGAAAGTTATGGCCATAGCAGGAGATGTTGCTGTTGAAAATTTGGGATTGAAAGACGAAAATCTTAAAAATGTGTTGTTTGGAGAGATAGACATTATTGTCAATTTTGCTGGATCCACAAAATTTGACGATAGGTAATGACAAAAACCTAAATATATGTTTTTCTTGTCAAATAAACTTATTCATTTGGATAAAAAGTCCCTACAGATTTGACATCTTGATGGGTGTTAATACAATGGGACCTTTACACGCCTTAAACTTTGCAAAGAATTGTCAGAGATTAAAGGTTTTTGTTCATACATCAACTGGTAAGTATCTAGACCAAAAATTAAGCACAAAGTAACCTAATAAGCATATAGATATTTCATGACTTCCCCACAGTTGGCTATTACTGAAAATAAGTTCATGTATTCATTAACTAGCATATGTTTGTGGAGAGGCTAACGATGAAGGGGCAATTTTACAAGAGAAACCATTTGAGATGGGTCAAACCCTAAATGGGACCTCAAAATTTGACATACACATAGAAATGAATTTGTTGGAGAAAAAAATAGATGAACTCCGGGCAATGGTCAATGTCGATGAAAACCAAATCAAATTTGCACTTAAAAGATTATGGAATTGAAAGGTTCATTAAATTCTTATTTATTCTTGTAGCACACTCCGAACAATTATATACGACAACCTTCATCTAACATTTTCTTTTTCTGACGCAATTTTAACTAATGAAAAATTAGAGCAAATTTGCATGGTTGGCCAAACACGTATGTATTCACAAAAGCAATGGGAGAGATGCTTGTGGTGCACCATAAAGATAGTTGTTTATTGGGAAATTTGGTTTCTTAGTGTATTTCTACCAAATTTAGCAAAGTAACAAATAACTAGTTCAAAAGACTACGAGATCGACGAGTTATGTGGTAATCTTGTTTTGCAAACAACGATTTTATAAAATAGCGGTCAATTTCTCGACATGTTATTGGTTTTATAACATTATTGGCTCTGAAGCCATTAACTGTTATGTCTTATGCCAATTTTGGGTATAATAATTTCAACTAACAAATCAGTTGTTGTCGAAATGGCAATAACAGATTAAATATATAAGATTGGTCGTTGGCAGCCAATGACTTGATTGACAAGTAATTAAAGAAAAATTCAAGTATATGCATACGATGCAATTCATAAAAATGTCTTTGTAGGATTAAGCATACAATTGAAAACATAACAGAAATGCAAACAAAAAGCACTTAAATGACTGATTTTAATGAATGTTTTTAAAATGCATGAATTTAAATGAAAGCATTTAAAGAACGTGAATCTAAAGAAAGGCTTGTAGATGACATTGAAAGTAAAAGTGCTGGAAAACGTAAAGAACATGAATTAAGATAATAAAATTGAAAAGAATACAAGAAATAAACTGGTTTTCAATGAGAATAGAAATGCAGATAATAAAAACAGATAAGTTTAAAGTGCTGTAAAAAGGTAAAGTTTAAATGTGATAAAATTTAAAGTAAAATGCATAAACAGAATGTAAAATTGCAGATAAGATAAATGAATAGACAAGTGCAAATAATTGAAAATGGACTTGAATTGATTAAATTGCAGAAAAATAGAGTTTGCAAGGCATACAGTGATCATTTTCCCTTAATCTGCTTTAGTCGTCGAGATGTTAGGAATTTAGATCATGTATCCAACCCGATTTATAGGCAAAAATGTAAAAAACTACCTATCATTAGACCTGACACGTGTACGGACACAAGATCGGTAGTTGTTTCTACTAAAACTACTTAATCCCGACAGTAACACTTTCTGTCGAGCCGTACATGTGTTTCATAACGCCTAAGTCTAATTCGACCATGCCCATATTGACATCTTCGACGTTTCACATATTCTGTCGAACAACCGCTAAGTCACTTGGTCTTTCAAACTTAGCAAATTTTTATTACTTATTTCTGGCTCCTTGCATCTTCACTCGTCGAAGTCTTGAAGTTCCGTCGAGAAACTCAAATCTGAAATTTGGCATCTAACAATAGTGTACCGTTGATCATTATACACCCTACAATAGTGACCAGTGCAATCAAAGATCCCTTTCCTGGTTGGATTGAAGGTATAAGGTATGTCAAAATCATCACTCAAAAATTTTTAAAATTCGTATCTTATTGTTGGTATATATGATTGAATTTCCCAAACAAGGAAATAAGTATTTTAATTTTTCAGCAGTACTTCAAGTTGAACTAATAGAACTAATTCTTTTATATTTGTTCGAGATTTTCTTTTATATATGTTCTTGACAAATTATCATTATTTGTAAAAATTTTCATTTGGTGATTACAGAACTATTGACAGTGTAATATATGGCTATGGTCTCGGGAAAATAGCATGCTTTGTCAGTAATCCAGAGACAATTGTAGACACAGTAAGTTACGTGAGTTTGACTTTAAATATATTTTTATGTGATACTTATTATAAATTTAATAAATTGATCAACGAAACATTAAAAGTTTAAACTACTGATATCTTTTATCTTTTTTTTTTCTTTACATTTGCAACCATTGTTTTTAGTTTTTCAAAACATTAAAATGTTATTACATATATAAGGGGAAATCAATTGAAATGCTTTTTTATTTCATTACACTTTTAGTCTATCTACAACAATTAATAAGTAATGTTAGTCCCTTAATAATACTTTGAGCGAATTTAATTTCTCAAATTTTTTAATTGCTACAATTATGTCTCTTTTAGTTTCTTTCTACTTAAAAGTCTTAAATTCCTGTTTTTTTCGCAATATTTACACAAATTACATCAGTAAATCATTTTAAACATTTTTCATTCAAAATTCATCAATAAAATAATCAAATTTTACTCTAAATAAGAAATATTAATTTTTCTCTCTTCAAATCCCAAATTCATATCCTAACAAATCCTTCAAGTTTTTACCATAGTTTAACTTATTTTTTGACATCGAAACTTTTAAAATTATTTTATACCTCAAATCCATAACAAACTCTAAAATATTTCGGATAGCAAAATGAGATTTTAGATTTCCAAGCCGAAGAAAATTGATGACAATATCATATTTTCTAAATTTTATGAATAGAGAGAATTGTTTATTAAAAAAACTTGAGTGAACAAAATCGCCCATAGTTTAAACTAGAGAGATTAAAAGTATAATTAAGTTTGTATTTTATATTCTGTAATGTATAAGAATTTTAAGTTTGATTCTTTTCAATAATTTTTTTTGACTGGGATTCTTTTCAATATTAATTGAAAGTTCTTTTAGAGAAATTAAATCTTACAAATTCTATTTCTTTTTACATAAAATTACCTTGTCATTGTAACCAAAAAAAAAAATTACCTTGTCAATATTTCGGAATTAATTTGACTTCAACTTTCAGAAATCATATTATTTATTTCACATGGTTTTCAATGTTGTTATCTGTGTGTGTTCATTATTTCTACCGGAAAAAAAAAATAATATAACTTAACTTTGGACAATGATATACAGGTACCTGCAGACTTTGTCATCAATTGTGTGGTCACAGCCATTGTTGTTCATTCAAATCAAGCTCCTAAAAATTTCATCTACCAAGTTTCTTCTTCGTTGACAAATCCTCTCAAACTTTTCGATCTTCAAAATATTTCCTATCAATATTTCGTGAAAACCCCTGGCATAAATGAAAATGGAGAACCAATAATCATTTCCAAGAAACTTTGGTTGACAAGTTTGGCTACATTCAACATTTATTTGATGGTCCGATATGTCCTGCCACTAAAGGTTTGTTAAATGTCAAACCCAACAACCTAATCAAGCAAATCATTAGTATTTTAGCTCATCCTTGAAGTATTTCTACTAATCTGTTGTACATGTTTTGACATATCTCCAAGGTCTCAAATTTTATCAACAGAATGTTCTTCAATTCTTCCCAAGATGGTTATGATGACAATTATAGAAAAATTAGAATGCTTAAACGATGGGCAGAACTATACAATCCGTATGGGGTTTTTAAGGCCATGTATGTAATTTTACGGCCCCGAGTTTTTAGAAGATATTTTTGACTTACTTGATATGCTTTTCTTCATACTCATGATATATGAATTCTTTTTTATTTCAGCTTTGATGATACGAATACAGAAAATTTACGAATGGTGACAAAGAGCCATCTTAATATTGAGAATGCAGAATTAGACTTCGACCCCACAAATATTAAATGGACGGACTACATGATGAATACACACATTACTGGCCTCTTCAAGTATGCAATGAAATAATCTCCAAATTATATTATTGCTTCAAAATGGCTTGACATTGCTCTGATTTAGAGCTTAGTGTATGAATAAAATTAAGAATGGGTTTGTGTATTATTCAGTTTAGCTATTTCTTCAGAGGGAAAAGGCTTCGCCATTTTAGTCATCTTTTCTGGCATATTGTGGTTTACTATACTTGAAATATGCATAATAAAATTGTGCTTTCGGGTGCTTTTTTATTTTATTAATTTTTTTTTTTATTTCACTAGTGTGGTATTTGGTAAAAGTTAAATCATGGTCTCTGTCTAAAGCCATGAATAGCAGTGTTCAATGTTATTTTTCTGATTGATGTATTAATTGATCTTGTTTCTTGTCTTTATCTGCTCCTCTGATATGGTTTTGTGAGACGTTTGAATATGGGTTACTCATTCTACTCTTTTTATTAATATATTTTTGCTTATTTAATGGTTTTGTGT
Source organism: Calophaca sinica (assembly GCA_037113605.1). NCBI lineage: Eukaryota > Viridiplantae > Streptophyta > Magnoliopsida > Fabales > Fabaceae > Calophaca > Calophaca sinica. The sequence continues at coordinate 96,110,468 of CM073736.1, forward strand.
ATAACATTTATGCAAGGATGATGGACCATGCTATTTCATTATTCTGATAATCAATATGAATTTTGTAACACTCCGTTGTCCTTTTTATGATTTATTCTTAATTAATTATTGTAGCAACTTCAAAAATTTTAGGACTTCCCAACTATGTTTATTAAAAAAAATAAGGAAAAAATTTTTTCTTTGAAAAAATGGAAGGAAAATAGTCTTTGAACCAAAGTTAAGTCCAAGAGTTAGTTACGCATAATGAAAATATTAGCACTTCTACGACGCTCGTTTAGGAACGGTACCTTAAATTATTTAAAAAGAACGTTTGTCTTAAAAATTAATTCTCTTAACAAAATTTATTTATTTTTATTTTTAAGAAAGAAATTGGCCGGCATTTTTAAGAAAGAAAATGAAACATTACAAAAACTTGTTGAAGACCACTTAATAAAAGAAATGGGTCAAAAGCCCAATTTGACTTTTAAATTCAACAAAGTCCCATTTTTACTCTGTTTGGAATGAAATGGGCCGACAGCCCAATATTACGTGTCAATAAGTTTAAAGCCCAAATTAATATCCTTATTTTTAATTTTATGAAAAGATTGTTTTTTTCAGAAATGAATAGTTACTATCACTTTTTAAAAGAATCCAGAACCATTAATGTTATTATTATTTTATTTCTAAGCACTATTAATTTTCAATTACCAAACCTTATTAATATTAATACTAATATTACTGAAGATTCATAAAGTAATTTTATTACCCTTTTTCTTAAAACTTATATAATATTATTATTATTTATTAATTATTAACAAAATCAAAATTCCTTTTTTAAAAGAAAGGCCGTAACCCGATGATCATACTAATTTGTCCCATTTTATTTTTAATAAAGTAGATAAAATTAACATTTACAGAATATTTATTATTTCATAAAAATAAACTACATTTATTAAAAAAAGGCAGGATAAAAAGGTTGAAAGAATTTTGGCAAGATTGGGTGAGAATGAGGCGGGTGTGGCGGTTGTGGAGCTCGAGAAGCAGTTGTTGGGAGTTTCATCAGATGATGAGTTAAGTGTAATTATGAATATTGTGGAGGACACATACTAAATATTCTGTTACTTCTGCAGGTGAATCGGTGGAAAAGGAACCGTTGAGCAGTAAAACAGTGGCTATGAATGGAGGGGTGTACCAAGGCGAAGTAGATATTAGTGATGGGCCGACCCAAATTAAAGCCCTCAATAATGTCGCAAGCAGTGCGAACACAGAATGTGGGGGGCTTGATAATGTCCAGGGGGAGCAAATAGCGGAGAACACAATAGAAAATAAGGAAGGTGACACGTTTGTCAACGCTGCTGCTGAGGAGATTAATGTGGGGGGGATACGAAAATGATCACGGGGTGCAAATAGTTGGAGGGGTGCATGTTGTGATGTCAGAAGCAAGTAATACAGAGGGGAGGCACGTGAACGATACTGTGGCTCAAGAAGAGTCTGTTGGGATATTGGGCCAAGAGACTCATAAGTTGGCTCAAAGAGAGGGGGGACTGGGGAGAACACGATAACTCATTCAACCTTTCGCAAACAGGAGAGGGCGTTCGATTAGGGGTTCGAAGATCAAAGCCAGGTGAGATCCAATTCTCAGATTCCCTTCACACTTTTGATAGGGATATGGTGCTAGGCGAAACATCACTCGCAAGTTCAAATATAAGATGCTGCAATATCGGTTTCTGGCAACGAAAGGATATTGAAGCTGCGACAAAGATCTGGTACGGTGTGACCGAGTGTGGGCTTGTTGGAGTGGAAGATGAAATCCAGTCAATTGAATGGGTCAAAGAAATGGAAGGTAGAGATCAGATGGTTCAAAGGAAGAGGGCGTCTAATGGGCCAGTGTAATGAAGGTGCTATCCTATAATGTGAGGGGGTTGAGGGACGACACAAAACGTCGAAGGATTCGGTCCCTCATACAGAAAGGTGAGTTTGATTGTTGCTTAATTCAGGAAACTAAACTTACAAATGTTGATCATTGTTTGGTTAAGAGTATCTGGGGGTCTACAGATTGTGGGTGGGATTCGACTCCCTCAAATGGGTTATCAGGGGGGGCTACTTACTGTTTGGATTGAAGAATTGTTTGTGGTAAAATTCAGATTTTATGGGGATGGATTTCTGGGTTTGTGTGTTTCAGTTGACGACTCAGAGAGGCTGTTCTACATTGTTAATATCTATTCACCCTGCAATATGGTTGGTAAAAGAAAACTATGGAAGGATTTGGTTATGTCAAAGGCTGGTTTTCCTTCAGGCTGGTGGTGTTTGGGTGGGGATTTTAATGCGGTCGTGTCCAGAGATGAAAGAAGAGGTCAGAGTCAACAGTTTTGTAGGGCAGAATTGGAAGAGTTCAATATGTTCATCACAGATATGAGGTTGATTGACCTACCAGTATTAGGAAAGAAATTCACATGTTTTAGTAACGACGAGTTGTGCATGAGTAGATTGGCTAGACTACTAATATCGGAAGAACTGATTGAGGACTGGGGTGTGCATTCACAGTGGGTGGGTGATAGAGATGTATCAGACCATTTTCCTGTCTGGCTCAAGAAGGAGAATAAGAATTGGGGACCTAAGCCATTTAGGTTCAATAACTGTTGGTTAGAACATGCTGATTTTATGAAGCTAGTTGAAGAGAACTGGGGTATGTGTAATGTGGCTGGATGGAAAGGTTACGTTCTAAAAGAAAAATTAAAATTCGTGAAAGAGAAACTTAAGGTGTGGAATAGAGAGGTCTTCGGAATTATGGACTTGAAAGTGAATAATGTGGTTAATGAGTTGCATGCTCTTGATAATGCTGCAGCAGATGGTTATTTCGTAGATAATGAATAGAGAAAGCTTCTCTCAGCTCAGTTTTGGCAACATCTTCGGGCAAAGGAGAGCCTAATCGCACAAAAGTCAAGGATTAAATGGTTATATGAAGGAGATGCAAACACAAGGTTTTTTCATGCATCTCTTAATGCGAAGAGAAGGAGAAATCAATTGGTGGCACTAAAGGTAGGGGAAAGATGGGTGGATGAGGTTGAGGAGGTTAAGCTGGAAGTGAAGAATTACTTCCAAGTATGCTATGGTGAAGAGAAGCGTTTAAGACCGAGGATGGATGGTATCCAATTCAATGAAATTTCTACTGCAGATAATGAGTTGCTAACTGCCCCTTTTTTGGAGGAGGAGATTAAGGAAGCAGTATGGAGTTGTGAAGGGAATAAATGCCCCGGACCGGATGGATTTAATTTCAACTTCATAAAAAGTTGTTGGGAGTTGTTGAAAGCCGAAGTCGTTGGGTTTGTGGAAGAGTTTAGATCTAATGCCTCTTTACCTAGAGGATTGAAGGCCTCCTTTATCGCCCTGATTCCGAAAAATAATAATCCACAAGAGATAAAGGATTTCAGACCGATAACGCTTATTGGGTGCTTGTACAAGATAATAGCTAAATTACTTGCAACGCGGTTGAAGCAGGTCCTTGGTAAGATAATTTCGGGGTGCCAAACGGCCTTCCTTCAGGGAAGGCAAATTTTGGTTCTTAATGAAGTGGTGGACTGGGAAAAAAGAAACAAGGATAAGTGCTTGTTGTTTAAGATAGATTTCGAGAAGGCGTACGACTCAGTAAGTTGGGGGTATCTCGAATATATGTTGAGGAGAATGGGTTTCTGTGTTCAGTGGCGTAGATGGATAAATGCTTGTATCTGCTCAGGTTCAGTCTCGGTACTCACAAATGCCAGCCCCACGGAGGAAATTGGGGTGATGAGAGGGCTAAAACAAGGTGACCCGTTGGCTCTGTTTCTGTTTCTAATTGCAGCAGAAGGTTTGACCGGTATGGTAAATAAGGCAGTCGACTATGGGCAGTTTAAGGGCTACAAGGTGAGTCATGACTTGTCCTTTCCAGTGCTCCAATAAGCGGATGATACCATCTTGTTAGCCGAACCGTCCTGGGAGAACGTGTGGTCTATTAAAGCTATTATTCGCGGATTTGAGATGGCGTCGGGACTCAAGGTAAATTTAGCTAAAAACAACTTAATAGGGATCAATGTGGAAGATAGCTTTACGAATGCCGCATCTAACTTCATATATTGCAAGGTGGGTACTTTGCCCTTTAAATTTTTGGGTATCCTAGTTGGGGCCAATCCGCGTCTTGAATCTTCCTGGGCCCCGGTGATTCTTGCATTCCAAAAGAGGTTGACATCTTGGAAAGGCAAATTCCTTTCAATTAGGGGAAGGGTAGCATTGTTGAACTCCGTCCTCTCAAGCTTACCGCTTTACTATTTCTCCTTCTTCAAAGCCCCAAAGAAAGTGTTGAACTGCCTAACGAAGATGCAGAGGAGTTTTCTTTTGGGGGGGGGCTGCGAGGATACAAGAAAAATCAGTTGGGTAAACTGGAAACAGGTTTGCTTACCTAAGCGCCTTGGGGGACTTGGGGTGAAGAACTTGGAATTGTTCAACCATAGTCTTTTGACTAAGTGGAAATGGAGGTGTCTAGTTGATAAAGATGCAATTTGGCATAGGTTACTGCATTTCAAATATGGTAATCTTCAGGATGCAATGCTGGTTGCCTTAAGCAAAAGAAGTAATGCATCCCTGTGGTGGAAGGACATAAAGAGCCTAAATATGGATTGGTTCCATGGCGTTGTTAAACCAACTTTGGGCAACGGTACCTCAATTAAATTTTGGCATGATAATTGGCTGGGTGGTGTATCTCTGAAGGAGCGTTTCCCCAGACTGTTTATGGTGGCTGAGAATAAAGACTCTACAATTCAAGAGGCTGGGACATGGATTGAGCACGATTGGGAATGGAAATGGGTTTGGAGGAGAAACCTGTTCTGTTATGAGGATGATGAATTGCGGCATCTTAAATCATTACTATCAGGTATAGTCCTGGTTAGAGACATTGATGATGGGTGGATGTGGAAGATTGATAACTCGAAGAAATTTACAGTAAAGTCTGCGTACTCTGATCTTTTGGCTCAGCTAACACAAAATGCCTTGGAAGTGAAGTTTACCAAGGCTGTCTAGGGCCTCTGGAAATGCAAAATCCCATCCAAAATCAAGGTTTTTGCTTGGAGACTATTGTTAGGACGTCTTCCGGTTAGAGAGGAGCTGTCAAAGAGGGGTATAATTAACAATCCTCAGGATTTGGGCTGTGTGTTTTACTCTAATGCAGTGGAGTCCACTCAACATTTATTTTCTTCATGTCTATTCTCGACCAACGTGTGGTCATAGGTTATGTCTTGGCTTGGCATGGCAGGTGCACTTCATTGTGACTTGGTTGATCTTTTTATGCAGGTTGGAGGTCTATTTCGTGCTAAAAACAGCAAATATCTATTCTGGTGTGCTACAATGTGGGCGATTTGGTCTATGAGAAATAGGATAATATTCGGAGGGGAGGTTGCTAGTTTTACTGCCGTGTTGGCGTATATTAAAATTGTCTCATGGGGGTGGTTCATGAGCTGCGAAAAAAGAGATAAGAAAATACTATTTTCGGATTGGTTTAATTGTCCGCTAAAATGTCTCTCATGATTGGTTTTTCTGGTTTTTTATGACTGGTTGTTCTGGTTTTTATCTGACATGGATAAGTGCTGTGCAGGTCGAATTATGGTGCACTGGGTTGCCTTCGGCAGGTGCATTGGTTTCTCTGGTCGAATTACATTGAAGGGTTGTGCTTTGGTGGTCTTGGCTGATGTGAATTGGTTCTTCTGGTCGAAATACTTTGAAGGGTTGCTGGTAGTATAGAAGAATTAGGTGCATGGGTGGTCTTGGTTGCATGTGGAGTTGGTAGAATAAAAATGATTCGGTGGTCTTGGCTGCATATGAATCTGATGTGGCGCTGGTCAATAACTTGAAGTGTAGTGCATAATTTGATGTGGCTGCATATGAATTTGATGTGGCGGCATATGAATTAGGTGCTTTTGTGCTGGTTTAGTTTTCGGCAATGCATAATTGGCTTGGCTGAAGCTTGAAGTGTAGTGGGTGATAGTCTTTGGGTGGAGTGCGGTCGTTGGCTTGTTACAGTAGTGCAGATCTTGGAGATACATAATTCTTGGATTTGTTTTGGGCCAATTTGGGATAAACAAGTGACGAAGCTGTGCAAGGAATATTGTTAGAGGTTTCTTGTATCAGTAAAACAGAATTGTGGGTACGATCATTTTAGACTGTTTGGTGGTTGTTACTATCATTGAGTGGGGTTGGTTGTTGCACTCTTTTTCCTCTCTTGGTTTTTTTCCCACTGGGTTTTGGCCTTGAGAGGTTTTAACGAGGCACTTCCTCCCTACGCCATTTGTATTTACGGGTTCAGAGTACCCCTTGTACTCCTGTTATTAATAAATTATTTTGCTTATAAAAAAAAAGGAATTTAATGGGAACCCTAATCCCAGAATGAGATCTAAACCCTAACGTGATGACGACGGCAGCCAAACAACATAGAGAAATATAATAATTAAAAAAAAGGCAGAAAAAACGAAAAAAAGCATAAAAGAAACAAAAAACGCAATTGAAGGTGAATATATCCGATGTCTATCTTCATTCCATATTATGTAGGGGTGGCAAAGTCATCTATTTATCCGCCATCCATCCAATCCATCCATAACAAAATCCATCTAATCCATCCAATACAAACAAAAAAATTAAATGGATTGGATCCAATCCATCCATTTAATTTAATGGATGGTTAGTCATCCATCCACTATTTTTCTAAATCCATTGGATTACACTAGAGATGACAAATGGATGGAATGAATAATTTTTTGAATTTATCATTAAAAATATTTTAATTACTAAAAATATTTTTAATCATAAAAAAATATTTTACTCTCTCTCTCCCTCCCCCTCTCTTCTCTATGTCTCTCCTCTCACTCTCCCCTCTCACTCTCCCCCATCTCCTCTCTCTCTCTCTCTATCTCTCCCTCCGTCTTCACGCAATATTCGTTGTGCTGCCACTGTGTTAAGTCTTAACCATACCGTATCCTTCTACAGCAGTCACTTTATCTACAATCTTCACTTACCATACTTAATATATTATCGCCATCTTTTTTTTGTTACAGAACCGGCATCATTACTGAAAAAAGTACATCAAAGTAATTTGCTTTCTACTACTTATTTGCAATGAAAAAGCACATTTTAGCATAAAATATTAGATCAAAAATATATTATTCGAGTTACTATTTTCGTTTAAATTTTTTGTTAATGCAGATTTATTCCCAAAATTATTAATTATTTATTAGCGGTGTTATCTCTCTAGATCAATCCATATAAATAAAAATTTATGAAAACTTAAATAACATTAATAATATTTTGCAAGAATCAATTTATATGTGGTTATATTATATCTACTCTTTAAACGTGGAAAGAGAAATGAGCGGCTTTTCTTCCTTCTTCATTTTTGGCTTTTATGCTGGATCGGATAATTCTGACGACAACAAAATTTTTGTGGTTTTCTCTCTTACCGTTAAAGAAAAATGGGACAGTAAATGGCACATTGGCACTTATCACAAGTGATAACGTCAAATCTATACGTCTCCTAAGCCATTTGGATCTAGCTCCGGAGAGAGGGGAGAGAGAGAGGACGGAGAGAGAGATAGGAGAAAGAGAGGAGAGAGAGGGAGAGGGAGAGGGAGAGAGATATGGGAGAGAGAGAGAAGAGTAAAATATTTTTTATGATTAAAAATATTTTTTTGTAAATAAAATATATTTTATGATTACAAATATTTTTTATGATTAAAAATAATTTTTGTGGATAGATTGGATGTCCATCCATAAAAAATTTGTTAATAGATGAATTGGATGGTTTTTTTTAAATGAATGATGGATGGATTGGATTTTCTTGATGAAATTTTAGTGGATGGTAAATAGATAAATAGATTTTTCTAATCCATCCATTAAGATCCATAAGGAAATCCATCCAATCTATCCATTTTGCCACCCTAATATTATATAATCATACAAAAGAACAGAAACGGAAATAAAAGAAACCAGAGAAGTAGAATGTAAGAAACCTGGGTTTACAACCTTGAACCCAAAAAAAAAATAGAAATTAAAAACCCTAAGAAGTAAAGTGTTTTCTTTTTATTTTTAGTGACCTCATTCAAAGCTCGCTACTGTGATCTTTTTTCTTGCTTCTAATCCTTCTAGAACCAAAAATGCTCTCGTCCTCCTTTTTTTTTCTTTTCTCAGATGAGAAGCTCTCTTTATACTTCACACTCCCTGGAAAAAAAAAAGATCAAAATCATTAACATACTGATTCGAATCAAACTAATTAAAAACGTAAAGAAAGAAGAAAAGACGTGGAGACTTCCCTGATTTGTGGAGATCCACACGTTTTTTTCCTTCATACGAATCTTTGAGATCTCGATCTCAAAGCTTGAATATTGGACCGAATCATAGGAAGAAAAAAAGGGGATTTGGTTCGGTTTTAGTGAATGAGGAAGAAAAGGAAAGAAAAGATTGAGGGGGGAAAGGAGGCTACGGCCGCTTGGGATTTTTTAGGGTTAGGGTTTGAGATGATGGAGAGGGTGAGACCAGGAGTGAGAGGAGAGGATGGTGAGGGGAGCCGCGACTAGATCCTTTAGGCTGTGTTTGGTTCCGGAGAGAAGTTGTGAAGAGAGAAATATGTGAGAGAGAGCATATAAAGAAAGAAATATGTGAGAAATAGAGTAGATTTGGGGTATTGTTTGGTTTATGAGAAAGAGAAGAGAAAAAGAGAAGAGAGAAATGTTGATTATTTTTTAAAAGACATTAATATCCTTGACTAAAAATTTAAATAATAAGAAATATAAGGAGAAAATAGGGGTATAATTGGAAACAGAAAAAAAAGGTCGGGTGCCCCCTTTCTTCGCAACTTTGCGAAGAAAGCAAAAAGTGGAAATTTAATCACTCCTCTCTCTCTCTCGTCGCTTTTTCTCTACTTCCACCAAATGTGAACAGTGCGACACCTCTTCTCTTTTTCTCTCGTATGTTACTCTCTCTCTGCATCTCACCCCCAACCAAACTCACGCTTAGGTTTAAGGTTTGAAGGAATAAAGAGAAGAAGAGAAAGAGAAAGAGAAAGGGAGGGAGAATGAGGTGCGGCCGGTTTGAAGGAAGAATGAAGAGAAGAAGAGAAAGTGAGAGAGAGAAGGGAAGAAAGGGAATGGAACGGCTGCAGCATGAAATGGAGAAGGAGTGAGAGTGTGAGGGTTTTTAGGGTTAAGTTTGGTATTTGGGCCGGACTGAGTTGGGCTGAAGGAAGAAGGGGTGTGTAAAATAAAACAGGGGTGCGCGTATGAGAAAAGAGAAGGAGTAGGGGCGTGGACAGAGAATGACGGGTGTGCGTGGACTGGGCTGGGCCACCAGCCCACTAGCTGACTGCTATTAGCACCCCCATATTGTAATTTGCACCCCTTTTCCTCAAATTTTTTATTTTTTTTATTTTATTTTTTCTGTTTTCTTTTTCCTTCTTTTTCTATTTTATTTTTGTTCACATTATATTTAATATTATTACTACTTATTTAAGCAAAATAAATTTAGAAAAGAAGCCGAACAAAATTATGTTATGACAGTTGCCCTCCTTAATTACATTTTACTCGAAGGTCTTCGTGCATTCGTTGTAAAAGCTAATTAAGGATAGAGGACTCTAATTTTGTCCGAAACAAGTGGTTTGAGAATGCGGGATTGGTTCCCGACTTTGGTAAGGGATTCTAGGTCTGGTTCCTAGTGAATTCCCGGAAAGGATATAGGTTTTATTCATTTTGGGTGGGAGATTCTAGGTTCGATTCACAGTTAATTCTCGGTAAGGTATAGGTATGATCCCTAGATCTTACAAAATTGGTGGGAGATTCTAGGTTCAGTTCCTAGTTAATTCTCGATAAGGCATAGGTCTGATCCCTAGCTCTTACAATATTGGTGGGAGATTCTAGGTTCAATTCTTAGTTAATTCCTGGTAAGGTATAGGTCTGATTCCTAACTCTTACATCTTTGGCATGGATTATCTTTTCTACTTAAGGAAAGTCTGGGGAACTAGCTTCTTTGTCACTTAACACAGGTTCAGGTCAGATTCCCGGTAAGGTATAGGTCAGATTCCTAACTTTTGCTAAAGCATGGATTGGTTTCCTATTACGGGTGAATGAGCTTCTCCTTCACTTGACACAGGTTTGGGTCGGATATCCGGCAAGGTGTAGGTTAGATTCCTAACTCTTGCTAAAAGGTATGGATTAATTCCCCTAACTAAGGAAGATCTGAGATGTGGGTCAGGTTCCCAACTAAAATTTTGGGTCAGATTCCCAAGGTGGTGGGTCAGATTCCTAATAAGGTGTAGGACAGGCTTCTAACTCTTGCTAATAAACACGTTAGGTGGGTAGAGTACTAGTTCTTACTGAGTAGACAATATACCAACTGTGTGCAATATTGGAGATCGTGGGTCGATGGACCTGAAAACTTTGATGATCATGCAAGATGCAATGAATGGTATGCCGTGCATGAATATTGTTTTTGCTTTTAGAGCAATGATGATTTTTGAAGGTGGGTTGGGGACCCAAAACTGTTGAAAATCATGCAAGATGCAATGAACAACATGCCATGCATGAATATTATTTTGTTTTGAATGAATTATTATTATTATTATTATTATTTTGCTTTTCCTGAATCCCTTCGAGGACGCTACCCTTAGATTCATATGTTGATAACTTTCGATTGGCTCGCTTATCCAAGTGGTTGGCTTTGCAATGCATCATATTTGCATATTTCCCACTTGATAGATCATCTTGCCTATCTTTGCGGATTCTTGAATTTTCTTTTCATGCTTTGAATGCTCATAAGAGGATTGGATTAGCTAATTTTGATCCTTAGATTTTTCAGAGTCATTTTGGCCTTTGCCTAGCCAGTTAAGGAAGGATCTCTTACATTTTGATTGACAATTAGAAAGTCTATCACAGACGGAGGATCATGGCAGTAGAGACATCTATGTTAAGAGACAAGCCACTTTGTTTAGTCTTGAAACTGGAATGAAATCTTGGAGGCGAAGCTTATTGATGATGGGAATAACTTTTGCCCCTAGCTTCTTAAGTTTATGTTCAGGAGGTACAATCTGGGTTGACTTTTTTTTTTAATTTGACAAAAACTTTTGCCTAGGCTACTCTTTGTGAATTTTCAATCTAGCGGGTTGCTCTAGCTTTTGCCTAGACCATTCTTTCGGGTTTTTAGCCTAGCGAGCATTTCTTTTCTTTTTATTATCATTTTTTATTTCTTTTTGGTAAAGCAAGTGCACTGAGGAGATTGTATGAATTTTCTCTTTCAAAAATCAAGTTTTGAGAAAACATGAGCAATTTGGTTTTGATCAGAAAGAACTTTATTAGGGTTGTAATGTGGCTAGGGGTTGAAGGATCACGAAAGGAAGAATATTTCAGGCTCAAAAAGTATTTGAGGGTTCATGAGAATAGTAAGGATCTTTAGTATAAAGATGCACTTCATTAGTTACTAGCACAATTGTCTTGTTTAGCTTTCGTTTTTTTATTCTTGCAAGCGTCTTTGATACGTTGTATTTATTATTTTCTTGCCCTTGCTTGCTTTGCTTTTCTTCTATATAAAAGGACAAGGTTGATTGGAATAGTGTACTAGCCCTCAAAGTATGGGTGATCCTTGTTCAGGGTATTCGAAAGAAATTTATATTTTTTTAGGCTCAAAAGGAGTGGCAATGAATACATACATACATACATACATACATATGAAAATGGGCCAAACTTCGTCTCAAAACCTCATTGCTCAAATTTCTACAAAAATTAATTTTCACTAAATTTTGTGCATTTGCTTTACCTTTTTTTATTTTTTTATATATTTTTTAATTACTTTTTTTTTGGGTCCCGGATTAACCATTAACCAAGAAGATAAATTAAAAAATTCAAATCGCATTCTTATTGATAAAAAACAAAGTGGGCCATTTACAAGAAGTACCCTAGGGCTTCAGGCATAGCAATTAGGGTGAGCATAAAAGCATATGAAAGCTGTCTAAACAGGGTTATCCTTCTTGAAGTCCAACCACTTGGCGTTGATTAGATCTTGCACCTTGTATTTCAAAGACCAATAGTTTTCAATTGAATGGCCCACTGCCCAGCTTGGTATTCACATTTAGCTTTCAGGTCATACTACTTAAGGAAAGGGGGCCCATGAGCTTATCAGGGGGCGGGACAATGAGAGATTTCTTGAAGTACCAGAAAGTACTAGAAAACACAAGAAGGGGTTGAATTGTGTTTTGAAAATCTTTTAGCATAATATTTGTTTGAAATACACACGCTGATCAGTTCAAACATTAGATTGTGTGAACTGGATGTGGAACAACCAAGTCAATCAGATGCTGAAATAACATAGACACTTTGCAAATGAAGGTTTTGTAAAACATTTTAACATATGTGAGAATGTACTTTAAGCAAATCCATTTTGCATACTACTCATTGTACTTTGATTTAAACCATATTTAAATTAGTAGTTCCAAACACAAGTTGCACAAGTATAAAGTACTAACTTCAACTAGATGCCAGGTTATTCTAGAGGTTTTCTTAAAACATTTTGCTTAATTCTACACGTATGAGTAAAAACGTAAATGGTAACAATGAAAACGATTTTACCGAGTTTACTCAATGAAAAACATACGCGTAAAGAAAACAGACAAGTAAATAAAACAGACAACCAGAAAAGTAAAGGACACACAAAGATTTATACTGTTCACTATCCAACTGATAGCTACCTCCAGTCCATTCGTTACTGAAGGATTTTTCCACAATAACCAACCTGATTACAACAACTATTTGAGTATCTACTATCAACCTGGCTATACTCATACCTTCTTAGACAGTCACAATATCTCTGCGACTCATAGGAAAGGACCTACCCGACCATCCCTTGCATACATACTTCTGCCTAACTGGCTATGTACCAAGTATCCTAGCAAGCACACACAGCATCTTTCAAACTGAAAGAGCGTCCATTACAAGTACGGTACCTCACTTGAATGAGTAGATTGTACCATTCCACTCGTGTTTACATTCAGCTCTTAACTAAGAGGATTTGCAATTTAAGCTCTGTGTCCTAAGCTAAAACACTCTAAGAGTGGATATGAAATCTGCTTCAGCTTCTTCTTCTGGTTCTGAGGGTCTTCTAAGCTTCTACTTCAGCATCTTGAATTGATTTTTTATCAACCATTAATTCCTTGATGGTAACTCTCATCGAGAGGATGTATATGCTCTATGCCATCTTTTGGTTGTTAGTGGCTTCTAAGCTTTCAGCATCAGCATTTGTAATATTTCTTATGTCGTCTAAACCAATAACTCAACACTTTGGTTGTTCTTCAGCTACGCTGATTCACCAACATTTGCTTTAATTGACTTCTTCAGTATTTATAGTCTTCGGCAATTTCAAATGTAATCGTTGAGACTTGGGATTTATTTCTTTGAGAAATCTGCTCGTTGCTTGTCTTGTAGAGCTTTTCGTACTAACACACTTTAACAGCTGTCTTTGTACAGAAAAGTAGTTTAGCTCTTCAACGACTATCCCATGTCAGTTGGCAATATTTGAATTTAAGTTCCTTTTTCCCTTTGCCATTTAATAAGTCTTTCTGGTCTCCAAAGATGAAAGGCAAACAATTACTCTTTCCTTTTATCAGACAGTAGTACAGTCACTACACTGAGTAATTGGCCAGACTCAAGTTTGCCTTTTCTTCGTTGTAAGCTTGTACTAGATACATGGATGATAACTTGTCTTTACGTCAATAGACAGACAAGGATTCTTGAATATGCTTATACCACTAAGACTTCTTCAGACGGTGACTTCATCAGACATTTCCATATGTCCGTATATCTTCAATTAAGCTTTTCGTTTTCCGTCTTTGTAATCCCTTGATGGATAGATTTCTTCTATATGAGCTTGAGTGCCTTTAGTTGTCTTGACTTCCCAAGTCAGACTTGTTGTGTATCAGACATCATAAATGATATTTGTTGTCTGATACTAATTTCTATACTCATCTTAAGTAATTGAGATTCTTCAGGTTGGTTCAGGTTGATGTTGAAGTGGATGTCTTTTTGTTGTTGTCTTCAGGTTGATTATTATTTGAGGTCTTCTTCGTTGTTGTCTTCATGTTGATTGTTGATGTTGTTGAGGTCTTCTTCGCTGTTGATTTCAAGTTGATTGTTTATATTGTTAAGGTCTTCTTCGTTGTTGATGTTGAGTCTTCATGTTACATCATCTTTGATGTATCTTGGTCATCTAGTTCAAACACTACCATTTAGTGTTCTGACTAAACTTGGTCTTCATGTTCATCTAGCACAACTTCAGACACTACCATTTAGTGTAATGATTTTGAACTAGGTCTTCTTGTTCATCTAGCAGAACTTTAAACACTACCATTTAGTATACTGATTTTGAACTAGATCTTCATGAGATCTTCTAAGTCAAATGCAATAGTTGAAGTATTGCTTCTGATGCAGTGTTGTCTGATACGTTGTTGTTGACTTCAGACAGTGCTTTCTTTCTTCAGATGAACTCCAGACGATGCTTTGTAACATCCCCAAATTTCCTAATCATAACCCTAAGTGTAGAACCTAGTTTAACCTTAGCTTAACACTAATCCCGACTCGACTTGTTTGACTAACCATAAGTGTGTTTACATGTTCTTAAGTATATTTGGGTATTTTTAGTGCTTAGGAACCCAAATTATGAATTGGGGAAAGTTTCGAGTAGATTGGGAATAAAAATTAGATCGTAGACATTAACTACGTTCACGTGAACACCTTGTCACTGTTTTGATCATAACTTGAGCTACAGGTGTCCGATTGATGCGTTTGTTGCAGTGTTGGAAAGTTCTCGAAAAGTGCTATAAGTGAGTGTCAATCTGGTCAACGACCAGGTCAGCTTGCGACACAATGAGTCAAAAACATGTGTCATGTGCATGCAACGAAACTGACACGTATTAGACCCTCGCGACGCGAACCGACCACCTCGCGATGCGACGAGGTTGATTCTTAACCTATAAATAGGCCTTTAAACCCTCCATTTTGGCATTCCAAGCTCTCATGAGCTCTCTCTCTTTCTCTATAATTCTCTCTAAAATAAGGGCATTTTTTGTCATTTTGGGTCCAAATACCCTGATTTCAGTCCAAGCTAGGAGGTTATACTCGAAGGGAACGAGGAGAAGAAGAAAGAAGGGGTCGAGGTTTGAGGGTCAAGGCTGTTTGTAGGATTGTGGAGCTTTCACTTAGGAGAAAAAGGTTGGGGAAGTTGGCTAGCACGTCGGGGAGGTTAGAGCAGTGTTTAGAGTTTAATGTGGTTACCCACTTAGTTAGATAATTATGTTTGATTGCTTGTAGATTGCTTATTTAATTGCTTGATTGACTTCTTGTCTTACTATATGTTGATTATGCATGATTGTCTATTTGAGTATATATTGAATGACTAGATATTGTATTTAGATATGACCTAAATGATAGATGGGTTTAGGTATTCAACCATATAATAAGATAATAATAGTGAAGTATTAGGTTGGAATATTAGACTCATAGGTCAAAGACTTGAGGTGAATGCATCATAGAATATGCATCATGCTCTCATGTAAGAGAGGACACTATGCTTTTTCTGAGAGGTAGAATTGTGTTTTCTATGGAGTTGAGGTCAACTCTATGTATAGAGGCCACTACATATTGTGGTAGACTCTCCTGGAAAGGTTTTGGATTAAACTCTACGTATAGAGGCCTTTATATATAGAGGTTCCATTGAGTTAAATTCTACGTATAGAAGCTTCTATGTATAGAATTCACACACTAAGATTTATTGGATTAAATTCTATGTATAGAAGCTCCTATGTATAGGAGTTCCACTAGGGGTGAACATGGGCCCGTTTGGATGGATTTTGGCCAAATCCGATGCCCGATCCGATCACTTTGAATTGTTTGGATTTCAAAAAAAATCCGCAGTTTTTCTAAATGGCCCGAACCGAACCGAACCGGTGTTGACCGGGTTGGGTTGGATGGCCTCGCGGGTTGTGAAGTGAAAAAAAAAATAAGAGTTCTCATTCCCTGATTTTAAAATGATCCCCCAAGGGAGGCTTCTAAAAATCATCCTCCTCAAAATTCTAGCTTGTGTCAATAAGAGACTTTTTTTACACTATGTTCAAACAGTTTTCTTGTATATCAATCAACCAAACAAATTACGAATAAGATATAGCATGGCACAAAAAAATTTACAAACCTGTCAGTTATGAAACCATACAACAGTGTCACAACCAAAAAAACTTTAAATCACAATTCTAAAGGCATATGTTAAGAAAAATAAAATTGAAAGCAACTCCCACAAATTACAAACAGTGTCACAAGCACAACCGGACCAAACCTTAATATTCTCTTCTTCAATTCCCACCCCTCATCAATAAAATGAGATGTTATTACCATATAAGTCAAATTCTGAATTGATGTCCATGTATCAGTGGTAAGTGAAACCATTTGTTTATTTGTAGAAAAAAGGGATTTCAACTTCTCTTTCTCTTCATAAAAAAGTTGTATGCAATCTCTTGCAACAGTGACATGAGAAGGAATCTTAAACCTAGGACATGCCTCAGCCATGAATAATTTAAACCCTTCATTTTCAACATATTTAAAAGGCTGCTCATCAATAATTATCATCTTTGCGAGCGCAATTCGAGTCCGCTCTTGATTAAAATCAACAAGTTTCATACCAATAGTAGTAGGGTCTTCCTCATTTATCGTTCCAAGGACAATTGTCTTTTGTTTTTTATCAACTACCCTATTCGGGTTTTTGATACACTTGTCTAAATGCTTAAGCATGTTAGAAGTTCCATGAGTAGAACTATTTGCTTTATATGGTTTCCCACAATAATTACATACAGCATCATTACCCTTTTTAGTAAAATGTGCCCAAGCAGCAGAAGGGGCTCTAGCAGGTCTTTTTTTAGTTACCTCTTCTTGTGGCACTTCTTGTAATAGAAGCTCTTGTCCTTCTACTTCTTGTGTCGGAGGCTCTTGCACTCGTTGTGCGGGACTCATCACTGCCGGCATCACATCAATAGAATTAACACTCCCGCTGCCACTTGGTTCCATTTGTTCTACAAAATAATATAAAAGATAATTCAAGATCATAATTTATATAGAATAAAACCTTGTCCATTTTTAACATGTTCATTGAAATAAATGTAAAAGAAACAGATTTAACATGTTATAATTGGCATTGCTAAGTGGGAATGAGTGTTGGCATTTCAAAGCTGAGTATTGGCATTTCAAAGCTTAATATCAATATCAAAGTCATGGCATTTCTTGAAATTCAAGTCAGAAGCTTAATTGGATGTGTTAACAAAAAAAATGAACATAACAAAAAGCTTAATATCGAATGTGTAATATTTGTAATATCAGAAGCTCAATATCAAAAAGCAAATCAGAAGCTCAATATAGAAGCAAGTCAGAAGCAAATCAGAAGCAAATCATAACAAAAAGCATTTCTTATAATATTTGTCAGAAGCTCAATATCAAAGCTTAATATTTGTAATCGATGAGCATAACAAAAAGAACAAAAAATCAGATTTGTAATCGATGAGCATAAAAAAAAGAACAAAGAATCATGAACATACCCACGCGAAAGGGAAGAAGGAGCAGAAAGCGACGGTGGAGGAGGTGCCGTGGAGGGGTGTGGTGGCTCTGATCTTATCCCTTGCAGGAATGAAGACGGCGATGAGTGAGACTGGGGACTGAGGACGGCGTCGCTAAAGGGAAGAAGGAGCAGAAAGCGACGATGGAGGAGGCGCCGTGGAGGGGTGTGGTGGCTGCGTGAGATGAGAGTGAGGTGGTCGACGCTGAGTACTGAGGACGATGATGGTCATGGTCTAGGGTATCAGTTTCTATTTTGATCGAGTAAAACCTACTGCTGAGTATAAAAAAGTCAAAAAAAAAATAATGAATACCCCCCGGGTCGGGTGACTGGGTTGGCGGGTTTCGATTTCAATATCCGTTGCCCAAACCATTAGTGAACGGGCTTGTTTGGTTCGGGTCGGTTTTGACCCGAACTTGGTTGGATCGGGCCAAAACTGGATCGGGTGCGGGTTGGGCCACCGGGTCACCGGGTCGACCCGAACCCGTGTACACCCCTAAGTTCCACTATGCCTACGCTCTCCAGAAAGCATAAGAATCTCTATGTATAGAGATTTAGTCAGGATTAAACTTTACGTATAGAGGCCTCTATGTATAGAGATTCTGCCCCTAAGATTTGTCCAACATGTAGATTTAAGTGCATGTAGTTAGGCCCTGATCCTAAAGACAGATGTTAGAGATGATTGTGAGTGTTAAGCATTAAACTGCTATTAAGCATTAAACTGCTAAATTTTATTCTATAATCCCCATTGCATGACGTTTAGATAACTTACCCCTATAATTATTTTATATGTAAGTATCGCTTGGTCGACTACCGATAGACGAGGATGTCATGCATGGATCAGCTGATGAATATACGGATGAACTAGTGGATCCTGTGGATGCCACTAACTGCACCGACTGAGGAGCTAGGACGTAGCTGGCATTTGGGCTACATCACATATACATTAGTATACTTAGGACTAGTTTCCCTTAGATTACAATTAGTCAGAACTCGTATATGTTTTGATAGACCTACCTTTTAGGTTGTGTGGAACCAGTCATGTCGACAAGGTTGAGACTATCATCTGACATTGGTTTATGTCAGAAAGGTAGACTTAGGTGTGATACAGTTTGGCCAGCTCTGAGTCTTTTACTCTATCATTTGTGTATATGGGTAGTCAGGGTGGCTAGTGTTTACCACGCCCTTTTTATGCATTGCTTGACTCTGATGTTCTTATGTAATAAATACATGTTTTTATATCTCTGTATTTTAGATTTGTATTATTACATTATAAATATACGATTAGGTATTATAAGTATGATTAGTTTGAATGTGACACCGAGGGGTGTTACACTTTGGTGTTATTAGAGTTGTTCGATCTTAATCGGACCGTATGCTTTAAGCTGGTTGAGTCTAGAAGTCTAGATAGTCTGATAGTCTAGTCATTGATGTTCCTAATTAGAGTCGGGAACTAAAATGACTACAAGAAACCCCTATTGTTTGATTGTTTGTATTGATTGACTAACTTGACTATAGACTTAGATGTTGGTTTCTCTCACATTAACCGATGGCTAGATGGACTACCTCTAGTCGTAATAGGACCTGCACTCGTAATAACAACGAGGGAAGCGGAGAATCGGGTACTAGTGGGCGTAACCCTAGTAATCCTGAAAACCACATCCCTAAGCATGAAAACTCTGAAGTTATGCAAACTATCAGAGATATGGCGGTAGCTGTGCTCTAACAATCCAATCAAAACGCTCAACTGATGCAGCAATATAGAGAATTCTTGCAACAGCATCAGAATTAACCCAGTAAAGCAATGGACATTGATTCTGGACTGACTCTGTTTCGAAAGAATAGACTCCCAGAGTTCAAGGGAAAGTACGACCCTTCAGGTGCTGAGTCCTGGCTCAAGAAGATCGAGAAGATACCTGCCTTATGGGTTTGGGCCTGGGCCTTGGTAATTACCCGCAAATTTGAGTGGGTATGGGTGCGGGTACGATCACTCTAGTGTCCAGCCCGCCCCGCAGCCATCCGTATATATATATATATATATATATATATATATAAATAGAATTAATTAATCTATCTACTTTCTTTTTTTTTACCGAAATCTTTCTAGTTAATCTATCTACTTTCTTTTTTTTACCGGAATCTTCTACTTATTGTAATATGTACTTGTTTTTCATATTTTGGATGTTTTTATTTGGCTAAATACTATGATTTGTAATATTTAAGAGTTGATTTGAAATATTTTTGGATCATATTTTAATTAAGTTATGATGTTCTTTTCGTTATTTATTGTCTTTTCATGGTAAAAGTGCGGGTAGCGGGTGCGGGTACAGGCACTTAGGTACCCAACAGGTATGGAGACGGGCACTAAACTTGCTGCCCACGTGGGTATGGGCTTGAGTACGAGCACTTTTTTCAAATCCTTGTATGGGGACGGGTACTATAGTACCCTATCCAGAGGGTGCCCATTGCCATCGTCTTCATGCTGGTAGACAACGCTGAACATCGGTGGGAAGGTGTATCCAAAATGTTAGAAGCAAAAGGACAAGAACTTACTTGCGATATGTTCAAGCAAGTATTTCTTGAGAAATACTTTCTAGAGAATGTTCGACGAGAGAAGGAAGAGGAGTTTCTCCATCTGCAACAAGGATCGATGTCAATAGGAGAATACGCTATGAAGTTCGAATCTTTGCTAAAGCATAATCAGTTTTATCAACTCTGTCCCAACGAAAGTTGGAGATGTCATCAGTTCGAGAACGGTCTCAATTGGGAACATCAATGGATAATTAAGCCATTAAAGATCAATCAATTTCCAGAACTACTCGATTGGTGCATGACATTGGAGACTGTCGATATCAAGAAGCCCATCTATCAGAATAGAGGTGGAGGTGGACCAATTCGTAATAATCAGAATAAGGCGGCTAAAAACCAGAACAAACCCTATAGTAGACATGGGCAACAGAAGGAACAACAACAAGGTTCTACGAATAGTGGAAATCTGTCACCGCGATGCTTCAAATGCGGAAAAGCGCATCTCACTCAGAATTGCAACTTCACCAATCGTGCTTGTTTCCATTATGGAAAGTCAGGGCACTTCATCAAGGATTGTCGACTCGCAGCCGTATCACAAGCAAACATTGAAGAATAGAAGGCTAAACCTCTGAAAGTTGGACGCGTATTCACTGTGAGAGGAACAGAATCCTCTCAATCCCTGACCTAATACAAGGTATGTACTTAGTATCAGGAAAACTTCTAACTGTTCTGTGTGACTTAGGAGCCACTCACTCCTTTATCTCATATGATTGTGTGAATTTTCTGAGATTAACAGTCTCATCCCTACCCTGTCAATTGACTATGTCTACTTTAACCAACGAATCGTTGGTTACTACTTTCATCTGTCTGAAATGTCTTGTTCTCATAGGAGACTGACTTTTCCGCGTAGATCTAGTCTGTTTACCTCTACAACAGCTAAATATAATCATAGCCATGGATTGGCTTTCGACTAACCGTGTAATCTTAAACTGTTCCCAAAAGACTCTTAAGTTCTCTGATAAATCCAGAGTTATATATACCAAAGAAGGGGACTTAACCAAGAGAAAATATCAAGTATATATCATGCTACTCTCCGCAAAGGTGAAAGGGTCTCCCTAGTTTGAATTCTCTACTTGTCATACAAGAATTCCCTAAAGTATATTCTGTTGATATTACGGGATTACTGCCAGAGAGAGAAATTGAATTTGCGATCAAATTTGTACCTGGAGCGGGACCAATTTCAATTGCACTTTATCGAATGTCACCTACAAAATTAATGGAGCTGAAGAAGCAACTAGATGATATGCTTGGGAAGCAATTCATTAGACCTAGCATATCCCCATGGGGAGTTCCGATACTATTTGTCAAGAAGAAGGATGGAAGCCCAAGAGTTTGTGTCGATTATCGACAGTTAAACAAAGTCGCCATCAAGAATAAATATTCATTACCTCGGATTGATGACTCGATGGATCAATTAAGAGGAGCCGCAGTTTTTCTCTAAGATAGATTGAGATATGTTTATCATCAGATTCGGGTTAAAGCACAGGATATTCCAAAAAACTGCATTCACAACTCGATATGGATACTATG
The DNA here is from genome assembly GCA_037113605.1 of Calophaca sinica. Taxonomy (NCBI): domain Eukaryota; kingdom Viridiplantae; phylum Streptophyta; class Magnoliopsida; order Fabales; family Fabaceae; genus Calophaca; species Calophaca sinica. Next base: position 96,132,206 of record CM073736.1, read on the forward strand.
AGTATCAAGTTATGCTTTCGGTGTAACAAATGCTCCAGTTGTGTTTATGGATTATGTGAATAGGATCTTCCAACCATACTTAGATAAGTTTGGTGTCGTATTTATCGATGATATTCTTATCTACTCCCCTAATAGGGGAGAACATCGGGAGCATCTTAGGATTGTACTCTTGATATTAAAGGACCGACAGCTTTATGCAAAGTTGTCTAAGTGCGAGTTCTGGTTAGAGGAAGTTCAATTCTTGGGCCATGTTATCAATAAGGATGATATAGCAGTGGATCCTGCTAAGGTGGAAGCGGTGTTGATACTATAGAAGATTCATTAAAGGGTTCTCGAAGATAGCATTACCCATGACGCTACTCACTCGGAAGGGGAAGACTTTTAAATGGACTGAGGAATGTGAGAAGAGTTTTCAAGAATTGAAGACCAGACTAACCACATCCCTGATCTTGGTGTTGTCAGATCCAGATGGACAATTTGAAGTATTTTGTGATGCTTCGTATCAAGGTTTGGGTTACTTATGCAAGAAGGGAAAATAGTGGCTTATACCTTAAGGCAGTTATGAACGTGTGAACGTAACTACCTAACAAATGATCTGGAACTGGCAGCGATAGTGTTTGCATTAAAGATATGGAGACACTATCTTTACGAAGCAAAATTTTATGTATACGGTGACCACAAGAGTCTCAAATATTTGTTTGATTAGAAGAAGTTGAATATGCGACAAAGAATAGGGATGTAATTCATAAAGGACTATGAATTCGACCTACAATATCATCCTGGAAAAGCAAATGTCGTAGCAGACGCATTGAGTAGAAAGTCTCTACATATATCTGCTATGATGATCAAAGAATTGGAATTGATCGAACAATTTAGAGATATGAATCTGTCAATAGAACCTGTTCAAGACAAAATTCATTTGGGTATGGTCACTATAACCAGTAATCTATTGGAGCTGATACGGGAGAAACAAGGTGGAGATCAGTATCTTCTGAAGGTTATGTTGAAGGTTGAACAGAATAAAACTAAGCAATTCAAAGAATATAATGACAAAGATCTTATGATTCCGAGATAGAATCTGTATTCCAAATGATTCGAAACTCGAGAGGGAAATATTAGAGGAAGGGCATATGAGCAAATTAAGTTTCCATCCTAGAGCTACCAAAATGTATCAGGATCTAAAGAGAATATTTTGGTGGCCAGGAATGAAGAAAGAAGTGACAGAGTTTGCATTGAAATGCTTGATCTGTTAGAAGGCAAAAGTGGAACATTAAAAGCCAGCAGGAATGTCACAGCCTTTAGACATTCCTGTTTGGAAGTGGGACAATATTGCCATGCACTTCGTGACAGGATTGCCTAGAACCCCGAAGGGATGTGATTATATTTGGGTTCTTATCGATAGACTAACAAAGTCTGCACACTTCTTAGCTATCAGAGAGAAGTATTTGTTGAAAAAATTAACTCAAATATACATCAACAAAATCGTAAAACTACACGGGGTGCTGACTAGAATCATCTCTGACAGAGACCCAAGATTTACCTCAAGAATTTGGAAAGGGCTATAGAAGGCATTGGGAGCCCGACTCAGAATGAGTTCAGCGTATCATGCTCAAACGGATGGTCAATCAGAATGAACCATTTGGTTGTTAGAAGATCTACTACGAGCATGTGTGCTAAATCATCAAGGAAGCTGGGACAATTTCTTGTCGTTGATCGAGTTTGCCTACAATAATAGCTACCACTCCAGTATTGGCATGGCGCCATACGAAGCTTTGTACGGTCGACGATGCAGAACGCCCCTATGTTGGCATGAGAATCGTGACAAGCAACTCCTAGGACTGAAGATTGTACAACAGACTACAAATGTAGTTAGAATGATCCAAAAAGGAATAAAGACAACTCAGGATAGGCAGAAAAGCTACAGTGGCATAAGAAGACCTCTAGAATTTGAAGAAGGCGATCATATATTCTTAAGGGTTACTCCGAGAACTGGAACCGGTAGAGCTATCAAATCTAGAAAACTTACTCCAAGGTTCATAGGAACACTCCAAATCCTTCAAAAAGTTGTTCCTGTTGCCTATCTAATTGCTTTAACCCCTCATTTATCCGATCTTCATGCCGTATTTCATGTCTCACAGCTCAGGAAGTATAATCCTAATTCGACTCATATCATAGCACCTAAGTCAGTACAACTAAGGGAGAATCTCGAATATGAGGTAACGCCTGTTCGAGTAGAAGATACGAGGATAAAAGAACTCAGAGGAAAGCGAATTTTGCTAGTCAAGGTCATCTGGGACGAGGCAACTGGAGACGCTGCGTGGGAACTTGAAGAAAAGATGCGCCAGGAATACCCTTATTTATTTTGAGGTATCGCAAAAATTTGTGGATGAAATTTATTTTAAGGGGGTGGTGATGTAACATCCATGTAACATCCCCAAATTTCCTAATCCTAACCCTGAGTGTTGAACCTAGTTTAACCTTAGGTTAACACTAACCCTGACTTGACTTGTTTGACTAACCACAAGTGTGTTTACATGTTATTAAGTATATTTGGGTATTTTTAATATTTAGAAACCCAAATTATGAGTTTGGGAAAGTTTTGGATAGATCGGGAGCAAAAATTAGGTCGTAGACGTTAACTACATTCGCGTGAACACCCACTCACCATTTTAATCATAACTTGAGCTACGGGTATCCAATTGACATGTTCTTTATGGTGTTGGAAAGCTCTCAAAAAATGCTACAAGTGAGTGTCATTCTGGTCGTGACACGACCAGGTCAGCTCGCAACGCGACGAGGTAGAGATGTATGTCATCTGTATGCGACAAAACTGACACGTAATGGACCCTCGAGACGCGATGAGGTCGATTCTTAACCAATAAATAGGTCTTCAAACCCCTCTATTTTGGCATTCCAAGCTCTCATGAGGTCTCTCTAGAATTATCTCTCTCTAAAATAAGGGTATTTTTATCATTTTGGGTCAAAATACCCTAATTTCGGTTCAAGCGAGGAGGTTCTGCTCGAAGGGAACGAGGACAAGAAGAAAGAAGAGGTCGAGTATCGAGGTTCAAGGCTGTTCATAAGATTGGGGGCTTTCACTGAAGAGAAAAAGGCGGGGCAAGTTGGCTAACAAGTCGGGGAGGTTAGAGTAGCGTTTAGAGTTTAATGTGGTGAAGGGGACCACAACCCTTTACCCACTTAGTTAGATAATTGTGTGTGATTCCTTGTTGATTGCTTATTTGATTGCTTGATTAACTACTTGTCTGACTATATGTTGATTATGCATGATTGTCTATTTAAGTATATATTGGAATGACTAGATATTATGTTAATATATAACCTAGTTGATAGATGAGTTTAGGTATTCAACCATATAATAAGATAATAATAGTCAAGTATCAATTATTAGGTTGAAATATTAGACTCATAGGTCAAAGACATGAGGTGAATGCATAATATCTCTCATGTAAGATAGGACACTATGCTTTCTCTAAGAGGTAGAATTGTGTTTTCTCCAGAGATGAGGTCGACTCTATGTATAGAGGCCACTACGTATAGTTGTAGACAGTCCCGGAAAGGTATTGGATTAAACTCTATGTATAGAGGCCTTTATATATAGAGGTTCCATTGGGTTAAATTCTACGTATAGAAGCTTCTATGTATAGAAGTCTCACACTAAGATTTATTGGATTAAATTCTATGTATAGAAGTTTCTATGTATAGGAGTTCCACTCTGCCTACGTTCTTCAGAAAGCATAGGAATCTCTATATATAGAGATTCAGTCAGGATTAAACTCTACGTATAGAGGACTCTATGTATATATAGAGGTTCTGCCCCTAAGATTTGGCAAATATGTAGATTTAAGTGCACGTAGTTAGACCCTAAGGACAAATTTTAGAGATGATTGTGAGTGTTAAGCATTAAACTGCTAAATGTTATTCTGCAATCCCCATTGCATGACGTTTAGATAACTTACCCCTATAATTATTTTATATGGACGTATCATCTGGTCGACTACCAATAGATGAGGATGTCATGCATGGATCGGTTGATGAACATACCGAGGGACTAGTGGATCCCGTGGAAGCCACTAACTGCATCGACTGACGAGATAGGATGTAGCTGGCATTTGGGCTGCTTCACATCTACATTAGTATACTTAGGACTAGTTGCCCTTAGATTACAAGTTGTCAGAACTCGTATATGTTTTGATAGATCTACACTTTAGGTTGTGCGGAACTTGTCATGTGACAAGGTTGAGACTATCATCTGACATTGATGGTTTATGTCAGAAGGGTAGACTTAGGTGTGATACAGTTTGGCCAGCTATGAGTCTTTTACTCTATCTTTTGTGTACATCGGTAGTCGGGGCGGCTAGGTGTTTACCACACCCTTTTTATGTATTGCTTGACTCTGATGTTCTTATATAATAAATAAGTGTTTTTTGTCTCTGTATTCTAGATGTGTATTATTACGTTATAAATATATGATCAGGTATTATAAGTATGATTAGTTTGAATGCAACACCGGGGGGGTTACATGCTTCTATTCTTCAGTTGAACTTGAGTCGATGCTTCCATTCTTCAATTGAACTTCAGCGTTTGCTTTGTTGATCTTTAGACAATGTTTTGTGGATATTATTTTTATCTTCATAAATACATTTGTTCTGTTAATGTATTTAGTTGGGTTCAACAAGTTTTCTAGCACACTTAGCAAATTTGTTAATACACATAAAATTAATTGTTCATCATGTTTCTGATGTCTTTGTTATCATCAAAACTTTAAGAGTGTCAGACACAATTTCACATTTTGCTCTAATAGTTCTTGCGGAGATGCTGGAACAGGTCTTTATAGCTCATCATGATTGGGTCAAATTGGACCAGCTTTTTATCTGGGTAACTTGGCGGCACTGTCTGGCCGTGATGAACAACATGTGTACCTTTTTCCCTCTTTTGACCCATTCCGCGCAATGGTTGTTGGGCATCGAGGTTGTTGATCTTTCCGCTTCTTATCCCTGCTTCTAGTCTTTCCTCGACTACAACTAGGTCCAAGAAGCTTTAAGAGATATTTTCGATCATCATATCATAGAAAGGTGACTGGAGCATGTCAATAAACGTGGTGACCATCTCTTTCCCAGACAACAGAGGTTTCACCTGGGCGGCAACGCCACTCCATCTTTGGGCATACTCTTTAAAGCTTTCATTATCCCTTTTTACCATGGTTTGCAACTAGGAGCAGTCAGGAGCCATGTCCATATTGTAGCTATACTGCTTGAGGGAAGCATTAGCCAAGTTCTTCCATAAGCTGATTTTGGCCCGCTCTAACTACATATACCAGTATAGAGATGCCCCGGTAAGACTCTCTTGGAAAAAGTGGATTAGGAGCTTATCATCATTAGAGCAAGAAGCCATTTTCTGGCAGTACATGATGAGATGGCTTCTTGGACAAGTTGACCCCTCATACTTGAAAAACTCAGGGACTTTGAATTTAGGAGGAATCACCATGTCAAGGATAAGCATACGTCTGAAGCTTCGAACCCAATATGATTTGCCCCTTTAATTGCTTTCAGCCTCTCTTCCATAATTGGGAGTCTCTCCTTAGCTCGGGGGTCTCTTTGGGTTGTGATGACAGGCACAAAGCTTAGGGCGATAGCATGCTGCAGGACCTCATTGGGATTGTTCTGAGCAACAAATTGTGGAGTTCCTTGATCCCTATTAATGTTAATAGAAAGATCCCTCTTCATGGTCAATCTGGTCTCCATGGCCTTCAAGGTCTCCAATATTTGGCCCCAATTGACCCTTCACTTGGTCAAGTTCTTCTCTCATTGCTAGCTGGTTTTGCTTCAACATATCCATGAGTCTAGCTTGGGCTCGAGTCCTGTAAGGATGAAGGGGAAGCTTGATTATAGATATTTTCTATTAAGAAGAATACCATGGGTTATGCTACGAATAGGTTATGTTATGGTTATGCATGCCATGAATGCCCTTTTTTGTACATTTTATGCAAAAGAATATGATAGAGAAAGAAGAAATGTTTTTATTTTATTTTTTGAATTTATTTTTTTTTTTTGCAAAAAAAATGCGTTGAAAAAAGAGAAAATGTTCTTCTTTTTCTAAAACTTATTTTTATTTTGGCAAGAAAGAAGATGATGAGATGGAAAAAAAAAAGAAATTATTTTTTGTTTTTTGAAAATCATATTTTTTTTAAAAAAATTGCATGAGAGAAAAACAAATTTTTGAAAAATAATGGAAATTAAATGGATGAAAGAAAAATAGGCAAAGTGCCCCTTGTGAGGTAGGCTGATATCTCCTAAGATTTTAGGTTCTACAGCTTTTATTGCGTGGAAAATGGGACAAATAAAGTATACTCGTTTTGTGATACGGGTCGGTAATTCCTTAAAAGGGGTCTACGGTCCACATAAGTGTCTTTTCATGGGTGAATTGAGTTACTAATCTAAAAAGGTCCCTAAAGCCAAGGGTCTCATTTGCGAATGTTACCGCCAATAATAGGTAAACTATTAAAGGGTTTTTTCCCCCTCAAATAGGGCCAAGCTCTAAGTGAGGCCTTCGTAAGAACCCAACTGACCGTACATCCAATAGGCACTCACTACGTAGCCTCTCCTAACTTAAAGTTCACTCGAGCCTGGGTATAGAGCTCCACTCATAGTGTGTGACAAAATGTATAGGTGAAATGTATGTGAATGAGCAATTGCCTAAAATACTACCTGCTGCAAAACAAATTAAAACACAATATTTATACATGTCTTTTATCCTAGAGTTCAAATACACAAGCATAATATTAGTATGAAATAAATGAAAGAAAATGAAGCATAATTATAAATGATGAAAAATAGAAAAATGAACAAATTAAAAATGGAAAACATGAAATAAATCAAGTAAAAGGCAAACAAACAATCCAAACAACCCTAGGGCCTAAATCTCTAATTTCCTAAGTGGAGTCACCTGTTGTAGCAACCTCAAAAATTTTAGGAGCCGCCACCTATGTTTTATTAAGGAAAACAATAGGAAAAACATTTTTTCGAAAAAACTGAAGGAAAATAGTCTTCGAACCAAAGTTAAGTCCGAGAGTCGGTTACGCGTAAGGAAGGTATTAGGACTCATACGACGTCCGTTTAGGAACGATACCCTAAATTGTTTAAAAAGAATGTTTGCCTTAAAAATTAATTCCCTTAACGAAATTTGTTTATTTTTATTTTTTAAGAAAGAGAAAAAAAGGGAAAGAGCCACAAAATAACCGAATCTTGCTAGCAACATTTCGTTGGCTTCTAACCATTGAACTTATTGAAGAGGACTTGGTAAAAAAAGGGGCCAAAAGCCCAATTTGACTTTAAAATTCAACAAAGTCCAATTTTTACCCTTTTTTGGAATGAAATGAGCCGAAAGCCCAATATTACATGACAATAAGTTTAGAAGCCTAAATTTATGTTCTTACTTTCAATTTTATGAAAAGATTATTTTTTTTAAATGAATAGTTACTACCACTTTTTACAAGAATCCAGAACCATTAATGTTATTATTATTTTATTGCTAAGCACTATTAAGTTTCAACTACCAAACCTTATTAATATTAATACTAATATTACTGAAGATTCATAAAGTAAATTTATTACCCTTTTTCTTAAAACTTTATAATATTCTTATTATTTATTAATTATTATCAAAATCAAAATTCCTTTTTTAAAAGAAAGGCCGTAACCCTATAATCATATTATTCTGTCCCATTTTATTTATAATAAAGCAGACAAAAATAACATTTACAGAATATTTATTATTTCATAAAAATAAACTACATTTATTATAAAAAGGCAGGATAGAATAAAAATAAAAAACAAAATGAATTTACTGGGAACCCTAATCCCAAAATGGGATCTAAGCCCTAACGTGACGGTGGCGGCGGCCAAACGATAGAGAGAAAGAAAAAAAATAGCAAAAAAACATAAAGAAGAAGAAAAGAAATATAAAACACAATTGAAGAAGGTGAATATATTCAATGTCTATCTTTAGTCCAGATTATATAATCATACAAAAGAACAGAAACGAAAATAAAAGAAACCAGAGAAGTAGAATGGAAGAAACTTGGGTTTACATCCTTGGACCCAAAAAAAATACAAAGAAATTATAAACCCTACGAACTAAAGTGTTTTCTTTTTATTTTTATTAGTGACCTCACTCAAAGCACCCTACGGCGACCTTCTTTCTTGCTTTTGCTCCTTCTAGAACCGAAAATGCTATTGTAATACCCCGTTTTCGGAGCACTACTGTGTAACCCAATCTAATGCTGAAAAACATTTAATACTTATATGCTTTCAGTAAAAAGTATTCTTCTGTATTTCGTAATGGAAAATAGGAGTAAATTTTTTTTTCTTTTTCTTTCCTTGAAACCCTTTTCAAAATTGAGACGCAAAGAGTACTGCAATTTTCTAAATGATGTCAAATCAGTCTTTTGCAAATATCAGAGTATATCACATCACAATTAATGCTTCAGATCACATAAGACATAACATTATCATTTCGCATTGAGGTGAGTTTTTCGAAGAGTGTAATTACAAGGTAATACGTAATTACGCAAATAATCGAAACAAAACCCTAAGCTAGGCTAGCCAAAAACTATGACTCTTACTGATAAATCGTTCAGCAAGATCGAGACATAAAACACTCAGAGGAATCTTCCTCCATTGGCTCATTCTTCAACGCTCCTGGAAAGGTGAAACTGCAGCAGCTATCGAACTTCATCTAGAAGTGACATTCATAAGAATGTCCAATCCAACAACAGTGTAAGGGTAAATTCTTTGTCTACGAGTTTATCATAGGCTATGTCGCATGCAAATAATATATATATAATACAACAACATGCCTTTATATACATATACATACTTAATAGACCGCACACATCATCATGGTATATCAAGCACTTGCATGTGAACAGACAAATGAACCAATAGATCAATGATCAAGTCATAACATAACAAATTTATCAACAATTCATCACATGTCAATATGTCGTTAGCCATGCATGTCAATGCATTATGAACGAGTTTGTGTATACACCTGCAGCCTTAAACAAGGTCAGCAGTGACGAGGAACTTTATTTCCCAACGTCCGAATCAAATTCCCCTACCAAGGGTATAGCCATGCATTAGGCTTTGCTGCCAGACTGGCAATGAAGTGACAACTCGTCCTTTTGAGTCCTTAAGACAATCAAACGCTCTGAATATCGATGCTCAATAGTCAGTATGCATCCAAACAAATTCTTTACCATGGCTCGCTCACTGTAAGGAGCGTCCTTGATATGTTTTAATTAATCAATGTGGATCGACAATACCTCAACTCACTCAATATAGTGAATTTCAAATCTCAATTTACTAAGAGTTCAACACAGGACACAAGGTCTAGGTGTTCAATTGGGGAACGCTAGTCTCAATCTTAAATTGAAATTCTAGGCACGTAATGCGGAACACTAGGCTCAATCCTTAGGTTGAGATACCAGGCACGTCATACAAAACACTAGGTCCAATTCTTAATCAAGAAAATGCGCATGCAAGTAAGACATCAAGTTCCAGCATAGGACACATGGCCCATATGCTCAATAGGAACATTAGGTTCCCTATATGTTATTCTTTCGAAATCTTGATATTTGAAATCTCTTTCTCAGTTCTGGTGTCTCTTTTATACACTATTGTATCTAAAATACTTTTTAGCTCTAGGTTATTGAAACCCTAGTTATGCTAAATAATGCATTAGAGAAAATTCTCAGGAAAGAGAGGCGGTGCGGACACTCTTAATAACCAAGTCTTTCCTAGCCAGAATTTTCCAGACGCATCATTTAACTCAACCGTTTTCGCAAATCACATTATTTACTCAAGTTTTCTTTCCTACTATTGATTCATTGAAAATTCTTTACAAGCTTTGGCTAGTTATACTACAACCCTCGCGCTCACTTTTAAATCAAAATGCCCTTAACAATTTACTTAAGAAATCATAGCTCTGATCCATAAAGCGTGTTTGTACGCCGACTTATTTTAGAAGATACCTTTAGTTTACCTCGAAAACATTTCTCGGCTCATGGAATCGCATCAGACTTACCGTTATAAGTCGTCAAACTAATAGCAGTCGATCAACGCATTATTAATTAATCCATTATCATCAACAATATTTTTCATATTCCAAATCAATTCCAAGTTCCAATTAAATCAAACATGATTTAAGGCAAACAATACAAATTACTAATGCAACTTAGGGCCAAGAACATGCAACAACATTTCAGATAACACATAGTAATACTACAAGTACTACCACACAATTAATCAAACAATCAACCCAAACAACACATAAGGTAAAAAGCCCAAACTCATTATATAAGAATTTCCCTTACCTGGGGCGCTTTAACAATCCAAGCAAGGCAATTCCAAACTATCGTCAATTCGTTCCTCGCATGAACCTTAACAACGCAAGTTCAATCAATTAGAACTAAACTCAAGTCTAAATCTCCTAGGGCAGCCACGGGTTAGGGCTTCCTAATGCCTAGGAATTACTCAACTTAATCCCTAATTCGTTCTATCTAGCCATATGCCATGACACATATTCAAACTATGCAAATTTGGAAACTTTTCCGAATACTACACACTTAGACAAAAGCCTAACCCAAAATTTGCCAATTGGAATAGTGTTTTCCCAACTTTGAACCAACTTTTAAAACACTAAAACATGTCACAAAATTTTAGAAACAATTTCATTACAAGTTCAAAACAATTCTTGAAACATAAACCAATTCTTTTCCCTAACTCATGCTTCTTTGAAATGTTTTGCTAAACCAAATTACTAACCACTTTTTACAACATATTTAAGCTTAAAAACAAGTTAAGACAATGTTCTAAACTAACATAAGGGTCACGGTTTTGAGCCCTAAAAACAAACTCAATTATTTCAAACTTTTTACTTCCAAATCATACAAATTTAACACACCTAAATTCTTTAACCATAAGACAACTTCTTTACCACTTTGATACAATTAAAAACCAGCTAAAACTCACTCAAATCATGTTCATAAACCACTGTTTTGGAAGCCCCAAAATAGCCCCAAATTTAATTTATTTCAAACTATTTTTCAAAGCTTTAAACATACAAATCTTTTATAGATTTAAAGTCCTAACCAAAAACCAACTTCCAAATCACTTTGATACACTTTAAAAACAAATTAAAACATCCCCAAAATCTTGCTCATGAGCCACGGTTTCCAGTCCCAAAAACTAAACAAATTCATTTCTCAAAACTTTGTAAAACATGCATATATGACTAGTTTCAAACATACCACTTAAAACCCACCAAAGAACTAACTCCAAATCAACAAAATAAAGCCAAAAGAATTCCTTGAACAGCCCCTGGTTTCGGCCAGCCCCAAAACTTAGGGTTTCTCAATTTTTAAATCAAACAAACAAGTTTAATCAAGAAGGAAATTGATGGATCTAAGGATTAAACAAACTAATACATCAAGATCTAACACTTCCTAAGCAAAATCAACTATAAATCCAAGAAAACCCATCCATGGCAGCCATGGGAAGAGGAAAGTGAGGAAGAACACCTACCAACAAGATTGATGATGGTTGATCAAGGATTAAGAAGAAAAGATGGAAGATTGTAAGCTAAAACACCAAATTCCTTCAAGAACTAACACTTTCTCTCTCTAAATTTTCTCTCACTAATTCAACAATGAAAAAAATGAAGTGTGATGGTCCTTATATAGAGGAGGGAGGCCACGAAATCAGTTGGGACAAGGTGGGAATAAAATGGTTCACTTAGTTAGAAACTAACCAAATTACTTTGAAACTAACTTAACAAACTACCTACAAATTACTCATCATCCAATCTTAATGCTACACTTGCCAAAGAAGGTTCTTTTGCACATGGTTCAGCCCCCTTAGCACATGTGCAGCTGTCATACATCCCCCTTGGTCACACATCTCCCTTGGTCACAATTTTACTTGGTCCTATGTTAAGCTTAGTCGCCGATCCTATCCGAAATTAACTTATCCTCCAAGCTTCTAATCCTAGCCACACACTTAAGTTTAAGTATATCCATAACAACATGGAATGCTCCTATTGGTATATGTGTGGCCATTATTCTTGCTCAGTAAGCAAGGGTTTCATTACGACGCGTTATCGATCAATCGGGTGCACGGCGTTTCACGTACATTAGAGTTTTTTTTTTACCAAAAACTCCAAAAATAATTCTAATAAATTATTCTATAATCAAAAATTATTAATCAACCAAAATGTCCCTAAAAATATTAGAAGTATTTCTATGAATGTCATTTTCTCGATTTACAAACTAAAACGCTACCGTAATGCAGTTTTAGGCGTAGACAATACACTAAATATTTTCTGATGCTCAAAAATTCCAAAAAATTTCCAATAAATCCTAAATAATGTAAAATACTAAGATCTCAAATTTGTAAAATTTGGATCACATTTAGGCATATTTCAGTTAGAAACTTACCCAATAGCCTAGTTACAACAGAATTCAATAGAATTCTCGCAGCGCAATAAAAACTGTAAATTAGTGAGGATCACTAATTTCAATTTCCCTTGTCATCTAAATATTATTCAAACAATAAAACTATCAATAAAAAATCATTAAAAATAAAAGTCATATTAAATATGACATAAAACAGAAATTTAACAAATAACTAAACATCGAAAATCCAAACTGTGACTTAAAAATATCTATTAAGTCCTAAAATTATTTTTCATTCAATAACAACAATTTTTCATATTTTTCAAGATTAATTCATATTAAAAACAATATATGTCTACACTGTCTTTTAATCCGAATTAATTACTAAAACAGTAAATTGTTTACAATAAATCTTTATAGTTCTTCGTACTTTTAACAAACCATTGAGGTGATTAGTCTCTATGATTTATTTTTAAGTAGTTGAAAACTATAAAACAATTTTCATAAAAATTGGGATGTTGTAGCTATCGTCCTCCTTTTTTCTTTTCTCAAATCCAAAGCTTTCTTCATACTTCACACTCCCTAGGAAAAAAAAAGAAAATCAAAATCATTAACATACAGATTCGAATCAAATTAATTAAAAACGTAAAGAAAGAAGAAAAGAGGTAGAGACTTCTCTGATTTGTGGAGATCCACACTTTTTTTTACTTATGTGAATCTTTGAGATCTCGGTCTCAAAGCTTGAATCTTGGACCGAATCATAAGAAGAAAATAAAAGGGGGATCTGGTTCGGTTTTAGTGAATGGGGAAGAAAAGCAAAGAAAAGATTGAGGGGGAAAAGGAGGGTACGACTGCTTGGGATTTTTTAGGGTTAGGGTTTGAGAGGATGTGAAATAGGGAGATGATGGAGAAGGTGAGACCGAGAGTGAGAGGAGAGGATGATGAGGGGCGCCGCAGCTAGATCCTTTAGGTTTAGGGTTTGAAGGAATAAAGAGAATAAGAGAAAGAGAGAGGGAGGGAGAATGAGGTGCGGCCGGTTTGAGGAGTGAGAAGAATTAGGGTTATGGGAGAGAATAAGGAGAAGAAGAGAAAGTGAGAGAGAAGGTAAGAGAGGGAATGGAATGACAGCGGCGTGAAAAGGAGAGGGAGTGAGAGTGTGAGGGTTTTTAGGGTTAAGTTTGGTATTTGGGCCGGACTGGGTTTGGCTGAAGGAAGAAGCAGTGTGTAAAATAAAAGTGGGGTGCGCATATGAGAGAAGGGAAGGCGAGCAGCAGACATGGATAGAGAAGAAGCGGTGTGCGTGGACTAGGCTAACCCACCAGCCACTAGCTGACTGCTATTAGTACCCCTATATTGTAATTTGCACCCTCTTTTCTTCAATATTTTTATTTTTATTTTTTTCCTTTTTTTCCTTTTTTCTTTTTTCTGTTTTCTTTTTCCATCTTTTTCTATTTTCTTTTTTTTTCACTTTATATTTAATATTATTACTACTTATTTAAGCAAAATAAATTTAGAAAAGAGGCTAGACAAAATTAGGGTATGACAATTATTTTTATTCGCGTAATTATAGTTATGCGCTTATTAGAAATTTTGGAGGAATTTAAAACTTAAAAACATAAACAAGACAATAGACATGTCACATGATAATATACAACTATATGCATCAGTATAGATATTAATGGCCCCATCAGTGGGGCTCACGACATCAGAGTAGTAGTCAGCATCATAAAAGGCATGGTCAAGTAATAGTAGATACAATCATCCAACATCATAGACTAATACTAGAGGCCAACATTCGCCTCATCAAAAAAGACATAAAGACTCTGGCCATAACCAAACCACAAAAGACTGTCACATGTTTCCATCAGCGAACTGGATACTAAGAGTTTCCCACTCTGAGATCCTAAATTTATGTTGAAGGCATGACGATACTTTCTAGCCGTTTGTGGTCGAGAGGGACCAGGCGCCTCAACCTGCCTACGCCTAACCTCATCCTCTGGCTCCCATCTCGAGAATGACTATCGGCTGGCAACACAACCTGATATGAATGGGCATGTCAGTTCCGAATAGAGTCATAGTTATGATGGAAGGCAATGGGATCCTCCCACATATGCCTAAACTGTAATCGCTGGTAGATACGAAAGTCTATCATCATGCTAGCCATCGGAAATCCAAGTAAGCGGAAATAAATAATCACCATCCTAGTATACATGACTTTGTGGCGAGTAGTCTATCTTCTAGCCATCATCATCGTAATCGTGGTACTTGACCTCAAAATCCCCCCATAAATGGATCCGTGGGTCCATCATCATCATTGGGTGCATGAACTGCATTGTGCCATATCTTGCAGTAGTATCCTCCTCAACTGGATCTAAATACATATAAGCATACCCGCAAAAACAGACAGATAAAGGGAAATAAGAATAAGATAGTCATCATAAAAATAGAAAAGAAGTCGTCGAATACAAAACATAGTATACCAAAACATCCATATTAAGCATCCATCATGAGTCACTGATATATCCTAATTATTCAATCCCCACTCATGCACCTCTAAACCACTATACGAACTTGTGTCTACAAAATCTATGCCACGTCCTACCCCTTTTTCCATTAGGTATACACATCCTTCATTCCTGTTAGGAATATAGTCAGTTGTCCAAGTAATATATCCCGCTCATCGTGATCTATAAGAGTACATCCCCACCCTATAGTGATAGGTATCAAGGCCTGCACTTGGGATCGTTCATCATGGACGTCGAATCAACAGTACTCGTCAGGATAGACAGGGTGCCCCGACACCACGACAAAATAAGGATCAACTACTGGTCCGTTATTGAATACACTGGTTCTTGAATCACATCCTCAAGGTCTCCACGACCTGCACTACTACCTCGTACCCATACTTAGGTAACTCCTAACCTCGTGCGCCCATACACACGACTGTGACATATATCCCTAATAGACTCCATATATATATACATATATATATATATGTATATATATATATATCAACAACCTAATACCCTGATATCGTCACTCACATTATACCATTCCTCACATCTCATATCCAAAGTCTCAAGTGTAACTGTCAACAGTCGGGTATCACTATCGAACCATCTTTTACCTCAAATGTGTCTATTTCACTTATATCATATTCTCACCTCTTACCACTATCATAACTGTAACCTCAATCCAATAATCGTATCATTCTACAACATTCAAAACTGCATATTACAAGAATTCACAATCATGCTACAATACCAATAAGCATATTATCAGGCATATTGTCAAGTATGACATAGCACTTAAACAGGAAACCCTAAGCATGTTACTATAACCACATATATCGTTCAATCCGAAGCCTGCAAACTAAACATGTTATCAGTCAATCATGATCAACATTATATCAATCATGTTGGCAAGTGGCCCATAATACTTAAAACTCGAGTCGGTGCTACTCCGTTGTAGCCACCAACGAGATCCAAGTATTATTGGTTGCTCAACCCCTAGTAGGGCTTAGGTCACTCGATGTAGACAGTGCATTCTATTCTACATTAACAATCCCAAATGAAAGTGCATTCTTTCTCCCACCTGAAAATCAAACGCTAGTTCCTGAGCTCCTACAAACACATATAAGCTCGACCATAGATTCACGAACACACAAATGAACTCTCCCCTCTCTAAAGAAAGGGTCGGCCACCACCACCAAAACAACCACCAATCATCCAAACATTCCACCGAGTATGCCGTTACAATCCATATTTCACCGAAAACACAAAAATGTGTTCGGATTAAAATTAGGGCAACTAATAAAGCACAAATAATTCAATAAGGAATCAAGCTTAATTATGTCCCAACAAGAACATGACATACAAACCACAAAAATCAAATATCAAAGATGATTCATCGCTCGTACGGTATCACAACTTGCACCAAAACCCTAAAACACAAAGAATACTAAATGAGGGACCAAAAACACATCAAATCAAGGCTAAATACCACGATCAACATTGAAACAAGGTTCTTACCCTCTGTTTCATGAAGAACATACTGGGTTTCTAATTTTCGGAGAAAACCTAGCTCATTTGGTGATTCATCGACACAATTAAAGCAATTAAAGCCATGCATGCATGGTTCAATTTCTTTTAAAATTGACATTCTCTAAACTTCATCTATTTCCATCTTTGAGACCCTAACAAATGATTCTAAACTAAAAATAAAATAAAACCTTAGAAAATATTAATGAATAGAACCATCTTGAATCATCTCTATACTTAGAATCATCTTCATTTGTGTTTGACATCTTCAAAACCAATAAGCGCATATAAGGGAAAGTGAGAGTTCATCCACAATTTGCCCCATTAATAGGGCTCAAAGTCAAACATGTATCAGAGTGTATGCAAAGTATTGTAAGTATAGCACAAGGTACAGTCATTCAAAAGAACTAACCTTGGCCTTTCTCACCAAATGCATCAAAATAAGGCAGACTTTCTGGCCATAACTAAAAACATACGAATATAACTCAGAGACTAGTAGAGATTACGAGAACTCCTTACAAATGCCATATGCCTCCTACGATACACCTTTGTTGGGGCATAGTCAGATGAATTCTCAGACACCGCCATAAGACAACGTTTATACATGATAAGATAGTCATTTTTCCAAGCATGACTACATGTACGCATAAATCCTCTGTGTGTAATAGTATGAGAATTCCAACAGAGTTATAATCATGATGGTAATCCCAAGAGTCCTCCCACATCCGCCTGAAGGGTTGCCTCTGAGCTGCCTCCGAGACAAGTAATGCATGATGTATGACTTCCTCCTCAACCTCCTCAAGAGAGTCTTCTTAGGATCCAGAAGTAAAGAACACTCAGAAAGAAAATAGGAGATAAGAATATACACAAATCATCATCAAATAGGGAAGAAGACATAACATACAATATACAACCTACAACATATCAATATCACACACACATATATACAGTTATACACAATCATCTCTCAAGTCAAATTTAGCAAACATCCTCAAAGACAAAGATCTTTCCTCAACTCAGTGCAACTATACTTACATGTTGGCCAATCTACGAATGAATAAGTGTATTCCTCATTACTGTTACGAATAAATGTATCCCCTATCCCCGTTTGAGATACGAGTTAGTTATCCAAGTAGCCTATTTCGTTTGTAATGGCCCATAAGAGTGCATCATCGGTCCCCCATTTCTGTAAGGTACATCTATCTAGATCATACCAGAATCGCTTACTTGATTCCTTGAAAGTGGAACAACATGTTCCCCTCAAGATAATTGAATATGGTTCGACAACCACAATGTAGTAGGAGCTACCTATTGGTCACATATAGAATATGGTGGATGCAATTTATCCCCAATGTCTAATGACCTCTACCTCCCCGTTCCATACCTTGCACTCAGGTACACTAACCTCGTGTGAAATCACTTCCACATGGCTATTCATCACAATGATGAAAATGTAATGTGTGACATCCGTCCATCTAACTAACTCACTGTGGTTTGTGAACTTAGTATCTCAACCTTACCTCATCACTTAATTGGTCATCTGGACACTCCCACTCTAAGTACCCATAACTGAATCAACTTACAAATATTGAGTTATATACTATAATCCAGACTAGCAACAATATAATCATCCATCAAATGTCGCATCAATCAAAGCTTAGAACTAGAAAAAACATCAATCTTAACATACCAATAATAGATAATCTCAGTCACAAAATAGCATTCTAACATTCATCAATATTATGTAAATCGCATGTTATCAAACATAGAATGTGAGACAATCAACTGAGCATGTTACTAACATATCAGCATACCAATAAAATATGTGAACACACATAACAACATACAACATTATCTAAGCATTCCAAGCATACAACCTCAATCCACAATCCGATCAATCCTACGATCTTTAAACCTATGGTATTACTCCACTGTAGTTGCCAATGCGGGTCAAGTATAATTGGTAACTCAACCACCAGTAGGGTTAGGTTCCTATATGCATATCGACATACCTTATACTACACTTGTCTCCCCGATGATTTGTGGTTCTTTCTCTCACCTAGTATTACTCCTGACGTTAACGTCTCATAAACAGTCTTGATTATGTGCATTTAAACGCTTCTTAATACCAAGATAAGTAATAAATTAAACTTATAATAACTAATATTCATAATTAACATCAATTATAATTTCTTTCAAATTAGTCGACCACACACCACTACTTTAAGTTCCTAACAACTTTTTCTAAACCTCATTTCATTTTGCTTATCCCTTGAATACCCTTTTATTGGAGAAAATTCAAAACCCTTTATTGATTCTATGATTGCATCAAAAGTAAGTAAATGCTTGTTTGCTTGTATCCCCCACTTTTATCACTTTCGTCTATGTTAGAATCACCTCTAAAGTATCATTCCTCTGTTAAACTCTCCTAATCTCCAGAATTCAATCATTGAGATTATTTCATTGTAGGTTAGTGAAATTGTTTCTTATTGTTCCACCTTGGTCGAAGCTTTACATTGGGCCGGGTCAACCCATACTCTGACCATGCATTGTCATCCCATAGTCTTGGTTCCGTATTCTTCCCAACTGATTCCACAACCTTCAAAGGGGTTATACATGTCACCAAATCTATTGAAATCTATTGAGATTTGGGTTATACAAATATCAACTAATGATTACCGAATCATCTCAGTCGTCTGTGCATGTGACGGAAGGACCCAATTGTCCCAAATCCAATGACCCATTATGACTCTTAGATAGTGTATGAACTCATCCTCAAGGTACGTGGCTATTCATATACTCTCTCTCCTAGAATCATCACCATGCTCTGTCATTCACCATCATTCTTGGAGATTGATTCAATCTAACACACTGAAGCCTGACAAGAACTCAGATCTCGAACAATGAACTTGCTTTGTCGTTACAAGCCATATTTGTGAGAGCAAGACATACTAGTCACACAAAAAAAAATTAATAGATGGAGAGGAAATGGAATTGGGTAGCTTTAGAGTACTTAGGATTAGTAATCCTCTCTCAGCTAGTCTTGAGACCTACGATGCATGTTTACAAAGCATAGGTTACCACCATCAACAAAAACTACCATAATGTTTTTTCTGTTATAAAATGAACCAAAACAAGAGCAAGAAACTATAAAATATAGAAGAATAGATATAGGGGAGAAAGAGAGAATAGAGAAGAAAGAGTCTTTGTATTATGCCCTTCATGGTGCAATCTTTACAATGCTACCTTAGTCCTATTTATAGGACACAAGTCTCGTAACTTACAATATATAACATAATGTGTCATCAATATATGGAGTTAAGAGTAATAACTTGTGAGTGAAAGCCTTTTATTCATGAGAGTTATATGAGCATCCTAGTAAATATCAAAAGCTAAGGGAGATGGACATCCACCAATATTCATAATACCCCCCCTTGGATGTCTATTAAGGATATGCCTCATTAAAACCTTACTAGGAAAAAACCCAGTGGGAAAAAGAAATCCTAGTTAAGGAAATGAGCACAATATCCTGTGTATGGGGACTGCCTTGTTAAAAACCTTGCCAGGAAAACCCAATGGGACAAAACCATGACGAAGAAAAAAAAGAGTACAGTTTTCTCCCCCTGTTAGAAGCATCACTTAAGAATATGAATTCCAGCATTCTTATTTTCTTCCTCTGAAGCATTTGAAGCAATATACTTTGTTCTACCACTTGTGATTTATCCTTCTTTCAATTGAGTTTCGTAAGCAATATTATCTTCAGGACTTCTTCCTTGAATTATTGTTATTTGAGCATGATATGAAGAAGTGATAACTATAAATTCTTTTGTAGATTATAATGAGGTATCAATACCGCCACGTGTAAATAACAGTGGATTTGAGATCTGACTTCATCTGAATCAGAAAAATACCTTGCATCGGTATGGTCAATTAGCTAAACATATATTCATATGAATACAATAATTGCATCAATTGTGTTGTGAAAATATAAAAAATATATATTTCATTTTGTTCTAATGCCTTCTGGTTGGTGATAAACTATATCTTACTAATAAGTATCACAAAAATATTATGGTATCAAATCATGTAGCATTTAACAATATGCGCATAAACTTTTATAGCTCTAAGTTATGGTCTTCAGGACTAAGATATTTGTTATCTTCTTGACACACAACTCATGTACTCAATAGATATAATTTATCATGAGTCACTTAAGAACTAGTTCTTTATAACTTACTATACTAAAATTCAATTAGCTAATTGTTCGATTTACAGGTCGAGACAAAACTTTGTCCTCCAAGAATATTTCATTTAAAGATATTTCTTTATATTTTTAATCCTTCTGGGATTTTCCATGCAGAGGTCATTCTCGGGTTTGACCTTCAAATCCATCAGATGTAAATTAAGGTCCTTCATGTGCTACCAAACTAATTAAGTATCAAAAAATACTTGCAATTACCACGGGTGAATTTAATGTCATGTCTTTGTGAAAACCCTTAAGCAACAAGTTGAGCATTGTATCTAGCAATTTCAACATTCTCATTTTGTTTTCGAATAAAAACTCATTTGTATTCAACTGACTTCATACCTTCAGGTGTTCGGACTACAGGTCTAAAAACTTTTCTCTTGTAAAGCAAGTTTAATTCTGCTTTAATAGCGTCCTTCCATTTTGGCCAATCATTGTTTTGTTTATAATCCTTAATAGACTTTAGTTCTTGATCCCCATTATCATTTATCACATTTAGTACTATATTATATGCAAAAACATCGTCAACGTTGACTTCACTTGGGTTCCATTGTATTCCATTCATGACATAATTTATTGAGATCTCTTCATTTTCACAAATTTTAGGTACCTGATCAGTCTCTTTTGGAACTAAAAAATCAATTATGTCTGATAACTCTTATGGAGTTTTCATATTCTCACTTGGACCATCTTGCTTTTTAACTCATTTTCTTGTTTGAAGATTTTTTATCTTTGGAACCGACATGTCTACCGCGCTTCATGCATGTTTGAGACTCATTTGCAATGTTAGATTGTCCAACAGGGACATCGATTTTGATTGGAGCATTAGCAGCTAGTATATATGATATCATCACCTTTTTTGAATCAATGAATGCATTTGGTAATTGGTTTGCTAAGCTTTGCAATGAATTATCTTGTGAACTTCTGGTTTACATTGTTTTGTACGAGGATCAAGATGAGATAATGATAATTCATTTCGAATAATCTTCTTTTCTAGCTACTTATTCTCTCCCCTATATAATATTGGGAAAACTGATTCATGACAATCAGCAAACCAAGTTGTAAGTAAATATTTCGTTGCTGATTCAAGATACTTTATTATAGATGGATATTCATATCAACTTATATTCCCAACCTTCTTTGAGAACTCATCTTAGTGCATTGTGGTGGAGAAATTGAAATATACACAACATATCCAAAAATTCTTAGATGAGAAATATTAGGTTTCTGACTAAAAACCATATGTTAAGGGGAGAACTTATGATAACATGTTGGCCTGATGCTAATCAATCCCGTAGCATACGAGATTTCATGTCTTCGAGTAGAAATTGAAAGTTTTGATCTCATGAATATTGGTCTTGCAGTTAACTTTAGACGTGTAATGAATGATTCTGCAAGAGTATGAACATATGCTACAAGATGTTCAATATCAATCCAATACACATAAAATACTCGTTAAATACATGAAATACAAACTCAGCAGCATTATCAAGGCGTATTTTCTTAACTAGATAATTGTGACAAATGAGCTCTTAGACAAACTAGTTGAGCAAGCAATCTCGCAAACGTTTGGTTGCGAGCTGACAACAAACAAACATGTGACCATCTAATTGATGCATCAATTAAAACCATAACATATCTAAATGGTCCACATGGTGGGTGAATTTGTCCACAAATATCACCTTGTATATGTTCTAAAGATTTGAGAGATTCACTTCCAATTTTTATTGGTGATAATCGAATTATCAACCTCCATTAAGAACAAGTGGTACATGAAAATTATTGGATCGAAGAATCTTCTAGCTCTTCAATTGATGTCCACATGAATTTTTAATTATGCTTCGCATCATAATGACTCGGGATGGCCCAACCGGTCATGCCAGACAATAAACTTATTATGATCTTAAACTTCGGGTTTATGATAATGTGTTCCGATTATACTAATATGCGTTTAGTACAAACTGGAGGAAAAACGAATAATTTTTCCAATATCCATTTTTTATCATAAGTCTCATAATATACGGATATTTAATATTTCCTTCATTTGTTGTTTTGATAGGTACCCATTTAGACGAATATCCTTGAAACTTAATAAGTTTCTATGAGACTTAGAAAATAATGCACTATTAGTGTGCAACGTTGTTCCTCCAAGCAACAATACATTAGCTCTTTTAGAGCCTTTAATTACTTTTGCAAACTTTTGGTTGCAAGTTGATAATAAGTACACACGCGACGATATGACTTCTGTCCATAACTATATAAATAGTACACATGATTTATTATAAAATGCACAAATATCATCTTACATATATTCTAAAAATTTAGAATACTTACAAAATAATATATTTATTTAAACTAGTAAACGTTTGGTTTACAACAATATAATATTTTTTTAATAAGTGCATAGCAAACTTCAAGTTTACCTTAACATAATTTTAATTGTGTCATATCTGTTTAAAATGATAATAAACACAAATAATTTATCAAACTTTGATCATCCAAATAACAAAATATAGAACTAATATGAATTACCACATATTAAAATATAACTCTATATATGATTGATTGGGAACAAACAATAAATATAAATGTGTATGTGATGACTTCAAATCACACGAAAATATATATGAAATAGCAAATAATTTAGCTTTTCAGATAATTAATTAACTAATAAAACATTTCTCCAAAAAAAAATCCAAATGCATACTATTTGTAAGACCATGATCAAATGAATAATTTTGTAAGCAAAATTTAAATACTAGCTAACTCATATTCAACAAAACAAAATGATAGCTTAAAATAATTAGATTAAGAAGACTCAAACAAAAAATAACTAACATATCACTAAACTCATAGCTCACATGTAGGACTTAGAAGACAAATATATTCATATTTACCTTGATTCAATTCTGATTGTAATTCTTAGCAAAATTTTGACATATAACAGATATGAACAATGTCATTTCATACATGCTATAATTAAGATAACATGAGAAGAGAAGATGAAAAGAGGTTAGGACAAATAAACAAAAATAAAAGTGTCTAGTTCTTTAGGAACTAGCCATACGACCAATTCTTCTTATTCTTTTTCCTGTGAAATGATGTTTTTATGTAGGATTCTATGCATAAGTAGGAAGAGAAGTTACATTTCTCCATAATGTATATGAGTTACTATGCCATTATTAGGAATAATAAAGGTCATAACTACAAATCATACTAATGGCATTTTTATCACCTTTCATATGTAACTTATTCACTTTTGGTATAAAGTTCAATCAATTACATGACCTTTCTCATTTTTAATCAACAACCACTTTTGAGTTTAATCACAATAGAGTCTAAACTTTCAAAATATTCTTGAAAATATTTTCTCGTTTTTGCTACTCCAGGAGTATATTTGAGAGATATAAAATATATGATTCTTCTCTCACTTTTCTTAGTTTCAAAATGTACTAAACAATATCAAATATATCTTTTAAATTTCAATCATGATCTACAGGGTTAGTTCTTCAAGAACTGTACCACAAATCTTCATAATGAAAATTATTGTTTGTGCAATCCTACAAGGATGCTTGAATATTAAATTCTTCCAGATTTTATCAATAATAAACAAAATATATATTATTGTATTAGCTAAACAAAGTTTACAATAAAATTTCTATACATGAAATATAAAAAGATTAACATGTAAATATAAAGCTACAGGAACATGATTATGAAATAGATTAACCCAATAATAGCGAGGAGAAGAAACATTCTTGTCGTATAACTTTCAAGCAGATTAAGCTGTCACTCATATGATAGAGACTCGTGTTGATAACGTGTTATAAAATGAACCAAAACAAGAGCAAGAAACTATAGAATATAGAAGAATAGATATAGGGGAGAAAGATAGAATAGAGAAAAAAGAGTCTTTGTATTATGCTGTTCAAGGTGCAATCTTTACAATGCTACTTAGTCCTATTTATAGGACACAAGTCTTGTAACTTACAATCATATAACATAATGTGTCATCAACATATGGAGTTAAGAGTAATAACTTGTGAGTGAAAGCCTTTTATTCATGGGAGTTATATGAGCATCCTAGGAAATATGAAAAGCCAAGTGAGATGGACATCCACCAATATTCATAATATTTTGTATTTTATTAGAAAAAATTGCTTTTATTTTTGAATTTAGATAGATCCATTCAGATCAGTCTTTTTTAACAATAACATTAATTAAAAACAAATTATAAAAATATGAAAAAGAAAGAAGAACATACTACACAGAGAGAGGAAAAATTAAAAAAAAATTAAAAAAATACTCTCAAAATCAACAATTCAAACTAGCAAGAACTACTTTCTCATCATGTTTTGACTTGACATTGAAGCAAATCAATCCAAATGAACTTATTTTAAGGCTGACCCACAATAATCTTACCTCCCTTAACCCCCTAGGGTTTAGCAGTGGCTTCCTTGCCATGTCCTTCCTGGCTTCCCTCACCTTTTTATAGGTTCTCTCCCTCCTCTTTTATGATGACTATCCAATTTGCATGGTTTGTCAATCCTTGTGCAATTCAGTTGCAATTCACAATAATATAATGGAAATGATAAATTTGACAATAAATTGTAAATTGCAAGAATTTAAATGACAAGGAAATGTAAAAGTTGAATAGTAAAGAACCAGAATAAGGAAATTAGAACAAAGAAGAAATGAAAAAGATGGAATAGAAAGAAATGGGGGAGGCACCATACTCTTGCTTCTATGGAGAAGAAGAAGAAATGATAAGCCTTGGGGAATGATCGCCACAAGAAAACTTGGTTTCTTGATAAGATCAAAAGGGAAGGTTCAATGAAGAACCCAAGAGAGACATACTCTCAACAATACACAAGGTATCAATTATCTGAAAATTCCAAGCTGAAAATAGTCCTCCTCCGAGCCCAAGAACAACAGCTATACAGTTGCAAATAACAGCCTTGACTCAACACATGGAGAGGCTGATGTGCCAAGCAGATGACTCCATGAAAGACTTAATCAGTTGGAGAGGAATAGAACACCTAGACATTCTTCTCATGGTGAAAGTGAAGGATCTGAAGGAAGGAGGCGTAGGGAGAGACATGAGAGGAGTAGGAGAGAAAATGGGGGAAGAAATAATAGAGAGGAAAGGTTAGGTGGGATAAAAATATAAGTACCGTCTTTTCAAGGAAAAAAATGATCCAGAGGTGTATTTGGAGTGGGAGACAAAAATAGAGCAAATTTTTTCTTGTCACACCTTTACAGATGCTAAAAAGGTGCAGGTTGCTGCCCTTGAATTCACTGATTATGCCCTGGTGTGGTGGGATCAAACCTTGAA
Source organism: Calophaca sinica (assembly GCA_037113605.1). Lineage (NCBI taxonomy): Eukaryota > Viridiplantae > Streptophyta > Magnoliopsida > Fabales > Fabaceae > Calophaca > Calophaca sinica. The sequence goes on from CM073736.1 coordinate 96,158,299, forward strand.
AGAAAGAAGGAGATTTGAAGAGCCACCCATTGAGACTTGGGAGGAGATGAGAAGAATTTGGATATTAAAATTTGTGTTTATCACATTGTGAGAGGCTTGCTTCTCTTGGGTTCTAGATTAAACCATTTTTGAACTTATCAAGAAGCAAACTTTCTTGTGGCGTTCTTCACTCTGCTTATCAATTCCTTAGGGAATTGTGGTGCATCCATCTCTTATCTCAATTCCATTTTTTTTGTATTTATTTGTTCAAAAAAAATTAAATCAGTTCGATAAAAATTCAACCTAAGATCGTTTCAAAGGCTACTATGAAGGTTGGTAGTCATCAAGTGGTACCAAAGCTCATGTTGAGGTTGAAATTTTTGTTTGTTTTTCCTTTATTCTTTTTCAGTTTCTATTCACTTCTTCTTCTTCTTCATTTCTATTTCAGTTTTTCATTTCCTTTCAATTTTGAGTTTGTCTAACTTTGTTTCTTCTTTTTGTCCAGAAAATTATAAAAGAATCATCTTTGAAGGCTGCACAAGAAAGTTAGGGGAAAAAAAGGAGCTGTCCAGTTTTAATTAAAAGAAAAAGAAAGACTGTTTTTCCTTTTAAAAAAAATATTACCCTTTTTTATTTTTTGGACAATTCTCTTTTGTGTGTTCCTTTGACAAACTCACTTTTCTCAAATTCTGCTTTTGCGACAAGTTTGTTGCTTGCTTGTTTTGTTTGTATTTCACTTTCTAAAGAACTCAAAGAGAGCATTTGTGAGAGAGAGTGAAACACTTGGCAAGTAGAGAGGTCTTTTCTTATTTATCTTTATTATTTGCTCTAACTTGATTCTTTGCAACATGTTGAGATCTTCTAGAAATGAATTTTTTGTTGAGGGACATCAGGTTGGTATGTGGATAAAAAGAAATCATGAGAGGAGAAAAGGAGGCAAGCAGAGAAAAAGAAAGAAGGTGTAGAGAAAATGAGAGGGAGGATAAGGAGAAAAGTAGAAGAAAAAAGTTCCAGATTGCCTTTGAGAAAAGCTGTGAAGAGTTTAGAAAGGAATTAAAAATCATACAAAGAAAATATTTGAGTGAAAAGAAGAGTATGGAAAAAGAGAGTTTTCTTGCTACAAAAAGAGAGGTGAAGAGAGCAATTTTTTCACACCAGCCCCTATACTTGCTTTATTGCAAGGAATTTAATTTACTCTCTAATAATACTGAAGCAAAAATTTTGCCAAGTGGAATTGAGTTTCTTTTGCAAGAATTTGAAGATGTGTTTCCAAAGGAGGTACCGTATGGTTTACCCCCTATAAGAGGAATAGAGCATCACATTGATCTCATTCTCGGAGCCTCGTTGCCTAATAGGCCATCATATCGTAGCAATCCTCAACAAACTCAAGAGATACAAAAGCAAGTGGAGGAATTGTTACGCAAAAGGTTGGTAAAAGAGAGCTTGAGTCCTTGTGCTGTACCGGTAACTTTGGTACCCAAAAAGGATGGTAGTTGGAGGATGTGCACTGATTGTAGAGCCATCAACAACATCACCATCAATTATAGGCATCTTATTCCCAGGTTAGATGATTTACTTGATGAACTATTTGGTGCATGCTTATTTTCGAAAATTGATTTGAAAATTGGGTATCATCAAATTAGAATAAGGGAAGGGGATGAATGGAAAACTGCTTTCAAAACAAAATATGGTTTGTATGAATGGATGGTTATGCCTTTTGGTTTAAGTAATGCACCTAGTACTTTCATGAGAAAAAGATTTGTACCTTCCTATTACCATAGGGAATTGTACAATAAACTTCAAAGACTCACCCAAGGGTCTAAAAGTGTTGATGAGTATTTCAAAGAAATGGAGATGGCCATGATACGAGCTAATATATGAGCTAATGTGGTGGAGGAAAGAGAAGCAACTATGGCACGATTCCTACATGGCCTAAATCGTGACATAAGTGATGTGGTGGAGCTACAACATTATGTTGAACTAGAGGAGTTGGTACACCAAGCCATCAAGGTGGAACAGCAACTCAAAAGGAAAGGCCATACAAAGAAAAATCCTTCCACTTTCAACTCCCTAAGTTGGAAGAACAATCCAAAGAAGGAGGGTACCTTATCCTCCAAGGAGCTACGGCTGACCCTAAGGGGAAAGCTATTTCTTCTTCTAATGATGTCTCACCAAGCACTAAAAATCGTGATGTTAAGTGCTTCAAGTGTTAAGGCCGACGACACATTGCATCACAATGTCCAACTAAGAAGGTGATGATCTTGAAAGACAACGAAGAATTTTCTACAGAGGCCTCGTCCGAATCTGAAGAATAAATTGAAGTGGAGAAGCCACCTGAAGGAGATTTGCTCATGGTGAGAAGAATGTTCGGAAGCCAAATCAAAGAGGAGGACACAAACCAAAGGGAAAACATCTTTCATACAAGGTGTTTGATTCAAGGAAAGGCATGTTCTCTAATAATTGATGGAGGGAGTTGTACTAATGTGGCTAGCACACGTTTGGTGTCAAAACTTAATTTGGAAACAAAACCTCACCCAAAACCTTATAAACTCCAGTGGCTAAGTGAAGTGGTAGAAATGACTGTAAACAAACAAGTTGAGGTTTGTTTTTCAATTGGGAAGTACCATGATGTTGTTTTGTGTGATGTGGTACCTATGGAAGCTAGTCAAATGTTGCTTGGGCGGCCATGGCAATTTGATAAAAAGGCCACCCATGAGGGACACACAAATAAATTCTCATTCTTGCATAATGATCAAAAGATTACTCTTGTACCATTGTCCCCTAGAGAGGTGAGAGAGGATCAAAACAAAATGAGAGAAAACAAAGAGCAAGAGGAAAGAGAGAAAGAAGAGGGCAAAATTAAAAAGAATAAAAATTGTGTTTTACACATTATGAGAGACTTGTTTCTCTGGGGTTCTGGATTGAGCCACAATTGAACTTATCAAGAAGTAACCTTCTTGTGGCGTTCCTCGATTTGCTTATCAATTCCTTAGGGAATTGTGGTGCTTCCATCCCTCATCTTTATCCATTTCTTTTTATTTTAATTAAAAACAATTCTTTTTTTTACTTTGATAACTGAGTTTGGATTTCAACCGAAGATCGAATTAACAAAAAGACTACCCACATCAAAGTGGTTGTCATCATTTTAGGATTAAGCTCTTCCCTTCTGGAAGTTCGCCCCCTGCTTGCTATCGCGCAGAGGAGGAGATCTCCTGCCTCTCCTTTTGACAAAAGCCTTCACCTTTAGCCAAAAGCTTCCCCTTTTTCCCCACACACTACCTTCTCTCTTCCTTGGCCCACCAAGTCTCTAAAAGCATGAGAGGAATCCGGCTCTGCTAGGGAGTTTTACACTTTGGTTGCCATCTCTCCACTATTCCCCCACATCTTCAAACAAGAGGAGGATCCACTTATGCTCGCAACAGACTCAGAGCCAACACCCCCCATCAGAAATACCACCACCTCCATGACTCCCCCAACATCAAATCTGACATCCACTCATCCTCCTCCAAAGCCACCATGGTTGTACTATGTTTTCTTTTTAGGCTTAAATACCACTTTGGTCCCGTAACTTATTTTTGAGGTTTAATTTGGTCCCACGAGTTTTTTTGGGGCAAATTGATCCTTTAATTTAACAACTTGGACCATGTTAGTCCTTTCTGTCACATGTCACATAGACGGCATTAATATTATCTGGTGTGGAAAATGTTAATTGATTTCCATGTAAGCGCGACATCAGTCTCACTTAACTATATCAGATCCACATATACAATTACGGTGAGTTGGATTAATGGATGTGATGGAAAAGACTAACATGGTCTAAGTTGTTAAATTAAAGGACCAATTTGGCCCAAAAAAATTATGGGGCAAAATTGAACCTAAAAAATAAGTTAAGGGACAAAAGTGGTATTAAGCCTTCTTTTTATTATTGTTGTTTGGTACTAGTTTTAGTAGCAATGTTTATTTTGTGATTCCCTTTTTTGTGCTTTTAGTTTTTTTGGTTAGGTTGTTTCAAGTATGCCTCGTGATGTTTGATGAAAAACCCCAGAGGAGTTGAGCATTTATGAACAATTTTATGTGTGCGAAGCCATTGGTGGCTACCACCATTATCAGCACCTTTTTCACCCATCATATGGCTCGCATCACGTGGTCTATTTGGACATTTATGAGGCCAATCATCGTCGAAATGTACTTGCAAAAGTTGAAGAAATAATCTATAACAGGATAGAGATTATGACGATGGAGTCTCAATATAGAGCTTTTATCTATTTAGTCTTTGACCGTGTGTGGGAAAAATTGTCTGGTTGGAAAGTAGGCTCTAAATCTTAGTTGGGTTTGTCCCTTTGTTTTCTAAACACCCTCAAGACCGGTCCAACATCGGTTGAGACCTAAAGAAACTCTAAATTGAGGCTTAAAAATACTATTTGAGTAGCTTAAATGAATAATAAAACAAGTCTTTTAACTATTTTAAAGTTAATTTAAGACCCCTTTTTTGCCCAATAGGATACTCTAAAGGGCCTTCCACAAGGTCAAAAGCATTATGTTGCACCATCTAAGATAGACAAACTTGTTGTAAGTTAGAGGAATTCGGTCATTTAATTAATTAATTGATGTTTTCTTGTGTTATGAATGAAATTTATGTGTTCTGTATTAAAAAAGGTTGACCTATAAATAGGTCTATCCAAACAATTCAAATTGACATGTCTTGCTACTTAAACCAAAGAAAGGGCCTAAGACAAGCTAGGTTGGGCCCATGATTTTGGGGCCTCCCCCTTTTAATTTTCACACCTCCCTTCTCCCCAAAAAGACCAAAGTACCCTTATTTTTTCCTAACCCCTCTCATCCCATTTCTCTCTCATTTCCATCGGTCTCTTCATCACCTCCCACTGTCCCTCTTCCATCGGTCTCTCCATCACCTCCCTCCGTCCCTCTTCCTCTATCTCTCACTCTCTCTCTCTCGCGTCCCTCTTCCTTCGTTTCCATCTCGCTCGCGGTGACCTTCTTCTTCCGCATGTGAGGTCGTATTTCGCTGCTAGTCTGCGTTATTTTTTCTGCAAATTTATTGTTACCGAAAACTTGTTGCTGGAATCCCCCCGTCAACAAGAATTCGGACGTTTAAAATCTTGAATATGAATTGCGAATTAATGGGTTCTTGTTGACGGGGGAGTTCCGTCAACAAGTTTCCGGACTTGGAATATTGTTTCTTAAAAAATGTACATTCCGGAAACATGTTGACGGAATCACCTGTCAACAAGAATCTGGCAGTTAAAAAATTTGAAACTTCCAGATTCCTATTGACTGGTGATTCTGTCAACATGTTTTCAGATCCCTCTAAAACAATTTTTGATTAATTTTGACATGGAGGCTGATTTGACTGTTGTATTTTTCACATGTAACTTATCTACCCAATGAAAAATATATGGAAATACTAAATGAAAATTTCATAACAAAGTATGGAGTGTTTATACAAGATTAGGACTCAATCAACATTCACATAAGATTTTGTTCTTGCTGGTAAAAATATCAACTCCCAATCTTGTATGCGACGCGCATATAGAGTCTTCCATTCACTAGCTTTGTCGCTTCTAAAAGTTTCTCATATTGGAGCCTCATTCTTGAAATATACCTGGATACACGTCTTTTTTTTACAAAATTAATATTATCATCTATGATAGCCAATTAAATGTTACAAAAATAAATAGGACACATAAATGTCGTACCTATACAAAATGTCGCATACTATGTATATACCCAATGGAAAGGATGCGGTAAGTCAAATGATCTCTTAGTGGTGCATGCCTAAGAGGGAAAATTGTGTAACTTTTCCTTGAGTCTAAACATATCACGACCACCTTATACTTGTTAGCAATGACATATCCTGCATCTGGCATGGTCATCCACTTGTCAGGCCTGCATCTGGCTACCTTATCAACATATAGTGATCGAATTAGTTCATCCACGTTGTCATTGCCACAAAGCACACCGACATAGTCGTCACGGTTTTGTCAAAGCTCTGTAATTAAATCCTGGCGAATTAAAGGCCAATAATCCTCACTCATACCAAGTAAAGCAGCAATGCTGTAATATCCACAATTGCCTTTAGGCTGTACATCAATAATGTTTTGGATGTATTGATGAATTTGATATGGGAATTGTTGTATGAATGGCAAGGCTGGCGACAGAGGTGGAGATGAAGCTGGCTTATTTGATGGTGATGGTGGTGGAGGTGGAGGTGGAGCTGACTATTTGGGTGGAGGTGGCGGGGTAGTTGACTTCTTGGGTGGAAGAGGAGCTGACAGTTTAGAGGAAGTTGGAGTTGACGTGCTGTCATGTTGGGATGCATAGAAGTCATCAACACGTTCCCAATATGATGGATCATGTTTTGTTGAAGTATCTACTATCAACCTCTTTCCTTTCTTTGGTGGTCCCTTTGTGTTCATGTTACAAAGGGGTGGACACATGAAAATGGTGTCAGGAAATGCTAACTCGTGTAATTTCGCCTTTAATGCTATCTTACCTGCAACATCAAGCTCCTGAAACCTATATGTCAATGCTTCTAGCTCAACCTGTATACTTAGTTCTGAACCATGGCCACTATCGGTGTCACAGTGGTTGTTGAAGCTCAATCTCCTCCAGTGAATATGAACTGACTCCAATGGAATTGGGATGTAATGCATCGTATATCTTGCAAGTTCACATGCACAAGGTAGCCCATGAGTGTATCGTAGCATGCAGCCGCATGCAGAACTATCAATACCAACTATGTTAACTCAATGAATAAGCTCATCTGCAATGTGGTCTAATGCACTCCTCACCACAAATCCATTTTTAAGTGCTTGTAGACTGCAGTATTAGTGTTGTCTACTAATACTATGCTCGAATGAAGCCTTCAGCTCAGTGTGTTGTAACCTGATCATGTTGTTCATAGCATCCTAACAACTACATAAGTCTCCTCTATTATCAGCTAACAACCTCTTCAACCTCCAATGTGCAGACTCAACCCTGTTAAAAATCACAAACACCAACAGATATGAGTAATCAAACCTTTACAAGATGCATAAACACCAACAAATACGAGTAATCAAATCTTTACAAGATGCATACCTATTAATTGTTGTGTTTCCATGGTGCATTACTCGGTCTATCCATGCTGCAACAAACTTTTCCTTGTGAGGATTTAGCCAAGTGTTTTTGACATAGTCAACGAAGTTACCGAACGATGCTGATTCATCCTCAGGTCCTGGTACGCATCCACATCAGGGGAGTTAATAACGGAATCAAATGAAGTCATGGCCAACTCAATTTTCTCCTGTGTGGATACACGTAAGTCTTGCACTTGGCCCTCACATTCTTGCGGATATGGAATTAGCATAGCAGGTTAGATGATATGGGAAAAACTTTAGCCACTGCATTCATCAATGCAAGATCTCGGTCGGTCAGTATCACTTTTGGTAAGGCATCTTGTCTCAAAAACATACTCTTCAGCTTCTCAAGCACCCATATGAAGCTATCAACTTTCTCAGACTCCACAAAAGCAATGCAACAGCGAATGTCATCTCAATTGAGGTAACACCAACAACCTCAAGTAGTGGCATCTTATATATGTTAGTCTTGTAAGTAGAATCAATAAGCAAAACAGTGTTAAACGAATTTAGAAGCATTATGGCTTCTAGATGTGCCCAACATATATCTCTAACAACATTAGCACCATCAGCCTTTCTGTGCCAATGGACATAGTGATCGCGATGCATCAAGTTCATCAAGTGTTGTAGCTCAATTCTATCCTGTCTAAGATTTGACCGGATCTTTTGACGTGCATTGTAAATCTGATTAATTGTAGTGTGGCTGTCTAGGTTGTTCTGTTGCAATGATAGTGAGGCACTTCTCGGCTTGATCATATTTTTTGTCATGTCACCGAGAAAAGACTTCTCTTCGAAAGTTAGCCGACCAATATATGGATGACCTTCAAAGTTTTTGATCAACTCGGGATTGTGAGTTCCACACATTACCTTTAAAACCCACCCTCCAACACCTTTCACTAGTCTTCCTTTCAGTCTGAATGGGCACAAACTTTTTCTAGTACCATTAGCCTTCAATCTCTTGTAAGGTTTATACTTGCCACTTTTTTCACAACTCAACATCACAAATGTCTTCTTGCTTGATCGTCCGTTGTCTGATCTTGAAATAACAATCACGCATCCAATAGATTTACCTACATTTCGTGCCCACGCCAATAGGTCATATGGGGTAGAAAAGACCTGAAAACTTAGAAAATAATGATTTACCAACTCATCCAATAGTAACAACTTAATAAAACTAATCAACAAAATAATAAGTACCGTCGTAGTAATGAATGCACTAGTACAATCCACGCCCTATGTAAGATCCATTGCAGTACAATCCACAACTTCTGTAAGATCCATTCCACTAGGCATTGGGGTGTCGGGAAAATTACTTTCCGTGAAAATCTATCTGCACCACACAAGAAATTTATCAAATTCCAAACTGACTTAATTTTGATAACTAACATCCGTAAATCACCGGAAATATGAATCCGAAAGTTTTAAAAATAAAGTGGCAGTGAAAATGAAGTAACTTCTAGAATCTTGTTGCCGGGATCGTCCGTCAACAAGAATACGATATTTTTTAACTACCGGATTTCTGTTGACGGAAATACTCGACAACAAGATTCTAGAACTTTGGAAATTGCATGAAAAAAGAGACCGAATGCACCTCAGAATACGGCGAGCGGTGGAGGTGATGCCCGTGGTGGCTGCGACAGGACAATGCGAGAGAGAGGTTGAGGTTGGGAGAGAGATGTAGTGCTAGAGAGTGATTGAGAGTGGGAGGTGAAGTAATGTTGAGAGGGAGAAAGAGTGGTGAGAGGTGAGGTGAGGAAGAGAGAAAAATAAGCAGGAGGGATAAATTTGTATTTTAGAGGGGTAAAATTAATTTTTTCAAAAAAATTGGGAAAATATTAAAATTAAGTGGGACAAGTGGAAAAATAAAAACCCGCTAGATTGAGATGTAATGAAACGGGGTGGGCCAAGCCCGAGAAATAGCTTAGAATCATCATGTTTGACAGGTTGGCAATGGCAACAGTGTCCCTATAAGAAGTCCCTCACAAACACACATTTTTTGGAACTCAATACCGTACCGTCTGCTTGCTGTGTGCTTTTCCGCTATTATTTTAATCTTATTTTCCAAATTCTTCCGAAATTTGAAAACCAGATCGAAAATTGTAACCGAAGAAGAAAAGAACCCACCCCGTCACTCAATTCCCTCCGATTTAGGGTTTTTGTTCGCCGTACTTCGAGCGGTGACTCCTTCGCCGTGTGCGGGAAGGGGTTCGCTGACATGGAAGGCGGGGGGAGGAGGATCACGGTGAGTCCGAGACCGTGCTGTGGCCGGCGAGTTGTGGCGAAGAAGAAGCCGCATCGTGGTGGCGCCGGCGACGGCTTCGTCAACAGTGTCAGGAAGCTTCAGAGGCGTGAAATCTGCACCAAACGGCTTCGTGGTTTCAGCATCAACGATGCTCAGGAGAGGTTCCGCAACATTCGTTTGCAGGTTCTATTTCTTTCTCTCTTTTTTTTTTCGGTTTTTATTCCCAGGTAAATCATTTTTGTATACATGGAAGGCTAACAAATCAGCGGAATTTAGTTTTCTTTGTTATTATCATAACATGATGCATTCTGTTTTTCTCTGTGATTTTTTGGTTAGGGTTCGACTTTTTAGTGTGAAGGTTCCCTAGCAACGACTTGAATTATAGAGGGTTCTGTGTTTGGATTGTATTGATAACCTTATTGGTATATAGACTAACTGTATATGATGATTTTACATATGTTAGAAGGACCAATCTGAGCCTGCTACATGCTTATACCTTGATACTTCAGCACAGGGTTTTAAATTAGGGTTTGTAATTTTTTGAGGTCTCTTTGATTGCGACCTCAATTGTTGGCCGTATCTGTCTTGTTTATCTGAATTTTTCCATAAACATATTCCCAACTGTGACTGCAATTTAAAATCTTAATGCAGCATAAAACAATAGGAATTCCACATGAGACACTGGGAATAGAAAGCTTGTTTAATGTGGATCTGTGAATTCTTAGGTGTGAATCAGTGTTACTGAATTCAGCCAAACCCCCTCCGAACTGTGATTGCAGTACCTCTGCATCTTAGTTCTTTGGATATCCCTTATTGAGACTCTGAAGGAAAAAAGAGAGGGCCAGAGCAAGATATTCTGTTCTCGCAGTACAAATAAGAGTGCTGAAGGGTTTTGGTTGGGTGGGAGAGGGGAATAGGAAGAGACGCAATTGAAATAAAAGAGGAGGTAACCTTTTGTGATGGAAGATATAGGGAGGAAAATACATGTTCTATAGTTAATGTAGGAAGAGACAAATTAAGGGTAGGGGTTTCATAACAATGGGAATTTGTCTGAGGTCATGATGTGGTCGTGGCTGTGGTATCGAGACGAATATGTAGTAGAAAGTTTGATTTCCTATATTAATGCAAACTCAATGAGCGTTATTTTGTTTTGTAGCAAATTCCTCATAAGTGTAATACGACATTTGAAACCCGCTCTATCATGAGATGTTTTACTCTGCCCATTTTCCACACTTATGTCTGATGGATCTGTTTTCAGGAAGAATATGATACACATGATCCAAAAGGTCCTTCATCTGTCGTATTGCCATTTTTGAGAAAGAGGTCAAAGATTATCGAAATTGTAGCGGCACAGGACATTATTTTTGCTCTTGCGCAGTCTGGTGTATGTGCAGCATTTAGCCGAGGTATTACTAGTATCTTGTTACTGGCATTTTATATTTTTTTAGAAATTATAATATTTTATCTGAATATTCAGTTTAATCCTATTTGTAACGTAAAGTAGATACATGATATATGTTACGTGTTTCCATTGTTTTCTGCAGACACCAATGAAAGGATATGCTTCTTGAATGTCAGTCCCGATGAAGTTATAAGAAGTTTGTTTTATAATAAAAATAATGACTCACTTATCACAGTTTCTGTCTATGCTTCAGACAGTTACAGTTCTTTGAAATGCAGAAGCACAAGGATTGAGTAAGTATGGCTCTATTATTTTTAACTCCTACCCTTGTTTCCCATGCTCAACAAAAGAAAGACATAGGAAAAGCAAAATTGCTCACAATGCACACAACACAGAGAGAGATATACTAAAAGAAAACCTGAAGATAGCAACAGTTCCTGTCTAATTTATGCTGTTGTGTTCTATGCTAAAATATCTCTGTTTTCCAGATATATAAGGAGAGTTAAACCAGATGCTGGCTTTGCTCTTTTTGAATCTGAGTCTTTGAAGTGGCCAGGTTTTGTAGAGTTTGATGATGTAAATGGGAAGGTACTCACATATTCTGCACAGGATAGGTAAATATTTCAGTGTTCTGATACTTTTGTGTGTAGATATAATTATATTATATTATATTCCGAAAATTTGTCACGCTGATACACTGATGCTTTTTTTTTTTTCCCCCTTCCTCTCTATAGTATATACAAGGTGTTTGACCTGAAAAACTATACAATGTTATACTCCGTTGCAGATAAAAATGTACAGGAGATTAAGATCAGGTAATTTTCATTTTCATGTTCTTGAATTTTACTATAATCCAATATACAACCCTCTACCTTGTATTTGTGATTTATGGTAATTCTCAAATTGTTTAAAGTAGGCTTAAATATGTTTTTAGTCCCTACAAATATAGAGTGTTTAAATTTTAGTCCCTGTAAAATTTTGTTTGTTTTTTGTCCCTGCAAAACATTTTATTTTGATTTTGGTCCTTCTAACCAAAATTCATTGCAAAATCCATAGAAACACTTAATTTTTCTACCAAATTTCTTGTAAATTTTGATCCGAAAAACTAAAAACCAGTATTTCAACAAAAATTCATAGCAAAATCTGCATAAAACATTTCATTTTCCTACTGAATTTCCTATTAGTTATGGTCAAAAGGATCAAAATCAAAATAAAATATTTTGTAGTGACCATAAACAAATAAAAAAAATTTACAAGGACTAAAATCAAAACATTATATTTACAGAGATTAAAAACATATTTAAGCATTTAAAGTATATCACATCATGTTTTACTTCTTGATAGCTTTGAATTTATTTTTTTAGTATAATTTTGTGGCCTTATATTATTTAAACGACTGTGCTCTTTGTTTCATGATTTTTTTTATCAGCCCAGGGATCATGTTGCTGATTTATTCTAAAACAAGCAGCTATGTCCCACTAAAAATCCTCTCAATAGAAGATGGTACTGTTTTGAAATCATTCAATCATCTTCTTCATCGGAATAAGAAGGTGGATTTTATTGAACAGTTCAATGAAAAGCTTCTTGTCAAGCAAGAAAATGAGAACCTCCAAATTCTTGATGTAAGTAATTTCTGATTTATGCATGAGTTATATACATTGTTCTACTTCCATATATCTTAATTTTAATTACCTTTAGGTGCGGACTTTTGAGCTAACAGAAGTTAGCAAAACAGAATTCATGACGCCATCTGCATTTATATTTCTATATGAGAACCAACTATTCCTGACATTTCGAAATAGAACTGTGGCTGTGTGGAACTTCCGTGGAGAACTGGTAACTTCTTTTGAGGATCACCTTTTGTGGCATCCTGACTGCAATACAAACAACATATACATAACCAGTGACCAGGATCTAATCATATCATACTGCAAGGCTGATTCTGATGATTCACTGTCTGAAGGAAATGGTATTTTTTTTTCTTTTATATCCCTGCTCAGCTGCCCCACTTTGTTTTTTTCAATTATTTTTCTTTTATTTCCTCCTTTGTTTGTGTGAATGGAGGTACAGTGGGATCAATATTTTTAAAGGTGTTTTTTAATAATTGAACTGGAAAGTTGTTTTAGATAAGTGCATCGCATGTTGACCTGATAGTTAAAGTGTAAAACAGGGTAGCAAATCACATACAATTTTCCAACGTGTTTGTGATCAATTTGTATCATTTGTTGTAAGGGAGCATTTGTCTAATTACTTACAAGTTCTGTTTTTTAATGCAGCGGGATCCATCAATGTCAGCAACATTTTAACTGGCAAGTGTCTTGCAAAGATAAGAACGAGTAATAGCATTCCCATTGCTAAGGAATGCAGTTGCAGTGATGATTGTTCAAGTAGTGGTTGTAATTCAAGGAAGCGAAAACATAGCTCCAGAATAAGGAGCACAGTTGCAGAAGCCTTGGAAGACATTACTGCTCTCTTCTATGACGAAGACCGCAACGAGATCTATACGGGCAATAGGCATGGTCTGGTTCATGTCTGGTCCAACTAATGTATTATTGAATTTGTTGTTACTTTGTGTTTTCTCCTTGATTGCAGTGATAGTCCTCTCTCCTTCTATGAGAACTTATAGGAGAACTGTAACCTTTATGTGATCTTGTATCATTAGTTTTTTCCTAGTCACCTACATCTTAGGCAAGTTTAATCAGTAGGTGGCCACAAAGCTGTATTAAGCGATACCATATGCTGGTAACTCACCATGTGTTATATGCTGTAATCTATATTTCTCCATGGTCTATGGAGTGAAATATATGAAATATTGTTCACATACTTCGATTCCCTTTTGTTTCTTTGACTTTTGGTGGCATACAGTAGAGTGATCATTTTCTTTCTCACATGGATTGCCAGCGCTGCAGTGCCAACTGCGTGGAGTAAAGTACGTAAAGGACTAAAAGTAGTTACTAATCAGGGCCTGTTTGTTTTAGATTTGAATAGAATTGATTGTGAAGAATTTTGTTAAAAAAAAATGATTTTAAAAAAATCGAGTTTAAAAAAATTGATTTGTGTTTAGTATTGATAGTTTAAAAATGAGTTCAAAAGAATTTATTTGTGTTTGGTAATGATAGAAAAATCATTTTTGATGTGTAAATATAAATAATTTGAGGAATGTTATGTACACTCTCTCTAACACTTTTTTTTAAACACTCTCTCAATGATTGAGCCACGTCACACTTTTTTTTTCAAAATCAATCATTGGATTGAAAGCTACTATCATATAGATCATATCTGTAAATTTTAACATTAATCTATGATCATTTGCTATGTCATCAAGATGCTTCAAGATTAACGTCAACAGTGTAATTCCAAATAACGTTAATATTGACGCATATGAATGACATAGCAAATAATTATAGATTAATGTTAAAATTTACAGAAATGATCTATATGATAGCAACTTTCAATCCAATGGTTGATTTTGGAAAAAAAAAGTTTGACGTGGCCCAATCATTGAGAGAGTGTTTAAAAGAGAGTGTCAGAGAGAGTGTACGTAGCATTCCTCAAAGAATTTTATGGGTATCACACCTAAAATTAATTTTATCAAACGGAAAAGCTTGGATATTACTTTTACTAGAATTGATTCTGTAGTGCAAATAAGATTATAAAATCTATTAAAATCTAAAACAAACGCATGAATAGTAATTAAAAAAAAAATGTTAGAATCGATTTTGGGCTCCAAACTGGATTTTAAAATCTTAAACAAACACACACTCAATAGTGTGATAGCTTTACGATTTGCCAACTTCTGGTACTTCAATTCATGTTTGCGTTGGATTCTATTGAAGCTAGCCTAATAACAGAAAAGTACATTATTCTTGTTGTTTTTTTTTTTGGTACATGAAAAGTACATTATTCTAAAAAAAAAAATTGGTGTTTTTTTTTTCCTTGCCCTTTTGGTGAGTAAAAATGAATTTGCTTTCGAAATGTGATTTAATTTAGCATGCATTATTATTTTAAACAGGAATGCTACGGACACTCTCTCTTAAACACTCTCTCAATGATTGAGCCACAAGTTACTATCATATAGATCATATCTGTAAATTTTAACACTAATCTATGATCATTTGATATGTCATCAAGATGCGTCAAGATTAACGTTATTTGTAATTACACCGTTGACGTTAATCTTGACACATCTTGATGACATAACAAATGATCATAGATTAGTGTTAAAATTTACAGATATGATCTATATGATAGTAACTTTCAATCCAATTGTTGATTTTGAAAAAAAAAAGTGTGACGTGGCCCAATCATTAAGAGAATATTTAAGAGAGAGTGTAGAGAGAGTGTCCGTAGCATTCTTCTTGTTTTAAATCAAGATTTAAATTTTTGTAAAGTGCATAGTTGAAAAAGTAATGGTATTGGTAGCATTATGTGCATTTTTTTTTTGGTTGAGTTGTGTGTGTATGAAATAGCTTATTTTGTTTTTAAATTTTTCTTATTAAAAGCTCCATGAAAGATTTTTGGAAAAAATGTTCACATGCTCTTGCACATGGGGAGTTTCGGTAAGTTCTTAATTTATTAAATCACGTCTAAAAACATAATTTGGCATGTGCGTTTTTACCCGTTTGGTAAAAGTTGGTTTATTTTCCTTTCACGTCGAAGAAAAATTAAGCTGCATCTTATCATCTGAGCCTAACTTAATATGGCTTTCTGTTCTTTTGAAAACAAGGTTGAATTCAGTCACTGCACAAGTTCTTTAATTTGTCTGTCAGTTTGATCTCATACTGCAGAGATGGTTTTTGTATAAATAATTATCAAAACACCAAAGCGATTAAGGCAACCTATTTTGTTGAAGCATTATTATGGTCTTAATTGTCCCTGTGAGGTCATGTTAGTTTTATGTGTCAATAGTGAAATTGTTCATCAAAGAGGTACAATAATGATAAAATAAATCATGGCTAAGCATAAGACATTTGAGGTTGCAATGAAATTCAACTGTGTATTGGATTTTTGCCTTTAAGCCCCAAAACTCGTGTACACAACCCTGAACACCTCTTTAAAAACAAAAAAACAAAATCAAAATAATGTGATACTTTGATAATTATTTGTCAAAACAACAAATAACAAATTAAAAACGTTTTCTCAAACTAAACGAACATTACTTTTCTTATTTCTACTTTATTTTTAACTAACATGAATCCAATAAAACAAAAGCTTAAGCTGAAGCATGAAATGAAAACGGTTGCTTGTTACCAACAAGTATATGTTTTCTAACCAAGTTCCTCTAGGGACTTCCTTTGAAGATCCCCCTAAGAAGCTCAAACTTCTTCTAAAGTTCCTACTCACTACTCCTTCAGTAAGACTTCCAAGCTGTTTCCATACTTGTGTCTGATATGGGCATGGTTATAACAAAACCCGACTCCGAGTGGTCGAATTTCTCCAGTAGATCCTTCAATAGGTTCCCTGCCATGTAAGATAGTCCTGAGGTTGCAAGTGCCATTGTGACATAGTACACTGCAGTTTTGATGTAGGATTTGGGTGGTCTTCTAGTGTAAACCTTCCCAATAGCAAGCAGAATGATGCATACAACAGAAGTTGCTGCCACTATCGCGAGCTTGACTTCAGCATAGTAATTCTTGTTGATCAAGAGGCCATAGATAACAAGGGGGACGGAACCAAATATTAGGAATGATAAAACAGCTGCAACAGCATGAAGCAAGAAGTTTTCTCTGCGTCCTAGTTGTTCTTGATACCGATCTTGCGGATTCGTTTGAAGTTGTTCCCCTCCGTAGTGATCATTTTTCAAGTCTTTCAGCTGGAGAAAAATAAAAGAAGGCTTGACTAAGATTTTGTTCAAGAAAAAGAAGTCCTAACTGAGATGAGGATTTGAACCCACACATGTTTTGAAATGCCATAGATTAATAAAGGTAAATAGAGACACTACATTTCCTACTTCCATTCTGTTACTGAAAAACATGATAATCATATTCAAAACACATGATCTCAGCTATCAGATCATACATTGATGCACTATGTTTCGAAATAGTTTGGCTACTTTAAAGTGAGCAATGCACTTTAGAGTAGAAAGTAAGGCATTTAAACAGCTGATGAAAAAGTCAATGGTTGATACTACTGTATGACAGATTATGAATGTATCATAACATCAATCATTGATTTTTCTCATTAACAATTGATATTACTGTATGACAAATTATGAATGTGTTAAAATATCAATCATTGATTATTCTCATTAACAATTGTTAAATCTTACTTTAAAGTGAAAGCTCACTTTAGACAAGTCAAATCCGTTCTGAAAAATACCACTCATATAGGATGATCATGTAGAGTCAATTGGACCACAAGGAAAAAAAAAAAAGTAGTCCTTGCCAATAACTAATCCTAGCATAAAGCAATGTTGTTATTATGGTTATAGAGAGAGCGAAATCGAACACGAAGTCGTTCAAAGACATGGGTTATAACTTATAAGAGCAGCTACCATTTAGTTTCAACCTACCATATCATATCAGTTATTCCTGCTTAGACTATCTGCCAACATTATATTTAAATTATATTGCTTTCATGCATGAAAAGTATATGAAGAAAAGGATGCCAGAGAGAGACATTATCATACAATTAGTAATTATGAAAGTTGAGCAGTAAATGGAAACCCACTCACATTATGACCAAGGATGAAAAGTCCACCAATCAGATTTGCAAATCCCAATGCTATAATATTCACTACAATGAACACAAAATCAAAACATAAGTTAGATGTCACTAACCAAATTTTCAGCTTTTATTAAAAATCAACATTGCAAATTTGCAATAATCATCAAAAGTATAAACACATACTAGTACTAGCAATTCGGCAAATCTTTTAACAAAACCTGGAGACGGTAGACAGTACTTTTTAAAAAAAAAAAAAAACCTACTTTAAATACCAAGAAACCTTAAGACTTAGCTATGATTGCTAAGCATATCTGATTGTGTACAAAATCAAATATTTATAAAATCCAGCATATATATTGGTATCATTTTGTTTGACCATATAGCAAAGGCCAAGTTTTATGAATTGTAAGGGCGGGAAAAATCAATGGTGTTAAAAAAAAAGTCACTATGTCAGTGTCTAATGCATATGACTTCCGACAATTAATATTAAAAAATAAAATTTGAATATAGTTGTATTTGGTGTCCATGACTTCGTTAAAAATAAATTTAAGAAAACAACTGGTACAAAATTGTGGGCAAGACCCATAACTTTGTACAAATTATACCATTTTAGTAATTAAAACTTGTAGCCATGCAAAACTAATAAAAAACTATCAAAGTTGCACCAACAGGTAAAGCCTCATGCAAGCTTATAATTCTAAAATGTGCAAAAATAAGTAGGAATAAGTTGTAACCATATAAGTTTTTTTAAAACATAAGACTACTTAACATTTTATATCTCAAACTAAGACCTCTTTAGCACCTTTTACAGTGGGAAAGAAAAAAAATAAAATCAAAGGTAGTTAGATAAATGTAACAATCAATTAACTGATCTTCACTCTTAGAGAGAGAGAGAGAGAGAGAGAGAGAGAGGACACAAAACTTACATGGGGTAGCACCAGAACTAGCTGCAGATGACACAATTCCTAGACTTGTGATTGACTCAACTAAACCACCATACACAATGCTTTTAAGTACTTCCCATTGTCGTGGTTCGCCAATTTCATCTCTTGGTTGTTCACCAATACCTACTTGAGTTTGAGATCCTGTTGTAATAGCACCATCAACTGTAACATTATCTGTTGTCTGAAATGTTGTGGATTCAATTACTTCTCTGTCAACAATAACTATCACATCGCCTGCATCATAATAACAACCATGGTTATTACACAAAAACCAAACTTGTGATTTCTAGTGAGAAGAAACTCCGCAAGTGATGCAGGTAAGCAAGAATTTTTCCAAATTGATAACTAACCGAAGATAATTATTTCATGCACATACCTTTATTTTCTTTTCCAACAGAAGGATTTATTTCCTGTCGTGCTTTGTCAATCGGCGTAATATCTGGTTTTGATGGAAATATGCCATCTATTCCGGAACTTGGTTTAGCTACATCACTTGCAAGTACTGTGCTGTCCAATGGTTGAACTTGTGATTGTGCTACTTGCCTCAAAGAGGAATCACTATCCTTAACAATTTCAGGTGTCTTGTCCACATCTTTCTGTGACTTCCCAACGACTGAAGACCCTACAGTTGTAGGAACGAGAAATTCTGGTTCCTCTTCGCAAGGTTTTAGAATGGCATCTTTTGCAGTTTCTCTAGAATTAACAAGTGTTTCGCTAGTATCAGAAGTTACTGATTTAACACTCTCATACTTGGTTACTGTCCCATCAGAATAGCTCATTGAGGACATAACTTCAACATTATCTGCTTCAGAGTGATATAGTGAAGTGAGCACCAACACATTTAACAAGAAAATGAATCAATGGAATAGATAATATAGGATAGTATGAAAAGCTACATTATGTATAAGTGCACATACTTTTCATATTTTCTTATATCTCGGAGAACGGGGATTTGGCACATGTTTGAAGGTAGACATGAATAATTCAATAAGAAACTAAGAGACAATTATGCAGGTTTAAGAATTCTATTGCTCAATTGAGTATGGGTATGATTTTGCTAGATTCTTTTTTGAAAGCCCTGATATTAAAACAAAAGGAACTATTAGTTTTAAATGTAAAGCTTACTTGTCTTTCTTGTATACACTGAAGTATTCCTGTCCTCTTCCTCATTGGTCCTCGGTTTTCCGGTCAACGACTGTTCTTTTGTTGAAAAATCTATGAAATCCTGCCCAACACTCTGCACTTCATTTGAGGAAATTAGAGAATTCATCCTTTTATGTCCATCAATAATATCTGACATCGCTTTTGAATTCTCAAATTGAGTTGTATCAGCATGTGGTCCTTCTGGATGACCAATTTCAGCGGAAGAATTCATCCTTTTATGTCCATCAATAATATCTGACATCGCTTTTGAATTCTCAAATAGAGTTGTTTCAGCAAGCGGACCTTCTGGACGACCAATTTCAGCGGAGGATAGCATACTTGAAGTAGTTGATGTTGAGTGATGCTGCTCAGAAGGACCAGTACCAGAATGTTCATTGGAAATGTTGCCTACACAAATATATAGAGAAAACAGGCAATCAAATTGGAGAGACAAATATTTTAGAACAGAGAATTTCAGTTTTGAATGATTCACTGCAAAAGTTCATGATTTCTAATATTTTTCAGTTCACACATGTTTCAATCACTCAAGAAAGTGTAGTAAAGAAAAAATATGAGAAATTCTATTAATGGGAGATAAAGCAAGGAAATAAACCAAAAGGAGTACAGAGAATTTGAAATGCTTCATGAAACAATTTTTTTCAGTTAAACAGCCTCGAATATCACTGTTAATCAAATACGCAATTATATCTTGAAGGAATGTAATCCATGTTCCATTGTAAAAACATATTCACAAATGGCAGTGACAAAATACTATACTTGCAGACCTCAAGTAAGAAATGAATTCAAACAACAAAACAATGATAGCAGCAGCACGGTTGGGGTTAAGCCCCCAATGGTCTACCCCTTGGCGGGGCCAGTTTAAAAATAAGCATCTTCATGCAAGTGAATTTACTTAGAAGTACCTATGTGATAATAATTAAAAAATAAAAAGAAAATACCTTGCTCAGTAGCTGTTTTCCCCTTCTTCGATGAAAATAAAGAGATGAACCAGTTTGCATTGGACCCTGGTAGATTTGAAGGATTTTGCAAATCGTGTGTAGTTATACTCGAAGGATTTTGTGAAGTTTCATGCTTGCTGGCACCACCAGATTTACGGAACAGATTGAAACCTTTTCCTGTCCAAATTAATGAGATTATTAGGTTCATATAGATGATAAGCACATAATCATCAGAGATCAGTCAAGACAAGTCATAGGAGAACTTCTAGTATGCACAAATATTAGGATCATAATTGGCAGAGATAGACAAACCATTCCTAAGAACTCACCTAATAGCTTAAGTTTTTAGTTTAGTTGATACTTGGTAATAACCTTTAAGCATCTCAAAAAACCATGAAGCACAGACACGGACCCAGGCACGAACACCGAACATCAACATACTAACATGAACAATGTCTAACATATAGGACACAAGGACACCACATACATAGAGCACATGAGTTGAAAGAGAAATGTTTGCAATACACTCTCTCCAGCACACTCTTTCCAATACATTGTTATTAGGTGAAATTCATGTGGGTCCCACCACTTTGAGAATGGGCCCTACCAAATAGGGAATGAGACCCACATGAATTTCATTCAATAATAGTGTTGGAAAGAATGGGCCAGAGAATGTGTTGTTAGCATTGCTATTAGTTGAAAACCTAAGAGGAGTTAATCTTACCATCCATGTATTGTAGTATAATCAAGATTAACTCCTCTCACTTCTCATGTTTTCACTTAATACACCCTCTATATACATGTGTGGGGATACATGAAGAAACAAAGAAAGAAGCAACATTTCCAAATGAATTGTACTAGAGACCTTTCTACATTTTTTCAAGTTTTTAACTTTTATTTTATACTTTAAGCTGATTTTCTGACAGTTACTTAAACATAAAATGATTTTTTTTTATAAGCATCGGCCTTTATTTGAGTGTCAGCTAAATGTCCAAGAATTCCTCGCCCATAAAAAATAAATCTTGAATAGGACACTGATAAAAATGTCCAACAAATGTAGTATGCGGGTCCATGTCAAAACCATGTCCAACACTCCGACACCTCACAAAAGAAAAGTGCTTGTGCTTCATAGTATTGAAATCATTATCAGATCTCTTTCAATGGCATATTTTTCCTTGAAATATCTTTTTTAAGTCACTAAACCTTGGGAACTCAGATGCCCTTTAGTTATTATTATCCTCCAGCCAAAAAAAAATGAACAAAACTTAAAATCAAAGACCACACTGTGATTTGCTTCTAAGGAAAGTAAAACCACTTACCACTAGGAATAAAGATGCTGAGGCATGATAAACATCGGAATAGTTCTACTTCTCTCTCAGGATGATCATTATCAGCAGGTGGCTCCGGACTAGTAATTTCGTCGGATGTTACATTTGCATGATGATCTTGGTTGGCTTCAGGTGCAGAACCATTATCCACATTAACTACAGTGTCCAACTTATCACGTTTGGCTTTGTTGTCTAACTTACTAATGTTCCTTTTTCTTTTCTTGAGGATAACCCTTTTAGTAATGCAAGATTTGCAATTAGGACAGAACAAGTCATGTGTCTCTTGTTTTGCCAATACTACCTCAACATCAAACTCTTTCACTTGCTCGTCAATTTCTTCTATCAAGTTACCTTCTTTTTTAGTTTCTTCATGAAAATTCACATCATCTGTAGTTTGTATGTCAGATGAATTATGTAAAGCGTATAATTCTGAACTGGAAGGGACTTTGTCATCCACAGTTTTCATACATTGGTCGTTGACATCGCTGCATAGACTATTTTGAATAGCTGAGTTTTCTACTTGTACATCAAATTCACTCTCCTCAGGATTTGTTGGAAAGACGGACCTGGTAGTATCACCATTTTGAACTGTATTAAGTCCATTAACTTCATTGCCTGCAAACATGGAAGAGATTATAATTTTAATACCAAATTTCCACAATAAACTTGCTTTCTAACATAAATAATCTTTTAAAGCCAACAAAGAAACATTAACTGTCACAAGTTCATTGAGCAAGTTTACAATAAAAGTTACTTCAAGGCCTCATAAATCAATATGAAGAATCCATCACATTGAAAGGCTATTCACTATGCCGGTCGGAATTGCTAATGTGTGTTTGAGAAATCTTGGCATCTACTGACCTTTAGTTTCCCAAACAAAACAAGGTTCATGTTGAATCATGGTTTTCACATTCATCCGCAAGTCAGGGTACCCTTTAAGATTCCAAACGGGCACAGTCCAAGGACTGTCAAATCTCTTGGTCCATGTGCAATGGTGACATTTCCACACTCCTTCAGGCATAAAAAGTGATGATATTTTTACTAAACATCACAAAAGAAATACTAACTCCCAGAATTTTTATCAACAAAGAACATTTGAGTCCAAATGATGTCATAAGCAGAACATCTGTCATATTTTCTAAGTCAGCTCCAGTTAACTTATCTATATTAAAGATTATTTGTTAGTGATACTCATGAGAGAAGCTAAGCAAGACAATTTGAGGTCAGTAACACCAATATGTATTGAGTAATGGCTTCAACTACCAAGACACAAATTCAGATTCAATAACCAATTTAATCCCTAAATTGTAGGGCGTGGTCAACATAGTCCCTGAAATTAACGAATTTTCACAATGATTCATGAATTTGAAAATTCTCAATTACATTAGTCTCGGTCAGAAAATTTCTTGGACTAAATTGACCAATCCAAATGAACTGATATAATATAAGATTTTCTATTTTAAGGACTAATTTGTTTATTAATAATTTCAGGAGACTAAATTGACAGTATCGACAATTTCAGGAGTAAATTGATGATTTAGTCCACATATTAAATGAATGCTAATATAAAAGCTTGAAAACATCCAGAACTTCAGAAATCAGAACAATTAAACCAGGACTAATGCATATCACAATTAACGCTAAACTTGAGAACATAAATTTGAAGAAAAGCATTGGTAACGAGAGAGAGAGAGAGGGGTAGTGTTCTACCTTGTTGCTTGTCAAAGTAAACACTGTTCTTATTCTGTGACACATCAGCACCAAAAGTAGCACTAGTTATATCCCCTCCATTTGTTTCTGCTCCTACAAACTCTGCTACTAGTCCAAGCCCAACAGCTGCAAAATCATCATTAAAATGATTGCTATTTTCACCAACATTTCCTGTCTCTTCAGCTTCTTCCTCTTTCTGCAAAGAAGATGCATCTTGGTCGGTGACCACAGTGGAAACCCCATTACTGTGGCCACCACCATTGCTAGCAGGAGAAGAGGAAGAAGAGGAGGAGGAGGAAGTCACAACACATGTAACAAGGTTGTCCTTGCCATGTGGCAAGGTTCTTTTCAAAGCAACACCTTCCACTTCTTCTTCTTCTTCTTCATTATCATCATGCACAATCAACAATTGATGGTGTTCTTGCTCCATTGAAATTGAAGCAGGCTTACCCACAAGGACAGAGACAGGACAGCTAAGACAGGATTCGGTTGTTTTGGGAGAGGGACAAACATTGTGTGCAATTTAATGTTGTTGGGTTTTAAAGATTTTTGGCATTTATTGCTATCTCACCTCACCTACTTTTGTTGGGTTTTTGTAACAAAAATGATATTTGAACCCAAAATAGTATGGATACAGTATGGATATTGTATATCCGTACAGTACGGAAATATACGGACTATATGGATATTTTTGTATGCTTTTTTTAAGATTTTTTAACTGGTTAACACATATTTGGCATTAACCAGATAATGAATAGCATTAACCAGATATTTGAACTTGATTAATTAGATAAGAAAATGGGATGTCCAAATTTTCAAGATTTTGCATTAACCAGATAATGAATAGTATTAATCAGATATGTAAACTTGATTAACCAGATAAGAAAATGTGATGTCCAAAAGTTCAGGATTTGACAATAACCTGATAATAAATAGCATTAACCAGATATGTGAACTTGATTAATCAGTTAAAAAAGTCTGTAATATTTTTTTGAAAAAGACATTTTTTTTAATTTTTTTTTGAAAAAAAATAAAAGTCGATTATTTGTGTCCAAATAACGCGACCCTTTTTGTGATGACCATGATTTCAAAAATGAAACTTTTTTTTATTAAAAATATTTATTATATCGAAAATATAAAATATAACGAATATTTTTTTTATTATAAAAATTGAGTTTTATTAATGGATCTTTATAGTTAAAGAAGTACAAAACTTAAAAAATTACTACTTACAAAACGTAATATCAATTGTTTACCTTAAAAAAATTACAGTTTTCAATAAATATTTATCATTTTTAAAACATCGTAGGGTTGATTAGTATTTTTCATAAACAAACAAATTTTTCGTCAGTATTCTTAACATCAATGGGTTTGATGTTAATTAATTGTGATAGAAACACTATCTACATGAATATGTTATTTTATAAAATACTTAAAAATGGTACATGAATTTTTGTGCTGAAAAGGATTGAGGTGGGTATAAATTAACAGGTACTGCTACTTAATACATCTTACTAATTTAGTTCCCTAAAAAAATCTTACTAATTTAATTATTTTAAATAGTAAAAAATAACTATTTTATAGTAAGTAATTTTATTACTTGTCAAAAAATGGTAAGAGTTAAATGATTCTTAGATGTTACTAAATAATAACTTTTTTTTGGGGGGGGGAAATAACATCATATAAAATAAATTTTACTCAGTATCCATGTCACGCAAAAATATCATAAACTTACATAGAAAAATTTAAGTACAAAATCCATCTAATATAATCTAATGTATTATGTAAAAAATCTATGGTAAATTTCATTCGACATGGCATTGCTATATTTATTTAATTTTCCCTCCAAAATTACATCATAAACTTATTTTTAATTTTTTATTTATTATTTAAATTAGCCTTACTTAATACAATATATAAATATAAGTACTAATGAGTAATTAATATAATTATCAGTCAAATAAATGCATATTTTTTGTAATTAATCAGTAAATTTTCAAAAAAATCAGTATCAAGTTTGAATTTTGACAGAATTTATTTATAGATAATCAATCTAACTATTTTATTCTGAAAATTAAAAATTTGAGCGTGTATTCATTAAAATATCACTACGTCTTTTATACGGGTTAATTGACTAATTTAATTCAAGTATTGTTCTTGACAAAATAAAAAATAATCATGCGCTAACATGTTGCATTGTGTATTTGCGATGGTGTCTGAGTCTGAAATCTGAGATGGACGGGAGCACGACGACTACATTTTTCGAAAAGAAGATAGAAAGAATTTACAGAAAAAACAACAAAAACAAAACAAATCCGACATTTTTTTTCCCTTTACTGTACTAACTACCACAATGTACTATGCAAGTTGCCGGATCCAGATGGACAAGTAAAATTAACATCAGCCCAAGCATGAAATATCAAGATCTTACAACTATCGCTGTCCAGAATCTTCATTATAATAAAAAATCCCAACAAAACTTTAAGGATAATATTAATGTATTTCTTCAAAAATAGGATAATATTGATGTATTATTAATTAAAAAACTATTTAAGAAATTAAAAAATATAAAATATTTAATAAAATTATTGATTATATTAAAAATACAAAAAGAATTACTAATTAAATATCTATTTTTTAAGTAATTAAATATTTAATAAAATAAATAAATATGTTTTAATCAATTTCATTAAAATACTCCAATTTGAACTTTAATTTGGTACTCCATCCAGAATGAATTATAAGCACATGGGGTATAATTTGGTTCATTGAATAACCAATATATTAAATACATTGGTTATTCAATGAACCAAATTATATCCCATGTGCTTATAATTCATTCCGGAGGGAGTAGAAGTGTGACAGCTAGAAATATGAAAGCAACTAATAAAGATAGTAATTCAAAGACATTAAAGTATAACAAGAAAATAAAATAAATGATGTAACGATAGAGTGGGGTTCACGTGGTCCACGTTCTAACATATTTAATTAAAATAAACTATAAGTGGAGTGTTGACATTGAATATTGATAAGATCCAGATCCTCAAACGTGAACCGTTGGATGGAGAGAAGTTGAGATCGTACCGTACGGGGCCATGCATGGCTTGGATCAATTTATATTCAGACATTCTAGTTTCGATATTGATATGATATTTTGATTTTGATTTGATATTAAAAGGATAAAATTTTGGTGAGGAGGAAGCACCAGATCATGTGATTCACATGTCAAGTGTTGGAGCAAACCTTCACACATTGATTACATACCGATCTCACTATCGAGGACAAGAAGAAAGAAGGATAAAATCACAGAGAAAAAAAATATCATTGAATAATATTCTCTTATATTATGAAATGAAGAATGATAACACATTTGTGTCACTTGTAACATCCTCAATTTTCTAACCTTCCTTATTGTGTGATTTGTGTGTATAAGTGTATTTCAGTGAGCCTAGGTGCGTACTGTGGAGTTTGTCAATGTATTGGAGTGTTCGGCTGTGTGCTTGCTTTATGTGCCTTTGTGTAAGGGCAAGTATGAGACTTGTGAGGTTTTGGAGATTAAAGAGAAATAGAGAAGTGTTTGATAGTGTTTTAGTGTTAGTCTTGGAAGCCTCGTAAAATTTAAGAACAACCAGAGCGAGATTAGGGTTTTGTGTTTTCATGACCTAGAGCGAGTGTGAACTTTTGAGCGAGTAATTAGGATTTAAAATCCTTAATTATAAGGTCAATCATGCGTTCTATGTGTTTAGAGTAATGTTTAAGTGTTAGAGTATCGAATTTTGGGTCGTCCGAACGTCGAAATCGAAGAAATTGCGCGAAATCGGACAAAACAGCGCAAAAGCGCGTGGGACGCGCTTGAGGAGCGCTGGTGTATGCTGCACCAGCAGCCCCTGGTCATCTGTGACACGTGGTGGGCGGTCCAATCAGGAGACGACACGCGGCAAGCATGCAGCAGAGTGCTTCAGCATGAAGGAACCTATCGCGACGCGCGCAGGATGTAGCTGGTGCACGCGGGGCGCGCTGGAGTGCGCGCGTCGGGCGCCCAGCGACCCTTTATTTTTCTTCTATTTAAGGGCCTTTAACCCATTTTTACCATCTTTTACCACTTCTCTTCCATTTTCACGACCATAACAGACCTCTGAACTAGAATTCTACCATTTTTTAGTGTTCCAAGGTTTGTTGATTCAATCTCAAGCCCTCTCAAGTGCCGGTTCAATCGTTCTATTCTACCGATTCGTTCGTCACCATTCGTGCTTTCTAGGGTTTATCTCCGTACAAGGTTTTGCCAAGGTGAACCTAAGCACCTTAATACTCTCTTGATCAGTTTCATTTGTGTTTAGGATTCAAGGTTCTCCAGCTTAACCCTAATCAGACTGTGTATTGGACCCCGATTGAGCCATATGGGTACCAAACGAACTAGGGTTTTGTCGAAACTCCTGAAAGGGTTTCCATACATCACGAAACAGAGGGAGGGACCCCTGTTTCCAGTATGTATGTTGGAGAATTCATGGTTCCTTATTAGTGCTTATAGTCCCTAATTAACTGTTCTTCTTATTTTAAGGTTTTGGTGCAAGTACGGGTACCAAACGTCTGAGAAACCTTGTCAGAAGTTGGATTTGGGTAAGTATGATTGTTGGGCACCTCTGGACAAGGGCTGGTCGTGACCTTCTTCCTATTTTTGTAATTCCATAGTTTGCCCTAATTCTAATCTGAGTGCATTTCTGTGTTTCCGGTGAAATATGGACCGTGTGGATGTGCTTGGTGGAATTTTTGGACAACTCTTGGTATTTTAATTGGCCCAAACAGAACCTTATTATAAAGAAGGGAAATGATTAAGTTGCTTGGATGTTCGTGGTCAGGGCTGTTAGAGTACGCGGGGCATGGAAGTTTTGCTTTGGAATCCAGGTGGGAGTAAAAATACATTTTTACCGGGATTGCTAGTGTAGAATAAAATACATTGTATGTGTAGGGTACCTAAGCTCTACTAGAGGTTGAGGTCAGTAACACCTAAGGATAAGGGTTACGGTCTACAGTATCTGAGGACAGGTATCGGAAACCTATCAACCAACATAGGAACAATATTGTGCTTCGGGTCCTGTGTTTGACCTATTTAGTGTGTAATAGTGAATTGTGTGTTATGTGTGAATTAGAAACGTGTAGGAATATGTGATACGTGCTTATCTGATGAAATGCCTGTGTAATACTCTATGTGTACAATATGTATTGTCAGGTGTTGTAACATTGTTAATGGATTAAGTGATTGAGGATATGACTAATGTGAGATGTAACATGCATAATGTTAATAGTGAATAAATTAAATAAAAGTGAATCTAAGTGTATAGTGATATGTGAGTGGTGTGAGATTTTAAAAGGGAATGTGTTGGTGCTATGTCACAGCCATGTGTGGTGCACGAGGTCAGGAGATACTCGAGCACGAGTACGAGGTAATAGTGCAGGTCACATAGACCTTGGGGGTGTAAATCATGGGGTCTGGAAATACTCCACAGGAGGCCGATAGTTTGGCTGCTATTGTGTCGTGGTTTCAGTTGTGCCCGTTTACCTCGATGAGTGCTGTAAACTTCAAGTCCTTGGTGAACGATCCTGAGTGCTGGCCTAGATACCCGACTCGTAGTGATAGGGAGTATGGGGATGTGCTCTTATAGGTCACGATGAGCGAGATATGTTGCTTGGACAACTGACTAATGCTCTAAGTGGTGATGAGTACATTGTGACATAGGGTTGTACTATGAGTAGTGAGGAGTATAACAAGCCATGTAGTTAGTGGCCACGAGTCTATAATTAGGTAACCACAGTGTAATAAATAATTAGTGCTTAGTAAGAGTGTGAAATATGATTACGTGCATGTTGTGTACTATGTATTGCCTTCTACTGCTACTTTCCCATTTTATGGTGATCATGTTGTTCTTATCTCCCTGTATATGTGTTTGTGTGTATATGTGGTATATGTTAGATACAGGTATTGAAGAAATTGTTGCCAATGATGTCTCAATTCATGCACCCATGGATGGGGATGGAGCCGAGGATCCTCGTATGAGGGGATTTTGAGTTGCAGTTCCATGATTGGGACGACGCGGGTTGAGAGATAGACTTCTCTCGACACACCGTGTTGTATACAGGATTAGTGACTGTATACTTTTGTCTGCTTGGATCACCATATGCTAGCTTAGTGGGGGATTTCCATGTCTGCTTGAGGCTACCGTTTCACCGCATGTGGTTGCCTCCACCTGAATACTATCCTGGGTATGGTCAGTCGTGACAGCCATACGTTCCTACCCAACCGGTCTTTAGGCCAGTGGGTAACTATTCCTAGGGTGGTAGTCAGGGAAGTAGGGTCAGGCGTAGAAAGGAGGACACGCAGGACCTTCTTAACCCATGACGGCTACGCAGTACCGTCGACTCTTCACCAGGCATTCAGGATCACGCAGTGGGAGTTCCCATTATCCTGCTTGTTGAGGAGTGCCTTGTTGGCGGGGGTTTCCTTTATATTTTGTTTTTGTTATGGCCAGGAGTCTGTTGATAGGTTGACTGATATTTTGGAGAGGCATGTGTTAGCCTCCGAGTCTTTTGAGGATGACTGTACTACCTTTTTGCTACGCTTCCATCCTTTCTTTTCTTTTGGTTTTTGAGACTCTGATGTAGATGTTCCCATGGAGTGACCACTGAAACTTTATACTGATGCGTATAGTGTATATTATGTGTGCTAATTTTCGCTGTGTATTTTAGTTTAAATTCCTATGTGTTTTCTGTTGTATTTATTAACGCTAAGATAAACGAGTAAGGTTAAATAATTAAAGGTTACTTTGATGGGACAGGGAGTGTCTCATCACTTCTACTCAATTTACATCACATGAGTTTTATTTATACACACAAATGAACCCAACTAACTCTAATAGAAATAACAGACACGACAGACTAACTTAATAAAAACGGTTATACACTACTACTAACTTAGCTCTAAGAGTTGCGCATAGGAACTCCTAGCACTACGAGACCAGAGCAGAGGCAAGCAAAGCACCAAACACAAGTTTCAACACCAGACACACAGACACACGTCACCAAAAACACCAGACACAAGTTGTCAAAGACCAAACGCAAGCTGCTGTAACCCACCAGACATATACTGTTGTGAAGCAAATATTTAGAGATATCTCATTTGACATTAGCAATTTTTCCAATTCTATGAGGCAAATATTTTCTAATTCATTGTCTCCGAAGTAGGCCAGTGGGTATATATCAGATTCCTATCAAGAGGAGAAAGGAAGCAAGAACTAAGAAGTCTGAAGGAGAAAAGGAAAGAGAAGTAGGAGAGCAGACAGATTACTTAACGTATAATTAAAGTCATAAATTAAATGCAAAAAATAAAATATAGAAAAATAAAAGTAGGAGGCTCAACCTACCATGCAAGAAATTAAATTTAATTAAAGCATAAAATTCATAAACAAGAAAAAGAAAGAAAAGAAGATTAGAACTGTGTCGGAGACAGCCTAGACTAAACAGAGGTAGAAGAAAGATTGCATAAATTGGAATTTATTATAGATTAAAAAAATGGGAAACATATTACAAAGATTGAAGAAAGAAAAGAAAGATTGAAAGCTTACAAAGACTCGGAGCATCTCTCTCTAGCCTCTCTCTAAGCTCGTAAAATCTGAAGGTGTCTTACAACATGGCTAAGCCACCCTTAAATAAGCTAAAAACTTACTGTTTCCAGTACAGGTAAATTACCATAATTGTTTCTATAGTGAAAGTTTTCATTGTAGCTACAGTGAAATATTACAATAATTAATTTTTGTTTGAGTCTTCCGACAGGATGATTGATTGACAACAATTCCCTTTAGTCATCAGTGAGTTTAACGGGGTAATAGATTCCAAAATAGTCATCTTCATTCTGATAGGATGAATCTGATGTTGATGATGATGAGGGTGAAGGTGAAGGAAGATCTTGCTTTGCCTTACTCTTCTTCTTCGTTTGATCTTGATCCTGTTGTAAAAGTTGGACAACATTTTGTAGATTTTCAAGAAAATCTTCTATAGAGGACGAAGCTGCCAGGGCTGCGTGATACGAGCCCGTTGATTGAGGAATATGTAATTGTCTGGGTTAGCAACCTGCAAAAACTTTGGAAAGTTTTTTAACCATAAAACCACATTCTCGGGAGATGTTGTAAAAGCATCAAAACGAGGCCACCATTTGACAAAGGCTTGTTTTTGGAGGACAGACAAAACTTTTCAAAACTTTTGGATTAGGGTTTTTCCCAAATTTATATTGCCATGAGAAAACCCTTGAAAGAGAAAATGTGGTGAAAAAATTTAGTTCGATTGGGAGATTATTAAGATCTTTATTGAATTTTTTGGAGAATAATTGGAACTCTTCCTGAACATCGGGAGGAAGGATTCGGGGGATTGGTCCAAAGTAATCCCACCATTGAAGAAACCAATTTGGGAAGGAATAATTGGTCTCTTTCTTGAAATAAATCAACCATGAGTGCTTGAACACCTTATTTTGGGTCCAGAATATATGACTCCAGACATTAACATAATGCCAATAATTATAGCCTATTGGGTCAAATTTTTGGGAAATTTTTTTGGATTTGCTGGGATTTTGGCCAAAGGCTAAAGGTGTTAGGAATTTCAGTATTTGGATCGTTAAATGAGTAATATTTGGATTGTCTTTGGGGTCTCTATAATGTTTAATAAAGGCTGAGTCTAAATCCACAAGAATAAATTCATAAAATTGTTGGGTTTTGTTTGAAGCAAAGGGTTTGAAATGAAAACCAGG
Organism: Calophaca sinica; assembly: GCA_037113605.1. Taxonomy (NCBI): domain Eukaryota; kingdom Viridiplantae; phylum Streptophyta; class Magnoliopsida; order Fabales; family Fabaceae; genus Calophaca; species Calophaca sinica. The sequence continues at coordinate 96,190,602 of CM073736.1, forward strand.
AGGAAATATTTTTGCGGGAACTTTAGTAGGATTCTTATTCCATAATTCGGGTTCCATTTGAATGACTGGCAAGAAATTGGGTTTGAAAATTTTGTCATTGGATAAGACTATTTTGAGATAATTGGTTTGGAGATTTTGGGTTTACCTAAATAGCTTTGTTTTTTAAATTTTGGATTATGAGATCTAAAGATTCTTCTTGGTCTTCTACTTCATCGACAATATCTAACCAAGTCTTTTTGGTAAGACTAACTAAGCCTTGCTCTTTGAAGGTTAGGAGTGTTTGGATTGGGAAAGCATAGTCTGCTTTAGTTTATTTTGAGGTTACATTGGAAGATTGATTTGGAATTTGCTGGGTTAATGACCCAGATGATGGGTTTTAGGTTGATGACCTAATTGATAGGTTTTGGGTGGAAGACCCTAATTGTTTCATAGGTCTAGTGGTTAAATCTGCTAATACTAACTTACCTTTACCTCTACCTCCTCTAGAGGAGGAAGATCTTGTTGAGGTTGACATTCTAATCTTTTCCCTGTAAGTATTCACGAGAGAGATAGTCAGGAAGAGCATTTGTTGAGCCTTTGAGGTATTCAATTTCAAAATAAAAAATGCTTAAAATTGCTTGTTATCTAGCGAAAATTTGTTTTTATGCCAAATTTTTAACATCCTTTTGTGAAATATCTTTTGCAAATTTGCAATCAACACAAACCAAATTTTTTTTTATTTAATAAAGTGAATTGAAATTTTGATATAGATAAAACAATGGCTAAAACTTCTTTACCAGTAGAATATTTTTATTGTGCAGGATTTCAATGTTTTGATGTAAAAGATATTATTTGTTCTTTTTCTAAAATCCTTTGCTTGAGGATGCTGCCATAACCAATATCAGAGGCATCAGTCTCTGCGATTTTGAAAGCCTGGGAATATGTAGATAAAGGCATGGAAGATCCTTTACCTGGGATTTTATTTGTTTAACAACATTTGCATGAATGTCTGTCCAGGGTGGAGGATCCTTTTTAAGACGATCATGAAAAGGTTTTATGAGATTACTAAGTTGGGAAAAGAAGTCAAAGACATAATTTAAACAACCTAGGAATCTTTGTGATTGTGTTTTATCAATTATTTGATTTGGAAATTTATCTGTAAACTCAATTGCTCTATTGATAGGGATTATAGTTCCTTGGTGAAAATATTATGACCGAGAAATCTAATTTTTGTTTGAAATATATTAATTTTTGTTTTTGAAACAGCAAGACCATTTTTCTTAATAATAGAAATAAAAATTCTGATATGTTTGAAATGTTGATCTATTGATTGAGAAAATATTAACAAATCATGTAATATATGGAAAATTTTAAAAATGGATGGAAAATTTCATTCAGAATTCTTTGAAATTCTAATGGAGCATTTTTTTAGTCCGATGGGCATTACATTCCATTCATATTTCCCAGATGGGACAGTAAAAGTTGTTTTATATCTATCTTCCTCTTTTATCTGAATTTGTCAGAATCCAGATTTCATGTCAAACTTGGAAAAAATCTTTGCATTATGTAAACGATTCAAAAGATCCTTTTTATTAGGGATACCTAATCCAACATAACACTTGATTAAGTGGTTTGTAATTGATAACAAGATAAGAAGTTCTTTCAATTTCGACTTGCTTGTTAACATAAAAAGCAGAACAGGACCAAGGACTTTTGAAGGAGAAAAGGGAAGGAAAAAATACACACACACACACACATACATATAACAGAAGAAGTTTTAAAAATTTTACCTGGAACATTCAATTCCTTCCTCTTTTGGTACACAATTTCATCAGATAACAATTTCTAAGTGGCAGCCCATACAACATCTGGGTTTTGACATTGTGTTCATGACTAACAATGTAACAAATTCATAGCTTTCTTAGCTAATTTCCAGAAGACATTTCACTGGCCTCATTAATTGCATCAATATACTCTTTATCATCCGCTAGCAAGCCTAAAGCATAGCATGCATCTTGGAAAATGTCATGGGTTTTGCCATCCACTATCCTTATACTCTCATAATCAACACAACCTCTTTGGATTGTCAATAATATCCCCATGTAGTATAATTCACCAGCCCCAGCTGCAATATAGGTAAGTCTACCAATGGAATATTCTTGCTTTTTTGGCTGCCACCTTTTCTGTTGACTAAGAAATACAAATTTGGATGGAAATTCAGCATAAGAGAGATTCTTGCCCTCAACAAAAATTTTATTTGCCTCAAACCAAGCAAAAAATTGTGTTTGAGCTTGTTCATTGTTGTCATCAACAGTATCAATTTTATCCGCATCTTTAAAAATAATCGATTGTTGGTTTAGAAGTTGGAAATTTAACCTTTGAACGTATGGCCACCTATCATGAATATCATAAGAAAAAATTCTCCAAACTGCCTCACGTGGTGATAGATATCTACAATCATAAATCTGTTTGATCTCATCAAAAATTTTAATTTTTTGTGATTTATCTTCTTGATTGGTTATCTCAATAGTAGCTCGATCAAGACCCTTGTTGACATATTTGAACAAATACTTGATTGAAATTGGATTTATTGCAATACTTCGTATAGACATGTCCTTTGTACCTCATCAAAAGAACTGGACTATAAGGAACAACACTCCTATTATCCATTTGAATGCCATTTTTTTTTGTATGGATGTACTAGAATCTGTACGCCGGTAGCATAGATACCCATCCTCATCAATGGTAGCTGAACTCTGAAATTTCTTGGGATAATATTTTGAACATCTTCTTTCTTTCAAAGAAAGGAGCAATTCTAGATGTTTCTTCAACAATGAAAGTTCTACTCTTCCCTTCATACAACATAATGAAAAACTAAATTGTCTATAATTTTGGATTTCTCAGCTCTTTCTTGAAACCATGATACAACATTTCATTCTTCACACTCAATGTCAAGTTGTCCATAATTGACAAATTCTGTTAGAAATGGATAATATATGGTTAAGAAATGCATTTATTATATCAAAATTGTTCCAGTAATTGATTTAAAATTGTACCTTGAATTTAAGCCTTTGAAGACAATTCTGAATGAAAGTCAAGTGTGGGGTCAATTTGTGATGGAATATCTGGCATCAAAAAAATAATTTGGCAAATAGTTAAGAAGTGTAACAATGATACACCGAATCAATAAAGTAGATGGATTTATCTATATATATTAACCTGAAGGACAACCACTATTGTTGTGATGCTGGTCTTCAAAACGTTGGTCAAAATTCAATATGGTTGTTCTTAATAATTTGAGTACATGGGCAGATTGCCTAATATATTTCCCATGATTATCATTACAACCCCATGTTGGATTGATTACCTCTAAAATCGCAGGATAAGAACCTGCATCTGGGGAAGGGCACAAAAAAAAAACAATTAATGCAACAATACTGCTATATATCACGAAGGAAGACAGATACGAAAGTCACGAATATGCTTCTTAAAAAATGATTAAAAAGAAAAAAGAAAAATGAGCATCACAAAACTGCCAATTGCCATGCGTGAGGCCATACCATTGACAAGTTTTGGACTCTCTCCATGGTCGTCCTTCACTCATAGCCAAAATTGCCCATTTTGCTCAAATCTGATTCTTCGTTTCTCAATCAGTGCACTTGTGAATATGTCATATTATTAAGGATCATTTAAAGACTTCCATTCAGTTAATTCTTCACTTGTTAAAAGTTGTTTTTTTGAAGATTTTAGAGTTATCTTCTTCAAAATGTTAAAACTTTCAGTGGGTGGCACCTTCTCTTTGGGCTCCCATGGTAGTTCTGCACAAGGGTTGTGGTATGGTGATTTAGGGGCGTAGCTTCGATGGTTATGGTGGGGGTTTGGCTTTGATTCGATAATGATGGTGTTGAACTGGTGGTGCAGGGGCACTGCGAGAAGGTGAGGATGGTTGGGTTTATGGTGGCAACGACAAAGCTTCACTGTTGCAGGATACTGGTGATGGAGCTTGATGGGGCTGGTGCGTGAAGAGAATGACGACGGGGGAAACTGTTCATAGGGGTGCTGGCTTCGTTTGCTTGTGTGAGATTTGGATCTAATTTTTAGAGAGAGAGAGAGAGAGAGAGAAACTGAAGCAAAAATGCTACACGTCAATGCCACATCATTCGTGGTTTGTTCGTGATAATGATCTGCTCACTAGTTTGCCTTCTCATCAAAAGAAGGCAAACTAGTGAGCAGATCATTATCAGCAGTAGTCACAGAGCAAGGAATAACATTCTGAACTAAGTCATTAGGAAGACAAGAATTACCACAAGCAAACAAATTGATGTAGTAATTAACAATTATATGTTAAAAGGCTGAGACTTAACTAAAGCTTAATTTTTATAGCTTGATATAATACTAACCAGAGACATCTTTGGAAGATTTATTTCGTTGAAGTGCCTGTCCAACATTGAGATTTGAACAAGTAGTAAAAGAAGATATATGAGTTGAACTTTGCTATATAAGTTTTCTACTTACATACACTGGTGCTTGCAACTATAGAGCTATTAGGAAAACTTTGTAGAATATTTGTCGTTGTTGTGTCAGGTAATGTAAGAAATGGTTTTTTAAGTACACAATACATTACAAAATCTTTGTAGAAACATTGAATTGAAATTGTAAGCCTAACTAACTCAAACTAAGAGATAATTTTTACCATTAGACAATGTTGATAATTATAACACCTCGTTCCTGGAGCGCTACTAACTAACTATTACTCTTGCCAGTTCAATATCTTTCGAAAATGAAATACACTGTTTGCATGGTTTTAAAAAATGTGGACCTATTTTTTTTTCTTTTTCTTCAAACTTCTTTTGAAATTGTAATCAGAGCATTGCAACATTTTCGAAAGGTGGTGAATAAATAAAACACCATGTTCCACTCACAATAACCATACAAGTTGATTTATTTAAAGAAACACATATGACAATTCAAGTCTTGAAAACATAATATACTTATTACAACACTGCAATTAGTACAGCAAGCATCCTATAGCTGGTCGACACGCTACAACACTTACTAGACCTCTAGTAAGTTACAACCCAATACACAAAGCGGATAGCCGGATAGAGCTATCCTCAGCTACGCTTGTCAGCAGCCTCGAACACTCTGTAGTCTTCATTATCTGAGTTACAATCGTTGATTGAAAGAACCACGGGCAAGGGTCAACTTCTTACATAAACAAATACAAAAGCACAGGATAATATACCAATTCAAAAAGGATGCACAACATATCCTATTGATGCAACCATATGTCAGTGCACATGATTCTGGAATATCGCAAAATACTCATATTAATGGGCTGTCGGCATGTCCACACATAGGATACAACAATCCGACAATGTCCCCGCATAGGACTACCGACGACACTGAACTCCCCGCATAGGATTATCCATTTTAGGATTTTAATTCAGGTCGAAGTCACTATGAATGCATGTCAATACATATTCACATTTCCAACAGAACATGTCAACGCATATGATATTTTCAATAAGGCATAATTAAACAAATAGTTAATTATCCACCACAATATTTCACCGCGTATATCTCAAGCACAATAAAGCATACAAATAAGTACATCACATTACCAATTTCAGAACCACACATAAGCAGACAATATCAAACATTCATCTCTAGGTAATATCTAGAAGTAGCCCTTACAATATACGCTTTCCTTCCAAAGCTCGAATGTAGGGTAACTGAAACTACTCGCCTCCTGAACCTTCATACATTAATACCACATAATTAGGACTAATCATATGGCTCTACTAGCACCCTTTAAAGTTGCAGCCTAGGATAGATATTAGACTAGGAAATTACTAAATTTAATTCCTTCAATTTGCTAATGTATGAATCTACTTAAAACAAGTAAATATTTGGAAGAATTTGGAATCCAAGTCCAATTGTTTTTTTTTATAGAATTCGGTCAGCACCATAGAGAGGAAAAAAAATGTTTTTCTCAACTTCCAATCATGTTTCATGCATCTTACACAATTTAATGTTTCAATCATTAATATGCTTCCAACTTAAAAATTAGAACTTATGCACAGATCATGAAAAAATGTAAACGTTTCCCTGGTTTCGATGTTACCTCATTTTAAACAAGCTAAATAAATTAAAATCCATAGCCAACAACAAGATTTTGGTCTCGGCTATCATACCCTGGGCAAGAAAAATTTTATTTTGCAAATCCCTCTTACCATTTGATAATTTTAACCATAGAAGATTGTACACAAACAACCAATTCTTTCACCGGTGAAAATCATGCCATTTTTCCTTAAACCAATAATTTATAGATTTTGAGAAAACTTAGCCCAATGGAAAGGAAATCAGCTTAGCCCAATGATAGAAATCAGGTATAGGTTTGGGGTTCACAAATTATTACTTTTCATTGGACCAAACATGAAGCAACAATGAAATATTTTGTATAAACCTGGGAAGAAATGATAGAAGAAAAAGAAGAAAGAAAAGCATCTTTGCATGAGAAAATGATGATGATTCTAGATGATATGAACACATAGCACTATTCTTTAGCTATTAAAGAGAATAAAAGAAAGAAGAATGAAGTTCTTACCCTTAATAAGAGTATCTGTCCGCAAGTTATTGGGAGGAAAAAAAAAGAACTAGACTAAATATTAATTGCCTTGCTCTCACTTCTCTCTAACATTTTTTTTCTTTCAGCTCACACCCAACGAAATGTAAAGAAAGGGCTGATCGTGGAAGAAGTGTCCAGGATACATATATAAGGAGATGGTTCATCCCGGCTCTCGTTGCGTGTTAAGTTTTCTACCGTTTTGTCTCATAAATTAATTTACCAAGAAATTAATTTACCGCGTGAATAAGATATTATCTATAAATTATAAAAACAATATAAAACACTCAAATAATGTCACAACAAGTTACGATTCGATTTTCATCGAAATCGGAATTCGTTTCAAATTTTATTTCTGATAAAAAAATTACCCGGCAATCCAAAATACGGTGAATATTCATAAGAATTATTCGACAAATTTTGAAATATGAATATAAATTCTTAAATTAAATTTTATCTTGATTTAATTCACTCACTTTCTTAGTCAACAAAAATACGCGTTACGCGTCAAACAGAAAACTTATAATAAGTTTAATCGATGAATTCACCTTAAAAGCAGCATACGTCTACGCTGTCTATTAATTTGAATTGACATCATGAATAATAATTATGTATAATAAATAATTTATTTAAAATAAGTCAAAATAATTTCTCGTACCCTCAATAAATCATTGAGGTGATCAATCTCTATGACTTACTTTCAAGTATTTAGGACTTTATTGCTAAAATAATTTTTTTTTAAAAATTGGGGTGTTACACTACCACCCCCTTAAAATTGTTTCGTCCTCGAAACTACGCTGATACAAAAATACGAAAAACTAATTTACTCAAATCCATAAAATAATTTGTACACATAAGCATTCATAACACATATTAATATAGGTAGTAGTACAATATTTATAGCTACATAATATTACAATCATATCATAGCACCTAACATATATATGTCACACTTTAATATGCATAAAATCAACTAAACGAATAGGTCCTTACGTTCTACTGACGCTTTATTCCAGAGTCACGACTTCTACTTATTCACGATTACGAACACAAACACGGACACGAACACGAATACGAACACGACTACATGTTATCACCACACCCATCACTACACCTCACGTACCTGGCCACGGTCGTGCGCATAAAAATTATAAAAACCAGTTAAAATTTCGATTGATTAAAATTCTTTCTCAAATCAATCATTTTACTTAAAATGGCACACAAAATATAAAAAAAAAATTAATAAAAGCCAACTTTTACTTCAAGACTCAACCATTCTCATGGACATTAAAGTTCCTTTAAGATTAGGTCCTCATCGTCTCAAAATCATTAACCACGCTTTAGTTAAAGATTAAAAGAAAAATCTGAAATTTTAAATCAACAACTCACTTCTTCTCTCTCTTTTTTTTTTTCTAAAATTCTTTTAGATCAAAACCTTCCTAAAATAATTTTAAACACCAACAACAATACAATTACAATTCACTAAGTCTTAAAAATTGGAATTGTTTTTTTCCATGAACCTAACGGTTCATATACCCACTTCAAAATAACAATTCATTTCCTAAAGCAATTCTGACTCACACATGAATCAAATTGTAAAATTCCTATCTACAATTCCTAAGTTACGTACCATAAACACAAAATCGTCAAAGACTTAAGTTAGAAAAATTTGAAATCTAGCCTCACACATATAAACGTGGTTACGAGTTCACGTCCCCAAATTAACGCCAAACATTTCAATTTTCACTTCAACACCACACAAACATGGTTTTCCCAACAAAATAAGATCAAAAGCATTTTTCCAACATCAATCTTCTCAACAACAATTCTGACAAAAGATCTTCAAAGAAAACTCGAAATCATCAACATTTTTTTAATACAACCAAAAGGAAGGAAAACCTTTGCTACTAAATCATAATCAACAAGGTCATCTACAATGACACAAAAATTGAAAGAAAAAAAAAACTAAATACTCACTTAAAATCTTCTAGGAACTCGCGGTCTGTAGACAAAGAGACGAAGAAGAATTTTCACAATCACCAAACACAAAATCACCCATAACATCAACCAGCATAAGTGCCAAATGTTATCTTCCTCTAAAACCATCTTAAGGTTTACAGCTCAAACTATGGAAATAAAATAGGGTAACAACTCCAAATCTCTCCCCCACACTCACGACTACAAGAAAAGGAGAAGAAAAGAAATATTACTCTCAAATCTCTCTCGATCTCTTACTAGAACACATACATACCTCACCACAAGATCTAAGCTCAAAGGATCTAAAAGATGGAAACCAGTAAAGGGGTGTTGGTCGCGGCTAGATTCAACAAGGAAGGAGGAGAAATGTTCCCTTGGATTCAATCTTTACCATCGTATGGTTCCTTTTTGGAAGCAAGAAAACATAATGAAGATGAAGCAAAATAGGGGAGGGCTGCGGCTTGCAAAGGGAAAGAAGAAGAATTAAGGAGATTTAGGTTTTCCCTATCTCTTTCTACCGACACCAAGTGAAAACAAACTATTCCCCTCTTTCCTCTTTTTGAGCATGACCGACAAAATAATAAGAGAATGACTATTTTTTTTTAACCAATAAGTGGCCGGTCACAGGTCTAAAAGAAGGAAGAGAAAAGACTCCTAAAATCTTGGTCCAAGTCCTTATCTTAGTCCTCCATGATCTAAAGAAATAAGGATAAGGTTTGGTAAAAAAAAAAATAGGTACTATCCAATACTAGCTAAACCACTAGTCACGCACTAACCCGGCTACCAGCAACTCTCACTAACCCTCTAGATTCCATTTAACTGAGTCAAATGAATCTCGCGTAAATTAAATTGTCATAAGACATTTAATCGACGCTTGCTAGTAAACAATTGCGTATAATATTTTCCTTGGAAAATAAGAATACGCTCACACAAATAACAATCACACAATCGATAAAATATATTCACAGCAGTACAAGGTAGACTACTGCGAAAACACAGTTGTTAGTGGCAAATATGTCACATTCACAAAATCATAAAATAACTTTGATTTTCAAATCTAGTACATATCAAAATAATTCAAACATCACACATTGTGGTTTATATCTAGAACCACTAATACTTCAAAGATCATGCTAAATAATAATAGTAATAATAACAGTGTCTCCAACAAGCAATCCCAGAATCTCATCTCTTGAACTATCAACTTTAACAGAAAAAAAAAATTGTTCGTCTCTGAGGTATTGGATTCGCACAAGGATTTACAGTCTCATTAGAACCCCACAATAATATGGTGTCTCAGCACACATTGTTTCAATTAAGAACAATTTCAAACAATTTCAAGTAGAGTTACTCCACTTGAGGAACAAGCAAAACACAAAACACAATTGGACCCCTCAGAGTCTGTTCTCTACAAAACCCGACACTTGACCAGCTATAGTTTCCCAACTTACAGTCCGGTTAGAACCGAACCGCTCTGATACCACCTTTATAACACCCCGTTTCTGGAGCGCTACTAACTAACTATTACTCTTGCCAGTTCAATATATTTCGAAAATGGAATATGCTGTTTGCATGGTTTTCAAAAATGTGGACCTATTTTTTTTTCTTTTTCTTCAAACTTCTTTTGAAATTGCAATCAGAGCATTGCAGCATTTTTGAAAGGTGGTGAATAAATAAAACACCATGTTCAACTCACAATAACCATACAAGTTGATTTATTTAAACAAACACACATGACAATTCAAGTCTTGAAAACATAATATGCTTATTACAACACTGCAATTAGTACAGCAAGCATCCTATAGTTGGTCGACACGCAACAACACTTACTAGACCTCTAGTAATTTACAACCCAATACACAAAGCGGATAGCCGGATAGAGCTATCCTCAGCTACGCTTGTCAGCAGCCTCGAACACTCTGTAGTCTTCATTATCTGAGTTACAATCATTGACTGAAAGAATCACGGGTAAGGGTCAACTTCTTACACAAACAAATACAAAACCACAGGATAATATACCAATTCAAAAAGGATGCACAACATATCCTATTGATACAACTATATGCCAATGCACATGATTCCAGAATATCGCAAAATACCCATATTAATGGGCAGTCGGCTGGTCCATGCATAGGATACAACAATCCAGCAATGTCCTCGCATAGGACTACCGACGACACTAAACTCCCCGCATAGGATTATCCATTTTAGGACTTTAATTCAGGTCGAAGTCTCTATGAATGCATGTCAATACATATTCACATTTCCAACAGAACATGTTAACACATATGATATTTTCAATAGGGCATAATTAAACAAATAGTTAATTATCCACCACAATATTTCACTGCGTATATCTCAAGCACAATAAAGCATACAAATAAGTACATCACATTAACAATTTCAGAACCACAAATAAGCAGACAATATCAAACATTCATCTCTAGGTAATATCTAGAAGTAGCCCTTACAGTATATGTTTTCCTTCCAAAGCTCGAATGTAGGGTAACTGAAACTACTCGCCTCCTGAACCTTCATACATTAATACCACTTAATTAGGACTAATCATATGGCTCTACCAGCACCCTTAAAGTTACAGCCTAGGATATATATTAGACTAGGAAATTACTAAATTTAATTCCTTCAATTTGCTAATGTATGAATCTACGTAAAACAAGTAAATATTTGGAAGAATTTGGAATCCCAGTCCAATTGTTTTTTTTTATAGAATTCGGTCAGCACCATAGAGAGGAAAAAAAATGTTTTTCTCAACTTCCAATCATGTTTCATGCATCTTACACAATTTAATGTTTCAATCATTAATGTGCTTCCAGCTTAAAAATTATAACTTTATGCATAGATCATGAAAAAATGTAAACTTTTCCCTTGTTTCTATGTTACCTCATTTTAAACAAGCTAAATAAATTAAAATCCATAGCCAACAACAAGATTTTGGTCTAGGCTATCATACCCTGGGCAAGAAAAATTTTAGTTTGCAAATCCCTCTTACCATTTGATAATTTTAACCATAGAAGATTGTACACAAACAACCAATTCTTTCACAGGTGAAAATCATGCCATTTTTCCTTAAACCAATAATTTATAGATTTTGAGAAAACTTAGCCCAATGGAAAGGAAATCAGCTTAGCCCAATGATAGAAATCAGGAATAGGTTTGGGGTTCACAAATTACTACTTTTCGTTGGACCAAACATGAAGCAACAATGAAATATTTAGTATAAACCTGGGAAGAAATGATAGAAGAAAGAAAAGCATCTTTGCATGAGAAAATGATGATGATTCTAGATGATATGAACACATAGCACTATTCTTTAGCTATTAAAGAGAATAAAAGAAAGAAGAATGAAGTTCTTACCCTTAATAAGAGCATCTGTCCCCAAGTTATAGGAAGAAAAAAAAATAAGAACTAGACTAAATATTAATTGCCTTGCTCTCACTTCTCTCTAACATTTTTTTTCTTTCATCTCACACCCAACGAAATGTAAAGAAAGGGCTGATCGTGGAAGAAGTGTCCAGGATATATATATATAAGGAGATGGTTCATCATTAACTTAATGGATAATTATAGTAATAAAAATTAAAATAAAAGTGGATAATATTAACAAGATTTTTTCCTGAAAGTTTGCTAGATATGTATTTATGAGATTTTATCTTCTGCAGCTACTTGCTATGCAAGTAAGAAAAAAAAATCTAACTTACACATTCTCTAAAATCCCGACTCTCGTTGCGTGTTAGGTTTTCTACCGTTTTGTCTCGTAAATTAATTTACCAAGAAACTAATTTACCGCGTGAATAAGATATTATCTATAAATTATAAAAACAATATAAAACACTCAAATTATGTCACAACAAGTCACGTCGATTTTCATCGAAATCGGAATTCGTTTCAAATTTTATTGCGGATAAAAAAATTACCTGGCAATCCAAAATACGGCGAATATTCATAAGAATTATTCGACAAATTTTGAAATATGAATATAAATTCTTAAATTAAATTTCATCTTGATTTAATTCACTCACTTTTTTAGTCAACAAAAATACGCGTTACGCGTCAAATAGAAAACTTATAATAAGTTTAATTGATGAATTCACCTTAAAAGCAGCATATGTCTATGGTATCTACTAATTTGAATTGACATCATGAATAATAATTATGTATAATAAATAATTTATTTAAAATAAGTCAAAATAATTTCTCGTACGCCCAGTAAATCATTGAGGTGATCAATCTCTATGACTTACTTTCAAGTATTTAGGACTTTATTGCTAAAATATTTTTTTAAAAAAATTGGGGTGTTACAATAATGTTGTTGTATTCTTACTTATCGTTTTGTGATTCATAGGAGTTTGAGAGAACCTTGTTGCATTGTATTTTATGCATCATATGTTTTCTTCTTTTTACATACACTGGTGCTTGCATCATTGGAGGTATTGGGAAAATGTTGTTGAATATTTCTAGTTGTTGTGTAAGGTAGTGTAAGAAAAGGAGTTTAAGAAACCAATATTGAAAAAAAAAATTGTAGAGACATTCAACTAACATTGGTAACCCAACTAACTCAAATGAATATAGTATTTTTACCATTAAATAATGTTGATAATGGTGTTCTATTCATATCTGTCATTCTTTGATTTTGAGCAGTTTGAGAGAACACTGTTGGCAATATTGTATTTTCATCTGTATCTGAATCTGAAGTAGAAAGGAACCACCTAAGATATTGGTTGAAAGTTAGCAAAACATCATATATGAACACATATATAGAAGACCATGAAATAGATAGAGATGAAGACATATATCGTGTAACCTATAATCTCAGCATTTCTTCTGGGTTGACTTTCTGGTGATGACCACCTTCCTTTTTATTCTAGCCTTTTTAGTTGAATTATACTCCATTTTCTTAAAGAAATGATGTTGCAGGCAGATACTGGTAGAGAGAGAATACAAAACTCTAAAAACAACCTTTGAGAAGAGGGTGGACTTTTTCACTAACCTGGTCCGCCTTAAGTTGCTTCCACTTGATCAAAACTTTTAGCTGCTAACAAAAATGCTTTTCAGTAAGAATATGAATAAACAATATGAATCTGTACTTTTTTTGGATAAAATAACGAATATGGATCTCGAGAAATGACAAAGTATAACGGGAATTTTATGTAGATGAAATTATTTTTAAAGTGTTTGTCTTGGATTCAGTGGGTTGTTGATTTTATTTTGTGGTTCTTTGTTGGATTTGGGCTTGCCTCGTATTGGGCAATGAGCTTAGTTTGATTTATTTTGATTAGTGACATTTAATTTATTTACCGCAAACTAAATTAATTTGATGACAATAAAGAAAGAGATTCAATAGGTAAAGAGTTGTATTACCATTTAAATTAAATTTCCTTTTTAATTTTATTGTAAATTAAATGAAATGAAATGTTTAATATTAATTTTAAATTTTAAATTACGATTTTGTTCTTAATTAGGATTTGAATTGTGATTTATTCTAAAAATAAGCTGTGTAAGAATGAAAAGTGCCAAATCGATTGTGGAAATAATTGAAGACAAAAGAAAAGGAATTAAGGGGGTAAAGATGTGATGTATCTATATCTATATCTATATATATAAAAGAAAGTTGTCTAGGGACAATGTTGGAAATTTTTTTGGGTCCATTTATGGGTTAATTTATAATCTTACATTTTAATTAATAGTTTTAGAATAAGAGAAATAGGCTTATTTTTAATTAGTGTCTTTAGCTGGTTTTTATTGTCATAAATAATAAAATTAAAATTAAAGCAAATAAAGTTTGTGTTGTGCAAACCAAATGTTGCTTTAAAAATTTATATAAATATAAATGCGTTTTTTTGGTAACGTTACAAATGGATTTTATTGATTAAATGTGCAATCACATTTAAAAGAAGGTTGTCTGAGGAACATATTGTTAATTTGCAGCATTTATTTGAAGGATAATTCAGTCAGATAATTCCCATCTTTGGTCATTAAGTGCTTGTGAATACCATATTTTATCCATGTTTGTTATTTCATTTTTATTTTTTGTTTTCTAATTTTAATTTTAATTTCATTTTTTTAATCTAGATTTTATTTTCTGTTTTTAATTTCAGATTTTTTATTTCATTTTTCTTTTGGTTTTGTTTTTTATTTGATTTAATTTAGTTATGTTTTTAAATTAAAAAGGTGAAAATTAAAAAAAATCTAAAATTAAAAAGATGACAAATGTTAAACTAACACAAGTAATACTAAATGACACTGAAGCTGCCAAATTCTTAATGTGAAGTTACATTTTCAGTTATATTTTATGATTCTTTTTTTGGGTTCAAAGTGGCCTAACGGCAGGACTCAGCACACTGGGTGTATAGAAGAGGGGTAGTGTTGTTCGAAACCGCGACCCAACACGTCATATGTCCTTGCAGCCTTTTACCATCTTAACTGTACTTATGAGACATATTTTATGAATATTGAACTCCTAAAATTTATCACTTATGTCGTGAACAAATATTGAAGATCTTAAAAAGTGATATTAAAGTTCAAAATTTTGATGATTCTCATAGGAATAATCACGAGCGTTCAGAGTATTTCTTCAAGGGTATGTGTTAATATGCATTTCAATTTGAAATATGTGATTTTGCATAGGTGAATTATGTTTATTTTTTTGTTGTTGAATTCAGATAGTTTTTCAAATATTTGTTTCCTTTTACTATACTATTATTTTAAATTATATTGACTAATATTTTTTAACTTTTTTGGGAAGTCTTTATAATAATTTTTGTATGATTTTGTGATCAATTTCAAATTGAATTTACCGATAGCATCAAAAGTGGGACTTAGTTATTCTTTGTCCATTTACTTGCTATTAATTTTTTCTATTCTTCTATCGTGATTATGTATAAAATCCTGTAGCATAATAAGAAAAAAAACATAGCTTCATTTTTTTTGTAAATTTTATTTTTTAAGCTACGCACCTGGTTTTTCGTAAAAAAAACTATACGTGCGCTTTATAATTGATAAATTTATTAATAATGATTTTATAACAAATTTTGATATGCAGTTTGGAATTGTTCAAGAAAATATTTATATTTTAGGTTAATTTAATCGTAAGTTAGTAAATACATAGCTTGGTAAGTGTTATTCCAATCTTTTTTTTTATTTATAGCTTGATATGTGTTCTGCCTCCTTTGTCTTTTCTGAAAGTGTTGATGTATTATTCGACCTCTTAGTCTAAATATATTTGTTTAGGGGACAATTGTTGTAAGTTTTTGCTTTATTGGTTTATGGGTTTGATTACGGGTGGCGTTTTCTTTATATCATAAAATTTTGGGTATTGTGGGGTTTTGTATACGAGACTGATGTTTTATGGTTTTATGTTGTTTTTGCTTTCTAGGTTATATGTCTGTGGGTTTGATTTTAGGTGGTATTGTTTTTGCAATGAATGAGCGGTGACAGTACATTAGTTGAAGGTAACTTGCTATTGACAAACATAATGTTACAAAACTTTATGCAATTATCATTTCTCCCTCAAAAAAGTTGAAGGCAACTAAATGTTAATGGACTTGGATGTATTTTGGACATGATTGTAAATTCGGTGAACATTAACAAATGAAATAATAGAATCATAAAGTTGATACATGAAATGCTTTTTAATTGTTTATTAATAGATAAAATTAAAGAAAGATTCCTGAGCACGTATGAGTCAAGTAATATCCTATCTTATAAAAACAGATTAGCTGAAATACTTGAAAATGACTTCATGAAGATGACCTTATAGTCCAATTTTTCATTTGTCCTAGAAACTGATCACATTAAAAAATACTTTGTATTCTCTAGTAGTCTTTTTTATTTATTGTCCGCCAAGTTTGTGAGGTATCTTTATAATTTTCTTTTATATTATTTTTTTAACTTTAAATTAATTTTTAAGTTAGCTAAACATATCATACCCACGTTCATTAAATATCCGTGCATCACACGGGTCATGTTCTAGTATTATATTAAGTAAAACGATTAAGATAAAACATAGGTATGTCCCATTAAGTGGCAAAAGGTGTTACTTGATATAGCAAAAGTTTACAAAAATTTGTTAAATTTTGTAGATGATAAACCCCCGTAAATTTACAACTGAGAAGACAAAATGATTCATTCTTCATACAGCAATGTCAACCACAAAGAGGACCACAGAGAGATGACACTAAACACCTATTTTCCTAACATTAGCATAATTAGCTTTTCAGTAATGTTATTTAAACACCGTTTTTATCAACACCGTATGAACACCGTATACGCTTTTGTTTTTTATTTCGTTTATTTCTTTCGTTCCCGCTCTCGTCTCTCTCGTCTTGCTCTCTCTCTTTCTCTCGCACTGCACATCGTGTTTCATAGGGCAACGAAGCCTCGTCTCTCTCGTCTTGCTCTCTCTCTTTCTCTCGCACTGCACATCGCGTTTCACAGGGCAACGAAGCCGCCGTGTCCTCTGCCACCCGCCGCACCTGTCTTCCCTGTCAGTCTCCGTCGTCTCGCCCCGTCTCGTCCCCTCCCCTGATACGGCGCTGATACTGTTGTCTACGTGGTCGATTTGTTTCCTCGACGAGTCCACCGCAGCAGCCGTCATTCCCGCCGCAGCACCTGTCGCCCACCGCCGCCGTTGCACCGCACGCCACGATCTGAAGCAGAACGCGCCGCTGCTGCTGTCACCAAAACCATAGTTGAAGTTGTTCAGGTCTTTATTTTTCCCTTTTTTATTTTCTTTGATTTGATCAGACGGTTTTGATTTGTTTGAGTGCAGCTTCAGTTTCGATTGTTATTAATTTATTTTTGGTAAAGATTGTTACTGATTGTGATCTTTTTAGTGAAGTTGAAATTACTTTTGTTCTAGGTAGAATTTTAGTTAATAAGCTAGTTTAATTACTTGGAGGGTTGTTTGCTGTGGTGATTAATTGGGGTATGTATTGTTAATGGAATTTACTTTGTTATGTTGTGGTGAAGAGCTGTTTTGTGAAGCTTACTTTACTTGCTAATAAGTTGCAGATAAGTTGTGTAATTGTATGAACAATAAATGCATCTTGCTTTCTGTGTTAATTGGGATTTGGTTGTGTATGATTTGATTTGGTTTTCAGTTTGTATGCTGTGGGAATTCCTTGCTTTTCATTTGCATTTATGTGTTTGGGTGTGTTACAATTTTGAAGTCAATGCTATGGTAAAAGAGGGATTTAGTTGCAATTGTGTACTTTGTTGGGTTTCAGATGTGCCACAAACATGATGTGATGCATAGGGATCTTAAGCACGAGAACTTTTGTTTGCGAATAAGAAGGAAAGACACCTCTGAAAGTTCAGAGCCACTAATTTGTCTTTGTGGAATTTCATTTGTTTTACTCCTTTGTCCTGCATCTGTTTTTCTCCTTGACATCCCCAATGTTAGTTGTAGATACTTCCTAGGGTTTTTTCTTTCTCCTTTTTGATCCCTGTTTTTTGTTTTCATGAACTTACCTCGCTGCTTCATTTTCTTATCTTTGTGATTGAATTTTTGTATTTTTTTTTATTTATATTTATATATCTTTGGAGTTGGGAGGTTGTTTGTATGGGATATTGGAATGACTGTTAAAATTTGGGTTTTGTGTTATTATTGGCATTGGATTTTCCTAAAAATGCTTTAAGACAATTGGTTTAATGGTGTGCATTAGTAGATATTGATGGAAGGCACTCACTACCATCCTGGATGCCTAAAGGTTGTGTCCAAGTGTGTGTATGAATGTAAAGAAACATATCTTTGGTGTTTCTATTAGTCCTTTGTTGTATGCTGCAAGATACCTACAATGAAATGTGTCTTGATGTTGATGTTTGATTATGGGAATATGTGTGTGTGTGTGAATATTCTTAATGACTTGCTATTGTCTCATATTGAGTTGAATGAGAGAAAGGCGATTCTTTGTTAATCCAAAGGGTGATATAGTTTGTTTGTTTGCAATTTGTTCACTTGTTGTCTCCATATTAATTTGGATTGGTGGCATTGTACAGTGTATTGCTTGAGCATGGCACCACCAACAAAGAAGCAACGGGTAGTAGCTCAAAGGATAAAAAGTAAGGCCTGATTAATTTATTGTATTTACATGAGTGCAAATTAATTGGCAATGACATAAATTTTATTACACGCGTTGTCAGTGCGTTTGAGGCATGCGTGTGCTCCATGCGAGTTGTTTGAAGTCAACAAGCATTTGTGAGGCTCGAGAGAGCCCAAATTGAGGCGACCCCTTTCAAGTGGGTTGTAAACATGAGGATAATTTCCAAATTTCTTCTCTTTTGTTATGCAGAATTAGTGCTAGGTGGGATGAGCAGTATGAGGGTTTTAGAGTAGGGGTTGATGGTGCGATTTAGGCCTATCGATGTATGTTTTGCACTAGGACTTCCTATTGTGGGCGAGGAGTTGGGGCCAGATGAGCAGCGGGAAAGTAGTACATTGTCTTTGTTTGGAGAAGACAATGTAACAATAGATTCAATTGTTGATAAACTTGTAGAGTGTGATGAGGATGATGTATTAAATTTTTGTAGACTTTATATACTATTGTCGTTTGGAGAGTTTTACTTTCCCGGTCAGGAAAGCGTATATATTGTGGTTATATTAAGTATTTAGATAACCTACAGTCCCTTCATATGTATAAGTGGGGACAAGCCGTGCATAAGTTTGTAGTTTCAAGTTTGAAGAAAGTGTGTTACAGCGTGAATGAAGGAAAAAATGTTTCAAACCCATTTAAGAGGATGTGCATTTGTCTTACAGGTATATATTTGTTAAATTGTGTTATATGTGTTTTGTTATTTTTACATATACATACATGTATTAAGTAATATTAATCTTTTTGTAGATTTGGGCCTTCAACCACTTGTCTTTGGGAAACACTGACATGCCTCATAGGTTCCCTTTCCCAGTTTTTGAATTGGCCAATTATGCGACACAAGATCAAAACAATACAAGATGCATTTCGGCAAAATGTGGTAAGCATGATTATTATTTGTTTGTAGAACATGTTGAAAACTTATATACAATGTGTATTTGATGTGCTTTTTGTGTTGCCAGGTAATCGAAAACTTGGCGGCAAGCTGGTGAGGAGCTTACTGATTTGGCGTGGTGAGGGATGCCTTGGAGGATCTGAGAACACCAATATGTTCGTGTTTCGAGTATCGGCGTTTGGTAGTGGAGCACCCGCATTCTCAAGAAAGAATTTCTATTCTTGAGGCGGATGTCAAGATGCTAAAAGATCGGCTTGGATCAACGACCAGAACCCCATGATGCATCCCCATTGATTCCATCTCCTCACATTGATGTTCCTGTTGAGGTTGGCGATGAAGTTGGTTATGCATCCCCATTGATTCCATCTCGACACCGATATTCTTTGATGAGGTTGTCGACGCATTATTGAGTACTCTACGGTAGCGTCATGGTGAAGATGGTGAGTACTCCACTTATATTAGTCAAGCCTAGATTGCTCGACATTAATAATATATTATATCTTTGCCACCATTGTCTTCATGTTTTCAAATTTTATTTTAAGTTTTACTGCACAAGTTATGTTCGTTGAAACCGATTTTCCAAAAATTAAACTGCAGGTAATCTTTGATCTTTGACGCATTAGTGAGTACTCCTAAGAGGCGTGATGGTGAAGATGGTGAAGGTGGGGATGCTGATGGTGATCAAGAAGGAAATGAGGATGGTGGTGATGGTGAAGGTGAAGGTGAAGGTGGGGATGTTGATGGTGATCAACAAGAAAATGAGGATGGTGGGGATGGTGATGGTGATGAAGAAGGAAATGGCGATGGTGAAGCGGGTGATAAATCAAACATCATGACAAGAGTTAAACAAAACCCAAGGCGGCGTGTGCAAAGTATGGCAACTAAGAGTCCATTCATGCACACGTATATGACAAGGAAAAAAAGGTCTGCCATGCAAAGAGCAACACGGCAAACTACGAAAAACGCAAAGCGCGTCTTGGGTTGTGGTGTAGGCTTGGAATCTTTTAAGTTGTTTGGGCCGTTGATACTTTTGGGCTGTTGTTTTTGACTTGTAATATTTTGGGGTATTGTTTAAATACTTATGTGATGAATTACATTTAGTAGTAGTATGTTTGTGTAAAGTTATGTAAAGTTTCCATTTCAAGAATCTATGAGCGAAAGGTTATGAATTACATTTGGTATTATTGTGTTTGTGTAACGAGTTAACATGGTGTGTGTAAGTGGTTTCTGTGGTATGTGTAAGTGTGTAAGTGGTTACAGGGTGGTATCGACAAGTTATGCAAGTGGTTACTTGAGGCCCAATGTAAATGGTTAACACAGGTTATGTAACTGGTTAACAAGAGTTCTGTAAGTGGTTAACAACTTTTAAGTCAAAAGCAGTATTTTTTAAGTGGTTAATAGGTTCCTGTAAGTGGTTAACACAAGTTATATAAGTGGTTAACACGTGTTGTGTAAGTGGTTAACACTACATGATGCTGAGATGCAGTGTAGTTCGAAGTGGTTAACAGGCTTTCTGTAGCTGGTTAACACATGTTGTGTAACCGGTTAACAAGCTTTTTGTAGGAATTGAATGTAAACATATAACAGACCATATATGGAACTTCATCAATCTTGCGACTTCTATGACAGAAATAGACAAGTCCATGGAAAATTCTCCTACTCTGGTGGAACACAATAAATTCTTAGAGGATATGTGTAAGTGGTTAACAATACTTGTGTAAGTGGCTAACACGCGTTGTGTAAGTGGTTAACACGTGTTATGTAACTGGTTAACAAGAGTTCTGTAAGTGGTTAACAACTTTTAGGTGAAAAGCAGTATTTTGTAAGTGGTTAATAGGTTCCTGTAAGTGGTTAACACAAGTTATATAAGTGGTTAACACGTGTTGTGTAAGTGGTTAACACGCGTTGTGTAAGTGGTTAACACAGGTTATGTAACTGGTTAACAAGAGTTCTGTAAG
This sequence comes from Calophaca sinica, assembly GCA_037113605.1. Lineage (NCBI taxonomy): Eukaryota > Viridiplantae > Streptophyta > Magnoliopsida > Fabales > Fabaceae > Calophaca > Calophaca sinica. Next base: position 96,212,148 of record CM073736.1, read on the forward strand.
TGGTTAACAACTTTTAAGTCAAAAGCAGTATTTTTTAAGTGGTTAATAGGTTCCTGTAAGTGGTTAACACAAGTTATATAAGTGGTTAACACGTGTTGTGTAAGTGGTTAACACTACATGATGCTGAGATGCAGTGTAGTTCGAAGTGGTTAACAGGCTTTCTGTAGCTGGTTAACACATGTTGTGTAACCGGTTAACAAGCTTTTTGTAGGAATTGAATGTAAACATATAACAGACCATATATGGAACTTCATCAATCTTGCGACTTCTATGACAGAAATAGACAAGTCCATGGAAAATTCTCCTACTCTGGTGGAACACAATAAATTCTTAGAGGATATGTGTAAGTGGTTAACAATACTTGTGTAAGTGGCTAACACGCGTTGTGTAAGTGGTTAACACGTGTTATGTAACTGGTTAACAAGAGTTCTGTAAGTGGTTAACAACTTTTAGGTGAAAAGCAGTATTTTGTAAGTGGTTAATAGGTTCCTGTAAGTGGTTAACACAAGTTATATAAGTGGTTAACACGCGTTGTGTAAGTGGTTAACACGCGTTGTGTAAGTGGTTAACACAGGTTATGTAACTGGTTAACAAGAGTTCTGTAAGTGGTTAACTCATGTTGTGTAGGTGGTTAACACGTGTTGTGTAAGTGGTTAACACGCGTTGTGTAAGTGGTTAACCACGGGTTATGTAACCGGTTAACAAGAGTTACGTAAGTGGTTAACTCATGTTGTGTAGGTGGTTAACACGAGTTCTATAAGTGGTTAATGAGTGGTGGGATGCGATGTATTGGTTAACAGCGTTCGCTCAAGCCAATCATTTTAAGCTAGCGAATTATGCGACAAAATTCATTGAATATTTTTCACGATATTTTCGCTTAATCGAACCCGTTTAAGCCAGTGAAAAAACAAAGATCGCAAGGTGCATATTACGAGCAAATTTAGCTCAGCGAACTTCACTCGCTTAGCGTATAACACAGACTTTTTAGACCCGTATGCGAGTAATTTTAAATAGCGAGTACAATTAAACTTAGCGCAGAAAATGAATTTCAGCACCCAATTACGAGTAGTTTTCACTTAAGCGAATTTCATTAAACTTAGCGGCGTATCATCATTTGTTGAAGCTGTCGCATCTGTTTAAAACTCGCTTGAGCGACTGGAATAGGCTAAGCGAGAGTTCTAAAATTTTGAGTCTTAAAAGAAAAACCCAACGCACGAACAAGGTATTCCTTTGCATTTCATCATTTCACTCACTTTGACCGTCCCTCACCTCTTTCCCTCTCGTCTCGGTTTATCATTCTCCACCCCAAACCCTCTCTCATTCCTCTTCATCTTTCTCGTTAGTCTCTTACGACGTTCAAAGGAACACTTTCTTGATTACCAAATACGTCATTCTCATCTTCATTCTCGGTTTTCAAGTAAGTAGGCTTGTGAAGTTTATTTTTATTGTTATTTTTCTGATTTTTGTGATTTTGAGTGGCTTGTTCTTTTAAATTAGGTTGGGATTATTGGTTCTGGAATTGGTTTGTTCTAATTTTGGGTGTATTTTGGAAATGTAACCCTTATTTTGACTATTGTTCTCACTTGTTCGTTTGTTCTTTGCCTAAGATTGTGGCAAATGTTGGATTGTTTTGATGAATGCTTGGCATTCCTTCTTATGTCACTTTGTTCATGCTCCAATGTTTGTATGGATTCCCACAACCCACATGCATGTCTTTACAATTTCGAAATTTTGTTGGGGTTGGGGCAAACATGTGAAATTAGGGATTTGAGATTGAAAAAGAGGATTGGAGGGTGTTGTTGAAAGTGTTGTTTGAATTTGGGGCACAATGTTAAAAAGTCTCAAATTTGGTTAAGCAAATAACTTGTTGGCATCCAAAAATTCACTGTTTGATTGTCTAATTTGTTAGTGCACTTTGCATTGTTTTGAAACATTTCAGATGCCTCCAAAGAAAGCAGTTCACGAAATACCACGTAGCAAGAAAAGGAAGGGCAAAGCATCAAGCGACTTCTCATGATGATGAACGAGTGGAAGAACCAACGCAGCTTCCGCAAATGCCTATGGAGCCACTTGACAAAAGAAGATTCTTGACCCGTGCCAAACAACAAAGGTTCATGACACTTGAGACACGGGATTTATTGTGTGAGCATAAGGTTGTGTTGGAGGAGGGAGAGCATGATGAATTTATGAATGAGATCAAAAGAAGAAAATGGGAGAAAGCTGGCTACACACTGTGGAGCTCGGTAAATGATCCGATTGTCAAAGAATTTTACGCAAATGCTTGGCCGGTGAAAAGAGGAGAAAGCGAGAAAATCCTATGTAAGAGCAACTGGGTTCCCTATGATCGTAAAGCTATAAGTGATTTTTTGGGGAATCCCCTTAATGTAAAAGAGGGTGACAAGTGTGCATATCAGAGACTGATTGACAACAGAAATACTTTACGAGGATGGTCAGCAAGGGACGTGGCTGACAACTTGTGCATTCCTGGAAGGTCATATGTGGAAAATGCGCAAGGTCAACCATTGAGAATTAAAAGATGTGATATGAGAACAATTGCTCAAATTTGGACTAGCTTCATGCTTTCCAACATAGTTCCTAACTCTCACACTTCGGACGTCCCAATCCTGCGAGCTTATCTCATATGTGGTTTTATCAGAAAATGGAAAGTCGATATTGCTGCTATAATCTCAGCGGAAATACATCAATTTGTTCTTTGAGCGGGCTCAAAAACCATTGGGCTTTCGGCATTGATTCTGGGATTATGCTTGGCCCATGGTGTTGATGTCCCGAGCCATCCAAAAACAAAGTTGAGGATGCCGATCAATGCTAGTTTTATCAAGAATTATTGCCTCAATCCAGCAGAGCAAGAACTTGGCAAAGCTCATTGACTGCACTGTTAGGCGACCTCAATGATTTCAATGAATCCAATGGAGACTCGCCTCACCGCTCATCTCACTCATATTGAGCAAAGAACAGTCGCCAACCATAGGCGTATACAAGCTTAAATGATTCCTTCCAACGATTTACTCTGCATCGGCATCAAGGAGATGCTAATCTGTTTCCATGGCCCACACGGATATGTTTCTTTGCACATGTTGCATGGCACGAGGGCAGTCAATTTTCGGAGGCGAGAAAATGTGGAAGAAGCTGGAAATGAAGGACAAGTTGGAGATGATGGTGGAGAGGAGCTGAATGAAGAGGAGTTCATGGACGACATCCTCGGAGACTGATTACTTCTCATCCCTTATCTTTTATTGCTCTTAGTAGTTGTAGTTTTTGTATTTTTTTTTAATTTCTGTGTTTGTAAATATTGCTTGGTACACTCATGTTGTTTAAGTGGTTAACACGCGTTGTGTATATCGTTAACAGGCTTTGTGTAGGAGTTGAATGTAAACAATTTTGTAACCATATATGGAACTTTATCAAACTTGCGTCTTCAATGACTGAGGCTTTGCTTGAAGCATCTAAGTTGTTTTCAATGCGTTGTCAATAATTCAATAATCATCGATTATAAGACATTAACCATGTAGTTGTTAACCATGTTTGCAAATCGTTAACCACGTTCTTAATACTTTATAAATTAAGTTCATAAAGAATCATTTACATAGGGTTGTATATCTATATCTATATACACTTCTTTAAATCATTCTGCACAGGTACAAAAAGCACTAAATCTGCACAGGTACAAAAAGCCCTACATCCTTTGTAGGACCGCAGCCATGTCCCAACCTCTTGACAAACATGTGGAAGGAATGATGCGTGATGCAAACATGTGATACAAAAGCGACACATAGCGAGGTTGGGTTCACTAACCTGTACCACCAATAAATATTCATTAGTAAAGTGGCGGTCCCTAAACAACACAAAGACGATATTAACGAGTAAAGCAGAAGACTTGAAGACACCATACCGTCATGCAAAAGTATCTTCCAACCCATACAAATATGTCACAAGCGTTCTTAAAATACATATGCCACGCAAAGAACAAAAAAACCCATAAAGTGCTTAATCTTCCTAGGTTTCCTCGACGATCAAATTGTCACCAATTTGTACTGAATTGCGAGGATCCTGTGAAGTCTATTTGAGAGATCAAGAGATCCATGTATGACAAATTACCTTCAACCTGGACAACACCATATAAGAATCTCAAATAAAGACCAATATTTGGACAATAAAGTACACATAACGAGTGTGTGTATACAATATTTGGATCCTGTAAAATTTTAGGTTTCCCTCAACAAATAGTACATGCCAGTTATCCGGAAACTCTATGGACAACACCATATAAGAATCTCAAATAAAAGACCAATATTTGGAGTATATCGTTAACATAACGAGTCTTGTGTATACAATATTTGAATCTTGAAAAATTTTAGGTTTCCCTCAACAAATAGTACATGCGAGTTATCCAGAAACTCTATGACCCAACACATAAAACCATCAAATTATACAAATTCTACACATAAACCAAACCACAAATTCTACACATATAGCACAATCTTATAATGGACACGAACCACGGTACTTGCATCCAGCAAATCTCCACCGGTCACGACCTCAACAGATGATTCTACACGGATATTGCTTGTGCTCTCATTATCCACCCTCCCACCATTGGCCTGCAACACATTTGCAAAAAAATAATGTAAGATGCAATAGTACTCCTTCTTTACTGTTAGGAAGAATACATAACATTATAACAGTACACAATACATGTGTTTTTGGACTTGGAAAAATCTGACAGTTTCTATATTTGCTCAATATTACACACAATTAGATGCCTCTGTATAGAGAAAGACCACATATAAAATACTACAATAAACCAAACCACAAATTCAGTACATATTTAGCACAATCTTATAATGGACACGAACCACGGTAATTGCATCAAGCAAATCTCCACCAGTCACGACCTCAACAGATGATTCTACATGAATATTGCTTGTGCTCTCATTATCCACCCTTCCAATATTGGCCTGCAACACATTTGGACAAAAAAATGTAAGATACAGTAGTACTCATTCATTCTTGTTTGAAAGAATACATGTGTTTTTAGAGGATGTTACAAAAGCGGCGATTCTGCGATGGCGGTTAAGCGGCTTAAGTTTTACGGTAAATGATGTGTCGCACGGTTAACACATAAAATCTCGAGGAAAAAACATACCCTAGTAGTCTCTTGATCATCACTTCGCTTGGTTCGCTTCCTCAACCTCTTGACAACTTTGTCAACTACAGATATTTTTCTGTTTGTTGGAGGACGACCTTTACGTTTCACTCGCAATGGACTCTGAATTGCAGGAATAACGTTTTCATCTCTCCTGGTAATATTATTTGGAGTCGAGTCATCATTTGAGCTACGGTTAACATGATTCGTCGTAGCATCTTTGGAGGGCAAATTAGATATAAATTCATGCAGATTATCATGGAGCGCCTTAGTTGCATCTTCAGACTCTGCAGCCAATTCAGCAACCTCATAGAAATGCTTGCACAAATTGTCAAACCTGTCCATTTGTGGCCTCAATTCCTTCACACTGTAGCTGCTCTTAATATAAGAATGCTTCCTTTTGATATTTTTGCTCCATCTTGCCAAAACATACTTCAATGGCACGTTTTGCACCCTTTCTTGGGTATAGACACATAGCACATGACGACACAAAATACCTCTAAACTCAAACAACGAGCATTCACAGATCACATCATGATTGTCACGATTAAAAACAACTTCACAGGTACGTTCTTTTGTTCTATCTCCAACTAACAAATCCTCCAAGACATGGTATGTAGTAACGTTACCCTCCATAGTCTTTAAGAATGCAGCACAATTAACTTTACCCCTAAATTCTGCTTGAACCTCCTTAAACTTGGCATGAGTGTATTCACCCTGGAATTGCTTTTCGATTGACGAGGAAGAAAAACAGGGAATTGTTGTATCCAATGATCGAAAATCGGCTTCAAATTCCTTCTGCTCTACTTTTAAGGGCATTATCATACTGTTTTACAAATTGATGCAAACTGGTAGTGGAATTGATATATCCATCAAAGAAAGCATGTATGCTCTCACTTCGCTGTGTTGTCGACATACCTGCCCAAAAACATTTCTTCAGCATAATCGGTGCCCATCTATGACGCTCCGTGTACAGCCCACTCAACCAATCATTATCTCCCAGCTCAAATTTCTGCACAAAAGAACACCATTTTTCTTCAAATGCGGCCGGTGTCAATGTATCATAAACCGCTTCTTTCATCAAACTCTTGATCTTTTTATATTCATCATATCTACTTAGCTTTTCCGGGATTTTTTTCATTATATGCCATAAACACCACCTATGTCGAATGTTGGGGAAGACCAACTGAATGGCATTTTTCATAGCCCTACATTGGTCAGTCACAATACCCGTAGGGGCCTTTCCCAGCATACAACGAAGCCAAGATTGGAAAAGCCACACGAATGACTCTGTGTCTTCCGATGAAAGCAAACCACATCCAAGTAAAGTTGACTGGCCATGATGATTCACACCGACAAATGCAGCAAAGGGCATGTCATATTTATTGGTCAAATACGTTGTGTCAAAGGTCACAACATCTCCAAAAGATTCATATGCAGCCCTACTTCTTACGTCAGCCCAAAACACGTTCTTTACATGAAAATCGTCATCCAAGTCTATATCATAAAAGAAACTTGTATTTTGTTCCCTCATTTGACAAAAATACCTTATCAAGGCTTTGCCATCACCTTCTTTTCCAATGGAGCGTCTTTCCTTGTTAACATAATTCCTCACATCTCTTTCAGAAAATGTTATATTTTCATGGCCTCCACCGTCAGTAACAAGAGATTGGAAAGTCTTGTGATCCTCACCCCCGCATCATCGTTGATTTGAATTGTTCTCCTTACATGCATGTTCAAATTCTTGTTAGCCTTGAACATCCTTGACTTTGTCGGGCTAATCTCATCAGTGTGGTTAGGTTCAAACTTGTTAATGTACCACAATCCATCTTTTGCCAACTTAGTTGTAATATTTCTTTGGACAATTTTTGCTTTGGTCGGAGCGTCTTCAACGAACATGATTTGTCGACACACCTTTTCCTTCTCTTGCGCATGACAATATTATGTACTTTATCTCCCCATCCTGGCCTTTTTTGATGTTCGATCTTCCACCAAAACCCTTTACGAAGCATAATTTGCATAAAATGATTTCAACTCATCTAAAGAAGAAAAACACATCCTGGTGTAGGCTCCCAATGTGCATCTTCACCATTAAAGTCATCAACTACATTAGCTTCACCATCAATGACATGACATGTATCCATATCTACAGAAGTAAAACATCTCACTGATGTAGGCTCCCAATTTGCATCTTCACCATTAAAGTCATCAACTACATTAGCTTCACCATCAATGCCATGACATGTATCCATATCTACAGAAGTAAAACATCTCACTGATGTAGGCTCCCAACTTGCATCTTCAACATTAAAGCCATCAACTACACCATCAGCATCATGACAAGTACCCAAATTATTTGAATTATCCATCAACTTTCAATTGGAGGTACCACACCAAATCTACACAATAAACCAAAATCAAATTGTTCATAAGTTATGCCACAATTATAACATGGAGATGAGCCTGAAGACATTCTTCTTACAGATGATATACCTAAGGTGGAACAGTTCAAAGAGGCAAGAATCTTTGGAATTGCACTAGTTTCCATTTGAGAAATAACAGGATTGAAGTTCAGTAACACATATGTTAGCATTTTTTTGTGAAGGTGAAATTTCAAGATCATAGCATCTTGTAATTGACACAATTTAGGTGTCTTTAATCTACCGCATGAAAGCGATGGGAAAATTAAAAGAAATGTGTGTCATAGGATTCAAGCTAGGTGCATGAAAAAGAGGCATGTTTCCGGTGTTATTTACAATAGAAAGACCAACGAGGCTAAATGGTAGATGAAGTAGTAGACTAAGAAATACCATATGTGAAACCACTGAAGAGAATTTCAATCTAAATGACCATGACCCTCAAGTGTACATTTGGTTTCTAACTAAACACCTCGGCATTATTTGACCCATTTAGCTAACGCACCCGGTTATAATCAGACTGCTTTGGAGAGAGCTTTTGGCCCAAAAGCTATTTTTAAGAAAAACCAAATATGTGCAAGGTGATATAGCTTACTTAAAACTACGATTACAACAATTTACAAAAACAACTCTATAATTGAATAGCTAAGCAGTTTTGCAATGTGTATAAAACAAAACATTATGTTTGTTCTGTCTAGATTCAAGGAATAAATACTGAAACTGACCAAATGCAATAATAACAAATGCAGGGGGGAACCTATGGGGAAGACAACAAAATATAACCAAGCTTGTTCATAATGAATATTATCTGTATTAATCCCTCACCCATGATCACTGCAGAATGCAGATGTTTACTTCAAAATCAAGTTAACCACTTACACAACTTACATTAACCACCTACACAAGCCCGATTAACCACTTACGTAACTCACTTTGTTAACCATTTCCCCACAGTTTACATGTCAAGTTGTTTTAATGGAGCTTAATGGAGAAGGGTATAATCCATTTTTAGTTAAGATCATTATTTAAAGAAACATTCAAACACTTACTCTAAAGTATTGTAAAAACTTACAACAACAGAAATTATATATGAAGCAAACACAAGAATTTATGCAATACTAACCCCAAGGTACCAATTCCTCAGCTATAAAATCTGGATGCCCATCAATGATTCATGAGTTGCAGCAAAATCGTCTCTATAAGCGAGAGAAAAAAAGAGGATGGATGAAGGAGGAGCAACAAATTGTTTCTGTTGCGCAAATCTTCTCTCTCTGTTGGGCAAATCCTCCCTGCTGCGTGTGAATTCACAGTTCGATGAAGAAGGATCAGAAGGAGCAGAAATGCTCTCGGTTCTTTGTTAGTGAAATCGATGAAGAAGGAAAGGGATAGGGATCGATGAAAGAGGAGCGAGTTTGCTTGTTAAAGTGAAGTGTCTGAGAGGAAAATTAAAATAAAAACAAACAAAAGCGAGGAAAGGGATATAGAGGAAAGAGGAGCATTAGAGTCTCACGTGATTTTAAAACTCTCGCTTAGCCTATTCCAGTTGCTCAAGCGAGTTTTAAACAGATGCGGACAGTTTCAACAAATGATAATACGCGCTAAGCGAATGAAAATAGCTTAAGCGCAAACTACTCAGAAGTGGTGTGCAAAAATTTCATTTTCTGCGCTAAGCGAACTGTATTCGCTTTAGCGAAAATTACTCAGACATGGGTCTAAAAAAATTTGTGTCATACGCTAAGCGAGTCAGTTTCGCTTGAGCGACATTTGGTTACACCTTGCAGTCTGTGTCATGCGCTAAGCGAGTGATTTTAGCTTGAGCGAAATTTGCTCAGAATATGCACCTTGCAGTCTTTGTTTTTGTATTTGGCGAAAGGGGTTCGCTTAAGCGAAAATATCAGGATAAAATTTCAATGAATTTTGCTGCATAATTCGCTTAAGCGAAAATGATTGGCTTGAGCGAACGCCTGTTAACCAATACACTGCTTTCTGTTAACCACTTACAGAAATTGGGTTAACCAACTACATAACATGAGTTAACCACTTACAGAACTCTTGGTAACCAGTTACATAACCTGTGTTAACCACTTACACAACGCTTGTTAACCACTTACATAACACGTGTTAACCACTTATGTAACTTGTGTTAACCACTTACAGGAACCTATTAAGCACTTAAAAAATACTGGTTTTCACTTAAAAGTTGTTAACCACTTACAGAACTCTTGGTAACCAGTTACATAACCTGTGTTAACCACTTACACAACGCGTGTTAACCACTTACACAACACGTGTTAACCACTTATATAACTTGTGTTAACCACTTACAGGAACCTATTAACCACTTACAGAACTCTTGGTAACCAGTTACATAACCTGTGTTAACCACTTACACAACGCGTGTTAGCCACTTACACAAGTATTGTTAACCACTTACACATATCCTCTAAGAATTTATTGTGTTCCACCAGATTAGGAGAATTTTCCATGGACTTGTCTATTTCTGTCATAGAAGTTATGAGATTGATGAAGTTCCATATATGGTCTGTTATATGTTTACATTCAATTCCTACAAAAAGCTTGTTATCCCATCAATTCCTACAAAAATTCCATATATTATCAAGGGATTTATCCCATCACGTGTTAACCACTTACAGAACACGTGTTAACCACTTACAGAAAGCCTGTTAACCACCTGCATAACTTCATGATACTATCCTTGTTAACAGGGTTTATGTAAATGGTTAACACAAAGGGTTAGTTTATGTTATTAAAGACGCAAGATTGATGAAGTTCCATATATTAAGGGATATTGTTTACATTCAATTCCTGGCGATTATCAAGGAATTTATCTGAGACTTCCACTAGTAGAAGTCTTTTTAAATATGTACCTTTATTATTTGCAAAGACTTCTACCAATTGGAAGTTATGTATAACACCGATTAACCACCTACACAACATGGGTTAACCACTTACGAAGCACATTAACCAGGTGCATGAATTCATGATACTATCCCTGTTAACCACTTACACAACTCCTGTTAACCACCTACACAACATGTGTTAACCACTTACAGAAACCCTGTTAACCACTTCAAAAGACACTGCATCTCACTGCAGAGCTGTGTTAACCACTTATACAACACGTGTTAACCATCTACACAACATGTGTTAACCACCTAAACAACATTGAAGACGTAGGAGAATTTTCCATGGACTTGTCTATTTCTGTCATTAAAGACGCAATGTTGATGAAGTTCCATATATTATCAAGGGATATTGTTTACATTCAATTCCAGCTCATTATGAAGGGATTTATCACATCATGGAATGAAAAGTTATCAGCCTACAAGCCTGTTAACCACTTACACAACTCCTGTTAACCACCTATGCAACATGTGTTAACCACTTACAGAAAGCCTGTTACACAACTGATAACAACTTACACAACGCGTTACCACTTGCACACGCTGCATATCACAGCGTTAACCATTTACATAAACCCTGTTAACCACTTAACCAACCATGCATCTCAATTCAAAATATATACCACTTACAGAACCCCTGTTAACCATATACGCAACATGTGTTAACCACTTAAAGAAAGTCTGTTAACCACCGCACCATTAATCGTAATTCACTTAAAAATTGTTAACCACTTACACGGACCACTGGTAACCACTTACAGACCACTGTTAACTGTTACCACGGACACACTACTACCAAATGTGATTCATAACCATAATTTGATACATTCTTGAAATGGAAACTTGACATAATTGTTGACAAACACCATTAACTTTACATAATTGTTCAACTAACAACCCAACAGAATGCCATCAAGTGATTTATACATACTACAATATATACCATCACATAAGTATTTAAAACAACAGCCCAAAAGTTGCTAACGCAAGTAGCTCCAAACAACTCAAAACATTCTAAGTCTTCAAAACAACCAAAAAGATGCTATGCGTTCTTTGTAGTTTGTCTTGTAGTCCTTTGCATTGCAGTCCTTTTTTTCCTTGTCATATATGTGTGCATGAATGGACTCTTAGTTACCACACTTTGCACACGCCTCCTTGGATTTTCTTTAACTCTTGTCGTGATGTTTGATTTATCACCATGTTCACCATCTTTATTTCCTTCTTGACCACCATCACCATCCCCACCATCTTCATTTCCTTCTTGATCACCATCACCATCCCCACCTTCACCAACTTCATGATCATCATTACCAACACCACCTTCACCATCTTTACCATGACGCGCCGTAGGAGTACTCACTAATGCGTCAGCGTCAGCATTACCTGCAGGATTAATTTATGGAAAAATCAATTTCAAGGAACATAACTTGTGTAGAAAACTTAAATATAAATTGTATTTAACCATGCCTATAAATATAGTACTTCTTAACAAATTGCTTTTAGCTATATCTATAGGACTGTCTTTACATGGAATTGTTCATAATGATTGCATACTTCCCAGTTGGTCAAAATGCACTTCAAACCAAAATCAGCATTAATTACCTTGTTGAGTTTTCTTACGCAGCATGACTTATAAAACCATAGTTTGGCTTTTCCAAAGAAACCAAATGGACATTTATATTAACCAACAACTAAATGAGGTATTTATATAGCAAAATCAGCTAGGTAAGAATGTCAAATGGTAAGATGATTCCGTGGCCTAGAAGGCTACAATACGACTGCATTATGAAAAATTAATATAAGTGGAGTAGTCACCATCTTCACCATGACGCGCCGTAGGAGTACTCACTAATGCGTCAACGTCAGCATTACCTGCAGGATTAATTTATGGAAAAATCAATTCCAACGAACATAACTTGTGCAGAAAACTTAAAATAAAATTTGATAACATCAACCACACAGGCATTTAATAACAACCTCTTTCAATATCCATGGCTCCTTCATCGCCAACCTGATCAGCAATATCAGTGTGAGGAGATGAAATCAATGGGGATGCATCATGGGGTTCGGTCGTTGATCCAAGTTGATCTTTTAGCATCTTGACATCTGCCTCAAGAATAGAAATTCTTTCTTGAGAATGCTGGTGCTCCACTACCAAACGCCGATACTCAGAAACACGAACATATTGGTGTTCTGCATCCTCCAAGGCATCCCTCACCACGTCAAACTGTAGCTCCTCACCAGTTGCCGTCAAGTTTTCAGTTACCTGCCAACACAAGAAGCACATCAAATACACATTGTATATAAGTTTTCAACATGTTCTACAAACAAATAATAATCATGCTTACCACATTTTGCCGAAATGCATCTTGTATTGTTTTGATTTTGCTACGTACATTTGGCCAATTCAAAAAACGGGGGAAACGGAACCTATGAGGCATGTCAGGTGTTTCCCCCAAAGACAAGTGGTTGAAGGCCCAAATCTACAAAAAAGATTAATATACTTAATACATGTATGTATATGTAAAAATAACAAAACACGTATAACACACAATCAAATATATACCATAAGACACCAGACATCCTCTTAAATGGGTCTCACAAAGATTTTTTCCTTCCTTGACTACAGAAGACACTTTGTTCAAACTTGCAACCACGAATTGATGCACGGCTAGTCCCCATTTATAGTTATGAAGGGACTCTAGGTTATCTAAATACTTAATATAACCACTATATACACGTCTCCCGGTCTGAGGAAAGTAAAATTCTCCAAACGCCAGTAGTATATAAAGTCTACAAAAATTGGATACATCGTCCTCAACACACTCAACAAGTTTATTAACAATTGCATGTATTGTTACACCGGCTTCTCCAAACAAAGATAAGGTACTACTTTTCTCGCGTTCATCGGCTTGCAACTCCTCACCCACTATTGGGAGTCCTAGTGCAAAACATACATCAATGGGTCTAAATCGCACCACCGAACCCCCAACTCTAAAACCCTGATTCGGTTGATCCCACCTGGTTACTAATTCTGACAATAAAAGCGAAGAAATTTGAAAGTTGTCCGGCATGTTTACAACCCACTTGAGGGGGTCGTCTCAATTAGGGCTCTTTGTGCCTCGGTCAACTTCTTGTTCACCTCAACCAACTCTGTTGGAGCACAAGCATGCCTCAAACGTACCTAACAAGTATGAATAAAAATTTTGTCATTGCCAATTAATTTGCACTCATTCAAATACAATAAGTTAATCAGTTCCTTACTTTTTTATCCTTTGAGCTACTCGCCCGCTGCCTCTTTCTTGGTGGTGCCATGCTCATAACAATAAACTGTACAAAACTATTCATCCAAATTAGTATAGAGACTACAACTGAACAAACTAGGCAAAACAAACTACATGTTACAGAACAGTTTTAACCACACAACTTACATTCAACTCAGTTTACATTTCAACTCAGTAATAACACTTCAAGTTCGTTTAATTGAGCTTAATGGAGAAGGGTACAATCCATTTTTCAGCTAAGATCATTATCTAAAGAAACATTCAAACCCTAACTCTAAAGTATTGTAAAAACTTATAATGTAAATGATATATGAAGCAAACTTATCTTTGAAATTTTACCCAGTTTCAAAATCACTGAATTGCACAAAAATTCAACTACATGCATACTACAAACTTAAATAACATAATAGTTCATCAGTGTATTAAAAATTAACATTGAAAGGAACATAAAAATTCAACTTAAATTCTGTAAACTCTCCAGCTCTTACTAACATTGAGCATGCCTCATTTATCAGAGAAAAATGTCCATCAGATTCACTTCATCCAATGTAGTTGCAAGAAATAATCAATAAATCAAAACAAAAAAAAGGCTGCAGCCTCCAGTACAATTCAAAGTACCAAGCCTTGCAACCAAAAATTGCATAGGCCGATTCAAAAACACAAAAAACTGAACTAACCACTAATCTTACATACGAGCATGTAATATGCATAGAACACTTCTGAGAATCAAATTCCATTCTAATGACTTCAAAATTGTAACACACCCAAACACATAAATGCAAATGAAAAGCAAGGAATTCCCACAGCATACAAACTGAAAACCAAATCAAATCATACACAACCAAATCCCAATTAACACGTAAAGCAAGATGCATTTATTGTTCATACAATTACACAACTTATCTCGCAACTTATTAGCAAGTAAAGTAAGCTTCACAATGACTCTTCACCACAACATAACAAAGTAAATTCCATTAACAATACATACCCCAATTAATCACCACGACAAACAACCCTCCAAGTAATTAAACTCGCTTATTAACTAAAATTCTACCTAGAACAAAAGTAATTTCAACTTCACTAAAAGATCACAATCGGTAACAATCTTTACCAAAAATAAATTAATAACAATCGAAGCCAGTCGCACTCAAACAAATCAAAACCGTCGGATCAAATCAAAGAAAATAAAAAGGGAAAAATAAAGACCTGAACAACTTCAACTATGGTTTTGGTGGCGGCGGCGGCGCGTTACGCCGGATCGTGGCGTGCGGTCTGGCGGCGGTGAAGCGACAGTCTTTGCGGTGGGAATGACGGCTGCTGCGGTGGACTCGTCGAGGAAACAAATCGACCACGTGAACAACGATGTCGGTAGCCGTGCTCGGGGAGGGCGAGGCGAGGCGAGGCGGCGAGGCCAGCGAGGAAGACAGTGCGGCGGGTGGCGAGAGGACCGCAGCGACCGTTGCCACTGTGAAGCGCGATGTGCGATCACGAGAGAAAGAGAGAGAGCAAGACGAGAGAGACGCGGCTCCGTTGCCCTGTGAAACGCGATGTGCAGTGCGAGAGAAAGAGAGAGAGCAAGACGAGAGAGACGAGAGCGGGAACGAAAGAAATAAACGAAATAAAAAACAAAATCGTATACGGTGTTCATACGGTGTTGATAAAAACGGTATTTAAATAACATTACTGTTAACTTTTTCGTTCCCAAACTCAAACACAATTTCATTCCCCTCTTGTAAACCATACTGACGATAAAATGTCTTCCATCCTTTGCCAATTTTAAGGTACCTTTGTGGATCATTCCTCTTTAGAAGCTTGCAGTTTGTCACCATTCCAGTCGGATCACAAAAATTGAGAGTTCTAAATCCAGATTTCCATAAAAAATAAGCAAAATCCTTTGGCAATTTCTATTAAAGAAAATACAAATTAAGCCAAGAAGAACTAATTGAAAGAGATATACGTAAGAATGTTAAATATGTAAGAGTGGTAATAAAAAAAAACAAAAAAAAAACCCACAAACTGACTCCCACATGCTTTATATTGAGACAATTTGGCTTCAAATGAGGTGTTGGTTCTGTTCATGAAATGATGAGAATAGAACAGCGGGAATGCTCCAGGTGTTGATGGAGTCTTCCAAACTGTGATTTGAAATATGCGGAGCTTTGTCCACCCATTTGTGAGTATAGGTTTGTAACGTGACTTATTGCACCGCACAGTGTGTGTATTCCCGTCCTCGTCGATCAAAGTCCATGTTGCTCCCAGTTCAGTGTAAAAGTGCTGAGTGAACCTGGCGTTGACCTCGCCATATGGCTTTCAATGATAAAATCGTGAAACCAAAGTTAGCTTAAGATAAATGAGAATTGAAGGAAAATGAATATAAAAAGTGAATGAAAATGACAAATGAAAAGTGAAAAGTGAACTACATTCACAAAGTACGCCATACTACCTCTTCTATGATGTTGATGGTCAAAAACTCGCCCTTTGTTTTTCTCAGAAGGTTACGTCTCTAATCTTCCATGGGTGATGGAAATGAAAATCTCTCTTAAATAAGGAGTAGGAATAGAAAGGATGTAGAAAATAAAAAGGGTCGAGAAAATTATTTACATCGTTCCACTTATAACACATTGGGAAGATGAAGTTTGTAAGTGTTCACTGTGTAATGATGGGGTCTATAACTATGCTGCTGATTTTTATTGCCTTGGAAGGTGAAGTGATTCATTCATTTTCTGAATAACCAAAGATTTTGCTAGGTTCTAGAGATTTCCGTTTAGTGGAAAGAAAGCAAAAGTCTTGTCACGTCTGAGTAAATAATAAACAAATATCCAATAAACTCTTTAATTTATTTATTAAAAATAATATATGGACAGTATTAAATAATATATGGACAGTATTAACGCAAATGAATAGTCATTTTTTTATAAATTCTTGCAACTTAAAATAAATTAATAACTTTTTTTTCGACAAAATAAATTAATAACTTATTGATAATTTATGATGAATTCATCATATTAAATAACTGTTAGATACCAAGTTAATGAAGTAAAATAAATATTAAATAATAACTATTACATTTTTTTTTTGAGTAGGCTATTACATATTATGTTAAAACATTATTTGAGTTATTTGAATACTATCTATAAATCATAAATAAATCAAAAATAATAAGTAGTTAATAATAATAAAATAATTCAAAAAATAATAAATAATTATTAATAAATATAAAAAATGAATCATAAATGTATCTTTCTCAACTTTGGCAGACTTTTGCTGACTGACAACTAACATTAATTATTTTTCAATGTTCATATATTAGACAATTTCAGTTAGCAATAAGCATTAATTAAAACTTAAATGTCAGTTTGAATTAAATAAGCAATATATAACATGTAACACCCAAACATTCAAAACAAATTGAAGTCGAGGTATTAAACATAAAATCACATCCACTAGAATGGAAATAAAAACTTGAATACATGTTGAAGTTATAATCCTTACAAGTTCTTAGTACTTCATCATACTTAACCAAAAGTATAAGTATATAAATACAAACTTGAAACTAGAAATCTCTTGACACTTAGTCTAGATTACAATCCAAAATAAATACACTAGACTCAGAATTACACAACTTGAAATATGAGACAAGGTCTTTATACTCTTCCTCAAGCATCCTTCATTACCTACTTATCTAAAAACAAAAGAAACGGGGTGAGATAATAATCTCAGTGAGTCCTTCACAGAACTCTCAGATAACATCACTATCTTAATTAGTATGGGTAGAGACACTAGCACATAGAGCATATAACATTTTCATACATTCATAATACTCATTCATGCATTATAAAACAAGTATTGACATTCCCTTAGGGTTCTTTCGAAATCGAATCAGGAATCTACCTCGTCGGATCTGTCAGATCATAAAGTCACGAGACCCCGAACCGACATCCGTTACGGTATGGATGGTTAGACGTCTACAACTTGCACGCAACGTCCCAAACTTGCCTAACCATACCATACCTTCTTTCTAGAAGGAAAATCTGTCATTCTTGACTAACAAAGTTATACTTAAGCAATTATTAAATTCATTCCCAAGCCAAGAACTTCAATCCAATGATATGTCCTTATAAATGACATTATCTTAAGTCAAAACAACTCAAAGGGGCAGCCTAACAGGTGCCCCGAAGCCCCGAGAGGCATCAAACAAGCGAGGGAAGTCAGCACCAGGGCGCCAGGCACCCAGCTCCCTTCTGCGTCCTGCACCATCAGCTACAGTGTTGTGCACGAATTTTGGGTGTTCCCATCCCAAATTTAGGCCATTCCAAATGTCAGTTTAGGCTCATATAAATACCAACATCTCAACAGCAATTACCCTACTCTAAGATACATGAAGGGAAAAGAAAACATACAATTCACTCCATGCATACACATGACCTAATACGCAGCCTACAATTTATTAAAAATTATTCTCTTTGATACATGACAGGTTTTACAGAAGTTACAATGCTCCTAAAATCAAACACAAGCCCACATTATCACCGAGCCAAGTCCCACACGTACCCATCAATAATACTAAAAGGAAAAGAATTCATATTATTCTTTAAATACATGACTAGTATCTAAAACATAGAAAATTGATAGCTTCGGACACATAATCAACACCACACCTTATACCACCATATAAATATCCTTCTCAAAGAATAGAAATCCCACACAATAAACAACCCAAAACAGAATTTCAATATTCTCACAAGCATTCAAACATGCAAGCAACTTTAATCACTTAAATCATGGAGATGAGCATATTAAACACCATTTTTCTGCATAACTCTAAAAATGCTTATGAACTTCACATTTCCTTTCTTCCTAACTTTAGAAATTAGCTCCTAAGAATGGGTCTAATGGTTGCCCATATCTATATCACTCTAATGGAAGAAGAACTCACCTTAGATGATGGTTTTTAGCTTAGAAATGAAGAAAATGCTTGAAAATCCTCTTCCTTTTGCTCCTCTACAATTCGATCTTCTCCCTCTCTTCTACCCCAAATTCTTCTCCAATCCTTGACCCAGAAGTAGAAGTACAACTGCTGCTCCTCTCTTCTACAAGAGTTTTCCCTTTTTTCCTACTCTCCATCACTTTCTCTCACTAGAAATGTCCATGGAAGTTTCCCCTTTTTTAAGTTTGCATGCAACGGGAGTGAAAGAATGAGAGGGGGGTCGCATAAAGAATGAGAGGGGGGGTCGCATAGAAGGAGAAAGAAAAGGGGTCTGATGGAGTTTGACACCTAATTGACCATTTTATCCCTTACTAAGTTATAAGATCTCAACTATGTCCCTGCAGATTGCTATTCTCACCCCCTTTTTCTACTGTTTTCTACCCTCAGCACTAAAAACTTAATAATGGAAATAAAAATCTAAAAATTAATCATATATATTAATCGTACACTTAAAACATATTTTAAAGAAAATCATATATATAAGGACACTATTATAGGTGAGGCGTTACATAACAACTGTTGAAACTTTTTAAGCATAATGGGATAGGGAGAACACAAACCTTAACATAAATAATTCCAGAACCTATTACATATTGTTCCACCACACATCAAATGGACCCCTGAACCCTAAACATAAAGTAAAATAAAAAGCAAAGTAACATAGGACACTTAGGGTTTGTTTGGTTTATAAAAGAAAGATAGAGAAAAGGAAGTGAAAGGAAAGGTAGAGAGAAGAGAAAAAGAGTAGAAAATAAGATGATCGTTAAGTGGTTTGGGGAAAAATGAAAGGAAATTGTGAGAGGAAAGAAAGAAACAAATCTATAAAATGACAAAAATGACCTTAAGCAAAAAAAATGAATTTAATAAAAAAAAATATACACTCACTCAATATATAGTTTTATTTAATATATTAATATTTTAGTTTCAATTTATATATTTAATATGTTTTAATTAATATTTTTATATTAAATATTTATAAAATCCGAAGATAGAGAACAATATTCAGCAAGTTTTGTAAGTAAGGGTATTACAGCCAATTTATTGGTTTTTGCACCTTTCTCGTTGCTTTCTTCCTATTTTGGAAGGATTGGTTTTAGTGTGGGACCCACACATTTATTTTCCTTTCTTTCATGGTCAAAGGAGAGAAAAGTTTTTGTAAATTGTGTTTTCCCTTCCTCCTTTTCTTTTCTTGTCATATTATGCGCTTCCAAACACAGGCTTAATGGTGACTACAATCACTAGCAGACTAAAAGTAGTTGCAAAGATACTAAAGTCCAACAATCAGTTAATGGGAATTACAACCACCAGCAAAATGCAACAAAATAGAAAGTGATTAAAGAACTTCTTAAAGACATCAATCTTTCTCACCCTTGATCCTTTTCTTCATCAACATTTTAAGCAGAACATCAATGTCTGATTTCTTCTCCACCTCTGCGCAATCCCTTTTAAGAGGATTTAAGTCCTCTTCATCAACTGAATCATTGATGACAATAAACCCTTTCATTGTGTCAGTTGCAGAGGCCATTTCAACAGGAATTAGTTCCTTAGAATTCTTGGATAGAATTTCTCCTTTAGTTGGTTGAATTGCATAGTCATTTTTAAGAGGAGTCAAGTCCTCTGAATCTTTGGACAAATCCAATTGTTCCTTGTCATCAGTTTGTGATTCAATGCCAACAACTCCTGAGAACTTAGGCATGAGGTCCTGTTACTAGCAATGAAAAAGGATTATTAGGCAAAAGAGCTAACAATAGGTCCTAATACATGTCAATGAACAATAGTAAGAGTAATAAACTTGTGCAAGAAGTAAAGACAAATCAACAACGAATGTAATTTTGACATCAGACAATAAAGGTTCAAAGAATTGACATCCTGGAAGAGAACATAAGTCAGCAATTATTGACCAAAAAAAATGTATAGCAGAAAGTTAAAAAGTGCAAATCCATAAATCATAAATCATAATATTATCACTGATTTGGAAATCAAAGTCAGAGGATTTCTGCTCTGCAGCGGCACCCCTGATGTTGATGTGAACAAATGCTTAGGAGGTGAGTGGCTCATTGGTCTCCATTCTTACATCTCAAGAAAAATCGCAGAGAGGGGAAAGGGTTTTGAGGCAGGAAAAGGCTATACAAAACGATGCAAAGAGGGATTACCACCTGGGTAATCCCGTAAACCACTCTCTAAGAGAGATGAAGGTTTTCAAATCATTCACCCATCGGAAAGAAAAGAGAGGGAGGTAGAAAGCAGATTCAAAAACACACACCAAAAGATGGAAAAGGATACATGGGTAATCCCGTTCTCTGCAACATCGAAAGAGAGGGGACGAGAAAAGCCACCTTTTGTGTGTGTGTTGGGGGGGTGGGGTAGGGTTTTCACGGGTATAACAAGGGAATTGCTAAGGGCACCCCCAGAATTGCTGGGGCACCCCCTAATTCCCAAAATATCCCTATAAAAAATATCAAAACTAAAAAAACATTTCCCATTTTTTCCTTCACTCGCAAATTTCAAATTTTAGTTCGCAGAATTCGCTCTGGAAATCGCAAATTTGAGGCAGGTTTCGCAAAAACCAACCCCCACTCACAAAAACGGTTTTTGCGAGTGAGGAAAAATTTCCTTCACACGCAAAAACCGTTTTTGCGAGTGAGGAAAAATTTCCTCACTCGCAAAAACGGTTTTTGAAAGTGAAGGAAATTTTTCCTCACTCGCAAAGACGGTTTTTGCGAGTGTTTTATTGTTTTTTTTTATGTTTTGATTTTAATTTTTTTGTTTGGTTTCGATTATGCTGCATTTAGGAACAACTTGGTTGACTGTAGGAGGCCGAGGCCGAGGCCAATAGATCGGGCGATTGAGGTCATGCGAGCGGATGCTCAGCTGCGACAGCGATGATTGGAGCGGGAGGCCATGACTGCGTCACACCGTCGGAGGATGGTTGACAGTAGGCCTGGCCCGAGCAGAGGGGGACGACATACATGGCAACCTCAGTACGAGGAACCTCAGTTCAAGGAACCTCAGTACGAGGAACCTCATTATGAGCCACCTCAATACGAGCCACCTCAGGACGAGGGACATGAGGACGAGGGAGATGACGACGAGAGGCCAGTTTAGATGCATATTGATGTTGATGCACAGGCAGAGGGAGGACCATTTCCTGGAGGACCTTCTGACACATCGCTACTTCCTTCATTCAGGGACCACATCGCTTACAGCTTGTGGTACGGACAAGTAATTATTGTTTACTGTTTTAAAACATTTAATTAAAGGTTTTCTTTTGAGTTGTGTAATTAATGACATGGCTTTTATTTTTATGTGTGCAGGACCGGGCGGCACCTCTTAGGGGTTTTACCCACGGCCTAAAGTGGCGGAAGTGGTTTCGGGACCGTCAGCAAGTACCACTAACAGTACAGGAGGTTCGTAATATCTCTGGTCTTGAGCCTCTGACGTATTGCAGCTACACGATGATCGACAACACGCTGCTGACTGCGTTTTCTGAGAGGTGGCACCGGGAGACCAGCTCGTTCCATCTTCCAGTCGGAGAGATGACCATCACGCTGGATGATGTATCATACCTTCTGGACATACCGATCAGAGGTGCCTTTTTCATCTACACTGAGATGGACATAGATCTTGCTATATCTGTTCTACAGTCATTGTTGGGGGTATCTTATGGGGAGGCCCAGGCGGAGGTGGGACCCTATGGTTGGGCTTCTGTCAGATAGCGGAGGGTCGATGATTTGTGTGACTACTTTCGAGATATGATTCGGATAGCAGAGGGTCGTCCCCAGTAATAGTCATTTTTATGTATTTTTTTATGTGAACACTTTTTTATTTATTTAAATATTATTATTATTATCCATATTATTGTTATTTATTATTATTGTTGTTTATTACTAGTGCGTTTAGAAATACAAAATAAAACCGAACTACCCATTCAATAACAACAAAACAACATTACATGATCACTAAATGCAACTATAACACGGAACCGTAACATTAAAAAAATAAAACCCACCGATTTATTAACTCGCAACTACTCGTTCAATAACAACAACACACAAACGCAATGGCTATGGTTGACGACACGCTGCACAGATCTCATCAACTGTTCTTGGTGCACGATATTTTGCAAGAATCTCGTCGATCGATCTACCAAGCACAACATACAACTCTATTGGGCCATAGCTAGAATGATCGTTGAATGCTTTCCACATACGTTGTATGTCGCCGTCGTTTAGAAGTGTCATACGCATATACTCAACACGCCCACTACCCACAGAAACAGGGCATCGATAGTAGAGATCTACCACTATACGTGATCCAGCTCCAAGCTTTCGCCGTATCTTTTGTTTCAATTCTTCAATGGTGATGGATGTCTTGATCTTAAATATTTTTGGAACATCGCATTCAAAAACTACGCCATCAGCACTTGTTGTGATTCTGCCACCGTGATAGATAACGGCAAGGCTCGAATCCATCGAGAACTGGGTTGGCTGAGTGTCTGACATGACTCACGAGTGGGCTAAGGGTTCTATGAAATCGATTTAGGGTTTATGCCACTCTTGGGTGTGTGAAAATGGTTCTATTTATAGAACGCTTGATGAGATCTGAACCATTAAAAGTGTGTCGGTCGCATCTCATCTGTTGATATTTAAATAAAAAAAATTGCGAGTAAAAATAAATTTGTTCACTCGCAAAAACCAATTTTGCGAGTGAACAAATTTTTTTGCTCACAAAAGTGGTTTTTGCGAGTTGAGGAGAACTTTTTTTTACTCGCAAAAATGGTTTTTGCGATTAGAACAAAAAAAAGAGGGGTAAAATTGTCATCACAGTCCAATGTGGGGTGCCCCCAGCAATTCTGGGGGTGCCCTTAGCAATACCTGTATAACAATTGTTTGGTGGGCTCATCATATGATTTTTCGTGTTTGGCCCAATTTGTGAGGTCCGTTTCCTTTTTTTTTTCCATGCTTTATCTATCGTTGGTTTGTATTTTTAGTTTTTCATTAGTTGATTTCTTTTTAATATTTTAATGTGTTTAGCTATTTTTAGCTCTAATTTTGTCCACTTGTGATTTTGTGAGAGGGCATTGAGAGATTGTCGTATGTAAAAAACTAGTAATATTACCCGTGCAATACAGGAGTTTCTTATAAATTTCTTCAAATTGAGTTGGTGATAACAATAGGCAACACACATGACATAATTAACGGCTTATGAAATTGCGTATGTTGTATGACAATAGGCAACACACGAGTTTCGTTGTATTTTAAATATTGAGTTGATGAGAAACTGAGGTATAAATTATTTAATACGATCTCAAATCATATATATTGCATTTCAATTGTAATAGTATAAGTAAAAAAATATTAATTGACTAATAATCATGACAATTTAGATAATGTTGTATTCATACTTGTTATTTTGTGATTCAGAAGAGTTTGAGAGAACTTTGATGGCATTGTATTTTGTGCATCAGATTTTTTTCTTCTTCTTAGATACCTATTAGGAATACGTTGTAGAATATTTCCACTTCCTGTGTGAGGTAATATAAGAAAAGGAGTTTGTGACAACCACCCTAAAAAATTTAAAATGGAGCCGCCACCAATATTTTATTTTTATAGAAAACATTGGAAAACCTATTTTTTGAATATTTTTTAAAAAAGAAGGTCTTTGGACCAGATTCGGGTTCGGGAGTTGGTTACGCGCAAGAAAAGATTAGCACCCATACGCGCCCATTTAAAAAATGGTACCCTTTTAATTGTCTTAAAAAAAATTGTTTGCCTTAAAGAATTTAATTCCCTTTATCAAATTTATTATTTATTTAATAAGGAAAAGAACCAACAAAAGTTATTAAAAAAAGAAAGCATTGTTATTGTATTTATCAGTATTTAATCTCCTTTTAATTAAACAAAAATACAAACTGAAGATAAAAATTAACTTCACAAGTTAATAATTTATTTATTTAAAAAAAATACTTAAATGAGGAAACCCAATTCAGAAACTTCTATTTTATTTTTTAGTCCCTTATCAATATCCTATTTATTTACAATGATTTATAAAATAAAAAAGTAAATTACAAATAAATCCCTATTTAGGGTTTGGCCCCGTTGGAAGACCAAACCCCAAAGCAGCATATATGAAATGTAATCACATATGCCCTGTTAATTACATATTTACAATCCAGTCCTTATTTATCACATATTTACATTTAGTCCTTTTTATAACATATTTACAATTTAGCCCTTTCTATAACATATTTACAAATTAATCCTTATTTAGGGTTTGACCCTTTGGAAGGCCAAACCCTAAACCTAATTAGGATCCAAACCGTGAGCACCGACACCACCACCAACAACAACAAATACGCTAACAACAAGAATGACAATAGCGATAAAATGACAATAACGACAATGACAACAATTGCACAAATAAAAGAACGAAATTAAGAAAGATTGCAGAATCAATTAATCAAGTCCTTACATAGCCATATTCAGAGAAAAATAGAAGGAAGAAAAGAAAACCTGGGTGTTATGCTATTCCCAGAAAATCAAAAAGATACAGAGAAGGGGATAAAACCTAAGACTAAATGTGTTTAATTTTTGGTAGCCTCACAGGTTAGTAGTTTCCTTTTCTTGGCTTTATTCGTCCTCCTTCTTGCTCTCGGCCTCTCTGTCACTCTTGCTTTCGGTCTCCAGAGCTTTTTTCTCTGGCTCTCAGTCTCTAGGGTCCTCTCCTTCACTTTGCGTGCTTCCCTTTTTATAGGCACAACATCTGCGAAAGATCCACAAACAAATCAGTTCAAAATCAAATAAATAAAGATAAGGAGGTAAGAAAAAATGGAAAATGAAAACTCCCTTTTTTTTGCATCCGATTCTGTGATCCATTGAAAGAGAGATTTTGAAAGTGATTCGGATTATGAGAAGAGATTGTGAGCGAAAAATGAGGGATAGGCCGAGAAAGAGGGAGATGGTGCGGCCTAGGGTTAGAGAAAGAGTGATGATGGAGGCTAGGGTTAGGATGAAGCTTGGCCGCGGCTTGGATTAGGGTTTTCACGTTTTTAGGGTTTTGATTTTGGTGGAAGAAAGAGAGAAGAGATAAGAGGAAGAGGATGAGATGGAGGCGAGGATTCAGGAGGGAGGTGTGGATGGCTTGAGAGAGGAGAGTTAGGGTTAGAAGGAGGAGAGGATTCTTGCTGCGTGAATGGTGGAGGAGAAATTGAAGTTGATGGTGATGAGGGGAGCTGCGCCGCGTGGTTTAGAGAGAAGGAGGAGGGCCTTGAGGAGAATGAATGAAGATTAGGTTTTGATGTGAGGGAATTTAGGGTTAAGAAGAGATGGGTTGGGCCGCGTGTGGAAAAGAGGTTTGGGCTGCGTGGAAGGAGGGTGTGCATGCAGAAAGAAAGGGGAGGTGCGCGAAGCAGGCTGAAGGCAAGGAACGCTGGGGGTTGCAAATAGAGAAAAGAGGGGGTGCATGCGTGGGCTGCTAGGAAATGGGCTGGATCTAGTTTGATTTGATTGCTGTTTGCACCACCAAATTTTATTCTTTGCACACCCTTTCTCAAAAAATATAAAATCCTCTTTTTCTCCTTTTATTTATTCTTCTCTTTTCTTTTTTCTCTTCTCTTTTATAATCTCCAAAAATATTATTTATTACTACTACTACTACTAAATAAATAAAATAAAATAAAAGTTAAAATAAAATAAAAATAAAAAGGGCCGGACAAAATTATGGTACTACATAGTTTAAGTAAACAATGTAAATGTCTATTAAAAACACGGGATGTACATAGTTTGTGCTATGCATAGTGATTATTAAAAATATATAACTTATTTTTATATTTTTTAAATTATATTGATATTTGATGTCTATTCAAATATTATTTCATAGTAATTTTTTATATAAATTATTTCATAGTGATATTTTTATAGAATCAATTTAATATAACAATAGAAAATAAAAAATCATTCCTCCCTTGCCTTCAATTCCATGTAGTGATAAAGAAATTTCCTCTGTGGCTTGAATTTCCTAATCGTAGTGATAACCCAATCCAATAGTAATTTTTTCTATTGGCAAACATATTAATATTGAAATTATATAAATAATAAATAATGAATTACAAATGGATACTTTTTTTTTGACAGATTACAAATGGATACTTAAATTATAATAAATTAAATGCCAAACAATATTATAATAAAGTTTAAATTTCTTTTTTAATTCATATGTAACATGTTTTCATCTAAAATAAAATAGTTACTCTTGTATTTTATGTGTATTTTCCCCTACATGCTTTTGTGTATAATCATTATGTTCATTTCCATGTGTTGTATTTTTATTTTGTAACTTCAAATTTATTTTGCATTTAGATATCGAGGATATTAATGTATAAAAGAAAATCTCCAATAAAATAGTCAGTCGAAAGTATAATAAGAATGGAACAATGATTTTTCTAAAATTATAAAGATTGCCATAAATCATGCCCTATAATTTATATTTATATTGTACTGATCCTTAGTTCCTTATCATGCAACTTTACATTGATAGTGAAAAAATTAACCAACCAATATTTAGATTCAACAAAGTTTCTGGTTACTAACTTTATTATTTTAATTTATTTAACAAATCAATACCATTCAATATTTATACTTAATTTTAATTTATGTCTTACTAATGTTTATTATAAACAGTTGGCTAAATAACTGATTTTCTGTCAATGAAGACAGATTTCACAGAGATACTAATAATTGCCAATAGTATTAAACATTCAAAGAAAACAGAGCAATATCAATGTCCTAAATTGTATTACCATATTCAGCATTCAGCATGCAAAGAAAACAGAGCAATATCAATGTCCTAAATTTTAGGACATAAATACATTTAATAATATAGAAAGACATTTTATTTGAACGCAAAAAAGATAACTAAAATATAACCTAACTTAGGAATGAGTTTTTTCACATACTTTTCATTTTTCAACAAATATAATAATAATAGAGCATCCTCAAAATGCAAAGAAAACAGATACATCCAGTCTCTATCCTTGTTTCTTTGCATGACTGCCACCCTCCATCAAATTCACCTTATCCGGACAATCCCATATCTTATTAGCTTTTGAATGATCATGCGCAACCTTGAGATTTTCCTGGAAATAGAGTAATACTTGCATACATTCTCAACTTTCATTAGCACAATTGATTGATCTTCTTCAGTGAAATGACAACCTGTACATGACTTACATGCCATTCAAAAGGGTATACTTAAGCAATTTATACAGCTTGATCATGACCAACTTTTTAGTATTGAGGGTGAGAGTGAGACCGAATGGCCTAAAGTACTAAAGTAAATATCAGATATAAAAAAAGTTAGAAACAATCACGATCTTATTCATTAATGAAACCTATGAAGCAGAACTTGGCTTCCAACTTGTTCCTACAAATAATATTGTCACCAGGTTAATGAAGAAAGGAAAAACTAAAATATAATGGAGTGAAAGTTATTCAAGCAACTGAACAAAACTTTCATGTTTCTGCCTTGAAATCATTGAAAACTGAAAGCTCAAACAGCACATGTTGTAAAAGAACTTCAATGGACTGGGGTTTAACAATGTAAGCCACTTTTAATATTTCCATTGACAAAAAGACATACAAAGAGAAAGAAAACACATTAGCATCCAAACTAATTTCACCCAACTGAAAAAACCAAGTTGATGAATTCGCACTGTCCTGGTTACAACTTCATAACTAAATTTTATATCTTTAATTTAACGTTGTAGTTGTGGTTGCCTTGTCTGTTGCACTATTTTTTTGCCTGTCAAACATGTAATTGAAATCCTACATCAATACTCTAATCTAAATTATAATTTTGCTATTCTCACAAATACTTTCTTCTCAAACATAACATAATGATTAATAGTATGGGTTCAAGCTAAGAGATTATGGCGATTGCACATAAACAAAAAAAGATTGTCAGTCCACGTGTAGGGACCCACATACAAAGGTTTCATCTCGCTCATGAACTAAACATCTAGATAACTTCATGTATAATAAGACTTAATAAAAACTCCATTTAAATAACTGTCTCAGTATGCAGAAACCTTAAATCAATTATAAGGTTTCTTCCAAAAATAATTGATAGATGACAACATGCTAAATTAGACACCAAATTATGGTTTCTTTTCTAGAGATTCTCATCAAGAACCACTTCTGCCATGGAATCTATGGAAAAAAAGATAAAGATCAAGAAAGAACCACTATTGTCTCAAGGTCTTTCAAGAGAAGGCATTAAGATACAGTAACACTTTAGTATAGAGCCTTTCTTTGCCATGGTCATGCTCTGGACAGAAGGCATTAAATTTGCTAGCTTATCATCATAAAGTAAGATAATTTTACTCAAAAAATAATATAAAAAATTCAAAAAACAATGGGAATTAGAGATAGAAGAATGCCCATCTAACATGTTTGTACGATTAAATGGTATTGCAGTATAAAGGATCTCAAGGTAAAGACAAAATTAAATACTTAAAAAATTGTATATTCAATAATTATAACATGATACAGTTAACTACTGAACATAATGACTTTCACTCACTTGATTCAATCATTTAACAAATGAGACAAATAAAATAGAAGCTTGTAACTATGGATTCGAACCTTGGAATGCAGCTGAAGAAACAGTTATAAGCTTGTAACCCAACCCACACTATCGTGTACATAGTTTGTGCTATGCATGGTGATTATTCAAAATATATAATTTATTTTTATATATTTTAAATATATTGATATGTGATGTATATTAAAATGTATGGAGATTATTGTGCTATTAAAATGCATGGAGATTATATGGTGCATCAACGTATGAACGAAATAGAGTACATTCAATCTTATAACTGTTTCAAACAACATCCAACAGAGTCAACAGAGTTGGAAGAATTAAAAGGACAAATTTCATCCAAGATTGAAAGCACTTACATCCATGGCCAACAAATTTTATGTAAGTTGTAAATCTGTGTTAACTCTTAGCACTTTCAGTCCTTTTTGTCAGTATTCCTCCCTACTAATTCTTTCCTACAATCTTTCCACACATTCCCTGCATATATCAACCAAATGGGAGAATATATACCTGTTTATTTAGAACTTATAGTGGTGTGGGTTTGACATGACATAGTAAAAGATGAAATCAAAATTATTTCAGTCAAGAAGGAAAACTTACAGGCATTGGGAATGCCAAGGGTAAAGAAAATGAGAAATTAGTAGGCTCATTGATGTTCCTCAAGAATACACACGTAAGGATAGAGTCCCCATTTATGTCTCTAGTAAAGAAGTCCATTCTTCTGCTTCAAATCTAAAAGGCCTACAAAAGGAGGGAAATCATAAATAAGAAATGCTTCATGGAATTACCAGTAAGAGACATAAACTGTAGTGGAGGATTCAGCAGCTAAATTTTCAAAATTTTGACAAACAAAAAAAATTAAATGAAACTTTAAGACTATAAGACCATAAGTTTCTGAAATGCTTCT
Organism: Calophaca sinica; assembly: GCA_037113605.1. Lineage (NCBI taxonomy): Eukaryota > Viridiplantae > Streptophyta > Magnoliopsida > Fabales > Fabaceae > Calophaca > Calophaca sinica. The sequence continues at coordinate 96,242,430 of CM073736.1, forward strand.
AGCAGTGAAAACCAAAGACACACACAAACCCGCGAAGTTCACATCAGGATTCAATATCTAATATTGAAACCACATGATATCATGGAACGACATTAAAAAATTTAAATTTCTCCAGTCTAGGTAAAGAGAAAATAACTTAATATAAAATTACCATGAAAGGGTGAGTGGGTATTCTTTGAAGAAAAAAAATAACATTCATAAAAATTACATTGCAGTGTGTAATTTGTCAATAAAGTTCCCGTATTCAATTCATTTTTATATTTTTAGATAATAAGCAATAACAATAGATATAACAAAATAAAATAAATTTATAGGAAATTAACAGTCACCAAATTCAAAGGTTTAAAGCAAATTGTTCATGTGGTTTAGAACTCAAAAGAATATGGAAGAATATTAGAGATATAGTTAGTAGTTTGTTTGTTAATAGTTTGACTGCCTATAAATAGGCTTAGATGTAATCACTTGTACTTACTTTTACTCATTCTAATACAATTCTATTTTTCAGTCTCATACATTTTCTCTCAATCTCTTTCCACTTTTCTATGGATGCCATGTTTCCTAACATGGTATCAGAGCAAACTTGGTATCCACCTTGAAAATTCTGCTGTGCTCATCTTTTTTTTTTGTTTCTTTTGTTCTTTCCAATTAATTTTCCCGAGAAAATCCAAAAATCTTTTTCTCTTTCTCTTTTATTTTGGTTTCTGTGTTGAAGATCTGTTCGCTCTTTTGGAGTTCTTCTTCAAATTTGTGGTTCATTTTCAGTTCAGTTGCCGCAAAATTTCTTCAAATCGGACTTCTCTCTGAGAGCTTTATAGAATTTCTTGTGATTCGACGTTTTTTGATCGTCTTCTTCCTCTGCATCGCGATCTTTATCACGTTTTGCTTTGCGATCTCTGTGTTCTTCATCGCGATTATCTTCGAGTTTCTGGTTGCGTTCTTTTTCGCGATCGTCACCTTCTTCTTTGCAATCTCTGCACATCGAGTTCGTCTTTGTTACGATTTCTTTTTGTTGCCTTCGTCAGATCTCGTTTCTTGTTTAGTTTCAGATTTGGTTTCAGAAAGTTCGAAATCGAGATCGTTCTTTACCAGTTCTTGTGCCGCTAAGAGGTGTGCATCACATCGAGTTTCTCCTGCCTTGGTTCCGTTCTTGCGACAAAAGCTAGGGTTTCGGAGTTGTATGACTTTCTTCAGATCACCAGCACCGTTTCATTTCAGAGTTGTCTGCGATTGGAATAACATAGCACTTTTGCCTGCATTCTGGTATTTTGTACGGTCCGATGTTGTGATTTTCTTGTCTCTGTGAACCCGAGATTTGGGGTATTTTGTACGGTGGTGCAAGAGTTTTGGCGATTCTGTGATCTTCGAAGTTTGTTGTAGCGTTCTTGGATCTACGCTGACTTTGTTGGAATTGGCAGATTTGGTATGTTGCTCGTTCGTGTTGTTATCTTGTGACGTCATCTTGGTGAGTTCTTGGTTCCTTTGTGACTTGTGAGTTTTTGTTGGTGATTAATCAAGTCTTGCTAGTTCAGTTGCTTCGATTTTGTTCTTCCCATGCTCAGAAGGTGTTTGTATTAAGTCTTCTATGAAGATAATTTCAATCACCTGTGATTTGCTGGTTTTCGGTGCTTCTATTTCTGGATAGCCGATCACATGATCATTTGGACTTATGGCTGTCATATATGTTGTTCTCAAGTGGCAGTGAAGATCATCTTTAAATTGTTTCTGCTGGACTCCCCAGATTTCAAGAAGCAAAACAAGGTTACTTCTCAAGTGGCCCGTTTGGTTTTCACTTTATGTGCATACCACCTATTTGGTGTTTTGTTGTTTTTTGTTTATTTTTAGCCTTAGCTTATACCTTATGGTGGTTAAGCATTTCTCATTTGTTAGCTTCTGCCTATGTTTGGTGGTTAAGCTTTGTTTGCCTATTTGGCATTTGATGATTGTTCCCTTATTGGGTTTATTGATGTTATGGGGGTGAGTGTTGTGGGAGACGCTGGAAGAAGTTCGAAGAGGCCCAAAAGTAGGTCGAAGACTTTTAGGAGCTATGCACCTCAGCCGCTGCCATTTTTCTTGAATCAATTGTATTGCATTTTGTTTTCTTGATTGTATCCCAAGCTGTTAGTGCTAATTCGCACTTCCAGCTTGCGGGGGGATATTAGAGATATAATTAGTAGTTAGTTTGTTAATAGTTTGACTACCTATAAATAGGCTTAGATGTAATCACTTGTACTTACTTTTACTCATTCTAATACAATTCTATTTTTCAGTCTCATACATTTTCTCTCAATTTCTTTCCACTTTTCTATGGATGCCATGTTTCCTAACAAAGAAGAAACATTCAAACAGTATATTTATGTTGATAACCTTAAGTATATATATCATTTTGTGAAAATTTGCATCAACATTAAAATATCAGGTGTAAACCATGAAAATTTCATACCTGAAATCATCATGCATAATGAATAATAACTTCTACCCGCAACAATGAAGCATAAAATAGAATTCAAAGGATGGATTTGAAACCAAATAGTGAAGTCATACCCTTCTCATATTTCTTCCCAAATATTTGAAACCAAAAAAAGAAAAAAATTTGACACCTTGATGCAAGGAGAGCACTGCTACAAAGGTAACCATGGCCAACACAGCTTGCAGCATTCTTCAATTTCCACCTGCAAAATGAATGAATTTAACTTAATTTGAACGTCAAGGAATTCATATATGTCATGAAGTGAATAAGTTGGGACAACAACAAAGTACTTTTGCTAATAAAATAAGATTAATCCAAACATGCAGCAAATTAAATCTACACTAACTTCATATTAAAGCAAGCTGGTTCATTTTCGATTTGTATACTGCAAGTTTGGGTTTCAATCCCCTCTTATTGCATTTCACAAATCCAATAAGAATGCTCCAGCAGCAACCAATACCAAGCATAAAAAAAAAGGCTTATACAACTTTCCTGTGTTTCAAGGGCTCCCTTCTTTGACCCAAACTATATTCAAACAGAACTATTGTATGGGATTCTTTGAAAAAAATGAAAGCATAAAAATCTAGTGCACAACTATAAACCCGTCCTCTTGGAAAAACCCAACAAAGATTGAAGTCTGAAGATAGCATAAACCATGAAACCAAAATACAAAACATCAGAACAATAGACAGACTTAAAACCCAAATGAACAAATCGGTTCAGAAAATAAAATAAGAAAATCACACACCTTTCATTCTTCCAACAACAGAGGGATCCTATAACAAAAGTCAGATACACATAAGGGAAAAGATAGAAACCACAAACCCCTAAAGATTTTGTAAAAAAACAACAAACCCCTAAATAAAAAATAAAGATAGAAACAACAAACCCCTAAAGCAGCACGACGGTGATGGCCTCCGGCATGGCGGGTCTCCGGCGAGGTCTCCGATTGTGGTTCTGAGTACTGGGTTTTGTTGCGGACCCTTAGGAGACTTCGTTAATCGGATTTGTTTCTTAGATGGCGGTTCACCGTGTTAACACCTTCTACCTCTTCCTCCTTCAAACTCCAACAGAACCGAACCAGAAGCACTACCGCCAGTCAGCTCCGCCAGCAACGACCTCGAATCGCGTCCCCGTCGCGAGAAGCTGGTCCGTCGCAGATCTCTGAGACAGTGTTCTATAGGAAGGAGGAGGAGAGGGATCAGTGAGATGGAAGGAGATGGATGGAGCAAGTACAGAGGGGAGTGTGAGAGATCTGCAAAAGGAGTGAGAGAGAGGGTTGTTGCGAGGTTTACGTTGTTGAAGCGAGAGCTCTTCATTTTTTAGATAGAGGAAGGAGAAGGAGGAGAGAGATCAGAGATGAGGGGGGAGAGGTTTCAGTCAAATTTTCAAAGGAAAGAAGTGTGTGAGAGAAGTTTGTTGAGGAGAAATATCATAGATGAAGGGTGGTGTACCTCTTTGAGTGAATAATATAATAATATTATAATTAAAAAAATAACCCGTTTTGACATCATTTTTGTCTGCTAGTGAAATTAGATGGTTGCTTGAGAGGTTTTCACGTGTATAAAAGTTCCCTAGAAGTGGGTTCAGGATGTATAGTTCTATTGATTTCTCTAGAAATGGACTTTAGTGGTATATTATATAAATATAGAAACCGCTAGACTTTTTTTTTTGATTGAAAAAGTTTAGATTGAGGGAGACTCAACTCCGTGCAAGGCAGGGAGAATCACAAACTTGAGCCAGGATTTACAGTGGAATTTACGTAACGCCCACCAACACAGCCACCTAGAATCAAAACCCAAATCGTAGCGTGTGCGAGCGAAAGACCGAACTAGTTGAAGCAAGCCCCTGGTCTTTATTTACATTACTTAAAAGTATAAAAATTTTGATTGAATACCCGATCCCTTTTTAACACAGCAAATATTTTAAAAATCTTTAAAATCTCAAATCCAATATGCCATTTCTTATCTTCTCAAAGTGGTGTGTCAAAAATGGGGTAATATCTTATCAACAATAATTTTGTGCAATTTCGAGAACCCATTGGTGGAGGACCCATAAAAATGTTATCTTGCACCACAACCATATTTTCCTTCCCCATAACCATTAACAAACTGAGGCAAAGACAGAGGCAAACCGTGGTAGCTTCCATTCACGACGACAGCCTCAGAGTGCTCGAATGGGACAAGCTCTGCGATTTAGTCGCTTCCTTCGCTACCACTTCCTTGGGCCGTCACGCCCTCAAGGTCTCTCTCTCTCTCTGCCTCCCCTCTTTGTTTTTAATTTTCCTTCTTTTATTTGATGTTGTTATGTTGATGGTGTTCATGTGACAGGATCAACTATGGTCTCCGAATCGAACCTACGAGGAAAGTCTCAAACTTCTAGATGAAACCAATGCCGCCGTTGAAATGCACAAGCATGGTGCATGCAGGTTGCACTTTGGTCACATTGATGCTCTGCTGGTTGGTAACTAGTATATAAAATTGGGTTCATTTTAAGTAGTTTTTGTGTTAGATTGAAAAATTTTACACTGAAATTTACATCAAATTTACTTTTAGAGTAAAACATCCAAACATAAATCAGCCCATTTCAGACTCGATTTTAACCAAATCAATTTTACAAAATAAAATTAGTTCAAAATCACGTTTGATGAATGCTCATCCGAACACAACAATAATATCATAGAACAGTTTCTGTTTTCTTTAGTCCAAGTTGTTGATTTAAGGTTGCTGTAGGTGAAAAGTGCCATTCAAAATGCCCGGAGAGGCATACCTGTCACTGGCTATGAGGCAAGGGCTGTTTTGGCTCTTCTGCAGTCTGCTGAAACCTTGCAGGGTGACCTAAAAGCTGTAATTAAGCAAGACAGAGATTGGTATGGTCGTTTCATGCCTCTTACTGAAGTGGTAAATGGTGAAATAAGATTTTGAATATATCATATCATATAATTAATACAGTACTGCTATTTCCATTTTGTGTGTTTACTGATAGTTATGAAAGTGTTCGATTGTTTTCACTTTATTAAACATTTGTATATGAAATATTAATAAAAACAATTGAACAACTTTTTTGGTGTTTTTACTATTTCTTATATAGATTCTCCAAAACAAGATATAAAGTGAAAACAAAGTGACAATTTTGTAATTATCATGCTTGAGACTGATATTACCATGTCTGAGACTTTCTTTTAAACATGTTTGCAGTTAATGGAATTTGTCATCAATCGATCTTTAATTAAAGTGATAGAGCAAGTTATTGATGAAGATGGCTCTATTAAGGACTCTGCGGTTTGTTCCATATCTTGTACAAGTTTCCTTTATCTAATCCTACATGTTGTCACAGATTAGCTACTGATTTTCTTTGATTTGAGATGCCATGTGTTTCATCTTAGGGTTTTTTGACATTCTTCATTACATAGTATTTGGTGAAAGAAAAAGCTTCAAAGATGCACCTCTCCTTTCTTGCCACCATACAGCTAACTTACTGTCAGCTGCTTCTCTTATTCCAAACACATGTATAACTTATACTTACATCCTTATTATAGAGTCCCGAGCTTAGAAAGTCACGTCAACAAGTGCAAGCGCTTGAGAGAAAGGTAACTTCTTTTTATTTTACTATATTTCATAATGTGGGTTCTGGAGATACTGACTCCATCAGAATTATATGGAGTTTTAATATAGTTTATATTATAGTTTGGAGCCACCAAACTTGTTACAATCTTAGCTTTAGCTTGAGGGGAAGTGAGAAATATAATATATGAAAATACCCCATAATATTTGAGTTGTATCTTATCGTAATTTAGAATATCTTAAATTGTCTCTCAGGAATGGTTTCCATATTTCTATATATTTCATGATTTTCCCCCTGATTTAACGAGTCTAGTAATTATCATGGTTATTAGGCGTCTAGTGTTAATATAAATACGATTTAGTGGTCCCCCTGGCGTAGCTCAAGTGATTGAGCTGGGACACCTTAAGGAGTTAGAGAAGTAGGTCCATGGTTCAAACCTTGGTTACTAACATAACACACTAAGAACTAACATTTGCCATTAAAAAAAAACGATTTAGTGCTTAATCTTTTATATCAAACTATTATCACAGCTCAAAGTTCTTATTCTTTTTGTTTTCTCCTTCCTTATCGGAAACCCTATATTTTAAACAATTTCATCATCATCATCATCATTATTTTGCAATAAGTTCTCCCACACACTAAATAAATAAGATGCCAATTTAGTAAACCTTCTCTGCCATGGGTTATTAATGCGTTGTTCCTATGATTTTTTATACGCTGTGATGATCTGACATACTAGTTAAGTTGTAATTTTAATTTAAGAGTTTGTCATGAACCAAGTATTTAAAAAGCTTAAGCTTTTTGGTGAAGACATATGAATGGTTTTATATTATATCTCTAACAGGTCTCCTCGCACAAGAGCCTGTTGGGTGTGAACCTTGATACATGGACAACACACAGACCCACCTAATCTTGTGCTGAAATTAAACTTTTTATTAATGGAGGTGGCAAGGATTGAACTCTAGATCACTTAGTCATAGAGGGTTTGATACCAAATGCTTAAGGTTTTAGGTGAAAACACACAAATGGTTTTATATTATATCTCTAACAGTTTATTTTATACTTCCCATTATTTCAGATTATTTGTTTCCTTTGTTCAGATACAACAGTTAATGGAGAGCTTAATCAGGAATGAAAGAAGTGAAACATCAATTCTTGTAAGATTCCCCTTACTGTACATGTATTTCTTTTCTTCCCGGGTGTTTCTTTCCCTATTGATTTTGTGATAATTCAAACAGGAAGTGAATAACATTGATGGGAGGTGGTGCATAAGAGTGGATTCTGGACAGAAAACAAGTTTTAAGAGTCTACTGTTGTCCAGGTGCATAAATTTTGTCAACATAGCTTTAATTATTCATTGTTCATAATATGTTTGCCAATAAAAATAGTAGGTGGGCGTAAAATTCCATGGCTTAAATATAGTATTTATTGGCAGTGGTTCAGGAGTTGGAAGTACTGTAGAGCCGCTTTCTGCAGTTCCCTTAAATGATGAGTTGCAGCGAGCAAGAGGTTTGGTAGCAAAGGCTGAGGTAGATGTGCTCTTGTCATTAACCAAAAAGGTTTGCAAACATGATCTGACAAAAGTTCTCTGAATTTATGAAATAGTGTTTCTCATTCATAGTGAATAATAATGCGTCAATGGTTGAGCTATATACAAGAGAACCCAAAGCAGAAAAGAAAATTATTAAAGGTTAAATCCCATGATTTTTGGGATGTCCTAACTGACTAGAATAGAATTAAATGAGCCTCATTCTGTCCTAAAAGATTTCCCAAAATGTAGCTGATTGACTACACAGGGTTTTCCACTGATTTTTCTGTTCGTGCTCTCTTCTTCTCTTGTGGTGTCATAAATCGTTTGTGTGCAGATGCAGCTGGACGTTGACGATATTGAAAAGATATTGAACAATTTGGTTCGACTAGATGTGGTAAATACCCTGTAATGTTTTTTTTCCCGACAGAAGTGGATTACTGTTTTCTAGTTTCCTCTCTCTGTCTTCCCTCCTCTGTACTTCACTTGTGAGATTTGCTCTTGTTGCTTTTCACCTTTCAAGGAGTTTGCTTACTGGATATCTTTTTAACGAAGGTCATCTCCGCCTTGAGAGTTGGGATGCATAGTATTTTGTACAGCTGCTACTGTTGACTCTTTTTGTGCAATCATTCTATTTTTTTTTCATTTTGTGAATAAAATCTAATTTATAAACGTCATCTCTTATGTCATTACTTTAAGAAAAAAATTTGTTAGTTTTAATTTAGTCAACTCAGGCAACTGGCTGTAGCTCTTTAAAGTTAAAATATGCATGATTGGTTGATTAGAACATTCCAAACAGCACCTAGTCATTGCAATATAAGTCAAAGGCAAGAATCTCCCACAAGTTTCTTGATTGCTGTTTCCGATTAAATCACTTGGATGAATAAGATAGGGTGATGGTAATTATAACAATTAAATTCAGCATGCATCTTACAGCATTTGGCAGGTCGATACAAATACAAAATTTGAACCAAATTTACGTGTCCAGCCCATTTTACCGAGTTTAGCATCAAAAGAGATAAAATGGAGTTGACTATACACATAATTACCCTTAAATGAACTTTTGCTACCATATAACCCTAAACCATAGTATTGGTGTAGACCTGGGATTTGGTGCCCCTACAGTGACTCAACTGCTACACATAAAAGAACTTGTTGCGCTTGCTTTTGAAGTGGCCAAGCTGGAAGTTCATATTTTTGACAGCGTCGTAGAGACATGCTTACTGTGCAAAAGATAATCACACGTTCATATTGTGCAGATTAATGCTCGTGCTACATATGGTCTTTCATTCGGAGGATCGAGTCCTCATATATTTCTGCCAGATAGCAGTAGCTCTTCTACTGCTGAATCCTTCTTATCAAGGAATGACAGTTCCCATGGACCATTACCCAACAGTAGGGAGTGGACATTGTATCTGCCGAAAGCTTATCATCCTTTATTGCTCCAGAATCACAGGGAGAGTTTGCAGAAGGCCAAAGAGGATGTCAATCTTGCTACTTCAGTTAAGTCACATGACACAAGGCTGATGTCCCCCCCCCCCTCTATTCCTTTCTTATATTCCCCTTTCTTTGAGGATGGAGTGAGAAACAGTTGCTAGTCCTGGATTGGGCCTTATATTTTGGTAGAAGGGCTGATGTGTTGATTGTCAGTAATACCGTGTCTGTTTCAATCAAGAGATGCTCAAAGAAAAAAGACCATCTTGATTGTTGCTTATCATATCCGATTACTTCCTTTTCTCCCTTTTTTAATTATTCCCATGGGAAAACACCAGGAAAAAAAACTGAACGAGAAGAGCATACCATCAAGAGGTTGGGGGATTAGGTGGTGCTGGTGATCTTTCATTGAAACCAGTGTATATCAGAAAATATGTTTAGATTTTAGATATTCGAAGATGTTTGATATGTTGCTTGAAAGTTTTTTTATCAGTTGACTTTAAGGTTTTCCCTGTCTTTTGCTTATCATGCTTCTGATAATCATTTTGGACTCATGATAAAGCACTTTTGGTAGGCAGATTGCTGCACTGGACAAAGCCCAACCACAGCCAGTACCAGTTGATTTTTTGGTATCAAATAAAACTCGTGTTATAGTTATAACTGGCCCTAATACTGGTGGTAAAACCATATGTTTGAAAACTGTAGGATTGGCTGCTATGATGGCAAAATCAGGTGTATATTCCTCTCTCTCTTTCTCGCTTCATGTCTAGCATTATTAGTTATTAACTTATTACATGCTCATAAATAGAATCATTGTTGTATTCTGTCAAGTAAAAGTTCATTTAATTTAATTTTTTATTATGACAAGCCTTCTGATATTTAACCATTGGGACTTGAGATATGAATTGAATATCTCTATACCTCACTTATCGTCCTGTTGCACCCATCCCGAACCTTGAAAAATAAACATGCGGGAAAAAATGATTAGCTAATTTTAGCTATTGCCGTCCTCTCAACCATTATTATTATTTTTTGTTTATCTTTTTCCTTTTTTTTTTTTTTTTTTTTTAAACTGAGGTCCTTATTAGAGCTCTCTATTAATCCTGATATCTTTTGGTTTGGTATCTAATAGGATCCCAACAAACTTGGAAGAGAAATAGAGAACTCTTCTATTAATTGACCAAAAGAGGAAAGGTTCCTCTTACAATTACAGTAGATAGTAGACAATAAGTACAATGGATAGTGGAATAACCACTTTGAAGATATGGAATTACAAGTAAAAGAAATAAGATATTCCCTAGGAAGTACCCCCTACTGAGATGAGAAAGATTCTCAACCTTCAGCCCCCACTGTTTAACTCAATTTCTGCCCTCCTTCTTCTCCTCCAACCCCCCTTGTTATACGCCCCTTTACTTTCTCCTCTAACTGCTCTTTTCCATCTGTCTCAGCAGTTACAATTCTGTCCACTACTTCCATTCCCTCTATAACTGCCTCTAACCTCTCTTTCTCACCATCCACTCCTTTTTTATCTCTTATCCTATACACATGTTTAATCGGCCTATCAATACTCCCCCCCACCAGTTTCACCTTGTCCTCAAGGTGAAAATCAGGAAAGACTTGATCAATCACTTCAGAATCTTCCCAAGTCTTCTCAAATTCAGGAAGGCCTTCCCACAATACAAGCACTTGCTCAGTTCCATTGATCAACTTTCTCACCCCAAGCACTTCTTTAGGTTGAACCTGCAGCTCCCACTCTTCGGTCAGCCCCGGAGGTAATTGCTGTGCTGGTTCATTGATTCCTACAGCTTTCTTTAATTGTGACACATGAAAAACAGAATGAATTCTGGTATTGACGGGTAGTGCCAACCTATAAGCAGCCTTTCCTATCCTCTCCACCACCTCAAAAGGGCCATAAAACCTTTGGCTCAACTTCTCATTAAGTCTAGTAGCTAATGATTTGAATCTGTATGGTTGAGCCTTCAAATAAACCATGTCTCCCACCACGAATTCCACTTCTCTTCTTTTCTTGTCAGCCCACATCTTCATATTATTCTGCGCCTTGTGCAACTGTCCTTTTAATTCCTCCAGAATTGTATCTCTTTCCCATAGCAGTTGATCCACTTCTTGCACCACTGTTCCCTCTTTATTGTATTTGAGAACGGAAGGTGCCTCCCTGCCATACATAGCCTTGAAAGGGGTCATGTTAATTGAAGCATTGTGTGAAGAATTAAACCAGAATTCTGCCCAGGATAACCAATTCAGCCAGCTCTTAGGCTGCCCATTAACAAAACACCTCAAATAAGCCTCTAAAGTCCTATTCGTGACCTCAGATTGCCCATCTGTTTGCGGGTGATAAGCCGAGCTGAATTTCAACTTGGTACCTGCCATTTTAAACAATTCTTTCCAAAACCAGCTCATAAAAACTCTGTCCCGATCTGAAATAATAGAAGAAGGAAACCCATGCAGTCAGACCACCTCCTTAACGAACACTTCAACAACTCCCTTTGCTGTATACGGATGACACAATGGAATAAAATGGGCTGCTTTAGTCAATCTATCCACCACCACCAGAATAGTATCCTTACCCTTAGATTTGGGTAATCCACCAATAAAATCCATCGTCAAATCCTCCCATATTTGATCCGGAATAGGAAGTGGCTGCAATAATCCAGCTGGCTTCAATGCTTGATACTTGTTCTTCTGACAAACCCCACACCTTTGCACAAACTCCTCTATGTCCCTTCTCATATGTTTCCAAAAGAATATATTGGCTATTCTTTTGAAAGTCCTCACCACTCCCGAATGTCCACCCCAAACAGATGCATGAAATTCTTCCAATATCAGTGGTATTCTAGCCGACTTTGAAGGAATTACTAACTTACCTTTATGCCACAAACAGCCCTTGGCAAACACAAAAGAAGGATGCGATTTTGGATCAGTAATTAGCTCCTGAATGAGCTTCTGCAGCTGCTGATCCTGGGCTGTCTCATCCCCCAAGGAGCTCCAATCATCATTGGTTATCATGGAAATAGCCTTCCAATTAACCACTCTAGATAGAGCATCAGCTACCCTGTTTTCCTTTCCTTCTTTGTAATGGATTTCAAAATCATATCCCAATAATTTAGCCACCCATTTCTGCTGCTCCCCATCCAAAATTCTTTGCTCCAATAAATATTTCAGGCTCCTCTGATCCGTTCTAATGATGAAATGATTGCCCATCAAATAATGTCTCCACTTCTGAACTGCGAACACTATTGCCATCAATTCCCTTTCATACACCGATTTCAGTCTAGCTCGTTCTGAAAGAGCTTGACTAATAAAAGCAAGTGGCCTGCCTTGTTGCATTAGAACAACTCCTATTCCCATACCTGAAGCATCAGTTTCAATCTCAAAAGGAATCTGAAAATTAGGCATACTGAGTAAAGGCAATTCTGTCATCTTTTGCTTCAACCTCTGAAATGCTTCTAACGCTTCTTCATTCCAATGAAAGCTGTTTTTCTTCAACAATTGTGTAAGAGGCCTTGCAATCATCCCATAGCCTTCTACAAATCTCCGGTAATAACCGGTTAACCCCAAAAATCCCCTTAAACTTTTAAGGTCCGTAGGAACTAGCCATACTTCCATGGCCTTCACCTTATTAGGATCGGCAACAATGCCCTTGGCTGAAATGATGTGACCCAAATACTCAAGTTGAGCCATACCAAAACAACATTTTTTCAAATTCGCCTTCAACATATGAGTCCTTAGCACCCCAAGACTATTCTCAGATGGTCCAGATGATTCTGGTGACTGTCACTGTACACTAATATATCATCAAAGAACACCAACACAAACTTCCTCAAATAAGGCTTAAAAATCTCATTCATAAGGGCTTGAAAAGTTGATGGAGCATTTGTTAACCCAAAAGGCATCACAAGGTACTCATAATGGCCCTCATGAGTCCTAAAAGCTGTCTTGTGAACATCACCCTCCTTCATTCTTATTTGATGATAGCCAGACTTTAAATCCAATTTAGAAAAGATAATAGCCCCCCATAATTCATCTAACAATTCATCGATGACAGGAATAGGAAATTTATTTGGAGTGGTAATATTGTTCAAAGCCCTATAATCAGTGCAAAATCTCCAACTTCCATCCTTTTTCTTAACTAAAATTAAAGGACTAGCATAGGGACTTACACTTGGTCTGATGAGTCCAGCAGCTAACATGTCTCTTACAAATGCCTCAATAGCTTCCTTCTGGTGATGAGGATACCTATATGGCCCGATGTTAGGAATTTGGGACCCTTCCTTGATGACAATAGCATGATCACACCTCCTTTTGGGAGGCAACTCATTGCTGTCACTGAATAAGTCTTCATATTCCCCCAAAACCACCTCCAAGCCTTCCACTTCCCCTTTTACCTCCTGAGAATACAAGTTCATCATCCCTAATTCCACATAATAAGCCTATGTCCCTCTCTGAAACTCTTTCATCATAGCTTTCAAAGAAGCCACGGTTCTGGACAATTTAGGATCTCCTCTAATCTCTACCTGTTTTCCATCCACCATCACCCACAACACATGCTCCTTAAAATCAGCCTCTATCTTCACCAACCCCATCAGCCACTCATAACCCAAAACCACATCCACTCCCCCCAAATCAAATAAATAGAAATCTTGGATGACATTTATTGTTGGCAATTCTAACTTCACCCCTCTACACACCCCCTGTTTCCTCACCTTGTGACCATCGCTAACCTCCACCATATATTGCAAACTTGTATCCAATTGTAAACCAAGTTCTTTCACAACTTCATGGGATAAGAAGTTGTGTGATGCTCCCGAATCCACCAAAACCATCACCTTCTTCCCAGCAATACTTCCCCACAGTTTCAGTGATTTTTTTGAAGTCATTCCTGCCACACTTCCCATGTGCAGTTGCAAAGCTTTCTCCCTTTCTTGATGCCCTTGCTCATTCACCCTGTGTTCTTCATCATCAATTTCTCCTCCTTCCCCCAAAATCAGCACATGCAAATGGCGATTTTTACACACATGGCCAGGAGAAAAAGGCTCGTCGCAGTGATAGCACACACCCCTCCTTCTCTTGTCTTCCACCTCTGCCTCTGTCAACCTGCGGAAAGATGAACCGCGGCGGTTGTTGGAGCTTTGGCCGCCCTCCGGTCGATGACTGGTGAACCCCGAACTCCCTTGCGATTCGGGTCGTCCAGAATTTGCGACGACTGGGCCGTTTGACCCGCTTCCACTTCGTGACACTTGTGGCCCGTGTCCTGTACCTATCGAACCCTCCCAGCGATTGCTCAAAGCGGGTCGGTTAGTGGCCGACCCAAACTTCTTCGCAGGCCCCTCGTTCCAATGGCCCAACACCTTATTCTTCTCTTCCACCTTCCTTGCCATCTTCATCATGTGTCCTAGGTCTCAAACTCCATGTAACCGCACTTCTGCTCGAACTTCCTCCTTCAAGCCGTTCATGAATGCCCCCTTCAACATCTCTTCATCGGCGTGACGTAACGGTGAGGAAATCAATTCGAATTGCTCAATGAAGTCTGCCACTGATTGCGTTTGTCTCAAACTCATGAGCACTTCATATGAATTCTCAGAGGTGGCGTCTTGAAACCTGCCTAACAGCGCCCTTCGCAATGTGACCCATGAAATGCGAACAGTTCTGGCCTCCCACCATTGAAACCAATTCAAAGCCTTCCCTTCAAAGCAGATAGATGCAGCAAGCACCTTCTCTTCATCAGGAATTTGGTTGATTTCAAAATAGCATTCAGCCCTATAAATCCAACCATAGGGGTCATCACCAGAGAAATATGGGACCTCCAACCTTCGCATTCTCTCCTCCCTTCGGTCCAGTCTTCTTTCTCTTTCCATTTGACTCTCCCCAATTTCATCCTCCCTGCGAAGTGTGTGTTGGGTAATCAATGTTCGCAATTCCGCTACGGCTTCCTCAAGTGACCTTCGATTCTCCTGCCTCATGTCCTCCACCCTTTTCTCCAACAATTCAATTCTGTTTTCCATTCTCGTAGAGACCATGCGCACCCCAGGACAAGTGCTTTGATACCAATTAATAGGATCCCAACAAACTTGGAAGAGAAATAGAGAACTCTTCTATTTATTGACCAAAAGAGGAAAGGTTCCTCTTACAATTACAATAGATAGTAGATAAGTACAATGGATAGTGGAATAACCACCTTGAAGATATGGAATTACAAGTAAAAGAAATAAGATATTCCCTAGGAAATACCCCCTACTGAGATGAGAAAGATTCTCAACCTTCAGCCCCCACTGTTTAACTCAATTTCTGCCCTCCTTCTTCTCCTTCAACCCCCCTTGTTATACGCCCCTCTCCTCTCTCCTCTAACTGCTCTTTTCCATTTGTCTCAGCAGTTACAATTCTGTCCACTACTTCCATTCCCTCTATAACTGCCTCTAACCTCTCTTTCTCACTATCCACTCCTTTTTTATCTCTTCTCCTATACACATGTTTAATCGGCCTATCAGTATCAAAGCTTTCTCCTTGCACAGCAAAATATAGACTGAAATGTAGAAAAGCAGAACAGAAACGCCCCCAGAAATAATTCTGAGCCTTGAATCTTCTTTTCATTCTTAATCTACCATTTTCACTCATGAACAGCCTATATAGGATTGATTAGTGAAGCCGAAGCCAGATATTTGCAGCAAATATTTTTTCTTCTTACTCTGTTTAAATTCTCATTGTAGGATTTTTATGCTCTGAACCTGTCATGGTGCAGGTCTCTATGTTCTTGCTTCTGAATCTGTGCAAATTCCCTGGTTTGATTCTGTTTTTGCTGACATTGGTGATGAGCAGTCCTTATCACAATCTCTGTCTACATTCTCTGGCCACTTGAAACAGATAAGCGTAAGGAAAATATGTTGTGATTGTGTAGAACTTGATGTTGAAGGCACCTTCCTTGATAAGGGTTATCCCGCTTAATAACTCCAGGAGGGATCAAGTGACTTCAGGAGTAACTCTTGTCAAAGTGACTCCGCTTAATAACTCATTATAGACATTGAATTTTATCAATCCAACCGTTGAATATCATCATATTACATTAACAATCATGCATACCAAATTTTAGATAAATTGGACGTTCGTAGCTATGCAATCACATGGTCAATATTTTACTTGTAAATTGAAAAGTATATTATACGTTGAATAAAAGTTATTTGATGAAGTATCAAATATTTTTAAAATTTTATGGAATTGATCTACTCAATAAGAACTTTTAGTTTGACAGTTCGATTGGTGAAACTCAATATCTATAGAGAGTTACTAAGCGGAGTAACTCAGACAAGAGTTACTCCTGGAGTCATTTGATCCCTCCTCATATATATGTATTTTTTGCATTTCAAATATTTTATACCTCGATGCATAATAGAGCTCCAGTGAAATTGAGTGACTTGCAAGCATGTCAATTGAGGTTGATCAGCATTTAAATGCTGATTTTTTCAAGTTACACTCACGAATGATACAGTTTTCTTATATTATATCTAAACTACATAAGAAATTTTTGTTTTGCTTTGCAATTTTGTCTTGCAGAATATTAAATTACAATCAACAAGGCAGTCACTGGTGTTACTAGATGAGGCATGTATTGTGTGAGTTAAATTAACAGTTCAAATATGTAATTTCATGTAAGTGTATGATGGATAGAGCAATGTTTGCAAATTGTTAGGTTGGTGCAGGAACAAACCCCCTTGAAGGAGCAGCACTAGGAATGTCATTATTGGAATCTTTTGCCCAAGATGGTTGTTTATTGACTATAGCTACAACTCATCACGGTGAACTGAAAACCCTGAAATACAGGTATTCAGTACAAATGATGAAAAGAAAAACATTGATTTGGCATCTGCTCTTGTAAAAGAAAAGGGTAAACAATAGAAAATAAATAGACGGAAAATTATCAAAATCAAATTTTTTCGTAGTCAAATTTGTTTTTACCTTTTTTTTGAAAGGACATGGGTACCCTAGGTGAGTTTTGAAATATTGATTAGCTGTTGATTATGTTTAAGAAAATGTTAAATATTTATTGTTAGATTAAAGGGGAGCCTTAGCACAATGGTTAGAGTTGCTACAGTAATGGGCCCATGATGGCTTTGAGTCTCTGACCATTCCCTATATTTTGTCATGGCGGAAGTTTTGCAGCACTTTTTTATGGTGCTCTTGTGCATAATTATTATTTTTTGTAGTTTAAATATGATCCATTGTCACTGCAGAGCTTTTTAAACTACCAACAAATAAACAAATTCAAGGCCGTTAAAGTAACAAAAGTTTTTAACTTGCAGAAAAGGTTTTTACTTTTTATTTTTTTAACAGGTAACACCATATAGTTCACTGAAATATAACACTTTTTAGAATATCGATGGATCAGAATTAAATCAATTGCTCTGATGTGCATCTTCTGTGTATCCTTTCTTTTCTTTCAAAGCATTAAATGGATATATTATTCTTTTTACTAGTATTCTCTTATCAAAAGTATGAAACTGTCGCCTCAAGTTTGGCTTTCATGGGTTTCATTTCATGAGCAGTAATGAGGCCTTTGAAAATGCATGTATGGAGTTTGATGAAGTGAATTTGAAGCCAACTTACAAGATTCTCTGGGGCATACCTGGTAAGCACTCTAACTCATGAATAATAATAATAATGATTACAAGTTTATTGATGCATTTTTTCTTGCTTTTAGATACTATGTTTCTCTATCCCGTCCCCCTTATCCATGAATGTGTTCATCCGAATCATCTAAAAGCTAAAGATAAATCTTGGAATTTTGCAATCGAAAGAGGGTTGGAAAGCACCTTTTTAAGGTTTCAATGGATAAGGATATCATTTACACATGGAATTATATTCATTTTAGCATTGCAAACTATCATCCTTCGAGCATGTGTTTTCCAATAATTTTTTTAAATCTTTAATTGTGACAGTTATTATCAAATTGTTGTCTCTTATCCAAACAAAAGTATTAATTTTTTTTGAATCTATAGAAATCAAGATTATTTGGTTGTTACCGTCAGAAGTTGGAATATAAGAGAGAAAAAGAAAGAAAAGGGGGGGGGGTTCTGTGGTGTATCGTATCACCTTATTAGGAAACATGATAATAAGGCGCAATATATACTATTTAATGGATATAACTCGAGAGATTTTCGTTGTAGGGCGCTCAAACGCAATCAATGTAGCTGAGAGGTTGGGACTACCATCTGTTGTTGTAGATACTGCTCGTAAGTCATACGGTTCTGCTAGTGCAGAGATTGATGAGGTATTTTTAAATATCATAATTGTATTTATTATTTTTAACGGTTGTGTATGATGCCCTCTTAACATCAGTTCTATTTGTGTCATTTTGTTTTAGGCTTCAAGTAATGAATAGACCATTGATTTGCCTTAAACTTGATGCTCTATTAGATATTTTGAATAGATAAGTTGACAAGTAATACATGCTTATGGTAGTCTTTCCAGGGGCATCAGATAAAAGTTGGAATTGTACAGGGCTTTGCCTCCATTTATTAGCCACCAAATAATTAAATCTATTTCTTTTCAAGTTTCGACACGTTGCAAATATTTCAGCAGCATTTGAACGTAGTTTACTTTTCATGTAGGTAATAACCGATATGGAAAAGTTAAAACAAGACTACGAAGAGCTATTGGCTGAAGCACATCATTATCTGACGTGAGACTCTCTGCTTTTAAAAACTTAGATTTTATAGCATGCCTTATCCGCCACATATTCGCATTTCGTGTACAATATAATGTGGGGCCATTACCTGTTGATAACAAAAGCACTTATTTCTATATCTAACAGATAATGGAGTAAGCTCATTCAATTGCTACTGCATTCAAGTGAAAATGGATCTATCTGCATCCCCTTTTTTATTCTTGATAGTTGGTATCGATTTCTTTGGTTACTATCTAAGTGCTCAATACCTGCAACAAGGCTGCCATCCTTGTTTTAATAATTGGAGCGTATTTCATGTTACACTGGCCAACTAGCTAAATGTTGTTTAGCACTGTTCTCTTATTTGCAGTGAATACCTTTTTTGATTAGGGATGATTCATTTATAAGAGCATTGAACCATTGGTATATTTAGTGACCAAGCAATGATTAGAAACAAATAAAAGAGTCTGTACTGCATATTATTTGTATATAATCCATTCCATATACGAAATTTTGTTCTGAAACATATTCCCATTAAACAGATTTAGATACTGCAATTCTCTTTTTTCTTGGCTGGTAACACTTAATGCATGCAGATAAATTATCAACAAATTCCACCATACCTTTGGAGTATTTGTAAATAAATATTTAATTGTGAGAATTTGTGTGTTTGTAATTGCAGGCACTCCAGAGGACTTTACAATAGTCTATTGAACACCAAAAGGAAGATCATGGAACATAGTGCTAGTCTAAGATTTAAAAAAATGAGAGATGTATCTGAGGTTGCGGCGATGGCAAGATCCATCCTTCACAAGAAGGTGAGGGAGCTGGATGCATCAGCTAAGCAAACTTCACAGCACAATAAAGCCATTAAGAGCTCTCAGTCATCAGCAACGAACAACATCCATACTGCAGCAGATAACAAAGAACCTACTATCAAAGATAAAAGTCCATCTGCTGTAAAAAAATTTAACCAATCATCAACAGGTATATGCAAAAAACGAACATGAGGGAAATAATAGTGTAAAAAGGTTGTATTCCAATTGATTTATGATAATTACACAAGATACCTATTTATAGTACAAGGCGTATCTACGTAATAAATACAAAAGATGCAGCAGATAACAAAGAACCTACTATCAAAGATAAAAGTCCATCTGCTGTAAAAAAATTTAACCAATCATCAACAGGTATATGCAAAAAACGAACATGAGGGAAATAATAGTGTAAAAAGGTTGTATTCCAATTGATTTATGATAATTACACAAGATACCTATTTATAGTACAAGGCGTATCTACGTAATAAATACAAAAGATCCCTATGTGAGTCATCATATAGTCAGCATCTATTAGGCCACACTAAACATATTTAACACATGTTAAATGTGTTATTCTAACACTCCCCCTCAAGCTGGAGCATATATGTCATATGATCCCAGCTTGTTACAAATGTGGTCAACTCGAGAGCCTCTAAGAGCCTTAGTGAACATATCAGCCAATTGGTCCTCAGACTTGACAAAGTTGGTGGTGATTTCTCCTGAGAGCACTTTTTCTTTTACATAGTGGCGGTCTATCTCTATGTGCTTGGTTCGTTCATAGAAAACCGGATTTGATGCAATGTGAAGTGCAGCTTGATTGTCACAGATAAGCTTTGTATTCTGGAGGTCTCCTAATTTCAGTTGTTAGAGTAGATTCCTAAGCCATCCAAGCTCCTTTGCAGCTGCTGCCATAACACGGTATTCAGCTTCCGCACTGGATAAGGCAACTGTGTCTTGCTTCTTGCTCCTCCATGAGATCATATTTCCTCCAATGAGAACACAATATCCAATAGTGGATCTTCTATCTGATGGTGATCCTGCCCAATCAGTATCTGAGTAACAAGTGATTTTGCCTTTATCTTCATATAATAGTCCTCTTGCCGGTGCATTTTTGATGTATCGAAGAATACGGATGACCGCATTCCAATGGCTATCATAAGGAGCATTCAAAAATTGGCTTACAATACTCACTACAAAGGTGATATCAGGTCTGGTGACCGTGAGATATTTTCCTGGGTCTTTCAATGGCTCCCCCTGACCCGGAAGAAGCTTGACATTGGGATCCATAGGAGTATCAGCAGGGCGACAATCAAGCATACCGGTCTCAGTGAGAATATCCAGAGCATATTTCCGTTGGTTAATGGCAATGCCTGAAGTGGACTGGGCAACTTCAATCCCTAAGAAGTATTTGAGAGGACCCAAATCTTTTGTGTTAAACTGTTTGAAAAGATGGGCTTTGAGCCGCTGGATACCTTCTGTGTCATCACCAGTAATGACGATGTCGTCCACATACACTACAAGAAAGATGCGTCGGCCAGTAGGAAAATGGATGGAGAAAATAGAATGTTAGCTTCACATCTGGTCATGCCAAATTATAGTAAGGCAGAGCTAAACCGTCCAAACCAGGCACGAGGGGACTGTTTCAATCCATAAAGAGCACGACGAAGCCGGCAAACAAGGCGAGAGTCACCAGGAACAGTAAACCTGGTGGTTGGTCCATATAAACCTCTTCCTGCAACTCACCATGCAAGAAGGCATTTTTAATATCCAGCTGGTGAAGAGGCCAATGATGAATGGCAGCCATGGCAAGAAACAGACGAACCGAAGTGATTTTGGCCACTGGGGAAAAGGTGCCACCATAATCTAGGCCAAAAATCTGTGTATAACCTTTAGCCACCAAACGGGCTTTGAAACGGTCAATCTGACCATTCAGCCCAATCTTCATTGTATAAAACCATCGACAACCCACTGTTGTTTTGTCAGGAGGTAAGGGAACAATTTCCCAAGTGCCATTTGAATGTAATGCTGCCATCTCTTCCAACATCGCCTGACGCCAATTGGGATCAGTCATGGCTTCACCTGACTTAGGATTAGACACAAAATCCAAAGCAGAAACAAAGGAAGCATAGGATGTAGATAAACGATCATAATTTAAAGTACAAGCATATTGAGGATTAGGGTTGCGAGAGGACCGAATACCTTTCTTTAAAGCTATAGGAAGTTCAGGTGCAGGCGACGCAGTCGGAGGGGCTGTTGGAGTAGGAGATGAGACTGGAGGATCAATGGAAGGAGGTACCGCTGGAGGCTATGTTCGCCGCTGGTAGGTACGTAAAAGAGGCGGGTTAGAGGCTACAATAGGTACCGAAACAACAGGTGGGATATCCGGAAGATCGTCAGTGAAATTGTCATCAAGGACCGCAGAAGAGGAGAAGAATGTGTGAGTCTCAAAAAAGGTGACGTCAACTGAGACGATGTATCGTTGTAGTTGAGGACAAAAACAACGATAACCTTTTTGTAGACGTGAGTAACCCAAAAAAATACATTTGAGAAATTTGGCAGAGAGTTTATCTTTACCTGGAGTGAGGTCTTGGACAAAACATGTGCAACCAAAGACACGAAGAGGAACAAGATAGATATCCTGCTGTGGATACAAGATAGTGTATGGAACCTGACCTTGAAGAATAGAGGAAGGCATGCGGTTGATAAGATAGCAAGCCGTAAGAAGTGCATCACCCCAGAAGCGAAGAGGGACATTATGGTGGAGGAGAAGGGTGCATGCTGTTTCAACTAAATGTTGATTTTTCCTTTCAGCGATACCGTTCTGCTGTGGTGTATGAGCACATGATGTTTGGTGAATAATTCCCTGTGAAGTCAAAAAGGATTGAAACTGGGAAGACAAATATTCACGGGTATTATCAGTTCGTAAAATTTTAATGGAAGTACTAAATTGATTTTGAACTTCAGCACAAAATCCTTGAAAGATATTAAAAACATCAGAACGATTTTTCATTAAAAATAACCAAGTGCATCGAGAAAAATCGTTAATAAAAATGACAAAATAATAGTATCCTAAAGCTGAACAGACACGACTAGGACCCCAAATATCAGAATGAACCAAAGCAAAAGGTGATGCAACACTTTTATTGACTTGCTGACTATAAGTATGATGAGAATGCTTCCCTAATTGACATGACTGACATTCAAAAGATGAGAGTTTAGAAAAACCAGGAAGCATAAGACGCATTTTATCAAGACTAGGGTGACCCAAACGTTGATGAGTAAGGGTTTGAGAAGTAGCATAGACACATGCTACCGGTTGTGAAAGATGATATAATCCTCCATACTCATGTCCTGTTCCAATCGTCTGTCCTGTACGCTGTTCCTGGACATAAACAGAGTTATTAACAAAGAGAACTGAATAATCAAGGGTGCAAGTGAGTTTGAGAATAGAAATTAAATTAAAAGGACAACTAGGAACATAAAGCACAAAATCTAAGGAAAGATTGGGAAGAGGTTGTACTTGACCAATGCCTTGAACTTTGATTTTAGAGCCATTTGCCGTAGTGACAGAAAGCAAAGAATCAGAGTAAGACAGGTGAGAGAAAAAGGATTTGTTACCAGTCATATGGTCAGAGGCACCTGAGTCAAGTACCCAAGGTTCAAGAGAGGAGGACTGAGACACAAAGGCTACAGGATTACCAGATTGAGCAACGGCAGCAAATGATATAGACTGACGAGCAACGGTCAGTTTTTCAGACGGGATCATCGGGACGTTGGTGAACGTCATAGTGTCGGAATCAGAGTTATCACCCATGAGTTTTTTTTTTTTTTTTTTTTTCCCGAAGGTGAGAAACTTCTAGACAGGGGGCCACCTGGTGGTGGGGCAAGGCGGCGGACGGCGCGGCGGGGCGGGGCGGGCCGGATAACGGCAAAAAATGAGATATGGGTGCGTGTGCGTGGGGAACACGCGCCGGAGTCTGGCCGCACATGGAGGCGCGTGCGGCGGTGGATGAGGCCGCGCTTTCGACGTTCTAGTCGACTCTGGGCGGAGGTTCGACTGGTGGTGGCAAACCGGAGATGAGTCACGGTTGCCGAGAAAAGTGGCTTCTTAGTCGCGGCTTGGCGTGTTGCGGAGACTGAGGGCGCATGAGGCAGCGGATGGTGGCGATCTTTGGCCACGGGGGTCGCCGGAGGGAGGCGAGTTTGGCCGTGGTCTCAGATCAGAGATCGGACTTGTGGTTGTGGAGAAAAATGGGCTCTCAGTGCCGGGTACTGTTCACGCGTTACTGTACGCTAGAAAAAAAAAAAAGGAAACGAAGGCTACTGAGGCAGAAACAAGAGAAAATAGGATCAAGGAAAACCTAAGCTCTTGATACCATTTAAAAAGGTTGTATTCCAATTGATTTATGATAATTACACAAGATACCTATTTATAGTACAAGGCGTACCTACGTAATAAATACAAAAGATCCCTATGTGAGTCATCATATAGTCAGCATCTATTAGGCCACATTAAACAGATTTAACACATGTTAAATGTGTTATTCTAACAAATAGGATACTGAATTATGAGATAATAACATGCTTCCTTGTATAATTTCTTGCATCTAAATTAAGTGTACAGCCCTAGTTACTTTTCACCTGCTGATTGTGCTGTCTGTCTTGTTTTATAATGAGGAATATATCATGGAATATTTACGCAGTTTTCATTCATCTATTAATATTGCAGATGGGTCTACGCTTCCCAAGGTTGGTGATATAATACATGTCTCTTTCCTTGGGAAAAAAGTGACCGTTCTAAAAGTGGATTCATCCAAAGGAGAAATTGTAGTTCAAGCTGGAATCATGAAGTTGAAGTTAAAAGTAACCGACGTTCAAAGATAGTAGGAATTAGCAAGTCATGGCCATAATCATAAATGAGTAAGTGTTTTCTTTATGCACAAGATCTTATGTTTTGCCTTCTTCCTAACTGCGGACTATAGCAAACACTACTGTACCATGGGGGCATAAAAGCATTATGTTCATAGAAATCGTGAACCATTAAGAATTAAAATGTAAAGTTTTTTCAGAAACCAGTGCATTAAATTGTGCTCCTAATTTATAGATGGTCCTCCCCACATCCCTTCCTTTCCCTCTATTAACTTTGAAAGATCTTCCTAACTTTTTTTTATACTCTTTTTTTTAATGGAATAAAAAGAGTATTAAAAAAGTTAGGAAGATCTTTCATCCTCTTGAAAAGGGTGTGTGTGTATTGAAACTGCTATATTATGTTTTGATGTGAGATAAAAACAAAGGTGGGGGGACTATTTCTTGATTTAGCCTTGTGTCAAGATTCAACAACTAAGCTTTAAAATGCCATCAACAATATCAATAGTTGATGTGCTAAGTGTGCAAGGTACACTTTTCTTTATGATGTGTTAGAAATAATATAAATGGGGTGATTATGGGCTGATTCTATATAGTTGTAGTAATTAGGGTAATTGTAAATCCTTATATTTAATACTCTTTGTGTGTATAATATTCTTTGAGGTGTAATTTGGACACACGATTTAGACACACAGATTCCATCTCGTGTTTCTCATCTCCTTTCATTCTCAACATGTTATTTAGGGCCTAACAAGAGTCAACTCTAATTCATGCTTACCCAGTGGACCCACTGTCCATCGTTATTTTTTTCCCCAGAAACCGTCTCTCTACCAATTTTGACTCTCCACTGCCATGTAATCCTTTTTGATATGTTCTTCTGCAGTTGAGATCATCGCCACTATCTACATTGGAGCAACAATGTTAAGTTTAGAGGATCCTCTTTGGAAGCTATTTGCACCGCAACAGTCAACAAACTCCCCAGGTTCCTTAACTGCCCTCATTTTGCAGGTTTTGGGCCTCGTGACTCATCAACTTGCGTATACAGCCTTGTTCGATGCCGTTTCTCTATCTTCTTGATTGACCCATGACTGGTTCAGACCATCTCACCATGGAAGCTGATTTTGTGCCTATAGCCGACCTTTCTCAATGGAATAAGATTGATGCCCAACTTTGTATTATCGTCAAATCCACTCTTCATCTTCCCTGAAGCAGATCTTTCTTGCCTACGAGACTTGCGAGGTTGTTTGGGAGCAGACTAAGGTCTTGTATATTGATGATACTTAATAGCTATGTAGGGTTTGCCAACATCTCCTGAGTGTCGTTGCCCCTGGACGTCTTGATCGCTCCATAACTAACTATTTAGCCATAGTTTCATGGTATCTTATATGAATTTAATAAACCCTTTCCCCCTGCTACCACTCTTGTCAAGGAACTTGAGCAATAATGACAAACTTTTCATGTTGTTGGCTCTTGAAAAGTTAAGTTTGAATTTTTATTTCTAATTCAGTTGCGACAAAGGATGATTACACACACACACACACACACTACATCCAACCTAGTTAAGGAATTACAATAGAGTAATATCTAACAGAAACTATACAAGTCAGATCTAATCAAATTCGTTCTAATTACAGGAAACTATGGAAACAAATCTGCTAATTATGATAATTATATCAACCAAACATTGGCTTTGTATGGACTACTAGCAGTGTATTCATCGTTCATGATCAGATTATGGGTTTTCCCACTGAACTCACTCTGAACTCTGCCTGATCTATCTTGCTACATGTACCAGCCAAATCATATTTTAACGTACACATGCCTTTTGCCTCTGTTGATTCGTCTGCCTTGGTCTCTCAGAGCGGTGACTGTGGTCAGTCCTGCAAGCAAGGTGAATCTTGTCCTATGTGCAAGCATTGCCACGAAGTTGGACACGTTATTTATAGATGTCATGCCCTGTACAATCACCTTTCTCGAGCAACCAATGTTGCACATATTGCTCCACTTGCTCCCTCTCAGTACACTATGCCAGCATCTGATCCTTAGGCGGCACAGTCCATTTTTACTACCTCAAGTGGTATGAGGAATTTCAAATCTCCGATTCCACTTTCTATGGTTCTCACATGGGTGATTCCTTTGCTGGTATTTGTCACTCCACATCTCTTGTTTCAAATCCTTGATTCTAAGGCCACCAGTCACATAATTGGTAATAAGTCCCTTTTCTTCGGTCTTTCTATTTTTTGTTATTTACATTTTACCCTTTGTCACCATGGCTTATGGATCTCAAATATAGTCTCACGGATTTGATACTATCCATCTCCTTCCCTCTCTCGGTCGATAATGTCCTCTATGTTTTAGGTTCTCCATTTAATTTATATGACTCATTCTCTTGACTATGTGGTTTCTTTCACTAATGATTCTATTTTCTAGTAGGATCGGAGTTCGGGCAGGATGTTGGTGTCGAATATGAGTTTCACGAATTTTACCAACTTAACACCTTTGCTTATGTTTGCTCAGTGGTGGACTCTCCTCTTTTCATCCATGCTCAATCGGGTCATCCTAATCTTGCCGAGCTAGATCAACTTGTGCCGAGTCTTTAAAAGTTAAATTGTCTACCTTGTCTTTAGAGTCATGTCAATTTGGAAAACATATTCGTAGTTCTTTTCCTAGTCGTGTCAATCATCGAGCCATATCTCCTTTTGTTTTAGTTCACTATGTTGTATTGGGTCTTAATCGTACTGTGTCCACTTTAGGGTGAAGATATTTTATCGCTTTTATTGATGATTATTCTTGATGTTCTTGGTTATTTTTAATAGAAAATCGATTTTTGTTGTTTGCTATCTTCTAGTCTTTTTATCAAGAAATAAAAAATCAATTTGATATTCCAATATGCACTTTACAAAGTGGTAAAGCTCATGAATATTTATCTCTCCCGATCCAAAGCTTCATGGCATCACATAGCATCCATCATCAAACATTTTGTGCTCATACTCCTCAACCACATGGGTTGCTGAATATAAAAATACACATTTTACTGAAACCATTAAGACACTCTTGCTTCATAGAAATGTTCCTCACCGTTTTTGGGTCATTTTTTCCCCCTCAACAATACTTCCACCCTATCCTTCCTCAAGTCTTAGGGTCTACATATTTTATTCATAATCTTACTCCAAGGCTTGATAAACTCCCAGCTCACTCCTATAAGTGTGTCTTCCCGTGTTACACTCTGCCTTAAACGGGTCAAAAATGTTGTTTCTCAACTCGTCCATTATCTGGTCTTGATTGGTATTACCTTCTTTCAGTTTGTTCCTTTCTTTGAGTCCACATCATCCACTTGTGAATTTATCTCAACTACATTACCACTTCCTCCACCTTCTGTCCCTATGGAGTTTCACTCTTCAGAGATGTCACATGTTCTAGAGGATCCACGTGCTCCATGTCTTTTATAGGTGTATCAATGTCGACAACATCCTCCTTTACCACCATCGACAAATGATGGGAACAATATCGACTCTCCTTGGATTCAATTTCTCCGTCTCCTTAGGCCTTGCCTCGAGAACTTGATCTTCCCATTGCATTTCGAAAAGGTATATGTTCAACTCGTAATCCTTCTCCTCATTATGTCACATTGAGTTATCATTGTTTATCTCCTTTGCATTATACTTGTACTTCATTCTTGTCCTTTGTGTCTATGTGTAAGAATGTAGGTAATGTTTTATCTCATTCTGGTTGGGGATAAGCTATGATTGATGAGACGTGTGTAATTTAGAGTAGTGGTACTTGGATCTTGTTCCTCTTCCACTCGACATACCTGTTTGTAAGTTTTGGCTGGATTTTCACAACGAAAGTTGGCCTTGGTGTTAGGTTGATGGAGTCGATGACCATCTGGTTGTCGAAGGCTATACATAAAATGACATGTCAGATTATTCTTGTCTATGGCACCTATTTGGCATTGGCCTCGATACCAACTTGAACTCAAACTGTTTTCCTTCATGGTGATATCACAAAAGTTTTATGGAGCTACCTCATGTATTTGTTGCTCAAGGGAATCTTTAGGACTAGTTTGTCGTGTTTATGAATCCATATATGGTCGTAAACAATCTCGTAAGACATGGTTTGGAGATTTGACATTGTGGTTCAACAGTTTGGTGTGACTTAGAATGGGACTGATCACTCAGTTTTCAATTGCAATTTAGCTTCAAGGTGCATTTACTTAGTTGTGTATGTTGATGATATTATCATTATGGGTAGTAATCTCGATGGAGTCACTAAGGTAGAGCAACATCTTTGCCATCATTTTCAAACAAAAGATCTTGGCAGGCTTTGTTACTTCTCAGGGATAGAGGTGGCACATTCCAAAAATGGCGTTGTGATTTCTCAGAGGAAGTATGCAAGAGACATCTTAGAGGAAACAAGGTTGATGAATGCTAAGCCTATCATACTCAATAAGTTGATTTTAGCTTATGAATAAGTGCTTAATTAAGCTCCTTAAAATAGCTTATTGGATGTTTAATTAAGTTGTTCATGTAAACACGCACAAACTCATTGAGATAGGTTGTAATTTCATTAGGAAAAAATCTCGTCTAGAGGCATTACTACTGGCTTTGTAAATTCAAATGACCGACTAATTGATCTCTTAACTTAGTTATTGAGAGATCCTCAATTCAATTATATATGTAACGAGTTTGGTGTATGTGATTTATGTGGTCCAGCTTAAAGAAGTGTTAGAAAGAATGTAAATAGGGTAATTATAGGTTGATATATTAAGTAATTACAGCAAATGAGATAACTTTTTTGGTGTAGTACGTAGCAAATGAGATATCTTAAAACCAAAATATTTATGACTCTTTGTATATATAATAATATATAATATTTTCTAAAGGAGTGTTATAAATAATGTAAATAGGTAATTATGGGCTTATATTAAGTAATTACAGTAAATGAGATAACTTAAACCATAATATTTGTGACTTTTTGGATATATTTTGTTTGGCTTTTTCTATCCACACCCCCCCAATTTGCTAACCACACCCCCCCTGTCAGCTTTTTGTTGATGAAAAGACTAAAACGCCCCTACCCCACCTAATACCCCTTCATCATCCCATTTTCACTCCCTCGGCAGCCGAGCTCCAGCTTCGTCGCACGACCTCCCTTCCATTTTAATTTTTTTGTCCGACGATCTGAACAGGGGACGCCGTCGTCCCTCACGTCGCGCCTCAACACACCCACGCCGGAGAAGCTCCATCGCGCCTCACCACCCCCATCGCACAGGTAAGACAGCTTCTGTTTTTTTTTTCTCCTTTATATGATTCGTGAACTGAAAGTACGGGAAGAAAAAGTTGCCCATTACGTAAACTGAAATTACGTAGCACTCGTGAATTGAGTTCACGTGGCCTACGTAAATTCAGTTTACGTAATGGGCAAATTTTTTTTCCTTCTCGTATTTTCAGTTCACGTAATGCACGTGAACTCAGTTAACGTGTAGTTTCTCGCAGACAGTGGTGACCAAACACATCACTCAAAAGCAGTCTGCGAGCTCGACGTCCCCAATGTCACGTTGACCAATGTCTGCGAGCTCGACGTCCCCAATGTCTGCGAGCTCGACGTGCTAAACCTGCGCGCTTCTTTTGTCCCCAATGTCACGTTGACCAATGTCTGCGAGCTCGACGTCCCCAATGTCTGCGAGCTCGACGTCCCCAATGTGCCAATGTCTGCGAGCTCGACGTGCCCAATGTCTGCGTCGAGCTCGCAGACATTGGCACATTGGGGACGTCGAACTCGCAGACATTGGGGACGTCGAGCTCGCAGACATTGGGGACGTCGAGCTCGCAGACATTGGTCAACGTGACATTGGGGACAAAAGAAGCGCGCAGGTTTAGCACGTCGAGCTCGCAGACATTGGGGACGTTGAGCTCGCAGACATTGGTCAACGTGACATTGGGGACGTCGAGCTCGCAGACTGCTTTTGAGTGATGTGTTTGGTCACCACTGTCTGCGAGAAACTACACGTTAACTGAGTTCACGCAGATACGTGAACTGAATACGAGAAGGAAAAAATTTGCCCATTACGTAAACCGAATTTACGTAGGCCACATGAACTCAATTCACGAGTGCTCGTAATTTCGCATTTCGTAATGGGCAACTTTTTCTTCCGTACTTTCGCCCACGAATCATATAAAGGAGAAAAAAAGTCGCCTTACCTGTGCGATGGGGGTGGTGAGACGCGATAGAGCTTCTCCGGCGTGGGTGTGTTGAGGCGCGACGTGAGGACGACGTGAGGGACGACGGCCCCTGCTCGTGATCGCTTGACAAAAAAATTAAAATGGAAGGGAGGTCGTGCGACGAAGCTGGAGCTCGGCTGCCGAGGGAGTGAAAATGGGATGATGAAGGGGTATTAGGTGGGGTAGGGGCGTTTTAGTCTTTTCATCAACAAAAAGCTGACAGGGGGGTGTGGCTAGCAAATTGGGGGGGGTGTGGATAGAAAAAGCCATTTTGTTTGTGATTCAGACACAAGGATTCCATCATGTCTCTCTTCTATTTTTCTTCTCAACATGATGCGTATCTCTTTTTGGACTCAATTATAAACAAAAATACATAATTTCACACTGATTAAAGACGATAGTTAAGTGCATTTAATTTTTTTGATTTCATACGAAGTAGTAACTACATTTACTGAACCATCCTTAATTATAATAGTCATCACTAAGGAATTTTTAGAACACAAAAGTTGAATTAACTTAAGGGTATTTTTGGAACAATGATATTAAATATGAGTAGGTTAGTTGAAATTTGTTTATATTTGACTCTACCAAATTTGAACATTTTTTTTTCTTATAATTGAGTCACGATGGAATATAAAATAACTGAAGGTCAATTCAACACATAAACTGTCTAGCAAAACGAAATATAGAAAAAATTACTCATTTATTGTCTTTTTGTCAGAATGTAAAAAAGAAAACAAACAAACTATCGGTTAAAGAAATTTATGGGTAAGGGTAATTGATGGTGCTTGCTTTGTGGAAAGAACAATTACACGTATTAAGAAACGTGGTAAGCAAAACGATGTTTCAAGTACTAGTTTCCCCGTTGTTTCCTTTCACATTTTTGAGACGTGAACCTTCCTTTGAGGGTTTGTTAGGTGCCCTTTATTTTTGGTCCACTGATGAGTCATATTCTTACTTAACAACGCTAATTTGTTTGTATTGTCTATTTTAGGTTTTTTAGCACTGTTGGAAGTAGAATGTTTATTCACCCTCTTCAAGAAGACACTATGGATGTGATTGGTTTCGAGAAGAAATTGAGAAGAGAGAAAGAGATGTGAAAGAGTGTGAAAAAGAGAGAAAGAGATGAGAAATAGAGCAGAACTAAGGTATTGATTGGTTTAAGAGAAAGAGATAAGAAAGTGAAGAGAGAGAAGTATATTTAAATTTTGAAATGACAAAAATATCCTTATACTAATAATTGATTTATTTTTTATTTGAAGTGTGTATAACTGTACCTCACTATTAAAACACAAGGACAAGAAGAGAAATGTTTCATTTCTTCGCACTTTAACGAAGAAAAATAAAGCAAGTACGGATCCACTTTCGGGACTCTATCGTCTCTTTTTCTCGTTATTCCAATCGAGAGAAATGTCTTTTTTCTTCGCAAACCATCTTGTCTCTTTTTCTCTCTTAGCAAAGTAACGCGTTCCAATCAAAGCGTAACAAATTCCTTCTGTGTTTGGCTTCCTTTAATTGAGAAAATTGCTTACACGCCCCCCAAAAAACAATAAAAACGGTTAGAACAGCGAATCCGGATTAAAGAAAAACGGGTAAAACGCACAAAAGAACACAAGTGATTTGTTAACGAGGTTTGACAAGTGTGCTTATGTCCCTGGGAGCTAT
Organism: Calophaca sinica; assembly: GCA_037113605.1. Taxonomy (NCBI): domain Eukaryota; kingdom Viridiplantae; phylum Streptophyta; class Magnoliopsida; order Fabales; family Fabaceae; genus Calophaca; species Calophaca sinica. The sequence goes on from CM073736.1 coordinate 96,274,666, forward strand.
AGCGACTGTTTTCTTATTATGGTCAAATAAGGTTACAAAACTATGTTTAAATAATACGATACATTTAGAATAATAATTTCGCTCGAACGTCTGCCCATCTTTCATAATTATGAGCCATTCTCAATAAAAAGGAACATGATTAAGATTCGTAGCAGTTAGGAAACCCTATATTCATGCAGTTGGGATGTCAGGGACTGTCCGATCAATATCCAACGGTCCATATTTAAAGCTTGAAAATTAGTCTTTTAAAAATTCAAAATCTGTACCTTCTGTGAGTCCTCCGATCAAAATCGGGCGATCGAGATTGCATGATTGCTGATATCTCAACTGCAGGAAATCCATTTTCGCACAACATGATGTAGAAAGAAGGTATTTCAGTTTGGTAAAGACACCGTTAAGGTTGATGTATAAAACTTGCTTCTTTTTTCCTTCTAATATAGTTCTGTAGTGGCTTAGTTGTGGTGTTGTTGCTCCCATCAATTGTTCATTTTTTTTTTTTGTTGTAAAATCAAAGAAAGAAGAGTGTTTATGGCTTTTGTACTTAGGCATGCTGATACAGCAGGCCTACTACTGGATTTGAGGTTTAAAAAGTAAGGGGGAAAAAGAGGCCAAGTTGAAGCATGATTACCTACTTGAATTTATTATAAAATAATGCTGATCAAATCAACAATGCAAAACTGTTGAATTCAGAACTTCCACCACCAAGTTGGTGGAATATTAATACTGAAGCACTAATGGGTAGATGAAAGAAACACGACAACAAAATGTTGCTTTATAATTTTCTGATTAGAATCTTTTAATTTTCACAATGGCTTTTTAATTTGGGTAATATTATAAGGTAAATTCTTTCATACCCGGGAAAAAGGTGGTATTGATACCCATATGTGAAACAGACAAAATTAATCTCAATAAAAATTAAAAAAAAACTATAATTCACACATAAATTATAAATAACAAAACAAATAAAACCTACAAAACAAACTCGAAATAAAAAAATAAATTGAAATATCAAAAGAAATTGAAATCATGTATAAAATAAGTAAAACAATAGAAGAAATTGACAAAAATATAATTTTATTATTAGGAATAATAAAAAAAAAATAAGCTAGGAATGAAATTAAATAGTTTATATAAATATTAGAATATTATTTAAGCAATGATTCAAATAACAAAAATAGAGAAATTTTTTTTTATAAAAAATGAAATAGAAAAAGAATAAAAAAATTCCTTAGAGAAAATAAAAATTTATTAATAAATATAGAAATTTTTCAGGGAATTTCTCTTATACTTTCACACTAATAACAAATATGAAAACTAAGCATTTAATTTCACTTTAAAAAAGTTAAAAAATGATGTGGCGTCAAATAATTGATCATTGGGTATTTATACCCAATAAAACTCCAAGTTATCAGATTTCTCACCATATTATAATCACCTATTTTATTAGGAGCAGTGAAATTGTGAGATGAAGAGAAAAGTGACTTTCCATTGAGGGTTAGCCTAGAATCACTTATGGGAGCAAGGAGCAAAAATCAGACGAATATAATTGAAAATAACTGTTTATGTGTTTGGGTTGCAAATTTGCAGTGAATAAAATTGATTCTGGATAGCTAGAATCAATTATTTTGGAAGCAAGACTTTTCTAGCTTTTATGTTAAATAAAATTAATTCTGGGTATGAGATTCACAAAATTCTTTATATTTACTCGTCAAAAATGATTTAACTTTTGTCATCCAAATAAAATCAATTTTTTTGAACACACTTTTAAAATATCATTACTAAACATAAATCAATTTTTTTAAAACTCAAATTTTTAAAATCAATTCCTTTATCGATTATATCAAAATCTAAAAGAAAGGGACCTTATCAGTTGTTAACTGTTCTGTTAACTGTAACAGAAAGTTTCATTTAGCTCTACATTTGTAATATATTACTCCCTCCGATTCTCAGTATAAGAGAAAAAAAATGTGTTTTTTAGGGTTTCAAAATATAAGAGATATGTGAGATAAAAAAGTGTTTTTTATTAGAAAAAAAAGTGTTTTTCTTGGTTTTGATGAATTAGAGTTTTATCTCTTATATTTAGGACAGGAGGGAGTATCATTTACAAAACTCAAAACTCTTTTTGGTTTGGTTATATATCACCCAGCACAACGTGCTCACACTTTACATGTCACGGAGCTACCGGTGAATATGGTTTAAAAGTATTACTTTTGTCTGGATCAAAAAAAAAAAAATACTCCCTCTAAGAGAAAAAAAGGTGTTTTTTAGGGTTTCAAAATATAAGAGATGTGAGATAAAAAGGTGTTTTTCATTTGAAAAAAGAATGTTTTTCTTGGTTTTGATGAATTAGGGTTTTGAGTATTACTTTTGTACTAGTCGTTGTACTTTGTGGCTTTGTGCTGGGGCTGGACACCGGTCGGGTTTGGGTGGGTTCGGGCCCAAAAATTTCAATCCGACCAAAACCGCGGATGCTAATATCCCATCCAGTTCCGTCCGTTTGAGTCGCCGGTTTTGGCGGGTGGCGGTTTGAGCGGGTCGGCAGGTCGACGGGTGGGTTGGGCGGGTGATATTCGAGAACAAAGAAGAAGAAAAAACACATTTCCAGATTTTAATAGATCCCACAACCAAACCCAGAAAGCATAAAACTTTCAACGAAATTATAAAAAAAATCCAATCTTCTCAATAAATCTGATACACAAGATACACAAGATGGGGAAAAAAACAGATCTAAATCTTAATAAAAAAAGCAACAAAAAAAATCCTTCACTTTTGGTCGCAAAGAACAGATTTAACACTTGAAGATCTGGCAGTTCGGGCGGGTGGAAGCAAGAGAACAACGGAAGCAGCACCCAGGCCAGTCGCGATGGCTTCGAGGCCCATCCTCCTCTGCAAATCGTGCGTCCTTCGCGACTTCACCTTCCTGCGTGTCTTCCCCACCAGATGAAGGAGGAGGACGACAACGAGAAATGGAGAAAATATGCTGAAAAAAGAAGAAGATTGGTTGGGGAAAAAGAAGAAAAAAGTTGCAAAGGTGGTGGTGGTGCTTGAAGCGTGTGTGACGGCTGATACAATGAAATGAGTTTTAAGGTTAGAATGTATTTAGTATTAGGGTTAATATAATGGGCCCATACTCATTAATAAAAAACATGTAAGGTTTGAATAATAAAAAAAGGGTTTAAGTGGGCCAAAAAAATAGACTAGAAACATGGGCCAATACTTATTAGAATATGTGTTTGAAGCATTTGGTTCAGCCCAACATCTTCTTCGCTAACCTAGAGAAAGTGGCTAACAGTACTCAAATGCTTACCATCGCCGGTGGTTTACAAACAGAAGCAGGAGGCAATGATCCAGCTTGGTCAGGTAAGGAACATGCGAAACCTCTTGGGAAACATCGTTTTTTGTTGTTCAAGACTCAAATCTAACTTTCTCCTTCTTTGGCACATACCTTCCCTACTCTTTTTTTTTTTTTTTTTACAAAACCACTCAGTACTCACTTAGCAGTCATATACGACGTGGTAGTGAAAAAAAAAAATTCTCGTAACATTCGCCGGTCAGGTTCGGGTTCCGCTGGTTCTCATATCAGGAACCGACCCCGCCCACTTCAGCCCACGTAGGCCCGTTCCTCCCACCTGCCAACCCGCGCACCCGTTTCGACCTGCCCGCGAGCTTCCATTTCTTCTCAGTTTTACCGGGTTCGGGTCGGGTTCCCATTTTTTGTCCACCCCTACTTTGTGCATGCCAACGTGCACAGATTCAACCAAATATTCAAGATATTGGCGGTGCGGAACAATGAGAATTTGAATAACTTATTGAAGGTCATAGATTTAGTTTTTTTATATTGTCATTGTCAAGTAATGACACATAAATTACAAAAGTAATATTTTAATTCATATTGATATTACTAATTAAGTAGACGAAAATAAGAGTACGATTGATGAAAGATTAATTGATGTTATTTTGAAATTTTAAAATCGATAAATAGAAGGGGAAAAAAAATTCTTTTATAATATCATTAATTAAATAACAGATAAAAGAAACTAGACGAAAAGAAACAACAAAAGATTAAAATTTATTTAATTAAAATATATGTATTTTTTATTTTATTATTTATTTTTTTCAAATAATCTCAGATTTAGAGTGATTATTAATTCTGATGTAGAGAAAGGAGAAAGAAGGTATCATTTGTTGGAGGAATGATAGTAATTGATGCTATAGAAGTTGGGTGAAAATTTTGTGAAAAGAATATTCTCTTCTTCTGTAACACCATGGAACCAATGTTTTAATAATCGAATCGGAGATCAAATCGGTAAAATCTTTAAGTCATGATTTAATTTCTTCAAACCTCTCAAACTGAGATAAATTGGAGATCAAACAATCAAAAAACCGAATCATAGACATAGTTGGTTATCAATTCAACCAGTCGAACTGACTGGTTGAGTTCAATACTTAAATCATTGCGCGGAACGTTTTGTCTAGGAATAGGTAGAAGTTGGTAAAGGAAAGATCCATTTAATAAAGTAATAATTAGGATGTTGGCTAAGTCTTCCTAACCATGAAACATAGCGCACTAGTGGTACTGCAAATGCACTCCACCATTACCAGATAAATAATGTATTAAATGTTATTATCTCAATTATAATGTAATTAGTATATACATTATAGTTTTGGAAATTCTTTTGGCAAGTTATTTTCACACATTTTTTTATTGAAAATTTTTAGCTGACTTCTAGGGTGTAATTGGTTTACGAGAGAAAATGTGAAGAGAGAAAATGTGAAGAGAGAGTATAAAAAGAGAGAAAAATGTGAGAAATTGGGTAGATTTTGGGTATTGATTGGAATAAGTGAAAGAGAAGAGAAAAAGAGAAGAGAGAAGTGTTGTTCATTTTTAAAAAGACATTAATGTCCTTGACTAAAAATTTAGATATAAAAAAAGAATAAGGATAAAATTTGGAAAAATAAAAAAACACACACGCCGTGCCATTTTCTCGCCAACATTGTGGAGAAAAATTTCTCCCGTGGGACCCACGCCTTTTTTTTACTTTCTCTGCATTTTCACATCCAACCATGCGCGAGAAAAACGAATTCTCTCGCCAGCTGCTGATATTTTCTTTCTCGCCATTTCAACGTATACCAATCACACTGCTAGGATGGAGAAGTGTCAAGTGTGACAAATACTTCATGAGTGAATTTCCGGTACATGTTACCGCACCAGATCTATCCATCTCCTTTCTCACTTCCGGCAGATTCCACCACTGAATCACATCATTACGCAAAAGAAAATCAACCTGTCACGCCATCGCGGTGCCGGCACCAACCCGCTCCCCTCACCACTGTCACCATTTCACCTGGTTATTTCCGGCGAGCTCTAAGACTCTAGCGCCCAAAGCCCCAAACCCACAATCGGATCATTTGGAAGATCACCATGGTCAGCCATCCGTACAAACCCAATGTGGTAAAGTGATTCAAGGATTGTAGTAAAGTGAAAGCAGGTGGTGCCTAAACTTTGAATACTGCAAGTGTTGTGGCTGTACGAAGCACCATCCGTTGAGCTTTTTGGTTTTTTTTTTTTTTTTTTTTTTTAAAAGCCGTTGAGCTTTTTGGTTGATGCAAGAATTTGGACACGAAGTTACTTTTTTTTTGACTGATGGACGAAGTTACTTAAGAAATTATTAGTTTGTGCTCAGGAGCTGTAACGTTTGAATGCAATGTGAACTTTGACTTTGTGTTTTAATTAGAGAATACCTGGTTTAATTTTTAAAAAAATTCCTGGGTTTTTCCTTCTTTTTTCATTTTTTTTTTTGGCTTTTTGGGTGTTGCAAAGGTTCCTGTTTGGGGTTTCTATGAGAACAAGGCATAGTTTTTTGCTTTTATCTTTGTTTTGGGGTTCAAATTCATTTTGCCTGTGACTGTTTCGTGCGATTTACAAGAGAGAGAGACGTGAGAGTGAAAGAGCGAAGAGACACATCATTTCCTACGTTTGTTTGTAGTGAGAGAAAACAAATGCCGGGACCTACACGTTTTTCATTTCTTCGCAGAAGTGCGAAGAAATTGGACAGAGACGCGTTTTTTATTGCCTTTTCCAATTCTACCCCTTATTATCTCCTTATATCTCAAACTATTTAAATTTTTAGTCAAGGATATCGATGTATTTTAAAAAATAATCAACACTTCTCACTTATTTTTTTCTCTTCTCTTTCTCTTATTCCAATCAATACACAAATCTAGCCAATTTCTCACTTTTTTCTCTCTTTTCATACTCTCTCTTTACAATTTTTCTCGCGAACCAATCACACCCTTTGTGTTGCAGAATCCATGAATCCACTTTGTGAATCTAGTTTTTGGGTGTTGCAATCCATGAATCTACTTTGTGTTACAGACAATTTTTACAGACAATTTTTATTTTTTATTCAAATACGTAGAGCCGTGATTTTAGTCGCCATCAAGCTCGCAACTCCACCATCATTTCATCATAGAACCACTGCGATGTCCACAATAGAATACACATGCATTTCCACCATCAGAGAAAGGTGGAGGGAGGGAGAATGGAAGAAAAAAGAAGAAGAAAAAAAATATTGGGTGTGAGTGAAGCGTCATAAGATCTGGTAGAACTGTGTGATCCAATAGCTCATAATCATGATTCATGATAAACCACTCAAATGCTAGTTCACCCTAAACATTACCAAATTTTTAGAGTCCATACACATATATAATGCATCTTTAAAAATTAAAATCATAAAACTGTCTGACGTGTAAGATTAAATTGCTTTTATAAAGAAGAATAAAGGGACATTTTGATCCCTGGGAATTTTTACGATACCCATTTTAATCCCTGAGGAAAACAAAGTCCTTTAGTTGTCCCTGACATTTACAAATGTGAGACACGTTAGTTTCTCCATTAATTTCCATTGAAAAACGTCAGTTACGGAGGTAACGTGACCAGTTAAATGCTGAGTTGTGCTATTAACTGTTGTCACTCTATAAAATGACCAAAACGTGGCATTATTTAGGGTCAATTTGGTCTCTAATAAAAAATGTTATAACCAGATTAAAAAAAGGGGACAAATTAGTAGTCCCTCTTCTACAAAACCCATTTTAGTCCTTCATTCTTCTCGATTTATTAATCTTCTTCAACATCCAAACTTCCCTCCATTAAAGCTCTTGGATAAGCTTTGCTGCTACGAACTTAGGTACTCCTTGCTGATGTTTCTTCCCTGTTGCGTTGTTGTTGTTCCTTCCCCGGTGCTCCATTCTAGTTGTTGAAGATCTGGAAATACTTCCAAAGTTTTCAATTTGACTGCCACTAATTGGGTTTTAGATTTCAACGCTGTTAATTGATCACAGCGTGCGACACACCAGTGATACACATACGCGTACAGTATGGACCCCACTTTTTTTTTTCTAAATTTTTTTTTCAAATTTTTCTTTTTTATCTGGTTAACGAAGTTCACTTATCTGGTTAATGGTTCACATTATCTGGTGAATGTCAACCCTGAAACTTAACACATTCTATTTTTTTATCTGGTTAACGAAGTTAACTTATCTGGTTAATGGTTCACATTATCTGGTGAATGCCAAACTCACGTTCCATTTATTTATCTGGTTAACGAAGTTCACTTATCTGTTTAATGGTTCACATTATCTGGTTAATGACAAAAAAATTTAACCAGTTAAAAAAATCTACAAAAATAAAAAATACATTTTAAAAAAAAAAGTTATTCGTACAATACAGACCGTATATCCGTACAATACAGACCGTATATTATACGTGTCTGTGTCAAAAAATGTGTTAAAAAAACATTTTTCTTTAGATTTTGGGTTACTTTCTCAGACAAGAAGGAGATTAATTAAAGGCTTAAAAAATGGTGGAGGTTGCGATTGTTGCAACTACTGCTACACTTGAGAATCTACTCATTGGATGGGATAGTTCAACCATTGCAGGTTTGTTTTTTATTTTATCATATATTCGGTGCATGTTCAGTTTTATATAATGATTATAGATTTATGGCAATCATTTATCCTTTCTTATATTGTCTTTTTTTTGTTCTGGTGTTTTGATTTGGGGAGTGAAATTAATATGCTTAACCTAATTTTGAAATGTTTAGATTGAAAAAAAAAAGATAAAAAATAATTTTGAAAAGGATGTTTTAGATTTTATTAATAGAATTAAACAAACATGTTTGCAGGGGGTATGACCTACATCAAGCATGAATTCAACCTCCAAACTTCCCTACAGCAGCAAGGCGCAATGGGGAAGGAACAACAACAAGGAGCACCTAATAAGTTCGTAGCAGCGAAGCTTATCCAAGAGTTTTAATGGAGAGAAGTTTGGAGGTTGAAGAAAACTAATAAATAGAGAAGGATAACGGACTAAAATGGGTCTTAGGGTGGAGGGACTAGAGGGACTAAAATGGCCCTTTTTTGAATCTAATTATAATATTTGTCATGGACTAAATTGGCCCTAAATAATGCCACGTTTTGGACATTTTACAAAGTAACATCAATTAACAGTACAGATCTGCATTTAATTGGCCAGGTCACCTCCGTAACTGATGTTTTTGGAAGGAAATAGATGAAGGAACTAACATGTTCCACGTTTGTAAATATCAGAGATTACTAAAGGACTTTATTTTCCTCAGAGGCCAAAATAGGTAGCGTAAAAATCCTCAGGGAGCAAAATGTCCCTTTATTCTATAAAGAAGAAGAAGAAGAAAAAAAATATATATGCCTAAAAAAAAACTACCCCTGTTCCCTATTACAAGAAAAATTTTGGGGTTTTTTTATACCTAATTATAAGAAATTATATCCCTATTTAATGTGAGATATATGTTTACTAGAAACTTTCATAGTGCGTATAACACATTTAATGCTAGAGGTATATTTGGGATAAAATTTCTATTTTATATCATTAAATAGTCTTTATTTGTCTTGACGATTTTTATTTTTTTCTTCTTATATTAAGAAGCAGAGGTAGTATCAACTTGTGTCCGAGGTCACTAGGTCACCTTCACGGCTAAAGGACTAGGGTCGAGGTGCAGCAAGCAGGTGCTACTCTTTGTGTCATATACTTTATCTTTTAGTCTTCCTTCTTAATCAATATTAATTGGCCTTGACAATGTGATCGTTGTCGGTGTAAACGCTAAAATCCATTGAGCCATAAAAAGAACAGAAACAAAGCAGTACTCTCTCCATTTCATAACTTTGGTGGTTTAAAGTTTTTATACTCAGACCAAGAAATTATTTAATTAAAGTATATTTTTTACCATAATAGCCTTATATATTAATTATTGTAGGTTCCAAAATAATCAATTAAGTATTTGTGGAGTTGTGTCAATTTTTAATGTTAAGACAATAAATATATGAAAGATGTGCTTCGAAAAAAAAATGTGAATTACATCTTGGGTTTATAAAAGACCCATTTTTTTGAAAAAAAAAAATTATTGTAAAATTATCAAAGTTATGGAACGGAGGGAGTAATAATTAGAACCATCCACTTAGGAGTATTGCTATACACATTTACCCACTGCATACTTAATGCATTGCCCCTAAGCCAACTCAATTATGTAAAAGTTGATTTTTTTTTTTTTATAAATTACAAAAGTTACGGCTAGGGAAGGCACTCCCAAGGCTATCGAGGAACAATGTCAATGACATATTAAGGAGTTGTCAACAGAGGTCCAACGTCCCAAAAGACTACTGTACACAGTTACTAAACTAGATATTGGGCGCAAATGGATTGTTGGGTTCAAAATCTCTTTTGATATGTGGTTTTAATGATAACAAACCTTATGAACTAAATCTTAAGTATTATAAATGGTGATCTACAGATGTTTGCACTTAAGGATATTTAAAAGCAGGAAGTTACTCAAACCATCAAGTGTGTATAATCTACTCAACAACTGAAGAAACAGAGTAGCATCAGAAGATTATAATAGTAGTATTACAAGCTTCATTGAGACATCATAAGTTTACTACTAAGACACAAGTGATCTGCACGAGAAGGTTCACAAGAGAGAAAAAGAGAGAAGACTCATAAATGAGAATAGAAAGTTCTTGACAAGATAAAATTCTTGAATTTGCTGTTGGATCTTTAGAGTAGTGCAACTACTAAGCATGAGATATTCTCACTGCCCAAGTATGCATCCATAAGAGAGTATCATGTCAATAACCACCTCAAAAGCATATAAGGTCTCAACTCTCTTAAAGACAAATCAAGTATCATATACGCATAAGCCGATTTGTGACAGAAAAGAGAAGGTTCGAGCCAACAACAGAATTCCAATCGAAAGAAAGTTTGCAAAGAGGCTCAACTGAAAAGAGAAGATTCTGCCTTAAGTTCCCAAGCAGTTGAGAAAGTTGAAGATACTTTCTCAACAAAAGAAGAATGACTGCTCAGGAAAAGTAAGTTAAAATAACTGAAACAAGTCCATATTTGTTCAGAGATCACATGGAATAGAAGGTTGAAGACAGTACAATGAGGTACATACCAAGTGATCGCCTTTGGTTCAGTTTTTAGGAATTTCAGCAGAAGGAAGTTCATTATGTTAGTCACGAAGTTATGAAAGTTCAGCAAAAGGAAGTTCATTCTGCTCGTCAAAAAGTTCGCATTTAAAAAAGTTCAGCAGAAGGAAGTTCATTCTGCTCGTCACAAAGTTCGCATTTGAGAAAGTTTAACAGAAAGAAGTTCATTCTGCCCGTTGCAGATTGACACTAAAGTTTGCACAACAGTGCATGTGATTGACATGTTGGAATCTGCGCAGCATACTGCCTAACACAAAAGCAAAACTGTCTGTAGAAGAGAGAGAAACTCCCCAACGGTCACCAAACTTTTTAACGGTCATAAATGAAGGAAAATTATAAAAGGGAACTTAGAAGGTCATTTGAAGGTGTGAGAGTGGGTTTACACAAAGCTTTAACAGATTTGCACCATCCCCATCCATCTCCACCCTGCCTCAAACTTTCTATCACGAGAGGGAGTTTGTAGGAAGTTTCTGCGATATAAAGTTAACTGCAAAAGCATCTTCAGCTTATTTCTTCAAAGTGCATCCACTCCATGAGTGTCATTCAGCTGAAATGCATTAGAATCAAAGAGGAAGAGAGAGGCAAACACAAACTTTATCAAGATTAACCTTTGCTCTCCTTTATTACCCTCTTTCACACTCTTTTGTATATGTTCTTTACACCTTGGGATATCTTTGAGAGTGTGTTTAGCATGTTCATTATTTAATATTCACTTAGCAAAGTGTAATCAAGCTATGATAGATCCCACAAACCAAACCTTGTACTTATGTACCTTGTTTCGTTCTACCAAGCTACCTAGTGGTTGAGTGTTAGTGAGAAGCTTCAGGGGAGTTACTTGTTAAACTTAGGAAGAGTTTCTCAAGTAATTTCACTATGTAGAGCTGTAGAGAAATACCATGTAGAGCCTGAAGAGGCTTGAAGAAAGAATACTAGCTTCTATGAAGGAAGGCAGCTTGGAGAAGCTGTTAAAAAGAATACTGCAACTTGTACTGTTTCATGGAAATAGTGAAAAATATCACCTTGGGTGACGAGTAGATGTAGCCCATGGTATTTGGGTGAACCACTATAAAAACGTAATGTCTAATATTCTTCTCTCTTATCTCTGCATACTTTACTTTCTGCTCATACCACATCTTTCTCTAATAAGTAATTAACTGACTGATGTTTAAAACATAACTTCCTCACGACTGCACAATACTCTCTCTTACATGCCATTATCTCAATAAGAGAAAGTTCAATGAAACTGTATTGTGTTCATATAATTTGGGTTCTGTTTTAAAGCTCATGTCTATCTTTAGAAGCTTCTATTTACACTGTGTTTATCATTAGAAGCTTCTGTTGTTGAACACTTTGTCCTTAACTTGCAAACTTAATCATGAATGTGTTTTGTGCTGATTATCAATCTTTCTTTGAAATATCTTTAGAAAATCTGATTAGCTTTCAACTCTCTCTAAATGACCATGTTTAACTGAAAGCTAAATATTGCAAATATTGCAAAACGTTTTTATGCATAACACCACATAAAACTCATTTTGCATAGAACTTATTGTGTGAGAGAAAGTTCACTGCATGAAATCCTCAACTAGAGGAAGTTCACTGCGTGGAACCTTCTCAAGTAGAAAATGTTTGTAAAACTGTTTTATGCCAGCATGAGTTATTCATTGGAGGAGGTTCACGTGACACATCGCTGCATAAATCATTATGTATTGAACCCACTCATCTAAGAGGACATTCATTTAAAGTGTTCTAAGAAACATGTGCATATAAGAGAATGTTCAATAACATTACTTTATATTAATCAACTCATCTCCAAGTATCAACTTGAGAGAACTTTCTCAAAGTTTCAGGCTAAAATTATTAGAGGTCAGAATTTTCAAAGGGTCACAATCCAACCCCCTTGTTGTGACTCTCTGTGTTACCTTCAATTGGTATCAGAGCGAGTCCTCTTGGGGTTGAACACACTTAACCGTGTGAGAGAAAAGATCTGGAGGAAGTGATAGCCAACTATTTTGTGGCAAAACATGTTTTAGAAGGATGATTTACAAGTGACTTTCAACCTCGAGAAAGTTCCTATTGGAGAAAGTTCGAGTTGAGAAAGTTCCTGAAAAGGAACAATCTCCAAAGGATCATTCTAAGAAGGAACAAATCCTAAAAAGGATCAATTGAAGAAAGTTCAGAATAAACAAGTAGATGCTTATGGCTAAACTTGAAAATACATTAGAAGATAGAGAAAGGAAAAAGTAAAGAAAGCCTTGGAGAATAATCTGGATAAGGCATGGTTCATGAACCATCTTATAAAAGAGCTTATGATTTATCTTGATTTATTTTATCTTGCTCTTATTAAATAGATTATCATCCTCAATCATTGCACTTTGAGCTTATTTAAGATTTTGAGAGATCAACCTTTATGAATAAAACTCATTTATGTTTATCCTTAATAAGGAAGATAGACTTTGAAAAAGCAAACTAAATGAGATATTATCAGGTAGAGTTTGTCAATAGCACCATACCTTTAGAAAATCATTTGAAAATTAAATGTGTGCCTATGACAAAACCATACTTGGCTTAGAAGCTGTAAAAACGAAAACACTTTAATGACGTCTATTTTCATGCATCTAAAGGCCAAGAAAATATGCTTTTATTGTAACGTCTTGGTTATAAGACCTTATATAATGTTACCATAGAAACAAATCTACTAAGAAGAGGTATACTACTAACCCTCAAGGACCCAATGAGAATGGGTACCAAAATCATGTTCATGTATATGTAGGAGTATTTGTTACATGATAAGAAGAAAAAGCAATGCCACTTGAGAGTTGATGACAAGTAACCAACTCAAAGCAAGATCAGTACATGCTCAAAAAGGAAGAAAAACATGTTGAAGAAACTGTTCCCGAAATGGAACAAATTGAAGAAAAGGAAGTTTTCAGGAGGAAGTTTGAAGTGCGATGCCTATGCTACCTCTCAGAGGGAGTCACATCACTTTGGGAAAACCATGGCAACAGATAAAGAAAATTTTTCAAATTCCCTTGAAGTGGTTGGTATTGATATCAACTCTCTGTTTAGGGTCGATCAACCATGCCTATAAAGGAAGTTCCTGAAGCAGATGTTCCCAAACAGAATGATTCTTAGATGTAAGATCCAAAAAAATATGCTTCAATCTGTAGATAAAGATAAACTCCTAAAGGACATAAACGAGAACTTTCTTAGAAGAAAGTTGAAAAGATAAATGCTCTCTATGAATGGAGAGGTGGAGCTCAAAAATACAGATATGAGGCCGTAACTGAGAGAACATATATAAATACATTGAGATGAAGGGTGAATCTAAGATAAGCATGTTGGAAGGACTGAAATCTTTCTTTGGACTTAAATATGAAATTTGAGAAGTTTGAGAAAGTTCTTGAGAAAGTTGTGGAACTATCTCAGGAGGAGCATGGTAATGATTATCTGAGTGAGAAGGTTCAGAAAGATGATGTTAGGTTCTGAGACCTAGAACCCCTACTCTTTGTGAGAAAACTCCAAAAATGGAGATATCTTCCAAGAAGACTCCTCAAGAATGATATGAAAAGAACCATAAGCAAGCAAAAGTAACCATTTCCCTGAACCGTCTCAAGATCTAAGGTCAATATGCATAAAAGGAAGTTCCATAAATGGAACAAGTGGTTGAAAAGAAAGATCCAAAAATTGAACTCGTGGCTGACAAGGAGGTTTCAAAAATGGAGCTGAAAAAGAGGTTGTCGAGGCTGAACAAGCGGCTAAAGTCGAAGCTCCTGCTAAAAAAATGAGCTGAAATGACTGTCCTCATCATTAAATCAACGTTCTCAAGCACTGTGAAATGGGCTATATAGTGGAATATGAGTAGATACTGCAAAATTCTTTGAGAATGGTCCTATCAAGTGAAATCTCAAGTGAAGAAGGTTACTAAAAGGAGGTACATCTAAACTCAAAATTTTAAACTCGTTTTAGTATATCTGAATTTTGTGTTGCCGCAACATTATGTGATTAATTGGCTTGCATTGAAATTGGAAATACATGACAAATGTTTGATTGCATGTATCTTTAATGCTTGATTGTGAACATCATTATGTTGGAGAAAGTTCTGAGAAAATTCTCAAAGAATGTTGTGACTAAATGTGCTTATGCCTAATCCTTGCTTAAACAAAGTTTGTTCCACAACACTTGATTCTCAACATTATCATACTATTTTAATTATTATATACATATTTGGAAGTATGATTTGATATTTAAATCATTGCTTAAAGTTTCTATGCTTGGAGATTTCATAGTAAATGAGAAATATTTTAAGTATTCTCTAAAAGTGTTAGACAAAGTGTTGTTTCATTATGTATGGTTGTGTCTCACAAACTGCACAAGATTCACTTCTTGTTTATCATGTTAAATATTCTATAATATAAAATGGGTGCAAATGGATTGATATCATTCTATGAAAATTAATCTCTTTAAGGCAAGTTATCAAATACATTAGCATATGCTAATTGTATTATGGTTTAATTTATGGTATGTGCTTGTTAAGGAACATGTTCTTAATTGTTTAACAAATCCTTTAAATGTAGGGTTTAACCTCTTAAGCGTGGAGCATGATGGACTTAAGACTTACAACTATAAAAAGGACAAAAACTCAATATTGGTTCATTAAATCTAAATCAAATGATGTTCCTTGTTTAAGTTTGATTTGTAGTACATATTTCATGTCACATATGCCTTCCATAAGTCTCATGCATACATAAGATCACGGTACAAAATTTTGGAAGAATCCAACTTGGTTTGCATGTCTTGAGAAGCCTATACTTGAATTGATGCCTAAATATAGAAAGTTGAATATGGCTTTTCAATAAATTGAGATCCTGATATGTTTCATGCAAAATATCCTTCTTCAACATGTTTTATTTGGATATCCATGTAATGGATTTATATTTGGAAGGATTTCAACAAAAGTTGCATGTTTTGATCGTTCATACTGAACAAATTGCCTTCTTAAGAAAGTTTGAGATTAAATGAGTTATGCATGTCAAATATGTTCTAAATGAAATATAATCTGCACACTTGATTTCTTTAAATAACATTTGACACATTCTAAACAAGAAAGTGTTGTTTTGAAATAAATATATGATAATCTTGTTGCACTTGCTTATTATATAGTCGAATATAGACTTATGAGCACTATATGGCATATGAATGCATTTTTCTGCATAATGAGTCTTATTCGCTACACAATTCAGTTGTGATGCATGTTTTAAAAAGTTTAAAATATTTTTTAAACAATGCAACTTGTGATAGCAGCAACCAAGACATTTCACACACATTTACTGCTTTAAGGAGGTTCAAACATATGCAAAATTGTTAACTTGTGTGAAATTTTATGAAGAGTTCTTGCATGAAAATTGCCTTTGGATTGTCAACAACATGCATATGATTATTACCTAGAAAAGATTTGAGAAGAAATGAATGTTTTGAATCAAATTAAATTCACATTATATGCTTCTATGGTTTGAAATAAAATTGTTGATTCACATCTATGCCTATGAAAGTGCTTCATAAATATAAAAAGGTCTGTTATGAAACTTTCTATTGATATTTAACCCTTTATAATAGGCATATTAGAGGCTGTCCTCCAAAATATAAAGGCTTTTTCATCAAAAGCCTATCAATAAGTTATCATAATATAATTAAAAAAAAAACTTTCCTCTAGAAATGTGATTGTTGAAAATACACGAGAATGTTCATATATGATTAGTGGATCAAACGACTGTGCTAAATTGTTTGGTTATATTGCTTTTGCTATGATTGTCAATATCTAAATTGCAATATTAACTTATCTTTGTTCATGATCTTCAATACATACCACATGCTCATAATGTTGAATATGCTAGTTGTTACTTTGATAATTACCCCATGCATAAATTTAAGGGGAGCTTAATTGATAATTAAACCCCATGCATGAGTTTAGGGGGAGCTTAATTGTAAATCAATAAGCATTCTTACCTTGATTATTATATTCATCCAAAATACTTAAGACTTATTCTTAAAGGTTTGTCATCATCAAAAAGGGGGAGATTGTTGGGTTTAAAATCCCTTTTGATATGTGGTTTAAATGACAACAAACTTTATGAACTAAATCTTAAGTATTATGAATGGTGATCTACTGATGTTTGTACTTGAGGATGTTTAAAAGCAGGAAGTTACTCAGACCACCAAGTGTGTATAATCTACTCAACAACTGAAGAATCAGAGTAGCATCAGATGATTACAATAGTAGTTTTACAAGCTTCATTGAGACATCATAAATTTACTACTAAGTCACAAGTGATCTGCACGAGAAGGTTCACAAGAGAGAATAAGAGACAAGACTCATAAATGAGAATAGAATGTTCTTGACAAGAGAAAATTCTTGAGTTTGCTGAAGGATCTTTAGAGTAGTGCAACTACTAAGCATGAGATATTCTCACTGCCCAAGTATGCATTTATAAGAAAGTATCATGTTAATAACTACCTCAAAAGCATTTAAGGTCTCAACTCTCTCAAAGACAAATTAAGTGTCATATAAGCATAAGCAGATTCGTGACAGAAAAGAAAAGGTTCGAGCCAACAGCAGAATTCCAATCGAAAGAAAGTTTGCAAAAAGATCACATGGAATAGAAGGTTGAAGACGTATGAGGTACATACCAAGTGATCGCCTCTGGTTCAGTTTTGAGAAAGTTCAGCAGAAGGAAGTTCATTATGTTAGTCACGAATTTATGAAAGTTTAGCAAAAAGAAGTTCATTCTGCTCGTTACAAAGTTCGCATTTGAGAAAGTTCAGTAGAAAGAAGTTTATTCTGCCCGTTGCAGATTGACACTAAAGTCTGTGCAACAGTGCATGTGACTGACAAGTTGGAATCTGTGCAATATACTGCCTGACACAAAAGCAGAACTACCTGTAGAAGAGAGAGAAACTCCCCAACGGTCACCAAACTTTCCAACAGTCATAAATGAAGGAAAAGTAAAAAAGGAAACTTAGAAGGTCATTTAAAGGTGTGAGAGTGGGTTTACACCAAGCTTTAATTGATTTGCATTATCCCCATCCTTCTCCACCCTGCCTCAAACTTTCCATCACAAGAGGGAGTTTGTAGGAATTTTCTGCGATAGAAAGTTTACTACAGAAACATCTTCAGCTTATTTCTTCAAAGTGCATCTACTCCATGAGTGAGAAGCTACCTTGTGGGGCAGTGTTGGTGAGAAGCTTCAGGGGATATACTTGTTAAACTTAGAAAGAGTTTCTCAAGTGACTTCAGTAGATAGAGCTGTAGAAAACTACCATATAGAGCCTGAAGATGCTTGAAGAAAGAATACTAGCTTCTGTGAAGGAAGATAGATTGGAGAAGTTGTTCCAAAGAATACTCATATGTAGAGCCTTAAGAGGCTTAAATAAAGAATACTAGCTTCTGTGAAGGAACGCAGCTTGGAGAAGCTGTTAAAAATAATACTGCAACTTGTACTGTTTCGTGGAAATTGTGAAAAATCTCTCCTTGGGTGGGGAGTTGATGTAGCCCATGTACTTTCTGTAACATGTCATTTTCTCAATAAGAGATAGTTCAATGAAACTGTATTGTGTTCATATAACTTGAGTTTTGTTTTAAAGTTCATGTCTATCTTTAGAAGCTTCTGTTTACACTGTGTTTATCATTAGAAGCTTCTGTTGTTGACCACTTTGTCCTTAACTTGCAAACTTACTCATGAATGTGTTTTGTGCTGATTATCAATCACTCTCTGAAATATCTTTAGAAAATCTAATTAGCTTTCAACTCTCTCTAAATGACCATGTTTAACTGAAAGCTAAATGTTGCAGATATTGCAAAAGGTTTTTATGCATAACACCAAATAAATCTCATTTTGCATAGAACTTATTGTGTGAGAGAAAGTTCACTGCATGACATCCACTCAACTAGAGGAAGTTCACTACGTGGAACCTTCTCAAGTAGAAAATCTTTGTAAAACTGTTTTATGCCAACATGAGTTATTCATTGGAGGAGGTTCACGTGACACATCACTGCATAAATCATTATGTATTGAACCCACTCATCTAAGAGGACATTCATTTAAAGTGTTCTATGAAACATGTGCATATTAGAGAATGTTCAGTAACATTACTTTATACTAATTAACTCATCTCCAAGTATCAACTTTAGATAACGTTCTCAAAGTTTCAGGCTAAAATTATTAAAGGTCAGAAATTTTCAAAGGGTCACAACCCAACCCCCTTGTTGTGACTCTGTAACATCCGCCATTTACCATTGGGTGAGCCTAGGTGGCATTTAGCAGGCCTGCCAATCATCTGTCACTCGTAAGGTAAAAACCCCACTAAAAGGGGGTGGAAAAGTTCTATGAGTGATAGGCCTGCTAAATGCCAACTGGGCTCACCCAGTGGTAAATGGCAGATTTTATAGACTCTTTGTGTTACCTTCTTGGATCTCCCTTGGAAAGGTTGTCCCCCAAGTGGGATTTTAGTGGCGTTAGGGGATTCAAACCATCACCCATGAAAAGAGTGAGAGTCTGACTCCGAATCCTTAACCACTTGTGCCGAAAGTTGATTAATGCTTATAAAATGATAGAAAAACAAAAATTTAGATTGAAACTCGCGCGAAATATCTTTATCAATTATGTTATTGTTGAAGTTTATAAAAGTTTTCAATAAACATTACATGTGGTTTATTTCAATTGATTCTGTTCAAAAATGAAAAAAAAAATATAGGTAAAATTACTCTATAGGTCCGTTAACATATTTTCTGTTTTTGAATCAGTCTTTTATCTTTTTTTCTCAAATAGGTCCTTTAAGTTTTAAAATGGTTACACCGTTAACCTTTTCTTCATTTTTCATTTCCCCTGTTAAAAAAAATATGATGTGGCCGTTATTTTCTTATGTGGCTGTTCAATGTCATCTGACTCATATTTTTGTTTAATTTTTTATTAAAAACCAAAAAAATAAAAAATAAAAAATGATCTTCATCTTCAAAGATCAGAGAGAGCTTCTCTCATGTCTCTCCCACCTTGAACGCCGCCGCCACCACTTCTCGGCCTTGCTCTGCCTCCGTCCGGCCTCCAATGGTCGTGCCACCACCACGGTTCTTCTCCTCTCTTCATCCTCTACAAATCCCTTTAACTCGTTTTGTGAAACGGAGCAAAAATGGAAAACCTAAATCCGCTGCTTAAACTCGCGATTCCGGCCATCGTGGGCCGTGTTTCGAGAATCTGAAACCATCATTCTCCTCCTCTCGTCGTCCGCAACAAAACCCCTAAAAAAATACAATTTGGAACATCTTTCGTCGGTGACCACCGCATCGGAGTCCCCTGCCACCGTGCTGGAGTTTGAGCCCGTGGCCACTCCTTCTTCTTCCTTTTTTCTTTCATTTTTTCTTTATGTTTTCTTCTTTATTTTCATTTTTCTTCATTGAATCTTTCGATTTCTGGGTTATTTCTTCTTTTTCTTCTTTCACTGAATCTTTCAGATTTAGAGTTTTGTTGAAGAACATCAATTGATTGAATTTCTGAAAACCCAGACCATGAAACAGTGCTCAAATCCAACAACTCAAGAACAAAATAAACGATTCACAAAAAAAGGGGGAACCAAAAACCATGTTTGTCCAACCATTGAGAGGAGAAATTATTTTGGTGTTTTCCTGACCTCTGTGGACGAAATCGCAGAAGTGGGGAGGCAGGGAGTGCAGCACGGTACTGCTGTTAAGGGAGGGAGACGATGAACAGTTTTTCCAGATTCCCCTTTCTCAAATTTTGTTTTGTTTTTAATACAAAGTTATAAAAAATAATGACTCAGCCCTCCACGTAAGCATCGTCATTGACACCTAAACATATTAACGGACACATAAGCTTTTTTAAACAGTGTTTGATGGAAAATGAAAAAAATGTCAACGATGGAAGCATTTTAAAACTTAAGGACCTATTTGGGGAAAAAAAAGATAAAAGACTGATTCAAAAACAGAAAATAAGTTAAGGGACCTACAGAGTAATTTTACCTATATTTGAAAAAATTGTTCAAAATTAATTAAAAATAATAATTTACTTGTACCAAAAAAAAAATAATTTACATTTTTTTGACACAAAAAAAAATTAGATAGAAAAGTAAATATCGTCAAAAAAAGATATGATTTTGAATTTTTTTTAGATCGACCTGTTTTAGATAATACTATTAATTAGCAAGATCTTATCTTTTTTTATAAGATAAGATATCGTTTCAGATTATAAATTGAAGTCTTCATTCTTCTCTCTCTCTCTCTCTCGATCTTTAGGGTCCAATAGTCTATTTGTTTTCCTGTGACGTCAAACGTTCTTCATACGCCAGAGTCCAAAAACCCTATTCTATACGCGAAGAAGAATGTGTCCCGTTAAAAAAAAATAAAATGAAAAACGTGCCTCCGTGAAACAATCACTAACCAAATGAATGTATCCCTAAGGCTTTGATGAGTAGACGAGAGAAATTATAAAGAGAGAGTATGAAAAAAGAGAAAAAGTTGAGAAAAATATGAGAAATATGATAGATTTGAATATTGATTGGAATAAGTGAAAAAGAAGAGAAATAGAGAAAAAAGAAATATTGGTGATTTTTTAAAAGACAAAAATGTCCTTAACTAAAATTTAATTTAATTTAATTAATTTGTATTGATTAATTCTCGTCAAAAAAAAATTAATGGATTAATTTAATTTAGAATAAACAATCAGTTTAGTCCCTAAAGTATCACTCTCTCTCCAATTTAGTCTCTAAACTATCAAAACTTATTAAATAGTCCCTAAACTATACACCTTTCCATTAAATAGTCCTTAAACTATATACTCTTCCATCAATTTAGTCCCTAACAAGGGACTAACAGGATGGACAGATATATAGTTTAGAGACTGTTTAATAAGTTTTGATAGTTTAGGGACTAAATTGGAGAGATGATAATACTTTAGGGACTAAATTGATAGTTTATTCTTTAATTTATTATAATTTATTTAATTTTGTATTTGTTTTTAATTTAATTAATTAATACTTTAATTTAATTAGGGACATTCCAAAGAGCACAACAAGTTGAGCACAACTGGTTTCAATTCACTTTCAACCCCATCCTTCCTTCACCAACTTCAAGTCACCTTCGATCTAGCGAGGTATCATGGCTGGTGAACCATCCTCCACCCACGATGTGTTCCTTCTCGTTCTGAAATCTGTCACAGAGGTGAGAAGAGGTGGGTTCCATCGGTGATGGAAGAATGGGTTGAAGACCAAGAAGATGAGGAAGAAACAAGCAGAGGCCAAGTTCTGTGCAGAGGATGGAAAAATGGGTCGAAGAACAAGAAGATGAAGAAGAAACAAGCAGAGGCCAAGTTCTGTGCGGAGGATAAGGAAGGTAACATAGGCAAGCATCCAATTTCTCAGCGTTTTCTTCGCACATCTGCGAAGAAATTGAAAACACGTGGGACCCACTATTTTATTTTCTCTCTTCTCGTTTTCTTACCAAACCAATCAGACAACTTTTCTAATTTCTCTTCTTTTTCTCTCTTGAAATTCTCTCTCGTATCGTTTTCTCACCAAACAATCAGGCCGTAAGCGCTCCCAATCATTTCTTCTCAACAAAAGAATTTAAGAACAAGAACATCGTGTTTTCGCCGATGTTGCTCCACCATGTGCTCAGCATCATCGCTGCTGGCTCCAAGGTCCCACAAAACGTCAGCTTCTCTCCTTCCTCGGATCCAAATCTGTTAGCCATCTCAACTCCTTCGCCTCTCAGCTCGTTTCCAATTTGCTCTCCGACATTGCTTCCACCGAGGGGCCTTGCTTATCTGTCGCTAACGGTGTGTGGGTTGAGCAAACCCTTTCTCTCCAACTTTCCTTCAAAAAACTTCTCGCTACTCATTATAAAGCCACTCTTGCCTCGGTTGACTCCCTGAACAAGGTATGTATATCCCCCTCTTTTTCCCTAGAATCCATGTCATGCTCTTATTTAATATATTTTTTCCCTTTTTTTTTGACCTCGTAACCTAATCAATCAAATACTTAATATTTTTGGCTAATTGGATGATAATGGGGTGCCAAGTGGGTTAAAGAATGATCCTTGTCTCCTTTTAATAAAATAATAATAATAATTTTTAATTTAAGCACAAAAGAATGTGAGTCTGGACATGTGTGACATTGTCTATGTGAGTGTTTTTCCATCTTTTTGAAAGTTGTACATACTTGCCAAATATTTGATCTGTACTGTATCCAACAACTGAATTTGCTAAGATTAGCAAAAAAAAAAATTTAAATTCTTCTATTGAAATGCTCATGGAAAAAATGTTGCAGTGTTAATTTTATATTTGATATTGTTTTAAAGGCTGATGAAGTGACCAAGGAAATGAATTTATGGGCTGAAAAAGAGACAAATGGCCTTATCCAAAATCTTCTTCCACTCGGGTCGATTGATAGCTTAACCAGCCTCGTCTTTGCAAATGCACTATTCTTCAAATGAGAATGGAAGCAGACGTTTATTGCTTCGAGAATGAAAGAATGTGATTTTCACCTTCTCAATGGCAGCTCAGTCAAGGTTCCCTTCATGACCAGCTGGAATTTTCAATTTGTTAGTATTTTTGATGGTTTCAAAGTCCTTGGTGTTCCTTATAAGCAAGGAGAAGACAAGCGCCAATTCTCTATGTACTTTTTTCTTCCAGATGCAAAAGACAGGCTTTCTTCTTTGGTGGAGAAGGTGGCATTTGAATTCGGATTCATGGAATGCAACCTTCCTCGAGAAGAAGTGTTAGTTAGTGGCTTTAGGATTCCAAGATTCAATATTTCTTTTGGGCTTGAAATTTCTGATGTGTTGAAGGAGCTAGGAGTGATTTTACCTTTCACTGGTGGAGATTTGACAAAAATGTTAGTGGGGGACTCTTAAGATCTTAAGGTTTCTGGCATATTTCAAAAGGCTTTCATTGAAGTAAATGAAGGCGGCACTGTAGCTGCGACGGCTGGTGTTATAACTTTACGAGGAGGGGGTGCGGGTACTCCAACTGACTTTGTAGCTGACCACCCTTTCTTGTTTTTTATCAGAGAAGAATTGACTGGAACAATACTCTTTATTGGACAAGTACTCAATCCTCTTGCAGGATGATCTTAGCCAGCCCATCTTGGATTGGAATGCCAATGGATAAATATGGAGTCATGTGCATTTCTGATGAATATACTTCATTGTTATTATGGATATGTTGGAGTCAAATGGATCAAAATTATTATTATTTTTTTTAGGAAAGGATTAAGATTATCTTGGTATGCCACTATTGGTAATGACAATATTCTAAGGTTATTGGTGTATTATATAATTCAGATTCAGATTAGAAATTAGTAATAAACAATTGTTTCAACTGGTTATCATGTTTGATTACTTGTTTTAACCATAAAAGTAGATTAAGTCATTGCTTTAGAATTATAATATATTTCTATTTGTTGGTGTTTTTTAAAAAGGAAAATGCTAATTTGTACGAAGTTGTTTCGTACGAAACCTTATGAAAGCGCATATGGCATTGTACAGTTACTTCATTGTCCATGTTTTCTATTCACCGAACTTTTATCCATTGACCGTGTATGGTCATTTTATCTCTTTGAAATAGTTTCGTACACAATTTTTTCATAACATTTAGCACCGCTCTTTTAAAAATAAGTAGTGATTAGTGATTAGTTGATAAAGAATATCGAAAGTAATTAAATATTTTTTAAAAATAGATATTTCATTTTACTCAAATTCTCTCTCCTCGTAATCCCAAAAAATCTGAAAAACAAACTTCAAATATAATTGTAACAATTTTAATTTTAACAAACTATTTTTATTAATTTAAAATTTTCGTATCAGAATTATTCATTTGAGTTTAGATGAGATTGGTACTCTGTTGAGGTTGGAAATTTCGAGTATGATGTTTGTTTAAGTCTGGCTTACATATCATATCAAGTGCGAGCATGATAAAATTTAATTTTCTCCTTGAATTGGTAAGCATCGGCGGGTGAATGGTTTGTGTTAGTTGTTCTTAATTTTGAATCTTGGCTCAATTGATTTAAGTGCCTGTTGGTTTAAGAGCAGTAAACTGTTCAAGGAATTAAAACATTGTGCTCAAATACTTACTAAACAATGGGTAACTCCTATAGGCCCTAGCTTGATATATTTTGGAGATTTCTTGAGATAATAGTATCTTATCATGATTTGTATATCTAGCTGCATTTTTTTGATAGCAGTAAGTCAATGAGGATAAATTCACTTTATAATGAAGTTTCCATGAATATTATTTTTATGGTTCTCCTCGGTGATCTAAATTCTTAAGAAATGTATTATTAGATGATGGATCTTTGCTTGTCTTATAAACTTGTGCAGATCAGTTCTGAAGTGGATGTTGAAACATTAAATTTGTTAAATTTGGTCCTTGAAACAATCTGTCAAATTTGGTTCCATGTTTATATTTGACTGCATTGAATTTAGTCGGCAATTTTCTTAATATACGTCATATTTGTGAGTATTTAGAGTTATCACTATAGTCTATAAAAGTCGCAATTTTGGTTCGGTTAGTTGTGAATTTTACACTGGACAATGCTGGAAACTAGTTTCATCAAAGTTAGATTTTTTTCTACATGTATTTCATTTAACTGGTCAGTAAATTTTAATAGAAAGATTCTTTTTAATGCATTGATGCGCAAAATGAATGTTATTTTAGACAGAATTATTAGATTTCTAAGATTTGCTATCACTAGCACCAAACTACTTGATTAGATCTCTTACACTTAAATATTATTTCCATTTTTGAGCAATATAAATTTGTTCCAACTGAAGGCCAGACTCACATTTTTCATTCTCATGACTTGTGGATTGTCATTTAGTATGTTGAATTGAGTTTTACTTCTGATTTTTTATCTGTTAGACAGTACAATATGTTAGATGGTGAATAATGTGATCCTTGCCAAATGAGCAGTGAATGTGAATATAGTTATTGTTCAAAATTTTATAGGCTACTGGGAGAAAAAAAAAACTCTCAATCCATTGCACTATTCTCATTTCCAAGTTAAACGAATTTTTTCTACTTCCTACTATTTCCATTGGGAAGCACCTTACTGTCTGTGTTTGTAGAATAGATCATAGATTCCATCTTTTTGTAAGAAATCATTACTCTAGTCACCAAATATAAAATTATCCGAATAGAAAGTAAAGGAATGAAAACAATTAAAGTTGCCATACTAAAGCTAATGGGATTTCATGGTGGCTGTACTCTGTAGAATGAGGATCTAACTCAATTCTAAAATGCTAGTGCAATCCTATTATGTTCAATCCTATCAATATATTTTCCTCTTGATTGAGAACCTTGTATTTTCAATGTTTTATTTTTCATATTGCAAATTAGACATTAGGAAACTTCTATCATCCCCAAACCCTTGAGACTCTTTAACATAGAAGTTACTCGTATAAGGATAAAAGCATGATCTTCACCTTTCTTGTAACTTGTAAGCAACTATTAGATGTAATCCTTCTTAAAATCCTAATGACGTCTACTCTAATCTCATGGTAGAAAAAAAATCTATAATTTCTCTTCCTTCAATTTTTGTACCGGTTGTTATATGATATACACATATGCAAATCTGATTTGCGAATTTCTATAACCTAATTTATGGAGTCCTATAAAAAAAATTGGTTGATATTTCCATTTTAGATTATGATTTCAGGTTTTAAGATACTAATAGAACCTCTAATTTCCTAATCCTCATAATTCCATTAGGGAGTCCAACATTCTAAAAGAATTGTGCTGCATTAATGTTGAATTTGAAATAAATAGTTAAATTAGCATTGTGCTTCGTTATCCATAGTGCAGTGCAGTGCAGTGCATGTGTTTTTCGGAAGGCGCAATGAAATATTGAAATTGTTGTCAAACATTGTTGGAATGTTCACTGCGATGCCTATTTCCAGAAGGAGCGAAAATCAAGCTACAACCAGAGGAAAAATATATAAAATTGATATTTAAAAAAAATCAAATATTAATCATTCAAATTCAAATACGTTATTAATTCTTCTTTTTTTTTTACACAATTTTCTCTTGAATTCAGCCCATCCAAAAATTTTAAATGGAGCCGCTACCAATATTTATTTTTACGAAATATTGGAAAACCTATTTTTGAATATTTTTGTATGTAATGAAGGGAAAAAAAAAAGAAAAAAAAAGTCTTTTGAACCAAATTTGAGCCCAAGAATTGGAGGTGTTAGCACTCTTAAAATACCCATAAAATTAGTATCTTTAATTGTTAAAGAAAGTTGTTTGCTTTAAAGGATTATCTCCTAACTTCATCAACTAAAAAAATCAATTAATGTTTGAACGTGACAAAAAAAAAAGATAAAAGATCTGCTTATTGTTTTATTTTTTAAAATTTTTTGAAATTTGTACGGGAGCGTTATTTTGGAATTATGCAAAAATATTTAAACAAGGCTTTTAAAATTTAATTTTTATAAGTTAGGCCTCATGTTTAAAAACATAAATTAAAAAAACTCTAAAAGCCAGAAACTTTCTTCTTCTTTTTTTTATATTTGTTTATTGACTTCATTTTTCCCTGGATAAAGCAGAGACGAATGTCTTTAGAATTAACTTCAAAAATGGAAAAAAAAACATTTATTTTTCTTTAAAAAAAAACGTATAAAGGGGACAGAATATTTCCTTAATAATATCATGATTTGATTGTGAAGTTAATATTGGCATATTTGTTGATATATTTGGAAAAAAAATATTTTAAAAAAAAATAAAAATAAAATTCTGATAGAAAAATAAATAAATTTGATGGTATTGACTTAATTAGCAAGAAAGATATTGTAACAGATTATAAATTCAACGTCCTCAGGCTCCTCTCTGTCTCTCTAGCTCTTTTGGTCCAACAGTGTGTGTCCATCTTCTTCCTGTTCACATCATCCTCTATTCTACATAACAAATAAGAAGAATGGGGTTCTGTGAATCAATCACCAATTTAACAAATGTTTCCCTCAACATTGCCAAGCATTTGCTCTCAAAGAAAAAATATCAGGACAAGAACGTCGTGTTTTCGCCACTATCACTCCACGTTGTGTTAAGCATCCTCGCTGCTGGATCCGAGGGTCCCAGACATTGTCAACTTCTTTCCTTCCTCCGCTCCAAATCCACCAACCATCTCAACTCCTTCGCCTCTCATCTTGTTTACAATGTGCTTTCCGATGCTGCTCCCGTCAGCGGACCTCGCCTATCTGTTGCTAACGGTGTGTGGGTTGAACAAACCCTTTCTCTCCAACATTCCTTCAAACAACTTCTCGCTACTCATTATAAAGCCACTTTGGCCTTAGTTGATTTCCAGAATAAGGTATATTTATCTCCCTCTTTTTCTTTACAATCCATATCATGCTCTTATTTGCTAAAATACTTCAATTTTTTGGCTAGTTGCATGATGAGAGGGTACCAAGTGGCCTAAAGATTGTTCCTTGACTCCTTCTAATAAAATAATACTTTTTAATTTTTAATTTCACTGCAAAGTCGGTGGGTCTAGGCATGTGTGACATTGTGAATGTTTTCCCATCTTTTTGAAAGCTCTATATATTTGGAGTTATAAAATAAAATAAAATGATTTTTGTACCCACAAAAAAATGATTTGTATTCTTTATGATCACACAAAACTCCAAGACTCTTTAGTCATTACCAATTTTGAATTTTTAGTGAGTGTGTCAACTGACTCTGCAGGGTATTTTTAAAAAGCCTGATATTTGCTTTTAATGATCTTAAATTTAAATGATGTGTTTTTTCTTCTCTAAAAGATCTAAACTTGACTGCTTCATTCAATATTTGATGATTCTTTCATTTATGAATTTTAGTTGATTGGATAAAATACACGTATTGTCCTTTTATTTTAAATCTTATTGATGGAATTCTTCTATTCATGCCCAATTTTAATGCGTTCAAAACTAGACCAACATTTCATTTTGGCATCAGTGTAAATCCATTGTTCATTGAAACTAAGAATTGCCCTTTGCTATATGATCTAAATGAATGTACTTGTTTTATAGGCCCGATAGCATTTTGTTTTTGGACCTCTTTGGGTATATCTATTTATAAACTACTTGGATAGCTTCGTTTCTGCATATGTCTTTGTAAACAGTCGATGTCTTGCCAATTAGATGGCTTGCTTTTCAACTCAGTCTCTTTTAACTGTTGTATGGTATAATATTGATGGTATAATCGTATAACCATATTTGATCTTTCCTGTATCCAACTGATTTAGCAACAGAATATGTGAAAATATGAATAGCAAAAAGTTAAATTATTCTATTGAAATTCTTTGAAAATAATTTTGCACTATTAATTTTATATTTAATATTGTTTTAAAGGCTGTTGAAGCAACCAAAAAAGTGAACTTGTGGGCTGAAAAAGAGACAAATGGCCTTATTAAAGATGTTCTTCCATGCGGGTCAGTTAACAACTTAACCCGACTCATCTTTGCAAATGCACTATACTTCAAGGGGGCATGGTATGAGAAGTTTGATGCTTCGGAAACGAAAGACTATGATTTTCACCTTCTCAATGGCAGCTCAGTCAAGGTTCCTTTCATGACGAGCAAGAAGAAGCAACTTATTAGTGCTTTTGATGGTTTCAAAGTCCTTTGTCTTCCTTATATGCAAGGGAAAGATAAGCGTCAATTTTCTATGTATTTTTTTCTTCCGGATGCAAAAGATGGGTTGTCAGCTTTGGTTGAGAAGGTGGCTTCTGAATCTGAGTTCCTAGAACACAAGCTTCCTTATAAAAAAGTGAAAGTAGGTGAATTCAGGATTCCAAGATTCAAGATTTCTTTTGGACTTGAAATTTCAAATGTGCTGAAGGAGCTAGGATTGGGTTTACCTTTTACTTCTATAGATTTGACAAAAATGGTTATGGTCACTACAAGAAATCACGCCTTTACCGACGGTATATTACCGACGGCCATACCCGTCGGTAATATGCCGTCGGTAAAGGCGCGACAACAAGCCAGATTCCCGCTTTTTTCCATTTCTGACGGATTGTCCGTCGGTATTTGAAATTTGGCCGTCGGAACATCCGTTCAGTTTTACGACGGGCTTAGACCTTCGGTAAGTAAAAAAAAGCCGTCGAAAAATTGTGTTTATGGACCAGAAAACGATCTTCTCCTTCATTTTTCTGAAACCCCTCTTTCATCTCTTTCTCTCTCTGTGGAGCGTTCACTCCGGCCACCACACTGACGCCACCACGTCCACTCCGGCATCGTCATTTTGCCGCTTTTTCTTGTTCTCGCTCTTTGCGCCGTTCTTCTTCTTCTTCTTCTTCTCATTCTTTGCGCCGTTCTTTTTCTTCTCTGTTGGGACGGTGTTTTGCTGCGTTGCGCAGGTGTTCTTCTCTGCTGCGCTGCGACGGTGTTGATCTCCACGACGCATCAGGTAATGTTCTCGTCTTCTTTGTTTCTTCTTTTGCGCCGTTGTCTGGTTCTTCTTTGTGTCCTTCTCAGTTTCTTCAAAAAATCAATTTGCGCAGGTGTTCTTCTCTGCTGCGCTGCGACGGTGTACTTAGAAGTTTTTTATCCTCCATTTTTGGGAGATGTATGAGTTCTCCAACAATTCATGATTGATTATACTTGTTTCTTCTACAACTATTTAGGGTCCATTTTGTTGTTTCTTAGTTTTTTAGGTTATGCAAATATATGTTAGCTATTCTTCTTCATTTATTAATGAACTTAGCTTTTTTCATTATTTGTCAATGGGAGAGGATCAAGCATACCCATTTGTGATCCATGGCCTTGGTGATTCAGTACTGGATCCAGATGATCAAAAGGTTTAGGCGTTAGTTTGGCTGAAGAGGGAGTGAAGGAAAGATTAGTGCAAGTTGAGGCAGATTCATCTATGGTGCTAGAGATAGTTGTTGAATCACTGGCTGCATTGTTTGAGAGGTTAATCATACGTTCATAGGGAAATGAGATTGGCATCCAGATAAGAAATTTGTGTTCCAAGAAGCAAATAAACCAATCGACAAATGGATAATACAAGTTATTAAAAAAATTAATAACGCAGACAGGATCAATTTCTCTGGTTTGAACCTTTTCATTAATCATCTCTAAACATTATAGAGATGTCTATTCTTAGGTTATCTCATTAGGCATACATCCTTTGTTGACCATCATCTGAAATATCTCTATTGACATGTCTATTCTTTGAGATTTGCAAAATCCAAGTATAAGTGCATTGTAGTTGTCAATATGAGGCAGATAGTCATTTTCCTCCAAAATCCCAAATACCTCAAGAGCCTCATCTAGCATTCCTTCCCTACACAATCCTCTTATCAAAGATGAGTAAGTATAAGAATCTGGAGTAAATCCATTGACTGTCATTTCATATAATATCTAAAAGGCTGCATATGTGTTCCCTCTCCTACACAGGATTGTAATCACATTTTTGTAAAAATCATGTATAGGGTAGTTTTGATTTTTACCCAAAATCCCAAATACCTCAAGAGCCTCATCTAGCATTCCTTCCCTACACAATCCTCTTATCAAAGATGAGTAAGTATAAGAATCTGGAGTAAATCCATTGACTGTCATTTCATATAATATCTGAAAGGTTGCATATGTGTTCCCTCTCCTACAATAATATGTCTTTTGTCTTTTGTGTATTGTGTACTTCTATTATGCTTTATTATATGTTTTAGATGAGGAGGTTAAATAGCTTTTGAGAATTCATGATTTGATAAAAATAGTGAAAGGCAAAAAGCTTACTTGGGGTTTATTTGGAATTATTTTATAACATGATTGTTGTTTGGTTGGCATCCTGCTCATTTTTGTTGATTGCTATTTGGTAGCTTGTTAGTTAAAATTTTCTATGTTTTTTCAGTATTTTTAGTTCGAGGCCACCACATTGCTCCGAGACTGCCACTCACATCGAAGAACGTGGACACTCTCTTGTTCTGAGAATTAGGTATGCACTCTAACGAAATGTCGGTTGACTCATTGGGTGGAAAAGGGTTGGCTGTTGACCCCCACACCGACATATTTATTTGATTTGCTTCATAGTTCTCTCCAGAGAGAGAATTTTGAGGTGATGTGTGTTTTGGGTAACAAAGGATGTTTTATGTTGAAGTGATGTATAGTTCTCTCCATAGAGGGAATTTTGTCTGATGTATATTTTATGTTAGAGTAAGGTAGCATGTAGATTATTCATTTAGCAAGCAACACATAAACTCAATTTCAGTAAGTGAATCTCTGATCCTATGTTCATCCATTTTTTGAATTTGTGTTGTCTTCTTCTTAAGTGAATCTGCCCACACACTAAAATGGGGCTTAGGGATTTTTATTTGAAATTCCCAACAGTTAATTACGAAGTCATATTAGAGCCTTTAACTTTCTTTTAACCACCACACCAGCTACATCATACCCTGGAATGGTCTTTTCAACACCAAAAATACAAAAATTAAACAATTAAAAAAATAAAGAAAAATAATAATAATTAATCTTACGGGTAAAGGAGAACCATAACTCTTGAAATAGACAAGAGCCCTCTTATAGTCTGTAGGATTAAGTGCTGCAGCCACAACCTTGATGAGCACTTGGTTTTCCTTGATGTATGGTATTGGAACAGTAGAATCAATTTTGAGAGTCTCTTCTATGTTCCCATATTCTTTGTAGTCCCAAGCTTTCATGTAAAGAAGATGTGAGAATTCCCAGGTTGTAGCTGAACTCACCGACAGCAAAATAGTACTAATTTATATTGAGATAGTAACCATATTAATCTCCAAAATATTTACAGATTATAACTATATACTATACTATAAATACAAACAACGTTTATTAAACTCAAAAATTTAACATATGAAAGACATATTATTACACAAAGACATGAATTCTGTAGAGGAAATTGATTCCCAAATTAATCGTATCAGGCACTAATTATAAACTATTAAAATCCTATATTTGATGAATTTAATTATGTGATGATCTTATTTTTTTTAAAAATAATAATGTAACCAATTTTTTGTTGTTTAGAGATTAAATTAAGGGCTTGTAAACATTTTTATAACATCATTCTTTGTTGCCATTTGGAAAGGGCAGCGCGTACTACTCACTTGAATGGATTTTTTTTATTGTTTCTTCTTTTTTAATTTTTTTTTTAGGCACTTATTTTATACCGGCAAGTGTTTGCACTTTTTTTTCCACTTTGTTCTTTATGCAGATGGTAATGGTAACCATCAGCCTCTTATACTCGTTATTTATACCTTCAAAATCCCCAATTTTGCTAGTAAGGGCAAAAAAAATCTCATACCTTCAATGTTGCTAGTTTCAAAATCCCCAAATGCTCTCAAAGATGTGAATAAGTTTCCTGGTTTAACAGAAAGCACAAATAGTAATCAATAAGAGCTGAACTTGGTATAAGGACTAATAGACAACTCTCAAAAATATGAAAAAGAACTGCACGGTACACGTTAAAAATGGAAGGGAGCTAACTAATAAGAAGAAATACCACACAGCTAAAGCTACTGGAGCTTGCAAAGCAGAAAATAAAAAATAGAGTTATTTTAGTAGGTAATCGAGTTTGATAATAGAGTTATTTTACCCAATCACTGCACTCAATCATCTTTCTTTACAATCATTGCACCCGTGCGATTTAAACAGTGTGTGACCTTGTGGCAGTGCATTAGACAGTGTGTGATTTAAACATCGTAAAAATATCAAATATAATAGAGGTTGGCAGTGCATTAGAAAATGGATGTCAACTTTCACTTCTGCTTGTTTAATTATATCCTTTAAGAGAATGTCAACTTTCAACATGTTACTTTTTAATTATTGATGAAATGGATGTTTAATTGTTGTTATTAGTATCGGAGAAAAGCCTTAGCTTCCCGTTTGAGGTTCAATATATTATTGAGTGCGTGTACTCTTTTAGATACCACGTGTTCATTGTATATTGAACCTTGAATTGTCCAAGTCGGACAGTTTGGGAAAAAACTTTTTGTCAAGTAGTATAATAGTTGTTGCTTGATTCTCGTATCTTGATATTTGATGAAATTTCGGTTAGATTCATTTCCTTTTGTTCTCTGGGTGCATACTTGATTGCCTTGTTCCTAATCACGATCATTTTGTGTACTCAGAGACCAATAAATCTTCTTGAAATTTTGTCAAGTATAAGATATGAGAATTAAGGAATGACTATTATACGAAGTTCTGAAAAAGTTTTTCCTCGAATGGGATAAGTCATACTATTTAAAGAAAGAGAAGCGGTTGTAAGAATGACGTCTTTCTTGAAATTGTAATTTTTTGACATGCGAGAAGATGGAATTTTTCCTTCGAATCGTAGTTGGATGTACGTAGGTTGTATCCGGGAAGAGGGGGTTTGAAACAATCTTTTTGCGATGGGATTGATCACTTCGTTCAAGTCGCAATGGCACACGAAGATTTCGAGAATAATGGAGGGATTAGATGTCCGTGCCTTAAATGCGATTGCAGAAAGATCAAGAGCCCAGGTGAGGTCATGCTGCACCTGCAGAGAGTTGGATTTATGCCTAATTACTGGATTTGGACTAGACATGGTGAAGAGTTACCTCGGGTTGGATTAGGGGTTGGCGATAATTGCACAGGTGCTTCAAGCAATTGCGTAGATACGGGATATGGTGAGCAGATTGAATTGATGCATGATATGGTTTGTGATGCCTTGGGGGTCAACATATCATTCGAGGAGCCACAGTATGATGACACAGATGAACTTCCAAATGAGACTGCACAAAGATTTTATAATCTCTTGTTAGAAACAAATAAGCCGTTGTTTGAAGAGTGCATCGACTCTAAGTTATCAATGTGTGTGAGACTTTTAGCTCTCAAGTCCAAGCGTGGTGCTACGGATGTGTGCTTGGATCTTGTAACGAAGATGATGTTGGACTCGTCACCTATCAGAGATGGTTTGCCAAAAAGTTATTACGAGGCTAAAAGCTTAGTGTCCAAATTGGGGTTGGAATCTAAAAGGATTGATTGTTGTGTGAGAGGGTGTATGTTATATTACGACAATGAATTTGGTAAAAACGATAGCGCGCTGGTTGAATGCAAATTTTGTGGTGAGCCAAGGTATATGTCACATACTGATAATGGGAAGGGTAGACAAAAACCAGTTCCACGGAAGGCAATGTTTTATTTGCCAATTATTCCAAGGCTGCAGAGAATGTTTGCGTCAACACGCATCGCAGACAAAATGACTCGCACTATGAGAATAAAAGCACTTCAGGTATGTTGCGACATCCATGTGATGGTGAAGCTTGGAAGCACTTTGATCGTGTGAATCCTGAATTTGCAGCAGATCCACGTAATGTACGACTTGGCTTATGCTCTGATGGTTTTACCCCATATGTTCAATCAACGGCGAAACCTTATTCTTGCTGGCCAGTTATTGTTACCCCATACAATCTTCCTCCTGATATGTGCATGTCTAAGCCCTATATGTTCTTGACTTGTATTATACCGGGTCCAGATAATCCAACAGATGGTATTGACATCTACTTACAGCCTCTCATTGACGATCTCAAAAGGTTGTGGAATGGCGTTGTGACTTATGATATTGCACGAAAGAAGAACTTTACAATGAGGGCAGCTCTTATGTGGACCATTAATGACTTCCCTGCATATGGCATGTTATCTGGTTGGGGTACTCATGGTAAAATGGCATGTCCCCAATGCATGGAGCATACAAAGGCCTTTACCTTGAAATTTGGGGGGAAGAGTTCTTGGTTTGACTCACATCGCAGATTTTTACCAGCAGATCATCCATTTAGACGGAATAAGAACGCCTTCAAGAAGGGGGAAGTTGAATTAGATGGCCCGCCCCCGAGGTTGACATCCGAACAGATTTTTACCAGAGTTATGGATCTGCCAAAAATCACAGATTTTGGTGAATTGGATCGATTTGAAGGATATGGACAATGGCACAATTGGACTAAAAGAAGTATTTTTTGGGATTTGCCGTATTGGAAAGATAATTTATTGAGACACAACCTTGATGTTATGCACATTGAGAAGAACTTTTTGACAATATTTTTCTCAC
Organism: Calophaca sinica; assembly: GCA_037113605.1. Taxonomy (NCBI): domain Eukaryota; kingdom Viridiplantae; phylum Streptophyta; class Magnoliopsida; order Fabales; family Fabaceae; genus Calophaca; species Calophaca sinica. The sequence continues at coordinate 96,310,259 of CM073736.1, forward strand.
AAAGGATGAACGTTAGAGGAAGAACGAAAGACAATGATAAGGCCAGATCGACTTACCACTTTCTTGTAAGCGAAAGGACTTGCATTTGACGACTCAACGAATGGGAAAACCGTGAAACCCAAAGCCTGTTACTCTTTAACTGTTGAGGAAGCTAGGTCAGTCTGTCGGTGGATAAAAGAACTTCGAATGCCAGACGGTTATTCTTCTAATTTGGCAAGATGTGCTGATGTGAACAAAGGAACAATGATTGGGATGAAAAGCCATGATTGTCATGTATTCATGGAGTGTTTACTTCCTATTGCATTTAGTTCCCTGCCGTCAAATATTTTAAATCCACTTACAGAACTCAGCCAATTTTTTAAAGATTTGTGTTCTGCAACATTGAGAGATGATGATCTTATCAAGATGGAGCAGAACATACCAGTCATTCTTTGTAAGTTGGAGAGAATATTTCCCCCTGGTTTCTTTGACTCTATGGAACATCTCCCAGTGCATCTTGCACATGAAGCTAGGCTTGGTGGACCGGTTCAATACAGATGGATGTATCCATTCGAAAGGTAATATAATCAAATATTCTTTAACATAATTATTCACTGCCCTGGGTTAAATGTTGAAATGTTGATCACCAACCTTGTTATTCTGTAGATTTATGGGTGACTCAAAACGGTCGGTGAAAAATAAGGCCAGGGTTGAAGGATCTATTTGTGCAACTTACTTACACCGTGAGACAATTCATTTCTGTTCCCATTATTTTACGAACTTCATGCTGACACCAACAAATAATAGGAATGAAATAGAAATTGAAAGTGAAAGACACCCGCTGGCCTTATCAGTGTTTTGCCTTCCCAGTCGTCATGCTGGAAAGGAGCTGAAGTCCTGGTTAACGGGAGAAGATTGGAAGTCTGCACACGTTCACGTGTTGATCAACTGTGCCGAAGTATCACTATATCTTACGTATGTATACTTTTGACCACTTTCATTTTCTTTAGTCCACAACTATTCATGATCATTTGTTTGATAATGACTTGTTCAGGGCATTCTTGTTAACTAAGCCCACAAGCAAACAAGACTCTTCTGCCTATATTCATGAATATTTCCCAACGTGGTTTATGAGCCAGGTATGTATTTTTAGTCCTATTTCAACTATTTGTTGTTTGAAAATACAAAAGATTGTTTGCAAAAATGAACCCTAAATCACTTGTGCATGTGTATACGCAGGTGTATAGCGAGTCAAAATCGCCCATAATCGAACACTTGAGAAATTTATCTCGTGGTCCTAAATCACGTGTAAAAGAATGGCACACGTATTTCGTAAACGGTTACAAATTTCAAACTCAGTCAAAAACAGAGGGGAAAAAAACAGTTAACAGCGGAGTTTATGTAAAAGGTGCCACAGAGGGAGGTGAAGACGACTTCTACAGCGTGATTCAACATATATATGAGCTGGCGTACAATACTTTAGACTATACTAAAAGAATAGTGCTATTTTATTGTAATTGGTTTGATCCGTCAAGCAGAGGCACAAGAATGAATCGCAAATATAATACTGTTGACATATGCATGAGCAGAAGATACCAAATGTTTGATCCGTTTATCATGGCACAACATGTAAGACAGGTGTATTATGTCCCTTATCCGTCAACTCGAAGGGACAAACAAGGTTGGTGTGTTGCAATAAAGACAAAACCAAGGGGTCGCATTGAAGCAGATGATCCACAGGAAGAAGTGGCTTATCAGGTGGATGAGATGTCTCATGTCAACGTAGTAAACGAAGTTGAACCCAATTCTCGACTACGTGACGATCCAATCACATATGAAGATGTAAATGGAGATGAGGAATTAAATGAAGAAGTGCAGAACCATCAAGATCTGAAGACGATGCCGAAGCAGAGTGGGCAGAATGGGCAGAATAAATTTGTTTTAACTTTTTACAATTAGAGAATTTAATGTCTAACAACATATTTTATTTTGTCAGTTATTTTCATATAACTTGTTTATTTTTTGGAATTCATTTTTAATATTTCATGATCAATTATTATTAAATTGCTCTATAGACATATATGGCATCGGGAGGTTCAGTTCAGGCTTCGACCACCCAATAGTGGTCAGCGGAAGGAAGGGCATCATTGTCGACCCCCTCGTCGTCGGAGGCCGAACATTATTAGGATTGATGATGCCTGGCTATGCGATGTTGTCATCCACACAGCGTCGCGCATACATCTACGCCTCGCAGCCTCGTCACATTCGGCACCTACACAAAGATGCGGGACCTTCGCATCGACACCCATTTACATGATGCCTACCCCAGGGTTCCAGACACTTGCCGCTTCTTCCTCTCATTTTGTGTATGCGAGGCGGTGCCGACACTCATGTGTCCGATCAGAGTATAGTGTGGGCCAGGCACTGATCGACCGGGGTTCAGCGGGACGAGGAGGTTGAGCAAAGCAGCAGGATGAGCAGGAGGTCGCTGATGATATTCGGATCTTTGCATGATGGCCGAGTTGCTATCGTGCCACTGGTAGAGGGTGAGTATGTAGGTTGAATACACATTTTTGCCCCTTATCTTTTTAGTTTTCAATTTAGTCCCTTATCTTTTTAGTTTTCATTTAAGTCCCTTAAACTTCAAAAATCACATCAATTTCGTCTTTTCTGCTTATTTATTCATATTTTCTTAGGCGAATCACCATCCGACACGTGGCGTAAAAATAAAATAAAACAAACTGCCACGTGTAAGATGGTATTTCGTCTAAGACAAAAAAAAGAATAATTAAAAAGAAAGGACGAAATTGAAGAAATTTTTGTAACTTAATGGACTTAAATAAAAACTAAAAAAAGGATAAGGGACGAAAATTACAGTTTAACCTATATTTTTTTAACTTGTTTGGTATGTTGTTATTGTTTAGGTTCCTTCCGTCAAAGCCAGCTGCGAAGGCTATCACGGAAGTAATTGAGCAAAATTACCACACCTATTGGCCCACCCTGGGACGCTGACGGTGGATGGCGGAGGCACATGTTCAATTCTTTCAGAGTAAGTTGTTTATTTTTTTGTTGCGTATTATTTTTATTTCATGAATGTCATTTATTTTTAATAACGTATTATATTCATACAGGAGAGGGTTTCTTGGAAGGAAGAGCAGGAGGAGCAGATCAAGAAGAACTTCCATATGAAGGCTTCCCACCGCCTATCTGATATGCTTAGAGATGCCCGCCTCAATGGGCAGCCCACTTGGATAGGAGATGAGATCCTGGCAAGCTACAAGCGCACTGAACTCCCCCGAGTTCAAGGCGTGTAGCGAAGGCAAAGAAGAATAGAGCCTCAAAGGGTGGGAGCTTGCATCTGGAGGTTCGGTCGGTCGGTAAGACGCGGCTCGACTTATGCGTTTATTATTATTATTATTATTATTATTATTATTATTATTATTATTATTATTTAGTTGCTTTTTTATTAAATAATTACAGTCTCAGCAGTTGCAAAGGGAGGTTCAATTGCACGAGCTCCATCGTGCAACTCATATTAGGAAAGGTACCGGTGAGTTTGTCGATGAGCGGTCGAGGCGGACCCAGGTAATTATAAAACATAATGAATAGTTTTTAACAATGTTTATATTGTTTTATTACAAGAAAATTGACTAATTTGTTTATGTTTGACAGAGGAGTTTGAGGCGAGGATGTCTCGGTTTAGATCTCGAACATCCTCATGTTCCCCGTCTCGAGCCCGGAAGGATCCAGTGCATCGGCCCGATGGTTTGGGCAGATGTTGTTGGGGGCAAGAAGAAGGGTCGCTTATACGGTGCTGGCGACCTTGCCAGCAACTACAAGAAAGGGGCCCGCTGCCTTTCTGCTGGAGAGTCGTCCAGCAGTCGTGCTGCCGCGGATGAGCGGGAGATAGCAGAGTTGAAGCGGGCCATGGCCGAGCAAGCCGGATCGCGGCCGTCGGCGAGAGGAGGCGGCCGGACGGCCGCCATGTTGGCTCAGTCTTTGCGGCGGCAGGAGGATCTGTACCATTTGCTAGCTCGCCACCGCCTCCTCCACCGCCTCGCCTCGCCTCGCCTCGCCTCCGCCTCGCCTCATAGTATCGGGTGATCATGTCGATGATGCGTATGGTGATCATGATCATGATTATCGTGACTATTAGTTATGTTTGTATCGATATTTTTTATATTTTCGGATATTTTTTATTCGCTTTGTTCGTCAATTTTTTTATTTATTTGTTACGTTTCTTTTTTTTTAATTTGTTTTATAGTTATGTTATAGCATTGCATTTTTAAATACATGAATAAATTAATAATTAAGTATGTTTGTATCGATATTTTTTTATATTTTCGGATATTTTTATTACTGTTTTGTTCGTCGAATTTTTTTATTTATTTGTTACGTTTCTTTTTTTTAATTTGTTTTATAGTTATGTTATCGCATTGCATTTTTAAATACAGGAATAAATTAATAATTAAATGTGATAACTAGTAATCGTTAATTAAATGGATAAATAAATTAAATTGATTACAGAAATTAAAATTAAATAATTTTTTAATAAAAATTTAAACAATTTTCAATTGAAAAAAAAATTTAAAGTTCGGCTTTACCGACGGTCATGGCCGTCGGAAATGTCATCGGAATTATCGACGGGTTAAAACCGTCGGAGAAAGCCGTCGGAAATTTACCGACGGGTTAAAGCCGTCGGAAGCGACCTAACGATTATACCGACGGCCCAAAGCCGTCGGTATGTATTTGCGACGCACATTTTACCGACGGACATTAGTCCGTCGGTAATCTGTCGGAATTTTTTTATTACCGACGGCATTTATGGATTACCGACGGCTTTTGGCCGTCGGTAATCCCGCGATTTCTTGTAGTGGGTGGACTCTAAAATCCTTGAGGTTTCCGACATAATTCACAAGTCTTTCATTGAAGTAAATGAAGAAGGAACTGAAGCTGCGGCAGTCACTACACTTAAAGCAGTGGGGTGTTGTCGTCCTACCCCGACTCCAATCCACATAGACTTTGTTGCTGATCACCCTTTTTTGTTTCTAATTAGAGAAGATTTGTCTGGAGCAGTACTCTTTATTGGGCAGATGCTCAATCCTCTTGATGGGTGATTTCATCTTAGTTACCATACAATGGATGTGATGGCCTAGATAAATAGGGAAACCCGTTTATAATAAAAACGCATTTCTTGATGAAGATAGTTTATTGTTTTGGATTTGATCTAATTGATAGTCGCATGGATTTTAAGACTATATTAATTGGTGATAGTCTCTCTTTTGAGACTAAGTTAAGGAATGACCATATTTTAAAGTTAATGGTTGATTTTGAATTAGATAGAAATTTAGTATTTTTGTTCACACTCAATCTAATAATCTATGGTCAATATTTTTGTCTGCACTGACGGTTTGATAAAGAGAAAGCATATCAACTTGCCCTCCGACTCCAATACAGCTCCCATTATAGAAATGACATTGTTTCCCGCCTCAATCTTCTTACTTCTATTATGGTTATCCTCTCCATTTTAGAAATGGCAGCGCCCATTAATAGTAGTATTTTTCTCTCTCTGCATATCTATTTATAAACATAAGGAGGGGCAAGTGAAAATTTCAGTACGCAAGGGAATAAAGATAGGCATCAACTGCATTGGTTTTACAAAATCTACTATAGCTATACAAAAGAACGAAATTTCATGGACATCATACAAATTACAAATATCAACGTCGAACTTGCTGTCTCCAAAGGTTAACAATCATCAATCAATTAGACATGTGCTAGCTAAATTCGATTTTTAACAGATTGCAAGTATGAAGATTAGCACTAAATCAGTCATACGCACGATGAAGCATCTCTTCGATCAGATATGTGGTGCTTGATTCTAACAATCAGGGTAGGAAACAAATAGAGAAATTATTATACTATTTGTAGAGGAAATTCCATTTTAATGATCGATGATTGATTTGATGACAAAGTTTTGTGTACTGAATTAGAATATAAAATAAAATAAAATCTCAATCATATAATGACAAATCCAAAATATTTGATTGTGTATATGATACTGGTCACTACACTTGTAATAAAGACAAATAAAAATAAAAAAGATAATTTTTGAATTTTTTTTTAGTGAGCATAACTCCGGAAGATATACAAATATTAAAGAGAGATTTTTTATATAAAATTTGTATTCTTATTCTCACCTATCTCTTTGTTATTATCCCATAAAAAAACCAATCTCTTTGTTATATTTAAATTAAAATTTGAAAATGAACATTCTCCTTCTTAGTGAGCATAACTCCGGAAGATATACAAATATTAAAGAGAGATTTTTTATATAAAATTTGTATTCTTATTCTCACCTATCTCTTTGTTATTATCCCATAAAAAAACCAATCTCTTTGTTATATTTAAATTAAAATTTGAAAATGAACATTCTCCTTCTTATTCTCACTCCACTCTTTTTATATTTATTGCCAAGATTTTAGCATCGTTTGAAATTTTTTTAAATCTTTTAGTTTGTTGTAACTAATTTTTTTCACTGTGTGGATTACATTCAGATGACAATCTTTTAAAAGTTAAGTGATTTAGATCAGTTTTTCAATTAAAATATTCTTATTCTATATGGATTCAGAAAGCTACATCTATAATAATATAATAATATATTTAAAAATCATATCAAAAACTTATAAAAATTTCTACATGGCAGCTATACGACAACATGTTCAATTTAAAAACTTTTTTATTTATTTCAAAAGGAAGAGAACTGGGTTCGAATCCTTGTGGAGTTATCCTAATTATTAAGAAGTTTAGAACAAAAAGTTAAAACTCTGCTCAAACAACCGGATCGAGATTAGTCTCAGAGCGGGTCCAAAAGATCTTAGTCATGAGAATACCTTGGTGGACCTACTCGGCCTAAAGAGTTAGTCACAGTGGATTTTGAACCAAAAAATTACTTTTTTTAACAGATATTTAAAAACTCGTTATTATCTATAATATAGACAAAATTTTAATCTCCTTTTTTTTTGGCAAGGACTTAAAATTCAAACACTATATAAAATTCTGATTTTTATATTTTTTTTCAAAATATAAAATGCAAAACTTTCCATATTACATCTGTGATTTGAAATATAAGAAAAGAGATAACACTGACGTGGTACATGTCAAAACTTTTTTTGACAAAATGTCAAACTTTCTTCTAGGGTATCCTTGAAATGTACATATTATATATATATATATTTTTTTTTTTTTGATAAGGTACATATTATAGATAGATAGATCAATAGAAAGATTTGTTGCCAAATTCAAAAGAAACAAAAAAGAAAATATTACATCACCTCAAAATTAAAATAGCTCCTTAATAACTTAAAGCAAATATGTAATTTTCCTTGTTAAAAAAAAAAGGAAAATATGTAATTTAAAAGAAAACTTAAAAACAATCTAGTACGTAATTTTAAAACTAGAAAAATATTAGATGCACTACTTTATCTTTTCCGTTGATTTTCAAGTTTTTGAAGAATTAGTAATCTGATGTTTTAAGTTAATAAATCCATAAAAAAAAAGGTAATATATAAAATTGATATTTTGACAAAACAATCAGATATTAATATTTTTTTTTATATACAAATCAGATATTAATAATTCAAATACATTATTAATTCTTTCCTTGATAATATCATGATTTTTTTGGGTAAGAAAATTAAAATTTCTGTGAAGAGCGAATTCACAGATTTAATATGAAGCTAATATTTGATTTGAATTTAGATACAAAATGATAACTAATCAAAAAAGATACAAAAAGATAAACAATTTTGAATTTTGAAGGTACTATAATATTATTGACTTTTTTAAGGGGTATAGTTAACAAGATCTTATCTTATCTAGAGACACACACACACACACTCTAGTACCATGACCTGTGCATGCGCACGGGTCAGGTTGCATTGTTTGGTACAAAAAATTGTAATAAAAATTTATAAACAATAAAATATTATCTATTTTTTGTATCCATATTGCTTCAAATAGATAAATCAACAATATTAAACAATAATAGAAGCAAAATAAGTGGTATATATTTTTTTTATTCTGTAACATAGATAAAAGATACCATGAAACATATATAAATATTGAAAACATAAATAGTTAACCATATTTTAACGAGCAAATCTCTACATAAACTATATGTCTGTTGTGAGGCAACAAAAAATGCTAATTAACTGCTTTTGTAAAAAGCAAAAATCCTATTTGTACTATCTACTAGTATGTAACCCGTGTCATGCATGAGAATATTTTTATAAATGAGTTTCAAAAAAATATTTGGTTTCAACAATGAAATAAAATAAATATTATGGTAATAATTATTAAATTTTAGTGGTGTTATAAGGAACCTAACATACGATACGTAAACAAACTAATATTAATTGAGTTGCATACGACAGAAAAAATCTGATAATGCATATCGACGAATTGAATTAGATAAAAAATACTTTATTAAATTGATGAAAATAAAAGAATACAATATGTAATTTATGGGTTAATACTACATTACACATTCATTGAAAACAATTTAAAAAATTGATAGAATGAAACTTCCTCATAATTTGAATAGCAATATGTAATATGTGGGTTAATACTACATTATATATATATATATTATTTGAAATATATAGTTAAATACATTTTTAATGTATAAATATCAAACGTATATGAAGTATAAATTATTGGAAAGTAACAATATTTGATATTATGATATAATATCTTGTTAAAAAGTTTAGCACTGAAAGAAATATAAGCAAAACATATCTATTTTTAAAAATATTAAATTGACAAATTGTTTATTTATTTAAAATCAAATATTATGAAACAAAATCTGAGATCCACATATTTTTTTTGGTTATAAATAATATTTTTGTTACTTAATGGATGAAGGTTTATAGTAAATTAGATAAAATTAATTAACTGAAAAAATAAAATCAATATATATTTTTCTAAAAAATAAACAAATATTATTTTATTTAATTTAAAATCAAACAACTTCTAAACCAGAAAATTGATATTTTGACTGAAATCAAACAGATTTGATTTGGTTTTGAAGAGATTGGCCAAAACGTGTGTGACTATTAGAATTTAAAATAATATACTTATGAAATACAAATATTGTAATTATAATAATATATAATAAGTATTATATATATTTATATAAATACATAATAATTTATAATTTGTTATTGAAAATATATAACATCGCATTTTCTCACAAGACTCAACACGGTGAACCCAAAAATTCGGTTAAGACCATGAAGCAGCGCTTTGCAGCGAAGAAAAGGGAGACGACGGCAATGCACGACGACGACCGTGGTACTAGTACGTCTTCCTTGTTCTCACTGATTAATCATCGTGTTTGTTTTTAGCCGCACTCCGTGAAGAACTTCCATTTTTGGTTTGATTTATTTCTCTGTCCTCTTTGTTCCTACTTATTTGTTGATTGTTAACCGATGAGGTTTAGATTTTATGATTATAACTATCTGGACTTTGACCTCTTTTACTGGTTCGAATTTAAAAAGCGAGCTACTTGTGATGCAGCCTATTGAAAAAAGTGAGCTACTTCCATATGATCCGCCGAAAGCTGGTGAATACTTCACTATGAATTTAAAAAAGCACATTGTTCATTCACTTCTATAGTTGTTGATATCAAAGTAGTAGTGAATTTTTTGATAATAATAATAAAGATGAAAAGGTGAAAAAATTCCATGTGACTGCGATTCTGCATAAATACAAACTTCCATATACCGCCATTCAAAAAAAAACCAACAAACTTCCATAAACCATGATGAAAGGTCTTAGAAGCTCAAATTGTTTTCCCTTACCCTGGAAATTGATGAAAGGTCTTAGAAGCTCAAATTGTTTTCCCTTACCCCCTATTATGATTTTTTTCTTCTGCAGAATATTATAAAGGACCAAGGCCGTCTTAAACATTTTGGGGTCCCTGTTTTAATCCTAAAAATTAGGCACCTAATTAAAAAGTATTAAATTTTTATAAGGACTAAACTTGAAAAATCATGATTTTATAAGGAGTAAAAACATATTTAATCTTAAAATATATAATAAAATTGGGCCCCTAAATTAGACCCCTAAATTGGGCCCTGTGCAGTAGCACAGGTTGCACAGGCTTTTGGCCGGCCCTGTAAAGGACATCCATGCTTATTTTGCATGATGTGGAGTGTGGACAACCCCAATTGCAAGAAACATCCAAAAAGCAATAATAATATGAAAATTGAAACTCTAAAACCTCATTCACTTTCAGAACCATATACACCAGACCTATTCTTTACTATTGGTGACAGGGAAGAAAAAAAGAGATTCCCACTAACATAAAAAGAAAACAACCATTAATGTGATTAGTAAATAGATGTACTCAACCATATGAAAATTCTCACATAAAAAAATTCTAATCATATGACTTTATATCCTCCTTCCAACGTGGAATCATCTTGAAATTTTTGTGTCCATAACAATAAAACAAAAAATTTGTAGAAACAAAATTCATGGATCATGCTTATAAATGAAAACAAAAACCTGTAGAAATCAAATTCATGGATCACTGTTACAAATGAAAACAACCAAAGCAGCTTGAATGTGCAAAAAGTCAAGAACATTGGCTTTTACCTTATTCACTTACGGGGAACATATTTTCTTGGGCAAGGTAAAAGCAAAGAAAGGACTATTGGCATAAACAAAACCTATTTGCCTTCCTGACTCTTTAGTACAATTCACCTCCACTATACTCATATACACAATGCGAGGACTGACAAAAAAAAAAAAAGAGCGAGTAATGACAAATCAGAAAAAGAATTATAGAAACAATAGTGGAAACATAGAAAAAAGAGTCTCCAACCACTTTCTCAAATCTCCAAATACATGGGACTCCACAGAACCATGATAGTGCCAATATGACAAGATAATCAACATAAACCTGCAATAGAACAAATGGAAAAAAGCCTTTGAGCATCAATTTTACAGAATAGAAAAAGAAAGTCAAATGATTCAAAACATGTTTCATGTTGAAGGCCTCATGACTATAGCTAAATAGCTCAATTAATTTGTAGTTGTTTTAGTTGAATTAAGGTTTGCTACAGACTACCGCCATTCCATGTCAATTCAAATTGATTACCATATCTCAAACTTCACAGGGAGACAAAAAAGATATTGCCTAAATGACTGTGAGTCCAACAAATGAATTATGTGAGAATATACCTGGCATGGAAATATATTAAAACGTACCATGTGCTGCATAATCAGTGTCACGCTCAAGCTAGAAATTAAGATGGAAAATCAGCTTTACTCAGCTAGCCTTATACTTGATGATAAGATGGAAAATTACTACAAACCATACCAAATAATTAACTTTTCATTCCAGTAAACCTTCTTTCAAGGCAAGTATCTTAGAAGTTTCTATAGTTTCTTCACATGAAATCTACATTTCATAGCATTGTATTGGTTATAACTTATAACAGACTCAGAGCCAAGCATGTAAATTTAACAAAACTAAAAAATTGAGTGTCAGATATCAGAAAGTGAAAATAATGAAAAGCTGCATTTAGGCTTGGCATACTTACTTAGAAAATGCTCAACCCAATATGAGATCAACTCAAGGTCATTTGCTACTCTTGCTCAATGAGTCAAACTTAACATGAGAGATGATTTTTTCCTAACATATGAAGTGGGTACACAACAAAACGTGTTCAGACCAAATACCAAATAAGTTTACTAGGTAACAAAACAGTCGATCATAAAAAAAACCTCAACAAATAATACACCAAACCAAATATATACTTCAAAAATATTTAATCAAACAAAACTTCATCTGGAAAAAATGTAAACAAATCATCATTAAAACACCAGAATCTTAAACATAAGTGCAAGAACAACGACAAACAAAGAAGTATCCAACAATCACGTTGGTATAAGCAAGGTAAATAATTATAAATTACCTCTCTAGTGCCATAAATAGCAACAATCACGTTGGTATTACCCGTCTTGAAAATAGATGAACTGGTTTAAAAAATAAAAGAGAACTTTATGGTCAAATAAAACTACAACTTAATTTAAAAATATTGAAAATTAGAATGTTTGAGGGTTAAAAGCTAAAAATATATACCCATCAGCTTTGGATACAACGCCAATTTTGAATATGTCGTCCCTAAAATTGCCTGCAGAGGGGAAAACATGGCAAGGGTACAGATCCAAAAGAGAAAGAAACATAAAAATCAAATGTGAAATTTTAAAATAAAACAAAAAATTAATTGGAGAAAAAATATCAGCACTGTAAGATTGCAGAAACATCTCCTTTGGGTTTTCCGTGCATATCACAGTTGATCTATTTAGGGTTGCCTCCGTTGCCTCCTCCCACAATTTGGTTCGTTCTACAAGCATACAACAAAAAGAACATAAACTTAAACGATGATTAGCTAAAAGAATGAGTAAAAGAAGGAAAATATACAAAACAGAGGAAAAAAATTAAGAAAAGAGATAAGATGGGGGAGATGGAGAAAACTTACTTAACTGAAAAGGGTTCCTGAGCCATAAACAAAAAATCGAAGGTTTCAGATGGGTGAGAGGTGTGAAGAGCGAGTTGAATAATCTTCAATTTCTCTGTTTGAAAGCAGAAATGAATCAATGCTGCAACAATGGTACTTGAAATAATTTGTAAAGGAAACCAAAGAATCGAAGAACTAATTTACTTTATTTTGATCGAAGAAGGGAAGGAGTGAGAGCAGAGAGGGAAAGAGGAAGAGACAGAGGAAGGAAGAGAACCCAAATGAAATGATGAAAGAAGAAGATACAGGAGAGAGGGAGATGTCCATGAAGGGAGGAAAGATTTCATTGGGAGAGAGAGCGGGTGTTTTTTGTTTTTTATTTTACATACTGGTCAAACTCACAAACACAAGGAGGGGGAATTTGAGTTCATTAGGGGATGAACCCCCGCACTACCGGAGTGTCCTAGACTTTAAGGGCATGATTGGTTTACGAGAGAAAATGTGAAGAGAGAAATTGTGAAGAGAGAGTATGAAAAGAGAGAAAAATGTGAGAAATTTGGTAGATTTTGGGTATTGATTGGAATAAGTGAAAGAGAAGAGAAAAAGAGAAGAGAGAAGTGTTGATTATTTAATATCCTTGACTAAAAATTTAAATAATTAGAGATATAAAGAAAAAATAGGGGGTAAAAGTTGGAAAAACAAAAAATTTTCATGTGCCTGCGCGTTTTCTTCGCAAGTTTGCGATGAAAATTTTTTCGTGGGACCCAGCGCTTTTTTTCTCTGTCTGCGCGTTTTCTTGGACATCCACGCAGTAGAAAATGCCATTTTCATGCCATTTTCTTACGTCGCGTTTTCTTACGTTGCATTTTCGCATGAAACAATCAAAGGCTAAAGGTGCGAGCTAGCCACTGTGCTGTACACCGAAGGACAGAGGGGTTGTTTTCTTCCCGAAGAAAAAAAAATGTTTACATTAAAAGAAAAATTTGAGATTTGAAGCGACCTAAACATTATATACTATCAGTATAAATAATTATTTTTCATTTGAGTACGGAGAAACATAAAATATTGTTGGCATAACATAAAAGTTTATAAGTATATTTATTATATATTATTTATATAAGATTATTTTACTTTTGACTCTTAACGGGAGAAAATATTACATACCAATGGTATAAATAATTATTTTTCTTTTGGGTCCAGACGGAGAAACATAAAATGTTTATTTTTTATACCAGCGTAAACATCTTTATTATTTATAAATGATAATTTTGCTTCTTAGTCTCTATGGGAAAACATTACGTGTTGTCATTGTAGTTTTATCATCTTTAAACACATATCAAATATATAAATGTTTTTATAATTTATAAATAATTATTTTGCTTTTTAGTCCATAATAGAAATATTATATGTTTTGGGTGCAATTTTATAGTCTTTTAACACGTATTAAATTAATAAATATCTTTATCATTTGTAAATGATTATTTTGTTTCTTGGTCCTTACAGGGAAACATTACATGTCGTGGGTGTAATTTTATCGTGTTTGAACACATCAAATTTGTAAATGTCTTTATTATTTATAAATAATTATTTTGCTTTTCAGACTTGACAGGAAAATATTACATGTTGTCGGTGTAATTTTATTATAAATGATAATTTTGCTTCTTAGTCTCTACGGAGAAATATTACATGTTGTCAGTGTAGTTTTATCATCTTTAAACATATATCAAATACATATTATTTTGAATTTTAGTCCATATGGGGAAATATTACATGTTATGGGTACAATTTTATAGTGTTTTAACACATATCAAATTAATAAATGTTTTTATCATTTGTAAATGATTATTTTGTTTTTTAGTCCTTACGGGAAAACATTACATGTCGTGGGTGTAATTTTGTCGTGTTTGAACACATATCAAATTTGTAAATGTCTTTATCATTTATAAATAATTATTTTGCTATTTAATCCTTACGGAAAAACATTACATGTTGTCGGTGTAATTTTATTATAAATAATTATTTTGCTTTTTAGTCCTTATGGGAAAACATTACATGTTGTCGGTGTAATTTTATTATAAATGATTATTTTGCTTTTTAATTCCTACGGAAAACATTACATATTTTGGATTAATTTTATCATAATTAAACACATATCAAATTTATAAATGTATTTATTATTTATAAATGTATTTAATTTAGCTTTGATATTATGACTATTAATGCATAGAGGTGGTTCAGAAAGATGTTATTAAAATTGGTATAAGAACCACTGTATTAAAATATTTGTCAGTCAAAAGACATAGCAGCTGATATTCAATTTTAGTTGATGCATGTAAATGCTTTAGAAATATTCATTGGAACCAACACAGTACAACTCGTGCGGATACAAGGGTATTCTACTAGTTATTAGTATTTTATTAGTAATATTAGTAATAATTAGGAGAGAAGAGAGAAACAGAGTCTTCCAAGAGAAGGGATTAAGGAAAAATTGACAGCCCCCGCACTACCGGAGTGTCCTGGACTTTAAGGGTATGATTGGTTTACGAGAGAAAATGTGAAGAGAGAAATTGTGAAGAGAGAGTATGAAAAGAGAGAAAAATGTGAGAAATTTGGTAGATTTTGGGTATTGATTGGAATAAGTGAAAGAGAAGAGAAAAAGAGAAGAGAGAAGTGTTGATTATTTAATATCCTTGACTAAAAATTTAAATAATTAGAGATATAAAGAAAAAATAGGGGGTAAAAGTTGGAAAAACAAAAATTTTTCATGTGCCTGCGCGTTTTCTTCGCAAGTTTGCGATGAAAATTTTTTTCGTGGGACCCAGCGCTTTTTTTCTCTGTCTGCGCGTTTTCTTGGACATCCACGCAGGAAAAAATGCCATTTTCATGCCATTTTCTTACGTCGCGTTTTCTTACGTTGCATTTTCGCATGAAACAATCAAAGGCTAAAGGTGCGAGCTAGCCACTGTGCTGTACACCGAAGGACAGAGGGGTTGTTTTCTTCCCGAAGAAAAAAAAATGTTTACATTAAAAGAAAAATTTGAGATTTGAAGCGACCTAAACATTATATACTATCAGTATAAATAATTATTTTTCATTTGGGTACGGAGAAACATAAAATATTGTTGGCATAACATAAAAGTTTATAAGTATATTTATTATATATTATTTATATAAGATTATTTTACTTTTGACTCTTAACGGGAGAAAATATTACATATTAATGGTATAAATAATTATTTTTCTTTTGGGTCCAGACGGAGAAACATAAAATGTTTATTTTTTATACCAGCGTAAACATCTTTATTATTTATAAATAATAATTTTGCTTCTTAGTCTCTATGGGAAAACATTACGTGTTGTCATTGTTGTTTTATCATCTTTAAACACATATCAAATATATAAATGTTTTTATAATTTATAAATAATTATTTTGCTTTTTAGTCCATAATAGAAATATTATATGTTTTGGGTGCAATTTTATAGTCTTTTAACACTTATTAAATTAATAAATATCTTTATCATTTGTAAATGATTATTTTGTTTCTTGGTCCTTACAGGGAAACATTACATGTCGTGGGTGTAATTTTATCGTGTTTGAACACATCAAATTTGTAAATGTCTTTATTATTTATAAATAATTATTTTGCTTTTCAGACTTGACAGGAAAATATTACATGTTGTCGGTGTAATTTTATTATAAATGATAATTTTGCTTCTTAGTCTCTACGGAGAAATATTACATGTTGTCAGTGTAGTTTTATCATCTTTAAACACATATCAAATACATATTATTTTGAATTTTAGTCCATATGGGGAAATATTACATGTTATGGGTACAATTTTATAGTGTTTTAACACATATCAAATTAATAAATGTTTTTATCATTTGTAAATGATTATTTTGTTTTTTAGTCCTTACGGGAAAATATTACATGTCGTGGGTGTAATTTTGTCGTGTTTGAACACATATCAAATTTGTAAATGTCTTTATCATTTATAAATAATTATTTTGCTATTTAATCCTTACGGAAAAATATTACATGTTGTCGGTGTAATTTTATTATAAATAATTATTTTGCTTTTTAGTCCTTATGGGAAAACATTACATGTTGTCGGTGTAATTTTATTATAAATGATTATTTTGCTTTTTAATTCCTACGGGAAACATTACATATTTTGGATTAATTTTATCATAATTAAACACATATCAAATTTATAAATGTATTTATTATTTATAAATGTATTTAATTTAGCTTTGATATTATGACTATTAATGCATAGAGGTGGTTCAGAAAGATGTTATTAAAATTGGTATAAGAACCACTGTATTAAAATATTTGTCATTCAAAAGACATAGCAGCTGATATTCAATTTTAGTTGATGCATGTAAATGCTTTAGAAATATTCATTGGAACCAACACAGTACAACTCGTGCGGATACAAGAGTATTCTACTAGTTATTAGTATTTTATTAGTAATATTAGTAATAATTAGGAGAGAAGAGAGAAACAGAGTCTTCCAAGAGAAGGGATTAAGGAAAAATTGACAGTAAGCTAACAAAACATGATTTTACTATATATATATATATATATATATATAAAAGATAAGATGTATGGGAACTGATTATAAGTCCAACGTCCTCACACAAAAAATATTCTCAGGCTCCTTTGTCTCTCTAGGTCATTGGGTCTAAGTCCATCTAGCTTGTTTTCTCATTCACGTCCAACGTCCTCTACATACACCACTGGACATTCAAAATCCTATACCAGATAAAAATAAGGGGAAATTGCACTAACCTCCCCTCAGGTTTCGCTAAACCACTAAGACACCCCTCTAGTTATAAAAAAACACCCACCTCCCCTCAATTTAACACTGTTAGCATGGTTTAGAGAGGAAAACACAGTTCTACATTTTGCCTATGAAGTTCTTGGAACCATGCCCTAGTTTGTACGTTTTGCCTCAGAAATTCTTTGAACCAGACCCCATCTTCTGTAATTTGCTTCTGAATTCTTCAAAGCATGCCCAGGTTTGGCATTTGCCTCTGAAATTGAACGAACCAGACCTTCGAGCACAGTGTCCTTGGTCGCTTTGTTCTAATTTGACAGTAATTTATTTGACTATAATGTTGGGGCCTATTCTAATAATTTATACACACACAAAAAATGTAATAAGCAAAAGTCAAATAAAAGGATACAACCCAAATGGCAAATAGTAGTTCGAGTGTTGTCATATGACGATAGCTATAATCAAATTCGAGTGTTGTCATGTAATAAGCCAAATAAAAATACAAAAGGCAATAAGTAGTGGTTTAGTGGGAGAAGATTGCTTTCAATTAATGTTCAGTGACAACAGGTGTAGAACATGATTCATTGGTTCAGTGGGAGAAGATTGTCTTCAACAATGGGAAAGTAGCTTGAGGTATTGTGTTTTAACAGAGGAGCAAACAATGTTAAGGTGTTAGGGAGGTATATATCTATTTAAGGAGACCTCAAAGGAGAGTAGTGTCTATTTTAAAATTTGAGGGGGTATATGTGTTGTTTAAAGAGACCTCAGGGGAGGTCAATGTAATTTTCCCTAAAAATAATGTATCCCGTCGAAAAAAGAAGAATGGACCCCCGTGAATTAATCAGCAACCAAACAGAGGTTTCCCTGATCATCACCAAGCATTTGTTCTCAAAGAAAGAATTTAAGAACAACAACATCATGTTTTCGCCGTTGTTGCTCTAAGTTGTGCTCAACATCCTCGCCGCTGGCTCTAAGGGTCCCACAAAACATCATTTTCTCTCCTTCCTCCGATCCAAATCCACCAAGCATATCAAGTCCTTAGCCTCTCAGCCAGTGGCGGATCCAGAAAATTTTTCTTATGGGGGTAAGATTTTGTCTCTTATAATTTCTACACTCATTTTAAAAATTGTAAAGATCCAAATTAGTCTCTGACCAAAAAAACAGAGACTTATTTAATCCCTGAAAAATGAAAATTACCAAATTTAATCTTCAAAAATATCAAATATTGATTAAATTAGTCTCTGACAAATATTATCATAAAAAAGACTAATTTGATCAATATTTGAGATTTTTGATGACTAAATTGGTACTTTTCAATCTCAGATACCAAATATGTCTCTATATTTTTTTGTCAAGAATAAGTTTAAATCTTTATTTAAAAAAAATTATCTTATGGGGCAACATCTATTTTTTTATGGGGCCAAAAAACAAAGTTATCAAATATATTCGAGTGAAAAAAATCTCTTGTGGGGGGCAATTACCACTAGTGTGATACACATGGATCTGCCACCGCTCTCAGCTCATTTCTGATGTCTTTTCCGATGCTGCTCTTGCCGGCACGCCTCGCCTGTCTTTTGCCAACGGTGTGTGGGTTGAAAAATCCCTTTCTCTTCAACCTTCCTTCAAACAACTTCTCACTACTCATTATAAGGCGACTCTAGATTCCGTTGATTTCTGTACCAAGGTATATTTCCTTTCCCTCTTTTTGTCTACAATTCATGCCATGGTTTTATCAATTTATTCGCTATTAATTAATTAATGGTCTTCATATCTATTTATAAACTATTTGGATCACTTCCTTTCTGTATATGTTTATGTAAACAATCGATCTCTTACCAATTAGAAGGCCTATTTTGCAATTCAGTCTCTTCTAACTATTGTATGGCATATCCATATTTCATCTATCTTGCATCCAACTGATTTAGCAACAGAATATGTGAAAATAAGAATAGCAAAAAGTTAAATTCTTCTATTGAAATGCTTATGAAAATAATTGTGCACTATTAATTTTATATCTAATATTGTTTTAAAGGCTGTTGAAGCGACCGAAAAAGTGAATTTATAGGCTGAAAAAAAGATAAAGGGTCTTATTAAAGATCTTCTTCCACCTGGGTCAGTTAATAGCTTAACCCAACTCATCTTCGCGAATGCACTATACTTCAAGGGAGCATGGTATAAGAAGTTTGTTGCTTAAAAAACAAAAGACTATGATTTTCACCTTCTTGATGGTAGCTCAGTCACAGTTCCCTTTATGATCAGCAAGAAGAAGCAATTTATTAGTGCTTTTCATGGTTTCAAAGTCCTCGGTCTTCCTTATGAACAAGGCATAGTTAAGCGTCAATTCTCTATGTATTTTTTTCTCCCAAATGCAAAAGATGGTCTATCAGCTTTGGTTGAGTAGGTGGCTTCTGAATCCGGATTCTTCGAACGCAAGCTTCCTTTTGAAAAAGTGGAAGTAGGTGACTTCAGGATTCCAAGATTCAAGATTTCTTTTGGACTTGAAACTTCTGATGTGCTGAAGGAGCTAGGAGTGGTCTTACCTTTCTCTGGTGGAGATTTGACAAAAATATTGGACTGTCATGTGAGTCATCAACTTTATGTTTCCAAAATATTTCATAAGTATTTCACTGAAGTAAAAGAAGAAGGCACTGAAGCTGCAGCAACCAGCACTGAAGTTTCAATGTTGTTGTATAAACCGCATACTTCGACTCGAACCCGGATAAACCTTGTAGCTAACCACCCTTTCTTGTTTATGATCAAAGAATATTTGACTGGAGCAATACTCTTTCTGGGGCAAGTGCTTAATCCTCTTACTGAGTGATCTTGGCGACCCATACTGGATTGGAACATCAATATATAAATAGCGAAGCTCTTTTTTTAGATAAAAATGCATTTATGATGAAGATAGTTTATTGATAGTCTTATGTTTTCTATTCCCTTCGTTTGCCCTGAGTGTGATTTTAGTCCATCAACTATTTTTTGAGCTAATTATGTCTCATTGGTTTTAAAATTAAGTAAATGCGGTCTAGGAGTTAGTTTGCCGTTAAATACTTATTAGAGTGAAGGTGATATGATTGATTCAATCCTTAGTGGCAATTTTTTTTTCTTTTAATCCTAAATGGCATTTGTAAGATAATAATTGAATATACTTAATTAAAAATAATGCAATTTTTTTTTTGACAAAAGAAAAGCTACGCTAATTCATTAATAATCAGAACCGCAATACAAATGGTAACATGATCACAATTTTGGAAAGTAGCATTATATGTAGCCACCCCTACTATGGTGTAGGCAACTACACGAGCTCCTTTCTTAGCAATAAACTCTACCACAGAGTTGTGAAAAAAACAAGATAATAGACTCCTATAATTTGAAATACCAGCCCTATATTCAACTTGATCCTCCTGAACTTTTCCTATGCTACCTACTTCAAACTTTAAATCCGACTCGAAAACCATTGTGGTTAAATTGAGCTTAATTGCCCCATGAATAGAATCTAGGAGGCTGCCCTTTCATACACCTGGAATCTGGGAGAGTACCAATAAGATTTAGCTTTGAACATTTGTCCTCTCTTATCACATAAAATGATGAGATTGATGATGGTCACCATTAGTCCTGAACACTCCTTTCTGTTCCAAAGTGCCAAAATCTCCAGGTACATTTCATTGAGCACGAAGGATACAACTTTATTCCAAACAAGATGTAGGAAAAAACACAGTAAAACATCACTTTCTGAGACACTTAATAGATGAATCTCAGACAATTCATCACACACCATAAAAACACAAAAGGGACTCCCAAGCAAAACACAAATTAAATTCCAAAACAAAACAGGGTCACAAAAAAGATTGAAACAGAACCGTCCCAATTTGGTTTTGGAGGATTGAATCTATGTGAAATCAACATATGATTTGATAGCACTCAAAATAGTTCCAAGTTGGTTCCTAACAAAAATTGAAACACCCAAATTAGTGAGCGTGAACACAAGAAGGGGGGTTGAATTGTGTACAAAAACTTTTCGCAAACTTTAAGTTAAAAGCACAAAGAACACAGATTTTTCAAAACTGTTTGTTTATCGGACACTGAGAAACTAACCGGATGATGAGAGACTAACCGGATGCAGGAAATAAAGCCGTTTATGAAAACTTGTTTTACTGAGCAAGGTAAAGATAAATGTAAAGCAGTAAAGTAAGAGACATAGAAATTTATACTAGTTCACCACCAACTGGTAGCTACGTCTAGTCCCTTCGATCCTGAAGGATTTTTCACTATAATCAACTGATTACAATTTTCCTCAAGAGTATTCTACTGTCACAAACTTGACAATACTCTCAACTTCTCAAAACGACTCAGTACGATCGAGCCTTTGAGGAACAAAGCCTTAACTAGGCCAAATACTGTTTACAAAAGAGAATATTCTTTTGAATACAATCAAAATAACTCTCACAGAGAGGATGAAAAGATTAAGCTCAAAATAGAGTAGCTTTCTAAAAGAAAGTATAAGACGCTGAGTTCAGTTCCTTGTAGACCAGAGACTTGGCACAAAATTTGATTGCTCACTCAGAGTGATGATGCCTCCAAAATAAAGTTTCTTTCTTTCTCAGAATTTGTTCTAGCAATTTCAGTCTTAGTTCTGGCCTTACTTCTTCAATGAATACCTTGGGGTATTTATAGGAGACTTCAGGGATATTACCGTTTGCAGTAAAATAATAGCTCCTTTCCATTGAGTGAGGTAATTTGAAATGTAGTCCTTTTCTTCCTTTCCAGAGAATATCAGAATAGTACATATTACCGTTTTCGTACTATCTGTTTTTTACAATTGCCTTGTACGATTTTTGTCTTATGCTAAAGGTGTCACATTTGCTTCCTCGTACATCAAAATGAGCGTACAAAATCAAATTCGAATTCCGTTCCAGAACATTCTAAAGTTAAGAGCAAAAAGTGATCATCACGTGCTTCATTAAAGAGATCAGATACTCGCTCAGAACAGAGGACGGACGCTCGTAGCAATTGAGTATTCCACGTGTCAAAGAGTAACACTACTGGACGCTCACTATTAGCAAGACGCTGGAGTGAGTTCGGACGCTGACATCAGTGGAGTGTATTCAATTCTCTTGTAAATTTCTTCTTCTTTCTTGAGTGTTTTGTACAAATATATGAAGCTTTGATACCTGTACACTCAAAGATATGTTAGAAGATAAATTGTTCTCTTGAAAATACTTTGTTATCATCAAAATTAATGAGGGTCTAAACTTCTCAATCGTTTAGGTTCCAACAATCTCCCCCTTTTTTATGATGACAAATATTCAAGGTTGATGAACAATTTAATTTCAAAATAATATCAAGGGTCCCCCCCTAAATTCAACAATTTAGATATATATGAACAATTCAGGTATTAGAGCGATTATTGATAAACAAATTCATTTGTATGATCGCAAAAATACGTAGATGTATCAGAGCATATATTCATTTAACAAAGTGAGATCGGATGCTGATTTCATTTTATCAAAAAGATTTTCATTAGTTATTGATCATTATCAGAGTACTGGATCAATGAATATCAAATCATTATAGGTATTAGAGCAATAAATAACCAACACAAATGCAATGTATGAAATGCTATGCGTGATAATTCAGTTTCAGCGTATCCATCGGACTTTGAACATTGGACGGTGAATTAGTCAATCAGACTTTCACGTGTTCATCAAACCTTTCTTTTACTCCCCCTTTTGTCATCAGACTAAAAGAGTGTAAAGCACATCATAGTCAAAATAAGACTTAGAAAAATTTGAATATAAGTCAGATAGAGATATGTAAACTGATAATCAAAGCAAAATTTATATATATATATATATATATATATATATATATATAAAAGAGTACCAAAAAAATACTTTATATCACAAAAAAAAAATCAAGGATTTGGTGGAGGTGGTGGAGGAATGTTAAGACGTTCATAGAGTAATTTCAAAGCATTCTCCAACTGGTGCAGGTTTCATCTTCTGATGCTCTGCTATCACCAAATTAGACAGCTTTAGTCTTAGTTCCTTCTTCTGTTGAGCTCTTTGAAAGAATGCATCATTTGGTATATACCATTTGATGAGATTTCCAAGTTTTCTCTGCTCAGATTCTACCTGAATTTCCCTTCTTTTCTTCACATCTTCTGGATACAGCAAATCCATAAAGATAATGTCTCTGTGTAGAAACACATCAGCAGTAAAAGAATCAAACTTGCTTCCAGCATCTTCTCCCCATACTCTTCTGATAAAGACGCTCAATGCTCCAAAAGTGAAAGAGAGTCCTTCATTTTCTGCCAGGTATACTCTTCGCAGATTTTCCCTGTCATCTTCTTTAAGCACCAAGGGGACAAGGCATGGCAACAGAGCTTTGTCTTTCCAAGACTCAGACCATTGATTCCAGATAAATCCAATGTCAAAGTGCTTAGTCACAACAGCCCATTGGACATATATCTTCATGTAGTCTAGAGGCTTGATCACTGAACACATAAACGTGTCATCAAAAGATGTGAATTGTGGCTTTCTCAGCATTGCAACAATTTGAGGAGCCAGTTCTCCATTCATCTTCCTTCAGAGAACTGAGGTAAAACCTTCTGGCTTGGTCCTCAATAATCTTGTCAATCGGAAGCTCAGAGAATTCTTTAAGATTAAACTTCTGAGGAGCCTTCTCATACTCTTTGAATCCGATCTTGCTGTATGGCAATTTGCCAGGAGCAGGTTCTTTCCTCTTCCCAGGGATAGACCAAGGTAGCCACCTTTGTCTATCTGGCACAATCTTTACGGATACAGAAGAAGGATCTCTGAACTGTCTAATAACTTCAAGTTTCTTCATTTCATGACAAGCAGCCATGAAGGCAGCTTCTTCATCCGTAATCCACCTTCCACACTCCTCCAGTGTGAGAGGTTCAATTTGAGGCAGGGACTTAGGAAGGTCAACAGAGAAAGGAATTGCTCTGCTACCAGGTTCCGGTCTTAATCTCCCTTTGAATGACATCTCAAGATGGTCTTCTCCATCCTTGAAAGCAATATTCATTGGAGAGGCAATCTCCAGTCTGGCAACTCCAGAGGTGAAGGTTTTCAAATGCCAAGTAGAAGGACGATTGTAGATGCTGTGGTATGACTCATACTTAACAAACCGAGGTTTGTTAATGCCTGAGACATTCTTCCTTCCACTGAAATCTATAGGTTTGTAGGCGAGGGTGAGTGGGGTGAGAGTGGTTTTAGTGATTGTATAGTTTCTAGGTGTGTAGGGTTTGAATGGATTGATGGGAGGTACTTTGAATAACAGGTTGAAGAGATGAGAGTGAAGTTTGGAAATGTATGTAGTAAGTGAGGTATCTGAGGAGATTTGTTATAGGTCTAAGTTGAGTGTATTGGATTGTGTTTGGGTCGGTTTTGTGGGGATAAGGGTAGAGGTTTGTTGTAGGCTCATTTTGGTTTTCTTGGTTTGTGTTTGAGTTTGTGTTTGGGTTTGTGGTTGTGAAACAGACAATGGAGGTACAGGAATAACATCATGAGAATAAAAAATAGATACTGACTCATCAGCAGTAAAGTCAAGTACCTTTGGGTTAAGCTCAGAAGACCTAACCAACCTTATCTTTGTTCCTTTAGAGGCAATAACAGTAGGAGGTGGAGGAGGAACTTGCTTCCCTTGATCAGATGCTGAAACATCCTTTTCAGCTGTTGACTTATTCTTCTTCTCCAAGATCTTCTTAATGGGGATTCTATCCTCATCTTCTGGTTCATCAACAGTAGGTGCAGGAGCCACCTTCTATTTCATTCTTCTTGTCTCCCTTATAGGAGATTCAGCAGGTTTCTTCACACCAGCCATTGAGCTTCTGGTGGTTTTCTTTTCAGCTTCACCAACATTCGCAAAAGTTTCTCCTTCTTGTTGCTCTAGTTTCACCTTCTTAATCATAGTACCAGTTATTAATTGCATTCTTACCAGGCTGTTGACTCCAAAAACTTCAGGACGAACAACATCACCAACATGAAAGTATTTATCTCTTTCTTCTTTGTTTGTCAGATCACCAAGCTTTCTCATAATACCATCTGTTCTGAACAGAACTTCAGAGGATGACCGGAGGGAAGCAGTACGGTTGTGCTCGCGACGGATGACGACGGCGTGTTGGGTGGTGTACCTGCAAACACTCCGACGCTCAAGTCAGTGTGTGTCGAGGTGAGTAAAGGGTGGTAGAAAGATCATTACCTCGACCGTTCGACGCGGTCTTCTTTAAATATGAGTCGAGGACGGTTACCGTCGATGTGTAACCGTCCCGTGAAACCCGGAAGTCGGCATTAAATTCCTTCAATGCACAAAGCCGTTGGGTCGGCCGCGTTGAGGGAAGGCGGAGAGGCATGCGGACGACGTGGCATCGAGGGAAGGTGGACCGACGAGTGGGAATGGGCCTGTGAATGCTGGATCTCCGGATTGGGCCTCGGCCCGGTCGGAGCGATTACCCAGTCGCTAGCTCGAATGTCGAGGTGGTGACTTGTTGTCGAAGTTCGTTGATGTCGACGTTCGACGTCTTTGTTCGTAAGGAACTGCAAGTCTCGTCATGTCGTGCTTGTTCATTAGTTCGTTCTGGACCTTCGTGTTCCACATCTGCTGAGGCAGTTCTCGACACGAGCCCGTGATAAAGCCTTGTGCGTTGGCACAAGCACCTGTGATCGACCTCGTGCCGAGACCGCGTGCACGAGCTCGTGATAAAACCTTGTGCGTTGGCGCAAGCACCTGATGAAGAGATCGACCTCGTGCCGAGACCGCGTGCACGAGCTCGTGATAAAGCCTTGTGCGTTGGCGCAAACACCTGTTGAAGAGATCGACCTCGTGCCGAGACCGCGTGCACGAGCCCGTGATAAAGCCTTGTGCGTTGGCACAAGCACCTGTGATCGACCTCGTGCCGAGACCGCGTGCACGAGCTCGTGATAAAGCCTTGTGCGTTGGCACAAGCACCTAGGAGGGCCTAAGCCACGCACGAGGGCTGACGGCCCTTTAGCCCCTTGGCCTTGACTGGGGGGCTACTGTTCCGGATACACCAAAAAGTCCCACATTGCTTGGGAATCAAGGCCAATGAGAGTTTATAAACACCCACATGCCTTAACCCACCGAGGCGCCTTTTAAGGACAAAACCATGAGGGCCCACATTACATGTGGCCCAAAGTGGACAATACCTCGGAAAACGATGATGCGGACTTGAGGTCGGAACACCATCTTTTATCATCATCATGGAAAGAAGAACTCCATAAGGGATAACCTTGACAATATTTTTATCAACACTTTTCCTTGAAAAGACAAGAGCATTAACATGATTATTGATAATCAACCTTGGCAGGTTGATTTTCTTTCCATCCATATAGTTTCTCATAATGAACTTTTGCTCATAGTTTCACTATGTCGCTTGAACCAGCCTTTAGAATCACGCTCTTAGCGATGATTTTGTGCAATACTTTGTAATGGATTTTCAAATCTTTGGCAATGGGAGTTATGTTCTTCTTCTTCAACTCACGATAATTTTCAAACAGAGCTTCGTTGACGTTTTCCAAACCTCTATAAGCGTCAACCCAGTTAGCATGGTAACTGATTCCTTCACAAGGGCACTTGATGGTCTAAGTGATAGAGTTTATAGTGAAACGTAACTTGAAACCTCTGATATGTCCTTCAATAATTTCACCCGGAAGTACATAAGCGTTCCCCCAGAATTCCTTTATAGCATAGCTTAACACATCAACTAGTTCCTAGATAAAATAATTTTTCCAACCCAGTTTCTTCAAACCTTCTTCAAAATCAAAACCATAGAGCTTGAAATTTTCAAAATCAATTATGTTCTCATTCATAAGGTTTGCTTCTGAGAAGACATTGTAGGCAGCAGTATATTGTCCAACCTTTTTATCGGCCATAGTAGCAGTTACAGAGTGGGTAATGGAAGTGTTAGGGTTTGAAATCACAGAGAGAGAGAGAGAGAAAATAATTTTTGCAAGTAGAAACAGAGTGAAGTGATGGAGTGAAAAATGTGGAGTAGTGAGAAAGTTGATAGAAAATGGTACAGTCCTTTTTCAAAAACCGCTTCGCATTTCCAAAAAAAAAAAATTAAATCAAAAAGAAAAGAAAATGAAGATTCCCCTTTTCATTAAATGAAGACGCCAAAAGAAAAGTAAAATCAAGTAAAAAGATTTTATTGAAAAACATAAATAATCATGACTCAGTGAGATGTGATGAGACGCTTAAGTCATTTATACGTGTGACACGTGTGTGCGCGCTCGGATGCACGCAACCGATTCACCAGACGCTGAGTTATGATGCACATGACAAATAAAAAGCTTACACGTATACATGCTTATGTCATACCAGATGCTGAGATGATACATATCATCTGACGCTGAGATTAATCATTCTTCTATAAGATGAAAATTTAAATTTCTTCTTATAAAATTGAATCTAGCTTCAGCAAGGGGTTTAGTAAATATGTCAGCCCACTGATGATCAGTGTCTACAAATTTTATTTCGAGAATACCCTTCTGAACATAGTCTCTTATAAAATGATGCTTAATCTCAATGTGCTTGGCTCGTGAATGCAATATGGGATTTTTAGTAAGACAAATTGCAGAAGTATTATCACAAAAGATAGGAATGTTACTCGCTTTTATCAGATAATCTTCAAGTTGATATTTCATCCACAGAAGTTGAGAGCTGCAACTTGTCATTGAAATATATTCACCTTTGTTGAGAGTGCAATCGTGCTTTGCCTTTTGCTTGACCAAGACACAAGATTTGCTCCAAGGAATTGGCAGCCTCCACTTGTGCTTTTTCTTTCAATTCGGTCTCCAGCAAAGTCAGCATCACAGAAACCTACTAACTTGTAATCTTTTGATTTCTTATAAAGCAAACCAAGATTAGTATATCCTTGCAAATATCTAAAAATTCTTTTAACAGCACTCAAGTGTGATTCTCTAGGATCTGATTGAAATCTAGCACACAGACAGGTGCTGAACATAATATCAGGTCTTGAAGCTGTAAGATAAAGTAGAGACTCAATCATACCTCTGTACATTTTCTGATCTACCTTTTTATCAGTTTTATCTTTACCAAGAATGCACGTGGGATGTATAGGAGTGCACATAGGTTTGCAATCCACCATTTTGAATTTCTTTAGCAATTCCTTGATATATTTGCTTTGATGTATATAGATACCATCATTGCATTGTTTGATTTGAATTCCAAGGAAGAACTTTAGTTCACCCATCATGCTCATCTCGAATTCAACCTGCATTAGCTTAGAAAATTCTTTGCAAAGGCTTTCATTAGTAGTTCCAAAAATAATGTCATCAACATATATTTGAACAATTATAAAATGCTTGTTTAATATTTTTCTAAAAAGAGTAGTGTCTACTAGACCTCTGGTAAAACCATTTTTCATCAAAAATATACTCAGTCTTTCATACCAAGCTCTGGGAGCTTGCTTAAGACTGTACATGGCCTTTTTAAGCTTGAAGACATGTTCTGGAAATTCAATGTCTTCGAATCCAGGAGGTTGTTTTACAAAGACTTCCTCAGTTATAAAACCATTCAAGAAAGCACTTTTCACATCCATTTGATAAAGAATTATATCATGGTGTGCAGCAAATGAAAGTAAAATGTTTATAGCCTCTAACCTTGCAACAGGTACAAATGTTTCAGTAAAATCAACACCTTCTTCCTGTGAGTAACCTTGAGCAACCAATCTTGCCTTGTTTCTCACAACCTTTCCATCTTCATCAAGCTTGTTTCTAAATACCCATTTAGTACCAATAGCTTGCTTATCTTCTGGTAGAGTAACTAACTTCCATACATCATTTCTTTGGAACTGATTCAACTCTTCTTGCATGGCCAGAATCCAACCTTCATCTTCCAATGCTTGATCAATCGTTTTAGGTTCCATTTCTGAGAGTAGTGCCATATCTGCATGCTCTTTAAAAGAGGATCTGGTTCTTACTCTATCTCCAGGTTCTCCTATGATTTGATCTTTAGGATGATTGGTTTTGTACTTCCAGCTCTTTCTGGCTTCAGCTTCCGAAGATTCTTGCGTCTGGTCACCACCAGACGATGAAGATATAGGTTCACTATTTGTAATATCACCTATATTTAATTCTAAAAATAATTCATCTAGCTTTGACATGGCTGTGTCAGGCTTCTTGTCATCAAATTTGACATGAATGGATTTTTCCACTATCATAGTTTCTTGATTGTATATTCTAAAAGCTTTAGATCTTTCAGAATATCCCAAAAAGATTCATTCGTCAACTTTTGAATCAAACTTACCAAGCTGATCCTTAGTAATCAAAATATAACAAGTACAACCAAATGAATGAAAATATGATATGTTTGGTTTTCTACCTTTCCACAGTTCATATGGAGTCTTCTTCAAAATAGGTCTAATAAGAATTCTATTTTGAATGTAACAAGTTGTGCTTACTGCATCTGCCCAAAAATGTTTTGCAATATTAGCTTCATTGATCATGGTCCTGGCCATTTCTTGGAGGGATCTATTTTTCCTTTCTACAACACCATTTTGTTGAGGTGTTCTTGGAGAGGAGAAATTGTGGGAGATGCCATTATCATCACAAAATTTTTGAAAGCTTTCATTTTCAAATTCTCCCCCATGATCACTTCTAATAGAAGAAATACAAATTCCTTTTTCATTTTGAACTGTTTTGCAGAATACAATAAATACCTTGCATGACTCATCTTTGTGAGCAAGGAATCTAACCCATGTCCATCTAGTAAAATCATCAACAATGACTAACCCATATTTCTTTCCAGTTAAAGAGGTTGTCCTTGTTGGACCAAAAAGATCAAGATGCAAAAGCTCAAGTGGTCTAGAGGTTGAAACAACATTTTTTGAATGAAAAGAAGTTTTAACTTGTTTTCCTCTTTGACATGCCTCACAGAGAGCATCAGATTGATACTTAAGATTTGGTAAGCCTTTGACAAAACTGTGCCTGTTTAATTTTGAGATTAATCTCAAATTGACATGACCCAATCTCTTGTGCCAAATCCATTGTTCTTCGTCAACAGACATGAGACACTTGACATCTTGTTTTGAAGTTCAGAGAGATCAATTTTGTAAATATTTTGTTTCCTCTTAGCAGTGAAGAAAATAGAGCCATCTTTCTTGCTTTTTACTAGACGTCCAGTTTCTGTAAAGATGACTTCATAACCATTGTCACATAATTGACTTATGCTCAATAAGTTATGTTTAAGTCCTTCAACATAAAGTACATTATCAATAGAGGGAAGAGAGCATTTACCAATGCGACCAATTCCAACTATTTTACCTTTCTGGTTTCCTCCGAAACCAACGAATCCAGCTTCTTTAGGCCTTAGTTCTTGGAACATATGCTTTTCTCCCGTCATGTGACGCGAGCATCCACTGTCTAAGTACCAAGATAGGTGTGTTGACTTTGTTGCTAAGCATGTTTGCAACATAGACTAATTTTATCTTTAGGTACCCATATCTTTTTGGGTCCTTTCTTGTTAGTTTTTGAAGGAAGCTTATCCTTCACAGTTTTAAAAACAGTACATGCACTTTTCAAATGACCAGGTTTATTGCAGTAAGTACAATGCAAGCATTTACTATGATTATTGGATTTATCAGATGCTGAATCATTTTCTAAAGGAGATTCATCTAATATATAACCAAGACCATGAGTTGTCGTTTTACTGACACCCCAAATCATTGAAGCTTGCTTGCTTCGAGTTACACTCTCTGCAAGAAACTTTTGAAATGCATATTCATAATCATTTGATTTGCATTTAAGGTTGTCTGTAACTTTAGAGCTTTCAGTTGAGAGCTCTCAGCTTCTGGTTGCTTGTTAGCGGCCAGACGCTGGTTATCCATCAGATGCTGATTTTCAGTTTTTAGCTTCTGGTTCTCTTTATTGAGTACAGATTTTTCTTTGTTTAAAGCTTGAAAGTCTTGTGATAATTTTGAAAATTTCTTTTTCAAATTCTTATACTCAACAGAGAGAGTAGCAGAGTCCTTAAGAAGATAATCGAATACAAGTTGAAGTTCAGAGTAGGAATCATATACTATTACCTCTTCAACTTCTTCTTCTGAGTCAAGATCAGTGTCTGCCATGAGAGCGAGATTTACTTCTTCTTCATTATCTTCCTCAGACGAGGATAAGTCTAGATTTTCCCATGTAGCCATGAGGCTCTTCTTCTTTTTCTTGAAAGAACTTCTTGTGTGCTTCTCCTTAAGATTAGGACATTCGGACTTGAAATGTCCAGGCTTTTTACATTCATAGCAAATGACTTGGGCTTTGTCCTTGTCTTTGCTTTCCTTCTTTTCCTTAGTATCTTTCTTCTGAAACTTCCTCCTGAAGTTTCTCTTCTTCCACATTCTTGTCTTTGCTCATCTTCTGATGTGTCAACATCTCCTTCTGAAGCTTCATCTTTTGATTCTTCTTCTTCAGCCTGAAGGGCTTTGGAAGAACTGGCTTTATGTTGAGTGACTTTCAAAGCAATAGACTTGCCTTTTTTGACAAGTTCTTCTTCATTTAGCTCAAGTTCATGAGCTTTCAACGAACTCATAAGATCTTCAAGTCGTAGGACATTTAGATCTTTTGCTTCTTGAATAGCTGTGACCTTGGGTCTCCACTGCTTAGTCAAGCTTCTCAAGATCTTTCTAACATGGTCAGGTGTAGTGTAACTTTTTCCAAGGGCCTGTAACCCATGAACAAGTGTTTGGAATCTTCCAAACATAGTTTCAATGTTTTCACCATCTTCCATTTTGAACAACTCATATTGGCGAACCAACATGCTAGCTTTGGTTTCTCTTACTTAGGCAGAGCCTTCGTAAGATAAGACAAGTGAGTCCCAGATTTCTTTGGCAGTATCAAATTTGCCACATTTATCATATTCTTTTTCTGTCATAGCACAGATAAGAATAAATTTAGCTTTTTGATTGGTTTGATATATCTTTTTCTGCTCATCATTCCAATCTTCTCTGGCTATAGCAACACCACGAGCATTAGTGGGAGGAAAGTAACCACTTTAAACTATATCCCAAAACTCAAGTTGTTGTGTCTCAAAGAAAGCTTTTATCTTATCTTTCCAGTAATCAAATTTTTCTCCATTGAATAGAGGAGGACAGTTCATATGACCACCTTCAGTAGACATGTTCATAGTATAGGATTTTTTTTCTCTTAACACTGTTAAGTGCTCAACCAAGAGGCCGAGCTCTGGTACCAACTGAACGTGAACACAAGAAGGGGGTTGAATTGTGTACAAAAACTTTTCGCAAACTTTAAGTTAAAAGCACAAAGAACACAGATTTTTCAAAACTGTTTGTTTATCGGACGCTGAGAAACTAACCGGATGATGAGAGACTAACCGGATGCAGGAAATAAAGCCGTTATGAAAACTTGTTTTACTGAGCAAGGTAAAGATAAATGTAAAGCAGTAAAGTAAGAGACACAGAAATTTATACTAGTTCACCACCAACTGGTAGCTACGTCTAGTCCCTTCGATCCTGAAGGATTTTTCACTATAATCAACTGATTACAATTTTTCTCAAGAGTATTCTACTGTCACAAACTTGACAATACTCTCAACTTCTCAAAACGACTCAGTACGATCGAGCCTTTGAGGAACAAAGCCTTAACTAGGCCAAATCAAGCATACAAAAGAGAATATTCTTTTGAATACAATCAAAATAACTCTCACAGAGAGGATGAAAAGATTAAGCTCAAAATAGAGTAGCTTTCTAAAAGAAAGTATAAGACGCTGAGTTCAGTTCCTTGTAGACTAGAGACTTGGCACGAAATTTGATTGCTCACTCAGAGTGATGATCTTCCAAAATAAAGTTTCTTTCTTTCTCAGAATTTGTTCTAGCAATTTCAGTCTTAGTTCTGGCCCTTCTTCAATGAATACCTTGGGGTATTTATAGGAGACTTCAGGGATATTACCATTTGCAGTAAAATAATAGCTCCTTTCCATTGAGTGAGGTAATTTGAAATGTAGTCCTTTTCTTCCTTTCCAGAGAATATCAGAATAATACATATTACCGTTTTCGTAATATCTGCTTTTCACAATTGCCTTGTACGATTTTTGTCTTATGCTAAAGGTGTCACCTTTGCTTCCTCGTACATCAAAATGAGCGCACAAAATCAAATTCGAATTCGCTCCGTAACATTCTCTGAGGTTAAGAGCAAATATGTGATCATCACGTGCTTCATTAAACAGATCGACGCCGCTCGTAATCGTAGAACTGACGTCAGAGCAATTGAGTATTCCACGTGTCAAAGAGTAACACTACCGACGCCAAGTTAGCAAGACGCTGGTGTGAGTTCGGACGCTGACATCAGTGGAGTGTATTCAATTCTCTTGTAAATTTCTTCTTCTTTCTTGAGTGTTTTGTAAAAATATATGAAGCTTTGATACCTGTACACTCAAAGATATGTTAGAAGATAAATTGTTCTCTTGAAAATACTTTGTTATCATCAAAATTAATGAGGGTCTAAACTTCTCAATCGTTTAGGTTCCAACAATTAGTTCCTAAGAGATTAATTTAGTAAAAAAAAACTGAATAATCAACATGATAACACTTTAATATTTGATTGATTAATTTTGTGATAAAAATCTTTCGATGATTGACATAATAATACACGAATGAACCCAATTGAGAGTTTATTAAAATAACATAAACAATTTGGATAGATAGAAAATAAAAAATAAAGGAATTGGCTCTTCTAAAGTGGGTAGAGAGTAAAGTAAATAATCCAACCGTTTATGAGAAAATCAAGGGTGATTTGTTATGCATGTGTAGTTGATATCAACCATTGATTTTCTCAACAATGATTGAGATTGCTTACTTTACTCTCTAAAGTGAATCACTCACTTTAGAGGAGACGGGTCCAAAAATAAAATATCTCTGTGTTTATTAAAATCTTGCTGTGTTGATTATATATTGCTCCGTTCTGATTCTCCAATAGGCTGAAAGTTGGATTGGGCATCCAAAGATGTGATCCAGTTGTGTGCTCCTCCTCTCAGGTCTGGTCGGTCACCGTGGGGGCGAGTACTACAAAGACACTCCAATACTAAAGTTAGTATATATCTTAGCCTTAAGCTAGAGAACAGGAATAATAGCATACATTTGCATGAAGATGCAAGTCTCTTTATATAATATCGCCCTTAGTGGGCAAGGATGGCCACGTTTCGAGGTCATACATCGGGATTATGCCACTTATATATTATGGGCTAGGTTCCCTCTTTTACATGGACAACTCGTCTCTCTCCGATACCATTTGTGATTTTCCAGACATCCCCTTTTGTTAGTCTTACTCATGATATGATAAGGTCTTCGCCAGTAGATGTCGCATGTTGACATTCTCTTTCTTGTGCTATAATGATGACATTTTTTGCTATGAAATAGGTCTAATCAATTACCCATTCAGTGGTATGGCTTCTTAGCCACCTACCTAGATGCTATTTACTGATTAGGTTTGTAAATCAAGCCCAGAGCATATATTATATATACATAAAAAATATAAATTATCATATTAAATATTCATTTCCAATTTAATAAATTATTCAATTAATCTATTTACGTTAATAATTATGGGAGATAAATAATATGATAATGTATATTAGATGTAAATGTAAAAGTTTTCCCTTGCAATTAATGTTTCAAAATTAAAATTTAAAGGGAATATGAACAAATATTAAGTAGTTATATATAGTTATATTTTAATTTGCAGTGTCATCTGGTTATTTAGAATGTGACCTAGTGGTTTAGTCCATTGTTTTTTAAACCGTGTAATCATGACCAAAATCAATAATTTAGTTGGAAAGGACAAATTTTTCGACTCCCATAATTGAGTATGAAGAAAAAAATGAATGACAATTATTTTTTCTAACATTATCTATGCATGAATCTATGTTTGCTTTTGATAGAAATTGGGAGAAAGAAACTAAGGTAAATGTTTGTTATAATTTGGTCTTAGGTTATCCTAAAATTAGTTTCAAAAGATTATAAATAATCGTTCATAAACTAATGCTTGTTGGTGTAAGTGCTGAGCAACTTCATTTCTTTTAAATACGGGTTCAAGTTTGAATTTTATGAATGAGAAAAACAAACACTAAGAGAGTTTTTATAAAATATGAATAAATGGAAATTTTTTTAATTTAATTTTTATTTTCTACCCATCAAAATAATATATAATAAACACAGTAAGATATTTTAACAAACATTAAGATTTTTTTTTATTTTTTTATCCACCCAAATTTTAGCTTGTTTATGTTATTTTAATAATCTCTTGATTGGGTCCATTAACTTATTATTATGTTAATATTTGAAAGATTTTTGTCACTAAATTAATCTCTAAAAAATTAGAATGTTATCATATTTATTATTCAATTTTTTTATTAAATGTCTCATAAGAAAAAATTCGGGTGTTTTAATTTTTGTTAAGGACTAATTTGAGACTATTGTGGGTGTTATCATATCATACATGTTACATAATATTTTGGGTGCTTTGATTTTTGTTAGGGACCAATTTGAGCGCTTTTGTTTTTCTCCTTTCCTATCAGATACGTCGACATATACTAACAGATAAACAAGCCATTTAACGTTGAACATCAGTAACTTAACAATGATGTTGGACGGAAGTAAACAGAGGGACTAATGTGCCCCGTGTTTTTAATTCTCAGAGACTATTTCAGGACATATATAGTTTTTTAGGGACTAAATTGGGTATTACGTTATTTGTCAGGAACAATTTTGGCTATTCACTCGCTTATATTTTAGAACACCAGACATGGGTTTTTTTTTTTAATATTCAAACAAGAGTAGTATGACAGAGTAGTATGATAGTAAACTGGTTGAGTTATAACGTAATAAAGATGAATTTTCACACAAATCATTGTAATTTTCGTCAACCTGGGATCCTTTATACGTATGTCTGTAATTTTTTGTAATTATTTACTTCTCAATGTCTCCT
The DNA here is from genome assembly GCA_037113605.1 of Calophaca sinica. Classification (NCBI taxonomy): domain Eukaryota; kingdom Viridiplantae; phylum Streptophyta; class Magnoliopsida; order Fabales; family Fabaceae; genus Calophaca; species Calophaca sinica. The sequence goes on from CM073736.1 coordinate 96,346,554, forward strand.
CTTCTTCACCTCCTTTCTCCGTGGGGCACGTCACTTACTTTCTATTCTTATCTAATCTTATGGCAAAATTACTCTGTAGGTCCCTTAACTTATTTTCTGTTTTTGAATCAGTCATTTATCTTTTTTTTCCCAAATAGGTCCTTTAAGTTTTAAAATGGTTACACCGTTGACCTTTTTTTCATATTCCATTTCCCCTGTTCAAAAAAATATATGACATGGCAGTTATTTGCTTATGTGACTGCCCAATGTCATCTGACTCATATCTTTGTTTAATATTTTATTAAAATTAAAAAAAATCGAAAATGATCTTCATCTTCAAAGATCAGAGAGAGCTTCTGTCATGTCTTTCCCTCCTTGAATGCCGCCGCCACCACTTCTCGGCCTTGCTTCGCCTCCGTCCGGCCTCCAATGGTCGTGCCACCACCACGGTTTTTCTCTTCTCTTCATCCTCTACAAATCCCTCTAACTCGTTTTGTGAAATGGAGCAAAAATAGAAAACCTAAATCCGCTGCTTAAACTAACTATTCCAGCCACCATGGGCCGTGTTTCGAGAATCTGAAACCACCATTCTCCTCCTCTAGTCGTCCGCAACAAAACCCCCAAAAAAATCACGATTTGGAACATCTTTCGCTGACGACCACCGCACCGGAGTCCCCTGCCACCATGCTGGAGTTTGAACCCGTGGCCACTCCTTCTTCTTCCTCTTTTCTTTCATTCTTTCTTTATTTTTTCTTCTTTATTTTTGTTTTTCTTCACCGAATCTTTCGATTTTTGGGTTCTTTCTTCTTCTTCTTCTTATTCTTCTTCTTTCACTGAATCTTTCAGATTTAGGGGTTTGTTGAAGAACATCAATTGATTGAATTTCTGAAAACCCAGACCATGAAACAGTGCTCAAATCCAACAACTCAAAAACAAAATAAACGATTCACAAAACAAGGGGGAACCAAAAACAATGTTTCTCCAACCATTGAGAGGAGAAATAATTTTGGTGTTTTCCTGACCTCTGGGGAGGGAGTGCAGCACGGTGCTGCTGTTAAGGGAGGGAGACGATGAACAGTTTTTCCATATTCTCTTTTCTCAATTTTTTTTGTTTTTAATACAAAGTTATAAAAAATAATGACTCAGCTCTCCACGTAAGCACTGTCATTGACACCTAAGCATATTAACGGACACATAAGCTTTTTTAAACGGTGTTAGACGAAAAATGAAAAAAAGGGTCAATGGTGCAATCATTTTAAAACCTAAAGGACCTATTTGGAAAAATAAAAGATATATGACTGATTTGAATACAGAAAATAAGTTAAAGGACCTACAGAGTAATTTTGCGAAAAATATAATAATTAGCCATGTTGCATGTTGTCTAAAATCTACTCATATAATGTTTTATTATTGGAATTAATTATCATTTAGAGGAAAAAACACAGCTGGACATGATATGATATTGATAAATGGAACTGTTCAAAAGCCGTGATTCTAACGAAGGATCCGTTTTCTCAAAAGTGAACAACTAATCACTTTAAAATGTAAAATAACTAATTTCAATCATTTATATGTAAAACAAATCATCATTGTTTTTCTTCTTGATGATTCAAATTAGGCTTAAATATATTTTTAGTCCCTACGAATATAGAATTTTTTATTTTAGCCCCTGTAAAAAATTATTTATTTTTGGTCCCTACAAAATATTTTATTTTGATTTTGGTCATTTTGACTAAAATTCGCAGGAAATTCAGTAGGAAAACGAAGTGTTTTCTGTAGATTTTGTTCTGAATTTTGGTCGAAATAATGGTTTTTAGTTTTTGAATCAAAATTTACAAGAAATTTGACATGAAAATAAAGTGTTTATACAGATTTTGCTATGAATTTTGATTAGAATGATCAAAATCATAATAAAATATTTTATAGGGATTAAAAAATAAAAATAAAATATAGAGACTAAAATCAAAATACTCTATATTTACAGGGACTAAAAACATATTTAAGCCTTAAAATTACTTACTTTACACTCTTGTTACTTTAGAGGAGCCAAATTATTTTCCAGATGAAAAAACAGATACCTATTATTTTTGCCTATCTTCTTTTGGTAGTATATCAATGTGTTCAACTGTTTCCCAAAGTAGAGATAGTTTAAGTCCACAACAGACGAAATAACATGATTCATTCTGGTTTCGACGAAGTCTTTCTCTATCTAGTACCAAATTCCAGTATCATAGGCAAAGTAATCTATTTATGCTCATCAAACCTACACATTATATTAATTTATGTTATGCAAGTAACAATTCCCAGAACAGTTTTAGAAGATTGTGAATTCTTGCCTAAAATGTATCAAGGGAGTCGAAACTAACTTAAATTTAGAACCAAATAAGTAGTTGCGGTCCGTACCAGGATTTTTATAGTACTTATCCGTAAAAAACAGGGTTTTTTATACTTAGCGATTTCTCATGAAACATGTTTGTTATTATGCATAAAAGGGATGCATAGTGTTGATATTGATCCATACATATAAATCATTGAGTTTAATTATATGCACCGACAGTTTAAAAAAGTTTTACGCCATTATCTAGTCATATTTTATCATGTAGATATTTGTTGAGATATTTTTGTAAATGATATAACAAAGTGGCACAATGATGAGATATGATTAGATAACGATATAAAACTTTTTTAAACTGTCAGTGCATATCAATCAACAACTTTTGATAAAAGTAAACCCCACGCCTACGTGTCAACTCCTTGATAAAAATTTTCCCTCCTAATCAACCTCTGCATATCCCTTCACTTTCCTCTCTCTCTTATTTTTTTTTTTTTTGTGTGCTTTCCCCTCTCTCTTATTTGTTGCTTCTAAGCGCTCTGTTTTCTTTTTTCCCCCACTGGACCTTTTTGCTCTTTCCATTATAGATCGGCAAGATATTTTTTTTATCTATCTATTATCTACTACTAGCTTTTACTCCCTCCATCCCTTAATATAAGACATTTTTAGTAAACAAAATTTGTTCCTTAATATAAGACCATTTTTAAAGACCAATGTGCATTAATTATTTTTTTTACAAAATTACCCTCTATACCAAGATGCATTAATTCTCTTTCTTAATAGTCTTGGAAGATGATAAGGGTAACCTGAAAAAATAGCACATATTTTGTACAAATTTAATGCTAATAACTAACAAAACCCGCTTTCTTAAAAGAAGTGAAATGGTCAAAGAGGGTCTTATATTAAGGGACGGAAAGAGTACTATCTAATATACTATCTAATTTAAAATTGGTTAGGGTATCAAAATTACTAAACTAGACATTTTAAAATATTGACACATCATCACTTTCAAGACTAAAAATGACAATTCATGTCCTAATATATTTCTATACTTTTTTTTATTCTTTATTACACAGCTTTCAACCAACTTTCAACTTTCTCTCTTCCTTTCACGTTTTCTGTAATTTTTATCGATGACCAATTTAGATATTTACTCATTTTATTTTTAGCAAGACAAAAACTATATGACACACATTATATTTGCATTCCCCATTTTCTTCCTTTTTCATTTCATCCTATGCTCTAAATTTTTCTTTCTTTTTATCTTTATTTTACTCTCTCATTTTTATCCGTTTATGCTTCTTCTCCTTTCTACATCAGGAAGTCATTGCATCTTCCTCTTTTGCGTCTTCCTCTTTTAAACCCATCCAATTTATAAATATTTTATTTATTTATAAATAATTATTTTACTTTTCAGTCCCTGCGGGGGAAATAATACATGTTATGAATATAACTTTATTGTCTTTTAGTACATATCAAATATATAAATGTCCTTGATAACGTATCAAATTTATAAATGTATTTATTATTTATAAATGATTATTTTGCTTTTGATTCCCAACGGGAAAATAATACATGTTATTTGTATAATTTCATTGTCTTTGAGCACGTATGTCATTCAATTTTATAAATGTATTTATTATTTATAAATGATTATTTTGCTTTTGAGTCCCGAAGATGAAATATTATTGTTATCGGTATAATTTTATTATCGTTGAGCACGTATCAAACTTTATAAATGTCTTTATTATTCATAAATGATTATTTTATTTTTGAGTTCCAAAACATTACATTTTTAAAGAAATTGAGGACATTGCAACTAAAGTAGTCATATTGGGAATATACGACTAAATTACTATTATTTACCTAGCTCATTCCTCGTGACATAATAACACATGCTTTTATTTTTTCTTTTACATTGCAACTAAAACAGAAGTATTGAAGACATGCAAAAAAAACCAACGAGACCTGTGCGATTGCACGGGTATCTGGCTAGTTAAACTCTAAATTATTACTACCTCTTTTCCCTATTATAAGAGAATTTTTTGAATATTCTTTTGTCCTAATTATAAAAAAAAATAGACTTATTTCAAGATGTACTAGTGTGTTTACCTGTGCGATGCACGGAAAAGATTAGAATTGAAAATAAAATAATAGTTAAATCAAAGTATGTTATATATGTAAAAAAAAAAAAAGGCTAAATTACAAAATTGGTCCTCTATGTTTATTTTAGGTTTCAATTTGGTCCTCTATGTTTTATTTGTTTCGTTTTGGTCCCTTACGTTTTAAAAGTTACAACAGGTTGGTCCTTTCCGTCACTAAAAGCCAATTGTCCGTAGCTAAAAGTCAAATAACATTTTGGAAAATGGACTTCTAGCTACGGACAATTGACTTTTAGTGACGGAAATGACTAAATTGAAAACTAAAATAAAACGTAGATGACCAAAACGAAACAAATAAAACGTAGAGAACCAAATTGAAACCTAAAATAAACTTAGAGGACCATTTGTAATTTAGCCAAAAAAAAAATTATATATCTTATGATATTTATATGTTACGGTATAAATAGTGTAAATGTTATAATATATATAATATATAATATATATGGGGTTGCCATGATAACAATAAATTTATTGATAGAAAGCATTAAATCAAGAGAAATAATTTTTGAACACAATATTTGACACAGACACCGTATAGTATACGGTTCGTGCTGTACGAACATACAGTTCATACAGTACGGACAAAGTTTTTTTTTTTAAATTTATTATTTTTTTTAGATTTTTTTAACTGGTTAAAAAAATGTTTGGTATTAACCAGATAATGAACTACATTAACCAGATATTTGAACTTGATTAACCAGATAAATAAATAGAATGTGAGTTTGGCATTCACCAGATAATGTGAATCATTAACCAGATAAGTAAACTTCGTTAACCAGATAAATAAATGGAATGTGTTAAGTTTCAGGATTGACATTCACCAGATAATGTGAACTATTAACCAGATAAGTAAACTTTGTTAACCAGATAAATAAATGGAATATGTTAAGTTTCAGTGTTGGCATTCAGTGTCGCGTATTGTTGTCAAGTGCTGTGTTCAATTAACGGCACTGGTAAAACAAAGGACAAAAGACACGGGGACATAAACCAAAACCTCATGCCAAATAGTCTCCCTTATATCTAAAATGATTTGGTGATTTTTTTTTTTATGGAAGTGAAGAGTGTTGTTCTAATCCCAATGGCTGGGGGTTGAAGTTTCTTATTATTCATTTTTGGAGGAGATGCTCATCTTTACTACACTTCCAGACCTTCATTAGCAAAGATCGTTCTATTGGATTTACCTGATTGCTCACAACAGGAATCTCATTTTCACGAATAATTTGCAATCTCTCTGTATCAAAATTTGTTAGAACCAGTTTTGTTTGCACCAGAGAATTTTATGGTACATTGTTTGGCATAGTAATATTGGGATACAGATATATAACCTACTAAAAGAAGGTTACCTATGACCATTTATATGCATGCCATGTAAACCTGCATAAAGTCCAAAGTTTTCAGTTAAGGACCGAGATTGCAGTGAACCAAGTCTATCAAATTAAGTTAAAAGACTAAAAGAACCAAGTACTGAAGCTGAGGAGTTATTTATGCATAATCCCAAAGAAATCAAACATGTACTGATATAAAACCAATGAAATGTATCTTAAAAAATTTCCTATAGTCCCATCCCAAAATAAAAATCCTTGAAATTTATATTCAACATTTAGACACTTGAAGCTCATAACAGAAATTTTAAGTCCAAACCTCAGCGAATGTCTCTTGCTTCAAACCATAAGTGGAATATATATTATGACCTGCAAAATCATTAGAGACTTCCCCTCTGCCAGACTTTTCTGTCTTACCCAAAACCATTTATCCAGTTTTCAAATAGAATGAAATAAGAGGGGATAGAATCTTTCTATAAAGAACTTACTATGGTCTTTCGACAATATGATAGAAACCAACTGGTATTATTAGAAAAAACAGGGAAAATCCCTTGATTATACAATGAATCCCTTGAGTATTCGAGAGACTCTAGACTCTCCTAATGCCAAAATGGCCCTCAAGACTATACAAATGACAAGATCCCCACACTCTAAGTCTCTCTTCTTAGTTATAGGTAACATGTCTTATTGGGCTTAACTAACTCCTAACACCCATTAACTAACAGTAATAGAATAGACCTATCAATACTCCGCCCCTAAAGATTCACCTTGTCCCCAAGGTGAAAGGTTGTGTTAAATGATCTAATTCTACTGCCATTTGATCAGTGTATTGCTGCAAAAATTCCACACTAAAGTCTAAAACAGGACAGCTACAAATTCCCCACGTGGATCCCATTGTGGGAAATATAAAGACTCAACTGAGCTATTGCAGTAGCTTTTGCCACCAACTTTTTGTAACTTGTGAAATTTCTGGAATAGCTGAACAGAGCCCATATCGAACAGGAATGCGATAACTATCCTTCGGTTGAATTTGGGCCCTTTCATCATAATATGGATCTGACCCATTAATGCCACTGGTTGGCCCTGCTAGAATCTAAACTGTGGAGTTTAGAGTGCCTTAAAATCAGTTTGGAGGATCATGGAATTGCTTGGAAGTGTTTTTTGAACACTGGGAATCGATTCCCTAGCTATGGGAATCGATTCAAGCATGTTTGGTTCTCTGGGAATCGAAGCACGCCTCTGTGAATCGCATGGGAAGCCTGCAGGAATCGATTCACTTCATTAATTCGTGCAGGGGAAGTTTTTGTACTAGGTGAATCGATTCACCTTAGACTGTGAATCGATTCACAGTCGGGTTTTTCTATAAAACCGGCGCTGCAGAAATCAGACGTAGAGCAGATTTATTCTAGGGTTGTGTGCAGCCGTTCTTGAGCGTCTTTGTGAGGTTTTAGGGGCTGGGAAACACGGTTAAACACCTTGGGATCTTAGGATAGAATAGAGTGAGGATTGAAGGCTTTCTCTATTGTTGTTCTTGAGAGTTTATCATAGAGGGAAAGAGAGAGGGATTGGGAACTCTTGGGTTTGTTCTTTGTGGACATTGTAAAAGGGGTTCAAAGCAATTGTAATCTCTTGTAAGACTCATTGATAGTGAAACGGAGGGCTGCTCTCTCCCGCAGACGTAGGCTATCTTCTTTGGGGCCGAACTGCGTAACCAAATTGCGGTGTCTTCTTCTCTTCCTTTTATCTCCTTTGTTTGTTTGTTTTATTGCACCTTGTTGATTGAGTGGTTGATTGCTATTATTTAGTTATTGGTTGCCATTGAAGTTTGTTCCATTTATCTTGTTTGAATCTCAACAAGTGGCGCCGTCTGTGGGGAGAACAAATCATTCAAGTGAGCACCATGGGTACTAAATGGGACATCGAGAAATTTTCCGGTAACAACGACTTCGGTCTATGGAAGGTGAAGATGGAAGCAATACTTATTCAATGTAGTGTTTTGAAGCCTTGAAGGGTGAGGCAAGAATACCGCCACCCTGTCTCAAACGGAGAAGAATGAGATGATAGATAAGGCAAGAAGTGCCATTATCTTGTGCCTTGGCGATAAGGCACCGAGGGAAGTTGCAAGAGAGAAGACCGCAATGAGATGTGGGCAAAGTTAGAATCGTTGTACATGACAAAGTCATTGGCCCACAAGGTTATGTTCTGAAACAACATCTCTACTCATTCAAGATGGTAGAGACCAAACCTATTGTGGAGCAACTAGCAGAATTCAACAAAATTATTGATGACCTGCAGAACATTGATGTGAAGCTCGATGACGAGGATAAGGCTCTGCTCTTATTGAATTCGTTGCCTAGATCCTTTGAACACTTTAAGGATGCACTCCTCTATGGCAAGGAGTCCACTATTACTTTGGAGGAGGTCCAACAATCTATTAGGACCAAGGAGCTAACCAAGCTCCAAGACTTGAAAGTGGATGATAGTGGTGAAGGCTTAAGTGTGTCAAGGGGAAGAAGTGAGAGTAGAGGAAACCACAACAAAGGGAAGAATTCTAGGTCGAAGTCCAAGTCAAAGGGGAACAATAAGAAGTATAAGTGCTTCAATTGTCACAAGACCGGTCACTTTAAGAAGGACTGTCCTGAGAAAGGGGGCAGGGGTGATTCTGTGGATGTTGCAATTGCTATGGAGGATGGTTATGAGAGTGCGGGGCTCTAGTGGTGTCGAGTTTGGAATCTGAAAAGAACTGGGTCATGGACTCGGATGTTCTTATCACATGTGTCCTAGGAAGGAATACTTTGAGACTTTGAAGCTTAAAGAAGGTGGAGTCGTTCGCCTGGGTGACAACCGAGCTTGTAAGGTGCAAGGTATGGGTTCGATTCGTCTCAAGATGTTTGACAACCGTGAATTCCTTTTACAAGATGTGAGGTATGTTCCTGAACTCAAACGAAATCTTTTATCTATAAGCATGTTTGATGGATTAGGCTATAGTACTAGGATTGAACATGGCATGATTAAAATTTCGAATGGTGCATTAGTAATGGCTAAAGGATCTAAAATGTGTGGCTTATACATATTAGATGGTTGTACTATTATAGGGCATGCATCATTAGCTAGTCAAGCTCCGCATGATAAAACTAAACTATGGCATTTAAGGTTAGGGCATGTTAGTGAAAGAGGTTTAGTTGAACTAGCTAAACAAGGTTTGCTAGGTAGTGATAAATTGGATAAGCTAGAATTTTGTGATAATTGCATACTAGGCAAACAACATAGGTTTAAGTTTGGAAGTGGCATGCATCATTCTAGCAAGCCCTTTGAGTATATTCACTCGGACCTTTGGGGTCCCTCAAGAGTGACAACTCATGGAGGGGGTTCCTATTTTCTCACCATGATTGATGATTTCTCTAGAAGAGTATGGGTTCATATTTTGAAAAATAAAAGTGACACATTTGAAAAATTCAAAGAATGGCATACTCTCATAGGAAATCAAATAGGAACTAAACTGAAAGTTTTAAGGACTGACAATGGCCTGGAGTTTGTTTCAGAGCAGTTTAATGAGTTTTGCAGGAAACAGGGAATTAAGAGACATAGATCATGTAGGAACACCGCAACAAAATGGTCTGGCAGAACGCATGAACAGGACTATTTTGGAGCGGGTCAGATGTATGCTTTTGGGAGCTGGGCTACCTAAAAGTTTCTGGGGTGAAGCTGTGAGTACAGCAGCTTACTTGATCAACAGATGCCCATCAACGGCTTTAAACTTCAAGACACCTATGGAAGTTTGGAGTGGAAAACCGGCAGAATATTCTACATTGAAGGTTTTCGGGGCTTTGGCGTTTGCTCATGTCAGACAAGACAAACTTGAAGCCAGGGCTGTGAAATGTGTCTTCATTGGCTATCCGGAAGGTGTGAAGGGGTACAAGCTGTGGAAGATGGAGCCTGGGGGATCAAAATTCATAATAAGCAGGGATGTGACTTTTGATGAGACTCGTATGGGGATGAAGTGCAAGGACCTGGAGAATAGTAACTCAGAAACAGAGGTAGAAGACTTCGGTTTGAGGTGGAGCCTTCCACTAGTGAGACCGGAATGATGAAGAGGAGAACAGCTTCTCCACCATCGTGTTCTAGAGGAAGACAACCAACAAGTGGATCCTGGCTATCGATTGGCAAGAGATAGGGAAAGGAGGGAAACTGTGGCACCTAAGAGATATGGCTATGCAGACTTAATTTGTTGTGCTCTAAATGCGGTGAAGATGTGCAAGACTCAGAATCAAGACATTCAGGAAGCGATTGAGAGCAAAGAGGGTCGAAGTGGTTAGAGGCGATGAATGAGGAAATGAATTCATTGGAGAAGAACCAGACTGAAACTTGTGAAACTACCTAAGAAGCAAAGGGTGATTGGATGCAAGTGGATCTTCAAGAAGAAGGAAGGCATTCAGGAATTGAAGAACCAAGATATAAAGCAAGACTTGTGGCCAAGGGTTTCACACAGGTTGAGGGAATTGATTACAACGAGATTTTCTCACCCGTGGTGAAACATTGTTCCATAAGGGTTCTTATGGCAATCGTAAATCAGTACGATCTTGAGTTGGAACAAATGGACGTGAAGACCGCATTCTTACATGGAGACCTAGAAGAGACAATCTACATGCAACAACCAGAAGGTTTTGTAGAGGACAAGTCTAAGGTATGTCTTTTGAAGAAATCCTTGTATGGGTTGAAACAAAGCCCTAGGCAATGGTATCTTCGTTTTGACGATTTTCTTCTGAAGACGAGATTTGTGAGAAGTGGGTACGACAGTTGTGTGTACATTTTGAAGAGGGATGAGAAAGTGGTTCTCTACCTACTTCTCTATGTTGATGATATCCTGATGGCAAGCTCTAGCAAAGAGGAGATTAACATGCTCAAGGAGAAGCTAAATTCAGAATTTGAGATGAAGGATCTTGGGGCCGCTAAGAGGATACTTGGGATGGATATCGTGAGGGACCGGAAGAAGGGTGAATTATTCTTATCTCAGCATGGGTACTTGAAGAAAGTGGTGGAGCGGTTTAGGATGCATGAAGCTAAACCGGTTAGCACTCCTTTGGGTCATCACACAAAGCTCTCGGTGACACAAGCTCCTGAGTCCGAAGAGGAGAGGAGGAAGATGGATACTACTCCATATGCTAGTGGGGTAGGAAGCATCATGTATGGCATGGTTTGTAGTAGACCAGACTTAGCATATGCAGTCAGCATAGTGAGTCGGTTTATGGCAAATCCGGGCCAAGCTCATTGGGAAGCACTGAAGTGGGTTCTGAGGTATTTGAATGGGTCACTCAAAGGTGGTTTGAGGTACACAAGAGCAACTCAAGGAGAAGACGCTTTGGAGGGTTATGTAGATGCAGATTATGCAGGAAATGTGGATACAAGAAAATCCTTATCTGGGTTTGTAGTTACAGTGGTTGGAACGGCGATAAGGTGGAAGGCTAACCAACAAATTGTGGCGCTATCTACTACTCAAAGTGAGTATATCGCCCTAGTTGAAGGGGTGAAGGAGGCCATATGGTTGAAAGGTATGATTGGGGAGCTAGGAATTACACAAGGATGTGTGAAGGTACATTGTGATAGTCAAAGTGCTATCCACTTGGCAAATCACCAAGTGTATCATGAAAGGACAAAGCACATTGACATCCGCTTACATTTCATTAGAGACGTCGTAGAATCTAAGGAAATTGTGGTTGAGAAGGTTGCGTCAGAGGACAATCCGGCGGATGTATTCACTAAGTCATTACCTAGATCAAAGTTCAAGCATTGCTTGGACTTGATGAATTTCTCTGAGACGTAATTCCAATGATGGAGAGAGCAGCTAGTGGTTGATGGATAACGTTGAGCATCACCACTGATTTGAAGTCAAGGTGGAGAATTGTGGAGTTTAGAGTGCCTTAAAATCAGTTTGGACGATCATGGAATTGCTTGGAAGTGTTTTTTGAACACTGGGAATCGATTCCCTAGCTATGAGAATCGATTCAAGCATGTTTGGTTCTCTGGGAATCGAAGCACGCCTCTGTGAATCGCATGGGAAGCCTGCAGGAATCGATTCACTTCACTAATTCGTGCAGGGGAAGTTTTTGTACTAGGTGAATCGATTCACCTTAGACTGTGAATCGATTCACAGTCGGGTTTTTCTATAAAACCGGCGCTGCAGAAATCAGACGTAGAGAAGATTTATTCTAGGGTTGTGTGCAGCCGTTCTTGAGTGTCTTTGTGAGGTTTTAGGGGCTGGGAAACACGGTTAAACACCTTGGGATCTTAGGATAGAATAGAGTGAGGATTGAAGGCTTTCTCTATTGTTGTTCTTGAGAGTTTATCATAGAGGGAAAGAGAGAGGGATTGGGAACTCTTGGGTTTGTTCTTTGTGGACATTGTAAAGGGGGTTCAAAGCAATTGTAATCTCTTGTAAGACTCCTTGATAGTGAAACGGAGGGTCGCTTCTCTCCCAGACGTAGGCCATCTTCTTTGGGGCCGAACTGCGTAACCAAATTGCGGTGTCTTCTTCTCTTCCTTTTATCTCCTTTGTTTGTTTGTTTTATTGCACCTTGTTGATTGAGTGGTTGATTGCTATTATTTAGTTATTGGTTGCCATTGAAGTTTGTTCCATTTATCTTGTTTGAATCTCAACATAAACGATTGAGAAGTTTAGACCCTCATTAATTTTGATGATAACAAAGTATCTTCTGATAAGTCTTTGAGTGCGCAGGTATTAAAATCTCTTATGTTTTATCTCACTCAAGCAAGAAGAAGAAAATTAACAAGTACTGAATACATTCCATGTGTGTCAGCATCTGATTCACTCTAGCGTCTTACGTAAAGCGAGCGTCCGGTAGTGTATTCTTTGACACGTGGATTACTCAATTGTTGCGAGCGTCCGTCTCCTGTTCTGAGCGAGTATCTGGTCTTTTAATGAATCACCTGATGATCACGTTGTTGCTCTTCACCTCAGCTACTTTGGAACGGAATTCGAATTTGATTTTGTGCGCTCAATTTTATGTACGAGGAATCAAATGTGACACCTTTAGAATAAGACAAATTCGTACAAGGCAATTGTGTGAAAAACAGATAGTACAATAACGAAAATATGTATTATTCTGATATTATCTGGAAAGGAAGAAAAGGACAGAATTTCAAATTGCCTCACCCAATGATTTGGAGCTGAAATATCTGTAACGGTATTATCCTCAAGACTCCTATAAATACTTCAAGGTATTCATTGAAGCAAAGGCTAGAGAAACTGCAAGAGACTATATTCTGAAAAAAATTTACTCAAGTGAACAATCAAGTTTCGTGCCAAGTCTCTAGACTATAAGAACTGAACCTCAGCGGCTGATTCTTTCTTTTAGAAAGTTATTTGTTTGAACTTAATCTTTTCATCCTCTCTGTGAGAGTTATCTTGATTGTATTCAAAACTATCTTTGTGAAAGTTGTATTGCCTAGTTAAGGCTTTATTCCTCAAAGGCTCGAACGTACTGAGTCGTTTTGAGAAGTTAAGAGTATTGTCAAGTTTGTGACAGTAGAATACTCTTAAGGAAATTTGTAATCAGCTGATTATAATGGAAAATCCTTCAGAAACGAAGGGACTAGACGTAGCTACCAGGTTGGTGGTGAACTAGTATAAATCTTTGTGTCTCTTGTTTTATTGCTTTATACTTACGGTTATCTTGCGCATAAAAACAAGTGTACAAAAATCTTATTTCCAGCATCTGGTCCTACTCCAGCATCCGATTTCAAGCAGATTCATTTTCAAGTATTCTAAAGTGTTTTTAACTCAAAATTTGTGAAAAGTTTGTAAACACAATTCAACCCTCCTCTTCTTATGTTCATGTTCAGTTGGTACCAGAGCTCGGCCTCTTGGCTGAGCACTTAACAGTGTTAAGAGAAAAGATCATATACTGTGAACATGTCTGTAGAAGGTGGTCACATGAATCGTCCTCCTCTATTTACTGGAGAAAAATTTGACTACTGGAAAGATAAGATGAAAGCTTTTTTTGAGAAGCAACAACTTGAATTGTGGGATATTGTTGAAAGTGGTTACATTCTTCCCACTAATACTACTGGTGTTGCCATTGCCAGAGAAAAACGATGAGCAAAAAAAGAGATATCAAATCAATCAAAAAGCTAGATTTATTCTTATCTGTGCTATGTCAGAAAAAGAATATGTCAAATGTGGCAAATTTGATACTGCCAAAGAAATCTGGGATTCACTTGTTTTGTCTTATGAGGGCTCCGCCCAAGTAAGAGAAACTAAAGCTAGCATGTTGGTTCGCCAATATGAGTTATTTAAAATGGAAGAGGGTGAAAACATTGAATCTATGTTTGGAAGATTTCAAACACTTGTTCATGGGTTACAGGCCCTTGGAAAAAGTTATACCACACTTGACCATGTGAGAAAGATCCTGAGAAGTTTGACCAAGCAGTGGAGACCCAAAGTCACTGTTATTCAAGAAGCAAAAGATTTAAATGTCTTAAGACTTGAAGATCTTTTGAGTTCTGTGAAAGCTCATGAACTTGAGTTGAATGAGGAAGAACCTGTAAAGAAAAGCAAGTCTATTGCTTTGAAAGTCAACAAACATAAAGCCAGTACTTCTAAAGCTCTTCAAGCTGAAGAAGAATCAGAAAATGAAGCTTCAGAAAGAGACGTTGATGGGTCGGATGATGAGCTCGCGTTCATATCCAGGAAGATCCAAAGGATGTGAAAGAAAAGAAACTTCAAGAAGAAATTCCAAAAGAAAGATGTCGAGGAAAAGAAGGAAAGCAAAGACAAAAGCTAAGTTGTCTGCTATGAATGTAAAATGCCTGGACATTTCAAATCTGAATGTCCTAATCTTAAGAAGAAGCCCACAAGAAGTTCTTTTAAGGGAAAGAAGAAGAGTCTCATGGCTACATGGGAAGATCTAGATTGATCATCGTCTGAGGAAGATAATGATGAAGAAGCCAAACTTGCCCTTATGGCAAATACTGACTCAGACTCTGAAGAAGAAGTTGAAGAGGTAATAATATATGATTCTTATTCTGAACTTCAACTTGCATTTGATGATCTCCTTAAGAACTCTGCCACCCACTCCACAGAGTATAAAGCTTTGAAAAAGAAATTTTTAAAATTATCTCAAGAGTTTCAAGCTTTGAAAAATGAAAACTCAAAGCTCAGTGAAGAGAACTAGAAGCTGAAAACTGAAAATCAGCGTTTGGTGGATAGTTAGCGTCTGGTGACATGTTAGCAACCAGAAGCTGAGAGCTCTCAATATAAAAGCTCTGAAGCTAAAGGCAATCCTAGGTGTAAATCAAATGATTATGAATATGCATTTCAAAAGTTTCTTGCAGAAAGTGTAACTCGAAGCAAGCAAGCTTCAATGATTTGGGGTGTCAGTAAAACGACAACTCAAGGTCTTGGTTACATATCAGATGAAATCTCTTTAAAAATTAAAAATTTTGCATCTAATAAATCCAATGATCACAGTGAATGCTTGCATTGTACCTACTGCAACGAACCTGGTCATTTGAAAAGTGCATGTACTACTTTTAAGATTAAGAAGGACAATTATCCTTCAATAACTAACAAGAAAGGACCCAAAAACATATGGGTACCCAAAGATAAAATAGTCTATGTTGCAACATGCTTAGCAACAAAGTCAACACACCTATCTTGGTACTTAAACAGTGGATGCTCGCGTCACATGATGGGGGAAAAGCATATGTTCCAAGAGATAAGGCCTAGAGAAGAAGGATTTGTTGGTTTCGGGGGAAACCAGAAAGGTAAAATAGTTGGGATTGGTCGCATCGGTAAAGGCTATCTTCCCTCTATTGATAATGTACTTTATGTTGAAGGAATAAAGCATAACCTATTGAGCATAAGTCAATTATGTGACAATGGTTATGCTGTCATTTTTACAGAAACTGGATGTTCAGTAAAAAGCAAGAAAGATGGTTCTATTTTCTTTACAGCAAAGAGGAAACAAAATATTTATAAAATTGATCTTTCTAAACTTGCACAATGAGATGTCAAGTGTCTCATGTCTGTTGAAGATAAACAATGGATTTGGCATAAAAGATTAGGTCATGCCAGTTTGAGATTAATCTCAAAACTAAACAAGCACAGTCTTGTTAGAGGCTTACCAAATCTTAAATTTCAATCTGATGCTCTATGTGAAGCATGACAAAGAGAAAAACAAGTTAAAACTTCTTTTCATTCAAAAAATGTTGTTTCAACCTCTAGACCACTTGAGCTTTTACATCTTGATCTTTTTGGTCTAACAAGGACAACCTCTTTAACTGGAAAGAAATATGGGTTAGTCATTGTTGATGATTTTACTAGATGGACATGGGTTAAATTCCTTGCCCACAAGGATGAGTCATTCAAGGTATTTACTGTTTTCTACAAATCAGTTCAAAATGAAAAAGGAATTTGTATTTCTTCCATTAGAAGTGATCATGGAGGAGAATTTGAAAACGAAACCTTTCAAAAAATTTGTGAAGAAAATGGCATCTCCCACAATTTCTCCTCTCCTAGAACACCACAACAAAATGGTGTTGTAGAAAGCAAAATAGGTCCCTCTAAGAAATGGCCAGGACCATGATCAATGAAGCTGATATTTCTAAATATTTTTGGGCAGAAGCAGTAAACACAGCTTATTATATTCAAAATAGAATTCTTATTAGACCTATTTTGAAGAAGACTCCTCATGAACTGTTGAAAGGTAGAAAACCAAACATATCTTACTTTCATCCCTTTGGTTGTACATGTTATATTTTGAATACTAAGGATCAACTTGGTAAGTTTGATTCCAACGCTGACAAAGGTATCCTTTTAGGATACTCTGAAAGATCTAAAGCTTTTAGAATATACAATAAAGAAACTTTGATAGTGGAAGAATCCATTCATGTCAAGTTTGATAACAAGAAGCCTGACATTGCCATGTCAGAACTGGATGAGTTATTTTCATATTTAAATATTGGTGGCACTACAAATGGTGATCCAGCATCTTTAGCGTCCGGTGGTAACCAGACTCTGGATTCTACTCAAGCAGAAGCTGAAGTCAGAAAGAATTGGAGATACAAAACCAATCTCCCAAAGATCAAATCATAGGAGAACCTAGAGATAGAGTCAGAATAATAACCTCTTTCAAAGAGCATGCAAATATTGTACTTCTCTCTGAAATGGAACCTAAAACGATTGATCAAGCCTTGGAAGATGAAGGTTGGATTCTGGCAATGCAAGAAGAGTTGAATCAATTTCAAAGAAATGATGTATGGAAGTTAGCCACTCTACCAAAAAATAAGCAAGCTATTGGTTCTAAATGGGTATTTAGAAACAAGCTTGATGAAGATGGTAAGGTTGTGAGAAACAAAGCAAGATTAGTTGCTCAAGGTTATCACAAAAAGAAGGTATAAAATTTACTGAAACCTTTGCACCTGTTGCAAGGTTGGAAGCTATTCATATTTTGCTTTCATTTGCTGCACACCATGAGATAATTCTTTATCAAATGGATGTGAAAAGTGATTTCTTGAACGGTTTTATAACTGAGGAAGTCTATGTGAAACAACCTCCTAGTTTTGAAGATATTGAATTTCCAGAACATGTTTTTAAACTTAAAAAGGCTCTGTATGGTCTTAAGCAAGCTCCTAGAGCTTGGTATAATAGACTAAGTTCATTTTTGATGGGTAATGGTTTTACCAGAGGTCAAGTAGACACCACTCTATTTAGAAAATCATCAAACAAGCATTTTATACTTGTTCAAATTTATGTTGATGATATTATATTTAGAGCTACTAATAAAAGTATGTGCAAAGAATTTTCTAAGTTAATGCAGACTGAATTTGAAATGAGCATGATGGGAGAATTAAAGTTTTTCCTTGGAATTCAAATCAAGCAATGCAATGATGGTATTTATATACATCAAAGCAAATACATCAAGGAATTGCTAAACAAATTCAAGATGATAGATTGCAAGCCAATGTGCACACCTATGCATCCCACTTGCATTCTTGGTAAAGATGAAACTGGAAAGAAGGTAGATCAGAAAATGTACAGAGATATGATTGGATCTCTACTGTATCTTATTGCTTCAAGACCTAATATTATGTTCAGCGTCTGCCTGTGTGCTAGGTTTCAGTCTGATCCTAGAGAATCACACTTGAGTTCTATTAAAAGAATATTTAGATATTTGCAAGGATCTACTAATCTTGGTTTGCTCTATAAGAAATCAAAAGATTACAAGTTAGTAGGTTTCTGTGATACTGACTTTGCTGGAGATTGAACTGAAAGAAAAAGCACAAGTGGAGGCTGCCAATTCCTTGGAGCAAATCTTGTATCTTGGTCAAGCAAAAGACAAAGCACAATGGCACTCTCAACAGCAGAAGCTGAATACATCTCAGCAGCAAGCAGCAAGTTGCAGTTCTCAACTTCTGTGGATGAAATGTCAACTTGAAGACTACTTGATAAAAGAGAGTAACATTTCTATCTTCTGTGATAATACATCTGCAATTTGTCTCACTAAGAATCCTATATTGCATTCTAGAGCAAAACACATTGAGATTAAACATCACTTCATAAGAGACTATGTTCAGAAGGGTATTCTTGAAATAAAATTTGTAGACACTGATCATCAGTGGGCTGACATTTTTACAAAACCCCTTGCTGAGGATAGATTCAATTTTATAAGAAGAAATTTAAATTTTCATCTTATAGAAGAATGATTAATCTCAGCGTCTTATGATACGCATCATTCAGCATCTGGTACGACATAAGCTTTCACACGTGTACTCATATGATATGTCATTCATAATGCATAACTCAACGTCCGGTGAATTCGATTGCGTGCATCCGAGCACACACGTGTTGAACTCGTGTGGGACTTAAGCGTCTCATCACACCTAATCTGGGTCATGATTATTTATGTTTTCAATAAAATCATTTTCTTGATTTTATCCTCATTTTGGCAACTGCATTTATTAAAAAAAAGAGAATCTTTATTTTATTTTCTTTTTGAATTATTTTTATTTAGAGGAAATGTGAAGAGTTTTTCAAAAAGTAACTGTACCATTTATTAAAACTTTCCCACAACTCCTTCACTTTTGCTCCACTCTCTGTTTTTGTCTGCAAAAATTGTTTTCTCTCTCTCTGTGTGTGTGAATTTCTCTGAAACCCTAAACCTCCATCAAATCACTCTCCAACTGCTACCATGACCAACGTTAAGGTCGATGACTACACTGCTATCTTCGACACCATGACAGAAGCAAAACTTTTGAATGAGAACAGGATTGATTTGGAGAAGTTCAAAGTCTATGGTTTCAACTTCGATGAAGGTTTTGAGGCTATGGGTTAGTCAAAATATTTCTTCTCGAGTTCTTCTGTTGAAGTTATGGTTACTGCTATCAAAGAACTTTGGGGAAATATTACTTTTCTAGATGGAAAAATCGGAGGCTATGTCAAAGGATTTAAGTTAGAGTTTACTATCAATGACATTGCTGATGTTGCTGGTTGTTCATTGGAAGGAATTAGTTTTTACAATGGCTGGGAAAAATCTTTCAATGGTATGGAGAAAGTGAATGAAGCCTTGTTTGAGAACTATAAGCAGTTGAAGAAATCTGGGGAAACTCCTACTGCCAAGCATCTGAAGAGTCACTTTAGAGTACTTCACAAGATCATAGTCAAGAGTGTTCTTCTAAAGGCTGGGTCTAGTGACATAGTAAACTATGAGCAAAAATTCATTATGAGGACTTACTTGGCAAAACAGAAGGTGAATCTGCTTAGATTGGTCTACAACAATCTGGTTCAAGCCATTGTGAGTTCGAGGAAAGGCACTGTAGAAAAGAAGAACATCTACAAGAAGATACCCTATGGTGTTCATCTTACTGCCCTGTTGAGTAAAGCTGGTATTCCCAAAAAGCTTGGAGCTTTGAAAGAAAAAGAAAGGGAAAAGTATTTTGGTGTTGGTGCTCTTGTGCGTCCTGACGTATTCGGTGTATACAGTTTGGTAAGAATGCTGGTGGTAACTGGTAAAAGAATGAAGCAAGTAAAACAGGAGAAATAAGGAGAAGAAGCTGGTGCTTCTGTTGGTGAAAAAGCTAAAACAAAACCCACCAGAAGCTTAGTATTTGGTGCAAAGAGAACTGGTGAGTCTCCAGCAAGGGAGACAAGAAGCAAAAAGCAGAAGGTGCCTCCTACACCAGAAGGTAAAACTGTACCAGAAGATGATGAGGACCGAGTCCCCATTAGAAGCATTATGGAGAGGAAGAGAAAGGCAGAAGCTGAAAAGCATGTTTCAGCGTCTGGCCCTACGAAGCAAGCTCCTCCACCTCCAACTCCTGCTGCTGCTCCATAAAGCAAAAGGAAGAGATTGGTTAGGCATTCTGAGAAGCTTAATCCAAAGGTACTAGATTCTGCCATTGATGATTCTGTAACTACCTTTGAGTCTGATGACACTATTCTTGCACCACTATTGTCTGTTGCACAACCACAAACACACTACACATAACCTCCGTCCACCAAACCACAAACCTCCCAATTAACCACAAAGTCCAAATCACCTACATTTCCCTCACCACAAACCTCTACCTCATCAAACACATCCCTCACTACATACATATCCTCACTCCGCTCTCGCCCATTCAATCAACTCTTCAAAATCAATCCAAACAAGCCCAAAAACTACACTATCAAGAAGACTTCACCTCTCCCACTTACCCTCACTTACAAACCTACCTCCTTTTCTGGTGCAAAGAAGTTTGTATCTGCCATTAACAGACCAAGGTTTGTTAGAGAAGACGTGTATCACTCCATGGTTTGTTAGAGAAGACGTGTATCACTCCATTTATGATTACCCATCTCTATGGCATTTGAAAACATTCACTTCTGGAGTTGCAAGATTGGAAGTTGCCTCTCCATCAAGAGTTGTATTCAAAGAAGGAGATAAGCAAGTTGATATGTCCTTCAAGGGAAGATTGAGACCTCAATTAAACAGAAAAACAATTCCCTTCTCTATTGATCATCCCAGGTTCCTACCACAGAATGAACCACTTACTCTTGAAGAATGTGGAAGGTGGATAACAGATGAAGAAGCGGCTTTTATGACTCGTTGCTTGGAGATGAAAAGGCTTGAGCTGATCTGTCAATACAGAGATCCTGCTTCAGCGTTAGTCAAGATTGTACCCAATAGGCAAAGGTGGTTGCCTTGGTCTATTCCTGGAAAAAGAAAGGAACCAGCCCCAGGGAAAATGCCATTCAACAGAATTGGACTGAAGGAATATGAGAAAGCTCCCAGAAGATTCGATGTCAAATCATTCTCTCAGCTTCCGATCAACAAGCTTGGTGAAGACCATGCTCGGCGAGTATACCTGAACTTGCTCAAGCAAGATGCTTAGAGCACTGGTTCTTCTAGCTGCTGCAATGCAGAGAAAGCAACCATTCCTATAGTTGGCTCCATCAGCAGGGTAACAGACACAAAACTTGGTACTATTCATTTCGATGATATGTTTATGTGTTCTGTTGTAAGGCCCCTGAATGCTATGAAAATAGAAGATCAATGGGCTGCCGTTTGCAAACATTTTGATATTGGCTTTAATTGGAGACAATGGACTATGTCTTGGAAAGAAAAAGCCATTCTGCCCTGTTTTAAGTGTCTCAAAATTGAAGAAGATGATAGGGAGAATCTACATAAGTTATTCCTTGCTGAAAATGAAGGACTCACATTTATTTTTGATGGAATGGGAGTTTTTATAAGAAGAATTTTTGGAGAAGCTACCTTGGTGCAATTTGATGCTTATACTAAAGATCTGCATTAGCACAGGAAAACTGTTTTTATGCTTATACTGTATCCTGAAGAACTTCTGTGTAGATGGGAATGGAAAATGGATCAAGAGAAATAGAAGCTGGGAAGATTCATCAAATGGTCCTTACCAAATGATGACCTCCTTCAGCAGGCTAAGACAAGAAAGGAAAGGAAACTGAGATTGTCAGAAGATGTGCTAGCAGAGCACCAGAAGATGGAATCTCAAAGGGTCAAGCATAGCTTGAATCGATTCCGTGCGATGTTGAACCTGCACCTGCAAATGCTGATGTTGTCGTTTTGCCTAGAGCAGAATTTGAAGCTATCATGACAACCAATCAAAAAGTCAAAAAGTGGCTCGGTTGGAAAGCACTTTGAAATTCATCTTGGAACGTTTCAATCTGGATCCTCCACCTCCACTAAACCCCTATTTTTTTTTTTACTTTGTATTTGTGTGCTAATTACAATTTCTATTTTTGATACAATCAAATATTTATGTTGCTTGGTACAATTATATTTCAATTGATTTGACCTTATCTTCAAATTTTTCAAAATACTATTACTTACAGTTTTGACTATGATGTGTTTTACACTCTTTTTGTCTGATGACAAAAGGGGGAGTAAAAGAAAGGTTTGATAAACTAGTTGAAAGTCCGATGGATACACTGAAGTATCACAAATTTCATGCATAAATCATATACATATACATAGCATGTTCCTTAATTGCTCAGATACTCATTGATATTCATTGTCTGGTGCTTTGATAATCTTCAATATCTGTTGGCACAATTTTATCAATTTTGTACAATGAATTTCAGCATCTGATACTTGAGTAGAGGAATGCTACGGACACTCTCTCTGACACTCTCTCTTAAACACTCTCTCAATGATTGGGCCACGTCACACTTTTTTTTTTCCCAAAATCAACCAATGGATTGAAAGTTACTATCATATAGATCATATATGTAAATTTTAACATTAATCTATAATCATTTGATATGTCATCAAGATGCGTCAAGATTAACGTCAACGGTGTAATTACAAATAACATTAATCTTGACGCATCTTGATGACATAACAAATGATCATAGATTAATGTTAAAATTTACAGATATGATCATATGATAGTAACTTTCAATCCAATGGTTGATTTTGGAAAAAAAAGTGTGACGTGGCCCAATCATTGAGAGAATGTTTAACAGAGAGTGTCAGAGAGAGTGTCCGTAGCATTCCTCTACTTGAGTATATTCATTATTGGTACATTGTTCTCAATATCTGATCTCAACATTTAAATTAAATATATGCTCTGGTACTTCTATGCATTTTTGCGATCACATAAATGCTCTAATTATCATAAATCGCTCTGATACCTGATATATTTAATTTTATCTGAGTTGTTGAACTCAGGGGTAGACCCTTGAAATTATTTTTTAAAATTAAATTGTTCATCAACCTTGAATATTTGTCATCATCAAAAAGGGGGAGATTGTTGGAACCTAAACGATTGAGAAGTTTAGACCCTCATTAATTTTGATGATAACAAAGTATCTTCTGATAAGTCTTTGAGTGCGCAGGTATTAAAATCTCTTATGTTTTATCTCACTCAAGCAAGAAGAAGAAAATTCACAAGTACTGAATACATTCCATGTGTGTCATCATCTGGTTCACTTTAGCGTCTTACGTAAAGCGAGCGTCCGGTAGTGTTATTCTTTGACACGTGGATTACTCAATTGCTGCGAGCATCCGTCTCCTGTTCTGAGCGAGCATCTGGTCTTTTAATGAATCACGTGATGATCATGTTGTTGCTCTTCACCTCAGCTACTTTGGAACGAAATTCGAATTTGATTTTGTGCGCTCAATTTTATGTTCGAGGAATCAAACGTGACACCTTTAGAATAAGACAAATTCGTACAAGGAAATTGTGTGAAAAGCAGATAGTACAATAACGGAAATATGTACTATTCTGATATTCTCTGGAAATGAAGAAAAGAACAGAATTTCAAATTGTCTCACCCAATGTTTTGGAGCTGAAATATCTTCAACGGTATTATCCCCAAGACTCCTATAAATACTTCAAGGTATTCATTGAAGGAAAGGCTAGAGAAACTACAAGAGACTATATTCTGAAAAGGTTTCACTCAAGTGAGCAATCAAGTTTCGTGCCAAGTCTCTGGACTACAAGAACTGAACCTCAGCATCTGATTCTTTCTTTTCAAAAGTTATTTGTTTGAACTTAATCTTTTCATCCTCTCTGCGAGAGTTATCTTGATTGTATTCAAAACTATCTTTGTGAAATTTGTATTGCCTAGTTAAGGCTTTGTTCGTCAAAGGCTCGAACATACTGAATCGTTTTGAGAAATTAAGAGAATTGTCAAGTTTGTGACAGTAAAATACTCTTAAGGAAATTTGTAATCAGTTGATTACGGTGGAAAATCCTTCAGGAACGAAGGGACTAGACGTAGCTACCAGGTTGGTGGTGAACTAGTATAAATCTCTGTGTCTCTTGCTTTACTGCTTTATACTTACGGTTATCTTGCGCATAAAAACAAGTGTTTAAAAATCTTATTTCCAGCGTCTGGTCCTACTCCAGCATCCGATTTCAAACAGATTCATTTTCAAGTGTTCTAAAGTGTTCTTAACTCAAAGTTTGTGAAAAGTTTGTAAACACAATTCAACCCCCTTCTTGTGTTCACGTTCAGGCCCAATGACGGAAGTGGGAATAGTGACCCAGCCAACAGTTTCTGCTCACATGTGATGTACTGGATTGCAGCATCTCTGTTCTCTTTCTCCGGGGTCGTAGATTCCACACACACCGCATAACGAGTCAGGTCAGGTGGTTTGGGTAGTGGTAGATGGGTCGGCGTTTCTGTAGGCCATCGTTCCTTTAACGACCCATCTTCTTTTGCCACCAGGCTTGATAGTTTTAGAAATACTTTCCCTTATTTCTCTTTCTTTTCCTTTCCTTCCCTTATTGATTCTGCCTTGCTTTCTTCTTCTGGGCTTTTCACATCTTCCTCCTTACCGATGTTTCTTGATTCTCCTCCTAGTTTCAAGATTCCAAGCTTTTGCCATGCTTGCTCTTCTTCTTTAATAGTTTTTGCACTCATCTTCATAGAATCTTGGCATTCTTTGCAATCGGACTCTGTTTCAGATTCTATTTGCTCCTCTGATTCCGAATCTTGTAAACAAAGCCAAATCTCTGGTTGAATCTCTTGAGCACTGCATTTTCAAAAGTCCACCATGATGCATTTTGATTACTGTCTTTCTAAGAAGACCACCAAATGAAAGCATCCCCTCTCAATGAGAAGACTATAGCGTACGATACTTTTAGCTCCTCAGAAATTCTTGTGGCTTCAAAATGTTGATGTATCTAGATCAGCCACCAATATGCATCATTTCCATAAAAAATTGGGGCCATTTTCAAGCCAAACTCTCTCCCATAGCTGCTAAATCTCCATGGATCAGAACTACTCTAATACTAGTTGATATGAACCAACTGGTATATTGCCGTAAAATGAAATTGCAATTTATTCTCTTGATATTCGAGAGATCCAGAACTCTCGAATGCCACAATGGCCCTTTACAATTGACCAGATGATTATTCCCTAAGTGTCCCATCTATTTATATAGTTAACATGCCTTATTGGGCTTAACTAACTCCTACTAACCTCCCAACTAATTAACTAAGCCACTACTGACCTATCAATACTCCCCCCTAAACATTCACTTTGTCCTCAAGGTGATTAACAAAAAAAATTCTGTAACACAAAACAATTCTAAAAAAACACAGTAAACAACTAGCAACTGGAAATATTGCACTGGCACTAAAGAAAAAATAGTAAGTGTGATCCAGCTGTCACAATCAATGCGGACACTATCATGCAACCTACCCCCACTTTGATTATAGCCACCTGGATCCGACTGATGTAAGAAATAAGTGTTGGTACCATTTTGTAGCATTGTGATATTTAGAATATTGCCACCTGGATCCCAGTGTAATCCAGATAAAGACCCATTCCCATTTGAAGTGTTGAATGTAACGACCCGTTTCTGGACCGCTACTAAACTAGAACCAACTCTATATGCGACGTACTTTTAAAATAGTACTCTTGTGTCCTTTGGGAAAATGCGGTCATTTTTTTTAAAACAACAACTGCGCCCGCAAAGCACACACAAAGTCACCACAGCGTTTAGAAACATGATGCAATCTTAAGACGTAAGACTATGCACTGGAAACACATACACATAATATATACAAGCACGACATCCCTATCAGTACATACAAAACGTAAGCAGTGCATACAAAATAAAAACGGTGCATAACTATGTACAAGAAATACACCTAAAGCATGAGAATCCTTGTGAGGATGATCACACCCCAGGGGTACTTCCGGCAGACACCCACGCAGGGAGCTGCTCCAAATGTATGCCACCAATCTACCCTACAGTACACATAGAACAACACCAAAAGCTTGATGGTCACCACAACAACTGTACACTATAAACAAAATCCTACAGCCATCCGAAATGCAAGCATGCAACAACCAATCACGACAAATAAAAGTTGTTGCCCGGATCCTCGAAGGGGTCCTCCTCGTCGCAGTCTGCCAACGGGTCCTCCGCGTCCCCACCATCGTCTGGGTAACCATCATTGATTGAAGGCACCACGGGAAAGGGTCAACTTCTCAAATAATCGTAGAAATAGCAAATCATATATAAAGCAAAAGATAACAAGATGCACAATTTCTCAAAACGTCACTCATCTCTCCTGAGACACTCTCGACAATTCCGGAAAGCAACGTCGATCCATCCACTGAATACCAGCCGTAGCCTTGGGTTTCATCACCACCCGGGTTATTTAGGTTAAGTTCCTTGACAACACAGACGCCCACTGCGCAATTTGAACACCAGCCGTGGCTTCAGGCTTCTACACCACCAGATGCCAACTGAGCAATTGAACACCAGCCGTGGCTTCAGGCTTCTACACCACCTCAGCCGTGGCATCGGGCTTCCACACCACCCTTGGTTGTTCGGGCCACTGAACACCAGCTTTGGCTTCGGGCTTCTTCACCACCCAGCCATAGCTTCGGACTTCTACACCGCCCTTGGCTGTTCAGATCGAAACTCCAAAACGTCACAACTAAACTCTGGCAATCCGATGAATAAATCGCCGCATACGATAATTCAAGAAACAATGCAAATAAGTATTTAACCGCATATCAAATAAATATTCACACCAAGCTTAATACCGAAACTCAGTCCAACAGTAATAAGCAATCAATGCAACCAATCATATCACGACCATCAATCACAGAATCCATCCCGCTGCAACTCGATGTAGTTGACAGAGAGAAACAAACAAGTGTGGGGGGTTGGGGACAGCTGCCAACCACTTGCAGACAAGCCCACTAAATAATCAGTATATCAAAAGCAGTAAAACGAAGGGGTACAAGACCCTTACTTCAAACCCTGAGGCTCTTCGACTTCTTCGTTGTAAAAACTGGAATTTAAATTCCTAAGCAATAACTAAAGTTGCCCTTACGCTAACATACTATAACAAAACACGTATAATGTGAAGTGCCCTTACCACAAGCTGTCGCTAACGTAGCTCCGAAGTCCTCAGGTCCGCGCCGCTCGTTCTCCGGTATTACGATTCCTATCACCACGACAACTTAGCACAATCTATAAATTCTAACTACACTTAAGCACTCAAACTTAGCCCTTCTTCTAACCAAACTCATTCAAGCACTTAAGTTATTAGCTACTTGAAAAGAATAAGATTTTGAACAAAAAATCATTTTCTGGAAAAGCTACATAACACTTAATTTAGGAAAATGCTAACTTTCAAAAAATCCTTTTCTTGAAACTCTAAGCATAAAACATAACTAATTAACCACTTTCCATAAACTTAGCAAAACTTAAATACACTTCAACACAACTAATAAAGCTAAAAGAACACAACCATAATTTCTCCCAACCTATAGGGCTCTTGGCCACCACACCAATTTAGGGGACAATTGGCAAAGCTCCCAAAATAAATTAAAGTCAACATGTACTCAAAAGATGCAAAATTTGATAATTTTTACGCTATTTAAAATAACCATTTTCCTACCATATGAAACGAACTCCGTTTCTTAAGAAACTTTTTATGCAAGTCCTTGACATACATATATTCATCAACATATTTTTATTTGGGTAAAAATCATTACCAATAAGTGCAGAAAAATTATTTAATTTTCGGATTTAGGACATAATTTCTTCAGCAAGACTGTTTTGGGTTCATAATGTCCTAGAGGTCTCAAAACTTATCCAACAATTACAAAATTTAATATGGAAGATCCCAACACACATATAAATCATCTCCTAGTGGTCCCATGCGAAAATCGTAATTCAATAATTCCCAGTAATTTCAAACAGAAACAAATTTTTTTTCATGGAAGATATCTAATCACCCAAAATTCTAATTCTTTGATTCAAATAAAATTTAACAACTACAATAGCCAAAAGATTTTCCACACAACTTCTTAACAAACCTTTCTTTTAAAAGTAACAACCATTCCCAAACCATTCACAAGACTCAACAACTTCATATAACAATTTATGCACATAAGGAAATTTAGATCAAACATGTTCTAAAACCCATTTCCAAGATTTCAAGAACCAAATTTCCAAATCCCCCCCCCCTTTTTTTTTCAAACATAACTTCTTAGAGCAATTAAATTCATCAAGCAAGCCATATATCCATTAACACATAAGCCAACAATTTATACCAAATTACTAAGTTCCCAAAATCCATTTTCAAACTCTTCAAAAATAAGTTTTTCCCCAAAATTTCTTCAATCAAACCAATTTCAAGAATTCCAAAAGCATTGCATTCATGGTCATAATCATGCTAAAATTTAGAAACACTTGATCAAGTCCTACATGCCATTTTAGTCCTCCAAGCATCAATTTTGCACAAAGCATAAACTACACTTATGCTAACTCATGCATCTCTATTCCATAACCAATTTAACTATCTAAAACATACTACTTAACAATTAGATACATGATTCAACAACAAAGACTCACTTTTTCCCAATGTAAAGAATAGGTCTAAGACATGAAACAACAAGTTAAGCATGCAAATAACAAACTATTACTCAAACAATACTCAACCAACTTCAAATAGCTCATATAACCCACTAATTGTTTGATTCAACAAGGATCACACATTTTTCCCCTTTTCCCCCTTAGGGTTTCGCCCTAGGGTTCTTAAGAATGGGAATGAGAGTGTTTCATCTCCTCTTGATCATAATCAAACCACAAAACAACACCAAACAAGCATAGAAATGGAAGAAGAAAAATGAAAAGAACACCACCTCTCCTCTAGCTAGAGCTCGCGGTTAGGGGCTGTTGATGGGGAAGAAATGGTGCTCTCCAAGTGCTTGATGATGAGCTAGATGATGATGGAGAGAAGAAGAAGAAACTAGCAAGAAAAATGGAGTAGAGAAATGGAATGGTTCAAGGTACAATGGAGGTAGCTTCCATGGAAGTTTGAGAGCTTCTCACTCAAGGTTGAAGATGAAGTGAATAAATGAGTGTACAGAGAGGGGAGGGCTCGGGTTTGGGGCTGATTAGGGAGGGGAGGAATTAATTTTATTTCACTTAAAAACACTTGGCTAAAATCTAGTCTAATAAAGTGTAAAAAAACTAATCACACAAAGTGTGACACCTAGCAAAAAGTAAATATTCTAATCCCATCAATTAATCTATCTCATCTAATCTCTCATCTCTTATGATTACCCTCTAATTCTAGAGTCTTAGGGTACTAAAACACGGTGTCGAATAACCGCGTTACCGATTAATTACCCGCCGATAAAATCGTGAAAATTAATTTACCGAGAAATTAATTCACCGCATGATAATATATTATCATAAATAATAAAAACAATCTAAAACATTCAAAAATAATCACAACAAGCTACGATTCGATTTTCATCGAAATCGGGGTCCATTTAAAATTTTATCTGCGACAAAACTACTCGGTGATTCGAAACGCGACGAAGCTTCGTTAGAATTTTTCGACGATATTCGAACCATGGGTTAATATAAAGTATTAATTCTCAAATTTAATTTGATCTTGATTTAATTAATTCACTTAATTAGAGAACAAGAAATTGCTTATTATAGCATAAATACGACATAAATACACTACAATAGCGCTAAATAACGTATCCCAAAAATACGGGTGTTACATTGAACAATAGCTGAAAAGATTTTGAAGTGTCGAACAACAGTGCATCAATTTACAATTTGTTGGATCTGGACACTTTTTGGTTGGATTTGGGCCCTTTTAACATAATATGGGTCTGGCCCACTAATGCCCCACCTTGGTCCAATGTCTGAAACAGGGATCCTGACCCACCCATTTGCTTCTTCTCACGTGTTGCATTCTGCCTAACATGACCTAACCCTTGCTTTTCCACTCCAATCACTCCTGTGTCTCTTCTGCCCATCTGTTTCTTCACATGAACACGAGACCCATGTCCCACCGTCGACCAGAACTTCCTCGCTGTTGCTGACCCATCTCTGTTTATGGCTAAACTTGTGTATAACGGTCTCTTCGTTGATGGGTTGAAGGTCTAAATCGTTTCTTTTGTGACCGTAACCATTTTTGTTGTCGTCGTCATCCTCGATGTCACCGTAGTCACCTTCAAAGCACCACTGGCCGGCGAGTTCGGCAGCGGTTCAGGTGGTGGTTGAAGGATGCTCAGGCTGCCTGAAACCCACCCCTCTAAACTTGTTCTCGGTGAGCAAAGATTCTGCCATTCGACGGCCATAGCAGCGGTCGCAGTGCGACCATGTTCCGCCCTCGATTTGTCCACCATAATCGCAGTAGTAACCATGTGATTACCACCGTCTGGCGGTTTCGGTGGTGGAAGCGCGACCATTATGCAAGAAACCTTTTTCCTCTTCTCAGCCATCTATCCCTCTTCTCTGCTGGTGAGATTAACATCCGGTGGTTCCTCTTTCACGAACAGGTTTGTTTCCTTTCTCTTTCTTGCTTGTTGTCCCCTCCAATTTCCCTTTTGTTCTCACCATTCTTTCTCCCTTCTTTCTTTATTTTGATAATCCTCTTATTCCCTCTGCATCTTCTTGGTTCTATCATAATACCCCTCATCTTCAAAGCTATAGCAACATTTTGTTTGGACCAAATATGTAATTTTCCCAGTTCTGTCTTCTCCCTCTTCTTTTTTTTCCTGATTGTTTTTCTTGATTTCTGGACCTTCATCTTCCTTTATCTTTTCTGGTTCCACCGATTCATGCTCTTTTTCTGGGTACTGTTCTTTCTTTTCTAATTTTTCTTCTTTGCTGAATTCTTCTCTTGCCACTGGTTCTTCTTCCACAGAATCTTGAAAATATTTCCGAAATTCTGGTTTGAATTTTATGAGCAGATCCTTCTTAAACTTGAAGAACTCCACATTCTGGTTGGTTTTTCTCCAAGAAAAGAACCAACTATAAGCTTCTCCATCAAGCCCCAATGGAACGAACTATAGAAAGCTTTCCTCCTGAAATCCTATGCCTTCGAGATATTGGCACAATTGGATCAACCACCAATAGGCATCTACACTTCCATCAAATTTTGGCAAACCCATCTTCAGTAAACCTTTCCCACAGCTCCAATGTAATGACCCGTTTCCGGACCGCAACGAAACTAGAACTACACCTAAATGTGACACGTTTTTAAAATGGTACTCTTGTGTCCTTCCGAAAAAATGCGGTAATTTTTTTTAAAAAAAACATTTGGTGCCCGCAAAGCACACACAGAGTACTTACAGCGTTTCGAAGCATGATACAAACAAGGACACAAGCTACGTACTGGAAATACATACACGCATAAATATATACAATCAGCATACATAGTACGTACAAAATAAACGAAGTAGTAATGTAAGAGAAAAAATACCTAAGATATGAATACCCTCGAGGGAGTGATCATACCCTGGGGGTACTTCCGGCAGACACCCACGCAGGGGGCTGCTCTAAAAGTAGAACCACCAGTCTACCCTGCATCAGCGAAACACCACTAGCCCAACTGGTCACCTACAAACTGTACACAAGTCATATACTACAGTCATCCCAAAAAAAACATACGAAACAGTCAGATAACACAGCGACTACAGATCACTGCCCAGATCCTCCGATGGATCCTCCTCCTCCTCGTCATCCATCAAGTCCTCGCCTGTCAAGTCGATAACAGGTGCCACCGCAGGCACAGTCTCTGGCACATCTTCGGGAATATACTCTCCAACAATCATATCCTCGTCAGATCTAGCTCCTAGATAACCCGCCTCTCCGCACACCACACAAATAGGAGGTGGATCCACTGGTGGGGTGGGGGTCCTAACAACAAAATGAGGACCCAGTCCTACTGGAGAACTCTGAACAGCAGCTACCCTCGAGGTAGACGCTCCTGTAGATCCTCGACCAATCACGCTCTTACGAGCGGTCCATCTCACTCTCGGTCCTCGACCACGTCCTCGTGACAAAATCCTGGAAACTATAGATCTAGGAATCTCAAACGGTCCCTCTGGAGGCGAAGAAGAGGCCGGCATAGCCCCCTCACACTGGATAGTCCTCCAAGCATCAACCACCTACATAGTCCGTATAGGGAAACTCACTGTAGGTCGCGAAACCTCCTGCCTCACAGCAACACCGTCCTCTCTGAAAGTCTGTACAATATCCCCAGTGTATACAACACGGTGAGACATGGGGTCAAACTCCATCACCGCGGGCTGCTCGATGTCGAGGAAATCAAGGATGATCTCCGACGACGTCTGCATCGCCGGAATCAGTACGCTCTTTGCCATCACCTGGGTAGCCATCATTGGTTGAAGGCACCACGGGAAAGGGTCAACTTCTCAACGAATCAAGATATAGCAATTCATAAGCAATAAGCAAACAACAGTGTATACAGTTCTCATAACGCAAATCAAGACTCTCTCTCAAGACTCAGCTCACGACTCATTTTCTCTCGACATTTCGACAATTTTTTTTCCTAAAAGCAGACGTTGCACTATCCACTGAATACCAGCTGTAGCTTTAGGATCTTCGCTCTCCCTAGGACATTCAGCTCCAGTTCCATAACGCTGCGACGCCTAGCTAATCCACCATGAACGAAGGGGACCTAGCACCCTCAGTTGTCCGGCTCACAGCTCAAAAACGTCTCGACGACTCGACTAAGCTCTCAGACTCGATGAACAATTCGCTGTATACGAAATTCAAGGAGCAATTCACATAATTATTCGACCGCATATCAAATAATTTATAGCAAGCTTATTACAGTGAAACACAATTCAACAAACACAAGCAGCATAAGCAGTTCACATTGTGAAACACAATTCAATACATAAGCAATTCACAGCAGTTATTCAATCACCTATTAAATAAATGCATAACTCAACAACATCGTCATTCACATTAGGGAATCCATCCCTCTGCAACTCGATGGAGTTGACAGAGAGGTATAACAAGTGTGAGGGGTTGGGGTCAGGAGACCAATCACAATATTTTTCACCCACGAACGACTCGGAATATAGGCGACCGCACGACAATAATCACGAAGGGGTTCGAAAACCCTAACTTCGAACCCGGAGAGTTCTTAGACTTCTTCGCATTTAAAACTTGCCCTTACAGAAGGAAATACAAAAATAAAAGCCTACAAATATCTAGAAGTGCCCTTACAACAGTTAGTCGCTAACGTAGTATCGCAAGTCTCAGGTCCACTTCGCTCGGTCTCCGAAATCACAAATCCTATCATCACAAACAACTTGGGACATTCTATAAATTCTAAACTAACTTAAGCTCTCAAGCTTAACCCTTTTCTAACCAACAATCCACTCAAGCATTTAAATCATTAACTACTTGAAAAGAAATAAGGTTTTAAAACCAAAAAACTTCTTGAAAATTAACTTATGACATACAATTTAGAAATCTTAACTTACTTGAAAAGTAAAGTTTTTGAAACTAAAAATCTTTCTTGAACCTCAAAGCAAGATCATGCAAATAACCATTTTCATAAATTTCAAGGTCTAAACACATATTCATACAAGCATTTATACAAGTTAACAAACCAAAATTTCCTTTCCAATTCCTCCTATGGCCTCACGGCCTCAACCTCTTTTTCTTTCAAAAAAAAATTTGCAAAAACTCCTTTTCACAACTACAACAATTCCAAGTCATTTTCAAATACACTTCAAGCATCAAAACATCAAGACAACACCAAACATAACTTAAGCACATTTAAGGACATGTTTTAAAACAATTTCCAACAACAAGTTAGTGCCATTTCTATAGCCTTTTTCCTTTCAAAAACAAGTCATGCTCAAAGCCAATTTACAAGTTTCCTAGTTCACTTACTTAAAAACAATTCCAAAACAAGAGTTCTTAAAGAGTTCTTTCAATTAGGCCAATTTCAAAAGTCCCCAAAAACATTTACATCATGCCAATAATCATGCTAAGAATTTAAAAACAACTTGATCAAGTCCTACATGCCATTCTAATCCTTCAAGAATCACTTTTGCACAAAACATAAACTAACTCTTATACTTAAACATGCATCACTACTCCAATAGCAATTAAATCACCCAAAACATTTAATTTAACAATTAAAGACAAGATTCAACAACCAAAATCCACATTTCCTATAGTTCAAGAATAGGCAAAAACCATGAAATAACAAGTTAAGCATGCCAATTCCAAAACTACTACTCAACAATGATCAAACAACTTCCAATAAGTCAAATACACCACTAATTGTTTGATTCAATGAGGATCACACCATTTTCCCTCTTCCCACCCCTTAGGGTTTTCGCCCTAGAGCTTAAAGAGGGGATTGGGAGTGTTTCATCTCCTCTTGATCATCATCAAACAACATAACATAAGCAAGAAAAACCAAGATTAGAAAGCAAAATCACAAAAACAAGACAAAAGGGAGGGAGCGCTGTTTTGGGGCTGTTCAAGAGGGGAAAAATTTTGTTTTTCTCTTACTTGGATGGTTAGGAAGTGGAGAACTAAATGAGGATGAAGCTTTGGAACAAATTTGATGAAGATTGGAAGTCCAAAAACTCAAAGGAATGGAAGGTAGCAACCATGGAAGCTTTGCTTTCTCAAGAGAAGAAAAAGAAGAAGATGAGATGAGAGGATGAGGGAGGGTCACGAAATGGGGCAGCATATAGCCCTTCCTTCCATTTATTTTACATAAAAAAAAAGTTAAACACATAAATAATAAAAGATAATTAAGTAAAAGTAATTTTTTTTGAAATAAAACACACACTTTGTGACACCTATCACCTTTATGAGATGCTAATCACATCATCTAATCCTACTCATCTAATCTCACATCTCTCATGATTACCCACTAAACCTAGAGTCTAGGGGTTGTTAAAACACGGCGTCAAAAAACCCGCGTTACCGATAAACTCGTGAAAATTAATTTAACGAGAAATTAATTCATCGCGTGCTAATATTTAATTATAAATAATAAAAATCATGTCAAACACTCAAAAATAGTCTCAACAAGTTACGTTTCAATTTTCATCGAAATCGGGGTTCGTTTAGAATTTTATCTGCTGCGAAACTGTACGGCGATTCGAAACACGACGAAACTTCGTTAGAATTTTTCGATGATATTCAAACCTCGAATTAATATCAAATATTAATTCTCAATTATATTTAGCTCTTGATTTAATTAAATCACTTACTTAGAGAACAAGCAACTGCTTATTATAGCATAAATACGACAGTTAATACTATAATAGCGCTAATAATCGTATCGAAAAAAAATACGGGTGTTACATCCAAGATTAGAATTGCTCTGATACCAGTTGATAGAAACCAACTGGTATTATTAGAGAAAACAAGGAAAATCCCTTGATTACACAATGAATCCCTAGAGTATTCGAGAGACTCTAAACTCTCATAATGCCAAAATGGCCCTTAAGACTATACAAATGACAAGATCCCCACACTCTAAGTCTCTCCTATAATTTATAGGCAACACGCCTTATTGGGCCTAACTAAATCCTAACACCCATTAACTAACAGTAATAGAATAGACCTATAAATACTCCGCCCCTAAAGATTTATCTTGTCCCCAAGGTGAAGGGTTGTGTTAAATGCTCTGATTCTGCTGCCATTTGATCAGTGTATTGCTGTTAAAGTCCAAAATAGGACAACTATAAATTCCTCACTTGGATCCCATTGTTGGAAATATAAAGACTCAACTGAGCTATTGCAGTAGCTTTTGCCACCAACCTTTTGTAACTTGTGAAACTTCTGGAATAGCTAAACAGAGCCCATATCGAATAGGAATGCGGTAACTATCCTTCGGTTGAATTTGGGCCCTTTCATCATAATATGGATCTGACCCATTAATGCCACTGGTTGGCCTAATGACTGAAGTGGGAATAGTGACTCAGCCATCAGTTTCTTCTCACGTGTGATGCACTGGATTGCAGCATCTCTGTTCTCTTTCTCTTTCTCCTGGGTCGTAGATTCCACACACACTGCATAACGAGTCAGGTCAGGTGGTTTGGGTAGTGGTAGATGGGTCGGCATTCGTGTAGGCCATCGTTCCTTTAATGACCCATCTTCTTCAGCCACCAGGCTTGATAGTTTCAGAAATACTTTCCCTTATTTCTCTTTCTTTTCCTTTCCTTCCCTTTCTGATTCTGGCTTGCTTTCTTCTTCTGGGCTTTTCACATCTTCCTCCTTACCTATGTTTCTTGATTCTCCTTCTAGTTTCAAGGTTCCAAGCTTTTGCCATGCTTGCTCTTCTTCTTTAACAGTTTCTGCACTCATCTTCATTGAATCTTGGCTTTCTTTGCTCTCGGACTCTGTTTCAGATTCTGTTTACTCCTCTGATTCTGAATCTTGTAAACAAAGCCAAACCTCTGGTTGGTTTTTCTCCAAGAAAAAAACCAACTGCAAGCTTCTCCATCAAGCCCCAATGGAACGAACGATAGAAAGCTTTCCTCTTGAAATCATATGCCTTCGAGATATTGGCAGAATTGGATCAACCACCAATAGGCATCCCCACTTCCATCAAATTTTGGCATACCCATCTTCAGTAAACCTTTCCCACAGCTCCAAGATCAAAATTTCTCTGATACTAGTTAATAGAAACAAACTGGTATTATTAGAGAAAACAGGGAAAATCCCTTGATTACACAATGAATCCCTAGAGTATTTGAGAGACTCTAGACTCTCCTAATGCCAAAATGGCCCTCAAGACTATAGAAATGACAAGATCCCCACACTCCAAGTCTCTCTTCTTAATTATAGGCAACACGCCTTATTGGGCCTAACTAACTCCTAACACCCAATAACTGAAAGTTCCTCTAATACATCTCTTTTGTTAAAATATAAGCTATTATTTTTTAATCAATGACTAAAATTTTCATTGCTAAAGCTTTTAAAGTTATATCTCTGAAAAATAGATAATTAAGACTATGATAAAATGTTGTAGACAGCAAAAGTATTAGTCCTTAAGTGATTCATCTTGATTTAGTAATCTTTACATGATTTCTGGGACTGCATCTATAGAAAGAGCAAAAGACTTGCATGGACATGAAGAACAAAAGAAAGATGACAGCAAGAAATGTCAGAAATTGCAATAAAGCAAATACATAAACCTTCATGAATTTCCAAACTTTGATACTCATTCTACTATTATATTGCTGTTTGATATCCTCAATGACCTTATCCAAGAATGGCACCCTTGTCAATTTAATGGACTTGTTCATCCCATTCCTCAAGTTAGCCACCTCTAGATCACTATTTAAGTGGTTCAAAATAACCCCTTTTTCTCTAAGAATCCTTGGATCCTTCTCAGTGTCTATGATCACATTCATTAATTTGCCAAGTGCTATTCTAGTTGCAATTACGGATGTAACATTAAATGATATATATCAACACTATATGTAGGATTGATGTTAAGCATGGATGGCAATGTGGACAATCAAGCCTTACGGATGGCAGAATTATTGTATTTGTTCCAATTAGGAAATTCATATGTTCAAGCTATTATCTTAGAGTTACTGCTTACCTAGCTAGCAGACTTCCCAGTGCAATTTAGTGCTACCTAAATGCTCAACCCACCTCACTTATCATCTTGAGCTGGTATAAAACTTGTCAGAAAAAATGTGTATAAGGGGTTTTGCTGCAGATGTGTTGGGGGAATGTGTGATCTATAATAAATCAACCGATTGCTAAAATGATGCATTTGCCAGTTGCCATTGTTGATACAAATAAGTCAGAAAAATGGGCTTACTTTTCAATTTAGAATATCATTGAGTCGGTTTAAGTTTGTCCCCCTATAACAGATTGCAGTTCAAACACCTAATCAAAAGATTAAGAAATATTTCACTCAGTTGAAATTACTAATTGCACTCAGTTCATCATCCCAAGTACAATCAGATACATTCTTTTTTGACACAAAGTATAATCAGATACATGAGCATATGAATAAAGAAATATATGAATTGGCTTTGAAAATAGATTTTTCAGCAGATTCACCCATAATGTGACAAAATCTATAACCTCTCATTATAATGCTACGCAGAAATTTACAGGAAACCTGAGAAACTTAATATTCATTCCCACTTAGGGAATTCATGACCACTTCTTTATATAAAGATAAGATTCCAGGCAGTTGAAATATTGATGACCTGAATAAGTCACATCCATAGAGACTGCCTGAGTATGTCAGTGTTACAGATTTTCAAAGACTTTTTTTGTATTCAACATTAGTTGTTGTAGAACATGTCATTCCTTCATCATCTAAAATAAGTATCTTCAAACTTTTTCTAGATTTCACCCTCGATACTGCTACATATAATTGACCATGAGTAATAACTGGTTTTTGTAGGTATAGACCGACATGGGAAAGGGACTGTCTTTCGCTCTTATTGATTGTCATTGCAAAACACATACATAAAGGAAACAACCTTCTTTGAAACTTTAGTGGAAATCCAAGGTCAGATGACACTAAATTCATTCGAGGAATGTAAATTTTATCACCAATATTTTTCCAATAATGACAGTAGCTCTTATAACATTCTCCCATAATTCGTTCACCAATAGTCTCGTTCCATTACACAATCCATTGGCTTGATCAATGCTCCTCATCAGCATGACTGGGACCCCAACCTTTAAAGTAAGTGTGTGATATGGAATTCCTGAACATTTAATTTCATTTAGGAACTCTGTTGTAAACCAATCACCTTGGATTACACAATCTTCATCAGATTGGACAGTGGAGTCTGAACTCACATATACTCTCTGATCTCCTCGAATCATGGAGAGGATAAAATCATTAATAGTTTCAACAGCATCGAGTGTGGGAGCCAGAATTGCCCTCTCCTCAAAAAAATTGAAAATATTGATGTTTTGTAGCAAATTTGGATAAGTAGATTCAACTAATGAAAGTAAAGAATTTTCAGAAGCGAAATTAGCAAGTCTGCCGGTATCTGGACATCACCTTCACCTGTTTCATCTGAATCATCTATTCCATTTCCAATTCCAAGAATCCAGTCTGCAAACTGTTTGATCTCATCCACTTGTTCATGTGACGATGTTGCCCCCAACATCATGTTTTTTGTCAAGTTCAATACTTTGCAATGGTTCCATAAATGCGATGAATCAACTGTAGTATTATCAATTACTAAAATACCTTTTATACCCCCTATTTTAATGAGACATATATATTTACTAGAAGTTCATATTTTTTCTATGTACCCAATTATTAGGGATATATTTGGAATGTGAGTTCAATTTTATGACATTAAATAAACTTTTTTAGCCTTTCTAATTTTAATAATTTCTTCTTACATTAGAGACCAGAGGTAGTATTATCAATTCAATTATAATGTAATACAAGTGCTCCATTAGTGCTAGATGTAATTGTCATCTCCTCCTCATCTACGCCCATAAAGGCATCCGAACTATTGATATGATGGCGAAAAAAAAAAAATTAAAAACGAAATGAAGTTAAATATCGTTGACAAAAAACAATTAAAATTTTCAAATATGTGATTTCAATGCGTTGTAAATTGTTAAGTTCTTGAAATTATTATTTTGACTAATGAGAATCTCTCATTCATTTTTGGAAGGACATAAAAATCTTCAAAGGTGTAGAAAAATGTGACAAGTAATTAATGTCCACATACCAATTGTTGGAAAAAAGACATAAGCCACCACTTTATAAAACGGTATTGTGAAGGGTTGATTCAAGTCTAGAGAAGTGAGCAAGTGTTGGTGATAACTTGTAGAATGCTTGGATCCTCTACTTCAGGGATGTAGGGAGAGGACTGCCAATGAGGATCTGAATCCTCACTTGTAGTGAGTTTTTAGTTTGACCGAGTGTTTATCATTAGTTGCAACTCTTGACTGGGGTACTTGATACACAAAGTGGTCAACCACATTATGTAACACCAGACGTTCAACTTAATTGAAAGTAAGAAAATTAACATCAGATGCAGATATTATCGAGCGAATTTAAACTTAAATATTACATCAAGTCTAAATAACCACAAGGTTCCTAATCTCACCAGTGGGAAAATACCTCATATTTCAAAATTACATAGCCTTCTAAAGATTTAATACAAAATACTAGTATTTTTGTATCAAATACATAGAATGTTACATAATCGGAAAATACAAAATAGATAGGATCTTGGCCTTCAGGCCTCTTCAATCCTCTTTCTCAACCTGCGAATCTGAAACAATAAAAGGAAAGGGGTGAGATAAAAATCTCAGTGAATCCTTCCCTCGACTCCTCACTATCTCTCCTCAACTTATACCATTTTCCAAGAAAACAGGTAATACGAAAAAAAATGCAACGCAACTTCTTAACTAAGAACATATAGTTCATCATTTCTTTGTGTTTAGCATGGCTTAGCTATTCCTGTATGATCAATTTTATAATTAACTGGGAATCTATGTTATTGGGTTTTATCATATGTGTTGTTCCATAGACTCCAACCAACATAACTTACGGTATGGTGGTTAGACGTCCTTACCCTCCAAGTGGCGTCCCACGATGCTAACCATACCGTTCTCTCCTCTTATGAGGAATCTTGCTTGTCTTTTAAGTGATTTTTATCACAATTCTTATACTTCAACACAGGTTTACAACAAGGTAAAATGGCAACTGAGGATTCTCTATCCATAACATCATTTAACTATTAAACTAACTCCAAGGATAATCACAAGGAAATCAACTTAACATGTATTTGAACAACTCAATTCCAAATCATGCATCTTTGAGAAATCATATGATCAAGAAAATACAAACTCATGTGCAATCACCAACAATCATAACTTAAACATCATTAAATTCATCTATTTCTCATGCTTTTCAAAAACCCTAAACTTAAACCAAACATTCGTAAAACATTTAGGGGAAAGAAAAACTTAATGTGGGTCTTATGGGTGCCCATCACCTAAAAGAAGGAAGAACTCACAAACAACACCAAAAACTTAGGCAAGTGTGTTGAAGCTTGGTCCTCCACTCCTTCTTCTTCTTCTTCCTTCATGTTTTCCTTCTTTCCTCTTCTAGGGTTCCACCAAAATCTTCACCAACAACTAAATTTCAACTCTTAAACTCTCATTCAAGCTAGGAATTGAAGAAATCTTGCAAGAATCTCTCAAATCCCTCTCAAATCCATGAAACCCTAGTGTTTTCCCTTTTCTTTTCTCCTCTCTTCACTCCTTTTCTCTCTTTTTCTTTCCTTTTCGAGTTCTGCTGAAATCTGCAACGTTTTGTACATTTAACAGGTTGTGAATCGATTCACACTTAAGTGTGAATCGATTCACGCAGTAAGGAATGTTGCAGTGCTTTTTGTGAATCGAATTCATGAATCGATTCATGGTTCCCAATTCGATTCACAGAAGCTCTAGGATTTCCTGGACACCTTTGTGAATTGATTCAGGCTTGCATGAATTGATTCATGCACTGCTAAAAGCAGAAAAAAACTAAATTCAACAGCCAATCTTGAGATTTTCTCCCTAAACCAACTTAAATCAATTCCTACCAAACACTTCCAATCATTTTAAGACCAAATGCAACTAATTTCTAAATCTCAAGACCAATAATCACACACTAAAAACATTATGCAATCATATTCACCAATTTAAAACAAATTGAAGTTAAAAACAATCACACAACTTCATACAACTTTTAATCAAACAAACCTAAGGAATTTGGAGCGTTACACATT
Source organism: Calophaca sinica (assembly GCA_037113605.1). Lineage (NCBI taxonomy): Eukaryota > Viridiplantae > Streptophyta > Magnoliopsida > Fabales > Fabaceae > Calophaca > Calophaca sinica. The sequence goes on from CM073736.1 coordinate 96,388,407, forward strand.
GCAAAAAAAATTGCAACTTGTGTAGTCTAGTTACGACTAAGGGTGAGCAAGAACGGGTCAGGACGAGTTATACCGGTCACTAACCCAACCCTAAACTTTGACTAGGTCAATTCTTTAAACCCTAATCTATCCCTTGATCCAAACAAACCTTATGCTCTGCGGGTCAAATTAAGACTGTATCTATTTAAGACAAGACCTGGTTTGAACGTTAACACAAGAAGGGGGTTGAATTGTGTTGAAAACTTTTGAAAACTTTAAGCTAAAAACACTTTGTTTTGAAAACTGTTTGTTATCGGATGCTGAAGTATGACCGGACGCTAGAATAAAGTTTATGAAAACTTGTTTTTTCTTTGCAAGACAAAAGTAAATGTAAAGCAATAAAGCAAGAGACACAGAGATCTATACTAGTTCACCACCAAACTGGTAGCTACGTCTAGTCCCTTTGTTCCTGAAGGATTTTCGCTATAATCAACTGATTACAAATTTTCTTAAGAGTATTCTATTGTCACAGACTTGACAATGTTCTTAACTTCTTAAAACGACTCAGTACATTCGAGCCTTTGAGGAACCAAGCCTGTAACTAGGCAATACAACTTTCAAAAAGTATTTTTAAATACAATCAAATAACTCTCACAGAGAGGATGAAAAACTTAAGCTCAAAACAATAGCTTTCTAAAAGAAAGAATATAAAACGCTGAAGATCAATTCTTGGTTTCCAGAAACTTGGCACGAAACTTGATTGCTTACTTGAGTAATAGCTCTTTCAGAATGTAGTTTCTAACAGCCTTCTTCAAAAAAGACCTTGAGGTATTTATAGGATTCTTGAGGATAATATCGTTGCAGGTATTTCAGCTCCAAATCATTGAGTGAGGTAATTTGAAATTACATCATTTTCTTCCTTTTCAGAGAATATCAGAATAGTACATGTTTTCGTTATGGTACTATCTGCTTTTCACATAATTGCCATGTACGAATTTGTCTTATTCCAAAGCTGTCACCTTTGATACCTCGTACAACAAATTGAGCGCATAAAATAAAATTTGAATTTCATTCCAGGAAAGCAGAGGACAGAGAGAATAAACGTGACCATCACGTGATTTATTAAAAGACCAGATGCTCGCTCAGAAATCAAACTGACGCTCGCAGCAATTGAGTAGCCATGTGTCATAAGATTATACTACCGGACGTTTGCTATAAACAAGACACTGGTGTGAACCGGATGTAGACACATGGGAATGTATTCATCTTCTTGTGAAATTCTTCTTCTTGCTTGAGTGAGTCATAAAACATGAATGATTTTAATACCTACACACTTCATGACTTATTAGAAGTTAAATTGTTCACTTGCAATCGTTTAGGTTCCAACAATCTCCCCCTTTTTGATGATGACAAATATCGAAGGTTGATGAACAATTTAGTTTCAAAAAAAATAATTTCAAGGGTCTCCCCCTGAGTTCAACATACTCAGATATAGTCGGATATTTCTATGTAACAGAGTATACATTTATTAGAGCATATAATTAAATAATCACTGAGGAGCAGATGCTAAACTCATTGTACCAATGAATATCAAAGCGACAAAAATATGATTTGTATGATGAATGATGCATGTTATGTGATACCTAAGCGCGTTTATCAGACCTTACTTTTACTTCCCCTTTCGTCATCAGACAAAAAGAGTATAAAATGCATCATAGTCAAAAACAGTAATAAATAATAAGAGAAAAATTTGAAGTTAAAAGCTACTGTATTCAAGAGATAGTAATAGCAAAAGGATCATTGTAGCAAATTCAAAAATAATACAAGACATTTGAAATAAAGGAAAAAGGTTTAAGGTGGAGGAGAAAGGAGTTGATTGAGGCGATCCATGAGCAGGTTCATAGTACTCTCCAATTGAGTCACCTTCTGAGCTGTAGCAACTAAGTCCTCATACTGTGCTTTAGACATAATGAGAGGTTCATCATCTGGAGTAGGAGGAGCACGCTCGGGAACTCTTTTTGCATGTTATGGAATCCTTGTGTCATGTTCAATAATGGCCCTTTGCCATCTTCTGGAAGTCAACTTCTGGTGTTCCATAAGAACGCTTTGTGACAGCTTCAATCTTCTTTCCTTACTTTCTTTAGCCTTAAGGAAGAATTCATCGTTCGGTAGGGACTATTTGATTAATCTTCCAACCTCGTGTTTTTCAAATTCTAAGTCCTGTTCCCATCTAAGCACTAATTCCTCTAGGTAAGCCATATTCAAAAATATAGTTTCCCTGTGCTTGAACAGCTCGTCAACATATGCATCAAATCTGGCAAGCTCAGCTTCCGCGAATTCTCTTCTCAGAACTTCTTCTGTTTCAGCAAGACAAGTGTTGAGAACATCATTCTCAGACAGATAAATTCTTCTTAAGTTCTCTTTATCATCTTCATCTTGAGTAATAGGCTTCAGACGAGGCAGAATAGCCTTGTCTTTCTAATGCATTCCCATTTGACTCCAATTGAATCCAATATCAAGATGTTTACTAATTTCTCCCCATTGTTGTTGCAGTTTGGTAAAACTGGGAGGCATAATGACAGAGCACTATATCATATCATCAATATGCAAAATGACAAGATTCGTGTCAGAGACTCTGCTGATAGAACCAACAGTCGGAATAGTGGCTTTCTCTGCATTACAATAACCAGAAGAACCAGTGCATCTAGAATCTCTCTTGATCTTGGTCAGGTAGACTTGCATAGCATGGTTCTCAGATAGCTTTCTAACACGTTTCTTAGAGAAAGCTTTTGTGTTGCATTTTTTGGGAGCTTCCTTAAACTTTTTGAGAGTCATTATCTTTGGAAGTCTTTGAGGTGGTTTATTCTTCCTCTTCTCAAGAATTAACCATGGAAGCCACCTTTGCCTACCAGGCACAATCTTGACAGATGCTGAGGAGGGATCTTTGTTCATAAGAACTAACTCATGCCTTTTCATCTCCAGGCAGTGAGTCATGTAGGCCCTTTCTTCATTAGAGATCCACATTCCGCTCTCTTCCAGAGTGAGAGGTTCATGTTGTGGCAGATTCGGAGGGAGTTCAATAGCGAATGGAAGACTTATTCCTCGGTTTGGAGGAGGTCTCAACCTTCCACTAAATGCTAAATGTAGTCTTCAGCCTATGATTGTAACTGAAAGGGGTAATTTCTAGTCTTGCAACCCTGGAAGTAAAGGTTTTCAAATGCCAAAAAGAAGGGTGATCATATATAGAATGATACTCTTCTTCTCTTACGAGCCTTGGTCTATTATCAACATCCAACATAGACCTTGATGTACCAAAAGAAGTGGTCTCTGATGTGGGAGTGGTAGTGTTGGATGAGGAGGTGAGAGCAAGAGTGGAAGTCACTTTGACTTTGTAAGTTTTGGGTTTGTTGGGAGTGATTTTGAAAAGCTGATTGAAGGGGTGAGAGTGAGATGAGGAAATGTATGATGTAAGAGAAGTGTTTGAGGATGTAGAGGATTGTGGTTTGGGTAATGTAAGTGTTTCTAGTGGGGCTAATGTTTGGGTAGGTTTAGGTGATTGGTTACCCAAGTACCATGAAATGGTTCTTGAGGGGGTGATGCAGGGTTTAATAGATTTGTTTTAGTAGTATGGAGGAAGTGGTGGTTATTGAGTGATAAGGGTAATGGCTTGTGATTTGGATTTTGTGGTTTTCTTGGGGGATTGTGATTTGGTGGGTGGAGGTTGTGTGGAGTGTGTTTGTGATGTGGAAATAGACAGTGGTGGTGCAGTAATAGCATCATCAGAACCAAAAGCAGTAATGGAATCATCAACAGTAAAATCCAGTACCTTTGGATTAAGCTTCTCAAAGAGCCTAACCAATTTCTTTTTCTTGCCTTGAGGGGCATCAGTAGGAGGAGGAGGTGGAGGAACTTGCTTCCTAGGGCCAGACGCTGAAATGGGCTTTTCAGCTTCTGCCTTTCTCTTCTTCTCCATTATGCTTCTGATGGGGACTCAGTCCTCATCATCTTCTGGTTCATCTTTACTTTCTAGTACAGGAGGCACCTTCTGCTTCTTGCTCCCTGTCTCCCTGGCTGGAGACTGACCAGTTCTTTTTACACCAGATACTGAGCTTCTGGTGGGTTTCTTCACAACTTCACCAATAGTAGCACCAGCTACTTCTCCTTGCTCCAGTTTCACCTTGTTAATCATATTACCAGTGATCAAATGCATTCTAACCAGACTGTTTACTCCAAATACATCAGGACAAATAATAGCACCAAGTCCAAAATATATTTCCCTTTCTTCTGCTTGCAAAGCTCCAAGCCTTCTCGCAATTCCGTCTTTAATCATTATTGTGGTAAGAAGAATACCATAAGGAATGCTCTTGTTAATGTTTTTCCTCTCTGCAGAACCCTTCCTCTAACTGACAAGAGCAGAGACCAGATTGTTAAATATCAATCTAGGCAAGTTTATCTTATGACCAGCCATATAGTTTCTCATTATGAACTTTTGCTCATAGTTTACAATATCACTCGACCCAGCCTTTAGAATGACACTTTTGGCGATGATTTTTTGTAGCACCCTGTAGTCACTTTTCAGATGCTTGGCAGTAGGAGTTTCTTCAGATTCCTTCAACTAGCAATAATTCTCAAACAGAGCATCGTTGAAATTATCCATTCCTCTGAAGGCGTCTTCCCAACCAACGTAGAAACTAATTCCTTCACAAGGACATTTTATAATATCAGCAGTAGTGTTTATAGTAAACATCAATTTGAAACCTCTAACATGGCCTTCGATGATGCCACCCGGAAGCATATGAATGTTTTCCCGAACTTCCTTGATAGCAGTGACCAGAACTTCAACAGAATCCCAAAAGAAGTAGTTTTTCCAACCCAAAGCCTTCAACCCTTCATCGAAATTAAAACTATAGAGCTTGAAATTTTCCAAATCAATCCTATTCTCAATCAGGACTCTTCCTTCAGTCATGGTGTCGTAGATAGCAAAGTTTTGTCCGACCTTAACGTCAGTCATGATTGCAGTAGAGGAGTAGATGATGGAGGTATAGGGTTTTTACAGAGGGCACACAAAGAGAAAGAGGGAAAACAGTTTTTTACAGAGAAGACAAAGAAAACAGAGAGTACAGAGTGGTGCGAAAGAAGTGGAGAAGTGGGAAAGTTTTGAAACAAAAGGTACAGTTACTCTTTCAAAACCACTTCGTATTTCTTTTGATAAAAATTAAATCAAAAAAATAAAAAATAAAGATTCAATTTGCATTAAATGCAGTTGCCAAAATAAAGTAAATCAAGAAAAAGATTTTATTGAAAACAAAAATTTAATCATGACTCAGTAGGTGTGATGAGACGCTTTAGTCCCACAAGCATGCGACACGTGTGTGCTCGAATGCACGCAACGAATTCACCGGATGCTGAGTTATGTAATGTGAATGACATATCATATGTTAACACGTGTTAATGCTTATGTCATACCAGATGCTGAATGATACATTTGACAAGACGCTGAGATTAGTCATTCTTCTATAAGATGAAAATTTAAATTTCTTCTTATAAAATTGAATCTATCTTCAGCAAGGGGTTTTGTGAAAATGTCATCCCATTGATTATCAGTGTCTACAAATTTAATTTCAAGTACACCCTTCTGAACATAGTCTCTTATGAAGTGATACTTAATCTCGATGTGCTTTGCTCTAGAATGCAATATTGGATTCTTAATAAGACAAATTGCAGATGTATTATCACAAAAGATAGAAATGTTACTCTCTTTTATCAAGTAGTCTTCAAGTTGATATTTAATCCACAAAAGTTGACAACTGCAACTTGCTGCTGAGATGTATTTAGCTTCTGATGTTGAGAGTGTAATAGTGCTTTGTCTTTTGCTTGACCAAGACACAAGATTTGCTCAAAGAAATTGGCAGCCTCCACTTGTGCTCTTTCTTTCAATTCGGTCTCCAGCAAAGTCAACATCACAGAATTCTACTAGCTTGTAATCTTTTGATTTCTTATAAAGCAAACCAAGATTAGTCGATCCTTGTAAATATCTAAATATCCTTTTAACAGCACTCAAGTGTGATTCTCTAGGATCAGATTAAAATATAGCACACAGGCAGACGCTAAATATAATATCAGGTCTTGAAGCAGTAAGATAAAGTAGAGATCCAATCATACCTCTGTACATTTTCTGATCTACCTTTTTACCATTTCATCTTTACTAAGAATACAAGTAGGAAGTAGGATGCATAGGTGTGCACATTGGCTTGCAATCAACCATCTTGAATTTCTTGAGCAATTCTTTGATGTACTTGATTTGATGTATATAAATACCGTCATTGCATTGCTTGATTTGAATTCCAAGGAAGAACTTCAATTCTCCCATCATGCTCATTCCAAATTCAGTCTGCATTAACTTAGAAAATTATTTGCAAAGGCTTTCATTAGTAGCTCCAAAAATGATATCATCAACATAAATTTGAACAAGTATAAAATGCTTGTTTGATATTTTTCTAAAAAGAGTGGTGTCTACTTGACCTCTGGTAAAATCATTTTTCTATTAAAAAGGAACTTAGTCTATCATACCAAGCTCTAAGAGCTTGCATAAGACCATACAGAGCCTTTTTAAGCTTAAAGACATGTTCAGGAAATTCAATGTCTTCAAATCTATGAGGTTGTTTCACATAGACTTCCTCAGCTATAAAATCATTCAAGAAGGAACTTTTCACATCTATTTGATAAAGAATTATCTCATGGTGTGCAGCAAATGAAAGTAAAATACGAATAGCTTCTAACCTTGCAACAGGTGCAAAGATTTCTGTAAAATCTATACCTTCTTCTTGTGAGTAACCTTGAGCAACTAATCTTGTTTTGTTTCTCACTACCTTACCATCTTCATCAAGCTTGTTTCTAAATACTCATTTAGTACCAATAACTTGTTTATCTTCTAGTAGAGTGACTAACTTCCAAACATCATTTCTTTGGAATTGATTCAACTCTTCTTGCATTGCCAGAATCCAACCTTCATCTTCCAATGCTTGATCAATCGTTTTAGGTCTCATCTCAGAGAGAAGTGCAAGATCTGCATGTTCTTTGAAAGAGGATCTTGTTCTCACTTTGTCTCCAGTTTCTCCTATGATTTGATCCTTGGGATGATTAGTTTTGTATCTCCAACTCTTTATGGCTTTAGCTTCTGTTTGAGTAGAATCCTGTGTCTAGTTATCACCACCAGATGCTGAAGATGCAGGTTCACTGTTTGTTGTACTACTAATATCTAATCCTAAAAATAACTCATCTAGCTCTGACATGGCAATGTCAGGCATCTTGTCATCAAACTTGACATAAATGGATTCTTTTACTATCAAAGTTTCCTTATTGTATATTCTAAAAGCTTTAGATCTTTCAAAGTATCCCAAAAAGATACCTTTGTCAGCTTTGGAATCAAACTTACCAAGTTGATCCTTAGTATTCAGAATATAACATATACAACCAAAGGGATGAAAATAAGAGATGTTGGGTTTTCTACCCTTTCACAGTTCATATGGAGTCTTCTTCAAAATAAGTCTAATAAAGACTCTGTTTTGAATATAACAAGTTGTGTTTACTGCTTCTGCCCAAAAATGTTTTGCAATATCAGCTACATTGAACATGGTCCCGGCCATTTCTTGGAGGGATCTATTTTTCCTTTCTACAACACCATTTTGTTGTGGTGTTCTAGGAGAGGAGAAATTGTGGGAGATGCCATTTTCTTCACAAAATTTTTGAAAGCTTTCATTTTCAAATTCTCCCCCATGATCCCTTCTAATTGAAGAAATACAAATTCTTTTTTCATTTTGAACTGATTTCCAGAAAACAGTGAACTCCTTGAATGACTCATCTTTGTAGCAAGGAATCTAACCCATGTCCATCTAGTAAAATCATCAACAACAACTAACCCATACTTCTTTCCAGTTAAAGAGGCTGTCCTTATTGGACCAAAAAGATCAAGATGCAAAAGCTCAAGTGATCTAGAGGTTGAAACAACATTTTTAGAATGAAAAGAAGTTTTAACTTATTTTCCTCTTTGGACATGCCTCACGGAGAGCATCAGATTGGAATTTAAGATTTGGTAAGCCTCTAACAAGACTAAGCTTGTTTAATTTTGAGATCAATCTCAAACTGGCATGACTCAATCTTTTATGCCAAGTCCATTGCTCATCTTCAACAGACATGAGACACTTGACATCTTGTTTTGCAAGTTCAGAAAGATCAATTTTATAAATTTTTTGTTTCCTTTTTGCAGTAAAGAAAATAGAGTCGTCTTTCTTGCTTTTTACTAAACATCTAGTTTCTTAAAAATGACATCATAACCATTGTCACATAATTGATTTATGCTCAATAAGTTATGCTTTAGTCCTTCAACATAAAGTACATTATCAATAGAGGGAAGAGAGTCTTTACCAATGCGACCAATTCCAACTATTTTACCTTTCTGGTTTCCTCCGAAACCAACAAATCCTTCTTCTCTAGGTCTTAGCTCTTGGAACATATGCTTTGCTCTCATCATGTGACGTGAGCATCCACTGTCTAAGTATCAAGATAGGTGTGTTGACCTTGTTGCTAAGCATGTCTCTTCAACTTCTTCTTCAGAGTCTAAGTCAGTGTTTGCCATGAGGGCAAGATTGGCTTCTTCTTCATTATCATCCTCAGAGGATGATAGGCCGAGGTTTTCCCATGTAGCCATGAAACTCTTCTTCTTTCCCTTGAAAGAACTCTTTGTAGACTTTTCCTTAAGGTTAGGACATTCAGACTTGAAGTGTCCCAGCTTTTTATATTCATAGCAAATGACTTGACTTTTGTCTTTGCTTTCCTTCTTGTCATTGACATCTTTCTTCTGGAATTTTCTTTTGAAGTTTCTTTTCTTCCACATTCTTTGGGTCTTCTTAGATATAAACGCAAGCCCGTCATCTGTTCCATCATTATCTCCTTCTGAAGCTTCATCTTCTGATTCTTCTTCAGCCTAAAGGGCTTTAGAAGAATTGGCTTTGTGCTTGTTGACTTTCAAAGCAATAAACTTGCTTTTCTTCACAGGTTCTTCTTCATTCAGCTCAAGTTCATGAGCTTTCAGAGAACTCAAAAGATTTTCAAGCCGTAAGACTTTTAAATCTTTTACTTCTTGTATAGCAGTGACTTTGGGTCTCCACTGCTTGGTCAAACTTCTCAGGATCTTTCTCACATGGTCAGGAGCGGTTTAGCTTTTTCCAAGGGCTTGTAACTCGTGAACAAGAGTTTGGAACCTTCCAAACATAGATTCAATGTTTTCACCATCTTTCATTTTAAACAACTCCTATTGGCGAACCAACATGCTAGCTTTAGTTTCTCTTACTTGGGCAGAGCCCTCGTAAGACAAAATGAGAGAATCCCAAATTTCTTTGGCAGTGTCAAATTTACCACATTTATCATATTCTTTCTCTAACATAGCACAAATAAGAATAAATCTAGCTTTTTGATTTATCTGATATCTCTTTTTTTGCTTATCATTCCAATTTTCTCTAGCTATAGCAACACCAGCAGCATTAGTGGGAATAAGATATCCACTTTCAACTATATCACACAACTCAAGTCGATGTGTCTCAAAGAAAGCTTTTATCTTATCTTTCCAGTAATCAAAATTTTCTCCAGTAAATAGAGGAGGACGGTTCATGTGACCACCTTCTGTAAACATGTTCACAAGTATAGGATCTTTTCTCTTAACACTGTTAAGTGCTTAACCAAGAGGCCGAGCTTTGGTACCAACTGAACGTGAACACAAGAAGGGAGTTGAATTGTGTTGAAAATTTTTGAAAACTTTAAGATAAAAACACTTTGTTTTGAAAACTGTTTGTTATCAGATGTTGAAGTATGACCGGACGCTGGAATCAAGTTTATGAAAACATGTTTTTTCTTTGCAAGACAAAAGTAAATGTAAAGCAATAAAGCAAGAGACACAGATATTTATACTAGTTCACCACCAAACTGGTATCTACATCTAGTCCCTTCGTTCCTGAAGGATTTTCACTATAATCAACTGATTACAAATTTCCTTAAGAGTACTCTACTGTCACAGACTTGGCAATACTCTTAACTTCTCAAAACGACTCAGTTTGATCGAGCCTTTAAGGAACCAAGCCTGTAACTAGGCAATACAACTTTCACAAAGTATTTTTGAATACAATCAAATAACTCTCACAGAGAGGATGAAAAACTTAAGCTCAAAACAATAGCTTTCTAAAAGAAAGAATATAAGACGCTGAAGATCAGTTCTTGGTTTCTAGAAACTTGGCACGAAACTTGATTACTCACTTGAGTAATAGCTCTTTCATAATGTAGTTTCTAGCAACCTTCTTCAATAAAGACGTTGAGGTATTTATAGGAGTCTTAAGGATAATACGGTTGCAGATATTTCAGCTCCAAATCATTGAGTGATGTAATTTGAAATTACGTCATTTTCTTCCTTTTCAGAGAATATCAGAATAGTACATATTTCCGTGATAGTACTATCTGCTTTTCACACAATTGCCTTGTACGGATTTGTCTTATTCTAAAAGTGTCACATTTGATACCTCGTACAACAAATTGAGCGCATAAAATCAAATTCGAATTTTATTCCAGGAAAGCTGATGGCAGAGAGAATAAACGTGACCATCACGTGATTCATTAAAAGACCAGATGCTCGTTCAGAAATCAAACGGACGCTCGCAGCAATTGAGTAGCCATGTGTCATAATATTACACTACTGGACGCTGGCTATAAACAAGACGCTGGAGTGAACCGGATGTAGACACATAGGAATGTATTCATCTTCTTGTGAAATTCTTCTTCTTACTTGAGTGAGTCATAAAACATGAATGATTTTAATACCTACACACTTCAAGACTTATTAGAAGTTAAATTGTTCACTTGCAAATACTTTGTTATCATCAAAATTAATGAGGGTCTAAACTTCTCAAATCGTTTAAGTTCCAACATGGTTGGCTTGAAGGACAATTGAAATAGTGATCATAAAGTTATGACTAAAAGTTAGAAGTGAAAGATCGAATATTCTTAGTATTTTACCTTGCATCCAAAGTCAAACATGACCCTTACAATTATACTTTGCTACAAGATTACTAACTAAATTAACAGGTATCCCAACTTGAATATTTTGTTTATAGAAGTTTCATCACCAAATATGATAGAACTAACAAATTGGTGAGTAAGAAAAGAGTTGAGATGAGTTATACTTGACCCTAACTCATCTAATAAATTTTGATCGAGTCCAATCTTTAGGCTCTAACCTGTCTCTAGAACTAAACGAACTTAATACTCCCTCCGTTACAATATATAAGCAAAAGTCAACTCATATAACATGTTACAAAATATAAGCAAAACCAATATCTTTCCACAGCATTTAATGATAATATCCCTAGAATGCCCCTCATTTATTTTAAATTTTATTTCCAATGATCCTAAGTTTCTATACAATTAATGAGAGATAATTTAGGCAATCAAGTGAAAATTTTAAATGAGATTAACAATATTTATTGTCAATGACTACTCTTCTTAACAAGTGTGAAAGTGGTCCAATTTGCTTATATATTGTAATAGAGTAGTACTCTACAGGTCAAATTACACAAAAACAAGACAGATCTTCAGATTGGGTTGGGTTGTGCTCATCCCTGATTACGAGCTTGTTTCAACTAGTTGTGCAACACAAAAATATGGCAAAGAGAATTATTGAACTTCCACATAATTATTTTGTTACGATAAATTTACTATAGTGCTTTATAAAGTGTTTTATGGCTGTTCCAAGTATACTAATATTTGTTTAATTTTTTTGATAAAAAGAAAATAAGGTTGAGCATTGAGGTGATGGTAAGATTATTGTCTTGTGACTTCTTTAATTTATATCCTGAGAATGACCTCCCCAAATCCTATTTGGTGGGAGCCTCGTGCACTCAACTGTTTTGTTATCTTAGCGTAAAAGAATTCTCTATGAATGGCTAGATAATGTATTTTGCAGTATGACAGATTTTTTTTCTACTGAGATTATGTAGAACTGATATGATATCAAACTGATATGATATCAACAATAAATAATGTTGCAAACTAAAAATACCCTTATTCTATAACTTTTAACCATACAAAAGGTCTAAAGTTTAGTTGACATACAATACAATTCAACTTGAGTTGAACTTGAGTACCCATTTCTATTATCCTACACATGCTTTGCTAGCTAGCCTACAACAAGCTAAGCTACTCAGCTAAAGATTAACCACTTAACAAACTGGTTTGGTAAATTCTAATTGACCCTTCCAATTTCCATGTCAACATGATGGTGCTTGTGCACTTCAGTTTCAACATAATCAGTGTCAGCAACTCCAGCCCATTCGCATTCAAAGGTAACATCCAAAAAATAGAGCATGGAAACAAGTGCAAAGCAAGAAAAGAACATTGGAATAGGTCCAAAGATCCACATAAACAAAGGGAAAGAGAAGTAAAAGGCACGCAAACCAAGGGACCAAAAATAACTGCCACGGTTAACTGTGCTGGCAACATACTCAGCTGTTAGCATTTGTTGCCTAAGGTTTTGGGAGAGTTTCTTGAAGGGCACGTTGATGAGAATGGTTGCATGGCTATAGTACCTTATCGACTGCACATTCAACAAGAAAGCCAACAAGAAACAAACCAATATTGAGAAGAACTTAATGGATAAAGCAAGCTCACTCTTATCTCCAATAACCACAGACACACCACTTTGCTTCTCGTTTCCACTACTCATTAACACAGCAATTAGGGAACTCAGCATTATAGCTGTTGAAGCCAAAAGAGTTGATGCCATTATGTTGTTCCTCAAAGATTGCATTGCCAAAACCCCATTCTTGGACACGTCCTAAACATCACATAACAAAACCAATTAACATCAATACATATATAAATTAAACCCCATGTATCAAAATTTAAACTTTTTTGTATATGTATAAAAAAGTTTGGATTTTGATTAATGGGTTCTCATTAAAATGAAAAATTAAGGAACAAGATTTTGAGTTGTTAATGTTGTACCTCCATCATAGCTTGAACCCATAAACGGCGATTGATTGAATTGACGCCAATGATGGTTTTGGTGGGGTGTTTGATGATTCGGTAGAGGAGCCATAAATGGTATGCAACCATTATAAAGAGACCAGTTGGGACTAATATGAGATCAAGGACTTTCTTTTCCATTTTTATGGGAATGGTGTTAACAAGAAAGAGAGTTAGGGAAGAGAAAAAAAGAAAGAGGATTATGCAGAAACTGGATTCTGAGATTGAATATGATCTACTTTCTCTCTGCCTTTTTGTGGCCTATTTTTATCAGTTATGTGGAAAGATGAAACAGATGGAAGATCGGAGAGAGCCCAAGTGCCACACGGGTGTTGTCTTGTTTGTATGGAAACTGAAAAGAGTAATTACATTTGCACAAAAGTTGGGGGGTATTTATATGCATAAAACAAACATACACATGGCATTTGAATAGAACGTGGTGTGGTGAGCAAAATTTTAAGGAAAGTGGGTGCGTGAGAGATATAGAAAAAGTGTGAAAAGAGAAAATGAGAATTGTGATGGGTTATGCATGAAAGGGGAAAAAAAAAATCCAACAAAGAAAATTGGTTATACGACTCATATCTTATAAAGACGTGTATTCGAATTCTCATGTTAATGTGAGAACCGCGTTGGTGATTAGTACGTAAGTATTTCTAATGTCCGGGACCCAACTCATCTAATTTTTTTTCCTATAAAAAAAGGAATAGAAAAAAAAGAGAAAATGAAGAAATGACTTGAGAAAAATAAAATGTGAAAAACATAAAAGAGTAAAATGGGGTATTTTGCAATTCCAAAAAACATGGGGTATTTTATTTTTGGTTTAATTACTCCGTAGGTCCCTGAACAATTTGAAAATTTTTAAATAGGTCCTTGAACTAAAAAAATTGTAATTAGGTCCCTAAACTTTTTAATAAGTTGTAATTAGGTCCCTGTATTGTAATCGGGTCCCTAAATTTTTAAATAATTTGTAATTAGATCCCTGAACTTTTAAATAATTTGTAATCAAGTCCCTGAATGCATGGACCTAATTACAAATTATCTAAAAGTCCAGGGACTTAATTACAACTTATTTAAAAGTTCAATGACCTAATTACAAGTTATTTAAAATATTTTAACATGTAGGGACTCAATTACAAAATGTTTAAAAGTTCAGGGACTTAATTACAATTTTTTTTAATTCAGGAACTTATTTAAAAATTCTCAAATAGTTCATAAACTTACGGAATAATTAAACATTTATTTTTTTAGTGGGCGAGTAAAATGGGGTATAGAGCAATCACAATTACACCGAACATGGGGATTTAAAAGCGTACATACACAAAAAAACACATGACTTGGAATGTAGTGGGCTAAATCTTAAAGAAAGAAGGAAAAAGAAAAAAAGAATGAGAAATTGAGAAAAATGACGAGTGATGTGATAAAAAAGAAAAGATAGCCCAAAAGTGAAATCAAAATGTGTGAATATTAAAACTAAATTTTAAATCGATGCATTAGTTCAAGTCAGCATTAAATTCCTTCATTGATTTTTTTAACGTTTTCCAATTGTTTTCCACTTTTTCTGCTAATGGGAAAACTTCTGTGTGTCTGCTAAGTGGTAATGGTAGTTTCCGAGAAAGAAATATATGGGATCCACGTGTATTTTTTTATTTTTATTTTTGGAAAATAGATCCACGTGTGTTTTTGGATTGGATGCAAATGCAATACATAGGCCGCGCCGTCGCCAACCCACCGAAGCATCACAGTTTTTGAAATATAATCCTGATTAAAGTATTTTAAAAATGTTTATTAAAAGCTAGTATTAGAATTACATTAGTGATGACATTATAAGTTTCAATTTGTATACCTGAAAAATAGACACCTGAACACCTTTAATAATATAGATGACATTATAAGTTTCAATTTCGTCTCTTCCATCTCGTATATTAGTAACAAAAAATTTAGAATTGATGGTATAAAATATAAGTAATTTTTAACTACTTTTATCTTATTAAATAATAGTATTCCAAAAGCATCATTGAATTAAATTTAGATTGATTTTTTTAATAAATATCATTAAGGACAATATAGGAATTACAATAGGTTTTTTGGATTACTTTAAGACTATTAAATAATAATAACTATTTTTTAAGGGTTGTGAGTAGTTATTTTTTGCTTATATACGAGACCAGAGGAAATAGATGACATTATAAGTTTCGATTTTGCTGTCGTTATTATTGTCAGTATTATTATTATTATCATAAAAAGAACACTTATTGAATAATTTAAAAATCAAGAAAATATTTTTATTTTAAAAAATTATTTTTAAATTCTTAGAAAGTTGGTTAACAATATATTTCTTCCGGTCTCGATTATAAGCAACAAAAACCTCATGTATTGTAGTCTCAAATATAAGCAAATTTGACCAATTTTACCTTATTTAATATTAATATTCCTTAAATATCCCTATTAAACTCACATGTTGGTTTCGATGTGCATTTAGAAATTAATACAATAAATGATGATTAGGGATAATTTTGGAATGAACTTCATTCTCTAATTGAAATTAAAAAAATTAAATGACTTTCTTAGTTATTGTGCTTTTTTTTGTTGCTAATAATCAAGATCAGAGCGAGTACTTATAAGTAATGAGTAGTTAATGACTGCTTCATCAACAAGTGAGAACTGTTCCCTTGAAGTTGCTTTTCGAATATGGATCTTGACTTTTGTATTTCTTGTTGCTCGACTAAAAGGCAAGATAGCATTTTGATTAATGCAAATCCATAAAACTATGGGTGTTCATAAGAATCATTAATGCTAATTAACTATGAAGCGAAACGCGAGTGGGCGGCGTATTGTAATGTAATCCCTCTGAAATCACTACAAAAAATGCAAGGCATAACGAGGGCCAAAAGCCCTCCCTAAAGTGGAAAAGCCCTCGCTAAAGACGCAATTACCGAGGGCCATGTGGCCACAGGGTAATCTATGGTAGGAAACGTATACCGAGGGCTCATTTAAATAGACCGCTGATAATTTTCGTGGGCAAAGGCCCCAGGTAATTACCGTGTGCATATGACCACAGGTAAATACCGTGGGCAGTGACTCACGATAATGAACGCTGAGAGTTTAAAAAAAATAATTAAATTTAATCAGTTAATACTGATTAAATTTAATTATTTTTTTAGAATTTGCAAATAGGTCCACAATTGTTTAACTATTGTTTTAAAATTTGCAAACTGGTCCAAATTTACTAGAAAAGAAATCCATATTTGCTGCAATTTTGCAAACAAGTACGCCTTAATAAATTACAGAAATGGTCATACTATTTCTGAAATTGCAGAAAAATAACCCAGAATGTATGTACACACAAATTACAAATGTAGTGTACAATGTACAAATTATACACACAAATTACAAACCCACAATGTATACACACAAATTACAAATTTAAAAAAAAAATAACCCAGAAATTACATCTCGTTTGCTGCTGCTTCGAAATGCTACATAGAGCTTTTGTCAAATGCCACATGTGCACACTTCAAGCTCCACCACTATATGCCATGCTCACCACTATCAACCTCACACCCAAAATACAAAACTAAGGAAAAAAAGATGGGGTGGTGCTGAAAAAGGCAGAGATGAAAAAAATAGGAAAAACACAAAAAACGCAAATAAGAAAAAAGAAAAGAGATGAAAATAAGAATGGAAAAAAAAACAGATTGAACACAAGCAAAACAGAGACCCTAATCTCATTTATAAATCATAACATACCAGTAAAACTCCTTGAATCCATGCTATAAGAATCCATACAATTTCATAATTTTATTTATGTTCATCTTAAATCAATAAAAATTTATAATCTAGCAAACTACAGCTACATTTATTCTTTTAAATATACTTATACTCAAATGGTTAATAAAAAAGAGATCAACCAAACTTCAAAGTTCAAAGTTCTTCGTACAGGCCAAAAAATGAAATTCAAAGTTCAAAGAGATCAAACAAACTTCAAAGAAACATTTCTAAAAATAGAAATCAATCCAACTTCAAAGTTCAAACAAACAAACAAAGAAGCTTATAAGAAGCAAAACAGAGACCAAGACAAAAAATAAAAAATAAAAAACAATCACAGAAGAAAAATAGAGACCCAAAATCCTAAACAAAAAAAAAACAAAAAAAAAACCTAACCTTTAAAAAGCAGAACAAAAACTCGTTCTTTGTACAGGATGATAAATGAACTGCCTTCCTCCTTGCTTGTTCGAAGCTTCCCCAAAGATCCAACTCACTAAACCTCCACAAAAACAAGAGATTAGAAAAACAAACCTCAGAAGCAGGAACCCTAAATGTTGAAAAAAAATGCAGAAACCCTAAATCGTGAATTACCTTTAACAAGGAGGAACAATGGTGGCGGAGCCCCTGGTTCCACGCAGTGGCCGCCGGCGAAAGTGCTCTGTTTCCAAAACTTCTTTGTGGGTTTTGTTGCGGATGGTGTGGGGAAGAGATTGATCGGATTAGATTTTCCAATGTAGGCCTATGGTGGCCGGAAACTCGACGGAAAACCACGGTTAGGGTTTTTCGCTTGGCTCTGTTTTGTGTGATCTTCTATGGGTTTTGTAGAGCTTGAAGAGAGGAGGAGAATGGAAGCGGTGGCACGGCCAATAGAGGCCTCCGTCGTCGAAACCGCCCTGATCTTTCTCCGGCCAACAACCCCCAACCCACCGCAGTTATCTTTTTTGTGCTCCACCATGATGGAAGCGGTGGCGTGGAAGAAGGACGAAGGATGAAGAGAGAATGAGAGAGATGAGGGAAGGTGGGTGTGAGCGGCGCATCTGAATAAGGAGGGATGAGGGGGGTTAGTTTTAGAGTTATATTTTATAATTTCAATACAATTAAAGACTTATGTAAAAGCGTCTCACACTTTTAGGGATCAAAGTGGTTTTTTACCCTTATTTCTATTGAGATTATGTGGAACTAATATGATATCGACAATAAATAATGTTGCAAACTAAAAATGCCCTTATTCCATAACTTTTAACCATACAAAAGGTCTAAAATTAAGATGACATACAATTCAATTCAACTTGAGTTGAACTTGAACATCCATTTCTATTATCCTACACATGCTTTGCCAGCTAGCCTACAAGCTAAGCTACTGAGCTAAACATTAACCAATTAACCACTAACAAAGTGGTAGTTTCTAATTGGCCCTTCCAATTTCCATGTCAACATGATGTTGCTTGTGCACTTCAGTTTCAACACAATCAGTGTCAGCAACTCCAGCCCATCCACATTCAAAGGTAACATCCAAAAAATAGAGCATGGAAACAAGTGCAAAGCAAGAAAAGAACATTGGAATAGGTCCAAAGATCCACATAAACAAAGGGAAAGAGAAGTAAAAGGCACGCAAACCAAGGGACCAAAAATAACTGCCACGGTTAACTGTTCTGGCAACATACTCAGCTGTTAGCATTTGTTGCCTAAGGTTTTGGGAGAGTTTCTTGAAGGGCACGTTGATGAGAATGCTTGCGTGGCTATAGTACCTTATCGACTGCACATTCAACAAGAAAGCCAACAAGAAACAAACCAATATTGAGAAGAACTTAATGGATAAACCAAGCTCACTCTTATCTCCAATAACCACAGACACACCACTTTGCTTCTCGTTTCCGCTACTCATTAACACAGCAATTAGGGAACTCAGCATTATAGCTGTTGAAGCCAAAAGGGTTGATGCCATTATGTTGTTCCTCAAAGATTGCACTGCCAAAACCCCATTCTTGGACACGTCCTAAACATCACATAACAAAATCAATCAACATTAATACATGTAAATTAAACCCCATGTATCAAAATTTAAACTTTTTTGTATATGTATAAAAAAGTTTGGATTTGGATTTTGATTAAAATGAAAAATTAAGGAACAAGATTTTGAGTTGTTAATGTTGTACCTCCATCATAGCTTGAACCCATAAACGGCGATTGATTGAATTGACGCCAATGATGGTTTCGGTGGGGTGTTTGATGATTCGGTAGAGGAGCCATAAATGGTATGCAACCATTATAAAGAGACCAGTTGGGACTAATATGAGATCAAGGACTTTCTTTTCCATTTTTATGGGAATGGTGTTAACAAGAAAGAGAGTTAGGGAAGAGAAAAAAAGAAAGAGGATTATGCAGAAACTGGATTCTGAGATTGAATCTGATCTACTTTCTCTTTGCCTTTTTGTGGCCTATTTTTATTTGTTATGTGGAAAGATGAAACAGATGGAAGATCGGAGAGAGCCCAAGTGCCACACGGGTGTTGTCTTGTTTGTATGGAAACTGAAAAGAGTAATTACATTTGCACAAAACACGGGGGGGATTTATATGCATCAAACAAACAAACACATGGCATTAGAATGTGGTGTGGTGAGCTAAATTTGAAGGAAAGTTGGTGCGTGAGAGATAAAGAGAAAATGAGAATTGTGATGGGTTATGCAAAAAAAAAAAAAAAAAAACGAAGAAAGTTGGTTGGCAAGTACATGACTCAACCGAGAAATACGTGAGTTCGAATCCTAGTGTAATGTGAGAATTGCGTTGGTGATTAACATGTAAGTATTTTAAGTGTTCGAGACTTAACTCACCTAAATTTTTTTTATAAAAAAAGAAAAAAAAAGATTAGAAAGAAAGAGAAAATGAAGAAATGACTTGAGAAAAATAAAATGTGAAAACATAAAAGAGTAAAATGGGTATTTTATATTTTTGGTGGGCGAGTAAAATGGCGTATAGAGCAATCATAATTACACCAATGGGGGTTTAAAAGCGTACTACATACTCACAAAAAACACACGACTTAAAGCCTGTTTGTATTAGATTTTGAGTGATCAAAATCAATTCTAGTATAAGCAAGTAAGAGAGAGCTTCTAAACAGATTGCCTCGTGACTCGGTATTTTGCCACTATTTGCAACTATTGCGGTGGAAAAAAAGCTAAGACAAACAAGCTCTTAGAATGTAGTTGGTTAAATCTTAAAGAAAGAAGGAAAAATAAGAAAAAAAATGAGAAATTGAGAAAAATGACTGAGTGATGTAATAAAAAAAGAAGAAAAAGCCCAAAAGGAAAATAAAAATGTGTGAATATTAAAACTAAATTTTAAATCGATGCATTAGTTCAAGTTAATATTGAATTCCTTCATTGAATTTTTTAACGTTTTCCAATTGTTTTCGACTTTTTCTGCTAATGGGAAAACTTCTTTCTGTCTGCTAAGCGGTAATGGTAGTTTCCCAGAAGAAATATATGGGATCCACCTGTGTTTTTGGATTGAATGCTATTGCAAATGGAATGCATAGGCCGCGCGCCATCGCCAACCCACTGAAGCATTTTTATTTTTTATTTTTGACTAAAAAATATATTTATTCATTTAAATTGGTCAATTACATCGATTAATATCGCTAAAAATCAAAAAAGATGAAGCTGCGAACAAACTCACAGCATCCAGGTTAATAGCATAACACGACAAAATCAAAGTACCTACAAATGTGACAAAATTAAAGTGACCAGAATACCCATGTCTCCGGATTTGCAACGTTGACGCCTAAGTCTTCATTGAATCTTTTACTGATCGAAGCCGATCTGCCAATCTGACCAAACGAACACTGCACCAAAACGGGAAATCATACAACGCCGCATCAAGACGACGAACTCACAAAAAAACACAAAAAACAACCAGATCTATGTGAAAAACCACTTATTTAGATAAAAACAGACAAGAAAACAGTGTGGATGGGTGATTTTACCCCTTTGGTGGCTGATGAAATAAGACGAAGAGAGAAGGGAGAGGGAGAGGGAACGGCGCGCTGCGCTAGGTTACTTAAGCTTTTTTTTTTTGAAATATAATAATCCTGATTAAAGTATTTTAAAAATATTTATTAATGTAACCAAAAAAAATGTTTATTAAAAGGCAGTATTATAATTACATTAGTGATACCAACAAGAGTTAGTCCGAGTGGTAACTGTTGAAAGTAATTCAAATATTAGTTAATTGTTTTAACTAATAGTGTGTTAGTTAAAGTGTGGGCTTTCTATTGGGCCTAGTGTGATACAACTTGTGGCCTATTAGTGTGTGTATAGTGAACTAGTAACAAGTTTATATACGCACACTAATAGGCCACAAGTTGGATCACACTAGGCCCAATACAAAGCCCACACTTTAACTAACGCACTAAACTAACACACTATTAGTTACAACAATTAACTAATATTTGAATTACTTTCAACAATCCCCTGTAATTCAAATATCCTAACTATACAAATTTTATTCACTAAAATGTATTTTTAAAATGCACATATTATTGACACAAACTAACACATATTCAATTACTAGTACACAACACATTTCCACTTGAGCAACACCTCCTGGATCCCACTTCAAATTTTCCAAAAAATTGGACTTGATCCAATAGGTCAACAAGAAAATTAAAATTGACCCAATAGATTTATGGGACCCAAATTCACTTTCATCACTAATTTTAGCTTGGCCCATTAACTCACTAACTTGGCCCATGTCTTTAACATTCTGGGTCACTTGGCTTTCACAAAAAATGTTGGCCATTCTCTTGAACCCGAATTAGGCTAGGCCCATTATGGTTGGACTTTGACCCAGCTCAACGGATAATCCTGCTTCCTTCCATCGCGAGGAACCCTGTTTCCTTCCACCGCGAGTAACCAGTGTTTGGCAGCTTTGAGCTTCCACCCTTGTTTCAGTCACCGGAGTAATACCGGCCAGTTCCCTTGACGTCCAGTTCTTCCCTTTCCACGACGTCTCATTCTCATCCACGATCCGACCCTCTAAACTTGTTCTCAGTGCCTTGAAATTATGTCGTTCTATTGAAATAGCAGCGGCCACCACCATGCGAGCGTCACCGTTTGGCGGCTATAGTGGCGGCCATCCCTCCATCAGCCGAGTCGAATCTCCCAGTGCTCGCTTCCATGGTGATTCCTTCACCATCTTTTCCAATTTGTCACCAATCGATCAAGCTCCCATAGGGTCTCGGTGTCAACAGCCTCTCTTTGTTTCATCTTCGCAACCTCCTTCTCGTTTCTCAAAATCGCATCTTTCATCCGATCAAGCATCAGCTTCTTCTCACGCATCATTCTGCTTGTGAGATTCGAATTCCACCAAACCCTAATTTCTGAAAAATTCCCAAAACACTGTGGGTCTTCATCTTCGCAGCTCTTATTTCCCAAAACCCTAGTTTCAGAAAATTCCCCCAAATCCAAAACCTTGGCAGCCACAGGTACAGTAAACCCTACTCCAATGCATTCTCCACTTGGTACCGCACATGAATCTGTGTCATCTTCACTCTTCCCCTCTGCTTCACTGTACTCAGCAATGGAGTTTCAAGATCGCTGGTAAATGCAGTCTCTTTTGAAGGTGTAAGGTTTGACTCTGCCTCTGTTTTTGCTTCTACCTTCAACCTATCAGATCCTTCTGTGTTGATTCTGTGTTGCTTGATTTCTGATCTTGAATATGTGTTGGTCTTTTCTTTATCAGATTGACCCTTTCCAGATTTACCATTTTCTTTATCAGATTGATTCTGTGTTGGCTTCTTACTGCTGCCTCTACCTTTCTTATTGCTTCCCTCATTGGAATTTTCTTCTGCTGCATCACTCGTGCCTTCACCAGCACCCTTTGATTTCTGATTCTTCCATTTTGCACCTTGATACATTTGCTGCAATATATCCCAAGCTTCATTTACATTCTTGGCAGCAACAATTTTCTCCAAATTTTCTAAATTCACAAACTGTTGGATAATGGAGAGAGCAAAGTAATCTTTCTCCTTGGAAGCACTCCCATCCACACCTAGGATCCCCTCTTCCACAATTTCCAGCACTTCATGGAAATTGAAAATCACTCTCATCTTCATAACCCAATGGTTGAAGTTCTTGGCATCAAGAACCAATAGAGGGATTGAAAGATCCTCACACATACTCTCCATCTCCATGGATTCTCCCAAGATCGTTATAGCTCTAGATACAATTTGTTGGAACAAAAGTTCCAATAGTAATTGGGCTCGAATCTCATCCCAAGGTCTCGAGTTCGAGTCTTGGGTGTGGCAAAAACTCTGTTAGGAGGGGAGAACCATACGGACCGGCAAAGCCGAGTAAAAAACACGTGGTCAGCCAGGTTCTCCGGTGTAGATTAGTCACCGGCGAAGCCGGTGGATACTACGCACCAATAACATGGTAACCAAAAAAAAGAATTATATTAGTGATGACATTATAAGTTTCAATTTGTATATTAGAAAAATAGACACCTAAACGCCTTTAATAATATACTCGATCAGTTTTCATATATATAAGCAAAAAATAATTATTGCATACCCCTTAAAAAAGGTACTCCTTCTCATTTAATAGTCTTGAAATCTAAAAAACAAAAAAAAATGCTAACAAGTGCCCTTAGGGCATTGGTTAAGGAATCAGAAGAGGTAAGCTTGTATGAAAAAATATGTATTTATTACATCAAAAAGTGTATAACTTGTATTCTCAAGACAAACTTTTCTTTTATGAATTCTTTAACTAATGCCCTTATGGTACTCATTAGCAAGACCCAAAAATGAATTGTTATTCATAAATTATTCTTATTAATTAAAGGCATTAGAACTAAATAGTTGCAAAGAAATAAAGATGGACTAAAATTAATTAAAGATAATTTTGGTTTAACACCATTTAATAGATTAAAAATGGTAATTGTTGCTTATATTTTGTAACAACTATGGAAATTTTGTTGTTTATATATGAAAACAGAGGGAGTAAATGACATTATAAGTTTCAATTTCATCGCAGTTGTCCGAACACCTTTAGTAATATACTCTCTCTGGTCTCGTATACAAGCAACAACAAAACTTTAGGATTGGTAGTCTAAATTAATATATAAGCAATTTTTAACTACTTGTATCCTATCAAATGATGGTATTCCAAAAGTACAATTAAATTAAATTTAGACTATTGTTCTAATAAATATCATTAAGGGCAATTTAAGAATTACAATAGGTTTTTATTATTATTTTAAAACTAATAAATGATAATAACTACTCTCTCCGGTCAAAATTATAAGCAACAAAACTAAATTTGGTTCATTGAATAACACATGTATTTAGTCTAATACATGTGTTATTCAATGAACCAAATTTAGCTTTGTTGCTTATAATTTTGACCGGAGTAGTACTTTTCTTAAGGGTTGTGAAAGAGTTATTTTTCGTTTATATACGAGAGCGGTGGGAGTAGATGACATTATAAGTCTCAATTTCGTCGTCGTCGTTATTATTGTAGGTATTATTATTATAATAAAAAAACACTTATTGAATAATTTAAAATGAAGAAAATATTTTTATTTAAAAAATATTTTTAAATTCTTAGCAAGTTGGTTAACAATATTTTATACTTATAAGTACTCCATCCGTTTTCATATATAAGCAAAAACACTTTTTTAGTTCATTGAATAACTCATATATTTGGTCTATATTGAATAACTCATGTATTTGGTCTATAATATAGATCAAATACATGAGTTATTCAATGAACCAAAAAAGTGATTTTTGCTTATATATGAAAGCTGAGGGAGTAATGACTTGTTAATGATTGCTTCGTCAGCAAGTGAGAACTGTTCCCGTGAAGTTGCTTTTCGAATATGGATCTTGACTTTTGTGTTTCTTGTTTCTTGACTAGACGGCAAGATAGCATTTTGATTAATGCAAATCCATAAATAACTATGGGTGTTCATAAGAATCATTAATGTTAATTAACTTTGAAGCGAAACGCGGAGTGGGCGGAGTATTAAAACTTCGTTTACATTCATTGTCAATTCATATTGCAATTCGAGTAAAGATATTTCTACACCTCCTGAAAAATCAGACACCCAGACATTTAGACTAATCATGTTAAAAATCGTGGTTAATGGCCTAATAAATTCGGTTAATAGGTACACCCTCCGGCCTTTATTATAAGCAAAAAAGTACATGTATCTGGTCCAAATTGGACCAGATACATATACTTTTTTGCTTATAATAAAGGCCGGAGTAGTATACTAATTGGATAACTCATTAATTATTCACCGAGCTTTATTGACTATGATTTTGTACATTATTAACCAAGTTATCCATTAAGAAAGTTAAGTGGATGATTAGTAAATTGGTAAATTCTTAGGTACCTTTTAAATTAGTCGGGTATCATACTCATATTAACTGTTCTAATAAAAATAGTCCACTTATTCAATATTTTCATATAACCATTACGACATACATTTTTTATTATTTTAAAAAGTAAGCAGTAAGTTATGAATAATTATTTCGGTGCCCCAAAAAATATTTTACAAATTTGCTAATATGTTGTTATTCCTCTTTTCTCTTGGACGTTTAGAATGTCCATCATATTAGAAAAAAGTGAATAATCAAATAGCAATAACTTGTTTTCGATATTTATGATCCATCGGAAGAGAAATCAAATCTATATCGGGAGAAGAAGAACTGTGAAGTGATATAAAGATGAACAAGAGAGAATACAAAGAGACACCGTAGATAAGTTTTTGATAAAAAATCATTATTTAGTTTAAAAAGGGTGCATCTACAATTTAAAAAAGTCAAATGACTAATTCAAGATAATTAAAGTGAATTTAATGACATGATAAGTGGATACAAATTCACTTGGGTACCATACCCAATAATTAAAGTGGGGACCGGAGTGCTCACCTAATAAGTTACTCAATCTTGGTTAATAACATTCAAAATCTTGGTTAATGAAGCTCAGTACATGGTTAATGAGTTACTCAATCTTGGTGTATCCATTAACCAAACTCAATACACATTAATTACGGTTTTGAACGTCGTTAATCAAGGTGTCCAACTGTCTAATTTTTAAGGTATAAAAATGTAATTACTCTTGTACTTCATATGACAATATTAACATTTTCAGTACAAATATAATTCTCTTTAATTTTTAAGTAAGAAAAAAAATAAGGCTAAATTACACTTTTGGTCCTTTATCTTTTACTATTTAATCGTTTTCGTCCTTTATCTTTTAAAATATTCGTTTTAGTCCTTTATCTTTTCAAAGTGGTTTAAAATGGTTCTTTTACGCTTTTCCGTTAATGACATTGATGGAAAAACTTATGTGTCACTGATACCGTTAAATTAAAAGTTATGTGACACATTTAGTAGAACGACGTTGTTTTACATGGTTTTGCCTTTGCTGAAACAAAAAAAAAACAACAAAACACTTGCAAAAACAGAAGACTTGTTGAAACATTTCAGAGAAGGAAGGAAGAGCAAAGGTCAGGGCTGGTCAAGGCAGGAGATACGACAGTTGCGCGATGGTGAGGAAGACAACGTAACGGTTGCACGACGGTTGGGGAAGAAAACCACAGTTGCGCACGAGACAATACACCCATTTTCATTTCTTATGAGTTGGTCCTCTTTGCAATGCATGTGGTTTGGTTTCCATGATTTTTGTTTGCTGATTCTTGCTTTTCATTTGCTTATTTAGGGTATTTTAATTTTTTATTTTGATTAAGGGTTTTGGGTTTTCACTCATTTATGTTTATGGGTTTTCAAATTTTTGGCTCTGTTTTTTATTGTTATGCTTACGTTTTTGGCTCTATGGATGATTCATTGATTGTTAGCTCCTTTTTAATTGATTAAAAGATTTAGGGTTTCTGTTATGCTTCTGTTTTGACCTTCTATTTTGTTTTGCTTTATATAGTTGGTTGATGTAAAATGGATGGTTGGTTTAAAGTTGGTATACATCATGCGGGAAAGGCAAAGACAAAGAGTCAACAAGGCATTGAGAGCGAGTGGAGATGTGACCCTGATAAGATGTCATATTTTGAAGTCGTGGATGTCCTTAAAAAAATTGGTTACCCGACATTTCAATCAATGTGGTACATGGATGATGACCAAAGAATGGAAGTAACGGATGATCATGGTGCATTAGAAATGGCAAAAATAGGTATTCGTAATGGGAGAGTAGACTTATACATGAATGGTGAGTATGTGAGTGATGATGCTGAGATACAGAATGAACAATTTGAACAAGTTGGTGAGGTGCAGAGTGGTGGAAATGGTGGACTAGTTGAGATGAGGAAGAGTGAACCATTTGAATAAGTTGGTCAGGTGCAGAGTGGTGGAGTAGTTGGGATGCCAAAGAAGAAAATTGGAAGGCGAACTGGAAAACCAACTGGAAGGCTAAAGAAGAAAGATGCCTCTAATGCTAGTGATGATGCTGAGATATACTGAACAATTTGAATAAGTTGGTCAGCTGCAGAGTGGTGGAAATGGTGGACCAGTTGAGACGAGGCAAAGTGAACAATTTGATTAAGTTGGTCAGGTGCAGAGTGGTGGACCAGTTGAGATGCCAAAGAAGAAAATTGGAAGGCGAATTGGAAGGCCAAAGAAGAAAGATTCCTCTAATGCTTCTAAGGTACTATTTTGAAGGTCAATAAGAATGTGAAGATGTCAAAGTCAGGGTATGACTCATGTTGAGGTAATCACAATTTATGAGGATGGTGATGAAGACACTGATGTGAATGGAAATGGTGATGAAGGACAAAACGCATCACTAGAGGCTGTCCAAAATGCACCACTACAAGTTGTTGTCCAGAATGAAAAACCAAAGAAGAAAACTGGAAGGCCAAAGAAGAGGGGTCCTGCTGAGGACACTTTCACAGTTAGAAGGTCAACAAGAATGAGAAAAGCACCAAGTAAGAATATAGATATTGCTAATGTTGTTGCTAATAGTAGTGGAAGTGGTAGTGACAGTAAGATTATAGATAATGCTTTTTAGTTTTATTTTTAGTTTCTGTTTCAGTTTTAATTTAATTGTTTTCATGTTTTGTAGGTATAAGGTTTAGTGATGAGGAAGAAAAGACAAATGATGCTGCTGGTTTAGATGATGTTGTTGAAAGGGTAAGATGGAGATCAAATACTAAAGAGGCAACACTAAAGAGGTCAGGTAGACCAAGGAAAGAAAAAACTGTGGTGAAGCCCACTTTGGATGCTGGTTTAGTTGAAGAATACTACTCTGGGGAATTGGATAGTGGAGATGGGTCAGATGACAGTGAAGAAACATTTCCACAACCCAAATATACAGTGAAGAAACTGTAATCATGTTTTGGGTTTGTTTATGTGAAAGAATCAGTTTTTTGTCATTGTAATGACTGATTCGGCCTAGATATGATGTAATTGACAATGATCATCAATACAAATTAAGCTTTTAAGCTTTTATCATATTTATATTTTCTTTTTGTCAAAAAAAAAAATCATATTTATATTTCAATGTGCAATTTCCTTTGTTTTAATTACCATATTTCAATTACTATAGAATATACATTTCAAGAACCATATTGAACAAATTTCAACAGCATCACATTAATCACATTAATTCAAGAACCATATTACATTGAAATTTCTACTTCAAATGCACTTTATACCCCTCTGCCATCAATGTTTTGTACAACATAAGTACCAAAACCACAATGATCCCTAATAGTAAAACACAACACCTAATGCTCTGTCTCGAAATAACCATGTCTCTGTGGTCGACCACCACTTCTTCTTCTTCATCTTCACCTTCAACATACCAGTCAAAGAAACCACATCATTGTCCTCAAGCCCTGGCTGCATTGACAAGTAAAATGACTAGAATTAGTGACAAAAGAAATGACCAGAATCAGTAACAGATCAAATGCAGTAAAATCAATGGGACAAAAAATAAAAAACAAATGCAGTAGCAGAATCTGAATGGCAAGTGATTTAATATTGCAAATCCTTTAGATTAAACAACTCACCACAAAATACTTGCAACCCCATAACAGTCTTCCATAATTTGCCTTCATTTTTTCAACTCGGAGTCTTGACGATTTTTCACAATTACAATTTGGACCACAACGATAAGAAGGATGTTGGGAGGAAGATGCATGCTGGGTTGATGGTGAAGGGCGAACTGAAAGGTGAACCCTAGCCCTGGAAGAATGGGAGGAGGAATTATGGAAGATTGGAAACCCTAAATCTCAATTTGGGAATTCTGGGGAAGAAGAAGACCCCTTTATGAGTCACATATGTCCAACGATAAAAATAACACAGTCAACATGAGTACATGGCTATTTAGGCACATCATAGTCCATCTCATCTTTCCTTAACGGCTAATTTAACGTTTCAGTTAAAAGGACCATTTTAAACCCCTTTGAAGAGATAGAGGACGAAAACGAACATTTTAAAAGATAAATGACGAAAACGATTAAACAGCAAAAGATAAAGGATCAAAAGTGTACAACATCATTGTGAGAAGAGCCCATAGAACCAGTGGTGAAGACGCATATCTTGGTGAAAGAGGAGGAAAAAGAAGAAGGTTCTGACTATTGACACCCCCTTTTTTTCCAATATACTTCTCTATTGAGTTTTTCATTTTGTTCCAAAATGTTCCTATTCGAAGTTAACTTCCAAAAGCTATGCACGCAATTCGTGGGTAAAATGCTTTCCAGAAGTTAACATCCAGACATTTTACAACGTCCAAAAGTTAACATCATGCAGTTTGTTAAGTGTTATCCATATATTAACTTCTGGATGGCACTCTTGATGTTAACTATCGGAGCTTAAGATAACTTTTGGATATTAATTTTTAAAAAAATTTGCACTAAATTCTTTTGTTTGTTAACATTTGCACTCTTTGCCTTTTGGAAAATTTTGTGCTTGTACTTTTATTTAAAAAAATTGTCACTTACGGTTTAAAATTTAAAGGCTTAAATATGCATTTCGTCCCCATAAATATTGAAGTTTTTGTTTTTTGTTATTGGAAAAAAATGTTTTCCATCCTTGCAATTTCCTTAACTTTGTTTTTGATGCAGGCAAAATTTTTTTTTGCTTTTCGTCCTTGTAATATATATTGAAATTAGTCGTTATATTTCTGGGACTAAAATCAAAATAGTCTCTAATTTCATGGGCTAGAATCAAATATGAAAAAATATTACATGGAATAAAACAAAACAACAAGGATAAAAAACAAAAATTCCTATATTGTAGGGACGAAAAACATATTTAAGCCAATTTAAAATTGAGTAGAAAAAGTTTTAAAGGAAACATATTATATCCAAAATACATTAAATATTATATCTCAAACTAAATACTTAAAATACCAAAACATGGTATCACAAACTACATACATTAAAATACCAAAACATGGTATGCCGATCCAGAGTAGTCTGGTACAACGTAACCCGTCCAATACCCCTGACTGGTACCCATCGACGAGCACGAGGTATCTCCTCAATGTATTCTGGGAACGCAGGTTCAGGGAGTGCTCCATAACCAAGGTCTATAACAAAATCAATATCTCAGTTGTAATCAATATCTCAGTTGTACAACACGTAAAATCACAACTACTAATGCAATTATCAATCAGAATAAAGCAATCAATTGAGCATATAAAACAATATTAATATTTTTAACACAAATTCCAAAACCTTATATACAATCAAGATCACACATAGAATGCACAAAAAGTGATATTAATAACGTAGAAAAATTACCACACAATTTTGCACAATTTCGATTATAATTCCAAATAATAAAAGAATAATATCACTTAATCTAATTGGGCATTTTTCTAAATTTTCACATAAACTCCAGCAACCTAATTATTATAGAAAAAGTGTTTATCAACAGGAAGTAACAATTCAAACTCCAAATATCATACAAATCAATTATTCACATATCTCAAATTGCATGCATATTAAACACTTATTCAAATCTGTTTTACAATTCTAAATCCATGAAGCCTTTAAAGTAATTTTCTAGTACAAATTCCATAGGCTCAAAGATCTCAAAACATGCAAGAAAATTAATCAAAACTAGAGACTATACGACATACAAAAATTGATGAAAATTTGGAGATAAAGGATGAAAGAAACTTGTTATCAAAAAAAAAAAGGATGAAAGAAACTGCATAAAACTATTTATACTGATTTGGTCTTCTTTTACAAGCATATAGTGAAATAGTGCAAGAATTTCCCATCAAGCACACCTTGTGATAACCCCACCCAAAGGATTTTTGTCCCTTTGGAGATCATAATATCTAACCTTGCAAGATACGATCCCTCACCCACTTGCAAATCCCAAATGTACAAAATGTAAAAAGATGAAACCGCTAACCTTAAGCCCTTATCAATAACGCATGAAGATTACGCATAAAATTACTTGATCTTTCACTTGAATTTGACAAATTGGCTAAAAAATGAAATTGGCAGCATAACAACACTTTCATCTTCAGTCTTCCACGCTAAAATTCTTCAATAACGAAGGATTTAATATATAGAAAAAATTTTGGATCTGAAAAAATAAATTTTTTTTTCATAATTTTTAACGTGGTAATCGATTACCTGTGTATAGTCGTAAATAACTGACTGGATTTTGCACGTGGTAATCGAGTAATACCTCTGGTATTCGATTACCTTTCCCAAAAAGCCCTGGATATGGAAATCGATTACCTAGTCCAATTTTGTGAGCTCTAAGTGCGAAATCATCAAATACTTTGACTTAGACTCACTCCTTGGCTTAGGCACTTGAAAAATTATCAAAAACCTTTTCAGAAACCCAATTTTCCTTTTAGAAAGCACTTTCCAATTTTAAGTCCATTACCTAATTCTTTTTGAGTCACTTATATCACTTACCAAACGACAGATCGTACAAACAAATCCTATAAAACACAAATAAAGCTTAGACGTATAATCATAACAAATAATTGTTGAGATGATCATCAAAACGTCTTTAACTCATCACCAAAGATCTAACATTAGTGTGTGTGCATTGTAGAGATAGTATCTACAATATTCCCCTTTTTTATGATGACAAGACATTTCTCCATTTACTCTTAACAACTCCGCAAAACATATATAATGGTAAGGATTTGCTGAAGCGCGTGAATGCGCGACAACACTATATGTAGCACTCCCCCTGAGTGTATGAGTACCTGCAAAACAAACAAACACTCCAAACACATTCATATCAGAGATCATCATAAGCATCACAGTGAGAATTATTCACGTAAATAGGTGGATCTATGAAATATAGATGATCATAACCATTTAAGCACACCATAGATTAACCAATTTTAAAACACAACATCGTGAGATATACCAAACAATAAGCATAATGTCATATGCACTATAATGATTCAATTAAACATAGATTGTTAGCAAGTTTAGCTCTTAGTGCACACGATTAACAAAATGATGATTATTATACCACAATGTGTAAAATACCATAACAAATCAATATGAACAACTAAAGATATAAGTGAACAACAATAATAGGATATTATATGTTATTTTTCAAAACTCAAAAGGTGATCGATTACATAAACGATTACCTTTTATCTTTTATCTAGAAATAAATATATCATATTTTTATATATTTTAGTGCAAAAACAGACATATTAACAATTATGATCATATATGAGTGCCAAAAAATAATTATGGTCATATAACACTAATGAGCGGCACATAATTTTGTATATTAGATCAAACATGTGATATATCAACATTTTTTGACGAGCAATATATCAACATTGAACATCTATATATATCTCAAAAATATCAGTAATTGAGCAATGAATCACTAAGGTAACAATCAATAATGCAAGATTCATTCTTCATACCAAAATTAAAATTTAAATCAAGGTAAACAATACATTATGATACTAAAAGGCTAGCAAAGCATTTTAGATAGCAAAGTTTAAGTCACAATTTTGATCAACCAACATTAATACCATACACCACTAAAAACCATTAATACCATATATAAAATTATTTGTGAAGAGAATACCAAACTTCTTGTACCATCTTCATGTACTCCAACTTGCCACTTTTGATGTATCAATTATGCTTTAGGCCATCAAGTACACTTACAAAACAACTCAAAATTTGGATTTAGGTACCCAAACTTTATTGGGTCTTTGAGTGTTAGTTTCGGAAATAATCCTTGAGGGACCCAAATCATTTTACAATTCTCAATACCTTTTCAGTTAGTCAAGCATGTATAAATCTTATGACCAAACTTACAACAAAAATTTTATTGCATGTTTGACATCCTATGTGTACTTGATAAAACAAAGTAAGTCTCATAATTTATCCTCTTAACACTATGATTGAACCCAATACCGATTCTATCAGAAAACATAGGTTGTTCAGCACCCAAAAAAAAAAAAAAAAAACATAGGTTGTTTTCCAAGTATCACGTCTGGATAATCAGATCAAGATAACATAAGTCAATGAAAATTTCTGTCACCCAACAATTATTCACTTGAATAAATTCTCTTCCTTTTCTCTTATTTTTTTCACGATTACGCAACAATTTTCCTTACTCTCTAAACAAAGAATTCACTTCTCAGCTATATGATGTAATTGTGTTAGGTTCGGAGGACAATTCATTGGCAAAAACTAACTCTCATTCATTGAAGATAGAACTTATATACAGGGGAGAAGTTAGAGTAACTAACTCCAACGGACAAAACAGAAAACAAAAAGATCATAAGTTGCTAATGGGCTGGGCCAAGCACCAACACAAAAAGGCCCAAAAACACAAAAACTAAAATACAACTCAACAACAATTAACACTAACAAATCCTCCCTTAAATTGATTGTTCTTCAACAAATCAATTTACCATCTTTGAACTACATAGACCCAACCAGTTTCTCAGCTTCAAAAAATCATCTAACTTGAGTGGCTTAGTCATGATATCTGAAAGTTGATCATCAGTCTTGCAATACACCAGATCGATTGTTTCATTTTTCACCAAGTCTCGCAGGTAGTGGAATCTGACATCTATATGCTTACTTCTACCATGAAGTACATGATTTTTAGACAGCCTTATAGTAGAACTATTATCACACAAGATAGAGGTGCTCTTGATTTGATTCTGACCAAGCATTTCCAGAATCCTTCTCAGCCACACTGCCTGACATGCACAAAGAGCAGCAGAAATGAATTCTGCCTCTGTTGTGGAGAGAGACACAACAGGCTGTTGCTTAGAAGACCAAGAAATAGCACCCGATCTAAACAAAAACACATAACAGTACCAGTTGTTAGGTTCGAAAGACAATTCGTTGGCAAAAACTAACTCTCATTCATTGAAGATAGAACTTATATACAGGGGAGAAGTTAGAGTAACTAACTCCAACGGACAAAACAGGAAACAAACAGATCATAAGTTGCTAATGGGCTGGGCCAAGCACCAACACAAAAAGGCCCAAAAACACAAAAACTAAAATACAACTCAACAGCAATTAATACTAACAAATTGACCCCAGCAGAGATTATGTGCTTGACATACATATTTGAGGAGTTAACCATTTCCGTATGTAATAGTCACATTGTAAACCTTCGTAAAAGAAGTGAATAGCCCACACTAAAACAGTACATGAACATTGACGTGAGTAGAGCAATGAAGATTAAAATGCTCGAATTATCGAAAATGGAACCAGTGTAAATGACAAACTTATTCAGCACCACGATCTAAGCACTTGTGGTCGTAATTTTTTTTTGTGCAACTTTGTAACCTTGAAATATACAAAATGCCTGAGTACTTGTTATTAGGAGAATTGTGCACTGCTTAAACAAGTTTATAATTTCTCTCCGTTCTTCAAATCTTCAGGTTGAAAAATAGCACCACATCAGATTCAGAGTCACTTCATAACACTTGATATATATTTTATTATATCTATCTATTATATATCTAATAAACTTAACTACGAGTATGTCACGTGACAGAAACTCATTTACATGTCAAAAAAAAATTTCCGCCTTTTTTCATCTCTCAAAATGTTTTGTTGCTTCAATCACTTATCTATCTATCTCTTTATCTATCTATTTAAAAAAATTAACTACGCTAATTTTAGTTATCCATGTTACACCATATGGTAGTATCTCCATCTTTTATATTGAATATAGAAAAAAAAATTCCTTTAAATTTTTCGCACCCGTGTTGAGCATGGGTCCCATTTACTAGTTTCATTGTAATAGAGACACGTCCAACTACATTATTTATCAACTAGGCTCCTAGGAATAAAAAATTGCTCAAATTTATCATTAGAGTGAAGTATTTCCTGAAGTGATGCTGATAGTCTCTACAGCAAGGGGGTGAGAGATGAAGAAAAGTCTAATCTGATAGTAAGTAATAAGAATACTTGGCTTTAATATGCTTTAAGGAAAACATTCATTGAAGTTAGTATCAAAGCTAATCGGTAAGTACACCATATCTCTTATAATAAACATAGAAAATTTAGGTGAAAGGCAAATGAAGAAACTAGCAGCAGGCTCAAGAATCAAAACAAAAACAGGTTTCCCTCTGGAACTATGTCTTCTGTAACTACAAATAATCTAGTAATTTACAAGGGATTTATAATTTTAAGACCAAACAAAGGTGCAAATTTACACATTTTCTCAAGCCTCTTCTCTCATTGTTCAAAGCTGTGATTCTATACCATACGCCAGGTTCAACAACAGGTAAACTTCCGGAAAATTGGTCAGTCAGAGCACTGAACTAAACAGAAGAGATCTTCTGCGAAAAGAGCATGAACTGAACTAGCATAGCTAACATATGACTTCATGATTATAGAGGTTTGAACTTCA
Organism: Calophaca sinica; assembly: GCA_037113605.1. Taxonomy (NCBI): domain Eukaryota; kingdom Viridiplantae; phylum Streptophyta; class Magnoliopsida; order Fabales; family Fabaceae; genus Calophaca; species Calophaca sinica. The sequence goes on from CM073736.1 coordinate 96,424,075, forward strand.
TCAAGAATTGTAGGCAATTTGTGATTGGACACAGACTAATTGCAAGAAACTGAGAAAGCTTAATGAGTCATTTGCTGATGGAAAAAATATTCAGTGCTCCAAAACTTTGATCCTGTCAAGATAGCTATTCATGCGATGAGCATCATCAGTAGAGAATCGATCACCAACCATAAGTTTGAACTGCTCAAATTTTGATTCTTCGCACTTTAAGGCGGCAGTTTTACAAGCCCGTAAACTTCCTGAACCAACAGAGAACATTTCATATGAGGATTTACTATATGTTAATGATCAAATCTTTAAGTGAAAGAAAATATGGATATCACGCATATGGCCAATCGTAAGATGCAATCAAATTGAAGAAATGGATAAAATATTCGAATTTCATTCAGATGACGGCAAATATACAATCTAGTAAATCAAACTCATATACGGCATGTTAGGGTGGTGCATCAAACATAAATTCCTCCTAATTGGACATTAAGAAAAGTGATGCATAGCTAATCCATATTTAAAGATTACAAACCACATACCATGCCACACCAATAGTGCAACATATCAAATTCCTGTGAACTGATTTCGTTCCAAAAGTTTCACTCCCCTCTTTATAGGAAGCTTCGTACTCGAACACAGTCTACTTCATTCTATCAAATCACCCTGCATTTCGCCTTGATTGTAATCTCTAACCATTATTAATTAGTTTTCTTAGGAATTTTGTTATCCATTATTACCAAGAAACCCAAAAGCTCAATTTTCTCTCCATAGTCTATCCCAAGGTATTCATATTTAATATTATTACTCACACTATTGGTGCACCTGATGTGTCCACTTCCACTTCCATTTCATAATTCATAGTTTTTGTATTTTGTTTATTTGATAGTAATAAATTTCATCACAAACGATAGACCATAATATGGAGGCAACATACTGGTTACAAAATATGAAGGCATTCTCTTACGATTGAACAATATATACCAGCAACATGATAATAAGCATTGGTTTTGTGACAAAAGTAGTGTTCTGTTACATCTGCAATAACAGGACTTGATGGTTACAGATAGTTAAATAAATTCTGGATCAAACTCAATAATATCATGCAAAATTACCAGAATTTCTCAATTTTCTTTTCCCTGAGATACTACTATCTAACACACTCCTTTTTTTATATTCCAATTTTGTCAAAAAAGGAATTTACAGCCCCCCCCCCAAAAAAAAAAAGAGAAAGAAACAAAGAATGTCAATCATGCAGTATTTGTTCTTACCAGATAAATCCAGCAAATTGAACATCACTGGGAAATTTCCAATATTTCTGACCATTGTAATGGAAGCCCAAACTTTTTGATACTCCTCCCTTGAAGCCCTAATGATGCACACATTAGTGATTGGATTCACATACTTGACTGCACACACACACACACACACACACACACACAGAGACACCCAAAACTGAAAATATTAGCAAAGGAAGAGAAATTACTAAACAATAGAATAACAATAGAAGCTTGTTACTCACCCTGAAATGATCCAAGTGATGAAGCCAAACCACACTCTCCAAAATTCACCAAGATGCTGTCTCTTATAGCCTTTGAGACATTAAACTGGGTAATTATAACATAATCACCACCCACTTGGTCCCTATTAGGGTTCATAAAAACCTCCATCACCATGTATCTGTTTCTAAACCCCACCATGACCCCTTTCACAGAACCCCAAATCAAAAACTCAAATTCTCAGCAGTGTTATCAAAAAGCGGTTATAGCGGCAGTATGGCGGTTTGCGGTGGCGGGATTTTGACTGACCGCAAACCCTGTCGCGGTAATGGCGGAAAGACGCAGGGAGTTTGAGAAAAGAAGGGGGAAAAAAAAGTATAAAACAGAGAGTTTGGGTCAATGACTGACCCGATACAAACCCGGCCAAAATAGAGAAACGGGGCCGCAGACGGAGAAGCAGGTGGGTCTCTCTGCTGTGTGGCCGGGTGCTGGTTGTCGTTCTTGTGCTTCAATTCAAGGAGGGTAGCGTCGGTGTTTGATCACTGCCAAGATGGAGACGGAAAACCCTAGGCAGGGCCGCTCACAATATTCGATTGTTAAAATATTTCTCTTTTTTTTTTTCTCTTCAAAAATCAATTTTAGAAAAAGAAATTCTGAAAATAGTCTTTTTCTTTATATCTTTATTTTACGCTATTTTTGTATTCTACACTAATTTAACTAGTAAAAATATTTGTAATATATATATACTTGAACCTATAATTTTACTGTTTTAGAGTAAAATAAAAGTAATTTTTTATTTTTAAATTAAGAGAGTTATAAAAATATTTTAAGAATAATAAAAAAAATTAATAATTTTGAATTAGATAGTAATGTATAAAATTTTTACTGGAATCTAAATAAAATTTATCCAAAAAAGCCTAGCAAACTCAATATTAAAATAAGAATAAATTTTTAAAAAATATATAAGAAAGTTAATAAATAAAGTCATACACATCTCATCACATATATTATGTCTATAAATTTAAGTTTAATTAAGTATTTGAACTTTGAATTGTGATTTAAAAGTTTTATTTTCCATAATTATGTTATTTTATATAAAATATGAGTTATATATATAAAAAAGAGTAAAAGAGACTCGAACTTGACATTAAATAATAAATACCAATTTATTTTAATTTGTCAATTACAAATTTTCATTTGTTGTTATTATTAATTAAATAATTTTTTATACTGGAGCATGATAAGACTTGGATATGACATGTTGCGGGTTCAAATCCTCCCTAATTCCTTTGAAGTGAGATAAATGTAATTTTCTTCTTAATTGGATTAGGGCGTCGTCCCCACACCTTAAAGTTTTTGTAACAAAAAAAAAAGAATGACATAATTTTTGGATTAGATTAATCATATTGAAATGCCGACCCACAATCGATTAGATCGAACCATGAGGGAAGAGTTTTGCTTTACTTGTTTTAATTCCTTACTCTTAATTGTGTTTTTTTGGCTATATTCAAAATGGAACATTGTAGAATAAGGTTATGTTAATTATTAAGATGATGAAACAATTTTTGTTAACTGGATAACCAACACAAGAAAGAACCAAAGTGCAACATACATGAAATATATCATGAAACAAAGCAGAATACAAAAAAGTTAATGGCTAATTCTAAAACATATAAATAAATGGTAATGTAAAATAGTTTTGCAGTCACGGTAGATTAAAACTAAAATCTTACAAAAAAGATATACAGTTAATAGCTAGCTACTGAAGATCATTGACCAACCAACTTCACACCCCATTCATCCACACATTTCCTCATGTAAGGAAAAACTGTAGCAATATCATCTATGGGCTTTTCCATGCAATCAAGTTTAGGAGGGATATGAAAACAAGGCTCCATAGAGACATCTTGCACACAAGGCAGATCCGGGACGTTCTTGTCTAGTAATTTGTAAAGAACCAATGGCTTTATACCTCCCAAACTTTGAGCTACATACCCAAAAGTGGATAGAGAGCTAGTCACCAAAACATCACATAAACTCAACATATATATTTCTATTAATGCCTTCATGTTGTGCATATTATCACCAAACTTTTGATGCTCTTCATGACTTGGCTGATAAACCCCTATGATTTCCCTTGTAGAAGCTGGTTTTGTCAAATACATAATCTTCAGGTTCTCTCCATACTCTGGATACAAAGATGCTACCAAAATAGACTTCAAAGTCTGATTTTCCCTTGAAGAGTTTTGTGAATCTTCTGTGGCAAAATCAGGTAGTATCTTATGCTTTTGGGTGCATTTCAAAACTTGATTCATAATTGTTTGATATGGAGTAAGATCAGGATTACATACTCTTATTTGGATTCCAATCCTCTCATTTGCCTTAACCAAATATGCCTGATAGAACCTGCTGATTGATCCCCATACTACATTTGAAGGGAGAAAGAGGTAACGTCCCAAATGGTAGAAAACAATGTCTTTGTTTGAGAACATTTTGCTTAGCTCTTGACAGAAAGATGGAACCATGAAAATAGAAGGCACAAAATATTGATCCGATTGTAAAATCAAAAGTGGTACTTTATGTAGAAGATGTTGGCTATGATCACAGCAAAAAAACCTTTCATGATCATCACTTGTGTGTTGTATCTTGAGATGTAGAACTGATGGTAGTAAAAGGAAAGCTTCCTTTGAATTATTCTCCATGTCCCTTCTTGACATGCTTTCATATGTTTCAAAATTTCCTTGGTTATTACTAAAAGGAAAATCTTTACGCAATATCCATGTTGAATTGGGGAAAGGTTCACAAAATAGGCCAACCATATCATCATTAACGGTGTGATTGTTTGCTAAGAAAAAGGGACGAAAGAAAATGTTACCAGCGAAAATGGCGAGAGATTCTTTTTTTCTCGTGAATGGTTTGCCTAGAAAATATAGAGAAAGAAAAAAAAAAGCGTGGGTCCCACGCGAGAAAATTTTCTCCACAGCACATGCGTGAAAATGTCATGGCGTGTTTTTTTTTTCTTTTTACAAATTCTACCCCTATTCTCTCCTTATATCTAAATTTTTAGTCAAGGACATTAATGTCTTTTCAAAAATAATCAACACTTCTCTCTTATCTTTTTCTCTTCTTTTTCACTAATTCCAATCTCTCTCGTCAACCAATCACACCCTAAATTCCATCAATAGAACTCTTTTAGTGAGGATTGCATAAAGAAATGCTGCAACCATGCTCACCATTCTGTTCCCTAAGCCATTGACACATGTCCATACTGTGTACTTACATTTAGTAGTAACATTGGAACTATATTTGTTGAGTTTTACCATGGTTTTCTTGTAAGCTCTAGTATGAGGTCCAGAACTTCTGTGAATATCTCCATAGCTGCGTAGTTTGGATATGAGATATGGAGAGGGTTTATGAGGAGATGTTTTGCGATATAAGTAGGATTGGTATCTACTTAGGCATGATCCTTCATCAAATCCGGAAGTGATAAGTCCATCAAGGAGTTTGTCAGCTTGGTTTCTTGTTAGTGGGGAGTAATTAGATGAATTATTTTTTGAACCTGCAGATTTGGACATGTTAAATATTTTTATCAAGTAGTCAAGTGAAAGCCAAAATATTAAATTTTAAAACACAAGTTGTAGAAATTGATATTACCTGCATTTGTCCCCGTAAAATTATTGGTTCCCAACCACTTTTTTGTGATGTTTTGGGTTATTTCTCCTAATACCAAGCTTTCTGTTGTCACATTTTGACTTCTTCCATTTAGTACATTATTACCTTTAGAAAACCACTCAAAATGACCAAAATTTGAGGTGAGCGTCAATATGAGTAGAGAGAAAGCTATAGCAAATACAACCAAGGAAGCTCTGATCCGAGTTGAATCCAACCCCAACCATACCATGGTGGCTTCAGTGATTGTAATAGCAATCACTAGCCCCTTCAAAATTAATCAAGAAGAATGCACATAATCAATCTTTTAGCAGAATACTACGTAAATTACAAACAACAGCATCTATTAGAAACTTGTAGTTTAACTTATACTATACATTAATAGTTTAATACATAGTAACTACAGAAAGATTCATGACTTTTTTTTTCGTTCCTTAACCCATATGGTTGGGCACAAATGTCCCGCAACACTTCTATGAGACTTTATTCTAACTGTAATACAACAAAGTGGAACTAATGTAGAATCAAATCAAAAGCTGACTCAAAATCAAAAGACAAGAGATGTGATTAAGACATAAAGACGACTCTTGTCTTTTTTATTTATTTTAATTTTTCTTTATTTTTTCGTTGATAGGATGAGAGGATTAACAAATGTATAATTGAAAGCCAAAATAAAGTCACTCATCAAAACAAAGTTCACAATTTCTATTGCTAGACTTGAAGCGTACAGTAAAACCAATTAAGACGGGCAAGTTTAAAAATTACCATACGATTGAGTAGTGCTTATCAGTTGAATTTTTAAGATCAAATTCCATAGAAAGTATGTAGATTGCAATTGAAATACTACATAAAACTTTTGATTTTTAGATGAAAAAATAAATAAAAGTCAATTATAACACGTTTGATGGTTGTCTTTTCAATAAAGACCAGGAAGAACATGAAATAAAAGCCTGAAAAAAGTGAAATCAAAGTTGGGGCAACACCACATACCTTGAGAAGATTAGCAAGCAACTCTTTTAAATGAAATTTTGCGAGGTAATAGTGGTGTGTGTGTGTGTGTGTCTATAGAGCAAGTGTATACACCTATTCCTATACTAGTAAAAAAAAAAAGTGTATATATCTATACATATCGATATATTGATTGGTTAACTTCTTTCCATATTTGTTTAAAGGAAATCAAATATGTTCCTATGATGAATGAACCAAGACTAGTAACAAAATATTCTTTCCCCGAATGCATTAAATGTCATTTCCTCATTTATATTTTTCTTTCCCTTTTCTACTATTTTTTTACTTTCCCTAAATGGTGAATACTTTATCTTTTTCTCATTTCTATTTTTTCCACTAAATGTACCTCTCTTTGTTAATGTACTGGTTAATAATCCGTGCCTTACATTAGTATAATTTTTTTATTTTTAAATTAAAAAATTGAATATAAATTTATATAGTATTAAATGTAACTAACCTTTTATATATCAATTTTTTGATATATGAAAGGAACATCAAATCAAATATTATTAGATATAATCAGTCAATATAATATATTATAGAAGAAATACTTTTAGTATATATCTTGAAACATATGTTTATCAAATTCATTAAATCAACTCAAATTTTAGGAATATAAAAATAAAAGGTTTGATTATAAAATTATTTTATTGTAATTTATGTTGATTGAATGATTAAAAATATGTTTCAAATTTAGTATATTAAATTGATTCTCTTTGAATAGATACATGCTTTATTTTTCTTTTAAAAATAAAATAATTAAATTAATTTATATAGTATATGTTCAAATTTTTTTTGACGAGTAGTATATTCACTTGATTGCTTGATAAATATAGTAATTATTTAAACAATATTTTAAGCAAGATTAATAAATAGTAGATAATATATTAAGAAAATAAGTTTACGATGAAAGGTAATTATAGAGATAAAAATAAATATAATAACGTCATATCACATGAAACCAAATAGATAGATATTTTTTTTTTTGGCAAGTAAATAGATAGATATCGATTATAGGTTTGCAACCGATCATGATATAATATCTATTGTGTGATCGCATTGACTAATTGGTGAATCAGCGTTGCTATATGACGCGAAGGAAGTTGCTCACGATGGTCGCGAATGACCTGGAATGGATATCTTTCTTAATAAAAACTATTAAAAAGAAAAAAGAAAAAGAAAAAATAAGTTGCCACCGCTCTCCACTATTTTTGCTTCGATACCCACTAAATCCGGAGAGACCCACCATCATCATCCATACCCACACAGCAACACACCATCATCTCTGTTATAGAGCTCGGCTTAATGTTTCCCGTAATCTCTGTTTCATATTCATAAGAAACTTAATTGTCAATGAACACTAGTCAGAAATTCAAGACTCTATGCATTCTTGACACCAGTGAAAACATATCCATTCCATTAGCCTTTTCTATACAGAATTGTTGAGGAAAACCATGTATCTATCCTTTATGAAAACTCACTTTAGCAGGATCTCTAGGGTATCTCGAAGATGTGAGATACTTATAAGGCCCAGTAACTAAGTTACTTTTAAGCTTCATTGCAATAAGGAAAGTATTGTCAGGATAATCAAAGTTTTCCTACAAGAGGTTCTTCTCACTGCTATTGTCTGCATGTTTCAACAAGGTTGGGGTTTTTTTAACTTACTTTCAGATTGAGTAGAAGGTTTTTTTTTTCCTTCACTGTCTAGATCTCTTGTTCTTGGGATTTGATTTTGTTTGGGATTGGTGATTGGTGATCGGTGATCTAAATAGTTTCCTTGAAATTGGTATCTTTTTCGTTTGCAAGGTGCAAGTTGTTTGTTGCAGTTTGAGGGTTGAAAATTTGGGAGCTGTGATAAAAAGTTGCTTCATTTGGGAGCTTAGCTTTTCTTTTTGAGCTGAACATATCATTTTGGTTTCAGCAATGGTGCTGCTCAGATGTTTCTCATGGGACACTATTGCAGTGTTGTGTCTTAGCTTGATTATTTTGCTTGTCTTTGGGTGTTAACAATCAAACCCAATCATGTGACCCTGGAGATTTATCAGCTCTGAAGGAGTTTGCAGGCAACCTTACAAATGGCTCTATTATCAAATCATGGCCCAATGATATTGTTTGCTGCAACTGGATTGGAGTTGTCTGTGATAATGTGAGTAGTGGTTGTGGACTCGGTAGAGGAGACGTAACTGGAGACTGGAGAGTCCAACTCCATCGTTTTGAAATTAATTTGAGAATCGGAGAGAGAAACCGAACATTGATGCCACGTCATTTCGTGAGGTATTCTCGACGGGTAATTTCGAGACATTTAGCATTTTCCTAAAGTTAAATATTGGTGAAAAGTTATCAAATTAAAAATTTACAAATTTGTATGATAATATAATGGTGTATAGGATAAATTTTTGACATATCGATTGAAAATAATAGTCAATATGAATTAAAAAATATTTAAGTTGTACTACCTAAGCAATGTAAAATTATAATAAGATTCAAACAATGTTTTAAAAAACCGGACCGAGACAACCGATTGAACCGGAAACCAGCTAGTTTTGTGGTTAGTTCAACTTTATTTGAACCGCAGTCTAGTTGAACCACCTAAAACCAGGTTGAATCGAATTGAACAGCTAATCGAACTGGGTTAAATCGTTTGAAATGATTTTTTAAATTTTTTTTATTTGCTTTTCCCCCTAAATTTAATGTTTATTTATTTATTAGCATCTAGTTTAACCGTGGTTGAACCAAATAAACTAATTGAAACATGACTCGAAGATTCACCAGTTTGATCTTTGGTTTGATTTTAAAAACATTGGTTCAAGTGTCTCGGAAGTTCTGAGTAGAAAAGATTAGCAGCTTGCTCAGGCAATTGAATTAATTTGGAAGAAGTTTGTATGTATCGAGAAGATCATAGGGATTATTATTTTACCATCCTAAATTCTAGCATGTCTTATGTAACATCCTAAATTCTTAGGCATTAATAACCACTGATGACGAATTACTGGCTAAGAGATACATAAGACATACTTAGGAATTACTGGCTAAGAATGATGGCTCAACCGCTCAATCATAAAATCTAGTTGTAATTAGAACTGTTCAACAAAATATGATGATAGAGCAGTATGTTGTTCAACTACTAAGCTACTCTTGACAATGCATGTGAATTATTGTTTGTGTATGGTACCGCTTGACTTCCAAAAAAATTCAATGGATATCATCATAATTTACGTATAAACAAATTAGTGGCTGGAGTTAATCATTATTTATGTGATTTATTACGAGTCCAAATATACATATTCCCTATGAGCCACAGAGTAAAGATTGTTTGTTTCAATACTAGACAATTTACAAATTCAGAATACAAAATTATGACAGTTAATAAATATAAGACGCTTAAAATTAATGAGAAAAGGAGTTCTTTTTCGTAAATTTATATGAATACATGCCTTGAATCAGTTCAGTAGCAAAATTGGCCTGGAATCAGGTAACAAGCCTTTTTGCCATAACATAACAAATAGCAACATGACGTGTGTGTGTGTGTATATATATATCCTTTAAGTCGTTAACATACCATCCTTACCTCACCAGGTTGAATAATATCTACAATGCCTTTCTCAGAGCGGAGAACCAATTAACACCATCACAGTTCGCGCAAAATACACATCCATAAATAGCTTTAGCCCAAACATCACAAGTAGAGTAGCAACAGCACAAGAAGATGCCTTCAGTCATGTGAGGCGACCTTCAATTCATGGAACTGGGAATAGGGGACCATTCCAATAAAGTCCATTCCATTAACCCAGACAATAATAGAAATCGGAGGAAATCTCAAACCCGAGAACATAATCGAGACCAGAGGGAGTATTAAGCATTAACCAGCCTTAATCCACCATTTACATCTTCACAATGCTTCATGTGATGAAAAAGGGAAGTAAAATCAATTGTGTTGTTGGCCCTACAGTCATACTTGGGAGGATAATGGAAACAAGGCTCCATGGACATGGCTCGTTGACAAGGTGGATCTGGGATGGTTTCCCCATATGCCCTATGCAGAATCCATGGCTTCAGACCTCCAAGACTTTGAGCAACATTCCCAAAGGTAGACTTGGGGCTTTTAATCAATACATCGCACAAACTCAGCAAATACATTTCACTCCATGCTTGAATATTGTGCGTGTCATTATTTGATTTTTGACTCCCTTCATGACTTGGCTGATAAACTTTTACCACTTCGCTGGTCATTTTTGTATTTGCCATATACATAGTCCTCAGCTTCTCACCATATTCCGAATATAGAGATGCCACTAGCACAACTTTTGATGTCTACTTCTTCAAAGGAGAAGTTGTTGTCTCCTGCATGTCCAATTCAGGTAGCAGCTTATGCTGACGGGTGCAGGCTATAATTTCATTGATAATGGTTTGATGTGGTGCTTTGTGAGTATTATATACTCTAATCTGCAGGCCAATTCTCTCATTTGCCTTGGCTAAGTGCGCCTCATAGAACCTGCTAATTAGTTCCCATGCCTCATTCGATGGGTGAAAAAGGTGCGCCCCAAATGGTGAAAAACAGTGTCTTTCTCGGGGAACATTCTGCTTAGATCTTGTCTAAATGATGGAATCATAAAAAGAGAAGGGACAAAATATTGATCCGACCTCAAAATTATAACGGGAACTTTCTGGAGAAGACCTTGACTTTGATCACAATGAAAAAAGTTGTTATGACCATCATGGGTGTGTTGTAGATTAAGAATAAGGAATTATGGCAAAAGCTCCTTTGATCTATTTTTCTTGCTATTCATTAGCATGCGTTCATATGTTTCAATTTGTTTCTGATATTTCCAATATGGAAAATTCCTGGGTAACAACCATGAGGAATCAGGAAATGGCTCGCAAAAGAGACCAAACATGTCAGCCCCAAATCTGACAAGTAGAACACGGTCTGTGAGGGTAGCATAAAGAAATGCTGCAGCCAAGGTTAGCATCCTGTTCCCTAAGCCATTGGAAGCTGTCCAGACAAAGTATTTGCACTTTGTACCTACATCATTTTTCCTAAATTTTGCACTCTTTCTCATGATTTTGTTATAGGATTTGGTATGAGGTCCACAACTTCTATGAAGATATTCATACTTTCGTAGCTTGGATATCAGATATGCAGAAGGTTTATAAGGGGAAGCTTTGCGGTATAGGTGAGATTGATACCTACTTAAGCAGGATGCTTCATCAAATGTGGAAACTAGAAGTCCATCAAGGATTTGGTCATTAGCAACGCTGGTAGTAGATAGGGATGGACCATTCTTTTGGTGTTCAAGTGAATGATTCTTTGGACCTGTAGATGTGGAAATAAAATAACTATAAGCTTCTTACACAATTCTATATAAAATTTAACTCCTGATTACAATGTCAATCACCCAAGTTATGGTAGCTCTGACTCCATGAAAGTGAATGAATAAATGAAAGCATCTTAGTGCTCATTTTAATATAAGGTCCTGAAATAAAAAAAATGAGTGCCTTACCAATGGTAACCTACCAATGCTGGTATTAATTAGTATTTTTTTTTTTCAAGTATTCATGCCAGCTCTAGATTCAAGAAGTCATAAGTGTTTCATATTAATAGACCCTCGTAATGATCATGAAATAACAAACTAGTTGGTTCAAATGAAAGAAGAGAAATTTTAAGGGAGGAGAAGGGATAGGAAGGGAGGGGGGTGAGGTAAAATAACCTATTTGGTTTGCAAAGGAAAGCGAGAGAAGAAATAAAGTTAATTTACAGGAGGAGAAGTAAAGGAAACAGTAAAAACTTTGACTGATATGAACTGATGTTAAGGAGCTCCAGAACCGAGGCTTGCATGGCATGACAGTAAATAAGCTTGAAGTGGTATTGATAATAGAGGTTGTTAAGGATAATGTATGTAAGGGTATTTTTTAAATTAACAAAAATAATGAAGGATAATTTAGTTAGCGAAGTCTACAAATTTTGAATCATTTCTTCTCCACTTCGAATCCTCTCAATTTTGGAAGGGAGAAAAAAAAATGGAACCAAGTGAGATATTTTTATAAACCCCTTCCCTCCTTTAAACCGAACCATGTGCATTCCTTTCTATGGTATATGTATCAGAAATAATAAAATGAATAACTAAGTAGGCATACCAAGATATAAAATAGACTAAAATTAAGCTGCAAACAGGAGTATTACCAATATCTGAGATTGTCTGTGTCTGAGCTCGTTCTTGGAAGATGCCAGGCATACCACTTTGATCTTTGTGTCCCATCACCTTATCTAACGTACAAGTTAGAGAGAAAAGATGTTAAGAACACTAGATGAAGTAACTAGTCATGAACCAAAGGCCCATGATCAGAAAAGGAATAAAAAAAAAAGAATTTTGCAGTCATTGATGATAAGAATATGTTCCAAACAATGGCCTTACCTACCGCTGACTTCGTAATATTCTGATTATTGCCTCCCTTAGCTTTAACTGTAATATTTTGAGCTCCTTGGTTCAAGACAGTGGTAGTAGTAGCATTCTGGGCCTTTCCAGCATATACATTAATCTCAAGGTTTTAAATTGCGGTTGCAGTCGCGGATGCGATTCTGATTGCGATCATTTGCGATTCTGATATTGCGGTTCTTTGCGGTACATTGCATTTCTTTGCGGCGTGAAATAAATTTATGTTCGCACAAAATGTAAAAAAAAAAATTCTATAATTATTCTAATTCACTATATTTCTTTTTTATGAATAATATTGTATAAATTTTCATTCATTTTAAAGACACTAGTAAGATACCCGTGCATTCGCACGGGTCACTTCGTTTTCACGCATTTTTTAAATACACATGTTTTATAAAACTAAATTTTTATGTGACAAACTTGATTAATTGTTTTAATTCTTAAAAATGCAGAAAGAGTAAGGGAAGTCATGCTGAGAAAATAATTCAACCAAATCATATTGGGCCTTGTCGAGTTGGGCTTGTTCATTGTCGAGTTTAGTTCTGCTCGTTGTCGAGATCGGTTCAAGCTCGTTGTCGAGTTGGTTGGTGTTGCTCGTTGTCGAGATCGGTTCAAGCTCGTTGTCGAGTTGGTTGGTTCTGCTCGTTGTCGAGTTGGTTGGTTCTGCTCGTTATCGAGTTGGTTCACTGTCGAGTAGAGATAATAGGTTTTCAAAACTCACTCATCATGAAAAGAAAGAGGAGGAGGTAGAAAATATTGTGATATAATCCAAATCATATTGGGCCTTGTCGAGTTGGGCCTGTTCATTGTCGAGGTTAGTTCTGCTCGTTGTCGAGATTGGTTCAAGCTCGTTGTCGAGTTGGTTGGTTCTGCTCGTTGTCCAGTTGGTTGGTTTAGTTCTGCTCGTTGTCGAGATTGGTTCAAGCTCGTTGTCGAGTTGGTTGGTTCTGCTCGTTGTCGAGTTGGTTGGTTCTGCTCGTTATCGAGTTGGTTCACTGTCGAGTAGAGATAATAGGGTTGGTTTTGCTCGTTGTCGAGTTGGTTGGTTCTGCTCGTTGTCGAGTTGGTTGGTTCTGCTCGAAGTCGAGTTGGTTGGTGCTGCTCGATGTCGAGTTGGTTGGTTAAGTTCTGCTAGATGTCGAGATTGGTTCAAGCTCGTTGTCGAGTTGTTTGGTTCTGCTCGTTGTCGAGTTGGTTGCTTCTGCTCGATGTCGAGTTGGTTGGTTTAGTTCTGCTCGTTGTCGAGATTGGTTCAAGCTCGTTGTCGAGTTGGTTGGTTCTGCTCGTTGTCGAGTTGGTTCACTGTCGAGTAGAGATAATAGGTTTTCAAAACTCACTCATCATGAAAAGAAAGAGAAGGAGGTAGAAAATATTGTGATATAATCCAAATCATATTGGGCCTTGTCGAGTTGGGCCTGTTCATTGTCGAGTTTAGTTCTGCTCGTTGTCGAGATTGGTTCAAGCTCGTTGTCGAGTTGGTTGGTTCTGCTCGATGTCGAGTTGGTTGGTTCTGCTCGATGTCGAGTTGGTTGGGACCACTACAGGTTGAGCTTGATCTCGGCAGGTTGAGCTTGATCTCGACAGCTTGAAGACAACGACAGCTTGAGCTTGATCTCGACACCTACAGGTTGAGGTTGATCTCGACAGGTTGCGCTTGATCTCGGTTGAGCTTGAGGACCACAGCTATTCACATGATTGTGATGGGTCTTGATGCTCCAATAGATAGTCGTCTTCAAGCTGTCGAGATGAAGCTCAACCTATAGCTGTCGAGATACTCAACCTGTATAGTTGTCTTCAACCTGTCGAGATCAAGCTCAACCTGTCGAGATCAAGCTCAACCTGTACCTGTCGAGATCAAACTCAAGCTGTCGGTTGAGCTTGAGGACCACAGCTATTCACATGATTGTGATGGGTCTTGATGCTCCAATAGATAGTTGTCTTCATGCTGTCGAGATCAACTTAATTATAGTAAAAATAGCATTACTATAAATAACCTTCTAAAATATACTATTTAAGCACATATAAGTACAAAATTAACAAAGAAGTTAGAATCTTAAAAGTGTACAAATATAAATAAACCACAAATAAAAAGCAACGTCATACTCACACTTTCACCATTTGCTACCACATGGTGGAATGGCGTGGATGATCATAACCTTCACCTTGACTATCATCCTGTCTGGCTCCTTGACCAAAGACATATTCAAAAAATCCCCCACTTGATTGGTGATGATAAGGATCTTCATAATTCACTAATGGTTGCTGATATGAGGGAGCTTGATCACTTGCATATGGGTTATATGTGTTGATTTGAGGATATTGATAAAAAGGAGGATAAGATTGTTGACTACTCCTTGAAGAATCATCAATACTCAAGTTGCTGAAATGTTGTGCAATACTTGAAGCAGAATCTTCAAATGAAACTTTTTGTTTTCTTTTCCCCTTTCGAGAACGTGATCCATCTCTTCTACTGTCAGGCATTGAACTATCAGAAGGCCTCATATCAGTCAAGCTCCTATAACGCCTATTATGTGGTAACTCCTGATAATAATCATTTTGATCATCATCGTCATCATTATGACCACCACCACCATCTTCTTCAGCTTCTACATTACCACCTCCATCACCATCACCATCAAGTATTAGTTGGCGGACTTAAACCACCAGTATTTTCATTAGAATCATCATTATCATCATCATCTTCCACATTTTCAATAGAATCATCATTATCATCACCAATTTCCACATTTTCATCATCAGTATCCACTATAGGCAACTATGCTGCATTTTGTAATCCATCTAATAGTGGACCTTCTCTCTCTTCAATCCATGGAGATAGTGGATCATCCTCTTGAAATATGTAGTCAAGGTTAATAGGATTAAAACTTACTTCAATTTCTTCTTGACTTTTTCTCATTTCACTCCTCATTCTCAACTTCATGATGTAATGTGTGAAGACGAGCTTTTGTAGCTTTTTATACTTCAATCTATTCCTTGTCTTTGTGTGGATGTAACTAAATGTGCTCCAATTCCTCTCACAATTTGTGGCTGAAGTTGTTTGACTGAGAACTTTTACTGCCACACGTTGAAGTTCAGGAGCACATGAACCAAATATCATCCACCATTCAGCTTTATAACAAAGCAACAAACGTTAAAGAAAAATTATTAGTTATATGAAAAAACAAAGTTAAATTTGATTGATTTATAAAAAAATAAAATAAAAATTAGTATTTTACCTGGATTCATCCTAGGCCAGCCTTCTTGAGCTAAAGGCGTACCAAATGTTTCACTCTTTTCTTTAAAAAGCATTAACTATGTACATAACATAATATAAAAGGTTAATTAACGGTTAATTTAAAATAAAAGGTTAATATACATACATAACATAATTTGTTAATATGTATGTATATATATATATAATAATCTACAAAATTAAACTATAAATTTTCATTACTAACCTGGTTCAGAGCTTTAATTTGACTATCCAAGGTTCTTTCTAATGTCGTGATGACCCTATGTGTTCCTTCAAATGTTTCTTTATAGACATCACGTCCATGTTCAACCCCAAATTGAAATTGTGGGTTAAGAAAATAACCTAAAAAAGGATATTAAATTTTTATTTATGAAATTATAAATATAAAATTACACGACAAAGGTAAGTTTATAAATTATATTGACTTACCAGCAGAATGAAGATCAGAATGCATGAATCTCCAACGCTTATCTATTATCTCATTATACCTGGAATGATAACGAGAATTTTGTCGAATTGCTTGTTTGACTCGATCAATGGCTTCATATATAAAACCCATTGTTGGTTTCTCATCACCATCAACCAACCTCAAAACTTTCACTAAAGGCTCAAACATTTTCAATATGTCATTGGCCTTACTCCAGAATTCACTTTCTCCAACAATTTTCCTTGCTTCCATTGTTGGTCCACTTTTCTCTCTTCCAAATTTAGATCTTCTAAATTCTTCAGAGCTGAACATGTTTCTTAGACCTTGCTTTTGCTTCACAATTGCCTGAAGTTGTAGGAACTGTGTTGCAAAACGGGTAACACCAGGACGAACAATTTCTCTACCTCCAGTATATTTTTCATGAGATTCACAGTCCATATATGGTTATAGATAAAAGTTGTTACTACCTTTGCTTCATTTAATATCTTCTGTACATTTTTCTTTTTCCCAATATCCTCCAAGCAAAGATCCAAACAGTGAGCTACACAAGCAGACCAATACAAATGTGGTCTCTTCTCCATTAGTTTTTGACTGGCAGCTTTTAATGCAGCTTCGTTATCGATAACCACTTGGACTACAAATTCTTCTCCCACTTCCTCTACAATTTTATCTAATAACTGGAAGTAGTAATCAGTATTTCTACTATCAACACCAGAAGCATCAATAGATTTTAAGAAAATTGTCCCTTTACTACAGTACACCAAAAAAAGCATAATATGTGTATGGTTAATACTATCAGTCCAACCATCACACATTATTGTTACCCCTTTTTCTTTCCATGTGTTTTTCAATGTACTCAACCAGTTAAGCATATCTTGATACTCATTATCTAAGTATACATTTGAGACTTCATAAGGAGTTAGACATTTAGCATTTTTACCTACCTGAGCAGCTGCAACGATCAAATTATGCAACCACGGAGAGCTAGATAAATTCATTAGTAAGCGTTCATAGATTAAAAACTTGCTTACAGCCTTTCCAATCGTCTTCCTCGCTGTGTTCATGAAACCCCCACTGATTTTCGGTTGCTTCGAGCTTTTACTCCTCATAAGATCAATGTTTGTTGATCTCAAAGCAAAAGCGACATCTTGTGGCCTTTCAACCCTACTAACATTTGCACGGGAGCCTCCACCTTCTTCATACACATTTGTATACCCTCCTGTTTGCTGTCTAAGTTGTTGTCTTTCTTCCCATTCGCGTTGCGATCTAAAGCTTTCCTCTGTAGCAAGCCTCACTTGCTCATCAATACAGTATAAGTCTTCCTCTTCATCATCTCCTCTCAGGCTTTTTTCAAATTCTTCTTTTCTTTTCCTTGAGTCAATATTCTTCGCTTTCTCATCAAGGAGAAATTTCATCATACTTTCTCTAACCACTATAGTCACTCTAGCACAACCCGTAACGTTTCCCTTCATATGTGCTATGTGTTGTTTCAATCTTGTGATTCCACCTTTTATCAATTGGTGACAAAGTTTGCATTCGACATTGTTTCGGCTTCCAGGCATCGGTACTCCATAATGCCATCCAATGTCATCACTTGGAGCACCTTCTAATCTTCTAGTGGGAAATACTTCTTCTCTTGGTGGCATTGTGTATATTTTACAATACCTGTTCAACATTCATAAAATAAATATCAACAAAAACTCAATCAAATTTAAATATTTAATATAAACAAGTAATTAGTTGAACAAAAATAAGCTAATTATTAACGTGTAATGAAAATAAATAATCATTTGATATGCAATATAAGCTACTATTAGTTGATTAAATTTTCATCCTAAAATTTCTCAAAATTTTCCTCTAATAATTTCCAAATTTCATCAAATTCCCTCACAAAAACATCCCTCACTTCCCAAATTTTCTCTCTACTAAAACTCCTAATTTTCCATCTACAAGAACTCCCTCATAACTGACATATCGTCCCAAAAAAATTATTCAAAACTACCTAAAAATTATTCAAAGACTAAAATTATTAAAGTCCATAATTTTTCAACTTTTTTTATACCAAAAAACCAAGAAGAATGAAGCAGAGTACCAAAAAAAAGATAAAAAAAGGAAGAAAGAAGCAGACCCACGCACGCCCACCCCACCCACGGCCCACTCCTTTGATCCAACCATCGTGACCCTAACCCACTTAGAAGCTGGCAGAAATGCCTAGAAGCTGGCAAGCTCAGAGTGCAGAAAGGAAACGTGATGTGGAAAGCGGAAAAACAAAACGAATGGAGGAGCGAGGAGGAGTACGAAGAGCAGAGGAGAAACAATCTTACCAGATGGAGGAGGACGCAGATCGGCGTGAGGCAGAGTCGCAGCAGAAGACGCAGAATCACAGCAGAAGAAGACGCAGAAGCAGATCGCAGATCAGGGAGAGGGAGAGGGAGAGGCCGAGAGGGAGATGCAGAGCGAAGTCACGGATTCACGGGCAGCAAATCTAGATCTGGATGGGAGATGAGTGAGAATAGACAGAGAAATCACGGATTCACGAAAGGTACGATTTGATTCTAATTTCTGTGATTTTTTTTGTTTTAAAGAAGTGTTGAAGTTGAACGGAACAGTGTTGCGGTCCATTGCGGATTAAACGACGTTGTGTTGCAGCCTGTTGCAGACGAAATGTCGTTAAGTTGCGGCTGCTTCCCGTGATTTTAAAAAACACCGCAATTGCGGTCCGATGCGGTTGCGGCGCCGTTCACATCCGCAATTTAAAACCATGATTAATCTTGGAAAACCCCTCAACAAGATCAAAGACCGAGTTTTGGTGTATCAGAGTAAAAGTGACTAATATAAGGAAGGTTACGGAAACCACAACGAATAATGTTCCGAATCTCCTGAAATTCAACCCCATTTTATCCACTCTGACTTGAATGATTTCCCAGGATTTCTACATGGCCGATCGTGGAAGACTGTAATCAAAGTCCCTTCAACATATGTAACCATGCAACTTCAGATATGTCAATGAATTGCCTCAATTCGAACATGTATATTGGAATAGCAGCACATCTCATGTAATGTAAAGTATGAGGCGAATAAAAATAAGGCTTACTAAAAGAAAGAGCATCCACAAACCACAAGACTTGATTGTGCAACTTGTTCTACGGAGTACTGAATAAACCACCTAGTAAACGAAACTGAATAAGATACCCAAAAATGTAAATGCAAAGACCAATGATTTAGATTACTTTTTTTTCTTTTTTTTAATAAAAAAGTGTAGAAAATAGAGCATCAAAATGCAAATCAAAAGGAAGACAACAAAGTTAAAGTAAACAAAAGAAGATGAGAAGGAAAGAAAATGCAATGAAAAGCAAACCAGGGCGAATACTACCTACCTTCCAGTGAAACGGGTAAAATATGTTAATCGGAGATTCCTCAATTCAAAGGAAGGGATGCAGCACCTCCACGTGCAGGTGCAGATCCTCAAATTTCATTGTTTGTTTCTGTCAAACAAAATTGATCTAAAGGTTTTAGCGAAGTGAGAGAGTGAGAAGGCAAAGAATAGTTATAATTAATAATTATTTATTACTCATTAACACACTCACCACCGTGACTGCCAGTGCCATGCCTCCAACACGCATCTCCTCTATTAGCCGAACCAACTTATTTTTTGATAAAAACGACGTCGTTTCGGTTTGCTATTTTTTTCCCCAAGAAATAAACGCGGTAAATCTATTGGGATTGGGTCGCACACTCAGACCCACCCAAAGCTCTGCTCACCCAGAGAAACGAAACCCTAATTCTCACCCTCTCTCAGACTCGGTCAAAAACGCCGTTAGTGGCAACCTTTCACGGCATCGCGCCACAGGTATGCTCTGCTACTTCTTAGCCACTCTACTCACCTGAAATCAGGAAGATGAGATCATAATATTGTACAATGGACGTTTATTCATGAAAAAGTGTTTGAGCGAAACAATAAGCTAAAGACTTCTCATTAACCTGTCTTCACTAGGAGGTTTTCTTTGGTGTTTTATCTCATTCCGTGCAATCATTTTGCTCTTTCTTTCTCTTCAATCTCAACCCCTGTTTCATTATCTTATGTTTTTACGCGTTGAATGTGATGTGATAGAATAAAGTATATGTGTGAGAGTTTGTGAAGATATACTACATTGCTGAATTAATAAATCCCTATTTATTAGTTTGAATCTGTTCCTTTCTCTAACACACTGTTCATTACTAATCATTATAGGTATTATTATGACTAAAAGGCTTTCTAATTGTTAACAGTGACTATAAACTGATCATAACTAGTATTTCGAGATTTGTATTTTTCTTTCACTTGATTTCCTCTTGCTGGTGAGCCATGTTATTTATTGTTGTCCTCCACCTCATCCCACTTGCTCTCTTCTCTCTCTTGCTTCTTCCACTGGTTTCTCTTCTTTCCTATCTTGGTTTGGTTATTCGGGTTTCACCTTGTACATGCCTTGGTCTATTGTGTTACCATGTGATGTGATAGCATCTCTGTTCTGGGGCCTGGGCTACTTTGCATTCTCTTAGGATCCGTTTGAGAGTTAGGAGGGGAGGGCTATAGGGGGAGGGGAGGAGAGGGAAAGAGAGAGAAATCTTCCACCTTATTTAAAAGTGTTTTTATAGAGAAGGAGAAGAGAATGCTTATGACTAATATATTTTTTATTTTGAGATTATTATAAAAAGATGGAAAGGATTTGAAGAATTTTTCTAAACCCTCCAAAATTGGGAGGTTTTAGTATTATGGAAAAAAGAAAAAAAACCTCTCATCCAAGGTGGGAAACTATCTTTCCTTCTCCTTCCCTTTCCTCCTTCCTTTTTCTCAAAGCCCCCCTCCCCTCCTAAACTCCCAAACGGAGCCTTAAATGTGTTATTAGTCAAGTTAGATACCTTCCTAGGTGTTCTAGAGTTTAGATATTCTATCTCTTCTTTCTTTATTGTGTAGCCATAACCATATATGAATGCTCATTTCATTTGGCTACTTTCTCTCAATGCATTACAGTTAGTTAATGAATCCATGGTGCTATTCTGTTGGTTAAATTCTCTTCTTTCTAATTCACGACCTTGAGTAGCTACAGTTATGCTGTTTCTCCTTTGGGTTAGCTCTTTTTTATATTATATTATTTTTCCCTTAAAGGTAGAATTTTGCTGCTTTGACTTACTGACTTGTCTCCTCCCCTCCATTTGTTACTGCCCATATGGTGTTCTTCATTTTTTCTTGTTTGAAATGTGTTTAACACTTCAACTCCCCCACGGAAATAAATGTAGCACTTGGCTCGTGTTCTATTTATCCCATTATTTACTATTCTAAATCTTCTTTACTTTTGAGCATGAATTGTCTATTTTTCCAAGTAAACAAAGGCCTAGTTGTAATTGAAATGCAAATCCAAATACATGCGAAAAAACACTCTTTTCCCCCCACATTGTTTGAACTTCTTAAATCAGAATTAGAAATTCACCACTCAGAATGTATATGAAAAATTCCTGAGAAAGGCGGGTGTTGGAGAAACATAATTTATGAGATTTGCAGAAACTTTGAACCAGGTGCTTTTTTTTTTTTTTTTTGGTTTAAGATAATACATAAGAGAATTCGAGAATAGTCGGAAATCAGAATACATTTGTACATCAAAAAGCCCCTAGCACTGTTTTGGACAGAGGAAAGTAGGGCGAAATATAAAAGGCAATAAATTACTAGGTAGTGAGAATTATTTTCTTAGTTGATAAAATAAGAGAAATTGAAGGGAAAGTAGAGAAGATAATTGGCAGGTTGGAGAAATAGGGAAGAGAAAATGGTAGGTTGCTTTCTTCAGTGTTATCAAATAGCAGCATAGCAGCCGCTATAGCGCCATAGTGCTATTGCGTAGCGAATTTTGGCCTCTCCGCTATGAAAACCGCTACGCTATTGGGATTTCACTATCATCGCTATAGCAGCCGCTATGCCGCTATCTGCCATACTTCCATCACGGGCATAGCGGAATTTAGTTGTTGTTTTGTTTTGTTTTTTGAAAAAATTGAAGAGTCAGGCACAAGACTTGGTTGACTCTTTTAAAACCCTTAAATACCCCATGTGATAAGTGCAATAGACAGTTTTTTTCAAAAGAAAAACTAAAGAGACATCATGTGCACTGCACATGGACTCTTTGAAAACAGAAAAGTCAATGATCAATCAAAGTATATCAAACCATTCCACTACCCAACGATCAAGGATTAATTCTCTCCACTCCTATATGTAAACCCTTCCACTAGTATCCTTTCACAAACGTGCTCTGGAGTCACAAGGAATAAGGATCGTTGATCACATTGTTTTGAGTTAATTTTATGTTTTAATTGAGCTTTAGAGTATTTTGTTTTGAACAATTGGGTATTCAATCTTTTGAGTTAATTTTATTATGTCATTTCAGATTTTTGTTTAGAACAATTGAGCTTTTGAGTTAAATATTATGTCACTTTTTTAATATATAATTTTAATTATTTCACCCGCTATTTGACTTCTGCTATTTGCCTGCTACGCGATCCGCTATTTCACATAGCGAATTCTTAGGTGACCGCTATTTTCTGCGATCCGCGATTAACAACACTGATTCTCAGAACACAAATCAACAAAATCAAGAATAGTGTATATTATTAATTAATTAAATTAATTTCAGTAGAGATCACCATCGACCAAGGTCGAGGGAGTCATCAAAGAAAGGAACCCTGGAAGATAAGGTCCGATTACAAAAAAAAGGGGTCGATCTCGGGTAGGGGTGACAAATGGATTGATAGGATAAATTTTTGAATGAATCCTAATGGATAGATTGGAAACAATCCATTTACCATCCACTAAAAGTTTATTATAAAAATCCAATCCATCCATTATCAATTTAAAAAAAAACCATCTAATCCATCCATTAACAATTTTTTTATAGATGGATATTCAATCCATCCATAAAAATTATTTTTAATAACAAAATTTTTTTAATCACAAAAAAATATTTTTAATCATAAAAAATATTTTATTCTCTCTCTCCCTCTCTTTCTCTTCTCTCTCTCTCTCTCTCTCCCCCCGTCCTTCCCTCCCTCTCTCCCTCTCGCTCCCTCTCTCGCTCTCCTCTCTCTTATCTCTCCTCTCTCTCTCTCCCCTAATTTGGGCATGGACAGAAATGCATCACCTGAAACAAAATCTAAACTCAGATGCAAGTAAGCAGAGGCAACAAATGCACAACATAAACTCAAACTAATTATCCACAATTATATACATATCAGAGTAAACCCCAAACAGAATATTCAGTATTGTCCTCATCTAATCACTTCCAAAACAGATTAATAAATAGCTATCTTAGTAATTTCAAAGACTCGATTTATCTTTTCACTAAACTATACAAAGTGACAATTCAATTTACATTCTTAAATATGTAACTCTCTAACTGTTTTAACATGAAGAGTAAATATAAATACTTTCAGATAATTATAGTTCCATGGATCAGAATTAACAGCAAGCTTGAGAATTTGAAGGGAAGCTTAATTAACAAAAAGATTGAGCCTTACAATTAGATTGTAAAATTTTCACACACACATAAAAAATAAAATAAAATAAAACTTAATCCAGCAAGTACCCCAAAAAACAAAAATGAAACTAGAAATGAAGAACAAAAAGAGTGAGCTTTACAATTAGATTGCAAAATTATCACACACATAGATAAATAAATAAATAACTTAATCCAGCAAGCACCCCAAAAAACAAAAATGAAACTAGAAATGAAGACAATTAAGGAGAAAAAAGGGGTTGAAGAAAACGTGATTAATTTGGGCATTGACAGAAAAGCATTACCTAAAACAAAATCTAAAGCTCAGAAACACCGTTGTGAGGGGAAATTCAAAGACCCCCAAAACCCCAAAGCATAGAGGAGCAGCATGGAAAATTCAAAAGGCTATTCCTAGCATCTAGTTAAGTGACAGATGCGGTATAATTTCGATTCTCACCAGATGCGGTTTTCACAAAGAGGGAGAGAGTGTTAGATCAGAGACAGAGTTTTGCAAAACTACTTTACTTCATTGATCAAAAGACTTTAATAGAGATTACAAACAAATGAAAACTACTAACAGTAAACTAACTGAATAACT
The DNA here is from genome assembly GCA_037113605.1 of Calophaca sinica. Classification (NCBI taxonomy): domain Eukaryota; kingdom Viridiplantae; phylum Streptophyta; class Magnoliopsida; order Fabales; family Fabaceae; genus Calophaca; species Calophaca sinica. The sequence goes on from CM073736.1 coordinate 96,448,465, forward strand.
AACTGATTAACAAACTAATCAGTTAGGTTTACTTATTGGATAACAGGCCCACACAACAACTAAAACAAACAGGCCCAAAATGCTATACACACCTACAATTATACAAAAACACCAACAAATCCTCTCCTAAACTGAACTGTATCAAACAATCAGTTTAATTCAGTCACTTTACACATTCCTAGCATATTTCTTAGCCTAGAAAATGTCTCCAATTTCACTGGTTTTGTCATCAAATCTGCCAGTTGATCATGAGTGGAGCAGTCCTTCAGTTCAACAATACCATCCCTGCACAGATTTCTCAAGAAGTGAAATCTAACATCAATATGTTTTGTTTTACCATGGAGGACTGCATTCCTTGACAGTTTAATGGTGGAGTTATTATCACACTGCACTGTGATACATCCCAGCTGAGTCACACCCAAAGCATTCAAAATTCTTTTAAGCCAAATTCCTTGGCATGCGCAAACAGCAGCAGAAACATATTCTGCCTCTGTTGTAGACAGAGTGACAACAGGCTGTTTTTTTGACATCCATGAGATAGCTCCCGAGCCCAATAGGAAAGCATAACCAGAGGTGCTCTTCCTATCATTTACATCTCCTGCATAATCACTATCCGAAAAAGCTACCAATTCCATAACAAGACCTCTTTTGTACAAAATACCATACTCTAAAGTTTCCCTCACATATCTTAGCACCCTTTTTGCAGCAACTAGGTGCTTTTCAGTAGGCCTCTCCATGAACCTGCTGATCAAGCTCACTGTAAAAGCAAGATCAGGTCTTGTAGCAGTTAAGTACATTAGGCTTCCAACAATTCTCTTGTACACAGTAGCATCAACAGCCCTACCTTCTTCCCTTTTTGACATCTTACTGCCAGGAACAATAGGATTGCTCACTGGTTTGCTATTCTCCAAGCCAAACCTCTCAAGAATTTCTTTTGCATACTTCTGTTGATTGATGAAAATGCCTTCACTGTTCTGAAACACTTCAATTCCCAAGAAGAACCGCATTCTCCCCAAATCTGTCATATCAAACTCCTTCTTCATGGCCACTTTAAATTCTTCCATCATGCTTCTACTACTACCAGTGAATAGGAGGTCATCAACATACAAGCTGACAATTAATCTATTTTCTTCACCATCTGTTTTGATGAACAAAGCATGTTCATGAGGGCATTTTACAAAACCAGATTTACTGAAATAGGAATCGATCTTGCTGTACCAAGCCGTGGGGCTTGCTTAAGGCCATACAAGGCCTTGTGAAGCTTATACACCTTGTCTTCTTCTCCTTTCTTTTCATATCCCAGTGGCTGTTCAACATACACTTCTTCACTCAATTCTCCATAAAGGAACGCACTCTTCACATCCAATTGGAATACATCCCAACCCCTCAATGCTGCAACAGCAAAAATACTTCTAATAGTATCCCATCGAGCAATCGGAGCAAAAACCTCATTGTAGTCAATACCATGCTTTTGAGAGTACCCTTTTGCAACAAGCCTTGCCTTGAATTTTTCCACCTTTCCTTCTTCATTGTATTTGGTTTTATAAATCCATTTCACACCAATGCTCTTTGCTCCTTTTGGTAGAGATGTCAGCTTCCAGGTCTTATTCCTTTCAATTGATTCAATTTCAGCATCCATAGCTTTCCTCCACTCCTCATGTTTTACAGCTTCCTTATAAACATAAGGATCTTCACATGGTCCAAACATAGCTAAAGTGTGTAGCTCATCACTGTCATAAGCATCTTCTGTTTCATATTCACTGAGCCAATTAGGTGGCTTAATATTTCTTCTGTCTCGGTCCTGGGCAATGGAATGATCTTCTGCATGAGTACTTGTTGAAGTAGCAGCTGCTGGAACATTTCTGATTTGCTCTGCTGTTGAATTCTCTGGAGAACCAATTCTATTTCTTGCATTTGAGGCTTCAATTTCTGTTTGAACCACTGTTTCTTCTGCTGTCTCTTCTACAGCTGCAGTTTCCCTGCCTGTTGTTTCCTTATCTCCAAGGTCATACTCAAGTGCTTGCTCCCCTGTTTCTGGTTTGCTTGAGTCCCAGTTCCAGCCTTCATTTTCAGAAAACACCACATCCCTACTGACAGTAACCTTCTTAGTTGCAGGGTCATATAATCTGTAGGCCTTGGATTCGTCACTTACTCCCAAAAACACACACTTGACACTTTTGTTGTCAAGTTTTTTCCTTTGTGCATCAGGGACATGAACATGAGCAACACACCCGAATATTCTAAAATGATGAACTGAGGGTTTAACACCACTCCATGCCTCCTCTGGTGTCATGTCTTTTACAGCAAAAGTGGGACTTCTATTCAAAACATAATTGGCCCAATTCACAGCTTCAGGCCAAAATTCTTTAGGAACTTTCTTCCCTGACAATAGGCTTCTAACCATGTTCATAAGGGTCCTATTTTTTCCTCTCAGCCACCCCATTTTGTTGTGGGGTGTAGGCAGCAGTTAATTGTCTCTTTATGCCGCTGGTTTCACAGAATTTAGCAAAATCAGCTGAATTAAATTCTCCTCCCCTATCAGTTCTTAGACACTGAATAGAATTTCCAGATTGATTCTCAACAACAGATTTAAACTTCTTAAAACAGTCAAGGGCTGTAGATTTTTCTACCAGAAAATATATCCATGTTTTCCTACTCATATCATCTAGGAAAGTAAGAAAATACCTCATTTTACTGTTGGATTCTGGTTTTATAGGACCACATATGTCTGCATGGACCAGCTCTAGTGATTGTGATGCCCTCCAGCTGGTTTTCTTTGGAATTGATTCTCTGTGCTGCTTGCCTATCATACAGTCCGTGCAAACTTCTTCTATCTCCTTCACATCAGGTAGCCCTTTCACCATACCCTTTTGAACTAGCAACTTCAACCCCTTGACACTTAGGTGACCATACCTATGGTGCCAAAGCCGAGTTACCTCTTCAGCTGAGACTTGAAAACAAGAAGGAATGAGGGCAGTGGCAACAACAGCAAACAATCTGTTGGTTGCCATTTTTGAAGACATAATCAGTCCCTTTTCATTGTGATACAGTTTGCACATGTCCTGCTTAAAAACTATTGTTAAGCCCTTTTGCTGGAGCTGGCCTATGCTGAGCAAATTGTTTTTCAATTCTGGAATGAAATAAACTTCAGTGATAACCTGAACCCTTCCATTAACCTGAAGCTTCACATTGCCTTTTCCTTTCACTGTCATCTTTGAATTGTCTCCAAGCTTCACTGATTCCCGAAAGCTTTCATCAAGATCAAAGAACCATTCCTTGTTTCCACACATATGGTTGCTGCAACCAGAGTCCAGGAACCACACTCGTTCTTGGACAGAATTCTGAATTTCTGCACTTGACATAAGAAGCATATCTTCTTCTTCATCAAACTCAGCATAATTTGCATTTTCCTCTAAACTAGGACACTCATATTGAAAGTGCCCTAATTTATGGCATTTATAACATTCAACAGATTCTTTAAAAGATTGTCTTCCACGACCTCTTCCTCCTCTTCTACCTCTTCCCCTACTTCCACTTCTGCCACCACTTGACACCTTAAGAACTTGATCTTCCTCTTTGTGACCCCTCGTTCTTCGTTCATGAACCAACAAGCTACTCTGCAACTCATCAATTGACATGGTTGTCACATCATTCGATTCTTCAATAGAGCACACCACATAGTTAAACCGAACAGTCATGGATCTCAGAACCTTCTCCACAACTTGATACTCTTCCATTCTTTCCCCATGCATCTTCATCTTGTTGACAATGGCAAGAGTTCTTGCAAGGTAATCATTCACAGATTCTCCCTCCTTCATTTCAAGAACCTCAAATTCCTTTCGCAGTGCTTGAAGCTGTGCCCTCTTGACCTTAGTTGATCCCTGATATTTTTGTTTCAGGGAATCCCAAATCTCCTTCGCAGTGGCTTTCTTCAAGATGGTTTCTATGATATTTCTATCAATAGCTTGGAACAAGTAATTCTTTGCTTTGAGATCCTTCAGTTTGTGATCCTCCACATTCTTGATTTGATCTGCAGTTGCGACTGCAGGTGCCGGCGGTAGGCTAGGGATGCCGGCTTCCACCACGCCCCAGAACTCCTTAGATCGGAGAAGATTCTCCATTAACATGGCCCAATGGTCGTAGTGACCATCAAACCTTGGAATCGTGGGTTGCACGAAATTGCCGACCTCCTTGTCCGTCATGATTTCTCCTTGAATCGAGTATCGCCGCCGTGGCTCGTCAAAGATGCGGCCGTTTCTTTCGTTTTTCTTTTCTCTCTGAATCGCACACACTTTCTCTCTTTCCAGGCCCCGTGAAGAGCTCTGGTAGCACTTGTTAGATCAGAGACAGAGTTTTGCAAAACTACTTTACTTCATTGATCAAAAGACTTTAATAGAGATTACAAACAAATGAAAACTACTAACAGTAAACTAACCGAATAACTAACTGATTAACAAACTAATCAGTTAGGTTTACTTATTGGATAACAGGCCCACACAACAACTAAAACAAACAGGCCCAAAATGCTATACACACCTACAATTATACAAAAACACCAACAGAGAGGGGGCTTACCAGCTATTTTGGCGCGGTGGATAGGGAGAGCAGTGAGAGAGACGAGTTGAGGGCTGAGATGCAGATTCAACTAGAGGGCGTCATTTCTTGAGAGAGAGACCGGTGGAGTTTCGGCGCGGGAAGGCGGCGGTGCTGTGGCTAGGTGCACGGTGCTCCGGAGAGCGAAACCACCAAGCTTAGGTCCGTTTTAGCGGTGGAGTTGTCAAGATATCTTTGTTAAGGATGTAATGGCGGCGGCGAAGTCTAGAATTAGCAGCACCACGTTCTCAGACAGAGAGAGAGAGTGCTTTTTAGTAACTCGGCTATGTTTGTTCGGGAGAAAAGAAAGTGGGCGAAAAAAAAATTGGTAAATATAATGGTGTGTATGGATAAATGTGACATACCAATCACATCAGTAATTTTACATTTTAATCAATAAATTTTCTTTTTCCCCACTTTCTTTCCCCATTTTCTTGGCAACCAAACATATTTGGAGGAGAAATGCTTATTTTTTTATTCTTATTTTTTTAATGGAATTTGATATCATTAATTGTCTATCTAATTTTTTTTATCCAAATGGGTTTTTTTTTGTTTTTTATTTAGTTAGATTTAGAAAAAGGCTATTGTTAAATGCATCCAGCATTTTGCTGAGTACATCCAACAGTTGACAAAAATACTTTTAGAATTCGCAAATAACAAATTAAGGTACCTAAATAAGGAAAAATTCGCGCAAATAAGCTATTTACGCGTGTACAAAATTTTTAAAAAATAACACGCACAAATAGCTATTTGCGCGAGGTATACAGAAATGTATAACCAGCGCAAATTAGCTATTTACACGTGTGTGTTTTTTTTAAATTTTGTACACGCTCAAATAGCTTATTCGCGCGTGTAAAATTTTTTAACTTTGTATAAGCGCAAATAGTGTATTTGCGCGTGTTAAAATATTTGAAACTGTACCCACAAATAGCTATTTGTGCGTGTTAAAATATTTTAACTTTGTACAAGCGCAAATTTGCGCGTGTTAAAATATTTGAAATTGTACGCGCAAATAGCTATTTGCGTGTGTTAAAAAAATGTGAATTCTAACGCGCAAATAAGCTATTTGCGCAGTGTAAAAACTGCGTAAATAGCTTATTTGCACGTGTTGAAAAAATTTGAACACGCACAAATAAGCTATTTGCGCAATGTAAAAGAAGTTGAATTTTTACACTTCGTAAATAACTTATTTGCAAGTGTAAAAAAAAGAAAAAACTTACTCCCATGCAAAGAGGCAATTTGTGAGTGGGACAGAAAATAAGGTAGGCAAAGAGGCAATTTGCGAGTGGCAATTTGGTGCCAGGGGTATTTTGGTCAGTGTGGTAAAATATTGGGTGCACCCAGCAAAATGCTGGGTGCCTTTAACGACAGCCTAGAAAAATAATTGATGAATGATTAATCATCCATTAAGTTAAATGGATGGATTGAATATTTTTTAACATTTTTAACACTGCACAAATAGCTATTTGTGCATGTTAACATTTTTTTAACTTTGTACAAGCTCAAATAGTGTATTTGTGCGTGTTAAAATATTTGAAATTGTACGCGCAAATAAGCTATTTGTGCAGTGTAAAAACTGCGCAAATAGCCTATTTGCGCGTGTTGAAAAAATTTGAACACGCGCAAATAAGCTATTTGCGCAATGTAAAAAAAATGAAGTTTTACACTGCGTAAATAGCTTATTTGCAGGTGTAAAAAAAGAAAAAACTTACTCCCACGCAAAGAGGCAAGCTGCGAGTGGGATAGAAAATAAGATACGCAAAGAGGCAATTTGCAAGTGGCAATTTGGTGTCACTCGCAAATTGAAAACTGAAAAAAAAAATTGAAAACTAAAGAAAAAAAATGTTGGGTGCACCCAGCAAAATGATGGGTGCCTTTAACGATAGCCTGAAAAAATAGTGGATGAATGACTAATCATCTATTAAGTCAAATGGATGGATTGAATCTAATCCATTTATTTTTTTGTTTGTAATGGATGGATTTGATGAATTTATTTATAAATATATCGAATGAATAATGAATAAATGGATAATTTTACCACCCCTAATCTCGAGTAATGGCTATTGGCCCGCTAAGCCCAATTGGAGCCCAATGTATATGCTGTGTACGGCGATAATGTCGCTGTTCTTACACGTGTTAGTTTCTAATAGGAGGACAGAGTCTTTGCGGTACGGCCTTTTTTATCTCTCCTCCTTATCCGGTTTCTTTTTTTTTTTTTTTGGAAAAAAATTTTGAAAACTGAAAGGTTATTTAAAACTTGAGAGCGTGGGAGATCCGATACGGGACACGTGAACAAAAAATAAATAAAAATAAAAGAGAGGCATAAATATTTTAAGTAGTTTTAAAACGAAAAATAAGAAAATTGGAATCTTTTTAGTATTTTATTAATTTTATTAAGAAATTAAAAAATTGATGGGTTGAGAAAGAACGTTGGAGTTGGATCCGATAGTTAATCCAAAATTGAAGGAGGGTTTGCCACCTGATATGACCCGACCCGTGAGTGAAATGTTTTGCATTTGGGTCACAATTTACCCGAAATTTAACGCGCATTTTGTTTTGTCCTACGTTGGTGTGTGTCCCACAAGTGCACAGTGACCGTGAGTGGCAGGTTTCTATAAATACTCGGACCCATTCCGCTTCATTCCTTGCTTATTTCAATTTTGTTAGGTGCTGCAGAGAGAGAGAGAGAGGGAGTGAGAGAGTTTCAGAGAGAGAGAGAGAGAGAGAGTTTAGTTTTTTTTAATTGTTGGTTATTTATTTGTTGGTTTCACTTTCCTCATTTTTGTAGGTATATTGTGGAGGAAGACTTGGGAGCTTGACTTTATTGAAGAGCATGTGAGTTCATTTTCCTTCATTTTTCTCTTCTGGGGTTGGGTCCACTTGTTATTGTATCTTCATCTTTTTTTTCCCCAATTCAAGCATGCTTGTGTACAGGCAATTTTTTTTTCAATGCATTTTTTTTTATAATTTATTGTAAGAATAAATCATTATTCAGGATTTGTGTCTACAATGATGAGGTTGGAATGACTGTGTTATGGTTATGAGTATGATTTTAGGGAGGGGGTTGATAGGAAGGAGTATATGTGTACATATCTATTCCTATCACATGCTCATTCCTTTTTGTTTCATTATTCTATGATGCATGTGTTCATTCCTACCTTTGTATGAGAATGCTAATTGTATGTTGTTTTGGAAGTCTTAATTGGCCTTGGTTTAGATCTACCACATGTGGATATTTGTTTGCTCCTAGAATGAGTGTGGTTTGTCTTATTAGCCTGGTACACACAATGATAGCAAACATGTGCATTTATTTTATATAGCTTTGTGAATTAGATTTTGTTATGAGAACCCATCTGGCATTCTTTTATTTTCTGAACTGCAAAATTCCATTTTTGGCTATGATTCACAAAAGCTTGTCAATTTATTGTATTTGGTTTTCCTATTTTCATAGGTTGTTATATCAATGGAATAAGATCTAATTTATGGGAGCAGTTTTCTGATTTAATTAGTTGGACCTTTTTTTGTAAGGGAATAATTATTAGTTGTATAGAAGTGTGAAATAAATTCATTGTTACAAGGAAGGTTAAGTGAAATTAGTGTACTAGTCAAGGTTGGTTGGTCTTAGAAGATTTTTAGTTATATCTCTTAATCTCTTTATAGCCAAGCAGATAAGTTTCTGTTGAGTTTGACTGAATTCTGTGTTGTTATGGTGGGCCCTGCAGACAATTCAGGGGAGGGCTTAAAGTCGGTATTAGATTGAAATCTTAGAAGTTTCACTTTGGACTGAAGAAATGGAGGTATATCGCAAATCTATGGTTGCAGCTCCTTCAAATGTTATTTATCTGTCAAGTATTTTAGGCCAAGATGGTCCAAGTCCTGTTCACAAATGCGACTGGAAATGCGAAAATGAACGTGTTTGTGGAAACATGTTTCGCTGCAAGCTAACAGGGCTGACTCACATCTGTGATAAAAACTGTAACCAGAGAATTCTTTATGATAACCATAGCTCCCTTTGCCTAGCAAGTCGTCAAAATTTTCCCCTTACGCCAACAGAGGAACAGGCAGTGAGAGGCGTCCGCAGGAAGCTCGATGCAGAGAATTCATCCATTGATAACTGTGGTTGTAAGCGTAGACGCGACGCACAATTCCATCCATCTCCTTTCGAGAGGTCTTTCTCTGCCGTCAGTCCTATCTGCAGCCAAGTCGGAGATGGCATGGATACGAACTAGATATCTATTAATTTAACTTAAGGAGACCTATTATCATATCTCTTTTCCCTTTAAGTTTTTTGTTTTTGAGCTTTTTCTATCGGATGAGTATCTATAACAGAACTTGAACAATTATGAATCACTTATTGGTGGACATATTGTGTCCCCATCTGCTGTAGGAAGTCCTTATGTTTCTTGTAATAATGTAATGTAGCATTTAAAGTAGCTTGACTGTTGAATGGGAATTTGAGCAGGCTCTGTGTAAACGATTATGACACTTTAATTGACTTCGGTTTCTTGTTAACCTACTTGGAAGCTGACTGTTATAGCTGACCACAGGATATAATTCTGGTGTGGCTGTAATCACAAAGCAGCCATATTCAAGTGTTAGTGTAGTGTACAAATGTACTTATGTATTCTTCTGCTTTTGTTTCCCATCGTTCCGTTAGAACAGCAAACAAGTAATAAACTTGTCCCTGCTGATAAATGTATTGAGGTTATATTGATAACCTTGACTTCTGTGAGCTCAGGTTCCCTGCGGTTCTTCGTATGTAAGGTTATGGTATGTTATGGAGACAGATTTTTGTTTTGCTGCTTAACTCGTCCTATTTTTACAGGCTCTACGGAGATGATCTAGTTCCCATTTTTCATTTGTCTTGATTGAATTTCTGTTATTTTTTCTCTGTGGTTTGAATTTGATTGACAATTGGATGTCTGAGTTTCATGTAAATTGTGCAGGTTTTGAAGCATGTGCTAAGAAGGAGCTTCCAAACATTTGTGTTGCAATACTGAATAATTTCTTATGATATAGATTATAGAATTGCCCTATGTTATAACAGGAAATATTGATAAAGTTTTTTATGTTCTTGATGTAGGCACAGGCATTGCAACTTCTGCTTTAAGTCATTGTCTTTGCTGAAGTCTGGAGGAGCAGACAGTAATATGGGCTGTAAAGTGTAAAGACTTGAAAGACTAAGAGGGGTTATCTTGACACTACAAGATGTCAAAAGAATTGAGGCAAGAATAGTTATGACACTGTTCAGAGATGGTAAAGACACTATATGGAAGGCTGAAAAAGTAGGTATGCCTAATCTTTAAAATTAATTTTCTTTGAAATTTCAAACCTCATCATATTTGACTTCAATCATGTATGATCTATTTGTTGTAGGTCACCATCGTTGAGCAACTAAAGAGGGCCTTACTACCAGTAATATCCATCAGCACCATCATTCTGTCAAATCTGCATTTATTCCTCAATGTGTTGAAGGATTGAAAGTAATAAGCTGTTTTTGAAAGTAAATTCTGCTCCCAATTGCCTTCTTTTTGATATCTGCTAAATTTCATACTTCTATTACATTCTTAGCCATATTCGTGAAGCTAGAGGATTGTAATATATCCTCTTTTTTTTTTTTTTTTTTTTTACTTTCCCACTTTGATATCTTTATCCCATATGGTATCCAATCTATGAAATTCGGAATTGTTAATTTTCATGTTGCTATCCTAATAGTGGATGTTTTGTTTTTGTCTTTTTAATGCCAATTACTTTTCCTGCTTTTTAGTAAACAGTACAGTAAAAAAGTAGGTAAGAAAAATTTAATTGGTAATGATGATTTTATAAAAAAAAATGATATATTATTGTACAAAGTTTACTTTAAAACTTTGAGAAGTTTCTATTTTCGCCAAATATGGAATTTCAAAAAAGAAAACTTGCTGGGAGGTTTCAATTTTTTATTATATATGGAGTCATTAATTACATATTTAAGCTAAAAAATTTAACATCAAAATTTTACCAGCTTCGCTCCAGAAAGTTGTGAGGTGGAGTCGGTCTACCAACGGGAAGAATTTGATAATAATTAGGGTTAAATACACTTTTCTTCGGTCAGTTTTCTTAATTTGGCGATTTTGGTCTCTATATTTTATTTTTTGCGATTTGGTCTCTTAACTTTTTCAATTTAACAATTTTGGTCTTTATGTTTTTTTAATTTCACTTTTGGTCTCATACTTTTTCAAAATTCAAGATTTTTTGGGACCAAAAGCGTGAAAAATTCATGATTTTGAATGACCAAAAGTACAATTAAAAAGTATGGAGATCAAAATTGTCAAATTGAAAAAATTGGGGGAAAAAATGTAATTAAACCTAATAATTAACATAAATATTTAGCATGTATTTAAAGGAAGTCGTGGTCAGATTTACCGTTGAAAAGGTGTTCTTTACCTCGCATGAAAGGTCAATAGTTGGTATATGTCAATGTTCTAAACTCACTTTTATCGACAACATAAAAAAGTTCTATAGTTGCAGCTCAGAGATCAAGGGAAGTGGTGTGGAAATATGCATACAAAAGTTTCCCTCTTACGTATTACTACCTAATAACCTTTTCTATCTATGAGGAATCCTAGGTCACTTCTTTATAGGATCATCCTATACGGTCGAATCTGAAATAAATTAACGATTCTCCAATCATATATTTTCATATAGATAGATTTCCCATTTCGTACATTTTCCCATGAAATAGCAAAGGCAAAGAATTGCTTCTAAATTAGGCCACCCACAATAAAAAGAAATACTAAACCCATAAAGCTAGTCTTGCGGCTGAGAATTTCATCAAAAGCAACGTAACGTTTTGGTTTTTTCAATGCCAAAGAAACTCGTCACATAGCACACAAACCCTTATATTACAAATATGGGGAAAATTGGCCATTTCTATATCATCCATCATCAAAGGACATAACCAATAATACAAAACTATAATCATTGAAAATGCAAATAGTTTTTGTGCCCTGGAAATTCCCCAGTTTCTTTCTTGTTCTTTTTACTTTGTTATCTCTCTCTTTCTCTTCTATATTCACCATAACAAATAACTGCCCTTATACAATATGGCCCGGCACACTCTCCGGAGCAGGCACGCCTTTACTTCCGACGACCGGATTCCAGCTTGACTCAGGCCAAGCTGTCAAACTCACAAGTGTTCCGGGATGGTCGGGTCGGATATGGGCAAGGACTGGCTGCACATTTGATGCAACGGGAATCGGGAAATGCGAAACAGGTGATTGTGGTGGAAGGTTGGAATGTGATGGGAATGGTGCAGCTCCACCTACCTCCTTGTTTGAGATAACAATTGGTCAGGGTAAAGATCAAGACTACTATGATGTTAGCATGGTTGATGGTTACAATCTTCCATTGCTTGTTGTACCAAGTGGTGTATATGGTAGCAGTGCATGTAATGCCACAGGTTGTGTGACTGATATCAACATAGGTATGAGTTCTAATTTAAAAATTAATGATGCCATTAATCATAACACGGTTCATTAGGTACTATAATTACATGTGTTTAAAAATATTAATATTTTGGCCTATATACATGTCACTTACTTTTATTTTGGTAGGTATATGAAATAAAAAAACAGAACTTAGTTTTTCAATTTCAACCATGTTGCAAAGGTTGATTGGAGTAACTGTGAAATAGGGACTAAAAACATAATGGAATACTTATTTTAAATTTTGTGTTTATATGCTTAAATAAACGCCTATTGTTCGTATAAATGATTAAGAGTCTCTGTGTGTAAACAGTTTAATAGGATAAACACTTATCATATTAGCATTCATGTATGTATAAGTTATTTATATAATCAAACAGAAAATATAGTCAAACTGTTTTCATATAAGCTATAAGTTGTTTTTACAATGTATCATGAAGAGCTTATCGAAATAAACTGAAAACAACTAATGGACATGTCATAAGCTGTTTCCATAAGTTTTCTCAAACACTTTGGCAAGTGTTTATGTCAGTAGATAAGCCAAAATAAGTTGTTCATAAATCAATTCAAGCACAACCTAAGTATAAGCTGTTTCTATAATCAAAGATATAATGCAGTTAAATTGTTTCTATATAAGTTGTAAGCTATTTTCATAAGTTATCATAAAGAACTTATTAAAATAAGCTGAAAACTGCTTATAGACATGTCATAACCTATTTTTATAAATTCTCCCAATCACTTACACCAGTGTTTATATTAACAAAAATACAAATTTATAGGTTGTCCTAAAGAACTTCAAGTAGTTGGTGGAGATGGATACCAAGGAAGTAGTGTTGTTGGGTGTAAGAGTGCCTGCGAAGCATTTGGATCGGATCAGTACTGCTGCAGTGGACAATTTGCCAACCCAACAACATGCCAGCCTTCCTATTATTCCACAATTTTCAAGAAGGCTTGTCCAAGAGCTTATAGCTATGCATTTGATGATGGCACCAGCACCTTCACTTGCAAAGCTTATGAATATGACATTGTTTTCTGTCCCAACAGCAATAGGTATATACTTGCTCTGGACTCAAATACTACATAAGCAAAAATACATAATTTCACACTTATTAAGAAAATTAGTTAAGTTTATTTATTTTTCTTGGTGTAATTAAAAGACTAATTGCATTATCCAAACTACTCTTTCTTTTCATTTAATTTTCTATGGGAATTTGTTTCATGATAATATTAAATGAAGGGTATTTTGGGAATGATAACATTAAACATGGTGAAAGTAGTTAAAATTTGCTTATATTTTGGACCACCAAATATGACTATTTTTTGCTTATAACTGAATCCGGAGGGAGTAATTTCTCCCTCAAATATTATGAGTTTTCCATTCTCTTTCTATTTATTTATGTATGCTTGCAAACAAAATATCAACACTTGACCAAACATTTTACATTGCAACAACACAGGATTAAAAAACCAAATGGTGCATTTCCTCCTCCACCACCATCAATTGGAGGGCCCTATGAGAAGGTTCAACAAGCCAGTTCTTCTTCAAATATTCTCTTGCCCTTTCGAGTGACAATTTTTCTCTTAGTTGCAACACTTAATGTATATGTAATGAAGACTTGGCCAATGGTATGAAGCAATGCCAACAGAGCATCACACAAATTTTTCTTAAAATTTGGACAGAAACTACATAACAAAGGCCTATACAAGGAGATGGGAATGATGAACAGTGAAAATGAATAACATGAAAATACTAAAGAAGCAAATAAATGTAGAAATCACTCTTCCAAAGCTCCAACAAGTTGGAAGAAGATCAAGAACCAATGGCTCTCTGCTAAACAACAACTGGTCATAGTTTTAGTTTACCAACTATCATGTCAAGATAACTTGTAAATCCTCCAATAAAAAAAAAAAAAAAGAAACTTTGGAATAAATCAATAAAATAGTAAGTCATTTGCAATGTAACCAAGATTACAAGGAAACTCAATGTCATTCTCTCAAATGTTATGTATACTCAGGGCAGATCTTACCATCTCTTTCTGCATTTAACCTAACAACTTGAGTGCATAATCATGCTTTTGGATTTTCAAGAGATTTCAAAGCACTGTCTATTACAGGAAATTTGAGGGGATAATAGATTATAACAAGATAATATCTAAGAGTGAATTCTAACAAGAACATACATGGGTACCATTATAAAAATGAGTGACGTGTATACAGGTCAAAAGTATTTTTTATTCTTATGTAATTATAGTACCCAATGAAATTTGAGGGGATAATGTTCCCCTTGACTCCATATGTTATAACCATGCTACAATTCACTCTTAGACATTATATTGTTATATATCTAATATTGGGGTCAAGGGGAACATTATCCCACTCAAATTTTCAGTGATAAAAAGCGCTTTGAAATCTCCTAAAAATCCAAAACTATGATACTGCTCATATATGCTTCTAGGGACATAGCAGTTGCTCAAGCTTTTCCTGTTTTAGAAGAATCCTTTTGCACTTATAAAAAACAAGTACAAGAACCTCATAATCTCATTCCCACATTATTCTTATTGTATAATAGCAAAATAAAGAACAAAAAATTAAAAAAAAAAGCCAAACAACATATTCATGCATGTCCAAGAGACTATTGGAAGATGATTCCCCTTGTTCACATCGTTTTGGGGGACGACCACAATGTAAGGGGTTCAGCTCTTCTATTTTTTTGTTGTTATTTATGTCCCTGTAATTTTTTAAAATTCACGATTCTCCTATTAAGTGATGAGGTGGTTAGTAGAAGTTTGTCTCACCACCACATGGCACCCAACCCTTACACCTCACCCGAAACCTAGATGATTTTTCCATGTAAGCAAGACACCTCACTCGCACCCCTGACTCTCTTTCTCTCTCCCTTTTCCTTTTCCTTTTCCTTCCCCCTCCCCCGCAAAGAAAATGAAAACAGCCTTAGTCGAATAGCATCAGCAGAAACATTGTGATAATGGAGTATGTTCTTAACTTGTCTTTATGCTAAAATAGTTGTAAAAAGTGGTTAATGATTTGATTTAGTAAAGCTTTTCAAAGAAGCTTGATTTTGGGAAAAGATTTAGTTTATGTTTCAAGAATTGTTTTGAACTTGTAATTAAATTGTTTCTAAAATTTTGTGACATGTTTTAGTGTTTTGAAAAGTGGTTCAAAGTTGGGAAAACACTATAAAAAGTGGAAAAACACTATTTCAATTGGTAAATTTTGGGTTAGGTATTTTCTAAGTGTGTAGTGTTTGAAAAAGTTTCAAAACTTGCATAACTTAGACTTGATTCATGACATATGACTAGGTGTGATCCAAATGGGATTAAGCGAGTAATTCTTAGGCCTTTTAGGACCCTAAACCCGTGGCTGCCCTACGGGCTTTGGACTTGAGTTTTCGTTCTAATTGATTGAACTTGCATTATTAAGGTTCGTGCGAGGAACGACTTGACGATTATTTGGAATTACCTTGCTTGGATTGTTAAAGCGCCCTAGGTAAGGGAAATTCTTATATAATGAGTTTGTGCTTTTCGCCTTGTGTGTTGTTTTGTTTGATTATTTGATTAATTGTGTGGTAGTACTTGTAGTATTACTATGTGTTGTCTGGAATGCTATAGCATGTTGTAGCATACTGAATTATTATATGCTGTCTGAAATGCTGTAGCATGTTCTTGGCCCTACGTGGCATTAGTAATTTGTATTGTTTGCCTTAAATCATGTTTGATTTAATTAGAACTTGATATTGATTGGGATATGGAAAATATTGTTGATGATAATGGATTAATTAATAATGCGTTGATCGACTGTTATTGGGTTGATGATTTACAAACGGTAAATCCGATGCGATTTCACAAGCCGAATTCTGATTTCGTAAATAAATTGTTAAGGACATTTTGACTTAAAAGTAAGTGTGGGGGTTTTAGTACAACTAGCCAAAGCTTGCAAAGAATTTTCAATGGAAACATAGTAGAAAAAGAACTTGAGTAAACATTGTAAATTTCGAAAACAGTTGAGTTAAATAATGTGTTTTGGGAAAATTCTGGCTAGGAAAGACTTGGTTATTAAGAGTGTTCGCACCGCCTCTCTTTTCTGGGAATTGTCCTAGCGTATTATTTAGCACAACTAGGGTTTCAACGACCTAGAGTTAAAGAGTATTTTCTGATACAGTGGGAGTGACACAAGAACTAAAAAGGGAATTTTAAAGATTTCAAAGATCGAGATTTTTTAAAGATTAAAATATAGGGAACCTAGTGTTCCTATTGAGCATATGGGCCATGTGTCCTGTGCTGGGACTTGACGTCCTACTTGCGTGCGCATTTTCTTGATTAAGGATTGGACCTAGTGTTCCGTATGGCATGCCTAGTATCTCAACCGAAGGATTGAGCCTAGTGTTCCGCATTACGTGTCTAGAATTTCAATCTAAGATTGAGACTAGTGTTCCGCAATTGAACACCTGGACCTTGTGTCCTGTGTTTGGACTCTAAGTAAATGAAGATTTGAAATTCATTAAATTGAGTGAGTTAAGGTTTCGTCGATCCGCATTGATTAATTAAAACATATCTCAGACACTCCTCTTGGTGAGTGGGCCATATTAAAGAATTTGTTTGGATGCATACTGACCATTGAGCATCGACACTCAGAGCGTTTGATTGTCTTAAGGACTTCAAAAGGACGAGTTGTCACTTCCTGCCAAATACCCGAGGTCCTTTTGGTGACTAGAGATAGCCCTAAGTCCTTTTGGTGTCTTCAGACGTTAGAGCAGATGAAATTGTGATATTGGTGACTAGAGTAAGTTAAGAAACATTGTGATATTGGGATCTTCAAAAGGTAGCCCTAAAAATTGAATAGATGAAATCATTGATGTTAGAGCAGACTTGATCTCAAAGTTGATTGCGTCAGCCGCCGGACTGACGATACTATCAATTAACTCAACAACCGGAGTGAATTACTCCGCAATAGTGCGTTCTTCAGATTCTCCCATTGTCCTTCTTTGCCTTCTAATTCCTCTGAGAGTTCTTTCAATCTCAGAATCAAACTGCAATTTAGGATTGTGAGAATGCGTTAGCATAAACAATCAGCAATAAATACAATAAAGAAAGGAAAATATTTTTGGATTTTTTTGAATAATAGAATAGAAATAAAATTAAAATAGAATAAATAAACAAAGAAAAAGTGTTTAAATTAGCAAAGAACTTTTTTCGATCAATATTGTTAGGTGCTCCCCGGCAACGATGCCACAAATTTGTTGCTCAATTTGGCACTCAAGAGCAAGCGCACCCTATCCCAAAAGTAATAAAGTAGAGTATTTAGGACTCTGAATATCGAACTCACGGCGTTAACAATTATCAAATTACTCGAGATCTTTTACTATTTAGGCAAATTGAAGTATAATAGGAGAATTGGTTTCCGCGCGATTCGAAAACAGGAACAAAAGTTGTCACAAGAAAAACACGGAAGTAAGTAAGAAGAAGATTCAATTTATGGAAGTCTAGGGTATCCGGGTTCACTTAAGCCAAA
Source organism: Calophaca sinica (assembly GCA_037113605.1). Classification (NCBI taxonomy): domain Eukaryota; kingdom Viridiplantae; phylum Streptophyta; class Magnoliopsida; order Fabales; family Fabaceae; genus Calophaca; species Calophaca sinica. Next base: position 96,466,047 of record CM073736.1, read on the forward strand.
TCTTTATTATTAGTCAACTACTCAACACATGCATCTTTTTCCTAATTGATTGCCAACCACTTACTCTAATGTTATTAACACTCAATGGTTATGCAATGTTGACAGTTTTTTCCTGAGTTTATCTCCAATGTTCATGCAAGATAAAAAGTCAAGAAAAGCATTAAGAATTAGAGGTTTGTTAACTCAATAACTTGTTGAAAACAAACAATTATCCTTGGTCCGGCGTAATTAGTAAATCCAATGATTCATATAGGTCTGTTAACTAACTACGGTACAGTCACCAACAATTAAATTAACTATCCTAAGGTTGATCAGACCTTGTTTGAATAATCACAATAGGAACAATTCAATCATAGAAAAAAGGAAAACATGTATCTCATAGATTGAAAGCAAATAAATCCATAGGCAAAAGATCCCCCATCACCCTAGTGATGGGTTTAGCTACTCATGTTCAAAGCATAAATTAAATAGACTAAATCCATATAGTAATCCATAAATAAAATGAGAATAAACTAAACTGGGACACCCTTTCGGAATGGTGCGACACTTCGTTCTCCTTCTCCTCTCTGCTCTTGACGGCTCTCAAAATCCTAGTCTGGTCAAAAGCCTTTCAAAAGTCCAAAGTCAGCTCCTTTTTCAGTGTTAACCCCTGAGTTTAAATAGAAACACGTTCTATATAGCCCTTTTTGTCATTAAGTACGGTCGTGCTTCATTATGTACGATCGTGCTTCAGTCAAGTCGGCACATCTCTGCGTTTTTATATATAGTCGTAGTGAAGTATGTCAGGTCGTACATATCCTAAAATTCGATGTTGAACCGTGCTGCACCTCCTATAGGGGCGTACTGACATATGTATGGGCGTACAAGCTTCATTTTTCAGTGCTGGGACGTGCTTAAAAGTAGCAGGCGCGTACACCTAGGGGTGTAAACGGGTCGAGTCGAGCCGAACACTTGAAGCTTGAGTTTGGCTTGCAAAAAAAAAAAATGAAAAGCTTGAACTTGGCTCATTTATTTAATCGAGCCTAACTAAAAGCTTGAGTTTGGCTTGTTAAAAAAATAATAAAGCTTGAGTTTGGCTTATTAAGCTCATTTATAACTTAATTATTTTTATATTTATGAAAATTTTTCTTAAATTATTTACGAATGAGGGAAATTTGACGAAGGAATAGGCATACCCCATTCCCAATCTGCATATAGTTAAAAAAATTCTTTGAACTATAGTGACAATAAGGATTCCAAAACATTGTATAGTGTACACGGACGAAAGACTAAACGTGCTTCTTCAAACCAGGGACGGACCCAGGAATTTTACGGCTTGGGGCAACTCAGATATATAGTGTAAAAATTTGCCATATATATGTTTAGAAAACATATATAATAAAATATTAAATAAAAAATACAGCAGTCACTTGGTATATGTGGTAACGAGTATTCATAAAAAAGTTCATAATGTGGAGGCAGTTTAGATATATCTTTGTACATATATATATATATATGGTGATCAACCTAGACCCATCCATGCTTCACATAATGCCTCGAAAAAGGGTCCGAACTAATGCAACAACTCACTATAGCATCTCTTCAAAAATCAATGAATTACATAGTAGAAATAACACGAAAAATAAAATATAAATTGAAAAAGATAGTTATACCCTTAAACGAGCTATTCACAAGCCGTTAATATCGAGCTTGCAAGGCTTGAGCTTGACTCATTTAAATAATCGAGCTCAATGTGAAGCTTCAGTTTGTTTATTTTATTAAACAAACGAGCTTCACCGAGTATTTAACGAGCCGAACTCGAATAGTTTACGAATAGCTCAGCTCATTTACACTCCTAGTATACCATGCAGGTAAGGGCATACAAAATTTATGTAAGGGCGTACATCATGCCCAAAACATCGGATTCTCATTTTTAAATGCCCAAAATACGTTCAAAGTGTCTAAAAGTGATTCCAAAGTAGTTTTTCTCACTTTTCTACAAAACCAAAGGTAAAAGGCGTGATTGCACATAAAAACACCTAAAAGGAATATAATTCACACCTAATTAAATCTCCAAAAATAATAGTACTTTGGGACTTAGCATTATCCAATATGTTCGGATGTGTTAGGCATGTCTGGGTTACAAGTGAGAAATTTTGGCCTTTATTACATCGCTAGAGTATTTACAGGCAAAATACAAGTAATTACTGTACTCTAAGAGCTTGACATGTACCCTGACGGTTTAAAAATTGTCTTTGGGTTTCTTACAAGTTTAAATTTAAACCATAACCGAAGGAACTTTCTAAATAACGAGGCGACTGACTCATCATTTTGATATTATGATTTTAGTCCCCCAAAATATGTCAATATTCGGATTTGGTCCCAAAAAAAATTTGTCAGCTTTTGGTCCTTTATGTTTGGAAATGTGTCAACGTTAGTCCCTACCGTTAACGTAGTTGATAAGTTGTCATGATGGAGCTCCACGTCACCATCTGCTATATAAGTTACTAATCATATGAGTCATTCCATGTGTATGAGATACTCCACATCACTCTCTCCACTCAGCCACCCTTTTCCTTAGGTTAAATAAAACCCTGATTAAAAAAAATCGTAATCCCTAATTATAAACCAACAAGTGATACCATTGATGTGCAACCCGCAAAATGCCACTATTTCATCGTAGGCCACTAAATTTTTTCTCTCCTTATGTTTTCAGCTTGTTCACCTGCAAACTGCCCTTAAACATCACCTTAGTGACCACTACTAATACCAACCCAACACCTTAATTGGAAATCCCACCCTCTCTGCTACTACTGCCTCTGGTTCCATGGATGGGTTATGGTAGAGACCTAAAGGGGTGTGTTGGGTTGGTATTATAGTGGTGGTCAGTAAGGTGTTGTTTAACGGTACTATATAGATGAAGGGGCTGAAAGAATGGGGGGAAGAAAACCTTTGGTGATCTATGGTGAAACAGAGACAGTTTGTAGGTTGCACATCAATGGGATCACTTGCTTGTTTAAAGTTGGGGATTAGGATTTTTTTTGAGGGAAAGGTTGGTTGAGTGAAGAGGGTGACGTGGAGTATCTTATGCACATGAAATTACACAAAAATTAGTAACTTACGTGGTAGTTGTCAGATTTTAGTCCCTTATGTTTGGAAATGTGTCAACTTTAGTCCCTACCATTAACGTAGTTGATAAGTTGTCATGATGGAGCTCCACGTCACCATCTGCTATATAAGTTACTAATCATATGAGTCATTTTATGTGTGTGAAATACTCCACGTCACTCTCTCCACTCAGCCACCTTTTCCCTTAGGTTAAATAAAACCATGATTAAAAAAAAATCCTATTCCCTAATTATAAACCAACAAGTGATACCATTGACATGCAACCCATAAAATGCCACTATTTCATCCTAGGCCACCAAAGGTTTTCTTTCCTTATGTTTATGTTTTCAACTTGTTCATCTGCAAACTGCCGTTAAACATCACCTTAGTGACCATCACTAATACCAACCCAACACCTTAATTGGAAATCCCACCCTCTCTGCTACTACTGCCTCTAGTTCCATGGATGGGTTATGGTAGAGACCTAAACGGGTGTGTTGGGTTGGTATTAGTGGTGGTCAGTAAGGTGTTGTTTAAGGGTACTTTATAGATGAAGGGGCTGAAAGAATGGGAGGAAGAAAACCTTTGGTGATCTATGGTGAAACAGAGACAGTTTGTAGGTTGCACATCAATAGAATCACTTGCTTGTTTAAAGTTGGGGATTAGGATTTTTTTGAAGGAAAGGTTGGTTGAGTGAAGAGGGTGACGTGGAGTATCTCATGCACATGACATTACACATAAAATTAGTAACTTACATGGTAGATGGTGACGTGAAGTTCTATCATGATAACTCATCAACTCCATTAACAGTAGGGTCTAACGTTGATACATTTCCAAAAATGAGGGACTAAAAGCTGATGAAATTTTTTTGGGGACCAAATCCAAATATTGACGTATTTGGAGGACTAAAATCACAAAACTGCCACCAGTGGCGGACCCAGGACCCTGGGTCAACTGATGCATAAAATTTTAATTTCACCCAAATTATAACAAAACTATCAACACGTCTTTTTACAAAAAAAAAAGAGCAAATGTTTACTCTTCTTGCAAAACAACAAGAGCATGATTTTTGATAGCACAAAACATGTTTTCGGACTTCCAAAAAATAGAAATATTTCAAAAATTTACAAGATAAAATAACAAAACAACATAGACCGAATTAACAGAGACCCAATTACAACAGAAAAATTTACCAGAGAAAATTAACACAGAGGTTAGATTATGTTTTAGTCTAAATTGGAAGAAATATGAACCTAATAAAAGGGGAAACAGAGACCGAAAATGACATTCACCAATAGGAGGGAGAGTGGGTCAAGATGTGAGACAGTAAGAGGAGTTATGTTTTAAGTTTTGAGAGAGAGAGATGAGTGAGTCTGACTGAATGAGATGAAAGATGTGACTAGGTGGTGGCACTGAATGTAAATTATTATACTGAGAAGGGATCAAAATATAAATTTTATAGGGAGTAAGTAATATTTTAAATTTTTCAGATGGTGCAAATGCAAACCCTAAACAACATGTAGGTCCGCCTCTGGATGAGATGACAAGTCTGGACAGTAGGTGCAAAATATTAGAGTTAGAAGGTCAAAATAAAAACTATAAAAAGTGATAAATATTATTTTAAAAATTTCAGGGTGTGCAAGTGCACACCCTAGAGGCCATGTAGGTCTACCCTTGGCTGCCACGTGGATGCTACATTATTTACAAAGTCCACATGACATGTGCTGACATGGTTTCTATTTGTCACCAGGGCCGGTGAAGTGGTTGTGCAAGCTGTGCAGCTGCACAGGGCCTCACCCAATCTAAAATTTTAAGGGCCCCAAAATTTATTATATTTTATTTTGCTATCACAAAACAAAAAAAAAAAAGAGAGAGAGAGACGAAGGGGGAAGATGAAGCAAAAGTGCAAAATTTGCATTCCACAGAAGTTGTCGTGATGCTCTCTCAGATCTGCGCTCTTCAAAACCCACAACCTTCGGTTCTACACTTTCAGATCTGACCGTTCAAGCTATTATGCACCAGTAACAATGAATAAAAAACACAAAAGTGGGGAAATGATCACAATTCACAAAACTCGCCAACGGTTTGAAGTAGAAGAAACTAGAAAAATCAAGGAGAAGAACCAGGGAGAAGCACATTAAGAGATATGGGTTCAGTCTCAAACAACCTGCAAATAGAAGAGGAATTAGGGAGGAAGAGAAGAAAAGAGGAGCACATATTCAATTTCGGAAGAAATTTTTTCCAGCGAATCAATTGGGTTTTTCGAATTAGGGGGGATTTTTATTTGCAGATGAAATCATGGCTTTGGCTTATTAGAGAGTTATCACTTGATTTGGTGGGGTGAGAATGGAAGTGAAACCGATGCAATAGGTACGGTGAGAATGGAGTTATCACTTTTTTAAATTAACTAGCACTTTGACCTATCGCACGGGTCAGTTATCCTGCAAGGGAGCGTAGTAGTCTCTCTTTTTTTTTTCTAAAAAGAGTTTTGTATCAGAAGGTTTTAACGAGACTCCTAATTTTTCATAAAAAAAATTAATGACTAGTTTTTTGCACTCATTTGTGTGCTTTTGATAATATATATATATTCGGTACATCAAAAAAAATAGGGGCACTAATTTATTTATTTGCACTGGACATCCAAAATCTCATAGACGGCCCTGTTTGTCACGTTGAAATTTCTGACTGACAGAGTTACAGGAAAGGACTAATGTTGATACATTTCTAAATATGAGGGACTAAAAGCCGACAAAATTTTTTTGGGGATCAAATTCGAACTTTGACATATTTTAGAGGACTAAAATTATATTTAAGAAAAAAAATAAAAAAGTAAGCATTTTAATTTAACTCGACACCAAAAATTAAAACAAAACAACGGAGATACACCCAAAAGTCAAAACTCCGCGCGAGTGTGTTTTAACCCTTCCTAACCCGAATGATCCTATTAATTATCCTCTCCCGCTTTACATGCTTTCAAGTTTTGGTGATAACCTATTATTAATGGTAAAAGTACGAGTAAAAAACACTTGTGTTAACATAAACGTAGGTCTCAGATCAAGTTTCTTTTGTATTGGAGGAACTACCCCATGTCTCTTGACTTCGAAATTGAGATAAACTTATGGTATATTTGGTATGTAAGAAAGTGGGAGGAAAAAAATGGGGGAAAAGAAAGTTTATTGGTTAAAGTGTAAAATTAATGATGTATTATATTATTATTGGTCTGTCACATTTATTAATGCATCTTTTTCACACTTTACCAAAAATTTTCTTTTCTCCCTATTTTCTTTCCTCTCTCCCAAACAGACCATTAAAAATACCGTTTGTGTATAAAATTGGAAACCACGTTTAGAAAACTCCGTTTTAACTTTTTAACTGAGTGTTTGGTTAAGATTTCAGGTGAATAAAATCTGATTTAAAAGTAGTAAACTGGATTTTGTTGCAAGCAAAAGAATCTTAATTTTTCCGTTCAGAAAACTGGATTTTGAGCGTAAGACCCACACAATTCTTTATATTTACACATCAAAAGTGATTCTACTTTTATCATCCAAACAAAATCAATTTTTTTTAACACACTTTTAAAATATCATTACCAAACACAAATTAATTTTTTTAAACTCAATTTTTTTAAAATCAATTTTTTTAACATCAATTCTTCATAATCAATTCTATTCAAATCTAAAACAAACTGACTCTAAGAAAACTCGTTAGTTTTAATAGCAAATCAAATCAATAAATCAAACTCTTTTTTTTTTTTTTTTTTTTTGATTGAATCAATAAATCAAACTCGATCGCATATTAATACCAAACTTTTTTTTCTCTCCTTTTATAATAATAAGAGTAAGGCTAAGGACAAACTACCACACACTCTTTTAAACACACTCCTCGAATGAGAAGCTGGATTGTAAATACTAAATACAAACGTCGCGAGTCGGCGTTGTACCGTAATCGTGTCATCGAACACCTAAAACTAACAGACACGTGCGGCACGTATCAAACCAGAAAAGAAGCAGAAGAAGGAGAATGGGGAAAATATGATTGGTTCAACCGTTCAAGAAGATGAAGGAAGGGAATACGAGGGACGGTTTGTACTGTTGAGGAGAGTGTGGGCTTGAGAGAGCTGATTCATGAGGGAAACGATGCGAGCGTGGTAATCACGCGCATGCTGAACCGCCTCGGCTTCGAGCTCACCGAGCTGAAAACAGAGTCGTTCCTCGGCTTCCTCGGCCACGCGGAGCCGTTCCTGTGCGGTGTGGAGCATGTTTCTCACGTGCTCCTCCCTCTCCTTGCTCTGCCTCAGCTCCTCTTCTAGCTTCTCGTTTCTCTTCTTCAGCTGCAACGCCGTCGTTTCGTCCTCCGTTTGATTCTTCTTTTTGTTGTTGTTGTTGTTGCGGATTCCCATAACCGCCATCATCATCATAGTCGGTGCAATGGCAGTTATGGAACCGATATTCTGGGGATAGAGAGAGCAGTGAGTTTTAATCGAAAGATGGTTTTTGTGTTTTGCAATGGGAAGGAAGGAGTGAAGGAAAGTATAAATATTGAAGAGAGTTAAAATCAGCTATGTCCAGGTTCAATGAACCCGCCTTGCGCTTTTGTTTCGGTTACCTTCTGTTACTACAACGGACTGGATCAACGAGATAACATAACATACAGTGAAATAAATCAGATCATGGCTTATGTTTTCTTTTTTTGACGGAAAAATGAAAATTTAAATATCATGGCTGATGCTTGAGATTTAAACTTAAATTTACTTTTTTTTATTGAAAAACTTAAATTTACTTTAATTTTGTGATTGAGGATGCTTTAAATAAATAATATCATAGCATTTAAATTATATTCCAAGTCTATTTTATTTATATATAAATAGATATTCATCAACAAAAAAATAAATAAATACGACTCGTCAAAAAAATAATATTATAAATAGATATTGTTACGAGCGAGCTTGAGAGGATAATGGGAGGGAAGAAATACTGATTCTTGACTGCGACGGATGGCGACGGTGTGTTGGGGGTGTACTGCAAACACTCACGCGCTCAAGTCGATGTCGTCAGAGGTGAGTGAAGAGGTGGAAGAATAATCATTACCTCGATCCTTTGACGCGGTCTCTTTAAATCTGAGTTGAGGGCGATTCTGGATGAACCGATTCCGTGAAACCCGGAGTCGTGATTAATTCTTTTAATGCCGAAGCAGATTGGGTCGGCCGCGTCGATGTGGTCTCGAGGGAAGGTGGAGCGACATGGACAGAACTTCAGATTGGGCCTGGAAGGTGGATCATCGGATTGGGCCTCGGCCCAGTCCGGAACAGTTGCCCCCCAAGTCGCTAGCTCGAATGTCGAGGTGGTGACTTGTTGTCGAAGTTCGTTGATGTCGACGTTCGACGTCCTTGTTCGTAAGGAACTGCAAGTGTCATCATGTCGTGCTTGTTCATTAGCTCGTTCGGGACCTTCGTGTTCCACGTCTACTGAAGCAGTTCTCGACACGAGGCTTGATGTGCTTGTGCAAGGCACAAGGCTTTGTCACGAGCTCGTGCACGCGGTCTCGGCACGAGGTCGATCTCCTCATCAGGTGCTTGTGCCAACGCACAAGGCTTTATCACGAGCTCGTGCACGCGGTCTCGGCACGAGGTCGATCTCATCATCAGGTGCTTGTGCCAACGCACAAGGCTTTATCACGAGCTCGTGCACGCGGTCTCGACGCAGGTCGATCTCTTCATCGGTGCTTGTGCTAACGCGACAAGGCTTTATCACGAGCTCGTGCACGCGGTCTCGGCGCAGGTCGATCTCATCATCAGTGTGCTGCGCTAACGCACAAGGCTTTATCACGAGCTCGTGCACGCAGCTCTCGACGAGGTCGATCACTTCATCGGTGCTTGTGCCCAGCGCCGCGAGGCTTTATCACGAGCTGCGTGCACGCGGTCTCGGACGAGGTCGATCACAGGTGCTTGTGCCCAGCGCCTGAGGCTTTATCACGAGCTCGTGCACGCGGTCTCGACGCGGTCGATCTCTTCATCGGTGCTTGTGCCAGCGCCGCAAGGCTTTATCACGAGCTGCGTGCACGCGGTCTCGACGCGAGGTCGATCACTTCATCGGTGCTTGTGCCAGCGCACAAGGCTTTATCAGTGCTTGTGCCAGCGCACAAGGCTTTATCACGAGCTCGTGCACGCGGTCTCGACGCAGGTCGATGATCTCTTCATCGGTGCTTGTGCCAGCGCACAAGGCTTTATCACTAGCTTCGTGCACGCGGTCTCGACGCAGGTCGATCACTTCATCGGTGCTTGTGCCAGCGCACAAGGCTTTATCACGAGCTGCGTGCGCGGTCTCGACACGAGGTTCCATCGAGGTGCAAGGTTTTGATAGTAAATAAATGCGATTACGTCTTGCTTCACATTTATGTGTTTAGGATACATTTGTTTCAACTATAATATTTCTTCATCTTTCTTTGCGATTTTCTGTTTCCGCTGCGACCTCGGCCGAGTGTTGCAAGCTCCTGCGATTCGTCGAGGAGGTCGAGTTCTTCTCATTATCTTGTGATTGTCAATGTTACTCTGGGGATTTGTCTTTGGCTTTTGATGCCATCAACTTCTCTTCGTAATTCATAAATTTACGAGCTCGCCAGGAACTCGTTCGAGTCTTCGGTTTATGCGACACCAACGTCGACGCCGAATAGATTTCCTTCGATCGGGCCTCGCTCTAGCAAATCTTGCTTCATCTCGTCGAGCATTTCTTCACCAAAATGGCTTCTTTGTTGAAGCGCTCGGCGTAGTCTCTGATAGACTCATCTCTCTTCTTGAATTGCGGCGGTCTGGCTGTCGACTTGGGTTGGACTTTAGACGCAATGAAATGCGCGGAGAACTGGTCGACGAGCTCAGTCCAGGAACCAATGGAATTTTTCTTAAGAGTCTGGAACCAAGACAACGCTGCCTTCTTCAGAGTGAGGGGAAAGATTCTGCACTTCACCGGCCCTTGGGCGCCTCGATAGCCCATGACAGTATCAAAGCAACCAACATGCTCGTCGGGGTCGGTGGTGCCGTCGTATGAGTCCAAAGCGGGTGGTTTCTGAAGATGCTTCGGAATCGGGAATTTCATGATCTCGGATGTAAAAGGACCAAAGGCCCCGCTCGAGTCACTCGTGTCATTGCTCCGAGAAGGAGTTGATGAAACAGAATGAGCACGGCGGAGTGCTCTATGCCCAGAGCGGCGTGGAGTCGTGCCACGGTGGTGGCGATGAACAGATCTGAGATTTTCGTGACTCCTTCGATCTCAGGAGAACGAGAGACTCGATCTTTTTCGCTGATCGACCGTGGCAACGCGAGCGGAGATTTCCTTCTGCTGATTCTCCATTCGATCGAGGCGTTGATTCTGAGCCTGCATCTCTTCGGCATGGCTTCGAATGAATTCGCGGAACTCGCGAATGAGGATGGCGGCGGTCTCCGTTCCGGCATCGATTTGAGCAGCAACGATTGGAACGGCGTCATGCTGATGCGGAGGCGGAAGGTTATTCCTCTGTCTCTCATATTCACCGATGAAATTGCGAGTTCATGGTGAGGTGGTTCAAGATCTGCGTTCGCATGAGTGGAACCGCTAGTCGCGACCGGCGCCGATCCGATCATCGTCGAGTGAAGAAGGGAGACTTCGACAAAGAAGATGAAATCAGAAACGATTCCCACAGACGGCGCCAATGTTCTGAACAGAACTTCAGAGGATGACCGGAGGGAAGCAATACGGTTGCGCTCGCGACGGATGACGACGGTGTGTTGGGGGGGTGTACCTGCAAACACTCCGACGCTCAAGTCAGTGTGTGTCCGAGGTGAGTGAAGAGGTGGAAGAATAATCATTACCTCGATCCTTTGACGCGGTCTCTTTAAATACGAGTTGAGGACGATTACCGATGAGTAACCGTTCCGTGAAACCCGGGAGTCGGCAGTTAATTCTTTTAATGCTGAGAACCATTGGGTCGGCCGCGTCGATGTGGTGTCGAGGGAAGGTGGAGCGACATGGACAGAACTTCAGATTGGGCCTGGAAGGTGGATCTTCGGATTGGGCCTCGGCCCAGTCCGGAACAGATATATATAAATAGATTCAATAACTTTTATGTTTTAATGCAAATTTGACAAATACAATCGATGAATCGAAAACTCTCGTCAAACTATTTGATAATTTTTTTTATGAATTTGAAAATTGGGAATTTAACGAAAACTATTTGATATTTCATTGCTCAACTTTATTTTACTGTATATGTTGTGATATTTAAAATATAAATAAATATTATTACCAAAAAAATAAAATATAAGTAAATATACTATTAAATTACATGCTCATAAGGATTGTAGGGTAAAAAAAAATACACTACTCATTTTAAATTATCAAAAATTTGTTTATTTTACATACATTATTCACATAACCATCATATCAAAAATAAAAAAATACACCAAAGCGCACGCATAACAAAAAATATAAAAATTGTTATCAAGTGTTTTAAAAAAATTCAATAATTAAAGATTAATAATATGTTATATTAAATATTTTTAATGACTTTTTTTAAAATAAAATATTTTAATTACTTAAAAGATAAGTATCAAATAATTATTATTTTTTAATATAATAAATATTTTTTATTTTCTTAATGAATTCTCAAATAACATTCCTAAGATGAAACATCTTTAGTCTTCTTTTCATAAAGTTGCAGGAAGATACAAATAAGCTTTCACAACAAGTGCGCAGTTAATTTATAAAATATGGCGATGCTTAATGAGTTGGGATGCACCATTGTTTAATGAATAAAAATCTCAAATAACATTCCTAAGATGAAACATCTTTAGTCTTCTTTTCATAAAGTTGCAGGAAGATACAAATAAGCTTTCACAACAAGTGCGCAGTTAATTTATAAAATATGGCGATGCTTAATGAGTTGGGATGCACCATTGTTTAATGAATAAAAATCTAAATATCTCCTCCATGATAAAATCTCAAGCATTAAAGTATGAGGGAACCACAAATTACATATAAGTGCTAGATAGAACCACAAATTTACGATGAAATTTATGAATAATCTATCAACGAGGAAATTAAGGATTCAAACTCAAATCACGAGGGGCCAACAATTTGTGCCAACCTCGTTGGCTTATGTTGCGCTTCTTTAACGTGAATATGAGGGAATGGATCCCCTACCTTTAGATGTAGTTGAGTCAAATGTAATATCGATAGTGCCTCCAGAAGGAGTCTTGGTCTTTCAATCCTAAAATAGACAATATATGTCTCAATATGAGTGGCCTATTTAAGAGATGCCTTTTGGCATGCGCAATTAACATAAATATTAGGCTTAAATATGATTTTCACCCTTGTAAATATAGAAGTTTTTGTTTTTCGTCCCTACAAAAATATTTTTTTGTTTTTTATCCCTGTAATTTTCGTAAATTTGTTTTTGGTCCCTACAAAAATTTATTTTTGCTTTTCATCCCGGTAATATATATATTATTTTGGAATTAGTCTTTATATTCTCCTTATTTCAGGGAGTAAAATCACATTGGTCTCTAATTTCAGGGACTAAAACCAAACATGAAAAAATATTACGAGGACCAAAACAATACAATAAAAATCAAAAGCAAAAATTCTTATATTACAGAGATGAAAAACAAAAAAAAATTATAGAGACGAAAAATAAAAATCCCCATAATTACGGGGACGAAAAACATATTTAAGCCTAAATATTATTTTACAACCGGATAAAATAAATATATGAGAAATTGGGTTTGGAAGGATGGAAGAGGACAAGTAATGGACGGCTTCTAATCTTAAAATCAACGGAGAAACCACTACGCCATCAAAGAAGTAATATGGTTAATTAAAGAGCTACATATCGAAAGGTAATTGGCAACTGCAATCAGGGACTAGCTTATTTCCAATTTCCAAATTGACATTAAAAAATGATAGTATGATCGAAATCTAGCTAGCACAGTTTTCTGCTTGGATGAAGTCATGAAACATTATGAATTGGATGAGAGTGGTAGACAATGACTTAAAGGCATAATGGAATACAAGGCCAGACACCTGCTTCATTATCTCTATAGGCCACCATTAATTTGGTCTTCTTAATTGTAACGTACTACTCCATCCGTCCCATTATGAGTGTCACATTTACAAAATAATTTAGTCAAAAAATAAGTGTCATATTAGTCTCATTAATTAATTTTTTTTTCGGTTTTACTCCTGTTATCTCTTTTAAAATTATGCTGTTAAACTACACAATTTTCTAGACAAGACTAATTTGGTAAAATGGTCGTTATCTCTCTTTCATTTATTGCTTCTCCTTAATCTGTGTGAAATCCTCTAATGTGACATTCAAAATGGGACGGATGGAGTACATTAAGAGCATGCATCTCTAATGTTACACAAGGGGAAAAAAAAAGAGCATCTCAGGAATGGATGCTCTCAAGTTAATTTTTCTCACGTTGGATCCCTACCATTCATTGAATGAGAGAGAAAGTGTATTTAAAATATAAAAAATGATTAAAAATGAGGAATAAAGAGATTGAATGGTGGAGATTGAAAACAATTGCTATCACATCTTTAAAACCTCACGTGAGAAATTAATTTTTTTTATGTTAAGAATTCAATCTTATAGAAGATTCGTTCTAACATGCGGCAAACAACTCATTCTTCTCCAATGCAAAATAAATTAATAACGAATTCTCTTAAGGTTAAAAATCCATTTTAAGAACTCTATTGGAGATGGTCTTAGTCCCTCAACTTCAGAAAACTTTTTCTAGAAGGATTATTATTAGTCAAAAGAAAATTCAAATTTATGCACGAAAAATGTGAAGTATTATTCAAGTAATTTAAATGGAAAAAATAGATATTGAAATAACTAGAATTAATTGGAATCAAATATGACTCATAGATATCAAGGTTTATTAGAACTATTTAAGTTAGTTACTCTTTAACTATTTGGTAGCTAAGTTATTTATTATTTTATTAGTCAGAGGAGTTAGTAGTCAGATTACACGACTAGTCTTTCTAGTTTCGGCGAGAAAGAATCAAGGAAGTACGAATCCCAAAGGAAATTCGCATGAAGGGAAGCTGATACATCTGTTTTCCTCTCTAATGGTGGTAAATGTGTTAACCTCATTGAAAGTGGGTTTGTTTTTTAAACTAGAGGACACGTATGTGTCGTTTAACAAAACATCAAGAAAAGTCAAAGCAATTTCTCCCTCCTATTATAGAAGCTGCTAAGAAGGTCTTGTGGATACAGAAATTCCTATAAGAGCTAGGTTTCACACAGGAGAAGTCATTAGCGTCACTTTAAACAGCGCTTGCCATTAAAGCGCTGGCTAAAATAAAAGCTGATTGACTTTAAATAGCGCTTCTTTGAAGAAGCGCTGCTAAATATCCGGTTCGCGAATAGACAGTGCTTGCTTCAATAAGCGCTATCTTTTATTCAACCTTCGCCAGCGCTAGCTCTGTCTTTTATCCTAATCACCAGCGCTTTCCTAAGAAAGCGCTGTCTATTTCAAAACGTAAATGACAAAACGCGCGTAGTATACCTCTGTTTCATCACTCTCGTTTACTCTTTCTCTCTCACGCTGTTTGCGCCGTTTCTGCTCCCCGTTCCTCACGCTGCCGTTTCTGCTCGTCGTTCCGCCGCGCATCTCCTCATTTTACAGAAAGGCTCTTGCATGTCATTTTTGCTCTCTCTTTCTCATGCTACCGTTCTGCTCGCCGTTCTTGTTTCTGCTCTTGTTTCTCGCGTCCTCTACTCACAACCCAGTAAGGTATAGATCTCAGTTTTGTTTCACAACCCATTCTCTCTTTCTCACGTTGCTCGCGACCACCACCACCACTTGGTCATATATATTTGTTTTGTTTCACATCCCACCATCTCATTTTTTTTTCATTTTCTCATATATATTTTTTTCATTCAGAGATTGAGCAAGTTTGATTCAGTGACAGACTCCCTCAAACAACATTCACCAGACCAGCAGCTGAATCATTCACGTTAGTTCACAGAAGAAAAGAAAACCTTGCTTCAGGGTAACAAGGTAACAAATAATACTCTTCCAAGCTTATCTTATATGTAGAGAGTGTGCCTGAAATACATCAAATACCTTTTTTTTTACAAAGAAGATGGGTAATTTATTTGAAACGAAACATGGGTTTTGATTATCTTTTCCATGGTGAGAAATAGGTAATCTGAAGAATTTTGTAACTAGAGGGTTTCAACAATTCCTTTATGGTTGTGGTGCATTAGTGTATTTTATTTGTATGATGAAGGGTGGTGTACAATAAGGATGTTGTATAGGTGATGCAAATTGCATATGTAATTGAATACGAACTGTGAATTGTGGTTTGACGGCATACATTAGCTATAGCCCGATGCGTTAGATAATCAAATTTTGACTATATATGTTTAGATCACAATTGGAAGTGGGAAATTATTGAGAATACAAATAGGTCATGTCAAAATTTTGAGAAAATATGTACAAAGTTTTGAAAAGAAGTTTTGAATATGTTTTGTTGTGATGTTGTATTACTTAACAAGACTAACTAATATGATGTTATATTACTCAAAGATTAACTTAGTTTTTTTTAAATGTTGAAGTTAGAATGGATCGAAAGTGGATGTCTGTCAATCGTTTGTCAAAGGAATATAAGGATGAAGTACAAGAGTTTATTAAGTTTGTAGTTAGGCATACAACAGACCATAGTAGAATCATATGTCCTTGTTTAAGTTGTTGTTATGCAGACAAAGTTAGTGTTAAGGAATTGGAATGATATTTAGTAAGCAATGGGATTGATCAAAGTTATACCTGTTGGACAAAGCACAGTGAGACAAGAGGTGAATCTTCTAATACCATGGGGAATAGTGGGAGATATGCATCAGATGACACCGCTACAAATACATATGATGTCGACCGCTTTGAAGAGATGGCAAATGCGGTTGAAGAAGATCTTCGTGATTGTCCTCAAATGTTTGAGATATTGATAAGTGATACGGAGAAGCCATTGTATGAGGGTTGTACGAAATTCACGAGATTATCGGCAATGTTAAAGTTGTATAACTTGAAATCGGGCAATTGATTGACTGATAAGAGCTTTACGAAATTACTCACCTTATTGAAGGATATGTTGCCGGCTGATAATGTGCTTCCTAGTCGAACATACGAGGCTAAACAAATGTTAAACTCTATTGGCATGGGTTATGAGAGGATACACGCTTGTCCTAACGATTGCATTTTATTTCGAAATGAATATGCATCGTTAAAGTCGTGTCCTAAATGTAATGCATCACGGTATAAGAAGAAAGAATCGGCTCCAGAGAAGGTTATGTGGTATTTCCCCATAATTCCCAGATTCAAGCGCATGTACCGTAGTTCAGAAGATGCAAAACACTTGACATGGCATGAGGATGAAAGGATTAAGGATGGTATGTTGCGGCACCCGACAGACTCTTCTCAATAGAGGAAAATTGATATTGAGTATCCTAATTTTGGGAATGAACCTAGAAACCTAAGACTTGCATTGTCTACTGATGGATTTAATCTGCATGGTGTTCAGAGTAGCTCTCATAGTACATGGCCTGTGATTTTGGTGATTTATAACCGACCTCCATGGCTATGCATGAAACGCAAATATATGATATTGTCTATGTTAATTTCTGGCCCCAAACAACCAGGAAATGATATAGACATATTCTTGGCTCCTTTAATTGAAGACTTGAAGCAAATGTGGTAGACGGGTGTAGAGGTGTACGATGGGTATAGAGAAGAAAGTTTTACCTTGAGGACTATGATTTTTGGCACAATTAATGATTTTTCGGCATACGGTAATTTGTTTGGATACAGTATCAAAGGCCAGTGTGCATGCCCTATATGTGAAGTTGGTACAAATTGGATGCGGTTGGAACATGGTATGAAGAATGTCTTCCTTGGGTATTGTAGGTTTTTGCCTCAAAAGCATCATTATCGGTCGTGGAGGAAATCATTTAATGGGAATACTGAAGAGCATAGAGCTCCTTTGCCTTTGATATGTGCACAACTATTTGAAAAGGTAAAAGATTCGAGTATTGAATTTGGGAAGCCTTTTGGGGGAGAGCTTGTCACACGAAAGTGGAAGAAAAGGTCGCTTTTCTTTGAGCTGCCATATTGGAGTTTATTATACGTGAGACATTTTATTGATGTGATGCATGTTGAAAAAAATGTCTTTGATAGTGTCATTGGTACCTTACTCAATGTGCCCGGGAAGACTAAAAATGGCATCAATGCAAGACAGGACTTGGTTAGTATGGGATTGAGACGGGAATTGGGACCAATAAAGAAGGGGAAACAACGTACATATCTACCTCCAACCACTCTTACATTGTCTAGAAAAGAGAAAACGGTCATTTGTAAGTTTCTTCATGGAGTTAAGGTTCCAGAGGAGTACTCTTCAAATATTATGAACCTCGTATCAATGAGAGATCTCAAGTTAAAGGGTCTAAAGTCCCATGATTGTCATGTTCTCATGGAGAATTTGCTATCCATTGGTATACGATCCATTTTGCCCATCAAAGTGCGGAAGACCTTGACTAAACTTTGTTTATTCTTCAAGGCAATCTGTAGTAGAGTGATTGACCCTGGAAAGTTGCCAGCATTGTAAACAAAAATTGTTTTGATTTTATGTGAGTTTGAGATGTATTTCCCACCTTCATTCTTTGACATAATGATTCATCTGACAGTTCATCTGGTTAAGGAAACACAATTGTGTGGACCAGCTTACATGAGATGGATGTACCCGTTTGAGCGTTACATGAAGATATTAAAAGGGTATGTGAAAAACCGATCATGGCCATAGGGTCGTATTGTTGAGCGGTACACAGTCGAAGAAGCTGTTAAATTCTGTTCCGACTACTTATCTAATGGTGGATATTCCATAGGGTTGCCAAAGTCTCGTCACACAGGAGGAAGCGAAGGGAAAGGGATTATTGGATGTAAAATATTGACTATATCAAGGCAACAGATGGAGCAAGCACACTTATATGTTTTACACAACGCCGATGAGGTTGAGTCGTATATTGTAAAACACAACGAAATACTCAAGAGTATGCACCCAATTAAGAATCAAAATTGGTTAATAAGAGAACACAATCGGTGTTTTATAATGTGGCTAAGAGATCACATTTCTGTAGATCCTACCTCGGTTTTAGAAAGACTCAGATGGTTAGCGAGGGGTCCAAGTATACATGTTATCTCTTACATCGGTTATTTGATGAATGGGTACACATTCAATACAATAGAACATGATGATCAGAGTAAAATGCAAAATAGTGGGGTCCCTCTTGTTGCTCAAGCTATGCATATCTCAAGTGCTAAATACAGAGATCCCATATATGCGAATATGTCATACTTCGGGGTCGTTGAACACATATGAGAGTTGGATTATGCAATATTTCGGGTGCCTGTGTTCCAATATAAGTGGGTTGACAATAATTACGGTGTACAAACGGATGATTTGGGGTTCATAAAGGTGAATTTCAGTAAGTTGGGATATAAAGATGAGCCTTTTATTTTAGCATTGCAAGCTCGACAAGTGTTTTATGTCACCGATCCTACCGATATGAATTGGTCGATTGTTTTGTTGACTAACAAAAAAATTGGTTATGGGATTGATGATCAAGCAAATGAAGTTGCTAATATTGAGGATGGCCCTTTCTTTGTGATACAATCAATGTTTGCTAAGGAAAGTACATCAAGAGAAGATGATACATATATTAGACATGATCATAAAGAGGCTTTTGGATCAGTCGGAGGAAAAGAAAAAGGAAAAGAAGTTGCATGTATGTAGATTGTGTTTTTTGAGTTACTTGTTAATGACTATGAATTTTACTTGTGTGTCTAATTTCTTTTGCAGATAGCTAGATGGCTTCTTCCGGACCGACTGTGAAGAAGAATATCTTCTGCGCCAGAGATAGTTATATTCTTAAGTGACAAAGGTAATAAATCAAATTACTTCAAAGTTGCTATTTGACATGAATTTCTAAGTTAGCACATTCCTTATACTATAGATTGGGATTTATCTTTGCAGAAACATCTTAGGTTCATCGTTCAAGGGTTTCTTGCACCAGAGTTAGGGCTTTAAACTCTTTATTAGCTTTCTCTCATTATTAGCTTGATAAAGGTTATGTCTCTTTTCCTTTCAAAAAAAAAAAATGGTTAGGTCTCTTTATTTGCTTCTGTTCTTTATGTGTTTCCTTGTTTGTATTTGTTTAAGCCTGCTACTCTGGTCGTCTCTTCTGAACTTCCTCTGGGATTCTGTTGAAACTCCAATCCTATCCTAATGCTTGCACTTGGATATCTGGTTTCCAGCATTTTTCATTTCAACAAGTTATCAAAGATGATGATAAAAAGTTGAATGGACTGATAAGAAGGTTTGGTAAACCGGCTTATAATGCCGTGGTGGCAGCCTTAAAATAGTGAAATGAATACAATCTGAGTGGGGGGTATGTAACTTCACCCACTTGGATTGTATTCATTTCTCTCTTTTAAGGCTGCCACCACGGCATTACAAGCCGGTTTACCAAACCTTCTTATTAGCCCATTCAGCTTTTTATCATCATCTTTGATAACTTGCTAAAATGAAAAATGCGGGAAACCAGATATCCAAGTGCAAGCATTAGGATAAGATCGGAGATTCAACACAATCCAAGATAAGTTCGGATATAAAGATGACGCTCATATTTTAGCACCGCAAGCTCGACAAGGTAATAACTCAAATTACTTCAAAGGCAGAATTTGGTAGATTAATTAGTATTTGTGAATTGGTAACTAAGTATACTCGTCTAGTGGCTATGTTACATACTAGGTAGACTTTATAGTGACTTGTGCTATCTGGTATATGGTAATTTTTGTTGTTACAGGTATTAGATAAATTTTGGAATGTCCATATTTTAGGGGAGACTCTGCCAAAATTTTGTTAGAAATTCAAATTGAAGTATAAAAATATACAAGTCAATGATTAATTGGTTGATATTTTCGATATGTGTGTGTGATGGTATTTTTTGTATGTGTGTGTGTGATGTTTGTTGGTATTTTCTGTATGTGTGTGTGTGTGATGGTATTTTCTGTATGTGTGATTGTTTCCTTTGTTGTGAATGTTTGATGCAGGAATTGGATCACATAATGCGGCAACAGGATACTGGATCTAAAAAAAAGCCAAATAATCAGCGCTTCTTTGAAAAAGCGCTGTCTATCTTTGATAATAGACATCACTTTTTCAAAGAAGCGTTGTCTATATCAGGAAATAGACAGCGCTTCTTTGGAAAAGCGCTGTCTATTTATAGACATCGCTTTTCCAAAGAAGCGTTGTCTATTTCCAAAATCCCCAGCGCTTACAAAATGCTGTCTTTTCGAATCACAATCACCAGTGGGTGATTAGGCAGAGATTTTAAGCGATGGCGAAGGCAAAAAATAAGCGATGTTTATTTCTTTTTCTATTATAGTGAGTATGTCTATCATTATTAGAGTTAGATTACAATCTATCTCAATAAAATCAATTCGACCTTTCATTGAAGGTCAAAGCACATTGAAATTTAGTATCATTGGATACAAATGCACTTGAGATGAAGCGCTTCATTGAAGAAAATCCATACTAATGAGAATAAATCAAATATTCCATACTAATGAGAATAAATCAAATATGATGATAAAGATCTTATCCATTAAAATTTTGCTACTTGTAAAAAGAAATTAGTTTTGACCGACTATGACCCCACATGATATGTGAGAGGGAGGTTTGTCAGATGGGGCACAATCAAGTGAGTCCATGTTGACTGAAATTTTGAAAATGAACTAGAGTTCATTTTAACCCGAGGGAGAGGGTGACTGAGATAAGAGGGTGACATAGAGTATCTCGCACTCGTGACATGACACATATGATTAGTGACTTACGTGGAAGATGATAACGTAGAGCTCCGTCATGACAACTCATAAACTCCACTAACGCTAGGGACTAACGTTAATACATTTCCAAGCATGGGGACTAAAAACTGACAAAATTTTTTGGGGCACTAAATCTGAACATTGACATTTTTTGGGGGTCTAAAATCATAGTACTAAAATGGTGAGTCAGCTGCCACGGTCCACGTGGCATGTCCTGACATGGCTTTCATTTGCTACGTGAAGTTTCTGACTGACGGAGTTAGAAGGATGGACTAATTTGACACATTTCCAAATATGAGGGACCAAAAGCTGATGAATTTTTTTGGGGACTAAAATTAGAAATAAACCTAATTTGGAAGACTAAAAATCATATTTGAGTCTATCCGTTAATTTTTGGGGTTAAATATGTTTTTAGTCCCTATAAAATTTTTAATATTTGAGTTTGGTCCCTATTAAGTTTTGCTTCGATGTTTGATCCTTCACTTATTCGTCGTTAAATTTTGGTCTCTGCTGTTAAGTTTTTGCTGATTTGGCAAATGGAAGTCTATGTCAGCCTTGCGACATAGACATTTTAATTCATGTGGCGTCCACGTGGCAAGTGTGTCACCAATTTAATTATTTTTAAAATTAATCCTAAATTTTTCCCAAAAAAAATGAATCCTAAATTCCATAAAACTCTAAATTAATCCTTGACTCCCATTAAACTAATCTCCACCTCCAAAAAACCCTAATCCCTTTCTTCCCAGCTGCCACAGCCGTCACCCGCCCCTTCCTTTCTCCAACCCCTTCTTCTCCCACCCTTTCGGTTTTGCTCATGGGCTTACGCCGATTGGTGCTTGCAGGTGGTTTTGGTTGTCCGTTGGTTATAGCAGGGAGATTCATTCAAGAGGAGGGAGGCTGAAAACACCGCGTACAGTGGCGCGGTGGTGAGATTGTTGCTGGGCTTACGCACGGTGGGCGACGGTGCCACATCGGCAATGTCAGGGGGTTATCATTCCCTCTCTCACGTTCTATGTTTCTTTCACCTCTCCTATTCAACTTCTACTAGGTCCTCTTGTTGATGTTAGTTCTCTCGTTGATGCCCCTTCTTTCCCCTACTCTCTTTCATTTGCAGACTCTGTGTTTTTTTTTGTGTGGAAGGGGGTGCTCGTAAGAAGAGAAGGTGTGGGTCGTGGAAGTTTTGATTTTTTTTGTTGGGTATGATCGGTGGAGTTAGTTGATATTGGTTGTGCTACTGGTTTAGTATGTAAGGACTTTTTTTTACGGGTTGCAATGTGGGGAGGGTGATAAGGTTGTTATCTTCTGGTGCTGCTGGGTTGAAGGGTGAAGGAGTGATGATGGTTTGATGGTTTTCAATGTAGTCTTCCCTTGGTTCTCTCCGAAAATTTCCCTTGCCTCTACATTTGGCTCTCTCTGATCAATGAATTGAGCAACCATCTTGATGATTTTTAAATAATGTATGTATTATTTGACTAAGGCAAATGCTAACAAGTGCCCTAAGGGCACTCTTTAAGGAATCAAATATAGAAATATTATCTTTGAAGTGATGTATTCAATTCTTTGAAAGTTTAAAAGCTGTTGTTTCCGATATAAAACTTCTATTTTTTAATTCCTTAACAAGTGCCTTAAGGGCACTCATTAGTAAGACCCTTTGACTAAAGATAAAGATGTTGTTAGGATGGGTTCAATCTTTTTGCTGTTTTGTGTTGCTCTATTTTTTCTGGATGGGATTCAACGGGAGGGTGAGGGTGGGTTAGGGGAAGAAGGAGATAAGTTTAGGATTATGGTTTTCTTTGGTTTTAAATTAATTGATTTAGTTAATTAGTTAATTGGTTTGATTTGGGTTTTGTTTTAATTAATTAAGTAATTAATTGAGGAAGAAACAATTAATTAATATGTAAAAATATTTAAGTGAGTTAAAATACGTTATTAATATTAAAATAATAAAATTTATGACTCACTTGCCACGTGGGCATCACATCAATCAAAATGTCCTCGTGGCAAGGTTGACATAGACTTCCGTTTGCCAAATTAGCAAAAACTTAATAGCAGGGACCAAAATTGGAAACAACAAATAAGTAAGGGACCAAACATTGAAGAAAAATTTAATAGGGACCAAACTCAAATATTATAAATTTTATAGGGACTAAAAACATATTTAACCCTAATTTTTATTAGTGGAGATTTTTATACTCTAAGTTATATGGTTTTTCCCACATTTGAAGTTTTCCACATTAATAGTTTTGTGTCTCTTTAAGTTCTTTTGCCATATATGTGTGGTTTCTTTAAATATATTATTATAGTATATACAATGTTATTTTTGAAATGGATCGTAAACAAGTGGTAGAAGATGTTCTCAAAGCTAAATACGATAGATTAAAATATGGTTCCATTCTTGAGGAGTGTCGAGCCTTACTTTCTTGTTATAACAACTTTCAGATCGTTTTTACTAGGCAACAAACTAATGGTAGCATTCATGCTTTGAAAAAAACTTCTACCTCATATGCTATTCACAGTGACTTTCATTATATTTTTTTATTGTATTATTGATATTATCCTTAATGAAATGATTTGATTTAGATTGTCTTAAAAAAATTGTGTAACCCAGCGTAGAGGAAAGAAGAAAATTTGATTTACACGAACGAATGTTAGTCCAGTTGGTACGTATTAAGCTCATATCCCGCAAGGACTCGCCCCTTTCTTGTTTGTTTCTCCTGTGTGCTTTTACTTGTATGACAGGTACTTCAAATGCCGAGACAAGTGGCTAGCATGCCATCCTATTCATACTTTAGTTGTTTGAAGCCCGTTTATTTTGGAAGCTTCATTGCTTAACGATATCTCTTGTTCTTTTTAGTGATTTTAAAACCAGTACATGTAAGCTCTGTGCTATGTGACACTTATTGGAGAATTTTTGTAAGTTCATTTAAACTAAGAATTTTTTCGCAAAGCTTCATGTAAACCTTTTGGTTATAATTTTCGTTAAGAAAAACGATGTTTGTTGCGTCCCAGGCAAGTGCACCTGGTCAGCTGTAGTAATAAATTGAGATTTTAAGTCCCGGTTGTCGAACCCACAGGGAATAAGGATAAGTATTAATCTACTTTAGGCGTCTCAATTATTTAAGCGTCGAATAGTTGGTTTGAATGCGCAATGAAGAAAGAAAGCGTGAAGAGCGTTCAGGAGAACAATAGAGTAAGAGCCTAGGGTCTTGGTTTCGTTTATCCTATTCGTTCCTTTCTTAATCTTATTCTATCACATTCCTTCTTTACTCCATGTTATTAACCCCCTTCTATCTATTAGCCTTGATCCTCAGACAACCAATAATCTTTTCTCCGTAAGACTAATTTCCTGAATTTGAACGTGACAAAAACACAAGAAAGGGGAGGTTTGAATTGGGTTTTAGAAAACTTTTTCAAAACTTGTGTGTTTATGAAAACCTTTTTCAAAACAACTTGTTAATAAATAAGGCAGTGCGTAAGTAAAGAGAAGAGAGAAGAGAGTGACACAGTGATTTATACTAGTTCACTATCACCTGATAGCTACGTCTAGTCCCTTCACACACTTGAAGGATTTCTCCACTATAATCGACCTGATTACACTTGAGAGTATAATACTGCCAAACTGGCTATACTCACAACTTCTTAGAACGACTTAGTACAGTCAAGCCTCTAAGGAATGCAGCCACTATTGAGCTAAATACAATGTTCAAAAATGTTTTGAAGCAATATCAAATAACTCTCATAGAGAGGATATACAATGAAAAACTTAAGCACAATGAATAACTTTCAAACTGAAAGAATAAAAACGATTAAGTGCTTTGTTCAATGTGATCTCAGATACTTGGAATGATTCTTGGTTGCTCACTCTGTATCACAGCGTTAACCTACTTCAGTGGATGAAGTAAGGAATATATAGCTAGGGTTGTGAATAGTGCCGTTGTGACCTAACAACTCTTTTCACCTAGGTCAAAAGACTTCAGATCCCCTTTTTGTGCCTTTAGCAAGTCACATCGTTTTCCACTCTGCTCAAAGCAAACTGACACAACAGACAAAATCAGAGTGTTTGTCTCTTGTGAGCTTTTTGAATATTAGACCCTCCGAGAGCAAGTTTCCTGATGATTATATTCGTTGACATTCCCTTTGGCCTTTGATACCTCATACATTAAAAGGCTTTATCAATGAGGTCTCTTAAATATGTGAAGTAGCCTTAAATAAGCTTCAGTCTGTTTCCTATCAAAGCTATATTGTTCATCAGAGTGAGCTTGAAACAGAGGCAACTTCTTCAGCGTAAAGTTCAGAGTCTTGCAGAATTACATGAAGGCTTCCATAGAGTGGTCTAACCATAGTCTGTTGTATGCGTTGACTGAAGACCAGAGCGTTGACCAACCAGAATGTGGTCTCAATAGAGTTTTGTCTACCAGAGCGTTGACTGACCAAACAGAGTTGACCAAGTCAAGAGCTAGTCTTGCCAGAGCTTGGTTTACCAACAGAGTTGACCGGTCAAACAGAGTTGACTAAGTCATGTATGGTCTCACCAGAGCGTTGACCACTAACAGAGTTGACCAACTTCAGAGCAAGGCTTTCATATCATGTCAGCATCAAAACAGAGGATCAAAGCCAGACTTAGATGTGTGAAATTCAAGATTTCACTAAGTCTTCTGAAATATCTTCTTATGATGAATAGTGATTTCTGCACACTAACAAACACATCAGAGAATAAATTGATCTCTTAATCATTTGTTATCATCAAAACATTTAAGGGTCATTGTTTCTGAATCCACTTGATTCTAATAATCTCCACTTTTTTGATGATGACAAATACATATATTGATGAACAATTTATCTTTAGAAAAAATATTTATTTCAAATAATTTCAGAGGCTTCGCCTGAATTAAGCATATATAAATATTTTTCAAGTGTAAATGTCAAATCACATTCAATACAATATCAGAGCATTGGATGCAGTATCAGAACTTGCTAAACAAATATATGCAACTTTCAGAGCACATAACTTTATTCCATGTTAATGTATCAGAGTTAATTAGTGCAAGAAATGCAATGCATGATGACATTTGGTTGATACATTAGGTTCATCAATCACTCTATCTATATTTTCTTCTCCCCCTTATGTCGTCAGACAAAAAGGTTAAGACAGAAATAAAGAGCATCACAGTCAAGACAGTTTAAGAAAGATAAAGTGAAAACTGTAAGTGTCAAAAATTGATTTCATTATAATATAAAGTCAAAGTACAAAAGATGTAACAAGAAAATAAGAGGCTGAAACAGAAAAAAAAAATGGAAAAGGCCTAAGGTTTTCTATGGCTTGTCCAATCGGGCTAGAATAACTTGCAGTAACTCTGTCATCTGGTCCTGCCTTCTGTTAGATTCTTCAAAATGCTTCTCAGTTGCTTCCATGAACTTGGTGAACTTCTTGTTTTCTTCAACTAGTTTATCGAACACATCCTAAGGAACCATCACAGAATGGCTTTCAGTAGCAGAAGTAGAAGCTGTCCCTGAAGAGGATGGTTGAGCAACCATTACAGTAAAGGCAGGAGAAGGTGTAACAGGTTCTTGTTAAGGTGACAGTACACGAGGAGGAGGAGGAGGAGGTAGAAGAATTGGAGCAGGTTCAGGTTCCCAAACAACAGGTGTTGTGTCCTTTGGAGGAACTTTCCATTTAAGAGCAGCATGCCATCTCCTATTTCTTTCAAGTTAATCTTGTTTGTGCTTATCAAACCAGTTACGCATAATTACCCAATTTTCATAGCGGTCCTCTTGAGCTAGTTCAGAAAGAACTTCATCAACTCTCTCTTTTCCAAGGAATTTCCAGAAGCGAGACTCTCGGTATCTCTCAGCCTTATTCAAAGCTGGCAAGCAAATGGGGATAGCATTCAGGCACAGCTTTTGGTGAGGGTTCAAACTCACTCTGAGCATCTGGACCAGGGGTTGCAGGAAGAGCCAGAGTTGGAGGGTTAATGATGGTAACATCATCATCAGATTCCAAAGGTTCTGCATTAGACGCAGGTTCTGCCAATATAGGTGAATGGGGTGGAGAAATGGATTGAGGCAGGAAAGGGACAAGAATAGGGAGGCTAAATATGGGGTCAGGCACAGGTTGAAGTATGGTGAGGGGTAGTGCTTCACAAACAGTATCAGAGCCAGGTAAGGAGATTAAGGTTTCCTAGACAAAGGGCTCAGGTTCTGTTTCAGTAACAGGTTTGAATTATGAAGGTATGTTGAGATCAGGTTGAATTAAAGGAAGTGAGGGAGGTCTAGGTGGTGATTTGGGGCTAACTGGAGGAGTAGTAGGTTTAGGTTGTGGTGAAGGTGTTTTGATTGTTTGTGGTTGAGATGATGGAATGTGAGTGGTTTGTGGTGAAAGTGATGCAGAAGTAGAGGTTGAAGGGTGAATAGCAGAGATGGGTTCAATATAAGGAAATTGAACTTGGGGTTGAGGTCTTTGTCTCTGTCTCAAAGGGACATAATCAGCTTCGTCTTCATCAGATGAAGATGAGTCAGAGGGTAAAGAAAGCAAAGGCTTTTTAGGAGGAGAGGGTTTCTTAGAAGGTTTGGGTTTGGAAGGTTTTGGTGGGGGAATAGGTTTAGAGGGTTGTGGAGGAGGGATTGGTTTAGACACAACAGATGCAGAACCATAAACAGAATCATATAAACGTATTGTATCATTTAGTACCTTGGTTTTCTTTACTGCTGGGAGATCACCCAACTTGGTTATCCGTTTCAACTTTGAAGTAGCAGGTGCAACAGTAGTACCAGGAACAACAGTGTTGATAGTTGCGATGCGAAGTGGTTGTTGCGATGCTTGATGAGTGCGAGAGGCAACAACAGAGCAATGGAGGAAGGAGCGGCCGGTTATATGAGGCTTGTCCCTTTAGCCTTTCTTCTTTGAGGTGTAGGTAATATTGATAGCTGTCTTCCTTGCATTTGGCTATCATCTCATCAACCTCAACTTTCTTCTCCTTAATTTCTTCTGGCATTACTGAGGGCATAAATGCAGGTTTCACTGGTTGAACCAAGTGATTGGGCACAGCAATGTGGATGCCAATGCTCATAGTTACTCTCCGGGTTGGCTCAGTAGTAACTTCACTTATCTTCCTCTTTCCCTTCCTTACAGGTTTTCTCACACCTTCTTTTTCTTTTTGCATCTCAGCAATAACCTCTTCGGATAGAAGCTTCATTCTCCTCAAGTTCTCACTGGAGAAGGTTGGTACACTCATGGTTTTGAGTGCAACTCCAACTTCTTCAGTGTGAAGCTCTTGAAGATGCCGAATCAAGCCTTGAGTTTCCATTATAGCAGAGAGCATCCTTCCATAAGAGATGTTCAAGTTTTTTCCTTTTCTGGAGAACATAATGTTTCTGTGCAGATGATAAAAAATGAGGCTTGGCATGTTGATTTTGGCCTTGGTCTCATGGTTCCACATAATGAACTTGTGGTCACTGCTCACAGTGTCCACGGATCCAAACTTTGGAACAATGCAGTGTATTATGATCTTGAAGAGCACTCTGAACCTGTTCTTTATGTCCACAGCCTTAGAACTACCAGGTTTCTCATAGATGGAGTCGTTGATTGTTTCCCAGCCACCAAAATCCTTTTCCCAGCCTTCTTTGATAACAGCTCCAGAAGTAGGGCATTTGATAACATCAGCAATGATGTCCCGAGTGATCAGAATATTCTTCTTCTGAACGTAGCTGTGAATGGTGTTGTCCTTGTATCGAGCATACATCCAAAATTCCTTTACCAGTTCCTCATATACTGGGTAGTTTTCCATACAAAAGAAATCCATTATACCCATAGCAATGAAATCAGTTCGGAAGGGGTACCTTTTATCAGCTAAGTCTTGGAAGTTAACTTGGTGTTCCACCATCACCTTCAGTTGGTGTTTCTTAGTGTTTACCAAGGTAGGTTGAGGTTCTTCCTCAGGACCATAAGCAAACAGTTGTGGAGCGGGCATTGCAGGTGCAGAGAGTTGCAGAGAGAAGATAGAAGACAAAAGGAGTTTAGGGTTACAAACAGTGAGGCTTCTCAGAGAGATAGTGTGAGTAGTGGGTGTAGTGAGTGAGTGAGTGGGTAATAAATCGTGTTAAAGAAGGCAAACCTCCTTTTTCAATGTTCAAAATAAATGAAATAAATAATGTGTCATTTCAAAACTGAAACGTGCCATACACTGAGTAAACGAGGCGCAGTAAAACTGTCCTCGGGTAGTAAAAGATAATAATGACTCAGTGAGAGTAACTTTCAGCCACTAATGCATCAGCCAGTCTCAAAGAGACACGTGTACACAAAGATTCCCAGAGGCACATTTGTGATAAATGCAACAGACTCATATGAACAGTCATTAAAACTGATGATATAAAAATTGAATAATAATAAGATAATAAACTATAAACAAATGATTAATAATTAAGCAATAATCAGAGCTAACATATAAACAGAGGCACATATCAGACAGACTCATATATGCAAACAGAGGCACGTGTGACCAACAGAGGCACGTGTACAACAGCAGAGGCAGCAACAAAACAGAGGCAAATAAGCAATCAGACGCAGATATTTCAAAGGCACACAAAACAGAGGCAACCATATTCAAATTAAACATTTAATCCTTTATAAGATGAAAATTCAAATTCTTTCTTATAATGTTGAATCTATCTTCAGCAAGAGGTTTTGTAAAGATATCTGCCCATTGATGGTCAGTATCAATAAATTTAATTTCAAGTATCCCTTTCTGAACATAGTCTCTATTAAAGTGATGTTTAATTTCAATATGTTTAGCACGTGAATGGAAAATAGGATATTTAGTCAAACATATTGTAGAGGTATTATCACAGTATATAGGAATGTTACTCTCTTTAATCTGATAGTCCTCAAGCTGATACTTCATCCATAGTAGTTGTGAGCTACTGCTTGCAGCAGATATATACTCAGCTTCTGCAGTTGATAGTACAATTGTGCTTTGCCTTTTGCTAGACCAAGAGATAAGGTTTGCTCCAAGAAATTGGCAACCATCACTTGTGCTCTTTCTTTCAATTCTGTCTCCAGCAAAGTCAGCATCACAGAAACCTACTAACTTGTAATTTTCTGAGTTCTTATAAAGCAAACCAAGGTTAGTAGTTCCTTTGAGATACCTAAAGATTCTCTTAACAACAGTTAAGTGAGATTCTCTAGGATCAGATTGGAATCTTGCACATAAGCAGACACTAAACATAATATCAGGCCTTGAGGCAGTAAAATAAAGGAGTGAACCGATACCTCTATATACCTTTTGATCTACCTTTTTGCTAGATTCATCTTTGCCGAGAGCACATGTTGGATGCATTGGTGTGCTCATAGGTTTGGTTTCCTCAAGCTTGAACTTCTTTAGGAGTTCTCTCACATATTTAGTCTGATGGATATAGGTTCCATCTTGACATTGCTTGATTTGAATACCAAGGAAGAATTTTAATTCTCCCATCATACTCATTTCAAACTCATTCTGCATAAGCTTAGAGAATTCCTCACAAAGAGATTCATTAGTAGCACCAAAGATAATATCATCAACATATATTTGAACTATAATAAAATGCTTTTTAGATGATTTTTTAAAGAGTGTAGTGTCCACCTGTCCTCTTTCAAAACCGTTTGACATTAAAAAGGAACTTAATCTGTCATACCAAGCTCTTGGAGCTTGTTTAAGACCATAAAGAGCCTTTTTAAGTTTGAAAACATGTTCTTGATAAGCAATGTCTTCAAATCTAGGTGGTTGTTTTACAAACACTTTCTCACTTATTAAACCATTTAAAAATGCACTCTTAACATCCATTTGATATAAAGTAATGCCATGATGTACAGTAAATGATAATAAGATTCTAATTGCTTCAAGTCTAGCTACAGGAGCAAATGTTTCAGTATAATCAATACCTTCCTCTTGTGAGTACCCTTGAGCAACAAGTCTTGCCTTGTTTCTTACCACTTTGCCATCTTCATCAAGTTTGTTTCTGAAAACCCACTCCGTTCCAATGGCTTGCTTATCCTCTGGAGGAGGCACAAGCTTCCAAACATTATTCCTCTGAAATTGATTGAGCTCTTCTTGCATAGCAAGTATCCATCCATCGTCTGTTAGTGCTTCATCAATTGTTTTGGGGTCTATTTCTGACAACAAAGCAAAGTCAGAGTGTTCCCTGAGAGATGATCTTGTTCTAACTCTTGGTTTGCCAATAATCTAATCCTTTGGGTGATGAGGTTTGAACTTCCAGTCTGTTATTGGTTCTTCTTGGGTCTTATCACCAGACGCAGAACCAGACACAGAATCAGAGTCAGTATCTGTGACACATTCATCTGTTTCTTTGCTTATTTGTAAATCTACAAAGACTTCATCTAGCTCTGACATTTCATTGTCAGGCTTCTTGTCATCAAATCTCACATGCATAGATTCATCAACAATTAATGTTTCTTTGTTGAATACTCTGTAAGCTTTAGAACGTTCAGAATATCCTAAAAAGATAGCTTTGTGCGATTTTGAATCAAATTTTCCAAGACTATCCTTTGTATTAAGAACAAAGCAGTCACATCCAAATTGGTGAAAGTATAAAATGTTGGGTTTTCTTCCTTTCCATAATTCATAAGTAGTCTTATTCAAGATAGGTCTGATATAGATTCTATTTTAAATATAACATGCAGTGTTTACTGCTTCTGCCCAAAAGTGCTTTGCAATATTAGTTTCGTGAATCATGGTTCTGGCCATTTCTTGTAAAGATCTATTTTTTCTTTCTACAATACCATTTTGCTGTGGTGTTCTAGGGGATGAAAAATTGTGAGAGATGCCATGCTCTTCACAAAAGTTTTGAAATGATTCATTTTCAAATTCTCCACCATGATCACTTCTAATGGTTGTAATACAAAAACCTTTTTCAGTTTGCACTTGTTTGCAGAACACAGAAAATATTCCAAATGACTCATCCTTGTGAGCTAGGAATTTTACCCATGTCCATATAGTATAGTCATCAACAATAACAAGCCCATATTTCTTTCCAGACAAAGATACGGTTCTAGTTGGACCAAATAAATCTAAATGCAACAGCTCAAGTGGCCTTGAGGTGGAAACAATATTTTTGGATTCAAAAGAAGATTTTGTTTGTTTCCCTTTTTGCCATTCTTCACAAAGAGCATCAGATTGATACCTAAGATTTGGTAGGCCTCTAACAAGTTTTTTCTTGTTAAGCTTTGAGATTAACCTCAAGCTGGCATGCTCCAATCTTTTGTGCCAAGTCCATTGCACTTCATCAACTGACAAAAAGCATTTTACATTTTGATTTGCCAACTCAGAAAGTTTTATTTTAT
The DNA here is from genome assembly GCA_037113605.1 of Calophaca sinica. Classification (NCBI taxonomy): domain Eukaryota; kingdom Viridiplantae; phylum Streptophyta; class Magnoliopsida; order Fabales; family Fabaceae; genus Calophaca; species Calophaca sinica. Next base: position 96,498,377 of record CM073736.1, read on the forward strand.
AAATATTGTTCTTTCTCTTTGCTTTAAAAAAAATGGATCCATCCTTTTTGCTTTTGACTATACAGGCATTATCACTAAAGCCAACATCATAACCACTATCGCATAATTGACTTACAATTAGTAGGTTATGCTTCAGGCCATCAACCAATAAGACATTATCAATAGAAGGTAGGAATTTCTCACCAACTTTTCCACTTCCAATGATTTTACCTTTTTGGTTTCCTTCGAAACCTACTGTTCCACTTTCTTTAAGTTGGAGTTCTTGGAACATATGTCTTTCTCCCGTCATGTGACGTGAGCATCCACTATCCAAGTACCAGGACTAGTGTTGTAACTTTGTTGCTAAGCAGATCTGCAACATATACAATTTTGTCCTTAGGTACCCAAATGTTTTTGGGTCCTCTTTTGTTAGTTCTAGAAGTAGACTTGTCCTTCTTATTTTTCAATTCATAACAAGTACTTCTAATATGTCTTTTCTTATTGCAAAAGGTACAAAGCAGACAGTCACTATGATTGTTGGTATCTTTGGTTTTCAAATTTGTGTTTTGAAAGGTGGGTTCCTTTGGTTTGTAACCAATACCCTTTTTACCATTTTGACTTACGCCCCAAATCATAGATGCTTGTTTGCTTCGTGTAACACATTCAGCAAGAAATCTTTGAAATCCCTCTTCATATTTTGAAGAGTTACATTCAACCTTTTCCTCAGTCTTAGAGCTGTCATTCACAAAACAATGATTTTCAGCTTTGAGCTTCTCATTCTCCTCATTGAGTATTTGAAATTCTTTTGAAAGTTTTGAGAATTTCTTTTTCAAAGCTTTATACTCAGTGTTAAGTTTAGAAAACTCATCTAATAGTTCATCAAAAGCTATTTCAATATCAGAAGATGGATTAAAATCTACCTCTTCATCTTCTTCTTCACTGTCTGACCCTATGGTAGCCATTAGAGCCATGTTTGCGTGTTCCTTATCATCATCAGATGAAGATGAATCAGAATCATCTCATGTTGCCATGAGACCTTTCTTCTTCTTGCTTTTAAAACCACCTTTCCTTGGTTTCTCAAGTTGTGGACATTCAGACTTGAAATGTCCTGGATTTTTGCACTCGTAGCAAGCAACTTGGCTTTTGTCCTTGTAGTCCTTCTTATCCCTTGAGTCTTGCATTTTCCTTGAGTCCTTCTTGTGGAACTGCTTTCTGAACCTTCCTTTGTTTTTCCACATACGTTGAATTTTCCTTGATATTAAGGAAATTTCTTCGTCAGTGTCTTCATCGCTCTCATCAGACGATGCTTCGTCTATTTCAAGTTCAGCTTGTAGAGGTTTGGCGGAAGATGCTTTGTTTGTAGATTTCAAAGCAATAGACTTTGATTTCTTGGGAGGTTCTTCTTCATCTAGCTCAAGCTCATGAGCTCTCAAGGAACTCAGAAGATCTTCAAGTCGCAAGGCATTCAGGTCCTTTGCTTCCTAAATAGCAGTGACCTTAGGTCTTCACTTCTTTGACAGGCTTCTTAAGATTTTCTTAACGTGATCAGCAGTGGTATAGCTTTTCTTAAGAACCTTTAGACCATGAACTAGTGTTTGGAATCTTCCAAACATAGTTTCAATGCTTTCACCCTCTTCCATTTTGAAGAGTTCATATTGTCTAACCAAGATATTAGCATTGGTTTCTTGCACTTGGGAAGTACCCTCATAAGCCAAGGCCAATGAGTCCCAAATCTCCTTGGCAGTATCATTCTTTCCACATTTCTCGTATTCCTTCTCAAAGATAGCACAAATAAGGAAATATCTTGCTTTCTGATGTAGTTGATAAGCTTTCTTATACTCTTCTGTCCCTTTATCCCTAGGAATGGAATTTTCTTTGGAATCAACTGATTCGGTGTATTGTTTTGAAACCATATCCCAGAGTTCGAGTTGTTGAGACTCGAAGAAGGATTTAACTTTATCTTTCCAGTAGTCGAAGTTTGTTCCAGTGAACAAAGGAGGACGGTTAACATGACCACCGAGTTCATTGCTTGCCATGAATAAAGAATAAGATCTTTTCCTCTTACACTGTTAAGTGCTCAACCAAGAGGCCGAGCTCTGGTACCAATTGAACGTGGCAAAAACACAAGAAATAGGGGTTTGAATTGGGTTTTAGAAAACTTTTTCAAAACTTGTGTGTTTATGAAAACCTTTTTCAAAACAACTCATTAATAAAATAAGGCAGTGCGTAAGTAAAGAGAACAGAGAAGAGAGTGACACAGTGATTTATACTAGTTCACTATCACCTGATAGCTACGTCTAGTCCCTTCACACACTTGAAGGATTTCTCCACTATAATCGACCTGATTACACTTGAGAGTATAATACTGCTAAACTGGCTATACTCACAACTTCTTAGAACGACTTAGTACAGTCAAGCCTCTAAGGAATGAATCCACTACTGGGCTAAATACAATGTTCAAAAATGTTTTGAAGCAATATCAAATAACTCTCATAGAGAGGATATAACTCTCATAGAGAGGATATATAATGAAAAACTCAAGCACAATGAATAACTTTCAAACTGAAAGAATAAAAACGATTAAGTGCTTTGTTCAATGTGATCTCAAATACTTGGAATGATTCTTGGTTTCTCACTTTGTATCACAGTGTTAACCTACTTCAGTGGATGAAGTAAGGTATATATAGCTAGGGTTATGAATAGTGCCGTTGTGACCTAACAGCTCTTTTCACCTAGGTCAAAAGACTTCAGATCCCCTTTTTGTGCCTTTAGCAAGTCACGTCGTTTTCCACTCTGCTCAAAGCATACTGACATAGCAGACAAAATCAGAGTGTTTGTCTCTTGTGAGCTTTTTGAATATTAGACCCTTCGAGAGGAAGTTTCCTGATGATTATATTTGTTGACATTCCCTTTGGCCTTTGATACCTCGTACATTAAAAGGCTTCATCAATGAGGTCTCTTAAATACGTGAAGTAGCCTTAAATAAGCTTCAGTCTGTTTCCTATCAGAGCTACACTGTTCATCAGAGTGAGCTTGAAACAGAGACAACTTCTTTAGCGTAAAGTTCAGAGTCTTGTGGAATTACATGAAGGCTTCCATAGAGTGGTCTAACCATAGTCTGTTGTATGCGTTGACTGAAGACCAGAGCGTTGACCAACCAGAATGTGGTCTTAATAGAGTGTTGTCTACTAGAGCGTTGGCTGACCAAACAGAGTTGACCAAGTCAAGAGCTAGTCTTGCCAGAGCTTGGTTTACCAATAGAGTTGACCAGTCATGTATGGTCTCACCAGAGCGTTGACCACCAACAGAGTTGACTAACTTCAGAGCAAGACATTCACATCATGTCAACATCAAAACAGATGATCAAAGCCAGACTTAGATGTGTGAAATTCAAGATTTCACTAAGTCTTCTGAAATATCTTCTTCTGATGAATAGTGATTTCTGCACACTAACAAACACATCAGAGAATAAATTATTCTTTTAATCATTTGTTATCATCAAAACAATTGAGGGTCATTGTTTTTTAATCCACTTGATTCCATCAAAATTAACCTTGGTTGAAAGCATTTTGTCCTGTAATAGTCTAGGAGTTTAAATTGGTCAAAAGTCCTATATCTCCCCTTTTTGGTTCCATTATAAGTCCTCAATTCCCTTATAGAACCATTAACTAATCCAGGATCCTCCAATAGATTAATTAACTAATCCAGGATCCTCCAACAGATTAATTAACTAAAACATGCAATTTATTTACCTAAGGTTTCTTTACAGCCCTATTGTAAAACCCCGGATCCTCCGCAGATAATGCAACAACTCATACATAGATAAATAAATCACAAGCAATCATAATTCTAAGGACTTTAGCATGGATAATAAATTCGGAATGAAAATAGAATAAAATAGTCATTAAGACATAGCTAAGGAACTACTAAGATAAACTTCACCAAAACCCTAGAAGAAAGCTTAGCTACTCATGTCACAAAATAGAAAAGCAATACACACAGGAAACATATTCAAGAATAGTGAAAGAAACCGGGAAGGAATTCTTTCTAGTCTCTAGACGAATCCTGGCTCACGCTCTAAAGTCCTCTTGACGGCTCCACAGTTTCAAAATCAGGATTTGGCTTTTTTCTCTCTCCAAAAGCGTCCCCCCAAAGGAGGATTGAGCCCCTATTTATATAGTTGGGCAAAATTAGGTAAATAGGCCTTCAGTTTTTCCTGATTCGTCATTATCTACGGCCGTACTTCCTTAATATGTACGGTCGTACTTCGTACAACTGCTGATTCTAACTTTTACGCACAAGTATGTACGATCGTACTTAGGGTATGTGCGGTCATACTTCTGAAAGACTTCAGCGCTGGCCCATACATGTTGCATTGTACGCCCTTACTACTCACCAGAGGGGTGTACGATCGTACATAGAGTATGTACGGTCGTACCTTTTGCTCAGAAGCTCAGAATTTCGCTCATTTTGATCGTTTTTGTCAAGAATTGTGTACTTTTGCTCCAAGAGGATCCTTTTACCCTTTTTCGCACAATATGAGCAAATATGAGAATTTATCATATCAAACGGGTTAGAAATATGGGGAAATGTGCTTAAAGTACCCCTCAAAATATCCCAAAATATTCACTCATCAATATTTGTATGAAATGTGCTCTTAGCCCATTGTGATGTAAGTTTTTGAAAACCCGTCATTTTTGTTCTCTTTATTTTCTTCTGAAATTTCAAGTATTTATTATTTTAATTGTAATAATTACGTTTTGGGGTTAAGGATGTCACATTAAGTAGTATAAGAGCGTAATTACATTTTGTGTTTATTGTGTTTCTTTGTGTGAACTCTATGAATTGTTTGCCATTGTTTGCAATTGTTTGCCGTTATAGTCAGACATTTGTTTTGTTTTGTTTATGATTAGAGTTACTTACTGTACCCAATTTTGATATCTGTTGTGTACAATGAGTAATGGCTGCTGGTAGGAATGACCGAGCACCAGCTGATGCCCTCATTGCCATGGCTCAGGCTGTGCAAGGAGCCCAGAATAGGATGTTGGGGCTGCTGAGTTCCAAAGGCTGGACATCTTCCAAAAGAAGAACCCACCTACCTTCAAAGGGGGATATGATCTCGATGGGGCTCAAAGCTGGATTAGGGAGCTTGAGAAGATCACCAGTGCTATGGCTTGCACCGATGCCCCGAAGGTGGTCTTTGGTACCTTCAAGCTTGTTGAGGAGGCTAAAAAATAGTGGGACAACAACTGTCTGCGAGCTGAGTCTCAAACAGAAGGAATCATATGGGATACTTTCAAGGGACTCTTCTTGGAGAAATATTTCCCAGAGGACATTCGCAATCGCAAGGAAGTGGAATTCCTCGAACTGAAGCAAGGCAGTTTGTTTGTAGCTGACTACATCACCAAGTTTGAGGAGTTGTCAAGGTTCTATCAGCTCTACGTGGGAGAAGCTGGTGAACTCTCCAAGTGTGTGAAGTTCATCAATGGACTCCGCCCGGAGATCAACTTAGCTATCAACTATCAGAGGGTCCGAGAGTTCCTTGAATTGATCCACCATTGTAGAATGTGGGATGAGGATAACAAGGCAAGGATGACGCACTATAAGTATGTGGGTTCTCAAAAGGACAACAATAAGAAGTTCAACGAGAATCATGGGAAGCCGTACTCCGTTCCCGCTAAACCATCTCATCATCACCGTAATCACAACAACAATGGTCATTAGTCTAATAAGCCTACTGCTGGTAAGTCCAATGGAAATAAGGGAGAAGGTCCTTCTGCGTCTGGATGATGTATGAAGTGCGGAAAGTATGGACACTTCCACCAAGAGTGTCCCGAGCCTCAAGTGATTTGCTTTAGCTGTGGGAAGCCAGGACTCATTGTCAGGGACTGTCCAAACCCAAAGAGGGAGCCTAATAGGAATGGAGGACAGAGCAACTAACCCAACCGGCCTAAGTCAATGGGATATGTCTTTGCTCTCAATGCAACTGAAGCCTCAGGATCCGATAATCTTATCCAAGGAACGTGCTTCATAAAAGGAACTCCTTTGATGATATTGTTTGATTCTGGTGCTACGCACTCGTTTGTTTCGTATGGTTGTGTCGAGAGTCTAAAACTACCTGTTTCATCTTTACCTTTTGACCTCATTTTGAAACTCCGACCAATGATCATGTGAAACCTCCTATGCCCGTTTAAATTGTCCCATGTCCATAGATGGCAAGGACTTTGTGGCCGATTTGCCACCTAGTCAAATCGGTGTGATCCTTGGGATGAATTGGATTGCTACTAATCAAGTCATCCTGAACTGTTTTGAAAATACCATCTTGTTTATTGATCTTATTGAGGTAAATACATTTTTGAAAGAAGACGCCCAAGTATACATGATGATTGTGTCTCTGAAAGTCGAGGATTAGATTGTGGTGGAAAGTATCGAGTTATGAATGAGTTCCCTGAAGTGTTTGATTAGGTGAGAGAATTGTCACCTGAAAGAGAAACTGAGTTTAGCATAGATTTAGTACCCGATACAGGACCCATATCTATAGCTCCATATAGAATGTCACAGGCGGAACTTGTTGAACTTAAGAAGTAGTTGGAAGGGATGTTGGAGAAACAGTTTGTGAGACCAAGTGTGAGAATGGGTTTCAAGAATTAAAAAGAAGGTTGACTTCTGGTCTAGTTTTAGTATTACCTAACTCGAGTGAACCTTTTGAAGTTTATTGTGATGCATCTAAGTTAGGATTAGGAGGCGTACTTATGCAAAAAGGGCAAGTAGTGGCTTAGCATAGCCCCTGCTTCGCGTGAAACGACGAGATGCGCTCACCCTATCGTGTGTGAATCGAAACCTACCACCCACCTTCTCTCTCGGAAGAAGAAGAAGAGGAAGTGAGAACAATGTCAGATCTGAAAGAAGGGGAAGAATGAAAAAGATGAGAAGATGAAGAAGCAATGGGGGTTGCGGCTGGTTGAGGGAGACGACAAGGATGGAGGAAGAGAAAGCCTTATTATTATTTGTTAATGTTATTTTATAAAATAATTATAAATTAAAAATGAGTCATCAAAGTTGACTCTACATATTAAATGGACACATAAGTTCGTTAATTTGACTGAGCAATGATAGAGTGGACCACCGTTTGCCAACTCAGCAACTAACTGGCGGAGATAGATGGAGAGGGACGAAAAACAAAGCGTTCAAAATTGTAGGGATGAATAACAATTTCTTTTTCGCAGAGACTAAATTCAAAACACCTCATATTTGCAGGGACGAAAATTATATTTAAGCCTATATGTATGTATGTATGTATTACATAACTCAACTTAATTTTTAATGTATTACCGTGTTTGTTTTATTTTTCAATATACGTCAAACATACACTAAGCATAAATATATTTAAAATGAGTTTTTCTAATGTGTGCAATCCTACACACGATAATGATCATTAGTTTTCTACTTTTGTCCCTTATGAGTTGATTTTTTTTTACTTATTTAATGTTGGTTCAAATCATTTAATTCAACTTATTGTGAGAAAACCAAAATGGATGTGGTTAGTTCATTCAATATCCTTATTAAAGAATCTTTTACACTTCTTAAAATTTGAGAAATAAATTGCATATTAATCAAAATCAAAATCTACATTAAAAGAAAACCCTAACATGAACATATTGAAATATAGTAGCACTTGATCAAATCATTGGCTAAAAAATACTCAAAAGATAAATGTTACCCCCACACACACAAACAAGTCTTACCAAATAGAGAAAGTGGAATAAATTGGATGAGCTGGAAGAGATTGACTGTGAGGAAAGAGTACGGTGGGATGGGCTTTTGCCACTTTCACGGCTTTAATTTAGCTATGCTAGGGAAGCAGGGTTGGAGGATTGCTACCAACCAAGATACTATCTTATCCAGAGTTTTCAAAGCTAAATATTTCCTAAGGGGGAATTTTCTGGGGGCCCGGTTGGGTTATAACCCGAGCTATGTTTGGCGTGGTATCTATACTTCCCGGGTAGTGGTTAAATCAGGCACACGGTGACAAATAGGAGAGGGTGACCGTATTAAAGTTTGGACTGATCCGTGGATAAAGACTTATGACGATCCATATATTAAGAGCCCTATGGTACCTGGTACGGAGCATATGAAAGTTTGTGATCTTATTGACCAACAAAGGAGGGAGTGGAAGGAGGACATCATTACTGCCTATTTCTAACCAGCAGAAGCAACCAAGATCCTGAGCATTCCCCTAGCTCACGCTGCTAGAGAGGACCATTTAGTGTGGTCACCAAGTAAGTCGGGAGAGTACACGGTTCGGTCTGGTTACCACCGGCTCATGGAGGTTGTGATCGACAATTCAGATTTAAGAGTGGCTGGAGAGTGGAGCAAACTATGGCATGCCAAGGTTCCACAGCGAAATAAGTTGCTGGTTTGGCGAGGTCTGTGCAATGTGCTTCCCATGAGGCAAAATCTGGTGAGGAAAGGAGTGGCTTGCTCGATTCTGTGCCCACATTGTGATGCCCAGGACGAAAACAGTTGGCATGCTTTTTATGGTTGCCAAAAACCTATTGAATGTTGGATGGCTAATGGAATCTGGAATGAGGTGCAGGCTGTGGTGCAACAAGCTGAGGGGTTCATAGAAGCTACTTTCAAACTGCTACAGGTGCTGCCATCTGAGAAGCTATCCGAGTTCTTCATGCTATTTTGCTGCATTTGGAAGCTGCGAAATGACAAAGTGTGGAAGGAGGTCGATGTGCCGGTTGCTGTAGCAGTGGACATGGCCAAGACTTATATGGTCAGCTGGAACAAAGTGCAATCGAAAGAAACTGAGCAGTCTTGGCATATTGATAGTGGGATAGACTTGATTTGGAAAAAGCCTGAGATAGGAAAGTTTAATTGCAATTCGGATGCTGCCCTTTTCTCTGCAGAGGGAGTATTTGGAATTGGCATGTGTATACGTGATGATCAAGGAGCTTTCGTGCTAGCAAAATCTCAGTGGTTTACTGGTAATCCGTCCCCAAAAGAAGCTGGGACCATCACTTTATTGGAGAGTATCAAATGTGTGAAAGATGTGAGTGTTCCAAATATGATTTTTGAGTTAGATTGTAAGGGAGTAGTGGATGATATGATCATATTGCAGTCTTATAACAATGAACTAGGTACAATTTTAGACGCTTGTAAAGAGCTCTTAAGGAGCTTACAAAACTATGAGGTTAGTTTTATTAGGAAGCAAGCAAACTTTGTTGCTCATAGCCTTGCTAGAGCATCTAGGCTTTATGCTAGCTCCCAAGTGTTTAATTCAATTCCCTCATGTATTTCTGGATTACTATTAAATGAAATGAAGTAAGTTGGTTGTTTTCAAAAAAAAAAAAATCTGTACAATTTAATGAAATTTTATGGGCATTATTGATTTTTATTTTTTTCATTAAGAAAAAGAAAAAGAGAGAATAGGGCATAGGAATCCCTGTGGGCAAGTTTTTATGCAGACATGGGACGGAAAATCATATTTGTATTACTCTCACCGTCTTAAAATATAGAAACATTTTAACTAATTCTTTTTTAATAGGAAAGTTGGTTAATTTAGTTTGAAACATTAAATTTATCTATAATGTCTATTATTTTTTCAAATTACCCTTGAATTTATAGACAAAATTGACTATTATTTTTCTCAAAAAAGAGTTTGTCTTAATAAATCAATTTATTTATTATTTATTGACAAAAATTGTAAATTAAATAACGATATTGTAAAAAAAAATTAATTAATACAATAGACAATTTTAAAATAAAATAAAAAATTCTTATATCTTGTCGGGGAAAGTATTTTTAAGCGTAATCGATCGATAACAATTATGAAAGTCAAAAAGTTGTAGTTGCTTTTTTAGACCATTAAGGAACCAAGTGATGACATTTGTAACTTGTAAGCTTTTTATAATAATAATAATAATAACAGTGGGCTTCTCGTTCCAATAGATTACCTTCACAATTCCAAAATATCCTTTAACAATAGCATTACAAATATTTTGTACAAATTCATCTAAAATTCAAATTCCACAGCAGGGTACACAGTGTACGATCACTTCACCAACAACAATTAGTCCTATCCTATCCTATTTTTTATTATTAAAAAGAAAACAAAAGGAGAAAGAAAAATGAAAAAACAACACCAATCATGGAGCTTGGGTGAGAAAATTGGCAGAGTGGGAACAGGAGGAACCTGAAGGAAAGAAAACCCTTCCTTACCTTTGTGTGCCTGCCTGCCTGCAATTCTCAACAAAGACACACGCCTTTAACTACTACTGCTACTAACATTTTCTCATTTCTAAACACGATCAATTAAAATATTAATTACCAGATAGAATTATTATACATCTATAACGATGATAATAATAATAATAATTTGGAGTTGAAGAGAGAGAACGCCACGGCACTGTTTGTTTCTACGCAACCTTCTTCTTGGCTTGGACAATTTGGGCCATGGCGTCTATCTTCCATTGCTACCATACCCATCACCCCCTTCTTCCTTTCGCTTCTCCTATGTTGTAAGTGCTTCCTTTTTCCTCTTTCTACAGATTCACTCTTACTACCGATGTGGAAAAAAATCGTTCTTTATTCTCGATCCCCACGATGATGATTTTTCATTAAACAAAAAATTGAATCAGTTTATTGATGATTATTTGAAAACCCCATGTGATCTATGTACCCAGTTGATTTTAGTTTCATGGGCATGTTTAAATCTGCATTCTTAGTTGGAATTTACTTGTTGGTGATTGTCACATATTGCTCTATAAATATGCTTCCTGATTGTTGTTTTTTTTGCTTTGTCAGAGTGAATCATGATTCTGGTTTTGCTTGATGCTGCTTGCTGGATGCATATTAACTGGTGATGTGATGATCACTGAGGTGTTAGTTACTGTGAGCTGTACATGATCTGTTCTTCATCTCATGTGTTTTTTGGAATTTGGTATTTGATAGACATGTACTAGTTTGAATAGTAGTAAATTTTTTCTGGGAAAGGATCTTTTTTGTGGTAAAAGTATGTTCTTTGTTGAAGGAGGAGGTTGATTAATTCGGAATTAGTTTTTATTTTTTTTTCCTGGGGTAGGATGGATTTGCAGGGCAATAATATGCAGCCTGAATTGGGAAAATTAGAACAAATTGTTTATCAATTTCTTTTGAAGTGCTTACACATCGTTTTGGACTCGAGGGTACCTATGTTGCGCCAAAATGATAGAAGTGGTGACCTGTCAACGGGTTCTCGTGTGAGGAGGAGTGACAAATGGTTTAACTTGGCATTAGGTGATAGACCTTCTGCTCTAGATAACTTGCACTTCTGGCACAGAAATTTGATGGATCCGATGATAATTGACATTATACTAGTTCATGAAGAGAATGGTTCTTCTGTTGAGACAGTTATAGAGAGGTGGGTTGTTCAATATGAGTGTCCTAGAGTAATGGCTCCTCAAACTGGTGACAATGCTAGCTTTTACAAGAAGGCATACCAGAAGTCAATAATATTGTTCCGTGCTCTTTATTCTCAAATGAGGCTTCTCCCAGCTCATAAGATATTTAGGCAGTTGAGTACATCAAGTCATACTTGTAATTTTGATATTGTCTACAAGGTTTCTTCCTTTAGTGATCCGTTCTCTCGAGCAGAAGGGGGGATGATGGGAGAACACAATTTCACTCCTGTTGAGGCCATGCCAGGCCGCCTTAACATATCCGTGACTTACCGTACTACATTATCCGATTTCAATCTTGAGTGTTCAACATCATTACCACCACGAATCATTACTGATTATGTTGGAAGCCCCAATACTGATCCTTTGAGGTCTTTCCCTGCGGAAAAGGGTGTTCGCGCTACTTCCTTTCCACTGAGAGAGGTACCACCTCCGTCTTCTGAGCCACTCGAACGTCCTCATACCTGGACATCTGGCTTCCATAAAGCAGCACCTTTTGTACAGAATCATCCGTATGTTGGATCCCCGCCAGTGTATCGTGGTTCTCCCAAGCCATATGATTTTCCATCTCCACCTACTGATAATTTCAGTGTCAGATATCAAAACTATCGAATACAAAGCCGACAAAGGTCTACAAGTTATGACGAGTATCAACTTTCTCCTCCATTCTCATCCTCACCATCTCCATCACCACCTGCGTACTTACATAGCGGCAATCCAATGCTAACCCGTATGCGCCCTGAAACAGCCCCTGTAAGTATACCTCATTCAGTGATGGGCAAGAGCTCTAGAAATCTTTCTCCTAATTTTTCAGATCCTAGTAGGAATTCTCTGCCCCCTTTATCTCCTAGAAGGAATGATGCATCATCACACGAGTCTCCATCTGGAATCAGGTCATTAAGGAAAATAGAAGCTTCAAAGACTGGTCAAAAGGTAACCCTGGTCCTTCATTTCTACTCCTAAGGTTCAAATCAAATGTGTTTTATCTGTTTGATAATCTATGTATTTTCTTCATAGATTGTCAGAGATAGCAAGGATGATTCGGGACGGTTCTCAGGACTATTATCTTCAAGTGACTCACCACGGATTGGATTTTCTAGAACCTCAAGTAGGTTATCTTTTCAGGATGACTTGGATGATGGTGACTTTTCATGTCCTTTTGATGTTGACGATGTTGATCCCCCAGATGTTCAGTCCAGGTACGTTGATAGACTTCAACCATACAACTAAAGTCATAGTCTTCTTTAAGCTTACTGTGAATTCATAATTACCTTGATATGAACCTGTTTTATTTTTTAGCAAAGCCTCTTTCCTCAATGATAATTCCAGCTATACCCCCTTTGATGAATTATAATTTTTATAACCAAACCAGTTCTGGATAATTAAAGATTATATTGGACATGCTACTTGTGCCAAATTATAAGTTAGTTTAGTCTGCTTACATGATTGCAATGGTAAAAGAAACGAACCAGCGTCTGAATCTGCTTTTTCTGGACTGATGTTTTTGAACACTGACAAGGATCTAGACATATTCCTTCAAAAGGAGAAAGAAACCTATGGGTGTTCTATTGAATGCTAATGAAAAAGCAAAACACTAGAAGATTAGTTGATATTGTTGATTTGTTTTTGTAGGATTTTGTAGATGTATTTCCTAGGCGTTTTTTTTACTTAATATGAGATGATATGTGATGTTAAAACATAAAAAAGACGAAGTACTGACCGGTATTTAAACTGGTACTAAATTCCTAATCCTAATATAAGAAACAAATCATGAAAGATAAAGAAATATGGAAACCAGTCCTTTGAGTGATCTAATATATTCTAAATTACTCTAAGATACAATCATGCAATTAAGATATTAAGTAATATTTTTTGTATATTCTAACAATCAAAATTATTTTTATGGCAAAGTAATTGATACCTAAAATCAAGTTTTTTTGGCTACTTAATGAGGGAGCGTTTTGGAAGAACTTATCTTGGCTTATCTTACGATATAAACATTTACGCAAGTGTTTATAAAAGCAGCTTATGATACGCTTATAGGTTGTTTTCAGCATATTTTCGTAAGCTTTTGAAGATAGCTTATAGAAATAGCTGATACAGATACAGAGCTTATGCGGAGTTTACTCTCATTCCCTCTTTACTTGTAGAAACATCTTATACATTAGCTCTCATATGATAAGTGCTTAGTGCTTAATAAGCACTTACTTAAGCTATTTACTCAAATGCCCCCTAAATCTCCAAATTATCCTCTAACAAGCTTAGTTTTGAATATAAAGATTGACAATAGTAGTCGCTAATATCTATATTGTTCCTGGATGGATGTACCTTTTCTACTTGTTGATCCATTGGTTTCGATTGAAAACTGTTTCTTATTCTCTTTTGGATAGAATTGGGATCTTCTGGCATGACAGGATTGTTCCTTTTGGGAACTTATGATAGCTTGTTGGATTATATTTTGCTGTTCCGTGGTCATTTGTAGATTCTTTGTTAGTATGTATAATTAAAAAGAAGGATTTATATAGTGTGCAGATAGACAAGACTGCTTAATTTAAGCTTTGCTAGATGTTTGGAAATGCTGTTTTATCATATTATTCTAATTTAATTTTCTGTTTGATTTTGACCTGCCTTTCTAAATGCTTCTCTAAAAGTTCATGATTTGTATTTTAGTATCTAATTATGTTGTTTCTTTTTCCTTTTTTGTTGATTTTATGGGTAAATAGTCAGAATGTGTATGGGAAGAGTGCTTCAGAGTCTTCATCGACATCATTACCAATGGGGAAAAAATCGCAAGATGCTGCTGTTGGTGTTCTTGTGCACATGCTTAGGACAGCACCTCCTTTACGCCAAGATCCAAGTTGTTATTCATCACATTCCCTAAAGGCTGAACTTGAGGGGGGAGTTGCCACTGCTTCTGGATTCTTCATGCCTCGAAAGACAACAGACGCACTTGAAGAGCTCAGGAGTTACAGAGAAATGAGAGACATTCTTCTTTCCAAGAGTGGGACTCGGATCCTGAAAAGAGATGATTAGATGAAGCTTAAGCATGCTGAAATGATGGACTTTTCATCAAGCTCAAAGAGTAGTTGAGTTGAGGGAGTTGATGCTGACTAAATTGTGGTACTAATTACAGTCATACAGAACAAGCTCTTCTTTGGGGAAAGAAAAATGATGCTATGGATTTTTGTACATATCTTGACTTAATGTTGGTTAGAAACACCAAGGTTATTTTATCATGACCATAATCCTTCTAATTTGCTTTCAATCTTTGTAGACATTACAGTTCTGAAAACTTGCATGCCCTGTGTATATGGCAATGGATAAGGTGGAAAAAAGGAAAAAGAAAATGTCACTGGTATTTGCTATTTTGGAAGAAAGGTTGTTGAATTTCTTTGTAACACTGATGATGTAGGTTCTTTAAGATAACCAGTCACTGATTATTTGATTACATAGACAGATCAATGTCTTGAAATTTGTTGCATTTTATTTATAATCAATATTTGCTTTTTCACTCTAAAAAACTAGTCATTTTTTATTTTTATATTCCAATGAATGGTATAGTCTATTTGTGCATATAAACCCTGTAACTTTGCAGGTTAGCACAATTTTGACTAAAATATTTTCATTTTTAAAAGTTAAAAACATTTTTTACTTACCTAAAGTGGAAAGAAGTTCTTGTAAGGTTTTAGATGAACTATGATGTAAAATTGTATTCATAAGGACACTCTCTCTGACACTCTCTTTTAAACACTCTCTCAATGATTGGGCCACATCACACTTTTTTTTCCCAAAATCAATCATTGGATTGAAAGTTACTGTCATATAGATCATATCTGTAAATTTTAACATTAATCTATGATCATTTGCTATGTCATCAAGATGCGTCAAGATTAACGTCAACGGTGTAGTTACAAATAACGTTAATCTTGACGCATCTTGATGACATAGCAAATGATCATAGATTAATGTTAAAATTTACAGATATGATCTATATGATAATAACTTTCAATCCAATGGTTGATTTAGGAAAAAAAGGTGTGACGTGACCCAATCATTGAGAGAATGTTTAAAAGAGAGTGTCAGAGAGAGTGTCCGTAGCATTCCTCTTATATTCATTACGAATACTTGGAAAATGCAATGACTACTGCTAAATGTGAATATTTAGAAATCCTAACAAAGATTATGGAAGAAAATGAAGAAAACTCAATTCCCACATTGTTTGTGGCTTTATCTCATAAAATCATAAATTTTTATTGGAGTTAGTTAACCCATTAAAAAGACGACCTACAGGAGAATTCTTAGGGAGTCCAAATCAAATGTGATGTAATTGTGGCTAATTTCAAGTATTGCGATTTATGTTGCTGTCGTAGTGTGTCAATTCATTCATGTAATTTTGTTCCCCTAATATACAAGTTGAAAAATACGTTTAATGTTTATAGATAAGAGTTACAAGTTGTAGGAAATAAAGAATATTAACCTCAATATATTAGGTCCAGAATTGTGTGATAATCCAAAAATGTGAATAGCTTATCATGATTAACCACAACCTACTTGCATTTGGACCCAGTCTAAGGTGTAACCATTAAATAGGGTATATTGGAAATTTTCTTTTATTGATCCTTGATTTATTATTCGCAAGTAAATGAACGATACATATTAATTTTACCAATTTTAATCATAAATAATCTAACAATTACTATATGTAAGAAAACACTAATAATATTTTTCAGTGGAACCACGCTAGATGTGGACCTTGCATTTGCATTGGCATTGATATAAAGAAGATAGATGATCAAAAACACTATTACATATGTCTGTGGTGTTTAGCACAATTGACAAAGTATTTATCGCTTAGACGCTTGGGCGCAGGTTTGAACCCGCTACACTTCCTTTTAGTGTTCTTAGGAGTATGTTGTAGGCCGCTGAGCTATCTGACTAAAAAGAAGAAAAAAAACACTATTACGTATGCTGAACTGTGGGACATACCCTGTAGTAAGTTATTGTCTTTTGTGGTGATACCTTTAAAAGAAAGCTCGCAACGTGAACACGTCTTAATATTATTTCATAAAACTTTATATAATATTATATTATATCATGCTATTTGTTTCTTTTCAGAAATATGATTACAACTTGTAAGATTAGTTCTAGTTGATCAAATGGAGTAAATTCATATGAAAATGTTTGTAGTTAGATTAATTTATCTCTTACCATATTTTTATTGTTTATGAATATATAATTAATTAATTAATTTTTATTTATATTTTATAAAAATGCAAGAATGTTTTTTGAATTTTTATATCACATGTATAAAAAATTATTTAATTTTTTTAACTTTGAAAAAAAAAAACAGTGAAATACAAATAAAAAATATATTGGAGAATCCATTTGGGAGACAAACCTCCTGACGATTTAGAGGACACTTTCTTCCCAACATAATTTTTGAAAAAAAATATATAGCAACAAATTTTAATGTGTCCAGAATCTATACTTTACCAATATATTATGTCTTTCATTTATTAATAGGTTAGCGATTTCCTATCATCTAATTCATCATAGTGATTTATGTCTTGTGAGCTATACTAATGTATTTCTTTTCCTCGCATTTTTTATCATATACTACTGTCTTAACTATGAGGTCTAAAATGTTCAAAATTGGAGAAACCAAAATACTCCAAATACGTTTGGGGATAGAGCTTAGCCCACAAAGATTCAGCTAGCCACAAAAAGGTATAATAGGTTCATGTTTTTTAAAATTGACATAATCTATTTCAATAACTCCAAATTATGAAGTGATTTCAGCTGAAAATCACTAACAGCCAATGATACCTGCTCTAGTCAACTTGCTTAAGCTTTTAAATTCTAGTAGATCAGATGCTTGTAGATGTTCACGGCCGAAGTATATATCATTTGCTCGTAGATTCTCGAGAATTGGACATCAATGTTAGAATTAAATCAAGCTTTGAATTAAAGAAAGTAGAACCTAGACACAATGATAAGGTAAAAGAAGGCATTTTCTGATCCAGCTTTCACCGTACGTGGAATTATATTCCAAATAGAACAACACATGGATCTGGATTTCTTTCTCTTTTCTTCTACCAACCAACCCAGCAGAGCAGATGGAGTAAAAGTAAGAAAGCTATTGTGCACTAGAGATGGGGAGAGTGAGAGAAAAAGTAAATGGGTGGACGGTTATGCAGAGGAAGAAACACAAACGTGAGGGAGGGATAGGAAGAAGCAAGATGGACATTATGAGTCCTATGAGAAAAGGTGAGAATAGTGAGCAGGTTTCCTATTTCTTCACTAACTTTCCTGATAACTTTAGAGCAAAGGACATGTACAAGATTTTTGAGAAGTATGGGAGGATTATTGAAGTTATCATACCGGCTCAAAGAGATAAATTGGGAAGGAGATTTGGTTTCGCTCGGTTCGTAGAAGTCAGGGATTGGGATTTGTTTGCAGTGAAGCTGGATAATATTTTCATTGGCAACACCAAGATATTTGTTAATTCTCCCAGATTTGATCGAGGTGTTAATGGAGTCAAAGTCCGAACTAGAACCAAAGTTACACCAAAGAATGGGATCAGTGGTAAAGCAATAGAACCTGGGAAGAAAACATGGAAGTCGAATCTGGACAATAGGAGAAACAAGGTAACATATGCCAATGTTGTTAAGGGGAAACAGAGCACTCCTACTGCGTTCATGGGCATTGAGGTCTCGGAGGAGAAGATGTCACAACTCGGTAACTGTCTAGTGGGAGAACTTCAACACAGGATGTGGGGGCTTTCCAGATACAAGACCAGTTATACTTGGAGGGATATTTTTCCATCAAAGCAATACCAATGGGAGGTGATCTGGTTCTTCTCTGGCCCATTGAGCAAGGAGTGCTCCATGAGGCAATCTATAGCAATCGTCTATGGTGGTCAAACAGGTTCCAATCTTTCATGAACTGGGCCCCTGAAATCTTACCAAAGAAGAGGTGGGTGTGGCTGAGGTGTGTGGGAGTCCCCTTTCATGTGTGGGAGGACAAGTTTTTTAGCGACCTAGCTATGAAATTTGGTAAGTTGGTATCAATTGATACGACCACCTCCAAGATGGCACGGTTGGATGTAGGAAGAATCCAGGTGGCGATTTCGGCGATCACAACGGTGGATGTTATGGTGAAGGTTAGGGTTGCGGGCATCGTGTATCCTATATGTGCTATGGAGGAGAGGTTTGGGGAGGGAGGGGACCCTTTTAGTACGCAAGAGTAGGGGTCTCGTGTGGGCTCGGCGGCGTCGTCATCGTCGTGCTCCGCCGTGTGGAGCACCGGGGATGCGGCGGTTTGTAGCATTTCAGATTTTGAAAGTGACGACGATGGATTAGAGGTAAGTCAGCGGATTCAGAGGCTTTTTGATCAACAACAGAGTTGCGATGGCTATAAACGGCTACAAACTGAGACTTTGGAGATAGGTATAAAGATCTTTGACCAAATGGGGTCGCTGAGGAAGGGGTGCCAGATAACCACGAAGAAGTTCAACACCTTGGTGGAGATCTCTCCATCGCTGGTCAACCTAATGTCTCTCACCAAAGGCGACGTTTCACTGCAAGTGTGTCAGAGGTTGGTGAGAGTAGCCTTTCTGCTGGGATGTCTACTAGTCATTACTTGGTGAACAATGAGGTAGGGGACGACTCTAGGGTTGATGTAGAGAGAAGACTGAGTGGTATAGGACTAGTGAGGTGGGTGATGTTGATGGGCTAATGGACCCGTGCTCGCATTTAGGCCTACTAGGCATAACCAATACTAACGAGGAGATGGTGGGGTGCTCATGCGATCTGGGCGCTAATCAGTTGGGCTTCGTGGATCACTCGACCTAGTGCGCTAATCAGTTGGGCGGCACGGTACAACATTTGGTGGGTGGCCAGAGGAGTGGGCCGCTTGATGAAAGTAATGGTGGGCTTATTTCAACAATTTTTGGGTCTTCTTCAAATGATTTGTCACCATATAATTTTGGCCTAAAGAAGAAAAATGTGGCTAATCCTTCTTTTCGGCCTCGGTGGTTGGTCCAACCTTCCGAATCCTCTCTTACCACGCCTTGTGTGACTGTCCCTGATGGGGAAGAAATTCATTGTCAGGCTCATATGGAGAAGACAGAGGTAGTGAGGAAAGGAAAAGGAAAGTTGAAGAAAGGAAAAGGAAAGTTGAAGAAGGGGCGTAATACATCTAATGGGACATACAGAGATCGAAACAACACTACAATGGGGGACATCTTTCTTCCTTCCTCAAGATTCTTGAAGCTCACTAGTGGAGTTCTGGGGAAGCCATTAAAATCAAAAGAGGGGGCTGGTGATTCAACTCTGGTGCTGAGCGAACAAGGTGTGAGTGGGATTAACTGTCCCACGGTTCACAGTGGAGGAACGCCATTTCTAGGTGCTCACGACCTGTCCCCTGCTTCCTAGAACTTCGGTGAGCTATCTTTGCGGCCAAATTACTCGCGTTCGTCGACGTCTATTGCCAAGTCACTCCCATGCCTTAATTTAATTGTGGATTTGGATCAGAATTTGGCAAACGGTGGACTGCCCCATCCTGTTATGGTTGGGGATGATAATTTGGGGTCCAACACAAGTGGTGGAAGAGACGACCTGGACGCACGAAAAATTCATCATATGGGCCTGAAAATTGGTGTCTCTGAGAGGGAGAAAGTTACGACTAATAGACTTGTTGGTTTAGAGTTACGTGATCGAATGAGCAATGCAGCTAAGGAGTGGTTGATAGTTTATCAATGATTGTGTGTTTAATGAATATTAGAGGATTGGGAACAAGGCCGAAGAGGAATAAAATTCGGACACTTGTTAGGGAGCACAATGTGGATTTCATTGCTATTCAGTAAACAAAGATGGAGTCAGTCTCGGCTAGACTTTGCCATCAGCTATAGGGGAACGATAATTGTGATTGGCATTACTCTCCGTCGATAGGCAACAGTGGCGACATTCTATCTATTTGGGACCAATCTAGAGGTAACTTACTCTTCCACTTCTCTGGTTTTGGTTTTGTGGGAGTCTATCTGGAGTGGGGGTGGACAGGTCTAAATGCTTTGTGGTGAATGTGTACTCTAAATGTAATCTACCGGATAAGAGGCATTTGTGGGAGGAGTTATTGATGTCCAGAAGGGGTTTTGGGGGTGGCCTTTGGTGTGTGGTAGGGGATTTCAATTCGGTTTGCTCTTTAAGTGAGAGGAGGGGTGTGGGGGGACCGGCTGGTTTTGTGGATGCTGCTGAAGCACGTGAATTCAGTGCTTTTGTCGACAATATGGGCCTCCTTGACCTACCATTATTGGGTAGGAAATTTACTTGGTTCAAACCAAATGGGGTTGTTATGAGTAGGTTGGATCGTGTTATGATGTCTGAGGACTGGGTTGATTGCTGGGGTGATATGGTGCTTTGGGCCTTGGAACGAGATGTCTCAGATCATTGCCCGCTTGTCCTAAAAAAATTTCATGGTGTATAGGGTCCGATGTCGTTTAGATTCAACAATCACTGGCTACTTCATAGGGATTTCAAGGGTGTGGTTCGAAACAGTTGGTGCTCTGATTCACAGTCTGGTTGGATGGGGTTTGTACTTAAGGAGAAGTTGAAGAAACTGAAAGGGGCACTTAAGCAGTGGAATAAGGAGGCTTTTGGGGATGTGGATTCAAAGATTCAACTGCTGGTGGAATCTATTAAGGCCCTTGATTTAAAATCTGAATCGGAGGGTCTTTCCTTCGAAGAGGTGGACAATAGGAAGCCACATTTTCCCCAATTATGGTTGCTATTGAAGAGTAAGGATAGTTTGACTTTTCAGAGGTCCAGAGCTAGGTGGTTGAAGGAAGGGGATGCAAATACTCGGTACTTTCATTTGTGTCTCAAGTCTCAAGGGGCTAGGAATAGGATCCAAGCGTTACGAACGGGTGATGGGTGGGTTGAGGATGTGGCCGGCATTCGTTTCGAGACTACTCATTATTTTAGGGAGCACTTCTCTGAAGAGGAATGGGATCGTCCGACGCTTGATGGTATTGTCTTTCCTGTGCTCTCAGCTCATGATTCTGCTTCTCTCTCTGCCCCTTTCTCACTGGAGGAGATCGACAGAGTGGTGGCCTCTTGTGATGGGAATAAAAGTCTGGGTCCGGATGGTTTCAACTTCACCTTTGTTAAAACCTTTTGGGCCTTGATGCACTCGGAAGTGGGGTTATTATTCGACGAGTTCTTCTCAAATGCTAGGTTACCAAGGAGCTTCTCATCCTATTTCCTTACCCTTATACCTAAGGTTAAGTGCCCCCTCTCATTGAGTGATTTTCGACCTATTTATCTTCTCGGCTGTTTGTACAAGATAGTGGCTAAAGTGTTGGCTGCAAGGTTGAGTAGGTAATGGATGCCCTAATTGCCCCTACCCGATCGGCGTTCATAAAAGGGAGAAACCTAGTTACAATAATGGCACTAGAATTAGTAGTCTAGAATTAGTAGTAGGTTCAAAATTTCAGTTCTAAAAAAGATCACACAAATAAAATTTTGTGCCACACAGCCAAACATGAAGTCAGTGAATTGAGTCTTTCATGACCCACCAAGAAACATTCTTCAACTTTGTTGTCCTTTCACGATCCTTAATACATTTTCCCTCCCTACACTATGAATAAGAGCCCACATAATTTACATATCAATATATTAAATTATAAACATTTTCACAAATATAAAATATCATGTATAGAACATAATATTATAAAGTAATGTGTTCCATTCCT
The DNA here is from genome assembly GCA_037113605.1 of Calophaca sinica. Taxonomy (NCBI): domain Eukaryota; kingdom Viridiplantae; phylum Streptophyta; class Magnoliopsida; order Fabales; family Fabaceae; genus Calophaca; species Calophaca sinica. The sequence goes on from CM073736.1 coordinate 96,520,550, forward strand.
TAATCAACATTGTGTAAGTATTCAAAAATTTCATGAACTAATTCCTGATCACATTTTAGTTGAGTAGGTACTCTACCTGAATTAAGCACCACATCTTTATTCATACAGGGAATTTTATAATTATTGGATCTTTTGACCTTCACGATATCAATCATACATGACTCAAGTGTAAGAAAAATTTTCTTCAGATCTTTGCTAGAAAAAGTGTCGTAAAATTTTTGTACAACCTGAATAAGCTCAACAACTGATTTAATCACTTCCTTTGCTGCTACATCGAATGACACTAAAAAAACCAGATCCAAAATCAAATGAATTATGTTGTTGACAAGTCAAATGCATGTCGAACCCATCTTCTGAAGCCGCTCAACAAAATTCATCGTCATTTATAGAAACATGACATAATGCATTATCTTGTTGTATGTAAAGTGCTTCCCATGCATGTTCACATGACCAATTTTCTTTGATGGCTACTGAAACCTTATTTATGAAGAATATTCGGCTGACCTCTTTAGTAATAGAAGTAACTAATTTTGTTTCGATTGTCCTAGATACTCTATTAGCACTTGACCTTCTTACTGGTACATTAATGACATATGTAGAGATCGAAAAATTTCTTATAATTAGGACAAAAAAATACACATATTTATTTATTATAAAAAGGAATGGGTTTAGTATAATATTTTGAGAAATAAATTTAAAAGTGAAGTATTCTCAAAATTAAAATAAGAATTTTATTATATTATATATGTAAAGAAGTCTCATAACCTCATCAAATAAAAAGAAGTCTCATAATCTTTGGGTTTGATCTATTTAATGTTAATAAACTTGATCTATATTTAAGGACAAACAGTTGTGTTATTTGTATAATTAAATGGGACAACAAAAATCGACAACTATTTTGTTAGTTAACGTAGTTCACACACGTGATTAGAGAAGTGTTAAACTTGGTTAATAGATATGCTAATGTGTCGCAATTCATTAACTATTAACTGAATTTCATTAACCACAATTTTGAACATCTAAAAATCATGATTAATGACGTTAAAAATTGTAGTTAATGAAGTTCAGTTAATGATTAATGAGTTACAATACCTTAAGATATCCATTAATAAAGTTCAACACTTCATTAACCATGTATTTGAACTGCGTCAACCAGCAAAATAATTATTAATTTTTGTTATCCCATTTAATTGTAAAAATATCGTTTTTGTTATATAAATGCATATAAAAAGTCATTTACTCATTTATTCAAACAGAAAATAACAATTATTTTTGCACACTGGTAATTTTTTATTTTTTACTTTTCTCTCTGTTAATTTTATTACCAGAAAATGGAAACGAATTGGCAGCATTTTTTTTTGCAGCATATGAATGTCTTCTTCTTTGCAGTATTTTTTTTTGTTCATATGCATTCTGGAAGTGTACCTTCAGATGCATGTGATTGGTTTGTTTCAAGTGCAGCTTTCATGAAAGATGCAGATTTGAACATAAATGCGGCAACTCAACCACTTAAATTAGTTATTCTGCACTTCAACTTTGTACATTAACTATTTTGCTTTATCACTATTGGCTATTCTGTTTATTGCTATTATGAGTGGAAAAATTGTATTTCAAAGACAAAAAATTCATTTACATGTTTCACACTCATTCTTTGAAAGATGATACTTATAATTGATAGCTAGAACTACTTCAACATAACATAACACAACGCGTCCCGTCAGCACGGGTATTTTGCTAGTTAACATTTGAAAAGGAATAGGCATTCCGCCATTAACATTTAACATCTACGATTGTCCCCTCTACTTCTTCTTCTTCTTCTTCAAATTTTCATGAAAATGGATTCATCCACTTGCCCCTTCTGTCATTTATCATTTCCATCCTCTCAACTCCAACGGTATTTCTTTCTTTCCTCATCCTTCTTCTTCGTCTTCTTTCACATTTGATACTCGTTAACTTAACATTGCTTCAATTGCAGGCACGCTAACACCCACTTCGACGATGACGATTATCATTCTCCTCCGGTACCCCCTTTTTTCTTTTTCTTTTAGATTTACCCGAGAAACACAAAATATAAAAAAAATAAAAAAAATAAAAAAATTGAATCTTTTCCCCCCCTTTTCATATAAGGTTTGCTTTGTGGGTGGTGATATAAGTGAATTCTACCCTTGTGTGCTTACAAAGTGATTTTGTGAACAATTTCAGCTAATATAATACCACGCAACCCCTCAATTATGCTCCAGTGATTGTCTTTTATTTACCCCTTTTTGTTAAAAGTCAAGTTTCCAATTTATGATCTAAAATGCGAAAGACACATAAGTGACTTGCCACTCAATCTGTAGTTTGTGTTGTGTTGTTACACATGCAGGGTGAACAAGCAGTTAGTGACTTGCATTTTGATACAACTTTAGGAGAGTGTAATAGTTGGTGTGGTGGTGGTGGTGGTGGGACTGATAGAGATCATGGGGTGTGGAAGATGGATGAAAAGATCTCTTGCTTGGTTGATTTGCAGAGAAGGGATGAGTTTTACAAGGTTGATGGGGGTTTGATGGCATTGTTAAGGAACTGTTTGGAGTCTGAAGCTGAAAACTCAAGAAGCATTTTGTCAGGTTATGTTGATCATTTCCAATGCATTGAGTCTGAGGATGTTGGATGGGGTTGTGGTTGGCGTAACATTCAAATGCTAAGCTCAAACTTACTGGCACAAAAACCAGAAGCAAGAGGAGTCATGTTTGGTGGTTCAAGATTCGTTCCTGATATCCCATCACTTCAAAGATGGCTTGAGATTGCTTGGGAAAGGGGTTTTGATGCACCTGGCTCTCTTCAATTCAATAATGCTATCTATGGCTCTGAAAAATGGATAGGAACTACCGAATGTGCTGCCCTTTTTCGTTCTTTCGGTCTCCGCACAAGGATAGTGGATTTTGGTCCTAAGGAATCTGAATCTCTCTATCTATCTGTGCCTGGTTCTAGTGTTGGGGCACAGGAGCTAGTGAGAATTAATGATGGAAGGAAGAGGAAAATTCCAGATATATATGGACCAATGGATAGATATCTCTCTCGCAGTGTTTCTAAAACAAGTTGTAGCCAGGATGCAAAGTCATGTTCTTCTCTTAGTGTCACTATGGATAAAGAAAGTGGTGGTGATAGGGTGGTAAACAGTGCTGCAAAACAAAGTAAGGGCCATCAAGTTCTCATGGACTTTGTGTGGAACTATTTTACTAATAAAAAGTCGGTTCAATTCGGCCACAGGCGTGTTATTGTTAGCGAAAAAACGTGAGTGAGGGTGCATTTTATATACACTAGTTCATGTTCTAACTTCTAACCAAACAAATGATCTTGTTTCTTGTTGTGTTTGATGTTTTGAAAGCCTTCTTGGACAGGCCCTTGTACTTTCAACATGATGGACATTCAAGAACAATAGTTGGAATCCAAGTCAAACATCAAAGAAATGGAATTCTGCAATATAATCTCCTAATTCTGGATCCTGCTCATGTAATATATTTCTGTGTTAATTTCTATTTTCTTAATTGTTATTTATATATGCCTGCATCTAATTGCATATCATATGAGTGCTTCTTGAACAACTGAAACCGAGGTTAAATTACAAAGCTTAACCGATTTCAATTACTACCCCAATTATAATCTTTACTTTCTATATCCTATAGTTTTGTCTGTTAACTGGTTGCATTCTTTGGACTATACAAGATCTACATGTAAGGATATATGCAATTAGAAGTAGGTTTTGTTATCATGCTTTTATGTATGTGTCTAGTTGTAATAGTATTCAGGAACATGCATTTGTGTAGTAAACTAGTAATGATGGCATGACATCTTTCCAAATGTTGTGACTTATCATTATAGAGAACAGCTGCACTAGAAAGATCACTTAGGGAGAAAGTTGGATGGCAGAAACTCATAAAAAGAGGAGTGCACACACTGAAGAAGCAACAATACCAGGTTTTACTTCTTATTACAAAAAATTATTAATCTTTGCACCACTGAATGATGAGGCTTGATGGTCTTGTTTCTGTTTCAGCTGTGTTATGTTGATGCTGGAATTGCCGGTGACAAGGAGATGGAAAAACTGAAGACAATGGATAGTGTCTTCCTTGAATTGTAGACAACCATATAAAGGTTTTTGCTATGTATGGTGGAGTGGCTCGTGATCATCTAGGAAATTGGATGCTGGGGTTCAGGCATAACGTGGGTTCGTGCTCTATTATTTTGTCGGAATTGTGGGGAATTGATACTGCTCTTCTCACGGCTTGGAGGAAGGGTTTTCGTGACATTATATTGGAGTGTGATTCGTTGGATGCCATTGCTATGATTGACAAGGGTGTGGAAATTGTTCATCCTTTATTCAGTATTGTGAATGATATTAGGAGGTTGCCTAGTAGAGAGTGGCGGGCTTCCATTATATATGTTAGGAGGAGAGATTGTAATCAGGTTGCAGATTATCTTGCTAGATCTGCTTCTTGCAGATTATGTAGGTCTTTTCTGTTTAGGGATGGTGCTCTTGCTAGCAACCCTATGAATAACCCTGTGTAATTTGGCCTTTTGGCTTCTGTAGTATCAAAAAAAAAAAAAAAACAAACAAATAAAGGTCTTTGCTACATCAAGGTACCATCTCATATTTCATGCCATATAACTACTTTTCTCGGCATTTTTTCTGACAAATATTTTATTACAACAGAGGAGATATTTATAGATACATTTAGATGTTTTATGAATTGATGCAGAATCAGATATTTTTCTTACTTACAGATGCTGGAGCTGTACAAAACTGTTAACCGTATAAGGTTTATGTGAAGCTCAGTTATGTATCATCACTGAAGCAGGCATACCTTGCACACATTCAGTAGCACCAAGGGGATAATCATCAGATCCAATTCAGTCTACATACTTGTATGGGATGGGATCATCTAATAGCGCAACTAATGAGTGCTATATCATGTTAAGGATATATGATGTTTTTCTGGGAATGGTAAAACTTCTAGGGCTTAATAATGGACACTGTGATTTCACGGAAGTTAGAATTATATTATAGGGGTATTCAAATCCAAACCAAGGCAAGTTCTATCGTGCACAAGTAACATAGGTATCACCATGGCGCACAAGTAATTTTAACCGTTAGATTAATCTATCCTATTTGTTCCTATGTTGCACGGGATATATGCATCGAAGACGGATTTTGTGACGCTCATAAATACGATATTTTTTCATATTTTACGCAGTATGAGACAAGTGACGGATACTGCACCCTGCATTTTGACGGCTTTAATTTTCAAGACCCACGCCACTGATTTGTTCCTCATATCCATATGCTACATCATCAGCACTATATTTTTGCCAAATGCTCATCTCCCAAATCACAGATCCTGGGAAAGACCCCGACAGCGTCGTCCCCCACAGCGCAAATTTGCTCAGCCGCGAGCCACTCTCCCACCTGATGTTCCACCACCGTGAATATGCTCGTCGCTACACATTCAACCATATCCCCCTGGTTCATGCTCCTCTTCTCTCCTCCTAGACCCTTCAACCAAAATCCCTAAATCCCCAAAATCTGCAAAAACCCTAAATCCCTTCAATAGATGGTTAACGGCGCGGAGCTTAGGTCTCGTAATGGAGTGGTTGGCGTGTGGCTGTTTGTAGACAGTTTCCTCTGTAGTAGAAGATGGTTAACAGAGCAGAGTTGGGCAGTGCTTTTTTGTGGAGGTGTTGATGCTTCGGTGTTTGAGTTTGATTGACCGCTTTGCCGCGAGACGGAGCGTTTCAGCGGAGACGGGTTCCCATTTTCGCTGGAAGAAAGAATGGGTTGTGGGGGGGTTTCGTGACTTGAAGGAGGCTAGGGTGAGTGGTGAGGGTGCTTGAGGTTGGGTCACAGAGAGATTCTGATTTGATGATGGAAATGTGCGAATTTTGTTCAGCTGCAGTGTCTTCTGCTGCGGAAATGGAAATACATTCTGGTCCAAGTCACCGAACGTCGCTGATTTCGTCGACGATAATAGGATCTTTTGCTGCGGTATTAATCTCGCTGATTTCTTCTAGAGGCATGAGAGCTTCGCTTTGGTTTCTGGGAAGGGTGGAGAAGAGGAAAGATATGGTACAGAACACTCACCATAACATTGGTGGAATTTTTAATCTAATGATCAAAATTACTTGTGCATGGTGGTTCTACATATCACACTTATGCATGGTAGAATCCGCCTCCAAACCAAACCATCAAAAAACTGCAAACTGATCTAAAAAAACCGAAAACTGCAAAAAACCAATTTTTTTTGGATTTGTTTGGCCACTTTTTCCGTCAACTACGCGGTTCTGTTTGGTTTGCGGTTGGCTTACTTGGGATTGAACCAATCCAAACCGAACCGCATGTTGTTAGAAAAGTAAATCCAAAGAGAATTTAAAGTAAATCCATTCTTTAAATATTTACCAAACCAAAATCTAACCAAACTAAAGTAAATTCATTCTTTAAATATTTACCAAAAAATTAGTTCTTGTAAAAAGTAACTCTTAATATGTTATTTGAAGTAATATAAATAATTAATATGTAATGTTCGACAAAAAGTAAAAACCGAATTATCTGATTCAATTCAAACCGCATTTAATCGGATCGGATTAGTTCGAATTCCTTTAAGGAAACCATATAAATAAAACTAAACTGCATATTGTTTGAATCTTTGGATCAGATGACTTTTTACTTCAAAAACGAACCAAACCGCACTACAAACACCCCTATTCTAATATTTCATAAAACCAGGTCTATAAACCTTAAGAAAAATATTTATAAAGTTATTTTTGAAATTGAGGCAAAATTTTAGGTTTATTAGTTTTAAATTTGTTGTATGGGGAATTGGGTTTGGTGGTTTATGGCTCTTCCTTCTCTGTTAGCTTTTGCTGTTGCTTCGCCTCACCCTTGGCTGTTATAATAGCAGAATCTAGAGAAAGGCGACAAAGCAGTCTTACCTTGTATTTATAAGCGATTCATTTCAAACCTTTGAACTGCTGAGCTCGATTCATAACGCAGCAACTCCAACTATTGTGCTAAGGTAGATTGCTTCTCCCCAATTAAAGAAAAAATATTATTAGCAATAATAATATTTTTTAATTGAAGATATACAAACCACAATATTATTAGCAATAATAAAATAATAAAATAATAAAAGAAAACCTTACCTCAATAATTAATGACACGTTCAAGTAACCTAAGGATGACCATGAGTACGAGAATCATTCTGAGTAGGTGGTAATATATATCCATACGGGAGTCTGCCCATGAATACAGTCGATTTTACTGATTATGATTTTCACTAGGCAGGTGAATGTAACGGATTGCCAATGGGTTGTGATTTTGGTCCTCCTTTAAATAGAACATAATTCCTCTAAGAGCAACATTAATGCAGGTAATTTTAGAGTGTTGCTTTAAGTGGGCCCTAGATGGCCATCTCTACGCAGACACATGGGATTTGTCAGAAAAATTCTCGCAACCGTTGCTTTATTTGTTGTTGCCGTTCCTTCTTCGGTTTGTGTTGCTCAAAATAAGAGAACGCCGCGTCCACTTGTCTGCCAACAATGTAGGCGGAAAAACAAGAGAACACAAAAATAAGAGAACGCCACCGCGTTAAAGCTGCCCTAAAGTTGCATGTGTAACTGCAGAGGATCCTGATCATAGATTTCAGCATCTTGATCATAGATAGAATGGGTTGCATGAGGGTTGTTAGATAATATTATATGTAAGGGTAGCTTAGTCTTTTTATATTCTCATATATATTTCTCTTATTTCCTTGTAATCTTAAGACTTTGCATTGTTATGTTATTGAAACCCTAGCGGCCTCCTTTTCCCTTTCTCTTCTTCTCTTCTCCTCCTACCTTCTCTATGTATGGTTTCTATCTCTGTTAACATGGTATCAGAGCTAGTAAAATTTTGGGAAGAACGTTAGCGCGGTCCGGAGATTTTTTTTTTGTGCGACCCGATTTAGCTCGACCTGATTTTCGATTTTGTATTCTCCGACGCGGTTCTGTTCTTTTTCTGGTGTGGTTTGTGTCTGTGCCGTGATTTTTGACTGCTGCGCGATTCTGGTCTCTGCGCAATTTGTAATTGCTGCGTGGTTCTGGTTTATGCGCGATTCTGTTCTGCTGCATGATTTGCGACTTGGTTCGTCCGGTGCTTTGCTTCTGGGCTGTGATTTTGTTGTTTCTTTGCTGCGATATTGATCTGGTATTTGTTTTTCTTCTTCTGCTCAATATTTGTTGTGATAGTTCCTTGGGTATTTGATATTTGTAGAGATGGCAACTGAAAAGGATGATTCCCTTCAATCCATTAGTGTGCAACTGAATGGACAGAATTACTCCTATTGGAGCTATGTGATGAGAAATTTTTTGAAAGGCAAAAGAATTTGGGGCTATGTTGATGGCACCACTCTTAAGCCTACTGATAAAAAGGATTTGGATAAATATGTAAAGGACATGGAAAATTGGGAAGCTAATAATTCGAAAATCATTAATTGGATAAATAATTCTGTTTCACAATCAATAGGCATGCAACTTGCAAAATTTGACACTGCTAAGGGTGTTTTGGACCACTTGCAATGTCTATATGTACAGTCCAACTTTGCAAAACAGTATCAGTTAGGGATTGATATTCGGGCTCTTCAGCAGAATAACATGAGCATTCAGGAATTCTATTCTGCTATGTCTAATCTGTGGGATCAATTGGCTCTTACTGAATCTGCTGAGCTGCAAAATTTCAAACCATACACTGACCGCAGGGAGGAGCAGCATTTGGTTCAATTTTTGATAGCTCTCCGGGCTGATTTTGAAGGACTTCGTGGGACTATCTTATACCGTAATCCTCTTCCAATTGTTGATTCAGTGGTTAATGAGTTGTTGGCTGAAAAAATTCGACTCAAGTCTCAATTTAATTCTAACAAAGGACTTCTATCCACTCCTAATCCATCTGTCTTTGCTGCCCCTTTTAACAAAGGCAAGTCTCATGGGAGGGCTGGTTCTGATGAATGTAGCTATTGCAAGGAGAAGGGTCATTGGAAAGCACAATGTCCAAAATTATTGAAACAACAACAATCCCAGCAGTCTACTCAATGGCGTCCTCCTTCGAATCAGTCCAATAAGAAGAATTGGAAGCCTCCCTCGCCAAATGTTGCTGCTGCTGCTCCTGCTCCAGATGCTCTTGGTGTTGGACATGTATACCCTCCTGAGACCACCTCCCTGCCACCTGATCTTGCTGAGCAATTCCAAAAGTTCCTTGCCACTCAGTCGCATGCCATGTCTGCCACGTCTTCCTCCACCTTTAAAGGTTTGCCTTCCTCTAGTTCGTCAGGTATATCTTCACCCTTATGGATACTTGATTCTGGAGCTGCACACCATATGTCATATGATTCTAATTCTTTTGTGTCTTTAAATCCTGTCTCATCTATGTCAGTCATGACTGCTGATGGCACTCCTATGCCATTAGCAAGCACTGGGTAGTGTCACTATCTCTGCCACCAAATAATAATAATAATAATAATAATAATAATAATAATAATAATAATAATAATAATTGTGAACTGGAGTGGAACCTCGAGAGACCGGAGAAGGTGAACTTGTGTGTTGAAAGGAACGACGGTGCGGCAAAGCTGCAACAGCGAAGGCGGTGGGAGTACTTGCAAGGACACCAATGCCAAAGTCAGTATTTTGGCAAGTGGAAAAAATTTGCAGGAATGAGCATGTACATAAGGAATCGGTTCAAGTGCTTTTATATAACGAGTTCAATTGATGAAAATGGCCGGAAAAGTCGTTCGGTTACTAACCTTGTGTAAATCTTGGGGCCTTTAGAGGGTAACCATTGATTGATTGCACGGTCACGATGGCGATCCGTGTGCTACAGTAATTCTTGTGAGACTGTGTTCTGTTTGCTGTTGAAATGGCTTATGACATAGTCCTCATGATTGGGTCTCTGATATGGGTCTATAAGTTCAGGCCAGTCTGGAACAAATTGTAAATAATTAGCAGCGTATTTTGCTTTATATTTTACTAGATTGAAATGAAACTTCACCGATTTATTGAGGCAAATTAACGCTTTTCGAGAACTTACAAGGAACTAAAAATTTCTTTACAAGCCATCAGCATTATTTACACTACTGTGTTGATGACATGCACGATTGTATTCGAAAAGGAAAAATAATATGTTTTTGGTTCAAATAAAATAACGACTATTCAACTTAATCTATATATTTAACAAAATTGCGTGTTTTTAGTCATTCACAGAAATTAAAAGCATCCAATTTTTGTATTTTATAGAAATTAAATATAAATAAAAATTTTATAGAAATGAATAACATTTAATCCATTCAAAAATAATATAAATGGAAAGGTGTAAAGTGACTCTATACGGTTATGTTAGGTGTTGAAACTCATTATTTTTTCTTACTTCTACCCGTACCCAGGGTCGGCCCTGTGGCTGTGCAAACAGTGCTACAGCACAGGGCCTCAAATTTGGCCCAATTTTGGCCCAAAATTTGGGGCCCAAAATTTATTATGACAAAAAATGGGGGATAGGGATTCAGTTTCAGTGTTTCACCCGCTGGCGCTTGGAGCAGAACAGAAGAAAGAATTGATCGACCAAAAAAAACAGATCAGAAGAATTGCCGCACAGATCGCTTGAACTCAATTAATTGAGGAGCTCGAAAAATTAGGGATTCGAATTGCAACATTTAAATGTCTGTAACCCTAACCGAATCCTCTCCCTCTGAAATTCTCTTTCTCTTGATTCCTCTTCTTCTTCCGCTGATTCCGCCGTGTCGTATGCCTTCGCCTCCACTCTCCATTTCGAGTCTTCGACCTACTCAAGCTTCAGGTTTGACCTTCTTTCTCCAGGCTAAAGCAAAGCGGCGCCGATTCCTCCTGGTTTCCAGCTCAAGTCTTCAGCCATGAGCCAATGAGTGGTATGTTACTTCAAGTCACCGGTTTTCTTCTTCTTACGTTACGGCGCGAACTCTTTGTTTCAACATTTTTTCTTTCATTATCTTCTTTTTTGTGTGAAAGACTGAAAGTTCATGTGGTCGTGGTGGTGAGAGCCCGAGACAAAGTGAGAGATCGAGAGAAGAAGAGGGAGTGAATGAGTGATTCGATTCGAGTGAAGTGAGGAATTGAGGAAAGAAGGACTGAAGGAGAAGGATGAAGGAACAAAGCATTGCGCAGTGGAAGATGGGATGGTTCTAGAATCTAGACTCGCGCTGACGCTCGCTGAGCAAATGTTAGAAGGCTAGAAGCAGAAATTGAAATGAAATTGAAAAGCGTGGAACTGTGTGGAAGATTCGAGTTCTTTGACTGACTTTTATCTTTATGGGACAGAGTGAGAGTGAACTGTGAAGCGTGAATGTGAAGTGTGAATGTGAACATAGGGAAAATGAAAAGGAAAAGATAATACAAAATGAAAAAAAAAATAAAGAAATGGCAGTATGGCACAACGCACAATAAGAAAAAAAGGAAATATAGATGAATGAAGCGAAGGGATTTGTGAGTTTGTGTCATTTCTTAGTTTTTTTAGTCAGCAAAGTGTGTAGTCTGAAGAGATAAAATTGATTAAAATAATTGGAGAGTCGTGTAGATAGTGTCAAAGCTATAAGAGCTCAAATGTCAGATTTTAGAGAAGCTTTACTTGAAGTGTCGGAAAAGGATCTCGATTCTAAAATAAGAAGTGAAGCTAAATCCTTAGCAACAAATGAGCTTAGTGATTTTGAGTTTTTAATGGCTATAATTATCTGGTTTGAAATATTATCCACAATTAATTTGGTTAGCAAGCTTTTACAATCAAAGGATATGCTTATTGATGTTGCTATGGAAAAAATAAAGGGGTTGATTTCATTTTTTGAGGGATATAGAGAAACTGGTTTTTATAATGCCTTGGATAATGCTAAGGAAATTGCTATTGAATTGAATATCGACCCAGTATTTCCCCAAAAGCGTATAATTAGAAGAAAAAGACAATTTGATGAGAATTTGAATACCCCATCAGTTGAGCTATCTGGAGAGGAATCTTTTAGAGTTAATTATTTTCTTTACCTTGTTGATCAAGCTGTTATTTCTCTTAATAAGAGATTTGAGCAATACTAAGAGTATGAAAGTATTTTTGGTTTCTTGTTTACTTCTCACAAGTTACAATCATTGGACAATGCAACTTTGATGTCTTGTTGTAGTCATTTTGAACAGGCATTGAAACATAATGAGCAATCTGATATTGATGGGAATGAATTATTTGTGGAGTTAAAGTTACTAAGAGAAATCTTTCCTTCAGAAAAAATAGGACTTATTGATATATTAAGATTTTTAAAAGGCTTAGATTGTTTTCCTAATACAATTATTGCATATAGAATTTTATTGACTATTCCTAGTGATGCTTGCTTCGCAGAAGAAGTTTTTCAAAATTGAAGTTGTTGAAGTCTTACTTGCGGTCTATCATGTTACAAGAAAGACTTAATGGATTAGCATTGATAGCAGTTGAGAATGATCTTTTGGAGACAATACAATATGAAGACTTGGTTGATGAATTTGCTTCAAAAAGTGTTAGAAGGATGACTCTTTTTAAATAGCTAGAAGGTTGATATTAGCTTCAAGTTGTATTGGTAGGATTTTAATAATCTTCTTTGCATTTATTAGAACAATTACCCTTTTTGAAATAATATTTAAGATTATCCTTTTTTTTGAAATAATATTTTGAAATAATATTTAATTATTAAAATTGTTTTTTTATTAAGGGCCCAATTTTTTAGATTAGAACAGGGCCCCCAAAATATTTAAGACGGCACTGCCCGTACCTAGCCATGAAATTGATAGAACGATAGTGTATCAATAACATCTTGCTAACTATCACACTAACTTGAGAAATTAGATGAAATTTATGAGGACATATTACTTGAGAAATATTTTTGTGAATGTAAAAGTCGCTTTGTACGTTTTGTAGTATTATACAATTATATCAAGTCGGAAAGATAGCAAGTTTTTAATAAAAAAGTATTTTTGTCAAAAAAATATATAAAAATAAAGTACTCTTAAAAAGTATATATAATTTAATATATCAGGATATAAAAGATTTAAAGGGTATCCTGTCAACAACAACAACAAAAAACAGATTTAAAGGGAAAAAATTGCTTAGTGTTTAATCATGCTGTGAACAAAGAAGCCAGCTCAATTAGACATGTCAAATGGAATCCAACATCATATTTACAGATGGAAAAGGTAAGCATATTTTGCTTGCTAGTTGCTTGTTTAATGATTAAGGCTAAATAAAAACTTAAAAATAATTTTACATTACAAGAATCAACCCATAATCGACCCGAGTGAGGATTAATTAGTGCAAGTTTGTTTCAACGTTGGCAATGGACGTTTAGGAACAAAATTACTTTTCTTTGCTAAACAGAATTTGATTTTATTGTTGGTTTATTGTTTGAGTTTGTTGGCCAAACCAAGTTTGGCTTTAAACGGTGATTGATACAAAAGTAACAGTGTTTATGTTTTTGCTTTTTCTGTTTGCTGTTGGGGAGATTTTATTTACCATTTTGTCTTGTATATGCTATATAACTTTATAAAACTCACTAGCATTTTGTCCCGTGCGATGCACGGGTCAGTTATCCTGAAATAACATTAAAAAGATAGTTATATGGGAGAACTATTAAATAGGAAAGCTAAATGAAAACCTATTAAGAAGGAAAGGTAAATGAGAGTCTCGTTAAATAGGAATTATCTATTGCCAATTTCCAACTCATGAAATGTAAGAAGTTATTAGAAGATTTGTAATCATGTAGGATTATTTCAATTTTATTTTCCTAGAAGTATTTATTAAAAAAGTTTATCCAAACCGACTCTTAGTTAAATGTTTCACGTTTTGACTTGATCTGTTCAAACATAAAACATAATAGCAAATCACATTAATCAAATGGTTTGCATTGTGTAATGTGTATATCTTTTGCTGTAAGGAGCACCTATCTTCAAAAGTGCATTACTAACAGACTCTGCTTCTTTTATGCAGCATGCTCCATCAATGTCAGCAACAATTTAACTGGCAAGTGTCTTGCCAAAATAAGAGCAAGCAACAGCTTTTCAATGGACGACAAATGCAGTTGCAGTGACAATTCTTCAGGTGACAGTTGTAATTCAAGGAAGCGAAAACATATCTCCAAAATGAGAAGTGAAGGTTGTGTAACATGACATAAAGATAAAAGTGAAAGAATTTATTTACCAATGGATCCACAATTCTTCCATCCCAAAGGATATTATCAATTACAATAAGACCTCCAATCTTCACCTGCAAAAACAATTTATTCAGTGCATCAGTATAGTAAGAAACACAATTAGAAGGTTTATTGATGCTATTTATCTATTTGGAAGTTACACATGGAGACTTTATGAATTAATTCATGCTTTCTAAGTCAAAATAAAGGCAGAGAATGTTTTTTAGAAGAATAATTGTTTTATAATATTGTTTGGTGCCAGCTATCAGTAACAGAAGGATAACAAACTTTAGTAATGGCCTGTTACTTTGTCGAAATAGTTAACAGAAATTATGAAATATGAGGTTAGCTCCGAGAATGACACCGCTAAAGCTTCTATTAGGTTTATCTAATCATCTCACATGAATACAATGTTATACAGCTTAATGTTGCAAATTAGCATAGGCTGACCATAGCCATGCACCCTGATATGTACAATTGCAAAGCATCTTTATATAACAATAGTAAATATCCTCCCGCCATCATTGCTGAAGAGTACAACCAAGGAGGAAACAATTCACAGGTTTGTAAAAGGAAAAGGCAAAAACTTGTTACCAGCATGCTTATCATGCCAGACATATCATTCAGATTATACTTTGCTTTGCTTGGTTGTTGTCCAACCATGAAAGCAGTTAAAGAAGCATTGACGGAAAGAATAGATACTTATCCGTTCTGTCATCACCAGGACACAAACATTGGGCAGGAAGTCTGTCTATTTGCCACCTCAACCATTGAGAGAAAACATATTTTCAGTAAATAAGACTTTCTTTGCATCCTGCAAGAAAAATGGTATAAGATGATTAACACTACAACACATCCCTTAAGTTAACCAATCCCATGATTAAAAAAAAAAAAAACTTAACACAGAAAGTCACCAATAAATTTTCAACTAATCGAATCAATTGATGCTGAATAATTCAAAACTATTGATGTAAATAGATTTTCATTGCCGAAAAATTCAATTCTATAGAGGTTAGAAGAAGCAAATCAAATTCTTTGAACTCCTAGAATCAACAAATAGACCTGAATAATAATAGAAACCCAGCAACATCTTCCTAATAGACCTGAATGCAAATGTTTCACAACACAATATGATACATGACATAGTCACAATTCAGCTTCACCGACAATCAGGATCACAAAACATTTACTCAAGTTAAGCAAATACCCACTCAAAAAGCACAGCTATAGGCAAAAGCATACATAAAGACCACCTACCAAGAACCAACAAAATAACATGATAAGAAAACCATGTGTACTATACTCATCAACGATGAACGATGATAGAGTTACAGCATATGAATCTCATCAACTCCTCGTCCGTGTGAGCGAAGCACTACACCATCAGTGACTTCTAATCCAAATTTTTAAATAAGAACCGGAGCCACTCCAAACAGTCATAAAAACACATGAAGAAGAAGAAGAAAAACATTAGCTACAAAAGACACTCAATTTTTAGCATAACCCAGTTAATATATGCAGGAAGAATGTCTTATACTATACCTCTTCTTTGGCCAGAAGCAAATCTGCACTCCCCATGTTCCTATTAAAAAAATTTAAAAAAATCAGTGAAGGATGTTGTAATTTGCTGCACAAAATCATCTGAAAAAACTATAAATGGAACTACAAACAAAATGAGGAGATTCAGACACTCATTTTATTCGAAACCCACGAACATGATAGCCCACCAGCAGCAAGAAAATGGAAGAAACAACAGCATGATATCTTCATTAATTTCATTCTTGATTTCCTTTATACCTTGCTGCTTGACCACCTTCCAATAGTCAGAGAAGTACCATTTAGGTAGATCTATCGTGAACAATTTAACTTCAAAAGGAAGAAAACTTACTGCATACAATTGCTACATACACCCTTTAGTTTCTAAGTTCAAAAAGCATTTTGCACAATCAAGAAAAGCATTCTGTCATAAAGCATTTTGCACCATGAATTACAACATGATCAAACTTCCTTTCTTCTGCATATTATAAACTGGAAAATATAACGAAATGCCTCATTAGAAAATATGGTTATTATTTCATCATCTGAAGGTATATTATGCCCACTTAGGAAATGATTAGTCAACCAATAGATAAAATGAGTATCTTGATTTTTTCACAGGGAAGTAGTAAAGACTCACATTCAGCAACAACATACTTATTTCCTTAGCTATTACTTAAGCACACTTGGTAACTGAGTAAGTAAAATTATATATTTATAAATGATAAAGAAACATATTTATATTAAAATTATTCTTCCTTTCCTAAGACAGATTATATTCTTCATTTAACCAACAAATTTTCATCCGAGATCAAAATGAGAAACCAAATAAGGGAAGACAGATTAAACTATGATTTTTACAATATTTTCCATCCTCACCAGATACATGAATCATTTAAACATTTTAATTTGTTCATTAATTCTAAAGAAAGTTAATCTACATAAAGCACACCTCCAGTTTACCAGTTGTTTTCTGCATAGACCAAACCTTCAAGCAACAAATTAAGCCTGATGTTTGGTTACTAATCCCATGAAGAACTTCATAAGGGACATGGTGATGACTTGAAGGCCCTGACTCAGACAAACCAGTTTCTCCTATTCTTTGGCTCGCCATACAAAGCTATTTAGACCAAATTATTGAACTTGACTATCTTTGCTTCCAAGCTCCTTTTCTTTAATATTTTAGCCTAGTAGATTGCATAATCACTAAGATATGTCAATATTGCAAAGATAAAAATAAGACAGACTCCATGAAGTCAAGAGTCAATAGCTTTACCTGAAGTTCCTTATCTTTTTCATCGCACGATGATCTAAGCCTATGACGACCATCTGTAACTTTTGCAAGACTATCCTTGTAAACTTTTAAATATTCTGTTAAGCCTTCTAATTCTTGGAGCATCTCCTCTTCTTGTCTTTGCTTCTCATGTAACTTTTCCAACAACTAATTCAGGTAGAGACCAAACAACAGTAAGGAAAGCCCAAGCCACAGTCGCAAAAAATCACTGAAAAACATCAGAACCAACACTTCAATCTGATAACAATCAATGGCAAATATAAAAAGCATGTGTAAACTGACAATCTTAAAAAATAATTCATCAATCAACACAAATTGAACACTTTCAATAAGCTTTAAATTCTGATAGTAACATGCAAATTACACAACCCCAATCAGATAATAACCAATGGGTAAGTCAACAAATCAAACACAACATTGAAGTTGAAGAACAAACCAAAAAACTCGTTCACCCTTTTCATTTGCAGGACAAAACCAAAGAGTAGAAACAATTCACAACACAAAGGTCAGAAGGGCACAATAATTATCATAACTTCTACAAAAGCCATTCAAAAAACAATCACGAACAACAGAAAAAGAAATCAGACACATACTTGCTTTGGCTGGCCATTTTTACCACCAACAGTAGTTACAATTATGTGCCCAGTTTCGGTCCCATTTCCGTCTACCACGGTGGCTTCCATTTCCTCCATTTTGTTCAGCAAGTTTTGACATAAATAGACTGCATATTCATTCAATTCAACCAAATGTTTGATAAAAAAATGAAGACAAAGGAAAGGTTAAGTAAAAAGCTTATTTTGACCTTGTCATCCCTAATTTCCATGTCATTCATTTCCTCCGGCAACCTCTCAACACCAACTAAACTTGCATTTTTGGTAGTTACTTACGATTCTGTTACAATTCTGTTTCACAACTCTCCAATTGCATGAATTACAAAATATATCCAACAAAATTCAAAAATTGCAAAACAAACATACCACTGGGTCTGGGAGATCCGAGAGGGAGAGAACCCCAGCGTGATCCTTCAAATCTCATCCTCCACCAAAAGCAAATAAGCTTTATTCAGACACAGTTAGTTTCAAAAGGAGAAGAAGAAGTGAGGGTAGGGTGCAAGCGAGCAAACGAACCGGTTATGAGGACATGGGATCCGCAGTGCTTGTAGTAATAAACGAAGAGATCGGAGTGTGCGCCCTCAGGAGCTGCATCCTCGCAAGAAAAATCCCTAACTGTTGGACAAGAAGGGGATCTGGCAGAGAGCTCACGGACTGACTCGACGGAGAAGGAGATCGCAGCTGCGGGGTGGTGATCTGAAAGTTTGTCAGGTCGCATGACAACTTCAAGGTGGTGGTGGCATCAGCATCGCACGGAAACTTGAAGGCGGCGGTGGCGCCATTCTCTGCAACTGTATTATGCATGGCGAAGTGAGGAGATTGAGGGAGAAGAGGGGGGAGAGAGGTCACGAAAGTGAAGACTGAGAGAGAGAGGTGGATGGTTCCCAAAACATCTCAGCAGAGTGAAGTTCCTCTCGTCCGCTTTTCTCCCTTCTCTTGTCATTTTCGAGGCACCGATTCAATGACCAATGCATGGTTGCAAAGTTTCTAAGAAATATCTTTGTGTGCAGAAGGGTTGAAACATGTGGCAGGAGTGGGAGAAGGAGGGAGATAACAAGAAGAATGAAGCTCAATTCCGCGGGAAAAAAAACTGGAGACATTGTTCGCTTTATACATGTATAAAGATAAAGATAATCATTTTGCTAATTACATATTCAAAAGTACTTTTGATTAGTATCAATCAAACAAATTTCATTTTGTCTATTTGATAAAAGGTACCCCAAATATAAATAATGGGACCACAAACTCATTTTTAACCAAACTTAAGTTTGCAAAATGAGGTTGAATACGTTTGCCAAATTTAATCAAAACATACAAGTAATAAAAACAACTCCTGATCTTAAAAAAAAGATAGTTACTTACATGTTTTTTCTTATAAATAATTGTGAACATTGATCCACTTGATATAAGAGAATTAAGAGGATAATCTAATCCATAATATGTACAGTAAATAAATTACTTTCTTCGAATATTTGGCTATTTTCCCCCTTTTCTATTCATTTCAAATTTTATAAGTGTACAATATACAATATACAATACAATTGGATGGCATCTTCTCTCTTATTTTTCGTCCTCAACCAACATCTAACTACCACACCTTCCAACGCAGAGCACAATTATTTTTCCAAATAAATCTGATTTTTTTATTGTGAACTTTTCTTCCCTAAAAAGGAAGGTTTCACATTCATTTTCATAACAACACGATTCTATTTTTGAGACAATTTCAACTTCAATAAAATTTCATTTATTATTTTTTTTCCAAAATTAGGTGTAACTTCATTGTCGCCAAATAAAAAGTGAAAAGAAAAGAAAAGACCCATTCTCTTGCTGCAACGGCCACGAAGATTCTTTCTTTCTCTCTTGCCCTTTTTATCTCTCGCGAACTCAGAAAAGAAAACCCCCAATTTCGTTTCGTCAATTAGGGTTCAATCCAATTTCAATCCCGAAACCCTTCCCCTTAGCATTCTCTCCCAATCCCTAAACCTTTCACCTCTGAAGTCTCCGATTCGGTACGGCGAGCCTCCGCAGCTCGCTTCTCCGGCAAGGGTTCATGGCGAAATTCTCCGATCGCGGCTCGCATCTCCGATCTCATCAATTAGTTTCCGTCGTTCTTTCCGTCCTCGCAATCTGCATCATCTTTCCTGTAGTGGCAGCGGCGGAACGCGAAGAATCCTCCGTCCTCCTGTTGCCGTCGGTCGACGCCGGCGAACGGCATAATCTTTGCTCCGGAACGACGCCGTCTTCGTGCCCTGCGAAGTGCTTCCGGACCGATCCGGTGTGCGGTGCCGACGGCGTGACTTACTGGTGCGGTTGCGCCGAAGCCGCGTGCGCCGGTGCCGAAGTTGCGAAATTGGGTTTCTGTGAAGTTGGGAACGGAGGATCCGCACCTTTCCCTGGTCAGGCACTCCTTTTGGTTCACATTGTGTGGCTCATCGTGTTAGGGTTCTCGGTCTTGTTCGGTTTGTTTTAGTTTAACGGGAAAATTCTGTAACTACGAGGATGTTGTTTGTTTTGTACTATGTATGTGTCTAATCTTCTGGGGTGGGTTTAGGTATATGACATTTTTTTTCTTCATTTTTTTCAATTGAGGCTGTTGATTCATCTGTGTTATACGGGGATTTGAAGATGTTGATTTTTTGTTTATACTGTTAATTGATCACTTGGCCATTCTTATATTGTTTGTATATTGTTTTCATATTGATCTTCTCACCCTGGGGAACTACTTAATATTATTGTGTTGAAATTTCAAAACTTATTATTGGCCATTTGGTTAAATTTGAATTGAATTCAATTTCTTTTTAAAATGACAAATGTTACTTGTTAGCCTATATGTTATGTTACTAGTAAGATTTGAACCTGACCTCCTGGCCCAATTCCATAGGCTCCGTTTGGGAGGTAGGAGTGTAGGAAAGGGGAGGGCTTTAGGGGGAGAAGAGGAGAGGGAAAGAGAGAGAAATCATCCACCTTATTTGAGAGTGTTTTTATAGAGAAGGAGAAGAGAATATTTATGTCTAATATATTTTTAATTTTGAGAGTAATATAAAAATATGGAAAGGATTTGAAGAATTTTTCTATACCCTCAAAAATCCTCCTCCAATATATTTTTTGAGTTTTCCTATATTAGGGGGTTTTAGTATTATGAAAAAAAATAAACCTCTCATTTAAGGTAGGAAATTATCCTCCTTTTCCCTTTCCTTTCCTTCTTCTTTTTTCTCAAAACTCTCCTCTCCCCTCCCTCTCCTAAACTCCCAAATGGAGCCTAAGGTGTTCATTTTCCCTTTGTGACAAAATTATGACTTGTGTTCTATAATCCTTTATGTATTTCTTATCTGTCTTTGTCAAGATTTTGAATTTTTTTAAATTTTTAAATTTTTTCCTCCGGTGCTTGCGATATTAGTTTTTACCTTGATTCCAACCATGTGCCTTGGTACCGTCAATGAAAACCTTTCTTGTTTGCGGGTGTTGGTGTGGTGTAGTTTAGAACTAATCGCAATCTTTGTCTCTTACAACTTGGATGATGACATATAATGGTTAGACTATCCAATATTTTCGGCCATGTTTCATGCTTTGGTATTGTTACTACTATGGCACATCTGTTAAGAGGCATTGACCCTACCTGAAATTCTTTAAGCTAAAGTGAAGTGAAGGGTAAATAACTTTGTTGCCCAGCCCTTGGTTTCTCTAGAAAATTTCCAGATACCAGGAGAATTTATTGTCTAGTCATAAAAGAAGCAAATAATTAAATACTAAACAATGTTGCTGGAGATGGTAGGCTATAGTCACTTGGTGGATTGCACATACAGGAAGTGGCCTTATTTGGATTAAAAAAAACCTTGTCATACAAAAGTACAGTGGATTAAGAGTTCTGTCCTTAATTAATGTCCATTTTAAAGGAGTTTATTATATTCCTACAAAAAAATATTGTCATAAGTCTTCAAGGATGAGCAACCTTGGTAGTCATACAACTCTGCGCGTGCGAGGTCATTGTCAGTAATGAGGCTTAAATGAGATTGTAATGAGAAGTAATTAAGACTGAAATAGGCTATAAAAGGTGATGTTTCCCTCAGAGAAAAATAACGAAATTCATCATCATTCTACTACTTTTCCTAGCTTAGATTTTGTTTTCTTTGTAGTTTTTTGTTTATATTTTGCCACTTCTCTAAATTTTGCCTTTGGTTTGAATAAAAATTAGTTTTCGTTTTCTCTTTTCTCTTATCTCTTATCTCTATCGCTTTTCATCTCTTATTTTCTTATGTTTCAATTTTACTTGGTTGATTCTATTATGAATGTGTGTGAGTAATTTTCTAATATTAGGATTGTGGGTATTCCAATTGATAGATTATTACCAATTCTTATTTTCCTTTTTGTTATGAGTGTTGTTTCTTTTTAATTCAACCTCGGTGTTTATGATGCATAGTCTTATATATCAAATGAAGGACTGAAAGATGAAGTTTCATATTAGAACTATAAGGTTGAACAAGGGAATTGAATCGTGAAAATAGATTTGGTTCTCTTGAGGTTGTGAAATATAATTGTTCTTAATGGGTTTTTGTTAATATTTCTACCATGAAAATAGGTTGATATGATGGAAAAAGAAGAGTAAGATAATGAAAGAGAAGGTGAAAAAGTGATGCGAGAAGACGAGTTTGAGTATATAAAAACTCTTTTATGATAGCAATTGTTGAATTTGAATGTTCAATCTCACTATAGGAATCATCTATGTGACTATGTAGGAGGGGGTATGGTTCCATTAAGTTTGTCACCGGAAACAATACCAACCAAGCTTTTATACATCTTAAAAGCGTGAGCCATCATGTTAGCATATCTTTTGAGTGAGTGTTGATCTTCTGATGCAACTATCTTTCGAATTTATTTCTTTTAGTCAAAATCTTTGTTGTTCTGATTTTCACTGTTTGTACCGTTTAGAAGTTTTAAAGCATTGTAGCTGTTATTTCATTTCTTAAGAATTGACTTTCTCCAAATGATATACTTCTGTTAAGTTCATCTTCTGGGCAATCTTTCATTATCTTCTAACATTGTTGTTTGCTTTGAGAGTAAGTTTTCTATATTTTCGAACATATACTCAAACAAAAACATCAATAACATAACATTTAGAAGCTTACTTTTGATTATAATTATAAAGTTTGTTCTCATTAAAACCTTCATTCAAGAGGGTTTTTATTCTAAGACATTCCCTACAAACTCTTGTAATAGTCAACAATATTTTATTTTAGAGTGATGCTATTTGTCACTAAGACAAAATCATCACGACAATCACGAATGGATACGTGTCAACTTACAAGAATACGGGAAAGCATTAAGCTCACTCTTGCAGGAAATCACTGCCCGTTGGCCAATTGTTTGATTTCGTGATGCATCACAATGTTAATATCTCATGACGTTAATCAATTTCCACTGAGAAAAGAGTGTGTGAGAGTGTTTTGCTAAAAAAAAAACTAATGTAACTCATCATGCATTTATTACTCCTGAGTTGGATTCGAATTGGCTACATTTTTTCCACATAATAATAATAATAATAATAATAATAATAATAATAATAATAATAATAATAATAATCTATACCATTATATAAATGGGATGGGGTAAATTAATAGCTACTTTTAGTGTCCTCATTTCATTGCCGTCTTTGCCCTTGACTAAAACTAAACAAAACTACATCAAATAACACACACACACACACAAAGTCACAATTGAAACCTGCACAATGCAAAATCATAAAACTAACATTAAATAACTTTATTAAAACTAATATTAAACAATAAAATGTAATAAATAATGCACACTATAGCGCAATAGGAAAATTTTCGCTAGTAATAATAATAATAATAAAAAGAAAACTGACTCCCCCATTCCTCCCTTTTTTTACAATTGTCACCCACCACATAACAAGAAGACTCTAAAAAGAGTCACAAATCCTCCATAAAGGCTGTTAAGCTTCAAAAGAAATGCTAAAGCATACTGAAAATGAAAACATAATCACCCTTTCTCATGCACTAGTCCATATTCACAAACCTTTCTTTACACCCCCCTCCCCAATAATAATAAAATACAATATGTTTCTACCATCGTCACAATCACACAGCATTATAAACATCTGCTGTATGTGAAAATCAATCAATCCATTGTTGCAAGCCTAAGAATCACCCCTTCCATATTTATTCATAAACCACCCACATAATTCATCTTCCATTACCATCATGGCTTCACTTAAAACTACAAGAGTAAGTATTGCAAAGTCCAGTGTTGGCACTATTATAAGGAAACAATGCAACAGGGCGAGTTCTTGGCAAATCAGGAATAGCCTTCTCCATGTTAAGAAGAAACTCCACCACTTCCTCCATAGAGGGCCTTCCCTTGTTCTCATTTAAAGTGCAAAGCAATCCAATTTCAAGAACCCTAATTGCTTGCTCCAAATTGATCAATGATCCCATCCTTCTATCCACCAACCTTACTTTCTCATTAGTCTCATGTAAGTTCCAAGCAAAATCCAACAAGTTCCTCTCTTCTTGTTTTCCCTCTTCCATTTCCTCCACCCTTGGCCTTCCACCTATCACTTCCAACACAAGCACACCAAATTCAAACACATCAGCACCATTACACACTACTGACTCAAACTGTTTTGATTCTGCTCCCATTAGCACAAATCCAAAATCTCCCAACACAGCTCTGAAGCTCACATCCAAAAAAACACTACTACACTTCAAATTCTTGTGTGCTAGGTTCTTATTATGGAGGAAGCTTAATCCATCAGCTACATCTTTGATCACTTTCAACCTTCTAGTCCATGGAAGAACACCAGCACCAAATAGCCATTTATCTAAACTACCATTGGGAACAAAGTCATACACCACCATGATTTCATTTTTCTCTTGACACCAACCTCTTATAGGAAGTAAATTCGGGTGGCGGCTATGGCTAATTGCTTTGATTTCCTTCAACAAACGTCGCCTATCCGATCCATGCGTGTTGAGAAACTGAGTTGAGAATCTTTTCACAGCTACATTGCTTCCATTAGATAGCTTCCCTCTGTAGTAAGCTCCTCTTAAATCACTTCCAAGCAACTCTATCTCACTGAATGATCTAGTTGAAGAAGAAAGTTCCGAAAATGTGAAGTGCCGGGGTTTGTTTGGAGGCCTTGGCCTATGAATCTCTGCCTCCACTGATGTGTTTGATTTGGCAGCATTTCTTCTGTGCCTATTGATAAAGTAAAAACCAACTAAAACAACAAGAGCCAATGCCATTGAAGCCACAAAAATAAAAAAGCTGAGTGGAGTTTCATTCTTATTAGACTTCTTCTTGGTAGCTTCTGTTTCTGTAGAATCTGTAGTATTCTCAAGTAAGATTTTACCTTGGCAGGTTTCAGATGAAGGGTAGTGAAGAAAAGCTTGGCTAGTGGAAGTGAAATTCCAAGAGAGTATGTTGTGGATTTGCGTGTGGTTACCTGTGGAAGCTGAGAACCCGACAAACATGTACTCATTTAGATAGGGAGAGAGATCAATAAATTCTGATAAGATAGGCTTGGTAGGATAAACATCTTGGTTTTCATGTCCAAGAAAAATGTTCATTCTTTTTTGAGGACCATCATAAGTGATCCAAGCTTGGTGAACAAAACCATCTTTAAGGGACACTCCAACATCAGAAACATTGATAATTTTGGTAGATACTATGGTACCTAAATTGATGCCAACATGGTTGTCATTTGGATCTCCAAATTCTGGATTCATTCTAGTGTCAAACTCAACTGCCACTGCCTTGTAATCATTCTCACATGCATCATTGAGCATGCCAAGCCATGGTCCTGGCCTTCCAACAGTGAACTCATCAGGGACAATGATGAAGGTGAGGCCACTACCACCACCATAATCAGTTACCTCACTAGTAGTTGAATTGTTCAGCTGAAAAGTAAAGGTGGTTTCAAAGGAAGCTGGGGTTTTTGTACTTGGATCTAGAAAGCGGATTGGGAAGGAATATAAACCTCTGCCTGCTTGTTGTCTTATGTTTTGTGATTCATTTGGGATTTGAAGAGAACCCTTTTCATTTGAGAACTTGGCACTGCCTAGGAGCTTCACATCATGGACTAATCTTGGGTTTTTGGTGAAGCTGAAATCAGGGAAGGAGAAGTGCTTGGTTACACTAATTGGAACATCACTGGATGAATGAACTGTGATTGGATATGTCCCTAGCTGAAGATTGAGCAAGCAAAATATGAGAAGGGTATAGCATAAGGAAGCCATTGCATGTGAGAGGATAAAGGAAGCTTCAATAATTCAGCAGAATGATGTTACTGCTGCTAATGCTAAGACAAAACTAGGAAGAAGGTTTGCATTAGGTGTGCTATTGATTGATGATAAATAAAACCCAAACGAAATAATGCATATCTGACTAGACAATGAATTGGACTTAGCTTAAAAGACCAAAATGTACTTGAAATTTCCTGATATAAATTATTAGCTTAAATATGTCTAGTCTCTAAAATATGGTAATTTTTGCTTTTGGTCCCCCAAGATTTTTGGTCTCATTTTGGTTACTTGTTTATGAACGCGTGTCAATTTTGGTCCCCGTAACGAACTCCATCAATCAAAAGCCTACGTAAATTCTACTGAATCTTGATGCCATTAAGGCTTTTAGCTCTCAGTGGGTTCACCGGGGTATTCCCGCAGCTTTTGCCCTTAATTTGGATTGACTATTTGACTAATTCTCAATTATGCCAATTAAGTAAGGGAACTAAATATTGATTTCTCAGCCTCACAAATTGGTCACTCGTAAGTTTCGAATTTTGTTCTCTTCACCGAGAGTCGAGGCACTAACCACCTCAACCAAACTGAAGTTTGTTAAGTTTTGAATTATTATTTCTTTCATATTGGGGAAACAAACAAATGATAATAACAAAAAAACAGATAGCCTGCTCTGTGGCGTAAGACAAAGGATGTTTATGAGGTGCAGAATTGGTTCTGAGAATTCCTGTTCCACTCACGTTTTAGTTTTGGTACAAGTCTATTAGTGAAGCCAAGTGTACGATTGGTTTAAATAATGTGTCTTCTATTGCGTATATATATTTCTTTTGAATAGCCTATTGCGTATATATTTAAATTTGGTTCCTAGTTTGATTTTAGTAGCATAAATCATTTGTCTCTTAAAATTATTACATTATTAAAGAACTATTTTTAATAATAATAGCATTCTCTTTCTAAATTATTAATATTTTAACAGAAGTAATATTTTTTTAAATATAAACCTGTAAAACTCTCATGATATGATTCCTAGTGATTGGATCCGTATACGATTTCGCTAACTAACGAAAACGAAAGGAAATCGACGTATACATACAACTAAGATCTAGTGACACGTGGCAGAGGAATCTTCTGCACGATATTATCTGTATAATAATTGATTGAGAAATATAAATTAGTGCACCGTTTGCAGTTTGCTTATATTATTTTACGGTATTTGATTGGTGTAGTCAATATAATTAAAGAGGAATATCATAAAAAATATACCCCCTCCGGTCTTCAATTTAAGGAAAAAAAAATAAAACACACTTATTAAGAAGCACACTTCACAATGTAAAAAACACACTTTTTTTTTGTACACGTAAAAAGCACATTTTTTACAACTTTTAAGACCAAAAAATAATTTTAATAAGAGTATTTTATGAATATTAGTGTAAAATTAGTTAAATTTAATTATATTTGAAATAAAAAAATATGAGGTTTTTGTTTTTTTAGATTAAGACCGAAGAGTGTATATAATTTGAGCATGGATGTATAGAGATTTCACTTATGTTCTATTATTATGGCCAGCTAAGGGCACCTCAAACGTCCCTTTCATTTTTCCTATTACTACGTACACCTCCGGTCTTCAATTTAAGTAAAAAAAAAACACACACTTATTAAGAAACACACTTCATAATATAAAAAGTAAATTTTTTTTTGTACACGCAAAAAACATATTTTTTACAATTTTTGAGATCAAAAAGTAATTTTAATAAAATATTTTATAAATATTAATATAAAATTAATTAAATTTATTTATATTTAAGACTAAAAAATATAAAATTTTTGTTGTTTATAATTGAGATCTCAAGGTATATAATTGAAGAGGAAAATAAAATATGAGATTCATATAAGCGTTCATAGAACCTTTCAAATCTAATCTAATCGTCGTACATTTCTCGGCCGCAATATGTTCATGTCATTTAGATGTCCTTTCATTTTAATTGATGTAATTTGCAAACAAACAAAAAGCAAGTTGGTTTCGCCAATTTTTTTTTTTTATTTTCCTCTTTTAACGATTACGGTTTTCGAAAAGGTGCATTTTAGGAAAATAAAAAATTACCATGATGGCGCTTGCAAATTTAGGGTTTTTTGATTTCTGTTTTTAAAAATAGTTTTTAGTTTTTAAAAATTAGGAAACAGGAAAATTTGTTTGGAAAAAGTTTTTACCTTACTTGTTTTTAAAAATTGTTTTTGTTTTCAGTTTAAAAAACTAAAAAATCGAAACAGATAAAAGTTGTTTTAGCTCTGTAATTTAGTTTTCGTTTCCAAAAATTAAAACACGATTATAAAATTGAAAACACATGGAGAAGACCCTCTTTTCATTAATGGCACAATAGTGATTGACGTTAAATTTTTTTTAGATCTCATGTTTTTTGTTATGTATGTTTCGGTTTCCTTCCCTTGTTTTTTCTTAGCTGTGGGTCCCTTCCTTCTCCCTTTGTTCCCGTTGTGCAGATTTTGCTGCTATATTAAACTTAGAGCATCTCTAATGGTGAACCTATTTTGGGTTGCTTAAGTGGGCTCCACAGTGCCATATCACTTTTAACATGTGTTTGGTTTTGCGGTGACGAAAATTAATTTTGACAGAATTGATTTTGCGGAATTGATTTTTGTTAAAAGTGAGTTAAACGTAAAAATGATTTCTGTTTGAATAGGTTTGATAAAAATTGTTTTTGGGTGTGGAATTATCAAAATGGGTCCTAACTTAAAATTATATTAGAAACTTAATTTTTTTATGATGATATTAGAAACTTAAATTTTGATAAAATACACGACAGAAGTAAAAGAAAGTTAACATACAGGTAAATCATAAATGGGTTTGAAAAAAAATTGACAGTCGTAATATTTATCTTCAAAATAATAAATAATTTTTTTATTTAATTGATACGTATTTTTTAATTTTTTTGACAAATTTGTAATTTAAAACTTAAAGCTTTTTTTGGTAGAGGCACAAAATCCTCCATTTTCGCTCAAAAAAAGGCCCTCAAATTATATATCAACCGGAAGGTCAACAAAACGTCACTTTGTATTTCTTTTTTTGGGTCAAAACGTGATTTTTTTTAGGTCAACAATGTAACTTGTTCATTCAACTGGGCAAAGGCCTCAAACACATTACACCAAGTGCAAACAGACAATCCACTGATAGGGCACAATACAAACAACCCACTAAATGGACACAACACAGGATTAATGCAAACTCCTAAGATTGTCAAGCAAGTACAAGAGCCGCTTCTAATCCAAGTGATATCTAGTCTAGAGAAAGTACACAAGCAAAAGTAGGAAACTAAAACCCTAAATGAAAGACAGGAAAACTAACAATAACCCTCTTGCAAAAAAAGTTGCCCTTTATATCTTCAAGTTTAATGACCTATTTGCCCTTTAGCCCTTCGCCGCTCAGCTTGGTACCATATTGTCGTGTGAGATGTTGCCGGCAAGCATTTCGTCGACCTCCAAGCCCAGCCAGAAAAAGGACAGTGAATACCACATGTAGTTAGCAAGAGGTAGTCGGAAAAGTCCAGAATCTACCCCGTATTTGAAAGCCAATCGGCCTTTGGGTTATCCACTGCCTAAACTTATATTGCTAGAAAAGGCAAACAGGCAAAAACCAAATACTCAGCAGGATGGTCCATGAACCACAAATCCTACCACAACTTTCGTCAAGCTTCGCCTTCACCATCTACAATCTGTAGGAGAAAAACTCCCCTGTTTCCCCAAAATCTTGCAGATCTGAACCTTGTAGTTTTGCGACAAGGGGAAAAAACGATCGGCCAAGGCAGAAAAATCGGCATGGAAAAAGATGGCTCTCAGGAGGAGTAGTCTCCGGTGCATCATGGTCTGATGGTGTAGAAGGGGGCGAGATAATGCTTGGGTGGAGGTTGAAAGATATGCACAAAGCATCGGTGAAAAAGATCTGGATTAAAAACATGGAAGAAAGAAGACAGGAGAAGAAACAGAACAAAACGAGAGGAACAAAACGGTGCTGGACCACCGACCAAAACACCACCATCAGCGGCGGCCAAAAAACCCTAACAGAGGGAGCCAGAAGCTCCCCCTTCCAAAACCAAGTTGGGAAAGGTTTAATATATTGATACGTTAAAACGTATTTGAAGGAAAAAAAAAAATCACTGGTCAAAACGTCACTTTGTTTTTGAAGGAAAAAAAACATCACTTTGTATTATTTACTTCATGAATATGAAAAGTAAATGAGTCTTTGATGAATGAGCCCAATCCCAAGTTTTCCCTGACCTTGAGACAGAACGCAGAAACGCAGGAAGTGAGATAAACAGTAACCATGACTTTCCAACACAGCACAGAAAGAGGGCAAAGTTGAGAAATAAATTTTGATTTGTATGAGAATCGATTTCAACAAAAGTGAAAGCTACCCAGAGTAGCTTCGATTTTGGGAGCAAAATCACTTTGAAGACCAAAGAACCAAACACCCATTTTTATCAGTGGAATCACGTTTCCCATATTGAACGTGCGTTCCATGCCTTCTGACGCAGAACCAAATGAGCGTTTAAGCAATTCACTCATTTTTCGCTCCAATTGTGAACTATCAAGAACCTAAAATAGGTCTCACTACTTATCTCACTTTTATACTTCTTTAATTGTATTTTATTTTTTTAAGTAAAATTATTAATTCATTTATTTTAAATATATTAAAAATATAGAAAAACCAATGCTCCTGACCGTGATTTCCAAAAAAATTACCGTTGAAGCAATTATGTATTTCAAAAAAAAAAAAAAAAAAACGTTGGCTTGAAAGAAGAAAAAGGGTCAAAACTAAAAAATAAATCACTAAATCAAAGCCCATTTTCACATCATCTAGAGACTTCGCTGCCCGCTCCCAAGCTCATCTCATCTCGGCGCCTCCTCCCAGCATCACCGCCATTTTGTTGGTAATAAATGTTGGTACATGTGCTGGGTGCTTCTTTTATTTAGTTTCGTTGCATATTGGGCTCATTTTTATTAAATATAGTATAATATAATATTTTGTTTTTTTTATTTAATGTAAATGGACTCCACCCTCATTCCTTTTTACGTTGATGCTTTGTTAGGTTGTTTTTATTTTATTTTATTTCCTATTCTTTGGTATGATTAACATTTGTATTGTCGTGTTATTATATTTTTTGTATTGATAGTTATTTACTAATGGGTTTGGATAATTGGTGTCCATCCTTTGTTTTCCTTTCTTTTAATTTCTTTTTTCTTTTTCTTTTAATTAAAATTTTAATTTCTCGTAGATGGCAACTAATGTTGACAATCATGACTCAAAAGCTTTGGTCTGATGATCCAGTGTCCGTTTATTTTAGATTTTGATAGAATTGTTTCTAAAAAATTGGTGTTAAAAAACTTGACTTTAAAAGTCGAGTTTTAAAAAAATTAATTTGTGTTTGTTAATGATATCTTAAAAGTGGTTTTAAAAGATGATTCTTCTTCCAATTGAAGTGATGATGAATTGACAAAGTTTCTCTTAATTAATATGATTTATGATTAGGTGAATTCTTAGATACCCCGGAAGAAAGTTGGGTATTGATACCTTTGAGGCAAAAATAACTTAAAACTTAGGACCAGTTTGTTAGAGATTAAAAAAACTTTGATATAAAATAATTTAGTGATTTTTTTTTTGAGATTTCTAAGAAAAGTAAATGCTAATTTATGTTTGTTTACAATCATAAAAATTACTTTTTTTTTAAAAATAAGTTATTTTTAACTTATTAAGATACAACCATATAAAAATGCTTTTTTCTAAAACAAAAATCATAAAAGACATAAAAAAATAATTCAAGAAAGCATATTTATTTTAAAAAATTAATTTTATATATATTTGAATATTGTAATAATTCAAAATTGTTCAAAATAGGATAAATTCAAAATGGGGGTAATTCAAAATGGGATAAAATAGCAATTCAAAATGGTTCAAAAAAATGATTTTTTATGAGAATCTAGTGAAAATAACTTCTCACTTTAATTAGTTTTTAGATTATTTTCAAATTCTCATTTTTTTAAAAGATGTAACAAACAGGTGCAAAACTCTTAAAAGTGATTATTTTTGAAAAAAATGATTTTTTTTTTACAAAAAAGCTATAACAAACGAGCTCTTAATTTCACTTAAAAATTAAATATAAAAAAATTATGTGGCATCAAATGATTGGACACTGGGTATCATATCCAATAAAACTCTCGGGTATGGGAGTTGTCACCTTATGATTATCATAAAAAAAATACTTAAATAAAGCAAAGGTTCAAACATCTGCATTGATGGTCGTGAATTTGTTGCTCTTAATTAAATGGATTTTACTTGGTTAATTTTTTTTTTGAAGCAATTTTTTTTACTTGGTTAATTAAGTTGTCATTATATACATTACTCTAGAGAGTTAATTATATTTCACTGTTATCGCTATACTCAATTCATCGTGGATTAACATATCCTTAATATATAGCTTAGAGGATTCATTTTTATATACTTTAATGGAAAATACCTTAAATTGATATAATTGTTTAAAACAAATTGACAAATTTAAAAAAGGTTGTGTAGTGCCATTTTAATTAATTTTACTTTATTAATCAAGTTGTTATAATATATGTTACTGTAAAGAGGGAATTATATATCATTTTTATATATCATTTTTATAATAATATATCACTTTAGCAAGTTATTAATTCAATATATTAACATTTTCTTAAGCATTTATTAACAATCGTTTGCTAATTTCCCCTCCCTCTTTGTGGTTTGAGCGCTGTTTTCCTCCCTCCGTGGAGGCCTTTTTCTCCCCCAATGATGGGGTGTTGTCAGTTTACTCTGTCCCTATTTCGATCCACCTTTTCCTTCCCACTCTTACTCGCCACAGCCACCATCATATCCCTTGGCCTTCGTTTGGTTCTGCCAGCGCAGCGCGGATGCTTCCCTTCCATCCCCATCATCCTTCCTTCCCAGATATGGTTTTCCCTCCACCCCCAACAACCATCCGCCCTTTCCTTATCCACCCACGACAAGGTAGGCCCCTCACAAGTGACCTGTTCTGGGCCTCTTAGGGCCCCTCTCACGATCTCAGTCAACACTGTCTCCTCTGTGTCACCGGCGGAGCGCCCACCACCTGAGCCACCACCCCTAATCTGCGTGAGGTATCTGGATGGTTCTATAGGATCCCATTGTTCTCCCAACTCAAAACATTTCTCGGATGCTTTTTCTCTGGCGGAGCTGGGCACCAAGCGGCCACCACGGAAACCACCGGACAAAGATGATGGTGTACGTAAATGGGACAACGAACTACGGGCAGAGACACGTAGGGCCGGAAAAGGAAGTTGCAGACGGTTGAGAGAGGAGAAGCCGCCACGACTGAATCCTACCAGAGGAATTGGGACCAGCACAATAAACCAGCAATCAAACGGAATTAATGCTCTAGATGTTACTCGGGATAATTTTATTGGCTGCAGCTTTCAAGGAGCACTAATTATTGCTAGGTCACAACTGTTACTCATTCTTGATAGCACGACTTGGTTACAACGGACAACACCAACAATTATGGCCTTCAAAAATATTAATGGGCTGTTGCCTTTAGTAAATGGAGAGGCGGTTATGTAATTGAAGGAAAAATATGGTCCAATTAATGATAATTTCTCAACGTCAACTTTTTCTATTACCAACTCTTTGGTAGAGTTTTATAGAAGGCGAGCCCATATAGTTGCTTACTCTTTGGTAGGGGTGACTGCATATATTACTAGTTTTCAAATTTATGATCAAGTTACCAAATGTATTACGGTTCTGAGTATTAATAAAATTGCTTAACCTTTTCTTTTGTCAAAAAAAGCATTTGATTACAACTACACTCATATAGCAAGTTATTAATTATGCGCAATTATACATATAATATGGAGGGTTTAGTTTTCTCTGCTGAGCTTAAGACTGTGCCGCCGAGGAAGCCACCGGACGACAGTGAAGGGACCTTGTTCGACCTATGGAAGACTTATTCTTTTCAAGACAAGCTTATAGGGAAAAAGGTTGGGCTGTTGCCTTTAGTAAATGGAGAGGCGGTTATGCAATTGAAGGCAAATTATGGTCCAACTAATGATAATTTCTCAACGTCATCTTTTTCTATTACCAACTCTTTGGTAGAGTTTTATAGAAGGCGAGCCCATGTAGTTGCTTACTCTTTGGTAGGGGTGGCTGCATATATTGCTAGTTTTGAAATTTATGATCAAGTTACCAAATGTATTACGGTTCTGAGTATTAATAAAATTGCTTAACCTTTTCTTTTGTCAAAAATAAAAAGAATTTGATTACAACTACACTCATTTAGCAAGTTATTAATTATGCATAATTATACATATAATATGGAGGGTTTAGTTTTCTCTGCTGAGCATAAGACTATGCCACCGAGGAACCCACCGGACGACGGTGAAGGGGCCCTATTCGACCTATGGAAGACTTATTCTTTTCAAGACAAACTTATAGGGAAAAAAGTTGTTGCCCCTAGAGAGAAAGCGAATCTAATGGAACAAGGCATCGTGAAGATTACTCATGAGAATGGAAATAGACTTTTCCCGAAAGCCTATATCAAAGTAGATATGTTCAAGGAGTTGTGTGAACCATGGAAGGAGGCTTTAGTAATCAAACTTTTAGGGAAAAGTGTGGGCTTCAAGGCGATGCTATTCAAGCTTTCCTCCACGTGGAAGCTGACAGGAGGATCTGAGTTAATGGATGTAGACAATGGCTTTTACATGGTCAAGTTTGACTTCGCAGAGGATCAGGATAAAGTTGTTGGCAGGGGGCCTTGGATGATCTTTGATCACTACTTGGTTGTCTCTGATTGGAGTGCTGATTTTGTATCTTCCACATCTAAAATTAAGAAGACAATGGTGTAGGTGTGCTTCCCGGGTCTCAACCTTGTTTACTATGATGAGAGTCTCTTACTAGTTGCAACCATTTGACTTTTTTTTATAGACCCATTGGACTTTACCACTATATACTACTTTAAAGAGTGAATTATGTATCACTTTATCCCTATTCTCAAATATCGTTTTGTTTTGTTTTTTTCTAGTAAAAAAAGTATTGTTTTCCTGGGTACTCCAAGCGTTGTTTTAATTACGTTTACTTTATTAAGTTGTTATTAGAGAGTGAATTATATATTACTTTTAAAAAAATATATCCTTTCTTATCAAGTTGTGATTCAATGGATTAATATTTCCTTAAATATTCACTTGTAATGACACTCATTTTGAAAATATGTATCAAACAAGTTTTCTATTTTTTAGTTTGCAAAATGTATTTTGAAAATGAGTCTATCAAACAAGTTTTTCATTTTCCCATCTCTAAAACAGTTTTAAAAAATAGGATTACCAAAAAGATTTTTTTTTTAATTCTCTTCTTAAAAATAGTTTTTAAAATTGGTTTATAAAATAGTTTTTAATAACTAAAAACCAAAAGTAAATCAAACAGGCCCTTATTTTAAATGAAAATTGTTCCGGACTGGGCCAAAGCCCATTCCTCCGAAAACCAACCTCCATGGCC
Source organism: Calophaca sinica (assembly GCA_037113605.1). Classification (NCBI taxonomy): domain Eukaryota; kingdom Viridiplantae; phylum Streptophyta; class Magnoliopsida; order Fabales; family Fabaceae; genus Calophaca; species Calophaca sinica. The sequence goes on from CM073736.1 coordinate 96,556,027, forward strand.
CAGTACCATTAATTGATCTCAACTGATCAGTGGTGACCGATCTGAGGCATCTGATATATCAACGGCCCCTGTTTCGCATAGTCTTCATGCTACCGAACTGGGATCATCGATCTAATCAATGGACCACAACAGATCATACACGGCATAGTCGCCCAATCACCGTCCATTTACTCTAAACCCTAAAGGAGTCATATATAAGGAGGGCCCATGACAAAATAAGGTACAAATCATTACATTATTCTTACCTCATCAGAGAATATACTGACTTGGGCGTCGGAGTGCCTTTTGCAAGTACCCACCTCCGCTCTCTGTCGTCAACACTACCGCACACAGCGACCTTTGTGACTCCGGCCACCTCTATGTTTCCATTTTGGAACATTGGCGACCACAGTGGGAGATTTACTTCCTACTAAATAGATCTCTCCGATCACACAATGGCTGGCCCGTCGCAACCAGCCTGCCAGTCTACCAGGCACAACTCTGGATCTCGCCTTCCGTCACGCCGGAACCAGTCATGTTCCCCGTGATAGTGGAGGAAGTGCCGATGTCACCACTTCCGCACGGCGAAGCTCTGCCAACTCTTACGGTGACTCAACCACCCGTCGATGCTCAACCGTCTCTTCTCGAGAACGTCCTCTCGATCATCCAGAGACAAACTCAGATGATCGAGGATCAGGACCGCAGGATCGCAAGGATGGAGACCCAGCAGGCCGAGATCTCCGCTCGCACCGTCACACAACCTAGATCTCGTCACAGATCTCGATCGCCATCCAGATCCAGAGAGTCCAGAACCGAAAGGCACCATGAGAATCCTAGATCTGGAGAATTCCACCGATCCACCACTGGAGGACAGCGCACCGCTGGGTCGCCGCGTCGTGGATGGTCAGGTGAACGATCTCCCCCAAGGAGGGAGATGCACCACCGATCGTCATGCGCTGGCAGAAACACGGAACGGTCCCCGACCAGAAGGCGTCACACCTCACCGTATTCTCGGAGGAGATCTCCATCGCGTTGATCACCGTACGCGTCGTCGGCTTCAAACGAAAGCATGTCTCCTCGTCGCACGAGAAGGTATGACGACGACGAAGACCTCCTCTAAGCCGGACTTTTCACTGAAGAAATCACATTGTTTCCAATTCCTTACTCGCTCGAAAAGCCACCGACGTTCAAGCTGTATGATGGAACCGGGGATCTCGACGAGCACATCGGTCGCTTCGATACCATCATGGGTTATCGGAGCACTAAGGGACCGGTTAATTGCAAGTTATTACCTTTGATTTTGTCAAAAATAGCTTTGTCTTGGTTCCAGGGGCTGAAACCGAACTCCATTAGATCGTGTGGCGAACTCAGGAGGAGGTTCACCTACTATTTCAGAACTTCTCGGCCTCATCCTAGGTTAGAAGCAACCCTCGCTAGGGAAATACATCGAGAGGTTCACCCAAGAGGCCATAATGGCTAGGGAAGTCCGGGAAGACATGAAGATGTACTTACTCCAGCAGGAGTTGATCAAGAAAAGTTTGTTCCACGTCCATATAGCCCGCGCGATTACAACGACCTCTTGCGCCGCGTGAAAGGTTCATCGGCTATGAGGAATAGTGCATGTTGACCGACCAGGGAGAAGTAGCACACGGAAAAGGGTCAGCCCCCAAGGAGTCTAAACCCAAAAAGGAGAAAGATTCCAAGAGTTCGGTGATCAAATACACCGAATACATACCATTGAACGCCTCCCAGGCACGTATCCTCGAAGAGTGTCTGCATATGGAATTCAAAGACGCCAGGATCAAACTCCCAAACCGGATAAAACAAAGGCCGGATACCGATAAAACAAAGTACTGTCGTTGGCATCGCAACAACGGTCACAATATTGAAGATTGTTTCCAGTTGAAGGATGTTGTTGAGCAGCTGATAAGACGTGGGAAGCTGCAGAGGTATGCCCGCGAAAAGCCGGGAGGAAAAGGTCGAGGTCTCTCGCACCTTGCGTTCACGATGCCTCCACGAGCCGAGACGCCAGGCGTAGGGTTGATGACGAAGAGGACCAAACCCAGACTACACCGATTGCTATGGTCATTACCGGAGGGCCTAACAAACCGAGCGGCCCGTCTATCAAAACTGAGAAAAGAAAATTTAAGGACATCGCAGTAGCCACACTCAGCACCAGCTACCCTCCTATCAATCGTCCGAAGTTAAGTAGACCCCCAATGGCCTTTTATGATGAAGATTTGATAGGAGGAGAGCCCAACAAGGATATTCCCCTCTTAGTCCTTGCAAAAATAGCAAATGTCAACGTCCGGAGGATCCTCGTCAACCAGGGAAGCTCCGTCAACATCATGTACAAGGGATTATTTGATACGTTGAAGCTTTCGAAGGACATCCTTATACCTTATGACGGAATGGACTTACAAGGTTTCAATGGAGACAAGACGACAACGATGGGCTACGTCGAGTTAATGGTGACCTTTGGGGCATATCCGAAGTCAAAAACAGTGAAGGTACAGTTCTTAGTCCTCCCATGCGACTATGACTACAACTGTATTGTCGGCAGACCTACTCTAGCCGCTCTCGGGGCAGTGACATCGACAATCCATTTGAAAATGAGGTTCCACATCGAAAGTGATGAAATTGTCACCCTGAATGGGGACCTGGAGGCAATGCGAAGATGCTTCAAGATAAGTCTCAAGAGGACGCAAGTTGATTGGGTTGGAAAGACATCGACATCCCTAAAACATTCGTCATCCGAACACGGTGTAATGCTAACAAACGTCGACCCCCGTTTCAGAGCTGAGGATGTCAGAGTCAAGACCAAGGACATCGGCGACCGTTGGCGAAGGAACTAGCGAAGAAAATCGAAAGACCATTTCCCGATGGTGAATATTCCCGCGTCCAGATCGGGAAGGATCCCTCGCGAATGACAAAAGTAGGGGACGATCTCCCCGAAGAGATAAGAGCAAGCTTGATCAGGTTTCTCCAAGATAATGTCGTCCTCTTCGCCTGGACTTCCAATGAGATGCCCAGAATATCACCCGACGTGGCGTGCCACAAGTTAGCACTGAACCCGTCCGCCCGATGGGTTGCGCAGAGACGACGCCGATAGCCACCCAAAAAAGCCCAAGCTGCCGAAAAAGCTGTATCAGACTTGATCAAAGCTAATTTTGTCAAGGAAGCTAAGTACACGGCTTGGTTATCGAACATGGTACTCGCCAAAAAGTCGAATGGGAAGTGGAGGATGTGTGTCGACTATACTGACCTCAACAAGGCATGCCCGAAAGACGCATACCCACTACCCAACATCGATAAGCTAGTTGACAACTCATCCGGTTTTCGCTTCTTGTCCTTCATGGACGCATATTCGGGCTACAATCAGATACTAATGTATAAGCTCGACCAAGGGAAGACAACTTTCATGACGAAAGGTGCAAATTATTGTTACAAAGTCATGCATTTTGGTTTGTAAAACGCAGGTACCACGTACTAGAGAATGATGAACAAGGTCTTTCAGAAACAGATCGGGAAATTACTCGAAGTCTATATGGATGACATGATCGTTAAAACTGTCCAGGACGCAAATCATGTTGTCGACCTCACCAAAGTCTTCTCTGAACTCCGCAAACACAACATGAACCCAGATAAATGTACCTTCGATGTAAGGGTAGGGAAGTTCCTCAGGTTTTATCTGACTGAAAGAGGAATTGAAGCTAATCCAAACAACTGCTGAGTAATTACCGAAATGAAGGAACCGACCTCGAAGAAAGAGATACAACGATTGATTGGGATAATGGCAGCGCTGACCAGGTTCCTCAGCACAGCGCGCACTCCCTTTCTTCAAACTGCTTAAAAAAGAGGTCCCTTTCCAGTGGACTCCAGAATGCCAAGAGGCCTTTGCCCAGTTGAAAGAGAGATCCTCTCCGCTCCACTAGTCTTGAGTAGATCCCAGCAAGGGGAGACGTTGTACCTTTATTTGTCTGTAAACGAAGAGGTCTTGAGTGCCATTCTAGTAAGGGAGGACATCCACGGACAGAAACTGGTATATTTCATTAGCAAAGCCCTCCAAGGACCTAAACTGAGGTACCAACGAGTCGAGAAAGTGGCTCTAGCTCTCGTCATTTTGGCACGACGACTTCCGCAATACTTCCTATCTAACCGTATCGTAGTTAGGACCGACCAGTCGATCAAACAGATACTGTATCGGCCCGATCTCTCATGTTGTATGATCAAGTGGTCAATCGAGCTTTCTGAGTTCGACGTTAGCTACGAACCTAGAAAGTCGGTTAAAGCACAATCACTCGCAGACTTTGCGGCAGATGTAACACCCTTCCGAGACAGGGCGTAACTTTATCCTGACTTAGTAACAACACATTTTCAATTCATCATTAGAGTACGCAACAGGACATACTGGCCGTGATGCAAGTATCCTTTCTTTGCCTCTAAGCAAGTTACCCAAAAACTTTCCAGCTTCCAGTTACAGGTTGTTCTTGTCCATCTGTTATTTAATAACATATAATAAAAAACACAAGAAAAACGCAGGGGTAAGATATCATTAACCTCCATCAAATAGGAAAATAACATAGTAGAATACCTGTTACCATGTCCAGCATATGTACCATCACATCATGACCAATATCACAATTATCAGACTCAAACTCTTGAGTATACGGTCACAGACCAAACCATACTGACACTCATATTGACGAACTAGACCATACGGTCACAGGCCACATCATACCCTGACATAACAGACTAACACATCTCACTAGTTCTTCAGCTAATCACCGGCTCTACGAACCCAGTGGACAGAATACCACAGATCGCTGATCACTGCTGGCCATTAACGCCCTAATCCCATAGACTGATCGCCAGTGTCAGGGCACCGAGTATGATAAGTTGGTTGTCCCAGGAACATATCCTGATACGCTACCCTCTCCAATTACCAGTTATGGCATCCTATACTACCATACCCAATTATCGGAGTAAGGCACCGTCCTGCGCGCAAGGACGATATTCCCATAACAGGAATGGACAAGATTGTCCACCTGTCAGACGTGGAGTCATGGAGACTCGTCCATGTGACCAAGCATATACCCTCGAGGTCACCGACTATCCCCAAACTACTCCATACCTATGGTACCACGGACATAGAGAGACTCGTCGGGAAGACCGAGCATATACCCTCAAGGTCCTAGCAGAGCATCTACCCTCAATGCCACTGACTATCTCATCACTATACTGTCAGTACCTTGGTACACCAACCTCGGGTACACTGACTCGGCTATCACCACTATCACAGGGTATCGATGATAGTACTTGTTACTATCATCTAGGGATTCACATACCTCTAACTAGAGGGCATCACTCTTGACTCTAAGACCACACATTGGACTCAAGACACATGCATTACACACATTTATCGGGCATAAAACAGAATATCATAAATCATCATTTATCATATTTAACAGCATATTAATTATTCCCTACGTCGCAAAAGCGACTGTTTACTAATCTCATAAATTTATCAAATATAATCTATGCTGGTTGATATGTCTACAGTGACTATCCTTAGCCACTGTACACCGCAACTCCTTTCCTGAGGTGTTGCTACTACCAACCCCTAGTAGGGCTAAGGAACCCTAGTCATGCTAACAGTAGTACTCTACTTCCTATTTTCCCTAGAGATTAAGGTATCTTCCCCCTTACCTGGCTTAGAAGACTGTCACCGCTCTCGTCTGTCGCTCTTCCCTCTCTCGAGCTTCTTCACGTCCTCTACGCTCTCCCAAAAAGCCCTTGGAAGACCTTGGGCTGAATGGAAGGGATCAAGGCCTATTTATAGGCATAAATTGGCCCATCGCGTCGCGACCAGATTACACGTGAATCTCGTTGCGTTGCGATGCAGGACACGTGTCAGCCATCATGCGCTCTGATCCACAGACCTACTCCACCGACCTATATCGCAGCGATGCGATTTACACTAGTCTCCGTCGCGTCGCGACGGTCCTTAAGGAGCAGAATTCCATTTTTGCCCCTCTATACTATTCTAGGTTATTCTTCTCCTTTCTAGGGCATTCTAAGCCTCTTATTAATCATTTTAAGCTTAATTTAATTCTACTAAGGTGTTAAATATTCGTTTACCACTTAATTACTGTTTTAATTATTGTTTTGAAATCAGGATGTCATAGCAGAGCTCACGCCGAAATCATCATCACCAGCGGGTACATGGTCAGTTTTTGTTGACGGATCCTCTAATCCAAAGGGGAGCGGGGCCGGTCTAATCCTTGAAAATGAGGATGGTTCGGTCGTTGAATACTCACTGGCATTCGCGTTTTCGACCTCAAACAACCAGGTCGAATATGAAGCATGCATTGTCGGACTCAACTTTGCCTACGAACTGGGTGCAGCATGAGTTGTCGTTCACTCCGATTTGCAACTCGTCGTCTCACAAGTCGATGGCAATTACCAAGCTATGGACTCATTGCTACAAAAATACCTCACCCAGTTCAAGACACTGATGGGCCAATTTGCACATGCCGAACTCATACACGTGCCTAGGGAGCAGAACGCACGAGCGGACATCCTCTCCAAACTCGCAAGCACAAAACTCCAACTTCGCACCGATCAGTCATCCAGGAAATGCTGACGACTCCCAGTGTCCGAGAGCCTGCTGCTAAACACTCTTCGGAAGCTCCAGTCGAAACGCCGAAGGTCGCTATAGCGACGTACATACATAGCCTGGCAATTTCAAACACTGTTGACTTCAGAGATTCTTGGATGACACCGATCTTAAAATTTCTTTATTTGGGAGAGTTACCAACGGACCCTAAAGAATCATCCAAACTCCGCAGGAGAGCATGCTCGTTCTCCGTCGTAGAAGGAAAGGTCTACCGAAGAGGATTCTCCATGCCCCTACTCAAGTGTCTCGACACATCAGAGGCCCAGTACACATTAGCTGAAATACATGAAGGCATTTGTGGGCAACACTTAGGGGGAAGAGCCCTGGCAAGGAAAACACTAATAGCCGGATACTACTGGCCAACAATGGGAGTCGACGCCACGGAATATGTCAAAAAATGTGACAAGTCCCAGAGACATGATGATGTCCATGTCACACCTCCGGCCGAATTGACTACCTTGTCGTCACCATGGCCGTTCGCCTGGTGGAGAATAGACATTCTGGGCCCGTTTCCACTCGCTCCAGGGAAAATCAAGTTTTTGACAATAGCTCTCGTTTACTTCACGAAGTGGGTAGAAGCCCAACCTCTTGCAAAGATAACAGCGAAAAACCTGATCAAGTTCTTTAACTCCCAAATCTTAACCAGGTTCGGGATTCCCGAGGTCGCTGTAGCCGACAACGGCACACAGTTCATCGACCAGTAATTACGAAAAACTCTTGCCAATCTCAATGTGAAGCACCACGTCACTTCGGTCGAACATCCCCAGACAAACGGGCAAGCAGAGGCAGCAAACTATGTGATCTTACGCGGTCTCCAGCGACGCCTAGATGAGGCAAAGGGCAAATGGGTCAACGAACTACCTCAGGTTCTGTGGGCTTACAGGAGAACTCCGCACTCTTCGACAGGAGAGACGCCTTTCCGCCTAACTTATGGGTCGAAAGCAGTAATCCCAGTCAAGGTCGGTGAATTAAGCTGGAGAGCCTTACACCCACCAGAACCAAGGCTGAATTACCAGTATCTCCGAGAGGAACTGGACCTTTTGGAGGAGAATCGGGAAATTGCAGCCCTAAACGAAGCTACCATTAAGCAAGTGTAGCTGCGAGATACAACCAGCACGTAGTTTCGCGAGACTTCGCATCGGAGACCTCGTTTTACGAAGAGCAGACGTCAGTTTAAAGAACGCCACACAATGGAAGTTGGCTCCGAATTGGGAAGGTCCCTACCGAGACACTGCAAAGACCGGGACGAGAACCTACTACCTGGAAGATCTCTAAGGAAAGGACATCGCCCGAACTTAGAATGCAACAAAGCTTCAGAAGTACTACAGTTGAGTCTGGTTACTACAACCAGGGATCAACCACTGAAAGTACTCCGCCACATTTTATTTGCTTCAACCACGGTTACTACAATTGTGTCGTCGTTTTGTTTGAACTATCCTATGTCGAAGTTCGATTAAATCATCTACAGTTTTTCTTCAAATTGTAATTTGACATCAATGTTCAATGCAAGTTACACTTCTAATATTCTTCATGTTTTATTAGGGGAAAGCGTCAGGGTCAGGCTTACACGCCAACCATGACCAAAATACCGAACGGGAGTCACCAATCGCAGACTCCGACTACCCAGAGAATGGAAATCGACACCAAAAACTCACATTTCCCAGCACCCACTTCGAAGGGATTCGGAAGTCGCATAGTACTCCAGAAAACCTCAAAACTGGTGTCAGAAGAACACATGGTAGACCGCCTGATCGACCTAGCCAGTCTTTCAAGGACAGGTCTCGCCGAAGTAGCATTCATCCATTAAGGGGAATACACTCCCTAAGATTGGGGCAGAGGAGGACCATCCCTTGGCCGGGTTGGCCCCTCAGAGAAACCAAATCGGATCGAACTCCGAAGAAACCAAGTCGGAATAATCTTCGAAAACATGCAAGTAATGAACAATTAAAATAAATCGCGGAAGTAAAGTTGAAATTAAACACGAACAAAGTGTTGATTACAAGCAAGCCTCTACAAGAGGTCCCAAAAGACAAATTGTTCAAAAAAATTTAACAAGTTACAAATGGACCCTGGCATTCCAGGTCTTCATTCCCAATCATCGGCACCTTTCTCCTTAGCCTTCGATGTAGGCACCTCCTCCCTCTTCGACATAGGCGTTGCATCATACAAAACGTCCATAGTTTTGGGATCGATTATCTGGTTTTCATGGACAACACCTTTGCCGAACAGTCGGGAAACATCCACTCCGATGGTAGGATAGAGCAGATGAACTTGATCGATAGCATTCTCAAATTGCTGCTCCCCGATCTCAGAAGTGATATCCACCCACCTGTCCTTCGCTTCATTGGCTGAAATAAAAGATGCCTTAGCTTCTTCCAAATCTTTCTGAAACTTCTCCTTTTCCTTGAGAAAATGGTCTTTCTCGGTTGCAAGAGTTTTCTTATCAGAAAGAAGCTGATTGCGCTCTCTGGTGAGATCGAGGACCCTCTGAGCCAGTTTGGCGACCTCGTTCCTCGCATTGTTCAATTTGTCAGTCCGATCTTGAAGATTGTTTTCGAGATCGGTCATGTGGACTTCCCTCTTCTGTAGGTTCTCGGCTCGTGCTTTGATCTTGTCCGACTAACTCTTGAATTCTGAGTTCTCCTTCTTAAGGGCAGCATTGCACTCCACGGTATGGACTAACAGGTTTAGACTTCGGACAATCCAACTCGCGCACTCCAAAACCGAGTCTTCGTGAGCAAAACTAGACAAGTTAGAAAGGTAGATCTTGTCCTCGGTAGAGGTATAATGGCGCAGCTCTTCAGAAGTTAGAACATGAGGATGTGACCACACGGCGAGACCATCACTTCCCGAAAATTTACCACTTCCAGTGACTTTCTCCAAAAGACTAAGACTTTTCTTTCCAGCATCCCTCCTTTGCCTTTTCAGAGGGGGAACGAACTCCTCGTTGACAACTTCTTTCGCTTTGGGACGCCAGAGTTGAAATCTCCTCGACCTCCGGCACTTCCACGTGTGTCGAGGTCAGAGTAGGAGTGCGCTGACATACCAGAGAGGAAGTCACTGCAGCTTGTGAGGAGGAGCCAGCCGAAGAGCTACCTAAGGGACCAGCTAAAGAGGCACCTCCCGCGATAGCCTTCTTCTTCTTCTTGAGGAATTCGTTCAAGGATGCGACATCCGCCATTGCACCTGAAAACAAAGATAAAACAAATGTCATAAACCACGATCTGACAAGGAAACAAGAGCATGTGTAATGTTCTAAGTTACGTAAACAATCTTTCGCTTCTTCTACCGAAGAGCAACCTAACAACACCCGGCTACTAACATAACGGGGAATAGTTTTCAAACCCACCGGAGTCTCTCTCACCTCGACGTCAAAACCCCCGACGTATTCCTTTAGTCGGGTTACACATTCCATATCTTGAACACTCAAGATACCTTCGAAAAAACTGAATTCCTTCCGTTCGACAAGAAAATGGTCCTGAATCTAGTACAACCGGAAATATTCTTCAGTCCAACCACCTTGATTCCTAACTAAACAACTACTTGCCTCTTCACTCTGAGGTCTCAGATAGAAATACTCCCGCTTGAAACCCCGAACAGAATCACTATACGCCTCAAAGAGCCTGAACTTCAGCGTCAGTGACAACTAACGTTGCGGGTCGCTGCTTTTATCCGATGTGTGTAGAGGGCTGAAAGCGTGGAAAAATACGCTCACCAAGGGCGGAATGCTAAGGTACAAACACACTAGCTCGAAACTCCTCATGAACGCCCACGAGTTCGGGTGTAGCTGAGATGGAGCCACCCTCAAATGGTTGAACACTCCAATTTCGAACTCCGAAAAGGGGAGCCGTACGCCTAGTTCGGTGAAATACAATTTATGCATCGGGAGGAATAAATCTTCTCCATCGGCTGGGCGAGCACAAATCCGGTCGTTGGCACCAGGCGAAATAATTTCCCAACCGTCTAACACCCCTTTACCCTTACTGACATCCAAATACGGTAAGAATGCGGCGAGAGTTGCCTCGCTACTATAGATCGACTGCGCGAGGATAGCATCTTCGGCTACCCACTTATATTTGTTGGCATTGGGAGGTAAGTGATATCCCCTTTTTCTTTGGAGGTCTCTGGCTTTGCCCATCTCCGACCTGCCTAAAGAAAGGATCATCAAAATACCAAACCCAAAAAAAAAAAAACCAACAGAAAATTCCCACCGGAAAATTCATGGCTAATGCCAGAAACTTCAAGGCAAAAACTCAAAAAGCTAACTGGGCGCTGGAAACACTCCCAGATGTGGGAGGCCGCGGCGAAAAAAGGCATCTACAACCGACCTCGCGGCGTCGCACACGTAGAAATGGACAAAAATAGAGAATAAACACGCAAAGACGTTGAAAGAAAGAACATACCTCGAGTAATAAGCAAGGAGAACCACAGACTGGGAAACGTGAACAGAGAATGAGGAGAATTCCAGAAGCTTTCCAGAGAGCCAATACACACGAGGAGGAGGAGAATAGCAAAAATGCCAAATGAAAGCCTTCCCCTTTTATTTATAGAGCCAGAACAATGATTATTTGCATTTAATGGCACACTAATCAAAGCGTCACCTCGGTTGAAGGACTGGCACGCCGTTCGCACGTGAAACGAGGCCACCCCTTCAAATTTGAAACGATTGAAGTGACGCATCGATTAGGGTTTCTGATATAGAACGCCCTAGAAACTGTCATAAGACAGCGACGCGTGTCGCGTACGACAATGGCCTTTTCGAAGTCATACTTCGATAACATATCTGTAGTTACACTTCGATGACGCATCTGAAGTCATACTTCTATGACACATTAGAAGACGCCCTTCGGTAAGACATATCTATATTCCGTAGTCTCGCTAGACTAACAGCTAAGCCGAAGTCATGATCCGAACAAATCACCACTTAAGTCGAAGTCCTCCGACACTCAGACATCGACTTGGGGGGCAACTGTTCAGGACTGGGCCAAAGCCCATTCCTCTAAAAACTAACCTCCACGGCCCAGTACCATTAATTGATCTCGACCGATCAGTGGTGACCGATCTGAGGCATTCGATATATCAACGACCCCTGTTTCGCGTTGCCTTCACGCTACCGAAATGGGATCGTTGATCTAATCAACGGACCACAACAGATCATACACAGCATAGTCACCCAATCACCGTCTATTTACTCTAAACCCTAAAGGAGTGATATATAAGGAGGGCACACGACAAAATAAGGTACGCATTATTACGTCATTCTTACCTCATCAGAGAATATACTGACTTAGGCGTCGGAGTGCCTTTTGCAGGTACCCACCTCCGCTCTCCGTCGTCAACAACACCGCACACGACGACCTTTGTGACTCTTGCCACCTCTATGTTTCCATTTCGGAACAAAAATATATCTAAAAGACACAAACATGTATTCATATCGCAATTTTCTCATATGGCTCTTACTTTTAATTTATTTTGTAATGAGTATTTCAAAAATTATTTTTCACTTATCAAGTTATCCTTTTGTTAATTTTTCTATTTGATCTAACTGAACATGTAATATTTCACTTACGTATCTATATAACAAATTTATTCAAAGAGATGATGTGATATAATTGAAAGTTATTTCTCTGTGACATAAAATTTCAAAATGTCATCACGTTTTATTTTATTTCTTTTTACCGGAATGTCATCACGTTTTATAAAAACTCTCGAACTTCTAAGTTTTTTATTTTGGGTTTAGGTCTGGGTTTTTTGATCTTTTAAAGATTGCTTCTAAGTTACGCTTGAGAGAGAGCTCGGTGATTTGGATCCTCTCATGTATGAATCCAACATGAGGAGATCATATGGAAAATCAAATCATTAAAAATTATTGGTGAGCCCCACTTTAAAAATATATAAGTGATTTTTAATGGTGAGATTCTCCAACATGACCCCTAATGTTGAATTCAAACATGAGAGGAACATAAAGCAAAACATCATAGTAAGGGATATGATATTTGTTCAAAAAATTTATAGAGAATGTATAGGTTGAGTATTTTTTTGAGTAAACTACACCGATAGATGCAATTATTATACATTAAGATATATTCTTTAAAAAATTTAAAATATATTTTTAATTAAAATATATTTTGCTTACCTTATTACCGTTTATGTTATTTTGGTGGTCTGTTTGCCATGAGCTTGCTTACTGTTATTAGCTTCTCAGCATGACTGCAAGAAATACAATACTACAAAATCCTACATGATGAAGCATTAAAGTTATCACTGATGGATGCTCCTTTGGCAATAAGGACCAATAATGTGATGTTGGATGTTAGGTATGTTTTGTCCTAAGCATGAGAAAAATACATGGTATTATCTAGGAAGAGTAAAGATCTCCATTGCTAAAATTTTGAATATATAAATATACATATTTTTAAAAGGGTTTTCTAACGTGTGCAACCTTGCATATGTTAAGCCTCATTAAATAACTACTTTATTTCCTTATTAATTATCAATTTTTCTATTAATTTCCTCCCTGTAATTTCTCTCTTTCTATCAAATAGGAAAATTAGTAATTAATAAGGAAATAAATTAGATATTTAAAGAGGCTTAACATGTGCAATGTTGCACACGTTAGAAAAACTCTTTTTAAAATGGTGACATAAATTATGTATTTATGTGTATTTATACACTAAAAACTTTAGTAATGGAGATCTAGAAAATGCTAAATGCATGTTAAGTCATTGAATAGGAGGCCCCCCCTTTTTTGTTACATCAGCCCTAATATAGTCTTAATTATTAGGATGATAATGTAGTGAGAATGTCATTGACTGATATTGCCTATCTACTCTTTGATTCTTCATCCATTTCCCTGAGTGTTCATCAAAAAGTTAGATCGATATGTTCTTATTACCTCATGTCTTGAGTTGATTGAAACCTGAAAAGATTTGAGAGATAATAAATGTTCTGAAAAAGATAGAGATGGGACAAATTAAGACTATGTATAAAGGCTTTAGATTGAAGCACACTTTACCTTGAACCTATACTTGTATTATACTTAAAATAAGTGTATATATTTTAATTATTGTCATCTAATCAATCACCCCTTGATCAGCCTCAAGTTTCCCAGAACAATCACGATAACAGATTTGTAGAAAAATGGCGCCTCCTTAACTAGTTTTATCCAGTAAAAGCGCTAGTTAAAAAAATTCGAAAATCATCGCTAGCGCTTCTTTGGAAAAATGCTAGCTTTAGTCAACTAAATAGCTAGTGCTTTTCCAGAAAAACGCTGGTGATTGTGTGATGGCATATTCGCTAGCGCTTCTCCAGAAAAGTGTTGTCTATGTTTCTTCGACGCTAGCGCTTTTCCAAAAAAGCGCTACCTATATTCTGAATTAAATCATGTATATCCTGTCGTTGCAATTCATTTCTCTTACGCGCGATTTGTCTTCCCTCTCTTTCCTCTAAAGAACAGTGCCTCTGTCATCTATGTCTCGCCTCCGTCTATGTCTAGCCTCCGTTGTTGTGTCGCGCCTTCGTCTCAGTCGCTCAGTGTCGTCGCTCTCTCCCTCTCGACCCGTCACGCAAGTTCATCTGCCTCCTCCTCTCCACCGCGTCGTTCCTCCTTCTTCATCATTGTGGTCGCGCAAGTTCACCTTACCGTCACCAATGTGCTGGTCGCACCCCATCTCTTCTTCCTCATTAAGCTGTAGCTCAGGTAAATCTCCTTCCCACTTTGCTCTCTCTACCCTAACGCATATATGGGATTGAGTTCCTTGATTAGTTTGTGTATTGAGCAGAGATTGTTAGATTGAGCAGATATTGTGATGGTTAGATAGTTAGTTTTGGTTTGTTGCTCAATCCTAGTTAATTTTGGTACTTGTTTCCTGGTTTTGTTCCTACACTCAATCCTAGTATTGGATTATGACAATAGCTACTACTGGATTGTGTCACTATGTTGATTTAGTGCTTAGGAAGAATTGACTTTCTGCTTAGTTTTTTGATTGTGATACTTCTTATTTACTTTCCTTTGGAGCAAGTGTTTTATGTTTTTTTTATTCTTGGGAGAATGCTTCAGAAATGGGTGAAATTTTTGCATCTTTTGAAGCAGGATTTGATTACTAGTTGCTGCCTCTTTTGCATTTCAACTCCATAGTGGAGAGGTGACTTGTGTGGCTTGTTGTGATTCTGATAGCACTGTGTTTAGTTTGTGTAACTGGTTATTGGATTAGTTTGTGATCCACAAATATTGACACTGATGATAAAAACCAAGTGCCTCTCAACTCAAGCATGCTTTGTTTCTCCACATATTCTAAGCCTAAAAAAATTGTGTTTTTTTCATTGCCATTAATTATTAAGCTTTTTTTAGATGATACTAGTTTTTGTTCTGTGGCCTGTAGCAATTTTGCTGAAACCTGAAACTTATTCAAATGTTGCGAGATCCTTACTGCTGCTTTGCACTATTTCTTCTGGTTTGGCTGTGTTTTGAGCTTGTTGTGATAACATAGGTGCATGAATCTGTTTAGATTACAATTGGAAAGTGGGTAATTATTGAAAATACAAATAGGTCATGAAATTTTTTGATAAAATATGTAATTATTGCAGATACATGGCTAATTCCGGACATGATAGTGATGCTAATCATAGTGATGCTGAAGCGGCCCAAAATTTGAAGCGCCGTCCCCGTGGACCGACATACAAAAAGAATATCATCCAAGCCAGAAGTAGATGAGAGATACAAGTGGTAAAATAGTTACTAATTAATATAATAAGTTGATTTTATCTATTTATTATCTAATGTTGTACACTTAATTTTTTTTTTTTTTAGGTTTCATGGAATGCTAAAGGTCAACCTATAGGCAAAGGTGGCAGAGATTTGAAAAGTTTCATTGGAACTCAAGTGCAAATGATGATTCCATGTACATTTAGTCGTTGGTTACAAAAAGATAATGTAATTTTGGATAGATGCAAAGAGGAGCTTTGGGCTGAGAAAAAGGTATATAAATTAATTAACATTGATCATTTGTATTTCTTCTCAGTTGTGTAAATATACTTACCCTACCATTTTGTTTATAATGTATTTGCAGAAAACATTTGATGTTGATGACACCCGTAAGGACATCATAATGAAGATTGCCGGAAAAGCTCATCGGACATTCCGAGCATGGTTGTCTAAGTGGGTGAGAGATAAAAAAGGGAATATTAGACCTAATCCTCCATCATTGTATGCATCAGTCATAGGAGTGGATGTCCGGATTGATTTTGTAGCAAAACACACCGGAGATCCTGAATTACTGGTATACTTATACATGCCCCTACTTGTATACCTGTATATGTATGTTAATACTTGTATATTTAATTGTTGTCGTTCCTAAGCACATTTATATGTTTGTCTATATAGAGAATAAGTAATGCAAATCGGCAGATAGCATCAAATCCTCCTTACCCATACAGAGGAGGGTTAAGGGGTATTCAGGCATTGAGCAAGATCTGGTATGCAGAGTAACCTTAAGTTATATGTACAACTGGTGAATTTGAGCATGTTTGCAGAGTAACGTAATTAACACTGATGAATTTCACCTTTTTTTTAATATGTATAGATGAAGCAAGCAGGAAAAGAGGAATACGCAACCTCAAAATCAATCGATCGCTATGTCTTGTGGACAAAAGCCCACCGAAACAAGGATGGTGAGATTGAAGACCCTCAAACTGTGGAAGTGTATGAAAAAAAATTGTAAGTATGATAGATTAAATAACATTTTCATTTGCAATTTTCTTATGAAAGTGATAATACTTAACAATCTTTGTGAATAATATTTGTATCTCGGGATGCCCTATCACAGGAGGTAATGTCACAGGGGGTTGACATAGACATCTTTTCCTAAGTCATCCCCATTAAAGAGTATCCAGGACGTGTAAAGAGTGTGGGATTTGGGGTCCCACAGAAGGCTACTTTGGTCCACCGAAGCGCGCAACAAAAGATGAAAATGAAGACTTGAGGCGGATGGTAGCCAAACTCTATCAGGAGGTCCAGGAATTGAAAAAGGTGCATCATCCAGACAAGGGACCGGAGAGGGAGCATCAGGACAAGGGACCAATAGGAGAGCATCAGGATGGTAGCGCCAAAGATAGTTGCACTCTAAAGTCACACAAGGTAATAAATCAAATTACACCAAAGATAGTTGTATATCTTGAAATTGAAACTTGTATCATGCATGCTGAACTTTTGCTTATATAATTTGGTGTTGGAGTAGATCATGTCTTGTATAGTGACTTGTGTTGGTTGGTATATGATAATTTTTTATTGTTACAGGTATTAGATAAATTTTGGAATGTCCATATTTTAGGGGAGACTCTACCAAAATTGTGTTAGTAATTCAAATTGAAGTATTCAAATATTCTAATTTAATATTATTGTGGATTTTGATTACTTAAGGAACCGGTGGAGGTGCACGAGCCTAGTTAACCCATGGATGGATGCACTCTTAAGTCACCTGAGGTAATAAATCATTAGAAATTGTCGTTACTTGTATATATTGCATCAATGGTTTATCATATATATTAATATTTTGTTTCATTGGTTTAGGACTTCAAAGAGTGTATGCTATATTTGTCAGGCCCATCTCGAGTGGTTGGTAAGGGGATTTACTTCACTGATTTAAGTGCCACATTGCACAATCGTCCTTTACCTATCCATCATTGCAAGGTTAGAGTTGACTTTGCAATTGAAGAGGATACACCATTGCCTGTACCACTTGAAGGGGCATATAAAACTCGTTGTAAGTGACGTGCTATTTTTTAATAAACATAATTCATTATCATAATCATAATATATTTATAAAATTACGTAGTCACTAACTAATAAAAAATATATAGAAACCCATAAAAACCAAAGCCAATGACAAGGAGAAGGGAAAGACAGTTGGGTCTTGTACATCCCCAATAAAGCCTATGGACAAATCTCAGCATTCCCCTCCTAAAGCAAAATTCTTTACTTATCTGAAAGTTCATGCTGAAACAAGGATGACATTGACCGGAGAACAAATCCAAATACCACTGGAAAAAAATATTTTTGCTTATGAATCTGCATTATTTCTCAGTGCTAAGGATGAACTGGTAGAAGTTTTTACTCATGGAGCGTGGGTCAGTCAAACTGTAGTTAGTGTATATATTAGGTACAACATCCAACTTTAAAGTTTACGTTTTTTTATATTCTTTCACCTAATATTGAAGTTATTGTTAATCCATTAATTTGTATACGTTTTAATTATATTTAAGGTACTTGTATACTGAGATACTGATCCCAGAAGAACGAACCGAGAGATTTGTGTTCTTATGTCCAGAGAAAAAAAATTTTCAATTTAAATCTGGGAATATGGCGGACTATATATCTAAACGCTTGGCATTAGCAAAGCCAGGTGTTGACACCTTGTTTTTGTCACCGATTAACCTAAGGTGAGTCATTTATTTAACTTAATCATGTATATATATATATATACACACACACACACACACATATACATATATATATATATATATATATATATGACTTAATTAACGGTGTACTATTTGTGTTCTTTGCGTACTCCTTTGAGCTGCCGCAAAGAAATGAGGAAAACGTTTAATCAGTAAGTATATATATGCATGTATTGGAACGAGTTCTGAATGTGAAATTGAGATTGAAAATTTCTGCACTAATTAATATATCTAATTGTATGTTATGACTCAAGGCTTTGACAATTCATCAAGGACATCGGACACTAAACAAGTCCCGATTTTCTAAATCATCCAAGACAACGACTAAGTGGATAACTATAGATCAGGTATTATCAAAATTGTTATTCAATTATTTAGTTTAAAAAATTAAAATTATTTATTTATAATATTTTTGGTTTTTAAGTGCCCCCGCCAACCAAACTTCAATGATTGTGGCTATTACGTTATGAAGTTTATGAAGGATATTGTTGTTCATAACCAAATGCAAATCCCAAAGGAGGTATGTAATTTCTGTTCTAATTTATATAAAATAATTACTCTTTCACTTGACCATTTGCGTACTTAAACTTTAATGTGATTTATTTATCATTTCACAGTATATTCCTGAATGCCAATACGATTTGTATTCTGATGTTCAAATTGCTCAAATCAAGGAAGAATGGTATCGTTATGTGGCTGAGAAGTTTGTTTTAGGAATATGATCATTGTGTATATATACACATTATAGTAGTAGTTAGATGTACTGTTGGTCCATGTGACGCATTAATTTTGGTTGGCATTGTTTGTTGTATTGTTGGTTTTTTTGAGTAAATTGTTGTATTGTTGGTTGGCATTGTTGTATTGTTTATTTTGGTTGGCATCATTGTAAAATACTGCAACTGTAAAAAAAAATAGCTAGTACTTCCTTGAGAAAATGTTATCTATTAGCTATCTATTGTTGCTAATAGATAGCGCTTTTTCAAGGAAGCGTTATTTACTATGCTGATAATAGATATCGCTTCCTCAAAGAAGTGCTAGCGATGTCAGTTTTCACTAGCGCTTTTAAAACGCTGTCTATAAGAACCCGGATCACTAGCGGCTGAATAGGTAGTGCTTTTAAGTGCTAGCGGAGGCAAAAAAATAAGCGCTATCTATTTCGTTTTATGTTGTAGTGAATTCTTAGCCAATTTCCTTTAATTATTAGAAATGAATTTATAGAAATGAATTACTAGAATTGAATTTCCTAGAATAATTCTTAAACTGATCCACAGATTTAGAAGTCAATCCTCAAGATTTCCCTTAATTATTTCCTATATTCTTATCAGAAACAAATTAATAAAAAGTCTTAGCCAGTTTAGTGGAAAACATATAGTGAAACTTCTAAAGTTCATACTGAGTATACTAACCAATCCTTATTTTTTGCTGTATACCGAAAAAAAATCTTTATTTTTTGTTGCTGCACATGTCAGAGACTTTTTTTCTCGATAAATAGACTGTTATTAAATTACTGTCCTGCCACAGCATCAACGCAGAACCGCTCTACCCACTTTCTATGAAGGGTTGTAGAGAGCCCACACTATGATGTGCTAAACAATAGGACCAAAACACCGGACAAAATCTTTAAAAAGATAACATCCCCCTGGTGGGAACATAAAAACACAAACAAAAACCTGACCCTCTAAGATCATCACAGGGCAGCCTCAACTAATGGCCTCACCTATTGAGTCAATACTGTTACCCAAACACACCTTACAAAACTGAAGGAGAAAAACCAAAAAATTCAAGTAAACAATAGATGCAACAATCCACAAGATGTAGCTTAAGTAAACTTGCATAACAAATACTAACAACTAACATTTATCATTATAAAAAAAAGTTTCAACAATAGATAAGTCTTAACAGGCCTTTGCCTCACCAGGTACTAAAATTTATGAGCAACAATCTTTTTTTACAGTAAACAAATATCACACATTAGCTAAAATAAAGGTAAGTACAATCCAAATGAGCATTGCATGTTGGGGCATTCCCCATCCACGATTTAGAACTAGTACAATAAACTAAAACAAACAAGACAAGTACAACCATACACATAGAGTGATTTGGAATCAAACAAGCATAATCAGGCCAATATCTAGGTCCTAACATCCACTTAACATAGTCTTTCTCTCAAGGTCATTGACAAAAAAGAATTGAGGATCCACAATCTTAAAATCGATCTAATTCCAGGTCATTTGTTTGACTTCTGCAGGCTGATTCGACTATAAGTGGTCCCATATTTGTCAAGATTAAACCCTTGTGCAGAAGACAAAGGAAAAGTGGTGCAGACTTTGAAATTGTTGTCAGCCTCTCTGAGAGCCGCATACCCTATGTTAATCCAAAATACCCCTTTCTCTTGGGGCTTTTCAGTAAACACATTAAGGGTACTCTTAAACCTGTCTAAAGATAGCATCAAAGCACACAAAAAAGATACCATAGAGGCATTCGCAAAAGTATTACCATATTGAAACAATGTGCTCACATCTGGTGGCTTACGAGGAGGGCGTATAGGGCCCAAAACAGTAGACAGAGGTTAGCCGAAGGATGCTCTTGACCAGAGTCTTGGATTTGAGAGACTAGCCACTCCCATCAAATATGACACATTGACTGGTAGTGGCGGTTCAGGTGGGGGACGATCCACCAGCTGCAAACCTGTGGCGGTTGTGGATGGAAACATGAGGGTCCAGGGACGAATCCAGGAATTTCGACTAGTGGGGGCAAAGATCATATACTATAAATATTTATATAAAAAATACATCAATGCATAAACAATAAAATAATGACATCATTATCATTAAGCAAAAAATAGGAGATTACAAAAACTATAACATTATAGACCCAAAAAATTGAAGACACCTCGACATCTATGAATTATAATTGTTCTTTACATGTCTTTATATTTTGAAATTGTTATATGACTATTTCATTTTCAACACTATTAAAAATATCTCTCTCTCTATATATGTGACCAAACAATCATTCAACGATTTATCTCCCAATCATATCAAAAGAGAGTAACTAATTTTCTATTTTTTTCTCTTTAGTAGAGTCAATACTTAATTTTAAGTGTGGGCAATAATAAAATTACTCAATAATTAGTAAAAAAAACAAATAAGTCAGTGAGGTCAGCTGTCCCCAATTTGTAACATGTGGAACGGTCCCTATGAAGGTCCACATGTGTGGGGTGAAGGCAGTGAGAGGGTGGCGAGAGGAAGAAACAGCAAGTGACAGAGGTGACACCCATCGAATGGAAGAGAAAATGGCGGAGGGGTGGTGCTCGTGGTGTGTCCCTGGATCTGGAACTAGAGTGGAGGCGCGGCAATTTGGGCAATTTGGTGGGTGTCACAGCAAGGACATGGTGGTTCTAGAGTGGAGGCGCGAAAATTTGGGCATGGAGGTGAAATCCTAGGATGGATGGCCAAGGTTCTGTTTTAGTTAGGGACGATGGTATTAGAGAGAGGGGAAAATGGGAAATGAGATGCGAACCTGGAGGGTCAATAACGGCCACTGTTTGTCAGAGATGAGGGAGGAAGGAGGCACAAGACCTGACAATCCCCAATAGATGGGGGGAACCTCCAATAAGGAAGGGAAAATCTCCAGGCAGCAGTCGGAGAGGAGAGGCCCTAATGGGCTCGCCAGCCCATAGGGAGGAGAAACAGCGGTGAGGGCGCCGCCAGTGAAACCCTAGAAGATCATGAGCAACAATCTTATAAATGTTTAAGATTGCATTATAAGTATCATACTATTTTGCACGTTTTGGTGCTATCATCCATTTAACCTTTTGTAATATTCGATCCTTTTGTGTATTATTTATAATTCATAATGTTATTTTTAATTGTATCGAAGACGTAAAGGCATGAACATATATTTTTGTCTTACATTGAAGAATATTAGAGAAGGCATAGTTCCTAAACTTCGAATCCAGCAATTCAAGAGAGTATATCTAGTGGTATATGTCCAAATTCATATGGTCCCTCAAGTGTTTTCAACATGCCTGATAATGACAATATTGTTGGGACTTTTTCAACGTATAAGGCAGCCCTTAATTAGAGATTTTTTTCAGAGTTTGTTTTAACAAAGACGAAGTTTGCTTTTTTGGAAGTAAAAGCTAGCTTCATTAATCCTTGTTATTATTATGAAGCTTTACAAATAGTTTTTGGACACGTACTATGGATGTTGTTGACTCATTGAATGATAAATAATTGCAGGTTTGAAGAACTTATATTTCGAATTTACTTTACACAATTACAATTATTCTTTTTCAGTGCTCCTTCCGTTTCTATTTATAAGTTCTTTTAGACAAAAACAAACTTATTCAAAAAAGTAGTTAGTCTAATTAAATTTGTCAATAATATATATATTTTTTTTCTTATTTACCCTTTCTTTACATTGATTATAGTGTGTCTTGTCATCTCCCAAGACAAGACTATTAATATTGATTATGGATATTTTTGAAAAAATAATAATTAATACTCCTTGTAAATTGTAAAAGGGCTTATAAAAATAAACATCTTTTTTTCTCTAAAAAGGGCTTATAAATAGAAACGGAGGGAGTATGATTCAATTAGGGTTCTCCCATCCCAGTATGATTCAATAATATTAATATATCTCACAAATCTACAATCAAGTTATATTAATAGGCAATTTCCAGAGAGCCAGATATATTTTTTATTTCCAATCCATATAAAAAAGAAGAGAATTAGTAATTGTCGAGTGAGTAGACCTAAGATTATTTCGATGAGACAAGATCCTTAAAGATGAATGTTAGAGTTAGGCCAAAAATATTAAAAAGATGATTGTAATCCAGTAAAAAGAAAAAAGATGATTGCAGAGAGTAAACAAACATTAACCATGAAAGTGTTGTCAAGTGAGTCGATGCTCTCACCTTGTGATGATATGACAAGTGGCATGATATAAATTTTAGTTTCCAAATTATATCGCAGCTCCATTATGCGTATCTTATGAATTTACTTGAATTCTTGAAAGTTTTATGTTTATATGCTCTTTTTTTTTTTTTGGAAAGATTATAGATTATTTGATATAATGGTTTTATTTATAAACTTTACTAATTTCTTCCCCTTATTTTGAATTATTTTCAAATTTTTAATATTCATGCTATCAATTGTTACCATCTTTGTTTCTTGAGTAGTTTATACCACTAACCCTTTATAAAACTTTCCAATAATTCAATAGTTAGCTGGTTAGTAGCCTAGCACAATAGTTGTAGAGGTCCTTGACTTCATGTTCTGCAACTTGAGGGACCATATAGGCAACGGCGGATCCACATTGATAGAGTTGGGGGCAATTACCCCCACGACATCCTTACCTTTTAGTTGAATATATTTAAAAAATTTCATTTTGTCCCATAAAAAATTAGGTATTGCCCTCATATAAGACATTTTTTTTAAAAAAAATAAGTGAATAAAGTTTTAAAAAATAAAAGAGAGAATAAATTGGTTCTAATTTTATCTCTTTATCCTTCTAATTTTTACCACTTCTCAAACGCTAAACTCATACAGTAACAAAACACATTAGATTTCAAAAAATAAACATCGTTCAAGATAGAGAAAGAGATAAAGAGACTCAAAGAGCATAAACAAATTTTTTAATGATTTTCTATCAATATCATTAGACTAAAATACAAAAATGATATTAGTAAAGAGCATATGAGAGATGAATAGTTAAATGATTGTTTCTAAAAAAAATGTTTAAACGATTGTTTGTTACATATATAGAGGTATATTTTTATAGTATTGACATTGAAAAAATTATATAATATTTTCAAAATATGAAAATGCGTAGAACACAATTGTAATTGTAGAATGTTATATATTTCAGGTCTTTTTTAGTCTTAAATCATGTATTTTGTAAAAACTTATAATATTTTACTATACGAAAATATTATAACTATTTCTTGTCCCCCTCGAAAGAAAATTTCTAATTTCGCCACTGAGATCGAGATATAATTTAAGTTAGATGTACACCCACACATTGAGCGATATCTCAATTAATTGGGCTAAAGTCTAAGAAATTATTATCCATTATGCTGTTATCTACATTCCAATCAGATAAAGCTCCAACGGCTCCTTAATAAAAGCCAAGACATCATTGATTAGAATGGGGTTTTTTAGCTGATAAGGAAGATAAACAACCTACGGAAGCAGGATGAGATGTTTTGGGGCCAAAGATCTAGATTCAAATGACTCAAGTTTGGGGTAAAAACTCAAAGTTCTACCATGTCATCACTATACAAAGTAGAGACATCAATCGACTCCAAAGACTCAAAGATGGTAATGGAGAGTGGAAGGAAAGCAATCACTCAGTCCAACAATGCTTGCAAAATGTTCCTAAAATGGTGAATTAAGCAATGAACGAGGTACTAATAGCTCCAATCTCAGATGCAGAGATTAAGAAGGCAGTGGATTCTCTTGGAGCTCTCAAGCCACCACGACATGATGAATTGAATGGGCTCTTTTTCCGAAAGAACTGGCAGACTATTCAACATGAGGTATGCACTACGTAAAGACTTTTTTCAAAGAAGGCATACTTCCTAATGAAATTAATGAGACCTCAGTAACCCTCACTCATAAGGTGCCTATGCCTGAATCTATTAACCACTTAAGACCTATAAGTTGTTGCAATTTTATTTACAAGATATAGTCTAGAGTGGTGGTCCAAAGCCTGATAAAACATATGGTGATGCTTACCTCACAACAACAGAGTGCTTTTGTGGGTGGGAGGTTGATTCAAGACAATCTTATTATGGCACATGAGACTTTCCACTTCCTGAACGAAGGAGGCAAAAACAATGTGGCTCTAAAACTGGATATGAACAAAGCCTATGACAAGGTAGAGTGGAAATTCCTAGGGAAAAAAACACTACTCGCTTTTGGTTTTCATACCAATTGGGTTCAAAGAATTATGATGCTGGTGACTTCAGTTTCCTACAAATACCAAGTAAATGGCTTCCTTGGTAGAAAGCTCCCCCCCTCCCAAAAAGGGGTTCAGACAAGTTGACTCCCTGTCACCCTACTTGTTAATATTGGTACTTCTTTCAAGAACGACCTCTTAGGCAAATGTACAAGGACTCACTCGGGATGTGTAATTAGCTAGGGATGACCCTACCCTAACACATCTATCATTTGCAGATGATGTTATTCTATTTGCCAGGGCAGCCCCTGCTGAACTATATCAAATTATAATAATTTTGAATAGATTATCCCAAGCCTCTGGGTAAAGAGTTAATCTTACAAAGTCAGGGCTAATTTGTGGAAGATTTGTTGATGGGAAACTGGAAAAAAAAAAAAAAAAAAAAAAACTATCTGACATCATTTTCGTATCTCTATAGGATCACCCAGGTAAATACTTGAGACTTCCAACTGAGTGGGGTAGATCCAAGACTGTGTCCCTAACTTGGATTATAGAGAGAGTCACTGCTAAGCTGGAGGGATGGAAGGAGAAACTATTAAATCATGCAAGTAAGGAAGTCCTTATAAAGGCTATTACACAAGCTATTCCTACCTATGTAGTTAGACTTCCTAAAACTTTATGCAGAAACCTTTGCTCTTCTGTGGCTAGATTCTAGTGGAGTTCTTATGGTAAGCAGAGATCAATTCACTGAAAAAACTGGGATTATATGACTACTCACAAACTAGAAAGGAGATTGGGGCTTAAAGATTTCATTGACATGAATCCATCCCTCTTAGCTAAGAAAACTTGGAGGCTGATTCATAGCCATGACAGCCACCGTTAACAACCAAACAACCTTTATTATTGTTGTTATAGTTAGCATTTTTCCTGAGAAGTATTAATAGTCCTCCAGCTAAAGCTCCACTTGCAACATTGAACCACTTCACCACCATAAATGCTTGCAACCAAACATCACTCGTCTTCAATCTCCTTACCAAGGCGAGCACCACCCAAACAGCTTCATCGCAAAATTTTGTTTCGCTGCCACAAGCCTCACCCGCGCATGTCACCACGAGCACCACCATGTTAAACCACCCCTCAAGCACCACCTTTGATCCACCACAAGGCAGCCACGAGTAGGGTGAGAAAGACCCAACCCAACCCAACCCGAAGCCATGTTTCGTCCCTGTCCCATTTGACCGTAGAGTATCAGGTTTGTTCAGGTATAGGGACGGATTAAGGCTTAAAGAATTGACCCGACCAAAATTTAGGGACGAGTTAGGGTTGCGTATAACACCTCTCTTACTCACAAATTTGTTTATGATGATGATATTTTTATAATTTTTATAAATAAATAAAAATGTTCAAGTTGGAATCCATGTTAGTAGTTAGTAATCTTCTAGCAAAATACAATTGTAAGAGTCGTGTTTTTTTTTATTTTATTTACTTTGAGTACATGACAAAATACTACAAATATTCAATCTTTCGCTACTAACTTTTAGTCATAATTGAATGATCACTTTATAATCTTATAGAATTAATTGTCCTTCAGGCCAACCTAGTCTCATCATAAATAGACCCGATCTTAATTTGACCCGCAAAGAATTGGGTTTGTTCGAGTCTAAGGACAAGTTAGAGTCTAAAGAATTGGCCCGAGCAAAATTTAAAGCCGAGTTAAGGACAAGCATAACCCATCCCAACCTGTCCTTTGCTCACCCGTAACCACGAGAATCCACCGCCAACATACCAGTGAGCCATCCCAAACCTCCAGCCTTGTCAACCAACCTCACGACAAAACCACTGCCAGAGGCCCCTCTGCTGCCATGTAATAGTGAAAGCCATCCTCGATCTCATTGAACAATTGGGGCTTTGACCATCGCCCCCACCCACACCGCAAGACCCACCGCCAAGCCCCCACCATGTCAAGAGCATCCTTACGCAATGACCGTAAGATCATTTGGAAATCGGAGTCGAAAATAACAAAGTTTTAGAGTCAGTGATCAAATTAGGGCCCCACATTTTCAATTTCGATTCTTCAAGATCTCATGAGATTCAAGACAATACAACAATGTTAGGAGATCTCGCAGTGTCATTTCAGTTTCCGGCGATTAGAAACTATGCCGCTTCGTGAGGTCAGCAAGAAGTGTATTATTGAAATAATTGAAAATAATTTTTTCAAACCTAAAGTGCACCACTTATGCGTTATAGACGAAAACATACTATTAGAAGTCCAAAGTAAATACTCTCTTCAATCTTGTAGAAGATACGCAAATGAAAAAGCTTATTTCTGACAATGTATTTCAATCGAGTACACCACATCCCAATATATAGGGCATTAAAAAATATTCTAATTCTCACAAACATTACCCCATTGACCTTGAAATTAACAGTAAGCTTATGATGCAGAAATTAAAAGCATGTACTTGATGTGAAATTAAAAAAATTATACTAAATTAAAACCAATTACAAAAGAAAAATAAGAAAAACAAAAATGTACAACCAACCTGATTTGAAAATTTAAAACGACAATATTTATCTATTTCAATTACAGAGAAAGACATCTGAAACTAAAGAATGCAGAAGTCCAAGAGCCAGCAACAAACTTGACTATTCGTCAAAAAAAGCGACAAACTTGACTTGAAAATGTATAAGGAACTCAACAGTTAGAAGTTAACGTGACACAAGAAAACAGAATAATAAAAAGACTGTAACTAATATGATATGACAATTCCAGGACTCGTGTTTCGGGTTTAACATCTAATATTACATGTTGTTATGTGAAAATTCACCTATTGGTCAAAATTAGGGAACCCAAACATATTGTCATCTAGTATTTGATAGCCAAATGTAGATGGCAGGGTAGGGGTGGGTGCGTGGCAACCTGATATACGAACAGTCTTGTAGATAAACACCATAGCATGCTCTAATGAGGTACCAACTTGTGAAGTAACACCAAATCTAAGAAAATATTCCACACAACGCAAGGGATAGCAATTAAAATTTTAAATAACATCTTCCAGACAGATAACTTTTATAACACAAAATTGCAGATTCACCTCGACAAGCTAATAAAAATGTCTCCAAAGACTTGCAACTAAACAGTAAACAATTCAGGCAGATGAGCAACTCAAACTAATATCAATATTCCTATTAGTCCACCATCTATTCTTCAGCTATCACCCCCTTCTCGCTAACATAGATACCATCAAGGAACTTCCGGATATCTTTGTTTTTAACATGGCATTTCTGTTGCAAACAAGATAGAAATTAAAAATAAAATTAACAAATACCATTGCAATCAAAGCAAGAGGAAATGGGAAATGGTTTTACAGCACACATATATGGGTTAAGAGGAGAGGAATACAGACCTGGTTAATGAGGGCACAAGATCTGGAAACCAGCTCAATGTCATTTCCATCCAAAACCAACTCATCCTTCACCTTTTCGGATCGAAGAACAGTAACACCTTCAAGCAAGTCCACTTTCCTCACCTAAAAATATGGCAACCAAATAATACTTAAATTTAATGATAAAAAAAAAGAGCCTAACACCAGCAAGGAAGACTACCTTTCTATGCCAACTAATTACATCATCCAGCATATATACAATGAGAATCCATTTACTTCAACATTAAATCTCGACAAACTTAATATGCTTAATATTTTTTTATTGAATGGTGAGTTTTATCGATCTAACCGTTGAAAAATACAATATTAACATGTTTATTATGTAAACCAAAATTTAGATAAATTACACAAGTATAGGTATGTATTCTCATAGTTGATATTTAACTATATTTAAAAAAAAAATTATAGGTTAGAATAAAATAATATGATAAAGTATCAGTTAGTTTTCGAATTGCAAAAATTTTTTTAGACTATAATTATTTAATCAGAATTTTCAAATCATCATCTGGATTGATGAAATTCAATATTCGCAAAAAATTATTAGAGAGAGTAGGTTTGCCAAAACTTATCTCTAAATCAAAATGGATCTCCATCCTATTTATCAAATGAGAAACTGGAAAAAAAAATTTCTTAACTAACCTTAAAGATAGGAATATACATAGATGATTAAAATTAATTTTAAATTAACTCTAATTTTATCTCTCTATGTATGACTAAGTGAACTAAACCAGGATTCTCATGCTTTACTAAATGACTATGAATATTACTAACCATATCAAAAAAATAAATACAAAGACATAATAAAAACGAGTCAATAATAATAAATAACCGAACAAGGAATAACCTTCTTTTCGCCAAGGAAGTTTCGGATCTCAATGGAAGAGTTATTGTTGGTGATGCTGGCGTTAATAGGAAAGTGAGCGTAGACGAATCGCATCTTGTAACGGTAGCCTTTGGTGACACCGGTGATGAGATTTCCGACGTGGCTAAGGGCGGTGCGGATGGCGGCGGAGGTTTTGCGAGATCCGAACCACGCCTCCACCTTCAGCTTCTTCTGGCCGTTCTCGTCGGTGATGAGCTGGAAATCGAGGTTCAAGTGCTTGAAGTCTCGAACAAGCTTGCCACGTGGACCTTCCACCTCTATCACCTTAGCGTGCACCTTGATGGTCACCCCTTCCGGGATGTTCATCGTCTCCGACGACAGAATAGTCTTCATCTCTCTCTCTCTCTCACGCGCGCGGAAACACACACGCCTTCTTCGCTGTGTGACGGTAAGAGCAGATTAGGGTTTTCCCTACATGAGAGGAGGATATATTGTGAAAGGAAAGCTCTTGGGCTACTGGCATTGGGTTAGTCGGTAGTTTTGGGCCTGAACATATTTCTCTTAAGAATGAAAAGAAGGGGGTTTCTTTTTCACCCCTTTCTTCTTATACACCCTTCGTTCCGTGTTTCATATTTTTTTTTTCTCTATAATACTTTTTTTTGGGAATTTTATTTTCTGAAACCCTCCCCTTTTTTGAACACACACCTCTCTTTTTTGTTTATTTATTTATTTTCCAAACCTTAATTTTTGAATTACAGGTTTATGGCATTGTAGAAAATTGCTTGCAGAATGCATAAATTTGTGTTCCAAGAATTAAACTCAAGAACTCATTTTTTTTATTTTTCTTATTTTTCGAAACTTAACTTTATGAACAGTATGTGCGTTTCTGAATCAAATTTGTGGAGTGTATATAGTTTCAAAATTTTGGTTTCAAAATGCATTTTTTATGTTTTTTTTTCCTAAATTAGGCTCTGTTTGGTAAAAAAAATAGCGGATAATAGATAAGCTAGCTGATAGCGGATAAGCTAGCGGATAGCGGATGAACTTATAGTAGATAGCTGATAGCGGATAAGCTAGCAGATTGAATTTAAAGTGTTTGGTAAAATTAGCAGATGAACTAGATGATAAATATAAAATGACATAAAATGACATTTGTAATAAATGAGAGAGAGAATACATGGGTTAATAATTTAATAGAAGATAAACAAGGAATTTAATTAAAGTAATAAAGATAAAAATGAGAGGAAAAAATGATACGCTATAAGCTATAAGCTCAAAAGCTACTTCAAGTAGTGCCTGAAAAAATACTATAAGCTAATGAAAAAACGTAATAAGTTAATATTACTAAACACCTTATCTGTTATAAGTTATCCGCTATAAGCTCGCAAAATGACCTTACCAAACATAGCCTTAGTATTAGAATTTAATTTCCGTAATGTACAATTAAATTTTAGAATGTGTTCGGCCCATAAACTCCAGAATGTTATCTTCCCCTTTAACAATATCATTCTCTATTGTGTAACTGCACAGAGCCACCTAAGTCACACTCAAGCTTTCGGAAGCTCTGCCTCAACCAGGCAAACATCTCCTTCGCCAAAATTGTTGCAAGCGTCAATACTTTGTCTTCCCAAGCTCCTTGGCTCCTTAACTCGTCAAAGAACCACTATTTGCACAAGCCAACCACTATCCCTTGTGACCAAATCAGCCATAGCATCCTTTGCTCTACCTCCGCCCAAACGTTCACCCATTGCCACAAAACCTCCCTCATTTGGAGAAAACCACAACCTCTCAACCAAAAAGGAAGCCCAACACCTATACGGTTTCTTCATCCTTGTTCCGGGATGTGTTATGTGTTACTGCATATGCCTCACTATCACAATCTCACCTCTATCGTTCTACAGATCTACATTACATTGTCGCCCCTTACACACATACCGTCTTGAAGAAAAGAGGGAGTGTGCGGGTGTAACACCTCAGTTTTACCATTTCAATTAATGGTAGCTGAGCGTGTCACTCAACGGACTTCTCCCCCATGGGAGTTTGGAATCGAACCATGTACCTGGGGCTAAATACATTGATTCTTAAATTCCCACTACCACTAGACCAGCTTTACCATGTCAATTAATGGTAGCTGAGCGTGTCACTCAACGGACTTCTCCCCCTATGGAAGTTTTTGCCTTCCGTGGGAATCGAACCATGTACTTTGGGCTAAGTACATTGATTCTTAAATTCCCACTAACCTGGGGGAATTTAAGAGTCAATGTACTTAGCCCCAGGTACATGGTTCGATTCCCACGAAAGGCAAAAACTCCCATGGAGGGAGAAGTCCGTTGAGTGACACGCTCAGTTACCATTAATTGACATGGTAAAGCTAGGGTGTTATAAGAAAATACGTCTTTTATTGTAACATCCACCCTTCATCATATGTCAATTAATGGTTCTGGAATAGCGTGTCACTCATAGGACTTTTCCACCCCCATGTGAAATTTTTGCCTTATGCAAGGTTCGAACCCGGGACCTAGGGCTTAAGTAACCCGGAAGCACCTTGCCATTACCAAGCAAGGCAATGGCAAGGTGCTTTCGGGTGTTCAAACCTTGCATAAGGCAAAAATTCTACATGAGGGTGGAAAAGTCCTGTGAGTGACACGTCATTCCAGAACCATTAATTGACATCGGATGAAGGGTGGGTGTTACTAAGGAAATTGGTAGACGCAAGTAATGTACTCGCAACTGGTATTCCTAGTTTAAGTAAAGATTGGACTTTAGAGGAATATGAGGAATGAGATAGATTGTATGAAAGTTACATATTTCCTTGTGTATTTGATATTTAATTGTATATTTCACCAATAATGTTGATGACATGCTTGAAGTAAATGTATTCCATTCTTTACTAAGTGTAATTAGTAATAGGCATACTATCCTCAAGAATAATAGAAGCAACCTTAGATAGACTTAAATCAAGGAAAGGAGCTTACTCATTTAGAGTGGCATAGAATTGGAGTTCGCAGCGAAAGCGCAGAGAACAAATCCTACAGAAGGATAAAGTAATGGGTCGAATTTTGGGGACAAAATTCCTAAAAGGAGGGGAGTAATGTAACACCCTAACTCTCTTAAGCTTAGTAACTAGAGGCCCTAAGTGAAGAAGAGATTTATTTTCTAAGGATTGTGTTGAAAATCAGAGTTTTCTGCTAAAACTCTGTGAAATTCGCTCAGGGAATTCCATCGAATTTTTCCAATAGTCACACCTGGCCCGTATTCGCTTAAGCGAGAACCTTTGCGCTAAGCGAGTAATTCTCTTAAGCGAGTTCCTTCACGCTAAGCGAATTTCTAGCAGATTCTCCCCAGTTCCTTGAATTTTTCTTCTCTTTAATTCAGCTTAATGATTAAGAAAAGGTGGGACTACTTATTCATGAGTAGTTTTTAATTAATTAATTTACCTAAGGTTCTAGTGATGACCAAAGATTAAATTATGACATAAAAAAGTGACTTGTTAGCCAAATTCTAACAAAACAATGCCTCTCACCCACCACACACCCAACCCTCACTAGACCCACATTAACCCTCACTCCCTCCCTATTTTAAAACACACACACACCCATCCGTGGAGAAAAGAAAGAAAGAAATAGAGAGAGAAGGAGAAATAGGAGGGGGCCGACAAAGAAAAGAGAAAAGGGAGAGTAAGAGAGAGCGATGGCGTGAAGAGGGAGAAGAGGGATGGAACCCCCAAACCTTCAAATACATGTTCATATGGAAATTTGAAGAAGTAGAGGGAGAAATCAAGCTAAGGTAAGGAAGGATTGAAGAAAATGAGATGGAGAAGATGGAGATTGAAGCTTGGTAGTAAGCTCCCATGGAAGGAAAGCTTGGGTTCAAGCTTTTAATGGTGGAAAGGAAAAAGTGTGGAAGATCCAAGAACCAAGATTAGGGGTTTTCACCCTCAAATCCATCAAACCCTAAGGTAACATAGATTTCCCCTAAAAACCTCTCATTATAGGGTGTGCTTAGGGTTTTTGTTAAATCTTTGTGCTTGATGAGTTTCCACGTTTATAAAGGTCAAATAGATCTTAAAATGCATACTAGGTGTTTGTATAATGTTCTAAGAGAAAAGGATTTATCCTAGAACTCATTTTCTTTTTGTCATACCAATGTTATGTGAATGAATTTGAAAAGGTGTTTATGCAAGGGCTTGGAGTGCTTAATTTTAGTTTGATTATGTTTGATTATATGTGTATTGATTATTTATGAAGTGGCTTAGTGTTTCAGCTAGAAAATTATGAATTAATGTTGTGTTACTGGAGGAGGGTTGGCTACTGTCCCCAACCCCCACTAACGTCAGTGTGATGTTTGCCTCATGACGAGCTTCACAGAGCTCCAATTCGGATGGGGTTTATTTATGAGAAACTAGACTTATTTTGCTTCAATTTGAGCATAAATTTCGTTGGATTTGACTAAGTATAGATATTTTAAAATGTGTCACAAAATCACATAAGGGGTGTTGTTCTGTTTTTGGACATCAATGGCCCTTTTGGTAAAACTGCACTAATTGGATAATTATGTTCTAAAATAAAAATTAGATTTATAAACTAGACATCCTAAGCTTTCCAACGAGTGGTCATTTGACGAAATCCGACATCGTTTGGTATTTTAATAAAATCACCCAAGTTGATGTAAATCTGTAGAAAAACGTCCCCTTTTTTCTGAACTAAATTCACTCAGCGAATTTCCTTGAGCTAAGCAAATTTTGGGCAAAATAAGGAGTCTGTGTTCTGTTCTAAAATGTATGTGGGAGAGACCACTTAGGTACTTGTTATAGGCCATTCTTTTTAAGGACATTTATTGACTCTTGTCATGGATAACAATTATACACATAAGCGAGTTGAGTTTTCAATTATGAAAATGTATGCTTGGTTATGATTGCTAGAATTGTTGCATCAATTAGTTATATTATTGTAACAATATACCTGATTGATGTCCTTGTTTAGCACACCAAGTATGGCTGAAAACAACGGTAAAAGTGTTTTATCTCAAATTCTATGTTACTGAGTTTTATAAATTCATTATGTTGGGACGTTGTTTTAAGGTAATAGCATATTATGGAGAATTTTGAGAGCGTGGCTTGATTGCTCGGTCTTGCCTTTATGCGAGACTTTCTTATATGTCGAAGTCATATCACGAATCGAGGTAAATTTATTAAGAGTCTTTTGTACTACTTTGTAATTCTCTTGTGGAAAGTCAAAAGGTGGAAATTTGTATTTAAATGCTTGTAGGTGTTAGAATTCTTATATAGGCTAAAGTATTATATTTTTAAGGTTTTCTCCACTACCATTTAAATGGTTAGTTTTTGAAAAAATTTCTCAGATTATCTTAAATTCTTTTCAAGTTCTAAAGTAATGCTCTGATAAGAGTCGGAGCGTGACATTATAGTATCAGAACAGTTCGATCTTATCAGGCTGTGAGTTATGTGTGTCTAGAAGTGATCCGATTTAGGAAGTGTCAGTTGTGTCTGTGAATCTAAATTTTCTAAAATCTTTTTATGAATTATTGAGGCAGGCCACCTCAAAGATTTGTCTAAAGAATAAGGAGAATGAAGACGAGCATGAGTAGTGTAATTACTTCCTCGTTTTTACGAGACTCCTTAATATATGTATATACTCAAACATACGGGTGTATACATGTATGTACCCAATTGAGGAAAGAAAATGGAAATCTATACTGTTCGTCGGAATGGGGACTTCCGTGTTCCTTCACCCTTTATAACCAATATGTTATTAACCCTAATGTGTTATTGATGAGTAGGCCAAGCGATATATGAATTGGATGAAGAATGACATATAAGTGAATACTTATGTATTTTTATTTGCATTCGGAGATTGCAAGATAAGGTATGATTACAATTTAATTGGTAACATACTATAATCATGCAAGGTGCTGTCAAAAGATTGAATAGAGATTTATGTTTCAAAGATGAATGTGTTGAGAATTGTTGTGATTCAATTGATTTCCATGAGTTCTACGTTTTGATAATATGTGTAAGGTGCTTGCCTACTGATGTTGGTTCACATTTCTACTCCCTTTTCATATTAGTGGTTAAGTTTTGTTTATAATCAATGAATGCAAACTCATTATGTTAGATTTTGGTGGAAAGGGTGAATTGTTGTCCTCACCCCCACACCGACATATGTTTTGTATTTCCTTCGTTACTCTCTCCACAGAGGGAATTCTGAAGTGATTTCAGTGCCATGGGAAAATAGATCAAGCGATGTATGGTTCAACTAGCAAATATACGTGAGTGAGTACTTTGTATTCACTATCTATATTCGAGAGTCGAACTAGGGGTTATGATCACGACTTGGTCGGCACAATACCCCGTGTATGAAGTGTTTAGTAAATTGATGTTGTCTAGTGTTAACACTCCATTTTGTCTATTATTTTGGGGTATTTTGAGTATAAAATATTATGATTTTATTCGTTATTAGATAAAATATGCTCACTATTTCTTCATTTATGCAGAAAAGTAATAAAGGCAACATAGAAAGTAAAAGAAGTAATTTTGGGAAGATTCTGGCAAGATTTGAGTATATTTTGGTGTTTCTGGCAAGCGGTACGGCCTGACATATAGTTAGTACGGCCGTACCTATCCGAGAGCATCAGCAGGGGCATACCGCATGGTTAGTATGACTTGGCGCTGAAGAAAAAGTCCAGTACGGTCGGACCAAAGTCGATGCTGGCCAGACACAATTGCGATCGGCAGCATCCGGTGAAGAAATGCAGGGCGGTGTCGCAACTCAAGCCCGGTACGGCCGTGTATAATCGCAGTACGACCGTAAACAAGCCCAGAACGCATAGATTTGAAGCCAGTTGACCTAAATCTGCACTAGAGCCTATAAATAGGCATTCTCACCCCTTTTTTAGAACTAACTCACTCTCTAAGGGAGAGGTCATTCTCTCTGAGTGGGAGTCTTTTGCTTTAGACTTTACCTATTGTCTTTTGCTATAGACTTTGCTTCTTGTCTCTAGTCTTCTTTTCTTTTCTTTTAGGATTTCATCTTAGGATTTATGTTATTCTATATTTTGTTGAGAAATAATATGTGTAGCTAACTCCATCACTAGGGGTGATGGAGGATCTTTTATGATGTTCTTAATATCTATTTAATTGTTATTTTGAATTCCTTATTATCCTTATGAATGTGTTGATCTTAGTATGCTTAATTCAATAGGATCTGGCCAATTCTTTATAAAATTAGTTAATTGTGGTAACAGGATCATAGTTAACTAGTGGAACTCTAGGATCATAGAATTCGCTTTATACGCCGGATAAGTTATTGCTTGTTTCCAATCAGTTATTAGATTGACAAACCTACATGTACTTAATACTCTTTCATTTAATTATCTTCCTGGACCAAACGGAGTAATTAGTTAGGAGGAAGGCTATTGTATGCGAGGACAGCCTCTAGTAAATTAGAGTGGGTGGTTGGCTTTCAATGAGGAAATATTTCGTAATAGCAAGGAAGTAGATTCAGGATCTAGTATTAGTGAACCCAGTTCCCCTAGGCTTTTCTAATTGATCTCTATTTTCTTGCGTTACTACCTTGATCTCGTTATTTACAATTCAATTGTCTTTGCTCTCAAAAACCATTACTTTTGTTCGTCTAAATAATAAGAATCTCTATTAATTTAGTACTCTCGCATTCTCTGTGGGTTTGATATTCAGAGTCTTAAAAATACTCCACTATTATTACGAGTTACGATCAGGCGTACTTGCCTGAGCCGCAACATCTAGCACTCCTTATTGATTATTTTTGTTGTGATTACTTAATTCCATGGCAATTAGGATCGATAAATAAGTGTTCTTATTTGTATGGTTTTAATCAATTAGGATGGGCATTTATCCTCAATTAGGTTTCCCAATACTTGCTAATTAATCAAGTTTGTTTAACTTAACCCCTTATGAATGGATCCTATATTGATTAGGAACCTCAAAGCCTTCTAAAGGACCTGTAGGACTCTTGATTCGAAATACCTTAGTGTATCTTGAAATCCTAAAAGTGGTAAACCTCAAATGTTTAAGAAGGGTTGTAGCAATGGAATAAGAATCCTGTGATAATCCCTAATGAACCATAGTGTTCTAAGTAGTTAGTGGTAAGGAAAGAGCAATTCCCTAAGTAGATTTGTTCTAGCTAAACCAACTAGCCTAAGGAAGAGGATTAGACTATAGTCTTTGAACTATAAGAGTTTTAAGCATAGATAAATCAACGGGAATCCAAAGTTATTAATGTCTGCACTAGATTCAATTGACCAATGCATGAAGTGACTTCGCTTAACCAATTACAAACTTTGTCTTAACCAAATAAGAACCTTATCTGGAATGAGACCTAATCTATGATCGGTTAATGGAATCACCAAATTCTCAGGACAATTAGCTCTTTTGTAGAGATTAATTCCTTCCCAGATTTCCAATGATTTAGAATAAACATTCAAGGGTAATTTCATAAATGAATTAATAGAAGGTGAAGGATGTTCGTCGGTCCGACGAACGATAAGACCCAGCGGTGAGCGTGTCGGTCCGTTTTGCTTTGAGCCACGGCGATACAGATCCTCGATTCGGTTGTAGACGGATGATATGGGGATATTTCAAGGTAAATTGAAAAAAGTGAGATAGATTATTCCCTAAAATCTCAAAATTGTTTTCTTGATGCTCGTTGGTCCGTTTGGTTATTAAACCTGGCGACAGACACATTGGTCTTTGTTGCTATCAGTCATGGCGGCGTGGATTCCGGTTCAATTCCGATTGAACCAAAAAAGGGATGCATATACGGTTTATTCAAAAGAAAATAATCTATCAAGTTGAAGAGAGTAAATAGAGAACCCTTACCTTCTTAGGAAGTGAGCTTTAAATGAATTAATGAATTGTTAAGGGTGTACTCTTGGTTCAACTACAAATGAACAAAAAGAGGATTCACTCAGGGTAAAGATGTCACGTGGTGTAGACATTAACTATAAAAAGATTCCTCACAAGGAGGAAAGCCACTAAACAAAGGTCCTTGGGTAGGAAGGACAAAACGACCTGGCTAATTATCCAGTAACCGTAAAAGAATACGTGCTCAGGCATGGGGACGCTCATGTCGGTTACATTAGAGGGTAACTGAGCGTAGTAAAGGAGCTATATGCTCAACCTATGTCGGTTCGGGGTTAAATAATTCGACCGAATCTGGGCAGCATGTTATGTGTTGTGCCGGGGTCAAATGAGGGATTAGTTTAATCGAATCTGGCGGCATAGCAGGCGTCGGTCCGAGGTCAGATATCTGTCCATTCGACCGAATTCGACAGCGTAGATTCCTGGTTCAAAGAGGCAATTGAACCATAAGGGAATTGGTAATGGCAAAGTTCTTTCGGGTTACTTAATCCCTAGGTCCTGGGTTCGAACCTTGCAGAAGGCAAAAATTCCACATGGGGGTGGAGAAGACCGTGAGCGCAGTGCGAGGGAAAGCCTTTGAGCAGAAGGCAATATAAGGATAGCCATTGGCTGTTACAAAAAAAGGCACCTTTTTTTGTAACACCCCAGCTTTACCATGTCAATTAATGGTAGCTGAGCGTGTCACTCAACGGACTTCTCCCCCCATGGGAGTTTTTGCCTTCCGTGGGAATCGAAACATGTACCTAGGGCTAAGTACATTGATTCTTAAATTCCCACTACCACTATTGGTCTAATCGACAAAGGACCACCCCTCCGTCAAATCATTCTGAAGCATCTGGTGACCAAGGGCCGTTTTATGGTAGATCTAAAGGAAGGCACACCTCTTGCCTCAGATCTGCCGAACACTCATCTTCACATCTCACATCGTCTATTCGATCTTCTCCAGGGCGTCGTTCCCCTTCCAGATCTCATTTTCGGCATAGATCTGTAGAGAAACCTCGCCTCACCGCCGTTCCCCTACCAAATCTCAGTTTCGGCGTAGATCTTTGGAGAGAAGCTCGCCTCACTGCCGTTCTCCTGCCAGATCTCACTTTCATCATAGATTTGCGGAAAAAAACCCATCTCACCGCCCTTTACATGCCAAATCCAGCTGTAACATCCTGTTTTTCAAATAATCTTGAATAGTATTTAAAGTATAATTAGATTGGTAATTAGGTGATGAATAGGCATTAAAAACCTTGATTTGGGATAAAATGGGCTTAAAATGTACCCATGAACCTTAGAAAGTTCTAGAAACACTTAGTAGGACAAAAATGCCTATAGGAAGGGAGTGAGACCCCTAGAAATGTCCAGAAGAAACGAAACTAGAGATTTCCATTTTCGGCTGGTTCGCGGCGCGATGTACATGGTCGCGACGCAACAGTATTAAAATCAGACCGTTTGATTCACGCCACGTGTGCATCTAGAAGGGACCAGAAGCTTCCATCGTGATGTGATGGTACTGTCGCGACGCGATGTAGGGCGAGGCTTGCCTATAAATACCCCCTCCCCAAATCCTCTTCTCTCTCTAGCTTTCTCTCTGTAGGAACTTCTTTTAAGAAGCAAGTATGCTCTGCACTTGCCTCAAGTGAGGATCATGTGCATCAGAAAGCTCTTAGTAGGCAATCCTAGGGGAAAGGGGAAATAGTGAAGGGCAGCCTAACAGGCCAAGTGGAGTGTGAGTAAGGCAAGTTAGGAACGTGAGCAACAGGCATAGAGGTAGGAGAGCAAGTAGCGAGTATCAGGGAGGTGTGGATAGTGACAGTAGCGGCAATGATCTTCTAACCAGGTGGGAGCAAGAAACCTTACACTCTAGGGAATGTAGGATAGAGTAGTGTATACATATGTGCGTAGGGTGACCTAAGCCCTACTAGTGGTTGATAACAGCAGCACCTCATGAAAGGGGCTGTGACCTGTGATAGGTGAGGACAGTTGTCAGAGGTTTGTCAACCATAGGAATAATCTACTAATTGATGTGGGTTTGATTTCCTAGTATAGCTGATTGATCCTGGATGATGTGGTGTTGATTTGTCGTGATGGTGTGACTGTGTTACTGACTATTGAAATCTGTGGGACTATGTTGTTAAGTAATATATTAGTGATGGTCGCTCATAGCAACGCTAGGAGTAATCCATGTGTTATCTGTGCTAGTTTGATATTTATGATATGCTTGATTATGCATGTTGACTCTGCTTGTGATCAAGATGAATTATTAATGTGATAGAAGCATCGGGAGAATACTGTTAGATCATAGTTGTTAGGTTAAACCTTGATAGGCAGTAGGTACATTTGAATTAGTAGACCAGGAGATAAGAAAGGGACCGAAACACTATTAGAGCTGATAGTTTAGCTAGTGAGGGTGTAGAGTAGGATGTGAGGAGGGCCATAGGAGGTGAGAGGAACTAGACTTAGAGATAGTGGTGCAGACCTAAGAGATAGTGAGTGTGATCTAGGTAAACGTGAAAGTTTATTGTGCTTGCTTGAATATGTGTGCCATTTGTATATACTTTCTATTCCTGCTTTCCCATCTTTCATAGTGTGTATTGCGTTTCTTAGCTCCTTCTACTTTTCTTGTGTTGTATGTTCCTTTTCATATAAAACAGATAACATGGACTTGGTGAAGACATAGCCAGCATCGTGGAGTGTACAGAGGGTACTCAATAAGAGTCTCTCTCTCTCCAGCTACGTGTCACAACTAGTGAGTCAAAGTCTGTATATGTGTTGTGGGCCCTAGACACGGGTTCTGTGAGTATATAATCTTATGTACTTATGTGTCAGTATATTTAGTTTTAATAAACTATTATTTCTAGTATCTCTATATCGTCTAATTATTTGTTTAGGATTTAATAATTATTATACTGTAGCGCTCCAGAAATGGGGTGTTACATTGGTGGTATCAAAGCAGTTCGGTCCTAACCGGACTGTAGAGTCATTAGGATGTTGTCACTGGCTGTGTCTAGTCGGGTCCCCACTGGACACTAACTTTGTCTTGATAGGGTAGAACGTCCGCTAAGTAAGTTAGAACCAAAAA
Organism: Calophaca sinica; assembly: GCA_037113605.1. Taxonomy (NCBI): domain Eukaryota; kingdom Viridiplantae; phylum Streptophyta; class Magnoliopsida; order Fabales; family Fabaceae; genus Calophaca; species Calophaca sinica. The sequence continues at coordinate 96,597,301 of CM073736.1, forward strand.
ATAGATTAACAAACAATAATTAAGGAAGAGGAAATTAGGAGAAGAAGCATGTGTACCTCCTAGAACTCTTAATCAAGAGCTCAATACTCTTCTTCATATCTAAGTTCTTCTCTTGTCCTTAGCCCATCTAGCAAAAAGAGCAAAGAACCAAATTATGCTAAACATTACCTGCAACAGTCAGAAATAAATAAATTTTTCTCAAACTGTCAGAATTTAGAAATTACCAAAAGTAAAAATGAAATTGCAGTGTAATTAATATGCCAATTCTAATGATATTTAATTTGCACTTCTTCTTAAACTTTTCAATCTAGCCAGTAGCAATGTATCACAATGTATCAAAGTGTCTTTGGCAATGAGTGGATGCTTGGAAAGGGAATCAATGTTCTAATTCTAAGTTTTGACTGCTTTGATATTAGATATAAGATGTCACAAATTCATATTAGATATAAGATGTCACACCCAGTTCAGATAGGAGGAAAATTGAGGAAAATATTAATGGTTTTGGACTTCCACACAAACAAAAAACCAATAATAAAGCAAAACTAAAAGTGATAAATCTAGAGTTTACCTGCTCACCACTATAAATCTTATACTTTTGAATCTAGTGATTCCAAAGATGCAAAGATAACCATACAACTACAGTCACAATGTCAAGACAAAAAAGAAAACATAAAAATAAGTTCCACCCTTGTTTTATTGGAGGCCAATAGAAGAGCAAATGAAGCTTACATGTTACCATGCACCCATAACTCACACCAATTGCAAATGTATCAAAAAATTAGAATACGGTTCCCACCCTGGTCTCGGACCTTTGTCCACATTTCCCCTACCCAGAAATAAGCAAAAGACCAATATTTGCACAATAATTAATTTGTCAAAGTTTAACATACTGAAAGAATTAACCATCAAAGACATGGTACTAAAGAAAAGATAAATATGCCAGCAGCTCATTTAATTTATGTTTTCTTTTTCCACACAAACCAAAGCACTGTGTGCCATATAAATCCTTACAAAAAGTTGCTCAAATCTTTTTCCATATAAAACCAATGCCTTGCAGATTTTCGGAGTTAGGTATGATAACAAAAATGTCCAGAAAAAGAACCAATTGGTATCAGCTACTCACACCTGAAAACAAAAAATGTGAGTTGAAACATATAATAGAATTCAAGGTAGTGCAAGATTAAAACCTTCTGTTGAGATGCCAAATGCAACTTTAAATCTAAACCTTTTGTTGATCCCCATTCAATCCCAAAAAAACCATCCTCAAATTTTGTTTTTATTTTTAATAATTAATAATAAGATATTTATTACAAAAAACTGTAATTACAGCCGGACTTACAGATGGAGAGAGATTTTTTTTTTGGGCAAAATTATAGTCATTCATCATACATAAAACAAAAATCCCAATCACTTAGCGAACTACAAATAAGTTCCTTACATGCCGGACTTAGAGTGGATGCAAAAATCACAGTTCCATAACATTGTTTTTCCCTCAAGAGAAAACAAAGAAAAGATAAAAACCTAAAGAAAGGACAAACAAAGAAAACAAAGCAAGAACCTCAGAACCCAAGTTTGGTGCGACGCCAGTGACGGCGCTGAGCGTTGTACCTGATGGTGTTGTCGGTCCTCATGCGGATCCAGTAGGGGATGGGCCTGTTCTGCCTCATCTTCTTCGCCAACTTCTTCTTGATTCTGAAGGTCTTGTGTGACGGCATTTTCGGTTCGATTGCGAGATTCTCGACTGCACCGAGTGTGGAACGGAGGCTGATGCGCGAAAACCCTAACCACTGATGGAGAGAGAGAGGGGCATTGAGGGAGAGAAGAAGGGAGAGATGGAGAGACATTGCGTTTAGGAGAGATGGGGAGAGAGAGGGATGGGAGAGAAGAAGGGAGGGCGGAATGCATAGGAGAAACGATTCTAAGTTTTTTTGAATCTGGCATTTCCTCTTAAAGAGAAAAAGGGTTTGGAGATTTGGAGAAAAAGCGACAAAAATACCCTCAAAATAGACACGTGGCAAGTATATGAGAGTCTAGTATAGTAATTTAGTAAGCCCATTGGGGACTAATATTGATAATAGAAGCTACATGTGAATTTTTTTACATTCTACTATCGAAGAAAAATTACTCCAAAATTTATGATTACAAAATAGCTACTCCCTTCATCTATTAGGGTGAACATGAGATGGGTTATAAGTGTCATTTACTCGATCTTAAATATGGACAAGGCCAAAATCTTAGAACCAAACCCAACCATAAACCAAAAAAACTAGAATGATATGCATAAAGTTTAAACAAGATTAGATCTAAGTAGAAAAAGATTGGGTTGACCTGAAGCATAAAATAAACAAAATTATAAGATGATTATATATAAATGCACAAAAGGAAAATTGTTCAAACAATGGGCAAATATATCATATACATTATAATTTCTGTCGATATAAGTTATTCCTTTCACGTTATAATTTTATGATATTGTTAAAAAAATAATATATCACTTATAGAATATGTTTAAAATATTAAAAAATTAAAAGTTATATATCACTTTTTAACCGATCACATTGTTTCATGTTCTTTCTTGCGACTTGTTTTGTGTCATTAATCATTTTAGTTATATAATTCAAACTTCTTTCTCCAACATAATTATTAATTATGATCATGTGGGCCCCATTTGTAATCTTTTACGAGAATAATTATTTGACTTGTGAATATGCCGTTTGTTTTGAAAGTTTATTTTATTGTCACGAATTATTTGTACTGTTTGTTTTGAAAGTTTATCTCATTGTTTCAAGTATTAATTACTTTTTTTTCAAACAATACTTCTTATATTTCAACCAATTATATTAATGGGTTTTTTACCTAACTAGTATTCCACTACTCAAATTAATAGGAGTATTTTAGTCGAGAAGTGTGTGTCATCGCGCATTATTCATTTACATTTGGAAAAATTGGCATGGTTATGAGCACGTGGTTTAGCGTGATTGGTTTGGCTGTGCTGGGAATAGAAGTTGTGGCACTTGCAATTTGGAAATTTGTGGAGATTACATAAAGAAATTTGCCAAGTCAAATTGTTTTTACTTTGTAGTGAACTTGTTGGTCTACGCTATCAATTTTATAATACTTTTATGGATTGTGTCCAAAGTTCTCCTTCTAGAAGTTTAGCAATCTTTTCCATTTTGCGTTGAGAAAACCAATAAATAATACTTATGTCTTTTTAAGATAGTAAGAGCAAAATAAAATAGAGAATAAATGAGGAATGCTCTCTCTCCAGTCCCTTCACAAAAACAACTTCACCCGTCGTGGTGCTTTGATGCTTCAAATTGCACGCCAATTTCCTTCTACTCGAAGGTGAAGGGTATCCACCATTTAAGTTGTTGCTAGCTTGTAAGTTGTCTTAACAGTATATGTCCCGTTAGGGCTAGGTGGCCAAATCATTCTGTCCTCTTTCACAGAACTTAGAATAGGAGTATCTAAAATTGCATCTGTCACAGTAGGACAAAAAAGCATATTGATCAGCGTTTCATTCCATGTTTTCCTCCCCGGTTGGAAAAACAGACGTCATTAATGGTAGGTCCTACTCAAGGTATCTGACACTAAGATTTCCAAGAATCCATACAGTAAACTAAACTTCATACTATAGAGAACATGTGAAGAACAAATTTTTTCATAAACTAAACTTCATGCTACTTGGCCAGTCTGACTACTCAATTCATTATTAAAACAAAGTTAGCACCTATTGGTGAGTATCAACATCTCAAATGCACAAGTGTTGAGCTATATGTATGATTATCAAAGTGAAATCAAGCACTTACTTAAGTGAAGAACCAAATACTTATTTTAATTGAGATGTTCACATAAATTTAAAGCTAATTCAAGCTGATAAAAATTAGAGGAACTGCTTTAATAATCATAAATAATTACGAGGTGATACATAATGTAGTCTTTGGAAATTTATTAACTGTGCTTCTCAGCAACCCCTCAATGGCAAAGCAGTACATATATGGTCCAAATATATGGTTCAAACTTGCAGATATAAAAAAGTCTTGGACAAAATGGTAAAAAATAAAATAAAAAATAGAACAAAGCAGAGCAGAGTAGAGTAAAAAATAAGAAATAGTGACCTCAACAAAATGAACAAGAAAGGAAATCAAATGCAGTAAAACCAAACATCAAAATCAAATGCATATGTGACCAAACACCAAACCCATTTCAGTTTATATTCAGTAACAGAAAGGAAATCAAATGCAGCAAAATGAAACATCAAAATCAAATGCAACTGTGACCAAACATCAAACCCATTTCGGTTTATAGCAGTAAAATCAAACATGAAACCCATTTTGAGTCAAGAGAAGTCAAAATCAGTTGAAAGGATAAATGAGTTAAGGAGAGAAACGTACCGGCGTGGTGGTTTGGGTTCACGGTGTGTGGTGAACGTCGCGACGAAGAGGAGGACGAACGATGCGAGGGGGAGAAGATAAAACAGTGACTGGACGCGAGCTCCAATAGTGTGGTGAACGTCGGTGTTGGAGAGGATGACGAACGAGGAAGACGAACTAATGAAGAGGAGGAGGAGGAACGACAAAGGACGGTGGCAGAGAGGCAGAGGACGGGGAAGACAAACGCGAAAGTTTTTGTTATCAGTGAGAAAGAAGAGGGCAAGCGAATATCTGAGAGTGAGGGAGAGGTACTGGATCGGTTTAATTTTTAATTAGGTGAAGCGAATAGATAGCGCTTCCTCACTGAAGTGCTATCTATTATTTAACCTATGCTAGTGCTTCCGTAGAAAAGCGCTATCCGTTCTTGCCGTAGACTTTCAGTAGCGTTTTTTCAGGAAAGCGCTAGCTTTAGTTGAACCTAGGGAAGTGCTTCCTTGGGGAAGCGATATTTAATGTCCTTCGCCTCTTTTTCAGCAGCGTTTCTATGGGAAGTGCTAGTGAAAGGGGCGCTATTTAATTGATAATATGGCGTAGTGTCCCTTATATCTCAACCAACTATATTAACGAGTTTTTCTACCTAACTACTTCACTACTTCAATTAATAGGAGTATTTTAGTCAGAAAGTGTTATTTTATCATGGAAATTTATAAACTTGATCATTTTCTTAAGAGGTGTACATAACCTAAGAGGACAAGTAAAATGAGACGGAGGGAGTAGTAATTAGCACCATTTCTAATTTCTAATTACAGTAAAGAAGTGTGAGAAACTAAAGCTGGACTTCATCTAATTTGTGTGTCATCGCACATTATTAATTTACATTTGGAAAAATCGGCATGGTTATGAGCACGTGGTTTAGCGTGATTGGTTTGGCTGTGCTGGGAATAGAAGTTATAGCACTTTCAATTTGGAAATTTGTGGAGATTTTTTTTTTGAAAAACAAACATAACTATATATCCATTGATTGAGAAGTACAAGGGGTACTTCAACCCATAATACACCAACCAGAAAATCCACAAAGATCCCTACTATCGATACATGGCCAGTAGGGCCAGCAAGAACTACCTCCTAGCTAAGCAGGCGAGTGGATCAGAATGCCACTCATAATACAAACACGGGGGAGATTTACCACGAGACATAAACCACCTCCAAGACAAGTAAGCGCTAGACCCTGCCTACATTTCTGACTATCTCCAAGAATACAAAATTGAGAGAACAAAGATGAAAGATCCGGGGGGAGCACAAAGTCAAACCCCGGCCAGTTGACCACCGCATACCATAGTGAGGACGAAAAGTCACATCTACTAAATAAATGTATAACTCACAGCCAGAACCACACAAAATATAAGTAGTACCTGTAGTGTCAGTGATAACTCCTCTCCTAAACAGGTTTGTCCTAGTCGGGACTCTATCTAAGAGTAATTGCCAAGAAAAAGCAATTACCTTAGACGGAGCAAAACTCTTCCAAAGCCTGCCCAGGACTGCAACCTCCACCTCCGATAGCCGACCCACTTGAGAGCAGAAATCTGATAGGAGCTTGTATGCCAAAGAGACAGAGTACAAGCCACTAAGGTGCCTCGTCCAGACCCACCTATCTGGCTCAGAAGACAGAGCTAAAATTGGCAGGGCAGACAACAGCTCTGTAACCAACGTGCCCTCCCAAGTAAAGAAGCGCCTCCTCCAAGGTATATCCCAGACCCAAATCCCGCCCCTCGATGAACCACAACGTCATACCGACACATCTTGGTCTGCTAAAATAGAATATAATCTAGGAAATCGCCTGCTTAGCGAAGACTCCCCCACCCATATATCGTGCCAGAAAGAAGTAGCCCTACCATTTCCTAATCTTCTCCTAATACTTCCTGAAAACCAATCTGACCCCTCACCCCCCATGGTCCCTACTAAACAGATATCCTTCCACCAGACCGAAGCGGAAGACGTAAGTCTTTGATCCCGAAAGTACAATAAGAAAGTCACTCCCTACCGTACCTCGCAACTAGTACTTTACACCAAAGAGCCTCCACCTCCACTTACCCAACAAACTAAGGTTTACCCTCCTAAGATCCCTTACCCCAAGACCACCCTCTTTCTTCGGTTTACAGACATCGGCCCACTTCACCCATGGTATCTTCCTCCTTCCAGACGCCCCACCCCAAAGGAACTCCCTCTGAATCCTAACCACTTGCTTCCACACCCTCATCGGTAATCTCATAACTGAAGGATATAAGATAGGGATGCTACTGAGAACCGAGTTAAGTAACACAATTCGCCCCCCAAACTAATATTTCTATGGCGCCACCCCAGAAGCCAACTTCTAAGCACCTCCACCATTGGATCCCACTTAGAAGCCCGTCTAGGGTTAGCCCCCACCGGAAGCCCAAGGTATCTGAATGGCAGAGTCTCAGACTTACAGTTAAGGAAGGTTGTAGCCATAGCCATAAAAGGCCCGCCCAAATTCACTCCAATCAAATTACTTTTCTTAAAGTTCACCCGAAGACCAGACGCGAGCTCAAACCATCTGAGAACTGCCTTCATAGCCCAGAGGTTTTCCGTACTAGCCTCCCCAATAAACAAAGTATCATCGGCATACTGTAGATGGGACACTGTCAGCCCCGACTAACCCAAATGGAAACCAGAGAATAACTGAACATCAACAGCCTGCCGCATAAGACCACTCAACCTCTCAGCCACTAATAGGAAAAGAAACAGAGCCAGAGGGACCCCCTGTTTCAATCCCCTCTTGATACCAACCTCCTCCGTTGGGCTATTATTCACCAACACTGATAGATTTCTGGAAAACACACATTCCCAGATCCAAGCTCTCCATTTATCATCAAAACCAAACCGCCCCATCATATAGTCCAAGAACCCCCAATTCACCAAGTCATACGCCTTCTCAAAGTCCACTTTAAATATTAAGCACTGTTTACCCCTCTTCTTTGCATAGTCTACCACCTCGTTCACCACCACCACACCATCGACCATATTTCTTCCTTTGAGGAACGCTGACTGAGAAAGAGATATGAGAGCATCCATAACACTACTCATCCGAGCAGCCAAAACCTTAGTAAGAATCTTATATAGACAACCAAGGAGGGATATTGGCCTATAGTCTCCCAAGAAAAAGGGCATCGTACCTTCGGGATAAGGTAAGGAAGTAGGAGGAAAAGCACCTTGGTAACTTAGCATTTGAGTTAAACTCATCAAACAAAGTGCCCATCTCCAACCGCATAAGCACCCAAAAGGATTTAATGAAGGTGAAGTTGAATCCATCAGGTCCTGGACTCTTGTTACCATTACATGCAGCCACCACCCCATCAATCTCCTCCAATGTGAGAGGTCGAGAAAGCGAGACCGAGTCGGCAGCCGGGATGACAGGGAATACGATACCGTCAAGCCTAGGTCGATCCCAATCCTCCTCAGAGAAGTGCTGCCTAAAATAACGCGTAGTCTCAGCCCGGATCCCGGCCACATCCTCCACCCAGCTATCCCCAACCCTTAGAGGTAAAATTTTGTTCCTTGCCTCCCGAGACTTCATACACATGTGAAAGTAGCGTGAGTTCGCATCACCTTCTTTTAACCATCTTGCCCTCGACCTTTGGAAGGTTAGGCTATCATTGTTCTTAAGGAGAGCCCAAAGCTGAGAGAATAGTGCCTTCCTACTCTCGATCTCTTGGGGAACAAGACCTACCTCTTCACCCTTGACATCCAGTGCTCTGATGCTCTCCACCAATAGCTGAGTTTTAGTATCCACATCACCGAAAACCTCCTTGTTCCACACTTTCAATTCCCCTTTCAGCCTTTTAAGCTTTTCTTTGAGGACAAACCCCATCCACCCTGAATGTACTGAGGAAGACCAGCTTTGTTGCACCACCTGTTTGAAGTTTTTATGCCTCAACCAGTGGTTGTTGAACCTAAATGGCTTCAGACCCCAACCTACCGAAGCATATTTCAGGATGAGAGGATAGTGGTTAGACACATCACGTTCAAGGGCCCATAGAGCAACCTCCCCCCACGTATTTGTCCATTCTTTGTGGAGATTACATAAAGAAATTTGCCAAATCAAGTTGTATTTACTTTGTAGTGACCTTGTTGGTCTGCACTATCAATTTTATAATTATATACTTTTATGGATTGTGTCCAAAGTTCTCCTTCTACAATTTTAGCAACATTTTCCATTTTGTGTTGAGAAAACCAATAAATAAACTTATGTCTTTTTAAGATTGTAAGAGCAAAATAAAATAGAGAATAAATGAGGAATGCACTCTCTGCAGGCCCTCTACAAAAACAACTTCACCTGTGGTAGTGTTTTGATGCTCCAAATTGCATGCCAATTTCCTTCTACTCGAAGGTGGAGGGTATCCACCATTTAAGTTGTTGCTAGCTTGTAAGTTGTCTTCACAGTATATGTCTTGTTTGACTAGGTGACCAAATCATTCGGTCCTCTTTCCCAGAACTTAGAATAGGAGTATCTAAAATTGCATCTGCAACAGTAGGACAAAAAATCATATTGATCAGCGTTTCATTCCATGTTTTCCTCCCCGCAAGCATCAGATCTTTGACACACAAGTTTGCTAACTCTTGTTATGGGCACGTCGGCGAAATTGTAGTTTGGCCATTATGCCCCCAGGCCCAACCAAACACAGGAATTTGATCTCCTTCACCTATGCTCCATCTGCTTCCTTCTCCCACTATAGCCTTAGCTGAGCAAATACTACGCCAAGCATGAGATGGGTTATGACCCACCATGGCTTCTAACAAGCTGCACTTTGGAAAGTACTTAGCTTTAAATAGCTTTGCCACCCCGTGTGTTCGGTTTAACCATTATGTTCCAAGCTTGCTTGCCTAACATTGCTATATTGAAAGCATATATATTCCGAAATGCTAGATTGCCATACTCTTTAGGCATGCTGAGTGATAAACCAATATTTTGAGTGATTTTTATGGGGTATTTACTTTCTAAATAACCCACTTTTATGGTTTTCATCCATATTTCTCATCCATTTTCCTTCATTCTTGCAGAATTAGCTTGGAGAAGAGAAAAACTACAAAGCTATACAAAATGGAGAGAATTTGATGCAAAAAGCCAAGTTTTGAAGTTTCAGAAATATGCAAAGTCCCTACATCAATTATGCAAGGCCCACATGAAGAAAATATGATTTTAGCCACATTTTGGGGCTACATGAGCTACATAAGCATGCGGCACGGTCGTGCAAATGGACACAGATGTGTAGGGATTATGCATATTTGCACGCCCTTGCTTGAAATCCTGAAACACGCTGTAAAAGACGTGCACGACTGTGTAGATGTGTGCTGATGGCCAATCTATCTGTTTTAATTATGTAAGGTCGTGCAGGCCTAAGTAGAGGCCTTGCAGGTGCCTGATGCTGACCTAATTTGAGAGTTTTCTATAAATAGGAAGCTACTGGGACCTTTTGAAAGATCTTGAGTTTAGGCTATCAAAGAGACCACTGTTATTGAGCATCAGAGAAGGTTCCCTGAGGATTTCTTGGATATCCAACCATAGATCAACAAGTGTGTCCGTCTCTGGGTTTTTAATTTATTATTACTTTCAATGGGATTTGTAGAATTTTGTTGTGCTATGTTTACCCTGACTATGAGTAGCTAAATTATGTCTTAGGGTTAGGTGGATCCTATGATTTACGCTTTAAGTTTTTATCAATTATGAAATAGTTTGATGTTTCGTCTATTGGTTAAATTATTCCTTGTGTTTGAACCCCTATAAGGCATAGCTAACCTTTAACAAGTTAATAAATTGGCTAGGTCAATTCACCACAGTTAATTAATGAAACTCTTAGATTAATTGGTAAGCAAGAATTGGATTGATCATAACCCAATTCCATTGTTTCAATTAGTAGTGAAATCAACGAACTTGTTGTGTCTTAATGTTTTTCATAACTGTTGCCTTGCATGATGATGGGGGTAGTCGATTAAGGGGAAGACTGTTACTATTGCGTTGACCATAACAAATAGTAATAATATTAGAGTAAGTGATTGATAACCGATAAGGAAATACAAACCGTTGAGTAATTGGTAATAATTAGAGTATTGACATAGGTGAACCCGGTGACCCTAAGCTTCCCATTAATCGAACATTTCTCTCGTGTTATTTGTTTTATTCATTTAATTTGCGAATTGTCACTGTAACACCCCAATTTTTCTTATTAACATGTGTGCATATTTTGGTAATCTTGTGATAGCTTTGTGTGTATTTGCCTTAGTAATTAGAAATTTTTAATGATATTTTATTAATTTATTTATAAAATATTAGCCTTGAGTATTATAAATATTTTGGAGTAATTGTTTATTTTTATGAGAGTGTAGGAATGAGTTTGGTATTAAATAGGAGTAAAGAAATGATTTTTTATGAGAAGGGAGTGTAGAAGAAAAGGGGGGCTTGGAAATGGATTGGGTGGAGCTAACGTTGTAGCCCATGATTTTGTTCTTTAAAAAGCTTACTTCCTGCACCTCTTTTCTTCACACACGCAGCCCCAAGTCACTTCAAATTCCACTGTTTATCTTTCAAAAATTTCATGCTCGTTTGACCGCGACAAACTACAAAACTTCACCACCCAACTCAAAATCAACCTCTGAACACGTTTCTAAACTCTGTTCGATCAACCGAACCCCTATTTGTCACGTTTTATCTCTCTGGGTGGACTGTAATTTCCATTTTTCGGCCACCACGATTGTCAATTGGAAAAACGGACGTCATTTTTGGATTCCTCGCTGTCGAAACCTTCGAAAACCATTACTTGTTCTCTCGTTTCGGTGAAGTTGATGTCAGACCCCTCGTAATCTCGTTGTTTCTGTAAGACATTTTTCGGTCACTCTTTTTGCTTTCTTTTGACCTTGTTTCAGATTTAAAAATTCTAAAAAATTATTTGACATCAATTGTCATAGTTTTTTTTCCAGCTGTATTTCATTCTTTGCGTGGCCGTTAATTTTTCTCTATGCTTGTTTGATGCCTAATTTTGTTATTGTAGGCAAATCCTCATTACTCCTTAATTTTCTTGATCAAGGTAAGTAAGGGTGGTTGACTTATGTGAGAAACGGTTAGATAGGGATTTAAAGGCATGATTGGGATGTCCCATGACCCATACGTCTCGTGCTACCGATTAGTCGATGAAGTACCATTATAGGAGCAATGGGAAATTATGTTTAACTGCTGTTTTATGGTTCTTATCACGGTAGGAGCAGTGAATTGTAATTCCTGTGGAGTTACGCATGAATATGTGATAATCTATGTGTTTTGTGCTTTAATACGTATTGTATATGATTATGTGATGTTGTAACATACTGGAATGATACTTATTTTGCTCTATTAGTGTATATATTTTGGTAACATAATTTCATGATGTTATGACATATGATTGATGCTTGTAGCTAATTTCTAAATGAATTGGTTGTTGGACTGGATGCTACAGCACTGAGCTGCAGCAATTGTTGTATTTGAAATTATGCAAGAATTGTGAGGAAGTGACATAATATTGTCTAACTTAGTCCCACTTATTTTTTCCATTTGGATTGATGTTTGGATTGGTTTTGGATTAGAGGGAACCTCGTCGATGTAATGACGTAGTGCTACCTTAGGATTGACACATAGGTTGGTTGCCAATGTGATTGTGATTGGATTGGATTGATCACGAAGATGTGATTGGTTGTCATTTTGGTTTAATCACTAGATTGAATTAACACATAGGCTGTTTGCCATGCATCATATATGTAGTGTCTTTGGGGTGGTAAGCAAACGACTTTGGAACATTGTGGTAATGGCCACGATGAGCTTTGCTCGACCTTGTGGGTAGGAATTAGTAGGGGTCTCACGTAAAGGCCGGGCACCACTGAGGTGTCCCTCGGATATACGAGAACACCCATGACTAGACTCTACTTGTGTCCTTGGATGTTGGGGGAACTCTCATCCGCTTACCCGGAGTTAGATGGATCCAAATGCATTGACGGAGTAGGCTTTAGTTTGAGTCTTGTAATTTGTATTTGTTGTTGTTGTGACTATAGATGATGTGATAGAATTTTATGATTTATTATTTGCGCTTCATGTTGTATATTTTCCCCTGTTGTGTATATCAGTATGATTCCTCACCTCTTCTCTATATTTTGCTGCTACTTGTACACCACGGTGCATGGGTAGATGGTGAGACTGCAGGTGACGACGATGGGATCGATGTTGATATTGAAGAGTAGTCTACTTGATGCTGCTTAGCTTAGGAGTTCATTTATTTGAGATACTTTCAGTTAGTAATTATTGGTTATTTATTCCGGTGTAATAAATACAGGAAAATGCTCTGAGACATGTGACATCGGGGGTTTGAGATTTTATTTCTGGTTGCTTATCCGTATTTGATTTTATTTTTCTACGATTGGAGTTTTGAATTATGAACGTGACACTTATGCCACGACGTTGAAGTTTTTAATAAACTACTATTTTATTACTATTTCACATGCTCTTATATAATACTTTTCCATTTGTGGGGTAATGGGCGTCAGTCACCAATTCATATTGTTTTCAATCTTCGTTTGTCTAGATAATATAAGGTTATTAATCGAACTAATAGTTACTGGTCCTTGTGGGTACGATACTTGTGGTCTTAAATACTTCACTTTTATTACTTTTGCGATACACTTGCCTTTGAAGCAACACTAAGCTTATCCCATGAGAGCCACCTTATTCCTTTGGAAGCAACATTCCTTTGACCCCCACCAAAAGGAATTTATCATTCTTTGAATCTCGTCACCTAAGGAATCCGGAATAAGGTACATGCTCATGCAATAAATGGGGATTACTTGACCTACCGACTTGATCGAAACTTCTCTACCTACCATGGATAAAGTTTTCCCTTTCCATGAATTAATCTTCTTCTATTCTATCTTTCACATAGTTGAACATTTCCCTCTTATTTTTGCCTATCATACAAGGGAACACAAGATACTTCCCTCAACCCAAATTCACCTGCACACGTAGTATATTGGAAAGAGCCTCGCGAATTATTAGAGGGACATTGCGGCTAAACATCATCTCTGACTTCACCAATTTAATGGTTTGTCTAGAGGCTGATTCATAGATTTGTAACAAGTTCTTCATGGCTACAACTTCTTACTCTGTAGCTCGCATAAAAAGAAAGTTGGCATCCTCAAAAAAAAAAAAACAAATGAGATATAGTCGGTGCGCCCCTACATACCTTTCTTTATACCATGAATTTGTCCGCTCCTTTCTGCTTTTTTGATCAGAGGGTAAAAATCTTTAGCACAAAGAATATACAAATATGGCGATAATGGGTCACCTTGGCGCAATCCCTGTCTAAAATAGAATGTTTCCCCTCTTCATTATTCATGATGACTGAATATTGAACCGACGAGACACATATCATCGTCCACTCTATCCATTTCGGATCAAAAGCAATCTTAGTCATCACTGCACATGGGTAATTCCAACTAACCCTATCATACGCCTTGCTAACATCCAACTTTAAAGCAACGTTGCCTTTCCTTCCTTTGTTCATGCATTTCAGGTAATGGACTATCTCCATATCTATGAGAGTGTTATCAACAATGGACCTCCATGCAAAAAATGCTGATTGCTCTTCAGAAACACCTTGCTAATAACTATAGCCAAACGATTTGCTAGAGTTTTAGACAAGATCTTATAGATGATGTTGCATAATGAGATTGGTCTGAGTCCTTCATAGAAGAAGGTTAGTCGCATTTTGGAATTAAAACAATATTTGTTGAGTTGATAGAAGGCGAAAGAATGCTCTCTAGCAACTAACTCCTACAAACCTCCACTACATCATGACCACAAATATCCCAAAATCGTTGGTAAAGCATTGCATTCAAACCGTCGGGACCTAATGCCTTATTCAGTTGCATTTTGAGTGCTGCTTTCTTGAACTTTGCTTCAGTAAATGGTGCCACTAGGCTATTGTTATCTTTTGGAGATAACTTCGTAGGAATTAATTCCACCACCTGCGACACGTCACTATTGCGATCTACAAATAGTCGGTTAAAATAATCATGAGCATGGTCATTTAGACTCTACTGCGTTTCATAGATAGTGCCATCATCTCCGAGTAATTTTTCCATATCATTAATCCTCTTCCTTGATGAAGCTGATTTGTGAAAAAATTTAGTATTTGAGTATTCTCCCTTCAACCAGTGGACTTTCGCTCTTTGCCTACGATAAGTCTCCTCTTAGATCAATAGATTAGCTAATCTTTCACTAGTTGCTTTATATTGTACTACTGAAGCCTGATCTTTTCTATTGCGTAGCATTTCCAAAAGCTTCTTACACTGAGAAATTCCGTCTCGAAATCTCTCTTTCAAGATGCGACTCTGATCCACCAGGTCATTAGAGTACCTTTGAATTCTTCGCCTTACATTATCAACTTCATTACGAGTCCAACTGCCTTCAACTATATCTTTAATTCCTTTTTCCAACAACCAGTAATTTTCAAACTTGAATATTCTCTTTACAGGTCTCCAAACATAGCTTTGAGTTGTCATGAGAAGAGGACTGTGATCGAATTTGGGTGCCACCAAATTCTAGAGTCTTGAATCTGGAAAGAAATCCCACCACAACGGGTTGACTAGAACACGATCGAAATGCTCTTCGACTGCTGCCTCCGTACCTAGTCTTTTAACCCAAGTGAAAGGGTACCCATCAAGGGGCATGCCTTCCTGGTTGCTATCAAAAACTGCATTATGAAACCTATCTTTCAACCACTGTAGTCGATCCTCATTACCTCGTTTCTCATCATTGACAAGAAGGTCATTGAAATCACCAATGACACACCAAGGAATATCTACGCCCCTTGCTAGGTCTCTCAGAAGATCCCTAGCATCTTGTCTTCTAGTGCTCTCTGGGTATCCATAATATCCAGTCAATTTCCACTTGCCTAAACTAGCTTCATCAATCACCATATTATTGAAGTTCCTCGAGTAGCTTATGACTTGAATGTTGATAGAATCTCACTAAGGCATTGCAAGTCCTCCACTTCTCCCAACTTTATCTACTGCAAAATAACAATTAAATCCCAGCTTCACCCGTAACTCTTCGATCTTTCTGGTATATGCTAGCGCCTCACAAATAAAAATAATGTCTAGTTTGTGATACCAGGTTAGGTCCTTCAAGGTTGGAACAATGCACAAGGAACCCATACCTCAACAATTCCTGCTTAGTATGATCATGACTCCGGGCAGGCCTGGTTGCCAGGATGTATCGATAAAAATGACCATCATTTTTGCCTTCAGGTGAATCGTTTTCGTTACAGATAAACCCTAACTCCAAGACACCATTATGGTTTGAATGGGGAATATTCTCAATATTTTCTCTCCTTCTTTTACGGTCGGCACCAACTACGAGTTCCACATTGGATCAAAATTCAAAATTTGTATTTAGGAAAGCAAATGGATTTGAAAATATGGTTTCCATTTGGAGATTATTCTCCTTATTTGTTGGAACAACATGACTGGATAACAAGTTATCATTACTTTCCTTATGAGTATGCGAGCTTGTAGGAGGATCTCTAGAATCTGTTTTATCTGCATGATTTGTGGGCCAAGTGTTTGAATTTGAAAGCGCACTGCCAGAAATGTTTGCTCCCCCCAACCAAGCTAGGGTCGACCGCCGACGGGCTCGTGCTTTCTGTAAACAATCCATTTGTCCCCGCATCATTATTCCTTATCCAGTGACTACCACCACTCTCATTCCTCTGGCGACTATCTGCTCTTAGCTCCACTCCCCAACCACAATTGCCATTATCAGAAAACATATTGAACTGCTGATCACATAATTGTACGCTGTGTCCAAACAATCCACATAGAAAAAACAAAAGGTACCAAGTCTTTCGTATTTGAATGTGACCACACTCCATTCTCCACCTTGTGCCTTAACTTTTTGTTCCTTTTTTAGAGTAACTAGAACATCAAATGATACCCGAATGAGCATATATTTCTCCACATACTAGTGTATTTCAAAGCGTCATACTCTAAGAAAACACCGATGTAGTTGCCAAGGGACTTCCCAACAGTTGTTGTCATAAACCCTAGCGGCAAATTATGTACTTGCACCCAAAATGCAACTTGATATAAAGGAATATTAGATAGATTTGCTCCAAACCCGACTCTCCCAAGCACTAGCATATGGTTATCAAATGCCCACAGACCTCCATTAAAGACCCTTTCCATGTCCAGTTTATGAAAGAACTGGAATAGAAAAAGACCCTTCTCCTCTTCAGTAATGTTGATTCCTTTGCTAGGCAACCACAAATTGGCCATTCTCTCTTTCATCACATTCAAATGAATTTCCTCGTTGGTCAACAATCTCCCAATTAGACAAAGTTCAAAGTTTGCACCTTGTGAATGATTCTGCTCCATTTGGAATACCAACCCTTCCTCTCCATCGTCCACTAGCAATAGACCATCGAGATTGATATCCATGATTCAAGATACAATCGAAAACCTAGAATTCTCTCAAAGTCAGGTTGCGCTCTCCAAAAAGAAAAACTACGCTCTCCAAAAAGAGAGAAGTTTTTTTGTTTAAACCTTGTTTAAATAATCTTTTTGTTTAAACCTTATAGATAGATAGATTATATTAAAAATAATAATATTAATTTTTCAGTTTTATTCTTATTTTTAATAAATTTTTTATTTTAATTTTATACATAAAAATATATGATGTATTATTTTCATCCTAAATATATAATATATTATGTATTATATATATTATGTGAGAGAGTGGTTAAGAGTATATATTTTTTTATTTTAAGAGAGACTTATAAAGTGAAAATTTGATTAAAATAATAAGAATAAAAATAAGAGAAAAATAATAAATTAAAAGATATAAGTTTAAATGCTAGTTGAATTATGTTTAAAAATGCTATAAGAACTAAGTAAGATAAACTTACTTACTCCCTCCATCCCAAAACTTTGTTTGTTTAAGATTTTGGCACACAGACTAAGAAATAATCAATTGAGACAAATTTAGTCTAAAATATCTTTCATAAAGATATCACTTTTCAATGTAAAATCCATTGAGAATTATTAATACTCCATTATATATAGCTACTTAGTAAAAATAAAATATACTACCTCCGTCCTTAAATATAAGCTTCCTTTGAAAAAAAATTGTCTTTTTTATAAGTCCATTTCCAAATTACTAGATACATTAATTATTTTTTTACAAAAATACCCCGATTAATTTATATTTTTTTTATAGTCAATTGTAAACAGAGTGACTATTTTTCTATCTTAATTTATTAATTGAAGAGTAATTTTGAAAAAATAATACACATTATAGAGAAACTAAATGAGTTATTATAACTAATTTTCTTAATTTGTGTATTTTGGTCAAATAAGACTTATATTTAGGAATAGAGGTATAATTAATGTACGCTGTTAATTTAAATGTATAATGAGAACAAAATGCTTAATTATACATTGGATTTTTAAAACAATTGGGACAAAAATAAAAACTACCATACCCAGAGTAAATTAGTCAAACTAAATTATTTATAGTTGTAATAAAATAAAAAAAAGTTAGTCAAAAGTCAACCTATTAGCATTGCCAAATCTCTTAATGAGTTCTAACAGTACCAACCACCGACCAACACTCATGGTGCAATATTTTTGAAATTTAAAATGTATTAAAATAAAAAATTTAACAAGTAATATATATAGATGAGCCCTCCTAAACTGTAAAGAAATATACAAAAATAAATTACGTAAATTAAGAGGTGTTATTATTTACCCCCTTTGATTTCAAATATAAACAAAAAATGTCAACTTTAGTGGTTTAAAATATAAGTAAATTTCAACTAATTATACCATATTTAATGATATAATTTCTAAAATATCCTTCAATTAATTTAGATTTAATTTTTTAATGATCTCTTGTATTCTTACGAAACAAGTTTTCATAAAGGACATTTTGGAGAATACAATTTTTTTTTATTATACCAAGTAAATTAAATAAGATTAACTAGTATTCTTAGTTAAAGTGATTTTTGTTGTTGTTTATATTCAAGTATGTCTATGAATTTAACATAGTGTACTAAAATATAGATTATTTATAGTTATAGAAAGTTTTGCTATATTCAGTCAAAAAAGAGAAAAAAAAAGTTGTTGTGATATATCCGTCAGAAAAAGTTTTGATGTTGATTATTTTTAAAATATATAGTTAATTAAATGTAAATAGTACTAGTATTTAAGAGAAATGGAAAATATAATAATAATAATAATAATAATAATAATAATAATAATAAATGATCTGATTAATATATTTAATATAGAAAATTTTCAGGCCATGCATTAATGATAATAAATTTGGTCTTGCCTCAAAAAAAAAATACTCCATCCCAGTAGAAAATTTTCACGCCATGCATTAATGATAATAAATTTATTCATAAAAAAAAGATGATAATAAATACAGTATGATCTATCTTTTTTTTTTTCCTTTACGGGCTATAAATTTGGTGTATCTCAAAAGATGATAGTAATAAATTTGGAGAAATTCTTATTGAATGGAGTAGTATAAATTTACAGATGGGGAGACCTTATTTTTCTCGTAGACAGTTAGCACTGCGATTTTATCATTTCTGATTTAACAAACTTGAGATGGCATTTCAGTTTTTCTCTCCGGAAGAGATGTGAGCTACGTAAAGCTCTCTCTCATCTCTTCCTTCCTTCCTTTTTCAAAAACGCAATTCGTGTGCACCTCTTCAATTCAGAACTCACTAACACCTCAATTCAGAGTTCAATTTATAGTTTATTCAAAATCAATAGCTCGCTCGCTCTCTGGCCATCAATCATTCAAGGTAACATTCACTTTTTTTTCTTCTTTAAAGGGGATCGATAGTGGTTCCTCACTTCTCCTCGTTCCCCACTTCTCTTCTTATATGACTCGAACCCACATCTTCTTTGGGTGTAGATGAAACGTATTGTCAACTGAGCTGCACTTCGTTGTCACAAGGTAACATTCACTTGTGACCCAATAATTATTTCCTTTCATTTTTATGTAGTATTGCTGAAGAATCGTTTTTTTATTTTATTTTATTTTATTTTAAGAAAGACCCGACGAACACTTCAGTTGCAGCAGATTTGTGAATAATGTTGCCATTGTTGCGTTTTACACCATACGCATCAGCACCTTTAAAATTGGGTTACGGTGATTTCAACAATTTCAGATTCATTAGTTTCTCAGCGTTTTGAAAGTTGCCTCGGATTGATTCAAAATATGAAGGTTACTACGAAAGAAAAACCCGAGATGTTCATATAAACCCAAGATATTTAGTTTCCGGGATGTTATATTATCAAGTTGAACGTACGGAAACTAAGTTTCCCAACATTATGTTGCCGATTTCAATGTCTGAAAACTTAGTTGTGGTGTATGGGGTTTATGCATAAAAAATTGGGGGTGTATGGAAATAGTCACCTTCTTCTTCTATTTTTAATGTGTAATAAAAATAAACATTAGAAATAGCAATAATAATAAAGGAAAAATAGAATCCAAACACTTCAATTAACATCAAAAAAGAAATGTGCTCCGGATTTAACATCACAAAAGAAATTAACGTGCTCTAGTAAGAACAATAGGAATCATATAGAAAACAAGAGAGGAAGCCGAAAGTAAAAAAGAAAACGAAGAAAGCCCAAGGAGCCGTGTAGCCTAACTCTTATGATCTCCACCTTGATATAATAACATTGCTACTACTTTATAAGCCATATTAACCAATATTGGCTCCAGAAGCCAACGACACTTGTTTCCATTATCTTTCCCAACTTTCATGGTTTCTTCACATTTGAAGTTTCTGATAGGAGATCTGCTCAAATAACGACACTTCCTTATATAAAAGGCATCTCCTAGTGAGAACGACACCAACCATCAATTATTTATCTTCACGAAATGTCCCAACCCAGCCATATAAATAATAACAAGTGCTCTTGTGGTGGTAATACTGACAGAAACAAATAAAAAATAATTAATGAAAAGAGAAGGATTTATTTTACTAAAAACATAAAAATTATTTAATATGCTTTTTAAATAAATAAAAGGATTTATT
Source organism: Calophaca sinica (assembly GCA_037113605.1). Taxonomy (NCBI): domain Eukaryota; kingdom Viridiplantae; phylum Streptophyta; class Magnoliopsida; order Fabales; family Fabaceae; genus Calophaca; species Calophaca sinica. The sequence continues at coordinate 96,617,825 of CM073736.1, forward strand.
TTATTCAAAACATAAAAATTATTTAATATACTTTTTTAAAATAATTCAAAGCAATTAATAAGGTGGATTAAATGCTCCATAACTAGTATTAAAAACACCTAGGAGACCTTTCTTTTAGTCCTTAGTGTAGATGGCCGGGGAATGAGCTCCTAATGTTTCATAGTACTTTATAAGCTCAACATAATAACTTATAGAAACAAATTATACAAATTTTATAATTATGCGGAGTTTCACTCATTTCCTTTTCATTATAAAGAAATTTACACATAAATATTTATATGACTTTAAACTTCGTGTCTCCCACTGCTGGTAGCTTTGACAATTTCAGCGACATGAGGACACCGGTTTCGGGGTTCAAACCCGAGTGTTACCGTTTGGACGTGTATGTGTGTTGTTTGTTGTTTACCATTCCTACTAGCTAACCAAAAAAAAAAAAACTCCGAATATTCCTAAAACCGTACTAACAAAAGTCTTAAGGCCAGCACACTAATTAACTGATGAATCAAATGTAAGGCTAGTTGGAGAATAATATATAAGTAACCCTGTAAGCGTTTTTTGAGCCGTGAAGCTTACCCTGACCCTATGAGTAATTGAAACTCAACTCACGTAAACTTTCATTCATAAAAAAATGACTAAAATATACTATTCTCTCTTTCTCTATTATACGTTACTTAATTACTCCAACCGTCTCATATTATTTGTCGTTTAAGGTTATGCATGCATCTTAAGAAAATCATTGATTGAACCTATTTCCAAGGTAAAATAATTTATTTTGACTAATTATATACCCTTATTGTAGTAAGAATTAGGTGGAAGAGTCGATTAATATATGGTAGTTGAGAGTAAATAAATAAGGGTATGTTGGAAAATAAAGTGACAAATAATTTGAGAAAATCAAATATTCTAATAAGGAGAAATAACATGAGATGGAGGTAGTAATTAATAAAAACTTATCATAAATGATTCTTTAACCACTTACCACTAGCATTTGCGCTGTTACTATTATTGGTATATATTGTTATACTATCACCAATGACACAGAGTAACATGTAATGGCGACAAACTACAAGGACTCTTGCTCTAATGCATGGCACCTGTCATCAAACATCTTGCTTCCCTTCTGGTTTTTCAGAGCTTTCCAGCATATTGACTTTTTTGGTTCTCATAGCTGTGTATATCAATTACTAGTTCCATACCTCAGCTATATCGAACCAATACCGCTTCTTTGCGTCTCTTTGTTGACATTTTTGTATCCTGGCCTTTTGTGAGAAGAGAAGAGACTGACACACCTTGTGTATAGTAATTTGCTTATTTCCCCTTTTTTTTCACCAGAGAAAGTCGATAATGAGTGGTACAGAGAGAAAAGTGGGTGCAAATAGCATAAGAAGTGTGAAGGAATGGTTCACGTCTTCACAGGCTCTGCTGAGCATGTTGTTAGTGCAACTTTTTGCAACTGGGATGCAGCTTCTATCAAGAATCATCTTGGTTCAGGGTACTTTCATTTTTGCACTCATTGCATATCGTCATCTTGTTGCTGCTATTTGTGTTGCCCCCTTTGCACTCTACTTTGAAAGGTAAATTAATATCTTTTTTAATTCTAAATATATATGAATTAGTCGCTTTTCCCTCAATTAGTTCCATTAATCATTATATGTTTTGTAATATACTCTTTGCCCCTCAACTGAACCTCCCTTTTTGCTTCTCTGTTTTGATTTTTGTTCATTTTTTTTTTTATCTTCAATTTTCCCCACACCCCTTTTGTTAGCTAGCTAGCGTCATTAATAACATGAATTTAATGTCTTTTTCATTATTATTTTAAGGTGTAACATTTAATATACCATAGTAGTAACTCAAAAAACTGGACTTTTCAATACATATATTTTACTTTTGATTTGTGACAATATTAACATTATTTGGAGCTTTTAATTAATTATTGTAAATATTATATATAGATGGTGCTCAAATAAGAGCAGTTCTTTGCTTATTCTAGTGAATGATATGTATATATATTTGTTGGTTATGGTTGCAGAGACCGCCCAAAGAGGTTCCATTGGAGAATTTGGTTTTGGCTTTTCGTTAACGCATTAGTGGGGTACGCAAATTCCATTCCTCTTGAAAACTGGATTTCACTTTCTAAAAATATACTAGTATGAGCTAGCACTTATTGATAAATGACAAGAAACGCTTTTGCTTTTAAAATACTCTCTTATAAATGAAGATAATACACACAATCGATGGAGATAAACATTTGGAATTTTAGGTCTCTATAGTCAACAAGTATTGTTTGACGTGAAAAATTCATTTTTATTAAAAGCTACATGGGAATTTTAATTGTTTACATTCTTTTTTTTTAAATATAATTTTTTACATTCTACTGTCGAAGAAAAATTACTCCAAAATTTATGATTCCAAAATCGCTACTCCCTTTATCTATTATATATAGGGTGAACATGAGTCTGGGTTGACTCGAAACATTAAAATAAGTAAAATTATAAGATGATTATACACAAACGCATAAAAGAAAAATTGTTCAAGGGGTATATCATATACATTATAAAATCAAAATAATAACATAAAACTAAAAGTTATATATCACTTTTTAACCGATCACATTGTTTCATGTTCTTTCTTGCGACTTGTTTTGTGTCATTAATCATTTTAGTTATATAATTCAAACTTCTTTCTCCAAGATAAATTAATAATGATCAATGTTAGTACTACCACCTATTATGTGGGCTCCATTTGTAATCTTTTATGGAATAACTATTTGACTTGTTAATGTGCCGTTTGTTTCGAAAGTTTATTAGTAATTAGCACCATTTCTAATTACAGTAAAGAAGTGTGAGAAAGTAAAGCTGGACTTCATCTAATTTGTGTGTCATCGTGCATTATTAATTTACATTTGGAGCAATTGGCATGTTTGCATGAGCACATGTTTAGCGTGATTGGTTTGGCTGTGCCGGGAGTAGAAGTTATGGCACTTTCAATTTGGAAAATTACATAAAGAAATTTGCCAAGTCAAGTTGTTTGCACTTTGTAGTGACCTTGTTGGTGGCTTGGTGCTATCAATTTTATAATTATACACTTATGGATTGTGTCCAAAGTTCTCCTTCTACAATTTTTGCAATCTTTTCCATTTTGTGTAGAATACCAGTAAATAATACTTACGTCTTTTTAAGATAGTTAGAGCAAAATAATTAGAGAACAAATGAGTCGGTTTGACCGTAATATTGCATATTTGAAATTGCTTTTAACTAAATCAACAGCACTTGTTAGGGGTAGGGGGTACATGGAGGACTAGTACTGACGCTGTTTCCATCTGAAAGCTAAAGCTTATGGTTTTCCTCATCTTCACAACTGAGATGGTGATTTGATCGGTGTCAGTTTAACAAAAACAAAAGAAAACATGATTAGTGACGGTTCAACAAAAACAAGGAGATATTCCAAAACAAGTGGTAATGAGTATTTCCCTTGTTTTTGTTGAACTAACAGGTCACTTCCTTAACCGTGAGAATGAGAAAGACCGCGAGGATCTGCTTTCATGGACAGTGTCAGTCGTCGTTAGAGTTTTGAGTAATTTTCAAGTACCGATCTGCCGTGGACTGTCTCTCAAGGTGGGGTCTACTATAGAACCCACTCTTGTTTATAACATTTTCGGATTATAAAAATCACGTGAATTTAATATTCACACATGGATGTAAGCATGTATTATGTGTGTGTATATATGTATATAATTGAATACCAAAAAAAAAATATATGTATATAATTAATTCATTTGATGTGGCTTTTGGTGTTGGTTTTCTAACAAAGTGATGGCACCAATGACAGGATGACCATGGCTCTAGGACTATTCTATTATGGTCTGCGAGACACATCAGCTACTTACTCTGTCAACTTTCTCAACTTAATTCCTATATGCACCTTCCTCACCTCTATCATATGCAGGTATATCTATATATATATAAAAAAAGACCAACCTAGCTATAGGTATATAAATAATTAAATCTGCTATATGCTAATATTGCCATCAAAATTCATGAATTATTACTGCAGAATGGAGAATCTGAGGATGCAAACATGGGCTGGTAAAGCTAAGACTCTGGGGGCAATTTTATGTGTTGGTGGAGCATTAGCTACTAGTCTTTACAAAGGGAAGGAATTTTATATTGGTCATCATAGTACTCACCATGCTCAGAGTGTTGTTGCAGCACATAAAACCCACATGCTTCGTGGCACTTTCTTTTTAATTGGCAGCTGCTGCTCTTACACTGCTTGGTTTATTGTGCAAGTATGTCTCCCATTTCTTCATTACTCTGCTATATATTGTAATTAATTAAAAGTGGGTTCTATGAAATATGATACAGGTGGACCGATATCTAAAAAAAATTTTCAAAGCCACCTCTTGAAAATAGAAACCCACGATCCTCCATGTTTTGACGGTTGAGACGATGATCTGATTGATGCTGATTTGACAAAAACAAGAGAAAACGAATATAAGTTGAGTTTCCAGGTACTCATATTTGTTTCTCTTTGTTTTTGTCGAATTTTTCGAAACAATACTAATCAAGTCATCGTCTCAACCGTGAAGACATGAAGGACCATGAACTTCTACTTCTGATCATCATCAGAATTTCAAACATGTTTTTAAGTATCGGTCTACGTGGAGCACTTATCAAAGTAGTCGACCCTAGGATTTGCGGTATTAAAATATCAAACAACATAGGTTCATGCATTTTTTATATGCTCATTTTTTTTTTTATAGTTCTTGGCCTGATTCTTTTATGGATTACCCGTTATTAATTTTTTTAATGGATATCACAGTGACTTGTGAAAAAAGAATGAATGTTATTAATTATTGTCCTTCTTATGTAGATGTTTTCAATTTAAACAGGTGAAATTGCTTAACATATTTCCATTGAGGTACTGGGGAACAATGCTAGCATGTATTATGGCAGCAATTCAATCAGCAATAGTAGGGGCAATCATAGATCCCAGTAAAGCTGCTTGGAGATTACAGTGGAATCTACAACTGATAACTATAGTGTACTCGGTAAGCTATGTTGAATGCTTGCCTTCAAATTGGAGCTACTAGATCAAATGAATTAAGACTATTAGGATATTTTTTTTAAAAATATTAAAATTAAGTGTGTATCATTATTTATATAAATAGTTGGGCGCTAAGATTTTTCTTATTAATTAGTTAATGCAATGCATAGAATAATTCCCACAGTATTATTTGTGATATATATAATGAGAAAAAACTACAAAAAAACTGAACAAATAATGAACAAAAGATTTCTTAATTGTTTTATCATTTTTATTTCCACATTTTTAAAATAATTTCTCTTAAATTTTACAATAAATTGTTCAATTTTCTTTAATACTATAATATATATTTGCATGATTTACTAATATATAAGAATAATTATTAAAACTAAAGTCAATAATAACTTAGAGTACTTGAATGAGATGATACGAGTTTCTTCTAGCTTAACCAGTGGTCTCGAGTTCAAATTTGAGCCCGAGGAATACCACAGCATTAAAAGAGTTTTGCCACCCAGGTGGTCCAACCCAATTCGAGGGATTAGTCTTTGTAGTTGTGTGTGAGAATATCTGTTTTTTTAATAAAAAAAAAACATACATGCTTCTCAAATTTCATTCTAAGACTGTGATTAGTCTCACACAGGGAAAGGCCAAAAAGTTTCAAAGAAAACTAGGATTTATATTATAAATAATAATTTGGTTTTAGATAAGTAATTTGAAATCGAATTATATCATGTATCACGATGTAGTTTGCTAGTTAATTAGAGAATGTACTCTGAATTGAGGAACATATGAACACTCAAAAGTTATTCAGGAGTTGGATTTATTTGTGTAGGGAGCACTGGCTACTGCTGCTACATTTTGCTTAATATCATGGACAATTACGATCAAAGGACCTACTTACCCTCCAATGTTCAATCCACTGGCTCTTATTTTTGTGGCCATATCAGAAGCTATCATACTTGGCGAACCACTAAGAGTTGGAACGTACGATTACTTTTCCTTCTTTTGTTCTTCACATTATACCAAATTTCAGTTTTCCTTTAAATTTTTACCTTACCTATTTATATTTTGGTGAATTGCTACCTTACCAACAGTTTCGGATTGTTTGCGGTCAAAATTTTCATGCACTCACGTTATTAGACGATTTGGACTGTCTGATCTTAATTGGGCGGCTTACATTTCAAGTGGGGTAAATAAGATATAAAATTCAATTTGAAAAGTACAGCCCAAACTGTCTGACTACGTGAATACGTAAAAAAATATTTACTGCAGCGAATTCGATTCCGAATTCCCTTACCTGTAGGTATTGTGAAATTTTACTCTGCATCTCCTATCACACACTCACAAAGGTTGAGGACAAAATTGGAGGTTTAGTTGATAATTATCAAGCTTAGACAAATCCCAAATTAAAAAAATTAAAAAATTTATATTTGCAGGTTGCTGGGCATGGCTTTGATCATAAGCGGATTGTACTCCTTTTTATGGGGCAAAACGAATGAGACACCGCGCTTGCCTCAAACAAATGTAGCAGCTGCAGAATTATCAACAAGCATAGCTGATCATGACCTTGCTGTGGCGCAATTAACAGCTGTAGTAGCGCCAAGTTCTTCACCTGATGATAGTGTAGTTCTTGAAATTGAAAAGACATGACAAAAACTGAAATAATAAAACTTTTTTTAGATTTTCTTTTTCTATCTCAAGATTTTGAGCTGAAATTGAAATATCTGTCACTAGACATGTATGATTTTCATCTCAAAAATGTAAATCCGCAATTTCTCTCTCTTTGCTTTCTTTATGAAGAAACAAAGTGGAAAACATGGACTAAGGTAGTTTGATGTTGATCCTCCTTTTTGTGTTTCTATGCTTTTTCGAGGCCATCGAAAATATATTGTGATAATAGATCAGTTGCTTTGAGCACCAAGAATAACATAACTACTTCAGCTTTTAAACAAATGAGGATTAAATTCTTGATTATGAGAAAAATGGTGAAGAATAAAGAAATAGAGGTTGAACATGTGTCTATTTAAGTAATGATTATGGATCCACTCACTAAGGGACTTAGGCCATCTCCAATGAAGTACTCACCAATTGGGTACTTAAGTAGGTCTCACATGTACACATCACTAATTTTTATTTTTCAACTTAAAGTATCTAATAAGTACTCAATTCCTCCAACCCAGCACTTCCAAAAAATTTACTAAATGAGTCCTACCTATAACTCCACACAATCACATTTCAACAAAAAATTATTTATTAAAAAACCGACATATGGGGCCCGTGAGACAGATGAGAGAGAATGTACATGTGGAGGTACTCCGTCCGAATAAGTACATGTGGTCTTAGGCTTGTATTGGCAAAAAAAACTTGTTGAAAATATGAGAATTGTAAAATCTTTTAATGTATTTGATTAGTAGGATTCAGTATTGATTGTACCGAATTTGTATTAAATTTAAAATTATTAAATTAATAAAGGAGAGAGATCAAGTTACTTCAAGATTAACTCTTGTTTGAGTTACCACGTAACACCCCGCCTAATTTAATTATTTAGCTTCATTAATTTAGACCCGGTTATGTTTTAAATTGAAGGATGAGTTAATAATTTTTGGGTGTCATAAATTAAATTAGGGGTAAGAATAGAGAACCCAAGGTTAAGGTTGGAATTTAATTTTGTTTAAGAGCATGGTAGTAAAACCTATGTGCTCATTTAGGGGTAAAATGGTCTAATCTAGTAGAAGACACTCACTTTCCCCTCTTTTCTTTCTCTCTCTCTCTCTCTCGACAGCCCTCACCTCTCCCTCCCCCTCATTTTGTTTCTGCACAAAAGAAAAGAAAAGAAAAAGAAGAAGGCTAAGGTTTTATGAAATTGGGAGTGAAAGGGAGGAAATTAGTGAAATCACTTCATCCTTTGCTTAGAAAAGAAGAGTTGGAGATGAGCTTTCCACATTTGAAAAAGGATTAGTAGTGGTTCCAAGAGGAAGAAAAGGAAGAACGAATTTGGAGAAGAAAAGGAGAAGAAATCAGAAATTTCCCACTTCTTGACTCAAGTTCTTGGGGATTCTTGTGAGTTCTTCATCCTTAGGTGGTGGGAAACCATAAGACCCCCATTAAGTTTCATTTTCCCTTTCATCTTGTATGATTTCTTGTCTTCTAGTTGTAGTTTTTGGGAGTCACGAAAATGGGAATGGGTTTTGTATGTATTGTTCATGTTTGAATGAGTTGTTCTTCAATTTACCATGTTTTGATGCTTGATTTTGAGTCCTAATTTCATTGAAAATGGATTTGGAATAATGGATGTGATGTTTTGGGGTGAGATTGGGTTGAAAATCAGAATTTTCTACTGAATCACTGTCAAATTCGCTCAGCGCGACAGAATTTGCTAAGCGAATTACAAAGAATTCTGCCAATAGTGAAATCTGGCCAGAATTAGCTCAGCGAATTTTTTTGAGCTAAGCGAATTTCAGACAGTTTTTCCCCAATTCCTTGAATTTTTCTCCTCTTTAATTCAACCTTGTGCAATGCTATAATTACATAAAAGGTTGTCTAAGAGATAATGGTATGATGTTTGTCGGTCCGATGAATGATAAGACCCGGCGGCAGACGTGTCAGTCCGGTGATCGATAAGACCCGGCGGCGTGGATTCCTTGATAGATTATAAATGATTCTTAAGGGAATACATCTATGATGGTTAGATTTTAGTAGAAATAGCATGATGTTTGCTGGTCCGGTGAACGATAAGACCCGACGGCAGATGTAACACCTCATCTTGACAGGGCGCCACATTTATGACACACGGGTATAAAGCAACAACACATATTATTTATTATCAGAGTACACAAGCATGGCACATACACACATATAGATATATACACCTCACCCACAAGGGCTGACAAAAGGACACACTGGCCGTGATACAACTATCTGAACACTGCCTCTAGGCAGCTTTATTATAGCGGTCACCTCCACTAGGTCCCACTCCCCAGGCTCTAAGCACAGGCTGCTCTTTTCCATCTGCTATTCATCACCACATAATATAGAAATACACAAGAAACGAAGGGGTAAGAAACCCTTCAATCACTAATAAGCAGGAAAACATAATAGCAAAGTAACTATCACCATGCATAACACAAAGATAACAATCACCAACATAACTGATGCATACTGACTGAAGCATACTGATACCACAAACACCATGGACTCCAGAACACACGGTCATAGACCACATCACATCCTGATACCACATACTGACATAGACCATTGACATTGCGAGCTGATCACCGGCCCTACCCACTCTAGACCGATCACCAGTCTCAGGGCACAAGAGAAATGACACATAAGTTGGTTTATCCCAGAGACATATCCTGATACGCTACCATCTCCAATTACCGGAGTAAGGTACCATCCCTGTGCACTGGGATGGCATTCCCCATACTGGGAATGGTCAGGATTACCCCCTCGTTAGACGTGGAGTCCTGAAGCCTCGTCGGGATGACCGAGCCCATTCCTCAAGGTCATCGACATGCTCTAAACCACTCCGTACCTTTGGTCCCATTCACCCCAGGTACACCAACCTCGGGTATATCGACCAGCTATCACCACTGACAAACAGAGTATCGACGGTAATACTCGCCATTATCGTCTAGGGATCCGCAATCCTCTAACTAGAGGGCGTCATCCTTGACACTAAGACCATACATCAATCATTACACTCATAGGCATCATATTCAATCAACATGTTATAACTATTAACACATTAATCAGAATATCAACAGATCACAAGTAATCAGCATATATATGATTCCTAGTGTCGCAAAGGCGACTGTTGTTGCGGCTCAGGCAAGTGCACCTGATCGTAACTCGTAATAATAGTGGAGTATAGTTAGGACTCCGAATGTCAAACCCATAGGGAATGCGCAAGTACCAATGGCTTAATATGATTCTATTTTATTAAGCTAACAAAAGTTGTAATGAGAATGTAGTAAAAGTTATCACGTATCAAAGCAATAATCAAACTAAATGCAAGAACGGATTAACTATGTTATGAGAGGTCTAGGGGAACCGGGTTCACCAATAATCTACTCTTGAATTCACTAAATAATTACTATGAGTTATCTATTATGAAAGAGAGCTAATCACCCACTCTAAATTACTAAGAACTACTTAGCTTGTAATAGCCTTCCTCCTAACTAATTACCCCGTTTGGTCCTAAAAGGTAATTAAAGGAAAGAGCATTAAGCGCAAGTGGATTTGTTAATCTAATAACTGATTAGAAACAGGCAATAACCTATTCGACATATAAAGCGAGTTCTTTTATTCCTAGAGATCCGTTAACTAATTATGATCCTGTTACCATAATTAAGCTAACTAACTAAAGGTTGATCAGGCCTTATAGGATTAAGCACACTAGGCATAACATTCAATAGAAACTCATAGAATCAAATAGATAAATAATCAAAAGTATTGTAAAGGATCCTCCATCACCCCTAGTGATGGGTTTAGCTACTCATTATCAATGATAATAACATAAACATAATCATGAATCCACAATAATCCATAACAAAGAGAATAAATCTAAACCGGGACACCCTTTCGGTATGACGACGGTCCTTAAGCATGTTCTTCGCGTCCTCACAAGCTCTGGTAGCTAATCGGGATTGGTACCAAGCTCCAAGGAAACACACAAATCAATAGGAATGGCAAGGGATTGATATGAACTCTCAAAAGGGGCTCTTGACTTCAGAATTCGTCAAAAGGTGTTAGAAAATGTTAAGAGCCCCTATTTATAATGTTGGCTGTGAATTAGGTCATCTGGCTTTCAAATCTGCACATTTTGATACGGGCCAACGTCACAAGAAAAGTTAGGTACGACCGTGTATATATCTGTTACATGCTGCAACCCTGACATCATTTGTGAAAGACCGTATTGCCTTTGGCACGGTCGTACTGGACTTTTTCTTCGGCGCCAAGTGGTACAGACCAAGGGGGTACGCCCCTACTGAAATTCTGACTTAGGTACGGCCGTACTGAATGTAGGTCAGGCCGTACCGCTTGCCCAGTAGTGCTAAAACTCTCCAAAACTTGCCAGTTTTTTTGTCCTTTCTCGAATCTTTTACTCCGAATGGTGTCTTTATGAAAATTCTCCAAAATAGAACATAAATAAGTACCTTTATGCTTTAATTAGTGCGAAATGATATAATTAGATACTACAATTGTCCTATAAAAGTAGACAAAATGGTGTGTTAACACATCCCCACACTTGAGCTTTGCTTGTCCTCAAGCAAACTACGTGGGTAATTATAGTAAGAAAAACTATTTTCACTGGATAGGGGCAAAAACAGAAGTATGACAACTAAGTGATATCACAAAACATGTCAATAAATAGTATGCCCAATTAGAGATGTAAGTTTAAGTAAGCCAACAATATGTGATTTTCAAGTCACACTCTCACCAATCTCAAAGTTTTAATAGGCATAGTCATTAACGCTCAGATTTTTCAAATGAAGTGACATTACCATAGGCTTGTACATTGACCAAAACTCTACTATTAGAATCTATTTAACATGAAAAAGAGGAATGAGGGTCTTTCATTGGTTGTAATGGGGCCAAGGTAATAATGTTAGGTATTGTTCCGGATACACCAAAAAGTCCCACATTGCTTGGGAATCAAGGCCAAGGGGAGTTTATAAACACCCACATGCCTTAACCCACCGAGGCGCCTTTTAAGGATAAAACCATGAGGGCCCACATCACATGTGGCCCAAAGTGGACAATACCTCGAAAAAACGATGCTGCGGACTTGAGGTCGGAACATTGGCGCTAGAAGGAGGGCCTAAGCGACGCACGAGGATTGACGGCCCTTTAGCCCCTTGGCCTTACTGGGGGGCTACTGTTCTGGATACACCAAAAAGTCCCACATTGCTTGGGAATCAAGGCCAAGAGGAGTTTATAAACACCCACAAGCCTTAACCCACCGAGACGCCTTTTAAGGACAAAACCATGAGGGCCCACATCACATGTGGCCCAAAGTGGACAATACTTCGGAAAACGATGCTGCGGATTTGAGGTCGGAACAGGTATGATAAAAGAAAGAAAATGTCATGCAAAGGGTCAGAAACAAATCAACCAAAACAAACAACCTATTTCTTTTTCACTTTAAAGAGCAGGCAAGAATCTCAATTTTTTCGATCAATATTTTTTGCAATTCATGAAGGCATTAGCAGGATAAACAATTTTTTTTTCTTTTTAACGCTCTTTCTTTTCTTTTTCTTTTCTCCCTTCATGCATTTATGCAGCAATCAACATTTTAAGAACTAGGAGGGGAAATAAATACCAAGCCTTCTTTTGATTTTGCCATTAATTGCTCTAAAAGAAAATTTTTCTAAGGTTGCCTTCGCAAAAAATAATCTAAAGTAACAAGAAGGGTACCAAAGAAATTAATTAAAGTACTTTTAGGCAAAAAAAATAGGCAACTAGTGGTACAATTTATTCAAAATAGTAGTGGCCTGAAAAATTCCTAAAATTTGCCCTTCCAAATTCACATGAAAATAAACTCATATTCGCTTTGTAATGATCTCAGCACAAGTTCTAGAATGCACATTCATAGAAAAATATCACTCAACAAAGAAAAGAGACAAAAGCATGATGTGGCCAGTCACATTTAGTAGCTTACACATAATAGTTAAAACTCACAGAACTTCAATGTTAATTTTCAGCAAATTCCAATACTAGCAAAGAATTGACTCAATCACTTGTCGTCAGAAAAAAAAATTTGTAGCCCCTAAATCAGCAAAAATTTAAGTTCTTCTATAATTATAAGCAGTTATAAGCGCAACCAAGTAATAAGCATAATATAAAATTTCCTCCCCACACTTATTTCTAGCAGTGTCCCCACTGCGACTAAGTTAAAGCAAACAAAAAAAATAAATAAATAAAATAAGTGCTATAATAAAAGAAGGTGGAAAGAGACTCCCCTTTGAAAAATATCACGAGCAAAATGGATGGGGATATGAGCAAAATATGTTGTTTCCTTGTCGCAATACCGATGGAGCTGGTAAGCGGGCGGAAGAGCTGTGCATCACAAAACTCAAAAATTTAGAAACAAAATAAAAAGAAATAACAATAAAATAAAATAGCAAAATAAAAATTTAAAAGACAATAAAAAATAAAATGTATCCTGCTAGCATGCCAAAATATGTACATCTCTTTTTAATACAAAAGCAAAAGCCTAAGTACTAAAAGAGGAAAATAAAATGAAGTCCCGCATCACTCGGCAGGAGGGTAAGGCTGGAGACGCTGTAGGTGCTCCAAAATAAGTTTCAGCTGCTGGTCCACATGGGTCCTATGCTCCAAAAAGCTGGACTGTATCTCATCGAGACGCATCATGACATCCTCGTAGGAGTGGCCCTATGCTGTTGGCTGAGGCTGTGGTGGTGGTGGTGGATGCTCCTCTGCTAAGGGTACAAAGTCTACAGCCTGATCCTGCTGCTGCTCCTGCTGCTCCTCCGGTTTGATGACCTCATAGTCCCCGTGCCCTAATCTCTGCAGAACACCAATGTTGCAGAGGTTCTGAAGATCAATAGGCTCCATCTCAATGGCCGTGGCTCCTGCTCCGATGCGAACTCCGAGGTGAGCTGCCAGGCGAGAGATAAAGGAACCAAAGACAATATGCTCCGTGTTCTGAGTCTGAAGATGAACGCCCAACTGGGTGCACGTCCGCAAGAAAAACATCTCGGTGTCGTAGTGGCATCCCTGGGTCATGGCCTATAGCAGAAATAAGTCTGGCCTGGTGACCGTACCGTCGCTCAAGGCTCTCCTGTTTATGGAACAGGCAATCCATCTGTGCACTATCTACACATCTGGGTCTCTGATCTTGCTGGCCTTGGCGTGACTAGGAATGTAGTGGGCATCCCCAGTTAGAGCTTTCCAGTTCTCAGAATCCTGCCATCCTTCTGGGATCTCCAGAAGTGCCTCCCTGTACTTCGACGCCTGAACTGTCTCCGCCTTCTCAAATCCAAGCCCGATGTTGAAATCGGCCAGGATCATCTCGTGGTGGGCTCTATGTATCCAAAAAGTGACCACCAGATCCTGCTCTGGCTCATCCTCCCAATCTGGGTGTTGGGGCTCCCTGTCCTACATATGATAGCCACAGGTGGCTAGAAAATCCATGATAGCCTGCACATAAAATGGTTGTCTGACTGAGGCTGCCTGGAGCCACCCTATCTGCTGCAGTAAAGTCTCCACCTCCTCCCGCATGCCAACCTGTTGGAGGGCATCAAAGTCCAAATACCTCTGGATGTGGGTGTGGAAGTCTCGCAGCTGCTTGTATCTCTCTTTAACTGCCGAGGAATATAATTTGGCACGACCTTAGAGGCACGTGCTGCTGCAGAAGAAGAGCCCTCAGTTTTCTGGCATTTAGGCATTTTCCTGCAAAATAAATAGGAAAAATTAATTTTTAAGCAGAAACTGTGTTAGCTTCGTGTGGTACGGCCGTACTGCATCTCTATGTACGCCCTATTCTAAAAGGTCAATACGGCCTGACTGAAGGTCTCTATACGGCCGTACATTGCCATAGGTATGCTCGTATCTATGGTCAATCTAAACCCTAAGGCCGCCAGTAGGGCCTTCAGTACAACCTGTTCTTGGTAGGTACAGTCGTACTGCGCTACGATTTTATGAAAAATCTACCATATGATCAGATTTTCTGAATTTTAAGCCTAGATTAAAAGTCTCTAATCATTACTAGGGTCTCTAAGCATGCAAAACAAAGCCAAAACTATTCCTAATTAACTAAAGTTAGATTTAAACAAAACTAAAAACCTAAACTAACTAAAAACTTTAAACAACCAGTAAAACAGGAAATCAATCCACAAATTGAGTTTAGAATCAGTACCTGGATGATCTTGTAGAGAGAAATGCGAAGAAATTGAGAGAAAAAAGTGCTCGAATAGAGAGGTTCTAGGCGTACGAGGGTATGGTACGCCCTTACCTCTCGCTGTTTACCTTATAATCTGCCTCTGGACACGGGGTACGGCCGTACCTGGTTTTATGTGTGGCTGTACCTATCTGCTCTCCGCATTTTTCAGAATGAAGCTGTGTGATACGGTCGTGCCTGATACAAGGTATGCCCGTACCTACTGGTTTTCCAGAAAATTTTTGATTTTTCAGAATATATCTTTTTTTTGTCTTTTTAACAATCAGAAAAATAAAAATAATGAGCAAAACAAACAGATAAGAGAAAAATAATAAAAAGAAAAATGTTAATAAACACAGGCTACCTCCTGGTAAGCGCTTGTTTAATGTCCTGAGCCTGACAGTTCGGAGGACTTAAAATTAGTCCTCAGCGGGCAATGGCCCGTCTCTGACATTACCTTTTATTTTCTCACCATTTGGGAGCACAGCAATGTAGTTACCTTTTTCAGAGTGGTCCATCCAAGCAGGACCTAAGTACTTTTTTAGTGGGTTCATTATGTTCCCACAGTCTTCACAGATGTAAATTGGCTCCTTTAGGATAGGTGAGATTGTCCTAATAAATTTCTTCACTAAGTCATTCCACGTTTCTATTTCTTCAATTGGTAGGAGATAGAGCCACAACCTGACTTCCTCATCTAATGAGAACGGGAAAATCATCAGTTTTGCTTCATCTGGAGACAAGCTCTCATATTTTGCTTTTCTTATCTTCTTGCAGAACTGTCTTATGTGCTCAATAGGATATTGTCCTGTTGTTCCCTTAAATTGTAATTGTGACACCTCTGAGATGATAGACGGATCTAATTCAAAACCAGTAAATTCTTCTTGAGGGTCATCCTTTAATCTTTGGATTTGGTCCACTTTTTCTTCTGGTGTAAGCTGAAAAGCCCTTACAAACTCCTCCATTAATTCTTCCCAACTTGAAAAGTGAAACTTGGGGTATATTGAGAACCATTGTTTAGCTAATCCTCCTAGAGAAAGGGGGAATAACTTAAGTCTTATTCTACCTGCGGTGGTTCCTGCAAAATTGTTAGTTTTGACCAAGTCATAAAAATTTAATATAAGAGGAATAGGATCCTCTCCATATAGTCCTTTAAATTTAGGCAAACAGAGTGCCTCCAATATCAAGGAAGGGGTTATGTCTTTGTCCTGCTCCAAAGAGTTGCTATCTTGTTCTTCAACTTGCTCTTCTTTTTCCTTTTCCTTTTTAACTTCCACATCCTGTAAGAAATAACAAGAAGCACTAGAGGAAGAATTTTTATTAGAATTATAAATATTAAAAGTTTCTTCTTCATCCTCAATTCTCAGAGTCATGGTTCCCTTTTTTACTTGAATGGTAGCATCTCCAGTTGCCAAAAATGGTCTTCCTAAAATAATAGGAATATCTTTGTCTTCCTCATATCCAGAACTACAAAGTCAACTGGGAAAATAAATTTTCCCACTTTAACCAGCATATCCTCTATTATTCCTCTTAGGTAAACAAGAGTTCTGTCAGCTAACTGCAAGGACATATTAGTAGGTTGTGGTTCCTGCAACTTCAATTTTCTAAAAACAGACAGAGGCATTAAGTTGACACTTGAACCCAAATCACATAGTGAGTTAAAAGAATTATTACCAATTGAGCAAGAAACAGCAAAGGTTCCTGGATCCTTAAGCTTAGGTGGTAATTTATTTAATAACATAGCAAAACAATCTTCATTTAATTTAACGGTGTCAGCTTTGCAGATTTTGCGGGAGGAAAGTACTTATTCAAGAACTTTGTTTTCAGATCCTCCCAAGTGGTAATAGAATTTGGTAGAAGTGAATCCAACCATAATTGTGTTTTCCCTTGCAGTGAGAAAGAGAATAATCTTAATTTGATGGCCTTCGATGTCACACCTTGATACTTGACAATATTAGCAACTTTCTGAAACCACTTAAGATGAGCATTTGGGTCTTCAAATGATAAGCCAGAGAATTGCACTGCAGATACCATAGAGATCAGTGTTGTCTTTAATTCAAAATTAGTGGCCTCAATTGCCGGATAATTGACACTGTCAGCCACATCCGTAGTTGGTGTGAAGTATTCGTTCAACGTTAGTTCGTTATCCATTGCTAGTTGCTGTCTTCTCAACGATCTGAGTGTTCTTTCAATTTCAGGATCAAAGATTAACTCAGGATGTTGAGACCTTGTCTGCATACACCAAAGCAAAACCAAATTAGAATGCCTTAAAACTAATTAAAATAAACAGAAAATAAATAACTAGGTAAAATAATGCCTAATGAAAATAAAATCTTAATTCAATTAATATCGCAAACACTCCCCGGCAACGGTGCCAAAAACTTGTTGCGGCTCATGCAAGTGCATCTTATCACAACTCGTAATAATAGTGGAGTATAATTAGGACTTCGAATGTCAAACCCACAGGGAATGCGCGAGTACCAATGACTTAATATGATTCTATTTTATTAAGCTAACAAAAGTTATAATGAGAAGGTAGTAAAAGTTGTCATGTATCAAAGCAATAATCAAACTAAATGCAAGAACGGATTTACTATGTTATGGGAGGTCTAGGGGAACCAGGTTCACCAATAATCTACACTTGAATTCACTAAACAATTACTATGAGTTATCTATTATGAAAGAGAGCTAATCACCCACTCTAAATTACTAAGAACTACCTAGCTTGTAATAGCCTTCCTCCTAACTAATTACTCTATTTAGTCTTAGAAGGTAATTAAAAGCATTAAGCACATGTGGGTTTGTTAATCTAATAACTGGTTTGAAACAAGCAATAACCTATCTGGCTTATAAAGCGAGTTCTTTTATTCCTAGAGTTTCGTTAACTAATTATGATACTGTTACCACAATTAAGCCAACTAATTAAAGGTTGATTAGGCCTTATAGGATTAAGCACGCTAGGCATAAAACAATCAAACATTCAATAGAAACTCATATAACTAAACAGATAAATCATGAAGAGTATTGTAAAGCACCACCCCTAGTAATGGGTTTAGCTATTCATTATCAATGATAATAACATAAACTTAATCATAAAACCACAATAATCCATAAACAAGAGAATAAATCTAAATCGGGACACCCTTTCGGTATGACGACGGTCCTTAAGTACGTTCTTCGCGTTCTTACGAGCTCCGGTAGCAATTTGGGATTGGCACCAAGCTCCAAGGAGACATAAATCAATTGGAAAGGCAAGGGATTGGTATGAACTCTCATGGGGGGCTCTTGACTTGGGAATTCGTCAAAAAGGGGGGCCCTATTTATAACGTTGGCTGCGAACTAGGTCATCTGGCTTTCAAATCTGAATAATCTGAGACGGGGTACGGCCATACCGGATATATACACGGTCGTACCTAACTTTTCTTGTGACGTTGGCCCGCACCCATGCGTGCTGCAACCCTGACATCATTTGTGTATGGCTGTACTACCTTTGGCACGACCGTAATAGACTTTTTCTTCGGCGCCAAGTGGTACAGACCAAGGGGATACACCCCTACTGAAATTCTGACTTAGGTACGGCCATACTGAATGTAGGTTAGGTCGTACCGCTTGCCCAGTAGTGCTAAAACTCTCCAAAACTTGCCAGTTTTTTATCCTTTCTCGCATTTTTTGCTCCGAGTGGTGTCTTTATGAAAATTCTGCAAAATAGAGCATAAATAAGTACCTTTGTGCTTTAATTAGTGCGAAATGATATAATTAGATATTACGATTGTCCTATAAAAGTAGACAAATTAGTGTGTTAACGACTGTCAACTAACCATGTCATCAATCAAGTAGACACATAAGTCAATCAAACACCCAAATCACACCAAGAAAATACCTAAGTTGGTTGATAGGTCTACGATGACTATCCTTAGCCACCATATACCACAACCCTTGTCTCCTCCATAAAATGTGAAGTTTGCATAGCCAATTTTTCAATAGCAATTTCCCAAGGCTTTTTTCCTTCATCAAATGATGTAGTGAAAGAGCCACCTTGTACTATATTTGGCATAGCATCATCCTCATAATAGCCATTTGAAATATCTCCTTTCCAAAGTTCACAAGAATGAGGTTGATCACATTGCTCACCACTATAGTCTTCTCTACAAAAGACCTTGCATAATTCCTCACAATTGGCATTTGTATGATCTCCCCCACAAAAGTCACAACCAAGTGGGAGGGGTTGGATGACATTCACTTGCATGGCTTGGAGTTCGTTAGACAACAACTCTAATTGTTGAGACATTACCTTTTTTTGAAAAAGGATGTTCAACAACTTTAGATGCTGAGTCATAAGCTTTCTCTCATGAAGAATAGTGTCTAACAAGGATTCCATAGCTTGAAGTAGGTTAATCCTGGATTGAACAAACTCAAAAGAGGAGATAGTGATTTGGAAATTAGGAAATTAAAAGAAAAATAAAATATGCACAAACAAGAAAATAAAGGTTCAAAGTAGTAATCTCATAGGCTAGATGACACTTGAAATAGCAATCCCCGGCAACGGCACCAAAAACTTGATGGGATCACGACAAGTGTACCGGATCGTTGCAAGTAATAAAATCGGTTAAGTACCGGATATCGTCCTCAAGGATTGCGTGTCAAATATCAACTTACTATTTTTATTACTATTTGAACAAAAAAACAATATATTTTGTTTTTTTGAATTGATTAACAATAAAATTAAAGAAAGCAAGAAACAATATTTTTGAGTTTTCTTATATTGACCAAATATTAAACACTTGGTGTGCGTCAACAATACCAAATATCAAACACTTGGTGTGCACAAATAATACAGATAAAAGTGGCTAGGATTTGAATCCCCTTTGTTTTCCTCTTCTCATGCAATCAAACTCAATCCCAATACAAGTCAAATTCATGCAATTGAAGTTCAAATTCACTTAGTTAGACTAGTCTCAATTCCTTGAGCAAAAGCCCCTTTAGATTAAACCAAGAACCCTAATTTCTTAGGCCTTCCTAATTCAACTAAGCATTAAGTGTAAGAATTCAAAGGAACACATATGCATGAAGTCCTATCCCTAGGATCATCACAAATATGACAATCAACTTCATATCTAGCATAACAACCAATTTTCCAATTGTGAAATCACACTTAGAATCAATTCAAAGATGGCCAATCAATGAAAAGCATTAAGAATGGAAGAAATTGCTCAATCAACACAAATACAACAAGTATTAAGCATTAGAAGTCATATTACACAAGAATCCAACAAAGGTTCATCATTCCTAACCAAATGGAAAAACTAGAAATGCATAAAAGAGAGAGAAGAGATAGAACTAGATGGATGGAGAGGTGGTGGATGATCCATTGAAGCTCCAAGGTCTCTTCCAAGGCTTGAATCTTTAAGGGAGATGGAGATGAGATGGATTTAGGGTTGCCTCTTGGCTTCCCTATGGTTTGGGAGTGAGAACATATGAAAGGGGATGACCAAAATGAGTTAAAAGTGTGTTTTAATAAGTGTCAGGCCGAGACGAGGCACAGGGCGCTGGGTTCTGGGGCGCAGGGCGCTGGGTTCTGGGGCGCAGGGCGCCCAAAATTGATCAAAACGATTCCCAGCAGGCGCAGGGCGCCCTCCTGGGCGCTGGGCACCCTTCTGCACCCGTTCTTCCATGTTGTGCTGCCTTTTTCACCTCTTTAAAGTCTGAATTAGCTCAAGGTGTCTTCACAAAAGTTGAAGATATGGATCTTAGCTTTCCAATGGAACCAGTTTCAGCTCATTTGGACAACTAAAACTCCAGATATGATTGAAACATCGAACAGTTGTCATGTTAGGGCAGCATCACCATGTCAACGTGTAGCACAAATTACCCCAACTTATAGATTGATTTGGGTCTCGTGTTCTTCATCAAAGATGCAGATAATTCAATTATGTTTCTAACAAGACCAAGATCATCTCATTTGGATGAGTGGAGACATGTCTCCAAAAATCCCTTTCCTCCCAACAAAAAGACAAGACTACAATAAGGACATTTTTCCAACAAAGCAACAAAAGAACTAACATAGTGAACAACTAGATTATCCCAACAAGCAAATACACAAACTCTTAAGATTAGAGGCCAAACAAGAAATAAAGTCTAAGTTTGCAAGATAATTCCCTTCAATTATGAGCAAGAAAATGAGCATTTTAGGGAACCGTCAGCAAGAAACCTTACACTCTAGGGATTGTAAGATAGAGTAGTATATATAAATGTGCGTAGGGTGACCCAAGCCCTAGGAGGGGTGTTGTGACTACGACTGCTAAGGATAGTAGTCGTTAGCCCATCAACCATAGGGATAATTGTTGATGTGTGGAAAACCCTAGGATAGAAAACTTATGATTGGTTTATGATTAATAACATGTCAGTAGCGGGGCACCTAAGAGACATTAGGGCTAACTATAAGTTGATGGCTATTGTTGATTGATGTGGTGTTGATTTAATTATTATTAAGGTGCTATATGATTGGCTGTGATTATGCTGCTGATTATACGATTGTTGATATTTGTGTTGTCTATGCTGTCTGATGCTTGAGATATACTTTGACCATTGACTCTATTGGTGATTGAAATGATTGATGCGATAGGAATATCACGTGAATACCCATAGACCTTAGATGGTAGGACAGACCTTGATAAACCATATATGATATCGAGTTAGTTGACTAGGAGTGGTGAAAGGACGGGGACGTTGTTAGAGTTGACAATGATACGAATAGGTTTTAGGGTGTGAGAGGAAGTAGGTGGAACTAGGTTAGATATAGTGGTGCAGACCTGAGAGATAGTGAGTGTGATCCAGGCAGACGCGAGAGTTATTATGATTATGTGTGCCATTTATATATGCTTTCTATTCCTGCTTTCCCAATTTTATAGTGTGTATTGTGTTTCTTAGCTCCTTTCTACTTTTCTTGTTTTGTATTTTCTTTTTCATATAAAACAGATAACAAGGACTTGATGGAAGAATCACTCGCATTGTGGAATATACAGACGGTACTCAGTAAGTGTAACTATCTCTTCAGTCACGTGTCACAGCCAGTGAGTTAGAGTCAGTATATGTGTCACATCAGTTATGGCCCAAGACACGGGTTCCGTGAGTATATAATCTTATGTACGTGACAATATATTTTGTTTTAATAAAATATTATTTCCAGTATAACTATATTGCCTAATTACTCATTTAGGGTTTATAATTATTACACTGTAGCGCTCAGAAAACAGGGTGTTACATTAGTGGTATCAAAGCAGTTCGGTCCTAACCGGACTGTGGAGTCATTAGGATGTTGTCACTGGCTGTGTCTAGTCGGATCCCCACCAGATACTAACTATGATAAGGGTAGAGTGTCTACTAAGTCAGTTATCTTTATTATAGTAAATAAAGATGACTACTTGTGATAACTCATGAGGTATTGGGCACATATTGATATGTTCCCTCATACCTTGTAAATTATGTCGATCCATTCGCAAAAACCAAGGTGTTTTATCGGGAACGCGAGTTAAGGGCGTGTAAGACTAGAGGCAACAAGGAGGAGTATGGAGCTATATTAAGAACAAAGAGAGCTGCTTATACGAGAGTCGTCATCCAATCCTTATATACGTATAATCTATATAAATATTTTGATATATAAAGCTATTTTAGATTTCGTCGTATAATGCGATCTTAGATCGGTAATCTCCCCGAACAGGCAGCTATGTCTAGAATGGATCGATTTGAGGAGGATGGCGCCAGAGCCGTCCCTAGGGAGACTAATGATCTGATTAGTGATGGTATTGGAACAAAAACTCCTCATACAAAAGGTCATAGAGAGGAACCTGTTGATGAAAGGTCTTTAAGGGATTTGGCTACTGCTGTTTTGCAACAAGCTCAGCATAACGCAGAGTTAATAGAGATGCTTAGGGAGGAACGTGAAGTTATGAGGCAACGATGGGAGGCAAAAATGGAGGATACTGGGTTGATGGTTTTTCTGAAAGGAAAACCACCTCAGTTTAAGGGTGAATATGACCCTGAAGGAGCCAAACATTGGATTCAAGAAATTGAGAAGATATTGACAGCAATGCATTACAGTGAGGATTAGATGGAGACATATGTTGCATTATTCATGATGGTGGGTGAAGCTGAAGGACGAACTATTACTTGGAGACAGTTCTAGGAGAACTTCCTAGAGAAGTATTTTCATAGAACAGTAAGACAATAGAAAGCCAGGGAGTTCAACACATTGACTCAGGGAAGGATGATCGTGGGCGAGTATGCCTCTAAGTTCGAATCTCTAGTGAAATATTCGGAATGCTACCATCTTCGCCCTAGTGAAGAGTGAATGTGTCGACGATTTCAAGATGGGCTTCAACACGAACTTTGTCGATCAGTGATACCGTTACGGCTAACCTGTTTTCCCGATTTAATGGAGCGTTGTATGGAGTTAGAGGACATGGATCTCAGAAGGATTGGTGTTGTAATGAGGGAGTTATAAGGAGTCAAGAGCAAAGAAATAGAGATAGGGAATGGGACAGTAGAAAGTGCTTTGAGAAAGTTAATGGAAGGAATGTTGGCCAACAACTGCAGCAGATGGGAGTTATCCAAGGAGGGCATCAGATTTCGAGGAAATGTTTTAAATGTAAAAGAGCACACCTAGCGAAGGCTGCCCATTTAAGAAATGCATAACCGGGACATATATCTCGAGAGTGTAGGCAGGGAGCAATATACTTATGTGACAGGAGTTAGATATGGGGAAAGGTAGAGAATTGAGAAAGGATACCCTAATAGATCCCAAGAGGTCGTCAGAAGAAACTTCGTAAGTAGAAAAGTATTAATCCCCCAAGGTAACGTGTGAGGAAATGTTGAATAGATAAAACACTAATCATGAACGTACTTATTGTATGTATAAATCTCTTGCTTATATAAATTGTGTTTGTTTATACTCCTATTTGCCTTCTAACTCTTCTTTAGTAATAACATGTATGCTCATTATATGTAGATATCTTCTGCTTATATGGATTTGTGTTTGTGTGTACTCTTATTGGCTTCTAATTCTTATATTTCCTGCTTGTATAGATTTCTGTTTGTTTATACTAACATTTGCCTTTTTCTTCTTCTTTGATGACTACTTATTGTATGTGTGTACATCTTGTTGGAATCAAGTGGATTCCGAAACAATGACCCTTAATTGTTTTGATGATAACAAATAATGAATAGAACAATTTATCCTCTGATTTGCATGTTTGTGTGTAGAACTCTTTGAGTAAATCACTATTCATCAGACGGAAAGTCTCAGAAGACTATGCCTCTGTGTGCATTTCACCCTCCAATCCATTTCTCTGAGTCTGGCAGTGATCGTCCGGAAAGTGCTGATGATGTCATCGTCTTATAGCCTCACTCCACAGACCATGCTCTGATAGTAGTCAATGCTCTGTTGACAGTCAACGCTCTGATGTTAGTCAACGCTCTGATAGACCATGCTCTGATATGACCATGCTCTAATTAGACTACACTCTGGAAACTTTCGTCCGATACCACAAGACTCTATCATAAGAAAGGCCATTAAATTCCATTTTTGAAGAACTTGCCTCCGATCCAAGCTTACTCTGATAAGCAGTGTATCTCAGCAGCAAGCATCGTCTGGAAGGAAGATGCCTCTGATTGAAAATCATACTGAGCGATATAGTCATCAGAAATACTTGCTCTGGAAATGTCTCATTTTCGAAAAGATCACAAGGGACAAAAATCCTGCAATTGTCTGCTGTGTCAGTGTACAGGAGAAGAGTTGAAAGTGACAGGACTCGCTAAAAGCCATGAAAAGCAGATCTAAAGTTTTGTCGATTGGTGAAAAGAACTGTTAGGTCACAACTGCACTATTTGCAACCCTAGCTATATATACCATACTTCTTTCACTGAAGTAGGTTAACGAAACTGAATCATACTTGCGAGATAGTGAGCAATCAAGAAATCATTCCAAGTCTCTGAGATCAAGTGAACAAGCACTTAAACATTTTATCCTTTTTGTTTGAAAGTTATTCTTTGTGCTTAAGTATTTCAGTGTAAATCCTCTCTGTTGAGAGTTATTGTTATTGTTCCTTAGAGGCTTGACTGTACTAAGTCATTTTAAGAAGTTGTGAGTATAGCCAGTTTGACAGTAGTATACTCTCAAGTGTAATCAGGTTGATTATAGTGGAGAAATCAATCAAGTGTGTTGAAGGGACTAGACGTAGCTATCAGGTGATAGTGAACTAATATAAATCACTGTGTCCTACTTCTCTTCTCTTTACATATTTTACATTGTTATTTTGTTAAAGAGTTGTTTTGAAAAGGTTTTCAAAAACACACAAGTATTTCGAAAAGATTTATAAAACCCATTCAAACCCCCCCTTCTTGTGTTTTTGCCAAGTTCAATTGGTATCAGAGCTCGGCCTCTTGGTTGAGCACTTAACCATGTGAGAGGAAAAGATCTTATACTTTATCTATGGCAAGCAACGAAGCTGGTGGTCATGTTAATCATCCTTCTTTCTTCACTGGAACAAACTATGACTACTGGAAAGATAAAGTCAAAACCTTTTTTGAGTCACAACAACTTGAGTTGTGGGATATGGTTCAAAGACAATATACCGAACCAGTTGATTCCAAGAAAAATTCCATTCCTAGAGATAAGTGGGATGATGAGCAAAAGAAAGCTTATCAACTAAATTAGAAAGCAAGATACTTTCTTATCTGTGCTATTTCTGAGAAAGAGTACGAGAAATGTGGGAAAAATGGTACTGCAAAAGAAATTTGGGACTCATTGGTTTTGTCGTATGAGGGTACTGCCCAAGTGAGAAAAACTAAGGCTAACATTCTTATTAGGCAATTTGAACTCTTCAATATGGAAGAGGGAGAAGATATTGAAACCATGTTTGGAAGATTTCAAACATTGGTTCATGGTTTAAAAGTTCTTGACAAGTGCTATACCACTGCTGATCACGTGAAGAAGATACTAAGAAGCCTGCCCAGGCAATGGAGACCTAAGGTCACGGCTATTCAAGAAGCCAAGGACCTAAACAGATTGCATCTTGAAGATCTTCTTAGTTCCCTGAGAGCTCATGAGCTTGAGCTGAATGAAGAAAAACCTCCAAAGAAGTCAAAGTTTATTGCTTTGAAGTCTACTAGCAAGGCTTCCACCTCCAAAGCTCTGCAAGCTGAACAAGAAATAGACGAAGGATCGTCTGGTGAGAGTAGCGATGGAACAAATGATGAACTTTCCTTTATTTCAAGGAAGATTCAACGTATGTGGAAGAAAAAAGGAAGATTTAGGAAGCAATTCCACAAGAAGGACTACAAAGACAAGAGTCAAGTGGTTTGCTATGAGTGCAAGAAGCCAGGACATTTCAAGCCTAAATGTCCACAACTCAAGAAGGAGAAACCAAAGAGAAATAGTTTCAAAGGTAAGAAAAAGAAGGGTCTCATGGTAACATGAGATGACTCTGATTCATCATCGTCTGATGATGATGAGGAACAAGCAAACATGGCTCTTATGGCTACTATAGGATCAGACAGTGAAGATGAGGAAGAAGAGGTAAATTTTAACCCAGCCTCTGATATTCAAAAAGCTTTTGATGAACTTTTAGATGAGTCTTCTAAGCTCTCCATTGAGTATAAAGCTTTGAAAAAGAAATTCTCAAAACTTTCCAAAGAATTTTTAACACTCAATGAGGAGAATGAGAAACTCAAAGCTGAGAATCACCATCTGGTAAGTGACAGTTCTAAGACTGAAGAAAAGATTGAATGCAAATCTTCAAAATATGAAGAGGGATTTCAAAGATTTCTTACTGAGTGTGTGACCCGAAGCAAACAAGCATCTATGATTTGGGGTGTTAGCCAAAACGGCAAAAAGGGTCTTGGTTATAAACCAGAGGAACCCACTTTTCAAAACACAAATTTGAAATCCAAAGACACTAATGATCATAGTGACTATCTGCTTTGTACTTTCTGTAATAAGAAAGGTCACATCAGAAGTACTTGTTATGAATTGAAAAATAAGAAAGACAAGTTTCCTTCTAGAACTAACAAAAGAGGACCCAAAAAGATTTGGGTACCTAAGGATAAGATTGTATATGTTGCAGATTTGCTTAGCAACAGAGTTGAAACACCAGTCCTGGTACTTGGACAGTGGGTGCTCACGTCACATGATGGGAGAAAGGCGTATGTTCCAAGAGCTTCAACTTAAAGAGAGTGGAACATTTGGTTTCGATGGAAACCAGAAAGGTAAAATCATTGGCAGTGGAAGAGTTAGTGAGAAATCTCTACCTTCTATTGATAATGTTTTACTTGTTGATGGCCTTAAGCATAACCTACTAAGCGTAAGTCAATTATGTGATAGTGGTTATGATGTTAGCTTTAGTGATAATGCCTGTATAGTGAAAAACAAGAAATATGGCTCCATTTTCTTTAAAGCAAAGATAAAGAACAATATTTATAAAATAAAACTTTCTGAGTTAGAAAAATCAAAATGTCAAGTGCTTTTTGTCACTTGATGAAGAACAATGGACTTGACACAAGAGATTGGGTCATGCCAGCTTGAGGTTAATCTCAAAGCTTAACAAGAAGGAACTTGTTAGAGGCTTACCAAATCTTAAGTATCAGTTTGATGCTCTTTGTGAAGCATGCCAAAAGGAGAAACAAACAAAATCTTCATTTGAATCTAAAAACATTGTTTCCACTTCAAGGCCACTTGAACTTTTGCATTTGATTTATTTAGTCCAATCAGAACTGCCTCTTTATCTGGAAAGAAATATGGTGTTGTTATTGTTGATGGCTATACTGGATGAACATGGGTAAAATTCCTAGCACACAAGGATGAGTCATTCAAGATGTTTTATGTATTCTGCAAACAAGTGCAAAATGAAAAAGGTTTTTGTATTACAACTATTACAAGTGATCATGGTGGAGAATTTGAAAATGAACTATTTCAAAACTTTTGTGAAGAACATGGCATTTCTCACAATTTTTCTTCTCCTAGAACACCACAACAAAATGGTTTTATAGAAAGGAAAAATAGATCTCTTCAAGAGATGACCAGAACCATAATTCATGGAACTAATATTGCAAAGCACTTTTGGACAGAAGCAGTAAACACTGCTTGTTATATTCAAAATAGAATTTACATAAGACCTATTTTGAATAAGACTCCATATGAATTGTGGAAAGGAAGAAAACCCAACATTTCATATTTCCACCAATTTGGGTGTGACTGCTTTGTTCTCAATACAAAGGACAGTCTTGATAAATTTGATTCAAAAACACAAAAATGTATCTTTTTGGGATATTCTGAATGCTTTAAAGCTTACAGAGTATACAACAAAGAAACATTAATTATTGATGAATCAATGCATGTGAGATTTGATGATAAGAAGCCTGACAGTGAAACGTCAGAGCTAGATGAGATCTTTGCAAATATGCAGATAAGCAAAGGAATAGATCATGATGGTGACACAGGTGCTGCCTCTGATTCTGTATCTGGTGACAAGACTCAAGCAGAGACTATAAGAGATTGGAAGTTCAAAACTCATCACCCTAAGGACCAGATCATTAGTGAATCAAGTGACAGAGTCAGAACCAGATCATCTCTTAGAGAACACTCAGACCTTGCATTATTGTCGGAGATTGAACCAAAGACAATTGATGAAGCACTGACAGACAATGGATGGATACTTGCTATGCAAGAAGAGCTTAATCAGTTCCAGAGGAATGATGTTTGGAAGCTTGTGCTTCCACCAGAGGATAAGCAAGCCATTGGAACCAAGTGGGTTTTCAGAAACAAACTTGATGAAGATGGTAAAGTGGTAAGAAATAAAGCTAGACTAGTTGCTTAAGGGTATTTGCAAGAGGAAGGTACTGATTATACCGAAACCTTTACACCTGTAGCAAGACTAGAAGCAATTAGAATTTTATTATCATTTGCTGCACATCATGGCATTACGTTATATCAGATGGATGTAAAGAGTGCATTTTTAAATGGTTTTATAAGTGAGGAAGTGTTAGTAAAACAACCACCTGGTTTTAAAGATATTGCTTTTCCAGAGCATGTCTTCAAACTAAAAAACGCCCTCTATGGTCTTAAACAAGTACCAAGAGCATGGTATGATAGACTGAGTACATTTTTAATGTCAAATGGTTTTGAAAGAGGACAAGTGGACACTACACTCTTTAGAAAATCATCTAAAAAGCATTTTATAGTAGTTCAAATATATGTTGATGACATTATCTTTGGTGCTACTAATGAATCTCTCTGTGAGGAATTCTCTAAGCTTATGCAAAATGAGTTTGAAATGAGTATGATGGGAGAATTGAAATTCTTCCTTAGTATTCAAATCAAACAATGTCAAGATGGAAACTATATCCATCAGACAAAATATGTGAAAGAACTTTTGAAGAAGTTCAAGCTTGAGGAAACTAAACCAATGAGCACACCAATGCATCCTACATGTGCTCTAACTAAAGATGAATCTAGTAAAAAGGTAGACCAAAAGGTATATAGAGATATGATAGGTTCACTCCTTTATCTTACTGCCTCAAGGCCAGATATTATGTTTAGTGTATGCTTATATGCAAGATTCCAATCAGATCCTAGAGAATCTCATTTAACTACTGTCAAGAGAATCTTTAGGTATCTTAAAGGAACTACTAACCTTGGTTTGCTTTATAAGAAATTAGACAATTACAAGTTATTAGGTTTCTGTTATGCTGACTTTGCTAGAGATAGAAATGAAAGAAAGAGACAAGTGGTGGCTGCCAATTTCTTAGAGCAAACCTTATCTCTTGGTCCAACAAAAGGCAAAGCACAATTGCACTATCAACAGCAAAAGCTGAGTATATATCTGCAGCAAGCTGTAGCTCACAACTTCTATGGATGAAGTATCAGCTTGAGGACTATCAGATAAAAGAGAGTAACATTCCTATATACTGTGATAATACCTCTGCAATATGTTTGACCAAGAATCCTATTTTGCATTCACGTGCTAAACACATTGAAATTAAACATCACTTCATTAGAGACTATGTTCAGAAAGGGATACTTGAAATTAAATTTATTGATATTGACCATCAATGGACATATAGCTTTACAAAACCCCTTGCTAAAGATAGATTTAACTTTAAAAGAAAGAACTTGAATTTTCATCTTATAAATGAATGAGTGTTTAATTTGAATAGATTTGCCTCTGATTTGTGTGCCTCTGAAATGTCTGCGTCTGATAGCATATATGTGATCGTCTGTTATTCTCATGTGCCTCTATTTTTGTCATTGCGTCCAATGATAGCATGTATGCCTCTGTTTATATTATATTCATTATTTATATCATCTGATGTTGCATGCATATGTTAACTGTTCATATTCATGTGAGTCAGATGCATTCATTACAAGTTTCCTCTGGGAATCTTTGTGTACACGTGTCTCTCTGAGACTGGTTGATGTGTTAGTGGATGAGAATTGCTTTTGCTAAGTCATTATTGTTTTTACTGCCCGAGGATAGTTTTACTGCGCCTCTTTAAAACTGTGCTTGAGATGTTTCAATTCTGAAACGACAGATTTAACTTTTCTTTACTTTATTTTGAAAATTGATGAAGGTGGTTACCTTCTTCAACACATTTTAAACTCCACTCACTCACTATACTTACCCACTACCCACTCTTACTCTCTGAAAAGTCTCACTCTAGAACCCTAAACCCTTTTCATTTTCTGTTCTCTATTACTACCTTCTCTCTGCATTCTTCTACAATGGCCGCTCCACCACAACAAGTGTTTGATCCAGAGAATGCTCTTCTACCTACTTTGATTATCGAGCAACAACTTCTGAACGTGATGTGTGAATCACATGTTGATTCCAAAGATTTGGCTGATAAAGAGTATGACTTCAGAACAACATGTGTCGAGATGGGTATCATTGATTTCTTCTACATGGAGGATAAACCAATCTACCCAGAATTGGTAAAGGAATTCTGGAGGTTTTCTAAGCCTCAGAACAGCACCATCTACTGCTATCTGCAAGGAAGACACAGTGATAACACATGACTTGATTTCTGAGGTTATCAAGTGTCCAAACTCTAGAAGAGAAATCATGAATAACTGGGAAAACGAGTTTGGTGGAAAGGACACTATCAATGAGACCATCTATGAGAATCTCAACTCCACAAAGGCTGTGGACATGCACAATCGTTTTCGGGTACTCTTCAAGATTATCAAGAACTGCATCATGCCCAAGTCTGGGTCAGTGGATTCTGTGAGCACAGACTACAAATTCGTAATGTGGCATTACGAACTCAAGTCAAAGATCAATCTGGCAAGCATCATCTTCAATCACTTGCGGAGAGCCATCAGTTTCTCCAGACAAGGGAAAAATCTCAACATACCCTATAGAAGGATGATTTCTGCTATTCTGGCTCAACAACGGTTGATTAAGCACCTTCAAGCCTTGAACACTGAAGAAGCTGGAGTTGCACTCCAAACCTGTAGTGCCCCAATCTTCAACAGTGATAATTTGAAGAAAATGAGGGTTTTATCTTCAGAGGTAATTGCTGATATCCAAAAGGAAGAAGAAGCTGTGGTCAAACCTGACAGGAAGGGAAAAAGGAAGATTGCTGGTAATAGCCCCTCTCAGGATACAAAGAGGATTACAAGAAGTGCTGGAATCACCATATCTTCTCAGGCACCTTCACTGGTTCCTCCAGTAAGATCTGACTGCATGCCCACATTGCTACCTGAAGAGCATGAAGAAAAAAAAGTTGACATTCAAGCCTTCTTGGAAAAGACTCGGGAAGAAACAGCTCAGTTTCATGCTGAGTTGAGAACCAAAAGGCTTCAGGAACAAGCCTCCACCACTGCTCCCTCTGTTGCTCCTGCTGCAACTACTACAAAGAGGAAGAGGATCACAAAGTTGAGTGATCTGCCTCCAAAGAAAACCAAGGTACTAGACAATGTTGTTCTTCTTTATGATTCTGTCTATGGCACTGGATCTGCTGCAACCCAACCTTCTCAAGCTTACTCTGATAAGCAGTGTATCTCAGCAACAAACATCGTCTGGAAGGAAGATGCCTCTGATTGAAAATCATACTGTGCAATACATTAAAGGCTACTTCATGTATTAAAGAGACTTCATTTATGAGTATTTTAATGTACAAGGAATCAAAGGCCAAAGAGAATGTCAACGGACATAATCATCAGAAATAACTTGCTCTAGAAGTGTCTCATATTCAAAAAGATCACAAGGGACAAAATCCTGCAATTGTCTGCTGTGTCAGTGTATAGGAGGAGAGTTGAAAGTGACGGGACTCGCTAAAAGCCATGAAAAGCAGATCTGAAGTTTTGTCCACTAATGAAAAGAACTGTTAGGTCACAACGACACTATTTGCAACCCTAGCCATATATACCTTACTTCATTTACTGAAGTAGGTTAACGAAACTGAATCATACTTGCGAGACAGTGAGCAATCAAGAAATCATTCCAAGTCTTTGAGACCAAGTGAACAAGCACTTAAACATTTTATCCTTTCTGTTTGAAAGTTATTCTTTGTGCTTAAGCATTTCATTGTAAATCCACTCTGTTGAGAGTTATTTTTATTGTTTCAAAGTATTTTTGAACTCTTGTATTATGCCCAATAGTGGTTGTATTCCTTAAAGGCTTGACTGTACTAAGTCGTTCTAAAAAGTTGTGAGTATAGCCAGTTTGACAGTAGTATACTCTCAAGGGTAATCAGGTTGATTATAGTGGAGAAATCCTTCAAGTGTGTTGAAGGGACTAGACGTAGCTATCAGGTGATAATGAACTAGTATAAATCACTGTGTCCTATTCTCTCTTCTCTTTACATATTTTACATTGTTATTTTGTTAAAGAGTTGTTTTGAAAAGGTTTTCAAAAACACACAAGTATTTCGAAAAGATTTATAAAACCCAATTCAAACCCCCTTTTCTTGTGTTTTTGCCACGTTCACATCTTCTGCTCACATCTGTAATTGTCTATGTTCCTATTTGGCTTCTAAGTTTTCTAATAAACATTAATGTTTGCTTGTCTGTTTAGTAGTATTAGATGATAGAAATACTGCTGGTAAGATTAATTAATATTTCATGATGAAAGAAGAAATGGTTGATTAGGTAGTATGACAAGTAGAGCTGTTAGGTCTATAATAAACTGAGCTGATAAAACTATTACTAATAAAACAAGTTGGTAAAAATAAAGTGTAGCAAAATGAAAATAATAAACTAGGATGTGCTGTGGGGAATACTCGTGAGAGTAATGATAATAAAGAATATAGGGAGTTGTGCCTTAATAGCCGATTAGCAGATACATATAAGCATGAATAAGCAGTAGCTAAAAGCAGTAGTTGCACAGTATTGTGAACGGCAGCTGCACATACTATGAGTCGTAGCTGTATAAGTATTAGTTGTATTACCTCCCATGTTGTGATCGGCAGTTGCACACATGGTGAGCATTAGTTGTATAAGTAGTAGCTGTATTATCTCCCATGTTGTGAGCGGCAGTTACACACATGGTGAGTGTTAGTCGTATAAGTAGTAGCTGTGTTATCTCCCATGTTGTGAGCGGCAGTTGCACACATGGTGAGCATTAGTTGTATAAGTAGTAGTCGTATTATCTCCCATGTTGTGAACGGCAGTTGCACACATGTTGAGTATTAGTCGTATAAGTTGCAGTTGTATTATCTCCCATGTTGTGAGCGGCAGTTGCACGCATGGTGAGCATTAGTTGTATAAATAGTAGCCGCGTTATCTCCCATATTGTGAGTGGCAGTTGCACACATGGTGAGCGCGAGCTGTATTGTTAGCAGCAGTTGCACATGTGGTGAACGACAATTGCACACATATTGCAGATGAGGTAAGTAATAGCTGTACACACTATATGCAAAAGTAGAAGCCTGGATTGTGATTAAATTTTTGTTAGAGAATGGTGATAAGAATGAACCCGGGCATTCTTAACCATAACTCTATTAGAAGTTTCATCAAGGGATTTATTGAATAAGGTTAGATTGCTGAGACGGTTTATACCAGCATTGTGGTTTCACATTGTTAGCAAATTACGAGACTGATCACCTCAGTAATTTAGTTGACAATGGTGAAAATCCTAATGTTTGGGATAAACCGACGATAGAGACATAATGGGTAGATAAGCTGATTAAAATTAAGAATGTTAGTTGGACATGAAAAGTTTCATGAAGGTAAGAGAGATGAGAATAAAATAAATTTTAAGGTAGTAATATTCCTAAAGTAATAACAACCGTTGAATTTTCGAGGACAAAAATTATTTAAGGAGGGTAGTAATGTAACATCCCATTTTTCAGATAATCTTAAATAATATTTAAAGTATTGTTAGGTTAATAATTAGGTGTTCAACTGGAGTTAAAAACCTTAATTTGGATAAGATAGACTTAGAAACACTCAAAAGGACATAAATACCCCTAGGAAAGGTGTGGAAACCCCTAGAGACGTCTAGAAAGAAAGAAACCGGATGCCCCACCTTAGCTTTGGTCACGACGCGATCAGGTTACACTAGAAGCCATCGCGATGCGATGGAAGGAAGATCCAGAAGGGTCCAGAAGGTTCTCATTGCCGCGACGCGATGGAATCAGTACTGCGACCTCGGTTACCACCACCGTTTGATCATTGACACGTGTCCTTGATCACGGCGCAACGGAAATTACACATGTGACCGTCGCGACGCGATGGAGTCGTTTCTGCCTATAAATACCCCTTCACCCCTTCATTTCTCCCTAATTCCTTTAGCAAGTTTACTAACATGCCCTTCTTTTCACCAAATTTTGCATAATGCCATTACTAAATGCACACCCCTAAGTTAATTAACAACACCCAATTTAATTGCCTAACTATCAATTTAAAACATAAAAATGCCTAAATTAATAAGCTAAATAATTAAATTAGGCGGGGTGTTACAACCATGTTACAGCTGTCCCCGAGGGGATTTGAACCATGTCCCTTGTGGTTACAAGGAGATGGAGTTAGCTCTTGAAATTGAAAATTCTAGAAAATATGAAGCACTTCCTTTGGCTGGTGATGTATGGTTGTCTTCCCACAAATGAGGTGACATTGGCTAAGCATGTCCCCCTGGATGCCTCTTGCCATAGATGTTAGTCTATTCTCTATTTATTTATTTTTTCGGAATTGCGCAAGTGCTAGCAGAGTTTGGAATGCCTCTTCTCTAATTGACAGTGGTGCCTGGTTTAAACATCATATCTCTTTGGACAATGGCACATTTTTCATTGTCACTTGCAGGTTTATATGGAGATCAAGGAATGATGAGGATTTCAATGATAACCGATGGAAGCACTGGTATGCTTTAAACTCTATTCACTCCACTCATGGCTTCATTGTTGCCTCCTTTGGATAGCGAGTTTTAGTCAGAAGGTCCCACGAAGTTAAATTGGATGCGCCCTACTGAATTCTCTATAAAAGTCAATGTTGATGGCAATTCATTCGTCAATCCAGGCAGGGCAGGTTATGGAGGAGTCATGTGAAATCATCTTGGTA
Organism: Calophaca sinica; assembly: GCA_037113605.1. Lineage (NCBI taxonomy): Eukaryota > Viridiplantae > Streptophyta > Magnoliopsida > Fabales > Fabaceae > Calophaca > Calophaca sinica. The sequence continues at coordinate 96,653,323 of CM073736.1, forward strand.
AACAAATATCTAGTTTCTCTAGATCATGCAGTATTTCCACGAATTTATATGATGAATAGTTGGCTATTGCTAAGGGATTAGAGTTGGCTTGGGCAGTAGGCTATCACGCAGTGGTTCTCGAGTCTGACTTCAAATCAGCTCTTGAGTTAAACCATCAAGGCACTTACGCTATGTTTGGTTGTGAGGAAAGAAAATGGGGGGGAAGGGAAAGATTTTTGGAAAATGTAAAAAGTGTACATGGATAAGTGTGACAAGCCAATCATAGTGTGACACATCAGCAATTTTACACTTTAATCAATAAACTTTCTTTCCTCCCACTTTATTTCCCCCAATTTTTTTGGCTACTAAACATAGCCTTAGAGGCATCATCATTTTTCTCCCGTGGTGGCCAAAATTTGGGGCTTCACATATTTGTCTTGGAATATGCCCTTCAACCTTACTTTGAGGGATGGAAATTCATGTGCTAAATATTGGATGGCAAAGGAGGGAGCATCTTCGGATCAGGGCTTAAAGTCATGGCCTCACTACTTACCTCAATTGGATTTAGCCTTGTTACTTGTTAGCGGCATCATTATACATGTATTTTTTTTCATTGTTTGTAATCTTTATTCTTTTCTATTTAATAAAAAACGCTAATTTAATTAACATATCAAAAAATGCTATATGCATTTTGTAATAAAAAAAAAGTAATTATTTTTCTTTATAATTTTGAATTCTAATGAAATTTTCCTTAAATATGAAATAGTTTACAAAAAACTAAAAAAAATAGTGTAATAATTCAAATAGTATAATATCAAAAGAATAAAAAATAGTAAGCTATAATGTATAAATTTAAACGATATTTCAATTAGTGTTTTAAAAAATTCTCATAAAAAAGTAGTGTTTCAAAAAATGCTATAAATAGGTGAGATAATCTCATTTATTATATATCTATATTTTGATCATACAAATTAACTTATAATCTAATCAATTATATTATAAACGAAAAATATTTTGTCTAACACTATTTAACTACTCTTGTAGTAACTAATCCTTTAAATGAAATTTTAATATTTAATATTGTGAAGTGTTGGTGGATTCCCTCTTAAGTGGGACCTATAAGATAAAAGAAAAAATTGAAGAATGAAATCGGTGTATATGTGTTTTCCGATTTTAATTGAGGGATGATTTGTTTCCTAGATTATAATTTTATATTATCTTAGATTATTTCCTAGGATTAGTTTTCACATTACATAGTTATTATTGTGATTTGTTTCCTAGTTTTCTTATTTAATTTGGATTAGGGATCTTATCCCTCAATAATTATAAGTAGAGAGGAGTTGAAGGCATTTAAGGGGTGGTGCAAAATATAGAGAGCACCTGAGAGAGATAAAAAGGTAGCCGTGCAACACAAATACGTGAGAAAAATAATGTAGGACGAGTTTCTAAGTTTCAGACCAAAAAACTTGAATTGTGGGGCAGGATACAATATTGTAATCTTATTTTTTGAAATAGTAGAATGTTTTTGTGGTGTTTTGTGGACGTAGGCAAGTGGTGTCGAACCACATAAATCCTTGTGTTCTTTATTATTTCTCTTGTATGTGTGGAGATTTTCCAACACTGTTATCAGATATCCTTAAATGTGTGTGGGTAAATCAGAGTGGCGTGCGCAGATTTTTCCCGACATGAAGTACTTAAATATACAACATAATATGAAGGAAAAAAAACATATCATAAGATCATATATCCAATAGTACAACTTTATTGGAGTTGCTTGACTTTTTTTAATGGACCCTAAAGATAGTGTTTGGTTGGAGGGAAATGGAGAGGAGGGGAGAAGTTATTTTAAATTTTTTATGTTTGATTTAATTTTTAGGAGAGGAGGGGAGCAAAATCTATCCTAACTCAATTTTTGCTCCCCTCCAATGTTGGGTTTTTTAGGAGAGAGAAGAGTTTAAATCATTTAAAATAAAATGACTTAAATAATATTATATAAAATGTAATATAAATTATTATAAGGATATATAAGTAAATTAATCTCTTCTCTCCATTAAAATCCATCTCCTCTCCTGAACCTATAAAGCAAATACTCTCCTCTCAACCTCTAAACCAAACACTATCAAAATATGTTTCACAACTTAAAATGGGCTGCTTCTACAGTAGACTATCTTGATAGATGGTCCACGGTGGACCGATACTTGAAAATCGTAAAAAACTCTAATGACGATTGATGTTTCCTCTCGGAAGTAGATGCTCACAGTGCTCATCGTTCTCACGATTGAGACGGTGACCTGATCGCTGTTAATTTGATAAAAATAAGAGAAAATGAATATGAATAATGTTTCAAAACTCAACTCACTAGATGCTCACCCGCGCGTTGCGCGGGTTGAATTTGAATGAGTGTACCAAATTTAAGTAGGTGTATATACCACGTAGATAATATCTTTTCAAATTTACAAATAAATTTTGAATATTTTGTTCTAGTGAATTGAAGCAAACACAGCTTAAAATAATATCTTTTTTGCGTTATGAAATAATTCTCAGATGCATCTTTTCCTTTATTTTACACTAAAATTAAAAAGACTACTCAAAATAAGTGAATATGTAGCATATAAAACATATCATTGTTATAATTAATCATAGGAAAAAAAATATTAGTAAAGGTAGAAGAAGAATATATGTGATCACTTCATTTTTTTAGAGTAGTATAATTACAGTCCAAAATATGGCATAGCTTTCAGTACTTGGTTCCTCTCGTACATCCCTCTACTTTCTAAATAGCTTTCATAATAATAAAGTAGGCCCAAATTCTTTCTCCTACGTTTTGAGTTAAAACGTGACCATATTAGAACTACTAAGATTAAAATTAATATAATTGTCAGCATTCCTAATTGAAAGCATGAATGGAAAAACAAATAACTCCACTAATCAAAAGCAAAAATATATATTTATGATCTAACTAAACCTTTTAGATTGAAAACAGAAGAGCCACCAAGTATACGTTGAAGCATAGAAACAAAGCAACCTTCTAAAGAAAAAAAAATTCAGCAAAGTCAATGGACACGACCCTTTTATTCATAATTCTCTTCAATCACACAAATCAAATTAAATAAATAATATATTGTGAATAGATAAATAAATAAAGACAAATCAGATTGTGAACAGTGAGATGCTTTATCTCCTTTTAATATAAGCCATTACAAAGCAGGGAAAATTACTCATTTAGACTTCCAAATTTTTGTCACATCTACAGAATGAGGACAATATGGTAAACTCAGGTAAAATTTGAAAACAAATCATACTCTTCTCTCTCTCTCTCTCTTGATTGTTTCTCATACTTCTCCCTCCATCTTCTTCCTCATGTTCTGAAACATTTTTCCTTCTCTCCAAACCCTATTTTCTATTTGCACAAATTCAAAAAAAAAAAATTGAATCAGTCTATACTCACTCTCACGGTTCCTTCCTTACTTCCTCCTCTTCCTTCTTCTTCTTCTCAAGGATTGAAGTCTCTGTGATGAGACGAATCTCTCCATCTGGCCACAGACCCAAGTGATTCTGACCTCTCCTGCTGCTTCTCCTTGAAGAAGTCCTTTCGATCCCAATGCAATGGTTCTGGCGGCATCAAAATCAACCTAATAGCATGGGCAGCGACGAAACAAAACCGTATTCACCGCACCACACAGCAACTCACGGAACCAAAATACAAAACCACACCGCCAGAAAAAAAAAAAACAAATCCACACAGCCTCCAAATCCAGATCCTGCACTAAATCTAGGGTTCGCAGAGCTAAATAACACGGCGTCGTTTCGCAAGGTTCCCTGCCCACAGATCGAACAAGAAACTGCACGCGGCAACCAAATCCACCGTGCCACACACCAATCTAGGGCTTCGACGCAGCTCCAAAATGAAAAACCTCAATAGCTAGAATGAAAAATGCAAAGAACAATTCTGGAGGGACGATGGTGGACACTCAAAATGGAAAGGTAGTACTCTACTCAGGGCCGGTGAAGGGCCGGTGCAAGCTGTGCTGTTGCACAGGGCCCCAAATACCTAAACATGAAACTATCGTACTGCTCGCCAAAGGTTGGAAGAGAAAGAACAATGCAACGACCAGATAATTAAATTAAAGCACCTTGAGTTACTTCCGAAAATAATAATTTTTGTCTATTTGAATGTGGTACAAAAATTTAATACCTTCTTTCAAGTTTAGTCCTTATAAAAATTTAACACCTTTTTATTAGGGGCCTAATTTTTAAGATTAGAACAGGGCCCCCAAAATGTTTAAGACGGCCCAAACTCTACTCCCTTTTTGGCCAAACAACGAATCACTTCTTTAATTAGTTGTATCCTAAGAGAGCTTTTGATGGAAACTCTTGCTAATCTGAGTTTTCTTTATTTTGCACACTATCTGGGCATTTGGATTTTTTAAGAAGCTGTTAGAAAAATGCAGTCCATGGATCAACAAAGTGAAATTCCAAGCAATTAACCAGCCAGGGTGGTTATAAATCAATTATATATTATTGCATTAGAAAACTTGAATGTATTACTATTTTCACCCAATTCTTATTTCCCCAAGCCATAAACAGATGTACAGGGTATTGATGTATAAAATTGAATGTATAAAATTTCAGTATGCCTACTTCACAGTTAAGTATAAACAGCACATCCCTACAGTTAAATCACATGGCTGAAACTTAATGGTTTACATTTTTTGTAGTTGTAAAGGTAACTGCAAAGGGTATAGATGTTATATATGTTAGTTACCTTAATGGTTATCTATTTATTGCAACACATTTTCAGGCATTTTTGCAGGCATATGATGTGAAGGAAACGTGATGTCTATGTATGATTTTCTAATTTATTTTTTGCTTCTTTTATATTTTCATGTATCCTGATGTTGAGCAAAATTCGGAGGAGAAATATTACACAAGAATGTTGTATTATTTTCTAATTTATATTTTTGCTTCTTTACAATAATAGTATTTATAGTATCTGAAAGCAGTATTCGTAGTATCTGAAAGCAGTTTCCTAAGTTCCTTTATATTCTGCCCAGTGCATGTTATTCATGGTTTTCTAAATTTCCTGTGCTACTTGCAAGCAATGTGGTTCCGTCTAAGTCTCCATTTTGTTTACTATAAAACAGTTTTAAAATGTTTCCCTCATTTAATTTGATTTTCATTCAGGTAAGTGGCAAGCTGATGATGTAGTCGAGAAGCAAGTCAGTGCTATTATTAAGGCTATATTTTCATTCACAGACTCCACTGTGCATTTCTTATTTTCTAGCTTCTTATTGTTGTTCTACTCAGGTTCCACCTCCTATTCACTCTTTACTAACCCAAGTATTGTGGTTTTTATTCTCTTTGGTAAGCTCATTTCTAAGTTTTTATTTTTATTTTTAGTTATACCTTAATTACATTTGGATATTGTTCAGTTTTGTTATTTTTCACTTTCAGTTCTTTGACTTGAGGTTCTTTGGAAGCTCAATAAATGTAGGCTTGTGGTTTTCCTTCTTATAGGTGAGTTTGTTTCCATTAGCTTGCTACAAATCATTTGTCTAGCGTTATAGGTTAGTGAGTTGCATCTTCACTTTTTGAGCTGCATTATTTGTTGTGCTTTTCTATGATGTTATTACCTTGAATGTTAATAGGCTGCATTATTTGTTATGCACTATAAAGTGCTTCTGTAAAATTTCTTTTCTTTTTCCAGATTTCAATTCTCCCTGATTGTGTACGGCTTATATTGTTCTCCTTTACCACGCTTTTCTCTTGGATTGAAATTACAACTATTGGAGACAATATTTGAATAGTAAAACCTTTAAAAGATGTTGAGGATTTGAATTTGGGTATGTGCTTTAGTATCAGATACAAAAGTGATACACAGACTCTCTCCTTTTAGATAGCACAGGGTAACACAAGCTGTTTAAAATCTTGAATCCCCTTTATATGATTTCATACTGATTTGGTTGTTTCTTAATTTTTATTTTGTTTTCACTACTGTTACTTATTTTGTTTTCACTGCTGTTATTGATTTTTTTATTTGTTGACTAATGACTTCATTGGACATTACTATTTTAGGAGCATATCTTTTGATTTGATTTGGTTCATGGGTATGGGCTTCTTTGTATCTTTTAGGATGATATCTATTATAGCATTATAGCTTTTTCACATCAAAATCAAAATATCCATGAATCCTTCAGGGGGGTTGCCATTAGCAATTTTTAAGTCATAATAAAAATACTATGCTTTTTATTGGTGTTTTAGTTTCGGGGGGTTGCCATTTATGTGTCTTTTCTGCTTGACACTGTGCTGCTACTCTTGCAGAAGATTCCTACATTATGTAGTATTAGAAAATGGTTTTGATACCTTTGGCAGTGAAATTGAATCCCAAAGGCAATCAAAGGATGAAGCAAAATTATTTTAATTATTGATGAATTCGGTTCATTTTACAGTGGCGTGTTTATTCCTTTATTAAAGCATTTAGCATTTGATTTCTGATAGCTTTAACTTGCTTTTCAAGGGCTATAGTAAAATACATATACACATGTATCTTTGTTAAATCTTAATAACTATGGTAGAGCTTTAAAAAATTTGATATATTTCCTATTTAAATGATGTTGACATTGGAACTCTTTAATTACAGTTTTCATTCTGACATGTAAATGTAGTTTAGTTTTGTGAGAACATATACATGTGCTACTTACTTTGTCTTACACAGCCTGATGGTCTTCATGCATTATCTGATATTGGACCCATTTCCTTTGGCTAACGGGGAATCTGTTTTCTGCTTTTCTTGCCACTTCACTAATTTTTTTTATTACTAAACAGTTTGACAATGTGTTTGTTGCTGACTTGCTGCTCTCTCAAACACACTTGACATCTATATCTAACTACTCTCACTTTTTTTATTTTTTCCAACCACTTCTACATGTTATGTGCTTTTAAGTTATAATAGGTGTGGCATTCTCTATACAATATAGGATGATGTGAGAAACTGAGAATAATGACTGCCTCTAAAGAAACTACTATCAGTAAAAAAAAATACCAATACAATCATATGCCCACTTGCTAAAACTACTATCATTCTTTAGGTTCAAAAACTGAATTAATAGTTGGTTATTTAGAGGCAGTCATATATGCCCACTTGACAGTCAGCAGTAAGTAAATTGCTTTAATGTTAAATAAATGTAGGAAACTAAACCTTTTCATACTCCAAACTTTGCATATAAATTTTGCATACTATTTATGACTTGACCTTTTGCATAACACCTATGACTTGACATCAATTGTTCCTCTCCTGCTTGCTTGAATATTCTCTTGATACTAGCTAATTCTAGATATTAAGCAATGAATCTCTTGCATTTCGTCCCCAATAGAAATGTATTTCATTATAAACAATTGTTACCATTAATACTAATAGCTTTCTTCATGAATCCTTCATTTGCAGTTGAGTGGCTAGACAGAATTTGATATTGCCAGGTTGACTACAATTAGGTGACATAATGGGACATATGAGTAGAGGAATAAGCCCTTTACTAAAATATTTTCTGTAGTTATGCTAAACCACATGACTGAGTTGTGGATATTGAAAGCATTATGCTTCTACTGCATGCTTCACAAAATGAATATTTCTTTTGGATCGGGCAGTTATGCTCGAATAATTGAACCGATCCACACTTTGTGATTGAATAATTGTTGTCTTTTTACCAAATAAGATTGTTTATTGAAGTATATAATTTATCCTTTGCTATTGTTTTATGGTTGTTAATGCATAGAGATGGTTTACAAATGTTCTATTAATATTGGTATAGGGATCTATGTATTCAAATACTTGTTAGATAAAAAAAACAATTAATATTCAATTTTAGTTAATGCATCTATATCATTTAGAAAACATTTGTAGCAACCAATGCAATGCGACCATGCATATGACACATGTAAGATTTAGTTTCGACAAATTTATTTGTATATAACATAACAAAGTTTATGAACACGACTTTTGAAAATTTCTGCTAATTATCTCATTAAAATTTAGTAGACGATGCAATATTTAAAGAATCAATGTAGCACAAGCAAGACATCTAATCGAATAAAATACAACTTTTTGCGATTTTTATGAGTCCTGACGGGAAAACATGTAATAGTTTTTAATCAGTTTGTCAGTATAGTTTTATTATCTTTGAGCATATCAATTTTATGCATGTGTTTATTATTTACATGTATATAACAAAGAGAATTTTGGATTAGTGTATTTTGATTCCTGTTATTATATACAATTAATATTGGTATAAGAATCATTGTATTCAAATATTTGCTAGATCAAAAGACAAACCAAATACTATTTAATAATCTCAAATTTTTATCCATAAATTTATCTATTGTGATTGTTTTAAGTCTTCTATTATATACAATTAATATTGGTATAGAGATCACCATTGTATTCAAATATTTTCTAGATCAACAGACATAGTAATTAATATTAATATTAAATTTTGGTTAATGCATACAATTCAGAGCAACTAACACGGTGTTACAAATATTGGTAGCAATGAATAACTATTAGTGATAGGTGACACATGTTAACTAAACCTTAGTTCTAACATACATGACAGGTGGCACTTTTTCATAACAATTATACAAACGCCGCGAGACCCGTGCTTTAGCACGGGTATGTTACTAGTAAATAACAAAAGTAAAAACAAAAACATGAATTGCTTCCCTTGAGCAAGCAATTCTGAAAGGGATCATAACGTGTCAGATCACCAATATGTATGACATAAGAATTATACATAACAATAACTTGAGAGAAATTATGACATGTTACCATTTGAGTAAATAGTGATAAAATTGAAGAATTAGTTAAATATATAGCACGAAGACTATAGAGAATTTTCTTTAAAATTGTACTTCAAAAACCTATAAACAAAACATTTAGGGTTCAACCACTCACCATGGATGGTAAACTTTCTAAAAATAGTGCTCTCTCAGGAACAATTTTTAATTAAAAGAAGAAAGATGATTAAAGGAAGGAGTTAATATAGAAAAAACTTGAGCAATATTATATGTTTAAAGTTTGTCAATGGCAAAGATGCAATGATGCACAGAAAGATAACTGCATCAGCTTCCGCAGATTTATAAATTGCCTTCCGATTATCACGGGCAGCCACCACCATTACATTTTCGAATGCCAGATTGGTCAGAGTGGAGTTCACAACGTTTAGATCCATCTCTGTGAGGGATTTCCAAAATAATGGAATTCAATTTTTGTTCCAAAAGTTGTGTCTTTTCATGGAATTGAGATTCAAATAAATAAAGTGTGTTCCTTCATGATTGATTGTGTTTATTCATGAATCAATACATCTTTTCTTTGAATCAATTCATGAAAGAATGCAACACTTTGTAAAGAATTGCTTCTACTCATCAAGTGTTATGAGTTGCTCTATAAACAGAACAACTCTACATGCAAAATCAACAAGAAAATCAGCACCACTTCATCTATTCCAAATCATTTTCTCTCTTCTCTTATGCACAAATTGAAGTTAGGAAACTATTGTTTTGTAAAATACCATTGACGGTACGCTTGATGTGGGGGTGCAAACCATATCAAGGGAACTCCATTGTATCCTAAAGGGGATTCGATGTTCAACCATTTGCATCCAATCTAAAGGGATTGGTGGGGGGCGAATCGAACCTAAAGCCTAGTGTTTACACACGCCTTGGAGTCTTGCGCAATGATCATTCATCTTCTTCTTTGTTCTTTATTTTACATCATCTTATCTTTATTTGAACTTATCAATTTTTATTGTTTGTTCCTAGTAGTTTGCAGCATTCTCACCACAATATCACCAATAATCTTTAGGTTCGAATTTTCATTTGTGATTAATATTGGCTGCAACTTTGAAAGAGAGGGTCTTTGGTTTTGTGAACATTGAGAGGATTAATGATGACAAATTTATGCAATGGTGGAAAAAGATGCATTTATTTTTACAACTTGGGAGAGATAAACTCCTATATGCTTCATCAAAATTGTTATTTATGGCCATGAAGAAAGGTACACAATTACTTTCTATGCATAATATATGCGTGAATGCAATTATAGGATTATTATTCTATGCTTGAAAATTATTTGGTTGGATCTTGAAAGTAATCTTTGTCGTGGAAATAATTTTTTATGCACGTGAAACTATAGTACATTTTGGGTGATTATTATGCTATGAACTCGAGACATTCGAATTTTTAAGACGGATGTTTTCATATGCAAAAAACTATTTCACGCAAATATTTTGTACTGAAGTTTTATAGCGTTATGCATTTATATATCTATACTTGATGCCCAAAAGGCATGAGATTATAGAAATCAGGTAAATAATTAATATTTCTAATCTTTTAATTATGAAAAATGATGTTAGAAATTATTGTGAATTGGAACAATAAGTTGCACACCCGTGTTAGGAAATATACCCCATTTTACATGTATCTTGGTCTTTTTGATCGATTGTTTACATTGATTTCTTCATAAAAACTGTGTCAAGTGATTCTACAACATGAACTCATGATAACCCAGTCAAAAAGGATTCAAAACAATGCATTATTTGGTGGAACACCATGTTGGTTCATGAAGGGTTGTGTCTGGACCTGTTAAGGAAAACAGACTCGTTTTCAATGTTTTGATCATTTCGTGGCTTACAAGTTGCACCATTTCAATCCTTGATTTTCATACTACAAAATAGGTGCAAGAATCATGCAAAACAGTGCTAAATCGAGGGAGAAAATGTGCTTAAAAGTAAGCGGGTCGCTAGACCCAAAACTCTGCAATTTGGGTCGTTTTTTTTACCCAGTTGGAGGTTGAAGATGATCTCTCTGTATTTGACAATGCCTACTCTCGGCTTTGGAGAGTGAGGGAGAGTGTGAAGTCTACAAAACTCCGTTTTCTGTGCCTTTTTTGCATTGTGTTTTTCTTGACTTATATTTATTGGATAAATAGGTTTCCTATTTGACGAATATATAAAATTATTTTTTAATAATTTTATTTTGTTTAATACTTTTTAAATCATTTAAAAATTGGAAACATTGATTTTAATTTATTTATTTTGGCATGGAAAATATTTTGACATTGTGTTGGATTTGTTTATGATAGTCACTCTCCATATATAATATGCTATGATGGTTCACTCTCTTGATATATTTTAGTGTTATGATGTGTTCATGTTTGATACCTAACATTAAGCATAATTTACGATGCATGTATAAATTGTATGTTAAATAAGGAGACAAGACTTATTTTAATAGAATTGAAATAAGTTTTAAAGTGTTAAATCAATATGATGTGTGCAATTTACATGATTTGCCCATCTTGTATGATATAAGACCTTTTGTATTCTTCAAAAATGTTTGCATAAGGTATTGTTATGTGTATTTGATGCATTCAATGTCTGATATCTTAAATAAATTAAGATAACTAAAATAGAATTATAATTTCATATTGAAATATGTATTGAATGATGTAGTAGCAACAAAGTAAAGTTATTTAGAAACTTATTGTATGATATATCAGTTTGGTCAAAATCAATGGTATAAGCAATTAAGCATACATACATAGTGATTCTCAACACAGTCAAAGACATACATCCAAGTGGATAATGAAAAGTCAATGGGACACGTTGTCCATAATTTGTGATAGTTATTCGATACGATCAAGAGTATATTAACTATTGAATAATGAAATGTCATGAGACATTGAATTAAAGCATGGCTATAGGAAGAAGTAATGTTATGAATCTTATAAGAAAAGGAAAGAATTCTTGCCATCCTTTAACGAAAGGATTGGCAAGGGATATGATGTTTTAAAACATTATCGAGGATGAGTTTCAAGCCCATATCTAAATAGCTCGATGAGTTTCAAGCCCATATCTAAATAAATGCTAATGGTAGAAACCCAACTCACACTTGAGTAGCATTAAGTCTTGAGTTCAATGGTGAAAGTACACTATTAGAGTAATTGCAAATACTTGACAATAGATACATCCCAAGTTTTATAAGTACTTGGACTATAAGTATAAAGTTGGAAGGTTGAGCTTTTGCTCTTAATGGACCTATAGCATGTATGTGCTGAAATGCTTACTATGGGAGCATTTTCGATAGAGTCTATCTATATGAGAGTGAAGTGGGGCCGCTTCTTGGAGATTAAGGGCTTGACTCTTAAAGTTCTCAAATGTGTCACTTTACAATTCGTTCAATGGTACCGAGATCTCATGTGTAAGTTAATTTACGCTTGTTCTAATGAATAATTGGTTCAAAGCTTGTCTACCAATCTATAAGGGATAAGTGAAACAATGACTTACTAAGTAAAGGTTCAAATCGCAAGATACCTTTATCTGAAAACATGCGATTTCCAGAATAATGGGATTTAGAATTATTTTAAAAATGGCGGGGGATTGTGAGAGATTTCCAAAATAATGGAATTCAATTTTTGTTCCAAAAGTTGTCTTTTCATGGAATTGAGATTCAAATAAATAAGGTGTGTTCCTTCATGATTGATTGTGTTTAATCATGAATCAATACATCTTTTCTTTGAATCAATTCATGAAAGAATGCAACACTTTGTGAAGAATTAATTGCTTCTTCTCATCCAATGTTATGAGTTGCTATATAAATAGAACAACTCTACATGCAAAATCAACAAGAAAATCAGCACCACTTCATCTATTCCAAATCATTTCCTATCTTCTCTTATGCGCAAATTGAAGTTAAGGAACTATTGTTCTGTAAAATATCATTGACGATACCTGAAGGGGATTCACTTTTCAATCATTTGCGTCCAATCTAAAGGGATTGGCGGGGGCGAATCGAACCTAAAGTCTAGTGTTTACACACGCCTTGGAGTCTTGCGCAATGATCATTCATCTTCTTTTTTGTTCTTTATTTTACATCTTATCTTTATTTGAACTTATCAATTTTTATTGTTTGTTCTTAGTAGTTGCAGCAGTATCACCAATAATCTCTATCTACAAAAAAATCAAAATCGAAAACATCATAGCTTTATAATAATTAAGTTAAAAATTAAATGTTGTTCGCACTGCCAACATTTGGACAAAAGGAGAGGTGTCTTTTTGATTCAACTGAATCTATGGCATCTGGCTAGTTTTTTGAAGTACACTCAATCGTATGAGATTTCACATCTCACCTTTACGATGTCACCGGAACACGCTGCTAATGTTAGAAACATTTCCTTTGTACCAACTAACAACTGTAATTTCTATGGTAGCTTTATCACTTTGAACTTCACAAAGTGGTTGAAAGTCTTCAACATAATCCCATGCCAATATGACATAATAAATCATTCATAAATTTTATTGAAAAATGTCTACGTTAAAATGGAATAGAGTGAGCCTAACAAACCTTTGCAAAAGAGGGGAAACAAAAAAGAAGTGGCTTTGCAAATCATTGAATGAATTTTTATCATATTTTTTTTTTTGAATGTCAAATGTTAGTTGTTAGTTGTTATGTTAGTATTTTCTCCTTTGTCGGGGTTTGAACCTCGGTCCTCCTCCTTTCAACATCTTATATCCCAAGCTCTCAACAATGCCAACAAGGATTGCATCCACCATCGCCGGCGACAACGTGAAGGTCTAAATTGGACATGTGAGAAAGGAGAAGGCAAGAGCTGCATTCTTGGCATCACATGTGAGAAAGGAAGAAACATTGTAGGTTGGGAGGCCAGAGATTGGACATACCATTTGAGAAGTTCACATTTTGCAATACCCACTAATTGAATTACCATCTAGATCAGGAATCTCATGTTTTTCCATGCCCCAAATTTCTTCTGAGATTGGACCCTTGAACCCGTTGAAGGGGAGGAAAAGCACCTTAAGCTCCGTTAGCTCCCTGATAAAAGGTGTAAACTTTTCGAACAGCAAACCCTCATGCCGTCACAACTTCTCCGAATTTTGAACATGTAAAGGAGACACCAAGCAGAATTCGAGCATGGGTGATGGGTCCGATTGCCTCCCATGCTGGCAACATCACCGTCTCTAGCGACGTTGAGGGCGACAACGTAGGAGTTCGAGCCGCATTGGATGCCAGAGTCACTGTCACCATCGCCGGCGACAATGTGAAGGTCTAAATTGTTGCAAGGATTGCATCCTTCGTTTTCCAGGATGTTTCTCACAATGGTTGGTGGTGAAAGCAGTGGGAAATGCCCACATTCTTTGTCACAAGCGAGTGTGTGAGAGTAGGTCTTGAAGGAACCTAGTCCATGGGTCGGATGAAAATGGGAGACACGAAAGAAATGGTTGCAGGAATCTAACCGAAGATAATGATGTGATTCATTGGGTTTTCCTCATTTCAATTAATTGTTTTGAAGAAAGAACACGTTACATAAGGGTGAGTAAAATAGGAACATTATTTTGAAGAAAGAAGGCGTTACATTTAAAACGGATCCAGATTTGGTGCATTCACCTCTCTCTCTCTCTCTCTCTCGCCTCTTCTATTTTATCTTTATTTTTTTATACAAAATAAATTAAGGGTTGAGATTGAAGCAACAATAGATCTAATGGTGATGAGAAAGGTTGATTACACTGACTGCATGGGACTTTGACTGCACTCAATCCATGTACGTGCAAAATAGGAACACGGAAAGGTTTTGGGAGTCGTCTGAAAGAAAAGACGCAATGAGAAACATAAGAGATATTGCCACCTCAACAAAAAAGATGATATGGCAAAGTTTGGAAGAAGTTAATAGTTGGCGTGTCATCGCAATAGCTCACGCTTCAGAAATTATAGATATAAATAGATAGATTCTATTTTCCTTGCTTTTGTCGAACCGACACGGATTAGGTTATCGACTCAGTTATGAGGACAAGGAGGACTTTGAGCTTATGCTTCAAAGGGGTTGCGTCTATCATCGCAGGAGTTTCAGATGATTTTCAATTACCAATTCATCAGTGGACCACCTTGATAGGTGGTCCACTGTAGAATTTGCCCTTAAAATGATACAAATCGTGAAAATTATATTTTAATTTTAAGAATTTGTTGTTAAAATAAGAATGGATTTTACACATGATGACGGTTCTACTGGACTTGTTTTAATGGTAATACTATTTTAAAAGCTGATTTTTAAGTTTAAGAAATTTGCAAAGGATCTTTCGAGATGCTTTCAGGCCTAATTCAATCGAAGATAAGACATTGATATGAAACTTTATCTGGCGTGTTTGGTTCTAAAGAGAAATTCTGAAGAGAGAAATATGTGAGAAATTGAGTAGATTTGAGGTATTGATTAGTAGGAGAAAAGGAAAGATGAAAAAAAAAAAAAGAGAAATGATATAATTTTTTAATTGACAAATATACCCTTTCTAACATTTTATATATATACTAGTGCATCTACCCGTGCGATACACGGGACAAGTTATATTTGTCAAATAATATTTTTTATTATTTTAATATATAAATATATAAATTATATTTAAAACATAAAAATGATGGCAATAAAATTATTAATCAGTCATTGTTTTCGTTATCATTGAAGTTAAAATTATAGACATAATCAAAAAAAAATTATAGAAAATAATATTTATTTATATAATCACTTACATAAAAAAATTGTTAAGTAATATTTTATTTATATATTTTAGGGAGTAGACCCCGTGCGATATATGGGAAAATTAATGTGGAAAATTTTATTTTGTATTGGTGTGATAATAATTTTGAAAAAGAAGTTAAATTTAAAACTAAGAAAATAAGTTTGTCAGATTTTTGTATTTAGCTCACAACTGCTTAGGTTATTTATTTTGCAGCAGCTTAAATTAAATAAATTCTTTCATATACTTAATTAATTACACGGATATATCCATTATTAATTTTTTTAAAACACCAACAAAACAAATAATATAACATATATAGAGTCATCATTTTTTAAAATGGTATTGCTGTGATAATAATTTTTGAAAAAAAAGTTAAATTTAAAACTGAGAAAATAAGTTTGTCAGATTTTTGTATTTTGCTCACAACTACTTAGGTTATTTATTTTGCAACAGCTTAAATTAAATAAATTCTTTCATATACTTAATTAATTACATGGATATATCCATTATTAATTTTTTTAAAACACCAACAAAACAAATAATATAACACATATAGAGTCATCATTTTTTAAAATGGTATATATTTTGTTGCTACTGTAGTAATCATTTCACCATTTATGGTATAATCACATTTGTAACATATATAGAGTCATCTCTTCCAACAAAATTGCTTTCCTTGATGCATCCTACGATGCCTTCCAACCCATATCCCAGCTTAATGTTAATCATAAACAAAGGAACCTAACATGAGTATTGTACTCTTACTCCTCGCTTTCTCCTGTATCAAAAGAATATTATTGTTATTCACCAAGGAGAGATCTAAGCTTCTAATTATATATTTGAAGGGTGTGATTACATCAACAATTGAATATTGAAAATTTAAATTAAGGAGAGATCTGAGCATGGTTTCAAAGAGCAGATAATAGCAAATGATTCTTGATGCTCAAGTTTAATCACAAAAAGCAATTTGATAAAAAACAAAAACAAAATAGTTTAAGGAGTTCTTGCACGCCTGTCTTTACCTCTATGTTTTACAAACATCATATACGATAATCCTTCTAAGATCCTAAAATCAAATAGCAGTAACCCACCTATAGAAGAAATAGAAATCATTGTAACTTATTGTTGCCATAGCAGGAAATAGTATTGTATTGTAGCTCACACCTTAGAATGTACAATAATAAAAAAATAGACATTATAAATTCAAAAGAATATATCATTCAATATTGTCAACTTTTATTGTTTCACAAACCAATTTCTACCACTGAACAAACACAAAGAAGATATCAAACATTATAAAATTGATGGACAGAAAAATAAAAAAGATGCAAGTTAAATTATGAAAGCTGACATGCAGAAATTAGGAAGTCAAAAATCAAAACTATAACATGTTTTATTAAGTTTGTACGGAGGATCACCAAACCATGTAGGATAAGATTAAGAAGAATGCTATAAAAAATAAGATATGCAGAAGAAAAACACTACAATCAAAATTTTAGCAACACCAAGAAGAAAGCACGCGAGTCTTGAGGGTACAACACCACATTGCATCCTTTTATTGTTTCATGAACCAATTTCCAGTGCTGAACACACATTATGAATATATTAAAACCACACTTTACAATTGTTCAAATTCCTGCAAGCTTTGAGGGACCGATTCCTACTAAGAGATAGCACTACATGCAACTCTGCTACGAAAAATATCCGTATGTGATGTCCTTCCCATCTAGGAGCAAAAACAATGTCGCACATCACCAAAATCTGTTCATAATAAACTAAAGGGGATCAAAGGCTTAATCTAAAAAATATAGATGTAAAAAAATGACCACAAATTAAAACCATATGTAATGAAGTAACCCACTCCCTAGGCTTCGTAGCGGCACAAAAAAAATACTCCAAAAGGAAACTGTATAAAATGATACACAACCCATCCTTTGAAATATGCAAGGATGCTGACCAGGCCAACAATGTTATCAATGGTGGATGGCGGTCCATGGCGGACAACCAAAAATCCGCCATAAAAAAATAGCGGATTGCGTTGCGGGAAATGGCGGACTGAATAAAATACAATATATATATATATATATATATATATATATATATATATATATATATATATATATATACACACACACACACACACACACACACACACAGATATGTAAATATAAATAAAAACTTGCAGAATAATAGTTGTAGTGCAGAAAAAATGCTACATAACTAAAATGTAAGGCTTCAATTGAACTAAATTGATAGTAAATATCATAAGTTCATAACCAAAATGGTAAAATACCAAATCCAAGACCATAAACATTAAGTTCAAGACATCAAATATCAAAATAACAACAAAATGAAACATAAGTTCAAGATATCAAATATCAAGTAAATGCCTAGTCCTCTTCCTCACTAATGAAGGAACAAAAATTGCAGGGAGAAAAGATTAAAAAACAGCATAAAAAGAGATTAAAACAAAAAGAATAAAACTGAAAAAAATTAAAACAGAAAAGCATGAAAAAAAATTAAAAAAAAATTATTTTTCCTTACATCAAAATTATGTAAGACTATATTAATTGAAATAAAAGAGAGTTTTTTTAGTTATTATTATTATTATTATTATTATTATTATTATTTTATGTTATGTTTTAAATAAAAATAAAAATAATAATAATTATTATTATTATTATTGTTATTATTATTGTTTGATGTTATGTTTTAAATAAAAAACAAATAAAAGAAGAACTAAACTTTGTATTTGACTCTCGCACTTCGTGCTTCATTTCTATCCAATTTGCCAATAAACCCAAACAAAAAAAGAAGAAAGAAAAACACAAAAATATGTTTGGGCCAGAAGGCCCAATTCTGTGAAACCCTAAATCACTAAGACACCAACCCTTCAGCAGCGCCAATGCTACTGTCGCCCCTGCGTGTTCTTCGTCTTCCAGTTTCGACTCCGGGGTGTTCTTCGTCGTCTTCCAGTTTCGACTTCGGCGTGTTCTTTTCTTCTCCCCGTGTGTTCTTCCTTTCCTGCGTGTTTAGCCGGGTCGGATCCGGGTCGCGTAGCAGCCAAACAGCGTGTTTTCTTATGTTTTGGGCCGGGTTTCCGCCATGGCGTGTGCCGTCCGCCATGGCCGCCCCACGCGAAGCGGCCGCCATGGGCCGCCATGCAGAACCCGCCCCGCCACCTCCTAGACTGTTGCGTTTTAGTGAAAACCCGCCTCCGATTTTCGCCATGGCGCCGCCATGGCCGATTTTTGACAACACTGCAGGCCAATGAGTTCTTTCAAAGCGTATTGCATTATGCAAATGACCTTTTGGTGCAGGATGAGTTTCTTCAAAGGGCCATGAAGAAAACTCAATTGCCCTTCTTCCAAAAGTCTTACGGGAAGAACACCTTGATTCTGAAACAACTTGAAACCACCTCACAAATAATCAAATTAAGCTATTCGTTAAAACTGCTAAACTAACCGTTTCACACCTTTTAGTGCATATAACAGGAGGAATATGGTTACATGATTAGAAATGGATACCTAGTTTCACCAGTAGCACAAATACATGTATAGGGGCCATGCCAAGCCCAGCAACCACCGTACATGTAGGTGTGGTGAAGAAAAGTGCTTATAAGCTGATACTCCTCTATGCCCACTTTAGTTTTTCTCATTACCTATTTCAATATAATGTATATTGCAACTATCATAAGAGAATTTTCAAAAAAACAAAAAAAAAAAATTGGAACAGGCCATTCAAAACTTCAGCTAATATGAAAACAAAACATCCTTTCAACACGTGAAAAGATCATGCCACAAAGTAGAAGACAAATAGAATATAGAAAGACATCAAAATATATTCCTTTTTGGTTAGGCTCTTATTTTTCTTACTCTTCCACATTAAAAGAGTCTTTCTCATAATTATAACTAAAAGTTTCATTTAGGAATGGATTATATTATACCACACCTCATCCCTCCAACTCCAACCCTTCAATCAAACACAAAAAAAAAAGAGATTAAGGGCCTCGGTAAATGCCACACACACAACACAAAGAAAAGAATTAAAAGAAAACAAAACGGAGGAAATAAAAGAATACACACCTATGCACAGTCGTTGTCGGTGCCGGACATATTATGTGAAACGGAGGAAGGATTAAAAGAATACAAAACGAAGGAAAGTTTGTGGAATAGATAGATTGCTGCAAATGAGTCGTTCGGTGTGTAGGGTTTGTGGAGAAGAGAACCCAGAAGTTAGAAGAAGAGAAGTTGAAGTGTTAGAAACTAATACAAATAATTATATATTTAGGGAATTGAAAACGGAAGAGGCACACTATCAAAGAAAAAAGAAAACGAAAGAATTGCAAATCACAAATAAAAGTGGGCCACACACGCTCAAACAACCATGCGCAGCCCATTTTCAAATCAGAAATGTTAAATGTACACAAATATTACTAGACACACATATCATGTATAGCACTGTAGCAAAATACAAATGACACAACACCCATCTCACATGCGTGCTCTCTGCTTGTTTCAATTGTCAGGGTGGCGCTCGTTTTCATTTCACTCGGCTAGAAAGAAATCAAAAGCAGAGGGAAAATAAAAAGTGTAACACTCCAAATTTCTAAGCTAAGTTGAGAATAAGTTATGAGAAGAATTGTGTGATTGTATTCAAGCTTAAATTGAATTTTAAAGTGAGTGAATATAATTACACAAGGTTTTTATAAGAAGGTTAATGGGTTTGAGTTGAGAAATAAGTCGGATTTAATCCTAAGATGGTTTAAGGTGTTGATTTGTAGCTATGGAAGTTGATTGAGAAGAAAGTCTCAAGGTTTGGTGCTAGAACTGAGTTTTCCTGGTTTTTCTGCAGTGTGAATCAATTCACCTAGCCTGGGAATCGATTCACAGCATTAAAACTCCATTGGCATCGAATTCTAGCAGTGGGAATCGATTCACAGAAGGCAGGAATCGATTCACATAAAACAGGCTGCTGGGACTCGCAGGCAGGAATCGATTCACTCATTAAATCTGCGATTCAGGCTCTTTTTGCACTGTGGGAATCGATTCACACTATGCTGTGAATCGATTCACAGCTGCAGAATTGTTTAAAAACGCAGTTTCAGCGAGCAGAACGCAGAAGAGAGAAAAAGGGAAAGAAGAGAAAGGGAAAGGAGAAAGAGGAGAGGAGAGCTAGGGTTTCACTCCTTGAGAGGGATTGAAGAGATTCATGTTAGATTTCTTCAATCACTTGCATAAATGGAGAGTTTGAGAGTTGAGATTTGAGTATTTGGAAGATTTGGGTTTGAACCCTAGAGAGGAGAAGAAGAAGCACGAATTGGAGAAGAAGAAGGGGGAGAAGACCAAGCTCCAGCAAGGATGATTCAAGTTCTTGGATGGAGAAGGAAGATTGAAGGTTGAAGATCAAGATTTGAGGAGTATTTGGAGAAGCCCTAAGTTGAGCAAAGAGGGAAAAGCTTGAAGAGGAGCAAAGGGTCCAAGTTCAGCCTTCCTAGCTCAATGTCTTGAAGAATAGAGGTGAGTTCTTCAACCCTTAGGTGATGGGCACCCATAAGTCCCACATATAGGAATTTCTCTTCCTTTAGTAGCATATAAACCTTAGGTTCAAGTTAGGTCTTATATACCTATAAGAGATTGAGTTATGATTGTTATGATTGTGATGATTGTTATGAAATTGTATGGGGTTTGACTGAAATAGGGTTGGATGCTGTCCCCAACCCCCCTAATTATTATGTGATGCTTGAATCCTTGAATGCTCCAAAGAGCTTCAATGAGATTATGTATGCTTGATGTTTTCTCTCTTGAGAACTCCATAGAGTTTCAAGGGATTAGTTAATGTATGTGTTGTCCATTAATTTGGCAAATTGTGAGGCTTGTCTAAGAGCCATAAGCTTAAGTCTTAGAGGTCAAGGAAGGACCCAAGGAAAAAGGATGTGATAGAATGAATGTATGTATTAGTATACATGATTGGGAGTCATTAGATAAAAAAGGGTACTATTAGTGTAAGCTTGATTCAGTGAAATGATTGTAGTTTCCTTGAATAGTTAAGTAATGTGGATGATTGTGTTTCTATGAACATGCATACAATCATAATCATAAGCATATGCATAAGCTAAAGTCCATGGCAAGACTCCTCTATTTATAGGAGTAAGATCGGTTTGGTTAGCCAAGAGGGACGCCCTTGGAGGGTTATGACGTCTAACCACCATTCCGAAAGTGTGTAATTGGGGTCTAGGGACCTAAGCCTACGACACTACCCAATAACACAAAATGCATTACATGCAAAGCATCATATTATACATCTCTTATGAATGGTATAATGTGTGAAGTGAAGTTAAGTTTATGAATGTTAATGAATTCCTTGTATGTATTTTATATATATGTATTAGGAATGAGCTTAGTTAGTTGTATGGAATTTTGGATAGCACACCCATAGTCGCTTAATTATTATATAGTACTGAGCATTGTGATTAGATCACTCAAAGGATAAGCAAGCTAGATTGATTGGGATTTGTAGTATAGAGCATAAGGCAAAGCCCAATAGCATAAGAGAAAACAAAGTTGTGTTAAGCACAAAGTGAGTAAGTAAGAACAATATGTTCTTAGTTAATAAGGTTGCAATTTATATTGTATTAAGGTTAGTTGAGCTAAACAAAGGTTAAAGAATGGACATTTGTAGGATTGATGTGGATTGCTATACATTTATGTGTTTAGTTAATCACAAGTCGATAAGTGGCATATTAGTCCTAGGATTACCCTATGGTATAATATGCTAAGTTTTAATTCAAGCTAGCGCCTTATAAAGCGTCTTAGTTTAGGGATATCGAGAAGTTGCAAGTCAAGTCCTTATGGTACATAGGGAGAGTAAGTCTAGGTTTGAAATGCCTAAGTTAGTCTTCTCAGCCTAGAATGTTCCGATGAGAGAATGGTGAGGAGTCCGTGAAGGACTCACTGAGATTTTATAATCTCACCCTTTTCTTTTTGTTGTTTTTCAGATAAGCAAGTATTGAAGACGGCGAGCCGAAACTTCAAGCCTGGGACACATAAGCTAGTCGTAGATTGTAATGGGAATTTTATATTCCAAGTTATGTACAATTTGTAATCTATTTATTAGATTTATGAATTTAGTTTAATTTATGACTTGGATTACTGTAATCAAGTTGTAAATGTTTAGTAATTCCTGTGCCTTAATGTAATGTGTCGTACTTTCACTTATGTTGAGGTGCGGGTGTTACAAAAAGCAAAAGGAACCCTACGTCGCGCAAGTCCCTCCGTTGCACTCCGTCGAACCTCCCTCCTTCCAAACGAAGTCCCTCCGTCGCGCGCTTCTCCCCCGTCGCGAAGCACCCTCCGTCGAAGCTCCCTCCTTCCAAACGAAGCTCCCTCCTCTCCTTTTCTTTTTTCTTTCCGCTGAAACCCAAATCAGAAAACAACTTGTGTGACCAGAGAACCGCAAGGTCTCCCGCGATTGAAGAACGCTCCAGCTGCTCCGCCGTCGCCACGATCGTTCCCTTTAGCTGCTCCGCCGTCGCACCACTCCTTCTCTATCTCTCTCTCTCGTCGAAGACTCGTGGTGGCTGGCAGTAGAAGCAAAAAAGAGAGGAAGAAAAAGATTTTAGAGCAAACCCAAATCCATCTTGCTGAGTCCGAAAGTGAGGTAACTCTAACACCATTATCTAGCTTTTAGTTGTAGAATATGTGAATGTGAATCCATTCCATAGCCATGCTCGCTCACCACTTGATGGATTTGTGTTAACAAGGAAAATGAATATTTATATTTTATTTTATTTTATTTTATTTTATTTTATTTTATTTTATTTATAGCCAGTAATCACCAAAACAGTTTAACAGAAGATGATGAATAGTGAAGAAAACAAAATTAATAGGAAAAAAGGGGTCTGGAACTGAAACTTCACAGTGAATCCTCTAATGATTCAAACCATTAGCTGTAACAAATGAAAAACAAGTGCTGAAGTTTTTCTCATACAGAAATATTTCCCTGCAAACAAATGAGAAAGGCATCAGTAATAAATATGTGTGTGGATCAATGTATTTGATTGATGATGTCAATAGTAGAATGAGTTTTGTAAGAAAAAGTCGAAATTGACGAGTAAAGTAAACGTACAGGTGGATTAAGGAGTATTAAGTTGTTAAGGTTTTGCTGGTGATGTTGGCATACTTAACTACAACCGGCGAAAAATATCCCTGTGAACAAAGAAGATTAAAGAGAACATCCTATGATATGTCAAAGATTAGACGATTTTAGCTAGTAGATCCATGCTTCTTGTCAACTAAGGTAAACTTACTTGAACAACTAGTGAGAGTTTGGTAACAGCTAGTTCATCAATAAGTGACTTCAATGGTAACAGCCAGTTCATCAACTAGTGAGACGTTGGTAACAACCAGTTTGTCAAGTAATTAATGGTTTCTAAAGTAGGAGAATATAAAGATTGATGGTTTCTAAGACCAACTAACAGTATGCAATTTTGCTACATGTTTAGTATGTAGCATAGCAAAGAGCTTATAAATCAATTCAATAAATCACCACAACCTTTGGTCTTACGTGTTTGTCTGAGCTAGGAAGGAACCAAATGTGTTGGCTTTTAATATGTGCTAAATCTTTTGGTCAAAAAAATATGTGTGTTTTGGGGGGTGCGCCTAAATGTTTTGGCTTTTATTGATATGGTTTCTTTTTATGGATCAATATTGACACATCTGTTAATCCAAATTTTTGGCATCAAATCAATTTCTCAGTTTTTTCTTTGAATTCATTTTCTTGCTAGTTTATCTCATTTATCAAGATTCGTGAATCTTTGTGGGCAAAACTTGTTGGCTTGACTCCTTGATAGTTGTGATTTATGCAAAAAACCCTACAATAGAAATTGGTTATGCCAATTTGTTGATCAACATTCATCTTTGCATTTTGAGTTTTCTTAAAAATATCAACCCTTTGTTGTTTTACATGTATGGTTTCTAAGCAAGGAATATGGCTGGTGCAAATGATAAAAATGTAAGGAAACTTCGTAACTATTTGTATTTTCCCGTGTGCGATTTATTTACAATCCAACTGACATTTAATGATACTTGGCAGGTTCATTTGAGGCATGCTTGTGATCCTACAAGCTTGTTTGATGTTAACGAAAGGCTTACCAACAATCAGCTTGCATATTTGAAGACCACCCCATTCTATTGGGTCAGCAAATTGTCCAAAGATATGAAGATTTCAAATGTGTTGTTGCGGGAACTTGTTAAAAGGTGGAATGAGGCTGGCCGAGGATTCGTTGTTAGGGATACGGTGGTCCATTTTACCCTTGCAGACATATGCTTAACATTGGGACTCCCAGCCACAGGTGATCCTGTGGTAGCGGCAGAGAATGAGCAATGTTATACGATGTCAATGTTCAAATGGGGTGAGGTGACCATTGAGGATATCGTCAACAAGTTGGCTGTGGTTGAGGATGAGGGGGATTTTGCGAGGACATACATACTCCTTGCGTTTGTCGAGTTTTACTTTCCAACAATAGGGAGGTTGTTGTTTACTGATTATGTTTGGTTGCTTGATAACCTAGAAGCAACCAACTCCTTCAATTGGGCAAGAGCGGTGTACGACACGATTAACACTGAGGAAAGCTATTCACGCCATAGATAGTGGGAGAATTGACCACCGATACATCCGTGTGGTCATGCAAAGAATCCTACAGTATCTATTTTCGCATATGTTATATCATCATCTTTTGTTGTGTTAAAATTTTTTTTATACCTTATAATTGGTCATTAATCTTTGTTGTATAGATTTGGGCAATGAACCACTTGTCCATCGGGAAACACCGCAACCCTCCCGAGCACCCTTTCCCAAGAATTCAGATCGCCAAGGTTGGAGTTGAGAAATAAGAAAATGAAGGAAGCATTCGAGAATGCTAAGGTAATCGTGGTTGTCCATTGTTTCTATAATATGGTGAAATTTATATACACAATATGTATCCGACGTGCTTCGTTTTGTAGGTAATCGTTGCTTTAACAAAGATCTTTGAGCTTCGTAACGCCATTGTCAGGGATGCATTGCGCCTGGGCCAACAACACAGATATGTACATGTTGATGAACATGAAAAAGTGTTGGCAAAGCTTAGGGAGCATGAACAGAAGTATAGGGAGCATGAAGACAAGATAAAGGCTCTAGAGGCGGACATCAGAAGCTTGAAAGAGGTTGCTTCTCGTCGCCGATCACAGACGCTGCCGGTGACTGAGTATGGTGGATGCTCTAGCTCAGGTAGGCATCATGATGCATCTCCTCTTCACCAAACTCCCCTTGCTGATACGCATGCTGACGTGGGTGGCATAGGAGTTGCAGGTGTTGTAACAGGTGTGTGATTACTTCATTTTTTGGGACTCTGCATTTTCATAATTTTTTACTTTTATTTGGTATGTGTTCCAATAGATTGAATCAATGTGAACTGTGTGCACATTTGTTGTATTTTTTTTTCCGCTCTTTTTTTATTTGTAAAAAGTTGTAGCTCTACTTTGTTGGAATTGAATCCTAGATAGAATAACGAAAACAGGGAGCATATTTAGGTGAACATTTTTGAAGTTTGAGATATATGGCATTAGTTGCGGGTTTAAATTTTCTTCTTGACTCAATCGTGTGCTTTTGTTTGTAGAAATGCTAATTCTATAGGTACTTTAATAACAGAGAGATCATTTTTATATGCAGGTTTAGAAATGGTAACTTATACTGGGATGGCTGCTGATCCCCGAACTTTTGAGCCTCCAACAACAATGGCCTGTGGACCGGAGGAGGCACTTGTTGAAGGACAAACTGGTAAGTGTACCATTCAGTATCCATTACTTAATTGGTTGGAATATGACTGTTTTCAAGAGGTTGAAGAACAAATATTGGTTTCAAGTTGCATTATAAAATATTTTGTGTTAACTTTTGAGAATATTGGATATGTTTAATTTATAATTTACGTGAAAGTTGTTGTTATTTTGGGGCAATGCTTGCTGGAAGATTTGTATGCATAGTGCACATTGGTCACTATACCATTTTATTAAAAAGATAGGCAACTTACCATGTACAATTTTGGTTGTCATTTTCAGGTGAAGATAATGGGGAGGGTGCGTCAAACCGCAGTTCAAATATAGCAACAAGAATAAAGGGTGGCCCTAGGTCGCGCACCCAAAGTGTAAAACTTGACTCCCCATATGTCACCAGGGCATATGTGAGAAAGACCAAAAGGACCACAAAGAAATAATTGTTCATTGGGGCTTGGATTTAGGAGAAAGGGTGGGGGAGACCTTTTTGTGGGTAATGTATATCATGTTTTTTAGGATATGGATGAATGTAATGCAACTGCATGTATATTGCCTTTTTAGGGTTGTTTTGGAAAAATTGTTTATGTATCGACACTTGTTTGGAAAAGTATGTATATGGTGTTTATTTGGTTTATGTATGGACGCTTGTTTGGATGAAGTTATGTTTATGTATGGACGCTTTATTTATGGTTATTTATCAGGTTTACAACAATGATTTCTGCCACAGGTGAAGGATTCTAAAAATTGCCTGTGATTCTCATCTTTTTGGTCGTTAACAGCAAATCACCTCCCTCATCCAAGTCATTACCCAGGTCGTTGTCAGTGGTATCATTTTGGCAGCTCTCACATAATTTATGAAGTGAATTCTGCCTGTGTTGCAAGTAGAAGAAAATTTAACTCAAAATTGTCATGATGTGAGATTTGCTCAAACAGATGAAAACTTGCTTGAGGATCATAATGTTAAAGCAAACATGGAAAGAATGATAGATGGAGAAGGAGAAGGAGAACTATGTTCATATTTTTCTCTAGGTTGTAATTATTTTCCACCTCAACAAGTCCTCTCAGTTTTTAAACTATTTTTCTTCCTTTTATTTTTTATTTTTCATGTCCAAGATGATAGTTTTCTGAATAGAATTGGAGTGTCGTTATATTCTGTATTAGTTTTCTGAATTCTCTGTGAAGCATTCACCAGATAAATGAACGCAATTAACCAGATATATAAAAGGCACGTCAGTTATGCATTCACCAGATATTGTGAAGGATTCACCAGATAAATGAACGCAATTAACCAGATAAATTCATTGAATATCGAGTTTGCATTCACCAGATATTGTGAAGGATTCACCACATAAATGAACGCAATTAACCAGATATATAAATGGCACGCCAGTTATGCATTCACCAGATATTGTGAAGCATTCACCAGATATTGTGAAGGATTCACCACATAAATGAACGCAATTAACCAGATATATAAATGGCACGCTAGTTATGCATTCACCAGATAAATGAACGCAATTAACCAGATATATAAAAGGCACGTCTGTTATGCATTCACCAGATATTGTTAAGCATTCACCACATAAATGAATGCAATTAACCAGATATATAAATGGCACGCCAGTAATGCATTCACCAGATATTGGCAAGCATTCACCACATAAATGAACGCAATTAACCAGATATATAAATGGCACGTCAATTTTGCATTCACCAGATATTGTGAAGGATTCACCACATAAATAAACGCAATTAACCAGATATATAAATGGCATGTCAGTTATGCATTCACCAGATATTGTGAAGCATTCACCAGATATTGTGAAGCATTCACCAGATAAATGAACGCAATTAACCAGATATATAAAAGGCACGTCAGTTATGCATTCACCAGATATTGTTAAGCATTTACCACATAAATGAACGCAATTAACCAGATATATAAATGGCACGCCAGTAATGCATTCACCAGATATTGGCAAGCATTCACCACATAAATGAACGCAATTAACCAGATATATAAATGGCACGTCAATTTTGCATTCACCAGATATTGTGAAGGATTCACCACATAAATGAATGCAATTAACCAGATATATAAATGGTACGCCAGTTATGCATTTACCAGATATTGTGAAGCATTCACCAGATAAATGAACGCAATTAACCAGATATATAAAAGGCACGTCAGTTATGCATTCACCAGATATTGTTAAGCATTCACCACATAAATGAACGCAATTAACCAGATATATAAATGGCACGCCAGTAATGCATTCACCAGATATTGGCAAGCATTCACCACATAAATGAACGCAATTAACCAGATATATAAATGGCATGCCTCACCAGATATTGTGAAGGATTCACCACATAAATGAACGCAATTAACCAGATATATAAATGGCACGCCAGTAATGCATTCACCAGATATTGGCAAGCATTCACCACATAAATGAACGCAATTAACCAGATATATAAATGACACGTCAATTATGCATTCACCAGATATTGTGAAGCATTCACCAAATATATGAACGCAATTAACCAGATAAACAACATCCTGCGTTGCTGCAGTATGTTATTAACCAGATATTATACCATTCCATTTTTTAATGAAATTATTCTATTCCTTAGTGTTTTTTTATTTTATTTGCAAACTGAAACTTCTTACAAATATAAATGAAAATGAATAGGCTTAACCATATAGGTGAAGTTGATTGACTACATAATTGATGGGTTGTGCAAAATGACTTAAGCATCACAATAAAGGAATAAACCGTATTAATCGATCATTAACCATGCAACTTCCTTTGATATCTACACATGATCATTTACATAGGATTGTCTGAATAAATACACAACAAGTGGTGGTTTTGTCATGCAAAAAAGTGACAAAAGTGAGTTGCACCCCACCAACTTGCATGAACTACATATACATGGTAAGCGTTATGCACATCAAAAAAATGACCTCAATTCCTTTACAAAATAATGGTTTCTTTAGTGCTGCTACCTGCACATCAAAAAATGACAAAGGTGTTGGGTTCCCCGACTAACCTGCACAACCAATGGTGTTTGTTAGTAAAGTGTTAAACACTAAAAAAGGTACCACGATGATAATAAGCACAATAAAGGACTCATGAACAGCATACCATCGTGTAATAATTGTATCCCTAATCTTCCAACCCATGTAAATATGTGACAACCATATACCAAAACATGTCATTAGTCAAGACAAATAAGTTCGAAAATCTGTCTAATCATCCAAATTTGTAGTGAATCATGAGGACCCCATGAAGTCAACATTGGACGTTGTCAATAGGTCCATGAATGATATATTACCTCCAAATGACTGTATAGGAAAACAATCAATCAATCAACATAAATTCCAGCTCATCATCCACAACACATAATAAAACAACGTCTACACATTGCGTACATTTAACCCAAAACACATAATAAATTTCCGGCAAATGATCTATAAAATTGCGTACATATAACCCACAACACATAATAAATTCCTGGCACATGATCCATCAAATTGCGTACATTTAACCCACAACACATAATAAAACAAAGTCTACACATTAACCACAATCTTATAATGGACACAAACCACGGTGCTTGTATCCAAGAAATGTCCACCGGTGACAACTTCAACAGATGACTCTACACGGACGTTGCTTTGGCTCTAATTACCCATCATTCCAGTGTTTGCCTCCTGCATATTTGTTTCAAAATATTTGGTTAACAGCGTTCAAATTACTGGTTAATCAAGTGTTGTATATGGTTAATACATTCTTGCTTGTGAAAAAGACATACCTTGGTAGTCTCTTTGTCTTCGGTATGCTTTGACCGCTTCTTGGCTCTTCTTACAACTTTTTCGACTATACCCATTTTTCTATTTGTAGGAGGTCGTCCTTTACGTTTGACTCGTAATGGACTACGAATGTCGGTAGCATTGTCTGGATTTGATTCAGCAATGAGACTTTTGTTAACATCCTGAGTTGTAGCATCCATGGTGGGCACATTAGAACTAAATTCATGGAGTCTTTCATGGAGTGCATTAGTTCTGACTTCAGACTCTGCAGCCTACTTCAGCGACCTCGTAGAAATGCTTGCACAATTTATCAAATCATCCATCTGTGGCTTCAATTCCACACACAAGAATGCTCTTAATATATGAATGCTTCCTTTTAATATTTTTCTTCCATCTTGCTAAAACATACTTATCGGGCACACTTTTAAGCCTCTCTTGAGTACACACACAGAGCACATGGAGACACAAAATACCTCTAAACTCAAACAATGAGCATTCACAATAGACATCATGGTTTTCACGATTAAACACAACCATATATATACACTCTTTTGGTCTATCTCCAACTAAGACCTCCTCCAACACATTATAAGTAGCAACGCAACCATCCACAGCCTTTAAAGAGGACACACAATTCATCTTTGATCTAAACTTAGCTTGAACCTCTTTAAACTTGGCATGAGTATACTCACATTGGAATTGCTTTTCAATTGAAGAGGTTGACCCGCAGGGAATTGTTGTATCCAAGCATTGAAAATCAGCTTGAAATTCCTTTTTAGCTCTACTCTTAAGAGCATTATCGTACTGCTTCACAAATTGACTCAGACTTGTTGTTGAATTGATATATCCGTCGAAGAAAGCATGTATGCTCTCGCTTCGCTGCGTTGTTGACATACCTGCCAAAGTACATACAAGGGATTAACCATTAACCATATAAGAAACAGAATTAACCAAATAATTGCACTTCATTAACCATATATTATAGTGAAAGTGAAACTTCAGGATTTTCTTCCATTAACCAAATAATGCACACCATTAACCACTTATTTACAAGCCATTCACCATATATGAAAAATTCGTCCCGTAAAACTTAGGAAGTATCGAATGACTCATTAATGAACAGGAGTAAGTATACATACCGCCCAAAAATATTTCTTCAAAGATGGTTGGTGCCCATCTGTGACGTTCGCTGTACACCGACTCAACCACCATTCTCGTCCAAGCTCAAATTTTTCAATAAAGCAGGACCATTTGTCTTCAAAATCAGCTGATGTGATTGTATCATAAACCACTGCTTTCATTGCAGACTTAATCCTCTTGTATTCACCATATCTGCTTAGCTTTTCAGGAATTTTCTTCATTATATGCCACAAACACCACCTATGACGAGTTGTAGGGAAGACTACCTCAATGGCATTTTGCATAGCCTTGCATTGGTCAGTGATAATACCCTCAAGGGCTTTTCCCAGCATACAACGAAGCCATGATTGGAAAAGCCAGAGAAATGACTCTTTGTCTTCTGCAGAAACCAGACCACACCCAAATAATGTTGATTGACCATGGTGATTCACACCAACAAATGCAGCAAAAGACATGTCATACTTATTGGTCAAATAAGTTGTATCAAAAGTGACGACGTCTCCAAAGGATGCATAAGCAGCTCTACTTCTTGCGTCAACCCAAAGCACATTCCTTACATGAAAATCATCATCCATATCTATGTCATAGAAGAAATCTTTATTTTTCTCTGTCATTCGACAAAAATAGCTTAGTAAGGCCTTGGCATCACCTTGTTTCCCAATCGCACGCCTTTCTTTGTGGACATAATTTCTCACGTCTCTTTCACCAAATGGTACTTGCTCATGCCCTCCTGCATCTGTAATGAGAGATTGAAAAGTCTTATTGATCCTCACTCCTGCTTCATCATTGATTTGGATTGTTCTCTTTACGTGGAGGTTGATTTTCTTGTTAGCCTTGAATAACCTTGCCTTTGTAGGGCTGACCTCGTGAGAATGGTTGGGTTCAAATTTTGTAACGTACAACAGTCCATCTTCCTCCAACTTTATAACAATCCTTGCAGGACAATTTTTCACCTTAGTCGGACGTGTTGTCAATGTACATAGAATTTCTGATGCTCGGGACCCTTCTCTTGTGCATGCTAGCATCAGGTAGCAAATCTCCCCATCCTCTCCTTTTCTTGATGTTCTAATCTTCCAACCAAAACCCTTTTTTGAAGCATACTCGCCATAAAATGATTTAAACTCCTCTATGGAAGAAAAGCACATCCCTGTTACAGGCTCCCACTTTTCATGATCATCATTAACAATGTCAACTCCAGCAGCTTCACCATCATCACCACCACCACCGTGCAGATAATTATTTGAAGTATCCATCGATATCCAATTGTGGGTGCCACACTAAAACTGCACAAATTAGATCTTTCATAAGTTATGTCACAATTAAACCATCGATTTACAAGCTTATCGTATCAAAATTCAATTGACAAACTAAAACCCACAAATATCTATAAAGCATAAATGTTGTACATGGTTGATAATAGACTGCAAATGTAGGAGTAACCGATTAACCAAATAATGAGAAGCAGTAACCAAATATTTCCAACTGATTAACCATTTATTTACTGAGTTCTGAAAACAATTGAAGTGACAGAGTAACCGATTAACCAAACAATGAGAAGCATTAACCAAATATTTCCAACTGATTAACCATTTAAATGTAACAAAAGAACAACTTCAAAAAAAAATCTGAAAAATAAACTACATAGAAGCTTGAGATCAGAAAGTTTTGTCTTCTTCTCTTTTCTACACTTTGTCTTCATTTCACAAAAAGGAAAACTTAAGAAGATTGTGTATTTGGAGCAAACCATTATTACCAAAAGCTCCTAATGGAAGTTAGGAGACTATACTACTAAGCTCCTAATAAAAGTTATGGAAACATTAACTGTGGTTCTCAGGCTGCAATTATGAAAATGGTTTTTATTAACACAGGAGATCCTTAGGACAAAAATATTGACACACAGCTGAAATCAACATTCAGGTAGGTGCATATGCTCCATCAGCCTTAGCTTACGCTTTTTCTTCATTATTTTGAATATTCTACTGAAATCACAAAAGACAGACCATCATTCTTTGTCAATCCCTGTTCTTCATTGTTTCAGAATGTTTCTACTTTCAGATTGCATGTCAAGTACAAATACAAATAACTTGGAATGACCCACTGCTTCATCAAAATGAGAAGAATAAAATCTACAAGGGATGCAATATGGAAGTATAACCATCCTTTATTCCTAACATACTATTTATTTGAAGTAAATGACAAAGGGTAGAATTACTACATTATGAAGCACCAAATAGAGAATGCATTGTGCCACGACATGGATACATCAATCTTAGATAATAAACTTCTACCATTTTCCATGATGTCAGAGAACCACTCGGATGGTAATACTAAATGTAACTAAGAAACACCAGAGTGGCTATTGGCTAATAAGTATCAACCTACTAATAAAGTAATAATATCCAGTATTATTTAAATCTTAATATCACAAACAACACATGCAACACTTACAATTCATGTTTACATTAATGCTGGTTTAGTTCAGATACGAAATTTGAAGTAAATCATAGCTAATGCATATATGACATTTTATTAATAAAAACAAGTGAAAGTGGGTCCAGGTCCAGCAAGCCAAATTGACTACTATAGTTACACAAAACAGTCAACTTAAAATCTTAGTCAAACAACATTACCAGCTAGGAACAGCTCTGTAAATGAGAGGGGTATCAAATCTCCAACAGTATGGGTAAGAATGTGTAAAAGCTCCAGACTTAAGCAGCCTACCCTTTGCCTAAGGAAAGGTGAAAGGAAAAGAAAATGATTAAATGACAAAGTTTTAAGATGAACATTATTCACTGCAAAACATATCATAAACTTCTAATAGATGGTCTCAACTCGCGCTCTAATAGAGATGTTTAGTAAGTTAGGAATCCTGTAAAGGGTTTCCTTTACAAGACAAGCAGATGGAGTGGAATAGCTTTTTTACATAAAATGTTATGCTGTTTTCTACATCAGGTTTATCTTATATGCCAAGATGCACTCTCAGCTAAAATGACAAGGCTTTTGTTTTTCATCTTTCTGCTTCCCTCCAAACTAGGTTCTCTTGTCAAAGAGAAGCCCTCCTGTTCCGGTATTCTCAAGAACAAATATCAATTCCAAAATATGATTGTACTGATTGAACTATTTGGTAAAAAAAATGACATTCACTGAACCACATGACGATACAATCTTTTAAATTAACAGTGTCATGAATCACTCCAAAGTAATAAAGGATTCTCATAAATTTAGATTTATATGGAGCATACCTTCACTGCTTCAATGATATCCTTATCAGCTTGTTTGATATAGTGCCCACTAAAGTCAGTAATTTTTCCAGTAAAGCAGCCACCATCATCAACAGCAACAATTAGTTTGTCCTACAAACCAACACAGTACTTGAGTAATAGTATTGGGAATGGATGGAATCCAACAACAAAAATTGAAAAATCAAACAAAAGTAACAATAGAAACAAAGATGAAAATCCTAAAACTATGGAACACCGATTCAGTATCATATTAGCACTGTAACATTTTAAAATTTAACTTATTTAGGCACTGGAGCATCATAAAATAGGCAGATAAATGAACAACGAACATCAGCAATAGCAGCACACTAGCACCAAGGTTACATGTACAATTAGGTAGCAAAGAGGAAAATCATCATAAAAGACGCAGTGGCAAGATATAAAACTTTAACAGAAGAGAACATGAATCAATCATCCCTCGAGACAGACGCAAATTAAACATATGAAGACATACAAGGCAATCATTTAGAATATCACTTCCAGAATTATGCCTCCCTGACTGAAGCATTTCAGGAGAAAAAAACTAAACCCAATCATTACATTACATAATTATAAACAGAAATGTTAAATTATCAATAATTATAAATTATTGATAATTTATAAACAGAAATGTTAAACTAAACCCAATAATTATAAATTATCAGAAGTAGAAGTACACACCTTGCTAAGAATGTGATTTTCCATGCAAACACGAAAATCATCTTCACCAAAAGCTGGGGCACAATGGACAATGCCAGTACCACTATCATCAGTGAGGGAACCAGAATGCGACGGAGGGAGGAGGGAGCTGCGTTTCAGTCTTCACATTAGGGAGTCAGAGCTTCGGTGGGAGGCGATGGTCGACGCAAGGAGCAAGGGGCTTCACCGAGGGAGTGCCGTCGTGAGTGAGGGTTCGGCGTGAGCTTCGGGTGGGCTGAGAGCTTGCCTCGTTCGTGACTGACTAATCGCTCCCAATTTTTTGGGTTTCAGAAATGTTGGAGGGAGCGAAACCAAAAAAGAAGAAGGAGGACGCACGTGAGTTGGGCGGGTGGTGTGGGTGTGGGTGGGTTTCGATATGTGGGTGGCGATGGGTGGTGTGGTGGCGGCAGGTGGTGTGGGTGCCGGATTATGGGTGCCACCAGGGAATGAGGGAGTGAGAGCTTCGGTGGGAGACGCGGTGGGAGACGCAAGGAGCAAGGGAGCCACCGAGGGAGTGAGTTCGTGAGTGATTTTCGGTCCTCCTTCGTCGTTAGTGAGCCATCGATGGGTGAGTTTGGTTTCAGAAATGATGGAGGGAAATTTTTTTTTTGGTTTCAGAAATGATGGAAGGAGCCAAATAAAAGAGAGACAGACGCAATGTTGGAGGGAACGAAACAAAAGAGAAGCAGACGCACGTGAGTTGGTGTGGGTCACTTGTATTTGTCTACAGTAAAATACTGTGTCCAATATTTGTGTCAAATTGTGTGTCAAATTAACATTTCTGTATATATCAAATACACATTCAAATCAAACAAAAATTGAATGCACGTATGTAGAGCAAAAAGCATTAATTATCAAT
Source organism: Calophaca sinica (assembly GCA_037113605.1). NCBI lineage: Eukaryota > Viridiplantae > Streptophyta > Magnoliopsida > Fabales > Fabaceae > Calophaca > Calophaca sinica. Next base: position 96,689,466 of record CM073736.1, read on the forward strand.
AATTAATGAATGGACTAAACAGAAGTAATTAGCTAACATAATTACAAAATTAGCCCCAAAGTAGGCGGGAAAACATTGCCTTCACAACGTACTTTACTTTTAGATATAAATAAATAAATAAATAAAAGAAAAGATGTCAAAATTGTATTATGAAACAGCCATTTTAAAAAAATAGAACTTCAGATTAGTAAAGTCACATTTTTTTTTTATTTTTTGGACAACGCGTTCTTATTTTCAAAACAGGATGAGTAGGCAAAAAAATTTCAATCAGAATACTCGAGTAGTTCGTGAACGACAAGAAAAAAAGTGATAAAAGTTCAAGATTTTTGCAAATTAGTTAGGGGTGTAAGAGTAAAATAATCAAAACACCCCCTTCTCCCATCCTTTCTTCTCAACTTTTGAGAGAAAGAATAACAGGTAGGACCCACATGTTTTTTTAGTCTCTCTTCACCATTTCTTTTCATACCAAATAAGATTGTTTTAGGGCTTATTTGACACACTTTTTTAAAACAATTTTTCTGTTTTTAAAAATAGATAAAAAATAAATTTTATTCTTATAATATTTTTAAAAATAGAAAACTCTCTCCCCAACTCCTCTCTTCTTTCACTCTCTCTTCCCTATTTCTTGCTTACCAATCAGACCATAAGTTGGAATTTGTCCTCTTGTATAAATTCCAACCTTTAGAATATAATTTCTACCGCGGATTCCTTAACCAGATAAACATCGATTGATTGGCTTCAGAAGCGTTTCCTCTTTTTCTCATCTTTCTATTCTAACTTTCGGCCTAAAGATAAAAAAAACTCATTCTGTGGGCCGGTTCTCACCATTGCCATTCTTTAAAGATACGGCACATGATTTATTCTCTTCCCACTACTTGCTGTTATTCTTTTCAAACCAACGTTTTTGTTAGATTTATGTCCAGATTTTGACATATGCTACTACTAGTATGAAGACCCGTGCCATGCACGGACACCATTTAAATTATGCCAAAAAGTTAGAAAATTTAAGTATTAAAATACATAATTTAGTTTATTAACTAATATCATATTTATCTAATTTTATTAATTTTTGAACATTTTGAGAGTGAGTTAATGTGTAAATATTAGGTGAGTTTAGTACATTATTGTTATTATTATTATAGCAACATACACAACAGTTGAATAATATGTGTCACTAATCTCTTGAGCCGGGTCTGACCACATGGGCGGCAAAGCCCTCCCTTAAGAGTTTTAACGCTGCTGCATTCCCAAAGCTGGATTCGAACCCAGAACCTCTGGTTAAGTTGAAAGAGACCCTAACCACCTCATCCAAGTGCTCTTGGGTTTTGTTAATAATTATACTGAATTCAAGAAATCATTCAAACATTTACTAATAAATTTGGTAAATAATTAAACGTTTTTCTCACATTTATGTACAGATTTGATATATGCTACTATTACTACTGGACGTTTGGACTAAGAAAAGTCAATTCTGCATTTAATGTCATGCAAAATCTTACTCTCTCCGTCTCATATTATTTGTCATGTTTAGATTAATTATTTGTCTCATTTTTTTTTGATAATTTTGTCTCAATTTTTTTTTCAATTTATAATATTGAGAGGATATTAATTATATTTTTCAAACAATACTATTATTTATTTATATCTCAATTATGCTATGATAATTGACTCTTTCACTTACCTTTCACTAGAACAAGAGTATTTTAGTGAAAATAAATTATTTACCTTAAAAATTACTGTAATTAATGATTTTTTTAAAACGTGCACATAATTTTTTCTCTATTTCTACATTATAGACAACACAAACATATTCGTCCATAAAGTACAGTCTGATGGTAAAACATACTAAGAACTGTGTAAATATTAAAAACAAGGTTCGAACCCGTACCGCTCTATTTTCTTCTCCCCTCTAACTTTTCCCTCCCCTCTAGCCATCTAAACACAAACATATTAAACATTTTTCCCTCCCGACAAAAAGAAAAAAATGATTTCACCACATACATATTAAACCAAAGCGGGGAAAAAAAAGAGTATATATATATATTATTGTTATTCTATAAATATATAGAGTGGCTTTTACAGATTTGTACGTAGACTAAGTATCGAAAAAAGATAGGAGGAGGAGTTATGGGAAGAATTTGAAGGCGTGAAAGTTATGCAACTGCCTCTTCAATGAAGCAGGAAAACCAACAACAATCACCTTCCATTACATGCACCACTTTTAACATTCTTGCTCCCATATACAAGCGCCTTAACCATGAGGTACTTTTTTTTTTTTTTTTTTCTTTTGCACTATAATTAAGTTTCCCATATTTGCATTTTTCAGTTCCTTAAATGAGGGTAGTTTAAATTTGGTTTTTTGTTTGTTTGTTTGTTTGTTTGTTTGTTTTTCTGATTTATGTTTTCGTGGGGTGGAAAAGCAGGACCAGAGTTGCCGTGAGAGTGACTACAGAGCGTGTTGGTTGGCAAGGAATCACAGGATATTGGATTGGTTGTTGTATGAAAGATCTTCCATTATCTGTCTTCAGGTTTGCATGTTCATGGCCTTTTTGTTTGTGCACATATTGTTTTAGTGAAATTCATTGGAATAGTGTAATGCACAACTGTTGTGATGAAATCTGTTTTTGAAGGGTGATGGTACTGATAATATGTTGGATTTTGTGAAGGAATTTTGGGTTGGAAATGAAGAGCTAGTTAATTTGTATGAGAAGAGACTTGGTGATGCTGGTTATATTCATTTCAAGCTTGGAAGGACTAACAACCGTGGTGATGGTATGCTACACATACTCCAGTATTGAGATTATACTTAATCCTCGATCACATTAGTCTTTTTGGGTCGATCAATTTAGTCCGTAAAATTATTCCGAAGGGATTAATATAATCGAAAATTATCAATTTTAGAGATCATTTTGGAATTCTATTAATTTCAGGGACCAAATTTTCTGAACCTACAATTTAAGGGACTAAATTGATTATTCACTTGATTGATAGGCTAAAAGAATGTTGAGGAAGGAACATCCATATTTAAAATTTGTTTATATTGAGGAAAAACATGTTCTGTATTTTATTTATAGCGAATAAAACTCTGTCCTCGGAAAGCTAAATGCTAATAAGGCTCTCATACTTTTATTTTCCACATCATGGTCTTGTTAGCATATTTAGGAACGCTTGTTTTGAATTTTTATGCACAAATGCTAATATGGAGTTTTCTTTGGAGTCTTCAGGCCTTCTGATAGCTGTGCAAAAGGAATCTTTTACAGTTATTAATTATAAGGAGTTGCATTTCAATGACTGTGGTGACCGAGTAGCTCAATTGTTACATGTTGCCTTAGCTTTTCCACTATCACAATGTCAAAACAGTGGTATTAGGCAGGAAATTCTCATTGTCAACACTCACCTACTATTTCCTCATGATTCCAGTCTATGCCTTGTGCGGCTGCATCAGGTATTTAAGCAGTTAGTTTTGGTATCTAAGCTCCATCTTTGAGTGAATCACAAATTTAGCCCCTGAAATTGTACGACGCTGTCAATTTAGTCCTTAAAATTATTAATATTCTAAAATAGTCCCTGAAATTAAAAATATTCGATCATATTAATCATTTTAGCTCGATCAATTTAGTCCTTGAAATTGTCTGCGATGGACTAATGTAACTGAGAATTTTCCAATCACTTTGAAATTTCGTTAGTTTTAGGGACTAAGTTGACAACGTCATACAATTTCAGGGACTAAATTAATGATTCAGTCTCTTATGCTTGGTAGCTTACTTAGACAAATATTAAATTTTGATTATCTACAGGTCTACAAGATACTTCAATATGTGGAATCTTATCAGAATGAGTACCAACTTAAGCCTTTACCAATTATACTATGCGGGTAAATAAACTTCAAATATAGTTCCATTGACTTCTTTATATTGAAGACACTTGAAGCACTTATATGTGAATTTTTTTATTTTTTTATTTTTTAAATTTCCTAGTGACTGGAATGGAAGCAAACGGGGACATGTTTACGAGTTCCTGAGGTCTCAGGGGTTTGTATCATCATATGATACTGCACATCATTACACTGATGCAGATGCTCACAAGGTAATATGAATAGATTAATTGCTTTTAGTATTTTTCAGCTGAATAATATTCCCATCATTCATATTTGTTTTACATTGTTTTAGAAATAATTGGAAATAGACCAAGACCACATGCACATAGCCATAGCTGTTAGGAAACTACGCAAAATTTTCCCATAGTCAGATTAGTGGAAGAGCGAAAAATAATTGCGGAAGCACACACAAAAATTGATAACGGAGTTCGGCCAATAATGCCTACGTCTCCGGACTGCTGCAGACCTTATATTGAAAAGGGAAATACACACTGTGTTTACAAACACTCACACTCTCTCACAAAACCCACAACCCAATTACACCCAAAATATTTCTCTCTAAATATTTTTCACAAAAAAACTCCTCACCGAATTTCCTCTCGGTGCTCACTCTCTCACCTTGGAATGCACTCAATGTTGGAATGATTTGCTCTTGCCTTCAAGCTTCTATTTATAGGCAAGGTTTGCAATGTGAACATATAATATGAACACATCAAATTAGATGGCCACCTACCATCATGTGTTTTATGACTTTCCATATTTTCCAACCCATGTTTTTCTTATTTTGGTTGGTGGCTTGCCTCTTTTGACTAACAATTTTCTTATTTTGGTTGGTGGCTTGCCTCTTTTGACTAACAATCTCCCACTTGAAGACTGATTTCAATCGGTCTTCACACCTCGATCAATGCAAAGAACCTTTCCTGGTCCGTTATTCAAGCGAGCCAACCGGGTTGAGCACAACTTCGCTTGTCGATAGTCACCACCTTTGTCAACATGTCTGCTGGGTTGTTACTCCCTTGACTCTTCTTCAACATTAACACCTCATCCTCAAGCAGAGATCTGATGAAGTGATAACGAAGACCAATGTGCTTTGTTCGGGTGAAATCTTTGAGTTCTTTGCCGATGTATCGCACTCGACTATCACCGTGCAAAACACTCTTCTCTGTGTGAAACCCAACTCGTTAACAATCCCTGAAGCCATATCAATTCTTTCTTTGGCTTATCGCTACATACTCACCTCAGTAGTGGATAAAGCAACAATCTTACAGATCCGCGACATCCAACTAAGCGATGTAGTACCAACGGTGAATACATAACCGGTGGTACTTCTTCGATGATCAACTTCACCTCCAAAGTCCGCATCTACGTAGCCTTGTACTTGCAATTCTCCTTTACCAAAGCATACACTTCTCAGAAGTGCCTCGTAGATACCTCAAAATCCATTTCATCGCTTCCCGGTGAGTTTTACCTGGATTTGACATAAACCTCGCTAACAACTCCCATCGCATGGCCAATGTCCGCCTCGCATGCACCATCGCGTACATCAAACTTCCAATGGTCAAGCATATGGTATCTTAGCCATGGATTCTCTTTCTTCCTCCGCCTGAGGTGACTGCTCTTGGATAAAGCGAAAATGACCGCCAAAGGTGTGTTGACCGGTTTGGCGTTGCCCATGTTGAATCTTTGCAAAACACGGTTGATGTACTCACTTTGAGATAATCGCAAAATTCCTCTTTGCTTATCTCTCGTGATTTGCATTCCAAGGATCTTTTTCTTTGGACCCAAGTCCTTCATGTCAAATTCTTTTGACAATTGCATCTTCAAGTTTCGATCTCGTCCATATCTCAACTCGCTACTAACATATCATCGACATAAAGTAACAAAATGATATAATCGACTTATATCTCTTGAAGAAACAACAATGGTCGGAGTTGCACTTCGAAACCTTCCTTGTGCATGAAGCTATCAAACTTCTTGTACCATCGTCTCTGAGCTTGTTTCAGGCCATACAAGCTCTTCTTTAATCTGCACACCATATTTTCATTGCCTTTCTCCGAGAAGCCTTCAGGTTGGTGCATGTAGATCTCCTCATCTAAGTCTCCGTGAAGAAATGCGCTTTCACGCCTAATCAGCCAAGATAGAGCTCTTCACCGCAACAATACTTAACACAGAACTGATAGTATTGAGCTTCTGGCTGGAGCAAAATTTCTGGTAGTCAACTCCTTCCTTTCTTTGGAATCCTTTGACAACTAGTCGGGCTTTATGTCTCTTGGAGCCATCATTCTCCTCCTTCACCCGATACACCCATTTGTTGTGAAGTGCCTTCTTTCCCACCGCAACTCAAATAGTTCCCATGTTTGATTTGAGATCAAAGACTTCATCTCGTCTTTCATGGCAAGCTCCACTTGCTAGCATCCGCAGCGACAAGCTTCGCATAATCTTCAGGCTCCCTCCATCACCAACAACATGTAGTCCATGTATCTCTGTTGGGCACAGAACTCGAGAAGACTTTCTCACTGCCGAGCTGGAGTAGGAGGCTCAGTGCGCCAATTGATTCCTCCGATCGGGATTCTCAACTATAGGATTTTTACGGGTCATCGCCCACCTCTGCATACACCGCCCACTCGTTACGAGTTCTTTGGCATCCGTGTTATGCACGTCCTTGTACATCACTCTTTCATTGAAGATCACATCTCTCATGCGGATCGCCTTTTGTTTTCATCATCCCAAAGACGGTAGCCAAACTCATCTTCACCATAACCGATGAAAGTGCACTTCTTCGATTTGGGATCAAGTTTATTCCTCGCCTTGATCATCGATATGCACATATGCTACGCAACCGAAAACTCTAAGATGTGAGAGTTTTACCTCTTTTCGCTCCATACCTCTTCCGGTATTCGTCGCTCCAATGGTACCGATGGACCTCGGTTGATCAAGTAAGTCGGCCGTGTTGATCGCTTACGCCGTAATCGCCTTTAGCCCTGACCGCACCCGCAAGCTCGCTCTCTCTCGTCAACGCTCGATTCATACGCTCGGCTACACCATTGTGTTGAGGCGCACTGCACCTGCTCTCTCCATTCCGATCCCGCTCATAGCAAAACTTCTTGAATCTGGTGTCTTCATATTCACCACCATTGTCGATTCGAGCTTTTTGATCTTCAATCTGTCTCATTTTCTACCATGGCTTTCCACATCTTGAAAGCCTCGAATACTTCAGCCTTATGTTTCAGAAAGTATACCCATACCTTCCTAGAGTGATCATCAATAAAGGTCACGCAGTATTGCTTCCCACTAATGGATGAGACAGTCGTTGGACCCCAAACATCAGAGTGAACAAGCTCGAAGTTTCTCTTTCTTTGGGGTTCTTCCACTTGTCCAAAGCTAACTCTTTTCGCTTTCCAAGTATGCAGTCTTCACACATGTCAATTTCTCTTGATCAAGACATGACAATTTGCCCTTCGAGTGCATGATCTTCATCCCTTTCTCACTCATATGGCCTAGTCTCTCGTGCCATAGATTGGGATTTTCATTTGTCAGCAATCGCAATCAAATGGCACGCCTCGCCGCCTTGTAAAGAGTACCACTTTTTCTGCCGCGAACAATCGTCATTGCACCCTTTGAAATCTTCCAATGATCGCCGTGGAAGATTGTTGTGTAGCCGTCACTGGCCAACTGGCCTACTGAGATTAAGTTCTTCGTCAGGTCGGGAATATGTCTGACATTTTTCAATTCCCATACAGACCCGTTCAATTTAATCTTCACTACACCTTTGCCAATAATCTCACAAGACTGTTCATTACCAAGGTAAACTTTACCAAGGTTTCCAGGTACATAATTCTCGAAGAATTCTCCAAGACTCTTCCTTGCTCTCCAAAGAGCATATCAACGCATCACCTCCTCTTGAGGTGGAAGCAACATTTGCCTCGTCCTTCGCCTCCTGGTTCTTGATTGCACTCACCACCGATTTTTGTAGTGCCGGTCTTCCCGCAATTCCAACACTCGATAGTCTTTGAGTTGGAGTTTTGGGAACTTTGATGATTTCTCGGATTTGGACCGTCGCCTTTGATTTGCCACGCCCATTTCCTCTGGTTGAATTTCTTCCCCTTGACTCAGATGCACATCAAGAGGATGAAGATTCACCCGACTCTCTCCGTCGGGTCTCTTCACTGAGAACCAGATCACGAACATCGCCGATTTCAACTTATTGTTTCCCGTTGAGCTACTCACAGCTGTGACAGTAGCATTCCAACTCTCTGGAAGAGAAGACAAAAGTATCAATGCTCGTACCTCATCATCAAATTCGATTCCAACTGAACTCAACTGGGTTGTGACTATGTTGTGTTCATTGAGATGTTGTGCCACCGATGCACCTTCCGTCATTCGCAAGTTAAACAACCGCCTCATCAAATGAACTTTGTTTGAGGCCGACGCTGACTTCGTACATGTTGGAAAGAGCCTTCATAAGATCCGCCGTGGTCTTTTCTTTTGCAATGTTGAACGCAACATTACGGGATAACGTCAACCGGATAACGCCGAGGGCTTGTCTATCGAGAAGGATCCATTCATCTTCCTTCATCTCTGCTGGTTTCTTTCCTGTGAGAGGTTGATACAACTTTTACGTCTGAGATAATCCTCGATCTGCATCTTCCAAAAGCCAAAGTCCGCACCGTCGAACTTTTCAATTTTCACCTTTCCTTCGTCTGCGGCCATCACTCCCACTCGAGTCTGACTTCTCAGGATCGTTTCTGACAATTTCTGCGAACCACCGTGCTTTAGAACACCTCCGTGGACAAATTGGTAGTGCCGACCAATTTTACTATTCACGAAAAAATACTATTCACGTGAACAGTATCCTCACCAAGATTTAGCAGAAATAACCAACTAGCTCTGATACCAGTTGTTAGGAAACTACGCAAAATTTCCCCATAGTCAGATTAGTGGAAGAGCGAAAAATAATTGCGGAAGCACACACAAAATTGATAACGGAGTTCGCCAATAATGCCTACGCCTCCTGATCAGCCGCAGACCTTATATTGAAAAAGGAAATACACACTGTGTTTACAAACACTCACACTCTCTCACAAAACCCACAACCCAATTACACCCAAAATATTTCTCTCTAAATATTTTTCACAAAAAACTCCCTCACTGGAATTTTCTCTCGGTGCTCACTCTCTCAACTTGGAATGCACTCAATGTTGGAATGATTTGCTCTTGCCTTCAAGCTTCTATTTATAGGCAAGGTTTGCAATGTGAACATATAATATGAACACATCAAATTAGATGGCCACCTACCATCATGTGTTTTATGACTTTCCATATTTTCCAACCCATGTTTTTCTTATTTTGGTTGGTGGTTTGCCTCTTTTGACTAACAATTTTCTTATTTTGGTTGGTGGCTTGCCTCTTTTGACTAACAATAGCATGTCATAAACCAACTATCTCAGAAGCTCAAGTTGTTAGGTAAAGGCATGTGAATGGTCTTTGTATTATGTTTCTAAGATTGATTGTTCAATGCAGTGGATTAGCCACCGCAACCATCTGGGAAATACATGTGGTGTTGATTTTATCTGGCTTCTAAATCCTGGCAAATATCGAAAACTACTCAAAGCAAGTTGGATTGAAGCAGTATTCGGTATGTTCAAGGTAATCTTTAACCATTTTTACAATAACTTTTAACATATATGTCTTTAGAACACAAGTCTTTTCTGTTAACAAAAGGAGAATTGGACAATGAAGTTAATATGGATTTAATTGTTGTTGTGGAACAGAACTGTGTCACTGACAAAAAAAAATCTCCATTTTCAGTATCTATTGCGAAGAGCTTCACCGACGGAAAGTGATGCGTTTGCTTTTCTAAAGGCTGACAATGAAGATTGTATTACATATTCTGGTTTCTGTGAAGCACTTCAACAGGTATGGTGTAGTAGATGACTAGATAAGCACTTCTTTGAGAAATGATAGTGTTAAAAGTCCCCCCCCCCCCCTCTCTCTCTGTGTGCAGCTTAATTTAATTGGTCATTGCTATGGGTTAAGTGATGAAGAGACAAAGGACTTGTGGGAGCAAGCAGATATAGATGGAAATGGTGTACTTGATTATAAACAATTTCTGGTAAAGTAGTTTAAATTCAAATGAATTTAGCTGTTATTTAAATTTCACACAACAAGTCTCTGATGTCTTAACTAATTTTAGTAAAATATTGTATTTAAACTTATAAAATCAAATATATGACTAAAAATTTAGGATAAGTTGAGAGTGTAACCTTAAAATCTAAATGCTTTTCTCCAAGGGCATGTGCTAATAATGCATTAATGACAGCACCTTACCATTAGACAAAACATGTAAACTATGGTATTCTGTCATATGTGTATAATTTAGATGAACCATTTCTGACAAGGGTAATTGGGAATGAAATGTGATTGATCCAACTTTTTAGGGAAAAACAATGAATTTAATGGACATGCACTTAAATTGGTTTTACATTGACAGCCAATGAAAACTCACTATATTGTCACATCAGCCCACTTTATAACTTCATTTTAAAATTAACTACGGAATAGTGTGTTCTCATTGGACGTCGGTGTAAAATTGATTTTTTACACCGACGGTGCACATCCCCTTTTCTCAAAAAAAATATGGTATGCTGATAAACATTTAATAGTATGTACTTCCATTTGTTGGGTTGTTAATATTTATTTTTATTTTAGTTTTTAAGGGAGTGACAACAGACTTCGGCCGCATTATTCCCAAAACTTTAAGGTGGGACTTATGTGTTTCACATCTCACACTTGGATACCCAATACCGTTTCATTGTCTCAACGTATAATTTTACTTAGCTTAATTAGACCATTTTGTTCTCAATCTAAAACATTGTTGGCTAATCCTGATAATTGTATTATGCTGTTGCAGCATCAAATCTGGAATCCAACAGGGTCAGATCAAAGAGATGGCAATAAGATTGAGAAGCAGGTTGACGAGCCAAATGATAGTGAGAAGGAGCAAACAATTGGTTTTAGTATTAAAAAAGCAGTTATGTTCCCTCCAGAGGTGGAGAAAGGTAGATGGCCTGAAGACTACTCACTTTCTGATCATGCAAGACTAACTGTAGTGTTCTCAGCAATAACAATGTCATGCTCTCACATTATTTCCTGACAATGGTTGAGAGCACTCAGACATAAGCTTTAGTATTAAGACTTTTGTACATTCATAACACAAAAGAATGAGTGAAATGATAGAACAGGCAAGGAAACATACAATGGTGATTACTGTAACATCATTGGCGTGAATTGATCTCACAGTTCATGACAAGGCAAAGCACAAGCAAACTAAATAAAGGGGCAATTTGAAGCTACACTGCTCTAGTATTCATATACATACCTTGTATTATTGATGACATTTAAAGTAGCAATAATTAACACTTAGTTTGTTTTCCATATTAATCTTCTTTTTTTGAAAGAAAAGATACGAAAACATAGAAAAATGATCTGTATAGTGTTGCAGAGTGGTGAGATGCACCCAAAGAGCTTCACATCGACAACAGGTTCTGAACTCATGTCTTTGTAGGATATGAGTTATATCCTTACCAACTGGACCAACCTTCGCTGGTTGATGTTTGAATATATATGAACATTTAATTTAACAAGAACAATACTAAAGGAGGTGTTTGCTATTTTGTCTTTTCACTAATTATTATAAAATAACTGTATTTTATTCTATTTCTTATTTTTATACTTTCATGAAGAAGGAAGTGGTTAAGCATAACAGAATGTCACCGTGTTTCTTGCTTTCAAAATTCATTCACAAGTTTAAAATCAACAAGCATAATGAAAATAATATGGGACTTTTGTAAGGATATGAATTCCATCCTATTCTCAGATAACAGGATATAGTCTTATTGGAGAGGGGAAATACATATTGTAAACCCTAAAGCCATTATGGTGAATTTTTGCATGAAAAGGTTTGTGTAACATCCTGATATTCAAGAACAATAGAGGATCCATATCTTTTTTGTAATTTCTATTGAAAATATATCCAAAAAAATAAAAATCTAAAACAAACTAAAAACTTATTAATTTATTATTTTTTTATTTTGAAATTTCACGAAGGGAATTCTAAACATTTTTATAATTTTCAAAAAACTTGAAAATAAGGAAAAAAAAAAGGGTATACTATTTTTATAATTGCTTTTGTTAGAGAACTAAGTCCCACGTCGACCGAAACAAGAGGAACTAAAGTGACTATAATAAGAAGCGCTTACGCCTCTAAACCATTAACAATGCACTCCTGAAAATTCAACATTGTCAAAGACCAATGACCCAACAACCCGTACCTATACAAAAACTATCAAAAAGAAAAAAGAATGAGTTAATAGTAATTTAGTCCCTCAAATTGTGTGCACTTGTATCAATCCTGATCCCCTCCTTTATCGAAATTCAAAAGTAGTCATTGGTTTTTCAAAATGTTAATCATTTTGGTCCCTCTATCATCTTCTGTCAGTTAACTGTGATGATGTGTCACGTTAATTGCCATGTTGTCACACACATCACTGTCCACGTATGCTCCACATCATCTGATTCATAAGAAGCAAATGTCAGGGACTAAATTAAAACAAGTGAGAATTTTTAAAATTTAGGATTCAACGTCTCTTTCTCTCTGCTTCTCTACTGTCTTCTTCTTCCCCTTTCTTTCATTTTTTTTTTTGAAACCCTAAATTTCCTCATCCTCTGTGAAGAAAAATCGTTAAAAGGTAGCTTCTTGTTCTTATTCTCATATAATTATATTGTTTGCCCTTTTCTTCGGATGATTTTAGTTTATTGATGTTATACTCTAGATCCCCTGTACTGTGAGCATGACTGAGTTTTTGCATTTTCAATTCATATTGGGTATATGATCAAATTATTAGCATGCTTGCTTGAAGATGAGCTATTGGGATGTTTTATTTTCGGTTGAATTCATGGTTCATTTAGGATGTTTCATGTCCCAAATGATTGAGTAGCTGTAAAATTTGTACGTTAGCTCGATTACACTAATCATATAGTTATATCTTTTATATGTGTTAAAATATTTGGGTATTTTATAGTAATTGTACTTGTTATAGCACACTCGTAGATGACCTAGATTATTAATAAAAAAATGTTGGGGGTGAGGCCTATGTTCAAAGTCCTAGGTATATTTCATTGTTGTTTTTGTAAGATTTGGTTCTTGTACTTGCATTAAATCCGGGTATACTCTGAATTCTTAAAACCTAAGAATTTAGATCTCAGTTCTTAATTGCATTATTTTGAACCTAAGCTAGTGAAGAATTTGCAGGTATATATATGTGAAGATACTTACAAGATTAACTTCAGGGATTTCCGACGGTAGAAAAGTAAAGAAACCTTATGGATCAACTCAATGGTTCCAACCCATTGACTTTAGGATGGGCTGAGAAACCCGTTGAGAAACCTTGCGGATCAAAACTTCAAGATATAAATGAAGAAAAAATCCTGGCAAGGAATGAAGGAAATCGAAAATATAAGTGAAAGGGATTTGCCTTCTCTCAAGGACAATGGGCTGAAATTGGACACATAAATGAAACTGACAATGGGCTGCGAAAATAAGTTCAACACAGAATACATGGAAGAAATGTAGAAGAAGACAACAATGGAGGAAGAAGACCATTAGAGCGTCTCAATTTAAAAACCTAGCAAGTCTCAATTTTGTCCCTATAATTTGCGTTTAATGACCCATGTGAGGTGGCGCCTACGTGGACAATGACATGTGTGACACATAGACACTTAACGTGACAGATCATCACGAATAATGTTGTTAACTGACAGAGTCTAATCGAGGGACTTAATTGGTTAACATTTTCAAAATTTGGGGACTATTTTGGAATATTGAAAAAGTCAGGGACCAAAATGAACATTTTGCAAAAGTCAGGGACCAAATTGGGTATTTTCTCAAAAAAAATTGGGCCTCAAAGACTCAAGAAGCACAAGCCCGCTGGTGAAAACTAAATAGAACAACAAAACTGTGACCTTTGATGCAAATTTGAGTACAAGCCTAGCATGAAGAATGAAGTACAAAAAAAAAAAAATAACTACAAAAGTAAGAAAAAAAAATTAAGGCTGAGATGGTACACAACTCACAACTAGACAAACAAATAGACCAACCCAATTGGATTTGAGGGATAGTGTTGGAGAACTAAAATCCCACACCAACTAAAACAAGGGGAACTAAAGTGAATATAAGTAAGGAGGGCCTGAGTCCATTGGTTCAAACTTTTTGAACAATGACATCTCCAAGCTTACACTATTTTTTTCTTTGGTCTGAAAATATTGTGTATCATTCATTAAATGAAAACAGGCCCAATGGGCTCACATCAGCGATCAACATCGCAACATAACTCTGGCTCAAAACTCCTAAAGAACACATAGTCCATCAAATACAGAGGAGTACCAGATAAGACTCTAGAAAGTTGAATATAGCTAAACTGAGAAGTACAACTAGTTCCTGACATTGACTAAAAGCCAAATAGGTTACACACAGAGACTAGATCTAGATCTAGAACTCAAGGATACCAAGAGACCGAGTCCCAGGGCCAAACGAGATCCATGGCAAAATTACAGGAGAGACGAAGTCTCTCCTCTCTCAAATACTGCACGGATCTGGGGGAGACGGTTACCATATGTTGAGAAGCTCTGTAGATGACCACCAGCCACATAGGGCCTGTTAGCATTATTCAGAACCTCGATTTCCCCCACCAAACAATACCCATTCGCGATATCAGCTCTGGTGGCGCAGCAGCTATTCTCTCTCTGTAGCTCAGCCACGATTGGACGTGAATAAGCGATGGCACTCACCATTCTTTCCACGGTAGGGGATGAGGGGTTCACACAATTGTGCAACTGGTGTTCTTCTTCTTCTGAAACCTGAGGAGCAGCCTTAGATCTGGATGCGTTCCCACCTATACCGGAGGCAACCATATCTTTGACCATTGCCTGTTGGATGTCAACTAGGGGTTGCAGAACCCATTGAGCCAGGAAGGATCTCAACGTAGCGTGTTTAGCAATGAGGTGGGCAACCTCGTTTCCCTCCCTCTTGACCCAGGAGAACCGACAATCGTCAAAATCGGCACTGAGAGAAAAGATGTCCTCCAATATCTATAAGATATCCCCTCTCTTACTTTCTCTTCTACAGCATTTAATAACTTCTGAGCAATCACTTTCAATAATTACCCGTTTGATATCCAGGCTGCTTGCAAGGAGCATAGCATCTCAGATTGCTAAGGATTCTACAATTATAGGAGAACAAACCGGGAACGTCCTAGCAGAGCCAGCAATAATAGCACCAGTATGATCTCTAGCAATGACTCCCGAGGTACCACTTTGTTTATCTATTGAGTAACTTGCATCACCATTGATTTTAATCATTCCTGTATTGGCGGGGACCAGTGAGCTGCAGTACTTTGTCTACCCAGGTTCGCAGGAGGGGGAGTCTTGGTTGTGGGTTGGGCTAGGGTAACGTCTCTTTACAAGTTACTAATCTGGTAGAGGATATCATAAGGGTTTAGAGATTTACCCTCAAACAAGAAGGCATCCGAGCTTTCCAGATAGTCCAAAGAGAGATATTGATATTGATGAAACCAAAATCCCTGAAAACCTGATCACCACCAAGTCTATTCACAGAGTCCAAAATCCACTTCTGAATGTTTGTCACTGAAAGGGGAGTAGGAATAGCCTGAAATTGGGAACCAAACCAAATTGGTCGAGTCTAAGGGCAAAGGAGCGAGGCATGCTCACTAGTTTCAGTCTCTTCTCTATAAATTGGGCAGATGTTGTCCCTGCAGATTTTCTTTAATAGGGATGATGTTATGACAAACTTTCCACACAAAAATTTTGATTTTTTGAGGTAGGTGGCTTTGCCAAATCCATCTCCAAAGGGTATCAGGGGGGCAGCAGAGGTAGAATGCCCTGATTCTCATCTTCAGACTTAGAACATGCTGCCATATACCCCGATTTCACATTATAATCTCCAGACTGTGTGTGTGGCCACCAAAGGACATCATTGTCGGGGGTGCACCTAAGAGGTGTTTGAACAACAACTTTGGCATAGGTTGGAGGTATATTGTTCCTGATTTTGTTGACGTCCCAAGTTCTTGTATATGGAAAGATTGGCTCAGATACCTTGGTCACTCCAGGGTTAGTAGTCCCCTCAATTCTAGAACCATTAGTTATCCAGATATCCTCCGAAACATCAATGTCAAGACCATTCCCAATCGCCCATCTCCCTTCTTGCTTGATCACATCTCAGCCTTTTAGTAAGCTAGTCCAAGCCCAAAAGCTCCGTCTTCTCTGTTTTACCTGCAAAAAAGAAATGTTAGGAAAATAGATTCCTTGAGGGTTTGGACCCATAGGGAGTTAGGATTTTTAGTCACTCTCCAAGCCTGTTTAGCCAGTAGGACTAAATTCATTTCTTCAAACCTTCTAAAACCCATCCATCCCTCGTGTTTCCTCTTAGTAATTTGTCTCCAATTTTTCCAGTGAATGCCTTTCGTTTTACCTGATGACCTCCATCAAAACCTAGCCACAGTCGAGCAAAGTTGTTTACACAATCCCTTTGACAATTTAAGGATCGACATGGTATAAGTGGGGATTGCTTGGATAACCACTTTGATGAGCACTTCCTTGTCCGCTCGGTTTAACAGATTTTCTCTCCAACCTTCTATTTTTGCTAGAACCCGATCCTTAAGCCATGCTAGGGCTGAAGTCTTGGCCCTTCCCCAATCACAAGGAAGGCCTAAATATTTGCTGGGTTTGGCCAGTTGCTTATGCCAATGATGGAAAAGATTTTTGTCCGAATCAGAGGAGGGTTGACCAAATATAAGCCCAGATTTAGATAAATTCAGTTTTTGCCCAGAAGCTCCGGTGTATTTGTTGAGAATGTGTAGAAGTTGGTAAAATTCAGACTCAGAAGTCATGGCAAACAGGAGGGAGTCATCAGCAAAGAGGAGGTGGGTCAAGGTAGGAGCCTGAGGAGCAAGTTTGATGCCACTAATATCATTGTTAACAAGAGCCCGTTTCAATATGTAAGACAGAATATCTGAGGCCAAAATGAAGAGATACGGAGAAAGAGGGTCCCCCTACCTGAGGCCTCTTCCCGGAGATATTTTCTGACTTATTTTACCATTAACTTTGAAGCTATAGGTAACTACGGTAACCAGGATCATGACCCACTTCACCCATTGTTCATTAAACCCATAAGCCAGTAAGGTCTTCTCAATTAAAATCCACTACAATCTATCATAGGCCTTACTCATATCAAGTTTGATCGCCACCCCTTTACTACCCGGGTCACTTTTCTTTTTTAAAGCATGGAACACCTCATGGGCTACCACGAGATTATCTTGAATCATTCTCCCTCCTACAAAGGCACTCTGGTTGGGGGAGATAATCTTATTCATGAAACCTTTAAGTCTAGAAACAATAAGCCTTGAAATGATCTTATAGATGAAGTTACAGCAGCTGATGGGTCTTAATTGATGTATACTCTCCGGCATCGAAATTTTAGGAGTAAGCGTGACAAGAGTCTCATTAACTTCCTCAAGAAGGCTTCCTAACTCAAAGAAGGTTCTAATAGCTTGACAGACCTCCCCTTTAATAATCTCCCAATGGTAGAATAAACCATTGAATCCATCTGGGCCTGGGGCTTTTAAACCCCCAAGGTTGTCAACAACATCTTTAATTTCCTTTTCAGTGACATCGGTCATAAGGCTCTCATTCATCTCCCTAGAGACCAAATTGGGAACTACTGAGATGCATTACTGAATGTCAACAGTGTTTTCCGCTCTATAAACCCTTTGGAAGTGGTGGATAATAGCCTCCATAATCCCAGTTTGACCTTGAACCCATTCTCCATTTATATCCTTAATTCTTTGGATATTATTATGATCTCTTCTTTGGATAGTGGTGGCATGAAATAATTTTGTATTGTCGTCCCCATGGTTCATCCATTTAACTCTAGATCTTTGTTTCCAGTAGATCTCCTCTTGCTTCCAAAGATCCTCAATCTCCTTTCTTAGCCTGCATACCATGTCCCAATTCACTTGATCCTGATTCAAACAGAGGCCCAATTGATTTTTCAGCCGATGAATCTCTTTATCCGCTCTCTTGAAAGTATTCTTATGCCATACTTCTAGAGATTTCTGGCACGCTTTGCTTTAAGCTTGTAGCTTGGTGGGTAAGGAGTTCCAAGCTTACACTATCAACAACACACTCTACACTCCTCACATTGGGCCTGTGTAGAATCCAACATGGCATCAAAGCACAGTTGCCTAGCAGCCTATATCGATCCAACTATAAAAAAATTACTAAAAAGGAAATAAATTGGGCCTCTAAGGCTCAAGAAGCATAAGCCTGAGTGACTAAAAAGAACAACAGACTTGTGGCCTCTGAGGTAACCTTATTACAGGCCTGACGAGAAGAACGAAGCCGAGACTACGACAAAACTCAACTAAAAAAACAAAGGGAAAAAAAACTTAAGGCTAAGATGGTATGCAAGTCACAATTGGGCCAACAAAAAGACCATCTCATTTGGGCTTGAAGGGGAGTGTTGGGAAACTAAAGTAAATATAAGCATGGGCGAAGGCATGTGCAACTTGTAGGGCCAAGGGCAACCTGTAGGGGCCATGGTCTTCCTCAATTTTTTTTCTTATTTTACATGATAACAGTAAACTCATTTTGTGCCCCCTAATATTAAATGTTTTACGTCTTGCTTCCTTTTATGTTATTCTTATGCCTTTTGGCTTATCCTTTTACTTCTACAAGTCATAGTGATCATGTTTCGAGAAAGTGCTCCACTTTTTTTTTATAGATATGAAATTTAGATTAGAGGAGACACACTCTCATACAAGACTAGGGAGAGTTACTGACCTCGACAAAGGCTTATGATGGAATTCACGTGTAGCCTACAAACAGGAGAATTCGGGATTCGAACTCTAAGTCACAGCTA
Source organism: Calophaca sinica (assembly GCA_037113605.1). NCBI lineage: Eukaryota > Viridiplantae > Streptophyta > Magnoliopsida > Fabales > Fabaceae > Calophaca > Calophaca sinica. Next base: position 96,708,335 of record CM073736.1, read on the forward strand.
GAGCGAGCGGAGGATTCAACAATCCCCGTTGGAAAAAGTACTCCAATTCAACGATATTTATTAAAAAATTATTTTATTATAATATTATTATGATATTTAGAAAACACTCTATTTTCATATGTTTATTTTTGTGAATAGCTATAAAATTTATTTAATGATATAAAATTAACAAATAATATATTTTTTATATGAAATTTTTAAATTACAAATTGACCCCTTTCCACAAAAATTTCTGGCTCCACTCCTAAATAAATGTAAGTAAGGAGGGCTTGAGTTCATTGGTTCGAAGTTTTTGGACAATGACATCTCTAAGCTTAGACTACTAACAGCCCACTCTTTGAATTCATCTTGTTGCGACGTTGGGCCTGTGCAAAAGTCCAACAATATTAAATCAAATAAAAATAAGAACAAAAATAATGGTTTATCAATGTATTGTACTGAATACCGACAAACTAGTAGTAGCTAAATTAGCGTCGAAGGTTTTATCTTGGGAAATGCTTTTTATATTTATTCGTGAATCCGTCTCCAGCGTGTTTTATTTGCTAGCCTTTCTTGTTTTCTACAAAATCTTTGGCTTATCATTATTTATGTTTTTAATTTTAGAGTAAATATTCAAATTGTTTCCCGATAAAAATTACAAAAATCAATTTAGTTCATGAAAAATAAAATATAACAATTTAATATTTACTCTTGTTTTTAAAAATCAAAAAGCATGTGTTCGCGAGGATCGTGAAGAAATCCATTCGCGATATATAGCATTACAGTTTTATCTTTCATCTCATCACTTTTCCCACTCCCATGCGGAGGTGCTTGAATCAAGGAAAGTTAAAGGGTTGCCATCATCTTTTAGCCACCATCATTTGAGTTGTTATAATCTTCAGCTTGTGCCGACCATGAACTCCATGCTTTAACCTTTTACTAAAGTACCTTAATAAAGTTGGATTGTTTAACTTTTTTATTAAAGGAAGTGCATTACACCGCCGTTTTCATCTCAGAAAGTGCACGTGATTTGAAAAAGGAGGTAAAAAAAGTACTCTTTACTCTTATGTTTAATATGCGTCAATAACCCTCTAGGCTTTGTTTGGTTATAGCAAAAAGTGAGAGAAGTTAAAAGAATGAGAAAGAAAAGAAAATAATTGAAAATGAGAAGATTTTAATTTAGTTGCCAGCTTGGTAGGAGAAAAAATAAAAGATAAGTTAAAAAAGTTATCTTATTTAATTCAATAGAAAGTTAAAAGAAAGAAAATATATTTATGAAATGACTTAAACGTTATAGTTGGCATGTTTGTCTGGTGAACCAATAAAGAAAAAAGGTGTTTTTGGTATTTTATATCTCGATAACACATGCTAGTTGAGTATTTATAACTCTTCACAGTTTAGACATGTGTAGTAATCTTCTGAAATGTGCCTATGCATGCAATTCCAATATGTCATTGGTGCCATGCTCGATAGCTTTAGGAGTGTCTTTACTTGCTGACTTTACTCATTTGCTGCCAGGATACGATTTGCGTCTTCTAGGGAGGTTATGGGCACCAAGCAAGCAACAGGAACAAATTCACAATATCATTTTTTTAAGGGGATGGAGAAGGGGATATATTATTATTTCAATGACACTAATAGTCATATTACAATTGTCCCTGAAGAGATTTGAACCCTGTCTCTTGAGGTTACAAGGCTAAGCTCTTACCACTAAGCTGACACCCCATAGACACAATATCATATTTGTATCCTTTATTTTTTAAAACCAAAAGAAAGTAAGGGAATCTTTTTTTTTCCAGGCGCCTCATACAACTAGATTTCGATCTTTTTAGTTTTTGCTTCTAATAATAGGACGTTGTCATGTTATGCAAGATTTACACAACCTACTTTTCAGCTACTACTGCAGAATTTTAGGGAATGATTCTCGGTCTCTGTTTAGCAAAAAGCAACTCCAAATATCTTTCCTCGTTGTGGAAATAGACTCTCAAGTTTTAGCTCTTGCCGTTAAGAAAGGCTTCACTTTCACAGCCTACCTCTAACCTCTCCTATATGAGATTCTCCATCTGATCACAAGTGCAAGTGAGCCACATTTACCGTGAAGTTAATAGTTGTGCTGATACTCTTGTTAAATTGGGACGTCTTAGTAGTTTCTCGTGATTGATATAGCAATTTTCATGATTTAGTGCATTCAAAAATTTTCTAGACCATTCATTGAACTGATAAAAGTTAATAAATCAACTATATCATAAAAAAAAAAGTTATATTACATGCATGCACACACACCTGTGTGTATTATAAAATATAGTGTGAATAGTCATTTTGGTCCCTAAATGTGTGGGACGTTGTCTCTATATTCCATAAATGTATCAAAATTACAAAAATATCCTCAAGTGTGTCCTTTATTAGTACTTTCTGGGATTAAACTGACTAACAAAAGACATATTCGAGGACTAAACTGACTAACGAAAAACATATTCAATGACCAAAATGGCTACCGAAAGACAAATTCGAGGATATTTTTATAATTTTGATACATTTAGGAATTATAGTGACAGCGCCTTACACATTCATTGGCTAAAATAGTTGCTTACTCTAAAATATAAAGGCAATGAGAGGATAATTGGATAAATAACAAAATTGAATCTTTGTTTGACTAAAAATGCTTATGCTTAAAATTTTAAAGATAAAAAATAAATTGTTCAAATTAATTTTGCATTATTGGTTTTTAATCGATTTAACATATTCCGAAATCAATTGGTTTTTAAATATTTGACTATCAATCAGTTAAACAAACTGAAGATTTGACTCAATTGATCTAATTCAGTTTTTTTTTTCTTTTTCATTTTTCTGTTACAATGATCTAGTTCAGTTTTTTCAACAATGATCACGTAGATTGCCAACGTCAAATTATAATTGCATAATTGCATCTTGTAATAATCTACTACTGTGCTGCGGCCTATCCGTCTAATAAAGTAAAGCATGTCATTTGCACCAATGTCAATTGCGAATTGTTAATCCACTGAGGCACAGGACTATATAATGTATTTCTAGAAAAAACTTGTGCTCAACATGAGTGACGAGAAAAAAAGAGCCTACAATATAGTTAAGTTTTTTGTGAAAAAACAATTTTTGGTAGGAAAATGATAAATAAGTTTTTGTCATGTATTTTTAGTGTAGTTAAATTTTTTAAAAGTCCCACATTTGCAATAAGAAATACGTGCAGAATTCCATTTCCTTTCTAAATACCAAAAACGCTAGGAAATTTGCATTTTGACAACTTGTAAGTTGATTAAGCTTATCATCCGTAGATAAACAATAAGTCCAAACACTTCTACAACCTCAATCACACAACTTCTATTAACCAATTAATTACATATTATGAACAACTTAATTAATTATAATTGATAGAAATTCCTGCCACTAATCTCTATATCAATTCAAGTATTTGTGGTAAACAGATTTAAACATTCAGTTAGTCAGAATCACGTGAAAAAAGTGTTTATCCTATCTCTAGATATAACAAGGCAAATCTTCCAACAACTCCAATACTCATGTAGTGGACAACAACCCTTTATTGTGTAGATAACATTACTTTATTAATTTGAGCATATCCGTTACTTCATTCGGTCTGAAATATAAACAAAAAAAAATCTCTAAAATATAGGCAAAAAGCCTATAATTGAAGCAAATACATAAACTTTTTGTTTATATTTTAGAAATTTTTCTCTCTTATATTTCAGACCGTAGTAGTATCGTGAAAGGAAAAGGTGGAATGAGATTGCTGATTGCTAACGTGATAAAAAGTCATATACGTTTGTTGGAAAGGGAGTTTATGACGTTTAGACTATATACTATCAATAATTTAGTAATATAACATAGCATGATATGTATTTTGTATGAGTCAAAAAAAAAAAAGATATATGTTTTGTATATAGATTAGGTTTAACGTTAGCACACCCCCCGCCCCCCCCCCCCCCACAAAACAAAACACAAAACACAAAAAAGACAAAAAAACAAAAAAACCAAAACCACCTTTGACGATAAGTATCTTTCCTACTTTCTTTTATATTTATCCCATATATTTACTTTTAGGCCAGCACGCTATCGTGCTTATGCTATGCAAATTGGAACATATAAATGGAATTCAAGAGGGATTCCATGATCAACAATTGTGTGTTTGAGTGAGAGGTTCACAATTTTTTTTTATCAGCTAGTACAAATGGTAAACAACAAACACACACACACGCAAATAGTAACACCCAAGTTCGAACCCCGGTTCCGGCGCCCCATGTCGCTGAAATTGCTAAAGCAACCAGCAGTGGGGGACAGAGGTTCACAAATATGATTTTAAATAGAATTGATTTTGTAAAATTAATTTGGTTAGAAATAAGTGTGAAGTGATTTATGTTTTCATGTTTTTACTTTGAAAATAAGTTTGGTGTAAAATTAGGGTAATTTTTTCAACCTATGTAAAAGCTAATTTGTATCACTTCTAGTCAAGACAAAATTCGAAGGTAAAATCTTCTCGGATAGAAACCAAACACCTACATTTTTATCAAAATCACGTTTGACAAGATGCAAAATTAATTATGATAAAATCCATCGTGATACCAAAGATACACTTATTTGTAATACTAGTGAGGAAGAAACAAGTACAAGAAAGGAACAAAATAGTATTTGAAAAAAAAAGATACAAATTGAAAATCGTGATACCAAAGATCATGGTAATTAAAACCGAACCGGACCGACTGGTTGGACTGGGAACCGGGCCATGGTCCGGTCCGGGTGACCCTCCTGAACCGCCCTGCAAAGAACCAGCCGGTTCGACGGCAGAACCGACCAAAACCGGACGGTCTAGGGTCGAACCAGTTTTGGTTTTTTTTTTTTTTTTTGAAATTTTTAATTGCCTTTATATTAAAAAAAATCGATTTTACTCTCAATAGGACTTAAACCCCTGTCCTCAAGGCCATAATAAGCTACCTTACCACTAGGCTACATATTATTTTGTGTGTAAATTGAAATGTTATGTATATATATTATATATTTGATATATATATATATATTTAAAAAATAATATTTTATTAGTTCCAAGACATGTTATTTTGTGTATAAATTGAAATATTATGTATATATATTATATATTTGCTATATATATATTTAAAAAATAATATTTTATTCGAACCCGGTCCGACCTAAAAACCCTGTCCCTCTCCGGTTCAATGCTCGGTCCGATTTTAATTACCTTGCCAAAGATACACTTATTTGATAGATATAAAATAATTTTTATTGTATTTAGCAGCTGTATATTACAGCTAAGCATGTTAGTTAGATAATTAACTAATTCATAGTTAGTTAGACAGAGTTAGTTAGCAACTAACTTAGCTTTCGGTTATTTCTTCTTTCCTTTGTATTCTGTATAAATACACTTGAATAGTTGAATGAAGATCAGATTGAATCTTTACCAAATCATAACATTATGTATGGATATCGCTATTTTTTGATGTGATTTGGTCTTTATGGCATCAAAGGAACAAAATAGTATTTGAAAAAAACAAGAAAGAGATGGAGAACTTGACATTCCTCATTAAATTAAGGTTGGGATATTGGTCAAGAGGGTGGGGGATAAATTGTCCTTACCAACCTGATCAAATAGTGAACAACATAGAAGGTGTGAGAATGTGGAGACCCAATAGACCTTCAAGGAATGTTGAAAGCTGGTGCCCTCCCCCTCCTGAAAAACTTAAATGGAATGTGGACGGATCATCAAGAGGAAAGCCGGGTAAAGCAGGTGTAGGAGGGGTTCGTTCTTGGAGACGAAAATGGCTTGATCATGGTGAAATTTTCAGTCTTTGTTGGAATTAAAGATTCAAATGAAGCAGAGTTTATTGCTATAGTCTTTGCATTGGAGCTGCCAGCACAACATGAAAACATTAGTGAGCAGGAGATAATTATTGAATCAGATTCAAAGAATGCCCTTTCTTGGGTTAAGAAGATGGATGAGTGCCCCTGGAGCTTGAGATTCCAATGTAATAAATTGCGGAATCTGCTAATTATCCTAAAGGTGACTTTTGAGTACAAAAATAGGGAGGCAAATGACCTGGCTGATGCTCTAGCCAAGGAGGGATCTCAAAATGAAAGAAGATGGATACAACGGACGCAAATTTTGGGATGTCACAGCAGGAACAATTCAAAATACTTTACCTGATATTTCTAAATAAAAAAATACACTTTGCTAATTTTTTACAGGCACAGGTTCAGAAGAATATATGGCAGCAGACTAAGCAAGGCAACCCTTCTCTGTCTTTGTATATAGCAGGCAGTGTAAGTGCAGGTGCAGAGATGGGAGTGCAAAGGCTTTTAATCTGTTCGGTGTAGAGGCTATACAAAGGAACCTCTTGGCAAGCAGATATAATTGTAGTGGCAGGGGTTCTTAGTCTGAGAATCATTTCTGGTGGTGTAGATAAAGGGGTGCTGTCATATAAGATGATTGGAGTGGCAGATATAGTAATTTTGCATAGCATCTGAATGCTAATGGCTAGTGTTTATGGAATACGGATTGGGGTGGTGTTTTGATGTGGAGGAGTTAAATTATACTCTCTAAAAGTTTTGCTTTGGTGCATCTGAGAGTGGGGTGAGTTTTTGGTCAAAGACATCATAAATTAAATTAAATAAATATACAAAGGGAGCTGCTTGCTACATATGGAGTTTTTGGTGCTGAATTGTGATGGAGATAGAAGAATAATACTTTGAAAAGAAACCAAAAAAGGTGAAGCAAGTGGAAAGTGTAATGTGTTCAGTTGTCTTTAGATGAAAGACCGAGACTTCATTGAGCTATAAGTGAGAGCTAGTGCAGTTGATTAGATCAAAAGAAAGTGAAAGGATATCTTGAAATAAGAAGGCAAGAGATAATGCTTCCTGTGCATCTAGTACAGAGGCGAAATTTAATATGGCACTTAAAAGAAGGAGAAAAAAAAAAAAAAAAAGGAGTGCAGCAAAGGTTAACACAGGTCAAGAATGCACAGCTACAATACCTGCCATTAAAAGATACAGGTTACAATAAGATCAAAGGTGTCAAGGCTTGAAGAATGTGCTCTAAAAGTAATTGAAGTCTGGCTGCAATGAGGACATATGCTGCTTGGTAAATATGTGCAAAATAAAATATGATGTTCCTAGAAGGTGTTGGTCCTGGGACCATAAGCTATACTCGGTTAGAGGAAGTTACAAGAGTGCAGTTGCAATTTAATGAAGAAAGGCCAAAAAATATGATGGACTGATACATATATACTGAGGTGCTTTATAATAGGAGTGTATTTGGGTGAACAAGATACTTGGCAGGAAATTATAACCCTCACATGAATAGGTGCTGCATGGATTCTTAAGTGGAGAAGACCCGTGGGGAATAAAAAACAAGACTATGTTCAGGACACGGGAAGGAATGAGACAAAGTAAATTGATGTTAAAAGCTTGCCAAAGTCAATGCAGAGGAGTGCCGATTGAAGGAGCTCTCATAGGTGTATTGTGTATGCTTAAAATTCTGTAATAAGGGTGTAGATGAACTAGGCAGGGGTTCAATTATTCCTATTGGCTTGCTAGATGCTGGTTATGTCCTCAATCGGTTATAGCAGACCTGAGGGATATACTCTAGCTAGGGGTGATGTTTGTATTTGAGTTGGACCAAATATTGTGTATTGCTCTCTATCTAGCTTCAAGCAAATGAGAGGGTGGTGTTCTTTAACCCTTCCTAGAAGGTGGGGAGAATACCATTGTGATGCTAAAGCTAGACTATATTAATAATAAAAATTCTACTTATCGAAAAAATAATAATAATAATAATAATATAATGCTAACCTTAGAGCAGAGCCTTTTCTATCAACTATAAGTAACAAACTAAGAACACGTACCGAAGGAAAGGGATAAAACTCATGATATGTGCAATTCATAACCATCATGTACCCTTCACCTTTCGAAACACGCCTTAGCCGGTTGCCAGGAGCTGAACATGTCATTGCGGTTGTTGTTATCACGGCTAGCTGGAGGCCAGAGAGGAAATGTAATGCATCTGTGTTTGGTTTAACTTTTTATACACTCAAATAACTTGTTGCAGAAGAGCCTTCAGTTGAAAAATGGTTTTTGTAAATTATATTAATAATAGAGATAATCCAAACATGTATTTACTAAAAAGAACATAATCAGTTAATCACTCTCATATTGCTAAAGCTTATTCATTTAGTCAAGTAACGGTCTCTGATACCATGTTGAAGTTATGAGTTTTACATAAAATAAGGAGAACAGAAAGAATATAGACTCTTGAAATATGTAATATGATTGACAATGATTTGATACTAACTTGATAATAGCTTGATACAAAAGACTAAACACTAATCCCTATTTATAGGGATACAAGACTCCTAATCTTAATTAAATAGGGAAACCAAGAAACAAATCACGATAATAACTAAGTAATATGGAAAGTAAAAAGATACTCTAAGATATTCTAAGATAAGAAACTAATCCTATGAGATAATCTATTTGATACTCATACTCTAACATCATATCGAGATATTATAAGATATTTTCTTATTTTCTAACAAGTACCACAAATATTTTAGCTGATGATGAGATCAGTAGCTCTACTTGTTGAGCAGTGAATAGGAACATGTAAGAGGTAAAATTTTAAACATTAGAATGCTAGACTCAATACCATATCACATAAACAAGCAAATGAATTAAGATGCAAACATTTGGAAATGCTTCACATGCACTCGCAAACAATATACCTTTCCAATGGTACAACATTGAAACTATCAGCATAAAGGTCACCCAGGAGAAGATCAAAATTCTCCCAGGCAGACTAGTGCTTAAAGTATGGTCATCATTTTACTCATTAATCATTATCATCATCACTGTCTTCATAGTCAAAATCTGATTCCTCACTCCTTGGTTGCATCAATGAATTCATGTCAAATGATGGTTCCATTTCCATCTCTTCCATGTCAATAGTGTCATAGTCCATTCGTTGCTCAAATTTCTCATTAGAACAATTAAGCATCCATGCCAGAGAACACTTCAATCCTTTTTTTGCAACCATCTTATATCTAGGTTTTATAGTTGACTCCAGACTATAAGTGAAGAATGCTGGGAAAGTAACCAAGTCTTCCAAAGGCCTTTCCATCTCCCTTTGGAAGTAATTAAAACAAAGTTTCATGATATCAATGTTTAAAGCAAGTAGTTGAGGGCATCCAACAATCATCTTCCTCATTTGCTGCACGGAAAACCCGCAATCCTTGAGAAAATCAACATGCTTCAGCATAGGTGTATTACTGAGGCTAACTACGTGTGGCATCTTCTCAACAATTAGGCCAAAATCTTCAGGATCCAAATCAAGTACAGAATTGAGTACGCTTCTCTTGTTGGAAAGCTTTGCCTCTAGGTCAGTTCCAATGATGTCAGGATACTGAGCGATTACAGAGGCAAGTGACGTTCGCCTAACATTAAACTCTTCAAGCGATTTGACATTTGGCTTCACCTTCTCATCCAGATCAAAACCAAGAATATAAGGTTGTTTCTCTATCAATCTAGCAATGGCTAGCCTTGGGATACCCAAGCTTTCAAGATATTCCACAAAAGGCTTGATGATTCTGCCAACCCGCATCCCCAAAATCTCTGGGTATCTAGTTAACACACCTCCGATTTCTCTTCTTCCTACACCAATTCCAATCAAATAAGCAATTGATGTGCTCACGGTTCCCTCAAGTTTGAATCCTAGCACTTCAGGATACCTCTCAAGAACACGAGGAACATCATTGGACTTGATATCCATCCCCTGAAGATACTTGACCACTGGCACAAGATCCACAACCACACTAGCATGGAGCACTTGCGGGTATCTCCGCAAAAACTGTGTTATCGTCGATTTCCTCACTCCCAATTTACCGAGGTAATCAAGCACAGGAACCATGTTCTTCTTGACGCTACAACCTAGAACAAGAGGATAGTTGTTAATGTCTTCAATTGTAAGCCCCAGGCTGTGAAGAAAATCCACACGCTCCCTCATAACATCAACTGTAACAGGAAGCTCAAGACCATCAAGCTCATCAGGAACAATGCCAATATCCCGTAAGAACTCGTAAACCTTTTCACGCAATGTTGCCTTATCTTTCTTCATTTCAGATAAACTAGGACGAATGTAACCAACATATAATGATGAGGGTCCTCCCTGCTTCCTATGAATTGAACCGGAGTCCCGTTTGGATCCCTGCGAATTACCTGACCTAGAAGTCAATGTCCTATCAGCAACAGAACACTGAAGCCTTGTAATCAACCTCATCCTCCTAACACAATTACATGGTAACTGAAGAGCTAGGGTAGCACTCAACTTCGTAGAATTACCAAATGTTAGAATAGGCATTTCTGTTTGTGCAACCAGAAAATTGGGTTTTGTTATGCCAACGGCAAAGGTCATAACTTTCATAATTTTAAGGGATGAGTAACCATTGAATCTGCAGAAATAAGAGGGTATCATACACTAGGTTGAGCCAGCCATCGTTGAACATAATTGAAACCAGCAGAAAAGTTTACAAACTTTCAATAAATGAGGAAAGTAAATACTCAAAAAAAAAAAAAGAACCCCAAAAGTTCATTATTTTGGATACAATCATTGAACCCTTTTAAAATTCTGGGAAATAAACACCCATTGTTATTGACAGTGGAGCGAGAGAGAGAGAGAGTTCGCTATCCATTGTTATTGTCGATAAGGGAAGTTATTGACAGTGAGAGATAGAGATGGACTCACAGTGAGGGGGAGAGTAGCCAGCCTCTGTTGAAATTTCACTCCTTTAGCTCTTCCCTGAACACTGATAAGGGATAACATAAACTGGAAAGGGTTTTCCAGAGAATCCGATTTCGAGGTGGAAAGGATCTGTGTAATTTCGTTTGAGACTAAAAATCTAGTGTTCAAGATTGGCTTAGTTTAATCTGTAACTAGAGATTTGCTCGGGTGCTCCCTGGTCTAGCGTGTTCATCTTGGTCTTTAGGGAGTGGGGCCCGCAGCTGCTCGTAACTAGAGACTTTATTTGTATTGGTATTGGGTGGCGCTAATTGAACGCACACCAGCGACACCAAATACGCGATAACATGTACGGACATATTTAAAAAAAAAATCTCAACAAATATTACAGATTTTTTTATCTGATTAATCAAGTTCACATATCTAATTAATGCTATTCATTATTTGGTTAATGTCAAATCCTAAAACTTTGGACATCCCATTTTCTTATCTGGTTAATCAAGTTCAAATATCCGGTTAATGTTATTCATTATCTGGTTAATGTCAAATCTGTGTTAACCAGTTAAAAAAATCTAAAAAAAAAAGTATCGTACGATTCAATACATGTCCGTACCGTACGAACATACGGTGTCGCGTATTTGTATCCAAATTCTTTGATCAAAAATCATTTTCCATTAGTATTAGTACAAGAAAGATATTACAAAAGTAAAAAAAAAATTGCTAACTGTTTCGGTTAAGAATATTGATTAAAAGTACCAATGTGTTAAAACTTAAAAAAATATTTATATTTATATTTTGATTTAATTACATTTTTACTCCTCAATTTTCTCAATTTAGCGATTCTGATCCCTCTATTTTATTTTTGGTAATTTTGGTCTCATACTTTTTAATTATATTTTTGGTCCCTAAAAATCATGGATTTTTTGCACTTTTAGTCCCCACTTTCCCAAAATCCAAGATTTATGGGACCAAAAGTGCACAATCCACGATTTTTGGGACTAAAAGTGCAATTAAAAAAAGAAGGATCAAATCGCTAAATTTGAAAAATTAGGGGACCAAAATCGCAAAAATAAAATAAGGGGACCAAAATCACAAAATTGAGGATGCTGGGAACCAAAAATGCAATTAAGCCTTATATTTTTTATCAAACTAATTTTTTTAAAATATTCCTTACATAATAGATGAAAGCAATTGTGGGGTGCCAAATTTCAAATTTGGGTTGATCGATGGAATGTTATGAATTCGACAGGTAAAGGCGTTAGAGACCAGAACAAGGGATGAAAATTGACTAAGTTTGAGAGATCAAGTGATGGGGCGGTTGTTCGACGGAAAGCATGAAGCGTCGAAGATGTCAAAATGAGCATGGTCGAAACAGGCTTAGTTATTAAGTAAAGATCAATGTCTGACTCGGCGGGAAGTGCTACTGTCGATTAGGTAGTTTTTAGCGAAAACTTAACTACCAATCCGTGTCCGTACACGTGTCAGGTTGGATGTTAAGTAGTTTTTTCATATTTTTCCTATAAATAGTAGTTTCTACGATGTAATTTGGGTTGGATACATGATCTAATTCCTAATATCTCGACGGCTAAAGAAGATTAATGGAAACGATCATTGTATGCCTTCCAAACTCTATCTTTCTGCATTTTAATTAATTTCAGTATATTTTCAATTCTTTGCATTTTCATTTATGTCATTGACATTCCAGTCAATTTACATTTCTTTGCTTCGCATTTACATTCTTTAATTCCCTGTCATTTACTGTTTCTGCACTTTTACTTTCAAAGTCTTTTACATGCTTTCTTTTTAATTCATGTTCTTTACACTTCTGTTATTTAAATTCATGCATTTACATGCTTTCTTTTTAATTCATGCATTTACATGTTTTCATTTAAGTTCATGCCTTTTTTAACAGTGTTTCTTAAATTATGTCAATTTACTTGTCTTCTTTTACATTTTTTGCGTTACTTTCAATTGTATGTTGGGATTCAGTAATGCATGTCTCATAACTTTGCATTAGTGTATTCTTGTTTTAGATTTTTTTTCTTTAATTTGTTTGTAAACCAAGTTATTGGCTTTCGACAGCCAATCTTGTTTAGTTAAATCCGTATTGCCATTTCAACAACAACTTGTTTGTTAGTTGGAATTCTCATATATAGATTTGGCATAAGACACAACAATTAATGGCTCTGAAGCCAAGAATGTTACAAATCTGATAACGTGTCGAGAAATTGACCGTTATTTTCAAAAACCGTTGTTTGCAAAAATGAGATTACCACATAACTCGTCGATCTTTCAATCGTTTGAATTAATTATTTGTTACTTTGCTGAATTTGGTAGAAATACACTTAGAAACCAAATTTCCTAGTAAACAAATTGGCACGCCCAGTGGGACGAGTTTAGAGTAACTCGTTTTAAACGATGGTTTTATGCGTCTAAGAAGTGGAAAGATTACTGCTTCTAACGTAACGCAATATAGAAACATGAGTGACAGTACGAATTGCAGTGCCACAATACCAAGTGTTACCAGTGCGAATGCGTCGGCAAGCAATACAAATGCTTCGACCACCAGTACGAACGTAGAGGTAGTTATGATCCCGCGGGTGGGTAATACTACCGTTGGGGCGGGTACTGGGATGACAATGGCCAATACGCAAGGAGAAGTTATTCCAAGCGCTGCAGTACTTGAACCAGTGGTTCAGAGTGCTCCAGAAATTCAGGCATCGCTTGGAAGTGCGAGGAACTCAAGTATTAGGCCTGTACCGCAAGCAACGCAACCTCCGTTTGGAATGCCGTATGGTTATTTGAATAACTCGACAGTTCCCGCTATTGGTTCGACCATGTTCAACCAATATCTGAACCAGCCCTTTTTACCCTTTGGAAACTCTTCTAATACTCAAGGAATGGTAGGCATGACCACTACCACAACCAATCGGCAGGGGTCTGGTGTAGGGGAAATGTCAAGACAAATGCCTCAGAATAATGGGGGTTTAACCCAGAATTCGTTGGCAAGCATTCGACAACAAATGGATGACAGTAATCATGAGATGGGGAACATGTTCACTCAGCAAATGAGTGCGGTCATTACGTCTCTTATGCAGAATACCAATCAAGCGTGTAATGCATTGGCTCTGCAAATGGAAAGGTTGAACCAAGCATTAGGGTTGGCAGCACCAATGAATGACAACGTTCAGCAGGGCTTAGCAGGCATGCCCCAAGTACAATACTTGGGGGGCAACCCACAAAATGTGAATAATCAAAATATGGTGCAGAATGAAGTCATTCAACCAAATCAAAACCTTGGTCAGAATATGAACAACTTGGCTTATGGTCAGGTTCAAATTCTACAAAGGAATCAAGATCAAGGACCCCCAATGCATCAAGGTTTAGCCAACTTTAGGCACAATATCATGGGAAACCAGATAGAACAAAACGTGAATCAGCCGCCGAAAGGTGTGCTTAACAGACTTGGTTTCAATATTGGTCAAGCTAATCGACCATATTTCATATCTGCGTTTCCTGAATGGGTACAACAGGCTGAAGTGCCTAGGGGAATAAAGATTCCCAAGTTGTCTAAGTTTTCTAGTGACAGTGGAGAATCGACTGTCGAACATGTTGCCAGATACTCAATAGAGATGGCGGAGTTGGCCACCGTAGAGGGTTTGAAAATGAGATTCTTCCCAAGCTCGTTGACGAGGAATGCATTTTCTTGGTTCTCAACTTTAAGGGCCAATTCAGTCCACTCTTGGGTCCAATTGGAGGGGTTGTTCGATGATCAATTCTTCAGGGGTGACTTAAGGGTTAATTTGACTGATTTATTCAACGTCAAGCGTATGTATAATGAGTCTATAGATGATTACATCTCTAGGTTCAAACACATGAAGAGCAGGTGCTTTACGCCTGTTCCAGAAGCGGAAATCGTTAAAATGGCCGCTAGTGGGTTGGATTACCATATTAGAAAGAAATTGGTGAACCAACACATTGTCGATCTCGCCCAACTAGGGGAAAAAGTTCGACAGATTGAACAACTCAGGTCTGAAAAGGATAAGAAAAACAATAAGAAATTCATTAGACGTGAGAAAGTCAATTGTGTCGAACAAGATCAAGCAGACAGTGAGGATGAGGCTATCACCGAGCAAGAAATAAATCTTGCTGAGTTGAAAGAAGGGCCACCTTATGCTTGTCAAGCTTTAGTACCTTCCAAAGGGAAGGAAAAGATGAATTATGCAAACACGAAAACCTATACATTTGACATAACTAAAGCTGATAAAATATTTGACATTCTGTTGAAAGACAAAGCGACTTAAGTTGTCGACGGTCATAAAGTGGAAAGGCCTGAGGACTCAAAGGGTCAACATTATTGTAAGTACCATGGGACTTTAGGCCATCCTACTAATGAATGTTTTCGTTTCAGGGATTTGATACAAAAAGCTCTGAAAGAAGGAAGACTCAGGTTTGCTGACAAGCAAAAGCCTAGCATGAAGGTGGACACTGATCCATTTGGCCAAGGCAGATCCAATGACGAAGGCCATAATGCAAGAAGTCGCAACATGGTGAATATCGGTAGCTAAGCGGTATGTGGTGAATGTGGAAGACCCATTCGACATTTACCCGAGGCCTCATGAGTCTGTTGAGGACTTTCTGAGAAGGAAGAACAGAAAGGGACAGCTGAGTTTGTGCCCACATTGTGACAGGTATTTCGATGTGAAAGCCGCTCAGAAAGCCAAGGATGATCAAAAGCTTAAATCTCACCAGCGCATGCAAACTGGATATGCAAGGAGGAACTATAAGGCTGTTCCAATGAACTAGATGCCTGTTTCAGTGAACCAGGTGCGGAGGCCCACGGTACAAAGGCCTCACAAAGCAGTTGGTGGTTGGTTGGTTGAGTCATCGAGGGAATCAATTGGAAGCAACCAAGGGTTATCTCCTGGTCGAGTGTCGAATAAGACTAGGAAGCCTGATGCCAATGTGGTGGTGAACAAGTGGGTCGAGAATTCTTCCAAGGCTCGTTGTCCTGAGTTGAGAAATAGGGTAAGGGCTAAGAAGAGTGATCCTTGACAAGTACCATTTTGGAATGAAGATTACCAATTTGGCAGAATACCTTATCCTGGAGGTGATCAAGTGAAGAAAGCCCCATTGTCGAAGAGTCAGAAACGTCGTCGACAGAGGATGAGGAAAGCTTCGTAAACAAAAGCGAAGGATCTTTGAGATGGCCAAGGCTCAACATGAGGACTGCTTCATTGTTGGGGTCCAGAAGGTCCCATTGCCTAAGGAGGTTGGGTCAAGACTAAAGAGCGTGGTCGTCGATGTCAAAGGGGCTAACTTTGAACGAGGTCAAACGTCCCAAGACCAGGGGCAAGCATTTTCGACAGGGTCCAAAAGGAATGCCATGCCTGCGAAAGTTCCTTCGACAGTTCAAGGGAAGAAGCCTTGGCCAACAGGTTTGATTGAAGCTGAAAAGCTGGCTTCCGAGCGAAGAAGGTTTGGTGTTCAAGCGGCTCCGGTTGAGGATACAAACAGTGATGTCTCTATGGAGGAGTTAAGGATCATAGCCAATGATTCTGACTTGTTGGATGAACCCATGAGGGCAGTAGGGCAAAGTTTTGTCAAGACAGACTTGTCCATGGAAGAGGTCATTGAAGCATTGTATGATCCAGATGACCCAATTGGCCTTAATGACAAGGAAGAGTTTGATCCTGACATTAATTTGGACAGAAATCTGGATGAATTGGTGGTGGCAATGGGAACAACCTTGTCAGATTTGGGGTCTGAAGAATGCCTTTTTGATAAGGAGGGCATGAAGTTGGGAAGTTATTTGAAAAATGAAGAAATAGCTACTGAAGAAGAGTTCACTAATCTTGATGTGAATTTGGTGTCAGTTTTGCCAGCTGAGTTTCAGGCTCAGTATGGATTCGTTGTAGAAGTTCCTGATGAGGAGGAGTTTGACGATTTTCCAATTGGTTGGCATTTTGTCGAGCAGGATATGGTTACCATTTTTGATAATTTTGCTCGTTTAGACAAGCCAACTAATGAGGAGAGAAGTCATCTTCGACCATTGCATATTAAGGCAATGGTTGAAGGCAAGCCTGTCAATAGAGTGTTGGTCGATGGAGGAGCATCTGTGAACTTGATTCCAAGAGCCATGTATAAGAAGCTAGGGAAAGATGAGACAGATTTGCTACCAACCAACATAGTGGTTACTGACTTTGGAGGTAGATCTGCACCAACAGATGGTGTGGCAATGCTAGATGTGCAAGTGGGATCAGTAGAGAGGTCCACTTTATTTGTAGTGATTCTTTCAAGGTCAAGTTACAATGTTCTGTTGGGTAGGGATTGGATACATGCTGTCGGAGCAGTTCCTTCGACGGTGCATCAGAAACTTATCTTTTGGAATGCTCATGATGATATTGAAATTATTGAAGCTGATGACAGCCCATGTTATCTGCAGCAGATGCACGTTGATTTCAAGGTATATGATCCAAAAGTAAAACCCATATCTGTGCAGGGTGGTGTTGTCGACAAAGATGCTCTAAACGCTTGCTTGCAAGAGCAGTTTGGAGTCAGGCTGCTGGATGAGGCCGATGAAAATCGGCCAATCGACAAAGATGAGCCTTGAAGAGAATCAAGTGCAACCGTCGGCTTGCGAGGCCGACCGACAGCCAAACTCAGAAGATGGAGTGTTGGCTGATTGTATATTCGACGATGGCCCTTTGGGATTTGAGAAGGGACTTGAGGATAAAAATGGTTTTGAGTTAGAAGATCCCTTGGAAGAGATTGACTTGGGGGATAAAGGAAGAAAAAGGCCAATATATGTTAGTGCTTTGTTGCCAGACCAGTTTAAAAGGCAAATTGTGGAACTAGTCTTTGAGTACAAGGATTGTTTTGCTTGGGACTACCATGAAATGCCGGGTCTGAGTAAAGATCTTGTGGAACATAGGTTGCCTTTGAAACCTGATTGTAAGCCTGTCAAACAAGCCAACAGGAGGTTTGCTCCTGAAGTCGTGCTGAAAATTAAGGAGGAAGTTGAGCGTTTGTTGAAGGCTAAGTTCATTCGTACAACCAGGTACGTTGAATGGTTGTCGAATGTGGTGCCTGTCATAAAGAAGAATGGCAAGATGAGGGTTTGCGTTGATTTCAGGAATCTTAATACTGCAACTCCTAAAGATGAGTACCCTATGCCCATAGCAGATATGCTAGTAGATGCAGCATCTGGTCATGAGTTTCTAAGTTTCATGGATGGACATGCTGGTTATAATCAAATCTTCATTGCTGAGGAGGATGTGCCTAAAACTGCTTTTAGGTGCCCAGGGTCCATCGGAACTTACGAGTGGGTGGTGATGCCTTTTGGTTTGAAGAATGCTGGTGCAACTTACCAAAGGGCAATGAACACTATCTTTCATGAAATGATAGGCAAATTTGTGGAAGTCTATATTGATGACGTGATTGTCAAGTCAAAGAGCCAAGAGGAGCATTTGAACCATATTCGATGAGCATTTCAAGAAATGAGGAAGCACAGTTTAAAGATGAATCCTGAAAAGTGTGGGTTTGGTGTTTCAGCCGCTAAGTTCTTGGGTTTTCTGGTGCATAAAAAAGGCATTGAGGTAGATAAGAACAAAGTTAAGGCTGTGTTGGAAGCAAAACCACCTTCCAATAAGAAGGAACTCCAATCTTTCCTGGGGAAGGTGAATTTTCTTAGAAGGTTCATATCAAACCTTTCAGGAAGGACAAGAGCGTTTGCTCCTTTGGTAAAGCTCAAAGCAGAAGAAGCCTTTGTATGGACTCAACAACATCAAGAGGCTTTCGACCAAATCAAGCAGTACTTGACAAATCCACCGGTCATGATGCCTGCAAAACCACATCGACCAGTGAAGTTGTACATTTCTGCATCAGAAGAAACTATAGGTTGTCTACTGGCTCAGGAGGATGATAACAATGTTGAAAGAGCCGTTTACTACCTCAGTCGAGTGCTGAATGATGCAGAAACAAGATACAGTGTTATAGAGAAGTTATGTCTAGCATTGTATTTTTCATGTACAAAACTTAAGTATTATTTGATGCCTTGTAATGTCCTGGTGATGTCGAAGACAAATGTAATTAAGTACATGTTGTCCCAGCCAATTCTGAATGGTCGAATTGGAAAATGGACACTTGCATTGTCTGAATTTTCTTTGCAATATGTACCTTTAAAGGCTGTTAAAGGTCAAGCAATAGCGTAATGTTTTCAATTTTATGCTAATAGAAATAAATTAAACATGTCTCTCCTACTCTTCATTTTGAATTAATTGCTGATAGAAGTAAGTTAGCGTTACTGACTCTCTGTGCCATTACCACACAGTATATTAAAACTACATAAGTTGGAAAAATGAAAAGGATCTAAACTTAAAGTGAAAATTTAACGAACTATAATTAGATGACAAAAAGGCAAGAAAAATGCATCAAAAGTCCGAAGTAACATTCAATTTCTTTGCCACTTCGGGTGAGTGTTCGAAAAAGAATAGTAAGGAATTAGAAATTCCATTATCTGACTTGAGCCTTAATAATCCTATAGATTATGTTATTCTTCTATTCCTTTGGAGGTAAAAATCACCAAGTATTCCTAACTTATTCTTTGTTTTAACCTCAATTTGATGTTAATCAAGCATCACTCATCGGTGCACTTACTTTTGGGATTTGGTTGATTTGATTGGAAATCTTGAGCATAATAACCTCATTTGTGATGTTTTAATTGTAGGTCTTGGGAGAATGTGGCTTCCAAAACTTGTATAGCAAACTCTGAAGACTATATCTGAAGCTACACTCATCCAAATGATATGATCTTGGTCTTGTTGGAAATGTAATTTGAATTATCTACAACTTTGATGAAGAACTCGAGACCTAAATCAATCTCTAAGTTGGTGGAATTTGTGCTATACGTTAACAAGGTGATGCTGCCCCAACCTGACACCTGTTCGATGTTTCAATCATATCTGGAGCTAATTTGGACTTTACAGAGGTGAAAAATGCATCACAACATAGAAGAACCGGTGCAGGATGGCGCCCTGCGCCCAGGAGGGCCCCCTGCGCCTGCTGGGAATCGTTTTAGCCAATTTTGTGCACCCTGTGCCCCAGAACCCAGCGCCCTGCGCCCTAGCTCGGGTAGACACTTATTAAAACACCCTTTTAACTCATTTTGGTGATCCCCTTTCATATGTTCTCACTCCCAAGCCCTAGGGGAGCTAAGAGGCAACCCTAAATCCATCTTATCTCTATCTCCCTTGAAGATTCAAGCCTTGGAAGAGACCTTGGAGCCTCAATGGATCATCTACCACCTCCCCATCCATCTAGTTCTATCTCTCCTATCTCTTTTATGCATTTCTAGTTTTTCCATTTGGTTAGGAATGATGAACCTTTGTTGATTGAGCAATTTCTTCCATCCTTGATGCATTTCTTCGGTTGGCCTTCTTAGAATTGATTTTAGATTCAATCTCACAATTGAAAAATTGGTTATTGAGTTGGAATATGAAGTTGATTGCCATATTTGTGTTGATCCTAGGCTTCGCCAGGAAACCGAACCTGGAATCTCCCACCAATTTTTTTAAAAGCTAGTCATACCTATGCCTTACGAGAAATTCGCCAGGAAACCAAACCTGGAATCTCTCACCAATTTTTGTAAGAGCTAGTCATACCTATGCCTTACGAGGAATTCGCTAGGAAAACGAACATAGAATCTCCCACCAAATTTTGTAAGGAATCATAGTCATACCTATGCCTTACTGGGAATTCACTAGGAAACCGACCCTAGAATCTCCCACCAAAGTTGGGAACCAATCCCGCAATCTCAAACCACTTGTTTCGAACAAAAATTAGGGTCTTCTGTCCTTAATTACCTTTTACAACGAATTCACGAAGGTCTTCGAGTAAAACGTAATTAAGGAAGGGCAGCTGTCATACCCCATTTTTGTCCGGCCCCTATTTATTTATTTTAATTGGTAATAAAAAATAATAATATTTTTGGTTTCATAATAAAAAAGAATGATAATAATATTTTTGGTCAGAATAAAAAGAAAAAAAAGAGGAAAAAATAATAATGAAAAAGAGAGAAAAGGGAAAAAATAAATGAAAGGAGGCATAAAGAGCAAAATGGAGGGTGTCAAAAGCATTGGCCCAAAGCCTAGCATATCAGCACCTCCCCTTTTCATTTTTACTTCATGTACGCCCAATTTTTTTTAACCGCGCCTCCCAGGTGCTTCCTCCTCCAGCGCCTCGCTAGCCACACCCCTCCCTTTTCATTTCACAACCCCTATTCCTACTCATTTCCTTCCACACGCAGCCCAATTCCTTTCAGCCTAACACCCCAAACCTAACCCTAAAACATATGAGAACCTGATTCTCCCCTCCTCTCCCATTTGGATGCGGTGCTCTCTCTCTGTCTCCCACAAAAAAGCCCTACCTTCTCCACCAACACCTCTCCACCATTCTTACCCATCTCATCTCCACTCCTCTCCCTCTCTTCTCACAAACCCTAGGCCGCCATTCCTCCTTCTCTCTCGGCCTCCTTCCTTTTCTATCTATCCTCCATTAAATCCTTCAAATCACCTCAAATCAAGACCAGATCCGATTCAAAGGGAGTCCCTTTCTACTCTTTCCTTTTTTACATATCTTTTCCATTAAAGATTAAATCTGTTTTTATTACTGATTAACGCTCTTTGATTTTCTTTGTAGGTGATTGAAAGAGGATTGGAGGTTATATAAGGGCCTCTCGAACGAGACACCTAGGAGGAGGAAAAAACGGAGAGCAAAAAAAAAAACGAAGAAGAAAAAGAAGGATGAAACAGAAGCCGAATAAGAAGAAGAAGCTGACAGCCCAAGAATAGTGAGGTCATAAAAAAGAACCAAAACAAACACTCTTATAGTCTTAGGGTTTTTTTTAGCCCCCTTTCATTTCGATTTCGTTCTTATTTCTGGGAAAGCTAAGGCCAGGTTACCACTTCCTCTTTATTTTGTAATTCTTGGTCCTTATTATGTATATCTTTGAGCTCGAACTGGATTGTAATGCATGAAGCTTGAGTAACTGGGCATGATTTAATTTCCTTCATCTTCTTTTTAGATTTTACACATATATTGTTGTTGGTTTATTTTTCTGGTCCCTCCTTTGAGGTGTGCTATGATTTCGTTGGATTAGTGCTAGGGTTTGGCCTTCCAAAAGGGCCAAACTCAAACTAGGGACGAACTTGTAATTATTATGTTCTTGGAGGTTATAAAAGCAAAGAAAAGTTTCTAAAGTTATTTTGTTCATCTTACATTTTTTTAAAAGGAATAAATAAATTAATATAATTTAATCAGATTTTATTTTCTATTTTTATTTATTTCTGGACTTAGGACCTCTAAGTTAATTTGCACACAAAGTGGGCTTCTGACCCATTTTGCTAAAAAGAGTTAAAGATTGGCTTTATTAACTTCATAAAATCGATTTGGGCTTTTGTCCCATTTCTCATCTCTTTCAATTTCTATTCCACGTGATCACAATCATTTGGAACCTGTTTTTTTTCTTATCTCGCACGCAAATAAAATCTTTGGCTAGGATCCACAAAATGCCATTCGCATTCATTTTGTGGTTTTCTTCCTTTTTCTTATAAAAATAAAATAAATGAACGTGATTAAGGGATTTATTTTTTAAGGCAAACAATCTTTACGAATAGTCAAAGGGTACCATTTTAATGGGCGTTTTAGGCGTATTAATACCTTCTTTAAGCGTAATGAACTCCCGAACTCATCTGTGGTTTAAAAGACCTTTCTTTTTGTGTAAATATGTTAATAAGTTTTCCAATGTTTTCCTAAAAATAAAATATTGATGGCGGCTCCATCGAATTGTAGGGTGGTTATCACAACTGGCGACTTCACTGGGAATCTTAGAGAGTTAGGCCCGATAATTGTTTGTATTGATTTGTTTGCCCTACATAATTTATTTCCCTTTTATTTTATTCTTTTACTCCTATTTGTTCATTATATATTTTGCTCATATGCTTGTATATTTGAACCTTAGGATAGATGACATGTGTATATATGTGTTTTGATTTGTTTTGCAGCGGGTAGTAATTTTAGGTAATTTCTCCTTCTCACACACTACACTTACACATTTTTCACACACTATGAGTGGAACCCTATACCTGGGTTCGAGAAAGCTTTAAGTTAGGAGAAGCTGCGTAGTGAGCACCTGCTAGACGTACGACCAGTTGGGTCCTTGCGAAGGCCTCACCTAGAGTTTGGCCCTATTTGAGAAAAAAACTCTCTTTAATAGTTTATCTATTATTGGCGAAACATTCGAAAATAGGACCCTTGGCTCTAGGGACCTTTTTAGATTAGTACCTCAATCCACCCATGGAAAAGCACTTATGTGGACCATAGATCCCTTTTAAGGAACTACCGGCCCATATCACAAAAGAAGCATCCCTTACTTATCCCATTTCCCACGTAACAAAAGTCGTATGACCTAAGATTTTAGGAAATACCGACCTAATTCACAATGGCATGCTTTGCCTCTTTTTCTTTCATCCATCTATTTTCCATTCACATTTCAAAAAATTGTGAAAGACAATAAATGATAAAAAATATTATTTGTTATTCTTTTATGCAAAAAAAAATAGTTTCAAAAAAAAAATTTTCCCTTATCATTTTTTCCCTCAAAATAAAAAATAAATTTTCAAAAAAAAAAGTATTTTCTCTTTTTAGCAACATTTACCTTTTTCATTGCATTCTTTTTGCATAAAAAACAATCCAAAGATGAAAAAAATACTTCTCAATTCTCCATCATATTATTTTATTTATTTATTTATTTATTTATTTATTTTTGCACAAAATGCACATAAAAAATGCATTCATAGTATGCATAACCATGACATCCTCATAACATAACTCATTTTTTTTCTTCATATCAAAAACAGTTATAATCAAGCTTTCCCTACATCCCTACCGGACTCAAGCCTAAGCTAAACTCATGGATGCGTTGGAATAAGATCAACGAGCAATGAGAGAGGAGCTCGATCAAATGAAGGAACAGATGGGAAAAATGTTTGACCTCTTGCTAGGCTTGGATGCAAAATTGACCCTTGATGAGAACCATTCCAGTGGCTCGTCGAGGTCATAACCCATTGACACGAATGCCCAAGAGGATCCCTTAGTTAAGGAGAGACTCCGAATTATGGAAGCGAGGCTGAAAGCAATTGAAGGGGCAAATCATATTGGGTTCGAAGCTTCAGATGTATGCTTAGTCCTTGGCGTGGTGATTCCTCCAAAATTCAAAGTCCCTGAGTTTGCCAAGTATGAGGGGTTAACTTGTCCAAAAAGCCATCTCATCATGTACTGTCAGAAGATGGCCTCCTACTCCAATGATGATAAACTCTTAATCCACTTTTTCCAAGAGAGTCTTACCGGGACATCCCTACGCTGATATATGCATTTAGAACAGGGCAAAATCAACTCATGGAAAGACTTGGCTAATGCTTTCCTTAAGCAATATAGCTACAATATGAACATGGCTCTCAATCATTCCCATTTGCAAACCATGGTGAAAAGGGGCAATAAAAGATTCAAAGAGTATGCCTTAAGATGGAGAGGCGTGGCAGCCCAGGTGAAACCTCCACTTTTTGAGAAAAAGATGGTTACGACATTAATTGACACACTCCAACAACCCTTCTATGATATGATGATGGGAAATATCTCTTCAAGCTTCTCAGACCTAGTCGTTGTCGGGGAAAGAGTGGAAGCAGCGATAATAAGCGGAAGGATTGGCAACCTTAACACTCAACAACCATTGCGCAGTATAGGTCAAAAGAGGGAAGAAGATACAAATGATACTCATCACGGCATGCACTGGGGCAGTGGGCCACTCGATTGAAAACTGTTGGGCTTTGAAATACAAAGTGCAAGATCTGATCAACGCCAAGTGGTAGGACTTCAAGGAAGATAACCCTGTTTAAACAACTTTCATATGCTTTTAAGCTCATCCTAGTTGCTTTGCCCAAAGCTCTAGGATATCTTTTGTAAAGGGCCCACTTTGTTCCCATATTTTCAATTCGTCAACGGAAATGCGATTTGAATTTTTCAACTTACCTTCTTGGTTAATGGTCAATCCAGGATCCAAAATAAATAAAAAATAAAAAAAATGGTAAAGCAAATGCACACAATTTATCAAAAATTAATTTTCGTGAAAGTTTGGGCAATAAGGTTTTGAAATGAAGTTTGGCCATTTTTCTCTATCCAAAAAAAAAATGAAAATGTATATCCCTTGCTACCCATTTTGAGCCTTTTTTTTTCAAATACCCTAAACAAAGATCACCAATACATTGGAGACTAGCACAATAGTCTATTCAATCTTGTTTGTTCAAAAAAAGGCAAAAAAAAGCAAGCAAGCAAAAAGCAAATGCAACGTATCAAAGACGCTTGCAAGAATAGAAAGGAAAATGAAAAATGTGAAAGCAAAACAAAACAATTGTGCTAGCAACCATCAAAATGCATCTTGGCACCAAAGATCCTTGTTTTCATAAACCCTTAAATACTTTTTGAGCTGAAATATCCTTTCTTTCATAACCCTTAACCCTTAGCCATGTTACAACCCTAATAAAGTCCATTCTGATCAAAGTCAAATTGCTCACATTTTCTCAAAACTTGATTTTTGAAAGAGAAAATCCATATAAACTCTTCAGTGCAGTTGCTTTACAAAAAAAAGGGTAAAAAAAATGAAGAGGAACATAAAAAAAAAGGGCTCGCTAGGCTGAAAACCCGAAAGGGCGGTCTAGGCAAAAGTTAGAGCGACCCGCTAGGTTGAAACTCGCAAAGGGCAACCTAGGCAAAAGTTAGAGTCAAATTCGCAAACATATCAACCCGGATTGTGCCTCCTGAACCTTAGCATAAACCAAGAAGCTAGGGGAAATAGTTGTGCCCATCATCTACAAGCTCCGCATTCAAGATTTCATTCCAGTTTCAGAACTACACAAAGTGGTCTGTCTCTTAACATACATGCTTCCTCACCTTGCTAGGCAAAGACCAAAAGGACACTGAGAATTTGAGGATCAAAGTAGTCAATCCAATCCTCTCAAGAGCATTCAAAGTATGAAAAGAAAATTCAAGGAAACGCAAAGATAGGCAAGATGATCTATCAAGTGGGAAGTATGCAAATCTTATGCATTGTAAAGTCAACTATTTGGACAAGAAAGCCAATAGAATGTTATCAGCCCATGAGTCTAGGGGCAGCGTCCTCAAAGGGATTCACAGAAAGCCAAAAAAAAAATCATTCTTAAAAAAAAGGCAATTCTCATGCATGACATACCATTCATTGCATCTTGCATGATCATCAATACTTTTGGGTCCACCGCCCACCTTAAAAAATATCATTGCTCCAAAAGCAAAAACAATATTCATGCATAACATACCATTCATTGCATCCTGCATAACCAAGAAAGTTTTTGGGTCCATCTACCCATCCTCTCTAATGTTGCATACAGTTGGTCTGTTGTCTACTCAGTAAGAACTAGTACTCAACTCACTTAATCTATTTGTTGTTAGAGCTAGTCATACCTATGCCTTACGGGAAATTCGCCAGGAAACCGAACCTGGAATCTCCCACCAATTTTTGTAAGAGCTAGTCATACCTATGCCTTACGAGAAATTCGTCAGGAAACCGAACCTAGAATCTCCCACCAATTTTTGTAAAAGCTAGTCATACCTATGCCTTACGAGAAATTCGCCAGGAAACCGAACCTGGAATCTCCCACCAATTTTTGTACCAGGAAACCAAACTTGGAATCTCTCACCAATTTTGTTAAGAGCTAGTCATACCTATGCCTTATGGGGAATTCGCTAGGAAAACAAACCTAGAATCTCCCACCAAATTTTGTAAGGAATCATAGTCGGACAAAAATTAGGGTCTTCTGTCCTCAATTACCTTTTACAACGAATTCACGAAGGTCTTCGGGTAAAACGTAATTAAGGAGGGGCAGCTGTTATACCCCATTTTTGTCCGGCCCCTATTTATTTATTTTAATTGGTAATAAAAAATAATAATATTTTTGGTTTCATAATAAAAAGAATTATATTAATATTTTTGGTCTCAGAATAAAAAGAAAAAAAAGAGGAAAAAATAATAATGAAAAAGAGAGAAAAAGGAAAACATAAATGAAAGGGGGCATAAAGAGCAAAATGGAGGGTGTCAGAAGCATTGGCCCAAAGCCTAGCATATCAGTACTTCCCCTTTTCATTTTTACTTCATGTACCCCCAATTTTTCTTAACCGCGCCTCGCTAGCCACACCCCTCCCTTTTCATTTCACAACCCTTATTCCCACTCATTTCCTTCCACACGCAGCCCAATTCTTTTCAGCCCAACACCCAAAACCTAACCCTAAAACATATGAGAACCTGATTCTCCCCTCCTCTCCCATTTGGATGCGGTGCTCTCTCTCTCTCCCCCCCACAAAAAAGCCCTACCTTCTCCACCAACACCTCTCCACCATTCTTACCCATCTCATCTCCACTCCTCTCCCTCTCTTCTCACAAACCCTAGGCCACAACTCCTCCTTCTTTCTCGGCCTCCTTCCTTTTTTGTCTATCCTCCATTAAATCCTTCAAATCACCTCAAATCAAGACCAGATCTAATTCAAAGGGAGTCCCTTTCTACTCTTTCCTTTTTTACATATCTTATCTATTAAAGATTAAATCTGTTTTTTATTACTGATTGATGCTCTTTGATTTTCTTTGTAGGTGATTGAAAGAGGATTGGAGGCTATATAAGGGCCTCTCGAATGAGACACCTAGGGGGAGGAAAAAACGGAGAGAGAAAAAAAAGAAGAAAAAGAAGAAGGATGAAACAGAAGCCAAATGAGAAGAAGAAGCTGACGACCCAAGAATAGTAAGGTCATAAAAAAGAACCAAAACAAACACTCTCATAGTCTTAGGGTTTTTTTAGCCCCCTTTCATTTCGATTTCGTTCTTATTTATGGGAAAGCTAAGGCCAGGTTACCACTTCCTCTTTATTTTGTAATTCTTGGTCCTTATTATGTATATCTTTGAGCTCGAACTGGACTGTAATGCATGAAGCTTGAGTAATTGGGCATGATTTAATTTCCTTCGTCTTCTTTTTAGATTTTACACATATATTGTTGTTGGTTTATTTTTCTGGTCCCTCTTTTGAGGTGTGCTATGATTTCGTTGGATTAGTACTAGGGTTTGGCCTTCCAAAAGGGCCAAACCCAAACTAGGGACGAACTTGCAATTATTATGTTCTTGGAGGTTATAAAAGCAAAGAAAAGTTTCTGAAGTTATTTTGTTCATCTTACATTTTTTTTAAAAGGAATAAATAAATTAATATAATTTAATCAGATTTTATTTTCTATTTTTATTTATTTCTGGACTTAGGACCTCTAAGTTAATTTGCACACAAAGTGGGCTTCTGACCCATTTTGCTAAAAAGAGTTAAAGATTGGCTTTATTAACTTCATAAAATCAAGTTGGGCTTTTGACCCATTTCTTATCTCTTCCAATTTCTATTCCACGTGATCACAATCATTTGGAACCCTTTTTTTCTTATCTCGCACGCAAATAAAATCTTAGGCTAGGAACCCCAAAATGCCATTCGCATTCATTTTGTGGTTTTCTTCCTTTTTCTTATAAAAATAAAATAAATGAATGTGATTAAGGGATTCATTTTTTAAGGCAAATAATCTTTACGAATAATCAAAGGGTACTATTTTAATGGGCGTTTTAGGGGTGTTAATTCATTCTCTAAGCGTAATGAACTCCCAAACTCATCTGTGGTTTAAAAGACCTTTCTTTTTGTGTAAATATGTTAATAGGTTTTCCAATGTTTTCCTAAAAATAAAATATTGGTGACGGCTCAATCGAATTGTAGGGTGGTTGTCTCACTAGGGATAGGACTTCATGCTTGTGTGTTCTTTTGAATTCTTACACTTAATGCTTAGTTGAATTAGGAAGACCTAAGGAATTGGGGTTCTTGGTTTAGTCTAAAGGGGCTTTTGCTCAAGGAATTGAGATTAGTCTAACTAAGTGAATTTGAACTATAATTGCATGAATTTGACTTGTGTTGGCATTGAGCTTAATTTTACAAGAAGAGGAAAACAAAGGGGATTCAAATCCTAACCACTTTGTGTTGGCATTGAGCTTAATTTTACAAGAAGAGGAAAACAAAGGGGATTCAAATCCTAACCACTTTTATCCTTATTATTAGTGCACACCAAGTGTTTTATATTTTGTCAATATAAGAAAACTCAAAAATATTGTTTTTTGCTTTCTTTAATTTCATTGTTAATCAATTCAAAAAACCAAAATATATTGTTTCTTGTTCAAATAGTAATAAAAATAGTAAGTTGATATTTGACACGCAATCCTTGAGGACGATATGCGGTACTTAACCGATTTTATTACTTGTAACGATCCGGTACACTTACCATAATCCCATCAAGCCTGCCAAACCACAAGAAAATTGTAAGAAACTTGAAAAGGGAAAATTAAAAAAAGGACAGTTGAGTACTAACATGGTAATGGAAAAGAAGACATATAGAGGAACATGGACACTAGATTAACTCATCATTGTTTTAGAGGGAAATATGAAAAATATGATAGCTCACCACACTTTCATTTCTCATAAAAATTGCTGGTATCAATACCTGCAGTTCGGAAAGTATGCTGAAAAACAATCCTCTTAGGTGCAGACATGGAGTAAGGAAAGAACTGAGATGATAAAGCCAAAGCAAACACACTAAGATGCAGTAGGAATTGCAAGATGGATGACTTGGCTAACCAGTGACCACAAATGGGCATTAGAGTGCCCGTGCACCAGCCAGTTACAATTCCAATTAATGTAGCCACGATAACGTCAGGAACATAGTGCCATGCAATGATTTATGTTCAGCAGTTAGCAAGCATTTTGGCAACCTAAATTGCTAAATTTATGTTATTTTATAAAATGGGTTTATCTATATAATTTCTAAGCGATGAGTTACAAAAAGGACACCTCGAGCAAGATAATCACATATATACATTTCATTTTGTTTTAAAGAAATATACCAACAAATGCAATGATATAAATGTATAATACACGTATATACTAGTGTAGGAGCATGAAGCCTAGTGATTCCATCACAATGGTCTAATTATCATCTCAGGTTTTAATAGGGGCAATCTATTTTACATTACTCTAATCACTAGGGTCATATAAATAGTTTTTTCAATTTAAAAAACTAACCATATGGTAGAGCAAGAGAACCCATCATGCCCATCTTCTCTATCGGAAACTGGGTGTAAGACCCCGAAGTCCTATTCATGTTTTATTCTAATAATTAGCCTAACTCGCGTAATTAACGGGTATAAAAAAATACGGAGGAATAAAAATTGCAAAATGAATAAGACTACGACGCGCTACAGTGAAATAATACTAAGTGTCTCACATGCAGGTATATAAATGAGTATATACTATCAGAATGCAAAGTGCGTAGTGTAAATAGTAATGATACAGTTATCCCAAAAAGAAGTAAACCTGTGAGGCTAACCTGCTACCTCAACTAAACAAAACAGTAAAACATAGACATAACATAGTATCAAAACTCCTGGCCAACAAATAACCAAACACCTCAGCGAGGGGGAAACTGAGAGCTCCCACTCTGAGACCCGCCTGCCTAGGAAACAAGCGCCGATAGTCATGAGCTGTTGGATGGCGAGAAGGACCAGATGTCGCTCCTCTCCCATGCCTCTGTCGTCCATGGTGGCTAGACTCGCTGTGATGGCTAACAGGTCGCACTGGCGTTGACTGAGGAGGCATCGAAGGATAACCTTCGTAACCAAAGCCTGGTGGAAACCCTGGAGCCTGCCACATCTGCTGAAATGGTAGTCTCTGACATATCCGGAAGTCTCCTGAAAAGCTGGCTATAGGAAAACCTAGAATCCTGAAATAGATGGAGATGGTACCCATATAGATCACTTCCTGACGCACATGGTCAATCTCCCACCCCATGTCGTCAAAATCATGGTACTGAATCTCAAAATTACCCCATACGGGCATCCGTGGGGGAAGGAGCATTGACGAGTGCATCAGTGTAAACTGCTCCATCAGGTGCTGCTGCGGTTGCATCCTCCTCCTCAACAAGTCTAACATACAATAATACATATACACACAAGTATACAAAGACAGGGAGGTAAGAATAACATAATCATCAAAAAGCGGGAAATGCATAGGTAGAATGAATGATTGACAAAATAAACAAATATGACCTAGCTACCCACTTCCACTTACTCCCATGTCTCTTAATGAATAAATGAGTTGTGCGCTTCGGCATCTTTTCTTTCTATTGTCACTGTACTCCCTATTTTCGTTAGGAATACTTATTGGTGAACCCCCTTTCCGTTAGGTTGTCGTCCCCCATTTTTGTTAGGGACTCCCGTCTCCCTTTTCCGATAGAGCACGGGGCGACACTAGCCTAGTCCACGAGGTATTCCCCTTTTTCCGCTAGGAATCCTCCTCCCCCTTTTCCGATAGGGACGTCCGTTTCCCCCTTTTCCAATAGGGAACGGAGTGGATCAAACCTACTAGGTGAGATATCCCCCATTTCCGTTAGGGATTCTCTCCACATCACATTCCCGTCAATAATGGAGTGGTTACTAATGCAATATCATGTGCATGCATCTCAACACCTCATAATCATATGTCTCACATTAGATTATGCACACGTTCCCAGATATACCCTTTTTATCATGTTAATGCATATTAGAAACCATACTCAGGCATATAGCATGCTAAGGCAATGTACAACACATATTCCACATAATTCACATTTAATCATGTCACCCTAAGCATGTCACTATTCACATAGAGCGCATATGTCACATCTCACGGTTTTAGCATATTATCAGACAATCACGTTTAATAATAAAATAATCCTAAGTTAGTTGATGGGTCTACCACGCCTATCCTTAGATGTGGCATACCGTAACCTCTATCCTTAGGTGTTACTGACATCAACCCCTACTAGGGTTTAGGTCACCCTACACATGCCAAACAGTCATATCTACAATACAGAACCCAATAAAAGTGCATTCTTTACCCCACCTGGTAATAGAAGCACTTGGAAGAAAACTGAACACCGGGACGTAACCACAAACTCATCAACAATCACACCAACACTCCCGCACTATGATCCGGTTCAGCCAACAACAAGAAACAAGTTCAGAGTTACCAACAATGTTACCAAACAGTCCAGAACAGTCCACAGTTAGCCGGAAACACACAAACGCACTCGGATTAGAATTAGGGCAACTAATAAACTAATTAAAACACCAAGAAAGACCACGGCCAGGGGCTGGTTTTCTAGTTCCAGAACCATAACTTACCCAAAAATAACTCCAGACAAGCATCCACAGTCAACTGTGAACGTGAACACAAGAAGGGGGGTTGAATTGTGTTGAAAACTTTTCGCAAACTTTAAGTTTAAAACACTTAGAACACAGGTTTTTCAAAACAGTTTGTTAAACAGATGCTGAAAATAAACCGGACGCTGAAAAGCAGTTTGTGAAAACTTGTTTTTATCAGAGCAAGATAAAGATAAATAGAAAACAGTAATGCAAGAGACACAAAGATTTATACTAGTTCACTACCAAACTGGTAGCTACGTCTAGTCCCTTCGTTCCTGAAGGATTTTCCACTATAATCAATCTGATTACAATTTCCTCAAGAGTATTCTACTGTCACAACCTTGATAATACTCTCAACTTCTCAAAACGACTTAGTACAGTCGAGCCTTTGAGGGAACAGCCTTAACTAGGCCAAAACAACTTTTACAAGTTAAATTGAATACAAGTATAAATAACTCTCACAGAGAGGATAAAAATTAAGCTCAATATAGATATGCTTTCTAAAAGAAAGTGTCGGACGCTGAGTTCAGTTCTTGTAGTCCAGAGACTTGGCTCGAAACTTGATTGCTCACAGAAGCAGTGCTTTCAGAGTATTGACTCTTTTTAGTGTATAGCAACAGAGCTTGTTCTCAGTAAATGAAGCAATATTCTCTTGTAGAGTTTTCAACAGTTTCTTCAGTTTCGGCAGTTTTAAATTTCAGCTATTTCTTCAATGGATACCTTGGGGTATTTATAGGAGTTCTAAAGGATATTACCGTTACAGTAAAAATGGCTCCTTTCCATTGAGTGAGGTGATTTCAAAAAGCTGTCTCTATCTTCCTTTCCAGAGAATTATCTCAGTAGTACATATTACCTTTTTCGTACTACCTTGCTTTTCACAATTGCTTGTACGATTTTTGTCTTGTAGCTAAAGGTGTCACCTTTGATACCTCGTACAACAATTTTGGCGCATAAGATCAAATTCGAAATCCGTTCCAGAACCTTCTGAGAGTAAGAGCAATTACGTGACCAACACGTGATATAAAATGAAGTTGAGCCTTCGCTCAGAATGGAAGATCGGACGCTCAAAGCAAATGGATAAGACTAGTGTCACAAAAGGATAATTCCAGACGCTCACGAAGACAGTTTACTAGGATGAGCCGGATGCTGACACATGAAATGTATCCTTCTCTTGAGAGCTTCTTCCTTCTTGTTTAAGTGGCTTAGAAATATATGTAATATTAGTATCTGCACACTTCAAGAATTGTTAGAACATATAAATTGTTCTCTTGTGAATATTTTGTTATCATCAAAATTAATGAGGGTCTAAACTTCTCAATCGTTTAGGTTCCAACAATCTCCCCCATTTTGATGATGACAAATATCTAAGGTTGATGAACAATTTAGTTTCAAAATGACATCAAGGGTCTCCCCCTGAATTTAACAATTTTGATATATAAGATAATTCTAGTATTTAGGCGATAGTTGATAAACAAATTCAATTAAGTGATCGCAAAGCAAAATACGTAGATGTATCAGAGTAAGATCGGATGCTGATCAAAAAGATTGATTTAATCAAATTGTACCAAATGCTATTGATCATTATAAGAGCACTAGTACCAATTTATCATTATAAGAGCACTAGAACAATGAATATTAGCGCATTAATGAATAACCACACAAATGCTATGTATGAAATGCTATGCATGATACTTCAGTTCCAGCGTATTCATCGGAGTGTGAACATCGGACGGTGAGTTAGTCAGATTTTCACGTGTTCATCATACCTTTCTTTTACTCCCCCTTTTGTCATCAGACTAAAAGAGTGTAAAAAGACACATGTTTAAGGGTTTGGAAGAGGTATATATATATAAGTGTATCAACCAAAAATAAGAAATAACACTTAGTACAAAAAAAAAATATAAAGCAAAACAAAGTTTAAGGGTTTGGAAGAGGTGGTGGAGGGATGTTGAGACATTCATAAAGTAATTTCAGAGCAGTCTCCAGCTGAGTGACTTTCATGTTTGTGACCTTCATCTCTTCAAATTCTGCTTTGGGAATAGTGACCATCTCAACTGCAGAAGTAGAAGTAGAAGGTCCAACTTTTGGTACGGGGTTTCATCTTCTGATGCTCTGCTAGCACCCAGTTGGATAGCTTAAGTCTCAATTCCTTCTTCCGTTGAGCTCTTAGAAAAAATGCATCATTTGGTATAGACCATTTGAAGAAATTTCCAAGTTTTCTGAGCTCAGATGCTGTTTGAATTTCCCATTGATATTTCACATCTTCTGGATACAGCAGATTCATGAAGATGATTTCTCTGTGTAGAAATACATCAGCAGTGAATGCATCAAACCTATTTCCAGCCTCTTCTCCCCATATACTTCTGATAAAAACACTTAATGCTTCACAAGTGAAAGAGAGTGCTTCATTTTCTGCCAGGCATATTCTTCGCAGATTTTCCCTGTCATCTTCTTCTAGCACTAGGGGGACGAGGCATGGTAATATGGCTTTGTCTTTCCAAGACTCAGACCATTGACCCCAAGTAAATCCAATGTCGAAGTGTTTGGTCACAGCAACCCATTGGAATATATCTTCATGCAGTCAAAATGCCTGATTACTGAGCATCTGAACATATCATCGAAGTAGACTGTTCTAAGATTGATGTCAGTAATTCTGCTGATTGTGCCAACAGTTGGAATAGTGGCCTTCTCTGCATTGCAGCAGTTGGAGGATCCAGTTCTCCATTGATCTTTCTTCAGAGCACTTAGATAATATCTTCTGGCATGATCTTCAGAGATTTTCTTTATCGGAAGCTGGGTAAACTCCTTGACCTTGTAGTCTCTGGGCGCTTTCTCATATTCCTGAGGCCCTATCTTACTGAATGGCATTTTGCCAGGTGCAACTTCCTTTCTTTTTCCAGGAATAGACCAAGGTAACCACCTTTGCCTATCTGGAATAATCTTTATAGAGACATATGATGGGTCTCTATAGTGTCCAATGACTTCAAGCTTTTTCTGCTCATAGCAATGAGCCATCATACAGGCTTCAGCTTCTGTAATCCAGCTACCACATTCCTCTAATGTAAGAGGTTCATTCTGGGGTAGGAACCTTGGTATATCAACAGAAAAGGGGATAGCCCTGCTGTTTGGTTTGGGTCTCAGCCTTCCTTTGAAAGACATTTCAACATTGTCTTTTCCATCCTTGAAGACAGCATTCATTGGAGGAGGTATCTCCAGTCTTGAAACTCCGGAAGTGAAGGTCTTCAAGTGCCATACAGATGGGTGATTGTAGATAGAGTTATATGACTCATATCTGACAAATTTTGGTCAAATGACAAGAGGGACAGGTTTCTTAGGAATTAGGCGGGTTTTTTGGTGTTACTCTTTGTGATATTGTACTTGGGAGGAATGTAGGGTTTGAAAGGATTAAATGGAGGGACTTTGAAAAGGAGTTTAAAAGGATGAGAATGAAGTTTGGAAATGTATGAAGTGAGGGAGGTATATGTGGAGGTTTGAGGTGAGGAGATGGTGAGTGTATTGGTCTATGTTTGGGTATTTGAGGGCTATAGAGGCGGTTGTGTTTCTGGTTTTCTGTGCACGGGTTTGAATGGTTGATGGTTGTGCAACAGATATAGGTGGAGCATGAATGGTATTATCAGTTTCAAAAATAGATCTGAGAATCATCAGAGATTCAGTACCTTAGGGTCAATTTCGCATCGCTTGACCAATCTCTTCTGCGTCTGTCTAGGCGGCGGTGAGGCGGACGATGAATTGCCTTCTTTGTGCAGGACCGAAACTTGTTTCTCGACCACGGCTTGCTTCTTTTCATCGGGACCGATGATGGGAACGCGGTCCTCATCTTCGATTGATCCTTCTTTTAGGTCTGAAGCCACCTTACATTTCTTGCTTCTTGTCTCCTCTTACGGAGAATCAGTCCTTTTCACACCGATTCTGAGAACTTCTGGTGGTTTTGTCAAAAGTAGACTTCTTGCTGAGAGAGGGACCGGATTCTATTCCCTGTTCCTTTTTCACCTTCTTCATTTGTTTACCAGTGATCAATTTCATTTTGACCAAGCTGTTAACTCCGAAGGTGTCAGGAATCAC
Organism: Calophaca sinica; assembly: GCA_037113605.1. Classification (NCBI taxonomy): domain Eukaryota; kingdom Viridiplantae; phylum Streptophyta; class Magnoliopsida; order Fabales; family Fabaceae; genus Calophaca; species Calophaca sinica. The sequence continues at coordinate 96,744,571 of CM073736.1, forward strand.
AACATTTTCAGTGCCAAAATACTTCACCTTTTCACACCAGTTACAGAACTTGTAGGTGTTTTTCTTGTCAGCAACTCCTTTCCTCGAATTAACCAGTGCATTAATTAGGTTGTTGTAAATCAATCTTGGCAGGTTTACCTTGTTACCAGCCATGTAGTGCCTCATTATGAACTTCTGTTCATAGTTGACTATGTCACTAGAGCCAGCCTTCAACCAGACACTCTTGGTGATTATCTTGTGAAGAACTCTGTAATGACTCTTCAAATTCTTTGCAGTAGGAGTTTCACCAGATTCTTTCAACTGTTTATAGTTCTCAAACAAATCCTCATTGACCTTCTCAAGGCTATGAAATGCATCAGCCCAATCTGTGTAGTAAACGATACCTTCACAGGGACAACCAGTGACTTCAGAGATGTTGGTAACGGTAAAAACGAACTTGTAACCTCTCACAGTTCCTTCAAAAATACCACCTTGGTGTAAACGAGCGTTACCCCAAAATTCCTTAATAGAAGTAACTAGAACCTCAACTTGTTTCCAAAAGAAGTAGTGTTCACAACCCATTGCCTTGAAACCACTGTAGAAGTCGAAGCCATAGAGTTTGAAGTTTTCTAAATCAACTCGATTTTCCAGCAAGACTTTTCCTTCAGCCATGGTGTCGTAAATGGCAGTATACTCAGAGGTTGTTACACCAGACATGATTGTAGTTGAGAGATAGAGAAATGGAGGTTTAGGGTTTTAGGGCGATCCACGAAGAAGAAGAGAAGGAAAAGCTGTTTTGGTGAAAACAGAGAGAGTGATTGTGGAGCGAAAAAGAAGGAGTAGTGGGAAGGTTTTGTAATTGGTACAGTTACTTTTCAAAATATCGCTTCGTATTTCCCCATAAAAATTAAATAAAAAAGAAAAGAAAATAAAGATTCGCCTTTTCATTAAATACAGACGCCAAAATAAAAGTAAAAGATTTTATTAAAAATGTAAATAATCATGACTCAGTAGATATGATGTGACGCTTGAGTCCTTAACACGTGTGACACGTGTGGATGTGCTCGGACGCACACAACCGATTCACCGGATGATGAGTTATGATGCATATGACAAATAAGATGCTAATGCACATACATGCTTATCTCATATCAGATGCTGAGATTTTGTTTATTTTCAGACGCTGAGATTAATCATTCTTCTATAAGATGAAAGTTTAAATTTCTTCTTATAAAATTGAATCTATCTTCAGCAAGGGGTTTTGTAAATATGTCAGCCCACTAATGATCAATGTCTACAAATTTTATTTCTAGAATACCCTTCTGAACATAGTCTCTTATAAAATGATGTCTAATCTCAATGTGCTTTGCTATAGAATGCAATATAGGATTTTTAGTAAGACATATGGCAGATGTATTATCACAGAAGATACGAATGTTACTCTCTTTTATCAAGTAGTCCTCAAGTTGATACTTCATCCACAGAAGTTGAGAACTGTAACTTGCTGCTGAGATGTATTCAGCTTCTGCTGTTGAGAGTGCAATAGTGCTTTGTCTTTTGCTTGACCAAGATACAAGATTTTCTCCAAGGAATTGGCAGCTACCACTTGTGCTCTTTCTTTCAATTCGGTCTCCAGCAAAGTCAGCATCACAGAAACCTACTAATTTGTAATCTTTTGATTTCTTATAAAGCAAACCAAGATTAGTAGTTCCTTGCAAATATCTGAATATTCTTTTAACAAAGACTTAGGTGTGATTCTCTAGGATCCGATTGAAATCTAGCACACAAAGTGCACAGAACATAATGTCAGGTCTTGAAGCCGTAAGATAAAGTAGAGATCCAATCATACCTCTGTACATTTTCTGATCTACCTTCTTACAATTTCATCTTTATTAAGAGTGCAAGTAGGATGCATAGGTGTACACATAGGCTTGCAATCCAGCATCTTGAATTTCTTTAATAATTCTTTGATATATTTGCTTTGATGTATGTAAATACCATCACTGCATTGCTTGATTTGTATTCCAAGGAAAAACTTTAATTCTCCCATCATGCTCATTTCAAATTCAGCCTGCATAAGCTTAGAAAATTCTTTGCAAAGGCTTTCATTAGTGGCTCCAAAAATGATATCATGAACATAGATTTGAATAAGTATGAAATGCTTGTTAGAAGATTTTCTGAAAAGAGTAGCGTCAACTAAACCTCTTGTAAATCCATTTTCCATTAAAAAGGAACTTAGTCTATCATACCATGCTCTGGGAGCTTGCTTAAGACCATATAGAGCCTTTTTAAGTTTAAAAACATGTTACGAAATTCAATATCTTCAAAACCAGGAGGTTGTTTAACATAAACTTCCTCGGTTATAAAACCATTTAGAAAAGCACTTTTCACATCCATTTGATATAATGTTATCCCATGATGTCTTTGCAAATGAAAGTAAAATGCGAATAGCTTCTAGTCTTGCAACAGGTGCAAAAGTTTCAGTGAAATCAATACCTTCTTCTTGTGAGTAACCTTGAGCAACTAACCTTGCTTTATTTCTCACAACTTTACCATTTTCATCAAGCTTATTTCTAAATACCCATTTAGTACCAATAGCTTGCTTATCTTCTGGTAGAGTGACTATCTTCCAAACATCATCCCTTTGGGCTGATTCACTCATCTTGCATTGCTAGAATCCACCCTTCATCTTCCAAAGCTTGATCGATAAATCGTAGGTTCCATCTCGGAGAAGTGCAAAATCAGCATGATCCTTGAAAGAGGACCTGGTCCGAACTTTTTCACCAGGTTCTCCTATGATTTGATCTTTTGGATGATTGGTTTTGTACTTCCGACTTTTTCTTGCTTGACACGCTTGAGTAGAATTCTTCGTCTTGTCACCACCGGATGATGAAGATGCATGTTCACCGTCGACTTGTCACCGAGGTTTAATTATGAAAATAACTCATCTAGCTCTGACATAGCAATGTCAGGCTTCTTATCATTAAACTTGACATGAATGGACTCTTCAACTGTCAAAGTTTCTTTGTTGTATATTCTAAAAGCTTTAGATCTTTCAGAGTATCCCAAAAAGATTCCTTTGTCAGCTTTGGAATCAAACTTACCAAGCTGATCTTTAGTATTCAAAATATAACAACTACAACCAAAAGGATGAAAGTAAGAAATGTTTGGTTTTCTACCTTTCCACAATTCATAAGGAGTCTTATTCAAAATAGGTCTTATTAGAATTCTATTTTGAATATAACAAGTTGTGTTCTTGCTTCGCCCAAAAATGTTTAGCAATATCGACCGTTGATCATGGTCTGGCCATTTCCTGGAGGGACCTATTTTTCCTTTCTACAACACCATTTTGTTGAGGTGTTCTAGGAGAGGAGAAATTGTGGGAGATGCCATTTTCTTCACAAAATTTTTGAAAGTTTTCATTTTCAAATTCTCCCCCATGATCACTTCTAATAGAAGAAATACAGATGCCTTTTTCATTTTGAACTGATTTGCGAAAAACAAGAATACCTTAAAAGACTCATCCTTGTGGGCAAGGAATTTAACCCATGTCCATCTAGTAAAATCATCAACAATGACTAATCCATATTTCTTTCCAGTTAAAGAGGCTGTCCTTGTGGGACCAAAAAGATCAAGATGTAAAAGTTCAAGTGGTCTCGAGGTTGAAACAACATTTTTTAAATGAAAAGAAGTTTTAACTTGTTTTCCTCTTTGACAAGCCTCACACAAGGCATCAGATTGGAACTTAAGATTTGGTAAGCCTCTAACAAGATTGTGCTTGTTTAATTTTGAGATTAACCTCAAATTTGCATGACCCAATCTTTTGTGCCAAATCCATTGCTCATCTTCAACAGACATAAGACACTTGACATCTTGTTTTGCAAGTTCAGAAAGATCAACTTTATAAATGTTTTGTTTCCTCTTTCTTTGTAAAGAATATAGATCCATCATTTTTGCTTTCTTGAACATCTATTTTCAGTAAAGACAACATTATAACCACATCACATAATTGACTTATGCTCGTATGGATTATGTTTGATCCTTCAACATATAAAACATTATCAATAGAAGGAAGAGAACATTTACCTATGCGACCAATTCCAACTATTTTACCTTTCTGGTTTCCTCCGAAACCAACGAATCCAGCTTCTCTAGGTCTCAGTTCTTGGAACATATGCTTTTCTCCCATCATGTGACGCGAGCATCCACTGTCTAAGTACCAAGATAGGTGTGTTGACTTTGTTGCTAAGCAAGTCTGCAACATAGACTATTTTATCTTTAGGTACCCATATCTTTTTGGGTCCTTTCTTGTTAGTTCTTGAAGGATGCTTGTCCTTCTTAGTTGTAAACACATTACATGCACTTTTCAAATGACCAGATTTATTGCAGTAAGTACAATACAAACATTTACTATGATTATTGGATTTATCGGATCTTTGAATCATTTTATAAAAGAGGTTCATCTGATATATAACCAAGACCATGAGTTGTCGTTTTACTGACACCCCAAATCATAGAAGCTTGCTTGCTTCGAGTTACACTCTCTGCAAGAAACTTTTGAAATGCATGTTCATAGTCATTTGATTTGCGATTAGGATTGCTTGTAACCCGCAGGCTTTTGACTTGAGAGCTCTCACTGGTTGCTTGTTGGCTTCCAGGCCTGGTTATCCACCAGACGCTGATTTTCGTTTTGACTTACAGTTCTCTTCATTGAGTACAGAGTTTTCATTGTGTAAAGAATGAAAATCTTGTGATGGTTTTGAAAATTTCTTTTTCAAATTCTTATACTCAATAGAAAGAGTGGAAGAATCCTTTAACAAATCATCAAAAGCAAGTTGAAGTTCAGAATAAGAGTCATATATTATTACCTCTTCAACTTCTTCTTCTGAATCAAGATCAGTGTCTGCCATAAGGGCAATGTGAGCTTCTTCTTCTTTATCTTCCTCAGAGGAGGATAAGTCAAGATCTTCCCATGTTGCCATGAGACCTTTCTTCTTTTTCTTGAAGGAGCTTCTTGTGGGATTTTCCTTAAGATTAGGACACTCGGACTTGAAATGTCCAGGCTTCTTACATTCATAGCAAATGACTTGGGCTTTGTCCTTGTCTTTGCTTTCCTTCTTGTCCTTTGTATCTTTCTTCTGAAACCTCCTTCTGAAGTTTCTCTTCTTCCACATTCTCTGGATCTTCTTAGATATGAAAGCTAGCTCATCATCTGATCCATCATAATCTCCTTCTGAAGCTTCATCATCTGATTCTTCTTCTTCAGCCTGAAAAGCTTTAGAAGTACTAGGTTTATGTTGATTAACTCTTAAAGCAATAGACTTACTCTTCTTGGTAGGTTCTTCTTCATTTAGCTCAAGTTCATGAGCTTTCAAAGAACTCATAAGATCTTCAAGTCGAAGGACATTTAGATCTTTTGCTTTTTGAATAGCAGTGACTTTGGGTCTCCACTGCTTAGTCAAACTTCTCAAGATCTTTCTCACATGATCAGGTGTGGTATAACTTTTTCCAAGGGCCTGCAACCCATGAACAAGTGTTTGGAACCTTCCAAACATAGTTTCAATGTTTTCTCCATCTTCCATTTTGAATAGCTCATACTGGCGAACCATCATGCTGGCCTTTGTTTCTCTTACTTGGGCAGAACCCTCATAAGACAAAACAAGAGAATCCCAGATTTCTTTGGATGTATCAAACTTGCCACATTTATCATATTCTCTTTCTGTCATAGCACAGATGAGGATAAATCTAGCCTTCTGATTGGTTTGATATCTCTTTTACGATCATCGACCCGATTTTCCCTAGGTATTGCAACACCAAGGGCATTAGCGGGAGAAATGTATCCACTTTCAACTATATCCCACAAATCAAGATTTTGTGCCTCAAGGAATGCTTTTATCTTATCTTTCCAGTAATCAAATTTTTCTCCATTGAATAGAGGAGGACGGTTCATATGACCACCTTCAGCAGACATGTTCACAGTAGGATCTTTACTCTTAACACTGTTAAATGCCCAACCAAGAGGCCGAGCTCTGGTACCAACTGAACGTGAACACTAGAAGGGGGGTTGAATTGTGTTGAAAACTTTTCGCAAACTTTAATTTAAAAACACTTAGAACACAGGTTTTTCAAACAGTTTGTATATCGGACATTTGGAAATAAGCGAGACTGAAAGCGATTTGTGAAAACTTGTTTTTAACACAATAAGATAAAGATAAATATAAAGCAGTAAGGCAGTAAAGCAAGAGACACAGAGATTTATACTAGTTCACTACTAAACTGGTAGCTACGTCTAGTCCCTTCGTTCCTGAACGATTTTCCACTATAATCAACTGATTACAAAACCTTAAGAGTATTCTACTGTCACAACCTTGACAATACTCTCAATTTCTCAAAACGACTCAGTACATTCGAGCCTTTGAGGGTACAACCTTAACTAGGCCAAAACAACTTTTACAAGTAAGTTGAATACAAGCAAAAATAACTCTCACAGAGAGGATAAAAAATTAAGCTCAATATAGAAATGCTTTCTAAAAGAAAGTGTCGGACGCTGAGTTCAGTTCTTGTAGTCCAGAGACTTGGCTCGAAACTTGATTGCTCACAGAAGCAGTGCTTTCAGAGTATTGACTCTTTTTAGTGTATAGCAACAGAGCTTGTTCTCAGTAAATGAAGCAATATTCTCTTGTAGAGTTTTCAGCAGTTTCTTCAGTTTCGGCAGTTTTAAATTTTGGCTATTTCTTCAATGGATACCTTGGGGTATTTATAGGAGTTCTAAAGGATATTACCGTTACAGTAAAAATGGCTCCTTTCCATTGAGTGAGGTGATTTCAAAAAGCTGTCTCTATCTTCCTTTCCAGAGAATTATCTCAGTAGTACATATTACCGTTTTCGTACTACCTTGCTTTTCACAATTGCTTGTACGATTTTTGTCTTGTAGCTAAAGGTGTCACCTTTGATACCTCGTACAACAATTTTGGCGCATAAGATCAAATTCGAAATCCGTTCCAGAACCTTCTGAGAGTAAGAGCAATTACGTGACCAACACGTGATATAAAATGAAGTTCAGACGCTCGCTCAGAATAGAAGATCGGACGCTCAAAGCAAATGGATAAGACTAGTGTCACAAAAGGATAATTCCAGACGCTCACGATGACAGTTTACTAGGATGAGCCGGATGCTGACACATGAAGTGTATCCTTCTCTTGAGAGCTTCTTCCTTCTTGTTTAAGTGGCTTAGAAATATATGTAATATTAGTATCTGCACACTTCAAGAATTGTTAGAACATATAAATTGTTCTCTTGTGAATATTTTGTTATCATCAAAATTAATGAGGGTGTAAACTTCTCAATCGTTTAGGTTCCAACAAACTGGTACCGTACTATCGCCAAAACCCTAAAATACGAAGAACAGGTAATGAGGGACCATTCAAACCAACAAGTCTACCATGAAAATAGAGCTGGGACATGAAGAACAGAGACCCCTATCTCTGTTTCGTGACCCATGGAATCTCCTTTGGGAGTTCTGACAAAACCCTAGCTCGTTCGGTACCCGCACGGTTAAAACGGGGTCCAAAACACAGTCTGATTAGGGTTAAGAACAAGAAACAATCTAAGATTAAGAATTGGCAAACTGAAACAGAGGTGATCAGAGGATGGGATTAGAGTTTACCTCGACGAAACGGTGATCGGAGATAAACCCTAACAAGCTCGAACGGTAACAGATGAATTAGCACTGCTGGATTGAAGAATGGATGGACAAGATTGCTTTGGATGGATTCACAAAGCTTTGAAATGTTAAAAATGGAGGAAAACAGGGAAGATGGGTGCTCTGGTCGTAAAAGATGAGGAAGGAGGCGAAAAATTGGATCAGAGGGGTTAATTACCTTAAATAGGCAAAATTTCTTACACAGGGCGCACGCCACGCGCAATCCATAGTGTATCGGGCGCGCGCCACGCGCATCGTTGCAAACAGCTTCTGTCTCCATATGTGTCACGCGCGCTTGAGCGCGCGCCACGCGCACCGCTCTGAGGGAAACTTCGTCCAGAAGTTTGCTGCTGCATGTGCGCCACGTGTCACGCTGACTCATCCTGCTGGTCCACCATACATCAGCGCGCCTCCCGCGCGTTCCAAAGCATAGCAAGCACGCGCCACGCGCTCCTGCATATCCTTGTCCGTTTTCACGCGATTTCTTCGATTCTGACTTTCATACGATCCAGAACTCGATACCCTAACCCTTCAACATGATTCCTAACACAAGAGGATATCAAATGGACTTAAGAACAAAGGTTCTAAGTCTCATATACTCATCCGGAAACTCTCACTCGCTCAAAGGTACGAACCCACAAAAACCCTAATCTCAACTCCGATCGTTCTCAAACTTAACCAGGCTTCCAAGACTCAAACCAAAACCTCATCAAACACTATACCAACCTCAAATAACATATCAAATCTCAAAACATGCTTTCACACAACACGAAAAGCAAGCACACCGCCAAAAGGTCAAACATGCAGTCAAAACACACTAATCCCTACCTAGGGCACACAAATACACTTAGTCACACATAAACACACATTAAGAAAGATTAGAAAAATGAGGATGTTACACTGGGCAAGAAGGCCACCAAAATAAACAGCGTATGTAAGGCATAGAACTAGTGGTAATATGTAAAACATTGTTGACCTGGAAAGGGGAAAATATGAAGTGAAAGGAAAAATTGTTACCAAATATGAATAACATACACCATAAGAAATAAGAACAGAAAAATAGCATGCGTATAAATGCATTGAAGACACAAGTCAAATCTACTTTAATGTGATGGGAGTCAAAGGATACTTGAAAGACTGACCATGAAGTAAGACATGAGAGTTTATTTGTGTAAAGAAAGTAAAGACAGCATTTCAAATTACATAGTTATTCATAACCAACCTGAATGACCGTCGTCCAAAGGATTTGACTGATAAGCAGAAGGACATCCATGCATGAAGCATGGAAGCAGTTGCAAAAAAAGTCACGAAACCTCCACTCAACCCATATACAAGATATGCCTACGTTTACTAAATCTGTTTAGCCATAAAAAAGTAAAGAAAACAAGTTACATCATGCTGCAAAAAGATCAAATTGTTTGACTATATATTAAATCTGCACACCAAAGTAAATATAGCATAGAACCCAAATGCTCCCCAGAACCTTGCTTCATCAGATAGTGCCTGAAATTTATGTGTCAAATCACATGTTAGGTGGCTTGGACTTATACCATCAAGACAAACTGAAAGTAGTTATCAAGAATATGTGCAAACTAGGAAGACACCATAGAGTAATATTTATGAAGACCCTAAATGAGGGTAACACAAGCCAAAGTAGATATGCCAATTCTAAAGACACTGTTCGTTTGAACTAGGAAGCCTTTCTCTCAAACAATATATTGTAATCAATAATTAATGAAGCCAACATACAAAACTAATACTATTCGAAAGGCAACTAAAGACTTGCTGAATAAAGCTTGAGATTGAAAGAATAAAGTAGATCATTGGTCCATATTTATTTTTTATATTGAAAGGAAACAACCAAATTAAAACAACTAATAGATATTCAGGTAAGAAGTTCTTGATGATATATAAAAATTTAGATCATTGGTTATGGGGCATTTGAAAACTCAAACACATCTACCACACCGCTTTCCTGAAGCCTTGATATGGTTTAATTATTGAATATTTCACTTTCGTTAGGCTCATTAGAAAGACGAATACAACAATGTTTGGCATCCTCGAGAAGATGAAGAAAATTTCACCAAGAAAGGGCATGAGTAGGACAAAACAAAATCTACTATACAATTTACAGTTTTATTAATGAATAATTTTGCTAAGAAAAAAAAATCATGAAACTTCTATCACGGTAGGATTATAAAACATGTTTCAATATACTGGAATACCTCTTTTGATCTCTTTACAACTGCAACATCTTGAGAAAGAGGAAACGATTTCCAGATAATTGTTGGAATTATGAGACCCATAAGTGAGCAGGGTATAAACATCGTGAAAGCCAAGTATGGATGAGCAAACCTGTGTTTCACCAATTATGTTAACACATGAATACCGAAAATACATTAGATTTGTCACACAAGAATACCAATTATGTTACACAGCAAACCTGTGTCTCTATTGCACCAAATGAAATTGGCTACTTCAAGCCACACCCTATTAGCATAAAATCACTTGTGCAACATGTAACAACCCTAATTTTCGTTTCTCGTTTGTGTGTAAATTGTGTGCTGTTAGTAATATATGGTATAGGGGTTTTTCGTAAATTTATAAAAGTTCGTAATTTTTGGAAATGGACTTCACGGTTAATTTCTAAATATTTTATTTAGCTAGTGGAAATATTTTCAAATTTTAATTCTGACAGAAAATGGACGTTGTTTTAATAACCCGGTTAACATTTTTACTGTCCGAAAAGTCTGTTTTTGACCCAAAAATATTCGTTATTTGAAAATTTTACTGCTCGTCAAAAGTTGACGATTTATGTGAAGGTATTATTTTTATTACTGTCCTGTTGATTTCGCAGATGTCAGTTTAATCGCGTAACGTTTTAATTGCGCGATTGCATTTTTAATCGGTAAAAAAATAAAAAATCTAGGTAGAAATATTATTTTATGATGGGTAAAAATTTTATTAATCAAATTCAGATATTTCCTAATTATCTAATTAAATTTCATAATTTTTGGATTACATAATCATATTTTATAAAATTTGGATTACAAAACTTAATTTAATTAACATTTGGAGTACAAATTTAAAAATCCCAAACATATCCCTCCCTTATACTCCCTAAAATCGATCAGCCCCCTTCTTTCTACCACCATATTTTCATTTCTTCAAGTTTTAGAGAGAGAAGGAGAAAGAGAGAAATGAAAACCTAGAGAGAGAAAGTGAAGATTTTGGTTCAAAAATTCATCTAAATTCAAATCCAAGCACATCTTCATCATCCTTGAGGTATTCTCTTCATTTTTATCTTTGTAAAATTTTGATTCCATGAAGTTTTTAGGAAATACTATTATGATGAATTTTGGAAGTTTTGAAGGTAGAAAATGATGCTTTTCTACTTGATTTTCAAGTTTAAGTTAGGAAATAATTTATACAACCTTATCTAAATTTTGTTTTGAAATTTAAATGGATGAAAAACAAATTTTTCCCCTTTCTCCCTTGGGCTGGCCGTGGGCCTATGAGAGTAGGAGGAGAGGTTTTAAAATTTTCTTTTGTTGATTTGTGTTTATATGATGATATAATAGGTTGTTTGAGTGTTGGTGGAAGTTGTGAGCATCAAGGGACCTTTGGAAAGCTTGAAAATACTAATCCTCAAGGGAAGGGAAATCATTAGTGAGTTTTAGCTTTCATGGGTATTGGATGTTGCATGAATTGGTTGTTGTTGTAATTGGAAAGTGTAATTATATGCTTTATGTGATTATGTTTTGTTGTTGGATGAATTTTGTGAAGTAGGAATATATGCAAGTAATATGTTTATATGCATAAATGTGCAAATTTGATGATGATTTGAAATTGGAAAGTTGGAAATTAGTTCATGTGAAACATGAATATTATTGTGTTTAATTATGTGTGAAATTGAGAAAATAGTGTAAGAATTATTTTGCATATGGTTATGCTTGAAATAATATTTGAAGGTGATTGGAACATGATTGGAATCATGTATTGAATTGATTGGAATTTAATATAAGTGTTTTTATAAACTTAACTACTTTATGGCAAAATTTTACCAAATGAATAGTAACTATGACCAAATGAATACTAATTTGCCAAATTGTGTTTTGAATAACTTGAGTTTTAAATTGATTTTTGAAAAGTTTTTAAGATAGGAAGTAATCTTATATAAATCCCTAAGTGTGGAAAAAAAAAGTTAGGTCATTTCAATAAACAATAATTTTTAGTGTATTTTAAGGTTTCAAAGAGGTACTTAAAGGGGTTTTTGGGTGAAAAATGTGTTAAGTTTGGTTTTTAACCTAAAATGTTTAAAAATATTTCATACTTGGTTTATGGATTTAAATAATGAGTTTTGTCTAAAATAATTTGTACTTGGTTTATGAACTGAGAAAATAAGTTTTGGACGTAGTATGCCCAATAAAAGCGAATATGTGGTTTCAAAAATATATTGAGATATATATATACACACATTATTTTCAAACGGAATTTTGTGTGATATTACTATTGATGTGTTGCATTCATATTCATGATGCATGGGATTTACTTGAACTATGTGTGAAATGCCTTAGTGGCAGGTAAATGTAATGTACACCTAAGTATGTGGTGTTACCTGTGGAATGCCCACTTTGCATGTACCGGCTGAACGATTTGGGACGTACACCTCTCTAAGTATGTGGCGTTGCCGCCTCAGTTAATATTTGTGTCTGGGATGTGCCATTATTTGTTGAACCATCCGAGTATGATAGATGGTTTGGGACCATAGACGTTCGCATCTGGGATTTGACGTTATCCTATTGGTATAGGAGACTTGTTCCATTGGTATGGAAATTTTGGAAGCGCTCATAAACAGAACCATGGCATGCATGTATTGCTTACTGACACATAACATGCATACTGACTATTGGTTGTCCTAGTTGATAGATATATGGATATGTGAATTTCTATAAGACTTATATGTTATTTATTTGATATAGAACTGCGAAACTTAGTTATGTATGCTGCGTAAGTGAACTCTATGTGTGTTTGATGATGTCTTCATGTTAATGTCTGTACTCATGATTGGCTTGTGATGAACTCTTTGAAGCTAGTGATTTACCCTTGTGTTCCTTGTTTTCTTTCTGGTATTGGTTGCGATATTTAGATGTATCTGGATCGTCCGTTGCGTCGCTCGGGGAGCGAAAGACTTGAGTTTTCTGATGGACACAAGGATGAATGTTGGGAGTTTGACCCCGTCTCCCGACAAGTCACTTATCAAGGGGTTGTAACTACGATCTATGGAGAAAACTATGAGCCTGTGAGTAGACACACTCGGAACACTACCTTACAGTTTTATTTACCTTTTGAGAGATTTAGGAAACCATGGTGGAATACATTTGGAGATGGAGCTGGAACATCCAGGGGAGGTCATACAGCAGCTAGGCACGGAGCTCGTACCTATCGCTCTTTGCGTAAAAGTGAGTTACCACATAGGATGCGTATGCATGCTTTATCTTCCCCTTCTCTTGTAGATACTTCTACTCTTTTGCCAGATCCTATTCCAGTGTTTGATACTACACCTACCTTGGAGGTGCTTGCTGAGAAGACATCGGTACGTGAGCTAGAGCGTTCTCCTTCACCTGTCTATGTTCCTTCTTCCATTCCTTCTCCTCCGACTGGTTCAAAAGGGAAAGCGAAGTATCGGGTGAGTCGAGTCTTGACACCAGTGGATTTAGTGGAGGTAGTTAGTAGTGAAGAGGAAGAGGAACCGGAGGAAGATCCTATTGGCTATTTAGTGGATCCTGACGAAGTCGGAGAGCCCTCCGGCAAGTGACAGCGTGTTTGACCAGCTAGGTTAGAGTGTTTTCTTTTGGTGAGGTCCTTGTATTTTGAGTGTTGCTTTCTCTTAGACCTCTGTCTTTGTTGGGCCGAGTAGTGTTGATGACCAGGTTCTTTTTGATGGTTTATCTTGGCATTGAGGTCAATCTTTTATTATTTTGGTATGTATATATCACTTTTTGCTGACTTTGACTTGTAAAAAACTTGATGACATATCTCGGATGTTATGCCTAGGAGCGGTCCTGGTATGCTTGTATATATATACATGTGATGCATAAGGAAAAAAAAATAGAGTTACTCCAATTTTTGTTATTAAATATTTAGTTCTTTTTTTAAGATTTATTCTTAAACGAGACTTCCCTTTCAAAAAAAAATATAGACAATTCTTATTTCTCATTTACGAATAAGTGTTAATAAGCGAAAATTATTTCATTATTTTTGGAAATTTCTCCTTCATTCTTAAACTCAAATGTGGCTTCCTAAAGTGGGTGTGATACAACACCTGTTACCCGAGATAAAAAGAACATATTTTCAGACTAAATTTTCAGATAAAACACAAAACCCCAAATTTTCGTCTTGATTTTAGCATCTGATCAAAAAACAACCACGAAGATGCAATGACAACGAATTTCTACAGCCTTCTCTTTAGGGCAATACTATGTCAGAGCAAAAATCCCAAACAAATCCAAATCCAAACCAAGCTGAGAAGAAGAAATAGCATAATAACAACAAAACAGTAGCAAAAATGGAAGAAAAGAAGCATCAGTAAATAGAAATAAGTAATAAAAAAAGAGAAACAAAAAACCTAACGCGAAAGAAAGAGGAGAAGGAGGTCGAGCCACCCACCTGTCGCAGCACTAGTAGTTGGCCACCACCGTGCACGCGACCACTTTTATTCACTAATCACCACGAATCGCTCGTAGCCGCCACACCAGGACTTTTGATTGTGTGTTCCTCTCCTTTATTTCATTTTGTTGTGACTGTGGCAAGTTGGTCTTGGCTGGAACCACCGCGATCTTCCACTCTGTTCCCTCTGTTCTCGTTCGCGCACCCCCTCCCCTTCACGTTCTCTCTCTCTCTCCCCCCCTCTCTCTCTCTCAGGACTCACCCTTCTCGGTCTCCCCCTCTCTCTCGCGATTTCTTCTCCTTCTCAGTCTCTCCCTCGCGATTTCCTCTTCCCTTACTCGCCTTCCCCTCCCGCATTGCTCCCTGTCTTCTCTCGCGGCATCCCCTCCCTCTCAACCTCTCCCTCTCGTGATTTATCCATTTTTCCTTCTCTCCGTTTCGCGCGGAAGAAGAAGCATCCAGATCTAGGGTTATCAAAATGAGACCCGGGAATTCTAAAAAAAACTAAATTAAAAAAAAATTACCGATAGCTAAGCCGTCGCTAATTACCGAAGTCGTCAATAATTACCGACAGTCTGGTCGTCGGTAACGGCGAGAATTCTTGTTGTGACTATTACCGACAGTAAAAGCCGCCGAAAAAACCGGTTTTTTTTTGTGATGGGTGGTGACCGTCGGTAATAGTTCGTCGGTATAGACGCTTTTTCTTGTAGTGACATCAACAAACTCTTCGACGAGTTTTCCAAAAACCAAATACCCAACAAATCCTTTGGGGTATACAATCGAAATCGTCATCACACATAGGTCACAAACCCGTGTCCAATGAATATGCAACAAAGGTAAAAGTCCTTACCCTCTCAACACAATCCACAAATCGGTCACAAACTCGTGACGAATAATCAATCAACGAGGATAATAAGTACTTACCCTCTAAAACAAGTCATACAGCAAGCATATACCAAGCCTAGGTGGTTACTATCCTTAACCAACCATTACAAGCCATTTGAATTAGTTATTATCCAAGCATCAGGGGTGTGAATCGATTCATAGCCTCTGTGAATTGTGAACGTGAACACAAGAAGGGGGGGTTGAATTATGTTGAAAACTTTTCGCAAACTTTAAGTTAAAAACACTTAGAACATAGGTTTTTCAAACAGTTTGTATATCGGACGCTGGAAATAAACCGGACGCTGGAAAAGCAGCTTGTGAAAACTTGTTTTTAACACAATAAGATAAAGATAAATATAAAGCAGTAAGGCAGTAAAGCAAGAGACACAGAGATTTATACTAGTTCACTACCAAACTGGTAGCTACGTCTAGTCCTTTCGTTCTTGAAGGATTTTCCACTATAATCAACTGATTACAAAACCTTAAGAGTATTCTACTGTCACAACCTTGACAATACTCTCAACTTCTCAAAACGACTCAGTACATTCGAGCCTTTGAGGGTACACCCTTAACTAGGCCAAAACAACTTTTACAAGTAAGTTGAATACAAGCAAAAATAACTCTCACAGAGAGGATAAAAAATTAAGCTCAATATAGAAATGCTTTCTAAAAGAAAGTGTCGGACGCTGAGTTCAGTTCTTGTAGTCCAGAGACTTGGCTCGAAACTTGATTGCTCACAGAAGCAGTGTTTTCAGAGTATTGACTCTTTGTAGTGTATAGCAACAATGCTTGTTCTCAGTAAATGAAGCAATATTCTCTTGTAGAGTTTCGGCAGTTTCTTCAATGGATACCTTGGGGTATTTATAAGAGTTCTAAAGGATATTACCGTTACAGTAAAAATGGCTCCTTTCCATTGAGTGAGATGATTTCAAAAAGCTGTCTCTTTCTTCCTTTCCAGAGAATATCTCAGTAGTACACATTACCGTTTTCGTACTACCTTGCTTTTCACAAAGCTTGTACGATTTTTGTCTTTTAGCTAAAGGTGTCACCTTTGATACCTCGTACAACAATTTGAGCGCATAAGATCAAATTCGAAATCCGTTCCCGAAACTTCTGAGAGGAAGAGCAACAACGTGACCATCACGTGATTTAAAATGAAGTTCAGACGCTCGCTCAGAACAGGAGGTCGGACGCTAGTAGCAAATGGATAAGCTTTGTGTCACAAAAAGATAATTCTAGACGCTCATGAAGACAGTATACTAAGATGAGCCGGATGCTGACACATTGAGTGTATCCTTCTCTTGTGAACTTCTTCCTTCTTGCTTAAGTGTCTTAGAAGTATATGTAATATTAGTATCTGCACACTTCAAGAATTGTTAGAACATAAATTGTTCTCTTGTGAATACTTTGTTATCATCAAAATTAATGAGGGTCTAAACTTCTCAATCGTTTAGGTTCCAACAATCTCCCCCTTTTTGATGATGACAAATATCCAAGGTTGATGAACAATTTTAAGTTTCAAATAAGAGTTTTAAGGGTCTCCCCCTGAGTTCAACAACTTATATAAGTATAGCAATAAAAGACGCTGAGATCAGATGCTGAAATGATGTTATGAATGATTGATTAGCATGTATATCTATCTATCCTTAGCGTTCATCAAGCCTTTCTTAGCATGTGTATCTATTCATTTATCCTTAGCGTGTTTATCTTAGCGTTCATCAAGCCTTTCTTTTACTCCCCCTTTTGTCATCAGACAAAAAGAGTGTAAAAACACATCATAGTCAAAAAACAAAATAGAAGAAAAATTTGAGTAATGAAGTCACAATATAATTGTACCAAAAATTAAGAAATATCACTCAGTACAAAAAATAAATAAACAAAAAATTTAAAACAAAACAAAGTTTAAGGGTTTTGAGGTAGCAGGTTGATTCGTTCCATGATGAGTTTCAGTTGCATTTCAAGCTCAGGAACTTTCAAACAGGTTGCCTTCATGGTTTCAAATTCCTCCTTAGGAATTGTAACCATTTCCACTGAAGATGTGGAGGGAACAGATTCAGCTTCTGGCACACTGGCAATACCTGTAGCTTCTGAATTCTTCTTCTTATGGATTTCAAGAATAGTTTGAGACAATTCAGATTTTATCTTCTTCCTACCCTTTGCCCATTGGAAATAATTATCTCCTGGTGGAAACCATTTGATAATTGTTCCAAGTTTTCTTCTTTCAGACTCATATAGGGCTTCATTTCTTTGCTCAACAAGATCAGGAAACAGAAGATAATTGAAGATCATTTCTCTGTGTTGAAGAATGTCTCTGGCATACCCATCAAATTGTTCTGCAGCAGCTTCTCCAAACACATTGCCTAAGAAGACACTAAGGGCATCAAATGAAAAGTTGAGGCTTTCATTTTCAGCAATGAATAGTCTCCTCAAAATTTCTATGTCATCCTTGTCAATGGTCAGGGGCTCAAAACAAGGCATAATGGCTTTGTCTTTCCACGACGCAGACCATTGCATCCAGCCAAATCCAATGTAGAAGTGTTTCCAGACTAGATCCCATGGAGCATATAGCTTCACCAAATTGAGTGGTCTAATCACAGAACACATGAACATATCATCAAAATGAGCAGTTCCATGATTGGATTCAGGTACCTTCTCGATGATGCCAACAGTAGGGATTGTTGCCTTCTCTGCATTACAGCAGTTGGAGGATCCAGTTCTCCATTGATCTTTCTTCAGAGCACTCAGATAATACCTTCTGGCATGATCTTCAGAGATTTTCTTTCTGGAAGTCGGGTGAACTCCTTGACCTTGTAGTCTCCTGGGAGCTTTCTCATATTCCTTAGGCCCTCTCTTGCTGAATGGCATTTTGCCAGGTGCAGCTTCCTTTCTTTTTCCAGGTATAGACCAAGGTAACCACCTTTGCCTATCTGGAACAATCTTTATAGAGACAGATGATGGGTCTCTATATTGTCCAATGACTTCAAGCCTTTTCTGCTCATAACAATGAGCCATCATACAGGCCCGACTTACGTGATCCACCTACCACATTCCTCTAATGTAAGAGGTTCATTCTGGCGGGAACCTTGGTACATCAACGAGAAAATGGGATAGCCACATTGTTCGGTTTGGGTCTCGATCTTCCTTTAAAAGACATCTCAACATTGTCTTTGCCATCCTTGAAGACAAAGATTCATTGGAGGGTATCTCAGTCTTGAAACTCCGGAGGTGAAGGTCTTCAAGTGCCATAAAGATGGGTGATTGTAGATAGAGTTATATGACTCATATCTAACAAATTTTGGTCTAATGTCAAGAGGGACGGGTTTCTTTGGAATTAGGCGATAGTTTTTGGTGTCACTTCTTGTGATATTGTACTTGGGGGGAAAGTAGGGTTTGAAAGGATTAAATGGAGGGACTTTGAAAAGGAGGTTAAAAGGATGAGAATGAAGTTTGGAAATGTATGAAGTGAGGGAGGTATATGTGGAGGTTTGAGGTGAGGAGATGGTGAGTGTATTGGTCTGTGTTTGGGTAAGTTGTTTGGGGGCTATGGAAGTGGTTGTGTTTACGGTTTTTACGTGCACGGTTTGAATGGTTGATGGTTGTGCAACAGATATAGGTGGAGCAGGAATGGTATTATCAGTTTCAAAAACAGATACAGAATCATCAGTAGAATTCAGTACCTTTGGTTCAAGCTCAAACTGCCTGACCAATCTCTTCAGCGTCTGTCTTGGGGCAGCAGCTGGAGGCGGACGTTGAATTGCCTTCTTCTGTGCACCAGACGCTGAAACTTGTTTCTCAGCTTCTGGCTTGCTTCTTTTCATCAGAATCTGATTGATGGGAACGCGGTCCTCATCTTCTGATTCAGTCTTTCTTTTGGGTGCAGAAGCCACCTTCTGCTTCTTGCTTCTTGTCTCTTCTTCTGAAGAATCAAAAGCCCTTTTCACACCAGTTACTGAGCTTCTGGTGGTTTTGTCAGTAGTAGGCTTCTTGCTAAGAGAGGGACCAGATTCTATTCCCTGTTCCTTTTTCACCTTCTTCATTTGTTCACCAGTGATCAATTTCATTCTGACCAAGCTGTTAACTCCAAAGGTGTCAGGAATCACAACACTTTCAGTGCCAAAATACTTCACCTTTTCTTGATCCGCAAAGCGATCGACTTGTTTACAACCAGATTCTTGGCCATCATTTTAGTGAGTAGAACACCATAAGGAATGCACTTGTAGGTGTTTTTCTTGTCAGCAACTCCTTTCCTCGAATTAACCAGTGCATTAATCAGGTTGTTGTAGATCAATCTTGGCAGGTTTACCTTGTTACCAGCCATGTAGTGCCTCATAATGAACTTCTGTTCATAGTTGACTATGTCACTAGAGTCAGCCTTCAACCAGACGCTCTTAGTGATTATCTTGTGAAGAACTCTGTAATGACTCTTCAAATGCTTTGCAGTAGGAGTTTCACCAGATTCTTTCAACCGTTTATAGTTCTCAAACAAATCCTCATTGACCTTCTCAAGGCCATGAAACGCATCAGCCCAATCTGTGTAGTAAACAATACCTTCACAGGGACAACCAGTGACTTCAGAGATGTTGGTAACGGTAAAAATGAACTTGTAACCTCTCACAGTTCCTTCAAAGATACCACCTTGGTGTAAACGAGCGTTACCCCAAAATTCCTTGATAGCAGTAACTAGAACCTCAACCTGGTTCCAAAAGAAGTAGTGTTCCCAACCCATTGCCTTGAAACCACTGTAGAAATCGAAGCCATAGAGTTTGAAGTTCTCTAAATCAACTCGATTTTCCAACAGAACCTTTCCTTCAACCATGGTGTCGTAAATAGCAGTATACTCAGAGGTTGTTACACCAGACATGATTGCAGTTGAGAGATAGAGAAATGGAGGTTTAGGGTTTCAGGACAGTCACGAAGAGAAGAGAAGGAAAACTGTTTTTCAGACTGAAAACAGAGAGAGTGATTGTGGAGCGAAAAAGAAGGAGTAGTAGGAAGGTTTTGTAATTGGTACAGTTACTTTTCAAAAACCTCTTCATTATCCGAGTATTAAAAATAAATTTAAAAAAAATTAAAATAAAGATACTTCTTTTCATTAAATGCAGTTGCCAAAATAAAGTAAAAGATTTTATTGAAAACGTAAATAATCATGACTCAGATTAGGTGAGATGAGACGCTTAAGTTCCACACGAGCTTACCACGTGTGTGTTTCGGATTCTCATAGCTGATTCATCGAATGCTGAGTTATGATGCAGTTGACATATAAAAATGCTTATTCGTGTGATGATGATGTCATACCAGATGCTCAAATGATATCTATCATAAGACGCTGAGATTAATCATTCTTTTATAAGATGGAAATTTAAATTTCTTCTTATAAAATTGAATCTATCTTCAGCAAGAGGTTTTGTAAGAATGTCAGCCCACTGGTGATCAGTGTCTACAAATTTGATTTCAAGTGTCCCCTTCTGAACATAGTCTCTTATAAAATGATGTTTAATCTCAATGTGCTTTGCTCTAGAATGCAATATAGGATTTTTAGTGAGACAAATGGCAGATGTATTATCACAAAAGATAGGAATGTTACTCTCTTTTATCAAGTAGTCTTCAAGTTGATACTTCATCCCCAGAAGTTGAGAACAGCAACTTGCTGCTGAGATGTATTCAGCTTCTGCTGTTGAGAGTGCAATAGTGTTTTGTCTTTTACTTGACCAAGACACAAGATTAGCTCCAAGGAACTGGCAGCCTCCACTTGTGCTCTTTCTCTCAATTCGGTCTCCAGCAAAGTCAGCATCACAGAAACCTACTGATTTGTAATCTTTTGATTTCTTATAAAGCAAACCAAGATTAGTAGTTCCTTGCAAATATCTGAATATTCTTTTAACAGCACTCAGGTGTGATTCTCTAGGATCTGATTGAAATCTAGCACACAGGAAGACGCTGAACATAATGTCAGGTCTTGAAGCCGTAAGATAAAGTAGAGATCCAATCATACCTCTGTACATTTTCTGATCTACCTTCTTACCAATTTCATCTTTACTAAGAGTGCAGGTAGGATGCATAGGTGTACACATAGGCTTGCAATCCAGCATCTTGAATTTTTTCAATAATTCTTTAATATATTTGCTTTGATGTATATAGATACCATCACTGCATTGCTTGATTTGTATGCCAAAGAAAAACTTTAATTCTCCCATCATGTTCATCTCAAATTCAGCCTGCATAAGCTTAGAAAATTCTCTGCAAAGACTTTCATTAGTGGCTCCAAAAATGATATCATCAACATAGATTTGAACAAGTATGAAATGCTTGTTAGAAGATTTTCTAAAAAGAGTAGTGTCAACTAGTCCTCTTGTAAATTTATTTTCCATTAAAAAGGAGCTTAGTCTATCATACCATGCTCTGGGAGCTTGCTTAAGACCATATAGAGCCTTTTTAAGTTTAAAAATATGTTCTGGAAATTCAATATCTTCAAAACCAAGAGGTTGTTTAACATAAACTTCCTCAGTTATAAAACCATTTAAAAAAACACTTTTCACATCCATTTGATATAGTGTTATCTCATGATGTGCTGCAAATGAAAGTAAAATGCGAATAGCTTCTAGTCCTGCAACAGGTGCAAAAGTTTCAGTGAAATCAATACCTTCTTCTTGTGAGTAACCTTGAGCAACTAACCATGCCTTATTTCTCACAACTTTACCATCTTCATCAAGCTTATTTCTAAATACCCATTTAGTACCAATAACTTGCCTATCTTCTGGTAGAGTGACTAGCTTCCATACATCATTTCTTTGGAACTGATTTAGCTCATCTTGCATTGCTAGAATCCACCCTTCATCTTCCAATGCTTGCTCAATCGTCTTAGGTTCCATTTCAGAGAGAAGTGCAAAATCAGCGTGCTCCTTGAAAGATGATCTGGTTCGTACTTTATCACCAGGTTCTCCTATGATTTGATCTTTTGGATGATTGGTATTGTACTTCCAGCTTTTTCTTGCTTCAGCTTCTGCTTGAGTAGAATTCTTCGTCTTGTCACCACCGGATGATGAAGATGCACATTCACCGTCTGACTTGTCACCGAGGTTTAATTCTGAAAATAATTCATCTAGCTCTGACATAGCAGTGTCAGGCTTCTTATCATCAAACTTGACATGAATGGACTCTTCAACTGTCAAAATTTCTTTGTTGTATATTCTAAAAGTTTTAGATCTTTCAAAGTATCCCAAAAAGATTCCTTTGTCAGCCTTGGAATCAAACTTACCAAGCTGATCTTTAGTATTCAAAATATAACAACTACAACCAAAAGGATGAAAGTAAGAAATGTTTGGTTTTCTACCTTTCCACAATTCATAAGGAGTCTTATTCAAAATAGGTCTTATTAGAATTCTATTTTGAATATAACAAGCTGTGTTTACTGCTTCTGCCCAAAACTGTTTCGTAATATCGACCGTTGATCATGGTCTGGCCATTTCCTGGAGGGACCTATTTTTCCTTTCTACAACAGCATTTTGTTGAGGTGTTCTAGGAGAGGAGAAATTGTGGGAGATGCCATTTTCTTCACAAAATTTTTGAAAGTTTTCATTTTCAAATTATCCCCCATGATCACTTCTAATAGAAGAAATACAGATGTCTTTTCATTTTGAACTGATTTGCGAAAAGCAAGAAATACCTTAAAAGACTCATCCTTGTGGGCAAGGAATTTAACCCATGTCCATCTAGTAAAATCATCAACAATGACTAATCCATATTTCTTTCCAGTTAAAGAGGTTGTCCTTGTGGGACCAAAAGATCAAGATGTAAAAGTTCAAGTGGTCTCGAGGTTGAAACAACATTTTTAAATGAAAAGAAGTTTTAACTTGTTTTCCTCTTTGCCAAGCCTCACACAAGGCATCAGCTTGGAACTTAAGATTTGGTAAGCCTCTACCAAGATTGTGCTTGTTTAATTTTGAGATTAACCTCAAATTTGCATGACCCAATCTTTTGTGCCAAATCCATTGCTCATCTTCAACAGACATAAGACACTTGACATCTTGTTTTGCATGTTCAGAAAGATCAACTTTATAAATGTTTTGGTTCCTCTTTCTTTGTAAAGAATATAGATCCATCATTTTTGCTTTTCTTGAACATCCATTTTCTGTAAAGACAACATTATAACCACTGTCACATAATTGACTTATGCTCAGTAGATTATGTTTCAGTCCTTCAACATATAAAACATTATCAATAGAAGGAAGAGAGCCTTTACCTATGCGACCAATTCCAACTATTTTACCTTTCTAGTTTCCTCCGAAACCAACGAATCCAGCTTCTCTAGGTCTCAGTTCTTGGAACATATGCATTTCTTCCGTCATGTGACGCGAGCATCCACTGTCTAAGTACCAAGATAGGTGTGTTGACTTTATTGCTAAGCAAGTCTGCAACATAGACTATTTTATCTTTAGGTACCCATTTCTTTTTGGGTCCTTTCTTGTTAGTTCTTGAGGGATGCTTGTCCTTCTTAGTTGTAAACATATTACATGCACTTTTCAAATGACCAGATTTATTGCAGTAAGTACAATACAAACATTTACTATGATTATTGGATTTATCAGATGCTGAATCATTTTATAAAAGAGGTTCATCTGATATATAACCAAGACCATGAGTTGTCGTTTTACTGACACCCCAAATCATAGAAGCTTGCTTGCTTCGAGTTACACTCTCTGCAAGAAACTTTTGAAATGCATGTTCATAGTCATTTGATTTGCAGTTAGGATTGCCTGTAACCCGCAGGCTTTTGACTTGAGAGCTCTCGACCACGGTTGCTTGTTGGCTTCCAGACGCTGGTTATCCACCAGGCACGATTTTCAGTTTTCAGAACTTACGGTTTTCTTCATTGAGTCTGAGTTTTCATTGTGCAAAGAATGAAAATCTTGTGATAGTTTTGAAAATTTCTTTTTCAAATTCTTATACTCAATAGAAAGAGTGGCAGAATCCTTTAACAAATCATCAAAAGCAAGTTGAAGTTCAGAATAAGAGTCATATATTATTACCTCTTCAACTTCTTCTTCTGAATCAAGATCGATTAATACGCCATGAGGGCAATGTGAGCTTCTTCTTCTTTATCTTCCTCAGAGGAGGATAAGTCAAGATCTTCCCATGTTGCCATGAGACCTTTCTTCTTTTTCTTGAAGGAGCTTCTTGTGGGCTTTTCCTTAAGATTAGGACACTCGGACTTGAAATGTCCAGGCTTCTTACATTCATAGCAAATGACTTGGGCTTTGTCCTTGTCTTTGCTTTCCTTCTTGTCCTTTGTATCTTTCTTCTGAAACCTCCTTCTGAAGTTTCTTTTCTTCCACATTCTTTGGATCTTCTTAGATATGAAAGCTAGCTCATCATCTGATCCATCATAATCTCCTTCTGAAGCTTCATCATCTGATTCTTCTTCTTCAGCCTGAAAAGCTTTGGAAGTACTAGGTTTATGTTGATTAACTCTTAAAGCAATAGACTTACTCTTCTTGGTAGGTTCTTCTTCATTTAGCTCAAGTTCATGAGCTTTCAAAGAACTCATAAGATCTTCAAGCCGAAGGACATTTAGATCTTTTGCTTCTTGAATAGCAGTGACTTTGGGTCTCCACTGCTTAGTCAAACTTCTCAAGATCTTTCTCACATGATCAGGTGTGGTATAACTTTTTCCAAGGGCCTGCAACCCATGAACAAGTGTTTGGAACCTTCCAAACATAGTTTCAATGTTTTCTCCATCTTCCATTTTGAATAGCTCATACTGGCGAACCATCATGCTGGCCTTTGTTTCTCTTACTTGGCGTAACCCTCATAAGACAAAACAAGAGAATCCTGCATTTCTTTGGCGATATCAAACTTGCCACATTTATCATATTCTCTTCTGTCATAGCAGATGAGGATAAATCTAGCCTTCGATTGGTTTGATATCTCTTTTACGATCATCACCCGATTTTCCCTAGGTATTGCAACACCAAGGGCATTAGCGGGAGAAATGTATTCACTTTCAACTATATCCCACAAATCAAGATTTTGTGCCTCAAGGAATGCTTTTATCTTATCTTTCCAGTAATCAAATTTTTCTCCATTGAATAGAGGAGGACGGTTCATATGACCACCTTCAGCAGACATGTTCACAGTAAGATCTTTACTCTTAACACTGTTAAGTGCTCAACCAAGAGGCCGAGCTCTAGTACCAACTGAACGTGAACACAAGAAGGGGGGTTGAATTGTGTTGAAAACTTTTCGCAAACTTTAATTTAAAAACACTTAGAACACAGGTTTTTCAAACAGTTTGTATATCGGACGCTGGATATAAACCGGACGCTGGAAAAGCAGTTTGTGAAAACTTGTTTTTAACACAATAAGATAAAGATAAATATAAAGCAGTAAGGCAGTAAAGCAAGAGACACAGAGATTTATACTAATTCACTACCAAACTGGTAGCTACATCTAGTCACTTCGTTCCTGAAGGATTTTCCACTATAATCAACTGATTACAAAACCTTAAGAGTATTCTACTGTCACAACCTTGACAATACTCTCAACTTCTCAAAATGACTCAGTACATTCGAGCCTTTGAGGGTACAGCCTTAACTAGGCCAAAACAAATTTTACAAGTAAGTTGAATACAAGCAAAAATAACTCTCACAGAGAGGATAAAAAATTAAGCTCAATATAGAAATGCTTTCTAAAAGAAAGTGTCGGACGCTGAGTTCAGTTCTTGTAGTCCAGAGACTTGGCTCGAAACTTGATTGCTCACAGAAGCAGTGTTTTCAGAGTATTGACTCTTTGTAGTGTATAGCAAGTGCTTGTTCTCGATAAATGAAGCAATATTCTCTTGTAGAGTTTCTAGCTTTCTTCAATGGATACCTTGGGGTATTTATAAGAGTTCTAAAGGATATTACCGTTACAGTAAAAATGGCTCCTTTCCATTGAGTGAGATGATTTCAAAAAGCTGTCTCTTTCTTCCTTTCCAGAGAATATCTCAGTAGTACACATTACCGTTTTCGTACTACCTTGCTTTTCACAAAGCTTGTACGATTTTTGTCTTTTAGCTAAAGGTGTCACCTTTGATACCTCGTACAACAATTTGAGCGCATAAGATCAAATTCGAAATCCGTTCCAGAAAATTCTGAGAGGAAGAGCAACAACGTGACCATCACGTGATTTAAAATGAAGTTCAGACGCTCGCTCAGAACAGGAAGGTCGGACGCTAGTAGCAAATGGATAAGCTTTGTGTCACAAAAAGATAATTCCAGACGCTTACGAAGACAGTATACTAAGATGAGCCGGATGCTGACACATTGAGTGTATCCTTCTCTTGTGAACTTCTTCCTTCTTGCTTAAGTGGCTTAGAAGTATATGTAATATTAGTATCTGCACACTTCAAGAATTGTTAGAACATAAATTGTTCTCTTGTGAATACTTTGTTATCATCAAAATTAATGAGGGTCTAAACTTCTCAATCGTTTAGGTTCCAACAAATTGATGCAGGGTTGAAAACTCATTCTATGAATTTAAGCATGCAGTCGTGAATCGATTCATGACTTCAATTCATCAGATCTATAAACAACTTGTGTGAATCAATTTGTGCAGGTGTGAATCAATGCACTGGACCTGCAAAAGTGCAACTAAAGCTATTTTCTTCACTATCGCAAGTTGGGGACCCCCTAAGTGGTCCCACGTCCAGTCCCGCATTTAGGGCAATTACTAAATTGTCACTATAAGGTGTCTAATCACCTGTTTTACATCCAATCCATATTTAAATTTTGATTCTTAGGTTTTTACCATTAAATCTATGATCATGCTCAATTCCCTTCTTTTAACTCTATTAGTTCTTAACTCCTCCAATTAAACCAAGTTTACTTCCATTACTTTCAGCCCCTATTAGTCCACTCAAATCCTTATTCTTTAATGTCCCTTAGCCAATCATTAATTCTACATCATTACACATTCCCATTACCTACTCCTGAAGAGTATTCATACATAACAACCACTTAAATACTTCAAAGTGAAACAACCCACATCTAATCTTATTCTAATTCAATATTAATCCCCTTCCCTCAATTACAAACATGTAATCATGCTTCAATTTATTCAATGACATCAAAACAATCCTCAATCATCCATCAAATTAACAAATCATGTTAAGTATTATCAAAACACCACCAATCATGCATCAAACTAGCTAACTACATTAAATAACAACACTTAGGGCTCCTTGCTCCTACACGGGCCTTATAAACCATTAAAACATGAACTAAAATCCATAAAACCATTGCTCATGCAATGATTAACAACAATTAACTTGCCCAGCAATGCAGCTACTAATGAGGGTCCTAGAGAGCTCCGAATTCGATTCCCTTCCCAGTTTCTATCATAACGAAAACCAAGGAATTAAAATCTAAAGTTAGAACTTGAATCTCAGGAGAATTTTAAAAAAAGAATTGAAAAAGTTAGAGGTGCCAACGAATTTTCCTTTCTTAGAATTAGGAGTGAGAAGAAGGAGAAGAAGAAGAAGAAGAAGAAGAAGAAGAAGAAGAAGAAGAAGAAGAAGAAGAAGAAGAAGGCTCTCTAGTTGTAGCCTTGAACAAAGATCGAATCCACAGGGATTACGATTGATTATTTAACTCAGCAAAGTTCGTAACAATTTTGAACGAGAACCAAATCTTGATGTTTGAATAACGAGAACAAAGTATTTGAAATTTAGTAAATAAAAAAAATGACTATGGGTTGAATCCCCTTGTTTCCACTCTTATGCATTCAATCTACAACCAACACAAGTTATTCCATACAAATTGAAGTTCGAATCAACTAAATTAGTTTAAGGACAATCCCTTGGCTCATAAACCCTTTACTCTAACTAAAACCCCTTATCCCTTAGGTGATTTATAGTTAGGTTAAGCATTAAGAATAGTGATTCATAAGAACACATAATCACAAAGTTATATTCCTATACTCATCATGACCATGGCTAACAATCTCAGTTCAAGTCTTTCACCTAATTTCTCAATCATCATGAAAAACCCCAAATCGATTCAATAGCGGCCAAGTATCGAAAAACATTAAGCGCGGAGAATTGAAAGCTCAATTGAAATGAAATAAACTTGCTTTAATATAATAAACTTGCTTTAACTACATAAGAGTTTCATCAAGATTCATCTAACCCTAGTTTAAAAAGCTTAGTTACTCATAGAGAAAGAAAAGCCCAACCATAAATTCATGAGAGAATTAATGAAGAGATCGTTCCCAATCCTCCACTGTGCCTCCAAATAACAAAGTTCGAACCCTAGACAAGTCTCTAAAGTGTCTATTTATAGTCTAGGGTGAAAAGGAGTAAAAAAACAAGTCCAAAACATGTAAAAACGTAAAATTCTGCGTCCAGGGTGCTGTCGTAGCACGGCCGTGGCATGAGGCATGGCTAGGCCGTGCTTCATTCTGTTTCTCGCGCTGTTCAGGTGCTATCGCAACACGGTCGTGCTTCCTGACATGGCTAGGTCGTGCTTCATGTTGTTTTGTATGTTTCACCTCTTTAACGTCCGAATTAGCTCAAGATGTCTTCACGAAAGTTGAAGCTATGGATCTTAGCTTTCCAATGGCACCGGTTTCATCTCATTTGGACACCTAAAACTCGAGATATGATTAAAACATTGAACAAGTTTCAGGTTGAGACAACATTACATTATCAACTTGTAGCACAAATTACCCCAACTTATTCCAAGTTATTTTTCTCCTTTTTTCTAGGACAAATACCTTCCTTTAAGCACAATTGAATCAAAACCAAGTGCATTATTCAAATCAAGCCAAATGCGTAAATAACATGGATTAAAATGACTAAAATGACTAAGATGCGATGCAAAACTAACACTAAACTATATGCTATTTCGAACGCATCAGCTATATAGTCCCTTTTAAGGGTCTCTCTTCTCAACTAAACCCTCAAACACTTACTAAAACATACGATTAATACACAATAACCCTATAATTTCTAATACTTAAATATCATAGAAATTCAGGGTGTTACACACCAAGTTTGTTCCACCTTCTATAACACACAGCTCAAACAAGTCCTTTGAGGATGTGGTTGTGTAGAGCTTGTTGGAAGCTATGAGACCTGCCATTCCAGCTTCAATCATCACATTCTGTGGTTTCTTCACCACCATTGTTGCTATTGCTATGCCAGCTTAGATTGGATAACTTAACTTAGCTTGAAGATGACCCAATGGAGATTAGAGTTTAGAGGTTGAAGATGACCCAAACTTGACCAAAATGGTTTCTGTATCAAGGGATTTGAAATATATAGGGATTAAATGACCCAAAATAATGGCACGTGTTCACGAAATTGCACGATAGAAATACTTAACGGGTCACATGAGCATTTAACGGTACACGCCAGCACGTTAACTGACATTTTTGGATGGATATATACGTAGGACTATTTCTAGACCTATTTTTTTGGAGACCAAAATGGGTCGCATGTTTTTGTCTGAGGGAACAAAATGGGTCTTTATTCTAAAAAATATGTACTCATGATTTGTTAAAGATGGGAAGTCTGTTACCCTTGCTCCTTTAACTCCAGCACAAGTCCATGAAGATAGGAGTGAGTTCAAAAGAGAAAGAGATGGGATAAGAAAGCGAAAAGAAAGAAAAGAAAAAGGAAGAGGGTGAAGATAAAAAGCAAAAAAAAAAAAAAAGTGGTTAACTTTTATGCAAAAGGAAGTAAAGTGAGAACTTTTTTTTTAGCAAAAAGGCCAATGTTTGTATTTCTGTGCAAAGAAGCCTATCTTATCACTAACAAACTGAACAAATCTCTTCCTAGTATTTGAGTTTCTTTGTTGGAAGAATACAAAGGAGTCTCTCCATAAGCAATACTGATTGGATTACCACCAATCAGAGGCATTGAGCACAAAATATACTTTATTCTTGGAGCTTCTATCCCCAACATACCAACTTATAGAACCAACCCCGAGAAGACAAAGGAGATTCAAAAGTATGTTGAGGATTTTCTTGCCAAAGATCAACGAGGGAAAGCACGAGTCCATGCACAGTACCTGTTATACTGGTACCCAAGAAAGATGATTCGTGGAGAATATACATAAATTGTAGAGCTATCAACAACATCACGATAAAGGATTTTATAATCACCTATAAGCATCACTGATGTAAGAAGATTTTATGGTTTAGCAAGTTTTTACAGGAGATTTGTAAAGGATTTTAGCATAATTGTTGACCACTCCCTGAAATTGTAAAGAAATCTATTGATTTCAAATGCGGAAGTGAGCAAGAGTTTGTTTTCAATGAGCTTGAGATACTAATTTCATATAGTCACTTTCATCCCTTCACATGATTTTCAGCATGTCTAGTCACCGCCTTTATAGTCACGAGTTAAGTGTGATGTTTGATGATATCAAAACATGCAATTCCTTTTGTTGGGAATCATAGTAGCATTAGAAAAGAAGCGGCACATATACCATTGTCGTTATGAGAATTGCTTATGATGGTCACATAATGATCGATCTATGTAGCGTTCTCAGGATAATTTTGTCTAATACACCACTTAACCCTTAATGTATACTTACATACCGGTCTCAACATACTATTATTGTCCTAATTCACAATTATATTTGACTAAAGAAGTTTAAACATTTTTTATGTAAACTAATAATATATATCACTATGAAGTCATATTCGATGTCTTACAGCAACAAGCATATTGTTTTTATTATATTAAATAATATAATAAATTGATTTTTCTAACGTGTGCAACCTTGCACATGTTAAGAGTCATTAATTATCCACTTTTTTCCTTATTAATTACATACTTTCCTATTTATTTTATGTATGTAATCCCTCTCTTCTCACCAAATAAGAAAATAAACAATTAATAAGGAAAAAAATTGGGTAATTAATTACTCTTAACCTGCGTAAAATTGCACACGATAGAAAAACCGATAATAAAAATACATGATATGAATCACATGATATATTGTATGAAATAAACTGATGTACAATTGATCTCTAGGGCACGAACAAACACTTTATACTTTTCAAGTTGGTTATTTAGCTTCCATGCCTATCTAAACAATCATGAAGTTCCTCTTTCTATCATCTTTTTTCCTCACAACCCATGTTTTAAAAATCGAACCGGAGATCGAATCGGTGAGACCTCTGGATCATGGTTCAATTAGTTCATTCGGTTGAACCGAATGACTAATAAATAAATAAAAAACAAAAAAATATTAAATTTGGGAGAAAAAATAAATAAAAAATAAAACATAATTTCAAACGGTTTAACCCGGTTCAAATCGGGTTAAACCAACCGCCATTGAATCGGCCAGTTCGGTCCCCTTTTTACAAAAATGCTCACAACCATTTTCTTTTTCATCTTTCCATTCCTTCCCTCTCATTTAACATCAATCCTAGGCCTCAAAAATTTTATATAATCTATACTTATTTAGAAACCTTATTATACCTTAAAGCCAAGCTTACTTCATTTTATTATATTTTATTGAATTAGTTTAAAGTTGCATTTGATGTATTTTGACAGAAATATGCATATGTGAAAAATCATAACAAAAAATGATTCAAACAAATTTGACTTTGATTTTATTAAATTAAATCATCTTTACCTTTTGAACTAAAACGAAATGGAGTAGACATTCTAAATTTTTTAAAATGTATATTTAAATATCCTTTTAAAATAATTATGTGTCTTTTTTGTTTAAAATTTTTTTAAATTTTTTATCTATATACTTTTAAAATTTTACAACAGTTAATTTTTAATTATATATCACTTTCATAATTTTAAAATAATTTTTTGCTATTAAAATATTTTATATCAATTACTTATTTCATGTGTGTTTTAATTTTATTTTAATTTGAAAATATATAGTATTGTATTGGAAACTTGAATTTAATAATTATGTACTCACAATATAAATAAATTTTACATAAATATTAGTTATATTTCATCACATCACAACATTAATTTTAAAAATAACACCATGAAGTTGTAAAATAATGAAAACGTTTATGTGAAATTTGTTTGCACTATCATTTATAATTTTTAAATTGCTGTACTAATCAGTTTTTATTCAGTTTTATATTTTACATAGTGATGATTCACATTATAAAGGAATAAAATTTTGGTAAAAAACTTTAATGTTATATTTTGTAATTTTAGACAAAAAATATTTATCATTACTCTAATATCATTAATTTATCATTATTAAAATATCATCAATTAAAAAGCCTTTTAAATATTATTTTTGTCTTAATTTTATTAATTACTTAATCTGGTATAATTTGTATTATTAGAGGATTAAAATTTTAGTAAGAAATTTAATGATAGTAAATTTAGTAATTTCAAAAGATAAGATTATTTTTATTAGAATGTCATTAATAAAATAACCTTTTATATTTTATTTATATTATATTATATTTATTTCTTAAATTGATATAAATTGTATTATAAATTTGAACAAAATTTTGGTAAAGAAATTTAATGTTTGCAAATTTAGTAGTTTCAACAAATGAATTTGTCATCATAAGAATATTATTAATGAAATATTGTAACGTCCTTTTTACTTTTAATTATACAAGGAAAGTGTAACATCCCAACTTTCTTAAGCTTAGTAATTAATTATACTAAGTGTTAAGCCTAGTTGAGTTTAAGTTGTGAGAAGTTGTGTGATTATGTTTAACTTTAACTTGAATCCAAGAATGAAGTGAATATAATTACATAGAGTTTTGGTGTGTAAGTCATTGATTTTAAGTTGAGAATTAAGTGGGATTTAATCCTAGAAATGATTGAAAGTATTGGTTAGGAATTAATTGAAGTTAGATTGGGTTGAAAGGAGTAAAGATTGGATGAGTTAGGATGAGAAAACATGAGTTTATGCAGAAAACTCTGCTGCTAAATTCGCTTAAGCCACTGGAATCGCGCTGAGCGCCCCTTAGCGCTGCTGTCAGGGGTCGCTTCTGCCCCATTTTCGCTTAAGCGAAATGGTCGCGCTAAGCGCGAATCGCTGTTGGCGACCCTCCGCTCGGCCAATTTCATTTCGACCCGGCTGACCTCGCGCTGCCCATTCTCGCTAAGTGACTCCGGCTAAGCTTAAGCGGCTGCGACTTCTCTGTTTTGTTTTAAACGTCGATTCTCTCTCTTTCTCTCACGCTCTCTCTCTCTTTTGTGACCTAGAAGAGAAAAAGAAAGAGGGAAAGAAACGAGAAGAGGAAGAACGAAGGAGAAGGAAGGAGATAACATCAAGGAAGTCTTTCATTCTTCCATCCTCTCTATCCTCTCGCGAGCTTTCTCATTCGCCCTCCCTCCTCATTTCGTCTTTGCTCTTTGTGATTCTTGGAGAAGAAAAGAAGATGAACTTCTAGGGTTCATGGAAATGGAAGAGAAGGAAGATCTGATATGGAATTTGGAGCTGAATGAAGAAAAAGATGGAGATGAAAAGCTTGGTTGGAGCTTTAATGGAAGTTGAAGGCAAGCCTAGGGTTCCAATTGGGGGCTTTTATCCCAAAGCATTTGGGAACTAAAAGGTAACATAGATTCCCCTCTCAAACTCCCAATTAGGGTGTGCTAGGAATTATTGTCTAATTCTAGAAGTAGATAGTTATTGTATAGATTATTACGATCTCGTATGGGGTTTGACTGAAATAGGGTTGGGTTCTGTCCCCAATCCCCCTAAATCAATGTATGATGGTTACTCAATTGTGAGTTCCACCGAGCTTCAATTGGGAATGTTTGGTTTAGAGTGGTCATTCGATAATTGAGTTTGAATTAATGGAGGGCTCTATGTCTCCTTAAAATTAGTTCCATATTCCTATGATTTTGGGAATTGATTATAGTTGATGTATTGATGAGTTATGACCTTCTAATCAGATTGTGTTGTGGTATTAACGTCTAATGAAATAGTTCTTAATCTTGTTAGTATTAATGTTTGGTTTTTGAGTCTTTGGGAGTATCTCGTGGAGATGGTTTTAAATGTGTTCATACACTTTAAAAGGACCTTTGAAACATTTGAATTGAATGCATGTTAATATGTTGTGTTAAATCGATTTGTTTCTTGATTGAATGCCATTGGAATGCCTATATTAATGGATAAGATTGGACTTGAATAAACTTAATAACGTGTTAAGACTCATTGTATATTGTTTATTGAAGAGCTCCATGGAAAGTCACTGATATACTTTCCTGGACTCATTGTATATTGTTTATTGAAGAGCTCCATGGAAAGTCACTGCTATACTTTCCTGGACTCATTGTATATTGTTTATTGAGGAGCGCCATAGAAAGTCACTGCTATACTTTCATGGACTCATTGTGTATTATTTATGGGAAGAATTCCACTGTGAGTCTATGTTATACTCCCCTGGATTCATTGTGTACTGTTTACCGAAGAATTCCATTGAGAGTTACTTGGGTACTTTCTTGGATTCATTGTGCATTTTAAATGCTTATTGGATTGTGATAACATTATAGATTTCTTTATTATGAAGTTATAATGGTTGTATTGTTAGGAATTGTAACATGCATGTCTAATCTTTTACTATTGGATGTAGTATTATGGTCTGACATAGATGTTAGTGATTGTGCTTTTCTGGGAGGAGTTTTCTATACGTAGCACACCACGTATAGCTGAAAACATCGGTAAAGGTTTTTATGTAAGTCTATGTTACTGAGTTGTGATAACTCACTATGTTTGTGGCGTTGTTTTCAGGTACTCATTGATCAGAGGATTAGAGAGCTCTTTTGGATGCTCAACATTATAGTTACCTAGGACTCTCTGATGTCTCAATATCGGATCACAGATAGAGTCGGGGTTTGGGTTTTTCTTTAGTTAACTTTGTTGTAATTATTTGTGGAAAAACCCTTCGGGGAAACATTGTAAATTAATGTATTTAAATTTTGAAATGTGCACTTTTCTAAGTTAAAGGATTTTCTTTTTAAACAGATTCTAGTTTATCATGTTTTATCTAATTACCTGAATGGATATTAATTAATTTTGACTTAATTAATCTTAAATTGTCGTAAGTAATACTCTGATTAGAGTCAGGGTTTTACATTATGGTATCAGAGCAGTTCGATCTTATCGGACTGTGAGTTATGTGTCTATAAGTGATCCAGTTTAGGAAAGTGTCAGTTGTGACTGTGAATCCAAATTTTCTAATTTCTTTCGGTGAATTATTGAGGTAGGCCACCTCAGGGATTCGTCTGAAGAATGCAAAAAATGAAAGATGAGCAGATGTTAGCATAGTTGTTTTCTCGATTTATGAGATTCTTTAATATGTGTAAATACTCATACGTAGGGGTATATACATATATGTAATCATAGAAGAAGGAAACGGAAACCATGTCGTTAAATGCGAATGAAGACTTTCGGGTTTCTTCCCCAAAATTATAACCCATATATGGTTAGCCCTAATATGTTATTTGTTGATTGAACTCAGTGATGAATGTGCTAGAACCTTGCCATTGTTGTTTGGCTTAAGTTTATGTGCGTGGACGATTCATGTGCAGTGCCTTGTTCGTTCCTTAAAGTATTGTACTCATATATGCGCGTCCTTGGGAAAGGATTTGGTAAATGCCTGCAAAATTTGAATACTCTATGTTATGTTTGATTGTTGATCTTTCTTTTTATAGTATAAGAGTTTAAGTTTTGAAAATACAAAGTTAGAAAGTCATTGCGATATTTGTGATTTCACAAACGCGAATGAATTTCCTTCACTTTGGACTTTTCCATTGGTTGTTTCCATTCCTCGCATGAACCGATTTCGTGCTTGCTTGTGGATTGGAAACAAGAAGTGTCAGCATAATAATTGTTATGATACTCGATTTTGTAGTGCTGGAGTTAAATGATGTTAAGCTTAAGTGTAGGTAAGTGACCTCTACTTGCATGAGTGATTGCCTCGATGGTTATGTTATGATTAGAACGAAAGTGATAAATAGATGCATGTTTGAATGTTTTCTTATCGTGCTTTTATGTTTGTACAAGATTTGGCTATGGTTATGTGGTTCTTTGAAGAAAATGTTTTGTGACCCTTAATCAAGTCCATGGTTATGGTTTGAAGGAAATTAAGATTGATCCTCACCATTTCACATTGGAATGTTTTATTTGAGGCCCTAGTTGCGTTAAACTGAGTTGATGAATATTGTTCGTTTGCTAGATGAATTTTGAATGAGTTTAGTGGAGTTAAACCACCTAATTGTTTAAAATTCATAAGTTCAGTATGTTGATCTCTCATTCACAATGTTGATCCTTAATTCCTAAGCCTTAGTATTATTTTGCTTGGTTTGGAAAATATAAGTTTGTTAAGATGTTAAATTAATGTCTAGATTCATGATATTATATAGAATACATTGTTCTTATAATTATCTTGTAATCGGTCTTTGTCTTGAATCCTTACTTGTTGTCAATTTAGCTTGAGTTGAGTTTAGGGTTTCCAATTCCTCTGTGTGGATGTGTGTTTTGCTTGATTCAAATGTGGGTTAGGGAAAATGCTTGAGAAGGGATTTGGGTACCTTGAGACATAATCACTTCGATGATTTTGTAATGTATAGAAGTATGATTTGTTGTGTATTTAATATGTCTTAAGTTAATCTTAAACTTGTATATATGTTGAATATTTTTATTTAGTGTTCTAAACCTTATAGGGTGAAGCTTGGTTGTGTGGTACTTCTAAAGCAGGAAAATGTGAAGGTCACTTTGGATATATTGAGTCTAGTGTGGCCTAGCACTCATTATCAATTCATTGTTGTGACTCTTTAGTTTAATGACAATAAAGGTCGTTAAGTGAGGGTTCTTAGTGGTGTGGTTTTAGTCCATTGGGATGAGCATTTATGATCGATTAGGTTTCCAAGTCTTGTTAATCAATCAAGTTCGTTTGGCCTAACCATTATGAATGGATCTTAGATTGATTGAGAACCTTGAAGCCATCTAAAAGGACTGATAGGACTTCTGATTCGGGCCACCTTAGTGTTTCTTGAAATAAAAAGGGATGTTGATAGGCCAGATTTTCTAACGCCTAAGTTATAATAGGAAAACCTCAACGGGGATTAAGATCTAGTGAGGTAAAGAGAAACCCTGAGTCTTTTAGGTGTAGTGACCTTAATGGTATTACTAGCCTAAGGAAGAGTAATAGACTATAGTCTTCGGACTATAAGAGTTTTAAGCATACTAAACCAGCGGAAACCCAAAGTTATTAATGCCTATATTAGATTCAATTGACTAGTGCATGAAGTGATTTCGCTTGACCAATTACAAATTCTGTTTTAACCGGATAAGAATCTTATTTGGAAAGAGACCTAGTCTGTGATCGGTTAATGGAATCACCAAATTCTCTGGGCAATTAACTCATTTGTAGATATTAATCCTTGTTTGGATTCCCAATGATTTAGAAAGGGCCGTAAAGGTAGTTCAAGGTCAATGAGATAGATTATTCCCAAGAATTTTAAGAAATTATTTTTTAAAATGAATGTTGTTCAATTGGTTATTAGACCCGGCGACAGACAAGTCGACCCATGCTGTTATCAGTCATGGCGGCTTGGGTTCCCGATTTGAAATCCAGTTGAACCAAATAGGGGAATAAATCTATCAAGTCGCAGAGAGTAGGTCAGAAACTCCAATCGGAAGCGTAAGATTATGGGGGTGGTTTGATTGGTGGAAGCCTAAAGTTATTAATTTATACGAGTAATTCATTAAGTTAGATTCGATGTGAGTCCATCTAGTCATTTACAAACTGCGTTTCCGACCGAATGAGATCTATCACTCGGTTGAAGCCTAGTCTATAACCGATTAGTGTGAATCAGATCAGTCTAATCGATGAACATCTTTTAGAAGTTAAGTAACTTTAGAGTTTTGTTCGCTAAACCAAGTTTTAACTAAGACTTAATATAAGGGGACAAGAATGACGTGCCAATTCCCTTAGTTTAAGGAAACATGCTTGTCGAGAAATTTCCATTTATAACGCCTGAAGGAGCGTTGTAAATGACAATTTTTCGAAAAGTGTCATAAGTTTATTCAAGGTGACGATTGTGACGCACAGACCCCCAGCCTACCGGCCCAATGACCATTGCCCAAAGGCCTCAGCAGTGGCTGCCACGCACTCACGATCTTCACCAATCCCTTAATTGGTGTTTTTGCCTCCGTGGGGGTTCGATCCCATGCCCAAAGGGATAAAGGCTTTTAAGAAGCACCCCCACTACCAACTCGGCTACTTGGTCAAGTGGTAGTGGGGGGATGCTTCCTGTGGCCTATATGCCACTGGGTGCGGGTTCGAGTCCCCCATAAGGCAAAAACTCCCAAAGTGGTACGGGAGAAGATCGTGAGTGGGGTGCCAGTGGTGAAGCTAGTCCATTGGGATAATAGTGAAGAACCCTGGGCCTTACAAAAAAAGGCGCCTTTTTTTGTAACGCACAAACCCCCTGCCTACCGGCCCAATGACCATTGCCCAAAGGCCTCAGCAGTGGCTGCCACGCACTCACGATCTTCACCAATCCCTTAATTGGTGTTTTTGCCTCCGTGGGGGTTCGATCCCATGCCCAAAGGGATAAAGGCTTTTAAGAAGCACCCCCACTGTCAGGGGTCGCTTCTGCCCCATTTTCGCTTAAGCGAAATGGTCGCGCTAAGCGCGAATCGCGCTAAGCGACCCTCCCGCTCGGCCAATGAATTTTAGGCTGACCCGGCCGACCTCGCGTCTGCCCCATTCTCGCTAAGCGACTCCAGCTCGCTTAAGCGAGCTGCGACTTCTCTGTTTTGTTTTAAACGTCAGTTCTCTCTCTTTCTCTCACGCTCTCTCTCTCTTTTGTGACCTAGAAGAGAAAAAGAAAGAGGGAAAGAAACGAGAAGAGGAAGAACGAAGGAGAAGGAAGGAGATAACATCAAGGAAGTCTTTCATTCTTCCATCCTCTCGCGAGCTTTCTCATTCGCCCTCCTCCTCATTTCGTGCTGCTACTGTGATTCTTGGAGAAGAAAAGAAGATGAACTTCTAGGGTTCATGGAAATGGAAGAGAAGGAAGATCTGATATGGAATTTGGAGCTGAATGAAGAAAAAGATGGAGATGAAAAGCTTGGTTGGAGCTTTAATGGAAGTTGAAGGCAAGCCTAGGGTTCCAATTGGGGGCTTTTATCCCAAAGCATTTAGGAACTAAAAGGTAACATAGATTCCCTTCTCAAACTCCCAATTAGGGTGTGCTAGGAATTATTGTCTAATTCTAGAAGTAGATAGTTATTGTATAGATTATTACGATCTCGTATGGGGTTTGACTGAAATAGGGTTGGGTTCTGTCCCCAATCCCCCTAAATCAATGTATGATGGTTACTCAATTGTGA
Organism: Calophaca sinica; assembly: GCA_037113605.1. NCBI lineage: Eukaryota > Viridiplantae > Streptophyta > Magnoliopsida > Fabales > Fabaceae > Calophaca > Calophaca sinica. Next base: position 96,784,141 of record CM073736.1, read on the forward strand.
GTTCCACCGAGCTTCAATTGGGAATGTTTGGTTTAGAGTGGTCATTTGATAATTGAGTTTGAATTAATGGAGGGCTCTATGTCTCCTTAAAATTAGTTCCATATTCCTATGATTTTGGGAATTGATTATAGTTGATGTATTGATGAGTTATGACCTTCTAATCAGGTTGTGTTGTGGTATTAACGTCTAATGAAATAGTTCTTAATCTTGTTATTATTAATGTTTGGTTTTTGAGTCTTTGGGAGTATCTCGTGGAGATGGTTTTAAATGTGTTCATACACTTTAAAAGGACCTTTGAAACATTTGAATTGAATGCATGTTAATATGTTGTGTTAAATCGATTTGTTTCTTGATTGAATGCCATTGGAATGCCTATATTAATGGATAAGATTGGACTTGAAAAAACTTAATAACGTGTTAAGACTCATTGTATATTGTTTATTGAAGAGCTCCATGGAAAGTCACTGCTATACTTTCCTGGACTCATTGTATATTGTTTATTGAAGAGCTCCATGGAAAGTCACTGCTATACTTTCCTGGACTCATTGTATATTGTTTATTGAGGAGCGCCATAGAAAGTCACTGCTATACTTTCATGGACTCATTGTGTATTATTTATGGGAAGAATTCCACTGTGAGTCTATGTTATACTCCCCTGGATTCATTGTGTACTGTTTACCGAAGAATTCCATTGAGAGTTACTTGGGTACTTTCTGTTGGGTTTTCAAGAGGAATAATTTTAATTTTCATTATAGAAAAATCCTCTTGAGCCGAAAAAACCCTTTACCCATGGATCATGCATTGCTCATGAATCACAAATAATATGATAGTTTGTAGTGTTTACCACTTGAAGCGTAGAGGAGATCGATCACCAACACCACGATCTTGTAGTGTCTCTACTCAGTCCACACGAACAGTAGCTTCGGAATGCGTCTTGCTAGTTGACGGCAACAGGAAGGAGGCACAGAAAGGTCTAAGAAGCGTAGACTAGGGTTGGAGCGTTAAGCTTATATACTCCCTTCCTTTCATTATGTTACCCTAATGGGCCTCATACAATATGAGCCCATTTCCTTCTTATTTAATTAAATCATTATTTAATTAAATAATCTGATTCCGATTAAACCGCCCTATAGGTTCCCATTAAGTTGGCAATAATATTAAATATTAAAATAATATTAAATATTATAAACAATGAGCGGCATCTAGCAATGCATCATTGCTACCCAATTATCGGGGAAAAATCGGTGATCCGATTTTAACCTTACCGCGACCAAGATTACTGTGAAGTCGATGTCCCTTCGTCCATGTGTCCTAATTGAACACGAGGCATAAATGCGTCATCCTCGTTAAGTCCAATCATATGTTCCTCGATACCAGAATGGACGTGTAATTACAAGCGGGCCCAATATCATATATTGACCCACTTCCGCGTGGCCACGCATATTTCACGTCTCACTCTATCGAAAGGCCCAAGACATTACTCCTGTTATGTAGGAGGGACGAATCCTGTCTACATCACTCGCACCCCTCAACATGATTCATTGAAGGCCCAATTACTATCTTTATGATCATCCTGTTACGGATGACGTTTGATAGCATTAAAGCCTACAACTCCACATGTAGGAATCGCAGTGACTTCAAGTCAAAGGACTACTTCACTATGGTCGCCATGAGGAGCGCCTATGACACTTGCATAACTATTATGAAGCGTCCTCATAGTGGGTCAGTCCAATATAAATATTACTCCTAATATTTATACATGTGTGCCGACTTGATATCGCATATCCATGACCCATGAGAAGTGGTCATCAGTCTACTCACACAATAGTCTCTATGCATTATTGTCGTCCTAATTAACAATAATACTCGACTACGGATGCTTTAAGAATAACGTTCTATATGTTCAATGAGGTCTCATGATCAAGTCACACTTGATGTTCCATGAAACGAACTGTCTATTCTAAGGACTTTATTATGCTATAAAATAAATAACACAATAAATGAAATGCCTCATATATATATATATATATATATATATCAAATATATAATCAAATATATAATCATAGTCATGACACAAATGATAATCTACTAAAATTAGATTGGCCACTAGGGCTTACACCAACACTTTCTTGGATTCATTGTGCATTTTAAATGCTTATTGGATTGTGATAACATTATAGATTTCTTTATTATGAAGTTATAATGTTTGTATTGTTAGGAATTGTAACATGCATGTCTAATCTTTTACTATTGGATGTAGTATTATGGTCTGACATAGATGTTAGTGATTGTGCTTTTCTGGGAGGAGTTTTCTATACGTAGCACACCACGTATAGCTGAAAACATTGGTAAAGGTTTTTATGTAAGTCTATGTTACTAAGTTGTGATAACTCACTATGTTTGGGGCGTTGTTTTCAGGTACTCATTGATCGGAGGATTAGAGAGCTCTTTTGGATGCTCAACATTATAGTTACCTAGGACTCTCTGATGTCTCAATATCGGATCACAGATAGAGTCGGGGTTTGGGTTTTTCTTTAGTTAACTTTATTATAATTATTTGTGGAAAAACCCTTCGGGGAAAATTTGTAAATTAATGTATTTAAATTTTGAAATGTGCACTTTTCTAAGTTAAAGGATTTTCTTTTTAAACAGATTCTAGTTTATCATGTTTTATCTAATTACCTGAATGGTTATTAATTAATTTTGACTTAATTAATCTTAAATTGTCGTAAGTAATACTCTGATTAGAGTCAGGGTTTTACAGAAAGTTTCTAACTTAAATATGAATAGAAAAAAAAAATTGCACAAGCATCAATAGCTTTGCACATAAATTTATGTCACCATTTTAAAAATATGTGTATTTATACACCCAAAATTTTAGTAATTGAGATCTCCATTTCTTTTGCCCCAATATATATATGTGTGTGTGTGTGTGTGTGTGAAAAACCGATCACAGCCAGAGGGTTGTATTGTTGAGCGGTACACAGTCGAAGAAGCTATTGAATTCTGTTCCGACTACCTATCTAATGGTGGATATTCCATAGGGTTATCAAAGTCTCGTCACACAGGAGGAAGCGAAGGGAAAGGGATTACTGGATGTAAAATATTGACTATATCAAGGCAGTAGATGGAGCAAGCACACTTATATGTTTTACACAACGCCGATGAGGTTGAGTCTTATGTTGTAAAACACAACGAAATATTCAAGAGGATGTACCAAGTAAGAATCAAAATTGGTTAACAAGAGAACACAATCGGTGTTTTATAACGCGGCTAAGAGATCACATTTCTGCAGAGTTTGCTGTAAATCCTACCTCGGTTTCAGAAAGACTCAGATGGTTAGCGAGGGGTCCAAGTTTACTTGTTATCTCTTACACCGGTTATTTGATTAACCGGTACACATTCAATACAATAGAACATGATGATCAGAGTAAAATACAAAATAGTGAGGTCTATCTTGTTGCTCAAGCTATGCATATCTTAAGTGCCAAAGACAGAATTCTCATATATGCAAATATGTCATACTTCGGGGTCATTGAACAAGTATGGGATTTAGATTATGGGATGTTTCGGGTGCTTGTGTTCCAATGTAAGTGGGTTGACAATAATTATGGTGTAGAAACGGATGATTTGGGGTTCATGAAGGTGAATTTCCGTAAGTTGGGATATAAAGATGATCATTTTATTTTAGCATTGCAAGCTCGACAAGTGTTTTATGTCACCGATCCTACCGATACGAATTGGTCCGTTGTTTTGTTGACTAACAAAAAAAATTGGTTATGGGATTAATGATCAAGCAAATGAAGTTGCTGATATTGAGGATGACTCATTCTTTGTGATACAATCATTGTTTGCTGAGAAAAGTATATCAAGAGATGATGATACATATATTAGACATGATCATAAAGAGGGGCTTTGGATCAGTCGAATGAGAAGAAAAATGAAAAGAAGTTGCATGTATGTAGATTGTGTTTTTTTTAATTATTTCTTAAATGACTATAAATTTTACTTGTGTTTCTAATTACTTATGTGTCTAATTTTTTTTGCAGATAGCTATATGGCTTCATCATTAGAGGGTTTCTTGAACCAGAGTTAGGGCTTCAAACTCTTTATTAGCTTTCTCTCATTATTAGCTTGATAAAGGTTATGTCTCTTTTCCTTTAAAAAATAAAAAATAAAAATGGTTAGGTCTCTTTATTTGGTTCTGTTCTTTATATGTTTCCTTGTTTGTGTAGGTTTAAGCCTGCTACTCTGGTTGTCTCTTATGAACTTCCTCTGGGTTTGGGGTTGGGTTCATCCGCTGCATTCTGTATAGCGTGGTGGCTGCCCTATCCTAATGCTTGCACTTGGATATCTAGTTTCCCGCATTTTTCATTTCAGCAAGTTATCAAAAATGATGGTAAAAAACTGAATGCACTGATAAGGAGGTTTGGTAAACCGACTTATAATGTCGTGGTGGCAGCCTTAAAAGAGATATTTTATAAGGCTGCCACTACGACATAATAAGCCGGATTACCAAACCTTCTTATCAGTCTATTCAGCTTTTTATCATCATCTTTGATAACTTGCTGAAATGAAAACTGTGGGAAACCAGATATCCAAGTGCAAGCATTAGGATTGGATCGGAGATTCAACACAATCGCAAGCTCGACAAGGTAATAAATCAAATTATTTCAAAGGCAGAATTTGGTATATTAATTAGTTCCTTGTGAATTTGTAACTAATTAGTATACTTGTCTAGTGGCTATGTTGCATACTAGCTAGGTAGGCTTTATAGTGACTTGTGAATTGGTAGCTAATTTGTATACTTGTCTAGTGGCTATGTTGCATACTAGCTAGGTAGACTTTATAGTGACTTGGGCTGTCTGGTATATGGTATTTTTTGTTGCTACAGTTATTAGACAAATTTTGGAATGTCCATATTTTAGGGGTGACTCTGCCAAAATTTCTTAGAAATAGGTATTAGATAAATTTTGGAATGTCCATGTGTGTGTGATGGTATTTTGTGTGTGTGTGTGTGATGTTTATTTGTATTTTCTGTATGTATGTGTGATGGTATCTGTATGTGTGATTGTTTCCTTCCTTGTGAATCTTTGATAGGTATTGGATGCGGCATGCAGCATACTGAAACAACTTTAAAAAAAATGCAAAATAGACAGCGCTTCTTTGAAAACGCGTTGTCTATTTATGATAATAAACAACGCTTTTTCATAAAAGCGTTGTCTATTTTAATCAATACACAACGCTTTTTTTAAAAAGCGCTTTCTATTGTTTAATATAGACAGCACTTTTTTAAAGAAGCGTTGTCTATGTTCAAAATTTCCAGCGCTCGCCAAACGTTGTCCCATCGAATCACAATCCCCAGCTGGTGATTAGGCAGCGGTTTTAAGCGCTGACGAAGGCTAAAATTAAGCGATGTTTATGTCGTTTTCTGTTGTAGTGCTTTGTCCTTTACTTTTAAACAAACCGTCTTTGATCATTATTAAATTATAGAAGAAACTCTTGGGTGAAAAATTCAGAATGGTTATCCACTATAGTCCAATGATATTTATGTAATACTATTGTTATTATAAACTTTTTTAACTTTTCAAATTTATAAAAAAACAATCCACATTTTTCTCCTAAAGATCTTAATTACACCCCATTTTGATTCTTATCCATTGAGATTATCTAAAATGGAAGCAGTTTTAGCATGCTCAGAGTGTTACATTTACTACTGTGTAGGGTGTAAGTTGATTCGGTTCAACCCAACAAACTTGAAATCGGATCCAAATATCTTAAAATAATTTGATTTTTTTACATGTTCAGGTATTTCCCAGACCAAACCAACAAAACCCAACCTTCATTGGTTTGGGTTTCGGGTCATGACTTTAAAATCTGATCACCTGAACCAATCATGCTATTTTACTATTGTTTTTCATTTTCCTTATTTTGTTACATTACAAACTTAGTAACTTTCAATATTTTTTTTCTTCTCATTTTTAGGTTCCTAAATTTCTTTCTTTTTTTTTCGATTTTGCCTAAATTCCTTTCCTTCTCTATTGTTGTGCTGCCCTCTATCAATCATATGATAAAGTTCTAATTATGATCGTGGCATATGTTATCAAATTTGGTGTTTCATGTTCCATGACTTCCCTTCCTTCTCTATTGCCGCATGTGTTCTCAGATCTGGTGTTCTCGTGTTTTACCGTGGTATGTGTCTCAGATTTAGGGTTTCATGTTCTCAAATCAAAGTTACAACCTAGACCACAACTATAGTTCAATCGAGGGAAGACTTTTCTCAATTATCCTTCACGCACTCGATCATGCTCTTTTCGGGCCGAGGGGAGGATTCTTCTCGTAACTTCTTCCACTTTGTTAGCTACTGTCTTTTTTTCCTATAATTTTTTGCCATTCAAACGTTCTTGGCATGATGGTTAGAGTTATATAATATAAATGAAGATATGCTTTTGTACCATGAAATGCAGTTTATATGAGCCGATTGTGAGACAAGGCACTTTTCTTAATATTTGCAAAAATTACGGACCGTTTTGCCATTTCTAGGGGAACATGTGTTGGGTTGGGTGGTCCGTTGTCGCTATCATCTGCCCTTTGCCTTTGCGCTTCTAGACACCCTTTCAGACCTATGTCTCCTATGTAGTTTTCCAAGCATTCTTTTCGCATTAACTTTTCCATTGCGTCCTTTAATTTAAAGGGACACATTCGTTTGTATTATGCCCACCATCTTTGTGGAATTCACACCATTGCCTTGTGTTCCAATGCCGCCCTTTTCGCAACATAGGGGTTTAGGTATTCCCAAAAAAATGGGTATACCTAGTCTCCTCAAATATTACCTCCTAGGGAAACTCTAATGGAGTATACCTGTTATACTTTCCTATAACCTACCTTCTCCTGTATTTACAGTGGGAGTCTCTGTTATGAGTCTCACATTGGGGAGCCTCACCTACCAAGTGGGGTTTATAAGCTTAGGGGTTCTCCCACCTAATAGGCTAGTCTTTTGGAATAAGCTCTCCCTTTGGGCTTATACTCGTAATAAAAAGAACCCAAACATATAACATTCAGTGTTTCAGCCCAAACGCACAATTAAACAAAAGGTTCTGATGTCACCGGGCCGATATTGATAGTGGGCCAGAATTGTTGGGCCGAACTGGAGCAAAAAGAAGCCACCAAAAGCCTTCTTGGTTAAAAGACTTTGTTTAATTGTGGGTTTGGGCTGAAACACTGAATATTATATGTTTGGGTTCTTTTTATTTCCTTTGGACTTTATGTTTTCCCTAAGAGTGTTATGGGCCTATGTTAGGTCATGACCCATTAGTATCAGCTTTATATTGTAGGTTTTCTCTCGTGGATCAGTATCAAATGAATCAAGTTGTTTATTTTCCTTCTTCATTTTCTTAGTAGCAAACCCTAGCTTTCTCTTAGCTCTCATAGTAGTAATAGCAGTCTATCAGTCTCAGGGAGTCGGGGGCGACCTCCGCGAATCCCTCACCTCGTTGGTGCTTTTCTGCTTTACATTTTCCTTCACGAGTATGTCCATTTTCAACAACAATTCGTCTTTCGATCGAGATGAAAATAGTAATCGAGAGGATCTGACCGTCTTGGGGTTGGAGCCACTGATAACATTTGGAACCTTCTGTCGTCATTCCTGGGTCAATGGTCATTTCCCATTCACTCGAGTGATAGAGGTAAAGGTTTCCAGAAATAGCTTGGCCATCACGTCTCACAGTCAGCTATGTATTGTAGCCCCAGAACTAAAATCGTGCTTTGGCTTCTCCTTTTTGTGTGAACGGAAACATCTGGCAGAGATTGCCTTGTGTGCTTCCCATTCTCCTCATCTAGTAGAGATTGCCCTAAGAGGTATAGAAATTTAGACTTTTTATATTTTTACTGTGTTCAATTTTTTTCTTCCAACATTTAAAATCAATTCTAACTTTATTCTCTATTTGCACTAGTATTTTAATGAATGCCAATACCTCAAGTATATTAAAGAACAACGGGATGAAATCAATGAGGAGTGAGCTTCATATGTCATTAACAAGATTCATTACAATTAACACACGTCAGATATTTTTTGTGCAGGATCTATTAATACAAATACTTTTGTATAGGCCAATTATACTTCTATTTATATATACTTGTATACTTATTTTGTATAGGTCAATTGTATACCTCTATTCATACATGTACAGTTCAATTCTCTATATAGGATAACTGGTACTTCTTTGAACAGTTCATGCTTGTAGTTATTTGCATAGGACACATGTATTATTTGTGCATAGAGAATAAGATATTTATTTGAGTATTGTTGTATAACGTGAAATTTATATATGTAATGCAAAGTTTCTAGTAAATATTGGATAAAACCGACTTTTGATGATTTACATCTTTTCTAATTGTAATTCTAAATAGTAAATACAAGAAATTGTAAAAGAAAATATAGGATTTTTTTTTTTTAAAGAACCTCTTTTGGTAGCAGTTCTATTTGACAAGCCACTATCCAATAAGAACATGAATAACCTTTATACAAAGGCACTGCTACGAAATCCCTTGGGTGAGATGGGTGAGATAAATGTTGGTAGGATTGAGTAGTGGTTATATATCAAAACTATTACTATAGTTTTCACGTTAGGTAGTGGTTAGTGACTAGAACCGCTATGTGATTGAATAATTATTGGGGGATCGGAACTGCTACCAGATTTTCCGTTTCAATATTGCTGACTTGCTTAGGGCATCTCCAATGGGGTACCTATTGGGTATCCCTATTGTGGGAGAAAAATTGGGTACCTATTTGGTTTGAGTACCTATATAGGTACGCACTCTCTCTCCTCACATGTGGGCCCTACACGTCAAAATAAAATATTTAATAATTTGTATTTCCTATTAAAAAATATAAAAATTATTAATTTAAATTTCGTATTAAAAAATTAAATTTCGTATTTTTAATAATTTAATATTTAGTATATCAGATAATTATTAAATAAATTTTTGTTGATATGTGATGATGTGAAGTTATTGGTGGGACCCATTTAATAATTTTTTTAGAGGTGGTGGGTTGGAGGGATTGGGTACCTATTAGGTACCCAAATTAAAAAAGTAAGAAATGAGTGATGTGAATGTGTGGGGCCCATTTAAGTACCATTTTTGGATGCTCCATTAGAGATGGCCTTATTGGTTGATTCTTCTATTATCCTACTATTTCTCGTAGTAAGAGCCCATAAGGCGATGTGCATTAGTAACTAAGATTCATCTTACTGAACATATGTGCTCCATATTGAGAATGCCAGATATGGTTACCAAAGAGTGGTTCTAACTTGTGTGTGTTTTGAACAGGCTTTGTCTAATATGGACTGCCATCATAGGTGGTCCATGGCGGGCCACATTTTTTTTCAATCTCTGTCGTTAGATTTTGCATGTTCACCAGATGTAATAGTAGATCCTCCACGCCAATTTCTTTTCCTTTATCCTTATTCTCTTACCCCTCCATCCTCAGCCTCACCCACCGCCGACCACCAACCCCCTTCACCCTTTAGCAACCATTTTTGAGGATCTTAGATCCCTTGCTTTGTAAATAGCACCTTAGGACCCCTTCCCTATTACTATTCCCAATGCCCAAACCATTAGCAATGCTTGTAAAGCAAAACATGAGTGGAACAAAAGGAACAATCTCAAATCGATTTTTTAGAACCTACCAAGTTCATTGAGCAATTTGTTCTTTGTGGTAAGGTCCTCCTGGGTAACACTCCTCGGATCGAACACGACGAATAACAACATAAATAAAATTGTATAAATACCCTAAACCCTAAGTTCGGTTCATTCTCTTCCAAGGCATGAAACTTGAGAAGAAGAAGATGACAAGCATGGAGCGATAGGAAGAGAAGATCAAGAGGGAAATGAAAACAAAAGTGAAGACATTGAAGATGAAGGAGGGGAGGAGATGAGACACCGTCACCGAGGGAGGGGAGGGTTGAGATGAAGCTTGCATCGTCGTTTGCAGTGGTTGTAATGGGTCTCCCTAGATCTCGATAGATGTGGCCGGTGGCAAGGTAAGCAAGGCCGACAATGTATTTCTTCTTCTGTCGCGACCAACGGCCACTGCCAGTAGGGCTACCATCGCGCGAGTCTTCTCTATTTGGTGGCGTCTAGCCCGATCTGAGAAGATTTAGAAAGTTAGATAGTGTGTGTGTAATGTGCAGTCGAAGCCACCTCGAGTGCCTCGAACAGTATACATGTGGGAAATCAGTATATATATATATATATATATATATATATATATATATATATATATATATATATATATATATGTTCATTTTTTTTTCTTGCTGTAAAAAAATTATATGTAAGTATCTGAGAACTAAAAGATCAAAATTACAAATGTGTTGGGGGAATACATTGTTGACAGACTCGGTTTTTACCATACTTGACCAATGCTCAGAATTAGGTTTTGGATAATAAACTGGATAATAAACTAACTATATAATATACCAAAACTGAATACATATAAAAATAACCAAACATACTTGGTTTTTATCTTATATGCTTAATATCTTAATTAATCATATTTAATTCATCTAACTTGACATAAATTACAAATATGTTACATGCTTGGTTTAAATAGGTAAATATATATTTGTAAAAACTTTAAAAATAAAGCCTCATCTTTATTTTTACTTCAATTTCTTATAGGTATTGTATCACTATTATTGTCGGAAGGAAGAACAGCTCACAGTAAATTACAAATGTGTTTGGGTAACACATTGATGATAGACTCGGTTTCTACCATACTTGACCAATGCTTAGAATTAGGTTTCTGAAGTTGGTCAGAAGGAGCATTGGTCAAGCCATTACGCAAGATTATTTTAAATATAATAATATTATATACATATATATATATATGTATGTATATATGTATATTAATTATAGTGTGTATGTTGAAGAAAACATTTATTCTAGAGTAATTTTTTTAAATATAAAAAAATTTATACACGATCTGAATTTTTTTATAAATTTTAAAAGACTTTAATTTAAATGATAAAAGAGCAATTGTAAAAAATATAATCAATATTGAATTTAAATTATTAGTAAATTAAAAAATGTAGTAACATCACACTGGTACCTACCAAAAAAAAACCTACCAACCTACCGAAAAAAACATTACACTGGTGTAATTTGATACCTCCTCATAATTTTGATGATAAATGGCTCCAAATGACATTTTATTTATAAAATAAAATAACATCCAATTGTAGAATAAAATGATATCCAATAATTAGATTCTACATAGCTATGATAACCAAAAGACAATAATAATTGCTAAATTATGTGAGATTACATTTGATAAAATCTACATTTTATCATGCACAATTATATATCTTATTGTCAATAATAATATAACCATAAAAATTGAAATTATTTGTTGATAACCAAGATAAGAAATATACATATAAAAAAAATTAATAGCATAATATGATTAATAAACTTTTTTCATAAAGTTTTTATTTGATAGAGTTATTTTTTGACATATTAATGTTTCAATTATAATCTTTCTAAAAAACTAATAATTCTAATTATTAAACATGATAACAAATATTATATTCAAAAAATAATTTATGAATAAATGAGCTAGTTAATACAATGTTTTATTATGACTATACTTAATTATTACATTTTTTACGGGATACTTTTACATATTGTTCTATAATTAATAAATTTTATTTATTTGCATTTTTTGTAGTAAGAAGGGTCTAAGGCCAAAAAACACTAAAACTTAATCTTTCGATATGAGAATATCCCTACTAAGTCTGTCAATAGAAACTAAAAACATGCTTAAATATGACTAATTGACTATGCATCAAATGAACACCAATTTGTTGAGAGATTTGTATAAAATATTTTTATATATTTAAATTATATATCTTTCACTCATTTTTTAAATATATTTTGTATAAAATATAAACAAACTTGTGCAACGCACGGGGGTTTCATCTAGTGGATATCTGTACTTTGACATTATATAAGATTCTTTTGTTTTTTATGGATACAAGCATTTTTTTTTTTGCAAAAGCAAAATGAATTGTATTAATAATGAGAACAAAGGCTCAAGTGGAGCCTAGTCCCAACCAATTACAAAGATGTTTCAAGATCACCATTTCGTAATAGTACACCCAAGATGCATACATAGTGTAAATATAAGAACACCATAAACATATGGCCACCTTAACAAATAAGTTATCAGTAAAATTATGGATCGCCGACCACTACAAATATACGCCTATCCTTTTCATTTAGGCCTTCCCCTCTTGACGACAGTCCGAGCTTCACAGCTTGTCTCCTTGCCACAACCTGCTCTGTTCACTGACTCTCTTTCCTTCTCAAATATAGCCTCTGTTCACATCTCCGCCAATGCATTCCAGTGGGTTGTTTATCCACATTGCTACAGGGTAGTTAAATCCCTTCATAGTAGAATGCAACCATTTCCATGACAGCAATTTTGTTTCTTCCACAATCTCATCTGTCACCACTTGTTTATGTTGGAAAATTGCCTTGTTTCGTGCTCGCCAAATTGCCCATATGCACGCGAACCATATCAGTAAAACACCTTCTCTTGACTTCTTTCCACCTGTTATTAGTCCTTCAAATTGTGCCATGTGATCTCTACACTCATTTTGCATTGCAGTGACTACTCCCAACCACTCAATAACTCTGGACCACACTCTCCAGAAGATTGGATAGGTGAAGAATATATGAGTACCAGATTCGGTTTCTTTACCACAACCGCTGTAGAGATGATGCTCACTACTGATGATTCCTCTGTTAATTAAATTTTCTTTTGTAGGAATTGTGTTTTGATACATTTTCCAAACAAAGAAAGTTATTTGTAGGGGAACCTTCTTGTGCCACACCTTCCTAAAAAATATCACCTGCTCACTGCTAGGATTCTTGGTGAGTATGTTGTATGCCGATTTCACCGAATAACTTCCCGAATTTTCCCCTCTCCACACCCACTTATCTCCTTCTACTTCCTGCATAACTACCTTGTCAACCGACTCCTTCAACTTTCCTACTAACTCCTCTTCCCAATTAAATAAATTCCTTCTCCACCTCCATCCCCACCCCCATCTTCCCACCTCTCCCCACACCTTAAATCAGCCACCAAAGCATCCTTATCACAAGATAATAAAAAAAGTCATGGGTAACGCTCTTTTAACACTCCTTCCTCACACCAAGGATCGGCCCAAAAGCTTGTGTCTACCCCATTCCCCACCTTCTTCACCATATTATTAGAACACCAATTTTTTCTATAATTCCACATCCCATCCTCAATGGATAATACGTCCTTCAGCCATTTGGATCCCCTCCTCACACTCTTACGGACATCTCCTACACCCTCACCATATTTAGACACTAACACTCTATACCACAGCCCTTCCTTTTCCGTTTTTAATTTCCATAACCATTTTCCTAATAGTGCTAAATTAAATGCTCTTAAGTTTATTAAACCCAGACCGCCCTCTTCTCTCTCTTTACATACCAAGTCCCATTTGACCCAATTTACTTTTTTGGCCTCTTCATTCCCCCCGAAAGGAACTCTTTAAATAAAGACTCGAGTTTAGAAATGATACCTGATGGGGCATTGAAGAAGGATAGCAAGTACACCGGTAGGGACAAAAAATATAAATTTCATTACTCATGGAAGTTAGTTGTAACACATATGCTGATTTTGTTTCACACTCCGCCGTATTAGCCAGTTCAAGCAGATATTTCTTGTTGAGATTCAAAGAAGAAAAGTGGAACAAACTTCAGTGACAACCAATAACTAAATAATCTAGCAATCAAACAATCAACAAGGTGCAATGAAATCAAACAAACAAAGGAGTAGAGAGTAGAGGAAATAACACCCGGATTCGGTTACGCAGTTCGACCCCAAAAAAGATGACCTACATCTGTGGGAGAGAGCAGCCCTCCGTTTCACTATCATTGAGTCTTTTACAATGAGAATACAATTGTCCTAAACCCTCTTCCAAATGTTCAAGAAGAATAATCCCAAAGGTTCCCACAATCCCAACTCTCAATCCCTCTTTGATACTCTTAAGATTACAATAGAAGAAGCCTTCAATCCTCCCTCTATGATTCCCTAAGATCCCAAGGTGTTTAGATGTGTTTCCCAGCCCCTAGAACCTCACCAAGAACGCTCAAGAACGGCAGCACGCAACCCTAAAAAAATTTGCTCACTGTCTGAAACGAATTCAGCAGCGTTTTCTTAAATAAGGTTGTTGTGAATCGATTCCCATTAAAAGGGTGAATCGATTCACCAGTTGGAAAAACTGCCCCTGCATGATTTTAAAGCATGAATCGATTCAGGCTCCTGGTCCATGCGATTCACAGAGGCACGCAGCGATTCACAAGGGCTTTGAACATGAGGAATCGATTCAAGGCATAGGGGATTCGATTCACATCATTTGGAAACTCATTTCTATGACTTCCAATGATCTCCAACATGATTTTAAGACAAATCTCCACAATGAGCATGTTAGATTTACACATTTAAATACTGCAAATAGTTTTCTATCAGAAACAAGAAAATATTATTTTAGAAAAAAGTGTCTCAAAAAACACAATTATCCCACTTGCATGGGAAAGAATCTCAGCCAAGCAGGCTATATAGTGGACTCGAGTATGCTTTTTATTTGATAATTTAGGATTATTAATTACATTGCACTTAATAATTTAGGATGATTAATTCATATACTTCATAATATTTATATATGGCTACGCGTTTTATCTATTAAGTATCAATATATGTTTAATGTCTAATCGACAAAGTATTTAAATTAATGATTGTTACAAACAACCAAATTTTGAATATACCATGCTTACTAGTTGTGCCCCAATTTTGTTTGGTAATTTAGAAACTTTTTACAAAATTAAATACAAAAATTTATCATATTTTGTATAATTAAAAGGTGAAAAATGGAAAACAGAAAAGGTAAAAAAAAATGTTCATAAACAAGGTAAAAAAATATGCTCATTTTGTAGTTTCTCATTGGTTCTTTTATGATTACAACAAAGACAACAATAATACAAGAGTTATAAATGGATAAAAAATATACAGAATTAAAAAAAATGAAAAAAAAAGTAAAAGAAAACAGAAAACGTGGAGCAACCTCTTCCTGACCATTTTTGGGCATGATACGGTGAAACCCCCTCCTTTGTCCCCTCCTCTTTTTCATTTATTCTCCATGGTCTTGACCAGCCAGTTCCATCACTAGTGCGAAAATATTATAAAGGAACTATTGGCTGTTTGCTAATGAAAATTCAACTCCACCACCTGTAGTTGGAATTGATCAATAGGTTGGTTATTTTTTCTCCTTGTTGTTTGTTTGATTTGGACGATGAAGAAGAGAAGAAATCTAATGGATTATGAAAATCTAATCCCCTGAAAAAGGTACATACATATCCACTATTACCTAAAGTATTATAATTTTATAGTTTTATAATCGTCAATTTTTTATAGAGTATATATTATGATTAAGAAAAATACTTGTATAAATTTAATATATGGCAATTGAATATGTTAATTAGGCTTATTATTAATTAAAAAGTAGATATTATAATTGAGTATTGTTAATTATGGTGACAACTTAGTATATTTGGAGGAATTATGTTTATGCAATCATATTTCCAATGCAATAGATTATAGGTATATAGAAAATATAATCTATTGCATTGAAAATATGGTTGCATAAACATAATTCCTCCAAATATACTAAGTTCTCATCATAATTAGCGATACTCAATTATAGTATCTACTTTTTATTTAATAATAAGCCTAATTAACATATTCAATTTTCGTATATTAAATTTATACAAGTATTTTTCCTAACCATAATATATACTCTATAAAAAAAATTGACGATTATAAAACTATAAAATTATAATACTTCAGCCAATAGTGGATATGTATATACCTTTTTAGGGGTTAGATCTTCATAATTCGTTAGATTTCTTCTCTTCTTCCTCGTACAAATCAAACAAACAATAGGGAGAAAAATAACCAACCCTACTGATCAGAGTACAATTCCAACTACAGGTGGTGGAGTTGAATTTCGATTTGGTGATACTTTGTGTGATGAAGGTGGTCGAGAATGGTGCACCACTACGGGTGGGAAACATTTTGGTGATCCATCACATTCTCTAGGAGGTGTTGAGGGATTGTTGTCATAGGGTGTTGAATTATTGGGTTTGGCGTTATTTAGAGAACGATTGTGAAAGGCAATAGCTAGACATGGTGATTCTTTTTGTGTAATCTGGATGGAGGTCAAGAAGGGTTCTTGAAAAAAAAAATAGAAACAGGATGTTGGGGTGCAGGATTAATAATTGCTAATGATTCGTCAATATATAAAAAAGGAATATTAGAATGGTGGATGGAAATAAACCCGCACAAAAGAATCGTTCCTGTCCTCCCTGAAACTTCTCCTACAAAAGAGAACGACCTCATCCTCGTAGTTGTCTTTTCTAATAAAAGATAGAATAGAAAGGCTTTATAATAGGACAAAACTTACACATGGTACCATACCTGACGTTAATCTAGTAGGATTTGACATGGCATATTAATTGACTTGTTAAATTTTCATTAGCAAACAGTACCAACATATCCTTTATAATATTTTCGCATTAGTCATGGAACGCTGGACAACACCATGGAGAAGAAATGAAAAAGAGGAGGCGACAAAGGAGGGGGTTTTACCGTATCATGTCATATATTTAAGTCTATTTTAGTGTTATAAAAAGATAAATACTCGATTGTTAACTTGTTTCTTGTGTTTCGAGTAATATTTTAATTTTCAAAATTGTACAATTTATATAAATATTTATAATAATTTCTTAACTAATTTAAGTATCAACAAAATTAATATATTCTCATTATCATTTTTAAGTATCTTAGAATAACATTAATATATAGTTATATTTTTTATAGTTAATATTTAAAATTTTATAGTGTCATTTATTTTTTACTCAATTTTGTTGAAATGAAATGACTTATGTATGTCAAGAACTTTTAATATTAGGTAAAAGATACTATTTGGGTGAATTTTATGATATTCTGATTTATAAAGGAACATATAAAATTTATAAATTCTATAAAAAATTTACTCCATGATAATTTGAAATACCTAGACTATGATTCATGGCTTTTGAATGAACAATTATACAAAATTATTAACTCTATTTGCTTATGAAAAATGCATTTTGTCTTGATCAAGAAATTTCACTGTCTATTTGCTTTCATCCTCATTTTTTTTTAAAGGTTAGGCCCAAGGTAGGCTATGTTAACACACAAAATTGTCTATTTTTATGGGGCATTTTTAGTACTTAAACATGTTATTTGGTGATATTTAAAGTATAAAAGTGCTCATTTATGCCTCATTCTGCAGAAATATTATAAAGACACCATTTGGAGCAAAAGATACGAGAACGGATAAAAAACTGACAAGTTTTGAAGATTTTTGGCGTTTTTGGACAAGTGGTTCGGCATGACGTCCAGTCAGTATGACCGTAGCTATGTTAGATCAGCAGTAGGGGTGTACTCCCTTAGTCAGTACAGTCTGGCGTTAGAGGAAAAGTTCAGTACGGCCATACATATCTGCTGTCAGGGAGTGCAGAGTGCACAAGTACGGGCCAGCGTCGCAAACAAGCTGCGGTACGACCGTATATAATCGCAGTACGTTCGTGCCTAAGCTCAAAACGCACATATTTGAAGCCAGTTGACCTAATTCCCATCCTAGTCTATAAATAGGTATTCTTGGCAAGCTTTTGAGAACTTTTGATTGAATTTTGACTTCTTGCCCACCTTTTTTATCCTTAGATCCTCTTGCTAATCCTGTTTTGCTGCTGGAGCTCGTGAGGACACAAAGAACGTGTTAAGGACTGTCGTCATATCGAAAGGGTATCCCGGTTTAGACTTATACTCTTTATTATGGATTTTTATGGCTTTATGCATGAATTTATGTTATTATCATTTGTCATGAGTAACTAAATCCATCACTAGGGGTGACGAGGGATCCTTTAATATGCTTTTGATATTTATTTAATTAGTTCTGAGTTTCTCTATTATCTTATTGATTGTTTTATCTCTAGTATGCTTAATCCTATAAGGCTTAATCTATTGGTGTAACCTCTTGTGGCCAATATATTTTATATAGATTATTATTTGTAACATGATTTTAGTCATATATTTAATATATATAAAAGCATCATTTATTATGTTATTAGCGTATAGCATAATAAAGTCCTTAGAATAGATAGTCTGTTCAATGGAACATCAAATATGATTTGATAGTGAGACCCCATTGAACTATAGAACACTATTCTTAAAGTATCCGTAGTCGAAGTATTATTGTTAACTAGGCCGACAATAATACATGGAAACAATTGTGTGAGTAGACTGATGACCCCATCTCACGGGTCATGGATATGCGATATCAAGTCGGCACACAGGTATAAATATTAGGAGTAATATTTATACCAGATTAACCACTACTAGAATGCAGCTATTTAGAGTCGAAAACGTAGCGTAGGCCCCGACTCCGACGCTAATAGCGTCGACGTAGCGTCGGCCAAGCCCACGCTAAGAGGCTGAAATCCTTTTTATAAATTTTTAATTTGTTTTTAATTTTGTTAAAACTATAGCGTCGGAGACTCCGACGCTAATCCCTTTAATTAGACATCATTCATTTCGTTCTCTTTGTTCCTTCTTTCCTTTGTCTTATTTTCTTCTTTTCTTCGCCGCCTGTGCCCCCTCTCCGCTGCGCCGACCCTTCGTCCTCCCTCTTGGGGTCTCTGTCACATCTTTATCAAAACCCCAACCCCTTTGCCTCTCTTCCTCAGTTGATTGGAAAACACTTGATTTTCTCGGTTTCTCTCTCTCCTATCTCTTCGTCTTCTCCATCTCAATTTCCCCCTCGGCCACCCTCCCTACTGCGAGCAGCGGCGCTGAGCCACTGCGTGGCCTTCACGTGGAGACCTTTGGTATCTCTTCTATCTTTGTCTCAACTATTGTTTTCTCTTGCTCGTTATCGGTTTCTCTTTTCTCGGTTGTCGGCCACGCCACTCGCTGCACCTCCATCGTCATCACTTCACTATCGCACTCGCCTCTTTCACCCATGGAACTAAAATATAATTAAGCCTTTTTTTATTCGAGCTCTCATGCTGCTACCGCTATGGTTCTCGTTCCCTTTCGTTGTGTGCCCTAGAAAGGTTTGCATCTGCTTCTTCACAATCTTTGCTGATCGTTTGAATCGTTTTCAATTTTCGATTTTTGATTCTCAGTTGCATAATTTCCTTCTCTCAATTCAATCGTTTTCATTTTCTATTCGATGAGTGAAATTGATGCATTTTTTGTTAGGGTTCGTATTGATCTATCTTTCATGCCTTGGAATTTCTGGATTTTCGATTCATTTTTGTTGCATAATTTCCTTCTCTCAATTCAATCGTTTTCATTTTCTATTCGATGAGTGAAATTGATGCATTTTTTTGTTAGGGTTCGTATTGATCTATCTTTCATGCCTTGGAATTTCTGGATTTTCTGATTCTGTTTTTGTATATATCTGGATACATTGAATTCAGTTTGATAAATACATTGAAATAATGCAACGATGGGATGCTTAACCATGAGATTCTTGCAGCGGGTGAGGTGTTGGGAGTACCGTCGGCAGCCTTCCATTGTCCGTGTCACGAGGCCTACTCGCCCAGTCAAGGCTCGCCGCTTGGGTTACAAGGATAAGCAGGTAAAGAACTGTATGTTTATATGAAGTGATTTAAGAGGTTAATTTTCTATGAAGTATATGACAGCAACTGGTTTTTGTTTTTATTCAAACAACTAAGTTGTCTAAAACTTGGCAATGCTTGTGTCAGGCAACAATAGTAGTGGGGGTCACTTGCTCAAGGCAATTACAATAGAGCACTTCATCTTGAGGCTTCCTTATCACCTGAATTTTGTAAGTGCATAATTTACTCCTTGCTCGTGCTTTTAGGCGTTATAGTTTTTCTAATATTCCTTGTCATGCTTTGTAGACTACAATTCATCCCTTGATTATCATCTTTGCTTCCTGCGACAGACTTGCCCAAAAGCTGCAAATTATTAATGTTACATGCTGGACTTTCTTTCTTAATGTGAATAAATTCATAAATCTATGTTTTTCCTCGGTTGGTTGAACTTGAATTGATGGAACAAATATGATTTTATTTTATGAAGGTGAGGGTGTACACAGCATCACAAATTGATAATGAGTTAGAAGCAGCAAAGAGAGATTATTTACAAAAACAAACAAGTTAATAATTCCAAAGTTATTTCCAATGTTATCAAACTCTATTCCTTTCAATCTGTGATTCTGGAAATTTCCTCATCTCAATTTCGTCATGTCATTTTTTTCATTTTTCTCCACCAATGTTATCAAACTCTCTTCCTTTCAATATGTGTGACTTATTGGGTTGTTTCGGCTTGCAGCGTGGTTGGAGGAGGACGATGTTAGTATGAGAGTGCTCTCATGGTTGTCATGGTGATGCTCTGGCTTTGGCGTGACGAGACTGAGATGGTGGTTTCAGATGGGGTAGGCAAACTGGAGGTTGTGGTTATCAATTCCTTTTTCACTAAGCATCCTTACGTTCCTATCATCCCTTTCTCCTCTTTCATTAATAGATTAATATTTTTATGAGTTTGTTGTGGTCAATATACGAATCGTATTTCACCCTTCAATTTGCAGGTAGATCGGTGGGTGAATCGGAGCATAGTGGTACCTGTTTCTAAGTTGTTGATGAAGGAAACCGAGAAGCAAAAAGATGCGGGATTGAGTTAGGAGGTGACTCCTCCAAGTAGGTGATGACTGATGACCATGAACATGTTGTGCTGCCTTTCCTGATATAGATTTTGCAAGTGCTTCTGTTTGCTCTGTCTTCTTTGTAGGGTAGATATTCTTATTACATTTTCTTATCTTGAGCTCAGTTTAGGTAAGTAAAAAAATATGATTATGTTGTGGTTTTGTATGTTGCTTTTATGGTTTATCAGCTGATTTTGGTATCCATTTTTTTGCTATGTTTTTTAATTGTAATGTGTAATCTTTATATGGGGTTGTTAACAACGATTTGTTGATGGGGTTGGCAGGTGAAGTGTGTATAATGGCTTGGATAATGGGATTGTCACCATGAAGAATGGAAAGATGGCATTGTTCATGTCACCAGCTGCTAAGTCCGGAGACTCCATCTTGATACCAAGTCCCTATTTGCTTAAGATCTTAAAATCCCGCCTAATCTTGAAAGTATTGAGTAAACTACTTCTACATACCCTTTAATCACGCTGCTCTGTCAAAAATTGCGCCTCTATGTTTGGGTTCTGTTGTATTGTTTTAAATCATGTTATGGTGGGCTGATTATATTCCACCATTCATTATATGCATTTATAGGACACAACCAAACAAACTGAGATTGATAATTTCCTTTTAATTTTAACGTGTTTAATTTTTTTTTGTTTATTTTTTGTTGTTTAGTTTTCATAATGAGGCGATCCTATTGGTGACGATATCGAGTGATTATGTGCTTGCAAGTTGCAGTGTAGAGAAGACAATATGAAGTAAGATATTATTTTTCTAACCTTCATTTTTCAAATGGATGTGATCCTATGACATGAATTCCCCAAAATTAGCATTGAGGTGAAAATCAACGTTGTTATGCTTTGGACAGTAGTATGATTAACTTTTCTCCAATCAAAGAGCATTTTTGGGTCATGATCATATTCTAAATCAGCCTAGCAAAACTTTAAGTTATACTTCTGACCAAAATAAATTGATGATCATCAGGAAATAAATGTCCTCTTATTAGATGGTATATCGTAAAAACTATCCTTCATATTGTCACATGCCTTTTGTTTGTTTGAATCATGTTTGCTCATATTTTTCTAAATTTTTCATAGCTTCTTATATAATTTTCAAGATGTAATTAGAAGATAGCATGAGATAATGGAAGAAGAAAGGTCATGGGGAATTTAAGGAGATAACCGAAGGGGATTTCTTGAATGAAGTCACTATGAAAAGATGATTTGTTATTTCCACAATAAGAAGTTCTATGAATCCAAGATATTTGCTATAGGGAGTTCTACCATGAGGGATTTCTTAATAATATCCTCCTTTTTAACTTTCACTTGATATGTTTGAACCTTTCTTATTAGTAGGCTAATACTTTTTATTTATTTTACAATTATTGAGAATTTTGATGCTACTTGCTCAGCTCAGCTTAACAAAGTAATATTAAGGGATGCTACTTTGCTTGGCTTATAGAGGTTCTTCCATGTACATTATCCAAATGATTTGGAGGTATGGTTTTGCATCATTAGCTTTATAGACATGTTATATATTTGTATATAATTTGTCGGTAATCCCGTGTATCAATTTCTCTATCTCTGATTAGTATTTCTTTTGAAACATTGGGATGGTGATTCATATTATTGTTTTGAACCTGGGATTTTGTGATTGGTATTTAGAGATTTATAGATCTACTTTAGTTTAGAGCATAACACAGTTATTTACTTCTTAACGTCATTGGATTTTCTTTCATTGGCTTGGTAGTAAGTTGAAAGTAGGTTCTAATTGTCCTTATTTTTTGGAAATTGATAGACAAAACTAAAGATACGAAGGAGTTGCATTTTGACCGGTGTGCTCAATTCATAGACAAACCTTCTCAATGCACCCATTCATTCCACCTTTAGCCTCCCAGTGTTCATCTCATGATTCTCCCTTTCGCATAGCGTTTTTGTTTAATTCGTTGCAAATTGTTAATTACGAGTGAGAGCATTGATTTTGGCTCTGATGGTTTTTATGGTGGAGGATTTTTACATTCTCTCTTCTTTTTTTTGGCTGTGACTATTGCTCTTACTATTTTTTTTTCACATTTCTCTTATATTTTTGCTGTCTGAAACCCGTGTTGTTAATCTGGGGTAGTACATGTGAGCATTTATGTAGTATATCTAGAGAATTGATTAATTTAGGAACTGTATATGGTTAGTTAATTCTATTTGTATGTGCTTCTCACATGACTAGAGGATCAAAAGGCATAGTAGTTGATGATGAATATGTAATTTTGGGGTCTGTAAACATCAACCAGCGCCCTGTGAAAGGAACAAGGGGGACGCTCAGATTGCAATGGGAGCCTACCGGCCTCAACATACCCGTGCAATAAAACATTTTTTATCCACCTAAACATCTAATTTTTTTTTAAGTTATTGGCTTCTCATATTTGATTTATGTAATCATTTGGATTTTTGTCTCTAATCAGCTTTGAAGGATCTATGGATTTGAATTTGTTGGTTGGTACATGCCTCATAAATTGGCTACATATTTATTATTAGTAGTATTGTGAATTTTGAAAACAACTAAAATGTACATAGGAGTTTGAGAAATCTTTGGGGACACTCATTAATACTCTTTTTTCAACACACTCTTAACATACTCTTTTCTATTGGTTGAAATTCATATGGGTTTCACCAAATTTATGTGAGATCCACAAGATTTAGTGGGACCCATTTGAATTTCAATCAATAAGAGAGTGAGTGTTGAGAAAAAAGTATTAGAGAGTGTGTTGCTAGCATTTCTCATAAGAGGTTAACTGAATTTTTACAAGTAAAGTGAGACTCACGGAATAAAATGAATAGATTTTGGCATTCATAACTTCATTTAGTGTTTATGCTGATTTTATTTAATTTTTAGGAGATCTTTTAAATAGTTATTGATAAGTCTATCGTAAATAGAGTCTCTCAAGTGTAGCTCAAGTGATTGAGCTGTGACATCATAAGGAGTTTGAGCAGGAGGTTTAAGGTTCGAACTCAGACAACTAAAATAACAAGTATTAGCGACTAAAATTTGCCGTTCAAAAACAAAAAAATTGTCTATCATAAATAGAAATTAGGTAATTTAGATTCTTTGCGATGTTGTGGTTGACTATAATATTAGTCTTGGTTACCGTCAAACTCTTTTAAACCAGTAATTGAGAGAGGTCTACACATTGGAGTAGGGTTATAATTTGGGAATTTTGGTTTGTATTGGGTAGATATTAAGTTTTGTAAAGGATCAAGAAAAACTCTGAAATGAAGTTTTCTGCCTTCAAATCTTTGCACTTTTTTTTCTCCCTATTTGTTAGATAAAAAAATTTTATTTTATGTTTTGGCAGTTATTAATGAATGAGAAATCATTTTTTTACTCCCCAACACAATTTGCTCGTGCATCGCACGGGTATATGCACTAGTTGATTTATGTGACTAGTGGCAGGGATAGGATTAGTAGAGGAATAATGGTGAGAAATTGAACAATACATTTATTATTGCACATTATGTAAGACCAAATGGAATCAGTAGAGGATCAGGAAGTTGAGACTAATTTTTTTTAAAAAAAAATCAGGTTACTAGCGTGGGCTACCGGCCGACGCTAAAATTAGCGTGGGACATTTTCTTGGGACTGGCCGACAACAATTAGCGTCGGCCCCTCCATTAGTGTCGGTGTTAGCGTCGGCTAAGCCGATGCTAATTAGCGTCGGCCTCCAAATAGCGGACGCTAAAAGTTAGCTTCGAGCGTTTTAATGTCGGCCACGACGCCAACGCTAGGCCGACGCTAATCGTGATTTAGCGTGGGCTTTTTACAATTAGCGTCGGCTTTTGGCCTACGCTAAAAAGCAACATTCTAGTAGTGAACCCACTATAAGGACACTTCATAATAGTTATGTAAGTGTCATAGGCACTCCTCATGGCGGCCATAGTGAAGTAGTCATTCGACTTGAAGTCATTACGATTCCTACATGAGGAGTTGTAGGCTTTAATGCTATCAAACGTTATCCGTAACAGGATGATCATAAAAGTAGTACTTGGACCTGCAATGAATCATGTTAAGGGATGTGAGTGATGTAGACATAATTCGTCCCTCCTACACAACAGAAATAGTGTCTTGGGCCTCTCGATAGAGTAGGAAGTAAAAATATGTGTGGCCACCCCGAGATGGGCCAATATGGGATATTGGGCTCATTTCGTGATTACACGTCTACTTAGAAATCGAGGAACATATGAATGAACTTAACGAGGATGACACATTTATGCCTCGTGTTCAATCAAGACATATGGATAAAGAGATATTGACTTTACAGTGATTATGGTTGCAACAAGGTTCTTATCGTATCACTGATATCTCCATAGGCAGGGTGACAGTGATGCATTGTTAGATGCCAATTATTGTCTGTGATATTTAATATTATATTTAATATTTAATATTAATATGATATTTAATATCTTGGCAAGTCTAGTGGGAATCTATGGGGTCACACGCATATAGGTTCTATAATGGAGAAAATAATTAATTAAATTAAGGTGAACTTAATTTAATTAATGGAAAGAATTAATTAAATAAGATTTAATTAATTACAGGATGATTTAATTAAAAAAGTTTTAATTAAATGGACCCAAGCGGGCTTGGCTCATTTGGTGTGTGGTGACCAAAGTGGGTGAGGTCATTCTCTATTTAAAGGAAAACATGCTCTTCATGTCTTAATTTAATTCTTGAAGAGAGAAGCCACTATCATCCCAGGAGGGCTAACACTCAAGAGCTTCTAGGATCTCCCGTGGACTGAATAAAGAGGCTACATTTGGCGCCTTTGGTGATCAAGGTTGTGAAAACACGCTTCAAGAGGTAAACTCGAAAAACCTTGTGACTCTTGTAGTTCTAAGCGATCTTGGCAAGGGAATATTTCGCTCTTGAGATTGATTTTAAAAGAATTTTTAAAAATCTGTCTCTTGATTCCCCAACAGTGGTATCAGAGTCTTGGTCTTAGTCTTGGTTATCTTGATTCTTATGTGCTTGTTTGCCTTGATTAATAAAATGTTTTATCACTTTTGAATATCATTAAAAAAAATGGCATATTGTCTCCTTTGTGAGCACACGAATATTATTCTTTTATATATATATTGTGTACTGCTCGTGAATCTGAATTCATTGGATTTATTTATGTTCAATAGTCTGGGCATGTATCTTTGTAAACGCTGCATATTGTTTCACGAAACACGTATGATTTTGAATCATTACTGGATATTAGTAATTTTATTGGCTTATGAAATTGTTTCAAAGATATTTATGATTCTAATAATTCTCGCCAATGCACCTTTGAATGTGATATAGGCTTTACCTGATCACTTGAATTCTAAAAGAAAAGGAATTTTTGTGAATTAATATTCTGATCCCAAATACGTGATATTTTATCACAATTGTTTTGAAACGGCAATTTGGTTATTTTTCAAAAGATATTTGCTTCAATTGCCATATTTGTATCAAATGCAAAGCCAAAGACCGGAGTTCGAACCCGGGTATTGCCATTTAGATATGTGTGTGTATTTATTGTTTACCATTTCTACTAGCTGACAAAAAAATTTGCAGAGCCAAAGAAAAGATACCAAATACACACCACGTGATTTTTTATCAATTTAACAATATATATTTGGTTTTCTATTTTCGGATTTTGTGCAAAAGAATTGGCTTTATTGGCTTTTGTATTCACTGAATCATTGGATTTTGGTATACAAAAAGGGAAAGAATCAAAGGATTAATTAGCCAAGTTTTGAATTTCGAATTCAACTATATTTATGCAGTACTGAATAAGACTTTTGGCTTTAATTAGTTAAAGAGAATATGTTTGTTTCATATATACTCCATTATGCAGTACTCGCGCATTTTCCATGGATTCGACATTCGAAATCTTAAATATACTCCATTATTATTACGAGTTACGATTAAGTGCACTTGCCTGAGCCAGTTTTTGGCGCCATTGCTGGGGAGTGTTTTAGTGATGTTAATTGAACGCGATTCTAGTTACTTTAGGCATTTTGTTTTGTCTATTTATTTTTCTGTTTTAGTTTATTTTCTGGGCCTATCTATCTCTGTTCTAATTTAGTTTATTATAATTATTAAAATTGTATGAAGACCCTAAACCCTAAGTTCGGTTCATTCTCTTCCAAGGCATGAAACTTGAGAAAAAGATGACAAGCATAAAGCAATAGGAGGAGAAGATCAAGAGGAAAATGAAAACAAAAGTGAAGAGATTGAAGATGAAGGAGGGGAGGAGATGAGACACCATCACCGGGGGAGGAAAGGGTTCAGATGAAGCTCGCATCGCCGTTTACAGTGGTTGTCATGGGTCTCCCTAGATCTCGATAGATGTGGCTGATGGCAAGGTAAGCGAGGCCGACAACATATTTCTTCTTCTGTCGCACCCAACAGCTACTGCCAGTAGGGCTATCATCGCGCGAGTCTTCTCTATCTGGTGGCGTCTAGCCCGATCTGAGAAGAGTGAGAAACTTAGGTCCCGTTCGGGGTGGTGCTAAGTTTCCAGTTTTTGGTTTTATTAGTTGAATTTAAAAACAAAACGTGTTTAGCTCATTTGGGGTTAAGTTGGTTTTTTCGGTGATTTTGAAACAGATTTCACTTAAAGCCAAAAACCATAAAAATAGGTTTTTTTGATTTATGTTTTCAGTTTCACGCTCAAGCTTCGTGTGCCCCGATCTTCGTGTGCCCTTTCACCACACCTCTTTCATCCTCGAGCTTTCTCCTCCAATCTTCACACCACCACCTCCGTCTTCCTCGAGCTTTCTTCTCCGATCTCATCCTTCTCTCTATGATTTCTCTCCCTCGCCGTCCCCAAATCCTTCCTCCACACCTCCGATCTGCCTCCCTCTTCCAAATATTCCCCTGGTCTCCCTATCGTGCCCCTATTTCTCACATCGCCCTCACTTGATGTTTCTGCGCTGTTACTGTTGCGGTTTCTGTCGTCGTTGTCATGGAGGTTTGTGGATTGGAGCTCCGTTTACGATTGTCAGTGTTGGTTGTATTGCTGTTGGAACTGCTGACGACGAAGAAGGGAAGAAGGAGGAGGAGAAGGTTTGTGGACTGGAGCTCCGTTTACGATTGTCGGCGTTGGTGGTGTTGCTGTCAGAGCAGGGACGGCGAAGAAGGGAAGAAGGAGGAGGAGCAGGTGGTGATGGTCAAAAGAGAATTTTGAATGAGAGAGAGAGAGAGAGAGGGGTCTCAAAATAATTATGTGTCTTTTTTGTTTAAAATATTTTTAAATTTTTTATCTTTATACTTTTAAAATTTTACAAGAGTCAATTTTTAATTATATATCACTTTCAAAATTTTAAAATAATTTTTTGGTATTAAAATATTTTATATCAATTGCTTATTTCATGTGTGTTTTAATTTTATTTTAATTTGAAAATATATAGTATTGTATTGGAAACTTGAATTTAATAATTATGTACTCACAATATAAATAAATTTTACATAAATATTAGTTATATTTCATCACATCACAACATTAATTTTAAAAATAACACCATGAAGTTGTAAAATAATGAAAACGTTTATGTGAAATTTGTTTGCACTATCATTTATAATTTTTAAATTGCCGTACTAATCAGTTTTTATTCAGTTTTATATTTTACATAGTGATGATTCACATTATAAAGGAATAAAATTTTGGTAAAAAACTTTAATGTTGTATTTTGTAATTTTAGAAAAAAAATATTTATCATTACTCTAATATCATTAATTTATCATTATTAAAATATCATCAATTAAAAAGCATTTTCAATATTATTTTTTGTCTTAATTTTATTAATTACTTAATCTGGTATAATTTGTATTATTAGAGGATTAAAATTTTAGAAAGAAATTTAATGATAGTAAATTTAGTAATTTCAAAAGATAAGATTATTTTTATTAGAATGTCATTAATAAAATATCCTTTTATATTTTATTTATATTATATTGTATTTATTTCTTAAATTGATATAAATTGTATTATAAATTTGAACAAAATTTTGGTAAAGAAATTTAATGTTTGCAAATTTAGTAGTTTCAACAAATGAATTTGTCATCATAAGAATATTATTAATGAAATATTGTATTGTCCTTTTTACTTTTAATTATACAAGGAAAGTTTCTAACTTAAATATGAATAGAAAAAAAATTGCACAAGCATCAATAGCTTTGCACATAAATTTATGTCACCATTTTAAAAATATGTGTATTTATACACCCAAAATTTTAGTAATAGAGATCTCCATTTCTTTTGAGAAATGAAGAGGATCTCTACTCATCAATTGATAAAGGTACGTAAGGTTATAAGAACATTTCTCCAAAATAAAAACAAAATCTACAATTTAATATCTAAGCAAAAAATACCAAAAAAATTTAAATTAATATCTAAGCAAAAAGTAACTACACCATTGGTCCTTTAATATCGGACCCCTTTTGACCATTTCATGTTCTTTAAGAAAGTGAGTTTTGTTAGTTATTAGTATTAAATTTGTACAAAATGTGTGTTATTTTTTCCAAATTATCGTTCTCATCTTCTAAGACTATTAAGAGAGAGAATTAATATACCATGATATAGAGGATAATTTTATAAAAAAATAATTAATGCACCTTGGTCTTTAAAAATAATGTTATATTAAGATATATATATATATATATATATTTATAAAAGGATTTTATCTCAAGAGACGGAGGGAATAAAAGGGTATCGGAGAGAGAGACGCGGGATGACCGAAAAAAAAAAATCTATCTAATCTAACCATTGATTAAATAATTCGTGGATATTGTCCTCTTGTGTATGATGCATCTATTATTCTTTTTCAAGTCTTCTAGAGGACTGCATTGATTACGGTGAGTGAATTACTTAAATAATTTATAAACACATGTTCAATTATATTTTATTATTTTTACTATAATGTAAACATTTTTAAAAATATAATAACACTATAAAATAGTAACTTATAATTAGAACATGTAAAATCAATTAACATGATCAATATAGTAGTTATTAAATTGTTTGTTAATTATTATCAATTTATTTAAAAACATTTTCATTTTTTTTATTTTTAATATAATAATAGATAAATTTTAGTATTAGTAGTTAATAGTAATTCATATTTATTTATTTAATGAATGAATATTTTAATGACACTTGCCTGTACTCCATTTCCCTGTTCACACCGGTAAGATAAGGTAACTCTTAATTTCTTACCCAATATAAGCCAAACGAGAGCAGGCCCTGGTCGTTGCAACGTGTCGCAAGTGCTTTGGGTCCTATTACCCACCACGCCCATGTTCCATTTTATTTACCCCTTTGCCCTCCATTCCAACGCGTTTGACACGTCACTTACTGACATCGTCGTACAATAATACCACTACTATGGGATTAAAGATTTTATTATCTGACATCGAATGACCGAACACCAAGGTTTCGAGCAACTCCCCATAATACATCGTACTGTGAGTGGATATTTAGAAATAGATTCTCTACCTTTGGCAAATCAAAGATAGAGTACCTTTAGACAAAATCGGTGTGGATTCAGAGAATAAATAGTAATTTAGAATGGAAAGAAAATAAAGAGAGAGAAATGGGAAAACTATGAGAAAGATAGACATTTCCGAATATTTACCAATTGCAACGACATTTTTTTTTAAGTTGAGATGTACACAGGGCTCTAAATTATGAGAAAGATAAATATTACTCCCTATGTTCTTTAATATATGATTTTTTTTTTTACCATTTTAAGTCTCATAAAAAATTGTTGAGTTTTATTAGTTATTAGTATTAAATTTGTATAAAATATGTGTTATTTTTTCAAGTTACCATTTTCATTTTCTAAGACAATTAAGAGAGATAATTAATGCACCTTAGTACAAGGGGTAATTTTTTTAAAAAAATAATTAATGCACATTGGTTTTTGAAAAGAGTCTTATATTAAGGGACAATTTTTTTTTTACAAAATGGTCGTATATTAAGGAACATATTTCTCTCTGTAGTAAATAGTTAAGAGTATAATTAACAAACAAGTAATTAATGTAACCTTAAACTTTGAGAATCACAAGTAATTGAAAATAAAATTTCTCTAAAAAATGACATATAAAAAAGAACGGAGGGAGTGAAAAAGAAAAAATTTGGTATATTAAATTTTTATTATTATTTAAAAAATTTAAATCATTTCAAGCTTTGTGTCTGTCTCTCTCCTAATGAAATCCTCCATTTCTTACTATAAATGGAGAGGATCTCGACTCATTTAGTAAAAATTTCAATGAGATTTTCCTTGTTATATATAGACAAATGATTAAAGAATTAAAAATATACGTATTTTAAGTAATAAAGTATTACAGTTTTTTTTTTGTCAGAAATGGTAAACAACAAACATACACAGAGGCAAACGGTAACACCCGAATTCAAACCCCGTCCCAGCGTCTCTATGTCGCTGAAATTGCCAAAACAACCCGTAGTGAGGACAATAAAGTACTACAGTAGTATTAAATAATATTGACATGTCTAAAAAAAATACTATTAACAAATTAAATGGTTTTATTTATTTTTTAACTCTTTGATCGTTTCTGAATTGATTTTGTCCGTTCTGAAACTTGATTTTAGCGAAAACATAAATGTTTGGTTTCTTTTTTTTTTTTTTGGTGAAAATAAATGTTTGGTTTCTACTAGAAATAAAAAGTAGCTTTTGTATTGTAAAAAAAAAAAAAAACTTTTGCTTTGAGTTAAAATGTACATTAATTAAAGTGAGCGATCTCGACAACCGATTAAAAAATCAACAATTAATATTATATTCACATGCATATGTTTAATATTACTCATGTTGATCAACCAAATCCATTTTATGCATTAAATTATAAAAATATTCAAACATAAATTATTTATGTTCCATGTATATATTTAGTCACAAAAAAAAAATGTTCCATGTATATATCAATTTTACAAGTAAATTTTAAACTTAATCATAATCAAATACGATCATTTCACCCAAAAAATAATCAAATACGATCAATAAAAAAATCGGATAAAAAAATTATTTCACTTTAAACTTAATCATAATAAAAAATAATTCACATTAAACTCAGTCGTAATTCAATAGTAAAATCTGATAAAAAATATTATTTCATTTTAAACTCAATCATGACCGAATCAATTTACAAAATCAATTCTATTAAAAACCAAAAGTTTCACCCCAAACCTACAGTAAAACATGCGTGATGCATCTATTCAGAAAAATACTATAAAATAAATAAATTTATAAATTCCTTTATATATATATATATACACACATGTAAACTCTGAAATTAATCTAATAGAGCATAACAGAACTTTTTATTTACCTTTGTACTCGTTTTGTCTTAAAATATAAGTAAAAAAATAGATGTTATATTGAGACGGAAGGAGTAAGTGATTAAACAACCGTAAGACTTTTTAATCTTCAACAGAGACGAAATCTCCCACCCTAAATTTTTTTGCTCCAATATATATACACCCGTCGAATTTCCATTCAATGAAACCACATGCCATCACTGCTCAGAAAATCACTCACCTGACCAGTCACCGGCTAGTATCTTCTCTCTAGTGTTTTTTTTTTTTTTTTTTTGTATATAATTTTCAAATCCACTTTCTGAGCAAGTTCCTTTATCTGAAAAAGCTAAAATCCCTGGAGTCTTTCTGAATTCTCATATCAGAGTTTCAGTTTGAGGAAGCTTTACAATCTCTTTAGTTTACAATCCTTTTCCTCTTTCTCTTTCTCTCTCGCTTTCTCTCTGCCACAGAAAACACAACGCTCCGTGCGCGATGGGTGCCGTCGATTGCTTACCACCACCGCGCGTGGAGGAGATGGCGGTACTGTCACTGAACAAGTTGCCGTTAGGTTTCCGTTTCCGTCCAACCGACGAGGAGCTCATCGATTACTACCTCCGTCTCAAGATCAACGGAAACGGCGACGACGTTTGGGTAATTCGTGAAGTCGATGTCTGCAAATGGGAGCCTTGGGATTTGCCTGGTAATTTTCCCCTTCCTTTGTTCCCAAATTGTATCTTGAATTTAGGTTTTCTCCACAATTTGGTAAAGTTCTAGTCTTTTTTTACTCTGCTAATTTGTCTCACACTGTTTTCTGTGCTTGTGAAAACAAGCAATTATTGTCATTCATTGAAAAATTAACCTATGATCACATGCGTTGACATGCAAACTATGAGAAGTTGTTTAAATTTCAATTTCGAATTGTAATCAATGGATTTTTTTCACTAAAGTGACTCTTTCTGTGTAATTGAGCATGCTGATTGGTTTTTTTTTTTTTTTGGGGGAAAAAACTAATTTTGAATTGGTTAGATGTGGTTATGCTATTTGATTTAATGATTTTGTTGTTGATGGGGTTTTTGATGTAGATTTATCGGTGGTACGGAACAAGGATCCAGAGTGGCTCTTCTTCTGTCCGCAGGACCGAAAGTATCCAAATGGGCACAGGTTGAACCGAGCAACGAATCATGGGTATTGGAAGGCAACGGGCAAGGATCGCAAGATTAAGTCTGGTTCCACTTTGATTGGAATGAAGAAGACTCTGGTTTTCTACACTGGTCGTGCTCCCAAGGGGAAGAGGACTAATTGGGTTATGCATGAGTACAGGCCTACCTTGAAGGAGCTTGATGGTACCAACCCTGGACAGGTCTAGTCTCATCTTCTCTTTTATTATCTTATGTTTGCTTTTCATCTTTTTTTATCACGGTGTTTTGACATTGAATCGTTTTAAACTTTGATAGCTACATAATTCTTTTTTTCCACTGAAGTTTGTGAAATGTTAAGCTGTTTTTTCCCCTTTCTCTTCAAGTTCAATGAATGATGATTTAAGTTTTTTCTTTTTCCCATTTGGTTCACGGCTGTGAATGTGATAGAGTAATCGCGCATATATGTGACAATCTAGTGAAGCATAGTTGACTAAATTAACTATTAAATATTTTTCTAGTTTTGTTTCCTGTCTTATTTTCCTTTTTTCTATCCGATTTGGTAAAGCAGAAAATTTGAGTTTTGAATTTGATGCTTCTCTAGGTTTTAATGACTGATCAGAAGTATTTGTTGCTGACTTTGAGTCAATGACACTGGCTATTGTATCCTTATATCTTTGAATGAATTCTCCACTTAGTTGTTTTGATTCTAAATGTTCTTATGTTCATTATTTTACTTCATTGCCTTTACGTCTTTCCATTACATCCAGGCCAACTTCTCATAACCTTTATAGTGTCTTGCCTAACGTAAAGCTACTGAAATTTATGACTAGCTAAGCAATAAGATGATGATGATGATGATATGTTTCTAACTTTTCAATTTGGTTGATTTGACTTATGCCAGAACCCATATGTCCTTTGTCGCTTGTTTAAGAAGCAAGACGAGAGTCTTGAAAGTTCAAACGGTGATGAAGTGGAGCCGACTGCTTCAACTCCTACGACTGCCAATTTCTCTCCAGAAGAAATACAGTCTGATTCAAATCTGGTTCCTGTATCTTCCTCACAGGCCACAGAAGATGATAAGCACCTGGCAGTTATCCCTGAGAACACTGAGGAAGCAATATCCAACATTATAACTCCAGCTGATTGCCATAGTGATGCATGTGATGCACAAAATCAAATTGTAGAACCAGCTGCGGAGGTACTGTAACTGAGTTTTAATCTTTTTTTTCTTCCCTTTTGAATGCATCCCTCTGTTGGTTTGAAGACTTTAATTTGTTGATTTTATAACTATATTTGATGTTTGCTACTTCAGGAGGATCAGCCACTGAACTTGGACATATATTATAACCCACAATTTGAGCAATTGGATGACAAATTATTCTCCCCAGTCCATGCCCATTTTCCACCAGAATTTTATTATCAACCTGACAATGAATTAGAACTTCAGTATGCTACTAATGAGGTAGATGTTTCAGACTTCTTCAACTCGGCTGTTAATTGGGACGAGTTCTCCCATGAGGAGTCCAACAGTCTAGAGCTGAATTCAACCTTGCTTAATGTTAAGGACAACGGATCATGCAGTGACTCGGATGTGGATATGATGGTCAGTAACAACTCTGACCCATTTTATCTTTTGGCCATTCTAGGTTTCTGCCATCAGAATGACATTTGTTAGTTATTGCGACACCAAATGCAGTTCTAACCCTTTTTCTGTTGATGATCTTGTGCCTATAATATATCCCTACGACACTTTGAAACACAATTTCTGTTGTATCTGTTTACATATTGAGTATATTTGGCTTGGTTTGCTTCTGCCACTTCTATAATGTTAGTATGATTGTATGCTGCAGCATCTACAAGCATTACATGCTGCTTATCCTGAGGAGGCGACTCAGCAAAATAGCGATGTGGGATTATTTCAGATCAATTCCCAGACGGCCTTCTCAAATGATGTTAGTGTGGACCAAACGCCCAATGTGGTCAATGATTATGAGCAATCAAGAATTTTTGATACGGTTGTCCATGGTGACACTGGAATCAGGATAAGGACTCAACAAGGACGAAATGAACAGTCAAACTTGAGCTCAATGATGCCAGTACAAGGTACTGCACCGAGGAGAATACGATTGGGAGGATTTGTTGCATGTTCACTTGATTCCAAGGAGATGACAAAAGATAGAAGTTGTGCATCAGAACACCATAACTCAGAAACCATCATTGCTGGGGTAAGAATTTTGTTTATTCAACTTGTGTATCTAACTCAGGAATGTCACTGCATGTGTTGTAAGATTTGTTTCTGTTTTGCAGGAGAGAAAAGCTTCAGAAAACCATGCTGCTGGTGAGTGTGTTACTGACACTAACGATGTGGATGAACCAGTGAAGAAATCTGCTGAGTCTGACACGAGAAAGATTTGTCGGCAACATGTCGCAACTGCAGAATCCATATTGGGATGGAAAGACTTTCTATTGGGCAGAAGGGTCTGTTACACATCGAAGGTTTCCTCCAATCGTGCCATCTGGTCTGCTGTTCTTGCAGTTTCCGCAGTTGTCCTGGTCTCACTAGTATTGCTTGTTAATATTATGGGATATCTTAGATTTGAAACTGCTTATTAGGAGATCATTCGGTTGTGCAGAATTGGCCTCCATCGCTTTCTTGGGCCAGTTAAGGAGGCATTTAGGGCCGACTTTACTGCATTTGTCGATAAGAAAATACAATATAATATATGTGCATATGTAGTTGTTGCAGAATATGGTAACCTAGTCATCAGTTGGTCCGTAGACACTTGGTGGTGCAGTTAGATTTCAGAATTTCACCGTTTCCATTTTTGTTTTGGGGGTTAAATTTAGTTCTTGCCCTCTTGGTTAGGGCCTTGGGGGTCGTAAGAGTATGACGTTATTACCCTGGGATTTTGACTGTCCACTTTGCCACCGCTGGTTTGTTCTGTTATTTTGCTCCCATGTTTCATTGCTAATACATTTGTGAGCTCCATGTATGTCCTTTTGGCTAATATTAACTAAGGGAGTTTTTAACTACAGACCATCTCAATCCTTATTATTATCAATTATAATTATAATAATTATTATTATTACTATTACTACTATAAATAAATGGTAAACACAGTTTAGTGAAAGTTAGCCGTTAAATCACAACTGCACCGGCCCCAGATTACATATATGCAACTAAACAACAAAAAATGCAACGTATTTGCATCTTTGTGCCTCTGTTGTTTGTTAGGTGAGTTTGATCTGTGAAACCCATTTGGATCTATAGTTGGAGGAAGTCTAAATCACCACCAAGGAACCTTTGGTGGAGGAGGGACATTGGCGTCAAGATCCAACAATCTCTGATGCGGCACATGCTCATCGTCCATGAAGGGGGAAGAATCAGAGTCACTTTGAGCAGCAACACATCGAATATCAATCATCGACCGATCGAACAGGCACATCATACTTGCAAATGCGTCATATGGTTATTTGACCTAATTATACCAACTTTTAAAAATGGACATCCACATTTTGTACATGTTTCATAACATTGAGTGTTTTTTAAAATTATTAATGATATTAATAACACTTAAATATTAAGCCGATGTAATTTTTTTAGTAGAAAACCACCGTAATTAGGGCCTTTGGCTCCCAGTGGGTCCACAGAGTATCCCCACAAGCTTAGGTCTTTTGGACCCGTTATGAGACTAATTTTTGCTTGGGTGCTTAGTCACAATAAATGACATTCCTCGCCCCTCTCCAATAATGTGTTATGTGGAATCAAACTGCAATCCTCCCCACAAGGCCAGCCTGCATAACCGACTGAGTCACACCCATTAGGTTTAAGCCGATATAGCTTGATCCTTCTCACACATACATATTCCTTTATAATTTTAATATTATTATATATATAGACACATATTTTTGCATAAAAAAAGACACGCACATATATTTGTTCTTTTATAATGTTAATATTTTATTTTCCATCATACATTTTTCATTTAGTTTATATTTTCTTAATTTAAAAAACCCCTAAAGTGCATAAAATACTAATTAGTACTATTCATTGGTTTGAATAATTTATAATTTTGTCCCTATCTTTTAGAAATATACTTTCATTAGTCCCTCTCTGTAACTCCGTTAGACACTCCAACTCTGTAATCTCTTTCGACTCATCATCATTGGGAAACAACACCACCAATCGCACGCCACCCCGTTCACCACCAATTCTGCAAGCCACCTTAAAAACCAACACCACCAACAGTAAATCGTAACCCGTAACAACCTCAATAACAACTGCCACCACCCACTTCACCCCTACCCCTCCCTCAAAGCAAGCATTCATTCATACCACATCGACATATCAGCTTATGTTACTTTTATTGACCATCTTGGGTTTCTCTAAAGGAAAGGACCTAACTCCTAGTTTAAGTTCGAGGTATCAAATGTTAAGGTCTTCTATTGGTCATTGCCCTTCCATTTAGTCCATTAGATGGTCTCACAGTTATCTATACATGATTAAGGATGCTATTGGGATTACTCTAATCATTTAGGCTAATTACGACGAGTACATAGTTACCTAGTCCTTATAAGACACTATACTCGTATTCTATTTTTCATGTAATCGATTAATACTATTATTGTAATCTGTTTATAATTACCCGGTTAACTCACTAAATTTAATCAGTGACCTGTTGTCTAATTCTTATTCCCTGAGTTCATTGTTTGTTAATCGGTTACACCCCTAAGTGGTAATCTGTTAACTATTATAGATGCTAGCTTTTCTGGTTCAAATTCCATTAGATCTAATCTAAGATTGCCAAAAAATCTGTTTTGGTTGTTGTTCGATAGTTAATCAATTACATTGCATTATATTACATTGTTATTGAGGTTGTTTAGGCTTGGCAATAGAACTCAACCCCGTGGGCACCCACCAGACCCCGCCCCGATTTTGACAAGGAAAACCCGTTTTGATCGAGGGTGAGGTGGGGTTTGGGATGTCGATATCCGCCCCGCCCTCGACCTGAACCCGTCCGGCTAAATATGAATTGTAAATTTTATTTATTTATTTTATGCATGTATAATCATTCATTTTATTTTATATATTTTGTTTATTTTTAATTTTAATCGCTTTTCAATAAAAAAAATTATTTGAAACTTTTTATTTTATTTTACCATTATATAATAATTATGATTTTATTCTATTAATTATCATAAATATAATTTTTTTTCTAAATATATGGAGCGGAGTCGGGGACCCGCGGAGATGGTACCCATTTCTCAATCCCATCGGAGATGGGGGTAGGGACGGGAGAGGCAAAACCCGCCCTCAACCTCCCCACATTGTCATGCCTAAGGTTGTTACGGGTTGTGAACGAGCGGTGTGCGATTGATGATGTCGTTTCCCAGTGACAATGAGTCGAAAGAGATTACGGAGTCAGAGGGTCTAATGGAGTTATGGAGAGGGACTAACAAAAGTACATTTCCGGAAGATAGGGACTAAATAGTTACGATTTATTTTGGAGGACAAAATTCGAATATTAAGATATTTGAGGGACTAAAATCATACATATGTAAGGAGTGACGTGGACTTCTACTTGCCACGTAGAATATTTAACGCACAAATCACGGAGAAGGACTAATGAAAATACATTTCTGAAATATAGAGACTAAATAGTTACAATTTTTTTGGAAGACCAAATCCAAATATTATAATATTTTGAGAGACTAAAATCATATTTAAACCTAAAAATGTATCAATAGTTTGCGATGGTGACTATATTAGTAATAAAAAACTAATTGATTGCAAATATCATTTTATTTAATTCAAGATACACGGACATTTAATCAAAACCTAAATATATTGTTGACAAGACATTAAAATTTGAAGACTTCGACGGAATTTTTTTGAATGATATTGAATCCGGTAGTAGTCAACAAGGCAAAACAACTCTAGCTAAAACATTTGCATAATGAGTGGAATTCTACTCGAGGAGTAATTCTTATAATGATAGTTTTAATTTTTAAAAGTATTAGGTTTTCTAGTCAAAAAAAAAGTATAAAGTTTTATAATTTTTTTGGAAGACCAAATCCAAATATTATGATATTTTGAGAGACTAAAATCATATTTAAACCTAAAAATGTATCAATAGTTTGCGATGGTGACTATATTAGTAATAAAAAACTAATTGATTGCAAATATCATTTTATTTAATT
Source organism: Calophaca sinica (assembly GCA_037113605.1). Classification (NCBI taxonomy): domain Eukaryota; kingdom Viridiplantae; phylum Streptophyta; class Magnoliopsida; order Fabales; family Fabaceae; genus Calophaca; species Calophaca sinica. The sequence continues at coordinate 96,823,678 of CM073736.1, forward strand.
CAAGATACACGGACATTTAATCAAAACCTAAATATATTGTTGACAAGACATTAAAATTTGAAGACTTCGACGAAATTTTTTTGAATGATATTGAATCCGGTAGTAGTCAACAAGGCAAAACAACTCTAGCTAAAACATTTGCATAATGAGTGGAATTCTACTCGAGGAGTAATTCTTATAATGATAGTTTTAATTTTTAAAAGTATTAGGTTTTCTAGTCAAAAAAAAAAGTATAAAGTTTTATTAATTTTAACTAATAACTGCCACGTGACCTAGTAAGGGTAGTATGATAAATGGAGGAGCTGTTAAAATTCTTATATAGTGTCGGATTAAAAATTCTTAGTAAATAAATCAACACCATGAGTACCCAAAAAAATAAATAAATCAACACCATAATTTTTTTATAACTATAAAATAACTATACTTTAATGTATAATATACATATTATGTAATTCACATTATAATTCAATGTGTATAATTTAAAATTTAGTATATGTGAAAATTTAAATAATATCATAAAATTTCACGACTAAAACAATAAAATTTAATTAATATCTAAAAAATTTTTATTTCTAAAGAAAAAAACTCCTCACTTTTTTAATAAACAATTGCGAGCGAAATGATTGCTTAAAGAAATATAACTACGGAAACAAAGGCAGATAATTGCATCATGAACTCAACCTCACTGAGAAAAGTGTCTTTAAAGAACCAAACATTTTAAAACAGCTAAATCCCCACCCCTTGCTCGGGTTTAACCAATACACTCTGAAGCTGAAATGATCAAAGAAACACTGGCAAAACAGAAAGAAAAACTCCAAGCAATTATTATGTCATGAGTCAAACCACAATACTCAATAACAAGAAATTCAACCGACTTAACCCTCACAAACATTGTAGACTTCGTTCGGTTGTGTACACCCTTAAAACACAAAATACCGATTCCTACCCTCTAGTCTTTAAAAGACACCAACTTGGATCAGTACTTGTAGTCCTTAACATGAAGGCTCTCTGAGGCACCCTCACCAAGTTGAGAGTTACCCTTGTAAGTTCCAAGAGTAGCCTCTGAATTAGCCTTTGCCCTTGTCAAAAGGGCTTGTTGAGCCTTCTTCACATTTTCCTCCTTTCCAGCCCATGCCTTAAGGGTGCTCTGTTGAAGTGCCCTTCCAAAAGAGAAAGAAAGAGACCATGGCTTCTTACCCTTGACCTGGTTGATGGCATTGAGGTTGACACTGGCCTCCTCCTCACTCTGTCCACCAGACAAGAAAACCACAGCAGGAACTGCAGCAGGTACGGTTCGCTGCAAAGCTCTAACAGTGTGCTCAGCTACAACCTCAGGTGCAACCTTTGGAGAATCAGATCCAGGGGTCACCATGTTAGGCTTCAAGAGAGTGCCCTCTAGAAGGACATGGTGATCATTCAAGGCCTTGTAGCATGCTGCAAGGACACGCTCTGTTACAGCAGCACACTTGTGAATATCATGAGGTCCATCGACAAGGATCTCGGGCTCAACAATAGGAACCAATCCATTCTCCTGGCATATGACAGCATAACGAGCCAAGCCATATGCATTCTCATGGATAGCCAGCTCAGATGGTTCATTGGGGCCAATTTTCAACACAGCACGCCACTTAGCAAAGCGTGCACCAGCTTCATAGTACTTCTGGCAGCGCTGAGCAAGGCCATCTAGACCCTGAGTGGTGGTTTCTCCATTAGTCCCGGCAAGTTCAACGGTACCCTTGTCTACCTTGATACCAGGAAGCACACCAGCTTCCTTCATCACATCCACAAAAGGCTTGCCTAAAGAAAATCCATTCATAATGTCAGTGTATCAGAATAATGCCATTATCATCCATCTTCATTCATAAAAAGCAATAGAGAACAGCCCCACCATGAGGAAACCCACTTACCCAAGTTATTCAAAATTAGAAGTAAACAACATTTTGGCAACCCAAAAAGGCAAAAAAAAACTAGACATGCCTAAACAAAATCCATTCATGGTTATAAGAACAGTGCTATTATCACCCATCTTCATTCATATAACAGACCCCACATAGAAGCAACGGAAAACAACCCCACCAAAAGAAAAAAACCACTTACCAAATTATTCAAATTTATAAGTAAACAACATTTTAGCAACCAAAGATGAAGAGAGAAAAAAAAACTTGACATGATAGCAATGCATGTTCAAAGCATTGATGCAATGATAATCAATTCATGAATCAAACTGTAGGATATAAAGACATAATAAGCCATCATGTAAAGATTGTTAGGAGGAGTGAGTACCTGCAGCTGTGCTCTGGTAGAGGGTTTCCTCAAAGAGGATCACTCCACTGAGATACTGGAGAGCTCCAGGAGCGGTGAAAAGGAGCTCGCGAAGAGCACGCCTGTTGGATTCAACATTCTCTACACTGATGCTGGCCAGACGCTTACCAATTGTTCCGGTTGACTCATCAGCAGCAAGAATACCCTTTCCAGGGGTGCCAATGTAAGCAGCATTGGCAATAAGCTCATCTACAAAATTTACTCACTCATTAGCACTAGCACTAATACAGAAATATAAACCTTACTACAGTAATATAATATATAATAAATACCCAAAAATAAGCACGATAAGACATAGTCAATCCCAACTTACGAACAACCTAAAAGGGCAACAGTTGATGTCAGATTTAAAATTAATAAATAAATAAATAAATAAAGTTTTCACCGATGACTTGAAACTACATTAATTAAATTAAATTACATATAAGAAACTTTTGGGACCTGATTTTCAAAAGAGGGCACGAAACAAGTGCGGGGGTATAAGATCCATTGAAGACAGGAAAAAAAAAAGCAATCCTGATGCAAAATTCTACAAGTTGAACAAAAAAACCTTTTGAGGATCTGATTCAAGAGCAAAACACACGGATAAACAATCAAGGACTAGTTTTTCCATAGAATTTTCCATGGAAAGTTAGATCTGAAATTCTCACACCAAAAAAACCCTGAAGTAAGATCAATAAGTACTGATGCATAAAAAGAAAACACACAATCAGCAAGCATTAAGCATCTAAAAACTAAATAAAACGAGATCCAAAAAGATGCGATCGCGATGACAACAGATCTAAGCAAGTAATAAGACAAAAACAGAACGCAAAGATCCAAAATTTATCAAAAGAGAAAGAAACAAATGAAAAATTCATCTAAAGGAAGAAGAGAAAGGGGATACCATGGTACTTGCTCGTGAAGTTCGACATGATCGATGAAAGGGAGGAGAAGGTTGGGAATCAAAGGTGGTAGGTCAAGAGGAGAAGAAAGAGTGAGAGTTTTAAAGGGGGTGGGGTTTTGGGGTTTTATATATAGTGATAAATGATGGAGTGGGGAACACGAGAGACAGAAAGAGAAACGGGTTATGTTTGGTGGGAAGGGTAGGCGCACTCGCGAAGCATCGACCTTGTGGTTATGTGTCTCTGTGGACTGCCGTTGGATTCGCCGCACAAACAATAAAGGCGGTTTTGGTTTTCAAAACCCGCGTCGTCCGATTCAACGGCCCGCTTTTGTTGGGCCCAACGCTGGTTCTCTTTCTCGTCAAACCAAAGCCCATCATGGTCACTACTAAAGTCGGTGTCATGGTGTCCGTTTATTGGCAAAAAGTGATAGTCTCAAATCACATGATTGTACAGAGTACAGATGTAGTAGAGGAAAGAAATGCATGGAAAGAGAGAGACAACACGAGAAGAAACAAAAATGAGAAGTTATAGGGGGGATGTGATAACGTGATGATGAGTAAAAAATAAAGATGAAAAAGATAAAAAATAATGTGACTTAAAATATGAAATAATAATAATAATAATAATAAACTCATAGATGTTGAACCTAAACAATTGACAAGTTTAGACTCTCAATAATTTTGATGATAATAAAGTATCTATAAGAGAACAATTTATCTTCTAATAAGTCTTAAAGTGTGTAGGACATAAAATTATTCATATCTTATAACATCACTCAAGCAAGAAGCATAAATCTACAAGGAGATAAATACATCAAGATGTGTCTGCATCTGGTTAGCTTTCAACATTTGGTATTCACAATCAGCGGACTTCCAGTTATATGAGAACGAGACACAAAGGACTTAAGCATTGCAGCGAGTGTCTTATACAATTGAGCGAGCATCTGGTACTTTAGTAAACCACGTGCAAATCACACTTATACTCTACCCCAACATTCTATGAATGGAATTCAAAATTCAATTTGTGCGCTCAATTCTATGGTAGGAGGAATCAAAGGTGACACATTTGGGATAAGATAAAAGTTCATACACTTTCAAATTGTGCCAACCGTACATGATTGGAAAAAGGACAAAGGACAAACAGTTATAAAATGTACCTTTTTATGATATTCTCTGCAAGAGGAATAAAGGATATTTTCGACTTACCTCACTCAATATTTTGAAGCTGATTACCTCTGCAACGATCATATTCTAGAAGAAGTCTATAAATACTTCAAGCATTCCATTGAAGAAGGCTACAGAAGTTTACTACAAGTGATCAACCTTTATTTTTGTGCCAAAAACTCTGAGAACCAGAACTTCAGCGTCTTATTCTTTTTCATAGAAAATTATTTCTTTGTGCTTAAGTTTTCAATTCTCTCTGTTGAGAGTTACTCTTTGTAAAAACCTGTATTGCCTTGTAATAGGCTTGAATCCTCAGAGGCTCGACCGTACTGAGTCGTATTGAGAAGTTAAGAGTATTGTCAAGTTGTAACAGTAGAATACTAAAACGTATTTTCATTTCCGCATCCAGTACTTGTTTCAGCTTCCGGTACTCTCTCTGCATCCGGTTTTCAAAAGCTTTATAAAAGAACGTGTTTTCAAGCTACATTTTTATTAAAGTTTGCGAAACTTTTTTTAAACACAATTCAACTCTCTTTTTTGTGTTCACGTTCAATAGATAATCGTATTTCATTAAATTAGTGTTAGTATGCGAAATAGTATTTTCGAATAAAACATTAAAAGTCTGTTTGGTTTGTATTTTTTTTTACATGGGAACAATGTAAAATCTCGAGTTCCAAGACATCAAAATCACGGAAAGTAAAAGCTTGCATGTGCTAACTTTTGGCAACCGAGGAAAGAGAAACAAAATTTTAAATATGAAACAAACGGACACTAAGTAGTCTGTATGACATGCAAAATCACATTTTTTTGGGTACAAAAAGAGGGTCAAGGCATAAAGAAAGAAAAAAACTAACAAACTAAACTGCCAAATCTGGGTATAAAGACCCCAAAGTTATTCTCAAACAGCAACTTGACTAGCTCTTTAGATGGTTGGTTCCAAACTTGTAGATCCATGGAAGACATGATAATGCTATGATTAGCTAACCTATTTGCACTTCTATTACCTTCCATCATTGTATGACTAAGTTGCAATTGACATTCCTGACTTGCAAGCCTTCTAATTTTGCGCACCATAGTAGTGGTAACGCATTCATCGTTGCTCCACTATTCTGCACCATTGCAAGAAGAGCTTGGGATCCCAACATTATTGTCTAGCAAGCTCCATACCCAACATTATTCCCCACATTATAACCTGCAGTGGATTGCAATTACCCAGTTTGCGTAAATAACCACTTGACTGAACCATCACTGAGAAGGCCACCACAACCACCGTCACTCTTGACAGAAGCATCACAGTTTAGCTTTATCAATTGCGTTTAAATCTATAACATATAATAAAGGGGATATATAGATAATATAAATATAAAAACTGAAATTATATTTTAAAAATTTTAATTTAGTTCTTTCTTTTAACATATTTAGAAACACATGTAGCCGTAGTTAATCACCAAGACATAATCATTCATGATTAGATTTCAAGGAAGGACAAAATGTATGCACATGCCCAGCCCAACATATTTTAGGCTTAAAACAAACTTTGAGGTGAAGACTTCTTAAAGTTAATAACAATATTTTTATCAAAAATTTATATTTTTATTTAAAATTTATCTTTATTATGAATTTATGATTATAGTTTATCAGTTTTATACTCATATATATTTTTATTGTTATAATTAAATACTTCAATCATGTACTTTATTTCACAAGTAAAGTAAATATACTACATTTTATTATATTTACTAGCGGAAAGACGGGCACTCACGTGCCCGTCTTTCCGCATTTTTATTGTGCTACAGTATTTTATATTATTATTTTTTTATTATCCACAACACATTTGACGTGTGAGAGAGAGGGACAGTTACAATTATTGGTATTGGTTTCTTTGAAATGAAAGTGTAACAGTTTAAAAAAAATTTATTTTTTAAATTTACAAAACAATTAATTGAAGGGTAAAAGTGGAAACCAAATTAGTACACCAAAAATACAGTTACCTTACTCTGTTCTCTTTATATAATGATATAGATTTTAGAGAAGGAATATAGTTACTCTAGGAGTAACTCTTGTCAGAGTTACTCCGCTTAATAAATCTCTATAGATATTGAATTTATTCAATCGAACCGTTGAATTATAAGTTCTTATTAAGTAGATCAACTCCATAAAATTTCATGAAATTTTAAAATTATTTGATACATCATCGAATAACTTTAATTCAACGTGTGATATACTTTTTAAAATACAAGTAAAATATTGATCATCTGATCGCATAATTACAAATGTCTAATTTATCTAAAATATTATGTTTTACATTACGATAATACAAAAATTTGAATCTAAAAACAAAACATTGCCCGTTTTAATCCAATCCCACATATCTAAAAACATATAACATAAGATCCATTGGGCCGGATTTCTATTAAGCCCGACTAATAAACCACTACTTACTTAAAATAAATAAAAGTGAAAATGTGATTGAAGTTAGAGATATCCAAATGGGTCAGCTCGGCCTACCCGGGTTGACTCACCGCGGTTTGCTGGCTGGGTGAGTAGTTGGTTCACTACGGGTTGAGAGTCTAGTGAGATAGAAATATACCAACCCGGTTCGACCACCCAAGTTGATGGGTTGACTCGCCTATTTTTAGAAAAATAAAAAATACCAAAGAACATGGACGAATCCAAGAAATTCGACAAATGGAGGCAAAATTATATACAATAAATATTTATATAAAAAAATACATTAACACATAAGCGATAAAATAAAAACACCATTATTATTAAGCAAAAAATTGGAGACTACAAAAACTATAATATTATATACTAAAAATTTGAAGACAACTTAACGTCTACGAATTATAATTGATTTTTACGTAACTTCATATTTCAAAATTGTTGTATATGATTTTTTCATTTTCAACACTCAAAAACATCTTTATCTATGTATGTGACTAAATAATTATTCAACAATTCATCTCCCACAAGGTTGCACACTTGATTCTTCATAAAATTCATTGCAGAAAAATTAATTTCAACTGTTGTAGCTGCCACAAGCAAAAGATAAAAAATGGAATAGAGTAGAACCTATGAAAGGAAATATACTAGTAACAAAATATGAAGTTGATGTTAGTGTAAGCCCTAGAGGCCAATGTAGTTCCTTTTGAACTTATAATTTGTATCATGTTATTTATCTATTATATGAGGCATTTCGATTATTATGTTTGTTTTAACGTAATAAAGTCCTTGAGTAAAAGTTCAATTCTAATAGAACATCGAGTAGACGACTCGGTTGTGAGATACTATAGAACTTACTCTAAATATCCGTAGTCAAGTATTATTATTATTATTATTATTATTATTATTATTATTAAGGACAATAATAATACATCAAGACTATTATGTGGGTGGACTGATAACCTCATCTCACAGGTTATAGATATGAGATATCAAGTCACCGCATAGGTACACATTACGGTAATTGTGTATGGATTGACCCGCCATGAGAATACTACATAGTGCATTATGTAAGTGTCATAAGTCATTCTCATAGTGATAATGGTGTATGCCACCCTTTGACCTGAAACCACTACGGTCCCTACATGAGGAGTTGAGTGTTTTATTACCGTCAAACATTGTCTGTAACAGGACAATTATAAAGTTGGTTAACTGGGCACTCCACGAGTTATGCAGAGGGACATGAGTGACCTAGATGGAATTTGCCCCTCCTACATAGCAGGAGTAATATCTGTGGGCCCCTTGATAGAGTATGACTGTAAAATGCATGGCCATGCTGAAATAAGTCAATATGAGATATTGATCTTATTTGTTGTTACTTAGTCTACTTGGGTATCAAGGAATATAATATTGAACTATACAAGGGTGACACACACTATGTCTTGTGTTCAATATAGATATAAGGGCAAAAGGGTAATTATACACATGATCATTATCTTGGAAAGGTTACGTCAGAATACTGACATTCTCGTTACTTGGGTAGCAGTGATGTGTTGCTAGACACCGCTGTCTGTTTATAATATTAAATAGTGATTTAATATTATTGTCAACGTTACGGGAACCTACAGGGTCATATACAAAAGAACAGATTAATGGGAGATTAAATATAAATGAGTAATACTCATTTTATTCAGTGGTGCGCTCTTATGACGCACCATCATAAGTCTAGAGCAATGCAGCACATGGTAAGCTACGGTGCGCCGCTAGGTCAGTCTTAAGTGGTTCTATAAATAGAACACTTAAGTTGAAAGTTTAGACACAGAATTGACCCTAGCCGTATAGAGAGACCTTGTGTGCGTTTGTGACAGCCAGTCTCGTTCGTCAGCTAGCACAGTAGACGGAGGCTGCTCCCATTCGAAGTCTGTTTGTGTGGACTGCGTAGAGGCATTGTCATCAGTACGACGCTCGTGCTCGACTCTAGTTCTCGTGTGCAACGGTCTGTGCTACAAGAGGTAACCGATGTAATCCCTGAATCATGACCATTCGCAAGGATCCATGGAAAGGAAATTTTAATTTTCCGCTGCATTTTATCTTTGATTATTGCACGATTTCCCTACAGTTGAGTATGTAGAGAGAATATCGAATAAGGAGAGAGAAGACAAAAATAAAGAGACAATGAGAAAAGGGGATAAAAAAGGTTGAGGTAAAGCTCTTGCATAATATTTGGGTTGATGGATTTTGAGAATGGAATAGAGTAGAGACAGAGAGTATTTTGAAAAGCAAAAATAGAGAGACAAAAATAAAAGGGAGTAAAAAAGATTTCTATTTTCTTTCAAAAAGATAGTAGACGTGGGGCAACATTTAAAAGAGAATATCTCAATTTCTATCTTTTTGCTCTTTAGTGGGATTAACACTTAATTTTTAGTAGGGTCAAAAATAAAATTATTCAATAATTAGTAAAACATAAAAATAATTTAGTGGGGTCAAATGCCCCCAATCTACTACAAGTAGATCCGTCCCTGCCAAAGAATCCAAAAAATTGGAAAATAAAAAATTATCTATTTTTCTATTAAAAACAAACAAAAGGAATAATGAATTGTTCATGGAAAACAAAAGAAGTTAAAAAATAAAAAGATAAATAACTAAAAACAAAGATATTTTTTAAATAAAATGGATTTTTTAAAATAGATGGGTTGGGTCAGCTTGATCCAGGGGAAATCCACCTCAACTCGGGGATTTAGTGAGCCGACTCACTGGTGAGTTGGGTTAGTTCACGGGTCACAACCCATTTCGACGGAGTTTACATCAAAACATCTCATTTTCTAGATTGTTCGATTTTAAAGACGTTTATCAGCTTGCAACAAAGCAAATAGCCAAGAGGATAAGAAGGTAAAACCTCGAAAAGTATAAAAGGCTAGCAGCTCCACCTTTCTGAAGTTGAAAATTTGGGGTCGGCCGGAGTATGCATATACCTCTATTAATCAAAGGACAAAATAAGGAATTGGTATTTTTTATTAAAAAAAAGCTATATATGTGAGTTGGGTCTTTGAGGTTCACTAGAGTCTAAGAAAGCCCCAAGACTCAAACAACGCTTGCGGAAGTACTTACAACATACCCACCAATATCACTCTCACATCGGCAGCAGGATTCGAACCCATGTCCTTGTGGAATATAAGTCAAATCTTTACATACTGAACCACATTTTATTGGCAAAAATTGGTATTTTCGATAAAAGACACATCGACAAAATTATTAAAATGGCATGACATCTGACCCTTTTAAAAGTTGTAAAGTAAAATACGTGTTGTTGAGTGAGAGTTTACTTATAATTTTGTCTTTCACTACAACAGATTGTGTTAAAAAAAGTGCCACATAAACAACGCTTTCTAATAAAGTGCTGGCTAAAAGAAAAGCTGACTGACTTTAACCAGCGCTTCTTTGAAGAAGCGCTGCTAAATCTCTGATTTGAGAATAGATAGCGTTTCTTCAAAGAAGCGCCGTCTTTTATTTAAGATTCGCCAGCGCTTTCTGTTGCGGCTCAAGCAAGTGCACCTGATCGTAACTTGTAATAAAGTGGAGTATTTTTAAGACTCCGAATGTCGAACCCACGGAGAATGCGCGAGTACTAAATTAATAGAAATCCTTATTATTTAGACGAACGAAAGTTACGGTTTTAAGAAGTAAACGACTGAATTATAAATAACGAGATTAAAGTAATAACGCAAGAACTAAAGAGAAATCAATTAGGAAAAGCCTAGGGGAACCGGGTTCACTAATACTAGATCCTGAATCTATTTTCTTGCTATTACGAATTGTATTTCCTAATCGAAAGCCAATCACTCACTCTAAATTACTAAGGGCTTACCTCGCATACAATATTCTTCCTCACAACTAATTACTCTATTTGGTCCAAGAAAGTAACTAAGAGAAAGAGCATTAAGAGCAGACAAGTTTGTTAATTTAATAACTGATTGGAAACAAGCAATAACTTATTCGGCGTATACCGCGAGCTCTGTGATCCTAAAGTTCCACTAATTAATTATGATCCTGTTACCGTAATTAACTAATTTTATAAAGAATTGGCTAGATCCTATGGAATTAAGCATACTAAGATTAACACATTCATAAGGATAATAAGGAATTCAAAATAGCAATTAAATAAATATCAAGAACATTGTAAAAGATCCCCCATCACCCCTAGCGATGGAGTTAGCTACACATATTGTTTCTCAACAAAATATAGAATAACATAAATCATAACATACAATCCTAAAAGAAAAAAAGACAAGAGACAAGAGGCAAAGTCTAGAGCAAAAGACAATAGGTAAAGTTTAAAGCAAAAGACCTTCACTCAGAGAGAATGAATTCTCCCCTAGAGAGTGAGTTAGTTCTCAAAAGGGGGTGAGAATACCTATTTATAGGCTTTAGTGCGGATTTAGGTCAACTGGCTTCAAATCTATGAGTTCTGGGCTTGGGTACGGTCGTACTGAGATTATACACGGCCATACCGGGCTTAAGTTGCGACGCTGGCCCGTACTTCTTCACTAGATGTGGCCTGACTGCAATTGTGTATGGTCGTGCTCACTTTGGTCCGGTCGTACTGGACTTTTTTTTCGGCGCCAGACCGTGCTGACCATGCAGTAAGCCCCTATTGATGCTCTCGATTAGGTACGGCCGTACTGACTGACTGTCAGGCCGTACCATTTGTCCAGAAACGCCAAAATATGCTCAAATCTTGCCAGAATCTTCCCAAAATTCATTATTTTGTTTTCCATGTTGCCTTTATTACTTTTCTGCATAAATGAAGAAATAGTGAGCATATTTTATCTAATAAGGAACAAATCATAATATTTTATACTCAAAATACCCCAAAATAATAGACAAAATGGAGTGTTAACACATCCCCACACTTAAGCTTTGCTTGTCCTCAAGCAAACTACTTGGATAATTATAAGAAAAATTGAATTTACTGACTAGGGGCATAAACGAGATACATGACAACAAAGTAATATCATAAGAAGTGCTAAGTAATAGAATGCCCAATTAGAGATGCAAGTTCAACAAGTTCACCAAGTCTGTGATTTATAAGTCACTCTTCTCACCACTCTCAAAGTGTTTAAAGGTATAGTCATTAACGCTCAAATTCTCCCAAAGAAGTAACATTACCATAAGCTTGAACATTGACCAAAACTCTACTATTAAAATCCACTTATCATGCAAAAAAAGAAAAAAGTGTCTTTCATGGGTTGTAATGGGGCCAGGGTAATAATGTTAGGTGGGATAAAAAGAAAGAAAAGATCATGCAAAGAGTCAGAAACAAATCAACTGAACAAGTAACCTTTTTCTTTTTAACTATAAAGAGCAGGCAAGAATCCCTCTAATATTATTCATTTTTTCTTTTTATTCCTCGAAGGCAATAACACATTTTTTCTATTCTTTTTTTTTCTTCTTTTTCTTTTCTTTTTCTTTTTCTTTTTCTTTTTCTTTCCTTTCCTCCTTTTATGCTTTTATGCAACAATTTAACAACTTAATAATTCTAGGAGGGGAAAGTATTTTGCTAAGCCTTCCTTTTATAAGCTTTCATGAGGGATTTCTAACATTATCCTTTTGATTTTTGTTTACCACTAATTGCTCTAACAAAAGTATTTTCCAAGGTTGCCTCAATAAAAATAATAAACAATAACAATGAAAGAGGTACCAAAGAAATATAATAATAAGCACAAAAATGGACAACTGGTGGTAAAATATTTGTAACAAGATTGAAGTAGGCCTGAAAAATTCCTAAAATTGCCCCTTCCAAATTCACACGAAAGTAAATTTATATTCGCTTTGTAATAGTCTCAGCACAAGTTCTAGAATGCACAACATGAAAAAATATCACTCAAACAATGAAAAGAGGTAAAAATATAGTGTGACCTCTTATTTAGGCTCAAATCTCACATTTAGTGGTTTACACAGACAAGTTGAAACTCATAAAACTTCAATGCTAATTATCAGCGAATTCTAAAATTAACAACAATCTCATTTAAATCACAAGTTATCAGATTTTTTTTTAAAATAGCCCATAAATCAGAAAAATATCAAATTTTCCATAATTTAATAGTTATAAGCATAGCCAAGTAATTATAATTATAGTTCTCTCCCCACACTTATTTTTAGCAGTGTCATCACTGCTGACAGTTATAACATAAGCAATAAAAATTTAGACAGTTAAAATAGGTGCTAAAAATAATTTTAAGGTGGAAAGGTACTCCCCTCTGATAATTTCACGAGCAAATTGCGAGAGTGATTTAATTAATACTGCTGCCTTGCCAATGTCTCTATAGAAACTGTAAATCACAATAAACTATTAAAAATATAAAAATAAATAGAAAGAAATTAAATAACATGAAATTAAATATCACAGGTTGCCTCCTACAAATTGCCTGTTTAACGTCGTGAGCCTGACAGTTTGCTTAAAAGTGGTCAACCAGGCGACTCTCGAAGAGTGAATTTTGCCTTCATCGCATTTCCTCTTCTCCACTTTTTATCCATGTGGTTCAAGCTGTTCTTTCTTTTGCCAAGTGGTGGATGAACTTCAAAATTTTGTGGAATTTTTGTTTCTTCACCACCCACCAATATGCTAGGATCCTACAAGTTAGTAATTTCTTCTAAGGGGTCCTGTACTCTTAAATCATCAAGGTCATTATAAGCAAATAAATCATTAGTAGAATAGGAAAGAGTAAAAGAAGATGGATTTTTAGTAGGAAAACAAAAAACTAAAGGAGAGGGATTAGAGTTTAAAACTTTTAAAACATCACCTTCCTTACCACACTTCAATATTACCTTTCCCTGTTGAACCTCAATGACACTATCACCAATGGCTAAGGTAATTTTTCCCAAATCTTGGACTTTATCTTCTTTCTCAGAATCAAGAACCATGGTGTCTTCCTCATTTTCTTCATGAGTGCTCCCTTCAGTAGGAGCTTCAATCTCAGCTTGACTCCCTTCAGTAGGAGTTTCTATTGTTCTTATGATTGACTGTTCTTCACATTTAGGCTCAGACTTGGGCTCTTCAATCAACTCTTCAATATTCTCAAGAATGATGACTTCATCTTCCTCTTTTAGATTAACTCAATTTGACTAGGCAAAGTATCTTGTTCACTCTGAGTCATCAAACTTGTTGTTGGAGCAAAGTCTTGACTCTCCACAGATTCAATAGGAGTTTCGAAATCAAATGGGTCACCAAGCTTCTTCCCATATTTAGCCAAAATCTCATCCATGGTTAGTTCTTCATTTAACTCTTTATCACTCTCATGGATGATGACTTCGTATTCCTTTATGGTTAATTCTTTTTGATTCTGACTTTCCAAAGATTCAACAGGATTTCTGAAAAACATGGATTGGTCACCAGAGTTTTTCCAAAGATTGGCCAAAATCTCCTCCATGGTTAATTCTTCACTTGGTTCTTCATCAATCGTATAGGCGATGAATTCATATTCTTCCATGGTTAACTCTATTTGATTCTGTCTTCTATAAGAGGTATATGCTGAACAGTCTTGCCATTTGTGTCCTACAACACCACAATACTCACAAAAAAGAGAAAGAATATAGCAGTTGTCTACATGTCCTACAGAATAACCACAATACTCACAAAAATTGAAAGGACTCATGAGAAAATAATAATAATTAAGTAATATTTTTTTAATAGTCAAAATAAAATAAAACAAAATCAAAATCAAAATCAAACAAAATATGGAAAGTTAGAATAAAATAGAAGTAAAATAAAATAAAATAGAATCAAAACAAAATAAGGTAATATTATCCTAATCCAATCCTTATCAAATCTTTTCTTAAATTAGACTTATCATATCATATCTTTTCTGAAATTCAAATTCAAAATCTATCTATATCTAATCTTAGATTCAAAATAAGATAAGAAAAAGAAAGATTAGGATAACTATATAAGAAAGAGGAAAATCTTTTTGGATTTTTGATATCAAATTTAACCAAAACAAAATAGGATAAGATAAAATAAGATAAGATCTAAACAAATGGATAAAAAGATAGAATAAAACAAGCAAATAGAAATTTAAAATCTAGATATAAAGACAAAAGAAAAATCTTTTTAGATTTTTGAATTTGAATCTAAATCTACAACTAAACAAACAAACAATCAAAACAAAAAGATATATAAACTAGGAGATTTTTTTTTAATAAACTAATAATAATAACAATAGCAAGCGTGCAGTCAAGAGACGATATATTTATTTATTTATTTAGTTATTTATTTTTTGATAATAAAATAATAATAATAACTAAAGACATTAATAATAATAATAATAATAATAATAATAATAATAATAATAATAATAAAATGTCTAAATTAACAAGGGCTTCGTTGGTTTAATATCACTAAAACATTCCCCGGCAACGGCGCCAAAAACTTGTTGCGGCTCAGGCAAGTGCACCTGATCGTAGCTTGTAATAAAGTGGAGTATTTTTAAGACTCCGAATGTCGAACCCACAGAGAATGCGCGAGTACTAAATTAATAGAAATCCTTATTATTTAGACGAACGAAAGTTACAGTTTTAAGAAGTAAACAACTGAATTATAAATAACGAGATTAAAGTAATAACGCAAGAACTAAAGAGAAATCAATTAGGAAAAGCCTAGGGGAACCGGGTTCACTAATACTAGATCCTGAATCTATTTCCTTGCTATTAAGAATTGTATTTCTTTATCGAAAGCTAACCACTCACTCTAAATTACTAAGGGCTTATCTCGCGTACAATAGCCTTCCTCCCAACTAATTACTCCGTTTGGTCCAGGAAGGTAACTAAGAAAAAGAGCATTAAGAGCAGACAAGTTTGTTAATTTAATAACTGGTTGGAAACAAGCAATAGCCTATCTGGCGTATACCACGAGCTCTGTGATCCTAGAGTTTCACTAATTAATTATGATCCTGTTACCACAATTAACTAATTTTATAAAGAATTGGCCAGATCCTATGGAATTAAGCATACTAAGATCAACACATTCATAAGAATAATAAGGAATTCAAAATAGTAATTAAATAAATATCAAGAACATTGTAAAAGATCCCCCATCACCCCTAGCGATGGAGTTAGCTACACATATTGTTTCTCAACAAAATATAGAATAACATAAATCCTAACATGCAATCCTAAAAGAAAAGAAGACAAGAGCCAAGAGGCAAAGTCTTGAGCAAAAGACAATAGGTAAAGTCTAAAGCAAAATATCCTCATTCAGAGAGAATGAATTCTCCCATAGAGAGTGAGTTGGTCTCAAAAGGGGGTGATAATGCCTATTTATAGGCTTTAGTACGGATTTAGGTCAACTGGCTTCAAATCTATGCGTTCTGGGCTTGGGTACGGCTGTACTGGGCTTGAGTTGCGACGCTGGCCCGTACTTCTTCACTGGATGCGGCCTGACTGCAATTGTGTACGGCCGTACTCACTTTGGTCCGGCCGTACTGGACTTTTTCTTTGGCTCCAGACCGTACTGACCATGCGGTATGCCCCTACTGATGCTCTCGATTAGGTACGGCCGTACTAACTGACTGTTAGGCCGTACCGCTTGTCCAGAAACGCCAAAATATGCTCAAATCTTGCCAGAATCTTCCTAAAATTCATTATTTTGCTTTTCATGTTGCCTTTATTACTTTTCTCTATGTAAATGGTTTTTTTTTACAAAGATGGGTAACTGATGAAGGGTGGTGTTGCATTAGTTTATTTTATTTGTATGATGTAAATGGTTTTCCTTTCTGGTTGTGTTGCATTAGTTTATTTTATTTATATGATGAAGGGTGCATGGTGTACAATAGGGATGTTGTATAGGTGATTCAAATTGCAAATTGCATATGTAATTGAATACGAACTGTGAATTGTGGTTTGACGGCATAGCATTAGCTATAGCTCGATACGTTAGATAATCAAATTTTGGCTATATATGTTTAGATCAAAATTGGAAGTGGGAAATTATTAAGAATACAAATAGGTCATGTAAAAAATTTGAGAAAATATGTACAAAGTTTTGAAAAGAAGTTTTGAATATGTTTTGTTGTGATGTTTTTAAAGGTTGAAGTTAGAATGGATCGAAAGTGGATGTCTGCCAATCGTTTGTCAAAGGAATATAAGGATGGGTGCAAGAGTTTATTAAGTTTGTAGTTGGGCATACAACAGACCATAGTAGAATCATATGTCCTTGTTTAAGTTGTTGTTATGCAGACAAAGTTAGTCTTAAGGATTTGGAATGACATTTAGTGAGCAATGGGATTGATCAAACTTATACCTGTTGGACAAAGCATGGTGAGACAAAAGGTGAATCTTCTAATACCATGGGGAATGATGGGAATACATATGATGGTGACCGCTTTGAAGAGATGACAAATGCGATTGAAGAAGATCTTTGTGATTGTCCTCAAATGTTTGAGAAGTTGATAAATGATGCGGAAAAGCCGTTGTATGAGGGTTGTACGAAATTCACAAGATTATCGGCGATATTAAAGCTGTATAACTTGAAGTCGGGCATTGGATGGACTGATAAGAGCTTTACGAAATTACTCACCTTATTGAAGGATATGTTGCCGGCTGATAATGTGCTTCCTAGTCGGACATACGAGGCTAAATAAATGTTACGCTCTATTGGCATAGGTTATGAGAGGATACACGCTTGTCCTAACGATTACATTTTATTTCGAAATGAATATGCATCGTTAAAGTCGTGTCCTAAATGTAATCTGTCACGGTATAAGAAGAAAGAATCGGCTCTAGAGAAGGTTATGTGGTATTTCCCGATAATTCCCAGATTCAGGCGCATGTACCATAGTTTAGAAGATGCAAAACACTTGACATGACATGGGGATGAAAGGATTAAGGATGGCATGCTGCGGCACCTGGCAGACTCTCCACAATGGAAGAAAATTGATATTGAGTATCCTGATTTTGGGAAAGAACCTAGAAACCTAAGACTTGTGTTGTCTACTGATGAATTTAACGCGCATGGTGTTCAGAGTAGCTCTCATAGTACATGGCTTGCGATTTTGGTGATTTATAACCTACCTCCATGGCTATGCATGAAGTGCAAATATATTATGTTGTCTATGTTAATTTCTGGGCGGCTTCTAACATGGTCAAGTTTAGCAAATGGTTTAGGATGGACAAAGAAAAAAGATGGGAATTTAAATAGTCATAAATAAAAAATACCGAAGCCTGTGAGTTACATGCGTTTCACTCGAAATTCAAGTAATTGCATAAATGCCCTTGTGTTAAGTGGGTGTACTTTTTATAAATAATAAAATCTTAAAAAAATTAAAAAAAAAACAGTTTTTCTGGATGTATTATTTGAACCCTAGTTCGTGGTGGGGAGATTGAGTCCAAGAAATGTTGGCGGAGTTCGAGTTCGTTGGCGGAGCTTTTTCCGATCGATCGATTACCGGAGGTCAGAAGGGAAGCGTGTGCTGCAACGTGCGAATGGAGAAGCTATAGACAAACGGTAAGTGTATTTAGTTTTTGTTGTTGTTCCTTTTCGATTTCTTTGTTGCTGATACATTAGATCTCGAAGGATGGTTGTTTCTGGTCAGCACAAGCTGTGTTTGTTTGTAACGTATTCTGTTGGCCTTTGGAAATAATTTAAAAGTCGTGATGTGTACCACTGTGAACGGTTCCAGTTACGGGAGAGCGATTAGATGACGATAAGCAATTTCACTCAACTACTTGTTTTATAAAAACGAGGGGGGTTAGTAGGTCGTTGTTGTTTTGACCTATGTAATTGTTTTTGCCTATGTTGATGTCAATTGTGTTTGATAGGTATGGAGAAGAATTTGGAAGAAACTGAGCCATTATCTGCAATCGAACAAAACGACACCGATATAGTAAGATTTTTCGATATACGAATAAATAGCTGTAATGCATCAGGCTTTTGAGATGGTTGATGTCATGTGGCTTGAATTATAATGTTTTATCTTTTCAGGGCTTGGATGACATAAATTGTGTAGTTGTAGATGGCGATGTTGAGGGAGAAAGCGATGGTGTGGAAGCAGGCGATGGTTTGGGAGAAGTAGAGGGTGACAGAGACGGGGATGTAGACCGAAATGGAGATGGCAATGCCAATGGAGATGGAGACGACAATGGAGCTCAAGATGGAAACAGCGGCATCAACTATTCAAGTGATGATTTTGGAGACGAATTTTGTGCGGATGGTGGCATTGTGATAGATGGCTTAGTTGATATCCTAACAATGGACTTGAAAAATGTATCAAACAAAGATGTGAGTAGGTATGATTTTATTGACCTCGATGTAGCATACCTTTTCTACAGCTGGTATGCTAGGATAAATGGTTTCTCAAGTCGTAAAAGTAAGGTTGTGAAAAGCTGCAAGGGGGAAATACTGCAACAAACATTTGTGTGTTCAAGAGAAGGTTTTAGAGAAGAGAAGGGGTTGACTCAACAAATGAGGAAGGGTAAACCGAAACGTGAAACAAGGGGTGGCGGCGAAGCTAAATTCCGTGTGCACATTGACACACGATCGCATCGATGGTATGCGACATTGTTTGAGTACGAACACAACCATGAGTTATTAGAAGACACGTATTGTTCTTTGCTACCAGCACACAGGAAGTTGACTACAGCAGATATATTGCAAATTGAAAGTTTTCAAAAAGTCGGGATAAGGCCTTCACTCATGTTTGGTGCATTTGCCAACAATGCAGGGGATATGAGAAAATTGGTTTCCGGATGAAGGATATTTATAATCAGGTGGGGAAACAGAAGCGACAACAATCAACAGATTCCAGTGGTACGCTTAAGTTCCTGAGAGAATTGGGATCAAACGACCCACTAATGTTCGTTAGACACACTTTGAATGAAGAGGGTATGTTACAACATCTTTTTTGGTCTGATGGTGAAAGTCAAATGAACTATCAGCTATTTGGAGATGTCTTAGCATTTGATGCAACATACAGGAAAAACAAGTATTTGTGCCCATTTGTAATATTTTCTGGTGTGAATCACCATAACCAAACAATAGTGTTTGCAACTGCTCTTATTTCCAATGAGACTGAACACACATATGTGTGGTTGCTGGAACAATTTATGGCTGCGATGAAAGGAAAGGCCCCAACTTCAGTAATAACTGATGGTGACTTAGCGATGAGGAATGCTATTAAAAAAGTGTTCCCTACAAGCCATCATAGGCTGTGTGCATGGCATTTGCTAAGGAATGCAACCAGCAATGTTGCCACTCCTGAATTTATTCCATACTTTAAGAAGTGTATGTTGGGTGATCATGACGTGGGGCGTTTTGAACAAATGTGGGATGAAATGGTTGGTATTTTTGGATTACAAGAGAATAACTGGATTCTAGAGACTTACGAAAAGAGAAACATGTGGTCTACCGCACATATTTGTGGCACTTTTTTTGCAGGTCTAAGGACGACATCCAGGTGTGAAGCATTACACAGCCATATGGGGAAGTTTGTCCATTCACAGATTTCGTTGACTGATTTTGTGCAACAATTCCATAGGTGCATGACATATTTTCAATTCAGAGAAGTTGAAGCTGATTTTGAATCTCACTATGGAGATGAAGTCTTGCAGACCAACTTTTGTTGTCTCGAGAGGTCGGGTTCTAGGCAATATACTAGGGAGATATTCTATCTATTTCGTGCTATGCTTGTGAAGACATCTCACTTAAGGGTCATGTGGGATCGCCAAGAATTGTCAATGTACTCGATATATACGGTTACAAAATATCGTGGTAGTGGTACAGGTTGACATGTATCTTATTGCCCATCAGTTGTTGAATTTTCTTGTTCTTGCATGAGAATGCAGTCTATTGGTTTGCCTTGTGACCACATTCTAACTGTTTTGTTGTGGCTTGACTTCAATGAGCTCCCGAAGTCCCTTGTTTTGGACAGGTGGTCAAAAAATGCCAAGGATGGAATTCGTGGCAATTATACTAGTGGATCGTTGTATTGGGACTCACATCTGATTGCAAGATATGCAACCATGCATTTTCTGTGTAAAGAAGTTCTTGAGCTGGCATACCGTAATACACTTTGTGGACTTGCTTATGGGTGAACTTAATAGGCTAAAACTGAAGTATAGTGGTACAGACATCGTGAGCGCACAACAACGATCTTTGAAACCGTGGATGAGATAATACTGGACCCCCTGTTTCCAGAACCAAGGGATGCGGTCCAAGCACAAACACATCACATGGTAGATCTGTGCGGCCGCTTAGATGTGGCAACTGTGGTGCTGTTGGACACAATAGACGTTCGTGCCTGACTGGAAGGCAATATTGTAATTTGACAACACAAGCCAGTAATACACAGGAGGTTAGTTCGTATATAATGGTTTTCTTGTTTATCAATGATTTAACCATGTTGCATGCCTCCTTAACTGACACCATTCTTTGTTTCATATGGGTATTTTTATCCTGTTATGGTGATTTTTTATGTGGTTAAATTACTATTGGCCATCAAGAAAATAGAAAAAGTATCTCTTTTATAATAAGTTCATACTTGCAATAGAAACCTCAAGGGTTTGAATGAAGATGCATTTTACGGTTTAACTTAATTAAAATCAAAGTTCTTGTACATATGCAAGCAAAGAGAAACTACCGACAAATTCTGTGAATTGAGTTATCTTGATGACCACTTGTGCTCAAATTTATTGCAATTTGCAAGCTTTTTGTTCAGTTATGTACACTTAAACAAATTCACCTATGTTCAGTTATGTACACGTTGCTTGTTTATGCCATATTCCAGGAAGGAGTAGATACTGACATTCCATCAACAAGTTATGTTGCCGATGGAGTACTCTGATATACATTTGAGTAGGAGATTTACATCATTATGTGATGTAATTTAAAATGTTATTTGTATCAACTGTGACGCATTTGTGCTTTAATTTTGGATTCTGTGTTTTCATGTGTTGATAACTACCGATACCGATTTTGCCAACATTGGTGTTATAAAGACGGATCAAGTGAAGTTAAGTTGTGTTGATTGAGTGTTGCAATGTTGGATAATGTTTTTTTTTTTTGGTTTACGGTCATTATCACAAGGGAAAGCCCATAACAAAGACTAGAACCCATGTGTTGATTTATTGTTGCAATTTTGGATAATGGTTTTTTTTTTGGTTGGGTGAAGAAACGAGTATCATATTCTTTAACACAAGGGAAAGCCCATAACAAAAACTATAACCCATGTGTTGATTGATTGTTGCAATTTTGGATGATGGTTTTTGTTGGTTGGGTCAAGAAACGAGTCTGTTGGGTCATTAACACAAGGCAAAGCCCATAACAAAGAGCATAACCGATGAAGGGCTACGTCAAAGTGCTGCACATTCACTTAGCCAAACACATTCACGTAATTAGCATTTTTCGCTTTTCTTGGGAAGATTCTCCTTTTCTCCTTCCAACAAAATGGGTGGGTGTCGCACAAAGCAAATATAATTGTATCACATAAACGAATGAACATGCAAGAAACCACAATTATAATAAAGTAATCAATGAGTGGCAGTAAGACAAGATTAATAAAATACCAAATACAAATATAACATAAGTGACCAGATACATGTTTAACACAAGTCACCCGATTTTTATCAAAACAAAAAACATAAGTTAACAACATGTCACCAACGATGATATTAACAGTCACAGAGGCATGATGTGCAAACCCACAACAACAAAAATCACCAATTTGCCTGTGGCTAATATACTATGTAGCAGAAAGTGAAAATCGGGTGTCAAAATACTGTTACAGACCAAATATGTAAACGCAAAACATCAACGTGATCATTATCATCGGGTCTCCTTCTCCAACAATGACCGATTACTTTGATTTACCTTTAGATGGAGTCGCAACTCTTTTGGTTAGTGTCTTCCAATCATCATTGGCACTTTCAATTAAGTTACTCTTGCACTCATTGTGTGACCCCAAAAGCAAACGCATAGCCATTTTCATTCTAACCACCCTTTCATCAAGCTGCATAAAAGACACAAAATAATGTAAACATCATTTAATTATAGGTTGCATGCTAGATGTATATAATGTATTGAAATAAACGCTACGTGATAAGTGAACCAACCACGCCTTTTACGGTTTGCATAAACGCGTGTCCCATGGTCATCCATTCGATCACCCAGAGTCCAGAATTATCGCTGTTTGGACACATATATGTGACGTAGTAAATTGTCAATGTATTTTAGTGAAAAACAACACATACAAAACCTTTTTTTTTTTTAATTTTTGAAACGATGTAACATGGTTTTCACCTGTTGCCACAATTCGGTATTCCTCTTGGTTCAACAATGTTCCATTCTGCCCAGTTGAACAAATGTTCATTGTTTTCTTCATTGCAATATACACGCCTCATTATCTCCTCCAATGCTTTGCACTGCATACAAACAGTTGATCAATAATATTTATTGCTGTTACATTATCCCAGTTCGTTTTATAGACTTATTGAATGTAATTACCAATGAAGCTATGGTTTTCTGCCTTGCATCAACCTGATCTTCAGTGGGAAAGGTATCCATATGAAATATTTTTCTGGCTGTAAATGATACCACAGCCAGATACCAGTGTCCATCCGTACCCTCGATAGGGATATAGATCTGCAGTATTTGGCAATATAGAAAATATATATTATGCATTTAGTGTTTTTTATTTTATTATTTACACGAACAGTATAATTATTTTGCCCACTTACCAGTCGAAGCTGTTCATATGCCCTCATCCAGTCGGACTTGTAGTGATTGAACAGATCTTCAATACTTGTTTCTTTAGCCACATCTACCTGGAGTAACTGATTCAGGTTAGTAATTGTAGGAAGCATATTCAATTTGAAGCTTATAAAACAGGGCATCTCAGCATTTTGGCATACCGCAAAGGATGGGGGAAGGCACCAAGCTGCCTTGTGTCCATCTGTAACCTGTTTCCATGTCATGGTAATTGTAACCAGTTCCACTATCTAATTATGAGAAAGGCCCGTAATTAATGTTGAGTATTATAACAATTTAAGAGTGTGATAAACGACATATATAAGCATACCTCACGCCTCACAATCCTACCGGGCATTAAGGAGCAAAAGTCGTCTCGATTGGTAATGTTGTTCCCGACAATACAGAGGACCTCACTGAAAATGAATACTCAATAATAAATTATTATACATTCATGATTTATTTTTTATATTTGTAATGCAAACAAGAATCACTTGTAGTGTTGATGGTTAATGAGCGAACCTATCTTCCTTTGCCAAGTTGAAGACGTATACACAAACTCGAACCTCTTCGTTTAATAGTTCCATGTTCGAAGTAGGTCTGAATACACACTTTGCATGCTACATATATAGTTAGTATGGTTAAATGTACCCATGGCTAAACCATCAATTTAATAGTATTTGCAAACGACAATACCTTTGGTATGGGAACGATAAATGGTTCCCCTTTCGAAGACTTGGATAACTCTACAGCTAGCTTGGTTATCGTATTTGCAGTTTTTCTGACATCACTTGATGTCCCGGTCTTTGCCTTCTTCTTTGCAGGTGACCCCTCAGTTGGTGGTGTGAAACTCAACTTTCTAGGTATGAAAGGAGGACGATCTACACAATCTTCATCTTCACTGCATACCTACATGTTCATAACAAGTGTTCAAATATAAAGAATGAATATCAATATATGGGCTGAAAGAACAGATGCCAGTTTACAATATGCACCTCATTCTCAGTTCGTCGTTTATATTCACAGCTGATTGAGGTATTCTGATAAACACTTTTTGATTTTCGGTCACATTGGTTTGTTTGCGAAGACTTCCCCTTATTCGTCGGCTCTGCCGATTGCTTTGTGGTTTTCCTAATAAAGGGTCGCCTCTTCTCTTTAGGGGGTTGATTGATAGTTGCATCATCATCAGAGTCATATATATAGACTGTTGAAATGTTGCTCAGATGGCGTAGTTGTTCTACCGTGATTTTTTCATCGGACTTCATCGGTTTCGTTGCAGTGTCAGTGTGATGCAGTTTGCCAAGCAAGCCATCTGTTGCCTTATCAGGAACCTCTTCTTTACTTAACGGGGTAGTTGTTGTTGACCCGGGGTTTGCCTCAGTGGATAGTTTTTCCATGATAGTCCTCATCAATGTATTAGTTACTGAACTTGAGCTTTCAAGTTTCGTAGTTAGTTGCTGCAACGTACAAGTGTTATTACCGCCAAAAACCAAGTGATAAATTCTGTTTTTTCGCTCATTAAATGTAAATGTAATGTACGTGACCACCGAACACACACGGTTGTAAAAAAACTCACACACGATGATAAACCCACTATTTTATGTTAAAAAAGGTAACTTTATACTGACACTATCATCTGTTGGATGACTTAAATACGACTATAACCACTATGAGTACCAGTATAACCTTAATAGCATCAACAACGTCACGCATGGTTGTTTCTTCGACATTGCGTTGATGTTGTTCCATTTCTGATGTCCTTTCTGGGTTCTGTGAATTGTTAGCAGCAACCTTGGCACCAATATCTTCGTTCATACTGGATGTTCCCCTCCTGCAAACAAATATATGTTGTTTGTGTTACACACACATTGATATTACATTGTCATTGGTTGTAACAGATATTGTTAAGTAATGTGTTACTATGCCTCTCGTTATTGGCAACTTCACTTGAAACCACGTTCAACGGATTTGTGTCGACGTCTTTGCTCATCTTCGTTTCAAGTTCAACAGTAACACCGTTGTTGTTTGAAAGTCAGTATTTGAAGCCATAGTATTATGAAAGTCAGTATTTAAAGCCAACACAGTCACTGTACATGATGTGACTTATTCTTCTAATGTATAAGCGCGTGGTATATGTTCAGTTGCATTTAATGAAGGTATGGCACCAAATCTGAACATAAGCAACTAAGATAATGATAGCTAAGCCAGGGTAGCCGGCGCTGTACAACGACTGGGTGGGAGGTGTGATCGTGTATTGATATAATTTAGACTTAATTGTCATTTTGGTCTCTTTATTTTGTCAAATTTTTTATTTTAGTCCCTCAATTTCTAATTTCTGACAGTTAGTCCTCATGTTTTTAAAAATTTTGTTATTTGGCCCCGTTATCACTAATTTTGGTCAAAATTAGCTCATGTGGCAAGTCAAACACTTATGTAGCAAGTGACTGGACTGAAAATGTGGCCTATTTAATTGCCACATCATTTAGTCCCTTTAAAATAATATAATTAAATAATTTATTTCATTTTTCAATTAAATAATTAAATCTAACGTGTGAATCAAACCCAGATATCTATTCCTCCTCTTTTTGTTGGACTATTCCCTATTGTTCTCTTAACTTCTCCTCAATGTGTGAATCAAACCCAGAAATCAACCAAACAAATCAAACAAGCATCAAACCCACAAATCAAACAATGTATGAATTAAACCCACCGAACAGATCAAGTACAAATCAAACCCAGATATCAAACAAATAAAATCAGAAAAATAATTTTCACACCAATTCGAATGTGAAATTTCAAACCCAGAAATCAATTTCACACCAAAATAAATTTCAGACCCAGAAATCAAATCACAAATCTCTAAATCAGAAAAATGAAGAGTGGGTGAGGCAAGTGGTGAAGGAAATCGGATTCTTGTTCTCTGTTTCTACATTGTGATTTCTTCTTCTTCTTCTCCTTCTTCTTTTGCTTTTGCTGCATCGCTCACCCCCATTCCTCCGTCCCCACTCCTTCTCTAACATCGTCTCCCCCACCCTCGAACCAACAGCCCAAAACCTTTGAAAAACGAAGCAGCGAAGAAGTAGTAATCGAAATTTGCAGCCTCAAAAACCCTATAATCCCAAAAAACCTATGCTTCGTCGCGATTTGTTTAGGGCTCTGAGACTCTGAATTTTCGTTTGTTATTCGACCTGTAGAAGTAGACGAATACGAAGAAGTAGAAGAAGATGACAGTGGCAGAAGGATGAGGAAGAGGAGAACGAGGGCGATGGGGGATTAGGGTTCGCAGATTTGGGATATGCGAGATTACGGTTCACAGCTGATGAGGATTTTGGGAACGATGATTTTTGTATTTCTTTAATTTTATTTATTTATTTGAAGAAGTGTTTATTTAAACAAATTAAATGATTTTTTTTGTTTATTTTAATAAGTATTGTTGACTTAGCACTACCAATCCAATTCCTGGGAGTAGAATTTGGGGCCACGGGGAATCCCGAACTCTTTGGAAAAAAAATATCATTGAATGTATTAGCTTGCTCAATGCAGCCCTCAATGCTCCAAAAACTTAGTTGGTGCCAACAGCTTCTACTCTTATCGCAGTTCAGTAAAACACAAATGTTGTCCTCATCCTCTGCCTCGCATCAGGGGCACAATGTTGTGCAATTTACACTGCGGCTATGAAGGTGCATCTTAGCAGGGATGCTCTCTCAACAAGCTCTCCAGAGAAAACCTTTGATCTTCGGACTGATGTGAAGTTGCCAACGACTGCGCCAATTCACTGACACCTGAGGTGACCAGTGTTTACAATTTGGTCAACACAAAGCCTATATACATATCTCACCGTGCACAAGCCCTCGACCCAGCCCGTTACCGTGCGTGATTTCTTTCGGCTCGAATTTTCACACAAAACGTTTTTCCTTTAAAAAAACAGCAACGTTTAGTTTTTTTTAATAACTTTTAATTGGGTTTGTAGTTTTTAGAACTACAGTAATACCCGTAAAAAACAGAACTCCAGAAATACTTAACGTTTTTGTTTCTAAATTAATACCTACACATCGAAGTATTCCACTTGTGTCATTATAGGTATCACATTAATGAGAAGCTTTAAAAGACTGTAACAAATTTTAAGAAATTATTCTTACTAACTATTTATATTAACAGTTGTCATAAATACGTAACAGAGTATATTGAATTGGGAGCGATGCAGTCATTATTAATTTCATAGTAAAACTGGAAAAAAGGTAATTAACATTACGTTAAAAACTTTACATGAGGCTTACGTTGAAAACATTACCTTATTCCTTCCAAAAAATAGGTGGTTGTGATATATATATATATATATTATAATATAATATTACAATATATATACAGATAGATTATATTCTTTTAATGTTAAATTAAATGTTAATAATTCCTTTATAAGGTGAACAATCTTCCACCGTGTGTAAATAAGGTTGACGTCGGATTAATAGAGAGGAGGATGACTTTCGATTAATAGAGATGAATATAAAAAGCACATACCAAACATTGGCATTTTTTTCCTTTAAAGCATGTGGCATACAGAAACAGAATTAAAATAAAAAGACACACATATAATACACCTACCTTTTTTTTGCCTTTTGTTTTTTGGATAAGCAATATACTACACTTACCTTTTTTTTTAACAAACATATTATAGTTACTACTACTAGGTTGACCGAAAACTTGATTTGCAAACAGCTACCATCTAAAAACATCCACGAGCCCAAAACACGATTTCCATGCAGAAATTGCAGTCACATACTATGTTTCATTTTAAGAACTTCATTTCGGCATTCAACATGGTGATCTCCTCCCTTAGCTCTATGTTCTCGTCCATTGTCTTGTTCAGTTGTTCCTCCAGTACTTGCACATTGTAAAAGTTGAGGTCTCTAATTTGTTTCCCAGTTGCAGCAAGTAGGCGACGTATCAGCAATGCCGCGACATCTTCTTGTGCATCGTAATCTGTCTTGGCAAACTTTCCCATGGAAACAGCTGGCCTTCCAATTGCACTTGTTGCGATAGATGCGTAGTACCTGCAATACTGTTGCCCATTTATGGTCTTCACTTGTTGGAGGGTGTAAGTTGGTAGTTGGATCCGCAATATATGACACATTTGCTGGAGTTGCTTCTGCATGCTTTGTTGGATTATGAACATGCTTGATTGAGTATCCTCTGCGAATTTACCTGAGCTTCTCTGCACGAACCCATTACTACCGGATGCAATATCTTCTTTGCCTCGAACATTTTCGTAGGTGTATCGATCACGACCCTTTAAGTGGCAGTATTCAACCCATTGGTTCCACGCCTGTTCAGTTGACTCAAAACTCTGATGTCTATTACCTTTGAATCCATTTACCTGTACATCAGCTGCAGGCCATGAATGGTAGAACCCTGGTTTTCTTCCCTCAAACACAACGTAAACTTTCTCCACTGGTGTGTTTCCTAAAAAGTGTAACACCCGCACCTCAACATAATTGAAAGTACGACAAATTACATTAAAGCACAGGAGTTACTAAGCATTTACAAACTTGATTACAGTAATCCAAGTTGTAAACTAAACTCAATTCATAAATCTAATGAATAGATTACAAATTATACATAACTAGGAATATAAAATTCCCACGGCAAAATCAAGCTAGCCTATGAGTCCTGAACTTGGAGCTTTGACTCCTCGTCTTCAGTACCTGCTTATCAGAAAAACAACAAAAGGAAAAGGGTGAGATTATAAATCTCAGTGAGCCCTTCACAGACTCCTCACCATTCTCTCCTCGGAACATTCTAGGCTGGAAAGACTAGCTTAGGCATTTCAAACCTAGACATACTCTCCCTATGTACCATAAGGACTTGACTTACAACATCTCGATATCCCTAAGCTAAGACGCTTTAGAAGGCGCTAGCTTGAGTTAAAAACTTAGCATATAATCAAATAGGGTAATCCTAGGACCAATATGCCACTTATCAACTTGTGATTAAACTAAACACATCAACGTATAGCAACCCACATCAATCCTACAAATGTCCATTCTTTAACCTTTGTTTAGTTCGGCTAACCTTAATACAATATAAATTGCAACCTTATTAACTAAGAACGTATTGTCCTTACTTACTCACTTTGTGCTTAGCACATCTTTGCTTTTTCTTATGCTATTGGACTTTGCCTTGTGTTCTATACCACAATCCCAATCAACCTAGCTTGCTTATCCTTTAAGTGATCTAATCACAATGCTCATTACTATATAATAATTAAGCGACTAGGGATGTGCTATCCAAGATTTCATACAACTAACGAAGCTAATTCCGAATATATATATATAAATACATATAAGGAATTCATTAACATTCATAACTTAACATCACTTCACATATTATACCATTCATAAGAGATATATAATATGATGCTTTGCATGTAATGCACTTTGTGTTATTGGGTAGTGTCGTAGGCTTAAGTCCCTAGACCCCAATTACACACTTTCGGAATGGTGGTTAGACGTCATAACCCTCCAAGGGCGTCCCACTTGGCTAACCAAACCGATCTACTCCTATAAATAGAGGAGTCTTGCCATGGACTTTAGCTTATGCTTATGCTTATGATTATGCTTATGCTTGTATGCATATTCATATAAATACATTCATCATCATTACTTAACTATTCAAGGAAACTACAATCATTTCGATGAATCAAGCTTACACTAATAGTATCCCTTTATCTCTAATGACTCCAAATCATGAACACTAATTCATACATCCTTTCTATTACATCCTTTTCCTAGGGTCCTTTCTTGACCTCTAAGACTTAAGCTTATGGCTCTTAGACAAGCCTCACAATTTGCCAAATTAATGGACAACACATACATTAACTAATCCCTTGAAACTCTATGGAGTTCTCAAGAGAAAAACATCAAGCATACATTCAACTGTGGGGGGTTGGGGGCAGCCATCCAACCTCTTTCAGTCAAACCCACTATAAAATCATAACAATCAAAACAATCATGACAATCATAACAATAATAACTCAACCTCTTATAGGTATCTAAAACCTAACTTGAACCTAGGGTTCACATATTACTAAAGGAAGAGAAATTCCTATATGTGGGACTTATGGGTGCCCATCACCTAAGGGTTGAAGAACTCACCTCTATTCTTCAACACATTGAGCTAGGAAGGTTGAACTTTGGACTCTTTGCTCTTCTTCAAGCTTTTCCCTCTTTGCTCAACTTAGGGCTTCTCCAAATACTCCTCAAATCTTGATCTTCAGCCTTCAATCTTCCTTCTCAATCCAAGAACTTGAGCCATCCTTGCTGGAGCTTGATCTTCTCCCCCTTATTCTTCTCCAAATTCGTGCTTCTTCTTCCCCTCTCTAGGGTTCAAACCCAAATCTTCCAAATACTCAAATCTCCACTCTCAAACTCTCCATTTAGGCAAGTGATTGAAGAAATCCAACATGAATCTCTTCAATCCTTCTCAAAGGGTGAAACCCTAGCTCTCCTCTCCTCTTTCTCCTTTCCCTTTCTCTTCTTTTCCTTCCCTCTTTCTCTATTTCTGCGTTCTGCTCGCTGAAACTGCGTTTTTAAACAATTCTGCAGCTGTGAATCGATTCACAGCATAGTGTGAATCGATTCACACAGTGCAAAAAGTGCCTGAATCGCAGATTTAATGAGTGAATCGATTCCTGCCTGCGAGTCCCAGTGGCCTGTCTTATATGAATCGATTCCTGGCTTCTGTGAATCGATTCCCACTGCTAGAATTTGATGCCAATGGAGTTTTAATGCTGTGAATCGATTCCTAAGCTATATGAATCGATTCACACTGCAGAAAAACCCAGAAAACTTAGTTCTAACACCAAACCTTGAGACTTTCTTCTCAATCAACTTCCATAACTACAAATCAACACCTTTAACCATCTTAAGATTAAATCCAACTTATTCCTCAACTCAAACCCATTAACTTTCTTATCAAAACCTTGTGTAATCATATTCACTCACTTAAAAATCAATTTAAGCTTGAATACAATCAAACAATTCTTCTCATAACTTGCTCTCAACTTAGCTTAGAAATTTGGGGTGTTACACTACTACCCACCTTTTAAAAATTTTCGTCCTCGAAAATTGCGGCATCTCTCATTGGAACTTCAACTACAACTTCCTTTCATAGCCCATTCCATCCATTGGAAAACCTAGAAACGATTAACTCTCACAAAGCATTAATCTATGGAGTACTTGCAATCGTGAACGACTCTAGGTATCCTCCGATTTGGTGGTAACTTACATCCTTACTAACTTCAAATCTTTCCCCCCATGAGATAGGTTCTCACTTCCAGACTTCTTGGAAGGTACTCTCTTTCAAATACTCCCTGGAAGTTCACCCAAAACAGCATCCAATACTATCGTTGGTTAAACTGACTTGATTTTTTATTTTTATTAGTTGATTGCAAACTTTGTCTCACACGAGGTCTAAGCCTCACTTGGTTGGAGACTTAGCTTGCAAGTGGCTAATTAGAATCACATCAGACTCAACCTAACGACTTGACTCACAGTAACTTATAGTCTCAGATGTCCACCATCTTCACTCTTAAATGAACTTTACTACTACTCTCCTTCGCTTGATGGTGGTACTCCCTTTCTTGATGCTACTGCAATTAAACCAGAACCCACACGGCTTCATCTGATAGCGGTGTAGATCGACGCGTTTACTAACCAATGGACCCAACAAGTATCCAGAAAATAAATCCTTGATATTCTTGGGAACAATCTACCTTATTGATCCTGTCTTATCCTCCTTACCCAATCTGAATCATTAGAAACCCTGGAAGGGATTAATCTCTATAGAGGAACTAATTGCTCAGGAAATTAAGTGATCTCATTACCCAATTACAGACTAAGTCTTATTCTAACTAATATTCTTACTTAGTTAAGGCAAAGTCTATAATTGGTCAATTGAACTCACTTGACGCACTGAACAGTTAGATCGAACATAGATATCAATAACTTTAGGTTTCCGTTGACTCGGCTTTTCTTGAAACTTCTATAGTTTGAAGACTACATCTCATCTGATCCTCTGAAGTTCGTGTTCCACTAAGGACACCGTTCCTTGAAGACTTAGAGTTTTCCTTCTGCTTCACTAGGGCAAGATCACTCTTGAGGACTCATACTACCATTTGGGCGTTGTGGCATATCGCCTAACTCCATCTTGTTCCTTACCCTTGCCGTTACCATTCGGAACGCTAAGGTTCTCTCAGGGATTATCATAGGATTTCTATCGACCTAGGATCCACCTATAATCGGCTAAGTTAACCAGTACTACTGAGACAACAAGTGTTGAGACCCTAACCGATTATAACCGACCATCCTACTCGATTGAAAACCTACAATTAAGAGTACTTACTGTTAACCACGAAGGGCACTTGAATTAACTTGGGAATCATCATAAGATATCAATCATTCTAGGATCCATTCATAATGGATGAGGCGAAACAACTTGATAGCATAACCAGTGTTGTAACCCTGACCGATTACGAATGCCCATCCTAAGTGGATTTGAAACCTCACAATTAAGACCCCTTACTTGCTTGTCATCTCCAATCACTTCCATAGCATCTCGGTTGACGGTACATGAATTACACGCTTGCCTAGCCGAACCCTCACCGCCATGGTTCCGACCATTCTTGAAACATTCCTTAACTCTTGGTTCCGGAAAGGTGGGAACTTGTTTCCCTTTTTCCGTATTCCGAAAGTTCTCACTTAATGAGAGCTCTTACATCCGCTCCTTCCTTGTCTGCATCATCCTTATCCATCAAGCTTCATCAGAGTTCACGCTCCTATTCGGTCTCCTCCCTCATCCGCCAGCTCCATCTACTACATTCTTCGTACACGGTATGGAGTATTAAGTTGATCAGGCTTAATATTCCATACTAAGCATAAGAATATGTAGAGAAGTTCTCGGACAAGGGAAAATTCACGCTAGCGCTACAGTCCAACAAGGACTAAACTGACACTTCCTAAACTGAGTCATTACTAAACTAGTGACTCACAGTCCGATAAGATCGAACTGCTCTGATACTATAATGTAACACCCGCACCTCAACATAATTGAAAGTACGACAAATTACATTAAAGCACAGGAGTTACTAAGCATTTACAAACTTGATTACAGTAATCCAAGTCGTAAACTAAACTCAATTCATAAATCTAATGAATAGATTACAAATTATACATAACTAGGAATATAAAATTCCCACGGCAAAATCAAGCTAGCCTATGAGTCCTGAACTTGGAGCTTTGACTCCTCGTCTTCAGTACCTGCTTATCTGAAAAACAACAAAAGGAAAAGGGTGAGATTATAAATCTCAGTGAGCCCTTCACGGACTCCTCACCATTCTCTCCTCGGAACATTCTAGGCTGGAAAGACTAGCTTAGGCATTTCAAACCTAGACATACTCTCCCTATGTACCATAAGGACTTGACTTACAACATCTCGATATCCCTAAGCTAAGACGCTTTAGAAGGCGCTAGCTTGAGTTAAAAACTTAGCATATAATCAAATAGGGTAATCCTAGGACCAATATGCCACTTATCAACTTGTGATTAAACTAAACACATCAACGTATAGCAACCCACATCAATCCTACAAATGTCCATTCTTTAACCTTTGTTTAGTTCGGCTAACCTTAATACAATATAAATTGCAACCTTATTAACTAAGAACGTATTGTCCTTACTTACTCACTTTGTGCTTAACACATCTTTGCTTTTTCTTATGCTATTGGACTTTGCCTTGTGTTCTATACCACAATCCCAATCAACCTAGCTTGCTTATCTTTTAAGTGATCTAATCACAATGCTCATTACTATATAATAATTAAGCGACTAGGGATGTGCTATCCAAGATTTCATACAACTAACTAAGCTAATTCCGAATATATATATATATAAATACATATAAGGAATTCATTAACATTCATAACTTAACATCACTTCACATATTATACCATTCATAAGAGATATATAATATGATGCTTTGCATGTAATGCACTTTGTGTTATTGGGTAGTGTCATAGGCTTAAGTCCCTAGACCCCAATTACACACTTTCGGAATGGTGGTTAGACGTCATAACCCTCCAAGGGCGTCCCACTTGGCTAACCAAACCGATCTACTCCTATAAATAGAGGAGTCTTGCCATGGACTTTAGCTTATGCTTATGCTTATGATTATGCTTATGCTTGTATGCATATTCATATAAATACATTCATCATCATTACTTAACTATTCAAGGAAACTACAATCATTTCGATGAATCAAGCTTACACTAATAGTATCCCTTTATCTCTAATGACTCCAAATCATGAACACTAATTCATACATCCTTTCTATTACATCCTTTTCCTAGGGTCCTTTCTTGACCTCTAAGACTTAAGCTTATGGCTCTTAGACAAGCCTCACAATTTGCCAAATTAATGGACAACACATACATTAACTAATCCCTTGAAACTCTATGGAGTTCTCAAGAGAAAAACATCAAGCATACATTCAACTGTGGGGGGTTGGGGGCAGCCATCCAACCTCTTTCAGTCAAACCCACTATAAAATCATAACAATCAAAACAATCATGACAATCATAACAATAATAACTCAACCTCTTATAGGTATCTAAAACCTAACTTGAACCTAGGGTTCACATATTACTAAAGGAAGAGAAATTCTTATATGTGGGACTTATGGGTGCCCATCACCTAAGGGTTGAAGAACTCACCTCTATTCTTCAAGACATTGAGCTAGGAAGGTTGAACTTTGGACTCTTTGCTCTTCTTCAAGCTTTTCCCTCTTTGCTCAACTTAGGGTTTCTCCAAATACTCCTCAAATCTTGATCTTCAGCCTTCAATCTTCCTTCTCAATCCAAGAACTTGAGCCATCCTTGCTGGAGCTTGATCTTCTCCCCCTTATTCTTCTCCAAATTCGTGCTTCTTCTTCTCCTCTCTAGGGTTCAAACCCAAATCTTCCAAATACTCAAATCTCCACTCTCAAACTCTCCATTTAGGCAAGTGATTGAAGAAATCCAACATGAATCTCTTCAATCCTTCTCAAAGGGTGAAACCCTAGCTCTCCTCTCCTCTTTCTCCTTTCCACTTTCTTCTTTTCCTTCCCTCTTTCTCTATTTCTGCGTTACGCTCGCTGAAAGCTGCGTTTTTAAACAATGCAATTGTGAATCGATTCACAAAGATAGTGTGAATCGATTCACACAAAGGCAAAAAGTGCCTGAATCGCAGATTTAATGAGTGAATCGATTCTGCCTGCGAGTCCCGATTAGTGTCTTATGTGAATCGATTCACGGCTTCGTGAATCGATTCCCACCGCTAGAATTTGATGCCAATGGAGTTTTAATGCTGTGAATCGATTCCTAAGCTATATGAATCGATTCACACTGCAGAAAAACCCAGAAAACTTAGTTCTAACACCAAACCTTGAGACTTTCTTCTCAATCAACTTCCATAACTACAAATCAACACCTTTAACCATCTTAAGATTAAATCCAACTTATTCCTCAACTCAAACCCATTAACTTTCTTATCAAAACCTTGTGTAATCATATTCACTCACTTAAAAATCAATTTAAGCTTGAATACAATCACACAATTCTTCTCATAACTTGCTCTCAACTTAGCTTAGAAATTTGGGGTGTTACAAAAAGGACCCTAAAGATGAAGACGCCATAACGTATGCAGCATGTGTGTTAGGGCAACTCATAATATAGTCATGTGGCCGGGCATTCATTAAATTCGATGGTTGGGGAGGTTGAACATATATTAATAGCATTAAACGTGCATATATCGATTGGTGAGTCGTAATATGTGAGTATGGTGGGAGCGTTGGGTTTCACTGAGGTAGTTTTGGATGTTATGAATTTATATTAAACACTAAACACTGCCAGACATTGTTATTTAATATATACTATACTAATATACATTAGTGTAGGCAATAAAACACCATACTATATTTAATATTGTGTTATCTTATAAATCTATGGCCCTGAAGTACCATGTAGGTGGCCCCATATATAAGTAAGTAAATTAATGAATAATATATACGTGTACATTTTTACTTGTGTCGCAAATAAGCAAATGAATAGAGGAATAGTCAACCCAGGAATATTGAAGACTTGGATCACTTCAACTAAACACGTCCACCTTTTTTTTTACCCCAAAAAAATAAAATACCAACCCGTTTCCAACTTACCTGTCCCACCTTTCCACAAAATTTTCGTTTAGCAACTTTTTCTTTTCCTTTGTTGTTATTAAATGTACGTCAAATCATATGTAATAGTATTATGCTGGAGTAGTGTTTGGATGTTGATAGGTACCCTAAACCAATGTACCTTGGTCTACCATGGCTGACAATGCTAACAAAATGGGTGTTTCGATGGTGTTTCGGTGGCTGACAATGCGAATAAAATGGACATGATTTGTAATAGTTAATTGTGATAAGGCATTGGGTTTTCTGACTTACGATTACTGTGTACATGTCAATCAATTCGGCTGACCTTATTTACACAGTTGTGTTAAAAAATTTGGCGCCAGCTATTTCCAACGGATACTTTGATGTTTCCATATCTTTCCTCATTAATGCGTACAGTTGAAGATATAATATAGGAAGATTTTGATGGATCATTTAACAGAGAAGTCTACCTAAAGCATTTATTATCGTACCATCCTAAATGACACATCTTTTACTACTCTTCTGAACTGGTTTCTGTGTCTATTATTCCCTCTATTCCTATTTATAAGCTCCTTAAAATGAAAATATGTTTTTTTATAAGCCTTTTTACAATTTATAAGGTGCATTAAAATCTTTTTCCAAAAAACCCATAATCAATGTTACAAGTATTGATTAAGAAATGACAAACCACACTATAATCAATGTAAAGGAAGGGTAAATAAAGAAAAACATACACATTGTTAACAAATTTATTAACACTTGTTTTTATTCTTATTTTATTTTTATTTTATTTTTATTTGTTATTAACATTTGTTTATATTTTTTAAATTATTTATAAATTATTGTTTCGTTTTTTGAGTCTTCACGGGAGACATTACATGTCAGTATGATTATTTTTTATTTTTTAATAAATGTATTTAATTTTTACAAACAATATAATTTTGTTTTTGAATTCTGATGGGAAAACACTATTTAAGTATAATATTGTCGACGAGAACAAAATTATTAAGTCTCATCGGACAAACATTACATGTTGTTAGTATAATTTTAATTTTATTTTTCTATTAACCATTTTTATATTTCTTAAATTAGTTATAACTTATTGTTTTGCTTTTGAGTCGTGACGAGAGACGTTATATGTCGGTGTAATTATTTTGTTATAAATGTATTTAATTTTTATAAAAAATTATTTTATTTTTGAGTCCCGACGAGAGAAAATAACATGTTGTCGATATAATTTTATTTTTATTTCTTATTAACATTATCTATATTTTTGAAGTTATTTATAAATTATTTTGCTTTTGAGTCGTGACGGGAGACATTATATGTCCGTATAATTATTTTTTCTTTTTTATAAATGTATTGTATTTTGCTAGTGGGCGGCAGCTAGGGTGGGGAAGTATCCCATGCGGTCCATAATGGACCAATTTATTTCTAACTTTTGATCAAATCGTCCGATCGTTAAATTAAAAATCAACAGTCAAAAATAAAAAAGAACACTATACTATTATGACAAATTTGTCGATGAGGTCCGAAATATAAATTTTGGGATAAATTTTGGGCGCAAAAAATAATCCAAATTATACTGCCGGTGCAAAACACTGTCCAGAATTCAGTAGAATTTTAAACCCAAATGTTTACCATAGTCTGTTATGATATAATACGTTTGATCTATTAATTTACTTTTGTGAAATTCACTCATTTAATCTATGATACAGTTAATTGTTAAATTTGTCCTATTAACACAAGGTTAACTGTATTTTTAATCTATGATTAAATGAGTGAATTTCACTAAAGTAAATTAATAGATTAAACGTATTATATCATGACAGGCTATGGTAAAAATTTGGGTTTAAAATTTTACTGAATTCTGGACAGTGTTTTGCACCGGCAGTATAATTTGGATCATTTTTTGCGCTGAAAATTTATATTTCGGACCTCATTGACAAGTTTGTGGGTAAGAGTATATTATTTTTTTTATTTTTGACTGTTCATTTTTAATTTAACGATCGAACGATTTGATCAAACTGTGAAAAAAATTGGTCCATTATGGACCACTTGGGGTACTTCCCCACCCTAGCCGCCGCCTTTCGGACCCCATTCACAACTTTGTCGGTAAGGTAAGAGTATAGGGTTCTTTTTAATTTTTTATTGTTTATTTTTAATTTAACGATCAAACGAGTATTTTACGATTTATATTTATTTGTGCATTGCGAACCATTTGCCGTGCTTGTCCATGCTAGGCGTGCTTGTCCTTAAAAGGGATACAAATTACTATTCAATTTTTGTTTTATAAACGTTCGTAATAACTAGCACTGCGCGACCCGTGCGTATGCACGGGTATACTAATCTCGTATTCCTGCCCAGGGTCGATCTAACATATGTATAATGTAGTAGAGTAGTTATGAGTAGTGTACTTGACCTCTAATCGGATCATGAAGCCTAACCATTCATGGAATTATTAGCATTAATCACTTTGCTAAACACTTCGCACTCGGGGTGTGACACTGAGCAATTCGTGATCGTAACCCTTTCATAGACTCTCAAATATAGGAAACGAATACAACAGTACCCACTCCCATCTATTTGTTAGTCAAAACATACATCACTTACACCAATCCCACCAGGTCAACCATACTGACTTACACAGTAGGTCCTATGAAACAACTCGTGGCCCGAACATGAATGATACCACGTCAACCCGGCTGACTTATCCAGAAGGTCGTACTTGCAAGTATTGACTGATTAACAACAATAGTGGGTAAGTAAGTGAATGAGTAGTTCACTGAGTAGATTGATGCTCTATGTTCTCTTCAGAATTAGATTTTGTGAGGATGAAACAGGTTTAGGTGGTGATTTAGGTTTTGGTGGTGATGGTATTTTGATTTGTTGTGGGGATGAGGAGACTGTTTGAGGGGTTTGTGGTTCAGGCATAGTTCAGTCTGGGTGTACAACAGCCAAAGGTTCAATATAGGGAATGTGAACCTGTTGTTGTGGTGTAAGTCTGGGTCTTAAAGTTTCATGATTATAGAGAACTTTAGCAGGTTCAGAGGCAATATGAATGCCCGTGCTCCTTGTAGTCCTTCTTGTTGGTTCCACAACCAATTCAGTTGCTTTTGTTTTTCCTTTCTTCACTGCCTTTTTCTTAGCTAATGACCTTTGTTCTTGCTGTTGCATAGCAGCAGCAACCTCTGTGGAAAGAAGCCGCATCTTTTTCAAAATTTCAGATGAAATGATGGGAACAGCCATTGTCTTTAAAGCCAGATTTAGGCACTAAACAATTCAATAGCACCTTCATTTGGGTAGTTGGTAATGTCTGCAATTAGGTCCGGAGTGACCACCACACGCCTACGTTGAACAAAACCGATGATAGTCTTCTCCAACGGTCGATCTTGCAAAAATATTTATCCAATAGGCTATCCTTGAATTTGGTGTCAAAGTTTAAGTTTGACATCGGTGTCATTTGATCCCGACCCATACATATACATATATATATATATAAAAAAAAATTTAATTCCATTTTAATTTAATCTATATTTTATTTTTAGTTTTTAGTTTTATTTTATTTAGGTTTAGTTTTTTTATTTGATTTAATGTAGTTTTGTTTTCAAATTAAAAAAAGTTAAAATTAAAAAAAGTTAAAATTAAAATAGATGACAAATGTTAAACTAACACATGTAATACTAAATTAAATGACACTAAATCTGCTAATGTGAAGTTACATTTGCAATTATATTTTACGAATCTCTTTTTTTTGTTCAAAGTGGTCTAGCAGCAAGACTCAAGACTCTAGGTGTTCAATTTAGGTAATTATTTGGTATGTGTTGTATCTCCCTCGTCTTAGTTTGAATTTAGAGATCAATTGTTTTAGTTTACGCTTTCTTTATTTATTGGTTTGATTACAGGTGAGTTTTTCTTTATATCTTAAAATTACAGGTGTTGTGGGTTTTGTATACGAGACTTATGAATTCTGGTTTTATGTTGTTTTTGATTTCAGGGTTGTATTTCTGCGGGTTTGGTTTAGGTGACATTTTTGTTTTTTGCAAATAATAAGCGGTAATTATAACTTTTAAACCCAATTTTTTATCATAGCCTGTTATGATAATATGTTTAATGTTAATAATTTTTTCGTGAAATTAACTCATTTAATCATAGATTAAAAATACATTTAGCATGTGTTACAAATTTAACCGTTGAACGAGTATGTTACGAGTTAAATTTTTTCGACCATGATGGACAATTTGTCCAACTTGTCCATGCCAGCCGTCGACAAAAAAAATTAGACAAAATGAGTAGTTTATTTTGTTTATAAAAAAATGAGTTGTTCAATTTGTCTACAAAATGACAAAAAATGAATAATTTTGTCTTTTACGTTAAACAAAATGTGTAGTTCATTTTATGTATAAAAAAATTAGTAGTTTATTTTGTGTTAAAAAATTGAACAATAGTTCATTTTTTTGTATAAAAAAATAAGTATTCAGGGTAATATTAATTAAAAAAGGGATAAAAAAATAAAAATCCCTATCGAATGCATTGAACACAAACACAAATAATTGGTCAATCCATTACATTTGTCGCCTTTATAAAAAGATACCAATTGTCTTTAGTCATAACAAGTCCAACACATTGGAGACATGGGCCACCATGAAAGCCCAAAAAGGCAACAAATGAATGCTTCATGCCCTACCCTTTCCCAACAGGTTATGTAACTATCACACTTTGGGAAACCTGCTTCTGGAAGCCACAACGCTACGTCGAAGTCTGTCGTGACCATCTCCAAGTGAATCCAGTCAAACGACTTCATCGTCGTTTTCAAGTGGTTGCTGTAGAAACCGTGTTGTAATGCATTGCCTTCTTCATACATAGATCACCTGCATATCTAATTTGTAGTTAGTGTTTTTATGTCTGATTTGTCATTCTGCACTGGGTTTATTTTACAGCGAAGATGAACAA
Organism: Calophaca sinica; assembly: GCA_037113605.1. Lineage (NCBI taxonomy): Eukaryota > Viridiplantae > Streptophyta > Magnoliopsida > Fabales > Fabaceae > Calophaca > Calophaca sinica. The sequence goes on from CM073736.1 coordinate 96,865,404, forward strand.
TAGGGAACGTAATAACCTAATCAGATCTCAAATATATGCAAAGTAGAAATCAGGAACAAATGGATCCGACACAAACAGGTATATCGCACGAGAAAGGATTAGTAAGGAAACAAAGGGATGCTTTGTGACTGTTCATGTTAAGAATCAGGTACGCAGCGTCGTCCTACCACCGACTAAATATTCGATTATTTTTTCGTCATCATTGGGGATTATTTCTAAGATATCCTTCATCATCCCTGTAAAGACGAAAGCAAGAGGAGTGGAAGTTGTATTCTACTATAAAGATCAGCGAAAATATTGCCTGATAGCTTCATAGATCTTTCAGGGTCCGACTCCCTGCCCTAAGGCCTCAGTTCTTTCACACAATGCCTACATGATTTCCTTGTCTTCTCCTCTATTATTTGTAACCTACTATATTTTCCTAATTCTCCTATTATACCCTGTTATCTTGATAATTCCAATAATTCAATTATAAAATTATTATTCCCTCCTAATTACTATATTTAACTCTAATTACTATATTTAACACTCATTTAAACAATACCTTGTTTCTACTTTTATACACTTTCCCAATCGAGAATGCAAATTTGTTATCTGCTGCACTTTATTTCAAGTTGTACTATAGTGATAATATTGTTTAAGTTGTGCCCTCCTCCTTGTACTAAAAATGTTGAATTATCCCATAATAAACATTTGGTCAGATACAAGCCATTACAACCTGAGTCTCGTTACTTGCTGGATTCAAATTGAGTCAGGAATATTGTTTGCTATCAGTGTTTCGCTCTCGCATTTTTAATCCTTCAGTAATCAAGTAGTCTTTCTTGCAATATGTCACAACCTTACTATTGTTGATATCATTATTAGTATAATAAAATATGCATTGTTTTCTGTCAGCCATATGGTGAGGTCGACCCATATTTCATACGTAACTTCTTTGGAGAGCTTGGTCCAGTTTGGATATGCATAGATTCACTAGGGAATCAATTCCAACTGAGATACAACAAATCTGCACAACATCCACTAATAACTGATGGATGGCAAGAGCTGAGGGAATTTTACCATTTGACTGGAAACCACAATGTATTGCTCCGATATGTTGGAGATAATATATTTGAGATTACAATTTGCAGCTTTCATTTGGATCCACCTGCATTTCCAATGTTCCCTACTGAATCTACCCGTCAGTCAGTTTCATTTGTTGTCGCTCTTTCACGACCGAAAGTAACTGCCAGCTATTTGGTATATTTATATGTCTTCAATTTGATAATTAGTGGAAACATAATATATATATATATATGAAATTCAAAACTGACATTTATTTTTATGTTACAGGATTTGCCTGAAGAGATTGCTGTACACGTCAGGAATGCAGAGTTCACTAACTTGGTGCTACGAGGTCCAACTGGTCATGAAACAATCACACCATCGCTTTCAAGAAGTGCCAAACATGACAACCAAGATTGGTAAGGGCTGGAAAAGCTTTTTGCAAATCTAACAAACTGAAACCTGGCGACACGATAAAACTTGAGTTTCCGAATATTAAAGTCAATAATCTTGTGCACGTTGGCAAAGTCATCTGAGGTACTTACCTTTTGTAACATACTCAAAATGTTGTTTTTGGTTTTAATACTATTTATATTTATATTATTTATTAAACATCATATTGCACGGATATCTTTGTTTATTTCAAACATCTCTTTGTTCTGTCGTTTGAAACTGGTGGATATAGACATTGAAATGGTTGGGCATTGAACGTCAAATTGTGGTTGTATATTCAATGTCATATGGTATTGGCTTTAATTTTCGGTATCTCAGTTAATGGTGATTCACCGTAATGTCATACGTGACATTAGGTAAACCTTTGAAACCAACTTTTGTACACATCTAACTAATGCATCACAATGTTAGTGAAGCTGTTATATAGAAGTAGGACTGCATCTAATAGGTTACATTATATACACCTTTTATGTTGCCTTACTTATACGATCCAAACACACTACACTGAATTGATGTTCAATTCCTGCAGGAGTAACTCTAATGTAATGAAGCTGGACGGGATTGCATCATCATATCGCCGACACACGTGTATAATTGAACCATCCTAAATGAACTGAATTTGGTTGTATTTTTTTAAAATTGGTAGTAGTGTCTACCTTTTGGAGTTATGGTTAAAGGTGTAGACAGTGTGTTTTTCTTTGCTTCCTTAAGTTGCTGTATTGTAAAACGTGCTTGATGGGAAACAAATATTTTATGTATGCTAGAATTTGTATGTATTATTTGAATTCTATTAAAGTACTTAGTATTTGTAGTTAATATCTAACCAGTATCATCTTCTCGAACAGCTTATTATTTGTAGAAGCCCCTACTGTCATGATTTGCATCAATTGATTCAGTCTCTATTTGCCATGCATTTCAACAATACAAGATATCGATCATCTTTTGTAATGTTGATATGTGTCTTTAGTTATTAATAAATTCACATATGTTAAATACGGTTAATCATGTTTGTTTTTTTTTATAAGCTCAGCCACTTTAGTCACTCCAGCATTTGCCAATTTCTTCATTCTAGTTCCATTTGCAACCCAAATATCCTCTGAGATATCAATATGAGTACCATTCCCCACACCCCTTCTTCCTTCTTGTTTAATTAAATTACGGCCTTTTAGCAAGCGTAGAGCACCGGTCGGTTATGGTTGGTTTCGGGCCTAAAATGGCTCATCCAAGAAAAACTGAGAGCACAAAATCCTGGCCCATTGTCATCCGTTTTGAGTTTCGATTTAGGCGGGTTGAGGTTTGCACGGGCCGCGGGTTGGTCGGATGGTTTCATTCGGATATTGGGCCAGATCAACTGTTTTGGGCCACAACTAAACAAAAAAAAAGAAAAAAAAATTAGAAAAGAGACCCAACGACAACATCTTCTTCATCTTCCACTGGTTCATTTCCAGTTTCCATCTTTAGATCTGGATCTTTGAAGGATGTTGAGTCAAGGCCAATTTTTTTTTGGTCTCCTATATGAATATGAACGGTGATTTTATCAAGATTGGGGAAACGAGATAAGTCGAAGTCATTTCGTCTCCTCTTTGAACTCGTAGAACCAGTAGAAGAAAACGATGAAGAGATCTAGATGGAACTCTGCATGTAATAGAATTGAAGGTTGGTTTTAAGACTCAAGAAGAAGATGGGTTGGCGATTCTATCCTAATACGCTTTTGCACACTTCCACCACCGTTGTCGGCTCAAGGCCACAACCCTCCTCACAAAACAATTAGTATCAGTAACAGCGGGGAAGAGAGGATTTCTTTCTATGTCCTGATTTTCAAATATAATAAAATAGATAAATAGATAATTAAAACATTCTGCTAAACATATAAATGAATAAAAAATTGAAGAAACACATCACGTAAGCTTTTTACACCATTTTCCAAACAAACACAAAAATATATAATCTTAACCATTCATTTTTGTCTTGATCCTTGTCATTTCACATCCAACGGTACACAATAAAAAGCCTTATGTTTTGTTCACTTTGATCTGCATAAAAAATGTTAGAGTTAAATTTTTTATTTACGCCTACTTGATTGACTACACACTGTCACACACACTCCTACCGCTAGAGTCCTAGTTGCGTTGCACAATTTTATAGGCGGAAATAGACACAGTTTCTCATGTATTGCCGGCGACGGCTAGCATGGACCACTTAGGCAAATGGTCCATGATGGTCAAAGAAAATCTAAATTGCAAAATACTCGTTCGATCGTTAAATTAAAAATGAACAGTCAAAAATAAAAAAGAACACTATACTCTTACCGACAAACTTGTGGATGAGGTCAGAAATATAAATTTTGGGCCCAAAAAATGATCCAAATTATATCGCCGTGCAAAAAACATCGCCCGTATTCAATAGAATTTTAAACCCAAATTTTTACCATAGCCTGTTATGATATAATACGTTTGATCTATTAATTTACTTTCGTGAAATTCACTCATTTGATCATAGATTAAAAATACAGTTAACTGTTAAATTTGTCCTATTAACACAAGGTTAACTGTATTTTTAATCTATTATCAAATGAGTGAATTTCACGAAAGTAAATTAATAGATCAAACGTATTATATCATAACAGGTTATGGTAAAAATTTGGGTTTAAAATTTTACTGAATTCTGAACAGTGTTTTGCACCGACAGTATAATTTGGATCATTTTTTGCGCCCAAAATTTATATTTCGGACCTCATCCACAAGTTTGTCGGTAAGAGTATAGTGTTCTTTTTTATTTTTAACTGTTCATTTTTAATTTAACGATCGAACGAGTATTTTACAATTTAGATTTTCTTTGACCATCATGGACCATTTGCCTAAATGGTCCATGCTAGCCGTCGCCTGTATGGCGTAGCACAGTTACATAGGTGGAATTTGTGGAAAGAGACACGGCTTCTACTGAGAGTTAGAGAGAAACCAAACACCAGTGCTTTTGAGTTCCTTTCCATCCCTTTCTCAAACGATGACTTCAATGGAGGAGGGTTGTCTAAACGGTGAGAAGAACCATGCCTGCACAGGTCGGTCGGTTTCGGCCACCGACGGAATATTTTAGACAGAACCGAATCCGCCCATTACTATCCGCCCCAAGCTGATTCTTCAATCCGACAACCCGTTTACCCGCCCGAATCCGCCCATATGGTTGATTTTTGTTTCGGATCTTTCGGTTTCCGGTCGGGTGACGGGCTTTTGCTAATCCCTACTTTCAGCAAGCTAATCCATGCCCAAGAACTTTGTCTCCTCTACTTCACCTGAAAAAAAGTAGCGTTAGGAAAATAAATCCCCTTGAGGGTTTGGACCCACAGGGAATTAGGGTTTTTTTATCACTCTCCAAGCCTGTTTAGTCAGTAGGGCTAAATTAATTTTCTCAGACCTTCTAAAACCCATCCTGCCCAACTTAAAAACTTAAGGATCTATTTGACCCAACTTAAAAACTTTAATTATGAAAATGACCTATTTGGCCCAACTTAAAAACTTACAAGACTTATTTGACCCAAAAAAATAGTTAAAGGACCAAATTTAACCTCAAAAATAAATAAGTTAAGAGATCACAATAGTATTTAAGTCTTTTTTTTGGCTTTTAGGAGTCGTAGGCGCATTAATCCAGCCCATTAGTTAGAGCTTAGCCTATAAATACCAATTAGTGCTTTGTACATTTTACACAGTTGAATTATTACTCATAATTTTCTTCTACAAAGTTTAGTTAATGCTAGAAGTCATTCTTACAGATCAGTGAAATAACCCTTTCCTCAATACTAAAGATTACTCTTTGCAGAGGAAAGTTGCAATTCTAAATCCAAACACACCGATGGTGAACTACACTTTAATCTGTTTTACAAGAAACAAAAAGCTCTATCTGAATTAAGCTTCTGTTAATTAAATATTACATCAACATGATTCATCATGAATGCTCAAAACTTGGACAAGAAAGGTAAACATCAAATAACTTCAGAAGAAGTTTATTTACACAATCGTCCAAAAGACCATGTATTGACCTTGGACTAATTTCAGTTGACTCTTTTATAATTATCAAAGTGCTTTCAGCCCCAACTAATTTAAGAGATTGCAAGTCTCAACAACTTGAACTTGTTTGAATCAATGATATCATCACCCGAGTATAATATGAGAAAGTCTGTTGTTCCATACAGCATAAAGAATCATATGAAATAAGTCATACTTAACAGGAAATTTGTGCCACAGGAAATGCTGTTGAACCTTCTTTACTCCCAAACAAAGTGCCAGATACTTCTCTTCTGGGATTGAGAGAAGTATGCTTCTAAGGCTAGGGATATCCGTTTCGCGAACAAATATAGAAAATGCTTCCCACTTCAACACCTCAAATAAAGGAGGCACATAATTATTTGATATGATAACTGGCACGCACTCAGAAAAAATGGCCTCAACTAACATTGGTGAATGAACCTCATAACCTCTAGCACATATGCAATATTTGCTGCTATTCATGTATTCCATATAAATTGTTTTACCTTGCACATTGCGTGCCATTGGAACAAAAATATTCATGTCGCCTTCTTTATTCTCCCAGTATTGTAGCAGGAGTGGACGAAGATAACTGTGCATGCTTCCTGCAAAAAAGGCCAGAATAGTCCTTTCTGAAGGAGTTTTCCCTACAAATCTTCTTAGTGGATTCATTGCAGAGTGTATGTATGTAACAGGTAGTGTAGTGTCCTTGCCTATTTCAAAGCCTTTAGCAACATTAGCATTGCAAAGAGACCTAATACAACTTTTCATTGGCTGCCTTGTGATTCTGGAGGCCTGCAATTTCATACATTACAGTAATGTTAATATTGCAGAAAATTTTAAGCTGCCTTAGATCCAGGTTCAACAACATAATGTAATATAGAATGGAGCCATCTTCAGTAGACATTGAAGCACTATGCTAAAATTTATATAAAATCAAAAAACAAATTCTCTTAGAATTTGCATTGCGCTCTATCATGTAAAGCACATGGAATGTGATGATATGGGACATTTGGCCTGAAAATATTATTTATAATGTGTATTTGTGCAATATACAAGTGGTGCGCTTTCGGCGATGCATTGGAAGTATTTTCTATAATGATTAAAAGAAAATCTATAAGGATTAAAAGAGCTTTTTATAAGGATTAAAAGAAAAGCTTCTTAACATTATCCTGTGTAAATACTACTCAAAGGGATGCATTGGAAGCCTATCCAATCATGACAGGCAACAAGAAAATGGTCTGCTCCCCCAGTTCTGTTCTAGAAACAATATTTTCCCACAGTTAAATTCACATATCTCTAAAGGTATTGCTCCATTTGCTTATTGTCAGAAATATTAACCCTTAGCATTTGTGAATTGAACGGTAGGTAAAACAAATGAGCTTTTTTGGGATCCTTCACAGTGAACCTTTTGTTTCCCTCCATCAATTTCATAAACCACCCCTCTGAGGCATAAAGTCCTCTCATCTTTGGTTGATGAAATAACGGTTTTTCTCCTTCTCTATAGACATAAACTTTGAGCTTGCGCTCCATCGATTCATAACTCCCGATAAACAAATATACCATTTTCAAACATGCTTTGGTTATCTAATGGAAGAACACATATATGTGAGCTCGTTAATAGAAAAATGGGGTTTCGAGGTCAACAGATGGAATATATGTCCATATCATTGTTAGTGTAGGGAAATTTAGTTGACAATGTGAATATGCAGAATCGTAGTATTAAATTACAAAATGACTTCGGAAATTCATTTTAGAAATTCCAAAATCAAGCCAAATCAATCATGGTAAGTAACATACCATACAAGAAAATAAAGGACCACTTGCAACTGAGATATGAGAGTATAAGAATGAAAAAAGAATAATTTACAATGCAGTGCCATACATCTAACATCTAACATATTGAACAATTGCAAATGTACCTTGAAAACTGCGAATGTACCGTGTTAATGAAGTTGGCCACACCAATTTACTCCTCAAGGTCGAAGAACCCATCATAGATTTATTACTCAAGATTGACAAAGGTGTTTTCCAATCTGCATCCAGAATTTTTATGCCCTTTGTTGAAGGAACCCCTTGGGATGCAATTTGAACATTGTTTCTCTGAGTGAAACTGTGAAAATGTTTTCCAATAACATTGAAAAACAACTATAATAGCAATGAAAACACCAATAATTAAGAGCTGCCTAAATCTCACATGATACAATCTCGGGGCCAGAAAAAAGATACCCATTTCATGCAAAACTCAAATGATTACTTCAAGTTGAACCAAACACTCATCACTTAAAAATCCTCAGCCAAAACTTGATAAGGTAGGTAGTTAAATTACATTACATACATGACAAACGAAAACACAAAACCATTTAAAAGAAGAAGCAAACGAAACTAACTTTTCATCAAACTAAACTTAATAATAAGAATGCACAGACGATTAGAGAGTACCATATTTTGAAGAAACCTTCTGCATAACTACAGTGATAACCGAATATTCATAATCCGACAAAACATATCGTATATCCATCACCAATAGTTTAAATCTCTTATGCTTCAATAGATTCTCAGGGGTAAATAGCTCATCACAAAACATACATAAGCCTTAGCCTCATTGTCAGCCATTTCTGAAGCATTGAAGCTCCTAAGTGTCTTGTTAAAAATGGGTTTGGTGTTCTGGATTTGCACATGAGTGTAGTTATCATCCATAGGTTTGTTCTGGATTTCCCAGTGGTGTTTGGGTTTGGTTAGTGTAACGACCCGTTTCCGGACCGCTACCGAGCTCAACATACCGAGCTCGAGTTACCGAGCTCAACACACCGAGCTCAACTAAACCTGTATGCGATGTGTTTTAAAACGATACTCTTGTGCCCTTTTAGAAAAGTACGGTCTATTATTTTTTATGAAACCAGCTCGTGCACATCAGAGTAATTACAGCTTTTCGAAACATGATGCAACTAAGACACAAGGCTTAAATTCTAATAAAACATACATGCATAACATACATATATACCACTCGAAATGATGATGTATACAAAATACAGAGTAATAATGTATAAAGAAAATACACCTAAGGTATGACGACTTCAAGAGAGCAATCATACCCTGGGGGTACTTCCGGCAGACACCCACGCAGGGGGCTGCTCCAAAAGTAAGACCACCAGTCTACCTTGTAATAACAAAACATAACCGGCCCAACCGGGTCACGATCCATCAGACACAAAACATAGACAAAGCAAATCACGACAAGTAGAGGTCGTCGCCCTGATCCTCGTCGAGCTCCTCCTCGCCATCATCTGCTGTCGAGTTCCCTGCACCCTCGACATCGCCTGGGTAACCATCATGGATTGAAGGCACCACGGGAAAGGGTCAACTTCTCAACAATTCAAGATAAACACGGCATAAAGAAATCAGCAACACAACAATGTATATCAATCACCAAACGTGACTCGACCTTCTCACTCTAGACTCGACTCAACTCGCGATCCATTTTCTCTCGACTCGACAATTATTCCGGAATGCACACGCCGTACCGTATGCTGTAAAGTCCAGCCGTAGCCTTGGGATCTTCGCTCTCCCTAGGACAGTCAACTCAGGTCCCATAGCGTGGCGACGTCTAGTCAATCTCCCGTAAACAAAAGGGGACCTAGCACCCTTAGTTATCCGGGTCACGGCTCAAAAACGTCATAACGACTCGTCTAGCTCGCTCGCTCGATGAACAGCTCTCCGCTTACAATATTCAAAGAGTTATACACAAGATATTCAACCGCATGTCAAATAAAAAGAGCAAGCTCGACATGAAGAAACGCAATTCAACAGTCAATACATAATTCACAACATATATTCAATCACATATTAAATACATGCAAAAACCCAATCATATCACAACATTTCATGCTCGACACAGATCAAGGAATCCATACATAGTAATATAACAATAAAAATCCTAGAATGTCTAGAAGTGTCCTTATGCACAAAACATAAACACGTAGAATATGAAGTGCCCTTACCGAACTCCAAGCTAAAGCTGCTCGACAACGACCTCGACACGACTGTCTTCAAACGAGCTCGACAACGACTTCTCTTACTCGATCTCGACACGTACGCTTCTCAGTCGACCTCGACACGCATAGTTCTCGATCCGATCCCATCGCTCCACGTCCTCGGGTTCGCTCTCCCGTACTCCTCGATTCGGAATCACACGATCTCGGGAATCAGACTTCCTAAAACAAGCACAACTTAGTTCCATCTATGGGTTCTAATAGCACTTAGCTCTCATTATCCCAACTTAACTACAAAGTTAGGGTTTTCGATCAAAAGTTCATGAAAAAGGTTATCTGATGCTACAACAGATAAATCGAAAACAACAACAGCCAGAAGCAACGTACAACAAACTAAAACAAGAAATCAAAACAACCAAAAAGGAAGGGTTTTTGGGCACTGCCTATTGCAGAAAACAGAGAAAGAAATTTGTTTTACAAGCTCAAATAATTGGTTAGAAAGGTAGGTAATATCATGAAGAAGAAAACCTATCAATATGACATGATTTGGAAGCATAGAAACTAGCTAAAATGGAAGGAAGAAGTGGCGCTAAACCGTAGCATGAAGGAAGAGAAAATCTGTTTTTCATACCTCAAATGATGGTCGAGAAGGTGAGATATGTCGAGAAGATGATGAGAACCAAGGTTGATGAAGAAAGTTTATGCAGAAGCTCGATGGAACTCAAGGTTCTTCGATGGAAGTTTTGGAGAGGAAGAGGAACTCAGAGAAGAAGGAAGAAGAAAGAAGAAAAGAGAAAGTGAGTGTTTGAGGAAACTGATCGTGATATACAGCTGGTGAGAGAAGGGGCATTATAGTAACTACTGTTATGAGATGCTAATCCCATCAATCATTCTACCCATCTAATCTCTCCTTTCTCATGATTACCCTCTACTCTATAGGTTACAGATCTAAAAAGAAGCACAGCGACGAGAACTGCAGGCCGACAATATAATATAACAAACAAAATAATCATAACGCTAAATAACGTTCGAAAAAAATACGAGTGTTATCATCTCGACACGATGTCGACCAGGGTGCTCGTGCAAGCGCACAAGGCTCTAACACGAGTTCGTGCACGCGGCCTCCTCAGTTCGACATGCGACATCCTCAGCTCGATACGCGACTTCATCAGCTCGACACGCGACCTCATCAGCTCGGTACGCGTTCTTGGAACGGGATCTCGACACGAGGTCTTGGTACGAGGTCTCGACACAAGATCTCGACGCGAGGTCTCAATACGACGTCCTAATACGAGGTCGATCTCGTCCTCAGGTGTTACAATCTCTCCCTCTAAAAAAATTTCGTCCTCGAAATTGCAAATAAGATTCTTACCTCGGAAAAGTTCAGGGTACTGAGTCTTCATCTTCTCCTCCAGCTCCCAAGTCGCATCTCCAGTCTTCTGATCCCACACAACTTTAACAAGTTAAATCTCTTTGTTCCGCAACTGTTTGGCTTTTCGGTCAACGATCCTTGCTGGTGATGCTTCGAAGGATAAGTCGTCCCTTAGTTGAATCACATCCGGTTCGATGACATGAGAGGGGTCGGAAATATACTTTCGCAACTGTGAGACGTGGAAGACGTCATGAATGTTTGACAAGAAGGGTGGCAAGGCAATCTGATATGCCACTGGACCGATACGACGAAGAATCTGGTAAGGTCCAATAAATTTAGGGGTAAGTTTCTTGGATTTGATCGCTCGACCAACTCCAGTAGTGGGGGTGACTCTAAGAAATACATGTTCTCCTTCTTCGAACTCGAGTGGTCGACGTCGTTGGTCTGCATAACTCTTCTGTCGACTTTGAGACGTTCGCATCCTATCTCTGATCAAACGGATCTTCTCAGTAGTCTGCTGGATCATATCTGGTCCCACAACAGAACGCTCACCATCCTGGTACCAACAAAGAGGCGTCTGACATTTACGTCCATGCAGTGCTTCAAAAGGTGTCATTCCATTACTCGCATGGAAACTGTTATTGTAGGTGAACTCCACCAATGGTAAGACGTCGTCCCAACTTCCTCGGTGATCTAAGGTACACGCTCGCAACAAATCCTCAAGCGATTGGATCGTTCTCTCAGTCTAACCGTCAGTTTGGGGATGATATGCCGAGCTAAGCCTGAGCTCGGTTCCCATCGCTTCTTGCAATTCCCTCCAAAAATGAGATGTGAACTTCGGATCTCGGTCCGACACGATTGAAGAGGGTATACCATGAAGTCGTACTATCTCCGCGATGTAGATCTCGGTCAGCTTTTCCACGTTGTATGTCGACCTCACTGGTACGAAATGAGCAGATTTGGTCAATCGGTCGACGATCACCCAAATCGAATCATTCTTCTTCTGCGTCTTCGGCAAACCTACAACGAAATCCATGGAAATACTGTCCCATTTCCATACTGGTACGTCAAGCAATTGTAGCATTCCCGCAGGTCGTTGGTGTTCCACCTTCGCTTTCTGACACGTTAAACACGGTTACGTGCTCACCACTTGCTTCTTCATTCTCGACCACCAAAAATGCTTCTTCAAGTCTTGATACATCTTCGTAACTCCGGGATGAATACTAAAGTTGCTCTTATGCGCTTCGTCGAGTATTAACTTTCACTCCGCTCGTTAGGTACACACACTCGGCCATTGCATCTTAAGATGTCGTCTGCTCCGACTTGGAATTCTACGCCTTCCTTGCGCTATCAATCGAACCTTCTCTTGCAGAGCTCGTCATGAACTTGCTGGTCTCGGATCTCGTCCAACAATCTGTTAGAAATGGTAAGCATACCAAATCTCAGCTTCCCCGGTGAAACTTCGACACTCAACTTTAAGTCTCGGAACTTCTCGAGCATCTCCAACTCCTTGATCATCATTGAGGAAACTAGAACGCTCTTCCTGCTCAATGCATCTGCTACTACGTTAGCCTTACCGGGATGGTATTCCAACGTAAAGTCGTAGTCCTTGAGAAATTCTGTCCATCTTCGCTGACGCATGTTGAGCTCTTTCTGGTCGAACAGGTACTTCAAGCTCTTGTGATCGCTGAAAACAGTAAGAGTGCCCCCATAAAGGTAGTGTCTCCATATCTTCAGCGCAAAAACCACCGCTGCCAACTCCAAATCGTGAGTAGGGTAGTTCCTCTCGTGAATCTTAAGCTGTCTTGAAGCATACGCGACCACCTTCCGATGTTGCATCAGCACGCATCCCAATCCCTGGTGTGACGCATCACAATACACCTCGTAAGGCTCTTCGGGTTGAGGTAAAATCAGCACAGGCACTGTCGTCAAGAGCTCCTTCAGTCTTTGAAAACTGGATTCGCACTCCTCGGTCCAGGCAAAAGGTTGATCCTTCCTCGTAAGTCGTGTAAGAGGCGCGACAATCTTCGAGAAACTTTCAATGAATCTTCGATAATAGCCTGCTAAGCCAACAAAACTTCTGATCTCGGTAACCGTCTTCGGCTGTTCCCACGCTAGCACAGCTTCAATCATAGTTGGATCCACAGCTATCCCTTCTTTGGAAATCACATGACCAAGAAAATTCACCTCTTCGAGCCAAAATTCACACTTCGACAGGTTGGCATAGAGTTGCTTCTCTCGTAATATCTGCAGTACTCGACGTAAGTGTTCTTCGTGCTCTTCTCGGTTCCTCGAGTAGATCAGGATGTCGTCGATGAACACTACTACAAACTGATCCAAGAACGAATGGAAAATCCTATTCATGTAATCCATAAACACTGCTGGCGCATTTGTCACTCCAAACGGCATCACCAAATACTCGTAGTGACCATACCTAGTCCTGAAAGCTGTCTTGGGGACATCTTCCTCCTTCACGCGAATCTGGTGGTAGCCCGACTTCAAGTCTATCTTGGAAAAGATCGCCGCTCCACGAAGTTGATCCATCAAGTCGTCAATACGAGGTAACGGATAACGGTTCTTCACAGTAACCTTGTTGAGCTCGCGGTAGTCCACGCACAGCCTTGATCGTCCATCCTTCTTCTTAACCAACAACACTGGAGCTCCCCACGGTGACACGCTCGGTCGTATGAATTGCTTTGACTCCAATTGTTCGATCACGGGACTTCATTTCTTTCATCTCGGCAGAGACATCCTGTATGGCGCTTTGGAAATCGGTCTGTCACGGAATCGGTCGATGGAGAACTCGACCTCGTGACGGTGGTAACCCTGGCACGTCTTCGAAAACGCCCACGAAGTCACACACCACCGTACATTCTTCACGCCGATCTGTTGGAAAACTTCCGAACTAGCGGATACATGTATTCCCTAGTTCCTTCTTTCAAAGAAACTCCAATACGTTCAGCGAAAGATAATTGGAGACTCCAAGGTGCAGGAAAATTACGCTTACGGCACACCAAGAGGACATGGTGGTGTGACAACCAATCCATCCCGAGGATGACATCTAAGCCCTTAAGAGGCAAACAAACCAAATTGACCACAAACTTTCTACTCTCGATAACTACTACACAATTAAGACATGCGATGTTTGTGACTAAGGTTTTAGCGGCGGGTTGTAACTACCAATTTGAGCGGTAAAGCGATCCATACGAAGTTCAGATGGTTCACACAATCAGAGGAAATAAAGGAATGGGTTGCACCCGAATCAAAGAGAACGGATAAGGATTTACCCTCGATTTCACATTCACCTTGAATAAGATCATCAGCTCGCTCTGCTTCCTCACCGCTCATGCAGAAGACTCTGCCTTTAGCTACCTGACGCTTTCCTTTGGCCTTTGCCGCAAGCATTGCTGGTTCAGCTTTAGGTGTAGGACAATCCTTGGCAAAATGCCCTGGCTTCTTACAGTTGAAACACACCTCCTCCTTCTGAGTACAGTTACTTGCATAATGTCCTGGCTTTCCACAACGATAGCAAGTCACCTCGACACCGGTCTGACCTCCACTCCTCGCACCCTGGGTCATCGGACGATACTGTCCCCTGTTGTCGTTGTTCCCCTGAGGTCGGTCGTAAGGCTTCTTTTGCAGTTGTTTCCCCTTCTGTGCAAACCTCTGCCCCGCACTCTGGGGTCTCACCGGTCCGCCTACAACACTTTTCGTCTTGTGGCTTCTTACTCCTTCTACCTCGACACAGCGATCTATCAGCTCTTGGAGGTTTCGAATCCTCAATGACACCACTGACTTCTGAATGTCAAATCTTAACCCTCGTTGGAATCTCTCACTTAACCATCTTTGGTCAGCTCGATCACGAAATGGACTGAAATACCTCGCCAGCGACTCAAACTTGGCCGCATACTCGGACACTGTCGAGCTGCCTTGTTGTAGTTGAAGAAACTCTTGCTCCTTCTCAGCTCGTGCAGCATCTGGGAAGTACTTGTCCAAGAACCTTTCACGGAAAAGCTCCCAGGTCATCTCGCGACGTTCTGCTATAAATGTTTGCTTCACTCCTTTCCGCCAATACTCTGCGTCTCCTAGCAGTAAGTAGGTGGCATAGTCTACCTTCACGTTATTCGGGCAATGGAGTGCCTCGAAGATCTTCTCGACCTCTTGCATCCAAAGATCAGCTTTATCTGGATTTGGCTCACAATAGAACTTCGGTGGATCATGCTTCCTAAAGTCTGCCAATCCTCTCGCCTCAGCACTCCGCTCGGCTCATTTGTTGTTCTTTGTAAGTTTCTTTGAGTTAATCTTTGCCGCCTATTGAGCCATCGCGTTAACTGTTGAGTTCTGCGGTGATTCTTTGAGCCATGGCTGCCGCCATCTCGGTCATAGCTTGAATTGCTCGTTCCATGTCGACGTTCTCGGTTGCAGCTGTCGTATCTCTACGAGGTGGCATTAGATTCCACAAGGTTCAAAACCCTGTCAGAATCTCACAACAAGGATGTGTTAAAACACACTGCTTCAATCAAGAAACAGTTCAAACAATTTTTCAAGCAATAAGTGCTTCACTTAATCAAACAGCAATCAACATAGTACAATTAGGTACCCAACACATATATATATATATATCCCAACACAGTGACCATTCTAAAATTCCTATGCACAGCTCGGTCAGAACCGAACTGCTCTGATACCAACAATGTAACGACCCGTTTCCGGACCGCTACCGAGCTCAACATACCGAGCTCGAGTTACCGAGCTCAACACACCGAGCTCAACTAAACCTGTATGCGATGTGTTTTAAAACGATACTCTTGTGCCCTTTTAGAAAAGTACGGTCTATTATTTTTATAAAACCAGCTCATGCACATCAGAGTAATTACAGCTTTTCGAAACATGATGCAACTAAGACACAAGGCTTAAATTCTAATAAAACATACATGCATAACATACATATATACCACTCAAAATGATGATGTATACAAAATACAGAGTAATAATGTATAAAGAAAATACACCTAAGGTATGACGACTTCAAGAGAGCAATCATACCCTGGGGGTACTTCCGGCAGACACCCACGCAGGGGGCTGCTCCAAAAGTAAGACCACCAGTCTACCTTGTAATAACAAAACATAACCAGCCCAACTGGTCACAGTCACTGTACACAAAACATAGATAAAACAAATCACGACAAGTAGAGGTCGTCGCCCTGATCCTCGTCGAGCTCCTCCTCGCCATCATCTGCTGTCGAGTTCCCTGCACCCTCGACCTCGCCTGGGTGACCATCATGGATTGAAGGCACCACGGGAAAGGGTCAACTTCTCAACAATTCAAGATAAACACGACATAAAGAAATCAGAAACACAACAATGTATATCAATCACCAAACGTGACTCGACCTTCTCACTCTAGACTCGACTCAACTCGCGATCCATCTTCTCTCGACTCGACAGTTATTCCGGAATGCACACGCCGTACCGTATGCTGTAAAGTCCAGCCGTAGCCTTGGGATCTTCGCTCTCCCTAGGACAGTCAACTCAGGTCCCATAGCGTGGCGACGTCTAGTCAATCTCCCGTAAACAAAAGGGGACCTAGCACCCTTAGTTATCCGGGTCACGGCTCAAAAACGTCATAACGACTCGTCTAGCTCGCTCGCTCGATGAACAGCTCTCCGCTTACAATATTCAAAGAGTTATACACAAGATATTCAACCGCATGTCAAATAAAAAGAGCAAGCTCGACATGAAGAAACGCAATTCAACAGTCAATACATAATTCACAACATATATTCAATCACATATTAAATACATGCAAAAACCCAATCATATCACAACATTTCATGCTCGACACAGATCAAGGAATCCATACATAGTAATATAACAATAAAAATCCTAGAATGTCTAGAAGTGTCCTTACGCACAAAACATAAACACGTAGAATATGAAGTGCCCTTACCGAACTCCAAGCTAAAGCTGCTCGACAACGACCTCGACACGACTGTCTTCAAACGAGCTCGACAACGACTTCTCTTACTCGATCTCGACACGTACGCTTCTCAGTCGACCTCGACACGTACAGTTCTCGATCTGGATCCCACTGCTCCCACGTCCTCGGGTTCGCTCTCCCGTACTCCTCGATTCGGAATCACACGATCTCGGGAATCAGACTTCCTAAAACAAGCACAACTTAGTTCCATCTATGGGTTCTAATAGCACTTAGCTCTCATTATCCCAACTTAACTACAAAGTTAGGGTTTTCGATCAAAAGTTCATGAAAAAGGTTATCTGATGCTACAACAGATAAATCGAAAACAACAACAGCCAGAAGCAACGTACAACAAACTAAAACAAGAAATCAAAACAACCAAAAAGGAAGGGTTTTTGGGCACTGCCTATTGCAGAAAACAGAGAAAGAAATTTGTTTTACAAGCTCAAATAATTGGTTAGAAAGGTAGGTAATATCATGAAGAAGAAAACCTATCAATATGACATGATTTGGAAGCATAGAAACTAGCTAAAATGGAAGGAAGAAGTGGCGCTAAACCGTAGCATGAAGGAAGAGAAAATCTGTTTTTCATACCTCAAATGATGGTCGAGAAGGTGAGATATGTCGAGAAGATGATGAGAACCAAGGTTGATGAAGAAAGTTTATGCAGAAGCTCGATGGAACTCAAGGTCCTTCGATGGAAGTTTTGGAGAGGAAGAGGAACTCAGAGAAGAAGGAAGAAGAAAGAAGAAAAGAGAAAGTGAGTGTTTGAGGAAACTGATCGTGATATACAGCTGGTGAGAGAAGGGGCATTATCGTAACTACTGTTATGAGATGCTAATCCCATCAATCATTCTACCCATCTAATCTCTCCTTTCTCATGATTACCCTCTACTCTATAGGTTACAGATCTAAAAAGAAGCACAGCGACGAGAACTGCAGGCTGACAATATAATATAACAAACAAAATAATCATAACGCTAAATAACGTTCGAAAAAAATACGAGTGTTATCATCTCGACACGATGTCGACCAGGGTGCTCGTGCAAGCGCACAAGGCTCTAACACGAGTTCGTGCACGCGGCCTCCTCAGTTCGACATGCGACATCCTCAGCTCGATACGCGACTTCATCAGCTCGACATGCGACCTCATCAGCTCGGTACGCGTTCTTGGCACGGGATCTCGACACGAGGTCTTGGTACGAGGTCTCGACACGAGATCTCGACGCGAGGTCTCAATACGACGTCCTAATACGAGGTCGATCTCGTCCTCAGGTGTTACAGTTAGCAACTTGTTCTATGGTTGTGGGTTTAGGAAATTTAACAAGCACTTGGGTAGTATGCTCCAAATCGGAGAAGCAGGAGTTCATAGAGTATGCAGAAAGTGTAATTACCTGGGTTCACTCCCCTAGAAATGTGGGTAGAAGACTGATTTTGGATTGGGGCATGTGGAACAAACTCTTCGGCAGCGTACGCCACTGCTTCCGGCGAGTCATCTTCAGCCGCTTCGTTTTGTACCTCGAGGACAATCGATCCCTTGATTTTGCCGAACAATTCACGAGAATTTGCAAATTCCACAGGATCGCCCTTGCGGGTTGGTGGTTGATCTCGCCAAACAGTTCATCGTCCTCGCCATCTGTAGCTTCTTCTAGTGGATCCTCCTGGAGAACGCTATTATGTTTCTGGAGCACAAATTCTGAATTAGAGCTCCACGATTTCATTTTTTCGCAACTCATCACACAGATCTACAATCACAAAATACATTTTGTTATATTAAGGGGCGACTTTGCAAATGTTTTCCCCCAATGAATTTCAAGCCTTCTCAAGTAGCTGGTCTTTTATGAGATCCGTCGATTATTGTCTACCAAATCGTGCGGCCTTTATTCATTGTACAAAGCTTTTTCCATCTTTGTCCATCCTAAACCATATGGCAAGCTTCCCCATGCTAGCTGGCGCCTAATTTCTGGCTCCAAACAACCAGGAAATGATATAGACATATTCTTGGCTCCTTTAATTGAAGACTTGAAGCAAATGTGGGAGACAGGTGTAGAGGTGTACGATGGGTATAGAGAATAAAGTTTCATCTTGAGGACTATGATTTTCGGCACAATTAATGATTTTTCGGCATACGGTAATTTGTCTGGATACAGTACCAAAGGCCAGTGTGCATGCCCTATATGTGAGGATGGTACAGATTGGATGCAGTTGGAACATGGTAAGAAGAATGTCTTCCTTGGGTATCGTAGGTTTTTGCCTCAAAAGCATCATTATCGGTCGTGGAGGAAAGCATTTAATGGGAATACTGAAGAACGTAGAGCTTCTTTGCCTTTGAGGGGTGCACAACTGTTTGAAAAGGTAAAAGATTTGAGTATTGAATTCGGGAAGCCTTTTGCTGGAAAGCTTGTCACACGAGGGTGGAAGAAAATGTCGATTTTCTTTGAGCTGCCATATTGGAGTGCATTATACGTGAGACATTTCATTGATGTGATGCATGTTGAAAAAAAATGTTTTTGATAGTGTCATTGGTACCTTACTCAATATGCCCGGGAAGACTAAAGATGACATCAATGCAAGGCGGGACTTGGTTAGTTTGGGATTGAGACGGGAATTGGGACCAGTAAAGAAGGGGAAACACCGTACATATCTACTTCCAGCCGTGCATACTTTGTCTAGAAAAGAGAAAACGGTTCTTTGTAAGTTTCTTCACGGAGTTAAGGTTCCAGAGGGGTACTCTTCAAACATTATGACCTCGTATCAATGAGAGATCTCAAGTTAAAGGGTTTAAAGTCCCATGATTGCCATGTTCTCATGGAGAATTTGCTACCCATTGGTATACAATCCATTTTGCCCATCAAAGTGCGAAAGACCTTAACTAAACTTTGTTTATTCTTCAAGGCAGTCTGTAGCAGAGTGATTGACCCTGAAAAATTGTCAACATTGCAAACAGAAATTGTTCTGGTTTTATGTGAGCTTGAGATGTATTTCCCGCTTTCATTCTTTGACATAATGATTCATCTGACAGTTCATCTGGTTAGGGAGACACAATTGTGTGGACCAACTTACATGAGATGGATGTTCCTGTTTGAGCGTTACATGAAGATATTAAAAGGGTATGTGAAAAACTGATCACGGCCAGAGGGTTGTATTGTTGAGCAGTACACAGTCGAAGAAGCTGTTGAATTTTGTTTCGACTACCTATCTAATGGTGGATATTCCATAGGGTTGCCAAAGTCTCGTCACGCAGGAGGAAGCAAAGGGAAAATGATTACTGGATGTAAAATATTGACTATATCAAGGCAGCAGATGGAGCAAGCACACTTATATGTTTTACACAACGCCGATGAGGTTGAGTCTTATGTTGTAAAACACAACGAAATACTCAAGAGGATGTACCCAATTAAGAATCAAAATTGGTTAACAAGAGAACACAATCAGCGTTTTATAACGTGGCTAAGAGATCACATTTTTGTAGAGATTGCTATAAATCCTATCTCGGTTTCAGAAAGATTCAGATGGTTAGCGAGGGGTCCAAGTTTACATGTTATCTCTTACACCGGTTATTTGATGAATGGGTGAACATTCAATATAATAGAACATGATGATCAGAGTAAAATCCAAATAGTGGGGTCTCTCTTGTTGCTCAAGCTATGCATATCTCAAGTGCCAAAGACAGAAATCCCATATTTACGAATATGTCATACTTTGGGGTCATTGAACACATATGGGAGTTGGATTATGCGATATTTCGGGTGCCTATGTTCCAATGTAAGTGGGTTGACAATAATTACAGTGTAGAAACAGATGATTTGGGGTTCATGAAGGTGAATTTCAGTAAGTTGAGATATAAAGATGAGCCTTTTATTTTAGCATTGCAAGCTCGACAAGTGTTTTATGTCACCGATCCTACCGATACGAATTGGTCTGTTGTTTTTGTTGACTAACAAAAAAATTGGTTATGGAATTGATGATCAAGCAAATGAAGTTGCTGATATTGAGGATGACCTATTCTTTGTGATACAATCAATGTTTGCTGAGGAAAGTACATCAAGAGATGATGATACGTATATTAGACATGATCATAAAGAGGGGCTTTGGATCAGTCGGATGAGAAGAAAAAGGAAAAGAAGTTGCATGTAAGCAGATTGCGTTTTTTTAATTATTTGTTAAATGACTATGAATTTTACTTATGTTTCTAATTACTTGTGTGTCTAATTTTTTTTTGCAGATAGCTATATGGCTTCATCATAAGAGGGTTTCTTGAACCAGAGTTAGGGCTTCAAACTCTTTATTAGCTTTCTCTCATTATTAGCTTGATAAAGTTTAAGTCTTTTTTCCTTTAAAGAATAAAAAATAAAAAATGGTTAGGTCTCTTTATTTGGTTCTGTTCTTTATGTGTTTCCTTGTTTGTGTAGGTTTAAGCCTGCTACTCTGGTTGTCTCTTATGAACTTCCTCTGGGTTCGGGGTTGGGTTCATCCGCTGCATTCTGTATAGAGTGGTGGCTGCCCTATCCTAATGCTTGCACTTGGATATCTGGTTTCCCGCATTTTTCATTTCAGCAAGTTAACAAAGATGATGGTAAAAAGCTGAATGGATTGATAAGAAGGTTTGGTAAACCAGCTTATAATGTCGTGGTGGCAGCCTTAAAAGAAAGACTTTATAAGGCTGCCACCACGACATCATAAGCCGGATTACCAAAGCTTCTTGTCAGTCCATTCAGCTTTTTATCATCATCTTTGATAACTTGCTGAAATAAAAAATGTCGGAAACCAGATATCCA
Organism: Calophaca sinica; assembly: GCA_037113605.1. Taxonomy (NCBI): domain Eukaryota; kingdom Viridiplantae; phylum Streptophyta; class Magnoliopsida; order Fabales; family Fabaceae; genus Calophaca; species Calophaca sinica. Next base: position 96,887,042 of record CM073736.1, read on the forward strand.
AGTGCAAGCATTAGGATAGGATCGGAGATTCAACACAATCGCAAGCTCGACAAGGTAATAAATCAAATTACTTCAAATGCAGAATTTGGTAGATTAATTAGTTCCTTGTGAATTTGTAACTAATTAGTATACTTGTCTAGTGGCTATGTTGCATACTAGCTAGGTAGACTTTATAGTAACTTGTGAATTGGTAACTAATTTGTATACTTGTCTAGTGGCTATGTTGCATACTAGCTAGGTAGACTTTATAGTGACTCGTGCTGTCTGGTATATGGTATTTTTTGTTGCTACAGGTATTAGATAAATTTTGGAATGTCTATACTTAGGGGAGACTCTGCCAAAATTTTCTTAGAAATAGGTATTAGATAAATTTTGGAAAGTCCATGTGTGTGTGATGGTATTTGTGTGTGTGTGTGTGTGTGTGTGTGTGTGATGGTATCTGTATGTGTGATTGTTTCCTTCCTTGTGAATCTTTGATGCAGGAATTGGATGCGGCATGCGGTGTACTGAAACAGCTTTAAAAAAAAAATGCAAAATAGACAGCGCTTCTATGAAAACGCGCTGTCTATTTATGATAATAGACATCGCTTTTTCAAAGAAGCGCTGTCTATGTTCAAAATTCCCAGCGCTTGCCAAACGTTGTCACATCGAATCACAATCCCCAGCGGGTGATTAGACAGCGATTTTAAGCGCTGGCGAAGGCCAAAATTAAGCGCTATTTATGTCATTTTCTATTGTAGTGTTTTGTACTTTACTTTTAAACAAACCATTTTTGATCATTATTAAATTATAGAAGAAATTCTAGGGTAGACAATTCTGAATGGTTATCCACTATAGTCCAATGATATATATGTAATACTATTGTTATTACAAACTTTTTTAACTTTTCAAATTTATAAAAAACAATCCACATTTTTCTCCTAAAGATCTTAATTACACCCCATTTTGATTCTTATTCATTGAGATTATCTAAAATGGAAGCAGTTTTAGCATGCTCAGAGTGTTACATTTACTACTGTGTAGGGTGTAAGTTGATTCGGTTCAACCTGACAAACTTGAAATCGGATCCAAATATATTAAATTAGTTTGGTTTTTTACATGTTCAGGTATTTCCCAGACCAAACCAACAAAACCCGACCTTCATTGGTTTGGGTATCGGGTCATGACTTTAAAATATGATCACCTGAACCAATCATGCATATTTTACTATTGTTTTTCATTTTCCTTATTTTGTTACATTACAAACTTAGTAACTTTCAATATTTTTTTTTCTTCTCATTTTTAGGTTCCTAAATTTCTTTTTTTTTTTCGATTTTGCCTTAATTCCTTTCCTTCTCTATTGTTGTGCCACCCTCTATCAATCATATGATAAAGTTCTAATTATGATTGTGGCATATGTTATCAAATTTGGTGTTTCATGTTCCATGACTTCCCTTCCTTCTCTATTGCCGCATGTGTTCTCAGATCTGGTGTTCTAGTGTTTTACCGTGGTATGTGTCTAATATTTAGTGTTTCATGTTCTCAAATCAAAGTTACAACCTAGACTACAACTATAGGTCAGTCGGGGGAAGACTTTTCTCAATTATCCTTCGCGCACTCATGCTCTTTTTGGGCCGAGGGGAGGATTCTTCTCGTAACTTCTTCCACTCTGTTTGCTACCGTCTTTTTTTCCTATAATTTTCTGCCATTCAAACGTTCTTGGCATAATGGTTAGAGTTATATAATATAAATGAAGATATGCTTTTGTACCATGAAATGCAGTTTATATGAGCCGATTGTGAGACAAGGCACTTTTCTTAATATTTGCAAAAATTAAGGACCGTTTTGCCATTTCTGGGGGAACGTGTGTTGTGTTGGGTGTAATGTTTTAAAAACCGAACCGGCCATCGAACTAGTGAGACCTCCGGGTCATGGTTCAACCGCTTTATACCGCTTCAACAGGACAAAACCGCAGTCGACCCGCTAAAATAACCAGATCGTAAACGGAACCAATTCAAGGTTCAACCATTTGAACCGTCCGGTTCGGTTCGGTTTTTAAAATAATTAATTTAATATATAATTTTTAATATAAATGAATAGAAATCAAATCGGAAAAAAAAGAGATTAAGATATCTCAAATAAGATATAAAGAAAGAAGGCTTTTTTCAAGCCTTACTTTTTGTTCTTTTTGTTTATGCGATGTAACATAAACATAAGAATTCTATTTTGTGAACTGGGGAGAGATGGTTGAGTGGACTAAACACTGGTTGGGTGATCCATTGTCGCTATCATCTGCCCTTTTCCTTTGCGCTTCCAGACACCCTTTCAGACAGTGGCAGAGCTAACCCATTTTACATGAGGGGGCCAAATATAAATAGTAATTTTTTGGCTAAATTACAAAATTGGTCCTCTAAGTTTATTTTAGGTTTCAATTTGGTCATCTACATTTTATTTGTTTCGTTTTGGTCCTCTACGTTTTATTTTAGTTTTCAATTTGGTCCTTTTCGTCACTAAAAGTCAATTGTCCGTAGCTAGAAGTCCATTTTCCAAAATGTTATTTGGCTTTTAGCTACGGACAATTGGCTTTTAGTGACGGAAAGGACCAACCTGTTGTAACTTTTAAAACGTAAGGGACCAAAATGAAACAAATAAAACATAGAGGACCAAATTGAAACCTAAAATAAACATAGAGGACCAATTTTGTAATTTAGCCTAATTTTTTTTATAGGCAAAACGACCTACTAATTTTTTTTAATAATAAATTACTACTCCGGTCTGAAATATAAGCAAAAATAGTGTCTAAAATATTAGCAATCTGAGTATTTTTTTTAGTGTAAATGCTTTATCTGATAAACGTGTTCTATTAAATTTTTTTAGGGTAGCGAAATTCCATATTACTGCACTAATCTTTGGTAATTTTTTTTTTGTGTAGCAATGGCTACCCCATCATAACACTACGCTCCGCCCCTGCTTTCAGACCTATGTCTCCTACGTAGTTTGTCAAGCATTCTTTTCGCATTAACTTTTCCACTGTGTCCTTCAATTTAAAGGGACATATTCATTTGTATTATGCCCACCATCTTTGTGGAATTCACACCATTGCCCTGTGTTCCAACGCCGCCCTTTCCGCAACATTGGGATTTAGGTATTCCCAAAAAAATGGGTATACCTAGTCTCCTCAAATATTACCTCCTAGGGAAACTCTAATGGAGTATACCTGTTATACTTTCATGGTACCTACCTTCTCCTGTATTTGTAGTGGGAGTCTCAGGGAGTCGGGGGCGACCTCCGTGAATCCCTCACCTCATTGGTGCTTTTCCGTTTTACATTTTCCTTCACGAGTATGGCCATTTTCAACAACAATTCGTCTTTCGATCGAGATGAAAATAGTAATCGAGAGGATCTGACCGTCTTGGGGTTGGAGCCACCGATAACATTTGGAACCTTCTGTTGTCATTCCTGGGTCAATGGTCTTTTCCCATCCACTCGAGTGATGGAGGTAAAGGTTTCCAGAAATAGCTTGGCCATCACGTCTCACAGTCAGCTATGTATTGTAGCCCCAGAACTAAAATCGTGCTTTGGCTTCTCCTTTTTGTGTGAATGGAAACATCTGGCAGAGATTGCCCTGTGTGCTTCCCGTTCTCCTCATCTAGTAGAGATCGCCCTAAGACCCTAAACCCTAAGTTCAGTTCATTCTCTTCCAAGACATGAAACTTGAGAAGAAGAAGATGACAAGCATGGAGCGATAGGAAGAGAAGATCAAGAGGAAAATGAAAACAAAAGTCAAGAGATTGAAGATGAAGGAGGGGAGGAGATGAGACACCGTCACCGGGGAAGGAGAGGGTTGAGATGAAGCTCGCATCGCCGTTTGCAGTGGTTGTCATGGGTCTCCCTAGATCTCGATAGATGTGGCTGGTGGGAAGGTAAGAAAGGCCGACAACGTATTTCTTCTTCTGTCGCGACCAATGACCACTACCAGTAGGGCTACCATCGCGCGAGTCTTCTCTATTTGGTGGCGTCTAGCCTGATCTGAGAAGATTTAGAAAGTTAGATAGTGTGTGTGTAATGTGCAGTCGAGTCTTGTGCACCTACTTGGTCCAACGATCCTAAAATATGATGCACCATAGACCACTTATCAAGGTGATTCACTGTAGAAGCCACCTCGAGTTCCTCGAACAGTATACATGTGGAAAATATATATATATATTCTTCATGTTCATTTTTTTTCTTGCTGTAAAAAAATTATATGTTAGTAACTGAGAACTAAAAGATCAAAATTACAAATGTGTTGGGGGAATACATTGTTGACCGACTCGGTTTCTACCATACTTGAACAATGCTCAGAATTAGGTTTTGGATAATAAACTAACCATATAATATACCAAAACTGAATACATATAAAAATAACCAAACATACTTAGCTTTTATCTTATATGCTTAATATCTTAATTAATCATATTTAATTAATCTAACATGACATAAATTACAAATATGTTACATGCTTGGTTTAAATAGGTAAATATATATTTGTAAAAACTTTAAAAATAAAGCCTCATCTTTATTTTTACTTCAATTTCTTATAGGTATTGCATCACTATTATTGTCGAAAGGAAGAACAACTCACAGAAATTACAAATGTGTTGGGGGAATACATTGATGACAGACTCAGTTTCTACCACACTTGACCAATGCTTAGAATTAGGTTTTTGAAGTTGGTCAGAAGGAGCATTGGTCAAGCCATTCACAAGATTATTTTAAATATAATAATATTATATATACATATATTAATTATAGTGTGTATGTTGAAGAAAACATTAATTCTAGAGAAATTTTTTTAAATATAAAAAGATTTATACATGATCTCAGTTTTTTTATAAATTTTAAAAGACTTTAATTTAAATGATAAAAGAGCAATTATAAAAAATATAATCACTATTGAATTTAAATTATTAGTAAATTAAAAAATTTAGTAACATTACACTGGTAACTACCAAAAAAAACCTACCAACCTACCAAAAAAAACATTACACTGGTGTAATTTGATACCTCCTCATAATTTTGATGATAAATGGCTCCAAATGATATTTTATTTGTAGAATAAAATAACATCCAATTGTAAAATAAAATGATATCCAATAATTGGATTCTACGTAGCGATGATAACCAAAAGACAATAATAATTGCTAAATTATGTGAGATTATGTTTGATAAAATCTACATTTTATCATGCACAATTATATATCTTATTGTCATCAATAAAATAACCGTAAAAATTGAAATTATTTGTTGATAACCAAGATAAGAAATATACATATAAAAAAATTAAAACCATAATATGATTAATAAATTTTTTTCTTAAAGTTTTTATTTGATAGAGTTATTTTTTGTCATATTAATGTTTCAATTATAATCTTTCTGAAAAACTAATAATTCTAATTATTAAATATGATGGATACTTTTACATATTGTTCTATAATTAATAAATTTTATTTATCTGCATTTCTTGTTGTAAGAAGGGTCTAAGGCCAAAAAACACTAAAACTTAATCTTTTAAGATGAAAATATCCCTACTAAGTCTGTTAATAGAAACTAAAAACATGCTTAAATATGACTAATTGACTATACATCAAATGAACACCAATTTGTTGAGAGATTTATATAAAATATTTTTATATATTTAAATTATATATCTTTCACTCATTTTTTAAATATATTTTGTATAAAATATAAACAAACTCGTGCAACGCACGGAGGTTTCATCTAGTGGATATCTGTACTTTGACATTATATAAGATTCTTTTGTTTTTTATAGATATAAGCATTTTTTTTTGCAAAAGCAAAATGAATTGTATTAATAATGAGAACAAAGGCTCAAGTGGAGCCTAGTCCCAACCAATTACAAAGATGTTTCAAGATCACCATTTCGTAATAGTACACCCAAGATGCATACATAGTGTAAATATAAGAACACTATAAACATATGGCCATCTTAACAAATAAGTTATCAGTAAAATTATGGATCGCAGACCACTACAAATATATGCCTATCCTTTTCATTTAGGCCTTCCCCTCTTGATGACAGTCCGAGTTTCACAGCTTGTCTCCTTGCCACAATCTGCTCTGTTCACTGACTCTCTTTCCTTCTCAAGTATAGCCTTTGTTCACATCTCTGCCAATGCATTCCAGTGGGTTGTTTATCCACATTGCTATTGGGTAGTTAAATCCCTTCACAGTAGAATGCAACCATTTCCATGACAACAATTTTGTTTCTTCCACAATCTCATCTGTCACCACTTGTTTATGTTGGAGAATTGCCTTGTTTCGTGCTCGCCAAATTTCCCATATTCACGTGAACCATATCCGTAAAACACCTTCTCTTGACTTCTTTCCACCTGTTATTAGTCCTTCAAATTGTGCCATGTGATCTCCACACTCCTTTTGCATTGCAGTGACTACTCCCAACCACTTAATAACTCTGGACCACGCTCTCCAGAAGATTGGACAGGTGAAGAATATATGAGTACCAGATTCGGTTTCTTTACCACAACCGCTGTAAAGATGATGCTCACTACTGATGATTCCTCTGTTAATTAAATTTTCTTTTGCAGGAATTGTGTTTTGATACATTTTCCAAACAAAGAAAGTTATTTGTAGCAGAACCTTCTTGTGCCACACCTTCCTAAAAAATATCACCTGCTCACTGCTAGGATTCTTGGTGAGTATGTTGTATGCCGATTTCACCGAATAACTTCCCGATTCTCCCCTCTCCACACGCACCTATCTTCTTCTACTTCCCGCGTAACTACCTTGTCAACCGACTCCTTCAACTTTCCTACTAACTCCTCTTCCCAATTAACTAAATTCCTTCTCCACCTCCATCCCCACCCTTATCTTCCCACCTCCCCACATCTTAAATCAGCCACCAAAGCATCCTTATCATAAGATAATAAAAAAGTCTTAGGTAACACTCTTTTAACACTCCTTCCTCACACCAAGGATCGGCCCAAAAGCTTGTCTACCCCATTCCCCACCTTCTTCACCATATTATTAGAACACCAATTTTTTCGATAATACCACATCCCATCCTCAATGGGTAATACGTCCTTCAGCCATTTGGATCCCTTCCTCACACTCTTACAGACATCTCCTACACCCTCACCATATTTAGACACTAACACTCTATACCACAGCCCTTCGTTTTCCGTTTTTAATCTCCATAACCATTTTCCTAATAGTGCTAAATTAAATGCTCTTAAGTTTTTAAACCCAGACCCGCCTCTTCTCTTTCTTTACATACCAAGTCGCATTTGACCCAATTTACTTTTCTGGCCTCTTCACTCCCCCCCAAAGGAACTGTTTAAATAAAAAATCGAGTTTAGAAATGATACCTGATGGGGCCTTGAAGAAGGATAGGAAGTACACCGGTAGGGACAAAAAATATAAATTTCATTACTCATGGAAGTTACTTGTAACACATATGCTGATTTTGTTTCACACTCCGCCGTATTAGCTAGTTCAAGCAGATATTATGAGCATGTTAGATTTACACATTTAAATACTGCAAATAGTATTCTATCCGAAACAAGAAAATATTATTTTGGTAAAAAGTGTCTTGAAAAACACAATTATCCCACTTGCATGGGAAAGAATCTCAACCAAGCAGGCTATATAGTGGACCCGAGTATACTTTTATTTGATAATTTAGGATTACTAATTACATTGCACTTAATAATTTAGGTTGATTAATTCATATACATCATAATATTTATATATGGCTACGTGTTTTATCTATTAAGTATCAATATATGTTTAATGTCTAATCGACAAAGTATTTAAATTAATGATTGTTACAAACAACCCAATTTTGAATATACCATGCTTACTAGTTGTGCCCCAATTTTGTTCGGTAATTCAGAAACTATTTACAAAATTAAATACAAAAATTTATCATATTTTGTATAATTAAAAGGTGAAAAATGGAAAATAGAAAAGGTAAAAAAAATGTTCATAAAAAAGGTAAAAAATAAGCTCATTTTGTAGTTTCTCATTGGTTCTTTTATGATTACAACAAAGACAACAATAATACAAGAGTTATAAATGGATAAAAAGTATACAGAATTAAAAATAAAAAAATGAAAAAAAGTATAAGAAACAGAAAATGTGGAGCAACCTCTTCTTGACCATTTTTGGGCATGATACGGTGAAACCCCCTCCTTTGTCCCCTCCTCTTTTTCATTTCTTCTCCATGGTCTTGTCCAGCCAGTTTCATCACTAGTGCAAAAATATTATAAAGGAATTGTTGGCTATTTGCTAATGAAAATTCAACTCCACCACCAGTAGTTGGAATTGATCAATAGGTTGGTTATTTTTCTCCTTGTTCTTTGTTTGATTTGGACGATGAAGAAGAGAAGAAATCTAATGGAGTATGAAAATCTAATCCCCCGAAAAAGGTACATACATATCCACTATTGCCTAAAGTATTATAATTTTATAGTTTTATAATCGTCAATTTTTTATAGAGTATATATTATGGTTAAGAAAAATACTTGTATAAATTTAATATATGACAATTGAATATGTTAATTAGGCTTATTATTAATTAAAAAGTTGATAATATAATTGAGTATTGATAATTATGATGACAACTTAGTATATTTGGAGGAATTATGTTTATGCAATCATATTTTCAATGCAATAGATTATAGGTATATGGTTGCATAAACATAATTCCTCCAAATATACTAAGTTCTCATCATAATTAGCGATACTCAATTATAGTATCTACTTTTTATTTAATAATAAGCTTAATTAACATATTCAATTTCTGTATAAATTTATACAAGTATTTTTCCTAACCATAATATATACTCTATAAAAAAATTGACGATTATATATAAAACTATAAAATTATAATACTTTAGGGAATAGTGGATATGTATATACCTTTTTTAGCGGTTAGATCTTCATAATCCGTTAGATTTCTTCTCTTCTTCCTCGTACAAATCAAACAAACAATAGGGAGAAAAATAAGTACCAACCCTACTGATCAGAGTACAATTCCAACTACAGGTGGTGGAGTTGAATTACGATTTGGTGATAATTTGTGTGATGAAGGTGGTGGAGAATGGTGCACCACTGCGGGTGGGAAACATTTTGGTGATCCATCAGATTCTCCAGGAGGTGTAGAGGGATTGTTGTCATAGGGTGTTGAATTATTGGGTTTGGCGTTATTTAGAGAACGATTGTGAAAGGAAATAGCTAGACATGGTGATTCTTTTTGTGTAATCTGGATGGAGGTCAAGAAGGGTTCTTGAAAAAAAATATAATTAGAAACAGGATGTTGGGGTGCAGGATTAACAATTGATAATGATTCGTCAATATATAAAAAAGGAATAGAATGGTGGATGGAAATAAACCCGCACAAAAGAATCGTTCCTGTCCTCCCTGAAACTTCTCCTACAAAGGAGAACGACCTCATCCTCGTAGTTGTCTTTTCTAATAAAAGATAGAATAGAAAGGCTTTATAATAGGACAAAACTTACACATGGTACCATACCTGACGTTAATCTTTTAGGATTTGACATGGCATATTAATTGACTTGTTAAATTTTTATTAGCAAACAGTACCAACAGATCCTTTATAATATTTTCGCACTAGTCATGGAATGCTGGACAACACCATGGAGAAGAAATGAAAAAGAGGAGGCGACAATAGAGGAGGTTTCACCGTATCATGTCATATATTTAAGTCTATTTTAGTGTTATAAAAAGATAAATACTTGATTGGTAACTTGTTTCTTGTGTTTCGAGTAATATTTTAATTTTCAAAATTGTGCAATTTATATAAATAATTTTATAATAATTTCTCAACTAATTTAAGTATCAACAGAATCAATATATTCTCATTGTCATTTTTAAGTATCTTAGAATAACATTAATATATAGTTATATTTTTTATAGTTAATATTTAAAATTTTATAGTGTCATTTATTTTTTACTCAGTTTTGTTGAAATGAAATGACTTATGTATGGCTAATAACTTAATTTTTAAATTATAAATTTGTAAGACTTAATTTGAATTATTGTATAGAAATATGTTAAGAACTTTTAATATTAGGTAAAAGATACTATTTGGGTGAATTTTATGATGTTCTGATTTATAAAGGAACATATAAAATTTATAAATTCTATAAACAATTTACCCCACGATAATTTGAAATACCTAGACTATGATTCATGGCTTTTGCATGAACAATTATACAAAATTATTAACTCTATTTGCTTATGAAAAATGCATTTTGTCTTGATCAAGAAATTTCACTGTCTATTTGTTTTCTTCCTCATTTTTTTTAAAAGGTTAGGCCCAAGGTAGGCCATGTTAACACACAAACTTGTCTATTTTTATGGGGTATTTTTAGTACTTAAACATGTTATTTGGTGCTATTTAAAGTATAAAAGTGCTCATTTATGCCCCATTTTACAGAAATATTATAAAGACACCACTTAGAGCAAAAGATGCGAGAACAGATAAAAAACTGACAAGTTTTAAAGATTTTTGGCTTTTTTGGACAAGAGGTTCGGCCTGACATCCAGTCAGTACAACCGTAGCTATGTTAGATCAGCAGTAAGGGTGTACTCCCTTGGTCAGTACAGTCTGGCGTTGGAGAAAAAGTTCAGTATGGCCATACATATCTGTTGTTAGGGAGTGCAGAGTGCATAAGTACGGGCCAGCGTCGCAAACAAGCTGCGATACGACCGTGTATAATCGTAGTACGTTCGTACCTAAGCTCAGAACCTACAGATTTGAAGTCAGTTGACCTAATTCACATCCTAGTCTATAAATAGGCATTCTTGGCAAGCTTTTGAGAACTTTTGACCGAATTTTGACTTCTTACCCACCTTTTTTATCCTTAGATCCTCTTGCTAATCCTGTTTTGCTGTCGGAACTCTGAGGACGCAAAGAACGTGTTAAGGACTGTCGTCATACCGAAAGGGTGTCTCAGTTTAGACTTATACTCTTTATTATGGATTTTTATGGCTTTATACATGAATTTATGTTATTATCATTTGTCATGAGTAAGTAAATCCATCACTAGGGGTGACGGGGGATCCTTTAATATGCTTTTGATGTTTATTTAATTAGTTCTATGAGTTTCTCTATTATCGTGTTGATTGTTTTATCTCTAGTATGCTTAAACCTATAAGGCCTGATCTGTTGGTGTAAGCTCTTGTGGCCATTATATTTTATATAGATTATTATTTGTATCATGATTTTAGTCATATATTTAATATATATATATATATAAAGGCATCATTTATTATGTTATTAGTGTGTAGCATAATAAAGTCCTTAGAATAGATAGTCTGTTCAATGGAACATCAAATATGTTTTGATCGTGAGACCCCATTGAACTATAGAACACTATTCTTAAAGTATTCGTAGTCGAAGTATTTTTGTTAACTAGGACGACAATAATACATGGAAACTATTGTGTGAGTAGACTGATGACCACATCTCACAGGTCATGGATATGCGATATCAAGTCGGCACACAGGTATAAATATTTATACCAGATTGACCCACTATGAGGAAACTTCATAATAGTTATGTAAGTGTCATAGGCATTCCTCATGGCGGCCATAGTAAAGTAGTCATTCGACTTGAAGTCATTACGATTCCTACGTGAGGAGTTGTAGGCTTTAATGCTATCAAACGTTATCCGTAACAGGATGATCATAAAAGTAGTACTTGGACTTGCAATGAATCATGTTGAGGGGTATGAGTGATGTAGACAGGATTCGTCCCTCCTACACGACATAAATAGTGTCTTGGGCCTCTCGATAGAGTAGGACGTGAAAATATGCGTGACCACCCTGAGATGGGCCAATATGGGATATTGGGCTCATTTCGTGATTACACGTCTACTTAGAAATCGAGGAACATATGAATGAACTTAACGAGGATCACACATTTATGCCTCGTGTTCAATCAAGACATATGGACAAAGAGATATTGACTTTACAGTGATTATGGTTGCAACAAGGTTCTTATCGTATCACTGATATCTCCATAGGCAGAGTGACAATGATGCATTGCTAGATGTCAATCATTGTCTGTGATATTTAATATTATATTTAATATTTAATATTAATATGATATTTAATATCTTGGCCAATCTAGTGGGAATCTATGGGGTCACATGCATAGAGATTATATGACGGAGAAAATAATTAATTAAATTAAGGTGAATTTAATTTAATTAATGGAAAGAATTAATTAAATAAGATTTAATTAATTACAGGATGATTTAATTAAAAAAGTTTTAATTAAATGGACCCAAGCGGGCTTGGCCCATTTGGTGTGTGGTGACCAAAGCGGGTGAGGTCATTCTCTATTTAAAGGAAAATATGTTCTTCATGTGTTAATTTAATTCTTGAAGAGAGAAGCCACCGTCATCCCAGGAGGGCTAACACCCAAGAGCTCCTAGGATCTCCCGTGGACCGAATAATGAGGCTACATTTGGTGCCTTTGGTGATCAAGGTTGTGAAAGCACGCTTCAAGAGGTAAACTCGAAAAACCTTGTGATTCTTGTAGTTCTAAGCGATCTCAGCAAGGAAATTTTTCGCTCTTGAGATTGATTTTAAAAGAATTTTTAAAAATCTATCTCTTGATTCCCCAACAGTGGTATCAGAGCCTTGGTCTTGGTTATCTTGATTCTTATGTGCTTGCTTGCCTTGATTGATAAAATGTTTTATCACTTTTGAATATCATTCAAAAAAATGCCATGTTGTCTCCTTTGTGAGCACACGAATGTTATTCTTATATATATATATATATATATATATATATATATATATATATATATATATATATATATATATATATGTACTGCTCGTCAATCTGAATTCATTGGATTTATTTATGTTAAATTGTCTGGGCATGTATCTTTGTATACGCTGCATATTGTTTCACGAAACACGTATGATTTTGAATCATTATTGGATATTAGTAATTTTATTGGCTTATGAAATAGTTTCAAAGAGATTTTTGATTCTAATAATTCTCACCAATGCAACTTTGAATGTGATATAGGCTTTACCTGATCACTTGAATTCTAAAAGAAAAGAAATTTTTGTGAATCAATATTCTGATCCCAATACGTGATCTTTTATCACAACTGTCTTGAAAAGGCAATTTGGTTATTTTTCAAAAGATATTTGCTTCAATTGCCATATTTTTATCAAATGCAAATCCAAAGACCGGGGTTCGAACCCGGGTGTTGTCGTTTAGATGTGTGTGTGTATTTGTTGTTTACTATTTCTACTAGCTGACAAAAAAAATGCAAAGCCAAAGAAAAGATACCCAATACACACCACGTGATTTTGTATCAATTTAACAATATATATTTTGGTTTTCTATTTTCAGATTTTGTGCAAAAGAATTGACTTAATTGGCTTTTGTATCTGAATCATTGGATTTTGGTATACAAAAAGGGAAAGAATCAATGGACTAATTAGCCAAGTTTTGAATTTCGAATTCAACTATATTTATGCAGTACTCGCGCATTTCCTGTGGGTTCGACATTTGGAGTCTTAAATATACTCAATTTTTATTACGAGTTACGATCAGGTTCACTTGTCTGAGCCAGTTTTGGCGTCATTGCTGGGGAGTGTTTTAGTGATGTTAATTGAACGAGATTCTAGTTACTTTAGGCATTTTGTTTTGCAAAAATGATATTTGAACACAAATATAGACACACATAATGGACACCGTATGTCTGTACTATACGGACCGTATGTCCGTACAGTACGGACAAAGTTTTTTTTTAATTTTTTTTTAAAAAACATTTTTTTCTTAGATTTTTAATAATTGGTTAACACAGATTTTGACATTAACCAGATAGTGAATAACATTAATCAGATATTTGAACTTGATTAACCACATAAGAAAAAGTTTCAGGATTTGACATTAACCAGATAATGAATAGAATTAACCAGATATGTGAACGTGATTAACCAGATAAGAAAATTGGATATTCAAAAGTTTCAGGATATAGCATTAACCAGATAATGAATAGCATTAACCAGATATGTGAACGTGATTAACCAGATAAAAAAAAATTAAATTTTTTTTGAAAAAAAAGGGGGTCCGTACTTTACGGACCGTTTGTCCGTACAGTACGGACATGCAGTGTCTGTGTTCATTTGTGTGTTCAAATAACACAACTGTTTGTTTTGTCTATTTTTCTGTTTTAGTTTATTTTCTGAGTCTATCTATCTCTGTTCTAATTTAGTTATTATAATTATTAAAATTGTATGAAGACCCTAAACCCTAAGTTCGGTTCATTATCTTCCAAGGCATGAAACTTGAGAAAAAGATGACAAGCATAAAGCGATATGAGGAGAAGATCAAGAGGAAAATGAAAACAGAAGTGAAGAGACTGAAGATGACGGAGGGGAGGAGGTGAGACACCATCACCGGGGGAGGAAAGGGTTCAGATGAAGCTCGCATCGCCGTTTGCAGTGGTTGTCATGGGTCTCCCTAGATCTCGATAGATGTGGTTGATGGCAAGGTAAGCGAGGCTGGCAACGTATTTCTTCTTCTGTCGCGCCTAACAGCCCCTGCCAGTAGGGCTATCATCTCGCGAGTCTTCTCTATCTGGTGGCATCTAGCTCGATCTGAGAAGAGTGAGAAACTTGGGTCCCATTCGGGGTGGTGCTAAGTTTCCAGTTTTTGGTTTTAATAGTTGAATTTAAAAACAAAACGTGTTCGGCTCATTTGGGGTTAAGTTGGTTTTTTCGGTGATTTTGAAACAGATTTCACTTAAAGCCAAAAACCATAAAATGATGCTTGGCTTGATTTTTGGTCTACCACTTCCTGCTCTACTCTGGTCAGAAGTACTTTTGATCACTTCCCATTGTTAATGGTCATGAAGAGGGGAAATGTGCGTATTCAAGCTGCCTTTAAATTCCATAAAATGTGGCTGCAGCATCCTGATTGCAGGAGACTTGTTAGTGATGTTTGGAGTCGGAATGTGGCGGGTTGTCCTATGTATATTCTCTCTCAAAAACTCAAAGCTTTAAAGAAGGAACTTAAGACTTGGAATAAGATGGTGTTTGGTAACATCCAGGTCCGGGTTGACAATGCTCTGGCTGCTGTGGATTGATCCCAGACTTATGGCTTCAGTCGGTGCTTCTGATTCATTACTGGCGCAAGAGCAGCTAGCTCAAATGGAGCTTCAACAAGCTCTTTCTTATGAGGAGGAATTTTGGAGGGAGAAATCTAGAATTAACTGGCACTGTCATGGTGATAGAAACACTAGTTTCTTCCACAAGATAGCAAAGATCAAGTACGCTTCCAAAGCTATGACTGTTTTGAAAAATGGTGATGCTCTTCTTGAGGAGCAAGATGATATTGCGACTCATGTTCTTAATTACTATACTTCTTTGTATGCTAGCCCCAATGCTTGTATTTCTAATGATTTGATTAATCAAGTGGTGCCTACTATTGTCACTCCTTTAGATAATGTTTCTTTGATTGCTATTCCCTCGTGTGAGGAAGTTAAATCTGTTGTTTTTGCTCTCAATGCGGATGGAGCAGGGCCCTGATGGGTTTGGAGGTAACTTTACCAAGCCTTTTGGGATCTTATTGGTGATGATGTGTGCAACTGTTCGTGATTTTACCCAAGGTTGGATGCTTCCTAATATGAACTCCAACTTGGTTGTTCTTATTCCTAAAATCATTGGAGCAGATAGGATTGAGGATTACAGACCTATAGCTCTGGCGAATTTCCAATTTAAGATTATTACTAAGGTGCTTGCGGATAGACTTGCTCTTATAGCTCCTAAGGTTATTTCTCCTCACCAACCGCGTTTTCTTAAAGATAGGCACATTCATGAATGTATCTGCATTGCTTCTGAGGCAAGAATTTCTTTGGACTACAAGTCTTATGGAGGTAATGTTGCTCTTAAATTGGATATTAAAAAAGCCTTCGATACTCTGGACTAGGATTTCTTATTATCTGTGTTGCGTGCTTTTGGTTTTCATGACAAGTTCTGCCATTGGGTCAATGTTATTCTTCATTCGGTTAAACTTTCTTTTGCTGTTAATGGTCGCTCAGTTAGCTTCCTCACTTGCAAAAGAGGTGTGAGACAAGGAGACCCTCTATCTCCGCTTATTTTTTGCCTAGCTGAGGATGTTCTGAGTATAGGTATTTCTCACCTGATGTCCTCTGGTTCTCTTAAGCCTTTTACTGGGCCTAATAATCTTGTGATTCCTAGTCACGTGCTCTACGCAGATGATGTTCTAGTCTTTTGCAAGGGAACTAAGCCGAATTTAAAGGCGCTTATGGCTTTGGTGGGGTCTTATAGTCAGGCATCTGGTCAACATCTCAATTTGGGTAAGTGCAGGTTTTATTCTAGTAATACCACCCCTTCAAAAATTGCTCAGATTGCGACTTTGGTGGGATTTGGTGCTGGTCATCTCCCTTTTAATTATTTGGGAGTCCCTCTTTTTAAGGGCAAGCCAAGATGGGTGCATCTCCAGCCGATTGCTGATAGAATTATCAATAAATTGGCAACTTGGAAGGGCTCTATGTTATCCATTAAGGGTAGAGTTGAGCTAGTGAAGTCGGTCATTCAAAGTATGCTCCTTTACAGTTTTCGCATATATGCATGGCCAGTCTCTCTGTTGAATTCTTTGTACCGTGCCATCCGTAATTTCATTTGGGCTGGAGACATTAATATTAGAAAGATAGTGACGGTTAAATGGGACACTTTATGCTCTTCTACTATTGAAGGTGGCCTTGGGATTAAATCTATTAAAGCCCTCAATGAGGCCTCTCTCCTCAAGCTCAGTTGGGACATGTTGTCTTCTAGTAAAGATTGGGCCATTTTTTATCGCTCCAGATTTTTCAAGAATAAAAAGCCTATTGTCAGGTACATCAAGTCCTCCATTTGGTCAGGCATCAAGATCCATATCTCTACTGTCATGTCTCATTCCAGTTGGCAAATTGGAGATGGCAAGCACATTAATTTCTGGATGGATAATTGGCTTTCGGCCTCCAGTGCAGCTTCTTCATATTCCTACGGTCTTCCACGATCAGCTGATTGCAACTGTCTCAAATTTTATTCAGGACTACTCGTGGCAGATACCTCGTCGAATTTTGGCCTCTTTTCCTCATGTTGCTTCTAACATTGCTTCTATTAATATTCCTCGCTTTCATGATGTTGACAGGTTAGTTTGGTCAGACTCTAGCTCTGGATTGCCTTCGTCCAAAGATGCCTACCTGTATTTCAAGCACTCTAAGCCAAATGTCTCCTGGAGCAAAACTATTTGGAACGCTGCTATTCCCCCTCCAAGTCTTTTGTTATGTGGCGGTTGGTTCATAACCGTATGCCTACTGAGGAGCACCTGAAATCTAGTGGTCGTGTTTGTGTTTCGATCTGTAGTTTGTGCTATGCGGCTGCAGAATCTACTGATCATTTGTTCCTTACTTGTAGCTTCGCCAAGTCTCTTTGGGTCTGGTTTGCCTCTTTGATTAACTATAACATTGACACCTCCACGATTTTAGATATTTTACAGGTCTGCAAGCTTAACTGGAGCCCGCAAGCTAAAATCGTGGTTACCGCTGCTATCATCAACATTGTGTGGGTGATTTGGTTATGCAGAAACAAGCGGAAGTTTGACAACAAGAATATTCCCATTCGGACAGCTATGAATTTAGTTGTAAGCTCGACCTCTCTGTCTGGTAACTTAACTAATTGTTGTATGTCTTCTTCCCTGCAGGAGTTCTCGATTCTCAAATATTTTGGTATTCGAATCCATGCTCCAAAAGCTCCTATTATCCTCCAGGTAGATTGGACCCCTCCTCCGTGCGGTTGGGTTAAAGTCAACACGGACGGATCTGCTAGGGGTTCTCCTGGGCACTCCGGCGGTGGGGGTATTTTTAGAGATAAAAGTGGTGCTGTTCTTGGCTGTTTCGCCAATTATTTCGGTATTGCTTCCTCTCTGGAAGCGGAACTCATGGCCGCCATGATGGCCATTGAGGAGGCTAGGCGTCGATGCTGGACTCGTCTTTGGGTGGAATGTGACTCTTCCCTGGTTGTTCAGGCTTTTCATAACCCTGTCTTAGCTCCGTGGCATTTAAGGAACCGGTGGAAGAATTGCATCCATTTAGTTTCCTCTATGACTTTCAAAATTTCTCATATTTTCAGGGAGGGCAACCACTGTGCAGATAGGCTGGCTTCTTTTGGAGTTTCATCCAAAACCTACACCTGGTGGAACTCTATCCCTAGCTTTATTAGGACTGATTTTTTCCGTAATAAGTTTGGTCTCCCAACTTTTCGTTTCAAATAGTGTTATTTTCTCTCTATGGGACTGGGTCTAGTTTGGCCTTTTCTGTTGGGTTTTGATGTGCTGCAGATGATTGTTAATGACTTTGGTGCCAACATAGTTGGGATGATAGTCATTATAGTGATGCCCATGCATGTCAACATCTGTTTTAGCCTTTATAGCGTTATTTATTTAGGCGAGTTTTTCTTTCTTGTTGGTTTCTTTGTTGTTTTTTTGGTTCATGGGTTTTGGCCTAGTCCCCCCATGTTTTTTTGTTTCTCTTTTTTTTCAATAAAATATAGGCGGGGGTACTCTTTTTCCTACTTGATGTTTTTTCCCTAAGGAGGGTTTTGCATCAGAAGGTTTTAACGAGGCCCCTCTCCTTTCTTTTGCCTAAAAAAAAGGTTTTTTGATTTATGTTTTCAGTTTCACGCACGAGCTTCATGTGCCCCGATCTTCGTGTGCCCCTTCACCACACCTCCTTCATCCTCGAGCTTTCTCCTCTGATCTTCACACCACCACCTCCGTCTTCCTCGAGCTTTCTTCTCCGATCTCATCCTTCCCTATCTGATTTCTCTCCCTCGCCGTTCCCAAATCCTTCCTCCCCACCTCCGATCTGCCTCCCTCTTCCAGATCTTCCCCTGGTCTCCCTGCCATGCCCTTATTTCTCACATCGCCCTCACTTGATGTTTCTGCGCTGTTACTGTTGCGGTTTCCATCGTCGTTGTCATGGAGGTTTGTGGATTGGAGCTCCGTTTACGATTATCGATGTTTGTTGTGTTGCTGTTAGAACCACTGACGATGAAGAAGGGAAGAAGGAGGAGGAGAAGGTTTGTGGACTGGAGCTCCGTTTACGATTGTCAGTGTTGGTGGTGTTGCTGTCAGAGCAGTGACGACGAAGAAGGGAAGAAGGAGGAGGACCGGGTGGTGATGGTCAAAAGAGACTTTGAATGTGAGAGAGAGAGAAGGGGGGTCTCGAACCTTCTCTTTTTTTTTTAAGCACCTGTGACATTTCCTATATATTAAATCGGTAATATTATTTTTTTGGTTACATAAATATGTAATATTTTTTTTTGGGTACATCATAAATTTGTAATATTATTTATTATTTTGTTGTCAAAATTTATATTATTTTTTAAATTTTTTAGTATTTTTATTTTTTTCCAGCAGTATTCTTTTTTTGTCATTTTTTTTTGTGCCAATTTTTTTTATATTGGGTGAGGTCATAATGAGGCGAGTTAAAAATAGTGACTTAAAAACTTAGAACTGAAACCAAAACTCAGAACTTAAACTGGATTTGGTTTTCGAAATTTTTAAAACATAAAACCAAAAACTACCCCGAACGGGGCCTTAGATATTGTGTGTGTGTGTGTAATGTGTAGTCGAGTCTTGTGCGCCTGCTTAATCCAACGATCCTAAAATGTGATGCACCATGGACCACTTATCAAGGTGATTCATAGTAGAAGCCACTTCGAGTGCCTTGAACAATATACATGTGGGTAATCAAAATATACATATATATATATATATATATATATATATATATATATATATTCTTCATGTTCATTTTTTTTTCTTGCTGTAAAAAAAATATGTTTTTTTTACAAAAAAAATTATATGTTAGTAACTGAGAACTAAAAGATCAAAATTACAAATGTGTTGGGGAAATACATTGTTGACAAACTCGGTTTCTACCATACTTGACCAATGGTCAGAATTAGTTTTTGGATGCAGGATAACTTCCTTAAAAAAGAGAAACATATAATTGCAAGCTGGATAATAAACTAACTATATAATATACCAAAACTGAATACATATAAAAATAACCAATCTTACTTAGTTTTTTATTTTACATGCTTAACTCGTCTTAATTAATCATATTTAATTAATCTAACTTGACAGAAATTACAAATATGTTATATATATGCTTGGTTTAAATAGGTAAATATATATTTGTAAAAACTTTTAAAATAAAGCCTCATCCTTATTTTTACTTCAATTTCTTATAGGTATTGCATCACTATTATTGCGGGATGAAGAACAACTCATAGTAAATTACAAATGTGTTGGGGGAATACATTGATGGCATACTCGACTTCTACCATACTTGACCAATGCTCAGAATTAGGATTTTGAAGTTAGTCAAAAGGAGCATTGGTCAAGGTGCCATGCCATTACGCAAGATTATTTTAAATATAATAACACGATATTCTATGTATTATTAAATATTAATTATAGTGTGTATATTGACAAAAACATTAAATTTAGATTTAAGTTTTTTATTTTTTGAAATATAAAAGATTTATACACGATTTGAGTTTTTTTATAAATTTTAAAAGGCTTTAATTTAAATGATAAAAGGCCAATTATAAAAAATATAATCAAGAATGAATTTAAATTATTAGTAAATTAAAAAATGTAGTAACATAATTTTGATGATAAATGGCTCCAAATGACATTTTACTTGTAGAATAAAATAACATCCAATTGTAGAATAAAATGATAACCAATAATTAGACTCTACGTATCGATGATAACCAAAAGACAATAACAATTGCTAAATTATGTGAGACTTCATTTGATAAAATCTATATTTTATCATGCACAATTATATATCTTATTATCAATAATAATATAACCATAAAGATTGAAATTATTTGTTGATAACCATGATAAGAAATATACATATGAAAAAAAAAATTAGTACCATAATATGATTAATAAACTTTTTTCATTGAGTTTTTATATGATATAGTTATTTTTTGACATATTAATGTTTCAATTATAATCTTTCAAAAAAATTAATAATTCTAATTATTAAATATGATAACAAATATTATATTCAAAAAATAATTGATGAATAAATTACCTAGTTAATACAATGTTTCAATATGACTATACTTAATTATTAGGCTTAAATACTATTTTGGTCCCTTAACTTATTTTTGAGGTTCAATTTAGTCTTTTAACTATTTTGTAGGCCAAATAAGTCCTTTAAGTTTTAAGTTAGGTAAAATAAGTCCTTTAACTATTTTTTGGGTCAAATAAATCCTTTAAAATTTTAAGTTAGGCGAAATAGGTCTTTTAAGTTTTTAAGTTGGGCCAAATGAGTCATTGCCACGTAGGACCTATTTATCCCAACTTAAAAAATTAAAGGACCTATTTGGCCCAACTTAAAAACTTAAAGGATCTGTTTGGCCAACTCAAAAACTTTTTGGTCGAAAAGGACCTATTTGACCCACTTTAAAAACTTAAAGGACTTAATCGGCCCAAAAAATAGTTAAAGGACTAAATTGAACCTCAAAAATAAATTAAGGGACTAAAATGGTATTTAAGCCTAATTATTACATTTTTCACGAGATACTGTTACATATTCTTCTATAATTAGTAAATTTTATTTATTTTCATTTTTTTGTAGTAAGAAGGGTCTAAGACAAAAAAAAAACACTAAAACCTAATCATTCAAGATGAGAATATCCCTACTAAGTCTGTCAATAGAAACTAAAAACATGCTTAAATATGACTATGCATCAAGTGAACACCAATTTGTTGAGAGATTTGTATAACATATTTTTATATATTTAAATTATATATCTTTCAATCATTTTTTAAGTATATTTTGTATAATTTTTTTTATTGATAAGCAAAGAAACTTTATTAAGGGAGTACTTTTTGTATTCCAAAAGGATGTACCCATTGAGAAAAAGACTAGGGGAGGAAAAAGAGTACACAACCACCAAAGTACATATATACAACCAGTAGAATAAATCTGAAAAGACAGGCATAAGACCAGCAACCTGGTTTTACATTCCACCCAACAAAACAAAGTGTTACTCCCAGGCAAAATACATTGAAGCCGAGAGCCAAGGAGGAAGCCACCTCCACCAATTTGCATTGAAAGTGTAAGGGGACTAATCAAATGGAATGGAACACTGAGACTGTGTTATTGGTTTACTGAGAAAAAAGGATTACAACTGGTAAGTAAGCCTCAATGGTAGAGACTGGATAAGCTAGACGAATAAGGAGAAGAGCAGAATGAAATATCAGGAAGAAGAAGAGAGAATGATATAGAGGGAGAAAAGATAATCAGAGGGAGAGAAGCCAGAATCACATCACACATTTTTCATATCCTCTTCCCTTGCCTACCATTAGTTATATCAATCATTCTCACTCCTTGTGTACCTCTCCTTCCAACCCCCTGTGGCCACGTGTTCTGCTTGTTATAACAACTTGGTTGCTTCCACTTGCTAACTTAGCTTGACTCATGTGAATAATTTGCTTTGCTAAGCTTTTATTTCCTTTTCCCACTGCTAGTATCATAACATTACCACCCCCATTAAAATAAACATTGTCCTCAAGGTTGAAGTTAGGACAATATTGTTGGGTTATAATAGCATCTATCCAAGTGGTCCCCAAGTCAAATGGACCTTCCCCATAGATAAGAGAACATCCACCCGGGTCCTATTGTTGGAATTGTAAGGACCCCTTGATATGGAAAAAATAGTCATCGCCACCGGGGTCCCACTTTATATCTGCTCCATTATAGACAAGCAACTAATTATTGCTTCCAAAAGCACAATCAGACCCAAAGCCACTAATGAGGATCAAACCTGGAGACACACCCCCAATTATTGTATGCTTTTCAAGTAGTGAATTAAGGCACTCCGTTAAATATGCCCCAACAACCATTGAATTGTGTTGAAAATTATTCTTTGCAATGACATGCAAAATAGCTAACCCCAATAGCAATACAAATAGAATTTTCCCCAAATGTAATAAAATAGTCGCCGTATTTCAATACCTGTGCATTTTTAATCAAGGTATGAATTTCATCACCCCAAATTCCAGTACCTGATGCCCAGAATTGCACATAAATCTCAAGAAGCTTGTGCAGTAAAGATGGAATTGCAGCGAGAAAAATGATTGAGCTCTAAAAGGACTAATTGCAAAGGCTAATATCTCTGGATAAGTGACCTGATTCCCAGAAAGCACAGTACTCCTAGAGGATGACTTAATAAGTGGTATAAGAAATCCCCGGTTTGTTATATTTTCCAAATCCAAAACAGATTGTGTCCCAATATGATGTGCACCCTCAGTTGCAAGTTGTGCAATTACTTGCTTCGAAAAGTGCTCATCAAAAACAGCCATAATAGCAATTGTGGAGGAGCAAACAAAGGATGTACTGCTTGATATTCCCGGTAACTTCCTTAATAGAATAGCAGCCTCATGTCGCATGATCATTAATAGCTTGCACAAGGTGTCACCCGTCTGAGTTATATGGGATATAACACAACCATTGACACTAGTTATTTCAAAATCACTGTGGCATACCTCCCTATAGGCATTGGTGATACTAACAAGGGTAGACAAGGTCTCAGAAGGTGTGTCCAACTGATAATCGTTGTTGACATATGTAGCACTGTGGCGTACCCCTCTCTCTCTCTCTCTCATGTTTTTTTTTCAGGCTGATTTGTCTTATTTTGTATAAAATATAAACAAATCTGTGCAACGCACGGAAGTTTCATCAAGTGGATATCTATACTTTGACATTATATAAGCTTCTTTTGTTTTTTACAGATATAAGCATTTTTTTAAAGTAGAGAATGACAAAAAAATATAAATTTCATTACTCATGGAAGTTACTTGTAACACATATGCTGATTTTGTTTCACATTCCGCTGTAACTTAGCCAGTTCAAGCTATTATGAACATGTTACTTTTACACATTAAAATACTGCAAATAGTATTATATCGGAAACAAGAAAATATTATTTTGGTAAAAAGTGTCATGAAAAACACAATTATCCCACTTGCATGGGAAATAATCTCAACCAAGCAGGCTATGTAGTGAACCCAAGTTTGCTTTTTATTTGATAATTTAGGATTATCACATTGCACTTAATAATTTAAGATTATTAATTCCAATACTTCATAATATTTATGGCTACGTGCCTTATCTGTTAAGTATCAATATGTTTAATGTCTAATTGACAAACTATTTAAATCAATGATTGTTACAAACAACCCTATTTTGAATACACCATGCTTTTGTTGTACCCAATTTTGTTCGACAATTCAGAAACTTTTTACAAAATTAAATACAAAAATTTATCATATTTTGTATAATTAAAAAGTGAAAAATGGAAAATAGAAAAGGTAAAAAAAATGTTCATAAAAAAGGTAAAAAAATATGCTCATTTGTTGTTTCTCATTGGTTCTTTTATGATTGCAACAACAACAACAATAATACAAGAGTTATAAAAGGATAAAAATTATACAGAATTAAAAATAAAAAAATTGAAAAAAAAGTAAAAGAAAACATAAAACGTGGAGCAGCCTCTTCTCGATCATTTTTGGGCTTGATACGGTGAAACCTCCTCCTTTGTCCCCTCCTCTTTTTCATTTCTTCTCCATGGTCTTGTTCAGCCAGTTCCATGACTAGTGCAAAAATATTATAAAGGATCTGCTGGTACTGTTTGCTAATGAAAATTTAACACGTCAATTAATATGCATGTCAAATCCTACTAGATTAACGTCGTTCAGTTACGGGAAAAATAAACACATGAACCACACGAATCTGCAAGACCCCTTTAATGAACTTTCACCTGTCGGCCATGGAAAGCTATCGTGTTGCTCACTCATTACCCATAGCCACCATGGAAAGCAAAGTTCAAGCAGAGCCTTCATGGTCGAAACCAATTACGTCTCAACCCACATGCACAACACCTACCATGAGAGCATCACAAAGTCCAGTGAGCAACCACCATGTCTCTGCTTGAGCCACTCGTTATCACTATGGACTTGTCGTAAGGTAGTACATACCGGTACCACCCTGTCATAGCCGTATCTCGTACAAAAACGCTTGCGAGCCTCCACTCCCAAATGCCTTGACGGAGTTGGCCACCTCCACTATACAACTTGCGCCCAACCACCAATCATGCCACAAACGCTGGTATTGCCTCCCTCGTGCCTTCCCAATCAATCTCCATCACTGATAGTCGGAATTGATCAGTAGGTTGGTTATTTTTCTCCTTGATGTTTGTTTGATTTGGACGATGAAGAAGAGAAGAAATCTAAAGGATTATGGAGATCTAATCCCCTGAAAAAGGTACATACATATCCACTATTGCCTAAAGTATTATAATTTTATAGTTTTATATCGTCAATGTTTTATAGAGTATATATTATGGTTAAGAAAAATACTTGTATAAATTTAATATATGGCAATTGAATATATTAATTAGGCTTATTATTAAATAAAAAGTAGATACTATAATTGAGTATTGCAAATTATGATGAGAACATAGTATATTTGGAGAAATTATGTTTATGCAACCATATTTTCAATGCAATAGATTATATGTCTATATAGAAAATATAATCTATTGCATTGAAAATATGGTTGCATAAACATAATTTCTCCAAATATACTAAGTTGTCATCATAATTAGCAATACTCAATTATAGTATCTACTTTTTAATTAATAATAAGCCTAATTAATATATTCAATTTCTGTATATTAAATTTATACAAGTATTTTTCCTAACCATAATATATACTCTATAAAAAAATTGATGATTATAAAACTATAAAATTATAATACTTTAGCCAATAGTGGATATGTATATACCTTTTTAGGGGTTAGAACTTCATAATCCGTTAGATTTCTTCTCTTCTTCCTCGTATAAATCAAACAAACAATAGGGAGAAAAATGACCAACCCTACTGATCAGAGTACAATTCTAGCTACAGGTGGTGGAGTTGAATTTCGATTTGGTGATAATTTGTGTGATGAAGGTGGTGGAGAATGGTGCACCACTGCTGGTGGGAAACATTTTGGTGATCCATCAGATTCTCCAGGAGTTGTAGAGGGATTGTTGTCATAGGGTGTTGAATTATTGGGTTTGGGGTTATTTAGAGAACGATTGTGAAAGGCAATAGCTAGACATGGTGATTCTTTTTGTGTAATCTGGATGGAGGTCAAGAAGGGTTCTTGAAAAAAAAAATTAGAAACAGGATGTTGGTGTGCAGGATTAACAATTGCTAATGATTCGTCAATATATAAAAAAGGAATAGAATGGTGGATGGAAATAAACCCGCACAAAAGAATCATTCCTGTCCTCCCTGAAACTTCTCCTACAAAGGAGAACGACCTCATCCTCGTAGTTGTCTTTTCTAATAAAAGATAGAATAGAAAGGCTTTATAATAGGACAAAACTTACACATGGTACCATACCTGACGTTAATCTAGTAGGATTTGACATGGCATATTAATTAATTTGTTAAATTTTCATTAGCAAACAGTACCAACGGATCCTTTATAATATTTTCGCACTAGTCATGGAACGCTGGACAACACCAGGGAGAAGAAATGAAAAAAGAGGAGGCGACAAGGAGGAGGTTTCACCGTATCTATCTATATCTATATACATATGTAAACTAAGCTTGAGTTTTGCATTTATAATAACATTAACTACTTCTTGCTTCAGTTACAAAACAATATTAAATATATTTAATGTCATTTTATATTTTCAATTGTGTTAAATATTAAATATACAACTTATTCTACATATCTTTTGAATACTAAAATTATTTGATATTAATCAAAATTATTGACTAAATTTTAAAAAATGCATAAGAAAACCAGATCAAAATACATGTTATTAAATAGCATATTTATAACATAAAAGTATTAAATATTAAATTTTTTCAGTGATGATTATTAAATTAATTTCATATATAAAAATGTTTTGAAAAAATAGATTGTAATATATATTATTAAATATATATTTTTAATTTATTATCTATATCTATCTATCTATCTATATCTATAAAAATATGTAAACCAAGCTTGACTTATGCTAATGTGTCACCTCTAAAAATACTCACCACACTTTCTTATTTTCATTTATTATTATGACAATATTAACTAATTCTTATTTCAGTTACAAAACATTAATGTCACTTTATATTTTTAATTGTATTAATTATTAAATAAAATATGAAAATTTACCTCTTGCAAACTCTCGACACACTTGTTATTATCTCATTTCTTGTGGCTTACGAAGCAGGATCTTCTTTTACAATGCATAAATATTCTCTCCCAAGTTTAGAAACTACTAAAATTATCCTTAAGCAGAAAACTTGGTACTTGTTTGGAACCACGTCACCTCTTCCTTGCACTTGCATCGATCAAACTTGATTTTACCGCAAAATTTTACGTTTGGCTTCAACAGATTTAAATCGGTTTTAGTCCCAAACTCAATTTTATCTAGAAGCTAGGATTCTAAGTTTTTACGGTGGACTTGAATTGATTCTCAAATTATTTTCAAAGGTGACAGTACTTCTTCCCGTATTACCCATTCCCTTAATTTGTTTCTGACGCACACTATGGCTTTAGTTAATTGTTTTTGTTTTATATTATATTTTTACCGAGGCTTAGTATGAAATATATTACTGCATGTTACTTGCATCACACCTAATTTTTTTGTTTTTGTCTCCACGTGAGCCTTCCACTCGTAGTAATATGAAATATATCACTGCATTAATGTTAATCATGATGGATATAGCTTATCATTTTTGTCATAGTTAATATGCATTTTGTTTTAAAAATTTTAACAATCTGCATCAATTATATAAAATTTAATAATGTAATATAAATGTAAATAATTATCTAAAATAGAATAAAAAATCTGGTTTTATATATGGACACCCATGTTAAAATCTATACTAGTAATTACATGCTCAAAAACAATTTTGATCCAAACTAACTATCGAAATAATGTGAATTGATAATTTTTTTTTTCCGTAAAAGTACACAAATATAAATCACTTTATATTTAACTTACTTTTAATCAAAATTAATTTTACAAAATTAATTCAGGCAAAATCGATTTTCGCCGGTTGAACCAAACACATAATCCATTTGATTTAAGAGGGGGCCCTCACGCTACTTATAGTAGAAATAACTATGCTTTCACGTGGTCCTGGCTCAACGTGATAATTAATTAACTTGCCTAGGCCAAGAAGTCAAAGACACACTTGCCATAACGGGTCTCACTGTAATTGGTGAGATTTTGGTGGTGCTCTCCGACAAAAATATGGACTACTCACATGCATATTAATCGTATTGACAAGCACACTTTCACGAGAACTACCGGAGGAAAGGAAACTTACAAACAGTACCCTATGTACCGGAGGAAAGGAAACTTACAAACAGTACCTATCTATCTATATTTCCATCTGATTTGCTATACTTTTACCTAAGTCATTTTTGTTTTTACCCAGTTTACGCAAATTTGAATTTTAGTACCTAATTAATTTAAATTAAAATGAAAAAAATCAAATTAAAGTTGTGTATTTATTCTTATTCTTATTCTTATCTTTTCTGTATATATGAAATTTCAAATCTTTAAAATTCAGGCAACTCATTATTTTCTTGCTTATTTATTATTTTTTATCTATGTAATTTATTCAATAATTTATTTTTCTCGGAAATTTTGTTTAACTATTAGATATTATATTAAATTTTAGAATTGCTTAATTATTATTATAACCATTAATTACAACTTTAGAAAAATACTTTTAAAAAAAATTGATAATTTATAATAACACAATTACGCTATAAATTATTAAACATGATTATCAAATATAAAATATAGTGTTATTTACTATTTTAAAAAATACATCTATCAAACTCAACTTGAGCTTTAGCATTAATTATAAATTTAATTTGATTTATGAGAATTACAACCTTTCACTTACTCTTATTAATTAATTTTAACATTATATTACTCTATTAAAATATTATTGTTGAATATTATTTTATTTAGAAAATTAATTTATTATTGTTTGTATTAAATATTAAATATAACTTTTTATATATTCTATCAAATATTAAAATTGCCTAATGTAGTAATGTGAATGGTAATTATTAATTACAATTTGAGAAAAATATTTAATATATAATTAAATTACACAATAAATTATTGAACTTTATTATCAAATATAAAATATATTGCTATGTACCTAAAAGAGTTAATGATAGTATTAAGTGGTATGTCCTACTTAGAAAAAAAATACCAATTATGCTGCTTAAAAATATTAATATTATATTAGGAGAATGTGAATGTGTGATAGAATAAACTCCTTTATTGGCAAGATTAAATAATTCAAACAAATATTATTACAAAATGTAACACCTATTTAAAATTACGTATTTTATAAGTAGTTTTGATGATAAAATGATACCAAATGATTTTTTATTTTGAGAATAAAACAATCTCCAGTAAATAGATTCTTTTTATTTTTATTTTTACAGAAATACATTAAATTGATTATATATAGCCATGATAACCAAATGTCAATAAAAAATGTTAAATTATGTAGTATTACATTTGAAAAAACTATCAGCAACAATTATATATCTCATTATTGTCAACGGTAATGTAACCACAAGGATTGAAATTATTATTTTGGAAGCAAAATAAGAAATCTGCACACTAAAAAATACAATAACATAATATGTTTAACAAACTTCTTTGATAGAGTTATCTTTCGATATATTAAAGTTTCAATAATAATCACGCCAATAAATTGATAATTCTAATTATTAAACATGATAAAAAATATTTTATACAAAAAATAATTTCTAATAAATGATTTATTTAATATAATTTTTAAATTTAATTATATTTAAAACTTAGATATATTTTAAAACATGTCAAGTCTATCAAGTGTTTCAATAAAAAATTTAAAACATAGCTATAGATAACTATGCATAAGTTTAATACCAATCTGTTAACAGATTTACATAAAATATTTTTACATATTTAAATTATGTAACTTTCACACATTTTTTTCTTAAAATATAGGCCTTATTTTTTCTTTTCAACTTTTTCAAATTAGTCTAATTCACTCTCTACATGAAAAAAAACTACACCAATAAAAAAAAACTTTAATTCACTCTCTTTAACATAAATTTTACCCCAATTTTTTCTAATAAAATTAGTTAGGGACAAACATAAATAAAAAGGCTATGATTAAATTTGATATTCAAAATACGCTTAAATTTTGAAATATTTTATTTAGAAGCAATGTTAACAATATCTCATTAATGATTAAAATTCATTTAAAATTATTCCTAACATCTAAAATTATGTCATACAAATAAATAGTAAAGAATAATTATTTTATGTTAGCATTCATCCACCTTAATTTTTCTTCAAATTTCTTTATTCTTTATGGCATACGCTTCTATTTCTATATTTAGTTATTTTTTGTCATAATGTCTAAAGCACTGCAACAAGAAAATTATTTGAAATCATATTTAAAAAAATATTAAAAAAACTTGATGCAATATGTGAAAGTTATTTAATTCAAGTATTCTCATATTGCAAGTATAAATGCATGGTTTTTCATTACTTATATCCTATTAAATTTTCAGTTATATTAAAATTCATTAGTTGTCAATTTTAAATGGTTATTTAATTCTAGAATTATATATAAATTATTTGTAATATTATATTAAATAATTTAATATATTTAACAACAACATTGACATATTGTTTTCTTTTTGTAGTTAATATTTAGTAATATATAGTGACATCTTTTTTTACTCAATTTTATTGAAATAAAAAGACATATATAAGACTAATAACTTAATTTTTTTAGTATTAATACTAAATTTACTCTGTGTTGACAAGAAATATTTTACAGCAATATGTTAAATATTGTTTATAATCTAAACTTATATATTCTCATTATAATATTTAAAAATTATTTTACAACAAAATATATGTACTTATTTTAATTTTTAATTGTCAATATTTGATAATATATGTATTTATTTATTTACGTATTTTGTTTGAAAAATTATTATCAATAATTGTAATTTTATTAGTGTGTACTTTATTGGTAATCTATCTATCTATATATATCTATGTAAATTAAGCTTGAATACTACTTTAGATGTAGAATAAAATTCTACTATATCAATTTTAGTTTACAATTAAATTTCATATCTTCTACTATTTGCAATGAGTTACAAACTTACAATTGCTTAAATTAATTAATTTCATAATTTCATTACTCTATTAAGTATTAGATATTAAAATTGCATAATGATAATGATAATCACTAATTACAAATTGAAAAAAAAATAAAAATACAATAAAATTACACTATAAATTATTAAATATTATTATCGAATATAAAATATCTTTATATATATATGTAGCGACCGAAAAATCCGGAGGGATTTTATTCGAGTTTAATGGAGCCGCCACCAATGATTTATTTATTAGGGAAAAATATTGGAAAAACCCTATTAAAAGAAAATGGTCTTAGAAACTAGATTTGGGTTCGGGAGTCGATTATGCGTAGGGAAGGTATTAGCACCCCACGACATCCTTTCGAAAAAAGGTTACCTCTAATTGATTGTACAAAATTTATATTAACTTTCTAAAAAATTTATTTATTTCCCTTTTATTAAAAAAAAAAGACAGGGATTTACAATGATGAAATAAAAAAAAACTTAATAAAAGTTGTTTATTTTTGCGCTTGACAGGAGTATGCTCCTGCTCCTACGTATCTCCGGGTGCAGTGGAGAAATCAAAGGCTACGTAGTTCTTGGGTAGAAAATGATTGTGTGTTGGTTGATTTTAATAATTTTTTTAATTTTTATGGTTTGCGTAGTGACCAAACCAAAAGTGAATTTGGCGTACTCACTACTAATATTTTAAGATTTTTTATTAAGATTTTTGTAATGACCAAACCAAAAGAGGATTTGGAGTAGTCATTAATTTTGGAGTTTTCTAGATCGAAAAAAGTTTGCGTAGTGACTAAACTGAAAGTAGATTTTAAGTGGTCATCGCTAACAACTCCTTTTTTAGAAATAACTTAATTGATTATTTTGTGACTTATTTTTTTTTTTGGGTTTGCGTAGTGACCAAACCAAAAGTGGATTTGGCGTAATCACCACAAATATTTATCATTAAAAGGATTGAAAAATCTTTAAAATCAAAATTGTGTGATTAATTAATAAAAGGGACGAATATTAGTATGGGTTGATCATAATAATTGATAAAAAGGTACGAGAGAGAAAGAATGGCCTTAAAGCCCATGGTCCAAATATGGACCAGAAAAAGAAAGCAAAATGGTTTAAATTAATAATACTGATAATAGATAAAAAAAAAAACAGAGAAAACAGAATAAGAGAGGGGGTGAAGCCCAACGGGTTTCTAAAAAGAAAAAAAACCTAACCTAAAATGCTACTAAGCCAGCAGCCACGTGAAGCTGAGGAATAGAGGGGAAGAAGCAAAGGGAGCTATGGTGAAGGCAGAGGTCGACCAACGATGGCATGGAGGCTGCGCACGATGCGCCGAACGGCGTCGCGAACAGCTCCCGGAGGTGATTCCGGCAGCGCCTGAAAAGCAGGTGCGTTGGATGACAACTATGGGTGGTGCTCGCTCACTTACAGTGGGTCTGAGGAGTCATGTTTCTCTTCTCTCTATTCTATTTTCTTCTTCTATCCCTACTGATTTTTTATTTTGCCTGGGAATGAAGTGAGTTGCTGTGTTTGCAGGGAGATAGATTAGGAGTTAGCTATGAAAATTTGCTGGTTTATGGAGGTTTGAAGATGGAGCAAGTAGTAGAGAAAATCACAATGGTGATTCAAAATATATTTGATTTATACTTGGGGAAATGTTGATCTATGGGGGGTGATAATCGAATGGTTCCCCTGTTTTTTTTGTGATCTTTCTATATGTGTTTGGTTGCAAAATTAATTCTGAGCAAACACTGGCTTCATTTTTTATTCATTTATTTTCCTTGTGTATCAGTTGTGTGTTCAAAATTTATGTGTATAAATTTAATCAGTGAGAGTGGAAACACACAGCATGTTATTCAAAAGGGAAATCATATGACTCAAATCTCAATACATGTCTATCAAACAACCAAACTATTGCAATAGAAATGAGTTCAAAGTTTTACTTTACCACTTGCTGCACACTTGGAGTAAATGATTCACTACATCCTCTATGAACTCTTAACTATGCGTTTTGTTCTTCTCTGCAAACTATCCCTTTCTTCTCTCAAAACGTGTCTATTTGGATATTCAACAATTGGAACATCCAGTTATGAGATAAGTGCAGAAACTCCCTCTCCTCTCCCCCTCTTCTCTACTGCTATTTATAGAAAAAAACAGAGGGTTCAGTTTTTCCACTTGCAACTACAAATTGGGGCTGAAATGATGGTTACTTGCTGCAGAGTTTGAGATAGCATTAATTGTTTGAAAAAATATTGCAATGGTTTGATAAAAAATTACAGTTAGCTTTAATAGTTTTTTGGAAAAAGTTGTAGCTAGTTTGAAAACAAATTGCAGATAGCCAGTAGCTTTAAAAAATTTGCAGAAAGCAACGACTTCAGTGGCTGAGCGGTGCTCCCTTCTTTTTTTTTTTAAATGTTATTAGTCTTTTTTTGTTTTGCTTGGGCCTTTCCTTTATTTTTCATTGCAATTGGGTTGAAGTTAGTCCAAATGAACTAACACAAAATACAAGCCCAATAATTATCAAATTTAGCCTGCTTCATTTTTTAAAATAAAAACACAATAAAAATAAAAATAAAAATAAATTAAAAGAGGAGAAAGGACAAAATTTGGGTATAACAATATATACACACACATATACACACACACACACATATATATACATATATATAAATTTATTTTAATCCATGATTTAAATATTTAAATTTCTCTTAGTAATTAATTTCATCATTTCATTACTCTTTTAAATATTAATTGTATTAACTACTAAATATGAAGCTTCTTAGATATTATATTAAATATTAAAATTTCATAATGGCAATGTTAATTATTAATAACAATTTGAAAAAATATATACTAAAAATACAACTAATTGCTCTAATTAAATATAAATTTATTTTAATCCATGAGTTACAACCTTCCAATTGCTCTAATTACTCAGTTTCATCATTTCATTGCTCTATTAAATATTAATTGTATTAACTATTAATAACCTTCCTAGATATTCCATTAAATATTAAAATTTTAAAATGGTAATGTTAATTATTAATTACAATCTGAAAATAAAAACTAAAAATACAATTAAGTTACACTATAAATTATATTATTATCAAATATGAAAAACAGTGTTACTTATTAAAATTAGTTAATGACAATACTAAGTGTTATTTTTTATTTAACAAAATATCTTAAAAATAATTGAATGATATTTATATTGTGTCACATATTATAATCACTCAACATGAATTTTAAAGGATAAGTAAAAGGTTTTCAATTTCAATTTTTATGTGATTAGTATGTTCAACAAAATCTTTACTGTCACCGGAGGTTATATCAATCGGAAGTCAATTATAATATTATATTGACTGTGAAAATTAAATGTATATTCTATTAACAGAATCTCTTTAATGATTAAATATTTTTAAAAGATATTCCTAACCTGTGAAATTATGTCATGCAAATAAATATTAAAGAATAAATATTTTTGTGTTAGCATTAATCCACCTTATTGTTTCTTCAAATTTCTTAATTATTTATGACATGTGCTCCTATTCCTATATTTTTGTATTTTGTGGCCATAATGTCTAAAGCATCACGACAAGAGAAATATGTCAAATCATGTTTTAAAAAAAATGAAAAAAAAACCTTGATCTAATCTTACTATAACATTTCTATTAAGAGAATGTTTACTATTATCTTATATATATTGTTATTTTAAATTATTGAATTTACCAAAATTATGTTTAAACTTACGTTATGATAAAATTTGTTATCACGTTGTTGTTTATTATATTTTTTGTTTTACTTAAGCTTCTTATTATTAAAGTATGGTTAATTAATTTTCAAAATAACTATTTATTATTTAATAATCATAATCACTAATAACTATATTGTTTTATTATGGAAAAAAACTATATTGTTTTATGACAAATGTTACAAGAAAGTTTAACGTATAATTGAAAAAATAAATATATAATTTAATGGCATAATTGAATAACAAAAATATAGTACCAAATTTTAGATGAAAATGTCTATCCAAAATTTTAGATGAGAATAAAAATAATTCATATGATTGATGATAACTTAAATTTTACTATATTTATAACATAAAAATATCAATTATGCTACTTAGAAAAATTAATTAATATTAAAATAAGAATGTGTAATGGAATAAAACCCCTTATTCTAAGATATTAACTAATTCAAATAAATATTATTATAAAAGGTGGCAACGATATAAAAGTACTTATTTTATAAATAATTATGATGATAAATGACTCCAAATGACTTATTATTTGTAGAATAAAATAACATCCAATAATTAGATTTTATGTTGCGATGATAACTAAAAGTCAGTAATAATTGTTAAATTTTGTAAGACTATATTTGATAAAATCTATATTTTATCATGGAGAACCGCAAATATAATTCTAAAAAATAATATAACTATAAGGATTAAAATTAATAGTTAATAACCAAGATAAGAAGTATGCCAACGAAAAAAATATAATAATGTGATTACTAAACTTTTTTTATAGGGTTATCTTTTGACATTTTAAAGTTTCAATTGTAATCTTACTAAAAATTTGATAATTCAATTATTAAACATGATAAGAAATATTATATAAGAAAAATAATTTATGAATAAATGAGTAAGTTAATATAGCGTTTTAATATGACTATACTTAAATATTATATTTTTTAACGTGATACTTAATTATTACAAGTTATTCTACAATTAATAAAATTTTATTCATTTACATATCTTTTTTTTTGTAGTAAAGAGGGCCTAAGGCCCAAATAAAAAAAATAGTAAAACCTAATCCTTCAAAATGAGAATAATTATACCAAGTCCATCAACAAAAACTAAAAACACGTTAAAAGATGACGATGTTGAAGTGAATACCAATCTGTTGAGATATTTGTATAAAATATTTTTACATATTTAAATTATATAACTTTCACACTTTTTAAAAAATATTTTATATAAAATATAAACAAACCCGTGCAACGCATGGAGGCTATATCTAGTCATATCATATATTTATTTCTATTTTAGTGTTATAAAAAGATAAATACTTGATTGGTAACTTGTTTCTTGTGTTTCGAGTAATATTTTAATTTTCAAAATTCTGAAATTTATATAAATTATTTTATAATAATTTCTTAACTAATTTAAGTATCAACAGAATCAATATATTCTCATTGTCATTTCTAAGTATCTTAGAATAACATTAATATATAGTTATATTCTTTATAGTTAACATTTAAAATTTTATAGTGTCATTTATTTTTTACTCAATTTTGTTGAAATGAAATGATTTATTTATGGTTAATAATTTAATTTTTAAATTATATATTTGTAACACTTAATTTGAATTATTGTATAGAAATATGTTAAGAACTTTTAATATTAGGTAAAAGATACTATTTGGGTGAATTTTATGATGTTCTGATTTATAAAGGAACATACAAAATTTATAAATTCTATAAAAAATTTTACCCCACGCTAATGTGAAATACCTAGACTATGATTCATGGCTTTTGAATGAACAACTATACAAAATTATTAACTCTTTTTGCTTATTGAAAATGCATTTTGTCTTATCAAGAAATTTCACTGTCTATTTGCTTTCTTCCTCAATTTTTTTTTTTAAAAGGCTAGGCCCAAGGTAGGCCATGTTAACACACAAAGTTGTCTATTTTTATGGGGCATTTTTAGTACTTAAACATGTTATTTGGTGCTATTTAAAGTATAAAAGTGCTCATTTATGCCCCATTTTGCAGAAATATTATAAAGTCACCACTTGGAGCAAAAGATGCGAGAACGGATAAAAAACTAACAAGTTTTGAAGATTTTTGGCGTTTTTGGACAAGAGATTCGGCCTGACATCCAGTCAGTACGACCGTAGCTTTGTTAGATCAGTAGTAGGGGTGTACTCCTTTGGTCAGTACAGTCTGGCGTTGAAGAAAACGTTCAGTACAGTCGTACATATCTGCTGTTAGGGAGTGCAGAGTGCACAAGTACAGGCTAGCATCGCAAATAAGCTGCGGTTGTTAACACACCAATTTGTCTATATTGATAGAGCATTTTTAGTATCTAATTACACCATTTTGCACTGATTAATGCATAAAGGTACTCATTTATGTCTTATTATGTAGAAATATCATGAAGACACTACTTGGAGCAAAAGATGCGAAAAGGATAAAAAACTGGCTAGTTTTGGAGAGTTTTAGCACTACTAGACAAGCGGTACGACCTGACCTACCAACGGTACGGCTGTACCTAGAGCAGAATCCCAGTAAGGGTGTACCCCCTTAGTCTGTACCACCTGACGCCGATAAAATAGTCCAATACGACCGTGCCTCAGGCAGTACTGCCGTACACAAGTGATGTCAGGGCAACAGCATGCACGGGTACGGGCCAACGTCATCTACGAAGCTAGGTACAGTCGTTTATATTTGCTGTACGACCGTGCCCCGTCCCTGATCAGTGTAGATTTGAAGCCAGAAAACCTAATTCGAAGCCCAGTCTATAAATAGGGGTTCTTAACATGTTACAAAAACCTTTTGATGAATTTCTGAGTCAAGAGCCCCCTTATTGAGAATCATTCGAAAACACCATACGATTGGAGTGAGTTTGGATCATTGGATCTTCCTATCAATTATGAATTGCTACTGGAGTCCGTGGAGACGTGAGGAACACACGAGAGGATTGTCGTCATACCAAAAGGGTGTCCCGGTTCTTAAACTCATGTCTTTTAGGAGTTTGGATTTGTTTTACTTTCTTTTGTTGCATGACATTATGAGTAGCTAATTCCATCACTAGGGGTGATGGGAGATCTTTTACATTGTTCTTGATATCCGTTTAATTGCTATTTTGAATTCCTTATTATCTTTATGAATGTGTTGGTTCTAGTATGCTTAATCTAATAGGGAGTAGCTAACTCTTATAAAATTAATTAGTTGTGGTAACAGGATCATAATTAATTAGTGGAACTCTAGGATCACAGAGCACACAATATACGCCGGATAGGTTATTACTTGTTTCCAATCAGTTATTAAGTTAACAAACTTGTCTGCTCTTATTGCTCTTTCCCTTAGTTATCTTCCTGGACCAAATGGAGTAATTAGTTGGGAGGAAGGCTACTGTACGCGAGGATAGCCATTAGTAATTTAGAGTAAGTGGTTGGCATTCAATAAGGAAATACAATTCATAATAGCAAGGAAATAGATTCAAGATCTAGTATTAGTGAACCTGGGTCCCTAGGCCTCTCCTATTTGATCTTGCTCTAATCATTTTAGTTTAAAGTCTTACTTTCGCTTCGCTTAGTTTTCTATTCAATTTCAATCTGATTACTCTGTTCGCTTAAAGAATTAAAAGATCTTTATTACGCTGGTACTGCGCATTCCCTGTGGGTTCGACATTCAGAGTCCTAACTATACTCCACTTTATTACGAGTTACGATCTGGTACACTTGCCTGAGACGCAACAAGTTTTTGGCGCCGTTACTGGGGACTGTTTTAGCAATATTAGTTCAATGAGATCTTAGTTACTTTAAGCATTTTTAGTCTATTTTATGTTTTAATATTCTATAGCTATTTTACTATCATCTGTGTACTCTGGCACCACAATGGAAGGAGAACCAGAGCTCACTCTTGAAGAGTATTTCTCTGCTTCTGTGGATACTCAGGAGAGCATAAATGGCCCAGTCATTAGGCGACGTAACTTCGAATATAATCCTACCTTAATCAAGCTAGTGTCTGCAGTACAATTTTCGGGGCTACTTTTGGAAGACCCACATGCCCATTGTAACACCCGCACCTCAACATAATTGAAAGTACGACAAATTACATTAAGGCACAGGAATTACTAAACATTTACAAACTTGGTTACAGTAATCCAAGTCATAAATTAAACTTAATTCATTAATCTAATACAAGATTACATATTATTCATAACTTGGAATATAAAATTTCCACTCTGATATATATCTAGCTTATGTATCCCAAGCTTGAAGCTTCGGCTCACCGTCTTCAGTACTTGCTTATCTGAAACAAATAAAAAGAATAGGGTGAGATTATAAAATCTTAGTGAGCCCTTCACGGACTCCTCACCATTCTCTCCTCGGAACATTCTAGGCTGAGAAGATTAACTTAGGCATTTCGAACCTAGACATACTCTCTCTATGTACCATAAGGACTTGACTTGTAACTTCTCGATATCCCTAAGCTAAGACGCTTTTAGAAGGCGCTAGCTTGAGTTAAAAACTTAGCATATAATCAAATAGGGTAATCCTAGGGCCAATATGCCACTTATCAACTTGTGATTAAACTAAACACATAAATGTATAGCAACCCACATCAATCCTACAAATGTCCATTCTTTAACCTTTGTTTAGCTCGACTAACCTTAATACAATATAAATTGCAACCTTATTAACTAAGAACGTATTATTCTTACTTACTCACTTTGTGCTTAACACATCTTTGCTTTTCCTTATGCTAATTGACTTTACCTTATGCTCTATACCATGAATCTCAATCAACCTAGCTTTCTCATCCTTTAAGTGATCTAATCACAATGCTTATTACTATATAATAATTAAGCAACTAGGGATGTGCTATCCAAGATTTCATACAATCAACTAAGCTAATTCCGAATATATATATATGTATATATATATAAACAAGGAATTCATTAACATTCATAAACTTAACATCACTTCACATATTATACCATTCATAAGAAGATATGTAATATGAGACTATGTAATGTAATGCTTTGTGTTATTGGGTAGTGTCGTAGGCTTTGGTCCCTAGACCCCAATTACACACTTTCGGAATGGTGGTTAGACGTCATAACCCTCCAAGGGCGTCCCACTTGGCTAACCAAACCGATCTACTCCTATAAATAGAGGAGTCTTGCCATGGACTTTAGCTTATGCATATGCTTATGCTTATGCTTGTGCTTGTATGTATGTTCAAAGAAATACAATCATACTCATTACTTAACTATTCAAGGAAACTACAATTATTTCAATGAATCAAGCTTACATTAATAGCATCCCTTTATCTCTAATGACTCCAAATCATGAACACTAATTCATACATCCTTTCTATTACATCCTTTTCCTAGGGTCCTTTCTTTGACCTCTAAGACTTAAGCTTATGGCTCTTAGACAAGCCTCATAATTTGCCAAATTAATGGACAATACATACATTAACTAATCCCTTGAAACTCTATGGAGTTCTCAAGAGGGAAACATCAAACATACATTCAATTGTGGGGTCAGCACGCCAACCACTTTTAAACAAGCCCACTACACAATCATAACAATCAAAACAATCACAACAATCATAACAATAACAACTCAACCTCTTATAGGTACCTAAAACCTAACTTGAACCTAAGGTTCATATGTTTCTAAAGGAAGTGAAATTCCTATATGTGGGACTTATGGGTGCCCATCACCTAAGGGTTGAAGAACTCACCTCTATTCTTCAAGACATTGAGCTAGGAAGGTTAAACTTTGGACTCTTTGCTCCTCTTCAAGCTTTTCCCTCTTTGCTCAACTTGGGGCTTCTCCAAATACTTCTCAAATCTTGATCTTCAACCTTCAATCTTCCTTCTCCATCCAAGAACTTGAACCATCCTTGCTGGAGCTTGATCTTTTCCCCCTTATTCTTCTCCAAATTCGTGCTTCTTCTTCTCCTCCCTAGGGTTAAAACCCAAATCTTCCAAATACTCAAATCTCCACTCTCAAACTCTCCATTTAGGCAAGTGATTGAAGAAATCCAACATGAATCTCTTCAATCCTTCTCAAAGGGTGAAACCCTAGCTCTCCTCTCCTCTTTCTCCTTTCCTTTCTTCTTTTCGCTCCTCTTTCTCTATTTCTGCGTTACGCTCATTTGAAACAGCGTTTTTAAACAATTCTGCAAATTGTGAATCGATTCACAGCATAGTGTGAATCGATTCCCACAGTGTAAAAACGCCTGAATTGCAGCTTTAATGAATGAATCGATTCCTGCCTGCGAGTCCCAGTGGCCTGTCTTATGTGAATCGATTCCTGACTTCTGTGAATCGATTCCCACTGCTAAAATTCGATGCCTATGGATCTTTAATGCTGTGAATCGATTCCCAGGATATATGAATCGATTCACACTGCAGAAAAACCCAGGAAAACTTAGTTCTAACACCAAACCATGAGACTTTCTTCTCAAATTAACTTCCATAACTACAAATCAACACCTTTAACCATCTTAGGATTAAATCCACACTTATTCCTCAACTCAAACCCATTAATTTTCTTATCAAAACTTTGTGTAATTATATTCACCCACTTTAAGGTCAATTTAAGCTTGAATACAATTACCCAATTCTTCTCATCACTTATTCTCAACTTAGCTTAGAAATTTGGGGTGTTACACTACTACCCACCTTTTAAAAATTTTCGTCCTCGAAAATTACTGCATCTTTCATTGGAACTTCAACTACAATTTCCTTTCATAGCCCATTCCATCCATTGGAAAACCTAGAAACAATTAACTCTCACAAAGCATTAATCGATAGAATACTTGTAATCGTGAATGACTCTAGGTATCCTCCAGTTTGGTGGTAACTCACATCCTTACTAACTTCAAATCTTTCCCCCATGAGATAGGTTCTCACCCCCAAACTCTCTATGTGGAGTTAAGGGTGTAGGGACTTCTTAGCGTTGACAGCATGGAATGCGAACAGAGATTCACCTCCATGGAATCTCGTCCCCGAACCACGCCTTTCTTTCTTACCTCATCCTTCAGTATAATAAATTGGCTGTTGGTGCTTCCGCTGCGCAACTCTGATCTTACGTCTTTTCAAATGAATGAACTCCTTTCGTCTTATCTCCATCAGATGGAATACTTTACTTGCAGTCTGAGAGTTTAACTCTGGTGCTGTTCTATCTTTCGATTGCTCTTGACTGTTGGAAATTGTTACGCTTGCTTTTCATCATCTACTACTCACCTAAACATTCTGCCATTAGATACCTGTGCTTCCTCCGTAATTCCGTAGTAACCCACAGTCTCGCATAGCCATCCTCATGAAATTGCCACACGACATTCTTAACTCGGTTCGGGTTTTCGACCCAACTGATGAGTCGCTTACTCATCATCCTACACATGTTGAAGGTAGGTTAAGTATGTGGAGAATTCTTTGACTTCATCTACACAATTCCCTGCAGACGTGCCTTTTGGTGTCACGCGAGTGAATCTTTGCTCCTTCTATCTCTTCAGACTCCTTGGAAGGTACTCTCCCAAAACAGCATCCAATACCATCGTCGGTGGTTTCATAACCCTTCGTTGGGCAACTATCTTATCAAAATAGAATTGTCACCTAGAGGTAACTAATACCTACCTTAAACAATTTTTCCCATTCGTGACGTTCACTTTTATGTTACCAATGGAAATCCTTTCTTAGAGGCCTCTTCCGCAACTACGGAGTTGATACTCATATTTAGCTCACTATACTTGGTCTTGCAGCCGACTTGGCCTAGGAAACTTGAAACTCTAGGGTTGCTCAACTCTTGGGAGGTATCCGTTGGTTAAACTGACTTGATTTTCATTAGTTGATTACAAACTTTGTCTCACACGAGGTCTAAGCCTCACTTGGTTGGAGACTTAGCTTGCAAGTGGCTAATTAGAATCACATCAGACTCAACTTAACGACTTGACTCACAGTAACTTATAGTCTCAGGTGTCCACCATATTCACTCTTAAATGAACTTTACTACTGCTCTCCTTCTTGATGCTACTGGAATTAAACCAGAACCCACACGTCTCTATCTGACAGCGGTGTGGATCGACGCGTTTAATAACCATTGGACCAACAAGTATCCAGAAAATAAATCCTTGATATTCTTGGGAACAAACTACCTTATTGATCCTGTCTTATCCTCCTTACCCAATCTGAATCATTAGAAACCCTAAAAGGTATTAATCTCTATAGAGGAACTAATTGCTCAGGAAATTAAGTGATCTCATTACCCAATCACAGACTAAGTCTTATTCTAACTAATATTCTTACTTTGTTAAGGCAGAGTCTATAATTGGTCAATTGAATTCACTTGACGCACTGAACAGTTAGATCGAACATAGACATCAATAACTTTAGGTTTCCGCTGACTCGGCTTTCTTGAAACTTCTATAGTTTGAAGACTACATCTCATCTGATCCTCTGAAGTTGGTTGTTCCACTAAGGACACCAGTCCTTGAAGACCTAAGAGTTTCCTTTCTGCTTCACTAGGGCAGGATCACCCTTAAGGACCCATACTACCATTTGGGCATTGTAGCATATCACTTAACTCCATCTTGTTCCTTACCCTTACCGTTACCATTCGGAACGCCAAGGTTCTCTCAGGGATTATCATAGGATTTCTACCGACCTAGGATCCACCTATAATCGGCTAGGTTAACCAATTCTGCTGAAACAACAAGTGTTGAGACCCTCACCGATTACAACCGACCATCCTACTCGATTGAAATCCTACAATTAAGAGTACTTACTGTTAACCACGAACGGCACTTGAATTAACTTGGGAATCATCATAAGATCTCAATCATTCTAGGATCCATTCATAATGGATTAGGCGAAACAACTTGATAGCATAACCAGTGTTGTAACCCTAACCGATTACAAACGCCTATCCTAAGTTGATTTGAAACCTCACAATTAATACCCCTTACTTGCTCGTCATTTCCAATCGCTTCCAGAGCGTCTCGGTTGACGGTACATAAATTACACGCTTTGTCTAGCCGAACCCTCACCACTATGGTTCCGACCACTCTTGAAACATTCCTTAACTCTTGATTCCGGAAAGGTGGGAACTTGTTTCCCTTTTTCCGTATTCCGAAAATTCTCACTCAATGAGAGCTCTTGCATCCACTCCTTCCTTGTCTGCATCATCCTTATCCATCAAGCTTCATCAGAGTTCACGCTCCTATTCGGTCTCCTCCCTCATCCGCCAGCTCCATCTACTACATTCTTCGTACACGGTATGGAGTATTAAGTTGATCAGGCTTAATATTCCATACTAAGCATAAGAATATGTAGAGGAGTTCTCGGACAAAGGAAAATTCCTGCTAACTGATTACAGTCCAACAAGGACTAAACTGACACTTCCTAAACTGAGTCATTACTAAACTAGTGACTCACAGTCCGATAAGATCGAACTGCTCTGATACCATAATGTAACACCCGCACCTCAACATAATTGAAAGTACGACAAATTACATTAAGGAACAGGAATTACTAAACATTTACAAACTTGGTTACAGTAATCCAAGTCATAAATTAAACTTAATTCATTAATCTAATAAAAGATTACATATTATTCATAACTTGGAATATAAAATTTCCACTCTGATATATATCTAGCTTATGTATCCCAAGCTTGAAGCTTCGGCTCACCGTCTTCAGTACCTGCTTATCTGAAACAAATAAAAAGAATAGGGTGAGATTATAAAATCTCAGTGAGCCCTTCACGGACTCCTCACCATTCTCTCCTCAGAACATTCTAGGATGAGAAGATTAACTTAGGCATTTCGAACCTAGACATACTCTCTCTATGTACCATAAGGACTTGACTTGCAACTTCTCGATA
The DNA here is from genome assembly GCA_037113605.1 of Calophaca sinica. NCBI lineage: Eukaryota > Viridiplantae > Streptophyta > Magnoliopsida > Fabales > Fabaceae > Calophaca > Calophaca sinica. The sequence goes on from CM073736.1 coordinate 96,932,041, forward strand.
TCCCTAAGCTAAGACGCTTTTAGAAGGCGCTAGCTTGAGTTAAAAACTTAGCATATAATCAAATAGGGTAATCCTAGGGCCAATATGCCACTTATCAACTTGTGATTAAACTAAACACATAAATGTATAGCAACCCACATCAATCCTACAAATGTCCATTCTTTAACCTTTGTTTAGCTCGACTAACCTTAATACAATATAAATTGCAACCTTATTAACTAAGAACGTATTGTTCTTACTTACTCACTTTGTGCTTAACACATCTTTGCTTTTCCTTATGCTAATTGACTTTACCTTATGCTCTATACCATGAATCTCAATCAACCTAGCTTGCTCATCCTTTAAGTGATCTAATCAGAATGCTTGTTACTATATAATAATTAAGCAACTAGGGATGTGCTATCCAAGATTTCATACAATCAACTAAGCTAATTCCAAATATATATATATATGTATATATATATATATATATATATATATATATATATATATATATAAACAAGGAATTCATTAACATTCATAAACTTAACATCACTTCACATATTATACCATTCATAAGAAGATATGTAATATGAGACTATGTAATGTAATGCTTTGTGTTATTGGGTAGTGTCGTAGACTTTGGTCCCTAGACCCCAATTACACACTTTCGGAATGGTGGTTAGACGTCATAACCCTCCAAGGGCGTCCCACTTGGCTAACCAAACCGATCTACTCCTATAAATAGAGGAGTCTTGCCATGGACTTTAGCTTATGCATATGCTTATGCTTATGCTTGTGCTTGTATGTATGTTCAAAGAAATACAATCATACTCATTACTTAACTATTCAAGGAAACTACAATTATTTCAATGAATCAAGCTTACATTAATAGCATCCCTTTATCTCTAATGACTCCAAATCATGAACACTAATTCATACATCCTTTCTATTACATCCTTTTCCTAGGGTCCTTTCTTTGACCTCTAAGACTTAAGCTTATGGCTCTTAGACAAGCCTCACAATTTGCCAAATTAATGGACAACACATACATTAACTAATCCCTTGAAACTCTATGGAGTTCTCAAGAGAGAAACATCAAACATACATTCAATTGTGGGGGGTTGGGGGCAGTCGCCAACCACTTTTAAACAAGCCCACTACACAATCATAACAATCAAAACAATCATAACAATCATAACAATAACAACTCAACCTCTTATAGGTACCTAAAACCTAACTTGAACCTAAGGTTCATATGTTTCTAAAGGAAGTGAAATTCCTATATGTGGGACTTATGGGTGCCCATCACCTAAGGGTTGAAGAACTCACCTCTATTCTTCAAGACATTGAGCTAGGAAGGTTGAACTTTGGACTCTTTGCTCCTCTTCAAGCTTTTCCCTCTTTGCTCAACTTGGGGCTTCTCCAAATACTTCTCAAATCTTGATCTTCAACCTTCAATCTTCCTTCTCCATCCAAGAACTTGAACCATCCTTGCTGGAGCTTGATCTTCTCCCCCTTATTCTTCTCCAAATTCGTGCTTCTTCTTCTCCTCTCTAGGGTTCAAACCCAAATCTTCCAAATACTCAAATCTCCACTCTCAAACTCTCCATTTAGGCAAGTGATTGAAGAAATCCAACATGAATCTCTTCAATCCTTCTCAAAGGGTGAAACCCTAGCTCTCCTCTCCTCTTTCTCCTTTCCCTTTCTCTTCTTTTCGTTCCCTCTTTCTCTATTTCTGCGTTACGCTTTGAAAGCAGCGTTTTTAAACAATTCTGCGGTGTGAATCGATTCACAAAGATAGTGTGAATCGATTCCCACAAAGGTAAAAACGCCTGAATTGCAGCTTTAATGAATGAAGCGATTCCTGCGAGTCCCAAAGGGTTTATCTTATGTGAATCGATTCCTGACTTCTGTGAATCGATTCCCACTGCTAAAATTCGATGCCTATGGATCTTTAATGCTGTGAATCGATTCCCAGGATATATGAATCGATTCACACTGCAGAAAAACCCAGGAAAACTTAGTTCTAACACCAAACCTTGAGACTTTCTTCTCAAATTAACTTCCATAACTACAAATCAACACCTTTAACCATCTTAGGATTAAATCCACACTTATTCCTCAACTCAAACCCATTAATTTTCTTATCAAAACTTTGTGTAATTATATTCACCCACTTTAAGGTCAATTTAAGCTTGAATACAATCACCCAATTCTTCTCATCACTTATTCTCAACTTAGCTTAGAAATTTGGGGTGTTACACCCATCTAAAGAGCTTCCGAAGAATACTTAGCAGTGTTAAGTATAATGGAGTCCCAGCTGAAGCTATTAAACTAACACTATTTCCATTCTCATTGCAGGGAAAAACTTAAGTTTGGCTAGACTCTTTGGCACCAAACTCAATCACCACTTGGGAAGATTTGAAGGGAAAATTTCTCCAAAAGTATCTATCTTTAGCCAAATTTGCAAAAATAAGAGCAAAAATAACCAATTTCAAACAGGTTGAATTAGAGCTAATGCACGAAGCTTGAGAGCATTTTCAAGAATTACTGAGAGGTTTTCCACACAAGGAATTTAATACATGGAAACTTGTGCACATCTTCTACAATAGATTAAATCCACATAGTAGAGCTGTCATAGACGCTGCCTGTGGGGGATCTCTGGGAACAAGAGCACCCTCTGAGACAATAGAAAGTATTAAAGAGATGGCTCAGAACGATGCTCAATGGTTTTCGGAGAGGAAACAGGTAGATCCTAAAAGAAGGAGCCATGGGAGGCAATCTCCTTTATCTTTAGAAGCCAAGGTGGATGCACTTACTGAAAAATTTGAAGCCCTGCTAGCATCTCATACCCATATCATAACTTCAGGGAAGTCTTCAACAATTGAGAATGAAGTTGCGATGGTTAACTTCATAGGCACTGAGAAACATGGTGATCACTGCTCAAATAATAACAATCCGGTATGGAGAAACCAAGGCTCATTTTTACAGGCTCAAGCTGGAAGGAAGCCATATCCAGGCCATTCTACATTAGTGCAAGGATACATGAAGAAACTTGACGAAAGATTTAAGCAACTGGAAAAATTGGTAACAACAAATGTAGAGAAATAGAAACAATTAGCAGATCAATTAACTCTCTTGATAAAGCATTTGGCCAAGAAAGAAGAGAAGGCATATACTCAAGAAGTGCAATCTAACTTAATAACTACAAGAGGAGGGACAGTACTCGCGGGGCCATCTGAGAAGAGCAAAGAAAAAGCCACACCCGCTCAGCCCGAAGAAGATTCACCTACTCCGACTGAAGAAAGAGAGACATAAACAAAGTGCCTGAGAAAGAATAGTCAACAATGCATGTCAATCCACCTGACGTAACCCCTGTTGTGCCATTCCCACATAGACTAAAAAATGACTTCAGGACCCTCAATTTGCAAAATTTTTAGAAGTCCTGAAGCAGCTAACTATCAACATACCATTTGTGGAAGCTATTTCTCATATGCTTAAATATGCCAAATTCTTAAAGGATATCCTTGCCAACAAGAAAAAGCTAGACGAGCTATCAACTGTTAGGTTGAGCGGGGAGTGCTCAGCCATAATCCTGAAAAAGCTACCTCCTAAAATGTAGGATCCAGGGAGTTTTACAATACCATGCACAATTGTAAATTCTTATTTTGAGAAAACTCTTTGTGATTTAGGATCTGGTATAAATCTAATGCCTTTATCTATTTTTCAGTGACTTGGTTTAAAAGAAGTCAAACCCATAAGACTTCAATTGCAGCTGGCAGACAAGTCCGTAGTGCACCCAAAAGGGATAATTGACGATGTCTTGGTGAAGGTAGAAAAATTTATTTTTCCAGCTGATTACGTAGTCCTAGGATCACAAGTAAATTGCCTTTCCAATCCAACTTTTTTTTTTTTTAACTTAACGTAAACAAAGTTTTGGAGTTGACCGGACAGAGAGTTGACTTTCGTCGTCTGCTAGGGTTTGAGAGTTCGCATCGTCGTCTCCCTTGCCGATCACCATGGGTTGCCTTCCGGCGCAACCCTGGCTGCCCCACTGACCTTCCTCCACCTCCCCTACCCCGGCGCACCACCCTTCCGGTCCGGCGCACACATCTCCGGCGACAACAGAAGAACGCCATTTTCCACGTTAAACATGGCCTGCTGAGGTTCGCGCGATACGCCATCGTGTGGTGGCCTGGCCGTGCCTCGCACTTCTACCCTCGTTGTCGCAGTTGCACCGGTTTTCTTCTTCTACAAGACCGTTCTCTTCCTACAAGACTGGTTTTATTCTCGCGGTGCATTCCACGGTGACGCATTTTTGGTCTCGCATACCGCCTTCCACGATCGCTCATGGCCGTGGTCTGCCCTTGGCAATTCATGGAGGCTTTCTCAGTCACGGAGGCTGCTCCTCCACCGGCGCACAACAACAACAACGATTCACGTCAAGCTGTGTCTCCACAGCGCAAGTCTTTCGCGAAAGTCCTCAGCAACGTTTGCGACATCCCGGTCAGTCAATTTCCTCGACCATGCATCAAGGGGGGTGCGCTTGCGATCAAGATTCCGGATCATGACTATCAGCAGGGTCTTGAAAGATGCAAGTCTCACTTGCATGGCCGTCTGTTATTTCAAAAAGGTGACAAACCTTTGAAAGTGGCAGACTTGTATTCGAAGTTATTGGAGTTATGGAGGCCTTTGAAGAATTGGACTGTGATTCCTCTAGGGAAGGGATACTATGAGTTTGCTTTTGCCAATATAGAGGACCTGCGAAGTGTTCTTTCGAATGGCTCTTGGAGCCTGAAACCTGGTTTTCTGCGGCTGTTCTCTTGGTCGCCGGACTTTAATCCTCATACGATGAAGCAGACTTCGGCACAATGCTGGGTGAGAATCTTTGGTTTGTCTCAAGAGTATTGGAGTCCCAATATCATCTTTGCTATTGCGAGTGGCTTGGGAATTCCGATTTGTTTGGACGAGGCCACCAAGAACCGGACCTTTGGTCACTTTGCAAGGGTGTTGGTGGACCTTGATTTATCCACGGAGGTTCGTGATAGTATTCGCCGGCAGGCGGTATGACTTCTATGTGGGGCTTGAATATGAAAACTTGCCGGCTTTCTGTTCTACCTGTCATTCCATCGGGCATCTTATAAGTCAGTGCAAGCGGAATAAGGTGGTGGAAGATCGACCTAGGCAGGCTCCTGCTGCTGCAACTTCTCACAAGCCTGCAATTCCTAAACCAAAGAAGGGGCAGCCACATAAAACTGACGATGCAGCCAAACAGAAGGAAGTGGTAGTTGACACCTCATTTTCAGGTGCAACTAACGGGGAGGGTCCTAGTTATCATCGTCATAAGGATCCGGTTCATGAACAAACTCATGCGGGGGAGAGTGAGGTGTCAGATTCTGATGCTGAGTCTTCCGGGACTGACATTCAGGTGGATGTGGTTCAAGAAACTACTGAGCACGTCGTTATGAAACAGAATCCCACGGTTGATCAAGAGCCGGTTATGCAACCAGAGATATCTTGCAGTGCACAGCCGGCGTCATCCTTGCAGCAACAACGGTCTGTTGCACATCCTAAGCAGGTTGGTAGCTTCTCATGTCCCAGACTTGCTGCCCCGGTAAGTAGGTCTAGCCCTATAAATGTCAATGAATCTGCTGCTTTACTTAAAGATATAAATGTTCTTCCTGTTATGGATGCTATAGCTGCTGTAGATAATTATTTAAATAAAGTTGATGCTGTCGCTATTTCAGTAGAGGCTAATGCCTCTGCCAGTGGCGTGGTTATTACTGATACTGCACCTGGCTCTTTGGTTGCTAAGGACCTACGAGTGATGGGTCATTTCTGGGGGGATGCAGAGGATATTTCTGATGATGAAACTATAGACAGTGGGAAGGATAATGCCCTGAAAGTATCTGAGTATTTAGGAGAGGACAACAAGGATTTTACTAATGTTATTTCTAAGTTTCAGAAGAAAAAGATGAGAAAGCAACAGCTAAAAGTTCAACGTAACTCTGGGTATAGAACTCGTTCTAAGAGTGATTCTTTATCTCCATTATGTTAAAAGTCATTTATTGGAATGTCCGGGGTCTTGGGAATCCAGACACCAGACTTGCTCTCAAGAATCTTTGCAGATTGCATAAACCCGATGTTTTGCTCATTGCTGAACCTTGGGTTGCTTTTAGTCAAATTCCAGTTGATTTTTTTCGCTCTTTAAATTTATCGCTTTTTGCAGAAAATGATAGAGGTGTTCTCCCATCTAATCTGTGGTGTTTCTCTTCAGTTGAGTATGCTCCTGTTGTTACTCAAAGGGCACATCAATTTGTTGCTTTTACTATTGACTATGCAGGTCAAGTTTTGAATTTAGCTGTTGTTTATGCCTCTACTAGTTACATTTTACGCAGGGATTTATGGGCTGGCCTACACTCCCTTCATGCTTCTAACTCTGAACCCTGGTGCTATATTGGTGATTTTAATGCTGTTCTTGGTGCTCATGAGTGTCAGGGTGCAGGTAAGCCCTCACAGATCTCTTGTTCTGAGTTTGGTGCTTGGTCTGACAATGATCATCTTATCCATGTCCCTACGAGTGGGGCTCAATATACGTGGTCAAATGGTAGACTGGGTCATCAATATAATGCCAAGAGGCTTGATAGGACTCTCTGTGATGATAATTGGATTGATTTCTGGACCTCTGTTGATTGTTGCACTCTTACAAGGGATCGGTCTGATCATTTCCCTTTGCTTCTTACTTTGAAGAAATCTGATCGTCAATTTGCTTCGTCCTTTAAATTCATGCAAATGTGGGCTAGACATCCTGATTGCTTACCTGTCATCCAAAATATTTGGAAATCTCAGGTTCATGGTTGTCCTATGTATGTTCTTTCTCAGAAACTTCAAATTCTCAAAACCAAGCTCAGGGTTTGGAATAAGCAGGTTTTTGGTGATGTTCATTGTAAAGTCTCTAATGCTATGGCTGATTTAGACTCCATTCAATTAGATATTGACCAATCAAAGCGCCTCGATGATCTCTTCAAGAGGAGAAGGAAGCTCAATTAATTTTGCAAAATGCTCTAGGTGTGGAAGATGATTTTTGGAGAGAAAAGGCTCGGATAAATTGGCATCTACAGGGTGACAGAAACACTGCTTTCTTTCATCGACTGGCCAAAATCAGGGGGACTACCAGGAAAATATCTGTTATTAAGAATGGTGATGATCTTTTATCTGAGGCAGAGGATATCGAGGCACATATTTTAAATTATTATACAGATCTTTTTGCAGTGGGTAATTCTTGTTAGGCATGGCAACGGGCCGGGTCGGGGGCGGGTTTTGCCTCCCTCGTCCCCGTCCCCATTTCCAACGGGTTCGGGTTTTACCTTCCCCATCCCCGTCCCGATAGGGTCGGGTTTCCCCGCGGGTCCCCAACTCAGCTCTAAATATGTAGAAAAATTGAAAAATTATAGTTATGATAATTAATAAAATAAAATCATAATTATTATACAATGATAAAATAAAATAAAAAAACATTAAAATAAAATGTTCTATTGAAAAGAGATTAAATTAAAAATAAATAAAATATATGAAACAAAATGAATGAGTATAAATGCATAAAATAAAATAAAAATTAACAATTTATATTTAATTGGGCGGGTTCGGGTCGGGGGCGGGTTGGGTATCGACATCCCCAACCCCGTCCCACCCCCGGTCAAAGCGGGTTTTCCCCGTCAAAATCGGGTCGGGGTCGAGTGGGTACCCGCGGGTTCGGGTTCTGTTGCCATGCCTAATTCTTGTCGTTCTAATGATCTTATTGATAAAGTTATTCCTTCAATTGTGACTGCTACAGATAATGATTTGCTAACCAGGGTGCCATCCTTTGAGGAGGTTAAGCAAGCGGTTTTCTCTTTAAATGGTGACAATGCTTCGGGGCCTGACGGTTTTGGGGGTTTCTTCTATCATACTTATTGGGATATTATTGCTGAGGATGTTTATGCTGCGGTTACTCAGTTTTTCAGGCAAGGTTGGTTACTTCCTAACTTGAACTCTAATTTGGTGGTCCTTATTCCCAAAGTCTCTGGAGCTGATAGGATTGACCAGTTCCGTCCGATAGCCCTAGCTAACTTTCAGTTCAAAATTATCACTAAGGTTTTGGCTGATAGGCTTTCAATTGTGGCTCCCAAGATTATTTCTGAGAATCAAAGGGATTTTATAAAAGGTAGAAGTATTTCTAATTATATTTGCACTGCTTCAGAAGCTGTTAATTTGCTCCATAAGCGATCCTTTGGAGGTCAGCTTGCTCTTAAGATTGACATTAAGAAGGCTTTTGATACTATAGACTGGCGGTTTCTTCTTAGAGTCTTGCAGGCTTTTGGTTTTGGTGATACTTTTTGCTCCTGGATCAGCTTGATTTTAAATTCTGCTAAGCTCTCTATTTCTGTTAACGGTCATGCAGTTGGCTTTTCAGTTGTAAACGTGGTGTTAGATAGGGTGACCCTCTTTCTTCTCTCTTATTTTGCATTGCCGAAGAAGTTCTTAGCAGGGGTATTTCTATGCTCGTCAATGAAGGCAAACTTCAGTTGATGACGGGTCCTCGAGGTTTCAGGATGCCTAGTCATGTTTTATATGCGGATGATGTTTTGATTTTCTGCAAGGCGACTAAAAAATCGATTTCCTGTCTGCTACGTCTGTTCTCTGATTATGAGGCTATTTCCGGTCAGGTTGTTAGCTCGGATAAATCTAAATTTTATGTGGGCAATGTCTCTCATTCTCGTCAGGATGCTATTTCTAATCAGCTGGGATTTGCTTCAGGTACTTTTCCCTTCACTTATCTTGGTGTCCCCCTATTTAAAGGCACTCCTAGAAAATCTCATCTTATGCCTATTACGGATAGAATCAAAACTAAGCTTGCGGCTTGGAAAGGCTCCTTACTGTCTATCATGGGTAGAGTGCAACTGGTTAAATCGGTTATTCTGGGTATGATGGTTTATAGCTTTCAGGTTTACTCCTGGCCCTCGAGCTTGTTGTCTTTGGTTGATCAGTGGATTCGTAATTTTATTTGGTCTGGAGATGTTAATCAGCGTAAGTTGGTCACCGTTGCCTGGGACAAAGTGACTAGACCATCTTTGGAGGGAGGTTTAGGCATCCGTTCTATTAAGTCCATCAATAAAGCCGCATGTCAAGCTTGCTTGGGATTTGAAAGTTTCGACCTATATTGGACCTCTCTCACGAAAGCTAGAGCGGTCAAGAATAATAGACTTGTCACTTACCATATCTCTTCCTCTATTTGGCCAGGTATTAAAACCTGTTTACCCTTTATTGATGAGCATTCTTCCTGGAATATTGGGGATGGATCTAAAGTTAACTTTTGGAGGGATAAGTGGTTGTCTCAGCCAATTGTGGACCTTCTGAACCTTCCTCCTTATTTGCGCCCTTTGCTGCATGCGAAGGTGCAAGATTTTATTGTTGATGGAGCTTGGTCTATCCCGCACAATATTGCTGCTAGAGCCTCTAGAGTTATGGCTGAGATAAAAGAGATAGCTATTCCGAAACTTCAGACATCAGACGCTATAATGTGGGGGCCTAATGAAAAAGGTATTTTATCTTTTAAAGATGCTTACTTGTTTTTTGAACCCATTCGTAATTCTTTGCCTTGGTGTAAGATTATTTGGAGAAGTGCTATCCCTCCTTCTAAGTCTTTCCTGCTTTGGAGATTAATTCACAATCGTCTGCCCACTGATGATAATCTAAGAAAAGGTGGTGTTACTGTGGTTTCAGTCTGTAGCCTATGTGGCAATAATTCGGAAAGTTCGTCCCACCTGTTCCATGGTTGTACTTTTGTCTTGTCTCTTTGGCGCTGGCTTGAAAGCATCCTCGGCATTCATATTGACTGTTCCTCAGTTGGTACTATTCTAGAGGTTTGTAATAGAACTTGGAGCTCCCAGGTTTTGGATGTTGTTGTAGCCTGTGTGGTGAACATAGTCTGGGCTATTTGGTTTTGTAGGAATAAGCTGAGATTTGATAATAAGGTGCTCCCTCGGGGATCTGTTATTAATCTCATTATTGCTAATGTTTATCTTGCTGGTAATTATAGCAAAGGCACTATGTTCCCATCTATAGAGGAGTTTTCCATTTTGAAATATTTCAAGATTCTGTGTCACCCTGCACTCTCCTATTATTAAAGAGATTTTTGGATTCCCCTCAACCTTTGTTTTTAAATGCAATCTAAGCGGTCTTTGCGAAGGGTTACTGGGCCACAGCTTCTGTGGGGTATCTTTCGTGATTATAATGCAGCTATTGTGGGTTGTTTTTCCGCTAATCTGGGTATTAAAAACTCTTTTCAGTGCAATTATTTGGCGCCATGTTCGCTATTGAGACCGCCATCGAAGGGTTGGCATCACCTTTGGCTGGAGTGTGCTTCCCAGTTGGTTGTTGGCGCTTTTAAGAATCAAAGTATTGTGCCTTGGCGACTTAAGAATAGATGGAATAACTGCATTGCTCTAACAAAGCATATGACTTTCCTTGTGTCTCATATTTTTCATGAAGGGAATAATCACATGGATCGTTTAGCGGCTCATGGCCTTGGTATCTCTGGCTTCATCCGTGGAATTCACGCCTAAGTTTCTTTATGAAGATTTCTTTAATAATAGATTGGGTCGCCCGGTTATAGATTCAAGTAATTGTGCCTTGCTTTTGGCTTGTTTGCTTTTGCGCCTTTAGTTATAATTGCCTCACCTTGGGGTTGGGTTTTACTTTGTCTTCCCTTGATGTGCTGCATATGATTGTTAATGGCTTTGGTGCCAACATAGTTGGGATGAAAGCCATTATTGTGATGCCTGTGCATGTCAAGCTTTGTTTTATCTTTTTAGGCGGGTGTTTCTTTCTTGCGGATCTTCATTTTGTTTCTGCTCATGGGTTTTGGTCTAGTCCCCCCATGTTTGTTTGTTTTTCCTTTTTTATTAATAAATTTTAGGCGGGGGTACTCTTTTTCCTTCTTGGTGTTTTTTCCCTAAGGAGGGTTTTGCATAAGAAGGTTTTAACGAGGCCTCTCTCCTCTCTTTTGCCTAAAAAAATACGTAGTCCTAGACATGGAAGAAGATAAGGAAGTACCACTTCTTTTGGGAAGACCATTTCTAGCAACAGGAAAAAATCATTGATGTTCACTAAGAAAAGCTTACATTACGGCTTGACGATGAGGAAGTTGTTTTCAGTGTGTTTGACTCCTTAAAAACACCAAATTCTCACTCGTGCAATTTTATTGACACTTTAACAGAAACTTTTCTAATGTCTCCTGACTCGCATGTACATTTACTTACAGACCTTCTAGAAAAAGTTTTAAGTTGCAGTAAGGAAGTCAGCGCAGATGAAGAAGAAATAAAAAAGGAAGTCTTAGCTCTAGAAGCAGGCATGGAACCAAGGCCATGGAACGGGGTGCAACGATTTGAAAGACTAGATAAAACCAAAAAGACTGCAATCAAATCATCTCTAGAAGAGCCACCGGAGCTGGAATTAAAACCGCTACTAGCTAATCTTAAATATGTATTTTTACACCCACCACCATCATTACCAGTTGTTGTTTCATCCTCTTTAACAGGTCAGATGGAGGAAAAACTTTTAAGAATCTAGCGGGAGAACAAGGCAGCATTTAGATGGAGCATCAATGACATAAAAGGGATAAGTTCTACAATTTGTACCCACAGAATTTACATGGAGATTGATCACAAACCCAAAGTGCAACCTCAACGAAGACTCAACCCAAATCTGAAAGAAGTTGTCAAGTAGGAAGTTATCAAATTACTTGATGCTGATATTATTTATCCTATTTCTGATAGCCCTTGGGTGAGTCCTATGCAGGTAGTTCCTAAAAAGAGAGGAACCACAGTCACGGAGAAGGAGCAAAAAGAGTTAATTGCAGTTAGGAATGTGACTGGATGGCGTATGTGCATCGACTATAGGAAACTAAATGAAGCCACCAGGAAAGATCGCTTCCCTCTTCCTTTTATTGACCAAATGCTTGAAAATTTATCTGGTCATGAATTTTATTGCTGCTTGGATGGTTATTCTGGTTATATGCAAATTCCTGTAGCTAAGGAAGACCAAGAAAAGACTACTTTTACATGCCCTTATGGGACGTTTGCATATAGAAGAATGTCATTTGGTTTATGCAATGCTCCTGCAACCTTCCAAAGATGCATGATGGCTATCTTTTTTGATATTTTAAAAATTGCATTGAGATATTTATGGATGATTTTTCAGTTTATGGATCCACATTTGATGTTTGTTTACATAATTTAGAACTTGTGCTAAAAAGATGCATAGAAACAAATCTAGTTCTGAATTGGGAAAAGTGACAATTTATGATTTCAGAATGCATAAATTTAGGACACAAAATTTCTCAAAAAGGCATTGAGGTAGATCCAGCAAAAATTGAAGTTATTTCGAAATTACCACCCCCAAATTCAGTTAGAGCCATTAGAAGTTTCTTAGGACATGCTAGCTTTTATAGGAGATTTATAAAAGACTTTTCAAAAATTGCAAAACCCTTTTCTAACCTTTTAGTGAAAGATATACCATTTGAATTCTCTAAAGCATGCCTGAAAGCTTTTGAAACTTTAAAGTCTATACTAATTAATGCTTCTGTTGTGATAGCATCTGATTGGTCTATTCCTTTTGAACTAATGTGTGATGCTAGTGATGTCGCAGTTGGTGCAGTGTTGGGACAGAGGAAAGACAAAATCTTTCATACTATTTACTATGCTAGTAGGACTCTGGACAAAGCACAGCGAAATTACACTACTACTGAAAAAGAATTATTAGCTGTCATATTTACAGTTGATAAATTTTGTTCCTATCTAGTGATGTCTAAAATCATAATTTATACTGACCACACTGCTATTAGACATTTACTTGCCAAATAGGATGCAAAACCAAGGCTAATCAGGTGGATTCTATTACTTCAAGAATTCGACATCAAAATTAAAGATAAAAGGGGCTTAGACAATGTCATCGCAGACCATCTTTCAAGGATAGATGCAGCAGTAAGACCACCTGAAAAGGAGCAGATTCAAGAAATATTTCCAGAGGAGCATCTGTATGCTATTTCTACGGCACCATGGTATGCAGATTATATTAACTTTTTTGCCGGTAAGGTACTCCCACCCAATTTATCTTATGCACATCGTAAGAAATTCTTTTCTGATGTTAAGCATTACTTCTGGGATGAACCTTATTTATTTAAAACTTGTGCCGACAGAATAATTAGAAGATGCGTTCCAGAAACAGAATACCAATCTATTTTAGAACACTGTCACTCTAGAGAAGTAGGATGCCATTATGGACCCACACATACAGCTCAGAAAATTTTACAATATGGTTTTTTCTGGCCTACCTTGTTTAAAGATGCTTATAAATTTGTCAAGGCTTGTGACCCCTGCCAAAGAAGTGGAAATATCTCTAGAAGACAAGAAATGCCTCTAAATACTATTCTCTATTGTGAACTTTTGATGTTTGGGGCATTGATTTCATGGGACCTTTTCCTAAGTCTAATAACAACATGTATATCTTAGTGACAGTAGATTATGTCTCCAAGTGGGTGGAAGCCGTAGCGTTACCAACTAATGATGCCCGAAGGGTACTAAGGTTTTTGAAAAAGAATATTTTCACTATATTTGGAACTCCTAGAGCAATAATAAGTGATGGCAGAAGTCATTTTTGCAACAAACAATTTGATAATCTCTTAGCTAAAAATGGAGTCAACCATAGAGTGGCCACACCTTATCATCCCCAGACCGTGGCCAAGTAGAAATATCTAATAGGGAACTCAAAAAAATCCTAGAAAAAACTGTTAGTGCATCAAGAAAAGACTGGTCTCTCAAAGTAGATGATGCTCTGTGGGCATACAGAAGCGCTTCAAAACACCTATAGGAATGTCACCTTATAGACAAGTGTTTGGAAAAGCTTATCACCTCCCCGTCGAGTTAGAGCATAAGGCTTATTGGGCTACCAAATTTTTAAATTTTGATATGCAGATGGCAGGTGAGCATCGTCTATTACAGATAAATGAGATGGATGAATTTTGATTGGAAGCCTATGAAAATGCAAAATTGTACAAGGAGCGCACTAAGAAGCTGCACGATCAACGCATCCAAAAGAGAGATTTTCAAATTGGAGACAGAGTATTAATTTACAACTCTTAACTTTGACTATTCCCAGGGAAACTCAAATCCCGTCGGTCAGGTCTCTATGAAGTAAAACAAGTCTTTCCATATAGAACAATAGAAGTGGTTGCTACATATGGATCAACTTTCAAGGTGAACGGACAGCGAGTGAAAATCTATGTTGCAGGAACACCTAGGGCCACATCCAAAATCTCACAGCAATCACCAACCACTTGAAGCAACACGTCAGGCTCATGACGTTAAACAAGCGCTTCACAGGAGGCAGCTGTAGACCTTTACTTAATTTTTATCATTTATTTTTAGTAATTGTTAAGTTGTTTACTTTTGTAGTTTGTTTATCACCTCCGAGGTACTCCAGGCTACTGAAGTTGATGGCATAGAAATATCGACAACCCCATCAATTTGCTCGTGATATTTTTCAGAGGGGAGCCCCTTTCCACATTCTTTTATAGCACTTATTTTTAATTTTTATCTTATATTGTTGTGCTTGCTTTAAAATAGTCGCAGTGGGGACACTGTTAGAAATAAGTGAGGGAAGAGAGTTTTACATTATACTTATTACTTGGCTGTGCTTATAACTGCTTACAATTATAGAAGAACTTTAAATTTATGCTGATTTACGGGCTATGCAATTTATTTTTTATGACAACTTTTGATTGAATCAATTCGTTGCTAGTTTTGGAATTTGCCGAAAATTAGCATTGAAGTTCTGTGAGTTTGACTTTCTGTGTAAGCTATTAAATATGAGTTTTGAGCCTGAAATAAGAGGAAATATCATGTTTTTGTCTCTCTTCTTTGTTGAGTGATTTTTTTCATGGAATGTGCATTCTAGAACTTGTGCCAAGACCATTACGAAACAAATATGAATTTATTTGCATGTGAATTTGAAAAGGGCAATTTTTAGAAATTCTTCAGGCCACTACCATTTGAATATATTATCCCACTAGTTGCCTACTTTTGAGCCTAAACCTATATAATATACCAAAACTGAATACATATAAAAATAACCAAACATACTTATCTTATATGCTTAATATCTTAATTAATCATATTTAATTAATCTAACTTGACATAAATTACAAATATGTTACATGCTTGGTTTAAATAGATAAATATATATTTGTAAAAACTTTAAAAATAAAGCCTCATCTTTATTTTTACTTCAATTTCTTATAGGTATTGCATCACTATTATTGTCGGAAGGAAGAACAGCTCACAGTAAATTACAAATGTGTTGGGGGAATACATTGATGACAGACTCGGTTTCTACTATACTTGACCAATGCTTAGAATTAGGTTTTTGAAGTTGGTCAGAAGGAGCATTGGTCAAGCCATTATGCAAGATTATTTTAAATATAATAATATCATATATATATATATATATATTATAGTGTGTATGTTGAAGAAAACATTAATTCTAGAGTAATTTTTTTAAAATATAAAAAGATTTATACACCATCTGAGTTTTTTATAAATTTTAAAAAACATTAATTTAAATGATAAAAGAGCAATTATAAAAAATATAATCAATACTGAATTTAAATTATTAGTAAATTAAAAAATGTAGTAACATTACACTGGTACTTACCAAAAAAAACTACCAATCTACCAAAAAAAATATTACACTGGTGTAATTTGATACCTCCTCATAATTTTGATGATAAATGGCTCCAAAAGACATTTTATTTGTAGAATAAAATAACATCCAATTGTAGAATAAAATGATATCTAATAATTAGATTCTACGTAGCGATGATAACCAAAAGACAATAATAATTGCTAAATTATGGAGATTATATTTGATAAAATCTACATTTTATCATGCACAATTATATATCTTATTGTCAACAATAATATAACCATAAAAATTGAAATTATTTGTTGATAACCAAGATAAGAAATATACATATAAAAAAAATTAATACCATAATATGATTAATAAACTTTTTTCATAAAGTTTTTATTTGATAGAGTTATTTTTTGACATATTAATGTGTCAATTATAATCTTTCTAAAAAACTAATAATTCTAATTATTAAATATGATAACAAATATTATATTCAAAAAATAATTTATGAATAAATTGTGAATACATGCCTTGACAGGATGGTTTTGATGATTGACAAAAGGGAGCTTTGCAAATAGTCAACCGTGCAAAAAGTGGAAAAGAATACCAAGACGCGTATCAAGAATGATAGTTTCTCAAGTCTTTGGGTTTTGGGTATTTATTTATCTTTATTAAGACAATTTGTAAGTAGTAATAAAAAGCTCTCAATTAAAATTAAATCACACACGCACAAAATATTTTGACATGCATATCTCGTGTCGGATGTCGAGCTGAGGAAATCGGATGTCGAGCTGAGGAGGAAGTCGGATGTTGAGCTCTGAGGAAGTCGTATGTCGAACTGAGGAGGAAGTCGTATGTCGAACTGAGGAGGAGGTCGCGTGTCAAGCTTATGAGGTCTCGTACCGAGGTCGCGTGATGAGCTCTTGTCGCGTGCCGAGCTGATGATCCGTGTCGAGCTGATGAGGTCGTGTGCCGAGGTCTTTTGCCGAGCTGTTCAGAGGTCGTATGCCGAGCTGTGTCGAGGTCGTCTGTCGAGCTGTGTGGCGAGGTCGTCTGCCGAGCTGTCTTCAGAGGTCGTCTGCCGAGCTGTCTTCAGAGGTCGTATGCCGAGCCGTCTCCGTGTTTTCAATTTCTTTATTTCAAAACGCAACGGGCAGATTTTCCTGCAACGACAAATCAAAACGCAACGGGCAAAATGCTGCAACGGACAAATCCTGCAACGGTCATTTCGACGCTCCTCCATTGCCTATATAAACACAGCTCGTGAGCTTTGTTTTAAATATAACAACGCAGTGCTTAATTTTTGTGCCAAAAACTCTGTCAAATATTTTTCATCACTCACACTTATTTGAGCACAATTTTCTGAGAGCCTTTTATTCTACATAATTTGAGTTGTATTATTTGAGCTTCAATTTGTTATATCTGCACTATTGAGTGTATCTTTCTCGTCTCATTTTATTTGTGAAAATCATTTATTTTTGGGTAGGAATCCCAAGGTGTTCATAGAGAGGTGATATCTCTTGAACGTATTGCTCTGGTATAGAGTTGTAAAGGTTTCTAGCTGAACCTGATTTAAAAGCTAGTGATTTAGTGAAAATCCCATAGTGGTTTGCTTTGGGGACAGGACGTAGGCCACAGGGGTGTTAAGTGGCCGAACCTGGATAATTTGTTGTGTGCTTTTGTACTCCTTATCTCTCTACTTTTCACCAATTAAATTTCTCAGACTTTATTTTATTGTTATTTATATCTTACTATTTACTTTATTTTTAACTCGTTTGCAATTTATTCTTCAAGTGATTTATCTATTTCACATTAATATTTCCGCAACTCATAATTAGCACTTATTTCTCCAAAAGTTTTTGAAAGCACCGTTCACACACAATTCACCCCCCTCTTGTGTTTGGAGTCACTTGTCAACATAAATGAGCTAGTTAATACAATGTTTCATTATGACTATACTTAATTATTACATTTTTTATGGGATAATTTTACATATTGTTCTATAATTAATAAATTTTATTTATTTGTATCTTTTGTAGTAAGAAGGGTCTAAGGCCAAAAAACACTAAAACTGAATCTTTCAAGATGAGAATATCCCTACTAAGTCTGTCAATAGAAACTAAAAACATGCTTAAATATGACTAATTGACTATGCATCAAATGAACACTAATTTGTAGAGAGATTTATATAAAATATTTTTATATACTTAAATTATATATCTTTCACTCATTTTTTTAAATATATTTTGTATAATATATAAACAAACTCGTGCAACACACGGGGGTTTCATCTAGTGGATATCTGTACTTTGACATTATATAAGATTCTTTTGTTTTTTATAGATATAAGCATTTTTTTTGCAAAAACAAAATGAATTGTATTAATAATGAGAACAAAGGCTCAAGTGGAGCCTAGTCCCAACCAATTACAAAGATGTTTCAAGATCACCATTTCGTAATAGTACACCCAAGATGCATACATGGTGTAAATATAAGAACACCATAAACATATGGCCACCTTAACAAATAAGTTATCAGTAAAATTATGGATCGCAGACCACTAGAAATATACGTCTATCCTTTTCATTTAGGCCTTCCCCTCTTGATGACAGTCCGAGTTTCACAGCTTGTCTCCTTGCTACAACCTGCTCTGTTCACTGACTCTCTTTCCTTCTCAAGTATAGCCTCTGTTCACATTTCTGCCAATGCATTCCAGTGGGTTGTTTATCCACATTGCTACTGGGTAGTTAAATCCCTTCACAGTAGAATGCAACCATTTCCATGACAGCAATTTTGTTTCTTCCACAATCTCATCTGTCACCACCTGTTTATGTTGGAAAATTGCCTTGTTTTGTGCTCGCCAAATTGCCCATATGCACGCGAACCATATCAGTAAAACACATTCTCTTGACTTCTTTCCACCTATTATTAGTCCTTCAAATTGTGCCATGTGATCTCCACACTCCTTTTGCATTGCAGTGACTACTCCCAACCACTTAATAACTCTGGACCACGCTCTCCAGAAGATTGGACAAGTGAAGAATATATGAGTACCAGATTCGGTTTCTTTACCACAACTGTTGCAGAGATGATGCTCACTACTGATGATTCCTCTGTTAATTAAATTTTCTTTTGTAGGAATTGTGTTTTGATACATTTTCCAAACAAAGAAAGTTATTTGTAACGGAACCTTCTTGTGCCACACCTTCCTAAAAAATATCACCTGCTCACTGCTAGGATTCTTGGTGAGTATGTTGTATGCCGATTTCACCAAATAACTTCCCGAATTCTCCCCTCTCCATACCCACCTATCTCCTTCTACTTCCTGCATAACTACCTTGTCAACTGACTCCTTCAACTTTCCTACTAACTCCTCTTCCCAATTAAATAAATTCCTTCTCCACCTCCATCCCCACCCTCATCTTCCCACCTCTCCACATCTTAAATCAGCCACCAAAGCATCCTTATCACAAGATAATAAAAAAAGTCTTGGGTAACACTCTTTCAACACTCCTTCCTCACACCAAGGATCGGCCCAAAAGCTTGTCTACCCCATTCCCCACCTTCTTCACCATATTATCGGAACACCAATTTTTTCTATAATTCCACATCCCATCCTCAATGGATAATACATCCTTCAGCCATTTGGATCCTTTCCTCACACTCTTACAGACATCTCCTACACCCTCACCATATTTAGACACTAACACTCTATACCACAGCCCTTCCTTTTCCATTTTTAATCTCCATAACCATTTTCCTAATAGTGCTAAATTAAATGCTCTTAAGTTTTTTAAACCCAGACCCCCCTTTTCTCTCTCTTTACATACCAAGTCCCATTTGACCCAATTTACTTTTCTGGCCTCTTCACTCCCCCCAAAGGAACTGTTTAAATAAAGACTCGAGTTTAGAAATGATACCTGATGGGGCCTTGAAGAAGGATAGGAAGTACACCAGTATGGACAAAAAATATAAATTTCATTACTCATGGAAGTTACTTGTAACACATATGCTGATTTTGTTTCACACTCCGCCGTATTAGCCAATTCAAGCGGATATTATGAGCATGTTAGATTTACACATTTAAATACTGCAAATAGTATTCTATCGGAAACAAGAAAATATTATTTTGGTAAAAAGTGTCTCGAAAAACACAATTATCGCACTTGCATGGGAAAGAATCTCAACCAAGCAGGCTATATAGTGAACCCGAGTATGCTTTTTATTTGATAATTTAGGATTATTAATTACATTGCACTTAATAATTTAGGATGATTAATTCATATACTTCATAATATTTATATATGGCTACTTTTTTATCTATTAAGTATCAATATATGTTTAACGTCTAATCGACAAAGTATTTAAATTAATGAATGTTACAAACAACCCGATTTTGAATATACCATGCTTACTAGTTGTGCCCCAATTTTGTTTGGTAATTCAGAAACTATTTACAAAATTAAATACAAAAATTTATCATATTTTGTATAATTAAAAGGTGAAAAATTGAAAATAGAAAAGGTAAAAAAAATGTTCATAAAAAAGGTAAAAAATATGCTCATTTTGTAGTTTCTCATTGGTTCTTTTATGATTACAACAAAGACAACAATAATACAAGAGTTATAAATGGATAAAAAATATACAGAATTAAAAATAAAAAAATGAAAAAAAAAGTAAAAGAAAACAGAAAACGTGGAGCAACCTCTTCTTGACCATTTTTGGGCATGATACGGTGAAACCCCCTCCTTTCTCCCTCCTCTTTTTCATTTCTTCTCCATGATCTTGTCCAGCCAGTTCCATCACTAGTGCGAAAATATTATAAAGGAATTGTTGGCTGTTTGCTAATGAAAATTCAACTCCACCACCTGTAGTTGGAAGTGATCAATAGGTTGGTTATTTTTCTCCTTGTTGTTTGTTTGATTTGGACGATGAAAAAGAGAAGAAATCAAATGGATTATGAAAATCTAATCCCCCGAAAAAGGTACATACATATCCACTATTGCCTAAAGCATTATAATTTTATAGTTTTATAATCGTCAATTTTTTATAGAGTATATATTATGGTTAGGAAAAATACTTGTATAAATTTAATATATGGCAATTGAATATGTTAATTAGGCTTATTATTAATTAAAAAGTAGATAATATAATTGAGTATTGTTAATTATGATGACAACTTAGTATATTTGGAGGAATTATGTTTATGCAATCATATTTTCAATGCAATAGATTATAGGTATATAGAAAATATAATCTATTGCATTGAAAATAAGGTTGCATAAACTTAATTCCTCCAAATATACTAAGTTCTCATCATAATTAGCGATACTCAATTATAGTATCTACTTTTTATTTAATAATAAGCCTAATTAACATATTCAATTTTCGTATAAATTTATACAAGTATTTTTCCTAACCATAATATATACTCTATAAAAAAATTGACGATCATATATAAAACTATAAAATTATAATACTTTAGGGAATAATGGATATGTATATACCTTTTTTAATGGTTAGATCTTTATAATCCGTTAGATTTCTTCTCTTCTTCCTCGTACAAATCAAACAAACAATAGGGAGAAAAATAAGTACCAACCCTACTAATCAGAGTACAATTCCAACTACGTGGTGGAGTTGAATTTCGATTTGGTGATAATTTGTGTGATGAAGGTGGTGGAGAATGGTGCACCACTACGGGTGGGAAACATTTTGGTGATCCATCAGATTCTCCAGGAGGTGTAGAGGGATTGTTGTCATAGGGTATCGAATTATTGGGTTTGACATTATTTAGATAATGATTGTGAAAGGCAATAGCTAGACATGGTGATTCTTTTTGTGTAATCTGGATGGAGGTCAAGAAGGGTTCTTGAAAAAAAAAAATAGAAACAGGATGTTGGGGTGCAGGATTAACAATTGCTAATGATTCGCCAATATATAAAAAAGGAATAGAATGGTGGATGGAAATAAACCCGCACAAAAGAATCGTTCCTGTCCTCCCTAAAACTTCTCCTACAAAGGAGAACGACCTCATCCTCGTAGTTGTCTTTTCTAATAAAAGATAGAATAGAAAGGCTTTATAATAGGACAAAACTTACACATGGTACCATACCTGACGTTAATCTAGTAGGATTTGACATGGCATATTAATTGACTTGTTAAATTTTCATTTGCAAACAGTACCAACAGATCCTTTATAATATTTTCGCACTAGTCATGGAACGTTGGACAACACCATGGAGAAGAAATGAAAAAGAGGAGGCGACAAAAGAGGAGGTTTCACCGTATCATGTCATATATTTAAGTCTATTTTAGTGTTATAAAAAGATAAATACTTGATTGGTAACTTGTTTCTTGTGTTTCGAGTAATATTTTAATTTTCAAAATTGTGCAATTTATATAAATAATTTTATAATAATTTCTCCACTAATTTAAGTATCAACAGAATCAATATATTCTCATTGTCATTTATTTTTTACTCAATTTTGTTGAAATGAAATGACCTATGTATGGCTAATAACTTAATTTTTAAATTATAAATTTGTAAGACTTAATTTGAATTATTGTATAGAAATATGTTAAGAACTTTGAATATTAGGTAAAAGATACTATTTGGGTGAATTTTATGATGTTCTGATTTATAAAGGAACATATAAAATTTATAAATTCTATAAAAAATTTACCCCACGATAATTTGAAATACCTAGACTATGATTCATGGCTTTTGAATGAACAATTATACAAAATTATTAACTCTATTTGCTTATGAAAAATGCATTTTGTCTTGATCAAGAAATTTCACTGTCTATTTGCTTTCTTCCACATTTTTTTTAAAAGGTTAGGCCCAAGGTAGGCCATGTTAACACACCAAATTTTCTATTTTTATGGGGGCATTTTTAGTACTTAAACATGTTATTTGGTGCTATTTAAAGTATAAAAGTACTCATTTATGCCCCATTTTGCAGAAATATTATAAAGACACCACTTGGAGCAAAAGATGCAAGATCGGATAAAAAACTGACAAGTTTTAAAGATTTTTGGCTTTTTGGACAAGAGGTTCGGCCTAACATCCAGTTAGTACGATTGTAGCTATGTTAGATCAGTAGTAGGGGTGTACTCCCTTGGTCAGTACGGTCTGACATTGAAGAAAAAGTTCAGTACGACCATACATATCTACTGTCAGGGAGTGCATAGTACACAAATACGGACCAGCGTCGCAAACAAGTTGCGGTACGACCGTGTATAATCGCAGTACGTTTGTATCTAAGCTCAGAATGCACAGATTTGAAGCCAGTTGACCTAATTCACATCCTAGTCTATAAATAGGCATTCTTGGCAAGCTTTTGAGAACCTTTTGACCAAATTTTGACTTCTTGCCCACCTTTTTTATCCTTAGATCCTCTTGCTAATCCTGTTTTGCTGCTGGAACCCGTGAGGATGCAAAGAACATGTTAAGGACTGTCGTCATACCGAAAGGGTGTCCCGGTTTAGACTTATACTCTTTATTATTGATTTTTATGGCTTTATGCATGAATTTATGTTAGTATCATTTGTCATGAGTAACTAAATCCATCACTAAGGGTGACGGGGGATCCTTTAATTTGCTTTTGATGTTTATTTAATTAGTTCTATGAGTTTCTCTATTATCCTGTTGCTTGTTTTATCTCTAGTATGCTTAATCCTATAAGGCCTGATCTGTTGGTGTAAGCTCTTGTGGCCAATATATTTTATATAGATTATTATTTGTATCATGATTTTAGTCATATATTTAATATATATAAAGACATCATTTATTATGTTATTAGTGTATAGCATAATAAAGTCCTTAGAATAGATAGTCCGTTCAATGAAACATCAAATATGATTTGATCGTGAGACCCCATTGAACTATAGAACACTATTCTTAAAGTGTTCGTAGTCGAAGTATTATTGTTAACTAGGACGACAATAATACATGGAAACTATTGTGTGAGCAGACTGATGACCACATCTCACGGGTCATGAATATGCGATATCAAGTCGGCACACAGGTATAAATATTTATACCAGATTGGCCCACTATGAGGACACTTCATAATAATTATGTAAGTGTCATAGGCACTCCTCATGGGGGCTATAGTAAAGTAGTCATTCGACTTGAAGTCATTACGATTCCTACGTGAGGAGTTGTAGGCTTTAATGCTATCAAACGCTGTCCGTAACAGGATGATCATAAAAGTAGTACTTGGACCTGCAATGAATCATGTTGAGGGGTATAAGTGATGTAGATAGGATTCGTCCCTCCTACACAACAGAAATAGTGTCTTGGGCCTCTCGATAGAGTAGGACGTGAAAATATGCGTGACCACCCCGAGATGGGCCAATATGGGATATTGGGCTCATTTCGTGATTACACGTCTACCTAGAAATCGAGAAACATATGAATGAACTTAACGAGGATGACACATTTATGTCTCGTGTTCAATCAAGACATATGGACAAAGAGATATTGACTTTACAGTGATTATAGTTGTAACAAGGTTCTTATCGTATCAGTGATATCTCCATAGGCAGGGTGACAATGATGCATTGCTAGATGCCAATTATTGTCTGTCATATTTAATATTATATTTAATATTTAATATTAATATGATATTTAATATGTTAGCCAGTCTAGTGGGAATCTATGGGGTCACATGCATAGAGGTTATATGATGGAGAAAATAATTAATTAAATTAAGGTGAACTTAATTTAATTAATGGAAAGAATTAATTAAATAAGATTTAATTAATTACAAAATGATTTAATTAAAAGAGTTTTAATTAAATGGACCCAAGCGGGCTTGGCCCATTTGGTGCGTGGTGACCAAACTGGGTGAGGTCATTCTCTATTTAAAGGAAAATATGCTCATCATGTGTTAATTTAATTCTTGAAGAGAGAAGCCACCGTCATCCCAGGAGGGCTAACACCCAAGAGCTCCTAGGATCTCCCGTGGACCGAATAAAGAGGCTACATTTGGTGCCTTTGGTGATCAAGGTTGTGAAAGCACGCTTCAAGAGGTAAACTCGAAAAACCTTGTGATTCTTGTAGTTCTAAGCGATCTCGGCAAGGAAATTTTTCGCTCTTGAGATTGATTTTAAAAGAATTTTTAAAAATCTATCTCTTGATTCGCCAACAGTGGTATCAGAGCCTTGGTCTTGGTTACCTTGATTCTTATGTGTTTGTTTGCCTTGATTGATAAAATGTTTTATCACTTTTGAATATCATTCAAAAAAAATGGCATGTTGTCTCCTTTGTGAGCACATGAATGTTATTCTTATATATATATATATATATATATATATATATATATATATATATATATTGTACTGCTCGTTAATCTGAGTTCATTAGATTTATTTATGTTCAATAGTCTGGGCATGTATCTTTGTATACGCTGTATATTGTTTCACGAAACACGTATGATTTTGAATCATTACTGGATATTAGTAATTTTATTGGCTTATGAAAATGTTTCAAAGAGATTTATGATTCTAATAATTCTCACCAACGCACCTTTGAATGTGATATAGGCTTTACCTGATCACTTGAATTCTAAAAGAAAAGGAATTTTTGTGAATCAATATTCTGATCCCAATACGTGATCTTTAATCACAATTGTTTTGAAAAGGCAATTTGGTTATTTTTCAAAAGATATTTGCTTCAATTGCCATATTTGCATCAAATGCAAAGCCAAAGACCGGGGTTCGAACCCGGATGTTGTCGTTTAGATGTGTGTGTCTGTATTTGTTGTTTACCATTTCTACTAGCTGACCAAAAAAAATGCAAAGCCAAAGAAAAGATACGAAATACACACCACGTGATTTTGTATCAATTTAACAATATATATTTTGGTTTTCTATTTTCGGATTTTGTGCAAAAGAATTGGCTTAATTGGCTTTTGTATCTGAACCATTGGATTTTGGTATACAAAAAGGGAAAGAATAGCCAAGTTTTGAATTTAAAATTCAACTATATTTATGCAGTACTGAATAAGACTTTCGGCTTTAATTAGTTAAAGAGAATATGTTTGTTTCATATATACTCCATTATGCAGTACTCGCGCATTTCCCATGGGTTCGACATTCGAAGTCTTAAATATACTCCATTATTATTACGAGTTACGATCAGGTGCACTTGCCTGAGCCAGTTTTTGGTGCCATTACTGAGGAGTGTTTTAGTGATGTTAATTGAACGAGATTCTAGTTACTTGAGGCATTTTGTTTTCTCTATTTATTTTTCTGTTTTAGTTTATTTTCTGAGTCTATCTATCTCTATTCTAATTTAGTTTATTATAATTGTTAAAATTGTATGAAGACCCTAAACCCTAAGTTCGGTTCATTCTCTTCCAAGGCATGAAACTTGAGAAAAAGATGACAAGCTTAAAGCGATGGGAGGAGAAGATCAAGAGGAAAATGCAAACAAAAGTGAAGAGATTGAAGATGAAGGAGGGGAGGAGATGAGACACCATCGCTGGGGGAGGAAAGGGTTCAGATGAACCTCGCATCGCTGTTTGTAGTGGTTGTCATAGGTCTCCCTAGATCTCGATAGATATGGCTGATGGCAAGGTAAGCGAGGCCGACACCGTATTTCTTCTTCTGTCGTGCCCAACAGCCACTGCTAGTAGGGCTATCATCGTGCGAGTCTTCTCTATCTGGTGGTGTCTAGCCCGATCTGAGAAGAATGAGAAACTTGGGTCCCATTTGGGGTGGTGCTAAGTTTCCAGTTTTTGGTTTTAATAGTTGAATTTAAAAACAAAACGTGTTCGGCTCATTTGGGGTTAAGTTAGTTTTTTCGGTGATTTTGAAACAGATTTCACTTAAAGCCAAAAACCATAAAAATAGGTTTTTTGATTTATGTTTTCAGTTTCACGCACGAGCTTCGTGTGCCCCGATCTTTGTGTGCCCCTTCACCACACCTCCTTCATCCTCGAGCTTTCTCCTCTGATCTTCACACCACCGCCTTCCTCTTCCTCGAGCTTTCTTCTCCGATCTCATCCTTCTCTATTTGATTTCTCTCCCTCGCTGTCCCTAAATCCTTCCTCCCCACCTCCGATCTGCCTCCCTCTTCCAGATCTTCCCCTGGTCCCCCTACCGTGCCCCTATTTCTCACATCGCCCTCACTTGATGTTTCTGTACTGTTACTGTTGCGATTTCTGTCGTCGTTGTCATGGAGGCTTATGGATTGGAGCTCCGTTTATGATTATCGGTGTTGGTTGTGTTGCTGTTGGAACCGCTGACGACGAAGAAGGGAAGAAGGAGGAGGAGAAGGTTTGTGGACTGGAGCTCTGTTTACGATTGTCGGCATTGGTGGTGTTGCTGTCAGAGTAGTGACGATGAAGAAGGGAAGAAGGAGGAGGATCGGGTGGTGATGGTCAAAAGAGACTTTGAATGAGAGAGAGAGGGGTCTCGAACCTTCTCTCTCTCTTTTTTTTCTTTAAGCACCTATGACATTTCCTATATATTAAATCTGTAATATTATTTTTTTTGGTTACATAAATATGTAATATTTTTTTTTGGGTACATCATAAATCTGTAATATTATTTATTACTTTTGTAATATTTATTATTTTGTTGTCAAAATTTATATTATTTTTTAAATTTTTTAGTATTTTTTTTTCCAGTAGTATTCTTTTTTTTGTCATTTTTTTTGTGCCAATTTTTTTATATTGGGTCAGGTCATAATGAGGCGAGTTAAAAATAGAGGTTTAAAAACTCAGAACTGAAACTCAAAACTCAGAACTAAAACTAGATTTGGTTTTCGAAATTTTCAAAACATAAAACCAAAGACCACCCCGAACGGGGCCTTAGATAGTGTGTGTGTGTGTGTGTAATGTGTAGTCGAGTCTTGTGCGCCTACTTAATCCAACGATGCTAAAATGTGATGCACCATAGACCACTTATCAAGGTGATTCACAGTAAAAGCCTCCTCGAGTGCCTCAAACAATATACATGTGGGAAATCAAAATACATACACACATACATACATATATATACATATAGGTATGTATGTATGTATGTATGCATGTATATTATACACACACACACACACACACACATATATATATATATATATTCTTCATGTTCATTTTTTTTTCTTGCTGTAAAAAAAATTATATGTTTTTTTTACAAAAAAAAAATTATATGTTAGTAACAGAGAAATAAAAGATCAAAATTACGAATGTGTTGGGGGAATACATTGTTGACAGACTCGGTTTCTACCATACTTGACCAATGGTCAGAATTAGTTTTTGGATGCAGGATAACTTCCTTAAAAAAGAGAAACATATAATTGCAAGCTGTATAATAAACTAACTATATAATATACCAAAACTGAATACATATAAAAATAACCAAACTTACTTAGTTTTTTATCTTATATGCTTAATTCATCTTAATTAATCATATTTAATTGATCTAACTTGACTGAAATTACAAATATGTTATATATATGCTTGGTTTAAATGGTAAATATATATATTTGAAAAACTTTTAAAATAAAGCCTCATCCTTATTTTTACTTCAATTTCTTATAGGTATTGCATCACTATTATTGTCGGGAGGGAGAACAGCTCACACTAAATTACAAATGTGTTGGGGGAATACATTGATGGCATACTCGGCTTCTCCCATACTTGACCAATGCTCAGAATTAGGTTTTTGAAGTTGGTCAGAAGGAGCATTGGTCAAGCCAATATGCAAGATTGTTTTAAGTATAATAACACAATATTCTATATATTTTTAATTTTTAATTATAGTGTGTATGTTGAAAAAAACATTAATTTTATATTTAAGTTTTTTTTTTGAAATATAAATAGATTTATACATGATTTGAGTTTTTTTATAAATTTTAAAAGACTTAAATTTAAATGATAAATGGTCAATTATAAAAAATATAATCAAGAATGAATTTAAATTATTAGTAAATTAAAAAATGTAGTAATATAATTTTAATGATAAATGGCTCCAAATGACATTTTATTTGTAGAATAAAATAACATCCAATTGTAGAATAAAATGATAACCAATAATTAGACTCTACATATCGATGATAACCAAAAGGCAATAACAATTGCTAAATTATGTGAAATTACATTTGATAAAATCTACATTTTATCATGCACAATTGTATATCTTGTTGTCAATAATAATATAACCATAAAGATTGAAATTATTTGTTGGTAATCATGATAAGAAATATACATATGAAAAAAAAAATTAGTACCATAACATGATTAATAAACTTTTTTCATTGAGTTTTTATATGATATAGTTATTTTTTGACATATTAATGTTTCAATTATGGTCTTTCTAAAAAATTAATAATTCTAATTATTAAATATGATAACAAATATTATATTCAAAAAATAATTGATGAATAAATTAGCTAGTTAATACAATGTTTCAATATGACTATACTTAATTATTAGGCTTAAATATTATTTTGGTCCCTTAACTTATTTTTGAGGTTCAATTTAGTCTTTTAACTATTTTGTAGGCCAAATAAGTCCTTTAAGTTTTAAGTTAGGTAAAATAAGTCCTTTAACTATTTTTTGGGTCAAATAAATCCTTTAAAATTTTAAGTTAGGCCAAATAGGTCTTTTAAGTTTTTAAGTTAGGCCAAATGAGTCATTGCCACGTAGGACCTATTTATCCCAACTTAAAAAATTAAAGGACCTATTTGGCCCAACTTAAAAACTTAAAGGATCTGTTTGGCCAACTCAAAAACTTTTTGGTCGAAAAGGACCTATTTGACCCACTTTAAAAACTTAAAGGACTTAATCGACCCAAAAAATAGTTAAAGGACTAAATTGAACCTCAAAAATAAATTAAGGGACTAAAATGGTATTTAAGCCTAATTATTACATTTTTCACGAGATACTGTTACATATTCTTCTATAATTAGTAAATTTTATTTATTTTCATTTTTTTGTAGTAAGAAGGGTCTAAGACAAAAAAAAAACACTAAAACCTAATCATTCAAGATGAGAATATCCCTACTAAGTCTATCAATAGAAACTAAAAACATGCTTAAATATGACTATGCATCAAGTGAACACCAATTTGTTGAGAGATTTGTATAACATATTTTTATATATTTAAATTATATATCTTTCACTCATTTTTTAAGTATATTTTGTATAATTTTTTTTTATTGATAAGCAAAGAAACTTTATTAAGGGAGTACTTTTTGTATTCCAAAAGGATGTACCCATTGAGAAAAAGACTAGGGGAGGAAAAAGAGTACACAACCACCAAAGTACATATATACAACCAGTAGAATAAATCTGAAAAGACAGGCATAAGACCAGCAACCTGGTTTTACATTCCACCCAACAAAACAAAGTGTTACTCCCAGGCAAAATACATTGAAGCCGAGAGCCAAGGAGGAAGCCACCTCCACCAATTTGCATTGAAAGTGTAAGGGGACTAATCAAATGGAATGGAACACTGAGACTGTGTTATTGGTTTACTGAGAAAAAAGGATTACAACTGGTAAGTAAGCCTCAATGGTAGAGACTGGATAAGCTAGACGAATAAGGAGAAGAGCAGAATGAAATATCAGGAAGAAGAAGAGAGAATGATATAGAGGGAGAAAAGATAATCAGAGGGAGAGAAGCCAGAATCACATCACACATTTTTCATATCCTCTTCCCTTGCCTACCATCGGTTATATCAATCATTCTCACTCCTTGTGTACCTCTCCTTCCAACCCCCTGTGGCCACGTGTTCTGCTTGTTATAACAACTTGGTTGCTTCCACTTGCTAACTTAGCTTGACTCATGTGAATAATTTGCTTTGCTAAGCTTTTATTTCCTTTTCCCACTGCTAGTATCATAACATTACCACCCCCATTAAAATAAACATTGTCCTCAAGGTTGAAGTTAGGACAATATTGCTGGGTTATAATAGCATCTATCCAAGTGGTCCCTAAGTCAAATGGACCTTCCCCATAGATAAGAGAACATCCACCCGGGTCCCATTGTTGGAATTGTAAGGACCCCTTGATATGGAAAAAATAGTCATCGCCACCAGGGTCCCACTTTATATCTGCTCCATTATAGACAAGCAACTGAAACGATTCCACTTGAGTTTTCACAGTAATACGTATAGCTGCAGAGAAACCATGATCATCTTGAGAGGCAAAATGAAGTTCTGCAGATTCAATGAGAGGCTGCAATACTTCAGTATCTCCAAGTCTTGCTCCCACGTGAAGTTCTTTACTAGATGAAGTGTCCCATGAAATCTTAATTGTAAGAGACTTTGAACCCTCAAAACCTGTTGGCCATGTTATATATGTGCCCTCAACATTATTACAATTTGATAATTGAAAATCTGATGTGTAGCACTCTGCATGGAATGCTTTTAAAATATACCTAATTATTGTAATTACACCTCTAATCAACTCCTCTGCATATAATGGTGCCGCTGGCAAGAATGAGTGCACAAAGTTGAAATCAATTTTGGCAAAATGTAATGCATAAGTGGAACCCATATAACCATAATCAAGAATGGTGCCGCTGGCATTGCCCGAATGCTTCACAACATGGAATATGGGGTTATTGCCAAAGTGAATATTGAGCAAGCAAAATACCAGGAGGGTACAAAGGCCAATCATAAGACTCAAAAGAACCATATCCATGAAGAGGGAGGCAACTAACGTAGTTGGGCCAATTCTAGCACAGCAAGTAATTAATGTAGACCATGCCACAACATCTCTATCTGACAATCTCTTAAATAGTCTGAATGCATTGTCAATACTGCCTTGTTTTGCATGTAGAACAAAAAAATTGCTTCCAAAAGCACAATCAGACCTAAAGCCACTAATGAGGATCAAACCTGGAGACACACCCCCAATTATCGTATGCTTTTCAAGTAGTGAATTAAGGCACTCCGTTAAATATGCCCCAACAACCATTGAATTGTGTTGAAAATTATTCTTTGCAATGACATGCAAAATAGCTAGCCCCAATAGCAATACAAATAGAATTTTCCCCAAATGTAATAAAATAGTCGCCGTATTTCAATACCTGTGCATTTTTAATCAAGGTATGAATTTCATCACCCCAAATTCCAGTACCTGATGCCCAGAATTGCACATAAATCTCAAGAAGCTTGTGCAGTAAAGATGGAATTGCAGCGAGAAAAATGATTGAAGCTCTAAAAGGACTAATTGCAAAGGCTAATATCTCTGGATAAGTGACCTGATTCCCAGAAAGCACAGTACTCCTAGAGGATGACTTAATAAGTGGTATAAGAAATCCCCGGTTTGTTATATTTTCCAAATCCAAAACAGATTGTGTCCCAATATGATGTGCACCCTCAGTTGCAAATAGTATTATATCGGAAACAAGAAAATATTATTTTGGTAAAAAGTGTCATGAAAAACACAATTATCCCACTTGCATGGGAAATAATCTCAACCAAGCAGGCTATGTAGTGAACCCAAGTATGCTTTTTATTTGATAATTTAGGATTATCACATTGCACTTAATAATTTAAGATTATTAATTCCAATACTTCATAATATTTATGGCTACGTGCCTTATCTGTTAAGTATCAATATGTTTAATGTCTAATTGACAAACTATTTAAATCAATGATTGTTACAAACAGCCCTATTTTGATTAATACACCATGCTTTTGTTGTACCCCAATTTTGATCGGCAATTCAGAAACTTTTTACAAAATTAAATACAAAAATTTATCATATTTTGTATAATTAAAAAGTGAAAAATGGAAAATAGAAAAGGTAAAAAAAAATGTTCATAAAAAAGGTAAAAAAATATGCTCATTTGTTGTTTCTCATTGGTTCTTTTATGATTGCAACAACAACAACAATAATACAAGAGTTATAAAAGGATAAAAATTATACAGAATTAAAAAAAAATTGAAAAAAAAGTAAAAGAAAACATAAATCGTGGAGCAGCCTCTTCTCGACCATTTTTGGGCATGATACGGTGAAACTTCCTCCTTTGTCCCCTCCTCTTTTTCATTTCTTCTCCATTGTCTTGTTCAGCCAGTTCCATGACTAGTGCAAAAATATTATAAAGGATCTGTTGGTACTGTTTGCTAATGAAAATTTAACACGTCAATTAATATGCATGTCAAATCCTACTAGATTAACGTCGTTCAGTTACGGGAAAAATAAACACATGAACCACACGAATCTGCAAGACCCCTTTAATGAACTTTCACCTGTCGGCCATGGAAAGCTACCGTGTTGCTCACTCATTACCCATAGCCACCATGGAAAGCAAAGTTCAAGCAGAGCCTTCATGGTCGAAACCAATTACGTCTCAACCCACACGCACAACACCTACCATGAGAGCATCACGAAGTCCAGTGAGCAACCACCACGTCTCTGCTTGAGCCACTTGTTATCACTATGGACTTGTCGTAAGGTAGTACGTACCGGTACCACCCTGTCATAGCCGTATCTCGTACAAAAACGCTTGCGAGCCTCCACTCCCAAATGCCTTGACGAAGTTGCCCACCTCCACTATACAACTTGCGCCCAACCACCAATCATGCCACAAACGCTGGTATTTCCTCCCTTGTGCCTTCCCAATCAATCTCCATCATTGATAGTCGGAATTGATCAGTAGGTTGGTTATTTTTCTTCTTGATGTTTGTTTGATTTGGACGATGAAGAAGAGAAAAAATCTAAAGGATTATGAAGATCTAATCCCCAGAAAAAGGTACATACATATCCACTATTGCCTAATGTATTATAATTTTATAGTTTTATATCGTCAATGTTTTATAGAGTATATATTATGGTTAAGAAAAATACTTGTATAAATTTAATATATGGCAATTGAATATATTAATTAGGCTTATTATTAATTAAAAAGTAGCTACTATAATTGAGTATTGCTAATTATGATGACAACTTAGTATATTTGGAGGAATTATGTTTATGCAATCATATTTTCAATGCAATAGATTATATGTCTATATATAGAAAATATAATCTATTGCATTGAAAATATGGTTGCATAAACATAATTTCTCCAAATATACTATGTTCTCATCATAATTAGCAATACTCAATTATAGTATCTACTTTTTATTTAATAATAAGCCTAATTAATATATTCAATTTCTGTATATTAATTAATTTATACAAGTATTTTTCCTAACCATAATATATACTCTATAAAAAAATTGACGATTATAAAACTATAAAATTATAATACTTTAGCCAATAGTGGATATGTATATACCTTTTTAGGGGTTAGAACTTCATAATCCATTAGATTTCTTCTCTTCTTCCTCGTATAAATCAAACAAACAATAGGGAGAAAAATGACCAACCCTACTGATCAGAGTACAATTCTAGCTACAGGTGGTGGAGTTGAATTTCGATTTGGTGATAATTTGTGTGATGAAGGTGGTGGAGAATGGTGCACCACTGCTGGTGGGAAACATTTTGGTGATCCATCAGATTCTCCAGGAGTTGTAGAGGGATTATTGTCATAGGGTGTTGAATTATTGGGTTTTGGGTTATTTAGAGAACGATTGTGAAAGGCAATAGCTAGACATGGTGATTCTTTTGTGTAATCAGGATGGAGGTCAAGAAGGGTTCTTGAAAAAAAAAAAATAGAAACAGGATGTTGGTGTGCAGGATTAACAATTGCTAATGATTCGTCAATATATAAAAAAGGAATAGAATGGTGGATGGAAATAAACCTGCACAAAAGAATCATTCCTGTCCTCCCTGAAACTTCTCCTACAAAGGAGAACGACCTCATCCTCGTAGTTGTCTTTTCTAATAAAAGATAGAATAGAAAGGCTTTATAATAGGACAAAACTTACACATGGTACCATACCTGACGTTAATCTAGTAGGATTTGACATGGCATATTAATTGATTTGTTAAATTTTCATTAGCAAACAATACCAACGGATCCTTTATAATATTTTCGCACTAGTCATGGAACGCTGGACAACACCAGGGAGAAGAAATGAAAAAAGAGGAGGCGACAAGGAGGAGGTTTCACCGTATCTATCTATATCTATATACATATGTAAACTAAGCTTGAGTTTTGCATTTATAATAACATTAACTACTTCTTGCTTCAGTTACAAAACAATATTAAATATATTTAATGTCATTTTATATTTTCAATTGTGTTAAATATTAAATATACAACTTATTCTACATATCTTTTGAATACTAAAATTGAGAAATGCTTAATCTCACGAGAAAACCCCTCACGAACGCATCGCGAATTACGTGGCAGCACATTTTCACTTCAGTTTCTTTTCTCTCTCTAGTGGAATTTGCTTCTCTTTCTTTTCAGTTTCTCTGGTGGACTCCACGCATTTTATTTTGCCTATTCTCTCCTGCTTTTTTCTCCCCACTTCACTCGTTGCCGGTCATGTACGTATGGTGAATTTCTGCTGTTTATGTATGGTGAAATTTACATGTATGGTTGTATTGAATAACAACAGTGTAGAAAAGAGCAAGAGAGAGTGTGTTTGTGTCCCCGATAAAAATTACGGAGACCAATTTAGTGTCTGATAAATGAAAAATAACAATTTAGTCCTTAACAACTTCAAATGTAGACCAAATTAGTTATTTTTAGGATAATTTTTAGGGATATTTAGGGATTAAGC
The DNA here is from genome assembly GCA_037113605.1 of Calophaca sinica. Classification (NCBI taxonomy): domain Eukaryota; kingdom Viridiplantae; phylum Streptophyta; class Magnoliopsida; order Fabales; family Fabaceae; genus Calophaca; species Calophaca sinica. The sequence continues at coordinate 96,967,399 of CM073736.1, forward strand.
TGACCAACATTTGAGATTTTTAAAGATTAAATTAGTATTTTTTATTTTTGAGGGACTAAATTGGTCTCCATAATTTTTGTTGGGAACTAATTTGGGTATTTATTCTTTTTATTTTTAACAATTTCAAAAAACAAGTCCACGTCATTCGTGGAGGAATTCGCGAGCAATATGTTCGCAATATATAGCAGTTCTGACTAAAATTATTTGATATTAATCAAAATTATTGACTAAATTTTAAAAAATGCATAAGAAAACCAGATCAAAATACATGCTATTAAATAGCATATTTATAACATAAAAGTATTAAATATTAAATTTTTTCAGTGATGATTATTAAATTAATTTCATATATAAAAAATGTTTTGAAAAAATAGATTGTAATATATATTATTATATATATATTTTTAATTTATTATCTATATCTATCTATCTATATCTATAAAAATATGTAAACCAAGCTTGACTTATGCTAATGTGTCACCTCTAAAAATACTCACCACACTTTCTTATTTTCATTTATTATTATGACAATATTAACTAATTCTTATTTCAGTTACAAAATATTAATGTCACTTTATTTTTTTAATTGTATTAATTATTAAATAAAATATGAAACATCTTATAAATATTTTTAAATATGAAAGTTACTTGATATCAATGATAATTATTAATTGTATACTTAAAAAATAAATGAGAAAAATTGACAGCAAATATTATTATTTGTAAAATAAAAATATTTGCTACTATTAAATTACTAAATAAAATCTATCTATATAAGTTCACACGGCTTTGAAATTGTTGTGATTTCAAATTTAAGTAAACTAAATGTAGGAGGAAATTTTGCACCGTTTGCTATTCTTAATTATTAGTATCTATTATTTATAATGACTTCTAACGTTATATTCCAATCAACCCTACCATTATAGCATTAAATCCATTATTAAACTTTTTCTTATAACATCTATGTCATTCAATATTTGCAAAACATCTAAGCCCTTCAAATTCTGAGCATGATCTATTCCAACAAATCCCAACGCATATGCCAATTTTGCCTCTTGAAATATTTTTGAATAAAAAAAAAACGTCATACTTAAACTACTATATAAGGTAGAACTTTCAACCATACAATTGTGTGCGGGAACAGCTTCTAAAGGCATGCCTGTATAATCAATAGTATTCTCAACCTATTAGACACCATTCTATTTTTATTCCCTCACTAAAACAACATATGCTATCTTTTTTTATTACATCTATTTTTTAATAAATTTTTAATTATATTATTCTATCAATATCAATATCATTATAGGTTTCTGTATTAAGCTTATTGTGTTCTGTCTGTATCCATTGCCGCCTCTCCGTTGCTCTTCGTCTACTCCCATGGGAAGATTGGATACTCAAAACACCTTCATCGCATTGAGTGACAATATCATTTTTATTTTTCATTTTACGGGTTTGCTCTTTGCTTATTGTTCTTCATCTGCTTATGTTATGTGATTATTTGTGGTGTCATTTTTTACAGCTGAGACCCACTTCTAATATAATCTTATTTTTGAGCTATTTTTTCCATCTATTTTATTTTAGTAGTTCTCTTTGTTTTCTTAATTATTTTCTTTTGGCCTTTTTTGATTTTTATATTAAAAGTGTTATCCTTTTTTGGCTTTGCATGTCTTATTTATGGCAGCCCCTATAATGTTTTTTGGAGTTCTTCAAAACTTAACAAATGCAATTTATATTTTTAGAGTTAATTTATTGATGGTCTCCTCCTATAATGTATGTGAGTGATGAATTTGATTTGTATTTTTTTTATTTCATCTTATATGTCATACACAATTTTGCATATATAATTTTATATCATAGCTAGCCATGCCTTGTATGTGAAATTTTCTTCTGTAATTTCATTTTATAGAAGTTCAATATACGAAGAACAAAATGAACAAATTCTATTTTGACAAAAGGAACAAGTTAAATAATTATCTTTTGTCTTGCATGTGGTGCTCCAGTAGTTAAAGGAGCCTGGGGACAATGTGTGGTGTGGGGGTTTGATCCCACAATACACTTGATTCTTGGGGCGGTAATATAAGGCCTATGTATGCCTCCTATGGACCAAACAAAAAAAATTATATTTTGACATAAATTATTTAATTATTATTTACCTATTATTGTGAAAATATACTTTACCTATACACTATATTTTATATTGAAATAAACTTGAATTATTTCCATCTGATTTGCTATACTTTTACCTAATTCATTTTTGTTTTTATCCAGTTTACGCAAATTTGAATTTTAGTACCTAATTAATTTAAATTAAAATGAAAAAAATCAAATTAAAGTTGTGTATTTATTCTTATTCTTATCTTTTCTGTATATATGAAATTTCAAATCTTTAAAATTCAGGCAACTCATTATTTTCTTGCTTATTTATTATTTTTTATCTATGTAATTTATTCAATAATTTATTTTTCTCGGAAATTTTGTTTAACTATTAGATATTATATTAAACATTAGAATTGCTTAATTATTATTATAACCATTAATTACAACTTTAGAAAAATACTTTTAAAAAATAAAAAATTTATAATTTATAATAACACAATTACGCTATAAATTATTAAACATGATTATCAAATATAAAATATAGTGTTATTTACTATTTTAAAAAATACATCTATCAAACTTGTAACGACCCGTTTCTGGACCGCTACTAAATAAGAAATAACCCTATATGCGACGCGTTTTTTAAAACGGTACTCATGTGTCCTTTGGAAAATGCGGTCTATTTTTTTTTAAACAATCATATCCTCATAGTACTCATAGTACACACAAAGTTGCCACAACATTTAGAAACATGGTGCAATCTAAGACACAAGATACATGCACCGGAAATATATATATATAAACACATCAGCGAAGACAATACGTACAAAGTAAAGACAGTGCATAAAGATGTCCCAAAAGAATACACCTATGGTATGAAGACCCTCATGAGAGCAATCATACCCCGGGGGTACTCCCGGCAGACACCCACGCAGGGGGCTGCTCCAAAAGTAAACCACCAGTCTACCCTGTAATACAGAAAAACATCCATCAAGCCCGACTGGTCACCAGACAAACTGTACACCAAAAGTAAATACTACAGTCATCCAAAACAACATAAACAGACAGTCAGACAACACGACGACTACAGATAGCTATCCGAATCCTCAGATGGATCCTCCTCCTTCTCATCGTCCATCGGGTCCTCTCCAGTCAAATCGATAAAAGGTGCCATCGCAGGCACACCCTCCGACACGTCCTCTGCTATCGCTGCCTCCTCTAGGAATCCCGCGCCGCTACACCCAGCCTCACCACACGCTCTGCAGACAGGTGAGAGGTGTCCCGGTGGGGTAGGGGTCCTGAATAACAAGGGAGAAACTGGCTCCGCCTCGGGCTCAGATCCTGCTGGAGAACTCTGGATAATAGCTGCCCTGGAAGTAGATGCTCCTGCAGTCCCGTGTCTAATCACGCTCTTACGAGCGGTCCATCGAACCCTCGGTCCTCATCCTCGTCCTCGGGAAGCAAGTCGGGAAGCAGTGCGCCTCGGAAACTCGAGGGGTCTCTCTGGCGAGGAAGATGATGCTGGCATAGTCCTCACTCCCTGAATAGCTCGCCAAGTGTCCACCACATGCATCATCCGAATCGGAAAGCTCACTGTGTGCCGCGAAGTCTCCTGCCTCACTACCATACCACCCTCTGGAAGCTCTGTACAACATCCCCAGTATAAACAATGCGACGGGAAATGGGGTCGAACTCCATCGCCGTGGGCATCTCGATGTCTGAAAAATCAAAGATGATCTCCAGCGATGTCCTCATCGCCGGTATCAGCACGCTCTTCGTCATCGCTTGGGTAACCATCATTGGTTGAAGGCACCACGGGAAAGGGTCAGCTTCTCTATAAATCAAGAAATAACAAATCATAAACAAGAGGCAACACAACAATATGCACAGTTCTCAAGATGCAACTCAAGACTCAACTTAAGACTCATTCCCTCACGACACTTTCGACAATCTTCCGGAAGGTACGCCGAACAAGCTGCTGAATTCCAGCCATTAGCCTTGGGCTCCACGACCACCCTAGGAAATTCAGGATATGTTCCTTGACGCTACGACGTCTAAGTAAGCTGCCGAAAACCAGCCGTAGCCTTTTAGGGGATCCTAGCACCCTAAGTTATTCGGGATATAGTTCATAAATGTCACGACAACTCCAAACGACACGACGCCTAACTAAGCTGCCAAACTCCAGCCATTGGCTTTGGGTTCCGCGACCACCCTAGGATATCCGAGATATAGTTCATGCACGTCACGTCGACACTTTTCACCATCCCAATGAAATAATCACCGCATATAATCAATCAAGAAGCAATCGAATAATTAATTAACCACATGTCTACAACATGCCAAGCTTAACACAATGCACTCAGGTCAACAGTATAAGCAGTATAAGCATTCGCATCATATCAAGCATCGACACCGACAACTCAGTTCATCCCTCTGCAACTCAGTGGAGTTGACAGAGAGGCAATCACACAAGTGTGGGAGGTTGGGGACAGCTACCAACTACTTGCAGACAAGCCCACTAAATAATCATAAATAAAATTTTAAGAATTAAAAAGTTGAAGGGGTACGAAACCATCACTTCGAACCCTGAGGTTCTCAGACTTCTTCGCTTTAAGACTTGAAATTAAATAATAACGCTTATCTATGTCTAAGAGTTTCCCTTACGCTAACATACTATACAAGTATGGAATGTGAAGTGCCCTTACCACAGTTGGTTGCTAGCGTGGTACCGCAAGCCTTGCGTCCACGTCACACGATCTCCGAATTCGCAACTCCTATCACCACGAGTAAACTTAGCACAATTCTATGAACTAGCTTTAAACTTAGGCTCTCAAAACCTAACCCTTTCCTAACCAAGCATTTTCATTCAACCATTTACTTACTAACAACTTGAAAGGAATAAGGTTTTGGAATTAAAACATTTCTTGAAAAGTTCACATAACACACCTTTAATTTCTTGAAAACTTTAAAGTGATCACAACTTCAATTAACTTTTTTTTTTCATAAATTCTAAAGTCTAAAAACATACTCATTCAAGCATTATGTCCAAGTTTACAAACAAACTCTTCCTTCCATCTTCTCCTATGGCCTCTCGGCCACGACCCTTTTTCTATAAAAAAAAAATTGCAAATCTTCTTTTAAATAGGTAACCACTTCCATACATTAGTCCCAAAACACAAACAACATCATGTGGCAATTAGTACACATAAGAAAACTTAATCATGCATCAAAACTATTTTCTCAATACACATAACCAAAGGTTTTCCAACAACTTCTTTATTACCCCTTGAATCCAAATCTTTTCATCAAATCAAATTCAATGCAAGACCAATTACTAACACCAATTAAAAGCAAGATGCAAAACAATTTTTTTTCCTATTCCTCTCCTAGGGCTCATGACCTCAACACCCTTTTTAAAAAAAAAAATGCAAACCTTCTCCCAACATTAACAACACCATTTTGATCAAATCTTTTCCTTCATCAAACCACAATTTAACACTCAAAACCAATCACCATCAAGTCTAAGAATACCCTACAACATTTCAAGAGTCCCAAATTTTCAATAAATTGCCTAATCATGGTTCTAACACAAAACTATATACTACAACAACAAGAACAATACCTAGCAAGAAAGAAACAACAATTAATTTCATGATTGTTCATCAAGATCACACTACCCTTCTTTTCCCCCTTTTTCTTGCGCCTAGGGTTCTAAGATTAGGGACTTATGTGCTCATCTCCATCATTTAATCATGATCAAACAACACAACAACACCAAAACAAGCATAAAAATCAAGAAGGAAAAGAAAAGAGCACCACCTCCTCCCTCCTAGATGCTCGCGGCCAAGGGGGGCTGTTTTGGAGGAGGAAATGCTTCTCCAAAGCTTGATGATGAACTAGATGAGGATGAAGGGAAGAAGAAGTTGTAACAAGAAAAATGAAGAAGAAAGGTGAAGTAGTATGGAGAAGCTTGGAAGCCATGGAGGTGGAGAGCTTCTCTCACTAAAAGTTGAAGATGAAGATGATGTGAGGGTAGAGAGAAGGGGGTCACGAAAAATGGGGCTGATGGGAGGGGTTCCATTTCTTTTTATTAGCTTAAAAATAATTTAAACATAGTTTAAAATAAGATAATGTAGTAAAAAGGTAATACTAGTTTTAATCACACAAATAATGACACCTAGCAATAAAGCAAATATGCTAATCACATCATCTAATCCTACCCATCTAATCTCACATCTATCATGATTACCCTCTAGTCCTAGAGTCTAAGGGTTGCTAAAACACGACGTCGAATAACCGTGTTACCGATTAATTATCCGCCGATAAAATCGCGAAAATTAATTTAGCGAGAAATTAATTCACCGCATGATATTATTTTATTATACATAATAAAAACACTATCAAATATTCAAAAATAATCACGACAAGTTACGATTCGATTTTCATCAAAATCGGGGTTCATTTAAAATTTTATCTGCGGCAAAACTGCCTGGCGATTCGAAATGCGACAAAACTCCGTTAGAATTTTTCGACGATATTCGAACCATAAATTAATATAAAATATTAATTATCAAATTCAATTTGATCTTGATTTATTTAAATCACTTACTTAGCGAACAAGAAATTGCTTATTATAGCATAAATACGACCAAAATATACTATAATAATGCTAAATAACGTACCATAAAAACACGGGTGTTACAATACTCCCCCTCTAAAAATAGTTTCGTCCTCGAAACTACGAGTAAGATACGTACCGAGAAAAAGTACTGGATATTGGTTCTTCATCTTCTCTTCCAGCTCCCATGTTGCATCTCCGGTCTTCTGATCCCACAAGACCTTGACAAGTTGGATTTCTTTGTTCCTTAACTGCTTAGTCTTTCGATCGACAATCCTTGCAGGTGATACTTCAAACGATAGGTCGTCCTTCAGTTGAATCACATCCGGTTCAATAACATGAGAAGGGTCGGAAACATACTTCTGCAACTGTGAGACGTGAAAGACGTCATGAATGTTTGATAAGAAATGTGGCAAAGCAATATGATATGCCACTGGACCAATACGACGGAGAATATGGTAGGGTCCAATGAACTTAGGAGTAAGTTTCTTTGATTTGATCGCTCGACCAACTCCAGTAATAGGTGTAACTCGGAGGAACACATGCTCTCCTTCTTCAAACTCTAACGGTCAGCGACCCCGGTCCGCATAACTCTCCTGTCGACTCTGAGACGTTCGCATCCTGTCTCTGATCAATTGGATCTTCTCGGTCATCTGCTGAATCATGTCCGGTCCCACAACAGAGCTCTCACCATCCTGATACCAACAAAGAGGCGTCTAACACTTACGTCCATACAGCGCTTCGTAAGGTGCCATGCCAATGCTCGCGTGATAACTGTTGTTGTAGGTGAACTCCACTAACGGTAAGAGATCGTCCCAACTTCCTCTGTGATCCAACGTGTACCCTCTCAGCAAGTCTTCGAGTGATTGAATCGTTCGCTTGGTCTGACCATCGGTCTGGGGGTGATATGCTGAGCTAAGCTTGAGCTTAGTTCCCATTGCTTCTTGCAATTCCCTCCAAAAGTGAGATGTGAACTTCGGATCTCGGTCAGAAACAATAAAAGAAGGTACGCCATGCAGTCGCACAATCTCTGCGATGTAGATCTCTGTTAGCTTCTCCACATTGTAAGTCGATCTCACCAGCAAGAAATGAGCAGATTTGGTCAATCGGTCAACGATTACCCAAATCGAGTCATTCTTCTTTTGCGTTCTTGGCAATCCCACGATGAAATCCATAGAAATGCTATCCCACTTCCACACAGGTACGTCAAGTGACTGTAATATCCCTGCTGGTCGCTGATGTTTTACCTTCGCTTTCTGGCAAGTAAGACAAGAAGCCACATACTCTGCCACTTGTTTCTTCATTCCGGGCCACCAAAAATGCTTCTTCAAGTCCTGGTACATCTTCGTAACTCCCAGATGAATACTCAATCTACTCTTATGCGCCTCATCGAGAATCAACTTCCTCAGTTCCGCCACATCAGGCACACACACGCGTCCGTTGCACCTCAAGATGTTGTCCGCTCCAATCTTGAATTCTGTCGCTTTTCCTCGTGCTACCAGTTCAACCTTCTCTTGTAGTAGCTTGTCATTAGTTTGATGGTTCCTAACCTCATCCAATAATCCATTAGAAATGGTGAGCATTCCAAACTTCAGCTTCCCCAGTGACACTTCCACGTTCAACTTCAAGTCTCGAAACTTCTCTAGCATCTCCAACTCCTTGATCATCATTACTGAAGCTAAAACGCTCTTCCTACTCAGTGCATCAGCTACCACATTCGCCTTTCCTGGATTGTATTCCAAAGTGAAGTCATAATCTTTCAAAAATTCTATCCATCTTCGTTGTCACATGTTAAGCTCCTTCTGATCGAACAAGTATTTCAGGCTCTTGTGATCACTGTAAATAGTGAACGTACTTCCATAAAGATAGTGTCTCCAAATCTTCAATGTGAAAACCACTGTGCAAGCTCCAAATCATGCGTAGGATAGTTCCTCTCGTGAATCTTGAGCTGTCTCGAGGCATAAGCCACAACTTTCCTATGTTGCATCAGCACGCATCCTAATCCTTGGTGTGATGCATCACAGTAAACCTCGTAAGGCTCTTCCGGTTGAGGCAAAATCAACACAGGCGCTGTCGTCAAAAGCTTTTTTAACCTCTGGAAACTGAATTCACACTCTTCGATCCAAGCAAACGATTGATCCTTCCTTGTAAGTCGTGTAAGTGGTGCTACGATCTTCGAAAAACCTTCAATAAACCTCCGGTAGTAGCCTGCCAAACCAACGAAGCTTCTGATATCTGTTACAGTCTTCGACTGTTCCCATGCTAACACAGCTTCAATCTGGCTGGATCCACAGCTATCTTGTCCTTGGTTATCACATGTCCACGAAAATTCACCTCTTCGAGCCAGAACTCACACTTAGAAAGATTATCATAAAGCTGCTTCTCTCTAGTATATGTAGTACTTGGCGTAAATGCTCTTCATGTTCTTCTCTGCTCTTTGAATAAATCAAAATATCGTCTATGAATACCACCACAAACTGATCCAAGAATGGGTGAAAGATCCTGTTCATGTAGTCCATGAATACTACGGGCGCATTCGTCACTCCGAATGGCATCACTAGGTACTCGTAATGACCATATCTTGTCCTGAATGCCGTCTTGGGAATAGCCTCTCCCTTCACTCGAATCTGATGGTAACCTGACTTCAAGTCAATCTTGGAAAATATCACAGCTCCTCGTAGTTGATCCATCAAATCATCGATACACGGTAACGGATACTGATTCTTGACAGTAACTTTGTTGAGTTGGCGATAATCCACGCATAATCTTGACCATCCATCCTTCTTCTTCACCAGCAACACTGGAGCTCCCCAAGGTGACACGCTCGGTCGTATGAATTGCTTCGACTCCAAGTGTTCAATCTGAGACTTCAACTCTTTCATCTCGATTGAAGACATCAGATAGGGCGCTATTGAAATCGGTTCTGTTCATGAAAGCAAATCGATGGAGAATTCGATTTCCCTCACTGGCGGTAATCCCGACACATCTTCGAGAAAAACATCTGAGAAGTTGCAAACCACGGGAACATTCTTCAACTCGAGTTCTTGAGAAACTTCTGAACTAGCCAAATATATGTATTCCTGAGTTCCCTCTTTCAATGAAACACCAATATGATTAACAGATTGGTAGTTGGAAATTCCAAGATCAGGAAAAACCACTGCTTTTCGGGCACAGTCCAAAAGGACATGGTGGTGAGACAACCAATCCATCCCGAGAATGATATCTAGACCCTTAAGTGGCAAACAGACCAAATTAACCACAAATTTTCTACCCTGGATGACCACTATACAATTAAGGCATGCAGTGTTGGTAAACAAGGTTTTAGCAGCTGGGGTAGTAACTACTAGTTTGAAAGGTAAGGTATTCACAGTCAATTTTAAACGATCTATGCAATCCGAGGAAATAAAACAGTGGGTTGCACCGAAATCAAAAAGGACGGATAAGGATTTACCCTCAATTTCATAATCTCCTTGAATGAGATCATCAGTCTGCTCTGCCTCTTCACCACTCATGCAGAAGACTCTGCCTTTGCCATCAGACGCTTCCCTTTTGCCCTTGCTACGTGCATTTCCGGTTCAGCCTTAGGTGCTTGACAATCCCTAGCAATGTGTCCAGGCTTCTTGCAGTTGAAGCACACACTATCCTTCTCAGTACAGCTGCTCGCATAGTACCCTGGCTTACCGCAACGGTAACAAGTCACATCGGTGCTAGTCTGACTCCCGCCTCTCGTATTCTGAGCCATCGATTCGCATCGCCTTTACCGTTGTTCCTCGAGGTCGATCAGACGGCTTCTTCATCGCTTCCTTCGAGTAAACCTTTGTCCTGCGCTCTGGGGTCTCACTGGTCCCTCTGTACCACTCCTCTTCTTGGCGTTTCTCATAACTTCCACCTCAACACACCTGTCAATCAGTTCTTGAAGATTCCTGATTCTTAGAGACGTCACAAATTTTTGGATGTCAAACCTCAATCCCCGCTGAAATCTCTCGCTCAACCATCCCTGGTCAGAACAGTCACGAAACGGACTAAAGTACCTTGCAAGTGATTCGAACTTAGCGACATATTCCGACACCGTTATGCTACCTTGCTGTAGTCGGAGGAACTCTTGCTCTTTCTCCGCCCGTGCAGTATCAGAAAAATATTTGCCCATAAATTTTCTGTGGAAAACTTCCTAAGTAATCTCACGATGCTCTGCCATCAAAGTCTATTTCACTCCCTTCCACCAGTACTCGGCATCTCCTAGTAGCAAGTAGGTTGCATAGTCCACCTTAACATTCCCTGGGCAATGGAGTGCCTTGAAGATTTTCTCTATCTCCTGCATCCAAAGGTCTGCCTTGTTTGGATTCGGCTCGCTGTAGTATTCGGTAGGTCGTGCTTACGGAAATCCGCTAGTCCTATAGCTTCTGCATTCCGTTCCGCTCTCTGCTGTTGTTGCAGATTTTGCTGGGTCAAAGCTGCAGTCTGCTGAGACATATCATTGGATTGTTGAGTTGCTGCAGTCGATTGCTGAGCCATAGCCACCGCCATCTCTGTCATTGCTTGAATCGCCCTTTCCATATTGGGACTATCAGATCCAATTGTAGGGTCTCTACGAGGTGGCATGAGATTCCTCCAAGGTCCAAAAACCTGTCAGAACCTTAAAATCAAGAATGTGTTAACACACACTGCTTCAATCAAGAAACAATTCAAACAATTTTTAAGCAACAATTTGCTTCACTCAACAAACAATAACAATACAACACGACTAATTACCCAACAAACATCACCCAACACGGTGACCAGCTCCAAATTTCCTATGCACAGTCCGGTTAGAACCGAACTGCTCTGATACCACTATTGTGACGACCCATTTTCGGACCGCTACTAAACTAGAAATAACCCTATATGCGACGTGTTTTTTAAAACGGTACTCATGTGTCCTTTGAAAAATGCGGTCAATTTTTTTTAAACAATCATATCCGTATAGTACTCATAGTACACACAGAGTTGCCACAGCATTTAGAAACATGGTGCAATCTAAGACACAAGATACATGCACTGGAAATACATACATATATATATATAAACACGTCAGTGAAGACAATACGTACAAAGTAAAGAAAGTGCACAAAGATGTCCCAAAAGAAAACACCTATGGTATGAAGACCCTCATGAGAGCAATCATACCCTGGGGGTACTCCCGGCAGACACCCATGCAGGGGGCTGCTCCAAAAGTAAAACACCAGTTTACCCTGTAATTCAAAAAAACATCCTTCAAGCCCGACTGGTCACTAGACAAACTGTACACTAAAAGTAAATACTACAGTCATCCAAAACAACATAAACAGACAATCAGACAACACAATGACTACAGATAGCTATCCGAATCCTCAGATGGATCCTCCTCTTCCTCATTATCCATCGGGTCCTCTCCAGTCAAATCGATAAAAGGTGTCATCGCAGGCACACCCTCTGGCACGTCCTCTGCTATCACCGCCTCCTCCAGGAATCCCGCGCCGCTACACCCAGCCTCACCAAACTCTCTGCAGACAGGTGAGAGGTGTCCCGGTGGGGTAGGGGTCCTGAATAACACGGGAGAAACTGGCTCCGCCTCGGGCTCAGATCCTGCTGGAGAACTCTGGATAACAGCTGCCCTGGAAGTAGATGCTCCTACAGTCCCGCGTCTAATCACGCTCTTACGAGCGATCCATCGAATCCTCGGTCCTTATCCTCATCCTCAGGAAGCAAGTCGAGAAGCAGTGCGCCTCGGAATCTCGAGGGGTCCCTCTGGCGAGGAAGATGATGATGGCATAGTCCTCTCTCCCTGAATAGCTCGCCAAGCGTCCACCACCTGCATCATCCGAATCGGGAAGCTCACTGTGCGCCGCGAAGTCTCCTATCTCACTACCATGTCACCCTCTCGAAAGCTCTGTACAACATCCCCAGTATAAACAACGCGACGGGAGATGGGGTCGAACTCCATCGCCGCGGGCATCTCGATGTCTGGAAAATCAAAGATGATCTCCGGCGATGTCCTCATCGCCGGTATCAGCACGCTCTTTGTCATCGCCTGGGTAACCATCATTGGTTGAAGGCACCACGGGAAAGGGTCAACTTCTCAATAAATCAATAAATAACAAATCATAAACAAGAGGCAACACAACAATATGCACAGTTCTCAACAATATGCACAGCTACCAATATGCACAGTTCACGAAACCATCACTTCGAACCCTGAGGTTCTCAGACTTCTTCGCTTTAAGACTTGAAATTAAATAATAACGCTTATCTATGTCTAAGAGTTGCCTTTACGCTAACATACTATACAAGTATGGAATGTGAAGTGCCCTTACCACAGTTGGTTGCTAGTGTGGCACCGAAAGCCTTGCGTCCACGTCGCATGATCTCCGAATTCGCAACTCCTATCACCACGAGTAAACTTAGCACAATTCTATGAACTAGCTTTAAACTTAGGCTCTCAAAACCTAACCCTTTCCTAACCAAGCATTTTCATTCAACCATTTACTTACTAACAACTTGAAAGGAATAAGGTTTTGGAATTAAAACATTTCTTGAAAAGTTCACATAACACACCTTTAATTTCTTGAAAACTTTAAAGTGATCACAACTTCAATTAACTTTTTTTTTCATAAATTCTAAAGTCTAAAAACATACTCATTCAAGCATTATGTCCAAGTTTACAAACAAACTCTTCCTTCCATCTTCTCCTATGGCCTCTCGGCCACGACCCTTTTTCTATAAAAAATATTGCAAATCTTCTTTTAAATAGGTAACCACTTCCATACATTAGTCCCAAAACTCAAACAACGTCTTGTGGCAATTAGTACACATAAGAAAACTTAATCAAGCATCAAAACTATTTTCCCAATACACATAACCAAAGGTTTTCCAACAACTTCTTTATTACCCCCTGAATCCAAATCTTTTCATCAAATCAAATTCAATGCAAGACCAATTACTAACACCAATTAAAAGCAAGATGCAAAACAATTTTTTTTTCCTATTCCTCTCCTAGGGCTCATGGCCTCAACACCCTTTTTTTTTCAAAAAAAAATTGTAAACCTTCTTCCAACATTAACAACACCATTTTGATCAATTCTTTTCCTTCATCAAACCACAATTTAACACTCAAAACCAATCACCATCAAGTCTAAGAATACCCTACAACATTTCAAGAGTCCCAAATTTTCAATAAATTGCCTAATCATGGTTCATATCTATAATATCTATAATGAATATTACTAAAATCAATGGATTCATGAGAAAGCCCTCCATAATATAATGCGTTTTTTTATTCCATTACAAATTTTTGGTCGATTAAAAAAGGGGTCAAGGGGTTGGGGATCTAACACAAAACTATATACTACAACAACAAGAACAACACCTAGCAAGATAGAAACAACAATTAATTTCATGATTGTTCATCAAGATCACATTACCCTTCTTTTCCCCTTTTTGCTTGCGCCTAGGGTTCTAAGATTAGGGACTTATGTGCTCATCTCCATCATTTAATCATGATCAAACAACACAACAACACCAAAACAAGCATAAAAATCAAGAAGGAAAAGAAAAGAGCACCACCTCCTCCCTCCTAGATGCTCGCGGCCAAGGGGGGCTGTTTTGGAGGAGGAAATGCTTCTCCAAAGCTTGATGATGAACTAGATGAGGATGAAGGGAAGAAGAAGTTGTAACAAGAAAAATGAAGAAGAAAGGTGAAGTAGTTCAAGAATGGAGAAGCTTGGAAGCCATGGAGGTGGAGAGTTTCTCTCACTAAAAGTTGAAGATGAAGATGATGTGAGGGTAGAGAGAAGGGGGTCACTAAAAATGGGGCTGATGGGAGGGGTTCCATTTCTTTTTATTAGCTTAAAAATAATTTAAACATAGTTTAAAATAAGATAATGTAGTAAAAAGGTAATACTAGTTTTAATCACACAAATAATGACACCTAGCAATAAAGCAAATATGCTATTCACATCATCTAATCTCACATCTCTCATGATTGCCCTCTAATCCTAGAGTCTAAGGGTTGCTAAAACACGGCGTCGAATAACCGCGTTACCGATTAATTACCCGCCGATAAATCGCGGAAATTAATTTAGCGAGAAATTAATTAACCGCGTGATATTATTTTATTATACATAATAAAAACACTATCAAATATTCAAAAATAATCACGACAAGTTACGATTCGATTTTCATCGAAATCGGGATTTATTTAAAATTTTATCTGTGGCAAAACTACCCGGCGATTCGAAATGCGACGAAACTTCGTTAGAATTTTTTGACGATATCCGAACCATGAATTAATATAAAATATTAATACTCAAATTCAATTTGATCTTTATTTTTTTTAAATCACTTACTTAGCGAACAAGAAATTGCTTATTATAGCATAAATACGACTAAAATACACTATAATAACGCTAAATAACGTACCGTAAAAACACGGTTGTTACAAAACTCAACTTGAGCTTTAGCATTAATTATAAATTTAATTTGATTTATGAGAATTACAACCTTTCACTTACTCTTATTAATCAATTTTAACACTATATTACTCTATTAAAATATTATTGTTGAATATTAATTTATTTAGAAAATTAATTTATTATTGTTTGTATTAAATATTAAATATAACTTTTCTTAGATATTCTATCAAATATTAAAATTGCCTAATGTAGTAATGTGAATGGTAATTATTAATTACAATTTGAGAAAAATATTTAATATATAATTAAATTACCCAATAAATTATTGAACTTTATTATCAAATATAAAATATATTGCTATGTACCTATAAGAGTTAATGATAGTATTAAGTGGTATGTCCTACTTAGAAAAAAATACCAATTATGCTGCTTAAAAATATTAATATTATATTAGGAGAATGTGAATGTGTGATAGAATAAACTCCTTTATTGGCGAGATTAAATAATTCAAACAAATATTATTACAAAATGTAACACCTATATAAAATTACTTATTTTATAAGTAGTTTTGATGATAAAATGATACCAAATGATTTTTTATTTTGAGAATAAAACAATCTCTAGTAAATAGATTCTTTTTATTTTTATTTTTATAGAAGTACATTAAATTGATTATATATAGCCATGATAACCAAATGTCAATAAAAAATGTTAAATTATGTAGTATTACATTTGAAAAAGAAGTTGGAACCAATCTTGTTCCCAACCTTTGCTGTCAAAAATCCTTCTGATTCTAATTATAGAGGGGTCAAGAAGGATAGACCTATTTGTGGACATTGTGGTTTTATAGGTCATACTAATATTAAGTGCTGTAAGATACATGGTTATCCTCCGAATTATAAGAAAACCAAGCCTAGTTCTTCAACAGCAGTCAATCAAGTCTCCACAAAGGATGATGATTCCAAGTTCACCCTCACAGTTTAACAATACAACAACTTGATGGCTATCTTGCAAAATCAGTCCCCTCCACCTGCGCCACAAGTTGATTCACAAAATGGTATTGTTTTCTCTATTAATCCTTTTCAAGCTAATATAGCTCAAGATTCTTGGATCTTAGAATTAGGGGCTAGTGCTCATGTTACATGTTCTTTAAAATTCTTTAACACCTTTCAACTTGTTTCTAATAAATATGTCACTTTGCCTAACAAACAACAGATTACCATCTCTACTATAGGCACCATTCAACTCACTCCAAAGCTTATTTTACACCAAGTTTTATACATCCCTAAATTTACATGCAATTTGCTTTCTGTCAGCTCTCTCCTTAAGGACAATCATCTCTCTATCATTTTTACTTACCCTGTTCTTTAAAATTCTTTAACACCTTTCAACTTGTTTCTAATAAATATGTCACTTTGCCTAACAAACAACATATTACCATCTCTACTATAGGCACCATTCAACTCACTCCAAAGCTTATTTTACACCAAGTTTTATACATCCCTAAATTTACATGCAATTTGCTTTTTGTCAGCTCTCTCCTTAAGGACAATCCTCTCTCTATCATTTTTACTTACCCTGGATTTGTGATACAGGACCTACACTACTCCAAGAATATTGGCAAGTGTGTTCTTCTTGATGGACTTTACCTTCTTTCACTCAATAATGAAATTCCTTCTGCTGCTCATGTTCTCTCTAATGCATCTTTAGATTCCAGTAGTAATAATAATACTTGTAATTCTGCTACAACTTGTAACAAAAGTAACAATGCTTCTGTATGGCATGCTAGATTTGGCCATGTTTCTGATAAGATTCTTAAACTTCTTAGTCATGATGTTCCTTTTAATATGAATTCTGATTTTTCTTCTGACCGATGTGATATATGTCCCCATGCAAAATTTAGGCGATTATCTTTTTATTCTAACAATCACATTTCCAATTCTCCATTTGACTTGATACATTGTGACATTTGGGGACCATATGGTCACCCAACCTATAATTTTTTTTCTTGACCTTAGTAGTTGATTGCTCAAGATTTACTTGGTTGTGTCTCCTTAAACAAAATTCAAAAGCTACCACAACCATTATCCAATTTTTTGCAATGACCAAAACACAATTTGATACCACAATCAAATGTTTAAAATCTGATAGTGCAAAAGAATTGGCTCTATCAGATTTCGTTAAATCTCAAGAATCACTCCATCAATTCTCATGTGTAGAAAGGCCTGGACAATACGCAGTGGTAGAAAGGAAACATCAACATTTACTCAATGTGGCTAGGGCACCATTTTTCAATCCAAAGTTCCTATCTCTTTTTGGGGACATTGTATAGCCACTGCAGCTTACCTTATCAGCAAAACACAACTCCTATTCTCAAACACAAGTCATCTTATCATATCCTTTACAAATTTGCTCCTGATTATCACTTCATGAAGGCCTTTGGATGTCTAGCTTATGCTGCAACATTGCCTTCTGCATGCAATAAGTTCTTAGCAAGAGCCACTCCTGCTATGTTTGTTGGTTATCCTCCTAGATACAAGGGTCATGCTCTTTCTCTCACCACTAATAAATTTTTCATTTCCAGGGATGTTGTTTTCCATGAAACTAATTTTCCTTTTCATAAAGTACCTATTCCTATTTCTAATGATGATATTTCAGATTTGTTTCATGATGTAGTTATTCCTAATCCTATTCCTGATCTCCTTAGTGATCCACCTCAGGATCTTGCACAACAAGCTATTTTGCTAGATCAACTTGATGATCAACATCAACACATTGATGATAATCAGCCTAATAATGATGATAACCAGCCTAGAAGATCATCAAGAGTTTCTAGACCACCATGTTACTTACAAGATTTTTTTTTCTTTCGTCCAAGTCCACCCCTTATCCTATACATGATCATCATTCTTTGCCAAACTTGGTTCTGCATATCAACTATTTGCGAATCAAATTGCTGCCACCTATGGATGTTTTTTCTTCCATCAAGTTGTTAAGTTTCCACATTGGTAGGAAGCAATGAAGGCAGAAATACAAGCCTTGGAATCCAACAATACATGGTCTCTTGTTCCTCTTTTTTCAAACAAAAAATGCATAGGTTATAGATGGATCTATAAGGTCAAATTCAAGCTAGATGGGAAGGTTGACAGATATAAAGCCCGATTGATAGCTAAAGGCTACACTCAACAAGTTGAAATTGATTTTTCTTATACTTTCTTTCTGGTTGCAAAACTAACAACTATTAGAATCTTACATGCAGTAGCTACAGCTAGGCATTGGGAGTTATTTCAACTTGATATTGATAATGCCTTCCTAAATGGAGATCTATTTGAAGAAGTTTACATGGAATTGCCTCAAGGGTATAAAACTCAAAACCCAATTTAGTTTGCAAATTGAATAAGTCCATTTATTATCTTAGACTAGCCTCACGACAATGGTTTTGCAAATTCTCATCCACCCTTATATCTCATGGGTTCTCTCTATTCAGAAATGATTATTCATTATTTACATCAAATTCAGGTAATACCCTAGTTATCCTTCTTGTATATGTCGATGGTATTCTATTAGCTGGACCAAACAAACAGAAGTTGTTAGAGACACAAATACTTCTTCAGAAATTATTTAAGTTAAAGGTACTTGGTACCTTAAAGTACTTTCTTGGATTAGAAATTGCACAGCCTAACAAAGGGATTTCTTTATCTCAAAGAAAGTAAACTCTTGAGTTATTAGCAGACACTGGATTCATGGGCTGCAAGCCTCTCAGCTTGCCTATGGATCCCAATTTGAAGCTGACAAAATTAGATAGAGATTTATTACTCGATCCTACTCTTCATAGGAGATTGACTTGGAGACTTATGTATCTAACTATTTCTAGACCTAACATTACTTTTACTGTTTGTAAGTTAAGCCAGTATATGCAAGCCCCTCGCACTACACATCTACATGTCATTCATCACCTTTTACAGTATCTCAAATCAGCTCCAGGCCAAGGCTTTGTTTCCAGCTGAAAATTTTCTTCTTCTCACTGCATATGCTGATGCAGAATGGGGTAGTTGCCTTGATACAAGAAGATCCATTACTAGTTCGTGTATAACTATTTCTTACTTGATCCTACTCTTTATAGGAGATTGACTGGGAGACTTATGTATCTAACTATTTCTAGACCTGATTTTACTTTTAATGTTTGTAAGTTAAGCCAGTATATGCAAGCCCCTCGCACTACACATCTATATGCCATTCATCGCCTGTTACAGTATCTCAAATCAGCTCCAGACTAAGGCTTATTGTTTACAGCTGAAAATTCTCTTCATCACACTGCATATACTGATGCAGACTAGGGTAGTTGCCTTGATACAAGAAGATCTACTACTGGTTTATGCGTTTTCTTAGGAGATGCACTTCTTTCTTTGAAGTAGAAGAAACAACCAACTGTCTCCAAGTCATCAGCAAAGGCCGAATATAAGGCACTTTCTTCAGTGGCTAGTGAAGTTATCTGGATATCCAGGCTATTGATCCACTTTGAAATTGTTATTGATTCTGCAATGGTCTTTTGTGACAACCAATTGGCCATTCATTTGGCTTCTAATCCTTTTCACCATGAGAGATCAAAGCACATTGATATTGATCATTACTACATACGAGAATTGGTTCAAGCAAACAAAATTAAATTGGTTTACATCAAAGGAGAGTACCAGTTGGCTGATCTTCTCACCAAAGCTTTGCCAAATTCGCAGTTCTCTAAGTTAATTCGCAAGCTGGGAATACAGAACGTCTATTCTCCACCTTGTGGGGGTATTAGTACTTTAGTATAATTTAGTATAATTTTATTATACTCTTAGATTAGCTCATGTTAGCTGTACAGGTATATTGTACAGATTAAAATTCTTTGTAAGATATTAGTTAGTTTTATTTCTTATGTTAGTTATTGATCGGATAAATTAGTTAAGTTAGTTGGTTGGTTAATGTTTCTGTTAGTTTGTTGTTGATTGTAAAGCTTCTATATATAAGCTTGTGTGTAACTCTTTTCATCATTCATTCAATAATATGATTCGATATGATTCATCTTCATCATCTCAAAGTTTATGTTATAATAAAACCCAAGAGCAATGTGGACCCCAGAGGAAGATAAACTTCTCATCCAAGCATGGTTAAAGGTTTCCAAGGATGTAGTTGTGGGGTAAACCAAAAAGTAAAAATCCTTTTGGTCAAGAATTAAAGATGGTTACAATGAGTATCATGGTCATTTGCAAGCAAGAGAAGTAAACCAAAATAAATGTAGATGGTAGAAGTTGAATACCATTATTCAAAAATTTGTAGGGTGCTACAACCTAGCCTATGAAAGAAAAAGAAGCAGAGCTTCGAGAGTGACATTATAGGCGAGCTTATATGATATATTCTCAAGGTGAAGGTGATCGATTCAAGTTAGAGTATGCATGGCGAATGCTGAAAGATGAACCTAAATGGTCAAACACATCAGTTGAAAGAGATACTAAGAAAACAAAGAAATTAAATCTGAAGCATACTTGTCCTCTTCTAATCCGGACACGCCATCAAGTTTTGAATACAACCCAACTTCACGTACTATGGTTCGTCCAATGGGGACAAAAGCAGAAAAAGAAAGGCAAAATCAAAAGCAAGTAAAACATCTTCGTCACAGTTGATCTCACAACAATGGAAGAGACACAGAAGTCGAAAATTTCAACTATAGAGGATTTGGATCGTGCCAAGCATGAACATAACAAGTTGAAGGAGGAAGCATTGAAGATGAAGGACAAAGAGCTCGAGTACCAGTTGAAGATGAAGGAGAAAGAGCTTGAGATGCAGTCGAAGAAGGAGAAAGAGTTCGAGCTGCAGATCCTCTTCAAGCATACATCTAGTATGACGGAAAGACAAGTACGATATCATGATAGGTTGTGTCACATAATTAGAGAAAAATATGGACTTGTGTAACGATGTTAGTCAAATTAGTCGTTAATGTAATGAAGTTAGCTATGTTTAAAAGTTTTTAATTTTTTTATTTCATAATAATTAGTATAAATAAATTTATTTGTCAAACTAGTCGTTGGTCAAACTAACCGTTGTGTTGTATCTATTTATATATTCTTCACATGTAAGAAGATTTTCACACCTCTCAATTGTGCAAACAAGTCTCATATTCTTCTCAAATTCTTTCAAAGCTAACCCTCCAACGACACTTACAAATGGATACATCCAAAAATTCATCCCATGAAGAAGATCTTGAGTGGGAAATCATCGAAGATTTCATAAATAATGACTGCGAAGAACAATACATGAGGTTGATGATGGAGAGAAAATGCAACAACAAGTCGCTCCACTAGACATAGACGAGCGCATATTGAAAGAAATCATGAAGAAGGGCATGATCAATTGGTTAACGACTACTTCTCTAGCAGTCCAGTATACACCGATCAGCAATTTCGACGAAGATTTCGAATGCGAATGGAGGTATTTTGTCGCATTGCAGAAGCCTTGGGGAACCATGATGAGTATTTTCTAAGGAGAGCTGATGCAATTGGAAGAATGGGCCTTTCCCTATTATAGAAATGCACTGCTGTTATTCGTATATTGGCATATGGATCACTTGCTAATAGTATTGATGATTATGTGTGAACTGGTGAAAGCACTACACTTGAATGCTTGAATAAGTTTGTAATGGGTGTCTATGAGATATTTGGAGATGAATACTTAAGAAGGCCTAACAACAATGACATCGAACGCCTACTGCAAATAGGGGAAACACGTTGTTTTCCAGGTATATTAGGTAGCATTAATTATATGCATTGGGACTGGAAAAATTGTCCAGTAGCATGAAAGATCAATTTTTTCATGGTGATCATGGCAAACTCACAATCATGCTCGAAGCAGTGGCGTCACGAGACTTACAGATTTGGCATGCATATTTTGAGGTTGCGGGTTCAAACAACGACATCAACATGCTAAACTGATCTCTTGCGTTTAATGATGTTTTGGAGGGTGAAGCCCCTAGTGTGCAATATATGGTAAATAGAACTCTATGATATGGGGTACTATCTAACAGATGGTATTTATCCAGCATGGGCTACGTTTGTCAAGACCATCCCAATGCCACAAGGCGATAAAAGAAAATTGTTTGCCGAACATCAAGAAGCAGCAAGAACGGATGTAGAGCATGCATTTGGGGTGCTTCAATCCCGATTTGCGATTATATGCGGCCCAGTGCGTGCTTGACACATGGATACAATCAAGTATATATTATATGCATGCATCATATTGCATAACATGATTGTGGAGGATGAACGACACACATATGATGGTAATTTTGGTTATTGCTATGATCATCCTAATAATGATGTCTCAACAACTGACATATGTAATGGTCCTCATCCAATATTGTGCCATACCTACAAAGGAGAGCAGTTCTTTGTGATAGGCAAAAGCATCATCAACTTCATGCACACCTTGTCGAGCATATTTGGGAACATTTTGGATGCGATAGTCAGCAAAATTAATTATTTTTTTTAATCATGCATGTAATTTTAGCAATTTTTGTCATTTTAAATAAAATCTAATTTTCTTTATGTAATTTTGATTATGTAATTTTAGCTAATTTTATTTCATATTAGTAAAAAAGATATCGCAAAAAAATACAAATAAATTTCTTAATTTTTATAATTTAATTGTTTCATAAATCAGATAATTTTAAATTAGTAAATAACCTATTAATCAAATGTAGATGTGGGGTTATTAGTGGGACCCATTTAACATTTTTTTTACGAGGTGTAGGGTTGAAGAGATAAAGTGTTTCATGGAGTGCTTAAATTGAAAAAAAAAATATATTTTTGGTCAACGACGCATCATTTCATTCATAAAGGGCAAAGCCTCAAAACAATACATCAAGTGGCAAGTGTAATCGCCAACCCACTAGATGAGCACAGTACATGACTCAAACAAACTCTAAGTTAAATCCTTAAGCACATGAGCTGCTCCTGACTATAAGGGCAGTCCCTAAGCTACCACAACACAGGTTCACCTAAGCAAGAACATTCCAAACCATAACACCATAAATATGACATCGCGATCAGACTACGGTCGGGTGGTTTGGCAGGTGGTCGATATGTCCGACCAATTCTGGGATCCTCTTGCCACTCTACTAGGACAATCGAGAAAGGCCTTGCTCCTCCCTGGTGGACATTATCCTTTCTCACAACAAGTATTGGATCAAAACTCACATCAAGTGTTTTATCACATCCTTCATGAATATTTTGTCCACTGCTTAATAACTTTGGCACTATGCTTCATATGCAGCACATATTGGCAATGCATGACTGTGTACCAAGCAAGGAAGGGGCAAAAGGCATGAGGCTCACTAGTAAGCGTGTGTTGCATTGTATTTCAATTGGCAGTACATGCATGACTGCGATGTTGATACGTGTGCGTCTAGCAACTCAGCTACAAAAGATGGGTCTGGGCCAGGAACTGATATTGGGCTGCAAATTGACACTGGGTTCAGGGCAAATAAGCCCAAAAGTAACAAAAGAGCAACTGCTAATTTTATGTTTTGCTAATTTTATTCCCTCATGGTTTCATTCCTTGCATTCTGTTAGAATCTTTTCATTCTCTGTTTCGCTAAGCATGTGATGTACATCCAGGTCGATGATGATCCGAATTTGTAGGAATTGGCTATATAGCCATGCACTCGTGATGAACAAAAGAAGAAAGTAATTGTCCAATTTTATCTTTCAATTTTCCTTTCCCTGGTCACCCTTTTGGAGCTCTGTTCCCTGCTCGAATTGGGTTCGCTAGGGTCACTCCTATTAGATGTGTACAAGTGGATCCTGCTAAGAACCTCAATGTGGAGAGCTCCATTGTGGATGATCTAAGAATACTACTATATCCTGTCAGATTCCACGTGGTGGGAAAATCTCTGATTATTGAGTGGTGTTTTTATTAAGTTCATAGACTTGCTTGGCCAAATACCAAATATTTCACTCCAAAGAACCTGTTCGGGTAAGATGAAACCCCGGTGAACTTTTTTGCTTTCCTCGTGAAAACTGAATACACTACTTTGGCACAATGGTTTAAAAACCGAATCAAACTAGGCAGTTCAACTGGTTGAACCGAGAAATGGTCAGTTCGGTGGTTGGTTTACCCTCATTTAATTTGTAGTATGGTTGAACCGCCCAGAACCGGATTGAACTGCTTAAAATGATTTTTTTTTTAATTTATATACTTTCCCCCAAATTTAATATTTATTTATTTATTTATTAGTCATCGGTTCAATCGTTTTTAAACTGAATGAACCAATTGAACCATGACTCAGAGGTTTCGCCAGTTCGGTTTTAAAAACATTGCTTTGGCAACAATGAACTGTGCATAAAGCAAGTGATCAATAGTCACCATCAAAATCAACCCCAAAAGGGCACATTAATAACAATATTTGTATTAAAGATGTGTCATCATGAATGTAGACTCTATTTTCTCACAACATATATTGAAAGAATGTGAAAATTTCACACTAGTAAATGGAAATAACCATTGTTTAACTAATATAGCACTTGAAGGAAGGAGTTGGTGGTGCCTCTTAAATGATAAAAGAATGAGTTCTTCAAGATGCAGAAACTGAAGCAACTTTCAAAGTTCACAATGGTTATATGCCACAACATTAATTTTAAGACCTCTCTTCGGGATGGTTTTTTGAGAACCAAATTTAGTCAATTTTCGCAACAAGTTTATAAGTGCTTAACGCAGTTTAAATACGTTGTTAATTACGTTCAATAAATGGTTAATAGATATATCAGGTGTCGAAATTCATTAATCATTAACATAATTTCATTAACCACGAATTTAAACGTGATTAACCACGATTTCCAGTATTCAACTACATGTAGATTAGAACTCCTGAAAATCGTGGTTAACTACATTCAAATTCGTGGTTAATGAAGTTACGTTGATGGTTAATGAGTCTCTGATATATTCATTAAGCATTCACTGAATGTAATTAACCACATATTTGAACTGCATTAATCACTTAAAAAGTTGTCGTAAAAATTGTCTCATTTTAGTTGTCAAAATAGCACGACCCTTTATTCAGTTGCTAGATGTACCACATGATTCACAATGCATCACCACACAAAAATGTGGACCCAGCGCTAGCTAAATCAATTGCAAAATTGGCTTTGTAACTACTTGCAAAGTGACCCTCTTCTTCATAGTCAAGGGTGGCCTACTCTCACTTTATTCTCGTGGTATTCTAGCTGCAATCAACATGACTTGACCAATCACATTCACCCATAGTATTTATTTGCAGCAAATTTGTACTAGAAACTTCCTAAAACTGTGTTCTTTAAGTTCTTTGTGGTTTCCTCTTATCTTCCAATTCTCTTTTCCACAAGGTAGTTTGATATAGATGGAAGTCCTCTCTTTCAAAATTTGTTTACTCCACTTGGTCTTGGCCTAATGTCTACTTTTATTTCTAAAAACTTTCAACCATTCCATTTATTTAGCTATGGTAAAATAAAACTTTCATTTTGATGCAATGCAGACAATCATAGATATGCAGCAGGAGCTATCAAATTATTTCTGCCAAAGGTGGGAGTGGGACTGCATTTAACATAATCTCGTACGTCCTATGTAAAATTGGGGGCCACTCTGAGGCGTCAACTGGCAAGACAACTAAAGGCACACATCATTTCAGACAGAGATTAAGGGGCTATATACATGATAACTAGTTTAATTAATGGTTTATTTTTAAGGGTTAAATATGTTTTGTAGTCTATATAAAATTTATATTTTTTTTGTTTTTAGTCCATGTACAGATGTACCCACTTTTTAGTCACTACAAATTACAAAATTACATGCTTTTAGTCCCAGGACTAAAAACATGTAGTTTTGTAATTTGTAGGGACTAATGAATATAGGAATGAAAAACAAAATTAAAGATAATTATAGGGACTAAAAACATATTTAACCCTATTTTTAATAAGTATCAGTTTATAAGTATCAGTTCGCTTTGCATATTCATCAAGATGCATCTTTTGTAATATTTTTAGCAAGAGTAATTTTCTTTTTCAGTCATGAGAAAATACATGAAGGAACCTGATACATAGTCCAAAGTCACCCTTGAGTGGTGTGAGTGTAATGTTAATAATCATCCTTATGTTCTATTTCCCCCCTTTCTCTAATACATTTTCTTCTGCATCCTTAATTTAGCATTAAAGTGAAGCAATTGGCTTTGGTATTAGGCTTTCATTTATATGGTTTCATGCCTGCTACTACTTTTCATCCATGAAGATTCGGATGAGTTGAATGCATGTCTATTTGTTTTTGAATTGTAATTCACAATCATAGCTTGCTTATTTAGCAACTTTGGTTATTTTGTTTTCTTGTCTAGATTTTAATGGTTCATTTGGGCCAATTAGTACTCTTGGAATGGTTGTATTGGTTTAGCTTATATACTTATGAATTACTTGCAAAGTGCTAAAGGACAAGCAGCTGAGAACACATGTCATGCATAGTGTGATATGAAATAAGAATATTTCTCCTCAGAATGATAAGATTAGCATCTGCATGTGGAAAGCATTGGTCAACTTCTGCTTGGTCCTGACAATTTTAAAGCAGTGAAGAAAAGTAATGGCAAATGAAGACTTTGCATTTTATCAAGAAGTGATTCCTACAATATTGTTTAGCATTGGAATCAGAAATGAGAAAGTGGGATCTATTCACTTTCCTTTTTTCCTTCTTGGTGAGGCAGTCTTTCCAATAGGGGTTGCATTGCAACTAACTTTGTTGCTGAGTTAAAATAAAATTTCTTATTATTGGTGCTGCAAAGATTCAAGTTTCTGTTCTTCTATACACAAGATAAGATATACGTAACATATCTCCTCATATAATTGCATACTAGTTCTAATGAAAGTTATAACCACAAACAAAATGGTTTTAGAAACACTGACCCCACTCCCATGTGCCCTCTCATAAAAGTTCATTGCATTAATATATCAATTCAACTTTTATGGAATCTATTGGCCCCCAATTTCACTTCACTCCCTGGTACATCAAGGTGGGACTTTTTCCTGAAAAGTAGACCATATTGAAGGTACTCTGAGTAAGAAAGGTCTTGTTCCCTCATACCATAAGATAACATTGTATATTCTTGTAGTATCAAAACTTTGAATTTTTACCCAAAGGGGTTTGGCCTGGTGGAAGCATGTTAGGTTCATAAGGTGCAGAATGTGTACAGGGATACTCCACAAAGTGGAAGGTACCTGGCTCGAAAAGTATCCTCTTGGGGTTGGGGTTTACCCATGTTGCTATAACCTCGTGGCTGTGAAGATCCCTCTCCACAGTTTCTAATAAAAAAAAAACTTTGAATTTTTTCGGTGTCTACTATTTAACTTGTTTTTTGTACAAATGTGTATCACATTAGTTAACCAAAAACATTGAGGGAAAGTATAATCAGTAATTTGTGCATAAATAAGATACTGCACATTACTACAATTTTAGGTTCCTTTATAGATGAAACAATGTACTTTAGTATCTTGGCTATATCTGATTTCCTTGGGTTTGCAATGAATGTAATGTAAAGAACTAATAAGTAAGCGGCCAACTCCCAATAATGTTTTTCATGTTCCATTACCAAAAAGATTCTTCAATAATATTTCTTACATTTCTTATGTAATAATATGGTGTCCTTCTTCAACTTTCAATAATTCATTGCTCAATGATTTGTACCTTACCTCAAGTTTTTTGTCGTTAAGATTTCTGTCTTGTAATAATCATACAGAATATGGAGATCTTTGCTTCAAAAGCAATTCAAAGTTCACATGCTGAAACCTAAAGAGAAAAAATATGAAAAAGAAGAACAATAATGAGAATGAAAGAAAACCCCCATCAGAGAACCAGCAGACAAAATGTATACTTAGCAGGGTCAACAGTTATAGACTTATAGGTATATTTTGTGTTCTACATTTTCTGTAATATGATGAGAAGAATTCAACTTTTCTTGCTTGGTGATGCATATTGCTAGAATATATAACTTTCTAAGCTATAATGAGACACCTCAATAGACGTAAGTACCAGAGAATAACTCAATATGAAATTTCCAAGATTATATAGTTCATTAGGGGTGAATGAAATAAAGCTTCTGATTGGGGTAAACAGCTTACTTATTATATACGCAGGAATAGTTTCAATTATGAACCGGAGTGAACCTCGAAGGGTGATCAAAATTGATGAAAGAGGCGGCCGGAGTGAACGACGGTGTGACAAAAGTAACGGCAGCGATGGCACAGGTGTACATGTAAAGACTCTGATGCTTAAGTAGCAAGTGAACAAAAGAGGGAATAGAAATCGTACTTGAACCACTCAAGGAGGTGGTCTTATACCGGAGATTGGAGGGATAGTATTAGCGGGAAAGTCCATTAGCTCGTAACTAATCTTGATCTCGCTTTAATCCTGACGTCAATTATCGTATGATTTGCACTTGTCCATTGATTAGATATTCGATTGTGATCGTGATCCTTGTTACGTCAACCGATGGACGGTAATGATTGCGATCCGCATGATGTTGTAATCCTCGTGATATTGCAACATCTGTGTTTTCTCCAATACGACTCACAAGACGTTCTTCTGATGTGGGCCTCCATTGTGGACTTTTAGGCTTCGGCCCGGTCCAAAACAAATTCTCTAATAAAAAAGGAAAATTAAGATTTTTGCAGCATTTATTGGTGAAAAACCCATGGCTAAAATTCCATGATGTTGATTAACCCTTGAACTAGAACCTACCTATAAATCTTTATTAATCATTCTGTTTAGTTTCTTTTACCTGAAAATAACAGAGTAGACACATGGAATTCTCACAACCTGAATAAGCGTTTACTATAAAGCAATGATTCTGTTGAGTAAATGAGAAGATGCCAAAAGTCCCAAAATCAAATCATAATTAAATTCATAATATTATCACTTTACTGATTGTGGAGATTGGTATGTCTTAAAATCAGTTTGGAGGATCATTGAAATGCATAAAAGTGATTTTCTACACCTGGGAATCGATTCAAGCTTGGAAGAAATCGATTCAAGCTTGTGCATCACTCTGGGAGTCGATTTGCTCATGCGGGAATCGATTCATGGAATCAATTCATGACCGTAAATCGGAACAGGCCACTGGGACTCGATATCGTGAATCGATTCAATCGTTAAACTAGGAGCTGATGTTTTTTGCATGGGAATCGATTCACATGAATTGGGTGAATCGATTCACCCTTGTCTCTTGACAGCTATAAATACCAAAACCTGCAGAACGCGATTTCAGATTTAAGAGATCACTGTGAGGCGATTTTGGGGCGATTTCTAGGGTTGGGAAACACATTGTAAACACCTTGGGATCTTAGGGTTTCATGGAGGAAGGATTCAATCTTTCTCTATTGTAATCTTGAGGGTATTATTGAGGGATTGAGAGATTCATTTGTGAGAATTCTAGAGATTGTTCATCTTGAACAATTGGAAGGGGGTTCTGAAGAACAATTGTAATTCTTTCTTTGGTAAAGACTCATATGATAATGAATGGAGGGCTGCTATTTCCCGCAGATGTAGGTCATCTTTTTGGGACCGAACTGCGTCATCAATCCGGTGTCAATTTCCTCTACTCTCTTATCTTTGTTGTTTGATTTGATTGGGGCTGTTTAATTGCACATAGAATTTTAGATTCTGTTCTTGCTTGATTCTTTGATTGCTGGGCTGTTTAGTTTGGTTTGCCATTGTAATTTGTTCCACATTCTTGTTGAATTCACAACAAGTGGCGTCGTCTGTGGGAATAAGAACAAATCTTTCAATTGTGCACCATGGGTACTAAATGAGACATTGAGAAATTTTCTGGAAATAATGATTTTGGTCTGTGGAAAGTGAAGACGGAAGTGATCTTGATTCAACAGAAATGTGTGGATGCCATAAAGGGTGAGGCAAGGATGTCGGCCACCCTATCTCAAACGGAGAAAACGGAGATGACAGATAAGGCAAGAAGTGCCATTATCTTATGTCTAGGAGACAAGGTTTTGAGGAAAGTCACAAGGGAGAAGACCGCGGCGGAAATGTGGACAAAGCTAGAATCGCTACACATGACCAAGTCGTTGGCACATCGGATATGTCTGAAACAACAACTCTACTCATTTAGATTGGTAGAGTCGAGACCTATTGTGGAGCAATTGACGGAATTCAACAAAATTATTGATGACCTACATAATATTGATGTTAAACTTGATGACGAGGATAAGGCTCTACTCTTATTGAGTTCATTGCCTAGGTCCTTTGAGCATTTTAAGGATGCACTCCTCTATGGGAAGGAGTCTACTATTACCTTGGAGGAGGTCCAATCATCCATTAGGACCAAAGAACTTACTAAGCTTCAAGACTTGAAGGTGGAAGATAGTGGGGAAGGCTTGAGTGTCTCAAGGGGGAAAAATGAGAGTAGAGGAAACGGTAAAGGAAAGCCTAGGTCGAAATCCAAGTTGGAAGGGGACAATAAAGCGAAGTACAAATGCTTAATGTCACAAGGTTGGTCACTTTAAGAAGGATTGTCCCAAGGAGGGGGCAATGGAGATTCTGTGGAGGTTGTGATTGCTTCGGAGGATGGTTATGAGGATGCAGAGGCTCTAATGGTTACGAGTTGGGAATCGGAGAGGAGTTGGGTTATGGACTCCGGATGCTCTTTTCACATGTGTCCAAGGAAGGAATATTTTGATTTGGAGCTTAAGGAAGGTGGAGTCGTTCACCTTGGTAACAACGAAGCGTGCAATTAAGGAAGGTGGAGTCGTTCACCTTGGTAACAACGAAGCGTGCAAAGTTCAAGATATGGGTTCAATTCGTCTTAAGATATATGACAACCGCGAATTCCTTTTACAAGATGTGAGGTATGTTCCTAATCTCAAGCGAAATTTACTTTCTATAAGCATGTTTGATGGTCTAGGCTATAGCACTAGGATTGAGCATGGTATGATTAAAATTTTGCATGATGCATTGATAATAGCTAAGGGGACTAAAATGTGTGGTTTGTACATATTAGATGGTTCAACTGTTATTGGGCATGCATCATTAGCTAGCTAAATCTTGCATGATAAAACCATGTTATGGCATAATAGGTTAGGGCATGTTAGTGAGAGGGGTTTAGTTGAACTAGCTAAACAAGGTTTGCTAGGTGGTGATAAATTGGATAAGCTAGAATTTCGTGATAAGTGCATACTAGACAAACATCATAAGGTTGAGTTTGGGGGTGACATGCATCATTCTAGTAAACCCTTTGTGTTTGTTCACTCGGATCTTTGGGGTCCTTCAAGAGTGACAACTCATAGAGGGGGTTCCTACTTCCTCACCATGGTTGATGATTTCTCTAGGAGAGTGTGGGTCTACATTTTGAAAAGCAAAAGTGACACCTTTGAAAAATTTAAGGAATGGCACACTCTCATAGGAAATCAAGTAGGAACTAAACTGAAAATTTTAAGGACTAACAATGGCATGAAGTCTCTTTCAGAGCATTTTGATAAGTTTTGCAGGAAACAGGGTATTCAGAGACGTAGGACCATGGCAGGCTCACCGCAACAAAATGGCCTAGCAGAATGCATGAACAAGACCATCTTGGAGCGGGTGAGGAGTATGCTTTTAGGAGCTGGGTTGCCTAAAAGCTTCTGGGGCGCAGCTGTGAGTATGACAGCGTATTTGATCAACAAATGTCCATCACCGGTGTTAGACTTCAAGACACCTATGGAGGTTTGGAGTGGGAGACCGTCAGACTACTCCAAGTTGAAGGTTTTCGGGGCTTTGGCTTTTGCTCATATCAAGCAAGACAAGCTTGATGCTAGAGTTATGAAATGCGTCTTCATCGGTTATCCGGAGGGTGTGAAGGGATACAAGTTGTGGAAATTGGAATCTGGAAGGTCAAAGGTTATCATAAGCAGGGACGTCACTTTCGATGAGACCCACATGGGGATGAATTGCAAAGACCTGGAGGATAGTGGCTCAGTTTGAGGTGGAGCGATCTTTTTGATAGGGAAAGGAGCGAAACTGTGGCACCGAAGAGATACGGGTATGCTGAACCGAGTCTTGAACCTCTTCAGTCACAATCAAAGCATAACAAACAAGATCAGCATACCCGTATCTCTTCGGTGCCACAGTTTCGCTCCTGGCTATCAGTTGGCAAGAGATAGGGAAAGGAGCGAAATTGTGGCACCGAAGAGATACGGATATGCTGATCTTGTTTGTTATGCTTTGATTGTGACTGAAGAGGTTCAAGACTCGGGACCAAGGATCTTTAGGGAAGCAATGGAAAGCAAAGAGAGTCGGAAACGGTTGGAGGCAATGAATGAAGGAGTGAATTCATTGGAGAAGAACCAGACTTGGGGGCTTGTGGATCTACCGGAAAAGCAAAGGGTAGTTGGATGCAAGTGGAACTTCATGAAGACGGAAGGTATTCCGAAAGTTGAAGAACCAAGGTACAAGGAAAGGCTTGTGTATAAGGTCAATCTTGAGTTGGAGATTGTGAATGATATTCTAAAGGCAAGTTCTAGGAAGGAGGGGATTGGTATGCTCAAGGGGAAGTTAGCTTCTGGATTTGAGATGAAGGATCTCGACATTGTGGAGAAGACACTTGGAAAGAATATTGTGAGGAACCAGAAAAGGAGGTATGGCTCTTTGAAAGGCGGTTTGAAGCATGTGAAGACAATTCAAGGTGGAGTGGCAATGAAGAGTATGATTGGTGAATTGGGGATTACGAATGGTTGTGAGAAGTTCACCAAGTATCTTCCTAGATCAAGGTTCAAGGATCACTTGGACTTGATCATTTGCGTTGAGTCGTAATTTTATTTTTTGGAGAGAGCAGCAAGTGGTTGATGGGTAAATGTTAAGCATCACCACTGATTTGAAGTCAAGGTGGAGAATTGTGGAGATTGGTATGTCTTAAAATCAGGTTGGAGGATCATTGAAATGCATAAAAGTGATTTTCTATACCTGGGAATCGATTCAAGCTTGGAAGGAATCGATTCAAGCTTGTGCATCACTCTGGGAGTCAATTTGCTCATGTGGGAATCGATTCATGGAATCAATTCATGACCGTGAATCAGAACAGGCCACTGGGACTCGATATCGTGAATCGGTTCAATCATTAAACTGGGAGCTGATGTTTTTCGCATGTGAATCGATTCACATGAATTGGGTGAATCGATTCACCCTTGTCTCTTGACAGTTATAAATACCAAAACCTGCAGAACGCGATTTCAGATTTAAGAGATCACTGTGAGGCAATTTTGGGGCGATTTCTAGGGTTGAGAAACACATTGTAAACACCTTGGGATCTTAGGGTTTCTTGGAGGAAGGATTCAATCTTTCTCTATTGTAATCTTGAGGGTATTATTGAGGGATTGAGAGATTCATTTGTGAGAATTCTAGGGATTGTTCATCTTGAACAATTGGAAGGGGGTTCTGAAGAACAATTGTAATTCTTTCTTTGGTAAAGACTCATATGATAGTGAATGGAGGGCCGCTCTATCCCGCAGATGTAGGTCATCTTTTTGGGACCGAACTGCGTCATCAACCCGGTGTTAATTTCCTCTACTCTCTTATCTTTGTTGTTTGATTTGATTGGGGCTGTTTAATTGCACATAGAATTTTAGATTCTGTTCTTGCTTGATTCTTTGATTGCTAGGCTGTTTAGTTTGGTTTGTCATTGTTATTTGTTCCACATTCTTGTTGAATTCACAACACTGATCAAGCTAAAGCAAACATTCAGATTCTTCTTAACCGGCCAAACTAACAATAGAAGTGGCCATACCTTGATTAAGATCCTTTAATCAGCCTTCCTTTCAATTTTTAGGCACCCACTCACATGATCAAAACATAGAGTGACATTTTGACTGAACTTGCTCTTTGCATCATGAATATCAATGTTTTAAATTGCGACCGTAGTTACTAATAGTTAAGTCAACATCCTTGATGTTACAAAAAATTCAGGACATTTTGCTAATACAACTAACACATTCAGATAACACGTGCATAGGCAAGCGTTATCAGACTTTACTTCTGTGCGACTCAGATAATGCTTTTGAAGTGTTATCTGGAGTTACGCGCATATCAGATGATGCTGACGCACATAATGCTTCACCGTGTTATTAGAATCAAAATTAAATGCCATCTTAATTCTTTTCGGCGTGGTAACAGTTATAGAGACATCTAAAACTTTAATGTTGTGGCCACAATTGCAGTTGCAGACATCAATTTAAAACTTTTAGATGTGTTGGTCACTTGGTTGGTGGAATTGATTAATCTTCAAGATTTCATGGTTGAGATCTCACACCAAATTTAACCACAGGGGAAAAAAGGGTCCTTCATAGTGCCCAATGATGAGTCATCTCCACGTGTTACTACATATATACCTAGTAAGTTGGAACTCTTCTTTCTTCGTTGTTTCAAAAGGAAGCAGTAATGAAGTGAAAAGCTTTTTCCATTAAGCTGTTTAGAACAAGCCAGTTTAGAAAAATTGGTTTTCAGATTTCCTTATAAAGGACATATGATTGAAGATGAGATTTACCAATCCAAACCATATAGTTTGGTAAGGACACAACATTTAATGTTAAATGGAAAGCTTGCCCCATCAGTTTTTTGTGTATAGTATTTGGTTACTACATGCAATGGATGAAGAATATTGGATTGATTGATAAAACCAGAAAAAATAAATAAGGCATTTCACAATCTAATTTGTTATGAGTGCATGGAAATGAAATAAAAGGGTCTATTTTTTAGTCATTTTTATAAGAAATATTGACTTATTTTCAAATGTATTAAATGTTAAATATCATTTATACCTTTATTTATTGTGAGAGAGAATATTAGAAGTACTCAAGTTAGTGGAATTAGGAGTAATTAATATAGAGATATTTGTGGAAAATAAATTAAATTTATAACAATATTAAATAAAATCAGTTGTTTCCAATATTTTTTCTTGATCTTGATGATTTAGGGTTTTGTTTCTTATAATAGGGATCGGAGGGAGTAAAATAAAAGCTTTGTCATAGAAACTATAAAGGCTAATAACAGCCCACGTGGAAATCAACTTTATTGGATTTGTTTTTACACGCAAAATATAAAGAGGTTTCTCTGATCCCCATGTTTCGTCCATCCCAATCATATGTCATGAAAATGATAAATACGTTGCTTAAACTCTAATTCGTGTAAAAAAACTAAAAGTAATTTCATTTTAAGAAATCATAGTATATATATCTGTGGCTATATTCATGACATCTGGCTTATTTGACTGGTACCTAATTTTTCATCTGTTCATTCATTAATCTTATTCTATGGTCTAATTCATGCATAACTAACTCGAGGGGAAGTATTTAACATCATTTTTTTTTTGCTAAATTATAAAATTAGTCTTCTAAGTTTATTTTAGGTTTCAATTTGGTCCTCTACGTTTTATTTGTTTCGTTTTGGTCCTCTACGTTTTATTCTAGTTTTCAATTTGGTCCTTTCCGTCACTAAAAGTCAATTGTCCGTAGCTAGAAGTCCATTTTCCAAAATATTATTTGGCTTTTAGCTACGAACAATTGGCTTTTAGTGACGGAAAGGACCAACCTGTTGTAACTTTTAAAACGTAAGGGACCAAAATGAAACAAATAAAACATAGAGGACCAAATTGAAACCTAAAATAAATATAGAGGACCAATTTTGTAATTTAGCCTTTTTTTTTTTTGTGATTACATTGTATCTGCAATTTCTCTTGCGTCTTGTCTAATCATTTGAGTGGACACATGTCCCAATTTTAAGCTTAAGTAGGATAAATAAATACTCCCTCCGGTCCTAAATATAAGAGACAAAACCCTAATTCATCAAAACCAAGAAAAACACTCTTTTTTCCAATGAAAAACACATTTTTATCTCACATATCTCTTATATTTTGAAACCCTAAAAAACACATTTTTTTTCTCTTACATTGAGAACCGGAGGGAGTATTAACAATTTATGTGCCCTTACTATTTCATTTGATTAATATGTAATTCATTTTTCATCTATAAAATAAATGCTTAACCATATCTCTGATAAATCTTAATGGCACTTCTTTCATGAAAAGTATCTTAAGAAGAAATTGATATTACAAGCAAGCTTATACATTCCTGATCATGCTTAATGGGGGAGGAATGATGAATCAACAAGATAAAGGAACAAATTTTAAATATTTTTCAGAGGAAAAAAAATAATGAGCCAATAATTTAAAATGGTTGCAGTTATGTTGTTAGCATGCAAAAGATTCTGAATATTATTTAATTACTCAAAAGCATTCTTTTAAAGGATATAAATTAAACCTCTTCTTGGACTGATGCTAAATCCCTGCCCCAATGCTTATGCGATCCCCTTTGTTGGTAATCACAGATGCTTTGACCAAAAAAAAAAAAACTGCAGCATATACCTGAACCAACCTCCAATTTAAAAGTAATATAATATAATAAAATTTCAATAATTTTATAATGTAAATACACATGGAGAATCTTAGTACTATGTGGTTTATAATTTTAGGTTAGGTGCTGCATTGTCATTTGCTCAGTAACATAGTAATTAAAAGGATAGCTATCAAATCAGGACGTCTTGCCCGGTTCAGCCTAGCCCACTTGTCCAGCTGACTTGTACAAACGGGTCAGGCTAGTCCGGCCCATATTACTATCAGGCTACACAATTTGTGGTCTAACCTGACCTAAAACACATTTTGTCGAGGTCGAAATTCTACCAAGCAAAATATATCAAATTTCTTAAAATTTGCATAAAATACGGGCAGGCCAAACAGGCCGAGTAAAAATGGCCCAATTATTTCCGATTCTATAATTAAAGAGATCAATCCAACCTAAATCACGAGCTCATCAGGCCGAGTCAAAATTGACAGTTCCTGTTAGGAGGTCAGAGTAAAATTGGTCATGAGATTCAGAAGAATAAGTGCTCAAACTATAGATTAACACCTAGGTAGCTGTCCCGGTTGTCCTAATGAGGTCCTATTGTGACACATATGCCATACATTTCTGACAGAATGACACTTCACCACCTAGTCATGTTGTTATGAGAAAACTCTCAGTCGGTGGTTAATGGAAGTATTATAATAATTATTTTCAAAATTTATTTTCTCTCTCTCTCCACCCCTCTCTCTTCCCCACTTGGCCTTACTATTAACCCCTCTTGTCTATAAAGCTGCTAACCTTACTTCACTGCTTCACCCCCTTCATCCTTTCAACCTTGAAAAGATTTCCAAAAAGAATTATATTAAACTGAGAGGTTCTTTTTGCAGTTAGTGGCATTGCATGTGATCAGGAATCACTTGGTTTAACTTTATAAGCTAATCACCACCAACCATCTATCTATCTTACTCCTACTCCTACTACTTCTTTATAATATCACTTACTTCTCTATACTTCTTAACCTTCTCTATCTTTTGTATTTCTAAGCACTTCTTTTCCAAAATCAGAATTGTATTTTGATACTACATTCTCATTTCATATAGCAAATGGGGGAGGAAGCAAAACAGGTGACATACATAACTTTCTGTTGACATTATGCTTTTCCTATCGATATTTTTCTCATTCACTTGCATTAGTTTTGTTTTAGTACTTAGTAGGTTTGTAATTAATTTGTTCTTTTTCATTGGGTAGGAACAACCAAAGGCTGAGGCCAAGCAAGAGGAGAAGAAAGAAGAGAAACAAGAGGAAAAGCCAGCAGAGGAAAAGAAGGAAGAAAGCACAGAAGAAAAGCCAGCAGAAGAGAAGAAGGAAGAGCCTAAACCACCATCACCATGTGTGCTGTTTGTGGACTTACATTGTGTGGGATGTGCCAAGAAAATTCAAAGATCTATTATGAAAATTAGAGGTTCACCTCATTTACATGTCTCTTTTCCTTTTGTTTCCAAATGTCATGCATGCTTGTGCTAGTACTCATTTTCTTTTGTATTAATGTTCTAACAGGAGTTGAGGGAGTGGTAATTGACATGGTTAAGAATGAAGTGACCATAAAGGGTATAGTGGAGCCTCAAGCAATCTGCAACATAATTACCAAGAAAAAAAAGAGAAGAGCAAAAGTTATATCTCCATTGCCTTCAGCAGAAGGAGAACCTATACCAGAAGTTGTCAATTCTCAGGTATCACAACATTTTTTTCCTCTTTTCTGGTTAATACCATAAGAAAAAAAACAAAAAGGAATGCTTATTTTGTTTAAACAATTAGTTAACAATGGAAAATTGCTGATGTTGCAGGTTAGTGGACCGGCTACAGTGGAACTTAATGTGAACATGCATTGTGAGGCCTGTGCTGAGCAACTCAAGAGAAAGATACTCCAAATGAGAGGTACCATTTTTTTCTTGATTTCAATATGATGGCTACATTGTTTGGTTCTAATTGAGAAAAGACAGGTAGAAAAAAGGGGAAGAAATAGACAGCTACTTTCTTAATGATTAAATATTGTGGTGCCAATTTCAGTTTTATGATTTTGACCAATTAACTTTTTTTTTCTTTTAAATGAGGATCAATAGTGTTCTCACTCCCCTTTATATGACTCGAACTCAGTCCCTTGAAACTAAGTGAAGCAACCTTTAAACAACCCAAAGTTGCCACTTGAGCTGCCCTGCTCGTCATTTTGACCAATTAACTTCATGAAAAATTTAACAAAAAAAAAAATTACAGAGGGATCCCATAAAGGATGAATCATCACTCCTGAATTTGGGCATGTGCATTCTTTCATGCATTGGATCCATCAGATTGGCAAGTCAGCAATTTGATGCTGGACCCTCTTAATGTAGCACTCTTTTTGAGAAAATTGTTTGGTCATTATGTAACCTGGGCCCCATGGTCCATGTTCTCTACATGAGATTGTACCTCAAAAGAGTGAAAGAGATAGTAGGGAGAGGAAGTGAAAAGACTTCCATAAAGAATAGCCTAATTTTGTCAACTAATAGTGATTAAACAACTTTAAACTATTGCACAAATACAATTAAAAAAGAAACATAGATTTATAAACCATCTTGTATACTCATGCCTCAAAAATATACTTAGGTCCAGTATGGATTAGTTCTAGCTTATATGTGTTTTATTATTCACTAGTTTTACCGATGACTAATCCCTGCCAGAGAATCTGGCTGGCTACCTTTAGCAGAGTCTCCCCTTCTAACTACGTTTTTTCCATCCACAGCGCTCGAACCCGATATCTTACTTAATCTGAGACCAGTTCTGGTTCCTATAAATTTTTTGTTCAGATGTTTATCCAAACTAGCTCTTAGTCTCATCCTTTTGACCATGAGTTAAATGTATAGGAAAAAATAGTGTACTAGTATTTAATTAATGCCATATTTATTTGCAGTTAATGTGAAAACTTTGGTTCATTGATGTAGGAGTTCAAACAGCAGTGACAGAGTTCAGCACAGGGAAGGTTATAGTGACAGGGACAATGGATGCAAACAAGCTAGTGGAATATGTCTATAGACGAACCAAAAAGCAAGCCAAAATAGTTCCACAGCCAGAACCAGAACCAGAAAAGAAAGAAGAGAAGAAAGAAGAGAGTAAAGAAGGTGAGAAACCAGAAGCAGAAGAAGAAGAAGCTAAAGCTGAAGAGAAGAAAGAAGAGGAGAAACCACAAGAGGAACCCAAGAAAGAAGAAGAGGGTGGTGGTGAGAATAATAAGAATGAGAACAAAGAAGAAAAGGGTGGTGAAGAAGAAGCCAAGAAAGAAGAGAATAATGGTGTGGTTGTTAACATTGATGAAGAAGGCATGAAGAGAATGATGTACTATTATCAGTACCCTCCACTCTATGTGATTGAACGCATGCCACCTCCTCAGCTTTTCAGTGATGAAAATCCTAATGCATGCTGCATTTCATGAACTCATCATATCAATAAGAGAGACAGAGAGAAAGAGGGTTCAAAGTAGTTTGTAAGTACCACCAATATGGGATTATTATTTTATTTTTTTTTGGAGTTGGGTTGGTGGAATGAAAGAATGTGTTTAAATGAAATCACATGATAATAAGTTGATTAATAGTATATCGTTCTGTCTTTTTTTATGTATGTACAATATATTATTAAACTAGTCACGTATCAATAGTGTACAAATGCTTGTGAAATATGAGTGTCCTCAAGTTATCTTTCATTGCATTTTTTTTCCTTTTCTGTTTGGTTAATTAATTTGATGATAATCAATTTCATAGATTGATTATTGGCAAGTGATTATGAAAATGAAATTAGATAACATAAGATAGCTGACAAAACCTATGAATGAAGATAAAAAGCTACCTGCCAGTACCACATATCTAAGAGCCCCACATCTTTAAGGCTAAACCCACAATATTACCAACTTCATCTCTGAAATAAATTGGGGTGATAATAAATTATCACAAAATATACATATTTAAAATATTGAATTTCAATTTATGAATAGGTGTGACAACCACCCTAAAAAAATTCAATGGAGCCGCCATCAATATTTATTTTTATAGGAAAACATTAGAAAACCTATTTTTTGAAAAGAATTGAAAGAAATGGTCTTTGAACCAGATTTTGAGCCCGTGAGTTATTTACGCGCGGGGAATGTATTAGCACCCCGCGACGCCCGTAAAACGGTACTTTTAATTGTTTGAAAATAATTGTTTGCCATTAAATAATTTATTTCCCTCAAAAATAAGATTCTTAATTATTAACTAATGGTCACAAACAAATTTCAGCCAGTCAGATTAAAAGCAAACACTTTAATTTATTTTTTTGCTTTATATTCAAAACAGAACCCATAAAATTCAATTTACTTATGATTAATATTATTTTAGACAAAAACGAAATAAATGTAACTTTCAGAAATTTATTTAAACATGTGTAGATAAAAAAATATGGAAACTTTTTTTATTGCTTTTATACCCTCCTAGACAACATATTTACAATCGGGTCCCTACCTAGGGTTTGGCCCCATTGGAAGGCCAAACCCTAAACCTAAATTCAATCAGAACCGTAAGCAATAACAACAGCCAAATGATCACAGCAAAAATAAAAAGGAAATACAAGGAAAGGTAAAAAACTGCAATGGACTTCGATTACAACATTCGATTCAAGTCTCTGTTACAGGATCATGCAAATAAACAGAAAAATCAAATGAAAAAAAAAGAAGAGAGGATGAAACCTGGATAATAGCCTTTCCCAGAAAATTACAGAAGTAAAGAGAAGGGGATTCAAAAAAAACCTAAGACTAGAAGTAGTGTTTAATTTTGGTCAGTGGCCTCACGTATCTCTTCTTTCTTCTTCTCGTCTGTCTCTTTTTGTTCCCTTCTTCTGGTTCCTCTCCACTGGATTTCTCTTATTAGGGTTCGGCCTCCTTTAAATTCTCTCAGTCTCCTCTCTTTCTCTGCGTGGAGCCTTTTTATAGCATCAAATCTTCCTTTCAATCACCTACGAAAACAGAAAGAGAATCAGGCAATAATAAAAAATATTTGATCTGTAAAACAGAAATGGTAAGAAGAAACTCCCATTGATTCAGATACGATCTTGATTTGGAGTGATTTGGGACGAGATTGAGAGAGAACGAAAATGAAGGAGATAAAAGGGGGTAGGTGCGCCGTGGCCAGATTAGGGTTTGGTGATATTGAGAAGAAAATGAAGAAAGAAGATGAAGGAGGGAGAGAATAAGAGAGGGGCGAGAATGAAAAAGGAGAGGGAGGCCGAAAATCAAGGAGGAGATGGAAGAAGATCTTGGGTTAGGGTTTGAGAAGATGAAAGAGGAAAGAAGAGGTTGAGAGAGAGGGAGACCGCCGCGGCTGTGAGAAGAAGCTGATTAGGGTTTGGTTTTGGGGTGAAGGAAGGAAGAAGAGAAGAGATAGGGAAAGGGGAAGAGATGGGCGAGATAGGGGGAGAAAGATGAGGAGGTGGAGGCGGAAATGGAGGAGAGGATCGTGGGAGAGAAAGAGAGAATGAGGGTTGGGGGGAGGAGCGGCCGCAGCTGCTTTGGGTGAGGGAGGAAATGAGGGAGTGAGGGAATTAGGTTTAAGTTAGGGGATTTTAGGGTTATGGGAGATTTGGGCTGCTGGGTTGGTGATGGGTCGCACGTGGGTGTGGAAAAGAAGAAGCAGGGGTGCAGCGAGTAAGCAGGAAGCAAGGCGCATGGGAGGTGCTGATAAAAAGAATGGGGGTGCGCATGGTAAAGGTCAAAGGAAGGCGCCACTCTTGGACCATAGCACCCTTGGGCTGGGTTGCTATTAGCAACCCTTCTTTTTACTATGTGCAACCCTTTTCATTTTCTCTCTTTTCTTTTTCTTTTTCTTTTTCTTCTTTTTATTACTCCTTCTTCTTTTATTCTTTCTTCTTTTTATTTATTGAGACCAAGATATCATTATTATTACTAATTTAATAAGCAAGCAAAATTAATTAAATAAAATAAATAAATGAAGCCCGGACAAAATTAGGGTACTACAATAGGGATGTGGAAAAAGATAACTGAAGGTTTATGGCTTATGGCTGATAGTGTATAATAAGCTGATTCTTTAGGTCATTGACAGTTAAGCAGTTAGTTATTGTCAGCTGTCACAAGCGGTTACTTTCCTCTTGTATTTCCTCTTGTATAAATACGTCTGTTCACACTGAATTTGAGTAATGAAATCAATTCAATTCAGTTTTCAGTTTATGTCATTCTTTAGTTTCTTTACTTTCTACATGGTATCAAAGAGCTTTCGATAGCCGCTCGCATGGCTTCCGGTCCTGAGCAACGTCTGTTCGTTTCGTCGCAACAAGTTTTTTCGCCACCGCCGACTGGTTCGGCTTTTTTGGCCCCGCATCTTTCTTAGATGGCGTTGCCGTTGTTCGGTGCGCACACTGCTGCTCCGTCTTTCTCAAACTCGTTCTACAACATTTCAGAGGAACTCGGTGATGATAACTATCTCGTATGGCTTCAACAAGTTGATCCTATACTTCGAGCACATAAACTGCATCATTTTTGTGTCTCATCTCAGAT
Source organism: Calophaca sinica (assembly GCA_037113605.1). Taxonomy (NCBI): domain Eukaryota; kingdom Viridiplantae; phylum Streptophyta; class Magnoliopsida; order Fabales; family Fabaceae; genus Calophaca; species Calophaca sinica. The sequence goes on from CM073736.1 coordinate 97,010,524, forward strand.
TTCGATTCAATTTCTTTCCGATTCTGATCGAATTGCTGGAATTGAGAATCCGGCTTATTCTGCCTGGGAACTCCAGGATCAGTTGTTACTTGCATGGCTTCAAGCATCGCTTTCTACTTCTGTTCTTCCTAAGATGATTGGATGCCGTTATTCTTGGCAACTTTGGGAGAAGATACATCATCACTGTAGATCTAAAATCAAAGCGCAGGCTAGACAGTTACGATCTAATTTTCATCACATGAAGAAAGGTGAAAAGTCAATTGCTGAATTTCTTAGCAAAATTAAGTCAATCTCTTATTCACTTGTGTCAATTGGTAAATCTATTTCCATTCAAGAACAGATTGATGCTATATTAGAAGGTCTTCCTACTGAATATGAATCCCTAATCACTCTAATCATGAGCAAATCTGAGTGGTTTGAATTTGATGAGATTGAATCACTATTGTTGGCACATGAATGTCGCATAACCAAACAGAAAGAAATCATTGACTCTGTAGCTTCGTTGAACATCACCAAGTCAATTGTTCCAGCATCAAATTCTGAAAATACCACGACCTCTGTACAAACTCCTCAATTGCAGTATACTGCACAGCCTATGTCTACACCTGATATGTCATAAAATGCTTCTAATCCTCGTGGTGGTTTTGGCTTCAGAGGAAGTTCTAGAGGTGGCAGATCTGGCAGAAGAGGTGGTCGTGGAGGTCGCAGTAACACTCAGTGCCAAATCTGTTATAGGTTTGGTCATGATGCTTCATACTGCTATCACAGGTTTAACTCTCAGTACTCCACTCCACAAGGTGCACCTCCACGGTTCACCAATCCCTTTCAATACATCAAGCCAGCTCAAGTTTCAAATGCACCACAGAATGCTATGGCGTGGACTGCTCCTAATTTTCAAACGCAGCAAGTACCTTAAGCTAATTTTCAAGTGCAGCAAGTGCCTCAAGCTGTTGTTCCTCAGCAAGTGCCTCGGGCCTATCTTACCAATTCTAGATATGCATAACAATCTCAAAATTGGATTGTTGATTTAGGTGCTTCACACCATGTCACAGCGGATCCTACCAATCTAGCTACTGCCACTCTTCTTAACACTCAAGAACATGTATTCTTGGGTAATGGACAAGGTCTGGCCATCACATCTATAGGATCTAACTCATTCCTTTCACCTATTCATAATAAAACTCAGCTTTATCTCAATAACATACTTCTAGTACCTAATATTACCAAAAACCTTGTTAGTGTAAGTAGGTTTGCCAAGGACAATTAAGTTTATTTTGAATTTCACCTTCATTTTGTCTTGTTAAATCTCAGGTTGATAACCAAGTCCTCTTGCGTGGTCAGCTTAATTCAGATGATCTATACTCATTTCCAAGCTTGTTTACCAATGCTGACACCAAGTCTTCTTCTCCAGTGGCAAGCTCTTGTAATTTTTCTTCTACTGTTTTGTCTGCTACTGTACCTACACACACCACTTCATTTTGTCTTTGGCACAATAGACTTGGTCATCCCAATTCCCAAGTAATGAATACTATTCTGAAACTTTGTAATGTTTCTGTTTCTCAAAGAAATCAAGATGATTTTTGTGTAGCTTGTTGCATGGGAAAGTCACATAGACTCCCTTCTCAACTCTCTGACTCCATTTATCATGAGCCTTTAGAACTCATATTTTGTGATTTATGGGGTCCTTCTCCTATGATTTCTTTTATGGGATATAAATACTATGTGTCTTTTATTGATGCTTTTAGTCGATTCACTTAGATTTATTTCATTAAAGCTAAATCTGAAACTCTAACTGTCTTTAAACAGTTTCAATCCCTTGTTGAATTACAACTAAACAAGAAAATCAAATCTGTTCAATCAGATTGGGGTGGTGAGTTTAGACCCTTTAAACAATACTTGAGCAATTTGGGGATAGTTCATAAGTTGATTTGTCCTCACACACATCACCAAAATGGTGTTGTGGAACGCAAACATCGACATATAGTTGATATGGGTCTTACTCTTCTCTCTCAAGCATCCTTGCCAATGTCATATTGGGATCATGCCTTTCATACAGTTGTTTACCTCATAAATAGGCTCCCTTCTATATATCACAAGTCAGCCATTCCATTGCAAACTCTTTTTAACAAGCTTCCTGATTATTCTTTTCTTAAGGTTTTCGGTTGTGCTTGTTTTCCTTTACTTCGACCATATAACTCTCATTAACTTCAATATAGATCCACTGAATGTATTTTCTTGGGGTACTCTCCTTTACATAAAGGTTATAAATGTCTTAGTCTTGAAGGTAGACTATTCATTTCCAAGGATGTCATCTTCAATGAGTATAAATTCCAAAAATTACATACTGCAGTATCTTCTCCTATCTCAGTTTTCGAACTCTGCTACTGTCCCTCTTGGAATTCTGTCATATCCTTCTTCTCGACCTATTCTTGGTTCACCTTCCACACCACATATCCCTGTTGAGTCTCCTGCTTATAGTCCTATAGCTTCATCTTCTTCATCACATCTGTCTGTTGAGTCTCCTGTCCATAATTCAACACTTTCCTCTTCCTCTACTATGTCACTTCCTTTTTCTGCATCAGGTATAATTAAGCCTCAGTCACCTTCTGTTTCTGATAATTCTGGCCAGCCTCAGCCTCCACTTCCCACAATATTCATCCTATGATAATCAGGTCTAAAAATGGCATTGTCAAACCAAAACTGGATCCCACACTTCTTCTTACCACTGCTGAACCTTCAACTGTCCAACAGGCCCTTGCTGTTCCACACTGGCAGCAAGCTATGCAGGCTGAATATGATGCACTCTTGGCCAATAATACATGGACATTAGTTCCTAATCCCACTAGTAGATCTGTGATTGGGTGTAAGTGGGTGTTACGAGTGAAAGAGAATCATGATGGCACCATTAACAAATACAAAGCTAGATTAGTAGCTAAGGGCTTTCACCAAAAATATGGCTGTGATTATTCTGAAACTTTTTCCCCAGTTGTAAAACCTGTCACAGTTAGAATTATACTCACCCTTGCTCTGACAAATAAATGGCCCATTAAGCAAGTGGGTGTCAATAATGCCTTTCTCAATGGTTTTCTTGAAGAAGATGTGTTTATGTCTCAACCTCCTGGGTTTGAAAAAGGTGGCAAACAGCTAGTTTGTAAATTAAATAAAGCCATCTATGGTCTCAAACAAGCTCCTAGGGCTTGGTATGAGAGACTAACCAAGACTCCTATTAGTTTTGGTTTCTCCCAAAGCAAATGTGATCCATCCTTACTCACCTACAACAAATCTGGCTGCTGTCTCTACATTCTCATCTATGTAGATGACATCATTATCACTGGTTCATCAATTGCTATGGTGCAAAGTTTGATCACTAAGCTGAATTCTGTTTTTGCACTCAAACAACTTGGTGATCTAAAGTATTTTTTGGGAATTGAAGTCAAACATACATCCAATGGCTCTCTTATACTATCTCAAGCAAAGTATATTAGAGATCTTCTTTAAAAAGCTGAAATGGCGACAGCTAAAGGCATCTCTACTCCTTTGCAAGCAAATATGAAATTGTCCAAATTTGGGTCAGATTATGTTGAAGATCCTTTCCTTTATAGATCCATAATTGGTGCACTTCAATATGTAACTGTCACTCGGCCTGAAATTGGTTATGCAGTCAACAAGGAGTGTCAATTCATGCCACAGCCCCTGATTTCTCACTAGACAGCAGTTAAGAGGATTTTGAGATACTTGAGAGGTACCATGGATCTTGGTCTGGTGCTGCAGCCTGCTTCCCGTGCATCTCCTCTCAGCTTGCAAGCTTATTCAGATGCAGATTGGGCATCTGATATGGATGACCGCAAGTCCACTTCTGGTGCCTGTCTCTTTCTTGGGCCCAATTTGGTGTCTTGGTGGTCAAAGAAATAAACACTAGTTACTAAGTCCAGTGGCGAGGCTAAGTACAGAAGCCTTGCTCTTGTAGCTTCTGAGATTTTATGATTCAATCTCTTTTACATGAACTTCAGATTCAGATTCCAACTCCAGTAATATTCTGTGACAATATGAGTACAATTGCATTAAGTCACAATCCTGTTCTGCATTCAAGAACAAAGCATATGGAGCTAGACATCTTCTTTGTCAGGGAAAAGGTGTTAAACAAGTCTCTAATTGTTTCATATGTTCCTGTTGCGGCTCAAACTGCTGACATACTGACTAAACCTTTGCCAAAGACCAGTTTTTATGCTCTGAGAGACAAACTCAGAGTGTTAAGCTTCAGTCAACTACCACCCTGAGTTTGAGGGGGAATGATAGTGTATAATAAGCTGATTCTTTAGTTCATTGACAGCTAAGCAGTTAGTTACTGCCAGCTGTCACAAGCAGTTATTTTTCTCTTGTATTTCCTCTTGTATAAATACCTTTGTTCACACTGAATTTGAGTAATGAAATCAATTCAATTCAGTTTTAAGTTTATGTCATTCTTTAGTTTCTTTACTTTCTACAATGGCCTACATATTTATAAAAAAAATAGTTATTTTCAAATGCTTGTGAAGTATAATTCTGTTACAAAATTTAGCAGAGAGATAAGACAGAGGCAAAAAGGTTACATTTGAGGAATCTCATTGCAGCAGCATACTTAGTTTTTGATAAAAGACATGGAGTAAGGCAGGTTACATTTGAGGAATCTCATTGCAGCAACATACTTGGTTTCTGATAAAAGACATGGAGTAGGGCTAGGCAAAAAGAGTACATGAGTCAGATGTCTTTGGTCAACTACATCGTCGCGCATGTCGAGGTCAGCCAAGAACAAATCTGACGCTTTGGGAGTCGGGTTCTTTTTAGCTGTCGAGTCGGCTGGGGGTCGGGGGACTTTGGTGACTTTGAGTGACTGCTTGTATAAGTTTCTGGCAGCTAGCCGATCGCCTTTAATGGTGATAGCCTCGCCTTTGTCATTGTGAAACTTCATGGCAAGATGCAACGTGGAAGTTATTGCTACCAGGGCAGTCAAAGTCGGGCACCCAAGTATGAAATTATAAGCGGATTTGTAGTCAACGACCAAAAACTTGATCTTAATGGTCTTCAACAATGGATGATCGCTGAAGGTTACTAATAGTTCAATATGGCCTAATGGCTAGATGTGATCTCCGATGAAACCGATGAGGTCCTTTGAGTATGGGGTGATATCCGAATTGGGAAGTCCCAGACGGACAAATAGATCGCAGAAGATGATATCAGTCGAGCTTCCTTGGTCAATGGATACTCAACGGACATCGTTGTTGGCCATGAGGGCGATGATGATAAATGGGTCGTTGTGATCTGACTGTACCAACTCATAGTCTTCGTCAAAGAATGACAGAGGTGTTCTCTTCCACATCTTCTTACTGGTTTTCTCATAGTCTTTAGCGATGTCCATGACCTCCCATATACGCTTCACTAAGGAAGTGTTGTTGGGTTCTCTGCTAGCAAAGTCTCTCGCAATTATATAAGCTATGCGTGGTGTTTATTTACTGACTTATTCTTCTTCTCGGTGTGTCGTTTAAAGGAATTCCAGCAAGAATCGTCTTTCTTTCGAGACAGAGACATGAAATTGCATTTATGTTATTGATGGGATCTCTGGGATTCGCTTCGGCTCCTGGAACAGGCTATTCCTCGACATCAGTCTGAGTCGTGAGTACGAGATTGGTCTTTATATATAGATCCCGGCAAAATGGGCCGGTCCGACTGAGCCAGCTCGAAAATTGTAGGGCTTGGACTACAAAATTTGAGCCCGAATTATAACTCGGGCTTTTTAGCCCTGCCCGATAAAACTCGTGCCCGTACCGAGTGTAACACCCCATTTCCGGAGCGCTACTAAACTACATATTAATCTCAACAGTCCAAAGTACTTCCGAAAATGGAATACGCTGTTGCATGGTTTCTAAAAATGTGAGTCTATTTTTTTTTCCTGTTCAAACTCCCTTAAGTAATTCGCAACTGCAGTATTACAAAGATTTTCGAAGGCGGTGGAAAATACATTATCAGGTTTAACTCACAAAACCATGCGAAGGAATTTAATTAAGACATTCACATAAAATGATTCAAGTCGTGAAACATAAAGCATCTATTACAACAATTGTGATTAAAGCATTTGACACCCTATAGCTGGTCGGAGCACTACTACACTTACTAGACCCCCTAGTAAGTTTACCATGCGACTACGCAAGGCAAATAGCCATGTAGGGCTATCCTCGGCTACGCTCGGCAGTAGTCTCGAACAATCCGCAGTCTCCATCATCTGGGTTACATTCATTGATTGAAAAGAACCACGGGCAAGGGTCATCTTCTTAACAAAACATATAACGCTAACAACATGTATACTAATCACATCATACCAATGAATTATACATGAACACAGTATAGCATAGCATAAGAAACATAACACTTCAACATGTAGTTCAACAACATCATAAATGCATCTAGTCAGTATGCGGATGTAGTCAGCGTGAATTATTACGGCTTAATTCCTATACCAATAGGATAAAAGGCAACCTGCCACAACAACTTTTGTATACCCATACCAATGGGAGATGTGACACCGGGCCGACCAACGCCTCCAAAGATACATCGCCTCTACAACAGACCTTAAGTTCGTAATCGTCCTTTAGGCCAGGGCCAACGCGCGAATACCCTGACACTAGGAAACAACCATCTAGTGACACTAGGAAACAACCATCTAGTTTAGGGTAAACGATATCCTATGATCGTATGCTTACACAAAATCCAACTATCCTCGGATGCACTTGCAAGAAGTGTCCGTGATTTAATGCCACAATTTATATGATCGTAATTGATGTATTGACAACCACTTCCTCCCTAATCTCATTTTCTTTAAAACTCTCCGCGTGATTACTTGAAACACCCCCCTTTCTTTTTCTTTTTACTAGAAACCACCCTTGCTAAGAATCTAGTGTCATCTTTTTATTTTGTTGATTTTATTGGAACTTAGCTATTCATTCATTTAGTTATTTATTTTGAAAACCCCTTTTATTCTTTAGAAGAGCTCGAATTCCTTTTCTTTTTATCCCCTTTTTCTTTCTTGAAAATTCTTTGAGTTGAAAACATAATTCCTTTTTTTATTGAAAATCTCAACCTTGCTACGAGGTTCCGTTAGAGAGCCCTTTTATAATTACCGCATTCAAAACCTACATACTCTAGTTTCGCAAATCGTATTTGTTTCCAAGAAAATGCATCGGAGTATCGTGTCATCTGTACATCAATTACATCGTTCAAATTGTGCATCATCACTACATGCATACATACAACTTAATCACAGCAATACAATTAGCCAAATCCATCCAATACAACAACATATAACTCAAAGATGCTTACACTCATTGGAGGAAATTTCCTTACTAAGGATCACACAAATGATAACACATATCACATGTACTTATCAAGCAATATATCAATAAGGAGCATTTCCTTAAGCATACAATAGCACATATACATCACCTAAACAATATCTTGAAGATGCCCTTACCTAAAGGCTTTCCTTCCACGTCAAAATCGCATACTCGAACTTTACCGCGAATCCGATCACGATCTCACATCCACGATCCTAACCAAACAATTTACTTAGGGCTTAGTAAACAAACTAAAACCTTAAACCCCTAGAAACAGCCATGGTTTCCACATCCTACCCCTAAGCAAAATACTTCAAGTCCTAACTCATTACCCACACTCAACAAGGTAGAACAGGGTTTGAAGGTACCAAACACTTTTTAGAAAACTTTAAATATTTAAACACCAAATGTTTATGAAAGAAACTTCATCTATCTTTCTAAGGATTCAAGCCTTATACTTGTTCCTTATCATTAAGATCCAAAATGAAAACAATTTTATCAAAAACCTTAGCATAAACTCAAATACATGCAAACGCCAAATTTGTCCCCTAACTTCATCGATTTTATTGATATAGAAAACGGCGTCGGATTTGAGCAAATGACCACTCCCTGGAAAGCTTGGAGTGTCTAGTTTTTGGAAATGAATTTTGATTTAACATTCCATTAGCCATTTGATACAGTTTAATAAAAAGATTTTCGGGTGTACAAAAAAGGACAGCTTCTGTTTTCCAAATTGTAACGTATTTTAAATTATCAATACTCAACCAAATTCAGTAAAGTTTGTGTGCAAAATGTAGAGAGATGAGTCTAGTTTCCAGAACATCAAGAATCAACGAAAAAGGATATTTGAGGAAAACTTTATGACCAAAATACTAAACATATGTCAGTGCTGTTTTTGTTTTTCAACAAGATTAAAACCAACACCCTTTTCTTGACTCAATCTTTTCTTGGAAACACTTAGGTTTTCTCAAGTTGAAGATTCTCATTGTCAAGGGGTTTTAAATAACATTTTCTAGGGAAAAATCTTCTTCCAATCATGGCATAAATCAAGCTCATGTAGGAGAGATCATGACATGCAAATCACTAAAACTTAAGATAACAACAAAATACCCACATGCAAGACTACATATTTTTCCTTTACCACAAAAATCACTTAGAGCTTGGCTTGTGATCTTTTCATCAAGTAGATCCACACCAACAAACAAGGCTCACATATTGTTCATAGCCTAAAATATATTTTTAAAGGAAAAGAAGAAATCTTTATGTTTCATAGAAAGAAAGAATATCACTTTTTTTTTGAAACAACTATAACACTTAGGTGACAAAATAGATCCTTACTTTTTGTGGTTCTTGAGTCCATCACCTCTTCAACAAGGAAGAATGAAGTATGGAGGTTTTTCCCCCACCTTTTGGATGGCTCAAAACACTTACCAAAAAGGAAGATGAAGAGGAAGAACTATAGGAAGACAAGTTAAGAAAACATAAAAGATTTAACTTGTTTCAAAGGAAAACCATGTAACATGCATAACCATGACAAGAACTAAGAAGAGATAAGCATATTACCCTCACCATGGGGTTGTTCAGTGGCGAGATTAGCAAGGGGAAAGGAAAGTACAAAGCCTTGTTCTTTAGTTTGCAAGATGTGCTAGTTTTCTCACTACTTCTCTCTCTATTTTTCTCTCAACTTCTCTCTAGTTCTTTCCCCCTTTTCTCTCTACTTTGCCACAACACACAAGATGAGAAATGACCTGAATGAAGCTCCCTTCTAGTCCTAAATTTCGACCCACACATGCACTAAGGGAAGAGAAAAGGTAGCTTGCTCACCCATTGGCCAAAAACAAGTCTTACAACTATACTAGTCTTTGAAATCATTCCACCTACTTTGCCCCTTAGCCTATGCATGTACAACCCTCAACACTTGTCCAATTGCATGTTAAGACAAATGACCTTGTTTGCATGAAATGCAAGTGTCCAAATGCATGTAAGTCTCATGACAAGTGGCACTAGACTTGTTGCATGTGAGGCACATGGCAAATTGCATGCAATCCACACAACAAGTGGCACCAGACTTGTTGCATGCCAAACACTTGTCTTATTGCATGCACTTCCCTTAGGTGGAGCCTAGGGTCTCTGCCCCCAAGGGTCTCGCGCTTGCTCGTTCGCGCATTCGGTTCTACGCGTCTCGCGTCTTAACCGAGTAGAAAATACTGTATTATAAAATTTCGTCCAAAAATTACCAAACCACTCTCAATAAATCTAAAATAATATAAAACACTCAGATTCCAAATATAAAAATATCCGGGTCGAATTAAAGTCTTCTATCGGGTAAAATCTTACCCGGGTAGTCCAAAACTCGACCGAAAAACAGTGAAATTTTAAACTGAAAATTTTACTGTGACTTAATAAAATATACTGAGTCCCAAATATAATTTTATCTTGATTTAATTCAATCACTTTCTTAGTCAACAAAATTACGCGTCGCCGCGTCAAACTGAAAACTTATATAAGTTTAAATTGATGAATTCACATTAACGCAGCATACGTCTACGCTGTCCATTAATTTGAATTTACATCATGAATAATAATTATTTATAATAAATAAATTATTTCAAAATAGCTCAAAATAATTTTCCGTACTCTTAATAAATCATCGAGGTGATCAATCTCTCTGATTTATTTTTCAAGTAATCAGGGTTTTATCGCTAAAATCTCTTTTCATAAAAATTGGGATGTCACATTACCACCCTCCTTAAAATAGTTTCGTCCTCGAAACTACGCAGATATTAAAATACGGAGAAATTACTTTATTCAAATCCATAAAACAATTTGCACAGATAAGTATTCATAATACATAACATTATATGTAGTACTTTTGTATTTATAGCTACAGAGTATAGCATGCAATAATAACAATCACACTCAAAGACACTAAGCATATACATATGCACACCGAAAGTGAGCGTAGTTAGTGGACGAAGGATTCCTCACGATTGACTGGTGCCTTATCCCAGAGTCACGCGTCTCACCTATTCACGAATACGAACACGAGTACGAACACGAACACGAATACGAGCACGAACACGGATATGAATACGAACACAAACTCGACTACTGCTACGCGCCATTACGAAGGAAATACTACTAACCTATTCACGAGCAACCACGGTTACACACATCAAGAATACAAAATCACTTAAAACTTCAAGAAGGTTAAAATTCTTTCACACGTCGAATGTTTTTCCAAAAAAAATTTCTTTATCTCTGGAGAATCACTAAAATAGAGAACTAACGAAACAAAATTTTACTTAAGACTCAACCATTCTCATAGACAGCAATGTTCCTTTGAGATTGGTTCTCATTGTCTCAAAAACGTTAAACGCACTTTAGTTGAAGGGTTAAAACAAAATTAATATCTCTTTCTTGAAAACTTTTTAAATCAAAGCCTTTCCCAAATATTTTCCACACACCAACAACTAAGCACTCAAAACTCGAATCATTCTCTTTCAAACTTAGCACAAATATTAAGCTTCTAAAATAACGAATTATCAAGCATTAACATACTAACCGAGTAAAACTTAGATTAGCAATTAAAATTACTATACACTCTCATGGGTTTAATGAATTTAGTTTTACAATAAAAAGTTTCGCACCCAATTTTCAAATCTTTTCTCGCAACAAAACTCACACCAAAGTTAAAAGGTTTTCAACGTTAAAATCCTTTTCAAGGCTCCACCTTGTTTAAGGACCACAAGGATTCCTTTAACATTAGGTGTTTCATGGCCTCAAAATACTAAACAAAACTTAGCAATAAATTATGCTAAAGCCTTTTCTTGCAAGTGTAAATAAATCACCCAAAATGTAAAATCGAAGATTATTTCCTTATCATTACTCGGTTCAAGTTCGAGGATTTCAAAACCCGTTCTTATTATTCAAACACAAAATCTAATATTAAATCAAATACTTAATAATTCAACTAGTCAAGACTCCACTCTGGTTGAGGAATATTAGGATTCCCTTCAACCTTAGTGTTTCATCGCCCCAAGGTGCTAAAACAACATTTTACAAAATCCTAACTAAATCAAATTTTCAAAAACTCTTAGACTATAACACTAGCTAAATTATGGGAGAAGCAAGTTTGATATCACATAAATTTCTTCTTCTCTCCCTTGAAGCTCACGGCTTCAAAAATTAGGGAAACGAAAAATATTTAATTTTCTTTCGACAAAACCTTAATAACAATCTACTAAAACCAAATCTCTAAGAATCAAGTAAAAGATTCAAATAAAATTGTTTCAAAAAAAACTACTCTCCAAATCATAGCTTGAATTAGCTCAAGGAGAATGAAACTAAATACGTTTCTTGATGAAGACAAAAACCACTACTAACTACACATAAGCTTTTAACGAAAGGACTAACAACAAAACTTTTCTCTACCATTCCTATATTACGAGTAAACACAAAACCACCAAGAATTTAGTTAGAAGAATTTGAAATCAAATCTTACACATAATATATGTGGTCACGGGTTCCTGCTTCCAATTTAATAACGTAACCTTACCAAAAATTTGTTCAAACACCACACTAAAACTTAGTTTTCCAAAGAAGGACAAGGTTAAAACACTCTTGAACCCTTGTTTGACTAGAAAATCATGAAATTATATTTTTACAACAAAAGGAAACAAAACCGTTTTCAAACTCTTACTATTAAGTCACGATTAAACAAAAATCATTTGAAAACATAAAAAAAATCATCAATGAGACTATTAACAACCAATACAGAAATTGGAAACAAAAGAATTAAAGTGTCACAAGACATTTAATTGGCACTTGCTAGAAAATAATCGCGTTTACCATCTTCGTTCGAAGATATGAATACGCTCACACCAATATCAATCACACACATTTAAAGCAGCGCAAGCATAAGCTACTGCGAAAACACAAATGTTAGTGGCAACCATGTCACATTCAGGAAATCACGAAATATCTTTGGTTTTCAAATCTAGTACGTATCAAAATAATTTCAACATCAAACATTGTGGGTTATATCTAAAGCCACTAATATCTCAAAGATCACACCAAGGAATAATATTAATAACGATAGTAGCGTCTCCTACAGACTGTCCCTATCCGAGTCTCTGTCCATGCATAACTCCTTATTGTCGCGTTCCCCGAGATGGATTCTTCAGCTGTTGAGCTTTCTCCTCTGCTCAATAGATAGACACGTCCCTCTTTGGTTGAATGTGTAACCCCCACAGTATTTGAAGTTGCTTCCACCTTTGACGCTTGACAATCTTTGGCATCATGACCAGGTCTGTTGCAGTTGAACACACTCCATCCAATGTAGAACAATTGCTGACAATACGCCCCAATTTTCTACAACGATATCGTAACTAGGTCTCCTCTGTTCTGATTCCCTTTGCCTGGACTCTGGGTCATCTGAGTCCCCCACGCCATCTGCGACATTATCTGTTCTGATGGAAGAAACCACTCGTTTCTGAGATGTTGGATTCCCACAAGGTCTCACGACCTAGTTAGAAACCCACAACAATTTTGTGTCTCAGGACACTTTGTTCCAATTAAGAAACAATTTCACACAATTACAAGTAGAGTTGCTCTACTTGAGGAACAAGCAAATCACAAAAGCACAATTTGACCCCTCACAATCTATTCACTACACAACCCGACACTTGACCAGCTATAGTTTCCTAACTCACAGTCCGGTTAGAACCGAACTGCTCTGATACCACTAATGTAACACCCCATTTCCGGAGCGCTACTAAACTACATATTAATCTCGACAGTCCAAAGTACTTCCGAAAATGGAATACGCTGTTGCATGGTTTCTAAAAATGTGAGTCTATTTTTTTTTCCTGTTCAAACTCCCTTAAGTAATTCGCAACCAGAGTATTACAGCATTTTCGAAGGCGGTGAAAAATACATTATCAGGTTTAACTCACAAAACCATGCGAAGAAATTTAATTAAGACATTCACATAAAATGATTCAAGTCTTGAAACATAAAGCATCTATTACAACAATTGTGATTAAAGCATTTGACACCCTATAGCTGGTCGGAGCACTACTACACTTACTAGACCCCCTAGTAAGTTTACCATGCGACTACGCAAGGCAAATAGCCATGTAGGGCTATCCTCGGCTACGCTCGGTAGTAGTCTCGAACAATCCGCAGTCTCCATCATCTGGGTTACATTCATTGATTGGAAAGAACCACGGGCAAGGGTCATCTTCTTAACAAAACATATAACGCTAACAACATGTATACTAATCACATCATACCAATGAATTATACATGAACACAGTATAGCATAGCATAAGAAACATACACTTCAACATGTAGTTCAACAACATCATAAATGCATCTAGTCAGTATGCGGATGTAGTCAGCGTGAATTATTACGGCTTAATTCCTATACCAATAGGATAAAAGGCAACCTGCCACAACAACTTTTGTATACCCATACCAATGGGAGATGTGACACCGGGCCGACCAACGCCTCCCGGATACATCGCCTCTACAACAGCCCTTAAGTTCGTAATCGTCCTTTAGGCCAGGGCCAACGCGCGAATACCCTGACACTAGGAAACAACCATCTAGTGACACTAGGAAACAACCATCTAGTTTAGGGTAAACGATATCCTATGATCGTATGCTTACACAAAATCCAACTATCCTCGGATGCACTTGCAAGAAGTGTCCGTGATTTAATGCCACAATTTATATGATCGTAATTGATGTATTGACAACCACTTCCTCCCTAATCTCATTTTCTTTAAAACTCTCCGCGTGATTACTTGAAACACCCCCTTTCTTTTTCTTTTTACTAGAAACCACCCTTGCTAAGAATCTAGTGTCATCTTTTTATTTTGTTGATTTTATTGGAACTTAGCTATTCATTCATTTAGTTATTTATTTTGAAAACCCCTTTTATTCTTTAGAAGAGCTCGAATTCCTTTTCTTTTTATCCCCTTTTTCTTTCTTGAAAATTCTTTGAGTTGAAAACATAATTCCTTTTTTTATTGAAAATCTCAACCTTGCTACGAGGTTCCGTTGGAGTGCCCTTTTATAATTACCGCATTCAAAACCTACATACTCTAGTTTCGCAAATCGTATTTGTTTCCAAGAAAATGCATCGGAGTATCGTGTCATCTGTACATCAATTACATCGTTCAAATTGTGCATCATCACTACATGCATACATACAACTTAATCACAACAATACAATTAGCCAAATCCATCCAATACAACAACATATAACTCAAAGATGCTTACACTCATTGGAGGAAATTTCCTTACTAAGGATCACACAAATGATAACACATATCACATGTACTTATCAAGCAATATATCAATAAGGAGCATTTCCTTAAGCATACAATAGCACATATACATTACCTAAACAATATCTTGAAGATGCCCTTACCTAAAGGCTTTCCTTCCACGTCAAAATCGCATATTCGAACTCTACCGCGAATCCGATCACGATCTCACATCCACGATCCTAACCAAACAATTTACTTAGGGCTTAGTAAACAAACTAAAACCTTAAACCCCTAGAAACAGCCATGGTTTCCACATCCTACCCCTAAGCAAAATACTTCAAGTCCTAACTCATTACCCACACTCAACAAGGTAGAACAGGGTTTGAAGGTACCAAACACTTTTTAGAAAACTTTAAATATTTAAACACCAAATGTTTATGAAAGAAACTTCATCTATCTTTCTAAGGATTCAAGCCTTATACTTGTTCCTTATCATTAAGATCCAAAATGAAAACAATTTTATCAAAAACCTTAGCATAAACTCAAATACATGCAAACGCCAAATCTGTCCCCAAACTTTGTCGATTTTATTGATATAGCAAACGGCGTCGGATTTGAGCAAATGACCACTCCCTGGAAAGCTTGGAGTGTCTAGTTTTTGGAAATGAATTTTGATTTAACATTCCATTCGCCATTTGATACAGTTTAATAAAAAGATTTTCGGGTGTACAAAAAAGGACAGCTTCTGTTTGCCAAATTGTAACGTATTTTAAATTATCAATACTCAACCAAATTCAGTAAAGTTTGTGTGCAAAATGTAGAGAGATGAGTCTAGTTTCCAGAACATCAAGAATCAACGAAAAAAGGATATTTGAGGAAAACTTTATGACCAAAATACTAAACATATGTCAGTGCTGTTTTTGTTTTTCAACAAGATTAAAACCAACACCCTTTTCTTGACTCAATATTTTCTTGGAAACACTTAGGTTTTCTCAAGTTGAAGATTCTCATTGTCAAGGGGTTTTAAATAACAATTTCTAGGGAAAAATCTTCTTCCAATCATGGCATAAATCAAGCTCATGTAGGAGAGATCATGACATGCAAATCACTAAAACTTAAGATAACAACAAAATACCCACATGCAAGACTACATATTTTTCCTTTACCACAAAAATCACTTAGAGCTTGGCTTGTGATCTTTTCATCAAGTAGATCCACACCAACAAACAAGGCTCACATATTGTTCATAGCCTAAAATATATTTTTAAAGGAAAAGAAGAAATCTTTATGTTTCATAGAAAGAAAGAATATCACTTTTTTTTTAAACAACTATAACACTTAGGTGACAAAATAGATCCTTACTTTTTGTGGTTCTTGAGTCCATCACCTCTTCAACAAGGAAGAATGAAGTATGGAGGTTTTTCCCCCACCTTTTGGATGGCTCAAAACACTTACCAAAAAGGAAGATGAAGAGGAAGAACTATAGGAAGACAAGTTAAGAAAACATAAAAGATTTAACTTGTTTCAAAGGAAAACCAGGTAACATGCATAACCATGACAAGAACTAAGAAGAGATAAGCATATTACCCTCACCATGGGGCTGTTCAGTGGCGAGATTAGCAAGGGAAAAAGAAAGTGCAAAGCCTTGTTCTTTAGTTTGCAAGATGTGCTAGTTTTCTCACTACTTCTCTCTCTATTTTTCTCTCAACTTCTCTCTAGTTCTTTCCCCCTTTTCTCTCTACTTTGCCACAACACACAAGATGAGAAATGACCTGAATGAAGCTCCCTTCTAGTCCTAAATTTCAACCCACACATGTACTAAGGGAAGAGAAAAGGTAGCTTGCTCACCCATTGGCCAAAAACAAGTCTTTAAACTATACTAGTCTTTGAAATCATTCCACCTACTTTGCCCCTTAGCCTATGCATGTACAACCCTCAACACTTGTCCAATTGCATGTTAAGACAAATGACCTTGTTTGCATGAAATGCAAGTGTCCAAATGCATGTAAGTCTCATGACAAGTGGCACTAGACTTGTTGCATGTGAGGCACATGGCAAATTGCATGCAATCCACACAACAAGTGGCACCAGACTTGTTGCATGCCAAACACTTGTCTTATTGCATGCACTTCCCTTAGGTGGCGCCTAGGGTCTCTGCCCCCAAGGGTCTCGCGTTCGCTCGTTCGCGCATTCGGTTCTACGCGTCTCGCGTCTTAACCGAGTAGAAAATACTGTATTATAAAATTTCGTCCAAAAATTACCAAACCACTCTGAATAAATCTAAAATAATATAAAACACTCAGATTCCAAATATAAAAATATTCGGGTCGAATTAAAGTCTTCTATCGGGTAAAATCTTACCCGGGTAGTTCAAAACTTGACCGAAAAACAGTGGAATTTTAAACTGAAAATTTTACTGTGACTTAATAAAATATACTGAGTCCCAAATATAATTTTATCTTGATTTAATTCAATCACTTTCTTAATCAACAAAATTACGCATCGCCGCGTCAAACTGAAAACTTATATAAGTTTAAATTGATGAATTCACATTAACGCAGCATACGTCTACGCTGTCCATTAATTTGAATTTACATCATGAATAATAATTATTTATAATAAATAAATTATTTCAAAATAGCTCAAATAATTTCCCGTACTCTTAATAAATCATCGAGGTGATCAATCTCTCTGATTTATTTTTCAAGTAATCAGGATTTTATCGCTAAAATCTCTTTTCATGAAAATTGGGATGTCACACCGAGTTTCGGGCTGGCCGCATAACAATTAAAAATTAGAAAATGTACTATTGTTCTGTTGATTACTTGAAACGGTGAAACCCATTTTCCTTCGCTTGCCATAAGAATGGCATTATATAATCTTCCGTTGATTTGTTGCACTCACTGTCTAACATGCCGCATAAATATACATGATGTGAGGTACTTAGGGGTAGGAATAGGCCAACTGTCCGACTAGGCCTACGCCCTAGCTTACGTCATGCCTAGGCTAAGTCAGACTTTTTTTTAAATAGACTAGATCAAGGCTTTTTGAGAAGCTTATTTAACTAAAAAGGCCGGGCTTCAGGCCACCCAAAAAGCCTTTTAGGCCTAACAGGTCGGTCTATTTAAGTAAATATAAATAATAATTTTATATTGTTATTATTATTATTATTATTATTATATTAGATTTTGTACATTGTGTTAAATCATATATCTACTGACATTTTCAATAATTTAAACATATTGACTTACATAAATTTTTGACATACTTAAAAGTCTTATTACAACATAGAATTTAAATAGGCTATCATATAAGGTTTGATTTTCTAAAAGGTCATGTTAGATCTTGAAAAAGCTTTATATCATATGAATAAATCAGAATCAGACTTTATAAAACTCAACTCGTCTTATCTATTTCTATCTTATGTCTCATATCTCTTATTATAAATAGAACTTAACCTCATTGGCCTATTATCCCGTTAATCTATTTAAAAATCGGTCAGATGACTTATTCAAATTCGTTAATAATATCAAATAGGCTTTTGAGTAGGCTAACAGGCTATATCAGACTTTCAAAAAGGTCAGGTCAGGCCTAAAAAAAGCCTATGACAGGTAACAGGCCAAACTTGGGCCTTCAATTTTTTGATTAGGCCAGGCTCAGGCCTTACAAAGTTTAACTCGGTCCAACCTATTCCCATCTATAGCGGTACTAATGGTTTCATTTTTTTAACGTAAACAATACTTTTAAACTTGACTAAAATAAACAAAGATGAAAACAAAACATAGAATAATATAATAAAAGTGAAGTAAAACAAAGTTACGTAAGTGGCTCAAACATCATTGTCACAATACAATAGTATTACCAGCATAGCCATTATGCTCACGGCTCACCATCATTTTTATTATTTTATCCACAAAAATGGAAAGCTAGAAGCTTTACGGAAGCTCCCAGATAGCCATGTATGCTTAAGGATCCATTATAAAACTCAAAATGAAAGAAAGAAGGAAAGTTCAAACCTGAAGGGAAGAACGTAAAGTTGAGAACACTGTGTTGTCACTATTGGTGTTAAAAAACGAAGACGCTTAAAGGCTCTTTTTTTTTCAAATTATTTATTTTAAAAAATAAGCAATTTGTATAGATCGGGCCGGCCCGAACAAGCCCGTAGCCCGCATAGGGCCGGGCTTGGGCTGTAATTTTTTAGCCCGAATTATACTCTGGGCTTTTTGGCTCGGTCCGATAAAGCCCGTGGCCTGGTTTGGGCCAGCCAGATGCGGACCGAGTAGCCCATATTGATTGAGTCGGTCGCGATGGATGAGCTTTAAGATTGCATCCCTTAGCTAAAGCAATCATCAGTAGCATGACCAAAAGATTTGTGGAATTGGCAGTACTTGGTTTGATTGGTGTCAAATCTTGGCTTGATGGCCTTTGGGGGCCTAATCCCAGCTTCTTTGAGCTTTGTAGATAGGACCCTCTAAGAGAATCTTGGACCGAGAAGTGGAGAGAGGCGTATATTCCTCATATTTCCTAGCGTGTGGACGATTTCTCACTGGTGGACGACCCTTATCGGACTTAGGATAGTTGTTCTTGTCATTCAGGGCGCCTCGGCCCTTCATCTGGATGGCTTTGTATGATAATAGCAACTCAAATATGTCCAAGTGCTCATGGGGTCGCCTACCCTATCGTATTGCTACATACTCAGAAGTTGTCCGAGTCGGCATGGAATGTGAACGACCATGATATTCTCAGAGAAGGGGAAGTTCGCCGTGATCAGTTCATGGTCCTTTGGAATAGCGATTTCTTGAACCTAGGGAAATGAGTGTCGATGAGAATATTGAGGAGAACGCCGAGGGGATTGCCAGTAAGAAGGTGAGGGTGGCTAGTGTGTCACTGACCTAAGAGAGGCCAGCTGAGTACCCATGAGGCATTCTTGCTCGACGATAAGAAGGTCTTGACACAGAATGCCCCAAATCATGGGGTGTGTCTTTTGTTGGTGCATGAGGGACGTTCTTGAAATCTTGTTATGTGGAGATGTGGTATGCCTGAAGAATTTCAAGGCGTTATAGCTACTCATTTTGCTTTGGAGATGTGGCACTTTTGTTAGGTTAGGAGTTGCAACAGCTCCTTGCGCCCCAAATTTGATTGTTGGGGTTGTTCTGGAGTTCCTTGGTCTGGAGGCGACAACAGAGGGAGTTATGACATTTCTTGATCAAGAATTGGCGGCAGTGACAGTAAAGGTGCAGTAGCGAGGGTCGCTATAAGTTATCTTGAGGGATTGCAGTTAAGGAGGCTTCTGCTCAATCTACCAACTCCTCAAGATGAGGAGGTGGTGGAGGAGGGTCTGTTCCTTATCTTGCAACAACGACCTTTCTGGTATCAACAATCTTCAAGTTATTGCTCAAAGAATGGTGAAAGGAAAAAAGATGGAACAATATTCCCACAGACGGAGCCATTGTTCAGAGATGAATTCACACTACGTCAGATTCTTTAAAAAATGACGTCACTTTAAACAACGCTTCTCAATAAGGTGCTGTTAAAAAATTGGGGGTCAACCTTCACCAGCACTTCTTTAAGAAAGCGCTAGCGAAGTAAATGGACGAAAAGACCTTTAACAACGCTTCCTTAAGAAAGCGCTGGTAAAGATTGATCTTAGGTAATAGATAGCGCTTCCTTGAGGAAGCACTATCTATTACTTGATAATAGATAGCGCTTTCTCAAGGAAGTGCTATCTATTATCAAGTAATAGATAGCGCTTCCTCAAGGAAGCGCTATCTATTCTCAAGTCTCAACCCTAAATATCAGTTGACTCTTAATTTTTTCCCCCTCTTTGTCGCGCATCATTTTTCTCTCTTCCTCATCTCTGCACGCAAAAGAAGAACCGAAGAGACAGAGGCAAAGAATGAGAGGTCGAAGAATGGGTTGCAGGAACTGAATCTTCAAATGGAAGAAGAGGGGAGAGAAAGCGAGAGGAAAGCGGAGGCGTCGGAGGCAGAGATTCTTCATCTTCTCTCGTTCCTCCCTCTCGCGTCTCTCATCCCTCCCTCTGTCTCTCATCACGCGAACCCTTCTCTCCTCGTGGGATCTCTCCCCCATCCTTTTGCATTCTCAAAACCCTTTTCTTCCTCTCCGTGAAAGACGAACATCACCGCTACTACGAGTACCTCCACCACCGGCCCACCATCAATCGTGGACCATCGTGTGTGCGCTTGGAATCCATGGGGAATCAACGAAACATCACCATATCCTTCAACATCCCGCTATGCCAAAGTGATTTCTATCCCCCTATCGCGATCCTGACGCCCCCAAAACCCTAGGTCCCTACCACAATACAGGTGCATCATTTGGCCACTTTGCTTTTGGTTATTTTCGTTTCTATTTGCTTCTATTTATGTTATTGGGCCAGGATTTATGTTGTTGGTTATTTATACATCTGCATCTTTTGATGTAAAATTTGGAGTGGGAGGAGTTCAGAAGACACAAACTCGACACTGCTCAAAATTGCTCTGCCACTCTTAACGGCAACCACAAGCTCACTAATGCTTATCTTCCCGACGAGGTAAATCAATAGCAACTATAACTGTTACTATTGCTGCTTTTAAATATTGTGAAATTCTATTTTACTTTTGATTTTAAATGTGTGTTTAATATAACATACTCGTTCGGCTAGTTCAAAACACCATCAATTTAAATGTTGGCTATTCCATATTTTTGGAAATTGGGAATGCGATTGCAATAAGTAAGTGAACATCTGATGTAACAGAATAGTGTGTGCATGAATGCATGTGTTTGATTGGAAAAAAATTGCGGTCTGAGGAGGCTTGTATGCTTTGTTTCTCCTTTGTTCTTATGTGCAGAAAGACTGGAGAAAAGAGGGTATAGTCAATGAAGTTAAAGGTCAAGGTCACTGCGGATCTTGTTGGATGTTCAGGTTGCTTTTTCATTTTGAGGAATTGTTTTGGAATGAATAAACCATCTATTTATACCTGTCTGTTTATAAAATTTAAAGCATGAACTCTGGAGTTCTTGAAACCTTATCCTATCCTTTGATTATAAACAAATTTTTAGCATTTTATTCTTAACTGCCTTCTTTAGTTTCTTTTTAACAACTCCTAATAGCATTATTGTAACCGTAACATTTGTCATCTGCAAAGACAATCGTGCATTGGAATCGACTTATCTTTGAGGCATTTGGAAAAAATATATCTCTTTCTGAGCAGCAGCTAGTGGATTGTACTGGTGTTTTCAATAACTTTGGCTGCAATGGTGTGTTGGATCAAGCGCTTACCACTAGGCCAAAAGCTATAGCTGTTAGCAAGGGCACAACTTTATTTCCTTAAGGATACTTAGAACCGCATCAAGCTTAAGGGGCTGCACCCATTATAGGCGCCATGGGTTACGATGTTAAGCCCATCGAATACTAAGGGTGACGCTGACCAATAAAGCCAACAATCTCCCCCAGTGTCACCCGGGGGATTCGAACCCATGACCTTGCTCTGATACCACTTGTTGGATCAAGCGCTTACTACTAGGCCAAAAGCTATAGCTGTTAGCAAGGGCGCAACTTTATTTCCTTAAGGATACTCAGAACCGCATCAAGCTTAAGGGGCTACGCCCATTATAGGCGCCATGGGTTGGGATGTTAAGCCCATCAAATCCTAAGGGTGACGCTGACCAATAAAGCCAACACGGTGGGTTGCCATCACAAGCCTTTGAATACATTAAATACAATGGTGGCCTTGAGACAGAGGAAGCATATCCCTACACTGGAAAAGATGGTGTCTGCAAATTTACAACTGAAAACGTTGATGTTCGAGTCTTTGACTCTGTCAACATCACCTTGGTAAAGGCCATTCATGTCTTCGTCAAAATTTGGTCTTGTTAAAGTTGTTAATAGTGAAATTATATTTCTGATTTTATAAATTGAAAACAATCACTTTGCACTTGCAGTATCGATTTTTGCTAATAATTCTGGTTTAATTTCAAGTGTTGCAACTTGTGCCTCTTATCCAGTTATGGCTTAAATCCAGTAAGGAGAGTAGTTCCCGAAAGGTTTCTCTGGTGACTTCCACTACTTGTTTATCCATTTGACCACACCACTGATGCATCATGAGAACTTTATTATGCTTTTTCACTACTTATTTCAATCCTCTTTGGCTATTAATATGTATATTCTGGTTCATCCATTGGACGCAGCTTGTTGCTGATGGTTGTTATTAGATTACATTTTAAATTGGATTTAAATTATATCAGTATTCGTTTGTGTATCATGGTTATGTGATCGGCTCAGTTACCCTCTTTGTTCTTGAATTTTCGTTACTTATTTGTTGTGTTTCCAATATTAAGTCTAACATTTAAATTATTGATTTTTTTATACTAAAAACATTTTTTTGAAGGGTGAATGGAAGAGGAAATGTGAAAAATTAATTTTTTTTAAAAAGGGGAATAGATAGCGCTTCCTTGAGGAAGCGTTGTCTATTCTCAAAATTTTTGAGAATAGACAACGCTTCCTCAAGGAAGCGCTATTGAAAGTCCTACTTTCAATAACGTTTTCTCAAGAAAGCGTTGTCTATTCTCAGAATCGCTAGCGCTTCCCAAAACGCTGTCTTTTCGAAACACACATCACTAGGGGTCAATTAGGCAGAGCTTTTAAGCGCTAGCGAAGGCAAAAAATAAGTGCTGGCTATTTCGTTTTCTGTTGTAGTGTCAGATGTGATGATTTGACAAAAGACTTCAAATGGTTGAATGAGATGAACATAGATGGATGTGTTTAGATCACGGTGATAGGTAGCATCAACGTTGGAATCCACAGAGACAAGGTGGTGGCCACTTGTAAGGACTCTGACGCTCAAATGAGTGCGTGTATAATATTGAGGAGTCTTATAAAAGAGAACATACCTATTCCAGATGAATATTGAGGTGTTTAGTCGTTATTTCTATCGAGATTTGATTGTTATATGTGATTATTAACCTTATCCGGCAGTTATTTGACTGGGAGTCTTGAAAACGACATAATGGGCCTCACATTTGGGCTTTTAGCATACTGAGTCGAGTATTCGAGATACTGGTCGAGAACAATAAACCACAGTTCAAATATTTAGAGTAGTATAAGGACAGTGATGTAATTTACAAATTGAGCTCGTTGATTACTCTATATTAAAATTGATAGGGATTGACTATATTGATGGATACTTTACTTTTGGGTAGCATTGTCATGTTGGGAAAAAATTGTGAGATAATTTTTTTTCCCGGAAAAAAAGTTATATAATTTCACTGGAAATTAAAGTGGCAATGCAAATAGGTAAATGATCAAAAGTATTGTTAGATAATTTATTGAGTAATAAATATTTAGAGTTTTAATTATCCCATGTTTCTTACGTCATGATCACTTCTAAAATCCAACATAAAATAAATATTTTAGATTATCCAATTTTATCTTTTTAACAAATCAAACAAATAAAGAGAATAAATAATAAAACTAGTTATACAATATATAATTTAAGATGGAGACAGGCCTACGCAATTAATGCTTTCTTTGATAAAATTCGTTTATATGTTTATGATTGTGTTCGCAATGCATTACATGTGTTCCTATGGTTTATGTTTTTAAGGTTTCACCACGGATCAAATGAAACGACAATTGCATGTGCATGGCATTAGCATCGATGATTAGTGTGTAAAGCGTCCTATTTTTGCATAATAAAAACATCGAGAAGGCACAATGATCATGTTCTAATGCAATGCTGATGTTACGAGTCTTAATTAATCAAATTTTAATTTGTCCAAGTTCCAAACTCTTCTCAATTCAATTACTATCTTCTTTCGTAAGGAAAACAACCCACATGGGAACCAATTTCCAAATCTTTCCAATTCCCAATTATGAAAAAAATAAAGGAGTATACTATGTACCCACTTTTGATTTACCTTTGCTGACACAGCTTTGTACTCGTCCATGTCACACCACGCACACCCCATTTAAAATATGAATTCAATTTCCTTATTCAAAGGGAATGCTACTATTTTTCCATTACACAAAAATCTTCCTTAAAATATGTGGTTAATGCTATTCAAAAATATCGTTAATAGAGTATTGAGTTTGGTTAATAGATATATCAAGATGCCGCAATTCATTAATCATCAATTGAACTTCATTAAACACGATTTTAGGTGTTCAAATATACATGTAGTAGATTATATTTAAACACCTAAAAATTATGGTTAATAATATTCAAATTCATAGTTAATGAAATTCAGTTGATAGTTAATGAGTTGCAACATATTGATATATTCATTAACGAAGTTCAACACTTCATTAGTCACATGTGTAAACTGCATTAACCAACAAAATTGTTATCGGTTTTGGTGTCTCAATTTGATTTTCAAATAACATTTCTCTATTTTTAAAGCCTAATTAATTAATATCGTGACATGGCAACATGTCATAAAGAAAAAAAAATGTTAAATTAAGAAGAGAAAGGAAAAAGAGAATACTGGGAAAGGGTTCTTTTTAAGAGAATCTAAATGGATTATGAGCCAAACCGGCCATGATCCATATCCTGAACATTTCAAAGACTTTATATATTAAGGCTTGGAGGCACATCCATATGGACCTGACTAAAACATTTGATTGGTAATTGAATGGTGTTGAGTTGAGGCAAGCCAGAATGGCCAACATGCAAATTGTTCCAGCTTACAAAAATATTGTGGAGGCACAGTACGTCGAAATGATGGTACCATTGTATTCTTATGGCTGCGAGAAGAAAATCAAGAAAACCTTATCCTGTCTCAAAGGTAAATTAATAATCATTTTGATGATAGTTGTCAAAATAATGGCTATATAATTTGAAATATCAACAGCCATTGAGATTAGGAAGAAGTTTTTATTTTTCTGAACTTTATCTTCCATAACATTTATTTTGGGGTTACTATTTGCACCCTCATTTTTTTTAATGCATCCCCTCTCCACATAAATTTGATTTTTTTTCTCTCCAAAATACTCTTTTCCGAAAGTATACTTCCAAACTGCATCTATATCTGTCAGAAAATTAATTTTTAACACATAAATATGTGCTCGTAAGTTAATTTCTTGACAATTACACATTTCAGAATTATACTTTCAGACTGTGTATGGTTTTAGAACACAATTTGGAAGCTAACTTTCGGAATTGAGAAAAAATTGTAAACAAATAGAGGAGTGCTAAGGACAAACTCTCTGACACTCTTTTAGACACTTTCTCAACCACTGGTCCACGTCACTATATTTTAAAAATCCTATACCGTCAAACCGGCTCTACCAGTGATTAGAAAAATACAATTCCTTTAAAAAAGAATTAAAAAGCGGAAACTTGTCACGCATGCGTTCTTGAATGAGAAGCTATAACCAGGTTGCCATCCATCGCCACTGTTTCTTCTTAACCTTGCCACACCATCATCCAAACGCCATTGGAACACCATCTTAAACCACTCACTTTACCCACTTTCATGATTGATATCTAATACCCACAACCTGTAAATCTTGGTGAGGGACCATGAACACAACACAACCCATCACCAAGACCACCATGACAGCCACGCCTTGCGTTTACAGCACTCACAAACAATGGCAATGAGCTTTCTTAATTATTGGGCTACGTCACCATTTTTTTAAATTCATTTACCTGGTTACTAGCTCTTCCGATTAAACAAAACTGCAAAATCTAACCACCGAAAAAACCAACAACTCGTACGTTGCCGAAAAAACTGTAACTTTTCGATTGAAACAATTTTGTGTTTCAGTGTTTCCTTTTTTCAATTTTTCAAAGAATCATATGTTGTTACTTTTATATATTATTATATTATATTATATGTATTTCAAGCATTTCAAAGCATAGATTTGAAAGGAGGCGCAGATCTGAAAAATAGCATATTTGAAACAAGACCATTTGGGTAGGTGTTTCAAAGTTTCAGTCTCCATCGCTTCTATCTAAAACCCCAACGCAGTGAAACACAGTTTTTGTCTCACTGAAACACAGAACTGAGATGAGACCATTTGAAACAAGACCAAAAGCCAAAGTTTCAATTTTGTTGAGAGAGGTGCGCAGGGGCGGTATTTTCGGTTTCCGGCAAAAGTCTGTGAACGAGACCATTTGGAATGATGTTGCGTTCTCTTACGATTGGTCACCTGGAAGTGTGGCGGTGGTGCCTCGCAAGGGAGATTGTTCAGTTGTTTAGAGAGTGAAGGATGCTTGGTGGTCAAAAGTTATAAACCAACGTACCCGGTTACCAAGAGCAGGATTGCATAAAAATGATGATGTGGACCAATGGTTGAGGGAGTGTTTAAAAGAGTGTGTCTGAGAGTTTGACGCTAGCATTTCTCAAACAGAAAACCATGTTTCGCGCATAGGAGGAAAGGCAAAAAAAATTACACTTAGGGGAAGGGGATGTGTGGAAGGGGGCAAGGAGGGTGGGAGTGGGGTGGTGCAGGGTGAGAGAGAGAGAGGGGAGAGAAGGAGATTGGGGAGGGGTTTCAGAAGTTAACTTCCATAAGGGTATTCTAGGTAAAAAGAATAAAAAAAGAAAGAGGTACATTAGAAGAAAGGAGGTGCAAATAGTAACCACCTTTATTTTTTACTCTATTGTACATTGCTGCTAGTGGGCCGTGGGCAATGACTGTGATAAGTTGTCCCTCCTTCAAATCAAATTAAATTTCTAATAAAAATTGGCAGAAAAATAATTTGACCATAGACAAACAGCATTAGGACCTTTAATCTAACAAGAATAATTATGGAGGTCGTTTGATGCTGCGAAATTTCCATCAAATTGGTCCCTGGATCATAAGAAACAAATAACAGCATTAAACAATGTTATGAACTATGGCTTGCAAAGTCAAACTCTATTTTAGACTTTGGGGTTTTTTCCCCACTTTTATTATTTGAATTACTAGGAAATTTCGAGAGTCTAAGAAATGATGCTTGTCTAAACAGTGCCTTTAATAGAACAGGACATCGAATTTAAACCTCATATATTGGGTTCATATAACTTTCGGTGACACCATTACTGTGCATAAATATTTCTACTGAAAATACTCCTAGAGACCCATCTAAATTAATCTTCTTTTAATATGTTTTTCAGTTAATTATATTGATAAGTAGCAATGGCAACTTAAAATTGATGACAGGGATATACTCAGTAACCGTGGATTACTGTCAACAAAAGGTGACGGTGTGGGGAATTTGCAACAAATATGATGTACTGCAAACCGTAAGAAGCAAGAGAAAAGAGGCTCGTTTTTGGAACCAAGATGACAATGTTGTATTAGACAATTCACAAGCACCCTCATCATCACCAATTCCATTACCAACCTTTCCTCACAAGGATTTTAAGCCTTCTTTATCTTTAACTAAGGTTCGCTCCCTAAGTTTAAAGGCATGGAAGAAGGTCTTCAACAGATCGTATTCTTTCTAAAAAGAACAAGTGATCAGTGGAAAAGAAGAAGGAATACTAATTAAGTGCAAGGTTTTAAAAAAAGGTCAACCGCGGTTGAGGCTGTATCAACTATATATGATTGTAATTTTCCGTAATATCAAGTATTGCGAAGCGACTGCGACTGCAATTTAAAACCTTGATTGAGTTCATTGTAAAAAATGAGTGTAAATTTTGGAATGGCTTTGTGTTGTATATATTTTGTTTTTCTAGCATTTGGGTTCTCTATCTTTACACTGTTCCCTTTACATGTAATGATGCAATTTGGCTTTGTTAATTGAATCTGGTATCACAACATTATAATTGAGCCTCTACACATTACAGCTAGTCTTTGCTACATTTGGATTGTTCTTGTTTGAGGCAAGTTGTGTTCTCTTGAAGGTACATTCTGTTCGACTGCTTTTACCAATACCATTGTCCTATGTTGCAGTGGGTCTAGCCTATCTGGTGATCTATCTCCTACATTATTCATCCCTTTTCCAACTTTTCTTTATTGGTTAACAACACTATTTGCTAGACAGAGGGCGAGCATTGGCGCAACCTGTTATGAGTATAAGCCCAAAGGGAGAGCTCATCCCAAAAGACTAACCTATTAGGTGGGAGAATCCCTAAGCTTATAAACCACACTTGGTAGGTGAGGCTCCCCAATGTAGGACTCATAAAATTGCCACCCCCTTTAAGAGCCGACGTCCACGGCGGCTTTCACTCTATCAGCACTGACCCGGTGGTAGCCCTTTCCCCTTTGGCGGCTTCACTCATCTATCAATATTCGGTGGAGTACCTTAATCCAGCCTATAGGTAGCCCTTTCCAAGGCCCAATTCTCAAAGAAAGCACCAATTGTTATGAGTATAAACCTAAAGGGAGAGCCCATCCCAAAAGACTAGCCTATTAGGTGGGAGAATCCCTAAGCTTATAAATTTCATTTGGTAGGTGAGGCTCCCCAATATGAGACTCATAACACAACCAGGGGCGGAAGGAGTGGGGACATTGACTATGCCATGGCACCCCCCAATTTTCTATTCTTCTCACATGTTTTTATATTTTTCAGATAATAAAAAAGAAATTTATAAAATCTACTAGTATTATGTTTATGTTTGGCATCCCATCATGTTTGATCCCCTAAAAATAATTTTCTTGCTCCGCCCTTGGGCAATAGTAAGGTTCCTCCCTTATGATCTCACTGGTGGGAGTCTCGTATACCGGGCCATCCTTTTTAACATTATATGCTAGACAACTAACTATGGCCATCATTTACTTTTGGCCTTTCAACTATGATCATTATATTCACATAACATTCCATATCTGCAGAAACAATCTTTTAGATCCATGAATTTCTAATACCATAAATGAGTCAAATCAATTTATCTTGGATTGGATCTCTCGGTTCACTTCTGCAAAACCCATGTGTAGGGAAGAAACATGAGCTGACCAAATCATATTTCAAAAAAAGTTAGCTAAATTCCCAAGCCTGATAATCCAAAGCATGCATCTACCAAACTTGATGCCCAAAACTTACAAGCTACTCCAATATTTTTCCAATAAAATCAAATCAGATCAGCTCCTCAAAATCTATGATGAGTCCACACAATGTCATACAAAAACGTGATTCATTTAAATAAATTATATATTCCAGTGATGAGTACCATTTCCGCATAATATGATGAATCCACCCAAATAAACAGTGTGTGAATGTGAATGTGAATCCTTGTCTTTTGAAGTTTCAATATGGTCAAATTATTGCATCTTAGTATATAATCATTTGTGCTAATTAATTACCATGTAAAAATATGCTAATTATTATGTACCTAAAATTCACTGTACATATATACCAGAAAGTGCCAGAGTTCAATTCCTTTTTGCCAACCTCTTATGCTTTCACTTTCCAACCCCACAATTCAAAACCTATTGGCACAAGCCACACGTTATAACTACCAAACTCAGATACAAAAAGAGCCTTATTTATAGGACCCTTACATGACCCTTAAGTCTCCTCTATAAAAAGTTCTGAGTCTTCATAACAAAAAGAACAAGAAGGTAGAAAGATGATAAGGGTGGTGAATATGACAGAGATGTTAGGAGAGTACACTGCAGTGCTTACAAGGGTAACGGAGCTCCTCCTTTCGCGGCGTGGCATGAGTTTTGGTGGTCTCAGAAGGAACCTTCGTTTTGCTTTCTCAACCTCTTCTTCAGATTCAGCTTCTTTTCTGGTTTACTTTTGATCATTTTTATCATAAAAAGAAACTGAGCTTAGTGTGTTTTTTTTTTGTTCATGTTTTAGGATATTTATTTATTTCATAATAAATTGATTCTGTGAGGAGAATTAGTGATGAATATTGAATAGGACAGAGTCTTTCTTCAGATGAATAGGCCTTGTTAGACTCTTGCATTTGATGTGTAATTATTACAGAGATTTTGTTATAGAGAATCAGTCCTTGTAGTTTTTGTTATTTCATATTAATTTAATTTTCTCTTACCATGAAGTGATCTTCAGTTGCAGAACCTTGATGTATGCCCAAAATAATTTTTTTGTAAAAATGTAATATTGCATAAAAAATCTTATTATTTGCATAACAAAGCATTAAGCATGCAAAGTTTTCAAATAATCCATAGGAAAAAAATAAAAATAAAAACATTCAATAAAATAAAAATGAGCATTCAAGGCTTATAACAATGATGGCCATGCTTGATTCTGAAATGGGTTGAAGTTGAACTTACTTTTAGTTTAGAAAAATCTATGTAGGTTAAACAGGTTCTTAGCTATGGCATCTCTCATGGTCAAAATGGACCAGATACATACATTTTTTAACGAATTTAGAAATGACTTTTTTCCTTATAAATCATTCCGGAGGGAGTAATAATCTTCTTCTGGCCGGATCGGCCCAACAAAAGTATTGCCTAAAGCAAGATTGTATACTACAACATGTAAAGAGTTGACTTATGAATCTTAGCTGAGTGAGGCCTAACATATTCAGGGCCTTTGACAGGTATTAATAGATAAAAAAAAAATTCAAAAGCCTAAAGTAAGGGTTTTACTAGTCTATCCTTTAGGTCGGCGCTGCTTCCAACATACGTATGGGGGAAGAAAAGACCATAAAGTTCTTGAAGTATGGATAATGTACTCTGAACCTGTCTATCAAATGAAACAAAATGCATGAATTTCAATTAGATAAGATTGCATGTTTAACAACAATAACAAGAAAATTCTAACAATAACAATAATGAAAAGTACTCAATTATAAGGTGTTGAGAGAGTAAGACATTTCTCATCCATTGTATTATTTATCAACATGTCAATTTTCTTTTAGATCTTATCTTATTCTCTTGGCATTGCCTCTCTATATAGGAATTAATACTATTGGAAAGGACATGCCCTACTTATGGTTCATGTATCTTTGCAGAAAAGTGAAGCATATATAGGAACAGCAATTATGCAATGTGGAAGACACCACATACACCAAGGCCATATGAAAACTGATAGCCGCATAACAAGTTCAATTCAATTATTAACTAGTGTCCGCATCCGTGACTTTAATGTTCATCAGGCATGTGAAAATCTTTACAAGCTATTTTCAATAACATTATCATGTCCTCGAGCAAATCAAAATTTCATCATGCTAAGTTGTTACCACTAGTTACCCTGTTATTTCAAGTGAAGGTCCACTAACTCGATTAAGACATTTTTTAAAGCTCCTTTTACATTGAGTAGTAGTAGGATATTCCTCCCATTAATTATCTTGTCATGTACTACTAATCTTGACATAAAAAACTCCATATTTTGGAGACTAATTTTCCCTTTTATTCTATTAGGGTCTGTTTGGGAAGGGGTTTTAGGGGGGTCTTGAAAGGCTAAGTCTATATGTTGATATATGTTTGAGATTTTAAAAAAATTGAAAGAACAATTTGATAGATGATCATATAACGTTTCAATCACACTTCATTCGTTTTTAGAAACATGTTATAGCTTCATTAATTTTGAAAAGAAAAATAAGTCCTCCCCTCCCCTCCCCTCCCCTCCCCTCTCTCCCTAAAACCCCTTCACAAACACACCATTAACAAAAGGATGGGAAAAAGAAAAAGACATGAAGCATATTGCAAGAGACTATCCTATTATCATCTAGATTGTTTGGCCAAATCAAACCCATCAATCAAGTGAATCAGTGATTTACTCCTAAAACTTTAGGGTGAGATAATTTGGTTCTCAAAATTAACGAAATTTCAAAATAATCTTTAATATTAAAAATTATCAATCACATTAGTCTCCAATGGACAATTTTAAAGACTAAAATTGACTGACCCAAAAAAGATTTATAATTTCAATGACTATTTTTGAATATTAATACTTTTATGAAATAAGTTCACAATACCCTATAATTTTGGAAATAAAATTTTGGTGATTCACTAATACCATGGAGGGTTTATTGAACTGGCCATGGAATATTACCAAACATAGGCTTTGCTTTTCTCCGTTAATTCACTTAATTCCATTTTTCCCTACTTTGCCATAGGTTCAGACATTGACTTAAAAGACCAAAGTTCCTTAGCAAAACAACCACGTGATTCGGGAGCGAACAAAAATACTACTACAAGCAAAGCAATTAGACTCCTGAACATTAGTTATATAATGATATACATTTATGACCCACCATCGCTAATTAATTATTTTGTTGACATATATTCCACATTTAAATATTAAAAGTATTGGACACCACTAATAACCATTGTTTGGACACAAGGACATGTCAAGTGTCGACAGGACAAGTGATGGTGCAGGTGCTGGAGTTCTATGATTGCGTGGATGGGCAAATTTGCAAAGCTCCTCCATCTTCTCAAATTCGTTTTATGTTGGGGATAGGTCGGGAGAATAGAATACTCACGATTTCTACCATGCTGCAATGGCATATGCACCACCTTTTTTTAGATCAAGTAGTTTTACTAGATTTGATGTTGGACCATCCACACTAGATCTTTGCTCCCACCACCACAAATCCACGTGGTGACGACACCTTACCGCCGCGCCGTGCCAATGTGCAAGATTGACCACCAAGCTCGCACACGATGGCTTCATTCGCCTCGCAAGTTCGCAACACCGGCGCAAACAATGGTGTTTCAACGCTTCGTCCAATGCATCGTGGTCACCTTCATACCATATGTACAACAACTATGCCACCAGCGAGCTTCCACTGCTCTAGATGCGGCTGAAGCCAGCCTCCCTTCCCTCAAGTTGTCATCGTGGATTTTGAATTTAGGGCACCAGGCAGCCGATCTGTGTAGAGATCCCTTGCCTTTGTAGAGATTTTCTTCTCGACATTTGTCGGTGGTTTTTGTGCCCTGATCCAAGCTTACTAATGCGGCGATCATCTTTTGAGTGACTTGTCGGAGAGGAGGGAAAAAGGAAGAGGACAATTTCAGAGAAGGAGAAGAAAGATCTGGCGTGGAGAGTTTCACCATCAGATTTGTGAGATTGTCCAATTGAACGACAAAAAAAGGCATTGCACCGTGCATCACCTATATCATCGTGGCACAGTAGAAATTGCCTAGAATGCTATACAAAATGTTTTAAATTGTACTGCACAACCACAATTGAAGTTTCACACAAGATTTTAGGGGCCTTTGCAACTATAAAATGGTTGTATCAACAACATTTGTGTTTTTTTATGAATAGCCCTAAAAAAATTAAGGGTTAAATATGTTTTTACTCCCTATAATATCCCGAATTTTGTTTTTAGTCATTGTACCCACTTTTTAGTCCTTACACATTACAAAATTACATGTTTTTAGTCCCTCTTGCTTTTAGTTCCTGAAGAGCGACTAAAAGTATGTAGTTTTGTAATTTGTAGGGACTAAAAATTGGGTACAGCGACTAAAAACAAAAAATATATTTAACCCAAAAATTATATTCCTAAATCCTTTTCCCTTTTATCTACCAAAATGTCCCATTTTTTTATGGTTTAAATATAAGTTTAGTCCCTGCAAATATAGCGTTTTTTGGTTTTAGTCCTTGTAAAAAAAAAATTAGATTTCCTCCCTGCAAAATCATGAGTCGTCATTTTTGGTCCCTGACGTTATCTTCCATTAAAAAACGCTTACGTGGCAAACATTTTGCCATTTGGCCATGCTGATGTGTTTCATTTTAATCCAGTTGGCATCTAAATCAGCTAATCAACTAATGACTCATTATTTTTCATTTTAATCAACTAATTTAATCACTAATCCAGTTGGCATCATTGTTATGGTTCTTCCCCTTCTTTACCTCTCTCTGCGCCCCCAAATCTGCGCCCCCACCATTGCTAAGCTTTGCCCTTCCATCCACCAAAACCCAAACTTTCCAAATCCTAAACCTTCTGCCACCATTGCTGAGACCCACCTTCAAAACCCTCTGCCATCACCGTCTCCCTTCCATCCCCGAAACAACGAAACTGATAGTGGCGAAGAACACGCTGGTTTACAAAGAGTGGAAGGAACACAATGGGAGATGTTGAAGCCTTGCATGAAGGGAATGAATGTGTGGCTTTTCATTCACACAGAAGAGATACCTTCTGCTATTAAGCCTTATAGGGAGTTTCAGAAGGAAAAGAAGCTTGAAGAGAATGATTTCACTGGTGCTGTTTTTGAAGGAAAGTTTCATGGTCTTGATGAGTTCAAGAAACTTGAAACGTTGCCGACTCGTGCTGCTTCCTCCTTCTGCTTCCTTCTTCTTCTTCCTCCCTCTTCTTCTTCTTCTTCTTCTTCTTCTTCTAATTTTTTGCCCCTTGGTTTCGAATTTTGTAGAGACTTGAAAAGAATCCCACCAAACCTAAAATTTCATATTTTCCAGCAAACCCTAAAATTGAAAATTGGGAATTCAAAAAATGGAAAACAAACAACAATGTTACACTACCAACACTCCCATTACTATCATCACTAGATGATGATGATGGTGATGATAATGGTGAATTAGAAGAAACAGTGGCGTATTGGTCAAAATTTAATCTCTGTTATGATTTTTTATTTCTACTTATTCTCTCTTTTTGGCTCTCCTTCTTGGCTGTCTGATGAAGAAAATGATAGTACTATGCAGTGGACCAGTGGTTGAAGATGGTCTGAGATAAATTTTCGGGTTTCTTTCTCACTTAACTTCTCAAGTCAAAATGAGGCCTTATCTCTTCCCTGCCTCTACGCAAAATGGAAGCAAAGTGGTTGGCATGTGGATTAAGGAGGAGACACTTACAGCTTCAATGTCAATCTTGTAGACCAAAAGCTTTCGTCTTTCTCTGCAACTTGGGAAGAAGAAAACGAGGTGGAACAATATAGGGAAGAAGAAGACTAGGTAGAAAACGTATGCTGACGTGGAAATTGAGAGACTAGAATTTAGTGAGCCATGTCACGTTTTTTTTTAACGGAGATTGACAGATGTTAACGTCAGGGACCAAAAATGATGGTTCCTGACTTTGCAGGGATGGAGTCTAAAAAAATAAATTACAGGGACAAAAACCAAAAAACACTATATTTACAGGAACTAAACATATATTTAAATATTTTTTATTTGGGTGGGAAGTCGGTTTTCTCAAACCCAACTCTTCACCATTTTTTTAATTGATGGTGAGAAGTCACTATTAGATGGGGCGACTTCTCACCTTGGTTTTTATTTTTTCCATTTTTTAATTAATTTTAATGGTTATTAATTTAGTTAATTAATTTAATGGTTAGTTAAGTTAGTTAATCAAAATTCAAAAATCAAAACCTTACACGTCAATTCCACAACAATTGCAAGAGCCACAGAGTGAACAGGGTGGACGTAAACCAGATGTTGGCCACATAATACGTGCAACACAACAACCGCCTACACAATGATGTGCACGGCATAACACTCCTCGATAACCCAACCCCCACTGGTTGTCGAGACCATGCAAGATGAAGACCTCCAACTGCCTCGTCATTCGTTTGTCTTCACTCTATCATAACAATAGATTTCTGAACTGCTTCGTCATTCATTTGCTTTCACACTATCCCAACAAGAGGGTCCTCAACATTTCAACGTTCGTCGACACTATCACTTCCAGCAAAGAGGATTTTATGAGCAACCTGTTTGGTGTAGACCTTGGAATTCCACAGTCAGCTCGAGATTATATGGAAAGTATGTACTCATTTGACAATTCATCGTTCCAAAAGATGTGTCATATAAAATAAATGGGTTCATGATAAATCCCTCCATATTACATTACAATTTTTTGTCAACTAAAAAAGGGGTCAAGGGTCGGATTTGGTATCGAATGATTTAATATTTCTACATCCAATACCATCCAATCGACAAACTTTATATCCAAGTTTATTTCAGTATCTATAATAACATCTTCTGCTATATAATTTTTTGATGTGTGTTGTCATTATAAGAAATTGATTGGTTTTGTTTGCTTTGAATGGTGCTCCTACCACTTCTAATGTTGAGGTTCTGCACTTGGGAAAAAAAAATCTGGGACGTATCGCCCAAATTATTGGTTTGGTACAATATGTAGCTTTTCCACCAAGGAAAATGTCTATATTTACAACACTCTGGTAATTAAAGGTCACATGGTTCATGTTATGAATAATATATGTGTGGATGTCCATCTCCATTGTCTTTCTATATTCCCTAGCTCCTATAACTCCCATGAGTTAAAGACTTTCACTCTCAAAAGTTATTGCTCTCAATTTGTATATGTTAATGTCACATTATGTGAGGCCTTAATAGACTTGTAAGTTACAAGAATTGTGTCCTATAATAGGACTCATAAATCATTTTAAAGTATGCACCTTGAAGAGCATAATAGAAAGACTCTCTTTTTCTCTCTTCTCCATTTCTCCCTTATCTCTATTCTTCTATATGTTATATCTTGCTCTATTTTCGGTTCATTTTATAACACGTTATCCGCAGGAGTCTCTACCATATGAGTAACAACTTAATCTGCTTAAAAGTTATACGATAAGAATGTTTCTTCTTCTCACTATTGTGTTAATCTAATTCATGATTATGTTCTTGTAGCTTTATATTTACATGTTAATTTTTTATATTTCATGTATAGAAATTTTATTGTGAATTTTATTTAGCTAACAAAATTATATTTTTTTTATTATTGATAAATTCTGGAAGAGTTTAATATTCGAGCATCCCTGTAGGATTGCACAAACTATGATTTTTATTGATCATCGTTTACATGAATATTTGTGGTATAGTTCTTGAAGACCTAACCCTTTAGATCATTATTGAAATTTAAAAGATATATTTAATCTTGTTTAGTATCTTTTGAAATTAAGAAAAGTGAGAGAAGAATCATATATTTAATGTCTCTCAAATATACTCCTGGAGTAGCAAAAACAAGAAAATATTTTCAAGAATATTTTGAAAGTTTAGACTCTATTGTGATTGAACACAAGAGAAGTTATTGATTAAAAATGAGAAAAGGTCATGTAATTTATTGAACTTTAATCCCAGAAGTGAATAAGTTACATATGCAGGGTGATAAAAATGTCATTAGTATGATTTGTGGTTATGACCTTTACTATTCCTGATAATAGTGTAGTAACTCATATACATCATGGAGAAATGTAACTTCTCTTCCTACTTATGCATAGAATCCTACATAAAGACATCATTTCACAAGAAGAAAGAATAAAAAGAATTGGTCATATGACTAGTTCCTAAAGAACTAGACACTTTTATTTTTGTTTCTTTGTCCTACCTCTTATCATCTTCTCTTCTCAAGTTATCTAAATTGTAGCATGTATGAAAAGACATTGTTCATATCTGTTACATGTCAATATTTTGATCAGAATCTCAAGCGAGTTTGAATCAAGGTAAATATGAATATTTGTCTTCTAAGTCCTACAGGTGAGCTATGAGTCTAGTGATATATTAGTTTTTTTTAAGTCTTCTTAATCTAATTATTTTAAGTTATCATTTTGTTTTGTTGAATATGAGTTAGTATTCAAATTTGCTTACAAAAATTATTCACTTGATCATAGTCTTACAAAGAGTATGCATTTGGAATTTTTTTTTTTTGGAGAAATATTTTATTAGTTAATTAATTATCTGAAAAGCTAAATTATTTGTCACTTCATATATATTTTCGTGTGATTTGAAGTCACCACATATACATTTATACTTATTGTGTTCCCAATCAATCATATAGAGATATATTTTAATATGTGGTAATTCATATTAGCTTCTATATTTTGTTATTTGGATGATCAAAGTTTGATAAATTATTTGTATTCATTATCAATTTAAACATATACGGGTGCAATTAAACTTATGTAAGGTAAACCAGAAGTTTGTTATGCACAAATAAAAAAGTACTATTTTGTTGTAAACCTAAAGTTTACTAGTCTAAATAAATTTATTATTTGGTAAGTATTCTAAATTTTTAGAATTTACTTAGGATGATATTTGTGCATTTTATAATAAATCATGTATATTATTTATATAGTTATGACAAGAAGTTTGATCAAAAAAATATAGTTATGGCAAGAAGTCATATTGTCACGTATGTACTTATTAACAACTTGCAACCAGAAGTTTGCAAATATAATTAAAGGCTCTAGACGAGTTAATGTATTGTTGCATGGAGGAATGAAGTTACACATTGATACCATATCAGAACAACAAATGAAGGAAATATTGAATATCCTTATATCACGAGACTTATGTTAGGTTGAAAAAAATGGATATTGGAAAAGTTATTTGTTTTTCCTCCGGTTTGTACTAAACGCATATTAGTACATTTGGAACACATATTATCATAAACCAAAAGTTTATGGATCATATTAAGTTTATTGTTTGGCAAGACTGGTAGGGTCATCCCGAGTCTATATGATGCGAAAAAATAATTGAAAATCCATGTGGACATCCATTGAAGAGTCAGGAGATTCTTCAATCTAATAATCTACCGCTTGTTCCCAATGGAAGTTGATAATTTGACCATCACCAACAAAAATTGGAAGTGAATCTCTCACAGTTTTAGAATATATATAAGGTGATATTTGTGAACCAATACATCCCCTATGTGGACCATTTAGATATTTTATGATTTTAATTGATGCATCAACTAAATGGTCACGTGATTGTTTATCGTCAACTTGCAACCAGATGTTTGCGAGATTGCTTGCTCAAGTAATTTGACTAAAAACTCGTTTTATCGATTATCCAATTATGAAATGTTGGTGAGTTTACATTCCATGTCTTTAATGAGTATTGTATGTAGTGGGGTTGATATTGAACATCCAGTAGCACATGTTCATACATAAAATAGACTTGCAGAATCACTCATGAGCATCTAAAGTTAATTACAAGACCAATATTTATGAGATCAAAACTTCCAATTTCTATTTGGGGACATACAATCTTGCACGCGGCATTGATTCGCATCAGGCCAACAAGTTATCGCAAATCCTCCGCTTTACAAATGGTTTTTATTCAGGAACCTAATATTTCTCATCTAAGAATTTTTTGATGTGTTGTGTCTGTTCCAATTGTTCCACCACAACACACTAAGATGAGTTCTCATAGAAGTTTGAGAATATATGTTGGATATGAAATCTCCATCTATAATAAAATATCTCGAATCAACAAAGAGATATTAATTTACAGCTCGGTTGTTTTCCTAATATTAGCGGAGAGAATAGGCAGCTGAAAAAGGAGATTATTCTAAACGAATTGCCATTATCTCATCTTGATCCTCATACAAAATAATGTGAACCAGAAGTTCAAAAGATAATTCATTTGCAAAGCATAGCAAATCAGTTACCAAATGCATTTACCAGCTGCTAATGCTCCAATCAAAATTGATATCCCTGTTGGACAATCTTACATTGCAAGTGAGTCTCAACCATGCATGAAGCGTGGTAGACCTATCGGTTCCAAAGATATAAAAAAATCATCGAACAAGAAAAGGATCTAAAAAGCAAGATGGTCCAAGTGAGGATACGGAAACTCTAAAAGATTTCTAAGACATAATTGATTTTCAGTCTTAGAAGAGACTGATCAGGTACCTGAAATTTGTGAAAATTAAGAGATCTCAATATATTATGTTATGAATGGAATACAATGGAACCGAAATGAAGTCAACATTGCCGATGTTTTTTGCATATAATATAGCGCTAAATGTGATAAATGATAATGAGGATCATGAACCAAAGTCTATTAAGGATTATAGACAAAGTAATGATTGGCCAAAATGAAAAAACACTATTGAAGCAGAATTAAACTTGCTTTGCAAGCGAAAAGTTTTTAGATCTGTAGTCCGAACACCTGAGGTGTGAAGTCAGTTTGATACAAATGAGTTTTTGTTCAAAAACAAAATGAGAATGGTGAAATTATGAGATACAAATCTCAACTTGCTGCTCAAGGGTTTTCACAAAGACCTGACATTGAATTCACTTGTGGTGAATACAAGTAATTTTTGATATTTAATTAGTTTGGTAGCACATAAAGGACCTTAATTTAAATGTAATGGATTTGAAGGTCGAACCCGAAAATGACCTCTACATTAAAAATCTCAGAAGGATTAAAAATATAAAGAAATATCTTTAAATGAAATATTCTTAGAGGACAAAGTTTTGTCTCGACCTGTAAATCGAACAATTAGCTAATTGAATTTTTGGCTAGCAAGTTATAAACAACTAGTTCTTAAGTGACTCATAATAAATTATATCTACTGAGTACATGAGTTGTGTGTCAAAAAGATAACAAATATCTTGGTCCCGAAGACCATAACTTAGTGCTATAAAAGTATATGCGCATATGCATGGCTTGATACAATAATATTTTTGTGATACTTATTGGTATAGTATTGGTCATCACCAACCAAAAGGCATTGGAATAAAGTGAAATATATATTTTTCTATATTTTCACAACACAATTGATGCATTTATTTTATATATGAATATATGTTCAGCTAATTGATCATGTAGATGCAAGGTATTTTTCTAATCCAGATGAAGTCAAATCTCAAATCCACTGTTATTTACATGTGGTGGTATTGATACATCATTATGATCTACAAAAGAATCTATAGTTATCACTTC
This sequence comes from Calophaca sinica, assembly GCA_037113605.1. Lineage (NCBI taxonomy): Eukaryota > Viridiplantae > Streptophyta > Magnoliopsida > Fabales > Fabaceae > Calophaca > Calophaca sinica. Next base: position 97,051,663 of record CM073736.1, read on the forward strand.
TTCGTATCATGCTCAAATAACAACAATTCAAGGAGGAAGTCCTAAAGATAATACTGATTGCCGAACTCAATTGAAAGGAGGATAAATCACAAGTGGCGGAGCAAAGTATATTGCTTCAAATGCTTCAGAGGGAGAAAATCAGAATGCTGGAATTCATATTCTTAAGTGATGCTTCTAACAGGGGGAGAAAACTGTACTTTTTTTTTCTTCGCTGTGGTTTTGTCCCAATGGGTTTTCCTGACAAGGTTTTTAACGAGGCAGTCCCCACACAGGATATTGTACTCTTTTTCATTCACTAGGATTTTTTCCCACTGGGTTTTTTCCTAGTTAGGTTTTAATGAGGCATATCCTTAATAGACATCCAAGGGGGAGTGTTATGAATAATATATGTGTGGATGTTCATCTCCATTGTCTTTCCATATTCCCTAGCTCCTATAACTCCCATGAGTAAAAAACTTTCACTCTCATAAGTTATTGTTCTTAATTTGTATATGTTAATGTCACATTATGTGAGGCCTTAATAGACTTGTGAGTTACAAGACTTGTGTCCTATAAATAGGACTCATATATCATTATAAAGTATGCATCTTGAACAGCATAATAGAAAGACTCTCTTCTTCTCTCTTCTCCATTTCTGCCTTATCTCTATTCTTCTATATGTTATATGTTGCTTTATTTTCAGTTCATTTTATAACAGATCATACCTTTAATCCAATGTTTTAAAAACCAGGATGAACCAGTCGATTCAATCGGGAACAGCCAATTCGGAAGTCGGTTCACCCCCATGTGAACTGCAGTCTGGTTGAACTGCCTAGATACGGATTAAACCTCAGTTGAACCGCTATTCGATCCGGGTTGAACTGTTTGAAATGATTTTTTTTATTTACTTTTCCCCCAAATTTAATACTTTTTTATTTATTAGTTATTCAGTTCAACCGTGGTTGAACCGAATGAACCAATTGAACCATGACCCAGAGGTCTTGTCGGTTCAATCTCCGGTTCCGTTTTTAAAACATTACTTTAATCCCACTTGCAGTTCCTATTTTAATAGGGGTAGGACTTCCTTTTCCAACGACAACAAAAAATGTTCATCGTATGTGGGCTTTTCCTAGTATTTTATTTTTAATGATAATTATGATTTTTTTGAGCCTATTCTATCATCTTGGTCTTTCATAAGAGGAGACATAATAAAGCATCCATAATAAAGATGCTTATTGTCTCCCATCAGGCGACTGCTAGTTCTTCAACACCATATATCTGGGAATTAAGAGATGATTTGTCACTGCCTCGCGCAAATCTTAATATCAATGAGGTTTGTGCAACAAGACGAGCCACGTACAGGTGATAAAGAGCAACCAAGTTGGCGTCATCAACACCATCTACTTTCTACATGTAACATATCACCTCCACGGTGTGAAACTAGACACCATTTAGGAGAATAATTTTTTATTTATTTGTAATTTTAATTTAAATTAATTATAATAAATATTTTTTTATTACCATAGAAATATTATTTTTTTAATTAAACAAATTAATTAACAAATTATTTTAAAAACTAATTAACTAATTTTATAAATTACTAAATAAAAAATAAAAAAACATAGTGAGAAGTCGGGTTTTCTAAAATCGACTTCTCTCCTTTAATTATAAAAAATCTAAGAGAGTAGTCAGGGTTAGCAAAACCGGCTTCTTAGGGGGAAAACGAGAGCTTTTGGTGTTTAATTTTTGAGGTAGGATATTTTAGAATTTAATTTTTTGGTTGTTATTGTTAAAAAAACCCAATATTTCTCCGTATTTTTTCATAGTATCAAAGATTGTGATGTAACTACAATCGCAATCATAATTTGAAACCATATTACACGATCTAATTTTCTTAAGTGATGAATGATAATGATTTAAGGATACTTTGTGCCTCGTTGGAAACTATTGTTTGTATTGTAACTAGTATTTGGACTTGTGCGATGCACGAGATATCAAATTTGGAGAATTAGGACCCCAGAAAATGCGAGCCTTGATCATTCATGAGCTGAAGTAAAGACATAGTTCTTAATTTTCTTCAATGATGCACTTTAGAGGATACTGACCCAGGCTAAAATACAACCAAGCTTTCCGACTTTCACTCTTCAATCAGGATAAAAGCATGAGTTGGGGTTGACAAAAAGGACTCAATAAAAGAAAATTAAGCTAATTTGTATTCATCCATCACCATTACCAACCACCGTTTGTATGACATAAAAAATGCCAAGTGGGAATCTGATCAATGCATTTTAATGCATCTTTTATAGCAGTGCACTTAGTGTTCTTAAATATTTATTTTACCTAACAACTACTTTTTAGCATGGTTTTATATCTTTGGGTCATGATTGGGCTTTAGTGGAATTATTTGCTAATTTTCGGATTTTATTATATCCTGACCCATGTTGCTTCTGCAGGCCATAACTTGGGCTATACTTGTCCGATTTCAGTGTTCTTTGTGGCATTTGAAAGTTAAGAAGCAGAGCTACAATTCTTATGTTGGGACCGAAGCCTATTTCTGCCGTTTTGAAGGCCGAAATTCCACTTTACTGAAGCTGACGAGCTGCACTACGAGTTTTGGGCATATTTTTAGTTTGTTATCGGGCTTTTATCTTATAACCCGTTTAGGGAATTAGGTTTTCGTTAAGCTGAGACTATTAGATAGAGGATCAGCCGTTTTCTTTCATTATCTTACGTTTTATTATTCACTTATGCACTGGCCTCCATGGAAGCCTAAGTTCCTAAGTTGATTCATCGGTGAAAGGTTGTCGTTCTGCATTTTGAGGTTCTGCTTAATGTTTAATACAATTTCGTTTTAATTTCTTAAATTCCATCTCTATCAATTTAGAATTTGGTTTAAATGTTTGCAATCTATCGATTCGTTTCGCTTAGTTGATTGTTCTGTCTTCATTGCAAAACGCGATTCGATTGTGTATGAATGCTTGATTGTATGCATCTGCTTTCAGAATCAAGTAATATTTCAATTGCTTGATCGCTTAAGATTAATTGATTCGGTAGAAATTGATAGAGGGTTGATTAGAATTCTGTTATGATATTGGTTGCGTTTTAACGGCGCTTGTCCGCTCGTGACCGATTGAACCCATTGCTTTGGCGCTTGCTCGGAACGGTGTGGTCGTATAAACCGATTAACGCTTGTTTAGTTAGTTTATGTCAACTGTGAATTCGGAATTAATTGAATTGTTGTTATTTAGAACCTGTGATAAATCCAAGACGTACACCCGGAAACCGGTGAAACAATTGTCTCTATAATCTGAGAATTCTCTCAATGTAAACTGTTTTCACAAAACCCCCCTTTTTCGTTATTGTCAATTTTCTTATTTCCTGAATTTGGTAATTTTAGTGTTAGAGGTCTTCGTGAGACGACCAAGGTCTCTTGCCTTGTTACTATATTTACTGTTTAATCATTTTGACCCGCGTACGACCGCTGATCAAATTGGCGCCGTTGCCGGGGACCTCTAATTAGAGATTACCAACCTCAGGACCCACTAACAATACTAACGTTTCTTGCTTAGTTCTTGTTGTGTTTCCAGGTTTCCAGGCGCTGAGACTGGTGATTCTAGGATTGCGTAGTTGATTGTTCTGTCTTCATTGCAAAAACGCGATTCAGTTGTGTATGAATGCTTGATTGTATGCATCTGTTTCGTAACTGTTAATATTTCGAATTGCTTGACTGCTTAAGATTAATTGATTCGAGTAGAAATTGATAGAGGGTTGATTAGAATTCTGTTATGATATTGGTTGCGTTTTAACGGCGCTTGTCCGCTCCGTGACCGATTGAACCCATTGTTTGGCGCTTGCTCGGAGCGGTGTGGTCGTATAAACCGATTAACGCTTGTTTAGTTAGTTTATGTCAACCGTGAATTGAATTAATTGAATTGTTGTTATTTAGAACCGTGATAAATCCAAGACGTGCACCTAAACCGGTGAATCAATTGTCTCTATAATCGATAATTCTCTCAACAGACTGTTTTCACAAAACCCCCTTTTTCGTTATTGTCAATTTTCTTATTTCTGAATTTGGTAATTTTAGTGTTAGAGGTCTTCGTGAGACTACCAAGGTCTCTTGCCTTGTTACTATATTTATCGTTTAATTATTTTGACCCGCGTCACGACCACGATCAAATTGGCGCCGCTGTCGGACCTCTAATTAGAGATTACCAACCTCGGGACCCACTAACAATACTAACGTTTCTTGCTTAGTTCTTGTTGTGTTTCCAGGTTTCAGTGCCGAGACCGGTGATTCTAGGATTGCTCCGCCGATTCTCAGAGGCGAAAATAATAAAAATCGGTTTTCGGCAATCTCGCCGATTGCTCGAAACCACAATGAAAAATCCGAAAAAATCCAGGATCAATAGTCCCTAGCAGGATCACTTCTGACAACAGGCTCAAAATCCCAAATTCCTTTATTTTCTATTTTTAATTAATTTTTAATTTTTCATATCTCGAAAAATCCAAAAAAATTTGCATATCTTTCTTTTGATTTAATTAGATTTTTCGTGGTATTTTTATAATTTTTAGGTTAGATTTTAGTCGTTTTCCAATTTTTGCATTCATTTTAGCGTAGGGACATAGTTGGTATTTTTAGAATTGTTGCATTTTCCTATTCCTTGATATATACAGTGCATGACTAGGTCCAATACTATTAACTTGCATCCTTTTGACCCTGAAATTGAGAGAACATTGCATCATAGACTTAGGGATCATATAGAAGTTAGTGATAGTGATAGTGACAGCATCTTTAGCCATAATCTATTTGATTCTGATCCTGATTCTAATCCTGATTTTGATTTTGATTTTGATTCCGATTCTGTTAATATGGCTGATAGAACACTTAGGGAACTTGCTGCACCTGATGTTACTTACAATGCTCTGTGTATTAATTATCCCGAACTTGCTGTCCCTTTTGAATTAAAATCTGGTTTAATACACTTGTTGCCAAAGTTTAGTGGTCTTGCAGGTGATGATCCACACAAACATCTTAAGGAGTTCCACATTGTGTGCTCGACCATGAAGCCCCAAGGAATTCCAGAGGAGCACATTAAACTAAGGGCCTTCCCTTCTCACTCCAAGATGCAGCCAAGGATTGGTTGTATTACCTTCAACCAGGTTCGTTGAAAATTGGAATGCTTTAAAAAATTGTTCCTAGAAGTTCTTTCTGCGTCGAGTGCCTCAATCGTAAAAGAGATATGTGGCATTAGGCGTAACCCCACCGAAGTCTTTACATGAATCTTGGGAGAGATTTAAGAAGTTGTGTGCAAGTCGCCTCATCATCAAATCTCCGAGCAGCCTACTCATCCGATTTCTACGAGGGTTTATTGCCCATGGACGTAAATATTATGGATCTTTGCTAGTGGAGGGCACTTGTAGACAAAACCCCAACAGATGCAAGAGCCTTAATAGAAAATATGTCCATCAACTCCCAACAATTCCACAACTGTAAGCAATTCTGCAGTTCTAACAAGGGGAGTGAATGAGATACAGGCTAAGGCTACTAGTGAGAAGAACTTGGAAAACATGTTGGAAGAACTCACAGCTTGGGTAAAAAAATTGGCAACAGGTCAGACAACAAGGGTTTGTGGTATTTGTACCTCTGTAGAGCACCCCACAAATGCATGTCCTACACTGCAAGAGGACCCTAATGCTGATACCCCTCAGGCATATGCAGCTAACATCTTTAACCCTCAAGCCAATGTTGATTTGTCTTCCAACAGGTACCACCCAAACTGGAGGAACCATCCTAACCTTAGATGGGGAAATCAAGTCACAACAATGACCAGGCGACAAAATAATCCACTACAGTCATGTCAGGCTGAGCCTGAACCTTCATTAGAGGATCTAGTTAAGCGAGATGGCTGCCCAAAATCTCCGGTTCCAACAGAGAACAGATGCCTCAATTCAGAATTTGCACACACAAATGGGACAGATGGCTACCACAATTAATCGATGCAAGCCCGGCAAAGCCAACTTCTGCCCAACCTGGTAGTAAATCCAAATGCCGGTGCAAATGTCGGTGCAATCACTCTAAGATCCGCAAGGTCGCTGACACTCCGTAACCTCCTCCGGCCAGAAAATTCAAGTGGCAGTAGAAAAAGTGATAAGCCAATTTCTGCACCTACCTCCCCAATTGAAGAAGATGATGATGCACGGTCTATACCACTCCCCTTCCCCCAAAGGGCTGTGATAACCAAGAAGATGGATGAGGCAGATAAAGATAGCGAAGTCTTGGATACATTTAGGAAGGTTGAAGTTAATATACCTCTCCTCGAAGCAATTAAGCAGATTCCAAGATATGCTAAGTTCCTTAAGGAGTTGTGCACACACAAAAGGAGGCGAAGGCTGAAGGGAAATGAAAAGGTCAATGTGAGTCGCAATGTGTCTGCACTCATGCAGCCCATGATACCCCAAAAGTGCAAGGATCCAGGAATTTTTACTATTCCATGTACCATAGGCGAGTAAATTTGAAAATGCCATGCTGGATTTGGGTGCTTCCATTAATGTGATGCCTACATCCATCTTTAACTCTCTGGCTCTTGGACGCTTTGCGAATCTGAGTGTTATTATTCGGTTGGCAAACAGAGCAATGCTCACCTCTTTGGACTTGTGGAGGACGTGCTCGTTAAAGTTAATAACTTGGTTTTTCCCGCAGATTTTTACATTACGGACATGGAGGGAGAGACACGCCCAAACAGAGCAATCGATCATCCTAGGCGAGACCATTCTTGAGAACAGCAAGAACCAAGATTGATGTGTATTCGGAACTCTTTCCATGGAATTTGGGGATAACATAGTTCAATTTGACATCTTTAATGTCGCTATGAAACATCCCGTGGAAGAGCATTCTCTTTTCAAATAGAAGTACTTGCGGACTTAGTTGAAGATACTCATTGCATGGTCATGCGTGTTAATGTTACAAATGATGTTGCTACACCGCAAGCTTCGATGTAACTCCATGCACCAAGATACTTCCCTCTCGAGCAATCACAAAGAAAACCCAACCCATCAAGAAGGAAGCTGTGAAGAAGAAAAAAATCAAACACTTCCATGTGTTCCATTCTCGCCTCAAAATCATAGCAGGTAAGCTTCGACCCAAGTGGATTGACCCTTTTGTTGCAGCTAGCACTTTTCTTTATGATGCAAAGGGAATAAAAAGTGAAGTCACCAGTGAAACCTTCAAAGTCAATGGTCCCAAGCTTTTCCATGAGAGCCCCGCGCTTGAAGAGGAGACTGTAGAAGAGCTCCACTTGAAAAAGCCGCCTTGAAGAGGGAGTTTTCTTTCACTCCTCCTTACTCTTATTTTATGCTTGTTGTTTTCATTGAGGACAATGTATGATTTAAGTGTGGGGGGGTGTCTTTTAGTAGCTTAGTAGTTTTGTTTCTGCTGTTTTGTTTTTGTTTTGAGTTTTTTGTTTAAAAAAAAAATTGCATTTTCATTGGATTTCTTGGTTTGTATGAGTGGGGAGTGATTTCACTATTCTAGGACTATAGGTCTTGTGGCATGATATGGATGACTTCCTTGCATTCTTAGTGTGATAAGTTGGTTTGGAGTATTAAATTGTGCATCTTTTGTGATAGATATTTTCCTTTGTGAGTTTTGGGCCTTATAATGGATGGAATACATTTTGCCATTCTCTTTCTTTCTTGAGTGATTTCACTCATGATTGTTGGTTACTCTAGAACTTGACTTGACTCTTGTTGAAACTCTTGTTCACATGCATGCATTGAAATGATCTAGGCAATTTTTGTTCTTTTAGCCACTAGCCAAATAAGCCTACCATGCAATTATCCCTTTGTTTAGCCCCTTTGAGCCTATTTATCCCATTCTTTGTTATATAGCTCATTACAAGCCTAAAAGTGAAAAACAATGTTATGACCCAATCTTAGGGGATTAAGGAGCTTTTAAAAAAAAAACAATGAGAATAAATTTGCAAAGTGTGGGGGGCTCAGAATTGTGGTTGTAAAAACATATGTATTGTTGTGCTTCATTGCTTCATTGGGATTTTGGCAAAAGAAAATAAAAAAAAGAGAAGAAAAAGAAATAAAAAAAAACAAAACAAAAGATTAGTGGAGCATATCATTTCTCAAAAAAATAATGGATTGAATTGTGGTTGAATTGTCCCCCCATGATTATTTGGTAATTGTTTCCATTGCTCCTCTATCCTCTTTGATTTTATAGCCTAGTTCCCCTTTCAATTATCTCACCTTGACCTTGGCCCCATTATAACCTTAATAAAGACCTTTTGATCTTTGTGTGCATGTGTTTCAAGTGTGGATGTTAGAGTCTTGTCAAGCCTATGGTAGTGCTAGCTTTCATGATGTGCTTTGAGTGTAAACACTAGCCTAGACACTTGAGAGTTTGAGAGAAATGCTTTCTTGTGAGGATTCTATCACTTTTGATGCACTCTTTGGTTGCTTTGAAGGTAATTAGATGTTGTTCATGATTGCCATGAGTCCTTGAAACCTTGAAGGAGCATTTAGCTTGCCACTTTGTATCCTTGGAATTCATTGGAAATGCATCTTTGCTTTGTTTTGTGTGTTTTGCCCGGAGTGCAAAAGCTTAAGTGTGGGAGAATTTGATCAATGCATTTTAATGCATCTTTTATAGCAGTGCACTTAGTGTTCTTAAATATTTATTTTACCTAACAACTACTTTTTAGCATGGTTTTATATCTTTGGGTCATGATTGGGCTTTAGTGGAATTATTTGCTAATTTTCGGATTTTATTATATCCTGACCCATGTTGCTTCTGCAGGCCATAACTTGGGCTATACTTGTCCGATTTCAGTGTTCTTTGTGGCGTTGGAAAGTTAAGAAGCAGAGCTACAATTCTTATGTTGGGACCGAAGCCTAGTTCTGCCGTTTTGAAGGCCGAAATTCCACTTTACTGAAGCTGACGAGCTGCACTACGAGTTTTGGGCATATTTTTAGTTTGTTATCGGGCTTTTATCTTATAACCCGTTTAGGGAATTAGGTTTTCGTTAAGCTGAGACTATTAGATAGAGGATCAGCCGTTTTCTTTCATTATCTTACGTTTTATTATTCACTTGCGTACCCTGGCCTCCATGGAAGCCTAAGTTCCTAAGTTGATTCATCGGTGAAAGGTTGTCGTTACAGATTTTGAGGTTCGGTGCTTAATGTTTAATACAATTTCGTTTTAATTTCTTAAATTCCATCTCTATCAATTTAGAATTTGGTTTAAATGTTTGCAATCTATCCAGTTCGTTTTCTGCTTAGTTGATTGTTCTGTCTTCATTGCAAAAACGCGATTCAGTTGTGTATGAATGCTTGATTGTATGCATCTGCTTTCAGAATCATTAATATTTCAATTGCTTGATCGCTTAAGATTAATTGATTCGAGTAGAAATTGATAGAGGGTTGATTAGAATTCTGTTATGATATTGGTTGCGTTTAACGGCGCTTGTCCGCTCCGTGACCGATTGAACCCATTGTTTTGCTTGCTCGGAGCGGTGTGGTCGTATAAACCGATTAACGCTTGTTTAGTTAGTTTATGTCAACTGTGAATTCGGAATTAATTGAATTGTTGTTATTTAGAACCTGTGATAAATCCAAGACGTGCACCCGGAAACCGGTGAATCAATTGTCTCTATAATCTGATAATTCTCTCAACAGAAACTGTTTTCACAAAACCCCCCTTTTTCGTTATTGTCAATTTTCTTATTTCCTGAATTTGGTAATTTTAGTGTTAGAGGTCTTCGTGAGACGACCAAGGTCTCTTGCCTTGTTACTATATTTACTGTTTAATTATTTTGACCCGCGTACGACCGCTGATCAGAATCATGTACTTACCGATGGGAATTCCTTGGTTGACAAGATACCTTAGCATCCATTGGCAAACACCATGAAATATAAGAACAAGCTTCTCGGCACAACAGTTTAGATCAATAATTAGCCTTTTCTATGTTTCTGTTTGCGTGGAAAAATCAGCCGAGGGATTCGGCTAACGTCCAGCCGACAAATTGATTCTTGTTTAAGCGATTACACCAAGAACAGAACTTTGATTCTCGATTATGGGTTCCCCAACTGCTCCAGAAAGCGTTGAGTGTGGCGAATCTACGCTATGCTAAGGCTAAGACTAAGATACATGGAATCGGCTAAGATAAATGTTGTAAAAAGCTGATAAATTGCAAGAGAAATAGTTGTTTGATTGATTGGGCATCCCTTTACATTTCTCAGCGAAGGTATATATATACAAAAAAAAATGTAACCGCCCCTATTGGCCATTATGTGTTCCACACGTTCATGGCTGACAACAAGCGGTCGTTGGTGTCCCTCAACTGCTTTCTTACGCGTATCATGGTTTAACCGCTTTCCCATCGGCTGGGCCAACGATTTATCACGTGTTAAATGCGTTGAGGGCCTTCAAGAGCTAGCTTTAATCATGTTGGCGCCAAAGTCCATGACTTTCACATATTTAACCCTTGGTCGAGCTTCAAAGCTCCATGTTAATCAACAATAGCTCAGCCAATGAGGCCATAATAATCGGATATTTCCTTTATCCACACCGGCTAAACTCTTTAGTAATCAGCTGGCCTCACGATGCTCCCTGAACTTCCAACCTTTTCCTTTCTAGCCTCGGTTCAATGGGACCAGTTTTCGGCTACAAACCTGATCGGCTTATCTCACGCATCGGCTATTCCCTTCATCGGCTATGGCTAATATTTTCTGGTGATAACAATTGCCCCCTACATCATTTCAGCTGTAAATGCTGGATTGATGTATCAGATAAGATTCGAGTCTCTGAAAACGTCAATCGCTAGTCACTTTATGTGCATTTAATGTCACCCATTATGACCTGAACGGCTACTTTTCCCATACCCGATGACTGCGCTGTTATCCGATAATATCTCAACAACTTTTATCGTTGGTCGTGCGCATGACTCCTCTTTAAATAGCTGGCTCCATTTGTTCTTCTTATTACTCAGGCAGTTTGAACTCCTTTGAACCCTTAAACCCTAGCTTCCTTTCTGCACATTCTCTTCTTGCGACAATGTCTTCAGCGTCCGATTCTCAAAATCGTGAACATAGCTACGGCGGCCATGACTCCCTGGACGAGTCTTCTCATTCAACCGACTCTCACTCCTCAACTCAGGAGACGGCCGGGTCAGCCGAAGGCATCATACCTCCTCTCTATCCGATTCAAGGTTCTCTCACCTTGTGACCGTCCACCAACCTGCAGGGTGGCGAAATGTATGGTTCAGGCTAAGGAATCGGCTAGTGCTGCTTTGGAAAGCGCCCCTGTCGATGTGGTGGCCACTGAGGCACTGGCTACCAGTGGGCCTACTGCCATTCTTCCTTCTGGGCTGGAAGACATGGCTGTGGATGCAGCTGAGATTGCTAGGGTAGTAGCCGCAGGCGCATCGCACGATTGAAGCCTCCAACCAACAAGAGGTAGCCGATCCTATTGAAAAGGCTGATCCTCAAGAGGCAACCGAGCCCACCGGTACCCCTGACCAGGTTGAAACAGCTGATCCTGCTATGGTTGCCGATCCCCCAGTTGCAGCCACTCTTGACCCAACAGACTAGTTCTTTCCAGTTGTCTTTAAGTATTTTTGTTGGCTAGGTGGCCGGCCTGTGGTCACCAGAACAATTTCCTTTTTTGTCTATAAATAGCTCTTTTATTGTTCTAGTATGCTTTGCCAAACCGTGGGGTAGTATTTCTTCAGATATTTGCCATTTATGCTTCTGTTCATTTCTTCGCCTTGCATGTTAACTAGCCGATACGCGTTTCCTGCGAACACTTGACTAACCGTGAATGGACTTTCCCAATTTGGTGACCACTTACCGAATTTAGGGTCCTTGACTCCTATTGGTAAAATAGTTTTCCAAACTAGGTCACCCTCAACAAACTTCTTCAACTTAACATGTTTGTTGTAGGCACTAGCCATTCTGCGTTTGCTTGCCTCAATTCTTTCTAAGGCCATTAACCGATCTTCATCCAACTGATCGGCTCCATAAGCATGGCTTGGCGATACTCTTCTAGGCTTAAGGAATTCTGTCTCGCCACTCTTAGAGAAGTGACATTGATTTCCAAAGGCAAAACCGCATCTTGGCCGTAAGTCAGCCGATATGGAGTTGTGCCAGTGGCCGTTGACTTGGAATTCCTTATGGCCCATAAAGCCTCATCCAGAGTTAAATGCCATTTTCCGGACTTGTTTTCCAAATTCTTTTTGATCAGGTCCACAATAATCTTGTTGGTTGCCTCGGCTTGCTCATTGGCCTGTGCATAATATGGGGATGAATGTATCAATTTAATCCCTAACTGTTGAGCAAAGGCAACCACCTTATCTCCAGTGAACATAGTTCCCTGATCCATGGTAATGGTCTCTGGAATCCCAAACCTGTATATGATCTGGTGTTGAATGAATCGGATAACGTCATCTTGCTGTACCTTGACCATCGGCTGAGCCTCCACCCACTTAGTAAAGTAATCGGTTACCACAATAATGAAATTGTGTCCTTTGGAAGATGGTGGATGGATTTTGCCGATCAAATCCATGGCCCAGCCTCTAAATGGCCAAGGTTTCACCACTGGATGCATCAATTCAGCTGGTACCCTTTGAATGGGACCATGCAGCTGGCATTCTTCGCATCCTTTGGCGTACTGAAAGCAATCGGCTGTGATGGTAGGCAGGCCAATAATACCCATGGCGATAAATCAACCATTTCATAACAGGCCCAGCCCTATGCGAGCCGCATATGCCTTCGTGAACTTCACCCATAACCCTTAGGGCTTCATTTTTATCTATGCACTTTAGCAATACCCCATTCATGCTTCTCTTATACAATTCATCATCAAGAAGCACATACCTTAGAGCTCGTCTCTTAACTTTGGGGTTAGTACACTTAGAAGGATCCTGTAAGTACTCGATCAACTCGTTCCTCCATGAATCGATTTGGTCTGCGACCATTACCTCGGCTGGTAATTCGTCGTACTCCAAAGTCAACAGAGATTTCCTATATCCGGAGGCCTCTTGGGCCAGATCGTTGGCCTCCATATTAGCTCCTCTGGGGATGTATGACACATTTGCATCAATAAATTGGTGAATCAATCTGTCAGCCGTTGCATAACGTACCAACAGATTTGGGTTGTTGCACCCATATTCTTTGGTTACCGTTCGACCACTAATCGAGTCGCCCTTTACATGAATGTAATCAGCGCCCATCATGGCTAACAGCTTTAACCCTATGATCATGGCATCATATTCGACTTGGTTATTAGTTAAACCTGGGTTTAGCCGATACGCAAACCTCCACATTTTCCCATCTGGGTTGGTAATTGTCACTCCGGCTCCAACTCCTTTCTGGGTTTTGGACCCATCAAAAGTTAGGACCCAAGGCAATAGGTTTATGCAAGTAATTGGAGATACCCAAGGGTCCTCCACTTCCACGCAGGGATGTTCTGCCAAGAAATCGGCTAGGGCCTGACCCTTGACAGCCCTTAATGGGACGTATTTCAACGCGAAGGCAGTGAGCTTAATGGCCCACTTCATCAAGCGACCTTGTAAGACAGGCCTATTAAGCAAGTACCTAACAATGTCAATTTTGCATAAAACTAATATTTCATGTGGCATTAAATAATACTCAAGTTTTGTACAAGCGTAGAACAAAGACAGGCACAATTTCTCCAAGGGAGTATATCTGGTTTCAGCATCATTGAGGCTTCGGCTAAGGTAGTACACCGCTCTTTCAGTTCCATCTTCAAAGATCCTCAGTGCTAACAGCAAATGATAGACTCTTCAAAGAAATGCAATGTAAAGTTTCAAAGGCTTCCCTGGCATGGGGGGCACCAAAACTGGTGGACTAGCTAAAGCCTTCTTTATTTGTCCAAAGGCCTCTTGCTGTTCAGGACCCCACACCATCTCCTCAGCGTTCTTGAGCTTCAGCAAAGGGGAAAAAGCCTTCATCTTACCAGCCAAATTAGCTATGAACCTTCTCAAGAAGTTGATCTTTCCCAGCAAGCTCTGTAATTCCTTTTTGTTCCTGGGTGGTCTAGCCTCCATCACTGCCTTGGCTTTGTTTTGGTCTATTTCAATGCCCTTTTGATGCACCAAGAAACCAAGGAAGTTGCCAGCCGATACACCAAACATGCACTTTGCAGGATTCATCTTCAAGTTATGGACCTTCATCCTCTGCAAAGCCTGTTCCAAATCGGCCAAGTGGGCTTTGAAGTCTTTGGATTTTACCACCACATCATCTATGTATACTTCCATAGTCTTGCCGATTAGATCATGGAAGATAGCATTCATTGCTCTCTGGTAGGTGGCCCCAGCATTCTTCAAGCCGAATGGTATCACCAACCATTCATAAATTCTCAGTGCCCCTAGGCACCTGAATGCAGTCTTGTGAGTGTCCTCCTCAGCTAAAAATATTTGATTATAGCCCGAGTACCCGTCCATGAAGGTTAAAATACCATGTGTGGCAGCTGCATCGACTAACATGTCTGCCACAGGCATCACATATTCATCCTTTGGAGTGGCTAAATTCAAGTCTCTATAATCAATGCAAACTCGAATCTTGCCATTCTTCTTCTTGACAGGTACTATGTTAGCTAACCACTCTATGTACCTGGCTGTTCTGATGAACCCAGCATTGAGCAAACGCTCGATTTCTGCTTTGATTTGTGGTATCAGCTGAGGATGGTACCTTCTAGGTGGCTGCTTATGTGGCTTGAATCCCTCCTTGATCGGTAGCCTATGTTCCACCACCTCGTGCTAGCCTGCATCTCATGATAGTCCCATGCAAAGCGCCTTTATATTTTTCAAACAGGCTACCACCTCTTTCTTATCCTTTTCCCCCAAAGAACTGGGCCGATTTGCGTTAGCCGAGGCTCTTCTGGAGTTCCCAAATTGAGGTCCTCCAAGGGGTCTTGAGATTCAAAGGTTGGCAAAGTCCTCCGAATAGGTGATTCAAACTCCGTCGGCAACTCCGTGATCTCGTCTGCCGATGTGAGGCCATCACCTTGTTGTTTGTCTATCAGCAAGGACTCAGCTACGTGAGATTCAATCCTGAAAGCTTCTAGCCGATCCCATAAGTCCTGCACCACTTGGGTGTCTTTAAACATAACAAACCTCCGTGGCTAGCCGTGGTTCGGCTAATTTCTCGATCTTGAATCCCTGGGGTGTCAAGTTACAAGATTCCCAGGATCCTTCCTCGTATTCCTCAGTAACAGCTATGGCAGCCACAGAGGGAGAGTAGAACAAAGCTTCTAGATTTTGTACCTCAGCTGGGAATGGATTGTCATCGGCTGGGACTATTTCAATTTTATCCCCTTCCCAAAAAATGAGCTTCTGATGCATGGTGGAAGATAAGCACTGGCTGGTGTGAATCCAATCTCTCCCTAGCAGGACTGCATAAGATGGTTTGCCATCAATCACGAAGAAAGCTGACTTGATGCTCTTGGGGCCAACAGTGATCTCGGCTATCAGGATTCCCAAGGCAGACGAAGCCTCTCCCATGAAGCTAGTCATTTTCATGTTAGTTGGGATCAGGTCTTCTTCAGACTTCTTCAGACTCCTCAAGGTGGCCACCGGCATCACATTCAATACCGCCCCATTATCAACGAACACTCGGCTGAAGGCCTTGCCATTGATGTAGCCTCTCACATACAAGGGCTTCAAGTGCTTCATCATGTCTTCAGTTGGCCTACCAAATACAGTACTCAAAGCATCTTTTGCCGTGTCATCGGCTAAAGTTGCCCATTCTGCCTCTTCCACGCATACGTCTCCTTCTAAGTGTTCAATCTGGGGATAACCAACCCAGAACTCACTTGGGATCAGGCTAACGACCTCAATAGCGGCCATCAATCCGGCTTCACTCTCATCTGAGAGATAATCCAGAATTGAATCTTCTCGATAACCAGACTCTAAGATCGGCTCGTCATTACCATTCAAGCAGTTTATGTATGTGTGAATATGCCCTTCTTCTTTATCAGGTTCCCCTTTTCCTTCTTCAGGCTGCCCTATGTCCACCTCGGCAACCGTGATTGTCATTGGGGCCTCCTTGGCTTGATCAGTTTCAACTTTGTCAGGCTCCAAACCGCAAGGTCCAAAAGCCCTGTCAATGGCTTCTGCCACTTTAGCTTCTGGGATCTCCTTCTTATCGGCTGCCTTGGCATCGGCTATCATCTGCAGGGTTTGTTTCATTCTTTGCAAGGATCTAGCCCTCTGCAGCCTTCTCTTCTGCGTTCTAGTCAGTGTGACTGGCTTGAACTCTTTCTTCTTCGGAGGTTGATTAACCACCCACTTCCCTTCTTTGACATTTGCAGCTGGCTTGATCATCCTCTGTGGTTTGAGTTCATCATCATTCCTTACTGTTATGCGAAGAGAGGACATTCCCCCTTCGACATTGAACTCCGCCACCCTTCTCTTAGACTTTGGGAGAGGGTCCTCAGTGATCCTGGGCATAATCGGCTGGGCTTCAGCTGAGGTTCCCAGTTGATTTTGCCCCGCCTCCCGAGCATGCGCGTTCTCTTAGTCTTTGAGTGCATGTTGCGGTCTTGGGCCGATCAACTCGTTAGTCAAACGTCCGGTGCAGGAGGTTTACCATGGAATCGGCTCGAAGATGGTTGGCCCTGGCGTTTTTGGTGACACCGTGGGTTTCCCAATCACAAACACAGATCCCCTGGTGACCTCTTGGTCTCTTTTGGATTCTTCTTTGGGCATCCAATCACTCCTGATGGATTGTTCCCCTCTTATTGGCCTGGGCTGATCAGGCCTTGAGAAAGACACCATGGCCATGGTTACAACTGGGAATGGATTGGTGTCGACTGACATCTCGGCTATGCTCTTATCGGCTAGCTTGAACATACCCTCCTTGATAGCCTTTTGTATGGCCTTCCTGAAAACTACACAGTTAGCTGTAGAATGGTTATAAGAGTTATGCCACTTACAGTATTTCTTGTTCATCAATTCTTCAGGAGGTGGAATCTGATGCCCCTCTAGCAGCCGAATTTTCTTGTCCTTGAGCAAGTAATCAAAAATCTGGTCTGCCTTGGTTATGTCAAAGGAATACCCTGCCCTATCCTCTGTTGACTCAGTTTCTTTGGCCTTGGCGGCCTTCAATGCTGGGCAAGAAAAGCTCTTCCCTTTGACTATCTCGGCTACCATCATATCAGCAGTGAGGTCAACCGCTTCGGAGTCAGATTCTTCTGCCTCTATGATAGAGACTAAATGTGGACCCTTTCCTTGGCTAGCCCTTCGCTTTTCCTTTTCCTGGATATATTGCTCAACTCGGATAGCCCTTTCTGCCAGTTGATTCAAATCTGTGCAGGCTTGTCCTACTAACTTCTCCTTCAACTGCGGGTGCATGTTGTTAATCACCATGGAGGTATAATCTGTTTCAGGGAATTGCACAGAACATTTCCCTGCTTTCTTTCTGAACCTTTCAATGTAATCAGCAACCGACTCATCAACTTCTTTGCTCGAGACTAGTTAGATCGGTTACCGTAACTTGAGGTTGAGGCCAGTAAAATCTATCATGGAAGCACCTCTCCATGTCGGCCCAATTCTGTACTGAGTTTGGAGGCAGGGAGGAATACCAGGTGAACGCTGTCCCAGTGAGTGATAATGAGAAAAGTTGAAGCTTGTGATACTCATTCTGGCTGCTTTCACCACACTGGGCTGTGAAACACCCTATGTGCTCCATGGTAGACTTGTCATCTTCCCCTGAGAATATGGTGAAATCTGGAGTTTTGAATCCCCTAGGGAGAGGAACCATCCGATCCACCCATTCAGGGTACGGTTTCCTGTAAACAGGACGGTCCAACGGCTTTAATTGTATCCCGAAGTACTTCTTGATGGTACTTGCAATCATTTCTGGGTCTATCAAATGGGAGGCTCCCTGCCGATTATCTTGTGGATTCAGCTGGGGCGCACTCTGACCCACTGGTCTCCAGGGTGAAGCCTGTTGGAACGGATTCTGAAGGTTGAAGGTATTTGGTGGAACATTGCCTAGAGGTGGATTAGTATTCCATTGCTGCTCTGGACCATATTCCCCAAAACCTCCGACCTGAGTCCCTGGAACAGCCGATGCATTCTGGGGTAAAGGTGGAACAGTGTTCCATGCCTGCTCTCCCCCATAGTTGCCAGCCGTTCGTAGTATATTTGAACTTACTGGAGGGTATGGCATGGGGACTGGTTGCGGTTGGCAGAATGGTGGATTGTTGAGGTTCCAATCACCAGATAGCTTCCCTGAACCATAACCAGGGGCCATCGGCTGCCAATTTGGTTGTCCATACGTGTTTGCCTGCACAGTAGGGCCATGCGTTGGAGCATACGACGTTACTGGCGGCAGACCACTGTGTCCAACCGTGTTAACTGGCCTCCGGGCCATGTTGATCTGCCCATACTGCAGATTCGCTTGATCAGGTGGCATCACTTGCCCCCAGCATGGGGTGGTACCCATGTATTCTGCTGATCACCGCACGTCTGGGTTGGTGGCCCTACCGGTAGTGGGATTGGTTGTGCCTGAAAAGGCCCAGTCTGACCCACATTCGGCTGAGGCTGCCAGACCTGACTGACTTGTGCATGCTGGGTTTGCCCGTTCCCCCTGCCAACGCAGAACTAGCCGAGTGTTCACCTTGATGTCCTCGGCTGGTCTCCATGTCTCTCGCCTACTGAACCTCGTTATGCACCATGGGCCTGACAATATCTGCCAACTGCCTTGACACTTGGTACATAATGTCATGAATCCCCATATCAATCTGCTGTCTGATGAAAGAAGTGGTCATGACCACTGGGGCTTCGGTATTCTCTGGGTTATTCATTTCTGCAGAGGTCAAAAGTGAGATCGAATGTCTTCAACCACTATGGGCATACCCAAGGTGTATCTTTGACTCGTTGTTCTTGCGTGGTGGGGTTCTTTTGGGATTTGAACTCGACTCCATGTTGTTGTTGAGTTTCTTTCCTGACCTCAGGTTCATACGCCAAGCGTGATCCTGCCCTGGAGAATCAAACCTGTCCTTCAATTCACCTATGGTCCCACCAAGTCGCCCAAACTTGTTTGCGTGGAAAAATCGTAGAGGATTCGCTAACGCCCACCGACAAATTGATTCCTGTTTAGCGATTACACCGAGAACGAAACTCTGATTCTCGATTATGGGTTCCCAACTGCTCCAGAAAGCGTTGAGTGTGGCGAATCTACGCTATGCTAAGGCTAAGACTAAGATACATGGAATCGGCTAAGATAAATGTCAGAAAAGTCGATAAATTGCAAGAGAAATAGTTGTTTGATTGATTGGGCGCCCTTTACATTTCTCAAGGTATATATATACAAAAAAAAACAAAATGTAACCGCTTCTATTGGCCATTATGCTCCACACGCTCATGGTCGACAACAAGCGGTCGTGGGTGTCCCTCAACTGCTTCCTTATGCGTATCGTGGGTTAACCGCTTTCCCATCGGCTGGGCCAACGATTTATCACGTGTTAAATGCGTTGAGGGCCTTCAAGAGCTAGCTTTAATCATTTTGGCGCCAAAGTCCATGACTTTCACATATTTAACCCTTGGTCGAGCTTCAAAGCTCCATGTTAATCAACAATAGCTCAGCTGATGAGGCCATAATAATCGGATATTTCCTTTATCCACACCGGCTAAACTCTTTAGTAATCAGCTGGCCTCACGATGCTCCATGAACTTCCAACCTTTTTCTTTCTAGCCTCGGTTCAATGGGACCAGTTTTCGGCTACAAACCTAATCGGCTTATCTCACACATCGGCTATTCCCTTCATCGGCTATGGCTGATATTTTCTGCTGATAACAGTTTCAAATACCAAATTGTGATTGCTAAGGGATGCAATCATGTATACTTATACTTATCAATGTTTTAAGAACCGAATTGGATGATTCAACTGGTTAATCCAAGAACTGGTCATGTCTACGGTTTGTTTATTTGAGCAGTTCGATTGTCGGTTCAACCAGTTTAAAGAAATAGAACCATGACTTGGAGGGCTTGCCAGATTGAGCTCTAATTTGGTTTCTAAAACATTGATATAATAAATTGCAAAATTGTTAAAATATGATGCACATTGATTTTTTAATTATGACCATTGTACACTCTTGACTCTTCTAATTGCCAATGCTAGAACAGCGCCCCCCCCCCCCCCCAAAACAAAATCTCATCCATATGCACCTATGGAGCTGCCACCATTATAAAATTGGATAAAAATAGAATGCAGAGGAAAAAAAAACATTACCTTTCCACTATAAAATCTTTTCTAATTGAAACAGAATACTACTTTATACATGGCATCGTTAGTTTCATCAGATACATAAAATATACTTAAGTACCATATGGAACTCACTTCATTACCTACCAGCCATATCATTCACACTACCATTTTCCAGCATATTATCAACAACCTTTAGTATGATCATATATAATCCCAGGTTCCACAATCTTCCCACAATCCTACAATTTATTGTCTTATTGATATTTATATTGCAAATGAAAAAAAATACTATCTAAATAATAAAAACAAAAGAACAAGATAACTGTATCAACATCAGACTGCACACTGTTGTTGGAATACCATCAACAAAAAATTTCTCTCTTTTGAAGCTATTGGCATGTGTTGAACCCATTGGACTAGTCTTTTTTATCTCAGCCTGCTGGAAAAGGAAAATCAAATATTTGAGCTAATTACCCACAGAAGAAAACGAGGAAAAGGAGGAAAAAAAAACTTTATTACTAACCCAACCCAAGCAAGGATTTGTGTCCTTCTTGGCTAGTCCTCCGATGAAGATGGTTGTAGTTAAATGTGCCCAGCATTTTGCTGGGTACACCAACAATTGACAAAAATATTCCTGGAATTCGTAAATAACAAATTAAAGTACGTAAATAAAGAAAAATTACGCAAATAAGCCATTTATGCGTGTACAAAATTTAAAAAATAACACGTGCAAATTAGTTTTTTTCGCGTGTATTTTTTTTAAATTTTGTACACACGCAAATAGTTTATTTGCACATGGTATACAGAAATGTATATTACCTGCGCAAATAAGCTATTTGTGCGTGTTAAAAAAATTTGAATTCTAACGCACAAATAAACTATTTGCGCAGTGTATAAAAATTTGAATTTTTACACTGCATAAATAGCTTATTTGTGAGTGTAAAAAAAATTACTCACGAATAGGCAATTAGCGAGTGGGACAGTACGTCTCATTTTGGTCAGAATTTGCGATGTGTATTTGCGAGTGCGAGTGCGTCTCATTTTAATGCGTTTCAAACTTTTACTTTTTCAACTTTGATTTGATGTTTTATCTGACCGAGAAAGGCTTTTTAGTATTTGAAAAAGACAACTATTACTATAGATAAAAAAGGACAACTATTACTCGCAAATAGTATGTATATTTGCAAGTAGCTTTTTAAAAAAAAAAAACACTCGCAAATATGCTATTTGTTCGTGTTGGAATTTCTGTAACTCATTCTCACGCAAATAGAATATTTGCGAGGGAGACGGATGAAGTAAAAAAAAATCACTTTTGTTAATTTTTTGAGGGGCATTTTTGTCAACCTTTTGTAATTGTTGAGTGTACCCAACAAAATGCTGAGTGCATTTAACAACAGCCATGAAGATTTTTCCTGCGTCAAAATTAGAACCCAAGCAGTGAAAGCAAAGGGGAGAAAGAAAGGCTTTTATTTTACCACCTCCCGTACTTAATTTTAACATCTCCCCAATTTTTGAATAAGTCAATAATACCCCTCTAAAATACAAAATTACCCTCCCTCTTATTTTCCCTCTTCCTCACATCACCTCACCTCCCCCCACTCATTCTTCAGTTTTATGCCTCTCCCACTCTCTCTCACTCTCACGGTCCCTCTCTCAATCAGTCTCTCTCCCACTGCCAACCTCACTCTCCAAACCTCAACCTCACTTTCGCATTGTCCCATTGCAGCTGCCGCAGGCATCACAGCCACTATTCACCGTCTTCTGAGGTGCGTTCGGCCTCTTTTTTTTGTGCGATTTCCAAACTTCTGGTGTTGCCGGATACGTCCGTCAACAGGAATCCGGTAGTTAAAAAATATTGTATTCTTGTTGACGGAATTACCCAGCAACAAGATTCCGGAAGTTATTTTATTTTCACTTTGTTTTCAAAACTTCTGGATTCATATTTCTGGTGAGTTCCGGAAGTTAGTTTCTGGAATCAAGTCAGGACAGAATTTGACAAATTTCTTGTGTGGTGCAGATAGATTTCCATGGAAGGCAATTTTCCCGACACCCCAATGCCTAGTGCAATGGATGTTACAGAGGTCGTGGATTGTACTGCAATGGATGTTACACAAGACGTGGATTGTACTGCAATGGATGATGTTACACAGGATGTGGATTGTACTGCAATGGATCTTACACATGACGTGGATTGTACTAGTGCATTCACTACTATGACGGTACTTACTATTTTGTTGATTAGTTATCTAAATTGTTACTGTTAGATGAGTTGTTAAATCATTATTTTGTGCGCTTTCAGGTCTTTTCTACCTGAGAAGACCTATTGGCGTGGGCACGAAATGTTGGTAAATCTATTGGATGCGTGATTGTTATTTAAAGATCAAACAACGGGAGATCAAGCAAGAAGACATTTGTGATGTTGGGTTGTGAAAAAAAGTGGCAACTATAAACCTTACAAGACGGGATTGAAGGCTACTGGTACTAGAAAAAGTCAGTGTCCATTCGGACTGAAAGGAAGACTAGTGAAAGGTGTTAGAGGGTGGGTTTTGAAGGTAATGTGTGGAACTCACAATCACGAGCTGATCAAAAACTTCGAAGGTCATCCATATGTTGGTCGGCTTACTTTCGAAGAGAAGTCTTTTCTCGGTGACATGACAAAGAATATGATCAAACTGAGAAGCGCCTTATTATCATTGTAGCAGAACAACCCAAACAACCACACTACAATTAGGCAAATTTATAATGCACGTCAAAAGATCCAGTCAAATCTTAGACAAGACAGAACTGAGCTACAACATTTGATGAACTTGATGCATCGCGATCATTATGTACACTGGCACAGAAAGACTGATGGTGCTGATGTTGTCAGATATATATGTTGGGCACATCCAGAATGCATCACGCTTCTAAATCCGTTTAACACTATTTTGCTTATTGATTCTACTTACAAGACTAACAGATATAAGATGCCACTACTTGAGGTTGTTGGTGTTACCTCAATTAAGATGACATTCGCTGTTGCATTTGTTTTTGTAGAGTCTGAGAAACTTGATAACTTCATATGGGTGCTTGAGAAGCTGAAGAGTATGTTTTTGAGACAGGATGCCTTACCAAAAGTGATACTGACCGACCAGGATCTTGCATTGATGAACGCAGTGGCTAAAGTTTTTCCCATGCCATCTAACCTGTTGTGCCAATTCCATATCCGCAAGAATGTGAGGGCCAAGTGCAAGACTTATGTGTATCCACAGGAGAAAATTGAGTTGGTCATGACTACATTTGATTCCGTTATTAACTCGCCTGATGTGGATGCGTACCTGGACCGATTGGCACATTTTGAGGATAAATCAGCACCGTTCGGTAACTTTGTTGACTATGTCAAAACCACTTGGCTGAATCCTCACAAGGAAAAATCCGTTGCAGCATGGATAGACCGGGTAATGCACCTTGGAAACACAACAACCAACAGGTATGCATTTTGTAAAGGTTTGATTACTCGTATTTGTTGGTGTTTATGCATCTTGTAAAGGTTTGATTACTCATATTTGTTGGTGTTTGTGATTTTTTAGGGTTGAGTCTGCACATTGGAGGTTGAAGAGGTTGTTAGCTGATAATAGAGGAGACTTATGTAGTTGTTGGGATGCTATGAACAACATGATCAGGTTACACCACACAAACCTGAAGGCTTCATTCGAGCATAGCATTAGTAGACAACAACAATGTTATAAAACTGCCATCTACAAGCACTTAAATGGACTTGTGGCGAGGAGTGCATTAGACCACATTACATATGAGCTTCGTCAAGTTAACACGGTTGGTATTGATAGTTCTGCATGCGGTTGCCTGCTACGATACACTCATAGGCTACCTTGTGCATGTGAACTTATCAGATATACGATGCACTACATCTCAATTCCATTGGAGTCAGTTGATATTCATTAGAGGAGATTGAGCT
This sequence comes from Calophaca sinica, assembly GCA_037113605.1. Lineage (NCBI taxonomy): Eukaryota > Viridiplantae > Streptophyta > Magnoliopsida > Fabales > Fabaceae > Calophaca > Calophaca sinica. The sequence continues at coordinate 97,075,839 of CM073736.1, forward strand.
TCAACAACCACTATGACACCGATAGTGGCCATGGTTCAGAACTAAGTATACAGGTTGAGCTAGAAGCATTGCAACGTAGGTTTCAGGAGTTTGATGTTGCAGGCAAGGTAGCACTAAAGACGTGTGACAACCACCCTAAAAATTTAAATGGAGCCGCCACCAATATTTTATTTTTATAGGAAACATTGGAAAACCTAATTTTTGAATATTTTGAATTTAATGAAAAAAGGAAGGTCTTTGACCATAGATTCGGGTTCGGGAGTTGGTTATGCGCAAGGAAGGACTAGCACCCATACACGCCCATTAAAAAAATGGTACCCGTTAATTGTTTGAAAAATATTGTTTGCTAATAAATAATTTCCCAAAATGTTTTAAAAAGAAAATCACAAAAATATAAGCATGCTAATGACATTTTCTATACGCGTAAATATAAAATATTGATTGATGACGTACTTACTTGATTGAGATAGTAACACGTTTGGCTCTAATCAATATTTGAGTTTATTTACCTTTTTATTTAGAAAGTTAGAAAATAAATAAAAATCCTAAAGCTCTAACTTTGACTTTTAAGAAATCAATTTGAATTAACTAAACCTACCTCACGTATTTCCTTCTAAAAGATATAGTCTTTTTTATTAACAATTAGCAAATAAAAATGAAACCTTGATTACTTTAGTGACAAAAAAAATCTGGTTTTACTTCGTAAAAACCGTTTTTTACAGAGCCATGCATTTTTTGTTCTTATACCTAAATTTATACCTTATTATAATTATGGCACTTAAATTATTTGCAACTTAATCCCTAATTTGGATTTGGCCCCTTTGGAAGGCCAAATCCCGTAACCCTAGTTTACAGAACGCAGGATATGTATGGTAGAGAAGGCAGAGACAGAATTGAATCAATTGAACCACAATCAGTATACAAAACGAGGGGGGAGGGTCATGTTTGCATATTATAGATTCAGACCAGAGCCCAGAATATGATCAAACAAAATAAAAATGTATAACAGAATATTGAAAATTTTACAGAGAAGAGGAAGAAGAAAAGAAAAGAGAAAAAAAAACAAAACCTGGACTTCACAGCTCCTAATCCACAAAGATCAAAATCCAAAACCCTAAAATCTAACAGTGTTTGAAGAAAAGAAAGAAAAAAAATTAAGACCCTCCCTCTGTTTCTACTAGGGTTCGGCCACCTCTGGGTCCTTCTCCCTCCCTGCTCTGCCTCTCTGTTTTTTGGGTCCAGTCCCTCCCTATTGCTCTCTGTCTCTCGGTCCCTTTGACTTGCGTTTTGTGTGGCTTTTTATAGCCAAAGTACCTGCGAGAAAATCAAACCAAATTAGTCAAATATTTGAATAATAATAAAATAAAAAAAGAAAGATGAATGGAATGAAACTCCCCTTATTCCACGCGTGGATTTGGGATCCTCGTGGAGATCTTGATGCGATTTGATAGAGATGGGGGTGGATAGGATTCGGTTTTTGAGGGATTTGGAAAATCTGAGAGGTATAAGGGATAGTTTAGGGCGAGAAAAGGGGACGGCTTAGGGGCTTGGAAGCTAGGGTTAGGGTTGGAAGAGTGATGATAGAAGGGGGAGCGTGGGTGAAGGAAGAAAGGAAAGATGAAGGTGGAGGCGGATTAGGGTTTGGATGATGAGAGAAAGAAAGAAAAGATGGAAGGGAGGAGAGAATGCGTGAGAAGGGGCGTAAATGGTGGAGAAAGAGGCGAAGAAGGAAGGGGAAGTTGAAGGTGGGAGAGAAAGAGAGACGAGGGGGGCCGCGGCATGGGAGGATGACGAGAATGAGAGGAAGGTGAAGTATTTAGGGTTATTGGTTTTTAGGGTTAGACTTGGGCTGGGCTGCGTAAGTTACGCAGTGGTCATGGGCTAGGGGTGCGAGGAGAAAGACGGGGTGCGAGAAGCAGGCAACCAGGGAGAAATGCACAGGAGGGCTGGAAAGAAAAAAAGGGGGTGCGCGGAGAACAGAGCATTGGGTCATTACTCTGGCGGATCCAGCTTTGTTTATTGCTATTTGCACCATCTAATTTTATTTTTTACACACCCCTACTCAAATAAAAAAATCCAATTTTTCTTATCCATTATTTTCTTCTCCTTTTTAATCTCTTTTATTATAAAACCTAAAATATTATTTATATTTATTATTAATACTACTAATTAAAATAATAAAATAAAAATTAAAAAAGGCCGGACAAAATTAGGGTACTACAGCTGCCCCTCCTTAATTACATTTTACTCGAAGGTCTTCGTGCATTCGTTGTAAAAAGGTAATTAAGGATAAAGGACTCTAATTTTGTCCAGAACGAAATTGTTTGAGGATGCGAGATCGGCTCCCGATTTTGCTTTGGGATTCTAGGTCTGATTCCTAGTGAATTCCCGGTAAAGCATAGGTTTAGTTCCTAACTCTTGCAAAATTGGTGAGAGATTCTAGGTTCGATTCCTAGTGAATTCTCGGTAAGACATAGGTCTGGTTCCTAATCCTCACATCTTTTGTATTGATTATTTCCCTACTTAGGGTAAGCATGGGGTGCGAGCTTCTTCGTTACTCGACACAAATTTGGGTCAGATTCCCAACAAGAGTAAGTCAGGTTCTTAACTCTTGTTAAAAAGTACGAATTGACTACCTTACTTTAAGGATTGTCCGTGATACGAGTTTCTCTGTCACTCAATATGGGTTTGGGTCAGATTCCCGACAAGGTATAGGTCAGATTCCTAACTCTTACTAAAGTATGGACTGGTTCTCCTATTGCAGGTGATCGTCCAGTGTACGAGCTTCTCTGTTACTCGAAATAGTTCGGGTCAGTTTCCCGACTAAAAGCTTGGGTCAGATTCCCAAGGTGATGGGTCAATATCCATAATTGAGGAAGATTCGAGACGCGGGTCAAGTTCCCGAGTAAAGGCTTGGGTCGGATTCCCAAGGTGGTGGGTCAGATTCCCAGCAAGGTGTAGGACAGGTTCCTAACTCATGCTAATAAAGAAATTGGGTGGGCTGAGTATTAGTTCTTACTAAGTACCAACAGGCCAACTGTATGTAATATTTGAGAGGGTGGGTCAATGGACCCCAAAAACTTTGATGGTCATGCAGGATGCAATGAATGGTATGTCATGCATGAAAATGAAATTTTTATTTCTTCTTTTTTCCTTTTAGAGAAATGATTTTGAAGGTGGGTCGGGAACCCAAAAGTATTAATGATTATGCAAAATGCAATGAATGATATGTTATGCACGAATATTATTATTGTTTTGAATTTTTTGATTTCCCTGAATTCCTTTGAGGACGTTGCCCCTAGACTCGTGGGATGATAACTTTCTGTCGGATTGCTTGTCCGAATGATTGACTTTGTACTGCACCAGGTTTGCATATTTGCCCCTTGGTAAATCATTTTATGGATCTTCAAACTTTCATCTTCATGCTTTGAATGCCTTTGGAAGGGTTAGATTGACAATTTTGATCCATAGAGACTTTTCAGTGTCTCTTTGGCTTTCGTCCAGCCATGACAGGAAAGATCTATGTTGAGAGACAGATCATCTTGTGTAGTTCTGAAACTGGAACGAAATCTTGAATGCGAAGCTTGTAGACGATGGGCACAGCTTTTGCCCTAGATTCTTGGTTTATATCTGTGAGGTCCAATCTGGGTGGACATGTTTGTAAATTTGACCCTAACTTTTGCCTAGGCCGCTCTTCGCGAGTTTTCAACCTAGCGGGTCGCTCTAACTTTTGCCTAGACCGCCCTTTCGGGTTTTCAGCCCAGCGAGCATTTTATTTTATATTCTTCTTCTCTTTTTTTTTTAGGTGAAGCAACAGCACTGAGGAGTTTATATGGATCTCCTCTTTCAAAAATCAAGTTTTAAGAAAACATGAGCAATTTGACTTTGATCAGAATGGACTTTATTAGGGTTATAACGTGGCCCGGGGTTAAGAGTTATGAAAGAAAGGATATTTTAGACCCAAAAAGTGTTTAATGGTTTATAAAAACAAGGATCTTTAGAGTAAAGATGCACTTCATTTTTTGCTAGCACATTTGTTTCACCTTTGCGGTTTCCTTTTTGATCTTCGCAGGTATGTTTGACGCGTTTTTGACATTTCTTTGAATTGTCTTTGATACCTTATTGCTTACTTTGCTCTTCTTCTTTTTGAGAAGACAAAGTTGATTGAAGACTTGTGCTATTCTTCATTGTATGAACGATCCTTATTCAGGGTATTTGAAAGAAAATTTCGTTTTAGGCTCAAAAGGGGTAGCAAGGGATAAATATTTTTTATTTTTTTGGATAGAGAAAAACGGCCAAACTTCATCTCAAAATCTTATTGCTCAAATTTTCATAAAATTTAATTTTTGATAATTGCGCATTTGCTTTACCATTTTGTTTTATATTTTCCTTAACTGTTTTTTTTGTCCCGGATTGAACGTGTACCAAGAAGGGGGGAAAATTCAAATTGTATTTCCATTGATGTGTTGAAAAGATGGAAATAAAGTGGGCCCTTTACAAGATATGCCCCAGGGCTTTGGGCAAAGCGTAAAAACAAATGAAGGTTGCTTAAACAGGGCTATTCCTTGAAGTTTCACCATTTCGTGTTGATCAGAGCCTAACAATCCTTAATGGAGTGGCCCATTGCCTCAATGTATGTCGTGATGAGCATCATTAGTATCTTCTTCCATCTCTTGACCTGCATTGCACAATGGCTGTTGAGCTCCGAGGTTTGCAATCCTTCCGCTTGTTATCCTGGCTTCCACTCTTTCTCCGACAACAACAAGGTCTGAGAAGTTTGAAGAGACATTTCTCATCATCAAATCATAGAAAGGTTGTTGAAGTGTGTCAATGAACGTGGTAACCATCTCTTTCTCAGATAGCGGAGGTTCCACTTGGGCTGCAATCCCTCTCCATCTTTGGGCATACTCTTTGAAGCTTTCATTGCCCCCTTTTACCATAGTTTGTAACTGGGAGCGGCCAGGAGCTATGTCCATATTGTACTTATACTGTTTGATGAAAGCTTTAGCCAAATCATTCCAGGAGTTGATTTTGCCCTGCTCTAACTGCATATACCAGCGTAGGGATGCCCCTGTAAGACTCTCTTGGAAGAAGTGGATTAAGAGCTAATCATTACTGGAGCAGGGGGCATCTTCCGGCAGTACATGATGAGATGGCTTTTTGGACAAGTTAAGCCTTCATACTTGACACTCGGGAACTTTGAATTTTGGAGGAATCACCACGTCCAGGACCAAACATACTTCTGAAGCTTTGAACCTAATATGATTTGCCCCTTCAATGGCTTTCAGCCTATCTTCCATAATTTGGAGTCTCTTCTGATCTAGGGGGCCTCCTAATGGGCCATTGGAAGCCTCTCGATACTCATTAGTGCTGATGGAATAGTTCCTATCAGTGGTCAATTTTGGATCCAAGTTCTGCAGAAGGTCAAATAACTTGTCTATCTTACCATTGATTTGGTCGAGTTCTTCTCTCATCGCTTGCTGATTCTGTTCCAACAAATCCATGAGTCTAGATTGGGCTCGAGTCCGGTAGGGAAGCAGGGAAAGCTTATTTGTATCTATTTTTCTGTTGGGAAAAGAAATGAGTTATGTTATGTAGGTACCATGTTTATGCATGTCATGAAATTTTTTTATGTACATTTTATGCAAAATAATATGATGGATAATGGAGAAATATTTTTCTACTTTTTTTTTTTGTTTTTTTTTTGTTTTTTTTTTACAAAAAACAAAATGAATGCAATGATGTTGCTAAAAAAGAGAAAATGCCTTGTTTTGAAAATTTATTTTTTTATTTAGAGGGAAAAAGGAATGAGAATGGAAAGTATTTTTTGAAACTATGTTTTTTTTGCAAAGAAGAATAACAAATAATATTTTTTGGTGAAAAATATCATTTATTATTTTTCACAATTTTTGAAATGTGAATGAAAAATAAATGGGTGATGGAAAAAACGGGCAGAGTGTGCCCCTTGTGATGTAGGCCGGTATTTCCCAAGATCTTAGGTCATACGACTTTTGTCACGTGGAAAATGGGGTAAGGTATGCTCCTTTCATGATATTGGCTGGTAGCTCCTTAAAAGGATCTAAGGTTTATATTAAGTGCATTTCCGTTGGGTGAATTTAAGATACTAATCTAAAAGGTCCCTAGAGCCAAGGGTCCCATTTGAAAATGTTACCACCAATAATAAGTATATTATTAAAGGATGGTTTTTTTTCAAATGGAGCCAAACTCTAGGTGAGGCCTTCATAGGAACCCACTGGCCGTATGTCCAGCAGAGCACCCATTACACAGCCTCTCCTAACTTAAGGTTCACTCGGGCCCAGGTGTAGGGCACCCACTCGTAGTGTGTGTAAACAAAGTGTATAAAGTGTAGTGTGTGAAGGAGCAAACTTAGAACTACCCGCTGCAAAATAAAAAATGCAATATATATACATGTCTTCTACCCTAAGGTTTTAAATACACAAGCATACATAATATTTACAAGAAAAGAACAAATGAAAGAGACTAAATCACAAACGAAGAATAATTTTTTTTTATGCAAGTCTTCTATCCTAGGATTCACATATATAAACATATATACAAATGAACAAATAGGAATAAAAACAAAAAGGGAATAATTCATTTGGTAAGGCAAACAAATCACATAAACAATCATGGGGCCTAACTCTCAAAAGTCCCCAATGGAGTCGCCAGCTGTAGCAACCACCCTAAAAATTTAAATGGAGCTGCCACCAATATTTTATTTTTATAGGAAACATTGGAAAACCTAATTTTTGAATATTTTGAATTTAATGAAAAAAGGAAGGTCTTTGACCATAGATTCGGGTTCGGGAGTTGGTTACGCGCAAGGAAGGACTAGCACCCATACACACCCATTAAAAAAATGGTACCCGTTAATTGTTTGAAAAATATTGTTTGCCAATAAATAATTTCCCAAAATGTTTTAAAAAGAAAATCACAAAAATATAAGCATGCTAATGACATTTTCTATACGCGTAAATATAAAATATTGATTGATGACGTACTTACTTGATTGAGATAGTAACACGTTTGGCTCTAATCAATATTTGAGTTTATTTGCCTTTTTATTTAGAAAGTTAGAAAAAAAAAATCCTAAAGCTCTAACTTTGACTTTTAAGAAATCAATTTGAATTAACTAAACCTACCTCACGTATTTCCTTCTAAAAGATATAGTCCTTTTTATTAACAATTAGCAAATAAAAATGAAACCTTGATTACTTTAGTGACAAAAAAAAATCTGTTTTTACTTCGTAAAAACCGTTTTTTACAGAGCCATGCATTTTTTGTTCTTATACCTAAATTTATACCTTATTATAATTATGGCACTTAAATTATTTGCAACTTAATCCCTAATTTGGATTTGGCCCCTTTGGAAGGCCAAATCCCGTAACCCTAGTTTACAGAACGCAGGATATGTATGGTAGAGAAGGCAGAGACAGAATTGAATCAATTGAACCACAATCAGTATACAAAACGAGGGGGGAGGGTCATGTTTGCATATTATAGATTCAGACCAGAGCCCAGAATATGATCAAACAAAATAAAAATGTATAACAGAATATTGAAAATTTTACAGAGAAGAGGAAGAAGAAAAGAAAAGAGAAAAACAAAACAAAACCTGGACTTCACAGCTCCTAATCCACAAAGATCAAAATCCAAAACCCTAAAATCTAACAGTGTTTGAAGAAAAGAAAGAAAAAGAAAGAAGACCCTGCATCTGTTTCTACTAGGGGTCGGCCACCTGGGTCCTTCTCCTCCTCGCTCGCCTCTGCTTTTTGGGTCCAGTCCTCCCTATTGCTCTCTGTCTCTCGGTCCCTTTGACTTGCGTTTTGTGTGGCTTTTTATAGCCAAATTACCTGCGAGAAAATCAAACCAAATTAGTCAAATATTTGAATAATAATAAAATAAAAAAAGAAAGATGAATGGAACGAAACTCCCCTTATTCCACGCGTAAATTTGGGATCCTCGTGGAGATCTTGATGCGATTTGATAGAGATGGGGGTGGATAGGATTCGGTTTTGAGGGATTTGGAAAATCTGAGAGATATAAGGGATAGTTTAGGGCGAGAAAAGGGGACGGTTTAGGGGCTTGGAAGCTAGGGTTAGGGTTGGAAGAGTGATGATAGAAGGGGAGCGTGGGTGAAGGAAGAAAGGAAAGATGAAGGTGGAGGCGGATTAGGGTTTGGATGATGAGAGAAAGAAAGAAAAGATGGAAGGGAGGAGAGAATGCGTGAGAAGGGGCGTAAATGGTGGAGAAAGAGCGAGAAGGAAGGGAAGTTGAAGGTGGGAGAGAAAGAGAGACGAGGGGGGCCGCGGCGTGGGAGGATGACGAGAATGAGAGGAAGGTGAAGTATTTAGGGTTATTGGTTTTTAGGGTTGGACTTGGGCTGGGCTGCGTAAGTTACGCAGTGGTCATGGGCTAGGGGTGCGAGGAGAAAGACGGGGTGCGAGAAGCAGGCAACCAGGGAGAAATGCGCAGGAGGGCTGGAAAGAAAAAAAGGGGGTGCGCGTAGAACAGAGCATTGGGCTGTTGCCTGCTGGGCTGGATCCAGCTTTGTTTATTGCTATTTGCACCATCTAATTTTATTTTTTACACACCCCTACTCAAATAAAAAAATCCCATTTTTCTTATCCATTCTTTTCTTCTCCTTTTTAATCTCTTTTATTATAAAACCTAAAATATTATTTATATTTATTATTACTACTACTAATTAAAATAATACAATAAAAATTAAAAAAGGCCGGACAAAATTAGGGTACTACAAGACGAAATTACGCAAGTTAGCATTTCCTGAAACCACTTCCATGTGTCCACCCCCTTATAAGGTGAACACAAAGGGAGCACTAAAGAAAGGAAAGAGGTTGACAGTAGATACTTCAACAAAATGTGATCCATCATATTGGGAACGTGTTGATGACCTCTATGCATCCCAACATGACAACACGTCAACTCCAACTTCCTCTCAACTGTCAGCTCCTCTTCCATCCAAGAAGTCAACTACCCCGCCACCTCCACCTCCATCGAAGAAATCAGCTTCAGCTCCACCTCCACCGCCATCGAAGAAGTCACCTCCACCTCCACCTCCATCAAAGAAGTCATCTCCACCTCCACCTTCGCAGCTGGCCTTGCCATCCATACAACAATTCCCATATCAAATTCATCAATACATCGAGAAAATTATCGATGTACAGCTTGATGGCAATTGTGGATATCGCAGCATTGTTGCCTTACTTAGTATGGGTGAGGATTCTTGGCCTTTAATCCGCCAGGATTTAATTACAGAGCTTCGACAAAACCATGACGACTATGTCGGTGTGCTTTGTGGCAATGACAACGTGGACGGACTAATTCGATCACTATATGTTGATAAGGTGGGAAGATGCAGGCCTGACAAGTGGATGACCATGCCAGATGCAGGATATGTCATTGCTATCAAGGTGGTCGTGATATGTTTAGACTCAATGGGAAGTTACACAATTTTCCCTCTTAGGCATGCACCACCAAGAGATCGTAATACCCACTGCGTCCTTTGCATTGGGTATACACATACTATGCGACATTTTGTATAGGTACGACATTTATGTGTCCTATTTGTTTTTGTAACATTTAATTGGCTTTCATAGATGATAATATTAGTTTTATTAAAAAATGACATGTATCCAGGTATATTTCAAGACTGAGGCTCCAATACCTCCTTCAGATCGACTATGGGAAACTTTTAGAAGCGACAAAGCTGGTGAATGGGAGAATATATATGCGCGTCGCATGCAAGATTGGAAGTTAATTTTTTTACCAACAAGAACAAAATCTTATGTAACTGTTAATTGAGTCCTAATCTTGTATAAACACTTCAGAATTTGTTATGAAATTTTTATGTAGTATTTCTATATATTTTTCGATGGGTTGATTGAGTCCTAATATTATGTAAACACTTCATATATTTTTACATGTGGAAAATACAACAGTCAAATCAGCCTCCATATAAAAAATCAATCAAAAACTGTTTAAGAGGGTTTAGGAAACATGTTGCCGGAATCAGTCGTCACCATGAATTTGGAATTTTCAAATTTTTTAACAACCGGATTCTTGTTGACGGGGTGTTCCGTCAACGTGTTTCCGGATTGCAGATTTTTTAAAAACCAATATTCCAAATCCGGATACTTATTGACGGAACCTACCGTCAACAAGAATCTGGTTGTTCTGAATTCATATTCAGGATTTTGAACTTTTGGATTCTTGTTACCGGGGTATTCCGGCAACAAGTTTTCGGAAACAGTAAATTCGCAGAAAAAATAACGCAGACTAGCAGCGAAATGGGGACGAAGGAATAGAGAATAACAGTGAAATGAGAGACAAATGGGAGGGACGCGAGCGAGAGAGTGAGAGATGGAGGGAGGTGGTGGAGTTTTCGAGTGGAAGATGGACAGAGGGAGGTGGCGGAGAAAGCGATGAAAATGAGAGAGAAATGGGAGGGGAGGGGTTAGGAAAAAATAAGGGTAGTCTGGTCTTTTTAGGGAGAGGGAATGTGTGAAAATTAAAAGGGGGAGGCCCCAAAATCATGGGCCGAGAAAGAACGAACCCAGGCCCACACCCCTTTTTGAAACTTAAACCCATGGTGTAGCCGTTCGACCAAAAAAAGAAAAAAAAACCATGGTGTAGCCGTGTAGCGCAGATGGTGCATAGTTCAATAGTTCATTGGAGTTACTTTTTTCACCGACATTTATTCCGATACACCCCCTCCATCATTTAGTTTTAGCTTAAATATCATTTTGGTCTCTCAACTTATTTTTAAGGTTCAATTTAGTCTTTTAACTATTTTTTCTGCCAAATAAGTCCTTTAAGTTTTTAAGTTAGGTCAAATAGGTCATTTTGGCCAAATAGGTCCTTTAAGTTTTTAAGTTGGGCCAAATGAATCATTGCCACGTATGACCTATTTGGCCCAACTTCAAAACTTAAAAACATATTTGACTCAACTTAAAAACTTAAAGGACCTACTTGACCTAACTTGAAAATTTAAAGGATTTATTTAGCCAAAAAGGACCTATTTGGGCCACCTTAAAAACTTAAAGGACTTAGTTGGCCTAAAAAATAGTTAAAGGACCAAATTGAACCTCAAAAATAAGTTAAGGGACCAAAATGGTATTTAAGTTTTTTAGTTTTGTTTTTTCCAAAATTACCCATCTCTGGGAACTTAATTCCGGAACACACATATTTTTACTTCTGGAATCACATTTCTAAAGTGTAATTGTGTCCGAAATTTAATTTTCGAACATATATTTTCCACCATTTCCATTGTTTCCGATTACCTCCTTCGTTTGCACCACTATCCGGAAGCAAATACCACCCGTAGGTAGTGCAGTTGGTGCCATAGGGTGTGTCCGGGGTTGTGTTGCTCGCACGTTAGACCCTCTAAGACAAAAAAAAAAAAAAGATGGTATCGAACTCTCCAATCAAAAATAAAAAGATGACATTGAACTCCATTGTGCAGTGGTTTTAATATATTTAGGCTAAAATACATTTTTATTCCCTTAACTTTATTTTTATTTTTATTTTGGTCCCGTAATTAATTAAACTTTCATTTTGGTCCTTTAAGTTACAAAAATTACGTCAAGTTTATTCCTTCTATCTATAATCTCTTTATTGTGTGTGTATAGGTCATTGATACTCTGTTTTTTTGCTCCATTACCTTTTATCAAATTACTTCATTAATAAGAACAATGATAAGAGCATGATTTTGACTTTATTGCTTAAAAGTATTACAAACGAAGGGATGAATATGGCGTAATTTTCGTAACTTAAGGGACAAACGTGACATAACTTCGTAACTTAAGGGGCGTAAATGAAAAGTAAAATAGTTAGGAGACGAAAGTGACGTAATTTTCGTAACTTAAGGGACCAAAATGAAAGTTTAATTAATTAGAGGACTAAAATAAAAACTAAAATAAAGTTAAGGGACCAAAAGTGTATTTTAATCCATATATTTATTATGAAATGTATCATAATTCTAATAATTAAATTGTTTTAATATGTTTAATTCGTATGAGTTTATTTACTACAACAGTGAATAATTAGTCTGTGCACTGCACAAATTAGAAGCACAAGTAGTTTTAAAAAATAATAATAAAGAAAGAGAATGCGATGGGATAAAGTTCAAAGAGTTGCTAAGAAGCCTCGAAGGGCTACCAAAATAATGCATCCTAAAGCATCAAAAGTTGGAGGCCTCAATCCGGGAAACAATTTAGATGCCACTGTGTGATTCAAAAAGTACTACTACTACTACCAATAATAATAATAATAATAATAATAATAATAATGCCACTTATAGTCTAATTAAACAATGACTGCTAAACGATTTATCATAAGTTCTATTATGTATACCTCTTGATGTAGGTCTTTAACAGCTGCATTCACGATCAGGGAAGAACTTACTTTCATAATTAGATATTTTTGTCAGGTGTCCTAAAAATGGACCGGTCAACCTCTTTGTCATGATGTTGTTTTCATAAATTCTACAATTTTGCCACCAACATTACATTGGCCTAAGTTTATATGGTTCAGATCCCTTAAGTAAGATATTAGGTTTAAGTCTTGTGAATAAGAAAAAATATGGTTGAGAGGTTAGACCCCATTAAAGGTGGTCAATCACGTTTTGATAGGGATTAGTCATCAGCGAAACCAGTAGATACTTCGCACCTACGACATGGTTACCAAAAAATTCTACAATTTTGCCACTTAATTGAAATTCAATTTTATGTTACTAATTACATGGACATCAATGCATAAAAAGTTATCTTTGGCTCTTCAAAATTTCCTTTCATGGATAAATTGATTTTGTTCACATCCGAGGCTCATCACCACCTATATCCTTGACAATGGCGGTGATTTGTCTGATGGTGATGATGAGAGCTCCTTCATTAATACGCACAGATGGGTCAACAAGAGACACCCGACACTGAGAGTTGGTAATGTGGCTCTCCCCCAGAAAAAACCTGGGTTCGATTCCTAAAGTTGCCCATTTAGGAGGTAACCCAATCCCGTGTGTAAAAAATCGGATGTCCCACTACCGACTTGGGGATTAGTCCCACAACGAGTCCAAAGAACCTAAGCTTGGGGGAATACCCCGAGCGCCCACTAGGGAGCCAAAGACCCTAATTACGGTGGGTTAGCAACCAAAAAAAAAGAGACACCCCACACTCAAGTCATGGAGTATTTTAGCAAGGTAACAATATATACATAAATGTTTAAACCTACATTTTCCTTCCACAGTAGACGATTATTTATAAGATTCACCTATGCTTGTGTCACGTGTATCACCATAATATATTCTCCCAATGGTTTGTTCAGATTGGCACGAATTGGGAAAGGATATGGAACCTATAAGGGGAAGGATCAAGGAGCATGAGTTGAACGCTCTTAGTTTGTTTTGCCCTTGCCTGGGTTGTCCAGTATAAGTATGAGCCTTTCACTTGACTCGTTAAGTCCTGAGGGGATGGAGTGGATCCCACGCCCAATCCCCACGACAAATTTAAAATAGATAATTTTAAATATGGGGAATGATATGATTCATTTTTCCCATTGTTAACAAGTTAATGGAAATAATTAATGATGATTTTCCATAAACACATTCAAATAAATGGTGGAAATAGAAAATAATATAAAGGAGAGAATTTGCACTCATTTCTTTCGACATTTTCTTAGATGACATACACCATTTTTTTTTATAACAAGTACTCATTATCTTTATCCATTCCGAGATGCTAGTGCAGTGGTGATTATCTAACCTTGTGATTCCAAGAGAGTGTGCTCAAATCCCTCAAGAGACAATTTGTATGGTCTAAGTGTCACCCCTACCTCTATTAATAAAAAAACAAAAGTGAGGCTCTTTATACGTTAGTTTGCTAAATCAGTCAAGTAAATTTTGTAAACATTATTTGTCCTCCGTAAAGAATATGGATCCATTTTTGTTTTTGATTGTACAGACGTCCTCGTCAAATGAAATATTGTAACCACTGTTACATAATTGGCTTATGCTAATTAGGTTATGCTTTAATCCTTTAACATATGAGACTTTATCAATAGAGGGATAAGGGTGCTTGCTAATCCGTCTAACTCCAACAATTTTACCTCTTTGATTGCCTCCAAATGTGACGTATCTGCCATCTCTAGGTTGAAGCTCTTGGAATATATGTCTTTCTCTTGTTATGTGTCGTGAGCGGCCGTTGTCTAAGTGTTAGGGAATCAAGAGATGGATTTTTAAAAATTCTTTTAAAATCAATCTCTAGAGTGGAAAATCCCTTTGCCAATATCGCTTAGAACTACGAGAATCACAAGGTATTCGTGTTTACCTCTTGAAGCGTGCTTTTTCAATCACCAGATGTTGCAAAGAAGCAACACTTCTACTCGGTCCACGCGAACAAAACCAGAGCGAGACGTCGGTGCTAGCTGACAGCTGCATGGAGTGGCTGACATCAAAAGTCTACCAAGGAGTAAGGCAAGCATGTCTACTTATAGGCATCATACCCTCAACCTAATTTTGACCTACTCCCTTATTGTGCTTGTACACTTACGAGCTCAATTCCTGTTAATTTAATTAAATCATAATTATTTAAATCAATATTAATTAATTAAATCACATTTAATTAATAACCATTAATCAATTAAATCACATCTGATTAATTAATTCTAGGATTAAATTAAATCATATTTAATTTAATCTAACGCTCCGTAATTTGCTCTATGTGGGTGACCCTATATGTTCCCACTAGTAATAATATTAAATATTATATTAATATCAAATATTCAATATAATATTGAATATTATAAACAGTGATTGACATCTAACCATGCATCACTGCTACCTAATCCATGAGAATATCGGTGATTTGATATTAACCTTATTGCTACCATAATCACTGTGAAGCCAATGTCCCTTCGTCCATATGTCTTGATTGAACATGAGACACAAATGTGTCATCCTCGTTATGTCCAATCATATGTTCCTCGATCTCCAAGTAGACGTGTAATCACGAAATGAGCCCAATATCCCATATTGGCCCATCTCGGCGTGGCCACACATATTTTTTTGTCCTACTCTATCGAGAGGCCCGAGACACCACTCCTGTTATGTAGGAGCTACGAATCCTGTCTACATAACTCACACCCCTCAACATGATTTATTGCAGACCCAATCACTACCTTTATGATCATCCTGTTACAGATGATGTTTGATAGCATTAAAACCTACAACTCCCTATGTAGGAATCGTAGTGACTTCAAGTCGAAAGACTACTTCACTATGGTCACCATGAGGAGTGCCTATAACACTTACAAAACTATTATGAAGTTTCCTCATAGTTGGTCAATTCAGTATAAATATTACTCCTAATATTTAAAATTGTGTGCCGACTTTATCGCATATCCATGACCTGTGAGATACGGTCATCAGTCTACTCCCACAATAGTCTATATGTATTATTGTCATCCTAGTTAACAATAATACTTCGACTATAGATAATTTAAGAATTGTGTTCTATAATTCAATAAGGTCTCACGATCAAATCATATTTGATATTCCATTGAAGAAACTATCTATTTTAATAAATATGATTAAAAATATTAAATAAATGATGTCTTTACATATATTAAATATATGATTAAAAATATGATACAAATAATAATCTATACAAAATAGATTGACCACTAGGGCTTATACCAACACTAAGTACCAAGACCGGGTACTTAAGTTGTGGTTGCTTATCAAGCATATCTACAACATGAATCATTTTATCTTCAGGTGATCTTAACTTTTTGCGTCCTCTTTGGCTAGTCCTAGAGGGGTGAGAGACCCTCTGTGCAAAAACATAATTACAAGCACTAGCTAAAGGTCCATTCTGTTTATAGTTAACACATAACATGCTATTACTATGATCATTGGTCTGGCCATCTTTCCAAAAAGTGGATTGAGTGGTTAGCTCATTTTCTCTGAGACCATTACCATTCCTGTCGTTGTGTCTGTAATTCCACATAGAACTAGCTCTTTCAGTAAAGTCTTTCCCTTCAGCAAGATATTTATGAAATATTAAGCCTCTTTTGGGACCTAGGAATTATGTATTTATCTTCTAAGTTGGAATCCTCTTTCACCTCATGATGATTCTCATTTTTGAGATTCCTATTTTTCACATTGAGCTTTGTGTGTACATTTGCTTTTTGAAATTCTTTTAATAAAAAGGAAAACTTCTTTTTCAAAGCTCACTACTTAGTAGAGAGAATAGAAGAATTATTTAGTAAATCATCATAGGCTTCTTGTATATCAAAAAGAGGGGAAGGGTTACCTAATCATTATTGTCATTATCTGATCTTGTTGTATCTATCATGCATAGATTGGCTTCTTCAGCAGGTTCTTTTTCATCAGATGAAGAAAGATCCATATCTTCTCATGTAGCCATGAGACCCTTCTTTTTCTTTTTGAAGAACTTATTTGGTTGCTCCTTGTTGAGCTGTGCATTCAGATTTGAAATGTTTGTGCTTTCTGCACTAGTAGCATATGACTCGATTCTTCTCCTTGAGGTCCTTTTTTTTCATTTGTCTCATTCTTTCGAATCTTCTTTATTTCTCAACGTCCTCTGGATCTTCTGAGAAATAGAGCCATCTTCTTCTTCACTTGATGCTTCCTCGTCAGATGTTTCTTTGGCTTTAAGGACTTTAGAGGAGCTGCCTCTATTGTTGTTTGTTACGGCCCGAACTGCTTTCAGGATTGTCGACTATTCCCGCAAACCAACACAAGTCTTTTCAGAGTCCTTTGTCCTCATTCACACCATTTTTTAGAAAATTTCTTAGAAGGTCACTCATCCCAGTGCTCCAAGTTAAGCACGCTTAATTATGGAGTTCTTATGTTACGGGCTCCCGAAAAGAATATGCATCTTATTAGTATAGGTAGTGTCAATCAATTCTTTTAAGTCTTCATTCAATTGTCTAATCCTACACATGTACAACCTCGGGATTCCCCTTATTCCCGGTGTGAATTCAATTCATTATTATGTCCATTTGCTTGTCTGTGCCTCATGCACCGGCAGTCACTCCTCGCCATCGTTAGCCTCAGGCGTCACATGCCCACCAGCATTCTCCTGGTTCGTCCCCGAATCGCAACGTACTGGGAGAGGTCCGCTATGATATCATTTGTAACAACTCAGACTGCTTTAAGGATTGCGGACTGTCCCCACAAACTAACATAGATCTTTTCAGCATGATTTGTCCTCACTCACATGGTTTCTGGGAAAATTCCTAGAAGTTCACCCATCCTAGTGCTCCAAGTCAAGCACGATTAACTATGGAGTTCTTATGTAATGGGCTCCGAAAAGATGCATCTTGTTAGTATAAGTAGCACCAATCAATTATTTCCTTCAATTGTATAGTCTCATACCCGCATAGCCTCTAGATCCTTCACATTAAGGCGTGAATTCAGTTCATTCATGTGTCCATTTGCTTCCCCGTGCCTCATGCACTGATGGTCGCTCCCCGCCTTCGTCAACCTCAGTCGTCATATGTTTGCTTTCAAGGTGATGGATTTTCCTTTCCTTGAAGTACTAGTTGTATACCCGTGCATTCGCACGGGTCGCGTCGTGTTGGTTACACCAAATGTTTCTAAAATTAAAATTGAATAGTAATTGATATGTTTTGACCTAGCAAACTAAATTTGAATAATAACTTAGTGCATCCCATAAAAGATGTAATGGTGATATGACAGGATTCTTGAATGGGTTATATAGAGCACTGACATATCAATACCAATATTAATAACATGATTCTAAACCACTTCTATGCATTAACAACCATCAAACAATCTTCACCAAAAAACAAAAATCATCAAACAATAAAAAGATAAATTAAATACTTCTAAACCACTTTTATGCATTAACAATCCTCAAACAATAGCAAAAGATAAATTAAATACTTCTGTAAACAACTTCATTTGGCAAAAGACATAACAATTATTCAATCAGAAAATGTGGATTACTGCAATTATTGTATCTTTATCGCCTAATCTAATAGAAATCATTTTGTGAGCCATAGTAATTTAAATTTTGGTGTGTTTTTGTATAAAATATTTGATCCTCGTGTGAAGTATTTTCACACCTTACTTAACTGTTAATATATAATACTACAAATATTCGTATATATTAAATCTCAATTCACCTTCATATATAATCAGAAGATAACTAAGATAGAGATCAAATCTAAATTTTTATGTGTTCGGTTTTTATCGGTCACTCTTATACTAAAGATTATGTATTAAAATAATATTTTCTCTAATGAGGTTACCAAAAAAACAAATCCATTATAACTCGCGATTCTAGTCCATCACTTGCAAATGTGCTTAAAAAATAAATTTTGTGAGATTTCATGTGAGATTCATAACTTTTCTAAAACTTTTATTATTTAAAAAAAATATTTTTTAATTATCTTTATTGAAATTTTTTAATATGCTAATAATTTTTAATTAATCATACGATTAATAAAAATGTATTTGCATAGGAATTGTTCCTCTATATATATCCGATTACAAAAATCTCTTCGCCCTCTTAGTATAAGAATTGGCTTATAAGCTACACTCCTTGCAAGATGGTTGTACTTATGTTTGGTTCAGGGACTCTGGTTTTAAGAACCAACTAATTTGATTTTGAATCCGTCAAAGATCATGAATGAAATTCAAGTTTTTTATTTATATAAAGTAAAAACTATATCCTCTAACACATTTGTTGTGCCTACATCATATATGCCAGGTGGTAGAAGGGAAAGAAAAAAGGGACACATAAATCAGGCTAATGATGCTTTCAATAATGTTCAACAATGTATATGATTTTTTTGGAATGTTTTACTTGATTTTTTTTTCCTTTTCATATGGCTATTCTCCTAAACTCATGTGCTCTTCTAGCCATCATTGTTAATCAATAAAAGGCCACCCTATGGGAAGACATGTGCATCAACCTAGGGCTGTATTTTAGTGTCAGATACTATTACCATATGTAAATTAACTAATCTTAGTTTAGTTGGCTTGGTTTAGTATTTAACTAACTAGAGTTAGTTCTAGAGTTAATTAGCGGTTATTTCCTTGTGCTGTATATAAGCACCAATGTAACAGTTTTGCTCTGAGTTGTTTTTCATTTTCATCATTTCATCAATGAAGAAATCTTCTTCTCCTTCTCTGAGTCACGATGATAAGATGGTATCAGATGAATTTTTCGCCTAATTCTTTTCCGTGATTTCGTTGCATTTCTTTGCGATTCTGATTCTCGATTCTCCTTTCGTTTGTTTTGTGATCTCCATCACATTTTCCCTTTCTCATTTTTTGGTGTTCTCTGTTCTTGCGATTTCGCGATTTCTTCTTTTTCGATCTTGTTGTGATTTCTGCAATTGATTCAACAACATGACGAATTACACTGATTACGCAACGAACAACACAAATCCTTTCTACCTTCATCCAAGTGAGACTCCTGCAGTGGTGTTGGTGACTCCGCCGCTTGAAGGAAACAAGAATTTTCAATCCTGGATTAGGTCAATGCGTGTTGCATTGATTTCAAAGAACAAACTGGCGTTTGTTGATGGCATGATTTCTGCTCCGGCTAAAACTGATCCACTCTACAACCAATGGATTCGCTGCAATAGCATGGTGATTGCATGGATTCAGCGATCGGTTTCTCCAAATGTTCTTAAATCCATTGTTTTCTTTACCAGTGCACATGAAGCATGGAAAGATCTACATGAAAGATTTGATCAAGGCGACATGTTTCGTATTGCTGATATTCAAGAGGACATTTGCCGTCTCTCGCAAGGAAGCCTCACTGTTTCTGATTTCTATTCAGAATTGAAGTCACTCTGGGATGAGTTGGACAATTTTAGGCCTCTTCCTCAATGTAAGTGTGCTATTCCTTGTACTTGTGGTGCTGTGCAATCAATGAGACTTTTTAGGGATCAAGATTACACAATTCGGTTCTTGAAAGGCCTTAATGAACAATATGCAAATGTGAGGTCTCAAATAATGATGATGGATCCCTTTCCTCCAATATCAAAGGCTTTCTCTATTGTAACTCAGCAAGAACGACAGTTCCATACTCCTTTAATTAGTGAAACTGACAATGAAGTGAAGGCATTGGTTGTTCTCAGTAATTTCAACAATAATTTCAACAAGAATTCTGATAAAAGAGGAGGTTTCAACAATAGAGGTCGTGGTAGACATGGATCTGGAGGCAGAGGTCAGGGGAATAGACTGTGTACTCACTGTGGAAAAACAAATCATATCATAGATACTTGTTATTTCCTTCATGGATTCCCACCGGGATATCAAACCAAAAACACCAAAAATGTCAATTCTGCTAATCTGGCGATTAACGATTACATTTACGAGGATACTGATAAATCAGTTTCTGAGACTGCAAGCAACAATGTTTCCCTCACACAAGAGCAATGCAAGGGACTCATGGACTTGCTTCAATAGTCAAAGCTTCAAGGATCAACTACATCTCATTCGGCCAACACTGCAGTGTCACAATTCTCCAATTATGTTACTTCCAATCCCTTTGTTCTAAGCACCAATTCTAATCCAGATTTTGGTAAGAATTCCTGCTCTTGGATCATAGATACAGGAGCTACAGATCATATCACATATAATAAAGCCATTCTTACTAAATGCCATTCCATCAAACCTATTAAAATCAATTTGCCAAATAATACATATGTTATTGCTGTCTTGGCAGGATCTATTTGTATTTCTACTGAGTTGCAATTGCATAATGTATTATATGTACCAAACTTTCATGCCAACCTCATTTCCATTCCTCAACTCACCAAAACTAGTGACTGTTATGCTGTTTTCAATGCTGATATTTGCACCTTTTTGCAGGCCAGTACCAAGAAGATGATTGGTACAGCTAGACTAGTGCATGGACTGTATATGCTGACACTTCCAGCAAATCTTCTAGCAACTGAGTTTGTTTCTTCTGTTTGTAATGTCAATCAAAATTCTGCTTCTGCTTGTAATTCAGATTCTGTTAAATCTGTTTCTGATTCGGCTCTTTGGCATAAAAGATTAGGACACATTTCCTTTGATAGGCATCAATGTATGGCCACTCAATTTCCCTTTATTAGTTTCCATAATGTCAAAACTCCTTGTGATATTTGTCAATTTGCTAGACAAAGGAAATTACCTCATTTTAGTAGCAATACTAAAACTTCTCATGTTTTTGATTTGTTACATGCTGATATTTGGGGTCCTTATTCTCAAACTTCTATTTTGGGTCATCGATACTTTTTAACTCTTGTTGATGATTTCAGTAGATTTACTTGGGTAATTCTAATGAAATCCAAAGATGAACCGTAGAAACATCTTATTCATTTCATTTCTTTCATTGAAACACAATTTGGAAAAAAATTGAAATGTTTAAGAAGTGATAATGGTCCCAAATTTCTTATGCATGAATTCTTTTCTAGCAAAGGTATTTTACATCAAAGGTCATGTGTTGAAACTCCTCAACAAAATGGCCTTGTTGAGAGAAAGCACCAACACATTTTAAATGTTGCTAGGGCTCTATTTTTCCAAGCTAATCTTCCTAAATCTCTTTGGAATTTTGCCATTCAACATGTTGTCCATATTATCAATAGGATTCCTACCACTGTTCTTAAAAACAAGTCCCCTCATGAAATCCTTTTTAATCAGCCTCCTTCATTAATTCATATCAAAACCTTTGGTTGTCTTGCCTATGCATCTACCTTACATGCTCAAAGAACCAAATTTGATCATAGAGCTAGAAAAACCATTTTTCTTGGTCACAAAGAGGGTGTGAAAGGCTTCATTCTTTATGATCTTAATTCTTATCAACTTTTTACCTCTAGAAATGTCATATTTTTTGAAGATCACTTTCCCTTCCACACTTCCTCATCAATCACTGAATTGCCTAATTCTTCTTCTTCCAATGATAATTCTGGTTTTCTCTTTGATTCTATGCCTGCTGTCACAGCCATTCCTCTGTTATTACGACTTACGTACTAACGTCTGATTCCTTTACTGCTTGTCTCGACACGATAATCTTTCTTCCATGCCTCCTTTTACTTCTGATCCTAATCTTTGCTTCAGTGATTCATTTACCACGATAGTTCTTACGCACTGCTAATTCAGTGCCTCAGCCCATAACAAATCGGCATTCCAACAGAATCAGAAATAAACCCAGTTATTTGGCAGATTACCATTGCACTTTATCTAGCTGGACTGATCATGCTTCAGGTACTGCTTCTTCCTCTCCCTATCCTTTATCTTCTATTCTTCTTATCAAAACTGTTCCTCTTCCTATAAACATTTTTGTCTAGCAGTCATTACTAACTTTGAGCCTAAGACTTTTCTTCAAGCCTCCAAACATGCATGTTGGCAGAAGGCTATGCAAGTTGAACTTGATGCTCTAGCTTTGAACAAGACATGGTCTATTGTAGAGCTTCCTCCTGGTAAAACACCAATTGGGTGCAAATGGGTGTATAAAACTAAGTATCATGCTGATGGTACTATTGAGAGGCACAAGGCAAGACTTGTTGCCAAAGGATTCACACAATTGGAAGGTGTAGATTACTTTGAGACTTTTAGTCCGGTTGCCAAATTAACTACTGTCAGAATCCTTCTAGCTTTAGCTGCTGCCCAAGGCTGGTTTTTAGAGCAACTTGACGTAAACAATGCTTTTCTCCATGGGGATTTAAGTGAGGAAGTGTATATGTGCTTGCCACCCGGTTTATCCCCTTCTCATCATGGCATGAGTAACAAGGTTTGTAGATTACACAAATCTCTATATGGCCTCAAGCAAGCAAGTCGTCAATGGAATCACAAGCTCACCACTACTCTTTTGTCCCTTGGCTATTCACAATCTCAGGCAGATCACTCTTTATTTGTGAAAGCTTCGGGTTCTTCATTTACAGCCTTGCTAGTATATGTTGATGACATAGTACTAGCAGGCAACAACAAGACTAAAATTCAGTTTGTAAAACAGGTTCTTGATGGAAAATTCAAAATTTAGGATCTTGGTTCCTTAAGATTTTTCCTTGGTCTTGAAGTTGCAAGATCAAGCAAAGGAATTATTCTTAACCAGCGCAAATACACCTTAGAATTGCTTGAAGATAGTGGTTTATTGGCAGTCAAACCAGCAAGCACACCCTCTGATCCTGCTGTCAAGCTTCGTAGTGCAGGAAGTGATCCTTATTCTGATGTTTCAGCATACAGGCGCCTCATTGGAAGGCTACTTTACCTCACCAATACCAGGCCCGATATTGCATATTCAGTTCAGCAGCTTAGCCAATATGTTTCCAAGCCTCTCAATTCCCATTTCCAAGCTGCAACTAGAGTCCTTCGGTACCTCAAATCTGCCCCTGCACAGGGCTTGTTTTTTGCAGCAGATAACAATCTCCAACTTTCTGGTTTCACAGATTCAGATTGGGCTTGTTGTTTGGATTCCAGGAAGTCCATTACTGGTTATTGTGTGTTTCTTGGTGGCTCACTTGTGTCTTGGAAATCGAAGAAACAGAACACAGTCTCTCGGTCCTCTTCTGAGGCTGAGTATAGAGCATTGGCAAGCCTCTCATGTGAGATTCAATGGTTGCATTACCTCTTAGCTGATTTGAAAGTTCAATTTTCTGCCCCTTCTGCAGTCTATTGTGACAACAAATCAGCCATCTATCTTGCACATAATCCTACATTTCATGAGAGAACCAAGCATATAGAAATCGACTGCCATGTGGTTCGCGAAAGAATACAAAAAGGAGTCATTCATCTACTGCCAGTCCCTTCTGCTTCTCAACTGGCCGATGTGTTTACAAAACCATTGCATGCTACCTCTTTTGCTTCATTTGTATCCAAGTTAGGACTTTGCAACTTACATAGTCCAACTTGAGGGAGGGTATTACCATATGTAAATTAACTAATCTTAGTTTAGTTGGCTTGGTTTAGTATTTAACTAACTAG
This sequence comes from Calophaca sinica, assembly GCA_037113605.1. Lineage (NCBI taxonomy): Eukaryota > Viridiplantae > Streptophyta > Magnoliopsida > Fabales > Fabaceae > Calophaca > Calophaca sinica. The sequence continues at coordinate 97,099,846 of CM073736.1, forward strand.
AGTTAGTTCTAGAGTTAATTAGCGATTATTTCCTTGTGCTGTATATAAGCACCAATGTAACAGTTTTGCTCTGAGTAGTTTTTCATTTTCATCATTTCATCAATGAAGAAATCTTCTTCTCCTTCTCTGAGTCACGATGATAAGAGATACTGAGCTTAAGTTCCAAAATTCAAGAAACATACATACATATCTGGTGCTATTATAATATTAGGAAATGAGTTACTCAAATGGGGATGACATGTCTAAAAGAAGAACCTCATGCTGCTAGCATAGAATTACGGTTCACTTTTATTGAGTGCACATGCCATATTGTAATTATTTTAGTAGCTGCAAATTCCTATATCAAGGGAAGAGTTTATAATTGACTACCAAAGATGATTAAAACAAGGAATACCAATCAAAAGAAGAAGAAAAAGGTACATTTGTTCGAGTTACTGACACCACCCTGAAAAGAAAAAACAGCTTCAATGGGGTTGGTAGGAGAATGAAATAAATAAAATTTCATTTAAAAAATTATGTGCATTTACAGAGTCATTTGTAATAAAAACTGAAACGGACATCTTGCATACAACTGAACACTCCCTCTCATAACATGCAATCACATATATAATGTTGCGCACTGTGTTGGCTAGAAGAAAGAGTTGTTGAACACTACATAATTGTAACCATTCTACCTTCTGCGGGCTTCTCACAATCAATATGGGTTTAAAAGTGAAGTAAAAAATAGATATAAGATCCACATCCTTCAATGACTTTGTTGAAATAAACCAATGGAGTCCACCCCAATCAGAAGTTGAAATTGAGCGAGTCTTTATCTTTATTGTGTAAGGAAAGTAGACAAAGCTTAATTCTAAGCAGCAACTTTGCTTTGATAAAACTGCTGATATGGATAAAATAATCAATTGCACAGAGAAATACCCTCTTCGTTCTCTACCATACTATTTTTAAAGGCATAACTTTATAAACCTGTTTTTTCAGCATTCACTATTCCACTTGCTATAACATCACACTTGATTATACCAACAAAAATGTTGACCAAAATTGTCTTCACTTTGTCATCAGCGACAAATATCTTAAGTGCCTCAACCACCTGATTTACATAATCACAATAAATATGTCCAAAAACACCATAAGGAGTAGATCATTAAAGGTAAACATGAAATTGATCTTCACTCACGGTTTTTGGGGAAATTCCTAGAAGTTCACCCATCCCAGTACTCCAAGTCAAGCACGATTAACTATGAAGTTCTTATATAATGGGCTCCCGAAAGAAGATGCGTCTTGCTACTATAAGTAATATCAATCAATTATTTCCTTCAATTGTATAGTCTTATACCCGCACAACCTCTAGATCCTTTACATTAAGGCGCGAATTCAGCTCATTCATGTGTCCATTTGCTTCCCCGTGCCTCATGCACCGACGGTCACTCCTCACCTTCATTAGCCTCAGTCGTCATACTGTTTGCTTTCAAGGTGATGGATTTTCCTTTCCTTGAAGTATCTTATTCTTTGAGTTCAAGTTCGTGAAACCTCAAAGATGCAAACAGCTCTTCCATACGCAAAACATTAAGATCTTTAGCTTATTGGATAGCAGTGACCTTAGGTCTCCACTACTTCAGTAAACTCCTTAAAAATATTTTGATATGGTATATGGCAGGATAGGTTTTTCATACAGATCTGAGACCAATGATGATGATTTGGAACCTTTCAAACACTTGTTCAACAGTTTTAGCATCTTCCATCTTGAAAATTTCTTATTGACGAATCAATATATCAGCTTTAGAGTCCTTGGTCTGAAAGTAGCCTTCGTGAGCCAATGCCAGAGTATCCCATAACTCCTTACCAGTAACAAAACTATGACATTTATCATATTCTGATATGGTTATAGCGCACATAAGAAAATGTCTAGCTTTATGATTCATCTAATAACTCTTTTTCTGTTTTGCATTCCATCTAGCTTTTGGTACAACAGTTCCATCATCACCAATAGGTGGTGTGTAGCCTGCTTCCACAGTGTCTAAGAGTTTGACTTGAGTAGCTTCAAAGAACGTCTTCATATTCTCTTTCCAACAGTCATAATCTATTCTATTAAACATGGGAGATCTGTTAACATTCTGTCCTTCAACATCTATGATAAAAATAGGATCTTGCTTTCTCTGCATTATTAGGTGCTCAACCCTAGAGGTCGAGCTCTGATGCCAACTGCAATGTCACAGGGAAAAACACAAGAAAGGGGTTGAGTTATATTTTTAAATTTATTTTTTAAATCCTTTTTTAACCATGTTGATCAAGACAGATACATAAGCTTGTATGGCTTAACCTGCGTTTACGTTGATGTAGACACACCAACTACAATCAGACAAAAGAATAACTTAGCGCCTAGAGGTTTTCTTAAAATATTTTCTCAAGTATATGAAATCTTTTTGGAAAACAAGTTCACTACCCCAGTTAGTGTGATAAATACTATATTTAAAAGTAAAGAGCAAGGGAAAGAGAATCACACACATATATTTTTATACTAGCTCACTATCAACTTGATAGTTAAGTCTAGTCTCTTTGACCATAAAGGATTTTCCACTAATCAAGCTTGATTACTGTGACACTCTCGTTTTACTGTTAGTTAATTCGTCTGTTTTCTGTGTTATGCGTTTTACGCCGCTCATACGTATTTTTGTGCTGTTAATCAAGTGAGTGAATTTCACAAAAGTAAAATTATATTTGGGACTTAATATATTTTATTAAGTCATAGTTAAAATTTCAGTTCAAAATTTCACCGTTTTTCGGTCGCGTTATGAACTACTCGGGTAAGATTTTACCCGGCAGAAAACTTTAATTCGACCCGAATATTTTAATATTTGGAATTTTTGTGTTTTATATTATTTTAGACTTATTTAAAGTGGTTTGGTAATTTTTGGATGAAATTTTATAATAATGTACTTTCTACGCGGTTAAAACACGAGACTTGTAAAACCGAACGCGCGACGAAATGTGAACTAATACCCCTTGATTTCATGAGGAACAATCTGATGTGGTCAGTGGTGATTTGTTTTTATTGGGCAAAAAGAAAGTGGGTGGGATTTATTTCCCTAATGATTAGATTTTGGTTGCATTTGTGGCTAAAAAGGGTAGCCTTTTTACTAGGCTATAGTCATAAAACTCAAGTGGGATCTTCTCTTCCCATAACCTGCCCATGGCCACCCCATTCAACCAATGGGAATGGCTAGCTTAATTCAGAAAATGGTGTACACAAAGGGGTTAAGTGATGGTAATGATTAGTGGCTAAGTTTAGGGTTTTTAGGCCTTGTGTTGGCCAATGAATGAAAAAGCTTCTCTCCCCTCCCTTTGTGCATGAGTTGATCGAACTTTTTAGGGGCTGGAGGAGTCTCATTTCAGTTCATTCTTCTTTGTGTGTGGTGTGGGAAAAGTAGAGAGAAAATAAGAGAGAAGTAGAGAGAGAACTAGAAGGAGAACTAGGAACACTTAGCAAGCAAAAAACAAAGTTTTTCCTCCTCTTCCTCTTGCCTTTCTCGCCACTGAACAGCCCCATAGTGAGGTTAATATACTCATCTCTTCTTTATTCTTATCATGGTTATGCATGTTACTTTGTTTTCTTTTGGAAACAAGTTTTTCTCTTGTCCCTTTAGTCTCCAAAACTGTGGTCTTGCATGTAGGATTTATGTGTTGAACCTTTGATTTCTCTTGCTTATTTCTTCATGCATGTTCTTGATAATGATCAAGGAAGCAAAATGACAAACTTTTCCCTTCCTTGAAGAGCCCAAGGCCATGACCTAAGGAGGGAAAAGAATAGAGTGTCTTCCATGTGAATCTTATCTTACATGTGGTTATTGTTGTTGTTGTTATTGTTGTTGATTCATGGTTTTCAAGGAGATGATTTTGGAAAAAGTTGTTCACAACCTCTTGATGATGAGAATCTCAAGCTTGAGTAAACCCAAGTGTTTCCAAGAGAAGAGATTGAGTCAAGAAAATGTGTGTTAATTTATTTCTTGTTGTTCTTCTAAAGCCCTGAAGAAAAAAAAAATCTGCACTGATATATGTTTAGTGTTTTGGTCATAACGTTTTCCACAGATATCCGTTTTTATTGATTCTTAATTTTCTGGAAACTAGACTCATTTATCTACATTTTGCACACAAATTTTACTGAATTGGACTGAGTATTGATAATTTAAAATGCGTTACAATTTGGAAGATAGAAACTGTCCTTTTCTGTACATCCAGAAATGGTTTTGTAAAACTGTACTGAATGGCTAGTGATTTGTTAAATTAAAATTCACTTTCAAAAACTAGACACTCCAAGCTTTCTAGGGAGGGGTCATTTGCTCAAATCCGACGTCGTTCGCTATATTAATAAAATCGGTGAAGTTGGAGTACAGATTAGAGTTTTCATAAGTTTTGAGATATTGCTAAAGTTTTGATCAAATTGTTTTGATTTTGGATCTTAATGATAAGGAACAAGTCTAGGGCTTGAATCCTTAGAAAGATAGGTGGAGTTGTTTTCAAAAATATAGGCTTTGGGAAGTGAATTAAGAATGTTACTTAGTGATCCCATGTGTTGCATTTTATTAGAAATAAGCTTTAAACAAAGGTAGATTAAAAATAATTATTTTTCCTAAAATTAACACCCTAGGCCGAGAGCTAGGATGGGTTTTAAGACCCTAAAAATGTGCTCTAAGTATGTGTTATGTTGGTTGAAGATGGTTAGATACTAGTGGACTTAGAGTTAAGAGCTTTAAAAGCACCCAAGGTAAGGGAAATTTTCTCCAATGAGTTTTGGCATCCTTGAGTTTTATGTTGATTGGATTGGTTGTTTTGAATGATGCGTTGAGATTGTTTGTAATATTTAAGTAGTAAATGTTATGTGTTGTTGCATTGGATGAATTTAGTACATTGTATTGTTGTGATTAAGTTTGTATGAATGCATGTAGTGATGATGCACAATTTGGAGGATGTAATTAATGTATGGACGACACAATGCTTCGACGTGTTTTCTTGAAAACGAATACGGTTTGCGAAACTAGAACATTGAGGTTTTGAAAATGGTAATTAAAAAGGGCTCTCCAACGGTGCCTAGTGGCAAGGATGGAATTTTGGGTTAAAAGGGATTATGTTTTCAACTCAAAGAATTTTAAAAAAAAAGGGGGGGAAGAAAAAAGGGGAATTCGAACTCCTTTAAGGAATAAAAAGGGTTTTCAAATAAATAAATAAATAGCTAAGCTTAAATAAAATAAAAATAACACTAGATTCTTAGCAAGTGTGGTTCTTAGTAAAAAGAAGAAAAAAGGGTTTTCAAGTAATTACGTGGAGAGTCTAAAAAGGGATTTAGGGAGGAAGTGGTTGTCGATACATCAAATACAACCATGTAAATTGTGAAAATTAATGACCACGGACACTCCTCGCGAGTGAATCCGAAAGGAATTGAACGTTGTGCAAGCATGCAATCATAAGATATCGTTTACTCTAAACTAGACGGTTGGATTCTAGTGTCAAGGTATTCGCGCGTTTAGCCCTGGCCTAAAGGGCGATTACGAACTAAAGGTCTTCGTAGGGGGCAGTGTATACTAGGGAGCGTTGGCCGGCTCGGTGTCACACATCCCATTGGTATGGTTATACAAAATTTGTTGATGGCAGGTTGCCTACTATCCTATTGGTATAGGAATTAAGCCGTAAATATCACGTTGACTGCATCCACATACTGACTAGATGCATTTATGAAGTTTTCGAACTATTGTATGCCTGTTTTGCATGCCTTACGTGTTATACTCGGATTTCGTGTGAATAATTATAGTATGACTATAATGCGTGTTGCTTTATTATGTAGTATTTTGTTTTACTCTTGTGAAGCTTATGATGAACTCGTGAACGAGAGATTTACCCTTGCATCTTTCTTTTCCTATGGTTATGTTGGATATCGTTGCATTAGATGGCTCACCCCGAGCTTCGGCATATGGGTCTGACGACCTTTGAGTTCCCTGAGGGGGACCACGAGGACGCTTGGGAGATTGACCACGTCTCCGGGCGAGTGACACATACATGACTAGTGGTCGAGACTACTAGTGTCGGAGCGATGGCGAACAACACTCAACTCAGCAGGAGGACCCTTTGGAGTGCTTACGGGTGCTGACTCTGGGTTCGTTATGGGACCTGCTGGGCTTCCACCTAGCAAACAGTTTAGAGGAGTTTGACCAGCTTAGGATGTTTTTCGAGTTGGGGTTGTACTGTTGTCTTTTGAAGTGGGTGTTTTGGTTGGACGCCCTTTTGGTGATGTGTAGGACTATGTTTTTTTTTTTTCATTTGCTCTCTTCTTACTGTTGTCGAGTTTTGATACACCAGACTCTGATTTGTGCCTGCGAGCGTACTCGGTGTATTTACTTAACTATGTGACTATTGCACTGCGTTTTCATATCATTATGTTTTGCACTCATCATTTCGAAAAGCCTTAAAAAAAATCTCTTATTTCTAGTTACAAAGTAATTTGAACTCGAAAGAAAACCAGCATTCAAATATTTCTGCATCGTTTTGGGTAGAACACGTGGCACTCAAGGTTGGGGTGTTACAATTACAAACCCTGTGAGTATCTATTACTCAACCTGGCTATACTCACAACTTCTAAAAATGACACAACCTTTTGTGCCTTTAAGGATATAGGCTTCACTCGATTTATAGATAGTACGAAGAAAATACTCTAAACACGAGAGCAGCTTTGGAACAATTACAAATAACTCTCAACTCAAGAGAATATGAAAGTAATTTCGGGTGCTTAGAATAACTCTCAACATGAAAGGATAATTAATGTTAAGCACAAAGAATAAAGAATGAAAGAATGAAATTAATTTCTCAGAGCTGTAGCGTTCTTGAATGTTTGAATTGTGTAGAAAATAATCCCGTTGTGGAATAGGTCTTCTCAATTCTGCTTTGCATTAGATGCATGGTACGACTTCTCTTGCCTCATCGTCTTTTTTCTTGCTAGTGGAGAGAAATTGCATAGTGAGGGTGACTCCTTTTCAGAAAAGATGTACGAGCTTGTTCGATTCTACTCCATGTTCTTCTATTATTTCCTCAATAGCGTATGACACTTGCTATAATTTTGATTTGGCCATTTTGTCCTTGTCTCATACTAGGTAGTATGTTTTACCAATAAGTTGATTTAATTCAAAAATAAAGATAATGTCTTTTGGGTAATAACTTTTAATCCTCGTTAACTATATAGACCTTTCTAGCAGTTGTAGAAGACTTCTTTAGTAAGCTTTGTATTCCAAACACTTCAAGTGATGTCGTTTTGAGCTAGTCACTAGATGCTTCTTTCAGTATTGTAAATAGAGTAAAATATCTTCGACCGACTGATGCAAGCTTCACTAGTAGATGGGACACAGGTTTCAAGATATGTAATAACTGCACTTGCTTTCTGACTAAGGTTCAGATCATATTCTTTTTTCATTCATGATGCTTATATTCATAGTTCTTGCACACTTAGCACACATGTGAACTACTTATAAGAAACTTGTTCATTATAATCTTGCTTTGTTATCATCGAAATTCTTTAAGGGCCAAACACAATATCATCTTTTCTCCAACACGGGATGCTCAGAGGTGGCCTCTATTGGCAGCGCGTTGTTAGCGACTATGCCTCACACATACTAAGATAGTGGAGCAGCCATGTGACGAGTGGTGACGACCATATCCTTCATTGAAGGAGTGGGATCAGGCCTATCATGGCATCGAGGTGTTTCATCGAATCCAAACACACTTTGATCCATAAATCATAGACGAATAAAGCCAACACATAATCTTGGTAGATGTTGACAAGAGTCTCGAGGAGCTTCAGGGGCGGGGGACTCTAAACGTCGGTCTTCGTCTTCATTGGAGGGGAGCTTATGTGTGATGAGGGCATTCCAAAGGGGGCACATAGAGTGGAAATAAGTCCAACATGGATTGGGACTTGCATCTATATTCGGTGGCTCTAATGCGAGGGTGGTAGATCTAAGTCTAATGGTGGTGAAGGCTCTATGTAGCAAAATGTGATGGGGGAGCAGTGGTGATGAAAGCTACCTTGCAATAATGACAGATAGGAAGAAACCAAAATCCCTTTAGAGTGTTTAACGCCACTGACCATGGATAGGGAGAAAAACCTCCACTACGACAGAGGATGGGGCTCCAGCCACTTGGAGAAGCAAAACCCTAGCCGGTGACACTTGTGGTGCATACTAGGAGAAACAAACATTGGCCCGTCCAAACATGTACCCTTGTATGTATGTATGTATGTATGTATGTATGTATGTATGTATGTATGTATGTATGTGTGTGTGTGTGTTTGTGTGTAATTGTGTGTCTTTGATCGGTTGAAGGTATATGAAACATGCATTTAGAAATGGTTGGGTAATGATCTTTAAGAAGGAAAAAAACCCAAATATAATAGCTCAATGAATCTTATGACAAGGTAGGGATTTGGAGAGAAAATGGGATCTTTCACACAAAAACCTCTCCACCTCACCTCACACGACACGTACACATACCCACACCACTTTCCTTTTTGAAATTTAAACAAACAAACTTCACCCTCTATACACACACACCACTTGAAGAGAGAACATCATATAGAGGAGAAAAACTAGAGAGATAAGGGGAAAACGAGAGAGAGATAGAAGATAAGAAGGGAATGTTTAGAACGAGGGTTCCAAGTCTTCTATGATGACCAAAGGAGGATGAGAAGAAGAGGAGAGGATCCTACGACATGCATGCCTGAGAGAGGAAGATTGAGAGAAGAAGAAGAAAACGGAGCTTAGGGCTTCTTTCATCTCACATTCATTTTTTCCTCACACTGAGTCATCTTATGGTCATATATTTTTCCCCCACTGAAAGCATATGGAATGTAGGCCCTCGTATTCAAGAAAAAGCTTGTGTCCACAAATTAGTATATGAGGTGTCCAGGGTTTATCCAAATCCAACTCCACACATATGCAAGCGAATTGACCGTAGGAATGAATAGATGTCAACTGATCCACTTTTAGCATCGTTCCAATCGCCGAATCAATATGCCAAAGAAAGTTGGTATTGTACAATTCCATGGGAAGGCACGATATACGAACCCATACAATTACTTTCTTAATGACGAATGGATATTGAAGGAACATTGGTCTCCATCTTTGGACAAGAAGGTAATGTTCATCAATCATCCGTTGACCCTCATAGAAGGCATGAGTATAATCATCTTCTGCTAGTATTGTAACACTCCACATAATTTAATTATTTAGCTAAATTAATTTAGGCTCTTTTATGCTCTAAATTGATTTTTGAGTAATTAAATTATGGGAGTATCTATAAATATTAGGGGTGTGAATTGAAATGGCAAATTGGAAATTTGAATAAAAGGAAGGGCAAATGGGTCTTTACTTAAACTAAAGGAGGGACACAATGGTCCACCTCCATTTTTTCCCTTCTTTCCCTCTCCCTCACGCCCTCCAGCCCTCTCACTTCTCTCTCTCTCGATTTTTTCCTGAAAAATAGAAGAAAGGAAGAAGAAAGAAGAGGAAAAGAGAAAAGCTAGGGTTTTGGGGTCTTGGAGAGAAATTAGAGGGGCATTGGTACAAATTCTTCATCTCTAGCTTGGAAAGGAAGGGTTGTAGTTGAATCATTAGCATTTGGTGGAAGATTTGAGTTGCCCAGGTTGAAGAAAAAGGGGGCTGCGAATTGGAAGAAAAGGAGGAAGAAGAAGTTCAAGTCTTCCAAGCTTCCTAGCTCATTCTTTTGAGCAATAGGTGAGTTCTTCTTCTCTTTAGGTGTGGGCATTCATAAGTCTCAAATTAGGGCTCTCTTTTCCATTTGGGTTTGTTTGAATGCTTGGTTTCCATTGTTAGGGTTGTGGGAAAGTTGATGATGGAAATAGAGTCATGTGAATGGATCAAAGGTTGACAAATTTTGTGGTAATGACATTATGTTATTGTTTATGATCCATATGACTATGAATGATTCATCCATGTTCCTTGTTTTATTCTTGTTTTTAAACCCTAAACTTGGTTGCAATTGGTTTGGAATTGGGTAAAACCATGAATGTTTGTGTTAGGTAATGGATTAGGGAATGTTGTGCAAAAGGTTGCAGAGGGAGCGCTGGAAGCGCCCCTGTTAGCGGTTGAAGCGTTGGTCTCACCGAGACGATGGCAGAAAATGAGTTGGAAGCACCCTAATCTGCGCTGGAAGCGCTGGGCTGAGTGTTGGAAGCGCTGCCCTCAGCGCTGGAAGCGCTTCATGCACAGTTTTTGCCCGTTGCTTCCGATTCTGTCGAATACATTTCCTATACTTAAGCTTTTCTTCTTTCCTATATGTAGGGATGATTTGGAATTTAGGTTTGCTTATGAATTAACATCCTTGACTTACAGGGTTTCAATCCCAGTTATGATACCTTATTAAATGAATTGAAATTGCTCTATGTGTAATGCAATTTGAATGATGTATGTGAGGTGCATTGATTGCTTGATATTGTCTATATAGGGGTTGTTTACCTTCTAGGGTTTTTCCACAAACGCTTTTTACACGTTTTTGAACACAATAATAAAACTTTTCAATCAACGACACTTATGTTTGCAAACTTCCCCTCATTCTTCATATTCAACTCAATACAATGCTTCGATGACATAAATGATTGTCTGTGTGTTATTGTATGATGGTTGTCGGTCCGTGCTGCTATAAGGTACGACGGCAGACGCGTCGGTCCGTGCTGCCATAAGGTACGACGGCGTGGGTTCCTAATGAAGTCAATTTTATACTTCAATGGAATCCATCATTTGTGATTGAATGGTTTGATGCTTGTCAGTCCGTGCTGCTATAAGGTACGGTGGCAGACACGTCGGTCTGTGCTGCCATAAGGTACGACGGCGTGGATTCTTACGGGAATGCATTTATGGTTTTCCAATGTACATGTTTATGATTTCATGTAATTGATTATGGATTCTGTTGGCATTGTAAGCCATGTTTTATGTTACCTTAGGGTATTTTGTTATTGGTAATAGTGTTGGTGAGGGGTCCGTGAAGGACTCAATGAGATTTTATCTCACCATTTCTTATTGTTTTTCAGATAAGTAGGTACCGGAGGACAAATAGGCATTGCTGAAGGCCTGTAAATCCTAGTTTAGGTTTATTTTGGAATAGTTGTAACTCCTTTATCTTTTGATTCTGGAAAAACTTATTTGTATTTTGTATTCCAAGTATTTTAATTTGGAAAGAGTTGTAATCTAATTTCTAGATTATTAATTGTGGTCAAAGTTGGATTTGTAATGGTTATCGACAAGTTTAAATTAGTTGTAACTCCTGTGCTATAAATATTAATTGTCGTATTTCGATTAATTTTAAAGTATGGGCGTTACAGGTATTAATTCAAGAAATATTTTTCCGGCATCTCGATAATCTTGATTGCACCTTTCTTGTCCCATTTTTTCTGTAAGTTGTTCTCCAAGATTTTATAGTCAATAGTCTTACCCATCACCTTTACAATTAGTGTCTTTCTCCAAGGCTTGGATCACTCCTGTTCTTCAACGGAAAAGGGGATTGTAAGCTCATCATAACTTTCTTGGGCACCCATCATTTGCTTGGGTTGCTCCTGGACAACCCCCGCATCCGTTAACATGTCACGAACGTCACCTAAATCTATCATCACTTGTTGATTCTCATCTCAACGTTCATGAGTTTCATTGAGACCTCCTCTCCAAGGAGATTTAAAAGCTTCTCTTTGTAGGATACAACCATGTTCTTCCCCACACCTCCTACACCATGATTCATGTATGTCTCGTATGCCTTGTCTCTCACCTTCTTTTTACCCCTAAGAAGGAGATCATCCTCTTCCTCCGAATGATCACGTAACGGTTCAAAACTCCCCAAAGCCCAAGCAAAGGAAACCATTGCGCTCTTTCTCGACCAAATTAAATTTGGATTACCAATATGTGTCACGTATAAATTTAGTTTAATTTTAAATTATTCAGGGTCAAAGATAATTTTTAAAATTAAAGTTAACAAAATAAAAGAAATCTAAGTTCGATATTTTATTTAGATGAATAATAATACCAATTAAAGAAAAATTGACCCCAAACCCAAACTAATTTAGGGCCCATTTGGAATAAAGTTTGTGAACGGACGTTTGATTCAACATCATTTTGCAAACTGACATTTGGTTAAAACTGAGTTTACTGTAACGTGATTTTTATTTGTATACTTTTTTTGCAAACGTACGTTTGACAAAATGAAATTTGTTTGAATGATATTAATCAAACGCACTTTTAAATGTGTAATTACCAAAGAGGGTATGAGTTTTATAATGTAGTATTAATAATATTTTTTATATTGCTTTGTTAAAAAAATAAATTTCATTAGCAGGTGAGGAAATTTCCAATACAATCTTAATGAAAGAATAAAACATCAAGCTAATACATATGCCCCAAATTAAAAATAGAATAACAAGAAAAATACATAAAACAAAAAATTTAATTAATAACAAAAAAATAAATATAGAGAAAATTTCAAATACAGTCTTTGTGAAAGTATAAAATAAAAAGCTAATACATATGTTCCAAATTTAGAAACAGACTAACAAGAAAAATGCATAGCGAGGAGACATAAAATAAACAAAAAAATAATAAAAACCTTCCCTAGGATTTAATGCGTTCATTATTTACAAAATATATGAACAGAGTGCAGTGGGGAATTTGAGGCATCTCTGAGAAGTGTAAGAAAGGTAGACCTCTTTAGGATTTGATGGATTCCTGACTTTTTTTTTTAAAAAAAATAAATAGACATATCGCTGATTTCTTTACTTGCGTAGTTGTGTTATCTTTAACAAAAATTAACAAAAAAAAAAAAAAATAATAATAATAAAAACAAGGCCAAGTCTTAAATGGCCTTTCTTTCTTCTATCTTCTTTCTTTTTTTTTAATGACCTTTCTTTCTATCTTCTCTGTCGTGACTGTGTGCAGTGAGGCAAACAATGATGATAGATCTTGGTGGCAGGGTGAAGCCGTTTGCCTCTGGTGAAGATGGGCTTGCACCTGGTGTGGGATTGACCATGGTGTTTCTTTATTAAGACATAGTGGAGCTACGATCGCACTGCATGACGGAAGTTCTGGCCACACGCCCAGGTGGTGACGTTACAACAGTGTCATTCGGCGACTGAAATCTGGAGTGAGTGAGAGACTCTTCTCTCTCTCTCTCTCTCTCATCAACAAGCACCAAGATTCGAGCAGATACCTGGGCAAAATGGGGATTCTAACCTCTGAACGGGAAACGGGAAAAGGAAAAGCAAGGGGTCCTTCCTTCCATCCCAACCAACATTTGATGGCAAACTCCGTTTCATCGACGGAAGTTGAAGGGCGTCCAAACGAATAAGAAAATCAGTTCGCCTGTAGAGACGAACGTTGAGGGAATGGGAACGACGATCCAAACAAGCACTTAATCATGGGTCTTCAACTCGCCCCGGTATGGCGGGACACGTTGAATAATGAATACACATCGGTGAGGTAAAAATTGCAAGCATGTAATGTTTAGGCAATTTAATTACATGTACGTCGGATTAAAAATTAATCATCTTATTAATAATTATCTCATGAATTATACAAGTATTTATAATAAATATAAAATATACCTTAAAAATATCTTAAAAGATTTATTTAATTGATAAAAAATATTTTATTAAAAATAAAAAGTATATATATATATATATCACACACACATATGACTTTCAATTTTATTTTTTTAATTTTTTTTTGAGGGATCATTTTTAAAAATCTTAAAAATTATTATGACTGTAAATAATTATTTTAATGGTAAATTGTGAATATCCCATTACATAAAATAATGATTGAAGAAACTTGAGTGTTGACTAAAAAAATTTAGGCTTAATTGTAGTTTTTGTCTACTACTTTTCCAAATCCACAATTTTTGTCTCCCTCCTTTAGCTTTTACGAGTTTGGCCCTTATTTTTTTAATTATACTTTTGGTTCCTAAAATTATAAATTTTTACACTTTTAATCCCTCACTTTTCTAAAATCCACAATTTCGGGGATCAAAAGCGCAATTAAAAAAGTGTGGAGACCAAATTTATGAAAAATAAAAAGTGTGAGAACAAATTTCGTGAAAAATAAAGGAAGATACAAAAATCTCGGATTAGGAAAAATAAGAGACGAAAAATACAATTAAGCAAAAAATTTAAATAGATAAAATTCTCAATTAATTGAATAATTAATTATGTCAAGGAGTAAAAAAAAAGTATTTTGATATGATAAAAAAATTTAGAAGATACTTACCAAAAAAATATGATTACATGAGAAATAAAATACTTACAAAAATGATCCACTTGCGGGGATAAATTTCTTATAGGGTTTGTTTGGATTGGTGGTATGGAGTAGAATAGGATGGAATGAGATGGTATTGGAGAAAGTTCCATTGTTTGGATATTTAAAAAATAGATGGAATGGAGTGGTATTGGGTGGGATCTATTCCATCCCATTTCATCCTCAACCCTCTTTTTTCTTTCCCCTCAATTTGGGAGGTACACGATGGAACCAGCCATCCTATTTATTATATTACCAATTTATCCCTATCTTTTATTTTACGTTCTCGTGCTCAAGAAAAGAAACACCTCTTCTTCTTCTTCAGCAAACCCTCTATGAATCTATCGCGGCGGCGAACCCTGTAATATTATCTTTTTGGTGATTCAAGAAACACCTTTTCTTCGTCTGCCATGTTTCTTTCTTTACTCTTATGTTATAATATAATATTATATATTATTAATAACAACAATAATATTGGTTAAAAATGAAAACAAATGTTAGCTCATATTTGCTTTTACGATTATTACCATTTCAATTTATGCATATATTTTAAAAAACCACCACAAAAAGTTAATTAAATATAAAAATAAATTATTAATTTAGTAATGACTATTATAAATATTTAATTATTGATTTTTTCCTTTTATTTTATTATATTACAATCTAGTATCTATTTTAATTCTATATGGTAATCTTTCTTTTTAAATAAGGGTAAAAAGGGAATTAAAAAAGTTATAATCAATTCCATTCCGTCCGTTCTATCATAAAATATCCCAAACAATAGAATGAAAGATATGTTTCGCTCCGCTTCATTTCATTCCGCTCCATTCCATTCCGCTCCGCTCTATTTCATTCCGCTCCGCTCTGCCCATTTTAAATATCCAAACATACCAATAGTCTACTTTCAATCAAAAAGTGATAAATTTCTGATAGTCTACTTTCAATCAATTATATAAACAAATTTTGCATAATTTTAAAACCGGTGAACGAACGGTTGTTAATAATAATTATTAAATTAATGATTGATAATAATAATAATAATAATAATAATAATAATAATAATATTATTATTATTATTATTATTATTATTATTAAATAAAGAAAGGGAAAAACACAAAAGGAAGGAAAAGAAAAGGCAAGCAGAAGGAAAAGAGAGAGGCAGAGGCACAAACTAAGCCCTTCACTGTAAGACAATACAACAAAAACACAGACAACACACACTTTGGGTTTGCTCCTTCTCTCTTCTCTCTCTTTCTCTCTCTCCACAATTCCTACTTGAGAATTCAGGTAGATCAATTCAAACCACATTGAAAATAGATCATACTTTCTGCCAATTCTCATTGAACTCTATCTTTGTTTAGTGCCCTTTTTTTTATCACCAATCAATCACTGACCTTTCCCCTTTGCTCCCAGTTCCCAATCCTCCTTTTTTCTTCACTGCCCACAAATTTGTTCTCGCAAAGTTTGTGACTTTCGTGTTTGCAAAGATGAGTGGTGGTGGGTTTAGGGCTTCAATTCCTGACAGTGTGACGAAGACGATCCAGAACATTAAGGAGATCACAGGCAATCACAGTGAAGAAGACATCTATGCAATGCTCAAGGAATGTTCTATGGATCCCAATGAGACCACACAGAAGCTCCTCCTTCAGGGTATCATTGCTTCTCTCTCTCTCTCTCCCCCCCTTTCTCTCTCTTCACTCGCTGTTTTTGCTCTTTGAGTAACCCTGGATTCGATCTTGATCTTAATCCATGTTTCCTTGTGATCCATGTGTTGGACTGTGTGTTTTCTCATCTAGGTTTCTTTTGCTGTGCTTTGTTTTGAATTTGATTTTCTTCCCCCTTTTTAGGAGGGTGAAGTAGGAACCTTGGAATGATTGTGTTTGCTATGATGACTCTTTACTGTTGATACACTTTTGTTAGGCCAAGATGGGAATTATTTTTAATATCCCTTTTGGTTTCTTAGGGGCTTTGTGTAGCTTGGTTTCAATAAAGTTTAGTTTTTGGACGAAATTATTAGTGTCCAGTTTTATACCCATATGTGTCTGGCTGATTTGTTTTTATGGACTTGGCTCATTGTGTCTAAATGGTTCATTGTTTCATTCATGTTTAGCCTTTATTTGTTTATTAATTTAATTTAATAACTTGGGCTGCTTTTGATTTTAAGCTTGCTCTGTCACTGAATCTTAGTTCATTTGATATTTGTTTTTGTTTGATGCTCTTTTGGTAGCATGGAGTTTGGGAAAGCAGTTATCTAAACAAGGTCAAGTTTTGCATTTTTCCAAATGCATGCCTGGAATTTCAGAATTATGTTTTTGGCAGCTAATTGTTCATTAAGTAGAGACCAGAACTGATATTTTATGCTTTCGTAGGACATTCTGCTCTGACTTGATTATTGTATTCCCCCCGCCCCCCCAAAAAAAAAAAATCACATTGTAGTATTTGGACTCTAAAATCTACTCTCTCGCGCTTTAGCGCAAGTCTTCTTTCTAGTTTCTTATTCATTCTCATGATAAGCAGAATTTTCTTCTTGAGAAGTCCATTTGGAAATCTAAACCTCGCTTAAGGTCTAATCTTTTGATGCCCAATAGGATTAATGCCATTCGTGTGTTGCAGATTCAACAACTCACGCTGCTATTTCCCTTTTTTCTGCTATGTGTAAGGCTAATTTAGAAATCAGTCCTCATTTAGTTTTGCATTGTTGGGCAGGTGTGTTTATAGGATAATTTATTTGCAGTTAACTTGAGTCTTATTTTAGAAATAATGAAGCTAAGTTCAAAGTTATAATGGCGTAGCAGATCATAGAGCAACACTATAACAAAGAAAACAGACAGAATGAAAACAGTTCAAAATTTTGTGAACAAGCACATAATTGATAAGCCTGTTTGTTTTATAACTTTATACCAATAGGAAGACAACAATTTCTTAACAAGGCGTTGATGGAATAGAGAAGAAAAGTACAGGAATTACTTGAAAAAAGAGATCAAGGTTAACTAATTTATGGTAAGAATAGCGGTTAAAACTAAAATCATATTTAGCATAGCTATTACAAACTCAGACGACTCACAATAACCCATGAATAGGAAGAGAAATAGATCTTTTTAAAAAAGGAGGAGAGCAAGTCCAGAGACAACCGCATTACAAAGCTGCAGGTGACCTTACATTATAGGTTGAAGGAGAAAGAGTTGCATGCAAAACTTATTTACCTAGTTGGGTATGGTACTAAATGAAGGGTTGAAGGCCAGAGCAAGTTCAAAGTTCTATTGCGCACCAATTTTTTTGTGACATTTTGATTAAAATCTTGCTAGTTTTTCTTTCCTTGCTAATTGGGTGAATTTGAGTCAATGAATTTTTCTTCCATAATTATCAGTTTTAACTTTTATCCAAGGTAGACAAAATTGCGCGCAGCATCGTATACTTGCACGATTTTACGAGTTTTTCAGCCACTTGCGAGTTCGAGTACGCACATATCGTTTTTTGGCGTGAGCAATGGGATCGCCATGCGAAATCGTAAACTTGGTTGACGCGGCATTTTTTGGCGAGTCAGATACATGGGTCGGGTTTCAAGACCCAGATACAGAGTGAGGTGACCCACTGTCGTTCTCCGCCGCGAAGGTTTGGTTCTCCGTTCTACAGCCGTTTGCAACCCACCTGAGCTCCCTTTTCTTCTTCCCTATGTGAGTCTTTGTGCTCTATGTTCTCCGCCGCTAAGACCAAGAGGCAAAATCTGTTTCTGCGACCAAGAGGCAAGAGCCCTTTGTTTGTGCACTAAAAGTGACAAACCCTAGTTCTTTTGGTTACACTGTTTCCGGGTCCAGTGCTTAAATAGCTTGGGCTTTGTTTTGGGCCCCTTTTTAAATATATCACCCCCTCTGAACTATAAACCAACTCATTTTGTTTAAAACATTAATAATAAAACTACTATAAAATAATTATCTGCATTCTTACTTGAATTATATTTATGTTTTATACTATCATATTTATATTAATTGTATTATCATATTTTTATATCAAAATATATTTTTATATTTTTGGTAGGATCTTACGATCCGTGTTACGATCCCACGATTTACGATCTTGACTTCCCTCCTCGAACTTAGGTAGGATCTCGATTTTAACTATCTTGCTTTTATCTATGGTTAATTTTACATGCATTTGATTGGCTGTAGATATGTCGTTGGATGTTTTTTGGTCCTTATAATCGTTTTCATGATCTTTTAATTGTTCCCCTCCTTTTGAGTTATTGGTTGGAGTGTTAAGTTTCAAGTTCTCATCATTTTGCGCATAAGGGTCCATTGCATTGCTATTTATAAAGACATTTTGAAGTAGCTTGGGTATTATATTTCCTTTTTCTGGGTTATTGATTCAATCTAAACGAATCTATACCTTGTTCTCTATTTTATCATTTTTCCTACATCAGTGTCTAAACACAAATCATTTGTTTTACAGACACATTTCATGAGGTCAAAAGAAAGAGAGACAGGAGAAAGGAGGTAAGATATTTATTGTAAGTGGTGAACTTCAATAATGTAACACTAATTGGCTCTCTTGGTTGATTGCCCATTATTTCTTCTGTTCTTATGTTGACTAGATTTTAGTTCTTGACAATATAGAGTATGCAGGAATTTTGTGTCTAATCATACCACACTTGGATATATTTATGCTATATAGCTTTAATTACATAAATCACTGTCCTTAATTACAGGAGGAATCCAGTCCTTTAGTAGTTCCTTAATTAGAGCACTAATTGACTAGCTATATTACAAATTAAGTAGATATTTTTGAAACACTCCCGCTCATACTAGGTGTATATATGCACGAATCTTGGAGGAGAGTTTTTCTTATCTGCTAGTACTTTATTTCTCGTTAGTGGGAGAGAGGGGACTTTTTGGGAGTTCTAAGAAGTTGTGTCTCTTATTTGCTCATGTTATGCTCTATTTATTTTCAAAATTTGTGCTTATCTCCCAATGTAGTTTGCTAATTCTGTTCTTGTTTCTCCTTTCATTTGTTTATGATTTTGCAGAATCTCAATAACAGAGAATCTGTGGAACCACGTGGGAGGCTTGGCACCCAAGGGCGGGGGCTTAGGGGTGGTCGGGGAAATTTTTCACCGCATAATGTATTACATGGTGAATAACCATTCTGAACTACAACATATTTGACGGTTCATTTATCTATCTATCTATTTATTTATTTATTTTTCCCATTAGATAAGCCCATTCTCTTGTTGGCTAAAATAATTTTTTGCTCTGACCACTTTAGGCTCCGTGTATCAAGCAATTTTAGAAATAGATAGTTGAGTTTGAACATGGTGTAGCATCATCTGGCTGTTTCTGTCATTTTTTGTTTTCAAACCAATAGTCTTTCAGCATATCTTGGAAGTTGTTAAACTGACCCTTTACACGTAGACCTTGTAGCTTAGATGAAATATAACAGCTTTAGCTGCAATATAGTCTGCATTATTACGCAAACTTAGATATTATGTTGGCTGGTCAAAGCACCTAAATTAATTAAGAATGTATTTTATGGACCTTCACCCAGATGCTAGTGGAACCAAGAATTCTGTTACAGGCAAAGATAACGGAGCCCATCGAATCTCTGAGAAAGTTGCGCCACCTTTGTCGGCTTCTCAAGAGATAATATCTAAAGGAAAAAGTTCTGGAACAAGGTGACTACTATATTAAATAATTTGTCTTGTTTAAATAACTGCTATGGCTATCCTCTATCATGCTCCTACAATGTGAATTTAAGTCCTGGTACATGTTCAATCTACATAACTATACATGCTTTTCAGCTCTGCACCCATTATTGCCAACGGTCCTACAAATGTAGCTTCTGGAACTAGTAGTGGTGTGGGTCCTTCCCCTTCATCTGCTGCAAATGGAGATAGAATGGGTCCATCTTCTGGTGATAATAATAATGTGGATAGTGCTTCACCTTCTGGTAATTCAAATAAAGTTGCAACAGTTGCTTCTGGAAGTGGATCGTTGCTTTCCTCCAGTAACCACTCAGGGTCCGGGCCAGCATCTTCATCAACTGCCTACTTCTCTTCTTCTGACCCAGTACTGGTTCCGTCTGATAATTCATGGTTTCCTGGTGCTGTTAGTGCAATTAGACGCGAAGTGGGAAGTCAGCACTCTCTTGGGGAATTAAATGCTGTTAACTCTGCCGAGGATAAATTAACTGCTGGTAAGAATATTGGATATTATCTTACATTCATAATTTATTGGGTTTGAAAGTTTTACGATGTAATTAAGGAACAATTTCCCCCCAATAACTGTATGCCAGCTTCCGAGTCTGGTAGCTCTTCTGTACAAGGAAAGATTCAAGGCAAATCCCAGGGTGTGGCAAAGAATCACATCAATGAGATGTCACCTCCATCATCATCAGTAACTCATGGGAGCCCTTCGGTTAGTCGGCCTTCCTCTAATTACAATAACCGGTCGCAACAATTAACTGGCCCTCAGAAAGGTAATTCTCTGCAATTCAACAAGTACATTATTGTCTACTGCATAGCCCCAGCCCCTGGTGTTGCTTATTTCCTTGCACTTAATCGTTTTACATGAAACTGATATAGATGTGTCAGGCATGCCTTGCTTTTATTCTTCCGTTGCTGTTGTGTCCCTTCCCTATCAACAATTTTCTTGCAACAGCGTGATTTGGTGATGAGTAAGATGCTGATTCCTATGTACATCTCTGCATCCATCGTCCTTGGGTCCATATCGTTTCTAAGTCTAGCCTTAAAATAGTTGATGATGAACTGATTAGGGAAAAGAGAAAGTAGAGAGGATTGGAGACAATCTAGATAGAGCAGAGAGAGAAGTTTAGGAAGAAAGCATTTTTTAATCAATGGGGGTGAAGCTGCTGTATTAGTCTGCAATATATAAAGTAAAAATTTGAAAGCTTCATTTGTGATTAGTTGCTGTAATACTATGAATAAAAAAATTTCTTTAGTATTGAAATATCTGGGGTTTATTCATTTATTTATTTCTTTTGCCAACACCAAATTATGTCTCAGTTTGTTGAGTCAGCAGTTTCATACTCTTTTAAAAGACCTTGATTTAATTGTTTTTCTGAAAATTTGGTTATTGATATTGATATAACACAACACCACTGGTTGATCCATGTATGGGACGAGGCTTGGTTTTTATTTTTATTTTTATTTTTTATTGTTGTATAAGTCTTATCATGATATTAAAATAGCTTGGTTGTATTTATATAAAAAATTCCCATGCTTGTTATCTTTCTGTTTGTTTCTTGTTTAGTTTTTACGTAATTGTAATGCTTGGGTCATGACTCATCACCCAGTTAACGTATTCAGGTGTCTTTGTATATATGGTTTGACTATCGGTAGGTGCATGCTTTTGTATAGATTTGCATGTATATACTGCTAAGGGTGAGTTCACTCATCGCCATTTAAGATAACCGATTGACTTGTTCTCCCAATGCTGTCACTTAGTCCATGTAGCTGACCCATGTAGTGGTATATGGCTTAGTCGTTAGAGGTTGTTAGATTGACTTGTACAAGATTTTTAATTAGTTTCTGTTTCCAACAGCTGGTTCTAATAAAGAGTGGAAACCAAAGCCAACAAATACATTTAATCAGAATTCTGGGCCTGCTAGTGCACCTGAGGCTCCTCCTGTTTTAGCTGAAGTAACTAGGAAGTTACAGTCTGCGTCTGGTGCCCTTGACACTGAAGAAGCTACTTCTAAACTGCAGAAGAAGCTGGAGGATTTTCATCTTCCACAGCGTCAGCATGTTATACTTCCAAACCATATCATGGTACCGGAATCTGAGAAGAACAAGTTCAGCTTTGGAAGTTTGGGAGTCAATTTTGGAGTTAATACAACAAGCTATGTTAGTGATCCAGAGAGCGAAAAGAGTTCCACGCCACATTCTGAAACATCTCAGGCTATTGAAGAAACTGTGGAGGAGCAGGACTCAAGGTTGTAATGTTCAACTATTTGCTTTTAGAATCTAGTTAATGTCATCTGATGAGTTCTATTAAACCTTAGGAAGAATATAAATATAGAACTATGGAAGTACTTTTGTTATGTTAATGGAGAAAATAATTTTTTTTTTTTAAAAAAACCCTGTCAGTTTGTTGTGTGTGACAGTATGACTTGGTAATATAATATAACTAGCCTATCATTGTCAAGGCATAATTTTTATAACTTCCAAGATATGAATCTTTTCCCTGGGTAATGATAGTGCCTACAAGTGACCAGCCTAAATTAATTTTCTTTTTCTTCCATTTACTCTGTGGCGTAGTGCTGTTGTCTCAGAGCCTATATATTACTTTAACACATTTTGCAGTTTTTTTTTGCTGCAACAAGTATCTTATGTTTTATATTCGCATTTCAAACCACATACACCTGTTGTATTCTATACATTGTTTTTGTTAAAAACATTTTAACTTAATTTCCAAAGTTTTTCCATTTTGTCCTTCTGACAAATCATGTTCTTTAAACAGTCAAAATGCTGCGGTTACTTCTGAGGTGGGAGATTATCCCGACCATCCACAATCACCCAATAACGTACCTGAGAATTTGGAATCCGGCGAGGTTGATGGGTCATCCAGCACTATTCAGGAGTATAATGAGTCCAAGCAAGAGACTGCTTTGCCATCTGGGGGTCATCAGTACTCAGGGGTGCATATTTCTCCAAACTACAGCTTTGGTTTTGTGCCCCCAATGTTGGGTACTCAGGTTCCACCATTTGACAATTCTGAGTCTCAGACACGTGATATTTCTCGGCTTCCAAGCTTTTTTGTGAGCCCTGCCACCTCTGTGTGTTTTTATTCATTGTTTAGTTTATTATGCATTTTTTTGCTTAAAAAGTTAAGCTTGTTATCTTACTATAGGTCCCTCAACAATTGGATCCAGCTAGTTATTACGCCCAGTTTTACCGCTCAGGTGCTGATAGTGATGGTCGTGTTTCTCCTTTTCCTTCTGCTGGGGCTACTACCAAGTACAATGGCAATGTTACAGTACTGCCTGCACCTAATGCTCAATCTCCTCAAGAGGTTTGCATCGACACCATATAAAGTTTTGTTTCAAAGTTGAAAATTGTCTGCTGCATTTTTTTTTTTTCCTTTTATACTGTAGGCATTGTTCTTGTATTATAAATTTGGATGTGATTTGTAATCTTGTATTTGTATTATGCATATTGGCAGCATAATTTGATTCCTTATAATGTCATAGGAAGAATGTTATTTTCTGAAAGGATATCGTGTCTAGTATATGTTTGATCCATTGCTGAAATGATATTATAGCATTTATTTGATCCATTTGTTCAATGCTTTTTAGGATTAGCGGTTGAAAGTATGGTTGCAGCTCTGTATTTAAGTTTAACTCATTTGGGTTTTCTTGAATGTTCTTAAGCTAAGCCACTCATTTGCTAGGGTTTCTTTCCAGCTGTCAATTAGAATTCTTTGTTAGGTGGATTTGATCATGGGCATAGGATTGAAGTTGGGAATATTGTGAAAAGAAGAATTAAAATTGACAATATAAGACAGTGGACTGAAAATTAACTGTTAATTTAATATTCTGTGTTAGGTGGAATTGATCATAGGCTTAGATGTGAAATTGGAAGTTTTGATGAGAGTCATTCACAAACCTCCACTAAGCTTAAGTTTTTTGGAGCTTTGGTGCTTGACATAGTATTTATTGGGAAAAACCCAAGTCCCAAATTAATTAGAGATAAGGCCTGAGAAGAGTTTATAAAGAATTGACACCCTTCACCTTACAAGCTGGTTTTGCGGGGTTGAGTTGGGCTCAAAATATAAGAGTATTAGAGTAATATCATCTGCTGCGATGCGAGTCTGTGACCTTATCCTGTTAACTGTCAAGACCGCTAAAATCTTGAACTCCTCTTGTGTGGCATCACAGCCGGTATGGTTACGTCGTGGTCAAGAAAGAGTTGGTCTATGCATTGACCTAACAACTTGAGCTTTGGCCTTTGGAAGAGTTAGTTCCCGAGGAACCCCAGCCTGACCTAACAACTTGAGCTTTGGCCTTTGGAAGAGTTAGTTCCCAACAAGATGCATTACTAAATCAGAGGTAGACAGTTGATTAGAGCGATCATTTATCATCGGCAGTTATGGCACACTCAAATGATGCTTCCATTATTTATTAGATGATTCAATAGGCATATAAAATTATTGTGCTCTCGTTCAACTTCGTTTCATTATATTAATGTAATCTGTCTGAGCACATGCCCTCTCCTTTTTGTGTTGGGCTGTTCGCTATGCAGTTTTTCTTGGCACCTTAGATGGGTTCGTGAGATTTTCTCCCTTGTGTACACCTATGCTGGCTAGAGCTAGAAAAGAGAGCAACTATGCTGAATACCGTGTGTTTTGACTACACAGCGGAGTCCGTTTTATATAGGATTAAAGCAATAAATACAATTAAATATAGGAGATTCTATTCCTATTTACATGACATGATATGCCTAATAATTATAAAGATCCTAATTAAATAAGGAAACAACTTATATAATATAAAATCCTAACGTATCATCTAGGATACTCTAAAATAATCTAAAGATATTATCAGATATTTTTCTGATATTCTAACAATAGTAATGTTTTCATAATGATTTTCTTGAAGTAGAATTGTATCATTTTGAGAAATTATGAGGACGAGACTCAATCTCTAAATAACTTGAGCGTTATATATAATATTTACCATCTGGTTGATGCACAAAGACACAAGTTTTCAAAAAATTTATGCTATTATGTTTATTTGCAGGGCGGCGTCTTGTCCACTGCAGGTCCAACACCACTTGCGACTCAAGCTGCTGGGCTGATGCAAAGCTCAATAGCTGTTACTCAGCAGCCTGTCCCTGTCTTCCGACCAAGTGGCGTTCATTTATCTCCTTACCCTCCAAACTACATTCCTTATGGTCACTATTTTTCACCATTTTATGTCCCACCTCCAGCAATCCACCAATTTTTGGGTAATGGTGCATTTCCCCAACCACCTCAAGCAAGCACTGTATATTCACCTCCCCCACCTGTGGCTGCCACAGGAATGAAATATCCTCTTCCACAATTCAAACCTGCTGGAGCAAATGCAGCCAACCCAACTCACCTTGTAATGCCAAGTGCTTTTGGAGTATATGGCTCCTCTCCAGCTGGTTACAATCATAATTCTGCAGCAACTGCAGGGAATTCGACCTCTAACGAGGATCTTGGTTCCTCCCAATTCAAGGAAAGTAATGTATACATCAGCGGACAGCAGGTTTGTTCCTTTTGACTCTAATGTATTCATTTTGTTAATTTGGTCAAGAATATTAATGGCCTTTTATTTGAATGGCCAAAGAAAAACCACATTCGCATGTAGGAGTTCCATTAAGTTTAGCAGGTTTAACTCCTGCTCCTTCAACACAGTCATGAAAAAGCACATGCCACAAGTTTTTCTTCTTTACATGACTTTTGTTTATATTTTCGGTACCAGAAGCCCTGTTTTGGATGATAATTATGTGATTTATTTCCACTGCAGAGTGAAGGTTCAGCAGTGTGGATGGCTGCACCCGGCCGAGACATTACTAATTTGCCCGCTAGTTCATTCTACAACCTTCCTCCTCAGGGTCAGCATGTGACTTTTGCCCCAACTCAGACCGGCCATGGCACTTTTGCTGGCATCTATCACCCTGGACAAGCAGTGACAGCTGCAGCAGTCCATCCACTGTTGCAACAACCCCAGACAATGGCCGGAGCAGTTGATATGGTAGGACCTGGAGGCAATGTTTATCAGCAGCCTCAGCATGCACAGATCAATTGGCCTAGCAACTACTGAGTTCCTGACAGATAGAAAAGTTAGTTGATTGAGTCCTATCTGGGGAAAAATTTTGGGAAATGCCAAAATATGTTTTGGATTTCCGTGAGGAAAGACGTGGCGATTGGCTACATTTCGAGTGTAAGATGCTGGAAAGTTTTGCCAATATGATCTTCTGATTGCTTGGGTTGAGTACATGAAAGGTAGGACACCTGTAACCGATATTGACCGTTAAAGCTAGACGAGGTAGAAACATATGCAGGACTTTGCTTTTTTACTCCTGCTATTTTGTGTTACCTTTAATACCTTTTCATAGCTCCAAGCTTTTCCCCCTCCCTTTCCCTTTATTGAGGTTCGTGAACTCTATTAAGAGTATTATTGAGTGATGAGAAATGTCCATTCTTTTTTAGTTTTGAGTTTATTATAGGGTTTGGAAGGTTTTAGGTTGGTGGGGAAAAGCTTTTCTGTTGCCCCTTGTCTTACCTGTAAAGTGAATTTTGATAGCAAGAAAATTATTTACTTAAGCTGCTGTTTTGGTATGGGCAAAGTAAACTGTCTGTCCAATTGCTTTCAGCTAAATGATGCATGATATTACTTGTCATTGTTTTATAGGAAATTTGGGCTTAGACTTTAGGAACAATTGTGCAATCGATTCTAGTTGTAGATCCGTGGAACTTTATTTGTTTCTTGGTCATGTTTTGATTCCAAGTCTCATCATTTCGTTGCTGCCAGTGTCTGGGAATGTGTATGATCATATTATGAAATCGGAAGTTACCAATGTATGTTGATCTAAGTGGCGAGAAGTTTGATTCCTTTTAAACTATATCTCGAATTCGAGTCTTGTATATGAAAAAAATCGGCGTTGGAGGAGCTGTGCTCACTTATATGTCCACCGGTTTGACTTGAATTAGTTAGGGTCTAATGTGACTTCTAGATGTCGAGAGTTTACACCAAAAAAAGAAAAAAAGAAGAGCGAAATTGGAGGTTACATTTTTTCCCTTGGCCATTGTGTAGGGTGGTGTAACCACTGACTTGTTTGCACCGTATCATTAATGCACCTAGAACTATGGATGTTTTGAGTCACATGGTAGAAGTGGAATCAAATGAATAGAAATATTTCTGTCATGGATAAAACAAGAGTAATATAACCTTTATGATTGGTATATGGAACATTAAAATGTTAAAAGGTTAAAAATAACGAAGTGAAGGCTTTTCTTTCCAAGAATGCTTGGCTGCTTGCTTCTCCCTTGTGTCAATATTGAGAATCTGTATCGACATTGATGCGTCTACAATGCCACGAGTTTGCACAATTTCCACCTATTGAGATCCCTATTATTCTAGTCTTGTTAGTTTACGCTTTAGATGTCCAATCCTAAGTGTGAAGGGGTATGTTCAAAGTCCTACATCTAGAGATATGGCCTGAGTGGTGTTTATAAGGCTTATCAGTTCTCACCTTACAAGCCGATTTTGTGGGGATGAATTAAGCCTAAAGCCCAAATTATTGGGAATCATCATCTTAACTATGGGTCGTGCTATTTTGACAACTAAAATGAGACAACTTTCGCGATAACTTTCTAAGTTACTAATGTAGTATTTCTCCTTAAATATATAGATTATTCCAATAAATTAATTGTGGTTTGCATGGAACTTACACATGCGTGCAGCATGTGGCACTTGCGAAATAGAAATTGCACACATCTCACCCTAATTTCATTGAAATGACACATATAATCCCTCTATTTTTACATTATAGGGGATGTGTGTAATTGGGAGGGGGTATCTTTTACAAATAGATGGGGTGTGTGTGTCATTTAAGCATACCTTAGAGGAGGTGAGTGCAACTTTCCTAGATTTTATCACTTGGTTATAGTGCATAGATCAACCACATGGATGTGTTAATGATAAATAAGATCACCAATACTTGACACTTCCAAAATGGAAATGCCATATAAGGAAAAGACAATCAACATTGGCCTAAGGCAAATTGTTTTGACGGTCTTGCGGTCTCGATGACCCAACCTAATGGTATTGGAATGCGAGAAATACGAGCAAGAGACATAGATGGAAGAAAGAAAGATCAAAGAGAGGTCATATTTCTCTCGTTTGGAATGCTGGAAAAATAGAGAAGAGAGGCCAAAATGACGTGAGTCCCACCCTTTTTTTTTCTCTGGAAGACTGTGAAGAAAGACGAGAGAAAACTCCTTTATTTTGTTCTTTCCTTTACTGCCCATCTTTCTCGGTAAGCAGTGTGTTATTATGTGGACATGGGAAATGGAATGTAATCAGCAATTGATTTCCTATAGGTGGGGAGTGAAAGAGTTGATTATATTAATTAAATTAAAATCAAAATTAAAATCAACATTTAAATTAAAATAATAATATTAAATAATTTAAACTAATAATTATTTAAATTAATGTAATTAATTAAATTACTAAAAAATTAAACTTAGTAATTTAATTAATTAATTATATGAATTCAAATAAAAAATAATTTTGATGAGAGGCTTTTTTAATTCAGGGGTATTTTAGTAATTTCAAAAATAATCAAACTCTTTATTTTTTTTTCTTTCTCTTATATCAAATAATACATCAAATCTACTCTATTTTTCATCTATTTCTCTCTTCTCTTTCTCTCCTCACAACTAACACGCTGTCTACGGTGAGGGACCCTCACATATTGCTCACCATGAGCAACTGGTTTTCACATTGGATTATGATGTTCCACACGATATTATTATGGACCACCTACACCATTTTTTTTTTCTTTACTCTTCCACCGATTTCTCCGCCCTCCTCATGCCTCCTCCAGCTCTTCCTCTGCTACCTTGACCTCCACCGCTCTCTCCTCCCTGTCTTCTTCTTCTTCTTCTCTTTGTCCCCACCACACCACACGTGTTGCGCATTTCGCCAGTCCTCCGTGATCGTTGTTCCTAGTCCTGTGCAAACTCATCGTTGTCCCATGGTCGCTATCCTCCGCCCCCCTTTGTGCGTTCTGTTGCTTAAACCTAAGACAATACCAATGTATGGTGAGACATTATGAGTGTGACCAAATTCATTGTTAGCTTTCATTTCTCCATTTTATTTTATTTTAAAAAAAAAAAGGAATGCCAGAGGATTGCTGTCTGCACATTGTTGCTTTTTTTTTTTTTTGGTCAAAATATGAAGCATTTCATTAATGGCAAACCTGGGGCCCAAAGGCCCAATAGACAAAGATCCAGCGTAATAGCGACAGGTGCATGGACAAAAGGTGGAACGCGCTGCACTAGATCCTAGCTCTAGTTCACTATTGAGTTCAGTTCAGATCGCATTGGCAAGTACAAACACTTACACCTAGGGAAAACCTAGTTTCCATCGTTGCTTTAGGACAGTGATTTCTGTATGGGCCTTCATCAAATGCTTCCTACCCAAATCACCATTGCCCATACATTACATACAGCCACCAACTCCTAAACTCCACAATAACAACAAAAACTAATAAATTTATTTTTCTCCTAAGGCCCCACATTTGAAATTACTAAAAAGCAATAATAATTATAAACCATAGAACTAGCATTCAGCTCCTTAACCTGGCTTAAACCCAAACTAAAAAATATAAAATAAAAATTATCCCAAAAAACTCAACATTTGCTTAGAGGAGGGAGAATGTTGAGCCATTATTAAATTAGAAGGGGTAAATTACTAAATTCTAAGGTATATTCTTTTCCCTTATATAGTACTATCCGATTTACTTATTTATTTATTTATTTAATTTAATTTAATAATATATTCGTATTTTTTAGAAGGGATTAGGAATCGAGAGGAAGCAAGAAAAGAAAAGGGTTGGCCCCAAGGTGAGTGTGTGTGAGTGAGGTGTGTTAGAGAGAGAGAGAGAGAGAGAGAGAGATGGGAGAGGGAGAGAGGGTGGTGGAATCAGAAACAGAAGCAGAAGAAGCGAGGGAGACAACAACAACATGGAACATAGGAAAACACAGTCAGATAATGCAGTTATCGGAGAAGCTAATGAATGGGAACCTTAATTCAAAGATTGAGGCTGCGAGAGAAATCAGAAGGCTGGTTCGAAAATCATCGTCTTCCAACTCCAAAACTCGCTCCAAGCTCGCCGCTGCGGGTGTCATTCAACCACTCGTCTTCATGCTCTCTTCTTCCAACCTTGATGCTCGTGAATCCTCTCTTCTCGCTCTCCTCAACCTCGCTGTTCGCAACGAACGGTACCAACAAACATGCATTCTTTTTTTTTCTTTCTCAAATCTCAAATGTTTTCTTCTTTTTTTTTTTCAGCATCAATTCTTATAATTCTGTGTTTTTGTTTTTGAAGCATCAATTTGAGTGTGTGGTGGTGTTGTTTTTTTTTTTTCCTCCTTTTCTAGGTTCCTTTTTGAGTAACGGTATGCGGATAGGTATTTTTATGGTTATGCAATTGGACATATATAAGGGCTATTGGGAAATGGATAGGTTAAAATTAAATGAATTTTAAGATGATGGCTTCAACTTACTGATTTTATCTGAAGAAAAGTGGGAAAAAAAAAAGCTGAGAAGATACTGATTGATTGATAATTTTGTACCGTTTATCAATGATGCGTGTTTGTGGTTGATTTTTTAGAATGAGAACTGATTTTGAAAGGAATGTGTTATATGAAAATTGGTTTTGGAAGGAACGATTTTGTTTGAATAGTGTAAGGGAAAATCACTTTCCAGAGAGGAATTATTTATCAAATCAAATCAACTAGATGGTTGTTGTGTTTGGATTAGCGTATTTTGTGTTTGGAGAAATATTGCAAAATTACTGGAATTATTTATCGAATGGATCCTGATCTTCTTATAAATGAGATATATTTGTTTTGGGATTTTATTCATGATTTTTAATTCAAAGGGTCTAAATGATCTTCCTTTATAATAAAAACACATTTGCGACTGGCTACCCTTTATTAAAAGTACCACATAATTATAGGATGTTCTGAATTTTATTACTTAAATATTCATTATTTTGTCGATTTGTGAGTCTTAATAAATTAGATACACTTCCTGTTTTATCCTGGCAACAACATGCAATGACATTTCTGACTTCTTCGACGATATTAATTTATTACTAGTTAGTAGTAAGCATGATTGGGAAGCAAATAATAAATACACTACCTGTTCTAGCCAGAAGCTCAAGTGACGATCCGGGGCGATTGGAATCATGTAGTATTTGCCTTGACGCGCTCAGTCAGCTACAGTGGCAGGATACCTGCATTGACACTCTAAAGCCCAAGTTAGTGTTTCGATAAGGTAGGTTTAGGCTTTAGAGTATCTAGGTAAGAAATGGACTCCTGTGACGTGGAGTTCTTTTTGGTACCCCTTTATTAACATGCCTCTAAGGTGACATCTTTACCTGGGGTGCATACTACATCTGCTAATGATTGTTGTGATGGCTTGGAAAATTCTGTTACTTCTCCAGCCAATGGTCCTCTTTGTTGGGAGATCAGTTAAAATCAGTTTCGGGATTATTGGATCAGGTCCAGGCCTCCAGGGTAAATCATAGTTATCAATAGCGTGCTATAAATATTGTGGAGTGGCCTCAGGCTGCTATCCATTCACTGTGATGGAGCATTTTGAAGCAGTGGGAGTTGCAGCCACTACCCCGGAAAATTAGGGGTCCTTTCGTCTGCTATTCTTCACAGGGCAAAATCCCCTATTTATACTCCCTGTTTTGTGCATTATTGAAATACTTTTTTGGGGGATATTTTTGCAATTTCCCCATGTTTTACATCAGAAAACCTGTGTGTTTCTGATTCAAGACTAGGTGCATCTTTCTGCTCGTAATTTGAGATTCGAGACCAAAAAACACAATGAAGGCCGACTTCCTTTCCAACCTCTTAGGGCATTTCCAGCCAACTCACCACATTCCGGCATTGTTTCCTACGAAGCCTTTTTCACGCATCACAGCACAACCCTCCTTTTTCTCTGTTCTGTTCAGTGTTGTCAAATTGCCGCCATGGCGTTATGGCTTGGCGGATTCTATATCAGCTGCCATAGGCCACAACACCTATTATATCCATGATGTTTCCTCCAAGGCTGCAACGCCATATTTATATGACGGACTTTTGGCTGGTCGCTATAATCCGCCATAAATAACACCCATAATCCATGAAAGTAAACCCTAAAAAAGACATCTTCAGTCTTGAGCCGTTCGAGACTTCCAGACTCCAGTAGCCTCATACTCTTCAACTCATCTATTTGAACTCTTCAGCCATCAAACTCCTCAGCCAGTGAGTTGCAACTGACAACCTCCCATCTCCGGTGAACTTACTCCGGCAGCCTCCCATCTCCAGCGACCTCTATTCTCCAGCAAATCCCTTTTCTGGTGAACAAACATTTTCTTTCTGTTTTTTTGTTCTTTGTTCTCTTTTCTGTCAACCATTGTTTTTCACTTATTCTGGTTGTTTTCCTCTCCACCTTCATCCTATAGAATATTCTGGTTTTTTTTATCCACTTTTTTTTCCTTCCCTTTTTATTCTGTTGTTTCTTTTCCCTTCAATTCTCCAATTCTCTTCTACTGTTTTCTTTTTTCTTTTTTTTTTTTTTTTTTTTTTACACACACACACAACCTCGGCCATTTTTTTTTTTTTTGGTTTCATTGTTTTATTTTTCTCCAAACTATTGGTGAACAAAACAATTTGATATTCAGTGCAAGATGTCAGCATGTTGATCCTTTTTTGTTTTTCATTCCCTTTTAAAATTGGTTCAATGGATTTTTAACTCCAAACTTCTGCCAGAATGAGATCCAGGGTGAAATTGATCAATACTAAATGTTTGGGTGGCTAAATGATTTTGCTTGTGAGTTTCATTCTTGTGTAGGACTACTATCCCCATTGGCTTGTCAAATTGAAGATGCTAGCGCTGTTAATATTTTTCATACATATTTGTACTCTTTCTTGATATGACACAATGTTGATTTTATAGTGCTACTGTAGTGATGATTGAGAGAAGTCGTTGTTAGTTATGGATCCAATCTGATCAATGATATCACATTCATATGAGTGCTTCTACTTCTACATATCTTTGACTGCCAAGTTGCCTGATTGGTGATGACTCGGACGGTTTTTTTGGGGTGTGGCATGCTTCAATAATTACTTTTCAGTTTCAACCCTAGAAAATGTATGTTTACTGGATACATTGTGCCTAAGTGGGCTAAGCATTCTGCACTACCTTTAATGTGTCATTTTGCAACTCTTCTCTTTTTGTTGTTATTACTTTGTAATTTTATGCTTTGGGTCCTTCTCATCATTCTTTACTTTTCTGAGTTGTGTTTCTCTTAAATAGGAAAGTTTATTCACTTATTTCTTTGTATAACATTTTGGAATTCACATTTGTTAGAAACAAGGAGAAAATAGTCACAGCTGGTGCTGTGCCTCCTCTGGTGGAGCTCCTCAAGTTGCAAAATAGTAGTATACGAGAATTAGCTACAGCAGCAATCTTGACACTCTCAGCTGCTGCATCCAACAAGCCCATTATTGCTGCTTCTGGAGCTGCTCCTCTCCTTGTTCGGATTCTCAAATCTGGAAGTGTTCAAGGCAAAGTTGATGCTGTTACAGCCCTCCATAATCTTTCCACAAGCACCGAGAATTCCACCGAACTTCTTGATGCTAGTGCCGTTTCCCCTCTTATCAACCTCCTTAAAGAGTGTAGGAAGTATTCAAAGTTTGCAGAAAAAGCTACAGCGCTACTTGAAATCCTCTCCAACACCGAAGAGGGACGAATCGCAATTACAGTTAAAGATGGTGGAATTTTGACCCTAGTAGAGACAGTTGAAGATGGATCACTTGTCAGCACAGAGCATGCTGTTGGAGCATTGCTATCATTATGTCTTAGCTGCCGGGATAAATACCGGGAGCTGATTCTTAAAGAAGGAGCAATTCCGGGTCTGTTACGGCTTACAGTTGATGGCACAGCTGAAGCTCAAGATAGAGCTCGCGTGCTTCTTGATTTGCTCAGAGATTCTCCCCAAGAAAAAAGACTAGACTCCTCAGTTTTGGAGAAAATTGTTCATGACATTGCTGAACGGTTAGATGGAGTAGATAAAGCTGCTAAAACTGCCAAGTGATTGTTGTACTCAAAGGAGTATGGAACACAGCATGAACTGGATCCAGCATAGGGCTTCATCTTGCACTCCTTCTATGATTCCATCATGCCCTTTTTGCTCAACAAGCAGATGTGCACAATTGAGTTTTAACTTGTATATATGTGGTTTTTCTCTCCCTTTCTCTCTTTCTCTTTTTTTTCTTTCTGGGGTTTTAGGTAGATAACCATCCAAAGCGAGTCTAAGCTGCTTAGTGGAATGATGTTTACCAGACTAACTTGGAGTTGATTTGTTGACCTAATGACTCGATTACATTGTATACCTTGACCAGGATAGTGCACATATAACTATTTTATATTTTAATTGATAATATGTTAATTAGTTACTGGATTAACTTCTATGAATTTAATTTATGCAAGAGTTTCTCCCAAGTGTGTTCTGTCAAAAGAATTAGAAAGCAACTTGATAATTATATTTCTAATAATATTTTTCAAATAAACTAATCCCTTTCGTTGCTTTCACAATATTGAAATGAAAATTCAACCTTACTCCATGTCCTCTCCTTCGTATATTGATTTAGTATCACGACACAAAATTAATAATGACAAATTATTTGACGAAAACAGCAAGGAAAACAAAAAACAAAACAAATGAAACAGCTACTGTACTTCCTATGGAACAACACCTTTATAGAATCCGCTGTAATCAAACTGCTTTAGCCATCGGGAGATTGATAAAAAAAATAATAATAATAATCAGTTTTTCTTCTTTGGAGGCTCCTAACTTTGTTCAAAATTTTAGTCTTCCAAGAGGCCAAACTTGATTGCATCTTGTCAATTATGAATTTGTAGTTCTCCTTGCTCACCCTGCCTTTTATTGGAAATACTAAAATACTTTTCCAGAGAAGAAGTGATGCAAATATAGGTTAAGGAAGTCAGTTTCACTATTTTCCTTCCCTTGAGAAATAGAATGCTCTGGACTTGAACAGATTCATTTTCAAGCCTGAGCATTTGTTGAATCTGTCAAATATTACAGCTTCAGGTTTTGCCTGCGAACTCTTAGCTTCAGTGAAGAGGAGAACATCGTCAACAAAAACAAAAAGAGATGAGAAAAAAGGTCCATTCCTATATACTTTAATAGGCAGCCAATTTAATTCTAGAACAACTACGGAAATAGCAATAGAGTTTCTCCATACAAATGAAAAAGAGATAGGGGGTAGCGGAGGCGATGGCTAGGGTGCGGAAGTATTCTATGTGGTCTACAGTGGATCGGTGCTTGAAAACGGCTCGAAATTCCAATGACGACCGCCGTCGTCTCTCCGTCGTCTCTCGTAAGTAGAAGTTCACGGTCCTCCACATCCTCACGACTAAGATGATGACATGATCAGTGTTGATTCAACAAAAACAAGAGAAAACAAATATAATTTGAGTTTTGAGACATTCATATATGTTTTTCTTGTTTTTTGATAAACCGACACCGATTACAAAGACTTAGGAATTTATGAGAGATAAACGAGAACTATAACCCGTAGAGGAAACAAAAATTCTTTTTCACATGATCTCAAGAGGTTGTGAATCACAAGAGTTCCGCAATAATAGCGAAGCCTCCACTCATTCCATACAAGCAGGACTTCGTTTGGAACAAACGCAGTGCTAAGTGACGACTGGGGGAAGGAGGCACAATCTCTCATGTGTTAAACACAAAGGGAGAGACACTTATTTGTGTAGTACTCGTTGGACTTGAACTCTTCGAGTCGAAACAGGATAATTAAATCTTATTTCATTATTTACCAAATATAAAATAGGCTTAAATATCATTTTGGTCCCTTAACTTATTTTTGAGGTTCAATTTAGTCTTTTAACTATTTTTTGGGCCAAGTAAGTCCTTTAAGTTTTTAAAGTGGGTCAAATAGGTCCTTTTCGGCTTTAAGTTTTTAAGTTGGGCCAAATAAGTCCTTTAAATTTTTAAGTTGGGCCAAATGAGTCATTGCCATGTAGGACCTATTTGACCAAACTTAAAAACTTAAAGCACCTATTTGGCCAACCTTAAAAACTTAGAGGACCTATTTGGCCAAACTTAAAAACTTAAATGACCGCAAACGGCGACGCTTCTGGTCCTAGATCTGCTAGGTTTCTCGACGTCGCAGCGTCGCGATCACGTTTTCGGTTTCCTCCACTCCCCTGTTCACTTGGTCTTCAGTTTCTAACTCTCCTCCGCTCCTCACCACCACTCAAAATGCGTTTTCCCCTCCACTATTTTCGTTCGGCTACCACCTCTCTTGCCGCCACCTCGGTGCTCGCTGGTTCAAGTGGTGGTGGTGACCTGCCACTGACATCAAAGCTAAAGGTGTTCCGCCCTCCACCAAAGCCTCCTGATGGAAAACAACCACCCACCTCAAATTCGTTGGTCTCTCGCCCACCACCAAAGCTGCCTGACCAGCCCTCTGGATTGCGACTTCGCTCCTTCCCTTCAATCGATTGCCAGTATAGTTTCTCCAGATCCACAACCACCCACACCCTCGATGGTGGCCACAGTAACAAGACTAGTTTAGGTCTCTGTCAAGGTGGTTTAGCTTCTTTACTCCTTGATGAGTTGCCCTGTCAGTCCTTAGCGATTAGGAGGATGAAGCTAAGGAAAAACTTTGTTGGTGATGCCGCTGTGGTGCTCACTATGCCTAGGGGGCGAATATTGAGGTAAACTTTATTTTAGAAGGCCATTATGGTATATGATGATAATCCTCATCAAGGGCTTAAAACACTACTCCTCAACCCGTCTACAATTAATCCTGCTCCTATAACCCGCTCTCCACCTTAACGGGGTGCCAAGTTTGCAATGAAAAACAGACCTTATGGGTATGTAATGCTGAAGCTAGGGCTGCTACTGAAGAGAATCAGCTCAGTGCGGAGATGATTGCGAGTGATGGGTTGATAACACCTAATGTTAGCTCCTTGATTCTTGGGGGTAAAGGCATTTTCTCCCAATTCCTTTATCATCTTCACAGGACCCATATTTTGAATGATATTGTGCTTGATAGTGAATTAATTAATTTCTTTGAATTGTGGAGTCATCAAACTTCGAGGATGAGATTATTCGCTGTTTTCGGTACTTCCTTTATGTGCACGCTCTGTTGGTTTAACCTGTTTTTAGCTCAAATTTGGACTAGGTTAGTTGAGGATCCAAAGGATCCTCACTATCATAGTAAGAATCAAATGCAAATAGAAAGACACATCAAACTATGCTTATTTGTGAGCCCCATGCCTTTCACCCTATCCCTCCTTGGTGAACAAAGTGGCATTGATGAATCTAGATGCGCATTGAGCAACTTGTCAAAGGTATCAAGAAGTGGAAAAACTGATCAGTAAGGTAATGGTAAAACATTTTATGCGGGTTCTAATCCAATGATTGATGTGAGAAATGCTGAAGGTGAACAGGGAGGACCTTGCTCATATGCTCATGTTGTGAGGCGCAAGACAATGGTGTTTGGGCAGACACTTCGCCCGCCAGCAAAACCACCCGATCATTGTATGATTATGTTGTTGGCTTTGGAAAGTTACACTAAAGGAGTAGTAGGTTCAACGCTTAGGTTAACCTGAGCGTGGTATCTGAGTTGGTAACTCTGTAGTCAGGCACAACTCATGTGGTTATAGTTATATCTAAGAGTTTGCTTTGAGTCCTGTACTGTACCCCATTAGTGGGTTGATGATTGCATCTGGTGTAATGTTCTCGTGGCCTTGCCACATATGAATGAAATGTTTCACCTTTGACAAAAAAAATGATATATTTGGTCAAACTTAAAAACTTAAAGCCGAAAAGGACCTATTTGGCCCACTTTAAAAACTTAAAGGACTTATTTGGCCCAAAAATAGTTAAAGGACTAAATTGAACTTCAAAAATAAGTTAAGGGACTAAAATGATATTTAAGCCAATAAAATATTTAAATCTCATTTAATTATTTATTGCTCATAAAATAAATAAAGTTATTTAATTATTTGACCTTATCTTTTGCGTAAGTGTTTCAGAGAACTTATGAAAATAGTTAATGACATGTCAATAAATTATTTTTAGCTTATTTCAATAAGTTTCCCAAGATAACTTATAAAATTATCTTACAACTTACGTAAAAACAGTTTAACCACATTCCCAGTTGATTATAGAAATAGCTTATATATAAGTACTTATATGATATGCAAATTTTATAATCAAAGAGGAAATGTGATTAAATTGTTTTCATATAATCAGTAAGTTGTTTTCCTAAGATATTATGAGGAGCTTGTTGAAATAAACTGAAAACAACTTATAGACATGTCATAAATTATTTTCATAAAATCTCTCAAATACTTATATAAGTAATTATGTCATAAGCATAAATAAGTTAATAAATAAACTCCTCCAAACATATTATTCATTTAGTAAATACTTAATCAAACTATTTACACAAACACACCCTAAACTTAGGATTTTTATGGAGTAAAATGCATTTCAACCGAGACCTTGTTTAACTGTCCAAAAGCGCCATTCTCCGTGTGCCAGCTAATAGATTGGATTCTCGCGGTGCCATGATAATTCACTTTAGAGTTACCTTTTTGCCATTGTCGGTGACCAAGTATTACATATGCTATGGTACGGTACTATTCATATATGTCATTATCAATGCTATACATCATGTCCATTATTAATAAATTAAGCAAATATACAAACAAATATGTTCTGTTGACTTATTCTTAAAAAAGTTTATTTATCTAAACAGCCTAAAATTAATTAGTTTGCTAATAATTTTACTTTAGTAAAATTGTCAATTTATTAATATTTTTATTTTCTTCAAAATACATCCATACAAAATCACACAAAATTTAACAGTTGTGTGATTTGTACACTTCTCGTGGGACACCTCAACGACACATATTTCACTGCATGTAAATATTTGGTTAATTCAGTTTATTAGATGGTTAATAATGAATTATATTCATTAACCAAGTACAACCCACAATTAACTAAAAATGTAAACGGTATTAACCACTCATGTATCTACTATATTGATGCATGTTAATTGGTAAAAGTTCAATATCCATCATTAATTATCTACTGAACTTGATTAATCAAATATTTGCATATAATAAACCATGTATCACTAAGGTGTCTAAAAGAGGTGTACAATAATCATTTCTAAAAAAAAATTAGTATTATCATCCATGACCTGGGTGCGCATAACGCCAAGCATTTCCCTCTTTTCCACGTCATATTTTCGTCTCCTACTGCGTCCTTCCCTACCTCGTCCTAGGTGCGTATTGCGCCCACACCTTCTTCTATCTCAATCCCACTTGTTCTTCTCTTCCTTTGGTAATTTCTTTTCCTCAAATATTTAATTAATCAACAAAAATCTAATTTTGAGTTGACAAATCAGGCACAGCACAGACAAAGACTTTCTGTGAGTGAGAAACACACCCACAGAGAGAGAGAGAGAGAGAAGGGTAGGTGTCAGTGATTGCATTGTGCTTGATTCCTCATTTGTGAAGATAATAACAAGATTAACAGGTTAGTTACCAAATTCTGCCTTCAGATCTTGTAATTTCGATAATTGGGTATTTGTTCAATCTCTCAAGTATCTAGCTTCTTTTTGCTTCCTTTCATTTTCAGATCTTCAAATTGCATTACTTGTTCATATCCTCATAAATAACTCTCTAATGGGAAAAAAATAAAAATGAGAACTTTATTGCTCTTATTGCTATTTTAATCCATTTTAGTTTACTGGGTATCATTGTTTTTTCATTTTTATGCAGGATATATATCTTGGGGTTGATCTAATAGAGATTAGGAATGTTGGGTCGGTCTGCATTTTCCAGACCCGGAGGTTTCAGGGCAGAGAATTTAGGTCAGAATACCATGGCCATGATTGGGAATGTTTGTTTCTCTGTGTTTGTTATTGGGGTTTTGGTATTTACCATTATGGCTGCCACTTATGAACCAGAGGATCCCTTATTTCACCCTTCAACTAAGATCACAACATTCCTCACTTCCAAATCCAATGCCACTTTTAAGTCTGATAACAGTGTTGTTAGAACTGGGGAGGATTTTATGGCTGCCAATGAGACTGCATTTGGCTCTATTATTAACATGACTGATGTTGATAACTCGGTTAGTGCTGAATCTGGTGAGACTGAAACCACTCAGTGTGAGGGAAATTTGGGTCCTATTGATTGTAGGGACCCTGAGGTTTTTCATTTGATGATGAGGGCTACTATAGAGAAGTTTAAGGATATTCATTTTTACCGATTTGGGAAACCTGTTCCTGGATCCAACCTTAGTACTTGCGATATGGCGTGGCGGTTTAGGCCTAAGGAAGGGAAGGCTGCTGCTTTTTATAAGGATTATAGGAGGTTTGTGATTGAAAGGTCTGAGAATTGTACACTTAGTGTTGTTAGCATTGGGGAATACCATAC
Source organism: Calophaca sinica (assembly GCA_037113605.1). Taxonomy (NCBI): domain Eukaryota; kingdom Viridiplantae; phylum Streptophyta; class Magnoliopsida; order Fabales; family Fabaceae; genus Calophaca; species Calophaca sinica. Next base: position 97,140,444 of record CM073736.1, read on the forward strand.
TGGTATGAATGCAAGGAAGAGGAAGAAGAATCAGAAAGCCGGGCTAGAGAAGACACCGCCGAAGCTGGATCAGGTGAACTCATTGCCGGTTGTTGGAGAGTTTGTTAATGACAGCCTCCCTATAGTTGAGTCGGAAAGTTCTTTTAGTCAAGGTAAATACTTGGTCTATGTGGGTGGTGGAGATAGGTGTAAGAGCATGAATCATTACTTGTGGAGTTTCTTGTGTGCTCTTGGGGAAGCTCAGTACCTAAACCGAACATTGGTTATGGATTTGAGTATATGTCTGTCTTCGATTTACACTCCATCGAAGCAGGATGAGGAAGGTAAAGATTTCAGGTTTTACTTTGATTTTGAGCATTTGAAGGAGGCGGCATCTGTATTGGACAAGGATCAGTTTTGGGCAGATTGGAATAAGTGGCAACAAAAAGATGGGATGAATCTTCATCTTGTGGAGGATTTTAGGGTCACACCAATGAAACTAATGGAAGTGAAGGATGCTCTAATCATGAGAAAGTTTGGAGATGTCGAGCCGGATAACTATTGGTATAGAGTCTGTGAAGGAGAGACAGAATCAATTGTTCAAAGGCCATGGCATTTGATATGGAAATCAAGGAGGTTGATGGATATAGTGTCTGCAATAGCTTCAAGGCTAAACTGGGATTATGACTCGGTTCATGTTGTGAGAGGTGAAAAGGCAAGAAACAAGGAGCTTTGGCCTAATCTCGATGCGCATACTTCCCCTGATGCACTTCTCTCAACCTTGCGGGACAAGATTGACGAAGGAAGAAACCTCTATATAGCAACAAACGAACCCGATACATCTTTCTTCGATCCTCTAAAAGATAAGTACACCACTCATTTTCTTGACGAGTATAAGGATCTTTGGGATGAAACTAGTGAATGGTACTCTGAGACAACAAAACTCAATAATGGTGTTCCAGTAGAATTTGATGGTTACATGAGAGTATCCATTGATACAGAAGTGTTCTTGAGAGGTAAGAAGCAACTTGAAACTTTCAATGATTTGACCAGTGATTGCAAGGATGGTATCAATACATGTAATGTTGCAGCAAACTAAATTTCTGTGAGGTTTGAGATTCCAATGTTTGATACATTGAATCATACTCACTTGTACTTTTAGTTGTTATATGTGTTGCATTTGATAATTTGTAACCTTTAGTCATGCAGTGAGGAGTAAAATCGTTTAGTTTTGTATTGTAAGAGTAGTGTTACCTCGGAAGTTTTGAAGTTCTTAATTGAAATTTGTTTCATGCTTAAATTCATATACCTTATTATTAGCCGGGTGGGTGGCTGAAACAAAACTGCTTTGTTGACCTTATTTTTCACACTTTACTTTTCCCTTTTTGCTTCTTCACACCAATTCACAATAAATTCAATGTCATAATAATAGCTATTTCAATTGTTACTTGTTTGTGGTTTATGCTATTTTTGGTTATTGATTTTGTTTCCTGTGGTATAAAGGGAGGAGAAATATATTCTCTGTAGAAAAAGACAGGAGAGAGATTTTCCTGCAATCTACATGCTTTTTCATTACCATAAAGGTTATACTCCCTCCTTATAAGAGACAAAGACCAAATACATGAGTTATTCAATGAACCAAGTTTTAGAACCAAGTTTTAGCTTTGTCTCTTATAATTAGGAATAGAGGGAGTATGAAAGAATTATTAGGGAAGTTTTCAATGTGAGCATGAGTTGTTGGGGGTTAGGTCAAACATGAAGTAGAAAATGGCAAGTGTTGGTTAAGCTTTCGCTATACCTGGGAAAAAGAAAATCTAAAGGGACACTAATCAGTCAAGAGAAGTAGGTGAATTCAATGCACATAAAATACACCTACAGCATAGCCCTTCCTGAATTTCCATTGTGGACGCCATTTCATTTTTTTTATGACAAATTAAGGGCACTAGGATGACACCTAAAACATTTATTATACATGATCATTCTTCCACCAAAATATTCACTCTTCACCAACACCAGTTGGTCCAAGTATAATTCTTCCACCTAAATAATCACTCTTCACAAACACCAGATGGTCAAAGTAGCAATGAGCCTGGTTCTCTTTGAGCAATGTCATGGATTCGAGTCTTATAAATTGAAAGGAAAAAAAAAAGATCCAAGGGAGTTTTGTCCCTTATATAGATCCACCCAATTTGTCTCGAAATAGTTGGAATTCAATGCGACTTCAAAGATCTAGAACAAAAACAAATTTGCTCTTCCTTTTACTTTTTTCTTAACGGTTCAAATCCTGTCATCCTTATCCCGAACTATTAGTTTTCATATGAGCAGTAAAAAGAGATCAATTGAGATCGATTTAAATTGGACATACGTACTCAATATTCATAGTTAACTATGAATATTGAGTATGTATATGCATCACATAAAATGTGATTATTTATGAAAATAAAGTGCTCTTAGTTCAGTTCGGTAGAACGCGGGATGTCATAGGTTCATACTCTTGGCTACATTCAGAAGGGGCAATTTACTTGGGGAGGAAATAAGCACTACGCAACTTATTTACACATCAACTCAGTAAGCCATCATTAACACAGTTCTGATCTGAAGCGAGCTATTGTACGTATAATTGGTTAAACCGTCTGAATGATGCAATTGGAACACTAATTATAAGGAAATAAAAAGTACAAATGACCAATAAAATATTTGGAGAAATTACAAATAATATTAAGAAATGATACTATGTAAACAACATTCATAGAGTAGTGCTACTCTAACAAATTCATAAATTATACAAAAGATCAAAGCCATTGGATTGGCAGCCTAAGGATGGTTCTGCTCATGCTATTGTTCTTTATGATTTTAGCATCACTCTTAAAATTACCCCTTTTTAGTTTTTCCCAGTTCGGACAGGAAATCAATATTTCCATAATTGTTATAGATTCATAGTGCAAGTAATGCTTTTTCTGGCCAATACCTAATGACTGCAAGAGTACACCTGTTTGTCTTTTTCATCATTTCTCATCCATTATTTGGTATGTGACTTTTGATAGGGACTCAATTAAGTAGTCCTTGCTTGCTACTTGTAACCACTTGGTAGAAGTGTCTTTCTTTACAACAAAATTGCTCCTATGATGAGGTTTGGATGATATTTATCCACCTAAAAGCTTTACCTATAAAGCCTGTTTCTAACTTAGTCGCACAAAAGTGAAACCAAATTATTTTTGCTCTTCCAACTTTCACCTTGCTACTCTAGTATCACTCTCTTAGCCAGGTATGGCATAAACGAAATTCATGTGAGCAAAATGGAACAAAAAGAAAGAACTTTTTATTTTCCTCTAGCCTTCGATCTTTTCACTTGGAAGGGGATAGATTTTGACCAGTCTTTTGGTACTGGCCTTTGAAATGGCAGCTTGATGCTGGTTTTTCCCCACTTCGTCATCTGTAAATGGTTTGATCTCGAATGCTCCTCTAGTGAACCATCTAGCAACCTGAAGAATTGAAAACAGCAAATCAGTGCTCAGCAATGCAGGACTTGAAAATTATGAGCCTTTGAGAAATAACTGACATATCGATCATTTTCATAGTAATGTTTTATCAAATCCAAAATCACATTTACTATATGGCAGAAGTAAATAAATCACATGTTCATCATTTTTATTATTATTATTGTTGTTGTTGTTGTTGTTGTTGTTTTATTTTTATTTTATGATGGCAGTGAGGGCTTTGCCCCCACACCTTGTAATGTAAATCAACCCTTAAGCAATAGCAGGTATTTTAGACAATGAAAGTAATTATAATTGATAAATATAAAGCATGATGATCAGTTATACCTTTAAGAGAATCCAGACTTTGAGAGAACTGCTCAATATTGCAAGTTTTGTCTTTCTCCCTGAAATCAAATACTCACACATATGATGGTCAACCCTGAGAATAAACTTTGGCCAGGACTTGGGTTTTTGAGGGTCTCCCTTACGGTCCATTGATGCCTGCGATATGAATGAAGAGAAACAAGAAATCACACTCACTACATTTAGAATCAAATACTATAAGAAGTGAACAAAACACTACCAGCTATCAATAACAAGGAGAAAAGGAAGGAAAAAAATATATATTGTGGCAGGTAGTATGCACCAAGGCAAGCCAACAGGGAGAACCTAAAATTCGTCTTACAGAATACATAAAACTTTCTTGATTAGTTTTTTTTTTTTTTTTTTTTTCGCCCCATGATCTTGTGGCTGAAACAAAATTCTGGGATTGAAAGTGTCTACTTACAAGAAACCGACAAATTTGCTGTTCAATTTTTGAGAAGGAAGTCTCTAAAGCTTCAACCCTGCCTGTGGCATGGCAACAGGCACATGGTTCACTAATCATGAATGGCACGCTAGGTCGAACCTGTCAAACATTGGTAAAACATTTGTTATTTATTTTAACAAATCCCATTAAACTGACTGGGTGCTATGCCAACAATCAACCAGAGGAGAAAACTTAAAAAACTGTAGTTTATGCATTATTCTTTTCAATCTGTAGTCATTTTAGTGTGTCTCTGAGTTGAGGAAGATGATGTGAAATAACAGAAAATTAAGTAAAATTAGAACACTGTTTAAGAAGATATACTTGAATAAAACCATTAGAAGTATATATATATATGTAGTAAAAGAAAACAAAAAACTCAACGTATCATGTAAAACTCATCTACCTATTTCCACATTTGTCCTCCATTTTTCCATTTCAACAAATCCAATGTAGGCATAGTTGTTAAGTCAATGTATAACAATTGTGATGTTGCAGTGAAGTCTGATAATGAACTAACATATAACCAAGCCAATATATCCACCACAGACAAACAACATACCCTCTTTCGTGTTATTTCCATGAGTCCATTGCTTGACAGTTCAGAGACCCTCACCACGGATCTGTCTCTCTCGATGGCTTTATTGACTTCCTCGTAGACCAATCTTTTATTTGCTGATCAAGAAGAACCCAAATTCAATAAATAAGTATATTATTAAGAACTTTTAAGTCTGATAACACCAAGGGATATGTCATTTCAGTCGCATAAAAAATGATGAACTATTTTCGTCCGTAGGTTAAATGCCATCACATCAACTTAAATTTCAACGTTCAGGAGACTGTTTAAATTGAGGCTAGACGATTCAATCAGTCAAATCTCCCAGTCCTCACTCTGTCATGAAGGTACATAATGACTGCACTGGGTAAACATAGAAATCTAAACTTCTACGTAATAAAAATCAGACAAAACCTGATATGTGATGCAGCATAAGGAAGCTTTAAAGCACAAAGTCCCAGATCAAACTGATCCTTGTCTTTGACTTGGTGTACGAGCAACCATAAACTTGATTGTGCAACTCAGGTGATCAAATCACTGGCTGTCTATTCAGATTTTTTTCTTCACAACGAGTGTGTTGAAAATAAAGTATGATCGTGTATTTATTGTATAGTATCGTATAATTAGGAGTAGAATATTATCCAATTAAGAGTAGAATATCTTGTATTTATTTGTATTTATTGCTTGAAGCCTATATAAAAACAACTTCGCTGTGTAGTTAAAACACACGGTTTCACCATATTATGTCTCTCTTTTCTCTCATTTAACATGGTATCTAGAGCCTAAAGAAAGACAACCCTAAAACCGCGATTACTCGGTGGACACACTGTCCTCCGGTGAGAAATTTTTTTTGGCAAACCTTGTTTCAACTCCGGTTTGCCCTTTCTCCACTGCCGTGACCTTTTCCGGCATCATTTTTGGTATTTTTTGCCCTCATTTGCTGCCGCCGCCGCCATCTTCGGCGACTTTTCCGGCGAACAACCACTCCAGCAGCTTCGCAACCCAGAAACCGGCCAACCCCCAAAACCGCTTCTCCGGCGAGCTACCGACACGCCTTCACGCGCCGGTTTTCTCCCGCGGCCGTTCAACCACGACCTCAGTCTCACGCGGCGTGGCAGCGCGTCAAACCTTTATTCAGTAGGAGCTTCAACCTTGCGGCTCAGTTTTGCGTCCTGGTTCCAGATCTGCCCTTGTTTTCCAGATTCGAGTCACGGGTGCACACATTCCAAGGCAAACAGCACCTTTTTCTCTCCTTTTTTGACGAGTTTTCTCTCTCCTGTGGATGACACATGGCATCCCCGAGAACTACAGATCCTCTTTAGACCATGGATCACCCTCGGGCCTCCCCGGCTAATTATGAAGATTTTTTCCAGTGGTTTGAGCATCGCCAGATCTCCGGCTCTACTACTTTGGTTACACACACTAGTAATTCATCTGCTTGCATAACTGAGTCACCCTCCCTTGGTCCTTGGGTTCTCGATTCAAGTGCATCTGACCACATCTCTGGTAATAAGACTATTTTCTCCTCTCTTTCTACATCTGGTCATTTACCCAGTGTAACTTCAGCCAATGGTTCCCAAACACGGTATCAAGGGATTGGTACTGCTCACATTCTTCCTTCCCTGTCAGTTGATTCTGTCCTTTATGTTCCTGGGTGTCCATTTAATTTACTCTCTGTTAGTCGTTTAACTCGTTCTCATGATTGTTTTGTTTCCTTTACTAAAGACAGTTTTATCTTGCAGGACCGGAGTTCGAGACGGACGATTGGCGTCAGGCGCGAGTCTCATGGCCTTTACTATCTCTGCAACCCACCTCGGGTGTGCTCTACCACAGATTCCCCTCTTATCATACATGCTCAGTTGGGTCATCCTGGTCTTCCAAAACTTCAAAAGTTGGTACTCTGCCTTTCTAAACTAACTAGTTTACATTGTGAGTCATGTCAACTCGGGAAACGCACTCGTAGTCAATTCCCCAATCGAGTCAATAAACGAACTTCGTCCCCTTTTGCTTTAGTTCACTCCGATGTTTGAGGTCCTTCTCATACCACTTCTACTTTTGGGGCCCGATATTTTGTTACCTTTATTGATGATTATTCACGTTGTACGTGGTTATTTTTTATAAAGAATAGGTCTGAATTGTTCTCCATTTTTAAAAAATTCTATCAAGAGATAAAAGCTCAGTTTGGGGTTTCCATTCACTCTTTGCGTAGTGATAATGCCCAGGAATATTTGTCCCACCAGTTTCAAAATTTTATGGCTTCTAATGGCATTCTTCACTAAACGTCTTGTGCCCATACACCTCAACAGAAAGGGGTTGCCGAACGCAAGAATCGGCACCTCATTAAAACCACTCGGACCCTTCTTCATAGTAATGTCCCATATCGATTCTGGGGGGATGTTGTTTTAATGGCGTGCTATCTTATAAATCGCATGCCCTCTTCTGTCCTTGATGACTAAGTACCCCACTCGGTCCTTTTTCCCCATACCCCTCTTCACTCACTTCCACCACGTGTCTTCGGGTCCACATGTTTTGTCCACAACCTCTCTCCTGGTATTGACAAACTCTCAGCTCGTTCACTCAAGTGTGTCTTTCTTGGTTATCATCGATCCCAAAAAGGCTATCAGTGTTTTTCCCCTACTCTTCAACGTTACCTTTTTCGAGTCAGTCCCTTACTTTGCGTCGACCCACTTGCCTCCTGAGCCACTTTCTACAGTCATCCCTACACCTCCTGCGATTGTTCCTCATGAGTTTGTCACACCAGAGACCCCACCTGTGGATCCACCAGTTGTGCGGCCACTACAGACATATCATCGTCGTCAGCCCCCTTCTGTGGCGCATATCCCTACCCCTATTCCTGCTGCTGAGGCCATGCCAGACTCTCCATCGACGCCACCTCCTTTACTGGATCCGGTCCCGCCACCTGAGTCTGACCTTCCTATTGCCCTTCGTAAAGGTATACACTCTACTCGTAACCCATCCCCTTATTACATTGCTTTGAGTTATCATCGTCTTTCTCCTATGCATTACACTTGTCTTTCCTCTTTGTCTTCTGTCTCTATTCCTAATTCTCCAGGTGAAGCTTTATCTCATCCCGTGTGGAGGCAAGCAATGATTGACGAGATGTGTGCTCTTCAAAGCAGTGGTACTTGAGAACTGGTTCCTCTATCTCCTAGAAAGTCTTTGGTTGACTGTCGTTGGCTTTATACGGTTAAGGTTGGGCCTGATGGTAAGATTGATCGATTTAAGGGCCGTTTGGTGGCCAAAGGATACACTCAAATATTTGGGTTGGATTACAGTGACACTTTCTCACCTGTGGCCAAGATGGCCTCTGTTAGACTCCTCTTTATTGCAGCTATTCGACACTGGCCTCTTCACCAACTTAATATTAAAAATGCTTTTTTGCATGGTGATCTCAATGAGGAAGTCTATATGGAGCAATCACCTAGGTTTGTTGCTTAGGGGGAGTCCTCTAACATGGTTTGCAGGCTCCACAGGTCTCTTTATGGTCTCAAGCAGTCTCCACGAGCTTGGTTTGGCATATTCAGTTCTGTAGTGCAGCAGTTTGGTATGATTCGTAGTAACGCTGATCACTCTGTTTTCTATCGCCATTCAGCTCGAGGATGTGTTTATCTGGTTGTTTCAAACTAAGGACCTTGTGTAAACTCCGTTATTTTTGGGGTATCGAGGTAGCTCAATCCAAGTATGGTCTAGGGAGTTCACAGAGGAAATATGCTATGGATATTCTTGAGGAAACAGGTTTATTGAATGCCAAGCCAGTTGATACTTCTATGGACCCAAATGTCAAACTTCTGCCTAATCAGGGGGAGCCCCTTTCAGACCCAGGGAGATACAGGAGATTGGTTGGTAAATTAAACTATCTCACAGTCACCCGTCCAGATATTTCCTTTGCAGTTAGTGTGGTAAGTCATCAGGATCATTGGGATGATGTGATACGGATCCTGAAGTATATTAAAAGTGCTCCAGGAAAAGGTCTTATTTATGAGGATAGATGTCATACTCGAGTAGCTGGTTACTAAGATGTTGATTGGGCAGGCTCACCCATTGATAGGCGATCCACTACTGGGTATTGTGTACTAGTTGGAGGAAACTTGATATCCTGGAAAAGCAAGAAGCAGAATGTAGTAGCAAGATCTAGTACTGAGGCTGAATACAGAGCCATGGCATTAGTGACTCAAGAGCTCATGTGGTTGCAATCACTTCTCAAAGAACTTAAGTTTGGAGAGGCTATGTCAATGACAGTAATATGTGATAATCAAGCGGCATTGCATATTACCTCCAATCCCCTTTTTCATGAGAGGACTAAGCATATTGAGGTGGACTGTCATTATATGAGAGAGAAGATCGAATCAGGAGACATCACCACTAGCTTTGTCAATTCCAACGACCAATTGGCGGATGTATTCACTAAATCTCTAAAAGGTCCTCGAATCAGTTATATATGTAACAAGCTCGGTGCATATGATTTATATGCCCCAGCTTGAGGGGGAGTGTTGAAAATAAAGTATGATCGTGTATTTATTGTATAGGATCGTATAATTGGGAGTATGATATTGTCCAATTAAGAGTAGGATATCTGTTGTGTAATATAATCATTGTGTATTATTAGGAGATATGTGACATAATTAGGATTGATTTGGTTCTGATTTGTACAGATTTATATTTCCTTATTTAGGTGATAGTCGGTCTATATAATTGGGGTTTGTACATATTTATTTCCATCAATAAAATTCTGTTTCTTACAATTTGGTATCAAAGCCAGTACTAGGTTTAGCCGTCACTCCCTCAGGCAGCCTTCATTGCTGCATTACCTTCTTTTTCACTCAGGCAGCCTTCATTGCTGCGTTTTTCAATCAAGACCAGCCTGGTTTGATCGAGTCTGACCACCAGCGCCGTCCGCCGCCGCCGGAGCACTGTTCACCGCCGCCGGAACCGCTGTCTGCCGCCGCCGGAGAATTTTTCCGGCGAGTTTTCCAGCGAAACCACCTTCATCAGGAGCGACTCCCGCCGATCTGACGTTCCCCAAAATTTCCGGCCAGTCTGACATCACACGCGCGCCTACACGCCGCCGTCACCGCAGACTACGAGTTTCGAGCGTGTAATCCACGCCGCGCTTCCCGACCTCCGCTCGCGCGCGCCGTTTGTTCCGTCTGGTTCGCCGGCTCCTCCTGGTTCCATATCGGGGTCATCGGTGTGTTTGGCACCCGATCTTGGGCTTACGGTGAAAATCCTTCTTGACCTTTAAAGACACGTTTTTGTTTTTCCCTTTTTTGTTAACCATGGCGGGTGACAAATTTGTTTCGGAGAAAACAGATCGGCCGATCGACCACTAAGCCATTCGACTTACCTGCTTAAAGGTACATCAGAAGCTTGATGGGCGTAACTATATGCAATGGGCCCACTTGTTCGCCTGACTCTCAAGAGTTGTAAAGAGGTCAAACATATCGAAGGAAAGGCACCAGCCAACACTGATCCTATGTTCGAAGCTTGGGATGAAGACGACTCACTTATCATGACTTGGTTTTGGCACTCTATGGTTCCGGAAATTAGTCGGAACTGCATGTTCTTCTCTACTGCCAAGGAGATTTGGGATAATTTGTCGCAAACTTATTCCATGAAACAAAATATTTCAGCTTGTTATGAGTTGGAGAATAAGATATTGACACTGCGAGGACTTCTTCAGAATCCGACTATTATGGGACATTGAATGGTTTGTGGATTGAATTGGATCAATATCAAAATTTGAAGATGAAGTGCACCGATGATTCCGCCATCGACTACATTTATTGAGAAATCAAGGATCTTCAAGTTTCTCTCGGCCCGACTGAATTTGATCCTATTCGGGTTCAAGTTTTAGGCAAAGAAAAACTCCCCTCTCTCTCGGAGGTGTTTTACACTGTTCGTAGTGAAGAAAGTCGGAGGGCAGTAATGATGGAAGTTAAATCCATTGAAAGTTCAAACCTTAACTTAGTGAAGCGGTCCCATAAAGGAATCCTCCTCTTCTGGAAAGCCTCATGCTAAGTCTAATCGTGAAGATCGTTGGTGCTCTCACTGTAGGAGGACGGGTCACACCAAGGAGACATGTTTTAAACTACATGGAAAGGAGAAGGTTCTGGAGCGTGTTGGGGGATTTAAGGGTCCCTTTCAGAGGCGTGCTAACCAAGCAATCACTGATTCAGACACCTTAGTTGAAGACTCACCAACCACTCAACTGGAAAAGGAGGTCCCTGCTCTTAGCAAAGATGAGTTGGAACGTCTGCGGGCTCTTATGAGTTCCCTTAGTAAGCCTTCCTCTTCCACTTGCTCACTCACCATGACCGTAAGAGTTCTAGTTTCTTATCCTTTAATGCTTCGCATGCGAGAATATCCGGATTATTGACTGCGGTGCTACAGATCACATGACACCCCATACTTCTTATTTTTCATCCTACACCACTTTACCTAGTAGTCAACACATCATCAGAAGCTAATGGATCACAAATCCCGATTCTGGGTGTGGAAACATTAAACTTCAAACCCATCACTTAAAGAATGTACTTCATGTTCCCAAGCTGTCCAGTAACCTCCTGTCCATTCATAAAATCACCAAAGATTTAAATTGTGCAGTAACATTTTTCCATTCCCATTGTGTTTTTCAGGATCTTGCCACGGGGAGGACGATTGGAATTGCTAAGGAACAGGACGGGTTATACTACTTGCAGCATGAAAAGAATAAAGAGAACATTGGACAAAAGGCTCTCGCTTCTAGTCATCCAACAAAGTCAGAATCTTGGTCATCCTCCCAGATATGGCTTCACCACAGGCGTCTTGGTCATCCTCCATTTAGTGTCCTTAAGTCGTTATTTCTTGTTCTATTTACAAAAGTGTCAGTTGAGTCCTTTCATTGTGATGTTTGTCAATTTGCTAAACACCATCGTACAACTTTTTCTCCTAGTAATAATAAAAGTTCCAATCCTTTTGATCTTATTCATTCGGACGTGTGGGGACCTACATCTGCTTGTAATATTTACGAGCGAAATGGTTTGTCTCCTTTATTGATGATTGCACTCGGGTTACCTGGATATTTCTCATGAAAGATAAGTCCAAGTTTTCCAATTGTTTGTAAACTTTTACAATATGATTCAAACCCAATTTGGTAAAAGATTAAAAGATTGCGTTACGATAATGGGAGAGAGTATGTGAATCACCATTTTTCCCAATTTCTTAAAGATAATGGTATTATCCATGAGCTAACTCAGGACACCCCCAACAGAATGGGGTTGCAGAGCGAAAAACCGCTATCTTCTTGAGGTTGCCGGATCTTTACTTTTTCAAATGTCTGCTCCCAAGTCTTTTTGGGGAAGCTGTCTTAATCGCCACTTATTTGATAAACAAGGTTGCCTTCTCGTGTCTTAGATGGTGTCAACCGATACAACACTTGTCTACCTTTCATCCTTCTATTCCCATTATGACTAATCTTGTAGTCGAGTCTTTGGATGTTACGCCTTTGTCCATGTTCACAGTCCTCATCTGGGAAAATTAGATCCTCGTGCCATCAAATGTATCTTCATAGGGTATGCCCCAAACAAAAAGTGGTACAAGTGTTATCACCACTGAAACTCGTCGTGTCTATGTCTCCATGGATGTCACCTTTCATGAATCGACTTCCTTCTTCCCTAATCCTCACCTTGGGAGAGTGGTCTGTAAGTCGAGTCCCTTCTGAGTCCGAGTCCGAGTCCGAGTCCGAGTCCCTTAAGTCAGTCTTTTTCTTTACAGGATGTCTCGGATGACAAAGAGGAGGATGCAGTGCAGGATAATAATGGTAAATTTGGGAAGCAATATTACCGGAAAAGATACAAGCAGAAACCCGACCTGGTCCAACAGCAACTTCAATCGTCCGAACCAGAGGTAAGTACTCATAACCCTGAAGATACTTTAGATGTCTCTTGTGAACCTAACCCAGATGATCTACCAATTGCCTTGAGAAAAGAAAAAAGATCTTGTGCTAAATACCCTATATCCCAATTTGTGTCTACTAAAAACCTTTCTGTGCAACACCAGAGTTTTATTTCAGCTATTGATTCTATCAGAATCCCTAGTTCAGTACAGGAAGCCTTAAAGGATGAGAATTGGGTTCGAGCCATGAATGAGGAAATGGGTGCATTGGAAAGGAATGAGACTTGGGAAATTGTAGAGAGACCAAAGAACAAGAAGGCAGTCGGTTGTAGATGGATATACACTGTTAAATATCAGTCAGATGGCACACTAGACCGATACAAGGCGAGACTGGTTGCAAAGGGTTACACCCAAACCTATGGGGTCGATTATGAGGAGACATTTGCTCCAGGAGCAAAGATGAATACAAAGGAGAATTATACTTTCCTTGGCAGCACACTTTGGTTGGGAACTGCACCAATTCGATGTTAAAAATGCTTTCTTACACGGAAGCTTAGAAGATGAAGTATATATGGAAATTCCACCTGGATATGGTGTCACTGAAGGGGGGAATAAAGTTTGTAGACTCAAGAAAGCATTATATGGTTTGAAGCAGTCTCCTCGCGCTTGGTTTGGAAAGTTTACTCAAGTTATGATATCCTTGGGGTACAGGCAAAGCCAAGGTGACCATACCCTCTTTATAAAACATTCTCGATATGGAAAACTTACAGTCCTTTTGGTCTATGTAGATGATATGATTATTGCAGGTGATGATGAGCTTGAGAAACAATCTCTAAGAGAGGTTGGCCACTCAATTTGAGATGAAAGACCTCGGGAAGCTAAAGTACTTCCTTGGAATAGAGGTTGCTTACTCTAAACAAGGTATCTATATCTCTCAAAGGAAGTATATCCTCGATCTTCTTAAAGAAACTGGTAAGCTAGGTTGTAAGACTACTGGAGTACCTATAGAGCAAAATCACAGGATTGGGAATGACTTGGAAAGCCCAAAGGTGGAGAAGGCACAATATCAGAGACTTGTGGGAAAACTCATATATTTATCTCACACTAGACCCGACATAGCTTACCTTGATCGATTGTAGTGAGTCAATTCATGCATGATCCAAGAGAAAGGCATTTGCAGCAATGAATAGAATTCTTCAAGATGCCAGAAGACCTCTCCAGGGAAAGGACTACTGTTCAAAAAGGAAGGGAATTTATCGGTGGAAGTATATACTGATGCAGATTATGCAGGGTCAATTGTTGATAGGAGATCCACCACTGGATATTGCATGTTCTTGGGAGGAAACTTAGTGACATGGAGGAGTAAAAAACAAAATGTGGTTGCAAGATCAAGTGCCGAGGCAGAATTTAGAGCTATGGCTCAAGGGATTTGTGAGTTGTTATGGATGAAGATTATACTTCATGACCTCAAAATAAAGTATGAAGCTCCTATGAGATTGTTTTGTGATAATAAGTCCGCCATTAGCATTGCACACAACCCAGTTCAGCATGATCGGACAAAGCATATAGAGGTAGATCGACACTTCATTAAAGAGAAATTAGAAAGTGGTCTCATATCCACGGAGTATATTCCTTCACGACATCAATTGGCAGATATGTTGACCAAAGGACTTCCCATCGAACAGTTTCAGGACCTTATTTGCAAGTCGGGAATGATGGACATACATTCACCACTTGAGGGAGTGTTGTGTAATATAATCATTGTGTATTATTAGGAGATATGTGACATAATTAGGATTGATTTGGTTCTGATTTGTACAGATTTATATTTCCTTATTTAGGTGATAGTCGGTCTATATAATTGGGGTTTGTACATATTTATTTCCATCAATAAAATTCTGTTTCTTACAATTATATCTTGTATTTATTTGTCTTAATTGCTTGAAGCCTATATAAAAACGACTCCGTTGTGTAGTTGAAACACACGGTTTTACCATATTATGTCTCTCTCTTTTCTCTCTTTCAACAGAGAGTTCCAAGGAGCTCATAGAATGAGAGCTATGAGAGAGAACTCGAGAAATAGAATTTAAGAGGAAGTGAAAAATGTTCTCATTAACTATTTGAGTGATCAATACTGAATTATATACAGATAGATCTAAGCTAACTACCTAGCTGACTAAGCAAACAGAATCAACTGTAACTGACTACATTAACTGAAGTGATAACAGAATGTGCTGACTCACCACACTGTTATGTACAGAGGGATACAATACAATAATTTAGCTAGATACTGTACTACGAACTATACTCTAATAGCCCCCTTCAAACTCAAGGTGGAGGCTGAAGAGCATGCACCCTGAGTTTGGTGTGAAGTTCACAAAACCTTGAAGAAGATAGTGGCTTGGTAAGGAAGTCAGCTGGTTGAGCTTGACCAGGAATGTGCTGAAGTGTTTGAGCTTTGGAAATAACTTCCTCTGGGACAAAATGTAGGTCCAACTCAATGTGCTTGGTGCAAAAGTGAAGGACTAGATTGTGAGAGACTGCACTGAGATTGTCAAAGAACAACATTGGAGTCCCAGTACAAATGTGAAGCTTAATTAATAGGGACCGAACCCAGAGGATCTCTGCAGTAGTATTAGCCACGCTTCGATATTCAGCTTCTATGCTAGACCGGGCTTCTAGTGGTTGCGCTTTTTAGACCACAATGAGATTGGGTACTAAAAAGATACAAGAACCTAAGGTTAACCTACGGTCATTTGGGTCACTAGCCCAATCGGCATCACAATAGGCTCAAATAGGAAGAGGTGAACTGGAATTAGCTGGCTGGAGGAGTAAACTGTTAGAAAATCTAATAAATATCTGATAATATCTTTTTTTATATCTTAGACTATTTTAGTGTATGCTAGATGAAGTATGCTAGATGACCTGTTAGGATTTTATATTTTATGAACTGTTTACTTATTTAACTAGGATCTTTGTAATTATTATACATATTGTATCATGTAAATAGGAATAGAATCTCCTATATTTATTGCATTATGCCTATATAAAACGGACTCCGTTGTGTAGTCAACACACGGTTTCAATATCTCTTATCTCTATTTTCTCTTTTTCAACAGTATCAAAGCGATACCATCCTCCATAATCATTTTCTCTTTTTCAACATGGTATCAAAGCGGTACCATCCTCCATAACCTGTCTTCTCACTATTCCGTTGTAGAGTTCCCTAAAGTATGAAACTTTACAAAAATTCAGAACTTTGTCAACCGTACACAAATTCAGAACTATTTTTCAGGATTTTTTTTTTTTCGGGCTTGTTTTGAAGCTCTCTTGGGTTATGTTTTGTGAAGTTTGAAGCTCAAATGCAATACTATTTGGATTTATTATATTGTCTGCTTCTTCTTCGGTGTTTGTCATACAATTCTTTTCTCACTAATGGATCATATTAGTGGCTTCTATTCCCACCGACGATCCTTTTGGTAGTGACTCTTTTCCCACAAATGAATCATACTAGTAGTGACTTTACTCACACGTACCCAGCTATATGTCCCAGATGCTCTAGCCTCAACCTTTTTCTCAAGTGCACTGGCCCCGTCTTTGTCCCAGATGCATTGGCCTGGCCCCATCTTCGTCCCAGATGCACGGGCCTCTTCTTTGTCTCAAAAGCAGTTGTCAGACTTAGTTTCAAATTAAAATGAGAATATTTCAAGTTTTCAACCAATGTATATTGGTCCAAGTGGTAAAGAGCTTATTCTCCTTAAGGTAAGGTCTCTAGTTCTAATCTTGTGAATGGAAAAAACAGGTGCTAGGAGAGCTTTGCCCCTCTAAGTAGGTCCATTCAGTATAACTCGGATTAGTTAGGGCCCAAAGTGGTTTCTTGGATAATGGGAGTGTTGAACCAAATAAATGAGAATATTTCACAATTTTGGAGAAGTTCACACTGATAAACAAAGTGAACTAATCCACCCATCTTAAGGATATTTTTCTTTTGATAAAATTCACCGCATCATGTCAAGAAAACTCTGCTAAATTAGGTGGAAATACAGAGACATAAAAAAGAAAGAGGCTTAAAATGTTTTTCGCACTTTCTTTGCAAAATTTTAAGTAAAATTTTATAAATTTATAGTTGCACTTCAGCCTTAATGGAAGCTATTAGAATATCATAAAAATATCTGATAATATCTTAGATTATTTTAGAATATCCTAGATGATATGTTAGGATTTTATATTTTATGATATGTTTCCTTATTTAATTAATTAGGATTAGAATCATATCAATTAGGATTACAATTAGCAATTAGTATTTATTGTAATTATTACAAATCTTATTATAAATAGAGGTTAGTGTGATATGATTTACACTAGGTATTTAACATATGTCTTTCTCTTTTCTCTCATTCTACATGGTATCAAAGTCATCTCTCTGATTTTGTGACCAAAGAGTACTTCCGCTGTCGGTGGCGGCTAGCCACCGACGACCGCCACAGGAAAACGTTTTCCAACAAGTATTCATATTTTTCCAGCATGCTTCTGCGTTCAGTTTTCTTCTTCTTGCCTCTATTTTGGAGCAACCTTCCAGTTTTCCGGTCAACTACCATCAGAACCGCCACTACTGCCGTCTCCAGCGACCTTTCCGGCAGTTGACCTACCATCAGAAACGCAGCACCGAGACCGGCATATCCCTCAAAACGGACCTTCGGCGGCCCTGCCACGCGCTTCACACGCAAATGTTTCTCCGCTGCCTTCTCACTTATTCAACCGCTGCCGCCGTCCCCGGCCATCGTCTCCGCTTAGGCTTTCCATCGCCCGACTTGGTTTTCCATGCTGGTTCTAGATCAAGTCTCTGTTTTCTGTTTAAGACCACAGATACTTGCGTTCCAATGCAAACAACTGTCTCTCTCCAGGCGCATTTTCTCTCTCCTCTTGACAACCCATTTGTTCAAATTTTCAATGATTTCTTGCTGGTTCTTATTTTTGTTTGTCATGACTTCTTTTCTCACTAATAGATCATATTAGTGGCCTTTTTTTCTCACCGATGATAATTTCAGTGGTGTCTCTTTTCCCACATAAGAATCATATTAGTGATGATTTTTCTTCCCGTCGATGATCGGAATTCCGATGGTGACTTATTATGGTTATGACTCACACTAATCCATCTTTTCGTGCCAAATGCTCTAGCCTCAGCCTTTTTCCCAAGTGCATTGGCCCCGTCTTCGTCCCATATGCACTGGCATGGCTTTGTCTTCATCCCAGATGCACTGGCCTCGTTTATGTCACATAAGTGGTTGTCAGACTTAGATTCAAGCTTAAATATTTTGTCTCCATATTATTGGTTTGAAGCTTCTAAATGTTGTTTTGAGAAAGGTCGGACCTTGCTTTACTTCACTGCTTGCCAAGAAATTTGTTTCAGGCTAACGATTGTTCCAAATTATCCGCTAAGCTATCTTTGTAGCAATTCTCTCCGGCTTCTCCAGCATCCCTGAGTTGCCTTTCCAATCATGGTGGAGCTCAATTTTCATGTTTTGTTTATTTTTATTTCATGAAAAATGCGTTATTTTCTTGTAACAAGCTAAAAGCTTAATAAGCTTTAGCTTGAGGGGAAGTATTAGAATATCATAAAAATATCTGATAATATCTTAGATTATTTTAGAATATCCTAGATGATATGTTAGGATTTTATATTTTATGATATGTTTCCTTATTTAATTAATTAGGATTAGAATCATATCAATTAGGATTACAATTAGCAATTAGCATTTATTGTAATTATTACAAATCTTATTATAAATAGAGGTTAGTGTGATATGATTTAGACACGGTATTTAACATATGTCTTTCTCTTTTCTCTCATTCAACATAAGCCCTTACAGGTTTTTATTAGAGACTAAAGATGTTTCCATCAGGTGGAGAATAGTTCATAACCAGGGAAAGCTCCATGAAAAAACTACTCCAGAGAAAATTTCATTGTGCCAAAATTCATGCTAAATTTTCTATCAATAATTAAACTTTGTTATCATCAATTAGTTAATTTGCGAGCATTTGAATAATGCTATGCATGACCTACAGGTTAGGCTAACAAATTTTGCATAGTGACACAAAATTACAGTCATGAACTTAAATGGAGAATATCAAATGGTACAGACTATTACATATGCATTAGTGTCACTATTATATTTTTCTAAGGAAAAAAGAACATATTGCCATGAAAACTATCACAGAAAAATATATAAAGCTACAGTCAGTATTTTAAAACCCCAACCCATGATCTTAAAATATTCTGTAAGTACATCTGAAAGAGACCTTGTTCCCATAACTCATTACTTAATGTATACTTCATCTGCACAAAAAAGTGGTAGATCTCTATACCTTCGTCTGTCATGTCAATGAAATCTACCACAATGATGCCACCAATATCTCGTAGTCGCAACTCCCTTGCAATCTGTAACACATTGTTTTCATTAAAGAACTGGAACTGCATGATTCTGATGAATTGTTGTTTCAAGACAAAACAAACACTGAAACTGAATAAAATTGTATTGCTTGAAAATTGTAGAAAAGAGAATACTGAATAATAATACTGAATATTATTTCAATTGTGTATGATTAGATACGCTAATGTTGATTATATAGACAAGCTAAGACCTAGCTAAACTTAATAGGCCTGATTAACTGGCCTATTACAACTAAGGCTAATAATTACAAACTATATGGTAATAACTACTATTTACAACACTCCCCCTCAAGCTGGTGAAGGGATATCTATCATTCACAGCTTGCAAGTAAGTTGACTAGATCGCTTTGTTGGTAAGCCATTTGTTAACACATCTGCCAGCTGGTGCATAGAGGGAATGTAGGTTGTTGTTATCAATTCACTATCCAACTTTTCCTTGATGAAGTGTCGATCTATCTCAATGTGTTTTGTCCTGTCATGCTGAACAAGATTATGAGCAATACTGATAGCCGATTTATTATCACAAAAAAACTTCATAGGACCCTCAACCTTCATCTTCAAGTCATCAAGCACAATTTTCATCCACAATAACTCACAGATTCCATGTGCCATAGATCGGAATTATGCTTCAGCACTGGATCTGGCTACAACATTTTGCTTCTTACTTCTCCAAGTGACATCCACACAAGAATGTGCAGTAGCCCGAGGTGGACCTTCTATCAACCACTGAACCTGCATAATCTGCATCAATATAAGCCTCCATAGTTAAACTTCCACCTCTTTTGAATAAGAGTCCTCTTCCTGGAGTGGCTTTGAGGTACTGCAAAACATGATGTACTGCCTGTAAGTGTCTCACCCTCAGATCATGCATGAATTGACTCACAACACTGACAGCGTAAGCTAAATCTGGTCTAGTGTGTGCTAAGTAAATCAACTTTCCCACTAGTCTCTGATATTGGACCTTGTCAACTTTAGCACTCTCCCTTCAATGCCCATTTTGTGATTTTGCTCGATGGGAACACCTGCAGGTTTACATCCAAGTTTGTCTGTTTCTTGTAAAAGATCAAGCACATACTTCCTTTGAGAAATAAAAATGCCTTGCGTAGAGTAGGCCACTTCAATTCCCAAGAAGTACTTGAGTTTTCCAAGGTCCTTCATCTCAAATTCAGCAGATAGTTTCTCTTTGAGTAGTTGTCTCTCAACTGGATCATCTACTGTAACAATAATATCATCAACATAAACAAGAAGTACTGTCAGCTTTCCTCCCTGTGAATGTTTAAAGAATAGTGTGTGATTGCTTTGGCTTTACTTGTAGCCTAGGCACACCATAGCCTTAAATCTTCCAAACCAGGCTCGGGGAGACTGTTTCAACCCATGCAAAGTTTTTCTCAGTCTGCACACTTTGTTTGTTCCGCTAGTGGGTCCAAATCCAGGAGGAATCTCTATATACACTTCCTCTTCTAAGTTTCCATGCAAGAATGCATTTTTGACATCAAATTGCTATAGTTCCCACCCAGAGTGGGCGGCAAGAGAGAGTAAAATTCGGACAGTGTTCATCTTTGCCACAGGAGCAAATGTCTCCTCATAATCGATGCCATAAGTCTGAGTATATCCCTTTGCCACTAATCTTGCCTTGTACCGATCAAGAGTACCATCTGATTTGTGCTTGACTGTATAGATCCACCTGCAACTAACGAGCTTCTTGCCCTTAGGTCTGTTAACAATATCCCAAGTTTCATTCTTCTCAAGTGCTTTCATCTCCTCATCTATAGCTTGGACCCAATTTTTATTCTTTAGTGCCTCTTGCACAGATGCTGGGATTCTCACAGAGTCAACAGCTGCAATAAAACTCTGATGCTGCAGGGAAAGATGTTTAGAAGAAACAAATTGAGAAATAGGGTACTTGGCACAAGACCTTTTCCCTCTTCTCAAGGCAATAGGTAAGTCATCTGGATCATGGTCAAGGGTATCAGAAATCTGAGAATCAGAAGTAGAGGGATCATTTTCAGTACTTACCTCCGGTTCAGACGGTTGGAGTTGTTTCTGGACCAGGTTGGGCTTTCCTTTCCTCTGATAAGTCAACATAAGCTCACTAGCCTTGTTTTTCACTGGTGCCAAAGGTGTCGTTTCTTGCAAAACAGAAGACATAGGGGACATAGGGGGAACAGAAGGACTAGGAATAGGACCACCAAGAGGATCAGGAGGATCAGGACCTGGAGACAAAGAGTCTAAAACAGGAGGATCAGGACCTAGAGACAAAGAGTCTGAAACAGGGGGTGAGTCACCTAGCCAAGGACCAAGGAAGAGAAATGTGAGCTCGGACTCAGATTCCAAATTAGAATTAGAATCACTACTCTCCCCCTGAAGCTGAGGACGAGTGAAATAGGAGACATGCTCGTGGAATGTGACATCCATAGAAACAAAGAACTTATGACTTGGTGGATGATAGCACTTGTACCCCCTTTTGTTAGGGGCATAACCCAAGAAGACACACCGGATGGCGTGAGAATCCAACTTATTTCGGTGTTGTGGATGAACATGGACAAAAGCCACACAACCAAATACCCGAGACTCAAGACTCTGCATGATAGGAACAAAAAGAAACTGTGAGATCATAAACTAAACAGGACTAACATTACCTAAAACACGAGATGACACACGATTAATCAGATAGGCAGCAGTTAATACTGCTTCACCCCAGTATGACTTTAGGATGGACATTTGGAAGAGAAGGGCTCGAGCAACTTCAAGTAAGTGACGATTTTTCCTTTCGGCAACCCCATTTTGTTGCGGGGTGTCGACACAAGTAAGTTCATGAATGATGCCCTGTTTAACAAGAAAACTGGAAATGTTATGATTAACATATTCTTTGCCATTGTCAGAACGAATTCTTTTAATGCGTCTTCCAAATTGAGTCTGTATCATATTATAAAATTGAATAAACAATTGAGATACCTCAGATTTATCTTTCATCAAGAATATTCAGGTTACTCGAATACAATCATCAATAAATGACACAAACCATCGCTCACCAAAAATATTAGTAACTGGGGGCAGGACCCCAAATATCAGAGTGAATAAGATCAAACGGTTCAACACTTTTAGTAAGACTAAAAGGAAAAGTAGCACGGTGGTGCTTAGAAAATTGACAGATGTCACACTTAAAAGACTCAACACATTGTTTTAAAAACAAAGATGGAAACATAGACCTCATCAAAGAAAAATAAGGATGACCAAGACGCTTGTGCTGAAGCCAAATTTGTGAGACAGGAGAGTGAGACTCTGACTGAGACCGGAGTGCGGAGGACAACACCTTCTAACCAGCTCGTTCATCAGACAGATAGTACAACCCTCCCTATTCCTTAGCAACTCCAATCGTCTTCCCCGTTGTAAGATCCTGAAAAACACAATGAGAATGAAAAAAGTTTACTGCACAGTTATGGTCCTGGGTAAGTTTACGAATAGAGATAAGGTTATTCGAAAGATTGGGAACATGAAGCACATCTTTCAATTTAAAAAATTGAAGGTCAATGTCCCCACAACCATCGACACGGCACTGCCACTATTCATCTCGTCCGTACGAGTCGTACAGTCACTATTCACGCCGCCCGTACAGGTCCGTACGACACTGTTTACGCGTGTCCGTACGAGTACTGTTCACGTGCGTTCGTACGGGTCTCTGATACCATCTTAGAATTTTAGGTTTGGGCCTAACTCAACCCCAAAAGCTAGCTCAAGTGGTGAGGGTTGCCCCCCACTTATAACCACTATTCAGGTCATCTTATTCTTCCATGTGGGACTTCTAACACACACCCCTCTATGATAGGCTCTGATACCATCTTAGAAAAGAGAATACTGAATATTATTTCAATTGTGTATGATTAGATACGCTATGCTAAACTTAATGGGCCTGATTAACGGGCCTATTACAACTAAGGCTAATAATTACAAACTATATGGTAATAACTACTATTTACAACAAAAATTATTATGAGAGTAAAGTACAATATCTATATATACGAGGCTAACCTAACCAATCCCTAAAGATTAAGGAATAGAATCAACTAATAAAGGAAACAAGGAAACTAATAAATGACAATTGTTGAAAATAAAATAGGATCTTTGTATTTATTGTATAGGCAAATCATATCATGTAATTAGGAATAGAATATCCTGTAATTAATTATTTGATTTCCTTTTAATCCTATATAAAGAACCTCCGTTGTGTAGTTGAAACACACGGTATTCAACATATGTCTCTCTCTATTCTCTTATTTAACAACAATATCTCAACACTCCCCCTCAAGGTGGAGCATATACATCATATGCATCCAGCTTGTCACATATGTAAGTTATCCGAGGACCTCGTAGAGATTTTGTGAAGTTATCAGCAAGTTGATCCTTAGAATTGACAAAGGAGGTTCTGATGATTCCAGAGAGAATCTTTTCTCTAAGGAAATGACAGTCGACTTCTATATGCTTTGTCCTCTCGTGAAAAACTGGATTGGAGGCGAGGTGCAAGGCTGACTGATTATCGCACACAAGTTTCATAGGACCAACCTTACAAAAATGTAGTTCCTGGAATAAACCTTTCAACCACAAAAGCTCAGATGTGGCATGAGCCATAGCCCGATACTCGGCTTCTGTACTTGACTGAGCAACAACTGTCTGTTTTTTGCTCTTCCATGAAATTAGATTTCCTCCTAAGAACACACAATAACCTGAAATAGACCGTCTATCACTTAGATCTCCTGCCCAATCGGCATCTGAATAACCAATGATATCAGTATGGCCTCTATCACTGAAAACAATCACCTCGGGCATGGTTTGGTCAATTCGGCAAAGTTCTATAACAGTTTGGGATGATCCGTTGCGAGTCGGATCACTCAGTTTTTCTTAGATGCTCATCATCAAATAAATATATCTATCTTGTGGTTTGTGTTGATGACATTGTTATTACAGGTGATGATTATGAGGGTATCAAGGCATTGAAACAACACCTTTTTCAGAATTTTCAGACTAAAGACTTAGGTCGTCTACGTTACTTTCTTGGGATTGAGGTAGCTCAATCAAAGTCAGGTATTGCTATCTCTCAGAGGAAGTATGCACTCGATATTTTGGAAGAGACATGTCTTACAGATTGTAAACCAGTTGACACTCATATGGATCTCAATGTAAAGCTTCTTCCCAATCAGGGGGAGCCCTATCCTGATCCAGGTAGATACCGAAGACTAGTAGGAAAATTAAATTATCTCCCTTTAACCAGACCAGACATATCTTTTCCAGTCAGTGTAGTAAGTCAGTTCCTTAACTCTCCATGTGACAGTCATTGGAATGCAGTTATTCAAATTCTTAAGCAATTCCTTAACTCTCTTTGTGGGATACTGGATTTTAGATTCTGGTGCTTTCTGACCACATAGTTGGTAATACCTCTCTTATCTCTAATTTGTCACCTCCTAAAATTCCTCGCTATGTTACCATTGCTAATGGTTCTAAGGCACAAGCTACCGGTATCGATCATGCTTCACCTCGTCCAGGCTTGTCTTTAAATTCTGTATTACTTGTACCCGGGTGCCCCTTTAATTTGGTTTCAGTTAGTCAACTTACTCGTTCTCTCAATTGCTCCATAACATTTACTTCTGATTCTTTCTTTATACAGGACCGTAGTACGGGACAGACGATTGGAACAGGATCTGAATCACGGGGTCTCTATTACCTTTCTTTGCATCACCAGCTACAGCAGATTCTACCACAGATGTTACTCCTTCTCAGGTCCTACCTATTCCTCTCTTTGGAACATCTATCTCTACTTATGGTTCTCCACAGTCAGAGAACTGTTCAAACAGAAGCAAATAAGCCCTCAAAAATAGGACCCACACGCCGAAAGCAGTCCCAAACAAACTAGGAAGGTCTAAAAAGCCAAATGACACTTGCAATGCAGCAAGATATAGCAAAAACAGCACTTGGGTCGCAGAAAGACAGAAGCTAGGTGGCAAACACAGAACCCAATCGCAGAAACAGGCACTTAAAACACACCAGAAGCGAAAAACACCAAAAACACACCTCAAACGTGGGACCCACAAGCTTGAAGGGGTCCCAAAAGAACCAGAAGAAGGAAACGAGTCAGGCGGTACCGGTTTCGCGGCGAACGGCATCCAAGAAGGCGGCACGTGATGGGCACGCGCTTCAAGGAAGCTCCGGCAGTGACGACGTGTGACAGGGATTCTAGCGGCGAAACTTCTGGGTCCAGCAGATCAGTGGTCGACGAATCTAATGGTCCGGCGCATGTCGGCGTCGGAGGTGGCGGCAGTGGTGGTCTGGCGGCGGCAGCAACTCCGTGAATAGTAAACCGAATGTGGTGTCCAAGGATTTTGGACCTTGCTCTGATACCAACTTAAACTGAATAAAATTATATTGCTTGAAAATTATTATGAGGGTAAAGTACAATATTTATATACGAGGCTAACCTAACCAATCCCTAAAGATTAGGGAATAGAATCAACTAATAAAGGGAAACAAGGAAACTAATAAATGACAATATCTCAACACAAACCACAAATGTTTTATAATTTTATTTTTAGAAACATTAAACTGAAATAGAATCAATCATCAACAATGAAATATAACTTCATAATTATCGTACAAGATTGTCAAAGTAAATAGTCTTAAATTTGGGCTAGGCCTAACTCAAACCAAAAAACTAGTTCAGTGGTGAGGATTGTCCAAGCCTTATAAAGACTACTTTGAACATATCTCTAGTCGGGGATCTCTAACACATCCCCCACGCCCAACACAATGAAGGTGCTGGTGGCCACAATGAAGGCAGCCTTAAGTGGCCGCAATGAAGGCAGCTAGGGTTTCCAACACACCCCCTCAAGCCCAAGACTAGACATCTGGAATGTGGACAAATGCAGGTGGCCCAATAACAAATCTAGGATACGTTCTGATACTATCTTAGAAATGGAGCTAGGTATAACTCAACTCCAAAGTTAGCTCAAGGGGTGAGGGTTGGTCAGGCCTCACAAGGACTACTTTGGTTCGTATCTCTAGTCAACATGGGACCTCAACACCCCCTCTCATGCCTAGCACAACAAAGATGCTGAAGGCTGCAACAAAGGCAGGCTCAAGGGGCCACAATGAATGCGGCTAGGGTTTTCAACATATAGAATTTTCTAAATTGTGTATGCCATGTCACAAGTATTGATATTCTGTCTATACCAAGGTAGTTAAAATTGTGATCTTACTAGTAAGATCATATGATTTTATGATTTTCTTCACACTTAGCAAATCCCAACCATGCTCTGAAACTCCACTTTGTGAAATCGTGTGGGATCGCTGCTCAAACTCGTAAAATCAGTGACAGTAAGATCATGTGATCCCACTATGTTGGGAAAAGATGTACGTTTTCAAGTTAACCTGAAGACCCGGTTCCCTCTAAACCTTAAATAACCTAGGTGGCACTTCCTCACCTATTTTGTGCATTTTTTCCTTCGATCAAAACTTCAGCTCCTTATTCTTCTTCTGTGCCAGTGTCACCCATCTCCTCCTGTGGTCTTTCTTTTTCTGCTTTGTGTCCTTCAATGGTGGTTCGATTTGCTGGTTGCTCTGCTTTGGTCCCTGTACTGCTTTGTCCTTCAACTCACATGGGCTGTTGCTGTCTCTACTTTTGTCTACAGCTGCTTCGTTCTGCTTGTTGTTCTGTGTTGGACTGTTGGTTCTCTGGTGATGGGTGTTTGGCTGCAGGTTCAAGGTATTGTCCTCTCTGTTTCTGTTTTGCTGTACTGAAAATGTTGTCTGATCACGCTGGTGTAGTGGTGATAGTGGTACTGGTGGTGCTGCAAACCCAAGCTCAGCTCTAGTACTACTTAGCTTAAGTCGTTAATTTGTGACTTATGAGAGTTATAATAACCTTCTTATGGATTTTGAAGTTTAGTTTAATTAAGTGTTTGTAGTGATTTAAAAGCTCTTTTTTAAAATTTATGCTATTTTATATGCATATATATGAATTTTGTAGGATCTTATGATCCATATTTTGATCCCACTATTTATGCTTTTCACTCCCCTTCCCATTCTAGGTAGGATCTCGATTTTAACTGCCTTGGTCTGTCCACTTATTTATTTCCTCGTACTCGATTGTTATTCTATGTAGGAGGTGGGTTTAAAATGGTTAAATATAAAAGAGCAAAATTTAGATAAGTGGCTGCATAGTAACACCTCAATTTTTCTCCCCATTTGAAAAAATAGGCCATTAACTAATGTACTTAATCAACATTAAATATAAAGAAACAAAGTTGAACTGCATCAAGAGAATGATAAGCAAATAAACAAGAGCCCACATGCAAGAGCCCCTCTAGGCTTGAAGCATGGATAATACACACGTGACAGGTCTATAGTTCTCAATGCTGAAATTCAACCTGATGAACTCTTGACCACTTGGTCAAAGGCTATATAGTGTGCC
This sequence comes from Calophaca sinica, assembly GCA_037113605.1. Lineage (NCBI taxonomy): Eukaryota > Viridiplantae > Streptophyta > Magnoliopsida > Fabales > Fabaceae > Calophaca > Calophaca sinica. The sequence goes on from CM073736.1 coordinate 97,168,065, forward strand.
AATAATCAACTCTCCTAAAAGCTTAGCTATTAGGTGAAGACTCGTGAATGACTTGACGTCTAACAGAGAGCATTAATATGAGAAACAACATTTTACTCACAAGCATTCGAAAAATGAGAAGTTATTGTTTCTTGATTGATTTGCAAGTTGTGAACTTGGAAACTTGACCAATGGAAATTGTTATGGTTCCAAAGATAAAGACTAGCAGAAAGAGAGAAGAGAACTGATATATATATATATATATATATATATATATATATATATATAGAGAGAGAGAGAGAGAGGGGCGAAGAAAATGGAGATTCTCCCCCCACCCTTACAACCAATTTTGGTTGTTATTCAACTTTCAGAATGAATCCCAATTACACAGTGGGTCCCCTATTTAACTGCCCCAACAGAAAGTTAACTATCTAACTCAGTTGTTTCTTATTCCTACAAGTATACACTTTCCAAGCCCCTGTCCTACTGGGCTGGGCCCTAGCAGAAATGGTATGTTGAGTGAAAGTAGACCTCTAGTGTCTTTAACTCTTGAATTGCTCTGCTTCTGCTAGTACAAAGCCTATTTATCTTTTGCTTCATTGATCCTTACAGATCAGCACAGCAATGAAATGCGCATTCCCTCCTATAAATCATGATACTATCTCCTTACAAGCAAAATGAGACAAATTAACTCAAGGCTAGCATGTAGAAAAAAACCTTTCATTGAGATTTTGTTTATGTTTGATTTCCATAAACTGCTACTGGAACACTAAATGTCTAACTGTGTCGACGCATTTACACCTGTAACATCGATAACTACTTAATCTAAACTAGAAATCATTGATCACTCTAAACCAACAGAATAACACAAAAAAGGATTTGAAGATCCAGAGTCAGTATTAAACACTATGCCACCACATATCTAGAGTATTTCTATAGAATACTATGCCGCCGCCACCACATATTATTTTAAGAGGATTATTGAAAGGAAAATACCTTACTTATTTTGACACAGCATTTCATTTCACTTGATTGTTAAAGTTTATGCTGATGCTAGACTAAATTTTAACTCCAATTTAAATATTGAATTTCTTGAAACGTCCTTAAAATTCTTGTGGAAAGGAATCCATTGCCTTTTTAGAAATATCTCTGCCCTCCACATTAAAGGATGTTTTGAATATATATTATCATGAGATAAAAAGAAGGTATTGAAGAATAAGCAGTGTATCATGAAAATAAATATAACAGTGCTGAAAATTTCAAAATTTATCTTTCTTTAGCCAAAGTGATGAGCAGATGCCAGATATATAATATATTATAAAAAAGAGTGCAGCATCTAACCTACCTGTCTTGCAGCTGCAAGGTTGACGTCTAGAACAGCTTTCTTCTTGGAAGTTCCACGACCAAGCATCCCATGTCCTCCATTTACGTCAATAGAAACTAATGCCTCAGTTTGTTCGATGATTAGAGAACCTCCATTAGCAAGTGGAACCCTATAAAGTGATCAACAAAAAAAAAAGCTTGCATGTGAAGAAATTTATTATCAAGTTTCCAGGAAAGCCAGATTTATGGCATGACATTTTATATAAAAACATCAGCAAGCAAATTGCTATTTACTGTTTGGCCTTTTTTATTTTTTATTTCAGCAATTGATTCTATCAGAGTTTTCAAATCAGTCCAAGAAGCCTTGAAGGATGAGAATTGGGTTCGTGCCATGAATGAAGAGATGAATGCATTGGAAAGAAATAAGACATCGGAGATTGTTAACAAGCTAAGTCATACAAAGGTAGTAGGATGTAGGTGGATATACACTGAAATATTGGTCAGATGGCACACCGGATCGATATAAGGCGAGACTTGTTGCAAAGGGATAACCAAGTAATATGGGTGTTAATCAGGGATTAATTGTTTCCTATTATATGTTGGTCAACCCTTTAATTGTATATATTTAGTTTCCCTAATTTAGGCTAGCAAAATCAGGCAATACAATATTTACAATATTTGTAATTATTAGTTGTAAATGCCTATAATGGCTCATGTATTATTTATAGTGGAAATACAATGAAGAAAGGATCAAGCCAGAAATTATTGACATGGTATCAGCTTGGTCGATCAAACCTGTGCAGTCTTAGTTGCAATCCTAATTTTCCCGCCGTTGTTTGGTTCTCGCTAACCTGCGAGATCGTGATTCTTGGTTGGGTTCTGGTTTGGTTCTCACTGCTGTGATCGTGATTCCGCGTGCGTTTCTGCTCTGCTCCAGTTCGTCTTCTCCGTGCGCGAGTTCTGCTTCTGCTCGCTAGTCCCGTACGCGAGTCTTGTTCACGTTCCTGCTTGGCGTTCGTTCGCGTGCTTCTGTTCACGCGCCCTGTTGTGCTTTTCGTTCGCGAGTCCAGCTCCTGCTTGTGAGTCCTGTTCGCGCTCCTGCTTGTTGTCGTTTCGCAAGACCTGTTCGTGATTCCTGGTGCTATCACGCACAGTGTTCACGAGTTCTGTTCGCTTGCTTCAGTTTCTGGTGCTGTGATTTTGCGGTTCGCTCTCTGTTGTTCGCTACTGCAACATTGCTTCATGGCCTCGGAAAAGGAAAGAGATAATTTATGTGTCCGCTTTACCGGCAAGAAATATGCTGCTTGGGAATTTCAATTCAAAATGTACGTTAAAGGGAAAGGATTATGGGGTCACCTGGATGAGCTCTCCAAGGCACCGACAGATAAAGCTGCTCTAGATGCGTGGGAAGAAAAAGACGCGCAAATTATCTCATGGATTCTCAGCTCTATTGATCCCCAGATGATCAATAATTTGCGCTCTTTTACAACTACTAAAGGAATGTGGTATTATTTGAAGCGTATTTATAACCAGGACAATACGGCCAAGCGCTTCCAGTTGGAGCTAGAGATAGTCAATTACAAATAAGGTAATTCATCCATTCAAGAATATTATTCTGGTTTTTTGAATTTGTAGACAGAACACTCTGCTATTATATATGCTGCTGTTCCCAAAACTTCATTCTCGGCTGTCCAAGATGTCTACGACACCAGTAAACGGGATCAATTTCTCATGAAACTTCGCCCGGAATTTGAGGCTGTGAGAGGTGCTTTGCTGAATGGGAATCTTGTTCCTTCTTTGGATATATGTGTTGGCAAACTTCTCAGGGAGGAGCAACGTCTCCTTGCCCAAGGAACCATGTCTCATGATGCTGTCCTTTCCGAACCTGTGACGGTTGCATATGCTGCTCAAAGTAGAGGCAAAGGTCGTGATATGCGACAGGTCCAATGCTTCTCTTGTAAACAATTTGGACATGTTGCTCGTAGTTGCACTAAGAAATTTTGCAATTACTGCAAGCAGCAGGGCCATATCATCTCTGACTGTCCCACGCGTCCTCCACAACCAACACAGCATCCGGTGCAGGCATTCCATGCCACTACTAGCTCCGCAGCTGGTCCTTCCACCACTGGTGCATCTGATGGTCGTGCTCTTCAGCCTGAAATGATTCAACAAATGGTATTTTCTGCCCTTTTAGCCTTGGGCATTCAGGGTAAGTCTTCTCATGTTTCTCGTCCATGGTTTCTTGATTCTGGTGCATCGAATCACATGACGGGTTCCCCTGAATACTTGCACAATTTGCATTCTTATCATGGTAATCAGAAAATTCAAATTGCTGATGGTAATACTCTATCTATCACTAATGTTGTGACATAAACTCTGATTTTCGGAATGTGCTAGTATCACCTGGACTTGCCTCTAATCTATTGTTGGCCAATTGGTGGACAACAATTGTAATGTTAGTTTTTCTCGGGCTGGTTGTCTTGTGCAGGAGCAGGTGTCGGGGAAGGTGATCGCGAAGGGGCCTAAAGTGGGACGATTGTTTCCACTCCAGTGTATTTCCAGTCATTTATCTTTTACTTGTAATAATGTTTTGAATTCCTATGAGGATTGGCATAGAAAATTGGGCCATCCAAACTCTGCTGTTTTGTCTCATTTATTTAAAATTGGTTTGTTGGGTAATATGCATGTTGTTTCTACTTCCTGTGTTTCATGTTCTGTTTGCAAATTGGCAAAAAGTAAAACTCTTCCTTTTCCATCTGGTGCTCATCGTGCTTCCACTTGTTTTGAAATGATTCATAGTGATGTTTGGGGTATGTCTCCTGTAGCTTCTCATGCTCACTATAAATATTTTGTCACATTTATCGATGATTACAGTCGTTTTACTTGGATATATTTTCTTCGATTTAAGGCTGAAGTCTTTCCAATGTTTAAGAAATTTTAGGCATATGTTGAAAATCAATTCCAAGCTTGCGTTAAAATCTTTCGCTCTGATTCTGGTGGTGAGTACATGTCCCATGAGTTTCAAGGGTACTTGCAGCAAAAAGGCATTGTATCTCAACGTTCCTGTCCACATACACCCCAACAAAATGGGATTGCAGAGCGAAAGAATCGTCACTTGCTTGACGTGACACGCTCATTGCTTCTTCAAGCATCTGTTCCACCTAGATTTTGGGTTGAAGCTTTGTCCACGACTGTCTTCTTGATCAATCGTCTTCCATCTACGGTTCCCCTTTCTTTCGTCTTTTTAAGACTCATCCAGATTTATAGAAAGAAACAAGAATGTATTTCCTTGAGTTTGTACATGATACATAGAAGGTATTTATAGGAAATAAATGAAGAGACTTCCACTGGTGGAAGGCAGACAATTAGCGCTATTCTAGCCTAAGAATCAGGGAATTAATTCTAGCTATAAATCACTATAAATGCTAATATTCTAAGTATGGTAAATACATAGTAAATAGCTGGAAGACAGCTAGCTAATATATACAACAAAATCAACGCTGATCCTCTGATATCTTCCAACACTCCCCCTCAAGCTAGCATAAATATGTCACTCATTGTAAGCTTGCTCACCATGTCATCGAACTGTCTCTTTGGAAGACTCTTTGTGAGAATATCTGCTACTTGACTTGTGGTAGGTACATAGGACATACAAATCACACCACTGTCAATTTTTTCTTTGATGAAGTGCTTGTCCACTTCAACATGTTTAGTTCTGTCGTGTAGGACAGGATTATGAGCAATAGAGATGGCTGCCTTGTTATCACAGTAAAATCTGATTGGTGATGGACAAGGGATCTTCAACTCCTCCATGAATCTTCTAATCCATAATACTTCACAGAAACCATGAGCCACTGAGCGGAATTCAGCCTCTGCCTTTGCTCACAGCTCTGACGTACATTTTTACTTCTCCATGTAACTAAGTTTCCACCTATAAAGGTGCAATAACCGGAAGTAGACTTCCTATCATTTATATCACCTGCCCAGTCAGCATCTGTGTAAGCTTCAACCTGTAAATGCCCTCTGTTTTTAAACATCAGCCCCTTTCCTGGAGTTCCTTTCAGGTATCTCAAAATCCTGAAAACAGCTTCAAAGTGAGTAGGTCCTGGTGCATGCATAAACTGACTTATCACACTCACTGCAAAGGCTATATCGGGCCTTGTATGTGATAAATAGATTAGTCTACCAGCCAATCGTTGATAGCGTTCTTTGTCTACCACTTCATCTTCAGATGTTGTCTTGAGTTTTACATTGGGATCCATTGGTGTTTCTGCTGCCTTACACCCTGTCATCCCTGTTTCTGTGAGTAAATCAAGGATGTATTTGCGTTGGTTGAGGAAGATTCCTTCTTTAGACCTTGCAAACTCCATTCTGAGGAAATACTTTAAATTTCCAAGATCTTTGACATCAAATTCAGCTTCAAGTTTTCTTTTTAGCTCACTGATTTCTTTAACATCATCTCCTGTCATGATAATGTCATCAACATACACTATTAAGATAGCAATCTTACCTTCATGTGAGTGTTTAAAGAACAAAGTATGATCTGCTTGGCTTTGGCTGAATCCATGTTTCTTAACAACACTTCCAAATCTTTCAAACCAGGCCCTTGGTGATTGTTTTAATCCATACAAAGATTTTTTCAATCTGCAGACCTTTCTTCCTCCACGGTTTCCCTTAAATCCAGGAGGTAAGCTCATATATACCTCTTCATGTAATTCTCCATTCAGAAAGGCATTCTTAACATCAAATTGACGTAGTGTCCAGTTGAAATTTACTGCAAGGGAGAGAAGAATTCTGATGGAATTAATCTTAGCAACCGGGGCAAACGTCTCTTGGTAGTCTATACCATGGGTTTGAGTAAAGCCTTTTGCTACTAGCCTTGCTTTATATCTTTCCACACTTCCATCAGCCTTGCATTTCACTGTAAAGACCCACTTACATCCTACTGTCCTTTTATCTTGAGGTAGGTCAGTGATACTCCAAGTATCATTTCTCCTCAAAGCATCCATTTCTTCTTTCACTGCTAACTTCCAATTCGGATCACCTAGTGCTTCCTGAATGTTTCTGGGCACAAACAGGTTAGAAATCCTAGACACATATGCCTTGTGAGTGTGTGATAGCTTGTCATATGACAAATAATTAGACAAGGGGTGTTTAGTGCATGTTCGGGTACCTTTCCTCTCAGCAATTGGAATATTGAGGTCAGGAATATTTTTTCTCACAGCAATTGGAAGATTCATATAAGGAAAAGACAAATCCGGTAAATCATTGGATGAGTAAGGTGAATTACCAGATGAGGAAGGACTAGAAGATGAATCATCCGCAGAACCTTCACTTGGTAAATCTGATTGGATTCCTGCTGGAGAGACAATTGGACCGGTAGTACTCTTGTGGAACTTTTTTCAGAAATACACTTTAAGTTCAGGATCATGATCCTCAACCAGTGTTTCTCCCCCTGTTTCAGATACTATATTATCCTGCAAATTAAGGTTAGGTATGCTGGGTTCCATTATCTTTGCATTTGAATCATTTGTAACCACGCTATCATCTAGAACAGGTAAAGTTTCCCAAAAATTATCTTCTTCACTACACAAATTCTCCCCCTGAAGAAAATTTTTGTTAAAAAATGGTTGGTTTTCAACAAAGTGGACATCCATACTTTCAAAAAATTTCTTTGTTTGTGGGTTATAACATTTGTAACCTTTTTTATTGGAAGCATAGCCCAAAAAAACACATTTTTCAGCTTTAGGATCCAATTTAGAACGATGAAAATTTGGGATGTAAACATAACAGAGACAACCAAAAACTTTAAGGGGAAGATCCGCAATGATACGAGATGAGGGGAAATTATTTTGTAGAACTTGTACGGGAGTTTCATATTTTAAAACACGAGATGGCATACGATTGATAAGATGGCAGGCAGTTAATATAGCATTACCCCAAAGGTACTTAGGTACATTCATAGAAAACATAAGAGCTCTAGTAACTTCAAGTAAGTGTCTATTTTTTCTTTCAGCAATACCATTCTGTTGTGGAGTATCCCGACAGGTGGACTGATGAATTATCCCTTTAGTTACTAGGAATGTATTCAAATATTTATTGAAATATTCAGTGCCATTATCAGACCTTAGGATGCCAATCTTAGTTTGAAATTGGTTTTCAATCATTTGAGAAAAATCTTTGAACCTTTGTTCGACTTCTGATTTTTTTTCCAAAAGATAAACCCAACACACCCGTGTATGATCATCAATAAAAGTCACAAACCATTTTTTTCCAGAAGTAGTTTTAATTTTTGAAGGACCCCAAACATCACTATGGATTAGATAAAAAGGTTTAGAAGCAGAATAAGCTTTTGGAGTAAAAGACACACGATGATCCTTAGCCAAGTGACAGGCATCACAGTGAATTTGTGAAGAATTTATTTCTTTGGAAAATTCAGGAAACAAATGCTTAAGATAATGGAAACTAGGATGGCCTAATCTTTTATGCCATAACATAACTTTATTTAAAACAGGGGGTGAACTTGTACTGTGAAAGCCCAGAGGCGTTGTATTTCCAAGAGGAGTTTCATCAAAGTAGTACAGTCCATTCATCTCTCTAGCAGTTCCAATCATCTTCCCCGAGTTCTGGTTCTGAAAAACACAAGTGGAAGAACGAAAAAGGACAGAACAATTAGTATCCTTAGACAATTTATGACCAGAAAGAAGATTGCAAGCAAATTTTGGAACATGTAAAACAGATTGCAATGTAATTTGGTCTGAAATTTTTATGTTGCCTTTGCCTGCAATACTAGAATAACTACCATCAGCTATCCTAACTTTCTCAGACCCAGAACAAGGAAAATAGGAACTGAATAAATGAGAGCAATTAGTCATATGTTCAGATGCCCCTGAATCTATTATCCAAAGGTTAGAGTGGTTTAAGGCAGATAGTGCCCAAGAATTCTTACCTGTGTGTGCCACAGTTGCAACAGGAACATTAGGAGATGAATTGGAGTGTAGCAGTTTTTGAAGGTGGATCAGCTGCTCCTTAGTAAACGGAGATGAGTTGGCCTCATTGGCAGTGGGCATAGGGCGGTCACCAAACTTACCATTCTTGCCATAGTTTGGTCTACCCCGTAGTTTGTAGCAAGTTTCCCGAGTGTGCCGATTGAGCCCACAGTAATCGCAAAACAGATGGTTCTTATCACCACCTCGTGGATTAGAAAAGGGCTTGCGATTGACTTGGGGAACAGCCAAGGCAGAGCCTTCAACTGCTAAAGGGACAGCGGCTGCCTTTTTTCCGAGCATCACTTGCCGACGGCTCTCTTCACGACGAACTTCTGCAAAGACGTCGCCAATTGGGGGAATAGGGTTCCTGCCAAGAATTCGGCCTCGAACCTCATCGAACTCAACATTTAGACCTGCAAGAAACTTGAAGACACGATTAACGTCGACCCTCGTCTTGTAGTGCTTGCTGTCTGCCGGTGACTTCCACTCATATTCATTGAAGAGATCGAGGTCTTGCCAAATACGTTTGAGACGATTGAAGTATTTGGTGACTGAATCTTCAGCCTGCCGAATTTCTCCAAGCTGGAGTGTTAACTCGTAAATTGGGGATTGGTTCTCCAAATCAAAGTACATTTGAGAGACACCTTCCCAAAGATCTTTTGCAGTATCATAACAGAGATAGTTCGCACCAATCTCTTCAGTCATGGAATTGACTAACCATGTCATAACCATGGTATTGTCAGCGTCCCATGTATCATAATCAGCGCCTTGCTTGTCTGGTTTCTTCTTGTCGCCAGTGATGTATCCAATTTTTCCTCTCCCCCTGAGATACAGACGCACGGACTGTGACCAGCGAAGGTAGTTAGTGCCGTTCAGTCGAATTGTTGTGATCTGAACAAGGCGGCTATCATGGTATGTCCTGATAGGTTGCGACATTTCAGGTTTGGGTGAGGTGGTGTTGGAGCACTGCTCGGGCTCAGAATTAGACATGGAGGCAGGTATTATGTGGGACGACAAGGAGGGAAGACGGAAGCAAATAACCCTAGGGATTTATTCCCGCTTCTGATACCATATAGAAAGAAACAAGAATGTATTTCCTTGAGTTTGTACATGATACATAGAAGGTATTTATAGGAAAGAAATGAAGAGACTTCCACTGGTGGAAGGCAGACAAATTAGCGCTATTCTAGCCTAAGAATCAGGGAATTAATTCTAGCTATAAATCACTATAAATGCTAATATTCTAAGTATGGTAAATACATAGTAAATAGCTGGAAGACAGCTAGCTAATATATACAACAGAATCAACGCTGATCCTCTGATATCTTCCAACAAGATTATCTTGATTTACATACCTTTGGGTGTGTATGTTTTGTCCACTTACCTCAGGTTGAACGACATAAGCTTGGAGCACAATCTGTTCAATGTGCATTTATAGGTTATAGTAACGCTCACAAAGGTTTTTTGTGCTATGATACTACTAACCATCGCTTCCGTACTTCCAGGAATGTGACCTTCTTTGATAATCAGTTTGTGTTTCCTTGTCTTTCTTCTGACTCTAATGATGTTGCTACTCTTCCCAACTTTTCTAGTGTGCCTTCATCTAGAGAACGTTTTAAACCAGGTCACATATATGTCAAACAACTCAGACAGCAGGCTCCCACACCCCTTCCCGATGCTGATCCGCCACCTAAACCTGTGCCAGTGGTACCACGGCGCTCTGGCAGAGTGTCCCGACCACCTGATAGATATTCACCGGAAAGGTATGATTCCTCACATACTTCCCTCACTGCTACTCTCTCTGGCATATTTATTCCTACATGTTACTCACAGGCAGTTAAGGATGTGTGTTGGATGAAAGCAATGCAAGATGAACTCCAGGCTCTTCAAGACAATTTTACATGGGATATTGTCCCTTGCCCATCTAATATCAAACCCATAGGCTGCAAATGGGTGTACTCTGTGAAACTGCATTCTAATGGTTCCCTAGACCATTACAAGGCTCGCCTAGTTGCCTTAGGGAATAAGCAAGAATATGGGATTGATTATGATGAAACGTTTGCGCCTGTGGCAAAGATGACAACTATCAGAACAGTGCTCTCTATTGCTGCTTCTAATAGCTGGTCCCTCCATCAAATGGATGTAAAGAATGCATTTCTTCATGGTGATCTGACAAAAGACATTTATATGACTCCTCCTCCAGGTCTATTTTCATCATCTAAAGGTGTGTGCAAGCTCAAACGCTCATTATATGGTTTGAAACAGGCTCCCAGAGCATAGTATAAAAAATTTCGTTCTACACTTCTTGGGTTTTCCTTTACTCAAAGTCAATATGACTCATCTCTGTTCATTCATCGCACGCTGACTGGCATTGTTCTTCTACTTCTCTATGTTGATGATATGGTCATTACGGGTTCTGATCAAGAATGCATCCAGCAACTGAAACAGCAGTTTTAGGCCTCATTTCATATGAAAGATCTTGGTAATCTGCACTATTTCCTAGGTCTTGAGGTTCATTCTACCTCCGACGGCTTATTTCTACATCAGCACAAGTACACTGAGGATTTAATTGCTCTGGCCGGTTTCCATTCAGCTAATCCGGTGGATACTCCTCTCAAGGTTAATGTTAAATATCGCTGTGATGAAGGAGATCTTTTGCCTGACCCATTGTTGTATCATCAGCTAGTGGGTAGTCTTAATTACCTCACTATTACACGCCCTGACATCTCATTTGCAGTTCAGCAAGTAAGTCAATTCATGCACTCACCTCGTCATCTTCATTTGGCTGCTATTCGTCGCATAATTCGATACTTGAAAGGCACCTCTCAACGGGGTCTCTTCTTTCCCTCTGGGATGACCCCTAAATTGATTGCTTACAGTGATGTTGATTGGGCATGGTGCCGTGATACTCGTCGATCTGTCACAGGTTGGTGCATGTTTTTTGGTTCTGCATTGATTTCTTGGAAGAGTAAGAAGCAGGCACGAGTCTCTAAGTCCTCCACTGAATCTGAGTACCGAGCCATGTCTACTGCTTGTTCTGAAATAATTTGGCTTAGGGGTCTTTTGGCTGAGCTTGGATTTCCTCAGATAGAGACCACACCTCTCTATGCTGACAATACAAGTGTCATTCAGATTGTTGCCAATCCAGTTTTTCATGAGCGCACAAAGCATATTGAAGTGGATTGTCATTCTATTAGGGAGGCCTATGATAATCATGTTATTTCACTTCCTCATGTCAACACTCAATTGCAGGTTGCAGATATTCTTACCAAGGCTGTTCCTCACCCGTGGCATCGGTTTCTTGTTAGCAAATTGAGGGGGGATGTTAATCATGGATTAATTGTTTCCTATTATATGTTGGTCAACCCTTTAACTGTATATATTTAGTTTCCCTAATTTAGGCTAGCAAAATCAGGCAATACAATATTTGTAATTATTAGTTGCAAATGCCTATAATGGCTCATGTATTATTTATAGTGGAAATACAATGAAGAAAGGATCAAGCCAGAAATTATTGACAATGGGGTCAATTATGAGGAGAAATATGCTGCATTTGCAAAAGTGAATACATTCAGAATCATTATCTCCTTGGCAACACACTTCGGCTGGAAGTTACAAAGACCTAAAGGAGGTGTATATGGAGATTCCATGATATGACTCTACTAAATGGGGGAATAAGGTTTGCCAATTGAGAAAGGCCATAAACATAATATATCTACTCAAATAGTCTCTTCGTGCGTGGTTTGGAAAGTTCACTCAAGCTATGGCATCCTGGGGGTACAAAATAGAGTCAAGGTGACTATACTCTCTTTATAAAACATTATAGTGTTATCGGTTGCGGATGGCGGACCATAGCGGAAGGCCAAAATCCGCTATTTTAAACCGCTATTTTCGCCATAAAACGCCATGGTGCCGCCATCCTTCACAAATTGGCCATAGTGATTTTGCAAAAAAATCCGCCACCGCAATCTTCCATGGGCCAATAGCAGAGAAGGCTCAATACCAGAGGCTGGTGGGAAAAGTAATTTATCTAGCTCATACCAGGCCAGACATTGCTGGCTATGCAGCATCAATAGTAGATAAAAGGTCTACCTCAAGATGCTGCATGTTTTTGGGAGGAAATTTAGTGACATGGAGAGGTAAGAAGCAAAAGGGGAACTTCATTGTCATATAGGTCAACTCAATCATTATAAGCTATAGATGGAAGATAATACAAAATAAAAAACAAAATTTCACCTTTTGCTGAGGATATTGTCAATCTCTCCTTCAATGTTGTATTCATCAAAAAGGGGAACTTTTTTGCCATATAGTTCAACTCGATCACAAAGATCAGGGGCAATTTCCTGAAGGTAATTGGTCACCTGGAGATTAAATAAAAAAATTGAAATCACCGAACAGAAGGGATACGTCAGGTTGTAAATTGAATCTTAAATTAGTCGCTGATATAAGATTTGCAATTGCAAAAAGTAATTATCATGCCATTCATGTAGCAATTTTTGCCTACAAACAACTGGATCAGCATGCTAGCATATGACCATAGACTAAAATAAAGTTGAAGTCTTGTATACATGTAAGATAAGATATAGTTCTTCACTTCTCCAGGCTGAGTGGCCTTTTGCTAACAGAAAGTGGTAAACCAATGTGTGACAGGCTATCCTACAGTTCGGTTTACAAACCAATTCTCATAGTGAATGAATCGCCTTACTCTTCTTGTTTAACTCTCTCGGGGGAGGGGAGGGATAAAAGTTGATCTTCTTCACATACAGAAACAGAAATGCTCCAGTTTTAATATCTCAACTTAAACTTCTACGATTAACTGATGCATACCTCATGAAATGTCCTTGGGGAGTCAACCACCATTTTCTTAACCTGAAGTATATCATCATAAATTGTGATCAGGAGAAGACAGAATATAACAGGTTTTCTTTTTATTGTAAATAGATACTGTTAAGTTGAAAATCCTAGAGATCATAAGAGTGACTTAAAATTAGTAACGTAACCAACATTTTCATTGAAATAATCCTGGACCACTGAGAGAGTTTGACCCATTGCCCTGTGCAAAATAACAGGAACAGCTCCTTCCACCCCTTCATCAGCAGCAAGAGCTGCAGATTTTGCATGTTCCTTAATATTTTTCCAAGTCAAAAGCAAACCTTCTAAATCTTTCTGCAGTTCCTCAAAAGAATGACCAGCAGCAACAGTTCTTACAGTGAGGCCAAAACCCTCAGGCTGCAATGTTTTTGCTATAACTTTCAACCTTGTGCGCTCGACACCAGAAATCTTTCTGGAGACTCCAACTTTATCACAACGTGCCATCAAAACCTACAGATCATAGAGTCTAGTTCAGAAGAAACACATCATGGATAATTTATGACAAAGACCAAGATACACAGTCAAACTTTACGCAAGGTGCACACATAAAATAGCACATACCCAGAATCTACTTCTTAGTTTAGGATAAGCAGTTAGAATGGGACCCTTGGTACCAAGGCCCTCTTTAACAACTTGGACAATTATTTTGGTTCCCTTGCGAACTTGGATCCATTTGTTTTCTCCCGAAACCATATAGGTTGCTCTCTTTGTATCTTTTGTTTGCAAAACATGAGAGTTGATAGACCCATTCATGGCCAAGAGAAGAGAACTGTTATTCATTTCTCCTTCTATATGGACATCGCTTCCCTCTACATCATCCTCAAAGTCAGCTTCTACTTCATCATCAACCACACTACCATTCACATTTTCCTTAAGAACTTCTGAAATATAAAAATCATCATCTCCTTCATGCTCATCATACTCGTTGTGTACAGATTTTAAACAACCATCCTCAGAATGTATGTCGGACATTCCAACAGAGATGTCAGTAGCACGAGACGTGTGATCGTTTTTTCCCTTGAGATCAATTTCTTGTTTCTTCGTCCTTCGACGAAATGGAGGGAATATAAATGGCTCCTTGTATGGCTTAATGTCCATCAAAGCGGGTCTAGAATTCCCAATATCAACAAAAGCTCCTCCCATAGAGGGAAGAAGCTTTGTGATTACCCCAACATATATACTATCACACTGCACATTACTCTTCACTGGTTCCAATAATAATTCAACCAGTTTTTCATCCTCCAGTACTGCGATTCTTTGCATGGTACATATTGATGAGTTAATAAGTATAATGGTAGAAACAGGGTCTTTTAAAATTATATCACTACTTTCTTCAGTTAAAAACTTTTCCGTATCTACCAGCTTCATCTGCTCTTTTACAGTGTCATCAGCATTAGATTCAATGGATTCTGTTCTATCCTCAGAGACAATGGAAGGTGGTGAATGGAGTAGCCAGGGCTCCTCAACATGCTGGTAATTCTCAGAAATATCAGCAGAATGTGAATCCTTATCATTCGAAATCACCATGTCCTCATAGTCAAAAAATAATTGATCTTCCAAAATGAGTGTCTCGGACTTTAGGAAATCATTTTCAAGGAGATTCATATTATTCCTTCCTTCATCTGTCAAACCACTGTTTCAGTGTTCAGAATCATGAGGAAAACAAATATTTCTGTAGTACTGTAAAAATATGAAGTAATACCTTTGATTGGGAAAAAAATAGAGGGTTGCTTTAGAAGATATGTTTCCTCGATGTAGCGGCTCCATGCATGAGCTGAAGACATATGGGAATCAGACCTAATCCATAAATCCCTCACCACAATCTCATTATCTTCAACGACTGTAAGAGGTACTGACAGTGAAAATGCTGGTCCAGGCTTCCAAATAATGTCACTTGAGGACCCAGATTTTCCCTTAATGAAATAATTATATTTGAAGTTCAAGCCAAAAGACATCTGCAAGTATAAAATACAACTGAGTCGCTTAATTCATTGAAAGAATATGTATTTCGATGTTCATATGGTATGTCAAGAATACTGAAACTTCGTACAATAATCTAAACTTTAATGGAAGGAACATTTATATCTGGAGGAATCAAAATTTTGTCACAAGTCACAGAATACAGACTACAGTTGTATGACAGGTACCAGAGAATCTTCGATGGACAGGACAGAATTTGCTTTTTGAGGGTATTTGTGTTGAGGATTTCCAGAGATAAAGGAAAGCTTTAGAGATTTGACTATTCTCTAATGGAGGAGGCTTCTTCATACTATTCCCAATATATTATTGGTTTGCTTTATATGTTTCTCACTCTGTAAAAAATATCTATTAAGCGAAACTCAGCTCCGGGGCGAGATGAATACAAAAATTAACCTGAATGTAGAAACATCTTCTCATTTAAAGTTTTCTTTCTATACAACTAAATAAATATATGGACAGCCCAGTCAAATTACCTGAAATTCAGCTTTCCATATATTAGCATGCTCTGTAGGAGACATTAGTGCAGCCATGTTTGGTTTCCAGCAGCCTAATTCAGCAGGATCACCAGTTATGTACAGAAGGTGACCATCTTCTAAATCAGCTTCTACAGTGAAAATGATCTTGCATAGCTCATCAACACTTGTGGTCGGTTTACCTGAGAAATCAGATTACCCAGATTCATCATTCATTCTAAACTGGAAGAAAACACACTGAGAAAGCATGATACTGAACATTAATGCCAAAAGGAAGATTTTGCACCCATACAAGACTCATACTAGTACTACTAAGAGAGGCTTACTTGATAGTTAGTGGAATTGCAGAATTAAAAAGTAACCTTAGCTCGTATAAATTTTTAGGAAAAAAACCCCAGGATTAATGTAGCTAACACCAAGAAGAGGGTTGTTATGGTTGTAGTTTCTGCATTTAGTTCTGCAATAGAGCTTATTTAAGATAAGTCTACTTTTTGCTTCATTTTATTTAAAAGAAAAAGAAAGAAAGAAGTAGTTCTCGATTCATAAAATCAGTTCCAATCATTTGAAAATAATTGAAAAATTTAAGTGGCATGCTGCATTGCTGCTTATTAGAGAGTAGTGTATCGTAAAGCTGTGTCAACAGCTTGTTTCTGTAAGAAAGCAGTATTAGTGCTTGTGTTAGTGCCAGCTCATCAATAACTGTTTCAGTTAGTTAAATGACAGCTCATCAAGCTGTTAGAGGCAGTTACTGCCAGCTAATCTAGAGTGTAGGTTTAGCACAAGTGTGCACATGATAAGAAATGTATATAAGGCTGTTAAGCCTCTGTTTTGTGTAACTTTTAGAATCATCAATACAAAGAAACAAATTTTCAATTTCTCTCTTTTCCCTCTCTTATCGGTTGACCTAGATTTCTATTATGGTATCAAAGAGCTAGACGATCCATGGCTGATTCGAATCCAAATCCTCCTCCTCCGCCACCTCCTCCACCGGAGCACTCACCGCTTCATGCTTCTCCGCTCAATTCGTTCGAGTCGCACCCTGCGTCCTTTAATCTCAAGATTTCGGAGAAGCTAACTGAGAACAATTTCTTAATCTGGCGCCAGCAAGTCGAACCATACGTTAATGCGAATGGTTTTCACGAATTTCTCGTTTGTCCTGCGATTCCACCGCAGTATCTCTTGATCACCACTGCCTTGTGTTTTATCTGATACTACTCAGTTAAATGCAGTCCCTCCAGCTTCTCCCTTGGCTTCTGTAACCAGTCCTCCTTCCAGTCCTTCCTCTAGTCCTCCAGGCTTTTCAATCCCTGCAGCATCCCCTTCTGCAGGTTCCTCACCAGTTTGTCCAACAGAGTCTCAATCCTCTGCTGTTTTTGCTCCCACTACTTCTGTTTCTGCACCTATAATTCCAACAAACACTCACCCAATGCAAACCAGATCTAAGTCTGGTATTGTTGTTCCTAGAATTCAACCTAGACTGCTCTGAACACACACTGAACCGAGGACTGTAAAGCAAGCCTTAAAAGATCCAGCTTGGCATGAGGCAATGCAAGCAGAATTTGATGCTTTACAAAGAAATAAAACCTGGAATCTGGTTCCTTTACCATCTAATAGGAAAGTTATTGGTTGCAAATGGGTTTTTAGGGTCAAGGAGAACCCTAATGGGTCTATTAACAAGTTAAAAGCAAGGTTGGTGGCAAAAGGTTTTCATCAACTTCAAGGTTTTGATTTTCAAGAAACCTTTTCTCCTGTTATAAAGCCTATTACAGTGAGGCTCATACTCACTCTTGCTCTCACTCATCATTGGCCCTTAAAGCAACTTGACATCAATAATGCCTTTTTACATGGCTTACTTGAGGAAGAGGTTTACATGCAGCAACCTCAAGGCTTTGAACATGGGGATTCCTCTCTTGTTTTCAAACTTAACAAGGCTTTATATGGGCTCAAGCAAGCTCCTAGACAATGGTTTGAGAGACTCAAACTTCCTCTTACCAATCTTGGTTTTCATGGGAGCAAATGCGATCCATCTCTCTTTGTCGACAATCATAAGGGCAGCATTGTATACTTTCTGGTTTATGTAGATGATATAATCATCACAGGAAACTCCTATTCTCTGATTTCCTCCATAGTTCAGCAGCGGAATTCCACTTTGGCCCTCAAAGACTTGGGTGAATTGGACTACTTCTTGGGTATTGAAGTCAAGAGACAACCTAATGGCTCTTTATTACTCACACAAAGCAAGTATATCAAAGACTTACTTGCCAAGACTGATATGTTGGAAGCTAATCCTATCTCCTCTCCTATGGTAGCTGTTAAATGAGAGAATAGAGAGAGACATGTTGAATACCGTGTGTTTCAACTACACAACGGGGGTTCTTTATATAGGCTTAAAAAGAAATCAAAACAATTAATTACAAGATATCCTATTCCTAATTATATGATATGATTTGCCTATACAATAAATACAAAGATCTTATTTTATTTTCAACACTCCCCCTCAAGCTGGAGCATATAAATCATATGCACCAAGCTTGTTACATATATAACTGATTCGAGGACCTCTTAGAGATTTAGTGAAGACATCTGCCAATTGGTCATTGGAATTGACAAAGCTAGTGGTGATGTCCCCCGATTCGATCTTCTCTCTGGTATAATGACAGTTCACCTCAATATGCTTAGTCCTCTCATGAAACACGGGATTGGAGGCAATATACAATGCCGCTTGATTATCACATATCACTGTCATTGGCATATCCTCTCCAAACTTGAGTTCTTTGAGAAGTGATTGCAACCACATGAGCTCTTGAGTCACTAATGCCATGGCTCAGATTCACCTCGTACTAGATCTTGCTACAACATTCTGCTTCTTGCTTTTCCAGGATATCAAGTTTCCTCCAACTAGTACACAATACCCAGTAGTGGATCGCCTATCAATGGGTGAGCCTGTCCAATCGGCATCTGAGTAACCAACTACTCGAGTATGACCTTTATCCTCATAAATAAGACATTTTCCTGGAGCACTTTTAATATACTTCAAGATGCGTATTACAGCATCCCAATGATCCTGACAAGGGGAATTTAAGAATTGGCTTACCACACTAACTACAAAGGAAATATCTGGACGGGTGACTGTGAGGTAGTTTAATTTACCAACCAATCTCCTGTACCTCCTTGGATCTGAAAGGGGCTCCCCCTGATTAGGCAGAAGTTTGACATTTGGGTCCATAGGAGTATCAACTGGCTTGGCATTCAATAAACTTGTTTCCTCAAGAATATCCATAGCATATTTCCTCTGTGAAATCACCAGGCCATCCTTGGATTGGGCTATCTCAATACCCAAAAAATAACGGAGTTTACCAAGGTCCTTAGTCTGAAACTTGTGAGAGAGATACTGCTTCAACTGGATTATATCCTGCTGATCACTACCAGTTATCACAATATCGTCCACATACACAACTAGATAAACACATCCTTGAGCTGAATGGCAATAGAAAACAGAGTGATCATCGTTACGAGTCATACCAAACTGCTGCACTATAGAACTGAATCTGCCAAACCAAGCTCGTGGAGACTGTTTAAGACCATAGAGAGACCTGTGGAGCCTGCAAACCATGTTAGAGGACTCCCCCCTGAGCAACAAACCCAGGTGGTTTCTCTATAGACTTCCTCTTTGAGATCACCATGCAGAAAAGCATTTTTAATATCAAGTTGGTGAAGTGGCCAACGACGGATGGCGGCAATGGAGAGGAGGAGCCTAACAGACGCCATTTTAGCCACAGGTGAAAAGGTGTCACTGTAATCCTGCCCAAATATTTGAGTGTATCCTTTGGCCAACAACCGGGCCTTATATCAATCAATCTTACTATCAGGCCTAACCTTGACAGTATAAAGCCAACGACAACCAACCACAGACTTTCCAGGAGGTAGAGAGACCAGTTCCCAGGTACCACTGCTTTGAAGAGCACACATCTCGTCAATCATTGCTTGCCGCCATTCTGGGTGGGATAAAGCTTCACCTGGAGTGTTAGGAATAGAGATAGAAGACAAAGAAGACAAACAAGTGTAATGTGGAGGAGAAAGACGATGATAACTCAAAGCAATATAATGAGGGGATGGGTTACGAGTACAGCGTATACCTTTACGAAGGGCAATGGGAAGGCCAGACTCAGGTGGCAGAGCCGGTTCCGGTAAAGGAGATGGCGTCGGTGGTGAGTCTGACATGGCCTCAGTAGCAGGAGCAGGAGCAGGAGCAGGAGCAGGAACAGGGATATGTACCTCGGTAGGTCGCTGGCGACGATGATAAGCCTGTAGTGGTTGCACAGCTGGGGGGACCACAGATGGGGTGTCTTGAGTGACAAACTCAAGAAGCTCAATCGCAGGAGGAACGGGGAGGACTACAGAAAGAGGCACGGGAGACAAGTGAGTCGACTCAAAGTAAGGCACAGACTCGAAAAAGGTAACATCAGCCGATATAAGATAACGTTGAAGAGTAGGTGAATAACAACGATAACCTTTTTGGGACCGATGGTAACCAAGAAAAAGACACATTTGAGTGAAAAAGACACATTTGAGTGAACGAGGTGAGAGTTTGTCAAGACCAGGAGTGAGATTGTGGACAAAACATGTGGACCCGAAGACACGAGGCGAAAGTGAATGGAGAGGGATATGTGAAAAGAGTACCGAGTGTGGCACTCGATCATCAAGCACAGATGAGGGCATGCGATTTATGAGATAACAAGCTGTTAGAACAGCATCCCCCCAAAAACGAGTTGGGACATTACTATGAAGAAGCAGAGTCCGAGTGGTTTCAATGAGGTGCCGATTTTTGCGTTCAGTTACCCCATTTTGTTGAGGTGTGTGAGCACAGGACGTTTAGTGAAGAATGCCGTTAGATGCCATAAAATTTTGAAATTGTTGAGACAAGTATTCACGGGCATTGTCACTACGCAAAAAGCGAACAGAAACACCAAACTGAGTTTTAATTTCTTGATAAAATTGCTCAAAAATAGAGAACAACTTAGACCTGTTTTTCATTAAAAATAACCAAGTACAACGCGAGAAATCATCAATGAAAGTAAGAAAATATTTGGACCCAAAAGTAGTGCGAGATGGACCCCAAACATCGGAGTGAACTAAAGCAAAAGGGGACGAAGCCCGTTTATTGACTCTATTAGGAAAGTGACTACGAATGTGTTTCCCTAACTGACACGACTCATAATTTAAACTAGATAACTTGGAAAGACTAGGCACCAGCTTCTGAAGCTTGTGAAGACTTGGATGACCCAACTGAGCATGGATAATAAGAGGGGAATCTGTGGCAGAGCAAACCCTGGATGAGGATAGATAGTAGAGGCCATTAGACTCACATCCGATTCCAATCGTCCGTCCCGTACTTCAGTCCTGCAAGGTAACATTGTTATTAGTAAAGGTAACATCACAGTTATGAGAACGGGTCAAACGACTGATTGAAAGCAAATTAAATGGGCACTCAGGAACGTAAAGTACAGAATTAACTGACAGGGAAGGGAGGAGTTTGGCAGTACCAATCCCTTGGGATTTGGTTTCAGTACCACTGGCTGAAGTCATACTAGGTAAGTAACCAGATGTAGAAAGAGAGGATAAAAGAGCTTTATTACCAGTGATGTGGTCGGATGCACCAGAGTCAAGGACCCAGGGGCCAAGGGAATTGGGCTGAGAGATGCAAGCAAATGAATTACCAGTGTGTGCAACCGAAGCAATGGATCCGGAGTTCTGGCGATTCTCAAACCATTGGAGAAATTCTTCATAGTCAGGTGGAGTTGGCTTAGGTTGAGCCGAGTTCTGATGTGTGTCAGACGTAGTGGTCTGAGCTGAATTTACCGGACGTGGAGGGCGCCCATGTAGCTTCCAGCATCGATCGAAAGTGTGTCCCATACGGTTGCAATGATCACATTTGGGACGATTCTTAGTGTTGGATGTGGAACCTCGAGCACGCCCCTGACTGTTGTGCTGAGATGCAAGGGCAGCAGTGTCACCAGTGCCAGGAGCAACAGGAAGCTCAGAGGTGGACTTCAAAGGGACCCGAAGAAGAGGCGGCGGCGGAACATAGTGGGAATAACAGTAGATCCCAAAATCTGATCACAGATGGCGGTGTACTCTGAGGTAAGCCATAAAGGCCAAGGAGCATAAAGAATGTGCTTTTGCTCAAGTTCCTTCTTCTTCATCTGCGGCGGATCTGGCCGGAGGTAGGAGCTCAGTAAATTGATGGAGTGCAGCATGAACACGACCGAGATAGGCAGACATAGGGCCATCCAACTTCTTTGGTCCAATGAGGTTTCCCACATCATGAACCACACTATAGAGACGCTGAATATCATTGGTGTAGAGTGCCTTAGCCTGACTCCAAACTGATTCACACGTGAGATGAGGATAGAAAATCGATTTGATAGTGGGATGAAGCGTGGACTTGATGAGACTGCACAACTGAGCATCAATCTTATCCCATTTCATACGTTTAGCCGGGTCAAGCACAGATTCGGCCTTTTTGGTGAGATGGTCTTTATACCCTTGACCAATAAGCCATAACTGAATGTTTGACGCCCAAGTTTCATAGTTGGAACCGTCCAACTTCTCTGTAGAGAGGGGAGAAGTGACAAAGTTGGTGAACGCAGACTTGGAAGCATCGGCAGCAGAGGACCCCATTTTTCAGTCACAGGAGAGAGAGAAAAACACGTCCAGGAGAGAGAAAACGGGGTTGTTTGCACTGGAACGTGGTCAACCATGTACCGAAACGAAAAACTAATAGCAGATCGAGGACCGGGGTGGTAGGGCGACGCCGGAGATGAAAGGACGGCCGAAGGGGAGGATGCACGCGCTGCCACGCGCGGCTAGGGAGAAGATGAGCCACTACGAGAATCGGCGTGGAGGCGCGTTGGAGACGCCGAGCCGAGGTTTCAGGGTGGCCGGACGAGGCGAAGTATGGTGGTGGGGTCGATTCTTAGGAAAGGTCGCCGAGATGAGGCGGTGATGGCAACAAAGTGGCGGTTTTAGGAAAAGGTGCGGTGCCTGAATGGGTCACTGAGAGAGAAGAACAAACCGGAGTTGAGACACGGTTTGCCAAAAAATTTTGTCACCGGAGGACAGTGGGTCCACCGGGTAAGCACGGTTTTAGGGTTGCCTCTCTTTAGGCTCTAGATACCATGTTAAATGAGAGAATAGAGAGAGACATATGTTGAATACCGTGTGTTTCAACTATACGACGGAGGTTCTTTATATAGGCTTAAAAAGAAATCAAAACAATTAATTACAAGATATCATATTCCTAATTACATGATATGATTTGCCTATACAATAAATACAAAGATCCTATTTTATTTTCAATAGTAGCCAATCTAAATTTGTCCAAAACTGGCTCCACTACTGTGTCAGATCCTTCTTTTTATCAGTCTGTTGTCGGTTCTCTGTTGTATGCCACTGTTACGAGGCCAAAAATCAGTTTTGCTGTCAACAAAGTGTGTCAATTCATGGTAAATCCGCAAGAATCTCACTGGTGTGCTGTGAAAAGGATTCTAAGATACCTGTAAAAATTATATCTGAATTATATTATTAACTCATACGGTATACACACACCAATGTTTATTATATAGGCTACGCTAGGCTTAACCTTATGGGCCTAAGCAATGGGCCAAATAACTAAACTAGGTTACAATACAAAAAGTAACTATTTACTCTAATTATTTACAATACTCCCCCTCAAGCTGGTGAGTGGATATCAATCATTCCTAGCTTGCAAGTAAGTTGGCGAAATCGTTCTGTAGATAGCCCCTTTGTAAGCACATCTGCCAGTTGGTATCCAGTAGGAATGTAGGACGTTGTGATCAGTCCACAATCTAGCTTCTCCTTTATAAAGTGTCTATCTATCTCAATGTGTTTGGTCCTGTCATGTTGTACAGGATTATGAGCAATGCTGATTCTTTGATTTATTGTCACAAAACAACCTCATTGAGCCTTCATAATTCACCTTCAAATCATCAAGTATAATCTTCATCCACAATAGCTCACAAATCCCATGAGCCATTGCTCTAAATTCTGCCTCAGCACTTGATCTGGCCACTACATTTTGCTTTTGCTCCTCCATGTAACAAGATTACCACGTAAGAATATGCAGCAGGCGTGGACCTTTCTATCACTCATCGAGCCTGCATAATCGGCATCGATTATAGGCTTCCAACGTCGGTCTTAGCCTCTTTTGAACAATAGACCCTTCCTGGAGTCGCTTTAAGGTATTGCAAGATCCGCTCCATCGCTGCAAATGCCTCATCCTTGGATCATGCATAAAGCGACCGACTACGCCATCGCATAAGCTAAGTCAGTCTAGTGTGTGCTAAGTAAATTAGCCTTCCCACTAATCTCTGATACTGGGACTTGTCAACTCTAGCACTTTCCTCCTCAGTGCTCATTTTATGATTTTGCTCTATTGGAACACCAGCAGGTTTACACCCAAGCTTGCCAGTTTCCTGTAGAAGGTCAAGAACATATTTTCTCTGAGAGATAAAAATTCCTTGTTTTGAGTAAGCTACCTCTATCCCAAGAAAGTACTTGAGGGTTCCCAGATCTTTCATCTCGAATTCTGCAGACAATTTCTTCTTGAGGAGTTCTCTCTCAATCAAGTCATTCCCTGTAACAATAATATCATCAACATAAACAAGGAGTACTGTTAGTTTTCCTCCCTGTGAATGTTTGAAGAAGAGGGTATGGTCTCCTTGACTCTGTTTGTAACCAAGGCCCAACATAGCCTTTGTAAATCTTCCAAACCATGCCCGAGGAGACTGTTTTAGCCCATACAAGGCCTTTTTCAATTTACACACCTTATTTACCCCATGAGTTGGATCAAATCCTGGCGGGATCTCCATATACACTTCCTCCTCTAAATTTCCATGCAGGAATGCATTTTTAACATCAAACTGATTAAGTTCCCACCCAGAATGAGCCGCAAGAGAAAGTAAGATACGGACAGTGTTCATCTTTGCTACTGGTGCAAATGTTTCCTCATAATCAATGCCATAAGTCCAGGTGTACCCTTTTGCTACTAATCGGCCTTATATCGATCAAGAGTGCCATCGATTTGTACTTGGCAGTGTAAATCCACCGCAACCAAGCGGCTTCTTGCCTCTTGGCTTTTCAACTATCTCCCAAGTTCTATTTTTTCAAGAGCTTTCATTTTCTCATTCATGGCTTTGATCCAATTTTCATCTTTAAGTGCTTCTTTAATGATGCAGGATTCTTCTGAGTCAGCTAGCTTTGTCATAAAGGCCTTATGTCTTGGGAAACATCGTTAGATGAAACAAATTGAGAAATAGGGTATTTGGTACAAGCCACTTTTCCACTTTTCTCAAGGCAATAGGAAGGTCAATGGATCAAGGTCAGCTTGTCATAAAGGCCTTATCTTTGAAACAACATTAGATGAAACAAATTGAGAAATAGGGTATTTGGTACAAGCCACTTTTCCTTTTCTCAAGGCAATAGGAAGGTCAACTGGATCAAGGTCAAGTGTATCGGAAATAGAAGAATCGAAGCAATAGGGTTAATTTGATTTACCTCCGGCTCAGGACGGTTGGGGTTGTTTACGGACCAGTCGGGTTTTCCTCTCCTCTGATATGGTAAAGTTGGCTCACTAGCCTTTGTCTTTGTTGGTGCCGAAGGTGCTGTTTCCTGCAAAATAGAAGGTAAAGAAGAAACAATAACAGGTGACTCAGAAGCGACTGGAGACTCAGGAGGTAGTAACATGGGAGCAGCAGGAGACTCAGGGATAGGAGACTCAGAAACAACAGGAGGCTCAGGAGAATCAACTGACAAAGGTGGTGACTCAGGCTGCCAAGGACCAAGGAGAAGAACCTCGGAATCAGATACCAAATCACTGCTATTCTCCCCCTGAAGCTGAGGGCGAGTGAAGAACAGGACATGTTCATGGAAGGTGCCATCCATAGAGACATAATGTTTACGATCGAAGGATGATAACACTTGTACCCCGCTTATTGGGGCGTAACCCAGGAAGATGCATCGGACGGCTCGGGAATCCAACTTATTGCGGTCTTTGCTTGTGGACATGAGCGAAGGCAACACACCGAATATTCGAGGCTCTAGACTGCATGATAGGAAGCGGATGGGTAAAAAGACAACATAGATTGAACAGGACTGAAATTACCTAGAACTCGGGATGGAATCCGATTGATGAGATAGGCAGCAGTCAAAACTGCCTCCCCCCAAAATGAGTTTGGAACTGTTGTTTGGAAGAGAAGGGCACGAGCAATTTCAAGTAAGTGACGGTTTTTCCTTTCTGCAACTCCATTTTGTTGTGGAGTATCAACACACGTTAGTTCATGAAGAATACCATTTTGACTAATAAATGAAGAAAGACATTGATTGACATATTCGCGACCATTATCCGACCGTAGTCTTTTAATACATTTGTCAAATTGAGTCTTTATCATGTGATAAAATTGAATGAACAACTGAGATACTTCAGATTTATCTTTCATCAAGAATAGCCAACTAACGCGAGTACAATCATCAATAAAAGTAACAAACCATCGCGCACCGGAAATATTAGAAACAGGGGTAGGTCCCCAAACATCAGAATGAATAAGATCAAAAGGTTCAACACTTCTATTACAACTAGAAGGAAAAGACACACGTTTGTGTTTGGAAAATTGACAAACATCACAATTAAACGACTCAACAGACTCTTGCAAAAATAAAGCAGGAAACATAGTTTTGAGTAAAGGAAATGGAGGATGCCCTAGACGCTTATCTGTGAAGCCAAACTTGAGTAGTAGTTCGGTGAGATCAAGGCGAGAGGAAGACAACACCTTCAAACCAGATTCTTCACAGATAGAAAGTATAACCCTCCCTGTTCCTTAGCAACTCCAATCGTCTTCCCAGTGGCGGGATCTGAAAAAGGCAATGAGTAGGAGAAAAAGTTACTGTGCAGTTCATATCCTGGGTAAGTTTGCGAATAGAAATTAAGTTATTTGAGAGTCCAGGAGCATAAAGCACACTTCTCAAATAGAAAGGGGTGTGGAGATTAATATCTCCAACACCTACAACAGGGGTGTGAGAACCATTTGCAACAGTAATATAGGGAATGCTAGAATGAGGGCTATAAGTGGAAAACAATTTAGAGCTGAAGGTCATATGGTCAGTAGCACCAGAGTCCAGAATCCATGCATCGTTAGGAATAGTACCAGAGGCAGTAAATGATCGAGAACATAAGCTCTTACCAGTCATTGTCAGGGAACTAGAACTAGAAGGCTTACGCAAGGAGTCGAGAAGGTTTTGCAAGCGATCCAAGTCTTCAGCTCCCAAGGGGGAAGGCGCAGTTGGACCAGACGGCAAATAACTCAAAAAAATAAAAGTTCTCGGATCGGAGAGTGAACCCCCAAAATGGAAAGAGGAGGGGCCGATCTACGATCTGGGAGAAAACGGCGGCGAACGCACCCCTGGAAGGCGGCGCGTGGGTCTCACGCGCCCGAGAGGTAGTCTGAGTTGGGCGGCGCGTGGCGGCGCGTGAGGGACCGGACGGCGGCGCGGTTGCAGGGTCTGGCCGGTTTTGACGAGTCGAACCTGTTGGTGGGGTCAGTTGGGTGATATTCGCGACGGTCAGTGGTGTTTGGGTGCAAACAGTGCCAACAAGTTAAGGGAACAGTAACGTGAATAGGAACAAAATCTGCAGACGTAAAAAGCGCACTAAGGCGTGAAAAAGCGCACTAAAGGCAAGAAACAATCACCACAATAACGGTGACGGCTAGGGTTTATGCGGAAGCGAGGCCCTCAAGAACGAGAGCTCGTGATACCATGTAAAAATTATATCTGAATTATATTATTAACTCATACGGTATACACACACCAATGTTTATTATATAGGCTACGCTAGGCTTAACCTTATGGGCCTAAGCAATGGGCCAAATAACTAAACTAGGTTACAATACAAAAAGTAACTATTTACTCTAATTATTTACAATAATACCTAAAAGGTTCTGTGCAGTGTGGGTTACAACTGTTTCCAGCTTCTGTTGGTCAGACATTCACCCTCAAAGCCTTTTGTGATGCGGATTGGGCATCAGATCCTGATGACAGGAGGTCCACATCTGGTGCAGCCATCTATTTTGGCCCCAATTTGGTCTCTTGGTGGTCTAGAAAACAGCATATTGGTGGCCCGGTCTAGTACTGAGGCTGAATATCGCAGCCTAGCTAAAGTTGCTTCTGATTTAATATGGATACAAACCTTACTGACAGAACTGCATATACCACACACAGTTCCTATTGTTTTCTGTGATAACCAATCTGCTGTGTTACTTGCCCATAATCCAGTCCTGCATGCTAGAACAAAGCATATGGAGATTGATCTTTACTTTGTTAGGGAAAAAGCTATGTAGTCAATGGCGGATAGCGTAGCGTAGCGGCCGACCCCCAAAACGCTATTGCGATGTAGCGGGTAGCGGTATGGCCGCTACGTCGAAGTCTAGGGAACCATACTAGCAATGTATACCATACACATAATAGAAAAATGCACAAATTTAAACACATTCATAACTACTCGCTACAAAGACCAAGTCCTCTTCAGCCGCTTCATCTTTAGCAGTTTCTCCCATCAACCACTCACTACAAAGCACAAGAGCAGAAGAGGGAGTGGAGGATGGTGTGTTGGTCAAAGGTGTTGATGATACCATAACAAAACCGTCCAACAGAGAAGAACAAGGGAGATGGAGAAGACGCCGCACACAGAGGATAGAAACAGGGGAAAGATGCCGCGCCCAGAGGATAAAAACGGGAAAGAGGCCGCGCACAGAGGAACAGGTCGCGTAGGGGAGAAGAAGTCGCGCACCGGCGCCAGAGTTGCAGGTCGCGTCGGAGTCGCAGGGAGAGGAGATGATTCGGCGCTGGTGTGGAAGAGAGGAGATGAATAGTTATTTAGGTTTTTCATTTTGATCTCTGCCTCTTCTTTACCCGTTTCATTTTTATGTTTTATTTATTTAAATTAAAATTTTAGGGTAAACCGAAAAGACAAAAATACCCTTAAAAAACCCTAAACGGCTAAGAATGAGGGCATTTTAGACTTTTCGGGTTTGTTTTTTACCTTCTCTGCTCGATCTTCCCTGTTGTGGCGCACCAGAATGTGAAACGACCGCGTTTTACCCGCAACGCACCACCGCCATGGCCGCAACTCCTAAACGCCACGCTACGGCGTTTCGCGTCGCGCCGGACAGCCGCGACGCCACGCCCCGCCGCGATTGCGGCCGCCACCAGCGCTATTGACTACAGAGGGAAAAAGTCATTGCCAAGCAGCTGTCAGTTCTTCACATCCCAGGCACAGATCAGTGGGTTGATCTGCTCACCAAGGCACTCTCTCCTTCCAAGTTTCTTGCAATGAGGACCAAGCTCAATGTGATTGAACCCTCTCTCAAGGGTCACCCCCATTGAGCTTGAGGGGGGTATTAGAGAGTAGTGTATCGTACAGCTGTGTCAACAGCTTGTTTCTGTAAGAAAGCAGTATTAGTGCTTGTGTTAGTGCCAGCTCATCAATAACTGTTTCAGTTAGTTAAATGACAGCTCATCAAGCTGTTAGAGGCAGTTAATGCCAGCTAATCTAGAGTGTAAGTTTCGCACAAGTGTGCACATGATAAGAAATGTATATAAGGCTGTTAAGCCTCTGTTTTGTGTAACTTTTAGAATCATCAATACAAAGAAACAGATTTTCAATTTCTCTCTTTTCCCTCTCTTATCAGTTGA
The DNA here is from genome assembly GCA_037113605.1 of Calophaca sinica. Lineage (NCBI taxonomy): Eukaryota > Viridiplantae > Streptophyta > Magnoliopsida > Fabales > Fabaceae > Calophaca > Calophaca sinica. The sequence goes on from CM073736.1 coordinate 97,197,448, forward strand.
CCTAGATTTCTATTACTGCTTATGAACATATCTACAGAAACTTATTAAATATGATTTATCGAATTATTAATCAATCAGGATAATTCTTTAATTTTCTTTATCTACAGAGGCCAGGATACAACAAAGATAATTCTATCATACTACAAGAATCAAAAACATTAACACGAAGGCTGACTCTGATCCTGTGCTTTTGTGATAAGCCAAACTTGAATCAGGTTCTACTGATACACAATTAGAAATTGTATACTTTTATATAAACAAAAAAATACATATGATTTGGATGTTAACTCTTCAACAATACAGTTGTGAATGTGATAAGGATCCAACAAAACAAATTAAAGCAAGAAACATTTAGCCTATAGAAAGGAGATAACCATATACTTAAAAATTGAAGTCATAAACACATAAGTTAACAAGATTTTACAAAAAGATGTCTAAATTACCTTTCTCTGTTGACATTGAAGCTAATCTTCTGACTGATTGACGATTCTTCATACAGCACGTGAATCTATATACACCGTGCAGCGGTACATAATGGCATATGTGCCTGTCCCAATAGTATAATACATAAGTGCAACCAAGACCAAGGGAAACAATTAACACTGGAAAGAATGTGTATCCATCAACGTGACAATATATCACCATTCCTAGTGGTATACTATTGGTCATCATTCTTGATCTATACATGATTCCATGATCATCTCATCTTTCAAATATAAAAGCATAATTAACTTTGCATTTCTTATCTTTGATCATCCTATCAATACATATTTAGTGCTTAATGTAAGCCATATGTCTAGTCAATGGGTTAAAATAACCAACACTTAGTATGACAACTAATTCTATATGCTTTATTTAGTGGGAAACATAAGTGGTATGGTACAATTATGTTCTCAATAAGCAAGAATCCTGCATTGTTTCAATATATTAACTCAGCACTTTCTAATTGAACAAATGATGAGAGACCAACTATAAATGAAAGTGTGCAGAACCTAAAAGCTTCAGCTAGGTTAGATTTTGTTCACAAAGTGAAATAACTAGGTAAACTGGTCACTTGGCTATCATACTCAATTTCTGTCCACTACACAAGAAAACCTCTCTTAAAATCCATCCATTACAACTTTTTAGCATATATCAATGTCAACATAAACATGAATGTTTGAGTAGGTTGAAAGCAGCAAGGTTGAAAATCAGATAGGAAAATCACTTCAAATTTCTTCATTTTACAAAAATGGAGAAAGATTGAAAGGGAAATGAGTGCCAGTCATTTACACTCCACCCTACAAATTCTGGCTACCACTATAGCATGAAACTAAGTACAAAGTAGTTTCCTACTCTCTACCAAGAAACAACAAGAGCACAAATCAGAACTTTTTTTATCCCATCTAAACTCCATTTACATTCCTTAAGGAAGATTTTTCCCTCTCAAGAAGAGAACTACAAAACATCTTAGACGCCAACAATCAAAAGCACAAAGTACAAAAGGCACCACCAAATAATTGGGTGTATATTATTCAATTTCTCTTTCTCAGCACAATAACCCAATAGAAATAAGGGCAATTTCAAGAACAGTACAATGAGAATTTGAGAAACACAAAAATTTGGGTGGGATGTTAAAAAAAAGAAGAAAAAAACTTTAAACAGTGAGAGAAACAACCTCTTTGGTGGCAGTATGTAAGGCTTAAAGAAGGGGCTATTCCAGCGAAAAAGCGGATGGGGGTGGTGCAAAAAACCAACTTCAGCAATGAACTCCATGAATATGCGAAAGTGCTATAGTGGGCATGGGAGGTGGCAATGGAATATGACTCTAACAAGGCACGAGTTCATCACTTGAGACGCTGAGAAATGATGCAGTGGTGAATTTTGTTGTGCATGTCAGCGCGAAGGGTATTAGAGTAGCAGAGTGTGGAAAGTGGAGGAGGCATTGGTGTGGATAAAATATAGATAGGTGGTGGTGAGTGGGTGACATACGGGAGAGCCACAAGATAATGGGCTTAGCTCCTTTGCCTGGTGGCGCCTTCGGTAAATAATAATATTAGAGGTAGGCGAACGAATTCAATGGAAAAGTTAAAAAAATATTACTCCCTCCATATATCATATTAATATTGAGGTCCTTGTCAAAAAAAGATTAATATCGGAAAGGGAAGAGATTATTTTAAAATTTGTATTTTTTGTTCAATTTTTTTTTAAGTACGGAGAGGGAAAGAGTGAAGAGCAAAATTCCTCCTAACTCAATTTTGGCTTCCCTCCAATATCGGAGTTTTTTTATGGGAATGGAAGAAAGTTTAAATCATTTAAAATAAAATTAGTTTTTTTTTACAAAATAAAATTAGTTAAATATCTTTATATATAATATAATATAATATAAAATGTTATAAGAATATAAAAATAAATTAGTATCTCTCCTCCATTAAAATTCCTTCTCTCCCCTCCTGAACCAAAAAACCAAAGATTTTCCTCTCTCCCCTCCCGTCCCCTCCTCTCAATCAAACACAAAATCAAATTAAATTATCCCTTCTCTTCCCTCCTCCCCTCCTTCCCCTCCATTAAAATCTCTCCTCTCATCTTTCCTTGTTTGAACCAAACGCACCCTAAGTGTCGTAATGCACATGTATTAATAAAATCAGGTTTAATTGCACTTTTATCCCCCTATTTTCTCAGTTTGGTGATTTTGGTCCCCTTATTTTATTTTTGGCGATTTTGGTCCTCATACTTTTTAATTGCCCTTTTGGTCCCTTAAAATCATGAATTTTTTGCACTTTTGGTCCCCAATGATCTTGGATTTTGGGAAAGTGAGGGACAAATAGTGCACAATCCACGATTTTAAGGGACCAAAAGTGCAATTAAAAAAATATAGGGACCAAAATCGCCAAATTGAGAAAGTTAGAAAACCAAAAGTACATTTAAGCCTAAAATCATTTAGTATACTTATTTTCAAAGTAAAATTATCTAGTTTGATTAAAATATCTTTATTCTAATAGGAGATAGGCGAAAAGCCGAATTAATATAGAGTATATAGGGTACTACTAAATAAGGGTGTTATTGGAAAACGTAATTAATATTCTTATGATATTCTAAAATGACATTATTTGAAACAAGGCAATATTCCAAATAGAACATTTACTATGAGATGGAGGAAGTATTAGAAAGTGTTTTTAAAAAACGAATCGATCGGTTCACCCGGTTAAACCGTGAACCGGTTAAGTCTACAGTTCGGTTATTTGGACAATTCAACCTGTAGTTCATGCCGATTTGAGTGATTCAAAGTAATTGAACCATGACCTAGAGGTTCCTCTGATTTTCTCTCTCGTTTGGTTTTTTAAAGGTTGGTTAGAATTAGAATTAAAATGGCTTAAAAATCTTTTTTTATCTCTTAAACTCAATATTATAAAAATCAAAGTGGTCATCAACTCGATCACAATGTTGGCTTATAGGTCAATAGTTTAGAACTAATGAATCATAGTTCAACCAGTATATATTAAAAAAAAATTAAAAGTTTTTAATGTGTAAATGTTATACTTAAAAAAATGCAATAAATCATATTATACTTGAAAATTCATACAATATTTCAATATATATACATTTTTTTAGTTTTAAATAAAATATCTAATGTAGAATTTTATTATTTAGAAGTTAAATGGTAATATTAATAACTAAATATCATTATTTTAAATAAAAATAAAGAAGAAAATAAAAGCTAATTAATGACTAGTTGCTAGACCAACAAAAAGGCATATTCCTTTGATTCGCTTGTCTTGGGATGGGATTGTAAAATACGACTTAGTCAACAATTTATTCTCTAAAATTTTAAATATTTAGCTATTTGGTGCCCAAAATTAATAAAAATTCAAAATGATCCTTGTAATAAAAAAAATCTCAATTACATTAGTTGATAATCTTTAGAAATAAGTTATCTAGCTCTCATAAGCATGAATTTGTAAAGTAAAAGTGTGATTTTAGTGTTTGATGTGTGTATTTTAATTTAATTTAGGAATAGTTGGTTTAAAATGTGTTAGTTGTTGTTTTGGCACTTTTAGTGCCATTTAAAAGAGTTTGATAGGAGGAAAGTTCATGTAGTTACTCACACTTTGTTAGGGGTGGCTTCATATATTACTATCTTCCAAAATTGTGATGAAGTTATCAGATGTATTGCTCTTGATTATTAATGGAATGAATTAGCCTTGTTTTTTGTCCCAAAAAAAAAATCAATATATCTATATCTATATTTAAGCAAAACAAGCTTTAGTTTTAGCTTCATTCTAGAATTGTCATGTGTAAAACTTGAGCTACAACATTGAATACAAGTTTATTATAATATATGAGTTATAACTTTTCAATTACCCTTATTAATCAATTTTACCATTTTACTACTCTATTTAAATATTGTTATTAAATATTAATTAATTTATTAATTTGATTTAAGGGGACTTGAACTTTAGTATTAAGTATAAATTTATTTTAATTTATGAGATACAATCTTTTGATTACTCTTATTGATCAATCTCATCATTCTTTAATCTGTTTAAATATTATCATTAAATACTATTTTATTAAACAATTTAATTTATTATTAGTTATATTAAAAATTAAACATAAAACTTCTTAGATATTCTTTAAAATATTAAAACTAATTAATGATAATGTTAATCATTAATTATAATTTGGGAAAACTACTTAAAATATAGCTAAATTAAAATATAATTTTATTAAATATTTTTATGAAAAATAAAATATAATTATATTTAATAAAATTAGTTAACGAGAAAACTAATTGCTATTTAATGTTGAAAAAATTATCTTACAAATAATTATATATAACTTTAGCATTTAACCTTAATTGTACAATTTCATGTTTTTTTAATTGTTCTAAAGAAAGGAGATTGATGCATTGTGTAATTGGGAATGGTGCATTGCATTAATACAAGTTTTTATATTTATCCTATATTATTAATGTAGCATTTAATCTCTTATGTACAGTTTCATATTTTTATTAATTAAAACACTTCCTATTCAATTTATCTAATTAGTTAGTTTTAATCTTTTATCACCCTATTTAAAAATTGGTTTCACTTTTTCATCTACTTGAAGCAAATAATGAATTATTGTAAGTATTGGCCAGTTAATTATTGATATTATACATGAGAAGATATATGACTTAAAAAATTTATGTATTTATATATTTCATTTAATCCAATTATTTTTGGATTAATCAATTATTTTTTTTATAAATACATTGAATTGAATTATTCAATTGTTCACAAAGACACTATTTAATAACATAAATTAAAAACTACTCTATTCACCTGTAACCTAATTTTTCATACAAAGTAATGCAATTTATTTTGATATTTAAATCGTGTATTTTTTCTTTCTTTTTTATAAAGTACGTATTTGTTTCTTTAATGTATATTTCATAAGTTTAAATATATAATATTGTATTTATTAAAATTATCTAAATTAAACTTGACCAATTATATTAGTGTAAAATTTAATCTAAATTGAACAATTTTGTACTTTTACTAATTGTTACCATCCCAACTCAATTTCTATAATCTATCCCTATTGTTTCACATTTAACCTAAGTTGTCTTTAAAATAGTAAATAATTAGTGAGCTTTTGAAATTCTTTGTAACACCCCAAGTTCTTCGTATTCAGTTTGAAATTATGTTGCATGAGATTTTTGTAATTGTTGTTAACTTTAATTTGATTTCAAATTAGTGAACTTGATTACATAAGAATGATAATGTGTCCTTCTTGATTTTATGTTGTTAGATGAGTTGAAATTAGCTTTAAAATGATTGTAAAGTGTTGGTTAGTGATTGATTGAAGTTGGTTTAGGGAGAAAATCTCAAGATTGGTTGAAAAATTCTGTTTTTCTACATTTTGCAGTGCATGAATCGATTCATGCAGGCTTGAATCGATTCAAGCACGGTTCCAGCCATTAGCAAGCCTCTGTGAATCGAATTGAGGAAGCCATGAATCGATTCATCAATTCGATTCACCAAACGCGTTGCTATCTTCCTTACTGCATGAATCGATTCACACTTAAGTGTGAATCGATTCATACACTGTAAATTGCTTAAAATCGCAGTAGGAAGGATCAGAATGCGAAAAGGAAAAAGGGGAAAGAAAGAGAGCGAAAATGAGAGAAGAAAAAGGGGGGAAACACTAAGGTTTTGTGGATTTGTGAGGGATTTGAGAGATTCTTGCTAGATTTCATCAATTCCTAGGTTGAATGAGAGTTTGAGAGTTGAGATTTTGGTGTTAGTGAAAGTTTGGTGGAACCCATGCATAGAGAAGAAGGGAAACACGAAAAGAAGAAGAAGAAGGAAGAGAAAAGAACCAAGCTTCAACACTTCTAGCTCGAATCCTTGGTGTTGTTTGTCAGTTCTTCCTTCTCTTAGGTGATGGGCACCCATAAGTCCCACATTTGGATTTTCTTTTCCCAAAGTAATGTATGAACATTTAGTTCAAGTTAGGGTTTTGATTACCCGTTGAAATAGAGTTTGATATTATTATTGTTGTGATATCTTTGTGGGTTTGGTTAAGGGTTGGCTGCTGTCCCCAACCCCCCACAAATGTATGATTGATGTTTGACCCATTGTATGCTCCACTGAGCCCTAATGGGAATGAGTTTTTAGTTCATAAGGGACTAGACCTCAAGAGTGATGATAAGTTTCATATGAACTTGTATTGTCTTGATTATATGATTAGTTAAATGTACATGTTTTGTAAGCTTAGGGCTCAAATGCATGTGAAGTTAAATTCCTCGATTTTGTTGCAAATATCATTGGAATTAGTATGTAATGTTATAGAATGATATGGATTGAAATCCTGAGTTGCTATTTACTTGACTGTAAACATGCATTTAAGTTATGAGAACTGTCAGAAAAATCACTTAAAAGATACACAAGATTCCTCATAAGAGGAGAGAATGGTATGGTTAGTCTCGTGGGACGCCACTCGAATGGTTATTGACGTCTAACCACCATATTGTTAGTTATGTTGATTGGGGTCTATGGACTAAAGCATATGACAAAACCCAATAACATAGAAGAATAGTAAGTTGTGCTAAGCATAAAGGAAAGAAGAAGTACATGTTCTTAGTTAAGAAGTTGAAACATGTTCTTAGTTAAGAAGTTGCATTGCATTATATATTTGACTGTTTTCTTGGAAATTGTCATAAGTTTGAGGAGAGATGGTGAGGATTCGAGGGGACGATTCACTGAGATTTTTATCTCACCCATTTCCTTTTAATTATTTCTGATGCACAAGTTGAGAAGGAAGATTGAAGAGGCTTGGAGTCCAAAGCCCCTTTTTTTGTTATTTTGTATTTTGGATTATGTAACACTCTATTGAATTTGATGCAAAAATACTATTATTTTGTATTAAATCTTTAGAAGGCTATGTAACTTTGAAACGTGGAATCTTTCCCCACTTGTGGGATTAGGTACCTTGTGGTTATTTAGACTTAATGTAATATTTAAGTTTGATTCCGCTTGGTAATCTCTGTATCTAATGTTATATCTTACTTTCAATTAAGTTGAATGTATGGCATTACATTATGGTATCAGAGCAGTCCAATCCTTTGGACTGTGAGTAGATAGATTAGGGTTCTTGAGATTGACTTGCTAGACTTTCTAAATACCTTGTTATAGAATATTGAGTCTGATCAACTCAATGTTTTGTACATTGTATGCAGAATTATGGCTAATGGATCCCGAGGCCGAGGAAGGCGAACAAGGCAGCCACCACCCGAAGATGTTCCTTGGAATGTAATGGCGGATGCGATACGGAAGCAAGCTCAAGCTTCCAATGCTTAAACCCAGGCGACAAATGCCTTTCTCCAATAAATTCTCCAAGGAGGATTTGCACCACCCAACAATGCTGCACAACCAGAGAACCCCAACCGTGCATTCTCCGAATTTTGGAAGAATAGTCCTCCTCCTTTTAAGGGTGGTCCAGATCCGGCTGAGGCGCAGTACTGACTACAAGAAATGGAGAAAATTTTCACCATTGTCACTTGCACTAAAGAGCAAAAGGTGGTGTTCGCCTCACACTACCTGAAGGAAGAGGCGGAGAATTGGTGGATGGGAGCTAGGAGTCACATGGAGGATCTTGAGATTCCTATGGATTGGACAAATTTCAAGAGAATGTTTCAGGAGAAGTATTTTCCAAGAAGCGTTAGAAGGCAAAAAGAGCAAGAGTTTGCTCATTTGACACAAGGGAACATGTCGATGAGGGAATATGTAGCCAAGTTTGAAGAGTTGGCCAAGTATTCCACTTACCTTCAACACAACCAAGATGATGAGTGGAAGGCTCATCAATTTGAGCAGGGCTTGAAACCGGAGATAAGAAATATCGTGTGTCAATTGGAGGAAGATGATTATGCAAAACTTGTAGGAAAGTGTAGAATCACTGAAGAAGCACAACTTGCTTTGGAAATGGATCGTCGAGATAGGATCCAAAAGAAGAAGGATGACAAGAACGCTCAACACATAAAGCCAAAAGGGAATTTGAACAAAGGGAAGCAAGTCCAAACCCAAGAGCCTAAGTCCTTTCGTACATGCTCCAAATGTGGAAAAATACATCAAGGAGAGTGCATGAAGGGGAAGAATGTTTGTTATGTTTGTCATCAGCCGAGACATATGTCAAAGGAATGTCACCAGTACACAAAAGGGAAGGGATCTAAACCCAACGATCCTACCCAAGGGAGAGTCTTTACTCTCGATGCCAAGAAAGCTAAAGGTGCTGATGAAAGGTACACGTTTCCTTCAAGATGAACCCTTAGTTATTTTGTATGATTCAGGTGCAACCCATTCTTTCATTTCTTGTAAATGTGTTCAAAGGTTAGGGTTGTACCTCACTTCTTTACAAATTCCATTGCATGTGCATACACCAGCAAAAGGTAGTATTTCTACTTCCTTGATGTGCGAGAATTGTCCTCTCGTAAATCAAGAGAGGATGTTTTTAGTGAACCTTGTATGTCTACCTCTTGAGGGGATGAACATAATTCTAGGTATGGATTGGCTTTCCGCCATTCAAGTTATCCTAAATTGTTATTGTAAGACAATAGAGTTTCCAGAAGTGCAGTTATCCATTGAAGAGTCAAATCCTGATGTTTTGGCTAGTGTTCCTTAGTTAAATCATTGTCTAGTAGAGGGTCATGCAGGATACATCATGTTACTTTCCTCAACCTCAAAGGTTAGCCTAGATCTGGATACTATTCCTGTAGTGAATGAGTTCTTAGATGTGTTTTCTGACGAGGTAACTGCCTTACCTCCAGAAAGAGAAGTGGAGTTCTCAATAGACATGGTTCCAAGAGCGGACCAATTTCTATAGCTCCGTATAGAATGTCACCCATAGAGTTGAGAGAGCTTAAGACTTAGTTGGATGATTTAATTGCCAAACAATTTGTTAGACCTAGTGTGTCACCTTTAGGCGCACATGTGCTCTTAGGGAAAAAAGGGACGGTAGCATGAGATTGTGTGTTGATTATAGAAAAATCAACAAGGTTACAGTTAAGAATAAGTACCCACTGCCCAGGATAGATGATTTATTGGATCAACTTAGAGGGGCTTTGGTTTTCTCTAAGATTGATCTGAGATCTGGATACCACCAGATAAGGGTTAAGGCCAGGGATGTTCCCAAGACTGTGTTTAGGACTAGATACAGTTATTACGAGTATTTAGTCATGCCTTTTGGCTTGACCAATGCTCCAGCCGTATTTATGGACTACATGAATAGGATTTTTAGGCCTTTTCTTGATAAGTTTGTAGTAGTCTTTATAGACGACATCCTAGTCTATTCTAAGGATCCTCACGAGCACGAGGAATACCTTAGAATTGTCCTAAGTATTCTTAGAGAAAAGAGCCTATTCGCAAAGCCTGAGAAATATGAGTTCTGACTTAGGGAAGTTAAATTCTTAGGGCATGTAATTTCTCAAGCAGGAGTGTCAGTCGATCCCAGTAAAGTGGCAGCAGTTCTGAATTGGGAACGATCGACCACTATCACTGAAGTTAGAATTTTTTAGGGCTAACCGGTTAATACCGTAGATTCATACAGGGATTTTTTCAACTAGTGCTTCCCCTCACAAGGTTAACCCGAAAGGGAGAACCATTTGTGTGGAATAAGAGTTGTGAGAGTAGTTTCCTAGAGCTTAAGATCCAGTTGACTTCCACACCAGTTCTTGTCATCCCTGACCCAGCCCTATGATTTGAAGTCTATAGTGATGCCTCTAAGAAAGGGCTAGGTTGTGTTCTTATGCAGAACCGACAAGTTGTGGCCTATGCCTCTAGGCAGTTAAGGGCTCATGAAGCGAATTGTATCCTATTCATGATTTAGAGCTTGCAGCCATCGTTTTTGCTCTAAAGATTTGGAGGCACTATTTAAGGAGATGGAGCTGATGGAATCTTTTAGGGATCTAAATTTGGGAATGTTTCCTACGGGGAACAACCTCTTATTGTGTCACCTAGAGATTTCTTGCGATTTTAGGGGCCAGATTAGACTAGCCCAGAGTTTAGATGAGGAGTTGCAATCTAGCAGATACCGCCCCGATTTCTCTGAAGCTGATGATGACACTATTCTGTTCCATCAGAGAATCTGTGTTCCTAGAGATGAGTTTATTAAGAATCAAATTTTAGGAGAGACCCACGAAAGCGAATTCTCAGTGCATCCTGGATCCACCAAGATGTATCAGGATCTTAGGCAGAGATACTAGTGGCTGGGTATGAGAAATGACGTAGTAAAGTTTGTAGCTCAATGTTTGGTTTTGCCAGAAAACCAAAATAGAACACCAAAAGCCCTCTGGTCCTCTACAGCCCTTGGAAATTTTGGAATGGAAGTGGGAAGGAATAGTGATGGACTTTGTGGGAGGTTTACCTCGCACTCAGTCAGGATATGACTCTATTTGGGTCATAGTGGACAGATTGACCAAATCTGCCCATTTTCTTCCAATCAAGTCCACATACAAGACCGCTAGGTTAGCTAAGATCTATATCAACGAAATTGTTAGGCTCCATGGAGTGCCAACTAGCATTGTCTCTGATAGAGATCATAAGTTCACCTCCCGATTTTGGAAAGCTCTCCATCAAGCCTTAGGGACTAAATTAAGTCTTAGCACTGCTTATCATCCCCAGCCGGATGGTCAGTCAGAGAGAACCATACAAACCCTAGAGGATATGCTTAGAGCATGTGTTCTAGAGGATGATGGTAGTTGGGATAAGTATTTGTCACTAATAGAATTTTCCTATAACAACAGCTACTATTCTAGCATAGGTATGGCATCGTACGAGGCTCTTTACGGTCGCAAGTGCAGAACTCCTTTATGTTGGTTTGAAGTAGGAGAAAGGAGGTTGTTAGGCCCTGACCTTGTTCAAGAAACTACTGATAAGATTTGTATGATCAGGGATAAGAAAAGGACTGCCCAGAGTAGGCAGTAAAGTTATGCAGACCGTAGGCTTAAACCCCTTGAGTTTGCGGAGGGTGAACATGTATTCCTGGGTCACTCCCACCATAGGTGTTGGTAAAGCTCTTAGGGCAAAGAAGTTAACTCCTTGGTACCTCGGTCCTTTTCAAATTCTCAGTCGAGTCGGCCCTGTGGCCTATCAGATTGCCCTACCCCCTTCCTTGTCAAATCTGCACAATGTCTTTCATGTGTCCCAGCTCAAGAAGTACATTCCTGATCCATTCCAACCCTTGGATCACGAATATGTACAACTTAGACCAGATATGACTTATCAGCCTACCCCGGTCCAAGTAGTGGACTGTGCTTTCAAGACACTCAGGAATAAGACCATTCCCTTAGTTAAGGTTATTTAGGAAGGATCCGATCTTGAAGAAACCACCTGGGAGATGGAAGAGGAAATGCGAGATCAATACCCTCACTTGTTTCAATAGGTATAAGTCTGCCTGATTTTTGAGAACAAATTTTTTTAAAAGGTGGGTAGTAATATAATGCCCCAAGTTCTCCAAATTCTGTTTGAAATTATGTTGCATGAGATTTTTGTAATTGTTGTTAACTTTAATTTGATTTCAAATTGGTAAACTTGATTACACAAGAATGATAATGTGTCCTTGTTGATTTTAAGTTGTTAGAAGAGCTGAAATTAGCTTTAAAATGATTGTAAAGTGTTAGTTACTGATTGATTGAAGTTGGTTTAGGGAGAAAATCTCAAGAGTGGTTGAAAAATTCAGTTTTTCTACATTTTGCATTGCATGAATCGATTCAAGCACGGTTCCAGCCATTAGCAAGCCTCTGTGAATCGAATTGAGGAAGTCATGAATCGATTCATCAATTCAATTCACCAAAAGCGCTATTGTCTTCCTTACTACATGAATCGATTCACAATTAAGTGTGAATCGATTCACACACTGTAAATTGCTTAAAATCGCAGCAGGAAGGATCAGAACACGAAAAGAGAAAAGGGGGGAAGAAAAAGAGCGAAATTAGAGAAGAAAAAGGGGGAAAACACTAGGGTTTCGTGGATTTGTGAGGAATTTGAGAGATTCTTGCTAGATTTCATCAATTCCTAAATTGAATGAGAGTTTGAGAGTTGAGATTTTGATTTTAGCGAAAATTTGGAGGAACCATAGCATAGAGAAGAAGGGAAACGCAAAGAAGAAGAAGAAGAAGGAAGAGAAAAGAACCAAGCTTCAACAATTTTAGCTTGAATCCTTGGTGTTGTTTTTGAGTTCCTCATTTTCTTAGGTGATGGGAACCTATAAGTCCCACATTGGGATTTTCTTTTCCCTAAGTAATGTATGAACATTTAGTTCAAGTTAGGGTTTTGATTACCCGTTGAAATAGAGTTTGATATTATTATTGTTGTGATATCTTTGTGGGTTTGGTTAAGGGTTGGTTGTTGTCCCCAACCTCCCACAAATGTATGATTGATGTTTGACCCATTGTATGCTCCACTGAGCCCCAATGGGAATGAGTTTTTGGTTCATAAGGGACTAGACCTCAAGAGTGATGATAAGTTTCATATGAACTTGTATTGTCTTGATTATATGATTAGTCAAATGTACATGTTTTGTAAGCTTAGGGCTCAAATGCGTGTGAAGTTAAATTCTTCGATTTTGTTGCAAATATCATTGGAATTAGTATGTAATGTTATAGAATGATATGGATTGAAATCCTGAGTTGCTATTTACTTGGCTATAAACATGCATTTAAGTTATGAGAACTGTCATAAAAATCACTTAAAAGATACACAAGATTCCTCATAAGAGGAGAGAACGGTATGGTTAGTCTCGTGGGACGCCACTTGAATGGTTATTGACGTCTAACCACCATATTGTTAGTTATGTTGATTGGGGTCTATGGACTAAAGCATATGACAAAACCCAATAAAATAGAAAATAGTAAGTTGTGATAAGCACAAAGAAAAGAAGAACTACATGTTATTAGTTAAGAAGTTGCATTGCATTATATGTTTGACTGTTTTCTTGGAAATTGTCATAAGTTTGAGGAGAGATGGTGAGGAGTCGAGGGGACGATTCACTGAGATTTTTATCTCACCCATTTCTTTTTAATTATTTCAGATGCACAGGTTGAGAAGGAAGATTGAAGAGGATTGGAGTCTAAAGCCCCTTTTTTGTTATTTTGTATTTTGGATTATGTAACACTATTGAATTTGATGCAAAAAGACTAGTATTTTGTATTAAATCTTTAGAAGGCTATGTAACTTTTAAATATGGAATCTTTCCCCACTTGTGGGATTAGGTACCTTGTGGTTATTTAGACTTAATGTAATATTTAAGTTTGATTTCGCTTGGTAATCTCTTTATCTAATGTTAATTATCTTACTTTCAATTAAGTTGAATGTATGGTGTTACATTCTTTTTGGTGTAACATTTATGCATTGAAAGGGAAATGCTTTCACATTGATAGGAAATAGGAATTATTCCTTTAATTGCCAATAAACTCATGGGTTAGTGGACTATAAGTGGAAGAGGTAGAGTTTTAGACAGTTATAATAAGAAATAACTATTTAAAGGAGACAAATTTTGATGGTGGGGGTTGAATTTTGACAAAAAATTTTACAAAGAAAAACAAGATAAACATGTGAGTAAAAGGAATGAGTAGGTTGCTAGAGAAGAAGCAAAATGCATAGAAAGAGATACAAGAGTAGTTAGAGAGGAAAATTAGAGTTTACATTGATAGAGAAAAAAGAGGAAAAAAAACATAGCAAAGAGGTTCAAGTTCTTAAAAATGATTGAAAGGAAGACAACATCTTCACAAAGAACTGTCATTCTATGTTAGTAGTCAAAGCAGTTACAAGGATAAATTTAGATCAATTGGTGAATCAAGCAACTGAGACAACATTTTTTGTGTAAAGCTAGCCTATGAATCATGTTTAATTTTAATATTGCTCTTCAAAAAAAATATTTAATTTTAATAGTTTCGGTGAAGTTGTATTATGTGTTGGGTGAATTGTTTATGTTCATTGAATGTTCACCATTACATGTACAATTTTTATTATTGCATAATATACTTGATACATGTTAGTATGTTACATTCATTAACACTACCATTTAGGTCTGCCTTTTACGTTTTTTTTGTGCCAGGACATCCATTTTAGTTCATAATATTATTTTATGTTTGTTTGTTTGTTTTTATTTCAAGTGGGAACTAGCAATCCAGCACAACACTTTTTTATTTGTGTTATTTTTATGGTTATTTTTTATTTCTTACTTTCATTGAGGCTTAAAATTAACTATTATTGTTGTTTTGCTATTTAGTTTTTATGGATTCCTTATTCATTTTAATCATAATATTAATAATAAAAGAAAACGAATTGAATATAAATACTTTGATTGTATTGTTTATAATATTTGAAGCTAGGTTAATTACCATTTAAACATATTTGTGAATTCTAATCATATTACTGATTATTTTGTTCTAATATTTTTATATTAAAATATCGCATTTATTTATTTAACTTATATTTCACGAAGTTTGTTATACTTAGTATTTATTGTCATTAATATTAATTGTAATTATAGTTTGACTAATAGTATTTTTTACCAAAATTTGACTATTAGTTTAAAAAAATTAATGATTCAAATTCAATTTCATAAACTTATATATATATATATATATATATATATATATATATATATATATATATATATATATATATAAAGGAATGTTGTCTTGGGGCAATATTGAAAATTTCATTTGTCTATTTATGGGTTAATTGGTAATCTTACAATTTAGTTAATAGTTTTAGAATAAAAGAAATAGACTTATTTTTAATTAGTGTCTTCAATTAGTTTTTATTGCATTAAATTGTTTTAACTAATTTATGTGAGCCAACAAGGGGTTGGTGCAGCGGTTGCACCCCTAGGCTTAGTAAGCTCCTTAGGCACTTGTACCGGGTTCGATCCCGTGAATCACCAAAAAAACTAATTTATGTAATAAGTGTTTCAATTAATTTATGAATTAATGGTTTCAATTAAACCTAATGCTTATTTACATTTTTTTTATTGCATCAAAAAATTTATATTATCTTACAAAATGTATGTTTATATTATATGCTATGTCAAAAAACATTTTTAAAATTTTTAAAACATTATTTTCGTTTAATATAACAATATAACAATTTTTAAAACTTTTTGATTTTTATTTTTTTATTTCAAATTCATAAGTCAAAAAAATATTTAAACACAAAATTGAAGTCCAAGTGTTGGTTGAAGATGTTAATTACACCAATTTCTATAAAAAATATATATAAATAATAAAATGGTAAAATTTCTATAACGGTTTTCTATTTAATTACTTTTATCATATAAAAGTAAATTATTATAATTTCATTACTCTCATAAACTAAATGTAACTAATGAAGTGGGATAAGAAAAAGCCATTAGAATATTCATTTACTAAGGAAGATAATGCATAAGAGAAGGAGCATAATACTATCACCATTTTCAAAGAAGTTGAAGAAAGGATAGTATGTAAATTACAATACATTGAGAGAGATTTTGAGTAGAAAGCGAAACATGAAGAACTAAACTAAAAGGGGAATCAACATAAAAAAACCATTAGGCTATCTCCCTCAAACCACCCCTTATTGGCTAACTTCTAGAACCCACCTATGATCATCTCTTCCATCACTCGGCAACCATAATACTGACCTCTCATGCTAATTTTCTCACATTGAAACCATTGTTACATTATGTAAATAGAGGAAGAAGTACACAAAGCCCATTTACTGTGAGTTTCCAATAAACCACTCAGTTTTCTTGCCTAAGATGAAAAAGAATGGTGCAGAAACACGAAACTCGTCCAAAATACAATACCAAAACATGAGCATGACAGACCACCTAAATTTAAGGTTACTTTTCTTTTTGGTATTGCTCTGTCTCGGTCTTGGGGACATGCTTTCCAAAACCAAAAGAGATGAAACATTACAATTAGTATTTCTTATTGCATTTGTATAGACTATGATGTATTGTTTCATAAATTATCATTTGTCTTTTCTTATTTTTTTACTCTATTTATTCTTTAATTTCTTTTCTTTATTTTGGGTACCCGAATTGGTTGATTGTAACACTGTGATAGTGCATAGTTTTGTATGATATGTAATACACGTCATTTTACTTTTTTTTGTTCACAGGTGGTGAAAAGACAAAGCTTTGTCCTTGAATGAATGTTGTGTGCGATTAAGTGGTGCAAGTCCCTATACGATGAGCAACAGATTATGATGGTTATTAACAAGAAAATTTATTTTTCTTATGTTTATATTCAAATATGAGTACTGTAACATGATTTGTGTAACACCTGATTTTCGGATAATCATAAATAATAATTAGATTAATGATTAAGTAATAAATGGAGAATTAGAGGCTTTAACTAGGATAAAATGAGCTTAAGTGAGACCTAAAAACCCTTGGAAGAGTATAGAACCCTCTAGAAATACCTAGAAATAAAGAAATGGGACGTTTTTATTTTAACACTGTCGCGACGCGACAGGAACAATACATGGTCCATCGCGACGTGATACACTTGGTTCAGGTAAGGCGGTGGCAGAGAGAAAATGAGTGTTCCAGAACATGCTCCTCGCGACGCGATGGCCTTGCCATCGCGACGCGACCAAAGTCGGTTAAGAAGGGGGGAGCTCTCCATTTGCCTATAAATAGGCCTAAAGCCCCTCATTTCGTCCTAAGTGCTTCCAAAGGCCTTTGGGAAAGTGTGAGGGCATAGAGGAGCTCCCAGGACGCAAAGAACACGAGCGGCAGCAGTCTTCTAAGCCAGTTAAGGGGAAGATACCTTAATCACTACGGAAAATAGATAGTAGAGTAGTACTGTTAGCATGTTTAGGGTTCCTTAGCCCTACTAGGGGTTGATAACAGCAGCACCTCAGGAGAGGGGTTGTGACCTGTGATAGCTGAGGACAGTTGTTAGAGGTCTATCAACCATAGGAATGATCTATTGAATTCTATGGATGGATGCTGATTGATGTGATGCTGATTGAAATGAATGTTTTATGATTGTGTGACTGTTGATGTGTTGATTGATAACATGTCAATAGTAGGTCGCCTGAGCGACACTAAAATTGATCCTTATGTTGATTAAGGATGGTTGATAATGTAATTAACATGCTGATATTTATTGTACTGGCTATATATAATATATGTGAGTCTTGAGTCTGATGCATGGTCTTAGAGTCAAGGGTGACGCCCTCTAGTTAGATGTTTATGAATCCCTATATGGTAATAATAAGTATTACCATCGATACCCTATGTTAGTGGTGATAGCCGGATTGGTGTATCCGATGTTGGTGTACCTGAGGACTGGTGATCGGACCAAAGGTACGGAGTAGTTTGGAGATAGTCGGTAACCTTGAGGGGACCTGAGGACCGGTGATCAGTCCGAAGGAGTGTACTCGGTCATCCGACTAGACTCCAGGACTCCACGTCTGACGGTGGACAATCTTGGTCATTCTCTGTATAGGGAATGTTGTCCTTATGCACGGGACAATACCTTACTCTGATAATTGGATATGGTAGTATGAGATGCCATAATCAGTAATCGGAGATGGTAGCGTATCAGGATATGTTCCCGGGATAGCCAACTTATCTTACTCGGTGCCCTAAGACTGGTGATCGGTCTAGGGAGTAGGGCGTTAATGGCCCGCAATACTCAGCGACATGTGGTTGGGTTAGTAGCCGCCAGTGATCAGCCTGAAAGCTCGGTATTCTATGTCACGTGTTAGCCTCTGGACAGTAGAGCTGGTGATCAGCCGAATGTCCAGTGGTTTGGGTCTGTAGAGCCGGTGATCAGCCGAAGGACCCGTGACATGTAACACGCGTATTTTTACGATGCGTTAATTAGCGCTATTTAGTGTATTTTGTCGTAATTATGCTATAATAAGCAATTTCTTGTTCTCTAAGAAAGTGTATTAATTAAATCAAGATCAAATGATATTTGAGAGTTAATATTTTATATTAATTCACGGTTCGAATATCGTCGAAAAATTCTAACGAAGTTTCGTCGCTTTTCGAATCGCCGGGCAGTTTCGTCGCAGATAAAATTCTAAATGAACTCTGATTTCGATGAAAATCGAATCGTAACTTGTTGAGACTATTTCTGAGTATTTGACATGATTTTTTATTATTATTTATAATTAAATATTATCACGCGATGAATTAATTTCTCGCTAAATTAATTTTCGCGAGTTTATCGGTAACGCGGGTTTTTCGACGCCGTGTTTTAACAACCCCTAGACTCTAGGATTAGTGGGTAATCATGAGAGATGTGAGATTAGATGGGTAGAATTAGATGATGTGATTAGCATCTCATAAAGTTGCTAGGTGTCATTAGTTGTGTGATTAATTTGAAAATCCCTTTTATTAAACTATTCTTATTAACTATGTTTTTTTTATAAAATAAATGAAAGAAGGGCTGTATGCAGCCCCTCATTCTCGTGACCCTCCCTCAGCACTCTCATTTCATCTTCTTCATTTCCTCTTCTCAAGGGTTTCAAGGTTCCATGGCTTCCAACCTTCCATTTCTTGAGTTTTTGGTTTCCAACCTCCACCAAACTTGCTCCTAATTCTTCTTCCACTTCATCATCTCCATCCCAACCATCTAAGTAAGTGGAAAACTCATTTCTTTCCTCCCTTGAACAGCCCAAACAGCGCCCCCTCCTCTTTTTTCTTGTTTTGTGATTTTTCTTGTTTCTAGTCTTAATTTCTTGCTTGTTTTGTGTTGTTTGTTGATTGATGATGATCAAGAGGAGATGAAACACTCTCACCCCTTTCTTTGAGCTCTAGAGCGAAAACCCAAAGTGGTGGAAAGAGAGAAATTGTGTGATCCTCACTTGAATCAAGTAATTAGAGGTTTAATTGAATTATTGGAAGTTGTTTGATCATTGTTGAGTAGTAGTTTTGGAATTGGCATGCTTAACTTGTTATTTAAGGGTTGATACCTATTCTTTAAGTAGGGAAAATGTAGATTTTAATTGTTGAACCATGTGTTTAATTGATGAATAACATGCCTTGAGTGATTTAATTGTTATTGGATTGATTATGCATGAGTTAGTAGAGAGTTAGTTTAGGTTTTGTGAAAAAAATGATTCTTGAAGGACTAATATGGCATGTAAAATTTTAATTGACTTGTTCTTGATTAATTAGCTTCATCATGAGCATGATTTAAAAATGTTTTGGACAAAGGTTTGGAAACTTGCAAATTTTTGGGAGTGAAAGGGAGTAAGGGCCGCGAGCTCTAGTTGGAAATTAGGAGAGGAAAACTATTTTGTAACTTTCTCCTAATTGGTTTTGGAAATTAATTTTGAAATGAAATTGATTTGGATCTTGTTCTTGAGTTATTGGCATTGTTAGTGGCATGATTGAAAAGGTTTGAATCAAAGAAAAATTTGTTTTGCATACTTATAATGACTTGTGTTAGAAAGTGGTTTTCCATTGAAGTTGTTTGGTAAAAAGGTTTTGGACTCAAGTGTTAGTTAAGAAGTTGTGTGAAAATCCTTTGGTCATGAGTATTTGGAAAATAGTTTTAATACTTGATTTACATTTCTCTATACGTATTGATTGTTATATGCAAGTGAGCTAGTTGTTACACGAAATTGTTAGTCTTATGAATCAAATATAGAAATGATTGTATATTTAAAAGAGATTTTTGCTATTTCTTTAAGAAAAGAAGGGTGTGGCCGAGAGGCCTAATAGGGTAAGACAAGGAAGATTTTATTTGTGAACTTGTCTAAATGATTTCATGAGTATGTGTTCTAGACTTTAAAATTTATGAAAGTTGTTAATTGCATGGTGTTTGCTTAAAGCTTTCAAGAAAAGATTTTAGTTTCAAACTTTACTCTTTCAAGTAAGTTAGCATTTTTCTAAAGTAAGTGTTATGGGTTACTTTCAAGAAGTGTTTTGGTTTTAAAACTTCATTTCTTTTCAAGTAGGTAATGATTTAAATGCATGAGTGGATGCTTAAGGTTTTAAGTAAGTAAGTGTGTTATATTGATGTGTTAAGATTTTGAAAAAACTTGAGAAAAATGATTTATTATTTGGCATTGCTTGAATTGCAAGAAAGCTTTTTAGTTTCAAAAACTTTATCTTTTTCAAGTAAGTTAAGATTTCTAAATTGTTATGTGTTATGCTACCCTTTCAAAAAGTATTTGATTTTAAAACCTTATTTATTTTCTAGTAGCTAATTATTTAAAATGCTTAAGTGAGTTTGGTTAGAAAAAGGGCTAAGTTGAGGGCTTAAGTTAGTTAGAACTTATAGATTGTGCTAAGTTGTTCGTTGTGATAGGAATTGTGATTCCGAAGACCGAGCGACGCGGACTTGAGGATTTCGGAGCGACGTTAGCGACTGTTCGTGGTAAGGGCAACTTAGATATTTTTAGGCTTTTTGTTATTTAAATGCTTATTTAAATACGAAGAAGTCTGAGAATTCTCCGAGTTCGAGGTTAGGGTTTTCGAACCCCTTCGTTATTTATTGTCGTGCGGTCGTCCATTTTTCGAGTCATTCGTGGGTGAAAACTTTGTGGTTGGTCTCCTGAACCCAACCCCCCACATTTGTGTACCTCTCTGTCAACTCCATCGAGTTGCAGAGGGATGGATTCCTTGATTTGCGTGTCAAGTATGTGATGTTTGCCGATATTATTGAGTTATGCAAATATTTAATATGTGATTGAATATATGCTGCGAATTGCTTATGCTTGTTGAATTGCGTTTCACCATGCAAATTGCTTATGTTGCTTAAGTTGTTGAATTGTGTTTCTTCATATTAAACTTGCTCTAAATTATTTGATATGCGGTCAAATAATGTTGCGTACCGCTCTTTGAATATCGTATGCGGCGAACTGTTCATCGAGTGTGAGAGCTAGTCGTGTCTTTTTTGAACTTCGACTTGAATATCCTAGAGTAGTGGAAGAGCTCAAGGCTTCGGCCAGATGTTCAAGGACGTTGTCCATTGTCGTGTAGTGGGTGACTTCGACCCGAATATCCTAGAGTAGTGGAAGAGCTAAAAGCTTCGGCTGGATGTTCAGGGGCGTGGTCCATTGTCGTGGCGTTGGGTAACTTCGACTTGAATCTCCTAGAGTAGTGGAAGAGCTCAAGGCTAAGGCCGGAATTCAAGGGCATTGTTCGTTATTCCGGAAGTTGTCAAAGTGTCAAGAGAGAATGAGTCGTGAGGTGAGTCGTGAGAGAGTCTGGAGTTGCGCCTTGAGAAATGTGTATGTTGTTGTTTGTTTAGCGCTTTGTGATTTGCTATATCTTGTTGCGATGAGAAGTTGACCCTTGTCAGTGGTTCCTTCAATTAATGATGGTAACCCAGGCGATGACGGACGTGGTGGAGATTCCGGCGACGACGACATCACCGAAGGTGGCTTCTGACTAGCCGAGCATGGAGATTCCCTCGGCTTGGAGTTAAACCCCCACTCTCGGCCGATATGTTTGTATAGAAGGCGTGTTAGAAACCTTTGCGTGGAGGAACTGATGAGGATGCGAATGACCAGACAAAGGAGGACTGCCAGGAAATTGGTGTAGTTGTGTAGTTAAGAATGTTTAACTATTTTATTTATGGTTTTGGGTTGGTGACCAGTCTGTCATTTTGTTTGACTTTGTGACAGTTGTTGTTTAGGTGTCAAGGTTTTGCTTTTGGAGCAGTCCCCTGCGTGGGTAACTGCCGAGAGTACCTCAGGTAGTAATATTGTAGGGTTTTCATACTTAGGATATATTCTTGCTTACGCATATTCAATTACTGCTTCCGCTGTGTAAAACTCTTCAACGGATTATCTTTTGGTAGCATGTGTATATGTCTTTATTTAGTTGTAGTAGTCAATTGCATTTATAATTCCATCATGTTTCGAAAACGTTGCTCGTACTCTGAATGTGTGTTACAAAATACGCTTGTTTATAAAAAAAAAATTACCGCATTTTCCAAAAGACACAAAGAGTACTATTTCGAAAACCTACTTGCATTCAGAATTATTCTAGCTTAGTAGCTGTCCGAAAACAGGTCGTTACATGACACGTGTCAGTCTGTGATATCAGAGTATGATGTGATCTGTGACCAAGTGGTCGGGATTGTCAGTATGACGTATCAGTATGGTCTGGTCTGTGACCGTGTGCTCAAAAGTCTGAGTGTGGTATCTGTGATATCAGTTGTGCCGATGTTCATGATGATGATTGTTATATCTGTGTTGATATGTTTGTACTATATGTGGTGACAGTATATCTACTATGTTGTTTTCCTGCTTGACGGTGATTGATGAGTGTCTTACCCCTTCATTTTATGTGTTTTCTATATTATATGATAATGGATAGCAGGTGAATAAGAAGTTTAAGTACTTAAAGCCTGGGAAGCAGTGTTGCATCACGTCCAGCGTGTCCTGTTGCATACTCTGATATTGAATTGAAAATGTGTTGTTGCTGAGGTCTGGATAAAGTGATGCCCTATCTTGGCGGGGTGTTACAATTTGCAATATCTTTTCTTCATAAAAGTACAAAGTCTGATCATCTTGCAATTTAAGTATAATATCGCATTTGTGGTTATATCCATCTGATACATGATTTTTTTTGTTGGTAAAGTGGTATGTGAATATCTTTTGGATGAGAAGATTCGCTTTTTATATTTTTATAGTTTTGTTAAATGTTTTGAATTAAAGAAAAAATAAGTCATGCGTCGATTCCATTTTATAGTAAAAATCATAAAAAATAAAATCGTTTTTTTATTTCAATCAAGATTATTTTCTTTTAATTAAATAGAAAATAAAATATCATTTTAAACAATGAATTGTGTAAATAAAAACTGAGATATTTTTAAAATCAAAGTCAAATATTTTTAATCTAAGTCAAATATTTTTTTTCTAAAATTGTAAATAGTTAAGCTGTTAGTAATGACTCAGTCAAAAAAAAAGTTGTTAGTAATGACTACTTTGGATCTACTTCCTATTTTGTCATTTGAAACACTTTTTAATTTTAAGATTAAAATTGAGACTGAGTTATTAAGGATAACCACTTTGGATCTTCCTGTTTGATTATTATGAACAATTTTTAAAATTTAACTTAATTAAAACAAATTGTTGAGATAGCCCCTTTGAAAAAAAGGACAGACACTTTTATTTCATGTTTGATTTTCGCAAGCAACTTTCAAAAATATATAAATAGAATATCCATAGCTATTTATGTATAAATAACTCTAAATTGAGACAAAAACAAAATTAGAGTCAAATTTACATGTAGATTTCGACTTCACAAGGAATATAAAAATTAGATAATCAAGAAGATTATCATTTACCGCTCTCATCGTGATGTGGTTACGACAATGACAGTGAGTCTTTTTATAAATTATTTTATTTATTAGATGGTTGTCCTTATAATTGAATTTCTAAAATGATTTCCTAATTCTATTATTACTTGACTTTTAACTACTTTGTAGCTATTAATTTATAAAATAATCATAATTTATTCGTTTCTAATTTATAAATTAAAAATATCCAATTTTAAATAGTTTTGTATCTTATAATTTGATGTACTAAATTTATTTTTGATAAATGATGTATTGAATTTATGTTTTGTCATTTAGAATTAATATTAATCTACCATTATTTGTTTTTTTTAACTATCATTTCATAACTATTTATTTCAAATATGAGTATTTTCTTAAAATTATAGATGTTTATCCTTATGATTTAATTTATTTAAAAATTTATTATCCAATAATGTATCTTACAAAAAAAATATTCTTAATTCAATAGTTATTTGATTTTAATCAACAAACTAACCATTTATTTATTTATTAATAAACATAATTTATATACGTTTATTTTTTATTATAGTATTATGTGGTATAACTCAAAGAAATAAGTCAACTAATCATTAAAACCATGTATTTTCAATATACTTCCGTTTATATACTACAAAAAAAAAGTTTTAAAAAAATGTTTTCCAACTTACATCTTATAAATATAATTACTTCTAAGAAATGATCAAATAACACTTCTATTATATTTACACTTCAACAAAATAATTTTATACTAACATTTATTATCAATTAGTGACACGTGTGACATCCCATTTTTTAGATATTCTTAAAAAAATGGTTAGATTAATAATTAGATGTTTTAAAAGTGATAAAAACCTTAATTTAGAAGAAAATAGGTTTAGAGACATTAAAAAGGACCAAAATATCCTTGGGAAGGGTATAGAAAACCTTATAAATGTCTAGAAAGAAGAAATTGAATCTACCTACCTAACCTCAGCCGCGTCGCGACCAGATTGTACTCGAGAGCATCGCGACGCGACAACACGCTGGTAACTAAGGTGGTGCAAGAGAGAAATTGAACGTTTTAGAGAAGGGTCCATCGCGACGCGATGGAATTTCAATGTGGGCCATCGCGACGCAATCCAATCGCGATCAAAGGCGGTGGTGAGAAGGAAAGCCCTCCAATTCGCCTATAAATAGGCCCTCACCCCCTCCATTTCTTTAAGTTCTTCCAAGGCACTCTTGGGAGGATGTGGAGGAGTTCTGGAGGCGCAACGGGACAGTCTTCTAAGCCAGGTACGATCTTAACCTATTCTCTCTCTAGTTTTCTCTCTTTAGGAGCTTCTAAGGGTAAGTATGCTCTGTACTTGCCTCTGATGAGGATCTGGCACGTCATAAAATCCTTAGTAAGTGATCCTAGAGATTGAGAATAGGAGTGAGATTTAGAGGGCTACTAAGGAGCAAGTATGCTCTGCACTTGCCTCAAAGGAGGATCTTGTGCATCAGAAAGCCTTTAGTAAGTAATTCTCTAGGAGGAGAGGATGAGAGTGGCTTAGTAGGCTAAGTAGGAGTGTCCAGAGATAGAAATACGAGGAGCGGCGAGGACACGGAGAGTAGCAACAGTTGCAACAATCTTCTAGCCAGGTATGGAGGACCTGAACCCTATCCACCAGGGATTGTAGGATTAGAATAAGTGTATAACTAGGCATAGGGTGACCCAATCCCTACTAGTGGTTGATACTCGCAGCACCTTAGGAGAGGGGTTGTGACCTGTGATAGCTGAGGACAGTTGTCAGATGTCTTTCAACCATAGGAATGATTTATTATTACCTATGGATGGATGTTGGTTTGATGATGTGATAGCTCTATGATAGCGTGTATGTATGCTTGATGATATGCTGATTTATAACATGTTTGTAATAGTAGGTCGCTTGAGTAGGTCGCCTGAGCGACGCTAGAGTTGATCTATAAGTGGATTGAAGATGGATGATAATTGATATTATGCTGTTAATGTGATAGTTGTTAGTTGACATTATGTCATATGCTGATAGTTATGCTGTGTACGTTAGTAGTCTTGCTCACGCTGGCTTGATATTGACTTATTATTGTTGTACATGAAAATATGGCTGAACCATTAAATCATAGAGAGTGGATAAATACCAAAGTAAATACTAATGTTGGACGAGCTAATAAGTTGATGAGTATTGGTAATGCTGAGGTGAGTTGCTGATGCTGGTTAAGTTGATAATAAGCCGATAAGTGCTGGAATAAGATGATGGATAATGAAATGTTACGAGGAAAGGTTTCATATGCATGGATATGTGCTGTAATCCACCGCTGTGTACATAACCTGTGCACGAGGCCAGGTCCCAGAGTGCGGGCACGATACGTTAAGTACAGGACAAGTCAGTCCTTGGGGATAGTCTAGGTCCGACAAGGTTCCTAGGTGACCAGTGGCAGTCAGGACGTCGGGTAGCTCAGTTATCCTGATGGGGTACTGTCGTATCACTGTCCATAGTGCCGATCCCGAGTGCCTCCCCGACACCTGTTCCTAACGTCGAAATTGGGGAATAAGGATGCACTCTTAGGGGTACTATGAGCGGGATAGGGGGTGGACAACTGGCTTGACCTATCCACATGTCGGTGGAAGGTTGTTGAGGAGTTGTTGACTATAAAGGGCGAGGTGGCTAGGTGGGGCCCTTCTGCCATTCTTGGAAGTTGTGTGGCCACGTAGGCATGTAGAACTTTAGGTGCATGAGTGCGAGAGTGGTTGATCCATATATATGTGTGTGTTTATTAATTTACCTATATGTGGTCTGCTGATCTGTCTATGTATATGATTGCCTTTTTATACATGAACTCTAATTCATGCCTTCCCATTGAATGGTGCGCATAGTGTGTTCTTATCTCCCATTTTTTTCTGTGTCTTGTATATATTTTTGACTACGTGTCTTAGCAGGCATTAGACAATTCCAGAAAGGAAAAGGTTCAGTCGATTCACAGCCAGTGGAGTCAGAGTCAGTAGATGAGAAGTTCAACGTACAATATATTCTGTATAACTGGGGCCCTGAGGATGGGTACTTTTAGGTATATTTGTACACTTCCGTCTGCTAAATTAAATAGAATTGTATCCACCATTATTGTATAAACCAAAATATTTAATATATTGGAAAAATTGACTAGGACGTCACAACAGGCCTCTAAAATACCTTTTACATAAAAAAACAACTTTCAGCAGATAAAATATCTTCTTAAATTCCTTTAAATTATATTAGTATCTTCGACTACATTTCCAAAAAAATACTAAAAATCCGTGCATCGCACGGGTCACGTTCTAGTATATATATATAAAAAAAGGTAACTTGAGATTATTAATTACATATTTAATTTAACTTATATGTTACAACTTTTTAATTACACTCATTAATCAATCAATTTCATCATTTTATTAACCTATTTAAATATTATTATTAAATATTATTTTATTAATTTGTTTAAGTTATTATTATATTTAACTATTAAATATAAAACTTTTTAGACATTCTATTAAATATTAAAATTGCTTAAACTTGAGTTTTTTATTAAATACAAATTTAATTTAACTTATGAGTTACAACCTTTCAACTACCCTCATTAATCAATTTTATCATTTTATTACTCTAATTAAATATTATTTTGTTTATTAATTTAAATTATTATTAGTTGTATTTACTATTAAACATAAAACTTCTTAGACATTCTATTCAATATTTATATGGTGTTAACTATTAATTACAACCTTTCAGTTACCCTCACTAATCAATTTTATCATTTTATTAATCTATTAATAATTAATATTAAATATTATTTTATTCATTAATTTAGTTTATTATTTGTTGTATTCACTTTTAAATATAAAACTTCTTACAAATTCTGTTAAATATTTAAGTTGCTTAATAATAATTCTAATTATTAATTGTAATTTGAAAAAAAAATAATTAAAATGCACCATAAAGTTTTTAAATATTGTTATGAAATATAAAATATTGTGCTATTTACTAAAATTAGATAACAACAATATAAGTGTATTTAATATTTATAAATTATCTTATAAATAATTAAATAAAATTGTATATTATCAACTATTATCTATTATACAAATATATATTGTTTGAGTTAAAAATTTAAATAATTATTGACACTACATACTCTTAAATATTAAATAAAAAATTCTAACATATTATAAAATTATAATGTATTACGTATTAAAATGGCATCAAATGATTTTTAAAGGATAAGTAAAAAGTTTTTATTTTCAATTTTTAATGTGATTAGTATTTCAAAAAATGAATTTTAGATGATAAGTAAAAGGTTTTCATTTTCAATTTTCAATGTGATTAGTATGTTCAAAAAATCTTATTTATTACTGATTATTATACGAGATCGAGGTCTTTTATGATATTATATCGACTATAAAAATTAGATGTATTTTATGTTAATAATATATCATTGATGAATAAATGTATTTTATATTAATAAGAGAAGTTCTATTATAAAGTATCAAATTATGTTAGGCCATAATTTTAAACAATAATAAAATAATTTGATGCAATCTTATAATGATATTTCTATTAAGATAATGTTTATTATTATCTTATATCTATTGTTATTTTTAACTATTGAATTTAACGAAAATATTTTTAATTATAAGCTATGATCAAATTTGTTATCATGTCTTTGTTTACTATAACTTTTATTTAAATTTCTTATTATTAATCCACTGATTAATTAAATTTAAAAATAATTATTTATTATTTTATAGTCATATATAGTGACTAAAAACTATAGTTTTATGTGACAAAAGTTACAAGCAAGTTTAACATATATAATTTATTTTAAAAATTAAATTTATAATTTAATAACACAATTGAAGAGTAAAAAAAGTAGCAGTACTATCTATATAAGAATGACAAAATAATCATATGATTGACGACTACTTAAATTTTACTCTATTTTTTAAAGAAAATAGTATCGAGTATGCTACTTAAAAATATTAATATTAAATTAAAAATGTATAATAGGATAAAACTCCTTGTTATAAGAAATCAAATATTTCACACAAAGATTACTACAAAAGATAGGACTAATGTAAAAAAAAAAACTTATTTTATAAATAGTTTTTTTATGATAAATGACATTTGATTTGGAGAAAAAAATAATCTCCAATAAATAGATTCTATGTAGTGATGATAACTAAAAGCCAATAACAACAATTAAATAATGTGGGATTACATTTAAAAAACTTATACTTTATCATGGACAATTACATATCTCATTATCAACAATAATTTAACCATAATAATTGAAATTATTTGTTGATATAAATAAGACAAGAAATATGCATGTTAAAAAAAAAGTTTTAATCAAAAAATATATATAATACCATAACATGTGTAATAAACTTATTTGACAAACTTATCTAACGTGCAACACCCTATGCTTTTGTGCCAGAACAATACAAAAGAGTGGCCCCGTCAGATATTTTAAGGGCATTTGTCTTAATGAGCTAGGCCCTTAGTTTTTGGGTGAAAATACCACTTTTTGGGCCCATGTGATGAAAGAGAGTACACCTCATAAAAGAGAAACCTAAAGGCGAACATTTCCTAACACACTTCATGCCCTAGACGGAATTCAACACCCTTGTCTCCTCCTCCCTCCTTTTCAGTCGCCACATCCTCCCACCTCACCATCTTCCACCAATGTCATCTTCTACCTCCCTTCACTCCAGTTTCCACCATTGTTGACTTGATTGTGGAGCTGGAATGTGCAGAAAACCTTGGAGAGGAAGTTGACTTAAGAAAGTAAAGTTGGCTCGTGAAATGCTACCATACACATGAGAACTAGAGTTGGCTTTTGGATGAGAGACATAACAACTACATAACAACTACATAATCACTCTTAATGCACATTATATGATCACCTTGATTTCAGGCAATTCAGAGAGCATGATGCCACATAATTCATCTATGAGAGTTAAACATGCTACAATATTCCATGCAAAGCCACACAACCAAGACCTTGGAAGATCTCTCAAAACTCCACCAAAACCATCTTTGTGCGCCCTTTGGATAAGAGACTCGTCAACCACCCATTTATGGGGTGGAAAAGTCCAATCAACTAAAGTTTGCTCATACGCATGCGCCAAATGAGTAGTATAACCAAGGATTTCTTGCACTTCAAAGCATATGTGCCTTGTATGTCTTGTCACCCCTATAGGACTAAACAACTCTCACAAAGACATGTTGCTTTCTATGGTACCATATACACTAAATGGTAACATCAAACATAATATGGTCATATGAGTGCTCACCTCGATGAGAAAGGGTGTTATGTGCTAGATTCTATCTATCAATATCCCCTATGAAAAAAATAGTCTATCAATATGGTGGGCAAAGCATCCTCCAAATTGCTTTTACATGGCGACAATCAGGAAGAATATACATATATATTTCTATATGTCATGCAAAGAGGACAGTTAACAACTAAATGGAAACCAGCATGTAGGGTGTCTTTAAACCACTCAGAAATGCTATAAATCCTGTGAGGCCCTCCCAAAACCAAATCTTCTTCCGACAATTGCCAACACCATGAAAAGAGGTATCAGATATAAGAGCCTAGATTGATTATCATCCTTTGGAGAGGTAAACACATCCATGTGCATCTATAGATCTCAACAATGGTTTAGGAGGTAAGGAATCACTCAAAAAATCATATGTCCACTGCCCATCTCTAGTAGAATAATCTGCCATTGAACACTGCACCAAGTTTTCGATATGTCCAATAGTGCAACCTCTCTCAAAATCTTACACGAAGGTAGTTAAGAATCCAACTAAAAATGGCCTAACATACCATTTCTTATGACCCAATGAACACCTTATAACACATGTTCCCACACTTACACAATTCCATGCCATTTAATGCATTTATACTTATTTTTTAGGGCTTGTAACCACATATCATCGGGACTTTCAATAAGACCCTAAGTTAGCTTCATAATCAATGCTTTGTTAAACAAATGCAGATCCCAATATCTTAATTGTCCCTTAGACTTGGGTGAACAGAATTTGTTATAAGCAATAGTATGTTTTTCTACCTTCACCATTTTCCCATCAAAAGAAGTCTCTTGTTAACCTTTTGAGTTCATGACGCACACGTTCAAGGAGAAAAGTGGCCTACATGGTATACATTGGTAATGCATACACCATCGATTAAGAAATAGTAACTCTTCCCACAAAAGCAAGGTGATCCATTTTCTACAAGGATAACCACTTTTGAGATTTATCCACCAAATGATAGCAGGTTCGTTTACTCGGCCTACTATGAATTGAAGATACCCCGGGATACTTCTTGAGGTCTCTTGCCAAACCAAACCCCAATAAGGAACTGAGCTTGCAAGCATTGTGGAGTCCAACATTCCTCAAGACCAACATTTTAGTCTTCTCCACATTAACTTTTTCATCTGATTAAAAGTGGTTTAGATTAGATTAGATGATTCGGTTTTTACAACACAATAACTAAAAAACAAGGTTAAATAATATTAAAATATATAACGTATAACATGCTAAAAATTAAAACATTACAAAGTAACACACATAAAATTATGTTTGGAATATAAAAATAGTAGAAAACTACATCACATTAAACTAATAAGTATTATTAGAAAAATAATAATCAACAAATAATCAATTAATACAACGTTGTATACTAATTATAGAATAAAAAAGTATTTATATATGTGGTTTTTTTCAGTTTGATTTGGTTTCAAAAAAAGAAATCAAAATTCAATCCTATCGGTTTTCACAAAAAGAGATAAAAAAAAACATTCAATGTAAAAATCGATTTTGTTAGGTTCTCGATTTTTTGGATCGATTTTTGTTTATGTTTGAATTGGTTTACATGTAAACACCCCTAAAAAACACACTTTCCATTAATAACAAAACGGTTCGGAGGTTTTTGGGTTGCCTAAGCAGACATTAACATGGATAATAAGTAACATGGATAGATGTTTTTACCTCTCTCAACTTGAGAAGTCTTAGAGTCCTCTCTCCTATTTTGTGAGAAGCTTTTGTTTCTTTCTCAGAATTATATAGTTACTGTTTCATTGAAGTAGGGGTACATGCAACATGGCTGATAAATCTTCACCTAAGTGATGATGATGAGGAGGAGATTCTTACTTTCCAGAGAAATACAAACCAGAACCAAGTAGTTGAACTGAGTTTATGTCTAGTGGGAAGATTTCTTACACAGAAACCAATTCGAACACATATGATGAAAGAGCGTATGGCTACGATATGGCAACCGAGTCGTGGTGTTGCAATCAAGGAAGTTAAAAGTGGCATATTTTTGTTTCAGTTCTTTCACAAGCTTGACATTCAGAAGGTGATAAATGAAGGGCTATGGCAATTTGATGGGCACATGCTTATTCTAAGCAATTTTGGAGTAGGTGATGTTCCATAAAAGGTTCCACTGTTTTATGTGAAGTTATGGGTCCAAATACATGACCTACCAGTTGGGTTTATGTTTGTGGAAGTGGGGTAAGGACTAGGTGACTACATTGGAGAGTTTATTGAGTATGACCCAAAGAATAATTCAAGTTTCTAGAACTCCTACATGCGCATCAGAGTCAATATAGATGTGCGGAAGCCGCTTAAGAGAGGGAAGAAAATTTGACATGCAGATGGTGAAGTCAGGCAAGTTTGATTCAAATATGAAAGAATAACAACTTTTTGCCTCCTTTGTGGTATTCTTGGACATGCTGATACTGCATGTGAGAAGTTGTTTTTGCTGGAAGAGGATGACGGTATGCGTGGGTGGGTCCAGAGTTAAGAGTTGAAAGGCGCAAATCAGGTTCCAGTGGAGGGTCTAAATGGCTCCGGCAGGATGATGGGGAGGTTCGGTTTGCCGGCAGTGTGGAGCAAGACGGTGGAGTAGGAACTTGGAGGCTGGTCGTAGTCAGCATCGGTTGGTTACTAATTTCCATTTATTACGAAACAATGCTGTTAATTCAGATCCAAAACGGTCGCATGGTGCCAATCAACATGGGCCAGGAATCCGCATTAATGAGCATAAATTCAATTCCATTGTATAGGCCAATGTGGGACGTTTTGAAAAGGGAAAAAAGGTAATGGTGGAGCCCGTAAATTATCCATTGAGCAATAATTTTGAGTTAGTACAATGCTTAATGAGGGAATGACCAAAACACCATTCAATGTCAATGATTACTATTAATTCTCAACATTCAATTCTAATTGATGAGGATCAGCAGGAGATGGAAATCGATGTCCATGGAGAAAAAAAAAGTCTTCTGGTAGCTAATTCTAGTGGTGGTCAAAATGGTGAAGGAAAGTTAGTTGACAATGATGCTAGCAATGAACGTCCTGTGGGGCATTTTTTATCGGTAGGTCCTGGTACCTAGGCCTATCGGGAGCAATGACGATACTTAGCTGGAACTGCCGAGTCCTGGGTCACCTGAGTAAAGTTCCTACATTAAAAACCTAGTCCGGAAGTATAGGCCGGAAGTATAGGTCGGAAGTTGTTTTTCTGTTTGAGACTCTTGTTTATGCGAATAAAAAAGAGGAGGTTACGAGGCGTATTGGTTTTAATGGTTGTTTTGTGGTGGATAGACTGGGGAAGGGAGGAGTTATTGGAGTTCTGTGGAGAGATAGTATCAAGTGTGAGGTTACTCATTACTCACGACATCATATTGATATGGAGTGGATGATCCAAAAAATGGGAAATGGCGTCTAACGGGTTTCTATGGTGTCCCGGATCGATCACGTCGTCATGAGTCTTGGGCTGTGCTGCGAAGACTCTCTCGTCATTCTTCTCTACCTTGGTGCATCATAGGTGATTTCAACGATTTGTTATCGCCTAATGATAAGATAGGAACATGTGACCACCCAAATTACTTGATGAATAGGTTTCGGGAGGCTGTTCATGATGCTGGATCGATTGATATTGTGTTAGAAGGATATCCTTTTACTTGGAGATTTGCAATGGGAACCGAAAGAGCTATAAAACAAAGACTGGATAGAGCAATGGTTAATAAGGACTGGCTTCTCATTTTCCCTCAAGTCAAACTTATTAACCTTGTTGCATCTCGGTCTGACCACTCTCCTTTGCTCCTTCAGCGAGATCCTGAGCCTATAATGAGAGGGGTTCGCAGCTTCAGATTTGAAAACCATTGGTTCTTAGAGCCTGATATTATGGAAATTGTCAATAATGGGTGGAACAAAGGTGAGAGGGGGAATGTGGTTGATAGACTTAGAAATTGTGCGGACAGTCTTCAGCTTTGGAGTAAAAGATTGGGAGCAAAATCCAAAGAAGATATTGATGCCTGCAGGAAACAACTTGAAGTATTGAGAGATCGAAAACATGCCGCTGGAGTAACTCAATTTAATCTGGTCAGGGGACAAATGGCTAATCTCATTACTCATGAAGAATGTTTTTGGAGGCAAAGAGCAAAAGTTTATTGGCTGCGGGAAGGGGATCTCAATACTCGTTTTTTTCATGCCTCAGCCACTTGTAGGTGGAAAAGGAATAAAATTTTAAATCTTCAGAGGGATGATGGCGTGGTGGTGGATGATCCGATTATGATACAAGAGGTGGCATGTCAATATTTTAAGAACATTTTCAAGAGCAAAGATAGTAGCTATGAAGGTGTCATCAGTGCCTTGGATACTCGTGTTTCTCTGGAAGATAATGAAATGCTCACTAAGCAATTTACTAGTGAAGAATAACCAATCTTAAAAAATTAAATTAATTAAAAACAGACATTTGGGTAAACCTGATGAAATTCGAAGCTGCCATGGGAAAAGGAAGAACAACAACTCATCCAACCACTCCCTCCGATCTTCCAAGCCCAGATACTCCAAAAGCATCTTCCATTGGAAACACTCTTTAGAACACTCCCAATATAACTGTAACAAAAACGACAACGTTTTTTTAAAAAGAAAGAAATGAGCAAGAACCAAGAAGAAGCAACAAGAAGTGAATTTGGACGACGAGCAAATAGCAGAGTTAAGGGAAATCTTTCGTTCGTTTGATAGGAACAATGATGGAACCCTAACACAATTAGAGCTGAGTTCGCTTCTGTGATCGCTGGGTCTGAAGCCAAGCACGAAGCAATTGGAAGGGTTCATATAGAGGGTTTACCCAAACAACAACAGTCTGATAGAGTTCTCGGAATTCGTGGCACTGGTGGCACCGGATCTGTTGCCGGCAAAGTCGCCGTACACGGAGGAGCAACTGCGACAGCTGTTCAAGATGTTTGACAGGGACGAGAATGGGAGGAAGAAGACGAAGTTATGTTCTTCTCCCCTTTTCTATCTATTTTATTCGTTGATTATTTATTTATTAAATTTATTATTTAATTTATTTATTTAATTTTTTAAGATATGTCATATTGAGTCAGCATGACGCATCCTATGTGTAAAACAATTTGCACGTCATTCATGCTAGGTGGATGGAGAGAGAACGCGAGGGACTAAAACTGGGATAATCTGATATTTCAGTGGCGGAATCTAAACAAAAATTTTAGGAGGGACTAAAACTGGATTTCACTAATATTACAGGGACTAAAAGCGGTATTAATTAATAAATGTATATCCAGCTTTCAATCAGCTTTTGTGCCTGGCAGGTCTATTCTTGATAATGCTATGATAGCTATTGAAGTTATTCATTATTTGAAGAGCAAAACTAAAGGGAAAGAAGGGGATGTAGCCCTCAAAATTGATATCAGTAAGGCGTATGACAGGGTGGATTGGGGCTATTTGAGGAAGGTGATGGAGAAATTTGGGTTTAATGAGACTTGGGTTAGATGGATCATGTTGTGTGTGGAGACTGTGAACTATTCAGTTTTGGTGAATTCAGAGCAGGTGGGCCCAATTCAACCAGGCCGTGGCCTTAGGCAAGGCGATCCATTGTCACCCTATTTGTTCATCCTTTGTGCCGAACGATTAACAACTTTGATCAACCAAGCGGAAAGAAGAGGAGTCCTTCATGGGAATAAATTTTGTAGAAGGGCACCCATTGTGTCCCACCTCTTATTTGCTGACGATTGTTTTCTATTTTTTAGGGCTAATAGAAGAGAAGCTGAGACTATGAAGACTATTCTTGCCACATATGAGGAAGCTTCTGGTCAGAAAATTAATTTTCAAAAATCAGAAATATATTTCAGCAGAAATGTGGATGAAGACACCAAGAATAGTATTCCAACGTTGCTTTGGGACTTCCATCAATGATTGGTCGATGTAAGAAGGATTTGTTCAAATTTCTTAAGGACCGTGTTTGGAAGAAGATCAACTCTTGGGGTGGAAGATCTCTTTCAAGGGCAGGGAAGAAGGTGATGATCAAATCAGTGCTTCAGGCTATACCCACTTATTTTATGAGCATATTCTTAATTCCCCAATCTCTAGGAGATGAGATTCAAAAAATAATGAATTCTTTCCGGTGGGGAAGTTTTGGTAATGGAAATCGTGGCATTAAGTGGATGTCATGGGATAAGCTTTCCATGAGTAAGAAAGTGGATGGTATGGGATTCCAAAATCTTCATGTTTTCAATGTTGCTCTACTGGGTAAACGAGGATGGAGGATTATGTCCCAACCTGACACTCTTGTTGCTAAGGTGTTTAAGGCAAAATATTTCTCACAATCCGAGTTTTTAGAAGCTAAAAGGGGAAGTAACTCAAGTTATGTTTGGAAAAGTCTTTGTGAGGCAAGGGTGATTATTAAGGAGGGTATGAGGTGGAGTATTGGGGGTGGAAATAGAATAAGGATTTTTCATGATAAATGGGCTGTAGGAGGCCGCATTCTAACCCCTGCAAATGGGCTCGATGCCAACCCCTTTCTTAGGGTTTCTGATCTTATGCAGCAGAACGAGAAGGCGTGGGATGTGTTGTACAAAATCGCAAGTGTACGAATTTGTCGTTAAGTAATAAAAGATCGAATCCACAGGGATTGTGACCAATCATTAACTAAACAAAAGTTGTAACTAATTGAACTATTGACGAATACGAATGTGTTTGAAAAGTTTGTTTAGCAACAAAAACAGTACTAACGAGACAATGTATTTGGATATTAAGGAGAATAAAATGACTAGGGCTCGAATCCCTTTGTTTCAACTTTTATGCTCTTGAATTCTTTTCCAATGCAAGCAATGATAACGTATTTGAAGTTCAAATCCACAAGTTTAGATTAAAGAAAATCCCTTCTCTAATAACCCCTTTGATTAAGTAAACGAGTCCTGATTTCTTAGGTCCAAATTAATTTAATCAAGCATAACGAATAAGGATTCATGCAAACTCATACCACAAGAATTATATTCCTATAACTTTATTAAGCATGTCAAATTATCCCAAAGCAAGTTTAAAACCTCAATTTTCCAATTGATGCTAAAACCCTAGTTCAACTCAATGGTGATCAAGCATCGAATCGCATTAAGAAAAGAGATAAATGATCAAATAACATAAATCATACTTGCATTGAAATTCTGAATTCGATTACATAAAAGTATCCACAAAGTTCATCTTACCCTAGTACAAGAGGTTTAGTTCCTCATAGAAGAGAAGAAACCAATCAATTGAGATGAAGAATTAGCCAAAGACTCCATTGATTCCTCAAATTTGCCTTTGATCCTTGTTCTTGATTCAATCTCTAGCCAACAAAAACTAACTCTAGGTCAAAGCTTTATCCCTCTATTTATAGTTCTCGCACCAAAGGGTTGAAAAACATCTTCAAAATAAGTCAAAACGCGCAAAATACAAGTCTGGACCGAGTTGCAGCACGGCCGTGGAGCCTGGCACGGCCTGGCCGTGCTGCTCTTAAAATACAAAATAGCAGAAGCGCAGCCCGACACAGGCGTGGTGGAGGACACGGCTAAGCCGTGTTGTTCTCTGAACCTCTGCACGCGGCGTGGTGGAAAACACGGCTTGGCCGTGTTATTCCTTGTTTGCTCAATCTTGAATTTCTTCATGTCCCCAAGGCACGGCCAGGCAAGAACACCTGTAGGCCGTGTCTTTTTAAATCTTGCCATATTTTGTTATTTTGGCCTCCGAGTTGGTTGCAACATCCGGCTAAGTGATCTAGCTCCGCTTTCCTAGGCCAATAACCTTCTTTTCTGCACAATTGAACTCAAACCAAGTGCATTATCTAAATCAAGCAAAAATGCATGAGAACTATGGGTAAAAACCACTAAAATGACTACTATGCAATGCAAAACTAACAACAAACCATATGCTATAATGAACGCATCAAATTACCATAAGCTTAGAATCTTGCTTGTCCTCAAGCAATTGCAGTGGCCAAAGATTAAGCAGAGAAACAAGAGATGCAACAAATAAGGAACCCGAGATAAAAGCCAATTCAAGCAATAGGCTAAAGGCTACAAAAGACAATAGGGACAACCAACATCAAGTCCAATTAGAGACTCAGGCTCTCTGAAATCATGTCTCTCACTGATAGGGGCACTCTCCTTACCACTCTCAAAGTGTTTAAAGGTTATGACAAATCGCTCAAATCCATCCATGAAAGTGCTCTACCATAAGCTTGACTATTAACCAAATCTCAGCATATAAATTATGAAAACACACAAGAATCAAAAGGTCTTCACAAGGTTGTAACGTGGCCATGAGATTTTTCTTGTAAGGTGAGATAACAACAAGAAAAGGGGAAATTCAAGGGCTAACAACATGAACAATTAAAACAACCCTTTTACGCAGAATAAGTGGAGCAATACATTTTCCTTTTTCGCTTTCAAAACCTTTTTATTTTGCTCCTTTTCTGTTTTTTTTAACATTGAGATTTTTGCAGTAATGAGGAATTTAAATAACAGAAGAGGTCCCAATTTCAAGCACCGCACAAATCACACAAGATTCACAACTAATTGCTCCCTTAGACATGCTCTAAAAGGTACTGTCATATTTAACAATCACAAGGGTACCAAGAAAATTAATTTCAGTTCAGGCTCAAAAGGGGGTAACTAAAGGAAGCTTTCATTCAACAATCAGAGGCTTGAACACATGCCTAAAATGCCTTAATCATATTCAAGTGTGTAGACAAAAATTTTCAAGTTTTGAAAAGGTTTCAAGTCAAGTTCTAGAGAGCACAATCAAGAGGAAAACACTCATACAAGGAGAAGGGGCATAAGAACATGATGAAGTACAAACCCCAAATGAAGCTCAAGTCTCACATTTAGAAGTTCAAATCAGTGAAAGACATCAAATCAGAGTGCCACATGCTAATCATCAACTTATCAAAAGATTGTCCCTATGTACATTAAGAACACTACCTTTAAGCCTATCACAAGAGAAAATAGTTGGGTTCCAAATCATTGCAATCTCAAATTTCAAAAAGATTGTAGGACACATGCCAAAGCACAAGAGGATAGTGTAACAATTTGGGGGATAAAATGATGCGCACAAAACAACAATTAACACAAAGATGCAAACACTAAAATGAAATGCAAGACTAACATGCAAAAATTTAAAACGCCCTACCCCAAGCTTAAGAATTTATATTGTCCCCAATGTAAACAATTAAACTGAGATAGGGATGATGCAAGGGAGAAACTCACTGTAGGGGAGGAGGAGGGAACTGGCCAGGATATTCTTTGGAGGTGCGGTTATACTCTGATGACCATGTCCTGAATGTTGTGGACAGTGTTGTCAAGACCCGTCAGCTGGGCCCTTTGAGCAGCCATCTCCTCCTGGAGAGCGGCATAAGAACCGGGAGGTGGCTGTGGAGCAGAGTAATGTGAAGAGCTGCCAGGGGGTGCCTCAGGTCTCTCCTCTTGAAGGGGCTCAGGTTGGGGGCCTCCGGGAAAATTCCAATTCCTCTGGTCTCTGATAGTGGTGTGCTCCTGGTCAGGTAGAGGATGGGTTTCCTCGATGTCGACTAAACAAGCGATAACATTGGCCTTCTCGAACTATCATTCTCATTGCCAAGCAGGCTTCCATGTCCAAGCGTGTGCTCCCACGAACAATTGGGAGGCCGGAGGTTCTATAACCCAGAGCTTCAGCAATAGGGGTGATTAAACCACCAATAACAATTTTACCGGCTGAAGCTTTCCCTACTTTAACCATGTGGGTGATCAAATGAGAACCTGCATCTAGCTAAAATTCTGGGTGCAGCATGTTCCATAGAAACATCAGTTCCGACTGACGGACAACGCCGTCGCTATCCCCTCGGCCAAACAATGTGTTTGACATTACTCTGTGAACATAGCGAAAATAGGGGTTTCACAACTTTGATGATTTGGATGAAGAGGAGTCATAAGTGTCAGACTTAGTTAGCAAGCTCCAAAATCTTCTTGCAGAAAAATCATTGGGGACTTTTCGGTGACCACCATATGGCAATCCATATATTGCATTGAATTGGCTCAATGACAGGCTATGCTCAGTATTGAATAACCTAAAGGTTATCAAATTGTTCTGGTGGTCCTCTGGCCATCCCTCCGCATATGAGACATTGGCATTAACGGATGATAGGAATTCCAGAGTAATTCTTGCATAAGTAAAACTTTTCAATCCCACAAACTTTGTCCAACCCACATTAGCAAATAAGTACTGGACATCATCTAGCAGTCCTAGAATTAACAATGCAGATTCATCCATATAACGGGTGGGGACAATTATTCTTTCGATAAGAGAATTATACCTTGCCTTTTGAACGTCGTCCCGGAACTGAATTCCATACGGGTTCTCGGTCACTTTTTTCTTGCCCTTTCCCTTGCCCTTGGCCAATGCTGGCTCTTTTGTGCCTGAGGCATCACCCCTCTGTCTCTTGGATGCCATAATACCCTGTAATCAAGTCACACAACACAACCAACACAGGAAAGAGAAAAAAAAATTAGTGGTGAAGCCAATGGAGCTTCGGCTGTGGAAGGGAGGGTGGAGTGGATGACTTTGGTGGAGTAAGGGGGGAGTGCGACGGGCTGATGGTGGTGGCCGCCGCGTCTGTAGTTGGAAGAGGGAAGAGGTGGTGGGGTGGTGGGAGGTGACGCGGCTGGAAGGAGAAGATGGTGACGGTGGGAGAGCTTGTGGCGACGGTGGGAGAAGAGGTGGTGGGGGAAATCTCAGATGAAGAAGAAAAAGAATGGGGCAAGTAGGAGAAAATGGAATTAGAGAGGATGGTGGGAGGAGAAGATGGTGGTGATGGTGGATGAGGAGTTGCGGCTGGAAGGAGAGGTTAGGGTTAGAAAAATGAAAGTGAAGAAAGGGTGGGGGAAGGGACGGTCGTGTTCTGCAAAAAGGGGGGGTGGTTAATTTGGGTTTTTCTGTGGTGTGGCTGGGTGTATGATAAGTACTGTGGGTCTGCACCAGGACCACAGATTAAAAATTAAAAGGAATGGATGGTTGTGATTGGCTGGGGAAGGATTGGGTAAGGGCAAGCACACATGAGGAATGCCTAATCCTTGGCTGAAGGAAGCTCGAACACGGGCGTGCCATAGGACACGGCTAGCCCGTGTTCTTCACTGTCTCCCCTGAAAAAAAAAATTCTTAGAGACACGGCCGTGTCATCTCACACGGCCAGGCCGTGTGTCACTGCACTGCCCCTTTTTTTTTTGAATGCACTCTTCTACACCTTGGGTTGCCTCCCAAGAAGCGCTTCTTTAACGTCACTAGCTTGACGCGTGATGGTATTCTCAAGGCTCTCGCAAGACTAGAGCAACCTTTGCCCTGTCAAGCTCTCCTCCCAAATAATGCTTCAGACGTTGACCATTAACCTTGAACGATCTTTGAGATGAAGGCTCCTCCACCTCTACTGCTCCATGTGGCATCACTTCTTTTACCACAAAAGGTCCCGACCACTTGGACTTGAGTTTGCCCGAGAATAACTTCAAACGAGAGTTGAAAAGTAACACTTCTTTGCCCGGAGAGAAGGTTCTTCAGACAATGTGCTTATCATGATAAGCTTTCAACTTTTGTTTGTAGATGGAAGCATTCTCATAAGCATGCAAACGCATTTCATCCAACTCGTGCAGCTGCAAAATTCTTTTCTCTCCTGCCAGGGTTGAATCAAAATTTAAGAACTTAAGGGCCCAAAACGCCTTATGCTCAAGTTCAACTGGCAAATGACAAGCTTTGCCATAAACCAGCTGGTATGGAGACAATCCCATAGGGGATTTGTACGCTGTCCTGTATGCCCACAAAGCATCATCCAGCTTATGGGCCCAGTCTTTCCTTGAGGCACTCACTGTCTTCTCGAGTATCTTTTTGATCTCCCTGTTTGACACTTCCACTTGCCCGTTGCTTTGAGGGTGGTAAGGAGTGGCAACTTTGTGTTTCACACCATACTTTTTCAGCACAGCCTCCAATTTTGAGTTGCAAAAATGCGAACCACCATCACTGATTAGCACTCTAGGGACCCCAAACCGGGAAAATATGTTCTTCTTTATGAATTTTACAACAGTCTGAGAATTACTTGCCTGAGTTGCCACTGCCTCTACCCATTTTGAGACATAGTCCACAGCTACCAAAATGTATTGGTTAGAGAATGAGGAGGGAAATGGCCCCATGAAATCAATTCCCCAACAATCAAATAGTTCAACCTCCAAAATGGAGTTTAAGGGCATCTCATTCCTCTTGGAAATACTTCCCGTCCTCTGGCACTTGTCACAGCTCTTGGCATGAGCATAAGCATCTTTGAAAATTGAAGGCCAATAGAATCCAGATTGAAGCACCTTTGCAGCTGTGCGTTCACCATTGAAATGACCTCCGTATGGTGAATTGTGACAATGCCATCAAATTTTCTGGGCCTCATCATTTGCAACACACCTTCTCAGAAGTCCATCTGGGCCTTGTCTGAAGAGATAGGGATCATCCCAAATGAAGTAGTTAGCATCTTTGAAAAACTTCTTCTTTTGTTGCCAAGTTAGCTCTTCAGGTATCACACCAGCAGCTTTAAAATTTGCCATATCTGCAAACCAAGGCCTCTCAGTCACAGCTAACAGTTTCTCATCTGGGAACTCCTCTAGAATGTCCAACTCTTTAGCTGTAATTTCATTATTCTCCAGCCTAGACAGATGATCAGCCACCACATTTTCACTTCCCTTTTTGTCCTTGATCTCAAGGTCGAATTCTTGCAACAACAAAATCCACCGAATGAGTCTTGGCTTGGATTCGACCTTAGTCATAAGATACTTGATTGCCGCATGATCAGTGAACACCACAACTTTGGAACCAATCAAATAAGAACGGAATTTTTCTAGAGCAAATACTATAGCAAGCAGCTCTTTCTCTGTGGTAGCATAATTGACTTGGTTCTCATTCAATACCTTGCTAGCATAATAGATGGCATGAAAGAATTTTTCTCTCCTTTGCCCCAAAACAGCCCTCATGCGTAGTCACTAGCATCACACATTAGCTCAAAAGGTGACTCCCGATCGTGCAACTATCACCGGTCTTTGAAATAAGTTTCTCTTTCAGCAACTCAAAAGCCTTCAAGCATTCTGGGTCAAATTTGAATGAGACATCCTTGATGAGGAGATTACAAAGCGGCTTAGCAACCTTGGAGAAGTCCTTGATAAATCGTCTATAAAAACCAACATGCCCAAGGAAACTCCTCA
Source organism: Calophaca sinica (assembly GCA_037113605.1). Classification (NCBI taxonomy): domain Eukaryota; kingdom Viridiplantae; phylum Streptophyta; class Magnoliopsida; order Fabales; family Fabaceae; genus Calophaca; species Calophaca sinica. The sequence goes on from CM073736.1 coordinate 97,240,788, forward strand.
CTCCTTTCACATTCAATGGAGGAGGCAACTTCTCTATCACATCAATTTTTGCCTTGTCCACTTCTATACCCTTAGATGAGATCTTATGACCCAGAACAATTCCTTCTTTCACCATGAAGTGACATTTTTCCCAATTCAACACTAAATTGGTCTCCTTACACCTCTTAAGAACATCCTCCAGGTTATTCAGACAATCATCAAAAGAAATACCAAACACGGAGAAGTCATCCATAAAGACCTCAATAGATTTTTCAATCATATCAGCAAAAATAGACAGCATGCACCTTTGAAAAGTTGCGGGAGCATTGCACAGACCGAAAGGCATCCGTCTATACGCAAAAACTCCAAATGGGCAAGTGAATGCTGTCTTTTCTTGGTCTTCTGGATTGACAGAGATTTGATTGTACCCGGAATACCCATCAAGAAAACAGTAGTAAGCTTGCCCAGCCAATCTTTCGAGCATCTGGTCCATAAATGGAAGAGGGAAGTGGTCCTTGCGGGTGGTTTGGTTAAGCTTCCGATAGTCAATGCACATCCGCCAACCTGTGACAGTTCTAGTAGGGATTAACTCATTTTTTTCATTTGTTACAACTATCATTCCCCCTTTCTTTAGAACCACGTGTACTGGGCTCACCCATGCACTGTCAGAAATAGGATAGATCATCCCAGCCTCTAAAAGTTTAAATACCTTCCTCCTCACAACCTCTTTCATAACCGGGTTAAGCCTTCTCTGTGGCTGAACGACTGGTTTGAACTCTTGGTCTAACTTTATTTTATGCATGCAAAAGGCTGGACTGATGCCCTTTTAAATTTGAGATGGTCCATCCAATTGCCTCTTTATGTGCTCTAAGTACTCTCACTAGCTTCTCCTCTTCTAGCTTTGATAAGGAGCTACTGATGATCACCGGATTAAATGCATCATCCCCAAGAAAGACATACTTCAGATGTGGGGGTAATTGCTTTAATTCCGGGGTAGCTTTCTTCTCTAACACACCACCTTGCAAGTCCTCTTTCTTTCTAGCAACAACATCTTCAACCTGTAGAGCTTCAAGTTGTGCAAGACATCTTTCTATTTCATCATCCATCTCCTCATCCACCTTTTCCATGGAATTCACTAACACTTTCTCTAATGGGTGCGAGGGTTGGTCTTGCTCCATGATTTCCAAAACTGAGTCGTCAATCACATCAACTCGAGAGCATTTCTCAATATCATCCGGATGCCGCATAGCTTCAAAAACATTAAATGTCACCTTCTCATCCTGGAACCTCAAAATTAATTTACCTTGTTGAACATCAATCAAGGCTCTCCCTGTAGCTAGGAATGGTCTGCCAAGAAGAAGAGGGATCTCCTTGTCCTCTTCCATATCAAGGATAACAAAATCAACTGGGAACAAGAATTTGTCAACTCTAACCAACACATCCTCCAGTATTCCATAAGGATATTTGACCGATCGATCTGCCAGTTGTAAAGACATCTTTGTGGGCTTGACTTCACCTCCTCCCAACCGTTTCAACATAGAGAGGGGCATCAAATTAATACTCGGTCCCAAATCACAGAGAGCCTTACCAATATGCAAATTCCCAATAGTACAAGGGATTGTAAAACTTCCCGGATCCTTCATCTTTGGAGGGAGCTTCCTTTGAATGATAGCACTGCACTCTTCAGTCAAGGCCACCGTCTCATCATCCTTAAATCTTCTCTTTTTGGTCAACAACTCCTTCATAAACTTTGCATATGTGGGCATTTGCTCAAGAGCTTCTGCAAAAGGGATGTTGATTTGTAGACGCTTGAAGATGTCCATGAACTTAGCAAACTGTTCATCCTTCTGGTTCTTCTTGCTCAGATGAGGGTAAGGAAGCTTCATATGTGGCTGAATAGCCTTGGGCTGCTCTTGTACCTGCAGTTTGTCAGTAGCACCATTGTCTTCCTCACCTTCTTTTTTCTCTTTTTTTTTAACATTTTCTCTACTCTATTTTTCAACTCCACCTTTTTCTTTTTCAACTTCTTTTTCTACTTCCACTCTCTCTTTTTCGACTTCTTTTTCTACTTCCACTCTCTCTTTTTTAACTCCATCCACCTCACTTTTTTCGCTCTTTTTCTTTCTCTCTACTTCAGACAACAACTTTCCACTTCTCAAAGAAACAACACTACAATTTTCGTTTTTGGGGTTATCTACTGTGCTAGCAGAAAACTTACCTTTGGATTACTCCGCTAGTTGCTTTGAAAGTTGCCCAATTTGGTTCTCCAGATTTTTGATAGAAGCCTCCTGGTTTTTGAAATGAGACTCATGATTCTGGAAGTTGGATTGTGTCATCTTCATAAACTGAGTTAGAGCTTCTTCTAATTGATTTGGCTTCTCTTGCTTTTGCGGTTGTGGAGGTTCTTTGGATGATGGGTTATCTTCTTTGCTTCAAGAGAAGTTGGGATGATTCTTCCACCCTGGATTATAGGTGTTAGAATACGGATTCCCTCCTTGCCTTTGAAAGTTACCCATGTAATTAGCTTGCTCCTTGGAGTCTCCTAATGTATCACACCCTCCATTCTCATGAGGCCCTTGACAAAAGTCACATCTCAATTTTTGATTTACCTGGTTCACTTGAGCAGAGGAAGAGGCTCCCACTTTTAGTGCCTTCAACTCCTTGGTGATAGCCTGCAATTGTTGAGAGACTAACTTATTTTGAGCCAAGAGTGCATCTTGCGTTTCTAGCTCAAGGACTCCTCTTTTTGCCAATGTACCTCTATCATTCTGGTACAACTGCTCATTGGAAGCCATTTGCTCCACTAAGATTCTTGCTTCTGCAGTTGTCTTGTTGTTGATGGTACCTCCACCTGAGGCATCCAGCATCATTCTGGTGTTCGGTCTCAAACCATTACAGAACATTTGCATTTGGTTGAAATCATCATATCCATGGCCTGGACACCTCTTCAGAAGGAGCTTGAATCTCTCCCATGCCTCATACAAATTCTCACTTTGGTTCTGTTGGAAGCCATGAATCTCACCTCTTCTTTTGATAAATTTGGAGGGTGGAAAAAATTTGGTCATGAATTTTTCCTCCAAATCATCCCAAGTTGCAATGCTCCCTGTAGGCAAGGTGTCAAGCCAATCTCTTGCTCGCTGCCACAGGGTCCAAGGGAAAAGCCTCAGTTTCTTGCTTCCCTCTGTCACTCCAGCCAGCCCAAAGGTGTCACAGATTTCATATAAACTCACCAGGTGCTGATTTGGGTCATCAATCTCATTCCCCGTGAATTGGCTTTGCTTGAGAGTGTTCAACAATGCCGGCTTGATCTCAAAATTAGCATTTTCCTCAACCTGTTGGTAGGCATTGACAGCCCTTGCATGGTTGTTCCGTCTCCCAAAATCACCCAAGGTGCGTGGTTGGTCCCCCATCACTTCTTGAGTTGGGACTTGAGATGTAGATGCAGAGGATTGTTTTTGTCGTTGCTTTGCTTCCTTAGCCTTCTTCCTTAATGCCTTCGTTGTCTTTTCGATCTCCGAGTCAAACAACAGTTCACCTGTTTATTTACCTCGCATGCACAAAACTAAAAGGAAAGATCAGTAGCAAAGCAACAATTAAGGTAATTTCAAAATAATTTTTTTAGAAAATAAATAAAAGAAATAGTTCAAAACGGTACTCATTTGCCTTGTTAAAAATTAATTCAACAATCCCCGGCAACGGCGCCAAAAACTTGTTGTACAAAATCGCAAGTGTACGAATTCGTCGTTAAGTAATAAAAGATCGAATCCACAGGGATTGTGACCAATCATTAACTAAACAAAAGTTGTAACTAATTGAACTATTGACGAATACAAATGTGTTTGAAAAGTTTGTTTAGCAACAAAAACAGTACTAACGAGACAATGTATTTGGATATTAAGGAGAATAAAATGACTAGGGCTCGAATCCCTTTGTTTCAACTTTTACGCTCTTGAATTCTTTTCCAATGCAAGCAATGATAACGTATTTGAAATTCAAATCCACAAGTTTAGATTAAAGAAAATCCCTTCTCTAATAACCCCTTTGATTAAGTAAACGAGTCCTAATTTCTTAGGTCCAAATTAATTTAATCAAGCATAACGAATAAGGATTCATGCAAACTCATACCACAAGAATTATATTCCTATAACTTTATTAAGCATGTCAAATTATCCCAAAGCAAGTTTAAAACCTCAATTTTCCAATTGATGCTAAAACCCTAGTTCAACTCAATGGTGATCAAGCATCGAATCGCATTAAGAAAAGAGATAAATGATCAAATAACATAAATCATACTTGCATTGAAATTCTGAATTCGATTACATAAAAGTATCCACAAAGTTCATCTTACCCTAGTACAAGAGGTTTAGTTCCTCATAGAAGAGAAGAAACCAATCAATTGAGATGAAGAATTAGCCAAAGACTCCATTGATTCCTCAAATTTGCCTTTGATCCTTGTTCTTGATTCATTCTTTAGCCAACAAAAACTAACTCTAGGTCAATGTTTTATCCCTCTATTTATAGTTCTCGCACCAAAGGGTTGAAAAACATCTCCAAAATAAGTCAAAACGCGCAAAATACAAGTCTGGACCGAGTCGCGACGGCCAGTAGTGGAGCACAACACGGCTGGCCGTGCTGCTCTTAAAATACAAAATAGCAGAAGCGCAGCCCGACACAGGCGTGGTGGAGGACACGGCTAAGCCGTGTTGTTCTCTGAACCTACAGGCACGGCCGTGGTGGAAAACACGGCTTGGCCGTGTTATTCACTGTTTGCTCAATCTTGAATTTCTTCATGTCCCCCAAGGCACGGCCGTGGGCAGCAACACGGGTAGGCCGTGTCTTTTTAAATCTTGCCATATTTTGTTATTTTGGCCTCCGAGTTGGTTGCAACATCCGGCTAAGTGATCTAGTTCCGCTTTCCTAGGCCAATAACCTTCTTTTCTGCACAATTGAACTCAAACCAAGTGCATTATCTAAATCAAGCAAAAATGCATGAGAACTATGGGTAAAAACCACTAAAATGACTACTATGCAATGCAAAACTAACAACAAACCATATGCTATAATGAACGCATCGGGATGAGATCAGGGTTTTGCTATGGCTGGATCCGGATTCTGCAAAAACGATCCTGAGAACTACGCTGTGTGATGCAGTGGTAGATGATCAGATGGTATGGTGGCCGGATCCTAAGGGACATTACACGGTAAATCAGCATATCACTCACTCATGAACTCTGTTCTGGATACATCTCATCTACGGCAAGAAGGAAATTAGTCAAAGATTTGGAAAATGGAGGTTCCACTAAAGGTTAAAAATTTTATGTGGCGACCCTGTAGAGACGTTCTCCCAACTCACTCGAATCTTCAGCGCCGCGGTATTGAAGTGCAAAATCGTTATCCATGGTGTGATGGAGAAGGTGAGAGTACATGTCATATCTTTCTCACTTGTCCTAAAAGTATTTCGGTGTGGAACAATCTCAATCTTTGGAGGTACATTGAGCCTTTGCTACTTGATGCCACAGGTTTCACATCAGTTTTCTTTAATTTGCTGCCTCAACTTTCGAAGATGGAGAAAAGAATGTGGGTAATATCTTTGTGGAGTCTCTGGAGTAGTAGAAATCACAGAGTGTGGGAGAATAAGGATGAAACACTAGCTTCAATCATCTATGGTGGGAAATTATTGTGGGAGGAATGGGCTAAAGCTCGATTGATTAAGGAACAGAACCAAACATCGTTTCAGGAAGCTTCAATGACATGGTCTAAGCCAAAAACTAGGTTCATCAAATGCAATATCGATGCATCTTTTTCTGTGGAGATGAACAAAGTTGGCATAGGAATTGTTCTGAGAGATGAATTTGGGCTCTTTGTGGGAGCAAAAACTCAATGGATCCGGCCCATAGTGGATGTAAAGTTGGGTGAGGCTTTCGGGCTAAGGGTTGCCTGATAACACCAATATTGCATCATTTTTATAAGGATATTAGAATGTGATTTGAATAATTATTGAATATTATCAATTGAAATTCATTCTCTTTTAATCTAAATTGTGCAGAAATGTAAAATTAGGCAATATGGTGGTCAAATACAAATTTGGGCTTGAAATAGGCCCAGAATGCTAAGTACGGCCTTCGCATAATATAATGAAGCATGTCCATGCTTATCTAAAGCAGCAATTAGCCACGAGCGGGCCTCACGCGCGTCCACGCGCTCCCCAAATAGCTAGTTGGTATTTTAATCATATCTGGAGCTGTAGATATCGGATTAAGGCGTTCTTGGTGGCATTGGAAAGCTAAGAGAATTTTCTACTACTTTGTCACAAATTGGATGGAGCAGGGCCTCTTCATCATGGAGCACAGCCGTGCTCAACCAAAAATATCAGAAAATCATATCGGCAAGGTCGGTGACGCATAAACAGGCTGTAAAGGGAGCACGGCCATGCTGGTGCCGTGCTGAGCTCAAAATTTTGCCTATAAAAGGAACGCTCAGCAGAATATTTTGAAAACTCCCCCGGGATTAATTCTCTCCCAATTCTCTTCTTCTCTTGTTACCTTCTAGTCTTATTTTGTTTGTTTTCTTATATTATGTTGTGTAACTAATCCCGTCACTGAGGTGATAGGGGATCTTTTACTTTATCTGTGGTATCTTTATGATTTATAATATGAGTGTTTAAATCCTTTCGATTAAATTATTCCTGGTGATATTTCTTTAATAAAAGAATTAGCTACTCTTTACACAGTTAATTAAGTGTATGGCGATCGTATCTTCAATTAGTTAACGAAACTCTAGGGATAATTGAATCTGCATGCTCTGCTGGATCAAGGATTGCGTGCTCATTTCCAGTCAGTCATTGAATTGGTAAATCTATTGATGCTTTATGCTCTTTCTATTTACTTGTTTTTAATGATCAAACAAAGTAACAAATTAGGAGGAAGACTGTTAACATTATTGAAACAAACTCTGAAATTCCAGTTTTGATGATCAACAAACTCTGAGAAAGATACTTAAGTTTATTGACTCATATATGTCTCTAACATTTTCTGTGAGTAAGTTCCAGCAAAGAAAGAAAAGAAAAATAAACATGTCAAGCAAGAAGACAATGGAATTAAGCATAAGATTATGAGAAATATGGTGAATTGACATTGGACATCATTCTTGAGAAGGAAGCTGTTAAACAAAGTGGAAAATAGATAAATATGACATGACAATGGACAGCTTTCTTAAGAAACAAAACTGCAGCAACTACAATCAAATTCCAGCAAACTTACTCAGGAATGAGTAAGTTCCAACTTACTCTTAACTACTGCAGAAACAGATTCAGCAGCAAAAAGAACAAATTAAATGCATCAAGTGATCACATTTATGAGCACACCATGCTATTAAATGAAGAACAAAAACTGAAATCAAGAGCTTGTTGCTGCTACTGCTGTAAGTGAGGAAGTTCAGCAAGTGAAGCTTCCAAAAGGTGATGTGACAGGGAGACAGAACTGACAGTTGGTGAAAAGCAAGACTGCTCTGTGCAGAAACACTCATCACACCGTGCAAATCTGCCCCAAGGATTTCAAACGGCTCTGCAACGGCTAGATCAACAAATCAGGGCTATATATCACAGCATCGGAACACTGAACAAATTCGAGAGAGCCAAATTCAACTGTTGCATCAAATTCAAATTGCAAATCAACTGCCTCTCAACTCACTCAAAAGTGCACTCTGCAGAAATTGTTAGGGGATCTTTTTGTGCACTTGTCTGCTTGTAAACACAAAGTTTTAAATTGTATTTCTCTGTGTGTAACCAAGCCTTAAACCCCAAAAACAACTTATCCTTGTATCTGTTTTGTCTTAGTGGGATCCTATCAAACTTCCTAGGGTAGGTGAGTGTTGGTGAGGAGTTCTGCTAAGGAAGATAGTTCAGGAACAGGAGTAAGTTCCTGGTTGTAATCAGCTTGAAGAGGCTGAGTGAAAGAACACTTGTAATCAGCTTGAAGAGGCTGAGTGAAAACTCTCACTGGGAGTGAGGAGTGGATGTAGCCCAAGGTTTGGGGTGAACCACTATACATCTAGTGTGATTTATATTTATGTTTTTAAATCCATCTCACTTGTGATACTTCACACACTTCACTTAAAACTCAGAAACAGTGTTCTTCAACCATTCTGCATAATCATGCTTTACTTGCTGCCAATTCAATTCATATGATTCTGTTCTCACATCATGCAAGATTTTGTCTTACACTATTATTGATCAATCACACAACATATGTAAACACTACAACTTGAGTAAGTTCAACTGCAGTATCACTAACTTACTCAACTCCAAAAACTGACTTGAGAGCAAGTTTAAAACTGTTTTAGTGCAGGATTTTTAATAGGTCACAATTCAAAACTCCCCTTTCTTGTGACATATCTTCACTTCAATTGGTACCAGAGCTCACCTCAAGGGGCTGAGCACACCTAACAGTGTAGGAGGAAAGATCCTGGAAGAAGTGATGGTGCACTCTAACAGTATCATGTTCCTTCCTGAAGGAGCATCTTCAAACAAACCTCCTGGTTTTGATGGAAACCACTACTACTATTGGAAGGGCCAAATGAGGCTGTTTCTAGAATCTCAAGACACTGATATTTGGGACATTGTGGAGAATGGACCTTTCACTCCACAAACCACATATGATGATGGAATGACAGAACCAAAGCCAAAGGCATCCTGGACCACTGATGAAAAGCATAAAGTTCTCCTGAACTCAAAAGCAAAATATTATATCACTTGTGCCCTTGGCAGAAGTGAATATGATAAGATTGTTGGATGTGAAATTGCAAAGGAAATGTGGGACACTCTGAGAACTACTCATGAAGGTACTGATCAGGTAAAAGAGGCAAAAATAAACATTCTTGTTCATCAGTACGAGTTATTCAAAATGGGTGAAGATGAATCCATTGAAGAAATGTTCAGTAGATTCACAATAATCACAAATGACTTGAAATCACTGGGAAAAGAGTTTACAAATCAAGAGAATGTCATAAAGGTACTGAGAAGCCTGGCAAAGGTTTGGAGGCCTAAAGTGACAGCAATTCAAGAAGCTAAAGATTTATCCATTCTGAGAATGGATGAATTACTTGGGTCACTAAAGGTTCATGACCAAGAAATTATGGAGGAAATTCATCCTAAGAAAGGAAAGTTTGTTGCACTGAAAGCCTCTCACAAGTCTGGAAAGAGATCATCACAGTCATCAAAATCTGCAGCTCTCAAAGCAGCAGAAGAAGAAGAGGACTACAGTGATGAAAGTGAGAATGAAGACTCAGAAAATGGAGATGAACTTGCTCTCATCTCAAGGAGGATCCAGAGGATGCTCGAAGCGAGAAAAATTGAGAAAATTTCCTCAAACAAGAAGGGAATCTCAAAAGGGTGAAGGAAGCAACTCTCATCCAATATGCTTTGAATGCAATAAACCTGGTCACTTCAAGATAGACTGTCCTCAACTCAAAAAGTAAAAAAAAAATTCTCTCCAAAGAAAAAGGCTATGATGGCACTATGGGATGACTCAGATGAAACCTCCTCTGAACAAGAAGAAGACCAAGCAAACTTTGCTCTCATGGCAAATTCTGAGGTTGAAGAAGAAAGAGGTAATCGACTCAGATCCATAAATTGCAATTCGTGCAGAGATCTACAATTTGCTTTTGATAATCTTTTAAATGATTCAAACATTTTATCACAAAGATGCAAGACTTTCAAAACTCAGTTATGTGAGGTTAAGAAAAACAATGAAGAACTTCTTACACAAAATGAAAGTCTTCTTAAAACCATTCATTGTTTGCGACAATCTCATTTTAAACTCTCTGATCAATACCAAAAATTGAGTGGCAAGGCTCCTGAGATACAGATAAAGAGAGTTGCTGAGGTTAAATGCCAAAAGGAAAATGAAGAACTTAGAAAAAGGGTAAATGAATTAACTGCTGATTTGCAAATGTTTCTGCATAACACTGAAACCTTTGAGAAAATCATGGGGAGTCATGGAAACAGATTTGAAAATGCAGGGATTGGGTATACACCCAAGCACAAACCAATTTTCGAAAATGTATTTGTTCCCAAATCAAAAATGTTTAAACAATACAATTACTGCAAGAATCTTGGGCATGATATTTCTGAATGTTTGAAAAGAAGAAAATCTTCCTTTAGGAAGAACACTAACCATCAAGGACCCAAAGCTATATGGGTACCTAAATCATTGCTCATGCTCGATGCAGGGGCCTCTGGGCATCAAAAAAAAAGCTGTGGTTCTTAGACAGTGGCTGCAGCAGACACATGACAGGCGACAAAAGTAACTTTCTCTCATTGGAGAGGAAGAATGGGAGCTGTGTCACCTTTGGAAATAATGAAAAAGGTTGGATAAAATGTATAGGCATAGTAGGTAAGAAGAATTCTGCTCAAATAAAGAATGTTCAATATGTCTATGGTCTTAAACATAATCTCTTAAGTGTGAGTCAGTTGACTGACAATGACAATGAAATTTTATTTAAATCTAACTCATGCATTATCAAGGAAACTTCCTCTGGAAACATACTCTTCACTGGTGTTAGAACCAGAAACTTGTACAGTATCTGTTTAGAGGACCTTTCAGAAGAAACATGTTTTGTTTCTTTTGAAAATGATAAATGGATATGGCACAGAAGAGTAGGTCACACAAGCATGAACACTATTTCGAAATTATCCAGATTTGAACTTGTCAATGGATTGCCTAAAATCAAATTTGAAAAGGATAGAATTTGTGAAGCTTGTATTCAAGGAAAACAAGTCAAATCTAGCTTTCACTCCAAAAACATAGTCTCTACAGAAAGACCACTTGAACTATTACATGTTGATTTATTTGGTCCAACAAGAGTTGCAAGTATAGCTGGAAAAAGATATGGCTTTATGATAGCGGATGATTATTCAAGATATACTTGGGTTCTATTTTTGAAAAACAAGAATGACTCCTTTGAAGCTTTTAGAATATTTTGTAAAAAGGTTCAAAATGAAAAGAGTTGCAACATTGCTTCTGTGAGAAGTGACCATGGAGGTGAATTTGAAAACATATCCTTCAAAACCTATTTTGATGAAAATGGTATTTCTCACAACTTCTCTTGTCCTAAGACTCCTCAACAAAATGGGGTAGTTGAAAGGAAAAATAGAACATTGCAAGAAATGGGCATGACCATGCTTAATGACTCAAAAATTGAAAAATATTTTTGGGCTGAAGCAATTAACACAACATGCTACATTATAAACCGAGTCTCCATTAGAAAAATCTTGAATAAAACTCCCTATGAGCTATGGAAAGGTAGGAAACCAACTGTTGCCTACTTTCATATTTTTGGGTGTGAATGCTTTATCTTGAATCATAAAGAAAATTTGGGAAAATTTGATTCAAAGTCTGACAAAGGTATTTTCCTTGGATATTCAACTTCCTCTAAAGCCTATAGAGTGTATAACTTGAGATCTCAAATTGTTGAAGAGAGTATGCATGTGAAATTCAATGAATTTTATCAATCTTCTGAGAAAATGACAGATGATGCTGAAGATACAACTGAAAGATCCAGTCCTCAACCACAAAATGAAATTCCAAAACAGAATACTGATTCTGAGGAAGTTCCTGAACTTACTCAAGAACTAGGAAGCTTTTCTCAGCAACCCACTCAGACTGTTAACCTGCCCAGAAGCTGGAGAGTGGTTACAAATCACCCTCAAGAGCAAATAATTGGAGAAACCACTGAGCCTGTGAGAACAAGAAGGTCCTTCAGACAAGAATCATCAAATATGGCATTGATCTCAGAAATTGAGCCAATATCCATAAATGAAGCCATAACTGATCCTTCTTGGGTTGAAGCCATGGAAGAGGAACTTGCTCAATTTGACAAAAATCAGGTGTGGACACTAGTTAAGCAACCTACTCATCAGTCTGTCATTGGAACAAAATGGGTTTTTAGAAACAAACTCAATGAGGAAGGTAAGGTAACAAGAAACAAAGCTAGATTGGTAGCTCAGGGCTACAATCAACAAGAAGGTATTGACTATGATGAAACTTTTTCTCCAGTTGCTAGATTAGAAGCCATTAGAATCTTACTTGCCTATGCTGCTCATAAAAACTTGAAATTATTTCAAATGGATTCAAAAGTGCCTTTTTAAATGGTTTTCTAAAAGAAGAAGTATATGTTCATCAACCCCCTGGATTTGTTGACTCCAAAAAACCAAATCATGTATTTAAATTAAGTAAAGCCTTATATGGACTCAAACAAGCTCCAAGAGCTTGGTATGAGAGACTAAGTGCTTTTCTAATCAAAAATGGTTTTTCTAGAGGAAAGGTTGACACAAATTTATTTATAAAACATCACAAGGAAAACCTACTAATAGTCCAAATCTATGTGGATGACATCATTTTTGGTGCAACAAAAGAAAATTTATGTGATGATTTTGCAAACCTTATGAAGAGTGAGTTTGAAATGAGCATAATGGGTGAACTAAGTTTCTTTTTAGGACTGCAAATCAAGCAACTTGAAGATGGTATTTTTATTTTTCAAGAAAAATATATAAAAGATCTTCTAAAGAAATATCAAATGAATGAAGCCAAGGCTATGGCTACTCCAATGCATCCAACTGCAAACCTTGATAAGGATGAAAATGACAAAACTGTCTCTGAAAAGGAGTACAGGGGCATGATAGGTTCCTTATTATATCTTCTTGTAGTAGACTGACATTGTCTTTCTTTGTAGGGTGTGTGCAAGATTTCAGTCAGCTCCAAAAGAATCCCACTTAATGGCTATTAAGAGGATACTCAGATATTTAGTGGGAACTCCTAACCTTGGTCTGTGGTACAGGAAAAACTCTCATTTTATTCTTATAGGTTATTGTGATCTTTGACTATCTTTGGAGATAAAGTAGAAAGAAAAAGCACTAGTGGCTCATGTCAACTTCTTGGAGAAGCAATGGTCTCATGGTCATGCAAGAAACAAAACATCATTGCTCTGTCGACCCACGGAAGGCGAGTATGTTTCGACTTGACATCTTTGTCAACAAATTTTATGGATTAAGAATCAATTGGAAGATTATTCTCTCAGGTATGAATGCATCCCCATTTATTGTGATAACACAAGTGCTATTAATTTAACAAAGAATCCCATCCAGCACTCAAGAACTAAGCACATTGATATAAAGCATCATTTTATTTGTGATTATGTTCAAAAGAAAGAAGTGGAATTGATTTTTGTGGATACAAAGAATCAGCTTGCTGATATTTTTACTAAGCTTCTTCAAGAAGAAAGCTTTAATTTCATAAAAAGCAAGTTACACATAATCAAATCTCCATGATTTGGTGTATGTGTCTAAACTTACTTAAATCTGAGTAAGTTTCTGTGATGTATATTGATCATACTCTCAACTTTGCTGATAAGTGAACTTACTCACTTATCCTAATAATTTATATATATATTTAAATATATTGGACTGAGAAAATGTCACTTCGTGGCACGTTTCTAGTTCACAGCTAGTAACGGCTACCAACATAACCTATTACCACCTTCTCCATTATTTCAATCACATCTGGTAAATGAAACTTGACCACTCTCTCTCTCTTTCTCTCTCATCTTCTACAAATCTGAAACTGCCTCCTCCCTCTACTTAACCCACGTCGTTCCTCATCTTCTTCTTCAATTCAATCAAAACACTGAGCGAACCCTAAAACTCCCAAAATGGTGCGAACAAAAATCCCATGTGTAAGAAGAGTTCCTAGAAGCGCTTCAATGGCCATCATTCCATACGTATCTCCTACCTCATTCCTATTCACCCAACCTCCTCCCATATCAACCACTTCATCAGCTCCACCACGTACCATTTCTCCTCTAAAACAGAAATCCCCAAAATCTTCGAAAACTTCATCTATTCCCAGTAGAAGATCAAACCGGATTGCTGCTGGTATAGGAACATCTTCGTCAACAAGGTCTCGGGATGAAGGAGTGATATACATACGCGACGATGATGATTCAGAGGCTACTCTGACTGATCCTCCTCCTAAAAAGGAGGAAACCATTTCTGAATCCATTGCAATGCTGAAGAAAGAAAAAATGAAGAAGAATACCAAGGAGAAGAAGGTCCAGAAAATGATCATGAAGGAAAAAGAGAAGAAGGAATTAAAGGATGAGAAAGACTCTGCTAAACGAAAAGGAAAGAGGGTTGTAGAAGAACAAGATAAAGTAGGTAAGGAATGGGAAACCAGGACTGTGGTTCCTGGAAGAATCTTCATGCTGGATAACTTGAAAGATTCTGGGTGGAATCTTTACCCCTTTCTGAGCAAACCAAAGTGGGTTGATTTTGTCCAGATTGAAGAAAGAATCTATATGAGGGACAAGTAAGAGATTTCTATGCAAATGCTTGTGTTGATGAAAATGACTCCTCTCTGACAAGCAAAGTAAAAAGGATCACCATTCGTCTCACCACTGAATCCATAAGCAAAGCCCTGCAGATTCAAGAGTGTGGAACTAAACTGTTTGAAGATAACTGGTACCCTAAGGCCAACACCACAAGAGAAGAAGTACTGGAGCATGCTCTCAATCAACCCAACCTCAAAGACACAGCCACCAACCTAAAGGGACTGGAGCGAATTCTTCAAAACATGGCCTCTCACACCATCATTCCAAGGGCAGGTAGCTTCGAGAAAATTACTGATCTGGACTTATTGGTAGTTTATCATTTGATTAAAAGAAAACCTTTAAGCTTGCCATACATCATACTCTGTCATATGAAGAATCTTTGCCTGACCACGAGAAAGGCATCCTCCCTGCCTTATGGCATGGTCCTGACTAAAATTTTCAATTACTTCAAAGTGCCTCTGGCTGGTGAAGCTTACTCCCGAAAATGCACCACCTTTTTCAGTAAAAACCTCAACCAGATGAACATTAAAGTAAACCCTCAGTATGTTGGGGATCAGAGAGTTGAATCAACTTCCTCTAAGAAAAGGAAGGCATCAAAGAAGGAAGGTGATGTTGAAGAAGAAAAAGAAGCAGGGAGAAAAGAAAAGAAGGTTAAAGATTCGAAAAAATCTTCTGTGGAGAAGGAACCAGCACATCAAAAGCTGGTATTTGGAGCTTCTGAACTTGCTCTGGAAGAACTTGCTCAGAAGCAAGTGGAACAAGAAAATGAGGAAGAACTTGCTCAGGGGGAGCAAGGACCAGAAGAACAACTTGCTCAGGGGGAGCAAGGTAATGAAGAAGAATTTATTGCTCAGGGGGAGCAACCTGCTCTGGAGGAACAAGCAAAGGAACCTGAGGAACTTACTCAGGAAATACAGGTTGAAGAAACTATAATGGAACACATTCATTTTTCTCCTACAAGTGAGGCCACTCAAATGAACATTATTGAGCAACAACAATCCTCTCAAACCCCTGGTAAAGGCAAGAATGATGAAGTACTGGCATCCATTGCCTTAACTCAACTTGTTCATAATACTCCTTTCCTTCAACCCCCAACTGAACCTACTCCTGAAGCTGGTGAGAAAGGACAAGAGGACATTCTAAAGAACCTCTTTCAGTCCTCTCACAAAGAAGGTACTTTCAGCACTGCCAATCTTTATCACATTCTGTCTCCTCCTCCTATCTATGATTCTTCACACCCTCGTGTTCCAACAGGGTCTGATCCTCATTTCTCAAACTTGCCAGAGATGTCAACACATCTGAGTTCTTTGGGGTCCCTCTTCAAACAAAGTGCTGAACAACCCCACTCAATCCCTACTCCTCCAACAGGCCAACCAAGTGGCCCTTCTGTGGAGCAAGTACAAAATATTCCAACTGAGTGGATGGCAAAGATGGAGAGGGGGTGAAGAAGATTGCTAACAGAAGCAAAGAAAATGCTAGGAGAGGCAAAAAGCACTCCAAAGAAATGAAGAAAATTCTGCTGGGCCTCACCTACCTCCAACAAGATCAGAGGAAGGAACATGAAAGAAATTGGGCAAGGAGTGATTGGACCTCTAGGAACATGGCACCTGGTCTTAATCCTCCTCTATTTGAATTTCCTACTCGCTTTCCAGACATTCCAGCTCCTGCTGAAACTTCAAGCTCTAAATCCTCGGGATGGTCTTCCTCTGAGTAGCAGCTTAATGTGTGCTTCTGCCCTATGTATGTTTTTTTTGCTGATGACAAAAGGGGGAGAAGTGAGATTAAGTTTTGTGGGCTACTCTAGGAAGTGCAATATGGATTAGGAAGAATTTCTTGTGATTAAGAATTTCTTGTGATTTTTTGTGGTTCTGATGTATCACATGAACTCTTTAAAATTTTTGTTTTATGTAATCTTTTGCTGTTGTGTTTTGGGCAAGGATGTAATGGACCTTCATGTTTTAATGAAATCACCAGATTGCTTCATACTGTGCCACTCTGATAAATCATTGCTTACACACAACTTACTGTCAATTACAAATTTATTAAATGTTGGCGATTCTAAAGTCAAATAAACTTAATACTCCTCCTAGAGTTTGTCATCATCAAAAAGGGGGAGATTGTTGAAACAAACTCTGAAATTCCAGTTTTGATGATCAACAAACTCTGAGAAAGATACTTAAGTTTATTGACTCATATATGTCTCTAACATTTTCTGTGAGTAAGTTCCAGCAAAGAAAGAAAAGAAAAAGAAACATGTCAAGCAAGAAGACAATGGAATTAAGCATAAGATTCTGAGAAATATGGTGAATTGACATTGGAAATCATTCTTGAGAAGGAAGCTGTTAAACAAAGCGGAAAATAGCTAAATATGACATGACAATGAACAGCTTTCTTAAGAAACAAAACTGCAGCAACTACAATCAAATTCCAAAGAACTTATTTCAGAGTGAGTAAGTTCCAACTTACTCTCAACTACTGCAGAAACAGATTCAGCAGCAAAAAGAACAAATTAAATGCATCAAGTGATCACATTTATGAGCACACCATGCTATTAAATGAAGAACAAAAACTGAAATCAAGAGCTTGTTCTTTGCTCGCTGTAAGTGAGGAAGTTCAAGTGAAGCTTCCAAAGGTGATGTGACGAGAGAGGCGAGCGATAGTTGGTGAAAAGCAAGACTGCTCTGTGCAGAAACACTCATCACACCGTGCAAATCTGCCCCAAGGATTTCAAACGGCTCTGCAATGGCTAGATCACCAAATCAGGGCTATATATCACAGCATTGGAACACTGAACAAATTCAAGAGAGCCAAATTCAACTGTTGCATCAAATTCAAATTGCAAATCAACTGCCTCTCAACTCACTTAAAAGTGCACTCTGCAGAAATTGTTAGGGGATCTTTTTGTGCACTTGTCTGCTTGTAAACACAAAGTTTTAAATTGTATTTCTCTGTGTGTAACCAAGCCTTAAACCCCAAAAACAACTTATCCTTGTATCTGTTTTGTCTTAGTGGGATCCTATCAAACTTCCTAGGGTAGGTGAATGTTGGTGAGGAATTCTGTTAAGGAAGATAGTTCAGGAACAGGAGTAAGTTCCTGGTTGTAATCAGCTTGAAGAGGCTGAGTGAAAGAACACTTGTAATCAGCTTGAAGAGGCTGAGTGAAAGAACACTTGTACTATTTGGGAAATAGTGGAAACACTCACTGGGAGTGAGGAGTGGATGTAGCCCAAGGTTTGGGGTGAACCACTATACATCTAGTGTGATTTATATTTATGTTTTTAAATCCATCTCACTTGTGACACTTCACACACTTCACTTAAAACTCAGAAATAGTGTTCTTCAACCATTCTGCATAATCATGCTTTACTTACTGCCAATTCAATTCATATGATTCTGTTCTTACATCATGCAAGATTTTGTCTTACACTATTATTGATCAATCACACAGCATATGTAAACACTACAACTTGAGTAAGTTCAACTGCAGTATCACTAACTTACTCAACTCCAAAAACTGACTTGAGAGCAAGTTTAAAACTGTTTTAGTGCAGGATTTTTAATAGGTCACAATTCAAACCCCCTTTCTTGTGACATATCTTCACTTCAAACATTGCATGATCATTGGGTGTTAATAGCTTTTGAATAGATGATTGGTAATCAGTAAGAATTGTTACTCATGTTATAAATTAACCAAATACACAGATATAAGTATTAGTGAACCCATTACCTTAGTGCTTTTATTATCTAATTCCTTTCTTAAATGTTTTATAATTTCTTTTCCACTTATTTTTATGCACTCTTTGTTTAAAGTTCACCTCGAACCATTTGTCTAAATAACAAATTGATCTAAGTAGAGCAGTAATCATTCCAATTCCCTGTGGAGACGATAATCTTTTATACTATAACTTGACGAGATCGTATACTTGCGATTTTGACCGAACAAGTTTTTAGCGCTGCTGCCGGGGAATTGTTAATGATATCGATCGAAATGATTAATTGTTAATTTAGACGCTTTTTGTAATTATTTTCCTTTTTCTTATTTTATTTTGTTTTTATCTTTTATTTATTTTTTTTTCTTGTCATTTTAATTTTATGATCACCTCCTACATAAATGGTTTTACCTCCTACATGGACGATTAGCTTTTATTTTTGTATTTCGTCTCCTGGTTAGAAGACTAGATTTTATGTTGTGTAGCGTCTCCTGGTTGGAAGACTAGATTATTTTTTTTCTTTCTTTCTTTTAATTTTTCTTTTCTTCTCTTTAAAAAAATCTCTAATTTTTCTTTTCTTCTCTTTAAAATAATAATAATAATAATAATATGGATTCTCTTTTCGTTTGTGAGTGTTGTGGTATTTTAACAAACACTATAGATGCAAGTCATAAATCCTTAGAGAATAAAATATCAGTTTTGGCTCAATTGATAAACTATAGAGAAATAGAGACCACCTTGCTTAATCAACGAAAGCCTAAAGATGAAATCATCATTTCTGAGGACGATGAGAAGTTAATTGAAGGTAATGAGTCCGACACTTGGTCTCAGACAGAGTCTGACATCCATGCTTGACATTTGGCCTGAGAATGAGTCTGACACTTGGCCTAAGATTGAATCTGACACTTGGTCTGAGACTGAGTCTGACATTTGGCCTGACACCGAGTCTGACACTTGGTCTGAGACTCACTCTGAAACTTGGTCTAAGCCAGGGGTTGAACCTGAGCATGACTCACAACCATTCTTAGAAAAGATCAAAGTTCTCGCAAAAGAGAATGATTCTAAGGAAAGCAAGAGAAACCTCTCAGTACTTAATGAAGAACAAGAGATGGAAGCCCCAATTACTTTGGGACAGACTATTGTAGTCAATATTGGCGAGGCAGCCATTAAAGTTCACAAATGAAAGGTAACTATTAAATCTGGTAAGGAAGAGGATATTTCACAATCTTTGAATTCTAACCCTTCTCCTTCAATTTCTAGTTACTATATTGACGATGTGGTTGCTGTTAACAATCCTCCTTTAATTTCTTTTGATTTTATTAATAATGTGGATGTTTTTGTTAACAAGTTTGTTGGTTTAAGAATGCAGGATCCTTTGAAATACATTACTAACTTGCAGGATCCTAATATGTTGGTGGGGGATGTTAAAGTAAAAATTGCATCACTCCATGATAACCCTCCACCACCGCAAAGAAAGAGGTCAAGCAACTTGAACCACATGGTCAAGAAATGGCGAAGAGGGAATGCGCTAAATGCAAAATTCACTCTTGGAGAACCCGCTGGTTGACCACTTCTAAGCAATCCGTTAAGCTCACGACGTTAAATAAAGCGCTTTGCAGGAGGCAACCTATGTTTATATTATTTTAGTTTATTTTATTTTATTTTGTGTTGACCATTTTATTTTGTCGACAGTTCTATCTTCACTTACTTTATCTTGACAAACTGTCATTTTGGGAAGAAATTTGCCTACTGAACCCCCTCCAGAATATGCTCATGAAATTTTCTACAGGGGGTCCCTTTCCACTCTTTACTTTTTAGCACTTGATTTTGTTGTTATATCTTTATGTGCTTATGCTGTGATTACTAGCATTGAGGACAATGCTGAAAAAAAGTGTGGGGGGAGTTAACCACTTGATTTTTAGTTATTACTGTTTTGAAATTAATTGAAGCTACTAATTTTGGGGCGAAAAACTTAAACTTTTTTAAGACAGCTTTTGATGTTTATTGAGATAATATAAATTTCTGAAAGCTGAAAATTAGAGATGAGCCATTGATTGAGATTTTTTTCCATGAAATAGCTTCTAAAAGTGAGGATTTGAGCCTGATTTGGGTTTGTGCATTGTTGCAAGATTATCATAACCCTATTCTTCATGAGAGTTGTTTTCATTGAACATTGTGTTCTAGAACTTGACATGTGATCATTCAAAGTGAAACAAATTTATAGAATTTTTGGAAAATGATTGGGGCATTTAGGATTTGTTTCTAGTCTGCTACACTTTGCGATTAAATTTCACCACTTAGTTGACCACTTTGAGCTTTAAAAAGAAGTTTTATTCTATACCCTCTGATTTGATTGGAAAAAATAGATTCGGATACCGTTTTTTATTAAAATGGAGCAACTTGGTTTTGGTGATAGATATATATTCAATAGAAATGTGATAGGCAGAGACTTATTCCTTAAAAAAAAAAAGAGAAATAGTTGTAATGAGGAACTCTGATAAAATAAGGAAAATGTGAAAAAAGAAAAGTTTGGTGCTCTGTTTAAAAGTGAACATATATCCGAAGCTCCAATTTAATTCAAAATGATAGTTGCTTGAAATTGATTATTTACTATAGCTCTTGAAATACCATTTCTTTGAATTTTCATACCTTAAATTTTCACCTCTGGCCTCATTACAACCTTATAAAAGTTCTATTGATTTCAAAATTGTCTATAAATCGTTAGTCGAGGCTTGGTCTATCGTCAAGCTTATGGTAATGCTTTGCCTCTGAAAAATTTGTCTGAATTCTCCTTACCCATTGATACACTTGAGAGATTGAAAGGGAGTGACACATTCTTGGTTGGTTTGATTTCAAAGGTGCTTATTTTTCTAATTATCCAATCAAGTGAAAAATATTTCTCTCAAAGAGATAAAAATCCGTCTTTTAAAAACATTTGTTTTGCCCCATTAATTGGTCAGCTATCATTGATAAAAAAAATTTGGGAAATCAAAAACCAATTACTTTGCTTGAGGGCAAGCAAAACTCAAGTGCGGGGGAATTGATAACACCAATATTGCATCATTTTTATAAGGATATTAGAATGTGATTTGAATAATTATTGAATATTATCAATTGAAATTCACTCTCTTTTAATCAAAATTGTGCAGAAATGGAAAATTAGGCAATATGGTGGTCAAATACAAATTTGGGCTTGAAATAGGCACAGACTGCTAAGTACGGCCTTCGCATAATATAATGAAGCATGTCCATGCTTACTGAAGCAGTAATTAGCCACGAGCGGGCCTTACGCGCGTCCACGCGCTCTCCGGATAGCTGGTTGGTATTTTAATCATATCTGGAGCTGTAGATATCGGATGAAGGCGTTCTTGGTGGCATTGGAAAGCTAAGAGAATTTTCTACAACTTTGTCACAAATTAGATGGCGCATGGCCTCTTCATCATGGAGCACGGCCATGCTCAACCAAAAATATCAGAAAATCATATCGGCAAGGTCGGTGACGCATAAACAGGCTGTAAAGGGAGCACGGCCTTGGAGCACGGCCATGCTGGTGCCGTGTTGAGCTCAAAATTTTGCCTATAAAAGGAACGCTCAGCAGACCATTTGAAAACTCCCCCGGGATTGATTCTCTCCCAATTCTCTTCTTCTCTTGTTACCTTCTAGTCTTATTTTGTTTGTTTTCTTATATTATGTTGTGTAACTAATCCTGTCACTGAGGTGATGGGGGATCTTTTACTTTATCTGTGGTATCTTTATGATTTATAATATGAGTATTTAAATCCTTTCGATTAAATTATTCCTGGTGATATTTCTTTAATAAAAGAATTAGCTACTCTTTACACAGTTAATTAAGTGTGTGGCGATTGTATCTTCAATTAGTTAACAGAACTCCAGGGATAATTGAATCTGCATGCTCTGCCGGATCAAGGATTGCGTGCTCATTTTCAGTCATTCATTGAATTGGTAAATCTATTGATGCTTTATGCTCTTTCTATTTACTTGCTTTGAATGATCAAACAAAGTAATAAGTTAGGAGGAAGACTGTTAATATTGCATGATCATTGGGTGTTAATAGCTTTTGAGTAGATGATTGGCAATCAGTAAGAATTGTTACTCATGTTATAAATTAATCAAATACACAGATTTAAGTATTAGTGAACCCATTACCTTAGTGCTTTTATTATCTAATTCCTTTCTTAAATATTTTATAATTTCTTTTCTACTTATTTTTATGCACTCTTTGTTTAAAGTTCACCTCGAACCATTTGTCTAAATAACAAATTGATCAAAGTAGAGCAGTAATCATTCTAATTCTCTTTGGAGACGATAATCTTTTACACTATAACTTGACGAGATCGTATACTTGCGATTTTGACCGAACATTGCCATAGATTGGATAAGATAATTGGACTTCAAGAATTTAATATTTGAAATGCATTCCAAACTGGTGGTGGATGGATTTTACTCCAGTTCTTTAGATGTCACTGAGTTTGGTGCTGTTCTCAATCTTTGTAGAGAACGTCTCTTGTTTCATTGTCAAAACTCTAATGTGGAGTTTGATAGAAGAAATGCTAATATGGTAGCTTATGGTCTAGCCAAGGCGGCCATATATATGGCTAGTTCTCAAGTTTATTTTGACATTCCTAATTGTATTGCTGAATTGATTGATAATGAAATGCATTAGATTTCTTTTGTCAAAAACAAAAAACAAAATGGTCCGACTCATTATAAGCGTATTCTATTGTGTTGCTAATTGACATGTACCTAGTTTTATATTCTATTTGATAATTTGATAATTGTTCCTGTATAAGCCAAACTTTGTACTATACATGAAATATCATATTTGAAGAAGGAAAGAGTTTTTTTTTTTTTTTGTATAAGAAGGCAAGAATTGAAAAATGTTATAGGGAAAAAAATAAAAATCTTTAATAAAAATATAACATTTAATGTTAAACATACAATAAATATGATAATTTTCAATAAATATTTAATTTTTTAGTCAATACTATATTTTATCACTTCATATCAAGACTCTTAGAAGAATTCAGAATAAAATATCATTAGTCCGCGTTTGAGTAATTTATCTTAATACAAATAATATAATTTCTTTCGATTATTTCCAAGTCATTTTATTTTGTTTTCAACGAAAAAAGAAGGAAAATCCAATACAACACATCACTTTCAACCATGTAAAAATAAAACAAATCAAGACATGCATAATATATAGCAAAATTAAAACGACTAATGTGTTTGTATAGTTCTGCGATAATTGAAACTCAACCACAACAAATTACACTCTACACTATATACACATGGTGATGAAAGTGTTTAAAGGGTTCCATAATTCATGCTTCCATGTTGGGATCAAATGCCTAATATAGAATTAAAAGCTCTAAACAAGGTGGCATTATGAACAAAACATAATCTACTGCAAGCAAAAAGTATATCCCTCATTTGTGCTAAAGAGCACATACAAAAAAAGGGAAAACAAAAGCACGAAACTTATCTCCAGTGTTCTATGTCTAGTGTTGTGTTCCCCACTAAAAATATATTGAAACGGTTCCCAATCATTGCATTGTGAAACTGTCTACCTGCATTTGTTCACGTAAGATAATCGTTTTTGTGAGAGGAACAGTAGGAACCGGACAAATGGAAATTGACATAAGTTTTGTCCAAAACAAAACCCACCACAAGCTTTAGATCATAAAAAAGCGAAGGGTTAAAAGGTTGAAGAACTCATCAGATGCATGAACATCAAAACTCTAAAGAATATGTATACTATATGTACATGAAACTTTCTCTTATTAGCAATGCTAACTCATTTTGTTTACTAAAAGCAAGATGTGTCATCTTCAGGCATCAAGGGAATCCTACAAAGTGGACATGTAATGTTCCAGTAGTCCAACCACTTCTCCAAGCACACCTTATGGAAGAGATGTCTACAATATAAGCTGTTAATCTTTGATTCCGATTCGAACTGAGCAAGACATACATAGCAGTCATCTTCAGGTAGTTTACAACAACAAACACTTTTAAACCTAAGTGTCAGTGTCCGGCTTCTAACCTCTTCAATGTAACCCTCAGAGGGACTAAGATGGAAATGAAATGACTCATGTGGGTTTTGAGAGGCATCTGGTGAAGTGAAGGATGATGAAAGATGGATACCAAAAATGTGTAGGATTGTCCTAAGAATGCCTTTCAATATGGATATTGACAATACAATGTTCACTATAAGTACACTTAATACTCCTTCAGATGGTGCTGGGAGACTTGAGAGGCCCATTTTGTTCAACGATAAGTGTCCTTTAGGGATACATATATATGTTGTGTTGCAACTGCTAAAGCTCAAAACCAAGCTAAGTGCCTTGAATCAAGTAGAATCCACAAACATGAACCAAAAAGCAGGATAGCTATGTCAACTTGATCAGTCAGAAAGGAAGAAAACTGTTAGCCACTTCTTAGTATCAAACATATAAAGGAAAGATTAGAACATAAAAACAAAATTAAAAAGATTAAATAATATGGTTAACAATCAATCATGCATATTAAAAGAAAAAAACACAGCACACTTAAATCATGAAAATATAGCTCTTATAATATTTGGTCTCATAGGTTAGTTGTAACACCCATACTTAAAGGTAAATTGAAATACACGACAATTACATTAAAGTACAGAAGTTACTACAAATTTACAAACATTTTTAATAAATACAAGTCTTAAATTCCAAAATAGTCATAAATCTAAGGAGTTAGATTACAACTTCCCAAAATGTACACGACTTGGAATTCAAAATACAAGAAAGTTTTTCCAAGATCAAAAGATAAAGGAATAAACTACAAATCCATCATAACCCTAAAACTAGGTGTACTAGGCCTTTAACAACGCCTAATCATCCTTTTGCACCTGCTTATCTGAAAAACAACAAGGAAAGAGTGAGATAAAAATCTCAGTGAGTCCTTCACGAACCCCTCACCAACACTAACCACAAATACAATGATATGCAATTATAAATAATAGCAACAATTAAAACTATTCCTATCTTAGAGACTAATTCTACTCTATTTCTAATTATAACCTGGATGTATCCTCTTAGGGGCCAATGCTAATTGAACCGAATCTACGCCGCCGTGTCTTATCGTTCACCGGACCGACGCACCTGCCGCCGGGTCTTATCGTTTACCGGACAGACAAACATCATACTATTCTATTTCTACTAAGATCTAACTACTATAGATGTATTCCCATAAAGTGCCAGTTAACTTTCTTAGGAATCCACGCCACTGGGTCTTATCGATCACCAGACCGACGCGTCTGTCGTTGGGTCTTATCGTTCACCGGACCGACAAACATCATACCATAAACATTTAGACAACCTTTAATGTAATTATAGCATTGCATTAGGTTGAATTAAAGAGGGCATCACAGAAAATGAGTAAATTTTTTGGAAACATAACTGTCATAATCGATTATTAGGTGTGTCATAATCGATTATTACATTAACATAATCGATTATGGTTAAAATTTAAATCACAGAAGAGAAACAAAATAGCCATAATCGATTATGGTTATGCAGAATGCAGAATTCTCTGCATTTTTCTGCAGATTATGCATTTTAACCCAATTACACCACAATCAATTCATACTCATTTCTCCCAAACACTTAAAATCAAGGATCAAGCATGATACATTGAAGGATCAACTCATTTAGCATATCAAATCATGAGTAAAAACAAACTTCAAGTGTCACAAAATTCATCAAAATCATGAACAACTTATACCAACCCATTCCCATCATATGATTTTCATAAATCCCCAAATCCAAGTCATGAAATCAAACAACACAAAGGGAAGGAAAACCCTAATGGGGGTCTTATGGTTTCCCACCACCTAAGGGAAGAATAACTCACTCAATCCTTCAAGATTTTGTGCTAAGTGTTATGAAGCTTTACTCTCCTTCCTCTTCTTCCTCTTGAATCATGTTTTTCCTCTTCTTCCTCTTGAATCAACTCCAAATTTCTTCTCAAATGGAGAACCCTAGCTCAACCCTCTCTTACTCTAAGCAAAGGATGATGCGATCTCACAATTTTCTCTCCTTTTTCTCTTAATTTCATGAACCCTAAGTTTTTTTTTCTCACCTTCTTCTTTCTTTTCTCTTCAGCCGAAAACAGAAAAATGAAAGGGAGAGAGGGAGTGAGCTGGGCGTGAGAGAGGGAGAAGAGAAAAGGAAAAAGTGTGTCTCACACTTTGGACCATCATGTCCCTATTTTAGTATATGTAAAATACCCAATTACCCTTCCCTTTATCTAAAACTCTCACTTGCCATTACTATTTTCACACCCCTAATTTAATTCATGACACCCAATTTAATTTCTCAATAATCAATTTAAGATATAATAAAGTTTAAATTAATAAAGATAAATAAATTAAATTAGGTGGGGTGTTACATTATTCATACACCAAAATGGAAGGGAATGACATAAAAAATTGCAAGAAACAAAGAATTTGGATAAAAATTATAATTGTCTATTTTCTCCAGAAATAGAACAGCTACTCTGGAAAATTGGGTTAAAGCCACCAACCGCATAATCCTGAATTAGAAGAAAAATAATACCAATTTACGAACACACAAATATTAATCCCAAGTAGCGTATAATTCGATGCCAAAATTTCAAGATCATAAACAGAGGAGACGAAATTAACTAAAAGCCTTTGAGTAGCATCTTCAACAACGAGATCTAACACAAACCGAAAGTCCATCGAAAATAATCTATATCAAAATATAATTAGAAAACATAAGAGCAACAAAAATCAAAACTTTACATAACCGAACAACACTGTCCCAATTGATGATCTTGCATATTTCAACAGAAACACGGATTAGATGACCTAGAGAAGAAAACTCATAACCCATAAGAAAAAGAATGCATTTTGACGAGACTTACGAAGAGGGGTTCATAGATTACGGTTTTGGAATGATAGAAAATCAGAAATTTCTTCTCTCTATGCTTTAAAGATAGAAGAACCCCACCATCCTATGGATTCATTATTGGCATATCCTACGGTACCCTAACCATGGTCTGACTTATTCAACCATGGTTAACAATTTTTGAAAAAAAAAACATTTAAGTTTTCCGATACATGTTTCCAATTTTGTACACGAATGCTTTAGTATTTTCTTGGGAGGGCCCAAACTAGGCATATAACATCGTCGAGATGCTGATGTGTGCCGTTAAGCTGGTGTATTGTTAAGTTGTTGATGTGTTCGTTAATATGTATAATGTGTAAAATAATGAATAAGTGTAATATTTTTAGACTAAAGTTAGTCCATTTGCGTTCTAAAAAAAAGGCTCGATTGGTCCTCTGCATTTGAATCCCTTTAAATATTTTTTATTCTTCCTTTAAACCCTAACCCCAATAAAGGAGCTTGCTGGTGCTAATTGGGCGAGATTTGAGCTTGCGATGGTAGATTAACATCATGTGTATTAATATATCTACTAACCTTTGTTTTCACTTGTCTATTCACTCCTGCACAAATGGTAGTAAGTATCCCACTTTGATTTTGTCTTCTAATTTGGGAATAATTGCATACTTTTGTCATAGGTTGAATATGATATTAGTCCATGAGACCAGAAAATTTCAACTCTAGAGTTAAAATCTGTGTTAAGTTCCAGAAAAGGATTCCCTATTTGCAAATATCAACATTAATTAAAATGTTTCTTATCCTGTAATTATAAAAATCTCGTATATATGTCTACTCACTGCTATCCCCTTGAGATTGAAATTAGTCTTGCTTTGAACTTCGTAAAATCTCGCCCAATTACCACTAGTAAGCTCCTTAAACGGGGCTAGGGTTTGGAGGAAGAAGAATAGAGATTTAAAGGGATACAAATGCAGATAGACCAATCTAGCCTTTTTTAAAATGTAGAGGGACTAACTTTGGTCTAAAAATATTGCGCCTATTCATTATTTTACACATTGTACATGTTAACGAACACATCAACAACTTAACGGTACACGTCAACATTTTAACGGCAGCCACTGGATGGAGATTAACAGGGGGACTAACATATCCCTTGTTTATAATTGTAGAGGACTATTGCAAGACTTAATTAATCATTATGAGAGACTAAATTAGATATTGATTTTTTTGTCAAGGACCATTTTGGATATTCAGTCCGAATGTTTTTATGCAGTGGCATACCCAATGATAAACTATGAAAAAACTATACATATATTTTTTCTTTTTTATTGAAGTATTTCTAGTTTTCCATAGACATTTATGAGAGAATAATCCTTCAACTATTTTTGTGAGGCCATTGCAACAATTTTCTCTTTTTTATATATAAATGAAAGATTGGGTGAGCTAGCTTTGAGATGCTTACCAATATCAGGGGAAGTCTCACGGTTCAAAGAACGCTTACAGATGTACTTACATATTACCTATTATTGAGGTCTTCACATTATCAGTAAAATTCGAATTAACTCACGTTCGTATTCTTTTCCAACTGAACCAACCTTGTTCGTATAAGATGAGTTGTATCTTTACCAACTCGACTGACTTTTTTTCACTTGCAACAATTGCCTCTGAAATTTTAACTTTTTTTAATACTAAGATTTTAACGTTAGTTGTCAAAATATATGAATAGTGAATGCTGAATAATTAAGGTCCATTTATTTTCGAGACCAATTTTTAACGGTTAATATGTAAGAACTATTATTCTTGTTTTTTTTTTTTTGTTATAACTTCCGTTTAAGACAAAGATATGGAAATTAAAGAAGTAAAATTAAAATTACTAACTACCCTTCAAATATATCATTTATCATTTAAGTATAAGATTTTAATTGATTTTTTACATTTTTATTAACTACCCTTCAAATACTTATAATTGATAATACTATAATTGTTAAAACTATAATTGATTTTTTGTTAGGTTTTTAAAATAAAAAATAAATAGAAAAAAGTATTCTTTAAAAAAGGAAGCTAGGAGAAAATAATATATAAAGTATCAACATGATAAAATAAATATAGGAGAAAATCAAAAATTTATTTACATACAATAATAAAAATAAAATTTAGAAAAAATGTAATATTCTTTTATACTGTAAATTATGTAAAATAAATTTTGTAAATACTATCAAAATTCCGACACCTACGCAGAACGTACATATTTTTTCATAACCAATATTATGTTGTAATATGACTTCATGCATATATTATAATATAGAGGAAATTGCATGACTCCGGATATTTACCTTTATAAAAGTAGGGGTGAGTATTGGTCGATCACGGATGGTTTCAGTCCCAAATTTGTCTATCCTAACAAAACCAAAGAGAGAAAAATAACATCCATTCACGTCCGTTTGAACATCGATTTCTGCGGCTGGCAGTTTAAGCAAAGTGTCAGTTTTGGCGGTTCGGTTGGCAACTGTGGTCGGAGATAGTGGACTAGTGGAGGCATATTGGAGAAAGAGAATGAAGAGGGGGAAACTCATCGGTGCTAGCAAAGATGTTGCAGGAGCTTCAAGCTCATTGCGTCGTTCTGGGAACCCACATGGATGTCGTTGACGGCATCGCTGCAAAGGGGCAGATCTTCTTCTCATTCCCCTCTCTGGTCGTGTTTCTACTTCCATCTCTCACTGCGTGCTTCTGCGTGCCCCTCCCCATCTCTGCTTTGCCTGTAGCAGCTAGCCTCCCTGCACAGACATGAAAGAGGAGGTGATCTGTGATGGGAGGAGATATAACAACGTGAATGACAGTGAATGGGATGAGGAAGAGCTAGCATAAATTAGATGCATTTTAAAAATAAAAAAGAAATGATATTTTGACAACCAATTTGTGACACTGTATACCAACACCGTATAACACTGTACATGTGTTGGTGCGTGGTTAATGACTTGTCAATATTTGGTTAATTCAGTTTATTACATGGTTAATGAGTTATCATTTTTTTGACAGAATTAATTTTTTTTCCACAATTGACTAAAAAGTACATGTTTAATGACTTAGAAATGTTTGGTTAATTCCGTCATTATGTAGTTAATGTGTTATCATTTTTTTGACAAAATTATTATTATTTTTTTCACAACACACTAAAAAGTATATGGTTAATGACTTGAAATGCTTGATTAATTCAGTTCATTACGTGGTTAATGAGTTATTATTTTTTGGACAGAATTAATTTCATTTTTTTATAACCCACTAAAAAATACATGGTTAATAACTTATAAATACTTAGTTAATTCAGTTCATTATGTGGTTAATAAGTTATCATTTTTTTACAGAATTAATTTCATTTTTCACAACCAAATAAAAATACATGATTAATGACTTGCAATACTTGGTTAATGCGGTTTATTACATGATTAATGAGTTACTTTGTTACTACATGATTAATGGATTACTTTGATACTATATTTTTCAAACCATTAAAAAGTACATGATTAATGACTTGCAAATACTTGGTTAATTCAGTTTATTACGTAGTTAATGAGTCAATATGACAAGCATTATTATTAACCTTGCACAATATTTATTCAAACCAGACAAGCTCTTCTCACGTTTCCTTCCAAGTTCCCATCAGTTTTACTTTTTTAATTTTAAATGCCTATAATCACAACACTCATGCAAGTTGTCTTTTTATTTTGAGTAATAATATTTTGACTACAACATTTGCGACAACAAGACTGGCAATATAGTCCCTTTTTATTATGTATAGGATACAATGCTTCACTACAAGAATTTTGGTAAGCGGCGGCGGTTTTTTTGGCATTTTGCTAATTTCCTCACGCGGTGGGTCACAAACCGCTGCAGTTACCACTGCCGCGAGGTCATGTCGCGGCGGTTATAGCTAACCGCTGGAATAACCGCCGTACGGTTATACAGCGGCGGTTTCTGCGGCGGTTTCCTTTTTGCGGCGGTTTCTGTGGCGGTTATACATCGCCTGATGATAGGTATGCTGCGGCGGTTGATATGTGCTTTTTGCGGCGGTTATAACCGCCGCAAAATACTGAACAGGTTTTGAATTGAATTTTCAATTTTTTTTTGTTCTTTTTTTTTCAAAGTTTTTTACTTATTTTTTTTCTTAGATTTTAATCACCAAATTTTTTTTCACTCTTACAACAGTTAATGTTTCATTTATTTTTTTATCGATTTCTATCCAAACTTATTCAAAAACATAATTTTATTGTAACAACAAGATTTGATAAGAACAACTCATAAAATTAGGTAAACATAAAAATGCAAAATTTGAATAGAACTAATTGAATTCTGTAAACATAAAAATGCAGAGAAAATAGTCATAAAGTCATTCATTCATCCATAAAGCAAAATAACATTACAACAAAGCAAAATGATAAGAGTTTGAAAGTATGGTTGTCTGAACACTACAAGAATTTCATGTTTTACCTATGGAATATTACCGACGGATTTAGATCCGTAGGTAATACCGACGAAAAATCCGTCGAAAATATTTACCGGCGGAATATTCCTTCAGAAACAACTAGAGCGCAATACCTACAGAAATTTCTGTCGGAAACGTTAGGCGGGAAAAATCGAATTTTGAGATTCAACTTTACCTACGGAAAATTCCATAGGTAATGCTTTCCTTTAATACCGACGGATTTTTCCGTCGATAACTCCCAATTTGTTGGCATTACCTACTGAAAATTTCGTAGGTAACTTACCTACGGAAAAAGCCGTACGAAACATCCAGTGGTCAAATTAAAGGGGAGAATTACCTACGGAAAATTCCGTAGGTAATGTTCAATATACGAAAAACCCATTTTTTACTCCCACGGATTCTGCACATAAGTTTTAATCAGAAGCTTCTTGACCTCATTCTCAAAAACCCAATCTCACTTCTTCATTCTCCTCAATCCCACTAGCTCCAAATCAGCGCCTCCTCCCCCTCTCCTCTCTTCTCAGCTCGGTCTCTCTCCATCTGGCTCAGCCCCTTCTTGCTACCTCCCCTTTCGTTTCCCTCATCTCACGGCGGCTCGGCGAAGCAACGACGCGGCTCGGATCTCGTCTCCCTCATCACCCCTACCTCATCTCTCTGCCTCAATGTCCAAATCGCGCCATCTCCCTCAGTTTCTTCTCCCACCATCCAGATCTCGCTCGCCCCATCTCCCTCGGTCTCTCCCCATCTCCCTTCATCCGGATCTCGCCGTCATCTACCTCATCGGACTATGGTTGCGGATCTGAAAAAGGGGAGCACCAGTGACATGGAAAACGAAAACAGAGCCAAGTAATAAAATAGATAGGAAGAAAGGGAGCACCATTTGGGTTTTCCCCTGGTCGCTGTACTGGTGGATCCTACCACTGTGCTGTGAGCAACCTCGTTGGAGCACGTGACACATTCCACGAACTTAGATCTGAAATGGGTTAACTTTTTTATCTGAAATTTTATATCTAAAATCTGATGCCCATGGCGAATCCAAACCACTGAGGCGTATATCCTCAAGTGTTGGTCGGTGTCGTTTCATTCTTCTGTGTGTAAATTTTTTGCTGTATTTTTATGCCTTTCATCATCTTGGTGGTTTGTTGAAATACGAAGGGAGGAAGATTCCTTGTTACTATCGCTTAAAGTGGACAAATTTATGGCAGAAGCTGCATCACAAGATATATAATTAATTTTAGAAATTGCAAAAAAAAAGTCATTACCTACGGAATTTTCTGTCGGTAACTTACCTACGAAAATATCCGTCGTTAAGTTACCTAGGGATAGTTCCGTCGATAACTTACCTATGGAAAATTCCGTCGGTAATTTACCTACGGAATTTTTGAAAAATCCGCCGGTAAACGTTACCGACTAGCGATTAACCGACGGAAACGTGTCCTTCGCTAATCCGTCGGAAATACGTCAAAACCTACGGATTTTTTGTGTTACCTACGAATTCTGGCCGTACGTAAAACCTGAAATTCTTGTAGTGGAAATTTAAAACAAAATAGTAGTTAATAACAAAT
Organism: Calophaca sinica; assembly: GCA_037113605.1. Classification (NCBI taxonomy): domain Eukaryota; kingdom Viridiplantae; phylum Streptophyta; class Magnoliopsida; order Fabales; family Fabaceae; genus Calophaca; species Calophaca sinica. The sequence goes on from CM073736.1 coordinate 97,273,825, forward strand.
CCTAAAACAAAAACTAAGCAGATGATGGTCCACGACGCTGGGGTTCATAACTGGCAATAGATGAGGGTCTTGCTTCAGCGGGTGATCCTAAATCTGCAGCCTGAAACTACATAAAAAAAAATGTAACCGTAAGAGTTTGTTTTTTAAAACAAGGTATTGAACAAACTCAAAGCTGCATATACAGAAAAATGGAACATAAGATAAATTAAGTTCACTCCATTAAGTTCACTCCATTAAACATGAAACTTGCAAATAGTTCACAACAACATGACCAGGTAATTCACACTTATAGTTTCTGCTGTAATACTTTCATATCCACAGAAGATAGATCCACAAATAGCCTTTTATTGCGTAAAGATCTCTCTTCCTGAATATGCATACATATACACCACCTAGCCGGCAATAAATGTAAGGCATCCAACGCTAATTGCCTCCCAAAAACATGCCCTCAACAAATCAAGTAACTAACTTTCATAAAACACCCAATCTGACACTAAAAATTTTACTCTTCTAATTAATATATTCCAACTGTCAACATCACAAATGCAACAATTCACCCATTCATATAGCTACTGAAAAATTAGTAGAGGCTGCCCAAGGAAATTCCAGAATTGAATGAATTAAAAATGTAGAGAAGAACAAAGCAAAAAGTTCAATTCACAGGAAGGTGGCATTTATACTGTTACCTCGTTAAATCTGGTTGGTAATTGACCACCAAAGGTCTGCATAAGATAAGCCATTTGTTCCTCTAAAGTTTTGACTTTTGCCACTTCTCCCTCTAAAGCTTGAACTCTTGCATTACTTGCTTCTAACTCCAATTTCAGCTTATCATTACTTGCTTCTAACTCCAATTTTAGCCTATCATATTCAGCAGATGTGACAGTAGATGACATGCTTGAGCTCCCATCATGGGAATTGGATGATAAGTATTGAGAGGGCACAGGACCAAATCCTATGCCTCGTACACGCCCAGGGTGCTCTTTCCCAAATACTTTAGCATAAATATCATCTCCTGAAGACATGTCATCTCTGATGTCAAGTTGATCCTACATGCAAATTAACCAACATATAATTAAGCACACAGCTTAAATATCATCATTGTTAACCTTCAATCAAAATAGAAACTCATAAACAACAATTATACTTACACTTTTTTGTTTAGCCTCATCATTCACAAAAGTTCCATCCTTTTTGGTGTGTGCAACAAAATACATCTCTGCTCTACTATAACTTCGCCCAGTTTGGATTTCCTAACATTTTATATCAATTTTGTAAAATCAAAGAGGATTAAATTTAGATTTTACAATTGAAAAACATTAAATGAAGCATTATAGGATACCAGTTCACGTCTTTTCCTTGCAATTGTTTTAGAGCCAAGTGTATGTGGAATTGTCTGCTTCTGTCTGTTAGCTATATTTTTTTTTCAGAAATACCTGCATTATTAAAAATCAAAGTTAGTGAACAACATCTTTTATTAAAATATAACATATCACATCTTACCATAGTTTTTTTTCACTCAAACGGTAGTTCAGAAAAGCTGCCCAATGCTCTCTACAGATGCCATCTGGACGTGACTCAAGATTTTCTTCCCAGCTATGAGTATGATCATAAAATTCAGCAAACAACCGCACTCGAGTGTCCTTCCATTTCTTTCCTATATTTTGTACTATGTACTTCTTGCGACTTTCATCGACTTGAAATACTTTCTTCAAAAGACAAATTAAGTTTTAGTAAATAAGATCAGCACAAAATGAATGACAAAATAATTATGGTTTATACCTTTACAGTTTTCTCCCATACATTATCCTTTGCTTTTGATAGAACATCTGGCCACCTGTGGTAACTAATAGGGAAAATCCTATAATTAGACGCAATAGATCCTAAAAACCCCCCCAATAGGCCACCAGCCTCTCCAATTGGTTGACCCTCTTCGTTCCAATCTAGAACCACTTTCTTCTCACCAGAAAAAGCAAACAAGTCCTGAACTCGTAGGCGTTCTTCTTTAGGTACTCCATCCCCATCTAAATACCAAATAAGTGAATTAATTAGTGTCTTGAAAAAATATAACGCATAAAAAACTAATAAATAACCCAATAAATGTTAAATTCATTAAAGAAAAGTGGATTGCATACTAGTCAAATTAACTGTCCAATATTTATTGGACTTTCTCTTAAAAGTGGATCCCGAACTTTGGTCTTCAGCTTGGGTTTCTTGAGGGTTCTGGTCTTCAGCTTGAGTGTCTTGGGGGTTTTGGACTTCAATATGTCCTATAGGCTCACTCTGTGGTGATCCATGGGGTGCACTTTGACACATGCTTAAAGCATTACCTTCCATTTGATTTGGTGCCGACTGAGTCCTGGAAATAAACCTCTTTGTCCTAGGCATTGCTACAAAACCAAATTGACGTATTCACGAAATATGCTTAACCTCATCATATGAGTTGAAAATAAATTGAAACATAAGTAACTCATACACTAAAACATAAATTAAAACAGAATCAGTCCATAAATAATCCATTAACATCCATAAATTAAAACAGAATCAGTCCATAAATAATCCATCAACATCCCATAAGTAGTCTTCACAATAAATTAAAACTGAAAACACAGCAGACCATAACAACTTTTATCTATTGTCCAACCATTTCTACCTTTTGCTGTTATTGGCCAAGTATAAAGACATCTACCATAATACATTAAAACTGAAAACACACAGCTTAGTTGATTGTGTTACTGGCTAAGTGACACACAAGCAGAAGATTCATGATGATGTTGATGACAGATTAGAGGAGAGAGCATGACAAACAAATAAGGTAAGAGCATGACAGATTCAGTAGATAAAATTCAATTCAGGACACACAAATGCAGCAGAAAGATGGACTAACCAAATAAGCCAATTGTTACCTTATTCGGTTACCTTATGCAATGATATATGATGGACTAACCAAATAAGCCAATTGTTATTTTTAGAAGAAATAAAGCTCACATGAGTAAAATCAATAAAATAAATGTTGTATAAAAACAAAATTGAAGTTGAATAGTAAACCGGAAAAGCCAGTAGCAGACAATAAATGAAATTCTGCTTCATTTAGCTCACGAGACAGAAGATTTAGCAATAAAGGAAAGAGAGAATTTTAGTCCAATGCTAAAGAAATGGCACCCAGCAGCAGGTGCATCATCTTCATTAATGACAAAAAATTATTTTACCGATGCTTGTCACATAACCATATTGTCATTACAACCATCATTTTCATTATTGGTTGAAGTTGGAGGATCATCATCTATAGCAGCTCTTGCTAATTGCATATATGTTGTATCATCGGGAAAAATTTGCTCCAAGCTTTGGGAAGGATGATACACCTCACTAGACACCACTATCTCTTCATCTACTTCACCCATGTCAAATAAGTCTCTTGGCTTCAAATGAATAGGTATGCTCCAACCCTTTTCTTTCTCATCATCTACATAATAAACCATTTGGGCTTCAGATGCTTTAATATATGGCTCATCATCTTCATGTTCACCTGTATGTATTAGTCTCGTAAAGTTGACTGAGGTAACGCCCAGGTTATCTTTTTTCATGCCTCTAGGAGTAGTGGTATTAGCCCATTGACATTTAAATAAAGGAACTGTGAACACACCATTATAGCTAAGCTCAATGATGTCTATTAATTTCCCATAGTAAAGTACCCCTCCAAACCTCATTTGGGTATCACTATTACTTGAGTAACTTCTGGTGCCAAATGTACCGAAAACCCCACTATTTTGAGTATTTAACCCTTCATCTCGTGCCAAAGTCCGAAATTTATATCCGTTAACATTATATGCAGTGAATCTTCTAGCCTTTTCAAGAGGACCACTAGCGAGACATATAAGAACATCTTTATCTGGTTCAGTAAGATTGTTCAAATCTTTAAAAATCTGAAATAAGAATTTTGTAGCGTCAGTGGCATGCATATTGCCAATATACATGCTACATACATGTGGCGTAAAGTAATGTTTTACTTACACGATTAGAGAACCAACTAGCAAACTCTCTATGAACCTTTTTGTCTATCTCAGTAGCACTCCTTGTACGATTCCTTAATTGTCTCCGCACAACATCTCTAAATTCCCTATATATATTTAAGTTAATAAATGTACCAAAAAATAACATAGGTAATCAATTTTGAGAAGTACTTACTGGAGATAAGGATCAACTATAGGGCAATTGGTTAGCACATGTCTGTGAGCTTGTAACTTTTCAGTGGATGTAAGAGTGAAGTATAAAGAACCACCAACAGGTTTTCCTACTTGCGGAAACAATTCAGCTTCTCGTGTTTTAAGTTGTATATCATTAGGTTCATCATCTACACGACGAGGCCGATTCCATCTTGTCTCGATATTATCTAGATACCTCGAACAAAATGTTAAGATCTCTTGCATTAGGTATCCTTCTGCTATAGAGCCTTCTGGTCGTGCCTTGTTACGTACATAGGATTTTAATGATCCTAAGTACCTATTAAATCACAACCAATAATTTTTTTATTAATAATCATTCAAGTCATTAATTAATTGAAAATTGTAGGAAAATTACCTCTCGATAGGATACATCCATCGATAATGTACAGGACCTCCAAGCTTAGCTTCTTCGATTAGGTGAACAATTAAATGAACCATAACAGTGAAGAATGAAGGGGGAAATAACATTTCCATGTGGCATAAAGTGAGCACAACATCATGTTGCATTTTGTCTAAATCTGAAGCACTCAACACTTTACCACATAATTGCTTGAAGAATGAGCACAACTCATTTAAAACAGCCGATACCTCTTTAGGCAATCCTACTCGCATGGCCAATGGTAGAAATTGCTCCATTAGTACATGACAATCATGACTTTTTAGCATCCCATTCATTCGAAGATTTTCTACGTCAATGCACCTTGAAAAGTCGCTTGAATAACCATCTGGCACAACAATATTCTTTAAAGTTGTTAAGAAAGACTTCTTTCCTTGTTTAGTCATTGTATAAATAGCTAACGGATACTTTCCATTTTCATCTGGCCAAAGGTCATGCCTAAAGCCCATTGATTGGAGGTCTCTCCGAGCAAAGATATGATCTTTTGATTTTGCACCATCATTCAGCAAGGTATAGATGATATTGTCACACACATTCTTCTCAATATGCATAACGTCAAGGTTATGACGTAATAAATTATGCTCCCAATATGGAAGCTCAAAAAATATACTTTTCTTTTTCCATTGTTGAGTTCCTTCTTGCAAGGTACGTCCACCACGTGATCTTTTTCCCCTTCCACCTATTTCTGGTGGCTTACCGAATGTGACATTGATATTCTTAACTTGTTCAAGGATTTCAGAACCAGATAACATTTTGGGTGGATTGCGCATATCTTGTTCTCCATTAAATCGAACCCTGTTCAATCTAAATCTGTGTCTGTGATCAAGAAACCGACGGTGACCCATGAAACACCATTTCTTACTATGTGGCAGGCGACAAGGAATAGAGTCAAAATTACAAGTTGGGCAAGCTTGTCCTGTATACGTGTTCCATCCAGAAAGGGCTCCTAATCCAGGAAAGTCACTGATCGTCCACATCAAAGTTGCGTGCAATTTGAACATCTCTTGAGTTGAAGCATCATAAGCATCTACACCGTCATGCCATAACTCCTTCAACTCTTTGATTAAAGGCTGCATGTAAACATCTATATTATATCCAGACATTTTTTTACCAGGAATTATCGTGGATAGGATAAATGATGTTGGCTTCATACACACCCATGGGGGGTGTTGTAAGGAATGAGAATAATTGGCCAAATACTATAGCTTGTACTTAAATTACCAAATGGATTAAAACCATCGGTTACTAATGCAAGGCGAACATTTCTCGGATCTGATGCAAATGAGATGTTTTTTGAGTCAAATGTCTTCCAGGCTTCAGAATCTCTAGGATGTCTCATCATGCCATCATCATTATTATCCACAACATGCCATCTCATATCTTCAGCAGTCTTTGAAGACAAAAATAATCTCTGCAAGCGCGGCTTTAGTGGAAAATAACGAAGAACTTTTGCAGGAACCTTCTTCCTACTATTTCCATCATTAGATGCTTCAATCTGACCCCCTTTTGTCTTTGATTTCCATCTAGACGTGTTACATACTTTGCATGTTTGTCTGGATTCATCTTCACCCCAATACAACATACAATGATTTGGACATGCATCTATCTTTTCATAGTCCAAACCAAGCTTAGCTATAATTTTCTTTGCCTCATAGAATGAACTTGGAATTTTTGCATGCTCAAATGCATCTTGTAGCAGTTCTAAGATCATTGTCATGGCCTTATCAGTCATCCCACAAAGGTATTTGATATGATACAACTTGACAATAAAAGCAAGCTTAGAATACTTGGTGCACCCTTCATACAAAGGTTGTTCTCCATCTCTAGCTAATTCATAAAATTGTCTAGCTTCACGTCTTTCTTGATTTATATTTGGCATCACTCCGTCACCTGGGGGGATGTCTTCAGTTGTATCGTTTACACAATGCCTATCAACTCCAAAAGCATCATTAATCATGTTTTGAATTGGATCTTCATGAACCACGGTGTTTTGTGCTGCATTTGCCACATCTCCACTTGTCACGTTACCAGTGTCTCCTTCGTCGGACTCCCCATGATAGAACCAAAAGGTGTAACCTTTTGGAAATTGTTTACAACTTAAATGGTCATACACAACACCCCTAGTTTGCCTTTTGCGAAAACCACACAAAGAACAAGGGCATTGTATTTTACTATCGACAGCACTTTTGAACGCAAAATCAATAAATCCCAAAACCCCTTGCTTATACTCCGGTGAATTTTGTGGCATTGCAATCCATGACTTATCCATTGCCATACAATCTTGTTTCTGAGTCAAGAAATATAAAACTAATCATAAAAGAGTAAACAACAGAAAGCTGATCATTAAAGACCTTTGTCGTTAATTTTAACGCATGTTAATATTAATACCATAATAATAATATAAAGCATGTTCAAAGCCCCTTAATGTATATTTTGTCACTCAAATTAGTCTTCACGTTTGGTATTATGAGAACTGACTTGATGGACAAAATGTCATTCAGGGTCCTTTACTCCTTTAGCATATTTTTTATTTATTTATTATTCATGGATTAATCTAATATGAACTAGCATGAACGATGCTATGGCTTTTAGGGACTAACTTGACTGTTTAATGGAAAAAATAAAAACCCTCAAGCATATAACACCAAAAGTAATGCATTCGATACCAAATTCACGTTACTTTTATTTTAAAAAATAGCAAATAATGAAATTAGTCTCTGAAAAATAAAGCATCAGTCACATTACTTCCTAAACAATTGAATATACGTTAAAAATATATATTTTGCCGGTCCTCAAGCTAGATACTTTGGGGACTAATTCAACCATGAAATACACATTCAAAAACTGAATTCACGGACCTTTAGCGCACTTTTCAAGATTCAGAGGCTGATGTGAACGAAGTTGTACTATTATTAGGGACTAATTTCACTAATCACAAATAAAAAAATAAAGCCCTCAAGTGATAGCATCAAAGATTTCAATCATGTCAGTTAGAATTTTCTTTTCTTTTTGTTTTATTTTTAGTTTCAATCATGTCAGTTATAAATTATGGTGTCTGTATAGCTAGGTTAAGCATCAGATTACCAACCCTGGAACTGTCATCATTACTTTACTGCTCTTTATCTCTTTACTTTTTGATCTTTTTTCTCATAATTTTCTGTTCCATTGATTCCTTTTGCAGCTAACTGGTGAAACGGTGGGAGAAGTAAAGGTCAGAGTGATATGCACCAAAGGAAGGCAGAGATGGCTAAGCATTCAGATGCTTTTATTGCCTTACCAGGTTAGCCTGAGCCTAGAATAGTTTGTTGCATTACAAAAAGTAGAAACAACAAAGTGCTTCTAGTTCTAGCTTTATTAAATTTTTTTATCATGTGGCATTGACCATATCTCAGTGTTTTATGCAACCTAGAATGAGACATTGAATGAAAAAGATCAAATGGCGAAAGATATAACCCGAGAGTTCAATCACAAAGTTATATTATTTGAAACTAAAACCAAAACTGCAAATACCTTATAATGCATTTCAAACAAAACAAGTCTTAATGTCATTGTGCTAGTGTATACACCAACACTATTAAGCTTATACCTTTGGCTATTACGACATACCATACAGACAGGTGACATACTTGACAAGTAAATGAAAAACAATGAAGTTTGGAATCTAGATTAACATACACTACCAGAGGCAAGCAAACCAACACAGTGAAGACCAATGACAATAAAACCAATAGGTAGGAGTGGTAAGGTACTTACTACTTCCAGACTGGTGGGAGCTTCTTAGTCTTCTTGTAATAGCGAGCAAGTCGGTGGGTTCTGCTCTCCACGAGAATCAACCTCGACTTGGAGTCCTTATCCTTCTGTTCCTCTCCGTGATGCTTCCTAATTGAAACTGCCTTCTTGATCAAGTGGTACAGATCCTCAGGAATTTCAGGTGCAAGTCCTGTAATTAACCCCAAAACATTCTCAATTTTTGCATAATCTCAAATTATATTTCAAATCTAATGCCAAAAGAAATGAAATCTGGCCACTCCAAGACATGTTTCCAGCATCTAGGACCTTGTCAATGCAATGAAAACACATCTCAAGTAGAAAGATTCACAACATCAGAAAAACCAGAGAACCAAGGAATGGCAATTGACAAACAAACCCAATTTTTTTTTAAAAACCAACCAATCAGAATAGACACCAACAACACCACACCAAATCAAAAGCAACATATACGTATTGTAAGCACACAAAAATGGGAAGAAGGGAAAAAAAACCAAAACAAAAGTAAAATAAAGGAAGAAATCCACTTGTGACTTGAAAAAAAAAACCACTGTAATAAAATCAAAACAAAAGCTGATTCTGTTTGAAGTTAAAAGGGAGAAATAACCTGGGATGTTTGCCTATGACTGAGAAGGCTGATAAAATGGCGAAAGATGGAGAGGGCTACGACGGCTTCAAAGCAAACAGCAATGTTTGCCTATGACTGAGAAGGTGGCTCGAAGGAGAATGATGAAGGATTTGTGTTCGAGTTGCAGATGATGGAAGACGGCGCAGTCTCAATTAGAGAATGGAAGCGAGAGGGAAAACATTGGGGATGAAACATTGGGGTATCAGCTAGGGAGAGGGAAATATTAGAGGGAACGCGCAGAGGGAAAACATTGGAGGCGAAACGTTAGGGCATCAGCTAGGGAGAGATGGGAGGGAACGCGCAGGTGTATATTTCATCAACCGCCATGACATTCAATTCAACCGCCTCCAAATTGAATCAAAATACCTCGGACTCCTTTAACCGCCAGCAGAATCCCATAACCGCCGCAGCCTTTCAAACATTTACACGCTAAGCATTAGAACCGCCTCAATCGCCAAGCAGACTTTGAACCGGCGGCGGTTGACACCTAACCGCCGCAAAATGACCGCCGCCGGTTCCCTTTTTCCTTGTAGTGCTTGTTATATTATTCTTTCTGAAAAACAAGACAAGTATATTCTTTTTAGGCTAAATTATACATTTAGTCCTCTATATTTATTTTAAGTTTCAATTTGGTCCTCTACGTTTTATTTGTTCCATTTTGGTCCCTAACGTTTCAAATGTTACAACAGGTTGGTCCTTTCCATAACTGCACGTTGTAACACCGTTTAAGTTGTGTAGCGTGGCACGCACATGGCAAAAGTTTACCTACGTGGCAAATATTTGTTGTGACGTGGCTATCTTTTTCTTCTTCCCCAATTTTTGCCTTCTTGTTTTGTTTTTTCCCCCAAAGCTGTAGCAGCAGCGAGAGAGAGAGAGAGAGTGAGTGGGAAAAAAAAGAAAAAAGAAAGGAAGATAGATATGAGAGACGGATCTGAGAGAGAAGAAAAAGGGAAAGAAGATGGAAAGGGGGATCTATTAAAAACTAATCAAGAAAGATGTTAAATAAATAAATAAATACAACTAAATTGAAGTTCTGGGAATAATAGAACTTTGTTCACATACCAAACGTCAGCTCCGATTTCTTCAATTTCACCCATCTGTGAGGATTGGTAGGATAGAGTAGGCGAAGGAGAAATTCATAAATTGCAAGCACAAAGAATTGAACTTTTCGATTCGCTTCGTTCTTGGCACCCTCTGTTTTATATTATTGACGAGGAACAAAATTTGGGGAAGAAATGCAAAGCCAGAAACGCAGAAATTTTGGAAAAAAAGGTACAACCAGAAATTGGTTTGATTTTATCTTGTTTGGGTTTCAATTTCGTTCCTGCTGGCATTTGGGTGACGCAGTGGTGGTGGTGGAGGAGAGGAATGGAGGAAAAAAAAACCTAATTTTAATTTGGGGAAGATGATGAACAGTACAAGACCTATACTGAAGGACAAAATCCATCACTAAAAACTAATTGTCCGTAGCTAAAAGTCTATTTTCCAAAATCAAACCAAAGCTGCAGCAGCAGCGAGAGATTGAAACTCAGAGATCAAAAAAACCCAAATCCAAATCAGCAAGAGATAGAAAAGCAGCGATAAAAAAAACGCAGAGACAGAAAATGAGAAAGAAGACATAAATTGAAACCCAGAGATCAAAAAAACCTAAATCCCCTCAATTTCTTTCCCTTCCTTTCTTTTTTCTTTTTTCCCCAGAGATAAAAAAAAACACTGCTTCTTGTTCTATTTTTGTTTCGTTTTGATTTTAAAATTTTGAAGTGAGGTTGGATTGTTTGGAAGAAAGAGTGAGTAAGAGGGAGAGAGAATATGAAGAGGAGCATAGCAGTGGAACGAAATTGAAGAAGAAAGTTTTTTTTCCTATGTCATTATACATGTCAGTGCCACGTAGGTAAATCAGTGTCACGTGAGTGCCACGCCAGACAACTTAACGACGTTTCAACGACTAGTTACGGAAATGACTAACGCGATGTAACATTTTAAACGTAAGAGACGAAAACGGAACAAATAAAACGTAGATGACCAAATTGAAACCTAAAATAAACGTAGAGGACTAATTGTATAATTTAGCCTTTTATTATGTATAGGAAGCCATGAAACCTCTTTGGGATGACCAAGACATAAATCATTTTCCAGACTTGAACTTGCCTTCTAACGTTGAAGAGGCTATACTTACAAGAGGTGAGTTTGACTTAAACCAAACTCCAAGTTAGGATCCCTTGGACTTAGACAAAGAGGCACCTTGTGTGGAAGAGAAAGAAAATGAGGCAGAGGTAGAGATTCATGAAGCCCAGCAACTAGAGGTTAAGAGCACCTTTAATGAGGCAACTAAATGAGTTGCTTAACTTACTTTTTGAGGGCGCAAATTGGCCCATAGAATTTAATAAGATTTAAGCAACGCATAAGCAACCCAACTAGTTTTTATTCCAATGATGGTTGCATATAAGTAACCCATACTTGACATCACATATTTATATATTTTTCCAATCAGTTTTTCCCCCGTTTTTAACACGATTTCTACTAAAAATGAGAGAGAGAGAGAGAGAGAGAAAATGGTTGTTTAATGTTAAGGGACCGTGTCTTGTATAGTGGAGGTCATAAATTTTTTAAGCTCCCTTTGTTCCACGTAGACTTGCTCCAAAGGGGAGAACTTATAATCAACGTAAACTAAAATAAGACGCTTAGTTAAGATACGTGCGCTAAAGGTGCTCTAATGGCACACACAATTCAGAAACAGAGCATGATTTCGAACAGAGCCTTCCAGTAATTTATTCCAGTGATTTGTTTTCTGATGGTAATACAATTCTTCTCTATTCATTCCATTAATTTATTTTCGTTAATTCTGATGGTTTTCTCGTTTTTTGCTTGGAGCTTGTATCATGTTGTATAATTTGCATTAAAAATGAAGCATTAGGCAGAACTCATTGATGGAAACTCACTAGTCTTTGACCCCCAAAACTCACTAGTCTAGTCAAAACTTGTACTCATAATTTTTAATCTTTTCTATAATTAAGAAAAATTTCTTGAAAAATAGAGAAGTGGATGTTCTTTTTCTTTTTTTTTTTGTTAGTATGGGGTTGTTAATTATGTAAGGAAAAGAATGAGCAATGAGCCTGTTTCACTGTTCTATCTTTGAGTCCAATACCCTGAGACATTGAATAATTATATTTATGAGATCAACTTAAAGCAAATGATTGGTGGGACAATTTGATGTTGTTCACTGTACTCAATTAGACTAACTTCATAGTCTACACAGTGATATCCTAATCATGCAAAATTTTGGCATTATTCCTTTTTTACGGTAGAGGTTGATGGCTTTGAACTACCCACCCAACACGAGGAACATGATGAATCTGTAGCAGCAATAAATTCGGATGGTAATACAATTCTATTGTATTCAGTTTGAGCATAATCTTTATATTCGTTTATATGGCTCTGAGCAGTGTTCATCATGTGCATCTGAATATCAAGGAAAAACAAAAAATTGTGGACAAAAAGGGGTTCAATTCAAACAAGCTCATTTTCGTCAAATTCCATTGTCAAATTAAGAGGACCACCTTGCGAGATTTAGCCTCTGCTTTGAATATAGTAAAATTTGTTTTGCAATGTTATTAAATATCTTTTTGGTCCCTTAATTTATTTTTTGAGTTGCAAGTTGGTCCCATATCTTTTTTGTGTGTCAATTTGGTCCTTTAATTAAGCAAAGTAAGCCAAGTTAGTACTTTCTGTCCAAATGACACTAACGATGTTAAATTTTATCTAATGTGGCGTAAATGTGGCAAGCAGCTACATGATGTGGACTAGAAATATAATATTTTAATGGGACTTGCTATTTATCAATTGTAAAAATAAATAAATAAGAGACCCAAATCCCTTTGACTCAAACCCTAAGTTGTCCCAAGAGCATAGCTTGGTGATAAAACATACATAAGAGCTATGTGGATGCTGGGAACAGGGTTCGAACCCGTACCGCTCCACTTCTCCCTCCCCCTTAACCATATGTACTAGACCAAAAAAATACTTAAGTTCTTCAACATTAACCCAGAACAACACAGATTTGGGCAACCACTCACCTTCCCTTCCACCACCAGCATCAGTCACCACCCCCTTCTCCTTCCACCACCCCTCCTAAGGAGCATAGAGAACATTTGAAAAAAAAAAGAGAAGAAGCTTGAGATCGAGCTTTGCTTGCAAGGAATAATAATGAACGTTCCCCTCCAAAGCACCACCTCCCAACCTCATCAATTTGATCCCTTGTTAAAAACAAGATGAAGCCACCACCCCTTTTCTTCTTTTTCGTTCCCCCTCTCTCAGATCACCCCTATTTTCTTCTTCCACATCTTCTCTCCTTCTCCCTCACCCATACTCTCCTTCCCCCTTTAATCCTCTCAACCCCATCCCTTTTCTTTTCCCTTTTTCCCTCTGTCCCCTCTTCTTTCTTCCCTCTCTTCATTCCATGTTTCCCCTTTTTTCTCTTTACCCATTTCGGTGCCTTCTCCCCTTTTATACAATGTGTGTGTGTGTGTGATTTTCTATAATTTACTGATTTAGGTCTTCAGTCCCCTCTTGTAACAATATTTGTGTGTTAGGTTTTCTGTATTCTATTCCTTTGGTCGTGGAGTTTGGATTGTGATGGGTATTTTTCTAGGTTCTTGGAGATTGAAAATTGATCTTTTGTGGGTTTTTAGAATTTTTCTGGATTCTGGTTATTGGTTCTTGAAATTTTGATGAAAGTTGATGATTGCTAATGGTTAATGATAAATTATTATCATTTTAAAATTGATAAAGGCCGTGATGCATTAAAAAAATTATATTTTCAGCCACTTATTTGCCACGTTTTTGCCACGCCCACATCATATAAAATTAACACCATCAGTGTCATATTGATGGAAATGACCAACTTGGATTAATTTGTTCAATTAAAGGACCATTTTGACATAAAAAAAGTTATGACACCAACTTGCACCTCAAAAATATGTTAAGAGAAAAAAAAATGTACTTTAGCCTAAAATAAAAGGGCAAACCGCAAATCGCAAGCATTCTAATGTGGATATCCCCGTTGGTGAAAGAAATGTCGTGGACAATGAGTGGAACTGGAAAAAGCATATTCAGTGTCCTCCTAATCATATTTGCGCAAGGGTAGCTAGCATCAAAGCTCTGTCTACTGGCCTGATGATTTTCCAATATGGAACTTCTCCTCTAGAGGCTTTGCTCTTCCTCGTCGTGTACTTGCATATGCTTTGTGCATTATTTCTTAGTTGATCCCCATTATAATAAAAAAACACTTCTCTGGGCAAAAATAATCCTCTTAAACTTAAAATTTTACATTTCTCATTTACGTCTTTCAATTAACTTGTAAGAAAAGGAAAGGGAAACTCTTCTTCACCTTTCATCTCTTTTTTAAAAATAAATAAGCGTAGCATGTATAAATTTCAAGGGTAAAAATAACATTAATAGAATCATCATTTATAGTTGAAAAAAAAAAAAGAATCGTTTATAGTTGAAAAATGCTGCACATTTTGTCAATGCTACTTTTTTATAAAATATTTTAGATACAACAATGGCTAATTTTGATTTTTTTAACACAACAACGTCAGAAAGTGATAAAGCAGAACAATATATAAAAAAGTTGCGTAATTACAATGTCTTTAGTTTCACTACTAAAGTGAAAACCATTGATTATAAAAAAGCAGATTTATTTATAAAAAATTACATAATTACAATGTCTTTAGATAAACAGTATAACGTATTTAACTATTATAATTTAATAATTATTCAATAACTTATTATTAAATTTTTTATACTCCCTACGAAATAAATTATAAGTAAAAAAGTACATATATTTAAATACATGTACTTTTTTACTTATAATTCATTTCGGAAGGAGTATATTCTTTGATATGTCCCCGTTGACATGCATAGTAATAAATTTCATTTTCTCCTGTATCAATCGCATGAAAATATATAGTAAAAATATATGATTAAATTTAAAATATAAATTATATTTAATTAATTAAACAATAAAAAACAAAAACATATTCACACTAGTATCTCTAGCAAGACCACGATTGCTGTAAAGTGTTGTGCTTTGGCATTAGAAGTTTGTGTTAGTTTCCAATCATTAAGAGATATAAATTAATTGATACTAGATGTCATTTAATGATATCTTTTTGATCATTTACATAAAAATTCAGATAATTTGGACATTTTTAAGTATGTTATCGAAAAATAAACATTTATATTTTAAACAATATATTAAATATCAAAATAAAATAATGCAATAAAGTACCAATTAGACACACCTAATCAGCATATGTATTCTGGTAAAAAATTAGCATATGTAGTGGGTAACATTAGATGAAAAAACATACATGTAGTGGGTTCGAATAAAATATTATTTTTTAAATATGTATATACCAAATATATAATATATATACATAATATTTCAATTTATATAAAAAAAATGTCCTAGAACTAATAAAATATTATTTTTTAAATATACATATATCAAATATATAATATATATATATAACATTTCAATTTATACACAAAATAACATGTAACCTAGTGATAAAATGGCTTATTGTGGTTTTGAAGACATGAGTTCAACCGGTCCGGTTTTAATTACCATGATGAAATCCATGGATCCGGATGCAGTAAAAAAGCATGCAGTTTCTTGTAGTAGCGCATCCTCGGCCGATCAAAATCGAACTACTAACGTTCAATCCCGACAAATTTGGTTTTTAACATGCAGTTGAAACATGAGCAGTCCAATGTTGATCAAATGGCCTGAGATGCGCTACCGCAAGAAACTGCTTTTTTTTGTTTTTGTTTTTGTTTTTTTTACAGCACCATATTCGGATCCGAAATCCACCACCTTAATCCAAGCCAAGTGTAAAAAGGGCAACTAATAAAAAGAAAATCAAACTACTATGAAAAAGGTCACAAAATAACCTTTCATTTGACCAACTCACCTAGCAGGTGATGTACTTTTTAGGCAAAAAGCCAACTTTTCTATAATAAATAAATAATATCGTTTTTTTTTAGTATCAAACACAATATAAATAATAAACAAAACATACACATGTAGAAAAGTGTAGAGAGCGAAAGTCCAGCTAATGCAATAATAGTAATGTTGTAGTAGAAACAGTTGGAATAGCAGTGATTTGTCATGGGATGGACCAAGAAAAAGCAAAAAAGCTCACTTTCACTATGAAAAAGACATGGCCTGTTGCATTTACAAAAGTTTTTTACTTTCTCTCTCTGCACTTTTTATCAGCTTTGCATATGTCACTTTACCTACATACACACACCAAACAAACCAATACCCCATTGCATTATTGTTCTTCTTCTCATCTCACACCTACACCAACCCCTCAAAATATCTAATCTACAATCTAACTATTTTCTATTCTATCCATCTGAACAGAAAAGAGGAGAAAAGAGGGGGGAGAGAGAGAGAGAGAGATACTTGAAGAAAAGAAGAAAAAAAAGGGTCAGTGTTTGTTCTCTTGAAAAGTCCAGCTACTTCTAGGGTTCCTTTGCTTCCAATTTCTGCATAAAAAAATATAATTTATTAATTTTCTGAAAAAAGCAACAAACCCCTTTTCCTTTACCGATCTTGTCCTCTATGTCTTTCTTGCCGTGTGGTAATTTTCTTTCCTTCTGATCTCTCCCTCCTCTCTGTTTCATCTTTCATACAAATACACGTGTTCTTTTTTTATTTTTTATTTTAATATTTGTTTCCAAGTTCATGTTTTTCTGACATAGAGAATCTTCTGGGAGCTTGAGATAAGGAAAAGTTGAGAATTTTGATAAAGGGGTATTTGTTCTAATCTTGTGATTAGTTGTTCTTGTTGATTCTGACTTTTTATTTGTTGAGAATTGATCTGCTACTTGTGATTTGTTCCATGATAGATGTTTGTTATTTTTTCAGTTGGTGATTTTTTTTCTACTATAATAATGGAAATGCATTTTTATCAGAGAAAACAAAAGTCTACTTCTTTTGCCTAAAAAATGATAACTCGGTTGAATAAAATTATTCTTATTTTCCAAATCTAAAGTCATTTTTTCTTTGGAAGTTCTTCACTTGAATATTATTAGCTGATGTTGTCTTAATTATAGTTTATAATTTATCATTATTCTTTTAGAGAGAATCATATGCTGTTGTAATTGTATAGTTGTCAATTATTTTCTTTTTCTTTTTCTCTTAATAACACACAAAGACATATATAAAGATTCATCTTTGTTTTGAACCCTTTTTTTGGAGATGTCTCTTTAATCGTTATTGTTTGATATTGGTTGCATATTTCCATACTTTTGATCCCAGTTCAATAAATTACTAGTTAAGGCAACATGGCATCTATACGTTGTTTAGAGGTTGGGGCAGAATTCCCATTTCATATCTCTTTTCTCTTCATATTACTGAGTATATATTCATACCAAATGCTTGCTTACCTATTATTATCCCTTGACAGCACCTGAATTTGCAGAACCAAATTGCGCTTCGTTTATCACACTGTCTAATAAATTGTAAGTTCTACCACAGAGTTCAGCTTCAATATTTTAGTATAAGAAGGAACTTTTTTTTTTTTTCCGGTAGATCATTACTAATTGTGGAATTGTTTATTTAGATTAAGGAGCAAGCAAAGAGTAGTTTAAAGATGGGTTATTTATGTGATTTTTGCGGAGAGCAGAGGTCCTTGGTGTACTGCCGCTCTGATGCTGCCTCCTTATGTTTGTCATGTGATCGAAATGTTCATTCTGCGAATGCCCTTTCGAGGCGTCATTCGAGAACTCTCGTATGTGAGAGGTGTAATTTACAACCTGCATATGTGAGGTGTGTTGAAGAGAAAGTTTCGCTTTGTCAGAACTGTGATTGGTTGGGTCATGGTGCCAATCCGTCTTCTTCGACACACAAGAGGCAATCAATCAATTGCTACTCCGGCTGTCCTTCAGCTGCTGAGCTTTCTTCAATATGGTCTTTTTTCTCAGACATCCGGTCTATGGGTGAAGCGTGTGAGCAGGAACTCGGTTTGATGAGTATTAATGAGAACAGCGACAAGAGTTCATGGGTTCCTCCAGAAAGCCCGAATGTGTCTGGTTCAGCTCAAGTGACTGATCTGCCCAGCAAGGATAAATCTTGGGTTGGCACATCTTCAATACCTAAGTCAAACTCAGAACCTCGTATTCTGGACCAAGCGCCTGGACCTTCCAATGAATGTATGCCTAAGGTATAGCCTCATGATTTAATTTTTATCCCCAAGTCTTCTAGCTGAACTATGTTTGATTGACATTCTCTAACAACTGCACAGTGAATGAAATTGCAAGGTTGAAATGAATGAATTGTTTGTGGAATTTTGTTTGATGGTTTTTTTTTCCCCTCTATAGAAGTCACAGATTAGAGCAAAAGTCTATTGACTAGGTGTGATGGACAATCTAACAACTGAACAATAAATGACATTGCAAGCTTGCAAGGAATGAGTTCTTTCTTCTCTGTGTCAATTGCTTTATGGTTTCAATATATATCTAAGTAATTTCTTGCCAAATGATTCTTTTGGCCCTACCTATCAAAACTGGTTTGGCTTATTTCTGCCCCTTTATTGTTTTGTTTCAAAATTGTATTTTGTTTTCACAGAATTGCCAGCATTCCTGATTTATTGGTAGCTCGAACTTCGAAGCAGGAACAGGTGACCTTGCATGCTTGTAACTTAGTACCTTCAGTGCATGTGAGAGTAGCCAATTTGATTTAAAAAGTATTTTTCTTTTTTTCGGAGAAGGGGGTGGTGCGAGTTTTGGGCCAATGGTGATGAAAACATTTTAAATGTTCCAATACTTAATTTATCGGTTAGGCTACTGTAGTTATTGTAATTATGGTCTTGTTCGGTTCTGCATTTCAAGGTACTAAGATGTTCTCTAACGTTATCTCAAATTTTGGTTCATGGATTTTGATGATAGGTGAAATGAAATGATAAGTGGTTTGCAAAAGATATGCATATTTTTCCTTGTCGCTTATTTACATGGATAGTTGTGCTTTATCTACGAGGGTTGGGTATATATAATTTTCTCTCTTTGCCAGTCTCAATCAGTTTAAGGTTTTCCCTATGCAGCTTGATGACAGTAGATGGCATAATGATATGTTTGCAAAGATACAATAGCCTTGCAGCTTACATGCATTGATGGTTACGTGTTGACGTCAACGACATTATATACAATTTTTCTAACTTTTATCTTGTTTACTAATGAGTTACACAATTTTTGGCCTACTTATTTAACCCCTCTTGATGAATCTGCAGTTATTATGTCCCAGTAAAAAAGTTCCTGGACTATTTGAAGACGATGATGATCTGTATGATGATTTCAACATAGATGGGATGGATCTTGAACTTGATAACTATTGTGAACTTTTTGGCGTTGGTCTCAGTCACTCTGAAGAGCTTTTTGAAAATGGTGGAATTGATAGCTTATTTGAGACAAAAGATATGTCTGCTAGTGCTGGTGATTCAAATTGTCAGGGTGCTGTTGCTGCTGAGGTACTCAAGTCTCATTATCCTTTGTCAGTGACAAGCTTGGTTTTTCTATTATTGAAGCATGATCTTGATCTGTTACATTTTCTATGTGTCCTGTTACCTATTGTTTCTCTGTGCACGTTAAAGCTGCGCAACCGGAAATTTTAGAGCGATTAAGTTCTACATTATACACCGATCTTCCAGCCTGTTCACCTGTGTACATTATCTCTTGTTATTCCCCCAATCTCTGGTGATAGTGAGTATATTAACTTGTCTGATGAAAATTTTATAAACATAGGGCTTACACTAAATCTTGACAAGGTTTTTCCAATACCTAAATTTGTTTAAAATGTTGTATCAAATACCTTCCTAACCGAGGAAGGACTAGCATTTTGTCTCATTTAATTAAGCAATGTAATATCTTAATGGTTTTGAGTCAAAGATGATTGCAAGGTGGGGTCAGCTTGGTGGCTTCATTATCAGCAAAAATTGTTATCTTTGTATTATAAACTATGTAGTTAATCTGTAGTATGGCCAAACTGATAATGCAAATAATCAAACTGTTGATGCTTAGTCCTTATTGTCTGGACTCTGAATTTGCAAAATGCGGCTGCTGAAAGAACAAAGATATCAATGTATTTATTTTATATTTGGCTGGAATAAATCACTGTATTTCAATTCCTTAAATCTTTTATATTTATTTGAAGGTTTACTTGTTTTATTCACCCACTTATGGTGCATGCATTTAAGTGTGAGCAGGATATTCACTGTCCAGTATTTGCACGTTATTATGTGAAAGTCATATTAAACAATAGAGAGAACATTTAGTTTCTTTTTTCGGGGTCTGATTTTAAAGGTTTTTCATTTCTTGTGTTTCATACTTATTATCAGATCTAAACTTCTGTTTTTAGGGGTCATCAACCGGGTTTGTCAATGCTATTCAACCGGCATGCAGCAACGCAGCATCAGCAGATTCAATGTTAAGTACTAAAACTGAACCAATTCTTTGTGTTACGGCAAGGCAATCCCAATCAAACGTTTCTTTTTCTGGCGTTAACAAAGATAGTGGTGCTGGTGACTATCAAGACTGTGGTGCTTCTTCAATGCTTCTAATGGGAGAGCCTCCATGGTGTCCTCCTTGCCCTGAGAGTTCTATACAATCTGCTAATCGCAGCAATGCTGTCATGCGTTACAAGGAAAAGAAAAAGACCCGGAAGTAAGTTGATTGTTTCGATACTATTTATATAGGCAATGGTGTTGATCCAGTTTTGCTGGTGGTTGATAATGGCTGTTTTTGTTCTGGTCTCAGCTTGTGATTATTAATTTGACTAGTTGTTTCGTTTCATTTATTCATTTTACCGTCTCATTGTTTTACAACAATAATAGCAACAAAATTGAATCCTTATTCTATTAGATGGAGTTGGCTACATTGATCAATTAATGTGTGCTCTATCAAAAGCCCTTTTTAGTAAAGACCTTTAGAGCCAGGTCATTTCAATGGTTTCTGTTGATGTTTTTAAGGTCATACCAAAAGCCCTTATAATCATACCACCTTCTCTCTAAAGTCTCTATTGATATTATTCTCATGTAACCAAACCACCTTAGCAATCTCTTATTATGTTTCCACGCAAACACTCTCATCTCTGCAGCACTTATTCTTTCACATTTGTTTTATATTTTTTCCTTTTTTGCTTTTGTTGGCACTTCACACCTAATATTTATTAACGTAGAATGTTGTTGATCGAACTATCTCAACTCAATGACTAACTTAGTAAGCCATGTCGCCTTTCTCTTCCACACACTTACAGTTTTCAGTTCACTGATATGATAAGCTGGTAGTGATGAATAAATTAGGTATCAGAAATTTTAACAAAATAAAAGAATTTTACTAATGGAATTGGTTATGATGTCCTTGCTAAGACTTAAGCACATTTGTATATATTTGTGCCATGCATGCTGTGGTATTGTATCAATGAATTATGATTTGGGTTGCTATGTGTGCTACTGAGAAAAATAACTATCAGCAAATATCAAATTTGATTTATTTATAATTTCAAAGCTTAGTTGCTATATAGGTGATTTAATATCAGTTGCGGTTATGTTTTTAGGTTTGATAAGAAAGTAAGGTATGCTTCTCGCAAGGCTAGGGCTGATGTCAGAAAACGTGTGAAGGGCCGGTTTGTCAAGGCTGGTGAAATCTATGACTATGACCCTTTGAGCCAAACCAGAAGCTGCTGAGTGTACACCTTTTAACTGTGTTCTATAAAAGGAAAGAAACACTCTCAAAAGAAAACATTTATTCTTACCTGAAAAATGGATGAAATTTCATGCATTCTTTCTGCATGCAATGACAAGCTGTCTGATTTTATCACAGGAGCCTAGATTTTCTTCAAGGAAAAGAAGGTTGTAACCAGACCATATTCCAATGAATTGAAAGTATAGGCTCGGGATCGGACTCTTGTGTCCTTCACTGCGAAGGATATCCAAGTTGTGGTGTCAGCTGACATGTCACAAGGTGCCCCTTCAGACAATGTGTCTTAAATTTTGACTTTATATATCCGACGCAAATCCTACTTCTTAATTCTAATCTAATGGACAATTCATTGTTAGTCCTTTGGCCGTGATCTTGTTCATGGTCTTTCATAATTTATGTCAATCTCACTAATTGAAGTGAATGTAGAAGTGCCTGTGATGGCATGATAAGCTTCACTGTTGTAGATTGTAATATTTTCTCCTGCGCTGCATAGAGTATAAATACTTGTAGATGGAGTTGTAATTGCTCAATAGACAATTGTAAATTTGAATATTATGTTATAGAATAGGATGCTATCTATCCTGATGATAGGTTGAACATTGTATCATGTATCCATAGGAGTTTTGTTTGTATTATTTGGGTACCATGGATAAATTGCATGGCATGTTGTTTACTTCAATTGTAAGCCCCTCCAAAAAAACTGCTATGGTATAAACATGTGATTATATGTAAGAAATTTGTGTGTAATTCTTGTGTATATTTTTATCTTCATTCAGTGTGTATCTCATCCCACCATCTATGTGTGAGGAGCTTGAGGGGATCGAATGGAAGGAGTAAAAAGGGATTAAATGGCTCTCTTGATTCTCACGTGTAGCAAGGTGTCTGGAGGTATGAGATTTCGTAAATTATATGCTTTCTATTTGGCCATGCTGGGAAACAGGGTTGGAAATTGATGACCAACCCAGATGCTCTTATATCAAAGATTTTCAAAGCCAAATACTATCCAAATGGGACGTTTTTGGAAGCAAGTTCGAGGAGTAACCCTAGTTTTTTGTGGAGGAGTATTTGGAGTTCCTGGACATTACTGTTGGAAGGATATAGATGGTGAATAGGTGATGGCAGTAGTGGTAGTGTGTGAAAGGATCGATGGTCGAGAGGATGACACCTTATCTCAATGCCTAGATGTGTGCTCTTATTTGGAGGACTTGACGGTTCGGCATCTTATGCTCTCGAGTGTCAAGTCATGGGACCAAAATTTACATCATATGCTTTTAACCCCTTGTGAGGTGCAAGTGGTGTTGCATGTTCCACTGATGCGGTCAGTCCATGATGATGTAATAGAATGGCACCCAAACAAACAAGACTCTTATTTTGTGCAGTCAACATACTATCTATGTATGAACAGGGTCCTTGACTAAGCTCATTTGAAGGCACAAGGAGATTGGTGCCTCATTTGGAAGTCGAAGGTCCCACCGAGAGTTAAGAACTTTATATGGAGGGCTTGTCGTGATGTCTTACCTACTTGGGCGACTCATGTCCAGCATTGTGCGTGTTGTGTGACAGGGAGATAGAGAATAGTCGGCATGTCCAGATTACATGTCCTTGAAGTAAGTAGTGTTGGAAAAGAAATGGATTGTGGCCCACTATCGATCGAACTATGAACTACGTGAGAGCTTCAGGGAGCTTTTTTTTGTAGTCTGTTCTGCAGCGATAGCTTCAATTTACTGTTTGGAAGATGCGCAGCGACAAGTTATGGGAGAATAAGGATCCTTGTTGTACTCACGTTGTAATGAGGGCCGAGGAGCATCTGGAGGAAGGAGCTCGAGCGAAGGCAACATGTATGTCAGTGAAGCCACTACCTAGAGTAAACCCACCTATGGGCTGGCTGAAATGCAACGTCGCCTTGTTTCATGGCCAATAGAATCTAACCGGGGTTGGTATTTGCATAAGGAACAAGTATGGTCTTTTCCTCAAAACAAATACTATATGGACCATCCTCTTCTTCAAGTTCATGAAGGGGATCCAATGATCTGTAGCTAGTGGCGGATACATGTACTGTATATCGATTTGGGGGCAAATGCCCCCATGTGAACTTTATTTTTACATGAAGCTATTTCATAATTTTATTTTTTGCCCCCATAAAAAAATAGAAGTTGACCGCATAAAACAAATTTTTTAGAGTAAAGGCTCAAACTGGTCCTTGACAAAAATAAAATAAAATATGGAGACCTATTTGGTCCTCAGAAATGAAAATTACAAATTTAGTCCTTAAAAATATCAAATGTCGGTCAAATTAGTCCCTTAAGAACTAGAGTGTTCTTAAAAATTATTCTAAAAATGACTAATTCATCTGATATTTGAGATTTTTGTATTGAGCACATTATTGTTAGTGAAATGAAATAACTTCCTTTAGGGTGTGATTGGTTCACGAGAGAAATTGTGAAGAGAGTATGAAAAGAGAGAAAAATGTGAGAAATTGGGTAGATTTGGGGTATTGATTGGAATAAGAGAAAAAGAAGAGAAATTGGGAAGAGAGAGATGTTGATTATTTTTTAAAAGACATCAATGTCCTTGACTAAAAATTTAAATAATTTGAGATATAAGGAGAGAATAGGGGTAGAAATGGAAAGGCTAACAAAAAAGTGCTGTCTCCCCCATTTTCTTTGCACTCGGGCGAAGAAAAAGAAAAGTTGTATGGTTTAATTTTTTTTTTTTCCTGTCGCAGCAATTTTTTGCCAGTTCCAATCAAGAGAGATTGGCAATTTCTTTGCTTTTTCTCTCGTGTCTTTTTCTCTCGTCTCAATTCACCCGCAAACAATCAGGGGGCCTCTCAAAGTTTCGGGACGGAGAGGGAGTATATATAAATCGCTTTATTGTACTTATTTCCTCGTTAATCAAATTATAATGTGTTATTTTGTAGCCTTAAATCAATTAGTATTATTAGCATCATTCACGCGAGGAACTTCTGTCAAAATCTCTAATTTATAAATGTTGCAACTATGTAATGGTTAAAGGCTATTATCATTTAACATTAATGTGTGCAACGGGTAACCAGATTCTATCACAGGCTAATGTTGCCAACATTAGGCCTAAAGAGTAAATTTTGACCGTAAAAATAAGACGTGTAAATTTTGACCCTAAAAATCAAAAAAAGAAAAAGAATGAATAATAGGAGTTTCAAATGGAAGGAAAGAAAGAAAGACTCTCGAAGTCTAAGGTCATGTGTTATTTCATCTTATCTACTACAGTCTATATCTGTTCACGTATTCTGAATTGGTCATGTATTTTATCTGTTCATGCATTTTTGCAAAATGATTTTTTTTTGAAGCAAACAATATGTTGTCAAATGGGGAGATATTTTTTTTTGATGCAAAAATGGGGAGATATTTTTATATCTAATATGGATTAAAATGTCATATGTGAAACATATAGAATGGAATAATTTATATCAAAAAAAAAATATAGCATGGAATAAGAATAAAAATGTTTTCGTCCACTATGGGTTGAGAGCGATTCTTTGGTGGCATTAATGCTCATTCAGGAATCTATCCTTGAGAGTCATCCAATGCTAATATCCTTACAGGACAAGGAATATGAAATATCATGATTGGGTTGTTCACATCTCTCATACTTTTCAACGGATTTGGATTCACTGTGTTTGAATCCTGCGGTACTTGAATTTACACAAAAATTTTCTCTCCTTTCTCTTTTTTTGGAAATGTCTCCTCACTTTTGCCCAAAAATCAATCTTCTCTCACAAAGCAGAAGATTGTAGAGGATTCAAATGCAGTGAATCTAAATCCCTTTTCAACATGGTAACATGGTGGCAAAATTGGTTAGCAAGCCATGCTCGCTCCGTAGAGCTAGTTTTGATAATTATTATATACACCCCGACCCTTTTTCTATTTTTTTCCAATTTTACCCTCCTCTGGGAAATCACTAAACATTGTTTTTTAAATCCTCCTCCCACCCACGCCTCTCTTTCCCTCTCAGTCCCTCTCACTTAGCCTTTTCTCTCTTCATCTCTCTCTCCACTCTTCTCCTCTCCCTCTTCCATTTCTCTTCCAAATCACACACCACAACCCCAATCCATCAAAACCCCAACACTCTTTCTTCCATCTCATCAAAACAATCCTCGTGTAAGCCCTATTTTCTACGTATTTCGCGTTTCCCTTTTTTTTGGTTTTTGTTCTATTTGGAAATGGTTTTCCCAACCAGGTTTGGTTGTCTTTATAAATGTAATGACGAAGTTGGCAAAGCCTGCGTCCGTAAATACATTTATGGTTATTCAAATTGTCAGTGAAAATGCACCTTTTGTAAATGTATTTACTGAGTCTGTGGAAACACACATCCGTAAAATCATTTTCGGAACTATTCAAAAACCAACATTCATAAATGTAATTCCAGAAATTGTAAATGCTTTGACGAATTATTTTAATTCTCTTCTACCGTGTGTAGGAATGACAAACGTAGGTTAGGGACCTTCACGACGAGCTTCGATGGAGGTGCCTATGGCTCTGCCAGTAGACGGAGAAGAGCAACTCTAGGCCGAGGAGATGTCACCACCACCTCTACAAGTTCCCGCACAGGCCGAGGGGTTACCAGCACTATTTTTCGGGGGCCCAGAGGATATGTCTCTCCTCCGCTCATTTTTGGACCACGTGACACGTATGGGTGGTAGAGGTAAGTGTTGTTATATTTTATATTTCTAAATGTCATTATTTTTTTTAGATTTTGTAGTTCACAACTAATTAATTATTATTTTTTCTTTACAGTACTCGAAACCACTAAAGGTGGTTAACCACACTCGGAAGATCGATGATTGTATTACACAGAAGCTACCTACCAACCTATGATGAAAAATGTTTTCGTGGGAAAATTGGTAAAATGTATGAATTCTACATTGACGAAATGGTCGACAAGAAAAGCCATGAAAATGTTCATCATACCTTACTCGGTGAAGTTTTCCAACAAATTCGAAAGAACAACATCGAGCTTAACCCCCCATAAATGTACTTTCAGCATCAAACCTAGTAAGTTTTTTGGGTTTTATATTAACTGAAAAAGGCATAGAGGCTAATAATGATAATTATCGAGCCTTAACCAAGACGAGAAGTCCAACCTCGATCAAAGATGAACAACAATTGATAGGAAGAATGGGAGCACATATAAGGTTCATCTCCAGATCAGCCCACCAAGCCTTACCTTATTTTAGTTATTTAAAAAAGGTAAGGTGTTCGATTGGGACGACAAATGCGAAAAGGCCTTTCAAGAGGTGAAACAAGTATTTTCAACCCCACCTATCCTTATCAGACCGAACCCGAGGGAAACCTTGTATCTCTACCTCTCCATCACTAAAGAAGCGCTTAATTCTACATTACTCCGAGAAACATCGAATGGTCAACGTGCCATTTACTTTGTCAGCAAAGCTTTGAAGGGTCCTGTTACCAATTATCAACGGGTAGAGAAGTTGACATTCAAATTAGTCACTACGGCTAGGCAACTTAGATAATACTTCTAAGGACATCAAATTGTGGTTTGAACGAATCAGCTGATCCACTAAATACTCCATCGAACTAACCTAGCTGGAAGAATGATCTCTTGGTCACTCAAACTTTCAGTGTATAGGCTCCAATATGAATCCGGGAGAGCCATCAAAGCTAAATCACTCTCTGACTTTGTGGCATAATTTACCCCACATAAACGGGATAAAGATTCTCACAAGTGGATTGTTCACGTCGACGATCGTCCAACCCAAAGGGAAGCATGTAACTGAACGTGACAAAAACATAAGAAAATGGGGGTTTGAATTAGGTTTTAGAAATCTTTTCGCAAAGCTTACGAGTTTATGAAAACCTTTTCAAAATAACTCTTTAACACAATAGCAAAGTAAGTAAGTAAAGAGAAGAGAAGAGAATGACACAATGATTTATACTAGTTCACTATCACCAGATAGCTACGTTTAGTCCCTTCACACACTTGAAGGATTTCTCCACTATAATCAACCTGATTACACTTGAGAGTATAATACTGCTGAACTGGCTATACTCACAACTTCTTAGAACGACTTAGTGCAGTCAAGCCTCTAAGGAATACAACCACTACTGGGCTAAATACAATGTTCAAAAAATGGTTTGAAACAATATCAGATAACTCTCAGCAGAGAGGATATACAATGAAAAAATTAAGTACAAATAATGACTTTCAAACTGAAAAAATAAAACGATTAAGTGCTTGTTCAATGTAATCTCAGATACTTGGAATGATTCTTGGTTGCTCACTTTGATTCACAGCGTTTCAGTTTCGTTAACCTACTTCAGTGAATGAAGTAGGGTATATATAGCTAGGGTTGTGAATAGGGCCGTTGTGACCTAACAACTCTTTTCACCAGTGGACAAAACTTCAGATCCCCTTTTTGGGGCTTTAGCAAGTCACGTCGCTTTCCACTATGCTCTTGCATACTGACACAGCAAACAATATCAGGATCTTTGTCCCTTGTGAGCTTTTTAAACACTTTTTGAGCAAGTTTTCTGATGATTATATACGTTGACATTCCCTTTGGCCTTTGATTCCTCGTACACTAAAATACTCATAAATGAGGTCTCTTAAATATATGAAGTAGCCTTAAATGAATACTCAGTCTGATTTCCAATCAGAGCATCTGTCAAACAGACAATGCTTGTTACTGAGATATTCTGTTCACCAGAGTTAGCTTAAAACAAAGGCAAGTTCTTCAATCCATAATTTGTTGGCCTTTCATATAAGAGAGTCTTGTGGAAACGGACGAAGGCTTCCACTGTGTAGTCTATTCATAGTCTATTGAGCGTTGACAAAAAACAGAGCATTGACCAAGACAGAGCATGGTCTACCAGAGCTTTGACTACTAACCGAGCATTGACCAAAACAGAGTGAGGCTATCAGACGATGATGTCAGCAACTTTCAGAGGATCAATGCCAGACTCAGATTCATGAAACTGAGAGTGAAAAACATGCTTTCACTTAGTCTTCTGAGATAATTCCTTCTGATAAATAGTGACTTTTGCACACTAACAAACACATCAGAGGATAAATTGTTCTATTAACTATTTGTTATCATCAAAACAATTAAGGGTCATTGTTTCTGAATCCACTTGATTCCAACAATCTCCCCCTTTTTGATGATGACAAATACATAGATTGATGAACAATTTTCCATTAGAAAAAATATTTACTTAAAATAATTTCTGAGACTCCCCCTGAATTAAGCACATATAAATATTTTCTAAGTGTAAAGTCACATCAGATGAATGTATCACAACAAAGCATTTCAGATAAAGTATCAAAGCTTTCATAAATAGAGTGATCTTTCAGAGCATATATTTATTAATACAACATCAGATCATACATTCCAAGTTAATGAATCAGAGTAAATAATGCAAAAATGCAATGCATGATGACACTTGGTTGATACATCAGGTTCATCAATTACTCTATGTTTCTATATTTTCTTCTCTCCCTTTTGTCATCAGACAAAAAAGTTAAGAATAAGTACAGAACATCATAGTCAAAACAGAGTTTGAGAAAGGTGAAGTTAAAACAGAATAAGTACCAAAAACCGATGTCATTAATCAATAAGTACCAAATTACAAAATGTTTGTCTTAAACAAAGTAAAAACAAATACAAGGCAAAAAAAAAAGGTGAAAAACCTAAAGGTTAGCTAAGGTTTCTTCAACTGATCCAGAATAGCCTGCAGCATATCTATGACAACATCATGCTTCTTATCAGAGGCTTCCAACTGTCGTTGAGTAGTTTCCATAAACTGCTTGAAGCGCTTGTTATCTTCAACAAGTTGGTCCAAAACCTCTTTTGGAACTACAACAGAATAACTAGCAGATGCAGAAGCAGACCCTGAAGTAGAAGGCTGAGATACCATTGCAGTTGAAGCAGGAGGAGGGGTTACAGGTTCTGGAGCAGGTAGAAGTATGGGAGAAGATTCTGGTTCCCAAAAAACAGGAGTTTTAACCCTTTGAGACACTCTCCAAGTAGGACCAGTAAGAAATCTCCTATTTCTTTCAAGTTGATCCTTCTTGTGCTTCTCAAACCAGGTGCACAAACTGCCAATTTTCATAGAAGTCCTCTTGAGCCTGTGCAGTACTAACACCATCCATTCTGTTTTCTTCAATGCATTTCCAGATATCAAACTTAAAGTGTCTCTTAGCCTTGAACAATTCATATCCAGTAAACAGCCGAGGATAAGGCTCAGGCACAATAACTGCTTCACGATGGTTGGGAGGAGGTTCACAACCAATTTGAACAACTAGAGTAGTAGGTGCAGGAAGAAGCAGTATTGTTGGATCAGTGATGATTACATCATCATCTTCCAGTTCAAGTTCTTGAACTACTTCAGCAGCAATTGTAGTAGCAATGACCAGGTCATCATCTACAATTGGTTCTGTAGTAGATTCAGGCTCAGGCAGAATTAGTGAATGAGGTGGAGAAGGGATTTGTGGTGGTGAAGGTAGTAGGATAGCAAGGGGCTGAAAGGTAGTGAGGGGTTAAGCATCACAAATCGTAGCAGAGCCAGGTTTAGGGGATAGGGGTTCCTAGATAATAGGCTCAGGTTTTGTTTCAGGATGTGATGGTAGGTTTAGGTCAGGTTGAACTAATCGCGGTGATTTAGGGCTAGGTGGAGGAGTGGTGGGTTTAGGTTGTGGTGAAGGTGTTTTAGTGGGTTGTGGTTGTGTTGGTGTTATATGTGTAGTCTGTGGTGGTGGAGTGGTAGTTGTTTGTGGTTGAGGTGAAGGAATTGGTGTGGAAGTAGTGGTTGTTGGGTAAACAACAGAGAGGGGCTCAATGTAAGGAATTGAGACTTTGGGTAAAGGTCTCTGTCTTTGTCTCAAGGGGACATGATCTTCTTCTTCATCATCATCAGATGAATCAGAGGGTAATGAAGGCAAAGGCTTTTTAAGAGGATCACTACAACAGATCGCGGCATTACCGACGGCCAAAAATCGTCGGTAAACCACAAATACCGTCGGTAATCCAAAAATTCCGACGGCTTACCGACGGGCTGACATCCGTCGGTAAAACGAGCGTCGCAAATGCTTACCGACGGCTTGTTCCCCGTCGGTAATATCGTTCGGTAATTTCTGACGGCTTTTACCCGTCGGAAACAACAGACGCTTCCGACGGCCAAGACCGTCGGTAAGATCGTTCGGCACTTTCCGACAGCCATTACCCGTCGGAAATGCCGACTACACAACTGACATTTCCGACGGCTATGACCGTCGGTAAATCCGAAAATTAAATTTTTTTTAATTGAAAATTGTTTAAATTTATTAAAAAATTATTTAATTTTTTAAATTATTTAATTTTAATTTCTGTAATCAATTTAATTTATTTATCCATTTAATTAACGATTACTAGTTATTACATTTAATCATTAATTTATTCCTGTATTTAAAAATACAATGCAATAACGTAATCATTAATTTAATCATTAAATTATTTAATTTTAATTTCTGTAATCAATTTAATTTATTTATCCATTTAATTAATGATTACTAGTTATTACATTTAATCATTAATTTATTCCTGTATTTAAAAATGCAATGCGATAACGTAAACTATAAAACAAATTAAAAAAAAGAAATGTAACAAATAAATAAAAAAAATCGACGAACAAAGCAGTAATAAAAAAGATATCCAGAAATATAAAAAAATATCGACACAAACATAACTAATAGTCCTGATAGTCCTGATCATGATCATCATCTGCATCATCGACATGATCATCAGTACTATGAGGCGGAGGCGGAGGCGGCTCGTGAGCTAGCAAACGGTACAGATCCTCCTGTCGCTGCAGCACCTGAGCCAACATGGCAGCCGTCCGGCGGGCCTCCTCCTGCTGCTGGGCCGTGATCCGCTGCTGCTCGGCTGCCAACCGCTGCTGCTCGGCTATGGCCCGCTTCAACTGTGCTATCTCCCGCTCATCTGCAGCAGCACCACTGCTGGACGACTCTCCAATAGGGAGGCAGCGGGCCCCTTTCTTGTAGTTGCTGGCAAGGTCGCCAGCACCGTATAGGCGACCCTTCTTCTTGCTGCCAACAACATCTGCCCAAACCATCAGCGATGCAGCTGGATCCTCTCGGCTCTGAGACGGGGAACATGGCGATGTCTGAGATCTAACTTGAGACATCCTCGCCTCAAACTCCTCCTGTCAAACATAAACAAATTAGTCAATTTTTATTGTAATCAAACAATATAAACATTGTTAAAAAACTATTCATTATGTTTTATAATTACCTGGGTCCGTCTCGACCGCTCATCTACAAAATCATTGGTACCTTTTCTAATATGAGTTGCACGATGGAGCTCGTGCAACTGAACCTCCCTTCTCAACCGCTGAGACTGTAATTATTTAATAAAAAAAGCTTAACTAAATAATAACAATAATAATAATAATAATAATAATAATAATAATAATATAAACGCATAAGTCGAGCCGCTGTCGCTACCGACCGACCGAGCCTCCAAGATGCAAGCTCCCACCCTTTCAGAGGCTCTATTCTTCTTCGCCTTCTCGCCACGCCTTGAACTCGTGGGAGTTCGGTGCGCTTGCATTCTTTGTCGAGCTCATCTCCTATCCAAGTGGGTCGCCCATTGAGGCGCATCTCTAAGCATATCGGATAGGCGGTGGGAAGCCTTCATATGGAAGTTCTTCTTGATCCGCTCCTCCCGCTCTTCCTTCCAAGAAACCTCTCTCTGTATGAATATTATACGTTATTAAAAATAATTGAAATTCATGAAATAAAAAATAATACGCAACAAAAAAAATAAACAACTTACTCTGAAAGAATTGAACATGTGCCTCCGCTCATCCACCGCCGTCCCCAGGTGGGCCAATAGTCGTGGTAATTTTGCTCAATTACTTCGTGATAGCCTTCGCACTGGCTTTGACTAAGGAACCTAAACAATAACAACATACCAAACAAGTTAAAAATATAGGTTAAAATGTAATTTTCGTCCCTTACCTTTTTTTAGTTTTCATTTAAGTCCATTAAGTTACAAAAATTACTTCAATTTCGTCCTTTCTTTTTAATTATTCTTTTTGTCTTAGACGAAATACCATCTTACACGTGGCGCTTGTTTTATTTTATTTTTCGCCACGTGTCGATGGTGATTCGCCTAAGAAAAATGAATAATTAAACAGAAAAGACGAAATTGATGTGATTTTTGAAGTTTAAGGGACTTAAATGAAAACTAAAAAAATAAGGGACTAAATTGAAAACTAAAAAGATAAGGGGCAAAAATGTGTATTCAACCTACATACTCACCTCTACCAATCGGGCCCGATAGCAACTCGGCCATCATGCAAAGATCTGAATATCATCAACGACCTCCGCTCATCCCGCCGCCGCTCAACCTCCTCGCCCCGCCGAACCCTGCCTGATCAGATGCCTGGCCCACACTATACTCCTGATCGGAGACATGAGTGTCGGGCACCGTCTCAAACACAAAATGAGAGGAAGAAGCGGCAAGTGTCTGCTGGAACCCTGGGGTGGGCATCATGTAAATGGGTGTCGATGCAGAAGGTCTTGCATGCTGTGTAGGTGCCGAATGTCACGTAGGCTGCATAGGGGCCGAACTCGCTGGAGCCTGTGTAGGCATAGATGTATGCGGACGTTGTGTGGATGACAACATCGCATAGCCAGCATCATCAATCCTAATAATGTTCGGCCTCCGACGACGAGGGGGGTCGACAGCGATGCCCTTCCCCTTCTGTTGACCACTACTGGGTGGTTGGGGGGGTCGGACCCTGAACCTCCTGATGTCATATATGTCTATAGAGCAATTTAATAATAACAGTCATGAAATATTATATTTAAACATAACAATATTAAAAATGAATTCCAAAAAATAAACAAGTTATATGAAAATAACTGACAAAATAAAATATGTTGTTAGACATTAAATTCTCTAATTGTAAAAAGTTAAATAAATTTATTCTGCCCATTCTGCCCACTCTGCTTCGACATCGTCTTCAGATCTTGATGGTTCTGCCACTTCTTCATTTAATTCCTCATCTCCATTTACATCTTCATATGTGATTGGATCGTCACGTAGTCGAGAAATGGGTTCAACTACGTTTACTACGTTGACATGAGACATCTCATCCACTTGATAAGCCACTTCTTCCTGTGGATCATCTGCTTCAATGCGACCCCTTGGTTTTGTCTTTATTGCAACACACCAACCTTGTTTGTCCCTTCGAGTTGACGGATAAGGGACATAATACACCTGTCTTACATATTGTGCCATGACAAACGGATCAAACATTTGGTATCTTCTGCTCATGCATATGTCAACAGTATTATATTTGCGATCCATTCTTGTGCCTCTACTTGACGGATCAAACTAATTACAATAAAATAGCACTATTCTTTTAGTATAGTCTAAAGTATTGTACGCCAGCTCATATATATGTTGAATCACGCCGTAGAAGTCGTCTTCACCTCCCTCTGTGGCACCTTTTACATAAACTCCACGTTAATCGCTTTTTTCCCCCTCTGTTTTTGACTGAGTTTGAAATTTGTAACCGTTTACGAAATACGTGTGCCATTCTTTTACACGTGATTTAGGACCATGAGATAAATTTCTCAAGTGTTCGATTATGGGCGATTCTGACTCGCTATACACCTGCGTATACACATGCACAAGTGATTTAGGGTTCATTTTTGCAAACAATCTTTTGTATTTTCAAACAACAAATAGTTGAAATAGGACTAAAAATCACATACCTGGCTCATAAACCACGTTGGGAAATATTCATGAATATAGGCAGAAGAGTCTTGTTCGCTTGTGGGCTTAGTTAACAAGAATGCCCTGAACAAGTCATTATCAAACAAATGATCATGAATAGTTGTGGACTAAAGAAAATAAAAGTGGTCAAAAGTATACATACGTAAGATATGGTGATACTTCGGCATAGTTGATCAACACGTGAACGTGTGCTGACTTCCAATCTTCTCCCGTTAACCAGGACTTCAGCTCCTTTCCAGCATGACGACCGGGAAGGCAAAACACTGATAAGGCCAGCGGGTGTCTTTCACTTTGAATTTCTATTTCATTCATATTATTTGTTGGTGTCAGCATGAAGTTCGTAAAATAATGGGAACAGAAATGAATTGTCTCACGGTGTAAGTAAGTTGCACAAATAGATCCTTCAACCCTGGCCTTATTTTTCACCGACCGTTTTGAGTCACCCATAAATCTATAGAATAACAAGGTTGGTGATCAACATTTCAATATTTAACCTGGGGCAGTGAATAATTATGTTAAAGAATATTTGATTATATTACCTTTCGAATGGATACATCCATCTGTATTGAACCGGTCCACCAAGCCTAGCTTCATGTGCAAGATGCACTGGGAGATGTTCTATAGAGTCAAAGAAACCAGGGGGAAATATTCTCTCCAACTTACAAAGAATGACTGGTATGTTCTGCTCTATCTTGATAAGATCATCATCTCTCAATGTTGCAGAACACAAATCTTTAAAAATTGGTCGAAGTTACGTAAGTGGATTTAAAATATTTGACTACAGGGAACTAAATGCAATAGGAAGTAAACACTCCATGAATACATGACAATCATGGCTTTTCATCCCAATCATTGTTCCTTTGTTCACATCAGCACATCTTGCCAAATTAGAAGAATAACCGTATGGCATTCGAAGTTCTTTTATCCACCGACAGACTGACCTAGCTTCCTCAACAGTTAAAGAGTAACAGGCTTTGGGTTTCAGGGTTTTCCCATTCGACTGAGTCGTCAAATGCAAGTCCTTTCGCTTACAGTAAAGTGGTAAGTCCAGTCTGGCTTTATCATTGTCTTTCGTTCTTCCTCTAACGTTCATCACTGTGAGAAAAATATTGTCAAAAAGTTCTTCTCAATGTGCATAACATCAAGGTTGTGTCTCAATAAATTATCTTTCCAATACGGAAAATCCCAAAAAATACTTCTTTTAGTCCAATTGTGCCATTGTCCATATCCTTCAAATCGATCCAATTCACCAAAATCTGTGATTTTTGGCAGATCCATAACTCTGGTAAAAATCTGTTCGGATGTCAACCTCGGGCGCCATCTAATTCAACTTCCCCTTCTTGAAGGCGTTCTTATTCCGCCTAAATGGATGATCTGGGTAAAAACCTGCGATGTGAGTCAAACCAAGAACTCTTCCCCAAATTTCAAGGTAAAGGCCTTTGTATGCTCCATGCAATGGACATGCCATTTTACCATGAGTACCCCAACCAGGACAACATGCCATATGCAGGAAAGTCATTAATGGTCCACATAAGAGCTGCCCTCATTGTAAAGTTCTTCTTTCGTGCAATATCATAAGTCACAACGCCATTCCACAACCTTTTGAGATCGTCGATGAGAGGGTAAGTAGATGTCAATACCATCTGTTGGATTATCCGACCGGTATAATACAAGTCAAGAACATATAGGGCTTAGACATGTACATATCAGGAGGAAGATTGTATGGGGTAACAATAACTGGCCAACAAGAATAAGGTTTCGCCGTTGATTGAACATATGGGGTAAAACCATCAGAGCATAAGCCAAGTCGTACATTACGTGGATCTGCTGCAAATTCGGGATTCACACGATCAAAGTGCTTCCAAGCTTCACCATCACATGGATGTCACAACATACCTGAAGTGCTTTTATTCTCATAGTGCCAAGTCATTTTGTCTGCAGTCTGTGTTGACGCAAACATTCTCTGCAGCCTTGGAATAATTGGCAAATAAAACATTGCCTTCCGTGGAACTGGTTTTGTCTACCCTTCCCATTATCAGTATGTGACATATACCTTGGCTCACCACAGAATTTGCATTCAACCAAATAGCTTATCGTTTTTACCAAATTCATTGTCGTAATATAACATACACCCTCTCACACAACAATCAATCCTTTTAGATTCCAACCCCAATTTGGACACTAAGCTTTTAGCCTCGTAATAACTTTTTGGCAAACCATCTCTGATAGGTGACGAGTCCAACATCATCTTCGTTACGAGATCCAAGCACACATCTGTAGCACCACAGTTGGACTCGAAAGCTAAAAGTCTCACACACATTGATAATTTAGAGTCGGCAGACCCTTCAAACAACAGCTTATTTGTTTCTAACAAGAGATTATAAAATCTTTGTGCAGTCTCATTTGGAAGTTCATCTGTGTCATCATACTGTGGCTCCTCGAATGATACGTTGACCCCCAAGGCATCACAAACCATATCTTGCATCAATTCAATCTGCTCACCATATCCCGTATCTACGCAATTGCTTGAAGCACCTGTGCAATTATCGCCAACCCCTAATCCAACCCGAGGTAACTCTTCACCATGTCTAGTCCAAATCCAGTAATTAGACATAAATCCAACTCTCTGCAGGTGCAGCATGACCTCACCTGGGCTCTTGATCTTTCTGCAATCGCATTTAAGGCACGGACATCTAACCCCTCCATTAATTTCGAAATCTTCGTGTGCCATTGCGACTTGAACGAAGTGATCAATCCCATCGCAAAAAGATTGTTTCAAACCCCGTCTTCCCTGATACAACCTATCGTACATCCAACTACGATTTGAAGGAAAAAATTCCATCTTCTGCATGTCAAAAAATGACAATTTCAAAGAAGACGTCATTCTTACAACCGCTCTCTTTCTTTAAATGGTATGACTTATCCCATTCGAGGAAAAACTTTTTCTTTACTTGTATAATAGTTGTTGCTTGATTCTCATATCTTATACTTGACAAAATTTCGGCAGCATTTCCCATTGGTCTCTGAGTACACAAAATGATCGCAGTTAGGAACAAGGCAATCAAGTATGCACCCAGAGAACAAAAGGAAATGAATCTAACCGAAATTTCATCAAATATCAAGATACGAGAATCAAGCAACAACTATTATACAAGTAAAGAAAAAGTTTTTTCCCAAACTGTCCGACTTGGACAATTCAAGGTTCAATATACAATTAAACATCCATTTCATCAATAATTAAAAAGTAACATGTTGAAAGTTGACATCCTCTTAAAGGATAGAATTAAACAAGCAGAAGTGGCAAGGGAAGCATAAATCCTTTTAACAATTTTTGTTTTCATAGTGGTTTGGCTTGGTATATGCCATACAATTAGAGCTCCTATATGGCCACATATACCATACATCCTAATCCATTAATTGGGCAAAAAACAATCATTTTCTGTTTCTGCAGTTAAAAACTAGCCTAGCACGTAATCTACTACATTAACCAAGGCAGTTGATGGTCACACAAGGTCAAACTTTTCTAATGCACTGCCAACCTCTAACCATGTTTCACTTATATGTCTGGGGTATGCATATAAGGATGAATCTGCTTTTAATATTTTAGCTTTAAGAAATGCCTTATTTTTGCAATAATCTTCATGTCCTGCGACATCCCAATTCCATGACTTTTAATTCGAAAATGAATTTCTAGAGCAGATTAATGCTGATGGAATGGCTTTGCCGTTCATTTTGTAACATTTTACATGTCACTTTGGGGTGCAATCTTATATAATGGGCTTACAGACTTCCAAGTAATACGATCTTTGAATAACGCAACCCGTGTATGTATCTAATTTTGCTGATTCTTTTTCAAACTGAATAAAATGCTTGTTTAGGCACTTTCTGAGACCTTATTTTCTGTTTCTTGGCAAATTTAACGTAGAATATAAGAAATTGTCTGTTTAAATCACACACTGTTTAAATCACACACTGTTTAAATCGCACGGGTGCAATGATTGTAAAGAAAGATGATTGAGTGCAGTGATTGGGTAAAATAACTCTATTATCAAACTTCGATTACCTACTAAAATAACTCTATTTTTTATTTTCTGCTTTGCAAGCTCCAGTAGCTTTAGCTGTGTGGTATTTCTTCTTATTAGTTAGCTCCCTTCCATTTTTAACGTGTACCGTGCAGTTCTTTTTCATATTTTTGAGAGTTGTCTATTAGTCCTTATACCAAGTTCAGCTTTTATTGATTACTATTTGTGTTTTCTGATAAACCAGGAAACTTATTCACATCTTTGAGAGCATTTGGGGATTTTGAAATTAGCAGCATTGAAGGTATGAGATTTTTTTTGCCCTTCTTTGGTCTTCTTTTATGCTTTTACTATGAATCTTTATAATAGTTAAATTGGTTTGTTAGCTTTTCAACAAAGCAAAAGACATCCAAATTTACCATATCTAGCTTAAGTTATGAAAGAATGAACAACAACCATTTAGATGAGGACAATATGCTAAAAGAAGTTCAACCCCATCATTTACTCATTTCTAAGTCTAAATTTGGAAACTAAATGCCTACTAATATGGACTGAAACTTTAAGGGGAATTAGGGAAGAGCTGAGCACATCTTCATTCACCATATTTGCAAGGATAGTATCATACAATCTGCTCAGATGCATTATACATGAATCTAAAAACTATAACAGAATGGAATAACTAATAGATCAAAAATTACTAAATAATACTCATTGGAAAAAGGAATTTTCATGTAGGATTTGGACGCAATCATTAATTTGAGCCAAAAATACATTAATTTGAACCATAAAACGTTAATTAAATATGTCCATGTCAGATATAAAGACCAGAGGTAGCACTCAATATTTTCAAGAGGTTTGTGTGTAGGAAATGATTATGCGAGAATTGCAAAATTTTACTTTGATAGAGATTGAGAAAATATTGCAATCAAATAGAAAAAGTGTAAAGGACTATGCATCAATACCATATCCAGAAGGGAATATCACAGGTCAAATAGGAAATAGACTAATATATATTCAACGACATTATGATGTGGCTGCAATGCATGATCAATTCCAAAGTTGTTTTATTTCTCTTACAGGTAATATCAGAATGATCAACTTAGTGTGAATCATATATTTCATACTATTTTATATCATCGTTCATGTGCAGATAGAGTAGGTCACTTTTTTGAGACATAGTCAATTTGTAGTCTTAAGACACATTTATTATAGATAGATTATTTGTAATATATTTCTATTACTCTATATTTTTTGTGTCAAGTTTTTACTACTTGACCATTTTGCTTTGTCCAAATGTGACTTGTCTTATCAAGGTTTTATTTTTCTTCTATTATTGTTTAATATCGTTGATTTATCTACTTGAAGCAAAATGAATAAAAAAATAGACACAACTTTTTTGTTTATATATTTTTATTACAATTTCTTATATTGAGCAACGCAACTGACCCGTGCGATTTAAACAGTGTGTGATTTCAGAATAAACACTTTCTAAGACCTTATTTTCTGTTTTCTGAGACATTATAATAATAGTTTAAACAGCGTGTGATTTCACTGCCTTCCTGGTATATTAGCAAGATTACAACTTTGATTTATCTGGTTTATACATACATCAAATAAAATTCCCTCTGTGGAGAGAACTATACATCACTTCAACATAAAATATCATTTCTTAGCCAAAATATACATCACTTCAAAATTCCCTCTGTGGAGAGAACTATGAAGGAAATCAAATAAATATGTCGGTGTGGGGGTCAACAGCCAACCCTTTTCCACCCAATGAGTCAACCGACATTTCGTTAGAGTGCATACCTAATTAGAAGTACAAGAGAATGTCCACGTCCTTCGATGCTAGTGGTGGTCTCGGAGCAATGTGACAGCCTTGGACAAAAAATACTAAAAACATAGAAAATTTTAAAATTAGTTCATCATATATCAACTATCAAGATAACAC
This sequence comes from Calophaca sinica, assembly GCA_037113605.1. NCBI lineage: Eukaryota > Viridiplantae > Streptophyta > Magnoliopsida > Fabales > Fabaceae > Calophaca > Calophaca sinica. The sequence continues at coordinate 97,314,372 of CM073736.1, forward strand.
TCAACATTTTTCTATGTCTCACACCATGCCCACAGTATCACCTAGAAGGCATACAAAATACCTTTCAAGTAAATAGCTATAATTTTACCTCAGAATAGTGGAACATAGGCTTTAATCTAGCTTTCTGCTTCAAGTCTTTAAATAACAATATATGTTTAAGTACACAGCAACCATTTTAATTTCATAAAATTAAAAATATGACTGGTTTAACCATTTTCAATAAAAAAAAAGTTTGTCTGGACTAATTAGCTGTTGTGATAACACTATGTTATTTCAAATAAAAACTGAAGAAGTATCAATCTCATTTTTTGTAGACAAATAAATCCGTTTCAGCTATCCAATTCAATGTGTTCCACTAAGGAAGAATATAGTAAAAAAGCCCAAGAAACTTTCATGTCAACCATCTTGGTTAATTTTGTGATGGTATATCCTCCCCATGGTTTACCCAAACGTCATAGCCTTCTAGAAAACCATTGGCTATTAAATGATTGTAAACCACTTTTCTTCTAACCCAAGATCATTTCTACACTTAGCACAAGGACATGCAATCTCACAGCCTTGTGGTTTTCCTTTAGTGTAGGCAAAATTTAAAAACGACTTAACGCCCTTCTTATACTCTCTACTAAATCTTGGGAGTTTAGTCCACTCTTTGTCCATGACCTTTAATCTAATACATAAAAAAATCATAATATATTGTAAGTGATCATATATAGTATCTTATACATCAAAGTTCTGCACAATAGAAATTATGATATAGATACTATAATAGCATTTCGATAACAACACTTAAGAAGTGCTCATGTGATAATTGAATTTCATAATTCATTTATTTAGTAAATTTTTTTTATATAAATAACTTTAATTTTATAGAGGTTTATATTCATAGACATGAATTTGTATTTGTATCTAAATGAGCCCCAAGGTAGCTGATTTGTGTTTCATAATCTATTCTAGGAAGCTCATCCAAACAATACATTTGCAATGAAGTGCGGCAAATTGTCAAACAAACAAATTTATAGAGAAACTTATCACTCCTAAAATGTTCAAGAAGCATGCAAAGATGTACTAAATGACACTGGTGCTAACCATGATAGCAATTTCTAAGGGATTAAATTTATGTTTTGTTTTTCCAAATTATAACAACAGATATAAAACTCAAGGATAAAATAATAGGCAAAAGTAACACATAAAACAACTAAAACCAACCAAATTTGGAAATCGCTTCAAAAACTCAACTTCAAAATAAATATAATCTAGGAACTTACAAAGTGAAGGAAAGAAGATATCAAGGTTTCTCCGTACTGGATAAGAAGCTCCAATTTCAACAAGATCTGTATCAACCATACCAAGTGTAGTACCCTAATTTTGTCCGGCCCTTTTTATTTTATTTTATTTTAACTTTTATTTTATGTTATATATTTAGTAGTAGTAGTAGTAGTAATAAATAATATTTTTGGAGATTATAAAAGAGAAGAGAAAAAAGAAAAGAGAAGAATAAATAAAAGGAGAAAAAGAGGATTTTATATTTTTTGAGAAAGGGTGTGCAAAGAATAAAATTTGGTGGTGCAAACAGCAATCAAATCAAACTGGATCCAGCCCATTTCCTAGCAGCCCACGCATGCACCCCCTCTTTTCTCTATTTGCAACCCCCAGCGTTCCTTGCCTTCAGCCTGCTTCGCGCACCTCCCCTTTCTTTCTGCGTGCACACCCTCCTTCCACGCAGCCCAAACCTCTTTTCCACACGCGGCCCAACCCATCTCTTCTTAACCCTAAATTCCCTCACATCAAAACCTAATCTTCATTCATTCTCCCTGCGTCCCTCCTTCTCTCTAAACCACGCGGCGCAGCTCCCCTCATCACCATCAACTTCAATTTCTCCTCCATCATTCACGCATTCTTCTCCCACCATTTTCGTCACCCACCTCGAATCCGCCTCCACCATTCACGCAGCAAGAATCTTCTCCTCCTTCTAACCCTAACTCTCCTCTCACAAGCCATCCACACCTCCCTCCTGAATCCTCGCCTCCATCTCATCCTCTTCCTCTTATCTCTTCTCTCTTTCTTCCACCAAAATCAAAACCCTAAAAACGTGAAAGCCCTAATCCAAGCCGCGGCCAAGCTTCATCCTAACCCTAGCCTCCATCATCACTCTTTCTCTAACCCTAGGCCGCATCATCTCCCTCTTTCTCGGCCTATCCCTCATTTTTCGCTCACAATCTCTTCTCATAATCCGAATCACTTTCAAAATTTCTCTTTCAATGGATCACAGAATCGGATGCAAAAAAAAAAAGGGAGTTTTCGTTTTCCATTTTTTCTCACCTCCTTATCTTTATTTATTTGATTTTGAACTGATTTGTTTGTGGATCTTTCGCAGATGTTGTGCCTATAAAAACGGAAGCACGCAAAGTGAAAAAGGGGAGCCTAGAGACTGAGAGCCAGAGAAAAAAAGCTCTGGAGACCGAAAGCAAGGGTGACAGAGAGGCCGAGAGCAAGAAGGAGGACGAATAAAGCCAAGAAAAGGAAACTACTAACCTGTGAGGCTACCAAAAATTAAACACATTTAGTCTTAGGTTTTATCCCCTTCTCTGTATCTTTTTGATTTTCTGGGAACAGCATAACACCCAGGTTTTCTTTTCTTCCTTCTATTTTCTCTGAATATGGCTATGTAAGGACTTGATTAATTGATTCTGCAATCTTTCTTAATTTCGTTCTTTTATTTGTGTAATTGTTGCTTTATTCTTTGTTATTGTCATTTCTTCTTTGTTGTCATTCTTTGTTGTTAGCGTATTTGTTGTTGTTAGTGGTGGTGGTGTCGCTGCTCACGGTTTGGATCCTAATTAGGTTTAGGGTTTGGCCTTCCAAAGGGGTCAAACCCTAAATAAGGATTAATTTGTAAATATGTTATAGAAAGGGCTAAATTGTAAATATGTTATAAACAGGACTAAACTGCAAATATGTGATAAATAAGGATTGGATTGTAAATATGTAATTAACAGGGGCATAGATGAAAAAAAAATAATGAAAAAGGTTTTTTTTCTTGGTGATTCTGTTTCATATATACGCGTTTTGGGGTTTAGTCTTCCAACGGGGCCAAACCCTAAGTAGGGATTTATTTGTAATTTACTTTTTTATTTTATAAATCATTGTAAATAAATAGGATATTGATAAGGGACTTAAAAACAAAATAGAAGTTTCTGAATTGGGTTTCCTCATTTAAGTATTTTTTTTAAATAAATAAATTATTAACTTGTGAAGTCAATTTTTATCTTCAGTTTGTATTTTTGTTTAATTAAAAGGAGATTAAATACTGATAAATACAATAACAATGCTTTTTTTTTAATAACTTTTGTTGGTTCTTTTCCTTATTAAATAAATAATAAATTTGATAAAGGGAATTAAATTCTTTAAGGCAAACAAATTTTTAAAACAATTAAAAGGGTAACGTTTTTCAACGGGCGTTGTAAGGGTGCTAACACCTTCCTTATGCGTAACAAACTCCCGAACTCAAATCTGGTACAAAGACCTTCTCTTTTTTAAATTCAAAAATTTTCAAAAATAGGTTTTTCAATGTTTCCTATAAAAATAAAATATTGGTGGGGGCTCCATTTTAAATTTTAAGGGTGGTTGTCACACCAAGCATGCAGAGGGTATATCAATCACAACCTTCAAACCACATTTTATTTATAGTCCATAATTAATCTCAAATGCACTCACAAAAAATTACTGCTAAAAAAATAAAAAAGAAATGTGTCTGATGCAACGTTGTTGGCGAAAATTATCCAAAGCCTATAGATGAAGCTACCGTCTATTTCTATAATTCAGAAAGCAAATCATTAAGATTCTAAAAACCCACAAAAAATTATCTATGATAAACAAAATTCAGTTAATAAATCTTGCCGTGTCTTCCATTTCATGTCAGTTCCTTCAGTTAGAAACAGTAAATTCAAAAATTGTTTGCTACATTTTCCTTTTAATTGCATTTCCTTCAATCAGAAACCCTAAACTTAAAATTTGTGTCAGATTCAATTAGATGAAAGTAAGAGGTGAAATGGGTACTCACCGGCTTGAACTTATGAGATCTCTCCAATTAAGGTCGTTCGAATTGGGAGTACCTGAGACATGAAAGGCGTAAAGGTGAGCTTCTTCTTCTTGCTGTTGAACTACCACCACCATTTCCCTTTCACGATGGATCAGTCATGGTAGAGGGGGAGAGAAAGAGAGAGAGAGTTTTCACTTACTGTGAATCAGTCACAGTGGAGGGAAGGTTACGTCTTCCGTCACGGCAGTGGTGCCGCGCGCAGAGATCGATGAGTTATTGTTGAGCTTCGGAATCACGCAGAGGTGACGAATGCAGGACTGGAAGAGGCGAACGTAGAAGAAAGGATGAATTGGTCGATTAGGGACTGGAAGAGAGGATAAATCGATCACACAGAGAGGATGATTGGAGATCGAAGGCCGATGGTCTTGAATAGAGGATGATCAGTGATTAGAGGCGAAGAGAGAATGACGAACAAATTGAATCGGTACTCAGTACTCTCGGTTATTAGAATTCAAGGGTATGCGAGTGTTTTCTTTTACCGACGGGCTCATTAACATTACCGACGGGTTTAACCCGTCGGTTAATTGACGGTATTACCGACGGAAATATTCAAATACCGACGGCTAAGCCGTTGGTAATCTAAAAAAGCGGGAACCGTGGTGTCTATCGGGCCAACACGTCGTATTCTCTATTTACCGACGGGTTAAAGCCGTCGAAAATCCCGCGATTTTACCGACGGTCTAAGGCCGTCGGTAATGTCCATCGGTATATGCGTGTTTTCTTGTAGTGGATAGGGTTTAGCAGGGGTTGGTTTAGAAGGTTTGGGAGAAGGAATAGGTTTAGAAGTTTGGAGAGGAAGAATAGGGTTTGAAGGTAATGGTTGAGAGGAGTGTGAGTGTTGGGTTGCAGAAGCACCTATAGCAGCAGTGCTAGTACCATAAACAGAGTCATACAAGTTAACAACTTGATCTAATACCTTAGGTCTCTTTGCAGCAAGGAGATCAGCCAACTTGGTTAATCTCTTCAACTTTGTACCAATTACAGTAGCAGCAGTGTCGGAGGCAACAACAGAAGGAGCAGTTCAGGGAGCAGGAACAGATGGTGCCTGTTGCATAAGAGGAGCAAAGTTTTCTCTTTAAAGAAGACCTCTTTCTTTGCGATCCTCATAGAACTTGCGAGATTCCTCCTGAGATTTTGCAATAAGCTCAGCAATTACTTCCTTCTTATCTTCATGTTCCTCTGTCATCAAAGAGGCCATGCATGCTGGTCTCACCGGATGAACCAGTTGAGTAGGCTTATAGGCAATATGAATGCCAGTACTCCTGGTAACTCTCCTCGTAGACTGAGCAGGAGCATCATAAGTCATCTTCCTCTTTCCCTTCCTGGCTGGTCTATTCTCAGCTTCTTCTTCCTTTTGCATCTCAGCAATGATCTCAGTAGATAACACCCTCATCTTCTTCAAGTTATCACTGTTGAAGATTGGGGCACTTACAGTTTGTAGTGCAACTCCAACTTCTTCAGTATTTAACCCTTGAAGATGCTTAATAAGACCTAGATTAGCCAGAAGCGCAGAGATCACCTTTCCATAGGGTATATTCAAGTTCTTCCCTTTCTTGGAGAAGATAACGTTTCTGCGCAGGTGGTCAAAGATGAGACTTGGCATATTGAGTTTGGATTTAATCTCGTAATGCCACATGATAAACTTGTGGTCAGTGCTTACTGTGTCAACAGACCCAAATTTGGGAACAATGCAGTTCTTGATTATCTTGAACAGCACCCTGAACTTGTTCTTCATATTTGCAGCCTTCAAATCTTCCAGGTTCTCATAGATGGAGGAGTTAATGGTATCCCAGCCACCATACTCGCTTTCCCAGTTGCTTGTAATGACTCTTCCAGAATTAGGGCATTTGATTGCATCAGCAATCAATTCCTGAGTAACCACTATGTGTCTCCTTTGCACATAGTTGTAAATGGAGTTGCCTTTACATCCAGCAAACATCTAGAATTCCTTCACAAGTTCTTGATAGATGGGGCAGTTCTCCATGCAGAAGAAATCCATGATCCCCATATCAACAAAATCAGTTCTGAAGGCGTACCCATTATCAGCTAAGTCCTTGAAATCAACTTGATGTTCACACATCACTTTGAGTTGGTGTTGTTCTGCGTTCACCAAAGTAGGTCGAGGTTCCTCCTCAGAACCATACACAACTTGTTGTGGAGCGGCCATTGTAGAGAAAGAGTTGCAGAGAGCAGGTAGCGAGAGAGAGGTTTAGGGTTTCAAAAGTGTGGCTTCTCAGAGAGAAATAGAGTGAGTAGTGGGTGAAGTGAGTGGAGTGAATGGATAATAAACATGTTGAAGAAGGCAAACCAACTTGTTCAGTTTTCAAAATAAATGAATTAAATAAATTGTCGTTTCATAAATGAAATGTGTCACACACAATTTTGAAGAGGCGCAGTAAAACTGTCCTCGGGCAGTAAAAACAATTATGACTCAGTGAGAGTAAATCTCATCCACTAACGCATCAACCAGTCTCAGAGAGACACGTGTACACAAAGATTCCTAGAGGGACTTTGTAACAGACTCACATGAATATGAACAGTTAATAACAACAGATGATACACACACTGAATTTAATAATAAATAAATAAATAAATAAATAAATAAATAAATAAATATAAACAGAGACACATGTCAAAAATAGACTTACGTATAAAACTAGAAGCATATTTGAAAAACAGACGGAATAACAAAAATAGAGGCGCATATACAATCAGACGCATGCATTTCAGAGGCATAAAAATCAAAGGCATATATATTCAAATTAAACACTTATTCCTTTATAAGATGAAAATTCAAGTTCCTTCTTATAAAGTTGAATCTATCTTCAGCAAGGGGTTTTGTAAAGATATCTGCCCATTGATGGTCAGTATCAATAAATTTAATTTCAAGTATCCCTTTCTGAACATAGTCTCTAATGAAATGATGTTTAATTTCAATATGTTTAGCACGTGAATGCAAAATAGGATTTTTAGTCAAACATATTGCAGAGGTATTATCACAGTATATAGGAATGTTAATCTCTTTTATCTGATAGTCCTCAAGCTGATACTTCATCCATAGGAGTTGTGAGCTACAGCTTGCTGCAGATATTTACTCAGCTTCTGCCGTGGATAGTGCAATTATGCTTTGCCTTTTGCTGGACCATGAGATAAGGTTTGCTCTAAGAAATTGGCAACCACCACTTGTGCTCTTTCTTTCAATTCTATCTCCAACAAAGTCAGCATCACATAAATCTACTAACTTGTAATTATCCAAATTCTTATAAAGCAAACCAAGGTTAGTAGTTCCTTTGAGATACCTAAAGATTCTCTTAGTAGCAATTAAGTGAGATTCTCTAGGATCAGATTTGAATCTTGCACATAAGCACACACTAAACATAATATTAGGTCGTGAGGCAGTAAGATAAAGGAGTGAACCAATCATACCTCTATATACCTTTTGGTCTACCTTGTTACTAGATTCATCTTTGCTTAAAGCACATGTTGGATGCATTGGTGTGCTCATTGGTTTGGTTTCCTCAAGCTTGAACTTCTTCAAAAGTTCTTTCACATATTTAGTCAGATGGATATAGGTTCCATCTTGACATTGCTTGATTTGAATACCAAGGAAGAATTTCAATTCTCCCATCATACTCATTTCAAACTCGTTCTACATAAGCTTAGAGAATTCCTCACAAAGAGATTCATTAGTAGCACCAAAGATTCTAAAGAGTGTAGTGTCCACCTGTCCTCTTTCAAAATCATTTGACATTAAAAGGAACACAATCTGTCATACCAAGCTCTTAGGGCTTGTTTAAGACCATAGAGAGCCTTTTTAAGTTTAAAGACATGCTCTGGATAAGCAATATCTTCAAATCTAGGTGGTTGTTTTACAAACACTTCATCACTTATAAAAAAATATTTAAAAATACACTCTTTACATCCATTTGATATAAAGTAATGCCATGATGTGCAGCAAAAGATAATAAAATTCTAATTGCTTCAAGTCTAGCTACAGGAGCAAAGGTTTCAGTATAATCTATACCTTCCTCTTGTGAATACCCTTGAGCAACAAGTCTAGCTTTGTTTCTTACCACTTTGCCATCTTCATCAAGTTTGTTTCTGAAAACTCACTTGGTTCCAATGATTTGCTTATTCTCTGGAGGAGGCACAAGCTTTCAAACATCATTTCTCTAAAATTGATTGAGCTCTTCTTGCATAGCAAGTATCCATCCATCGTCTGTCAGTGCTTCATCGATTGTCTTGGGCTCTATTACTGACAGCAAAGCAAAGTCAGAGTGTTCCCTGAGAGATGATCTTGTTTTAACTCTATTACTTGGTTCACTAATGATCTGGTCCTTAGGGTGATGAGTTTTGAACTTCCAGTCTGTTATCGTCTCTTCTTGAGTCTTGTCACCAAATGCAGAATCAGAGCCAGCACCTGTGACACCATCATCTGTTTCTTTGTTTATTTGCATATCTGCAAAAACCTCATCTAGCTCTGACGTTTCATTGTCAGGCTTCTTTTCATCAAATTTCACATGCATAGACTCATTACTAATTAATGTTTCTTTGTTGTATACTCTGTAAGCTTTAGAGCGTTTAGAATATCCCAAAAAGATAGGTTTGTGTGATTTTGAATCAAATTTTCCAAGACTGTCCTTTGTATTGAGAACAAAGCAGTCACACCCAAATTAGTGAAAATAAGAAATGTTAGGTTTTCTTCCTTTCCACAATTCATATGGAGTCTTATTCAAGATAGGTCTAATATAGATTCTATTTTGAATATAACATGCAGTGTTTACTGCTTCTGCCCAAAAGTGCTTTGCAACATTAGTTTAGTGAATCATGGTTCTGGTCATTTCTTGAAGAGATCTATTTTTTCTTTCTACAACACCATTTTGTTGTGGTGTTTAGGGGATGGAAAATTGTGATAGATGCCATGCTCTTCACAAAAGTTTTGAAATGATTCATTTTCAAATTCTCTACTATGATCACTTCTAATTATTGTAATACAAAAACCTTTTTCATTTTGTACTTGTTTGCAGAAAACAAAACATTGCAAATGACTCATCCTTGTGAGCAAGTAATTTTACCCATGTCCATCTAGTATAGTCATCAATAATTACAAGACCATATTTCTTCCCAGACAAAGATGCAGTTCTAGTTAGTCCAAATAAATCTAAATACAAAAGCTTAAGTGGCCTTGAGGTGTAAACAATATTTTTGGATTCAAAAGAAGATTTTGTTTGTTTCCTTTTTTGGCATGCTTCACAAAGAGCATCAGATTGATACCTAAGATTTGGTAAGCCTCTAACAAGTTCTTTCTTGTTAAGCTTTGAGATTAACCTCAAGCTGGCATGACCCAATCTTTTGTGCTAAGTCCACTACTCTTCATCAACTGACAAAAAGTATTTTACATTTTGATTTTCCAACTCAGAAAGTTTTATTTTATAAATATTGTTCTTTCTCTTTGCTTTAAAGAAAATGAAGTTATCTTTCTTGCTCTTGACTATACAAGCATTATCACTAAAGCCAACATCATAATCACTATCGCATAATTGACTTACACTTAGTAGGTTATGTTTCAGGCCATCAACAACTAAAATATTATCAAGAGAAGGTAGAAATTTCTCACCAACTCTTCCACTTTCAATGATTTTACCTTTCTGGTTTCCTCTGAAATCCACTGTTCCACTCTTTTTAAGTTGGAGTTCTTGGAACATACGCCTTTCTCCCGTCATGTGACGTGAGCACCCACTGTCCAAGTATCAGTACTGGTGTTTTAACTCTGTTGCTAAGCAGATCTGCAACATATACGATCTTGTCCTTAGGTACCCAAATCTTTTTGGGTCCTCTTTTGTTAGTTCTAGAAGGAAACTTGTCCTTCTTATTTTTCAATTCATAACAAGTACTTCTAATGTGTCCTTTCTTATTGCAGAAAGTTACCAATATGATTATTGGTAACTTTGGATTTCAAATTTGTGTTTTGAAAGGTGGGTTCCTCTGGTTTGTAACCAAGACCACTTTTACCATTTTGGCTTACTCCCCAAATGATAGATGTTTGTTTGCTTCGTGTGACACACTCAGCCAGGAATCTTTGAAATCCCTCTTCATATTTTGAAGAGTTACATTCAATCTTTTTCTCATTCTTAGAGTTGTCACTCACCAAACGGTGGTTTTTAGCTTTGAGTTTCTCATTCTCTTCATTGAGTGTTTGAAATGTTTTTGAAAGTTTTGAGAAATTCTTTTTCAAAGATTTATGCTCAATGTTGAGCTTGGAAGACTCATTTAAGAGTTCATCAAAAGCTATTTGAATATCAGAAGATGAGTTAGAATCTACGTCTTCATCTTCTTATTCCGAACACCTTTAATACCTTCGGAGGAAACCTTTTTCTCAGCGGTACAGTCGATGATTGTGCCACCTTTGACAATACTATTGGGTTTTAACCCTTCGGTCTTCAATTCGACACCTGTGTTCAGAAGCTTGATATACTCTAGGGCATTGACAAACTGATCATCTAGGATGTTGGCAACGAGGATAGTATCCTCATCCAACTGAGCCTTCAATTCCTTTTCAATCTTTTGAAGACGCTCAATACACTCCTCACATTGAGTGAGTTTGACATCCAACCTTTCATTATCCTCCTTGGTAGTTGCCAAGTTGGAAAACAGCTTAAGCACCTTGCTCGCGCCGGTAGTGAGCTGAGTGAGGGCCTTCTCCTTCTCCTTAAGTTGTTTATTCAACCTTTCATTTGTCGACCCAAAAGTCCCATTTTCTCCTTCATTTCTAGAAGGGCGTTGGTAACTTTCTCGGCCTCGGCGATCAGATTTTCCACTTGTCACTGCAACATTTGGTTGGCGTATTCCAACTCTTGCATATGAGTAAACTCATTCATGTATTTCTTGAAGAACAATGCAAATCCTTCCCCACGAATGCACCAAGTGGCCAGAGAATGCAACACCCAATCGAACTTATCGACCTCCATGCCCTTGATCATTTCCTCATCCTCGGGGAAAAGGAGTAACCTCTACGTATCCTCGTTCAATAGATTTCCTACAAAGGCCTATGGAACATCTTTGGGCCTTGTGGCAGCCACGATCCTAGAGATGGATTCACGAACAAAAGGGTCTACCACCTGCCGACACTTGGGGGTGCGGACCGCTTCAGCAGAGGAATGATATGTCCATTTAGTACCTAATTTAGACACATTGGCCTTCTTTATTGAGGGCGGGTACGGGAACGAGTGGTTCTCATCAGAATAGGTCTTGGCACCTCGAGCAAAGGCTTTTCAGCCGTGTTTTGGCTTCTCTAATAAGTAGCAAAAATTATCTATTCAACTATCATCATTTGTCCTACAGAAGAAACAAATGAGTCAATAGACTAATGAACCTTTTCCATGCCACGTCCTTCCGTGTTCCGACCAACATTTTTCACCTAATCGCATCATCTCCTTCACTAATGAACATTTGAGTTTGGAAAGCCAATATGTGGCGGTGAGGATCTTTGGTGCCATTGTAGGCTTCGATGACGGGCTTCCTGAAGTTGGGTGGTATTGACACCCTCTCGATTTCCTTTGAGAACGACCAAAACCCCCAGGGTGAGATGAAAGGCCACCAGAGATTTAACCTAGAAGAGAGAACATATGTATTGTGTGTGTTCTGTCATACTCTACGATTTCTGATTTTATATAACCACAAGGCCCACATTGGCGATTGGGCTTACTAGGTCATTAACGAGAATCATGGGTTATTCCCCCCAAAATCTCATGATGGGAAATATTTAGGCGTGTGGGTATAAGGTATTTGGGCACGTGGGGATAGGTGTCATAGAGCAGATCCAAAAACCATTAGCAACGTGGACACTTGTTTAGGAGTTGGGCTTTTATTTCAACACCTCCCCAACTTAATTTCCCCACCTCCCCAACCTAATGAAAAGACTTAAATACCCCTCAACTTAACCCTAATCCTAATCCCCCCCTCATTTCATCACCTCCCTCCCCCACAGTTCCTCACCTCCCCTCTCCTCTCCCGATCCTCGCCCTCACCTCCCATCATTTCCACGTTCTCGCATCGTCTCTCTCCCTCTCACTGGATCATCACTCGATTCTGCAAGGTACGAGCATCGTCTGTTATTTTTTTTTCTGGTTTCTCTGTAAATCTGGACTCTAGAATCCGGATCACTCCGGCTTCAAGAGTCCGGACGTAAAGTACCTTTGCAATCATTCAACTTCCGGACTCTAGAATCCGAACACTCAAAGAGTCGGAAGTAGAATTGGAGTTTCGTCATTCAACTTCCGACTCTAGAATCCGAACACTCCGCTTCAAGTTCGAATGACGAGAACTCCACCCTATCCGGACTCTTGAAGCCGGAGTGTTCCGGATTCAAGAGTCCGGAAGTTCAGAATGACTGCAGTAGTTATTTAATTTGATTTTTATTTATATTTTATTTATGAATTTATTTTACAGGATTATGGCACGTACGATGGGTCGTGCACCCGCTAGGGGTGGTCGAATACCAGGTGGTCGGATATCAGCACCTGTTGATGACCGGACGAGACCTACTATGTCGGCGCGCAAGCGTCAGGATGAGTTGCGTCGACCTCATGACGGTAGTGGAGCTCTCAGATTTCACTAGTACGCCGCCAAAGACATGAGCCGCCGTGGAGGCGGACGTCACCGGGAGAAAGGCGGCTAGTGGAGCCAGACAAAGATCCGGTGGTGGAGCCAGAGTGAGCCTAGTAGAGCTTCGGTGGTGGAGCCGACAGAAATGAGTCATTCTCGGGGCCCATACGACGGTCGATTCTTGTCGCTATGGACAAGAACATGTGGCCGCATGGTTGTGGCTTGAGCCCGACGTAAGTAAACACTATTTTTGTTTTTTACATTATTTTCATTTATTTATTTGTAATTGACTTATCTTGTCTTTGTTTTGATGTCGGGCCATGGGAGAGATTAGGGTGATCGAGCCACGGCACGCAGTATCTCGCTTTTGCCCTTATCCGCAGATTCATGCTATTATGCTTGAGTCGGCTTGATCCACTCAGCGGCTTTGTTATGGGGCGATCGACAAGGGCGATCGGTGCCTTTGTAGACCGGTGGCATTCAGACACTTCCAGCCTTCCACCGCCGATTGGTGAGATGACGGTCACTCGACGACGTCTCACGCCTACTCCATATTCCGGTGATGGGGACGTTTACACTCATCGCACACCGGATAGCAGACAAACCGCTATGCCGACTGAGTCATAGCGTCCCCAGAGTCAGCAAAGACACGAGGAGATTGATAGGAACAGATGTACTGCTCGACCGAGTGGTCACAAGACCGAGGCATACAGGCGATGCTGCGATGATCGAGAGTGGGACATGGCAGCCAGGGCTTACCTATTGCACCTTGTCGGCACCACTCTGTTCGCCGAGAAGTTAGACGACCGACATATGGATGACCCTCAAAGTTTTTGACTAACCTGTGGTTGTGCATACTGCATATTACCTTCAAAACCCACCCTCCGGCACCTTTCACCAGCCTTCCTTTCAATCTGAATGGGCATTGACATTTTCTAGTGCCAGTAGCCTTCACTCCCATAGTCTTGTAAGGCTTATACTTGCCACTTTTCTCGCAATCCAACATCACAAAAGTCTTTTTGCTTGATTGCCCATAGTCTGATCTTAAAATAATAACCACACACCCAACAGATTTGCCAACGTCTCGTGCCCATGCCAATAGGTTATCCCGCCAGAGAAAACACCAAACGACAACATGTATCATGCACCAACTCATCTAACAAATCTTAACAAAATTGATCAATAAAATAAGTACCCGGCGAGTGAATGCCTTTGGTACAATCCATGGAAACGACCTCTGGAACATCAGGAACAATGGGCATTATGGTGTCGGGAAAGTTGTCTTCAGAAAAGTTGTCTTCCATTGAAACTGCACTGGAAAAGACAAGTCAAAACTTTAACAGACATAGAGTCCGGATTCTAATTGCTGGAATATTCTGGATTCTTAAATCCGGACTATTTTATACCTCCGAACTTTAGAATACGGAGTACTCCGGATATTAGAATCCAGACTTGGGAAATAGAGTAACCAAAAAAATAAACGTCCGGATTCTTATATCCAGAGTGCTCCGGTAATAAGAATCCGGACTCTCTGCGATTTCAGAAAAAAAAGAGGCCGACGAACCTCTGATCAGTGGCAATGTGGAGGAGATGGCGAACGAATACACCAGGGATGGCTACGACCTCCAAGGTGAGCGAAAAACCTTCAAAAAGTGAGAGAGATTGAGAGAGGAAGCTGCAAATCGAGAGAGGGAGGTGGCGGAGAAAGTGAGGGAACGAGAGGGAGATGATTTTGGGGAGGTGATACTTATTTTGTGTTTTTTATTAGGGGTAAAATTGGATTTTCATAAATATGGGAGGTGGGAAAATTAAGTGGGGGAGGTGGGGAGATAAAAGGCCTTAGGAGTTTGTTACATTTACAAGGCCGACTAACCTTCCTATGGCATATTCCCTACGTTGTGTCCTTTTCGATCAGACATTGGGTGGGGAAGTGTATGTAATTCAATCGACCACTAGCGTAAGGGTAAGATTGTCTTTGTACTCAACTTAAGTCTTGCACGGTCTAATAACCAAATAGAATGTCTAGGATTAGTGTAAATGCAATTTTAATTTAATTTTTTCAATCAATGTGGGATAATTAAAAATGCACAAACAACAACAACAATGTAGAAGTATAACAATCAAAATGCTATGCAAATTTGAACATTATGATGGAGGAAAATGAAGTGCACCCTCCAAGATTTCCTCGTTTGTAAATAAAAAGATGAAAGTGGAGTAAAATAAAACACTTACTAAGGTAGCGGTGGAGGGTCTCCTTCTTGAAAATTTTCTAACTCATTCACAAGCCACATATACCCAAGCTCAGTATAATAATAAATATAAATGTGTTCGATTAAGCTCTAAGGGGTCACACATGCAAAATAGAGTAAATAACAAGAAATATAAAAGGTGTAATCTCTATCTCTATTATATACAAATCAAAATAACTTTATTGATTATCTTCCAAATGACAATCTCTAAGAGAATTAACAATAAATAATACTTATGTGTCATCTTTAAAAAAAGAAAATCGATTAGGTGGTTAAAAAAATATGACTTGGAGCAATGAAATGACAATTATGTGTCCACCATGTTTTTTGCAAACAAACAAAAATTAAACATTAAATTCAGCACATTAGAATTATCAGTTGACATTTTTTTGGGAAACATAGTTTTTTTTTTGAGGGAGAAACATAATTATTATGAAAGATCCCTAGATAGCATATGTGAGCAAAATAAACGTGGATAATTAATATAAACATTAAGAAGAATAAAAACGGCAACTAAACATTTAGTTGATAAAAAAGGGAAGTAAATATGAGCAATTTGTGTAAAAAAAGTGATCAATTGAGTAATGAAGGAAACCGATTTATGGACAATAATTTGGACAGTATGGTCTCTCTCTCTCTCTCTCCCCCTCATTTCTTAGTATGGAAATTTTTAATTATATTTTGTAATTTTTAAAACCGGCACAATTAGTTAATTAAGTCATAAAAATTGTTGATCTACTAATTTTCCTATGCAATTACGGAGTCTATAAATAGTGGATAGAATCATACATGCTCATTGTGTGTTTGATCATGTAGTTAGTGTGTTTTGATCGCTCATAGTTTGTGTTCTTTTGTTTTTTTATTCTCATTGAAAATAAACCCCAACCATGATCAAATTTATGAGATTGACTCTTCCTTTGATCGGAATTGGAATTTTCGTATATGGTGCACTAATGCATCAGACACACAAAGTTTTCTTTTATCCATTGAAGTTATTCTTATTGACAATGAGGGGAAAATATATTTTATTTGTGTTCGACGAAATTAATACAATGTTTGTTGTTTACATCTAACTTTCATTTTTTACATGTAGGGAAATAAAATTCATGCCACGGTGCCTAGAACTTTGATGTATAAGTTTCATACAGTTTTAAATGAGGGTTTTATATATAACATCAGGAATTTTGATGTAGTTGCAAACAACGGTTCCTACCGTACAACAAGACATAATTATAGGCTTAAATTCAAATTCTATACACAAATCAGAACTGTGATAAATTTTAACATTTCAATGAATGTTATTCATTTTACCCAACCTTCTGATTGTTTACAGATGGTTTTGATAATAATTATTTAGTTGGTTAGTATTTGTTTTCGATTTATACTTATATTCTAGATATTCTACATATTTTATATTTTTGGTTGTCACATAATAATTTTTTTATGCATCCATTTTTCACATATGTAATTAAATATTCCATTTGTTGAAGATATTATCAGCGTGCTCATTGGTATCAAGGAAGCAACTTTTGTTGAGTTCGTTGGAATTAAAACCAGAATCATTGTCATGAAGAGCTTGATAATAATGAGTATCCATTTCGTTTATAATTATAATAATTATATAGATTCCGAAAAAGATTTGTTGTTCCTAATGTCAGATTACCCTTTTCAACAGGCTTCGTTTCAATTACACTTTGTATGGTTCGTACTTTGACGAATTAACAAACTTTGTTGAGTCTTTTAATGGAATTAATCCGATTATTGATGTGACGTTTTCGAAGTACAAAGTTGTTAAAGGTATATTAGTTTATTGCTTAATTATATACTATTTTATGGTTACTCATAACAAAGAATTGCCATTTTTACCTGCTTTGTTCCAATCAATTGGTCAAGCCAATTAATGCACAACACATTTACAGCCAATTAATTGGAAAATTTTTGCCCAAATCAAAATAAAGAGAGCATAAAATGGTTTGAGAATTAAATGGTTCACTAATAACATCAAACTTTTTAGCATTTTTTTAGCGCAAGTATATGAGTCTGATTTGTGCACGTACTATGATAGTTGACTGGGCAGAGAAAGAGCGGAATTTTCCAACATAATCTTAATATTGGAGTAAATCTTAATATTGGAGTAATACTTTTTTTTGGTACTCAATATTGGAGTAATACTATTCGATAGAAAAAATGGCATAATTACATGGTAATTGATACACATAATCATATTAGATGTATTTACACTGTAATATATGGTTTTATAATGTTCAAAATTTGAATTTGAATTTCTCCCTTGATGCCTTGGGTGACCTCACATGGGCAAGTCTGCTTTGTTAACGAAAGACCTTTTTTTTAACACTGCATGGTTTCAACGAGACGTTGCGGCGAATCTTTCTCCGCCGCCAACAACGCCCCTCTTCGGAAGACAAGACTTTTTCTTCCTCTTCCCCTAAGCGTTAAAAGCTTCTTCCTTTTCCCCTCCCCAACCAAATCCCAGTCCCCAAACTATAATGCTTCTTTCCACAGTTACTCTCCATTCCTCGCTTCTATGCGGTTTGCCTCTCTGATTCCTTTTGATTTGTTTCCAGGTCATCAATGGTGCTATCGGCTAGGAGAAACATATAGTGACAATGAGGTAACCCTATTTCTCTATTTTTTTGTGGGTTCTTAGCTTCAATCATCAAAATTTTCAACTCTATGTTGTGCCTCCTCTTTGCTCTGCTTCTTTGTTACTATAAGATTTTTATTTTGCCATCTCGGGTTTCGTTTTTTTTTTGGTTCAGAATGTGAACAGGAGGCTCAAAGAAGTTTAAATATGTTTCCCTATAGTAAGTTATGTCTTCGATGGTGTTTCTTTTCCTTTTAAGGGTAATTGGATTTTGAAATTAGCTGTCACCATTCTATGCTAAAGGGGAAATAATAGAAAAGTAGAAGCACGGGAAGAAAGAGGCCGATAGGAAGGCATAAAAGAGAGTAAAGGCATGAAGGACGAAAAAGGCTTTCATAAGGAGCTGGTTAGAGGCATAACTCTATCAGGTTCATAAGAGTTTGAAGGTTCATTTTCTTTTTTCTGCAACAAATATTTCTTTCTGCAAAGTATGGATATTATTATCGTTTGCATTAGATTGGAGGCTTAATTTTTCTATTGGCTGTATATTGACTTTCAGTTTTCTATCCTGTGTTTTGCACAAATCATTTAAATGTAACTTTTATTTGTTTATGTAATGCTGAACCAAAACATATATCAAGATGCACACATGTCGTTTAATGAAATGCTACATCTAATAGTCAAATCCCTTTTTAACAGGTTGTCTTTTTTTTTTTTTTGCTTTATAAACATGGGGATTTTGAGTCAATGGTGCTCGAATTCTGGTGTAATTGAAATGGTTTCATAATTATTATTGTCTCATGTGAAATGCTTAAAGAGTGAGTGAGAGTTGATGTGTTTGCTATACAATGCATTATTATTCATTCAAAAATATTTTAAAAGGTGTGCATCCAATTGGAATTGTGTAAAAGGAGACTTTCAGTTTTAAATCTTAAGAAAATCCTTCATCATTTGTTAAAAGACGTCACATTATGCTGGTCATGACACATCCAATTTCAGATAGTAGGAATAGTTAATTCGATGCCTGCATTACCTTTCCATTTATACCATAGCATTTACTTCTACTTTTTCATAGATTAAAGGATAAAATAAAACCAAAATAAATTTATTTTTCCTCCTCTTAATTCAAATTTGATTGATAAGTTTTTGTTTTACCATACTTGAAGGTTCCTAAATGAGCAAGTTGTTGCCAAGTAGCAGTCAGATACTTTAAGGGGTGTGCATGTCTTTTTGGATTTAAATCTTTATGATGGTCTTCCAAATCCGTTAAAAGAAGGTTAGGATCTCTTCAGGAAAGGGCTATTAATTGAAGCAGTTCTATCATTGGAAGCTAAACTTTTGAAAAACCCTGAAAATGTTGAAGGATGGAAAATACTTGGAATAGCACATGCAAAAAATGATGATGATCGACAGGTTAGGTAATGCCTTCATGATGACAAGCTCCCTTATTTTTGTAGACTGCAATGACATATATATTGTGTAACTACAATTACAATACACCGGTGCTATAGAAATTCTCTATAGAACTAACCATTTTTTTCAATTTATTTGTGTTTACATTTCATCTGTGTATGGCTGAGACGATCTTGTTGTTCAACTAAATATGCCATTCTATTTTTCTTCTTTATTTGCTATCAAGCGATTGTTCCAAATATATAGTAAACAGTTTATGCTTCCAATTTTATTTGACATAAATTAGTTTCAGTTAGTTTATATCTGTTGACTATTTCATATTTACAGAAGTAGTATTAAATGGGCATTTCCTTAAGTGGTAAGATGCATTTAGGTGGAACTAAACAATAATTTTATTATTTAATGACCTACTTTTTAACTGTTCTTTTGCCTCCAGGATCTTGCTTTGATATGAAAACTTGCTATTTTAAAAACTTCATCTATATTTTATGTTGCTCCTGTATAGCATCATATTAGTGATTCTTTATTCTTTTATTCAGTAAATCACTGGTGCTTTATTCCTTTATGGCATCCCTTTGTACAGGAACCATTATTGGTTATTATACAATTTAGCATCTGCATTCATCCCTTAGTGACGGGTTGTTGCAACTGTAGTAGTCTTTGAGATAGGTTAATGCTTCAAGTGCCTACTGCAACTTGAGGCTATTCGTTTCTAAACCAGCTGTGCATAGCTTCCTCCCTCTTTGAAACTTGAGAAGTTAGTGGACGGGCAAAAGAGTATTTCAACCCTATTGAATTGAGTTTTTACAAAATTTCTTATATTGCAAAGTACTCATATATTTTATTTTCAGGTTTTCACATAGAACATGGTGCATAGGGTTATGGTCCTAGAACTACATCTTTATACCAGTCATATTATTTGGTGCATCAGTTAACACAATAATTTTAAAGAGTCTCTATATATACTTTTCTGCATCATTATTATAACATTAAGTCTTATAATGGATTTTAGTTATGCATCAGGAGATAGTACAACATGAAGGTTGTCGCGTGATTGAAAGTTAACATTTTATAGTTAACATGCTTTCAAATAGGAATTGCATTTTATAGTTAACGTATGATTAGAAATCCAAATGGTGTTTGCTATAACAATAGTCAAAGATCTTATGTGATTTTTATTCCTTTATCTTATTAACTCTATCCTTTTGCTTTATCTTTTGTTTTCCTTCAAATTTTCTCTTAATGTTCCAAATCAATTTGTGATGTCTACATTGTTGATATTCTCATTCTAGAACTCGCAAGTGACAGAAAACCAATTGAAAGTGAATTATTCAATAGTTGATTAGGCATTGTCATTAAGAGGAAAGTATGTGAACTTGCTGATCTGAGCCTAAATCATAATTGTGTGGAGGAAGAGCTCAACAGGGGTATTATTATTATTTGACTCATGTGCTCGGATCTGCTTGAACAGATACCTACCATGCTTGATGTGGTACAACTATTGAAAGAGAGTATTGAGCTATCAATGATCACCCCTCCACACAAAGAAAAAAAATTAGCCTGATACATTACATATAAGTTGTCAAAGGTTGTGAAGTTTTTAGGAATTATTCCAATTTGTTGTTATTATTGCAATATTGCAATTTGAAAGGCAACGTTATGTGCTCTTTTATCAAAGGCCGATGCTTATGCTTACTGCATGCACACATTTATGAATGCTTGGGGTTTGCAAGTTTGCCCAGCCTTTTGAGTACCATGTTATGTAACATTTTCATTTCCTTCTTAGAGTCCTTTCTTCTTGATTTATAATTATGCTTGCCTATGTTTGACTTTTAGGAAACCATTCTTTGAATCAATAATGATATAGTTATACAATAGAAGTATTTCAAACTTATAATGATTCTTTTTTGTCATAGTGGATTTTTCGAGTATATATTTATATGGAAATTTTGATAGAATACCGTTAAAATATTTATTTAAATGGGTCGATGTCACAAGATGGAAGACAGAAGTTGTTTCGGATACACCAAAAAGTCCCACATTGCTTGTGAATCAAGGCCAATGGGAGTTTATAAATACCCACATGCTTTAACCCACTGAGGTGCCTTTTAAGGACAAAACCATGAGGGCCCACATTACATGCTACCGACTTGAGGTCGGAACATTGACGCTAGAAGAAGGGCCTAAGCCACGCACGAGGGCTGACGACCCTTTTTAGCCCCTTGGCCTTGACTGGGAAGCTACTGTTCCGGATACACCAAAAAGTCCCACATTGCTTGGAAATCAAGGCCAAGGGGAGTTTATAAACACCCACATGCCTTAACCTACCGAGGCGCCTTTTAAGGACAAAGCCGTGAGAGCCCACATCACATGTGGCCCAAAGTGGACAATACCTTGGAAAACGATGCTG
The DNA here is from genome assembly GCA_037113605.1 of Calophaca sinica. Lineage (NCBI taxonomy): Eukaryota > Viridiplantae > Streptophyta > Magnoliopsida > Fabales > Fabaceae > Calophaca > Calophaca sinica. Next base: position 97,335,752 of record CM073736.1, read on the forward strand.
CCGACTTGAGGTCGGAACAGAAGCCAAATGCCAAAATTGATTCTAACATAACATATATATGAACAAAAAAAAATAGATAATTAACATCAAGAGAAGGTAACAAAATTTATAAGTGCGTACAATGAACACATGACTTAAATGGTGAAAATAAAGATGGAAACATTATAAGTTTATAAGAAAATATAAACTATATTAACATCTTAATTTTTTAGGAGAAAATACTTATAGTTGTATTAATTGTAGTGGTGACAAGATTTCGAACTAGATACACATTACTATATATATATATATATATATATATTAGTTGCTTATATACAAAAACATCCTCAGTCATTTCTCATTTCTCAAAAGCACATAAACAAATAATATGATTCCTATAGCCTTGCCGCTTTAATTTCATAATCAAATATGTGCCAAACTCATCCTCAATTTGGTTGAGGTCGTAAAAATATGAGTGGTTGCTTCTATAAGTTACTCATATCTAAATCAACCAAATCATTTTCTAGGCCAAATTTAGTTCAACAAATTCTTAGTCCGAAAAATCAAACTACTCAACATTGGTATGTTAACATGTGTACAATGGCAAAATGGAAACAAAGAAAAAAATATAATTGAGTGTTAAATATTTTATAAGAAATAATAATATTATTTTATTTATCATAAACGAACAATTTTATTATAAATAATACATTAATATATTTTTTAGTATAAATTTTATAATTTTTTTTAAATATATACCGCACGTAGCACGAGTTATCGTATTATGAATATATTATAAAGAATGGGGACGGAAATTTTAAAAGAAAAAACATGAATTCAATAATTAGATTTGGCCCTAGGTGTACGATTATAATTTTTAAGTATATATCGTGTGTGACACGGGCCTACAAATATATTGTGAAAAAAATGATTCTATGATCTAAATCTATTCTCAATTGGAGGCTTAGATATTGAAAGTTTCAATGTATTCAGAATATTACTTCTTTTAAACCCTTAGTGTATGATTATAATTTTCAAGTATATACCGTGCGTAGCACGGGCCTACAGATATATTGTAAAAAATATATAATTATATGATCTATATAAATCTATTCTCAAAGACAAGCAAATTAGATATTGAATGTTTGGATGTATACAGAATGTTGTTTCTTCTAAATCCTAGGTGTATCATTAATATTTAAGTGTGTATATATATATATATATTGTAAAAAAATTATCAAATATTTTTATCTTAGAAACTTATAATTTTCTTTTAGTATAGTATATAAAACATAAGACACAGAGATGAACATTTTATAAGAAAACACAATATTTTACACGAAAAACATTATATCTATATTTAAATTATTACATTTTGTGATTCATGATTGAAATAAGTCAAATATTATATAAATTTCTATATACATGTCTTTTTACAAATGTTTAGGAAAAAATTATATATAATGTTTCAATTATTTTATAGAAAAATTTATAAGATACACGTACCCGTGTATGACACGGGTTGCAATACTAGTAACTGTAAAAAAGCATAAAATTAGGCAAAATGATCATATCAAAGTCCCATAATAATATCAAAGTCCTAGCTCTAAAAAGATACTGATGTGCTCTCCTAGGGAAACAGAAAACTCGAAGTCCCACAAATCTTCGCCCCTCTCTTTGGAGGAGGATCTCGGAATATGGACTTTTAAAATCATAATGTGGCAGTAAAATCATACTCTCTCCGTTTCAATATATAAGAACCTTTTGACTAATTCACTCCCAACAAGAAAATTGGTTAACTTATTTAGTATCATTAAATTTCTTAACATTTTGTATTATATCCCAAATTACCCTTGAATTTATTGGAACTCATAATCTCACTTGGTAATGCACCTCATTTATTGTTTATTGACAAAAAATGCAAATTATATAAGGGTATTGTGGTAAAAAATTAATTAATGCAACAAATATTTTCAAAAGGGTTTTATAAACTCGGACAAATGAATTACTCAAAAAGTTATTATATATTGGGACAGAGTGAGTAGTAATATGCAATCAAATTAAATTATATGAGATTGAATCCTATATACAATCCAAATTATGATTTTAAATCTCAATTCATATTATAATTTTTAAAAATTTAAACATAGGATCCAATATGATAATTTAATCTGATTATATATAGCAAAAGCCGCCGCTCTTTGGGCTCGTATCGATTGGTTGAAAGGTCTTAAAGAGAATGTTGTTTTAGGGGAAATGATACATGTTGCTACTGGATTCAAACGAATAATGCACTGTTCGTGATCATGGCAACATAACAATATTACCATGGAAAAAAGAAGAATTTGTTCGAAGTAGAAATTAGAAATCTTTTGTTCCATCACAAAAAATTATTATTATTTTCTTTTCATAGAATTTATGTGATACATTAGAAATCTAGGATTCAATATTTCCTAAAAGTAGATTAGATTCTTCCCTTTAAATGCAGTCATTGGATTTGATAATAAAGTAAGTATAATATATATAATCGGATTAAATTATATCATATTGGATCCTATGTTTAAATTTTTTGAAATCATAGTATGGACATATTTAAAATCATAATTTGGATTGTATATATTCAATCTCATATAATTTAATTTGACTGCATATTACTACTCCCTCTATCTTAATATATAAGAATTTTTTGAGTAATTCATTTGTTTCATTTTATTAGATCGTTTTAAAATTATTTGTTGTATTAATTAATTTTTTACCACAACACCCATATGTGTGTGTGTATATATGTATAAAAGGATCTTATATATATAACTTTTTTATATACTGAAAAAAGTTAGGTTATGATCATATATGAACCTGTACTCAACACAATCAAAGTTATATTGAAAATCAAATTTATTCATACTTAAAATAATATACTTGAATTATAAAGGTTATACAAATATGCTAATCAAATAAAAAAATAAAAATAATAAATATATTGTACTTAAATATTCAAATTTTTAGAATAAATATATATTATATTTGATCAAATTTAAATTATCTTAAAAATTATATGTTGTGCAAAGCGCGAGTTACATGGCTAGTTTATTAATCTATTAATAAAAGACAATACCTAATTTTGGTTTCGAAAAAATGAAATAATAGTTTACTAAATTAATAGATGGGATCTCTTCTACTTAGAAACTTTATCTAACAATATGGATATGCGAAAAAATACACACAACAAACAAAATAAAAAAATGTGGCAAGACTAACACGACAGTGCCCGTCTTTTCGCTAGTATAACTAAAGATAATTACATTTATTATTATTATTGTTGTTGTTATTATCATTATTATTGTTGTTGTTGTTTAATTAAAATTTAAAATTTTATTATTCCTTTATTTAAAATTATCTAGACGAAATTGGCCGATTACAGTAGTAGAGTGAAAATAATTTTTTTTTTAAATACAAGATGCATGATGAATACTTTTTTTTAAAAATTTTAAATAACCTGAAAAAAATAATAATTGGTGTCCATGTACATTTAACCATATATCACGAGAGATTAATTCCTTACCTAAAATTGAAAGAATATTCTATAAAAACTCAAAACACTCATTTAATATTTATAAAAAAAATACTCCTTTAATAAACAAAGAATTAACCATCGATTTGGTCCCTCAAGTATCACTCTCTCTCCTACTTAGTCTCGTATGTAAAAAAATAAATAAATTAAATAGTCTCTAATGTTTTCTCTCATCCATCAAGTTAGTCCCTCTTTTATTATGAGCTCATTTGAATATTGTTAAGTGTCATGTTGACCATTTTCTCTCTTCTACATATATAATAAATAGTCCCTAAAGTATCTAAAATACATCATTGTAGTCCATCGGTGAATCGCTCTCTCTCTCTTACATGTAAACAAGTTAGACCCTAAACTCTATTACCCATCACTTTCATCCCTACCACTCACTTAGAGGCGAGCTTCTCTCGCTGGTCTGTCTTCTCGTTTTCATTCCTTATTCAGGTTTTGATTTCCATCCCTAATCTCCGTCCCCAATTTTGATAACCCCGATTCTAAAATTGATTTCGACATTTAAACGAATAAACCCTAAATAATTTAGCAATTATTTTTTTGCAGGGGTTATGTGTCATTTAATTGTCTTTTCTAAGCCATGTGTTGTGGCCAAACTAGACAGTATTTGGTTTATGAATTACTCGTAAAAAAAAATCTGATTTATGAATTAGAATTAGGACTTGCGTTACTGTGAAACGTATTTTAGAGACTTGATGAACTATTTAATATTTATTTTAAGGATTTTAAGGACCAAATAGATTTATTTTTTAGTCTCTCTATTTTCAAACGTTGTAGGGACTAATATGACATATATTTAGGACTTTAGGGGACTATTTAGAATACACATAGAAGAGATGAAATGGTCAACATGACAATAACATTTAAACGAGCTCACACTAACAAAAAGACTAACTTGATAGATGAGAGAAAATATTAGAGACTATTTATTATTTTTACATACTTTATAAACCAAATAAAAAAATAGTGATACTTCGTAGACCGAATCGAGGGTTAACTCATAAACAAACTATCTGATATTCACCAAAAATAAAATACAAAATATGTGCCGATGATATTTCCAATCACGTTCACGTGTTCCGGGTAGAAGTTAAACAAATATTTTAACGAGAATGGTAAGTGCGTGATAGGCACGTGGATTTTTTTTTGGGGGGGGGGGGTTGTGTGGGCCCTATATACGTTCACCGCATTGAATCATCCGCCTCCACACGGAAACAACAGTTGATTCCCGCCTCTAACCTACCCTTTTAAAACCACCCCACCCCTTCACTCACTCACTCACTCACTCACTCACTCACACCTATTCATCTCATTATTTTCCCTCTTCCCATTGATCTCTCCATCATATTCATCGCTCTGTGTGTGTGACTTAGCCATCCATGACGATGAAAGAAAGCCCCAAATGCAAATCCTCCCCAACATTCAAAACCCACCATCGGTATCTTAAGCCAGGAGCCCTTGCCAAACTGAGGGACTCCAAGATCATCTCGGCCAGGGAAATTTCAAGAATCACCCTCTCTCAACTCTTACTACTACCTACACCCACTTCTCCTCCCTCTACGCCCCCCCAAAACGAACAGCCACAACAGAATCAGGAGGATGACGACGTGGTTCCTTTCTTCGCTCCTACTATCGATTTCATTAACCGCCCTAACTGCCTCACCAGAAAGAAACTCTTCGCTGTTACTCCTGTTTTTACTCCCCACACAGACACCTACCGGTTTTAGGTCTACGTCAAAATTGTTCATCTCTGTATTGTTTTTTTATGTTAATTTTTCTCCGACTCGATCAATTAATCATTCATACAAGAATACTAGTACTTTAGTTTTGAATTTCTTGTGCCCTTTACTCTGTCGTTCTGCACGCAATAATTAATCATCAAGAAATCGAACAGATCTGTACGTGTGTGTGTGCTGAAGATCGATCAAACGGTGAATTGTATGAGAAAATGAATAAGGATCGATCCACCAACAGTCACGTTTTTTTGATTTGCTATTTAATTGAATGCTTGGCTATTTTAAATGTTTCTACGTACGGTGGTCAAGAATCGCGTCGTTTGTTAATTTATTACTCTCTGTCATGGGGGCATTGATTACGAATAAATACAGGAGAATAAATGGGAGTTGAGTTCCTAGGATCTTCTTCGGTTGAATGATAGTTAGGTTTTCTTTTTCATTTTTATTGGGAGGAAACGGTATATCCCTATAATGCAGTTGGTTGCAGAGTTCGACTAATAAGATGACAATTGTGTACTGTTAATTAGATCCAATAGAACTATGCTTTATAATCCCAAGCCAATTCCTTTTTTTACCAAACATCCCAAGCCAATTCTAAAGAGCAGGATGATATTATCTATTTATGATATGGTATTTGTTTATTGGGAAATTTGGTTCAGTAGAACTGTGTCTACCAAATTCATCAAACAAACAAATAATTAGTTTTTTCAAGTGATTGCGTGATCGAACGAGTTATGTGGTAATTCCGTTTTTTCAATAAATGGTCTTATCTCTGAGTAAACTGTCGAATTTTCGACCGAGAGTCACTTTGCAATGTTCTTGGCCACTAAGCCATTAATCATTGTGTTTTTACCAATTTTAAGTGTGATAATTTTCAACTAACAAGTGAATTGTAGTCGAAATGGCACAAATTATAATAATTTAACCAAGTTTGGCTGTGACTGACCAATGACTTGATTATCAAGTAACTTTAAACAGAAAGCAAAGTTAAAACATCAAAATGCAACACATAAGCATGCATTTATAGAAATAAACGTGGATGAAAGAATTTGTGAAATAGTGGTTGACATAAAAGTATAAGACGTGAAATGTAAATAACAAGAAAAACAGAAGAAATTAAGTGCCAAAAACGCTGGAATGCAAATGACTGTCGAAATAAATAACAGGAAGTAAAGTACAGTATTTGAAATGAATGATGTATATAAAATGACTTTGAAAGCAGGTAACATGCAGAAAGTAATGAAGAGAAATGTAAGTTTCGAAAGACAGTAAAATAGCCAAAGTTAAATTTAAATGCACAAATAGAATGTAAACTTGCAAATGAATTAAATGAACAGACAAAGCAATAATTGATAAAATTGACTTGAAATTGAATTGCTGAATGTGAAAGTTTTGAAAGGCATACAGTGATCGTTTTCCTTTAATCTGCTCTGCTGTCGAGATGTTAGGAACTTAGATCATGTATCCAACCCTGATTACATTGTGCGAACTACTATTTATAGACAAAAATATGAAAAACTAACTATCATCCGACCAGACACGTGTACGGATACAAGGTCGGTAGTTTATTTCGCTAAAAACTATAAAACTTCGACAGTAGCACTTCCTGTCGAGTTGTACATTTGTTTGCTTAATGCCTAAGTCTTACTCAACCAACCACGTCTGACATCTTCAACGCTTAAAACATCCCGTCGAACAACCTTCACATCACCCAGTCTTTAAGACTTAGTCAATTCTTTACTTCAATTTCTGGCTCCTTGCCTCTTCATTCATCGAACCCCTGAGCTCTGTCGAACAAATTCCAAATCTGAAATTTGGCACCTAACAGTATTGCAATGATTTCCCTGACATTTCGAGTGCCATGTGCGAACTGAAAAATTGATGTCCTATTGTTTTTTTATGGGTTTTTTTTAACGTGTGCAACTTTGCACACGATAAAAATCATTAGTTGATCACATTTTTCCTTATTAATTTCAAAGTTTCCTATTTTATCGGTCGAGAGAGATTACATAAATGTAAATCTATAAAATAAATAGGAAAGTGAATAATTAATAATTAATAAGGAAAAAATGGATAATTAATGATTCTTATCATATGCAAGGTTACACATGTTATAAAAACCCTTTTTTTATGAGTCAAATATACATTGATTATAAAAAACAAGTATCCTTCGGCACATAAGAGGTATAAAAAGTTATTTATTAATTGGGTAAACAACTACTTTGTTTCCTATGTGAGGCGTTATCACATTAATCCTTGATTGTATCGAAATTACAAATTAATCCCCGAATATGTCTTTCGTTAGTCAGTTTAATCTCCGAGGGACCAAATTTGTATTTTAATTCAACGACTAAACTGATAATAAGTAGTCATTTTGAGGACTAACGTGATTAAATAATTAGTATTTAGGGATTAATTTGCAATTTCAATAAAATGGGAGACTAGTGTGACGGTGTCTAACATTTTCAAGTACCAAAGTAGTTATTTACCCATCATTAATTGTTTTAATACAACCTCAAGGATATAAAATATTACAGAAGAAAATTTAAAGATTACTGCAATATTGAAAAGTCCAAACCTGTAACCCAAAAAAAAAAGTTCAAACCAAACCAACAAATTACAATAGAACATATAGCAACATCCATAAGTAAAAAAAATTGGTGTCCCCTAAAAAATGGGGCCCGTGCGGTCGCACACCTCGCACACCCTCAGGGCCACCATTGTGGTATTGTATTGGATAGAGAAAGTCAACATGATAAACCTTGCTCAAATTTTCTTGCTGATTATTTATTTACGGCCTCCTAAACCCTTAGGGTATGTTTGGATTGAGGGGTTTGGTGGGGAGGGGAGGACTTATTTTTCTTTTCTAAATTGTGGATGCTATAAAATGTTTCTGAAAACAAATGAAGTTTGATTAGACTATTATTGATCACCTATCACTTATATCTTCAAATTTTTTAAATATCAAATATATATCAACATATAGTCTTAGCCATCCAAAACCCTCAAAAACCCTCCATCCAAGCATATCTTTAATTACTACTCAATTATTCTGCGTGTTAATTAAATGTGGTTGAACTGTACACTCGAATGCCGAACGCCATGACATGATAGTCAAGCAATCTGAATGCCACGACATGATGGTAGCTAGCCATCCTTCCCATACGGAACTCTGTCGAACTCAAACCACATCCTCAAGGATCGGCATTGTCCTGTACTATTTAGATCTTGTACCAGCACTCGGGTACGTGACCTCATGCGCCATCTTATGCACACGACAATGGTATGATGCCTCTATAAACATCACAATGCATCCCAAATCATAGCCTAATGACTCAACCTCAACACAATGTACAACTCAACTTCTCGGCCTCTTATATCTCTCTAACCTAAAACATCATTCACTACAAGAAAACTGCGTATTACCGACGGCCTCGACTCCGTCGGTAATATTTTAATTACCGACGGCCAAGCCGTCGCTAATGCGTGGGAAAAAATATGCTTACGAAATTATTTTTTTGCTACGTTACCGACGGCTTAGCCGTCGGTAATTATAGAGGGCTTATGGGCCGTCTGTAATTACAGATGACTTAGCCGTCAGTAACGTAAAAATATGCCTGCTGATTTTTTGGCTACGTTACCGACGGCTAAGCCGTTGGTAATTACAGACGGCCCATAAGCCTTCTGTAATTACCAACGGCTTAGCCGTCGGTATAGTTAACATATGGAATTTGAAGATCTGTTATTACCGACGGCTTAGCCGTCGGTAAATAATTATGTTGGACAGTAAAAAAATTTGTTATCCCGCATTGTGTAGATTAATAAAGAAAGGGGTTGTATTACTGAGAAGAGGGGGTGTGAGTAGTAAGTTATGTTTTTTTTTAAAAAAGAGTAAAAGGGGGGGTTCTGATCGTGGGATCAAAAGAGAAAAAAAAAAGAAAGAAAAGAAGAGAAAGAAAAGAGAGGAAAGGAAGAAAGAAAAGAAAAGAAAGAAGGGAGAAAAGGAAGAAGAAAGAGAGAAAGTGCGAGGAGGGAAGAGAAAGGACGGCGAGGCCACGCCGGAGGTCTTGTCGTGGCAGCGCACGATGGCGCGCCATGGAAGAGGAAGAGAGGGAGAATGAGACCGAGGGGGAGAGAGTCAGAGATACAACGCGTGAGAGAGATAGAGAGTGACAGCGAGGGAGAGAGAGATCGAGACAAAGGAGGTGAGAGAGAGCTCGAACAGAGGGACAAAGGAGGAAGATGGAAGAGGGATGATCAAGGCTCAAAGGGAAGCTTGGAATCAAAGGGGTGATGGAGCTCAAGGGGATTTTATCCCCAAATTCCTCAATCCCTAAGGTAACATAGAATCCCCAATTAAAATCTCTCTTTAGGGTGTGCTTAGATTTTTATGCAATTTTACATGCCAGGAAACCCTCCATTTGTAACAGTTTCTCTTTTTCTTCACAGAAGAGAATGAACGTGAACACAAGAAGGGGGCGGTTGAATTGTGTTTACAAACTTTTCGTATACTTTAAGTTAGAAACACTATAGAACACAAGTTTTTCAAAATTGTTTGTTTATCGGATGCTGGGTATAACCGGACGCTGGAAAAAGCAGTTTGATAAAACTTGTTTTTAACGCAGCAAGATAAAAATGAATAGAAAGCAGTAAAGCAGGAGACATAGAAATTTATACTAGTTCACTACCAAACTGATAGCTACGTCTAGTCCCTTCGTTCCTGAAGGATTTTCACTATAATCAATCTGATTACAATTTCCTCAAGAGTATTCTACTGTCACAACTTGACAATACTCTCAACTTCTCAACACGACTCACTACAGTAGAGCCTTTGAGGATACAGCATTAACTAGGCCAAAACAACTTTTACAAAAGAGTTGAAGTACAGTTAAAAATAACTCTCACTGAGAGGATAAAAGATTAAGCTTAACTATAGAAAAACTTTCTTAAAGAAAGTGGTCGGACGCCGAGTTCACAGTAGACCGTAGACTTAGCACGAGACTTGGTTGCTCACGTATGATGCTTGTTCTCAGTAAATATTTCAGCAGAATTTCAGTAAGCTTTTTCACAGTATATTCCTCTATTTCTTCAATGGATACCATGAGGTATATATAGGAGTTCCAAGGATATAACCGTTAAGGTAAAAATGGCTCCTTACCATTGAGTAAGGTAAATTCAAAATGCTGTCTCTTTCTTGCTTTGCAGAGAATATCCCAAAGAGTACATGTTACCGCTTTTGTACTACCTTGCTTGTCCGATTTTTGTCTTGTAGTTAAAGGTTTCACCTTTGATACCTCGTACAACAATTTTAGCGCTCAAGATCAATTTTGAAATCCGTTCCAGAAACTTCTGAGAGGTAGAGCAGCAACGTGACTAACACATGATTAGAAGTGAGGTTCAGACGCCGCTCGTAATCGGAAGTTCTGACGCTGCTCGTTGAATCGGAAGCTCGGATGCTTGTAGCAATTGGATAAGCATAGTGTATAAAGAGGAAATTCCAGACGCTCACAAGGATGAGCCGGATGCTGACACATAGAATGAATCCTTCTCTTGAGAATTACTTTCTTCTTGCTTGAGTGGCTTAGAATATACGTATAATTAGTATCTGTACACTTCAAGAAATGTTAGAACATAAATTGTTCTCTTGTGAATACTTTGTTATCATCAAAATTAATGAGGGTCTAAACATCTCAATCGTTTAGGTTTCAACAATCTCCCCCTTTTTGATGATGACAAACATCTAAGGTAGATGAACAATTTAGTTTCAAAAAGACATTAAGGGTCTCCCCCTGAATTTAACAGTTTAGATATATATGAACAATTCAGGTTTTAAGGCAATTTTTGGTAAGCAAATTCATCTAAGTGATTACGAAAAATCAGTAAATGTATCAGAGCATGTATTTAATAAAGTGAGATCGGATGCTGATTATATACCAAATAGATTGATTTAATCAAATATATTTCATTGTGCCGAAAATTTATTAAACATTATCATAGCACTAGATCAATGAATATTAGCGCACAAAAATGCTATGTATGAAATGATATGCATGATACTTTAGTTCCAGTGTATCCATCGGATGGTGGATAATCGGATTCTCACGTGTTCAATATACCTTTCTTTCGTGTTCATCATACCTTGCTTTTACTCCTTTTTGTCATCAGACAAAAAGAGTGTAAAAACACATCATAGTCAAAATAAGACTTAGAAAAATTTGAACAAAAGACAGATAATTAGATCAAACATATTTATATATATATAATTGTATCAACCAAATAGATTTTATATCACACACAAGTAAAAAAAATCAAGGGTTTGGAAGAGGTGGAGGTGGGATATTGAGACGTTCGTAGAGTAGCTTCAGTGCAGTCTCTAGCTGAGTAACCTTCAAGTTTGTAGCCTTCATTTCTTCAAATTCTGCTTTGGGAATGGTGACCATTTCCATTGCAGAAGAAGAAGCAGAAGGTCCAGCTTCTGGTACAGATGCAGACTTCATCTTCTGATGCTCTGCTAGCACCCAGTTGGATAACTTCAGTCTCAAATCCTTTTTCCTTTGAGCTCTCAAGAAGAATGCATCATTTGGTATGACCCATTTGATGAAATTTCCGAGTCTTCTGAGCTCTGATTCTGTCTGAATCTGCCATTGATGCTTCACATCTTCTGGATAAAGCAAATGCAAGAAGATGGTTTCCCTATGAAGAACAACATCACCGTAAGAGTCAAACCTATTTCCAGCGTCTTCTCCCATAAATTTCGATAAAGACACTCAAGGCTTCACAGTGAAGGAGAGTGCTTCATTTTCTGCCAGGTAGATTCTTCTCGATTTTCCTGTCATATTCTTCTAGCACTAGGGGTCGAGGCATGGTAATATGGCTTTGGCTTTCCATGATTCGCACCATTGACTCCAAGTGAAACCAATGTCGAAATGCTTGGTCACAGAGACCCATTGATCATAAATCTTCATGCGGTCAAGGGTCCGATTCATCGAGCATCCGAACATATCATCAAGTACATTGTTCTAAGGTTGATGTCAAGAACTCTGCTGATTTTCCCAACAGCTTGAAATAGTAGCCTTCTCAAGATCACAAAGAGCTTGAGGAGCCGCTTCTCCATTCATCTTTCTTCGCAGAAGTCGTAAAACCTTCAAGCGTGATCCTCGTGAGATCTTGGCACCCAAGTCGAGAGAAATCCTTAATATTGTACTTGGTAGGTGCCTTCTCATATTCCTTTAGCCCGATCTTTGCTGAAAGGTCGCTTGCCAGGAGCAAGTTCCTTCCGCTTTCAGGGGATAGACCAAGGTAGCCACCTTTGTCTATCCGGTACTATCTTGACAGTAAATGTATGATGGGTCACGATATTGACTTATGACTTCGAGCCTTTTCTGCTCAAGACAAGCAGCCATGAAGGCAACTTCTTCATCTGTGATCCATCTTCCGCATTCTTCCAATGTGAGCGGTTCAAACTGAGGTAGGGATCTAGGAAGATCAACAGAGAAGGGAATTGCTCTGCTTCCTGAAGCTGGTCTCAACCTTCCTTTGAAAGACATTTGGACGTGATCTTCCCCATCCTTGAAGGTTGCACTTATTGGAGCAGCAATTTCCAATCTGGCAGCTCCAGAAGTGAAGGTTTTTAAATGCCAGGTAGAGGGACGGTTGTAGATGCTGTTATATATCTCATACTTTACAAACCGAGGTTTGTATGAGATATTTTTCTTTTCACCAGCGTCTGTTGGTTTTATGGTAAGGGTAAGTAAGGTGGGAGTGGCTTTGGTGATTTTGTAGGCTTTTGGTGAGTGGGGTTTGAAGGGATTTATGGGAGGTGTTTTGAAAAGTAGGTTAAAAGGATGAGAATGAAGCTTGGAAATGTATGTAGTGAGTGAAGTGTTTGGGGATGTGGTAGGTTAAGATTGAGTGTAGTGGATGATGGTTGGATAAGTTGTTTAGGGACAATGGAGGTTTTCTCGTAAGGGTTTGATGTTGTGGTGGTTGTGCAAAGGATAGTGGTGGAGCAAGAATGGTATCGATGCAACAACAGATACAGATTCATCAGAGAATTCAAGACCTTTGGTTCAGGTTCTATTGCCTGGCCGATCTTTTGAGCTTCTGTCTGGGGGCAGATGCTGGAGGCGGATGCTGAATGTCCTTCTTCTGTTGTCCGGATGCTGAGACTGGCTTCTCAGCTTCTGGCTTGCTCCTCTTTCTCAGAACCTGACTGATGGGAACTCGGTCCTCATCTTCTAGTTCTTCAACAAAGAGGTGCAGGAGCCACCTTCTGCTTTGTTCTTCCGTCTCTCTCGAAGGAGACTCAACAGATCTTTTCTCACCAAATTTTGAGCTTACGGTGGTTTTCTTTTCCGCTTCCTCTTCCTGTTGCTCAACTTTCACCTTCTTCATCATGGACCCGAAGCAATTTCATTCTTACCAGCCGTTGACTCCAAAAGTGTCGTGAATCACAATATTATCAAAGACCAAAATACTTTGCCTTCTCTTGATCCGTAAAGCAACATTGTTTATGACCGATTCTTGTCCATCATTTTGGTGAGCAAGACACCATACGGAATGAACTTGTAGGTATTCTTCTTGTCAGCAACACCTTTTCTTGAGTTGACTAGAGCATTGAGCAGGTTGTTGTGGATTAACCTTGGCAGGTTCACCTTGTTTCCAGCCATGAAATGTCTCATGATGAACTTCTGCTCGTAGTTGACAATGTCACTAGATCCAGCCTTCAACAGGACGCTCTTGGTGATTATCTTATGAATAACTCTGAAATGACTTTTCAGATTCTTGGCAGTAGGTGTTTCACCAGATTCTTTCAGCTGCTGGTAGTTCTCAAACATATCATTGTTGACCTTCTCAATCCCATGAAATGCGTCAGCCCATTCTGAATAGAAGACGATGCCTTCACACGGACACCCAGTGACTTCAGAAATATTTTTGATGGAAAAAATAAACTTGAAACCTTTCACTGTTCCTTCAAAGATGCCACCTTTATGTAACCGAACGTTACCCCAAAGTTCTTTAATCGCAGTCACCAGAACCTCAACCGGGTTCCAGAAGAAATACTGTTCCCAGCCCATTGCCTTGAACCCATTGAAGAAGTCGAAGCCATAGAGCTTGAAGTTTTCCAAATCAACTCGATTTTCTAATGTGACTTTTCCTTCACCATGGTGTTATAGATAGTCAGATATTCAGATGTTGTTACTCCAGCCATGGTTGCAGTTGAGAGATGGAGGCGATGGAGGTTTTAGGGTTTAAACACACACACAGAGAGATAGAGATAAAAAGAAAACGAGTACAGTTTTGCAGAAAACACAGAGTGGAGCGAAAAATGTGGAGTAGTGGGAAAGTTAAAGGATAATGGTACAGTTATTTTTCAAAATATCGCTTTGTATTTTCTTATAAAAATAAATCAAAAAGAAAAGAAAATAAAGATTCGCTTTTTCATTAAATGCGGACGCCAAAATAAAAGTAAAAGATTTTATTGAAAACGTAAATAATCATGACTCAGTAGATATGATGAGACGCTTGAGTCCTTAACACGTGTGACACGTGTGGGTGTGCTCGGACGCACGCAACCGACTTACCGGATGATGAGTTATGATGCATATGATAGATAAGATGCTTTGATGCACATACATGCTTATGTCATATCGATCTTTGAGATTTAGTTTATCATCGACGCCGAGATTAATCATTCTTTTATAAGATGAAAGTTTAAATTTCTTCTTATAAAATTGAATCTATCTTCAAAGAAGGGGTTTTGTAAATATGTCACACCGATGATCGTGTCTACAAATTTTATTTCTAAAATACCCTTCTGAACATAGTCTCTTATAAAATAATGCTTAATCTCAATGTGCTTTGCTCTAGAATGCAATATAGGATTTTTAGTAAGACATATGGCGGATGTATTATCACGTAAGATAGGAATGTTACTCTCTTTTATCAAGTAGTCTTCAAGTTGATACTTCATCCACGTAGTTGAGAATCGCAACTTGTCACGAGATGTATTCAGCTTCGCCGTTGAGAGTGCTATTGTGTTTTGCCTTTGCTTGACCAAGACACAAGATTAGCTCCAAGGAATTGGCGCCTCCACTTGTGCTTTTTCTTTCAATTCGATCTCCAAGAAAATCAGCATCACGTAAACCTACTAATTGGTAATCTTTTGATTTCTTATAAAGCAAACCAAGATTAGCAGTTCCTTGTAAATATCTAAATATTCTTTTAACAAAGACTTAGGTGTGATTCTCTAGGATCCGATTGAAACCTAGCACACAAAGTGTGACGAACATAATATCGTGTCTTGAAGCCGTAAGATAAAGTAGAGATCCAATCATACCTCTGTATAGCTTCTGATCTACCTTCTTACCAATTTCATCTTTACTCAGAGAGCAGGTAGGATGCATAGGCGTGCTCATCGGCTTGCAATCCAGCATCTTGAATTTCTTCAATAATTCTTTGATGTATTTGCTTTGATGAATATAAACACCATCACTACATTGCTTGATTTGTATTCCAAGGAAGAACTTCAATTCTCCCATCATGCTCATCTCAAATTCAGCCTGCATAAGCTTAGAAAATTCTTTGCAAAGACTTTCATTAGTGGCTCCAAAAATAATATCATCAACATATATTTGAACAAGTATGAAATGCTTGTTTGAGGTTTTTCTGAAAAGAGTAGTGTCAACTAAACCTCTTGTAAATCTATTTTCCATTAAAAAGGAACTTAGTCTATCATACCATGCTCTGGGAGCTTGCTTAAGACCATATAGTGCCTTTTTAAGTTTAAAAACATGTTCAGGAAATTCAATATCTTCAAAACCAGGAGGTTGTTTAACATAAACTTCTTCAGTTATAAAACCATTTAGAAAAGCACTTTTCACATCCATTTGATATAAAGTTATCTCATGATGTGCTGCAAATGATAGTAAAATACGAATAGCTTCTAATCTTGCAACAGGTGCAAAAGTTTCAGTGAAATCAATACCTTCTTCTTGTGAGTAGCCTTGAGCAACTAACCTTGCCTTATTTCTCACAACTTTACCGTCTTCATCAAGCTTATTTCTGAATACCCATTTAGTACCAATAGCTTGCTTATCTTCTGGTAGAGTGACTAGCTTCCAGACATCATTCCTTTGGAACTGATTTAACTCATCTTGCATAGCTAGAATCCACCCTTCATCTTCCAAAGCTTGATCAATCGTCTTAGGTTCCATCTCAGAGAGAAGTGCAAAATCAGCATGCTCCTTGAAGGAGGATCTGGTTCGTACTTTGTCACTAGGTTCTCCTATGATTTGATCTTTTGGATGATTGGTTTTGTACTTCCAGCTTTTTCTTGCTTCAGCTTCCGCTTGAGTCGAATTCTTCGTCTTGTCACCACCGGATGATGAAGATGTATATTCACCGTCTGGCTTGTCACCGAGGTTTAAATCTGAAAATAACTCATCTAGCTCTGACATTGCAGTGTCAGGCTTCTTATCATCAACCTTGACATGAATGGACTCTTCAACTGTCAAAGTTTCTTTGTTGTATATTCTAAAAGCTTTAGATCTTTCAGAATATCCCAAAAAGATTCCTTTGTCAGCCTTGGAATCAAACTTACCAAGCTGATCTTTAGTATTCAGGATATAACAAATACAACCAAAAGGATGAAAGTAAGAAATGTTTGGTTTTCTTCCTTTCCACAATTCATAAGGAGTCTTATTCAAAATAGGTCTTATATAAATTCTATTTTGAATATAACAAGCTGTGTTTACTGCTTCTGCCCAAAAATGTTTTGCAATATCAGCTTCATGGATCATGGTCCTGGCCACTTCCTGGAGGGACCTATTTTTCCTTTCTACAACACCATTTTGTTGAGGTGTTCTAGGAGAGGAGAAATTGTGGGAGATACCATTTTCTTCACAAAATTTTTGAAAGTTCTCATTTTCAAATTCTCCCCCATGATCACTTCTAATAGAGGAAATGCAAATGCCTTTTTCATTTTGAACTGATTTGCGTAAAACAAGAAATACCTTATAAGACTCATCCTTGTGGGCAAGGAATTTAACCCATGTCCATCTAGTAAAATCATCCACAATGACTAAACCATATTTCTTTCCAGTTAAAGAGGCTGTCCTTGTGGGACCAAAAAGATCAAGATGTAAAAGTTCAAGTGGTCTAGAAGTTGGAACAACATTTTTAAATGAAAGGAAGTTTTAACTTGTTTTCCTTTTGACAAGCTTAACAAAGAGCATCAAATTTTGTACTTAAGCTTTGGTAAGCCTTTAACAAGATTGTGCTTGTTTAATTTTGAGATTAATCTCAAGTTGGCATGACCCAATCTTTTGTGCCAAATCCATTGCTCATCTTCAATGTATATAAGACACTTGACATCTTGTTTTTCAAGTTCGTAAAGATCAACTTTATAAACATTTTGTTTCCTCTTTCTTTGTAAAGAATATAGATCCATCGCTTTTGCTTTTTACTAAACATCCGGTTTACGTAAAGATGACTTCATAACCATTGTCACATAATTGACTTATGCTCAATAGATTATGTTTCAGTCCTTCAACATATAAAACATTATCAATAGAAGGAAGAGAGCCTTTACCTATGCGACCAATTCCAACTATTTTACCTTTCTGGTTTCCTCCGAAACCAACGAATCCAGCTTCTCTAGGTCTTAGTTCTTGGAACATATGCTTTTCTCCCGTCATGTGACGCGAGCATCCACTGGCTAAGTACCAAGACTGGTGTGTTGGCTTTGATGGTAAGCATGTCTGCAACATAGACTATTTTATCTTTAGGTACCCATATCTTTTTGGGTCCTTTCTTGTTAGTTCTTGAAGGAGGCTTATCCTTCTTAGTTTTAAAAACATTACATGCACTTTTCAAATGACCAGATTTATTACAATAAGTACAATGTAAGCATTTACTATGGCTATGGGATTTATCAGATGCTGAATTATTTTCCAAAAGGGTTTCATCGGTATATAGCCAAGACCATGAGTTGTCGCTTTATCGACACCCCGCATCATTGAAGCTTGCTTGCTTCGAGTTACACTCTCTGCAAGAAACTTTTGAAACGCTTTGTTCATAGTCATTTGATTTGCGCTAGGATCGTCAGAATTCTGAACTCTTAGCTTGAGAGCTCTCGCCTTCTGGTTGCTTGTTAGCTTCCAGACGCTGGTTATCAACCGTGACGCTGATTTTCGCCAGCTGTTCTCTTCATCGAGTACGAGTTTTCATTACGTAAGGAATGAAAATCTTGTGATAGTTTTAAAAATTTCTTTTTAAGTTCTTATACTCGATGAGAGAGTGGCGAGTCCTTAAGAAGATCATCAAAAGCAAGTTGAAGTTGAGTAGGAATCATATACTATTACCTCTTCAACATCTTCTTCTCGACTCAATGTCGATTATGCGCCATGAGGGCAATGTGAGCTTCTTCTTTATCTTCCTCAGAGGAGGATAAGTCAAGATCTTCCCATGTTGCCATGTGACCTTTCTTCTTTTTCTTGAAGGAGCTTCTTGTGGGCTTTTCTTTAAGATTAGGACACTCGGATTTGAAATGTCCAGGCTTCTTACATTCATAGCAAATGACTTGGGCTTTGTCCTTGTCTTTGCTCTCCTTCTTGTCCTTTGAATCTTTCTTCTGAAACTTCCTTCTAAAGTTTCTTTTCTTCCACATTCTCTGGATCTTCTTAGATATGAATGCAAGCTCATCATCTGATCCATCAGAGTCTCCTTCTGAAGCTTCATCATCTGATTCTTCTTCTTCAGCCTGAAAAGCTTTAGAAGTACTAGGTTTATGTTGATTAACTTTTAAAGCAATAGACTTACTCTTCTTGGTAGGTTCTTCTTCATTTAGCTCAAGTTCATGAGCTTTTAGGGAACTCATAAGATCTTCAAGCCGAAGAACATTCAGATCTTTTGCTTCTTGAATAGCAGTGACTTTGGGTCTCCACTGCCTTGTCAAGCTTCTCAAAATCTTTCTCACATGATCGTGTGTGGTATAACTTTTTCCAAGGGCCTGCACCCCATGATCAAGTGTTTGGGCTCTTCCAAACATAGTTTCAATGTTTTCTCCATCTTCCATTTTGAATAGTTCATATTGGCGAACCATCATGCTAGCCTTTGTTTCTCTTACTTGGCGTAACCTCATAAGACAACACAAGAGAATCCTGCATTTCTTTGGCGATAAAACTTGCCACATTTATCATATTCTCTTTCTGTCATAGCACAGATGAGAATAAATCTGGCCCTCTGGTTGGTTTGATATCTCTTTTTCTGATCATCAGACCAGTTTTCCCTTGATATTGCAACGCCAAGGGCATTAGCGGGAAGAATGTATCCGCTTTCAACTATATCCCACAAATCAAGACTTTGTGCCTCAAGGAATGCTTTCATCTTATCCTTCCAGTAATCAAATTTTTCTCCATTGAATAGAGGAGGACGGTTCATATGACCACCTTCAGTAGACATGTTCACAATATAGAATCTTTTCTCTTGACAATGTTAAGTGTTCAACCAAGAGGCCGAGCTCTGGTACCAACTGAACGTGAACACAAGAAGGGGGGTTGAATTGTGTTTACAAACTTTTCGTAAACTTTAAGTTAGAAACACTATAGAACACAAGTTTTTCAAAATTGTTTGTTTATCAGATGTCAGGTATAACATCGCTGAAAAAGCAGTTTGATAAAACTTGTTTTTAACGCAAAGAAGATAAAAATGAATAGAAAGCAAGAAAGGTGAGACATAGAAATTTATACTAGTTCACTACCAAACTGATAGCTACGCCTAGTCCCTTCGTTCTCAAGGATTTTCACTATAATCAATCGATTACAATTTCCTCAAGAGTATTCTCATCACAACTTGACAATACTCTCAACTTCTCAAAACGACTCAGTACAGTCGAGCCTTTGAGGATACAGCCTTAACTAGGCCAAAACAACTTTTACAAAAGAGTTGAAGTACAGTTAAAAAATAACTCTCACTGAGAGGATAAAAGATTAAGCTCAACTATAGAAAAACTTTCTTAAAGAAAGGGTCGGACGCTGAGTTCAGTTCTGTAGACCAGAGACTTAGCACGAGACTTGGTTGCTCACAGAAGCAGTGCTTGTTCTCAGTAAATATTTCAGCATAATTTCAGCAAGTTTTTTCACAGTATATTCCTCTATTTCTTCAATGGATACCATGAGGTATATATAGGAGTTCCAAGGATATAACCGTTAAGGTAAAAATGGCTCCTTACCATTGAGTAAGATAAATTCAAAATGCTATCTCTTTCTTGCTTTGCAGAGAATATCTCAGTAGTACATGTTACCGTTTTTGTACTACCTTGCTTGTACGATTTTTGTCTTGTAGTTAAAGGTTTCACCTTTGATACCTCGTACAATAATTTTAGCGCTCAAGATCAATTTTGAAATCCGTTCCAGAAACTTCTGAGAGGTAGAGCAGCAATGTGACTAACACGTGATTAGAAGTGAGGTTCAGACGCTCGCTCAGAATCGGAAGTTCGGACGCTCGTTCAGAATCGGAAGTTCGGACGCTTTTAGCAATTGGATAAGCATAGTGTACAAAGAGGAAATTCCAGACGCTCACAAGGATGAGTCGGATGCTGACACATAGAATGAATCCTTCTCTTGAGAATTACTTTCTTCTTGCTTGAGTGGCTTAGAATATACGTATAATTAGTATCTGCACACTTCAAGAAATGTTAGAACATAAATTGTTCTCTTGTGAATACTTTGTTATCATCAAAATTAATGAGGGTCTAAACATCTCAATCGTTTAGGTTCCAACAGAGAATTGTTGCTGCCGTTGGTTGCAGAGGGAACCGTAGGGTGATTGTCGCTGCTAGCCCTCCCACTGAAGATGCACAATTCTTGAAATGGCAACATCAAAGCCTCCTTGGAGTCAGTATGAAGGGGTGCGATATTGGCCATTCTGAACTAGCATTCATTTGCATATATGTTGTGATTCTGTTTGAAAAACACGAAGAGCCAACATTGTTTTTTATTGTTGGATTCAACAGGTTGCTGCAATATTTAAAATTGGCAACAACAAAGACATGCCTGAAATTCCTGATCATCTCTCAAATGATGCAAAAAATTTCATTATGCTATGCTTACAAAGAGAACCATCAGCTCGCCCAACAGCCCAAATGTTACTATATCACCCTTTTATTCGAGATCAGTCAGCAACAAAAGCTGCAAATGTCAGAATAACCAGGGATGCTTTTCCCTACATGTTTGATGGAAGCCAGACGCCGGTATAGTCTTTGATGCTTATTTAATTTCTTACTGAAGTTATGTTGCATTGGCCTCTTACAAGCAATTTCCACACACATTATTACGTTTGTAACAGAATCATTATAAAGGGTTCCGTTTTCCTTAGATTAACAAGTTGCAATCTTCTTGAAATTTAGATGACTCCCTCGTTTGAGGTTATGCAATACTGGATAACTTTTAATATGTTATACAATAACTTAATGTCAACATACACAATTTTTATTTATCCAGATTCCAGAGACATTGAAATACTACGTCGGGATTTTATCTCATGGTTTGTCAGGTCTTTTGTGATGTCTCTATTGCGTAGCTCAACTTTATATGTTTAGTATTATCGAATTTGAAATAATAGAATACAAGTAGATGAAGTGGTATCTGCAAATCACAAGGTGCGATTGAGAATAAAGTATGCTTTGTTGTTTGGCCGTATCTGTAGAGTCAGGCATTAATCACTGATACTGCATTACAATCAGGAAAGAGGAAAAAGGAAAACACTAAGGGTTGATTGTCCTTCATGTGTATGCTAGAGGTTGTGTTTGTTTATAATATTATGTATCAATAGGCTCCTTACAGTTCCTTTGGAATTTGATCCTCTTGTTTTGCCTTGGATCATTGTTGCAAAGCATATGCATGTACTGCTGGAGTTTATATTGCACAATTACGAGAGAAATTGAACTTGGAGAACATATTTCAGGGCAACCATAACATAGTTTGGGGTGACAACTGATATATGAAAGAAATATATTAATATACAATGGTAGAACATATAGCTTTGTTTTTTAGGTAAAAGTGGAGTATATAGATTTATAGAGGACTTAATGCTGCCAAAGAATTCTGATATATTGCAGCAGAACTTGAACACAAAATATCAGATCATTTGAAGTCAGGATTCTAGTGCACATATTCCCAGCATTGAATTTTATAAATTTTAAATTTGCACATTTTCTGGAATTCAATTTTTATGGTCAGTGTTAAACTGTATCTAAATTTCTCTTTGCTTGTATTGCTTTGCAGCCAGTTGTAGAGCTTCATTCCAATAGAACTACACAGGATGGAGATTATGCAACAAAGCCAGTTATTGCAGCTTCACGAGCAGTAAGGAGCCCAAGGTTAAATCTCCGACCTGTTGTCATTATTTATAGTTTTTCTAATGATAGTCATTAACTTATTATTTATAATTAAAGCATGGTTTTGAGGATTTTGAAACCTTTGCCTAGTTAATGGGTTTGCTGAATTTGTAAAATGTATAATTTCATCCATTTCTGCAGTTGCAAGATTAAGGAATCATGCAGGAGCAACTTGTTTTACATTGAGCGTTAGTAACAGAGAAGCTATTAGAGAACAGATACGCTCACTATTGGAAGATCTGCTGAAAAAGCACTAGTCGTTGCAAAGTTTGTCTTCTGAGCTCATGCTGTGTGAAGTTTCTTTAAGTTCTAAATGCATCATGATGGGCTAATACTCTGATTAGTGAAATAAAAGGAGCAAATCTCAATGTGCTTGTTAAACTTTGTTCATTGAAATGAAGATTGTTGTATGATAAAGGTGATGGGCGTTAATACACTGAACAACAAATTAGATGCAATCTTGTTACTTTGTCATGTTTAAGAGTGTTACTTTAGGCGTTAATACCCATTTGTCAATAATGGATTGTTTAAGCAAGTTTAATTTGTTTAGTCTGTAAGACAAAAATCATGTAATATGCTACATTAGAGAGGAAAAATTAATCAATCTTCTGACAAAAACTGAAAAAAGGCTGAGATTTTTTTTTGTTTTAATTTCTAGATTACAGTGGGCTTAGCCGTCGGTAACTTCGGATCTATGTTTTTTTTATTTTAATTTGTAGTTTACAGTACCGACGGCTAAGCCGTTGGTAAAGTACAACAGCAAAAATGGTTGTTTTCGTGGATTTTACCGACGGTGACGTGACGACTTTCTGACGGCCAAGCCGTCGGTAATTACCGAAGGCTTTTTTGGCCGTCGGTAAATTTTACCAAGGAGGAAAATACCGACGACCTCGAGGCCGTTGATAGGCCGTCGGTAATCTCGAATTACCGACGGTTTTTGAGAATTACCGACGGCTTTTGGCCGTCGGTAATGACGAAAATTCTTGTAGCGATTGTATATCAGCAAAGGATGAGTACTAGCTAAACCATTAATACCATATGTCTTAGACCCTAAGATCAATTATCAGTGTCTAACCTATCAACATAAATCTATCAACTTTCACACAGTATCAGTAGTCACGGTCTAGTGACAGTGCCAATAATCACAATCCATTCATACATATCATTATACATCAGCATACATTCATCTCCAATTACCGTATGGATGTCCTAACATCTCGCTAAAGGTGACCGTCTACTAGCATGTTATCAACCACAGATCAACAGGCATATGCAAATGATAAGTCATCTATCCTAGGGTGTCAGTACATCATAAGTCGTCTATCCTAGGGTTATCAGACATCCACAAGTACAATGAATTATTCCAATTGTTGGTAGACTCACAACAATTATCCTTAGCTATCGCATGTCACAACGCCTCTCATAAAGTGTTGTTGTTTATTAACCCCTAGGGCTATTTATACACTTATTGTAAACCTACATTCCCGGTGGATAGGATTCATATCTCGCACGACCAACTTTGGAGTGTGAAACTACTACTCACTCCCCCTCTTCCTCAGACCTCTAATCGTTACTCGAGATTCCTTCCCTCGCCTCTCGCTCGACCCTCCGCGCTGGAGTCCCCGATGTGGAGACTCGCGACTAATATGCTTAAAGAGAGAAAGGTAGAGAAAGAGAGTGGGTAAAATGTGGCATTGTAAAAATGAAAAATGGAGGGGTATTTATGGGCTCAATTTTGGCCATTTTCGTGTCACGAACGTATACCTTTTGCATCACAAAGCCTGTAAACTCAGGTGACGTCACACATAGGGGGTGGGCATGGGTCGGATTGGGTGGGTTTTTGGGTGTTTAAAGACCCAACCCAATCAAATATACACAGGTTGGGTTGGGTCGGGTCGGTTTAGTCAAAAAAAATTACGAAACCCGAACAAACCTCATATGGGTTGGTTTGGGTCGGGTGAACGGGTTTGTTATTAAAATATTCATTTCTCAGGGAAAAAACAAAAAAATTGGAATAAAAAATCAAAGACAAATAGAAAAAATATATGAAAAAAAAACCACTATCAATACCTTAAACATTAACATTCACTTAGCCTGGTTGAAAAAACAACAAATACGCAACGCAATAGGTCACATTTAATAATATATAATGTATGCATAGTGATATTATTTCATAGTTCATAATAATATATAAATCATTCTAAATACAAACACATATTTCATATTTCATATTTCATATTTCAAATACACGACTCAACATTCACTTAGGCTTACAGGAAAAAAAGTCACTTTGTATAATATACGCGACAAGTTCACTTAGTAAGTAAAAAAAACGTTATATGTTTATTTACAGTGGGTTGGGTTAGGTTGCTTGAGTTCTTCGCGTCACAAAGCCTGTAAACTCAGGTGACGTCACACATAGGGGGTGGGCATGGGTCGGATTGAGTGGGTTTTTGGGTGTTTAAAGACCCAACCCAATCAAATATACACAGGTTGGGTCAGGTCGATTTAGTCAAAAAAATTACGAAACCCGAACCAACCCAACCCGACCTCATATGGGTTGGTTTGGGTCGGGTGAACGAGTTTGTTATTAAAATATTCATTTCTCAGGGAAAAAACAAAAAAATTGGAATAAAAAATCAAAGACAAATAGAAAAAATATATGAAGAAAAAAAACCACTATCAATGCCTTAAACATTAACATTCACCTAGCCTGGTTGAAAAAACAACAAATACGCGACGCAATATGTCACATTTAATAATATATAATGTATGCATAGTGACATTATTTCATAGTTCATAATAATATATAAATCATTCTAAATACAAATACATATTTCATATTTCAAATACACGACTCAACATTCACTTAGGCTTACAGGAAAAAAAGTCACTTTGTATAATATACGCGACAAGTTCACTTAGTAAGTAAAAAAACGTTATATGTTTATTTACAGTGGGTTGGGTTAGGTTGCTTGAGTTCGCAATCTTCATACTCGACACCCAACCCATAGGCTTTGGGTTGCTTCTTTTAAAACCGATCCAACACAATGACCCAAACTAACCCGATTTTTCTGGGTTGGTTGGATTAGGTAGGCCGAGTTCGTGGGTCGACCTGAACCCATGCCTACCCCTAGTGACACATATGATGTCAACTTGATCCTTGATCACATCGACCTCAAAGTCAAAAGTCTTATTTTTGCTTCCCGATTTATCCTAAACCTATTCCAGGTCTTAATCTAAGATCCTAAACACATATGTCCATCATATAATTACTTAGGACAGACATGAGGTCAAAGTTTAGGAAAAATGGGATGTTACAAAGCTTGATACCAATTGGATTGGGAAGTTGAAGCTTCGGGTAAACCTTTCTAGGTTTGATAGAATCCTCAATAGCCAATATGTGTAGCTGATAAATCTATACCATATAAACGGTTCCCAGTTTCCTCCGACGTGGTTCACATCGATAGGTCCTGTGCCCTAGTCCTCACAACTGAAGGGGCGGCGAGGTTACGCTTGGGTATTGATACTAGTTCGAAGTCATTTGCGATGGTGGCTCCTTCTCCATTCAGTAGAAATCAGGATGTTGGTAGCGTTAATGCTCTTCAATTGAAGCATGTCTCAAAATGGAGTATAGATCCTCTCCATTTCTCAAAAGAAATGGAGATCTCCATTACTATAGTTTTGAGTGTATAAATGCATATATTTTTAAAATGGTGACATTAATTATGCATTTATGTGCTGTTATACACCCAAAACTATAGTAATAGAGATCTCCATTTTTTTTTTGAGAAATGGAAAGGATCTCTACTCCTCAAAATGGCTTGGACACTATTTCATTAGCCAATTAATAAAGAGGATGTGGGTGTTATCCGGGAGAAGCTTTTTTTGGAAGGTTTCCATACGATCGAGGTGATGCTCGTGGGTGCATTCATGTGTCTTCTCTCAAGGTGTGAACAGGGGGAAATTTTCTCAGGCTATCACTAACAGCAAACAGTGGTTCTCTCTCTATTTTAAGAACATTAGACCTTGGTCTCCATCCGTTATCTCCAACGAGAGGCTTGTCTGGTTGAGATGCTTTGCTGTCCCTTTGCATGTGTGGGATGAAAGGTTTTTCAGGTTGGTTGCTTCCCGTTTTGGGTCATTTGTACAGTGGGTTGAAGCTACTATGGTGTCATATAACATAAATTGAAAGTGAAAGAAACACAAGAAGGGAAGCTGAATTGTGTTTTAATTTTATTTTATTTTTTTGCAAATGTGCATATTAAGTGGATAAGAAGTAGAGACTTCATATTATGTGCATTCGATCACATGCTTGTTTGAAGATTCGACGCAGAACTATCTTTGTTCTCATCTTTAAATGTTTTCACAAAACTAAGTCGTATAAATTGCAAATTCAAACTCCCTTTGTTAAAATTAAATAAACGTAAGAAAATATTGATCGTATTCTCATAATTATTCATACCGGTTCACTCTTATACCAAGAGTTATGTTTAGTACTTTTGTCACAAGGAGTTTTCTGTTGAGAATAACAATTGTTACAAGTATTCTCAGTCACTTCAGGCAATTAGTATTCTCAACCTCTATAGGTTACACAAGTATTTCTTTCACACAAGCTTTTTCATACTTCCACAAGTATTCTTTCTCACAAGCCTCCTCAAGCCCCCACATGTATTATTTCTCATAAGCCTCTTAGGCTTCACCCAAGTATTATTTTTCTCATAAGTCTCTTCAAGCTTCGCCAAGTATCTCTTTAAGCTTCAAGTGTGTGGAAAAGGATTCTCGCTCAACAACTCACACCTTGTGAGAGTAAACTTATCTAAGATAATAACTCACACACCGATTGTCGCTGTCTTTTAATATAAATAGGTGGTTCCATTTCAATGTAAGATCATCCAAGTTTATATGAATTAAGTGTATGTTGCTTTGAGTAATCCTTAGAGAGTGGAATCTCCCAAAACAGAGTGGATTCTCAGTTCTGTTTTGGTTTTGTACCATTTTGGTTCTGTACCATTTTGATACCAGAGCACAGGTTTGGTGAATTCTAAGTGAGAAGTGAGGAAATTTGAGTTTTCCGATGGGTGTTCTTGAGGAGTTGAACTGCCCCCTCGAAACCTCCATTTCCAATTCGAATTTTCCAAAACTGAAACTGCCATTGCGTCCGAAAAGTCCAAAAACCTTTGGATCGAAAGTTTCGCGGCCAACGGCCACCGCACGCACCTAGCTAGAGTTACCAAGCGCGGCCACATGCTCGCCGGAGGTACACGCGCCTGCTGGAGGTTGAAGATGAGCTGACATCAATGCCACGTAGGAGATACGTCACGCCAGGTCAACCACTCAGCGCATGCCATGTGTTGCTAAGCCTCATCAGCGTTAACTACAAGTCAGCGCCACCTCATCCAATCAGTTACTGCCATGTATCACCTCATGCCACGTCAGCATCCAATCAACCATCCTTTTTAAAATTGTAAATAGGTGCCTTTACTTTTTTGCATTTACATTTTGGCCCCTAAACTTTTCTAGATTACAATTTGGCCCATGAACTTTCTAAAAATTGTAATATGACCCCTAAAATTTCTAGAACTTGTATTTTGACCCCTGAACTTTCTAAAAATTATATTTTGGTCCCTAAACTTTTTGGAAATTGCCATTTGGCCCCTAAATTGTGAAAATTTGTAGTTTGGCCCCTAGATTTTCTAGAAATTGTAGTTTTCCCCAAAACTTTCAAAAAATTCCAATTTTACCTTAAAAAATGCCTCCAAGACGACAACCTCAGCTTGCAATAGAGATGGGAGATTTAAGAAGACAAATTCAAATTACAGGTGTTGTCAATGCCCAACAAACTCTATTAGATCCAAAGATCAGAAAATGACACATCCAATAGTGATTCTTCCTCAACTAGAAAGCGTCGTCCACATCGGCAACTGTTTAGAAGCGATGACATCAGGGTACAAATTCCTGATTTTGAAGGATAACTTCAGCCGGATGAATTTATGGATTGGCTTCAAACCGTGGAGCGAGTATTCGAGTACAAGGAGGTACCCAAAGAGAAGAAGGTAAAAATCATTGCTTTCAAGTTAAAGAAACACGCTTCCATATGGTGGGAAGGTCTTAAAAAGAAGCGTGAACGTGAAGGAAAAAGCAAGATCATGACATGGGAAAAAATGCGTCGTGAGCTAACACAGTAACACGTAAGTTCTTACCCTCATTTTACTATCAAGATAACTTTATTCAACTGAAGAATTTTCAGCCAAAAGATTTGTCTGTGAAAGAATATACTCATGAATTTGAGAAGCTGATAATGAAATGTGATGTTCAACAAAGGGGGGAACAAACCATAGCTCGGTACCTCGAAGGGCTAAGCACAGGCATTTCCCATCTTGTGCAACTCAAACAATACTGGTCTTTAGACAATGTCATTCATCTAGCCATTCGTGTTGAGAAACAGATCACCCAAAAGTCTTCATACCCATAGTCTTCACACCACCAACCATCTTCTTCAACAAATAATTTTTCAGCCACTTCATCAAAAACCCTGCAACCCATCTCTTCAAATAGACCCCTATACAAATCCCCAAAAGTGATCAGTTCCAAAGCAGTCAAGTATTACAGATGTCAGGGTTTCAGACACATAGCTTCAGACTGTCTAACTAGAAGAACTATAACCACCATCAAGGAGGAAGAAAGCCAAGAAGAAATAGAAACCGAAGAGGATGTCCCTCTAGTGTATGATGAAGAAATGGTTCATCCAGGTCATGGTGAATTGTTAATTGTGAGACAAAACCCATACATAGCACTAGAAGAACCATGGTTAAGGCACAATATTTTTCACACTCGTTGCACCACTGCTGGTAAGATCTGTGACGTTATCATAGATATTGAGAGTTGTGAAAATGTAGTATCCAACTACATGGTGGATAAATTGAAACTGGCAACATATGATCATCCTCATCCATACAAATTACAGTGGCTAAATGAAGATAATGAAGTGAAGATTACCAAATGCTACCTTGTGAAATTTTCAATTGGTCCAAAGTACCAAGATACGCTACTATGTGATGTCATTCCTATGGATGCCTATCACATTCTCTTTGGAAGGCCTTGGAAATTTGATCATCATGTCATATACGATGGTTATGCTAACACGTATTCCTTCAAGAAGGATGGAGTAAAAGTCAAACTAGCATCGCCACCCAGTGAAATTACGAAGATACCTAAGCCACATGTGTCTTCAGTGACTAAAAAAATTCCAAGGAAGTAGTAGTGGAAATTTGGCAAGGATCACTGCCATGGAAGAAAAAGCTAAACTCGAGGGTGAGTTCTCTCCATCCTAGGGAGTAAGATATGGATCAGTGACCAGCTTTCCCCCCCCAGCTTGCGCCGACCAATTTGCACAACCGCTTGATCAACTTGTAATATTTTAATGCATTTTCGTTTTTAAATAGTACCCAAAATGTCACTATCCTTTAGTATAAATAGATGGTTCCATTTCAATGTAAGATCGTCCAAGTTTATACGAATTAAGTGTATGTTGCTTTGAGCAATCTTTAGAGAGTGGAATCTCTCAAAACAGAGTAGATTCTCTGTTCTGTTCTGGTTCTGTACCAATTGTGTTCATATTATTTTTATGGATCTTCCTAGAGTTGGTTATCTTGAAATAAGAATTGTATATGAAATAAAGAAGAAGCACTATAGAAGAAGATGAAAAGTAGCACAAAGCTTCAAACTTTGGTAACATTGGTGTCAAACTTTGAGAATAAAGCATTAAAATAACAAAGTAAAAAAGATGGAATAGTCAAGAAAGGTAAAAAAAATGTGTTGCACTCTTAGAGAGTGATAAGCCAAGTGAGGATTCACAACAAACGTATGGAAAGCTTTGATAAGAACCAACAGGTTTACCTCAAAAACCCTCAAAGAGACACAACTCTTCACACTCTCAATGAGAAAACTTCAAATATTACTCAAAACTAAGAATACGAGGAAGTATATCACTACTTATAGACTCTTAAGTAATACCTCGATCCTTCTAATAAGAATGACGACTAACCCTGGTATTAAGCCTAAGTAGGGAATCCCTCAGCTTAAGAAGCTAACCTAGAACAAACAACCAGGCCAAAAAATAAGGAGATAGCTCCCTTAGCTCTTTTATAGCGCATAGCTTAAACCCAACACAACAGGCTCAAATAAAAAATTAAGTAAAATAGAAAACAAAAGTCCAATTACATGATTAAATAAAAATAGCTAGTCTTGCCCCACATTGGCTTTTCATCAACCTGAACTACTTGGACCAACTTAAGTACTTCTCCTTCTAGATTTAGCTTGAGTGAGCATAAGTTATTCATTTCTTGATTCAAAGCTTCCTTAGCCCTTGATCTTGTCATGGGTCCCCTGAGTCCTTTTAGTTCTTCTTCATGCTTTGCTCCACTTGAGCCTCATAGATCTCCATCATGCCCCCCTCTTCGAATGAATTCGTCCTCGAATTCGTACCTTCGTCACCTACATTAGAAAGACTCAAATCAATCACATTAAAAGTTGCACTAACTCCATACTCACCTGGAAATTAAACTTTGTAGGTGTTATCATTGATCTTTTCCAAGACTTGGAAGAGTTCACCTCGTCTAGGTTAGAGATTACATTTCCTTCACAATGAAAATCTCTCCTTTCGAATGTGCATCCACACCCAATCTATCATTAGTGCAGAAGGAGGATTTTACACCGGTTAAAATTGACATTTTGCATCGGTTTTGTATGTTGAGGTTTTTACACCGGTTATTTAACCGGCGTAAAATGTGGAGTTTTACACCGGTTATATATCCGGTGTAAAATGTCAATTTCTGTTTATTTTTTATTTTTTTAAAGGACCTTTTACACCGATTCTATCAATAACCGGTGTAAAATACTATCCTTTTACACCGATTATGTACAAAAACCGGTGTTAAAGGTCTGTCTTTTACACCGGTTTTTTTTTTGCTTTATTTAATAAATATTTTACACCGGTTTCTTGGATAATCGGCGTAAAAGGTACACTTATTTTTTTTATTTTTTTTGTTTTTTTTATCCATTCCGGCCTAGAGGCTTTCTAAAATGACAATAAACAGGCAATAAATTTGCCAAGAATTGGCACCAAATGTGCCCAAAATTCAAACCATTTAAAGCTATCGATTAAATAAACATATCAAATATACACATAAACAAAGTTAAGCTATATATATGTAAACAATACATAAACAATGTACAAAGAAGGTAGTGATATAATTATCTACATATGCATCTAGTCCTAGACCTCGTAGGAAAGGAGGCAGAAGAATCATCCATGATGCCTGTATAGACAAAAAATAATAATATGTCAGTCAGACTATAAATAATGAACAAATAACAAACATGCATGTATTAACAAAAATATTATAATATTACAAATAACAAACAAATATTGACTAAAAAGTCTTACTAGATCATTTCTCCTCTAATATCCCTTCTTGATGATCATCACGAGTGGCATATACATCGGTCACTTCATTTTCATTAGTGAAATAATGTCTTTGTGTTCGGAAAGAAGGAGTGTCATAAATATTTACAGATGAATCTTCATTTTTATCACTCTGATGCATGTTTCTTCTTTGGAGTACTACAAACCACCTATTGCTAGAGGGATCCTTGACATAAAATACTTGTTTGGCGTGGAATGCCATGATAAAAGGCTCGTACGTATAACCTATCTTGTCAAGGTCCACTAATGTAAATCCTAATTCATTGGTTTGTACACCAATGTTACTGTTAACTCACTTACATTTAAACACATGCACTCTAAATTTACAATAATCAAGCTCCCAAATCTCTTCAATGACCCCAAATTAAGCTATAGATGCTAGAACAGGGTTCTTATCCTTTGAAGAAGTGCATTGCAGAAGCCATGACCATAACCCCACTATTTTGCATGGTACTCTTGTCATCCTGTGACTTTGTATAAAAGGAAAATTTATTTATATCGTACCTACTCCGACATAAGACATTAAAGCTTGGCTCATGTGCTAGCCATTTTATGTCATCAGAAGCAGTATCATCATTCATAATATGTGGTTTAAACCAGTTTAGAAATGTCTTGTTATGCTCTTTCAACACCTATTGTTCGTTCCTGTGGGGATTCTTTGCCTTGATAATGGATTTGTGAGTAGACAAGGATGACTCAACCTCATCAGTGTTATTCAATATATACAGATGTGCCCGCATCACTTCCGCTCGACCCATGTTCTTAACCTTTAGACCCCGTGTACCCTTACCATCACATCTTCCCTCATGACGAGACTTGAGAATCCCTACAGGTTCTTCTTCTGACAAGTAGTCTGTACAAAACTCAATGGATTCTTTTGTGATGTACCTTTCAACAATAGATGCTTCGGGACGGTATGGATTCTTCACATACCCTTTCAAGATCTTCATGTATCGTTCGACAGGGTACATCCACCTTAGATAAACGGGGCCACACACTCTAATCTCCCTCACTAGATGAACAATTAAGTGAACCATGATGTCGAAAAACGAGGGAGGAAAGAACATCTCCAACTGACACAAGATAATAAAAGCCTCATTTTCCATGTCGTCCAACTCCTGAGGGTCAATCACTTTACTACATATAGCATTGAAGAATAAGCACAATCTAGTTATGGCATGCCGAACCTTTTTTGGCAAGATGCCACGAATAGCCACTGGTAGTAGTTGTTGCATCAAGATGTGCCAGTCATGAGGCTTTAAGCCAAGTAGTTTGAGATCTTTCATTGACACAAGACTCTTGACATTTGAAGAGTAGCCCTGTGGCACTTTCAAGCCCCGTAGACACTCGCAGAAGCTTCTTCTCTCTTGTTTTGACAAGGTATGACATGCTGGTGGCAAATACGTCTTGTTATCTCTTGGTTCTGGAGCTAACTGTTCTCTTATGCCCATCTCAATCAGATCTAAACGAGCATTCAAACCATCATTTGTCTTGCCCTTGATGTTGAGAAGCGTACCGATTACACTATCACAAATATTTTTCTCCACGTGCATCACATCAATACAGTGTCTCACATCAAGACTCGACCAGTATGGAAGATCAAAGAAAACTGACCTCTTCTTCCATATGTTTTTTTTAGTAGACTTCTTTTGTTTCTTTCCAAAAGTAACATTGATGTTCTTCACCCGTTCATAAACTTCTTCCCCAGTTAAGGCATTTGGAGCAACTCCATTCTCCTAGCATCTATTAAAAGCCCTTTTCAACCTCCGATACGGATGATTACGTCTGAGAAATCTCCAATGCCTAAGATAAACAATATTCCTTCCATGTTGCAATGGATGGTAGCATGTACCTTCTTCACATATAGGACAAGCTTTATGCCCCTTAACACTATACCCAGACAAGTTCCTGTAAGCTGAAAAGTCATTTATGGTGCAAAATAACATGGCACGCGTCTTGAAATTTTCATTGGAATACCCATCAAAAACATCGATGCTTTCCTCCCACAATATTTTCAAGTCTTCAATCAAGGGACTTAGATAAACATTTATGTCATTTCCTGGCTATTTTGGTCCAGATATCATCATAGATAACATAATATATTTACGCTTCATGCACAACCAAGGAGATATATTATAAATAACCAAGAGAATAGGCCATGAACTATGGTTACTACTTAAACTACCATATGGATTCATTCAATCCGTAGAAAGTCCAAGCCTCAGATTTCTTGGGTCATTGCCGAAATCCGGAAACAAAGAACTAACTTTCTTCCATTGTAAAGAATCAGCCGGATGACGAAGCTTCCCATCACATTTCCTCTCATCTGCATGCCATCTAATATTTTTGCATCTTTTACCTTGGCAAACAGTCATTTAAACCTTGGAATAATTAGAAGATACCATAACACCTTCGCAGGAAGACCTTTTGAGGTGACATCACAACCATCATCACCATCCTTCTTTTTGTATCGTGATTTCATACATTTATGGCATATTTCTTTGTCTTCATTCTCCTTCCAGTATAATATACAGTCATTGGGATAAGCGTGTATTTTCTTATACTCCACACCCATCGGACATAATATTTTCTTTGCCTCGTAGTTATGGTTCGGCAATGTGTTGCCTTCTGGAAGCATGTCCTTCAATAACTCCAGCAATTTAGTGAAGCTTTTATCAGTCCACCCATTTATCGCCTTAAGATTAAACAACCTCAAAACTGCTGACAACCGTGTGAAATTTGTGCAACCCGGAAGCAATGATTGATCCTTGTCACTACATAGAGTATCATACACATGTGCTCGCTTAAAAGAATCTGGTCCAATATCACGAATCATGTCCTCTAGTCGATCGCCCATATCTACCTCAACTTCTACCTCAACTTCCCCTCTTTTGGATACACTTGGCGTGTCTAACACTTCACCATTCCATGTCCATGTTGTATAACTCTGGCAAATCCCAAAGACATCAAGGTGCTCACATATGTCTTTAACTTTTAGAGGTAGGACAATAAAATTCTCCACTACTATTAGGAAGCTTTGTTTCAGCAAATTTCAGAAACTCTGACACTCCATTCTTATACTCATCGGTCAATCGATTTTTTTGCATCCAACTACGATCAATAGCTATGTTCTGAAAAAGTAAACACACACCTATTTAATGAACACAATCACTACTTCAGGACCCTTCAACCACAAGTATCCAACAGATCTCTGTATATTTCGTATGAACCTATCCCATTCAAGAAGAAACTTTTTCTTTATTTGGTTAATAGTTAGTCGTTAAATCCTTATATCTTATACCAGACAAAATTTCGGCAGCATTTCCCATTAGTCTCCAAATACACAACCCAAACGTGGTGACATCCACCATGATCAAGCATGCACCTAGAGACAATAGGAAATGTAGCAATATGAAATTTCAACATGTATTAGATAAAAGATTTAAAGACTAACTATTAACCAAATAAAAGAAAAAGTTTCTTCCCAAACCGTCCTACTTGGACAATTCAAGATTCAATAAAATGAGCGATACCATCCCGGGTACACGCACAAACATTTTATTGAATCTCAAACGGAAAACTAAGGCTTAACACAAATTAAATAGGGAAGCTCAAATATAAAAACATGCATCATATATCATAATCATAATTATCCAAACAAAATCATAATTATCCAAACAAATAGTCTGGATATTCATAAAAAGCAATGAAAAATACATTAATATATTCTCCAGATACATTTACCCAATTAAAATATCAAAGCAGTCAAATACATTAACAGGTAACATAATATAAAAGCAAAGCTAGTGGTGGCTGCTTGAGGGGTCCCCAGAACAAAATCGGCCTGTAGATTCCTCCGAAGGATTCGATGGAGTGTAATCCTCTACGATGGGAGAATACTCTGGTGTGAATGGAGTATACTCCGAGCTTTCATCGTCATCACTGGGGATCTGAACGATGTCCGGCCCTCGATGAACCTCCCTGGCAGCTACGAGCCTCCTGGGAGAGGGTGGTCTCCTCTGACGCATACGCATATGAAGGTCCGGGCCCCAACGGTCAGCGTCGACACGGGGATCAGCATACTGGTTATCCATCAAATCGCAATCCTCATCGCAATAAGGATCATGATGATGAGGATCGCGATCCTCAATCCTCACAAAGCTAGCTCGATACTCCCTCGCAGTCATCATCGGCTTGCTAATAGAGGGACGTGACCTCTTGGAAGCCATGCGAGTACGATGCCCCCCACGACCACGGTTTTTATCTAAAGATATCGTCTGTTGTCAACAGTGGTCAATCATGAGCAACCAAACTGAAGTTTAATTGAATGACAACAAAAAACATAATATACTTCAACAGTTTAATTACTATATAAATAAGTTGGATGAAAACGAATAGCAATTTCTTAGAATAAGTTGAATTTGAATTTCCATGATTCCTAGCCAACAAAAAAAAATATTAAATAAAAACTGAAAAAATTAGACTTAAAATCAAACTGTATTATTTTCGGGCTAATCTACATTAGCATAGCCTGCCATAATTCTTTCAAAACACCCTTCTCCAGTAATGTATATGCATAAGAAACATCAACACACAAGCTACACTAAATTAATCAAAACAACGAAGCTAAATGTAATTGCCAATTTGCCATATCTTGAAAAAAACTCAATTGCAAAAGCATAAGAATGCATATAGGAACAGAAAACCCTAAGTAACGTAGTACTTAGATGATATAGAAAAGGGTAACATACTGAGTGAAACTATGAGTATGAGGATGTAGTGATTAATGAAAGAATGAAATAAAGTATGGAGTAGTAAGTCACGAGCTCCTTCAACACGAGCTCCTTCACGGCGGCGATAGTCACGGTGCTGCGAGAGAGACAGTGAGATAAAGAAGGAGAACGAAAACGAGGAAGAAGAACGAAAATGAGACAAAAAATGAGAGAGACTGTGAGATAAAGAAGGAGAACGAAAATGAGACCAAAAACGAGAGAAAGAAAGCTTTACCAGGGATTGATGAACGAAAAACGTAGTGGCGACCTAAAGAAGGTGGAGGTTCGTCGTGACAGAGAGTGAAAATGGTGGTGGACATCGTTTTCGCAGAGACTGAGGGTTTTGGAAGAAGAGAGAAAGTGAAGCTCTATGTGAAAACGCACGAATATATAAAAGGGTTTTAACACTGGTTACTAACTTAACCAGTGTAAAAGGAGTTTTTCACACCGGTTGTACATATAACCGGTGTGGAATCTTAAACAATTTACACCGGTTATACGTACAACTGGTTTGAAATATTATGCAGTAATTACAAAATTGCCACCACGTCATTTTTTACACTGGTTGTATATATAACCAGTGTAAAAAATGACGCAAAAATTTCAAAAATGCCACCGCGTCACATTTTACACTAGTTATATATATAACCAGTGTAAAATCCCCAATAATTATCCGTTTCGTGCACTAGTATATTGGTTCAAACACATCTCTTTTTCTCCCTTTGTTGTCCTATTTAGCATATTGCTCCATCTTCTTCTCAATTTGAGCCTTGACTTGTTCATGGAGCTTCTTCACATATTTAGCTTTATTTCTTTCGATCCGTATGAACCAAATAAGAAATGTTAGATAGAGGCAACCAATCAAGGGGGAGTAAGTGGATTAAACCATACACAATTTTAAAAGGGGAAAGTTCAGTAGTAGCAAGGACAACTTTATTGTAAGCAAATTCAACATGAGGTAAGCATTCTTCACAGGTATTAATATTCCTCTTTATGATTGATCGGAGCAAGGTTAAAAGAGTCTTATTCACCGTCTCAGTTTGCCCTTCCATTTGTGGGTGACAAGTGGTAGAGAAGAGAAGTTTGGACACTAGCTTGTTCTACAAAGACCTCCAGAAGTGGCTGACGAATTTTGAGTTACGATCTGAGACTATGCTTCTGGGCATCCATGAAGTCTTACCACTTCCTTAAAGAATAAATTCTCCACATAGATTGCATCATCTATCTTGCGGGAAGGAATAAAGTGGTCCATTTTGGAGAACCTGTCAACAACCACAAAAATGGAGTCATTTCCCTTCTTTGGTCGAGGCAACCCTAGAACAAAGTCCATAGACAAGTCGTTCCAAGGGAAATTAGAAACTGGTAATGAGTGTTGGGTTTTTTAGATTTATATTTATATTTTTATTTATATTATTTGGATGTAGCAAGAGACTTGGACTACATTTGTTCCTAAAACCTTAAGGCAATAGGTTCATGGGTCTAACATCTTATATATTCTTTATTTTATTTGTTATTAGGTGATGTGGGACTATCTCACACTTGGATACACAACAATGAGGTATAAAGTCCACGAGGCATCCACAAAATAGACAACAAAAACAACTCTAGACTATTTTTATGTTTTAGTTTTGAAAACAATAAAATAGCAAAAGGTTTCGAAAACAATTTTATAAAAGAAAATACTTAAACAAGTTTTTTACTTAAACAGGATTTTAGATTTTCCATTTTCCAAAGGATTGGGAAAACAAAGAATAATTATTCTTTAGTTCACTTCTCTTCAACTTGGCTCCCCAACTACGGAGTTTAAGAACCTCTGATTTTGGTGCTCCAATGCCTTTATGGAACAATTAATATTAATTTTATGTTGAAATAAAATTGATTCATCGGTCTTTTTATGTTATTATTCAATTACATGTAACTAGAACGTGACCCGTGCGATGCACTGTCTTTTTGACTTTTTCTTTGGAGATGTAGTTGATGGTACTAATGTAATTTAAAAAAGGATTTTGTTGACCAAAAGTGTTTTTTAAGTAAAAGGTTGTATTTTAAAAACATGTCACGCATTAACAATAAATGTTAATAAAACTTTTTTGTTGAAGTGTAAATATGACAAATGTAATGTTTGATCATTTCTTAGAAGAAATTATATTTGTAGGATGTAAGTTGGAAAATATTTTCCTGAAACTAATTTTTGGTAATGTATACCTATAGGAAATATATTGGAAATACATGGTTTTGATTATTAGCTGACTTAGTTCTTTAATTTCTACCACATAATAATAATATAATAAAAAGACAAATGTATAGAAATTATGTTTATGCAATAAATAATTAAATAGTTAGTTAGCTGATAAAAGTCAAGTAACTATAGAATAAAGAATAATTTTAATAAGATACATTATTGCATAAGAAATTTTTAAACGAATTAAGTCATAAGGATAACCATCTATAATTTTAAAAAATATACTCATACTTGAATTAAATAGTTACGAAATGAGAATTAAAAAAACAAAACAAATAGTAATAGATTACTATGAATTCTAAGTGACAAAACATAAATTCAGTAAATCAAAATTTAAGATACAAAACTATTTAAAATTAGATATTTTGAATATAAAAATTAGAAAAGAATAAATTATTATTATTTTATAAATTAATAGCTACAAAGTTGTGAAAAGCCAAGTAATAACAGAATTAGCAAATCCTTTTAGAAATTCAACGATAAAGACAACTATATAATGAATAATATAGTTTACAAAACAACTATTATTGTCGTAACCACATCGCGATGGGAGCAATGAATAATAATTCTCTAGATT
The DNA here is from genome assembly GCA_037113605.1 of Calophaca sinica. Lineage (NCBI taxonomy): Eukaryota > Viridiplantae > Streptophyta > Magnoliopsida > Fabales > Fabaceae > Calophaca > Calophaca sinica. The sequence continues at coordinate 97,375,523 of CM073736.1, forward strand.
ATATAAATTTTATATTCTTTTTGAAGTGGAAATGAAAATGTAATTTTGGCTCAAGCTTTATTTTTGTCAATTTAGAGTTATTTATGCATAAATGGCTATGACTCATAACATATTTATATACTTTTGAAAGTTATTTGCGAAAACCAAGTAAGCATTAGATTCAAAGTAGCTATCTTTTTTTTTAAAGTGGCTATCCTTACAATTTATCTGAATTAATTAAATTTTAAAAGTTGCTCGTGATAATCAAATAGGCAGATCTAAAATGGCTTAATAACTTAATTTTAATTTTAAAATTAAAAAGGTGCTTGTAATGACCACACAGGATGTAGATCAAAAGTCGTTATTGCTAACAACCATTTTAAAATTTAATAAAAAATATTTACTTAGATTAAAAATATTTGATTTTAATTTTAAAAATAACTCAGTTTTTTAAAAATGATTTTTTCTATGACTTTTACTATAAAATGGAATCAATGTCGGACTTATTTTTTCTTTGATTCAAAACACTTTTTATTTTCTTGAAATAAAATATAAAAATATAAAAAAAAGTGAACCTTCTAATTTAAAAGATAATCATGTACCGTTTTACCCAAAAATAAAAAAAATCACGTACCAGATGGACAGAACAACAAATGCGATATTACACGTAAATGGCAAGATGATCAAACATATACTATTACAAACAAAAGATATTACAAATCATGTTACGATACCCATATTTGAATATAATCATAAGAAAAAAGAAACTCCTTGTTAATAACCATCACAATCTGTCATTCATCATGTAGGAATTTATATCACTCAATCGCGCACTCATTCAATTAAGGAAAAAGCTTTGTCTCTTCCAGAGGCAGAGCTTTATAGGAGCGGAGGGATGCAATGGCATCCCTCAATAAAACACAATTTTTTTATATATTACTCATATCCCTAATAGGGACTTAAAAGCCCTTAAAAATTATCCTAAAAAACACTTATTTGATTCATATTTGAGATTTTTAAGGACTAAATTGATAGTTTTTTATTTTTCAGAGACTAAATTGATAGTTTTTATTTTTCAGAGACTAAATTGATCCCCATAATTTTTGTCGGTGACCAATTTGGATATTTACTAAAAATTATATATGAATCTTATGAATTTGAACTATAATATTTTAGTTAATAGTTGCTGCTACCCCTAAAATTTTAGGCAAGCTCCGCCACTGGTCTCTTCACCACCCGTGAACAAGAAAAACAGTAAAATAATGTGTATTACATGACACACAAAAATATACACTATCACAGTATTACTGTCAACCAGTTCTCATACCGAAAATCAAGGAAAGAAATAAAAGAATAAATAGTATAAAAAATAAGAAATGGTAAATGATAATTAATGGAACAATACATCAAAGGCTATACAACTGCAATAAGTAATACTAATTACGTTAACGTTTCATCTCTTTTAGTTTTGGAGGGTGCGTCCCCAAGGCCGGGACAGAACAATACTAAAAAGAAAAGGAACCTTAAATTTTGGTGTCTTCCAAGCCCTTGTATTAGTATTGTATTTGGGTCAAACTTCATGTTTTTTCACCATTCTTTTTCATCTTGTTAAGGTGATTAGGCAAGAAAATTGAGTGGTTTGCTTGCAACTCATCGTGAGTGGGCTCTGCGTAGTTCTTCCTCTGTTACATAATGTAACAGTGGTTTCAATGTGGCGAAATTAGCAGGCGAGGTCAGTGCTCCAGTTGGCAAGTGATGGAAAAGATGATCATGGATAGGTTCGATGGAAGTTAGCCACCGGTGAGGGGTGGCTTGAGGGAGAGAGCCTAATTTTTTTGTGCTCATTGCCTTTTTAGTTTTGCTCTCCCATATTCCCTTTTTGCTCAAAATTTCTTTTTTCTTTCCCTCTCTGTCTCTCTCAGTAATTTATCTCTATAATTTGCATACTCTCATTTCTTCTCGTTACTTTTATAATTGAAAATTTCAATGTTTTTTTTCTTTTCCCTTTGTATCAGTTACATTTTCTTTATTTTTTAGCTCAATTTACATTTTGTATATGAGAGTAACGAAATATAATAATTTACATTATATATGGTAAAAGTAATTAAATAGAAAACAGTTGCAGGAGATGAAACAAATTCAACTACCAATATATTTTTATTTTACCATTTTATTATTTATCTATATTTTTATTTGTAGAAATTGGTGTAAGTAACATCTTCGGCTGGTATTTGGATTTCAGTTTTGTGTTTAAATATTTGTGACTTATGAATTTGAAAACAAAAAACAAAATAAATAAAAAAATGAAACTAAAAATTAAAATTAAATTTGAAACTTAAAAAAGAAATTAAAAAGTGAAAATGGTCCAAATTTGGGTATCCATATTAACTTATGCTTAGTTTTTCTGTTAAACAACAATATAGTTTTAAAAATAGTAAAAATGTTTTTGAAATAGCATATATAAACAAACATTTTGTAAAAAAAATATAATTTTTTTATGTAGTAAAAAAATATAAATAAACATTAGGTTTATATAATAATATAAATAAATTAACTTTATCATATAACGTTTAACTAGTATATTCCCATTTATAATAAATTTTTTTCCTTTAAACAATTAATTCATAAATTAATTGAAATACTTATTACATAAATTAGTGAAAATAATTTGATGCATTTTGTTATGTACTGACTAATTTACCTCTTAAATGAATGCTTCAAGTTACCAAAATTCCCCAGACAATCTTAAAAGGATTTTATTATAACTAATATCATCATAACATGATAATACATAATCAAATAATAATTTTTTCAAGTACGTCAAAATTAAACCTTTTAAGAGAGATTTGTCACAATATGTTTTTTTTTTATAATATAAAATTTGGGGTGAGGGGATGGTGCCCTAGTCCAAGGTAGGGAAGACCTCCAGGCTCTTTGAGCACTTACAAAGGTATTACATTTACCTCACCCCAAGGGGACTAGTGGGGACTCAACCCACAATATGTCGGATTCAAGTCCTGTCGTGCTCCACTAGGCCAACCCCTTGAGGTTAGATTTGTCACAATATGTTAATATGTTGAGTAACCTTGGAACCAATTATTAGAATTTAACCAACTTGTCAATTACCATTATAAAAAAAAAAAAAGAATTTAATCAACTTGTGGTATAAAATAAAAGAACTAACTTTCATTAATTTCTCTCTCCACAAAGTAACATTGGAAGAAACTTTGTAAAAGGATAGTTTGAGAGGACATTCCTTTTGCTCCTTGTCTTTCGGGCACATACTGTTTCTAGCCTCTGGATGGAGACTTTTTCTCCAAAGAAAACAAAAAACAAAACAAACTTTCTCTTTCTCACCCCAAAAATTCAGGCAAACAAATTTCCTCTGACAAGACCAACACCATCACCATTGCAGCTTCGTCAAACCTCATCATCATATCACTCACATAGAACCCAATACCTTTCCAAAATTCCACATCTCTAATAGTATATTGAATCCTTCTACCTTGTTCAAAGGGTTATATCTATAGTTTCATTCATTTCCCATCAAACCATGCAGTGACATATACATATTCTTCCTTTCATTGATCATCTAATGGATGAAAAATGAACTCAAAGACCAACATGAAAATTTTGCTTACAACAAGGGCATTAGAATCTGAATCCTTCTTTTGATTCCAAAGGGGGTTTGAAAGTTGAATCCTTTTTATGATCTGTTAAAGAGAAAATATTAATGGCTTTTCGTGCCTTTAGATCACAATCAGTGTCAACACAAGGATCATCATATTTAGCAGAGAAAACAACAGAGGAGCCTCTACCAAGCAAAGTTGCACAAAGCACTGTTACATGTTTCTACCAAGCCAATGTTGCAGGCTTTTGGAGAAATGTCAATGTCTTGTGGTGCAGGAATCTCATGAACCATTCCTTACACATCACGGTGGATAGCGTAGGCGGTGAGTCTCATTACAGCTGCAAGATTGATGTGAAGCCTTGGCATTTTTGGAGCAAAAAAGGGTACAAAACATTTGAGGTTGAAGGGAACCAAGTGGAGGTCTATTGGGATCTCCGGTCCGCGAAATTCTCCGGTAGCCCCGAGCCGAGTAGCGACTACTATGTAGCATTAGTCTCTGATGAAGAGGTTGTGTTGTTGTTGGGGGATTACAAGAAGAAAGCCTACAAGAGAACAAAATCTAGACCTGCCCTTGTTGAAGCCATGTTATTGATTAAAAAAGAAAACGTGTTTGCCAAGAAAAGTTTCTCTACAAAAGCAAGGTTTGATGAGAAGAGAAAAGAGAGTGAGATTGTTGTGGATAGCTTAACTGGTGGTGGAACTACTGATCCTGAGATGTGGATTAGCATAGATGGGATTGTGTTGATTCATGTCAAGAACTTGCAGTGGAAGTTTAGAGGGAACCAAACCGTTATGGTTAACAAACAACCTGTGCAAGTGTTTTGGGATGTGCATGATTGGTTGTTTAGTGGGTCTGGTTCAGGACCTGGACTTTTTATCTTCAAGCCAGGGCCTCCAGAAGCTGAAAGTGAAAAAGAAGGTAGTGCTGTTGAAGGTTGTGAAAGTGATGATGGTAGTGTTGGGTATTATTCAACTTTGAATATTGCTACTTTTGAGTTTTGCCTTGTTCTCTATGCTTATAAGATTGAGTAATAGAGCAAAGAGACCCAAATGTAGCAAGATTGTAAAGTTAGTTTTTTTGAGTCTGTTGGATATTACTACTACTATTGTGAAGCCAATTGCTTTTGCAATGTTAATTGAAAGACTTGGTTATTTGAAATCAGGATACAAGGATTGATATTTGCAGGGAGATTTTATTTTCTGTTTTTTATTTTTATTTTTAAATTTTCATGTTGTTCTCTGTTGCATGAAATCTGTTGATCATTTTTTCTGGGCCTTTGCAATGAGTAGTTTTTCAAAGGAAACCTTAGCATTAGATAAACATGGAGTTCTAATGTTGTTTGTTAGAAAGGATGTTTGCGACAAATGTAGACAATAGATGATATTGTATTAGTATATATCTTTCATTGCAAACACTAAATAAGCTAAACTTTGTGAAAAAGATTAAAACTTCCAAATTGGCTTCTCTGCAGCTTCTTATGTCTGATTGCAATTAAATCTGTTGCAATGAAGGTTTCCATTGCTGAAATGATTATTGCCAACATACAATAACAAAAAAACTAAGTGGTTACAAGATTATTTTAACTTTTTTTTAAGTGTTTTTTAATATGTTTATCCAAACTAGTTGGCAGAAAGTTTTCCTTTTTACTTTTTTCCCAACGAAGTTTTCCTTTGTACTACCCTTTTAACTTCAACTCCCTTTCCTCTCATATGCTAGACTGTGGCATATAAACAGCATTAAAAAATTTCAAGCATTTTTTCATCGATTAAAGATTTGATATCAATCAATAGGTATAATCATAAGGTCAGCAAAACTACAATCATATTGAAGCCAAACTGGCATACACAGAAACTACCAAGGTATTGACTATCTGAACAAACAAATGAACAAATTTCATGAATGAATATGATTAGGTGCAGAGGTAAACTTGTAGCTCTCATCATCTTCAATACCAAATAAAATATGCTTATTCTTTTCTCTTTGAGGAAAATTTTCAGAATGGCGAGAAGGTAAGGTAGGAATAGAAATGGTTTCATCTCTAAAATTTTTACGAATGCCCCACAAAACCTCTGCACAATTCTTCATAGGTGGCCGTGATTGTCGAGAAGATGCAAGGCATTGGAAAGCTAACTTGAGAACCTTCTTCACTGCCTTGATGGAGGCCGGACTTCTTCGCAGTCTTGGATCCATGGCAAACACAGCATCCCCTTTTGTCAACATCTTCATTGCCTGCATGCATACATGCAAATTATGTCTGTCTAAAATCTAATCAATGCAGCCGTTTTTTTATGGGTATCTTCTACCAGTATCAATCAATGTCACATCTTTATTAGATATAAGGAAAAGGGTAGGTATGTGCCTAACTAATTTATTCTTGCAAAATTAATCAAAAACATAGCACTGTGGAAACATGACCAAGGCTGACTCCAGTAAGCAAGACTGTGGATCTAAATTTGGGATTTGGAAATCCTGGATTTGCCGTAGTCATGCATCTTGGGTCGTCTGATCAAGATTGGACACTTATGTGAGCCGTCTGATTCTTGACCGGACATCCCCAGATGCATGATCGTGGCAAATTCAGGATTTTCCAATTGCAAGGAATTCAGATCCCTAATTTTGACACTCAGTTCAGCAAAAAATGATGTTATTCCTTCCATACAAATTTTCTTTGAACAGAGAAACTGAATTTGACTTCTGTTGCCATGAGATTTAATTTTTAGAATCTATGAACTAGTATGAACCCGTGCAAAAGCACGAGTCTTGAAAAAAATATAGCACTGTGGCATGAGAATTTGAGGGAATTGGGTTTTTGGAGGGAAAACACAACAGTTTTTGGCGGAAAAACAGTTTTCAGTGGGTGAATGAGTTTTTTTCCACGTGTCATTAGCGTAATTAAATTTCTTAAATAGATAACAGATTTATTAACTATATACATAAACATCCAAGTTAATGTTAACAGATCAAATGAATCTTGGGTCAGTTATACTGCTGCATCTTTCAAAACTTTGTAGGAAAGTCAGTCAACCTATGATATGACCTGTCTTGAATAATCCAATAAGTACAATATGCATGCTTAGAATAACTTGGATACTGCATAAAATTCACTTTTTGCGTTCTAAATTTTGACTGAAATTTAGTTGACATTCACAAATAATTGAAACAATCCCAGCTTATTCTTTAGTGATGTGTTCATGTAGTTAAAATAATACCTCTATCCCAGATTAAGTGATGTTTAAGGTTTTCTCACAAAGATTAAGAAAAACAACAAATAAGTTAATGAGTGTAACAAAATAGAGTACTATTTTTTTTGTAATTCTTTTGGGAGATTTAGTATGCTTACCCATCTGATTGTCACTCTCTCTTCAATAGGTCTCTTTGGTTCTATTGGATGTCTTCCTGTCATCATTTCAACAAGCAATACACCAAAGGAATAAACATCACTCTTTTCTGTGAGTTGATAAGTCCTCAGGTACTCAGGATCCATGTATCCAGCTGTTCCTTTAACTTGAGTTGAAATATGAGTTGCACCGGGGTCATCAGACAACCTTGCAAAACCAAAGTCTGCCACTTTGGCCCTTAGGTTCTCAGTGACTAGGATGTTTGATGCTTTGATGTCTCTATGGATAATGGGATTATCTGTCAATTAAACAACACAAATTCAGGCATTCAGATGCTTTTACTAGTATATTGATGAATTGAGGTTAAGTGAACAAGGCAATGTAAGGTTAGTTGAACAGATACTGCAAATAGCCTTCCCTAATACTACAGGTGATACATTTTTTTTTTAAAAGGGGACGGGGAAGGGATAAATTATTATTTCAGTGATGGTCATATTACAACTGTCCTAGGGGATTTGAACTCTGTCCCTTGAGGTTACAAGGTCAAGCTATTACTGTTCACTAAATAAGATTTTTTGGCAAGAAGCTCCGAAATGCCACTCGCACGATTCGGTCATTTTGCGGCTTCTTTCTATGTTTTTTTCCAAAGATGAAAATAAATAAATATGTTTTATTAAGGGACTGTGACAACCACCCTAAAATATAAAATGGAGCCACCACCAATATTTTATTTTTATAGGAAACATTGGAAAACCTATTTTTGAATTTAATGAAGAAAAATATCTTTTCGAACCAAAACTAGGCTCGAGAGTTACTTACGCATAGAAAATGTTTTAACACCTCTATGACGCCCATTTAAAAAAAATGGTACCCTACCTCTGTTTTTCTTGTTTTAGTTTTAGTCTCAGTTTTGATATGGCCATGTAATTTAAACTTGGATCTGGGAATATATAATATATTGTTTAGTTTCTTTTTTTTCTCCTTTGTATTCTTTTGCTCCTGTTCTTCTCTTTGCGTTGTTATTTTCGGGTCAAGGAAGGGAACCTAAGGTTCCCCTTGTCCAATGAGAACACTGGCTGGAACCACGTTCCTGGCCATCGCCGCTACCGCTACCGTCACATTTAGGATTTAGGGTTCTATTTGAATTAAGGTCTCAAAAGGAATTAACTATTTAATTTTTATTTTTTCTAATTTTCCTTTTTGTTTTTGTAAATAAAAGTTTCCTTTTTTAATTGAATCTGACATTGAATCTTAAATGAGTAAAACGTTTTTTATTTAGAAAAATGGAAACAGAGATAGTTAGAAAAAGGACGCGTTGTATACTTCCTTTTCATTTTTTTTCACTCACTAATAATAAAGTATGATTAGAAGCCTACGAAATATCACTGTGATGATTCGGTCGTTTTGGGGCTCTTTTCATTGATTTTAATAAAAAAACGAATAAATCTTGTTGAGGCAAACATCTGTTTTAAACAATTTAGGGTACCGTTTTTAAGCGGGCGTCGTAGGGGTGGTAATACATTCGCGTAAAATTATACAGAATTCAAATATGTTGTAACATATGCATATCATTTCCTTTCTAATTTAGCTCTATGGAGAATGAACATACCTGTGTACATATGAAGGTAAGTTATAGCATGAGCTACATCAATTGCTATGTCTAGACGCTCACCGATTTCTAGTCCATCTCCCCGAATGCCTGCATTTAACAATTGACTACTTTTAGTACAGACAATTGGAAATTACAAAGGAATGAAATTCTTGGATGGAATTGAAGCACATTCTAGGAGCTGAAATATTGGGAAGCTTAACATTCTGAGTTGTTTCATATGCAAAGGCTTGGATATCTTAGCCTTATGTCCAGAGGATGTGATTGTGAATTTGGTAACATATGGATAAAAAGATTATATTGATATTGATTAATGCAAAGAGGTGTTCTTAATTTTGCACATAATACATTTCCTTCCTAGGTTAGTTGATTCAAGTCTTTCAGCTTCTTGTGTTCAGGTAAATTGAATTGACTTCTTGATGTTTCTTTTTTTGTCCAACAACTATCAACTTCATTGAGTTGTGTAAAATTGGATCTTGTTCCCAAAGATTATGATCTCACATTTTATTAGGTTTAGTACATCAAATTCTAAGCAATTTCTTTTTTCATGCATGTGATAGATGACTCACAGACCAGGACTTACCATCTAAATGTTCTCGAAGATTTCCATTACCAACGTATTCAACAACAATAATCTTCTCATCTCCATGCTCCGAATATCCATATAACCTCACAAGATTCAAGTGCTCAATTTTTGATAATGTGTATATTTCATTTTTGAACTCATGTAGGTGACTCTGTAGTACTTCCTGTAAAAAAAAAAAAAAAACCTTCACTACATTAGACTCTAATTAATATGCATATTTTCATCATCTACAATCACAATTGAACTAGTTTTAGAGATAGGAAATAGTGAAAACTGAAAAAATGAACATTATGCTACACCTTCTTGGCACGCTTCACCGCAACAATAGATCCATCATTAAGCTTTCCTTTATAGACAGTTCCAAAACCACCTTCTCCAATCTTATTATCTGGAGAGAATTTTGCAGTTGACTTGTAAATTTCTTCAAAGGTGAAGTTCCCAATTCCAAGCTGTTCACTTGCAGTGCTAGATGATGCATAGGAATAAGAAAACTTCCATTTTGATGAATTCTTGTTGGTACTTTCAGATGATAAATCAGTTGAAGCTGCAAATTATGGCACATCTTACTCAATTAAATAAAATCTCAACTTAGAAAAATACTTCAAAAGTATTCATAACCTCATATTGAAGTGACTTTGCATAAAAGGGTTGACCATAAACAATTCAAATCACACAAAAAAAGCAAAAGAATTTTATTTTTAATCAGACTTACATGATACCACCCCTCTGACTTTTGATGTATTCTTTCTGTCATCATTTCCAACAACTTTTGAAGCTGGTTTTCTTTTGCCAGTGAGAATCAAGGCAAAAACATCTGCACATTTCTTGACAGCAGACTTGAAACTTTTTAGTGCTGAATGAGTCTTAGGATTGTGCCTCTTTGTGTCAGTGCCTGTTGTACTATCTTGGAGATTAGCATTCTGTCTTCTTTTGCTAGATTGATGCAAATTGGGGGTTGGTGTTTTCTTCATTTGCAGATGCCAAAGCAATTATTGAAGGTCCAGATCATTTATTGCAGCCAAAATTCAAAAGGGATAGTCTCATATCATATGCTAGCATTCCACTTGTTCTTTTCTTCTCTTATGATTGCATTCCATGTGTACTTTTCTTCTCTTAAAATTTATTTCTCTTGGACCATTTCGTCTTACCGTATTTTGTGCCAGTCCAACGAAAATGAGTTGCTTGCAATACTAGTTTTTAAATCAACATTTTACAAGTCATAGTCATACAAACATTAAAATGTGTTTTGTTTTATTTTATTTGACCTTGTGAAAACTAAATAATATTTTGTTTAACCTTATATTCTACCTATGGCTAATTTTGAAATATACCTAATGTAATCAGAACCTCTATATTCTATTACGTGTTCCCTTTAATTCTATTCTTTCTTTTTTCAAGACTTTAATTCTATTCTTTCAATGAAATTAATATTAATATGTAACACTTTTAAAATTTTATATAACATTTCATTCTATTTTCAAAATACACCAATCATAAAAGATAAAACATATCTTTCATAGCATGAGAAGTGTTATTAATACACTCTTTAATATTCTTTTTTTAACACGTATTCTCTTATTGATTGAAATTCAAATAGGTCTCACTAAATCATGTGAATCTCACATAAATTTAGTAAGACCAATATAAATTTTAACCGATAAAAAAATGTGTTCTCAACATTTCTCTTCGTACTATTCCATTTAGTAAATACTAACATCATACCATGTCAAAGGATCAGCACCAAAACAAAAAAATACAGGTCAACGACGCTTGTTTTTTTATCGTGTGATACCAGGTCAATAGCTCACAGTAGTTGGACAATAACAAATTTGCCGGCTTATCTCCGACGTGGTTTCTAGGCGAATGGCCATTGAGTCAGACCGCAAACTTGTGACTTAGTAAGAGTAGGCAATGTAACTCGAACTCGCGGCACTCCACCCGACTCGGACCGATTTTTGACGAAAACCCGTTTGACGTGGGACGGGTTGGACATGTCGATCCCCACCCCGCCCCCGACCCGAACCCGCTCAATTAAATATAAATTGTTAATTTTTATTTTATTTTATACATTTATACTCATTCATTTTGCTTCATATATTTTATTTATTTTTAATTTAATCTCTTTTCAATAGAACATTTTATTTTAATGTTTTTTTATTTTATTTTATCATTGTATAATAATTATGATTTTATTTTATTAATTATCATAACTATAATTTTTTAATTTTTCTACATATTTAGAGCTGAGTTGGGGACCCGCGGGGAAACCCGACCTTATCGGGACGGGGATGGGGAAGACAAAACCCGAACCCGTTGGAAATGGGGACGGGGACGGAGGAGGCAAAACCCGCCCCCTACTTAGAAGGCTCTCTGTTTTATTTTATTTTATTGAGAAATGTTTTTGAACAAAATGTTTTAACTTTTTTTTGTAAGTCTTTTAGTTGTAATTTTAATAGCCTGATAGAAGAAAAAAAAATGTATCTTGAAATCTTGGAATTAGCATCCGCTAATCCTAATCATTTTATTAACCAAAACAAGAAAATTGTGTTTGTTATACAGCTATTGAATTATTAAGATGGTGTCTCTCTGGACTCTGGGTGTTGCAACAAAAAAACATGCATACCGATGCACCAGAACACGAATGAGACACTTATGAAGTGTGTAGTGTCTCATTTGTGTTCTGTACATTGGAACATAGAAATTAATCTATACACAATTACATTTTGAAGTATGAAGTGTCTCATTGTTAATTTGTAGAGATAGCCAACAAACAAATGAACATTTGTTTCTTCATTTGTTTGTAGCTAATAAATCATGAAAAATCACATACTAAAGTTGTTTTAAAACTGAGTCACACAAACAAAGAATCCAGAACATAGTCTATGGTTTTCAAATTTTTCAAGTGCAATTGAAACCAAAAAATTATTCCAATTTTTCTGGTGATACCCTATCCACCTTCTTCTTTTTCAATATCCTTAATCTGGGCACCTTCTACAAAGCCACTCCGTTTTCTCTCTTAATAGAAATTACCCACATGTCTCTCACACACAAGTCTATAGACTAATTCAACTATCCACACAAAAAATTAGGTAGGCTAATAATACAAAAATCCTAAATTATCAACAAAACCAATGAGGGCATTAACGTGAAAAATAAAATGTAAATTTCAGATTTACATTCAATTCCAAGATATTTTCAAATTTGTCCCCGTTGAACTTAATCAGAATATTGCAAGTGACAAAGGCGCAAACGACACAATAATAATAATAAACTAAATATATATACAAAAGCGAAGCAGAAGCACATAAAGTAAAACTCACAGAAGAAACTTTAGAAACCTTGCATTACATGGATTAAGATAATCCCGATAAATGGAAATTCAAAACGAAAACATAACACAAAGCGCAGTGTCGTTCAATTTACACATAACCACAAGAAAAAGAAGCTTCCTTGTTCAGCCTCCGAAACCATAGAGGGTCCTTCCCTGTCTCTTAAGAGCATAAACGACATCCATGGCGGTAACGGTCTTCCTCCTAGCATGCTCAGTGTAAGTAACCGCATCACGAATCACATTTTCAAGGAAGATCTTGAGCACACCTCGTGTTTCCTCATAGATGAGGCCACTGATTCTCTTCACACCACCTCTCCTAGCCAATCTCCGAATCGCAGGCTTCGTGATGCCCTGAATGTTATCGCGGAGAACCTTTCGATGTCTCTTGGCTCCTCCCTTTCCCAAACCCTTGCCTCCCTTTCCGCGACCAGACATTTTTACCTCAAATTGGGATTTCTCTCAGAAACTGAATTGGGGATTTAGGGTTTTTGATTGATGATGATGATGAGAAATGGGGAAGATGATGGGGTATTTATGTAGAGCGGGAAATGTGGGGTTATGAATCTCGGTGGCTCTCTCTGATTGTTGGCCGTTCGATTATGAGTAATCGACGGCTTGTTTGAGTGATCCGTGGCTTGCTGTATTGGTTGTTACGGAACGTTGATAAGCAAATGTGGACGGTCAGATTGCTTTGTGTAAACTAGACATGGATCCTGTGACTCGTGATTGGTGAAGTTACTAAAGTACAGGTAGTAAGTTGATTCTTTTTAGATTTCATAAAATAAAAAATTATATTTTTCAGTTATTAAGAAATCATTGTAATTTCTTTTACTTTTTAATAAATTGTTTTTTTTCCGTCAAAAAAAAGAATTGTTTTTTTCCTTCCATACTTACATGTATATATTGCAAAGAATACCTAAAACCTGCTATAAAATCGACTTAAATTCTATTTTGCAAAAAATGTGGATAAAAAATTTGATAGTATATGAATCAATTGCTAAAAAAATTAACTGGTCAAATTTGAAGTATTTAATAAAATTAGTTGTTTAACTTGTTGATAAATATAAAATGACATAAAAAACTTATTTATATAATTTTTGCATAAATTCTATTTTATATATATTATTTATTATAAAATAATTGTTACTTCAATATTAATATTTTAATTTCATTATAATTATTTAATATTTTATCAAATAAAACGACATATTCATATTGTTTTTTTAATGAAATTTGAATTACTTTCACTTTTTACAGAAAGCATTTTTATAAATAAAATTAATCCCGTCAAAAAATAAATAAATAAAATTAATAACTCAACATAATCTACATAAAATGTGACAGAGACTAGGATTTTTGTTTTTGGTTTTATTTAATGAACCATCAATACTTATCAGTCTTATGATCAAGTACTAAACCAAACATAGCAAAATCAACCAGAAGAAAAAAATACTTTGACTAATTTACCAACAAAAAAAAAAAGAAAGACTTTGACTAATATTGATCACCATGATAGATTACATTTTAATTTTAGATTTTTTGCATTTTTTTCAATAGCAAATCTTAGTAGTTAATATGTAACGGTAGTGGGGGATTTGAACTCATGACCTGTGTATCACTTTAACCCATACGTCCCTCCCCTCAAACCAACATATCCATCTTATAACTCCTACATTAAGGTTTGATTGCGCATTTTGTCCCTGGGATATCGCGATATTTTGGTCTCTCATATTCCAATTGCACAAATTGGATCTTCTAAGTATCGTTATTGTGCGATTTTGGTCCGTCAAAATCTAATTACCCGAATTGAGTCCTCAAAGTATCGCGATTGTACAATTTTGATCCCTCCATCTAACTATGCTTTTATTTTTTAAAATTTTTTAGCTATAACTCAGACGACAATTGGTTATCATAACATGCCACTCGAACTAATTTATGTGTCAGGTGATACCCATACGTGACACATCAGTATTTTCAGTAAGAAATTGAACAACAATTGGACAGAAGGGCCAAAATCGCACAATCTCAACACCCGAAAGACCTAATTTGCGTAATTGGAACCTAAAGGACCAAAATCGTATAATCACGATACATGTAGGACCAAAAATGCAATTAAGCCTAAATTTTATTTGGATCGTTAGATTTCGCAAGTCCATCAAATTTTACATTAATTGTATCCTCAACATTTGAACGTTTCCTCTTTCTCTCTATTTCTTTACTTACCCCCTCTCTCCTTCTCCTTTCTATCAAGCATAGACGTCGCCGGTAGAACCAAGAACCATCATAGTATCCCTCCTCCTTTATCTGACTGACAACCACTATATCGGACAATAAATCTGCACACTTAATGACCCGCCGATCCAACCACCGCGAAGTGGCCCTCAGCCACCCATCTTCCATCGCGTTATAATGCAACTAATACAGAACCCTAAAATCGCTTATTCAAACTCAAACAATAACAATTACAACACTTCCAATTTCTCACCCGTTGACAAAAAATGATGCCATGTTCAAACCTTAGACGAACAAAACAAACATTTGTCAAAAATGGACGGAAGAAACGAGACTGAGAAGCAACGAAAAAACCTGAATTGGAACCTAAAATAACGAGGTCTTCGAATTCAAAAAGAATCACAGGTGCAAACAGAAACAGCTCTAACGAGCGAACGAGAACGAATTGAAATGCGGCGGAAGAATCGATGACGAATGATATGAAATAATTATCCCTTGTGTATCCTTCATCCTCTCCATGGTCTTTGGTGACCTGAGCATGTAGAGAAACGAAAGACTGAATCGGGAAGGAGGAACGACGCGTCTATTGCTCGTGCGATGACGAAATTGATCGTGAAGAAGTGGTGGCTCACAACGATGATCGTGATTCAGCTCGGTGGTGGTGACAGTGGCAGATGCGTTTGCGAAAACTTACTTTGTGATGTTGTTGAGGATTTCTTCCCAGTTGAACACATGTGTTCCCACTGGCCACTATGGCTCGCTAGGGAAGAAGGTGGCGTGTCGTTAATGATATTAGCGTCGTTGCATTGTGGTCGAACAATTTGGTTTATTGTGGCATCATTGAGCTTCCTAGTGACGTCGAGGTTGAAATTCTTCTGATAGGCACGTCGGGTGAGTATGTAAATAATAAAAATATATCTAGTAAAATTTATTTAAACAAATTGTGAAAGAATAAATTTCCTCATAAAAAAATTTTGTTTATTTTAGTTTGTTAATGAAAAAGCACTTTTAAAAGTTCTTAAAATATTTATTTTGGTTTTTTTTTAAAATTAAAATAAATCATTTTTTTACACATTCTTAAAATCACCTTTTTCAAAAGCTTAACAATCACCCCTAAATTATCATTCACCTAATGTATGCTCCTATGATTATTTTTCCTCCTTAATTCCATCTACGTAATCCAATAATATTCAAAATTGTCACAGTGTAATGTTATGGTTTACATCACATTGGATTAGTTCTAAATGACGCGCAGTCCCAACACACGAACTGGGCCCCAAGTAGAAAGCTACAAAGAAAAGTCACAATCGAAGAGATCTCCTAAGTACGGGATAAGGCGAAGGGGTATATCGTACCCTACGAGCAGACCTACGCCAAACCCCCAACTGCTTGCATTAACACCATACAGCTCATGCGCAAAAATGGTAGGAAACATATCACAACTACAGAGACTCTGGCCTTCACACGCTGCCTTTCTACAAGCGGCTTGTCCCCAAAGTTAACCTTGGGCAAACTTCCCTCTCATATAAAAGAAGAACAACCTAACAAGCAAGATGTGTCCATTGTTCCATTCACTTAACCCTAGTCATACTCAAAACTAACTTGAGCATCAAAGTTCCTTTACAGTTATCCACCCCCACTGCTCTCAACCACACCACGCTTGAGGAATAAACATCTTAGATCATTAGAGGAGACCTCAACCCATTCTCTAACTTACTAGCGAATTGTAACTAGCATTGACATTATTTGTGGGAAGAGATAAATCTATCCTCGTCATCTTTGTCCGAACTGTCAAGATGACAAAAGTATCTGCAAACATCACTTGAACACCCCTCAAAGGTTACTCTTCAAGAGCTCATTTTGGCCCTAAGCGGGAAGCCATTAAGGTAGAGGAGGAGTGATAGAAGTTTCAGAGACATTAATATCGTACTCTACATTGGGAGTGTAGAGGCATTGAGACATGCATAACTACGCGAACTATACAGAAGAGGAAGGATGAACTCTCATTGCATATCGCTCTGTCAAGAAAGCAATGGGGTAGTGGAACAGGGACTGAGGGCAACGCCTAGATTGACAAGGCTTTCCCTTCTTAGAAACAAAAGGTGATGATGTGTATTCCTTAGTGGCACCTGATAAATCTTCATCACATGTGGATTTAGAGTGCTTAATTGGATTAAATGCATGATGAATTGAGAGAGTTGAATAAATATTGAGCTTAAAATGTGAAATTCTTTGCACTCAGTTTGTTGATTGCAAATTGAAATTTTATATTATTCGCATGTGTTGTCGCACTTGATTTGTCAGGAATGAAAGCAAGATCAAAAGAAATGACTCTCAAGAACTCAATGAAAGGCAAAGAAGAGAATTCTCGGGTGCCTATGATCCAAACGCATCTGAATACATGAAATTCGCCAAGTATCTGAGCTAGAGTCGAGTGCGCGTCACGCGCATTTCAGATTTTCCTCTCTGTCTCTGCACGCGTGGCACGCTCTTGTGAAGCTATAAAACGCGTGTGACGCGCGTCTTCACTTTTTACCACCGCCTATGTGCACATGGTGCGCGCCTGAAAGGCGCTGGAGCACCTTTGTTCTGCTGAATTCATTTAAATAGCGTGTTTTTCACTTTTTGAGGGATCTTGGACATTTTTTGAAACCCTAAACGTCATGGGCTGTGACAAGGAGTGCTAGGGTTCCATTTTTCTTCATCTTCAAAGAGGATTCAATCTTGGGAACAAGGTTTTGAGTCATCAATGGAGTCTTCTTCTTCTTTATGTTTGTTTTCCTCTTCTACCACTATGAGTAGCTAGATCTTTTTAGACTAGGGTTAGATGAATCTTGTTGAAACTCTTATGTAGTTAGTTATCTTATATTAATGCAAGTTTATTTTATGTAATTTGAGCTTCCAATCTCTATGCTTCATGCTTTTCAATAATTGATCATTGTTGCATTGATTGAGGGTTTTTCATCTTGATTGGGAAATTGGGTGACACTACAAGAAAAGTGTGTATTACAGACGGAATTTTACCAACTGCCCCGACTCCGTCGATAATATTTTAATTACCGACGGCCAAGCCGTCGCTAATGCGCGGGAAAAAATCTGTTTACGAAATTATTTTTTTGCTACGTTACCGACGGCTAAGCCGTCGGTAATTACAGAGGGCTTATGGGCCATCTGTAATTATCGACGACTTAGCCGTTAGTAACGTAAAAATATGTCTGCTGATTTTTTTGGCTACGTTACCGACGGCTTAGCCGTCGGTAACGTAAAAATATGAACGTTGATCCACCATACACCTCACTTAACCCTCACACACCTTAGAACTCTCTCATCTCCTCTTCACCCCCTCCCCATCGTGACATGTTTCAGAAAAAGAAAGAAAGAAAGAAAGAAAGAAGAAAAGGAAAGAAAAGAGAAGGAGAGAAGAAGAGGGGAGGCGACGGAGGGAGAAGAGGAAAAAGGGGGCGAGCACGCAGCCTTCCGGCCTTGTGGCCAAGAGGCGGTCGCGCCACCCTTCGTGCTGGCTAGAGCGAGAGAGAGAGTTCGCAGAGAGAGAGAGAGAGAGAGAGAGAAAGGGGTTGAACAGAGAAAGAGAGAAAGATCGAGAGAGAGGCCGAGACAGAGATGGATGCTCGATTTGGAGGAAGAGGAAAGAAGAAGATGGAGGTTTCACCTCCATTAAAGCTTCAAGGATGAAGATTGGAGCTTGAGGAGCCACTTCCATGGAGGTTAGGGCAAGGAACTCGAAAATCAAAGAGGAGACCATCTTGCATGTGTTGAACTAGTGAAGAACAAGGAAGGAACATCATGATTGAAGAAGATGAAGAAGAACAATGGAGCTTAAATCCCTAATTTTGGGATTAGAGGTAACATAGACTTCCCCTAAAACCTCCCTTAAGGTGTGCTAGGATTGATTATTTAAATTGCTTAGATTAATAATTAGTATATTAATTATTCTGATCTTGTATGGGGTTTGACTGAAATAGGGTTGGATGGTTGCCCCCAACCCCCCTAAATCCATGTGTGATGTTTGCTCAATTGTGAGTTCCACTGATCTCCAATTGGAAGAAATTGTTATCGCTGAGAATGGGTTGAATCTCAATGTATCATTGGGAGTTCTTCCTTTATGCGAAGGGTAACCATAAGACCTTCAAATAGGTTCTCATTTTCTATATATCATTTGGATGATCTATGTTTTCTTTAAGTTCTTTGAAAATATGGTTTGGAAGTACATGTGTTTGGTGTGTTGATTTACACTAAAATGAATTCTGCGGAAACAATTGATTTGAAATACGTGTTAATATCGTGTGTTAAATCATTTGGTTTATTGATAAATGCCATTGAAATGGATTAGTCTTTGATTGTATTGGTTGTTCACAATTTAAGGATTTGTGACATTTGAAATTGTTTTGCTCATGAATTAAATATGTGCAATTTGATACTTTCCCAATGTGTAATACTATACTCACATGGAAGGTTACATGATTGTGTAAGCTAAATAAATGCTTGTTTGTGAACATGCTCAACATTTTAGTGGGCCCTAAAGTGGCTGCATTGTGTAGTTGGGGTGTAAATTCGATGTCGGTCCGTGCTGTTATAAGGTACGGCGGATTAGTTCCGGTCCGTGCTGCAGAGGGCCAAAGGCCGGTATGTGCTTGGTGGGGTGTTACAGGGTATGAGTAGTAAGTTATGTTTTTTTTTAAAAAAAAAAAAAGTAAAAGGGGGGGTTCTGATCGTGGGATCAGAAGAGGAAAAAAAAAGAAAGAAAAGAAGAGAAAGAAAAGAGAGGAAAGGAAGAAAGAAAAGAAAAGAAAGAAGGGAAAAAGCATTTGTAGCTACTGCTGTCAAATTCCCTAGTGTATTGTTTGGGATGTTCTGTATATTCTCTGTTTTGATTATTCTCGACTCCACTGTGCCCTGCAGCTACAACATTGATGAACTTCTTTGAGCCTGCTTTTATGTTAATTCAGAGATGGCTTCCTTTGTTCTATGTTCCCTCTTTGGTTGTTTTGCCCCTTTCTGTTAAAGATATTCCTGCTGCTTCTGGCATCAAAATTTGCCTTATTGTAGGTTGATGTATATCTTGCCTATTTCTACGTCTCATCATTTGGATTTGTTTTGTTGTGTATCTAGTTTTTTTTCTATGGTTTAAGTTATTTTCTTTTTGTTAATTGTTGGTTTGGCTAAGTTGCTTTGAGTTTGCATCTTTCATGTTGCTCTTGAATGATTGAGTATTAGTCATTTGTTTCCCTGAATCATAGAAATTACAATTGTAGTTCTTGAATATGCTTTTAGCCGTCAAATTAATATCTGAATATGTAATCTATTGGTCAAATTGGTCCTCAAGGTTTATTGCTTGAGTGCTGACTTGACTGTAGAGATGCACATTTACAGACCTTACACCAAATTTTCATCTTCAAAGACTAATATGATCAATGCTAAATCATTTAGGTATCAATTTGACTATATATACTCCAGAAGCACTACAAGAAAACTGCGTATTACCGACGGAATTTTACCGACGGCCCCGACTCCGTCGGTAATATTTTAATTACCGACGGCCAGGCCGTCGCTAATGCGCGGGAAAAAATCTGCTTACGAAATTATTTTTTTGCTACGTTACCGACGGCTAAGTCGTCAGTAATTACAGAGGGCTTATGGGCCATCTGTAATTACCGACGGCTTAGCCGTCAGTAACGTAAAAATATGCCAGCTGATTTTTTTGGCTACGTTGCCGTCGGTAATTATAAAGGGCTTACGGGCCGTCTGTAATTACTGACGGCTTAGCCGTCGGTAACGTAAAAATATGAACGTTGATTTTTTTGCTATATTACCGACGGCTTAGCCGTCAGTATAGTTGACATATGGAATTTGAAGATCTGTTATTACCGACGGCTAAGCCGTCGGTAAATGTAACACCCAAATTTTTAAGAAAAGTGATTTTAGCAATAAAATCCTGAATACTCGAAAAATAAGTCATAGAGATTGATCACCTTAATAATTTACTGAGAGTACGAGAATTATTTTGAGTTGTTTTGAATAATTTATTTATTATAAATAATTATTATTTATGATGTCAATTCGAATTAATTGACAGCGTAGACGTATGCTGCTTTTAAAGAGAATTCATCAATTATACTTATTATAAGTTTTCTGCGTTATGCGGTAACGCGTATTTTTGTTGACTAAGAAATTGATTGAATTAAATCAAGATGAAATTAAATTTGAGAATTAATATTCAATATTAATTCATGGTTCGAAAATCGTCGGAAAACTCTAATGAAGTTTTGTCGCGTTTCGAATCGCCGGGTAAATTTTATCCGCATTAAAATTTAAAACCAACTCCGATTTCGATGAAAATCGAAACGTAACTTCTTGTGATTATTTTTGAATGTTTTAGATTGTTTTTATTATTTATAATAATATATTATCACGCGGTGAATTAATTTCTCGTTAAATTAATTTTCGCGAATTTATCGGTGGAGAATTAATCAGTGACGCGGTTACTCGACGCCGTATTATTTTTAGGGGCACTCTAGACTCTAGGACTAGAGGGTAATTATGAGAGATGAGAGGATAGATGAGTTAGACTTGTGATGAGATTGACATCTCACTTTTAATCTAGGTGTCACACATTTAGAGGTTATTTAGTGGTGCCTTTTCTTAACCCATTTTTAACCAAGTATTAGGTTTGTTTCAATTTATATTTTTCCTCCTTCTTCCTTATGAGATCAGCGTGACCCTTCCTTTATTTCTCATCCACTGATTTTTTTTCTTTAACTGGCTTCCAAGTTAATTGTGTAAGTGACATTCTTTATTTGTGTTAAAATAATTTCTTTTCCTTTTTTTGTGATGACCAGGCGAGACCCCACTCCTAATTTCTATCTCATTTCTTTTTTTTCTTTTTTATTTATTTACAAGTGAGAGAATAAGCCAAGTAACCAAGACCCATTCCTCTTTTTTTTTTCCTACTGCAGCGTGACTCTTTCTTCTTTCCCAAATCCCATTTCACTTTCCTTCCCCCTCCTTGCAACAATCAGCGTGGCCTCCCTCCCCAAATCACCTATTCCATTTTCTTCTTCCTTCAAGTGCTAGTATTGGTTGAACAAGGACCAAAGACAACCATTCCTCCCTTATTCTCTTATCCAGCCGAAACCCTTCCCCCTAATTACTCTCTCCATTCCATTTTATTTTCTAGTTTTTCTTTCCCTTTCTTCCTAGGTGAACAGGCCGAGAGGCACCTCCCATTTCATCTTTTTCTCATTTTGCTCTTATCTTGCTATTGGGTGTTGGAAAAGAAAGAAAACAAAGAGAGAAATCCATTCCCCTTCTTCCTCTGTTCTGGCCGAGGGGTACACACCCCATTTACAACATCAATTTCTTCAATTTATTCCTCCATTTTAATGCTAGTTCTTGAGCTAGTGAGTAAGGGTATTGAGCCAAACTCTCTCCTTCCTTTGATTCCCAAACCGTGAACCCTAAAAAGATTTTGGGTGAGGATTTATTTTATGATTCTTGTCTAATTTTCTTACTTATTTCTTGTTCTAATGTCTTGATTATTATTTGATTATGATCAATGAGAGAAATGAGCACTTAAATCCTCAAATTCTTGAAAACTCTAACCTAAGGGAAAGAGGGGTTGTGTGATCTTGAGGTGAATCAATTTAATTAGTTGATGATTTTTTTGCTTATTAGATGTTGTTGTTGCTATTTTAGTTACTAGTTTGGGATTGTTAATTAGTTGAGTAATTTTTTTTTTATGAAACCCTTGATTCTTGAAGTTGGGATTGACCATGAATTAGGCTTGTGTTTTGGAAAACAATTGTTTTGTGAAAGGAATTTCATATGAAAGGAATAATGCTATTTTGTGTTCTCTAATTGTTGTTAGTTTTTTTTTAAAGTGTATGTGATTCATTAAAACAAGTATTTCAAAATGTCTATTTTTAGTGTAAGTGATTTGGCTAGCTAGGAGGTGTTTGGGTTTTGAGAGCCTAGGAGTTAAAATTTATTTATGCATAGGATTGTACTAAGTTATGTTGTGGTGTTAGGACTTGAGTTATCTGAGTTCGTGCTGAGTCAGGATAACGGCGTGCTGAGACCATAACCTGACAACTTCGGTAAGGGCACTTCTAGACATTTGTAGACTTTTATTTTTGTATGTCCATGTGTAAGGGCAACTTTATATATGAATAGGATTTATTGATTTCATTGTTTCTGTCGAAAATCCGAAGAAGTCTGAGAACCCTTCGGGTTCGAAGTTAGGAACAAGTTTGGGTTTTGTCTCAATTAGTTGTATAAAAGTCAATTTGAATGTAAATCTCCCATGTACCCAAGAATATCTTTCTGTTTCGTTTTTCTAATTATTATATTTCATTTACCAATGGCTCATTCCAAGTTTTTTTAGTACATTGAAGCTGGAAGGTGTTACAGAAGAAGGAAAGAAACTGAGATTATTCCCTTTTACTCTGAGGGATAGGGCAAAGGATTGGCTAGGATCACTGCCTCAAGGCAGTATTACTACTTGGAAGATAAGTTCATGGATAGTGTTTTCCCCACTGCCAAGTTTGTCAAGAGGAGAGCTGTGATTAGTAGCTTTGAAAAAAAGGATGGTGAAACCCTTTATGATGCTTCGGAGAGATTCAAGGTGCTTTTGAAGAAATGTCCTGGACATGGCTATGATGACTTGTGTCAAATGCAAATGTTTTGTCATGGGTTGAGGCCTAACACAAGAATGATGCTTGATGCTTCTGCGGGAGGCACAATGAACTCAAAAACGGCTGAAGAAGCAAGAGAATTAGTTGAGGCAATGGTCTCAAATGATTATCTTATTCACCATGATAGAGGAGTACAAAGCAAAAGAGGTATGTTTGAGCTAGAGACAAGTAATGCTATCTTGGCTCAAAACAAATTAGTAACTCAACAACTCGAAGCCTTTACTAAAGAACTTAAAGAGTTGAAAGCAGGATCTTCTTCAACCGCCCAAGCCAAAGCGGTGACACAAAGTAAGAGTGTGATTTCTGTGGCGGAGGACATGAGAATGGGCAATGTGAAGCTCAAGGTGAATGTAGTGAGGAAGCTAAATATATGGGAAATTTCCAAAAGCAATGAGGGAATCCATATTCCAACACCTATAATCCTGGGTGGAGGAATCATCCCAACTTTTCTTGGAAGCAAAATGATGCTCCTCAATCAAGCAAACCTCCACAACTAAAGGAATCAAAAGAAAATCTATCCGCATTAGAAGAGGCTCTCACTCAATTTATGAAAATGACTCAAACAAACCTTCAAAGTCATGAAGCTCACTTCAAGAATCAAGATGCATCCATCAAGAATCTTGAGAATCAAATTGGGCAACTTTCAAAGCAACTTGCGGAGCAATCTGGGGGTAAATTTTTTACAAACACTGTAGACAATCCTAAAAATGAGTCTTGTAATGCCATAACTCTAAGTAGTGGAAAGTGGCAACACCATCTTTGGTGGAATCATTAGTCCCGGAATGTGATGAAGCAAATGACAAGAAGGTGTTGGATGAGAATTTGAAAAAAAAGTGAGGTGGTTGATGTAAAAGAAGCTTAGAAAAAGAGCGAAGAAAAGAAAAGTAATGCCAAAAAGAGTTCTAAATTAGTGGATGAAGGATCCATCATGAGGAGAACAAAGGGTGAGATTTTGAAAGATGGAAACAAGCCTCAAGTTATTCCTCCATATGTGAAGCTTCCTTATCCTCAAAGGGAGAACAAGAAGAAGAAAAGGAGGAGCAATATACAAGATTCCTTGACATTTTCAAGAGGCTACAAATTAATATACCTTTTGCAGAGGCTCTTGAGCAAATGCCTACATATGCCAAGTTTATGAAAGAGATTCTCACAAAGAAAAAGAAGTTGAGAGATGAAACAATCACCTTGACTGAAGAGTGCAGTGCAATAATTCAAAGAAAGCTTCCTCCAAAACTCAAAGATCCCGGTAGTTTCACAATCCCTTGCACTATAGGGAATATAACTATTGGGAAGGCACTATGTGACTTGGGGCAAGTATTAGTCTCATGCCACTATCCATGTTGAAGAAGTTGGGGGCGGAGGATGTTAGGCCCACAAGGATGTCACTTCAATTAGGAGACCGATCCATCAAATATCCCTATGGTATTATGGAGGATGTCTTGGTGAAGGTGGATAAGTTCATTTTCCCAGCTGACTTTGTTATTCTTGACATGGAGGAAGATGCAGAAGTTCTTCTTCTCTTGGGAAGATCATTCCTTGCAACAGGTAGAGCTCTTGTAGATGTGCAACAAGGCCAACTCATACTCAGAGTACTTGATGAGAAGGTGACCTTTAACTTGTTTGAGGCAATGCAACATCCAACCGAAAGAGATACATGCTGTCGTGTAGATACTGTCAACTACTTGGTGGATGAAACCTTTTCTCAACAGCATCCCTCAACTCCTCTTGAGAAAGTGCTAGTGCAAGCTGTTGAAAATCTTTGTGAGGAGGATGAAGAAGAGATAGGAGAATGTGTGAGACATTTGGCAGCATTAAGTATAGAGCAAGCTGTGAATTTGTAAAGAGATGAATTAAAGAAAGAGGAAGGCCAGCTAGAGAAGCAGAAAATTGAGCTGAAACTACTACCCTCCCACTTGAAGTATAGATTCCTTGATGATGATAAAGGAAGTCCAGTTATTGTGAGCAACTCATTGTCTAACTTGTAGGAGGAAAAATTGATGAGAGTGTTGAGGGAGTACAAGACAGCAATAGGGTGGTTTATTTCCGACTTGAGAGGTATTAGCCCGTCATTTTGCATGCATAAAATTCTGCTGGAAAAAGAATATAAACTGGTGGTGCAACCTCAAAGGAGATTAAATCGTACAATGAAAGATGTGGTTAGAAAGGAGGTCCTGAAGCTACTTGAAGCGGGTATGATATATCCTATTTTCGATAGTGCATGGGTAAGCCCAGTGCAAGTTGTTCCCAATAAAGGAGGGATGACGGTAGTAAGGAATGAAAAGAATGAGCTTGTTGCGGCTCAGGCAAGTGCATTTGATCGTAACTCGTAATAATAGTGGAGTATAATTAGGACTCCGAATGTCGAACCCACAAAGAATGAGTGAGTACCAGTGAATTATTATGATTTTATTCTATTAGGCGAGCAAAGATTGTAATTATGTAAGTATCGAAAGTTATCGGAATCAAAACAATAAATAACTAAATGCGAGAACAGTTTAACTATGTTATGGGAAGCCTAGGGGGAGTCGGGTTCACCAATACTCTACTCTTGAGTTTACTAAACAATTGATATGAGTTATCTATAATGAAAGAGCACTAACCACCCACTCTAAATTACTAAGGGCTACCTAGCATGCAATAGCCTTCCTCCTAACTAATTACTCCATTTGGTCTTGGAAGGTAATTAAAGGAAAGAGCATTAAGTATAGGTGGGTTTGTTAACCTAATAACTGATTAGAAACAAGTTCTAACCTATTCGGCGTATAAAGCGAGTTCTTTTATCCTATGGTTCCGTTAACTAATCATGATCTTGTTACCACAATTAAGCCAACTAAATAAAGGTTGATCAGGCCTTATTGGATTAAGCACAATAGGAATAAAATACTCAAATATTCAATAGAAACTCGTATAATTAAATAACAAAGCATCGAGAGTATTGTAGAGGATCCCCCATCACCCCTAGTGATGGGTTTAGCTACTCATTACTAATGATAATAACATAAACTTAGATACGAAATCAGAATAATCCATAACAAGAGAATAACTCTAAACCGAGACACCCTTTCGGTATGACGATGGTTCTTAAGCACGTTCTTCACGTCCTCACAAGCTCCGATAGCGATTCGGGATGGCACCAAGCTTCAAGGAAACACATAATCAATGGAAGGGGCAAGAGATTGATATCAGATCTCAATTGGGGGCTCTTGACTTGAAAATTCATCAAAAGGTCTTTGTAACAGGTTAAGAGCCCCTATTTATAGAAGAGGTAGCGAACTAGGTCATCTGGCTTCAAATCTGCACTATTCTGAGTTGGGGTACGGCTGTACCGCATATATACACGGCCGTACCGAGCTTCGTTAATGATGCTAGATCGTACCCATGCATGCTGTTACCCTGACATCACTTGTGTATGGTCGTACTGCCTTTGGCACGACCACTGAACTATTTTATCGGTGTCAGGTGGTACAGACTGAGGGGGTACGCCCTTACTGTAGTTCTTCTCTAGGTACGGCCATACCTCCTGTGAGTCAGGCCGTACCGCTTGTCCAGTAGTGCTAAAACTCTCTAAAACTAGCCAGTTTTTTGTCCTTTTTGCATCTTTCGCTTCGAGTGGTGTCTTCATGATATTTCTGCATAATAAGACATAAATGAGTACCTTTGTGCTTAAATTAGTACAAAATGGTATAATTAGATACTAAAAATACCCTTTAAAAGTAGACAAATTGGTGTGT
This sequence comes from Calophaca sinica, assembly GCA_037113605.1. Lineage (NCBI taxonomy): Eukaryota > Viridiplantae > Streptophyta > Magnoliopsida > Fabales > Fabaceae > Calophaca > Calophaca sinica. The sequence goes on from CM073736.1 coordinate 97,402,672, forward strand.
TAACACATCCCCACACTTGAGCTTTGCTTGCCCTCAAGCAAACTACTTGGTTAACTATAGTAAGGAAAACTATTTCTACTGAATAGGGACAGAAAAATAAGTAAGACAACAGTATGATATCACAGAACATGCCAGTGAATAGAATGCCTAATTAGAGGTGTAAGTTCAAATAAGGCAACAATATGTGATTCTCAAGTCGCATTCTCACCAATCTCAAAGTGTTTATAGGTATAGTCATTAACACTCAGATTTTTCAAATGAAGTGGCATTACCATAGACTTGTACATTGACCAAAAACTCTACTGTTAGAACCTATAAGACATGCAAAAGAGGAATGAGGGTCTTTCATTGGTTGTAATGGAGCCAAGGTAATAATGTTTGGTATGATAAAAGAAAGAAAATGCCATGCAAAGAGTCAGAAACAAATCAACCAAAACAAGCAACCTAATTCTTTTTCACTTTCAAGAGTTGGCAAGAATCCCAATTTTTTTTTCAATCAATATATTTTTCTTTTTGTAAATTATGAAGGCATGAGCATGATGACTAATTTTTTTTTTTCACTGCTCTTTCTTTTCTTTTTCCTTTCCTCATCTTCATGCATTTATGCAGCATTTAATCAATTTATAGAACTAGAAGGGGAAATAATTGCAAAGCCTTCTCTTTTTGTAAACATGTAAGAGGGATTCAAAACATTATTCTTTTGATTTTGCCACTAATTGCTCTCAAATAAAAAATTTTAAGGTTGCCTTCACAGAAAATAATCAATAGTAACAAGAAGACTACCAAAGAAATTAAATACAATACTTTTAGGCACAAAAGTGGGCAACTAGTGGGATAATGTATTCAAAATGGTAGTGACCTGAAGAATTCCTAAAAATTATTTAGGCTTTGCTTTTGTATTAAAAAGAGATGTATATATTTTGGCACACTCGAGGATACACTTTATTTTATTGCTTTTACATTTTTATTTTGTTATAATGTTTTACTCTATTTCTTTTTATTGTGTTTCTAAATTTTTGAGTTTTGTGTTGCACAGTTCTTTTGTCGCTTACCAGCTCTATCGGTATTGCGATAAGGAAACAACGTATTTTGCCAATATCCCCATCCAATTTGCTCATGATATTTTTCAGAGGGGAGTCTCTTTCCACATTCTTCTAAAGCACTTATTTTCTTTTGTTTTATCTTTTGTGCCTGCTTCAACTTAGTCGTAGTGGGGACACTGCTAGAAATAAGTGTGGGGAGGGAATCTTAAATTATGCTTATTACTTGGTTGTGCTTATAACTGCTTATAATTACAAAATAACTTTAAATTTTTGCTGATTTAGGGGCTATACAAATTCTTTTTTTTATGATAACTCTTGATTGAATCAATTCGTTGCTAGTTTTGGAATTTGCTAAAAATTAGCATTGAAGTTCTGTGAGTTCTGACTTTCTGTGTAAGCTATTAAATGTGAGTTCTGAGCCTAAAATAAGAGGTCACATCATGCTTTTACCTCTTTTCTTTGTTGAGAGATATTTTTCTATAACATTCTAGAACTTGTGCTGAGACCATTACGAAGCGAATATGAATTTATCTGCATGTGAGGAGGGAAAGGCTGGATGCGTTGTTGCCAGCTGCTGGTCCACATGGGTTCTATGCTCCAAAAAGCTAGACTGCATCTCGTCGAGATGCATCATGACGTCCTCAAAGGAGTGGCCCTGTGCTGCTAACTGAGACTGTGGTGGTGGTGGTGGTGGATGCTCCTCTGCATGTGGGACAAAATCTGCAGCCTCGTCCTGCTGCTGCTCCTCCTCCGGTCTGACGACCTTAAAGTCCCCGTGCCCCAATCTCTGCAGAACACCAATGTTAAGGGGGGTTTGAAGTCCAATGGGCTCCATCTCAATCATCGTGGCTCCAGCTCCGACGCGAACTCCAAAGTGATGGGCTAGACGAGAGATGAAGGAACCTAAGACGATGTGCTCGGTGTTTTGAATCTGAAGATGAATGCCCAACTAGGTGCATGTCCGTAAGAAAAACATCTCGGCGTCGCAGCGGCATCCCTGTGTCATAGCCCACAGCGTAAATAAGTCTGGTCTCGTGACTGTGTCGTTGCTCAAGGCTCTCCCGTTTATGGAACGGGAAATCCATCTGTGCATTATCCGCACAGCTGGGTCTCTGATCCTGCTGGCCTTGGCGCGACTGAGAATGTAGTGGTCATTTCCAATGAGAGCTCTTCAACTCTCTGAATCCTGCCATCCTTCTGGGATCTCCAGAAGGGCCTCCAAATACTCCGGCGTCTGAACTGACTCCGCCATCTCAAATTCGAGCCCAATGTTGAACTCGGCCAAGGTGATCTCGTGGTGGGTCCCACGGATCCAGAAAGTAACCACAATCTCCTGCTCCGGCTCATCCTCCCAGTCTAGGTGCTCGGGCTCTTTGTCTCTCATGTGGTAGCCACAGGTGGCTAAGAAATCTAGAACTACCTCCACATAGAAGGGTTGTCTGATAGAGGCTGCCTAGAGCCGTCCTATCCTCTGCAGTAGGGTCTCCACCACCTCCCGCATGCCAACCTACTGAAGGGCATCAAAATCTAGAAATCTTTGAGTATATGTGTGGATGTCTCGCAGCTGCCTATAACGATCTCTGAACTGCTCTAGGATATAGTTCGACACGGCTTTAGAGCCACATGCTGCTACAGCAGAAGATGAGGAACCGTCGGTCCTTTGGCGCTTAGACATTTTTCCTGCAAAATAAAATAGAAAAAATTAATTTTAAACAGCCGTATTGCTGCTCTAAATACGCCCTGATTCAATGGGTCAGTACGGCCTGACTTAAGGTCTGTGTACGGCCGTACTCTGCCATATGTATGCCCGTATCTACGGTCAGTCTTCAACCTTAAGGCCGCCAGTATGGCCTTCAGTACGACCTGTTCTTGATAGGTATGATCGTACTGCGCTACGGTTTTGTGAAAAATCTACCCTATGATCAGATTTTCTCAATTTTAAGCCTAGATTTTAGGTCTCTAATCATTCCCAGGGTCTCTAAGCATGCAAAACCAAACTAAAACTACTCCTAATCACCTAAAGTTAGAGTTAAACAAAACCAAAAACCTAAACTAACTAAAAACTTAAAATAACCGGTAAAACAGGCAATCAATCCACAAATTAAGTTTAGAATCAGTACCTGGATGATCTTGTGAGTGGAGTATGCGAAGAAATTGAGAGAAGAGGGTGCTCGAATGGAGAGGTTCTGGGCGTGCCCTTACCTCTCACTATTTACATTATATTCAGCCTCTGGACACGGGGTACGGCCGTACCTGGTTTTATGTCCGGCCGTACCTGTTTGTTCTCCGCGTTTTTGAATGTGAAGTCGTATGGTACGTCCGTACGTGGTGCAAGGTGTGCCCGTACCTACCTGTTTTCCAAAAAAAAATTACTTTTTTTTCTTCAAAATTTTCTCATTTTTTGTATTTTTAAATAATCATAAAATGAAGAAAATAAAATAAAAATAGAAATAAAACAAACAGTTACGAGATAAAAATGTTAGTGACCAAGGTTGCCTCCTGGTTAGCGCTTGTTTAACGTCTCGAGCCTGACGGTTCGGAGGACTTAAGAATTAGTCCTCAGCGGGTAATGGTCCGTCCTTCACATTACCTTTTGTCTTCTCACCACTGGGGAACACATCAAAGTGATCACTTTTTTCTAAGTGGTCCATCCATGCAGGACCTAAACATTTTTTTGGTGGGTTCATTGTATACCCACAGTCTTCACAGATGTAAATTGGCTTCTCAAAGTTGGGTGCAAAAGTCCTAATGAATTTCTTCACTAAGTTGTTCCATGTCTTTACTTCTTCAACTGGTAGGAGATAAAGTCATACTTTGACTTCCTCATCTAATGAGAATGGGAAAATCATTAGTTTTGCTTCCTCCGGAGACAATCCTTCAAACTTTGCATTTCTCGTCTTCTTGCAGAACTGTCTCATGTGCTCAATAGGATCTTGTCCTGTTGTTCCCTAGAATTGTAGTTTTGGCACTTCAGAGATGATAGATGGGTTTAATTCAAAACCTGCAAATTATTCTTGAGTGTCCTTCTTGAATCCTCAGAATCTTTGGAATAAGTCCATTCTTTCTTCTGGTGTGGATCTGAAAACTCTTATAAACTCCTCTATTAATTCTTCCCAACTTGAAAAGTGGAACTTGGGATATATTGAGAACCATTTTTTTAGCTATTCCTCCTAGAGAAAGGGGAAATAATTTAAGCTTTATCCTTCCTACGCTGGCTCCTGCAAGATTGTTAGATTTTTCCAAGCCATAAAAATTTAATAAATGACAGGTTGGTTCTTCACCCTCAAGTCCTTTAAATTTAGGCAAACAAAGTGCCTCCAGAATCAAAGAAGGGGTTATGTCCTTATCCTGCTCTAAAGAATCACTATCTTGTTCTTCACCTTGCACTTCCTTCTTTTTTTCTTTTTCAACTTTTATATCCTGCAAGAAACAACAAGAAGCACTAGATGAAGAAATTTTGTTAGAATTATATATATTAAATACTTCTTCCTCATCCTCAATTCTTAGAGTCATGGTTCCTTCCTTCACTTCAATGGTAGCATCTCTAGTTGCCAAGAACGGTCTTCCTAAAATAATAGGAACATCTTTGTCTTCCTCCATATCTAAAACTATAAAATTCACTGGAAAAATAAATTTTCCTACCTTGACTAGCATATCCTCTATTATTCCACATGGGTAAACAAGAGTTCTGTCAGCTAATTGCAAAGACATGTAAGTAGGTTGTGGTTCCTGCAAATTCAATTTTCTCCAAACAGACAGAGGCATTAAATTGATACTTGAGCCTAAATCACATAGTGCCTTAAATGTATTATTACCAATTGAACAAGAAACAACAAAGGTTCCTGGATCTTTAAGCTTAGGTGGTAATTTATTCAATAACATAGCAGAGCAATCCTCATTCAATTTAACAGTCTCATCTTCTAACTTATTTTTGTTAAAAATTATCTCTTTAAAAAATTTAACATATTTAGGCACTTCAGAGACAATTTCAATAAAAGGAATATTGACATGCAACTTTCTAAGTTTCTCTAATAACCTCTTAGCTTGCCTATTCTTACAAAAAAATTTAGAACCTTAGAGAGAATTACTTACCTGCTGAGACTCAGTTTGAGCCTTCTCCTCTTTTGGTTTCTCCTTTTCCATGAAGATTGCATTGCACTTTTCATTGGGATTCGGCTCCACTTGACCACTACAAGAAAAAGCGCTGATACCGACGACCTATTACCGACGGATACAAACGGTCGGCAAAAAACTGCCGTTTATGACAGCTTACACCGTCGGTACCCGTAATCCGTCGGTATATCGAGGAGATGTTAAAGTTTGGCGGTTTTTTGCAATTACCGACAGCCTTAACCTTCGGTATTCAAAAATAGCCCGTCACTAAGGCCGCGTCCTTTAACGACGGCTTATGCCGTCAGTAAGTCAGGATGTGGCTGTCGCTATGCTTCGATAAGAACCAGAACGCAGTCTTCTTCCCCTTCACTGTTCACAACGTGTTCTCTCATCTCTTTCATTTCTTTCTCTCTCTGTGGAAGTTTCTGGCGACCACACCACCGCCACCACATGACCACTGCCACCAAGGTAATTAAAACCGGACCGGGCATTGAACCGGAGAGGGCCAGGCCAAGGTTCAGGGTTTTTTGGTCAGACCGGGGTCGAACCGGATTTGAATAAAATATTTTATATATATATATATATATATATATATACATATATATACATATATATATATATATATATATAAAGACACGGAAGGTCTTTAACTTGAGTTTTAACTAGTTTGACCGCATTGGTATGAACATCAGTCCAAGGGGGAGGATCCTTCTTGAGACGATCATGAAGTGGTTTGATAAGATTGCTTAATTGAGGAAATACATCAGAATATATATATATATACCAAATATATAATATATATACATAATATTTCAATTTATACACAAAATAACATGTCCCGGAACTAACAAAATATTATTTTTTAAATATATATACCTTACATTTCATTTTATAAACAAATAATATATAGCCTAGTAGTAAGATGACTTGTTGTGGCCTTGAGGAAGGGGGTTCAAGCCCTGTTGAGACCAAAAACTGATTTTTTTATTAATAAAGACAATTAAAAATTTTCAAAAAAAAAAGAGACGAATCGGTTCGACCCTGAAACCGGACCGGCCGGTTCCCTACAAGACGGTTTAGGGGGGTCACTCGGACCAGACCATGGCCCGGTTCCCGGTCCAACCGGTCGGACTGGCCGGTCCGGTCCGGTTTTAATTACCATGACTGCCACCCTCTCCCATTGAAGCATCGTCCGCCGCCGCCACGCCATCCGATTGGTCCTCCCTCTCCCTCTCCCCTTGAAGCGCCGTCCGGCCACCACACCACCGCCACCACACCACGCCACCTGTTGCTGAAAGTAGATGATTAGAGGCCATAGCAGAAGACTGGAAGCTTTGAGCATAAGGTAAACCCTATGAAAATGCTATTGGAGTTTTTATTTCTATTTTTTAGCATTTTTCTGACTTTTGAGGTTTTCTGATGGTTCCTTCACAGTAGGATAGGTTTGTCTCATTGAGAGGGTTACACAGATTGGCATCCCTCGCTGTCTCTATCGTTATTGGAAACATCTTCTCTGCGATCTTGACCTTCTGCTTCGCATGAGGTTCGAAATCACCCTAATTTTTGATATGTTTCTATTTTCATCTTATTATGGGTTTGTATTCTTTTTATTTTAGGGGAATTTGATAATGTCAATGTGTGATGTTGTAGGAAATGATTCAGTTGGTTTCGATTGAGACAGAAATGTACTTTGTTTTTGTGAAATTTCAGAAAAAATAATAATTGAAACTTGCGGTGTGGGGGTCTGCTATTTGTTGATTGGGATTGTTTTGTTTATGTTGTCTTATTTGGTTATTTTAATCTTCAAAAAACTCCAAAGTTAGTAGTTCCTGTTTTTCTATTCCAAACATTGAGATGTGGCATTTGCATGTTTTTAGGCCAACAAGTTCTAATGGCTTGTTTTCTCTGCAGTAGGCATTTGCATGTTTTTACCAATATTGGCAGTTTTGGGTTCAATGTCTTTAGCTCCTTATAGTTCTTTTCCACAAATGCCCTGAGATAACAAAAAATAATAATAAGATTTCATTTTAGATTCAAATATGTAGATTTAGTCTAGAAAGCATCCAAAAGATATATAAAAAAATGGTGTGAAATTTTAGTCCAAAGGAATAATGGGAAAAAGTTGAATACTATGAAAATCATGGATAGGAGACTTGTGCAAGGAAGACGGATGATAGAGCCTAGGAAAAGCCAAACTCTTGTGGTTGTAGTGATGGTTAACTTATGAAGTGGGCTGTTATTATTACAATAACTTACATTGATCTTATTACAGTATATTGTGTACTTTTATATCCGGGAAATTATGTTTGCACTTCTGCCAATATACTGTATTCATTAACTATCAGTATAAATTTCTTATGAATCTGATAGGCCTTCCTGAATCAAATGGATACATTTATGTAGAGGCTAATGGTGGCTTAAATCAGCAAAGGACATCGGTTAGAGCTTTCTATACATTGATTCTTTTTGTTTGTTTTAAGTTCACTAAATTTAGCACTACTCTCAAGTTATTTATTTAATGAATGTTGTGCTGTATAGATATGTAATGTTGTTGTTGTGGCTGGCTATCTTAATGCAACACTTGTGATCCCAAATTTCCATTTTCATAGCATATGGAAAGAACCTAGGTATGTTTACTTTCCTATCTTTTAATTTGAGTTTTTGAGGACTAGAGAAGTCTAGTAATTTATGGGTATTGTTAGCAAGAAACCCCTAGTTAGGAAAGTATATAAAAGAAGAATTAAGGGTATTGTTAAATATATTGTCAAATATAATACTTAGGAGAGAATAATTGTTAAATAAAGATATTGTATAATTGTGGTTTTGTTTTTATGTGTTGAGTTTATCATATGATATATTGTTATTTGACCCCTGATGGATTATTATTTAAACTTGCAGAGGCATTACCTACTCCCAAGGAATTTCACCATCTCTCTTGCCTTTGCATATAGCTGGACGCGGACGTTCTACTTCTGCACATTAGGTATGCACTCTAACGAAATGTCAGTTAACTCATTGGGTGGAAAAGGGTTGTCTGTTGACCCCCATACCGACATTTTTTTTATTTTTATTTCCTTCATATTTCTCTCCACAGAGGGAATTTTGAAGTGATGTATGTTATAAGATTATTTTGTTGTTAGTGATTTCGTGCTTTAAATAGTATTATTGAATATTTTTGTATCATGCTTTGATGGTATTTGGAAGAAGTGTCTGCTTAACCCATCTTTCGCCTCTTTCGTGTCCCTCTTGGCTGCAATTTGTAAAAAAAAATTCTCGTAGATGTGTCGTTTATAATATTGCTTTTATGATTATTGGAATAAAGTCTTAATTTCTTTTTCCTATGTGTGGTTATCTGTTGTTTTGGTTGTGTTGTTACTGTTGGAATTGCAATACCATCTGCTGCTTCTTTGTTCTTTTTCTGAGATGTCGCTTGATTGACAAGACCTTAATCAGTATGCATTGGAATAGAGCACCTTTTAAATTACCCATTGTTTTGTTCGTTTTATTCAGTAGCTCCACTGGTCCGCTACACTGCCCGAGGCATAACAAATTTTTATAAATTTTACTCTATTTGAGTGTCTTTTCATATTTCTTTCTAACATCATTCCTAATCATTATTGAGTGTCTATAAAACTTTCTTTTTGGCTGCATGTTGCTTCATTGGTCCGCTACACTGCTCCTTGGCTGCATGTTGCTTTTTATTATGCTTTTTGTTGTAATTTGATCATTTTTAGTTTTGTTGCTCATGACTGACTATTGTTGACAACAGACAATGTCTTTAGATGAAAACCGTGGTCGAGGTACTCGCATGGCTTCCAAGAGGCTGATGATGACTGCAAGGGAGTATCAAAATAGCTTTGTGAGGATTGAGGATCGCGATGCTCGTCATCGTGATCCTTATCGCGATGAGGATCGTAATTTGATGAACCAGCATGTTGATCCCCGTATGCCTTCCAGGAGGCCGATGATGACTGCAAAGGAGTATCAAAATATGTGGGTGAGGATTGAGGATCGTGATTTGATGAACCAGTATGGTGATCCCAAGAGGCCTGTAGCTGCCAGTGATGTTCATCGAGGGACAAACATCGTTCAGATCCCCAGCGAAGATGATGAGATTTTGGAGTATACTCTATCCACACCGGAGTATTCTCCAATCGTAGAGGATTACACTCCATCGACTCCTTCGGAGGATTCTACAGCCCGATTTTGTCCTGGGGACCCCTTAAGGAGCCACCATTAGCCTTGCTTTTATATTATGCATGTTATTTATTAATGTATTTGATTGTTTTGATATTTCAATTGGATAAATGTATCAGAGAAATATATTGATGCATTTTTCATTGCTTTTTGTGGATAATTGTCTCTTTTATTTGGTTAATAGTTAGTCTTTAAATTTTTTATCCAATACATGATAAAATTTTAGATTGCTACATTTTATGTTGTCTCTGGGTGCATGCTTGATCGTGGTGGATGTCACCACGTTATAGTATCTTCCAATTATTCCAAGGTTTCAACGACTGTTCGCGAATCCAAAAGACGCAAAGAATATTAGATGGCATGCAGATGCGAGGAAATGTGATGGGAAGCTTCGTCATCCGGCTGATTCTTTGCAATTAAAGAAAATAATCATTTTAAAAATTAAATAAATAAATAAATCAATTAATTAAATTAAATTAAATATAAAAAATCAATTAGTTTAAATATAATTATTTAATTTAATAAAAATAAAAAATATACAGACTTTACCGCCGGTCTAAACCGTCGGGAAAAACAAAATATGCGTCGCAATTTACCGATGGCCTTTTCTGTCGGTAAGTATTTGCGACGCCCATTTTACCGATGGGACTAAGGCCATCGGTAATCCGTCGAAAAATACTCATTACCGACGGCTTTTGACCGTCGGTAACGTCGCCTTTTCTTGTAGTGGACTTGGGAGTGCTCCTTTCTCTCTTTGAGTCACTGCCTTCAACACAGTTGCCATTTGTTCACTCAGTATTTTCTGTCCCTTTGCATTTGCAGTAACTAACTTTTCCAAGTTGTTACACCTATCATTCATTTGTCCCACTAAGTTGTTAATCTCGTTTTCTCCGGGACTTCTATCATTCTGAGCACGATTTTGCAAATGTGGGGGCTTATAAGTATTCTGATTTTGGCCCTGGGATTTTGGCCCTGGGATCTCTGTTGACCTCCCTATCAAAGTCTCTAATTTTTTAGTCATTGCCTCCAATTTTGCTTCTAAAGCTGTGTTGGCTTCCACTTTGTAAATCCCTTCCTACTGGTTCTTTCTTCCGGTTTGTCTATCAATAGCTGACCACTGAGCATTGTTCTGAGCCATTTCAGTTATAATATCAAAAGCCTCAGTGGGTGTCTTCTTTCCGAAAGATCCTTCACAAGCAACGTCAATAGCTCCTCTAGTTTGCATGTTAAAACCATTGTATAGAATCGGAAGCAGCAGCCACTTGGTGTAACCATGATGAGGGCAACTTCTAACCAGATCTTGAAATCTTTCCCATGCCTCATGCATTGATTCTCCTTCATTCTGGGTAAACACAGACATGTCAGCTCTCAGCTTTGCAGATTTTGCAGGAGAAAAGTACTTGTTCAAGAACTTAGTTTTCAGGTCCTCCTAAGTAGTAATAGAGTTAGGTGAAAGTGAATCTAACCATAATTGTGCTTTCCCTTGCAGTGAGAAAGAAAACAATCTTAATTTGATGGCTTCTGGTGTCACACCTTTACACTTGACTGTATTAGCAACCTTCTAAAATCTCTTAAGATGGGCATTTGGGTCTTCAGAAGATAAGCCAGAGAATTGCACTGCAAATACCATAGAAATCAGTGTTGGCTTCAGTTCGAAATTATTGGCCTCAATTGCCGGATAGTTGACACTGTCTTCCATATCTGTAGTTGGTGTGAAGTACTCGTTCAACGTTAATTCGTCAGCCATTGCTAGATCTGTCTTCTCAACAATCTGAGTGTTCTTTCAATTTCATGATCAAAAATCAATTAAGGATGTTGAGATCTTGTCTGCATGCACCAAAGGAAACCAAATCAGAATGTCTTAGAACTAAATAAAAATAACAGAAAATTAAATAACTAAATAAAATTATGCCTAATGAGAACAAAATCTATAATTCAATTAATATCACAATCATTCCCCGGCAACGATGCCAAAAACTTATTGCGGCTCAGACAAATGCACCTGATCGTAACTCGTAATAATAGTGGAGTATAATTAGGACTCCGAATGTCGAACCCACAGAGAATGAGCGAGTACCAGTGAATTATTATGATTATATTCTATTAGGTGAGCAAAGATTGTAATTATGCAAGTATCGAAAGTTATCAGAATTAAAGCAACAAATAACTAGATGCGAGAACAGTTTAACTATGTTATGGGAAGCCTAGAGGGAGCCGGGTTCACCAATACTCTACTCTTGAGTTTACTAAGCAATTGATATGAGTTGTCTATAATGAAAGAGCACTAACCACCCACTCTAAATTACTAAGGAATACCTAGCATGCAATAGTCTTCCTCCTAACTTTTTAGAGGTGCATGCTTTCCATATTTTCTGACATGGTTAAGAGCTCAATTGAAGTGTTCATGGATGATTTCTCTGTTTTTGGCTCATGTTATGATTCATGTCTATCCAATCTAGCTTCTGTTCTTGAGAGGTGCGTGGACACCAATTTAGTGTTAAATTGGGAGAAATGCCACTTCATGGTTAAGGAAGGGATTTTGTTAGGACATAAAGTGTTAGCAAGAGGAATCGAAGTCGACCAAGCAAAGATTGAAGTGCTTGAGAAGTTATCACCTCCCGTGAATGTCAAAGGTGTGAGAAGTTTCTTGGGTCATGCCAGTTTTTATAGAAGATTTATCAAAGACTTCTCAAAGATTGCAAAGCCAATGTGCAATCTCCTTGTTAAGGACTCTGATTTCAAGTTTGACCAAGACTGTTTAGTTGCTTTTAATATGCTGAAAGAAAAACTGGTTTCTGTTATATTATAGTGGCTCCCGTTTGGAATTTACCATTTGAACTCATGTGTGATGCCAGTGATTTTGCAGTTGGGGCTGTTTTGGGACAAAGAACAGAAAAATTCTTTCATGTAATCTATTATGCTAGCAAGGTTCTGAATGAAAATCAAGTGAATTATGCCACCACCAAAAAAGAATTGCTAGCTATAGTGTTTGCTTTGGAGAAATTTCGATCTTACTTGATTGGGTCGAAAGTCATTGTCTTTACTGATCATTCTGCCATAAAATACTTGCTCACTAAACTTGATTCTAAGCCTCGTTTGCTCATATGGATTTTACTGAAGCAGGAATTTGATTTAGAAATAAAAGACAAGAAAGGGAGTGAGAATGTAGTGGTTGACCACTTATCAAGGCTGGAGAATGCTGAAGTTACAGTCAAGGAGAGTTAGATTAATGAAGAATTTCCTGATGAACACTTGTTGATGGTAGCTGAGAGGCCATGGTTTGCTGATATGGCCAACTTTAAGGCAACAAGTATAGTACCAAAAGATTTCACTTGGCAGCAGAAGAAGAAATTCTTCAAGGGTGCAAATTTTTACATCTGGGATGATCCATTCTTATACAAGCTAGGCCCTGATGGGTTACTGAGAAGATGTGTCACATCCGAGAAGGCACAAAGTATCATGAGGCACTGTCATGATTCAGCTTTTGGGGGACATTATAGTGGAGAGAGGACTGCAGTCAAAGTGTTACAAAGTGGTTTCTTTTGGCCAACCCTTTTCAAAGATTGCCATGAATTTGTCATGCGATGTGACAAGTGCCAGCGCACAGGAAGCATTTTGAGAAAAAATGAGATGCCCCTCAATAGTATTTTGATGATTGTGTGAAATATCCTTTGTTGAGGAAAGTGTGATAAGTTAAGCAGAATTGATGATTGTATGTTATGTTGCTTGATGTGCTTTATTGGGGGGATTTGAATTGAGAAACCAAGTGATTTAAGAAGGCATGAATTGTCACTTTTGACAAGTGTGATTGAAAAGAAAGTTGATTGAGCATGTGTTGATGGTGGAGATTGGAGATGCATCCATTAGTTTCACTCTGACCCCAATTTTTAATTGATTTTTGCTTGAGGACAAGCAAATTACTAAGTTTGAGGTTGTGATAAATCTTCATCACATGTGGATTTAGAGTGCTTAATTGGATTAAATGCATGATGAATTGAGAGAGTTGAATAAATATTGAGCTTAAAATGTTAAATTCTTTGCACTCAGTTTGTTGATTGCAAATTGAAATTTTATATTATTCTCATGTGTTGTCACACTTGATTTGTCAGGAATGAAAGCAAGATCAAAAGAAATAACTCTTAAGAAATCAATGAAAGGCAAAGAAGAGAATTCTCGAGTGCCTATGATCCAAACGCATCCGAATACACGAAATTCGCCAAGTATCTGAGCTAGAGGTGCGTGGCGCGCTGCTAAAGGCATTAGAACGCGCATTTCAGATTTTCCTCTCTGTCTCTGCGCGCATGGCACGCTCTTGTGAAGCTGTAAAACGCGCGTCATGCGCGTTATCACTTTTTACCACTGCCTCTATGTGCATGGCGCACGCCTGAAAGGCACTGGAGCGCCTCTGTTTTGCTGAATTCATTTAAATAGCGTATATTTCACTTTGTGAGGGATCTTGGACATTTTCTGAAACCCTAAACGCCGTGGGCTGTGACAAGGAGTGCTAGGGTTCCATTTTTCTTCATCTTCAAAGAGGATTCAATCTTGGGAACAAGGTTTTGAGTCATCAATGGAGTCTTCTTCTTCTTTATGTTTGTTTTTCTCTTCTACCACTATGAGTAGCTAGATCTTTTTAGACTAGGGTTAGATGAATCTTGTTGAAACTCTTATGTAGTTAGTTATCTTATATTAATGCAAGTTTATTTCATGTAATTTGAGCTTCCAATCTCTATGCTTCATGCTTTTCAATAATTGATCACTATTGCATTGATTGAGGGTTTTTCATCTTGATTGGAAAATTGGGTGAATGGACCTGAACTGAGATTGGTAGTCATAATCATGATGAGTATAGGAATATAACTTTGTGATTATGTGTTCTTATGAATCACTACTCCTATTGCTTAACCTAACCATAAATCACATAAGGGATTAGGGGTTTTAGTTAGAACAAAGGGTTTATGAGGCAAGAGATTGTCCTTAAACTAATTTAGTTGATTTGAACTTCAATTTGTATGAGAATGCTTAAATTGATGCTGAACTAATTGCATGAGAGTGGATACAAGAGGATTCAACCCCTAGTCGTTTTTACCCATTGATATTTCACTTAAAAAAATCCAAAAACATTTTATTCACTTGTTTCAAGTTATAGTTGATAACCAAATGCCCATATTATTCTCGTTCAAAGTAATTGCATACTTGCTTCCAGTGATAAACGTCACAATTCTCGTGTAGACGATACTCTATTTACTGTTATATTACTTGATACGATCAGTGCACTTGCCGTAAAAAGTAGTGTATGGAAATACGCTATCAGCACCATTTACGAGTCATGATCGGCCTTCGATGCAGTCGTCCTACATACGATCCTCGCATGTCCCCTATGCTAACATAACAAAGATTAACAGGGATCGGTAAGCCCACACCCACAACTACCCGACTTGGACCATATAGATTACTAGGTGTACTTGTCTCCATCATTGTACATTACTTTGTCCTCGCCTTGCGTGTCACATCTATGCACGTCGAGTCGCGAGTCAAAACTTTATTCCTCCCCATTTTTCTGGGGAAAATTGTGCACTTCGAGAAGCTAAGGGTTCTATGTATGAGTGAAATTCGCAGGTCGAGACATCCACAATAAAGGCCATCCCAGGAATCGTGTTCGAGATACTAGGTAGAATAGAGGTTTACATCGGGAACTGAGACCTCCAACAACATCTTGACGCGTTTTGAGAATTATATAGAACGAGATGCTCGGGGAACGACCTATGTCGGGTGTTCTAGCTAACCTTGTGAGATGAAACATTGACGGTGTTTAAGTCCATGGCCCCTAGTATATCACGAAATGGGACGAGCTGGCATATCTATTTACACAAATCTTCACCATCAACCAGTAAGGCAGCAAAAGGGCGAACCAATGAAGGGCTCTTCGTGAGGTTTTACCTGGAGGTTGTGATAGAATTAGGGGCACATGGGTAGCTAGGCCTCCATTTGATTGAGGAGCCCTTGAGACTACAACCGCTTAGGCTCTCTTTGGAAATAGCTCCACCTTGGACAATGGTGTATATCCATGAACGAGTCACAACATACATAAGCATAGAGAATGCAGAGGTGCTAAGGACAAATGGAGTGCAAGATCTTGCAATGTCGAAGGAATATTTTCCCATCCCAGAAAGTCGAAAGAAAAAACTACGACGATAGTAAGACATGTATACACCACTATGAACCTCAAAAAACATGATTCTTCAACAAATCTTGGGGTGCGAAGTTTAGGGATATCCTGAGACCCCCCAAATTGAGAAAAGGAAAAAATAAGGATAAGGAACAATGGGGTGATTTTCATGAAGACCACTGACAACACAATGAGTGATTGTGTTCATCTAAAGTACGAGATAAAGCAATTGATTTGTGATGGATATTAGGAGAGTTACGTCGACATTCCAAGAAGCGATGACGAGGCGCCCTCTAAAGAGGCCATTCGGTTCCCTAGAGGTGAATAAGAGGTAATGTAAGGAGTTGAGACCCCCACTGAGCCGAAAAAAGTGGGAAGGATGGAGTTGTCGATGTGAGCTAACTTATTCATCGAGCTCCTATTGTTGAGGATGATGGGGGCAACACAAGGTCATAAAGGGAGGGCTAATCTCGAATACCTTGCGAGTACTTACCCCTACTTGGAAACCCAACATCGCTACTCAACCAATTATGGTTAATGAGCGGAAGGGCTCAGAGGGGGGTGGTCAGAACTTAGGCACATTAGGGTTCGAGGGGAGTACCCTGGTCTGTCTTTTCTTTTAAAAAACTGTTGTCCTATTATTGCAACTCTTAGCTAAAAAGAAAGGATTATGTTTGATAAAACCCTACATATAAGCTCTGGAGGATCCACGATCGTTCGCTAGAATACCTTTTGTGAGGTTGGGTCATTCTCATGGTTCATTCGTCCTATAGCTTCCACATCGTTGACACCATCGATAAGTAGGGCATTTTGCTGGACGAGTAGCATATTTACCAAAAACTAATTAGAGGACGACAAGAACCATATTGAGTAGAACGTCCAGAAAGAGTCCATCATCCACCTCGTCCTCCGCCTCTATAGGCCAAGAAGAGGTAGAAGACAACCTGCATGAAGCCTAAGAAGATCAAGTTGTTGGAAAAGGCTTCTAGCTTGAACCACTGCTCATGCAAAAAGCATTGAGGGTTTCATTGATTCGGTACCCTTGATGACACACACACCATCGATCATTTTCCTTATAACCAAGACATTAGGGAACCATCTATATCCCAGGCAGCCTTCGCAAGCATAGCATCACCTTGTGAGTCAACCCACTATCACCTCCAGTTTCAAACAGTCACATCGAGCTGCACAAATCCATTTTCCTCTAACACCACTGTAGTTGTTGGAAGCACATCATCTTCCCTCCATCTCACAATTACCACGGGTACTTTGTGAGCAAAAAATTCAAGAAAATGGTGGGGATTGGGGACAAGGGATGGGTGAAAGGAGAGAGTGGGGATTTCAAAATATCTATTTAAGGTAAATTGGTGCACCGCTTTTTGAGTGAGAGTTTGGCATGAAAACACAAAAAAATCGAGCAGTGTTTCTTCTTTTGTCAAGACGAAACAAAAAAAGAAATGGAACGAAAAGTTAAGTTTGTGAGACCCTCACATATGCCTTGGTCTATTTTGGAAAGAAAGGGAAGGAAAACCACATAATTTTAATGAAATTACTTAGATGCCCGTCATTTCTTTTCCATTTTAACATATTCACATGTCCAACAATAGCACTTGTGTCATTTTATAAATACATTGTTTTATTTCCTTTCAGTTTCTATACAATCAAACAAGAAAAGTTTAAACTTTCTTTCCTTTCATTTTCTCTTCTACAAACAACTAAAAATCATCTCATTTTCTACTTCCGTTCAATTCCCTTATTTTCTTTCCTTTTACTTTCTTTCATCTCACTTTCTTTTTAAAATCTAACAAAGCATAAAAGTGGTGCACCTTATACCGATCCATATTTTCAGTAGTTTTTTTCCCTTGTTCTTTCTATTTTGTATATATTCTCCACAGGCAAAAACTCCAAATGCATGTTGAACAGAGACCCTCAGTGCCTATAAAAAAAAGACTATACATCGATTTTACACCCGGTGAGATGGTTGGTGTCTCTTACACAGAACATGACAGTTAAAAATGTAAACCATCTCTGCCATTCTTCAGTTAATCTCCTCTCATACACAAGAAATTGAACTGTACAGTAATACTCTATTTAGTTTCCGGTGCTCGTCAGCCAACTGTACAGAGTTAGAAATACATTTCATCAGCAATCAGCAATTTATTAACTAACAGGAGTCAAACATCTATCTATTACAACGTAAAATAGAAACTCTTGTAAAGCACCTTTAACATAAGAAGAATATCGTGTAACACGTGTGTGTGTGTGTATGTGTGTATAATCCACCATGAGAGTAATTAAATCTATCAAGTAACATTTATCATACGGATAGAATAAACATATTAGAGCATGGTAGACATAAAAGACGCAATCTGTTATAGGTTCTGGACATCTTATAAATAGAGTAGAACATGATATGGGGTTAAAAAGTTTTAATTTTTTTCAATAAAAAAAAAGTGTTAAATTTTGGTTCCCCGAACCAAGGAAAACAAAATAACACCTTTCTGTTATGTCAGCACATTAAATGCTACTTTAGTGTACTCAAAATGTACCACCTTTTAATCCTGTTTACAGTTTTGTTATATTCCTAAACAGAAATGATTTTTGTACATCTCTTTTGGGACATCTCAGCGACACCTGGTTAACTGCGTACAAATATTTGATTAATTCAGTTCAGTAGATAGTTAACGATAAATAGTAAACTTTTACCATTAACATGTATCAATATAATAAATGCATGAGTGGTTAATACAATTTATATTTGTGGTTAATCGTGTGTTGTACTTGATTAATGAACACAATTCATCGTTAACCATCTACTGAACTGAATTAACTAAATATTTGCACGCAGTTAACCAGATGTCGCTGAGGTGTCCCCAAAAGAGGTGTACAAATAATACAACTGATTTCTAAAATGCATCAAACAGAAAATAGAACACACGTGTTTTGTTTTTGTTCCATCATAAGACGTTTTCAAATGCCACTTTAGTCTACTCTCTCCTAAAGAATAATGCAATTAATTCTTAACTTTTATTCTCTCAAATATTAAATTTCATATCTTCTAAATTAATTATGCATATATTTTTTTTCATATTTTAAATTTTTTATTTTTAAATCTATACC
Source organism: Calophaca sinica (assembly GCA_037113605.1). Lineage (NCBI taxonomy): Eukaryota > Viridiplantae > Streptophyta > Magnoliopsida > Fabales > Fabaceae > Calophaca > Calophaca sinica. Next base: position 97,421,314 of record CM073736.1, read on the forward strand.
TTTTAGTTTTAGATTGTATTTGGGATGATTGTGTATATTGTTTTTCATAATTTCAAATATTTTTCTCAAATACTATTTTTCTTCTGATTTATATTTTATATTTTACCGATTTCAAAATACCTTTGCAATGCACAACATATTAGGAGTTATTTATTATGAGACGTAAGAGAACAAATCTTTGTCATACAAACATACATAAATGAGTTAAGATTAAAAGTTACTCAAAAACCACATGGCTTTATATTTTAATTTTAACCATTCACGTAAGCTTTAAACTCATATTCATAATATTCACGTAAGCTACAATCTCATATTCATACTTGATACACCCCTATATATAATAGACTCTTCAGAAGTTGCTGAGTAATGCTTGCAAGACCATTCACAGAACACCAAGAATGCCAGTATACACAAATGCGAGACTAGTATTCCTCGAGTAAGTTCTAGATCAATTTTCAATTTTAAAGATAAACATGCTGCACATCTATACTCACCAGGATCATCAAAATTTACTCTTTCTCCAGTAGAGAATAGGCAGTAGAAAAGGGCAGCAAGAAAATAAAGGAGTGATGTAAGCAACAGAAATCCTCGGAAGGAACCAACTAGCTCAACAAAAAAGCCAGCTCCAACTGTTCCAATTATAGCAGCCAGTGTTCCGGCAGTATTTGCCATTCCTACAATATGAAATCAAGAAAGTCTTAATCATAAGAGATCTTAATCTAGGTACAAAGATGAGTATTTTCTTAGCTCATACCAGATTTTGCACATATTTCACCCTATTTTCCCCCTACATGCCACTACCAAGCAGTAAAAATTCCATTGAATATTAGTAGTCAATTCCAATAGGTAACTTGTATCAGCCCAAGTTTCATAAAATTCCATGAAGGGTATCACCAGGTGTTTATACCACCATAGCACAGTTTGGCCAATTATATTCCAATAGGTCAAAATGTTCAAGATAGAAGCTCTCCATTTTAGTTCCTACACTAGTTAATGGAATTACCTAGTTCTAGACCAAAAATAAAGCTATCAATTTACCTTTTACCACATGCTACACAGATAACATAATACAAGGCTCCAAACAATTTCAAATGTATTTGCCGATGAAAAATGCTCTATCAATGTCATTAAATATGTGTTTTGAACACCAAATTGTATACAATCTCAGGAAGTTTACAAGATAAAGAGGAAATCATACCATGTAAAACACCAGAATACTGTGGTGCGATCTCCTGTGATAATAAAGAAAGTAATATAAATTAGAGTGACAACTGACAAGACTTATAAAAAAAAATTATATATTTTTGTCTTTTACATGACTGAAATCAGAAACCTGAAGGTTCACAAGAAAACCAGAGTGACCAAAAGATTTCAAGCCAAAGGCTAAGGTAAGCCAAGCAGAAGCAACTGAAGGGTTTTTTGCTGTTGCTAAACCAATGAGGCAAAGTCCAGGACCAACAAAACCAATGGACTGCAGGGAAAGTGCAGAATCAGCATTATCCATTAAAACTAATACACAATGAGAAGAATCAAGTCCAAACTGTGAAATGAGTAGAGAAAACTAGAACAATAACAACCAAAGCCTTACCCTAGTAAGCGGAGTTAGTTACATGAATAAAATGACGTCATTGTGCTTTGTCCAAAACCAAAGACTTCAAATTCAAATATATTTTTCCAATTTTGAAATACATGAACAAGCGCTTTCGTGTTTCGGAAGCACCTAATTCCCATTGCTTTAAGCCACCAACAGCAAGGGCAACCCGGTACTTAACAGCTTAGTTTCTCAATGCTCTTACATTAAAAAGATGAAAATTAAGCAAAGACAAAATTAAAGTTTTGATGGATTAAGAAAGAAAAATGATATTGGAAGAAGTTAAGAATTGAGATAGAGACCGGGCTGATATATATGCATAATGAGCAAATAATCACTCACTGTAGTTATTCAAGCATAAGTTTGTCACGTCTCAAAACATTGCAACAGTAAAGAAATCTACTTTTTAATTAAATTAAACATAAAATTTGTAACTGACAATTTCGCAATTCCTCTACATCAAAGGGATAAACTTGAAGTGTACAGTCTCTCCTTTTTTTCCCAATGTATGTGACATACCTGCATAGTCTTACGAGTCAAAGTGACACTTGTACCCCTTTGTATCATCATATCTGACCAAAAGCCAGCAAGGTAATTCATGATAGCCATCACAGCCCATGGAACGGCACTAAACCATGCTGCATGCCTGAGATCCACATGGTATACCTGTAACAGAAATTCATTTATACAAGGTTTATGTGTTGATTTCTAAATATTTTTATTTCTTGAAAGTTAACAATCACAAAGCTAAATATAATAAGCCTTACTGAGTTGAAGTATATGGGCATCCAGGAAAGAAAAACAAAAAACCCCTGTGAAATAAGAAAAAAAAATTAAGTTAAAAGGGGCAGCAAATATGGATTTGCATGAACAATAATTGCAAAACTGCATGATACAGGTCCCTGAGTCACATTTAAGAACTGTGCATTATATTTTTCTATTCGAAATTGGGAATAGAAGGTGAGGATTACGTCATGCAATAAGATAAGTGGATCCAGTTGGGGCATAACAAATGGCAATTTGCTATCAATTCAATTATGAGTATTATCAGCTCCAATTACAAACATCGGCAAGAAAAATTAAATAAATGCTATGATTGTGAAGCATTACCCAGCTATGCATGGCGTTTGCAACAATTAGAGACCATGTTGGCATCTTTGAAAGCAAGCGTCTGAAAGGAGGGATCACTTTAACTTTCTTGGGTTCATCAGTCTCCACCAGAAAAGACTTTCGCTTTTTATTTAATATATACTCCAACTCATATTTTGATATCTGGGGACTTCGGTCAGGAGTGCTTGATGTCGCAGACAACCACACCAACACCCAAAGAAACCCGGACAATCCGAAAATCACAAACGGACCAAATATACCGCCTTGCGACATGAGAATGGGAGAAAGCGTGAGCCCGATCGCACATCCAAGCTGAAATCCAGCCATTGAAATTCCAACAGCCCTTGCCCGTTCAGTTTGAGGAAACCATCTAAACAGAACAACCAAAAATCAGTCATTATCAATATCAGCTATCAACCCTTTCTTGCTCCATCAACTTCATACAAAAGTGATAACCAAAGGACATGTTATGCCATGTCAAATAATAAAAATTCATATAAGCCACAAGTCCAAAACAGAAACCATATTGAGAATTCTAGTTACCATTTCAAACTTTAAAATTGTGCAAACCAACCAAAGATTGAATACCTGGCCACCATGTTATTCATGGAAGGAAGAGCCACACCTTCCGCCACGCCAAGAAGAGCACGGACGGAAAGTAGAGCCAAAAGGGAGGTCTCTGCAGCCCAGGGAGTGAGAAAAGTAGCAAGTGACCACAAGGCCACACCCCAAGCCATGACAACTTTGCCACCATAGTTATCCACCAACACTCCCCCACCTATAGGTGAAACCAAATACCCCCACAGAAAAGACGACTGCACTACAACCGCCAAATCATCAATCAATATCCAACCCAATTGACAACAATAATAGCACAGTCAATTCTTCAAACAGTTGGTGTGTGTGGGAGAGAGAGACCCACCTGAACGATTCCAGAGAAAGCGCGGCTCCAACCGTTGGCAAGCGATAAAGGAACGATGGCGACGGACATGACGACGCGATCGGCGTTGCAGAGAGCGAGAGCGAGAGCGAGCATAGCCACCACTTTGACTCGCTCTGAAGTGATGAACTCAGCGAAACTCGGTTGCTGTTGGTGTTGGTGGTTCTTCTCGGGAACCGAGTTGAACTGCGCGTCGTTGGAAGAAACCCGAAGGCGGGGAAGGGAGCGGAGAGAAGCTGAGCCATTGGAGTATTCGATCCTCCTGGGAAATCCCCAATGGGTGAGGTTGGGTTTGGGTGAGTGGAACTTGGCGACTACGCCACGGTGTTTCTCGGGTAATGTTGGTGGTTTTAAGGCGGTTGCTCCGCCGAAACCGATGGCGGAGGACATCGACGTGGTGGCCGAGACGGAGTTAGTTGTGGCGGTGGATTTTTTTTTTTTTTTTGGTGACTGTGGCACCGAGCTGGTTGGTTAGGATGGTGTGCTAGCTCTCAATTACTGAAATGACCTCGTCTTTTGCTGTGTTTATGATAGTTCGCGCGTGTTTAAAGTGCAGTTTTAATTTTAAAGAAGAAAGAAATAATCCTAGTCTCGACTCTTGACTCAATATTGAGTTTGCATTAAAGAGAGATATTGATTGATTGATTAAAGTCACGAGAGATAAAAAATTGAATTGATATAGAAAACACAATAATTGCCGTTCAACTGTGTTTTTAAAAATCTTTTAGGGTCTGTTTGGTTCAAACGAAGGAAGGTGAGGGGAGGGATTTTAATAGAGGGAAGAGGAGGGAAGGGGAAAGGAGGGAAGAGATTTAATTTGATTTTGTGTTTGGTTGAGAGGAGAGGAGAGGAGAGGAGAGGAGGGAAGTCTTTGTTTGTTTGGTTCAGGAGGGGAGATGAGGATTTTAATGAAGGGAGAGATTAATTTACTAAGTATATCTTTAGGAGTCTGTTTGGTTCAAACGATGGGAGGAGAGAGGGAGGGATTTTAATGGAGGAGGAGGGAAGGGGAAGGGAGGGAGGGATTTAATTTGATTTTGTGTTTGGTTGAGAGGAGGGAGGGAGGGAGGAGGGAAGTGCTTTGCTTGTTTGGTTCGGGAGAGGGAAGGGAGGGATTTTAATGAAGGGAGAGATTAATTTACTAGTATATCCTTATAGTCTTTTATATTATGTTATATATAAGAATATTTAAGTAATTTTATTTTAAATAATTTAATCTCCCCACCCCTTCCCTCCCCTCCAAAACTCCCCACTTTGGGAGGGGAGCCAAAATTGGCTTAGGAGGGATTTTGCTCCCCTCCCCTTCCCTCCCCTCCCTTTGAAAAAATTGAACCAAACAAACATAATTTAAAATAACTTCTCCCCTCCCCTCCTCTCCCCTCCAAAACCCCCCAACCAAACACATCCTTATAGTCTTTTATATTATATTATATATAAGGATAATATCCTACACCTCTATTATACAAATGAGAATAACCTCATTTAATATCCTCCACATGGCAACTTTTAAAAAAATAGCAATAAATAATACTTATGTATCATTTTTAAAAATGGAAAACATATTAGGTGGTTAAAAAAAAAGGGAGCTGGAGCAATAAAATGATAATTATGTCCACCATGTTTTACAAAAAAAGGCAAAAACTATTGAAATGTTAATTATTTGCCAAAAAAAAAAATAAGCACAAGCCAATTTTCGGTTGAGATTTTTTTTTTATTACATAATAATTATGAAACGTTTCCTGGATAGCAATTGTGAGCAAAAAAAAATAAGTGGATAATAAATATAAACATTAAGAAGAATAAAAAACGGCAAGTAAACATTTTGTTGAAAAAAAGGGAAATAAATATGAGCAAATTGTGTAAAAAAAAAGCGTACAATAAACCTGATCAATTGAGTAATGGAGGAAACCGATTTATGGACAATAATTTAGACACGTACAGTCTCTCTCTCCCTTATTTCTTAATATGGAAATTTTTAATTATATTTTGTAATTTTTTGAAATCGGCCCAATTAGTTAATTAGGTCATAAAAATTGTTGACCTACTCATTTTCCTATGCAATTACGGAGTCTATAAATAGTGGATAGAACCATACATGCTCATTGTCTGTTTGATCCTGTAGTTAGTGTCTTTTGATCGTTCATAGTCTGTGTTTTTTTGTATTTGTTTGTTTATTCTCATTGAAAATGAATCCCAACCATGATCAAATTTCTGGCATCGACTCTTCCTTTGATCGGAATTGGAATTTAGTAGTTGAGATTTTTTGTATGTGGTGCACTAGTGTATCAGACACACAAAGTTTTCTTTTATCTATTGAAGTTATTCTTATTGACAATGAGGTGAAAATAGATTTTTTTTTTTATTTTTGACAAAATGAATACAATGTTTGTTGTTTACATCTAACTTTCGTTTTTTACGTGTAGGGAAATACAATTCATGCCATGGTGCCCAAAAGTTTGATGTATAAGTTTCATACAGTTTTAAATGAAGGTTTTGTATATAACATCAGGAATTTTGATGTAGTTGCAAACAACGATTCCTACCTTTTAACAAGACATAATTGTAGGCTTAAATTCAAATTATGTACACAAATCAGATCTGTGATGAATTTTAACATTCCAATGAATGTTATTCATTTTACCCCACCTGCCGATTGCTTTGCAGATGGTTTTTGTAACATCCCATTTTTCAGATAATCTTAAATAATACTTGAAGAAAAATTAGATTGGTAATTAGGTGATAAACGGGTATTAACAACCTTAATTGGGGGTAAAATGGGGTTAAGTAGGACCTATAACTCTTAGGAAAGGCTCAGAACATCCCTGAAAGGGGCACGGAACCCCTAGAACCGTTTAGAAAGAAAAGAATTAGGTGTCTCTCTATCACCTTGGTCATGACGCGACCATACCAGTATAAAAGCCATAACTTGAGCTCTGGATGTCTGATTGAGGCGTTCTTAGTGGCGTTGGAAAGCTTAAATAATTTCCTACAATTTTCTCTCTAATAGACATAACCAAAATGGGGCTCTAACATCGCAACGCAATGGAAGGAAGATCCAAAAGGGTCCAAAAGGTTCTCATTGTCGCGACGCGATGGAATTAGTACTGCGACCATCACGACGTGATGAAAGTCGGTTACCACCACTGTTCGATCATTGACACGTATCTTTGATCGCGACACGACGGAAATTGCACTTGTGACCGTCGCGACGCGATGGAGCGATTCTCTCCTATAAATAGGCGTTCACCCCTTCATTCCTCTTTGCCCCACATCCTCTTCTCTCTCTAGCTTCTCTCTCTAGGAATTTCTCCTAAGCAGTGAGTATGCTCTGCACTTGCCTCGAATAAGGATCCTGTGCATCAGAAAGCTCTTAGTAGGCAATCCTAGGAGGAAGAGGAAAGAGTGAAGGATGGCATGACAAGGTCAGGCGGAGTGTGAGTAAGGAGCGTGAGCAGCAGGCTCAAAGATAGGAGTGCGAGTAGCGAGTGCGGGAGGAATGCAGATAGTAGCAATAACGGCAGCGATCTTCTAACCAGGTGGGAGCAAGAAACCTTACACTCTAGGGATTTTAGGATAGAGTAGTATATATAAATGTGCGTAGGGTGACCCAAGCCCTACTAGGGGTTGATGCCCCAACAACCTATAAGGGGTGTTATGACTACGACTGCTAAGGATAGGAGTCGTTAGTCCATCAACCATAGGGATAATTTCTGGTGTGCGGAAAACCCTAGGATAGACAACTTATGATTGCTTTATGATTAATAACATGTTAGTAGCAGGTCGCCTAAGCGATACTAGAGTTAATCCATATGTTAATGACTGATGCTGATTGATATAGTGTTGATTTAATATAATTGTTGATAAGGTGCTGATTATATATGATTGGTTGTGATTATATGACTATGCTGCTGATTATATGATTGTTGGTATCTGTATGAATACATTAGTTGATGTGTTGTATGATGTTTGAGATATAGTTTGAACCGTTGACTGTGCTGGTGATTGAAATGATTGATGTGATAGGAATATCACGTGAATACCCTTAGACCTTAGCTGATAGGAGAGACCTTGATAAACCATAGGGGATACCGAGTTAGTTGACTAGGAGTGGTGAGAGGACGGGGACGCTGTTAGAGTTGACAAGGATACAAATAGGTTTTTAGGGTGTGAGAGGGAAGTAGGTGGAGTTAGGTTTAGATATAGTGGTGCAGACTTGAGAGATAGTGAGTGTGATCTAGGCAGACACGAGAGTTATTGTGATTGTGTGTGCCATTTATATATGCTTTCTATCCCTGCTTTCCCAATTTTATAGTGTGTATTGTGTTTCTTAGCTCATTTCTACTTTTCTTGTTGTATTTTCTTTTTCATATAAAACAAATAACAAGGACCTGATGGAGTCATCACCAGCATTGTGGAGTGTACAGAGGGTACTCAGTAAGAGTAACTCTCTCTTCAGTTACGTGTCATAGCCAGTGAGTCAGGGTCTGTATATGTGTCGTATAAGTTGTGGGCCTCAGACACAGGTTCCGTAAAGACATATAATCTTATGTACGCATCAATATATTTAGTTTTAATAAACTATTATTTTTTTTCAATAAATCTATATTGCCTAATTATTCGTTTAGGGTTTAATAAATATTATACTGTAGCGCTTCGGAAACAGGGTGTTACAGTTTTGATAATAATTATTTGGTTGGTTAGTATTTTATAACAATTTTTTTATATTTTACATTTTTTTGTTGTCATACAATACTATTTCATTTGTCGAAGATATTATTGGGGTGCTCATTGGTATCGGGCAGCAACTTTTGTTGAATTCGCTGGAATTAAGACTAGAATCACTGTCATGGAGCTTGACAATAATGGGTATTCATTCCGTTTATAGTTATAATTATATAAATAGCCATAACTATTTGCGGTTCCTAATGTCATCTTAGTTTTTTTCAACAAAATTCGTCTCCATTACACTTTGTATAGTTCATACGTCGACGAATTAACAAACTTTGTTGAGTCTTTTAATGGAATTAATCCGATTATAGTTGTGACGTTTTCGAAGTACAAAGTTGTTAAAGGTAAAAAAAATTTATTTCTTATTTATATACTATTTTTTGATTTCTCCAATCAAACAATCACTGTTTTTACCAGCTTTTTTAGACAAAAGTGTACTACTAAACACACACAATACTTCTAGACTTTTAATAAATCCAGAACATCCTGACGCTGATAACTTACGAATAATGTTAGTGAGCATTTTTACTTTATTCATAATCTTTTATTAAATCTATGTATTTGTATAACAAACATTTCGTTTTGCCAAAGGATGGAAGATAATCAGATGTACCAAAACATGGTTGTGAGGCATCTAAATCAGACAGCAGTTGGATGGATTGTTGAAAATTTTATCAACATGTTCAGGAGGATCACTATTGATTATAATTTTGAAGTTTGATGTCGCGTTCTTTATAGTATTTATAGATTTTGATCCATAAGTTGTCTTATTTAAGTTCTCTTATGAATTTAGGGATTGTTTTTTGTATTTTGAATTGTTACTTTAAATTATTAATTAATTTTACTATTTCGTTTCATCTTTTTTTATTTGGAATTTATTTTCAATCACTGATAAGTGATTCTTTTTTTCTTTTTTCTTTTGGGTGAGATTGATAATTGATTCGGCAATGTTCGAGCTCGAAAAGGAAATAGCAGAACAGTAAAAGGACATTAATTACAATGGCATTGATAATGGTTTTATTGAAAAACAAAACAATTGGGTTAAGTTGCGAAAAGGAATAATAAATCGGGGAGTTATTTTCATTAATGGACTATTTATGTTTTATGAAAAATGAAATATGAAATGGGAGTAATCATTTTTAATTCGAATATATATATATATAGAGAGAGAGAGAGACAGAGAGAGAAAGAGAGAGAGAGAAGGAAATATGTAAGTGAAAATGAAAATTGATTACACAACATAATTATATAAAATTAGTAGCTGATTGATATTAATTGATTATTTGATACGCTAAAATAATCATAATTTGATTTTGTTAATTCAGCACATTCAATTACGGATACTTTAGATTATATCATTGAACTAAATTATTATAAACAATCAACTATCAATAATAATATTATGGAATAATAAGGTTTGGTATTTAAAACAATGGCATAATCCGTCACAAATATCATAAATGAGAAAAATCTGCCAATAAAGCTGGCAAACCAATCAAGAGTTATCTATATTATATATTGCATTATTAGAAGGGTATCATCATGAAATAAGGAATAAAAAATTGATTACACAACATAATTATATAAAATTATATAAAATTAGTAGCTGATTGATATTATTTGATTATTTGATACGCTCAAATAATCATAATTTGATTTTGTTAATTCGGCACATTCAATTACTGAAACCTTAGATTATATCATTGACCTAAATTGTTATAAACAATCAACTATCAATAATAATATTATGGAATAATAAGGTTTGGTATCCGTAAAAAATATCATAAATGAAAAAATCTGCCAATAAAGCTAGCAAATCAGTCAAGAGTTATCTATATTATATATTGCATTATTAGGAGGGTATCATCATGAAATAAGGAATAGAATTTTAGCTTAGTGTATGTATATTATGCATTTATATACTATAAAATTGATACATGTTATTATATATATACACACTACAAGAATAAAGGCAAACTGCGGCGGTTTAATCCGCCACTAATTGCTTCTCGCGGCAGTTCCTAAACCGCTGCAGATTCCACCGTTGGGAGGGTATTCTGCAGCGGTTTTGGCAACCGCTTTTCTCGAGCATTTAAAACCGCCGCAAAACACCCATTAAATTTACGTGTTGTCATTAGTGGCGGTTTGAACCACCGCAATTCACCACATTTTAAAAAAAAAAAATATTGATCTGACGTCATTTAAGCTTAATGAAATGCCAATCTATTAAATTTTTGGGACATCTAAAAAATATAAAAAACAATAAAAATAAAGCTCTTATTACTTTCAAAATTTAACAATACAACAAAAATCTTTTCAAATGTAAATTTATAATTAATACAAATATACAAAATATAACAAGTTTACTGTTACATTATAAGTCAATAAATTTTAAATAAAGGGCTAAATAGAAGATGACAATCCATGATCTCGGGTCTTTGTAGGATGCTCCTAAAAGCTGAGAAGCATGCGTTCCCATTAGACGACCCAGGTTGGTGTATCTGGCATGCTCTCTAAAAAACAACCAACAATAAATACAAGAACAATGAATGATAAATACAATTGAATTGAAATCAAAGTTAAGTAGCATGTATACAAAAGAACGACAGAGCCAACAAAAGAAAGTATGACAACTTAATAAGCCAACAAAAGAAAGCATCTAACAGCCCCAATACAGAACCAGGAGAATGAACTTTGGGAGAAGATGCTTTCCATGCACTATTTGTTCTTATTTCCCTCTCTCATACGTGAAACCTAGATACTCAAATGGATGCAAAAATGATTGCACAGAGCATGACTATCCACAAACCCAAACATGCAGAGAACAAAACACTAGAAATGGGAACTAAAAGAATGTGGTTTATGAATGGATGGATCAAAGACACTTATTGATATAAAAAAGAAACTAAAAAAAATTCAAGTTCAGCCCAATGCTCATAAAACATACTTAATTTGTTGTAGTGAGCCAACACATGAAAATCTTTTAAACATAAACAAACATGTAGAAAGAAAAGAAAAAAACCCTGAAACATCAAAGCTTTTTTTCGTTGATAAGAGCCACACGATTGTAAACAAAAAAAAATTAACCAACCAAAGACAATCAAATGTGATGGACCCATAACTAAAATTGGATTTCCAAACAATTCTAATTTTATATATTAAAGCATGGAAAGAAGAGGGGAAAAAAAGATTCTCAGCAAGTATAAACAGAACACACATAGGTGCATAATTAGATATCAATGAAACAAAAACAAATGAAGTAAATGGGCCATGCCAATTAGAAAGAAATAATACAACAAAGAAAGGAAAGAAAAAATAAACTAGTTGAAGAAGAAGTCAGTTCCTCTTCTTTGAATTCCCAATACAGAAAGCATGACAATTCCTGCAAGTTATCGTGACACTGCAAGAAAGCAAGTTGTGTATCTCAACCTTTGAAAAGAGATTGAAAGAGAAAGTCTAAAATCTCAATCTACTATGCTTTATTAAAATTAATTTGAGAGCTACACTTGTAGAAATATTTGCTTACATAATAACTAGAAATATTTGTTTATGGATTCTAGCCACTAGTTACTCATACCTGGAGGTCAAAACCATATTCGACAGAGAAAGCTTTAGCAGATTCTGGGAGAGCAATTGTTTCAAGTGCTATTCCACATAGTACTCACATAGTAAGCCATCAGAAAAGATGCCAACCTAATATGTGATTGATGCACCAATGCATCAAACCAAATTTAGAAGGAAGATGATAGACTTTCTATGAAGCTTGAATAATAATATTAAAAGTAAATGTATAGCTAATAAAAGTAATGTGCTTGAATTATTTACAAATGGAAAATCCCAAGCTAAATATTTAAAACCTGTTAAAAAATTTAATTCCTTTTTACAGTGACTTTGGAAAAAGAGGCAATTAGTGGCAGGAAAACAAACAGATTCAAATGCATCTTCTCCATGTAAAAATCATATTTTTATTAAGACCCTTTAGGCAGTGCTATATTTTTATATAAGTTACATTTTGGATAAGTTTTTTATATTCTAATCAACAAGCGATAACCAGACTCCAAACAGTGGAGTAACAACTAATGATTCCATGTTGCGTCGTAATTTAAACAGCACACCATCATTGCCAAATTCATCTGGTACCCAACAAAATTGTTTACTTCTTCTTATGCATTATTATATCCTTTCCTATACATTGAAATCTGACTGTATTTAAATTACTAAAAGATTAAAAAAAAATCACTCATGCAATTGTCGCGTTTTGTAATGGAGCACATGTATTTAACTTAATATATGTACTGCCTTCAGGAACAAACAATAAAGACACAGGAACAAACAATAAAGACATTCATTTTTTGTGGAGGAATACTGATAGTTGGTGCTCCTTAATAAATTGTACTCCTACACAAGGTGACTCCTTTAACCATAATAGCGAAACTCAAGGTGCATCCACTAGCATGTCATCTATCATAGATGAACCTAGCAATAGTAAGACCAAAACTTTTAAATATATGTTTTCAGAATTTATCATGAATATTTTTAAATTACATTTGACAGTATAGTTTAGCAATTTTAAATAAGCATGCCACTCTAACATTATTGTTTTTTGCAATTTTTTTTGTAGTTCAAAGACAAATTGAACTAAATCAAGTTGAACATACATCTAAGGTGATTGATCCTATTATTAGGATTGGATGCCCCAAAGTTGCTAGGCATTCAAAACAATCACTACAAGAAAACAACATATTACTGACGGAATTTTACCGACGGCCTCGACTCCGTCGGTAATATTAAAATTACCGACGGCTAAACTGTCGGTAATGCGCCGAAAAAAATCTGCCTACGAAATTATTTTTTGGTACTTTACCGACGGCTTAGATGTCGGTAAAGAATTATTTTAATTGAAATTTATTTTTAAAATTTACTGACGTCGCCGTCGGTTTGCACATTGGGTCAACATTTTTTGTTTCCTAATCTTCCTTTCAGATTTATCAATACATCTCCTTCTGAATCTCAAAAAACACTTTCCCTCTATTCTCAAAACCCTTCCCTTCGAACGCTCCGTCGCCGCCGTCCTCTCTCCCCTCTTCAATTCCCAACTCATTGCCGTTGAAGGCATCGTCCCCCGCCCCGATCCCTCTTTCACCGCCACTCCATCGTTGTTAAAGAAACCCGCGCCGACACCGCCACTCACCACTCAGTGTTCTCAAAATTTTTGTTCGAACCAAACGCTGCCCCCCGCTCCGCCGGTTCCCACCGTCGCGACTCCCTCTCTCTAGTCGGCGTTGCTTCCCTCTGTTCTCTCTGTCTCTCGACCAGATCTGGCTCCCTTCGTTCTCTATTCTCTCTCCGTCGCATCCTCCTCTGCCGGCCACCGCTCACTGTTAGTGAGTCATTACTTATTGTTTTGTTTTAGTGACTTTGTCAATTACTTGGAAGAATTTGTTTTAGTGACTGGATATAACTCTCCGTCGCGATTCTTCTTAGTGTTTGTTCTTTTGGACATAACGTTGTTTTCCTTAGTCTTCTTTTGGATTCAAGTTTGCTGAGGCAAGAAAATAAGTCTCTAATATGGCATGGATAGTTGGGTTGGAACAAGGTTTTTTTTTGTTGAAGTACTGGATATCTAATATTGGTAGTTTGATGTGTTTTCTCTGGTTTGTCGAAGAAATGAATATAACCATAGTCCGATACATGAGTGATGCTAATTGAAATTGAAATTGAAATTTCACACATACACTGTCCCTGAACCTAAGATAGGAAAAAAATTGTTTACTTAGATTTTCAAGAACATTTCCACTGTTTGTATTTCAAGCATTCATTCTTACCCAGTTCAAGCATTCAAGCATTGATTTTTGGTTTTATATCTTATTTCGCAAGGGTTAAAGAAAACAAAGGTAGTTTGAGAATGCATCTTTAGTTAATGCTGATATTATGTTTATAACTTATTTATAGGTTCATCCCGGGTAAAGTAGCCTCTAAGGCCATCACCGCGGTCATTCAATCACAGTTCCGGGAACCATATCATACTTGGGGAGAGATTCCAGGAGAGACGGTGGAGAAATGGTTTGAGAAATTTGAAGTAAGATAATGTTACTTTTCTTATTTAAGGGTTTTCGTTATTGTGTGTTGATATTAATAATGAATATTGATCTTATTTGTAATATAATATTGTAGGAGCATGTTTCGTGGGATCGTAAAGACCATTATCTGGTTGAGAAGCTCTTCAACACCAAAGGCTCAAAGCGTCTTTCTGAGATGCTTATGGAGGTGAGGAAGAATGGTAAATGCCCAACCTGGATAGGCGAGGGGGCTTATGCAGAACTTAATGCCAAGTGGAAGGCTCCAGACTATAAGGAGAAATGCACCAAGGCCAAGCAGAACCGCGCTTCTTCTAAGGGTGGTTCTATGTATACTGGTGGATCTATATCCATCACTGAGCATGCCTTACGCCTGGTATGTTTTTTAAACATTTTATTGCTTAAAATTCATCACATAAATTTGTTGTTATATATATGTTCCTAACGTTTTTAATTATGTTTCAGTCTGATGAGTTGGGTAGAGAGCCCATGGTGGATGAGATCTTCTTGAAGACTCACACAAAAAAGAAGGACAAGTCTTGGGTGGACAACAGATCCAGGGAGACATATGTAAGTCAGATCATTGCATTTTTTATTTAATTAATTTTGTTTTGTTTCATAAACAATATCGTAACCAATCTTTACTCTGTTTTGTTTTGAGCAGGAAGCTTATCAAGAGAAAGTGCAGCAGGCCGCCTCTCAGGCCCACAGATTTCCAACGAGCCATTTGCCAAGGGCCCTAAGGCCGTCGGTAAGCCGTCGGTAATCACGATTTATCGACGGCTTTCGTGCGTCACCGACGGAAAATGGCCGTCGGTAACAGCATAAATTCTTGTAGTGAATGGTGATACTACTAATTGTGGCACACACGGTGATACAATTTTATTGAATTGTTTGGTATTTTATACATTGTTCTAAGTAATTTACATACTTTAATTCCATGTTAATACTAAAGGTAATATTTCTATGCAGATTTTATTTATTTATTTATTTATTTTAATTTTTCATGTTTGTGCAGATGGGGATTGTGATGAACAATCTCAGCATATCAAGTCTTTGTTATATGATAAAGGCGAGGCTGAAGGTAACTTTTTTAAATTGTAACACTTGGTCAGAAATATATTATAACTTCCAGTTTGTACAATTTTTTTGAATGTTAATTCTATTTGCTTAATACGTTAAGTTATTTCTTCCAGTGTGTCTAGATACAGGTTATCCTTCCTATTTTTGTCGTCACTGTAAGGTGCAACTATGGTGCAACGGGAGATTTGAAAATATTAAAGACACCATTCTTGCTGAATCGTCCTTATGTTGTATGAAGGGAAAAATACAACTCCCATTATTGAAAGAGCCTCCCACATTATTGTTAAATATTTTAACTGGTGAAGATACTAGAAGTAAGAATTACAAAGATAACATCAGGGCATATAATAGCATGTTTTCATTTACTTCAATGGGAGGAAAGATTCAGAATACAATAAATGATGGTGGTGGTCCACTGTTGTTCATTATTGGAGGACAAAATTATCATCGTATAGGGAGTTTGATACCTGAAACTAGAGTTAAACCAAAATTCTCTCATATAGACATTTACGTCACACAAAATGAATTGTCCAATAGAATTGGTAATTTCATGTATGTATGTAGAATTTAATATCTCATGAATTTATAACATCTATTTATTTAAGTTTGGCTCATTTTGTTTATGATAATGTACATATCACAAGATGGTGGCCCCACAATTTGATATTTCATTGGTTCAAGATTTGACCAAAATGGTTGACTACCACAACCCTTATACAAAGTGTTATCGTAAGGTCCGTGAAATGGTGGAAAAAATGATAACTGAGATTACTATTTGAGGTTTTTAAGAAACCGTCCAAAGGACGCGGGAATGAACAATATTCCCAGTGCAGACGAGGTAGCAGCTCTAATTGTTGGTGATGTAAATAGCATTGAACGTGGGAGGGATATAATTGCAAAAAAGACATTTGGTGAATTGGAAAGAATACACGAGACACAGACTTCTTTCATCCCTTTACAGTATCCTTTGATGTTCCCTTATGGAGAAGATGGTTATCAAGAAAATATTCAAATAAGGGAGATGCATGAGAATGACAAAAAAAGGAAGAGATTAAAAGTTGCATTAAGGGAATTTATTGCTTTCAGAATTCATGACAGATGTGTTGAGTATGGAAATATTGTTCAATCAAGAAGGTTGTTTCAACAATTTGTGGTTGATTGTTATACAATGCTAGAGTCTCAAAGGCTAAGTTTCATAAGGGCCAATCAAGCAACAATTAGATGTGATATACTTAATGGTTTGCAAGATGCAGTTAGTAGCGGAGAAACAGATCCTGCCTCTATTGGTAAACGTGTAATATTATCATCCTCATTCACAGGTGGTATGCGGTACATGTTTAATAACTGCCAAGATGCAATGGCTGTTTGCAAACGATTTGGTTATCCAGACCTCTTCATAACTATTACTTGCAATTTAAGCTGGAGAAAAATAAATGAGTTTGTTGATGATAGGCGTCTTAAACCTTATGATAGGCTGGATGTTTTTTGTCGTGTATTCAAGATCAAATTGGATCAATTGATGGATGATTTACGAAAAGGACGTATTTTTGGAAAAGTTGATGCAGGTAAGCTATTATATATATATTAAATGTTGAATTATATATTGTCTGCTCTGAGTTTATTAATTACTATTTTTTTTCTTTCAATGATGTATACAGTGGAGTTCCAAAAGAGAGGTCTACCACACGCTCATATACTTTTGTGGTTTAGTTCAGAAAATAAGTTGAAAACTGGTACAAATATTGACAAGGTAATATTAGCTAAACTTCCTAACCCGACACTATATCCAAAGCTGTCCGAAGCAGTAAATAAGTACATGATACATGGTCCATGTGGAGTTGCTAACCCAAAAGTCTCCTTGCATGAAGAATAGAAGATGCACTAGGTTTTACCCTAAGTCTTTCATGCCTACGACTACTATTGATGATGGTGGCTATCTAAAGTATAGAAGACATGACACTGGCATTTCAGTTGAAAAGATGAATACAAAGATAGATAATAAGAGTGTTGTTCCTTACAATCCTCATCTTTTAATACGTTATGGAGGACATATCAATGTTGAATATTGCAACAAGTCTAACTCCATAATTTATCTATTTAATTATGTCAACAAAGGTCCCGATTGAGCCTTTTTGCACATATCCAGCAGTGATGACAATGGTGACACAGAGAAATATGTTGATGAGATAAAACAATATTATGACTGTAGATATGTATCACTGTGTGAGGCTGTTTGGAGGATATTTTCCTTTGATATTCATTACAAATGGACACCAGTCAACAAGCTGACATTCCACCTGCCAAACTATCAACCAATTTATTTTGGTGATGATAAGGAGATTGATAATGTTGTTAGAAGGAATGAATATTTTAACACAATATTTCTTGCCTGGTTAATGCAAATGCTAAGTATACAGAGGGAAAGGATCACACATATTCAGAACAACAGTTCTCTATAATTGTCCTATGATTGATTTTGCTTATGATCTCAAATATAAAAGTACTCAAGTACATTTTATTTTTCTCCCTTCCCCCCCCCCACACACTTTGCTTTTTATTCAGAATGAAGGTGCTGACTTCTACAGGCAGACATCATAAGAGTATAAGATTGTTAGGTTTTATACTTGGCTCATTTTAATTTGCTTACATAGTAGTAGCATCACTATTATTTTGTGGAATTGGACATAATGCTTATTCTATTTTACATTTTTCAGGGAAAATAGTTCAGATTGTGGCAAATGCGGATCGTGATATACCTCATGCTGGAATAACAAGGATTGAATCTTTGTATAACATTTTTAAATTTTGACCTCAAATCTAAATGGCAGTTGGGGAAAGAGATATCAATTTTACATGTTGCTTTTAAACAATATATGTTAACTTGGGATGTTACCATGTCAGATATTCTCTATATTTAAGGTTTCATTTTTTTGAGCAGCTCAATATTTAAAACTACACACAAAGCACCTGCGTTACCTATTGTTATACAACATACGCAATTTCATAACCCATTAATTATGTCTTGTGTGTTGCCTATTGTTATCACCAACTCAATTTTAAAAAATTTATGAGAATCCTGTGCATTGCATGGGTAATTTCACTAGTTGGATATGCAAATGCAAAACGAGAGAACATGTAGTACATTTAACCTAGACAAGACGCAAGCTTTTGAAAGATGAGATGCAAAATTGATTGTGTCTTCTTGTTTGTAATGCTTACTCAAAACTTGTAAAACCTTAATCACTCTTTATATCCCCATTAGTAAACTTAAGGCTCTATTTTCTGTGGGCCACCTGAAAAATGGTGGGTGGATGGACATGCCATTGGATATACAATTTTTTTGAATCAATTACTAGGATAAAAATATGGTCAAACGGTTAAAATGGTTAGAGCACCCACCATTTCTCCCCTGACCTCTGCCTTTCCCTTCACCTCCTTCGCCTCCACCCCTTTTATCGGTTAGATCCACCTTCTGCCCCAAATCTCTCTCTCCCAACCTCAGTTTGCTTGTCCACACCCTTTCCCCCACCCCGTCCACCCTCCCCTTCCCTTCCCCCAACCCTTTTCCCCTAACTCTGTATTTTCACATCTAACCCTCTTATGTTATTTATGGTGCATAAAATCATGACAATTTTACATGTTCCAAAACGCCATTAACCAAACATTCCAGCAAAACTGTCACAAAATATTGCCAATTTGAAAAGTCTTACATGGCCTATAATGAATCCAACCAATAAATAGGTTTGGCATGATCCATCAATTGTTTCATGCACGTCGTTGTTCTCATTGGCGTCGTACACCATCAACCCAAATCCTTTGTAGTTCTGTATATCTTTTTCAAACTAAAAGAACCAGCTCACATCAATACCTTATAGGGCGACCTGAATCATTTGTTTCTAGCTTTCCATGGTCCCCACTCAACACCATTGTCAATGATAACCCTAATTCGTCGTTGGACGCTTAGTAGATGTTTGACTTGAACACATTGGATTCGAATGCTAAGTTCAGACTTGGACTCGGACATAGGGCGAGTATTTCATCTTCGAAGCTCTTGATGACAAAGTAGGAAGGGAGAAAAAGGGTGCAAGTCGTAAGAGGGAGAGGAGTTGGCATGACACCTACTACCTCTCATACGATAAAGTAATAAAGATATGTGTAATGATCAACATAAAATAAATAATCATAACATCGTCATAAGAAAATAGCGTGCATCACGAAAAACATAAAATATCGTAAGGTTAACCTTCTGAACATATGCTAATCGATTAACACCTATGAACTAATCAATTATGCACTTAAATTTATCTAATCGATTATGATTGATAGCCAAATTTATTATGGTCCACGAAATCCTATTTTTAACTTCTGTGAATTAGTTTTATTGATCACAATTCATATCTTAATCGATTAAAATTTCTAACTTATGGGAATTAATCTAATTGACTATAATTACTTGTCTAATTGATTATACCTGATTTTAACATCTAATCGGTTATAATTAATGGCCTAATTGATTAAAAGCCTCAAGACTCATTTTTTAGCTATGCTATTGAATCCTAATCGATTATGTCCCTAGGCCTATTCAGTTAAACATCCTGAAGCAGAAAACACAGATTGCAACACTCTGTTTCACATCTAAAACCAAATCCAAACATCCTAACCATTTTCTAGCAACCATTCACATTCAAACGAATTACATACATCATTAACAGTACATAAACAATCTCATATATCAATGGCAAACAGGTCATAGATTCATTTACACATGCATAATCATTCACATATTAATAAAAGCACGAGTATCTAAATATCATTCCTAGCCCTCTCCCGATATCTTATACAAATTAAAACAAGCAGTCTTCCCCCTAATACATGGTAAGGTGAAATCGCAGATCCTAAGGTAGAAGCAGATCAGTTTCACGAGCAAAAGACATTGGTTCTACAACACAAGCACAAATAAGTACCAAAAACAAGAACAAAAATGGAACGAAATACACCAGAAATGAAATAGAATCATTGCCCACTCCATAGAGTAGAAGAACATACCAAAATGGATAGGAACATCATGATCACACCTGTCTAAAAGCTAGAATCGCAGGTGAAGAACAAGAACGAGAATGTTTCAGCAACGAAAACATCCTCTTTAACGAAGAACGATGGACAGGGTCTTTCAATTGCAGATAAAAGAAAGAATTTTGCTCAAAAGAGAATGGGAACACGAAATTAGGGTTATGGGAATGTCAAATCGCAGTTGTGGTTAGTCAAGACGCTAATAAACATCGAATTTATAACCATTAACATTTAATTTTTCTGCGAAAATGACGCAGTTAATCAATTATGACAACAGTCCTAATCGTTTAATCTTCTTATAGTTTTTAAATTTGAAAGAAAACGTGTTCTAATCAATTAAGGATATATACATAATCGATTAAGAAAAACAGATTTTCAAGAAAATTATTTCTAGCACTGCTAATCAATTAAGGGTGTTATTCTAATCGATTATGGTTTGTGTTTTCCCAAGAATAGACTTATATAAGGGTTCTACTACCTCGCACACACTCCTAAAACATGCATAAACACATAAGCAAGTATAAGCATATAAAGAACGAAAAATTTGGTGTTACAATGGGGACAAAAACATACGGATTGGGAGAACTGTTGGAGAAATGGGTGGGGGAGCTGAGTGACTGACCAATTTAACCTTTGGTCCTTCCATGCACCACTATGCAAGTGGTACATGATATAACTCGCCGTAAGCTTAAACAAAGTTACTAAAATAAAAGAGTTAATGGTATAGAAGAATGCACATATATTTATGATGGTTCACTCTCTTCCTCAAAGCTACTCCAGTCTTTCCTTCTAAAGGATTTTCTCCATTAACAAACATGGTTACAAACTTACACGCATATTCTAGCCTAATTTGGCTATTCATGTAACAACTTAAGTAACACTACAATAACACTATAACAAATATTCCTTTCTCCATTGAGAGGATATTAAAAGAAAGCTTTAAATGACTCAAAAAATGAAATAGTGAGAAAATAAATGAGCAGCACTTCAACAAGATGTTTGTTTTCTGATCTACTTCATTCTTCAAACATTATTGTATTTATAACCAATACTTAAAATAATATCGTTGCGAGATAACTTATTCCCGTTCTGATTGACATTAATTTAGATATTTGTTCAGCTTGTCTTCTTTTTGCAGTGGTAGTAGCCTTGCAGTGTAGTAAGTGACTTTGATTCAGATAAACATACTTTCTTCTTTGAATCTTGTACATTTTTATAGTGCTTGCTTCTAATGTTTATCTCTTCTTCTAAAATAGATATGACGTTTTTGAAGGGTCCTTTTGTCTATACCATATTAGGTAGCTTGCAGTCCTTTGTAGTTGACTTAACTCAAATTAAGGTATTGTCCTCGGGTTAAAAGCTTTGTTTGAACTCTTCATGAGTGTCAACTAACTGCTCCATGTAGGTGCATATTTTTCATGTGAATGTAAGTCATCAGACGCAACTTCCCTTGCATAAATCATCGAACGCAAGAGCATCAGACACATACTCTAAAAGGAAAACAAACGCATGTTAACACACCAATTTGTTTACTTTTATAGGATATTTTTAGTATGTAAATATACCATTTTGCACTAATTAAAGCACAAAGGTACTCATTTATGTCCTATTATGTAAAAATATCATGAAGATACCACTCGGAGCAAAAGATACGAAAAAGGACAAAAAACTGGCTAGTTTTGGAGAGTTTTAGTACTACTGGACAAGCGATACGACCTGAACTATAGCTGGTACGGTCGTACCTAGAGTAGAACTTCAGGAAAGGCTTATCCCCTCAGTCTGTACGACCTGGCACCAATGAAATAGTCCAGTACAGCCGTGCCAAAGGCAGTACGGCCGTACGCAAGTGATGTCAGGGCTGCAACATGCATGGGTACGATCCAGCGTCATCAACAAAGCTCGGTACGACCGTGTATACATGTGGTACGGCCGTACCCCATCTCAGAAAGTGCAGATTTGAAAGCCAGATGACCTAGTTCGAAGCCTAATCTATAAATAGGGGCTTTTAACCTTTTCTAAAAACCTTTTGACGAATTCCCAAGTCAAGAGCCCCTTATTGAGAGTTCACATAAATTCCTTTCCTTTTCCATTGATTTATATGTTTCCTTGGAGCTTGGTGCCATCCCGAATTACTACTGGAGCTCGTGAGGACGCGAAGAACGTGCTTAAGGATCGTCGTCATACCGAAAAGGTGTCCCGGTTTAGATTTATTCTCTTGTTATGGATTATTCTGATTTTATATCTAAGTTTATGTTATTATCATTGATAATGAGTAGCTAAACCGGGGTGATGGGGGATCTTTTGCAATACTCTTGGTGCTTTGTTTATTTAATTATATGAGTTTCTATTGAATGTTTGAGTGTTTTATTCCTATTGTGTTTAATCCTATAAGGCCTGATCAACCTTTATTTAGTTGGCTTAATTGTGGTAACAGGATCATATTAGTTAATAGAACCATAGGATAAAAGAACTTGCTTTATACACCGGATAGGTTATAGCTTATTTCTAATCAGTTATTAGATTAATAAACCTACCTATGCTTAATGCTCTTTCCTTTAATTACATTCTAAGACCAAATAAAGTAATTAGTTAGGAGGAAGACTATTGCAAGCTATGTAGCCCTTAGTAATTTAGAGTGAGTGATTAGGTCTCTTTCATAATAGATAACTCATAGCAATTGTTTAGTGAACTCAAGAGTAGAGTATTGGTAAACCCGGTTCCCCTAGGCTTCCTATAACATAGTTAAACCGTTCTCGCATTCAGTTTGTTTATTGCTTTGGCACCGACAACTTCCACTACTTGCTTAATTACAACTTTTGCTCGCCTAATAGAATAGAATCATATTAAGTCATTGGTACTCGCTCATTCCCTGTGGGTTCGACATTCGAAGTCCTAATTATACTCCATTATTATTACGAGTTACGATCAGGTACACTTGCCTGAGCCACAACAACGCACACGAATTTTGTTCATACTGAGCATAAATCCTTTAGTCTTTTTAAGAATTTATTTCTGAACTATGTGATCCTAGAATACTCCATAGAGTGCCTAGTGTTGAAGGTTGAACAAATAACTTAGGGTTGCATAAAAGTAAAAGGTAAAGGCAATAAAGACAATAAAGGTTGAACAAATAACTTAGGGTTGCATAAAAGTAAAAGGTAAAGCCAATAAAGACAATAAAGGTAAATTGCAAGAAATAAAAGTTGTTTGATTGATGGATGGTGTCTCAAAAAGTATTACACGCCCTAATTATAGTGCTAAATCCTAAGTCGTCCATATCTACCATGTTCTCTAATACAATAACGATTTTTAGACAGTGACTAACAATTGCAAAGACTAATTTTACACCAGTCAACTAACTTCACCTTGATCGGTTAATCCCTAAGTCAACTAACCATCTTTCCTAAAATCTAGGCATGTGCTCCATGACAATATCTTTGATGCGAGAATCTGGCTCCCAACATCTCATTTTCCTTTACAACAAGGACAAAACTTATAAACAGTTCCATACCTACTGTTTTTATGGTTCTCCTGTCATAATACAACATCTGGATTATAACTGACACGTTGGACCGAAAAATTAGTACACGATAACATACGAAGTTAGCCTTGTTAATCCGATTTGTCTTAACTCTCATCTCTCGATATCGTTCGAATCAATCTCCACTGTAAGCCACAAAAAACATATTATTAGCCACCATGGTTTATTGGCCACTAACAGAGACAATTGCTGGCTCGTTTATAATATCAAGCCTCCTCATTTCTTAATTAATTTAACTCTCTACACATGGCCTAAAGCATGATTCACCATGGAATCCCCCTCCGACCTCTAGTTCCAAGAACTCTACCCCTTCCCCTAAGTCCAGCTTCTTTGCACATCCAAATGGACACTCTAAAACATCAACCCAAAACCCAATCGCACATGCATCAACCCAGAAATCGGGGAAGGCCATATCAGAATGAGAAGGAGGAAGAACATTGACGGCTATGAATGCTCTGTCGGGGGAGAGGTGATAGTGTTGATGCAAAGCATGGAGATGATGCAGTGGAAGAGAGTGCAATGAGGTAGAATCTACAATCACCAATGACAAGGAAGAAGGTGGCATCCGAGGAGATGATATGTGAGTTTGCAAAAGATGTTAAAGATTTGGAAATTTTCTAGAATTGAGAGAACGTTGAGAGTTAATTAGTCACACCATTAATTTTAAGAGAATCTGATGTGGAAAATTAGGTGACATGTTAAATTTTGATTAGAAAACAGTACCAACAGCATGTATGGTACTGCATCTAAGTTTTGTCCTTACAATAACAAATTTTCCCTTTTCAAGGGCTTAAGGATAAACTTCAACATTATCTCTTTTCTTTATATTTTTGGTCAAATGTATCTCTTTTCTTTAGAATCTTCTCACTTCAATCGATTTTAACCGTTCGAACCAAGACAAAACCGTGGTCGAAACGTCAAAATAACCGGACCGTTGACGGGGTCAGTTCATGGTTCAATCGATTGAACCGCCCGATTAGGTTCAGTTTTTAAAACACTAGTTAATCCACAAATTAGCTAGCCAAATCTCCCTTGCACCCCCTAGTATTAGGCATGATTTTAAATTGCGGTTGCAGTTGTGGATGCCTAAAAAATCGTTACCTATGTCACAGAAAATTGCGGCTGATATGGCTGCAATTACTGTTGAGATGTGGTTGCGAAGGCCTAAAAAACCGTTACATTGATAGTGCAATTGTGGTTGCTGAACGCAATTTAAAACCATGGAATTAGGCACACTCATTGTCCCCCCCCCCCGTGGGTTGTATTCTCGCGATTCTCCTCGAGTTCTTAAACAAACTTGACAACTTGACAAGTAATTCTGACTCTGAGATATGGAAGCCCATTAGGCCCAAACAAACTCATCATCGAAAGGCCTTTGTTATTACCCCATCCCCCATTAATTTTCTCACCTCCCCTCCCCATTTAATTTCCAATGTTACCCCTACCATCTCTCTCTCAGATCTCTCGGCTCTCTCTCAGATCTCTCACCTCCCATCTCTCTCTCACTCCTCTCAGCTCGATCTCTCTCGGTCCTGACCCACGCCGCCACCACCTCCTCGCTTCCACTCGTGGCCACACCGGAACCATGGAGGTTCCGGTTCCCTCCTTCTTCCCTGATCGCGCCTTCTCCCCAAACCCGCGACAGAAGCAGAAGGAAAAAAAAGAAAGAAATAGAGGACGAAAGGGAAAGAAGAAAAGGAAGGAAGAAAGGGAGAAGAGAAGAGGGAACGCGATGGGAAGAAGATGACCGGAGGAGAACATAGGACGAGGCAGGGAGAGAGGCAGTGAACAAGAGAGATAGTTAGCAAATGAGAGAAATGAGAGGTGCTGAGAAACAGGGAGACGAGACAGTGTCTTTTTTTTTCCTCTCCACTGGCGTCAACAAGGTGACGACACAATTGGGAAAATTACTACTGGCGTGAACTTATTGACGCGTCCCCGCATCAGTTTGGTGACGCCATTTAACACGCTCGTCAACAAGCTGACGAGCGTGTTAAATACGAGACTACTACCATTAACACATACATCAACTTGTTGACGAGCCTTTTCGTCAACAAGTTGACGTGAAGTTAAAATTTCCAGAAAAAAAAAAAGGCGAGGATGATGGGTTAGAAAAATTAAATAGGGGTAAAATTGTCTTTTTATGGGGAGGGGAGGTGGGAAAATTAAACGAGGAGGTGGGAATAACAATGGCCTCATCGAAATTGTAAGTTGTAACGGTGGTGGTTGGTGATCGACACTGTGAAACACACAGATGGAGAAGGCGAGGGAGATGCTACAGTCGAGGCTGAGCCAACAAGAATCAGAAGCCGTATCACGACTCCACTCTGTTCCTTCCATCAGGCCCGGCGATAACTCCAGCTTCTACGAGCACTTCACTCTCACAGGCATCCGAGTTGACCGAGTCCAACCCGGTTTCGTCTCTTGTTCTTTCAAAGTTCCTCCTCGCCTCACCGTAACCAACTCACCTCAACCCCCATCATCATCATCATCATCATCACTTACTTCATGTGTTCTTAATCTATTTCATCATCATGTTTCTTTAATTTGATTCTAAGCACTTTGTTTTTCACCATGGTTGGATGATGAAGATTAAATTTAAGTAAAACTAATTATTATCTAGATTGAATTGAATGGTAAAAAAAAAATGTTCTTTTCGTACCCCTTACATTTTGGTATGATGGATTATAATCGCATGTCCTTTTTTCCTTGTAAGAGAAATTTTTTTGTTGAAGTGTTATACTTTTAGGGTGGGTATAGGGAAAGGGGTTATACAAAAGGGAAACGGGTGATTTCAATTCCTGGTGTGATATGCTTCTTTCTTTGTATGTATGTGTGTATTAAAATGATCTTTGTAGTGTGTGTAACATGTTGGCTTGGCTCTGCTTCTCTTATAGGACAGCACTGGGAAGTTGGCTTCTGGGGCAATTGCAACTCTTGTGGATGAGGTCGGAGGTGCTGTAATCCATGAAGAGGGTCTCCCTATGAATGTTTCAGTTGACATGTCTATTTCTTTTCTTTCAACTGCTCATGTGGACGTAAGTCATAACATCTTTTTTTTATGTTGTATATGTGTCTTTTTAATTTGATTTCAAGCGGTGTAGTCTTGGTTATACTATTTTGCCAGTTTGAGTTTGGTTGGTTATACTGAAAGGAGTGAAAATGGAATGAAAGGGTGGAAACTAACATTTGTTGTGTATCAAACCCTGCTTTCTCTCTGGATACATCAATTATATTTGTCCACTGTATAGGTTGGAAATTAAAAATGACTCTGTATTAAACCATGCATCTTATCTAATAAGTTCATACTTAGTAAGATAGTTTCTATATGAGTAGCATTAGGAAAGTTTGTGAATTGATGATCTTGTCGATTATCTATTTAAGAAAATTAACTATACTAAGTTTGGTTATTCACGTTGCGTCACATGACGGCATCTTCATTTTTTATATAGAATATAGAAAAACCATTTCATGCTGATTTTCTCGCACCCGTGCTAAGTACGGATCCCATTTGCTATTTTTTTTTTATTAAAAAAAGGATCATCAATTCGCAAACTTTCCCAATGCTATTCGTATAGAAACTCCTGAAAGTGAAATATTGTTAAGATTGATCACTTATATAGCCTGCATTGTAATGCCTTTGTAGATATGCTATCCAACGGTGCAATTATTTCCTTCCAAATTATTCTTAGCTTGTTCCTTATGTGAAGATATTCCCTACCCTATTGTTAAGGTTACTTCAGACTTAGTACCTTGTTCTTTGACGTGTATTGTTTCTAGCCATTAGCTACAGAACCTGTTCTTACTGTAAGTTTTTTGGCTTCAAACCTAATGTTCAACTGGGTTCTTTGTACCACAAGTACAAGCCAGTTACCAACTTCCATGCTCTTTTTTAATCTATTTCCTTCTACTGCATCAACATGCATTCTTGCAATATGAACCTTGATATATACTTTTGCATACTTTAAATGCTTGTTATATCAATGCATTTATGTCATTGCAGGATGAACTAGAAATTACTTCTAGGCTGCTAGGAAGGAAAGGAGGTTATTCTGGAACAATTGTTCTCCTAAAAAATAAAGCTACTGGAGAATTGATAGCAGAAGGCCGGCATTCACTATTTGGTAGACATAACAGCAAAATGTAATTCTGATATGGTATATGTACATACATATATGCAAAAGTATCAGGGTTTTCTTTTGGAAACAGATTTGAGTATGTGTCATTAGTTGCATCAGTTCTGGGTGAGAACATAATTTTACATTTTGTACATCAAAAAGTGAAAATAAATAAAGAAACGAAATTTTCCCTGCGATGATGGTGGGTTAATTAGTTAGTCTCTTACCCATCTAGCATTTCGTTCATGTACTTATTTCTTCATGGATAAGTATTTTAATCATGCATACCATGATTATATTTTCATTTATGCATTTAACTTTTTATCCCAAATAATCAAAAATGGCAAAACAAATAATAATAAAAAATTGGATACATTGTTTGCTCGAAATCATGCTTGGGTGCAAAAGGTTTTTGATTGATAATTCTTCCCTGGAAAAGTTCATTCCACTAAATCACAAACATGCTCAAACTTAGTTGCAAGCTTAATACATAATATCTACGCAAGTATGAAATTCCAAGAATTCAAGTCATTGAAGAAGATGGTGTGTCTGCTCAAACAACAAAAGGGGGCCAAAAGCAATTGAGTCAAGGATCATAGGCACTTTCCTAATGAGGATGGTGATCCCACCACTCCTAATCTCTACTCTTCTTCCACACGAGGTATTTCTCTTGATGTTGAAGTCCTTCCTCAAGATGCTTCTGCCAAAGGTTTAGATTTCTATCTGCTCCAACCACGTTCAATTGAAATTTTGTGTGTCACCTAATGGATAAATGCTAACAAATATTGTGTGATCACACAAGTCATGGGGTTGAGGACTAAAGGTTTCAAGATAAATGGGTGATTCTTGTTCACAGAGAACGGATCAATGTTGTTAGCAACTTGTTTGTAATCTTGAGAATGAAGAAATTTTGTGAACCTTTCCATGACAAAGGGCCTATTCAATACCCCAAGGGTCTGATTTGTTAATTGATGTAGTTGTCATAATACAATTGTTCTATCAAGTTGCAAGCCAAGTTAACTGTAACATCCCCGCTTTACCATGTCAATTAATGGTGGCTGAGCGTGTCACTCAACGGACTTCTCTCCCCATGAGAGTTTTTGCCTTCCGTGGGAGTCGAACCATGTATCCATGGGAATCGAACCGTGAGCTGTTGCAATTCCATTGCTTCTTGGCCTTACTATGACAATTGTCATTCATCACAGCTTCCTCCACCTTTGTATCAGTTGCAGATTTACGGTAATGGCAATGTCAAAGGTGTATAGTAAACAACCACACTTCCTTACATCAACAAAATATATCATTAAACAAATATAATGTTAATTATTTTTTGTACCTGCAGCATATTTTATTGATGGCTTTGATATTGGGAAGTTCACAATGAAGGTCGTTGAAGATGTTAGAACAGTCAACACAAATATTCATTTTCGACCCCCTAGCAACTGTTACAGCATGAATGAGCTTGCTTCTTTGTGGGAAAAGAAAATTGGTCTTAAAATTCCTACAGTTACCATCTCTGAAGATGATCTTCTAGCAATAGCTGCTGGTTTAATCATACATCACTTCCACCTTTTTATTTATTTATTACTCAAGAGTTTGACTAATTCTGTGAATGGTTAAACATGTTTATCCCAATAAAATTGACAAATTGTCCTTACAAAAATCTTATTCGCTTCTGATCTCTAAAATATATGAAAATTGTGCTCTTTTAATCCCTGATAAGAGACTAACGAGGCCCTAAAAACACCATTTTTGTTAAATGTGAGATTAAAAACAAATAAAATTTTTATAAGGACTAAAATCAAATTTACTTATTTTTATAAGGATAAAAAACATATTTAACTCCTTTTTTATTTTTTATGAATGACTATTAATTTTGATATGTGCAAATGCAGAAAATTGCATACCAGAAAGTACTGTGGCATCTATCACCTATGAAGCACCGACACCTTAGGTTGAAGGCGTGTCCGAGTGTCCGACACGCATCGATGTCCGACACTCGTACGACACCCGGATGACACGTGTCAGACACTCTATTCCGGTGTCGAAATATAAAAATATATATTTTTGGCTCCGACACTTTGAGGACACGGCTTCGACACCTAGCCGACACTTACATTCGGCCGGACATGACAACTAGTACCAAAATTTTCAATTTTTTTTTCAACAATGATGATCAACTATGGGTGAAAGGATCTTTTTAGCTTTTGATAGTAGTAGATGGATTGAAAGTAAAAGACGTAGTTCAATAATATCTTGTTTTAGTTTTTTTTTTTTTTTTTAAGAAATAAAGTGTTGAAATTGTACAATGATATCTCTTAGTATTTTTTGGTGAGACTCATTGTCAGAGGGAAAATGTAATACATTCTTTTCATATGATGATGAATATATAAATCTTGGTTCTTTATTGAAATCTTTTATAAATGATGTTCATATATATATATATATATATAAGTGTCGCGATGTCCTCTATTTTGGAAATTACCGGTGTCCATGTGTCCGTGTCGTGTCCGGTGTCCGTGTCAGAGTCTGTGCTTCATAGTCTATCACCCATGATATCTTCATCAATGGTTGTCAAGTTAACTTCAACATAGATGGAATTCATGATGTTGAGATTAGCACTCTCTATCCTGGTGAAGCATTTAGGAGCTTAGAGGATTGCTTTGGGGACTTTGTTTTAATGGTCTTTGACAAGACTCACAAAGGGGAAAATGGAGTTACCGGCACAAAGTCTTTAGTAGAAGCAGTGCCAATCACAGCTTCCTGTTGAAAAAAGTCACCTCAAAAACGTCCTACATGATATTACTCTTAGATAAAAATTATTAGAATTTATTGAGGTGGATATTCATTTGAGTAATAAGATATGTTGTTGTTAATTATTTCGAAGACTGTTTCCTCCCAAGTATTTTATTAAAATCATTTTAGTGTAAACCATTGTTGTCCAAGTATTTTATCACATGTGCGTTCTGTGCTGCATCAGGTTCTTGTTACTCTGCTAGGTAAAAGTCTCCATGTAGTTGTTTAGCATTTCCAGATTTGCTATAGGCCATCATGAATTACTGGACTATAGATATCCTTGAAAACTTTCTCCTCAATTTTATTTTGTAACAAAATAAAGAAATTATTTTGCAATAAAACCAAAGTTTGAGTGACAGTGATTTATTTTAATTTTTTTTTTCTGAAGCACCTTTGGGTTATTTTTTTGAGTGAACCAGGATATCCCTTAGCCGAAAGTCGATGACTAATCTCTCAGGATACTGAGATCTATTTAAGGGGTTGACATCTCCCAATAAATACTATTTCATACAAATGAGTCAGGATTCAAATCGCTGATCACGTGTTTAAGGAATCCGGTTATCCACCGGCCGTATCACACCATGTTGGTACCTTTGGGCTATTTTTTACGGGAAATAATGGTTGCACAAAATATGCAAAAATTACAAATAATCTGTAGTTGTGGTTGTGATCCTCCCACAACAGTTGTGATTCGTGCAAGTACGGATAATAGTGATAGTGGTCCCTGGTGAGTTCAAGCAAGACGAAGGCTGCCACTGTTGCAGTTTCAAAGGACAGAGTTGGCTTTATCATATGTTATCCGTTAGTCAACTATTTGGACTAGAAACAAGTAGTTAGTGTAAAATGAGAAGCCACATACTGCATAATAAACCAACTCAACGTGACTTTCATTATATTTGTAGAGTTAATATAATAACACTTCAAATGTGGCCAAAAAGAAAAAGAAGGGCAATCAACCTCCACATCAACCTGCATTAATCCTTTGAAGAATTAAATACTTCATCCATCCAGTTATAGTTGCAGGTCATGTTTCAGGGCAGCTTTTTATAGAGTTAAACGACTGATGTAGGGATGAAAATTGGACCAAACCCGTTGAGTACTCGCAATAAAATACCCGCAATGAACAGAGTAAAAACCCACTTTATGAGTATGGGATCGGGCTTGAACAATTACTGGCAAATCTAAGTGGGAATATATATATATATACACACACACACATATAAATTTTTAATTAGGTTCAGGCTTTTTTTGGGGGGAAAAAAAATGTCCATTTTATTAATTTGTTGTTCATGAATTTATGAATTTTATGAAAAAGTGTCCATTTTTATGCGTAATTAGATATATAAGTTTATAAATTTGTTGTTTTAGATGTTTATTGCAATATTTACCTTTTTTTGAGGAAGTATTGCGATATTTACTTATTTTTTATGTTTTGAATTTTTTATTTAGTTAAATACTTTGATTCGTAATGTATTTTAAGCAGATGTAAAAGATTTTTGGATCGTATTTTTAATTGTTATAATATTTTTATTGTTTTTCATAGTTAAAATTTGTGTAACGGGCGCAGGTATGGGTACTTAGGTACCCAGAAGGTACATGTACTAAAGTTGCTACCAACGCGGGTACAGATCTAGGTACGGGCAAACACGGATATGAGAACGAGTACTATAGTACCCTACCAGAGGGTGCCCATTGCAATCCCTAGATTGATCAGTGACAGATTGAGAAATTAAGTAGTTTATTTTCACCCCCTCTTTTATTTCTACACCCCTTCTCCTTTTTTATGTTTTTTCTTCAAAATACCTCTTTCCAAAAACTTAATTTTAGAATCCCTCTCCACCCCGCCCCTTCCCTTCCCACTAGCTTGTTTGCTTTTGAGCCCCGTCGACACCCCTTATGCGCATGACCCCAAATGCGACATCCTTGCCCTTCAAGTGCCCACCATCGCCCATCTCTTCATCTCATTACTAGAGGCCATAGGAGGGCCACCCCAACCATGTCCTTTCAGCCGTTCAAGCTATCCACCACGCCTACCATGGCCACTCCACCATAGCCAACGGGCCACCCCTTAATCCTGTCATCTCGTTTTCTTTGTCTTCCTCCACATGGTCAAATGACCATCCACCTCTCCCGTCTCCTTTTCTCTCATTCATTTGTACCTGGACTTGTCTCTCCCCTTTCTCTCAATAACCCCTATTTCGTTTGTAATTATGCCAAATAGGTGGTACCTCCATCCTTCTTTGCGAGAATCACCACCCACCTAACACCAGTCCCTCACTGAAAGACTCAGAAACACATCGCAATCCAACCACACACAACACATTGTAATTTCCGAAACACATTCCAGAATTTAATTTTTGTAACATTCAGAAATTTGAATTTCAGAACATAATAAAATTCAAAAAAAAAATCTGGAATTTAATTTTTAAAAAACATATATTTATGCATGCAATCAATTTTTTTTTCTTCCAAAATGCATATACCCACATGTATTTAAGAAATTAAGTTCTGAAAAGCATAAAATAAAAAAAAATATGAATTTTAGATTAAAATTCTCACCAGAAAATGAAATTAAGTTTCCAAAAAGAGAGATTTTGATAAACATTTTTTTACAAAAAAAAAAAAGTAAAAAAATAATTGGGTGTACAAGTGAAAAAAGAGCGGGAATAGCAATTCCCAAAATTAATGGCTGCAACCTCATCCAGACATTCAACTAAGCTTTGTTTGACTATCACGGGCATTTATATTAGTATTTACTCTCCCCCCTCCCTGCTCTATGAGGTTCCAAAAATATGCAAGAAATTATATCCCTACAGCCATGCTTATCCATCAACTTTTTGTTAAAATTCAGTCTGTAGAAGACGAGACACATTTTTTTAGTGTAGTATAAAAAGCATAACTCACGATATGCATGGATCCAAACATTATTATTACTATTAGTGATATTAGTAGCTAGACTGAGTAGCTTATGTGGAGCTAGTGTCTAGAGTGGCTCAACAAGATAATGCATGGATCCAAACATTGCTGGATTAAGGCATGCATTATCATGTTAGACCAACTTTCCGTTTGTTGTTTCGTAAAATATAGTTCTCTCACTCTTACCAAATCAAAAAGGTAGCTATTGTAAGGGAGTTGATAAAAATAACTCACGTGAACCCCAATACAAACATGCTTCAATGGTGAATCCTGAAATGGATATAATTCTTAAACTGCACGGTATTCTTAGTTCCTATAGAGTCCAATAATCATATTGCATGGTCTACATACCAAAATTCAAAATGACAATGCAGTGATGCACCTATCAGCAATACAGGAATGCACTATTTTTTTGTTTTTTTTTTTTTTGGGGGGGGGGGGTGTTAAAGTACTTGAATTGAATGCTTAAAATTATTTACAACTTTCATCAAATCTATGGGCAGAGAAATTGTCAATTCTTAGTCTTGCGTCATCTAAAAGTAAAAAGCTGCATGGTGAGTGAGATCCCTATATATCTTACGGTGAATTCAGTTTGCTGTTTACCCATCATATACGGGCAACCTTTCTTCAATGGTGCTGCGGCAGATAGGGCACTTCTTACATTTTTTGCAGCAAGTGCTGTTATCCGCATCACAAGTCAAACAAGGGCGACAAAAAAAAAAAAAAAAAAACAATTTCTTTAAGCACAAGTCCCTAATGTAACACCATATTAAATATTGGTATTCAATTTAATAAACAGATTTAAAAAAAAAAAAATAGCAAATGGCTGGAAATTTTGTCGTTAAAGATGATATTGCCACTATATTATTGCTTCAGTATCACATTATAGAACAAGTAATTGCATAATGTTTACAGTGTAGTGACAGAAGAGTATTAGACTGGAGCAAGAAAAGGGCTCTTACTTGCAAAGAATGTGATGCTTGCAGGGAAGGAGGACCATACTAATCTGCTCTTCGAAGCAAACTCTACATAACATCTCCTGATGGATTTAACAATAAATTTGAAGCGTGTTAGATCCTAATATGATTGACAGTCATACAAGCACGAATGATGAACGAAAATAACATACTAACTTACAACAAAAATGCTGCTTGTGCATAAATATAGAAATCACTTTTAATTTCTAATAAAGAGTTACAAAGCCTGCATAATTACCACGCATGCCTTCAAACATACATGTGCAATAACATTGTGGTGCTGGTCTCCTTAAGAAACAAACACAACACATTTTTCCTTGCATTAGTGAGGGAGGGGGTCATATAATGTAAACTTTAAATCGAGACAACTGTTCCCTTATTCTATTAAATGATTTACTTCTAAAATGTTGCAACTTCTATTAAATGATATGCAATCAAGATCGAGAATGCTACATTTTGAATTCTTTCATTCTCCTCCTGGCTAAATTTTGTAACTTCTGTCTGCTCACCCAGTGCAGCTTGTAGTCTCCAAATCTGTGATTATTGAAATGTGTAAAAAAGATTAAACCTGCTCATGTACTTGGTTATACTAATTCTTAAATAAGGAAACCAAGAAATAAGAAATAATGTGGTAGCTAACTACTTCGATAAAAGGAATCAATGCCTTTACCTCTTCAACAAGTTCTGCTCTAGGCATTTTCTTCACCGTATCGGGGGAGAAAGTATTATACCTAAATAATAAATCGATTCACATATCATTATAGCGAAGTTTGATTAACATTATACACTGTTCAAAATAGCAACTATATAAGGTGAACATACTTTATGTCAAAAGATCCACTTGAAAGCATAAAGAGAAAGAACAAATCACACCTTATTGCAATCGCACTCTAATTGCCAACATGACATAGTTAATGATCGCTAATAAAGCATAGTTGAACAAGATCTCCACAATTCTATACAGAGAAAGCTTTTCACTTTTTTTTTTTTTTTTCCCAATCAAAAGAATTGTTACATTACAAAACTTGAAATTTCTAAGAGAAAAATTTGTAAGTGCTCAGTGCTCACAAGCTTTTTAGATTTAAAAGCTCTTAAGGAGGGAGAATAACGGCTTATAACACTTAAGATATACTCCCTTCGTCCCAATATATATGTCATATTTGGCTAGATCACACAATTTAAGAAAAAACAATAAATGAAAGAAAGAGAGCGATAATTTTACCAAATTAACCTTATTAATAATTGGTGTATCAATTATTGTCATAAATGTAAAGTGGAGTATTTGAAGGTACAACTGGCAGAAAACATTTAATATTACATTGAAAATAGAAAATGACATATATTCTGGGACAATTTTTTTTTTTTTTTTTTTAAATGTTACATATATATTGGGACGGAGGGAGTACCATATAATAAGCCACTAGAACTGAGCTAGTAGTGAGGCATTTAGATAATGTGCACAAGGTCATATTTTCAAGCCTCATTACCACAATTGTACTAAAAAAGGGCATAATGCAGGGTAGAGTACTGACCCAGGACTCCCCGCACAAAAAGGTCTAGCTTCTTCCTCTCTACTTCCTTCATCTATTGACCACCTACCTAGCAACCTGTTAAAGAGGAAAAGTGTAGCCAATGACAAATTCTTCACGCCAGTCAGCAACTTTTTAAATTTTTCCAAGTTCAGTAGAGAATCTACATAAAGATAAATTCATTTTTTAGCTAATCAAATCTAAACTGATACCTTGACCCGCGATGCAAGAATCCGAAGCAGTCACGGGATTTTGATGCTATAGATGAGTAGCTTCTAGGAATATCAACGATCTTCTCTATCAACCACCGACCTAGCAACCTGTTAAGAGGAAAAGTGAAGCCAATGACAAATTCTTCATGCCGGTCAGCAACTTTTTAAATTTTTCTAAGTTCAGTAGAGAATCTACATAAAGATAAATTCATTTTTTAGCTAATCGAATCTAAACTGATACCTTGACCCGCGATGCAAGAACCCAAAGCAGTCACGGGATTTTGATGCTATAGATGAGTAGCTTCTAGGAATATCAACGATCTTCTCTATCAATCTATATGCTGCAAATAAAACCCCAGCTCCTTGCAACAGATAAAGGGGGGAAAAGATGGCCCAAGTTGGTATATTTTTTGCACCGGATGGTGTTCCCTAAAATTTAAACAAGCAAAAAATGAGGAAAGAAAATCAAAGAATGAGGAAACCTACAAAGTCTAAGAACATAACCACAGCGTTTTTGTTAGGTTTTATACCTCTAAATGCATAAAAAGAAGTACTTGGAAACCAATGAATAGAATTTTCATAATAAGCCCGCCTATGTCCTGCAGACTGCATAACCTATCTTCATCTGTGGCAACAATTATGCCTTCTCTACTCCATTCCATGTATCTTATGCTACTTGACGATGAATATGGTTCTGTAAAGTTTCCATGAATTGTAGGATAGTGCCACTTCGTACAAACGAGAAGTGCAAAGCACTGTGCAATGCTGCAAAAGGATAAAAGGATTTTATAAAGGAACAGGCACAAGACTAATACCAAATGCTTAACAGTCTACCAAGAGATATTGACTATACCCATAGTTAATAAATAAGTCCCACCAGCCTAGAGCAGCAATATCACCTGCAGTAATTGAGATATTGTTGGTAACAAAAAGTTTGAGGAGTATCGGTCACAGTCAGATAACTGTGGTAAAAATTGGGGAGCAAATAAAGAATTTTCTAGTTTATGGATCATCAAAACGAATATCTCTTGATCACAATGCCAAAGGAATTCTGTATGACAAGAGTGAATATTTAAAACCCCAATCCCTTCTCCCACCCCTACCACCCCCCAAAAAAATCATATATACCAAGGAGTCAATTACAAATTTTGACTTCCAACCAAACAGAGAATTAAATGTAACT
Source organism: Calophaca sinica (assembly GCA_037113605.1). Lineage (NCBI taxonomy): Eukaryota > Viridiplantae > Streptophyta > Magnoliopsida > Fabales > Fabaceae > Calophaca > Calophaca sinica. Next base: position 97,459,185 of record CM073736.1, read on the forward strand.
AGCAAAATAAATCTAGAACCTCTATTGAATTTTATTGTAAGAACACCTTAACTCCAAAATGAAACTGCAATTAATAGTTAAGTTTCCTACATTCTTCATTAAATAAAAACAAAATTGTCAAGGCAAGAGAATAGGGTATTATCGACAGCTACAATCTGTACATTTAAAACAGAATTAGATTCATACATCTTATCAAAATGAAGCGCAAAATTAACCAACATCACAAACAAAATAGATGCAGAAAGGTAATAAATCTGTATCACAAGTAGATTTAGAGTGCTTAATTGGATTATTTGCATGATGAATTGAGAGAGTTGAATAAATTTTGAGCTCAAAGTGTGAAATTCTTTGTACTCAGTTTGTTTATTGCAATATTGAAATCGTGTTTCATTCTCATGTTTTGTCACACTTGATTGTTCAGGAATTAAAGCAAGATAAGAAGAAAAGACTTTCAAAAACTCAACTAGTTGAAGCAAGGAAGAGAATTCGCGAGTTCCCATACTCCGAACGCGTCCGAGTACATGAAATTCGCCAAAAATCTGGGCTAGGGGCGTATGGCGCGCTCCTGGAGGCACTGGAGCACGCGTCACGCGCATTGTAGGATTTCATCTCTGTTACACGTGCGCGCATGTGAGCTGTAGAACGAGCGTCACGCGCATTGCCAAATTTTGCCATTGTTTCTGCGCGCACCAGGTGTTGGAGCGCGTCTGTTACGCTAAAGTCACTTAAAACTCATGTTTTTCACTTGTTGGCGTATTCTTTACCATTTCTAAGACCTAAAACGCTGTGGGCTGTGTCAAGGAGTGCGAGGGTTTCACTTTTCTCCATTTCCAAAGAGGATTCAAGCTTGGGAACAAGGTTTTGAGTCTTCAATGGAGTCTTTTTCCTCTTTTTATTCATTTTTCTTGTTTTCTTCTTTATTCTCTATAAGTAGCTAAATTTCTTAGACTAGGGTAGATGAACCTTGTGGAAACCCTTATGTAGTTTGATTTGCTTATATCAATGCAAGTTTATTTCATTTATATTTGAGCCTTCATTTCTATTCTTAATGCTTTTGGTAATTGATCTCTCTCAAACTGATTTTAGGTTCTTCTCACAATTGGGAAATTGGGGTTTTGAACTTAAAAATGGGATTGTTGGCCATATTTATGACGATTATAGGAATATAACCTTATAAGTATGTGTTCTTACTTCTTATGAATCATTGATCTTTATGCTTAATTTTATCATGGGTCACCTAAGGAATTGGGGATTTTTGGTTAAGTTAAAGGGATTATGAGATAAGGAATTGTCCTTAATCTAACATAGTTGATTTGAACTTCAATGTTACGTGGAATTACTTGCGTTAATTGTAGATTAAATGCATAAGAGTGGAAACAAGAGGATTCGATCCCTAGTCGCTTTTACCTCTCCTTAAAATCCAGAAACAATTGTTTGGTTATTTATTGTTTTAGTCAATAACACAAGTCACAATTATTTCAAACACACCCAAATTCTTTCAATAGTTCAATTAGTTACAAATTTGTTTATGTTGATTTAAAAAATCTCAATCCTCGTGGGAATGATATCTTACTTATCACTTTATTACTTGCATGATTCGGCACACTTGCTGAAATCGGAACAAAAGGTCAAGAAAGGGTGGAAACAGTAAGTTAATTACACAATCAACAATTGTTTTCGAGAGGAAATTAATACTTACCACATATCTTTAGAACGGCGAACATTGTCGCAGCAATATAGAAGACCTTGGATATTGAAATCCAGAAGTGCTAGAAAACAGAATTATACAATTTAAATTTAGTATTGAGCATTTGGCAAATAAAAGCAAAAGAAAGATCACATAATCCACGGAGCAAAACACTTAAAAACTTGTCTTTGTAGTAGCAAGTCTTGAATAAGATAATGTTACTTATTAAGATGAGAACAATGGTTCTGATACTGAGCATGAATGATCATCCTTTTCCTCCCTGCACATCGTTATATGCAGGAAGGAGAAATGAAATACAGAGCAAGCAGATGAAATATTACATGACCACCTCAAAGTAAGAAAACAATCAATATCATACACATAGCAGATAGATCAGCACTATCAACTTATACAAGGCATAAGAAGGGCTAAATATAACAACCATTGACACATGAGATTAGATATGCAATCGATACTTGTAGGACTCCGTGGGCTTAAAATGACCATCAACGCTGTTACCCGATTGAGACTCTCAATATGGATTAGATAATGTTTCATACCTCATTCCAGTGTGTCGGTTAAAATGTAAAGACATGGACACTTACTAACTACAAACATATTCCAATAGTGAAGTTCAATTGTTTGCAAGATTTAATTATCCGGCTTAAAATATAAAGAGATCCCATAGTAGAATGTGCATGGTACAATAGCATATTCTGGCCATGCATGCAACACACAAATGCACAAAACATGAGCCATAGCATGTTTCTAAATCATACCGTATACAGCTATTTATAAGACTGAAATGTGAAATATTATGCAACTTGAATGATGATCAGACAATGAAGTGAATGCCCAAAGGATGTCAACTACCAACAATCAATCAGATGAAGCATCAATATGAGAGTTAACAAGTAGCAGTTAACACAAAGGAATAATTATCAAAATAGTGCAAAACAAGGACAATCATTTTTTGTTTTTATTTTCTGATTTTCACTAAAAAATTAAAAAATGCCATCTTCTTTTAACCTTGTTTCTTATTTTCCAAAGATTTTAAAAAGAAATGGTGAAAACAATAAAAATACTATTTTCTACTTGCCCAGTACAAAGTTTTTAAAACAAGAAACAAAGTGGAAATAAGCTGTCATTTTGTAATTATTAGTAAAAACCAAAAATTAAAACATAAAACATCTTTTTCAAAAAATTAAAGGCTTTTAAATTATGGATATAATCACAATCTTATTTGCTTTTGTTATTCCACATTCCTTTATATTAATCGCACCCTAAAATTCAACAAGGATTTGAACAAAAGTTACTTCAAAACCATCAAACTGAGTATTTTAAAACAAGAAACAAAGTGGAAATAAGCTGTCATTTTGTAATTATTAGTAAAAACCAAAAATTAAAACAGAACATCTTTTTCAAAAAATTAAAGGCTTTTAAATTATGGATATAATCCCAATCTTATTTGCTTTGTTATTCCATATTCCTTTATAATAATCACACCCTAAAATTCAACAAGAATTAGAACAAAACTTGCTTCAAAACCATCAAACTGAGTATTTTAAATTGCCTATTTCATTAGTATCACTAAGGAGCATTACTCATTCAATTTCAGAGCATATAACTGATCAATTAATTAATCAGTTAAAGAATAATAGCTTACAGGAAGAGTTTCCCATACTGCTCCATCAGTCAAATTTTCTTCATCTCCAGGCATCAAAGCCCTACACATCCTATAAAAAGACATTTTTGTCAATAAAGCATCTGTCGGATAGACAAGCATATAGCAGTATTGCAACTTGCCGCTTGTATAATCGATTAACACTGAGCCTAACCATGTGTATCCATGCAGTTGAACTATTACAAGCTTTTAAGCTATGATATTTTTCAACAATCAAAATGATTTGTTGAAGAAGACTCAAAAATGCATGTTACATTGTAAGTCGTTTAACAACGTTGAATGTTTGTGGCGATTCTGTTGCCAATTTTTTTTAAAAACAGCTCCAGCTGATATTACAGAAGATGGAGGACTATAATTTATAAATGAGTTGATATATAAGTACAAGCTCCTTATGATCGTATAGAATATAAATTTTGGTGAGCGTGTAAATGGAACAAGATATTTACCTGATGTTATCAATCAAAATCACCATCTCCAAAACTATAAGGGGTATGAAGACAATCATTAAATTCACCACTGCATCATTACAATCACTAATTATTCAAATTGACAGCACCTTACAATCAATAAATTGTAAAAACAAGAACAACAATTTATCTTGATGTGAAGAGACAGCAGTCAATAGTATCTATGATGGTTGTGCAACAAGAGATGTTGCCTACCGTAACTGGCCCCAAGACGTATACAAAGAAGTAGCTCAAATGCAACAAGTAATGGTGTTGCTATGACTGAATGACAAGGAGCCCACTGCACAGGAACAATTTATTAAAAACCTACTAAAGGACAAATTTCTAATTTTCCGTAAAACAGGGAAGATATTTTCCAAGAAGTATATCTTACTTGGCAACCATGAGGCATCGAAGGAGCAGGCAAGGAAAACCTGCCTCGTGCTACCACAGCATGAAAAAGCCATAGGGGAAAAATTACAGTCCTACCAAAAAGAAAGATATGCTGTAATATAATTAACTATAAAAGGGAAGAGTATGTTTTATCTCAATCTATTTCTTCTTACTTCCCAAAACGCCACCTCTTGTAATATTTTAAGACACGATTTGAAGCAGTAGACCCTGATTTACATGGACTGATCAAAGGTTTATGTCTGATTTACTATTCGGCATAATATAAATGGGCAGGATATTTCACAGCATTGTTGGTTTGAATTATATGGTACAAGATCTCAGCAAGATGCTATTGTATGAAAAAAGAAATGCCACAATCTTATCACTATGAGTTAAATTTTCTTTGCATTAATCCTATAGACAGATGGACAAATCATAAGCTCACATATGTATTACAAGACCAATCATTTCATGTTCAAAACCATAGATAACTTTGAATCCTTTATTTATTATTCTCACTTGTATAATTTGGTTGAGAACAGTGCCCAACAGAGTAGTTGTTAATTAATGGGGTCCCCCTAATATGGACCCAGGTCCAAACATGCACCTCCGTGTTCAACCGGCTACAACTGGTTTCTGCGTTAGCCTCTGCAACAACCAGTATACAAAACACATCCTCAGCTATCTCCTTGCCAGAAGGATCAGGTCCATGAAGGAACTTGGCATAAAGAGTATGTGAGAATCGAAATTAATGTGAGTTTCGAATCACTGAACTTAATTCTTCGCTCGAACACTTCTATACATGCTCAAATCTTTATAATTTTACAAAAATCCTTTCAGGCTCAAAACTAGACGTCGTTCTCTTCTCCTAAATTTACAACAAAGAATCAATTTTATCGTTTAAATCCTCAATGTAAAATATTAAAGAATTAATCCTTCCTACGGACGCGCTGTCACTACGATCATCAATCAAACTATTGAATCAGAGCACTCTTTTGCGACACATGAACTCAGAGAGCATTTCTCATCTTGTTCTTCTCCTTCTTCCTCCACTGCGTTCTGTTCTCCTTCTTAGCTTGGATCAGATGATGTGAGCTCCCCGGCTCCCTGTGCTTCACCTTCCCTGTTTATGCGAGCCAAGACAAACAGCATGAGCACCATACAGGAGTCCTGAGCGGCCAACAAACCGAGCCACAAGCCTTTGAATTCAAACCCTGCAAAGAAACTCAACATGTCTTGTGATTCCAAGCAATCCAATTGACTGACTGACTTAAAACAGCAAACCACCACCTCCTCAGCTCCTCTAATGGATTAACGGGGGTAGCCCATTCAGCCATGGTGAGATGGTGCCACGGTGGATGAAGCTTCAACGGCGTCTCTAAAAACTGTTGTCTGATGTGGCAACCTGGTGATTGAAAAGCTGTGCGGGCAGAAACCGGTTACAGCCGGTTGAATGAGGTCGTCCATGGTTGGACCTGGTCCATATTAGGGGAACCCTTACTAGTGAAGCAATGGAGAATATAATGTGTTGTAAATATTGTAAATACTTAGTTATTTCATAATTATTAGCATTCATTGTAATAAGCCCATTTATCGGGCCCGTTAGGAATAGCTTAGTCTATACATACAATATTAGTGCTTGTAATGAGGGACAATTGAAATAATATTCAGTATATTCAATTTCTACATGGTATTAGAGTTCTCGTTCTTGAGGGTCTCGCTTCCTCATAAACCCTAGCCGCCACCTTCATCGTGGTGGTTGTTTTTTCTTGCTGCCTTCATTGCAGCTACATTCCTACTCTTTGTTCCAACCAAACGCTACTACTTGTTCCAACCAAACACAGTTGCAGCTACTGTTTTGGGCCATACACCACTGCTCGATCACGATCTCACATCACCACCCACACCATCAGGACCGAAACACAAAAACCGGCCAGACCGTGAAATTTCGCGGCCACCGGACACCAGAGCGCCTCCACGCGCTGTCACAGCTCCGACCACCTTCCGGCACGTGTAAGCCACGCGCCGCCCTCCCAGCTTCGTTTCGCGGCGCGACTTGCCCAGAATTTAGATCGATGCCCTATGGTTCTATTTGAGTGGTCAAAACCATGATTTGGGACACTTTTTGTCGGTTCTTTTTGAATCTGTTTTGCGTTTTTTGGATTGTTGTTACTACGTTTTTGTTTGGACATCTCATTCGCTTTTGTGACGAAACGCTTTATCGCTATTGCGCTTTTTACGCCATCGCTTTGCACCTTTTGGCTTGATTTGCTCGTTGCTTCGCTTTTCGCTACTCTTGGTTTATTTTGCCGTCGCTTCCCTGCATTTTAGGCACCGCTTCTCGACGGTGATATGGCGATCACAGATGCAAAGAAATTCTCCTTCTTTCAGTAAGGATGACTTGAATTGTTTACTGGCCCTTCATAAATCTCTTGGTGAGGCTTCTAAGTACTCTTCTCGGGCAATGAGTGGTAAGAAGTCATGTTCTCGATCCCTTACAACTGCTGATACTATTCCTCAGAATGCTTGGATTCTTAACTCTGGTGCTACTCATCACATGACCTCTTATTCTCAACTGTTTTCGACTTATACTTCCCCATCCAGCATTCCATATATAACTGTTGCAGATAGTTCTCATACTCGTGTTGATGGTTGTTGGGACATTGACCTTCAATTTTTTAAATTGAAAGATGTGCTTCATGTTCCCAATCTTTCGAATAACCTTATCTCTATTCGTAAGCTTACCCAGGACCATAACTGTGCAGTAAACTTTTTTCATTCTCATTGTGTTTTTCAGGATCTTGCAACGGGGAAGACGATTGAAATTGCTAAGGAACAAGAAGGGTTATACTATCTGTTTGATGAATGAGCTGGTCAGAAGGAGTTGTCTTCTCGTGACTCGTCTCGGCCAGTCTCACTCTCCGCCTCACAACCGCTTCAAAGACAAGCGTCTTGGTCATCCTCATTTTTCTTTGATGAGGTCTATGTTTCCATCTTTGTTTTTAAAACAATCTGTTGAGTCTTTTAAGTGTGACATCTGTCAGTTTTCTAAGCACCACCGTGCTCCTTTTCCTTCTAGTCTTACTAAAAGTGTTGAACCGTTTGATCTTATTCACTCTGATGTTTGGGGTCCTGCCCCAGTTACTAATATTTCTCTTGCATGATGGTTTGTGTCATTTATTGATGATTGTACTCGAGTAACCTGGATATTCTTGATGAAAGATAAATCTGAGGTATCTCAATTGTTTATTCAATTTTATAATATGATACAGACTCAATTTGGAAGACGCATTAAAAGAATTCGTTCTGATAATGACAAAGAATATGTTAATCATAACCTTTCCAGTTTTCTTGTTAAACAGGGCATCATTCATGAACTTACTTGTGTCGACACCCCGCAACAAAATGGGGTTGTCGAAAGGAAAAATCGTCACTTACTTGAAGTTGCTCGAGCCCTTCTCTTCCAAATGTCCGTCCCAAAGTCATACTGGGGTGAAGCAGTATTGACTGCTGCCTATCTGATTAATCGTGTGCCATCTCGTGTTTTAGTTAATGTTATTTCTGTTCAGTTTATGATCTCACAGTTTTCTTCTGTTCCTATCATGGTAGACAAGAGCGTCGTTCCCGGCGTAGGAGCGGACGATCCTACGCTCCTACTATCCCTCAGCGATCTCGCACCCACACAGGATCGCGTTTTGCAGGGACGGTGGCAGGAGCGTCGTTCCCGGTGAGCAGGAGCGTTTTGAGAGACGTAGGAGCGGACGCTCCCGACGAACCAGCGATCCTGGCTTGACAAGCAAAACGCTGCGTTTTTTTTATTTTACCGGGTCGGGTTCGCGACCCGATTCTTTTAAGCTGGCATTTTGGGGGTGAAAACCCTAATTGCGCAGCTTTCTTCCTTTCGTTCCCTCTCGCCCTGCTTCGTTCGCCTTGCCCCGCTTCGCTCGCTTCGCTTCGCTTGCTCGTATCGCCGCTTCTTCCTCTTCGGGGCAGAGAAGAAAGGGAAGAATGAAGGAGAAGAAGAAAGCGGCGCTCGCGACACAAATACAAACCCTGGACTAGGGTTATGTTTTAACAGGTTATGGGCTTGGCCCAATATCACTTAGTTTCTTTTTTTTTTTTTCCCTTATATGTTACACTGGTTATTAAAACACTTTTTCACGCATATACGTATTATATATCTATTTATATATCTATAATATAATGCTAATTTTTCATTCAAGAAATAATTTAAGTTATTTAATAAAAAATTATAAATATAACTCCAAAATTTATATAAAAGTATAAAACATTTTGTTTATTAAGTATTTGTGGTGTTTTTTATTTTTATTTTTCACTTATTTATGGTTTTTATATTCCTACATATGTTTATATATATATATATATATATACTAGTTTGAGAATTTGGTAGGAGCTTACGAACTTTGCTACGAACCCCGCTCTTACGCTCCTATGACCCCTCCCCGCTCTTATGTAGGATCTCGCTCTTGTCTACCTTGGTTCCTATCATGCAGAGTCTTGAGTCTCGGGTATTTGGCTGCGTGGCTTTTGTCCATGTTCATCCACAACACCGAAATATGTTGGATTCTCGTGTCATCCGGTGTGTCTTCTTGGGTTATGCCCCTAACAAAAGGGGGGTACAAGTGCTATCATCCACCAAGTCGTAAGTTCTTTGTTTCTATGGATGTCACATTCCACGAGCATGTCTCCTATTTCACTAGTCCTCAGGTTTAGGGGGAGAGTAGTGATTCTAATTCTAATTTGGAATCTGAGTCCGAGCTCGAGTTTCTCTTCTTTGGTTCTTGGCTAGGTGACTCACCTCCTATTTCAGACTCTTTGTCTCCAGTCCGTCTCCAGGTCCTGATCCTCCTGTTTCAGACTCTTTGTCTCCAGGTCCTGATCCTCTTGATCCTCTTGGTAGTCCTGCTCCTAGTCCTTCTGTTCCTCCTGTGTCCCCTATGTCTTCTGTTTTGCAGGAAACAACACCATTGGCACCAGTGAAAATCAAGGCTAGTGAGCCTATGTTGACTTATCAGAGGAAAGAAAAGCCCAACCTGATCCAGAAACAACTCCAACCGTCTGAACCGGAGGTAAGTACTGAAAATGATCCCTCTACTTCTGATTCTCAGATTTCTGATACCCTTGACCATGATCCAGATGACTTACCTATTGCCTTGAGAAAAGGGAAAAAGATCTTGTGCCAAGTACCATATTTCTCAATTTGTTTCTTCTAAACATCTTTCCCTGCAGCATCAGAGTTTTATTCCAGCTGTTGACTCTGTGAGAATCCCAACATCTGTGCAAGAGGCACTAAAGGATAAAAATTGGGTCCAAGCTATGAATGAGGAGATGAAAGCACTTGAGAAGAGTAGAACTTGGGAATTGTTAACAGACCTAGGGGCAAGAAGCCTGTTGGTTGCAAGTGGATCTATACTGTCAAGCACAAATCAGATGGTACTCTTGATTGGTACAAGGCAAGATTAGTGGCAAAGGGATATACTCAGACTTATGGCATCGATTATGAGGAGACATTTGCTCCTGTAGCAAAGATAAACACTGTCCGAATTTTACTCTCTATTGCTGCCCACTCTGGTTGGGAACTATAGCAATTAGATGTCAAAAATGCATTCTTGCATGGAAACTTAGAAAAGGAAGTGTATATGGAGATTCCTCCTGGATTTGGACCCACTAGCAGAACAAACAAAGTGTGCAGACTGAGAAAAGCTTTGTATGGGTTGAAACAGTCTCCCTGAGCCTGGTTTGGAAGATTCACGAAGGCTATGGTATGCCTAGGCTACAAGCAAAGCCAAGACGATCACACACTATTCTTCAAACATTCACAGGGACGAAAGCTGACAATACTTCTTGTTTATGTAGATGATATTATTGTTACAGAAGATGATCCAGTTGAGCAACAAATGCTCAAAGAGAAACTATCTGCTGAATTTGAGATGAAGGACCTTGGGAATTGAAGTGGCCTACTCTAAGCAAGGCATTTTTATTTCTCAAAGGAAGTATGTGCTTGATCTTTTACAAGAAACAGACAAACTTGGATGTAAACCTGCAGGTGTTCCTATCGAGCAAAATCACAAAATAGGCATCGAAGAGGAGAGTGCTAAAGTTGACAAGGTCCAATATCAGAGACTAGTGGGGAAGTTGATTTACTTAGCACACACTAGACCAGATTTAACTTATGTTGTCAGTGTTGTGAGTCAATTCATGCATGACCCGAGGGTGAGACACTTACAGGCAGTAGATCGTGTTTTGCAATACCTCAAAACCACTCCAGGAAGATGACTCTTATCTAAAAGAGGTGGAAGTTTAACTATGGAGGCTTATACTGACGCAGATTATGCAGGTTCAGTGGTTGATAGAAGGTCCACCTCAAGCTATTGCACATTCTTGTGTGGAAACCTTGTCACTTGGAGAAGTAAGAAGCAAAATGTTGTAGCCAGATCCAGTGCTGAAGCAAAATTTCGATCTATGGCACATGAAATCTGTGAGTTATTGTGGATGAAAATTGTGCTTGATGACTTGAAGATAAAGGTTGAGGGTCCTATGAAGTTATTTTGTGATAATAAATCGGCTATCAGTATTGCTCATAATCCTATTCAGCATGACAGGACAAAACACATTGAGATAGATCGACACTTCATCAAAGAAAAGTTGGATAGTGGATTGATAACAACAGCCTACATTCCCTCTATGCACCAACTGGCAGATGTACTAACAAAGGGCTTACCAACAGAGCGATTTAGCTAACTTACTTGCAAGCTGGGAATGATAGATATTCATTCATCAGCTTGAGGGGGAGTGTTGTAAATATTGTAAATACTTAGTTATTTCATAATTATTAGCATTCATTGTAATAAGCCCATTTATCGGGCCCGTTAGGAATAGCTTAGTCTATACGTACAATATTAGTGCTTGTAATGAGGGACAATTGAAATAATATTCAGTATATTCAATTTCTACATAATGTCTCTTATTGTTAATGCATTAGGGTTTGAAAGCCTTATAGCAATTTGCATTGGAGGAAAAAAAAAAAAAACTTTGGTACAAATACATAACAAAGTTAACTGGGAAGAGGAGGGTACCATTCCATGGCAATATGCGATGGTAATGGAACCTGATCTTTTCCATCTTTACTAGCTCAACCAACACCAGTTGGCCAGTAGAAATATGATTAGACCATATCACTGGACACTAATTGAGCTTAAATGCACATTATATTTCAAAATGTTATTAAATGTATCAAATTTTTATTCCCGGTTAAACACATACAATTCATTGGAACAGAAGACACTAAAACATAGGGTTCCTCGATAACATTTAAAAATAAAATGAAGTTGCAGTGTCACAAAGGGAAAGCAGCAACAAAGAACTCAAACTCAACAAAGGAAGCAGGCTACTTTATCCGGTCACGTTCTCCTCAATTGAATGCCGTTTTCTTAGAAAATTTAAAAAAAAAAATGAAAAACAAAAGCCTCGATGCATGCATTGAAAAACAAAAGGGGGAAACAGAATCAACACCGAACCTTGTCTACCACACAATCATTCACAGCTTCAGGATGATGAAAGCTAAAATTTTGTTCTGACCCTTTGATTTGTTTCTTTTTTTTTTCTGAAGGGGGTGATGAAAAAGAAGGTACTATAAAGAGAGAGAGAGAGTGGAGGAAGAAAGAACTCACCACCATGAGCAAAGAACGAGACGGTCAAGCCTGAGAGAAAGGAGAAGAGTGAAGGAGAAGAGAAAGGCATGAGCTAGTAAAGCTTCAAGGGACTTGGCCACCCTAAACCAACTCATCACCCTCCTTTGAACCAGCATTTTCCCAGAAAGGAATTGCACAGAGAGAAAAAGAGAGAGAGGACAAAAGAGAAACACTTGCTGACACAAACAAACAGAAAGCACGCGTATCTCTCTGCTCTGTGTGTGTAAGAAATTGAGAAAACCGAAGCAGATGACCCAAATATCGCAGGGATGATGATGGTATGAAAAATCCTCGGAGGTTGCAAAGAGAAAGACTTTGGAACAAACTTTTCAGAGTAAAGTATCATTTTTAGTCCTTTATAAAAATTGTGCAACTCATTTTACTTTCTGACAAAAAAATAATTCAAAAAATAGTTTTTGATATTTTTAAAACAACGCCATATTAGTCTTTTTGTCGGTTTCTTTCTAAATCTGTCACTTTAATTGCTTAAGTGGCCACGTTAACCATCTTTTAGCTGGCAAAACAGTCACAGGTGTCTTTTTTTATGTAAACCCGAATTGAGATGTTTTAGTCCATATCAGCTTTGGGACATATTAGTCCCCCTACCCCATTGTTACCAGAGTTCTTCTTCTTCATCTTCTTCTTCCTTCTCTCTAAACCCAAATCTGATTTTTCCCCTCTTTGCTACAATAAGTACTTTTTTACACTTGTATTTGGTACATTGCTCAAACTATTATATTTTTGGAAACTCTTCCCAATCTTTGTATTTTGCACCTTCAGGACACCTCAATACCAGAATAAAAACGAGAATATTGAGAAGATTAAGTACTCATTGTAGCAAAGAGGGGAAATATCATATTAGGGTTTAGGGAGGAAGAAGAAGAAGAAGAAGAAGAAGAAGAACTCTTATATCAATGGGGTAGAGGGACTAATATGTCCCAAAGCTGACAGGGACTAAAACGTCTCAATTCGGGTTTGCATAAAAAAAAAGACACTTGTGACTGTTTTGCCAGCTAGCATAGGGTTAACTGGTCACGTAAGCATTTAACGTGACACATCAGTATGTTAAGTGACAGATTTAGAAAGAGACTTACGGAGGAACTAACGTGGTCCTGTTTTGAAAATGTCAGGGACTATTCTTGGACTTATTTTGTGTCAAGGACTAAAATGGGTGCGTAATTTTTGTCAGGGACTAAAATGAGACTTTTGTCAACTTTTTATGTGCGTTTTTTTTAACTCTCTCTCTCTCTCTCATAATCTCATTGCCTTCTTTTTTTTGACTTTTGAATGCATGTGGTAGGCTTGTTTGTGTCTCGCTTGACAGCGTAATTATGACTAGTTCCATGGTATATGAGGCTCCTCGCCAGCGTGGTATCATAGCCACTTCTCTTTTGCAGAAAAGCGGGGGTGCATATGGTGTGAATATAATTAGGAAGGTGAGTAAGGAAGGAAACAACTCAACCATAGAAACAACTCAACTAGATAATCAGCCTATTACCCTTACCTCCTCTTTGTCTCTTCCTAGATATTGTACAAAAACCCTTTCCAACAAAATAGAAAATCTCATCGAGTATTCCTATGTTCCTGATGATGCTAAAATTGAGTAAACTATGCCTCCACTTTTGAGCCCTTATAATATCGTCAAAAGAATAAGTTCATTGACTCGCTCCATCACAAGGTTGATTTCTACAAATAGACCTCAAGTGAAAGAATATGTTCAGTCATCTCGACTGGATCAGTATCAGCTTAGAGTCACGAGCCAAGAGCAGTATGTAGACTTAGAGATTCCTCAAAGTCTCATAAATCACTGGAAATCTGAAGGATACACTGCTTTACACTTTGGAGCTGTCAGACTAATTCTCTCACTTCATGGGAGAAAAAGTATGCCTCAAAGACATACTGTTCTTAATACTCTTCATGTTGGAAGTGTAGTTCTCACTATATTTCCAAATTATAAAGTTAGCCTCAAAGATAGTACTTTGTCCACCAGGCTGAAGGTTCAGCTTCAAATCACTAGAGCTGATCAAGTTCCAGAAGCTTTATCAGCGACTCTTCATCACCAGATAATTTACTGTCTTCAAAACCACTCAATTGATCTCCCAATCTCTGGATTTTCTTCCGGCTCTATGTTAGTTGTAACTAAGAGAGAAAATGAAATACCTTCAATCATCTAGATCCCAAGAAGAATTCCTCGAGAAGAACTGACCCAGCTCATTCCTTCTGAATGGATAACCAACTATGAGAAGCATCACCTTGACAGAAAGCCAATCCATTCTCAGGATGTTATTTTTAAAAGATCTACTTATGGATCTGTCAAAATCATCTTTAAGAGACTTGAAAAAAGTTCCAGCTCAGCTTTTCCTCCTATCTTCCAAACCATGATGATCAATCCTGTTCTCAAGGAGGATTGGTGTCCCATTTATGGCGTCACTTCTGAAGGAGATCCAATTTATGCTGATAAAATTGATGGTCATTTCATATGGGACGTAGATCCTAGCATGTGTGACCCATGATGTGACTATTGGATGCACTATGATCATATTGATAGGGAGATAATTCTTCCTAAAAGAAAGAAAAAAGGAGCCTGTGAGCTGCCGCCTCCTCCCAGAAGAAGATTTGACCCTGTTGATGGTCCCTGGATAGGAATCCATGAGAAAAAAGAGTCTCTTCCAATTTATGAAGAAGCTCTTAATATTCTTATAAAAGAAGGACTTTCGCCTTCACAAAAACCACCCGATGACCCAACTCTTGTTACTTGGCCTCCTTCAGAGCCTTGTAAACCTCCAACTCCTCTGAAACATGTTAAACAAATACCATGTTTCATGTTCTCTGCCTCACCTTCTAACTATGGACAAAATTTTCCTACTCTTGAAAGGAAAATTGACCCTGTTTCAAATAGGCCCCCCGAACCCTTCATACAACCCAATGAAATTCAACCTGATGGAAAGCTCAAAGGCTTAACTCAAGCAGAGGAAGTTCTCAACTGGCAATCTGAAAATGCTGTTGCACAGAATGAAGCATTGCAAAGCCTTGACAAAAAGCTGGAGAAGATTGCAGAAAAAATAGAAGAAAATGATGTAGAAAGAAATAATTCTGAATATTATTTCAATTGTGTCAATTACATTCACTAATCCTTATTATATAGATAAGGCTAGGTAGACTTAAACCTAATTGGCCTTATTAACGGGCCTAATACAATAAGGACTAATAAATACAAAAATAACTATTATTTACAACACTCCCTCCTCAAGCTGGTGAATAGATATTTATCATTCCCAGTTTGCAAGTAAGTTGACTAAGATGTTTTGCTGGCAAGCCCTTTTTCAACACATCCGCAAGTTGGTGTCCAGAGGGAATATACTATGTTGCTATCAATCCACTATCTAGCTTTTCCTTGATAAAGTGCCGATCTATCTCATTGTGTTTTGTCCTGTCATGTTGAACAGGATTATGAGCAATGCTGATAGCTGATTTGTTGTCACAAAACAACTTCGTAGGGGCTTCATACTTTATCTTCAATTCATCTAACACAATCTTCATCCACAATAACTCACATATCTCGGGTGTCATTTCTCTATACTCTGCCTCGGCACTTGATTGAGCTACCACATTTTGCTTCTTACTTCTCCAAGCAACAAGGTTTCCACACAAGAATGTGCAATAGCCTGTGGTGGATCTCCTGTCACTCACTGAACCTGCATAATCTGCATCAGTATAAGCCTCCATAGTCAGACTTTCACCTTTCTTGAACAAGAATCCTCTCCTCAGAGTGGCTTTAAGATATTGCAGAACACGATCTACTGCCTGTAGGTATCTTGCTCTTGGATCATGCATAAACTGAGTCACAACACTAACAACATATGCCAAGTCCAGTCTAGTGTGGGCTAAGTAGGTCAACTTTCCTACTAGTCTCTAATATTGCACTTTGTCAACCTTAGCACTCTTCTCTTCATTGCTTATTCTGTGATTTTGCTCAACAGGAATGCCTGCAGGTTTACGTCCAAGCTTTCTTATTTTCCTTCAAGAGGTCAAGAACATATTTCTTTTGAGAAATAAAAATGCCTTGCTTGGAGTAGGCAACCTCTATCCCCAAGAAATACTTGAGTTTTCTAAGGTCTTTTATCTAAAATTATGCAGCTAATCTTTCCTTGAGCAGTTGTCTCTCATCCAAATCATCTCCTGTAACAATAATACCATCAATATAAACAAGAAGTACTGTAAGTTTTCTTCCCTGTGAATGTTTGAAGAAAAGTGTAAAATCTCCTTGGCTTTGCTTATAGCCAAGGCCCACCGTTGCCTTGGAGAACCTTCCAAACCAAGCTCGAAGAGATTGTTTAAGCCCATATAATGCTTTCCTTAATTTGCAAACCACATTTGTTCCACTTGTGGGACCAAAACCTGGTGGAATCTGCATGTACACCTCCTCCTCTTTTAAGTCTTCATGTAAGAAAGCATTCTTGACATCAAACTAGTGCAGTTCCCACCCAGAGTGGGGAGCAAGAGAGAGTAGAATGCGAATAGTGTTCATTTTTGCCACTAGAGCAAAACGTCTCCTCATAATCAATGATGTAGGTCTGAGTGTATCCCTTTGCCACTAATATTGCCTTGCACCGATCAAGAGTACCATCTGATTTGGCTTGACTGTATAGATCCACCTGCAACCAACGGGCTTCTTGCCTCTAGGTCTCTTAACAATCTTCCAAGTTCCATTTTTCTCGAGTGCTTTCATCTCCTCATCCACAGCTTGGACCCAATTTTTATCCTTCAGTACCTCTGCACAGATGCTGGGATTCTCACAGAGTCAACAGTTGTAATAAAACTCTGATGCTGCAGGGAAAGATATTTAGTAAAAACAAATTGAGAAATAAGATACTTAGCACAAGACCTTTTCCCTTTTCTCAAAGTAATAGGTAATTCATCTGGATCAGCGTCAAGGGTATCAGAAATCTGAGAATCAGAAGTAGAAGGATCATTTTCAATACTTACTTCCGGTTCAGATGGCTGGAGTTATTTCTGGACCAAGCTGGGTTTTCCTTTCCTCTAATAAGTCAACGTAGGCTCACTAGCCTTGTTTTTCACTGGTGCCAAAGGTGTTGTTTCTTGCAAAACAGAAGACATAGGGGACACGGGAGGAACAGAAGGACTAGGAACAGGACCACCAGGAGGATCAGGACTTGGAGACAAAGAGTTTGAAACAGGAGGATCAGGACCTGGAGACAAAAAGTCTAAAACAGGAGGATCAGAGCTGGAGACGAATGGTCTGAAGCAGGAGGTGAAACAGGAGGTGAGTCGCCTAACTAAGGAGCAAGGAAGAAAAGCCCAAGCTCAAACTCGGATTCCAAATTAGAATTAGAATCAATGCTCTCCCCCTGAAATAAAGAACTTACAACTTGTTGGATGATAACACTTGTACCCCCTTTTTTTAGGAGTATAACCCACAAAGACACATCTGACTGCACGAGAATCCAACTTAGTTCGGTGTTGCTTATGAATATGGACAAAAGCCACACACCCAAATACTCGAGACTCAAGACTCTGCATGATAGGAACAGAAGGAAAATGTGATATCATAAATTGAATAGGACTAACATTACCTAAAACACGAGATGACACCTGATTAATCAGATAGGCGGCAGTCAATACTGCTTCACCCCAGTATGAGTTTAGTACAAGCATTTGGAAGAGAAGGGCTCGAACAACTTCAAGTAAGTGACTATTTTTCCTTTCTGCAACCCCATTTTGTTGTGGGGGGTGTCAACACATGTAAATTCATGGATGATGCTCTGTTTACTGTTAAAGCTTGAAAGGTTATGATTGTCATATTCCTTCACATTGTTGGAACGTAATCTTTTAATGCCTTTCTCAAATTGCGTTTGTACTATATTGTAAAATTGAATGAATAATTGTTGTACTTCTGATTTATCCTTCATTAAGAAATGCCAAGTTACTCGAATACAGTCATCAATAAAGGAAACAAACCATCTCGCACCAGAAATATTAGAAATACGAGCAGGTCCCCAAACATCAGAATGAATAAGATCAAATGGTTCAACACTTTTACTAAGGCTAGAAGGAAAAGTAGCATGATGGTGTTTAGAAAACTATGTCACACTTAAAAGACTCAACAAATTGTTTTAAAATAAAGATGGAAACATAGACCTCATCAAAGAAAATGGAGGATGACCAAAGCGCTTGTGCTGAAGCCAGATTTGTGAGGCAGAAGAATGAGACTCTGACTGAGATCGAAGTGCAGAAGACAACACTTTCTGACCAGCTCGTTCATCAGACAGATAGTACAACCCTCCCTGTTCCTTAGTAACTCCAATCGTTTTCCCCATTGTAGGATCCTGAAAAACGCAATGAGATTGAAAAAATATCACTGCACAGCTGGGTAAGCTTACGAATAGAGATAAGGTTATTCGAAAGACTGGGAACATGAAACACATTTTTCAATTTAAAAGATTGAAGGTCAATCTCCCCACAACCATCAACACGAGTATGATAACCATCTGCAACAGTAATATAAGGAATGCTGGAAGCGGAAGTGTAAGTCAGAAACAGTTCGGAGTGAAAGGTCATGTGATGAGTAGCACCGGAGTCAAGAATCCATGCACTGTGAGTGATAGTATCGGCAACTTTAAGAGAATTCAAGGCTGAAACAGCCATAGATCTATTGTCCAACATATTGATTGATGTCCTGCAACTATGCCTTGCTTAAGAGAAGAAAAATTGCCAATAACTGAGAGAGAACACAACAATAAGGATGGGGAGCCAAATGACCAAAAATTGAACCCAGTAAGCCTAAAACGAAGTAACAGAGACAAATAAGCCAAACCATCGCAAGAAATCAAAGGAAAGCGCCTCAAAATTGGGACCTGTGCAATGAAAATGGTCCCAAATGAGCCAGTAAGGGCAGAGCAGTTGCTGTGAGACCAGAAACAGTAACCAGATCAGATGCAAGAACACAGAAACGATGCCTTCAAATTGACCCACGAACCAAAATGCTCAAAACAAAAAAGGACCCCTGAAACGGGAAGAGGAGGTGTCGATTTGTCCACTGGCGAAGTACGACCGCAAAAAGACACCGGCAAGGCGGCGCGTGGGTGTCACGCGCCCGAGAGTCCGCGGAGAAAAGAAGTGTGTGGCGGCGCATGTGGTGGCAGCCGGAGAAGCGCTTTCGAGGATAAGCCGGTTTTGAGGAGGCGAATCCAATGGTATGGTCGGTGGACTGATCGGAGCAGTGGACAATGGTCTTTTGAGTAAAACAGTGGCGAATGCACAAACAGTGGCAAACAGAACAGTGGAGAAGGCCGGTTCTGTAGAGAAGAGAAAAAAAAGACAAGCTGCAATAAAGGCAACAAAGGGGCCACAATGAAGGTGGCTAGGTTTATGCGGAAGCGAGACCCTCAAGACCGAGAGCTCTAATACCATGTAAAAAGAAATAATTCTGAATATTATTTCAATTGTGTAAATTACATTCACTAATCCTTATTATATAAACAATGCTAGCTAGACTTAAACCTAATGGGCCTTATTAATGGGCCTAACACAATGACGACTAATAAATACAAAAATAACTATTATTTACAACAAATGGTGAGAATCTTAAACTCCTCTCTCATAAGATGCAGAAGCATTACAAAAGCCTGAAAACTCAGGTTACTTAGCTAGATCATAACCTGAGAACGATGTTGAATGAGATAAACTTTGGCAGAGATTTTGATCTTAATTAAAGAGAGATCAGAAAACTGCAAAGTCAAGTTCAAGAAGTAGATGATTTCTTAAAAGCCTGTACAACCTGCACCAACTGAGGACCCTTTCTTCAATCCTCCATCATTTCCCACTTATTTCACTCAGCTAATTCAGCCTTCTCC
The DNA here is from genome assembly GCA_037113605.1 of Calophaca sinica. Classification (NCBI taxonomy): domain Eukaryota; kingdom Viridiplantae; phylum Streptophyta; class Magnoliopsida; order Fabales; family Fabaceae; genus Calophaca; species Calophaca sinica. The sequence continues at coordinate 97,478,981 of CM073736.1, forward strand.
ATATTATCCTTCATACACTTCACCACCTGATTATAACCGTTATATCCCTTCAACCTATAGACCAAAAGATACTCAGCCACCACATCAAAATCAAAAAACAAAACTGCCCGTTTGAGTATACCATCATCTGACTCTCAAGATGTTCCTGAAACTCCTCCACCAAAAGTATAAAAAGAAGAACCTCCCAGTAAACCTTCTCAAGTCATGGCAGTTACTTCTTTCCAAAGTGATGAATCTTCCCAAGAAGATTATCTACCTAAACTAACCAATTTCCCAAAAGAAGTTGATAGTGAAACCTCATCTGAAGAAGAAACCTCCTCTCAAAACATTGGATCTGCAAAATCCTCACAATCCAATCCATCCTACACTGAATCAGGATCTGAAAAAGATTACATGGATGTTTCTTGTTTATTCATGGTTGACATTAAAGAAGAAGGTTCATTTTATTATGAATCTCCTAAGGAAGAAAATAATTATGCTAAAGGGAAAATATCCAGTGGTCCGTGGTTCATCCTTGACGATATACCTCCAAGCTGTTGCAGAAAAAGACTTCTTGATTTTGGTGCATGGCTTGACACACAGATGATGAAGACAAGTGTTGATCCTTACAAAGTCATTGAAGAGTTTTGCAGCAAAATGATTGGTATCTTAAAAGAATGGTATCATAATCTTAGTGCATTCAATCTTAGAGTCATTCACCAAGAATTTATTGGTGATATGGATATCTTTGATAGAAAAAACAGACAAGAGTTTTTTGAGATGAAATGTTGCTCTCTTAAAGTCAAAGATCTTGAAAAACATTATCAAAGGATGTCTCAAATGTTTTATCTCCTTAATGGATTTAATGATCTTAGCCTCAAAAATACTTATGTCTCTTCATTACCACAAAAACTCCAGCCTGAAATTCACAAGATGGCAGCAACAGCTCAGAAGGATATTAAAACGTTGACTCTTGGACAAATTTATCAGATGACACTTGAAGCACTTGAGAAGCTATGCAGATTACTTCAATATTTTTCAGATATAATGAATCAAAAATCCAAATTCATAAAGGCATGCAAAAAGCCTTATCTTGAAATCAAATGCAAAGATAGAAATTGTAATTGCTAAAAAAAAAAAAGAAGTCTCATCGGCAAAGATTCACCAAGTTTTCTAAATTTTCCAAAAAAGGGAAAAAGAAGAAAACTTTCAAGTTCTTTGAGAAAAAGAAATTTCGTGGAAAAAGAGGAAACCAGAGATGCTTTATCTGTGGAAAGAAAGGACATTTCTCCAAGAATTGTCCCAATAAGATAGACAAAGCTGCCAAGTTGATTAACTCCTTACATCCACTAAAAGGAGATCTAGAATCCTTATATTCAGAACAAAGCTCTGCGGATGAAGAAACTGCTTTTGCTCTGCAAAATTCCTCTTCCAGTGATGAATCTTTTACTAAATTTGATAATGGGCCCATATACTCATTCAAGGAGATAGACAGTTCTTTGATTACACCTCCACAACCTTGTGTTGAAATCCATGTCTTACCATCCAAATTTACTCATCCTAAAAAAGTCATAGCTTACATGGATACTGGTGCTCATAAAACAATGATGAATCCAAGTATTCTCCCTTCAGAAGCACGGGTGAAACATGCCGCATTCTTTGTAGCAGCTGATGGAAAAATGTTCAGGACTAATCTGATTACCAAAAATAAAATAGGAATCAGATTTTTCCCTGAATGCATAGTATAGACAAAAGTTATTGGTAGCAGTCTTCCCAACAAAGACATTCTCATTGGAATTGATGTTTACTCAGCAGCTAGCAAACTTCAAATTCTTCCTATAGGAATTATGTTCAAAAGGGAATTCAAGCCTTATTCAGATGTTCTAAAGTTATATTCTCTATCCGAGCTTCCTAAGGGTATGAAGAAATTAAGTCCAATCTGCTCAAGAGTAACACCTGCACCTCAAAGTAAATTAAAAGTACGATAATTTACATTAAATCACATGAATTACTAATAATTTACAAACTTGATTACAGTAATCCAAGTCATAAATTTAAAACTTAAGTCATTAATCTAATAAATAGATTACAGCTTGAATAATTATTGGAAATCAAAACTCAACTCCAAAATAAAAACCTAATCTATGAGTCCCAAGTCCAGAGCTTCGCCTCATCAGCCTTTGGTACCTGTTTATCTGAAAAACAATAAAAGGAACAGGGTGAGATTAAAAATTTCAGTGAGCCCTTCACGGACTCCTCACCATTCTCTCGTCGAATCATACTAGCCTGAAAAGACGAACTTAGGCATTACACTCCTAAACATACTCCCTCTATATACCAAAAGAACTTGACTTGAAAACATCTTAAATACCCTAAGCGAGAACGCCTTAGAAAGTGCTAGCCTGATAGAACTCAGTATTTGAGGACTGAGCAGAACTCCTAAAGCAAAAACAAAGAAGGAGAAGAATTCTGTGAAATATTCATTGATGCCCTAATCAGGTAATCAAGTACATCATATATAGAGAACAATTCCTCAACAGAATAGATTTGCTAGATACAGAATAGATTTGCTAGATACTACAACTAGGCAAATCCTAACTAACATATTCTAGAAGCAAAAGAAATAGGGAATCCAATAACAGAGTATAATAAAAGGAAATTGACTCTCAATTGTAAATGACGTGGTCTTGGAAACGTGCTGGAGGCTTCTTCACTCTTTGGGGCCTTGCTGCCGCAACATTGGCACTGGGCTGAATAGTTGGCCCAGTATCAATTCTGCTATTCGCACCTCCAGAGTCTGTGAATGTATCAATACCTACCCCATCAAAATCAACCTTGTCCTCAAGGTTGTGGAGCTTTTGAAATTCTTCCCAATCCTCCCAAGAAGTATCCTCTGGGGGCAATCCATGCCACTGAACCAGCACCTGCTGCTGGGATTTGCCGTTAGCCGTGACCGTCCTGGAGTCAACAATGGCCAATGGCGTAAGGATTGGATGGTTGTCAATGGAATCAGGTGGAAGGTGGTCAATCACAGTAGGATTGAGACCAAAATGAGGCTTCAATAAAGAACAATGAAACACATTGTGCACTTTGGAAATTGAAGGGAGCTCCAACTTGTAAGCAACCGGCCCAATGCGTTCTATCACGCGAAAGGGGCTATAATATCTCTTAGCCAACTTATTATACTTCTCCCCAGACAATGAAATCTGTCGATAAGGTTGCAGCTTCACATAGACCCAAGAGTCAACCTCGTAAGATACTTCACTGCGTTTATTATCAGCTAGAGACTTCATCCTGGTTTGCGCCTTTGCCAAATTTTTGCGGAGCAGCTCAAGAGTTGTTGCCCGTTTAAGCAATAAATCATCACTGGCTGCAACTTCAGAAGTGCCAGCCACATATGCCGGAACGGAAGGAGGAAGCTTCCCGTACACAATCTGATACGGAGACATTCCAGCAGCAGAATGAAAAGACGTATTATAGTGATATTCAGCCCATGGAAGGAAACGGTGCCACAATGAGGGCCTATGGTGAACCAAGGCACGCAGATACTGCTCTATCGTTCTATTAGTAACCTCTGTCTGTCCATCGGTTTGGGGGTGGTAGGAGGAACTCATACGTAATAAAGTGCCACTGAATTTAAACAAATCGGACCAAAATTTGCTCACAAAGATCGGATCCCGGTCAGAGACAATGCTTCGAGGTAGCCCATGAAGCTTACAAACCATATTGACAAAGAGGTCGGCAACTTTGTATGCAGTAAAATGTGTAGGAAGGGCCCCCAAATGTATGTATTTGGAAAAACGGTCCACCACGACTAGTATGGTTGTGAAGCCATTAGAACACGGCAACCCGGTCACAAAATCAAGAGAAATATCCTCCCAAACCTGTGATGGTATAGGAAGTGGCTGCAGCAAGCCACCTGGTTTGCGAGTAACATACTTTGTTTGTTGGCACACTACACACTCCTTAATGAAATTCTTGATATCCTGCCTCATGGATGTCCAATAGAAGTTAGCAGAGAGTCGTTTCAGGGTTTTCACCACACCCGCATGACCACCAATAGGCTACTCATGAAACTCTTTCAACAATAACAGTATGAAACGCGAAGTGGCAGGAAGCCAAATGCGCCCCTTATGAAGGAGCAGTCCATTAGATAAGGAATAATCTGCCATAGCCTGAGAATCTTGTTGTACTTGCTGACACAGAGTCTGATATGAAGTGTCAGCCAAGAGTTCCTTCTTGAGGTCATCAATGAACAAGAACTGAGGTGTGGAAAGAACCTGCAGTTCAGCCACCTTGGGTTCGTAACACCGAGAGAGAGCATCAGCCACAATATTAGTCTTGCCCGGCTTGTATTGTATCTCATAATGGTAGCCCAATAACTTGGACAAGTAGAATTGTTGCTCCGGAGTTTGAATGACTTGGGTCAAAAGTTCCTTCAAACTATGATGATCCGTCTGAATGACGAAAAAATAGCCCAATAAATACTGTCGCCACCGTTTCACTGCACTTGTGATAGCATGTAGCTCACGAATATAAGTGGAAGCCTTAGAAAGGCGTGGACAGAACAACTTGCTAAAATAAGCAATAGGATGAGCTCCCTGTAATAACACAGCTCCCATCGCATGACCGGAAGCATCAGTTTGGACCACAAAAGGCAAGGAGAAATCGGGCAAAGAGAGAACTGGAGCGCTGGACAGGGCTAACTTCAAAGCCTCAAAAGCCTGTTGAGCAACTTGTGACCATTCAAATGAATTCTTCTTCAATAAGGAAGTCAGAGGGTGGGCAAGAGTAGCATAACCCTTCACAAAGCGACGGTAAAACCCGGACAGGCCAAGGAAACCCCTCAAACTCTTCACTGACTTAGGAGTAGGCCAGTCAATGACTCCTTGGATCTTTATAGGATCAGGTGCAACCGTGCCCTCAGTGACAATGTGTCCCAGATACGCTACTTGCGTTTGACAGAAAGTGCATTTTGAAGGCTTTAAATGAAATTGATGAGATTCCAATATAGTGAATACCTGTGAAAGATGCGCCAGATGTGCCTCCTCTGAAGTGCTGAAGACAAGTTTGTCGTCAAAAAAAACAATGACTATTTTGCGAAGTAGAGCCCGAAAAATATCATTCATGGTAGCTTGAAATGTCGCAGGAGCATTGCAGAGCCCAAACGGCATCACACGGTATTCATAATGGCCATCGTGAGTACGAAACGCCGTCTTGGGAATGTCTTCTGGTGATACCCGAATCTGGTGGAACCCTGAAGTAAGGTCCAATTTAGAGAACACGCGAGCCTTACCCAACTCATCAAGTAACTCGTCAATGGTGGGTAATGGGAATCTATCTCGGACGGTGAGAGCGTTTAGCGCGCGGTAATCGATGCACATACGCCAAGACCCATCTTTCTTCTTGAGGAGGAGAACGGGCGAAGAAAAGGGGCTGGTGCTAGGTTGTATCCACCCGGTGTTGAGAAGTTTGGTCACTTGGGATTCAATTTCTAGTTTTTGTGAGTGGAGGTAACGGTACGGACGTACGTTCACCGGGGAGGCGTGGGACACCAGGGGAATGGTATGATCAGTCGGGCGAGGGGGTGGTAGGATGGAGGGTTCTGAGAAGAGGTGGGCATGTTTGGTGAGGAGGGAGGTGAATGGTGGTGGAAGGGCCGAGGTATCTGGAAGGTTAGGGTGGGAGGCGAAGTTAGGGGTAGTGTTTGAGTCAATATGGTCATATGGGCTAGAAATGTGTAGGGAAAAAGTTGGGCCTCGTGTTCGGATCAGCCAGACGTTGTAATCGTGGAGGCTCATGAGGGAGGTGAAGGGTTACCATTGAGTTCCACACAGGTATTATTGTAAAAGAAAGTCATAGTAAGGGTGTTGTAATTCATGAGTACTGGACCTAACCTCTTGAGCCATTGGGCCCCCAACACCACATCTGCGCCGCGTAGGCCCAAAACGTAAAGATCAACCAGAAAAGAGTGGCCTTGTATCACGATAGACACCCCTGAACACACATGGGAGCAGCGAAGTTCCTGTCCACTACCAACCAGGACGCGAAAAGGATCAATTGGGTCCAGAGCAAGGCCCAATGACTCAGCTATGTTGGCCTTGATGAAGTTGTGAGTGCTACCCCCATCCACCAAGACCCGAACCGGATGATTAGATATTTGTCCTGAGACACGGAATGTGTCTGCGGCTTGCTCACCGGATAGTGCGTGGAGGCTGAGTCAGGCGGGCGGTGGTATTCAGACGTCCGGCCAGACGCCTCCAGGATCCAAGGTGGTGGCCGCAAGCTCCAAATCCCTGGTCAAAGGAGCACAATCATCATCATTAGCTACCAACAGAAACACGCCGCACCACACTTGCGGGTTGCGTGACCATTTTTGGTCACAATTGAAACACAAGCCCTTCTCGCGACGCTCATCAAGCTCCGGTCCGGAAAGGTGACGGAAGCGAGGCTTTGCCGGAGGCGTGGGAAGGAGCCCTGGTGCTGATTTGACCGGGGAAGAGCCCTCAGAAACGCTCTTAAAGGGCGAACGAGACACCGAGGTAGGTTGCCACGGTGACGCCGGTCTAGGTCGTGAAGCACGCGCCAGATCTAGTATCTTATCCTCCTGCAACCTGGCGAGACCTGCGGCTTGGGAAATGGTCGTGGGTTGATTGGTCAACACCTCACGACGAATGTCAATCTTAAGCCCAGAGATGAAGCAGCTCAACAGTACCGGTTCAGAGAGACCCTCGAGACGGTTCGCCAAAGCTTCAAATTCCGCTAGATACGAAGCAACTGTCGTATTCTGGGTGAGTTTAAACAAGTTACCCCGAGGATCGTCAAAGGCCGTAGGAGCGAATCGGATCTCCAAAGCAGTGAGAAACTGTGACCAAGATACGATTTGATGATTCCGGTACATCCACTGGTACCATGCAAGCGTCGGACCATCCAAATAGAAGGAGGCGATCGTGATACGCTCCTCCTCTGGGGTCTGGTGGTATGTGAAGAACTGTGTAATTTTGAAAATCCACCCATGAGTGTCTGTGCCATCAAAGCGAGGAACATCGAGCTTCAATCGTGGCCGGTTGGAAGATTCCACCGTACTGGGGGACGACGCCGTGGAGCGTGTTGGGTCATCGAGGCGACGGCGGACAGCGTCGATCTGTGTGGTGAGTGTGGCGATTTGCCGGGTTAACTCATCAAAACGATCGGGAGGAGGAAGTGGAGGAGGACGAGAGCTCATGGTGGCAGGAGGGAGAACACACAATGAAAGCACCAATGATAGAACTCAGTATTTGAGGACTGAGCAGAACTCCTAAAGCAAAAACAAAGAAGGAGAAGAATTCTGTGAAATATTCATTGATGCCCTAATCAGGTAATCAAGTACATCATATATAGAGAACAATTCCTCAACAGAATAGATTTGCTAGATACAGAATAGATTTGCTAGATACTACAACTAGGCAAATCCTAACTAACATATTCTAGAAGCAAAAGAAATAGGGAATCCAATAACAGAGTATAATAAAAGGAAATTGACTCTCAATTGTAAATGACGTGGTCTTGGAAACGTGCTGGAGGCTTCTTCACTCTTTGGGGCCTTGCTGCCGCAACATTGGCACTGGGCTGAATGGTTGGCCCAGTATCAATTCTGCTATTCGCACCTCCAGAGTCTGTGAATGTATCATAGCCTGAACTAAAAACTTAGTATATTGCGGGGTAGGATATTCCTAGGTCTAACATACCACTTATAAACTTGTGATTAAACTAAACATAGAAATGTATAGCAAACACACATAAATCATATAAACATTCTTCCTTTAACCTATGTTTAATACAGCTAAACACCCCGCAATGCAAATGCAACTTTCTTAACTAAGAACGTATATTTCTTCCTTACTATATGCTTAGCATGGAAATATATATGCAATGCCACTTAATTTAGAACATATTGTTCTTCTTTGCTTTGTATTATTGGGTCGTGTGTCATACGCTTTAGTCCATAGACACCAATAACACACTTTCGATATGGTGGTTAGATGTCTTAACCGTCCAAGTGGCGTCCCACGAGGCTAACCATACCGATCATCCTCATCTGAGGCTTCTTGGTATCTTTCAAGACTCTTAATCATGACTTATGCTATGACAATGCATATACTTAATGAAATGAACAAATTAACATAATTCACTCATCCATAATAGGCAAATAGGCCCCTTAGTCTTATGCAACATTTACTTAATCTTTGAAAACTCTTAGTCCTATCAAGCATATATATAAATATGTGATCAATATAAAATATCAATCATATTGCCAATCCCCTTTAGGAATGACACTTAGAACATAAAAATAATCCTAACACTCATATCTAAACATACTTCCACTCAACTCATGTGTTCATATTGAAGCACCTTGTGTTTCGCTTCTCATTAAGCAAACCCCTTCTCAATTGAAGTGGAGCATACAATGGAGCAACATAATACATATACTGGTTGGGGGGTTGGGGGCAGCCATCCAACCCGTTACCCTCCCAACACAACATCGTAAGACTAATCAATGGAAAGTTCAACAATCGAAGATAATAACCTAACAATTGAATAATCAACTTACTTAACATTCTAACCATAACCTTTTCATGATAATCAAATTATCATTCAATCGCCCAACTGATATCATTCTTTTTGAAACTTGGATTCCAACTCAAACATTAAACATAATAACATAGACTAACTACTCACTTAGCCATTAAAACACCACATATTCATAATAAGAATCATAGAACTTCTCTACACTAACTTCAACTCATTCTAACTCGTTTCCCTTATCATATTATCCCAAAAACCCCAAATAGGAATCAAGGAAGTCAAGAACTAAGGAAAATAGAAAACCCTAATGGGGGACTTATTGGTTGTCTACCACCTAAGGGATGAAGAACTCACCTTTACTCTTCAAGATCTTGAGCTAGAATGGTGGAGCTTTTCCCTCTTTGCTCTTCTTCACGTTTTCCCCTTTTCCCAACTTAGGGCTTCTTCAAATACTTCTCAAATCTTGAGCTACAACCTTCAATCTTCCTCTTCAAGCCCAAGAACTTGAACTAACTTTGAAGAAGCTTGATCTTCTTCCTCTTCTTCTGCTTCAATACGGTTTTCCTTCTTCCATCTTCTAGGGTTCCTCCAAAATTTCACCAACAATGAAACTTCAACTCTCTAACTATCATTCAAGCCAGAAATTGAAGTAATCTATCAAGAATCTCACAAATTCCTCTCAAGACCATGAAACCCTAGCATTTTCCCCTTTTTCTTCTCTCCAAAATCGCCCATTTTTTTCCCTTTTTCCCTCTCTTCGTGTTCTGCCCTTTCTGCTACTTTTTTAAGAAATTTTCAGCATGTGAATCGATTCATAGCTTATGTGTGAATCGATTCACACGGGCAAAAATGTTTCAGCTCGTGAATTTAAGTGAGTGAATCGACTCCTGCTGCTTCCAATTCGACTCTCAGAGACTTGTAATTGCCTGAATCAATTCAGGCTTGTGTGAATTGATTCCCATCGCATTAAAATCAAAGAAACTCAATTCTAACACCCAATCTTGAGACTTTCTCCCTAAACCAACTTTAATTAATACATAACCAATACTTCCAATCATTTTAAGATTAAATTCAACTTATTTCTTAAATCAAAATCAACAACTTACACAATAAAGCTTTGTGTAATCATATTTACTCAATTTGAATTCAAATTAAGCTTAAGCACAATACTTAACTAAGCTTAGAAAATTTGGGGCGTTACATCAAGCATTGTGCATCCAAAACCTTTGTGGACAAATGAAGATTTCTTTGTTCAACTCTCTTTCAAACTCAATGAGGACATCAATCCAGCAAAAGCCACTCATCCTGGAATGAGTCCATCTGATCTAGCCCTAAGGATGGCAATTTCCACCTGTGTGTGGGGATCTCCGTAGGGACTGCCCCATTCGGGGCCCCGCGGGCGGGGAATTTTTCCCCGTGGGGACAGGGACGGGGGAGAAAATCCCCCCGCAGTCAATTCGGGGAAAGGGACGGGGATCACACCCCCTGCCCCGCGGGTTCCCCGCCCCGAGCATATTACATAGTTAACCCTATAAATACTTATATATCATATTATAATTGCTGGTACTTTTGGTCTTTTCCCTCATTTTTTTTCTCATCCAGCTGGCTTCAAAACAAAATAGCTTTTACTAGTCAAAAAACAAAATAGCTTTTATCTCTCCCTCACTCATCCCTCACAAACGGTCTCATCAATCATCCCTCCTTAATCCTCAGATTCATGAACCCTAAAAAAAACCCACCGCCGCACCAACTGCCAGCAAGGAGAAGAAGAAAGCTGCAACCAGCTGCCGCTGCTACGCCTCTGTCGCTTTAGTTCCTCCAGTGCTACCTCCTTCTTCTTCACCTCCATGAACGATTCCGACTCTGCCATGTTCAGCAGATCCGATAGCTTCTCCGACCTCGCATTCGGCTTCGAACTATTCTCCTGTGGTAGTGAGAGCTGGTGTCACAACTGACGGCGTCAAAGATGAGACGGCGGAAGGAGGCGACGTTCCATAGGTGGAAGTGGCTGACGAATCATTACTCGTGATTAATTTTTGTCAGATTTACTCTTCTCGCCTCTGTCAGATTTTCTCTTTTTGCTTCAATTTTTGAATGATTTACATTGTAACTGATAGTCCTTTGGGAGATTTTGAAATTGTTGTTGTTGTTCTTGTTGCTTCAATTTCTGTCAGTTCCTCTGTTGTTGTTGTTGCTTTCTTTTACTGAAATTTCAGTATTTTTTTTTGCATTTTTTTTTTAATTTTCTGGGTCCCCGTGGGTATCCGCGGGATCCGTGGGGATGGGGATGAGGGAGGAAAACTCCCCATGGTCACCACAAGAAAAGGATGAATTACCGACGGAAAATTACCGACGGCCTCGACTCCGTCGGTAAATTTTTAATTACCGACGGCTAAACCGTCGGTAAGCCGTCGGGAAAAAAACTGAAAGCGAAATGTTTTTTGCCGATTATCGACGGCTTAGTTGCCGGTAATTACAGACGGTTATCACCGTCAGAATTACCGACGGCTAAGCCGCTTGCAGTAGTCGTCACGCCAAATTTTTTTATTTATGTTTATCCTTACCGACTCGGCTAAGCCGCTTGTAATCTTCACACGCTTTTTTTGATTTTTACTAACTCCTTGCCTCCCGCTCACACAGACCAGATCCTCACAACCCTTCCTCCGCTCGCCTTCCTTCTACGCCACGCCTTCTTTCCCCATCGCTGCGTCTTCTTCCTCATCAAGGCCTTCTTCCTCTCAAGGCGTCTTCCTCATCAAGGCTTTCTTTCGCCACAGTAATAGAACGTAAATTGCACCTCTCCCTCTTTCCCCATCGCCGCGTCTTCTTCCTCGCCTAGGCTTCTTCTTCCTTCTCTCATGACCAAATCAAGATCTCGCCCAACTTCTACTTGACCAAAATTGCACGAATCTGGGAGCGATCCTTGCCCACCACAGATCTAAGAAACTCCACCACAGATCCGACCCGCCACGCCACGCCAAGAAGGTCGCCTCGCTACCTCCTCGCTCGGCCGTCAAGACATCAAGGTCGTCGCACCAGACTCACTGAGGTTACAAGGTACACTCTCGCTTCTTTGCTTATTTCGCCGCTTCGCTTTTTTGGGTTTTTTGAAAATCCTTTTTAGACAAAATTTGGGTGAAAATTTTGAAATTTCGCACTTGGAGCATTTGGGTTGCAATCTATTGTGTTGGGTTTGTCTGCGTGGCAAAAACGCCTTCAACTGATTGTTGCTTATCTGTACTTCTTCCGTCATGTGCGGATTTTGGGTCCTTCATTTGTTTGGATGTGAAGTTTAAACTTTGTCGCCCAAATTTTTCCGCCTTCCAGCCTCCCATATTTTTCTATGTCGCTTAACTATTTCAGAGTTCCTTTCGTGTCCAGATGCTAACATAATTTCACACACATGCAAACTTAATTTTTCTCTTTGTAATGGAACTTAATTTTTCTCCTTGTAATGGGAAAGTTTAGAAGAACAACAGATGGAAATTTATCAAAACTCAAACCCAAAACAAAATTGAGGAAAACCCAAATAACTTAACAGAGTATATATTTCCTATCTGCTTAACATAAATATGATAATGAGATTATTTTTAATTCATAGATATAAATCACCTAAGAACTATTTGAATTTGGGAAAAGACATTTACATGAATATCGAAATTTATAGGATTGCCAAGTCGGGCATTACCGCAAACCTAACATTGGTGATCGGTCTTGTAATGGAAATTACTTTAAACTTAATAAATAGGTCTTTAAATGATACTTAATGGATTAAATTTAATCTGTTGCGCTACAGAGTCTCTGTAGAATCGCATAATTTGAACTAGCCGTGTGTTTCGCCGCATATGGTTATGGTTTAGAAAACAGAAAGCAGATACTTGTTAATGATAATTGTGGTGGATATTTGTTGATCGGTCTTTCTTTGTTATTTTGTAGTATTGACCGATCCTGCTAAGCGTATTGACTATGATTTAACTGGGGCATGTGAGATTGAAAAGTATAGCTTGTGTATTCTATTTAACTATTATTAAATGTTAGTATTATTTACTTAGATTTGTTTGTGATTGTTTTGGTGTAACCCTTGATTGGTCTCAAGGAAAATGGCATCCTAGATCAAACCCATAACACATAAATTTATGAAGATAAGGGTAAAAATTTAACAAAATTAACCGGTGAAGCCCAACTGTTCGAGCAATCAATTTCAACAACATCATCTTGATCTAAAATTTACAGACAGTAATTGTACAAACCAGTAAATATGTTATCTTGAATAACCATGAGAAGACATGAAAAGGAGCTACAAATCTTCATTTACAACAATATAGGCATGCTGCTTTGATTTTAATTAGAGTATCCACCTCAAATCGTTCATTACAATTCTCAGAGACGTGAGAACGAATTTTCTCAAAGAAACCTCGCAGATCATATGCAATCAAGATGTTCATTTTATAAAACAAAATTCAAACCTGAAATGTATCTATGATGATGATGATGATGATGATACAAAACTTACGAACCTCGAGCATCTTATGGTAATACTTTAATATTCCCCTTTAAATTGCTCAACTTTTGCATTCCAACTCCATCGAGCCATTTTCATTTTTGTCTAGATTTGTTGATGACTTTGCCTTGACATTAAGGCTGGGCTTATCTTGGTGATAATTTGATATCTTCTATTGTAATAAGGTAAAAAAATATTTATAATTGAAACAATATTCGAGTGTAACAACTCAAGATAAAGAATGAAGACGTCATAGCTTCTTGCCTTTTTTCATTTGATCCAAATATTTTGATTTTGCTCTGTCTAGCTTTTTATAGGATTGTAGGTATATTATAGCTTAATTTTAATTGTTATACTATAAAGTTAAAAGGACAATAATGTAATTTTATGTTTCCCATGCCATGCGTATTCTGTCGTTGCACCGTTTTGGTTTCCCTGTACTCGTTTGCGCTCAGTGCTCAAATTTGCTTTAAGAGTGCTTAATGTTCCACTTTTTTTTTTTAACTGAACACATTTCTCTCTGCTCTCTGGTATTTTTTTTTTTTTGCAAAAAACCTTTCTCTCTGGTATTAGTTCAAAGTTCATTTTTTTTGTGTGTTTATTTTCAGGGTCTCTTCATCTCTCTCTCGCTCTCTTTGTTCCTTTGGGTTTTCAGCTGTCCAAGGTCTCATTTTTATTCTGTTTCCATTATTGATCTTTTTTTTTTGTGTTTCCATTATTCTGTTAGCTCTAAGTTGGAGTGAGTGAAATTGTGGGTGGTAATGGTGGTGGTGGTGCAGCTCATGAGACACTGCTAAGTAGAAGTAGAAGAGCGAGGCCCAACGCAAAAATGGAGCTTATTATATAGTAGTTATTACCCATTGATCTGAAGGACCCACAATGGTTCTGAACTGGAAATGTAAGCTCACGTAAATGAGAAAGAGGAAAACCCAAAGTGGTCAATAATCCCCTCAAGAAGTGGGACACACATACACACATTCCCTCCTTTTTCCCTATATCTACGCATTTATGTTAATATTCCCTATACTAGCAGATTGATACAACGTAATGCCACCCCATCCCTTACTAACCTCCCCAACTAACTCAACACGAGCCCCATATTAAAGCATGCTAAATATAATCGCACTACTTTGTCTCAGATATCTGCTTGCATGAAGTTAAATATGAAAGTTGAAAAGTATAGTCTGCATTTGATCTAAATTATCTTCTTGTCGGGCATTTTTTTAATAATGAATTATCATTTTTATTTTTATTTAAATTGTAAGTTTTGGTCTTTGTTAAGTTATTTATGAACTCACAATGGTTACTTTACAAGGGTTGTATTGGCAGTTAAACTTGTAATCCACTTCACTATTAATCACCATTATCGCTATCGAACAAAAAAGGGCTCAACTCTGAAACTTACAAATAATAGGGTGGTAATGTTTTATGAATCAATCAATTCTCTTCAAAACTCCATCAGTATATTAATTACCTTTCCACTCCATCACATTCCATACCGCTCCACTCCACCCTCTTCAAAACTCCTAGATATATCCTCGATAATCAATGCCAATATCCTTCATGTTAACTTATATATGTACCATTCTGTTTTAGAGTTCGGAAACACACACACACATATATATACATATATATGTGTGTATATACACATATATATATATATACATATATACACACACACACACACACATATATATATACATATATATATATGTGTGTGTGTGTGTGTATGAAACCTATTGATTAAAAGAATAACAATGTTAATTCAATGTTTATCATTCGATCTCACCTTATAAATTGTCTCCCTACTAATACTCCCAGGAGTGCAATGCAGTTATGCAAGTACTAATTGTTGTAGCAACCAACCTCTCCTTTGCTTTGAACCAGGCAAAGGCTTCTGTGTGGCAAACCACTGAGTGTCCAATTTCTCAATGCCTTTTTTTAAGTCTATAAATTTGAAATGAATATATTTATTTAAACTCTTAATTAAACGATGAAAAAAAACAATTGCCAGAAGAATTTGACTTTTTTTGGTACATTGCTAGAAGAATTTTCTAATAGTAATAAAAGAAATTGAAGTGGTTCTGACTATTTTTTTGTTTCTCTTTCTTATTCTTTTTTTATACTTTTTAATTTGCAAAGCCTCGCCGAAATGATTACCATTGTTAAGTGGGAATCCTGCAAAAATACAAATGTGGTTGCCTTGTCTCACATTAACTTGCAAAGACTCTCACATTCACTCACGTAGTTACTTGCAACACCTCTCACACGGTGAGATCCCCTTCTCTTTGCTTATACTATATCACATCCGTAAAAGTATGCTCCTCGCATCAAGTTATTGTAATTGTTAGTTAGTTTTCGTATTGATTTGTTGAAGTTTCTTCCCTTTAATATCATTTGTTATGCATGCGCTTATACATGCAAAAATCGATTTAAATTTGGTTGTACCTTATAATATCTTTGAAGGTGCCACCTTATAATATCAAAGATAATATCACGAGTCATAAAGTGGAGGTGAGTCTCCTAGCCGCATTAGTCGGGTGCCAGAGATGTACATCTTCCTGCAAGCAAAGATTGAAAAGTAGTTACAAACACAAGTATATATATATATATAAGACTCGGTTACAAACAGTGACATACATAGCTGTTAATTAAGGCAATTTTACTTGCTTCCTTTTTGAATGATCAGAAAGTTAGTGAAGCTGTTTTTCTAAGTGGCATTGGTCAATCTATTCTTCTATACTTTTGAAAATGCAGGAACTAGATTATGTAATGTTCTCCAATCATTTTCACCATTTTATAAATATATATTCATCAAGCATGATGAAAAATGAAAACTTAATGTGCAGAATCGTGATCCATGAAAATGATTCTTTAACCTATCTTGTACTCTATCCGCCTTCTTAGAGTTTAATTATGTTTAGAGTTTTCTGGAATGTAGATAGACTTTAGAATTTAAATTCAAAGCAGAGTTAGCAAATCCTTACCGGAGTTAGTATATGTTATTTAGCATCTTTATTTACTAGTCTTCTTTCTCATTTTGATCCGCATCTTTAATTATGAGTGCCGGTTTTTTCTCACTTTAGCAAATCTTTTGATAAATTGCTTTCTTTGTTTATATATTATAAATAGATAGCTTATCGACTTGAAAGTGGACTTCCTTCGTGAAAGTGGAAAGTAAAATATATTCTTTGGTTTTCACTTGGCGTATATAACATCCTAACATCTTAACATGCATTCTAACATCCTAATAGTGACACATTTCAGAAATGGATTACTAAAAGTGACACATTTCAGAAATGGATTGTTACCCTCCGTGATCGAAGTTGGGTATATGATAGGCTTTATCCTGGTAGAGGAGGGGTGAAACCAGGCTTTGCAAAAGGTGTTGAAGAGTTTATACTGAAAGCTAGAGTACAACCTGAAGTTGCAAGTAATGGTGGAATCAGATGTCCTTGTGACATTTGCAAGTTTAGGAGCATATTGTCTGAAAGAGAAGTCAAGGTCCATCTCAGATCGTGTTGGGTTCAAACCAAATTATTGGTATTGGATCGAGCACGGTGAAGAAGCGCCACATGTTCACCCAAAGAATGTGCCTAGTAGTAGTGGACAAATGGATAATGATGATCCGTTCATGCTAATGCAACATATGGTCGACGATGCGTTTAGGCCTACGTATGACTTCCAAAGTATGGGTGATGTGGGTAATGAGGAAGACGGGGAAGATATTCATGAAGACGAGGAAGATATTCATGAAGAGCCCCCAAATGCTGATGCTCAAGACTTTTATGATTTGCTAACTGCTGCAAACGAGCCCATATATGAGGGTGCTTCTGAGTCAAAGCTTTCAATATGCGTGAAATTGTTGGCATGCAAGACAAATTGGAACATTCCTCAAAAGTGTCTTGATTTCATTGCAAGTATGTTGGGAGACGTGTGTCCTTCAAAGGAGAAATTGCCAAAAAAAATTTACCAAGCAAAAAGATTGGTGTCGATGCTAGGTTTGGAATCTCAAAAAATTGATTGTTGTGTTAATGGGTGTATGTTGTACTACAAGGATTACAAAGGCGTAACGACAATGTAAGTTTTGTCAAGAACCACGGTATGTTCCCCGTAAGACTGGGATGGGTAAGTACAACGATGTTCCAAAGAAAGAGGATGTTCTATTTGCCAATCACTCCTAGGTTGAAAAGATCAGATGCATCAACGGAGACTGCAAATTAAATGAGATGGCATTCTCACAATAGATCCGGGTCGACATTTTACGTCATCCATCCGATGGTGAAGCTTGGAAGCATTTTGATGCGGTGTATCCAGACTTCGCAAATGAACCAAGAAATGTAAGGCTCGGTTTATGTTCCGATGGGTTCACACCTTACATTCGTGCATCTACAACCCCATATTCATGTTGGCCTGTTGTGACCCCATATAATCTCCCCGAAATGTGTATGACTAAACCATTTATGTTTTTGACTTGCCTTGTACCCTACCATCAAATCCAAAGAAAAAATAGATGTGTTCTTACAACCTTTAATAGACGAGCCGCAATAGCTTGTGGATGGTGGTGTTTTGACTTATGATATCTCTAAAAAGCAAAACTTTCAAATGAGAGCATCCTTGATGTGGACAATTAATGATTTTCCCGCATATGGTATGCTGTCTGGGTGGGGTACACAAGGTAAATTGGCTTGTCCCGTATGTATGGATGATACAAAGTCGTTTAGACTAAAATATGGGGGAAAAAACTCTTGGTTCGATTGCCACCGTCGATTTTTACCACGTGAACACAAATTCAGAAGAAGTAAAAAGAGGTTTACAAAAAACAGGGTTGAGAAACATGGGCCTCCTGTAATACTGACAGGTGATATCATATGGAATTGGGTCAGTGGGGTTCCAAGTGTGGTAGAAGATGGAAAAGTTGATAAGTTACCTGAGTATGGACGTAGTCACAATTGGACAAAGCGAAGCATATTCTGGGATCTTCCATACTGGAAAGACAATTTACTAAGGCACAATCTAGATGTCATGCACATAGAAAAATGTATTTGATAATGTGTTTAATACACCATGAATGTTAAGAGGCGTAACAAAGGACAATGAAAAGCAAGAATGGACTTGGGCCTCATATGCCAACGTAGTGACTTGGAGTTGATTCCAAAAGCCAATGGAAAATGACAAAACCAAAGGCAAATTATTGTCTTTCTTCAAATGAGGCAAAAATGTGATGAAGTGGGTGAAGGAGGTTAAGATGCCGATGGGTATGCTTCAAATTTGGCAAGATGTGCAGATGTTAATAGAGGGCAAATGTACGGATGAAGAGTCATGACTGCCACGTATTTATGGAGTGTTTGCTCCCATTTGCATTTAGTTCATTGCCTCGACCTTGTGTGGAGACCACTTACGCAGTTAAGTCAATTCTTTAAGGGATTGTGCAGTAATAATTTGAGCCAAAATGATTTGATCAAATTGAATGAAAACATTCCATTAATCTTATGCAAACTTGAAAGAATCTTCCCACCAGGATTCTTTGATTCAATGGAGCATCTTCCAATTCACCTCCCACAGGAGGCAATGCTTGGTGGTCCAGTTCAATACCGATGGATGTATCCATTTGAAAGGTATTCGTTGATATCTGCAATTATCTCCGTCTATATTGTCATATCTTTATTATAAGCCATTTTATTCTCATTTCTTTGTAGAATGATGGGTGATTTTAAGCGGACAGTGAAAAACAAGGCTAGAGTAGAAGGCTCAATATGTATGTCTTACTTACAACGGGAGACAACATATTTTTGTTCACATTATTTCAAAACGATTGACTTGTATGCTAAAAGTCAACGTAATGAAGCAGCAAGATTGAATGACGATGTCACATCAACACTGTCAATTAGCAATGGACTAGGACGTCCTAGTGGGCAATCCAAAGCTCACTGGTTGACTGATGCTGAATGGAGGTCTGCACATGTACACATCCTCATCAATTGCATCGAGGTTAAGCCATATATTGAGTAAGTAATACACCATGAAACCCACACTCAATGTATTTACTAGTATATACTTACAACAATTCTGTCTTTCTTGGCAGTAACTTTTTGCAATATAACTCCATCAATGAAGGTGATCCTTCTACCAAACTCGTATTTTTGCCGAATTCCTGCATGGTTTCGGTCCTATGTAAGCACTTGACGAAAACCCTATTGCAAATAAATTGTCTTCCAATCCTCATTGTGGATGTCTTGTTTGTATAGGTTACTAATGAAGCAAATGGTGTGACTGACACAAACTTGATATCATTAGCTTGGGGTCCTGAGTCAAAGGCCATAAGTTGGCACAAATACTTCATTAATGGGTACAAATACCACACACAAGCATGGGCTCAGGGTAAAAAGACCATAAACAAGTGGGGTTTATGTCAAAGGGGTTACGTATGAGGAGAAGATGATTTCTATGGTATCATACAACATATCTACGAAGTTAACATATCACATGTTGTCTCACAGGGTTGCCATGTTTTATTGTCAATGGTTTGATCCAAGACTAATAGAGGAACCAAAGTTCATCCGCAATATGGCATTGTAGATATCAAGATGAACAGGCATTATGATCGTTACGATCCATTCATAATTGCACAAAAGGCTAGACAAGTGTATTATGTACCTTACCCAGATATGAGGAGAGACAAACGCGGTTGGTGTGCAGTGATAAAAACAAAGCCCAGAGGCCGTATAGAGGTGAATGAAATTGACGATGACATTCCTTATCAAGATGAAGAGATGACACACATAGAGCAGATAACTGAAATTGAAGAAATGGATTGCTTGCGTGATCAAACACATAGTGATGAAGAGGTTGATGTTACGTCAATTCCAAACATAAATATTGATAATGAAGTTGACATGGATGTCGACGATGATGATAATTGTGAGTCTGAGCTTGACTCTAATGAGGGAGATGCTGATATGGATGTGGATGATCAAGATGATGACATTGACTAAAGTTAGTGTACTTGTTTATTTTAAAAGTTAGTGAAGTCATTGTGTTTCAGCTTTCTATGGTACTTATTTGTAGCCACTAGTTTACTATATCTATTGTATCTATTTAATTTCACACTAGTCTCATCGCATTTGCTATGTAAATGGCACTACTTATAAGATTGTTAGGTTGGACTAAAAATTTCAAAGACAATTATATTGTGCCTCGCTTTCTCAGAATTGACATTGCAGGCTATCAATTTCAGCTCATTATTGTGCGCCATTTGATGACTATGACTTTATATTTTGGTCTAGGTTACTGGTTTCAGCTATTCTTTGTTTTATACTGTGTCCATTTTGTAGTTGAAGCTCTACTTCCTCACTGACATAAAATGTAGACATTCCAACTAAGATCGGTACCAATGCTTTATTATAGTATGTGTGTGTGTGTGCACGCGTGAGAGAGAGAGAGAGAGATAATACCGGCAGTGGATGAGGTGGACTCTTCGCTGACAGAAAGTACATAAATAATAGTCAAACACAAGTGACAGTATAAAGAAACAGAAAAAAGCATAAGCAAATGCTCATCCCACTACAGAGCATCTTAGAATGACGTTCATACCTTGCCCTACTAGCACCATAGAAATTGAACTCATCCTCTAATTGATCTGTGGGAAATGAAGCCAATGGCTCTGAAGATAAAGAAAAAGATCATAACAGTAAACACCAGCATAGAATGGTGTATAAGTAATTACTTATGTCAATATATTATGGGCTCACAAATCAGGAAAGTCATACATGTACACAATCATTACATGACATCGATCCAGGAATGAGAGAATCACATTGAATATTAATCTAGTCGGTGAAATTTAGACCTCCAATGAGAAGTTAAAAATTGCAAGCTTGGCATTGGTAAGAAGTAAAAATCACCAACATTGATGTATAAAATAACCATAGGTATTAGCATAAATGTGGAAAGTTTTAGCCCCATCTGAGCAAAACCAACAATTGTGTAGGTAACATCGTTCTTAAGAAAATAAGACATAAGGTTTATGACATGTTAATGAAGTGTCAAAAGACAAGGCAATTTCTTACAGATATTTTAGATGCATGACATACCGTAACGTAAACTCACTGGGAACTAGCAAGAGTGGGTAGAGATTAAATTAAGTTGTTGTTAGTGTCATTGGTGTTCCAAGAATACTTTTGAAAACAATGAATTAAGATTCTATATGATGGTCTAGGTAAGTCACACCACCCATGTTGATCTCTTCCATTGTCAAGACCTACACACCATACCAAAAAAAACCATTTTTAATTAAAAAAATATAATTATAAGAAACAGGGGAAGGTATGCTCAAATATAGCAAATACCATTTCGTTGGAAGGAGATCTTCAAAAGCATAACTTTCCATTTTGTAGGCCCCACTTTTCAATAATTCAGAGATTCACGACCCATTTGAAAAGTCTTCTTGCATGAGGTATCAGATCCCATCTCTTTGTCGAATTTCAGATCGTGGAAGATAGAACATGCTATATTACATGAAAAATGGAGGTTAAATATTTTTCAAATATCCTTAAATATTTGCATGTCATTTATCGGAAAGACTAAATATGTGACCATGACACGGCCAACTCTGGTCTTTTAACGGATTAAGCATGGTCAAGAGCTAGACATGTGGATGACTTGGGCAGGTTTTAGTTAAATCATTAATCCAGGAAATTAAATTGATACAATTATATAGGAATGCCGCATTTCAATAGGATCCGGTCTCTCAAATGAGGTCATTGCTGACAATTAGAAACTGTTAAGAATACGTTTAATTAGGGATCCTTGTCGATATTGTAATTATTAGGATTCATTACATTTCCTTATTTGTACATCTCACTTAATTATAAATATACACTGTGTGGTCACATTAGACACACACATTCCAATTTTTTCTTTCTACATGGTATCAAAGGTTTAGGTTTCAGATCGTTTGTTTTACTATTTTTCTACCTCAGTTGCCCTATTTATTTCTCAAATTTCTGCTTGTTTATTGTTACTGCACAACTCACAGTCACGTTGTATAGTGCAGCTGGCCTCCTAAATTTCTGCTTGTTTTTGAATATCAGAATTTTATGGTTTTTTATTCCTTCAAATGTTCCAGTATAGAAATTATTATGGTAACATATATGTGAACATATATGTGAATAAATTTTTTTTTTTTGACAGATGCATCCTAAAGAGAAAGAGCATCGTAGGTCTAAGCTGCCTACGAAGAAGGCTAAAACGATTTTGCCACAGCGATTGGCACAGTCACCACTAGAGGACGACGCTAGCACACCACTCCGTGAGGCTATTCATACACCCATTGCTCAGCAGACTGCTGGACTGATACCACCTCCCCTGCCCCCTATAGTGATGATCCCTAATCCGGGATTTGTATCTCCTCCTATACAGGTATGTATTTAACTAGTTGTTGGATTTTTTTTTTATTGATTCCCTTTGTTGTAACAAATTGATTTGTATTGTAGGACCATGATGCAGGTGCAGGACCTTCGCAAGACCATGATGCAGGTGCAGGACCTTCGCAAACTGCACGTAGTGGTCCGACAGTGCAGGGGTCACAACACTCCCATGTGGTCGGGACTGAGGTGACCCATGATGGGAAACCCATCATTAGGGTCATGGCACCAGACGCCACTTTATAGTCTCATTTTTGGATTTGAAACTTCAGATACTTAAAAATATGTAATCTGGTTTGATATTGTGTTTATAACTTATTTACGTGTTCATCCCGTAAAGTAGCCTCTAAGGCCATCACCGCTATCATTCAATCACGCCTCGAACCATATCATACTTGGGGAGAGATTCCAGAAAAGACGGTGGAGAAAGAAATTTCAAGTTAGATTATGTTACTTTTCTTATTTAAGAGTTTTCGTTATTGTGTGTTGATATTAATAATGGATGTTTGGAATTGTACGTTACATAATATTGCAGGAGCATGTTTCGTGGGATCCTAAAGACCATTATCTGGTTGAGAAACTCTTCAAAAGCAAAGGCTCAAAGCGTCTTTCTGCGATGCTTATAGAGGTGAGGAAGAACGGTAAATGCCCAACCTGGATAGGCGAGGCGGCTTATGCAGAACTTACTGCCAAGTGGAAGGCTCCAGACTATAAGGAGAAATGCACTAAGGCCAAGCAGAATCGCGCTTCTTCTAAGGGTGGTTCTATGCATACTGGTGGATCTATATCCATCACTGAGCATGCCTTGCGCCTGGTATGTTTTTTAAACACTTTATACAAAGCTATTAATATATAACAAATGTATAGAAGTGGTTATTATGATTTACTAATGATGTTAAATGGTGTGCTAAATGAAGTGGTTATTTATACATGACTTCCCACATCATAGGAAAAATTAAACATATCTGCCTGCTTTAAATATATATATATATAAACTGACTTTCCAAATATATTGAGCAGTGCTATGCTGTCATCTTTGAAATTTATTCTCTTCAGGTCTTGCTTAGAAAATTATGATTAATTTTGTGCTAAATGGTAGAATTTTTGCTTTTATTAGATGCTTATTTTGTTAATTTAATGTTGTTAACTTCATGCTTGTTGATTGATGAGTTTATTTTATATGTTTATTTACACACTGATGTTTTTCTTTCAAATTAGTCCAATGTCCAGGTAATGCTGATGATGTCATTAGATTATATCATTAGTTCTTTTTTTATCTTGTGATATACCTACACAGGAGAAGAATTACAAATCTGTTATTTTGTATTGGAGACAAATGAAATTTATTATCCATTGTTCTCTTTGGTTTGTTGTCAAAATTGGTGACCATTTCATATTGATAATCCGAGTCAAGAGTTTAAAGACTGTTTAGTCAATGTTCTTATATGTATTCTTTCTTGGAGACTTTGGTCAGTGACGTTAATCCTATTAAATTTCCATTTAGTCTCACATACTTAAGTCTCCACTCGCAGCTGCAATTATATGATTAGCTAATTACATAGCATTATTTCAACCAATTGACTTTTTGGTCACTTTTTACAATTTTTTGTAAATATGCATACGCCTGTAAAAATGTAGTGGGACTGTCAATGATTCCAACAGGAATAACTGAAACTCAATAATGCCCTTCATGATTTCTAAATGCAATTTTTGAGTATCTTATTTTCTCATCCTAATTTGGTGGAAGTTGGATCCAAGATCCAATTTTCAAAATATTGAAGCTCTTCCTAATTCATCAAGCAAATCATTAATTACAAGAATTGGAAATTTATCCATATAATCTACCCAAAATCTCCAACCTTTATTTTTTTTATACCAAGATGTTGGGGCTAGAATAAGGACTAACAGTGTGATTGGGGGGATTTATATGGTTGGAAATTCTGAATGATCGCTCCTCTTTCAACACAATGACATGATCTTATCGTCAGTGGTAGTAATCCTTGTACTGTCCTGTTGTCCCATCATAGAACCCTTCAAGGAAGCACACTTTATGATGACTTACTCGATTGCTTCTCATTTTGTGGTGCCTTAACCATTGACTGAGGGATGCTGCAGATTTGGACAATGTGGGTTGTGATATGCCTAACTTTCCCTTACATAGACCCTCCTAATAGATGGTTTGCTAACAGAGATTATGTTTTTGGCTTTCTCTGTAATATTTTGCCTATGAATGCCCCAAGAATACTCCTATCTTGGATTTCAATAATGATTGTGAAGCCTTGCTGCACACTTTGTTTTATTATGTTTTTCTTGGCTTTTTGTTGTGCTTAGTCGTTGTTTGAGATTTTTAATCCTTCCGATAGTTGTTATTCTCTTGTCTTTTTGTTGTGCATGCCACCTTGTTCTCTCATGAAGATTGTGGTATTATAACTATTGGTGATTAGGAATTGTGAGTTGCTGCTGTTGTTAAAGCATCTTGTCTGCATTTGTTTGTATTGTTTGGTTCAAGAAAGCTCGCCTATCTCGATGAGCTAGGCAAGAGGGACTCTCACTCTCTCTCAGGTGATTACCTTGTCATTGCCTACTATTTTTATTAAAAATTTTATGTTCAGTAATTTTGTTTATGAAAGAAACAGTTTAGTTTAGTGAGGTAGGTCATTTTACAAGACTTGAATATTTGTATTTTATGAAGACAAAAGTTGCTTCCCAATTAATTGGAGGACACATTTCTTATCAAATATGCATTCTGGTAAACATGGTGTTACTATGTGCTGCATAGCTTTGTAGGGATTTATCACTTGTGTTTTATTTTTCTCCACTCATCTTAGATCTGCTTGGAAACTATAGAGTTATCGAACCTTTATTCTTATAGTTAATGATATATTCTCTTGTTGATTATGGTATTTTATGCTGAATGCCAGGTGGTAAGTAGGTTTTATTTATCAATGAAAGTTAAATATTATGAAGTTTAATATCAAGCTCTTTCAATGCTAACATTACACATCCGTCTGCTGATACCGCTAAGGTGCAATCGAAGTTTCACCATACTTACATATATATATTCTTAACGCTTTTAATTATGTTTCATCGATGAGTTGGGTAGAGCCCATGGTGGATGAGATCTTCTTGAAGACTCACACAAAAAAAGGACAAGTCTTGGGTGGACAATGCATCCAGAGAGACATATGTAAGTCGATCATTGCATTTTTATTTAACTAATTTTATTTTGTTTCATAAACAATCAGTAATGAGTGTCTTTTACTCTGTTTTGTTTTGAGCAGGAAGCCTATCAAGAGAAGGTGCAGTAAGCCGCCTCCTCTCAGCCTTCTAATGGAGGGGAGGCAACTGGCAGTGTTGACCCCTCGACTCAGTTGCAGTTATGGGCCCAATCTGCTGGGGGTAGGACTCGGGACTACCAGACGGTGTGCCGGAGGCTTGTCTGGACGTTTTAGGCCTGGTGTCTCCTCTTTGACCCAGGAGTCTCATGCATCCGCACCGATGCCCCGATCCCAGGCTTCGATTACTCTTGAGGTGGTCGCACGCATTGCGGCTTTTGAGGAGCGCACAAGAAAAGCAGAGGAAGAGGCTCGGGAGGCACGAGAGGAAGCACGGGAGGCAAGGAGAAAGGCAGAGGAGGAGGCTCAGGAGGCTCAGGAGGCACGAGAGCAATTTCAGCAGCAGTTGAGGGAGTTGTCTGCCAGTGTTGCTGCCATTCAGGCCCAGAAATCCCGTCGTCGCCATCCGGACTATGACGAGTCAGAGGAGGATGATTAGTGTTGTCGTTAGGCTAGGGATTTGACTTTTTTTTATTGACTTGTTTTGATGGATTTCTGGGTTATGACATTATGGATTTGTGGTCTTTTACAGTATTGTTATTGATTTGCTTATAACTTGATTTGGATTTGTTGTAACTTGATTATGGACTTTTACATTATGGACTTGTTGTAACTTGATTTGGATTTGTTGTTGTGATTATTAAAAATGTATGTTGATTGTTTTTTTTGTTAATGTATCCGCTGCATTACAGGAACTGTACAATTTTGGGGCTGTTTAAAAACAAAATTTACGCTGAGAAAATTTTTGACATTACCGACGGCTAAGCCGTCGGTATTTCGCGTGAATTACCGATGTAAATTACCGACGGCTTAGCCGTCGGTAATGTTCACGCGAATTACCGACGGCTAAGCCGTCGGTATTTCGCGTGAATTACCGATGTAAATTACCGACGGCTTAGCCGTCGGTAATGTTCACGCGAATTACCGATGTAAATTACCGACGGCTAAGCCGTCTGTAAATTACCGACGGCTTAGCCGTCGGTAATTCACGTGAATATTACCGACGGCTAAGCCGTCGGTAAAATCTCGCTGATTAATAAAACTCCCGACGGATTACCGACGGCTTTTTTAAATATTACCGACGGCTTAGCCGTCGGTAATATCGACGGATTCAATTGGCCGTCGGTAATACATTTCCAACGAGGCATTGTCCAACGGCCCCGAGGCCGTCGGTAATCCGTCGGTAATCATTATTTACCGACAGCCTTATTGTATTACCGACGGAAAATGGCCGTCGGTAATGGCGATTTTTCTTGTAGTGGGTGGGGATCGTGGACGGGGAAATGGGGAAATCTGGGGGTGGGGCGGGGAGCGGAGGAGCACTCCCCGGTACCGCCCCGTCCCATTGCCATCCCTATCTAGCCCTGACATGTGAAGAATGTAGTTAACTGATGAAGCAAGGATTGATTGAACCCACTAAATCTGAGTGGGCTTGCTAAGCATTCTATGTGGAAAAAAGATCTGAAAAAGTAAGAGGAAAAAAGAGGTTGGTTATTGATTATAAACCTCCTAATCATTTTCTAAAGAATGGTAAATTTCCAATCCTAAAGGCCTCTTCACTTAACATCTTCATCAAAGATGCCCAGATCTATTCCAAGTTTGACATGAAATCAGGATTTTGGCAACTAGGTGTTGAACCTGCTGATCGTCACAAAACAGCCTTATGTATTCCAAATGCCCAATACCAATGGAAGATCTTACCATTTGGGCTTAAGGTTGCCCCATTACTGTTTCAAAAGCTCATGACCAGAATTTTTGAGCCCATCTTAGATAGTATCCTCATCAATATTGATGATGTGTTACTATTTTCAAAAGATAAAAAGTCCAATAAACAGTTATTGGATCAAATTTTCCAACTAGCCAATAAACATGTGATAATGCTCTCTGAAAAGAAAAGCCAATTGGGCCAAACAAAAAATGATTTCTTAGGAATGCATTTTTCTCAAGAAAAGTATCAGCCTCAACCTCACATTGCTGAAGAACTACTGAATTTTCCTGATGAAAATTTGACCATAAAGCATATTCAACAATTTCTTTACATTAGGGATTTTATTCCTAAAGTTGTCAGGTACACTAGGCGACTTTCTCAATTGCTCAAGAAAAATCCTTCTTCATGGGGACCAAAGCAAACTGAAGCAACCAAAGCTCTAAAGAAGATTGCACAAACACCACCAGCTTTGAAGATTCCTAGTGATGGCAAAAGGATTCTACAAACTGATGCCAGTGATCAATATTGGGGTGCAGTATTGATTGAAGAAATTAACAATGTTAGACACTATTGTGGTCATGCTAGTGGACAATTCAAAGAAGCTGAAATGCACTACCACACCACATATAAAGAAGCTCTTGCTGTTAAATATGACATTCAAAAATTTGATTTTCACCTACGAGGATTTCGTTTTGAGGTACAAATGGATAATTCCTCTTTCCCCAGGGTCCTTGAATTCAAAAACAAAATGCCTCCTGATCCTCAAGCTCTTAGACTGAAAGATTGGTTTTCAAGATATGATTTCACTGTGAAACATATCAAAGAAAATCAGAACATAATCTTTGATCTACTTTCCAGACTAATAAAACATGTCCAGGTCATAACAGAAACCCGTACCTTTCCTTTGATCTTTATGGTCAATCCGTTACCAGCCATAGCCTCAGTCAACAAAATGTTTCCACAAAATGTTGCCTCAGCCATAACCGGAGACAACCTTTACCATTTCATGACTAGAGCCATAACACTACAAGAAATAGTTAACATACCGACGGACATTCACCGACGGCCTTAGTCCGTCGCTAAAAAACCGGGATTTCCGACGGTCTTACCCGTCGGAAAACACGACCCGTCGTATTCTGTATATTACCGACGGGTTAAGCCGTCGGAAAACCGCTTTTTAGAGACGAACACATACCGTCGGTTAATGTCCGTCGGTAAACCGTGAATTTTGGAAAATTCCCGCTTATTTTTGAATACCGACGGTTGTTGACCGTCGGTAATGGGGAGTTTTTCCGACGGGTTGGTCCGCTTGGTAATCCGTGTCGTTCATCGACGGCCATACCCGTCGGTAATTTTAAATGGCCGTCGGTAAGCTCTTTATTTGGCCGAGCGTAATCCTTCTTCTTCATTCATCTCCGCCGCGTAGATCGCTTCTTCATCCTTCTACCCTTCTTCTTCATCTCCGCCGCAGCCCCCCTCCGCCTCCCTTGTTCATCTTCAGCCGTCGCGTGTCTCCTCTCTTGTCACGGCCGCAAGACATTCGAGAAGCTTGGAGCCACAAGCTTGGAGCCACCGTCGGTTGCAAGAACCACGTGATTGGAGCTTGAAGTCAAGCTTGGAGATTGAAGCTTGAAGATTTGAGAAGCTTCACTGGAGCTTGAAGCTTGGAGCCACCGCAGACTTCTCCATCGTTTGTGCTCGTCGTCGTTTTCACAAATACGGCCGAGGTCGCCTCCTCCTTCAAGCCGCCGCCACCACCGCTGCTCGTCCTCCTTAGGTAAGTTTGTTTTTGTATCCGCCGCCACCGCAGCTTTTTATTTTTTATGATTTGTTTGTTGGTGTGGGACTCGTCTCTGTTTGATGTTTGGATGGTTTAAAAATTTGTCAACTTGTGGATGTGGTAGGGTCTCTGTGGTTTAACCCTAAAAATAAATTTGATTTGTAGTCATCTTTTGTTCAAGACTCCATATCTTATTTTTGCCTAATTGGTCGCCCTTATCATATATTTCATATGGAGATGGTGGTTTCAAGTTAATTGCTCGAGGTTATCTTTGATCAGTGGATAAATCTTGTTGATGAGAAGGAATCGTGTGTGTGGCACCCTTTAGCTAAGGCGAGTATCTAATTAGCTTATCTTTAAGGTAATTAATTCAAATTGAGATTAGCTTATACTGTTGTTGTGGTGGATGTGAACTTGATTATGATCTTATAAGCTGAATTGCAATTACATTCTAGGCATTTATTTACATTATGTCAGATTTTGTTTCTAACCAAAATAAATGTTAATCTGATTTGGAACTGAAAATATCTCAGCCACAACCCACATGTGGTACTTTTTAACAATCTTCACTAGTTACTTTTATATTTAAGATTTAACAAATAAAACATATCATCAATTCTCATTCATTTGTATAAGCATTGCATTTAATAGCAGCAACTTATTAAATTAGTTGGATGTTGCCTCTCATTTTTGTAGTATGTTAACTTGCCAAACCAGTCTCATTGCATCAGTATGCCTTTATTATGATTCCCAATTACTAGGCCGCATCACTTGGTAATCCAACAACTATTGGTTTTGCAATTTGATGTTATATGATGTCCTGTTTGGTATAGCTTTGCTTGTCCTTTACCTTCGTGAGATTTGTGCCTTTTCTCTTCCCTTTCATTATAGCAAAACAAGTTTTTTTAATACCGCTTGGTGATATTTTTATTCGAGTCAACCATCCTCTTTCGCATCATCTCCATGACTTTCTTCTTGCACCGAAACTTCTCCAAGTTCGCTTGTATCTTCGTGGCTGCACTGTAGCTTTCTCCTAACATCTTCTCGCTCACCTATTGGATGCATTTGATTTTCCATGTTTATGTCACTTGCATGACTATCTCCTTCCAATGAATCATTTTCAAGCTTGTTGTTGTGTTGTTGGAAACTAACCATGTATATTTCTCCTCAGTATCTTTGGCTTCAGCTGTTTGAATTTTCCCTTTTACATCATTTGCATGACCTTCATCCCGTGGTGTATGGATGATTTTGATCATCCATGTAAAATTATTTTATTGATTCTATCCTATATGTTTAATCCACATTGAAAAGCCAGGCATAATTGTTAAAACTCGTTGCCTATGTATATGCTATTTCCTGTTCAAACAGCGTTACTCTTAGAGATTTTGTGCGGTAGCTCCTGAACTCCGTTAGTAATTCATCTATATGTGCTGCCTTTCATATTTGTCATTCTAGACATTGTGTTGCTATTTGTCTTGATGAAGTTCTCTAATGAAACTTCAAGTATTTTGGTTATGTAGATATTAAAGTTTTGCAAGAAAATTTAGACAAAATTGATTTGTTTCTGTGAGGAAAAAACTACATCAACAAATGCAACTTCAGTTTGTAAAACATTGAGGAGCCACAGTAAATAATTAGGAGCTACTTTATCAATGTTATTAACCAAAAGCTGCATTAATTCTTGCTTCAATTCTGTGGTGACTTAATTTTTATGATATATGATATTTTATCAATTCTGTGTCCTTTCACCTTTTCCTTCTTTCTCGACTTCACTTACCACAGTGGTTGGTACATTTATTCATGTATATGTATACTATATATTATTACAATATAAGAAATCTAAGGCCATTCATTTTGTGACACTTCTTGCGTAACCAAAAGCGGAATTTGATTCAAGTTAAGAAGCAAGCCTTTGGAGAACTTCTACAACATATCCGTGCAACAAGTAAGTCCTAATCAATATTTACAAGTTCATGTACCTCATTCTCCATATTATATGAACATGCAAAACATTTGAAAATTGAAAGAGGGGACTGAGCAGTAAAAATAAATGTGCCAGGAGAGTAAGTGTTAGTTATTTGACAGATATATACTGAGTTACTGTTAGTTATTTGACATGGATCATGCTCAAAATAAAACAAAATTACAAACCTTCACCACCAATGGCTACCGGCCTTTGCATGACCTGTGTGTTTTTCATCATTTATTTGTTCTAGGTTTGAAATTTATTTGCATACATTTTCGCTTTATTGGAGTCTCATTCCAATATAGTGGTTGCATTTGAATATATGTTGAGCCAACATAATAGTTTTCTGTCACAAGGCAATAGTTTGAGTCTTAAGACTCATCACTCTATATAAGATTATAAGTACGCGATGTAGCCCTGAGCAAGCTCATGTGCCAATAAGATGTTATCGCAATACCTCTCCCTGCAACAAAGGCACTTTGATTGGGGTCTATGATATCGAGCAGGATAAGTTTTAACGTGTTGGCAATAATTTTAGTAACACATTTGTAGACCACGGCAATAATTTTAGAATTTTTATCTTTACAAGCAATTAAACATGTACAATTTTTTAAGACAACAAAGGAAAAATGTAGACTCAAAACACCATATCAACTAGTTAGCTAACCCAAAATCTATAGTCAAACTTCCGGTTTGAGAATAGAGAAGTCTTTATATACTATTATCTTCGTTGTAGCCGCAAATAAAGGAAGTGGGTACCTTGCAACTTAGGGTAGAAAAACCAAGCGTGCCACATTCTATGACCAGGTAACACTTTCTAAATGAATCCTTTGATAATTTGCTCAAGTTTGGAACAAATAGATTTTGGAATCAAATCGACTTGATATGAAACATTAGGAATATCCAAATGTAATATTCGAAATGTTATTTGTATTGAGAAGAAAGATCCAAGCTATAAGAACATATAAATTTGACCATGATAAGAACAATCACTAATATTAACAAGAATTTCATGATCTTGGACAATCAAAAAGTAATATCCGAATGCTTATCTTCAAAATGATAGTTTGCCGCATAATGTTGTTGTTTGGGGAAGATTTCACTATGAGAATTTATAACAAGCTTGAGTTGAAATTTTAGAGTTTGCCTCCAAAAGTGGTGATTGTATTCAAGGTGTGGACTTAAATCATGTTATTATTTATATATTTTCTTATTATGTTTGTTCTTAGTTTTTATTTTTAATGGTGTGGTTTTGATATTCTTGTTTATATTTTATTAGTTTCTGCTAACACAAAAAGCTCTGTTTCATAGGCCTCTGAGTTCGCCACCTCCACCAGCCGTCACTTGTACCACTAGGTATGCACTCTAACTCATGTCGGTTAACTCATTGGGTGGAAAAAGGGTTGTCTGTTGACCCCACACCGACATGTTTATTTGTTTTCGCTCATAGTTCTCTCCACAGAGGAGATTTTGAAGTGTATTGTGTAATTGTCTAAATGATATGTCTTGTGTAATTGTTCCGCTACTCGCTTATCACTCATCACCACAATGCTTGTGAGTAAAGAGTGCAATTTTAATTTATGCTTGCCATTTCATTCATGGATATGGATATTGGTGATGTTGCTTGGTCGCAATTTGCTTTGCACATCTCTCTGCATTTCTTTCCTTTGCCACTTCGCTTGTCTAATTCTATCATCTTTAAATGACCAAGTCGATTTTCTAATTCCAAGTGTTGTTAATCGAGGATCGCGAAAAATAGCGTAAAATTGGTAGGATAGCGTAAAATAGCGAGCGAGATAGCGTAAGCTAAATAGCGAGTGAAATAAATAAAATTATAAAATTATATATTAAAAAGTGACATATAATATTTAACGTTCAGAACAAAATCTGAAATGAAATAAAAAAATTTTTTTTTAATGAGCTATTTTTAGAAATTTAAGTGATTATTTATTCATAAATTACTTTAGAGGCTTATTAAAATAAAATGAAGAGAGTATATGAATATGTTTTATGTTGATATATTTGAATATTAATATCAGCATTTATTTTAAGTGATGTAAAATAAGTTTAAATAAACCTTGAATGAATAAGTAGCTCTTCCGCCATATATAAAATAAAATATATAAATTAAAATTGCAATATTGATTGAATTGTTAATAATTATTATTTATTGAAAAATAAAATATTTGATTTTATATATGGCGGATGGCGTAGTGGCAACTAAATGATTAACAAAACTACACACACAAGAAATGGACTATTGCTCAAAGAAACAAGATGATTTGAATTGGAAAGGACAAAAAATAATAGAATTAAAAAATAGATTTAAAGATAAAAAATAATTAAAAAGCAGAATTTTTAAGAACAATAGAATAAAAAAGCAGATTTTAAAAAGAAAGAAGAGAATAACAAAGCGAAATTAGATAGAATTGAAAAATAACATAATTAAAAATTAGAAGGATTCAAAAAGCGAATTGAAAAAATAATAAAGAGATGACGAGAATTAAAAAAAGAGAAACAAGGGAAACAATCGTTAAAAAATATGATATAACAAAAATGAAAAAAGATCTGAAGAAGAGAAGAATTAAAAAAATTTCAATAAAAAAGAAATAAAAAATAACAACATTAAAAATTATCATATAAGAAATTAAATGAAAAAGGAAAATAAAATACTTTTTATTATATATATATATATAATAAAACTAATTCTACCCTTGTCACTTCTGCTTGTCTAATTGTTATGTTAATCATTGATCGAATGGATGTTTGATATTTGTTATTAGTATCGGAGAGAAGCCTTAGCTTCCCGTTTGAGGTTTAATATATTATTGAGTTCATATACTCTTTTAGGGTACCATGTGCTCATTGTATATTGAACCTTGAATTGTCCAAGTCGGACAGTTTTGGAAAAAACTTTTTCTTTACTCGTATAATAGTTGTTGCTTAATTCTCGTATCTTTATATTTGATGAAATTTCGGTTCGATTCATTTCCTTTTGTTCTCTGGGTGCATACTTGATTGCGGTGTTCATAACTGCGTTCATTTTGTGTACTCAGAGACCAATGGGAAATGCTGCCGAAATTTTGTCAAGTATAAGATACGAGAATTAAGGAATGATTATTATACGAGTTCTGAAAAAGTTTTTTCTCGAATGGGATAGAGTCATACCATTTAAAGAAAGAGAGCGGTTGTAAGAACGTCGTGCTGCTGAAATTGTCATTTTTTTTGACATGCAGAAGATGGAATATTTTCTTTCGAGTCGTAGTTGGATGTACGATAGGTTGTATCCGGGGAGAGGGGGTTTGAAACCAGATTTTTGCGCTGGGGTTGCGTACTTTGTCCAAGTCGCAACAGCACATAAAGATTTCAAAACTAATGGAGGGATTAGATGTCCGTGCTTTAATTGCGATTGCAGAAGGATTAAGAGCCCAAGTGAGGTCACGCACCACCTGTATTCAGTTGGATTTAGGCTTAATTACTGGATTTGGACTACACATGGTGAAAAGTTGCCTCACGTTGATTTAGGGGTTGGTGATAATTGCGAAGGTGCTTCAAGCAGTTACGTAGATTCGGGATGCGGTGAGCAGATTGAATTGATGCAAGATATGGTTTGTGATGCCTTGGGGGTGAACGTGTTATTCGAGGAGCAACAATATGATGACACAGATGAACTTCCAAATGAGACACCAAAAAAATTTTGTAATCTATTGTTAGAAACAAACAAGCCGTTGTTTGAAGGGTCTACAGACTCTAAGTTATCAATGTGTGTGAGGCTCTTAGCTCTTAAGTCCAACTGTGGTGCTACCGAAGTGTGCTTGGATCTCGTATCGAAAATGATGTTGGACTCATCACCTATCAGAGATGGTTTGCCAAAAAGTTATTACGAGGGTAAAAGGTTAGTGTAGAAGTTGGGGGTGGAATCTAAAAGGATTGATTGTTGTGTGAGAGGGTGTATGTTGTATTACGACAATGAATTTGGTAAAAACGATGGTGCGCTAGTTGAATGCAAATTTTGTGGTGAGCCTAGGTATATGTCACATACTAATAATCGGACGGGTAGACAAAAACTAGTTCCAGTGAAGGCAATGTTTTATTTGCCAATTATTCCAAGGCTGCAGAGAATGTTTGCATCACCACAGACTGCAGACAAAATGACATGGCACTATGAGAATAAAAGCACTACAGGTATGTTGCGCCACCCTTCTGATGGTGAAGCTTGGAAGCACTTTGATCGTGTGCATCCTGATTTTGCAGCAGATCCACGTAATGTACGACTTGGCTTATGCTCTGATGGTTTTACCCCGTATGTTCAATCCACGGCGAAACCTTATTCTTGCTGGCCAGTTATCGTTACCCCATACAATCTTCCTCCCGAAATGTGCATGTCTAAGCCTTATATGTTCTTGACTTGTGTTATACCGGGTCCAGATAATCCGACAGATGGTATTGACATCTATTTAGAGCCTCTTATTGACGATCTCAAAAGGTTGTGGAATGGTGTTGTGACGTACGATGTTGCACGAAAGAGGAATTTTACAATGAGGGCGTGATGTGGACCATTAATGACTTCCCTGCATATGGCATGTTGTCCGGTTGGGGTAATCATGGTAAAATGGCATGTCCGCATTGCATGGAGCATACAAAGGCCTTTACCTTGAAATTTGGGGAAGAGTTCTTGGTTTGACTCACATCGCAGTTTTTACCCGATGATCATGCATTTAGACGGAATAAGAACGCTTTCAAGAAGGGGAAGTTGAATTAGATGGCCCGCCCCAAGGTTGACACCGAGCAGATCTGGGAAAGTGGTTATGGAACGCCCAAAATCACAGATTTTGGCAAATTGGATCGATTTGAAGGATATGGACAATGGCATAATTGGACAAAAAGAAGTATTTTTGGGATCCGCCATACCGAGAGATAATTTATTGAGACACAACCTTGATGTTATGCACATTGAGAAGAACTTTTTGACAATGTTTTTCTCACGGTGATGAACGTCGAGGAAAAACAAAAGACAATGACAAGGCCAGACTAGACTTACCACTTTATCAGAGGCGAAAGGACTTGCATTTGTGAATCGG
Organism: Calophaca sinica; assembly: GCA_037113605.1. Classification (NCBI taxonomy): domain Eukaryota; kingdom Viridiplantae; phylum Streptophyta; class Magnoliopsida; order Fabales; family Fabaceae; genus Calophaca; species Calophaca sinica. The sequence continues at coordinate 97,515,321 of CM073736.1, forward strand.
TCGGATGGGAAGACCACGAAACCCAAAGCCTGTTACTCTTTAAGCTTTGAGGAAGCCAAGTCGATCTGTCGGTGGATAAAAGAACTTGGATGCCGATGGTTATTCTTCTAATTTGGCAAGATGTGCCGATGTGAACAAAGGAACCATGATTGGGATGAAAAGCCATGATTGTCATGTATTCATGGAGTGTTTACTTCCTATTGCATTTAGTTCCTTCCGTCAAATATTTTAAATCCTTGTTGAACTCGGCCAATTCTTTAAAGATTTGTGTTCTGCGACATTGAGAGAGGATGATCTCATAAGGATGGAACAGTAACATACCAGTCATTCTTTGTAAGTTGGAGAGAATATTTCCCTGCTTTCTTTGATTCTATGGAGCATCTAGCAAAGGCATCTTGCACATGAAGCTAGGCTTGGTGGACCGTTCAATACAGGATGGATGTATCCATTCGAAAGGTACTATAATAAAGTATTCTCTAAAATAAATATTTATTTGAAGGGTTAAATGTATCAAATTTTATCATCAACGTTGTTATTTTGTAGATTTATGGGTGACTCAAAACGGTCGGTGAAAAATAAGGCCAGGGTTGAAGGATCTATTTGTGCAACTTACTTACACCGGGAGACAATCCATTTCTGTTCCCATTATTTTACGAAACTTCAAGTTGACACCAACAAATAGTAGGAGCAGTAGAAATTGAAAGTGAAAGACACCCGCTTGCCTTATCAAGATTTTGCCTTTCCTAGTCATGGTGGAAAGGAGGTGGATAATTGGATAACCCGAAGTGTGGAAGTCACCACGTTCACGTGTTGATCAACCGTGCGTATATCACCGTATCTAACGTATGTATCATTTTGACCACTTTCAATTTCTTTAATCCACAATTGCTCTTGATCATTTGTTTGATAATGACTTGGTCAGGGCATTCTTGTTAACTAAGCCCACAAGCGTACAAGACTCTTCTGCCTATATTCATGAATATTTCCCAACGTGGTTTAGGAACCAGGTATGTTTTTTGAGTCGTCATATATATATTATCATTATTATTTATTGTTTGAAAATACAAAAATATTGTTTGAAAATAGGAACCATAATTTGTTTGCACATGGTGTGTACACAGTGTATAAGCGGCGAGAATCCCTAAAATCCAACACTTGAGAAATTTATCTCATGGTCCTAAATCACGTGTAAAAGAATGGCACACATTCTTTGTAAATGGATACAAATTCCAAACCCAGTCAAAAGCAGAGGGGAAAAAAAAAGCACAATGGGGTTTATGTAAAAGGTGCCACAGATGGAGGTGAAGATGACTTTTACGGCGTGATTCAACATATATATGAACTGACGTACAATACTTTAGACTATACTAAAAATAGTGTTATTTTATTGTAATTGGTTTGATCCACAAATAGAGGCACAAGAGTGGATCGAAAATATAATCTGCTTGACATACACATGAGCGTAAGATACCAAATGTTTGATCCGCTTATCATGGCACAACATGTAAGACAAGTGTATTATGTCCCTTATCCATCAACTCGAAGGGACAAACAAGGTTGGTGTGTCGCAATAAAGATAAAACCACTGGTCGCATTGAAGCGAGATGATACGAGAGGAAGAAGTGGCTTATCAAGTGGATGAGATGTCTCATGTCAATGTAGTAAATGAAGTGGAACCCATTACTCGACTACGTGACAATCCAATCACATATGAAGATGTAGATGGGGATGAGGAATTAAATGAAGAAGTGGCGAGAACCATCGGGATCTCAAGACGATGCCGAAATTGAGTGGGCGAGAATGGGCGATTGAAATTGTTTAACTTTTTACAATTTGAGAAATTAATGTGTAACAATATATTTTAATTTGTCGCTTATTTTCATAACTTGTTTATTTTTATGGAATTCATTTGTAATATTGTTATGTTTAAATATAATATTTCATGACTGTTATTATTCAATTGCTCTATAGACGAGATATGGCATCGGGAGGTTCAGGAGCGTACCCCCGCACCACCCGGTGGTGGTAAATGGAAGGAAGGGATCGCCCTCGACCCCCTCGTCGTCGAGGCCGACCATCATTAGGCGTGACCCTGCGGGTTTTCGGCGTTGTCATCTACACGTCGTCCTAGTACATCTACGCCGAGACGGCTGATACACCTCCTGCACCTAGACAACCTTACGCACCACCTACAGACTCAGGCACATTCGACACCAGCGACACGCACTGGCACGTTCGGCACCTTTGCCTCACATTGACATGATCCCCACCCCGGGGTTCCAGCAGCCACATGGCGCTTCGAGTTCCCATGTTGTGCCTGATCCGGTGGCCGATGCTCATCAGTCCGACCATGATTATAGTACGGGCCATACACCTGATGACACTGATGTTGGGCAGGACGGGGAGGAGCAGGAGGTTCAGCAGGAGGAGGTTCTTGAGCAGGGGGAGGGCCAGGAGCCTGACACTCTTGAGATGTTGTATGATGGTCGAGTTCTTATCAGGCCATCTGGTAGAGGGTAAGTATTTGCAATTTTTTCGAGTTATTAATAATTTACATGTATATATATATATATATATATATATATATATATATATATATATATATATATTTTATTTAACATGTTTTTATTGTTCAGGTTTCTTCCCTCAAAGCCTGCTGCGTTAGCTATCACAGCAACAATTGAGGAGAATTACCAGGAGTTTTGGCCCACCTGGGGGACACTGAAGGATTTTGAGCGGGACCATATGTTTAATTCTTTCAGAGTAAGCTGCAATTTTTATTTTATTGCATATTATTTTATTTTTGTAAATTTCAATTATGTTTAATAATGTCTTATATTGATACTGCAGCGAGGGTTGCTTGGGAGGAAAAAGATGAGGAGGCGATGGAGAAGAATTTTCATATGAAGGCCTCCCACCGCCTTTCGACATGCTTGAGATGCCCGCATCGAGGATCGCCAGCCAGTTGGATAGGGGGCGAGCTCTGGCGGCAGTAGTAGCGCCGAACTCCCCGAGTTCCGGGCGACCAGCAAGGCCAAGAAGAATAGGGCCTCACGAGAAGGGTGGCGGCTTGCACTGCTGGAGGCGATGTCGGTCAGTAGACGCAGCTAGACTTATGCGTGTTATAAAATTGTTATTATTATTATTTTATTATTATTATTATTATTATTATTATTTATTTAAATTTTTTATTAATACAATCTCAGTCGAGGAGGTTGGGGAGAGAAATTCAGTTGCACGAGCTTCATCTTGCAACTCATACGAAGAAGAATACTGGTGATTTCGTTGATGAGCGTACGAGGCGCACTCAGGTAATTATAAAATATAATAAATATTTTTTAATAATGTTTATATTGTTTTGTTAAAAAAAGATTTGATTTATTTGTTTGTTTAACAGAGGAGTTTGAGGCGAGGATGTCTCGGCTTAGATCTCGAGCTCATCATGTTCTCCATCTCGAGCCCTGACGATCTATCTACACCGCCGAGGGTTTGGCGAAGTGGTTGGCGGAAAGAAGAAGGGCGCCTATATGGTCTTTGGCGACCTTGCCAAAGAACTACAAAGGGCCCGCCGCCTACACACCGGAGAGTCGTCGAGTAGTAGTCTTGCCAGCGAGTCGCTCTGCCGCGGATGACCAGGAGATAAGCGAGTTGAAGCGGGCCGTGGCCCAAAGCGGCAGGAGCTTTTGACTCAGTCTTTGGCGCGACAGAGCAGATGTACGGTTGCTAGCTCGCCACGGCCTACTCGCCTCGACCTCGCCTCGCCTCGCCTCGCCTCCGCCTCTCCCTCAGCGTACTCATGGTCATGTCGATGATCCGGATGATGTAGAGGATCTCGATCATGATCGAGTACCAGGACTATTAGTTCTATTTGTACTTATATTGTTTCATATTTTTGGATATCACTTTTTTTCGTTTGGATATTAGGTCTTGATTTTTATTCGTTGAATTTTTATTTATTATGTTTTCTTTTATTTTGCTTTTTAGTTTACATTATCACATTTTTATATATGAAAAATCAATTAATAATTAAATTAAATTAAATTACAAGTAATTTTTAATTAAATTAATAAATAAATATTTTTAATATGAGAGTAAATTATTTTTATAATTAAACAAATAAATAATTAAATTAATTAAAGAATAAAATTAATTTGGTTATTAATTAAAATTAATATATTAATAAATTTTATTTAAAAAAAAATTCCCGATTACCGACGGCCTAAGCCGTCGGAAACGCTTCAGATTGACCGACGGTCACGTCCGTCGGAAATTTAACGACGGCTTTGCCCGTCGGTAATCGACGTCATTTACCGACGGGTGTAACCGTCGGTATTAGTAACCGACGGCTTTGCCCGTCGGTAATCGACGTCATTTACCGACGGGTATAACCGTCGGTATTACCGACGGCAAAGAAGAGTCCGTCGATAATCCTTTGCGACAACCATATTTCCGACGGGTTTTAGGCCGTCGGTTATCCGTCGGTAAAATTGGGTTACCGACGGCTTTTATAGCTTACCGACGGCGTTAGGCTGTCGGTAATCCCGTGTTTTTTTGTAGTGTAAACAAAGCCAGAACTTTTCCTGAAAAATACATTTCTTCCAGATACTCCGTTCCTTGTTCCTTTCCTGATTAATCCAAACAAAGAATTTTCAGAAGACCATTTGTGGTACTTATGGTGTGCAACTATCCTGTATTGTATGCCAATTACCATTCCCACAGAAGCCATGTTCTTACATCTCACAGATCCCAGGAAACATGATTCTCTCATATGGACTGCATTGGAATGGTTTTCTCCATTAGAATGGTGGAGAAGAGAATTAAAATAATTTTGGATGATGCAAGAATCAGATGATTAAGTCTTGAAGTAATTAAAAAATTCAAATCTGTTTTTATGCTTCACAAGCCTTATCAGATAGATCCTCAACATCAACTTCTTTGGTCCAGAAATCATGCATATCTATGGGAGAAACTTCATGATTATCCTCCTAGTCCAAGATTGGGAAAATAATTAATGGATTATGTCTGTTTCGTTAATCATCATGAACAAAAGGAAAAGCCAGTTACTACCACTTGTTTCAGCCATGGAGATCTTGTTAATCAACCACAATGGCAATTAGTGGATAGTCAAGTTTTTGGACAAAGTTCAGATCATGCTTGGTATGATAGTCAAGTTGTTGGAGACAGTTCAAACTAAGCCTCAACCAGTCAGCAGAGAGAAGACTCTCAAATGATTGTTGAGAAGTTTGCTAGTTTGGATCCATATCTTGATGAAAATATGAACCTTGAAGAAGATGTTCCAAAAAATCCAAAGTCGGAAGATCTGAATTCATATGACATGAACATAAAGATAGATATTGATGATTGTTGGGATCAATGGTATGAATCACGCATAGATGAAGACAATCTGTCTCAACAGAACCTGTCTCCAAGCCATTCGCCCATTAAAAGGTGCTGAGACACGTACTGAGACGTGTCATGAAGGCAAAGACTCTATTAAATGTCTGATGTGATGTATAATTAAAGCTTAGCATGATGTGTCTAAGCCATAAATAATCAGATGTGATATGTCTTGTGAGGTGTCCTAGGCCATAAACACCAGATGTAACAGGTCTGGGGTCATTATGGTAGGTTTTTTCTCTTTGTAATAATTTTGGTGTTGAGTCACCGGTAGGTTTTGTCTTTTTGTAATAATCATAGTGTTAAGTCACTGATAGTGACATATTAGGGTGTTGTGTCACTGATAGTGATGCGTTGTCTTCTACTCACCTCCTTCCCTATATAAGGAGGGTTCTTGTAAACATATGGAGCAGAGAAGAACGAACATAAATAAAACTTGTGTGTTTTATCATAATGTGTTTCTAAACTCTCTTTCTTCTTCCTGAAAGCCAGAATTATCTTGCTTATACTATAGACGCCTCTATAGAGATGCAAGTATGCTTTACACTTGCCTAAAAAATGAGGATCTTGGGTATCAGAATGCATCTGACTATTGATCCATTCTACGGTCCTCTCTATCATAGGACGATAGTTTTAATTATGAGTCTATGCTTGAGACTTTTGAATGCCTATGGTAGGCTTGTTTCTGTCTCGCTTGATAGTGTAATTATGACTAGTTTCACGGTAACAATCTCATTGCCTTCTATTTCATGCCAAAGCAGTGTTTATATTAACTACATCATGTACCTGTGTTGAATTATGTATGAGAAATAATTATTGTTTTGGGTGTGCTAATTTTTTTTACACTCAATAATTAGAAAAAAGATCTATATACCTAGATTGAATAAAATGTGTTGGGATATTTCCCATCCACAATTGAAAATCAACATGAATATTTAAGTCAGCCAAGTACACGTTAATGAAACACTTAATCAGAACAGAAGTCAATATGACATTACCAAGCTATCTTAATCCTAACAGCCAAAACAAAAGCTTCCAAGTACAGTCAATGGCCAAAGAGAAATGAGGAGCCACAGTCTTTAATCTAATTCAATTACGGGTCATTACTTTGCCATGTGCAGACTCAAATCAACTATAGGTGGTCTCAGATATGACCAATCGAACCACATGCTCAGGAGCCATTTGTAGGGAGGAAAGGATGCTGAGGTTGGCGGTGACCACCATTAGCACTCCGGATCTGTAACGTTGACGCCCACGTCTTGATTGACTTTGTAAACGATCGAAGCTGATTTTCCAATCTGAACCAAACGAACACCGCAACAAGACGAAAACCAAACAATGCCGCACCAAGACTACGAACAAAACAACGCCGCACTCAGACGACAAAATCACGGAAACACACGAAAGAAAAACTAGATTGATCTGGAAAAACCACTTATTTAGATAAAAGGAGAGGAAAAATGATGTAGATGGGTGGTTCCAGGCCAAAAATTGGCCAGAAACCACCCCCTTCTGGTGGATGGGGAAAAAAGAAAAGAGGAACAGAGGGAAACTTTAGAGAGAGAGGCGCTAAGTTTAGCCGCTCACTAGTGTTTGGTGTGCTAAAAATTTGTTAAAAGTAAAAATAAAAATACAATTAAAAACTCATAAAATAAGTTGAAATTTTTTAATAATAAAAAAAGATGTAATTTTGTTTAATCTACTGTATTATATAAAATGGAGTTTTGTCATGTAGACTCATGCTACGTGCCAGCTCCATATTCATTCTTTTGCCGCCAAAATGAAAAATAAATTATTTTTTATTTTTTAATTCATGATATTTCATTAATTAAGATATATCAATCAATTAATGCTCATATCTAGAATTTTACCATTCATTCAAATTTCAATTAAATCAAATTCAAATTCAAAATGTAAATAAATTAAAGCATATCAATTAACTAATTCTCATTTCTGGACATTTGTCATTCAATCAAAATATTATCTAAGTCATGTGACAACATAAGAATCATTAAATTTTTTACTTAAATCAATTTAATTTTTTAAGTTACTAGTATGTAACCCGTGTCATGCACGGGAACAATTTTATAAAACTAATTTAAAATATATTTGCTTTCAACAATGAAATGTAATAAATATTATGGTAATATTTATTAAATTTTAGTGCTCTTATAAGGAACCTAACATACGATATTTAACAAAATTAAAATTAATTGAGTTGCATAAGACACAAACAATCTGATGGTGGATACAATTTAATCAAATTAAATAAAAAATCATTATCAAATAAATGAAAATAAGATAATAGCAATATAATTTATGGGTTAATACTACATTATTCATTGATTGAATAGAATTTAAAAAATTTATAGAATTTATTTTTCTCATACTATGAATATATACACACATACATTAATGTATTTGGAATATATAGTATAAGTTACTTTTACTAGAAAAATATCAAATATATATGAAGTGTATATCCTTGTAAATTGAAAATATTTGACTCTATGATATAATAAGGTAAAATAATTTAACACTAAAAGAAATATATCATATATATTTTATAAATTGTTAAATAGACAAATTACTCATTTATTTAAAATCAAATACTGCTCACAATTTATATGATCCAATTATTTTTGACAGTTATGACATATAGCTATATACTTAATGAATGTATGTTTATAGTAAATTGGATAAAATACATTATGTCTAAAATATTATGAACATATATTTTTTGTATAAATAAACATATGTTATTTTATTATATATATACACACAACTTAGAATTATAGAATTGGAACAAAAATGTAAAATATTGATTTATATAAAAGGCATTTTATCACATCCAATGTTTAAAAATTATTCTTTTAATTTTTTAGATATATATTTATTTATATATTTATATGTTAATTTATTTATTTATTACATATAAATTTGTAAAATGTAATATCTTATATTTTAATCATCAAATAAATAGCAAGTATGGTTAAAGATTTTGTTTATTATTATGATTTGTTTATATTTCATATCTATAATATATATTTATAACTCAATATATAAGATGATAGTATATCAATATAATCAATATAAATAATACATAATAATTTATGTAAAATACGATTCTGGTTACGATATAAATATCAAGGTTCATAATTAGGGTTACGAAGAGATAGTGAAATCGAGTGGTGGAAGAAATTCCAGAAGCAACGAAGCAGCGACGGAGCGGAGCAGCGATGCAGCGGACAAACAACAAAAGATAGGCTGCGATGTAGGAGGTTAGGTATTTAAATCTTTCGCAAATCCATGTACTGTGAAATCTATTGCAAGTTGTCATTAACATCAGAAATCAATTTTATCTAATCCTTTTTCGGATTCACAACAATTTACACATTTTTCATGTATCTTACATCGATTTCCACTCTGTTTCGAATATACGACCTTGGATAACGTATTTATATATCAACTTCTTCGTTTTAGGGTTTTTAGCTGAAACTGAACCTTAGCGGTGAGACGAAATAGAGAAGGAGCTAGGCTGCAGCGAAACGAAGACGCGACACCTTGAACAACAATGGGGAAAGGTGACAACTTAATAGGTAAGGGTTTATCGTCTTTCACAAATCTACCCATTTATAAAGGGAACATGAGTTAGAAATGACTACAACCTTACTTTATAATAGACATTAAATTTCTTTTATAGATGATTATCATATAAATTGTACATGTTAAAATGTCAGAAGTTTAAAAAAACCGAAGTAGTTGTCCATAGTCTACTCCGAACCATATTCCCAACTTAACAACATGGCTCAAACAGATTATTTTTTCACTGCTTATTTATAATCTTGTATTATTTATCTGTTAATTATTATTTTAACTTATGACATCTAACCTGCCACATTTTATTATCTATCATATCATCAAATCATGTAACATAATCTGATATTTTGAACATGCAGATTGCTTTGGCTTTACAACTTTTGTAATATGCGTTTTATTTTTGTTAGTTGGTGTGGGAAATCAATATGTATTTGGTTAATCAGTTTGTTCTTTTACCATTTTATAATGCAGGTTTAGTAATGGAACAATCTAGTAAGGTAGAGCCACTATACAATTCACAATTATTTAAACACCTAGACAATTTATATGGATAAGTATATAGGAATAATTATGTATGGAAATATAAGACGGCGTCCCAAATTTTTATTGTACTGTAGAAATGTGTATATTTACTCATCATGATTGTTAAACACGATTGCTGTTGATAAAGTTTAATATGATACAAATTTGTTGAATGAAGTTTAATATGTATCTTAACACTAAATGATAATCTTCATTTTTGATATAAAACTATTGAAAGTAGCATTTTATATTATGACAAGTATACCAAATTTCTTCATGGCGGAAAATCGCTTCATGGTTATTATTGTAGATCCTGATATGGATATGGTGGTAAGTAATTTTTTGTTATGATGTCTTCTATGTTGTATTTTGTTTATTTTTTGTTCTGATGTATTCTCTGTTGTATTTAGCTAAAATGTGAGTACTAATACTGAGATAAATCTAATTTATAACTTTAATTTGTTTTTGCTTGGCAATCTAATGAAAGAATCTATCTCATACACATGTTATCTGTTTCTTACTCTTCTGTTGTTGTATTATTATCAGTATTTAATTTGTGAAGTATATTTAATTCTTAAGTCATATTTGTGTTGCAGAAACCACCATCTCAATTCACCAGAACACATGGACGACTATTAACAAATCCAGTTACTTTAAGAAGACGGGATCATATTGAGTGGGTTGTTCATATTGAAAAAACTGATGGGAAAATCTAGCTAACTATTGGATGGAAAGGATTTGCAAGACTAAACGTCATCAAGAGCAAATATATTATTTTATTTGACTACGGTGGTCATTCGAACTTTGCAGTGACAATATATTATTTTGCAGCTATTGAAAATCCACATCCCAACTATCCACTTGCAACTACCCCTGCTAAATTCTTCAAGCGTATTTCTAAAGCTGTAGGTCTCTAGAAACTTGTAAGTAAATTATAATGTATTAATATTAAATCATTTTGCATTTTACTTGTCCAAGATCATAGTTTTATTTATCTGTGTTTGATTCTACTTAATTAAACCATGGTAATAAATAACAATACTTGTGAGTAACATTATTTTTCCACTTCAAAAATTCCCAAAACAATTCAACATGTTGTTTGCTGATAAATTGAGCAACCCCCTATTTTTAATACCCGGAGATGGAACTAGCTGGAAAGTCTATTGGAGAATTAGTTGGACAAATTTGTCTATACAGAGGTTGGACAGATGCTGCAGCTCACCTGTCATTAAGTGTTAGATACTTCTGTTTCTTCACATATCATGAAAATTCTATCATTACATTTACAGTATGTAAGGCTTGCAAGGGTCAGGTTACATATTCAGCTCGTAGGATGGATGCGAATGATGATGATATTGAAATGATGCAGCAAACATTATGGACCGCTGAAGTTACTAAATAATCATTTCAAAATTAAAGCCACTGGTGAGTATGTTATGTTATTTTATACCCAAATTCAGTTTAATTTTTTTTAAACATGAAGTTGAAAATGTATTTTACTTTTGTAGTACATCCCTGCTGCTGTAGTGAAGACTCATTTCAAAAACAAACCTGAAGAGATTGAAATTAAGATACCTTTAGGAGCAGTTCAAAAGTGGTCACTCATATGAGGGATACTTGGGACGTGGCTGGTATGATTTTGTAGTTCATTATCCGTTGGCTTTGAATCAAACTGTAAGGTTCTTTACGGAGGGCAATGAAGCGATTATCCATGTGGAAGTTGATAAGTCTTCATCATTTATAATGCTTAATTAGATATTTGTGTTGTGATTGAAGAGAATTCAATGTGATTATTTGCTTAAATTGGGTGATTTAGTGTATTCACTTGGATTCGTTCTAACGTTTGTGCATTAGTGTTTTCTATGATTTTTTATCTCTAAGTGCACAGGAATGAGAGCATAGCCAAAGGATTGGCCTGGAAGCATGCCTGGAAGCGCTGTTTCCTGACAAAGAAGATTTCAAAAGCTATATCTTGAGCCACACTAATTCGAATGAGATGATCTTGGTCTTGTTGGAAAGATAGAAGAATTATCTACAACTTTAATGAAGAAATCGAGAGCTAAATCAATCTATAAGTTGGGGTAATTTGTGTTACACGTTGATAAGGTGATGCTGTCCCAGCCTAACACCTGTTCGATTTTTTAATTATATCTGGAGTTTTAGTTGTCCAAATGAGATGAAACTGGTTCCATTGGAAAGCTAAGATCCATAGCTTCAACTTTCATGAAGACACATTGAGCTAATTCAGACTTTACAGAGGTGAAAAATGCAACACAACAGGGAATAACGGGTGCAGGAATGATCGCGTGCGGGCGGAGCGCGTCTGGAGCGCTGATCTGCAGCCCTTTCTGTCCCTGCTCGCGCAGAGTGCAGGCGGAGCGCACTGGTCGCGCTTTTAGCGTTTAAATATCGTATTTTTGCTATTTTGGCTCATTCTTTACCATTCCAAAGACCTAAAAATGCTAGAGGCTTGTCAAGGGGTGCTAGGGTTTCATTCTCTACCATCTCCAAAGAGGATTTAAGCTTGGGAACAAGGATTTGAGTCATCAATGGAGTGGTTCTCTATCATTATTTCAAATTTCTGGTTTGCTAGTTTGTTCTCTATGAGTAGCTAAACTCCTTTAGGCTAGGCTTAGATGAATTTTGTGGAAACTCTTATGTAGTTTGATTTACTTATATCAAAGCAAGTTTATTTCATTTATATTTGAGCCTTCATCTCTATTCTTAATACTTTTGGTAATTGATCACTATCAAATTGATTTTGGGTTTGTCTCGCAATTGGAAAATTGGGGTTTTGAACTTGATAATGGGATTATTGGCCATATTCATAATGATTATAGGAATATGACTTTGTGAATATGTGTTCTTATGAATCATTATTCCTATTGCTTAACCTAGCTTTTAATCACCTAAGGGATTAGGGGTTTTAGTTAGAGTAAAGGGTTTATGAGGCAATGAATTGTCCTTAAACTAATTTCGTTAATTCGAACTTCAATTTTACATGGAATAACTTGTGCTGATTGTAGATTAAATGCATAAGAGTGGAAACAGAAGGATTCAACCCCTAGTCGCTTTTATTCATTCGAATTCTATTATTTTTTATTATTTTCAGTTGTTACAAATATCATCAATTTCAAATACAAATGATTGGTTCCTGTTCAAAATTGTTACAAAGTTTGTTAAGTTAAATAATTAATCACAATCCCTGTGGATTCGATCTTTTTATTACTTGACAACAAAATCGTACACTTGCGATTTAACCTAACAGAAGTCATATGATGTCATTAGTAGCTGGACCAGCGTTGCTGCCAAGGAACCTTAGAATTACTATATGATAAAATATCATTGTGGCTTTATGATGTATCTTTTGAGTTTAAGTAAGATGCATACTCTGTTGTTTGCTTCCAGAAAATTTCATGTTGATGTGGTTATTTTTGTTTCATTATGATGGACAAATACTCTAGCACTTTAATATGAAGAATATCAACTTTTTTTTGCATGACTTTTGAATGTTTGTCTCATATTATTATAAATGATGATTGTGTTTATTGATTTAGTATAGTTAAAATTGTAAATGGCAACAGAGTTCATCTGAATAGGAGTAAGAAGATAGTTGAACATTTCATATGTTGTTATTTCAAGTGTATGAATACAAACGAAATTTGTTGAACAGGGTTGTAAAAAACTTGATGAAACCAACTTATTATGTAGGTGTATTTATTATAGGTTAATAATAATAATAATAATAATAACAATAATAATAATAATAATATATTTAAACAACTTATCAAAATTTTGTAGAGTTTAATATGATGCTTGACAACTTTTAATGAGTTATCCAATAATAGAAATGTTAAAAAATGCCTTATTGTTTGAATATAGTATTTATATAATCTATTTTTTATTTGAGACCGTATTAGACAATATTATTCAGCTGTTTACTTTATGGATTGCAAATAAATCTCCATAATTAACAATTTTGAATTACAAATAGGTTGGTAAACAATAAGTTTTATTACATATCAATGCCATTATTTGGGCATAGTTTTATAATATATTAAATACAATAATTATAATTATCACTTAAATATCAACCTTCATATATATATATATATATATACACACACACACACACATATACATATTATGTATTCGATATATTTGACTTAATATATAACATAAAAAAATATATTTCATACATACATACATACATACATATATATATATATATATTATGTATTTGATATATTTGACTTAATATATAAAAAAAAATATTTTATGAATATAATATAATATAATTACTAGATCACATAACTGGTTATTTTATATATTTTTTTCCATTTATTATATATGTTTAATATCCGCATTGCTCACACATGTAAAATTGAAATATTTATTTCTATTTAATTGTTTTATGTATAATAAATTTTGAAAATTTTAAAAATGTAATTATAAGCACATAATTATACCCTTAATTATACATTGACGAATATTAATTATTTGACAAATTAATAAATTAATTTTATTAATTTTATAATTATGAAAATAAATAACAATCGATGACATATTTCTTAAATGTACTTTTTTGATTTTGTTATCCGAAAGGGCCAATAGATTGACTATATTAACATTTTAGGTTGGGCCAAAACTTACAGGGCCTTTTTTATGGCTTCTATTGTGAAGAAATTTAATTTGACCATGACAAATGATTGTTGACTTACTACTTACATACTTGTCTCTTTTATTGATGGTTTTTTTGGGGTGAAAGTATTATTTAATATTTGAAATAAAGACAATTCCGCAGGACCAACCATTATAATAGTTTAAAGTTTAATCATATAAAAATATATAAGCGTCTTTCTTTGTAACTTTTTTTGGGGCCATATATTTATCGGCTTTTGTTTGATCATCTACCCAAAAAGAAGTTTACTAACCGGATGGGCCATTTTCAGATTGCGATCTTGCATGACTCCCTGATCTAGGGTTAGACGAAAAGACAAAGCAGCAGCCTCTCCGATTGTTTTCATACTGTTGATTTAGTGATTCACTTACCGGTGGACAAATCGAGATACTCAGCTACTTTCAAAGTTAGAGTTAACTGCTTGTGACTTATTTAGATTGATTGCTCGTATTACTTGTTTTGGAGTTTTAATTTATTATAACAAATTTTTTGAATTTGAACATAGTTGCCGTTTTAGATTTTCTAATTGACATTTCTTTAGTGCAAGTTTCCGTAAATCCAACACTTTTGTATGTTAACCCTTACAACCAGTTGTTTGTGAGTTGTTTGTTTTATTGAATAAAGCTAATGTAAATCTAAGATAACTAATGGTTAACGCTATCAGATAAAATAATATTTTGGAAGTTCAATATGTTTTATGAAGCAAGACATACATTAAATTTTTGGTCTCCGTGGCGTTAAATTTGGTAGATACGATGCGGTTAATGGCCGAGATGTAATGCTAATAGGAGGCATCTAATCCACTCACCAAAGGTCTTTATACTTGTGAATTTAAGGTATATCTCACATTCCTTGTTCTTTGTCTTTAAACATATTTTACAATTTAACTTTACTTAATCATTCATGATTCTCTTAGTTTTGTTTTTCGAATATATAGAAACTAATAACGCACATCAAATAGCTGGAAACAGTGATCAGTGTGCAAATAGTGATAACTAACAATACTATTATTACTAAAATAATTTATTGTATGATAAATACCAGCTGCAAGCAGTATATTCCAGTAGTTTGGCAGGGTTGCCTATGTTTGTGACAGCAATTTATGATTTTATAGTTGTACAAATCTATTATTCTTTATAATCACGTAGTCCACAGAAGCATGTTCTAATTACATGTTGCATTCTACTTCTCTGCTGAGTAAACGCGAGGTAATTACCATACACTAAATTTGTATGTAAATGTGAACACTATTCAATATTATACTTTCATTTATAAGATATCACTTTATTTGCAATAGTATCCATTTCGAAAGGAAATTTCAAACTACATTTAATTTGGCAGATTCTGATTGTAATCACCCTACTTTCAACTTGCATGAAATTGTGAAACCCAACAATGTTATACTGAAAATGATAGATTCTATTATTGCTTTCAAATCATAATCTTAATTGGTCATATTGTGTAATTCCATGACATATTTGTTTTAGTACATTTAAAATAATTGGTCACTTCACTAAACAAAAAATTTACCACCACAGATACATATCCATGTTGAATTAAAAATGCTTATATTAAGGTAAACTTTGAAAATAATAGGTAGATAAAATAGGTAGCTGATACAACCAATCAAATTAAAAAAACCAAGTCCAAATACTCTAAATACAATGAATGCTTGGCTCAAATAGTAAACGATGAACGCAACGACAATCCAAAACAAAATCCAAACTCCAGACCACAAATCCAAATAATTCTCCAAATCCTATTCCTTCTCTATTTTAATGTTCTTTTTGGCAAACTTGAGTGCCGCTAAATCATATCCTATAGTGTTGTTCCTTTTCAAGCTTGGTACATCATCAGTGTTAGAGCATAAATCAACAACATCTTCATGTCCCTTTTCATTTTGTTGACTTTCACCTTGAGTTTCAGCAAATTTCCCAATTAACTCCTACACAACAATAGATAAAATATCCACCAGATCCGATTTCTATGCGATCCACCACCACCTCTCAACTTCTCACTCGCTCACTTCCTCTTCTCAGCGATCTTGTCTCTGCGATCAATTTCAAGGAACCGCCCTCGGTCTCATCACCAGGCAGAGAAATGTGTCTCATCACCATCTCCCTCGGTCTCCTCTCCCTCCGTCTAGATCTCGCTCCCTCCATCATCCACCAGATCTGATTTCTATGCGATCCACCACCACCTCTCAACTTCTCACTCGCTCACTTCCTCTTCTCAGCGATCTTGTCTCTGCGATCAATTTCAAGGAACCGCCCTCGGTCTCATCACCATCTCCTTGGTCGCTCTCATCTCCCTCCTGCAAGATCTCTCTCGGCCTCATCTTCCTCCGTCGGATCTTGCTCTCTCCATTTCCCTTCGTCCGATTTCTGTTTTGCAAACCGATTTCTGTTTCGATTTCAAGGAATGCTTGTTCATGTTTTCTGGTTTTGGAAGAATTAATTGGTGTTTCTGAAGGGGAACAATTTTCAGGCATTTAACTAGTTTTGGAAACGAGAGAGATGAGAGAGAGAGGGAGGAGAGATGAGAGAGAGAGGGAGGAGAGAGAGGATGGAGTAGGTGGGGAGTGGCAAATTGTGACTAGGAGGAAAAGAAATTACGGCGGAGCGCGTAACCATGTTGATGTTTCCACAGCTGGGCTCAAGCATCAAAATGTTAGAACAACAACATTTTACTTCACCCAGATACCTGACAACTTTGGTGCCAAGGAGATGTGGGAGCTGTTCCGCAAGTACGGTGACATATCTGAGGTTATCATACCAAACAAAAAGAACATGGCTGGCAACAGATTTGGCTTTGCGAGATTTGCTGGCGTGAAAGACCCGGAAAGGTTCGTTATTTATCTTGACAACATCATCATTGGCAACAAGAAGATCTTCGTTAACCTACCTAGGTTCGAGAGAGATGCTGCTAGGTTCTATGTAAATAGACAAAGGAAAGATGGTGGTGCGCCCTTGAGAAACATAGCAGATCCATCTGTGGGGAGAAGAAACGATAATCAGACAACCGCATCATAGGGAGTGCCCCATGGATCTCAAAAGCAGGTTGATAGTTGTGAGGAGGGTGAATGCAGTAAATCGGTCCCGATAAAACAGTATACTTCATATGCCCAAGCGGTTGGAAAAGGTCTATCACGGAGAATGCATCCTGGAGGACAAGGGAACCAGACCTTTCAAAAAAAGGGTGGCCCAAGGAATAGAATGAAGGAGGTATGGAGAGCAAAGAGAAGGCAAGTTGATACTTGTGAGGTGGAGTATCAGGTGGAGGAGGCGGTTATCAAGAATCTGGAAAATATGATGGTAGGGAAGATGGTGCATCCTGGCCAGACTTACCATATTCAAGAAGAATTCCACCGTCAAGGAATTTATCACATCAGGATCACGCCTATGGGTGCAAATTTGGTTCTCATGGAATCTAGCGAGGAGGGGGACATACAATCTCTGGCTGAGAACGCAGCGAGTGGTCGATGGAATGGTTCGAGGAACTTCGACCATGGAGCACAAAGGATGTCGACAATGAGAGAGTAGCATGGCTGCGATGCTACGGGTTCTGTTCACGCATGGTGCACGGAATTCTTCGAAAAACTAGTGTCGCCGTTTGGGCGCTTCATCCGCATCGATGACAACACAATGAAAAACGCTCTATTGATGTGGCGAGTGTTATACGTAACAAAGATCCATGACGTGGTGAACCGGTGGTGATGGCAACCATAAATGGAGAGTCGTTCTCGATCAAGATCCTTGAAGATTGGTATGGCCCCTTCAAATAATGGCCAAAGCAATGCGGGTTCGAATCCGATTCGATTTTTCCGGCGATGATTTGTCTGACGATGACGGCGGCAACCATGCCCAAATTAGATGAGGAGGGCGATGAAGTTGGGAGAGGATGGCTACCATTATGGCGAGACAAAGAAGATTCAATGTAATTGATGATATCAATAATGGGGCTGCTAATAATAAGGAAACTGATGATAGGGTGAATCATGAGGGTTGGAATAATCAGAGCACATATCAAAATTCAAATGGCACATTTAATGTCATGCAGAATTGGAATGTCCACGAGCCAGCTGGCGTTGCGGAAGGGGCAGCTTGCAAGGATATAGGGTGTCACTTAGTTAATCATGAAGGCACGCACGAAGTGGCACTACCTAGGCCCAAAGAAATCGTTGCAATTCCGGATATGCGTGCATCACATAACTCTGTTGAGACCCAAACCTCAGGTATTGGAGCAAGCCATCAACCCACTGCATTGATCAGCCTCACTAATATCACGCTGAGAAAGAAACAAAAACCTCGACAGCTGGCCGCCGACGATGTCGGCAGAATCAACTCGACAAAGACGAGCAGCTCGGCGATGTCGCACTACAACCAACTCGACAAATTTTTCGAACTAGAACCAACTCGACAAATGAGCAGCCGGCGATGTCGAACTACAACAACTCGACACCGTCGAACTAGAACCACCTCGACGGCTGTGCGCCGACGATGTCGGCGAATCAACTCGACATCACGAACAGCTCGGCGATGTCGAACTACAACCAACTCGACAGCCTTTCGAACTAGAACCATCTCGACAGCCCGAGCAGCTCGACGATGTCGAACTACAAACAACTCGACAGCCTGTCGAACTAGAACCAACTCGACAGCCTGAGTCGCTCGCCGATGTCGAACTAGAACCAACTCGACATCACGACCAGCTTGACGTTGTCGAACCAGAACCAACTCGACAGCCTGAGTCGCTCGACGTAGTCGAACCAGAACAGATTCCCTCTACCCATTCTTCACACTTCTCTGGCGGATCCATCCTGTGTTGCGACTCCCTTTCATCCTCCAATTTTCGAAATTGCAACAATATATTTTGGGACGCATAAGCCATGAAGAAGGCTACTCAGTGCAGGTGGGCGCGAGAAATTGGGGATTGGAGGGAAGAATCGATGCAAAGGTATATTGAACAAATTAAGGAGATGGAAAACGCTTTTAGATGCAAAAACAAGAAGGAGAACAAAAAGTACAGGGTTAATGATCCTTACACTTAATGTTAGAGAGTGAGAGATAAAGCAAAGCAGAGAAGGATACGAGGCCTAGTAAGGTCGTAATTTTTCTTGTTGTCTTTTTCAAGAAACAAAAATGGAGTTGATTAATAACTTGTTGGTACATGATTTGTGGGGTGGGTCTGATGTCTCTTGGATAGCTAAACCATCTGCTGGATTATCAGGGGGTTTGCTCACCATTTGGAAAGAAAGGCTCTTTACTGTTAAATTTCATTTCTCCCAGATCTTGGTTTTATTGGGCTGTGCATTGAACAAGAGGATAATTCTGTTGTGTATGTAGTCAATATATATGCTCCTTGTAGTATGGAGGGGAAGAGGCAGATGTGGAGTGAATTGCTGATGTCTAAGTATGGTTTCACGAAAGGTAAATGGTGCCTTGCAGTGACTTTAATGCAAAGATTGTCAAGTAGCGAGAGGAGAGGGAAGAATGGGGTCACAAGTGATTTCGAGGGAGATGGATGAATTTCGTGAGTTCATTGATAAAATGGAGGTGATAGATCGCCCACACTTGGGTAAGGAATTCACATGGTTCAAAGGATGGGTGTTCTATGAGTAGAATTGATCGCTTTTTGATAAATGACGATTTAATTTCTGAATGGAAGATAGAGGCTCAATGGATTGGCAAGAGAGACATTTCTGACCACCGTCCCAGTATGGTCAAGATCGCAAATAAAAATTGGGGACCAAAACCTTTCAAATTCAACAACTGTTGGATTGAGCATAAGGAATTCTGTCATTTATCAAGGAGAATGGCTGGAACATTTTATTGAGGGGAGGCAGGGGTTTATCTTGAAAGAGAAAATGAAGTTCCTTAAGGAGAAATTAAAGAAGTGGAACAAAGAAGTGTTTGGTATCATGGAGTTATCAATTGATAGGGTGGTGGATGAGGTGAATCATCTAGATGAGGTGGGAGGGGGTGGGGTGTGGCGGATGGAGAAGGAAGAAGGCTTGTCACTTCGGAGTTTTGGCAAAAGGTGCATATGAAGGAAAGTCTACTTGCTCAAAAATCAAGGGCAAAGTGGGTTCTTGAAGGTGATTGTAACTCAAAATACTTTCATAATTGTATCAAAACATGGAGAAGGAGAAACGGGATATCGACTTTGAATATTGGGGATGAATGGATTGAGGAGGTGGCGGAGGTAAAGCAGAAGTGAAGCGATACTTTAAGGGCAGCTTTTACGAGGTTTCGTGGAAGCGTCCGGTGTTGGATGGTATTAATTTCCCTGAATCTCTGCTAAAGATAACGATTTTCTTTTGGCGCCATTCTCGGACTTAGAAATCAAAGAGGCGGTTTGGAGTTGTGATGGAAACAAGAGCCCAGGCCTGATGGCTTCAACCTCAACTCCTTTAAAACTTCTTTGGGAGACTATTAAATCTAATGTTTACTCTTTTATGCAGAATTTTATAGTTCAGCCATCTACCCAAAGCTATGGTCGCTTCCTTCATAGCTTTAATCCCTAAGAAAGATAGCAGCATGGACTTAACGATTTTCGTCAATTTCTCTTATAGGAAGCATCTACAAGATTCTCGCTAAGTCATAGTCGCAAGATTGAAGAAGGTGCTTTGGACAAGGTTATCTCTAAGTGTCAAACGGCTTTCTTACGGTAGACAAATTATGGACGGCGTGGTAACGATAAATGAAGTATTGGACTTGGTGAAGAGAAGAAAAGCAGTGCTTGATCTTTGAAGGTTGACTTTAGAAAAGCTTACGACTCGGTATCTTGGAGTTATCTGGACTACATGATGACAAGATTGGGATTTAGCCAACAATGGAGAAGGTGGATGATGTCATGCGTTTCATCGAACTCGCCTCGATTACGGTGAGCTGGCCGACGGATGAATTTCTTATGCAAAAGGGTTTAAAACAAGGTGACCCTTTGCACCGCTTCTTTTCCTCATAGCGGTAAGAAATTTGGCTGGTCTTGTGAACAAGGCGGTGGATATTGGGTGGTTCAAAAAGTATAAGGTGAGTGAGCAAATTTCATATCCGATTCTTCAATATGCAGATGATACAATTCTTGTTGGGGAGGATTCTTGGGACAATGTTTGGTGTATGAAGACTCTTTTGAGAGGATTTGAGTGGTATCTGGTTTAAGTATAAACTTCTTCAAGAGTAACCTCATTGGTGTAAATGTCAAGGAGAGCTTCCTGTTAGCTGCTTCGACATTCTTAGGATGTGCAATAGGAAATAATTCGTTCAAGTTTCTGGGGATCCCAATTGGGGTGGATCCGGAAAGAAGCTACCTGGAGGCCGGTGATTTCTTCCTTTAGCGAAGACTATCTACTTGGAAGAGTCGACAATTATCTTATGGAGGTAGAGTTACTTTGATTAATTCAGTGTTATCTAGCTTACCGTTATACTTCTTTTCCTTCTACAAAGTGCCAAAGAAAGTACTCAAGGTTCTAGTTGCTTTGCAAAGGAAGTTTCTGTGGGGAGGTAGTGCAGAGTCCAAAAAGATTAGTTGGGTAAAGTGGGAGCAAATTTGTCTTCCGAAAGATAAGGGTGGTGCAGGGATTAAGAATTTGGAGTTATTCAATAGAAGTTTCTTTGGCTAAATGGAAGTGGAGGTTTTTAAATGATAAAGAGGCAATTTGGTATGAGTCGCTATCGCATAAATATGGTAACATCAGTAATGGATCAGGCTGTATACTCATGGCCCGACATCTTCGTTATGGTGGAGGGATCTCGTGACACAAGACTCGGCCTGGTTTCTTGACTTGGTGCGACCAAAACTTAGTAACGGCTCGGAATTTTGTTTTTGGACCGTTGATTGGTCAAACGAAGGAAAGTTAATGGATCTATTTCGCGTCTTTATTAATTTGCGACAAATAAGGAGGCTTCGCTTCGACTTGGGGGCTTGGGTTGATGATCGTTGGCGGTGGAGTGTCGCTTGGCGCCGGAGGATTTTCGGTTGGGAAGAAGCTCAAGTTCAAGCATTAAACGATATCCTGAACAGGGTATCTCCAAAGCAAGACACGGATGATGAATGGCTTTGGAAACTTGAGGAAGGTGGCCGGTTTACAGTCAAGTCTGCATACAACAATTTGCTACAGGTAGCTTTCATTGGAGAACGCAACTCTGAGTTGGACAGCATTCTAAAAAAGGTATGGCATACTTCTGTGCCTTCTAAGATTTTGTTCATGGCTTGGAGGTTATTTCTCAATAGGTTACCCACTTGTGATCAATTACAACGGAGGGGCTGTGATCTTGGTACTCAAGCTGGGATTTGCGTTTTGTGCTCTATGCATAATGAGGATAGAGATCACTTGTTCTTTTCTTGCACTTTTTCACTTGGTATTTGGAGTGCAGTCTTGAATTGGTTAGGGTGATGGAGCTTTGTCGAGTAATTGTATGGAGCATTTTATACAATGGGAACTTTGTCAGGGTAAGAAACTTGGCAAAGTGAGATATCTGATTTAGTTGGCTGTTGTTTGGAATATCTGGAACCTTCGCAATGCGGTCATCTTTAGAGATGAGGGTAAGGATGCTAGCAAGTTACTGGCTCAAATCAAATATAGCTCATGGGGGTGGTTTATCTTTAGGGAAGGCCGTAAGAGGAGTTTTATTTTTTCTAATTGGTGCATAAATCCTATTCAATGTCTTAAACTTTGATGATGCTACTGTTGTTTGGCCTTGCTAGGGTTGGTTGTCGTACTCTTTTTCCCCTTTCGGTCTTTTTCCCAATGGGTTTTGGCCGTCGGGGTTTTAATGAGGCACTTCCTCCCTAGACCATTTGTAAATATGGGTTCGGAGTACCCCTTGTACTCCATTTTTTTTTTATTAATACATCTTCTTTGCTTATCAAAAAAAAAACAACAATAGATAAAATATTAGTTGTATACGTAGCAATAATACTTCTCAATTAATTTACGGAATTCTGCAAATTAACCTGTGCAACCACATCAGTCACATTTTCAATTGCATTCTTAGTTTGATGTTCAACACTTGATTCAGGCTGTTGCCAAAGAATTAAATAATTGCGTCAAATAACTGTAACATTATAAAAAATGATTTGTGCACATTTTAGATATCTATTCTGCACAATTCAATTTTTAAGTCAAAGTATACACAATTGTGAATCACCTTCTCCACAAGAGACTCCTTGAACCTAGATATAATACTTTCATTAGCAGTTACTCTCTTAACCAAATAAAATGGTTCAAATCTTGAGCTAGAATCACGATCACATCCTATTTTGAACAGTAGGGTCTGTTCCTTCATGCCGGCTACCTCATCTGGTAGATCGCGTGATTCAGTCTCCTATTGTTGTTGAGATAAAAACAGTGAGAATAAATTTATAATATAAAAGTATCATTTGTAGTAATTTTTAAATTAATTAATTATCCATCATGCTTCAAGCCATGTCAAAATCTCCAAGCAAGTCTCGACAGAAATGTTTTAGATGCCCTTCAGCATCGCGATCAAACATTACAAATGTAGTAGTGGTACTATCATCCCTCACACGTAGTCTGAGAAAGAATTTGGAATTCAAGTTTATATGCAAATTTAGGGAAAATTTACATGGTCACAACAAATTATAAGAATAGTTGTTTTAAACTAATTACATTATTGGTACTATTAAATAATTAACACCATATGATAAGTATCACTAATGTAAAATCACTTCTCCTCATCAACAAAATCATAAATAGTTGCCAAAACCACAAAATCCGGATCCTGCAAATATGTTACACTCAAATTAAATTAAAAAAAAAGTGCTGAAAAAGTAACGACCATTTTAATAATTTTTGTTTCTAAACACATATACTTGCTGCATTACGTAGTAGAAGATTCATATTACCTTGTTGGTATCAGTCACATTCTTTTTTCTATAGAATTCTTTCATTCCAATGATTGTTGACTTTGGGGTAAAATTGAGAAACTCATCTTCTTCAGTCGTCTTGATTTTTTCTTGCAACTGGGTTAACCCTTTAGTTGGCATCTCTGTAATGTCAGCCATTAGTGATTTTAAAGTAATAACCTCAGGCAAGTCTGGGTTTATAAGTAGCCTGGATGACAATGTGCTACTAATGTTCTTGTTACCTAATGGATAAAAAACATAAGACATAATGAGTAACGCTGATTTATTACAATAGAAATCACATTTGGGTATATACTGGTGTTATGAGATGTGAATTTATTACCATTCCAGTTTTTCACTTTGGCAAAAAGAACAACAATGACAACGTTAATTGCATCTCCATTAGCAATGATAGAATTGAGATCATCCCCAAAAGATCCAAACAAAGCCACTTTGAAACTAAAACTGTACAATATCAAAACTAAAAACTTTTAAAAATTATAATTGTAATACAAACATTAACATGAGATTATACAGTTATAGTATTAACCATTTTTTGGTTATCTTACCCAACCTTATTTAGCTCAATTGTGATAAGCTTACTTTTCTTCCCATTTTTAACAAACTCTCACCTACCCTAGGTAGCTTGGTAGAAAATATCTTCCCAAGACTTTTCTCATCAACACTCACCTACCCTAGGTAGCTTGGTAGAAATACATGGTAAAAAATGTTACAAAGGGGGCTTGGGATTTATTACAGCTTGGTTACACTTTGATAAGTGGATATAAACAATAAAGCAAGCTAAGCACTCTCTCTTAGATATCCCAAGATGTTAAGTACATATGAACAAGAGTGTGAAAGAGGAGAATAAAAGAGAGCATTGGTTGATGTTAATAAGGCTTGTGTTTAATCTCTCTTCCTCTTTGATTCTGATGCATTTCAGCTACTGGACACTCCTAGAGTGGATGAACTTTGAAGAATAAAGCTGAACATGCTTCTGCATTAAACTTGCTCACGATTGAGCAAGTTCGCAGTAGGGAGAGCAAGTTCTCAGTGTAAACCCATTCTCTCTAGTTTTTCAGCTGCCCTTTCAGATATTTATTGACTCCTTTTGAATAACTAGTCGTTGCAGAGCCGTTGGGAAACTTTGGGAAGGTTTTGTGCAGTGTAATGAATAGTACTACAAAAAGCTGATTTGCTTTTCACCTACTTTCAGTACTGTCCCCTGTCACATCAGCTTTTGGAGCCTTCTCTTGCTGAACTTCCTCATTTGCAGTAGTAGCAGCAACTTCCTCTTGATTTCAGTGATTGTTCTTCAATAAATGACATGGTGTGTAAGTGTTTGATGCATTTAATTTGTTCCTTGCTGCAGAATTTGTTTGTGCAGTAAACGAGAGTAAGTTTGAACTTGCTCACGCTGATGCATTTAATTTGTCCCTTTGCTGCAGAATCTCTTTGTGCAGTAAACGAGAGTAAGTTTGAACTTACTCACCCTGAATGCATTTAATTTGTTCTTTGCTGCAGAATTTGTTTGTGCAGTAAACGAGAGTAAGTTTGAACTTGCTCACGCTGATGCATTTAATTTGTCCCTTTGCTGCAGAATCTCTTTGTGCAGTAAACGAGAGTAAGTTTGAACTTACTCACCCTGAATGCATTTAATCTGTCCCTTTGCTGCAGAGTCTGTTTAAGCAGTAAACAAGAGTAAGTTTGAACTTACTCACCCTGAGTAAGCTTACACACATTTACTTTAAACACAGCAGCTTGCATTCTTCCAATTTCTTCTATACTTTGTGACATGTAACTAGCTATATTGTTGTCCTTTAATGCCTTCATAATTCACTCTGATTCTCATCATTAATCGCCATTGTCTTCTTGCTTGACATGTTCCTTTGTTTCGTTCTTTGCTAAAAGTATATCCTTAAAGCATCTCAACGCAATGTCTTCTTTTCTGACTTGACTCTTCTTGGCTACAATCCACCTTTTACTTATAGGTTCTGTGAACGTTATGTGAGTCTTCTCTCATGATCTTGTGAACCCTTTCTTCATATGGATTCTTTTTCCATGAATTCTCTTGTGAACCTTCTCTTCTTGATGATAACTTCCTCTTCTCACAATGAACCTCCTCTTCTTGTTTTAACTCTCCTCTCTTCTTATCATGACATTTCTCTTCTTGCATGAACCTTTTATACTTGCTGTGAATCTTCTTCTTTTGCTTGAGCCTTCTATACTTATTCTGAACCTTTAGGTGATGTGATGAACAAAACTCTAGATGATAGTTTTCTCATCCTTCTCTCATGGTTCTGTAGTAGCCTTCTCATATCTTCATGAAGCTTGTGATGCTACTATTGTAATCCTCTGATGCTACTCTATTTCTTCAATGGTTGAGTAGATATAACATGCACTTTGTTAATTAATTCGAGTGGCTTCTAGCTTGTCCACTTATGAGATACCTATTCTTTCAACAAAACTCAAGTGCAAACATCAGTGGATCACTATTCAGAAAACTTAACACTTAGTTCAGAAGGTTTGTTGTCATTAAAACACATATCGAACGGGTTTTGATCTCAACAGAAACGATTTCTAGTTTTGTAAGAGTGTAAACCTCACCCTCTTCCAACTATTTTTTAAATATATAAACCAGTTGTTGCCGCACAGTGGCTCTAATCCGGTTACCTTGAAACAGAAAGTTTAATGTCAATTACAGATCAAAGTAAAAGACTAAATGCATTATATGTTTAAATCGATACTGATTTATGTATTAATCAAAAGTTTTGGTAGAAATACCATTGAATCCAAGAGTACCAACTCCAAGTTGAAGTGTTCCACTTTGTTTGTCAGATCCAACACCAACCACTTGCGAATAGCACACATCATTACACGAACATCCTTTTGCTTGGTTTTGATTTCTGAAGCTAAGACATTTGTAGGGGCCATTTGTTAGCAGATGTATGGCGCAGAGGGTAAAGCAAATGTTGGTGATGGGTTTTGTTTTGCTTGTATGATAGTAAGATAGCCAATGTCATGGCTTTGTTATATTTATAAGTGAAAGATCTCAAATTACAGTGTGTATAATTTACCCTAAATTGATAAGAGAAAATATATATTTGATCGTTATTAATTTTTGTGGATCAATTATTGTATCAATTTGCTATAATTTTGTTATGACGGTTTTGAAGTGATTGTCAGGTGGGGTTGTCATACAATTGATTGCCATAATTTCATTTAAAACACGTTTAAAATGAAGGTGATTGCAGAAATTATTCTGGCATCGAAGCCCTATTTATAGCACTATTACATGATACTGTCATATGATACTGTCGTTATTGATTTTTGTTTTATCCCTAATTATGATGGATACTCAAATAGGTAAATTTGCTATATCAACTGTAATATTTTCCGGAAATTAGTGTTATAGGTTGGTTGAATAATGGCGTGGGAGAAGCATGGCACACGTTTGATACCATCATATGATACTGTCGGTATTGATTTTTGTTTTCTCAATAATTATGATGGATACTCAAATAGTTATGTTTGTTAGATCAATTGTAATATTTTTCGGAAATCAGTGTCAGGTTGGAGGAATAATGGGCGTGGGAGAAGCATGCATGTGACACAATATTATCCTGCATCTGCTCAACTATTACTGACGTTTGACTAATTTAAATTGATTTTCAAATCAATTCTGAATGATGCAATAAGTCAGAATTACGTATTACAGTTATGTGTGTACGACTAATTAAAATTGATTTTCAATCATATTGAATGGTGACATTAAAAGGTGATTATTGCATTTGTGTAAATTAAATATGGGCCGTGTCACTTGATTAGCATTTTAGATGGGCCTTGTTTTTTCCTATGTAGGCTGCCACTTGTTTAGAGATTTAACGCTCCTGTGATGCGAGCATGACATTTGGCATAGGCTCCAAATGTTTATTGTCAAATGTATATTTAGGGATTGCTTTAATTATAGCAATCATTATTATCTCATGTCAAACAATAATTTTACAATATAAACCCCTAAATGACTTACATATTTTTATTTATTAATTATATCAATTATTAATTACTATTCATCATTAATTTACTATACAACTTTAGTTACTTTTAATTTTATAACTTTTTATAAATGATTTATTTTATTTTATACATCATAAAATTTAGATAATCCGTGCGAGTACGGGTAAATACACTAGTAATAATAATAATAAAGACATAAATATTTTTACAACAATGACATCAATATGTTATTTTTCTTCATATTTTCATATTGGAACAGTCGAAAATAGACAATACAATTTAAACTTGTGCAATTTAATTTAAATTTAGAATATATTAAGTTTTTCAAAATCGTACATAAAAGCAATTATCAAGTTTAATTTAAAATAAAAAATTCAAATAACTTCCTACTTTTATATATTTTGATAGACTTTGGAAACGACGTGACATCTTAACAAATTTAATTTGGTAATATATATATTTGGACAATTTTTTTAAACAAATCTGACTTTAACAATATTATATCAAAATCAAAATATTTAGAATGTGTTTGGGTTTGACTTTAAAAAGTTCGCAATGTAGAATGCGACCTGTGTGCTATAGCCAATGCAGAAATTGTTCCGGTTCATAGTTTACTCTCCCCTGGATTAGGCAGAAGCCACTATGGTTAAAGCGGAATACGATTGTCAAAGCCTTGGACATCTGCACAAAAGGGAAAGAAACTTCAATTATTATTAAAATAATTTAAGGATTGCCAAAGCTATTCAAATCAGTTTCAGAAAAAAAATTCCATATGAAGCATGTAAAACCTAATAATATAGTCCTCTGACCACTAAGCACTTAAATGCCTTCTCATCTGTTCCAACACCTTGTGCAGTTTCTTCACCTTCTTACTGTAAAAAAATATATATATATATATTTCGCAACCTAGCATTTGACTTTAGTTATTTCAGTTGAAAAGTCGTTTTCAGATAGAGAAAAGCATCTGATATATGAGAAAATCGTCTGATATCAACTCCTATAAAGAAAAGAATATAAAAAATGGTTAAAAGCTTATTACCCTAGAGTGGTTAAATTAGTTTTTAAGGCATGTTCTTAAATTGATGCAAATTATAAAACATGCATTAGTAGTATTGTTTTCAAAGGCGTCTTAATTAGGTAAGTCGGTGCCATATTTTTTGATCAACTAGTAGAAATGATAAACAACAAACATACAAACACACGTCTAAACGGCAACACCCGGGTTCGAACCCTGGTCCCGGCGTTCTCATGTCGCTGAAATTGCCAAAGCAACCAACAGTGGGGGACGGTAAGTCGGTGCCATATAACAAAGAGAATACTCGACATTAATTTTCTTATTATAACATTATCACACAAAAGCCCACCTATATCATATTACATTTAGCACATAAAATTGCGTATCAAGTTATTTTCTTAGATATCTTTCTCCGACCTTTTCTAACTCTCTATAACTCAGGAGAGAAATTCACACGATGCTTACATGTAGCAGTTAAAATGATATGGCATTGATGGGTGATTTAGTAAGCATCTTAATTTTTTAACTAATGAAGTTATCATACATATGTACACACTTAATCCTCTAGATTGAGGTGTCAATTTGGCCCATATGGGCCAGCCCAGCCCTAACCCATGTGGGCTGGGGCCAAAAAGCCCATAGGGTCAAAAGGCCACAAAGCCCTATGAGCCAGGGTCAACCCATGGGCCTAAAAACTTTCTTTTTAAAAAAAATCTGAAAAAAAATTGGCCCATGTGGATGGGCCAAGTTGACGGCTCTACTCTAGATTATGGTTAGAAACGTTGATTTCAACAAAAAATCGAAAAGTTCATATTTAATAATTCAAGATATCATATTAACCCAAAATTCCAGACCACAAATATGTCTTTGGACTTACATAAAAGTTCAAATACAAAACCGATGATCAATGGCAAACAACAAATTTGCTTATCAAAAAAATAAAATAAAATAAAATAAAATAAAATAAAATGGCAAACAACAAATTTAAAACACCAATAAGAAAAGGCAAGATTGCACAAATGGTAAAGCAAAAGAAGTTGCCGTCGTTGGCGCTCTGCAGTCACTGTAGTCGTATGAATCCCCACCATTTAAATATTCTTTTTGCTTAATTGCATTTTTTGTCCCTCTGTTTTTCTAAAACCACGATTTTGGTCTCCTTATTTTATTTTTTACAGATTTAGTCCCCATACTTTTTATTTTTTATGAACTTGGTCCCCACACATTTTTAATTGCGCTTTTGGTTCCCCAAAGTCGTTGATCTCTTGTACTTTTGGTCCCTAAAAAACATAGATTTTGGGAAAATGGGGGACCAAAAGTGCAAGAGATACACGATTTTAGAGGACTAAAAGTTCAATTAAAAAAATATGGGGATCAAATTTGTGAAAAATAAAAAGCATGAGGACCAAATCCGTGAAAAATAAAATAAGGGGACTAAAATCCTGGATTTAGAAAAATAGGGGGATCAAAAAAGTAATTAAGCCTATTCCTTTCTTTCCTTGTTGAGTACTGCTTTGTAAAACAACTTGCAAGATACCCGTGCATATGCACGGTCTATCTGTTTTTACATACTTTTTAAATATACTTGTTTATATTTTACATTATAACAAACATACTTAGTTATTTTAGTTTTCTAAATATGCAGAAAGAGTGAAAATAAACAACATATAATGTTTTCCTATTTGAACTCAAGGGTAAAATAATAAGTTTTAAATAATAAGAAAATTTATAAAATTGTTATGGGATGAAAGACAATGAAATTATACCGATAACATGTAATGTTTCCCTATTAGAACTCAAAAGCAAATAAATTATCTATAAATAATAAGGATATTTATAAAATTGATATGTGCTCAAAGACAATAAAATTACACTAACAACATCTATTGTTTTTTTGTCGGGACGAAAAAAAAAGTAATCATATACCGATAACACGTAATGTTAGACTCAAAAGTAAAATAATCTTTCATAAATAATAAAAAAAATTTATAAAATTTCTAATCATTCATACATAATCATTCATAAATAAACAAACTATAAAACTATAATAATCATTTATAAAATTGATATGTATTCATAGAACAATAAAACTATCCCGACAACATCTCTCGTCGGGATGCAAAAGAAAAGTAATCATTAATACCGACAATATTTAATGTTTCCCCGTATTTCCGTCGACATTCAAAAGTAAAATAATCATTTATAAATAACAAAGACATTTATAAACTTTGATATGTGCTAAAAGACAATAAAATTATACTGACAACATGTAATGTTTCCTGTTGGAACTTAAAAGCAAAATAGTTATTTATCATTTATAAATAATAAAGATATTTTTAATAACAAAAAAAAATAAAAAAAATGAAACAACTTAAAAAAAATTTGATACTTGATGAAATTTTGGCAATAATGAGTAATATTTTCTCGTCGAGAATTGGAAGAAAACTAATAATTTATAAATAATAAAGTCATTTATAAAATTGATATGTCCTTAAAGACAATAAAATTATTCCGACAACATCTAATGTTTTTCCCTTTGGGACGCAAAAGAAAAAAAAATAATCATTTATACCCCAACATTTAATGATTCTTCATTTTCCCGTCGCGATTCAAAAAAAAAATCAGTTATTAATAGTAAAGACATTTAGAATCTTTGATTCTTGTTCAAAGACAATAAAATTATATCGACAAGATATAATGTTTCACTGTTCGGATTTAAAAGCAAAATAATCATTTATCATTTATAAATAATAAAGACATTAACAACAACAAAATAAAAAAACTAAATTAAAAAAATAAAAAAATTAAGAAAATTCGATACACGATGAAATTATAGCTCTAGTATTTAATGTTTTTTTATCGAGAATTAAAGGAAAAATAATAAAAACATTTATAAAATCGATATGTGTTTAAAGACAATAAAATTATTTCGACAACATCCAATTTTTTCTAGTCTGGATGAAAAAGAAAAGCAACCATTTAAAAATATAAATAAAAAAGTAAAAAATTTAAAAATCAAAGAAATAAAAAAGGTAAGAAAAAATGAAAATAAAATATAAATATAAGAAAAATAGGAAAAAATTCTAAAAAAATTAAAAAACATCAGATAATAAAAACAATTTATCATTGAAAAATTTAAAGTAAAAAAATTTATAAGTAATTAAAAAATATAAAAATAAAAATAAGAAAACAAAAATATAATTTAAAATTTAAAAATAGTAAATAGTAAATAAAAATAGGTAAATAGTAAGAAAAAATAAAACCAAAAAAATTAGGAAAATCAAAAAAAAAAATTAAAAAGTAAAAAAAAATTGAAAATATAAAAATCATAAAATAAAAAACAAAGTATAATTTAAAATAAAAAAAGTTTGGCTAAAAAACATAAAAATTAAAAACAATATT
Organism: Calophaca sinica; assembly: GCA_037113605.1. Lineage (NCBI taxonomy): Eukaryota > Viridiplantae > Streptophyta > Magnoliopsida > Fabales > Fabaceae > Calophaca > Calophaca sinica. The sequence continues at coordinate 97,547,819 of CM073736.1, forward strand.
ATTATTACAAAAGGAGGGACAAACAAATAAAAGGGAGGAAAAAACAAACCCCAATGGGTGACATGTGTCCCCAAGGGGTTTGTTTTCCCATGTAGAGATACATAATTCTTTTTTAAGGGAAAAAAGGTATTAATCTAAGATAACATACTTTCTATTATTACTTTCTAGCAAAATGTTAGAACACACTATTTAACACTCTTTTTTCAACACATTATCTCCTATTGGTTGAAATTTATATGGGTCTCATCAAATTTATGTGGGACCCACATGATTTAGTGGGACCTATTTGAATTTCAACCAATAAGAGAGTCAGTAGCGGATCTAGGACCCTGAGTCAGTGGGTGCATAAAATTTTAAAATTATCGAAATTATATCAAGAACAAATGTTTATTCTTCTTGCAAAATAACAAGACCATGATTTCTGATAACACAAAATAGGTTTTCAGACTTAAAAAAATAGAAAAGTTTCGAAATTAAAAAAATTACAAGAGACAATAACAAAACAACATTGATTGAATTAACAGAGACCAAATTACAATAGGAAAATTACTAAAAAAATTAACAGAGGAATCATAATATGGTTTTAATATAAATTGGGGGAGTCCGAACCTAGTAAAATGGATAAATAGATCTCGAAAATGGCACTCACTAACATGAGGGAGAGTCAGTCGAGATGCGAGACAGTTAGAGGAGTTGTGTTTTGAGTTTTGAGAGAGAGATGACTGGATCTGATTGAATGAGATGAAAGAGGTGACTAGATGAGGGTACTGAGTGCAAATCATTATACTTAGAAGGGTCAAAATATAAATTATATAAGGAATAAATAGTATTTTTAATTTTTCAGGGGGTGCAAGTGCACACCCTCACCAACACCTAGGTCTGCCTATGAAGAGAGTGAATGTTGGGGAAAGAGTGTTAGAGAGTGTGTTAAAATAAGGGTTTATACTGTTTATTTTGTATATTGGTCCCTAGTAAAAAATGCGCACCCATTTTAGTCCTAAGAAAAAATAAGTCTAAAATAGTCTTTGGCAGGTTCAAAACAGCGACACGTTACTCACAAATTTTAGACTGATTTAATTAACTGTCTGATCAATTAGTTTATGAGGTTAAATTTAAAATCTTACTATTGTTTTAAAATCTTACAAAAGGACAAAACTTAGGTAAGGTTTCTTAGGTGTGGTCGGTGTTGTTCCTCTAACAAAATAGATAAATTTTCTCTCTCTCTCTCTATGCATTCTTACTGTTTTTAACCTCTCACAACTGTCACAATCAAAACAGTTTTTATCATATTTTGTAAGAAAAAAAACACCAACCTCACATAAAGAATTTTATCCAAGTTTTGTCCATTACAAAATAGCAAGGAAATAAAGGAATATTTGATCATAAAAAAAGGAATGAAATAAATATTTAATTGTAATTATAATTACTATCCAGGTTAAAAAATTAAAGGTAAAAAATTATCAAAAAACAATATTTAAAAGTTGCTAATACAATTCAACATGGCCAATAACAATAACAACGCTGTTAATTGAACACACGTGCGACACATCAGCGACACACATATGCATCTGTATTGTACGGACACATGGCCGTACAATACGAATCTCACTTTTTTTTTCAATTTTTTTTTTCAAATTTTTCTTTTTTATCTGGTTAACGGAGTTTACTTATCTGGTTAATGGTTCACATTATCTGGTGAATGCCAACCCTGAAACTTAACACATTCCATTTATTTATCTGGTTAACAAAGTTCACTTATCTGGTTAATGGTTCACATTATCTGGTGAATGTCAAACTCATGTTTCATTTATTTATCTAGTTAACAAAGTTCACTTATCTGGTTAATGGTTCACATTATCTGGTTAATGACAAAAAAAATTTTAACCAGTTAAAAAAATCCAAAAAAAATAAAAACTAAATTTTTAAAAAAAAAATTGTTCATACAGTACAGACTGTATATTATACGTGTCTGTGTCAAAAAATGTGTTCAAAAAACATTTTTCGTAACAATAATAATTGGAGTATCTACCCGCCCACAACTTGGTCTCCAAATTCAGTTGCTTTTATTTTTGGACGACATGAGGTGGGTGTTTGGAGCAACATTGGATCATTTGAACGGATGGAATTTGTGTGACTGCAGCGACACTTGTTGTGTATCAAACCCTGCTTTCTATCTGGATACATCAATTATAGGTTAGAAATTAAAAATTACTTTGTGTCAAACCATGCATCTTATCTACTAAATTCACACTTAGTAAGATAGTTTCTATACGAGTAGCGTTAGGAAAGTTTGTGAATTGATGATCCTTCTGTCGATTATCTATTTAAGAAAATTAACTATACTAAGTTCGGTTATCCACGTTGCGTCTAGGGATGACAAAAAAATTCGTACCCGTGGGTATCCGCGGGTAAAACCCGCCACGGATTTTAAACGGGCAGTTAAACGGGTACCCGCGGGTGTAACGGGGCGGATATTTATTACCCGTGTATAAACGGGGCGGGGGCGGGTATCATACTACCCGTGCCCGCGGGTACCCGTATATACGTAATTACTTAAATTTTATGGATATTTGGTTGTAATTTCCATAAACTTTTTAATTTAGGAGCATGCGGTGGTATTTTGTAAATTCTCATTTGAAACTTTGTCTAGAAATCTAGGTAAAAAGTAATTTTTTTTGAAAATAAGTGTGTTTTTTAAGAATTTATTAAGTATCCATGGATACCCGTGGGTACCCGCAGATTCTCAAAAATCCGTTAAAAACCCATCACGCGGGTACCCGCGCGGGTATGGGGCGGGTAGTGAGGGGCTACTACCCGTGCCCGCCCCGCCCCGTTGCCATCCCTAGTTGCGTCATATGGCAGCATCTCCGTCTTTTATATAGAATACATGAAAATTTATTTCCTGCTGATTATTTGTATAGAAACTCCTGATAGTGAAATATTTTTAAGATTGATCACTTATATAGGCTGCATTGTAACTCCTTTGTACATATGCTATCCAGCAGTCCAGTTATTTCCTGCCAAATTATTCTTAGCATGTGCTCACCCTTTTGTTAAGGTTACTTCAAACCTAGTACCTTGTTCTTTGACGTGTATTGTTTGTAGCCACTAGCCACAGAACCTGTTCTTACTGTAAGTTTTTTTGTCTTCAAACCTAATGTTCATCTGGGTTCTTTGTACCACAAGTACAAGCCAGTTACCAACTTCCATGCTCTTTTTTAATCTATTTCCTTATACTGCATCAACATGCATTCTTGCAATATGAACCTTGATATATACTTTTGCATACTTTGTGTGTTATATTAATGCATTTATTTTATTGCAGGATGAACTAGAAATTACTTCTAGGCTGTTAGGAAGGAAAGGAGGTTATTCTGGAACAATTGTTCTCCTAAAAAATAAAGCTACTGGAGAATTGATAGCAGAAGGCTAGCATTCACTATTTGGTAGACATAGCAGCAAAATGTAATTCTGATATGGTATATTGTACATAAATATATGCAAAAATATCAGGGTTTTCTTTTGGAAACAGATTTGGGTACGTGTCATTAGTTGCATAAGTTCTGGGTGAGAACATAATTTGACATTTTGTACATCAAAAAGTGAAAATAAATTAAAAAAAAAACGAAATTTCTCCAGCGAAGATGGTGGTTAATTAGTTAGTATCTCACCCATCTAGCAATTCGTTCATGTAGTCATTTCTTCATGAATAAGTATTTTAATCATGCATACCATGATTGTATTTTCATTTATGCATTTAACTTTTTATCCCAAATAATCAAAAAAGGCAAAACAAATAAAAAAGTTTTTTTTGGACACATTGTTTGCTAGAAATCATGCTTGGGTGCGAATGTTCTTGTGTGATCACCCAAGTCATGTGTTGAGGACTAAAGGTTTCAAGATAAATGTTTCCAACTCAGGGTGATTCTTGTTCACAGAGAAGGGATCAATGTTGTTAGCAACTTGTTTGTAATCTTGAGAATGAAGAAATGTTGTGAACCTTTCCATGAAAAAGGGCCTATTTAATACCCCAAGGGTCTGATTTGTTAATTGATGTAGTTGTCATGATACAATTGTTCTATGAAGCTGTAAGCTAACTCTGTGTGAAACATTTATTGTGACGTTGTGCCTCAATGATCTAGAGTTAGTTAGAGTTTGTTATGTTCTGTTTTCTGTTATAACTGCTTGTGGCCAGAGTTAGTTGTAACCGAATTGGTTTTAACTTGTATCTTAACTTGCTCTTGTTTCTCTATATATAGCAATATGTTTAGCCTTTGTGGGTAGTATGTTGAGCGAGGTTTTTATGTACATTCTCTAATTGTGATTCATAGCAATTCTGAGAATTAGAGAGATTAAAGGAGAGTGAGAATTAGAGAGATTGAACTCGGGTGAAAGCTTGTATTGCTGGTTTGAAGATAGCGATTGAAACAAGGGTAGAAATCGATTCAATTGCAAAGGCCTTGATCTTGTAACTCCTATTCCATAGTGGATTCATCTTGTTCTCTTGCCCGTGGATGTAGCTCTTCACATTGAAGGCTGAACCATGTAATTCTTGGTGTCAATTCTTCCCTTTATCTTCCTCATTTCATTTACACAATTCTGCATATTTCTATTTGGTTAAATCTGCGATTTCTTGCACAACAAGTTACTGCATTGTTTGCATTGTTTGCTTGGATGTTTTCTGGTTCTGTTTGTTTAATTGATTACAAGACTCAATTCATAACCATTGGCGCCGTCTGTGGGGAAAGGCAATCATGGGAACTACAAAATTTGACATTGAAAAGTTTAATGGATCAAATGACTTTGGCCTTTGGAGGATAAAGATGCACGCGATGTTGGTTCAACAAGGCTTGGTGAATGCTTTGAAAGGTGAAGCTGCTCTCCCTGCCACGATGCCCGATCAAGAAAAGAAAGATCTCATCGAGAAAGCAAAGAGCATAATCATCTTGTGTCTTGGAGACAAAGCTCTAAGGGAAGTTGCAAGGGAACCTACTGCCGCGGCTCAATGGCTCAAACTTGAATCCCTCTATATGACCAAATCGATTACCAATAGACTCTTCTTGAAACAACAATTGTTCTCTTTCAAAATGGATGAAGAAAAATCTATCATAGATCAGATTGCTGACTTCAACAAGATTCTAGTTAATTTCAAAAATTTAGAGGTGAAATTGGAGGACGAAGACAAAGCATTAATTATTCTAAGTGACTTGCCTAGTTCTTATGAACATTTCAAGGATGCCATACTATTTGGGAGAGAGCAAACCATCTCTCTTGAAGAAGTGACAACCTCTATCCGAACCAAAGAAAGTTAGAAAAAGCAAGGAATCAAAGTTGAAAATCATGTTGGGAGCCTCAGTGTCATCAGAGGCAAAACTGAGAAGAAAGGATCGAATGGTAACAAGAATAGATCAAAATCAAAGAACAAAACCGCAGGCTGTGACATCCTGATTTTTAAAATAAGTCTTAAAGAATTTTTAATGATGATTAAATAATAGTTGGATATTAAAAACCTTAATTAGAACTAAATTGGACCTAAAAATGACTCATAAGAGGCTTAGAATGCCCTAGAATAGCCTAGAACCTCCTAGAATCGTGTAGAGGGGCAAAAATGGAATTCTACTCCTTAAAGACCATCGCGATGTGGCAGAGACTAGTATAAATTGCATCGCGACGTGATGGTAGGTCGGTTGGGTAAGTCGGTGGATCAGATCGTGTGATGGCTGATACGTGTCCCGCATCGTGACGCGACGGGATTCATATGTAATACCATCGCGATGCGATGGGTCGATTTATGCCTATAAATAGGCCTTGATCCCCTCCATTCAGCCCAAGGTCTTCCAAGGGCTTTTGGGAGAGCTTTAAGGGCATGGAGGAGCTTGAGAGAGGGAAGAGCGACGAACGAGGACGGCAGCGGTCTTCTAGGCCAGGTAAGGGGGAAGATACCTTAATCTCTAGGAAAAATTGGTAGTAAAGTAGTCTGTTAGCATGGGTAGGGTTCCTTAGCCCTACTAGGGGTTGGTAGTAGCAACACCTTATGAGAGGGGTTGCGTGTGTATGGTGGCTAAGGATAGTCACCGTAGACCTATCAATCATAGAAATGATCTATTGGTATCTATAGATGGATGTTGATTGTTGTAATATTTTGTTATGAATGCCTTACGAATGTGTGACTATTGATGTGCTGATTGATAACATGTCAATAGTAGGTCGCCTAAGCGACACTAGGGTTGATCCTTATATTGATTAAGGATGATTGTTAATCTGATTAACATGTTGTTGACTGTATAAGAGTCTAGCGTATAAGCCAAAGGTGATTCCCTCTAGTTAGAGGTATGCGAATCCCTAGATGGTAGTAATGAGTATTACCATCAATATCCTGTTTGATAGTGGTGATGGCTGGGTCAGTGTACCCGAGGTTAGTGTACTTGAGATGTATATGATCGATGGTACGGAGTAGCGTGGGGTAGGTGTGTACCTGAGATGGATATGATCGATGGTACAACTGAGCCTCTGGACTCCACGTCTGATAGGCGGACAATCTTGGCCATTCTCTGTAAAGGGAATGTCGTCTTTGCCCGCAGGACGGTGCCTTACTTTGGTAATTGGCTACGGTAGTATGGGATGTCATAACCAATAATTGAAGATGGTAGCGTATCGGGATCTGTTCCCGAGACAACCAACTTATCGTACTCGGTGCCCTAAGACTGGTGATCGGTCTAGGGAGAAGGGCGGTAATGGCCCGCAATGTTCAGTGATAGATTGGGTCAGTAGGGCTGGATATGAGCCTGAAATCTTTGGTACAGTCTGACATGTCCATAGGGATGGTAATTGAGCCTGGCATGTTCAGTAACTGGGCTTGACATGTCCATAGGGCTGGTAGTTGAGCCTGACATTTTGACTTGGGTCTGTAAGGCTAGTAATTGAGCCTGAAGGACCGGTGATGTGTGTCAGTCTGTGATGTCAGAGTATGGTGTAATTTTTGACCGTGTGGTCGGATTTGTTAGTATGGCGTATTAGTATGAGTTGATCTGTGACTGTGTACTCAGAAGCCTGAGTGAGATATTTGTGATATCTGTAACGATTGTTATATGTTGTGCTGCACATGGTAACCGCTATTCTACTATGCTATTTTTCCTGTTTGTTGGAAATTAATGGATATATTACCCCAGTGCTTTCTTGCGTTTTCTATATTATGTGATGAATAGAAGGTGGACAGGAACAACCTATAAGAAGTGGACTAAAGGTTTTTTAGTAGATTGCTTAGAAATAGAGATCACGGCCAGTGGGGTTTTGTTTATCACCCTTGTTGGTATTTTTATTTTGTACTTGTATAATAATAAACCTTGTATACTTTTCTATTAATAAATAAAATATGTGTTTGCCTTAAAAATGAATCTGTTATTTTTGCGTCAAAAGCCTTAGTAAAATTGGGTGTTACATTTATGGTATCAGAACAGTTCAGTTCTAACCGGACTGTGGGGAGGGTCGAGACACTGGCCGTATTAGAGTCTAGTTGTACCCACTGGGTATCAACTATAATTGGGAAGTGTTGGGTAGAATTTAAAATTTAGTTTTCACACTATGACCACGAGTTAATTAGTTGCTTTGCTAGGTAACTAATGGCTCGACGAACACGAAATAGAGGAGGTAACATTCTAGAAACCGATGGAGGATTAGGAGAGACTAACGGAAATCGAGGATTAGAAAATCTAGTAGTAGCTATGCAGCAGCAGGCACAACAGAACACCCAGTTGATACAACAGCAGAGACAGTTACTGCAACACCTGCTAAATCAAAAAATGGTGGACCCATGAGAAATAATAGGAGAAATCAAGATGAGAAAAATGATCGGAAACCCTATGACCGTTTCAGTCAAACATTTAAAGAAACTAAAAGTGAGCAACAAAGAACAACAAGATGTACTCGGTGCGGAGGAAGACATTACCTCCAAGAATGTCCTGAAAAAGAATCTGTCTGTTATTGATGCAAGAAACCAGGACATATTGCTCGGGATTGTAAAGAAGAAATAGTTGGATCTAAAGGAAAAATGGTTGAAGGAAAATCCACTGTTGTGTCTAAACCAATAACCTCAGATAAGCCAGCAACAAGAGCAGGGCGAATATTGACGATCAAGGGAGTTGAGGAAGCCTTAGATTCAGGTACTTACTGCTAACTTCCAAGGACGGAATTTATTTTTAGGGAGGTAGAAATGTGACATCCTGATTTTTAAAATAAGTCCTAAATAATTTTTAATGATGATTAAATAATAGTTGGATATTAAAAACTTTAATTAGAATAAAATTGGACCTAAAAATGACTCATGAGAGGCTCAAAATGCCCTAGAATAGCCTAGAACCTCCTAGAATCATGTACAGGGGCAAAAACAGAATTTTACTCCTTAAAGACTATCGCGATGCGATGAAGACTAGTGTAAATTGCATCGCGACACGATGGTAGGTCGGTTGGGTAAGTCGGTGGATCAGAGCGCGTGATGGCTGCCACGTGTCTCGCATCGCGACGCGATAGGATTCGCGTGTAATACCATCGCGACGCGATGGGCCGATTTATGCCTATAAATAGGCCTTGATCCCCTCCATTCAGCCCTAGGTCTTCCAAGGGCTTTTGGGAGAGCTTGAAGGGCATGGAGGAGCTTGAGAGAGGGAATAGCGACGAACGAGGACGATAACGATCTTCTAGGCTAGGTAAGGGGGAAGATACCTTAATCTCTAGGGAAAATAGGTAGTAGAGTAGTCTGTTAGCATGGGTAGGGTTCCTTAGCCCTACTAGGGGTTAGTAGTAGCAACACTTTAAGAAAGGGGTTGCGTGTGTATGGTGGCTAAGGATAGTCACTGTAGACCTATCAACCATAGGGATGATCTATTGGTATCTATAGATGGATGTTGATTGTTGTAATATTTTGTTATGGATGCCTTACGAATGTGTGACTATTGATGTGCTGATTGATAACATGTCAATAGTAGGTTGCCTAAGCGACACTAGGGTTGATCCTTATGTTGATTAAGGATGATTGTTAATCTGATTAACATGTTGTTGACTATATACGAGTCTAACGTATAAGCCAAAGGTGACGCCATCTAGTTAGAGATATGTGAATCCCTAGATGGTAGTAGTGAGTATTACCATCGATATCCTGTTTGATAGTGGTGATGGTCGGGTCAGTGTACCCGAGGTTGGTGTACTTGAGATGTATATGATCGATGGTACGGAGTAGCGTGGGGTAGGTATGTACCTGAGATGAATATGATCGATGGTACAACCGAGCCTCAGGACTCCACGTCTGACAGGTGGACAATCTTGGCCATCCTCTGTAAAGGAAATGTCGTCCTTGTACGCAGGACGATGCCTTACTTTGGTAATTGGCTACGGTAGTATGGGATGCCATAACCAATAATCGAAGATGGTAGCGTATCAGGATCTGTTCCCGGGACAACCAACTTATCGTACTCGGTGCCCTAAGACTTGTGATCGGTCTAAGGAGAAGGGCAGTAATGGCCCGCAATGTTCAGTGATGGATTGGGTCAGTAGGGCTGGATATGAGCCTGAAATCTCTGGTACATCCTGACATGTCCATAGGGTTGGTAATTGAGCCTGACATGTTGACCTGGGTCTGTAAAGCTAGTAATTGAGCCTAAAGGACCGGTGACGTGTGTCCGTCTGTGATGTCAGAGTATGGTGTAATTTGTGACCGTATGGTCGAATTTGTTAGTATGGCGTATTGGTATGAGTTGGTCTGTGACTGTGTACTCAGAAGCCTGAGTGAGATATTTGTGATATCTGTAACGATTATTGTATGTTGTGTTGCACATGGTAACAATTATTCTGCAATGCTATTTTTCCTGTTTGTTGGAGATTAATGAATATCTTACCCCAGTGCTTTCTTGCGTTTTCTATATTATGTGATGAATAGCAGGTGGACAGGAACAGCCTATAAGAAGTGGACTAAAGGTTTTCGAGTAGATTGCTTAGAAATAGAGATCATGGCCAGTAGGGTTTTGTTTATCACCCTTGTGGGTGTTGGTTTTTATTTTGTACTTGTATAATAATAAACCTTGTACACTTTTCTATTAATAAATAAAATATGTGTTTGCCTTAAAAATGAATCTGTTATTTTTGCGTCAAAAGCCTAAGTAAAATAGGGTGTTACACAGGAAAGTTTAAATGTTATCTCTGCCATAAGGAGGGACATTTTAAGAAAGATTGCCCTGAAAAAGGGGGCAAGAATACAAAGCATACTCAAGATTCAGGTAATGTTGCATTGGCTGATGCTGGCTATGAATCGGCTGAGGCTTTGGTTATTTCAAACTCAGAGATTGAAAAGGACTGGGTTATGGACTCGGGCTGCACATTCCACATGTGTCCAAGGAAGGATTATTTTGAATCTATAGACCTATGTGAAGGTAGAGCTGTCTTTCTTGGAAAACAAACCATGTAAAATTCAAGGCAAAGGATCTATAAGGTTCAAGATGTTCAATGGCAAGGAAAGCTTGCTGGAGGATGTGAGGTATGTACTCGAGTTAAAAAGAAATTTAATTTCCATTGGTATGTTTGATAACCTAGGGTATTTTACATACATTGAGCATGGTATCATGAAAATTGCTAATAATGATATAGTTGTTGCTAAAGGCATAAAAAGGAATGGATTGTATATTTTAGATGGTTCCATTATAATTGCACAAGCTGTTGTTGCTATTTCCAGCATTCATGCATCATCTATATTGTGGCATATAAGATTAGGTCATGTAAGTGAAAGAGGCTTAATTGAGTTGTCAAAACAGAATTTGCTAAATGGTGACAAAGTTGATAAACTTGAATTTTGTGATCATTGTATTCTAGGTAAATCTAAGAGGGTTAGTTTTGGAGTAGGGTTGCATACTACCTCTAGGCCATTTGAATATGCTCATTCTGATTTGTGGGGCCCTTCTAGGACCATGACTCATGCTGGTTGCTAATATTTCCTAACTATCATTGATGACTATTCTTGGAAAGTATGGTTTTATGTGATTAAGAATAAAAGTGACACTTTTATGAAATTTAAGGAATGGCACACACAAATTGGAACACAAAAGGAATCTAAATTGAAATTTTTGAGAACTAACAATGGCCTGGAATATCTTTCAGAGCAATTCAATAAGTTTTGTAGGGATTTAGGTATTCAAAGGCATAAAACAGTTGCAGGCACTCCTCAACAGAATGGAATTGCTGAGACGATGAACAGAACAATCTTGGAAAGGGTGAGATGCATGTTACTGAGTGCTGGCCTTCCTAAGACCTTCTGGGGTGAGGTTGCTGCTACAACAGTGTACTTGATCAATAGGTGTCCTTCTTCAGCAATTGGATTTAAAACTCTAATGGAATTATGGTGTGGAAATCTTGCCGACTACTCAAATCTAAAGGTGTTTAGTTCCCTAGCTTTTGCTCACACTAGGAAAGACAAATTGGGACCTAGGGCTATTAAATGTGCATTCATTGGATACCCTGCAGGGGTAAAAGGTTATAAGTTATGGAAGATTGATTCTGGTGAGCCTAAGTGCATTATCTCAAGAGATGTTGTATTTGATGAAAGCAGAATGGCTATGGTTGACAAGAATCAGCAGCAAGCTAGTGCTTTAGGTAGCAATATTGAGAGTGCTCAAGTTGAGATGGAGTCCCTTGAGAAGCAAGGCAGCAACCCTCAAGTCAATGCAGAGGCTGCCAAAGCAGAAGCAAAAACTGCAACAAAACCAGAGTTAGCCAATTACAACTTGGCTAGAGACAGAGAAAGGAGAACAATTAGAGCTCTTACTAGATATGGTCAAGCTGACCTGATCTATTATGCTCTAAATGTTGCTGAGAGTCTTCAAACTGATGAGCCAAACAATTACAAGGAGGCTATCAGCTGCAAAGACCGAGAAGCATGGTTGACTGCAATGAATGAAGAGATGCAGTCTCTAGAAAAGAACCAGACCTGGACTTTAGTTGATGCCCCTAAAATAAAAGGGTCATTGGATCTATATGGATATTCAAGAGGAAGGAAGGTGCTGAAGGTGGAGAGAAAACACGATTTAAATCCAGGTTTGTTGCTATAGGGTTTTCTCAACTAGAAGGAATAGATTTCAATGAAATCTTTGCTCCTGTGGTAAAACACTACTCTATCCGAATCTTGTTATCCATTGTCACTCACTATGACTTGGAATTAAAGCTGTTGGATGTCAAAACCGCATTTCTCCATGGTGATCTTGAAGAAACTATCTTTATGCAACAACTTGAGGGATTTGTTAAAGGCCAGAATAAGGTTTGTCTTCTTAAAAAAATCTTTGTATGGCCTAAAGCAAAGTCCTAGGCAATGGTATAGGAAGTTTGATGACTTCATGATAAGGCTTGGTTTCCAAAGATGCAAGTTTGATAGCTATGTGTATATTCTAAAAGAGAATGGTGAGGTTCTTACTTATCTCCTACTATATGTGGATGACATTCTTCTATCAAGTTCAAGTAGGAGTTAGAGCAACAAGCTCAAATCTGATTTGAGCAATGAGTTTGAGATGAAAGAACTTAGAGAAGCTAAGAGAATTCTAGGAATGGATATCAGAAGAGAAAGAATTAAAGGGAAATTATTCCTATCACAGCTTGGCTACTTGAGGAAAGTTGTCGCTAAATTCAGGATGCATGAATTAAGACCTGTTTCTACTCCTTTGGGACAGAATTTCAAGCTGTCTACTCAAGATGCTCCTAAGACAGATCAGGAAAGGGAAAGAATGAGCTTCATTCCTTATGCTAGTGGTGTTGGTAGCATAATGTATGGGATGATTTGCAGCAGGCTAGATTTGGCCTATGCTGTAAATGTTGTGAGCAGGTTCATGGCTGATCCAGGGCCACTGCATTGGTTTGCACTCAAGTGGATCTGGAGATACTTGAATGGTTCCCTATCAGCTGGTTTGGAATTCAAAAGGAATCATAATGGTAGTGAACCAATCAAGGGATATGTTGACTCGGATTATGCAGGGAACATTGATACCAGAAAACCTCTTTCTGGTTATGTGTTTACTTTGTTTGGTACAACTGTGAGTTAGAGAGCAATTCTGCAATTAGTGGTGGCTCTTTCCACAACTCAAGCTGAGTTCATAGCACTCACTGAAGGTGTTAAAAGGCTATATGGATGAAGGGACCGATTGATGAACTTGGGTTGAATCAAGATTGTGTGACAATGTTTTGTGATAGCCAAGGTGCTATCCATTTATCCAAGCATCAAGAGTATCATGATAAATCAGAACACATTGATATCAAGCTTCATTTCATAAGGCATGTAATTGATGCAAAGCTGATTTCAGTTGAGAAGATAGCAACCGAAGACAACCCTGCTGATGCATTTACAAAGTCTCTTCCACAAACTAAGTTCAAGCATTTCTTGGAGTTAGTTGGTTTTTGTGAAGAGTAAGTTCCTTGGCAAGGGAGCATAGTCTATGGAGGGAGTGTTCAGATATTGAGTCAGGGTGGAGAATTATGATGTTGTGCCTCAATGATCTACCTTTAGTTAGAGTTTGGTATATTCTGTTTTTTGTTATAACTGCTTGTGGCCAGAGTTAGTTGTAACTGAATTAGTTTTAGCTTGTATCTTAACTTGCTCTTGTTTCTCTATATATAGCAATAGGTTTAGCCTTTGCGGGTAATATGTTGAGTGAGGTTTTCATGTACATTCTCTAATTGTGATTCATAGCAATTCTGAGAATTAGAGAGAATAAGGGAGAGTGAGAATTAGAGAGATTGAACTCGGGTGAAAGCTTGTATTGCTGGTTTGAAGACAACGATTGAAACAAGGGTAGAAATCGATTCAATTGCAAAGGCCTTGATCTTGTAACTCCTATTCCATAGTGGATTCATCTTGCTCTCTTACCCTGTTGGAACCTAAACGATTGAGAAGTTTAGACCCTCATAAATTTTGATGATAACAAAGTATTTGCAAGTAAACAATTTATCTTCTGATAAATCTTAGAGTGTGCAGGTATTAAAATCACTCATGTTTTATAACTCACTCAAGCAAGAAGAAGAAATTCACGAGATTTTGAATACATTCATGTGTGTCTGCATCTAGTTCACTTCAGCATTTTGTCTAAAGTAAGCGTCCGGTAGTGTTACCTTTTGACACGTGGATTACTCAATTGCTGCGAGCGTCCATCCATTGTTCTGAGCGAGCATCAGATCTATTAATGAATCACGTGATGATCACATTTGTGCTCTTCTACCTCAGCTGTTTTGGAGGAAAATTTGAATTTGATTTTGTGCGCTCATTTTGATGTACGGGGTATTAAAGGTGACACCTTTATTATAAGACAAAATTTGTACAAGGCAATGTGAAAAGCAGATAGTACAAAAACGGTAATGTATACTATTCTGATATTCTCTGGAAAGGAAGAAAAGGACAGAATTTCAAATTACTTCACTCAATGATATGGAACTAAAATTTACTGTAATAGTAATACCCGTCAAAGACTCCTATAAATACCCCAAGGTATTCATTGAAAAAGGTAGCCAAAAATTGCTAGAAACTATATTCTGAAAGAGCTATTACTCAAGTGAGCAATCAAGTTTCGTGCCAAGTTTCTGGACACCAAGAACTGAACATCATCGTCTGGTATTCTTTCTTTTAGAAAGTTATTTGTTTTTGTGCTCAATCTTTTCATCCTCTCTGAGAGTTATTTGATTGTATTCAAAATAATATTACTTTGTAAAAGTTGTTCTGCCTAGTTAAGGCTTTGTTCCTCAAAGGCTCGAACGCACTGAGTCGTTTTGAGAAGTTAAGAATATTGTCAAGTTTGTGACAGTAGAATACTCTTAAGGAAATTTGTAATCAGTTGATTATAGTGGAAATCCTTCAGGAACGAAGGGACTAGACGTAGCTACCAGTTTGGTGGTGAACTAGTATAAATCTCTGTGTCTCTTGCTTTACTGCTTTACATTTATTCTTATCTTGCAAAGAAAAACAAGTTTTCTTAAGCTTCATTTCCAGCGTCTGGTCATACTCCAGCATCCGATAACTTACAGATTTAATATCAAGAGTTTAAAAGTGTTTTTAACTTAAAGTTTGCGAAAAGTTTTCAACACAATTCAATCCCCTTCTTGTGTTCTCGTTCAGTTAGTACCAGAGCTCAGCCTCTTGGTTGAGCACTTAACAGTGTTAAGAAAAAGATGATATACTGTGAACATGTCTGCAGAAGGTGGTCACATGAACCGTCCTTCTCTATTTACTGGAGAAAAATTTGACTACAGGAAAGATAAGATAAAAGCTTTCTTTGAGACACAACAACATGAGTTGTGGGATATTGTTGAAAGTGGTTACATTCTTCTCACTAATGTTGCTGGTGTTGCAATAAGCAGAGAAAATTGGAATGATGAGCAGAAAAAGAGATATCAAATCAATCAAAAAGCTAGATTCATTCTTATCTGTGCTATGTCAGAAAAGGAATATGACAAATGTGACAAATTTGATACTGCCAAAGAAATTTGGGATTCTCTTATTTTGTCTTATGAGGGCTCTACCCAAATAAGAGAGACTAAAGCTAGCATGTTGGTTCGCCAATATGAGCTGTTCAAAATGGAAGATGGTGAAAACATTGAATCTATGTTTGGAAGGTTCCAAACACTTGTTCATGGGTCACAGGCCCTTGGAAAAAGTTATACCACACCTGACCATGTGAGAAAGATCCTGAGAAGTTTGATCAAGCAGTGGAGGCCCAAAGTCACTACTATTCAAGAAGCAAAAGATTTAAATATCTTAAGACTTGAAGATCTCTTGAGTTCTTTGAAAGCTCATGAACTTGAATTGAATGAAGAAGAACCTGTGAAGAAAAGCAAGTCTATTGCTTTGAAAGTCAACAAATATAAAGCCAATACTTCTAAAGCCCTTTAGGCTGAAGAAGAATTAGAAGATGAAACTTCAGAAGGAGTTGTTGATGGGTCGGATGATCAGCTCGTGTTTATATCCAAGATAATCCAAAGAATGTGGAAGAAAAGGAACTTTAAGAAGAAATTCCACAAGAAAGATGTCGAGGACAAAAAGGAAAGCAAAGACAAAAGCCAAGTTGTTTGCTATGAATGTAAAAAGCCTGGACACTTCAAATCCGAATGTCCTAATCTTAAGAAAAAGCCCACAAGAAGTTCCTTCAAGGGAAAGAATAAGAGTCTCATGGCCACATGGGAAGATCTGGATTTATCCTCATCTGAGGAAGATAATGAAGAAGAAGCCAGTCTTGCCCTCATGGCAAATACTGACTTAGACTCTGAAGAAGAAGTTGAAGAGACATGCTTAGCAACAAAGTCAACACACCTATCTTGATACTTAGGAAGTGGATGCTCGCGTCACATGACGGGAGAAAAGAATATGTTCCAAGAGCTAATGCCTAGAAAAGAAGGATTTATTGGTTTCGGAAAAATCCAGAAAGGTAAAATAGTTGGAATTGGTCGCATTGGTAAAGGCTCTCTTCCCTCTATTGATAATGTACTTTATGTTGAAGGACTAAAGCATAACTTATTGAGCATAAGTTAATTATGTGACAATGGTTATGATGTCATTTTTACAAAAACTGGGTGTTCAGTAAAAAGCAAAAAGGATGGCTCTATTTTCTTTATAGCAAAGAAGAAACAAAATATTTATAAAATTGATCTTTCTAAACTTGCAAAACAAGATGTCAAGTGTCTTGTGTCTGTTGAAGATGAACAATGGATTTGACATAAAAGATTGGGTCATGCCAATTTGAGATTAATCTCAAAACTAAACAAGCACCGTCTTGTTAGAGGCTTACCAAATCTTAAATTCCAATCTGATGCTCTCTGTGAAGCATGTCAAAGAGGAAAACAAGTTAAAACTTCTTTTCATTCGAAAAATGCTATTTCAACCTCTAGACCACTTGAGCTTTTGCATCTTGATCTTTTTGGTCCAACAAGGACAGTCTCTTTAACTGGAAAGAAATATGGGTTAGTCATTGTTGATGATTTTACTAGATGGACATGGGTTAGATTCATTGCCCACAAGGATAAGTCATTCAAAGTATTTACTGTTTTCTGCAAATTAGTTCAAAATGAAAAAGGAATTTATATTTCTTCAATTAGAAGTGATCATGGGGGAGAATTTGAAAATGAAAGCTTTCAAAAATTTTGTGAAGAAAATGGCATCTCCCACAATTTCTCCTCTCCTAGAACACCATAATAAAAATATGTTGTAGAAAGGAAAAATAGGTCCCTCCAAGAAATGGCCAGGACCACGATCAATGAAGCTGATATTGCAAAACATTTTTGAGCAGAAGCAGTAAACACAACTTGCTATATTCAAAATAGAATTCTTATTAGACCTATTCTGAAGAAGACTCCATATGAACTGTGGAAAGGTAGAAAACCAAACATATCTTATTTTCATCCCTTTGGTTGTATATGTTATATTCTGAATACGAAGGATCAACTTGGTAAGTTTGATTCCAAAGCTGACAAAGGTATCTTTTTGGGATACTCTAAAAGATCTAAAGCTTTTAGAATATACAATAAAGAATCTTTGATAGTGGAAGAATCCATTCATGTCAAGTTTGATGACAAGAAGCCTGACACTGCCATGTCAGAGCTAGATGAATTATTTTCAGAGTTAAATATTGGTGGTATAACAAACAGTGAACTCAAGATCTTCAAAGATCCGTGGTGACCAGACACAGGATTTTACTCAAGCGGAAGCTGAAACCAGAAAGTGTTGCAGATACAAAACCAATCATCCTAAGGATCAAATCATAGGAGAACCTGGAGATATAGTAAGAACCAGATCCTCTTTCAAAGAGCATGCAAATATTGCACTTTTCTCTGAAATGGAACCTAAGACGATTGATCAAGCATTGGAAGATGAATGTTGGATTCTGGCTATGCAAGAAGAATTGAATCAGTTTCAAAGAAATGATGTGTGAAAATTAGTCACTCTACTAGAAGATAAGCAAGCTATTGATACTAAATGGGTATTTAGAAACAAGCTTGATGAAAATGGTAAGGTAGTGAGAAACAAAGCAAGATTAGTTGCTCAAGGTTACTCACAGGAAGAAGGTATTGATTTTACAGAAACTTTTGCGCCTATTGCAAGGTTAGAAGCTATTCGCATTTTACTTTCATTTCCTGCACACCATGAGATAATTCTTTATCAAATGGATATGAAAAGTGCTTTCTTAAATGGTTTTATAACTGAGGAAGTCTATGTGAAATAGCCTCCTGGTTTTGAAGACATTGAATTTCCAGAACGTGTTTTCAAGCTTAAAAAGGCTCTGTATGGTCTTAAGCAAGCTCCTCGAGCTTGATATGATAGACTGAGTTCCTTTTTAATGGAAAACGGTTTTATCAGAGGTCAAGCAGACACTACTCTATTTAGAAAAACATCAAACAAGTATTTTATACTTGTTCAAATTTATGTTGATGATATTATATTTAGAGCTACTAATGAAAGCCTTTGCAAAGAATTTTCAAAGCTAATGCAGGCTGAATTTGAAATGAGCATGATGGGAGAATTGAAGTTTTTCCTTGGAATTCAAATTAAGCAATGCAATGATGGTATTTATATACATCAAAGCAAATACATCAAGGAATTGCTAAAGAAATTCAAGATAGTGGATTGTAAGCCAATGAGCACACCTATGCATCCTATATGTACTCTTAGTAAAGATGAAACTGGTAACAAGGTAGATAAAAAAATGTACAGAGGTATGATTGGATCTCTACTTTATCTTATTGCTTCAAGACTTGATATTATGTCCAGCGTCTGCCTGTGTGCTAGATTTCAATCTGATCCTAGATAATCACACTTGAGTGCTGTTAAAAGAATATTTAGATATTTGCAAGGATCTACTAATCTTGGTTTTCTTTATAAGAAATCAAAAGATTACAAGTTAGTAGGTTTCTGTGATGCTGACTTTGCTGGAGACCGAATTGAAAAAAAGAGCACAAGTGGAGGCTGCCAATTCCTTGGAGCAAAATCTTGTGTCTTAGTCAAGCAAAAGACAAAGCACAATTACACTCTCAACATCAGTAGTCGAATACATCTCAGCAGCAAGTTGCAGCTCTCAACTTCTGTGGATGAAATATCAACTAGAAGTCTTTTTGATAAAAGAGAGTAACATTCCTATATTTTGTGATAATACATCTGCAATTTGTCTTACTAAGAATCCAATATTGCATTCTAGAGCAAAATACATTGAGATTAAACATCACTTCATAAGAGACTATGTTCAGAAGGGTATTCTTGAAATTAAATTTGTAGACACAGATCATCAGTGGGCTGACATCTTTACAAAACCCCTTGCTAAAGATAGATTCAATTTTATAAGAAGAAACTTAAATTTTCATATTATAGAAAAATGACTAATCTCAGCGTCTTATGATATGCTTCATTCAGTATCTGGTATGACATAAGCATTTACATGTGTACACATATGATATGTCATTCATATCACATAACTCAGCATCCGATGAATTCGTTTGCGTGCATCTGAGCACACACGTGTCACGCGCATGTGGGACTTATCTCATCACACCTAATCTGAGTCATGATTATTTAGGTTTTCAATAAAATCTTTTTTTTGATTTTAACTTTATTTTGGCAACTGTATTTAATGAAAAGGGAAATTTTTATTTTATTTTATTTTATTTTATTTTTGATTTATTTTTTATTCAGAGGAAATGTGAAGAGGTTTTTGAAATAGTAACTGTACTATTTTATCAAAACTTTTCCACTACTCCACCTCTTTCGCTCCATACTTACCCTGTTTTTGTCTGTGAAAACTGCTTTCTCTCTCTCTCTCTCTCTGTGATTTCTCTAAAACCATAAACCTCCATCACCTATTCTCCAACTGCAACCATGATGGATGTTAAGGTCGGACAATACACTACTATCTTCGACACCATGACAGAAGCAAAAGTCTTGATTGAGAACAAAATTGACTTGAAAAGTTTCAAGCTTTATGGGTTTGATTTAGATGAAGGTTTGACAAATCTAGGCTGGAAAAACTACTTCCTTTAGGAACCTGTTGATGTTATGGTTAATGCTATCAAGGAAGTCTGGGGAAATGTTCATATGCTTCCGGGTGGAATCGTTGAAGGTCATGTCAGAGGTTTCAAGTTGGTGTTCACCATAAACACCATCGCTGATACCATTAAGTGCCCTTGTGAAGGCATTACTATGCTGGTTGGGAAGACGCTTTCAGAGGAATGAAAAACGTCAATGAGGCTTTGTTCGAGAACTATCGCCAGTTGAAGGAAAATGATGTAACTCCCTCTGCCAAGGATCTGAAAAGTCATTATAGAGTTCTACACAAAATTATTGCTAAGAATGTTATTCTGAAGACTGAGTCAAGTGAGATAGTGAACTATGAGCAGAAGTTCATTATGAGAAATTATATGGCTGGTCACAAAATCAACTTGCCTAGGTTGATTTTCAACAATATTGTCAATGCGCTTGTTGGTTCAAGGAAGGGTTCTGTTGACAAGAAGATCATTATCAAGGTTATTCCTTATGGAGTTATTCTTACTACAATGATGGTTAAGGATGGAATTGCGAGAAGGCTTAGTGCCTTGATAAACAAAGAAGAAAGAGATAAGTATTTTGGAATTGGTGTTATTGTTAGTCCTGAGGTTTTTGGAGTCAATAGCTTGGTGAGAATGAAATTGATCAATGCTGATATGATCAAGAAGGTGAAAAAGGAACAAGGAGAAGGAACAAAAACCAAAGTTAGTGAAGTAGCTGAAACGAAACCCACCAGAAGCTCAGTATCTGGTGTGAAGAGAACTGGTGAGTCTCCAGCAAGGGAGACATGAAGCAAGAAGCAGAAGGTACCTCCTGCACCTAAAAGGAGAGATGATCCAGAAGATGATGAGGACCGAGTCCCCATCAGAAGCATTATGGAGAAAAAGAGAAATGCAGAAGCTGAAAAATATGTTTCAGCATCTGGCCCTAAGAAGCAAGTTCCTCCACCTCCTCCTGCTGCTGCTGCCCCACAAGGAAAAAGAAAGAGATTGGTTAGGCACTCTGAGCTTAACGCAAAGGTGCTAGATTTTACCATTGATGATTTCATTACTACATTTGGTTCTGATGACACTATTTTTGCACCACCACTCTCTGTTTCATCACCACAAACACACTCCACACAACCATCACCCTCCAAAACACTAGCCAAGAAAACCACAAAAACCAAATCTTAAACCACTGCCCTTATCACTCAACAACATCCATCAACCGAACCACAAACCTCCTAATTAACCACAAAATCCAGAACACTTACATTTCCCTCACCACAACCTTCATCAAACACATCCCTCACTACATACATTTCATCACTCCACTCTCACCCTTTCAACCTACTCTTCAAAATCCCTCCAAACTAACCCAAAACATACAAAGTCAAGGTGACTTCCCCTCTCCCACTTTCCTTCACTCTCAAACCTACCAACTACCATGGTGCCAAGAAATCTATGTCATCTATAAACAAACAATGGTTTGTAAGAGAAGAAGTGTATTATTCCATCTATGATCGCCCTTCTCTGTGGCACTTGAAGACATTCACCTCTGGGGTTACAAGACTGGAGATTGCCCCTCGTTCACGCCTCACTGTCTCTGAAGATGGTGAGAAAGTGGAAAGGTCATTTGGTGGAAGGTTAAGACCTCTTTCAAACAGAGGAATTATTCCTTTCTCTTTGATTTTCCTCATGTTCTGCCACAACATGAACATCTCACCTTGGAGGAATGCGGAAGATGTATTATAGGTGAAGAAATGGCATTCATGTCTCACTGCCTGGATATAAAAAAGCTTGAGCTAATTCTTCAATACAGAGACCCCTCTTCAACATCTGTAAAGATTGTGCCTGGTCAAAGGTGGCTACCCTGGTCTATCCCTGATAAAAGGAAGGAACCAGCTCCTGGTAAATTTCCAACATCTATTGGTCTCAAGGAATATTAGGAAATACGATGTCAAAGCATTCTCTAAGCTTCCGGTTAAGAAGCTATCTGAAGACTATGCTCGGCGTGTGTATCTGAACCTCCTCAAAAGATATGCTTGGAGAATTGGTTCTTCTGGCTGCTGTAATACAGAAAAGGCAACCATCCTTACTATTGGCTCTATCAGCAGGGTAATAGACACAAACCTCGCTTTTGTTCTTTTTGATGACATGTTTATATGTTCTGTTATTAGGTCTCTAAGTGTTATGAAACTAGAAGATCAATAGGCTGTTATTTGCAAATATTTTGACATTGGATTCTGTTGGAGTCAAATGACTATGTCTTGGAAAGACAAAGCCATTCTACCTCATTTTAGGCCTCTTAACATTGAAGAAGATGATAAGGAGAATCTGCACAGGCTGTATCTGGCTGAAAATGAAAGCATCAACTTCATTCTTGATGATATGGGAGCCTTGATAAGATGCAATTTTGGAGAAGTTGCATTTGCAAAATTTGAAGCATATGTAGAAGACTTGTTTAAGCACAGGGAAACTATCTTTATGAGTATGCTTCATCCTGAAGAGATTGTGCATAGATGGGAATGGGCTATGGATCTTGAGAAATGGAAGCTGGGAAAAATTATCAAATGGAGCTTACCAGATGATGATTTCTTATAGAAGGCTAAGAAAGGAAAGGAAATTGAGTTTGTCACAGGCAGTGTTAGCAGAGCATCAGAAGCTGGAGTCGCAAAGAGTTGTTATTGTTGAACTTATTCCAGAAGCTGAACCTTCTTTTGCTCCTCCTGCTGTAAATGATGACGTTGGCGTCCTGCCAAGAGCTGAATTTGAAGCCATCATGGCTACAAATCAGAAAGTGCATTAGTTGGAAAGCACTGTGAATCTTCTCTTGGAATGCTTCAATCAACTCCTTCCTCCTCCTCCTCCACCAAACCCTTAAAAACATTTCATTTTTTTTATATATATTTTGCATTACTGTTAACTTGGTACAATTTTTTTTTTACTTGGTTCATATTTTGAATGATCTAACCTTACTTGATCTAATTTTTGGTACAATTCAAATTTTTCTAGTATTATTACATACTGTTTTGACTATGATGTTGTTTATACTCTTTTTTGTCTGATGACAAAAGGGGGAGTAAAAGAAAGGTCTGATGAACATGTTGAAAGTCTGATGAACACGCTGAAGACACTGAAGTATTACACATTTCATGCATAAATCATACATAGCATATCTTTGAATTGCTCGAATACTCATTGATATTCATTGTCTGGTGCTTTGATACTCATTAATATCTGTTGACACATTTTTATTATAATTGGTACAACGAATTTCAGTATCTGATCCTCAATAATTGCATAAGTATATTCATTATTGGTACAACGATCTCAACGCTTAATTGAATATATGCTCTGATACTTATATGTATTTTGCGATCACACAAACGCTCTGATTATTATAAGTCACTCTGATACCTGATATATTTAATTATATCTGAGTTGTTGAACTCAGGGGGAGACCCTTGAAGTTATTTTTTTTTAAATTAAATTGTTCATCAACCTTAGATATTTGTCATCATCAAAAAGGGGGAGATTGTTGGAACCTAAACGATTTAGAAGTTTAGACCCTCATTAATTTTGATGATAACAAAGTATTTGCAAGTGAATAATTTATCTTCGGATAAGTCTTGGAGTGTGAAGGTATTAAAATCACTCATGTTTTATAACTCACTCAAGCAAGAAGAAGAAATTCACAAGAGTTTGAATACATTCCATGTGTGTCTGCATCTGGTTCACTCCAGCGTCTTGTCTAAAGCAAGCGTCCGGTAGTGTTACCTTTTGACACATGGATTACTCAATTGCTGCGAGCATCTGATATATTAATGAATCACGTGATGATCACGTTTGTGCTCTTCTACCTCAGCTGTTTTGGAACAGAATTCGAATTTGATTTTGTGCGCTTATTTTGATGTACGAGCTATCAAAGGTGACACCTTTAGTATAAGACAAAATTCGTACAAGGCAATGTGAAAAGCAGATAGTACAAAAACGGTAATGTGTACTATTCTGATATTCTCTAGAAAGGAAGAAAATGACAGCATTTCAAATTACCTCACTCAATGATATGGAACTGAAATTTACTGCAACGGTAATACCCCTCAAAGACTCCTATAAATACCCCAAGGTATTCATTGAAGAAGGTAGACAAAAACTGCTAGAAACTATATTCTGAAAGAGCTATTACTCAAGTGAGCAATTAAGTTTCGTGTCAAGTTTCTGGATACCAAGAACTGAACCTCATCATCTGATATTCTTTCTTTTAGAAAGCTATTTGTTTTTGTGCTTAATCTTTTGATCCTCTCTGTGAGAGTTATTTGATTGTATTTAAAAGAATATTACTTTGTAAAAGTTTTTCTGCCTAGTTAAGGCTTTGTTCCTCAAAGGCTTGAACTTACTGAGTCGTTTTGAGAAGTTAAGAGTATTGTCAAGTCTGTGACAGTAGAATACACTTAAGGAAATTTGTAATCAGTTGATTATAGTGAAAATCCTTCAAGAACGAAGGGACTAGACATAGCTACTAGTTTGGTGGTGAACTAGTATAAATCTCTGTGTCTCTTGCTTTACTGCTTTACATTTATTCTTATCTTGCAAAGAAAAACAAGTTTTCTTAAACTTCATTTCCAGCGTCTGGTCATACTCCAGCATCCGATAACTTATAGATTTAATATCAAGAGTTCAAAAGTGTTTTTAACTTAAAGTTTGTGAAAAGTTATCAACACAATTCAACCCTCCTTCTTGTGTTCACGTTCAGTTGGGGTTATGGGCCCACCACCCTTGGATGTAGGTCTTCACATTGAAGGTTGGACCATGTAACTCTTGGAGTTAATTCTTCCCTTTATCTTCCTCATTTCATTTACACAATTTTGCATATTTCAATTTGGTTAAATCTGTGATTTCTTGCACAACAAGTTACTGCATTGTTTGCTTGGATGTTTTCTGGTTCTGTTTGTTTAATTGATTGCAAGACTCAATTCATAACATTTATTTAATGAACTTTGCATCTTTTCCCAGGTTTCCTTTCTTTTCTAATCTCACCCCAGCCACCCCTAATTGGCTGATTTACAGTGATGAAATTTCACAAAAGAACACTTTCAAAGTCCCATACTAGGGCAGATTTGCGATGTTTTTAATGATCACTAAGCTACCTTTACAATTCATCGAATACTTGGTGCAAGTCCTTTTGAGGATGATAAAAAAGAAGGTGAAAATAAGAAAAAATACAAAAAAATCAAATAAAAGGAAAAAAACTCGTTAGGTCCAAATCAACAAGTGGAAAATATATTTTTTTTCTTAATGTCAATTGTTATTTGGACTTAGTCTCAAGTGCTATTTGAATGTTGTGTAAAAAAAAAAGTGCTATTTGAATGAGAGCATTCCAAGACAGTTATTTTCAATTCATAATCTAAATGAAGTGCATCCTGCAGCGATACATTACTTAAGTGTTCAACTATCAGAAGTCTCTGATCATGCTCTACATAGTACCCAATAAGCTCAACAATATTTCAATTCTGGGTTTTGTCAATAATATTTACCAATTCAAAACTCATCATCCTCTTGGTGATCAGAAACTCTGTTGTCCAGTTTCTTCGCATCAAGTAGGGGTGGACAAAAAAATTCAACTGACTGAAGACCCGAAATACCCGGCCTGTTAATGACTAATTCGGACGAATCGGGTTGGTTTTTTGGATACACGGTTTGGGCTCTCAGTTTTTATTGGGCCCAAATGGACGGACGCGGATCGCGAATCCAAGTCCAGGGAAATCTGCACCCGACCGAGCGACTTGAGTCGTTTTTCTTATCATATCATAGATATCAGTACTAATTAATAGAACGACGTCGTTTAGTGTAACATGCGCTGCTGGGTGTTCTTAAGAAAAGAGAAGCGAGAGACCTATCAGAGGGAGAATAGGAGAAAACCCAAGCTCTGCCACTGCTCTTCCTCGTTCGCCCTCACCCTCAGCTACTCTCTCACCTTTCCTCATGTCACTCTCAAATCCGAAACCCAAACTCCTCTCTCTCCCTTGCCCTACATCAGAATCTCTTGCTTTTCATCGCACCCTCAACTTAGATCTTTCGGTTTTCCTCAGTTTTTTTTGCTCGTCTTCCACTTACGGTGTGACAACGGTTGTTGTGTGCAAGAAGTTGACGATGTAGCAGAGAAGAAGGGTCCTGGAGCACCATGGAGGAGAAATGTTTGTTTTGATGTTTGTTTTTGCTTTTAGGGTTTGCAAAATGTAAAACACCCGTTTTGATTCTACTAACAATGTTTTATTTATCATATTCTGTATGTGTATAGGTTGGAATAAGTGTGGTGTGGTGACAGACTAACTAGTACATTACAGAATCACTGGACACATATTTTTTGATGTATACTGTGCTTCTCTGTTCTGTGTTTTGCTAGTCTATGAATTTTCTCTTTTTGTTTGCTTAATTTTCTCTTCTTGTTGACTTAACATTTTGATTTTGTTGGATGTTTAGTGTGTGAGGCTTGTATCAAGGAAGGGCCAAGGAAGGAGGAGCCCGTGGGCTGGAGGCAAGTCAAGTCAAGTGCTTCAATGACTCTTTACAACTGAAACTTACTTAAACCTTACTTATATATTGAACTTGGATGTTAAAACTTAAACTTAGGTGCATCATAGAAATTGACTAATCATAGAAATTGAAGTTCTAATATGTTGCTGATGCAGTGCAGAGCTTTACAATGTTATGTTGCATCATAGAAATTGAAGTTCTGATTTGAGTAATGTTCTGATTTTATATGTTCTATTACAATGTTTAGACTATATGTGTTCCATTACAATGTTCTGAAATTGAATTTTTGATTTGACCAATATTCTTTGACTATATATATTTGTTAGGTGCCAAATTTCAGATTTGAGTTTCTCAACGGAACTTCAAATATTCGACAAGTGAAGGCACAAGGAGCCAGAATAAGTAATAAAAATTGGCTAAGTTTAAAAGACTAAGTGATGTGACGGTTGTTTGACGGAGTGCATGAAACGTTGAAGATGTCAACATGAGCATGGTCAAGTTAGACTTAGATTTTAGGCAACATATGTACAGTTCGACAGGAAGTGTTACTGTTGATTAGATAGTTTTAGCGAAAACTTAACCACCAACCCGTGTTCGTACACATGTCAGGTTGGATGTTAGGTAGTTTTTATATTTTTTCCTATAAATAGTAGTTCTTACGATGTAACTTAGGTTGGATACATGATCTAAATTCCTAACATCTCGATGGCGAAGCAGATTAAAGGAACGATCGCTGTATGCCTTCCAAACCTTATCATTCTGCAATTTATCCAATTCAAGTCTATTTTCAATTATTGCTTTGTCAATTCATTTATCTTATCTGTAACTTTACAGTCTGTCTACGCATTTTACTTTAAATCTTACTGCATTCAAACTTTATTTCTTTTACAGCTTTTGAACTTATTTGTTCTTATTTTTTCTGCATTTCTACTTCTTTTGAAAATCAGTTACTTTTTGTATTCATTTCAATTCCAGCATTATACTTCATGTTATTTACATTACAGTCATTTCCATTTTCATGCTTTGCATTTAAATTTCTTATTTTTCTGCCATTTAACTCTTCAACAACTTTTCCTTCATAGCCATTTACATGTTCTTTAAATGCTTTCATTTAAATTCATGTCTTTTAAAAGCATTCCTTAAATTCAATCATTTAAGTGCTTTTATTTACATTCCTGTACTAGTTTCAATTGCATGTTTAATCCTGCAAATGCATTTTTATGACATTGCATCGTATGCATCTATTTGAATTTTTTATTTAAGTTACTTGTCAATCAAGTTATTGGCTGCCAATGGCCAATCTTGTGTACTCTGTTATTGCCATTTCGACAACAATTGATTTGTTGATTGAAATTATTAAGTACAAAACTGGCAAAAACGCCAATGATTAATGGCTTTACATCCAAGAAAATTGAGAACTGACAACGCGTCGATTAATTGACCGTTACATTAAAAAAAACCGTTGTTTTTGAAAACAAGATTACCACATAACTCGTCGATCTCGTAATCATTTGAACTAACTATTTGTTACTTTGCCGAATTTGGTAGAAACACACTACAAACCAAATTTCCCAGTAAGCAAATTGGCACGCCCAGTGGGACGAGTTTAGAGTAACTCGTTTTTTAAACGATGGTTTTATGCGTCCAAGAAGTGGAAAAATTACTGCTTCTAACGTATCGCGACAAAGAAACATGAGTGGCAGCGCAAATAATAGTGCCACGATACCAAGTGTTACTAATGCGAATGCGTCGATAAACAATACTAATGCTTCGACCACCAGTACGAACGCAGAGATAGTTAACATCCCAAGGATGAATAATACTACCATTGGAACGGGTATTGGGATGACAATGGCCAACACACAAGGAAAAGCTATTCCAGGCGCTGTAGTATATGAACACCCAGTGGTTCAAAGTGCTCCAGAAGTTCAGACATCGCCTGGAAGTGCAAGGAATTCAAGTGTTAGGCCATTACCGTAGGCAACACAACCTCTGTTTGGAATGCCGTATGGTTATTTGAATAACTCGATAGTTCCCGCTATTGGTTCGACCATGTTCAACCAATATCTTAACCAGCTTTTCCTGCCATCTGGAAATACTTCCAATACTCAGGGAATGGTAGGCATGACTACTACCACAACCAATCAACAATGGTTTGGCATAGGGGAAATGTCAAGGCAAATGCCTCGGAACAACAGGGGATTAACCCAGACTTCGTTGGCGAGCATTCGACAACAGGTGGATGACAATAATCATGAGATGGTGAATATGTTCACTCAGCAAATGAGTGCAGTTATTACGCCCCTTAGCAGACTACTAACCAAGCATGTAATGCGTTGGCTTTACAAATGGAAAGGCTGAATCAAACATTGAGTTTGGCAACACCGGTGAGGCCTAGGAGTCATGCCCCAAGGTCAATGCTTGGGGGGCATCCTACAAGATGTGAACAACCCCAATGTGGTGCAGAATTAAGGCATTCAATCAGATCAAAACCTTGGTCAGAGTATGAACAACTTGGCTTATAGTCAACTATAGGTTTTACAAAGGAATCAAGATCAAGGGCCCCCAATGCATCAAGGTTTGGCCAACCTCAGACACAATATCATGGGGAACCAGATAGAGCAAAATGTGAATCAAGCTGTCGAGCAGATGCTTAACAGACTTGGCTTCAATATTGGTCAAGCTAATAGACTATATTTCATATCTGCGTTTCCTGAATGGGTACAACAAGCTGAAGTGCCCAGGGGAATGAAGATTCCTAAATTGTCCAAGTTTTCTGGTGACAGTGGATAATCGACTGTCGAACATGTTGCTAGATACTCGATAGAAATAGGGGAATTGAACACTATGGAAGGTCTGAAAATGAGGTTCTTTCCAAGTTCGTTGACCAAGAATGCATTTTCTTGGTTCTCGACGTTAAAGGCTAATTCAGTCCATTCTTGGGCTCAACTAGAAGGATTGTTTCAAGATCAATTCTTCAAGGGCAATTTAAGGGTTAACTTGACTGATTAATTCAATGTTAAGCGCATGTATAATGAGTCTATAGATGATTATATCTCTAGGTTCAAACACATGAAGAGCAGGTGTTTTACGCCTGTTCCTGAGGCAGAAATTGTTAAAATGGCCGCTAGTGGGTTGGATTACCACATTAGAAAGAAATTGGTGAACCAACACATCGTCGATCTTGCCCAATTAGGGGAAAAGGTTCGACAGATTGAACAGCTCAGGTCTGAAAAGAATCAGAAAAACAATAAGAAATTTGTTAGACGTGAGAAAATCAATTGTGTCGAGCAAGATCAAACAGACAATGAGGATGAGGCTATTTTTGATCAAGAGATAAACCTTGCTGAGTTAAAGGAAGGACCACCTTATGCTTGTCAAGCCTTAATACCTTCCAAGAGAAAGGAAAAATGAGTTATGCAAATACGAAAACATATACATTTGATATAACTAAAGCTGATAAAATATTTGACATTCTGTTGAAAGATAAACAACTTAAGTTGTCAGATGATCATAAAGTAAAAAAACCTGAGGACTCCAATGGTCAAAATTATTGTAAATACCATGAGGCTTTAGGCCATCCTACTAATGAATGTTTTCATTTCAGGGACTTGATATAAAAAGCTCTGAAAGAAGGTAGACTCAAGTTTGCTGACAAGCAGAAGCCTGGCATGAAGGTGGATACTGATCCATTTGGCCAAGGCATATCCAATGTCGAAGGCCATAATGCAAGGAGTTGCAATATGGTGAATATCAGCGCTAAGCAGAAATATGTGGTGAATGTGGAAGACCCATTCGACATTTACCCAAGGCCTTTCTGAGAAGGAAGAACAACAGAGGGCAGTTGAAGTTGTGCCCATATTGTGATAGGTACTTTGACGAGAAAGCTGCTCAGAAAGCGAAGAATAATCAAAAGGCTAAAACTCACCAGCATATGCATGCTGGTTATGTGAATAGGAATGTTAAGCCTGTTCCAGTAAACCAAATGCCTGTTTCAGTGAACCAGATGCAAAGGCCTGTTGTGAATAGGCCTAATAGAGCAGTTGGCGGATGGTTGGTTGAATCCTCAAGGGAATCAATTGGCAGCAGCAATGGGGTAGCTCCTGGTCGAGTTGCAAATAAGACTAGGAAGCCTGATACCAATGTGGTGGTGAACAAGTGGGTCGAGAATTCTGCCAAGGCCCATTGCCCTGAGTTGAGAAATAGGGTGAGGGCTAGAAAAAGCAATCCTTGACAGACACCATTTTGGGATAAAGATTACCAATTTGGTAGAGTGCCTCATCCTGGTGGTGATCGAGTGAAGAAAGCCCCACTGTCGAAGAGTTAGAAGCGTCGTCGACAGAGGATGAGGAAAGCTCAGAAACAAAAATTGAAGGCTGCTGAGATGGCTAAGGATCAACATGAGAACTGTTTCATGGTTTGGATACAAAAGGTGCCATTGCCCAAGGAACCTGGCCCGAAATTAAAGAGTGTGGTAGTCGATGTCAAAGGGGATAATTTTGAAAAAGGTCAAACTTCCCAGGCATGGGGGCAAGTACCTTCAACAGGTTTCAGAAAAAATGTCAAGCCTGCCAAGGTTCCTTTGACAGCTCAAGAGAGGAAGCCTTGGCCAGTAGGTCTAATTGAAGCTGAGAAATTGGCCTCAGAACGAGGCAAATTTAGTGTTCGGGCAGCTCCAGTCGAAGACACTAGCAGTGACGCGTCTATGGAAGAATTGAGGATCGTAGTCAACGATTCTGATTTACTAGATGAACCCATGGAGCCGGCAGAGCAAAGTATTGTCAAGACAGATTTATCCATGAAAGAGGTCATTGAAGCATTGAATGATCCAGATGACCCAATTGGTTTCAATGATAAAGAAGAGTTTGATCCTGACATTAATTTACACAGAGACTTGGATGAGTTAGTGATGGCAATGGGAACTACTTTGTCAGATTTGGGGTCTGAAGAAAGCCTTCTCGACAAGGAGGACATGAGGTTGGGAAGTCATCTGGAGAATGAAGAAACTGTCACTGAAGAGGAGTTTACCAAGCTTGATGTAAACTTGGTTTCAGTATTGCCAGCGGAATATCAAGCTCAATATGAGTTTGTGGTTGAAGTTCCTAATGAAGAGGAATTTGATGGTTTTCCTGTTGGTTGGCACTTCGTCGAGTAAGACATAGTGACTATCTTTGATAACTTTGCTCGGTTAGATAAGCCAACTAACGAAGAAAAAAATCATCTTCAACCATTGTATATTAAGGCAATGATTGAAGGTAAATCTGTCAACAGGGTGTTGGTTGATGGAGGGGCATCTGTAAGTTTGATCCCAAGAGCCATGTTCAAAAAGCTGGGAAAAGATGAAATAGATCTTCTCCCAACTAACATTGTGGTTACTGATTTTGGAGGAAGATCTGCACCAACAGATGGTGTGGCAATGCTGGATGTGCAAGTGGGATCAGCAGAGAGGTCTACCTTATTTGTGGTTATCCCTTCGAGGTCTAGTTATAACATTTTATTAGGCAGAGACTGGATTCATGCTGTTGGAGCAGTACCATTGACAGTACATCAGAAACTTATATTTTGGAATGCTCATGATGACATAGAGATTATTGAAGCTGATGATAGCCCCTGCTATATGCAGCAAATGTATTTGGATTTCAAAGTTTATGACCCAAAGGTAAAGCTCATATCTGTGCAGGGTGGTGTTATTGACAAAGAGGCTCTGAATGCTTGCCTGATGGAGCAATTTGGTGTTAAGTTACTGGATGAGGCCGACGAAAATCGGCCAATCGACAAAGATGAGTCTTGAATGTCATCAGACACAGTTGTCGGCCTGTGAGACCGACCGACAGCTAAACTCAGAAGAAGGTGTGTTGGCTGATTGCATATTCGACGATGGCCCTTTAGGATTTGAAAAGGGGCTTGAGGATAAAAGTGGGTTTGAGTTGGAAGATCCTTTGGAGGAAATTGATTTGGGGGATAGTGATAGAAAGAAGCCAATATATGTGAGTGCTTTGTTGTCAGACCAGTTCAAGAGGCAGGTTGTGGAGTTGATTACTGAGTATAATGACTGTTTTGCTTGGGATTACCATGAAATGCCAGGTCTGAGTAGAGATCTTGTGGAGCATAGATTACCTCTGAAACCCGATTGTAAGCCTGCCAAATAAGCTAATAGAAGGTTTGCTCCTGAAGTTGTGCTGAAAATCAAAGAGGAAGTTGAATGCTTGTTGAAGGCTAAGTTTATTCGTACAACTAGGTATGTTGAATGGTTGTCTAATGTGGTGCATGTCATAAAGAAGAATGGCAAGATGAGGGTGTGTGTTGATTTTAGGAATCTTAACGCTGCAACTCCTAAGGATGAATACCCTATGCCCGTAGCAGATATGCTAGTGGATCCAGTGTCTGGTCATGAGCTTCTAAGTTTCATGGATGGACATGCTGGTTATAACCAGATCTTCATTACTGAAGAAGATGTGCCTAAGACTGCTTTTAGGTGCCCAGGTTCAATTGGAACTTATGAATAGTGATGCCTTTTGATTTGAAGAATACTGGTGCAACTTACCAAAGGGCGATGAACACTATTTTTCATGAAATGATAGACAAGTTTGTGGAAGTCTACATTGATGACGTTATTGTCAAGTCAAAAAGTCAGGAGGAGCATTTGAGTCATCTTAGACAAGTTTTTCAAGAAATGAGAAAGCATAATTTGAAGATGAACCCTGAGAAGTGTGGTTTTGGGGTTTCTGCTGCCAAGTTCTTGGGCTTTCTGGTGCATAAGAAAGGCATTGAAATCGACAAGAATAAGGCCAAAGCTGTGTTGGAAGCAAAACCAATAGGCTGTCTACTGGCTCAGGAGGATGAGAACAACGTTGAAAGAGCCGTTTACTACCTCAGTCGATTGTTGAATGATGCAGAAACAAGATATAGTGCTATAGAAAAGTTGTGTCTTGCATTATATTTTTCTTGTACAAAACTCAAGTATTACTTGATGCCTTGTGATGACTTAGTGATATCAAAGACAAATGTAATTAAGTACATGTTGTCCCAGCCAATTCTGAATGGTCGAATTGGAAAATGGGCACTTGCATTATCTGAGTTTTCTTTGCAGTATGTATCACTGAAAGCTGTTAAAGGTCAAGCAATTGCTGACTTTCTAACAGACTACCCATGTTTAGAAATAAAAGAACCAACAGGGCTAGTTGATTCGAAGCCCTGGAATTTGTACTTTGATGGCTCAAGACATAGAAATGGTGTTGGTGTTGGCGTTCTGATAATTTCACCTTTAGGTGTGCCAACTAAACTAATGTTTGAGTTAAAATATGCTTGCTCTAACAATGAGGCTGAATATGAAGCCTTAATTGTGGGTTTGAAAATTTTGATAGAAATGCGAGCACGCACTGTCAAAGTTTTTGGGGATTCACAATTGGTTATAAGGCAATTACCCAAACATATAAATGCGTAAGCCACAATCTTGTCAAATACTGTCAAGTGGCTAGCAAAATGATGAAATAGTTTGACAGTGTCGAATTGGAGCATATCCCAAGAGAGCTAAATCAAGATGCGAATGAATTAGCCCAATTGGCTTCGGGGTATAAGCTTTCTTCAAAGGTGTTGATGGAACTTATAGAAATTCGTGAGTTACTGTACCCTTTGGATGAAAGAGACGTTCTTGTTTCCAATACGTCGAACTCACCTGATTGGCGTAGGCCAATTATTGAGTATTTGAAAAATCCAAGTGCTGATGTTGATAGGAAAATCAAGTACAAAGCAACTAAGTTTGTTGTACTTGCATGGGCTTTGTATAGAAAGTCTGTCGATCGTAATTTGGAGACTTGTCTAAGTGAAGAGGATGCCTATTTGGCATTGGCAGAGGTTCATGAAGGAATTTGTGGTGCTCATCAGGCAGGTGAAAAGATGAAATGGGTACTAAGAAGACAAAGAGTGTATTGGCCCACTTTGGTTAAGGATTGCATTATGTTTGCAAAGTCTTGTGAAGAATGCCAAAAACATGGCCGCATACAGAATGTGCCTGCTAGTGAGTTGCATTCCGTCGTTAAGCCTTGGCCTTTTAGAGGTTGGGCGCTGGACCTCATAGGCCAAATATTTCCTATGAGGTCAGGTCGAAGCAGTAGCCTTGAAAGAAGTAACGCAACAAGATATTGTGGATTTTATTGAAAATCACATTGTTTGTCGATTTGGTATAAACGATCACAACAGACCAAGCATCTGTGTTTGTTGGGAAGAGGGTTATCAAGTATGCTGAGTCGAGAAAGATCAAGATGGTGACTTCAACACCATATTATGCTCAAGCAAATGGTCAGGTTGAAGCCATGAATAAAATTATCATTGGTTTGATCAAAAAACATATTGGCAGATTGTCGGTGTAAGCCCTAGAGGCCAATGTTTTTCCTTTGGACTTATACTTTGTATCATGTCGTTTATTTATTATATGAGGCATTTTCAGTTATTATGTTTGTTTCAACGTAATAAAGTCCTTGAGTAAAAGTTTGTTTTCAATAGAACATCGAGTAGACGACTCGGTTGTGAGATACTAAAGAACTTACTCTAAATATCTGTAGTCGAGTATTATTATTATTAAGGACAATAATAATGCATCAAGACTATTATGTGGGTGGACTGATAACCTCATCTCACAGGTTATAGATATGAGATATCAAGTCACCACATAGGTACACGTTAGGGTAATTGTGTCTTTGGATTGACAGCCATGAGAATACTACATAGTGTGTTATGTAAGTGTCATGAGTTATTCTCATAGTGATAGTGGTGTATGCCACCCTCGGACTGAAACCACTATGGTCCCTACATGAGGAGTTGAGTGTTTTATTGCCGTCAAACATTATGTCCGTAACAGACAATTATAAAGTCGATTAACTGGGCACTCAACGAGTCATGCAAAGAGACATGAGTGACCTAGATGGGATTTGCCCTCCTACATAACAGAGTAATATCTGTGGGCCCCTTGATAGAGTATGACTGTAAAATGCATGGCCATGCCGAAATAAGTCAATATGAGATATTGATCTTATTTGTTGTTACTAAGTCTACTCGGGCATCAAGGAATATAATATTGAACTATACAAGGGTGACACATACTATGCCTTGTGTTCAATATAGATATAAGGGCAAAAGGGTAATTATACACATGATCATTATCACGGAAAGGTTACGTCACAACACTGACATTCTCGTTACTTGGGTAGCGGTGATGTGTTGCTAGACACCGCTCATCGCTTATAATATTAAATAGTGATTTAATATTATTGCCAACGTTCTGAGGAACTGCAGTCACACATGAGAAACAGGCTAATGGGAGATTAAATAAATGAGTGAGACTCATTTTATTTGGTGGTGCATTCTTACGATGCACCAAATAGCAGTCAAGAAAGACGCAGAACACGGTAAGCTACGGTGCGCTAGGTCGGTCTTAAGTGAAGTCTATAAATAGACTCGTTAAGGATCAAGTCCAGACACGAATTAAAACCCTAGCCGTTCCAAAGATCGTGGATCGTTCCGCACATCGCCTAGCATCAGGACGGAGACCGCTCCCATTCGAAAGCTGTTCGTGTGGACTACGTAGAGGCGTTGTTTTCTGTGCGACGCTCGTGCTCGATTCCAATTTTCGTCTGCAAACGATCTGCGCTACAAGAGGTAATTCATATAACCCTGAGTCATGACCATTCACAAGGATCCATGGAAGGGAAAGTTTAAATTTCCGCTGCGTTTTTAAACTCTGTTATTGCGCTATTTCCCTACACAGATATCCAAAGAGTTGGCACTCAACTTTGGAACAAGTTCTTTGGGCATGTAGAAACTCTCCTAAGGAATCGACGGGTACAACTCCTTATAAATTAGTATATGGACATGATGTTGTTTTGCCTGTTGAGATAAATCTTGGTTCATTAAGGATTCAAAAACAAAATGAGTTACTAGTAGATCAATATTAGGACTTAATGTTTGATGAATAAAATGAAATCCATGATGAGAGAGTTGTGGCTTTAGAGCATTTAATTCGACAGAAGGAGAGAATAGCCAAATTCTATCACATTCGAGTTAAGTATAAGCGTTTCAAGGTTGGTGACTTAGTTTGGAAAGTCATTCTGCCAAAGGATAAGAAGTGTCAAGAATTTGGAAAGTGGTCCCCAAAGTGGGAAGGGCCATTTGAGGTTGTCCAAGTATTCTCAGGAAATGCTTATGCACTTGTTGAAGTTAATTTTGGTTTTAGAATTAAGTTTAAAAGACTAAGTGATGTGGCGGTTGTTCGACGGAGTGCATGAAGCGTCGAAGATGTCAAAATGAGCATGGTCAAGTTAGGTTTAGATGTTAGGCAACATATGTACAGTTCAATAGGAAGTGTTACTGTCGATTATATAGTTTTAGTGAAAACTTAACCACCAACCCGTGTTCGTACACGTGTTAGGTTGGATGTTAGGTAGTTTTTATATTTTTTTCCTATAAATAGTAGTTCTTACGATGTAACTTAGGCTGGATACATGATCTAAATTCCTAACATCCCGACGGCGAAGCAGATTAAAGGAAAACGATCATTGTATGCCTTCCAAACCTTATCATTCTGCAATTTATCCAATTCAAGCTATTTTCAATTATTGCTTTGTCAATTCATTTATCTTATCTGCAACTTTACATTCTGGCTACGCATTTTACTTTAAATCTTACTATATTCAAACTTTATTTCTTTTACAGCTTTTGAACTTATTTGTTCTTTCTTATTTTTCTGCATTTCTACTTCTTTTGAAAATCAGTTACTTTTTATATTCATTTCAATTCCAACATTATACTTCGTGTCATTTACATTACAGTCATTTCCATTTCCATGCTTTGCATTTAAATTCCTTACTTTTCTATCATTTAACTCTTCAGCAACTTTTCCTTCATTGTCATTTACATGTTCTTTAAATGCTTTCATTTAAATTCATGTCTTTTAAAAGCATTCCTTAAATTCAGTCATTTAAATGCTTTTATTTACATTCCTGTACTAGTTTCAATTGCATGTTTAATCCTGCAAATGCATTTTTATGACATTGCATCGTATGCATCTATTTGAATTTTTTGTTTAAGTTACTTGTCAATCAAGTTATTGGCTGCCAACGGCCAATCTTGTGTATTTACTTTGTTATTGCCATTTCGACAACAATTGACTTGTTGATTGAAATTATTAAGTACAAAAATGGCAAAAACGTCAATGATTAATGGCTTTACAACCAAGAAAATTGAGAACTGATAACGCATCGATTAATTGACCGTTACATTCAAAAAAAAAACCTGTTGTTTTTTAAAACGAGATTACCACATAACTCGTCGATCTCGTAATCGTTTGAACTGATTATTTGTTACTTTGCCGAATTTGGTAGAAACACACTACAAACCAAATTTCCCAGTAAACAATATTACAATGACTATATATGTTCCATTTTGGCAGTGGCTGCAGTGTTGGAGATGGGTATTTGAATGCCTTTTAAGTTTGCCTGCATTCTAGGGATGGGAATGGGGCTTTGAATGGGTTTAGGGATGGGAATGGGGCTTTGTGTATCAATTGCTTACATGGATTCAGTTAGTTGGGAAAGGGGCTTTGAATGCCTTTCAATTTCAACACATCATTTAAAACTGCCATTTGAGCACATCAACTTTATATTATGTAATTTGTAATTTTAGTTTGTATGTTTTGAAAGTTTGTTTTAGTGTATTTCAGTTTGTAATTTTGTAATTTTCAGTTTGTTTGTATTTCGGTTTGTATGTTTTTATCAGTTTATACATTGTATATTAAAATTATATGGCCCAATAAAATTATTTGACAAATATAAATTGGCCTATTTGTGAAAAACATCATTAGGTTTATTTTGTTAATATCTTTTGGGGCTAAGCGAGCCATTGGTAATAAAAATGGCCCACTAAAATTAGTCTTTTTGCATTCAAAAAAATTAATTTTTATCTTGAAAATTATAAATCAGAGGCTCAATTTAATTTGGGCTGGAAACATGAAACTGGCCCAACATGGGCCCAATCCGTAATAACCCACCCGATTAAACCGCAACCTAGCCAACCCGAAACTGGCCCAAACCGTTGGGATAGTTGGGCGAAATTGGGTTGCATAATCAGACCTACGAATTGAACCGGATGGTGGTTAATGGGCCCGAAACCGCCCGAACCCGCCCGATGTCCAGCCCTAGCATCAAGTATCTAATTCATATACAAAGAGTAAGTGACAAGATTTAAATCCAATCAGGGAACATATGCAATTTACATATTACTGTGGAAAACTGTAGCTGATGCGATCGTGATACGGTTACAGAAACCTTGATGTTATAACCTTAATTTAAAACAATGCTAATAAATTAATGTGACAGTAACTTTGATGATAAAAAGTATCCCTAAAAATGAAAAGCAAAACAGGAAAATAATGAGGGAAAAAAAGATATGCATATGATATATAATAAAGATGAGACCTCCCAATCCAATGACGACTGATGCTTGGCAAAAATGGAGTGACCACAACAATAAATCCCTGATTTGCGCCATCCTATGGAGTGTCAATTTAATACCAGAGATTATAACCGATGGTGGGAAGTCCTGCTTTATGTATAGGGCTCCACTCAATAATCTGGAGTCATGCCCTACAAATCAAAATTGGGAATTAAGTCATCCAGTTTTGGTTAGGATTTAGGAATAGACTTCAAAGTCAATTGAGCTTGTATTCTCTCTCTGTTCTCTTCTCAACAAGTTTTTGCATTTACCTCCCCAAGTCTCTCACAGCTGCAGACATGAGTCGTGGAAGTGTTAAATCAGAACCTAATGACCATCTAAAATCTAAACAAAAGTTCTCTTTACACTTTGTACACCCTTAAAATTTGGTGAAAAACTGAGGGATGCGTTTTATGTGAAAACCTCATCCTGAATTTTTCATATCCATTTTCATATTGTACCGAACTGACTATTGAAGTTTAAAATTTTGTATGCCTTAAAATTTGGCAAAATGACAGCAATGCTGCCTAGGACATATATACTTTCATTTCAAGAATCATACAGCTAAAAAATTAATATAATCTATCTTGATAAAACAACGTTTGAGAGACTACATAAAGGAAATCAAATTAATGTAACCATTAAAAAGTGATTAGAGTTCAGTAGAAGTGTAGAACAGATCATAAGTTCATAACAATGAAGTAGATGGGGAAAACAAACAAAAAGCCCGTGTGCGTACTCGGTTTCATCACCACCTTCCATACAAGTCATCAATGCAAATTATGCCAGTATAATTGACTGTGGGGACTGCATGTTTCGACGGAGAATGATGCTGACGCCTACGACGGCAGATCTTGGCCACAGGGAGCTCTTATACCTCGATGCAGACGAGCTTTGCAAAAGCAGAAGAGTAAAACTACAGAAAGCAGCGGGAAAGTAATATAATAAACCATTGAGACCCTATCTTCCTCACAGTCACAGCAGAAGGGTCAGGGACTAAAAACAAAAATACTAAACATGAGAAACTTTCTACTGAGGTAAATTTCCCTTGACACATAGTGTACCATATCTTCAGATAGCTCATGCTAGAATCCACCCTGCTATATCTTCCTGAAACTTGCATTCAGTGAGAAAAATATGCAGTTTTGCTATATTTGACATTATAATTTGAGACGGTACACATTTACTTTTGCTTAATTTTAACTTATTTATTTTGCCAAAACAGCTTTTCAACCAAAACTTTTATCTGGAACACCGGTGTTTGTTGTTTTAATCACAAAACAAGCTAATCCAAATATAGAAGAAATAAGATTGGGTAATCTGCCCTTGATCATTACATACAAAGCAACAATTACCCTCTTGACAATGATATGTTGCACTCCCATTGATTGAATTTTGAAAAGATAAATATAACTGAGAAAGCAGAAAGAAGCCAAATGCAAATAGGGAAATTGCTGATGAAGATACACAGGTCACATATATAAATAATACCCCAACATCAAAGAACAACAAATTGTTTAGTCTTTTCCATCTACCATAGTACCATGATTTATTGAAATCATAACATTCGATATTTACCACCACAAATGTAGTTTTTTTTTCCTTCTTTCCAACATGGGCATTAACAGCACTCATTCAACATCAAACCCCTTCTCCTGAAGCTCAGCAATGACTTCATTCCTCATCCTCAACCACAGCTTCTGAGCCTCCTGCTCAAACTTCTTGTCCTTCAGCTCCTTCTTGTAATCACTTTCATCCATGTCATTTTCCACCATCCCTTTAGGTCCAATGGTTGTACCAATCATTCCACCCTTCTTAATGAACTCCTCCATGGCTTCTTCATCTCCAGGGTACGGGAACTCACGCCGCTCGTACAAATGAGCCAGCTCCCTCTCTTCCTTTGGCTTTGGCTTCAGTGTCCACCAACCCAGTGGTGATGTCTCGTTGTATAACCATGCCGCGCCGATCACTGTGTAGGTGCAGAGCAAAGCCTTACCAATTTGTTTCCAGAAGTAGTAGTTATTTGGCCCTAGCCCTATTTTCTTCAGGAAATATTGGGCATGCTGTAGACCTGCATTAAGGTGCAGAAAACTTGGATCAAAGATAGAACATTATTGTCTCAAACATTTTATCGAACATGTTGTGTGCAAGCAAATAAATGTGAAGTTGTTTGTTGAAACAATGCTTGCTTGTGTTAATTTTTTGGATAGCTAGAACTAGAAAGGTACCTACCTGTTCTGGGTTCCGGCTCCCCAAAGCGCTTACGAGGCATCGGGAAAGTGAAGTGAGACTCCAATGAACATGGAATGATGATGCTGTTTCCATTACGTTGTGTGATAGTTTGGTTTGGGTGCTAAGTATTTGGACTTTGGGGTTTACACTCTTTTTGTTGCGGGCTACTGTCGGCCCAAAGCTTGTTATTCTCGTACATATAGCCCCCACCAGGCCAGACAAGATATTTGAAAGTAGCTATTATCACACATGAAGCTTTCATAGCTCAGTTGGTTAGAGCACCCGTTTAGTAAGCGGGAGGTCTTGAGTTCAACTCTCAATGAAAGCAAAATATGTTAGAGTGTGTTAATTTTAGATTCTTTTGACAGTAGAATTGAAAGCAAAAAAAACACTTTCCAATGCATAATTTTCAATGAAATCAAAAGTTCACATTGGCTAAATTTTTTTCACCGGGATTTTAAACTCGATTTTAGATGGCCAAAATCTAAAACAAACAAGCCCTTAGTTGACCATTAATAATAGAGTAACAATTAACACCTCATGTTTTTTCTATTTCCAAAAGTAGACTTTTGAAAAAAAGTGAGTGTTTTAGTAAAAACAATGTATCAATAGTTGTTACTCCTAGATATTTTAACGATGGGTTAATACCCTTTTTAATCCCTGTAATTTGAGCAAAATTCGGTTTTAGTCCTGATGATTATTTGGTACAAATGGTTTCGGGCTTCCTTTGTTTCTTTGATGATGAGCTTAGCTGTTTAGGCCCAATATTGGAGAATGCTCAGCTCTATCTCTCTCGGCCTGTTCTTCTGCTGCTTCGATTTTATGAGTTAGTTTTTTTTTTCTGTTGGTTCCATGTAACTGTTCCAGTTAGAGGGATGGGTAGAGGTGTATTATATATACCTTAGATGAGTGAAAATCGATAATTCAGTTGTGAGATATTCATTGTAACAGAAAAACTGAGAGTAGAGAGAGAAGCAGAGAGAGAGTTTGAAAGAAAAGATTGTATCACAGAGAGGGTTGCTTCTTGGGAACTAGGTGATCGATGATCAAGGTTCTGGTGAAGAACTCATATGCTGTAATCAATTGTTCATAGTGGATTTCATTGCTCGGATCCGATCCATGACGTAGGAGTGAAAACTCTGAACTGCGTAAACAATTTCTGGTGTTTTTCTCTCCTTCATCTTTCTGCATTCCTTCGTTGTGTCAATTCTGTTATTTGTTCTTAAATTCTGCTCATTGCAATTGAATCATTACTGTTATCACTCAATTACTTTTACATACAATTGCATCATTAAATTCTTGAACGTGTTACTGTGAGAAATTCACTTCTGAATTTCAGGTTTAATTGATCTTCAACCTTGGTGATCAATCACAACAAGTGGTATCAGTAGCAAAGGTGTTCTTGAAAGTCATGGCTGCAACCAAGTTCGATCTGGAGAAATTCAATGGCAAGAATGACTTTGGGCTATGGAAACTCAAGATGCAAGCCTTGTTAGTGCAACAAGGGCTCGGGGATGCTCTTGCTGGGGAAGACAAGTTACCAGCAACGATGTCAGCAGAGAAGAAGAAGGAAACCATGGAAAAGGCTCATAGTGCTATCATTCTAAGTCTGGGGGATAAACCATTGAGGGAGGTCTCAAAAGAAAAGACAGCAGCAGCAATTTGGCTCAAGTTAGAAAAGCTATACATGACCAAATCACTTGCAAATCGTCTTTATTTGAAACAAAGACTCTATACTTTCAAGATGCAACCTGGGAAATCCGCAGAAGAACACATTGA
This sequence comes from Calophaca sinica, assembly GCA_037113605.1. Lineage (NCBI taxonomy): Eukaryota > Viridiplantae > Streptophyta > Magnoliopsida > Fabales > Fabaceae > Calophaca > Calophaca sinica. The sequence goes on from CM073736.1 coordinate 97,590,863, forward strand.
TGAGTTCCACAAGATCATTCTTGATCTTGAGAACATCGATGTTAAGGTTGATGATGAGGATCAAGCACTTCTTTTGGTAAGCTCTTTGCCTAGCTCATATGATAATTTGAGTGATGCATTACTCTATGGCAAAGATTCTTTATCACTCGAAGATGTCCAATCAGCCTTGATCTCTAAAGAATTGAAGAGGAAGTCTGAGGTTAAAGAAGAGCACAGTAATGAGGGGCTGTTTGTAAAAGGGAAATATGAGAAGAAGGGCACGAAACAGAAACAGAAGAATAAGCCAAAGGAGAAAGAAAAAGACAAGAAGAGATGTTTTATTTGCAAGAAGGAAGGCCATTTCAAGAAAGACTGCCCTGACAGGAAATTCAAGAAGAGGAGTGACACTAATGATGTAGGAAGTGTCTCAATTGCCTCTGAAGGATACTATGATGCTGATGTTTTGATGGCTGCCTCATCTATCACAGGTGATCATTGGGTGATGGATTCGGGATGTTCATTCCACATGACACCCAACAAAGAATGGCTCATAGGCTACAAAGAAGTTGATGGTGGGAAAGTGGTAATGGGAAACAACTCAGTATGCAAGGTGTTTGGGATTGGTTCTGTCAGATTGAAATTTGATAATGGTTCAGAGAAGATTCTCTCAGGGGTCAGATATGTACCAGATTTGAAGAGAAATTTGATTTCCATGGGAATGCTTGAAGAAGCAGGCTGCTCCTACAAAGCAGAGAAGGGAATCATGAAAGTGGTCAAGGGTGCTCTTGTTGTTATGAAAGGGTATAGAGACCATGGAATCTACATATTAAAAGGTGCTACTATCACTGGTAGTCTTTGGAGTTGTATTTGCAAAATCAGATAAAGCAAGTTTATGGCACCAAAGGCTTGGACATGTCAGTTTGAAGGGCATGCAGATTTTGGATAAACTTGGAGTGCTGGGCAGTGACAGAATTGGTGACTTACCATTCTGTGAACACTGCATCTTTGGAAAAATGCACAGGGTCAGATTTAGTGCAGGGCAACACACAACAGATGGCATCTTGGACTACATACACAGTGACATGTGGGGGCCAGCCAGAATTTCTACACATGGTGGCAACAGGTACTTCATAACTTTCCTTGATGATTTTAGTAGAAAAGTCTGGATTTATCTCTTAAAGAATAAGGATGAAGCTTTCAAAACTTTCAAGGAATGGAAGAGTATGGTTGAGAATAAAACTAACAGGAAGGTTAAGGTTGTGAGAACAGACAATGGGTTAGAATATTGTAATGAATTGTTTACAAATTTTTGCAAAGAACAAGGGATCACTAGGCATAGAACCGTGAGGCATACCCCTCAGCAGAATGGTCTTGCTGAGAGGATGAATAGGACTATTCTTGAGAGAATGAGATGCTTACTCTCAAATGCTGGTATGCCTATAAGGTTTTGGGGGGAAGCTGTCCATACAGCAGTCTATTTGATTAACCTGAGTCCCTCCGCTGCAATTGAACTCAAGACTCCTCAACAAGTTTGGCTTGGAAGAATTCCCAGCTACAATCACCTAAAAGTTTTTGGGTGTGTAGCTTACTTTCATGTTAATGAAGGCAAGCTGGTGCCAAGAGCAAAGAAGGGCTATTTTGTGGGGTATCCAACAGGTGTGAAGGGTTATAGAGTGTGGTGTCCAGAAGATAAAAAGTGTATAATCAGCAGAGATGTTAAGTTTAATGAAGGTGAAATGTACAAGTTTACAAGAAGCACTCAAGAACAATCTAATGACCAGAAGGACTTAGAGGGTTTTGAGCTTGAGGTGGAGCCAAAAACCACAAATGATTCACAATCAGAAAGTAGTCAAGCTGCTGAAACAGAAACTGTGACTGAAGACATTGATGAAGACAGTCCTGAAGCTCTGTCAGATTACAGGTTAGCAAGGGATAGGGAGAAGAGAAAAGTTAAAGCTCCTCAAAGGTATGGTTATGAAGAAGTACTCAGTTTTGCCCTGTACACTGCTGAAGAAATTGGAAGTGATGAGCCTAGAAATTTTGCTGAAGCTGTTAAAAACAAAGACAGTGCAAACTGGTTATTGGCTATGACAGAAGAACTGAACTCTTTGGATAGAAACTGCACATGGAATCTAGTTCCTAGACCTAAAGGGGCTAGAGTTGTGGGGAGCAAATGGATCTTCAAAAGAAAGGAAGGAATTCCAGGTGTGGAGCCATCTAGATTCAAGGCTAGATTAGTAGCCAAGGGATACACCCAAAAGGAAGGGCTTGATTATAGTGAAATCTTCTCTCCTGTGGTCAAGCATTCTTCAATTCGGGTAATCCTATCTATGGTGACTCACTACAATATGGAGTTAGAGCAAATGGATGTTAAAACAGCCTTTCTTCATGGAGATTTGAAGGAATCGATTCTGATGCAACAACCAGAGGGGTTTGAGGTTGAAGGCAAGGAAGATTGGGTGTGTCATCTCAAGAAGTCTCTCTATGGGCTCAAACAATCCCCTAGGCAATGGTATTTGAGATTTGATTCCTTTATGATGAAATATAAATATGTTAGAAGCAAGTTTGATTGTTGCATCTATTTCAAACAGCTTTCACATGATAAATACATTTATTTGTTGCTATATGTGGATGATATGCTTCTGGCATGTAAAGACATGGCTCCTATTAATCAGTTAAAGGGTCAACTCAAGAGGGAATTTGAAATGAAGGATCTCGGGCCAGCCAAGAAAATTCTGGGGATGGAAATCACAAGGTTCAGGGATAAAGGAAAATTGATCATTTCTCAGAAGGGATATTTGAACAAGGTTGTTAAAAGATTCAACATGTGTGATGCCAAGCCTACCAGTCTGCCTCTTGCACCTCATTTCAAGCTGTCATCAGCTCAAGCACCTGATAACAGGGAAGACAAAGAAGATATGATGAGAATTCCTTATGCCAATGCTATTGGCAGTATGATGTATGCGATGGTTTGTTGCAGACCTGATATTTCCCATGCCATGAGTGTGACCAGCAGGTTCATGGGAAATCCTGGAAAGGAACACTGGCAAGCAGTTAAGTGGGTGTTGAGATATTTAAAAGGGACTACAGAAACTGGTCTTGTCTACTGCAATAGGAAGGATTCCACTCAACCTCTTCATGGTTTTGTAGATTCGGATTATGCAGGCGATTTGGATAAGAGGAGATCCTTAACAGGTTATGTATTTACCTTGTTTGGTAATACAATCAGCTGGAAGGCTAGCTTGCAGCACATCGTGGCCTTATCTACCACAGAGGCCGAGTATGTGGCTCTCACAGAGGCTATCAAAGAAGGGGTGTGGATTAAGGGACTTGTCACAGAATTGGGCATCAGTCAAAGCTCAGTTTGCATCTCATGTGACAGTCAATCTGCAATTCACTTGTGTAAGAATCAAATGTACCATGAACGCACCAAACATATAGATGTAAGGTTTCACTTCATTCGGGACATTGTTGAGAAGGGTGAAGTTGATGTGATCAAGGTGCACACAAGTGAGAATCCAGCTGATATGATCACCAAACCAGTTCCTGTGAGCAAGTTTAGGCATTGCCTAGACTTGCTAGGTGTTAATACTGACTAAGGTGATCAAGGACTTGGATCTGAGTATTTGAAGATTTCACTATGAAGGAGAATTTGTACCAAGGTGGAGAATTGATGATTATTTGGTACAAATGGTTTCGGGCTTCCTTTGTTTCTTTGATGATGGGCTTAGCTGTTTAGGCCCAATATTGGAGAATGCTCAGCTCTATCTCTCTCGGCCTGTTCTTCTGCTGCTTCGGTTTTATGAGTTAGTTTTTTTTTCTGTTGGTTCCATGAAACTGTTCCAGTTAGAGGGATGGGTAGAGGTGTATTATATATACCTTAGATGAGTGAAGATCGATAATTCAGTTGTGAGATATTTATTGTAACAGAAAAACTGAGAGTAGAGAGAGAAGCAGAGAGAGAGTTTGAAAGAAAAGATTGTATCACAGAGAGGGTTGCTTCTTGGGAACTAGGTGATCAATGATCAAGGTTCTGGTGAAGAACTCATATGCTGTAATCAATTGTTCATAGTGGATTTCATTGCTCGGATCCAGTCCCGCAGACGTAGGAGTGAAAACTCTGAACTGCGTAAACAATTTCTGGTGTTTTTCTCTCCTTCATCTTTCTGCATTCCTTCATTGTGTCAATTCTGTTATTTGTTCTTAAATTCTGCTCATTGCAATTGAATCATTACTGTTATCACTTAATTACTTTTACATACAATTGCATCATTAAATTCTTGAACGTGTTACTGTGAGAAATTCACTTCTGAATTTCAGGTTTAATTGATCTTCAACCTTGGTGATCAATCACAACAAGTCCCTATAAAATTTTTTGCTTCGATTTAGTCCCTGTAATTTAAGATTTTTTCACTTTTAGTCTCTGCCGTCAAATCCCTATTAAATTACAATGACTAAAAGTGGAAGAAAAACTCAACGTTTTCAATAAGAATTGACGGCAGGGACTAAAAGTGAAAAAATCTTAAATTACAAGAACTAAATCGAAACAAAAAAATTTACAGAGACAAAAACCAAATTTCGCTCACAGGATCAAAAGGGATAACGATTGACTCTTCTGAAATTTTTTGGATAAGAGATAGCTAGTGGGTCGAGTGGTTCGGTAACTCTAGAGGTCGACCCTTCATCATACTTGATCATAAACCCCCAAGCATCAAGTCCAAAGGGGTGAAAATGCTCGACGAAATATAGGTTGGTTTTCAACGAACTTGGCATACTTGGCCATAACAGTCCACAACCCCAAAGGGTTGAAGCTGCTCGATTGAGTGTAAGTCAATTTCCAAAGACTTTGGCAGCTCTGGTAATGGGGAGGTCGGTTCTATATGGGACATCAATATCCGACCTTTGATTTTGTGAGGTCACATTTTCACAAACCGAAAGATCACGAAAAGGTTCATAAGCTTGGTGCCTCCAATTCTTGTTTAGTCATCCATGCTTTTGATGCTAGGACTGCATTTTCGGGTCAAACCGTGGAAGATGTGATCGAAAGGCTTGAGAAGTCATATAAGAAGCAACATAAAGAGTTAGAAGTTTCCAAGAAAAAGATGGCAAACTTTGAGCAACGTCTTGCTCGTTCCTTCGAATTGGAAAGTGAGTTGTCTCAACTCAAAATGACTCTTGAAGAATAGAGACTCTCTTGGACATCGCGTGAACTTTAACTTAAGGAGGAAAAGAATAAGGCATTCTTTGACTTGGAGTCGCAACAAGGTGTTTTACAGTTTTAGAATCTCTTCGTGAAGAGATAAAAACGAAAGATGCTTCTTTAGCAGAGAAATATGTTTTTTGAAGAATTAAAAATTGAAGCTACCATGCAAAATTAGGCTGGGTTGACAAGGCATTGGGGGCGGGAGGGGGGTTGACTTCGAGCATAGTTCAATGAAATACAAAATGGTCCATTTTGTATGTGTTCTATATGATATGATACATATTAGATTATTTAAAAAAAATATTATAATATCATTATGTTATTTAAAAAAGTACTCTATTTGCGTATTTTTATTTTTATTTTTTCAAATAGGTATAAAACTTATTTAACAATATAAGTAATAAAATATTATATATGTGATATAAATTTTAAATTGGCCCCTTTTAGAAAATTTTCTCACTCCGCCCTTAGATATGGATCTAACTTGCACTACAACAGATTATTTAAAAAATGACGCTACCTTAAACAGTGCTTCATTGTGAAAGCGCTAGCTAAAAATACGTGCAGGCCTATACTAGCGCTTCCTCGAGTAAGCGCTAGTTAAAACAAAAAAATAGATAGCGCTTCTTTGGTGAACCGCTACTAAAAAGATGCGTCAGGCATTCACTAGCGCTTCCCTGAGGAAGCGCTATTTATTATTTGATTTTCACTAGCGCTTTCCCAAGAGAGCGCTATCTAATATCATATTCAGTGGCCTTTACTAGCGTTTCCTTGGGGAAGCGCTAGCTAATCTCCTTTAATAAACTCAAAAAACCTAAATGCAAGATACTGTACGCAAAAGATTCAGGAACGTCGTCTCAGCTCTCTCTCCTCCTCCCTGGCCTCGTTTTCTCAGCTCTTCCCTGCGCCTCACTTTTCGATTTGCTCAAATGATTATCTCCCTCCTCATCGATCATGCTTCAAAGCTTGGTCCCTCGACCATGAAGACAAAACGTGCCGAACGCGAAAATGACGACGGTGATTCCATCGTCCAGGAACCATCCTTCAAGAGATCGAACTTCTCCGCCGACAAGACGGTGGTGGAAGGCAAGGAACACGAGGAGGAGCAAGCCTTCGAACCCGAACCTGAAGCCAAAGGCGAATCCACTTGTCTCAAACTCTTAGGGCTTTTGCTCCAATGCGCGGAGTGTGTCGCCTTAGATAACCTCAACTTCCCCAACGACCTCTTGCAAGAGATCACCGAGTATTGCTTCACGACATCGATTTGAGCTTGTTCTAACGCTTGGTATTTCTCTCTAGGTCTTGTTATCTTTGGATTTTTATTAAAGACTGGGTATTTTGATTCTCATGTTTGTGTTGGTTGTGCTTTGATTGATATGTTTGTAAAAGGTGGTGGTGATGTTGCTGCACGCATGGTGTTTGATAAAATGTGGGAGACTGGAGTCCACAACTCCCTTAGTTTCTGCTCAGTATTTCTCTAAGGTGTTGATCTTATCTGTCTTTTATGCAATTATTCAAATGGTTTAAGTGCTGATTTTTGCTTTGTTGGACTTGAAGGGTACACCAACCTTTGTTCACTGTTTTTGGTCTTTTTCTTAGTATGTAACTGTTGTTGGAATAATGATTATCATAGGAATAGCTTAGGACATAAGATTGGTGAATTTATGTCTTTTTCATTCAACTACTTAATTGGTGTTAGAAGTCCCACATGGAAGAATGAGATGGCCTGATTAGTGGTTATAGTTGAGGAGCAACCCTCACCCTATGAGCTACCTTTTGGGTTGAGTTAGCCCAAACCCAAATTCTAAAATGGTATCAGAGCCTATCATAGATCAATTTGTTGGGCCACCCGTTATCGGGCCACTCGGGTCACGCTCCAATTGTCTAGTCTTAAGCGTAAGGGGGGTGTGTTAAAAGTCCCACATGGAAGAATGAGATTGCCTGACTAGTGGTTGTAAGTAGTGGGGACAACCCTCACCCTATGAGCTAGCTTTTGGGGTAGAGTTAGGCCCAAACCTAAATTCTAATAGAAAGCAAGAAGCTGAGCGACAGAGGACATAGACACAGTTAAAACCCTAGAGAGAGAAGGAACCATGAGACGATATCTGTTGATAAATGCCTCTCTCTACGCTCAAAATCTTCTTCATAACTCTTCTTCTGCAGCCCTACTCGCCGTTTCAACTCGCTCCCGACTTAGGCTCTTCTCCTCTGGCGAAAAAGCCAAAGACCCCGTCGCCCTTGACACCGACGACGTCGACAACAAAGAGCTTAAAGCGCAGATTGAGAAATACTTCAAGGGCGACGAGCAGGTGCTTCCGTCGATCATGGAGGCAATTTTGCAGAGGAAGTTATCAGGGAAGCACGTCGACACCGACGATGTGGATGATAAGGAGTTCGAATCGGATTTCGAGGAGTTTCACGACACGACGACACCGACGATGTGGATGATAAGGAGTTCGAATCAGATTTCGAGGAGTTTCACGAAACCGATGATGAGATTGAAGATTTGTATAATGCGAGGGAAATTGTCATACATAGGATGGTCCAAGACGAGTACTTCAACATCGATGAAAAGAAGTGGAATGGCATTGTTGAAGATGCGATGAAGCATTATTTTCTTAGGGATACAGAGGAGTACGAGGATATTCTATAGGATATGCTCAGCTGGGATAAACTCCTCCCTGATGACATAATAGAGAAGGTGGAAATAAAATTAATTGAGCTAGGGGAGATGTGTGAAAGAGGGGAACTTGAACCTGAAGCGGCGCATGAACAGTTTAAGAAGTTTGAGGATGAGATTGTCATGGAATATATGGACAAGGCCAAAAAAGAGGAGGTCGTGCAGCCTGATGATACTTGTTAGCCAGACAAGAAAAAGGATTTAGATGACCCACCTGGTGAGGGTCCAATTCTCCGGTGGCAAACTCGGGTCGTATTTGCTCCTGGTGGTGATGCTTGGCTTCCCAAAAACAGGAAAGTGAAACTATTTGTAACGGTGAAAGAGCTTGGACCTTCGAAATACCAATTTCGCCGTCTTAGAGAATTGGTTAGAAAACGTTATCATCCGGGGAGAGATGAGCTTACAATAACTAGTGGGAGGTTTGAACATCATGAAGAAAACAGAAAGGACTGTTTAGGACTTTTCTCTCTCTTATTGAGGAGGTAGGGAAAGCTAATAAACTAGTAAACGGGGCCCGAACTTCGTATGTGAAAGAAAGACTCTGAGCCAATCCAGCTTTCATGGAGAGGCTGCGTGCTAAGTCCATGAAATTGCAAGAATCCAATAAAGTTCCTGATTGAAGTTTTCAGGTTTGACGCAGGAATTTTGTAATATTTGAGTTGCATAATGGTTTCTAGTTGCGGAAACAACTGTATACAGGGGTAAGGCCATTTACATCTGATCCCCACCCCCAAAATGATAGGAGACTCACGCACCAGGCTCACCCTTAGTCATATTTTTCCTATTTAGTGCTTGGCATCATTGATATTTTTTTCCTTGCCTTCAGTCGGTGTTGTATCCTAGCCAACTTTTAAGCAAGCTTCAGAGAGTTGCTTCTTTTTTTCACCAATAATATCATTTAGTGTAAAAAAAAGGGGAGTGTGTGTTAGAAGTCTCACATGGAAGAATGAGATGGCCTGATTAGTGGTTATAAGTGGGAGGCAACTCTCACCCTATGAGCTAGCTTTTGGGGTTGAGTTAGGCTCAAACCCAAATTCTAATAATTGGGACTTGTTTTTATTGTGTTTTGGGTGTAGACAACAATGAGAGATCGAAAGACTTATCATGTGGAGTATCAATCTTACTTCACCCTGAATGATCTCTGGGAATCATTTAAGGAGTGGAGTGCATATGGAGCAGGAGTCCCCTTGTTACTTGGTCAAAGAGAATATGTTGTTCAATATTATATTCCTTATTTGTCGGCTATTTTGCTATATGGTCAATCAGCCAAGAAATCAAATGCTAAGCCTAGGTATTATTGGCATTTCGTATGGAGAGCCATGCTTTAGTATATGCGTATGAGGATTGGTAACTTTGAGTTGAGTCTACATTTGACCACAGGAAACATGGTATTGTTATTTCTCTGTCTCTCTCTAATTTGTTTGTTTTGTATTGTGGTTAAATTGATTTTTATGAAATATGAAGTATTGGATTATGTCAATGGTGCTTGTTGAAAGGTGAAATCAGTGAAAAGGAAATGCATTTGTGGTTTTAGTTTTAACAAAATATATTCTTGTTATTGACGTAGAAAGTGAAAGAATTGAAGATAGCTTATGTGCAAAAACCTGGAAGAATGATATTGGAAACTGGTTTTAATAGGGTTTGATGGGTTTAATTCTGATTTTTGGTTTCTCTCAAAATTTGGTTAGGCTTGCATTGTAAGAGATCACATACACCTTTTTGTGGTTACTTCTCTCTCTTTATACATATAGTTTCTCATATTTTGTTTGAATCATTTTCAGTTATCTTCAGTTTTCATCCCTGGAAAAAGACTTTCTTTAAGCTGGAAAATGAGGCATTTGAGGAATTATAGTTCTCTTATATTTGACATGGTGCATATGTGATTAATATATAATTTGTTTTCTTGTAGTGCTTTATTCATTGCAAACAAGTCTAGTGGTTCTTCTAGGTAGACGCAATTTATTACTGTCTAGTATTCTTCCTAGTGTTAGTTTTTATTTTAGGTTTAAATGTATGTTTGGTCCCTATAAATATCTGGTTTTTCGATTTTGGTCCCTGTAATTTTATTTTTTTTAGATTCCCTCCCTGCAAAGTCAGGAACCATCATTTTTGGTCCCTGACATTATCTGCCGTTTAAAAAATGCTTATGTGGCAAACGGAGGCTGATGTGGCACCTGTGGGCCCATGTTACGTGGCAATTAACTGTGGATGTCATCCAAATAAACTCATCTCTCTCACTCTCTCTCTCTCATGCTCTCTCATTTGCTCAGTCTTGTTACAGTAGAGCCCTAGACTTGTGACGAAGAACATAAGCCAAGAAAGAAGAACAAGAAGCAGAAATGGAGGTCGCTGGAGGTGAATCGTCGTTGGTTGGGACTATCCAGTCAAGGTTTCTACCATATTGCGGCTGTCGTGTCCCTATGAGGTTGTATGTATCGAATTCTGGTGAGAATCCACGGCGTGGGTATTGGAAATGACCTAACTGGAATGTGAGTATCCCTTCTTTTCGTCTCTGCTTCGTTTTATTTGTTTCCTCTGTTGTTGGTTTTCAGAGTATCGAAGGTTGCAGGCTTTTCATATGGGATGATCAGATTACGCCGAATGAAGCTGGTGTTGTTTCTGTAGATGCCATAGGGGCCAAGCCGTGTAGTGTATGTCACTATGCAGAGATCCTTTTAGAAGCAGGGACAAAGAAGATTGAAAAGCTGAAGTTGAAATTGCACAATGAGAGGACAAAAGTGCTTTTTCTGGGCATTGCAGTTGTCTCATCATGGGTTTTATTCTTGGGTTATGAATGTATTAACTCTAAATAAGGATGTAATTTAGGGTTTAGGGAGGATGTAATTTAGGGTTTAGGGATTTGAATGTATTAACTTGATGTGATCTATGGAGTTTTTGTGTAATATGTGATGTAGTCAAGGACAAATCCTGTTTTGTAATCCATGTTAACCTTTTAATCAATGAAGATTAGTTTTGGATCAATATGTTTTGGTATCCTGTTTTGTGATGTTATCCTTTTTCTGTAATGCGTGTTAACCATTGGAAATTTAAACCAAACCAACCATGTATCTTAATTTATGGGCACAAGAAAAGTAGCAGATAGAAAAGTAGCAGATGAACAACACAAGTGAAGGCTGTATGCTTACAAGAATTAGCATTGCAAAGATTGAAAAGCTTCACAGTCTAAGTCTAAGACTGTAAGCTTATAACACCTGATTCCTATTTTTCAAAACCAACTTCGCTTTCCATTTTCTGTAATTTCCCATTGAGTGTTCTTGGTTCCCAAGTGTCTAACCATATATGTCTCTAGAACCTGTATTTTTAGCATGGTTCCTTGTCTATATTGTGCAAGGCATTAAGTACATAACCAAATACATAACATAATCCATATTGTGCAAGGTATCAAATACATAACATAATCCATATTGTGCAAGGCACTAAGTACATAAACAGCAACTGCATGTTGTGCAAGGTACTAACACTATACAACCATATTGTGGATAACCACATTACATCAAAAAGAAAGTTGATAACATTAATACATCCAAAACAAGGTTCCTAGCCATAATACATCCAAAACAAGGTTCATAACCATCTCCTTCCTCATAACCAAAATACACCCTAAGTACTAAGGCTTCTAAATTACCATGGCAGCAGCATTCATTGTGTTAGACTCTTGTAAATTTGATCCCGTGACCTCATGGTTTGCACACAGATTCCTTTCTTTGGATCATATGGATTTTCTTGTGTCAAGTCCCCATCAACATTACTTTCTCCTTCTTGGGTCAAGTGTCCATCATCCTCAATGAGCAAGGTACTTGTTGCATCACTTCCAGGACCAATACTTACACCTCTAAAAGTAGTTATTCTTGTACTATACCTCACCCTTTTTAGATTCAGCTTTCTTGCTGCCTTTGGCTTTCTCTTCTTTCCCTACAATATGTAAACATAAATGGTTTAATCATATATGTCAAATTTATGAGTCATGTATGACATAAAGTTAAGCATTTAGAAATGTATGCAAACCACTGGTGGCTGATCAGGTGCTGGGTTTGTTGGGGCAGCAGGGGCAACAACAGGTGCCTCAGGTGCTGGGTCAGTTGGGGCAGCAACAAGTGCCTCATGAGGTGCTGGGTCAGCAGGGGCTGGCTCAACAGGTGTTGGCTCAACAGGTGCAGATGCACTCCCAGTTGTAGGCATTTGTTGGTTTCTTTTGGGTTTTCTCTATGAAACAAATTGTATTGATAAGTTAAATAGGAAATAATTTGTTAGATTACACAAATGCAATAAGTTAAACAGGAAATGATTAGAAACTAAATACCTTACGCAGTTGAGCATTTGGGTTGATTTATGTGCTCTTGCAACCCCTGCTATTGTGACCAAATTTGTCACATTTTGTGTATCTATAAGAGGTCCCTGACCTCTTTAGCCTTGTTGTGTCTTTATCCTCCTCAGGTGCCCTTCTCCTTAACTTCTTTACCCTTCTAGGCCCTCTTTTATATTGTGGTGGAAGCATGTCTACCACTTCCACTTCAGGCCACATATCTTGTCTATTTATAGGACTAACACTAAAACTATAACATAGTTCGTAAGTATCCATTAAATAACAATTGTCCACAAAATCATCAAGATTATGGGACTTGTAAGACAAAGCGGCAACTGCATGCTTGCAAGAAATGCCAACTAATTCCCAAAAATTACATGTACATGTCCTTTTCTCTATGTCCACAATAAATTTGTTAGGCAAGTAGCTATGCTCTACTTCAAAACACATATCCCCTGCCCAAAGTTAGGAACCAATTGCCACTTGCCTCGATTTCTTTGTCCAACCTCTTCCTAGATTTAGGCATCACCCTATGTTTCCACTTACTAAGCTTATGTCTTACTTTTTCAACACTTCACATCAAATAAGTCCTAATCCACTCACACATTATCACAATAGGCTTATCTCTAGCAACTAAAATAGTACTGTTAAAAGCCTCAGACAAATTGTTCATTAAGACATCACACTTTGGATAGTAGGTAAAAGCATGCTTACACCATAACTTGGTAGGGACAGCCATTAGCCACTCCCATGCCTTGACATCCACAATTTTTAGCTCATTCATCTTGGCTTCCCAGGCTTGATAATATGTGGCCTTTGCTGCCCCCATCATGAGATCTCTTATGCAAGTACCTCCACCAAACTTTTTCTTGCAGCTGGCATATAAATGCATCAGGCATAATCTATGCTCAATACTTCCAGGCATCTCCTCAAATACTTGCATAAGTCCCTACAAATCAGCATTATGGTCATGCATAACATTTGAAATCACACAAATACTTAAAGAAATTACATAAAAACTTAAAAGAAAGAAACCATAACATTTACCTTTTGTTGATCTGAGATGAAAACCCATCCCTTGTCTTGACCAATGTCCTCCAACAGTAAAGTAATAAACCATCTCCAAGATTCCTTATTCTCGGTTTCAACTAACCCAAAAGCCAAGGGAAAGTATTGGTCATTTGGATCTCTACCCACTGCAACGAGAAGCTGCCCCCATACTTTGTCTTCAGATGACAACCATCAACCCCAAAAAATGGTCGGCATGCTCTTAAGAACCCCTTCTTACACCCATCAAAACAAAAATAGAAACTTCTAAACCTTGGCTTAAGTGTTGGGCAAGGTCTCTCCATTTGGATCTTACAAGTGTTTCCTGAGCATGCCCTCCTTAGCTCTGCTGCATATCTCCATAGCAAGGAATATTGTCTTCTTGCATCACCTTCCACGATCTTCTTTGTCATCTGCTTTGCCTTCCAAGCTCTTCCAAGTGTGATGCCAACTGAGTAAGACTTCCTTATGTCATTCACAATCTCCTTTACCTTCACATTATCAGAAACAGTTAACCTATTTGCCACTGACTTGGCCACCCACTTTGATTTTGCGGATGCATTGTTCAAAACCCTAGCACAAGTGTGGGTCCCAACCTGTAACGACCCGTTTCCGGACCGCTACCGAGCTCAACTTACCGAGCTCAACTAAACCTGTATGCGATGCGTTTTAAAACGGTACTCTTGTGCCTTTAAAAAATTTACGGTATATTTATATTTTTTTTTTATCTAGCTAGTGCACATCAGAGTAATTACAACTTTTCGAAACATGGTGCAACTAAGACACAAGACTTAAATTCTAATAAAACATACATGCATAATATACATATATACCACTCGAAATGATAATGTATACAAAATACAGAGTAGTAAATGTACAAAGAAATACACTTAAGGTATGACGACTTCAAGAGAGCAATCATACCCTGGGGGTACTTCCGGCAGACTCCCACACAGGGGGCTACTCCAAAAGTAAACCGCCAGTCTACCCTGTAATAACAAAACATAACCGGCCCAACTGGTCACAACCACTATACACAAAAACATAGACAAAGCAAATCACGACAAGTAGAGGTCGTCGCCCGGATCCTCGTCGAGATCCTCCTCGCCCTCATCTGCTGTCGAGTTCCCTGCGCCCTCGACCTCGCTGGGTAACCATCATGGATTGAAGGCACCACGGGAAAGGTCAACTTCTCAACAAATCAAGATAATCCAGGCATAAGAAATAAGTAAGCAAAGAAAGTATAACATTCACCAAACGTGACTCAACCATCTCACTCTGGACTCGACTCAACTCGCTATCCATTTCCTCTCGACTCGACACTTTTTCCTAATGCACACGCAGCGTCAGGTATCTTTGGAAAGTCCAAATTAAGCCTTGGGATCTTCGCTCTCCCTAGATACTAACTCAGTCCCATAGCGTGGCAACGCTTAGAAGTCCCCATAAACGGAAGGGGACCTAGCACCTCTCCGCTATCCGGTCGCAACTTCAAACGCCAACGACTCGCTAAGCTCTCTCACTCGATGAACAATTAGCATATGATATTCAAAGAGTTATACGCCAAGATATTCAACCGCATGTCAAATAAAAAGAGCGGGCTCGACATGAAGAAACACAATTCAACAAAGAATACACAATTAAGTGGCATATATTCAATCATATCACAACACTTCAAGCTCGACACAAATCAAGGAATCCATACATAGGAATATAACAATAAAAATCCTAGAATGTCTAGAAGTGCCCTTACCGAACTCCAAGCTACGCGTCTACGCTGTCCTCAATCTGGATCCCACTGCTCCCACGTCCTCGGGTTCGCTCTCCCGTACACCTCGATTCGGAAATCACACGATCTCGGGAATCAGACTTCCTCAAATGATGATCAAGATGATGATATATGTAGAGGAGATGATGAGGAACAAGATTTATGAAGAAGGTTTGTGCAAAGACTCAATAAAATCCAAGGTTCTTCGATGGAAGTTTTGGAGAGGAAGAGGAAACTTAGAGAAGAAGAAAGAAGAAAAGAGAAAGTGAGGGTTGTGAGGGGGCTGATCGTGATATACAGCTGGTAAAGAAACCATTTAAATGAATTTTTCTTTTTAAAAAAAAACACAAATAAGTGACGTGTAACTATTGTTATGAGATGCTAATCCCATCAATCATTCTACCCATCTAATCTCTCCTCTCTCATGATTACCCTCTAATCTATAGGTTAAAGATCTAAAAACACAGCGACGAGAACTGCAAACCGATAATATAAATTTATAAATATTACAAACAATATAATCATTAACGCTAAATAACGTTCGTAAAAATACGAGTGTTACAGTCTCGACACGAGGTCGATCGAGTGCTTGTGCAAGCGCCTGAGGCTCAAACACGAGTTCGTGCACGCGGCCTCCTCAGTTCGACATGCGACCTCCTCAGCTCGGTACGCGACCTCATCAGCTCGACATATGACCTCGGCACGCGATCTTGGCACGGGATCTCGACACGAGGTCTTGGTACGAGGTCTCGACACGAGGTCGATCTCGTCATCAGGTGTTACACAACCCATCTCTTCATTCTATAAGTGTGCCTATACCGCACTTTACTAACAAGTGCTAAAAAACCACATTTGCCCTTGCATTCCACCCTTACCCTCAAATTGTCATTTTTTTTACAAACTTTATTTATCTTCCATTCAAAATTGACCACTCTGTCATTGCTTCCTTGAATTCAGCAAATGACTTAAATTCCAAGCCACTTTGAACACATATTTCTTGTCCAAGTGCTCCACCTTGAACTGATCATACTTGGGTCCCTTTTCTCTGTCAGAGTCATCAGGGTCACTACTATTCAGCTCATCAATAACATAATCATACTCAACTTCATGGTCCTCATTAGGTTCATCACTGTCTGCAACCTTTTTTTCCTTGGAGTTAATTTCCTTCTTGTTGTTGTCTTCACTCTGCATGGGGTACCATTTATCACAACCCTTGATGATCCAATTGGAGGAGGATCAAAGGTGTCAAAGGCATCATCCAACCCTAAGGCCCTTTCATCATCAGTGTCATCAAATCTAATTCCCTTAAGGTCATCATCACTGCTGTCACTTCCCTCATCATCATCATCCTCACCAGAATTTGCACCCAAGCAATTGTTCCCCTGAACCTCAACCTCTACCTCACCGAATTTTTCACCCAAATCATTGTTGCCCTCAACCATTGAGCCAATCTTGCCACACACATTATGATCAACATATATGTGAGCCACACTTTTGTTGTTCACAGCCAATTGTGATAGCTCCATTGCATTTGCATTTACTGCCATTCGTTTAAAAGTCACATCTTCTTCCATTTTCCACCATAAGCTATAACTATGACGATCTTCATAACCAAGATCCTTGAACATGCCAACAGCTTCAAAAAAACTCCATTTATCAGCATCAGCACCTTCAACCACAGTCTCACTCCCCATTCTGTAGTACAAAATCCAGTCCGATACAAACTCACCCCCATGGTGAAAAACAACCGTAAAACTCATCCCTGTGTAAATAACCCACGCCCACAATACAAATGTCAGACCTTTACACGCAGTAAACCCACAACAGAAACAACCAAACAATATAGAATATTCCATTTCAACAGTAAACCCACATGATGGTCCCCCCCACATGCAAAAGTCAGAGTTCGAAATGGCATACCTTTACATGCGATGAAGTATCGTGGATGCTCACGGTCCACTCCCTGTCATTGATATCCCTTCTATCTCCAATCGCGAAACCCTGTGTCGTCTACCTCTTCTCCTTCGCGTGAGAGATCGCAGCGAGGAACCCTAATTTTTTAGGGATGAAATTCGGGTATACATATGGTACATAATCTGATGTCCTCCACATTGATGAGTCATCACGCTTATTTGGATGACATCCACAGTCAATAGCCACGTAACATGGGCCCAAAGGTGCCACATCAGCCTCCGTTTGCCACATAAACGTTTTTTAAACGGCAGATAACGTCAGGGACCAAAAATGATGGTTCCTGACTTTGCATGGAGGGAATCTAAAAAAAAAAATTACAGGGACCAAAACCGAAAAATCAGATATTTGTAGGGACCAAACATACATTTAAACCTTTATTTTATGTAAATTTTATCCATACATAAAAGAACCACTAGACTTTATAAGTTCTTTATTCTAAAATTGGGAATTTTCTAGACATTCATGGGTATTTGTTAGTATCTTTGTGTTTTCATACTTTATTAACATGTGAAGCTTCCTCATTTATATGATAGTCATATGATGGCACAATGTAAAGGAACAACTTTTTGTGAGTTAAAGTCCACATCCTTTTGTTGTTGCAGATGCATTGTATAGGTAATTTTCAGTGTTCTATAAATAATTAATGCCATTAAGGTACAATTTTGACTATGTAAACTATTCTATATGTAGGCTTATGATAAATGAGGAAAATCAACCAGTCAATATTGCTTACATGGGACGAGAGTTGCTGCTGTGGTAGAACTGTTGAGCAAAAAGTCCTGCAAGTGGGAGAATCATATCTCTGCAAACCAAGTCCTGCAAGTAATACAGGCAGGTTCTGTATATTTGCAAAATGTCATGTTTAATATGTAGTAATACATTTATTTTATCATTTATAAAAGTGTGCGTGAATGTGATGATTTAGAATAGTTACTCATATAAATTTTATTTAATTTTGTTAGAATCTTGACTTGAATCGTAGCTTTTTTTTTTTGCTATGTAATTACCCTTTGAAATTTATTATAGAATTCTTGTACTCTAGTAGCTGGGTTGTAATTAATGTTTAGGTATTGCATTTTAATGATTTAGTATTGATGATACACACACACACACACACACACACACACACACACACACATATATATATATATATATATATATATATATAATTAAGGTTTCTTAATTGTGAGTTTGGTTTTGATGTTTAATGTTTTTGGTACCGATGATATAACATTACTCTTGTAGTGTCGATAATTATGGTTTAGTTTTTAATTCTAAGTTTGATCTTAAGGTTTTAATGTTTTGGTTTTTGTGAGTTGGTTTGATTTTGGTTTCTGAGAGTTTGGTGTTGTCGATGAAATAGATGAAAATCAGCACCATATGTATAGTAAAAAAATGTTAAAAAAAAAAGAGGATTAGATAGCGCTTCCTTGAAGAAGCGCTATTGAAAGTGAGGAATAATTGACTTTCAATAGCGCTTGCTATCTATTCCTCACTTTCAATAGCGCTTCTTCAAGAAAGCACTATTGAAAGTCAATTATTCCTCACTTTCAATAGTGCTTCCTTGAATAAGCGCTATTGAAAGTCAATTTTTACTAGCGCTTTTAAAACACTGTCTTTTTGAACCAGGATCACTAGTGGCTAAATAGCTAGCACTTTTAAGCGCTAGCGAAGGATAAAAAAAGCGCCAGTGATGTCTAAATCTGTTGTTGTGTTGCAAATGCTAAGTTTGTTTTTCATAAACGAATAAACGAATAAGCGAATAATATATTAAAACAAAGAGAACAAGAGTACTCTATCCCGTCTATGCGAGAGGTTCGCAAATGATCATACTAACAACCCAAACGTAATGGGTTAGCAAAACTCATTATATTCATGCAGTACTCATTGGCGCAATGACGACTATTGAGGTGGCCTACCAAAAGGTTTGACATAAATTTTGGTTGGAATGTGATTCTTAGTTAGTTTTTCTAGCTTTTGAGTCTAGCAACATTGTTCCTTGGAATTACGGAATAGATGGAAAAACTGTTTGGAGTTGACTAATAAGCAGTTTCAGGTGTCTCATATATATCGTGAAGGCAATAACTGTGCAAATAAATTTGCCTCTTACGAGATTAATATTCAAAGTAGGTTTATCTAAATTCATTTGTGATGATTTCTTTAGGAACAGAGTAGGTTTATCTAATTATAGATTTAAATAATGTTTTTGCAAGGGTTTTGGTTTATGTCCCACCTTGTTTTTTACTTGTATTCTTTTCTTATTTTTAATATATTTATTGGTCTGCTGCAAATGATTGGTGATATTTGAGGTGTCAACGTAGCTGCGATGTCAAATGTCATAATGATGTTTTTGCGTACTAATTCTTGGTTAAAAAAAACCCAAACATAATGGGTTGGTGTACACCAATATGAAATAAACAATATATTATTGACTCCTTTTTATTCGTAAACCAAATCCAAGAAAGAATCTAAGTAAGATGTAAGAGAACAAACATCTGCTATCCCAAAAATTGGTGTTTTTCTGTCTCACACCAATCAAAGGCTGGCGATACGCATATGTGTTAATAAGTTATAATTTTATTTTATTATGTGTCAAATTTTCATTGGTCTCGACAGAGAATGTGACAATAAAGTGAGACATGAGATTTTTCATCCGATCTAAGAGACCATGCTTACAAAAAAACCACCCGGAAAAATAAATTTATTCCTCATCAGCTACAAAGATCACGGGACAGCATGCCATATTATATGCCATTATGTGATATTGTAGGTTCTGGTGGTTTCTATCATGAGTTACCATTAATTTCATTTAGGCGCTGAATGGCTTGCAATTCTATTTGGTTTTCTCTTTGCAATTGCAAGTTGCAACTTCCTGAATGATTTGTTATGCTGTTTCTTTTGTTGGGAGAGGTGAGTTGGTTTCACGTTTTGATTAATGAGGTGAATTACTGGTTGATTAATGGCTTTTTGTTCAGGGGTTTTAATGTATTGGATTGAAATAACAAATAGAACTGACATAGCCATAACTGAAGAAAACCACAAACAAAATAAAAATATCAATAGTTTTTGTCTTATCTATTTCCCATGACAATTTTAGTAAAGAACAACATGAAAAGTTAATAATAGTATAGAAGCTTAGCCAAACCGTGTCTTTCAGTTTCTCTCAAAAACGAAACTCTTTGGGGTGTTGTCTCCCAAACTAACCCTCTAATAAATACTTGTCACAACAAAATTTATAATTAGATTAAGGTTTGTTTGCTCTTTTAATGGCCTTAAATTTTGCCACTACGATATAACAGTTTTTTATATATATCAAAAAGGATTCCATCACATTCTGCAAATCACATTCGTTTAAGGAAGTAGGAGAAGGTGTAGAGAACAAGCGAAAAATGCAAATGAAAATTCAACTGAGTATTACCACATTAGCTTTGTTGCTATTGTTATTAGCTTCCTTTGTCAGAGCTCAACCGGGCGTTTTCAATATAAGAAAATATGGTGCACCTAATGGAGATATAACCAATGTAAGATCATATTAACAAACAAGAGTACCGACGTAATTTAGAGATGGAAAAAAAGTAAAATATGTCTCTGACTCTGTCGTTAAGCGTTAGAAACACAAAAATTAGAGACCAATTTTATTTTTTCGTCTCTAATTTTTCGTCGGTAATTCAATTTTTCTAATAGTGATAAGTTGGATCGTATTTATGTTATGTCTTTTTTTTAATAATATTTTGTGTTGTTTGTCCTTAAGGCTTTGAAAAATGCTTGGAAAGACGCATGTGCATCAATAACTCGAAGCAAAGTTGTGGTTCCTAGCGGTTGGTACAAGTTGCAACAAATAGATCTCAAAGGACCTTGCAAGGCTCCTATTGAGGTTCGTGTTCATGGGAGAATTTTAGCTCCGAAAAACCCCTACCACCTCAATGGGCAAGACCAGTGGGTTAGATTTCAATATCTTAATTTCTTTACTTTATCCGGTAGGGGAATTTTTGACGGCCAAGGTGAAATGGCTTGGAAACAAAATGATTTTGGAAAGAACAAGAATTGCAAAAAGCTTGCCATGGTAAGTAAAGTATTCATTTCCAAAAAAATTATCTCATGTTACAAATTTATTTGATTTGTCATCTAAACTTTTAATTTGTGTTTATCTTTCTCTTCGTATAATAAAATGCTTAATTATATTTTTAATCTCTATAGTTTGAGCTATGTGAGATTTTGGTTCCCCTAGTTTTCCAAACGATTTTAGTCCCACAAGTTTTCAATTGTTACACTTAAGTCCCTCCAATTCCTTTTCATTTATATAAAACTCTCAAATTCTTATAATATATTAATATATTAAAAAAATTTACAAATTAAATTGATTAATTATTCTAAACATTATATTCACTTAAACATACGAATTAAAATATCATATTTAACTTAAAATACAAAAACCAAAATTTTTTCTCTTGAAATCTTAATGTACTATTTTTTTTTCAACTTTTTTCAAACTTTCTACTTTAGTCCCTTGAAATTATTTTAAATCTCAAATACATTATCGAGCCTTAAATATTTTAATAAAAAAATAATACTTTAAGGAGTTTAGGTAAAAGAAAATTGACGGTAGTACTATATTAGCTTAATTTTTAAATCAGAGAAACTAAAATCGTTTGAAAAATAAAACTAGAGAAATCAAAATTGCACACTACCCAAACTGGAGGGATCAAAAGTGTAATTAATTCTAATACAAATCTGAGGTTCTATCAAAATTTGTTAATATTTTTTTTCGATAAAAAAATTTGTTAATATTTATGACGATAAAAGATAAACACAAATATTTTACTTAGTAAAATCATGTAAAATTTTGACATTAAGAGAATTTATTCTCAATCCACATAGCAACTATAAACTAGTGCATTTTAATCAAATACTAACAGGTTGTGTTTTTGGCAAAATTTCCCGCAGAATTTTGGTTTTGCTTTTGTGAATAATTCAATTATCCGGGACATAACTTCAAAGGACAGCAAATATTTCCATGTCAATGTATTTGGTTGCAACAATGTTACATTTACAAATTTCAACATCAATGCACCTGCAAGTAGCCCAAATACTGATGGAATTCACATTGGAAAATCAACTCGAGTGAAGATTACCAACTCGAAAATCGCCACCGGCGATGATTGCATCTCTTTGGGTGATGGTAGTAGACACACCACTGTCCGAAATGTGACATGTGGACCCGGACATGGTATTAGCGTTGGAAGCCTAGGAAAATATCCAAATGAAGAACCTGTAGTGGATCTTATTGTAAAGAATTGCACACTAAACAACACAGATAACGGTGTGAGGATCAAAACATGGCCTGGTACCTCGATAGCTTCTATTGCATCTCATTTGCATTTTGAAGATATTGTAATGGTTAATGTCAGCAACCCTGTAATTATAGACCAAGAGTATTGCCCATGGAATCAGTGCACAAAAAAGGTATATCGAACTAAAACCCACTTTTTCCTTTCCAATTCTATATGTCAGAATGCACGCAATGCACTGCATTTTTCATTGTTTTTTTTGTTGTTGACAAAACTGCATTTTTCATTGTTAGATAATTACTATTAGATACTATGTACCAAAAAAAAATAAAAATTACAATTAGATGATTTCACTAAATAATGAATAGACTTAACGAAATTCACATAACTTTTATCATGTAATAGTGTGTGTGTGTGAATAGTCATTATATTAATTTTAATTATTTTTAATTAAATGATAATTTTGATTAACCGAAATAAGAAAAGATTATTAATCTGCCTCTGATGCTTTTTTTTTTTTTCCTTTCAATTGTTATAGAGTCCATCAAAAATTAAGATAAGAAAAGTCGTCTTCAAAAACATTAGAGGAACTTCTGCAACTCAAGAAGGAGTAGCTCTCGTTTGTAGCCCTGGTGTGCCATGTGAAGCTGTGGTACTCAGTGACATAGATCTAAGTTTCAATGGATCTCTTGCAACTGCAAAATGCGCCAATGTCAAGCCCAAAATTCGAAGAAAAGCACCAATTTGTTCGGTTTAGATGGTCAAAGATAGGTGTTGACAAAAAAAAGATGGTCAAACATATATATGCATCCTCAATATTCGGTTAGACTACAACTATTTTTTGGAAAAAAAAAAAAAAACAGATTACATCAATTTAGTTTTCTACAGGATGGACCATTAAACTTTTGTAATTAATTTTTTTAGATCAATCTAACGCAGCAATTGTGACATTATGTTTTTTTTTTAAAAAGAATTATGACATTGTGTTGTCCTGTATTTTTTTCCTCTTTTGTCAAAGCTAGGCTCTCCTTTCCATAAAAAAAAAACTAGGCTCTCCTAGTCTCCTTTCATCAAAAAAAAAAAAAAAAAGTCTCCTTTCTTCGGACTATACCTCTATTTAATTTTTTTTTTTTTTGGGTACAACCTCTATTTAATTTTCAACGAGGTAGGCTATTATATTTTTGTAATCATTCCTTTATATTTTAGATTAATTAATCTTAAGCTGTAGTTAATTGTATATTATGGCGCACACACTAGAACATGACCAGTGCAATATATTTGTTTTTTTTAGAATAAATAAATATTGTTTAGGGGTGAACTTACTTGATCCGAAAGAAGCTCAAAGGGGTTGAATAGGATGGATTGCAGATGCGATGTATCACAGTGGATGTTGATAGTGATGCTAGAATCTTCAGAGACAAGGTGATGGCCACCTGTAAGGACTCTGACGTTCAAGTCGGTGAGTGTATGATATTAGAGAGTCAAGAGAACGAGAACGCACCTAAATTCTAAGAGAAATCTGATTCTTACCGATAAGGATGGAGGTGGTTAGTCATAATTATTGTTAGGATACGATCGCTATTACGGTTGCTAAACCCGTATCTGATCGTTACTCACTCGAGAGTCTCGAAATGACGTGTTTGGGCCTTGGTAATGGGCTTTTAGTATCCAAAATATTGTTCCATAACAGTTTCTCCCAAGTTGGCTATGTATGAATCGTACATTGCTGACTTGATTTACATTGAGGGTATAGGCCAATATCCAAGATACATGTCTGATAGTGTGTGTTGCCACAATATTGTCGAGCAACCGACTTGATTCACATTGAGGGTGCAGGCCACTTAAACTTTTTCTCTTGGGTTAGTCTTAAATGTAACATCCCTCCCCCTGTTGGGTGCCAAAATAAATTTTGGTTTTAGATAGGTCGTGTTTGACAAAGAAGGTCAAAGCGTGTCAAGGTTGTGTTTTACGCAAGGAAGTTAGCAAGCGTCGAGTGAATTAAAGGGATCATTTGGTCGAAATGTCAAGTGAGGTAATGGAGACAGAGAAAAAGAGACTAAGTCTTTGGAGATATGATGAAAACATAAAGAATTGAGTGTCGTCAGAAGAATTTGAAGATTTGGTCGAAGACGTGAACTAAGCACAAAAATGGCTGAGTGTTGAAACCCATAAGCCATAGTTACAGTTAAAATTGACATATTTCGACTAAATGCACAATTCTAGATTTCAGTTGAAATAAGTGCTAACTTATTGAAACAGCTAACGTGACTAAGTCTTAGAGACTTGGTGAATATTTTGGCAAAGCACTAAGCTACTGTCAAAATGACTAAACTTGGTGCAGTCAGAATGCAAGAACATTGTCAAGGCCAACAAAGACTTGTTAAGATTGGCTAAGTGTTAATTGACGCAAAGTTAAATTCATCTAAATCAAGTTGCATCGAATAAGCTTAGGACAAATGTAACTATGAGATACGGGAGCTTAACTGCCTAATACGTATCTAGCAGATAGATATATAGTCAGTTATTTTCTAGGTTTTCTATCACTACAAGAAATAGCGGGATTACCGACGGCCAAAAGCCGTCGGTAATCCACAAATACCGTCGGTAATAAAAAAATTCCGACGGATTACCGACGGACATTAGGCCGTCAGTAAACTGCGCGTCGCAAATACATACCGACGGCTTTAACCCGTGGTAAATTTCCGACGGTTTTCTCCGACGGTTTTAACCCGTCGGAACTTCCGATGCCATTTCCGACGGCTTTAAGCCGTCGGTAAGTTTTCGACGGTTTTTCCGACGGTTTTAACCCGTCGGTAATTCCGATGACATTTCCGACGGCCATGACCGTCGGTAAATCCGAACTTAATTTTTTTTTTTGAAAATTGTTTAAATATTTATTTTTATTAAAAAATTATTTACTTTTTTAAATTATTTAATTTTAATTTCTGTAATCAATTTAATTTATTTATTCATTTAATTAACGATTACTAGTTATCACATTTAATAATTAATTTCTTTCTGTATTTAAAAATGTAATGCGATAACATAACTATAAAACAAATTAAAAAAAAGAAACGTAACAAATAAATAAAAAAATTCGACGAACAAAACAGTAATAAAAATATCCGAAAATAAAAAATATCAATACAAACATAACTAATAGTCACGATAATCATGATCATGATCACTATCACTATCTACATCACCGACATGATCACCCGGTACTATGGCGAGGCGGTGGCGGTGGAGGGCGGTGGCGAGCTAGCAAATGGTACAAATCCTCCTGTCGCGGCGACTGAGCCAAAATGGCGGCCGTCCGTGAGCCTCCTCTATGGCGGCCAGCGAACTTTCGGCCGCTCATTCTTTGCTCGGCCATGGCCGCTTCAACTCTGCTATCTCCGCTCATCCGCGGCCACGACTCTTTGGGCGACTCTCGGCGGAGAAGCGTGGGCCCACTTTCTTGTAGTTCTTTGGCAAGGTCGCCAGCACCGTATAGGCGACCCTTTTTCTTGCCGCCAACAACATCTGCCCAAACCATCAGCGACGCAGCTGGATCCTCTGGGCTCTGAGACGGGGAACATGAGGATGTCTGAGATCTAACCTGAGACATCCTCGCCTCAAACTCCTCCTGTCAAACATAAACAAATTAGTCAATTTTTATTGTAATAAAACAATATAAACATTGTTAAAAAACTATTCATTATGTTTTATAATTACAGGTCCGCCTCGACCGCTCATCGACAAACTCACTGTACCTCTCCTAATATGAGTTGCGATGGAGCTCGTGCAATCGAACCTCCCTTTGCAACCGGCCAGGCGTAATTATTTAATAAAAAAGCTTAACTAAATAATAATAATAATAATAATAATAATAATATAAAACATACAAGTCAGTGCGTCTTTGCTTGGTCGACCGAACCTCCAAGTATGCAAGCTCCCACCCTTTTCAGAGGCTCTATTCTTCTTCGCCTTCTAAACACGCCTTGAACTCGTGGGAGTTCCGGTCGCTTGTAGGCCGCCAGATCTCATCTCCTATCCAAGTGGGCTGCCCATTGGCGGGCATCTCTAAGCATATCGATAGGCGGTGGGAAGCCTTCATATGGAAGTTCTTCTTGATCTGCTCCTCTGCTCTTCCTTCCAAGAAACTCTCTCTGTATGAATATAATACGTTATTAAAAATAATTGAGATTCATGAAATAAAAATAATACGCAACAAAAAAATAAACAACTTACTCAAAGAATTGAACATGTGCCTCAGCTCGACCAGTCAGCGTCCCAGGTGGGCCAATAGGCGTGGTAATTTTGCTCAATTACTTAGTGATAGCCTTCGCACTGGCTTTGTGGAAGGAACCTAAACAATAACAACATACCAAACAAGTTAAAAATATATAGGTTAAACTGTAATTTTCGCCCCTTATCCTTTTTTAGTTTTCATTTAAGTCCATTAAGTTATAAAAATTACTTCAATTTCGTCCTTTCTTTTTAATTATTCTTTTTGTCTTAGACGAAATACCATCTTACACGTGGCGAGTTTGTTTTATTTTATTTTATTTTTACGCCACATGTCGATGGTGATTCGCCTAAGAAAATATGAATAAATAAGCAGAAAAAGCGAAATTGATGTGATTTTTGAAGTTTAAGGGACTTAAATGAAAACTAAAAAAAGATAAGGGACGAAATTGAAAACTAAAAAAAAGATAAGGGGCAAAAATGTGTATTCAACCTACATACTCACCCTCTACTAGCTGGCCTGATAGCAACTCGGCCATCATGCAGCATCTGAATATCATCAACGACCTCCTGCTCATCCTGCTGCTGCTCAACCTCCTCGTCCTGCTGAACCCCGGTCTGATCAGGTGCCTGGCCCACACTATACTCCTGATCGGACACATGAGTGTTGGGCACCGTCTCAAACACAAAATGAGAGGAAGAAGCGGCAAGTGTCTGCTGGAACCCTGGGGTGGGCATCATGTAAATGGGTGTCGATCACGAGAAGGTCCCGCATCTTTGTGTAGGTGCCGAATGTGGCGTAGGCTGCGTAGGGGCCGAACTCGCTGGAGCCTGTGTAGGCGTAGATGTATGTGGATGCTGTGTGGATGACAACATCGCATAGCCAGCATCATCAATCCTAATAATGTTCGGCCTCCGACGGCGAGGGTCGGCGGCGATGCCACTTCCCGCCGCTGACCACTTCTTGGGTGGTGGGGGTCGAACTGAACCTCCCGATGCCATATATGTCTATAGAGCAATTCAATAATACTTGATCATGAAATATTATATTTAAACATAACAATATTAAAAATGAATTCCAAAAAATAAACAAGTTATATGAAAATAATCGACAAAATAAAATATGTTGTTAGACATTAAATTCTCTAATTGTAAAAAGTTAAACAAATTTATTACGCCCATTCGCCCACTCTGCCCGGCATCGTCTTGAGATCTTGATGGTTACGCCACTTCTTCATTTAATTCCTCATCTCCATTTACATCTTCATATGTGATTGGATCGTCACGTAGTCGAAATGGGTTCAACCGTTTACTACGTTGACATGAGACATCTCATCCACTTGATAAGCCACTTCTTCCTGTGGATCATCTGCTTCAATGCGACCCCTTGGTTTTGTCTTTATTGCAACACACCAACCTTGTTTGTCCCTTCGAGTTGACGGATAAGGGACATAATACACCTGTCTTACATGTTGTGCTATGATAAACGGATCAAACATTTGGTATCTTCTGCTCATGCATATGTCAACAGTATTATATTTGCTATCCATTCTTGTGCCTCTACTTGACGGATCAAACCAATTACAATAAAATAGCACTATTCTTTTAGTATAGTCTAAAGTATTGTACGCCAGCTCATATATATGTTGAATCACGCCGTAGAAGTCGTCTTCACCTCCCTCTGTGGCACCTTTTACATAAACTCCGCTGTTAACTGTTTTTTTCCCCTCTGTTTTTGACTGAGTTTGAAATTTGTAACCGTTTACGAAATACGTGTGCCATTCTTTTACACGTGATTTAGGACCATGAGATAAATTTCTCAAGTGTTCGATTATGGGCGATTCTGACTCGCTATACACCTGCATATACCCATGCACAAGTGATTTAGGGTTCCTTTTTTCAAACAATCTTTTGTATTTTCAAACAACAAATAGTTGAAATAGGACTAAAAATACATACCTGGCTCCTAAACCACGTTGGGAAATATTCATGAATATAGGCAGAAGAGTCTTGTTCGCTTGTGGTCTTAGTTAACAAGAATGCCCTGAACAAGTCATTATCAAACAAATGATCATGAATAGGTGTGGACTAAATAAATTGAAAGTGGTCAAAAGTATACATACGTAAGATATGGTGATACTTCGGCACAGTTGATCAACACGTGAGCGTGTCGACTTCCAATCTTCTCCGTTAACCAGGACTTGACTCCTTTCCAGCATGACGACCAGGAAGGCAAAACACCGATAAGGCGGCGGGTGTCTTTCACTTTCAATTTCTATTTCATTCCTATTATTTGTTGGTGTCGGCATGAAGTTCGTAAAATAATGGGAACAAATGAATTGTCTCACCGTAAGTAAGTTGCACAAATAGATCCTTCAACCCTGGCCTTATTTTTCACCGACCGCTTTGAGTCACCCATAAATCTGAGAATAACAAGGTTGGTGATCAACATTTCAACATTTAACCCGGCGTTGAATAATTATGTTAAAGAATATTTGATTATATTACCTTTCGAATGGATACATCCATCTGTATTGAACCGGTCCACCAAGCCTAGCTTCATGTGCAAGATGCACCGGGAGATGTTCCATAGAGTCAAAGAAACCAGGAAATATTCTCTCCAACTTACAAAGAATGACCGGTATGTTCTCGCTCCATCTTGATAAGATCATCATCTCTCAATGTTGCAGAACACAAATCTTTAAAAAATTGGTGAAGTTACGTAAGTGGATTTAAAATATTTGACTACAGGGAACTAAATGCAATAGGAAGTAAACACTCCATGAATACATGACAATCATGGCTTTTCATCCCAATCATTGTTCTTTTGTTCACATCAAAGACATCTTGCCAAATTAGAAGAATAACCGCCTGGCATTCAAGTTCTTTTATCCACCGACAGATCGACCTAGCTTCCTCAGCAGTTAAAGAGTAACAAAGCTTTGGGTTTGAGGTTTTCCCATTCGACCGAAGTCGTCAAATGCAAGTCCTTTCGCTTACAGAAAGTGGTAAGTTCGATCTGGCCTTATCATTGTCTTTCGTTCTTCCTCTAACGTTCATCACGTGAGAAAAACATTGTCAAAAAGTTCTTCTCAATGTGCATAACATCAAGGTTGTGTCTCAACAAATTATCTTTCCAATACGGCAAATCCCAAAAAATACTTCTTTTAGTCCAATTGTGCCATTGTCCATATCCTTCAAATCGATCCAATTCACCAAAATCTGTGATTTTTGGCAGATCCATAACTCTAGTAAAAATCTGTTCGGATGTCAACCTCGGGGGCGGGCCATCTAATTCAACTTGCCCCTTCTTGAAGGCATTCTTATTCCGTCTAAATGGATGATCTGCTGGTAAAAACCTGCGATGTGAGTCAAACCAAGAACTCTTCCCCCCAAATTTCAAGGTAAAGGCCTTTGTATGCTCCATGCAATGCGGACACGCCATCTTACCATGAGTCCCCCAACCACACAACATGCCATATGCAGGGAAGTCATTAATGGTCCACATAAGAGCTGCCCTCATTGTAAAGTTCTTCTTTCGTGCAACATCATAAGTCACAACGCCATTCCACAACCTTTTGAGATCGTCGATGAGAGGTGTAAGTAGATGTCAATACCATCTGTTGGATTATCTGGACCCAGATAATACAAGTCAAGAACATATAGGGCTTAGACATGCACATATCGGAGGAAGATTGTATGGGGTAACAATAATCGCCAAGAAGAATAAGGTTTCGCCGTTGATTGAACATATGGGGTAAAACCATCGAGCATAAGCCAAGTCGTACATTACGTGGATCTGCTGCAAATTCGGGATTCACACGATCAAAGTGCTTCCAAGCTTCACCATCACAAGGATGTCGCAACATACCAAGTGCTTTTATTCTCATAGTGCGAGTCATTTTGTCTGCGATGCGTGTTGTACGCAAACATTCTCTGCGACCTTGGAATAATTGGCAAATAAAACATTGCCTTCCGTGGAACTGGTTTTTGTCTACCCTTTCCATTATCGGTATGTGACATATACCTTGGCTCACCACAATTTGCATTCAACCCGGTAGCTATCGTTTTACCAAATTCATTGTCGTAATATAACATACACCCTCTCACACAACAATCAATCCTTTTAGATTCCAACCCCAATTTGGACACTAAGCTTTTAGCCTCGTAATAACTTTTTGGCAAACCATCTCGATGGGTGACGAGTCCAACATCATCTTCGTTCACGAGATCCAAGCACACATCCGTAGCACCACAGTTGGACTTGAGAGCTAAAAGTCTCATACACATTGATAACTTAGAGTCGGCACCCTTCAAACAACGGCTTATTTGTTTCTAACAAGAGATTATAAAATCTTTGTGCGATCTCATTTGGAAGTTCATCTGTGTCATCATCTTGTGGCTCCTCGAATGATACGTTGACCCCCAAGGCATCACAAACCATATTTTGCATCAATTCAATCTGCTCATCATATCCCGTATCTACGCAATTACTTGAAGCACTGTGCAATTATCGCCAACCCCTAATCCAACCCGAGGTAACTCTTCACCATGTCTAGTCCAAATCCGGTAATTAGGCATAAATCCAACTCTGCAGTGCGGCATGACCTCTCCTGGGCTCTTGATCTTTCTGCAATGGCATTTAAGGCACGGACACCTAATCCCTCCATTAATTTCAAATCTTCGTGTGCCATTGCGACTTGAACGAAGTGATCAATCCCATCGCAAAGATTGTTTCAACCCCCTCTTCCCGGATATAACCTATCGTACATCCAACTACGATTTGAAGGAAAAAATTCCATCTTCTGCATGTCAAAAAAAATGACAATTTCAGCAGCACGACATTCTTACAACCGCTCTCGTTCTTTAAATGGTATGTCCCTATCCGATTCCGGGAAAAAATTTTTCAGAACTTCGTATAATAGTCATTCTGTAATTCTCATATCTTATACTTGACAAAATTTGTGACATTTCCATTGGTCTCGAGTACACAAAATGATCGCAGTTAGGAACAAGGCAATCAAGTATGCACCCAGAGAACAAAAGGAAATGAATCTAACCGAAATTTCATCAAATATCAAGATACGAGAATCAAGCAACAACTATTATACAAGTAAAGAAAAAGTTTTTTCCCAAACTGTCCGACTTGGACAATTCAAGGTTCAATATACAATGAACATGTGGTATCTAAAAGAGTACACGCACTCAATAATATATTGAACCTCAAACGGGAAGCTAAGGCTTTTCTCCGATACTAATAACAACAATCAAACATCCATTTCATCAATAATTAAAAAGTAACATGTTGAAAGTTGACATCCTCTTAAAGGATAGAATTAAACAAGCATACCGACGGCAAGGGAAGCATAAATCCTTTTAACAATTTTTGTTTTCATAGTGGTTTGGTTTGGTATATGCCATGCAATTAGAGCTCCTATATGGTCACATCTACCATACATCCTAATCCATTAATTGGCCAAAAAACAATCATTTTCTGCTTTCAGCTTAAAAACTAGCCTAGCACCAATCTACTACATTAACCAAGGCGAGTTGATGGTATCTCTAAACAACATAAAATTGGTTACTTTATTATTTTTAAAAAATAAGATCATCACATAATTAAATTCATCAAATATAGGATTTTAATAGTTTATAATTAGTGTCCGATACGATTAATTTGGGAATCAATTTCCTCGGCAAATTCATGTCTTTGTGTAATAATATGTCTTTCATATGTTAAATTTTTAGTTTAATAAACGTTGTTTGTATTTACAAAGATAGTATATAGTTATAATCTGTAAATATTTTGGAGATTAATATGGTTACTATCTCAATATAAATTGGTTTCTATAAGTATAGCGAGACGTAGCATGAACATAGGATCGTAGATTCACTTACTGAAATTGAGTTTATGTGTTGCTTGCTAAATGAATAATCTACATGCTACCTTACTCTAACATAAAATATACATCAAACAAAATTCCCTCTGTGGAGAGAAGTAAATCGAGTGATTCCTTCTCTCTTTTACTTTTCTTTCAACTTAAAAGAAAAAGTATCGACATATATTATCCAGAAAGAGGGGTTTTGAATCAATTAATGAAGTTCATTTTTCAAAAACATCATTAAAAAAAATGAAATGGGATTTTTTGAAACATAGGAAAAGGTGATCTATTGAGTCATTTATACGAATCCAAAATATTATGATTATGAAAAACTCAACGGGACCCCTCGAATTCGTCAAAAATATTATCTAGACGCGTGAATAGATTGACCTTAAAACAACAACGATTAATTACGATTGCTATAAAACAAGCTCGTATTTTATCTGCGTTACCCTTTCTTATTCCGGTACCTTTTGTTAATAATGAAAAAAAAATTAAAAAAAGCGAGTCGACCACTAGAACTACTACTGTTTTTAAAAAAAAAATATGTTTTTAAAAAAAATTAGAGTTACTCTTCAATTGAATTCAATTTTGAATCGAAAATCAATTTCAATGTGGATTGATATCTTGTTCGAAAACTACGACAACTATACATCACTTCAACATAAAACATCCTTTGTTAGCCAAAACACACATCACCTCAAAATTCTCTCTCTGGAGAGAACTATGAAGCAAATCAAATAAATATGTCGGTGTGGGGGTCAACAGCCAACCCTTTTCCACCCAATGAGTCAACCGACATTTCGTTAGAGTGCATACCTAATTCTCAGAACAAGAGAGTGTCCACGTCCTTCGATGTGAGTGGCAGTCTCGGAGCAATGTCGTGGCCTCGAACTAAAAATACAGAAAAAAACATAGAAAATTTTAACTAACAAGCTACCAAATAGCAATCAACAAAAATGAGCAGGATGCCAACCAAACAACAATCATGTTATAAAATAATTCCAAATAAACCCCAAGTAAGCTTTTTGGCTTTCACTATTTTTATCAAATCATGAATTCTCAAAAGCTATTTAACCTCCTCATGTAAAACATATAATAGAGCATAATAGAGTGGTGGTGGTGGTGGTGGCGGCCTGGTTTCGCGAACAATCGTTGAAACGTTGGAATAATTGGAACTTAGGCTTAAGACAAAAATTAAATAGAAAAGCACAAATGTAATTACATACATCATATATTATCCTAATACATTTATCCAATTAAAATGTTAAAGCAGTCAAATACTAATGTACATAACATGCATAATATAAAATAGAGGCTAGCTAGTGGCGGCTCCTTGAGGGGTCCCCAGGACAAAATCGGGCGGTAGAATCCTCCGAAGGAGTCGATGGAGTGTAATCTGCTACGGTGGGAGAATATTTTGGTGTGGACGGAGTGTAATCCTCTCCGATTGGAGAATACTCCGGTGAGGTCGGAGTGTAATCCTCTCCGATTGGAGAATACTCCGGTGTGGATGGAGTATACTCCAAGATCTCATCGTCATCGCTGGAGACCTGACCGATGTATGTCCCTCGATGAGCACCCCCGGTAGCTCCAGGCCTCCTGGGATCCCCATGCTGGTTCATCAAATCACGATCCTCAGCACGATCCTTAGTCCTGATGACAAAGCTATTTCGATACTCCCTCGCAGACATCATCGGCCTCCTGGAAGGCATAGGAGGATCACGATGGCGAGCATCGCGATCCTCAATCGTCACAAAGCTATTCTCGATACTCCCTTGCAGACATCATCGGCCTCCTGGAAGCCCTACCTCGACCACGGTTTCCATCTAAAGACATTGTCTGCTTGTTGTCAACATTGGTCGATCAGAGCATATAAACCTAAAATAATCGAATTACAACAAAGCGAACAAAGGCATAGGTTTGCGATTTAAGACTTTATTCCAATATTTTTTCAATATTTTTTCAAATCATGATGCTAACCGAGCAGATGCGCCAACTAGACTTTTTTTTTCCCTTCTAATTAGCATGCTTAAGACAAACTTTTAACCTTGCACATAATATAACTATCCTAAACTTTTAAAACAACTAACAATCCACAAAATCAATAAGAGCAGAGCAACCGCCAAACAACTAACAATCCACAAAATCAATAACACAGAACAACCATCAAACAACTAATAATCTCACGCAAGGCTACTCTTGCAAAGCTACTAAAACAAAAATCAAATACCAACAACAGGGAATACAAACAAACATTAGTTCCCAAAATCACAGAACACAAAATTGGAGGTCAAGCCACAAAGAATACCTGTGATGCACCAAAACCTTCAAAATCACGTCAAAAACCTTCAAATCACTTCAAGAACTTTCAATCGTTCTGAAACATCGAAAAGGAACACCAAATCAATTTGGGATTCTAAGAAAAACACGACCAAAGAAGGACAGAATAGAGACAGAGAATAGACGGTGGTGGCAGAGGTGACGGCAGACCACGGTGCTGTGGAGGAGGCCGCGGAAGGTACTGTGGAGGTGGTGGCGGCGGACGCGTGGTGCTATGGAGGTGGCGGCGAGATGGTGTTCTGTGGAGGTGGCGGCGGATAGAGAGAGAGATGAGAGAGAGAGAGCACACGGTGGTGGTGGTGGTGGCGGAGGAAACGCGGTGGTGGTGGCGACTAAGGCGTGGTGGTGTGGGCGCGGTGGTGGTGGTGGTGGTGGAGAAAGAGAGTGAGAACGATGTAACGCAGAGAATAGAGAGAATAGAGTGGTGGTGGTGGTGGCGGCCTGGTGGTGGTGTGGGCGTGGTGGTGGTGGCGGCGTAGTGGTGGGGGCGGAGGAAGAGAGGGAAGTGAAAGAGAAGAGGGATGAAGATGGAGGAGAAAGGGAAGGCCTGGCTTCTGATTATTATCGCGCATTACCGACGGCTTTTTACCGACGGTCTAGGCCGTCGGTAAACTGTTCGGCATTACCGACGGGTTTTTTAACTTACCGACGGTATAAGGCCGTCGGTATTTGAAAAATAGGCGCGTAAATGAAATATCTTTGAAATTACCGACGGGCATTGACCGTTTAGAATTTACCGGACGGACTGAAAGAGTTTTACCGACGGCTTGGCCGTCGAAAAATCCAACGTTTAACCGACGGTCTCTGACCGTCGGTATATGCCCGTCGGTAAATCCGAATTTTCTTGTAGTGTATAAATATGTAGTCGAACAACATATTTTGGGTTGGATACTTGATCAATTACACTACATCTCACATATCGCAGATTCGCGAATTGACATCAAGTATACCTTCCACTTTTCAATTTAATGCAATTTTACATTCCAAGTCACTTACTTCTTCGTCTAATTTACTTTCCTACAACTTACTTTCTGTCCAATTTTACATGTTTTCATTTACTTTCAGTCTTTCAAATCAAAAACCATAAAAATCACTTTCATGTTCTTCCTGTTTTCATTGTCAATTTCGAACTCCATCACATTACAATTTCTTAATCCTTCATTCAAACCATTTTCCTTCACTTTTCTTGTTTCTGTCAACTTGACGAGAATCCTTGACAGAATTGCTAAGTTGAGTCTCAATATTATAAACACAGTGATTTTGGCAAAATCTTTGGTCTTATTTGACTAAGTTGATTTCTTGACAAACCACTGATTTTAGACATAAAACCCGTTATTAGACGAGATTATCGCGTAACTTGTTGAATTTACAATCGTTAGATAAAAATATTTGTTTTATGATGAATTTGGTAGACACATGCCCGTGAAACCAAAAAATCCCAATAAACACCCCCTCTCTTTTTACAGGTTCTGGGCGTGTCACTCATAGGACTATCTACCACTCCCCATGTGGTATTTCTTTCGCCAAGTGGTGAGATACAAAGATGCTTCCAAGTACTTGAGCCCCAGGTTATGGGTTCGAATCCTTGTGGGAGGCGAAAGAAATACCACATGGGGTGGTAGATAGTCTTATGAATGACACGCTCAGAACCCGTAAAAAGAGCGGGGGAGGGGTGTTACATTAAACCCTAATGATCGTTGATGGGCCACAAGGGTCTAGAGGTCCGTCACCATTTGGATGACTTGTTGTTCGTAACCGTTGCATCACGCTTGTCACGTCTTTTCGAATAAATAGGAGATTATAATGAGAGAGTGAGAGTTCTACTTGCTCGTGAAGTTATCTATTCTCCCGCCCTTGTTCATTTAGCTTTGAAGCTTAAGCCTCCTTTCTCCATTGTCCTTCAACCACCCATCTTTAAGCCAAGGTATGTATTGCCTCTTACCTTTGCTTTAGTTATGGGGGTTCCTCAGGTAGGTTCCGATCGTCATGAAGGGGAAGTTAGTGCTTCATGAGGACTCGTTGTCCTTAGAGTCAGAGGGTCTCATGCCACAACATTGAGTGGCTCTTTCCTCTTCTGGGTCATCTTCCACTGATAGTGGAACTGTTGTACAACAACGCCCACTAGATATGCTCTAGGTTATCGAGTGATGACTTTTCTGATGCTCAGGGGGCAGACATTGTCAAGGGATTATGCCATTGCGGAGATCGACCGGTTGATCGTTGTGAAACTACTCAGTTCGTGAAGGTGGCTAGGAACTGCACCCCAGCCACATGGATTTTCTT
Organism: Calophaca sinica; assembly: GCA_037113605.1. Taxonomy (NCBI): domain Eukaryota; kingdom Viridiplantae; phylum Streptophyta; class Magnoliopsida; order Fabales; family Fabaceae; genus Calophaca; species Calophaca sinica. Next base: position 97,627,861 of record CM073736.1, read on the forward strand.
CGGATGAGCACTCTGACTCTGAAGTCATTGCAGATCTCTTTTGCAGGTCCAAAATGAGCAGACGTCGAGTTCATGACTCATCAGTGATGTCCCTAGACGCTGATCAATGCTTATGGGTGGAAATTGAAGTCTTAACCACTTTTAGTTTTCTAAATTCTAATGAGGAAGCCGATCAGGCCGAGTATGCGAAAATTTGTCTTGATATTTTTTGATGATATTTTGATATATAGCTGAGATTGGAATACTCAGTTGGACATTTTTTTAATGAAACTTCATTTATCGAAAAAAGAATGGTGTGACATCATATGGTATCGAATTCCTTTTCGGATTGAAAACAAGTCATGTTTTATTGTTTTGCCCAGTTCAATCATCTTCTTCCATATCCCTTCCAAACCCCTGCAGGAAAACCATGAAATTGAGTCCTATCGTTTCTGACTTAGGCGCAGTAGTATATCTCGTATTATTAAATTTATAAAATCTGTAAATTGAGAAAGAGAAAATATCTAAGCTATTTTTTTTGGGATACATACATGATAGTTTCTTTTATGGATAAAAGAAAATATCTAAGCTATAATTAATTTAAAATTTAGAGTTTGAATTTTAAAGAAAATAAGTTAAAAATGACTATTTTATTTATGAAAAAAAAAATGCAGTAATAGATTATACCGTTTAAAAAAATTGTTACCTAATTTTAATTTATCTAAAGTTATGGTTTATTTTTATTATTATAACTTTTGTTAGATAAAATAAATTTTAATATGATACATAAGAATAAATTATTGATCATTTTATCTTTTAATGAGAAAAATTCTTTATAGGTAAAATCGAATCATAATTACAAACTAGAAAGGTACCCGTGCTATGCACGGTGTAGCACGGTCCCTTTTAGTTTTTCAAAATCAATCCATCAAAGATAAATGTATTAAAATTATATAATTGATTTAATATATACAAATGTATATTTATTTTGTTTTTTAAGATACTAATTAATGTTATATATACAATCAATCATCTCATAAAGTTTAGTAATAAAAATATGGTAAAATTGCGCTTAGGGTCTTTTAAGTTATTTTAAAATTTCACATTAGTTCTTTAACTTTTTTTTGTGTCAATTAGGTTCCATAAATTAGGTTTGGATGACCAAATAAGGCTTTTTTTTTACCATTCCTCAAGAATCCCTCATCTCCTCTCATATGTGTAACTCCTAAACCTATATGGCACTGCTGATGTGTCAATAATTATAATAAAAAATATTTTATTTAATTAAAATAAAAAAAATAAATCTGGTTCATAGATTCGGTTCCCCTTTTCAACCTCCATCTTCAACTTCATCTTCAACCCCTCTTCCACTTCTAGATCTAGTTCATCTTCAACCTCCACCACCACCACCAGAAACAGAAAGGGCCACAACAAACAACGACGCAGACGCAACGAAAGAGATAGACAGATCATCACCACCACCACTCCTATTTGTTTCAGAAAACAAAAACCCTAATTTGAATTTAGGAAAAGAAAGAAAGAAATTAAGGTTTTTGAGTGACAGCGTGCGTGGGAAAACTGCCTCCTCCACTGCCTCCGCTATATCCCTCCTCCACTCATCCTCCATCGCTGGGTCTTCCAGATCTGTGGCGATCTAGTGGGGGTGGTGAATGGAAAGAGGGAAAGAACTCACTTTTGTACGAAGAGGGAAATGGAAAAAGAGATATTGGGGAGAGGGAGGGGTGTGGGTTTAATTTAAGGGTGGTGTGGTGAGGAGCTGTGATGTTGGTGCAGAGAGTGTCAAAAGCTGCGAGTGATATTTGATAGTAGTAGATTGGGAGTGGATCATGTGAGGAACAGAGAAGCAATGCGTGCGATTTGGGGTTAGAGAGAGAGAGGTGGGGGAAGGAATAGAGAGGTAGAGGATGGGGAAAAGAGCAACAAGACACTGCAGCAACAGAGGGTACATAGAGAAGTCACTCTTACTCTCAGAAATTCTGGGTTGGGGAAGAACAAATTCTCACTACAAAAAAACGGGTGAATTGTGGCGGTTTTAAAATGGCGGCTAGTTAGAACCGCCACTTATTACAGTAAATTAGGGCGGTTGTGGGAGCTGCCGTAATCAATAGTAACATTACGGCGGTTTGAACCGCCGGAATCGTCTTTCCTAATGTTATTTTTTTTTGCCTCTCCCGGATGCCCTCATTACCATTTGTGCGAAAACAAAACCTAAGAGGCTGGATCGACCCTCTCTCTCGCGCGCTCGTACCAGATCGAAGAGGCTGACCCTTTCGCCGCCAGCTACCTGGATCTGACCCTCTCGCGGCCGTATAGAAGCAGCTCGTCATCTCTTTCTCTCTCGCGCGCGAGCGGTCGTACCAAATCGAAGAAGAGTACACTCTTTCACTTTCGTTGTTCGTTGCATTTTCGGTTTCTTTCATTTTAGTGAATGTTGTGGAGCTGAGTTGGGGGTTCGGGTTTGTTTCTTCTTCCGCAACAGAAGGAGGGAAAGGTTCGGACCAGAAGTTCAACGCTGATCTTCACAGATCAAGACTGTGAGTTGGATCTTCACGCCGACCTCGCCAGTACCTTCATGAGCTATTATAGATCTTAAAGATTACTGTATTGAATCTGCTGAGGCAAAATAATCAGTTTTTCTATTGCTAAAATTTTGATTGAAGCACTCTTTCCTCAAACCCTTTTTTAGGATGACAAATTCAAACCCTTTGTTATATTTGTTGAACTGGTTGTAACAGAGCCGATCAAGAGTTACTCAAATTAACAACCCCCTTTCCCAGACGAGAAAATACCTGCATTGCGAACTCAAAAACTATTTGTGTCCTTGTGCATTAGGATGACAGAAGGAATTGAAATACAATGTCTAATTCATATTCATGTCTTGTTTCTGCACTAGCAAGATTAATAATTAATAATAGAGCATTGTATTAAGAGACAGAAAGGGGTAAGAGAGAACGACATAACAGCAATTCCACTACTCTTTTTTGGAAGTGCTTGAGTTCTCATCCTGCCAAGTTGCTTGCCATTGCTTGTCATAAAATGTAAGAGAGTTCTCTTTTTTCCCCTCTTACTGAAAAAAAGGCCTTTATTTTCTTGCTTCATTTTAGAATAAAAAGAAGAACTAACCATTAAGTAGTTCAGCTTCAGGTAGATGGAACCTTTTTATCCATGCCCACCAAGGTATGGTGGAGGTGTGAAAAATCACAGGATTATCATTTCTGGATGATTCTGGGTTAGCCTCGAGCCATTTTCTCCTCCTTGCCTCTGAATATGGGAATGACCAAAAAAGAAAATGAGTAGATTCTTAGATGAATTGAAGTTTAAAGTATTTAAAAATAAAGAATAAAATATAAGGAGATGACAACATATGAATCTAATCCTCCTGACAACTATGCCCAATTTATAAAACAAGTTCTTTAAAAATATAAGGGTTGTTTCTTTAGTTGGGATTAAGTTATAAAACAAGTTCTTTATGTAAATTATTTGGTGAATCTGCCCAATTTATGTAAATTAAGTTTATAAAACAAGTTTTTGCTAACTTGTAAGGAATCAATATCTGAATTTTTTTTGGTTAAAATATGCAGTGTTTATGATATCTATATACCCTTTTCAGTGGAAACTTTTTTTTTAATTCCTTAACTAGGCCAGTATCACTGTTAGAAATACTATGCATATAACTGTTGGGAAACTGGACATTTTTTTGGCCTTGCAAACTGCTTCAATGCCCATAGTATTTTAATTTTAATTTTGATTTTAATTTAGTGGGTTACTTCTAAACATTGTCTACAACAAATCCTCGTGTAAGTTTTACCAAAGAGATTCTTACCATGTTAGGTTTTCTCAACTTGCAGGCACAAGACAAGACTACATATTGGGCAGTTGGTGAAGGATTACATCAGCCAAGCTTAAGCAAGCTAGTGACATCGATCACCATGCTGAAGTTAATGTAAGTTTGGACCTTTATTTTGTGTTGTACTTCATCTGCATATGTAGGGCAGTTTATATGGTCTCAGAATTTTTATTGATCAACTTCTAAAATGCATGAATCACACACCAGCGTGCGCACACACCGAGCACACATGCACACACATATATTTATTGATTTATTTTACTGAAATTCCTGCCTGCCATGTAGGAATAGGTAATTGCATGGAATCTTGGAAATATCAACAACATGCAGCTCCATCTGCCTTTAGATTAAGTATTAGGATTATTTGATGCATTTACTTCCTTCTTTATTTAGTGTTTATTATTTTCCTCGGCATATAATTTCTTCAATCTCAACAGTATTTCCAAATCATTATCTTGGCTTAGATGTAATTTTGCTCCTCTGGGATTGGGTTTGAAGGAGCCTTGATGGCTTTAAGATTTAGCAGATACCTTCATGCTAAAAAAGAAAATAAAAGTAAAAATAAAATTAATTTTGCATTCATGAAGATGAATTGAGGTTGGAAAATGAATTCCTTGATGATAAGACATTTTTTTTGTAACAGGGTGATAGTCACCTATTTAAAAATGTAACAGTATCTGTGGGCAATAATACAAAGGCAATTCTGTTTCTTCCTTCTATTTGTCACTAGTCTATCAGTTCCTTACACCAAATATCCCAACCAGTGATTGCATCTTCAAGATACGTAGTAGATGTATCAGATGTAAACCAGGACTCAGTTATAGCAACACCATACAGATAGAATAAGCTTAAGCAGACTAACTAAGATCACAAACAAGTAAAATTAGTGGTGCCAACTAATAGTCTATTCTTTGGGAACAAATGAAGGCTAGAAAAGGAAATTGAAAATAAAAAGGCAACTGAAAAGGATAGCATATTTACCAAGAGTTAGATCTGAGTGTGTTACCCCAATGTCCAATTCCATGGAGGCAGGAGTGCAAGACAGTGAGAATCCAAGATGAAGCACTCTTCTTGTATACTGTTTAACAGAACATTCATATATGTGAACAAAAGACTACTGTATTTCACTTTAAATTATTGTTATGGGGCCCCTTATAAGCTCTGAAAATACATACCCACCTACCTAACCTTACATTATAGTCAATGCAATCAAAATAATAAATGGACTACATTAATTAGAGTGTTGATTATGCAATGTGATTACATGTTGATAAAATTTTTGGTCTGATTATTTGAGGAACGTCTTTAATTAATCAAAATTAAACAAATGTTTTTTTTGGTCACCTTCTGCGGATTATGCTGCTTTTTCTATGGTTGATTAGCATTAGGAGCAACAATGTGACATCATATCAGATTAAAAGGAAATGTACCTATAAAAAAAAGATTGAAAGGTCACTTGATCTCAAGGCATCTCTTAAAACATGTTTAATTTCTTTAATTCTTTGTCCTAATGTCCATATTGAATACAAAAACAAGAAGAGATTAAAAGATGCTCATGACAGATGTGGGTTTCTTTACTATTTTACTCTATTTTTATTTATCCCTTTATTTCTTGGCTTTATTTTTGTTCTCTTTTTTCTTGAATAATTTTTATTTTTGTTACCTTTGTTTATCCGTTTGTTTCTTAGCTTTATTTTTTTTAAACAACTTAAGATGGTAAGGTAGGTGGTTATATTACTGGCTACACCAAGAGTAGAAAGAGATGTTGACTAACAGTTTGTATTTTAAATGAGGAATTGATTAAAGAAGATAACAAGCTGAAAGGAACATTATATGAAGAAATAAGTATTAATTTGAATATTTTTTCTTACCTTAAAACGTTGAATTTATAATTAATTTTTTTAACCAGCATATTAAGTTTTTATAGCTTATTATACTAGTTGTTGAATTGGGAGAATTGTCTGTATCTTAAAGGCTGTGTACGGTTAACTTGTTATACATAAATACACAACTCATGAATTTTAGACATAAAAATCAGAAGCATGAATGTACAAATTGTTATCTTTCTGGCAAATCCATTGGTTTCTATAGGAAAGAACCTAGATGACCATCAAGAAGTCAATTATCTATTATGTTTCTTCTTTTCTATTCTAGATCTATTTTTGTTGGTTTGTTCAGCTTGAGAAGAAAAAAAGAACTTTTTTGTCAGTACTATAAAGAGATGCTATTTTGATTAATATGTTTCTCATCAGAACCAAGACTTGGCATTTTATAAACATTTCTGGGGTATTTTTATGGACCAGTGATCTCAAATCTTGTGGGGTCTCTGATGATTGTTTATCTGTTATTCGTCATGCTTGAGGGTTTTTTCCCCTTCTTTATTATGTTGTTGTTCTTTATGGTGTTTTAAATTAGCTTGCATGTGATGATTTTCCTAATCTTTGTTAGATTGATTTAATCTGATTTATTTATTGCCATTTCTATTGTAGTACTTGCATAGGATTATTGTATGTTATATAATAAACTAATTTTTGCAAATATGATGTGGTTGCCTTGCCTCTTCATCTCCTTGATGCATTTTCATTGCATGAAGATGGAGATGAATATAGTGTAATTTGTTGCTTTCCTCTCAAGTTTGTTGGTAATAGAAAGTGATTTTTTTTCAAGTCCTTTCTACTTTGATTTCTGGTCTTCATAGAGTGTAAAATAACATTCTTTTCAACTAAGATGAGTTGCTGTTGATTGTGCACTAGTAGCACTGGTGCTTCATGGATGATAATATTGGATTTGCAATTGCACCAGAATTTGCAATTTGTAGATTTGTAATTGTACTGCATTTAAAACTGCTCTACCCAATTGCCATCTGAGCTCTTATTGCCTTATAGGTTTATAGCATTTCATGGATGATAATATTGGATTCTTTATCATGTCTTATAGGCACCAGATGCTAGAAGTGGGGCTTCACCAACGAAAAAATCATCAGATGGAAGCAATGCAAATGGCGCGGATTTACCTCCTCCAAATGGCGCAGATTTACCTCCTCCTAATGGCATATGACTTAAACTCTGAGTTATTATGTAATTTAAGATGCTTACTAGACTTCGACTTATTATGTAATTTCAGATATGCTAAACATGTTTTTTTGTTGTTGCGAGAGTTGTTAAACATCTTTGTGCTACTTACATATTATTAACTATCTAGTTAAATGAGTAATTTCCTCTTAAATGTGATATTTTATTATTTTTATAATTAGTCTTGCACGTATATTTTAAAAATTAATGAAATGTAAATTAGATAAAGTAAGATGGTTTAGGTTTAACAAATGATCGCAATCAATAATAATAGACGCATTAGGAGGGTAAAAAGGCGCATTTAAAAACAGGATTCCGTAAAAATTTTGCTTAAAATTAGGGCGGTTGAAACTGCCATTATTTACTGCGAATTTGGGCCAGTATTTCTGCGAATTAGGGCGGTTGAAACCGCCAGTATTAACTGCGAATTATGGCGGTTGAAACCGCCACTATTAACTGCGAATTAGGGCGGTTGAAACCGCCAGTATTTACCACAGGAAACACTGCACCCAACAGTATATTAAGGCATTTTGAACCGCCATTTTTCGCAAAATTTAACCGCCATTTTTTACAACGTGGATTGTGGCGATTCAAAATTAACCGCCGTATTTTACCAAATGGCGGACGAAATTCTGGCGGTACGGGAAACCGCCATTTGTGCTAAAAAGGGCGGTTAAAACCGCCAGAATTTGCAATTTTGGCCGCCATTATTTACCTTTTCTTTTGTAGTGTCTGGATTGGGGAAGAACTTTGATTTTTTGTTTTGATTTATTTATTTTTATTTTAATTAAATAATTTAAATGAATAAAATATTTTTTATTATAATTATTGACACATCAGCAGTGTCACATAGGTTTAGGAGTGACATATAGGAGAGAAGACGGGGGGTTCTTGAGGAATGGTAAAACAAGCCTCATTTTGTCATCCAAACTTAACTTATGGGACCTAATTGACACAAAAAAAAGTTAAAGGGCTAATGTGAAACTTTAAAATAACTTAAAGGACCTAAAGCACAATTTTGCCTAAAAATATCAAATAAAATATTATTCAATTATACTTTAATAATAAAAATACAGAAAAAAATAAACTATAAATCAATATTTTACAACAACTCCAAAGGATAGTATTAAATATCTTGGTATTGAGCTATTAGGATTGAGTTAAAAATGAGAGATTTTGGTAACTTGTGTGAGATTATATTTTTGATCCAGAGGTCTTTGATCCCACTCCGATGTCCAGGGAAAAGGGGCCCTGACTAATTCAAAGTTCGGCCGGCAGATAAGTAAAGTCTAGCCCCAAGTTGTTCCACAACCAGGGATCGAACTCGGGTACTAGCTGAGCCCGTCCCTTTAGATGAAGTGCGTTAACCACTCGCACCCAACCTTGGGGTTTGTGTGAGACTATATTTTAAACTTTTTTTTTAAACAAAAATGACATACAAAAGCATTACTATAATGAACTTAATCTCAACTATGTTAGTACCAAAGCTATTATCTATCTTTTGCAGCACGCCATAATATTATTGAAAAAAGAGAAAAGAAATTAAGAAACAAAATATGGGGGACATTCACCTTACCCATGGAAGAATCGTCTAAATCTATAACTAGACAATCCTAGCCTATTTCTGAAAAAATCCTCAGAAATGAAACTAGGAACAAGGTCCCACCAAACAAAACCATTAATGCTAGCTTCATGCACTGCAAACTTATCAGCGCAAATATTACCCTCTCTATAAATATGAGTACAAATAAAGCTCATCTGCCTAGTTAAATGAATAAAATTGATCCATCTATTTCTAAGCTTCCAAGGAACTAAAAAGACACGGAATCAAAATTATATTTTAAACCTCATCATCAAAATTATACAACAAAAAAGACACTAACACCTCAAACCTATAATTGAAATATTTATAACTAAATATTAGAAAATAAACAATGAAAGATAATTTTATAATCTAAAGTTATGAAAAAAAAAATTACAAATAACGAATGTTCATGAAAATTTATTATTTACAACTTGTTTTGATATAAATGTAATAATATGGCACATAAGAAGAGTTAGGATGCATTTTTTAGTTAATATCATTGTGTTTTCAAACTAATTTTATACAAGATAAAATTTAAAATCAATAAAAAAAAAGAAAATATTTCTAACAGAAAAAATATAATTATTATCATGTGAAGCAATAGATTAACCATTTATCATCTCTTCATTAATTCATGTGAAATAAACACATTAAAATAATTTAAATTGTTTGAGTTGTTGTAATAAAAAGTTTTAAAAAATGAATATAGACGTCATTTATGCATAAAATAAAAAATTATGAAATAAAAAATGCTTACAGGAATAAACAAAATGAATAAATTTAAAGAGAGAATGAAAATTGATATTTCTCTTTGGAGGAAATTATGTGAACAAAAACTAAAAAGTAAGAAAAGTAAAAACATAATCAATTATTAAGAATTGTAAAAAATTAAGTGAATTATGTAAGGAAATGAAAAAATAATATTGAAAGAAAAATATGTTTACCTATAATTAAAATCTAACAATTGAAAATTGTATGAGTATTCATAATTATAGAAATAAAAGTCATAATTAGTTTTTGGTAAAATTAAGAAAAAAATGTGTAAAAAATAAATATGTTGTAATAGAAGTTTTTTTAAAAGACAGAATTAGTAGAAAAAAATATTTAGTGTCGAAGTAAAGGAAGAGAATCTTAATTTCTGCTTGAAAAAAAAAAACTAAAAAAGTTTAGTGCCGTAAATAAAAGTAACAAAAAGTGGTGCTGTAAAAGAAAAAAAAAGTTAAGAAATATATTATCTATGCTTTGGCCAAAACATAAACGCAGGTGGGACAGTGGGAGAATAATAATGTCTAAATAAAAAAATTATAAAATATCTATATCAGAATCGAGAATAGCGTTGCCGAAGTTATCGAATTTTTTTAATAAACAAATATGAAACACTGTAGTGGCAATTGTAGCAATCAACTATCAGTTTTATATAATATAATATAGATTAGAAGATATATTCCATTTTTAATTAAAAAATAACAACAGTTTACTTCATAAACTCCTGATTATTTAGAAGCACCGAGATTATTAATAATTAAATGTATTTTGTAATGGAAGTCATGGTAAAAAGTTTTTAAACTTTAAAAATGTATTGTGTCTCTTTTAGAGATAAATGTAAAACTTTTCAATGTCTATATAATCATGAGGATAAATCCGATCATAAATAAAATTAGGCTAAATTATACATTTGGTCCTCTATGTCTATTTTAGTTTTTAATTTGGTCATCTATGTTTTATTTGTTTCGTTTTGGTCCCTTACGTTTCAAACGTTACAACAAGTTAATCCTTTCTGTCACTAAAAGCCAATTGTCCGTCAGTATATGTCTTCTTGTACGTTTCAAAATTGACTTTTACCTACGGACAATTAGCTTTTTGTGACGGAAAGGACCAACATGTTGTAACGTTTAAAACGTAAGAGACCAACACGAAACAAGTAAAACGTAGATGACTAAATTAAAAACTAAAATAAACATAGAAGACCAAATATATAATTTAGCCATAAAATTAACACAATGACATATTAAAGTTCTTTAAAAAGATAAAGTGAAAACATAATATACGCAGAAGATCAAACCTGAACAACAATATTGGGGATTTAAGAGCATTATTCCAATACTGCAATCCATCTTGGTTTTTTATCTCACTATTAAATGGGTTCCACTATGCAATATCATTTTTAAACAACTCACTCACTTTTTACTTTAAGAACATCACCAATAGTGATAAGAGCATTTGACCCGACCCACACCTGAACCACCCGATTGAGGAAGCTAGTATACGGACGGTTGTTTCAGGTTCGCAGGTGTTTAGGTGTGTTGCTTGGTTGCATATGGTCTCGTTCTGGCGAATCCGGTTATGATTACAAAATTTTGTAGCTACTCGAACCCAACCAAATACATTTAAGAGAGCCAAAAAAAACTTGCGCGACGTCGTTATTATGACACTGACTTAAGCGTTTGGACCAAAACTCATTTCGCTTGTTGCCATTTGCTAACCATAAGTCGCTTGCTCTCGTTCCCCACTTCCCCTTCCAATCCACCTCTTTCAATCTCTCGTCGTGGAAGATGACCTTCATGTTGCTATCAAGCGGCATCCTCATTTGTATCCTCAAGATCTAGTCATCCACCATCTTCCTCTTGCTTCGCTTATGATCCAAGCTGTAGAATGAAGCGATAGAAAATGGTATAACATATAAAAGCAAGAGGTAAGAAATACCATACATCACACAATAGGGACAAAAAGATAAATTATAGTATTTTAACATGTAAAGCAAACAAGTTTCAAGATACAATCTGTAACGACCCATTTCCAGACCGCTACCGAGCTCAACATACCGAGCTCGAGTTACCGAGCTCAACACACCGAGCTCAAGTTACCCTGTATGCGATGTGTTTTAAAACGATACTCTTGTGCCCTTTAGAAAAGTACGGTCTATTATTATTTATTTATTTATTTATTTATTTATTTTTTATAAGACCAGCTCGTGCACATCAGAGTAATTACAGCTTTTCGAAACATGGTGCAACTAAGACACAAGACTTAAGTCCTAAATAACAACACGCAGGTATAACAAGTACATACTTATATATACAAGATATAAAAAGTGCATACAAAAGGACAGAGTAATAATGTACAAAGAAAATACACCTAAGGTATGACGACTTCAAGAGAGCAATCATACCCTGGGGGTACTTCCGGCAGACACCCACGCAGGGGGCTGCTCCAAAAGTAAAACCACCAGTCTACCCTGTGCTCAAAATGACACCTAGCCCAAACTGGTCACAACCTCTGAACACAAAAAAAATCAAAGTACAGTCATCCCAAAAAAACATCCAACAAACATAATCAATCACGACAAATATAGGTCGTCGCCCTGATCCTCGTCGAGCTCCTCCTCGCCATCATCTGCTGTCGAGTTCCCTGCACCTTCGACATCGCCTGGGTAACCATCATGGATTGAAGGTACCACGGGAAAGGGTCAACTTCTCAACAATTCAAGATAAACACGGCATAAAGAAATAAGCAACACAACAATGTTTATCAATCACCAAACGTAACTCAACCATCTCACTCTAGACTCGACAATTATTCCGGAATGCACACGCCGTCAGATATCTTTGGAAAGTCCAGCCGAAGCCTTGGGATCTTCGCTCTCCCTAGGACAAATAACTCAGGTCCCATAGCGTGGCAACGCTTAGAAGTCCCCATAAACGGAAAAAGGGGACCTAGCACCCTCTCCGCTATCCGGGTCGCAACTTCAAACGCCAATGACTCGCTAAGCTCTCTCACTCAATGAACAATTCGCCGCATACGATATTCAAAGAGTTATACGTAAGATATTCAACCGCATGTCAAATAAAAAGAGCAGGCTCAACATGAAGAAACGCAATTCAACAAGCAATACACAATTCACAACATATATTCAATCACATATTAAATACATACAAAAACCCAATCATATCACAACATTACATGCTTGACACGCAAATCAAGGAATCCATCCCTCTGCAACTCAATGGAATTAACAGAGAGGTACAAACAAGTGGGGGGTTGGGTTCAGCAGACCAACCACAAAGTTTTCACCCACGAATGACTCGGAATATGTTCGACCGCACGACAACAAAACGAAGGGGTTCAAGACTCGACTTGAACTCGTAGAGTTATCAGACTTCTTCGTATTTAAATAAAGCAATTTAAATAACAAAACAATAGCTTAAGCATATCCAAAGTTGTCCTTACACAGGGACATAAAATGAATCCTAAATGTCTAGAAGTGCCCTTACCGAACTCCAAGCTAACGCTGCTCGACAACGACCTCAACACGGTTGTCTTCAAACGAGCTCGACAACGACCTCGACACGGCTGTCTTCAAACGAGCTCGACAATGACTTCTCTCACTCAATCTCGACACGTACGGCTCTCAGTCAACCTCGGTTTCGTGTTCTCGTACACCCTGATCTCCTTGCAGCACGATCTCGGAAATCACACTGCCTAATACGAGCACAACTTAGTTCTATCTATGGGTTCTAATAACACTTAGCTCTCATTATCCCAATCTTAACCATAACCCAAGTAAACATTAAAACTCAAAAACTTAAACATATTTTTCCTCTAACACAAAGTTAGGGTTTTCGATCAAAAGTTCATGAAAAAGGTTATATGATTCTATAACAAATAAATCAACAACAAACATCAACAAGAAGCAACGTACAACAAACTAAAACAAGAAATCAAAACAAACCAAATAGGGAGGGTTTTGGGCACTGCCTATTGCAGAAAACAGAGAAAGCAATTTGTTTTACAAGCTCAAATAATTGGTTAGAAAGGTAGGTCATGTCATGAAAAAGAAAACCTATCAATATGACCTGATTTGGAAGCATATAAACTAGCTAAAATAGAGAGAAGAAGTGACTCTAACAGTAACATGAAGAGAACTAAAATTCTATTTTACATACCTCAAAAGATGGTCGAGATGGTGATATATGTCGAGAAGATGATAAGAAACAAGGTTGATAAAGAAAGTTTATGCAGAAGCTCAATGAAACTTAAGGTTCTTCAATGGAGGTTTGGAGAAGAGGAAATTTAGAGAAGAAGAAAGAAGAAACTGGAAAGTGAGTGTTTAAGGCGGCTAAGCGTGATATTTATGGCGGTGGAGGAAACTAATCATGATATTTATCTACAGCTGGTGGAAAAAAAACAGTTTGGTCTTATCTCCCTTAAATATCTCTTAAACAATAATTAATTACAAGAAAACCATTTTAAATGAATTTATCTTTCATAAAATCACAAATAAGCGACACCTAGATTTTAAAGTAAGATATTAATCCAAACAACAAGTCTAACCCATCTAATCTTTCCTCTCTCATAATCACCCTAATCTATAGACTTAAAATCTAAAAACACAAAGGATTTATTCTCGACAGAAAATCCCGGAAAATTAATTTACAAAAATTAATTCTCCAGTGATTATATCAATTTATAAATATTAGAAACAATACAATTCACTTAAAAATATTAAAAACAAGTAATTACTTTAATAAAACATAATCACAACAAAATATACTAATTAACGCTAAATAATATTCGTAAAAATACGAGTGTTATCATCTCGACACGATGTCGACCAGGATGCTCGTGCAAGCGTCTCCTCAGCTCGTCATACGACCTTGGCATACGATCTCGGCACGAGGTCTCGACAGGAGGTCTCGACGCGAGGTCTCGATACGATGTCCTAATACGAGGTCGATCTCGTCCTCAGGTGTTACAATCTCTCCCTCTAAAAAAAATTCCGTCCTCGAAATTGCAAATAAGTTACTTACCATGAAAGAGTTCAGGGTATTGAGTCTTCATCTTCTCTTCCAGCTCCCAAGTCGCATCTCCTGCCTTTCGATCCCACACAACTTTGACAAGTTGGATCTCTTTGTTCCGCGACATTCGACTTTCCGATCAACAATTCTTCTTTGGTGATGCTTGAAAGATAGGTCGTCCTTCGCTTGAATCATATCCGTTCGATAACATGAGAAGGGTCGGAAATATACTTTCGCAATCGTGAGACGTGAAAGACATCATGTATGTTCGACAAGAAGGGTGGCAAGGCAACTGATATGCCACTAGACCAATACGACGAAGAATCGATAAGGTCCAATAAATTTAGGGTAAGTTTCTTGGATTTGATCGCTCGACCAACTCCGATGAGTGGGGTAACTCTAAGAAATACATGCTCTCCTTCCTCGAACTCGAGTGGTCGACGTCTTTGGTCCGCATAACTCTTCCGCCGACTTTGAGACGTTCGCATCCTATCTCTCGATCAAACGAATCTTCTCGATGGTCTGTTTGGATCATATCCGGTCCTACAATGTAACTCTCGCCATCCTGGTACCAACAAAGAGGCGTCGACACTTCCGCCCATACAAGCTTCAAAAGGTGCCATTCCAATACTTGCATGGAAACTGTTATTATAGGTGAACTCCACCAATGGTAAGACATTGTCCCAACTTCCTCGGTGATCTAACGTACATGCTCGCAACAAATCTTCAAGCGATTGTATCATTCTCTCGCTTGACCGTCGACCTGGGATGATATGTCGAGCTAAGCTTGAGCTCGGTTCCCATCGCTTCTTGCAATTCCTCCAAAAATGAGACGCGTGAACTTCGGATCTCGGTCCGACACGATTGAAGAGGGTATACCATGTAGTCGCACTATCTCCGTGATGTAGATCTCGGTCGACTTTTCCACGTTGTATGTCGACTCCACCGGTAAGAAATGAGCGATTTGGTCAATCGGTCGACGATCACCCAAATCGAATCATTCTTCTTCTGCGTCTTCGCAAACCTACAACGAAATCCATGGAGATATCGTCCCACTTCCATACCGTACGCCGATTATCAGAGCATTCTCACGGCCGTTGGTGCTCCACCTTCGCTTCGACACGTTAAACACGGTTACGATCACCACTTGCTTCTTCATTCAGGACCACCAAACATGCTTCTTCAAGTCTTGATACATCTTCGTAACTCCTGGGTGAATACTAAATTTGCTCTTATGCGCTTTGTCAAGTATTAACTTTCTCAGCTCCACTACGTTAGGTACACATACTCGGCCATTGCATCTTAAGATGTTGTCAGATTCAGACTTGGAATGCATCGCCTTCCTTGCGCTATCAAGCTGGACCTTCTCTTGCGGGGGCTCGTCATGAACCTCTTGGTCTCGGATCTCGTCCAACAATCATAGAAATGGTAAGCATACCAAATCTCGCCTTCCTGGTGAAACTTCCACATTCAACTTCAAGTCTCGAAACTTCTCGAGCATCTCCAACTCCTTGATCATCATTCTTTGAAGCTAGAACGCTCTTCCTACTCAACGCATCTGCTACTATATTAGCCTTTCCTGGATGATATTCCAACGTAAAGTCGTAGTCCTTGAGAAATTCTGTCCATCTTCGCTGACGCATGTTGAGCTCTTTCTGATCGAACAGGTACTTCAAACTCTTGTGATCGCTGAAAACAGTAAGAGTGCTCCCATAAAGATAGTGCCTCCATATCTTCAAATAAAAACCATCTTTGCCCGACTCCAAATCGTGAGTAGGGTAGTTCCTCTTGTGAATCTTAAGTCGCCTTGAAGCATACGCTACCACTTTCCTGTTGCATCAAAGACGCATCCCAATCCCCTGGTGTGACGCATCACAATACACCTCGTAAGGCTCTTCTTGAGGCAAAATCAACACAGCGCCGTTGTCAAAAGCTCCTTCGCCTTTGAAAATCGGATTCACACTCCTCGATCCACGCAAAGGTTGATCCTTCCTCGTAAGTCGTAAGAGGCGCGACAATCTTCGAAAAACCTTCAATGAATCTTCGATAATAGCCTGCTAAGCCAACAAAACTTCTGATCTCGGTAACCGTCTTCGGCTGTTCCCACGCTAACACAGCCTCAATCTTAGTTGGATCCACAGCTATCCCTTCTTTGGAAATCACGTGTCCAAGAAAATTCACCTCTTCAAGCCAAAATTCACACTTGGATGAGTTCGCATAAAGTTGCTTCCCACGCAATATCTGTAGTACTCGACGTAAGTGTTCTTCGTGCTCTTCTCGGTTCTTCGAATAGATCAATATATCGTCGATGAACACTACAACGAATTGATCCAAAAACGAATGGAAAATCCTATTCATATAGTGCATAAACACAGCTGGCGCATTTGTCACTCCAAACGGCATCACTAAGTACCCATAATGCCCATACCTAGTCCTGAATGCTGTTTTGGAGACATCTTCCTCCTTCACGCGAATCTGATGATAACCAGACTTCAAATCTATCTTGGAAAATATTGCAGCTCCACGTAATTGATCCATCAGATCGTCAATACGCGGTAACGGATACCGGTTCTTCACAGTAGCCTTGTTGAGTTGACGATAGTCCACGCACGGTCTGGATCTTCCATCCTTCTTCTTGACCAACAACACTGGAGCTCCCCACGGT
The DNA here is from genome assembly GCA_037113605.1 of Calophaca sinica. NCBI lineage: Eukaryota > Viridiplantae > Streptophyta > Magnoliopsida > Fabales > Fabaceae > Calophaca > Calophaca sinica. The sequence continues at coordinate 97,644,824 of CM073736.1, forward strand.
GACACGCTCGGTCGTATGAATTGCTTTGACTCCAAATGCTCAATCTGGGACTTTAGTTCCTTCATCTCGGCAGGAGACATCCTGTAGGGCGCTATTGAAATAGGTCCTGTCCCTGGAATCAAATCGATGGAGAACTCGACCTCTCGCACTGGTGGTAACCCTGGCACGTCTTCGGGAAAAACGTCCACAAAGTCACACACCACTGGAACATTCTTCACTTCGATCTGCTGAGAAACTTCTAAACTAGCCAGATACATGTATTCCCTAGTCCCTTCTCGCAAAGAAACTCCAATACGTTCAGTAGAAAGATAATTGGAGACTCCAAGGTCTGGGAAAATTACAGTTTTACGGGCACAGTCCAAGAGGACATGGTGGTGTGACAACCAATCCATCCCGAGGATGACATCTAAGCCCTTAAGAGGCAAACAAACCAAATTGACCACAAACTTTCTACTCTGAATAACCACTACACAATTAAGACATGCAGTGTTTGTGACTAAGGTTTTAGCAGCTGGGGTCGTAACTACCAATTGGAACGGTAAAGCAGTCACATTCATATTCAAATGGTTCACACAATCAGAAGAAATAAAGGAATGGGTTGCACCCGAATCAAAGAGGACGGATAAGGATTTACCCTCTATCTCACATTCACCTTGAATAAGGTCATCAGCTTGTTCTGCTTCCTCGCCGCTCATGCAGAAGACTCTGCCTTTTGCTGTTTGGCGCTTCCCTTTGGCCTTTGCCGCAAGCATTGCTGGTTCTGCTTTAGGTGTGGGACAATCCTTGGCAAAATGTCCTGGCTTCTTGCAGTTGAAACATATATTCTCCTTCTAAGTGCAGTCACTCGCATAATGTCCTGGCCTTCCACAACGATAGCAAATCACCTCGACACCGGTCTGACCTCCACTTCTCGCTCCCTGGGTCATCGGACGATACTGTCCTCTATTATTGTTGTTCCCCTGAGGTCGGTTGTAAGGCTTCTTAAGTTGTTTCCCCTTCTGTGCAAACCTCTGCGCCGCACTCTGGGGTCTCATCGGTCCGCCTACAACAGTTTTCTTCTTGTGGCTTCTTACACCCTCTACCTCGACACAACGCTCTATCAACTCCTGTAGATTCCTGATCCTCAATGACACCACCGACTTCTGAATGTCAAATCTTAATCCTCGTTGGAACCTCTCACTTAACCATCCTTGGTCAGCTCGGTCACGAAATGGACTGAAATACCTCGCCAGTGACTCAAACTTGGCTGCATACTCGGACACTGTCATACCGCCTTGTTGTAGTTAAAGAAACTCTTGCTCCTTCTCAGCTCGTGCAGTATCTGGGAAGTATTTGTCCAAGAACCTTCCATGAAAAAGCTCCCATGTTATTTCGCGACGTTCCGCTATCAGTGCTTGCTTCACTCCCTTCCACCAATACTCTGCGTCTCCCAGCAGCAAGTAGGTGGCGTAGTCGACCTTCACGTTGTTTGGGCAATGAAGTGCCTCGAAGATCTTCTCGATCTCTTGTATCCAAAGATCAGCTTTATCTGGGTTTGGCTCACCGTAGAACTACGGTGGGTCATGCTTCCTAAAGTCTGCCAATCCTCTCGCTTCAAAGATTTCGCTCGCTCGTTCTTTGTTCTTTGCAAATTCTCGTGTCAACGCCGCCTGGCTGAGCCATCGCGTTAGATCGTTGAGTTGCAGCGGTGACATCGAGCCATGGCCGCAGCCATCTCGGTCATAGCTTGAATCGCTCGTTCCATGTCGACGTTCCCAGGTACAGCCGTCGTATCCCTACGAGGTGGCATTAGATTCCATAAGATTCAAAACCTGTCAGAATCTCACAACAAGGATGTGTTAAAACACACTGCTTCAATCAAGAAACAGTTCTGTTCTGGACGAACATAAGAGATACCTGAGAAAGTATCGCTTCACGATGGAAGAATTAGACAGTTACAGTGGTGCTCGGAGCTCCGGTGGAAGACCTCGGTGGTGGTACCTGCAAACACTCCGACGCTCAAGTCAGTGTGTGTCGAGGTGAGTAAAGAGGTGGTAGAAAAATCATTACCTCGACCGTTCGATGCGGTCTTCTTTAAATATGAGTTGAGGACGGTTACTGTCGATGTGTAACCGTCCCGTGAAACCCGGAAGTCGGCATTAAATTCCTTTAATGCACAAAGCCGTTGGGTCGGCCGCGTTGAGGGAAGGCGGAGAGGCATGCGGACGACGTGGCATCGAGGGAAGGTGGATCGACGGATTGGGCCTCGGCCCAGTCCGGAACAAGTTCAAACAATTTTTCAAGCAATAAGTGCTTCACTTAATCAAACAGCAATCAACATAGCACAATTAGGTACCCAACACATATATATATATCCCGACACAGTGACCAGTCCAAATTTCCTATGCACAGCTCGGTCAGAACCGAACTGCTCTGATACCAACATTGTAACGACCCGTTTCCGGACCGCTACCGAGCTCAACATACCGAGCTCGAGTTACCGAGCTCAACACACCGAGCTCAAGTTACCCTGTATGCGATGTGTTTTAAAACGATACTCTTGTGCCCTTTAGAAAAGTACAGTCTATTACTATTTATTTATTTTTTTTATTTTTTTTTATAAGACCAGCTCGTGCACATCAGAGTAATTACAGCTTTTCGAAACATGGTGCAACTAAGACACAAGACTTAAGTCCTAAATAACAACACGCAGGTATAACAAGTACATACTTATATATACAAGATATAAAAAGTGCATACAAAAGGACAGAGTAATAATGTACAAAGAAAATACACCTAAGGTATGACGACTTCAAGAGAGCAATCATACCCTGGGGGTACTTCCGGCAGACACCCACGCAGGGTCGCTCCAAAAGTAAAACCACCATCTACCCTGTGCTCAAAATGACACCTAGCCCAAACTGGTCACAACCTCAACACAAAAATCAAAGTACAGTCATCCCAAAAACATCCAACAAACATAATCAATCACGACAAATATAGGTCGCCGCTCGATCCTCGCCGAGCTCCTCCTCGCCATCATCTGCTGTCGAGTTCCCTGCACCTTCGACATCGCCTGGGTAACCATCATGGATTGAAGGTACCACGGGAAAGGGTCAACTTCTCAACAATTCAAGATAAACACGGCATAAAGAAATAAGCAACACAACAATGTTTATCAATCACCAAACGTAACTCAACCATCTCACTCTAGACTCGACAATTATTCCGGAATGCACACGCCGTACCGTATGCTGGAAAGTCCAGCCGAAGCCTTGGGATCTTCGCTCTCCCTAGGACAGTCAACTCAGGTCCCATAGCGTGGCAACGCTTAGAAGTCCCCATAAACGGAAAAAGGGGACCTAGCACCCTCTCCGCTATCCGGGTCGCAACTTCAAACGCCAACGACTCGCTAAGCTCTCTCACTCAATGAACAATTCGCCGCATACGATATTCAAAGAGTTATACGCAAGATATTCAACCGCATGTCAAATAAAAAGAGCAGGCTCAACATGAAGAAACGCAATTCAACAGGCAATACACAATTCACAACATATATTCAATCACATATTAAATACATACAAAAACCCAATCATATCACAACATTACATGCTTGACACGCAAATCAAGGAATTCATCCCTCTGCAACTCAATGGAATTAACAGAGAGGTACAAACAAGTGGGGGTTGGGTTCAGTGACCAACCACAAAGTTTTCACCCACGAATGACTCGGAATATGTTCGACCGCACGACAACAAAAGCGAAGGGTTCGAAGACCACGACTTGAACTCGTAGAGTTCTCAGACTTCTTCGTATTTAAATAAAGCAATTTAAATAACAAAACAATAGCTTAAGCATATCCAAAGTTGTCCTTACACAGGGACATAAAATGAATCCTAAATGTCTAGAAGTGCCCTTACCGAACTCCAAGCTAACGCTGCTCGACAACGACCTCAACACGGCTGTCTTCAAACCAGCTCGACAACGACCTCGACACGACTGTCTTCAAACGAGCTCGACAACGACTTCTCTCACTCGATCTCGACACGTACAGCTCTCAGTCAACCTCGGTTTCGTGTTCTCGTACACCCTGATCTCCTTGCAGCACGATCTCGGAAATCACACTGCCTAATACGAGCACAACTTAGTTCTATCTATGGGTTCTAATAACACTTAGCTCTCATTATCCCAATCTTAACCACAACCCAAGTAAACATTAAAACTCAAAAACTTAAACATATTTTTCCTCTAACACAAAGTTAGGGTTTTCGATCAAAAGTTCATGAAAAAGGTTATATGATTCTATAACAAATAAATCAACAACAAACATCAACAAGAAGCAACGTACAACAAACTAAAACAAGAAATCAAAACAAACCAAATAGGGAGGGTTTTGGGCACTGCCTATTGCAGAAAACAGAGAAAGCAATTTGTTTTACAAGCTCAAATAATTGGTTAGAAAGGTAGGTCATGTCATGAAAAAGAAAACCTATCAATATGACCTGATTTGGAAGCATATAAACTAGCTAAAATAGAGAGAAGAAGTGGCGCTAACAGTAACATGAAGAGAACTAAAATTCTATTTTACATACCTCAAAAGATGGTCGAGATGGTGATATATGTCGAGAAGATGATAAGAAACAAGGTTGATGAAGAAAGTTTATGCAGAAGCTCAATGAAACTTAAGGTTCTTCAATGGAGGTTTGGAGAAGAGGAAATTTAGAGAAGAAGAAAGAAGAAACTGGAAAGTGAGTGTTTAAGGCGGCTAAGCGTGATATTTATGGCGGTGGAGGAAACTAATCATGATATTTATCTACAGCTGGTGGAAAAAAAACAGTTTGGTCTTATCTCCCTTAAATATCTCTTAAACAATAATTAATTACAAGAAAACCATTTTAAATGAATTTATCTTTCATAAAATCACAAATAAGCGACACCTAGATTTTAAAGTAAGATATTAATCCAAACAACAAGTCTAACCCATCTAATCTTTCCTCTCTCATAATCACCCTCTAATCTATAGACTTAAAATCTAAAAACACAAAGGATTTATTCTCGACGGAAAATCCCGAAAAATTAATTTACGAAAAATTAATTCTCCGCGTGATTATATCAATTTATAAATATTAGAAACAATACAATTCACTTAAAAATATTAAAAACAAGTAATTAATTTAATAAAACATAATCACAACAAAATATACTAATTAATGCTAAATAATATTCGTAAAAATACGAGTGTTATCATCTCGACACGATGTCGACCAGGATGCTAGTGCAAGCGTCTCCTCAGCTCGTCATACGACCTCGGCATACGATCTCGACACGGGGTCTCGACAGGAGGTCTCGACGCGAGGTCTCGATACGATGTCCTAATACGAGGTCGATCTCGTCCTCAGGTGTTACACAATCAACCTCAAGTCCTCTTTGTCCAATCATCCTCAAGTTATCGTTATAAGATCAATACTTTTAAGCATGTTGTTGTTTCTTAGATGTATGTCGACTGTTTTAAAAGTGTTGGTCTCCCAATGAGACCTCGGCTCCTAACGAGGTTTAGATAATATTGACCTCTTAAAAAGGTTAAATAATTTTGTATCCCAACGAGACATTGTCTCCAAATGAGACACCTCCTCCACTGGGGATGGTTTATTTAATCATGTCTCTACACAAGATGTTGCCTCCCAACGAGACGTTTCCTCAATGGAGGAAAGAAAAAAATGCGATCACACATATATGAGATACCGTCTCCCAATGACATGCCCTCTCATTGGAGGAAGGTAAATGTGATGTATGCCATGATATACAATCATCCTCAATTTGCTTAGCTATTTTATGGTCTTTGAGCCTAGTATATTAACCTTACTTTATAACATATGGGGATTCATACTCACGTAAGATATCTCCCAGTCTAAATCAATCCAATAGTTTTCGTTAGGTTAGACACTCTACTCATCCTACCGGTCAAGCATATTTCATGTGATCTATGAGCAATGTCATGCTAAGTAGTCAATCTAGTCATATTCTACAAGAACATTCAAGACCATACATGAGTTTAGATCCTCTACGATCGTGCTGCTTCTGCAACAAACAAAATAAGTGTAAGATGAGAGAGAAGTTAGAGATATAATGTGGAGAGGGACTATAGTTTAGAGAGAGATAGAGTACTGTAGAGAGTGCTGCATAAAATGGTGCAACAAAGGATCTTTATCCATCATACATACATACATACATACATACATACATACATACATACAACACATTGATCAAGCCAACATATACCGCATAGCCAAAGCAATTGAATCAATCAGATCATGTAAATCATCCAATCAATCATGGCATATCATCAATAAATCATATATAGAAAACATATATTGTTAAACCTATAATGCCTAACCCTAATTGGCACTACCCTCTAATAGTCTGCAAATTTAGGTTTAGGTGTGATATGAACCAAGATGGGTTCATCTTGTTTTTTCATATCTTCGTTGAGTTGATTTCTTGTTTTAAAGAATTAAAGATGAAATGAGAATAAAAGTTGCACGAGCTATAAGCTTTGTCAACGGTGCACTCAAATGATGAAGAACATGAAATAAAGGTGCAAGTAGGGGTGTGCAAGGGATGAGTTGGGCTGAGTTATACTTGTCTCTAATCCGGCCCTTAACTTTAATTGGGCCAATTCTTTTAGACACTAATCCATCTCTAGACCCGAACAAATCTGATGCTATGCAGATCAAATTAAAGTCGGGTCTATTTAAGATGAGGTCGGATTGTCTTGAATGACAATTTAAATAAAATTATAAAGTGATCACTCAATTATGACTAAGCCTTTGATTGGTTCACGAGAGAAATTGTGAAGAGAGAGTATGAAAAGAGAGAAAAAGGTGAGAAATAGGATAGATTTGGGGTATTGATTGGAATAAAAGAAAGAGAAGAGAGAAGTGTTAATTATTTTTGAAAAAATATCAATGTTCTTGACTAAAAATTTAAATTATTTGAGATATAAGGAGAGAAAAAGGGTACTGCTGGAAATGAAAAAAACAGGCCCAACTTCTTCGCTTTTCTTAGCAGTTGAGCGAAGAAATTGAAATGGCATGGGGCCCATAATTTTTTTTTCTCTCTGCGCTAATTCTCGGCTAACCAATCACAGGAAAACCCCTATCTCTCGTGTACTTCTCTCGCTCGTCAGTCTCTCGTACGTAAATCACCTAAACCAATCAAAGTGTAAAAGTTAGAAGTGAAAGATTGAATATTTTTCGTATTTTACCAAGTACCCAAAGTCAAACATGACTCTTACAATTGTACTTTGCTAAAAGATTACTAACTAAAGTAACATAGATTCCAACTTGAATATTTTGTTTACAAAAGTCTCATCACAAACATAATAGAACTAATAAATTGGTGGGTAAGTGATGAGTTGGGACGAGTTATACATGGCCCTAACCCGTCTCTAAATTTTTTTAGGGTTCATTCATTAGGCCCTAACTTGTTTCTAGACCTGAACAAACCTGATACTCTATGGGCGAAATGAGACAAGACGAGACGGGTCTTCGGGTTGGGTTGGGTTGGGTTGGTTCCTACTCACCCTAGGAGCAAGCTTTAAGCTTTAAAGATGGCACAACATATAAATAAGAACGTGGAAAAGTAAATAACAAACGCACACCACTCAAGCGTGCAGAATCCCACACTTAACTATTATGTCCCTTAGACGTGCAGTTTCCCACACTTTAGCATGGCCTTCCTTAACGACAAAGAACACAACCCTTCCATGCCCCCATATATGCATGACTAACACATGTCCTCTCTCAGCCTTTGACACGGATCATCATCTACGCTTAAGGGTTTCCATGCTTAAGCATCGGTGACTCAACGTCTAGGCGTGCTACATAAAATCTAAACTTTTCTCTAAATTATCTCCATGATCTATTCCAATGATCTAACTAAGCCTTCTTTTAACCATATAGTCACTCCTAGTTAGATTCCATTAATCACTTAATCATACATAAAAAAGGTTTAGAAAATCAAGATGTTACACCCTCCATTATCACCACTACATTCAATCATCACTCTTAAAATTTATGGCCGTCACTCGACACCCTCCACCATTATCATTGCCACTTGACAACCAGGGGAGTGGCTGCCTTTAGGCAGCTTAGGCATTTGTCATAGGCCCACAAGGCCCGAATCAAATTTTGGGAGTAGTATAAGGCCCCAATTGTTTTGACCAATAAAAGCTCCAATTTTTTTGATAAAAAGGCCTAATTAATATTAAAAAAGACTACAACGGTATGTCTTTATGGAGAGAACAAAAAACAATAACAAAATGATAATATATGCATGCATATATTATCATTTTGTTATTGTTTTTTTTGTAGATAGTGCCTAATTAATTTCTCCGCCTCATGTTGGAAATGAGAATACTTTTTAAGGAAGTAAAAAACTACTTTATGTAAGATACATACATAGCTATTTACAAAATAAAAATCATCGTTGCAATAGATAAATTGGAATAGACGAACATAACAATTAATTTTACTATATATTTATTTTTAAGAAATTAATATTTTCCATTCGAATTGTTCTATTTAAAGTCCGAATTTTTTTCTACTCTTTAATGATTTTGGCTAAAGCCCCAAAACATCTAGATACAACCCTGTTGACAACCTTCACCATCGGTTGTTGGCACCTAATATTCTCCACCCCAACTTAGTGATACCCTTCACCATCGTTGCCTAACACTCTTTGTTGTCACTGTAGTCTAACACTCTTTTGCTTCACTAGTGCAGAAAATGGATTTTACGTACATCGGTTAAAATGATCATTTTATATCGATTATGCAACCGATGTATATTAAGTCGTGATAGTATATGGCCACTTTTTACATCGGTTATATTGTCAACTGATGTTAAAAGTAATCCCTTAAAAATTTAGTTTTTTTTTTAAAAAAAAAGACTTTTTTACATCGATTATCTTGAAAACTGATGTAAAATGTGTGTTATCATGAAAACCAATGTAAAAAGTCTGTTTTTTTCCTTTCCTGTCTGCTTACAGTCATACAACCAGATCAATACAGCCCAGAATTGACACCAAAATTGGCAAATTAACACTGGCTTTGACACAAGCAACCATATCAATACAACCAGATCAAATACTACAACTTTAATAGTGGCTAAAATAAAAACATCAAATACCAAAAATTGAGCTATTGCCTATTATATATAAACAATAAATCATCAAGTATATATACAAAGTCATTTTAAAACATGATATCCAAACACAACTGAAATTTCCAAAATCTGGCAACAAAGAGAACTGAAGTCTATCATATAAATTAGATGCAAAATTACGTAAAGGCTAAAATAACAGAATTTGCATTTAGGTACGGACAAGAGGAGCTTCCACCTCAGCAGGACGAGGTGCTTGACCAGGTTGGCCGGGCCTTTGTGCATCATCCTTGCAAAAATCAAATAGACTCTTCAAACACCAGCAAGTGAAACATAAAGCCATGGTTCCAAAAAAAATAATAATTAGCATTTCTAATTTACATGGTCCAATCATTGAAAGAAAAAACTACTAATCACTCACTGTTAACAATTTCATATGTAGATAATCAGAGTCTATCTATGTAAAGTATAGCACATAATCCAAAAGCAAACTGAATGTTAAATGAGTTCCCTTTGTACTTTTCTTTTCTTTGGTCTAGTAAAAATTCAATAATATTGCTTAGACAAATAAATGTTTGCCACATGGCTCCAATATTTCTTATCACTGTCATCCACTTCCAATTCTCTGTTTCTCTTATTATTTAACATTAGAGTGCATAATCAACTAGCAATATACTTAAAAATTTTATTGCAAGCTGAATAATGAATATGAAGTATCACTGTCTATCTAAAAATTTACCAACATAAATTTGAAGGTGTAAAGTACAGGGACAACATTTGCCGCAATTGGAGCATCGAATGAACATGACGTGGCCACGACCGTGCTTATTGCGGCCTCCATTCCTGTGCTTGAACATCTGCAAACAAAACGACAAAATTTCAAGAGTGAGAACAAAAGAATATATCAGAATACAAAACCACATGATACAAACAACAATATTTGACGTGGAAATTTTTGATAGAGAGAGGTACCTAAATAGTGAGGACAGAGGAGACTGGAATGAGTTTGAGGCGAAGAATAGAGGAGACTGCAGCAAGCACAGGGTTGAAGACGAGCTGAGGGTTTGTGAACTTACCTAAAATGAGGGTTGTAAACGACGGTAAGCACGACGGCGAACAACGTTAACGGCGAAGATGAGGTCGAAGACGGCAAGCACGACCGCGAAAACAACGAGCAAGAGGGCGAAGGTTCTCTTCTTCAATGGCGATGGCTCGTTGAAAGAGAGGGACTAGTGAGGGTTCTGTGACAAGCGAAAGGACAAGAAAGACTACTGAAAACGAGCGCGGGCTGAAAAAGAAAAATAAAAGGGAAGCACTTTTTACATCGAATATATGAGCAACCGATGTAATCGTACAATCGATGTACAAAGTAAAAAAACAAATTTATACTTTTTTGGTGAATATGGCTTTTTACATTGGTTGACACCATAACCGATGTAAAAAAGACTTTTTACATCAGTTATATTGACAAACGATGTAAAAAAGTTTGGCTTAATTTCAAAATTGTCACGACGTCATTTTTTACATCGGTTATATATGTAACCGGTGTAAAAAAACCTGTTTTTTATCTCTTTTCTGCACTAGTGCTTTAAATACATGATCCAAAATAAATTTACTTTGACGAGGTTTTTTCTTATCTTTAAAACTGTTTTCAAATTATATTGCAAATAGATTTTTTTAGTTACTCCAAAAAATAGTTTTTCAAAATTATTTTATAAAATATTTTTTAAAATAAAAACAATGCTAACTTGGCAGCATGTCAATACATTACGTCTGTTTTTGCCTTTATAGTGCTTTTTATTTAGGCGGGTTTTTTTTTCTTGTTGGTTTCTTGGTTGTTTTTGTTCATGGATTTTGGCCTAGTCCCCCATGTTTATTTGTTTATCTTTTTTCTTTTTTTCCAATAAAATTTAGGCGGGGGTACTCTTTTTCCTTCTTAAAATTTTTTCCTAAGGAGAGTTTTGCATCAGAAGGTTTTAACGAGGTCCCTCTCCTTTCTTTTGCCTAAAAAAAAACATTATGTGTGTAAAAAAAATTCATAAAAAATATTAGACCATGACATCACAAAAATTCAAATCAGTATTGCGTAAACATGCTTGATAATTGAGAGAATAAAGAAGAATATTCACGTTTATAGAAGCATATATTATGTCTTTTTTTGTTGATAAAATCGCATAGCATTATGTCATACAATACCAGGGCCGGTCCTTAAATTTTTTTTTTTTGCCCCGAGCCAACCAAGAAAATAGTGTCCTCAAAATCATTTAAATATTATTTTTATTGTATTTTTTGTAAAATCATTAATAATCTGTTTATTATCAATGTTTTTTAAAAAATCATTTTTGATAGAAATCAAATCAAGACTTTTTTTTATATATCTTGTGACATAGACCCCAAAGATTTTAATAATTTCAATTTAGAAAAACTTCTTTTAGCAGTTGCAATAGTAATAAGGATTGTTAATATTATTCTATAAGTCGTGCATTCGTTAGGAAAACAATTAAATGTCTTCAAAGAACTCAATATCATAAAACTTGATTTTGATTCAACCATTAAAATCTTTCTAATGATTTTTAATTTTTCAAATAGAATTATCAAGATCGTAAGAATTATCATGTTTTAGATAAGTTTCAACATGTTTGCAACATAATTTCAAGTCATTATCGGTGAATGATCTAAACTTTTCAATACTAAACAAAAATATAGAAATCTCCTCAAATGTGTTATACTACTCAAATTTTCTATTAAGTGAGTCAGTTGCTCGATCTCCACTATATAAAAAATAATAAATCCTAAAAGACTCATCAGCAAACTCAAGTTTCGGTTGTTTGCATTCAGAGTAATTTTCATCACAGTGTTTTTTTTCTCTCTATGAATTTGACGTTTTTTAACAAAATGATGGAGGCTTATGGTGGCTGGGAAGTGGGTTACTATATAAGCTACAAAAAAGGCTAGCAAAGAAACTTCAAATGTCATATATATTAAAAAAATACTTTTATAAGATAAATATAAGCTTGCCCTAAGGAAAAAAATGAAACTTAAAATTAGAAAGATTGCTTTGGTTGAGCATTATTGAGCAAATACTACAACTAATGTTATCTTTTTTCTAACCACGAATAATGACATTTTAATAATCTGATTCTGATTAATCACAGATTTAGAGTATAGACTCATTCAAATGAATCTTATTTTTTACCGTATTACTTAATGACTTGACATATATAGATTATGAAGAAAAATTGAGTAAATATAATTCTTTCACTATTTTTATTTAATATTAGCACATAGTATAAAACATATGCTAAAATGTTTATAAATTTAGGTGTGCAAGAATTCAAATTCACAAAATAATCATTTAAATGTTATATAAAAAAAAGTAATAATCATTTAAGTGATATCTTTTGAAAACCACATTGGATTTACATATAAAATTAAAAAAGTAACATATTTAATATTAAAAAGTAATTTTCTACATAAACTAATCTAATGATAATTTTTCAGATATTTTTATATAAAGAAAAATTTAAATTGTATTTATTTACAATTATAAAAATGACTTACTAATATTCTTTCTCATATATTTACTATATTAAATAAAATTATATTAATGAAGTCTTATATATTTTAAAATTTTATATCATCATATAATTTAATTTTTTTATTTTTAATTCCTACTACAGTTTTTTTGACGAACTAATTCCAACGGCAGGTAATTAATTTTTTTTTTCAATTCTCAATGTATTTTCTCTTCTTTATTTGTTGTAGTTCTATTTATTTTTTCTGGTCTGCAACTCTAAGAATAATTATATACTAATCATGATCATCCCAACATCATTACCTTCATTATTGTTAGACATATTCTAAATCCATGTATGTTTACAAAATATGTTGCGAGATATAAAATTTTATTACATAAAATATTTTTTCAAAGCGTATTAAGATTTGAAGGTAAATACTTACAATGCATAAGAATGAGAAATTTACAAAATTTTTATTGATATGTGAGTCATAAAATTAATTATATATAAAAATAGGATACACTAAGGATAAAAATATATCCTAAGAAGATGAATATTTAAAAAATATATATTAATCACTATGTAAAGATTTATTAATATTAAAACTAAAGAGTAAAAAATATATTGTTAGGAAATTGAATATTTTATATGAATGAATATTAGTATATGAATTGCTATTGATGACTATTTTATTAGAAATACATTAATATAATTTTTGAATATATATTTTTCTGAAATATAGTGTACATGTTTTTGTTTTTATTACTTTCTACTTTTGTTGTACTCAACTCTTTTTATGTTTATATTATAATTCTTAAGAGTGATTTATATGATTTTAATAGGACGTGTTTATAACTATCCATGGTGTTAAAAACCATGTTTTTATTTTTTTTTATTTTAAAACTTGGTAGCATAGCATGTGTGTGTGTGTGTGTCTATAAATAATACATCTATAAGTCATTGTTTGAGTAACATTTTTACAGGTGTCACTCAACTAACTGATCCCTTCCTCAACACACTTCACAAGCTCAAAATAATTTGCCACAAATGTCAACAACGAAGCAACAAAAAGTTACAGGACAACATTAGCTGGAACCATCTCACTTATCTCTTCACAAAGCCATATCATGTGACACTCTCTGCACAAACCATCTGCAAAATCACATGACACTGCCATCTCTCTTCTGTCTTCACAAACCTCTCTCTTCTGTCTTCACAATACCAGATCAGTAAATTTGCAAAATTTTCCAGATTCGTCGTATGATACACACACCAATGGAAAACCTCAAACCAACCTCTTCCGGCCCTTTCCTTATGCATCTCTAACCTAAATCAAACTCTACAATCTACACAGACCCGTGAAAACCTAAAGCCATATCTCAGTTGAATCTACCCAAAACCTATAACCCAATCTTCTCCCCATTATTTCCACAATGGTGAAATCAACGTCTATGCTTCTAAAAAGAAAAAAAAATATTACACTATTTCAAGCCTTTGATGCTTTCACAGGAACAACATGTGCAGATGAAGATGTTTGATCCAAAGGTAAATAGTATTTTCCGCAAGATGCTTGTAATTTTAATTTTTCTTATTCTTCTCACTTACTATTTCTTCACGGAGATCTATATATTGGGGTTCAGGTTGCCAAGAGTTCCTCACTAAAACCCAACCTAAACCAGTTCACACCATTTTGAGATAGTGAAATGACTACCATATTCGATCCTATTTCAGCGATTTCACCTGCTTAGGCGAGTTGGACCATCAAGGCTAAGGTCATTCGGCTGTGGCAAGTTTCTGATTTCACTGGCAGAGAATACCGTTCTTTATGGAGTTAGTGCTGATGGATGATGAGGTTGTGTTTATAGATTACATTTTTTTTTCAGATTTTTAAACATTTTTTTAACCACTTGCTTTTTACAGATTACTGCTCTTTGAACATTTAGTTTTTCAGATCATTATACATTACTGCTCTTTCAACATTTCATTTTTTAACCACTTGCTTTTCGTTGCAGGAGCTAGGATTCATGCTTCCATAAGGAAGACTCTCATATATAGGTTTCAGAACGACCTACGTGAGGGCTGTGTTTATTCCCTTCAGTCTTTGTGTGTTGCTACTAATGGTGGTAGTTTCAAAACTTCCCACCATGGTTACAAGTTAAACTTTCAGTTTACAACAAGGGTTGTCTTACTGGATAGTGCTTCTGTGCCTGGAAGTATCTATGATTTTATTACTATATCTGAAATTGTTGGGGGTTCCTTTGACACTGACTATTTAGTTGGTAAGCTTTATCAGTCCTTATTTTTTTTCATTTACTGATGTTGAAACTTACTGTCATCAACTCATTTGCATAGATGTTATTGGAATGCTTACTGGTGTTGGAACTGAGAGGGAGTACGAAAAGAATGGCATCAGGACAAAAATTAATGTTATTTGTCTAGAGGTTGATTGGGGTCTCTTTGTTGCTGTTGTTGTTTACCATGTTATGTTATTGATGCTTTCTATGTAGTTCTTATTGTTGTTGTTTCTTAGCTTTGTATTTTTTGGACAAGATACAGATTTAAGTTGGAGTCAATGAGTTGCTTTTTGCTTTGTAGACAACTCTTTATGTTAAAGTTTCAGTCTTAATGTAATTTGAATTTGGAGTTCCAAGTTTCAGTCTTAATATTATTTGAATTTGAAGGCCCTCTTTTTCTATACCTATTGTTATTGTATTTGCATTGACATTTCCATTTACTGTAATTGGTTTTATTTTCTGACTAAGTCTGCATAAAGTGGGATTAAAGTATGTTAAGTATTTTCTGACTCTTAAGTATATTTCTCAAGGAAGATATATTGGATCAAGCACCTTTGATCTCATTACTACTGGATTAAATTAAAACAATATAAAAACAAAAAATAGACACAGGAATAGACTTGCTGCAATCTTGCCTCTGTACAATAACTTTGTCTCTAAATTCTTCACTTCAATTGTAGAATGACTTTGTCTCTAAATTCTTCACTTCAATTGTAGAATGGGAAAAAAAAAATAACGATAATAACTTACAAATAAGATTCATCGCCCCGTGCATTCAGGGCCGGCTAGTGGGCTGGGCAAGCAGTGCAATAGCACATGGCCCCAAATTTTGGCCTAAATTTGAGGGCCCTAAATTTTTTGTTATATATATAATATTGCGTGATATATGTCGCAAATCCTTGTGCGGCGCAGCGGTAGTTTCGTCTTTAGCAGCCCCTGCGACCCGTGTTCGAGTCCAGCGTTTTTGCGTGGGAAATATATTTTTGTGCCAAAAATCGATAAAAATAATACCTGAGTAAGATTCGAACCCTGCTCCGGCGAATAAAACTAGGCGTCCAAGCCACTGTACCACCTTGAATTTGCTGTAATATTTGTGAAATACTAATATATATATATATATATTGATTCCCAATTTTTAGGGGCCCAAATTTTAAGATTAGAACAGGGCCTCCAAAATAATTAAGATGACCCTGCGTGCATTGCAGGAGTCCTAATACTAGTATGTATATACACCACTTCATAATAATTTTTCAAAAATTCAAATGTTCTAACAACTTTATTAATTTTTTTATCAAACTTATATTTAAACATTAAATATGTTTAAGATTAATATTGATAACTCGTGCAAGGCACGGGTCAATACACCAGTAATTGTTAAGTTTGAGTTAGCTATTAAGACTTAGATAGCTATAATTCATTCTCAATATAGAATGAGATTTTATCCCAATTTATTTATTTGCTGAACCACATGTGAATGTCTAATCCTGCAACTTTACGCTCCAAATGTGCTCCAAAGTGTGGAAGATGTGTGTTTACCTCACGCCAATTGGGCATATGATAAAATCATTTTTTATAATAATTTAAACAATTCTTTTTTAAGCTAAATTTGAATTGAAAGTTAAGTCTAGTTGGTCTTTTTAATTTTAATTTTAATATATATATATATATATATATATATATATATATATATATGAGGCATATATAGTGAGAAAGAGATCACTTATGTGAGATCATCCATGGGATCAAAATAAAAGGCTGAGATTAAAAACTCCCATTAAGTGACGCACGTGACTCTTCTCCCCAGCTAAAAATTCCAAAAGCCCCCGTTTTCATTCGTAGAGCCCAGGCACCGTTTTCATCTTCTTCCGTACCCACTACTGGTGATAATGCCACCGGCCACCACAACAATCGACACAATCACTCCTATTGCCAGCACCCTCATCGTCCCACATCCTTTTAGCCAACAATAACACGCGAAATAGTCATGCATGTCCCGCCACCGACATCTGCATTTGTATCTTATTCCTAATCCCTGATGCTCCTGCCCTTCTCCTCTAGACCAGATGCATCTTTTTTTGTCGGTTTCCCAAGTCATGTAACAACTCCGATCCCTCATCTTTATTGCCCTTCCCATTTGTTTTTTTTTTTTTCCCCTCAAGTCATTTAACAGTTATCTTATCTTGAAAATCAAACACTTTTCTCTTGAAGAAGCACATATGCAAGAAATAAAAATAAAAGAATGATTTTTAAAATTTTACATGTTTTAAAATTTATTAAATAATATGATACTTTTTTTTTTCATTTTCTCTGTTTTTTTTTTTTGTCATTTTTTCCAATTAGTAGATGAGAAAGGTGTTTGATTTTCAATTATTCACATTTTACCATCATGTGACACCGTGAGGAGGTACAGACTACAGAAAATAGATTAAACTACCAATAACTCATTACAAGGTTTCATTTCATACTAATTTGTCTTTTAAAATTTTTAATATTAAATTAATTCTTTAAAGATTCAAAGTTTTGCTGTTAGATTCTAAGATAACAGGTGAAGTAAATAATTGGAAGAGGTAACAGTGAAGTGGTTGCATGTTCTTAAACTACTCAAATTGTGAAGTAAAAGACTGCTTAATTTTGCTGTTGACTAATTTTAAACTACTTGAATTGTTGGCCAGCAAGATAGTTGTCCATGTGAGTAAGAATGCAGTGATTTCATGTTCTTAGTTTTTAATGGTGCTTTGGTTCACAGCAAATTGTCGGAGATGTTCTTAATTTGGATTTTGATGCTGCTAAAGGTTTGTAAATTGTAAGCATTTTAAATATGTGATTAAATTGCAATCCATAGTGATTATTAAGGACAATGTGCAATTGCATTTGCATAGTTTGTTGTCTTGTTTATATCCTATATTATATGTCAAACTATTTTTTGTTCTCGTGCAGTATTTCATTACTACTGAGAACCGAGAAGTTGTGGAGCAAAGTTGAAAAAAGCATTCAAGGGGCTGATATATGATAAAAGTTCAATGACATTCAAGATGCAATGGCTTTGGAGAGTTAAATATCAAGGATGCTATCCCAGGAAGCTCTGCATACATCAGTCTCACAATAGGCTGTGTTGAAATACACTGACCACTCCTGTTTATCCCATTATTTGTTTGTATAATTTGGAATTTGTAACAATCATGACAATATACAATTTGTAATGGATCATATGTGATCATATTTGTAAAGGATTTTGATCATATGAAATCAAATACTTGATTCATCAGTTCAAGCTTCACTGCATACAAGATTTGATACAAATAGTCCAAGCTCTTTGTTTAATGGTTCTTCTACCAGCGATTAAGCAGACCCATAATTGTGTCAAATTTGTTATGCTTTTTGACATTGCTTTGGATAACACATAGTAGTTTTATATCTACTATTGCATAACCAGTAGAAGATGTGTAACCAACCAAAACCAATATTTCATAATCTAGTATTTCACAAAAACAGGTGCAGATTTTTTGCAATATAGGAATTGGAGATTAACTTTTTATCATTTCCAATGCCTCAACGGATCTGCTCTTTGTACACTTAACAAAAAAATAAACAAGCCGAGCAAACAAATTAACAATATATCTCACTCACAAGCCAAGCTTTGATGCTTTGGTTAATACTTAATACAAACCAAATTGGTCCAAGCTCTATGTTCAGTTCTTCAGCCAGCATTCAATGGTCAGAGTGCTACCAATCATTTATTAGAAGATTAAAAAAAAGCCAAAACTAAAAGCAAAGTAAACCAAATTGGTTATCCTAAGTTTGCCAATTACAATGACTACACAAAACATTCAAAGTCAGCGGCAAATCTTCTTAACAATGCCTAGTATAAACCAGAGGAAAATTCCCCCGTGAATGGAATTCCTGAGGTTTGGCCAAGAATGTACTGAACAAAAATTCAAGCAAGTGTAAATCAGTGCATGATATCGTAATCGAGATCTCTATGATTAAAATGTAATTACTGGTACAAAATCAAACTACGCAAAAACACAAGTAAAATAACAAGATAGGAGTCAATAAGAAGACATATAGCTTGTGAAAATTAGCCAAGTTTCACAAACCAATCAGCAAAATACAAATAGCAACCTGCCACCAACAGAACTGCAACCTGTCACAACTCACAGCTAGCAATCTACATCAGTAACTTTGGCACATTTTATCAAACAGCTTGAAGGTATAATACCCAAACACAATTGTTCTGAAAATAACAAAAGTGTACAAAGGGAGTGTGATAGATACAAATTATGCGTTTGTCTAACTTTATATAGCTACAAGGAAACTAATTTTACAATAATAGCTACCACTGCCGATTGGTTGAGGACAAAAATGACAACTGAAGAGATGGCGAGATGATACAGACAGCATCGAGTAGTCATGAAAGGAACGTGAGAGGTCTGAGATGCGTGTTTCTGCAACGACTATACCAGAAAAGCAGAGGGCCTGACGTTTTCGATGACGTTGTGATGCGAAGAGAGGAAGAGACGATGTTGGGGGAAGAGAGGGAGACGACAGTGGAGAAATGGTTGTCGTCGTCCTTCTTCGTCGTGATTAAGATCGGCGTGGTGGCGACGAGAAGAGAGGCAAGGCAGCGAGAAGAGTCGGAGGAAGAAGAAAGGGGCTGAGGACGCGTTTTATGAATAGTGGAAGAAGACAGCATGGTGCCAATGGAGTGGGAGAGTCACGTGAGTCACTTAAGGAAGATTTTAATCTCGTCCGTTTATTTTAATCTGATGGATGAAAATGGACACTCTCATCCTCACATAAAAAACTCATTTTTCACTAGATATGTCCCTGTATATATATTCAATATGACAATTAATTTTTTTTTTCTTCCTTCGTGCGAGTTGGAGAAAAGGGTGCGAGTTGTAAGTTAGAATGGCGGCAGTGTTTAGAAGAATGTGCGCTTATACGGTACTCCCTCCTATCTCAATTATAAACAACAAAAGCTTTATATTCTTTGGTCTTAAATATAAGCAAATTTAACTAATTTTACACTAACATTCATAAAATACTCTTATTAAAATCACTTTTTGGCCTTGAAAATCGTAAAAAGTATATCTTTTACATATACCAACAAAAAAAAGTTTACTTTTTACATTGTAATTTGTGCTCCTTAATAAGTGTGTTTTTTTTTTTGCTTAAATACAAGACCGGAGGGAGTAATTAATTAATAAGTGCTAGGAACACACTTTCTATCACTTTCTTTTGAACACACACTCTCCTATAGGTTGAAACCAAGTGGGGCACATGTGATTTGGTGGGACCCATTTCCCAAAATAATGAGATTCACTTGAATTTCAACCAATAAGAGAGTATGTGATTAAAAGAGAATAATAAAGAGTGTGTTGCTAGCATTTCTCGTATGGTATATCAGTGGGTATAAACATAAGTAGTTTAATAAGATGAACTGCTACCAACTCCTCAAATCTTTGGATTTGTTGGAAAGAAACTTCTTTTGATCTAATAATCTCCCACTGCCAGCAATTCCTGAAAACCGTTCTTCACCAATAAATTTTTGTTGGGCTAACATTAACATCCGAAGCACTTACATGTCACCCACCCTCTCCACTATTTTCCTTATGCGTGACCTCCTTAAACGGTAAAGCCATAGAACAACTTTGGTTCAAAACATACGCGCCCCCTTAATTTTAAATTACTTTTTCTTATATTTGTCCTGATTATTTGAGCATCAATAAAGTTAATGCATAATTTAGTACTCCCTCCATTCCTTTTAACATGTCGATTTTCTAAAATTAGAGGTACTTAATAATGTAATTAATTGTTTAAAAGGTGTTAACACCTTAAAAAAATTGTTATTTTATAAGTTGTTATAAAAATGACTTCTTTTTTGGTTTTCTAGAATAACTTCTCACCTCTTAAAGTACTAAAAGACTAATCTCTCATGTTATGGTTAAGTATTAAAGATAGGAGACCATTTTCAATATTCGTTTTATACACACATAAATCTGGTCAACCTAAATGAATCTAGGAACACATATTTAGATAGAGATAATTTTTCACTCATACGGGGCCTTTAACCGTTATAAGAGTAACTATCATCTGATAGATGTGCGGACAAATAACACATTCAAAGCGTAATCCGCATCGTGCAATAGATAACACATGTCCAAGCGCGCGTTATCAGAGTGATAGAGTCAGATAATGTGTTTGTATGTAAGCATTATCTGGAGCTTCTATTCAAATAACTTGGACACCCATTATCAGAAATTGAACTCAAATAACGCGTACTCAATAAAGTGGTATCTGAAGTTCACTAAGATAATACTTGCTTGAGCACACGTTATTTGAGTTAACATCAAAATAATGTCCTCTCAAGCAAGCACTATCTGAGTTAATATGTTTTTAAAATATTTTTTTAGGTTTTCTCATTTCGCCAATATATCATAGGCAATTGTTTTTCTGCATTGTCCCTGAACATCCTAATTGTTTCTACAACATAAGAATTTCACATAGCCGAAGGATCGTGGTGTCCCCATGCAAGAACATCTTTGTAATCCAGTAATTACCATTCGTTCTATTATAATTGAATATAGACGAAGAATTGAACATAGATGAAAATTTGTTTCTACAAATTTTATTACATTGTCCCTATACAAGAATATAACTACAAATTCTATAATTTCAAAGAAGAAGATATCTAACACAAGAGTTAAAGATAGATTCTGTGATTAAAAAAAAGAGATATCTAACATAGATTCCTATCATTTTTCCCATTGGACCACACTACTTCAAACGTACATGTATATTCTTCAAGAAGCTATGGTAGCAAATCTATATCTGGACCAAGTCCCATGCATATTATAGATTTTAGACAAAATCTTAAAAGTACCGAAATCATACCCTAATCACTTAAAATTAATAAAAAAAGAAAAAAAATTTACAAGCAACAACAAAGAGACAATGTTTGTCCAGGTAGAACAATGTTTACCTTCAATTGCAGATTTTAAATTTATTGTAATCATTCTTTGAGTTATTGTAATATCTATTCGACGTAGTTGTGTCTTTTTGCGAGAAAGGTAGAACAATGTTTACCTTCAATTGGAGATTTTAAATTTATTGTAATCAGTTTTTGAGTTATTGTAATATCTATTCGACATAGTTGTGTCTTTTTGCGAGAAACACTACTTCAACAGGGGCAATTATGTCTCAATTCGACATTGTTGTGTGTCCATTCAACACGATTGCGTGTCAGTTCGACACAATTGTGTCTCTTTGCGAGAAACGCCACTTTAACAGGGACATAACTATGTCTCAATTCGACGTAGCTGTGCCTCGTACCCAAAAGTTCAAAATACATGTTTTTAGTTTAAAATCAACTAGAAAACTTGTTGGGGCTTACTAATAAAAGGATGGAATATGAAAATTAAACCATAATCACTCTAAACACCTTAGGGACTACTGAGAGAGAGAGAGAGAGAGAGAGAGAGAGAGAGTTCTAAGGCCTTGGGAGGAGATCTTGGAAGAGGAAGAGTCCAATAGGTGATCAGATGAAAGATTGATTCGCTGAATATTTGGATTCACTATAGGAACACTTGTGGCTCTAGGAAGTATACGATAGATGAGTAATCACACCATTTTCAACTCTTCCATGGTATAATTGATTGGAGAATTTGGGATTGAGATTTAGTTATCGATTTTTTAAGAGACTTGGATGAAATACCATATCTTTTGAGTTGGGGTTTTGTGAAATATGAAACTATCACTTTCTGGAAAGGGATAACAGACACCTTTTCTTCGGGGTTAGGCATATCTGAGTGCTACCACCTTCATAGAAGGGATAATGTACACACTCACAATAGAACGGGATAGAGTAATACCACCTTTAGAGAAGGGGTATCAGATTTGAGTGTTATCACCTTTAGGGAAGGGATAGCGGACACCCTTTTACAGATGGTGCAGCCAATAGGAAGTCATTTCATTGATTGTATTACAAGTGAATATAGATTGATTCAGGGGTTCATTGAAAATGACATAAACTTATTGTGTGATAATGATTATTAATGAAGATGTTTGACTTGTTGTATTGCCTGTATAGTGTATTTATATTAATTATTTTAAGATAAATCTATCTTTGAGTTACTGATATTATTTTGGAAAAATGTAAGTACTACGGTCAATCTTTTCGATTATCACGCTGGTTGGAAACATCACGTTTGCGAATTGTTTTGGAACCATGTATTTTACTCACTGAGATTATAAATATTAGTAGTAGTAATGTTTTCAGAGAACCCAAGAAAGATGATTTCGAGCATGTTGAGGATCCTTTGTTCGTTGGATGCTTTATTGCTTTCTTTGGTTAGCATTTGGAGATTGTAGACTCTTTTGGCTCGGTGGGGGATTTATTTATTTTAGGTTTTGTTAGAAGATGCCGATTTTTTAGGCACTCTGTATTATCCTTTTTATTATTAGTTTTTTAGATGTATGACCTCATTATTTCGTTTAATTTAAGAAAATTTTATTAAGGTAGTTTTCAAACTATTTTTCACGAATTGTTAAAATTTTATTTTTGAAATTATATAATTTTCTCAAAAAGTTATTAAATTAAGGTCATGTCATTGAGGCATTATAGTACTCAAACTCAGACTCATGTTTATGTTCTAGTTGACGGGATATTTTGAAATGGGATAAAGCATACTAGATGATGGACATACACAATATACACTACAACATGCATGATTAGAAACTCTATTAGAATTTCTTCCTTCAATTCAACATGCATGCATGATCCGCAAGTACAAAAATGATTAAAAACTCAAAAGATAAATAGATAAGGTACATGAACACGATCAATCAATTACCTTAGATTTCGGTTCAAGGCTTTAACACCAAGTATGGAAAGAATAGTTGGATACCAGTTGAAACCAATAGCAATGATACTAACATTAGTGATGATGACAATGATGAAGACACTCAGTATTAGTATTATCCCTAGACCTAATCCAGGTACTCAATGCTTAGTTGAGATCCCAGCCAAAGTTGATTGCGAAGATTTATTTCTTCAGGAGAACGAATCTGTATTGGTTGTCCCCCATAAGTATGAGGCGAGTTACATGACGAAGTTCAAAGTCGATTGCGATGATGTGTGGTACACGGTACACATGACCATGAAGGGAAAACGAGTTCACTCAAAGTGAACCTTACTCTGATGTTTCGTTTCGTTCCATGGTCATGTGTACCGTATGTACCATGCATCGTCGTAGTAGACTTTGAACTATGTCGTGCTCACCTCTTCCTCATGAGGGACAACTAATGCATATACCTTCTCCTGATGCATTTCTCCCAGGCACTCAACTTCAACCGGGATCCCAACCCCGACATTCAATACCTTGATTAAGTCAAGGCAGATTATTGGTACAAATTGACTTTTTCCTTAGGCTTCCTCTTCTTGTGATACTTGGTGCTGAATTCAATCCTTGATCTCTTTTGTGTTGCTCACCTCATCCTTGACCTTTGATGAACTAATTTTCCACCTCACGTCTGTCATGCTCGAACAATTACTTTGTCGTGTAACTCGTCTCACCCCGGCAATTACTTCGTTGTGTAACTCTCAATCCTCATCGCTTTTCTTCAAAGCATATAAATAGTTCTTCGAATCGGTAGAATTAATCTAATATATCCCTATAGAGTATAAGCTTAGTTAATTAATGATAGTAATAATAATAATAAAGTAGTAAATAAAATACTTAAAAAAAACACAACACAGAAACTGAGAAAGGGCATACATCTCCTTGGTGTAGCAATGACTTTAACAGCCCTAATGACACAACAGATGAAGCAAAGAGATCATAAATAAAACAATGCTAAATGTAACAAAGGAAGCAAGCATAGTAACAATACCTTATATTAACACTAACATTCGTGTTATTCATGTCAGGTTACATATTAACTGCAGGTTTTCTAGTGTATCATCATTTCTGTTATAGTTAATTATTGTATGCCTTGTTAATTAGCTATGTGATACCTCTTGTAAAGTTAAGTTGGTTACACTTTCTATTATTTAGTTGCAACTAACTCAGCTATTAGGCTAGATGGTTAGTTGGGTATATAAGTCATAAGCTAGGTGCCTTGCATGGCACGAAAATCTACTCTGTATTGATCTTTCTTTGTAATCGGGTGTGTGCAAGTGTGAGAGAGAGATCTCTGGGTGAATCTTGTACTGTGAGTTGAGTGATTTACAAGTGATCAATAAGAATTGAGTCAGTGTGGACGTAGGAGATCAATTGCTTCGAACCACGATAATATCGCGTGTGTTTTCATCTTCTTTACTTCTTCTATTCGTTTTGGGAATTCAGTGTTCTTGCTGATTCTGTTTGATCAACCAATTCTGGTTCAAGATTGGTGTTCAATTCATAACATTAACCAAATCAAATAATTGAGGATTTCTACCACTGCTAGATAATGATATAGATGAAAAAAAAAAAAACCTGAAGCGAATTCCCTATAAACCCAACAAAACAATGCTAAATAGAATCACCATTTGACCTTTCATATTACAAAAAATAACAAGTTTTACAAAGAATCCTAAAATGAGAACTTTCATATTACAAAAAAGGTAAATAAGAAAAAATAACTCTAACCTTTTGTCTAACAGACGAAAAGGATTGTACTCGAGGGTAGAGCTTTGCCATCGTCCACCCATGACAGTGAAGGAGAAAAAAAAACTCCTAGAGGGATCATCTATCCTATAGTGATGCTTTTGTAGGTCATTTATTGCTTTAAAAAAATAGACCGAGGAAAGGGAAAAAGAGAATTGAGTATGAGAGAAAGAAAGAGAGAACGGAGGACGAGAGAGAAAGAGACAAATAGATGTTATCGCAAAAAAGGGTTTGTTTAGTTTAGGATTTGTGATGGACAGAGTATTGGGAGCGAGACACTCTATCGTGTTTATATTTAGTTTTAAACATCAGATAACGCTTGCTCAAGAATGCATTGGTTGAAGAACCTTCAGATAATGTTTGTTTAGGAAAGAGTTATTTGAATATTACTCCAGATAATGCTTTCTTGAGCACACCCCTGAGGTGTTACACCTAATAATGCATGCCAGAGGTGTTACACCTAATAATGCATGGCAGACACACAAACATAGAGCATTCAGATAACACATGTCATGGTAAGCGTTATCTGAAGTTGACAATCAAATAATGTGTGCTCAATTAAAGAGTTATCTAAAGCTCCTTAATGCAATGCTGCTTCAACAAGCATTGTATTAATGAGATTCAGAAAACGCTTGTTCAAGCAAGTATTAAAAGAGTTCATTTTTTAAAATAACAATTTTCTTGTATTTCACATTCTCAATAGTTGGCAAAACTTCGTGATCATTCATCATAAAATAATACTCCTCGTTGATCGACTTTTCAACTTCATAATGCTTCATATCTATAATTCCTAATGCTTTGGGCCTATAACATACCCAATCACTCTGGTCATGACATTTGGAAAACCTCTGTGAAAGTCTAAATATAATCTCTTTGTATCATCCATTTTTATCCTTCAAGGTTCCTTCACATCCTTCTCATTCAAACTCTCCAGAGCTTCCTATCATTCTCTTCTATGGCTTTGAATAATGAAAATCCCTTCTACTGATTGATTTTGAGTCTACGCATCATCTTGGAAGTTTGTATGAATCTAGAAATGTTAGCGAAATACGGTATGAACCTACTCGAAGAATTATTGTTGTTGGATGGCTTCCATTCTTCAAAAAGGATAATGACAATGTTTATCCTGATATGATCAAAGATTGTTGGTTAAACGCAAGTATTGGCAACCATAAAGTCACTAGATGGGTATTGGGGATGCATGTCTCAGTCTCTCCTAGAATCATCCCCGACGCCATTGGATTCCCTGAGGAAGGTCCCTTTTTCAAAGATGATTGGGATAATGGACTACAGTACATAGACATGTTCCTTCTCCATGAAAGTGGAGGACCTTCTCTTAAGAAAACCATGCAAATGAAGAACAATGCCAGAGATCTTCACAGTTTCTTAAATAAGGCAATTCTGCCTAATGAGAAGGATGAAGAGGAAATTATTCTATATAGAAATTTTGTATGTATAACTTACTTATGAAAAGTAATATTAATCTGTCTAACCTTGTTTTCAATCATTTCAAAAATCATCTTTCAAATTGCACCAATATCTCATTAATCATTTACTATGTTATTCTATCCCTCATTTTAGAAGGCTGTGTGCTTTCAATGTCTTTATCAAAATGACTAAACATCAACAAAAGCCTTTCGGAAAACCTCTTAGAAGAAGTATATATGCCCTTTCAGTCATAAAAGAATGAACATTCATGTCCTTTCGAAAGAAGAGATCAAAGCCACTAGGACTAGGGCACTTAGAGAAGAAAACTCTTCTTGTTCATCAGCTGGAGCCCCATCTAGTCCAACCACAGAGGAAAACTTTATTCTAGAACTCTCTTTCGATGAAGAAAAAGGTCATTAACTGAGTTGGAGCCCTCAAATAAAAGATAAAGAACTAAAGAATAGAATCGTGATATCAATGTTAAATAGATCAAACAATTGCCATTCTTCAAGAACTCAATGTAAATGTCGGACGGTGCCTAATCAACATTCTTCAGAATCGTGCTTGATAGTTATCTTTATATTTTCATTTTTCTTTACAAGTCCTTGTTAAACATATTTTTTTAAATTTATGTATTAAAAACAAGTAGTATTTTTAAAGAAATCATTTTATGTATGTATTAAATAAAGACGTTCTCCTACGCGTTTTTAAATTTTGTTTTAAACTTCAGATAACATTTGGTAAGGAAAACGTTATCCGTAAAACCTTTAAGCAAGTGTTATCTGAAAATTACTTCAAGTTATAACGTGTATCCAGACAAACGTTACCTGTTATCTGAGGTATTACGCCTGCTAAAGTGTGATAAGACAATACTTCAGATGGCGCGTGCCAGGGCAAGCGTTATCTGAATTACAACCCCGGATAATGTTTTCTCAAGCAAACATTATTAGAGTGCTCCGTATTTTGTAAGATGATGCTTTGTTTTTAAATTGTCATCTAAATTACTTTCTAAGACGACGCTTCGACAGACAAGTATTACTGGAGTGCTCCTTGTTTCTATAGATGACGCTGTTATCTAAGCGCGTTTCTAGCGTAGTGAAAAAAATTCAAACATACGTGATATTAAGTTATTATACACATAAAAAAATGTTTAAGTGCCCTTATATAATTAATAACTTCAATATTTTATGATTAATTTCTTAGAATGATGTCATGCTCATCCTAACCAAGTATTCTGGGCTCTGGAGAATCTTATAGAACTTAGAAGCCTCTCCTTTTTTTTAATTTCTGTTCTTTATTTTTTTGAAGAGCAGCAAATTACAACTTATACCGATATACGATTCATTTTCAAATGGTAGAACCACTTTGTGAGAAGTTTGCTAACAACCAATCAAATGACCAATCACCAAAAATCCAATGACAAACTTTAAGTTACTATTGTTTTAATCATTCTTACTTACAGTTTCTTAATTTGTTGTGGTGTATATGTCATCTCCTTGACTTAACCGTACTTCCAATCCATTTATTGGTATGTTAGCTGGGAATCGTTGTACTTAATTTACAGTTAGACCAACAAACATAGTGTATCTGAATTCTGATGTGGTCACCAAGTCCATCCGAAAGAAAAAGAATAAGAAAAAATAGTGACATGACATCACCGAGAAACTCAACTATCTTAGCTTTGAAAGGTGTCTTAGTTTGATGGATAACTACTTTATGTGACCCACAAGAAAAATATATAATCGAACTTTCTGGCCAGCTTCTTTTTTTTTTCTTTTTTTTTTTTATGGTGTAGACTATTTATTTGTACTTATAATAATGTTTAAGCATTCCTTCAACTAACTGATTAAAAGGACTTGACAACAAAGAGTACCACTATATAAGGTTGTCCCTTCTTGCTCGGTTTGCATTGTGCAATATTCCAAAAAGTAGCTAGCAAGAAAAGGAAAAGCTAGCTTCTTTGTTGTGTGGAGGCAGAGACAGTTCAAAGAGGTGATCATCGGGATGATGTGGATTAAAATCATACTGCTACTAGCAGCTTATTGCCTACTTCCTCTGTCAGTGGAAGCCATGGTTCGCCACTACAAGTTCAACGTAGGTGCATTAATTACATTTGTAGCTATAATTATCATGTCATGCAAAGCATAATATAATCAAGTTTGTTAAATTCATGAAGTTGGAGCGACATCAAATTAACTGCATACTAGAAAAAGTTGAAACAGCGACGGAAACTTAGAGACAGAAAAAGACAAAATTCGTCTCTAATTTCGTCTATAAGTGTTAGCGACGTCAAATTTGGAGACCAATTTCATTTTTTTTGTCTCTAATTTTCGTTGTTATTTCAACTTTTTTTCTAGTATTAATATACATGAATAAATGGTGTGGCTGTTTGCTTAGAAAACCATGCATGTATCTCTTATGTCCTCTCACTTGATGTAAACTTGCTTTCTTGAAAACAAATGCATGCATTTGGTTCCAGAATTATGTTTTCTGTTTTATCTATTACTATTTTTATTTTTAATTATAAAAATGTCACCTTACTTTAAATTTTTTTTTTGAAACTTTATACTTAAAATAGTTAAAATAATAAAAAAAATATTTTAGCTGTTGTCAATACAAATATTTAAAGATAGAAAATAAAGTGAAATTAAATTATATATTTTTGTAATTAAAAATAAAAAAGAAATAAAAATCGTTTTCTTAATATATATACACCAAGAATTTATGGATTTCAGCTAGCTAATTTAGCTATACATACATGCCTGCGTGAGTGAACTGATTGACTGTATTGCCCTTGCTCATTGTGCACCAAATATTGACAATGTAAAAATTTACTACAATCTTTCAACTATGCTAGCAACTAACATTTTGTTCAATTATATTGTCTCTTATGAAACTATTTAGAGTCCGTTTGTTTTAGATTTTGATAAAATTGATTATGAAGAATTGATGTTAAAAGAATTGATTTTTAAAAAAATTGAGTTTAAAAAAACTAATTTGTGTTTGGTAATTATATTTTAAAAGTGTGTTCAAAAAAATTGATTTTGTTTGGATGATAAAAGTATAATCACTTTTGATGTGTAAATATAAAGGATTGTGTGGATCCTACGTTCAAAATCCATTTTTCTGAACAGAAAAACTAAGATTTTTTGCTTCCAACAAAATCCAGTTTACCACTTTCAAACCAGATTTTATTCACCTGAAATCTTAACCAAACACTCAGTTAAAAAGTCAAAACGGAGTTTTTTAAATATAGTTTTTAATTTTGTATACAAACGGTATTTTGAGAATCTAAACTAAACAGACTCTTAATACAGCACGGAAGAGCAAAAGTGTTATCTATCTTTCCTTTTTTTATACCAAAAGTGCTATGTATCTAGAGCTTAGAGCAGTTGTTATTAATTAGATTCAATTGAAAAACAAGCCTTGTAAGAAAGCCAAAGCCTCCATAAAGTAAATAAGTAATATTGCTTGTCTCTCTGTTATTACTGTTTTTTGACAAACTCTGTTATTACTGTTGCCACTTATAATTTTTCATAAATACTAGTATTGAATTTAAATAGAGTTTGACATGTAGACCGAACAAACAAAATGGTTCTGTTTTCTTTAGTTTTAATGCATCACTTTTTATTTATGTACTCTATTTTTAATATGCACCAAACATTACATTTTCTGTTTCAGTTAGGTTACCAAACTTTACCTTATTCTTCAAAATAAACTTTTTTTCTTTTAGTTGACTAGGACGCATTTAATTGAATTGACTGATCCACTGGAAGAATACTGTAATTTTCCATGTTTGTAAATTATTTTACCTAGTCAGTGCTCCATATTTAAAACGCATAGAAAATTGCAAATTTCATGGTAAAACCGAAATTTAATTAAAATCAAAGGTTTTACGGTTGCTATAAAAATATATATAAGCACCTTTTGAGTTGTAAAACAATCTTCCAATTTGTTCAATTAAGCAGAGGCTAATGCATACCTTTATCAAACAGCAAAGTTCTTGTTGTATTTTGAGCAATGCAAGGCACTCAAGTTTGGTAGATGTCACAGACATGCAGTTACACTTAATTATTCTCCTTGTTGGTCAAGAATACATGTTGACTTCTTATTCCTACATCATGGCCATTAAATTGGATAATGTTATATACAGGTGGTGATGAAGAATGCCACAAGATTGTGTTCAACCAAGCCCATTGTAACAGTAAATGGGAAGTTCCCTGGCCCCACAATCTATGCTAGGGAAGATGACACTGTTTTGGTTAAGGTGGTTAATCATGTCAAATACAATGTTAGCATCCACTGGTGGGTGTGCTAGAGTTAATGAACTACTATATATTGTCTAACCTTAATTAATCTTTTCCTATATATTACCTAACCTTAGTTAATCCTTTATCCTTATTCTTACTAATTTTTTAATTTTATTTATGATGAATTAAAATAAATAGGCATGGAGTCAGGCAATTGCGAACGGGTTGGGCCGATGGGCCGGCATACATAACCCAATGCCCAATTCAACCGGGCCAAGTCTATGTGTACAACTTCACCCTCACAGGACAGAGAGGGACACTTTGGTGGCATGCACACATCCTTTGGCTTAGGGCCACTATACATGGTGCCATAGTTATTTTACCTAAGTTTGGAGTTCCTTACCCTTTTCCTAGACCACACATGGAACAAGTTATTATATTGAGTCAGTTCTTCTACCTTTTCCTTTTATAATTTTTATGCAGCTAAATATTTCACTTCTATAGATGTTAAGTCATGGATCAGAGATAAGAAATCATAGTAAATTGATTTTGAATAGGATAAGGATCACACTCCATAAACCTCACTATCTTACATTTTTCAGGTGAATGGTGGAAATCAGATACTGAGGCTGTAATAAATGAAGCTTTGAAATCTGGGTTGGCCCCAAATGTCTCTGATGCCCACACAATCAATGGCCACCCAGGACCCGTTCGACAATGTCCTTCACAAGGTGAAACTCATGAACCTAGCCATTCAACATTATATATAAGGGTGTTACTACCTACACCTCCCATACACCATCTTGTGTTCTAGAAACTAGTTTCCAAAATGTGTTTTATTGCATTCCAAAAATTAGTTTTCGGAATGTTCTGAAAACTGTTTTCGAAAAAACAATTTCGTTAGGTTCCGAAAACTAATTTCTAGAAGATAGAGAGATGTGGGTAGCGATTGTAGGAGGTGTAGTAGTAAGCACTTAAATATAATTAGACAAAGCCCATGATAGGGAAATAAAATCACTTGAAACCCATTTTGTTGGAATAAACGATTTTTAATTTTAGTTATAATCATTTTTTTGGAATATGTTTCTATATAAATATTTAAAAACAAGAAATTAATTAAGTGAACACAGGATAATATTTCTATAATAAAAAATAAAAAACAAAATAAGTTTTCTAGAAAATAGGCCATAAATCCTCTAAAGTAACATGACATGAGGCTGAACATCATTTTCAACTGTGCAGAAGGATTCAAACTCCAAGTCCAATCTGGAAAAACCTACTTACTAAGAATAATCAATGCTGCACTCAATGAAGACCTATTCTTCAAGATTGCTGGCCACCAAGTAACTGTTGTTGAGGTTGATGCAGCCTACACAAAACCTTTAAAAACTGACACCATTGTGATAGCACCAGGACAAACCACAAATGTGCTTCTAAAAGCCAACCGTGCAGCTGGAAAATACATGGTAGCAGCCTCAACATTCATGGATGCTCCAATTGCAGTGGACAATGTGACTGCCACTGCCACATTACACTACACAGGTGCCTTTGGTTCCACCATCACCACTCTCACTTCCCTACCTCTAAGAAATGCCACCCCAGTTGCTGACAATTTCACAAACTCCCTTAAAAGTTTAAATTCCAAAAAGTACCCTGCTAGAGTCCCAAAAAAGGTTGACCATTCATTGTTCTTCACTGTTGGCCTTGGTGTCAACCCTTGTGCTACTTGTGTGAATGGTAGCAGGGTGGTTGCAGCTATGAATAATATCACCTTTGTGATGCCTAAAATTTCTCTTCTTCAAGCACATTATTTTAACATTAGTGGAGTTTTCAGTGATGATTTTCCTGGGAAACCTCCAGTGGTGTATGACTTCACAGGGACACAGCCAGCAAATTTAAGGACTAGTAGAGGGACCAGGGTTTATAGACTTGCTTATAACTCCACAGTACAATTGGTGTTGCAAGATACTGGAATGATAGCACCTGAGAATCATCCTATTCATCTACATGGATTCAATTTCTTTGTCGTTGGTAGGGGACAAGGGAATTTCAACTCCAAAAAGGACACCAAAAAGTTTAACTTGGTTGATCCTGTGGAGAGGAACACCGTTGGTGTCCCATCTGGTGGATGGACTGCTATCAGATTCAGGGCTGACAATCCAGGTGAAGTTATCAATTCAGTTGTGTTTGAAAATTTTAAGGCTATAAAATTTTTAGAAAATTAAAGGATTTGCATGTCATAGATTTTTTTTTTATATGATATATTAATATGTGGTGTTAATTTTTTCAGGGGTTTGGTTTATGCATTGCCATTTGGAAGTTCACACAACATGGGGACTGAAGATGGCATTTGTTGTTGACAATGGTAAAGGACCAAATGAATCTCTACTACCACCTCCAAGTGACCTTCCCAAGTGTTGAGAAGAATACCAATTTACAATCTTTGCTTAAAAAAAAAAAAAAAAGGGAAGAAACATACAGGGAAAACTCTGTACATTCCGAAGGGAGTATACTATCAAGGCTAATAACAAGATTTTCTTGGAGCAGATAAAAAGGATAAGTTGCTAATAGCAGAATAATACCAATTAGTATGTCTTCATTTTCTGTGTTTTTCTTTTTCCTTTCATTTTTTCATTTTTTGTATAGATTGTACTTCTCTTCTTTCTCCTTCTTAAGAATAATTTTGGTTTCATGTAATTATGCATACATTGCTAATCAAAATTTTAAAGAATTATAATTTGCCTTGCCTTGGGTTGCACCAATAGTTCTGTTAACTTGTTTATTGGTAGTGACAAAGTTCCCTCACTCATTATGCAGTAGAATTATTGAAGCCCTTGAGAGTTGATTTTTCATATGAAAGAGCAAAGTATGGTTCTATTAGGAAAAAAAATAAATTAAGAGTACCTTTTTACGTGCCCCATATGGGGTTTTTTGCCTTTCATATGAGTACCTTTCATCATATTGTGCCGGTGGTTAATTTCTCAAAAGCCAACTTGGGGGAGGGTCGGCCTGGGAGAGGGCGAGAAGGAGGTGGCGATGCAAGGAGGAAAGGTGTAGAGGGAGGTTTCAAAAGTTAACTTTCCGAAAAGGTCGGGAAGAGATTTTAGAAGTTAACTTCCGAAAAAGCAACCCCTTATTGTCTCAAAAGCAACCCCGTTATTGGACCTGACACGTCTTAACATCAAATTGTTGGGAAAAGGCCCAAGAGAATATCATTTGTGGACAGAAAAAAAGACAGAACATCAAATCAATTGTCTGGTAAAAAAAATGAAATCAGAAGAACATCAAAAGATGATAATAACCATAGTTCTGAAAACCAGGCTAGACCGGCCGGTCCGGAGCATGCTATGAACCGGGTATCTATTAAAGCGACAAGAAACTGGATGGACCGGTTGTGAACCGTAGTAACCGGTGTAAACTAAGCCACCAGTTCCGATTTGGCGTATTGTTTGTTTTAGCTAAATTATGTAAAATGTATTGAAAGTGGTGTCAACTTGTTCGAGCCCATGACCTCCCATAGAGGTTGGAGGCATCCACCAACCACTAGGCTACAACAGTTGTTTGATATAGTTGTGCAACTTTTAATATATGTAGTGGTTTTAGTGCTTTTCAGTAAATAAAATGAAAAGAAATTGACAAATATTGAGTATCACAAGTATCTTTTGTAAAATATACCTAATATTTTATTATATGTATGCTCAATATTTTATTACAAAATTGTAAACATACTATTTAATTACTACCGGTTGAACCGCAGTTGAACCCCAATTAAACCCTTAAACCTTATACCAGTACTTTTACCGGTTCAATGACCGGTCCGGTTTTCATAACATTGATAATAACTAATGTACGATGCAATCATCATCATAAAATAATTTAAACAAACAAATGTTGAACATCAAATCTAGTACCATTTTTATTTTGGGTACATATAGTACCATTAAATACAATTAGGATTCTAAATTAGGTTTCGAATGATTTTCAACTTTTAAGATTAGATCATATGTGCCGTTAATGTATATAAAAAAAGATATGTGCCGTTAAATTAAATTATAAAAAACATGTTATGACGTATTGAGTCATTGAGGGTAGTTTTTTGGATTCCTAAACTGTACTATGAAAAGTAAAGAAATACTATTCGCGGTGCATTGATCCGGATGCGTTTTATCGTATTATCCTTTTTTTTTCTTGAATTTTTAGTTTATGATAATAAAATAAAAAAATACTATTCGTGGTGCATTGAGCCGTTCTTGCAGATTGCACGAAACCCCAACGAACTAGCAATTAGTGGGGGCCTTGATTTATGTGATGGTAGAGGAAGTTTCTTCAAAGCCAAATCTTATAGTTACTCTCACAGACTCCAAGTTCATGAATGGAAAGTCCTAGGTCTCCTATATGCTATTCAATGGACAATTGAGCTTGCTCCAACCAAGATGAGTTTCGAGTTGGATTCAAAGCATGTCAGGGATGATATAAAAAATAACGGGAAGAACTATGTTGAATACGGAGGTTTTATTTTATATCATAGGAGTCTTTTATTTTCAAAATTTTCAAACTCTTTGGTAGAGTTTTCTAGGAGGGAAGCTCATGTAATTGCTCATATCTTGGTAGG
Source organism: Calophaca sinica (assembly GCA_037113605.1). NCBI lineage: Eukaryota > Viridiplantae > Streptophyta > Magnoliopsida > Fabales > Fabaceae > Calophaca > Calophaca sinica. The sequence goes on from CM073736.1 coordinate 97,680,718, forward strand.
AGTGGACACATATATGGCTAGCCTTCAAAGTTGTGATAAAGATACCAATTGTATTATAGTTTTGATTCTTAATGATATGGCGTAACTTTTCTTTTGTCAAAAAAAAATAGTAAAAAGAAGAGAAAAGGCCCATTGGACCTTCTTCCACTCTCCAACATTAAGCTGAAAATATCTTGGGCTTAATTTCTAGTTTTGTTTTTTTAACATTTACTCTTTCTAAAAATTATAAGTGCATAATTACACACAAGAAAGTTTTAAACCCAAAAAAACTCTAATCAAGTTAACTATAAAAAATTAACCAAAATGTAGCGACCGAAAAATCCAGAGCGATTTATTCGAGTTTAATGGAGCTGCCACCAATAATTTATTTTCGAAGGAAAAATATTGGAAAAAACCTTTTTTGAAGAAAAGTGGTCCTTAAGACCGGATTTGGGTTCGGAAGTCGATTATGCGTAGGGAAGGTATTAGCACCCTACAACATCCTTTCGAAAAAGGTTACCTCTAATTAATTGTGCAAAATTTATTAACTTCTACAAAATATTTATTTCCCTTTTATTTAAAAATAATTTAACCAAGATAAAAAAAAAAGAGGACTTAATAAAAGTCGTTTATTTTTGCGCTTGACAGGAGTGGGCTCCTGCTCCTACGTATCTCCGAGTGCAGTGGAGAAATCAAAGGTTACGTAGTTCTTGGGTAGAAAATGGTTGTGTGTTAGTTGATTTTAATTGTATATTTTTTTATAAAAAGGTAGGTTTTGTAAGGACAAAAAAAGAAGCAATCAAGAGTGGTCCTCACTAGCAACCTGTTTTGTTTATAAAATTAACGATGTTCGTAATGATCAAACGGGAAGCAATCTCGAATGATTATTACTAGTAAAAACTTAGTTTTATTTTTATGAAGAAGATAGGTTTTCATGGAAACCAAACAAGAAGCAATCAAGAGTGGTCCTCACGAATAACCCATTTTTATTTAGAAAATTAAGATATTTGTAATGACTAAACGGGAAGCAATCTCGAGTAATCATCACTAGTAAATTAATTTTCATGATTTTTATCATGTGATTTTCAAGAAAAATAAGGTCTCAAAACTGGTATGCGAAATTTAGTTGAATGAAATTGTACTAGTTTGACTAAAAAAAAAATCCACATTCATTAAATAAATGATAAAGAACAAATGGGCTAAAGCCCGATATTTAAAAAAAAGACTAACTACAAAAAAGGGGTTTGGCAAATGAAAGAAAAAGAAGAAAACAAAATGGGTAAAAAAAAATAAAAATGGACCAGAATAGAAAAAGAAAAGGAAAGACAAGATACAAAAAGGGGTGGGGGGCGTGTAAGTAAAAGCTGGGCTGAAGCCCAAAACAACACAAAAAAAAAGGAAAAGTGAAAACAGGTGTAAAAGAAAGATGGGGCTGCGTTGGGTTTCATTTGGAAACCCTAATCTTTCTTCGCACCAGAAGAACAAAGAAAAAGGGAGGGGGAGCGTATGGAATAGAAAGAGAAGGCGAGAGACAAGTGGTCGGGAGGAAGGTCTGGCGCCACTGCCATCGGGAGGAGGCCGCGAGGTAAAGACACGAGAGAGAAGGGAAAGACGCAGGAGGAGAGGAGGGGAAAGACGCGAGAGAGAGAGAAAGAGAGAGAGAACTGACGAAGAGAGGGGAGAAAGGGGAGGGTGCGAGAGGGAGAAGGAGGAGGCCGACGCAGAAGCAAGCCGAGAGGGAGATCGCGAGTCGAGGAGACGATGCGACGGCCCCAAATGGCGGCTAATCCACAAGCTGCGGTGGTGGTACCGTGACGACGAGGCACGCCTACAGGTTTCAAAAACTCTCTTCTCTCATTTTCATTCTCTGCCCATTTCGCTTTCTTCTCTTCTCTCAATTTTCTCTCTAAATTCTTTCCATCTCTCCAATTTTATTCTCGTCAAGATCTTATTTTACCGGATTTAAGAAAATTGTTGCTACTATTCTTGTGCTAAAAATCTAATTTTGAATGCTTATACATCATTTGTTTTAAAAGAAACAAAAGCGACTGGATTCGTGATCGATGAAGACCTTTGGTTGCCACCGCCTTGGTTCTTTTCTCTCAACCGCACTCCTTTTTCTTTTCTCTGCTTGAATTAAGTGAATTAAGACCTAATGTGTAGTCTATAATTCTTTGTTTTGGTGATGAAATTCTCCTCCTTTTTTGTGAATTGAGGTTGTATTTATAGAGGATGAGGACTATTGTGTTAAAATTTGGTTTTTTATTCTTCGCTTCTTTTTCTTGATCGGATGAGTCAAAATCTACAATTTTGCTTCATCCCATTTTTCCTATTTTGATGTTCTGTGGCTCTGTTATAGGATGGTTGCATCCCCAAACCCTGTTGTATGCGTTTTGACTTTGCTTTCTTTTATTTTTGTCTAATTGGCGTAGTCCTTTTACTCCTATCAAAGTTGAGGTTTTCTTTCCTAGCTTTGGGTGGTCTTCTCAATGGAGAAACAAAGCTTGAGAGGATAGGTTTGGTAGGCTCGGCAGGTGGCTCGTAAAGGAGAATTTGTCATCTTCTTGTTGTCACAAAGATCTTGAACTCATTTTATTTTATCTTTGTTGTTTTTCTTTTTTCCTTTTTGTGTTTCATTCTGATTTCTTGTAATTTTGTTTTGGGCTTGATTTGTATTTATTGGATTTATTGGACAAGTAATGGACATTATGGACTGTTTGTTTGTATTTTTCTGTAATGGACATGGTTATCATTTTTGGACTTATGCTTGTGGTTGTAATCTATAACAAAAAGGCCAGCCATTGCACCTCCTTTTTATTTATTGCAATTGGGCTAAAATTAGCCCAAAGGATTAACAAAAATGAACCTGAAATGTGTTGTTAAGAATAAAGTAAAAACAACAATAAGAAACAATTACAGGAGGTAGGTGGACAAAATTAGGGTATAACAGCTGCCCCTCTTTAGTTATATTTTATTAGAAAATGTGAATAACAGAGGTCTTCATATTTCCGTCATAAAATAGATGTAAAGATAAAGACACTAATTTTGTCCCGAACCAGGATAGACAAGGGATGGGGTGAGGAATGACAGTGAAGGATTGACGCTTGGTGCGTTTATCGGAAAGCAATAAAGAAGCGTCACCGCTAGGTCGGGTACTGACACATTGGTAGGAAAGCAAAAATGAGGGATTAACGCTTGGCGCGTTTATTGGAAAGCAATAAAGAAGGGTCACCGCCAGGCCTGCATCGACGCTGATCAAAGCGATAATGAGTGATTAACGCCGCGCGTTTATCGTAAAACTATAAAGAAGCGGTCACCGCCAGGTCAGTCTTGGCGGTGATCGGAAAGCAATGATGAGGGTTAGACGCCAAATAAGGTATTGACGCGTCGATGGGAAGCAATAAAGAAGGATCACCGCCAAGTCGGGTACTGATGCGGTGATCGGAAGGTTCGACGCCAAGTAGGGTATTGAAGCGTCGATGGAAAGCAATAAAGAAGGATCAACATCAGGTCCGGAACTGATATGTTGGTCAAAAAGCAATAATGAGGGACTACTGCCAGTCGCATCGACGGTAATCTTAAAGCAATAGAAAGGGGTGATGTTCTGCGTTTATCGTAAAACTATAAAGAAGGATCTCCGCCAGGTCAGTCTTGACGGTGATCGGAAAGCAATAAAGAGTGAGTGATACTTGGCGTGTCGCTCAGAAAGCAAAAATAAAAGACCAATGCTCGGCACATTGTTTTGAAAACAATACTGAAGGATCGATACTTGATGCATGGACCAAGCGTAACAGAGCGGCTGGAAAGGTTGTGATATGAAGATGATGCATGAATAGATGATATGTGGTGCATGTATGCAATGTGATTATTATTTTTACTGATTCCTCGTCCCGTATGATTTCTAGTGCTTAAAGATATGGGATGGACTGAGATTCATCGGATTTAGTCATGCTATGCTTCGATTGGGAGAGAGCGCGAGTTATCAATGCGACGCTATTTACTTTTTAAAGGTAGTCCCTCTGCCTTTTTTGAAACTTGTTTGTTGAGATTTGGCGTTTTCTCGTGATTCTTAAGATGTATATAATAACCGTGATGCTTTCCCATATCATCACATGCTTCACAATTCAGCTCCTATTATCATAAAACAACATTTTGAAATACAAGAACGGAGGTGTTTGGTATTCAAAAGAAGAGTTATGTGTACAAGGACTGAAGTTACACAGACTTGAAAATACATCAAGAAAAATCTTTGGAAGAAGAAAAACAAAGAAAGACAATAACTAAGCGGATATTTTATAGTTTGTGTCTTTGTAGGAATAAATGCCCGACTTCCCATATCCATAACTTTGATTACTCATTACTCTACTACGCATTGCCCCGGTTGGGTAAGAGCCCTCGATGCATCACCTTCTTCAATATCCGATTTTAGACCCTAACTTCGCTTGGATTGCTCTTTCAAGTTTTCAATCCAACGGTCGCTCTAATTTTTGCCTAGGTCGCTCTTTCAGGTTTTCAACCTAGCGAGCTCACTTTTGCTTGGTTTTTATATGATTTTCTTTTTAGGCATAATATTTTTGACTGCATCGTAGTTCTTCGAGCGGAGATCTTCACCGTCCATCCTTGTGAGGATTAAGGCTCCTCCAGAAAAAGCTTTTTTCACAACATACGAGCCTTCATAATTCGAAGTCCATTTTCCACGAGAATCCTTTTGGATGGGCAAAATCTTCTTGAGCACTAGGTCTCCTTCTTGAAATTCCCGAGGGCGAACTTTCTTTTCGTAAGCCCTCTTCATCCTGTGCTGATATAGTTGTCCATGACATAAGGCCATCACCCTCTTTTCTTCAATGAGATTCAATTGATCCAGCCGAGCCTGAACCCATTCTGCCTCTTCTAGTTTTGTCTCCATCAATACCCTTAACGAGGGAATCTCGACTTCAATGGGAAGCACTGCTTCCATTCCGTACACCAGTGAGAAAGGGGTTGCCCCTGTTGAGGTGCGAACCGAAGTTCGATAACCGTGTAAGGCAAATGGGAGCATTTCGTGCCAGTCTCTAAATGTTACCACCATCTTTTGGACAATCTTCTTGATGTTCTTATTTGCAGCTTCAACTGCCCCATTCATCTTCGGGCGGTACGGTGATGAATTATGATGTTGGATCTTGAAGTCATTACACAGCTCCTTCATCATCTTGTTGTTCAAATTGGTCCCATTATCAGTGATAATCTTATTTGGCAAACTATAGCGTCAGATCAAATCTCTCTTGATGAATTTGACAACCACATTTTTTGTCACACTCACGTATGAAGCCGCTTCAACCCATTTAGTGAAATAGTCGATTGCGACGAGAATGAAGCGATGTCCATTTGATGCCTTAGGTTCAATGGGTCCAATGACATCCAATCCCCACATTGAGAAAGGCCATGGTGCTGTTAAGATGTTCAAAGAGACCGTGGCACATGGATGTTATCGGCGTCATCGACATTTGTGGCATTTCTTCACATAATTGAAACAATACTCCATAGACAACCAATAGTAGCTTGACCAGATTTTTCCCCGCCATTGCATGCCCATTTGCGTGAGTCCCAAAGGAACCTTCATGAACCTCTCGCATAATCTTTTCCACCTCAGTCTTATCAACACACCTGAGAAGTACCATGTCATGGTTTCTCTTATAAAGCACTTCGCCGCTTAGAAAGAATCCCATTGCCAACCGCCTTAATGCCCTTTTTATCATTCTTTGAGACATTAGGAGGATATTCTCTACTTGTGATGTATCGTTTGATGTCGTAATACCAGGGTTTGCCATCGTGCTCTCCTTCTATTGCGAGGCGCAGCCGCTTCTGGCCGTGATTCTCAGATTTTTATGAGCGGTAGGCTCTCCCGTTACTAATTTTGAACATTGATGATAGAGTAGCCAAGGCGTCGCCTAGCCGATTATCTTCACGCGAATGTGATGGAAGGTGACTTCATCAAACTGCTCCATCAATTCTTTGATGTGATCGTGGTAAGTGAACTAATTTGGAATCCTCGCTTCCCATTCGCCTTTTAACCGATGGATAACCAAAGCCGAAGTCTCCATATACTTGAGAATTTTGACCTTCGATTCAATGGTCGCTGAATGCCCATGGCACATGCCTCATATTCGCCATATTGTTTGTACAATCGAAACACAATCTCGCGATAAATGGGATGAAACGACCTTCGTGGGAAATCAAAGACACCCAATCCCATGTCCCAATGCATTAGAAGCACCATCAAACAACAAGATCCATTTTTCATCGTCAGGGGTTTCTTTTCCTTCAAATAGAGCCATTATGTCTTCGTCTGGGAAATCACACTGCATTGACTGATAGTCTTCCACAGGTTGATGAGCCAAGTATTCAGCTAAGGTACTACCCTTAATTGCTTTTTGGGTGACATACACAATATCATACTCGGACAACAACATTTGCCAACGAGCAATTCTTCCTGTGAGAGCAGGCTTTTCAAAAATATACTTGATCGGATCCATTTTGGACACCAAACAAGTTGTATGGGACAGCATATATTGTCTCAAACGATGTGCGGCCCAGTTAGCGCCAAGAACATGTTCGTTCTAACAATGAATTCCTCGCCTCGCAGCCTAGCGAATTTCTTGCTCAAGTAGTAAATGGCATGCTCCTTCTTACCAGATTCATCATGTTGTCCTAGCACACAACCCATTGATTCGGCCCAATACCATAAGTACATGATGAGGGGTCTCCCTGGCACAAGAGGTACCAAAACTGGTGGATTTTGTAAGTACTGTTTGATGTTCTCAAAAGATTTTTAGCAATTGTCGTTCCATTTGGTTTCGATTCTTACACAATGACTTGAAAATTGGCTCACAAGTAGCGATTAGTCGATATAAACCTGGCGATGTAGTTCAATCTTCCCAAGAATCCACGAACTTCTTTTTCGGTGCGAAGAGTCGGCATTTCGAGGATTGCTTTTACTTTGGCCGGATCAACTTCTATTCCCTTCTGGCTGACTATAAACCCTAGCAGCTTGCCTGACCTTACACCAAAACTACACTTAGCTGGGTTTAACCGGAGTTTATACTTCCTCAGTCGCTCAAAAAGTTTTTGTAGATTAATAGCATGACCTTCCTCTGTTTTGGACTTTACAATCATGTCATCCACATAGACCTCTATCTCTTTGTGCATCATGTCGTGGAACAAAGCCACCATTGCTCTTTGGTATGTTGCCCCAGCATTTCTTAATCCAAACGGCATTCCTTTGTAACAGAAAGTTCCCCATAAAGTGATAAATGTAGATTTCTCCATATCCTCGGGAGCCATCTTGATTTGATTATAGCCAGAATATCCATCTATGAAAGAGAAGACAGAGTGTTGAGTTGTGCTATCTACCAAGACATCAATATGTGGCAAAGGGAAGTCATCCTTAGGGCTGGCCCTGTTTAGATCTCTATAGTCAACACACATTCGGACATTTCCGTCTTTCTTTGGGACTGGGACAATATTAGCCACCCATTGAGGGTATTTCGCTACAGCCAGAAATCCGGCGTTGAACTATTTTTTTACCTCATCTCTAATCTTGAGCGACATCTCTGGTTTCATTCTTCTCAACTTCTGCTTGACCGGTGGGCACTCGGGTTTTAATGGCAATTTGTGCTCGACTATGCTATTATCTAATCCAGGCATATCTCGGTATGTCCACGCAAAAACATCCGCAAATTCAAATAGGAGTTTAACCAATTTTTCTCGCTCGCTGCTTTTCATTGTGGTCCCAATCTTAACTTCTTTCTTATCATTTTCAGTGCCCAGATTGATTGTTTCAGTTTCTTCCTCGTGGGGTTGAATCACTTTAGCTTCTTGTTCTACCAACTTCATTAATTTAGGGGGGGTATCCCAATTGTCCTCATTATCTTCCTCAATATGATTAATGGGGTATTCAAAATTATAGTATGAGTTACTGGCATCGTTATTTTCAAAGACAATATTTTTGGATCTGCATTAGTTAAAAAATGATGAAATGAAAAGCGGAAAAAAGATGAAGAGAGATGGAAAAGATGGAAAAGGAAAGAAAAGAGAAATGATTGGAAAATTCAAAGTGCATTTTATTGATAATGGTACTGAAATGAAACATGTGCGCCCTTTTGACAATAAATTATTCTAAAGCCTTTGGCAGAGCAATAGAATTTGCATTACATAATTACTTTGAATCAAAGATCACGGGAAACTCAACAATCTCCCAATTTCCAAGTTCTTCATTCGGCGAGCAAGGGTGGACAAGGTTGACATTGTCGTTTTCTGCACTGCGATCGTCCTTGATAGCTGCTATCTGATCCGGATTCAACATTCCTGCACTCCGAAAGCTTTGGCTGATGTCACAGATGGGGATACTCTCATCTTTTGGCTCCTCGCCTTCCGGCCAAATATCCTCTTTTCTTTTCTTTCTTTGGCAATTCTTTTGTCAAACCTCGTTAGGTTCAGATCCCAACCCATATCTGCTTTTGTTATCCTGGAAGTTCTACCAAAGATCACGATCCCTTGTTCATATCTTCCAAATCCACATCCTACTGATACCCTCCTTCCATCATCACTTTACCGACCATCATGGAGGTTTCACACACCTTTGGTTTCTTCATTAGGACTCCTTCTCCCTCGAAAGTGGCATTCGCAATCTCCAACGTTTGAAAAGACGCCTCAAGAGCTTCTTCAGAGCCTCAATATAGCGCGTGGAGGACTGGCTTGCTTACTAGCATCTCTTCTTCACCGCAGACAATACCAACTTATTATCCATTGAAAATTTCAACTTTTGGTGTAAGGTTGAAGGCACAACTCCTACTGAATGGATCCATGGTCTTCCAAGGAGGCACTATACGCCTACGATTTCCATCACCTGAAAGACTACCTCGAATGTGCGAGGGCCGACTTGTATAGGTAGCTCGATTTCTCCAATAACCTCTCTTCTAGACCCATCGAAGGCTCTTACCACCATGGTACTGGGCTTCATATACGATCCATCAACAGACAATTTTGCCAAGGTAGATTTTGGCATAACATTTAGAGATGACCCATTATCGACGAGTACCCTAGCAAGGATATAGTCCCCACACTTCATAGAGATGTGCAATGCTTTGTTATGCCCCATTTCTTCAACTGGAATTTCTTCATCAGTGAAGGTAAGGTAATTACTAGCAACAATATTACCTACAATCCCGTCGAATTGGTTCACCGTGATGTCATGGGTGACATGAGTTTCATTTAGCACTTTCATCAATGATTCCCTATGGCGCTGGGACCAAAGAAAGAAGTGATAACACATATATTTTTGCAGGAGTATGATTCAACTGATCCACCACCTTGTATTCACTCTGCTTCATAAATTTCAGGAATTCGCAAACCTCTTCTTCAAACACTACTTTCTTGTTCTCTTCTTCTTTCTTTGCCTTATTACCCATATCTTTATCAATGGATTCTTCTTCTTTATCTTTTCCCTTGCGAGCTTTGTCCATGGGTCCGATAGGGGTATAAATTCGTCCACTTCGGGTCATCCCAACGATTCCCGAGATGTTAGTGATAGCAGGATTGCCAGATCCGGATGCCGCTTTTAACTGGTCATCCCCTAAATTGTCCACAAAGACCTTCATACTGTAATCCCATGGCACTGCATTAGCGTTCTTGAAAGGGAAAGGAGTTGGTACATGAATAGTTATCGGTTTAGGTACGCCTCAGACTGACTTGTTGTAACAAATTTCCAACGGTTTTGGGAAGGTCGTGTTTTTATCTTCATGTGACTGAAGGGTTAATATGTTTTCATCTTTCTTCACACAACCTACCTGTATCAAGTGTCTGTCTAACAATTCTTGGAGAATTTGCCTGAATTCCTCGCATTCCTCTATGCAATGATTGTCATCAGGATGCAAGCTACACAAGTCCCTCTCATTGTATTTCATCCTAATTATACCGAACTTGCAGAGCTTGGCATAAATGACCATTAAGGGAGTACGAATATCCTCCACTTTCATTGTCAGGGGATGATTCCTAAACTCTTCAATAATGGCGTTGACTGCTGAACCTCCATGACCTGGAAGGGGATTATTACCCACATTAGGTCCATCCTCCTTAAAACTCAACCATTTGGCATTGATCAGATCTTGAACCACGTACTTCAAAGCCTTGCAATTTTCAGTTGTGTGACCTATTGCCCCTGTATGAAACTCACACTTGGCATTTGGGTCATATCCTCTTGGGAAGGGAGGTTGAAGTGGTTTCATTGAGCGTGGAGAGACCAAGGAGTTCTTTGATGAGGCCGGAACAAATCAGTATAGGTCATGGGAATAGGATCAAATTGGACTACTTTCTTTTCTTGGTCATTTGGTTGTTTCTGGTTTTGGTTTGGTTGGGTGGGAGCAACCGGTTGTGCTTGTGTTTGGATGGGGAAGGTGGTCGAAAGCGGCATCATTGGTTGGTTTGGCCGGGCTAGGATTATGAGAGGCGGCGATGTATGGAGGTGGGTAGTAGGGGTATGGAAAAGGATGCGGAAATTGGTAAAGAATTGGGGTGGTTTTCCTTGTGCTTGTCCTCCGGGCTGGTCATCACAAAGATTGGTTTCCCTTCTTTCTTCTTTCTGAAGTTTGTTGGGGAGTCTCTTGATGTTACTAGTTCCAAAGAAACTTTGGGCAATCTTTCCATTCCTCATTCCTCCTTCAACTCTTTCCCTACGATGACCATATCTCGAAAAGTTTGATGATACACTTCCGATCATTTTGTCATGTGGCGGTGATTGAAGAGTATCCATGAACATGGCCACCATTTCTTTTTCAATCGAGGCGGTTCCACTTGGGCCGCCATCCTCTCCATCGTTGGGCATATTCCTTGAAGGTCTCATTGTCTCTTTGCCATGTTTTGCAATCGCATTCTATCGAGAGCCATATCAATGCTATACTTATATCGCTTCAAAAGGCATCCACCAAATCTTTCCAACAAATAATGTGAGATCGCTCAAGGTGTGTATACCAACTCGACGCTGCCTCGTTAAACTATCCTGGAAGAAGTGAATCAGTTTGTCATCATGTGCATAGGACGCCATCTTCCTACAAAGACATGGTCAAGTGGCTTTTCGGGCAAGTTGTCCCTTTATACTTGTCAAAGTCCGCACCTTGAACTTCGACTTCAGACAACCACATCCCAGACGAGACAAAGATCTCAAGCGATACTGAGCCGAGATAACTTACTCCTTCTACAAATTCTTAGCCTATCTTCGAGGATTTGCAACTTCGTATCGTACCACCGATTCCCAATCGATGCTCAGTTAGGTCCCCATAGCCGAGACTAGGCAATGTCATAGTCCGGGATTCAATGGATTTCCTTGAATATAATAGGGGTAACCAAATGGTCGGGATTCACCACGGGGTACTACGGGCGATCGACTCCTTGAGTATTCCCGAGATGGGACGGTGCATAACCAGGTGGAAAGGTGTATGTCATGAAGCCAGGAGTTGAGCTTTGAACTGGTATGGTTTCAGTACCGGAGCCGGATCCTTGAGCTACATCTTGCACAACAAGTGCTTGGGAATCGGCCATGAGTTATTGTTAGCACCTGGCGGTGTGTAACCGGGCGGGAGACCAAATAGTGGGAACTGTTGTGCATGTGGGCCTTGAGGGTTATAGTTTGTAGTATCATCATTGGCTATAGGTGGCGTGTAACCAGGTGGGAGTCCGTAAAGTGGGAACTGTGGTACTTGATTCTGAGGGTTGCTAACTGGTGAGTGTGTAGGATCCTGCGGGTAAATTGCAAAAGGTACCATCATCCCTTGAGTATTGAGACCATATTGCAACTGCATAGGACCGAAACCAGGTGGGTGGGAAGGTGTAGCTTGACTTTCATCATTCACTGCTGGAGATGCCCCATCTGCAGCCTTGTCTTTATTTAGGGACTGCAGAAGCTCCAAAACTTTGCTCATCTGTTCCTTCAACTGGTTGACGTCCTCTTTCATCTCTTGGTCATCCATGATCTTTGATTGAGAGCGAGTTCGATAAGGGTGTCGAGGAACCAGTTTGTTTGATTATTTTCTGGTGATTTAAAAAAATGATATGAGTATGTAAGAAAAGAAAAATGAATGAATGTGGATGCATGAATCTATTTATTTGTGCCTAGGAACCGTAGGCCTCATTGTTTTGACATGTATGAGCTTCTTTGAAACTGTTTCACAATTTGATCCCATATTATTTCACAAAATATTTGCAGCTAAACTTTGAGTTCTTATGCTTCCCTGGCACCTAAAATGAAATGAGAATGAATGACATTTTTTTAATAAAAAAAATTCAACATGTTTTTTTTGGAGGTATGAATGCATGAAGATATAATGTTGAGTGATGATGATGACCATTCATGTAGCATGCACAAAAATATGTGATTTAGTAGACCCTTTTTATGCATGGCCGTGATATAACAGATTTTTGGTAGAAGAACAAAAATGATATGACGCCCCTTGTGTCTTAAATGGGTTAAACCTAAAATTAGAGATTTTCTAACCTAAGGGGTCTATAGTCTGGTATTGAGTGATAGATCTCATGGTGGCTCTAGTCACATTATCACCAAAGGCCTCTAGAGCTAAAGTCTCCTCCTGAATATTAACCACAACGATAGATAACTATCCTGGCATGGAATACCCGCAGGAGCACACTCTAGATGAAGTTCTCGCACAGCCGTAAGGAAAGCAAATTCCAATTGACTATCACCGAACCTCCACTCAACTTAAGCTTTGCTCTGACCCGGGTATAGGGCCTTACTCACATGGGTGTGCGAACGTGTAGGTGCGGTGTGTGAGAGGGGCAACACCCTAACACTACCCAAGCTGCAAAACAAACAAAGCATACAAAATATGGTCTTCTAACCTAAGGTTCAATATATGCATAATATTCACAACAAATATTCACAAAAGAACAATAAATAAATAAATAAATAAATAAACAAATAAACAAATGAATAAGTAAATAAATAAATAAATAAAAACAAGAGAAATTAAACATAAGAGTTAACTATTTAGCACAATCAGTTATTTAGACTTAACTCTCTAAAAAAAAATTTCCCCAGTGGAGTCGCCAGCTGTAGCGACCGAAAAATCCGGAGGGATTTATTCGAGTTTAATAGAGCCGCCACCAATAATTTATTTTCGAAGGAAAAATATTGGAAAAAACCTTTTTTGAAGAAAAGTGGTCCTTAAGACCGGATTTGGGTTCGGGAGTCGATTATGCGTAGGGAAGGTATTAGCATCCTACAACATCCTTTCGAAAAAGGTTACCTCTAATTAATTGTGCAAAATTTATTAACTTCTACAAAATATTTATTTCCCTTTTATTTAAAAATAATTTAACCAAGATAAAAAAAAAGAGGACTTAATAAAAGTCGTTTATTTTTGGCGCTGACAGAGTGGGCTCGCCTCCTACGTATCTCCGAGTGCAGTGGAGAAATCAAAGACTACGTAGTTCTTGGGTAGAAAATGGTTGTGTGTTAGTTGATTTTAATTGTATATTTTTTTATAAAAAGGTAGGTTTTGTAAGGACCAAACAAGAAGCAATCAAGAGTGGTCCTCACTAGCAACCTGTTTTGTTTATAAAATTAACGATGTTCGTAATGATTAAACGGGAAGCAATCTCGAGTGATTATTACTAGTAAAAACTTAGTTTTATTTTTTTGAAGAAGATAGGTTTTCATGGAAACCAAACAAGAAGCAATCAAGAGTGGTCCTCACTAATAACTCATTTTTATTTAGAAAATTAAGATATTTGTAATGACTAAACGGGAAACAATCTCGAGTAATCATCACTAGTAAATTAATTTTCATGATTTTTATCATGTGATTTTCAAGAAAAATAGGGTCTCAAAACTGGTATGCGAAATTTAGTTGAATGAAATTGTACTAGTTTGACTAAAAAAAAATCCACATTCATTAAATAAATGATAAAGAACAAATGGGCTAAAGCCCGATATTTAAAAAAAAGACTAACTACAAAAAAGGGGTTTGGCAAATGAAAGAAAAAGAAGAAAACAAAATGGGCTGAAGCCCAAGGGAAATAAAAATGGACCAGAATAGAAAAAGAAAGGGAAAGACAAGATACAAAAAGGGGTGGGGGCGTGTAAGTAAAAGCTGGGCTGAAGCCCAAAACAACAAAAAAAAAAGGAAAAGTGAAAACAGGTGTAAAAGAAAGATGGGGCTGCGTTGGGTTTCATTTGGAAACCCTAATCTTTTGCTGCAGCCGCAACAACAAAGAAAAAGGGAGGGGGGAGCGTATGGAATAGAAAGAGAAGGCGAGAGACAAGGGCTGGGAGGAAGGTGCGACGCGCGGCCGCTACTGGGAGGAGGCCGCGAGGGTAAAGACGCGAGAGAGAAGGGGAAAGACGCAGGGAGGAGAGGAGGGGAAAGACGCGAGAGAGAGAAAGAGAGAGAGAACTGACAAAGAGAGGAGAGAAAGGAGAGGGAGATGGAGGAGGCTGACGCAGGAAGCAAACCGGAGAGGGAGATCGCGAGCTGAGGAGACGCAAGCGACGGTCCCAGCGTGGCGGCGAACGGCGTTTCGTGGTGGTACCCGTGACGACGAGGCACGCCTACAGGTTTCAAAAACTCTCTTCTTCTCTCATTTTCATTCTCTGCCCATTTCAGTTTCTTCTCTTCTCTCAATTTTCTCTCTAAATTCTTTCCATCTCTCCAATTTTATTCTGGTCAGTATCTTATTTTACTGGATTTAAGAAAATTGTTGCTACTATTCTTGTGCTAAAAATCTAATTTTGAATGCTTATACATCATTTGTTTTAAAAGAAACAAAAACTGACCTGGATTCGTGACTGATGAAGACCTTTGGTTGCCACTGCCTTGCTTCTTTTCTCTCAACCGTGCACTCCTTTTTCTTTTCTCTGCTTGAATTAAGTGAATTAAGACCTAATGTGTAGTCTATAATTCTTTGTTTTGGTGATGAAATTCTCCTCCTTTTTTTGTGAATTGAGGTTGTATTTATAGAGGATGAGGACTATTGTGTTAAGCTGGTTTTTTATTCTTCGTTTCTTTTTCTTGATCAGATGAGTCAAAATCTACAATTTTGCTTCATCCCATTTTTCCTATTTTGATGTTCTGTGGCTCTGTTCTAGGATGGTTGCATCCCCCAAACCCTGTTGTATGCACGTTTTGACTTTGCTTTCTTTTATTTTTGTCTAATTGGCAGAGTCCTTTTTGCTCCTATCAGGTTGAGGTTTTCTTTCCTAGCTTTGGGTGGTCTTCTCAATGGAGAAACAAAGCTTGAGAGGATAGGTTTGGCTGGCTCAGCAGGGTGGCTCAGAAAGGAGAATTTGTCCTCTTCTTGTTGTCACAGCATCTTGAACTCATTTTATTTTATCTTTGTTGTTTTTTTCTTTTTTCCTTTTTGTGTTTCATTCTGATTTCTTGTAATTTTGTTTTGGGCTTGATTTGTATTTATTGGATTTATTGGACAAGTAATGGACATTATGGACTGTTTGTTTGTATTTTTCTGTAATGGACATGGTTATCATTTTTGGACTTATGCTTGTGGTTGTAATCTATAACAAAAAGGCCAGCCATTGCACCTCCTTTTTATTTATTGCAATTGGGCTAAAATTAGCCCAAAAGATTAACAAAAATGAACTTGAAATGTGTTGTTAAGAATAAAGTAAAAACAATAATAAAAAACAATTACAGGAAGTAGGTGGACAAAATTAGGGTATAACACAAAACAAAATAAATTCATTCAATTATAACTATCTGCATAATATTGCACAACTATGACTTGTTTTTCCTTATGGAGCCGCAGGTAGAAGGGAATCGAATTGAGGAGTAGCTTTCAACCAAATGATTGCACCAAAAAGAAGAAAATACTGTTACAAATGTCGATGACCCAAGCAATGGTCCACCAGGGATGGCATTTAGCAAAATCCTTTCGGTGCAAAGGGTTAGTGACAGTGAGCGAGAGATTAGCGATTCTAATGAAGTAGTAATCATCCCATTATCAACTAGGAGATCCAAGTGAATGGTTGCTTTATTCCAATCACACTTAACAAATGTGTTTTTTTAATAAATTTTCTTTTAACCTAAACTCTATCAAAGGCAACTAATAGAGAGCAAAGCAAATTATCATAATCACAGTGTTAAACATAAACAGGAATGGATTAACGTAGGCATTTGTCATAATTAGTTGAGTCTTCAATTTTATTTTTTTTTCATCATTCCTTCCTTTCTAGTGGTAGACCCACACATTCATTCATTCATTCATTTTATTTTCTTTGTTTTCAATAAGTGTGATTGAACTTGTCAGATTTGACACTACGGGGTGCCCTTTGCAGGTTGTTTCTTAATAGCTTTGTCGGAGCTTTGCCTCCTCATGTGGGAGTTTTTGCTTGTGTCTACTAGTATCTTTTTCATTCATTCATTCATTCATGGAATTCATGGATCCAGCTTGCAAAATAAAATAAAAAATACTGCAACTATAAAAACTTTTGCTTTTGTATCGCTCTATTACAAACACCAACAGCATTGATCTCTCCGTAAAGAGTAAATAAAGAAATTCATTATACAAAGGATATATACATATTTACCGCTCAAAGTTAAGGGTAATTAGTTTAATACACCCCTAAAATTAAAATAAAAAAAAATTAAGAGAGAGGTCTTCTATATAACTTCTATAATATATTTTTTAGGAAACTTTTATAATATAAATTATTCATACTTTTTTGCTTTTATATTTTAGAGGATACTAAACGGAACTTATGGATTTTATTTATTAGGTAAAAGACAGATTTTTTAAAAAAAATATATATTTTCTCCTAAATATGTGAAAATGTCCTTTTTCTCGTTTCAAGTGAAGATATGAAAAATTCTAATGAGTGCACTATAATTTAAAAATTAAAATTATATTTTGAAAAGTATAATTTTTAAATTATTAATGCCATATATATATATATATTGCATTTTAAATTTCATCTCTTAAAAATTATTCTGGCCAATGAAAATATACTTTGCAATTAAAAGCTTTAATGAAATATCACAGAACTTTTTTTTGTAACACCATAAGGATTATCAAGCACAAGATCATAGATATACAAATTTGCCCATATTTAATAACAAACAAATGTTTTGCAAGACATAGAAGAAACATGTATCTATATGTATAGTAACAATTTTCTTGGGTATATACAACTACGTACATATTAAAGGTTTGACATTCGTTGTTTATGATCTTTGATTGTAAACCTTTTTATTTTTTGAACCAAGATTGTAAAACTTTTATATACAGATAGTAACTGAAAAAAAAAAGTTGTACTCTATAATAAGGGTTAACTCATATAGTTAAGGTGGTTAGTTTGAATTTGTAGTGTTAAATTTTAATTAATATAAGTCATACGTAAATATTATTAATTATAAGAGTTTAAGTATAAACAAATTTTATACAAATTTCGAATCATATTTCACCATCTTATTTACATTATGATATCTTCGTTAAAAACTTATTTACACTGTGGCTAAATGATGAAATATGATTAAATGTCTATATAAATTTACATTTATAACGCGAGTGTATAGTTATTAAACTCTTAAAAGTAAAATTAATCAATAATAACTTGTAACCTAGTTTGAGTCAAAAAAAACTTGTAACGTATTGTCGGGTATCCAAGTGTGAGATAGTCGCATATCGTCTAATAACGAATAACATAAAGATTATATAAGAGGTTAGACTCATTAACCTATCACCTTAAGATTTTGTGAACAAATGAAGTCAAGCATCTTGGTTATACATACATACATATATATATATATATATATATATATATATAACTAATTCACACTAAATAACAATTAACCTCTTTAATTTTCTTGGTGTAATAAAAAAATAATTATATTCCACAAATTGCTTATATTAATGGAATGATAATTTGATGAGAGCTTATTTCACAAGAATAAACGGGGTTATTGAAAAATAAAATATAAACTAACTGAAAGGGAATTTTGATAATAATATCATTAAATAGAGTTAAATTAGTTAAGATTTGATTATGGTTTGGACCACTAAACTTGATTTTTTTTGCTTATATTCGGAATCGAAAAGAGTATATAGTCATGTGATTAATTTACTACTATAGTACTCTAAGCTCGTGACATTTTACAAACTCATCGTGGTATGCGGACCATTAGTTTTAATCGTTGATCAATCTAATCCCCACAATAATATCGTGAACCATCTCCACCATTTTTTTTCTCTTCTCCCTCTCCCTCTCCCCATCATGAGTCTTGGCGCGACCTCAGCCGCCTTTTCGTCCTCACCCTCCTGTTTCCCCTTCCATTCTCCCTCTGTCTCTCATCTCTTTCTCTCTCTCTCTCTCTGTCCTCTTTTCACATTCTCTTTGCCAGCGAAAACTCTATCCCCACCGATCCAAACCATCTTTCGTACCTCATCTCTTCTGCCACATGCACCTTACAAACCAAAACTAGTACCAGTCAGTCCATGAATCAGTCCCTCGTCCTTTCTCTCTCAGAAAAACCTAATATTTTTCTCGTAAATCCCTTTTGCCCCTTTGTTACCTCTTCACTTTCACTATATGCACGGAGGTGAACGAGTCTGAGGGCAACCATGACAAACCAACAAGAAGGGTTTCTGTGTGCGAGATTGGGATTGGTATAGGTCCTTTAATATCTGTTGCCAATCCCTTTACAACCTAGAGCGAGAAAAATTCATTCCACAGACGCTGACATCATGGAGGCAGCGCACCACGTGGAGGTTCGGCCAGCAGAGCGCGGCGAGTCGGACACCATTTGGTGCATCTATCTGGCGATCAAGGACAGCGGCATTGTGAGATCGATTTGGTGGAACGAGGCTGTGGAGGAGTTAGGGCTGAGATATTGTGTGGAGGGTAAAGGATGAGATATGGTGGAATTTCCAGATCCAACCATTAATCAATATAGTCCATGGTGGTACCATCTATGAAACTTGTCCACAGTAGAACTTGTCTATGTTTCATATATATTTCTCTTCCTCAATACAATTCAAACATGAGATAGGTGTTGGGTATCTAAGTGTGAGATGGTCTCACATGGCCTAATAATAAACAAAATAAAGAGTATATAAGATGCTAGGCCCATGAACCTATATAATGGTCAAAGTCTCTTAGTACTCCTAAAATAAAAAATAAAAATAAAAAGATAAAAAAAACCCAAAAAGTCTTGGATACCCAACATCTCCCCCTCAAGTGTGAGTCTCACTCCCATATGTGTGCATCTCGTTATGAGAGAGTGTAGATCGTTATTAGGCCTACGCCAACGGGCTCTGATACCACTTGTTGGGTTTTTTTAATTATATTATGTTTTTATTTATCTATTTATTTTTGGAGTACTTAGAGATTTTGACCACATTTGTTCCAAAAACTTTAAGCTGATATGTTCACGGGTCTAGCATCTTATATATTCTTTATTTTATTTATTATTAGGTGATGTGAAACCATCTCACACTTGGATACCCAATATCTCCCCTCAAGTGTGAATCTCAAGCCCATATGTGTGCATCTCATTATGAGAGAGTGTGGATCGTTGTTGGGCCTACGCCAATAGGCTCTTATATATATTTGTCTAACACCATAACATATCTAGTCAAAAAAGAAAAATCATAACATGTAACTACTATTAGTCTATTACAGTTAGCTGGTACGATGGTTTAATAAATTGGAAAAACCTCCCCCACCCAAAAACTTTGGTCTTGCTAAACGTAGCTTTACGAAACTTTAACTAATAAATGTAAGTATGTAACTATTTTGTGGAAAAATAATGCAATCACTTAAAGCTGCAACAGATGATAGAGCTTCGAAGCTTAGATGACTGATCATTAAGCAAACAACAATCATGACTCAAAAACAGATAATTGATGCCA
Source organism: Calophaca sinica (assembly GCA_037113605.1). NCBI lineage: Eukaryota > Viridiplantae > Streptophyta > Magnoliopsida > Fabales > Fabaceae > Calophaca > Calophaca sinica. Next base: position 97,700,608 of record CM073736.1, read on the forward strand.
ATTAGGGAAATACTAGAACTTGTTTCTTCACTATATCTTCCGACTTCGTTGCTATTTCTAGTTTAAATACCAAAGCTCTATTTGGTAAAGTCAAACGGTTAGTTTATATAGATAAACTCGTATCAGACGTTTGGTAACTACTAATTTATAACGTGTTTTTCTAAACGCTATTTGAGTAATGTTTGAGCTTATAGCTTATAGCTTATATGGTACTATTTTTCTCTCGTTTTTAACCAAATTATTTTAATTAAATCAATCGTTTATCCTTTATATATTAAATGAAATAAAAAATTATTAACCCTTACGGTGTCTCCCTTTTATTAAAATATTATTTTATATTTATCAGTTAGTTCAACCGATAATTTCACCAAACATTTTAAGTTCAATATGTCAGTTTATCTGCTATCAGTCATCCGACATCCTTTTTTTTTATCAAACAGAGCCCAAATCACCATCAAATGAGAATTTAGTTTACCCTACAAACAAACAAAAAATTAAAGTTCATCAAAATGAACTACATTATGTACCGACAAACACCAATAACATCTAGAAACGGTTACAAAACAAAATCAGGACCCTTGTGGTTCATCTAGTTATTTTCATTTTTATTTTCAGTTGATATGTTTTATTAATAAATATACAAAAATTACTCTATTTTTAAGAATTTGCAATGATATTATTTAAAAAATGGAAACAAAAATAAAAATAAAGTAATATTTGTATAATTATTAATGTAAATATATCAATGAGAAAGCCAAACAAACAAACATATGTTGACCCATTAATGGTCGTAACTCTGTCCAAACTCTAAACCATGTCGGCCCAATAATAGATAATAGTGAGTGAGACTTCATATCAAAAAAAAAAAAAAATAGCGAGTGAGCTTAAAACGCTAAAATAAACTTTAATAGAAGTTTTTTATTTTAAGTGGGAGGAAAGCTTTAGGTTGAGTTTTTTTTGTCAGGCGTGACTTTTTTTACTTATAAAAATTAATGACAAATAATTGTTTGAGTAAATACCCAGATCAGTTCCAGATCAGTTCATTATGACTATATAAAGTCTTGAAATAGTCTCCGAGAATTATATACGAGGGACATGTTAATCCATTCGGTTAATACCACCGTGTAAATTGATGAACACATGTAATTTTTTGGGTCAAATTAGTACCTCTCTTCATTTGTTTGAATCCCATTTGAAACAGAACCAGAAAAATTCAAATTAACCCCTCTAATTTCAACCCAATTTAGTCTCTCCCTAATCTTTATGTTTAAATCACCTTTTTCAACCTCCAAACCCTAACCCCCGTTAGAGGACCTTGTTGCTGGTGTATTCACGGCTAGAATCCCTCCTACTCGAAATTTCTGCATGCTTGGTTGCTTGTACCAAAATTAAGACCAAATGAATTTATGCATGTTTGATTGCTTGTACCAAAATTATATGTGCTTCAATTCTTATATCCACATTGAGAACGGTGGAGACAATTGCCTCCCCTAATTTCAAATTTTCTATTATTAAATTATATGAGGAATATCATTAACCATTATATTCTATAATCTATTTAAAAAAATTGACTTTATTAAGTTTGATAATCAAAGTTGTACCACATGATAATATTTCTATATTTTATATAAAATATAAAAAAATTCTCTCCCGCTAAATTTTTCGCACTTGTGCTAATTACGAGCTGATCTCATCTGTTAGTTTAAAATAAACATGCTGTAATCACTAGTTGAAAAGAATAAAAAAAGATAGAAAGAGCGAAAAGGCCTTCTATTAATAAAATGTGTTGTCATTATTTTCAATCATTGATAAAAAAAAATTAAAAAATATATTTGAAGAAAAGATAAGCATTGCGTTGGTGATGTGGCGGTATTCAGAAGAGTTAGGTGTAGACGTGTAGTATAGCATAGCATATGGGTCCTTCTTGGCTGGATTTGCACGCTCGCGCTTGACATATACGGACACACTTAACCAGAGACTAGCTGGTAGCCTGAAAACCAAACCCCCGTTCACATTTTTCTGACTTTTCTTTGCCTTTAATGTGGGGAATCTTTCCATTAATGGAAGCCATTTGGTGATGGGGAGTTATGCGAAAACGCATTTACTCGTATATTTATTTATTTACTAATCCAAGTTCTTTTTTCCTTTCCCTCTTTTTTAATTCTTTTATGTATGTGTAGTCGCTTTCTTTCCCGCGTCCCAACAACTGCCCATGCCCATCCAGCCCTACAGGGCCTTTAAGGGACAACATGTATTGACACAATTTTTTTTTGGATGAATATACAATTCACTAATATCATTCTTTTTATAAAAAAAACAAAAGACAAATACTGCTATTTTTATAATAGAGTATTGGTTTTCTCATAACTATTTTTTCATTCATTTACTTTACATTATTTTTCGTAATTTTCTTGTTTAAATCATAACACTTTGGAAACCTCCGTCCTGTTATTGGGATAAGTGAAATACTGATGGTGTAGTTAAAGGTGCTCCTAGTTTAGCGACTTGTGGTGGTATTTTCAGAGATCGTAGTGCAGCTATCCTTGGCTGTTTTGTAGCTCATTTAGGCATGAGCTTTACTTTTCATGCCGAATTAATTGGGGCTTTTTTTGGCTATAGAGTTAGCTTATAAAAAAGTTTGACATCGGTTGTGGCTGGAGTGCGATTCTAAGCTTGTTATCCTTGCCTTTAAATCGGTCTCCATTGTCCCTTGGAAGCTTCGTAACTGATGGAGAAATTGTTTAGAATTAGTTCGTAAGATGAACTTTGTTTTTCTCATATTTTTCGTGAGGGCAATCATTGTGCTGATAAAATTGTCTCACATGGTATTCATATTCAAGGGTTTTATTGATGAGATACTATTCCTAGTTTTATTAGTGAAGATTGCTATTGTGATAGGATAGGTCTTCCTAATTTTAAATTTAAATAAGCATTTTCAAGGGTCTCGGTCAATGTCCCCCTTGAAATATTTTTCTTTTTTCTTTGTGTTTTTTTGATTTTTATTAATAAAATTTTTGGATGATTGGTGGTTGCTTTGTTGCCAACCTCGTTGGGATCATAGTAATCACAGTGATGCTTTTGCATACCAATTTTTGTCAAAAAAAAATTATAACACTTATTACAGGCGGCTTCTATTGTACACCATCTTATCAGATGGCACGTACTAATATCAGTTTACAATTTTATTATTATTTTAGAATCTTTCAACATTTTAAATTTTCAATAACTTGCTCAAAAGTGCTCCTCCAAACTGAAAATCATCCCAACTAAAGCTGAGCATCTATAGCCACCGCCAAATCCCAAGTGTGCTCCATGTCAATGTGTCTTTATCTCCCTCACGTCACAATCACACATCCTCACAATCTTAATGTTGAAAATCGTCGTTCAGACACCATCATCCACCGCTGCATAGTTGTTGAATCACTAACAGTCGAATCCCGGCTTGCCTTGCTGGTAAATCTTACCCTAGTGTTGTTTGATGGTAGAAACAACTTATACATAAGCTCTTACATGATAAATGTTTATTGAATAAGTGCTTAATTAAGTCAGTTTCCCAAACGCCTAGCTCGTAAATCTTACCATTCAATTCAACCCTTATTAATATGGATTTAATGATTATGCATTGATAGTGTAAATTTTTTTTACACAGACATTCAATTATATCTCACAATTCATATATTCGTGGATAGGTTTTAGGAAATAATATAACAAAGTGACATCTTGGTAAAATGTGATTGGATGCCTATGTAAAACTTTTATACATGTAGTGCATAATTATTAAACTCTATTAATAATATTTTTGGAAATATTGTTTTGTCAAGCTTTTAAATTTTAGAGCATCTTCAATGCTCTTCATAATCATATAAGCAATTCACTTTAAGTCTTTAAGTTGATCCATACATGCCACCTCAATTTTAAGCAACTCAATCAATTTTCAATCCATTGGAAGTTCCTATCAACAAGTTGCTAAAGTCACACATATCTTCTCTTTCTCTTCAACATCCCATATTCTCTCTCCCAAATTCTAAACAATCCATAAGGAAAAATTGCTTATACAAGGAACTTTGACTAAATTTCAACAATCCAAAATCACATGTGACACACCAAAATAGTATTTTAGTATTATGCAACTCATGCACCTTAGCTACGCAACTCTAGTCGGAGTTTCTCTCATATGTTTCAAATTAGTTGCTCATTGTCAAATTCATAGTGCCTTCTTAGTTAATCAATCGTTTTAGTGTTTGAGGTTTAGGGTAATTATAACTATTGTGATAATTGTGTAATTATAATTATATTCCAATTTTGATTAATAATGTATATCTTTATTGAAATAATTGAAATGTAATTAAAATTACATAAATAGCCATGAAGGAATATATGGCGCGCGTATTTTTGACAAAGTGGTGGATGCAAAAACTGTGTCTAATTAATTAATATCATTTCTTATTTTGTTTGTATACCTTTCTAAAAAACAAAAAAGGTAAAAGGTTTTTTTTTGACGGAAAAAAGGTAAAAGGTTGATCACAGCATATGCAAAATTATTCCGTAAAAAAAAGCATATGCAGAGTTATATATATTTAAATGTGATATGAAAGTAAAGGACTCTGATGTATTCAAAAGTTTGCATTGTCTCCACTTTAAAGAAGAAAGGAAACGATCAAAGAGAATGGCATCGTAGAAATTTTCATTCGATTATGCATGTCTACTGTTTAAACAGAATATTTAGTGATGTTATATATGTGTGGTTTGTGTTTTGTGAACGCAGCACCATTGTTTGTTGCATTTTGTTTAAAATGGCAGTACACCCAACAACAACATTAATGGTATTTAAATGGGAAAATATGAACAACTTCGAGCATCAATTTTTTTTTTGTCTGCTTTTTGTTACCGTAGAAGTGAATTCATGCACTCTATAAAAACAATCTGAAAATATTATAGATACTAGAATAAGTAGTGAAACTCGTACGAGATTCGAGTCAAGTCATACCTATACACTGAATAAATTAAATTAATATTTCAGCGCTCTACCCCGATATTCTTCTTTACGTTCTCCATGTTGTTCGCCTCCTCAGGTTTAGGAAATCCCTATATATACCCGAGGATCAAGAAGTAATCTCAGTGAACCTCTCCTTCTCCAAGAAAATAATACATGTTCACGTTGCATGTCGACTCGAGCAACTACTGACTATGGAGCAATATGATGGAGGAGGCGACCTCCACGAGCACCTGGACATATTCAAGTCACTGCTATCCTATAAGGGACCCAGCGAGCTGAGATTTTTTCGGGCATTCTGCCCCTCTCTCTCTCTCTCTCAAGAAGAACGCCTTGAGGTGGTTCCGATCCCTTCCATCGGGATCCATAGATTATTGGGGCGAGATGAAGAAATGCTTCTTGACCCATTTCACTATCAGTCATATTTAGCCTTAGTCTAAGGCGACTCTAGCGGCTATCCGACAGAAGAAAGGATGAACCTTTGAGGGACTGCATCTCAAGATTCACGAAGGAGGCCATGGAGGTAAAGGATTTGCTCCTAAGAGTGGAGCTTCACCTCCTGAAAGATGGGCTTTTGACTGGGACTCCCTTCCACACTTCTTTGGCCAAGAAAAAAGCAAGAACCATGAAAGAGTTCTTGGAAAGTTCTGAAAAGTTCATCAACTTGGAGGATATGAAAGTCACACAGATGAAGGGTTGAGGTGCCCATAACGACAAATGACCATCACAAGTCAGACAAAGGTTGTCCGCCCACTGGTAATCGTTTGCATACTGGGAGGTACGAAGACTACACACCTCTATCTACCTTCTAATATGAAATTCTATTGAAGGTACTATCTATCGAACTTAAAGGAAGATATCATCAAGAATCCAAAGCCCATCAAACAAAGATCTAACACAAATTAGACTAAATATTGTCAATTCCACATATCTTTTGGCCATGCCACTGACGACTGCGTTCAACTGAAGGACGCAATAGAAGAGCCCATCCAACGTGGCCGACTCAATCAGTACGTGAAGGTTCGATCACCCAGACAGGCAGCATGTTGGGATGATCAGGATGCCTTGGCGGGCCCAATGACTTAAACGGTGGGAGGCGATGACCGAAACCACTGTAGACCCAACGAATTGAACGACAGTGAGCACAACGACTCAAGCAAGCGGCAGTCCCGATGACCCAGACAGGCAACAAGCAGGACGATCCAGATGGCAGTGGGCCAAATGACCTTGACAGGCAACGGACCCGACGACCTCTTATGAGCAGCGGGCGCGACAATCCGAACGGACGACAGGCACGACCACCTGAACTGGTGGCGGGCCTGACGACTCGAACGAGGGATGAGCCTGACGACCCAATTGTTGGGGGGTCCTAACAATCAAAACGATGGCGGGCTAGATGACCCGTGCTGGAGGCAGGCCCAACGACTACCCTGTGCCAATAGGCCTGACAACTGACGAGCAGGTAGGCAAACGACCGTCCTAAAAAAACTTATTTTCTTTTTTTATTCAATGAATTTTATTTTTATTTATGTTATTCAATAGATTTAGAAGAATAGTGGATGAATCACTAATTATCCATAAAATAAATTGAAGGACTGGATGCAATCCATTAGTTTTTTTTTTGTAATGAATGGATTAGACAGATGGTTGATAAATGGATTCTTTTACCCCATTTTGTAGATGAAAAACTAAAATTCTCTGTAACATTGCACATATTATCGATGTGTTTGTTTTAGGAGAAATAGTGAAGAGAGAGTAAATTCCATAGAAGAGAGAAAGAATGACTTTATTTTGATTGGTTTGGAGAGAAATAAGAGAGAAAGAGGAAAAAATCATGGGAGGCACATGTTTTTTCAATCTTTGCTCAACGGTAAAGAAACGGAGAAGAAAGTGGGGAGAAAACATCTGTATTTTTTGAATACCACTTATGACCCTGCATACTTCTCTCATGTCTCACCAGTGCTACACACAATGAAGAGTGAAACATAGATTTAATTGATTTAATTAAAATCAAAATTAAAAACTAATTTAATTCAGCTAATAATTAATTCAATTTAGATTTTAATTAGTTTAACTAAATTAAATTATTTAAATTAATGAAATTTATTTAATTAATAATTTGATTAAGTAAAATTAAATGAAATTATTTAAAATAAATAAAATAAAATAAATAAATTAACAATTTAGATTAGTTCAATTAAGGATATTTTTGTGTTTTTTTGACTGAAGGATATTTTTGTGTTTTAAAAAATAAATATATTTCTCTTTTTACTTTCTATTCCACCAAACAAAAAAGAGAAAAAATAAGACAGACTTCTCTATTTTTTATTTATTCTCTCTTTGTCTTATACTAGCAAACAATAGATCAAATCTATTCTTTTTTTTCACCTCCCTTCTCATACTCTTTCTAATCTCTTTTTCTCTTCTCAAGTTCTTTTCACACCCAAACATACCACCCAAACAAACCAGACATGCTACTCATACTCATACTTAGTGGCGGATCTATATAGAGAGGTTTGGGGGCAATTACCCCCACAACCTACTTTTTTTATACTTGAGCATGCATAGTCATTTTTATATTGCCTCCATAAAAAAAATAGGTATTGCTCCCGTAAAGTAAATTTATTTTGAATGAATGTAGAAAGTTATAAGAGATAAAAGAGAGAATAAAATTGGTACTAATTTTAACCCTTTATCCTTCTAAATTTTATCGCACCTTTAACACTAAACACACCAAGTGACAATACATGTATATCACTGATTTTGAAAAAGAAACATTATCTCATATAGAGAAAGAAAAAGATTAAGAGAATAGTGAGTAGAGACAAATTTTTTGTTGATTTTCTATCCAGACCATCAAACCAATAGGCAAAAAGTGAGGCTAGTGAGTTAGGAGCATATGAGAGATGAAGGTTTAAATGATTGTTTAGTTATATACATGAGAGATATGCTCATAGTATTGACAATGAAAAAATCATACAATGTTTTCAAAATATGAAAATGCGTATAAGACAATTGTAATTTGTAGAAGCTAACATACTTTAGGTTTTTTGTCGTAAAATAATGTATTTTGTAAAAGTTTATAATGTTTTTCTTCTGTGAAAATATTATAACTACTTTCTTGTCCCCCACCAAAGAAAATTTCTAGATCCGTCGCTGCTCATACTGCACTCAAATCAGGGTCGTGGCTGCCTTTAGATAGCTTAGACATTTGCCATAGGCCCACAAGGCCCAAATTAAGTTTTAGGAGTACTATAAGGCCCCAATTTTTTTTACCAAAAAAGCTCCAATTTTACAACAAAAAAAGCCCCAATTAATATACAAAAAGTACTATATCTGTATGTCTTTATGGAGAAAAAAATATCATAATGATAATATATGTATTCACTCAACGACTAACACATGTGCATAATTATATGTGGTGGTTAGACAATTGCTCTTGCCCCATGTTGAAGATTAGAAGACTTTTTGGACAAGTAAAAAACTATTGTACACACGATACATACATCGCTATTTATAAAATAAAAATCACTATTGCAATGGATAAATTGAGACCGACAAACATAATGATTAATTTTAATATATATTTATTCTTAAAAAAATTAATATTTTCTACGCAAATCATTCTGTTTAAAGTCCACAAATTTTTTATACTTTAATGATTTTGCCTAGGGGTGGGATGGGTCGGGTTGAGTGGCTTTTGATGTATTTAAAGACCTAATCCAACCAAATAAATATGGGTTGTGTTAGGTCGGTTTAGTCAAAAATTTTCATGTAACCCAAACCGACCTCATTCGAGTTAGTTTGAGTCAGGTACTCGGATTTGGTATTAAATTATTCTTTTCTCATAAAAAAAAGGAAAAAAAATATAGGGAAGAAAAACACTACCAAGGCCTTAATTTGAACTTCCAAATATAAAAAGAAATCTTTATAACTGCATACAACCTTAATTTGGAATACAATTTCCATTAAAATTAAGACAGTAAGTGAAATAAAAACAAAACAAAATGTCTTCAATATAGGGGAATGGATCCCCTGTAGTGGATTTTTTCTTCATTTTTCTGCAATGGGATCCTGACCCTTGAATAATAAAGGGGAGAGGAATTTAAATATTTTAAATGGGAGAGAAAAATATAAAGGGCTGAGATTTCAAGACATGAGAAAATGGAGAAAAAAACAATGGAGAGAATCCATTCCCTCAATAAAGTAATAAGTGAAATAAAAATTAAAAATCATATCCTCAAACTATTCCTACACAGTTTCTGCAATCATTGACCATGTCTTCAAACTATTTCTACACTGTGTAATTTGTAACGTCTCGTATTCCTCTAACTAGTAGTACTAAGGTAATATATTAAGTGGGTTAAGTTGGGTTTCATGGGTTCACAATATTTAGATCTGGTACCCAACCCATAGCCTATGAGTTTCTTTTTATATTTTGAAATTAACCAAACCAAATGACCCGAACCAACTTAATTTTTGTGGGTTGAATTGGATTGAGTAGGCCGAATTTGCGGGTAGGCTCCAATATGGTTACGGAGCTGTTGGATTCGAGTCAGGCTTGTGTCAAGAAGTTTTAAGGCTTTTGGCAAAATTGGGGGGGAGGTGCAATATTCTAATAGGGTGGGGCCCTGAACCTAGAGATCCTAAAAATACTATAATAATTTGGGACGCCACCCAATCAGAAAACGACGATAGTTATGTTGTAACCGTACATGGGACCCACCGCATCAACTTGTTGTTCTGTGTCATTTACCACCCATACATCTCAACCGGTGCTTTGGCGGCTACCTTGGGTTCATCATAATATCCGTTGTTAAAAAAAAAAAGAAACTAACAATAAAAAAAGTTCACATTTCTGGTTATAATGTGAATATTTTTTTGAGCAGTGCTATGTAACACGACGGAAGTGACTCGCGAATCTCACGAATATGAAATATTATACGTATGCGCCGAGCTTAAGGAGATTTATTTTTTATCAGTTTTAAGGATTTTTAAAAGAACATATAAAATAAAATAAAATATCCGATATAACTATTTCTTCAAAATACTCAAATTGGTACCGACAAAAATTACAGAGATCAATTTAGTCTTTAAAAAATAAAAAATATCAATTTAGTCTTAAAGAGTCTCAAATATAGGTCTTTTTTATGATAATTTTTAGGGACATTTTAGTCCATATCAATCACTAGTTTGACCCATATTTGAGATTTTTAATAATCAAATTGATATTTTTTATTTCTTAAGAACTAAATTGATATCCGTCATTTTTGTCGGTGACAAATTTGAGTACTTTTTTAAAAAAAAAGTAAATTACAAATTAGTCCCCAATAAAATCACGGAGACCATTTAGTCCATACGAAATAAAAAATATCAATTTGATCCTTAAAAATCTCAAATGTGGGTCAAATTAGTCATTAATATGGACTAAAATGTCCCAAAAATTATCCTAAAAATGACTAACTTGACCCATATTTTAATTTTTTTTTAAAAATTAATATTTTTCATTTTTCAAAGACTAAATTGGTTTCCCTAATTTTTCTCAAAGTCCAATTTGAATATTTATTTTAAAAAATTAGAGAGATTTTTTTTTGGTGAAAAAAAAATTAGAGAGATTAGAAAAAGAGAATAGCATGTACCCAAAAAAAAAAAAGAAATGAGAGAGCACCGAAAATATATTGCACTGCCACAGTGCCACATACTTCGTGTATTTTCTCACAAAACGTGACTCGTGACCTTTAGCATTTCTCTATTTTTTTTGTTCCGATGTTAATTAAGGTGGAGAGGATTGCTTACAGATTACTACTCCTCTGTCTCATATTATTTGTCGTTTAAGATTATGCACATGTTTTAAAAAAATCATTGATTCCACCCATTTCCAAGATAAATAATTTATATTGACTAAAATACCCCTATTGTAGTGAGAGTTGAGTAAAATAGTCAATTAATATATGGTAGTTGAGATATAAATAAATGATGATATTATTGAAAAAATATAATTAATACTCTCTCGATATTATAAAGTGACAAATAATTTGTGACAAATAAATATTCTCTCTATTCCTTTTTACATATCGTTTAAAGTTGTTTTACTCAAACCAAGAAAATCAATAAATTTTGTTGTTTTTGATGAAATTACTAGTATTTTTTTTCATGTGATACCTTTAATTTCTCATTACTTCATTGTAGATATTTCTCTCTACAATAAATAATTAAAGATATAATTGACAAATAAGTAATTAATGTGACCTTGAACTTTGAAAATGACAAGTAAATAGTAACAAAAATTTTCTAAAAAACCGACACTTAAAAAGGAACGAAGGTAGTATTGCAAACAGAACAAATAATATGAGACGAGCGAGTACCAGTTTACTAGCAATTTGTTGCGATGTTAATTTTGGCTATGACTCTGATAGCTGCTCTGCTTTGGAGACAAGAGTTGGGTTTGGAGTACATCGTTTTTTAGCTTCATGCTAAGATAGTAGTAGATAGTGTCAAGAATAATTGGGATGATGTTTGAGCGTTTGGTTCCATTGTTCTTGCTTGTAAAGCAGCTCTTCGAGAGAGGCAAAATTGTTCAGTTAAATTTGTAAAGCGACAAGCGAATACTGTTGCTAATGCTCTTGTAAGGGCGGCTGTATCTAAGCCTTGTAGCTGCAGTTTTGATTATGTTTCTGATTGTATTACAAATATTATTGGTAATGAAATAAAATAAGCTTATTTTGTCAAAAAATTAAAAAAAAATACTACTCGTGTAGATAATTCATGTTAAAAGTTATATCTAATGACGCGTAATTTCTTTTCATAACTAGAGTTGCCTTGAATCGACAGTATTTTGCTTTGGTTCAAGTTGTAAAAAGTAATTTGATTATATTTTTAAGCTGTTTTAAAGACAAAATTCAGATTAACTTTGTTCACTAGGATGTTTTACTGTTTTTTTTTATTTGTTTCGGTTAATGATAAAAAATTATGAACTTGAGTTTCTATATATTTATACTATAAAAAATTACATAAATATCCAATCATATTTCACGATCTCCAAGTAAAATATAATTAGATATTTGTATTGTATAATTATTAAACTCTTTAAAATTATAGTCTTGTAAAGCATCTCTTAGTTTTCAAGTCATGATGATGATTAAAATTATTTATTAAACACTTTAAAATTATATTGTAAAGCATCAAAATTATTTATTTTATTTTCTTTATATATTAGTTTGACACGAAATATGATGATTAACATTTAACAAGTCATGATAGACTCTAGTTTGAATTAGAAAAATGGCTTAATTAATAAACCAACTTTAATGCATTCTATCTTATCTCACAATAGTTTTGTTTAAAATAATTATGAAACTAACATTATCTTAAGTAAGAAAACCAAGTAAAAATAGGCGATGTGAGAGCTTGGCTTTCCTTAAACATGATTTTTGAGTTAGGAAAGTTTTGCCCCTATATGGGTCTACCGACTCGACTTGAATTAGTCGGGATCCAATGTGACTTCCAGATACCAAAGGTCTAGACAAAAAAGCCAAGTAAAAACGTAATATTTTCAAAAAGTATGAAGAACGCCAAGTAATCTTTAAAATGTTCAATTTCTTAAAGTTAAAAAATGAAACCAATTGGAGTAGGGGAGAAACAGACGTCGTCAAATTGTGATTTGACTTATTTTTTAAAGTTTAAAATAAGTTTAGTTAAGGAATCAAAATAGTTAAGTTTGTATGGGAAAATAGTGTATTTATTATATTGAAAAGTGTTAACTTGTATTATCAAGGCAAACTTTCCTTTTATTAATTCCTTAACTAATACCCTTAGGGCACTCGTTAGCAAGAACCAACTTTTACATATGTCATAAACTATTTTTAAATAGGTTTATAGGATCAAAGTCTTTAGGTGTACCAATATGTCTAAATCTTTAAATGAGTGAACAAATATATAATTTTAAGATATTAATTATAATAAGGCTAAATTACAAAATTGGTCCTCTATGTTTATTTTAGGTTTCAATTTGGTCCTCTATGTTTTATTTGTTTCGTTTTGGTCCCTTACGTTTTAAAAGGTACAACAGGTTGGTCCTTTCCGTTACTAAAAACCAATTATCCGTAGCTAAAAGCCAAATAACATTTTGGAAAATGGACTTCTAGCTACAGACAATTGACTTTTAGTGACGGAAAGGACCAAATTGAAAACTAAAATAAAACGTAGAGGACCAAAACGAAACAAATAAAACGTAGAGGACCAAATTGAAACCTAAAATAAACTTAGAGGACCAATTTTATAATTTAGCCTTATAATAAAAACTAACATAACAATAATAAAAATATTATTATATATTCGTTTACTTAAACAAGGCAACATAATAGGCCTATGTTTGTTTCTGCATTGAAAAGGGCTTGAACCCTTGTTGAAACCAACGCTACAAATCCTGCAGTCACTATTTAGACCATTTATTAAAATTGGACGGTTGAGATTTTGAGGTTCTTATTTGCCGAAGTCACACCGCAAGTCATCCACCAATCTGCATTGTGCACTTTAGATTGCCCGGACTGCAACGACCGCCCGATTCTTGACTACAGGGAATCCAAGTCCACAAATCCTGGCTTCTCACAAAACACAGATTTGAAACGCGAACCTAGACATGTGAATGCGTATCCTAACACACGCTAGGTCTAACATTTTGGATGATCTAAAGTATAGTTTTTTTAAGTAAATGAACTTTTAAAAATCTTGATTTGATTTATTGAATAAGTGTACTCTAACATAAACATAATGCTAGACGGACTATAGGCCTTCAATGTATTGTGTGACCTATTCCAAGTGTGATAGTATTAACCCTAATTATGAGTGTATTATGTGTATATCCCGAGGGAAGATATATTAGTTTAAATATAGGTTAAAAGTTTTACAAAATCAAATCCAACAGAGGCATTCATAGCAGAAAAATTATGTTAAAATTCTCTATTATCTCTTAAAAAGAAATTGAACATTTTGGCTTAATATGCTTGGATGCTACAAGAAATCAAGACTTGCATGTAGGTGATCAATCCACTAGTGCGGAGCAGGTGAGCTTCCATCATTCATGATGAGCTGCCAATCCTCGTTTCTTTTGACAACTCCAACCAAAAGTGGAACATAATTTTTTTTTTTTTAAAAAAAACTCAAAATGATCAAATTAATGAATAAACAAACCGTTGCAAGTTTCTGAAGCAAGTGTTTTCTTTATTATTATTTTTGCAAAAAATGCACAGAACCGAGACTGTCTTAATTATATAATAAGAGAGAACTTTTGTTATAGTTGAAGGCAGTGCCACAACCCCATCATATCCAATCACAACTCACCAGCTTCATCACTTTCTTTTTTCTTAATGGCTCCTCTTTGTTAAGAAAAATTTGTTTAGATTCATTTCCTTCAAGCCTTGTTACTTGCTTTTCACCTTGCATATTATTAGCTCCTTTCTATTTGGGGATCCTATCTTTTTATTTTTTTTATTGTAATGAGTTGGTTTTTTTATTTATTATTTCTTCTCCTTTCTTTGTTGCTCAGGCAGAGAAAAGGGATAAAGAACAGTTTTTTAATTTTTGGACCAGCTTTTCTTGACCCTCTCAATTGCTCATAAATTATTGACTCTCTCAGCTGTTTCCTAATTGGGTTTGCACATTCATTGTGTTTGGCTTCTCCCCTTCTGTCTTTCCTTAGCTTCTAACTTCTTTCCCAATTGGGTTATGCTCTTAAGTTGAATGAATCTGCAGAAAAAAGCATCGTATTTTCTCACTACAAAAATCATTTTTTTTATTACTCTCCTAAAAAATTATAAGCAGTTTCTAGCTTTTTAATTCTGGGTTCATTGGGTTGAGATCTTACAACTGATTCTAGGGTTATCTCTTTACACCAATTAAATAAAGAGATAATAGTCTTCGTTAATTCAATATCAATTTGGAGCATTCTCTCTTATTTTTTTGATCAAGTGGGTCTTTTTCTAGATTCTTGAGGACTGAGGACTTTTCATACTCAGAAAAAAAGGGTATTCTGATTCTTTTCAAAATGCTTGTGTTGTTGTGGTGGGTTTATTCTTGATATTGTTCTGGTAAAACCTCCACCTCTGCTCTCATTTCTTGTTCCCTCTCTGCTTTATCTTCCTCTGTTTTCCCTCTGTTTCACCATAAAGTTTTAGTCTTTCTAGTGAATTCCTTGGTCTTAGAACAATAAACCAAGGTGAATTGGCTCAAATTTGATTCTATGCAACAATAGCTATGAAGTGGGAAATGGAAATCCTCCCTCCTGAATCTTTCACTCCAAACACCAATTGGTGTGTGGAAGATAACAGGAGCACAAAATGGACTCCAGCAGAGAACAAGTTGTTTGAAAATGCTCTTGCAGTGTATGATAAGGATACACCAGATAGGTGGCACAAAGTGGCTGAAATGATACCAGGGAAGACAGTTGGTGATGTGATTAGACAGTACAAGGAATTAGAAGCAGATGTTAGCAACATAGAAGCTGGGTTGATCCCAGTTCCTGGATATACTACTACTCCTACCTCACCTTTCACCTTAGACTGGGTGAACACCCCTTGTTATGATGGATTCAAAGGATGTGGAAAGAGATCTTCCTCAGTTAGACCTCCTGAGCATGAAAGGAAGAAAGGAGTTCCATGGACTGAAGAGGAACACAAGTAAATTTTTTCCCTTTGCGTTTGTTTTCATACATCTTATTATTACTATTACTACTAAAACTACCACTAGTACTATTATTACTTTTATTATATAGTGTTGACAATATAGAAGAATGTACAACTATTTGAAAACATGATGGTTATCAAGATTTTAAATAGCAGTCGCGGTTGTGTCGTGATTCTTATTATTGCGGAAAATTACGGTTAAATGTGGCTGATGTGGTGTGGCGTTAATTGCAGTCGTATTGCGGCTGCAAAGACATAAAAAACCATTATGTCCGCGCCCAGATCTCGGTTGCCGTCATATTTTTAAAAACCCTGGTGATTATATGAAACGATAGAATTGAAGGATGGAATTTGAAGTTAATTTAGAACTAGGAGGGTAGGAACAATAATTATTTTTAAAGGTATTTAATGGGTTGGATATATATTCCAATTGATGCTGAGATCTTTTAGCTTTTATGAGGTAGCTATGAATTAGTTAAGTCAAACGAATTTGTTTATTCTTTATTTTGGTTTTGGAGTTCAAATTTCTTGTTGATGTTTCCTCCAGATTGTTTCTACTGGGTCTGAAGAAGTATGGAAAAGGTGATTGGAGAAATATTTCCCGCAATTTTGTCATAACTAGAACCCCAACTCAGGTGGCAAGCCATGCTCAGAAGTATTTCATAAGGCAACTTTCAGGAGGGAAAGACAAAAGGAGGGCTAGCATCCATGACATAACAACAGTTAATCTCTCAGAAACAACTGCAACTTCTTCTTCAGAAGACACCAATAAATCAAATTCACCACAGCAGCAGCAGCAAAATTCTACTACTACTACTACTACTACTACTATTACACCACATTTACAGTGGAGGAATAATCAGCAAAATGCTATGGCTTTCAATCCAGCACAAGTCTTTATGGCTCCTCATGGTGTTAACTCCTATGATGAGCTTAAAATGCAAGGCCAAAATCTACAAAAGGGTGCTCTTCATGAGTCTTCTTTCCCACGTAACATGGTTTTCCAAATGCAACATTCATCACAACATTATTCCAATGCATAATAAAAGGTCGTTGTAGTGAACTATTAAGGGGGTAGAAACAGAATATCTTCTGTTAAACTCAGTAGTGCATACAGTGCGTGTGATTTTTCCCAAGGCTGTGTGAATATCTTATACTAGAATTTTGGTTAGTTCTTGGTATTTGAACTTGAAGGAAGAAGGTACACACGTGTTTGTTTAACAAATAAAAACTTCCTCAAAGGAGAAAGCCGTGAGGCAAATAAGTCCCCCATTGTTTTGGTTGTCGGGTGAGTTTCTTTTCTATGATGTCTAAGAATAATGGAATTCAAGCCATTCAGGGTAAATTAAAGATATATCCCGAATTGGTTGTTGTAGAAAATGAAGTTTATATCCCGAATTGCATGAATTTTCACTGTACGGTAATAGTAATTTCTTACGGGATTAATGAGATGGATTTCACAAAACTTTAAGAATTAATTTGACAGATTTTATAAATTTTAAGAATTCCTTATTATTTTTATATACTTTAGAGACTAAATAAAAAAGAAGGTGTTAGTTCAAGGATTAAATCGAGGGTTTACTCCCTATTTTATATGTTAATCATTGAGATATATTAGTTCTTTCCTAGGCGTATCTCGAAGAGGAATATTCCTTCTATCGATTATTAATTAATTATTTAATTAGAATAATATTATGGTACAAAGGGAGATTCAAGAGTGATTAGACAAACAGGCAATATATTCTTAACAAACAGGGTTTGCTTATGTAGGGTTGTAAATTTTGTACACATTAGTCCAAAGAAAGCATCACAATCTTTGTGATTCTATATGTGCGGAGCCTACCCATTAAACATAATTTTTAATGTTTTACTGTTCTCCACATCTTGGCTCAAATTGTTCATCCCATTAGTAGAGACAACTTAACCTTTTTTTTTTTTTTTGTGTTGCAAAAAGAAGTCTTTAGCTTTTGGTAATCAGATCTCTTCAGGGATTCATTTCTAAAGATTGGCTCGCAATGGCACAAAGTATTCTACTCTACCATAATCGACAAAAAATAACTAATTAAATTGCTAATACATTCGTTAATTGAGTGCGTCTTTAAATCGATTTTACTAGTTTAAAGATGCTAAAAATTAAAATGGTTAAAATATTTTTTTAGGCTTAATTGTTCTTTTGGTCTCTCAGGTATTATGATTGTGCAACTTTGGTCACCAAAGTTCCAATTGTACGAATTGAGTCATTTAGTTATTGTAATTGTGCGATTCTGTTCTCTTTTGCCGTTCAATTTCTAATAAAAAAATGCTAATGTATTATGTGTGAGAATGACCTAACACATAATTTGGTCTAAGTGGCATGTTAATTGACTTAAAAATTTAAAAATCTTTACAATATTTTCAGTTATAAATTATAAATTGAATGACAATTGTACAGAATGACCAAAATTACACAATTACAATAATCGGAGAACCCAATTCACACAATTAGAACCTAGGGAACTAAGATCTTAACTATGCTGTAGGTTGTGTTTTTCTTTGTCAGTCGTGCTCAGCACAAGTTCTCTCCTTAGTTGTATTAAAAAGTAGCCTGGTCACTTTATTCTTATTCCCATCAAACACTTGCACCAGTTAGAGCCCCACATTCAGATGGTGCCCATAATTTCACTCTTTCTGGTGCTCTTAAACACTATGGCGGATCTTCCTTTGATTTTCTTGCCCAGTAGTTAAGGCTTTAGAAATATATGTGGAAAAAAAATGCCACAGAGGAAAATTATGAGGACTATAGAAAATTTACTGAAACTATCACTTGGCATTTGCCTTCTTTATTTTAAGTCATGGCTAGAAATAATTTAATCATTAATCTTTTTTTTTCCAGCCACACAAACCAAATTATTTCATAGTCAAGCAGACCCTATAAAGATTATCATACTTCATCTGTTAATCGTATTTGTGTTCACTTGCAACATTTTCGAACTTGTTATTAGTTGCATGATTTATGATTACCGGTTACCATACTCCATCACAATATTTACTGGTTAAATTTTCTTTTCTTCTTTCTTTAACACAGCCTTTAAATACTATGAATAAGATCAAGCTTAATACTGGTACATAAGAGACAGAGGTAAGTCATAAAAATTGATGCCAACGGACAACATTGTTCACAAAACCCTTGTATAACATCCTTAAGCAAGTCTTTGGGTACTTGAGTACTTAATCATGTGAATTCTCCTTATTATAAGTTAGCCCATATCCAAGTGGGAATAAGGGGTCACACTCCCTCAACTGTTTGATCAAGCTGCTCAACTTTTCTGAACCATGCCACAACAAGAGCTCCTATCTTTTCCAACAAACAATTCTCTAAGACCAAAAGTCTTCCAGATATCAGAATCACAAGTGTTGGGATTTTATCAGCAACTAAGTCTATAATTCCAGCTACATTAAACGGCATAGGGGCCTTCACCAATAGCAACAATGGCAAAAGAAAATTCATTACATTCTATGATGTCTGTTGATGGGTACTGCTCGTAAATAACTCCTGTTTCATGTCCCACAGCTTCCTTAACAGAGTCCAAGGTAGTCGTCAGTGCCTGAAATCGTAGTCATATTAGGACTTCAGCAACTATGTTTATCTAGCCCAAAAGAAAAAGCAATGGTATAATAATTTCAAGTAATACACATATATGGTTAAAACTTGGGCATAGGGAATGAGGTAGAGAATTTTTATTACTAAAACTCTAGAATGGTTAATCCTAGTAAGAGAACAATCAATTAGAAACTCAATATACATTAAAATAACAATTGAGAAAGTCAACAAAGCCCTTAGTGATATTGCTTTGATATTATCTTTAGTTTTTTATTGGTTATTGCATCTATAGGTTTCATGTGTTCACAAAAGAGTTGATATGAACTCTCCCAAAGCAGCATCAAGATTAATGAATAATGAATGAACCTATAGAATTAGAAATGAAACAAAAAACGGCTTACCAATTGTGATCTCGCCACTAGGTCCATACTTGGCACATGTCCATCCTCCACATTGATACCTGATATCGTTAGCATCAGTTCCAGCAACAAGGATTCTCATCGCATTCCTATTCAATGGAATAAAAGGTTTACTATAGGATCTTTTTCCATTTTTCAACAGAAACAAGGACTTTCGAACTGCTTCACGTGCTAGATCTCTATGTATCTGTCAAAACATTTCGATGGCAAAACAAAATCAATCAATTACAGTGAGTGCACATATATAACAAGATCTTAGAATCTGAAGAGACCTTAGTGGAGATGACATTAGGCTGCATGTTCTCCCAACAAAAGGAGCAGCAAGGAAAATGAGTTGCATTGCACAGCCATACAATTTCAAAGCTCCAAGGAACTTTTGATGCTGTTCCTCTGTCCACTTCTCCCTTTGTCTAGTAATGGTATATGGTTTCCACACCTGTTGAAAATCGAATTAAGTTCCAGGATCCAAAAGTAAATATGGAACAAAAGGGTAGTTCTTCAGTCA
Organism: Calophaca sinica; assembly: GCA_037113605.1. NCBI lineage: Eukaryota > Viridiplantae > Streptophyta > Magnoliopsida > Fabales > Fabaceae > Calophaca > Calophaca sinica. The sequence goes on from CM073736.1 coordinate 97,720,784, forward strand.
TATTCCTCCATGAAAAGGGAAACATTATTATTTTAATATGGAAAGTAAAGCAACCTTGGGAGTATGGCTGTTTCCATAGAAGGTGTAACCCTCGATTTTGCAACATTTTCAGATTGAGTTCCACCTTTGGAATGGTAGTCACCAGTTGTGCCAATTATGGTTGCACTTGAGCCTTCTACTTGGTCCTACATTTAACAGTAGCTGATGAATTGATAACTGATCAACAAAAAACAGAGAGAGTGGGTGGGGACTAATTTCCTCGTGGAAGAAATCGATGCTCACTAGAACACATTTGTTTTTAAGAAATAAAAATCAGAAGATGGATTCATATTGAAATCCTCTTTTTCTATCAAAAGTGGAGAAAAGTCTCCAGAAAAGAGCACCTTATAAAAGGAAAGAAAAAAAATTTAATTATGGCAATTGCTTGCTTATTTGTTGGAGAACATAAAGATGAACATCGAGACTATCAAAAAAATAGCAAACGACAAAACAAAATATTTGAAAGTTTTCCACACAGAGGGGAAAATAAAATAGAGGTAAAGCAAAACTTGATCACTATGCTATAAGAATGAATTTTTCAATATGTTTGATGAAAAATGATTTGTGAAGTTAATCAGTAGTATTATAAAATCCTGAAAACCAATTCCAACCACAAGGAGCTGGAGAGAGGATAACTTTGATGAAATATGCAACATAAAAGAAAGCTTACTATAGGGTCCAGTACGTATGTTGAAATAATTCAGCTTTTTTTTGTTTTTCTAGGAGACGGGAGAAGGGATATATTATTATTATTATTATTATTATTATTATTATTTTAGTGGTACTAGTGACCATGTTACAACTGTTCCTGAGGGGATTTGAACCCATGTTCTTTAGGATTACAAGGTCAAGCTCTTACCACAGAGCTAACACCCCTTGGGGTTACAATTCAGCTTGATCAGACATGAATGAATGTTTTGGAGGCAAACATGAATGAATGTTAAAATATTCTAATAAGAAGTACTTGAAAGAGAAACTCAGTAAGAAGCACACACCATATTTTCGTGAATATATAAACTTAAAATGAAACCAAGTAATCTATGTTAAAATATTATGGCAATTGAAGATCTGTACCATGTCAATTCCAGCATTAACGGCAGTACGTGGAGAAGCAATAACGATAATCTGTACCATAAGATTGACATAATTGATCGATCCCGTCTCAGTTCGAACTCACAAATCCCTACAGCAGATCGTTGGTCTTAACAATTCGTTTGGAGGAAACACGCAAAGAGTGAAGAAACAAGATCCACGAGACAAGTAGCGTATCCTGCAAACACAGTACAAGAGATTGTTACCACACTATGAGAAACGCAACCAAAAGAATGTTGGAGGAGGATGAAAGAGCCTACCCTATTGGATTGGGTAGAAATGTGGCAAATGGGGAGGAGTTACAAACAAAAGGAAGAACGATGGTGGTGGAAGCAGATAAGAGTAAACAAGTTGAATCAATGCTCTTCAAACGTGTTGTATGCTTCTTTATTCTTCTGCAATCAGTAATTGAGGAATGTGCGCTATCTTGTCCCAGTCCTCCCCTGTTCCCTCCTTGCATCGCTCCTTTAATGCTGGGGAACCAAAAATAAGAAGAAGCTCAAGTGAAGTGAGGTGTCGAATACCTTCCGGCAAGGATCTCAATCCGCATCTTTCAATTTCAATTTTTTGAAGGGATTGAAGACCTTCCCAAATTTGTTCTGGCAGATATTGAAGCTCACTACCGAGGTTCTAAAAAACGGTCGCGGTCGCGGTCGCGTTAAGGATTTCCCGATTTCGACTGTTGCGGATACTGCGTTACGAATTGCGGTCGTCGCGGTGTGAATTAATCACAATATTGCACAAATTATTTTAAAATTATTTTTATTATCATATAATATATAATAAGTTAAACTAATGTTTTTTTTCATTATTATAAGATATCTAAAATAGAATAAAATAAAAAAGTAAAATTAAAATGTGACTAATTTAGTAGCTACTAATATATTTAACAAAATTTATATATGTTTGACAGATTCAACATAAATAAATTAATAATTATTAATATCCTTAAACAAACTTCATGATAAATTAGTTATCTCAAGTTCTCATCACAAAAAACTACTAATACATGCAGAAAAAAAGTGTAGTAAAAATTTATTACATCACTAGTCACCACATGGTAGAATGACGTGCAGGATCTAACTTCCACTATCAGCTTGATCATCATTATATCCACTTCCTCCAAAGACATAATCAAACAATTCAGAGCTTCTTGATGGTTCTATTTGTTGGTGGTCATGTGAAGAATTTGCTGATAAATCATGGTAATTCATAGAAGGTTGGTAATATGGTTGGTTTGGGTTTGACATATATGGATAATAACCATGTGACATGTAAGAAGGATGTTGGTAATATGCTGGATAATTACCTTGACTACCTTCAATTGGTACAGCAATACCAAAATCCCCAAATGATTTTGCTACACTAGACGAGGAAGAATCATCCATTGGAGTAGCTTCGTGCCTTTTACCTTTACCACGTCTAGCCCGGCCTCTACTACTATCACCAGTCATGTCATCAAAAGAATCTTCATCTATCCTACGAGGCAATAGATTTTGATCACGTCTAACATATGGTTCTTCTTGAAAAGAATGGAATGACCCTTCACCTGCTCCATGACTTTGTTCTTGATTTCCATCACCATTACCACCACTGTTGTTATTACTGGGCGGACTTAAACCACCATCACCACCACCTTGACTAGGTGTCTGACTTGAATCCGAGGCATTTGCACCAGCTATTTCTTCTTCAACCTCATCATCAGAGTCAATAGGGAGCCATTCTGCATTTTGTGTGCCATCCAACAATGATCCCTCTCTCTCCTCAATCCATGGAGATAAAGGATCTTCTTCCTGAAATATATGATCAAGGTTGATTGGATTGAAGCTGTTTTCAATGTCTTCCTGACTTCTTCTCTTCTCATGCCTCATTTTTAGCTTCATATTGTAAAATGTAAAGACAAGTTTTTGTAGCTTTTGATACTTGATGTTTCTTGTCTTTGTATGTATGTAGCTAAACGTACTCCAATTATGCTCACAATTTGAAGTCAAGTTGTTTGACTAAGAACTTTTACAATATACGTTGAAGTTCAGAGCACAAGATCCATATATCATTCACCATTCAAATTGAATAAAAAAAATAGTAAATTATTTATGTATATACCAATGTAACAAAAAATAAAAGTTAGCAATATTCTCATACTTGCATATCAACAAGTATAAATTATAATTTATAAACATTACCAGGGTCCATTTGAGACCAAGCTTTTTGCGCTAGTACAGTTCCAAACGTCTCTCCCTTACCTCGAAAAAGTAACAACTACAAGAACCAATATACCATATAAGTCTTAAATGAATAATTTATCCATAAAAATTACTACAATATTATAAATATATAGCACTAACAAATTTCTCACCTGATTAATAGCTCTTATTTGATTATCAACATGTGGTTCTAATTTGCTTATTACTTTTGTGGTTCCATCTATGGTTTCCTTGGCTACATGACTACCATGCACGACTCCAAATTGAAATTGGGGATTGAGAAAATAACCTTAAGATTAAAGGAATAATTAGTATTTCTATTTCAAAATTAAATACAAATATTTAAAAAATTGAATATATAGATATATACCCGCTGCATGCAAATCAGAATGCATGAAGATCCATCTATTGTCAATGATTTTATTATAGTAGGTGTGGTAACGACAATCTTTTTCAATAGCTTGCTTAGCTCTATCAATTGCTTCATAAAGAAAGCCCATTGTTGGTTTTTCGTCACCATCCACCAACTTCAAAACCTTGACAATTGGTTCAAATACCTTTATTATATCACTTGCCTTATTCCGTAATTCTTTATTCGTAACAATCTTTTTGGCTTCATATGCAGTCCCGATTTCTCCTTCCCCATTTGGAATTCTTGTATTCCTCAATCAAACATATTTTTCAAACCCTGCTTCTCTTTCACAATAGATTCAAGTTGCAAAAATTGTGTGGCAAAACGATGTGATCATTTGGGCCGAATAATTTTCCTACCACCAGTAAACTTCTTCATGTGATTGACAGTCCAAATATGATTGTATATGAACAAAGTTACCTTTTTTGCTTCATCTAGCACTTTTTGGACATTTGACTTTTTTCCAATATCTTGTAGACATAAATCCAAACAATGAGCTGCACATGCAGACCAATAAAGACTTGGTCTTTTTTCCATCAGTTTCAAACTAGCAGCTTTTAATGCTGCCTCATTATCAGTGACCACTTGGACAACATGCTCTTCCCCCACCTCTTCCACAATTTTGTCAAGCAACTTAAAGTAATAGTCAGTGTTTCTACTAGGAACATTAGAGGCATCAATAGACTTCAAGAACACTGTTCCTGTCGGACAATATACTAAAAAATTCATGATATGCATGTGATTTATACCATTTGTCCAACCATCACACATTATAGTCACCCCTCTTTCTTTCCATATTGGTTTTATTTCCTTCTCTATATAATTTTGCATGTCCTTATATTCATTGTTCAAGTATATCTCTGAAATCTCATAAGGAGAAGGACATTTAATACCTGGTCCCAAATTGCAGCCTTCAAACTAACAACATGTGTAGCCAAGGAGAAGTGCTCAAGTTCATAGGTAGACGCTCATATATTATCAATTTAGATACCGCCATTTGCTAACTTGTTTCTCAAGGATTTGATCGTTCCTCTACCAATTTTTGTTTGCTTCATACTCTTACTTCTTTCTAGATCAACATCTACACTCTCAATCTTTGTTGAAGATCACCTTGTTGATATTGACAAGAAGCTCTACTCCTCCCCGTGCCACTAGTACTAATGCCCCTTGCACGAACTCTTTGTCTATCTTGCCATTGTCTATATGACATCAAGCTTTCTTGTGTAGCTTGTCTCATAGATGCATCTTCATCCATAAAACCTTCGACGTCATCATCTTCATCTTCACGCCTCTTATGCGTGCGATAAGTTCTTCCTTTCTTTTCGTGAATCATTTTTTTGATTTACTGTCTAATAGAAGCTTCATCATGTTTTCTCTAACAAAAGTTGTGACTCTAGCACAACCTTTAATTTCTCCTGGCATGTGTGCAAGATGTTCCTTCAACCGAGTAATCCCACCAGTTATTACTCTTTCACAAAGTGTACATTTTATATTGCTTCTATTTTTACCAGGGACGGGTTCTCCATAGTGCCAACCAATGTCATCACTTGGAGCGCACCGCTTCTACCGGTTGGGAATTCTCGTCTTGGAGGCATTGTTTAACTAATCTGCAAATAAATAATGTAATTTTAAATTAAAAAAATCAAATATAAATTATAAACACCATAAGACAATTAATAATAATGAATCATTTTAATTGATTAGTTAAATGATAACAATTAAATTTTTACTAATTAATTAATGAATTTGGTCCACATGAAACAAGTGACTAACTAACAAACAAAATTAAAATGATAATAACCACAAAATTAAAATAAACGAAAATTAAAAAACAATTGACCAACCAAAAAAAACTTTTTATTAACACAAACTAACTAAAAAAAAAACTGAAAAAAAGGAGCTAAAATTTAGCCCAGAATCATTTTTAGCCCAGAAAAAAAACGAAAGAAATAAAAGGTTGGTTTTTTTTAGGGTACCAGACGCAGTACCACACGCAGAAGAAAGGAAAGGAAAGGGGAGAGCAGCTCAGCTCCTCCTCCTCGCCTCGGCCACCATGAAGAGGGCACCTCCCTCCCTCTAAAATTTCTGTTTTCCTTTCCCTCTCCATGAATCACATCGTATCCCACTCACAGACTCAGATTCATCGTCACTCACCCCTCTCAATCCCTTCCCCTGTTTCAGTTTGTGACGATGAACAGAGATGAGAAGGACTCAGAAGAGATCGAACCATCGAAGCAAGTTACCTGTGCAGTGCTGAGATCGAAGCCCAGATCAGATCTGTGCCGCCGTGAACGGGAACCAGAAGCAGCAGGAGGCGCGGCCGGTGGCGACTGTGAGAGAGTCCGCGACGCAAGACGGCGAGAGCAACAGAGAGAGATCGCGAGAGAGCAACAGAGAGGCAAGGAGAAACGAGGTTAGGGTTTTTAGATGAGATTCAGAAATGATTTTGCCTTTTTATACCTCTTTTTTGGGCTGAAAACGGGACTATGGAGTGAAATATTTGTCTGTTTCTGTTTATGTTCGTGAACGGCGTTTTGTCACGGCCGTCGCGGCCGCAACGCCGTATCGTCGCGTCCGTTGCGTGTGAATTTCAATCCCACCGTGATTTCGTCCTGTAACGGTTTCAGAGGCCACCGTTACCGTTTTGTCACGACCGTTTTTTGTAAAACGAACCGTTTTTTAAAACCTTGGGAAAAGCAGGTTAGATGAAAAACATGTAGAAATCTATCTATTTACCATTCTTAACTCGAGCAAAGTTCGCGTTGGATTCTTCTGAGAGCAAATTTTGCTTCCATACCTTCTTCCTACGGTAATATGTAACATACACACAAAATGCCAATAGCGAAGTCTTTGCATCGCTCAACAGATATTCCAGTGATAACCCCACCTGATAGACCTGCTTATGTAGAAACAATATATGAACTGAAAGTAGGTTTGCATTTTTCTTTAAGGATATCTTTACCTTTTATCTGATATGAAAATCAAACTCAAGTATAACAAATCATCAATAAAACATCTTTCTGTGTAGTTAGAAGGTTGAAACCAAGGTTCTAAAAAACGGTCGCGGTCGCGGTCGCGTTAAGGATTTCGCGATTTCGGCTGTTGCGGATGCTGCGTTACGAATCGCGGTCGTCGCGGTGTGAATTAATCACAATATTGCACAAAATATTTTAAAATTATTTTTATTATCATATAATATATAATAAGTTAAACTAATGTTTTTTTCATTATTATAAGATATCTAAAATAGAATAAAATAAAAAAGTAAAATTAAAATGTGACTAATTTAGTAGCTACTAATATATTTAACAAAATTTATATATATTTGACAGATTCAACATAAATAAACTAATAATTACTAATATCCTTAAACAAACTTCATGATAAATTAGTTATCTCAAGTTCTCATCACAAAAAACTACTAATACATGCGGAAAAAAAGTGTAGTAAAAATTTATTACATCACTAGTCACCACATGGTAGAATGACGTGCAGGATCATAACTTCCACTATCAGCTTGATCATCATTATATCCACTTCCTCCAAAGACATAATCAAACAATCCAGAGCTTCTTGATGGTTCTATTTGTTGGTGGTCATGTGAAGAATTTCTTTGATGAATCATGGTAATTCATAGAAGGTTGGTAATATGGTTGGTTTGGGTTTGGCATATATGGATAATAACCATGTGACATGTAAGAAGGATGTTGGTAATATGGTGGATAATTACCTTGACTACCTTCAATTGGTGCGGAATACCAAAATCCCCAAATGATTGTGCTACACTAGACGAGGAAGAATCATCCATTGGAGTAAGCTTCGCCTTTTACCTTTACCACGTCTAGCCCGACCTCTACTACTATCACCAGTCATGTCATCAAAAGAATCTTCATCTATCCTACGAGGCAATAGATTTTGATCACGTCTAACATATGGTTCTTCTTGAAAAGAATGGAATGACCCTTCACCTGCTCCATGACTTTGTTCTTGATTTCCATCACTATTACCACCATCATGTTATTCTTTGGGTGGACTTAAACCACCATCACCACCACCTTGACTAGGTGTCTGACTTGAATCTGAGGCATTTGTACCAGCTATTTCTTCTTCAACCTCATCATCAGAATCAATAGGGAGCCATTCTGCATTTTGTGTGCCATCCAACAATGGTCCCTCTCTCTCCTCAATCCATGGAGATAAAGGATCTTCTTCCTGAAATATATGATCAAGGTTGATTGGATTGAAGTTGTTTTCAATGTCTTCCTGACTTCTTCTCTTCTCATGCCTCATTTTTAGCTTCATATTGTAAAATGTAAAGACAAGTTTTTGTAGCTTTTGATACTTCAGTCTGTTTCTTGTCTTTGTATGTATGTAGCTAAACGTACTCCAATTACGCTCACAATTTGAAGCTGAAGTTGTTTGACTAAGAACTTTTACAGCTATACGTTGAAGTTCAGGAGCACAAGATCCATATATCATCCACCATTCAGCTGAATAAAAAAAATAGTAAATTATTTATGTATATACCAATGTAACAAAAAATAAAAGTTAGCAATATTCTCATACTTGCATATCAACAAGTATAAATTATAATTTATAAACATTACCAGGGTCCATTGGAGACCAAGCTTTTTGCGCTAGTACAGTTCCAAACGTCTCTCCCTTACCTCGAAAAAGTAACAACTAGAAGAACCAATATACCATATAAGTCTTAAATGAATAATTTATCCATAAAAATTACTACAATATTATAAATATATAGCATTAACAAATTTCTCACCTGATTAATAGCTCTTATTTGATTATCAACATGTGGTTCTAATTTGCTTATTACTTTTGTGGTTCCATCCATGGTTTCCTTGGCTACATGACTACCATGCACGACTATAAATTGAAATTGGGGATTGAGAAAATAACCTTAAGATTAAAGGAATAATTAGTATTTCTATTTCAAAATTAAATACAAATATTTAAAAAATTGAATATATAGATATATACCTGCTGCATGCAAATCAGAATGCATGAAGATCCATCTATTGTCAATGATTTTATTATAGTAGGTGTGGTAACAACAATCTTTTTCAATAGCTTGCTTAGCTCTATCAATTGCTTCATAAAGAAAGCCCATTGTTGGTTTTTCGTCACCATCCACCAACTTCAAAACCTTGACAATTGGTTCAAATACCTTTATTATATCACTTGCCTTATTCCAGAATTCTTTATTCGTAACAATCTTTTTGGCTTCATATGCAGGTCCTGATTTCTCATTCCCCCATTTGGAATTCTTGTATTCCTCAGAATCAAACATATTTTTCAAACCCTGTTTCTCTTTCACAATAGATTCAAGTTGCAAAAATTGTGTGGCAAAACGTGTGATCGCTGGACGAATAATTTCCCTACCACCAGTAAACTTCTTCATGTGATTGACAGTCCAAATATGATTGTATATGAACAAAGTTACCTTTTTTGCTTCATCTAGCACTTTTTGGACATTTGACTTTTTTCCAATATCTTCTAGACATAAATCCAAACAATGAGCTGCACATGCAGACCAATAAAGACTTGGTCTTTTTTCCATCAGTTTCAAACCAGCAGCTTTTAATGCTGCCTCATTATCAGTGACCACTTGGACAACATGCTCTTCCCCCACCTCTTCCACAATTTTGTCAAGCAACTTAAAGTAATAGTCAGTGTTTCTACTAGGAACATTAGAGGCATCAATAGACTTCAAGAACACTGTTCCTGTCGGACAATATACTAAAAAATTCATGATATGCATGTGATTTATACCATTTGTCCAACCATCACACATTATAGTCACCCCTCTTTCTTTCCATATTGGTTTTATTTCCTTCTCTATATAATTTTGCATGTCCTTATATTCATTGTTCAAGTATATCTCTGAAATCTCATAAGGAGAAGGACATTTAATACCTGGTCCCAGCCTTGCAGCTTCAGCTAACAACATGTGTAGCCAAGGAGAAGTGCTCAAGTTCATAGGTAGACGCTCATATATTATCAATTTAGATACCGCCGCTGCTAACTTGTTTCTCAAGGATTTGATCGTTCCTCTACCAATTTTTGTTTGCTTCATACTCTTACTTCTTTCTAGATCAACATCTACAAACCTCAATCTTTGTTGAAGATCACCTTGTTGATATTGACAAGAAGCTCCACTACTACCAAAGGCCACTAGTACTAATGCCACTTGCACGAAATCTTTGTCTATCTTGCCATTGTCTATATGACATCAAGCTTTCTTGTGTAGCTTGTCTCATAGATGCATCTTCATCCATAAAACCTTCGACGTCATCATCTTCATCTTCACCCCCTCTTATCGCGCGATAAGTTCTTCCTTTCTTTTTCGTGAATCATTTTTTTTGATTTACTGTCTAATAGAAGCTTCATCATGTTTTCTCTAACAAAAGTTGTGACTCTAGCACAACCTTTAATTTCTCCTGGCATGTGTGCAAGATGTTCCTTCAACCGAGTAATCCCACCAGTTATTACTCTTTCACAAAGTGTACATTTTATATTGCTTCTATTTTTACCAGGGACGGGTTCTCCATAGTGCCAACCAATGTCATCACTTGGAGCGCCGTCTGCTCTACCGGCTGGGAATTCTCGTCTTGGAGGCATTGTTTAACTAATCTGCAAATAAATAATGTAATTTTAAATTAAAAAAATCAAATATAAATTATAAACGCCATAAGACAATTAATAATAATGAATCATTTTAATTGATTAGTTAAATGATAACAATTAAATTTTTACTAATTAATTAATGAATTTGGTCCACATGAAACAAGTGACTAACTAACAAACAAAATTAAAATGATAATAACCACAAAATTAAAATAAACGAAAATTAAAAAACAATTGACCAACCAAAAAAAACTTTTTATTAACACAAACTAACTAAAAAAAACTGAAAAAAAGGAGCTAAAATTTAGCCCAGAATCATTTTTAGCCCAGAAAAAAAAAAGAAATAAAAGGTTGGTTTTTTTTTAGGGTACCAGACGCAGTACCACACGCAGAAGAAAGGAAAGGAAAGGGGAGAGCAGCTCAGCTCCTCCTTCTCACCTCGGCCTCCATGAAGAGGGCACCTCCCTCCCTCTAAAATTTCTGTTTTCCTCTCCCTCTCCATGAATCACATCGTATCCCACTCACAGACTCAGATTCACCGTCACTCACCCCTCTCAATCCCTTCCCTTGTTTCAGTTTGTGACGATGAACAGAGATGAGAAGGACTCAGAAGAGATCGAACCGTCGAAGTAAGTTACATTGATCTTTGAGATCAAGCTCGATCGATCTGTACGCCGTGAACAGGAACCGAAGCAGGAGGCACGACCGGCGGCGACTGTGAGAGAGTCCGCGACGTAAGACGGCGAGAGCAACAGAGAGAGATCGCGAGAGAGCAACAGAGAGGCAAGGAGAAACGAGGTGAGGGTTCTTAGATGAGATTCAGAAATGATGTTGCCTTTTTATACCTCTTTTTGGGGTAAAACGGATTACGGAGTGAAATATTTGTCTGTTTCTGTTTATGTTTGTGAACGGCGTTTTGTCACGGCCGTCGCGGCCGCAACGCCGTTTCGTCGCGTCCGTTGCGTGTGAATTTCAATCCCACCGTGATTTCGTCCTGTAACGGTTTCGGAGGCCACCGTTACCGTTTTGTCACGGCCGTTTTCTGTAAAATGGACCGTTTTTTAAAACCTTGCTCACTACAACGAATGATCCTCAGATGCTCCAAAGCTAGGTTGACGCATTCATTTGGTAATTCGTTCAATTTTGGGAATTCATCTATTAACAGAGTTAGAAGAGAAGTCAAGTTTCTCAACATCCCCTCTGGTAAGGATGTCGTTTCTACTCCTCTATAAAGCTCAAGGGTGGTAAGACTATAGAAACTAGAAATTGACCTAAGTAACTCATTGTTACATCCAGATACATGGAGGATTTTAACAGATGGAAGGCTTGGCAACATAAGTTTAGAGCAATTAATGATGGACAACAGAGAGAGCCGAAGGAACATGTCATCTCTTTCTGCTTTCAACAACCACTCCAAGTTTGGCACTATAGTTAAAAAGAGTTTCTCCAGAGATGGGAAAGCACTCACCTCCACACCATCGCGAGATTCATCATCATCCAAGTACAACACGTTATCCATTTGGGACAAACTTAGTACTTTTAGAGATGGTAGTTTACCCAGTGCTGAAAGCGATACACATTTATTGCAATCATAAAGTTTAATACTCCGTACATTACAAAACATTTGATGTTTAAGGTTGTGGCAAATCATTAAATAGTATATACCTAGACCAAAATACCCTTATTTAATCATGCCTAGAAACTATGTAATGTAATCATTCTCATTGATGAGTGGTTAGCTATTGGCTTGGTAACTACAATAGTCTCGTAATAAGTACATAGTATTAGTTGGAATCAAAGGTATGTTTGAAAAAAATGCATTAATTTAGTCTTGAATTTGTAAAACATCAAAAATTTTGGAACAAAACTAAAATGTTAAAACATCATATGTTTTGTAATGGACCGATTATCAAGTAAACCACTATCGATTCCTATCCAACTTGGGAGGCACAATACGTCATAGGTAATTATTTCCAACCTCTTGAGATTTGAGTTAGGTTGAAGCACTTCAAGTACTTGCTCAGGACTAGTAGCAGGTGTCTCGGTTTCACCACTATTTCCCCATGACAAGCATAATTTATGCATGTCTTTTTTACCCATCAAATTGGCCTTTCGAGCTTCACATAATTTGCCGACATTTTTTAGGCCTTCGATGCGCAGTTTTCCTCGCAGTAGGTTTAGATCATGTAGCTCTGTCAACGTTAGGGAACACACGAGACAATGAAAGACAACCTTCAATGACAAGATGTCTGAGATTTTGTAAGCGAGTCAAGTGTTTCGGTAGACAATTAAGTTCGACATTATATTTCAATTTCAAGATTTCCAATTTTTGCAAGCTATAAATTGAGTTAGGGAGGGTTCTTATGTCAAGAAGACGAAGCTCCAAATACCTCAAATGAATTAAACTCCCAAGCAATGATAACTTTAAAGTGGGTGTGCGTAAAACCCGAAAAGAACGATGTGTTGGGATGCAATCAGAAACATTTAGTGTCATAGAAAATTCTAGAGAAATGTTATTTTGACACCAAAAAATTGACACTTGGGCAACACCTAATTAATAACGTGCAAAAATTTAGTTAATTCAGCTCAGTACATGCACTCTGACCAGGTGTCGATTTTTTGGGTACCATGTACGCAAGGATTCAACTTTTTTGAAAGCACCATTTTCGAATGATGACTGCCTAACACGTCCAAAACCAATATGGTGTGGTTTTCTTGACAAATCAGTGTTTGTATTCTCCAAAAACACGCACTCTGACCCCGTGACTGATTGAGCAAGATCATGGACAAGATCATGCATCTTGAAAGAAACGTCTCCTGTATAATCATCAATCTTGATGTCTTGGAAGAATGATTTTTGGCACAATTCATTCCAAATCATGTTGCCAACATCTTCTATCTCCAAATTTTTTCTTGACGAAATAAATCCATTGGCCATCCAAAGATGAATCAAATCTTCCTTCATGATTTTTGTATCTTTGGGAAATATAGCACAAAAAGAGAAACATTGCTTCAAGGTTGGTGTCAAATGAAGGTAGCTTAACCTCAAGACGGGCATAATAGAATACTCGTTCCGTAAAGACCAAAGCCTACTCTCTTTAATTTCAAACCATTCCTTTTCTTTGCTCCTTGAGTGCATAAGCCCTCCTAATGCTTGTGCTGCAAGAGGCAATCCCCCACATTTCTTTACTATCTCTTTGCCTATTGCCACAAGCTCTGTCCGCTCTTCTCTGTCATGTCCAAATGCATATTGTTTGAACAACAACCAACACTCGTTTTCAGTGAGACCAAACAGATGATGAGCTTGGCATGTTCCCATGATTTTTGCAACATCCTTATCACGGGTGGAAACTAAAACGGAAGCACCTTTAGATCCCCAGGACAACACATATTTCAACTTATTCCATCTATTTTGGCTTAGTCCAAATTCCAGTTCTTGATTTCTATTCCACACATCATCCAAAACCAGCAGATATCTTTTACCTTGCAACTGATCTTGAGCTATTCTTTGTATTACATCTAAATTGAAGACATAGCAGTTTTGTCTAGTGATAGATTCTATAACGGAACACAAAATGCGCTCAACAGAGAAAGTCTCTGAAACACAAACCCAAATTTTAGTATCAAAATTTCTACTCACATGATCATCATTGTAGTCCAATTGCGCAAGTGTTGTTTTTCCAACACCGCCTAAGCCAACAATGGGATAGATGGAAAGGAATTCAGATCCCCGCGCTTGGGTGAGAAGAAACTCGACAATCTTCTCTTTATCATCTTCACGTCCATGTACTTTAGGTTCAGCAATAATTCAACTGGTTTGACGTCATTCAGCCACTTCAGTTGGCCTTTCCCAAAGAGTAACACCCTCTCGTAGAAGAAACTTCTTCTTCCTTTCAGCAATATCATCGAATCTCCTTGTGATCTCTTTCAACCTGTTGCCAATCTCATGGCGAAACCTGATGTTCTTTGGTTTGAATGAGGGTAAGACCCTAAGTCGACGGTATTCAATCGAACATTCATCAAGGATGTCATCGAGCACGTACACTACATCTTTGAGTTGTTGTAGCCATACCTTTATAGATCTATCTGTTACTTGTCTCTCTTCAGCATCTTCAAGTACAGCCTTGATCAGATCTAACGTGTCTGATAGCTTTTTGGCTTTTGACTTGATTCCAAAAACAGAAATATTAATTGGACACAAAATTTGACATAGATATTGGGACACCGTATTTACTGTAGCCAAATACAAGTGAATACCCACACAACTCACGTGACTTCTTTTCCTTTTGTTTCATTTTCCCTCCTTCCTCCCTTTACTTTCCCTCCTTGCTTCAGTCAGCAACGTGAGAGACTATCGCGTTCAAGCTCCATTCTCCCAACTCCATTTTCCCTCCTTCTCCCAACTCTGTCACTCCAGCAGCGTTCAAGCTCCATTCTCCAACTCCATTTTCCCTCCTTCTCCAGCAACGTGAGAGACCATCGCGTTCAAGCCTTCATTTTTCACTGTACATTGCGTTCTGTTTTGGTATTGGCATTCTATTGTTGTTGGTGAAACAGACACAAGTTTCGGCGGTGGTGCTGCTACGACAGCGAAGCTCCATAGTTGCATCAGTGAGTTTTTACTGACATGGTATTTGTACCCCAAATAAATAGCAGATCCCTTTATGTAATGTACTTGTAAATAAATTAAGCATATGGTTGGTTCATAAGTCTAAGCCTTTGGTCTTGTGTTTCTGACTGAGCTAGGAAGGAACTAAATGTGTTGGCTTTTAATGTGTGCTAAATGTTTTGGTCAAAAAAATATGTGTTTTGGGGGGGCGTTGCTAAATGTTTTGTTCAATTAGACAAACGGACTGGTTATGTCTTTGTTTACTGATATGGTTTCTTTTTATGGGTCAATATAGACACATATGTTAATCCAAATTTTTGGAGTCAAATCAATTTCTCAGTTTTTCCTTTTAATTCATTTTCCGGCTACTCTATCTCATTTATCAGCATTCTGTGAATCTTTGTGGGCAAAACATGTGTTAGTTTGATATGCAATTGTTTTCCTGATACTTGCAATTGTTTTCACAACTCAGTAAATAAATGGTTAATCAGTTGGAAATATTTGGTTACTGCTTCTTATTATTTGGTTAATCGGTTACTCTGACACTGCAATTGTTTTCACAACTCAGTAAATAAATGGTTAATCAGTTGTAAATATTTGGTTACTGCTTCTCATTATTTGATTAATCGGTTACTCTAATACTACATTTGCAGTCCATTATTAACCATGTACAACATTTCTGCTTTATAGTTATTTATGGGTTTTAGTTTGTCAATATTATTTGATACGATAAGCTTGTAAATCGATGGTTTAATTGTGACATAACTTACGAAAGATCTAATTTGTGCAGTTTTATTGTGGCACCCACAATTGGATATTGATGGATACTTCAAATAATTCTGTGGACTTTGGTGGTGATGATGGTGAAGCTGCTGGAGTTGACATTGTTAATGATGATCAAGAAAAGTGGGAGTCTGCAACAGGAATGTACTTTTCTTCCATATAGGAGGTTAAATCATTTTATGTCGAGTATGCTTCAAAAAACGGTTCTGGTTGGAAGATTAGAACATCAAGAAAATGAGAGGATGGGCAGATCTGCTACCTGATTCTAGCATGCACAAGAGAGGGGTCCCGAGCGTCAGAAATTCCATGTACGTTGATGACACGTCCGACTAAGGTGAAAAATTGTCCTGCAAAGATTATTATTAAGTTGGATGAAGATGGACTGTGGTTGTAACACCCCGGCTAATTTAATTATTTGGCCTTATTAGTTTAAGCATTTATATGTTTTAAATTAATAGTTGAGTAATTAGGTTGGGTGGTATTTATAAAAAAAAGGGGGTGTAGATAGTAGTGGTATAGTGTAAATTGAGATAAAAGGAGGGGAAAAGGGTCAACACCTAATTTCTCACTCTCCCTCTTACTCTCTCTCACGATCTCTCAGCCCTCACTTTTACTCTCTCACTCAACTTTCTCAGCACAAAGAAAAGAAGAGAAGAGGAAGACAAGAAGAGGAGAAGAAAGGAGGAAGAAATGGGGTGCTAGGGTTCGAATTTTTTGGGAAACAAGGAGGAAAACTTGTGGGTTCATCATCTCTTGCAAGAAGGTGGAACATTGGAGCTGATTTTTGGGGCATTTCACCAAGCTTGAAGGTGCCCTAGCTTGGAGGAGAGGGAGGCACGAATTGGAGAAGGAGGAATCCAAGATTTTCAACCTCCATAGCTTCTCTTCTTGAAGCTCATTGGTGAGTTCTTCTCACTTAGAGGTTGGGCAACCCATAAGACCCACCACTTAGGGTTTTTCCTTTTGATCTCACTTGTGTATTTTCTTGATTTCTGAGTTGGGAATGGTTGAAATGCATGAATGGGTTTGGGTAGAAATGAATGTGCTTAAGTTGATGCATTAATGTTTTATGATATGTTGAAGCATGATGGATTGTGTTTTTATGTGTCTTATGTTGCTCTTAATCTTGTATAGTAGTCACATGCTTGATTTTGAGTACCAATTTGGTTTGAAATTGGTTTGGATTGAAGAAAAAGTGAGTTGGAAGTTGGAACCATGCAGAAAAACGCGTTTCTGCATAATTCTGCAGGATTGCGCGTGGCGCGCCTCATAGGTGCGCGCGACGCGCATCAAAACAGAACCAAAATGGAGAAATCCGGCGTGGACGCCGCTTGATTGGCGCCGCGGGCACACGAAACAAGCATCTGCGGTGACATGCGCGTGACGCGCACCCGGGCGCGCACGGCGCGCATTTTGCAGAATGTCAACTTCGAGGATTTTATTAAAATATCAAACGAAGTCGGAATTAGGCAAATGACCACTCGTTGGAAAGCTTAGGATGTCTAGTTTCTAAATATAATTTTTATTTTAGAAAATAACCACCCAATTAGTGCAGTTTTAAGAGACAAGCTACCAGGTTCAGAAAGTTGAACATTAACTTTCCCCCAATTTGTAACCTATGTTTCTCCTTCAATACTTAATGAAAAATAGAGACCTATATGTCCAAATTGAAGAGAAATGTGTCTAGTTTCCAATGGCACAAGAATTATTTCAAGATAAGCCCTGTACCAGAAGTTGTGAATTATGCACGACGCGCTCTTGGGCGCGCGTGGCGCGCCAGTTTTACCAAAAATGTGTACTTTAGCATTTTAAGGGCCTTTAAAGCCATGAATACTCAAGTTGAGTGTTCTAAAACATAGAAGATAGAAGGGACATCCTAAGATACCCTTAGATAAGTTATTAGTGCATTTATTGTTGAAAGCTTAGAGAAAGAAATTAGAATTGTTGGATTCGTAGTGGTTCTAATGAGATAAACGTAGTGCGGTGCGGTGTACCACTGTGAGGTAACGATAAGTCCCGACTGTTTACCTTAGTGTAGCAGAGCGGTGTGCCACTGTTACCAAACGATAAGTCCCGGCCGTTACTCCGAGGATTGTAAGTACAGAGCGGTGTTCCACTGTGAGGTAACGATAAGTTCTGGCTGTTTACCTTAGTGTAGCAGAGCGGTATACCACTGTTACCAAACGATAAGTCTCGGCTGTTACGAGTAATCCTAGTTGTATGTTTAGTCGTGTCACTATAATATTCGGATAGTAATGTTATTATGATTTTGGCAAGCGTTTATGAGGGGTCAGAGGATGACTCACTGAGATTATTTTAATCTCACCCCTTTTCTCTTTTATTTCAGATAAGCAGGTACCGGCAAAGGAGAGATAATGATTCTAGGAGCTTTAAATCTCTAGTTTATATTAGATGTGCATTGTACTTGTCCCTTTTGTTGTTGAGGCAAAAATTGACATTGTATTTTGTAATTTCCCAAGCCTTGGACTTGGATGAAGTTGTAAACTTTATTTAATAGACTTATGGCATAGTTTGTGTTTGGACTTGTAATTTTACAATTCAAGTTTAAATTATTTTGTGTAATTCATGTGCTTTAATGTAAATTGTCTTACTTCAATTATTATGGAAGTACGGGTGTTACAGTGGTACATTGCAAAATTTGAACCCAATCATTCTCACGAGATCAGCCCTACAAAGGCAAGGTTATTCAAGGCTAACAAGAAAATCAACCTCAATGTAAAGAGAACAATCCAAACCAATGATGATGTAGGAGTGAGGATCAATAAGACTTTCCAATCTCTCATTACAGATGTAGGAGGGCATGAGTAGATACCATTTTGTGAAAGAGACGCGAGGAATTATGTCCACAAAGAAAGGCGTGCGATTGGGAAAGAAGGTGATGCCAAGGCCTTACTAAGCTATTTTTGTTGAATGACGGAGCAAAATAAAGATTTCTTCTATGACATAGATATGGATGATGATTTTCATGGAAGGAATGTGTTTTGGGCTGATGCAAGAAGTAGAGCTACTTATGCATCTTTTGAAGATGTTGTGACTTTTGATATAACTTATTTGAGCAGTAAGTATGACATGTCTTTTGCTGCGTTTGTTTGTGTGAACCACCATGGTCAATCAACATTACTTGGATGTGGTCTGGTTTCTGCAAAAGACACAGAGTCATTTGTCTGGCTTTTCTAATCATGCCTTCGTTGTATGCTGGGAAAAGGCCCTGAGGGTATTATCACTGACCAATGCAAGGCTATGCAAAATGCCATTGAGTTATTCCTCCCCACAACTCGTCATAGGTGGTGCTTGTGGCATCTAATGAAAAAAATTCCTGAAAAGCTAAGCGGATATGGTGAATACAAGAGGATTAAGTTTGCAATGAAAATAGTGGTTTATGATACAATCATAGCAGCTGATTTTGAAGACAAATGGTCTTCCTTCATTGACAAATTTGAGCTTGGACAAAAAGACTGGTTGAGTGGGGTGTACAAGGAACGTCATAGATGGGCACTAACCATACTGAAGAAATATTTTTGGGCAGGTATGTATACTTACTCCTATTGATTATCTAATTAATGGGTCATTCTGATACTTCTAAGTTTTCGACAGCATTTTTCATATATGGTTAATGACTTGTAAATATGTGGTTAATGGTGTTCATTATTTGGTTAATGGAAGAAAATCCTGAAGTTTTTCACTTTCACTATAATATATGGTTAATCACCTGCAATTATTTGGTTAATTCTGTTCATTATCTGGTTAATAGTTAATCACTTGTATGTACTTAGGCAGGTATGTCAACAACACAGCGAAGCGAGAGCATACATGCTTTCTTTGATGGATATATTAATTCAACAACAAGTCTGAGTCAATTTGTAAAGCAGTACAATAATGCTCTCAAGAGTAGAGCTGAAAAGGAATTTCAAGCTGATTTTCAATGCATGGATACAACAATTCCCTGCGGGTCAAACTCGTCAATTGAAAAGCAATTCCAATGCGAGTATACTCATGCCAAGTTTAAAGAGGTTCAAGCTGAGTTTAGATCAAAGATGAATTGTGCATCCTCTTTGAAGGCTGTGGATAGTTGTCTTGCTACTTATCATGTGTTGGAGGAGGTCTTAGTTGGAGTATCTTGTTCGGCACCTCCAACTTATGAGCCCCCTCAAACACAAGAGGATCAATTTAGTTTCACAGCATTTTTTATGGTAATTTCCTCTATCTTTTATAAAAGGGGATTATCTTTACTTTTACACTTGTCATGATTTTGATTAGTTTGTGTTATTATATAGGCACCCCTTAGTGATACAAACACTGAAAGTCTGTTATGAAGAAGACATTGGAGTTTACATGTACAAGGAAGAATCAGAGTTGTTTTGAGAATTTTGGTGTTGTTATGTACAACAAATACTGATATTTTGGTACAACAAATACTGATATATTGTCAATTCCGTAACTAATATTTGGTATAGCAATTTGGGTCACATGTATTTTTTGGTACTGCAAGAATTAGACTTGTCACATTTGATGTCATATGTATATTTTCTCTTAAGAATGCAACTTGTCACATGTGACTTTTTCCCTTGTCAAACCTGCTTGTCTTGGAGTGCCACTGTCATATGTATATTTGATGTCATACTGCAAGGAGTGCCACTGATAAGGCAGAAAATCAGTACACATTGGGGTCAATTCCCTTCTTATCAGTACATAAAGAGAACTTACTCCCTGCCCATACATAAATTTCCAACATCTATTCTTTTAGCCATAATTCTCACCCACTCCAACATCTAATTACTTGACTGAACTTTTAAAGAACAAAAGGCTTAATTCAAATAAAAGGCAATGATCAAAATGCTCTTAGCCAAATCAGCAAAAACCAGTAAACCAGCAAAGTGAACAAAGAAGCTCAATTCATTATGTGCAAAAAGAGTTATAAACTTGTAATACAACAGAAATACTTTACAATTGAACTACAATTCATTGGGTATATAATGTCCTAAAACTACTTTACAGTTAATCCTAAATACATTGAATGGTCATTACAGTTCTGTTTCACTGTCTTTAATCCCCTTGAGTGGTCACTTTCTAGCCATTGTTCCACAAGACCCTTTTTTCCCTATCCCCTGCAAATGTAGAACGAGTGCCATATGCCAAGTCTGAAGCTTCCACTAGCCACCAAACCCTCACCAGTGTATGTGATAATCCTATCCCCATAAAAATCATGCGAAAAAAAGGTTGGAGATTTTTTTGATATCAATCTTGTAGAAGGATTCCACAGTCTGACACAACTGCCATAGCTATCATACAAACACAGCAACTCATTGCATGAATCCAAAATATAGTGCCAAATAATTGGGGATCGGAGAGAAGGAGAGATTTAGTTGTCAAATTAGGGCCATGACGTGGCCATTGCAACCAACAAACCAGCGAGAACGACGCAGCGGGGTGACAACACGGTGGCGGCGAACGAACCACACTCGATTTGAAATTGGGGCACAACGTGGCGGCGAACGGCGCAGCGGGGTGACAGCACGGTGGCGGTCGTCACGGCGGAAGAAGCGGCAGCATCGGTGGAGCAGAGAGAGGGGTTTGGGTCCGATTACTCATTTGTTTCTGTTTTAAGCATTTTTAAAAAAAAATAAAGAGTAGGCCACGTGGCACATTCTGCAGCGTCCGATGGATCCAACGGTTAAGAAATAGTGAAAGGTAGATTGCAGTTCGCGCGCGGAAGTTAGACAATCCGCTTCCGTGTAGACAGAAGGAAAAAGATAAGAATGGAAGAAATGATTGCCACAAACTTCTCGGTACGGAGTGCTAAACTAATTCAGGGACTGGGTTTTTAATTTTAGTAGAATTAATTAAAATTTTAAAAGAAATGTACTCTTCCCTTATCAATTATCAATGGATGAGTATGATATCTCAAATGAAGAAATAAGAAAATATAAATTAGAGTTGATTTCAAGATAAATACAATGTGAAAAAATAGAATTTGAAAGACTTTATAGATCATTTGATGAATATATGAAATGGCCTAAAAGATTAACTAGTGAAAATTGACAAGAATTAAAAAATAGAATTTTAATAGTAGAACGAAATATTAAAATATTAGAAGATGAATATAGACAAAATTGAAAATGAATTACGAATTATAAAACTTATAGAATTTATTAAGAGAACAAAAAATATAGTAGCATAATTGTATGATAGATTAGATTATTTTATTAGTAAAGGAGATAGTATAGAAATTAATGAAATAACAAAATTTCTTATAAAATATCAAAATAAATAATGCGAATTCAAAGCAGAATTGAGAGAATTAAAAAATTAAAATTATGTCCGTCTCTAAATTTTATGACTCAAAAATTAGAGATGAATTTTTAATTTTTCATCATTAAAAATAGTCGCTAAATTCCCTTTATTCTAGTCATGCCGGGAGCAGTAATTTTTTTCCGTTGGTGAACATGGAGGACTCACCTTTTTAATTATAATTTTGTGTATATTATTTAAAAATGTGCTAACAGTTTCTTGAGCCAAGGGCCGAGCGTCCATTACTGACTTTCTTTCACTCTTTTCCATTGGATTTCATACATGATTCGCGGATTTAATTTACATTATTGTAAACCATTAACCAAGTCATCACTGGCCAGTACAATTGTTGGGAAGAGTTTGATCCTCTAAAATTTTTAAGATAAATGGACAAACGATGCTAGTATGACTTGTATTTTGGGTTTAGTTATGTCTAATTTTATTTTTGATTTTAATATAAAATTAAAATTTATTCCATATAGTTTCGATGTTGCACAATCCACGGATATTTGGTCCTACCAGAATTTCTTGTTCCAAATATAGAGGGGAAGTGTATTGAAATCTCACTTCCTATACGTTTCCAATTTTTATGATAGCCAGGTAGAGTAATTAAGGTTTCAGTAATTTTCAGAAATACAAAAAATTGAAATTAAAATTAAAAAGAAAAAAAAGAATACAGATTGGATTTTTTTTTTTAATCAATGGAATAGAGATTGGTTTTGCATGAACGAGTATTGAACCCAATTAAGTGTGAATACTATGCTAGCTAGTCAATGGGAACCGGCATGCGAAGATCAAAAAATATAAAATACAGTCTCTGTTCAAAGAAACATCTAGGAAGCTTGACACCGGTTTCTGTGCCTGACAGCTATTTTTCATATTTATTAGATTAGTGTAAGGACTAATTTATCCTGTAAATTCAGAAGGTATGGTTCCAGAAAAAATATGATGTGTCTGGATTAGTGAAACATTTGTATTTCTCTAAGACTTCAATTTGTAAGTTATATATGTTTTACTTAGATGTCAGTAGTACTTGAAGGGTTTGAGTTGAGACCTTGTGAAGGGTTCAGTGGCTGTTGGTGAAATTGGTCAAACCCTAATTATATGCAGGCCTAGTCTCTGCAGATTGAAGGCATAAGAAAATAAGATTGCAAATTGTAATCCTGATTAATTATTATTTTTTTTCACTTTGAGAATGTTGCCTCCAATTTGCAAAATAACATAAAACTCTTGATCAATGCACTACACTTGCTTTCCAGAATAATCTTTTGCTGGCATTTGCAACCAATTCATGATTGCCATGTGCAACCTTTTCAATTTACAAGCATTCTTAATAGAAAAATTCTATGTTACGCGGTTCCAAAATAGCGGCACCGGTGCCGTTGTTGTGTGGTCTAATGGGATATTGGACACATGCTTGGTATACTATTTCAACTCATCTATATTATTATTCTCCAAATACTATCTATAGACTATCTCCATATATATATATGACTCTTATGACTCATTTTTACCAAATTTACAAGAATTAAGAAAATTAGTTAATTTAGTTAGTTGTAACAAATTTGTTAACAATTTGTATCATTTTTTCAAAATTACTCTTAAAATTATTAGGACATCACTCTTTTTTTTCAACTAATTAATTATCCACCTAATTAGTTTGTGTTGGAACTCATTACCCCACGTCTTTCCTCCATTCTCACAAGAGAGATGATGAAATAATTAAAAGTATTTTGGTGAAAAAATAATTAATGCAAAAGAGAAATTGGAGGGATCTTATAAAAATGGACAAATAAAATTTTAAAAGGGTCTTATATGTAGGGACTGACGTAGTAAAATGCATTTTTATATAGTCATCCATATGGGTAAAGTTTGTAAATTTCAAAAGCTTGTGACAAAAGTTTTAAAATTTGTAAATTTTACCCATATAAGTGATTACGCAAAACAATATTTTCAATGGATAACATTTAAACATAAGATAAATATTGGTGAAGTGGGTTAGTGAAACACATATGTCTAACATCCTATTGGCCAAAACGACATGGTTACCCTTCAATTCGCAAGGGCATCGTGGAAGCTCCCAGTTCCTAGACTAAGCAGTCCATAGCTCTTGCAGCCTATATTTGTCAACAGGAAGTGGCAGCTTGATTCTCGTTTTCTTCCTTGGCTCTCCAGAAGCTTGCTTTGGTATCTTCTTGGTCACAGGTTGAGGCTCAGCACAATTCTTAGAATTTGAAGAGGCCTTAGTGGAGATGACATTGAGCTGCATGTTCTCCCCAACAAAAGAAGAAGCAAGGAAAATGAGTTGCATTGCACAACCATACAGTTTCAAAGCTTCAAGGAACTTTTGATGCTCATCATTTGTCCGCTTCTCCCTTTATTTAGTAATGGTATATGGTAATAATGATCATTTTGTGATGAAGTTAGTTACCATTGATAATGTTGTTGTCCAGATTATGGATTATTCTGCTCTCATTGTTGCTGCTACTGAACATATGGTTTATTTTTTTCTTACCGAATATTCACAATCCTCATTGCTCAAAATCTTACACATGCAACAAGCACATACCTCCTTGCTCGAGAAGGTCGCAGTGCTTCTTTTACCTCGGTAGTCATGAACGAAGTGCCCCTATTTTATGTTCTATGTTCTACAGAAGTGCTTCCATTATACCATTGTCGTGCGCATAGGCCAGCGTACAAGGTCAGGTACCCAAGTGCAGGTACGAGTAAAATCAGTACAGGACAACACTAATCCTTGGGGATAGTCTAGGTCCAACAGGTTCCATAAGTGGCAGATGGCTAGCTATCATCATGTCGTGGCGTTCGAAGTGTCTGATCACCCTAATGAGGTACTATGGTCTCACGGTCCATAATGAACAATCTCGAGTGCAGTCGTGATCCCAGTCTCTCATCACGGGATGTTGAGGATAGTAAGGCACTCTTAGGGGCACGATGAGCGGGATATGTTGGATGGACAACTGACTTACCCGCCCTTCACAGTTTATTGGGGGTCGCTGTAGATGACTAAGTGGGGCCGGTTAGGATATATGGCCACTGAAATCATATAGAAGTCCTAGGTGCGTGAATGTTGTAATGAGTTTCTTAGCTCCCTTTATTTTCTTATGTTTGCCTGTTCCTTGTCGACTGGAACATAGTAGTAGTAGGAATTTACAGGACAACGGATCTAGACTGAGGAAGCTATTGTCTGCATCTTGGGGTGTATCGAGGGTACTCATCAGGAGTTACCCATTTTTTCTTTTCAGTTGTATGATGATATAAACAGTGAGTCAAAGTTTGTATATGTGTTTATTGGATGATTGTGAATGCACACTTTATGGACTCTATAGACAGTGGGCCCTATGGATGGGACCCCTTTAGTTGCACTTGTAAACTTTTGCATGCGATGATTTTATTTTAAATTACTCTTATTTTCAAATTACTAATATCGCTTAAGTACGTTTAGGAAATTGATCACTTGGGGATTGGATAAATGGGATGGGTTCATCTTATTAGCTTCCCACAAGCTGTTTGCAAAATTCTACAAGTGTGAATTTTGGGAATCTCAAGTAGTCTATTTAGACCACATTATCTCTTATACAGGTGTGGCTACTGACCCAAAGAAGCTTCGGGCAATTCGGGACTGGCCTAATCCTTTTACATTGACGGCTTTACGAGGATCCTTGAGGCTCATGGGCTATTATTGTGCTTTGTCAAACATTATGCCAACGTTGCAATCCCTTTAACTGAGCTGCTCAAAAAGAATTGCTTTATCTGTTCTACCCCATCCCATGTTGCTTTTGAAGCCCTCAAAGAGGTTGTGATGTCCCTCCATGTTTTGTGCCTTCATAATTTTTTCGAGACATTTGATGTTACCACCGATGCTTCGGGGTTGCCATCGGAAATATGCTATCTCAAGATTCTCACCCTCTTGCCTTCTACAGCTAGAAGCTATGCCCCAAAATATAGCCTGCTTCGACTTACGAATGAGAGATATTTTCCATCACAGTTTTGGGTCGCCATTTTCGGATCTATATTGACCAGAAGAGCCTCCGGAGTTTGTTCTCTCAAACCATGCAAACCCCAACCTAGCAACGATGGTTAACGAAGCTCTTGAGCTTTGATTATGAAATTTTCTACATCCAAAGCTCCTGCAATAAAGCAACAGATGCTCTGTTTCGCATGGCCGAACATGTAAAGTCTCTCTTTGCAGCTGTTTCAAGATGCCAACATCTTCTTTTGGACCAACTTCGAGATTTCTACACCACCGATACTGTCGGTCAAACATTGCTCCACAAGTTTCATCAAATAGATGTTTTCTCTACCCAATTTACCATTCACCAAGGGCTTTTCTACCGTTAGGGTCATCTTTTCATTCCTTTGGAGACTGACTTGTGCCATAAATTTCTTGTTGAGCACCACACTTCTCTTGCTGGGGGATATTCAGGGGTCAAGGGTACGTTGGCTCATCTAACTACCACTTTCTCATGGCCCCACATGGCCAAAGATGTCAAGAAATTTGTTCGATCTTGCAGAACGTGCCCACAAAATAAATACTTTACTCAGAAACCGTTTGGCCTCCTAAATCCCATGCCTATCCCTCAAAAAGTTTAGGAATATTTAACAATGGATTTTATAACTCACCTGGCAAGCTCACATGGCAAGACCGTCATTTGGGTGATTGTCGACCGACATACCAAGTATTACTACTTCTTGCCACTGCCTCCACACTTCTCTACATCTACCCTTGCCCCAATTTTCTTGGCTGGTGTTTATCGTTTACATGGGTTGCCTAAATCTATTGTTAGTGGCAGAGATCAAATCTTTACCAGTAAGTTTTTGTGTGAATTGTTTCGTCTCCAGGGTACTCAACTAGCTTTCAACAAGTGAGGCCACTCAAATGAACATTACTGAGCAACAACAATCCTCTCAAACCCCTGGTAAAGGTGTAACGACCCGTTTCCGGACCGCTACGAACTAAAATTAAACCTAAATGTGACTCGTTTTTAAAATGGTACTCTTGTGCCCTTTCAGAAAAATACGGTATATTTTTTTTTTTTAAAAAAAAATATTTATACATTCCCGTAAGCGCACTCAGAGTAATTACAGCTTTTCGAAACATGGTGCAACTAGGACATAAATCTTAATACTAAACAACAACGCGCATGCATAACTCATACATACTTATATATACCAGATATAAAATAGTGCATACAAAAAAAAAGACAGAGTAGTAATGTACAAAGAAATACACCTATGGTATGACGACCCTCAGAAGAGTGATCATACCCCGGGGGTACTCCCGGCAGACACCCACACAGGGGGATGCACCAAAAGTAAACCGCCAGTCTACCCTATGCTCAAAAATAACACTCGGCCCAAACTGGTCACAACCACTGTACACAAAAGACATACTACAATCATCCCAAGAAAACATCTAGTAGACATAATCAATCACGACAAATAGAGATCGTCGTCCGGATCCTCGACGAGGTCCTCCTCACCATCACTGTTTGTCGGGTTCCTGCGTCCTCGCTTATCGCCTGGGTAACCATCATGGATTGAAGGCACCACGGAAAGTGGTCAACTTCTCAACAAATCAAGATAATCAAGGCGTAAAGAAATAAGCAACCAACAATGTATATCATTCACCAAACGTGACTCAACCCTCTCACTCTAGACTCGACTCAACTCGCGATCCATTTTCTCTCGACTCGACCATTTTTCCGGAAAGCAGACGCAGATCCATCAACTGACATACCAGCCGTAGCCTTGGGATCTTTCGCTTCTCCCTAGATATGCGATGCGGTTCCTCTGACGCCGCGACGCTAGTCAATCTCCCCGTAAACAAAGGGGACCTAGCACCCTTAGTTATCCGGTCACGGCTCAAAACGCCACGACGACTCGCCAGCTCTCTCACTCGATGAACAACTCGCCTACGATAGTCAAAGAGTGACGCATAAAATTACTTGACCGCATATCAAATAAAGAGAGCATCCTTAACATGAAGAAAACGCAATTCGACATTTTAAGCAATAAAAACACCCTGCATGAAGAAACGCAATTCAACAGCAACACGCAATTCGTGGCATATATTCAATCTCATATCGAATAATGCATAACTCAATCATATCACAACATTACATGCTCGACAAGCAAATCAAGAAATCCATCCCTCTGCAACTCAATGGAATTAACAGAGAGGAACATACAAGTGTGGGGGGTTGGGTTCAGGAGACCAACCGCAACAGCTTTCGCTCGCCCACGAAGACTCGGATAAATGTTCGACCTCACGACAACAAAACGAAGGGGTTCGAAGACCCTAACTTCTAACTCGCAGAGCTCTCAGACTGCTTCGGATTTAAATGAAGCATCTAAAGACTAAAAAGAAAAACTAAACATATCTAGAAGTTGCCCTTACCGAACTCCAAGCTAGGCGTCTACGCAGCTGTCCTCAATCGAGCTCGACAACGACCTCGACACGCACGGTTCTCAATCGACCTCGACACGCACCGCCCTCAATCTGGATCCCACCGCTCCCACGTCCTCGGGTTCGCTCTCGTACACCTCGATTCCGTGCCGCACGATCTCTGAATCACACTTCCTAATACAAGCACAACTTAGTACTATCTATGGGTTTCTAATAGCACTTAGCTCTCATATCCCAATCTTAACTACAACCCAAGTAAACATTAAAACTCAAGAACTTAAACAAATACAACAAGAATTTAAGCATTACAACTTAATTCCTTTTCTCTAAAATTTTATTAAAAACTTCTTTCATACATATCACCATACAAGGCCATTTTTCCTAAGTACTAATTCAAGCTTAAAATCAAGTAGCATATTAAGCACAAATTAATCAAAATCTAAGTTTATGTTTTCTGAAAAATATTTTCATCAGGGTCCAACAATTAAAAATAAGACCATTAAATAGCAAGTTTCTTAGGACTCAAGAATAGAAAAGACCCAAAACTAACATGTTGCACTTTATTAAATTAAACTAGTCATGCTATTAGCACCTAAATAATTACTATAACACAATAACATATCTCATGCATGATTCAAGCAAGATTAAACATATTTTCCCTCTTACTCAAGGTTAGGTTTTTGATCAAATGCTCATGAAAGAGGTTATATGATGCTACAACAAATAAATCAACAACAAACAACAACAAGAAGCAACATACAACAACATAGAACAAGAAATCAAAACAAGCCAAGTGGTTAGGGTTTTGGGCGCTACTCATCAGAGAAAACAGAGGAAACAATTTGTTTTTCAAGCTCAAATAAATGGTTAGAAAGGTAGGTAATGTCATGAAGAAGAAAACCTATCGATATGACATGATTTGGAAGCATAGAAACTAGCTAAAATGGAGGGAGGAAGGGGGGCTAAACAGGAGCATGAAGGGGAGAAAATTCTGTTTTTCATACCTCAAATGATGATCGAGATGATGATATAGGTAGAGGAGATGATGAGAAACAAGATTGATGAAGAAGGTTTGTGCAAAAACTCAATGGAACCCAAGGTTTTTCAATGGAAGTTTCGAGAGGAAGAGGAAACTTAGAGAAGAAGAAAGAAGAAAAGAGAAAGTGAGGGTTTGAGGGGACTGATCGTGATATTTAGCTGGTCGGGGAAGGGGCATTATGGTCCTTTCTCCCTTAATTAACACTCAACAATAATTAATTAAAAGAAAACCATTTATAAAACCACAAATAAGTGACATATAAATACTATTATGAGATGCTAATCCCATCGCTCATTCTACCCATCAAATCTCTCCTCTCTCATGATTACCCTCTAATCTATAGGCTTAAGATCTAAAAACACGGCGACGAAAAACTGCAAAACCGATTAATTTCTCGCCGGAAAATCCCGGAAAATTAATTTACGAAAAATTAATTCTCCGCGTGATAATATCAATTTATAAGTATTAGAAACAATATAATTCACTAAAAAAAATATAAAACAGGTTACGACTCGATTTTCATCGAAATCAGGGCTCATTTTAAATTTTATCAGCGGCAGAAACTGCCTGGCGATTTGGAATGCGACGAAATTTCAATAGAATATTTCGACAACATTCAAACCATAAATTAATATTAAAATATTAATTCTCATTTATTTTAGCTCTTGATTTAATTAAATCACTTTCTTAGGGAACAAGTAATTGCTTTATTAAAGCATAATTACGACAAAATATACTAATTAACACTAAATAACGTTCGTAAAAATACGAGTGTTATAGTCTCGGCACGAGGTCGACCAGGGTGCTTGTGCAAGCGCACAAGGCTCTATCACGAGCTCGTGCACGCGGTTTCCTCAGCTCGGCATATGACCTCGACACGCGACCTCATCAGCTCGTGCACGCGGTCTCGGTACGAGGTCGATCTCTTCATCAGGTGTTACAATACTCTCCCTCTAAAAAAAAATTTCGTCCTCGAAATTGCAAATAAGATGCTTACCGCGGAAAAGTTCAGTGGTAATCGAAGTTTTCATCTTCTCTTCCAATTCCCAAGTCGCATCTCCGCTTCGATCCCACACAACTTTGACAAGTTGGATCTCTTTGTTCCGCGAATCGCTTGGCTTTCCGATCAACGATCCTTCACGTGATGCTTGAAGGATAAGTCGTTCCTCGCTTGAATCACATCCGTTTGATGACATGAGAGGGTCGAAATATATCTCCGCGAATCGTGAGACGTGAAAGACGTCATGAATGTTTGGCAGAAGGGTGGCGGGGGCAATCGATATGCCACCGACCGATACGACGAAGAATCTGGTAAGGTCCAATAAATTTAGGGTAAGTTTCTTGGACTTGATCGCCGACCAACTCCAAAGTGGGGGTGACTCTAAGAAATACATGCTCTCCTTCTTCGAACTCTAGCGGTCGACGCCCTTGGTCGCTATAACTCTTCTGTCGGCTCTGAGACGTTCGCATCCTATCTCTCGATCAAACGAATCTTCTCGATGAGTCTGGCTGGACCATATCCGTCCCACAATGTAACTCTCGCCATCCTGGTACCAACAAAGAGGCGTCGACATTTACGCCCATACAAGGCTTCAAAAGGTGCCATTCCAATACTCGCATGGAAATCGTTATTGTAGGTGAACTCCACCAATGGTAAGACATCGTCCCAACTTCCTCGGTGATCTAATGTACACGCCGCAACAAATCTTCAAGCGATTGGATCGTTCTCTCAGTCTGACCGTCGGTTTGGGGATGATATGCCGAGCTAAGCTTGAGCTCGGTTCCCATCGCTTCTTGCAATTCCCTCCAAAAATGAGATGTGAACTTCGGATCTCGGTTCGACACGATTGAAGAGGGTATACCATGTAGTCGCACTATCTCCGCGATGTAAATCTCGGTCAGCTTTTCCACGTTGTATGCGTCGACCTCACCGTAAGAAATGAGCAGATTTGGTCAATCGGTCGACGATCACCCAAATCGAATCATTCTTCTTCTGCGTCTTCGCAAACCTACAACGAAATCCATGGAGATATCGTCCCATTTCCATCTTGGTACATCAGCGATTGTAGCATTCCACGGCCGCGTTGGTGCTCCACCTTCGCTTCGACACGTTAAACACGGCTACGACTCAGCCACTTGCTTCTTCATTCCGGACCACCAAAAATGCTTCTTCAAGTCTTGATACATCTTCGTAACTCCTGGATGAATACTAAAATTGCTCTTATGCGCTTCGTCAAGTATTAACTTTCTCAGCTCCGCTACGTTAGGTACACACACTCGGCCATTGCACCTTAAAATGTTGTCCGCTCCGACTTTGAATTTTGTCGCTTTCCCTTGCGCTATCAACTGTATCTTCTCTTGCAGAAGCTTGTCATGAACCTGCTGGTCTCTGATCTCGTCCAATAATCTGTTAGAAATGGTAAGCATACCAAATCTCAGCTTCCCCGGTGAAACTTCCACATTCAACTTCAAGTCTCGGAATTTCTCGAGCATCTCCAACTCCTTGATCATCATTGCTGAAGCTAGAACGCTCTTCCTACTCAACGCATCTGCTACTATATTAGCCTTTCCTGGATGATATTCCAACGTAAAGTCGTAGTCCTTGAGAAATTCTGTCCATCTTCGCTGACGCATGTTGAGCTCTTTCTGATCGAACAGGTACTTCAAGCTCTTGTGATCGCTGAAAACAGTGAGAGTGCTCCCATAAAGGTAGTGCCTCCATATCTTCAGCGCAAAAACCACCGATGCCAGCTCCAAATCGTGAGTAGGGTAGTTCCTCTCGTGAATCTTAAGCTGTCTTGAAGCATACGCTACCACTTTCCGGTGTTGCATCAAAGACGCACCCCAATCCCTGGTGTGACGCATCGCAATAAACCTCGAAGGCTCTTCTGGTTGAGGCAAAATCAACACAGGCGCTGTTGTCAAAAGCTCCTTCAGTCTTTGAAAACTGGATTCACACTCCTCAGTCCAGGCAAAAGGTTGATCCTTCCTCGTGAGTCGTGTAAGAGGCGCGACAATCTTCGAAAAACCTTCAATGAATCTTCGATAATAGCCTGCTAAGCCAACAAAACTCCTGATATCAGTGACTGTCTTCGGCTGTTCCCACGCTAGCACAGCTTCAATCTTAGTTGGATCCACATCTATTCCTTCTTTGGAAATCACATGTCCAAGAAAATTCACCTCTTCAAGCCAAAATTCACACTTCGAAAGGTTGGCATAGAGTTGCTTCTCTCGTAATATCTGCAATACTCGGCGTAAGTGCCCTTCGTGCTCTTCTCTGCTCTTCGAGTAGATCAATATGTCGTCGATGAACACTACTACAAACTGATCTAAAAACGAATGGAAAATCCTGTTCATGTAGTCCATAAACACAGCTGGCGCATTTGTCACTCCAAACGGCATCACCAAATACTCGTAGTGACCATACCTAGTCCTGAAAGTCGCTTGGGACATCTTCCTCCTTCACTGAACTGATGATAACCAGACTTCAAATCTATCTTGGAAAATATTGCAGCTCCACGTAATTGATCCATCAGATCGTCAATACGCGGTAACGGATACCGGTTCTTCACAGTAACCTTGTTGAGCTCGCGGTAGTCCACGCACAGCCTTGATCGTCCATCCTTCTTCTTAACCAACAACACTGGAGCTCCCCACGGTGACACGCTCGGTTGTATGAATTGCTTTGACTCCAAATGCTCAATCTGGGACTTCAATTCTTTCATCTCGGCAGGGGACATCCTGTATGGCGCTTTGGAAATCGGTCCTGTTCCTGGAATCAAATCGATGGAGAACTCGACCTCTCGCACTGGTGGTAACCCTGGCACGTCTTCGGGAAAAACGTCTACAAAGTCACACACCACTGGTATATTCTTCACTTCGATCTGCTGGGAAACTTCTGAACTAGCCATATACATGTATTCCCTAGTTCCTTCTTGCAAAGAAACTCCAATACGTTCAGTAGAAAGATAATTGGAGACTCCAAGGTCTGGGAAAATTACAGTTTTACGGGCACAGTCCAAGAGGACATGGTGGTGTGACAACCAATCCATCCCGAGGATGACATCTAAGCCTTTAAGAGGCAAACAAACCAAATTGACCACAAACCTTCTACTCTGAATAACCACTACACAATTAAGACATGCAGTGTTTGTGACTAAAGTTTTAGCAGCTGTGGTTGTAACTACCAATTTGAGCAGTAAAGCGATCCACAGCCAAGTTCAAATGGTCCACACAGTCAGAGGAAATAAAGGAATGGGTTGCGCCCGAATCAAAGAGAACGGATAAGGATTTACCCTCAATCTCACATTCGCCTTGAATAAGATCATCTGCTTCCTCGCCGCCATGCGTAAGACTACGCCTTTTTTGTTTGGCGCTTCCCTTTGGCCTTTGCCGCAAGCATTGCCGGTTCAGCTTTAGGTGTGGGACAATCCTTGGCAAAATGCCCTGGCTTCTTACAGTTGTAGCACACATCC
This sequence comes from Calophaca sinica, assembly GCA_037113605.1. Lineage (NCBI taxonomy): Eukaryota > Viridiplantae > Streptophyta > Magnoliopsida > Fabales > Fabaceae > Calophaca > Calophaca sinica. The sequence continues at coordinate 97,754,818 of CM073736.1, forward strand.
TCCTTCTGAGTACAGTTATTTGCATAATGTCTCGACTTTCCACAACGGAAACAAATCACTTCTACGCCACCTGACCTCCACTTCGCTCCTGGGTCATCGGACGATATTGTCCCTCGTTGTTGTTCCCCTGAGATCGGTTGTAAGGCTTCCTCTGCAGCTTGTTTCTTCAGGCAAACCTCGCCTCGCACTGGGTCTCATCGGTCCGCCTACAACGCTTTCTTCTTGTGGCTTCTTACACCTCTACCTCAACACAACGATCTATCAACTCCTCAGATTCTCGATCCTCGGTGACACCACCGACTTCAATGTCAAATTTTAATCCTTGTTGGAACCTCTCACTTAACCATCCTTGGTCAGCTCGGTCACGAAATGGATCAAATACCTCGCCAAAGTGACTCAAACTTGGTCGCATACTGACACCGCCATACCGCCTTGTTGTAGTTGAAGAAACTCTTACTCCTTCTCGGCTCGTGCGATGTCTGGGAAGTATTTGTCCAAGAACCTTCCACGAAAAAGCTCCCACGTTATTTCGCGACGCCCGCTTATCGCTGCTTGCTTCACTCCCTTCCACCAATACTCTGCGTCTCCTAGCGACAAGTAGGTGGCGTAGTCTACCTTCACGTTGTTTGGGCAATGGAGTGCCTCAAGATCTTCTCGATCTCTTGCATCCAAAGATCAGCTTTATCCTGGTTTGGCTCACCGTAGAACTTCGGTGGGTCATGCTTCCTAAAGTCCGCTAATCCTCTCGCCAAAGATTCCGCTCTGCTCTCTGTTACCGCAAGTTTTGCTGGGTTAATCTTTGCCGTCTGTTGAGCCATCGCGTTAGACTGTTGAGTCAGCGGTGATTCTTGAGCCATGGCCGCCGCCATCTCGGCCATAGCTTGAATTGCTCGTTCCATGTCGACGTTCTCGTGTACAAAGCCGTCAGATCCCTACGAGGTGGCATTAGATTCCACAAAGTTCAAAACCCGTCAATCTCACAACAAGGATGTGTTAAGACACACCGCTTCAATCAAGAAACAATTCAAACAATTTTTCAAGCAATAAGTGCTTCACTTAATCAAACAAAGAATCAATATAGTACAACTATGTACCCGAAAGGACCACCAAATTTCCTATGTACAGTCCGGTCAGAACCAAACTGCTCTGATACCACCCTTGTAACGACCCGTTTCCGGACCGCTACGAACTAAAATTAAACCTAAATGTGACTCGTTTTTAAAACGGTACTCTTGTGCCCTTTCAGAAAAATACGGTATATATATATATATTTTTAAAAAAAAAAAAACATTTATACATTCCCGTAAGCGCACTCAGAGTAATTACAGCTTTTCGAAACATGGTGCAACTAGGACATAAATCTTAATACTAAACAACAACACGCATGCATAACTCATACATACTTATATATACCAGATATAAAATAGTGCATACAAAAAAAAAAGACAGAGTAGTAATGTACAAAGAAATACACCTATGGTATGACGACCCTCAGAAGAGTGATCATACCCCGGGGGTACTCCCGGCAGACACCCACACAGGGGGCTGCTCCAAAAGTAAACCGCCAGTCTACCCTGTGCTCAAAAATAACACCCGGCCCAAACTGGTCACAACCACTGTACACAAAAGACATACTACAATCATCCCAAGAAAACATCTAGTAGACATAATCAATCACGACAAATAGAGATCGTCGTCCGGATCCTCGACGAGGTCCTCCTCAAGGGTTCCCTGCGTCCTCGCTATCGCCTGGGTAACCATCATGGATTGAAGGCACCACGGGAAAATGGTCAACTTCTCAACAAATCAAGATAATCAAGGCGTAAAGAAATAAGCAAACAACAATGTATATCATTCACCAAACGTGACTCAACCCTCTCACTCTAGACTCGACTCAACTCGCGATCCATTTTCTCTCGACTCGACCATTATTCCGGAAAGCAGACGCAGATCCATCAACTGACATACCAGCCGTAGCCTTGGGATCTTTCGCTTCTCCCTAGATATGCATGCGGTTCCTCTACGCCGCGACGCTTAGTCAATCTCCCGTAAACAAAAGGGGACCTAGCACCCTTAGTTATCCGGTCACGGCTCAAAACGCCACGACGACTCGCCTAGCTCTCTCACTCGATGAACAGCTCGCCGCTTACGATAGTCAAAGAGTGACGCATAAAATTACTTGACCGCATATCAAATAAAGAGAGCATGCTTAACATGAAGAAAACGCAATTCGACATTTTAAGCAATGAAAACACCCTGCATGAAGAAACGCAATTCAACAGCAACACGCAATTCGTGGCATATATTCAATCTCATATCGAATAATGCATAACTCAATCATATCACAACATTACATGCTCGACAAGCAAATCAAGGAATCCATCCCTCTGCAACTCAATGGAATTAACAGAGAGGAACATACAAGTGTGGGGGGTTGGGTTCAGGAGACCAACCGCAACAGCTTTCGCTCGCCCACGAAGACTCGGATAAATGTTCGACCTCACGACAACAAAACGAAGGGGTTCGAAGACCCTAACTTCGAACTCGTAGAGTTCTCAGACTTCTTCGTATTTAAATGAAGCATTTAAATACTAAAAATAAAATCTAAACATATCTAGAAGTTGCCCTTACCGAACTCCAAGCTAGGCGTCTACGTCTTTGTCCTCAATCGAGCTCGACAACGACCTCGACACGCACGGTTCTCAATCGACCTCGACACGCACCGCCCTCAACTGGATCCCATCGCTCCCACGTCCTCGGGTTCCTCTCCCGCACACCTCGATTCCGTGCGCACGATCTCTGAATCACACTTCCTAATACAAGCACAACTTAGTACTATCTATGGGTTTCTAATAGCACTTAGCTCTCATATCCCAATCTTAACTACAACCCAAGTAAACATTAAAACTCAAGAACTTAAACAAATACAACAAGAATTTAAGCATTACAACTTAATTCCTTTTCTCTAAAATTTTATTAAAAACTTCTTTCATACATATCACCATACAAGGCCATTTTTCCTAAGTACTAATTCAAGCTTAAAATCAAGTAGCATATTAAGCACAAATTAATCAAAATCTAAGTTTATGTTTTCTGAAAAATATTTTCATCGTGGTCCAACAATTAAAAATAAGACCATTAAATAGCAAGTTTCTTAGGACTCAAGAATAGAAAAGACCCAAAACTAACATGTTGCACTTAATTAAATTAAACTAGTCATGCTATTAGCACCTAAATAATTACTATAACACAATAACATATCTCATGCATGATTCAAGCAAGATTAAACATATTTTCCCTCTTACTCAAGGTTAGGTTTTTGATCAAATGCTCATGAAAGAGGTTATATGATGCTACAACAAATAAATCAACAACAAACAACAACAAGAAGCAACATACAACAACATAGAACAAGAAATCAAAACAACCCAAGTGGTTAGGGTTTTGGGGCGCTACTCTTCAGAGAAAACAGAGGAAACAATTTGTTTTTCAAGCTCAAATAAATGGTTAGAAAGGTAGGTAATGTCATGAAGAAGAAAACCTATCGATATGACATGATTTGGAAGCATAGAAACTAGCTAAAATGGAGGGAGGAAGTGGCGCTAAACAAAGAGTAATGAAGGGGAGAGAAAATTCTGTTTTTCATACCTCAAATGATGATCGAGATGATGATATAGGTAGAGGAGATGATGAGAAACAAGATTGATGAAGAAGGTTTATGCAAAAACTCAATGGAACCCAAGGTTTTTCAATGGAAGTTTGGAGAGGAAGAGGAAACTTAGAGAAGAAGAAAGAAGAAAAGAGAAAGTGAGGGTTTGAGGGGACTGATCATGATATTTAGCTGGTGAGGGAAGGGGCATTATGGTCCTTTCTCCTTAATTAACACTCAACAATAATTAATTAAAAGAAAACCATTTATAAAACCACAAATAAGTGACATATAAATACTATTATGAGATGCTAATCCCATCGCTCATTCTACCCATCAAATCTCTCCTCTCTCATGATTACCTCTAATCTATAGGCTTAAGATCTAAAAACACTGACGAAAAAGCGCAAAACCGATTAATTTCGCCGGAAAATCCGGAAAATTAATTTACGAAAAATTAATTCTCCGCGTGATAATATCAATTTATAAGTATTAGAAACAATATAATTCACTAAAAAAAATATATAAAACAGGTTACGACTCGATTTTCATCGAAATCAGGGCTTATTTTAAATTTTATCAGCGGCAGAAACTGCCTGGCGATTTGGAATGCGACGAAATTTCAATAGAATATTTCGACAACATTCAAACCATAAATTAATATTAAAATATTAATTCTCATTTATTTTAGCTCTTGATTTAATTAAATCACTTTCTTAGGGAACAAGTAATTGCTTTATTAAAGCATAATTACGACAAAATATACTAATTAACACTAAATAACGTTGGTAAAAATACGAGTGTTACAGCCTCGGCACGAGGTCGACCAGGGTGCTTGTGCAAGCGCACAAGGCTCTATCACGAGCTCGTGCACGCGGTCTCCTCAGCTCAGCATACGACCTCGGCACGCGACCTCATCAGCTCGTGCACGCGGTCTCGGTACGAGGTCGATCTCTTCATCAGGTGTTACAATACTCTCCTCTAAAAAATTTCGTCCTCGAAATTGCAAATAAGATGCTTACCGCGAAAAGTTCAGTGGTAATCGAAGTTTTCATCTTCTCTTCCACCCCAAGTCGCATCTCCGGTTTCGATCCCACACAACTTTGACAAGTTGGATCTCTTTGTTCAATCGCTTGGCTTTCCGATCAACGATCCTTGCCGTGATGCTTGAAGGATAAGTCGTTCCTCGCTTGAATCACATCTGGTTTGATGACATGAGAGGGTCGGAAATATATCTCCGCGAATCGTGAGACGTGAAAGACGTCATGAATGTTTGGCAGAAGGGTGGCGGTGGCACTGATATGCCATCGACCGATACGACGAAGAATCTGTAAGGTCCAATAAATTTAGGTAAGTTTCTTGAACTTGATCGCTCGACCAACTCGATGAGTGGGGGTGACTCTAAGAAATACATGCTCTCCTTCTTCGAACTCTAGCGGTCGACGTCCTTGGTTGGCATAACTCTTACATCGGCTCAGAGGCGTTCGCATCCTATCTCGATCAAACGAATCTTCTCGGTGAGTCTGCTGGACCATATCCGTCCCACAACGTAACTCTCGCCATCCTGGTACCAACAAAGAGGCGTCGACATTTACGCCCATACAAAGGCTTCAAAAGGTGCCATTCTAATACTCGCATGGAAATCGTTATTGTAGGTGAACTCCACCAATGGTAAGACATCGTCCCAACTTCCTCGGTGATCTAATGTACACGCCGCAACAAATCTTCAAGCGATTGGATCGTTCTCTCGGTCGACCGTCGGTTTGGGGATGATATGCCGAGCTAAGCTTGAGCTCGGTTCCCATCGCTTCTTGCAATTCCCTCCAAAAATGAGATGTGAACTTCGATCTCGGTCCGACACGATTGAAGAGGGTATACCATGTAGTCGCACTATCTCCGCGATGTAAATCTCGGTCGGCTTTTCCACGCTTGTACGTCGACCTCACCGTAAGAAATGAAGCAGATTTGGTCAATCGGTCGACGATCACCCAAATCGAATCATTCTTCTTCTGCGTCTTCGGCAAACCTACAACGAAATCCATGGAGATATCGTCCCATTTCCATCTTGGTACATCAAGCGATTGTAGCATTCCACGGCCGTTGGTGCTCCACCTTCGCTTCGACACGTTAAACACGGCTACGTGCTCGACCACTTGCTTCTTCATTCCGACCACCAAAAATGCTTCTTCAAGTCTTGATACATCTTCGTAACTCCTGGATGAATACTAAAATTGCTCTTATGCGCGCTTCGTCAAGTATTAACTTTCTCACCCGCTACGTTAGGTACACACACTCGGCCATTGCACCTTAAAATGTTGTCCGCTCCGACTTTGAATTCGCCGCTTCCTTGCGCTATCAATCAGATTCTTCTTGCGTAAGCTTGTCATGAACCTCGCTGGTCTCTCGATCTCGCCCAATAATCTGTTAGAAATGGTAAGCATACCAAATCTCGGCTTCCCGGTGAAACTTCTACATTCAACTTCAAGTCTCTAATTTCTCGAGCATCTCCAACTCCTTGATCATCATTCTTTGAAGCTAGAACGCTCTTCCTACTCAACGCATCTGCTACTATATTAGCCTTTCCTGGATGATATTCCAATGTAAAGTCGTAGTCCTTGAGAAATTCTCGTCCATCTTCGCCGACGCATGTTGAGCTCTTTCGATCGAACAGTACTTCAAGCTCTTGTGATCGCCGAAACAAAGTGAGAGTGCTCCCATAAAGGTAGTGCCTCCATATCTTCAGCCAAGAAAACACCGATGCCACTCCAAATCGTGAGTAGGGTAGTTCCTCTCGTGAATCTTAAGTCGCCTTGAAGCATACGCTACCACTTTCCTGTTGCATCAAAGACGCACCCCAATCCCTGGTGTGACGATCGCAATAAACCTCGTAAGGCTCTTACGGTTGAGGCAAAATCAACACGCGCCGTTGTCAAAAGCTCCTTCGCCTTTGAAAACCGGATTCACACTCCTCGATCCAGGCAAAAGGTTGATCCTTCCTCGTGAGTCGTAAAGAGGCGCGACAATCTTCAAAAACCTTCAATGAATCTTCGATAATAGCCTCGCTAAGCCAACAAAACTCCCGATATCGTTGATCGCCTTCTACTGTTCCCACGCTAGCACACTTCAATCTTAGTTGGATCCACTATTCCTTCTTTGGAAATCACATGTCCAAGAAAATTCACCTCTTCAAGCCAAAATTCACACTTCAAAGGTTGGCATAGAGTTGCTTCTCTCGTAATATCCGCAATACTCGGCGTAAGTGCCCTTCGTGCTCTTCTCGCTTCTTCGAGTAGATCAATATGTCGCCGATGAACACTACTACAAACCGATCCAAAAACGAATGGAAAATCCTGCTCATGTAGTCCATAAACACACCGGCGATTTGTCACTCCAAACGGCATCACCAAATACTCGTAGTGACCATACCTAGTCCTGAAAGTCGCTTTGGGGACATCTTCCTCCTTCACGCGAACTGATGATAACCGGACTTCAAATCTATCTTGGAAAATATTGCGGCTCCACGTAATTGATCCATCGATCGTCAATACGCTGATAACGGATACCGGTTCTTCACAAGAACCTTGTTGAGCTCGCGGTAGTCCACGCACACCTTGATCGTCCATCCTTCTTCTTAACCAACAACACCGAGCTCCCCACGGTGACACGCTCGGTTGTATGAAGCGTTGACTCCAAATGCTCAACTGGGACTTCAATTCTTTCATCTCGCAGGGACATCCCATGGCGCTTTGGAAATCTGGCCTGCTCCTGGAATCAAATCGATGGAGAACTCGACCTCGTGACCGGTGGTAACCCTGGCACGTCTTCGAAAAACGTCCACAAAGTCACACACCACTGGTACATTCTTCACTTCGATCTGCTGGGAAACTTCTGAACTAGCCATATACATGTATTCCCTAGTTCCTTCTTGTAAAGAAACTCCAATACGTTCAGTAGAAGATAATTGGAGACTCCAAGGTCCGGGAAAATTACGCTTTACGGCACACCCAAGAGGACATGGTGGTGTGACAACCAATCCATCCCGAGGATGACATCTAAGCCTTTAAGAGGCAAACAAACCAAATTGACCACAAACCTTCTACTCTGAATAACCACTACACAATTAAGACATGCAGTGTTTGTGACTAAAGTTTTAGCAGCTGGGGTTGTAACTACCAATTTGAACGGTAAAGCAGTCACAGTCAAGTTCAAATGGTCCACACAATCAGAGGAAATAAAGGAATGGGTTGCGCCCGAATCAAAGAGAACGGATAAGGATTTACCCTCAATCTCACATTCGCCTTGAATAAGATCATCTGCTTCCTCGCCGCTCATGCAGAAGACTCTGCCTTTTGCTGTTTGGCGCTTCCCTTTGGCCTTTGCCGCAAGCATTGCCGGTTCAGCTTTAGGTGTGGGACAATCCTTGGCAAAATGCCTTGGCTTCTTACAGTTGTAGCACACATCCTCCTTCTGAGTACAGTTATTTGCATAATGTCCTGACTTTCCACAACGGAAACAAATCACTTCTACGCCAGTCTGACCTCCACTTCTCGCTCCCTGGGTCATCGGACGATATTGTCCCCTGTTGTTGTTCCCCTGAGGTCGGTTGTAAGGCTTCCTCTGCAGTTGTTTCCTTCAGGCAAACCTCCGCCCGCACTGGGCTCTCATCGGTCCCCCTCCACCAGTTTTCTGCTTGTGGCTTCTTACACCCTCTACCTCAACACAACGATCTATCAACTCCTGTAGATTCCTGATCCTCAGTGACACCACCGACTTCTGAATGTCAAATTTTAATCCTCGTTGGAACCTCTCACTTAACCATCCTTGGTCAGCTCGGTCACGAAATGGACTGAAATACCTCGCCAGTGACTCAAACTTGGCTGCATACTCGGACACTGTCATACCGCCTTGTTGTAGTTGAAGAAACTCTTGCTCCTTCTCACCGCGGCAAGATCTGGGAAGTATTTGTCCAAGAACCTTCCACGAAAAAGCTCCCACGTTATTTCGCGACGTTCGCTTATCGCTGCTTGCTTCACTCCCTTCCACCAATACTCTGCGTCTCCTAGCGACAGTAGGTGGCGTAGTCTACCTTCACGCTGTTTGGGCAATGGAGTGCCTCAAGAAATTCTCGATCTCTTGCATCCAAAGATCGACTTTATCCGGGTTTGGCTCACCGTAGAACTTCTGGGTCATGCTTCCTAAAGTCTGCTAATCCTCTCGCCTCGGCATTCCGTTACGCTCTCTGTTGTTCTTTGCCAGTTTCTTTGGGTTAGCAGCGCCGTCTTTTGAGCCATCGCGTTAGGCTGTTGAGTTCGCAGCGGTGATTCTTGAGCCATGGCCGCCGCCATCTCGGCCATAGCTTGAATTGCTCGTTCCATGTCGACGTTCTCGTGTACAGCCGTCAGATCCCTACGAGGTGGCATTAGATTCCACAAAGTTCAAAACCCGTCAATCTCACAACAAGGATGTGTTAAGACACACCGCTTCAATCAAGAAACAATTCAAACAATTTTTCAAGCAATAAGTGCTTCACTTAATCAAACAAAGAATCAATATAGTACAACTATGTACCCGGACATAGTGACCAAATTCAAATTTCCTATGTACAAATCCATGTAACTAAACCGCTTTGATACCACTCCTTGTAACGACCGCTTCCTGACCGCTACTTAACTAAAATTAAACCTAAATGTGACTCGCTTTTAAACGGTACTCTTGTGCCCTTTCGTAAAAATACGGTATATATATATTTTTTTTTAAAAAAACATTTATACATTCCCGTAAGCGCACTCGCAGTAATTACTTTTTCAAACATGGTGCAACTAGGACATAAATCTTAATACTAAACAACAACACGCATGCATAACTCATACATACTTATATATACCGGATATAAAATAGTGCATACAAAAAAAGACAGAGTAGTAATGTACAAAGAAATACACCTATGGTAATGACGACCCTCGTAAGAGTGATCATACCCCTGGGTACTCCCCAGACACCCACACAGGGGTCGCTCCAAAGTAAACCGCCGCCTACCTACCTGTGCTCAAAAATAACACTCCTACCAAATCGTCACAACCATCGTACACAAAAGACATACTACAATCATCCCAAGAAAACATCTAGTAGACATAATCAATCACGACAAATAGAGATCGTCGTCCGGATCCTCGACGAGGTCCTCCTCACCATCACCTACTGTCGGGTTCCCTACGTCCTCGCTATCGCCTGGGTAACCATCATGGATTGAAGGCACCACGGGAAAGGGTCAACTTCTCAACAAATCAAGATAATCAAGGCGTAAAGAAATAAGCAAACAACAATGTATATCATTCACCAAACGTGACTCAACCCTCTCACTCTAGACTCGACTCAACTCGCGATCCATTTTCTCTCGACTCGACCATTATTCCGAAAGCGACGCAGATCCATCAATCGACATACCAGCCGTAGCCTTGGGATCTTTCGCTTCTCCCTAGATATGCAGATCTTGCTCCTACGCCGCGACGCCTAGTCAATCTCCCGTAAACAAAAGGGACCTAGCACCCTTAGTTATCCGGTCACGGCTCAAAAACGCCACGACGACTCGCCAGCTCTCACTCGATGAACAACTCGCGCTTACCATAGTCAAAGAGTGAGGCATAAAATTACTTCACCGCATATCAAATACAGAGAGCATGCTTAACATGAAGAAAACACAATTCGACATTTTAAGCAATAAAAACACCTTGCATGAAGAAACGCAATTCAACAAAGAACATCGCACTCGTGGCATATATTCAATCTCATATCGAATAATGCATAACTCAATCATATCACAACATTACATGCTCGACAAGCAAATCAAGGAATCCATCCTCTCGCAACTCAATGGAATTAACAGAGGAACATACAAGTGTGGGGGTCAGTTCAGAGACCAACCGCAATGTTTTCGCTCGCCCACGAAGACTCGGATAAATGTTCGACCTCACGACAACAAACGAAGGGTTCAAGACCCTAACTTCGAACTCGTAGAGTTCTCAGACTTCTTCGTATTTAAATGAAGCATTTAAATACTAAAAATAAAATCTAAACATATCTAAAAGTTGCCCTTACCGAACTCCAAGCTAGGCGTCTACGTGCTGTCCTCAATCGAGCTCGACAATGACCTCGACACGTACGGTTCTCAATCGACCTCGACACGCACTGGCCCTCAATCTGGATCCCACCGCTCCCACGTCCTCCTGTTCGCTTCTCGTACACCTCGATTCCGCGTCGCACGATCTCTGAATCACACTTCCTAATACAAGCACAACTTAGTACTATCTATGGGTTTCTAATAGCACTTAGCTCTCATATCCCAATCTTAACTACAACCCAAGTAAACATTAAAACTCAAGAACTTAAACAAATACATTAAGAATTTAAGCATTACAACTTAATTCCTTTTCTCTAAAATTTTATTAAAAACTTCTTTCATACATATCACCATACAAGGCCATTTTTCCTAAGTACTAATTCAAGCTTAAAATCAAGTAGCATATTAAGCACAAATTAATCAAAATCTAAGTTTATGTTTTCTGAAAAATATTTTCATCAGGGTCCAACAATTAAAAATAAGACCATTAAATAGCAAGTTTCTTAGGACTCAAGAATAGAAAAGACTCAAAACTAACATGTTGCACTTAATTAAATTAAACTAGTCATGCTATTAGCACCTAAATAATTACTATAACACAATAACATATCTCATGCATGATTCAAGCAAGATTAAACATATTTTCCCTCTTACTCAAGGTTAGGTTTTTGATCAAATGCTCATGAAAGAGGTTATATGATGCTACAACAAATAAATCAACAACAAACAACAACAAGAAGCAACATACAGCAACATAGAACAAGAAATCAAAACAAGCCAAGTGGTTAGGGTTTTGGGTGCTACCTCTCAGAGAAAACAGAGGAAACAATTTGTTTTTCAAGCTCAAATAAATGGTTAGAAAGGTAGGTAATGTCATGAAGAAGAAAACCTATCGATATGACATGATTTGGAAGCATAGAAACTAGCTAAAATGGAGAGAGGAAGTGGCGCTAAACAGGAGCATGAAGGGAGAGAAAATTCTGTTTTTCATACCTCAAATGATGATCGAGTTGATGATATAGGTAGAGGAGATGATGAGAAACAAGATTGATGAAGAAGGTTTGTGCAAAAACTCAATGGAACCCAAGGTTTTTCAATGGAAGTTTGGAGAGGAAGAGGAAACTTAGAGAAGAAGAAAGAAGAAAAGAGAAAGTGAGGGTTTGAGGGGACTGATCGTGATATTTAGCTGGTGAGGGAAGGGGCATTATGGTCCTTTCTCCCTTAATTAACACTCAACAATAATTAATTAAAAGAAAACCATTTATAAAACCACAAATAAGTGACATATAAATACTAATATGAGATGCTAATCCCATCTCTCATTCTACCCATCAAATCTCTCCTCTCTCATGATTACCCTCTAATCTATAGGCTTAAGATCTAAAAACACTGACGAAAAAGCGCAAAACGGATTAATTTCTCGCCGGAAAATCCCGGAAAATTAATTTACGAAAAATTAATTCTCCGCGTGATAATATCAATTTATAAGTATTAGAAACAATATAATTCACTAAAAAAAATATAAAACAGGTTACGACTCGATTTTCATCGAAATCAGGGCTTATTTTAAATTTTATCAGCGGCAGAAACTGCCTGGCGATTTGGAATGCGACGAAATTTCAATAGAATATTTCGACAACATTCAAACCATAAATTAATATTAAAATATTAATTCTCATTTATTTTAGCTCTTGATTTAATTAAATCACTTTCTTAGGGAACAAGTAATTGCTTTATTAAAGCATAATTACGACAAAATATACTAATTAACACTAAATAACGTTCGTAAAAATACGAGTGTTACAGTCTCGGCACGAGGTCGACCAGGGTGCTTGTGCAAGCGCACAAGGCTCTATCACGAGCTCGTGCACGCGGTCTCCTCAGCTCGGCATACGACCTCGGCACGCGACCTCATCAGCTCGTGCACGCGGTCTCGGTACGAGGTCGATCTCTTCATCAGGTGTTACAAAAGGCAAGAATGATGAAGTACTGGCATCCATTGCCTTAACTCAACTTGTTCATACTACTCCTTTCCTTCAACCCCCAACTGAACCTACTCCTAAAGCTGGTGAGAAAGGTCAAGAGGACATTCTGAAGAACCTCTTTCAGTCCTCTCACAAAGAAGGTACTTCCAGCACTGCCAATCTTTATCACATTCTGTCTCATCCTCCTATCTATGATTCTTCACACCCTCGTGTTCCAACAGGGTCTGATCCTCATTTCTCAAACCTGACAAAGATGTCAACACATCTGAGTTCTTTGGGGTCCCTCTTCAAACAAAGTAATGAACAACCCCACTCAATCCCTACTCCTCCAACAGTCCAACCCAGTGGCCCTTCTGTGGAGCAAATACAAAATATTCCAACTGAGTGGATGGCAAAGATGGAGAGGGAGGTGAAGAAGATTGCTAACAGAAGCAAAGAAAATGCTAGGAGAGGCAAAAAGCACTCCAAAGAAATGAAGAAAATTCTGCTTGGACTCACCTACCTCCAGCAAGATCAGAGAAGGGAACATGAAAGAAACTGGGCACGAGGAGATTGGACCTCTAGGAACATGGACCCGAATCTTAATCCTCCTCTATTTGAATTTCCTACTCGCTTTCCAGACATTCCGGCTCCTGCTGAAACTTCAAGCTCTGAATCCTCAGGATGGTCTTCCTCTGAGTAGCAGCTTAATGTGTGCTTCTGCCCTATGTATGTCTTTTTTGCTGATGAGAAAAGGGGGAGAAATGAGATTAAGTTTGTGGGCTACTCTAGGAAGTGCAATATGGATTAGGAAGAATTTCTTGTGATTTTTTTGTGGTTCTGATGTATCACATGAACTCTTTAAAATTTATGTTATTTCTGTTTTATGTAATTTTTGCCGTAGTGTTCTGGGCAATGATGTAATGGACTTTCATGTTTTAATGAAATCACCAGATTGCTTCATACTGTGCCACTCTGATAAATCATTGCTTACACACAACTTACTGTCAATTACAAATTTATAAAATGTTGGTGATTCTAAAGTCAAATAAACTTAATACTCCACCTAGAGTTTGTCATTATCAAAAAGGGGGAGATTGTTGAAACAAACTCTGAAATTCCAGTTTTGATGATCAACAAACTCTGAGAAAGATACTTAAGTTTATTGACTCATATATGTCTCTAACATTTTCTGTGAGTAAGTTCCAGCAAAGAAAGAAAAGCAAAAGAAACATGTCAAGCTAGAAGACAATGGAATTAAGCATAAGATTTTGAGAAATATGGTGAATTGACATTGGACATCATTCTTGAGAAGGAAGCTGTTAAACAAAGTGGAAAATAGCTAAATATGACATGACAATGGACAGCTTTCCTAAGAAACAAAACTGCAGTAACTACAATCAAATTCCAGTAAACTCACTCAGGAGTGAGTAAGTTCAAACTTACTCTCAACTACTGCAGAAATAGATTCAGCAGTAAAAGGAACCAATTAAATACATCAAGTGTTCACATTTATGAGCACACCATGTTATTAAATGAAGAACAAAAACTGAAATCAAGAGCTTGTTGCTGCTACTGCTGTAAGTGAGGAAGTTCAGCAAGTGATGCTTCCAAAAGGTGATGTGACAGGGAGACAGAACTGACAATTGGTGAAAAGCAAGACTGCTCTGTGCAGAAACACTCATCACACTGTGCAAATCTGTCCCAAGGATTTCAAACGGCTCTGCAACGGCTAGATCACCAAATCAGGGCTATATATCACAGCATTAGAACACTGAACAAAATTGAGAGAGCCAAATTCAACTGTTGCATCAAATTCAAATTGCAAATCAACTACCTCTCAACTCACTCAAAAGTGCACTCTGCAGAAATTGTTAGGGGATCTTTTTGTGCACTTGTCTGCTTGTAAACACAAACTTTTAAATTGTATTTCTCTGTGTGTAACCAAGCCTTAAACCCCAAAAACAACTTATCCTTGTATCTGTTTTGTCTTAGTGGGATCCTATCAAACTTCCTAGGGTAGTTGAGTGTTGGTGAGGAGTTCTGCTAAGGAAGATAGTTCAGGAACAGGAGTAAGTTCCTGGTTGTAATCAGCTTGAAGAGGCCGAGTGAAAGAACACTTGTAATCAGCTTGAAGAGACTGAGTGAAAGAACACTTGTACTATTTAGGAAATAGTGGAAACACTCACTGAGAGTGAGGAGTGGATGTAGCCCAAGGTTTGGGGTGAACCACTATACATCTAGTGTGATTTATATTTATGTTTTTAAATCCATCTCACTTGTGACACTTCACACACTTCACTTAAAACTCAGAAACAGTGTTCTGCAATCATTCTGCATAATCATGCTTTACTTACTGCCAATTCAATTCATATGATTATGTTCTCATATCATGCAAGATTTTGTCTTACACTATTGTTGATCAATCACACAGCATATGTAAATACTACAACTTGAGTAAGTTCAACTGCAGTATCACTAACTTACTCAACTTCAAGAACTGACTTGAGAGCAAGTGTAAAACTGTTTTAGTGCAGGATTTTTAATAGGTCACAATTCAAACCCCCCTTTCTTGTGACATATTTTCACTTCAATTGGTACCAGAGCTCACCTCAAGGGGCTGAGCACACCTAACATTGTAGGAGGAAAGATCCTGGAAGAAGTGATGGTGCACTCTAACAGTATCATGTTCCTTTCTGAAGGAGCATCTTCAAACAGACCTCCTGGTTTTGATGGAAACCACTACTACTATTGGAAGGGTCAAATGAGGCTGTTTCTAGAATCTCAAGACACTGATATTTGGGATATTGTGGAGAATGGACCTTTCACTCCACAAACCACATATGATGATGGAAGGATAGAACCAAAGCCAAAGGCATCCTGGACCACTGATGAAAAGCACAAAGTTCTCCTGAACTCAAAAGCAAAATATTATATCACTTGTGCCCTTGGCAGAAGTGAGTATGATAAGATTGTTGGATGTGAAACTGCAAAGGAAATGTGGGACACTCTGAGAACTGCTCATGAAGGTACTGATCAGGTAAAAGAGACAAAAATAAACATTCTTGTTCATCAGTACGAGTTATTCAAAATGGGTGAAGATGAATCCATTGAAGAAATGTTCAGTAGATTCACAATAATTACAAATGACTTGAAATCACTGGGAAAAGTGTTTACAAATCAAGAGAATGTCAGAAAGGTACTGAGAAGCCTGCCAAAGGTTTGGAGGCCTAAAGTGACAGCAATTCAAGAAGCTAAAGATTTATCCATTCTGAGAATGGATGAATTACTTGGGTCACTAAAGGTTCATGAACAAGAAATTATGGAGGAAATTCATCCTAAGAAAGGAAAGCTTGTTGCACTGAAAGCCTCTCACAAGTCTGGAAAGAGCTCATCACAGTCATCAAAATCTGCAGCTCTCAAAGCAGCAGAAGAAGAAGAGGACTACAGTGATGAAAGTGAGAATGAAGACTCAGAAAATGGAGATGAACTTGCTCTCATCTCAAGGAGGATCCAGAGGATGCTCAGAAACAGAAAATTGAGAAAATTTCCTCAAACAAGAAGGGAATCTCAAAAGGGTGAAGGAAGCAACTCTCATCCAATATGCTTTGAATGCAATAAACCTGGTCACTTCAAGATAGACTATCCTCAACTCAAAAAGCAAAACAAAAAATTCTCTCCAAAGAAAAAGGCTATGATGGCACTATGGGATGACTCAGATGAAACCTCCTCTGAACAAGAAGAAGACCAAGCAAACTTTGCTCTCATGGCAATTTATGAGGTTGAGGAAGAAGAGGTAACTGACTCTGAATCCATAAATTGCAATTCGTGCAGAGATCTACAATTTGCTTTTGATAATCTTTTAAATGATTCAAACATTTTATCACAAAGATGCATGACTTTCAAAACTCAGTTATGTGAGGTTAAGAAAAACAATGAAGAACTTCTTACACAAAATGAAAGTCTTCTTAAAACCATTCATTGTTTGCGACAATCTCATTTTAAACTCTCTAATCAATACCAAAAATTGAGTGGCAAGGCTCCTGATATACAGATACAGAGAGTTGCTGAGGTTAAATGCCAAAAGGAAAATGAGGAACTTAGAAAAAGGGTGAATGAATTAACTGCTGATCTGCAAATGTTTCTGCATAACACTGAAACCTTTGAGAAAATCATGGGGAGTCATGGAAACAGATTTGAAAAGGCAGGGATTGGGTATACACCCAAGTACAAACCAATTTTTGAAAATGTATTTGTTCCCAAATCAAAAATGTTTAAACAATGCAATTACTGCAAGAATCTTGGGCATGATATTTCTGAATGTTTGAAAAGAAGAAAATCTTCCTTTAGGAAGAACACTAACCATCAAGGACCCAAAGCTATATGGGTACCTAAATCATTGCTCATATCTGATGCAGAACTGCCTCTGGGCATCAAAGAAAAAGTTGTGGTTCTTAGACAGTGGCTGCAGCAGACACATAACAGGTGACAAAAGTAACTTTCTCTCATTGAAGAGGAAGAATGGGAGCTGTGTCACCTTTGGAAATAATGAAAAAGGTTGGATAAAAGGTATAGGCACAGTAGGTAAGAAGAATTCTGCTCAAATAAAGAATGTTCAATAAGTCTATGGTCTTAAACATAATCTCTTAAGTGTGAGTCAGTTGACTGACAATGGCAATGAAGTTTTATTTAAATTTAACTCATGCATTATCAAGGAAACTTCCTCTGGAAACATACTCTTCACTGGTGTTAGAACCAGAAACTTGTACAAGATTCTGCTTAGAGGACCTTTCAGAAGAAACATGTTTTGTTTCTTTTGAAAATGATAAATGGATATGGCACAGAAGAGTAGGTCACACAAGCATGAACACTATTTCGAAATTATCCAGATTTGAACTTGTCAATGGATTGCCTAAAATCAAATTTGAAAAGGATAGAATTTGTGAAGCTTGTATTCAAGGAAAACAAGTCAAATCTAGCTTTCACTCCAAAAACATAGTCTCTACAGAAAGACCACTTGAACTATTACATGTTGATTTATTTGGTCCAACAAGAGTTGCAAGTATAGCTGGAAAAAGATATGGCTTTGTGATAGTGGATGATTATTCAAGATATACTTGGGTTCTATTTTTGAAAAACAAGGATGACTCCTTTAAAGCTTTCAGAATATTTTGTAAAAAGGTTCAAAATGAAAAGAGTTGCAACATTGCTTCTGTGAGAAGTGACCATGGAGGTGAATTTGAAAACATATCCTTCAAAACCTATTTTGATGAAAATGGTATTTCTCACAACTCCTCTTGTCCTAAGACTCCTCAACAAAATGGGGTAGTTGAAAGGAAAAATAGAACATTGCAAGAAATGGGCAGGACCATGCTTAATGACTCAAAAATTGAAAAATATTTTTGGGCTGAAGCAATTAACACAGCATGCTACATTATAAACCGAGTCTCCATTAGAAAGATCTTGAATAAAACTCCCTATGAGCTATGGAAAGGTAGGAAACCAACTGTTGCCTACTTTCATATTTTTGGGTGTGAATGCTTTATTTTGAATCATAAAGAAAATTTGGGAAAATTTGATTCAAAGTTTGACAAAGGTATTTTCCTTGGATATTCAACTTCCTCTAAAGCCTGTAGAGTGTATAACTTGAGATCTCAAATTGTTGAAGAGAGTATGCATGTGAAATTCAATGAATTTTATCAATCTTCTGAGAAAAGGATGATGATGTCAAGATACAACCGAAAGATCCAAATCGTCAACCACAAAATGAAGTTCCAAAACGAATACTAATTCTCGAGGAAGTTCTGAACTTACTCAAGAACCAGGAAGCTCCTCTCAAAGAACCCACTCGTGATCGTTAACTCCGCCTTTGGAGAGTGGTTACAAATCACCCTCAAGAGCAAATAATTGGAGAAACCTCTGAGCCTGTGAGAACAAGAAGGTCCTTCAGACAAGAATCATCAAATATGGCATTGATCTCAGAAATTGAGCCAAGATCCATAAATGAAGCCATAACTGATTCTTCTTGGGTTGAAGCCATGGAAGAGGAACTTGCTCAATTTGACAAAAATCAGGTGTGGACACTAGTTAAGCAACCTACTCATCAGTCTGTCATTGGAACAAAATAGGTTTTTAGAAACAAACTCAATGAGGAAGGTAAGGTAACAAGAAACAAAGCTAGATTGGTAGCTCAGGGCTACAATCAACAAGAAGGTATTGACTATGATGAAACTTTTGCTCCAGTTGCTAGATTAGAAGCCATTAGAATCTTACTTGCCTATGCTGCTCATAAAAATTTAAAATTATTTCAAATGGATGTCAAAAGTGCCTTTTTAAATGGTTTTCTAAAAGAAGAAGTATATGTCCATCAACCCCCTGGATTTATTGACTCCAAAAAACCAAATCATGTCTTTAAATTAAGTAAAGCCTTATATGGACTCAAACAAGCTCCAAGAGCTTGGTATGAGAGACTAAGTGCTTTTCTAATCAAAAATGGTTTTTCTGGAGGAAAGGTTGACACAACTTTATTTATAAAACATCACAAGGAAAACCTACTAATAGTCCAAATCTATGTGGATGACATCATTTTTGGTGCAACAAAAGAAAATTTATGTGATGATTTTGCAAACCTTATGAAGAGTGAGTTTGAAATGAGCACGATGGGTGAACTAAGTTTCTTTTTAGGGCTGCAAATCAAGCAACTTGAAGATGGTATTTTTATTTTTCAAGAAAAATATATAAAAGATCTTCTGAAAAAATATCAAATGAATGAAGCCAATGCTATGGCTACTCCAATGCATCCAACTGCAAACCTTGACAAGGATGAAAATGGCAAAACTATCTCTGAAAAGGAGTACAGGGGCATGATAGGTTCCTTATTATATCTTACTGCAAGTAGACCTGACATTGTCTTTGCTGTAGGACTGTGTGCAAGATTTCAGTCAGCTCCAACAGAATCTCACTTAATGGCTATTAAGAGGATACTCAGATATTTAGTTGGAACTCCTAACCTTGGTCTGTGGTACAGGAAAAACTCTCATTTTGATCTTATAGGTTATTGTGATGCTGACTATGCTGGAGATAAAGTAGAAAGAAAAAGCACTAGTGGCTCATGTCAACTTCTTGGAGAAGCAATGGTCTCATGGTCATGCAAGAAACAAAACACCATTGCTCTGTCAACCATAGAAGCTGAGTATGTTTCAGCTTCAGCATGCTGTCAACAAATTTTATGGATTAAGAATCAATTGGAAGATTATTCTCTCAGGTATGAATGCATCCCCATTTATTGTGATAACACAAGTGCTATTAATTTAACAAAGAATCCCATCCAGCACTCAAGAACTAAGCACATTGATATAAAACATCATTTTATTCGTGATTATGTTCAAAAAAAAGAAGTGGAATTGATTTTTGTGGATATAAAGAATCAGCTTGCTGATATTTTTACTAAGCCTCTTCAAGAAGAAAGCTTTAGTTTCATAAAGAGCAAGTTACACATAATCAAACCTCCATGATTTGGTGTATGTGTATAAACTTACTTAAATCTGAGTAAGTTTATGTGATGTATATTGATCATACTCTCAATCTTTGCTGATAAGTGAACTTACTCACTTATCCTAATAATTTATATATATTTAAATATATTGGACTGAGAAAATGTCACTTCGTGGCACGTTTCTAGTTCACAGCTAGTAACGGCTACCAACATAACCTATTACCACCTTCCCCATTATTTCAATCACATCTCGTAAATGAAACTTGACCACTCTCTCTCTTTCTCTCTCATCTTCTACAAATCTGAAACTGCCTCCTCCCTCTACTTAACCCACGTCGTTCCTCATCTTCTTCTTCAATTCAATCAAAACACTGAGCGAACCCTAAAACTCCCAAAATGGCGCAAACAAAAATCCCATGTGCAAGAAGAGTTCCTGGAAGCGCTTCAATGGCCATCATTCCATACGTATCTCCTTCCTCATTCCTATTCGCCCAACCTCCTCCCATGTCAACCACTTCATCAGCTCCACCACGCACCATTTCTCCTCTAAAACAGAAATCCCCAAAATCTTCAAAAACTTCATCTATTCCCAGTAGAAGATCAAACTGGATTGCTGCTGGTATAGGAACATCTTCGTCAACAAGGTCTCGGGATGAAGAAGTGATACACATACGCGACGATGATGATTCAGAGGCTATTCTGACTAATCCTCCTCCTAAAAAGGAGGAAACCATTTCTGAATCCATTGCAATGGTGAAGAAAGAAAAAATGAAGAAGAATACCAAGGAGAAAAAGGTCCAGAAAATGATCATGAAGGAAAAAGAGAAGAAGAAATTAAAGGATGAGAAAGACGCTGCTAAACGAAAAGGAAAGGGGGTTGTAGAAGAACAAGATAAAGTAGGTAAGGAATGGGAAACCAGAACTGTGGTTCCTGGAAGAATCTTCATGCTGGATAACTTGAAAGATTCTGGGTGGAATCTTTACCCGTTTCTGAGCAAGCCAAAGTGGGTTGATTTTGTTCAGATTGAAGAAAGGATCTATGAGAGACTAGTAAGAGATTTCTATGCAAATGCGTGTGTTGATGAAAAAGACTCCTCTCTGACAAGCAAAGTAAAAGGGATCACCATTCGTCTCACCACTGAATCCATAAGCAAAGCCCTACAGATTCAAGAGTGTGGAACTAATCTGTTTGAAGATAACTGGTACCCTAAGGCCAACACCACAAGAGAAGAAGTACTGGAGCATGCTCTCAATCAACCCAACCTCAAAGACATAGCCACCAACCTAAAGGGACTGGAGCGAATTCTTCAAAACATGGCCTCTCACACCATCATTCTAAGGGCAGGTAGCTTCGAGAAAATTACTGATCTGGACTTATTGGTGGTTTATCATTTGATTAAAAGAAAACCTTTAAGCTTGCCATACATCATACTCTGTCATATGAAGAATGCTGCCACAACCCTGAGAAAGGCATCCTCCCTGCCTTATGGCATGGTCCTGACTAAAATTTTCAATTACTTCAAAGTGCCTCTGGCTGGTGAAGCTTACTCCCAAAAATGCACCACCTTTTTCAGTAAAAACCTCAACCAGATGAACATTAAAGTAAACCCTCAGTATGTTGGGGATCGGAGAGTTGAATCAACTTCCTCTAAGAAAAGGAAGGCATCAAAGAAGGAAGGTGATGTTGAAGAAGAAAAAGAAGTAGGGAGAAAAGAAAAGAAGGTTAAAGATCCGAAAAAATCTTCTGTGGAGAAGGAACCAGCACATCAAAAGCTGGTATTTGGAGCTTCTGAACTTGCTCTGGAAGAACTTGCTCAGAAGCAAATGGAACAAGAAAATGAGGAAGAACTTGCTCAGGGGGAGCAAGGACCAAAAGAACAACTTGCTCAGGGGGAGCAAGGTAATGAAGAAGAAATTATTGCTCAGGGGGAGCAACCTGCTCTGGAGGAACAAGTAAAGGAACCTGAGGAACTTACTCAGGAAATACAGGTTGAAGAAACTGTAATGGAACACATTCATTTTTCTCCTACAAGTGAGGCCACTCAAATGAACATTACTGAGCAATAACAATCCTCTCAAACCCCTGGTAAAGGCAAGAATGATGAAGTACTGACATCCATTGCCTTAACTCAACTTGTTCATACTACTCCTTTCCTTCAACCCCCCAACTGAACCTACGCCTGAAGCTGGTGAGAAAGGTCAAGAGGACATTCTGAAGAACCTCTTTCAGTCCTTTCACAAAGAAGGTACTTCCAGCACTGCCAATCTTTATCACATTCTGTCTCCTCCTCCTATCTATGATTCTTCACACCCTCGTGTTCCAACAGGGTTTGATCCTCATTTCTCAAACCTGCCAGAGATGTCAACACATATGAGTTCTTTGGGGTCCCTCTTCAAACAAAGTAATGAACAACCCCACTCAATCCCTACTCCTCCAATAGGCCAACCCAGTGGCCCTTCTGTGGAGCAAGTACAAAATATTCCAACTGAGTGGATGGCAAAGATGGAGAGGGAGGTGAAGAAGATTGCTAACAGAAGCAAAGAAAATGCTAGGAGAGGCAAAATTCACTCCAAAGAAATGAAGAAAATTCTGCTTGGACTCACCTACCTCCAGCAAGATCAGAGAAGGGAACATGAAAGAAACTTGGCACGAGGAGATTGGACCTCTAGGAACATGGACCCGAATCTTAATCCTCCTCTATTTAAATTTCCTACTCGCTTTCCAGACATTCCGGCTCCTGCTGAAACTTCAAGCTCTGAATCCTCAGGATGGTCTTCCTCTGAGTAGCAGCTTAATGTGTGCTTCTGCCCTATGTATGTCTTTTTTGCTGATGAGAAAAGGGGGAGAAATGAGATTAAGTTTGTGGGCTACTCTAGGAAGTGCAATATGGATTAGGAAGAATTTCTTGTGATTTTTTTGTGGTTCTGATGTATCACATGAACTCTTTAAAATT
Organism: Calophaca sinica; assembly: GCA_037113605.1. Taxonomy (NCBI): domain Eukaryota; kingdom Viridiplantae; phylum Streptophyta; class Magnoliopsida; order Fabales; family Fabaceae; genus Calophaca; species Calophaca sinica. The sequence goes on from CM073736.1 coordinate 97,777,997, forward strand.
TATGTTATTTCTGTTTTATGTAATCTTTTGCCGTAGTGTTCTGGGCAATGATGTAATGGACTTTCATGTTTTAATGAAATCACCAGATTGCTTCATACTGTGCCACTCTGATAAATCATTGCTTACACACAACTTACTGTCAATTACAAATTTATAAAATGTTGGTGATTCTAAAGTCAAATAAACTTAATACTCCACCTAGAGTTTGTCATCATCAAAAAGGGGGAGATTGTTGAAACAAACTTTGAAATTCCAGTTTTGATGATCAACAAACTCTGAGAAAGATACTTAAGTTTATTGACTCATATATGTCTCTAACATTTTCTGTGAGTAAGTTCCAGCAAAGAAAGAAAAGCAAAAGAAACATGTCAAGCTAGAAGACAATGGAATTAAGCATAAGATTCTGAGAAATATGGTGAATTGACATTGGACATCATTCTTGAGAAGGAAGATGTTAAACAAAGTGGAAAATAGCTAAATATGACATGACAATGGACAGCTTTCCTACGAAACAAAACTGCAGTAACTACAATCAAATTCCAGCAAACTCACTCAGGAGTGAGTAAGTTCAAACTTACTCTCAACTACTGCAGAAACAGATTCAGCAGCAAAAGGAACAAATTAAATGCATCAAGTGATCACATTTATGAGCACACCATGCTATTAAATGAAGAATAAAAATTGAAATCAAGAGCTTGTTGCTGCTACAGCTAGAAGCTATGCCCCAAAATATAGCCTGCTTCGGCTTACGAATGAGAGATATTTTCCATCACAGTTTTGGGTCGCCATTTTCGGATCTATATTGACCAGAAGAGCCTCCGGAGTTTGTTCTCTCAAACCATGCAAACCCCAACCTAGCAACGATGGTTAACGAAGCTCTTGAGCTTTGATTATGAAATTTTCTACATCCAAAGCTCCTGCAATAAAGCAACAGATGCTCTGTTTCGCATGGCCGAACATGTAAAGTCTCTCTTTGCAGCTGTTTCAAGATGCCAACATCTTCTTTTGGACCAACTTCAAGATTTCTACACCACCGATACTGTCGGTCAAACATTGCTCCACAAGTTTCATCAAATAGATGTTTTCTCTACCCAATTTACCATTCACCAAGGGCTTTTCTACCGTTAGGGTCATCTTTTCATTCCTTTGGAGACTGACTTGTGCCATAAATTTCTTGTTGAGCATTACACTTCTCTTGCTGGGGGATATTCAGGGGTCAAGGGTACGTTGGCTCATCTAACTACCACTTTCTCATGGCCCCACATGGCCAAAGATGTCAAGAAATTTGTTCGATCTTGCAGAACGTGCCCACAAAATAAATACTTTACTCAGAAACCGTTTGGCCTCCTAAATCCCATGCCTATCCCTCAAAAAGTTTAGGAATATTTAACAATGGATTTTATAACTCACCTGGCAAGCTCACATGGCAAGACCGTCATTTGGGTGATTGTCGACCGACATAGCAAGTATTACTACTTCTTGCCACTGCCTCCACACTTCTCTACTTCTACCCTTGCCCCAATTTTCTTGGCTGGTGTCTATCGTTTACCTGGGTTGCCTAAATCTATTGTTAGTGGCAGAGATCAAATCTTTACCAGTAAGTTTTTGTGTGAATTGTTTCGTCTCCAGGGTACTCAACTAGCTTTCAACATCGCTTATCACCCCTAAGCCGATGGGTAAACATAGGTAACTAATCGGATTTTGGAGACTTATTTGCGGTATTTCGTGGGTGACACTCCAAAACTGTGGGTGCAATTTCTTCCCTTGGCCGAATATTGTTACAGCACAAGCTATTATTCCTTCATTCACATGTCTCCTTTTGAGGTTTTATATGGTCGTACTCCCTAGAATCCTCTCTTATATTATTGGCTCCACTTCTGTGGCTTCCATCGATGAGTCCTTATCACAATGACGCAAAAGTTAGAGATCATCAAGCAAAAAAATTTATCTTCAGCTCAACTAAGGATGCGCCCTCAGGCCGATGCTCACCAAATTGATCGATCCTTCAAGGTTGTTGGCTTTGACTTCAACCGGATCACCAAACAACCGTACGTGGCCATGAATCTCCCAAAATGGACAAGCGTTACTTTGGCTCTTTTCAGATCTTGAAGGCCATTGGTTAGGTTGCTTATGAGCTTGCGTTGCTGCTAGAAGCTCACATCCACCCGATATTCCATGTTTCCATGCTCAAAGTGTTCCAAGTTCAGCCTCCTTCACAGATCCCTTTGTTAGCTCCCATGGTGACAAGCACTTTGCTCGATCAGCGAATTCTAAGATTTTGGGTATTTGCAAACTGCACTCTAAAGATTGTGACTAGAAACAACTACGTGTTAGTGGGAAGGGTTCCCGAAGGCGGAAGCAACGTGGGAAGACAGAGAAGGGCTTGAGTTCACTTATCCGACACACAACTTTGAGGACAAGGTTGTTCTAGAAGGGGAGGGAAATGATATACATGTGGTTGATGTTTCAGGCCTAAATAATGGTAATAGGCGATGGACTTGAGCCATCCCAATAATGCAAGGCTTTAGAGAGCGAGGAAACAGTGACAATGGTTGAAAGATTACATGTGACGAATTTTGGCTTGCCAGCTTACATTTTAGGATACCATTTTGCCATTTACTTTCGTTAGGATTTCCATTTGCAATTTTTACCATTTCGTTATAAGAAGTGCTATAAAAACCAGATCGGACCAATCAGACTGGTTTGGCCAGCAACCAGACTGCTAGCTGTTTTGGTCATGTCATTAGATCGGATATGTCTTCCACTCGGTCATGGCGTCAATAAACCGAACAAGAATTGGGTTCAGCCGATTAACCCGGCAACTCGATTCGCATAAACTCCCGGGAAAACTTATTGGGCGGTAAGATGCATAATAAGAGAGAAGACGAAAAAGAAGAAAAGTGAAGAAGAAGCTAGGAGTAGAAATATGCAGTACTAGCAGCAGAGGAAAAGGATGATAGGAGAGAAAAATGTTGTATGGAGGGTATTGTAATAAGCATAACAAAAATTTAAGATTTAGGGTTAGCTTTTAATATCTAGAGTTAGTTTATATTGGGCTTGGCCCAATAAGTAAAGAAATCTAATAAAATGAAAAATTGTATTGCTTGAGGTTTGAACACCCACACACACGTTACGTGAAGTCGCAAAAGCCAATATGCCATGCTTGTTGTTGTGAAAATAGTACGCAATATATATTATATATACATTTATCAAAAAATTTAGTGAATTATGCGGTCCAACTAGTGGCCACTAGTTCAACCAATGACCGACTGGCTCAGTACCTTGACCGGGTTGATGATCGTTCCGAGTTTTATAACATTGGTTATAAGATTCCTTATTGTTGTAATGCCTATAATGATCTAGAGCCACCTGGCTACATATCCGCAACTAAAGGATTTAGGATCTATTATAAATATATCCATCAATGAATGAATGTGATGAACCAATAATTAGTACAAATTCATGGTAACTTAGTCAAAAATCTTAGAATAAATTAGCACTTACGCTTGAATATCACTAAGTATTGCTTTGATTTATGTAGGAATGTTCCAAATAGAGAAAGAAGAGAAATACAAGAATCTAGAGCTAAAATGGACAATTTTGTGCAATCCTAGGTGATGCACGACCTCTGCAGGGGAAGTCTGCATGATCGTGCATACCCCTAGAAAGTTATGGTTATTTTTGTTGCGATACACGGCCGTGTATACCTTATGTGAGGTCGTACATCCCTTCTTTTGCTTCACCTACGAATTAGGCCCTGCATATATGCATGGCCACACAACGTGATGCACACCGTGCATAATCTTGTGAGCTCATGCATCAGCTTCAGCTCAGTGCTTCGTACATACCCGTGCATAGACATGCATGGCCTTGCATAATTGTGTGGGGTCATGCATCGTTCCCCCACATAGGTCGTGCATGTGTAAGTAACGTCTGAAAATTAGAAATCTATAAATAGAAGGCGCTGACTTCATGAAAAATGACACTTCTGCTGCTGAGATTAACCCTAGTGCCTATTGGAGAGCTCTAGAGTGGAAACCAAGGATTGGAGACTGAATCAAATATTGCACAGCGATTTTTCCTCCAATTTTCATTATGAATTTTGATTGCTTGTTCTTTGTGTTTATTGTTTTTAGTTTAGACATGAGCAACTAAGCTTTCTTGTAGGGTTTTAGGTGGATTTTGTACTCTAAACCCTTTCTCTATGGTTTGATTCCTTTTTGCATTCCTTATTTGCCCGATTAAATTATTATGCTGCTTTAATTGATCACTCTAAACATGTTAATAATCAATTAGTTAATAGTGATCATGCTTTGACTAATTGATGGATCTGCGTAATAATTGGGGGTTAGTAAACTAGGATTAAACAATCGCTAGTTCTAATTTTCCAGTCATTCAAACTTCTTTGCACTTGATGTTTTGTTTAACTTTAAATATTACTTGATCTAAGGTGGGGTTATATTAGGGAAAAGGTAGTTAGCTTTGTTTAACCAACGGTTTAATGATATCAGTAGAGGGATCGGTAATTAAAAGCACTTAAAGAACCAAATTGGGTCAAACTAAGGAAAGAGGTAAAGGGACAAATAAGGCCGTGACTCTAGGCTCTAATCCACTGCTCTCAAACTCGTGTTTTCTGTTTTCGTAGCATTTAGGACGCTATTATACAAACTAATCGCCTAAATAATAAAGAAATCTTAGTAAGATAGGTAATCACCGTTATTCCCTGTGGGTTCGACAAATTGGAACTCCAAAAGTCCCACTTTTATCACTACTTGCGATAAGGTGCACTTACCTGTGGAGCAATTGAATCAAGGAAAAGAACTAAAAACCCAAATTTACTGTTTTATTCCATTTATCCTGGAGTCAGCTACACCTCGAAGCTTAGCTCTGCTTCTTCCCCGTTGGGGTACTATCACTGTAGGACCCACATTTTTGAATTATTAATTTATATAATTTATAATTATGGGTCCACTACCACTATTGACTTTCTTTGTCTATGTTTCTTTGTTTTCATGCTTGAACAAGAATAAATAATTTTCTTTATTTTCTCATTTCTTTTACACAGCCTTTAAAGACTATGAACAAGATCAAACTTAATACTGAGTACATAAGAATATGCACTTTAGAAGGACTCTAGTGCTTCATAAAGAGGCAGTGGTAAGTCATAACAATTACTTTTTGGTAATACAAATTTCAAGGTATAGTGTCTCTCTCTAATGAGGACAAGAAAAAGGCCTTCAAGAAAAGAGATTTCTTTAATTGTAATAAAAAAGAGACAGTTTAGTTAATTTCTTGAAAAAGCCTTGTCTGTGGCTATGTTTAGCGCTTAGCGGCGCATTAGTAATCTAGGGGGTGCGCCTAGCACCTAGAATAAATAAGCCTTGATGTAGCTTCATTGAGGACCTTTTGATCATTTGTGAAATACAAGAGAGTTTAGAGCATTGCTCCTTTAGGGTTCTTCTTTGAACCTTTCATGAGTCTTATCAAGAGCTTCCATATATCTTGTGGCGATTCAACTAGTGGTCTTATCATTCTTCCATGAAGAGTGTGGCGATCTTCCTCGTTAACTCATCTTCTTTCTTTCCATGTTTGTAAGTTTCTTTTAAGTTCCTCTTTCTTAAATTTATGTGAAAAAATTAAGATCAAATCATGAAACGATCATTTATTTTATTAGTGATTCCATGGTAGGATCAAATCACTCTCCAAAGAGGAAAAGCTTATGATACCAATGAGTATAGAGAACTTACATTTACCTCACTCCGGGAGATAAATGGGGGACCCTAACTACTTGTCAGATGTGTCATAAAAATAAATCGGTAATGAATCATTTGAAATTAATTTTGTCAGCTTCCTTGAACTTTTTATTCAAGCTCTCTCAGTGTTTAAGCCGTATTTATCTTTGAGTCTCCTTCATTATGTTCAAGTTAGTTAGGACTGTCTCTTTAATTGCTTCTTACGAATCAAAATTCAAATCAAACTTTGCAACCGAAGTTTTTATTAATCAGAAGTCCTGTGTAAGAGATGTGAAAAAGTATGAATCTTTGAAAAAGTATAGTAAGGCCTAATAGCATGATGACAACTTGACAATAATTGATCACAGTGAAGGTGGACTGTAACTCAAGTAACTTTACATACTGTGTATATTAAGAGTTTGAATTCTGAAGTTGTCACTTCAGAAGGGAGAGTTTACTAACTAATACTCGAGTGTAAAGGTTAGTTTAACATCTATGCTTATGAAAATAAGGGTCAAACAAAAAATTAGTAGCACAATGACGGAAAGTAGCTGCATCATGTCCCATTTGATGATGCAATTGTGTTTGAAAAAATTCACACTAATTTTTGGGAATAAACCAAAATATACATGCCATAAGGTCAATAATTTAGGAATTTATGCACAAATAGAAACGGCAAAGAAAGAACATGTCCTGCCAACAATAATATGAGATCAGCAAGGCTCGTCAAGAATAGAATAGTGAAATTCTCAAAGTTTGAAATATCCAATACATGACATGGGATGGGATACTAAATAAGCCAATGTAATACATATATGCAATTAAAGCCATCCTCAGAAAATGGTCCTGAAATCAGACAACATTATTCGATTGACCAGAGTTCACGAATGCAGCGAATGTCATGGACATACAAATTATAAAAAGGGTTGTTGAATTTATGGGGATTTAGATAAAATAAAGGGAAGAGAAAATAAAGACTCTTGAAATATGTATTATTATTGATAATGGCTTGATACAAAAGACTAAACACTAATCCCTGTTTATAGGGATACAAGACTCTTAATCCTAAATAAATAGAGAAACTAAAAAATAGATCACGATAATAACTAAGTGATATAGAAACTAATCTTAGGAGATAATCTAATATACGAAACTAATCCTATGAGATAATTCTACATATACTAACATAATATCAAGATATTATGAGATATTTCATATATTTTAACAAGGGCTATCATACAACATGATGCCAAGGGAAAATCTTGTTCACAAACTCCTTAGATTGAATCCTTAAGCAAGTTTTTGGGTGCTTAATCATGTGAGTTCTCCTTACTATAAGCTAGCCCATAACCAAGAGGGAATAAGGGGTCATATGAATTCACTCCCTCATCTGATTGATCAATCTGTTCAACTCTTCTGAACCAAGTCATTGGTAGTTGACCCTTGAAGTCATGATCCCCAAAGATAACGTCTGTGATTCCCTGTCCTTCAGTACCTGGCAACCATGCTGCAACAAGAGCTTCTATCTTTTCCAACAGACATTGCTCCAAGACCAAAGGTCTTCCAGATATTAGAATCACAAGGGTTGGGATTTTATCAGCAACCAAGTCTATAATTCCAACTCCATTAGACGGGATTGCAAGTTCTGAGTTGTCACCTCCACACTCAGCATAGGGGCTTTCACCAATAGCAACAATGGCAAAAGAAAATTCATTACATTCTATGATGTCAGTTGATGGGTACTGCTCGTAAATAACTTCTGTTTCATGTCCCACAGCTTCCTTAACAGCGTCCAAGATAGTCGTGCCTGAAATTCTAGTCATACAAGAACTCCATGTTTATCTAGCCCAGTAAGGTGACAAAAGAAAAAGCAATGGTATAAAATATATGCAGAAATCTTAAGTAATAGACATATATGGTTAATACTTTGAGACTTGAGTACAGGGAATGAGGTAGAGAATTTATTTCTACAATTATATAATGGTTAATCTTAGTAAGAGCACAATCAATCAGAAACTCAAGATATATTAAAGGCAAAATTACTCCAAAGTTCCTTTATTTTAATTTAAAATTTTAAGTTAGTCTTTTATCTTTTTTTTGTTTCAATTTAATCCCGCATGTTTTAAAACGTTAATTTCGAGGCAAATTGTTGGTTGATTCACAACGAAAAATGTATGTGTGTCATAAGGACAATCTGCCCTATCAATTGTGACACAAATCAGAACCCAAAAAGCTATTGTAAAAAAACCGAAAACAGACCAATTTGGCTAACATTGTTAACATTTTAGAATATGTGGAACTAAACTGAAACTAAAATTAACTTTAAAAGACTAACATGACAAAAAAAAAGATAAAGGACTGAAGTGAAGCTTTAAATTAAGATAAAATACATCTGGTGTAATTTTGCCTATATTAAAATAACAATTGAAAAAGTCAAAAAAGCCCTTAATGAAATTGTATTGATGTTATCTTTAGTTTTTGGCCGACTGTATCTATATGTTTTGTGTGCTCGCGCAAGAGTTGATATGAACTCTTCCAAAGCAGCATCAAGATTAGTGGACAATGAAAGAAAGTATAGCATTAGAAATGACAGAAACAATGGTTTACCAATTGTGATCGGGCCACTGGATCCGTACTTGGTACATGTCCATCCTCCACATTGATACCCGATATCATTGGCATGAGTTCCAGCAACAAGGATTCTTTTGGCGTTGCAATTCAATGGAAGAAAAGGTTTTCTAGGATCCTTTCCATTTTTCAACAGAACCAAGGACTTTCGAACTGCTTCACGTGCTAGATCTCTATGTATCTGTTGAAACAATTCAATGGTAAAACAAAATCTGAGGGCACATATATAACCAGATGATAAAAAAGTATAGAAAAGTCAACATCTTTGCAAACACAATTTTTGTGTTAGGAGGTGGATTATGGAGGGAATGAGTGAGTAGTGAGAAGTGAGGAATTGAGAAAGATAACTCTGCTTCGAGGCGCAGAAACCTCCTAAGAAAATAATAAGAGAAAGGAATTGACTAATTTCTTCATTGATGATTTCTAGCAGCATTACAAGGCTATATATATAACAGTAAAATGACCACCTCTGCACCCAGGCAGCGCATACAACACAGCACACTACTAACCAACCTCTAACAAACTCCTTCCAGAATATTCTAAATGACAGACACTACGTTTTATTTAATAATAAGGACTCTCTAACAAAAGGTCCAATAACCCTACTAACCCATGACTCCAAGACCATAACATTTTGTTTATACTTCGAAAAAGATAACTACGGTGATACAAAATCTGATTAATTACAAATTTTTTCCCTTGTACAACAGTCTCACCCTCTATAAGTATAACTTCAGTAGAAGTGGACTAGAGGAACACCCTATGAAAGGAAAGTTTTATCAATGGTATTAGGATTTTAGGTCTAACTCATCCTTACAAACCGGCTTGTAAGGTGAGAAGTGTCATTTACTTATAAACTCTTTTGAGGCCTTATTTCTAGTCTATGTGGGACTTTAGTTTTTCCCGATATACCCCCTTACGCCTAACACTATTGGGTTTAGTGCATGTATAATGTGTTGGGTAGTCCAGTGGATCAATGATAGGCTCTGATACCCTATTAAAATTTTGGGCCTAACTCATCTTTACAAAACCGGCTTATAAGGTGAGGAGTGTCCTTTACTTATAAATTTTTTTGTTCCTTACCTCTAGTCTATGTAAGACTTGGGTTTTTCCCAATAAATGTCAATGACTTGCTTATTTATTAGAGAACATAAAGTTGAATATCAATTCTACTCGGGGTAAAGATAGCAATATATCCAAAATGTAATCCAAACCATCGTGTAACTGCAAAAGATAGCGAAACAATTGAAAATTTTCCACACACAGAAAACAAAAATAAAACTTGATCACTATGTTATATGATGAATTTTTAAATATATTTGGTAAACAATGATATGTGAAGGTAATCAATAATATAAACTTCTCAAAACCAACTCCAGTCACAAGGAACTAGAGAGAGGATTATTGATAGGATCAACTGATACAAGAAAGGAAAATAGAGATGAAATGAAAAGAAATGATGTAGTATCTCCCCTGTATTATTTTGAGTTTCTCTAGTCAAGATGACCAGAGAATGAGTACAATGTTGTATGTGTATTCAAGAGTTACCACACACTCCTAACAAGAAATGAGTCAGTTCGTAACTAACTCTAATAGTTGTCCTGACTTCTATTACAATCAGCTAGTTTCCCCTCCTACCCTTCTATTGACATAGACTCTCTTTATCACTGACTGTCTATCGATTACTTTGATGAAGCATGTCATGCAAACGAAAACATACAAAAAGTCCTATATGTATGCTAAATAATTCAGCTTGATCAGACATGAATTTATGTTATGTTGGAAAGTCCCCATAAATGCAGCCACCCCTAGCTGCCTTAATTGTGGCCTCTTTGGGCTGCCTTCATTGCAGCCTCCAGCACCTTCATTGTGCTGGGTGTAAGTGTGTTTAGTCCCACATCACCTAGAGATATGACCTTTCTAGTGCTTATAAGGCTTAATCAATTCTCAACTTATAAGTCGGTTTTACAGGGTTGAATTAGCCCCAAAACCCAAATTTTAGATGTTAAAATATTTAAAAAAGATTATATGCTTTAGTAAAAAAATAAAATAATAATAATCATAATAATAATAATAAGATTATTTGAATGCAGCCTAAGCACTCGAAAGAGAAAGTCATAAAGAGCTGAACTTTTCTTACCTTGCAACCAACTATATCCAGCAAAGATCTATCGGCTAAAGGAAATTCAAAAAGTTCAGCAGCAAACTTCACTCTTAAAATCCGCTCAACGGCATCATCAATTCTGGCTATTGGTATTTCCCCTGATTGAACTAGAAATGTCAACTCTTTCATGAATACTTCGTATCTAAAGGGAACCATCACCTGCATATTTTCATGAATATGTAAATTTAAAATGAAATCAAGCAAACAGTGTTAAAATATTATTGAGTTTGGAGATCTGTATTCTTTACCATGTCAATTCCAGCATTAATGGCAGTGGAAATGCAATAACGATAATCTGACCAATAAGGTTGACATAATTCATCAATTCCCTCCCAGTCAGAAATCACAAATCCCTACAGTGGGGCATTGGTATTAACAAAATGCTTTATTTGAATTCACAAATCAAATAAAATGCAGAACAGCTTCAATATTGTTCTGCAGTATCTTACTATACCTTGAAGCCTAGCTTTCCTTTCAAAATTTCATTTAGCAGAAAATGGTGACCGTGAAGTTTGTTTCCATTCCAGCTGGAATATGAGACCATAATGGTTGAAACTCCCTGCGCTATGCAATCCGCATAAGGGGCCATGTGGATCATCTCCAAGTCTTCATATGATAATATGGTATTCCCCTCATTTACACCTTTTTCTGTGCCTCCATCTCCAACAAAATGTTGGGCGCATGCAATAACTTTGTTCCTGAAGTACTAATTATTATATGTATGAAAATGATTTTGAGAAAGATTTATGGGTCCTAACTGTTAGGTACCAGAGTATCGGAATAGTGTCACACAACTAAAATAAGAGACGAGAAAATAAGGAAATGAACACACAAAATTTACGTGGAAAACCCTCAACAAATAAGGGAAAAACCACTGCAAGACTGTAAGAATTTCACTATGTGGGAAACTATTACAAGAATACCTCTCACAAAATACCTCACAAATACTCTCACAATACTCTTGTTGAGTATAAGAAATAATAAAAGAGGAAGAAGAGAAATGTTTGGGATGATTTAAAACATCACACCTTGACCTCCTTTTATACACTACAAAGGGGCCAACCAAACAAAATCCCACCGATGTGGGACTTGAGGTTCAACAATTCTCCCACTTGAAGATTTTGATTGAGTCAATCATATCTTCACACCACTCTTTCTGTCTTGCCATTCCATGTTGCTTACGTTTCTGATAGGCCATAGGAGGATCGACACCAAATAAACTTGTCAGCATTGATTGGCTTCGTCATCACATCTGCTAGGTTATCTTTGGTATGAATCTTTTGCATATCCACAGTTCCTTTCTCTACCACTTCACGAACAAAGTGATACTGGGTATCTATATGCTTTGTCCTTGAATGAAAAGCTGGATTCCTTGCAATGTGCAAGGCACTGATCGCCACAATGCACGATAATCATCCTGTTGCTTGTGCCCGAGTTCCTCCATTAAACCTTTAATCCAGATAGCTTTCTTGCAAGCCTGGTAGTCGCCATGTACTCAGCCTCTGTAGTAGACAAAGCTACAACAGTCTGTAACTTAGATAACCAGCTCACCGCTCCCCCTGCAATTGTGAATACATACCCAGTAGTGGATTTCCTTTTATCAAGATCACCTACAAAATCTGAATCAACATAACCCCTGACAATGAATTCTGATCCTCCGTAACATAATGCAACATCTGAGGTTCCTTTGATGTATCCAAGGATCCTCTTAACAAAGATTCCAATGCTCTCTACCCTGGATTTGCCATAAACCGACAAACCGCTCCCCTTTGCTTGTGCAATGTCCGGTCTTGTACATATCATGGCATACATAAGGCTTCCCACCACGATGCATACGATTGCTCGAGACATTTCCATCCTCTCCGCTTCATTGCTAGGACTCATACGTGAGGATAATTTAAAATTGACAGGAAGCGGGGTAGAAATTGGCTTACAATCTTGCATGTTGAAGCGCTGCAAGACCTTCCTTAGATAATTCGTTTGAGAAAGCCAAATCTTCCTATCATTTCTGTCTCGGTGAATTTGGATGTCAGTGTAAAACTAATTTACACTGACGGTGCACGCCCATTAAACTCTAAAACATATTCTCAGTGATAAAAAAAATGAACACTCACTCAATATATATTTTTATTTAATATATTTTTTTTTGGTTTTAGTTTATATATTTAACATGTTTTAATTAACATTTTTATATTAAATAATTACAAAATTATAAGAAAGAAACAACGTTGAAAGATTTTGTAAACAACGGCGTTCTTGTAATTTTCTTTTAATTTTACGATGGTTCTCTGACTTCTCTCATTTTCTTCCCGTTTTGGGAGGAAATGATTTTTGCATTGGTTTTTGTGATTTGCTTCCATCCTTCTCTTTAAGCCTATGTTTGGTTCTCTATAGAAATTGTGAAGAGAGAAATAGGTGAGAGAGAGTCTGAGAAAAGAGAAAAAGGTGAGAAATATAGTAGATTTGATGTATTGTTTGGTATAAGAAAAAGAGAAGAGAAATAGATAAGAGAGAAATTAAATGATTTTATGAATTGACAAAAAAGCCCATAACAAAAAAATATTTAATCCTTACCAAGTAAAAATGTTTTGAATAATTAATTAATATTGATTAATCAATTAATTAAATTATATAAGTAAAATATTTAAATTAATTTAGTTAATTTATTTTAATTTAATTAATTAGTTTTATCTGATTAAATTATTAATTATAATTTAATTAAATTATTAATCTGTTGTAAATAAATTAATTGATTAATTTAATTCAACTTATTTATGTTAATGTAATATTTCTGTTAATTCAATTAACTAATAATTTAATTCAACTTCTCGTAAGTCTGCAACAAAACAATTTGTCAAATCATAATTGCCTAGTGTCTTCGTGTGTGTGTGTGTTTGGCGTTTCCCCAGTTTTTTAAAACCAAAAGCAAAGGTCAAATACGTCAGTGCGTAGCCTTTTTTCATTTCTTCGCTAACTCTCCGCTGTTTTGGCGAGAAAAGAAATAGTCGTGGGACCCATCATATTTGTTTCTCTCTGCTCTATTTCTCTGCATATCAATCAAGAGAGATTTTTCATTTCTCTTCAACTTCTCTCTCACCCCACTCTCTCTTCCTTATTTATCCTCAACCAATCACACCATAATTGTTGAACCAAATGAAAGAAAAAATTTTGAAATCCGTGTTTTCATTCCCTCTCCTACTTTTTCTTTTCCTTTCCTTTGTTCCAAACAGAGGCTTAGTGTCTTAGTCCATAACTAATATTTTTATTTATTATTTTAATCTTTCAATGGTATCATGTTTCTCTGCTAGCAACATATTTGGAAATGACAAAGCACAACTAATTATCTTAAAGGTTTTAATTTACTTTATTCCCCTCCAAAATTGTTGAATTAACCCTATTAGTTATTACTGATTTTTCACTACAAAGGTACTTAATATGAAGGCAAAATTTCTGAAACTCGCTTTAGGAAAACCGCATAACATCGGAGGATGTAGTAGCGATTATTTAAAGGATGTGAAACATGAGGGCGACGATAGTGAAGCAAAGACTTATACTAGTGAGAGAGAGCAACAGACGAATGGCGAACGATGGCTGTGAGACTTGAGAAACGCGTGAGAGAGAGGGACGAACGATGAAGCAGGGAAAGGCGTGGGACAAAGGGACAAGGATTCTCACTCAATGTGGAGAAAATAACGAGATTGAGAACTGTTCATGAAGTCATTTAAAACTTTCTAAATCGAGTGGTGTAGCAACCGATGTAAAAAGTGAGCTAAACACACTTTCTACCTCTGTTTTACATTTAACCAATGTAAAATGGAATAACTTTCTAAATCGGTTGGTGTAGCAACCGAATTAGAAAGTGAGAAAAAAAATAGCAAAAAAAACACTTTCTACCTCATTTTACTGTTAACCGATGTAAAAAAAAATACATTCTAAATTGGTTAAACTGACAACCGATCTAAAAACTTCCATTTTAATTTCAAATATGCTACCGTTTTTTTTTTAAAATCGGTTGTTAAACAACAGATGTATACGCCTGTTGTAGAATCCGTTTTTTACACTAGTGCTCGGAAGAATGAGTTTTTGGCACAATTCATTCCAAGCCATATTGCCAACATCTTCTACTTCCAAATGTTCCTTAGGTGAAATAAATCCATTAGCCATCCAAAGATGAATCAAGTCTTCACGATGGATTTATTTATTAGCATAGATTGCTTCACAATAGAAACCGAAACATTGCTTCAAGGTTGGTGTTAAATATAAGTAGCTTAACCTCAAGGCAGGAAAAAACAAATTATCATCGGGTAAAGTCGAAAGCCCACTGTCTTTAATTTCAAGCCATTCCTTTTCTTCACTTCTTGAGCGCATTAAACTTCCCAGTGCTTGTGCTGCAAAAGACAAACCACTACAACAAAAATCAGTTTAGGCAACAACAAAAAACCGTGGCCAGAAATGAAAAAACCGCGGCCTAAACTTTAGCCAACGGTTTGGCCACGGTTTTGTAGCCGTGGAGTATGCGGCCGTTGCCTATTCCTTTACGCCACGGTTTTTTGTTTTCGCCCACGCTACACAGAAAACCGTTGCCTATAACACACAAACAGGCCACGATTTTCTGGACCTATTTCAGGCCACGGTTTTCTGGTCTTGCTTTAGACCACGGTGACATAACCGTTGCCTATACTTTAAGCCGCGATTATACTACCGTTGTCTCGTCTTTTAGGCAACAAAATTTTAACCGTGGCCTATACCTTTAGGCCACACATATGCAAACGTTGCCAACTTCAAGAATAGGCAACGGTTTTCTAGACCTGTTTCAGGCCACGGTTTTCTGGTCTTGTTTTAGGCCACGGTGACATAAACGTTGCCTATACTTTAAAACATATAGATAATTAAATAAATACGGTAAATTATAAATGTGAATAAACCATATAGATAATTAATTACTATCATTTAAAACAACTAAACCATTAAATTTTTTTATAGCTATTTAATAATAAACAAGAGTTTAATATAGCGAAGTCTTAATACAAGTAGCAAAGGTTAAAAACTTTGTCTAAGTATATCAAAATATTATAACACTACTACGCAACCACAAAACACCAGTACATAATTACATCTTGTCATCATAAGTATAAAAACATCTAAATCTTCCACGAATTAACTTCATTCATCTTCAGGATGATCTTCATTAGGATGATCTTCGTGTATAGACTGCACATATAAAAACAAGTTAATATGAATGGATCAGTCAAAAAGTCAGATCAGCAGCTTTCACTAGCAAATAGAGAGTAAGATATGTATGAATTGGACCAAGTGGTCATTTTAACAATACAAATGAGCACATCAGTATATTCTCCTAAATGTAATATAGCTAATGACTAATCAACAATCAAAACTAGCATTTCTAATTCCTTCACCTCTTCATAAGTTTTTGTAATTCTGATCCCCATTGTATTTAATCTTCAAAAGAGCTTTTTCTTCAATAAATCAAAAGGCATCACATCTTTTGACGCCAAACATGTTTCCTGCAATTGGCATTTTTATATAAATGCAAACAGAACTATAATAGTTAATGTAAAACACTACACTGAAAAACATTGAGCAAACCTCAAAGAACACTCTGGTACGAGACATGGGCATCGCATAAAGAAATGTTGGATAATTAGCTTCTAGACATTGAACATTTTGCTTCATATAGTCTCTGTAATCCATGAACACCATCATCAGGTTTGGATCATAAGGACTGTTCTCCACCTAAAATTGTAACAAAAAAAATGTCA